>JAGTWJ010000017.1:0-5069448 GCA_020064725.1 Drechslerella dactyloides
CCCTAACCCTAACCCTAACCTAACCCTAACCTAACCCTAACCCTAACCCTAACCCTAACCCTAACCTAACCCTAACCTAACCTAACCTAACCTAACCTAACCTAACCTAATAAATATATTAATATTATTAACTTAATTAATATTATAAAGATTAAACTTAGTATTTATAGTAGATAAATTAAATAATTAATAATTAAAAAATAAATCTTT
Source organism: Drechslerella dactyloides (assembly GCA_020064725.1). Lineage (NCBI taxonomy): Eukaryota > Fungi > Ascomycota > Orbiliomycetes > Orbiliales > Orbiliaceae > Drechslerella > Drechslerella dactyloides. The sequence continues at coordinate 211 of JAGTWJ010000017.1, forward strand.
AGTTAAATTCTAAAATATTAAATTATTTTTAAAGATTATCTTTATTAGATTATTTTTATTATATCTATTAATTATTTATTATAATTTATTTTTTCTAAAACTTACTTTTAATCTAATAAAATTTTAAAAAAAGGTAGTTATATAAATTAATATAAAAATTAATTTATTAATATATTATTATAATTAAAATATTTTTTTATTATTATAATAAAATTTTTATATTAAAACTTTTATTTTAAGTGATATATAAATATAATATTATATATTATTTTTTTAATTAATTAAATATTAATTAATATAAGTATATATATAATTATAAAGATTAATTTATTTTTCTAAAAATATTAATTTAAAAATTAATTTTATTTTAAAATAAGATAATATTATTGTTAATAAAATATCTATTTCTATTAACGTCAACGATAAGCGGCCGGTACAGACAAGCGAGCAGCACACCTCCCCACCCCACTTTAACAAAAAATCCAGCTATGTTACCACTGGTGCTTGGTTTCCTACCCCAGAAGCAGGAAACTATTTACTTAGACTCTGAAGATACCTGCTGGTAGGTTTGAATATTATGTCTGGTCTTGCCATAGTTGCTATAGTAGTGTGTATATGTAATGCTGCTTTTTAGCTGGGGGATATACTGGTGTTTTGGAGAGGCTGGCTGCCTAATCACTTTATCTATAGTATTGTTGTCTAGGATTTTGTTAGCCTGGTGTATAGTAAGTGTGCCTTTATATTATATATATTGTCTTTTTAGCTGCTGATATTTATTTAGTAGCTTATTTGTGGAGTGAAGTATTATGTTCTCTGTGTGTATAAGTGCTATTTGGTATATTATTGTCTACATCTCTTTAGATAGCTGGTCCATAACTGCTAGCAATAATGTAGGAGAACTATTCTGGTACTAGATAATCTGGTTTTTAATTAGGCCTACTTATAGACTAGCCTCTAATAGATTTAATAATATTTTTGTAATCTAGGTAGCTGCTATATTTATAGTACCTAGGTATAAATTTATTAAAATAGCCACTAGTAACTGTATATCTAGCTTTAATAGAACTCTATCAGGATTATAAGATACAATACCAGCTCCAGTAAAGCTACTATATATGTTTCTAAGTATTATTACAGCAGTAAATACCTTATGAAACCTGAAGAGAAACTCTAGCTTAGAGATATAGCTGATGTACATATATATTAAAGTCTCTACCTTACAGCTATATATCTGTTTTAATGGCCTGAAGTAGCCAATATCTAATGGCTGAAGAATATATAAAGAGTATAGTGGTATGTAGATAATAATAATCTTTTATTTCTAGTAGTATAGCTTGAAGGCTGCTAAGTAGTGGCTTTTGTGGCTGTCTAGGATTAATAGCTAGTAGTCCAAAAAACAGTGTGGTATTGTAAATTTATCAAAGTGCTTTAGCTATTCAAGAGCTAGCTTATTTGTTATCTAGCTATTGTTAGAGAGTGTGATTACCTAGTCTTTTGGTAGGCTAGTTCCTGTATACTAGTTTGCTAGATGGTGCTTTCTAGTGAGGATAATAAATGGTGATACTGTATATTCTTCTATATCTATTTCTTGAATAACTGTTACCTATTTATGGCTCCCAGGCTGTGTAAGTTTTGTTTTATTGTGTGTTTTAGTGCCTATTATTATAGTAGTTATAGATATTATACCTATTGTAAAGCTAGTTTTATTAAAATTATAGGTGTTATTATCTATGATGCTGTATTTAGCTTTTATTGCCTTTATCAGCTGAAACTACTTGTTTATAAATACTGGATCTTTGCATTTTGTTTACTAGTAATTGTATTTTCTAGAAAGATATGTTTGTAGCTCTGGGCAGCATTTAATAAAATTACTAGCCCATCTCTTACTAATACATCAAGTATCATTATCACCATGTATTAATAGCAGCTAGTTGGCCATATCCTCCACATTAGACAACCTAAGATAAAAAGACTACACAAATAGCTCAAATATATACTAAATAACAATATCCTTTTTTAGTTGTATAAGATTCCATAACTTTAGAGTACTTTTGCTATATAAAAGGCAGCCACTACAACAGTATACTAAAATTCTATATAAGACATCATATAACTTAATAACTACCCAAATACTTAAAGTTTCATCCTTTTTTAATACTTCAATAGCTAAAGTAATACAGGATTTAGTTATAGTAGTAGCTATTGTTATAGTTGTGATGGTGTATGATGTCGAAGATAGCTTGTCAGGGGTACCTCAAGAGGTGTGCTGGTCGCTTGTCTGTGCCGGCCGCTTATCGTTGACGTTATTATTAATATATTAATTAATAATAATATTTGAGTTTTTAATTGTTTAATTTTTTTTTTAAATTAATTTTAATAGATAAATTTTAGTAGTTAATAATTTTATAATTAATTTAAAAGAATTTAGTATTAATAATTAAATAAATATTTTAATTAATAATTAATAAAAATATAATTATAATTCTAAAATAATATAAATAAAATAGAATATTATAAAAAAATAATATAAATAAGATTATATATAAAAAATATTATATAAAAAATAGATTTATTAATTAAATAATATATAAATAACCTAAGATAATATATAAAGAAAATTTTATATAAAAAATATTAACGTCAATGATAAGCGAACGGATCAGACAAGCGAGCGGATCACCTCACCACACCTACGCGCCCACCACTCCTCCTATACCTTATACCTCCACAACCACCGCAATGCCTGCCTCTACGACCGAATCCAGAGTTCTTCTAGCTATTGAAGCTATGAAAAAAGACCAAGAATTAAGTATTCGAGCTGCTGCTAAGCATTATGATGTCCCTTATACCACCTTAGTCTGCCGATATAATGGCCGCTCTTCACGATGCGACAGCATCCCTAAATCGCGAAACCTTACAAAATTGGAGGAGGATGCCATTGTTCAATATATACTTGAGCTATGTGCGCGGTCTTTTCATCCTAGGCTGGGTAGTGTGGAAGATATGGCCAACCAGCTGCTGCTGGCGCGTAGCGACGATAGTACGCGACGCGTCGGTAAGAGATGGGCTGGTAACTTTGTCAAACGCCGCCCAGAGCTACAGACGCGTCTGTCCAGGAAGTACGACTACCAGCGAGCGAAATGCGAAGATCCTGTACTTATCAGCAAGTGGTTTCAGCTAATAGAGGCTGTAAAGACCAAGTACGGCATCGCGGACAATGACATCTACAACTTCGACGAGACTGGCTTCGCAATGGGCATAATATCTACAACTACTGTTGTTACAGGTGCTGAAACACGCGATAAAGCTAAGCTGGCGCAGCCTGGGAATCGCGAGTGGGCAACAGTTATCCAGGGGATAGGCGCAGAAGGTTGGGCAGTGCCGCCATTTATTGTCCTCGCTGGGCAACACCACTTAGCTAGCTGGTATACAGCGACAAAGCTACCAGCGGATTGGGTTATTGCGCTTTCTGATAACGGCTGGACGACGAACGAGCTCGCTCTACAGTGGCTAAAGCACTTCGACAAGTTTACAGCGCGGCGCTGCATTTCGGACTACCGGCTATTAGTCCTAGATGGTCACGAAAGCCACCACTCTGTTGCCTTTGAGCTATACTGCCAGGAGCATAAGATTGTCACAATCTGCATGCCGCCGCATTCATCGCATATCCTCCAGCCACTGGATATTGGCTGCTTTGGGCCATTAAAGCAGGCGTATAGCCATGAGGTGGAGAGCTTGGTGCGCGCGTACGTTAACCATATCTCTAAGCTGGAGTTTCTCACCGGGTTCCACAAGGCGTTTACTGCTGCAATAACACCTAAAAACATACGCAGCAGCTTTGCTGGAGCTGGCATTGTACCTTATAACCCTGACAAAGTTTTATCAAAGCTGGATATACAGTTGCCAGCAGCTACTCCAGCGAATTCACGTCCAGGCACTGCGAATGCGGCAGCTACCTGGACTACAAAAACACCATTAAACCCATCAGAGGCTAGCCTACAAGCAGGCCTGATCAAAAACCAGATTACCCAGTACCAGAATAGCTCTCCTACATTACTGCTAGCAGCTGTGGACCAGCTGTCTAAAGGGACACAGACTATAATGCATCAATTGGCACTTATACGTGCAGAGAACACAACACTGCGCTCTGCTAATGAAGCATTAAGTAAACGGCGGCGGGCAAAAAGACAGCGTATACAGCATGGAGGCATGCTCACCATACACCAGGCAGGTGATATACTGGACCAAGACACCATAGGTAGGCAGCATAAGCAGGTAGAGCCAAAAAACTGTCAGGACAACATGCAGCCAGGAGGGGGCTCTGGAAGGGTATTGCGCTGCAGTCAATGCGGTAGAGCTGGGCATAATATTCGAACATGTCAAGAGGCATCTTAAGCATGTAAATAAGCTATTTAGTATGTATCTAGCCCAAAGCTATAGTATTGTGGTGGTGAAATCAGTATTTTCGTTGAGATGGGGTGGTGAGGTGATCCGCTCGCTTGTCTGATCCGTTCGCTTATCATTGACGTTATATAAAAAATATTATATAAAAGATATTATATAGAAGATATTATATAACGTTTACGATAAGCGAGCAGACAGGACAAGCGAGCGGATACCTTCCCCACCCCACCCCAACAAAAAGTCCAGCTACATCACCACCAGGGGAGGGTTTCTGGCCCCAGAAGCAGGAAACATTCTAATTAATCCCTAAAGACGCCTGTTGGTATATTTGAATATTATACCCAGCTTTACTATAACTGTTACAATAGATTATCCTCCTGTAGGTAATCTTCAGCTGGGAGGTATGCTGGTGCTTTGGGGATGCTAGCCGTATAACTACTTTATCTATAGTATTGTTGTCCAGGATTTTGTTAGTCTAGTATATAATAAACATACCCCTATACTATATATACTATCTTTTCAGTTACTGGCACTTACTTAGCAGCTTATTTGTGGAGTGAAGTATTGTATTCTCTATACATATAAGCACTATTTGGTGTATTATTATCTACACCCCTTTAAATAGCTGGTCTATAGCTATTAGTAACAATATAGAAGAACTATTCTAATATTAGATAATCTAATTTTTAATTAGATCTACTTATAGACTAACCTCTAACAAATTTAATAGCATCTTTGTAGTCCAGGTAACTTCTGTATTTACAGTACCCAGATATGAATTTACTAGAATAGCCACTGGCAACTGTATATCTAGCTTTAATAGAACTCTATCAAGATTATAAAATATAATACTAGCTCCAACAAAGCTACTACGTATATTTTTAGGCATTATTACAGTAGTAAATGCTTTATAAAATCCAGAGAGAAACTCCAACTTAAAAATATAATTAATATACACGCACATTAAGTTCTCCATCTTCTTGCTATATGCCTGCTTTAGTAGCCTAAAGTAGCCAATATCCAATAATTAAAAAATATACAATAAATATAGTAGTATATAGATTATAATAATCTTATTCTTCTGGCAATATAGCTTAAAAACAGCTAAATAATAATTTTTATAACCATCTAGGATTAATAGCTGGTAATCTGATTTACAGCACCACACTGTGAATTCATCAAAATACTTTAGCTATTGTAGAACAATCTCATTCATCATTTAACTATTATTAAAAAACATAATAATCTAATCTACTAGTAGCTTTGTTAATATATACCAGCTAACTAGATGGTACTACCCAACAAAAATAATGAATAACAATATTACCCAACCTTCTACACCTACCCCCTAAATAACTGTTACCCATTTATAATTCCCAGGTTATACTAACTTTACTTTATCACACAATTCAGCACCTATAATAACAGTAATTATAGATATCATACCCATTACAAAGCCAGTCTCATCAAAATTATAGATATCATTATCCACAATACCATACTTAGCCTTTACAATTTCAATTAGCTAAAACCACTTACTAATAAACATAAGATCTTCACATTTCACTCACTAATAATTGTACTTTTTAGATAGACACATCTATAGTTCTAGGTAGTGTTTAACAAAGTTACCAGCCCATCTCTTACCAACACATCACATACTATCATCACTACACATCAACAATAATTAATTAACCATATCTTCCACACTACTTAGCCTAAAATAAAAAGACCGCGTAGATAGCTCAAATATATATTAAATAATAATATTCTCTTCTAAATCCATAAGATTTCACAATTTCAAAATACTATCACTCCATAATAAACAACTATTACATCAGTAGAGAAAGATTATTCTTAGTATATCATATACTTTAACCAAAACTACCACACTTAAATTTATATCTTTTTTTAAAGCTTCAATAGCTAAGATAATCCAGGATTCAGTTGTAGAGGCAGCCATTAGCATGGTTGGTGGTGTGTGTAGTATGAAAGGATAATGGGCACATCGACGGTTGGTGGGGTGTCCGCTCGCTTGTCCTGTCCGCTCGCTTATCGTAAACGTTAATACTAGTAAATATTTTATTAATAAATTAAACTATTAATTAAATAATATATAAATAATTTAGAATAATATATAATAAATTAATATCTTATATTAAAAAAAATATCTAGTATTATAATAATATATTTCTTTATATTTAAAATAACTTAGATATTATAGTATTTAAAAATAATAAAAAATAAATTAGCTTATTATATTAAAAAATAAAAATATAAAAATTAAAATTTAATATAGTAATTATTATTATAATAAAAATATTTATATTATTAATATTATTAATATTTATTTTTATTATATTAAATTTAAGTTAAATTATCCTTCTAAATTTTAATAATTATTAAGTTTTTAAGTTTATATATTTATTTATAAACTAAAAAAAATTTTATAAATAAAGATTTATATATTAATTAAAAAATATTATAAAATATATTTTTATTATTAAATTAAAAAATCTATTATATTAATAATTATTTTTATAATTAAAAATTTATTTAAAGTTTCTTTTTATTTATAATTATTAATATTTATAAATTATAATATTAAAACCATTTATTAATAATCTATTTTTTTTTATTTTATTTTTAATCCTAACTATCCTTACTATATTATTTATTTTTTTATTTTAATCTAATATTAATCTATTTTTAATATTATTAATTTTTAATTTTTTTTTTATTAATAGCTATTATTTATTTTTTTAATAATTTATAGCTTTTTACAGCTATTTTTAATATTTAAAAATAAATATTAATTTAAATATTTAAAATTAAAATATAATTTAACTAATCTTAAAATTTTATTATAATTATTAATTTATATAGTATTCTAATTCTTATATATTATCTTAAAATCTTTTATATTATTCTAAAATCCCCACCAAAGCCACCAATCAGGCTATCTACACCACCTGTCCTAGGCCCAAAAACACACCAAGTGTCCCCAACTGCGGGGTGGGATGAGGCTTCGAATAAGGATAGGGTTGGGCGAGGGAATTGAGTTTGCCTTGGAGGGTGGTCTACTGGCTCCGGGCTGAGTAGGCGTTTAGGCGTTGTAGTTAAAAAATAGTAGTCTTCGTCTTCCTCCGATGAGGGTGAGGTAGGATAAGGGCTAGGACGATGAACGTCCTTTCCTTTGAGCTTGGATTCGTGCCTTGGGTGGTACGAAGACGCTTGACTTGAGGCAGCGAAGCTATGCGGTTCCTTTTGTTGGACGGCTGCGAGGTGTGCTGCAGATTCCTGGATGATTGCGACCTTGCCCTTTGACAATTATATATATAATATCTCTTATTGTTTGTGCTTAAAATACAATACTATAACAGGAATACTACATTAAATATCATATCCAGGTAATCTTCCCTTCGAGTTGATAAAAGCCCTGATTTCCCTTAATAACAAAGGTCGAAGGCTTTCTGAAATTAGGTTGAACAACTATAGTCTTGTAATCGGCTTTGATATGGTCGTTACCAACTTTTATATTAATGCTCAAGTCCATACTATTGCTCACGGGTATAACCATCATCTTTGTAGATAGAGGAATTGGATCACCCGGCTTCATATCCACTTTTTGATCAGGCGTGATAGAAACTGGGTGCTCCGGATAATCATATAAGTATGCCTGGCCGCCTTCATTACGAGCGAATATATCCCCCGCGATCTGAAATGCGTCCTTGTTCTTTGCTTTGATAGGATTTACGATGAACTCGAAGCGACCTTCGGCGCCGTTGCTTAACACACTGTATCTTACCACTGCACGATTTCCGTTTTTGCCGTGAAGTTTTACTCTCTGATCTTGATCGTAGATATTGACGTTTGTATTAGCCAAAGCGTCCCATTCAATTACTCCGTTACTGATTAAGTCGTAACCACCACCACTTGAAGACTTAAGTGTGATGGCCACCTTGAAATAGCCCTCAGCTGATAGAGCCCAATTCGGATTCGGCCAAAGAGTAGACCCAGCAGCTGGGCAATATTTTTCTGTGTGTTCGTCGTCCTGATCCCACAGCGTCCAAGTGCCCATGGCATCGGTTACTTTGACAGTGCCAAAAAGATTAATGCAGTCACCGTTCTTCGACACGGGGTAAATATCGTGGATCCGGAGGAGCTGCCGACCTTTCGGGACCCAGACACCGTCACCGGCGTGTTGACCTGGAGGGTTCACCCGCAACAAGACTGCAGCTTGTAAATCCGAACGCTGTGTATCGGAAGGGTCTAAGGTTTCAGTCGGGTGAAGTCGCAAGTCCGGAATCTCTGGGCCTGGCTCTGTGGAAGCATGCAGAAGAGCGGTGGATAGAGGAGACCAAGCGTCCCCGCGAGCTATCATAAACGCCTTTGGGGAATTGATTTACTCCAGGTACTCTGGATGAGATCGAACAGTTTGCCAAACTTCGCGGCATCCGTGACCATCTGTATGATAACAAGGTATGCCAGCGCTTGCTTTTTGCCGGAGGTCGAGTCGCTTGCAAGATCGTTGATCGCAGAGCGAAGAGCCGCCGGTCCAAGTTCGATTGTTGCTCTTTTTTGTTGTGCATACGTTTCCAAGGCTAGATAGTTGCCAGCAAATGCCATGAATGTCGCACCGTAAATTAGGGGACAACGAATTGGGTCGGTCTGTGATTTTGGCTGGTACCCAGGATGTAATTCCTTCCATTGCACGCTCTTAGTGCCTTCGGTGCGATGACCCACGATATAAAGATTATCCCTCCGGATTCTGATCGTTACAGCTACCCCTTTCGCTTCTAGCACCACCTCAAAAAATTGGGTGGGCTTCCTCTGTTGCTGAATCAGGACTGGAGGGAGCTGGGGATCAACCACATCCGTACGTAAATTTTCAATAAAACGTTTATACCTCTTAGCTCCCGCAGCTGTGCCATCAATGGACAGAGTGGTTGTGAAGTCGATGGTTGGGCCAGGCGTCGGAACATCACAATCTGTAGCCTTGATAGATGTAGGGCTCCTGATAGGAGTGGTAGGGAGCTTAATAGTGCGTCTAGGGGGTACAGTAAACGTAGACTTCTTGGCAGAAGTTGTAGGGATCCAGATAGTTTTTGTAGGGCTCTTTTGACGGGGTATGAGAGAAGCTTCAGAGAGATTGATAATATGTGTAGCGATGATAGTTGATTTAGAGCTCATGAAAGAAGGTAGAGGTCTGATAGGCACAGATTTAATGGATGTTGTAGGCTGGATAGTGGCAGCAGCTGCAGCTTGCACTAGGTATACGACCACTCCTATACAAATAGGGATAAGCCCTGACCAGCTGTACCAGCGCATATCTCTTTTCTTTCTTCTAAAATGGATCGCTAGTGTTAGCGGGTGAAGAATTGTGATGAAATTCAGCAGGGATCATATATATGTACCGGTATATCTTGTAGAAAATCAACAACTGCAGGAGCTCGAGTCCGAGGATTAAGAGAGGCCCTGCGTTGATTGCTTCTACTTGCCAACTTGCAAGAAAAGAGTTTGGATTGCAACACCGGAATATGTTCCAGCATATGTATGATAGAGGTATTATATTTTATTGTATGGTGTAGAGTCATAGTTCTGCTTTACCCGAGGACTATCATGGCATGTTAAATAATAGTACAGTGTCATATCAAGAATAAGTAACACTTGTGCCAGATTTCAGGTACCGTCTCATGAAACCAATACATCCAAACAAGTAATACGCGGATGTCCCAAAGTAAATGAACTCCTACCTACATATCTCGCTAGAATCATCACAAAGCGAAATGATCCCGTATCAACGCCACTCATCCCTATCAACTGTGCGTCTATATCCAACCAGCATATCGGAATCTTTACACCACCTTCCTATTGACGCTATAACTACTTTAGAGCTCGCATACTAGGGTGGGTCCCAAATTATAAGGTGGTTACTCCGCATCTTCCAGAACTGAGAGAACATTTGAGGTGCGGAAATCGCGTGGCTCTAGATTTTGGGATAAAATATGGCTATCGAAGGCCGGAGTTAAGCACTTTTGAAGGTGATAGTTGCCCCGAGATATTGGTGGATGTCTTTAGCGAAGCCTAGCTAGGCTGCTGGTCGTGAATAATATACGAAAGTGGATTATACGTACGTAAATATGTAGTGCGGCTCTCTGCCGTGCGGACATATAATACGTGCCTATATATATAGAGCACAATTATCAATATACGCCGTTGATCACATGCACATGCATGTGGCGACGTTCGCCACATCGCTATGTGATACAAATCTTGACAAACAGTAAATACCAATGCATGATGCCATGTGTGTCTTGGTATAGCTCGTACATGCATATTTGCGGCTTGCTGATCGTCCTCGGTCATGATCTGCATATACTTGTTCTGCTAATATTGGTATTTTTTTGCTTGCTTATTCTATTTCCCCGCGTCTTCGGCGAGGGATATTCCATGTGTGCTGTATCAAGCGGGCGGATAGGGGCGGTCTAGGACGCAATCACCTCACGCGCCTCTTTTCGAAGTGCCGTTAGATAGTGAAACTAAATATGGTTCAAGTAGATAGAATTGAACCAGAGCTATAGCTAGTACCATGATGAAATTTCTGGGCACCGACCCACGACCTGTGCTGATAATGTCTTTTCTTTGGCTCCTTCTACTAGGGCGACAGCACGTATTTATCGATCGGTCTAATTCCTGCTACGGCCTATCATCGATCATTTTGGTCTCCAGAGCTCAATGTTTAGAAACGACTTTATATAAGTTGCAATAAAGACTAGGTTGCCAAGCTTCTGAGGCTCCTGTATGAATCCGACGAATCGTGGGAAATTGACCCAATAGGTAAAATTAGAATACATAAGTATTAAGACCAAGTAGTATCTATACGAAATTTACCATTTTTTCCTTTGAGGGTCGAAGAGGGTGACTCAGGTGACAAGGTAGCTGAGTCATGTATAAGCTCAGTATCCGGCCAGAGTCGGATAGAGCGATACAATTCTAGCTCTATTCGAACTTTCTTCTGCTTCATCGGAATAGCCAGAGCCCATGGTCCAGGGATTTCGTCGCCCTTGTCAACAGTCCAGTGTATCTCCTCCCGGTCTCCAATTGTGAACAATTTGAATGAACGAGATTCTCCCAATATCGTGGCAGTCGCGGTGATATCCCCGTACATATAGATACTATCTTTACCGTCTATGTCAAGCGCGGTAATCGAGATGCCAACTCTTCTAGCATCGGTCATCACGACGAATTTTACGTCTGCATGACCATCTTTACCGGAAAGTCTGACAGTCTGCACTTCATCGTATACATTGAAATCCGAGTTCGAATAATCCCACTCAATTGTGCTGTCGTTGGTGGTGATCGTATCGTCCTTGCCCACAATATTATAACTGTAAAGATTGCCAGTTACCGAGATATGGCCAGTTGCGTACTGAGCTTCGGCAACGGCTAAAGCGCCGCCGATGGCGGTCTTGATGTTTCCGATTACTTGGCAGACCATAAAGTTGTTATATTCGAAAAAATATTGGGGGACTGAGCCGTGAAGCTCGGTGATTATCCAGCCGTCGCCATACGCTCGAAGCCAGTTTTGGCCATTGACCACGGCGTTGACCTCAAGGATTTGGAACATGTCTTGGCCTTTTGGGATCCATCCTTCCGCTGGCACAGGGCTATCTCCAGCGACACGGGCTGCGAGAAAGTCAACGTCACGTTTGCCCATGCCACTGGGTCCTGGAGCATTCGGCCGGTATCCCTTCTGGTTGTTCGACCACAGTAAAACACCGATTATCTGAAGGAATTGCTGGAAAGTTAGCCTGACTTGCAGTTGGTTGTTGACTCGGACGAGCTGCCTTTCTGACTCTGTATTATCTGCTTGAGCATGATACAACACAGCGTCAGAGACAGTTTTCCAGTGGTTCTGCATCGTGACCATATCCCTTGTCAGATAAGTTCCGCTCCGCCAGTGCGTACTGATCCCTCGGCGTGGGTCCACCAAGGTGAGGTGATTGAGTATAGAGTCGAATCTCATAGCTTCGGCTATCATTTGTATGATTACCAGGTATGCATTCGCTTGGTCCTGAACAGAGGCTTCTGTCCCGCTTAGAAGAGTCAACACCGCGGCCAAGAGCGCATCCCGGCCCATCATGATTCCTGTTCGAACATAACGCTCATTCGCATTTGGATTACTTTTAGGTGTGACTACCAATCCAGCCTTGCGTACCAAATCCGGATAGTCTCCGCCGAAACCCAAGTATGTGGACCCAGGAATTCTGCGCTCGGGTTCCCCGCGAGGATTTGGTGACGGAAGCTCGTACCATGTTTGGTCAACCTGATGACCGATTATATATCCATTGGCCGGTCGCATTCTTATTGTGATCCAACCTGTCCAGGTCGCTACCAGGGTTATATCGATAAACCGAGGCTGCTGCCGCTCTTGTCGACCCAGGCTTCTCAGGAGTGGAAGCCCTTGGACCCTTGGACCGTTGTTGTGCGCCACACGACGCAGATTGCGGATAAGCTCAAGGAACTCCCCTTCGGTGCTGTCAGTAACTCCCCAAGTAGTTGTAAAAGTGGATGTACTTGTAGATTTGGCACGCGGAGCTATAGTGATATGTGGAGCTTCAGTGGTCTGTGGGGCTTCAGTGATCTGTGGAACTTTAGTGATCTGTGAAGTTGGAGTTGCTTCCACCAGACTTCCGACAACTCCGGTATAAATCAAAGTCCATTTTAACAAGCGTAGCCAAAGCATTTTTCTCGTCTGTTGGAAAAATGCTAGTATATAACTGATATAAAGATCGATATAGAGGGAAGATAAATAACTGGCACCAGAACGTTGATATTTAAGAAAATTCAAGAATCGGGACTAGGGGTTTGGAGAATAAAGCTAATCAGCTTCAATTGATAGGCCTGATCGCGAGGAACAGCTGATTGTAAATAAGCCCGGTACATATACCACACATGGAAAAACATAGCCCGGAGCTCGGAGCTGAGGACATCCTCGTGCGCAGCGGTTTCAGGAGTACATAAGCGGGTCTGTACATGCGAGATTACCTCAGGCTCAGTCATGATAACTAGCTCATGGGTATTGTGATTCCCAATTTAATGACGATATAAACCTAGTATAGGTATATGAATGCTAATAGGATATCTTACTGCAGGTTATCTCCACCGATGATACGCTGTCGGCTTATTATCTAGATAGCCATCTTCTGCGGATGGCTCGGAGATGATGCTCTACTTTAATATTTATCAGAGTCTTATGGTTTATCAGACGATATGTTTTCTTTTATATTTACCCCTTGAAGAGTTTGTATTATATGGGTCTGATCAGTTGAATGGTTGTGTCGTATAGTTTATCTTGTGCGATCTGCATGATAGAAATATCAAAGTTTCTTCTTTCCTTAGCCATCATATGAGCAACTTAAGTCCATTCGGTACTCTGGCTAACTCAGAGGATCGGCTGTCTGGTATGCGAGACGAAGGCTAGCCTATCTTCAATTTGCAAACCAGGAATTCAGGTTATCTGGCCACCCCCGGACTGAATTTCTAAGAGTTTGTTGCATCTCAAACTTCTACAATATATATTACCAGGCGTACAGTCTGCAAGTACTAACCTTCCCGTTTTAAGATATATACTATTTTATATTGTTCATGCTGGCTACGGGTTCTTGATTAACTCATTGTCAAATGCTTCAACTGCTTGTACGTATATTAAGATCTTGACTCCTTAATGGACTGAACATACTTTAGTTAGGAACAATATCTTATGAAAGAAATAATATCACATTCGCCTTTCAAATTTCAGGTTGTGACAGAGCGGAACTACTTTAACCTGCAAAAGTCCTAGTCAATTATGATATAAGAAGTTCTAAAGTATCATGAGTCGACGTTGGCTGCTGGCCTGAATGGAATCTCGCTTAAATCTCGCCTAATTCAGCGCCATCGGTTTTGAGACACGAAGAACAGCTGTCTTGGCACGCATTATAGACGAGCGGCAGAGGATCTGAATTTGTACAACCGAGCACGAGATTAAATTTTTGGACAGTTGCTATACTTAATTCCGGCTCTACCGATTTTTCCTGTTCTGTTCACGCCCCGCATCGCACAGAAAGGTTGGTATCTAGGTTAGCCAATATTACACAAGGGTATTTGTTATAACGTTATGGTCTAGGCGTCTGCGCAGACCTCCAATATCAGAAACGCATGCGCAACCCTATGCTATGCACATATATAACAAAGGCATGTGGAAATGTGCGTTTCTGCCATATCGTCTACACAAGCGACGATACTTGGATAATCTCGCACTTTTGATTACTAAGTACTTTTGTTGTAGTTCCTTGTCGGTCCTTGTTCCGCAGCACGATCTTTGGATACGGGGTGTGCCGCTTCTCGCCTAAAAGGTTATTTATAGGTATCAATCATTCGATGGTATATTCAATCGGGCTCTACACTGTTGATCTTGACTTATGGCTTCGGATGTTTTCAAAAATTGGTGTTTATATCGCGCAGGGCAAGGGGTAATTATATAAATAATCTACTCTGATGGCAGTCAGATGGACGTTATAACACTCGGTTTTGAATTTAATTAAAGAGTCCTTCTTCGAGTTCCCAAACTACTACGTACGAACTACCTAAGACAGGTCAACCACATCCCATTGTCCCGTTTCCCAAGTCCCAATCCTCCAGAACCTTAACGCTTTCTGAAACATATCTCTTCGTCTAAGCTTCTCGTTTTATTCCCTTGCAGGATACTATTCTTACCGCGCCAGCCTCGTCTCTTACTCAGGCAAAAGAAATGAGCGAGGGGTATAGCAGCACAGGCGGCCTTGCGGATAGTGCGGTGCCCACAGGGGGGTGGATCCCAAAGGGTCGAACACTATTTCAGGTTCTCTCGGTCAAAGCTCGATTGAAAAATGCCGGTAGCGACCATATCCGGGTCTACGGCACTATTGACATTGCCGATGCCACCGACGATATCTGTCATGAGATATACAACGTTGACCGCACCTCTGATAACGCGGGCCAGGACATGTACATCGGAGACGGCGCAGACCCATCAGGCGGCGGTGATCTGATCGCCAGCCCGACTCAGGCTGTGTCGGCTGATACCCACGTCAGTATCACTGCTTGTCTGAGTGCTCATGTTGTGATTGCCTCCCCCGGTGGGTCTACCAACTTGGTTGAGAAGTCGATTGCTGAAGGCTCGATTCATTGGGACGCTTTTGCCAATTCAGATATCAATATCTACGATGAGATCGAAAGCGCAAGAATTCTTGGTCCGGATGGTTTTGCAGATGTCGAATATATTGTCATGAGCGATGCCACAGAGGCTGCAGTTCGGATCTTTACGGTTGATACGCAGAACGAACACGAAACCTATCCTTACGATATCCATGGGACCGTTGCCGCCAACTTTTCGATATCAGGGCAACCTTACTCGGTTCAATTGTTTGCATCCAAAGAAGACAAGGATTCTCGACTTTGTCTCAAAGAAAATGGCGAAATTCCTTTGACACGATCGACGATCGCCATACCGACGGATGAGTCTCTGGAAATCACCCTGAATCTCGTGTGGAATCGCAATCCTTCTGCGTCAAGTAAAGATCCCGAGATCATCGATGGGAAAGCTACATTCCTTCCTGATTTCAAGGCACCTAGTTCTCAAAATATTGCTGGCAAACACGGTTCCTTTCGTGTGGAAGCCACTTGGACGTGACCCATACGTACCTACGTCATGGCGTTGATATCATTCCTGTATTACAACAGTATATGCATATTATTTATTTAATATATTCATAACTCAATCAAAGATACACTGGATAGTTAGTTGAGAAAAGGATTATGCGATGACACTCTATGTACAGCGCTGGCTAGCGACGACCCATCCAGGATTCTAACTATAGTGAAAGTTACGCTATCCGCCGCAGTACTATAGGGAGCGAACAGCCTCCCGCCCATGCAATGAACAAATACACGCTAACCTCCAACCGACCTCCTCGCGGACAACATCTAGACAGAGACTCAGACGAACGAGAGCTAACTGATGACAAGAACCAAACCACCTCGATGATACTATACGGGTATAATCAGCCAATCAACTCATTCTGAAGAAGAACAACAGCCAACAGATGACTTAACTTCCTTTACTGAGTCTTCTTTGTCTGCATGACCTCATTATAGATACAATCGTTGATAAACTTAAAGTACGTAGACTCTAGTATTGAATTATTATAGCTATGGTTCGGCAGCTCTTCTTATACTTTGATTATTACTCCAGCAACCTAATACAGCTACTTTCTATATATTAATAGGATAAGTTTGTCCTGTAGGCTATTAAGGAAGAAGATTAGAATACTTAAATACTTATGATTTTCGAATTCTTTTTGTAATAACTATATCTAGTAATATAGATATATAATATATTTGATTAATAGAAATATATTATATAATATTAACGTCGATACTCCCTGGATAAAATCAGGTCTGGTTTCGGGCGATCATTGGGATGAGTCTCTTCGAAACATTCAGACATGGAACGGAAGAAGGTGCTCGCAATGAAAAATCCCTAACTTCCGGCTCTATCACATAAGATTATAACAACAATCAAGACACAGGAATCTCAAAATTAAGAATTTGATATCACAAATCTGTTAAGCCTGTTCAATATATTGAGTGTGAAAAATGGTTCAGAGCCTATCAAATCAATTATCCTCAACCAAGTGGTAGTCATGTTACCCTTTCCTGCTACCTGGGACATAATACAGTGGTGCTACGTTATAGGGATGGTTATTCTAAGTAAATCGATTGACACCTTAATTAGGTTATAGTGGAGTAAATTTCTTATGAGATAAAGATGAAAGGCCAGCGCCAAGATTTCCATGCTTGTCGTTTTATCAGCTTCCTGTGTATAATATACTAATCTATAATCTTACTCGCTCCGGATTGCGGTTTCGCTCATTTCCAGATAGCAAATACAGATAGAAATGTTATGCGTACTAAAGGGCTACAGGAGATCTTTAAATCCCGTGGCAACATGGGAAGCGCGGGTAAAAGGGAGGATTGGTTTGACCTTAGATTCTTTGAAAGTCTCGAGAATACACCAGAATCTCTTCATTAAATCGATCAATCTTACTTCTGCTTCTTCCTTTCCATCTTTAAGTTTTTTAACATCGGTTTATACAGGGGCTAGATTTTGTGTAACGAAGGAGAAATTGGGAGGCGAGTGCATTTTTTGAGACACCTCGGCGATAGGCAAACCTGGGATCTGTAAGCGAGTACGTTCAACTGCGGTAGGATCTGCATGTTAGTTCGTGATTACAGGCTAGGACGTTAATACAGCAGCATTTCTATTCTCCTGTCAAAATTGCCGATACAGCCTATTCGGTAATAGCAACCTTCAACAGCATACAGATACTATATCCGGAGCTTCAGAACATAACAGACTAATAACCTGCAGCCTTCTCTGAATTTCTATCTATACCTTTTCTGTTTCTCGGTTACCCAGTGCCTCTCCCTTGAGCTTTACCCCTACAGGACACTATTCTGTATCCGTCTGATCTCTGACGAATCGTCGCCTAGCTCGATTTCCTCCTCCTCGAATTCCGCCATTTTAGGCTACTGGTAGTAGGGATCACTTATTGATGTGAATTCTAAAATCATTGTAGCGTATACTAAATTAAGCAAGCTGGCTGACTTGAGTTGAATCGTTGAAAATATATGAAAGGTAGAGATTAAATAAGAAAGAATGTGTGGGAAGCTTTGCTGTACTATTGCACCAGCTGTGCGTGTATAACCGGAAAGTCCTATTTAAAAAAAAGCCCCCTGAAATCCGGCTTTCGTTTAAATTTGCCTATTTGGTTTGCCTAAGGCCAAGCTATTCCTACGCGAACGTTGCACAGAGCCTTATGACTCCCATTCAAGTGATGTTGCATCTTTTGCATTAACCATCTCCTGTGCGACAGTTGAAAGAAGTTAAATCGATCAGAATTCAAGCCTAAAAATCGCAGTTGGTCGACTAATCTGGGCGATGAGATGACCTGGAAGGCCGTCTTGGCTGTTATCTTGGCGGTTAGTTTGGGACCTGTACACTTTGATAACACTTGATATCCTCAACTTAGAATATGTTTGTTTATAGCTTGATGTGGTCCGACAGACCGGGGCGATTTATCATCGGGAACTTCCAGCTTCCACCGTATAGCCCGGCATCGGAGGAATACCGATCTATCTTTAGGTTTCGTTAAGCATCTTCAGATATGATTGATCATAACTTTCATTTATTGTTAATATTTCAGAAAGTTCTTCCGTTACACTATCATATAAAAAGACGCCTATAGCTGATCTCACTTAATCCTGCTGGTATTAAACGAGTATAATATAAGAATCCGAAGTCGTTTAACAATAAACGCAGGCGTATCCTGGGCAATTATACCAAAAGAATTTTAGTAGTTCAGACGGAGGGTCTACCACGAATAGCGCATCGTTGATTTCACACAGCCGCATGCGTAAACTTGCATTGACCGTCGACTGAAACTACATTCTTATTTTAAGCTCTGTGGATTCGCCGGATGGAATCGGTCCACTTGCACTTTATGCGTCCGGTCTACGGGACCAAATGGGTTCTTCGGTAGCTAGATATCTGTCAATATAACGTCCATAGATTTAGCTTTCAATAGAGCAAACCTAATACCATTTCAACTTGGCTTTGCGTATAAATATCAGGCTTCGTTCCCGGTAGTGAAGAAATTTCGGATAGGCCAGTCGTATAAACCCCACTCGGAAATCGTTGGCAGGAATAAACTCATAAGGCAGTTTATTGTGAGATATACTTTCAAATTTTGAGCTGCCTATATAAGTCTATTGTTCAGGTCTATCCTTTTCCACCAATATGAAGCATTGGTCTCTATGTATCTTGGTGGGGCTGACTACAGTGCTCGCCGCTGTTCAACCCGGCCCACAACCCACCAAATTCCCCGAGTTCCCTCTTCAATGCGCGTTTACAGCTACTATTCCAACATCTAAAATGTCGTGAGTTCGACTATCTTTCCAGTCTCCTGGTTCCAAAACTTCATATTGGGGGTCAACTAAGAGCATTATAAACAAATTTACAATATTTAGGACGGTGACGGTAGTATTAAACCCTTCCACCACGGTCATCACCACGCCTACTACTACAATTACGATCTCGTGCCCAAGTATGTGCATATTTCGCTTGCCTTGAAAAAACCACCTAGATTTTGGCTTGAACCCACCTTCTCCCCATACTAACTCGAATAATTACTAGCGGTCTGTAGCGCACAAACCTGCGGTGGGTTTGTAACTCGTTGCTCCACTGAATATGACTGTTGGTGTGGGCAAGTGGCGGCACAACCGACCGGGGCTGGCGCCTGTTTCCAGAATTCTTACTGCTATGGGCTGCTACCATGCTCTACTACCACAAACTGCCCCTCTGGTTTTGGCTGCTTTACCGGTACGTGCTGTCGTGGGGGTCAAGGCGTTTGTGTTCCTCTCAAATGCGACTCTAAATACCCTTGGGGGACCCCTGAGATTAATCCAAATCGGAAGAGAGAAGTAAGAGAGGAGAAAGGGGACACACTCGCTTGGAAGAAGGGTGATATCATTCCACCCTTCAAAGATTAAATTCAGATTGAAATGCCAGTTGCTCCTTATATTGTTGATTGATATAACTTGAATCCCAGGTGGTCCTGCCCTTGCTGGTAAAATCAGAGGGGGTAGTTGACAGGACACCCCGGGATCCTACGTCGATCCAAACGCAGAAATATTGATAGCAATTTCCTGGGGTACAAAATGGCGGCTTGTTCTCGAAAACGTCAGAGTTCAAAAACTCGATTGTAAGCTGTCCGTCAATTTCTGAGCAACGTCTACCCTGGTTATGGCGAGAAAAACTCTTCCGTCCCATTCAGCTACAGTTGCGAATGCTTATAGCCAGGTTTTGTATTATAAGTCTCGGTGCGATAAGTCAATCATATTGTAATTTTGTCCGTACACTTAAGATTTATATCTGGGATGAACTTTGGAGGTCAAATCGACTCGAGTTATAAGAATTCGAGAGCAGTAACCTTTGGGGCACTATAAGAGGCTCCAAGGCTACAAAGTGAAAAGTGTTAAATTTATAGAGATCCGCTGCTTCTTTCTTATAAATTGAATATTATACATATCCAATCAGTCTAACCAAACTTGGTAACCCTTCTAAAGCTTAACAATTACTATAACAGCCAGATGGAGGCCAGTTTGTCAGTTTTCTCTTTCAAAATATGTCAAGGTGAATCGGTCAGACAAACAGAGAGGATTTGAGACGTTTACACGGTGAGTGACAGAGAGAATCAGGCAGAATACTTTTAAAGAAAGCTGGAAGTTGACCCAACACAGGACGGCTGTCTGGTTTACGAGACAACAACACAGTCCTAGTACCAAAATATAAGCTTATAAGTGGTTGGTGGCATGTTGTTTGTATCGATAAACTCTTTCCGCGATAGTAAATAATGTAACTATGAGTGGTGGTCAGGCATGCATTTGATTAGGCCCCAAGGCCTTGGCATCGAGTATCTACATGTAATTTTGCATAAATGCTTACTTTGCTGCATTATGGATAGTTCTCGCATCGGAGTTCTTAAGAGTGGCTCTAGAATGGTGGGTGTATTCAAATGCAGTCATCTAAAGTGGCTCTTACTGTATAGTAGCTCGTTGAACCGAATCAGGAAACACTTAATAAGTGCATTAACTACAGGGTAGTTATCAGTACATCTAGACGAGCTTTTTCTGGGGAATTATGCCAATAATGAGATCTAACTTTGCTGTATATATAAGGATGACGAGTACGAATATGTAGCCGGGATATCGGGACGACACCCACACCCAAGTATAGATACAAGGGACCCTCAAAGAATAATGTTCGCCTCCGTCGACGCGTCTAACTTACCTCGTAAACCAGATGGTGGACATACGTAGCCGAGATAACGTCTAGCGCTGTGAGAATAAAGTTCTTCCATTACAGCCGCGATAAAGCTCTTAGGGTGAACGCAGAAGGTCCTATGCACCCGAATCAACTTTACCCTCTTCCGAGTCAGTGTGTCAGACCATTCGACTCTTAAGCTCAAACCGGTAAATCGCTAAGTGCGAAAACGCCTTGATTCAGATAGATTCGGAGTAAGGGCTCCTGTATCCGCTCTCGCGTTCGCTTTGTGCGATATAGGCGCGTCGCGCCGGTTCTAGCAATGCTCCTTGATTACTCACCCGGCTAATTACTTACTTGATTGCACACGCAATGTACATTTGTGTTACATCAAACTTAATCTCGCACTAGTTACCACACCAATCGGCCGTGCTCCTGCAGAATTAAACTAGCCGAACACGAAAGCTAGTTAGTTCGTGTTACTGCGACCATTCTCAGGAATGTTCTATTGTGATGACCTCGCACATCCATCATCAGCTGTGAACTGTCATCTCGCAGACCCGGTGTATGTATATTGCGATGAGTTTATGAGGCATTTAATTCGTCGCTTCGTTTGGGGGCCCGGTTAATTCTACGATGAAATTTATTATAGATCGTCATGTTGGTCTAGGCATTGACAAAGGCGTGTAGTGAGCTTACAAGATAAATAGAGCTGGAAGCTCTCTTGAGATTGACGGTAGCCCGGATACCGCACAGATAGTAAGTTAGGAGCGTATTCACAATCAATCACTCGTCAATTGGATCGGGCTGCAGTAAGCCATTCCTTTGCACCTCCGGGCCTCGTTTATACTAACTACAACTATCTAGTTAGGATCTCCGAGATGCTCCTTTATAAACTCCTCTCATCTACCTCTCTCCTTTCGCTAGTTTCAAGCGCCGCCGTGGCGATTCCCGCTACCAATGTTGAAGTCACGGACATCGCCAAGAGAGATGACGTTACAATTACTAAAAGTATCGTTGAGAAACGTGAGTGGGGTGCTAATGGCATCTGCCATGTTTACACGCAAAGCGGTGGGTGGGACGTTTATACGTGGACGGATTGGTATTTTCGATTTGATACGTGGGGCTCGTGGGACGATGATTGGGGACGTGGATTCCTCGATAATCTTCGAGCGGAATGCGGGCGAGAGATTCTGGACTGGGGTTTCTGGTACGATCAGGGTACACCACCAACTTGGGGCCACGCCAACTTCCGTATTCGAGTAGTTTTCCCCAACAGCGCCAATGGTCTTCCAGATTGCACACGCGATGCCGTGAGGGCTGCAAGCTAGGCCTGGGGCCCAATCGACCCTCCCGGTTGTGATTGGCCAGGCTGGAAGTGGTGGTAGATGGCATCATCTCAACATACAGGGGTTGGGTTTCTAAGATGTAACACATCTTTCCCGTTACTTGTCTTGTGTACCAGTACTATATTATATGGCCCATACCTGCGAGAAGAGCAGTCTTTCCTCATAAATGGGCCCTTGTAGACAGACAGAGTTATCCAATATCGTGGCCTAGGCTAACCGGTCCGACTATCGTAGGTACCGCGCTACCCTCCTACTCCACCCGGGTCTAACTCTTTCAAGCTCATATATATCAATCGCCATTGCCTCCGCAATCTCTTTAAAAAATAGCTGTAAGGCTACCTTGTCATTTTTAACGTTGAGTTGTAAGGATATTCACTATCGCGTGCACCGATTGGCTTTTCAGACCAGCGTCCAACCAACACCCCTGCAGTCACGCAACTTCATGATCTTAGGTGTGACAATCTTGTGATTAGGGCGCCATTTCCTTTATGAATATCAATCAATTGAAAAACCCTAGTCGTATATTATACAAGACTTTCTCGGCATTGCCTCCCCCACCAACGAGCTATAGTAATGGCTCTTGCCACCGCGAGTGTATCGTGCATAGTTAACCGTTATGTGGGTATTAGCCCAGAGCAAAATAATCAAGAATCTATCGTACACTGGTTGCATCCACATTACAACAGGACCTCAAAAAAATTGTACACTAAAACAATACAAGAATACACTCGGGTCCGTTGAATCAGGCTAACATGTGCGCCACTGTAAGCTATAGAGCTGGTTCACAGTTGCAGACTCCTTTATCACTCGTATTTCCCCGAAGTCATTCCCATCGACGTTTAAAACGGACTTGATATTCAATAACGCCTGGGATCCACATGGAGACCATTGTCCATCTCCTACTACAAAATCCGCACGCATGTTGTAATTTGAAAACAACGGTCCACGTAGTGTGCAAGAGTGACTTTGTTCGTCTGGCCTTCCGCTGAAGTAAACCACAGATTTATGAGTTGCCTCAACGCCCGAACGCAGGAAGGCATAACCAGAGAAGCTTGTCTGTACAATCTTGTATTGCCATCCCGGGGGTGATTTGAGGGCGAGGTTGAACTGGCAGAACTTCCTGCTCTCGGTGATATCGCCTGAGGTGCGGGCCACAAATTTGCGGAAGTATGCTGAGAAAGATGACCTGTCCGAGGATAGGCCCACCCAGGCAGTGCCATCGGGACATCCTGTGCCGCCGTAGGTAAAGTCGCCAATCCATACATCTCCTGGAGGTGTCAGACTGGCATCTGGCGTAGGAGCGCTCAATGATTGACACACCAGCGCGCTGGCGGATAACATCAAAGTCAAATAATGATTGAGGTAGAGCATTGTGGGTGATATTTAATTCTTATCTCAGTAGAAATAGGAAGTAGGTATAGTGTGTGAAGATGTTGAATGATGGTAGTTCTAAAGAGCGGCGAGGCTGCTGATTTATACTATTCGCGATACCTCTGTGTTGAGGCCGTTCCATGGCGAGGCCTTCAGATATCGTGACATGCGCAGTCCATACTTCACAGCGCTGGAGCCTAGAAGAGCCGAGACCCTACAAAGCCTGCTCAGCACCTCCCGTAAATGATACTGGAGTCTTGTGTCGACGACCGGGGTTCCTATCAGCAATGGCGAAAACCCACATACCTTCCTTTTGTGGAACGTCAGGAGACTCACCAGCACCCTGGCCGCGCTTAAGAAGATAAGATACCTAGATATATCGGTCGTGAAGTTGGCCAATTTACCCGTGATGAAAGCATCATTCAGTCGCCACATTGTCCTGTAGTATATAGCTCGTGAAAGTCTTTTGTTTAATGCAAAGGCTCGAGCGCTCAGAACTTAAACTTTAGACATGTACCCCCCATATTCGTATAATCACCCTATCTCAGAATTCTCGGGCGGCGCACACCCATCGAGCCCTTGAGGCGGTGGCTTACGTATGTTCCCGAAATCGTTGGTGACTGATCCAATACGCTGGTTGACCAGTGATCAATAAACATTATAATGGATTTAAAGGGGTTCCCTTTTACCCTGCAATATTCCCATCAACCGGTCCACCGGAACAGCGAGAGCTGAACACACACTAAGATGGCAAGGGTTATTGAGTAAACCGGGGTTTGGAGGCAATTCATCTTCTGATAAGCACCTGGGTAAGGGCTCGAGTCCCGACTTTACGAGCATGTATACTAGACACACACTAGTTTTAGATCGGGTTCCAATTAGTGTTCGTTTCGCCACATCTCATCATGTTCAGCGCTCAGTATATATCCTCGAGTCGATAAGCTCACTTGCATAATACTTACCTATTTTCTCGCAATTGCAATTGTCATGGTTATACTCTTAACTCCGAAGGGTGGAACCAGACCTAAACATTATGTTGCTAGCCTATTTCACTAGACTCCCAGCTTCTACGCACCACGTAGATCTATAGATTATTCTGAGATCCTAGTATAGGCAATGTGGCATGATTATTCCCATAGAAGAGGCTTATGAGAGCGCTGGCTTAACTTCGCTCTATAGCATACAAAATCGATCAAAAGATACACATTTGTTTTTCATATTATATATAATACTATTAAACATATATAGTATAGTTCAAACCCCTGTAAATACTGTCAAGGCTTATGTTTGTGGGTGAAATTTATTTAGAGATGTAGCTGCTAATTTAGCCACACTAATTAAGTGGAGGTTGGGTAGTAGAAGCTGGCCTATTTCCCAGCAGAAGCCGGCCCAGCCCCTAGCATACACAGAAGCCGGCCCAGCAGAAGCCGGCCTAGCAAGAGCCAGCCCAGCAGAAGTCAGCCCAGCAAGCGGCTAGCCCAATAGCAGAATATATAGATATATGTGTATGTATATACGTATACGCGTGCATACATCCCAATGCCTGGGCTGCCGCATGCTGGCCAATTCTGCTGGGCCGGCTCTTGCTAGGCCGGCTCTTGCTAGGCCGGCTTCTGCTGGGCCGGCTTCTGCTGGGGAGTGGGCTGGCTTCTGCTGCCCGGCCTGATAGTGGGCGTAATCTTGAAACTGTTATTTGGTCTATAATAGAGATGTTAAATATTTAACAGATCTATAAGTGTAGGTCTTGGTGGTATCTACAGGGGTTGATGTATATTATATATATTTAATAGCATTATATATAATGTGAAAAATGAATGTGTATCTTTTGATCGATTTTGTACACCATACGCTCTCTGGTCAAGGAAACAATTATAGGCTGCCTGCCAGTTTGTCTACAATCGCGCCAGCAAGCTATCCTTGCTATATTCCTTCAAGCAAGCTTAATTGAAAAGCTGCAAAGTACTCAAATATTGATTTCTTTACTGATTACTCATCTGAAATAGTTTAACCTAGAAATAGACCGTTAATAATGCCCTAATACGAACTATCCAATCACCTCAAGTCAAATTAGCCAAATAACGCATGTAGCGATATTGCTCAAGTCGGCTTAGAAACTGTCTTATACAATATAATTCGAATAGTAGTTTTCTAGCATTCCATAATCTATTCCTAATAACGGTAATTGCAAGGTAGCCGCTCATCGCAGCACAATTACTTGTGTTACTGCCTTATATCCAAAAGGAGCTTTTGCGGCAAAGCCTGCATCCATCGCCTAGCACCTACGTTACGAGAGAAGCGCCCAAGCTCAATAATATCAATGATCACGGCACACACGGCTATTTCTAGACATGCAGAAAATAATACTTATTGAATTTTGAGAGTAATCGATATCAGTACGCCCATATCGATAATGAATGTGACCACGTCGACTGGATAAAACTTGGAAGGCCTCCATACTTAGATATTACTGCACCATTATTTATCAGTCATACGCGGCCAGCGCCACAATTTCATCCCCTGAAATCAGGATTTGTCTTACCAGTAGTAGACAAAGCTGTATGCCTTGGTGTACCCAAGAATAAAAGAAATCACATGATTGGCAAATTATCTGTAGAGAACATCGTGTTGGCATATAGCCCTAGACCGATCTTAAGGATAGGTAACCCAATCTAAGTACTGCTACTATAAAGTGGATCGTTTCCCGAGGTATTGATAAATAGTATCACGAGGAAGGGGAACCCGAACTAACTGTTAGAATCGGTCGGATCACCAAAAAGTAGGAAACATGTTGGCACAACCGCTTATTAATCTCAAACTGCTAAGGTCTCATATCCGCCTCGAAACTAGTGGAAGCTCTTCTGGTAGCATATAAGCTTTCTAGGCAATTGCGTAACTTTAATCACGTGGTGTTGCGTATGGTATGCCGAGCGATCTCCGTCACTTATTATATAATCTATGAGGTTAATATAATCATGCATTTCACAGCGCCACTACGCCAAGAGGTAACGGGATCGATTTTCGGTCTGTCTTGGCCGATAGGTATAGTCATGCCATTTAATCGCATGAATCTACTCATTCCGAAGAATTTCGAGTAAGCTTAGCCACGAAGGCACCCATGGTAGTCGGAAATTTTTCGTATGGTGGATATTGACCATATATTATTACTGGTGCTCACCAAGTACGCTCCCAGCATCTAGAATGATTGGGTAGTGTCGCGCAAATTCAAAACATGTTAACGATCTGGCATGTAGACATTGTAGTCTTATATGACCAATCCTAGTCCACGACAGCGGCCACAGGGGCTGGCTGGTCTGCGATGCGCGTGGGGTGATCTTTATCTTCTATTACAGTACTTTCCACTTTCCCATGTGAGTTGCCTGTATAGTAGAGATGGGTAAAACTTCTCAATATATCCTACGGACTTTAACAACGGGATATAGTTAGTGAAGAAATAGGCAGGAAAGTCACCGAGGGTTGAGTGGCTAAGTCTATATCTCGAGGTTATCGACCAAACATAATGGAGCATCTCGTGCTTGATCTTCCTTGGCTTCGGGTAAAATACCAGCGGCCGTATGCACGATTGGCAAGTGCATACGTGACGTCCGCGGGATCGCGAAGGGCTTGGGCACTAACGGCAGCATTATTCCTACGCAGCGGGAGGTTACACGACCCTAATTCCCGGCGCACATGCATCAAACACCGGGATCTTTGGCGCGGCGATCGCCCACGCTCTAGGCGTACCGGCCCAAGTTTCAACCACGTTCGAGGGCTATAAGAGATTCGCACCATCTAATTTTAGTCGTCTGGGAAAGGCGCAAACCCCCCACGCAAGATGACCTCGTCCGTTCGGAAAATTTGAAACGGGAGATCGGGTTGCGAGGCTCGGCCGCACGTAGTGGCCGCTTGAGACGGGATGGTCTCAGGGGTGTTTGCAGCAGCGGGTGCTCGTGGTTCTGGATCTCGCGGATGTTCCTTCGCAGATGTCACAAACAGGAGGCGCTGCGGCTTGGCAGTCTCTTGGCACGGCATCGGGCGCAGAGCTTAGGCGAGTCGCAAGCTCCGCAGAAGGAAGGCAACCACCCTCTGACGAAACCCATCCTCATGCAAATTCATACGGCGACGACGACGGTGAAAAAGTGTGCCGGTCAGAAATTGGACCAGCACCAGGCTGAGTCAAACCAAACTCTCCGATCCCGCGCAGCGCCGAGAGTTCGAAGTCGACTCCTGATTGCCCCGGCGCCCGTGTCCAATTGCTATCGCGTGGGTTTGCGCGCTACAGACGCACTCGCCCTTGCTTCGCCCCGGCGTAAACTTGCCCGAAAGAACCTCTCCCACGCAACACGCAAGAGACTTCCCACAGCACACGATGCCGGGCTTGAAGGAGTTGATGCTTATCATGTCTTACGCTCTTGTGCCCTTGCAATGGAAAGTGGATTGTTTTCTGTCAGGGTGGCTACCCCCAAATGGCCATTTTCTTTTCTTGTCGTCGACATAAATTATTAATGGGCCGCAAAATTTTTCTATCCGCTCCTCGCGCCTTCTTTCTTCCTCACTTCTTTTCTTCATTTCCTTGTTTCTTTAGTATTGTAGGGCTGGTCCCTTTACGTTCTTTCTCTGCTCGATATCGAGTATATATATTCATGAACTCTCGTTACGTTGTGCTATTTGAGGTGCCAGAGCTCTACTGATCAAGCTTATAACATCAAAGTGGTCAGGTTACCACTGCCTCCCATCCTTATAGAAATGCAGGCAAACGAGACATATCCAGCGACTTGGTCGCCGGAGGAGACTCCACGGAATTCGAGGCAATTCTATAGTGATGTTGAACTTCAACATGCAGAGAAGAAGGAGCCTCTTCAAGACTTACCACTATCTCCTCGTCACGACAACCATCTCCCTCACACACATCACAGCGACGGTGGCGATCAGCCATGGAGAAGACATAAATTGACACTCCGACAACGGCTCCAACACTTTACCTGGGCGTGGTTTACCCTATCCATGAGCACCGGTGGGATTTCACTCCTGCTTTTTGCACTCCCGTTCCAATTTCCAGGCCTCAGGGTTATCGGTTGGATTTTCTACGTTCTGAACGTTGTCATGTTCACATGTATCTGTGCTGCAATGATGCTTCGATTCATGTTCCACAAAGGCACATTCGCTGCATCTCTGAAGCATGAAAGAGAAGGATTTTTCTTTCCAACTTTCTGGCTGTCGATCGCGACTCTCATTACTAGCACGCAGCGCTACGTAATCCAGCCTCACGACACAAACTTGCTTTGGGGGATCCAGACTGCATTTTGGGGCTACGGTATCTGTACCTTCATTCTTGCCGTTGGACAGTACTGCTTCGTTTTCTCCGCTCACAATTTCGGTCTGGGTACAATGATGCCAACATGGATCCTTCCCATCTTCCCAATCATGTTGACGGGAACAATTGCGTCCGTTATAGCTGAAACTCAGCCGGAGATTGGCAGAGTTCCGATTCTGGTGGCAGGGTTGACATGTCAAGGTCTCGGTTTATCCGTCGCCTTTATGATGTACGCCCACATGGTAGGCCGTTTGATGTCAGCTGGGCTCCCAAATAGGGAACATCGACCCGGCTTGTTCATGTGCGTTGGTCCTCCTGCCTTCACGGTGCTCGCTCTCATTGGCATGGCGCACTCTCTTCCTGATAATTTGGCAGTGGACAACAATATTGTCGACGCTCGAGATATAAGAACGATTGCGCTCCTCGTCGGTGGATTTCTATGGGCTCTCTCTCTGTGGTGGTTCTTCATTGCCGCTATATCTGTCCTTTTATCACGCCCACGATATTTTCACCTCGGCTGGTGGGCGATGGTTTTCCCGAATACCGGTTTCTGTCTGGCAACAGTAAGCGCTGCGAAGCAGTTCGACAACCAGGGCTTAAAGATCCTTGGTACTGTGATGTCTGCAGGAGTATTCATCATGTACTTTGTTGTTTTACAAGCACAAATCAAGGCGGTTTGGAGACAGGATATTCTGTACCCGGGGCGTGATGAAGACTTTAACGACCATTAGTGCAATTAAGGGCTGATCGATATCCAATTTCAAAAAATATTGTTTCCTAAACCTTTTTGCTGTTTTTATCTTAGCTATTTTAATCAATATAAATGTAAAAGGATTCTTCGTTTCAAAGGGGAACAAAATAGATACTCATAGTCAGGGTATTTAAAACTGTTCAAAATGAATAAGCATCTTATTAGTATACTATCATGTTAACGACGCATGATGTGTTCTCGCCATTTATGTTGTATATTCAACGCTGAATTATCTGCTTCGACCAAGGATATGCAGGTAATTCGAGACAGAACCATCGTTTACTATTTTCTTAGCTTACATTGTCGATATGATGCTGTAGTTGATAACTAGAGCGAGCCTGTCAGCTCTTAACAATCCAGCAATTGAGCGGTCTTAGAATAACGTAACAGAGAATAGCACGTCTCAAGCTAAAACGCACTGCCTCGAGCTGGGAGGTTTGTTGAATCATAACCAATTTGATTCAATATTGATTGATATGCCCCGTCATCATAAATTTATGATAATACTGGTCACAGTCAAATTTATGCAGGAGCATCTATGGTTTTAATCTCTAAAGCTCGATTTCTAGATCACACTTATAAATATCAGTACTTATATACTTTGATCAGAAAAGCCTAACCAACTGATTGGAAACTACACCTTGAAATCAAATATTGGGTAATAACAACTGAGTAAACACCTTTAGATTTATAGATTCCTGTAGCTGGAGTACTGATACATCTGACTACGGCCATGAACTATATATTTATAATGTCTGGCTATGTGAATCCGTAGACAAAGTTGCCATTTCCTTGTCTTGAACCTTCCCGATCGCGACAGAAACGCGCATCCGGCACCGAGTGAGGTTTTTAGATTGATCCCTCGTTTTGGCTGGTTGCAGCTGATGCGCAACGCAAAACTCAAAGACGAGCTCAAGTAGCATATCATCTGGCTAAATTTAAAAGCTAAAATCTGGCTAAATTTTAAAAGCTAAATACTTAAGCATTTAATTGCGTCAATAAATATACTTATTGGACGAACTCCGATTTTTCCAGTAAATAAAATAGCTCTTCCGTGTTTCCGATCTCTCCGTCACGGCATGCGTACTCCTGGAATTCCGCTACCTCTACGTTGTATCCTCCGCCACATAGCAGAACTGAAAAGCCTGCAAAATGCGCTGGACTACTCCCGGGTTCTGGAACCGCACGATCTGACAAGTACACGTCTTCGGACATCGGAACTTTTGTCCTAAGTTCTTAATTCAGTCGCTCCCCTCATCTAACCACCCTGCTCTGGTTCCCATAGTAATAGTCTCATTTTCAGTTAATATGACGATTATTAGCATACGGCCAGGGTGAAAATAAAAGTTGATGGTAACCCTACAGAGGATATCATGTCGTTACCAGTCTACTTCGAGCTTAGCTGGTCAATACTTAGCACCATCGGCTTGGGCGTGTTCTTCATAGCCTGGATGGTCACAGGAATCGTTCAGCTTACAATGGTACCCATAGTTCCAATAATAGTCTCGGCAGCTTGTGCGGTAGCGAATGGACTGTGCTACTACGCCTTCTACACCAGCTATCCTCTCAAATCTAGGGCGGTAGCTGCAGGTTTCGCCGACGCTTTTTGGTTCATACAAGAGGCTGGATTGTCGATGTATTCATATCAGATCCTGTCAAAAGTGCTTCAGCGACATCAAAGGAAAGTATTTATGATCCTTTTCTGGAGTGGGATGATAATAGTATTCGGCTGCAGAGTTACAATCCTGGTTTCGAGGGTTATAGAGATTACAAACGAAGACAGCAGCCTCCAGACCAGGGTGAACAGGCTTCATATGGCATATTTCATCATGATCGCAGTGGTAGAGACGATCAGTGCTTTCTTTCTGCTCAAAACATTTGCGGACGCAAAACGAGCCAGTACAGCTTTTCAATCTTGGACAGCAAAAGGGGTGTTTGAACTTCTTGCTAGGAGAGCTGAAATTCGCCTTGCAACTCTGTGCCCTATCGGAATCACGCGGGCGATAACATACTCCTTTCAAGCAACAGCACAAGCCGCAACCAACACAGCAAGTCAACTCGATCGCTTTGTATATACACTCGAATGCTTGTTTCCTATCGTTATGGTTGTCGATGTCCTCGCTTCCAAGTTGACATACTCCCGAGCGGGCCTTAGCAACGGCGACAAGAGCGGAAACCTCGGAGCGATAACCAACCCAGCTAGTAGAGTTGGAGTCGAAATTTCAGCGAGGATAAATGCTGGCTCCCCACAGCGTTATAATAGCGTGAAACTGTCAACTTCGAGACCACCTCCAAGAAACGCAAATTCTGATCATACAATATCAGCAGCAAGTCACGGCGATGACATTGAATCTTCGGCAGGCTGACTCGCTTGATACCCTTATTTATATCTAATAGCATGGATCAGAGAGTTTTGGCTTTATAACTTCGAACCGATTCGATTTATCCGAATCTATCTAGATATAGGAAACTATTCTAAGTTTATAAATTCAGTAATTTGTAATGTATGATTTTAACATGTTAATCTATATATATATTGCGTGCTTTGACTTAGCTACACGGCCAGGATATCTATATAACTGGATCACACTATTCTGACAGTGGTTCGTCTTATTTTACCGATGCCTGTAGTCCAGCGACGACTTGCCTAGCTTTGAACAAGAAAGTGATAAATTTACCTACGATTGAATCTTTTTGGACTTTAGTAATATAGTCAATAGACTTTTATTCGCCCACTGGGCTCCACCTCCCATCATTTGTTAGTTGACCCTGCATGCGGTACAGGGTCCTCCGTGTTCATTGTTTTTTTTTTTTTCTCCCAGGTGCTACAGTCGTCTTGGTAATCGCATAGACGCGATCATCTCCTGGAACCTCAAATAAACGTCCTGCCCTAGAATTAATTACAGTAATGCAATCGACCACAAAGCGGGAAATTATAAAGTTGCATGAATGGAACGTCTGGAACTCACGGTCGACACCCGTATCTATTCTATAGATGTAATTGAACAATTCAAAACTATCAGATAGCTTCGATCCACTTTATTGAGGATTGCACAGAATTGAGCAAGGATTTTCAAGTTTTTATAGCCTCTGTTACGGTTTGATTCGGGTAATAGGCCCAGTATATACAGCGAGCCCTACTAGTATACAACTCCGCGGGTTCTACGACTGCATCCAGTTTCATTAAATAAAATACGAGTGTAACTGTGTATTGTATTGGTATAATATCAAGCAGATCAATGGGGACAATGAAAATGACACTAGACGTCAACATATCTTTCGGAACTTCAACCGATAGTTGCATTAGTGGTTTGAAATATACTCAGACGCTAAGCCGAAGGATGACAGTCTAGCTGACTGTAAAGCTAATCAGATCGAAATAAAATTTAGTCAAAGAAGATTATCGCGTGCCTTTTTGTGCTAGAGAGGAATCTCTTACCCTGGCGTTGTGCAAGGAAAAGGAATAATTGATGTTGCGTCGATTGATGATGCATCATGACGATGTTTCTGATTTTACGAATACCCATGTGGAAGCGTACATATTCACCCTACAAATTGCGTTCGAATCGTTAGTGTTCTGATTCGACGAAGCTCCCGCTACACAATGTGACGAACCTGTCAATGCATGGCACCTCCGATCTAGATGCTATCCTTGTGGCTTGAAAGTTCTCACTCTCGAATAGCTGAACATACCAGGGTTCGATACTGGCACTGCGGGTCATGATCCGTCCCCCAGCTTTCAGCACTCTCCAAAAAGCCCGAATTTGCTCCCTAGCATCGTTAGAATGTGGATCAAACCAATCCATACTATCCATCACGACGGCAATTGTCAAAGATTCGTCACTGATTCGGGTCAAGACTTCGGATATCTCATCCGTATGAATGCGGAGATTGTCAAAGGCATCCACTCGGGAATAGTGAATATGAGCCTTGGGTGTCAGATATAGTGGGTGGCATGTCCGAGTGTATCGTGCGAGTAGAGTCAGAAGATAGTAAGGATTCTCGGAAGACAACAGAGTTGTTTCTATCACGGGATCGAAGGTTTCGATGAGGTACTGTCGGACACCAGAATCTAAATTTGCCGCAACTGGGTTTGGCCCCCGTTGACGGGCGAGGAAATCTTGATCTATCATGGCCCGCTGGTTGTGGGGAACCCCAAGCGCCTTCCAGAGCCACTTGCCAGAACTGATTACTGCATAGTTGAGTATCCGATTGAGCAAGATCCTTCGGATCCCTCGCCGCCAGATCCGGACTTGTTCCTCGATGGAGCTAGCTGAGGCTAATTTTCCCAACTCACTAGAGAGCCCCAAAGCCTTACAAAGACGCGCAAGAAGCGTGAGGGCATGCCTGGATCCACCCGTGCGATAGAACCCCCCTCGCATCTCATCGAAAGCTGCGGGTCCATGGTGCACCCAGTATTGGAAGGCAAGCGAAGAAAGATGTGGAGCTAGTCTGGTGATTAACAGCTCCCTAAATCTATCATGTTTTCCTTTGCCAAACAATCTCCAAACGTCGCGGTACGGAAGCGCAGCGAACGCGGCAAGTTTAAGCTCGAGGAGGTGGTTTTGATTTGGGCTATGGCTCGACGAACCAGTGTTAGCACTTCACTTTTCTGATGTATTCAATTTTTTAGCTATACGACATTCTTCGTCATTCGTTTTCGTTGCTTCTTATATGGACCACATACTTAAGATCGACCGCGTGAATGCGTTTTGGGTTTTCCAACATATAGCCTAGGATATTATCCCCGGCACTTGTGATAGCCAGAACTTCATCTTCAGAGGTAATGTTTAGAATTCGTAGGTCCGCATCAACATCCTCCCAAGTGAACGCGTAAATGTATTCGTCGCCGAATTGGCGATGTTTCTGGAGTTGATCATCGTAATAAACTCTCCATCGATGATTTTGATACCAATTGGGAGGTAGGGGTAAACTGGCTGACATGTTGACAACAGCACATTCGTAAGCTTTCGACTCCACATCGTTGAAGCCAGTTGTGTTGCTGCTCGTAAGGTCACGGTTGTGTAGATCCAAGGCCTTAATGAAGGGAGAGCTCGAGGGCTCTGACAAGACTCGAGATGGTGCAGGCTTTCTTGTGTGAAAATAACCGGAATTCTTCCGACACCCTATCCAGATATAATATGGGATTCTAAAGCCTAGCAGGCGACATCTGGCATTGGTGTTGTGGATAGTGCCGAATCGATATTCAAGATAGTCTCGTCGTGCAGCGTCTAAATTGACACGGTCAATTTCGAACCAAGCCCTCCAGAATACTCGAGAGATCCACATGCAGTGACGATGCAAGGAGCCCCCAAGGTAATTGCGAGAAATGAATTCGCTCTGATTCTGGACATAGAAATCGGCCACTCCGATCACGCCATTTGTAGAGAGGAGTTCAGATATATTGTCAATTGCGCAATAGAAGTCGGGTATCATGGATAATGAATATGATAGGGTGACTAGGTCCGCTGTATAGGCCTTGATTTCGGCGCCAGGACAGGTTGGTTGAGAGGTCGCTGCTGGAACAGTTGACGCACACTGCCCACTAACACCGCCTAGGCGAAAGTGTCGAGCATCCTGGCATAGGATCTTAACATTGGACCAGCCCAAACGCTTGAACCGTTCAGCGGCTACGCCGCAAAGCGATGGCGATAGATCAATTAGGTAAACGGCTTCAAAGAACTCGGGGACGTTGATAAATCGGCCCATTTGTTCGATATTATATCCAGTCCCACCGCCAATCTGCATTCATATAGATAAGAATTAAGTTAGGTTACAAAAGATACATTCTCAAATATATCAATATCTTGATATCATGATATATCCCAGCCACAGGCAATTAAGATTGCGAAATTAACAAAAATATAGCTTTGTGCACTCACATCAACCCAGACCGGCTTTCGTTCTATCTTCCCCGTTGTAAGTCTATACTTGAGGTGTGCCGCAACAAGGCCTATCATGTCCACACGCCCAGCTAGTAATCTAGTCCTCGTAGCATCATAGACATTAGCTTGGGCGCTATAAAAGCTCTCAAGAGCATCTTGTTGACTCCTGTTACCATCCCCGGAATGAGGTTTCAGTATGCAGGAGTAAACAAAGAGTAAAATATTTTTCGAGGTCGCCAGCACCCCAGCGTCGTTGTTTGATTTGCGCAGGGCCAGATACACAAGTGCTGGGATCAAAATAAAAGCTGTTGCTAATGCCAAATAGACGCGTAGGAACTGCTCTCGAAAGACAGCTGATAGAAGCTGCAGATCCATATTGAACACAACAGCACTAAATTATAGCAAGTCCGGAAATTAGTGAGGGCAGGTGAGAATCAGAGGAGTAGTGATCGCAAGAGCGTGCTTCAGAGTAAGCTGTATTGAGACAAAGGTGGAGTGCGAAGATGGGACCTTCCTTGGTTATAAACCATTACGTCTGAGGAGAAGCTAGGTGACTGATGAGGGGGAAGGCAAGAACCAGCAAGCCACAGATGTACCTAGTAGGCTGCTGTGCAAGTATATGCCGGCTCAGTCATAAGCTTAACGAGTGAAGGGAGGTCAGGAAGTATGTTCAGTAATAGTCATAAAAAATGGGTATATTTACGGTGCTACATCAACGTCATGTGTATTTATTTCCGGAGAGGCGCCTAGCTTGCACGCATGTCTATATTTCGCTCCGACAACTATCGTCAAGTTGGTTTTACAACACGCTCACGTCACGGCCAATCGATGAGCCACATGCTAGAGGAACCTGGGAGTAATGATGAGTCCCCAAACTCTAGCTGACGGACCGATTACAGAGTAGTACCAGGCCCTGCATTAAGCCAAGAGCGAGGTCAGAAAATTTCGGAACAGCATTCAGTACATGATGTTACGCTCCTGTGTAGGGACCAAGCTTGATCGTAATGAATAATGGCGACAATCGATAACTACATCTCATTGACCTCTGCCACGTTCACGCGCTGTCAGATACACTGTCTCGTTCGATCGAGTGATATATTGAACCTCGTCCGACATACGTGGGGTCTTCGCAGCACATGTCAGAAACGATTCGTTCTGGGTGTCCTGCCGCCTGCGGACCTGACTTTTGTTATCGATAAATATATGTGGGACCGTCGGTGGTCCTGGTCGGCGCGGGTGGGATCGAGAATCGGCCTATCAGCGCTTTGCTCCCACGCACGAAGGTTCCATGGGTTCTGTCTTGGCCGCGCCGGTTGCGTGGAGGAGCTCATGCAGGGCGGCGAGGTATTCCGGCATGCATCGCTGACTCGCCGACCGGGTCTTCATCAAAGATATCAAGGTACGGATCGCATACGCAGTGCTTGGTGCGCTTGTGGAATGTCAGGACCTTTGGGATGAGCTTGTACTGTGCGTTATGCATGTGGTCTTGTTGCGCAGGCATTCCACCTCGTGGGTTGATTACGAAACTCAATTTTAAAAGTCGCTCAATCTTGAGACAAGAGAAACGCAGATTCAGCTCAAAGTGTCAATTTTCGTGCATAGAGTTAGATTAAGAGGGGCTAAAGGTTTGATTTTCATCTTCCGATTGACATAAGCCTTAATTACTTCGCCTGCGGCGACACCCACCGATCGCGCGTCTCCTGCAAGATGCGTTACTTCTGCTGACTAAGCAGACAGACTCTTGCATACGTCCTTGACCGCGTCCACCAAGCTCTGCTGCTGCTTGAGACCAAGCAAGTCATTGGAGAGACCGACGTCTTTTTCGTAGTCGCTTCCACCTCTCTCGTGGTACATGGCCGCTGTTACGAGTGGCCGGATCGCTGCGCTGTCTCGTCGCTTCAAAACATTCTCCTTCCCGAGGTTAACCTTTTCCTCGCTCGTGGTATTTTCCACAGTCCAATCGTCGCCGGTTATGGATCGGAGAGCAGCCAGGATCTCGTTCTGGCTCGTGGTAAACGAACCAACATAGACATATTTGTTGGCCGTCTGTTCGGGGTTCGATAGGACGCCTACAACGGCGGAGGCGACCAGGGCGAGAGTGGAGGTGGTAAAACGACGGTCGCCAGAGTCGTAGATGGTGGCACGCTTTGCTAGGATATCGAAACCGAGGAAGCCGAGTTTCAAGCTCTGGTAATAATCCGAGTCAGCCCTCGTGACATCCGACCGGCTCAAAGAATGCAGGCTTGGTCTCCGGAGGAAGGCAAAAGTCCACACACCCTATCGAAAACAGGCCCGACAACTATGCCTGTCCATGTCAAGCCGTCGGCTACGCGACTCTCCAGATATTCCCTGATCTCGACCTTTCTAGAAAACACCGGAACGAGCTGTTGGGCGTCCTTGTTGTCGGTGTTGCTGCCAAACTCGCTTGGGATGAATCTCTTCACGCCAGCTGCAATTGCTGCATCGATGAGCTTCTTTTGCTCCCCGAGGGCAGCACCCGCGATGACGCTCACGACTGCGTCATTGCCCTTCAGGACTGCCTCGAGAGACTCTGGTGTGTAGTCGGTCGTGTGCACAGTCACGTTTTCCGGGAATGTGGCCCCGGAATTCGAGTCCGCCCGCGTGAGAACGGAAACTTTAAATGAAGACGCCAACAGCGCCTGGAGAACGGATGGGCCCAGATTTCCCGACGCCTGAGAGGGAAATAATAAAATCAGTCGTATAGTCCGCCGACTTGAAAATGCTTCGGGATGGCACCATGGCACCTACTCCAACAACAATGACGCTTTTAATGCTCGACATGCCGGCTGATCTGATGCCTTTGGCCTATTTATCTCGATCGATCGAACTAAGATCCGACGCGCATCAGGATCAGTAACAATGCTCATGTCTGCAGGTCTAACCCAGATGACATCGAACGGCTTGCAGCCGCAAGTTGACAACCAAGGCTTGCGTAACATTGGGGTCTCGCGCGAGCAATCGGACCGCCCAGTGCAACCGCGAGCTGGATAGGGCTCCGGAGAGGAATGTTTGAATATACATACGACAAAACTCTAATCAGACGTGAACAGTATCTCTCACGCTCAGGCAGCCGGCAGTGCTGGTACTATAGTGCTGTTGATATCGGATCGATTGGGCGCTGCTTTCGATGACTTTCTCCTTCCTGAGAGTCCAACACCAGTGTCGATGAAGCGGGGTAGCTAGACAGATCTAGAATAACATGTTGCAATGATATCGTACTCGAAATGTCAGCCCCACCGGCCGCCCATATCGGCTCTCGGCCACATGTAACTATCCCGCAGACCGTAATTTGCAGTGCACCCGCAATGACGTGTCTCACCGCCCGCGGCGGCTTGGGAGCCGTGACCCTTGTCCGTCCTCCAGGCCGGTCGCGTGGGGCCATCGCCTTTGTCAGCCGCACCAGCCGCACAGGGAATAATCAGTGTTAGCGACCGACGCGACCGCAAGGCCCCCTTTCGTGCTTTATGTATTATCGATCGCGCGTCTTGAGCATGGCAGATGGCTCCAAAGCGTCATCATCCCTTCTTAATCGCCCCCCTCCCCCGAAGGTATGCCATAAGCCTTCAGAAGCGCCTTCATGGACGGATTGGCATCCTTTCGTTAAACATTCATCTTCAGCCGACCGATCCTACAAATTTAAAGCTCCGTCTGACCAGGCAGCCCCTGAAAACCGGTTCTTGATAAACGAGTCCAGTTGAACTGCCCGGAAAACCGGCTCGGTTGAGCAGCAATTGATTGCACGATACAGCTGGGTCTCTGATTATCTTTAGATTGTTCAAGCACGTCTCTTCTCCAACTCTGTCGTTCGCTACTTTGTCGACTTCTTTATGCTCTGCTTCTAGCTCCAATCACTAGGAATAAACGCCAGCCGTACTTCCACCTTTCGGCAGCTCGCAACCCGTAAATGGCGCGACATTCTTTTGATGCCAGCAATGCTGCCGTCGACGAAATCGGCCATCCACTGTTTCCAAAACACTCGCAAATCGAACTTTCATCCTTCGCGGCTCGACCACCTTCAACTTCTCAGTCCGCCCCAGCCAGGCCTCCGAACCCACGAAATGCCAAAGAGCCACCTGTGACATGGTCGTCGTTACCACACAAATCCCAGCTTCTCATTCTCGCAGCGTGCCGGCTGTCGGAGCCACTGAGTAACACCTGTCTGCTCCCATACCTTTATTATCTCATCCGCTCATTGGATTCGGACGCCGGAAATGGTCAAAGGGCTTCAAATTCGACAATTTCTCGCCGGGCGGGACTTCTGGTGGCCGCCTTTGCTCTCGCACAGTTCGCCACAAGTATGCTCTGGGCAAGGCTAGCAGACAGATTCGGACGCAAACCCGTCATTGTCTATCCGCTCCTTGTATCCATCATCGCAAATCTAGGTTTCGGTTTTGGCAAAACGATTCCGGGTGTTATGTTCTGGAGATTGATTGCCGGGATTGCCAATGGAAATATCGGCGTGATGCGGACTATGACAGCTGAGATCGTTCAGGAACGGAAATACCAATCTAGAGCCTTCTTGCTCTTGCCGCTTGTCTTCAATAGCGGTAATATTGCTGGCCTCGCACTTGGGGGACTGCTTGCAACACCGACGAAGAGCTTGCCATGGCTTTTCGGCGGCATCGCGTGGATGGAACAATATCCCTTCGCCCTACCAACAATTGTCAACGCATTCACACTTAGCATCGCTCTGGTGCTTGCTGTCGGGGGACTGAGGGAAACCCTACCTGCAAAGATTGGGCCGGGCCATCGCGATTTCGGTATTGAGCTGCGCAATCGCTTTGTCCGTCTTCTGCTGCGTATTCGTGCTCACGGGTACCAGGCTCTCTCAACTGATGAAGAGTCCAGTGCCAGTCCGGCACCGGTGCGACCAGGCACCTACGAACCGCCGGTGAGATCGATCAAAGCGCTCCCACCACCTCAGGTGTCTCTCAGGACAAAAGTCATCGCTATGACACTCTGCGGCTTCACGCTCTTGCCCTTGCACAACGCTGCTTTCATGCAACTTTTCCCAATATTTCTGTCTACCCCTTTCAATACCCACAATATAGAGCCCGAGGCACATCCCGGTGGCATATTCTTTACCGGAGGCTTGGGGTATGACTCCTCGACAATCGGCCTTTATCTGTCAGCCTTTGGCTGCTCTGGAATCTTCCTCCAAATGTTTATCTACCCAACTCTCCAGGCGAAGTTCGGAACCCTGGCGCTATTTCGCCTAGCCTTCATTATTTTCCCTCTGAGCTACACTCTTACGCCATATGTTCTTCTCCTTTCCGGCCCACTCGCCCGCGGGGTCGCCATAGCGTTCGTCCTTTTTCTCCAGGTGATGGCACGAACGTTGGCGATACCAAGCTCCGTCATTCTACTCACAAATGCCGCTCCATCACCAAAAATCCTTGGTACCTTGCACGGAATCGGTAACATGTTAAGCTCCTTCGCCCGAGCGGTGGGTCCAGCCCTCGGGGGCTGGGTGAGCGCGAAGGGAATGGAGATGGGAATGGTGGGTTGTGTTTGGTGGACATATTTAACAGGAATAGCAATTATAGGACTATTTGTTAGTTGGAAGATGGAGGAAGGTAAGAGCCCTCATGAGCGAGAGAAGGAAGAGGTGGCTCGAATCAAAGAAGACGATTAGTGCTCCTCATTAAGCTGTAAATAGTTCGATTATTGTACCATATATCCAACCCTAGTTACACATTTTTATCCTACCCAAGTCTAAGAGTCGATAATTTAATCTAATACCTGGACATTCCACTGGCCTCACAGGCTAGCATATCCCGCTTGTAGGGGAATCCGGCCTGTCTGGTCATGCTCCCAAAATCGTATTCCGCGACAGAACAATTAATCAACGATATATCACATATATACAAATGTGCTGTAGCTGACTTGCATATGACTCAAGGGTGTACCTATCTTTTCATCTGCAAATTATACCATAGCTGCCGCCGACTTATTCCAATCTCTCTCCATGGGAGGCCTTGGTAGGGGCTTCCACAAAAACATCTCCGTATCTTGCTCCTCACCATCCTGTTGGGTATCTTGGGGCTCTTCTCGATAAGCCGAGATGATGGACAATCTATAGCCACCATTCTCACGCTCTTGTTGCTCGGCATTGACTGTACCAAGGTGGGAGCCAGGCTTGACCGTTTCATAGCTGTGACAAGTATGAACCGACAAGACCTCGCTCACCCGAGCGCGGTCTGCCTCCTGACTGCGACACCTCCTTTCCAAAGCTCCTTTCTGACCCTGGTTTTCCAGTTCTCCAAATTTTCGAAGCTTATGAGCTTGGGGTCTCTGTAAAGTCGATGTTCTCGCGGATCGATTGTTATACAAGTTCATACTGCCAAACTGCGATTCCGCGGGAACGCTCTGGCTTCCCAATCGCTTTGAGTATGTGCTATCCTGTTCGCTTCCATTGTTAGGCGGAAACGGCAGCTCTTTGTTGTACTCTAGAGGTAGTCGATGTCGGTATGGTACACACAAAGGGTCGGGCGCCGCGGCGAGTATCTCTTGTTCCACACTCGAGATTTCCGGAGTGTTTTCCGATGCTATTGGATCCTCTTTGGGTCTGTACCAGTGGTAGATCGCTGTAAGCCTCGGTCTCTCTGGGGTCGTCGGTGGTGTCAATTCTGCTGAGGTATCTCGTATTTTGCGAGCCGTCAAAGCGCTAATGTCTGGAATAACGACATCTCCCGGGAGGAATGCTCCGGAATCCCTCTTGATTGGCTCAATACTTTCTGCATCGAAACCGCCAAACTCTACCATTCCGTAGCGGTGATGGCCATCACCCAAATGATGAGACAGGGTGTTCCCACACTGATTACTTTCCGAAGTGTTAGTTTTCACTTTGGTAAGAGGTATAATTATCCCGAGCGAGGTGGTTGACGTCTGTCTCTGCCCAAGTTCTGTTGGGCACTCTTGTTGTTTTTTTGATATCTTGGAGCGCACTCTCAGATAGATATGCGCCGCTATTGCGGTGACAATGATGAGGAACGCAACGCCGCCGAGGATAGCAAATACAACTCCTACATGGGATCGTAGGATCGCAGAAGTTGTCACCGACGTGCTGGCATGCATAAAGGTCTCAGATTTCTCGCTTGCCATACCCATTCGGTCTGTTTCATCTTCCGTGCGCGTGTCGACACAGGTTCTTTAGTATTAGCATGTAGCACTAGTTCTAGGCCCGAGCTCTAATCGTTCTTGATTTGCGTTTCGTGGGAGGACAGGTGGCCCATTATACCGTGGAGAAATTGCTGGGAGGCCTTTTGCGCGCGTATGGCGGCACAGAAAAGCGATTCCTTTAGAAGCAGAATTTGAGGTAGTAAATCGATGAATCGTGCGCGTGCTAGACGCAATGGGCAGACGTTTGCGTATGCGCCAACGTTACGTAATTACGCCATAGCTTTCTTAAGATCCTGGCCAACTGAGCACGTGCATAGGCCGTCCTGGTATCGCGTGTCAAGCCTATAGACTGAGCTCACAGTCATCGCGTACATACATCGAGTACTGGATGTGCAGTCCTTCATGTTTCATCGATCATTCCGTTGTAATACTATGCCGTTCAAATCCCATGGACTAGATGCATACATCCATCTTGTCGAGTACTTGCCAGATCACGATGAGCAACTATGAGCTATTTGTCGGATACTTACCCGCGTTGTACACGTTGTATTTTACATTCGAGGATATCCATACTTTTTGGAAATGTTTCGAATTAGTTAAGTAAGTACAGACTTCCTTCTTAAGTCTCTATCTTCTATAATAGTGGGTATCCTTCCGACTCCGTAAGAAAGAAGGCAGATTTTGACAGCAAGTGAGACGTGCAAAAAAGACAAGCGCTTAAGCCCTAAGCGTTATTAATTCGGTAGCTAGCCGCATCTCTCAACCGTTTCCCAGAAGAAACTCCAAAAACGCCTTTCAAAAATAGCCCGAGCACACCGTATAATCAGCATGCCATTAATCGTCTAAACATCCGCAGTCTTCGGGTCGAGCGGGCCGTAGATCTCCAATTGCTACACTTGTAGTAGTCAGCCCAGGACACCTATCTTGGATCCCCGTCATATCGGCGCATTTGAACAAAATGCCCCAACTTCGCTCTAGTGTGTATCCGAGCACCGGCTTGTCGTCACTGTCTTCTTCTCCACCAAGCCGTATTCTATTATCCCCCGAAAGTTCCGCGTTTATTTTATCGTAGATCTCTTTCGCCACCGATCTAATTCGTTTGGCGGAAACAATGAACTGGCCCTTATACGTCAGAGACACTCTCGTATTTTCGTCGCAGCTGATGCCATGAGCATTGGCCATTAACTCTGGGATTAGGTTTGCTTGATCGATCCATCCAAACTCGTCTCGACAATCCAAGCAAGAGCAGCCTCGTAAATCTCGGTACCCCAGATCCATCATTCCTGTCCTAGTGGGATCAAAATAGCCCGCCAATCGGCTTATGATCCGCTCGGGGATATGAGGCTCGGCTTGC
The DNA here is from genome assembly GCA_020064725.1 of Drechslerella dactyloides. Classification (NCBI taxonomy): domain Eukaryota; kingdom Fungi; phylum Ascomycota; class Orbiliomycetes; order Orbiliales; family Orbiliaceae; genus Drechslerella; species Drechslerella dactyloides. The sequence goes on from JAGTWJ010000017.1 coordinate 44,688, forward strand.
ACAAAGATCGTGTGGTTCGCCAGATCGGTCCAACGGTTAGTGATATGATGGAGATAAGTTCCACCTTCCCTGCCCTGATTCGGTAGAACGATGACTTCTTGTGTCCCAATGACGCTCTGGATCTCCGAAATATTGCTCCTCTGGTTCTTGGTGTATACAATGACTCGTGGCCGCAGCTCTCGTACTTTTGGTACACCACCGACAGAGTCCACAAAAGCCTTTAATCCGTAAAGATCTTCATTATAATAACTGATAACGATATCCAGTCCCCGCGATGAACGAAAGGTGTCTCCGGACTGCCCTTGGGGGTCAATCTGGCCAATGTTTCGCGGTCGTGTGTGTGTTTCGAGCTCCAAGAACCATTTCGTTGCTACCAGTCCAAAGCCAAAGACCCATAATTTCGCCAACCAGCCGTGATAACCCCCTTTCGGACGGATACCTACCCATGCATCCGTGCGCCCTCCTTCATTCGAGCTTTCACGAAGAGTCGTGTATTCTTCCATGTCTATTTCTTCGGCTTCGACTTTACTGTCATAAGCAAGCGATGTGATTCCAGTAGTATTATGTGCCTGCCGGTCAAGGCCAAGTATTCCCAAGCTGGCGACTAAAATAAATGTGGAGTACGATATTATTTGTATCCAGGTCGGGGTTTGTAGCATCATTAAGAAGCTCAAGATAAGGATAATACTGATATCCATTACACCCTTCGTTATCGCGTAGTCGACACAAATATCAGAGCACTTTGCTTGATGTCTGTCTTCGATCTGGAGGCCAATACTAGAGCTTTCCAGAACGTCAAGAATACTGATGACAGCACTTGGTATCAGCAAAATAGGATGAAAAGAAGCCGAAAGTTTCTGGAGTCCACCATAGGCAAAGACGATTGGCTCCTCCACACCCAAACAAATGAGCGTTGTCAGGATTAATGATATGAAAAGGGTCATTGGTCTAGTCCACGATGATTTGAGGTCTGCGTCCTGTGTTTTCGAGGCGAGAAACATTTCCAGAATATTTTTCCCGATGTAGCTACCGGCGCCCAAGAGAAGTATCGATATATTTCTTGGGTCCAGTTTGCGTTCCCCGAGAACTATTAAGACCAGAAATGGCGATGCGGTTAGGGTTATTATTACGCTCGTATAGGCGGTTCTTGAAATGGTCCGCAATCGGCGAGACCGGTTGATGAATTGAATGAGGAAATCGGTAAGATACTACATGTGATGGTTACCATCATGCATGAAAAGGGTTCTGTTAAAACCTGGAAGCATAAAATGAGATAGAATAAACGGTCGGGGTGTTCTTACGTAGAAAAAAAACGGTAGTGTGATACTCCGAGCATGAAAGAGGCCTTGCATAAAAAAGACGTTCGTTGACACTTCCAACAAACTCGTTGCTAGATACCAGACTATCCGCAAGCCAAACAAGGAAGGTGTGGGCTCCACAGTGGAGCAGTATCGTGATTCATCTCGGCGGATTGATTGTGTTGCCCAACACGTCAAGAGTGTTACGATCAGGCTGGTGAAGGTATGCATCCACAAAAGTGACAACGCTGTGTAACCCATCGTACAAATGAGACGAATCACATGGACACTAGTCAGCTCCAGATCCGTAGGAAAGGCTATAGATTGTTGTCATTTTTCCTTACGATATACTAGCAGATAGATTCTTATTAGTCACCATATACTTGCGAATAGAACTAACTATTTAGACACAAAGCCCAAAAAACCCGAATGGATATTGGGCTACTCTTACTTACATACGCCATGATCGAATAATATCTCTACTTCTGCGATTTGTGAGAGAAGAAGGGCATGCTGAAGTCTGGCAAAGGCAACTAAATGTTAGCGTTTGGGGCTCCGCATTATATGGAGGATCGGTGTTCACCTCGGCAGCACTTGCCAGAAGTTATTCATATAGCACAGTGTCCTTAAAACTTACATTTGATACTTGACTCGGCGTGCAAAGGCCATTATATGCTAGACCTCACCTTGGACTAGAAAAATGAAAATATTTCTTAGAATTGTTGCCCCAGCTTTGGACCAGTTCGATGTCGTTCGATAAAGAGGCTGGCTGTGGCGATGGAATGAGTAGCGAGGCCCTACAGTTGACAGATCGGGACCTTGCTTATAGGTGTTTTCCGAAGAAAATTGAAAACCCGCTGGGCCCATAGAAAGTTTGGGATGGATGCTGATTCATCTTAATGTTCTGATGGCAGGAGCCGTATATTTAAGAGCCACCGAACCAGGAGTCATGTAAGGTAGGACAAGGGGATAAGAGAGAGCCTCGAAAAGGTTGGAGGCTGCGTATCTGGCGCCGGCATACTTTTAAGCCCTCCATGAATTGGTGGTACTGGATGCGAGGAGGAGCCTGGGTTTCAGACCAACCCTTCAACCCCCCTGTTATTCACCTATACCCTCGCCTGATGTAGTTGTTGGTCATGGTCAGAGGACCTCCTTACAGGCTCTGCCTCACAGAATTAGATAACAACTTGTGTAGTGTTAGAAAGTCCATACCAAACACCGAGTTGTTTTGCGCCTCGCGACCTTGTGCTTACCACTTCGGGTCAAACGTAATAAGAAGGCACATGTCTGTGGTTTCCATTTATGCGTTCGGATCGCAATAACCCTTGCGTTCTCCTCGTATCTTCTGCCAAGGCAGGAGCTCCAGGGCCACCTGCCCAACATGTTTATGGACGTAGTGAACATCCTGTTCCCCTCGGTGGACGCGTGTCTATGACTGATATTTCGCTAGTTGTTGAGCTTGATATAATCGCAGCTCCTTGGGTGGCTGTGCGTTGGGATATCCCCTGATTCCCGTGCTCCTTTAAAGAAGAGCCTTTCGATTAGATTTGTCTCAAAATGCAAATGTCGCGGGCAGTCGCGCCTGCGTTTCGTGTCGGCTGTGGTTTCTTAGCCAGGCAACTTATTTTTAGCAAACCAACGCAAAGGATCAGAGAACATGTTCCCAAGGAGTGCTGATGCGTGGGAATATTGTAAAGCTGGCAAGACCCCCTCATTCCTCCTGTTTCTAAAACGAAAAGAAAACTCGGCTTTCCAGATAGTTAATACGCAGTCTAGAACTAGATGCGCCTGGCTTGTACGCTAGCACTGGAACAGTTGTCGTGCTGACTCCCAGAGGTGCACCGATAGGCGTTGGAGGTTGTTGTTTCTATCTGTGTATTCTAACTACCAACCACATTTCGATATTATGATTGGGGCTGTATCTGTTGTGCGTACGTGCTGTACAAGCTCTTCGAATACGAGATATCCAAGCCTCTTGTATCTCGGCAACTACGTAAAACTTTTTGCCCCTTGCAAGAAGATCGGAATCGGTCCCCTGCAACAGCCAAGCATAATTTCCCATTGGAGTAGAGCTGTATAGGTATGAGCAAGTACATGCACATGTAAATAAGATGTAATTGTGTAAATCTGTCAGTTGTGGATAAGCATGGGCTCAGGCGCACAATCTTCACATCAAGAATTCTTGTAGACTCACAGATATTAACCCGAAATATAGCTTTAGGACGTCCACTGACTCGCTGTTATAGGTGCGAGATCTAGGGAGCTCAATCGAAGCATTTGAAGTGGTTGAGATTTATAATTCAGTCGATGTGCGTGTTCGCAACGAAACTGTCAATTAGTGTTCCGCCGATTGATCAAGCTATCTTTAATCACAAGTCTCTTAGTATGCTTAATTGCCACCCCAGCAGTTGGGAATTTACTAAATTATAAAAAAGAACGCGTAGTCTATCCAAAGAAACACTCACAGACTCACGTCATCGACCCGCATTGATGCTCTAAACTCGTTATACAGGTTGAGTGACGTCCCCCATACGCATACGTACATGTTCGACCCAATCATCGCAAAAATATGCAGATTCTATGGATACTTTGTTACGGCTACCTATTATCCAAGGTAAGTTAATGATCCAAATTCCGGGTGTCAAGTATTTAGTCCCACAATGCGGACGCGTGGCATTACGCAAGTAGGAAATGGAGTCAAAGTGGAGTCAACTCTTAATCAGCATATCTAAGCTTAGTCAGTCTGTACATAACAGTATAAATTCAGATATCACATGGCTTGCTCCGTAAATTGTACCATGTAAGATACTCGGGACGTAAACCCATCATTCTAAGATTTGTCGCTCAGCGGGGGCATCTTGCTTGCTCTATCTTCAGGCCTGTGCACGCTTTTGATATTAAATCTTGCGTCGCTCCTCTAGCAACCAACACAAGAACATATTTAGTCAGGAGTTACGAATTGCCCAACGCGGCCGCTGGACGGCTATGGCGAACCTAACATGCGCCAGCGAGGATTTAAGTTTCGGCCCGACCGTTGTAAGCTGCCGGCAAGGTTTAGACTTCACTCTGCAGTTTGAAGAGAGCGTTTTTGATTTGTTGCCGGCATGTTTGGTAATTCTTCTATCGCCATTGAGAATTTGGCAATTAAGCGGTCAGCCGAAACGTGTTTTCGAAAGATCGTTTGCAGCTTCTAAGTTGGTAAGCACGCCTAGGTACCTGCATTAATTATAAGCTGTCCCAGACCGTGGGATCTCGCCGCGCGAGCCAGGGCTGTCGACGAGTCTCATGTATGCGTTTTGTACCCACAGCTAATCTCATCACCGATTCGAAACTTTGAAGACAACCTTTGCTGTTCTAGCTATCCTGAAGCTAGTACTAGCCATTACGTGGGTCTTTAGAGCTCCAATCCTGACAAGAACCTCTCTTGCAGCTGCGATTCTCTCATTTTGCGAAGTTTTAGCAATTGCGGGCGTATCCAGTCTTGAACATGCAAGAAATATACGGCCAAGTTCCTTGCTCAGCCTCGCACTCGTGGCATCTATCGTATTGGATACCATCAGAGCTCGAACATTCATTAAACTCGACTTCGATAACTTCCTTACAGCGTTGTTTACAGCGGCGATCGCCTCGAAAGCGTCTATCCTCCTTCTTGAGTCGAAGGATAAGCGGCAATTCTTGCGCTCGCCAGATACCGAGAAGCCACCGGAAGAGACTAGTGGACTGATTAACCGCAGTGTCTTCTGGTGGCTAACTCCACTATTAAGATTAGGTAACAATGAGACCCAGCAATACCTTCACAATTGATCTCAGGCTCACCTGCCCGCAAGGTTACTCGAAGATTTTGAGCTTTTCTGACCTCTGGCACCTCGACGACCAAATTAACGCTGCCGATACAAAACACAAATTTTATCGGACCTGGCAAAGATACTCCGTCTCTAAGAGAAAGTTTAAGCTTGTCCGGTCCACTCTTCACTCTCTAATATGGCTGTTTTTGTCCCCTGTGATTCCAAATTTACTCTTCGTTATTCTGAACTTTTCTCAGCCGTTCCTGATCAGCCGGATGATCACGTTTGTTACGTCTGATGATTCGATTGAAGCCGGATATCTTTTACTAATTGCCTTCGCGGTTGTATATTTTCTGATTGGCTTATTCAGTGCAGTCTATTGGCACGAGGTCGATAGATGGCTGACCGTTCTTCGAGGCTGCCTGGTTAGTAGTATATACCAAAAGACTTTGACATTGGATCTCAAACAGACGACCACTGGTGCATCCGTTGCTCTGATGAGTACAGATGTAGAAAGGGCTATCCTCGGTTTCAAGTGGGTGCATGAAGCCGCTTCGAGTCTGCTAGTGATACCTTTTGCGTTCTATATGCTCTATCATCAAGTGGGATTAGCGTGAGTGGTCTCGCCGTTGACAAATAGCAAAAGACACCGGCGCTTGCTGACAATACTTCTAACTCTATTACGGTATCATCGATCCTAGTTTCTTTGCACCATTATTCGTTCTTGGGATATGCACCTTCCTAGCAAGCAAGCTCTCCACGATTACCGTGAGACGGCAGAAATCGTGGCTCCAAGAAACTCAAAAGCGAGTTCATTTCACTTCTTCTGTTATTGCTTCGATGCGAGGAGTAAAGATTATGGGGATAGTATCCCGTATCGAACGGAGAATCCAATCAATGCGAATAGAAGAGAACAGGGCAGCGCTTCGGTGGAGACTCAATATTACCGTCGGTGTCGCCCTATCCAATTTCAGCAGCGAGGGCTCAAAATGGTTTACATTTATTCTTTTCGCCATTATCTTCTATACAAAACAACGTAAAGGCAGCAGCGATGAAGGTCTCAACGTCAATGTCTTATTTACTTCGCTAGCAATTTTGAACATTGCACTGCAGAAACTGCGGCTCGTGATTCAAGTCATTCCGGGTATTTTGAATGCATTTGGTTGTTTCACGAGGATCGAGGAGTTTCTCGCAGCAGAATCTAAGCTGGATAACCGACTTCAACGATTCGATTTATCTCAGGTTGACCCCAACAGCCACCCGGATGAGACGGACCAGATGGCAGCGGCAAATGCGAGCACGAGCCTCCAAGGGATAGAGTTATCCACAATGCAGCCCGTCTCACACAATCGCTCTCAGACTCTAGTTGAAGTAGCTCATTTAACGGCTGGATGGTCACAAGAACATCAAGTTTTACACGACATATCCCTGGAAATTTCCACAAACCAAGTTACCATCTTAAGTGGGCCGTGAGTGAGAATCTGTCCCCGAAGATCGCGACCAAGAGTTTATCGCATTTGACCACGTCAAATTAATTCACCTCTATTTACAGTGTCGGATGCGGGAAATCTACGCTTCTGCAGACACTTTTAGGTGAAACAACTGTGCACGAGGGATTCGTAAACCTTCACGGCTCCTTCAATGCTGTGGCGTACTGCCCGCAGACACCATGGCTTGTGAACAAGAGTATCCGCGAGAATATAGTAGGAAAATCGCTATTCGATGTAGTTTGGTATAAGGAGGTCATTCGATGCTGCGCTCTTCTTGAGGATCTTAAACACTACGATAATGGCGACAAAACGTCAGTTGGTTCGAAAGGAGTCAGTCTTTCCGGAGGACAGAAGCAACGAATCGTAAGCGGACCTATGAAAATGGTTGACCTACAATACTGCCATTTCATACTATTGTAGCTAACCTTTTGTATAACCGATGCCACGGCAAAAAGGCCCTCGCAAGAGCCGTCTATTCGAAGAAGCAAATATTGATTCTCGATGATATATTTAGTGGACTTGATGCCGTGACGGAAGAGCGGATATCCATTAGACTTCTCGGACCAGATGGTCTACTTCGAAAGAATCGACATACTGTTATCCTTGCCACTCATTCAGGTAAAATAGCCTCGCCGAAAATACGTTTTGATAGGCTTCAGACCGCAAGACAATTTTTCTATCGCTAGAACCTAGCAAAGGATTATCATCGAAGGCTGACTAATCTGAAATCTAGTGCATCTACTCCCCACTGCTGACAAGGTTATTATTATGGATCAGGACGGCTCGATCAAGGACCAGGGAACTTGGGCATTTTTGTCGACAAATTCTGAGTCGCTCAAGCTTTTCAGGGATAACACAAAACTACAACGTACAAATAACGGCAACCAAAGCATAAACGATGACCAAACAATGCAATATGACGCTGTCCCGCACGGTGACGAGGAATTCAGCACTCGGACCGCTACCGATGACACGTCTCGCAAAACAGGTGACATTACTGTTTATAAACACTATCTCAAGTCTGTTGGATGGAAACATAATCTCATCTTTTTGTTCCTCATGATTGTCGAATCAGTTCTCTGGAACGTTCTCAGTAAGTACTCTGAAAATTGGGGGATTCTTGTGCTGGGGGAATCAACACAAAACCCACACTCGCTAACGTATATGTATCGTGAAATAGCCGTGTGGCTTAACAAATGGAGTGGCGATCATGATCCGAGCCACACACTATTTTATATGGGCGTCTATACGGGCTTGGCTTTTGCTTTCCTTATAACTGTTCCACTCTGGGTTTGGCATTTTTGCGAATGGCCAATGTCCATCGCATCACTCAATTTGCATAGCTGGCAGCTTGCAACTCTTATGAAGTATGAATATTACTAAGCGTCGGTCCCCATTTATTACCTAGATGGCCCAGTTAACGTGAACGCACATTCCGAATTCATAGAGGAACAATGTCCTATTTCAGTGGCACAGATGTTGGAGTTACTACAAATCGATTTAGCCAAGATTTTGTTCTTATGGATACTGAGCTCCCTCTTGCGATGCTTAACTGTTTGGAGAGTGAGTACTTTACCTATTGGCCTGGTATTCTTCGGACTCGTTTATATGGTGCGTAGATAGCGCTGCAGCTAAATCCACTCCTCTAACGCATACGTTACATTTCTATTGTAGGCTCAGTCCTCGTTATTGGCCTACTTACCATTACTTTAATTGCGACACCCTGGATTGGATTGACTCTCCCTTTTCTTGGTGCATCATTTTACTATCTTCAGCGTTTTTACCTCAGGACTTCGAGACAGGTACGCCTTCTGGACATTGAAGCCAAATCCCCTCTTTATACCCATTTCCAGGAGACATTAGCCGGGATTTCAACTGTCAGAGCCTTTAATTGGGAGAACGCTTTTAGAGATGAGAGTGAAAATCTACTCTCATTATCTCAGAAGCCTTACTATTATTTGACGACGATACAAAGATGGCTCGCGATGGTGCTAGATTTCATTGTTGCAATCCTGGCGTGTGCTATTGCATTTATTGCCGTACAGCTACGGCACTCTCTGAGCCCTGGCTATATCGGGCTCGCCCTTTTGAACACGGTACGATAAAAAAGTCTTAACTTTCCCCTCAATGCATAAACCTATTACTCGAGACCCTCGAATTAGTATTATAGAATTCTGCTTACTAACTACCACGAAGATGAGTATCAGCGAAATGCTGAAGATATTGATCATCTACTACACGGACTTAGAGACCTCATTAGGAGCTATTGCTCGTATGCGTAACTTTAGCAGAACGGTTCCTCAAGAGGATGAAGTTGAATATGACCCTGTAACACCAGGGTGGCCGAACGAGGGAAGTATCAGTATCAGAGGTCTATCAGCCAGCCATAAGTATGATGATAGTCTTATCTTCACAAATGATTACTGAACCCAGAAAGCACGAATCCTTCGAACCTCTGTTATACATATAGTTCTTTCTACACCCAATCTGATGTATCTGCAAAAATCATTGTTGAAGTCGCTAACGTAAACTCTGCAGGCCAGACTCCGAAATAGTACTCAGATCTATCGATCTGAACATCCCAGCCGGCAGTAAAGTCGGCTTTTGTGGAAGATCTGGGAGCGGCAAGTCCTCGTTGGTTGCAGCTCTTTTCCGCTTGCTCGATGTAAGAGAAGGACTAATTATCGTCGACGGCATCGATATAACGACCGTGCCAGTAAATACTTTGCGCGGAAGGTTCAACGCCCTTTCGCAAGAGCCTTTTTTCCTTGCTGGGTCGGTCAGAGAAAATCTATCCTATGCAAGTGTATCAGACGACGAGGAGAGTTGGCCAAGTGACGAGCGGATGTTGGAGGTACTGGCAAGGGTTGGGCTCAAGGAAAAGGTCTCGGACTGGGAAGGCGGCTTGGATGCAAGCTTTGATCCCGAAGGATCTCTTAGTCACGGGGAACGGCAACTATTCTGCTTAGCTCGGGCCATGCTAAAACCCAGCACCGTTGTAGTCCTTGATGAATTCACAAGCAGGTGAGTAGCAGCGCGGAGACAGCATCGAACGCTGATGCCAACTAGGGTGTAAGCTTCAAGAGCAGACTCTAACTTAATCAATCGAGAGGCAGTGTCGACATCGAAACAGATAACAAAATGCAACACATCCTGCGCCAGCACTTCTGCGGGCAGACCATAATTACTGTAGCTCACAGGCTGAATACCATTCTAGATTACGATATCGTGATTGTATTGGAGAAGGGGGCCATCATCGAAAAGGGGAATCCAAAAGACTTATTACAGCAGCCGAGGTCAGCGTTCAAATCATTATATGATATTAACCCCAAATCATGAACTCATGAAAGGGATTCGACTCGGACGTCGCGGAACTTGGAGATACGCCACCACGAAATGGAAACAATAATGTATCTTGAATGCGTATTCATGCATGTATGTCTTGCTTATATTTGCAACCATGCTAATTATAAGCTGCTCTGAGATAGTAATTACCGCTAGTTAAGCTGTATTGAATGGTAGAATCTTGAGTACACGTCCTAAGAATATAGATTTTCGTCAAGTATCACATAAAAGATCACCTTCTAAAAACGCATCACTAATCGATTGGAGCCGAGCCGAGTTTCTGAATGCGTTCAGTAATGTTTGCGCACGGGTCTAGAACGCTGAAAACGTATTATCCCGAAGGCTTTTAACTAGTCGCGTCTATTGTTGCTTTTGCAACTTTGGTGGGCGGCCCTGGGCTCTTTGATTCAGTTTGGTCCGTTGGATTATATTAGTTAACTATCGCGCCATCAGATTTTTCTTGGTCAAGCAGTGACCGGCTAGAATCCGAATACACCCGTCAGCTGAGCTAACATATACAGGAGAAGTAATCCGTCAATCCCACCAAGGTCAGCAGACCAAAGCGCCTGCAGACCTGGCCCTATATCTGCAGTTGCACGGATCGCAATCACAGAAGCGGAGGATCCAAAGCGCTGCGTGCTGACATTTCTGCCAAAAAGGGAAGGACCCCAGGAGACCCAAACCGCTATTGTCCGACGTGTTGTACAGCATAATCCTTGGCAGCCGAAATAATGGAGGATTCGATCGCATGGCCTTGTCACAAGTGACAGCTCGGCAAGTAAGATACGTGTACGCGCGAGTTCTTATCGCGATATCGATAGGATACATATCCCCGGTATCCGGATGACCGTCAAACGCTGAGGCCCTCCCAATGTAAGGCTATAGTCAAATCCAATACTTACAGTTACGTTACACCGAGGCATAAGTAAATGCGTGCCTTGCTCGCGCGCGGCGAGCGAAACTAAACGACACATCAATCGATCCAGCAGATCCGACATACCAAATCCTCCGGAAGCACCAAGTTGGAAGCCTTCAACCCCCTATCGAATCTCCCGTTATGGCTTCCGCCCTTGAGTCCATCCCGTCAAGTCTGAAAAGGCATCCCTTGTTTCTATGCACGGCCGTTCTACTACCCTACCTGCTGCTTGTACGCCATCTCCGGTATCGTAGGCTCAAAGATCTCCTTAGGGCGATACAGAGAGACTGCGGTACCGTCAAAAGATCCTCCGATATACCTATTTACCATGCGGAGGCCATCGTCCGGAGCATCGGTACTTGGGATTTCCCCAAAATGATGAGACTGTCCTTACAGTTTGCTCTGTTCAGGGTATGTTCGCCGCCAGATACCCGATATAAGGTTCCTCGGGACCTTAGGCCTCGGTACTTATTTCGTCGGGATCTTAATTGATAAGCATTAATAATAACAGACCTATGGAGTTCCTACCATCTCTTCTCTCCTTTGGAAGACCCGCCAGTTAGCTCAGCGCGCGACAGCCCATCGTCGCTATGTCGATACCTCAGTACTGATTATTGAGCTGCTCTCGTTTCCTCTCGACTCCCCCCGCGGCCAGTTGGCGATCGAACGGATCAATTATCTCCACAGCCGCCACAAAGACTCTATCTCCAATGATGATTTGCTCTACACTCTCGCTTTGTTCATGTGCCAGCCTGCCGTGTTCATCGACAAATATGAATGGCGGAAGCTCCATCCCGTGGAGAAAATGGGCCTCCATCGCTTCTGGAGCGAAGTGGGTGTCAGGATGGGGATTCAGGGGATTCCGGATTCCTTTGAAAGGGTTTACGAATGGGCAAATGTACACCCTCCATACCTCTTCACATGCAAATACACGCCTTGCTAACAGCCAACCTGGAAAAAGGCTTACGAGGTTAAAAATATGGTCCCAGCGGAGATCAACGCCAAGGTAGCAGTAGCTACTGTCGATATCCTCCTATACTTTGTTCCAGCTTTCATACATCCTGTGGCACTTCCAATTATTCACGCAATCTGTGATGCCCGCCTACGCGCTTCCTTTTGCTGGCCAGATCCGCCTTCTTACGCTATACCTCTCGTCAACACTATCTTCGGTATTCGCGCCTTCATCACACGCAACCTCCTCTTACCGCGCTTCTCCCCCCATCACGGCATCACTCATGACCCTGTTGATGCTTCGGTCCCGTTGTTACAGAGGAGGTATTATACCACTATCTGGGAGACCGATCCTTGGTACTTCAAGAAAACACTATGGAACAGTTACGGCCCGGGCGCGTGGTTGTCTAGATTTATGGGGTGGGCTGTACCCAGCCATGCGTTTGATTCTGTCTCTGGATATAGGGTTGGCGATATGGGTCCAAAAGGAGCTATTGGTAAAGGGCCTGGGAATGATGGCTGTGAACCTGGATCGTTCTTGGGCTCGGGGAGTATCGCAAACAATGTGAGCGAGGAACCAAACAAAAGCATGGAAGGAACAGGAACTTGTCCAATGTTATTAGGCTGATCAGCTGAAGTTCGGACACGACAAGGACTTGCGGCACTCTGACACCTCGCACCAGGAACGTCTACATCTGAAATAACATTCGCTATCTGTCACTGATTTTGATTGCCATGCTGGCGCAAGTCTTGCATCAAGCAGGTCTCCTTATTAATACTCTATCGACATTAATTATTACACCAATCATCACAGAGCTGTAATATCTGCCTCATCAGCTCTGCTAACTGTCATTCTGTCGTTCTTCGTTCGACGCCGGTCTTTGGTCCAATACCGAGTTTGCCACTTGTCGGTCGTCCGCTCCTGACGGTAGAGATTCTTGAAGCCTGTCTCGGGATTGTCCCTCAGGATACTCAATCTGCGATGTCAACACGGGCCCAATCGCATCTTGTTCGTTTGGGTCCCGAGTGCCGGCTAAGATCATATCATCCTTCCGTTTGAGTCCCTTTCCTAAATCTGTGAGCCTGTCGAGATACAATTTCTCATTCATCAGGATATACTCCGTCCTTTGTCGTACGAGCCGTTCCATTTCACGCAGGTATACATCCGTATTCTCTGAATTCTGGTCATTCGTAAACCTCTCAAGCGTGCCCTCCAATTTATTATTTGAGTTCTTCAAGATACCGTCTAAACTAGTCAAGTAAGGCCGATCCAGGCGCATTACGTCTGATAGGTAAGTAAGTCGATTGTTGAGCATTGCTGGGTTCTCCCACTGAGATATGGGCGGGCCTCGTCCCTGGCCCTGTTGTCGGTTTGGGAAAAGACCAGGTGGCAGCATTTCAAGAATTTTGCCCTCATTCGGCCCTCCCCGCTGTTCTCCTGACAAGCTTTCGCCACCCGCATTTCCCGTTGGTATATTGGTAGGTGGCACCTCCTCTCCCTCGACTACGGTCTGCAAGTCCGTTCGGTCTATTTCAGTATTCTCCTCAGCCATTTTGCCGCTTAGACCGCTGGCGAGGCCGTCCTGCACGCTTTCAATGGCTTCTGGATTTGCCGCATTATCTAGTGCTATATTCAAGCTAAATGTTGGGCCGTTTGTATTCTCAGGCGATACGTTTTTGATACGGGATGATGGATCCTAGACGTTTCTTGTTAGTATCAGTATCTTGCGTGGCATTATCTATCTTCTCTTATGTAAAAGCAATGCATGGTAGTACTTCCTTGCACAAAGTCGTCAGGATATCCTTACAGGTGTCAGATCATCGTCAATAATATCGATGTAAGGGCCCGTCTCGATTATTCGAGTGTTAGCCAAATTCTAGTAAAACCATCATTGCACATCGGTCAGCTATTTTCGGCCATTCTTGTGGAGAGATATATAGTTATATATAGCAATAGCTATAGCTGAAATCGAAGCTCCGCTCTTCGAAATTCCGGACAAGCAGGATAGATATGCGACCTTACCTGAGGTTGAGGACTCATTATCCTGAAAAAGTCGTTGGGGTTCGTAAACTCCGTTTGTTGTGGATCAGGATACTCAATCTTCATGCCCTGGATTCCACAGAAAGATCAATTCATACATTCAGTTCAAACCCCGAAGAAGCGTTTGTATCCTCAAAGTTGAATGCTGCCGCACCTCCGGTGGTCTTATTCCCAAGCTATACATGTCCCCGGAATTGAATTTGGGATCACGTTCGGGGCTTCCCCCAAGGGATCCTATGTCTCTCTACCAACAGTCGGCCGAGTATCTATGTTAGCAGTTCTTCGTTACGATATTGTTGGGTTCGCCTAAATTCCGAGCCGGCGGTCCATGATCGAATCAGGTTGAACATACCAGGCTTCTGATATTCGGTGAACTAAACAGATTCTATCAATTCCAGAGTCAGCATCGATACGTTGAACGATTTATCAACCGCGGAACTTAGCGACAGGATACGCCGCATGTACAACCTCATTCGTTTCTCCTGACTCAATTGCCATCCGAGGCTCATCCTCGTTGGGTGACAATATCTTCCCCTCTCCTTCTTGCTGAATTATAAGCTCGGTTGGTACTTCTTCATCCGCGAATCTCTCCTGTAAACTTTCTATCACCTGTTCGACTACTTCATGTCGCATGAACCGGAGATATTCTCCAGGATTGATACTTGCGAGGGCGTTAGAGTAGACTTGTTGGCCAGATAGAAATACAGGCCGCCAACTCCCGTATTGCCACGGTGGTATGATTGGTCCATCTGCCAGTAACAGTGACGGGAATTCCGGGTCATACTTCTCTTTAAGGCGATATATCATTCTTATCTTGGAAGTTTCACAGTCAATGCCATCGTAGAACGCCACTCCACGAACAGTGTCTCTCAGACTTTCGTCAGTAGACTGAGCAGGATCCGACTTAGGAGGATCTCGAGCAAGCGTGAAATGAGTTAGCACTGTTCCGAGCGGTACTAAGTCATAGTTGATGTTTACGCAGGTATAAATTGAAAGTGGTGGGTCATTATTCGTGCCCTGATAGAGGGTGTGGTATTGAGGAAGCAGACTCGTGCCAATTTTTAGAGGTACTATGGGCAGATTTGTGGCCAACTGCATGAGCCAGGAGGATACCAAGATGGGCCACGCTGCATAGAGAAAGATGATCCCATGATGAATACTCTTCTTGGGATTCATGGCGAGGTATCTTGGGGCTCCAGTTACTACTATGAGTCCATCAAGGAACTTAGAATCGCTAGCACGCTCCTCACATGGGAGCCACTCGCGCAGAAAGGACGCGTGTGAGCAACCCTGAGAATGATTGAGGCTATTGCGAAGCATGTTGCAATTTCAGCGCATAAAATTAAAAAGCCTCAATCACATCCGCGATAAAGAGACTTCCGAGAATCATATAATATTAAGCGTTTGTTACTATAATGTAACATAATGGTTCACACCGACGCCAGACTGGCGCATCCTAGGCCTGTTTAATGTCTATGCTTACATGTACTTATTACTGTCTCTAAATTACCAATCCATAAGCCAAAGTTGGCTTGCGTTTGCACAAAAAAAAGGAAAAAAGGAAGAAAATGCAAAGCCACAAGTGGCTTGTAATACATACAGAAAGGTGGTTCAAGCCAGCCCGCAGGAAGAATGTTGCATTTCGTCTCAGGGCCGTGTTGCTGACGAGTGGTCGTTGAGTCATCCAAGCTTCGCCTACGGCCTACCATCACCACCTCCCGATCGAAATCTCCACTCTATTATCACGACGCGAGCTGAGACGGCTGGGGCACTCTTACGCAATGCCACAAAAGATTGTCGTCGTTGGAGGCGGCATCATCGGCGTCTCTACTGCCTATGTGAACAAACCAACAGCCCCACCACCCCGTCTCGTGCACCCCTCTTCTTGGTTAGCAGCTAACACTCTGTAACCCTTAGTTCCTCTCCAGGCATCCTGCCAACCCTTCTGTTACTCTCATCGAAGCCTCCTCTATCGCTTGCGGAGCATCCGGCAAAGCAGGTGGCCTCCTAGCCCTCGACTGGCACGGTGTGGAGACAGCTTCGCTAGCCCGTCTTAGCTATAATCTCCACGCCTCTCTCGCAGATCAGCACAATGGGCGCGAACGGTGGGGCTACCGCGAACTCAACACTCTTGAGGTCTCCTGTGAAGAAGTCTCTCAGGCAAATCAAAACAAATCGAGCAACATTCCGAGCTGGTTGCGCGGGCATGCCATCCGAAAAGTCCGAAATATAGGGTCGCCCAAGACCACAGCCCAAGTCCATCCTCGACTATTTTGCGAAGCGATGGTGCAAGAATCGAAGAATCTCAAAATTATCAGAGGTTATGTTACTAAGATCCTTGGTAGCGCGGAAACCCCCTCAACTGGCGTAGAAGTTGAGACCGACGGCGTGATCTCAGTCTTGGAAGCAGAAGTCGTAGTCGTAGCCGCGGGGCCCTGGACAACAAAATTGCTACCATCCATCCCAGTCTCAAGCCAGAGAGCACACAGCATCACCATTGGCACCACCAACCCAGTTTCCCCGTATGCACTGTTTACCAGCATTAAAATGAGGAGTGGAAATGTGGTTACTCCTGAAATATATCCTCGACAGCACGAAATATATGCATGTGGCGATATCGACAAGTTGGTTCCCTTACCAAAACTGGCCAAAGATGTACAAGTGGATCAAGAACGATGCAAGGAAATCGTCAAAAACATCAGCGCCCTCAGCGAGTTGCTCGAGCAGGGCGAGGTTACCGCGATGCAAGCGTAAGTTCTGTCCCGAGCAGAATAAACTACGGACATTGATGGTCTCGAAACATGTGTTCATGCTTCCATAAACCTGCATTAACTAGGATTTATATAGCTGTTACCTGCCATATAGCGAGATTGGCCCAGGGCCATCCATTGGGTGGGTCCCCGGAATGCAGAATGTGATTGTTGCTGCAGGGCACAGTTGTTGGGGTATATGCAATGGACCAGGCACCGGAATGGTTGTCAGCGAATTGATTTGTGACGGCAAGATTACAAGTGCCAATATTCAATTGCTTGATCCAGCAGAATATATTAAGTAGTCTCCCTCGATGCGCTGGAGCGATGTTCGGGCTACTTTGTTGGTTCAGCGAAGCACAGCAAGCTACAGCACAACTTCAATCGTATCCCCGGGCCCTTATACACACCGCCAAAGTTAACCCAAGTAAAAGGTTTACTTGGTAGAACTCCGCGCATACCACAACTCTACTTAACTCTGCTCTGTATCACCGGTACGTATATGTCCTACAATCTGCGTGCTGTACATTACTTAAGCGCCCATTATAGGAGTTCGATCCTAATGACATTAGATAGACATGAGAGAATTATTATAGCCTTGCGAACTCTCCTTTGCTCGAGTGGCGTACTTGGGTTGATCATATCTCAGTTACCGCGCTTCCGTCCCTTTTCCTAGTATTTTCATCTAGTGCTTACATGTGTACGGAGAACTCTGTGATTTTGTTCTCCTATCGAACATTTAAGGCGCCTTTGTACCTATTTTGTGTGGGGATTCGCTTTGTGAGCTTCGTTCAAAGTCCACACTGGAACTCATCTTGTTTTCCATATATTATATCGGTATTTATCTTTCTGTTTCCCTCCAGTCGCCCTTTGGGTACCATGCGTGGTGCCACCTCCTAGGACATGCCCATATCCATCATATCTGCTGCTCCCTTGTCCCGGAAACAGCTCTTTCATCGCTTCCCCAAAGCGAAATTTCCGAACATAATACCAAAATCTTCCGCTCCGGACCTTTCGCACCATGACTCTGATAAATCTGACATTCCGGTACAATAACACTAGGATAAAGTACAGAGCGACAAAGCCGGTGAGAGTTTCACAATCTTTTCGCAAGGGTTTCAGGACAGAACTCAGAAAAGACGGCTTCGGGGCAACGTGGAGTCGGATACGAAGTAGAATGTCCACAGGCCAGAGCAGAGTCTCGAGGATCCAAAGACCCCCGGTGCAGTGATGGAGGATAGCCAGAATGTAGCCGGTGATCCTGTCGAGGAATGAGTCGAAGAACCTTAATGTGAACCGGATCATTGTAGCGACGTCGACTATTCTTTTCTTTGAACAAAATAACGTCGAATATTGGGACAAGAATGTCTTCGAGGCTGGTGAACCGCCCTGTTGAGATTTTAGGGAGCCAAGGGAAAGATTCTTTAGTATTAAGCTCACTGTGTTACCATATAGAAGACAATTCCAACTATTAAGACCAATTTCGCTAGCCAATCGGCGAGCTTGTCTACGTATTGGCCGAAAGTTGTAGTTCAAGGGATTATGATGATAAAGGAAGCTCATCACAAGACGCGGTCAGCAGAGTAAGACGTAATTTCCGAGTAGCCACGTCAAGCACGAAAACCAGATGGGAGTTTTACACAGCCGGTAACATATCTTTGTTTTGTTTTTGTTTATTTCGTTTGGGACAAAGTTGGCATTAACTTTGTTATATATCGACGGTAGTGGTCTCGCAAGCCAGACCCACACAATTCCAGGTAGCATCTTTGCGAACTCGAGTTGTTGCTATGAAGTATCTCAAACAAATATGCGACACTCTATGGCGAAGTCGGAGGTCGAGGTGATAACATTAGTGTTATGCATTGTGAGGTCTAGTCGCATAAAATTAAAATCGGATTAGCATATACCTCCCTACCAGTCCTCAAATTCCGGCCTCGCTTTTGGGTCTCAGAGTGAGCACAAAGAAGCCTTCTCTATATTTCGATCTGTTTGATCTCGAGCTCTCTTCCGAGGCGTCTTCGAGCTCTCAGATCCATTTGTCAATATTTTGACAGATCCTCAAAGAGTGCAACGTGACATCAGAAATGCATTCTTTCTGCGACTAAATATGGTACTATGTGCATTAGGCTCCCATGGGCAAAATAAAGCTGTCACTCTTCATTATGATTATGGCTTGCAATACATATAGTCCGAGACATCCTGTATCCTAATCTAGGTCATTTACGAATATAAGTATATACTCCCTGACCGACCCACCAAATTTGATGCGTAATAAATATAATGTGATGTACTTTGAAAAAATTTCTAATAGTTCTGGCGGAGGGCTTAGACTAGAACCCAAACCTGTCATTTAGAAGCCATTTAAAACACATTCAAGCAAGCTTGTTACATCTATACGCCTTAACGAAGGTTGGGACAATAGTTAGATATGTCATGGAAATCGCGGATGCGAAGTGCAGACCTGGGCTGTGTAGATATATAACTTGCGATTAAGCTTCTATGATCCGCTGGTAATATAATAAGCGACCCTTCCCAGAACATATATCCAAACAGATGCCTCACGGCCTCGTAAACCAGATCTGCAGACTATCCCATGCATATATTTGCTGTAGTCTGGTTTCCGAAATGAATGTGCTATATTGTATTTGGCGCCCGATCGTGGGACTACATTCCTCATAATATTTGAACCTGGCTCCTGCAGAACTCGAACAGCCCCGCCGATCAGATTACAGAGCTGCAACTCCCCTGCTTTCGTAGGGCAATATGGTAACGAGGCCACTCGCAAAGACAAATAGACTACCACAGACGTAGATAGTCGTTCTCCCGACATTCGAATAGTAGCCCAACACAGGTCCAAAACATGAAGCCAAATTACTAAGACAACTGCAAAGACCCACGCCGGTGCCCCGTTGAGGCGAAGGAAATATCTCAGGGGTGTACGTGTACAAGATTCCCCAGATGATATTTTGCATCACCGCTAGTAAAACAAAAAGTTAGTATCAGACCGAGTATCACTATATACCACAAGACAATAGTGTTCATCTTGTCTCGTAAACCAGCCCAACCACCTTTTGCCTGCGAAGGCGTCTGGCTTGCGAGACAAGTGTTCATCCAATGGATCTGAATATATCTTGCGGACCCTCACCTGAAGCGCACTGAAAACCCAAGCTTGCTTCTTGAGTCTTCGCTTGGGTGTAACCGAAGAGAAAGGCTCCGGAAAAGAGAGAGGCGAGCCCCAGGGCGCCTCGTCGGCCAAGAGCCTTTCGCTCAATCAGCCATCCGCCGATGAATGACCCCGGTATTTGACAGATGCCAATCAACGCATAATTTCGGTATGTTGTGTTTAGAGATGGCTTTCCAAGATCTATTCCTTGCTGTGCAATAAATACTGGCAGGAATAGATTATAAGTATTCCAAGAGAGAGCTGTAGACAAGACACCTGGTCAGTCGCCTTCAAAAGGATAGACAATTACTCAAAAAACTGATATTTAGAATGTGCGCTTACAAAGTGTCATCCAAAGCAACATGACCATGCTTGTACTAAACGCCAATTTCTTCGTTGCAAAGAGGCTCTTGATTTGCTTGGAACTTAATACCGAGCAGCTCTTCAGAAACAGCTCTATGGTTTCGGTGATGGCACCCCTCCGTCTAGGTGCCTCAAGCTCCTCACCAACTTCTATCTTCGGGGGCAATCCCCGAGCCACTCTTACTGCGGCTTCGACCTCTGCCAATTTGTGCACTGTGACGGTATTTTGTTTTCCATTCTGCGCTGCAATTGCATCGATCACAGCGATCGCCTCTGCGTCTCGCCCCTGAGCCAGCAAATACTTCGGAGACTCGTGCAACTTAAAGAAGAAAAACCTTATAGTCCAGAGGGTAATTGTGAATGTTGCAATAGTCAGATACAAGTACCGCCATCCCATATTCTGAGACCGCGGGCATTTTCCCCACTCCGTTTCCAGTGGACAGGAAAAGTGAAGGAGGAACGGCCAGGCGAGAAGGGCGAGGAAAGCTGAGCTGAGCGACCACTACAAATATGGGAAGATACCAGAACGTAGCGATTAGCGCAACAGAAGGCAAACATCCATAAATCCACTGGCCGTATATCTTACCCAGACCGACAAGACCGCAAGAACCCACTGGTGTTTCTGCGGACAGAACTCTAAAAACAACGCAGAGTTTATAGGCATGTTGCCGCCAGCACCAAGCCCAACAACAGCCATCAGAAAGGCAACTCCTAAGTAATTGGGTCCTCCCGCAACCGCGAAACCGAAAATCCCAGCCAGCAAGAGTGTCATATTAAACGACAGTGTGCGGCCAATAGCATCCGAGCCCTGTAGCCGTGAGTCTCGTTAATTTTAATCGATCGTAAAGCCAGAGATATCTAGACGCATGATGAAGGCCTTGGCCTTACCAATCCGAAAACAAAGGCGCCACTACACGTCAAGCTCAGTCAGCACAGTGATATCGATAGGGGCCATATTTTAAATAGCAGGCCCATTGAAATACATATGACTAACACAAGAAGTCCCATCTGTTGACCCAAACATAAGAATACGCCTTGTTTTGGAGGATTAAATTCGATTCGAATCGTCGGAAGGGTGGCGGAAACAGCAGCCATGAACCTATTTACCCCCCCTCCGAGGTCAACCGCATGCTCTTTAGAACAGAAAATAACATGATACCAGAGATATTAACAAAGGTCGTACATATTATCTACAAACCAGCCAAAGCCAGAAAGTAGAAAGAGTTTGGTCTGGTAACGTCCCCATCCCATATGCTGGATAGCGTCATTGATAGCATGACTCTTCGCTTCAAAGATGGGATCGACTCCTTCAATACCGACTATGGGTATCCCGTGCCCATCAACAAGAGCACAAAATGTTTCTGGTCCAATGGGCAGTTCGTCCTTTGAGCTACTGGTGATGGATGTATTGGATACTTCCTTCGGTTCCGGATCCAGCTGTGCCATCATACGTAGCGTGTGGGAATATACTAGTGTAAGCAAAATCGGGGTTGAGAGGAAAGAAAAAGCTGCAAGGTGTGTATCTGATGGTTAAGCAGCAAATCGGATGACAGCATTATCTGTCTGTATTTCCTTATGAGACTATATTTGAATGAACAGAAAGTTGGAATTCACGCTATCTTATACTAGGCCGACCCAGTCCATTGAACATGAGATAGCGTCGCTATTATGAAAGCAGTTCAAGCTGCACAGTATCATGCCTATGGCCGTTCCAATTTCACGTTCTCCGAATAAAATCACGGAACCTTGAAACTCGGTCCAAACAGAAGACTGTGACAATCTTCCGGTTTTTTTTTTCATGTGCGCCCAGCGCCTAGATGTACTCTCACCGACGTAGATGACACAACTGGTTCACAGGCAGCATCGGGAATCTCCCATCGTAGGTGCGGTCTCGGTTCCAAGTTCCAGCCGCCGGAAATCGTATACGTACATGTACACGAGACAGTCAGACAGCAAAGTGAACATCTGTTTTGTATGTTAGCGCGCATCACTGGTCATATATCCCTAGTCCTGACTTGACCATCGGCATCTCAGATGCAATTGCCAAGGAAAATGCCGTCACTAGTTCAGGATGCGGATCGGACGAAAATTACAAGGACGCCTAGGTCTGCAGGCATCGCCCTGCGTTGCAAGGGCGCACTGGTCAGCCTTTAGCTTTGCATAGGGCGGGAAGATCTCGGCGGGTAATATAGCAGCATAAAACCGCGATTCAGATACTTCGAGATCGATCGCAATATCGATATCGTCGCCTGCTCCCCTTTGAGTCTGCACACAGGAACAGGAGCGAGGGAGCCTTCCGAAAAAGAAAAGAAAATAAGAGAAGAGAAGAAAAAGAAGAAAAAACAGATTTCATACAACATCGAGGCTATCCGATGTCCGGAAGAGATGGCTCATCCGTCTGGCACTCCCCCATGCAATGGTAGTACAATAGATTTCATATGTAGCGACCTGCCCAAAGCCGATTCTAATGCTACCAACTTCAAGCTTAGAGATAATTCCTCGCCCAACTTTCAACTCTGCAATTACGCGGGGAATCACATTCGAGTCCCATCTATCCGAATGTTGGTAAGCTGAGTTCTTATAGCGCATTGATTAGAGAGTCTATAGTGACTGGCCGCCACCCCAGAAGCGCTCCACAACCTCATTATTGGTCGACCTTGCGCGGGTTAAGTCGCTGAGTTTTGACAGACTCCAAGCCAAGCCGGCCCGATCTATCCAGGCAGCCCAAATCTTTTGAGTTTTTCATATGTCAAGACGCACATGTAGCACAATTTAATAGGTCATGCTATACCTCACCAACTTGACAGGTGCCTCTACGGGTAGCGTTGACACATGTGCGCCTCCCATGTCGGACACACCAACAAGTATGAGTGGCACTATATGGTTATAGTCGAGACCTTCCATCAGCCTGAACTATCTATCTGACTATGTACCTAGGTAGATCCTGTCTCCGCAGAGCGGGGGGCTCGGTTGTCCGGCCTACACCCAAAGGCATGTTGCAGCACCGACACGCCGATACATGATATTGCAGCAGAAAGGTTGCAAGCTAATGGTACCATACCCGGGGCCCCTAAAAATCTAGATATGGGCGACCAGATGAGGGTTGCTGCGATAGAGGGGAGGCGTGGCGCCAGCTTTCGCGTATACTTAGGTAATACGGCCGAAAAACAGTAAAATCTTGCTACAATCATGCAGATTCCCACGCTTTGAGATTGACGCTTTGAGTTCAGTGATACCTGCTGTAGTATGTATCGCATCTCGAGACCTACGCCGCACATGCAGGCGCACATGTGTGACGTGACCAAGCCAACTCGATTGCCGAATCCCGCATGCGCGCAGACAGGCACAAAAAAGAAAAACTAAGGGGCCAAACGGGCTGCTGCAGGAGATATGCCAGTGTTCGATCGTCTTTGCATATACAGCTTCATAGCCGCCACTTCATCTATGAAGCGCCGCGCCGTCTCGACAAAAAGCCACCCGAGACGCTCGCGCTCACTCGAGGCATTCGAATGCGTCTTGTTGCATTCCTTCCCGCTGCGTGTTGCATGGACTGTGCCACAGTTCGGCGGGGCTGACGCGACGCGTGGCTTAACCGCCCGTCGAGGCGGGCCGCCCACACCCGCCACCTCGCATCATCACCATCACCGCCGTCTCCGCGTCCCTTCCTTCCTTCCTTCCTCCCTTCCCGATATATCCCCGAACATGACCTAGCTGAAAAACAGTCGGGAACACGACTATCCGGAACACGACCACCGGGAGCCTTACCGCCACTGTGACCACCGGTCGCCACGCTTCCTTTATTCGCCGACTGACTTCCAACACCCTCATCGCTCCGTTGTGTTCTAGCACAAACGTGGGCGCCCGCGGGCCACCGTCCATGTCTCGCGCAGTAGACCTACTCGCATCAAAACTACCGAAGCCCAAGAAGCCTCTTAGCCAGCGCCTGCGCGAAAAGCTCCCGTTCGCAGCGCACATACCACTTCACGCTTCGTTAACATACCTCTTCGCCATCTGCCTGTTTTCTATCTCATTCCTGGTTTTTTTAAACTCCTCCCTTAGTTTCGTAATCACAGATCTTTTTGGCATCCGAGATGGCGTTGGCAGCATTGTGGGGACTCTTGGCTTTGTCGACGAGCTGGTCGCTGTTTTTATGGTCATCTTCTGGGGCGCTTTAAGTGACCGGATTGGAACAAGGCTAGTAAGTCCTTAAATATCCCTTCTCCCCTTCGCTCTACCATGCTCTCGCCCGTTTATTCATGCTGCAGTCGACTTACATTGATTTCTTTGCTGTTCCGTACGCGCTCTCAGGTATCTGTTTCCGGCTACTTCCTGGTCGGGCTTGCCCTGGTCGTAGTCGTACAAGTTCAGTCCGTATACCCAGGATTGATATTGGCGCGGATATTATTCTCTGTCGGTGCATCAGCAACTGTCGTTTCTGTCACTGCTGTACTGCCAGAAATTTCCACCCCACAGCGAAACCCGACAAATAACGCCAATTCTCAGAACGAGCCAAGGCATAGTCACAAGAGGCAATCAAGTTTGGTCGGGGCATCTGACCCCTCTTCTTCTTCGTCCTCCAGGCTCAACAGAGATCTGATTAGGGTCTCAAATCAATCTGGCTCAGCTAGATCTTCCTCATCTACCTCCACTGCATCGACCCTAGCGCCCCCATCAGAGCCGGTTCGCCCAACACGATGGCGACCTCCCAGTCGAAGTCGCTCTCGGCAACAGCAAAAGGAGCAGGCAAAGCAGGCCCCTAAGCCTATCACTGGCAAACTTAGCGGCTTTGTTGGATTCATGACGGGCTGCGGCGCCTTGATAGCCCTCATCTTTTTTTTGCCTCTCCCCGCCAAACTTTCTCAAGGCAGGCACATGACCCAAGCTGAAGCTTTGAAACGTTCCTTCTACGTCGTTGGCCTCATAGCCTGGGTTGTAGCTCTTGTTGTTCTTATCGGCCTCCGCGGCCAAGGAGTTGGCGGTAAAACCTGGAAGTTTTGGAAGGTTCAATATCTCGTTAAGATTGTCAGTCCCTGGAGGCAGACTAGGGAGAGCAACGCTGCCCAAAGTGGAAGAGGTGACTTGGAAGCCACCGCTCGACAAGAAGATCTATCCCGAGATAGGTCCAGAGAGCCAACCGAGAGGTCGTCCCTGTTGCGAAGACCCAGAAGCATCCAAAGCATTGAGGAAGAACCCAGTAGATCACCCTCGCGCAGTTACGATCAAACCACGCAACCAAATAATGTTCCCCGCGCAACAGTTTCCAACTCTTGGACAGAGAGTATTCAACTTTACTTTCGAGGACTCTGGTTAGCATTTAAAGCAGGCGGCGAAGACTGGAGGATCGGACTCGGTTTTCTTGGCGGTTTCGTGGCAAGGTAGGACTCTTTCCAGCTCACCCTCGCTGAGATTACCCGTCAGAGAATTAGCGCTGACGATATACGGTCAAAAAGATCCATGTCTGTCGGCATTTCGCTCTTCATACCCCTCTACGTTAATCAGTGGATGCGTGAACGTGGAATGTGTCCTCCCGTGTCACCTACAGACCCTAACTACAGCAAGTCTTGCCACAATGCGTACATTCTCGCTGCAATGCTTACAGGAACGTCACAACTCTTTGCGCTTATATTTGCCCCAATCGTTGGCTACTTTTCCGACCGCTACGAGCCCCAATATCCTCTTCTCGCGACGGCGGTCTTGGGTTTTGTATCCTGCGCCGCCTTCAGCGCCTTACAGTCTTTATCCGTAGGAGCCGACAGGAGTTGGGCTTATCTACACTGCGCTTTGATGGGGATTGGTCAAATAGGGGCTATCGTATCTTCACTCGCATTGATCGGAAATGCCATCCAAGACCCCTCACTCTCGCCAACACCACAGCAAATTGAGCAAACTCGGGTCTCTGGCTCTACCCTAGAGGCAGCTGGAGAATCCAACTGGTCAGATTCTCCCTCAGAAATAACCCCAGCGCCGAAGTTCGACCGGTTAGCATTCAAGGGCTCCATATCCGGAGTGTATTCATTGTGCGGAGCGGCTGGAATCCTGATTCTCACGCAGCTTGGAGGATGGGGCGCTGACAACGTCAACAGTGGCTTCGCATTTGATCTGCTGGCAGTTTTCTTCTCAATTGAAATTGCGCTAGGGTGTTGGTTGATATTTAAGGCAAAGACGAGTATTATTTGATTACCTAGTCTGCTCCCAAATACCACGTCTACTCAGCCGGTGTTTTCTTATTAACTAGTTCTGTACCTAAGTAAGAAATATCCGAGTACTTAATGGTAATAATAATGATAATATCATGATATCAGTAGCTGCCAAAGCTATAACTACGGGTCATATGATCATGGATGGACGGGAATAAAGGGCTGGATGGATGCACAAATCAACTCAATCCTGTACAAACCGCAACAAAGTTCCACATAGGTGTTTACTCAAGAACGCTCACTACGGGGCCAGTTTTATTGACGCTATTGCGCTTCAAGACTCGAATTTACATCAGATCGGTCTCAAAAGAAGATTCTTCCGAGCTCTAGTTTCACCCCCGAGCCACGTTGAAACCACGTGGTACCGGCCTACCTGTCGTTATCTCACCAATGCCCTCAAATCGCGCCAGCTGGCCAGCATTCGACCTCATCGTGAAGGTATCAATCAGCCTCAAATTTTCGTTCTCAGCGCTTCAGACCACGTTTTTCTAGTTACACAATGGATAGCGTTCCATTAAACGTGAACGATTCGTATAGCCACGCGGCTGGAATACACCGTCGCATACCAAGAAAGGGAAAATTTACAATACGAGCCATTCAAGCGTATAACTTCACGCAATAATAGCATAAAGAGCCAAATCCTCGTCCGCCATGCGCACCTTGCGAGGACTGGTGGCTGCCGCCGCTCTCATTTCTTCAACCAGCGGAACGCCAGACGGAATAAAGAATACAGGCCCGATCACCGATTTTGTGCCAGATCCAGTACCTGCTAATAGACAGGCATCAGATTCACCAGCCGCTTCTTCTACAGGACGCGATGCGTCGCTTATTTTCCCAATTCGGGGTAGCAGTACCCAGTCGCCAGTGCTTTCAAGTAACGATAGAGAGGTCTCTCCAGGAGCAATCAAAAATGAACAATCGCCAGCAGAGTATGGCGCAATTCAGTCTGTGGCACTAAAAGTTGCAGTCGCCTCTACCACTACCACAGTTGCTATATCGATTGCAACCGCAGGTGCTACAGCAATCGAAACCGTAGAGGCAGCCGCGAAGTCCGTTGCGGATATCAGGGCCAGACCCGCCGTCGGTGGCGACCAGCCGATCCCGATAGCTACTGACTTGGCTAACACGGCGACTTCCAATGGCAGAAACATCTCAAATTCTCCAATCATTCCAGGCCCAAATAATACAATACCTTCTGATGAATCAGCACGGATGAATACTTCTCTTCCAGCTTCACTTGGTGTAGACTACAACAGCGATGAACCGAGATCGATAGAACGAACATCTCGGGTCCGAGATAGCCACATTCCACCTACCAATGGAGAACTCGAACGGCGACAAGAAGTAACACAGAATATGCCTAATCTCGATTCTATCAGCTTTCAAACCCACGTGAGTGAGCTTTCCCCCCTTTCTATTTACATTCAAATGCATTTCAAGCGACCAATCTAATGGAATCTTCATCTTGAATATATATGTAGACTAGTGAAGGCTTTAGTCAGCCCCAGATTGTTCCAGTATTCGAGGCAGTAGTCGATACCACTACGACATCATCCAGCACCACAACGACAGACACCTCGACCACGTTGACAAGTGGGACTACTACCACCACGACTACCAGTACGACTTCTGCGACCGGGACTACAACATCTACGACTACGTCGTGGCAATCCAGCTCTACAACTACTACTTCCGGTGTAGCAATTGTAACGGAGTGGACAACTGCTTCTACAACCACATGTATCCCGGCAGAATCTCACGTAAGTAGACACGTATGGCTAAGACAAGAAGTCTGAATGACATTATCAATTATTGTGGTCTCACGACATCTCCCTCTCCCATACCTAGATCTAAGGCTAACCAGTCGGACTTATTATCTCCAGACGGCCGCTCCCCCAGTCATGACAGCCTGCACTGACACCACGACGCTCTGCACGGTGACTGTAGCATACGTGATATCCATGGATCCGACTACGACAAGTTACTACACTACTCAGTTCGATACCACAGCCACCGCGGGTGCCACAGCAACCCAGACTATCTATTCGGAAGATCCTAATGGATTCCATGTTTATATCACGACTCAGGATGATAGCAACGGCGCCGCAACTGCAACCTTCTATTTCACTACGCCATCACCAACGGCATTGCCGAATCAAGTCACCTCCACGGCTCACAAAATCCATTGGCGGACATCACTGGTCTCAGCCATCCTCTCTGCTCTCTGCGGCTCGGCAGTTTACACATTCGCTCTGATCTGATTGCCACTTCAAGCATTTCGAGCATGTTTTCACTCCAAGCTCGATCGCTTTACATTATATCTAAAATATCTTTTCTGCCCATGGCTTCTTCTGTATAGGTAGGATCCACATCTTAGTAATAGCATATGCTCGTGGGCTGCTCAGGTCTGTTTTATAACTGCGCTTGAAGATCGCTTTTCCAAATTATCTTCTATTAGCAGTACACTCCCAGCCGTAACTATAATACTTGAAAGATTCTGGAATTTTTCAAACAAAAATCTCTTAAGGTAATACGTGTAGCGCTAAAATGCATGAAGCTAGTATTGATGTCTTTTCCCTCTAGCCTCTATACCAGCGGTCGTATATGATCACTTGCTGGTACTGTTTGCAAAGTCAAATTAAAAAAATTTCCGCCTAATTGCTTCTTGTCCATACTTATTCGAATCATTTCACGAATGACCCGCGATGTACATTTACCTAGACGTTTCCCAGGAGTCAACTAAATAATCATACGCGCTAGCTAGCCTATGTTTCAGCCTACAGTAAGAGCTCCAAAATTTCAATCAGCAAGCTTCGAATCTATACCATAGCTTTGTCGCCCAGTCACTATGCACATATTGTAAAACTACGGGCCCCCGTGGTTCGCTGGCACCGAAACACGCGTATTTATTGCAGCTGCATTTCCACCGCAAAGCCTCTGAGGGTATCCCCGCGACTATATCTTGAGTTTGTATTCCATTCCTATTGCGGATGTCTTTGTATCCACTCGTTTCCGAATATATACAAGTAATTATCCCAGCCAAGTTGTGTAACTTTATCCGCAAGGGACCCTTGCACACATCATTGTCGCCCCGGGACGCTGCTCGCATGGATGCTGCTCCAGGATTGATTCTGTTACAAACCCGAAATTATATTTATAACCACCCGCAGAGTTAGTCCCGAGACTCCCGTGTGGTGGGTCCAAGACGGTTGGAGCATAGTCTCGGGATCTACCCTTGCGGCTATACGCCACCATGTTGCATGAGGACACTGACTACTGGCGATTTAATTCACAGGCTGGGACAAATTGGTCGCGTATGTTATAAAGAGATATTGAGGATGTATCCAATTCAAAGACTCTAACTCTGTAACGTGTGCACACCGGTTTTGTAAGGATGCATGCAGCAGTATCTTTGTCACACCAAGTCACTATATAGTTCAGTCCAATACTACTACAACGGTTATTATATAACGGGTGATACTGGCTAGTACTACAGAATACTAGTACGCAATTATCAGCGTAGGTTCGTCGAAGAACAGATTAAAATACACGCATGCTGAGACAACCGCTGGCATCACCCAGCAGCATGAAGGGAATTGTTACATCTTGGATCATAAGCAATTAAAAGTCTGTTACAAAAGAATTGGTCACAACCAGGCAGTCTAAGATGGAAGCTTTTTGTCCCACATCTGCCTACGATGCGACAACTCAAATCCGAAAAAATCTTAGGACCGGAATCGTTAACCGTCGTAAAATGTTTATGCTATTATTTTCGAGTAAGTTAACATGAGAGGTAACCGCCATGTCGGCCAGGTCACATGGGTAAGTCGCACAGGATTCGCGTATGAATCGCATCTGAAAAATAGACAAGAAAACATGCATCCGGAGCCGAAACGATTACCGATAGCATAGGACCTAAAATGATAGAACATGGGATTGCTCTAACTGCCACCGTCTCTGTACGGGCACGTATACACGCGTATTGGCCAACAGCAAAGTGCGCATACTCTCTCTGCCACAGGCGCCATGTTCTCGAAGCTACCGTATCCTACTTCAATAAGCCTTTGACAACATGGGTAATTTGTCGCATTTCGTCCGTGGCTCCTTCTTGGACACTCCTCCTTCTTTCTTTCGGAATGTCTAAATGCCTCTCTCCATCATCAACGCCGTAAACATAATCATATAGCTCCGGGTACAATGCCAAGAGACCTCTCTCCATAGGGTTCAAATCCATTTCGTACAGCTCCACCCCAGTACGCTTGTTAATCCACTTGTATCGTTCCGCTTCATCATCCCATCTAAATTTCCACCCTTGAAGGGCGTTCGGCGTATAGTAGCCTTGGTCGTCGACGCCATAGCCATTGAAAGCAACTCGTGTCCGAACGCTAACGTGAATGGTTTCCCGAGTGTTCCTAAGAAGCTTGCCTGTTCTCTCCCCAGAGGAGGGGTTGCAACGAGTGTATTCGCCAGGAGTTCGGGTTTCGCTCCCACCAAGCGCATACATCCCGTCCGAATTATCGTAAATTTTGCCGAATCCCCAAGCTCTAGGTCTTGATCCCCGTCGCCGATAATATTTGTAGTTCTTGTCGAACTCAGAGTATATATAGGTATCTTCGAAATCTAACAAGGGATACAAGTTCGACATCATCCAGGCAAGGCTAACATTGGCAAGGTTTTGATCGTCCCAGCCGCCTCCGATATTACTATGGTCTCCAGGCTAAAGAAAATTTTACAAAAGGTTTAGTAAAATAGAAAAGCTGGAGCATCATTGGTAGCCGGGTGTAGCGTAGACGCAGGATGCGAGGAGAAGGACATACCATCCAAACTTGCCTCAGCACAGTCGTTGAACCCTTCGGTAACTCCCACACCGTCGGCACGAAAGGGCCCCTCCGTTCATCCAGAGCCAAGACCTGAAAGGCGTATTCCACCCGAGGGCTCAAGCTTGTGTCGTAGAACATCATCTCATCCATTTTTCTCGATTGAAGCCCCAGCCTCTGCAGCCAGCCGATTTTTGGAATACCCAACGCGCCCACGGTATCCCAAACTGCAATTGCTTTGACTGTCACGTAGGGAGCTGTCATGCCCAAACGATACAGTTGGTGAATATAATCAGGATCCGCAGCTGATGGTTTGTTTGGAAACGGGCAGTCTGGTTGTGGTGACCGATATCCCTTCTCGTGCCGGTGCTGGTAGTCCTTCATGATAACAGCGAAGGCTTCGAGCCCTTTTTTCGTCAGCACACCCAGATTGGCAACCATGCTTGCTACGCTTCGAGCAGTGAAAGCCCCTCGGGAAAAGCCAATGAAGAAGATCTCGTCTCCGGGAGCATAGTTGTTCGAAAGAAAAGAAAAACATTCGCGCATGTTCTGTGCTACACCTTCGCCCATCGCCCCGCCGATGATTTTGTCCAACGGATTACTCGAGGCTCCCGGACCCGCTTGATAGTAGACAATCTGCGCAATACCGGATGAAGACAGGGCCTTTATAGCACGACAAATCCGAGTAATGTTTGTGGGGGGCTTAAGTTTGCCGTCCTGAAGGTCTCCACTAGAATCTTGCCAGGTGCCTATAGATTTTGACCGTGATATTGGCATTAACGATCAAGTTTAACGTCTAAGAAAGCACTATATTCACCTAGGTATCTATAAGATGGAACCACACATACCATCACAGGCAATAATTAGTCGTTTGCAGCCTCGACGAGCAGTCCTCCCTGGCCCATCATAGTCTTGCGGGTCTCGCCGGAAGCTTTTCGGCTCCGAAGTTCTTGAAGATCTTGTGCCTTGAAGGCCTTCTTGGTCATAGTGCGACATCGATCTCGCTACGTTTGTCGCCGGAGCGCCGGTCTCGAGTTTGACGGTTGCGATGGATTTTGCTATCTTTGCTGAATCGATCCTGAACAAGCTGGACCTTATCTGAGTTGTATGATAGTCGCTGCCTCGAGTACTTGGGCATTCTTGGATATTCGATATGCGTCAACGCCCATAGATCTATGCATCTGTGCTTTGGGTCCCGCAGTGTAGGAAACAAGCGAGCAAATATCAGGAAGGGTTCCTTGATTCCAGAAATTCGAAATGTGTTCCTGTGCACGTGCGAAGGCGCGGCTCGATATTCTTGACAAAATGAGGGTTTGCGGCGTCGCCCAGCTCTGGGCAGAAATGGCGCCACACGATTGAGTACTGCTTACTAGGTAATTAAGTATTCAGTACACGCACTGTTAAACGTGTAGTGCCATAGACACTAGTACCAACTCGCATTCAAGTTGGCATTTAACTCTCGAGAGTGCCAGCTGTTCCCGGCTCTGAGGGCGGCCATACCAAAGCTCGCCACGTACAAACCCGCGCAAATCGCGAGGATCTCTCCGTATGAGTATAATAGACTCGGAGTGCTGGTGACATGAGGTCGATCTGAAGATACTTAGTATTCGTCGGGGCGTGATATCCGCTGTGCAAGCTGTGTGAAGGCTTGGCCTTCGTCTGCCAAATCTTATGACGTCAGGTGGTGGCCATGTGCGCAGATGACCTCGCTCTGGCGAATGATATGATGGCGCTTTGGCCGGGCAAGGTATAATATCAAATCGACGGCTCCTTACTAAAGGGCTATCCTCTCATTTGACTAGTGGGAGGTCTTCGCTTACTACACGCGGAGATGTGCTGCCTTATGACGTCGCGGAAGTCGGCGCGTCCGAAATATAATTCCAGTTTGCAACGTTTGACACAGGAGTCATGTCATGCATGCGAACAGAAACAACGCGTTGAATATCCATCAAAAACTTCAAAATGTATTACAACCAACCAACATGCATGTTCAGAAACGATTGCGATCGGACGTGGCTCAGCGTCCCCGAGACTAGGACGTGGCTAACAAAACTGCACCGCTAGCGGCTAGAATTGCAACGGCTCGGTATTGGGTAATTTGTCTACTTCGCAGAACTGACCATCAGGTACAAGAAGTTATATCCGGTGAGACCGAGAGCTTAAGCTACATCCGGGATACCGTTAGATAGCACTGGTACACACCCCACATACAGGGTCTCCGTGCAGGAGAGTGAAACTTTGACCCGGGCAGAAATATAGATTTACCGGTATATGATTCGTATTCTGGGAATCGCTCTCACAGAGCTAGAGCTGATCTCTATAGATCTTAACATCCCCTTTTTCTCTTGGGACAGTCGTCTGTAGCCCGGAACCACAGAACCACTAATACTGTCTCGGATACAAATTAGCTTCTTCGGCACGAAACGCCCCGTTAGATCTCAATGTCTGGCAAGCAGGCGCCTCTTGTTTTGGGCACCTCTTTGGGCGAAAGGGGGGTCGACAAGTACTTGTCCGAAAGTATTGACCCGAGACCACGAAAGTATAAAGGTCTAGTATGCACAAACACGGATAGGTATACATCTGCACATGTCGACCCTGCAAGGGCGCCAAAAACTGTAAGGGACAATAATGGACAACGCCCAGGCGCCTCCCAGACAGGAATGTAGATCGAATACTTGTCCCTATACGGCACGGTACCAAATTCCCATGCAAAAGAACGGACCAAATAAATTGCATTTTAACAGATACATGATGCATCGACGCAGATAGAGCCAAGTGATTGGCTAGCAAGTTCCATCTCCATCAAGCACAGAATATGTCCCGAGCAACGGAAGCTTCCGGCGATGGGCCGTTCATTCCCCTGGTCAAGCCTTAAGCCACACGTTTGTTCATTAGCGCCTAATCTCAAATGCAAGAACGAATCCTCGCCCTTACTTTCCAAAGGATCATGAAAAATCCAATAGATGAGGAGAACTTTGAACCCGCCGAGATTCAACGCCCCAAGCCCCGTAGGCCAGCGTACCCAAGACTATTCATTATCGATATACACAAATGAAATACGAAGTATACTACCCGCACCCAAAAATTACTTAGAAGGTGGCTCTCCTCAATTCGAGTTAGGCAGGGGTGCACAAGTGTCACTACCCACTTCCCGGCACTTTGGGATCGAACAGGACAGACATTAAAATATAAGTAGGTATCGTGCATGTGCATACATGTGCACATGTACTGTACTTCGTACATGTACTCAAGTACATGTACATACATACATACATACATACATGAACATCAAGTGACATGTCCATTCAGACTTCCTGGCGATCGGACAAGATACCCGCACGCACACAGGAATAAGCGGCATCTAGTTTGCCCGTTCCGTCTCATTTCAAGCTGCAGAAATCGCGCCACAAACATATTTTCAACCAGTCATAATGTTAGTGCTACTTTTTAACAGATGGTGCCTCCATTGAGCTTTCCTTTGTGGACAGCCAGGGTTAAAAGGGGTCCGTCGACGGAAACCCTTGCGTTCTGGCGTGACACAAGATTCAAATGGATGCTAATTTCACAGCCTTGGGAGGCTGCGGGTAGCCAACCCACAACCTACTCGAACAATTAGTAAGTTTGCAAATATCAGGGGACGGCTAACTCTTAACTTCGAAGGCATCACCAGAGCGCTCCTCCAACGAATGTTAATTTCGGCTGCGGGTCCGGAAACGTATCGCATGTATGCACTTTTTTTCCCTCGGGATTTTGATCGTTGACGTGCAGAAACGCACAATCCGTCTTCCATTTTCTATTTTCCCGACCTACTTGACAACTGGCTCGTAATGCTTGAAGAGGTAGAAAAAACGAAAATACTCCCACTTCTGTAATGCCTGAATATTATAATCCATCGGGAGCGGCTTTTCTCTCCCACCTGATGGTTAAACCTTTGTGCCTTGTACCGTCCCCGGACCCGACCATCCGGTCTCCTTGTGTCGTGAACTCTAATCCACCATAGCGTGATATATCATACTTTGCTCCAGCCCTGTATACGCAATTCCCGCCTATGACCAGAGGATTATATGATTCTAGAGTCTTGTTATCACGTTCGTCGTAATCAAAAGCAACTTCAATATAATGGCATGCATGGCGTAAAGAGCGCACAAAGAGCGTCTAATCCTACAAGCAACACCCGGTCTCGGAAGCAGGGACACCAACAGTGTTTACAGACCCATACTTTCTAAAGTTGTTATTAAAAACCATTTACTCTGCGCGTCCAAGCTGAATTTAGAAAGCTTCTACGTGCAAGGATAGTTTCCTATCTATATCGTTGAAGAATGAAGAACTCCGCGCTTTTTTATTTCCCAAAAACTAGAAATCCTGAACACCCAGAGAATACACATGCATGTCCATATAGAAAATACTAATATCCGACCGTTACAAGAAATATTGTTATACAGAGTATGTTCGAAGGCAATGAAAGCGTGCCTATCGCCGGCCTCCAAAAAAAGGATATCCAAATAACTTCCCAGAAGAATTAAATCTGTTGCTCGCATGATTCGCAAGCTAGATCGAAGATAGAAATAATAGAACCAGGCTGCACTTGTGCAACGCGAGTAGAAATGTTACAGGAAAAGAGAATCATTCGAGGATACACCAAGGCATCCAACTACTCAGACTCCTTCTGCGCAGCTCGCTCATCTCTTGCCGCGTCATGGAAGGCGTTTGCGCGAACTACCGTCCAGTAGTCCAGATCGCTGACCTCAGCTTCGCCACCAGCCAGATTGGCCTTGACTTCCCAGGCGGACGACATCATCATTTCGTCTCTGCACAGCAGTTTGTTGCCATCGTAGACCTGCAAGCACCTTCTCTTCGTGACCATGCGGTCGGGCTGAACTCCCCACCCTGCAGGAAGATTCCTTCTTCTCTTCCGACCCCCGACAGCCATAGGCATCTTCTTCGTGACCTTGCTGCTCGCGCTCAGGATGACGCCGCTCTTAGAACCGCTTCCGGTGCTCGAATCAACACCTCGCGGGCGCGTTAATTGTCACCGACCCGCAACGCCAGTGCCAACGATGCTCTTGCGCTGCTTCTTGGACTTCTTGGTGCCGAAAGAAGGGTCCGACTTGTCATCATCTTCTTCTTCGTCATCTTCCTCCTCATCGGACATGTCGGCTTCTTCGGCCTCAACACCATCGGAATTGAGCAGGCCATGAGCAGCAAGGGACTCTTGGACTGCCTCCAGATCCTTGACAGATTCAAGGTTGCGAGAGTTGATGTCACCCTCAGGCTCTGGCTTGACAACCTTCGAGAGAACACAGTCGTCGAGATGCTCATAGAATTGCTGAGCATTGGCAAATGTAGCATTGCAAGTGGAGCATTTGCCAGTGACATCCTTGAAGGCGGCCTGGAAGGATGGCGCACGTGGAGAGCCGGATGAAGATACGGAGCCACCACGGCCACTGACCTTCTTCGGCTTACCATTCGGAGCTGTCTGCTCCACGTTATGGACAGACATCAAATGGCGCTTGAAGACATCGGCCCGGTTGAAGGTCTTCTCTGAGGGCAGTCCCGAGCCTGGGCAGAAGCCGCAGACCATGGTGCCTTTGTAGTGGGTGAGAGTATGTCTTTGGCAATCATACTTGCGCGCAAAGCCCTTCTTGGCGTACTCGCAGGTGGGGATGGGGCACTTTTCGGGCCGCTCATCCATGTGGGTGATTTGATGAGCTTTCAAATCGCGGAAAACCTTCCCACAGGCAGTGCAGAAGTTGTCATTGTTGGCTGTACCGCTGCTAGAGCTGGTCCGCTCGGGACTTGGGGCACTCTTGGAGGCAGAGGTGTCCCGACTCATGGGTGGAGAGTGAGGGAAGTACTCGTCACCAGAGTGATTCGATGGCGATCTCCTGTGGACCTTTGAGGGAGCTGCGGGAGTTGGGTAGGGCGATACGCGGAAAGTGGAATGTCTTCGCGAGTGCTTTGGGGAGGATGGTGTGGCGGAAACAGCTTCGACCGATGACTGCCTCGAGGCGTTATTGATCAAAGATGGGTCTACTTTCTAGGGTTAGTCTTGCAGTTCGAAAACTAGACAAGATATTGCTGGCAACTGATACTTACTGACGCAAGTGTCTTTGATTTCAGGTTGCTCCCAGGTAACTCCGGTCCACGAGGACATGTCCTCAGGGTTCATGGACCACTCTTGTGCAGGGATGTACGGCGAGCCGTGATCCGACGAAGATGTGGAGGCACCGGAGGCGATGCTGCTCTGACCTGAAGCGAAGTCGAGACCCTCAGCGATGGATGAAGCCACCGATGGGGAGCTTGGACCTCTATAAACGTCGTTGGTGAGATAGTTGGAAGGTAAAGTGGGTGGCTGAACAAACAGCGCCGATTCCTCGCTGTAGTATGGAAATGCGGCGCGCGGAACTTCTGTGAACGGGTACAGAGGGTACCCGGCGTACTGAGCGTCCTCGGTTATTAATGTGAAAAACGAAGAGGGGAGAGCAGAGGTCTCGGAAGCGCCAAAGAAGTCGATGTCCGATTTCTGATATATTGTAGGATCGAACGAAGCTGTGGTGCTGAGCGGGCTGATGGTTGCACCAGTGGCAGCAAGCATCTTATGAAATGTATCTTGTCTGTCACTATCTTCGAATTGGAGAAAGTCTAGCGACTCGTAGGCGGCCATCGCAGATTATATATTTGGGTGGTCCGACTAAGTCGAACCTTGCGACGGTGGGAGTGGGGAATTGGCCGGAGCGAGGCGG
The DNA here is from genome assembly GCA_020064725.1 of Drechslerella dactyloides. Classification (NCBI taxonomy): domain Eukaryota; kingdom Fungi; phylum Ascomycota; class Orbiliomycetes; order Orbiliales; family Orbiliaceae; genus Drechslerella; species Drechslerella dactyloides. The sequence continues at coordinate 82,547 of JAGTWJ010000017.1, forward strand.
TGTTATAACCTTGCTGCTTGTCGTCCTCGCGTGTGCGAAGAGCGAACGAGAGAAGAGAGATATCTCGGTGTCAATGCACGAAAAACTGTTATCGATTGCTACTACGCCCGGGTGATGCTAGGAATTATTGCATCTACTAGCTAGTGATGTCGGCTTTGGAGTTAGAAAGAGGCGGGCGTGCACTCTATATGAAGGAAACTCCTGCTTAAGCGAATAAGAAGAGTCTCTGAAGCTTGATTGATCAAGAGAGTAAGCAAGCAAGCGAATTGACAAGTGAGATTGGCGTGTCTTTCGTGAGATTCGGTGCTGCTTATGAAAAGGTAGGACATAGATCGAAGGGCAGAAGAGCAGGAATATATGCATCTCGAGAGTCCGCTTCCCCAAACCCCCCAAGCCCAATCGAGAGGGACGCGGGTTTGGAGATCATAGGGCAGCAGAAGCCCAGACTTGCTTGCAGGCGAAAAAAGGAATATACCGCCTTGCTGCGTCTTCGCTCTCAGGAAGCAACCTTGCAGGAGGAAGTCGAGAGAGCTTTTTGCTTTTGAGAAAGCGCTCCCTTTCGTTCCCTTGTCTTTTGTTTTTTTTTTTTCTTCCTCCTGTGGGAATGCTGCGGCCAGCACCAACTGACAGAGTTAATGACTTTTGCAGGTGAGAAAAAAAAAGAAAAGATCGGACAGGCGAGATGTTGGGAGGACTGACCAGACCAGGCACGGAAGAAACGACTCCAGCAGAGTGGTTCCCTCCAGAGCGGACGGGGGCTCGCCAGCCCAAAAAGCAAAAGCAGTGGACCAGGAATGGGCGATGTTTCTGTTTTGGTCCAAGTCAGTCGAGTGCTCGGGGTGGCAGGGCTAGCCATGCGTGCTTGCGGATTGATTTGAGTTAATGTCGCGAGCAGGCCAGCCAGCCAGCCAGCCAGGATGGAGTTCCAGTTGGAGGTTGTGCCGCTTGGGCGGCCTGCAGTGCCTCCTCGCAGTACTTACCGTCATGTACCCAAGCATCTGCATGCTCCGGGCCACACCCACGCCAACCCCCCCGGAGATGCAGCTGGCTCGTCGGTGAGAGCGACGCCAGAGCGGCCTTTTCTGCTTTCGGCTCTAGTCTGTCGGCTCCCTGTCCAACATGGATTGCCTTTGAGCATTTGGTAATCAGCGAAAAAAGGAAGCATTCAAGAAAAAAAAATCCTCTTTGGCGAGATTACCTCGACGGGCCAGCCAATTGTGAGCAGAGACCAGGGCGGTCCGCGTTCACCTCGCTCCCCATGCGCGGAGGAGGAGGAGAGAAAGAGACACAGGTGAGAGCTCTGTTGCCGCCGGGGAAAAACTCGCCAGGTTCCGGTCCAGGCGCCTTTCTGGTTCGAGATACTTATCGATCGTCCGGAATCGTCTCGATCACAGAGTCGAGGCTTGTCAAGTTCACGCACATCCATCTGTGCGTCGGTGCGTGTATAGATGTATTCGTGTCTGCAGCCGCGTACATGCACGTAGATGCACTAACTGGACGCTGGATCAATTTAGAATCACGCTGCGACATGCATCTCCGTCGCAGTTATCGGATACCCGGAGGCAGACACCTCACCTCGATGTACAGCCTAATGCGTAGAGCGGAGTATCGGTGTGCAGGGTGCCTTATGGAGCGGTACAAAGTTCAGATGTACACTCACCCCTGCGCGGTGTCTACCTGGCCTGGACGGTTGTACACGTCGGTAATGTACCCGCTATCGGCCGTCGAGAAATGTCCAGTTCTTTGATATCGTCCAAGAGGGTGCATTAGCCTGCGGAGGGACGAACAGTGCAGTGCCTCCTCCTCCACGGTGACTGCAGCGCTGCGGTGGGTATGGGCACTATCAATGCAGCACCAACCAGTTTAATCAGAAATTAGCATGACTGCATGCCCAGGATGAGGTCAAGTCGCCGTATATCCAGGAATAGCAGCAACCTTCGCAAGGGTACGGTCACCAGAGGGGGACGGCGCCATTCCCCATCCGCACCTAGCGTACTCGACACAAGGCCAAGCTTCTTGACCAAGACCACAGCCCTGTCGCTAAATTTTCGTGGTGGGGTCATTCCATTTTAAAGCCGCCAGATAGTGAGGCAGTCAACCTCACAAGGCAATTTTGTTTCGGCCAGTCTTCGTTGGTTGAGCGGGTGCAGTTGGCTTCGTCGCGATTGCTGAATCAGACGACAGAGCTTTCTTCGCTTGATCGCGTCGCTAAAGCAGCAGTCATGCACCTAGTATACCTAACGTTTATGCTCGGGGGTGTGATTTGTCATTCATCACAAGATTGGCGACTCGCTCTTGATCCCGTACAATTTGTTGCTGTCTACCTTGGCATGACTACGACCATCGTGTACAGACCAGAGTACTTTCTTATCCTTCTTCGAAACGCAAAATCCATACGCATGGCAAGGGGCCTCGGGATTCCAACCGATCCTCAGAAACTCTACGGCCCTCCCCTGCACATTTAGCTGCGTTCGTATGTAAATTCTCTTGTTCGGCGTAATCACCTTCCAGCGACTAGGTCACAAAAGACAGGTGTTCGTGTTTGATCTTATGACAACAATACCCGTCTTTGCAATGATAAACCTTCCTTGCCGATTATTGCATAACATCAGACCAATCCCAAAATAAGATATCTCCAAACTATAGCAAAAATCCGTCATCCGTGCGCGTAATATCGTTCATATGATTAAGATTAACGGCAAGACGTCGAGGCCTGTTTAACGCTCCGCTTATCATAAACTGCGACGTTGGGAAGGAAAGGTCCGGGCTGCGCGACACAACCCTGCTGTTGCGGTTTCGCTATGGCTTCGTCGATAAACATCGACGCATTTGTGATAGTGGTCCTCAACGGGACAGCCATATCCAACCGTCCGGCCTCGAAGTTCGCCGTATTATACCTTGTCCGGCTATAACATTTTGGGGGAGCACTTAAGCTGTTTCAACTACTTCGTGCAGGTCGCAACTTTCGCTTCGTGCTATTACGCGTAGGAACCTATGTGCTATCCGCATCCAGTTTCAGGTCGTCTCCGTGGAAAAAAAAAAGGGTGGTCAACATCACAGGCGAGAGACGGGAGGAATTTGAAATGCCTGGCATACGTAGATTAAAGCGTCCTATGAAGCTTTGCAAGGTCGCGATCGCCCTGTGCAGCGGCTGCCCTTGAGAATCTGACTGGTGAACTCGGCCCCATGCCACGGTTTCTCGCTAAATTCAGCATATGATTGGCCGGAGCTTTCACTCCCATGCCGCTCCCAGCGGGCAACTTACCTCCCGAGACTCCAACTTACGTGGTGATTCTGCGCAAAACGAAAATGGTTTCTCCAGTGTAGATTCACCAAGTGATTGTTGGTCCTGTCTATCTTTGTTTGCAGGCCGACTACCCCCATGCCTTTGCCTTTGCCGCATATCTCTTTTTTTTTTCTTTTTTCCCAACTAGCTGGCTCAGCTCACCACCAACCAGCAGGAATGTCCTGCATTTGTCGTGGGGATCATGCGCCAGATGGCGATGGAATGGAATGTGACGGTTTCCGTCGCCTCTTGCATTCCTGATCTCTCGTCTAAGTCCTCCCGACAGAGTGGAAGCTGACAACCCACGTTTTGGGCACCGAGCCGAATCGTGTCCCTTTGCGATTTTGTGGCAACGTATAACTCCTCATCCTCCATCGAGCACAATCCCAGAATTGAGGCGTCGCTTATGACAGGATTTTCGCTCGTTTGTCATCAAGAATGCATAGGGGCATGAGATAACTCTCCACATCTCTCCAGCTCCGTGGGCTTCTTCTGTGGCTCTTGGCAGGAAGACGACGCACGTACAAAACACATTCCGTTTTCAGTGGCGCTCTCCGACTTGAGCCCTGTCAGTGCAATAAGAAGATTGATTTTTGCGAAATAAAGATCAACCGCGGAGTCATCAAACGATTCGGTCTTTGGTCTTGTGTCACACTGGCGTTTGTGGATTTCAGACACGTTGTGAATCATAGTATTAAGAACTACGCTCTATCGGTGGCTGCTTGACAACAGTGGTGCTAGTCTCGGGGGTGCTGGCACACACACACATCTTTCAATATTATTGTAGGCTAGCCTGTCGCGGGAGGCCTGTTATTCAATCCGATATTATTTTCTCGATCTTAAGGAGAGTGCGAACTAATATCGAATCCGGTCACCTCCATGGCCGTATTCACCCCAAAAACGTGGCCGGTGGGACCGAGGGCGATGTGCCCGGGCGACCAGGGTCTGTTGATAGCGCTTCAGGGGGGTGCCTGTCAATTTAGAGCCAACGTGATGTCTTGCGGTGCGGCAAAGCCCAAGAAGTCCACCCGGCCGATAGAAGACTTTAATTTCTTGTTCATCAATTTGCGGGCAGGCCAGACAACCTTGCGACCTTGCACGCAGATAATATCGCAGTTTCGACGCACTCGTGTGAAATGTTGGGAGATATCGACTTCTCATAAGATAATAATTAATGTAGCACATGGCTCCGACCGGGGGTCTGTCGCCTTCCCCGAATTAACTCAACCAAGCTTCTTCCTTAATTACCCCTATGCCGATAACGAAAGCACCGACCTATATAATTATACTTATGTGTGCAAGTAATAGTGCCTGAACTTGTCTGAGAAGAGACAAGACCCATCGGCATCTTCCACAGAGGGGCTCAAACTTTATGCTCCAAAAATGTCCCCAAACACCCTTATTTGCGTCGAAAACAGACGGAGGGTGCTTGTGCGGGACGGAAGGCTCCCAATCAACAGTGCGAAAATGCCGACACCAATCTCGGAGGTTGTACAAATAGCCGAATGCAAAGGACCAGTCCAGAACTGCTGTTTCTCGTTAATCTTCTCCACTTGCAGCCAGCCAGCATAACCAAAGTCTAGTCTCCAGAGCCAACTACTTCGTATACACTGTCCTTGGGCACACTGGAATGCTTTTTCTTCATTCCAATCATTCCCACGTTTTGAGCTAGCGCACAAGGGTCTTCCTGCACGTATTCTGTCGTTACGTGGCCAAGACATTTCTCACCACCGCGATATCGTCGATTCTATGGGGGCAACAGAAAAACAAAAGACAATGGAGAAATCCGCAAGAGACTTGAAATACCTCCAACAAGATCAAAAGTCGAGGCCACCTGACAACGTAGAGCTCTCAAGAGCGCAGCCGCATCGCAGATATGCGAGGAATGTGATTGTGATTAATTGCGGGTAAGTGAGGGGCTTCATAATTGACCACGAATTGCCGACCAGATGCTGGCTGAATCCGCCCTCCGCCCGTTACCTTAAACTCTCCCGCACCAGAGATCGTCGCCACGTTTTTGTGCTCCGGCTTCTCCCTTCGCATCATCTCTGGGCTGCGAAATAGGCGAGCTCGAGGAACTGGAAGCCAATATCGCGATATACAATATACTTAGTATGTGTAATTCCCAGGCATTATGCGAGAAATGCCACAGAAAAATGTGACAGCGTTTGGAAAATATCAAGTGGACTTTTCACTTTACGCGCCCGTCTCATAGCAGAACGCCTGCTATTGCAATTCCGAGTGCGATTAACTCCTGATTGGTGAGTTTTCGCGTCTTTTCGGCTCTCTTGCGTCGATTGTCCCGTGTAAGTCTTTGGTCACGTAAACTCCGTCGTGCAGATGTGGAATCAGATTGAACCGAATCGTGTCTGGCATGATCACGGGGCTCTGCGCCCGTGGCCATGGCCATCCCTCACCTCACATCCCCCTTCTAAAGATACAGCCATAGCAGCACTTCCATCGATTTATGCGCTTCGCCTTATGGACCCTCTTTGGGACAGCCTCCCGGTGGCAAATATTTCCTTGCTGCCACCAACAAACCAAATACTCGTACCTCACGGACTGATTGGGAAAGCGCTTTCTCAATCCCAGAAGCAACAGGAACGCTTCGCATATGTTAAGGACCCAATCGAAGCTCTCTGGAGTCCGATATTGGTTTATCGAAGGCAAAAGGCTCAAAGAAGTTGCACTTGGTACCATAAATAAGTCTCTATGCCGGACGCGAGAGTTACGTTACTTGTGATTTTTGTGGAACCTCAGTCGCGAGTCGGCCAGGTTAAGACGAATACCAGCCATTTTAGATGCTCCCGCTGCAAATTGCTATAATACGCCCACTTTGTCAAAGCGTCTAGATTTGTTTGCTACGCGACAAATTGGGCACTGTTTGAGAGAAGATTCGGCGATCGAGCCTCGTATCCGGGTGTATCCTTCGGATAGGGAAATTTAATCATTCTGGAAACTGACGCTTTCCCCCACAAGGACTTTCAACTTGTGTAAAACGACGGCTATTGGCTGATTGAGGTAGCTCGTGAGGAGGCTTCACCCCGCGGAGGCCCGGGACACACCTTTCAGACGTCAGGTGCCCGATCTCGGCTCCCGATGCACATGATTTAATACAATATTCATTTAGCCTTTGAGCCTGTGTAATTCAAGCAATTTGACTCTCGAAATCTCACGCAGAGCAAGAAACATGCTCTGTGGCAGTTGGCCTCGGGGCTTGGAAGGAGCCCATCGATCCCGGGGGCATCCTTCGTTGCTGATTGCAAGGATCACGCAGCCAACCCTATTCAACGAAAAAATCCCGTGGGATCACAAAGACACTGATCCCTGCCATCTCGGCTGCTGTGTCTCACTTGCAGAGTGTCCAGAGACTCGGAACGATGCCCGTCATAGCAAAATGTCTCAGCTAGCATGCGGCCCTAAATTTGAACTAATTGTCCCAACGATTTGGCGAGTTCTGCTTGCATCCGTCGCACGTTCGGGGCAGCTTGCTCGACCCTTTACACGATGTTGTGCTTGCGAACGGACGAATCATTGTACGACAAAACAAATTGAGCCCTTGACCCTGTCGATAGTCGACACTATCGGAATCGACGAGTACATATGGGCGGTATCTGGTCACTGTGGGTTCCGACAGTTCCAATTAAATTTGGTGCGCCGCTGGGAGGAGTTCGCACATGCATGGGCGGACATGGGGATCAATTCAATAAACTCCACTTCACAACTGCAACCCAGCTGCCCATCCAAATCCGAACCTCTGTTGATAGCTCGCAGAGCCCCGAAAATTGATTGGCAAACTCAATGTGCTTGAACTTTGTACGCGGATGCCCGTCGGTTTGTTGTAAGCCAACATTGGTGATAATCTTAAACTAGTCATGGTAATGGCAAAGCATTGGGCGCCTGTTCTGTAGCAATTTCCTTCGAGTGGGATCTTTCAAGGCTACGCGGTCGTCGTACGCCGGACGCGATATAAAGTTGGCTTTTTGCAAACGTAACGTATTTGCATTAGTTCTGTCAGATTATTGCCTTCGAGCTAGAATAAGTGGCTTCCGATCGCGCAGCTGCACCCATCATCCCAGTCTGGCGGTTCTCGAAAATACTTGTTAGGCACTTGTGGTCAGCTATAGGGCAGATGTGCATGAAGTTCGTCCCGTTGGCCATGTGTCCCAAAGGCGAGAGTCACGTTCTAGCTCCGTAGCTAGGCAGTTCACCGATGCACCGAACCTCCATCTGCATATGCATGCGCTAGACGGTGCACCACAGCATATAGGCAAAAAGTGTTTGTCGGATACGCCGATGGCTTCGATTTTTGGTCGACTTCTGCCTTGACCTGGACCTAAAAAGCCTCCAGACTATTGCAGGAGACCATTAATACGAACCCCCAAATCCTAAAGCCAACGGCTAACAAGGCCGGAGGGACACACGCACAATCCGCTCGGAGCCACAAGCCTCAACTAGTCTCACCGAGTCCCTTTGTTTTACAGAGACCCAAGACCACGGATATCCCAGCCGCTTCCTGTAGGGCTGCGCCGGCCGCGGGCCTTCGAAATCGGGTACTTCCAAAGTGAAAACAAGCACATCCCAATTTTCCAGGTGCGACTCCCAAGTGTCTGGGTCTTATTGCCTGCACAAAGGGCCAACCTTCCATTTCTATCGTCCTCGTCGTATAACTATTAGTAGCTCCCGCGAACCTGAGAGCTTGACCAGGGTACACGAAGGCCCAGAAATTCTAGACAGCAGCGATACTATGATTCGGTTCCTGGTGAACGTTGATTTTCTCATCAACCTCCTTTGATTGTATTCTCGATTGGGTGGCTATTTTGAGGTCAGTGCTCTCGCCTACGTCCTCAGGAGGACAATGCGGTTCAGAAGCCCCAAATGAGCTAGAAGCAAATGTGCTGGGGCGGAAGTCTAAAGAAAAGTAGAAGAAAAGGAGAAGAAGAAGCGGCTTTTGAATTTGCCTGCAAGCTATGCACATGCATGAGACAATCACTCTGCATGCTGCAGATTTGTGCTCGTTTGCTCCACGGCGTGAAAAAAAAAACCAACCTCAGCCTTGTGGATATGCAACCGGGCAAGGATCAATCCCAAGCTCATGGTGCTGTGCGTATCACTGCTGGCATATGTTCCCACCCACCTGTTGATATGTCAGACACCTGTGGATGCATTAGGTGCGTCGCGTCGATGCGAGGTGATTTGCCCTTTCGACCTACGTGCAGAAAGTAGACCTGGGGAGAGCAAGAAGCTTGTAAGAGGGGCACCAGTCAAAATCGATATGCATTTGCTTCTTCGCTGGCCCAACGTTGCACCACTCGTAATGCAATAGAACCAATTGATCTCCCGACTATCTATCTGACTTATCTCCTTCTGTGGGTTCCCACCGTGCGACTGGGAAGGATGCAGCAAGGTTGCCACAGCCAACAGTCCACGACGCGAATGCCAGCTACCGGCATATTCCGTCCGGAACTCCCTGGTATGTTTCTCCCTGTAGCTGACAGCCTCGTTCTTGTGAAGGCTAGAGCGATTTGCTTGCTCGGAATCAGCAAAATAAGCTTACCTCCAAACGAACGGCCGAGTTTTCGCCAGGGTTACTGGTTATTTTCCGAGATGGTGAGCATGTTGCATGTCGAGCGCAAGTATAAGTCGAATGTGATGACTAGTTCATGTATAGCATGCTGCAATCGAGTCCAACAAGGTTCCAGTTGTCTCCTTCGAGTACAGCTGGAATCGAAGCTAGTCGAACTAAAAAATGCCAACTTGAACACGTCGGTAACATCCCAAACATGATAGTGTCGGGGGCAACTTGCATCTACCTGCAAGCCTGTCGACACGTCTAGATGTCCTGTGCGGGGCTACCAGTGTCCGCTGCTCGCCAGAAGTCCGAGTTCGTTGCTCATGCAAGTCCAGCGCAGCACACCGCCGAGTTACTAAGCTAAGTCGAGCGTCGGGCTCGGCGGGAAGCTCTGATTGGCCGAGATATCGCTCTGGAGCCATTTACTTGGATCGTTGACTAGTCCTCCGTTTGTCGGACGCCAAAGTAGGCGGTGGTGACATTGCCGCTTGTGATTGGCTGGCAATTTTAAATATAGAACGAAGGGTCTCTCGTGATTAGGCGCAACGCAGGAACGAACATTGTGGCGGAGTTCCTTTGCGCCCCTGCCCCGCTGTCCGCTGTCCACTTCCAATGCTGGCGCGGAAATGTTCCAATCTGTCGGTTGGGCCCGGCCCTGGGACTCGGACGGAGGCAGTGCAGTGTTCAAGAAAAGCACATTCGACGGGTCTTTACTGAGATATAGTATACTTGCGGAGTATGGTGCAATCCCTCTAATCGATAACCATGCAATGCAATGCATACTCGGCAACGGATCTTGACCGAGGGCGGCCGCGACAAAGCTAGCGGCCTCGAAGCCACTCCAAGTTTAAACTGCCCATGAGGCAGACTCGTTCATATGCACAACTTCTATTTGTCATACGAACGTTTGCGCTTGAGTGCGCGTCTACTCAATGCAAGAGCGGCTCGTGAATGCCCTTCACGTGCATATGATCCTATAACTAGAATTCTCCCAATGCAACGCCACCACACGCGCAATCCCGCGAACCCAAGTCACACAGCTAATGTTAGTATATATTTACACAATCACATCGAATCAGGCGGGACGGAGAGTTTATCGGGAGGCATTCTACTGACGGATGTGCGTGCGCGGAGGGTCTTGCAGTAGCCGGCGTATACATCTGTGTAAGTACCGTGCTGTAGGCAGATTTTGATTCGAAGGACAACTACAGCAAGGTGGAGATGCGGCTTGCATCGCATGCACTGGAGCAAACACCTGAGATGACTATGCATGCACACGGGCAGTTTTGTACCTAAAGACCTGGTAATCTAATACATATGTAACTACCTAGGTAAGGATGTATTCGGTCTACTTCAACAGCCAACAAGAGAATCCGAGCCCTTAGTACTACTTTACATATCTGTTTGGATAACCAATCAATTATTCGGCCCCGCGCCCGTATACGTAGATATGCTGAAAGCACATCTATATATATACGCATATACTGGCCATGCAAGAAGCGGGGTATACTTTGTTTAGGATGAGCCAACCTGCAGACGGAACTCTCCAAATTAAATTGATAATATTCGCGATTGATTGCTACAACTTAATATATTAAATTATCAAGCTGCTCGTATACGCGTACAGACCTGCAGAAATGAGCATGTGCATTTGTATCTTCCATATTATTGTAAATACAAAACGCTCGCTATTTATTGCTATGGTGAAGGCATCCACTGAGGTTGAGTTTGTCGCGACATACGCTCATGATCAAAATTTGGTGTTACGCTTCATTGAGATCGGGTTATTCAAACAGATATATTACTTACATGTAGAGTGCAGCTCAACCTCGTGTTGCTTCCGATATCTTCCCTTCTTCCTTGTTCGCTAACTACCAGACCAGGCTAGTCTCGTCAACCCAAACCCTCCCGTTCCAAGGTTTGGCTTGCAAGACCAGACGAGGCTGAATCCGCCTTAAAAGTCGTGGAGTGGAGAGTATCTATTTCTGGGATTTTTGCTACATTGTGCACACATTCGAATATTCAAAGTGCGTGATTTCGGCTTTGTACGATCCAAGTGGATTCCCGTGCAGTTGATCAATTATAGCAAGAGCACATATATACTTGTCGACGTTTGGCCGCGCAGGTTGCTCTTCGTCAGGACGTGTTATCCCCCAGCTTATCTGACATCTGTAATCAATCTATCCCATAGTTCCCGAATTTCCTGCCACTTCTTATGCCTGAAACATTCCAATGGAGACGGGTCTGATTACACGATTTTCACGATACGTGGTACTATAACCCTGGAGGCATCAGAATCATCAATCTAGTAATGCTCGGCGGCGATGTATATATTAGATCACGTACTCATACCTGTTCCTCCGCTTATCTGAATTTCCAACTGGCTAGCGATGGCTGCAAGGATCTAGGGTTTTCATCGACCTGTGTGGTTTTGCAGCCTTAGTAATTAGTGCTGACAGTGAGATCGTGAACCCTTGTTACTAACGTCATGATTAATACAAGTTCCTGGGTCACCGTCTCAAGATGCTTGTGGGGAACGACGTTTGGACCGAGCTTCCACTCGATATTAAAAATGAGGGATTCATGAATTCTGGGACATTCGATTGTCTAATATAATGGTAGAAGCAAAGGGAAAGTCTGCCATGGTATTAATTGCCACCAATTGAGTGGCAGAGTTTCATTCCTAGTCTCTCGTAAACAGTTTGCCGTGAGAAGCAGTCAACTTGCCAAGGTTCTAGTTTCTAGATGTCTCGTAGAAGGCTCTTGCTACCATTCTCAGTGCTTGTTAGTAACAAGATATCGCAAGGCGGCCTAGCTTAGCTAACTAAGTTCGTGCCGGTGCAAGCCGTCTAATATAGTACTATAATTATATAAGGCGACATAAGAAATTTCTGTCAAATAGGTATAGGTAATTACGAACCATGGGCCTGCTGGAATACACTCATCACCCTAGCCTGGACCGTAAGCCCAGTAACACAATTGACTTTGTAGATTTATCTAGGTCTAACCTACCTAACCGAGACAGCTAACGTGTCATATATATAACGTCGTTTTAGTATGAAGTTTCCAGCATATATAAATTCACCACTTGATCGTATTAGCAAAGCAAAGCATACGTATACACAAGCCAAGAAGTCCAGTCCAGATCTACTTTGGCTTAAGTTGAACCTTTCGCTCTCGTATAAGACTATACGATAATTCTAAGCATTAGGAGTTGCTCTCGCGTCAGCCCATACGTGCGATTGGCGAAATATCGCGCGAAATTTATAGCTCCATATATGCATAAATTATAAATATAACCCAATGAACAACTACTGAGACAGAGTCAGGAGTGCATATGCCACTGAGTATGCTCTGATAACATCATATAGTATTATGATCAAGACTTCAATTGATTCTTTAGTGTACAGAAGCATATATGGCCCCATGCAGGCAATTCTACTCTTGCAATCGATGTTGACAGCTGACGGTTGATACAGCTAAGAGGATGGGAATCTATAGATCTGGTAGTAGAGATGATATTCGTCAATTGATTAATCATCTTGGAAAGATTATGGCCTATACTATATTTGTGATCTCGCGTGTCTGCTGATCAACTGAATACTTCGAGGCTCTGTTAGATCATGAGCCAAGCCTGGCTAAAGTTGTGCATTACTGGCAACACGATGGGGCGTGGTATTTTTGTTCAAGGTGTCGATTGCTATCTTAAGAACGTCTGTACTATGCATGCCTCCATGTCGAGATTGATTTTATCGATTAATAGGTAAACCGGTAGCGAGTGAGCTTATCAGATATTAGTCGATTAGCGAAGTCTTGCAATCAACACCCAGCTTTCTAGAAGTTACAATAAGGTCGCTTGAAACAATATCCAATATTTCGGCCGCTTCTGTCGACACGTACGTCTTCGCAATACATCCTAGAATCCTGCTTGTCGACGCCGTGCGTCGTATTGGCTATCATTGGTCGAAAAGTTTCGACAAATTGGTGGTACTACTTTATGCCAATATCTTATGAGCTACCTGTGACTAATTTTTTTCTCATGATCTACTATATGTCGCCTGTTGGCATAGTTAGGTTATATATAAAGAATCGTCTAAATTGGTGATAGCTTGGGTCCTGCTAGCGGCCATACAGCTTCACTACATTCTAAAAATATGAACGTAGGGCTTAAACAGGTATACCCACGATAGATCTATAAAGCCTTTAACAAGGAGTTGCAATCTATTCCGCGCCTACCAGTTCTCTATCGAAGGATATGTCCGCTAGCTGGTTAAATCTTTTCACACCATCCCAACATCCATACATCATCACAGAAACAAAAATTGAAACATCTCTATCCTTGCATCTCTACCATTAGAAAGCTCTAATTTCTACGGCCGAAAGGTTTCGGGTAAGGTGCTTTCCGCAACTGTTGCATTTGATCGCGAGGGGTCTCGGGCTAAGTTGCTGGGGGGTGTTGAAAGTGCGGGAAGCGTTGCTACGATCGACTCACGGCGATATCGCGATTAGCCACTGGAAGTGAACACCCATGTAAGTTCTGAATGTCGTTCCAATGTGCCCCACCGTGTGTCGTGTTAGCTAACTATGGCAGTCAAGCCTGCTATAGTTCTTTCGTTGGGAGCTACTAGTAGGTTTGCTCACGCGTATAGTACATGTACGAGGGAAAGCCGGCTGCTGATTGAGACGACGCGATGTCGGAACCACCGAGGATGTACCCTATTCCCGTCTACGTTGGTAAGTAGGGAATTCCCACCTGGCAGCCCTCGGGTTGTGATATATTCCTCGCCCGACTGGTCAGGTTTCCCTCGTGAGTCAGTCTATATAAAGGAACTCGGCGACTGTCACGTCGAGTAGCACAAATCGCCTACAAATCGCATCGATCCTTTCGCGCCCTTGTCATTTGCCCCTTCCTCATCTTGTCCTACCACCCAATAATTGCGTTCCGGACGCCGACTTACTTGCAAGCTGAGAGCTCGAGTGCTCTTTGGTGCCTATCTTGTAAACAAGCTGTCTGCTAATTCAGATGCCTCTCATGGAAGCTGCCTATCCTGGGGGGAGCCACCCTAAGATAGTGCCACAATCCAATCCGAATATCGGCTACGTTTGGGGATACCCGCCAGGCATGCCGCCCATGGTGCCACAGCACCCATCTGGTCCCGAGGGATCTTATGGATGGCCAATCTATGTCCAAGGAGGAACTCCTAGCAATCCCAAATTCGCCTATTATCCGGTCCCTCCAGGCGCCGCTCCTCCGGGCACAGTTCCCCCGCCTGAAGCTCACCGTCATCGACGTCGCCCGCCTCGAGTGGACGATGAGGACGATGATGACGACCAAGTAAGTCAAGGTTCTCTACCGCAATGACAAGGCGTTCGCTGATCTATGTCTCCTAAACTCATGATTACAGTGCACCTGTCCCGAATGTATCCGAGCAGCGGCTGGTAAGGCGACATCTGGTGCTCGAGCCGTTCCGGTCGTCCCGCCACCACAGCCGACCACTTTCATCCCGACGCAGGTTTTCGCGCCTCCTGCCCCCCATCAGTCCACGACCTTCATCCCTTATGTCGTTCCTAACCACTGCTACTGTGGGGAGAAGTCTGCCAGCTCCTGCGCCTCCCACCCGTGTGGCCACAAGAAATACAGCAAGAAGGATTCCACCGGCAACTCGAGTTACCACTATGCGGCTTCTTGTGACTGCCCCTCCTGTAAGGCCAGGAGGATGGCGGTCGAGATGGATCGTATCAAGGAAGAGCGACGCCGTGAACGTGAGTATCAAGATGCCAAAGAATTCATGAAAATGAAGGAGCGTGTCGACCGCGAGGACCGTGAGGCGGAGATCGCAGAGGAGTACCGTGCTGCCAAGAAGGCTGCCGTGGCCGTTGAGGAGGATGCTCGCATGTATCGCCATATGATGCGGGAGGGAGAGTACGAGTGGGCTGTCCCAGTCCCCATGCCCATTACCGCGTACCATCCAGGCTCCGGTAAGAACACTCACTTCCTTACGGGTTCGGATACTGAGCTTTGCATGAAAGCTTCTGCTGTGAGAACCGCGACAATTGCTAAGAAATATACATAGCTACTCCAATCACCTTGCATCCAGTCAACCCTGGTGGATATCAATCTGGATGGTGCGACCACTTGGCAGAGGAGAACACCAAACTTCGCTATGAGAAAGACCATCTCAAGGAGAAATGCCAACGAGAACGTTCTTTTCGCAACAAGGATGAGGCTACTAGAGCCTTCTTTTCTACTCGGCTGCAGGATCTTGATCAAGATGTTCAAGATCTCAAGAAGAAAGTTCGGGTCTCCCATGGTCGTATTCCCAGTCAAGGGTCAGTGCTTGAGATTCAGATCCCGACCAACAAGCACCATCATTCGCAAGGAAAGAAAGTTGCTGTCTCTGCCCCTCAAAAGAACCAAGACAAGAAAGCCAAGGGCAATAGCAAGGATGCTGATTCGCCCAGGAACTCGAGCGGGCGGGTTACGGTCAAGACGAAGACCACCAACAGCAAGCATAAACAACCGCATATCTGTCACGACTCCGACTGCGATGACTACGATTCTTGCTCCGACTGCTCTTTCGAGTGCCATAAGAAAGGGTGTAGAACCTGTCGGCCGCGTGGTGGACGCCGCTGAGGCTATCTGGCACCTGCTTCCAATAAGATGCATGCGATCATGGCTGGTATGACGTCCCGGACAGGCCTCCTACTTATCACAAATCATTACACAAGTATAGCTCTGTATCCGAATTTCATTTGAGTTTGCGTTTCGATGAGCCCGCTAGATATTGTAATTCTTTTCTTTCTTATGGATTTCTCGGCTCTAGCTAGTGTGTCTCTACCTCAACGATGCCTCGCTCCGTCTCAGTTGTCGTTCTTTCCCACTTTTTCAAAATCTTCTTCTGTCGTCCCTTGATTCGATTCATCGAATCAAATACGATTCTTTATCGACTTCGTGTACTGCTAACACTTGTATAAGCCTCGTTTTTAATATTTCGCTGCTGTGCAAACAGAATCCTTTGCGGTAGGGGCTGTCGCGGGTCCAAGTTGCTGCCCACTTAAATTATAAATATAAGATATATCCTCTTGGAATGTATATCTGCGACTAATAGAAACGCTTCATAGTTTCTAGATAGTACCTAGGTAAGTAATTACTACACGATACGTCTATATTTTCACTATGTGCACGCAAATTCCGGTCCGCTGGCCTTCACGGATTTTTGCATGATCAAGTAATTTGCCAGCTTTGGCCCGTATAGATTCTGTCGATGTGATACCGACAAAAGAGCCGGCTGTGGGCAAACATAGTAACTATAGATCCGGCAGCCAGCGCTGTAGCCCCGTATATCACTATCCTTAGGAGGTGCAACATCCACAAGAGCACAGTTCGGATGCGCATTGTTTGCTATGCGTTCGATGTTGTTTATTCTCCTCCGCTACAATTGGCTTTCTGGCCTTGCTTTATCTTTACGCTATAGAATTCTATCCCATGCATGTCTCCATCGATTCTACTGGTCTATGGCCTGTGTGGACGCTGAGGTCCAGGCGGCGCTAGCTCGGACAGAGCAGTCCCGTCTTCGTGGGGCGCGTATATATAAGTACCTATACTCTATTTTGTTTGCCGGGAACTGTAGTCAACTCCCCTTCGCTTCTTCTCCACGAGTCTCTCTTATTCCTTCTCATCAACTATAACCAAGCTTCATCTAACCAATCTATGCTCCCATGCCTTCTAGCAATCACTTTCGGTTACGCCAGGTATTTAAATTATCTCTAGGCCTTGGAAGGTGTGCATTGGCATCTAACAACATTCTATCAGGATCTCTCGCGAATTCCAAACCCCGACCAGGGCACCAGCAGAGATTATGCTCCCGCTGGCCGTTAGGTACTTGCAAACGAGGATAGCTGAGCAGTCGGGAGGGCCCGCCTTGAACTACGAGTATACGCACGTGCTAAGGAGAAACAAATACAGACCACCCTGGATGGGCTTGCCACCGAGGGACAACTTGCGTTGCTGTTAGTCTCTTCAAGCTTCAGGTTCTCGCCTCGATGGAAGTTCAAATGATGGGGCCATGATCTTGCCCTCGTCTCGAGTCTCTGGTGGGCTGGACCGGAACACGGGTTGACTGCCATGGTCAACTCAACCAGAGACGCTCCGCTGGCTCGCATACGCCGGTAGACCGTCCTTCTGACTGGCTGGCTGGCCGGCTAGGATTGAGTGGAGTGAGGCTGGAGCTGCACGATAGCGGTAGATATGCAAGGCACAAGCGAGCCCAGCGGCCATGTGTTGTTGTGTTGTGGCGATGTTGAAATGGCGACGGTGTTGCACTTCCGTCTGGCTGAAAAGTCGCGATCGCGTCCTCGACGAAACAACATTGCTTCCAAGCCATCCTTTCCTGCGGTCTGACTCCCCGAAAACTGTTGACGGTGCCCTCTGCCATCTTTCTGACCTGCTGGGCCTTCACTATCTTCGACAACTGCCCGTTTACCTGCGATATTTCTCCGAAAACGTAACCTCTGCGTTCGACTCAGTCGCCAGCTTTGGCCATCGCCGCGATGGCTTCCAATCCTACTCCTCATCGAACTCCTGGCACTGGGCGTCCCAGAGGCCGTCCGAGGGGCAGCAGGACCCGCCATTCCTTCGTGACTCCCGGATCGCTCCAAAGGTTCCGATCGGCGACATCGACCCAGCGGCGGGACCGCCCCAGTCGTGCTCAGCAGGCTGCCGCTGCGGATTCTGGAGCGTACAAGCCCCGGGAAGAGAGAAGCTACATTGAGTTTCATCCTGATTTCGATATAGACGCCGAGATAAATGCTTATGACAGTCGCGAAATCGACGGGTCACCTCTACCGATCGGCTTTCCTCCTTCAACTACCGGGAAGACGCTCAATGGGATCCAGATACGGGTCGAACAAGTGCAGGATGGCCCGTCCACGGCTCCGACGCCAGCTCCTTCGAACAATGCCCCTTGCGCATCTGGATATCCTGTCGATGCCAATGGCACTGCGCCTTCGGAGGGTAGCAAACCCAGCAGCAGCAAAGGCGACGACGAATCCCAGGCCTCATCATCGCGCGAGCACAAAGAGTTGACGCCCAATCCGATCCTAAACACCCCTACACGACGCTCGTCGCGACAGAAAGATAACAAAGAAAGAGAGAAGGAACGGTCGCACCCGACTCCGAAACCAGCCACCCAGAGACCGATACTCCCCATGAGCAACATCCACCACAATGAGCGGTTATCCCTGCCAGTTCCGTCCTACAAGTCGATCGTCCCCTTCCAGCTGGCAGAAACGTATGTAGACCGAGCTATGGCGGGTGTCGGGTTTCAAGAGACAGACTACTGGGCAAAACCGTACACCATGGTTCGAAATATTGGCATCCAAGATAATATTAACGAGGGCGAGGCGAAAATAAGTAGCGTCGCGGAAGACAAAGAGGAATCAAATCATGCTACTCATGCCATCGTGCCTGGAATTGTCGAATACGACATGGATGAGCAAGACGACAAGTGGTTGACGCAGTTCAATAACCTTCGAAGGTCCCAAGACGTGCCAACAATAACGCGCGAGATATTCGAAATCACGATCACAAAGATTGAAAGGGAATGGTACGCCCTGGAGAAGATGATTCCGAAACAGTCTGTACATGCCGCACACGTAAAGAAAGGAAACGACGACGATGATGAGGACACATCGGAAGATTCAAGGTGTCAGATATGCGATGACGGAGAGTGTGAGAACAGCAACGCGATCGTCTTCTGCGATGGTTGCAATATCGCAGTTCATCAAGGTACTCTCTCAAATGAGACATTTCGAATCACGATTACATACTAACGAAGATCTCGATAGATTGCTACGGGGTCCCGTTCATCCCTGAAGGCCAATGGCTATGCCGAAGATGCTCTTTATTGGCGCCGCGGCGAGAAGTTGTATGTTTTGAGGCACTCGCGATCCGGTATCTCAGATTTTTTTTGTTTTTTGCAACTGACACGCTTGTAGAATTGCATTTTCTGCCCTAATACAGACGGTGCCTTCAAAATGACAGACTCGTCACTCTGGTCGCATCTCCTATGTGCGATATGGATACCTGAAGTTACAATCAGCAATATGGTGTATATGGAGCCCGTCGAGGGGGTTGATCTCGTCCCAAAGTCGAGGTGGAAGCTGGTAAGCCTTCGGAACGGCAGCACTCCGCTACGGTTTTAGACACTCCAGCTGACTCAGACTCCTAAGCATTGTTATATCTGCAGGCAGCGTATGGGGGCTTGTATTCAGTGCAGCAACAAGAATTGCTACCTTGCCTTCCATGTCACTTGTGCTCGGAAAGCAAAACTGTACCTCTCGATGAGACAAGTCCCGACGGATTCTTCCGGGGTCGCCGCGATTGGAACAGAGCGAAATCTCATCTTTGACGGTAGCCAACTGAAAGCTTTCTGCGACAAACACGTCCCCACAGAATGGCGGAGAGAGTATCGAGTAGGTGCCCTCTTTTAGTGTCTTCGCAATATGCCATGAGCAGTTTATAGCGCTAATCCATTGGCTAGACTGATATTGCCATTCGAAACGTTCAAGCCTACTTTGAAGACACTTTCTATGACAAAGAATGGGGCGATTCGCAAATGAAGGCACTTGCCGGCCCTTCTGCTTTTGGGACTCCAATGCAGAAGCTGACCCTGACATTGGGGGGTAAACGGAAACGGCCATCTAATGGTACGGGGAATAAGCTTATCTGGAGGCTCCCGTCAGGAGCACCAGTTGTACCCCAAGTTCTTTATAATACAATTATAGAAGCAATAGCTCGCTTCTCAGTGCGAAAGCCAAAAGAGTATGTAGCCGAGATCTGCAAGTACTGGACTCTGAAGCGCGAGGCTCGACGGGATGCATCACTTCTCAAGCGCCTCCAGATCTCTGCTTCGTCCAACTTCACTAGCGATGAAGTCACGAAGAAAGACTATTCGGCAATGTACGACGGCGAAGAGAAGCTCAAGCGGAGACTTGATTTTGCAATCAAATTACGGCATGACTTGGAGAGAATCAGATTACTCGCCGACGACATCAAGAAAAGAGAAAAGGAGAAGCTGCGGCAAGCTGAGTGTCTAAAAGAGATGATTGATGCAGTGTACTTTCCAGTCGTCCCTATACTGACCCCAATATTAGAGAGGGCTCAACAGTAAGCTCATTGTCATCCTGATGTAGTTTGAAGTGACACTAACCGGTCCGCTTTAATATCATCACAGGCTTGATAGTAAAGATTTCTTCAAGGGAGAATTCGGAAAAATCAAGCAAAAGCTCCACGACCGTGAATATACCACCGTTTCACAATTTTCTCGGGACATTTTATCAACTCTCACAGCTTCTGTTACTAGTAGATCAAAATTTGCAGTCACCGCTGTCGCAGAGATCTCTGATCACACCGATGAATATACAACTGGAGTATGGAGTTCGGCGGCTACTCCTGCGGCTGTAAATGTCCCTAATCCTCTCGAAAGCCAACTATTACTTACCGCATCGATTCCACCACCAGCCGCTCCAAAGCAGAACAAAGCACTCGGAGACACGGCGGGCAAAACAGCAGGCAGGATACTTCGTGTCATCCAGCCCATGCTCGAGAACGCAAAACTACAAGAGATAGCAATGAGGGAAGACCCGAATGAACGTCTTGCTGGCGAGGTTGACGAGCGCTATCAGGAGATCCTTCTAGAACGCAAGAAACGAGATGAAGAGATACAAACGCATCCCGGAGTCGGGGACGAGAGTGACAGGGTCGATTTTGATATCGACGATGCGGCCGGAGATAAAATGGACCTCGACGACCCTTTGGTTGAACAAGAGGCAAACGACCGGGCCGCCGAAGAGGTTTTAGAATCTGTAACAGCGACGCTGTCTCAGTCTCATCAGAAAGACGACGAAACGGATCGGATAGTCGGAATTCCATGGTATACGAAACCATTCAGTCCGATGGGAGCAACTCTGTTATCAGAAGAACGCTGGATGGGAATGGATGTCGTTCGAGATATGTCTCCGCTTAGTGAACTCGATGAAGATGCTATCGAGAGGCTGCAGAGATCTGAATCACCAGAAGATGGCGGGTCTATCGAAGGGGATGACGGCTGTCATTTTGCAGGCACACCCGCGGCTAGCAGCAACGAGAGTGCCTCGACAAAAGAAAGACCGGTCAGCAGGACATCTACAAATGCAAGCGCGTGGGCTGCTGGCACAAGAGTGAGCCTCCGGACTACGAAAGGGACAAAGCGAGTTTCCTATGTTGATACCCAATATTTGCAGCCAGCGCAACCCTCAGAGCCTTCAACCGCAAAGTCCAATGTCTGGCCCGCTGTCAGAGAGGTGGATCTGAACCAAGTCGTGGTCATTGGAAGTACCCGAAGTCAAACTAAGCAAGCCATCCACAAAGCTCAGAGAAGAGGCAGGGGCTACGTTTGGGTTGAAGTCGACGAGGAAGACAAGGCGGAGAAATTGATAAATGGCGAGGCCGTAGCTGCTGGACGTGAGGAAATGTCCGCCACAGATTTCGACGCTATGGATATCGACAGCGAGCTACTGCCCGCATCTGAAGTCGAGCCGGCTGGAATCGGCAATGATACTGAGATCGCTAATGGGGGTGGCGAGAACCCAGAGAGCATTGACAGCCCGCTGACATCCGTCCCGGATGACCCACTGGACCCAGAAGACCATTTAAGTCTTGGCAGCAGTGATCTTAAATTGCTTGATGAAGAGAAAGAAATCGGTGAGAGCGGTCCGACCAGGGGCTCGGAGAGCATCACGCTAGCAGGTCCCGAATCAACAGATGATAACATGGATACTGAGAACACAGATACAGAATTCCATACGCCCGTGGAAATAGCCAGTGATGAGAGACCTTTGGAGGTGAGAAGTACAGAGGCAGTCGACGGAGGACCAGCGGATCAGCTCTCAACAGAAGAAAGTTTTGCGGTGGCTGCAATCACTGCCCCGCAATATCCCATGCCTCCGATCGAAACTCTGGAGCGCTCCAAGTCGATGTCACCGAGCAAGAGAAATACTCGGAGCTCACCGAAACAGAAAGACGGCACCGCTAGCAGTCAGGTCGCAGACGTAGGAGCTACTGATCCTGCTAGTCCTACTGGAGAAGCCAAAGATGGGCCACTTGGAGAAAATGATACTGTTGAGACACCAAACGCGACACCGAAGAAGTTGTCTCCCACGGGGAAAGATGGACTTGCGTTCAGTCCGGCGCCGATGACAACTAGGAGTCGGAAAGTTCTAGAAGCTGAGACGACTCCAACTCGGAGGGGGAGCAGTAGATCTAGAGTAGCCAAGAAGAGATGAAGAAGCAGCTGGCTACCAGTGAAGCTGGACAGCGATGAAGTTACTGAAATCTGACCTGTCCAACCCTTTGATGCATTTATATCTGTGTACTTATTGTTCAGCTGTTGTCCCAGATCGAATGCCATTTCATTCTGCAGATCTGGCCGGCTGATGAACGGGTTTGCTCTGCATGATCATATGATGGTGTCTGATATCTTCAGGAATCACTATTTCTCACATATCCCTTTGATCGGTTAGAATTTCTGATGTTAGCTTTCGGGCCTAGCTGCCGCCAAGTCATCCATAGAGCTGTTGCACCCCCCGCAGTCTACCTACAAAGATGTTTCCGGATCCATTCGGTCGAGAACGCATGAGATATCACCGCCTCGAGACAACTCGAAGCTGATTCGGAGACAGCTCAGCTATAAGGACAGGCGGATACTTCGACACTCCTTGGAACCAATCTGAACCCCTATTCGAGCGCCAGGGCGGGCTCCAAAATTAAACAGTACCGCAACACAAATCATCGGCCGTGGCGTGTGTGGCCAGGGATGGAGCACCAAGTATCCTCGAACGTAGACTTGATAGTACGTCTCGTCAACCGAGATGCGTCTCCCGCCTTCATCAAATACTGTGTGACTGCGTGGTCGCTTCAACAGGCTTCCCCTGTTTTCTCTCGGATTATTTCCCCAGACCCACGTTTCAAGCAACCTTCCCAGACCCAGTTTGCAGGTAAAGTGTGCCTTCTGGTCACTCTCGAAGACGACAACCCAGAGGCGCTGTTGATAGTATTCCACCTCCTGCACCTGAACACCAAGTCTCTACCTGCTATCAAAGAGCTTCCATGGGACACCCTGCGCGAGATTGCCGCAATATGGGACAAGTATGATCTCAGCAATTTAATTCGCCCGCCCTGGTTGAAGCACTTCGAAAATAGGATGATGGAAGTTGGCTATGAAGATTGGTTGTTTATCGCGAAGGTCTTCAAGGTGGAGGAAAGATATGCAGAACTAACGGCAAGATTGGTTATCGAAATAGGGGAGACAAGGAGGTCACGAGGAACAGCCATTGATGAAAATGCTGCATTCTTGAGGGTGGGGACAGTCATAAAGACGTCCTCATGGCCAAGTCTTATAAAAGGTATGTTTCAAGATAACCCATATGTGCAAGATCGATATTTATAAGGTACATAATATGCACGGTCGCCTGATCAAAGAGCTTCATCCTTGCGTCTATAGATCTAATTGTGCATGTCCCAGATCACATAAAGGCGGAAAGATCTCAGCTGCTGAATAGAATCGACAACCTTCTCGCAAATTGGAAACGTAGTTTCCGCGGCAAGCGCCCCCGCGCAATATGCACTTGTTTTGGGAATATCCTGAGATTCAACCGACATATGACGCTCGCCACTGAAATCGCTCTCCTGCTTTCAGGCCCGGCCTCGATCCTCAATTGGACACATACTCGAACACCTATCAGATTATCTGATCGCTTCCCTGAAATCACTGGCTCTGAAGATTGGCAATGGAAGAATTCCATTGCTGAGCTCAAAGGGCAGATGGCGAAAATTCGCGACCTGCTACAGGATCGGGATCTGAGAATGATCCGGACTATGGTCGAGAACCCGGATATATACGACTTATGTCCACTGGAAGAGTCAGCGCTGAGAATTCTGTTGGATTTCAACGATATTATCGCTTACATTAAAGGAGTTACAATTGATGGCGTGAGGATGGAATTCAACGTAGACACGCTTTTAGCGGATGGTAAAGGCGATCCTTGGAATAGAGCCAGCTCTCAAACAAAATGGGATGGCTTGACGTTGTTTGTGATGAGAATATGTGGAATATCTGTGGCAGTAGGCGCAGTGATTGCTGCAGTTGTTGCTAAAATGGGGTTAAAGTAACCCAGGTCATCGCCGCCGTCAATCTCGCGAGCCCCTATGCTGCTGTGGTTGATTAGAGCGCAATCTCAACTCGACAAGTTAACAGGTTTCGCTCTGGATTTAGGATTGTGCTACCAGTTTGGATATATTGTAGATACGAGAAGGACTCAGGCTCGCCTGCTAACTAGCGTTGTAGTTTCCTAGGGACAACGCTTTCAGACTTTGTGTCTGGCACGGAAATCAATAGAGATGTAGCACCGATTTATCTTACAAGATATACGCATACCCGTATCTACGTGCGTTATCGATTGCCTCATAAGTTTCTAAACCAGGCTGCCTTGTTAAATGATCTAAGCAAAAATTCATTGAGCATTGTAAGGTCAAATCTATCGATTGAGCAGCCGAACTGATTGGTATTAGATCTAGTGCGGTAAGCTAAGAATATCTAGCTTCGCCATCGCAGTTTGGTTTACGAGACAACATATCTAGTGAGCACACAACGATATAACGACAGCCGTATACTCCGCCTACATACATGCTTAAACTTCAACGTGCGTCAAACCTAGACCTTCAGGAGCCCATCTATCCGGCTTAGTGCCCTTATAGACCACGAAGAAAAGCGAAGAACGCTCAGATATATAGTACTTGTCACATTCGATATTGAGTCCGTGAGATGGCTCGAAAGTCGCGCTCTTTGAGCCCTCCCAGGATACAGTGAGCCATTCCTTACTTCCCGGATTTTCGCCGACCGCATAAGTGAAGCTCCCAGGTCCGTCTTTTTGGAGCTCACAGTTCATGGCATCCTCGCCGGAGATAGGCGCTTTGTTAGCGAGATTATCTGCGAACCAGAGGCCGCTGTCGATATCGGGGCTGCACTTTTTGAAGAAGAGGCGTTCTCCTCCCGGGAGTTTGTTAACAATGTTAATGCTGAGCCCGTCATCTTTAACAAAAAGCGTTAGCATTGCAACATATATATAGGCCAGTACTTGGTACACACAAATAGTCGAATATCTATTGGATCTCTCGAGGTTCGACATACCTGCCATATTGAGGATAAAGGAGTTCGATGCAATTTTGTGGTTCTCTTTAATTTATTTAATATATAATTTTTGGAAGTTATTCACAGTTGCGAATGGACGTGATATATAAGTGTGTATACGAGGAAATGACATCAAGTTAATTTTCGCTGTTTATTGGTATCATGCGGTTCTGCTTCAATACAACATTCAATATAACCCTAACGATCACTTTGGGTATACTAATTCAATCTTTAGCGGCTAGTCTTACACCTCCTTATGATGGAGGGTGTATGCCACATTCGCGCCCACCGAGATATTTATCCAGTGGAGATGAGAATTGTACAGAAGTATGTCCCCGTAAGCTGTCCCGTTATCGACGTAACTGCAGCGATGTACGCATGACCAGGTAATACAATGAGAGTTTCAGTCGTTGTGACCTTCAACAGTTGACTATAGGATGTGGATCTTGGTATAAAATTTGTGTCTCCGGACGTCCGTGGAGGCTGCAGGATGTAACCACACCTGTTATTGGGGTAAATACAACGAAAGTAGACACTCAATCTGATGTTACCTGCGTACTGACTGCCCCGCATGCCTTTCATTTTCAAAATGTCGCAGACTAAAATAGTGTAGACTGCCTTTGCTTTGACAGGGCTTTCTTTTCATTAGAGGTGTCTAGCTTCGACGCTTGAGATCGTCCCCCTCTGGTAGCATGCCGTGTGACCAGTGGATATTATATTACAACAGTCGAAATCAATACTAAGGTCACGCTGAACGCGTCATCTCAAGGTCTGGATGGTGGGTGCGATCAGGAGTATTACCGGGTCCAGTATCCCCTCCTTCCCTGGGTCTCAGTCCCATTCCGACATTGTGGACGCTCTCGATCCTCGATAGAACCAAACGGCCATATAGGAATGAAGCAAACTCTATTCAAAGGCACTCAGGGTATTTTTCCACACGGTCCAGTCCAGATACTCCATCAGAGAACGCAGCCGCTCCGGGGATTCCGATAGCGACAAGTCTGCATCGAACACTTCAAAAAACGTTGAACAGATCGTCTTTGCAACGGAGTGGATGGCTCGACCAGCCACGGACTGAACTTTAGAACCTTTGAAGTCGACCGGGATGAATTGTGCGGCGCAACGGCTAAGCTCTGCAGAAATTTCCTGAGCGTCTGAATCGATAAACCCGCGTAAAAGCAGGTGTAATTCGAGGGGCAGAGCCTCAGATGTTGTGAAAATATTGGATACGAGCAATTTTAGCTCATTGGCGTATCGTTGAATGACCACGTCCGTAACGCTTTGCCAGTCGACTTCTCCTTCATTCGGCCTCCCAGATGTGTCCCACTGAGTTATCATTATCATAACATCATCACGTACCCTATCTAACGATGTAGCTGAGAGATATATACTTTAGCTTTGCCCTTCCACCGCCAATACCGTCGTATCGAGCCGTAATAGATTTGAGCCAGTCCCACGTTCCTCGATCGAAGTGTTCATCAGGACGGGGTTCCAATCCTTTCGGCGATAACGGCCCCGTCCTGGCTTCTTGCACAAAGTCCAAGTTCTCTGAGAATGAACAAAAGATTATTTCGAAGCCCGCCTCCGTCCGACTGAAGCTTTTGATTTTGCCGTTCCAGCTTTCCATTGCTAATTTGCAGAGTTGCTTGGCCCTTTCCCTTTCCCAATATATACTATGCTTCCCAGTTGTATTTAGAAGCAGGACATCCTGGGTGTCCATGGTCCCCTTGTCGCACTTCCCAGTAGACATACCGTCGATATAAAGAAGGGATATCGTTCCCTTCGTTCGATATGTATGCAACCAACCTGGTTGAGACACTGGCATATCTGGTCGGCGCGAGCGATGTCCATCTCCCGTCATCGAGTTTTGAAAGCTTTCTCCTCTTCTTCTGAATTCCTCGCTTTTGTCATTTCCTGACGGTTCCCTGTGCTGGTGGGCCATCCGCGCAAAAATTAGTGCATGTGCCGGCTCGAATGCTAACCACTCCATGTCTGGCACTGGATCGGGCGTGCCTGTCGACTCCCGTGATAGAACTGTGTTCCCCCGGGAACTTGGGCGAGGCAAAGAGGCATCCCATTGTGATTCAGTGAGGAACCCCATTGACGCATTGATGAATGAATAGCATTAAAAATATGATTCGTATTTCGCACACCATCCACAGCTGTAATAGAGCCTGGACCGTAATCGTTGGGTACCGCAGTCGCTTGGGCTGTCCGCAAAAGATTGATACCACATACAGTGCCAGCAAAGGCACGCGACAGCCTCATCGTTATAGTCTCTAACCTCAAATTGAAGTTTGAACAAAGTAGTTCCAAGCATTGGCCAAGTTTAAATAACATCGTTTAACGGTCCGAGGACGTCCTCCACGCCTGATAGTTGCGTAGACTCTGTTCGGGACAGTTCTTCTCGGGCCTCGTTAATGACATCTTCCACTTCAGCTGGTTTTTCGCTACTTCCATAGCCTTGGAGGATAGTCTCGTATACTGATCTACCTTCCGCTCTTATCGACGGCTCAAAGAAGGTAGACTGTGCCACGATAATGATTTTTTTGGCGTACCCATCCTTTCCTCGAGAAGTCCCAGCCGCAACTTCCATTGAAGAGGCCACATTTGCAGCGCTTTGCGCGATAGAGTTGAACCCTTTTTTAATGGGTACCATTCGCGCTTCCATCTCATTCAGTGCACGGATGGTCGAGGATGCTCGGTTTCCAAGTCCAGAAGCCAGGGTCCCAAAACCTCTGAGGTCTATCTTGGCGTCTTTCACTAGTGCTAGTCTCTGCTCCAACCTTCTCACCATGTTTCCATTGTAAGATACTTGATCCTGGAGAGCCTCAAGCTTTCTCCAATAGCCATCGGTATCTCGTGGAACTCCAGCAAGATCACCTAGCAATCGTCCTCCAGGGATTCCTTTCAACTGGTCAAAGTAAATCAGTTAATCACATCGAGAGGCTCATCCCGAAACTAGTGGTGGACTTACGACACGAGTCATGCCCAGAACATCGTCTAACTTTTGGCCAGCTTTCTTCATATTGCCTCGGAATTTCTCCAGTATCTTTCGTGCATTCATAACTGCCTCTTTCTGATTTTTGATTTCCTCCTCGCGTGTATCCAGTGCAACTGCAACCTCGCTGCCGAATTTCATGAGCATTTCTTTGAGCGGTCCAATTTTCCCCGAGTTCAGTTCAACGATCTATCAGTGTGAGGCTATGAATGATCTAGCTTCGGATGAAGAGCTATAGTCAAGTCTGAGAATGGGTTACCTTTCCATGGAGATCGCCCATTTTTTTGAATTCTGCCTCACTCGCTTCCATAGCTTTCGTGAGCAAGTCATTCGCCGAGCTGAGCAGATCTCTAAACGTTTGCCGCTCTTTCACTGCGGCCCGGATTTCCGGACTCATATCTGACAATTCCGGATTGTCCGGTTCAATTCGTGCCCCAGGCTTCGTCCTCGAGTCATAGTCTCCAGAAAGTGCGGTAGCTGCAAATTTCAGCTTCTGGAGGCCACCTTGCACGTTTTTGACCGATTTTTCTATCTCCTTCGGAATGCCATTGAGTTCGAAGATATAGCTTTTGTACTCTTTGTTGTATTCTAGGAATTGCGACTTTAATCGGGCTCCTTGATACTTGAAGTTGCTTATTTCCGACTCTAATTCCCCATCGTCGTCCATATCGCAATCAACGTGTAAGTAAGTAGTTAATAGGGGTGTGTGAAGCCACGGGCTCGTTTATTTGTAAGTGGTATAGTATTAAATACAGACAAGCTCCATCAAACCAAAGACGTAGTTGGATGGATAATGTATATATCTTGATTTTCCCACCACCGCCTACTCCAATATCAGACTCAACCTTTCCCCCAGGCCTGCTTGACAGTATATTGGTGCACTATGACATTGGAACTGTCCAAGGAATTGATAAGTGCTTTCCTTGCAGACGCCGGCTTGTCTATGCCCCCCCCCCCACTTCCTTCAAATGAATACTTAATGTTTATTAGTGCCATTTTCGTGAGTCTAGTGTCAAATCGCCGAGCTAGGGCGTCAAATAGAAATTGCTTTTTTTAAAGCATGAACTGGTTATATAGCTTGAAAGGTAAGACATACGCTGTGATCATATTGCCGGTATTCATAACAGAGGTATCGCCAACGTATCAGGTGGGTCTGTTAGATGCTTTTAGCTAGGCCCCACAGTGCACACTTGCAAGGACGCTATAGATATATCGTCCCGCGTGTTTCATGGATATGGACATTCTGAATCCGTAACATCGCTGTATTCCAGTACTGAGAAAAACTCGGCTATCAAATGTTACATTAATCAAGAAATGATCGCAATTCTCCTTTAAATAAGATCCGAGGACGCGAAGCGTAATATACAGCAAATATTTCATTCCGATGTCACGTTGCTGTCTTGTCCGTTGGTGTTATCTGAGAAATCATTTACAGTATATATCTCTCGAGAATGGAAACTCTCCGCTCTGAATTGGAAGACCAAGGGCGGCATCACATGCTGACACAACCCTATGATCCATGAACGCCAGCGAGAGCAATATTATATTATGCAAAGCTCGTTCAACAGTCAGACCTTTATATATACTCAAGCGCTATGGATACTTTCCGCAGAGATGCTCTGTGAGCATCTATTTCTAATGTAACGTTCCAGTATGGGGCCTGCACGACGAATTGAAGGAAGTTTTTCGAACATGACACGTGAACGCGCAATGCGTAGGTAATAATTGGTCTTTTGAGCGCTCTGATATCCGAGTGATACTCAAATTTAGGGGCAGTAAACTGCCGCCCCCGGCAGGATTAGATCTGTACAAAATTGCAAAATCGATGACAAGCCAGTTGAAAGTGCTTGGTCAATTGGAGCCATGACTAGGTTACATGCTTCAGACTGCTACATTTCCCTAGCTGCTGGGCTGCTCTAAGTCTGCCGAAGCAGTGCAGGCTCAGAGAGCCGGATGATAGATGGAATCCTTAGAAAAACATGATTCGATTCGATTATAAAAACAGAAATTCGTCAGAGTTTACAGCCCCAAACCTTGCTTATATACACAAATATTAATCCTGACACATTTGGTCAAACACCAAAGAAAAGTATCAAAATTCTCAACATGAGCGAAAGCGAACAAGCACAGGCACAATTAGAGAGAGCACTCGCGGTGGAGGAGGAGCGGCTGAAAAAGGATGACATAGCTTTTAGGGCAGTGCAGGAAATCAAGTCGTCGATCTTGGTCAACATGAATTGGTCGGAAATGTTGATGTCCGCGCCAATCGCAATCAGCAGTCTGGGTGGTTGCTTTATCGCAAGCTCATCTCCCCTTGCAGCAACTACCACCCTGGAAAACACCAAGGATTCTATACTCAAGTATGTCAAAATTTAATTCGGGCAATGGTCTAGCTTCGTGTTAACAAACCCGACATCAGATACAAGAGCATGCGCGCAAATCTGGTCGAAGTCAGCAATCTCGGTCAGATTGCCTTCGCTATTGCTGAGAAGAACATGATCAATATCAGCGCTAGGGCAAGTTCAGTTAAAGATTCTGTAAGTATTAGGACCTCAAATCGATCGACCAGGACTGGAAAACCCCGATCCCCGCGGCGGTATACTGGTTCATTTATTGACGTGGCTCGGATAGTGTAGCAGTTTAATGGCAGGCCTGCAAAATATACAACCAGAGTCAGAAGCATGGCGAGAAACCCTTCACGGTGATATGGGCGACCTCAAGTTGGCATCTGACAAGAGCAACGAGAAGGCCAGAGAAATTGATAAGGCATTCCAGATTTGGCTTGATTACATTCGCGATTTCCACGCTGCTTGCGTGGAGAAGGAGTCCTCAAATGAATCACAGCTTCGGCAGAATGAAATCGATATCGCGGCTAAGAAAACTCATCTCAAAGGCCAAAAAGAAGCTGTTGGTCTAGCAAAAAAGACCTGCAAGAAGCTTTCCGACCAATTAGACAAAGTGTCAGAAGCCTTTGAGAAGGCATCCGATAAATTCCCATCTGGGTATATACGCTCATCTCCCTAACAATAAGATCCTGAGACTGATGCTGGGTGAGTGAGTGAGTGAGGAATATGAAACGCTGACACAATATATACTTAGGTGGGCTCTGGTTGGGCAAGATGTCACAAGAACACTTGCTAGTACTATTCCCGGCGCCGTTAATACTGGTGTTGCTGCCGGTGTCGGGGCGTTAACGGGAGGTCCACCTGGTGCTCTCGCGATGGCTTCAAGCCAACTGATGACCCAGGGTGCGAACTTAATAGCCAAGAAATTGGAGAACAACGGGCCGCCTGAGACTCCTGCATTCGTTGGCATGATTGGCAACATTCTGCAATTCATCATCATGGTACAGCCGATGATCAATGGGAAAGACAAAGGCATTGACTGGGAAGCAGCCTCAAAGAACACCACCCTCGAATTCGTTGTCAGGATGCTTGACCATTCGATGAACAGCCTGGGTGGTACCGCACCAGAACCCTCAGCCCTAGACTTAGCGCCAGATGACAACCTCAGGAGAATCATCAGTATCAACCTGGAAGTAAGTGGAACCTGCTCTAATAGGATACTCTAAATTAGCAAAAGGTTTCTAATTCTAGCTGCTATTAAGGTCACCAAAGGGATTCTGGACGAGGTTAAGAAGATGAATAGTCCTCAGTCCGCTGAATCTATTGCATCGGAGCCCAGTCTGCCCCAGCCTGCAGACTCAGCTAAGCCTGATGCACCAAAGGTAGACGTTGTAAACCCGGATGCCACTAAAGCCGATGTCTTCGAGCCTGCTCCAGATGCCGCAGCTAATCCAGCAGCGGTGATCCCCGCAGGCGCCTCTAAAGTCGGGACGCCTCCTGCTGCGGATGACCCTCGTGTGGTAAAATGGAAACAGGACTTCCTGGACCAATACTTTGAAGCTACTAAATTGAATACAGCGGCCAAGAGCCTTCCTGGAAGCCCAATGAATACTGTACGCACTCACATAGTTCTGGCCTTTGCGCAAATTCTGCGGCCCGTTTAATTGCTATTATTATTGTTAGTTTAGAGGATGGCATATGCTAACACGCACATTGACCACGCAGATGCCAACCTTGGGCGGAGATATGAAAGGAAAGCTAAGTAAAGAAGATGCGGAGGCCACTCGGGCTCTTCTCGAAAGTGCGACACACCGCCTGAATACTACGCAGCAGGCCTTGATCAGCACTCAATCCAACTACGAAAAGTCAACCTCCCAGCTCACCAAGTCCGTCGAGGAACTCGGCAGGATCAAAGCGGCTCTGACCGTTCTTGAGGCGGACAAGGTCACCCTAGCGCAAGTGAAAAATGTCCTTTATGAATGCGTCAAACTAATTGTCACAATGAAGGAGAAAGTATATGCACTAGCAGGATTCTTCTCTGCGCTGTCCGAGGTTGTTGAGGTTGTAGTCGAGAGCGTTGTCACTCCATTCACCAGGAAAATCGGGACTGTCGAAAAGGATACTCAGGGCAAGATTGGCGGATACACACTTCCAGACGTCCTTCGGACTGGCCTGTATCAAGGTGTAATCTCAATCCTCGGACACTTCTCCGTTTTCTCCGACATCGCAAGGATGTGGGTGAAGCTCTCGCAGCAGCACCTGAAGTCAGGGCTTGCACTAGCCGAGGAACTAGGATTGTTGGCTCCGCCTAAGGGAGAAGCGGATCCATCAAAGCCCGCGGTCCCCGTGAAGGGTGGCCAGGACAAAGTTATGGTTGAGAAAAACAAGAAGCTCAGCGACTGGGCATCCAACGCTACAAATGAGATCAAGGACCTCGTAGATACGGTAAAATTCCCTTCTTACTGCTGCTATCGTGGAGATTCAGGCCGAACACAATCTCACAGTTGTCCTCTGGACTATGACAGGAACAAGCCAAGGTCAAGGCACAGATGGCAGCTCGTGTGAGCGAAATCTCTAAAAGTGCCAGCTTTTTGAAGCCTTCACCTGCGACACAAAAGGCCATAGGTGAAGGCGTCAAGATCGCCAACATCGCCACGGAGGCGAGCGTCAAAGCGGAAGATCCTCTCGCATCCGGGGTAAGACCATACATTGGCCCTCAAACACTGCCAACGCTAACTGTGGTAAATGCTAGATGGACGATATTTAGCTTAGTGCGGTGTAAATCTTTGGTACACCTAATACCTACCCAATTACTAATTCCTTAGCTTAGTTGGCAATTTACAGCTGAACGGAACGCGTTAACGTTCACAGACATTCTGGATTCCACGATCCATGATGCGTGAGGCGTAAGGTATACAATCAATATGAAGAAAAACATATACACATCAAGATGGCTCATGTTACGAGTATTGGGCTATCGGCCCCTCATCTCAAGATCACATGTATAACGCGCAGTGGTTCGAACGTTCGTGAGTGGACATGTTGCTCACGCTGAACGTCTGTCTAGATGATCATTTGTGTTGATCTTGTTGGAAACAGGGATCCCTGAGTGTCACCAGCTTATGCTCTGTCGCTGTAAGTGGGTGCTAATTACATATTACTTGATTGCAAAGCAATGTCTGTATGTATTTTATTAAAAACCAATATACCGATTTGTTCAACTCCTGACTAAAGGCATACAGCTCAAAAAGCAATCCCTCCACAAATGTACCAAACTTTAACTCGGAAGAAGCTAGCTCGTGGCGAATATTGTCAGTGATAATCAAAACAAAAGCTCAACGTGGTATCAGAGTACACCGCAAAAAAGAAACCAGATGTCAGAAGAATAAAGTCCCTCCAAGTAATCAACCACGGTATATGTACGACGAATGAAAACGCTGATTATCCAGCGTGGAATATATATATATATATATATGTATGTATACTGATATAAGTAGATTCTGACAGCAGCTGGACATGTAAAGCCGAAGAGGGGGTGGCTGAGTCGTCATAAATGCTATTTTGTCGCAAAAGAATCCAGTGCTTTTTTGGAGTGCTCAACTAAAAGCTTAAGTGGTCATCATCGTGGCCGAATTAAAAAAAAAATATGTATCAAGTCAATTGCTGAAAGGTCCGAAACTCTTAAATGATTGATCAGGAAATCTGCCTCCAGACAGACGTTCTGCATACCATAAACTCAAACAGCTGCAGCGCGAAGAGGAAAGATCGGCAAAAGTATAAGAAAAAAATAGAGACTTTGCACGGCTTCAGGTGGATGGCCCCAATCTCCGCCGTCTCCCTCTTTGACCGCCTTCTGGTCTGACTGCAAGAACTTCCCTGAGCATTGGGTCGTCGCTGCTCTTGTCTTTATGGTGTGCCTTTACATGCCTTTGCAGATTGTCCGGTCGAGGGTATTTATGTTCTTTGTCTGGGCAGAAGGGGCAGGCGTAGCCAGGACTCTGATGAACAAGCCCATGTCGGATCATCTCGTTCTTACGCTTGAAGCCCTTCCCTCCTTCAGCCCGCTGACAACCTGGTACCGGGCAAAAGTGTGGTCGATCCTCAGAATGAACGTTCGCATGAGAATTAAGCAGGTATTGCGTCGAGAATGGAGCCGCCGTGCAACCCTCTTCGGTGCACTTGAAACCACCAGCGACGGAGGGCGAGCTCTGCGAAGAATCGCCTGAGCCATGCTTCGGGGTCCCGTTCCGACCACGCTTCGAGAGCTTCGAGGTTGGCGTCTTAGCTGAGTTCGTCTCTGAAGGAGTTACAGGGGTACTCCATTCAGTTTGGATGGGTGGAAGAGGTGCGTGATGCTCTGGCCTGTTGAGGTTCCTGGGCGGGTAATAAGAAGGCATTGGCGTATATCTCGTAGGACTACTTGAGGCGCGAGCAGGAAATTTCGGAGGCGCTGGCGCGATTGGCGGGAGCTTCTTCTCTGTAGGCGATATGGTGGGGGAGATTCGACCTCGAGGTGTTGTAGTTCTATACTGCGATGATGGGTCGTTAAAGTGGGAAGGTCTGCTGTAACTGTCGACAAAATTTCGGGGGTGCAGCGTCGGAGCAGGGTTGGACGCCGACGGAACTGTCACGTTTAGATGCTGAACCACCTTTGCCCTGCTGAATTGCCGACCGCCAGACTGGGGATGGTGAGAATTGATGGGGGCAGAACCCATCGGCTTCATTTCTTCAGCAGCCGTGAGCAGACTGCTAACACTGGGGAGTGTAGCATGTGTTGTTCGAGGCGATGTTGGCGACTTTCGGGGCGAGTAGTTGGGTCCGGGATGGATTGGGGGCAGTGTTACACTCGGGGCGTTGTCAACCGGTGATTTATGATATTCACTAACCGTCGCAGGAGTAGCCACTGTCTCACTATAAGTCGGCCCGGTATCCATCGTGGTAGCAGTTGATGGACCAGAAGGTATAGGCGGGGGCGAGGGCCCTTTAGAAAGGCTAAATAGGCTGCTCACAACTGCGTCCCGCTCCGCTTGGCTTCTTGATTGCGACTCTGGCTGCCCTTCAAATTCTTCGAACCCTAGCCGTCTTCTTTTGAAGCGGCTCGAGTAAGCAATATCGGGGTCGTTGTCTTCTTCGTGTTCACTCAGCTTTCGTAGCCGTTTGTTGGGGTCTTCATCACCATCCCCTGAGCTACCACCGCCGGGTTTACTAGGGGGGAAGGAAGATTGCGAGGCCATATTTGTTGACGAGCCGTTAACGCCAGAGTCAACTTTTTCCGACTCGTGAGACCTCTCGCCGGTCTTGTCAATTCTTTGGTCGCCATTTTCCGCGGCATCTATCTGCTGACAATGGAGCTCCTCGGCCAATGCGCGGTGGTTATTATCTCCCATGCCTTGGATAAGAGTGAAGACGCCCGGATGAAAGATGTCCTGCTTCGGAGTCGAAGGAGCGAGGGGCCTCGGGCCGGGCAGTGGGTTTGGGTCAAGACCAATGAATGGATCCGATAGACTAGGGCTCTCCTCCCGCGAAATCATTTGCTTTCGCTGTTGCCACGGCGGCATCATCCGCTGCCTGCGAGAGGCGGTGGTGGCAACAGAGTCAGTGTCTGAATCGTCGTCGGTTTCCATAACCCCATCATGCACTGCCCGGAGAATGCTGAAAGGATAAAGGTTTGATTTTCCGGCCGCGATCAAGGATCTGATTAATTTCGAACGGGGGAGGCTTTCGCTCCGAATGGCGGCGACGGCCCTATGGGCGAGCACAAGATTCGAGTTGGCCAAACTGTCGTGGTCGATACGGTGTGAGGTGGTTGCTGCTCCTAGAAACATGGTGACGGAGTAAGCGCTGGCTCTAGAGGTCCCAGATGAGATCGATTAACGAACTGAATGGTACGGTACCTTTGATATCGGAAGGGGGGCCTGGCAGCACATGCGTCGGGCCCAAGGTTGATCCGGCTGAGACAACAGCAGGAAGATCCTTCGAAGTTGGTGATTTCGAGGGATTTGTGATCCCGCCCAGAGCTCCAGGTGGAGGGAAACGACGGCGGCTGCAGGCGATGCCGGTCAGTTTAGTCCCGACGTCGCTTTGGTACTCATTAAAAGTCCGCTTCTTGCTAGTCCAGCTGTCGATAAGGGCGTCGGGTGGTGACGAAGGAGATGAGGGTGGCAAGCAACGGCTGATGCCAGCGACGACAGCACCACGGCCGCTATCGCCGTCGACGGCGGCACCGATTAGATCTGAGGACAAGACCGAGGCTACTTTGTGTGCGTGAATTGGAGCCGATGCAGTCGCAGCTGCTGTTGCTGTCGCCGTCGCCGTGGCAGACGCCGCTGCCTGCGCAAGCTGGAGCAGCGGCGGGCTCTGAAGAGCAGCTGGTGGTGGAGGACAAAGTGGAGAAGGTGAAGGTGAAGGTGATTGGCCCCGCGCGGCCGCCGCGGGTTTGGGGCCGTTTGCCGGTGTGTTGTCGGTCGGGACTGAGGGCGACGATGGAGAAGAGGCTCTACCGCGAAAGGAAGGCGGATGAGGCTCTGAGATGCTAGGCAGCAAGGATGACGGCAGACAGGACGAGGAGGAGGCTCTTCTGGAGCTGTCAATTTGACCGTCCGCGCCCACGGCCACCACGTCCGAGGAGGCTGGCTGGATCAGAGGCAGGCTCAGGCCGGTGGGTTTTAAGGGCCGGGTGCTGCCACCAGCTGTTCCCACAGCTGAAACCTCGCCCAGCGGAAAAGGCTGAGGGAGAGGAAGGGCAGGACGGTCTCCAACGGCGGTGGGCTTGGCGGCGAGCAGGGTCCCACTCCCGCTCCCATCAGGGCCGGCCTTAGTGCGGCTGACGTTAAGCTGCTCCTGCTGCCCTCCAAGCGCTGCTGCTGGATCTGCCGGCCCTGCTGGTCGCCGGCCATTGGCACCGCGTGGAGAATCGCCTGGCTGTCGCTCGCTGTGGGCAGCTGTCTCGTGCCGGACCAGCAAACACCAGCTCGGATCCTCTCTTCCTGTGTCCCCGCTTGCGCTAGCGCTGCGGGCGACGCCACGGCTTCTGCTGCTGGCAGGGGAGCAGTGGTGAGAAATGGAATTTTCGCTCATACAAATGACGCCGCCCATCACAGTGCTCTTCGACGAGAACCTCGAAAAGACGCTGCTGGTGCTGCTGGTGCTCTGCAACGTCGGCAGGGAAAACTCTGGCGCCGCCGCTTTTGCATCTGCTTGGATTCGCTCGAGTTAGCGAGGTCAGGGTGTTTGCAATTGCCAACAACGGCCTAGGATGAATCGAAGGAAAGATAAGAGGAAGCGGTCGACGGTGAGGCAATATCAGAAATCGTTCCACAGCGGCTGGCTGCTAGCGGGGAACCGATGACTCCCCAGGAAAGGATAGTGCTGCATCTCATTCTGCAAGAAGGGACAGCAGACAGCATGCACCCCGCTGTCCGTCTTCTGGCGACGGAAACAGGATAAAGATGGGAGCCTCCTCTCCTCTGCCTGTCCGCCGTGTGATACATGTGGAAGATACCGCGAAGGATGTGTGTCAGGTTGTGTGTGTGTGTGTGTGTGCCACTGGTACTGAACATAATTAAAGTGCAATCAAAATCTCGTAAGAGATTGATCATGAGGCACAACATGCAGGTTAAGACAAAACGCATGCACAGGTGGGGAACCAGCCAACTTCAGACCCCGGCGGAATCTTCCAAGATCTTCACACTTGTTGGATGGTTGAGGGAATCGAGCGCGAGGGGGAGCAAACAACGGAAAAAGCGGCTCTTTGCAGGCTTGACACAGATGACGAACATCCACAGCAGCGGTAGGAATAAGAGGAAACGCTCCGCTGGGTGTTATGACCTAATCCACCACCAGACCTTGGGCCCTCCTTCGCTTAAAGTTGAAATGGAGAAAAAAAGAAAATCTGGGCTGTCCTTCTGGCGAGAACCAAAGATGCTATATGCCTCAACAAGGGTGTGAAGGACGAGGCTTAAAAAGCGATGTTCAGTCCCTCGACCGACGCCTGGTATGCATGCATTCTGGCGGAGACTTTGAGGGAGAGCGAATACAGAAAGAAGCATTGGGAATTTTTGGCCGGCCATCCTCTCGTGACTTTCTGGCAGAGGTAACTCCAAATCTTTTGGGACCCATCCAGCTTGGCTTCGACTGTAGGCGTTCGGAACCATGGCTTGCCTTGGCTTGCTGCTGCAACCCCACCATATCTTTCGAATCGAAGAGCCCGAATGTTGAACAAGGGTCATCGCCATCCCGGAGTGCTTCGGAGCGGAACGCCAGATAGATAGATCGTACTTTCTCTAGATGAAAATCAGAACTTACAGAATACTGGCGGTGACGACGGCCACGGTGGTCGTGTATCCAACTTCAACATGTCTTCCCTTTGTAATCGGCTGGTTGTTATCGCTGTTCCATCTAGGTTGATCCAAGTCGAATGGAGGCGATATAAGAATCGGTCTTCGCCCTCCCCCTCTTCAAATCGATTCGGAATTGGTTGGGTGTACGCTAGCGACGAGGTGAGACTGATCAAAGCGACGCCAGGATTGATCCGATCGATCGACTGCAAAGAGTGGAGCTCTTCTGCTGCTGCTGACATTAATAAATTGTTACCATGATTTTGTCAAGAGCCGAGCTTGCTTACCACGATGTTGGGTACTTCCGCGTACACAGACGGTATATTCTCCAGGCTTGGTCGTGTGCACGAGTACCAGATATTGACGCTTAAGGCTGGAAGGTCGGCGGGTCGTCCTCCTCTGCAGAAAAGAGGCTGCCAGGCTTTGACAGTTTGGGGGAACCGATACGCTATAATATAGCAGAGCCCTAGTTTGAGGCTCTTGACAAAAAGTCAAAGGTTTCAGACAATAGTTTGACCAGGGTCTGCAACTAAGATACTGAAGCACAGAGTTAGCTCCACGACCGATCCTTGGGCGCCCCAACCAGTCAAAACTGCTCCAGAAGCAGCATTGCGGCTGATCAAAATGAAAAGTGAAAGCTCGCGTATTAGATTTCGAACGCCGTAATCAGTGCAGGATGAGAACATTTAGAAAGAGGTATAAAAAGTAAAATTGAACCAGTCGTGTGCGCTGCGATCAAGGCTCTGCTGCGTCCTCTGCTGACATATCGCCTTGACAGATGCTTGGGCATCTATTTTTGTTCAGCATGTAAGGTACGGGGACCAGGCCAGGACACCCGCCTCGAGAGCAAGCCTGCGCGTCTTTACCAAGGCAGTCGGCACCCTCCCACTGAAGTCAAGCGAACGCGTTCAGCAGACGGACGGTCAATTATTTTGTCCCCCTACCAGTGCAATGCTTCGTTTCGGTGAAAGGGGTGAGAAGCCCGTTCAGCTGGCCGGCGGGGCCTATGAAAGGAAAGGAACGCCACGAAGCGACCTGAGGTGCGGAGCGGCTTGTGCTGAGCAGTAACAGGGGACCAGGATTGATAAATGCCCCGAACGCGAACCATCTGACGAATCGGATTGGGAGAGAGTCTTCGAGCTCAAATACCTATGATGAATACGCCTCCCCAGATGAGACCGGCTGGAGGCTGACCCAGAGGGCTCGGAGATCGATATCGGCGAGCGAGGAACGGTTTGAACGAGCGTATGTATATGTATGTAGATGCGAGAGGGGAGAAGGAAAAGGTGTACGTCTGCGGCTTAAAGGCAAAGCGAAGAAGGCTGCAGATGCGATTGTGGACGTTGTTGAGGCTAACGTTACTAAGTACCCAAACGTGAAACCTTCTCGCAGCACCACGACGACAAGTAGACAGCAACAATGACGGCAAACAACCTCCCACGAACAACCGTCACGGAACCTTCCAAGCGATCGCTCGGATTGCGCATCGGCCGAGGCGTCAACTTTAGGGTTGAATGTAACTTCGGGCTTTATAAATAAGCTGAAGGCACTTGCCGAGGTGCCAGGTTAGCCAGCGCTGGGGGGCCGAGGTGAGCAGAGTAACGTAAGAGAATACGATGTCGTTCGATTCGGTATAAGCGTGCGTATTCGAGGTTACTCGAAGTGACAAACACCATGACACGACAAGATAAAAGGGCTCGCTAGCATGCAGGTAGCTCCTTTGGAAGCAGCGCACCACGCCCAGGATTAATTGGAATAAAAGTGGTTCAGTGGAGAAAAAGTTGCCTGGAAGATGGCTTGGTTATATTCAACGGCGGACCCGGGGCCAAGAGATTACGAGCCTCAATCCTGCCGCGTGGGTTCGGCATATACGTGCGATGATGACTTGGGTGTAAATTTCGGACTCGAGTTCCCCGATCGATAGAGCCCAGGCCGCCACTAAAAAGCCCACAGCCTTGCAAGTTTGTCTGCTAGATGACCAGCCAGCGAAGAGCGATGGGAAGGTGGAAGTGCAGTGCGGTGAAAGTGGGATTGCAGAGATCGTTCTCGCCATGAGTGAGGCTCCAAAATTTGAGAGCTCTAAAAAAGCAATGTGGCCATGCCCTGCGTTATTGCAAAAGGAAAGTCGTCCATACCTCTCATTTCTTATGGCTGGTTCCAGAATAGCACGCCGAACAATCGCGAGGGGGAGAAGGCCGCAGGATAGAAAGAAAGGTCGAGCCGCTTTGATCGAACTAGAAAGCTCGAACTCAATCGACCACCATATGCAAGATCTCCCGGAATCTTGCAATGAGGTCGAGAGTGGAGAGCGGTGGTGCAGCGAGTCGACGCAGGGTTGATTTGGCCGGCCGCCTACTAGCCGGTCAGTATGGGGAAAACAAGAGGAAGAAGAAAGAACGATTTGGGATGGAAGAATGGACCAGAAAGTCGTCTGTCGAAAAGCATTGTTCGAGTATAGAAAAAGAAATCAACAGAAGGCTCATCAAATGCAAAGTCGACCAAAAATTCCTGACAAAGTCCTTGTTAGTATCCGCAATTCACGGCCGGCAAGGTACATAACATGTACAGACATGCATGTGCGAAGCGTACATGTACTCCCAATTAACATTAGCGTCGCCAGTCTAAAAGGGTGGCATACACGCTTAAAATTTCAAGCTGGCTGACCAAAGAATTTCTTAGAACGGACAGACACTCTGCCGCTTGAAATTGAATATGCGACACTTTAAGCCGCTTGCAATCATGGCGAATGCAAATAATATGTAAAGACGAAGTATTTTTAGAAAAAGAAGGCGATTCGATTCATACGCGTCGAGAGACGTTTCAACGCAAGGGCATCGTCATGAATTCCACCAGCCCTGACTCGCGATCCATCGATCCGTGCTTGTCGATATTGGATCTCCCCAACCAACCGTGACGCTTCACCTCAAATCAACCTGCAGGCCGCCCAGGAACGCAAAGTACACGCCCGCCCTAGTCCGCCCTGCCGTCGCCCATATATCATTGCTTGAACAGAAATAGAAGACAGATCCCGGACCTGCGAAACCATCGAAGGCAAGGGAACCTGATGTCATTTAGCAAATT
This sequence comes from Drechslerella dactyloides, assembly GCA_020064725.1. NCBI lineage: Eukaryota > Fungi > Ascomycota > Orbiliomycetes > Orbiliales > Orbiliaceae > Drechslerella > Drechslerella dactyloides. Next base: position 124,394 of record JAGTWJ010000017.1, read on the forward strand.
GCGAACGGCTTTCGGCGCTATTTCAGAGAAAGCAATTAAGGATAAGGCAAGGAGCCATGCAACGTCTCGCATGCGCATCACCATTCACTTCTCTGAAGGCGGAAGGCCAATCAACAAAGTGTCAAGGGCCCTGATTGAGAACATCGTCTGCAGCAAGAAGCAAGGCAACTGTGGCGGTGCGAGCGATAGGCCGCCATCGACATCGATGTTCACTTTGTGGCAACCAGCGGAGCACTCGAGACATCCCCTCTGTCGAAACCAGCCATTCACAAGCTCCAACGCGCCAGCGATGATAGCGGCCGCGCAATGTTGCTATCCAACCAACTGAGGGGATATCTATTGTGAAACCGACCCCAAGCCGCGATCATCGGCGCTTTTCATTTCTGGAAAACGCCGAGCTTGATACTGATATAGTTTGCTTGACATCGCGTGCGAGAACGCTGCTTGGCTTTGTGCGGAGCCAGACCAACCTTTGCAGCCCTCGCATGTGACCGACGGTGTTATTTCCTCTGATGGTTATGTGGTGGAGTAACCAACTGCGAAAATTTTAAAATATTCGGCCGGCACGCCGGCAGATGTTTTATCCAGTATGTATACGATGTGGCCATATCTGCGACGTAACAGAATTGAGAACGATGAGTAACGGAAAAAAGCGTCTCGGCCTGCCGCGAACCTCAAGACGAAGCTCATTGTCCAAAGCCTGCTAGCGCTGGGGGATCGGTAAGAATTGCCTGGGTCCTGGTCCCTGTATACCTCACTCCGGAAAGAAGGAAATATGTGTCCATTTTTGGTGCCCTTTTTCGCAACCGCAATGTCACCGTGGCGGCGAAATTTTAAAAAGGGCGCTGGGCAATCTCTTGGAATTTTTCTTTTGACAGGTGAGGCTCCCCAGCTCCCGCCCTGCGATGCCAAACAATCTTCAAACGGGAAAAATGCCCGACTGGACAGCCAAGCTGTGTCACCGACGGACTGCTATCGAACTGCCCTTTTCTTGGACCGTCATGCCAGTCCGTCCGCCAGTGAACATAGGATCCAATCGTTTAACATGCATCTGCTTCCTACATACATCTCTGATCATCTCAAGAGCCATGGGTCTATGAGAAGAACAAAGAGTCGAGATGAGGATCAAGAAGGAGAATAAAAAATAGGCAAGAAGAGCCATCCACATGTCCGAAGTGGAAGGAACAGGGGGCTGGCAGCCGAGGAATGTGGCGAGAAAAAGGCGAGCAAAAGCGTTTGACTGATGCATGAGATCGTTGACACAGAAACAAGCCCGCCTGCTCGCTTATATTGAGCGCGTCCCGAGATGGCAGCTCGCCGCCAGCTTCTGTCCGTTCAGTAAGCTCTGGAAGGTCTGGGGACGAGGCAACAATGGCATTGAGACCCAGGATCGGGGATAAGGCACATCCACTACTGCTTACGCGTGAGTCAGCCTCACAAAGGTTTCAAAAAACCTCACGTTAGCTACCACCAACCATTGTCGGCCGCCGCAAAATTGACTTGCGAGATCGATACTTAATTACTTATCTGTGTATCATCTACAAGGACATTATAATCATTCTAGCAGGTGCCACTAGCTTGTCGGAGAGCGCTGCACAGGGCTGGTTACGAGACATATATGCTACGACCGAACACGGTACTGCAACAAGTCAGCATTAACCTTGCAAGTTTTACCACCTATACTACGATTCTTTACGAGCCGCTGGCAACAAAAACCAAACACTATATGTGTGCACTAAGGTTATATTGATCTTACTCGCAGTTTATTACATCGCGCGTTGTTCAAAAGCGCACTAGGATCGGTCAAACGCCTTCCCAGAGTCCAATGGATGTGTGCGTGCATACGTGAGAATTAGCTCTTGAGATACCCCGCTTGCTTCAGAATCGAAATGTCAGCCCGCATGCATATATACGCTTGTGCTCATCACATTCGAAGTCGATCGGACCACCCGCATCCCGCCATAGGGTCACTCTAGCACATCACTCCGTACGTGCATACTGTAATCACGCAGCGCAGTGTAACTTGATAGAGAACAGTTAACGGGGTGCAACGCATGCGCATGACGGCTGACAGCTTGCATTCAGAGTTAAGTTACACAATCAACGTGCAACCAGAATGTAATTATTGCAAGGGTCTGGCAACTCGGATGTCTTTTGATCTGTGCTACCACACCGTCCATAACATCCGCTAAGCCAGGAGGATGGCAACATCATGAAATGCTCGAGCATGAGCAGCTAGCAACCCGAATGCTGAAATATGGACTAATCATAAGGTCAGTACAATGAACACACAGCAGCAATATATCAAACTCGAAGTCGAAGTTAGGTTCGAAATGCGAACGGACCAGGTCTTCCGTAGAGCACGTGTATCACTTGCTCTACATGACGTAATACCCCATACTTTATGTTTAGAAGGTTTATATATTTGACGATCAGTAAGCCCTGTTTATTATAATAATAATCTCCGCAGTGATGAGAATGTCTGGATTAGCTATTCGTGAGCGGCAAATTAAAATTTTCGACTAAAAGAAAATCGCTCGTAAGCAAGCGGATGCCTGCTCAAGTCACACAAAGGAAGCAGTGTGCGGCCGCCATGCGTTATGCAGCACAACATAATATTGTTCTGTATTTGTCTCCACCTGGAAGGACTGAACTCTGCAAAGCCGGGCCGTGGCTTTCCCAGATCTCGACAATTGCAGACTTCATGCGAGACCGCGAGCACGAAAATGCGCAGCACGCAGAATAACTAATCTCAAAAGACTTGTAAGGTAAAAGTGAGCCGGGTATGTTAGAGTCGCGCGTACATTGTGCGACATGCTTCAGGGGTGACGTTACGGAGGTGAACGTCTAGACATCTGCCCACATCAGGCAGCATTCGCCCCCAATCTACCCCGCTTGAACCTCGTGATACAAATTTAACTTCGAAGAATAAAGTCGAGGAGCACTTGTACTGTACGATTTCATTATGGATATTAGATTAGAATCTGCCAAACCAACTCGTGAGTGGAAAACTGTTTGAATTCCGAAGCTCTTGGCTCGTAAAAAGAAGAATGTTATCGTATCATGAAATAATATATTCGAACTGCACCCTCTCAACAGCAGTCACAAGGGGAAACCCAATCGCAGCCGCCGTCTTGAAACATCTGGTCGTAATCGGGGACCCACAAACCCTTAATAAAAACAAAAAGAGGTCGGCTATATATCTGCAATGAAGTTTCTGGAGTAAGCTGCCCTAAGACATCTGAGCAACAAAGTGAACCCCAACGGACAAGAACGAAGAAAACGAGCCTTAGGTGACATACATTCCATCTTACCGATGCTCTAGGAGGCTCTTTACAGCTTTGTAATTCATCAACAACCTTCTGACTGGCTGGAGACAAGGGTGACCCTTGGGATTGTGCAACGCCCGGATTGTTCTATTGTTGATATGTGTTCTATTCTGACATAAAAGCCCATGGATGTGCGAAGACAGATGGGGACGCACAAAGTGGGGTTGACACCGAATCAGGAGCTGGGCTGTGGTGTGTTCGGCATTAACTTCGCAAATATTCCTTTATGCATTTTGACAGCAGTTCGGAGTCTGCGATTAGCAGTCGGCCGAGTGCCGGCGCAAGTGGGGTTCTGGAATCACCCGAAACAGAGCCGCGCCCCAATGGGAAAATCCCGGGAAACAAAGCCATTCATCGATTTAAGTAGCCTATCGTTATAGCTATTGATCCAAGCTGGAAATGGTCGACAACTCAGAGTCACTGGCCAAAGTTCCAAATACTTACCTAGGTATCAAGTGTAGCATCGGTGACGCTGACGCAGCGAGCTTGGAAGTAGAACGGCGCCGCGCAATGACGTACATGTAAAATCATTTCAATGGTCGTGGCTGGGCTAGGGGTAGAGGCTTGGCGCCTGTCTCTCTACTACTGAGTTATACACAGGTACGTTACACTATAATTGAGGCAGAATTTGCAAGCGCCTGTTCGCTCTCGTGGAATCAAGTTTGGGATTTCTTCATTCCTAACTTTGTTAAAGGGAACGGGCCTACATGTGGATGCGCCATGTATGCACGGTACCTCTAGCTTCTGCAGACGGCAAACTCCAGAACCGACATTCCGTGCGCTGCAGGTCTTCCACCCGCTTGTTGGCAATTATGCAAAGAACAGCTCGTGAAGCAAGCCTAAAACCCTCACTGGACCAGTTGGCTTCCGTTTTGCACGGGGTTGGCACACTAGACCCGGATTTGCCGCCTTACGTTTACCAACTAGTGGCGTACCCCACACATCTCGATAAGGTATGATAACCGGACAAGAACGTTTGAGCTGACGTCGACAGCTCGCCGCAGCAATGGACACTTCGAGATCGATCACGAAAGGATATAGTTTGTTTGAATCAAAGCCGTGGCCCGATATACTCAACTGGATCCGCGCCAGTTGATGAGTTCCGTCCGCCTTGGCCTCTGTGCTGGTCTCAATGTCTTCATTGCGACTGACGCGTGCGCGTAGGTATAATGGTGCGGCACCAAATGTCTCCTTAAGCACGCGGACTGAAGGAATCGGACGGAGTGGTGGGGTCACTCTACTAGCTACTTGGCGCCCAGGTGCGCGTAAACTACTCAGCCTCAGACACTATGGTATCATTTCTACCCTGCGAGATATTCTCTCCAAGTTGGGGTGTTTTGCTACGAGATCAACGTTAGGACAACATCTCTTTCAGGCAGCCTCCGGTTTACATATACGTACCCAGATCTGTGGATTGGAAAGTTAATCTGGCGCAGTATTCTGAATACTCACGACCAAGCGCAAGCTTGTCTAAGGCCGGAAACTCGATCTCACTTGTACACTCCGACACATCAATAAAACTTACCCAAGCGTTGGTAGACCCGGAACGAAAAATATGATGCCGGAATAGCTCCAAAAATATTCCGAGGTCAATTTGAGTTTGAGTTGAGGAACATCAGCCGTGCCATAAAATCTGGTCACGAGATCCAAGACATTCGCCTATTGCGGAGTTACGATTTACCGATCTTACTCGCATGGCTGACGATGTATAATTCCTGGAAGCTTTTGTTGACAAAGTTTACAAAAATATATGAATGTATGCTGTGCATATTTGTCGGAGCTTTGATAATTCTCATCAACCTTCTAATTGGAGATATTCCGGAATTATAACGTCTAGTCAATACGTGTGAGTGTTTGGATATACGGAGTAAATATCTGCCTAACTACATTTCCTTCGCACAGCTGGCTTACATCCTGTAATTGATTTACACGAATCCGTCATGCGAAATTGACAATAATAAGTCAGATTCTGTCAAATATTCCTTCATCGTAGCAGTCTAGACTTTCCAGGGCTTGCATTGATGAATAAGGCAACACAAAATCCTGCAGCCTAGATTTCGACATTCTGATTTTGGTTGCCTGCGGGACTTACAATTCCCTTGCTTGAGAAAAGGCAAGGATCCTATGGAGGCTTAAATAGACTTGCGTATATGCGGAGCGCTTCGATTTGCAATGCCAATTTGCAATAGACACATGCGGGTCAATAAAATAGCAGATCTTCATGCTTGCATGCAGGGGTTGAGCCGAATCTGTAGCGGTTGCTAGCGCTAGTAGATAGCTGAGATTATAGTAATTTTCGAAATGTTAAACAACTTGGTCCGATTTAATGGTGTTAACTTCGCGCGAATGTTCACGTATAGCCATTTCCATGGAGCCGGAGGGTCACGTCCCCAATATTAATATACCACAATCTTGGCCGCTACTATAATGAGTCTGTTTCTTTACTCCCCCCGGGCTGACGTATAATGCATCTAAAGATGGTCTACTAAGCGAATCGATCAAGCTCAATAAGTATGACATCAATCTGAGGATTAGACCCTGAAATTGGTGAAGCTTTAGAGCTGTAATTCTTTTCTATATAATCTAGTAGCTCTGCGCGTAGATAGACCGTCAATCCAGAACATACGCATAGTACACTTGCGCTGACCATCGTTAGGAACGCAATTTACTTTTCGTCGAACAAGTTAAGTTTTTTTCTGGGCTGCTTGTAGCAATTCAAACCGCTTAGCCCATACGTATGAAAGAGATATATATACTCGAAGATACATAACCAACTCAGCGTCATGATTCCGAGGCATATAGAGATAAGTGGGTACGGTCAAACACCCTCAAAGTGCATCAGCACAAGGAAGTCGTGTCGGATATCTATGCGTATACTCATATACCCGTCGGTGTACATTAACAGATTCAGATTCATGGAAAGATTTTACGGAGGGCCTCGAGTCTATTTTTATAATTGACTCTGTGGATCTTTGGGCCCTTTGCATCGGCGGATGAGTTTCAACAGCCGGATTGAGTTGAACTCCTCTTCCTAATAAAAGTTCTTCACTTTCGTAGGAATATTTAATTCGTATAGACTTGGTGCATATATTGATCATCTGCGATACTTTTAACTATCAGGGTTTGTAGTTTCGATGACATCACAATAATCCATGTCCTGATTATACGTATCGACATCAGCCGCATTCTGTAGTATCTCCTTTGAATCTAATCTACCCAAACGAGTACCCATGAACCTAGCGCTATGTGTTTCTAGATAGATCCGGATAATTCGAATGAATTTCCAAAATCTCTGCGCAACTTCCAAGAATAGGAAACTCGATTTGTATCTGGTAGCCTGCAAGAATAGGAGCAGGATCACCAGTTTGGGGGAGGAGTTCCCCATCAAATTTTGGCATTTAGATAGTACTGCTTTCCAAATTTTTGGCTCGTGTCAGACGCCCGGTTGCGACACTGACATTAGCTGTGACCAATACGGGGTACCTATATAATATTATCGAAATGCTCACATGATGCAATGGATTGCGGAAGCCTAACTGAATGAAGCTAAGCACGTGTGTGTCGTCCTCTGGAGCACCAAATATTTACGTACATGTATAGGGTCTTGGAGGAAAGGATTTTCCCTGCATGAAGGTATCATCAACGAGTCACGACATTGCCATCTTAGCCTGAGTGTGCCTTACTTCCTGCGTCCAGATGTAGCTCGGATCCGACCAACAATTTTTTTGCATCAGATTCCAATCGGGGCTGGTAGCCAACCACCGGATCTAGAAAGACATCGGCAGTCGCTGGAACACAATATTCATTATGTACATTGCACATATGCACTCATTTACACCTAAATCAATGGAACCTCGCCTAGCATCGAGGCTAATATCTCACATCGATACTCAGACAGTTTTTTGCATTTATATCTTTCAGCTGGTATAGTATAGCTGTAATGACAAATAACTCTAGATCTGAGGCATCAAGCTCTGGGTACGAGAGGCTTATTGGACTTATATGTCGCGCGCGTGCTGCGGATATAGTCTAAGCGGTTGATACGTAAAGTATATATACTATCTTCAAAGCCAATCGGCTGATGAAAACACTAAGATCCAAACATTGGTGCTCTCTTATACATTCAGGAAAAAGGGACAACCCTATCCTGGACTGGTAGCAGTAGCACTACCAACCGAAGCGATGTGGGGCTGATGAAGTCTGGTTACCTGCAGATCTGCACGGGTAGATAAGTAGTTGCATCTATAAGCCTGTACGCACATGTATCGCGGCAACATGAGTATCCATGCATGAAGATTGGATAACCTGGTAATTGCTGGATTGATCTTGTTGCATTTCGCGGCAACCAGTAGCATACCATCCGCAGGTATCGATTCGCATCTGTTCACCAAGGGTATGCGCCTACAAACTTCAGAGGTGCGGGGAGCCCTAGCTCTCGGGGGTCGGAAAGCCTCATAAGGCTGAGATATGCAAACCGTGAATCTCAGGCCCCTTGATACATGTTGGGCCCTTTTTTTGCGTAAGCTATTCATATAACGTATTTTCAGATATTGATATTCCTGGGGCTGGGTATGATGGGACGAATCATAACGGGTAGACAGCCTATTGGTCGTTACACAGTGCACTGGCCTAACTGCATGGCTATGTAAGTTTCTCAATGGAGAACGCCATCAGGGCTTAGTAAATTTCAGGGCTTAGTAAATTTCAGGGCTTAGTAAATTTCAGGGCTTAGTAAAATTTGAGTTTTTTATGGTTCTAAGGTTCGGTATCTTGTGAGAGTCGACTAATCCTTCATGTCGGAAAGTGAGATGTAAGCCAGAGCTACAGGGCTGATAAATCAGATAGGGTTTGGCTGGTCAGGGTCAGTCGATTAAGATGTGAAAGCTGAGTGCTCGAGATTTCGAAATATGCATGGGCTATAGCAATTTGGGCTGCAGCCATTAGCTTTGTGTTTACAAAGCACTCTACCTTGAGAACACACCTCGCCATGCATATTACTATTATTATATCGAAATGGGGACATTTCAAGGCAGACACCGTCCAAGCGCCTAGTCTTGAAGCTGTTAAGCAACGGAAAGCTCGTGAATTTGAGCATAGCATGCATCAGGGGTCCCCAACCGGCGTCAGAGCGAGCCCTCGGTTGGACTCCACCCGTCGCTGTCTTAGGTGTAGGGCTGAGATGCAGGTAGTCAGTGGGGTAGCAGCGGGAGATAGCCTCCAATAGAAGGCTTTGGACCAGCAGATACAGGCTTAGTATCGAAAGTTAGTGATCAATTTGTGCATTCGAAGCCATTCCTATCTTACTAACATCGTGCATTTGTTCAGTCATCACATGCATGGTCGCGGAGAGCTCAAGCTCGAGGGTTCGGTCGAATGTTCCAATGCTTATCTGCATGCGTTATACCGGGTGCCCAGCTCGAGCTCTACGCATGCTTCGGAATAAGCTTTCGATCACCGGCATCGTTCGGAGACTCCGAGGGCCCAATTACCCTGGAGATTCCAATTCTTTCTCCACCGCGACATCGGGCATGTCCAGAAAACGTCAGATCCCGTTCTTGCATGATCATACCTCGAAAAATGTCTCAGTGCGCTGCTCGGATTGCCCTGTCGTCCCTGTAGGGCTGGCAGGCATCAGGGGTGAAAGTCCTCTGCGTTGGCTAACCGTATTCGACCGAGCGCCGCGACGAATGCGCGCTGCATGCACTCAGCCTCCACCATGCACCCAAAGCGACATCTGCCAGCCAATCGCGGCCGGCCGTTCGCAACAGCCTTTTTTGGCCGCATGCGCAGACGCCTTAATCCGGATGATATTACGTTGCCAGGGTCGTTTCGACATTCGCGAGCTTGCAAATTAAACGACTGAGTCAGTTGACCAAAGCCAGCACAGCGTGCACCGCACAACACCCAATCCGTGTCAGACTCCACAACCCTGGATTCATTATCGCATTTGATTCCGAAAGAATTATAGTTCGCGATATCGTTTAACCTGAGTTGACAGTTTTCCAAGCCAGGCAAACAATTGGTGCAACTCTTGCATATTCATCTGACCCTGTGGCCGAAGATAGACACCCATCCCACGCCTACGGTCCGTCCCCAGAGTGGTACATCTGCCAGAAGTACCTTTGTTTCCCGGAAGGTACCTTCACATCAAGTACCTCCTCCCGGGCGCCCAGATTGAGAATCAGGTCTCCAGGTCCCCGGGATAGATGGGCGTACTTTCGGTTTTCCCGGTTCAGAGGCTGACAATTCCCCTCAAGCTTTAGATAGTCCAGACACACATACCCAATACACATGTATGCGAAGCGTAGGCTGAAGTAGAGAAACTTCTTGATTATTAATTCCATATGCAATTCGTTGTCGGCCTCATCTACGAAGTTTGTCCACTATCCGCATCTGGGAATAGAGTACTAGGCTGGAGTAGCAGAATATCCGTGATGGTGCTCATAGAGTTTTTTAATTGATGTGGATGGAAAGGCTTCTTATCTAGTAGTAGTAGAAACCAAATCTAATTGGTTTGCCCGTGGCTCATAGGCCGCACTATCTACTTAAGTAAGTACATGTACATGTACGTATCTATCTAATATTCCTAACACTAATCCGCCCCAACTTTGTTCCGTTGGTTGCATCTCAAATGGCGGGCTTATGCTGCTTGTCGGGCCTCATTATTTTAATGAACAAACGTATTAGCGCATTGAATTTTCATGCATGTTTGAGATAGGGGACAGATATCTAGATTCTGCGCTGATTTGGCATTGCGGCCGTGGTCGACGTAGCAGCCTTGTCTTGTAAACCAGACTGCCAGTCCTAAGGCTGGCGAAGTAGCACTCTGCAATTCGAATATTCGTGGACAATCCAACATTCTTCCGGCCGATATAGGTAACTAGTATTTGGATTGTAATTATGACTTAGCCTGTGGTACGATCTAACTTAAGGGCAATCGATTATGAATTGAAGCAAGTTAGACGATATCGGGTAATGCGTAGCCCAGATCTGATAAGGCGACATATCATATCTGGGGAACATAGGTAGCTGGCTACATAGATCAGGACCAAATTAAGTTGGCAAAGAGTTAATTGAAATGTCCGCTTCGCATTTCTTTGTGGCTCATCCTCAGTAAAAAACGGTGTACGCGGGTCTCACAGCGGTATGCCCATTGTATTGTCGCAATTGACTTTCTGTGACTTTTGTTTTCCTGCTTTCATAACCTTTCCTAACATGCGCCTGTACTCCCTACGTATGCTCAACGAGGCCACCACTCATTTTGTATGTTGTTGACGTCTCGAAACTAGAAACTAGGTATTTGTCGGATGAACGCCTCGTGGACCTCCGACCCTCAATCGACAGAGCTACTTGTGCATATGCGCGTCTGGTCAGCCTCTTGTATGGAGCGTGCCCTCATAGCTAGCTACACTCATCGAGCTAGCAAAGTACACGTCAAATTCTGATAGCAGAGCCGCCGATTTGCCAAATATACAAACGGAAATTCGGGGGTCTGGATCTAGGTAGTTGCGAAAGCTTTTGGTGTTGCCGTTGAAAATGCAACACTCCGTTCAAGCGGCCCCCAAGATGTCGTGATGCTTAACCTCGGCTTATTTCTGGGTCCTCAAGGCCAAGTTGCTCCGCCGCTGCCATCGACATGACCCTACCACGGATTGATCGCGAGGTCGCGATCGATCCTGTCGCAATGAACTGAAGCGCCAACCCACTCAGGTTCATTTTGACCGACGTACTCGGCGACAGGTTACACCAATGTCGCCAGCAACTGCGGTCGGCCTGCCCGCCGCCTTCCTCAGCAGAATTCGCGCGTATCCGTCTCTCCCTTCCCATACCTGGTACTACCTAACCCTCATCACGCTAAGCGTCTGCAATAAGCCCGAGTTCATTGCTCCCCTTCTTTCCCATGCGTTTACGCATAGCGCGATACCCGGCAGCGCCGATGCGGCGTATGTGAAGGAGGAGCGGGCCTGGCTTGCGCGAAACCCCGGACAGCTGGGTAAAGTCGATGGCGAAGGACGTGAGAGTGCGTTGCGGATACTGCGGAGATGTAGAGAGGGCTTGGTGAAAAGCGGCGCCATCGGAGGCCTACCGAAGGTATTCTCATCCCATGTCCAATCTGATCTATGATCTGTTTCGTGGAGGCATGCGTGACAGTGGACTAACACACGCGTACTATGGCTGAGCGCTATCTAGGCTATAAATTCTCTATACCACCTTCGCAAATGCCACGATCCTCATCTTCTCGATCCGTTACCTACAAATTCCTCTATCTCGCCTTCTACTCTTCATCCGCTATCGTCAGCCTATCCAACGCTGCGCCCAAATTCTATTCCCTCGACATATCTCGATACGCAGGAATTAGGCATTGGTTTCCCACAGTCGGCCCCCCCGTCTCCAACTCTCTCGAATGTCAACCCCACTCTCCCATTCCTTAACCGTGGCCGCGGATTCTTCAACACGTTATACGGACCTCAAAACGCTCCGAAAGTGCGCATAAACTTGCAAAAGTCCTCACCGGACCTGCAAATCCTTGCCACCTGGGTCTATGCCCTGATCTTGAGCGAGTCAACAGTGTTATCGCCCAAGGAGACTAGTTTTACGCTGATAGCTGCTTTAATACCACAAGATGTCAATGCGCAACTGAAGCCGCATCTTCAAGGTGCTGTAAATAATGGGGCTACAACGGAGGAGGTGGAGGCTGTCAGGGGCATGCTGATAGAGTTGTGTACGGAATTAGGTGTAGGGTGGAAAGGAGAGGTTGCTAAACTATAGGCATCTGCGGGCCTATTGGGTCGGGGCGATTTATATAGTTTTGCGCAGATTTTGTCGCAGGTTGAGCGTATCTATAGACTTTCGACGCAACCTTTGACCTTTGTACCTTGTTCATTCCGCAATACAGTATAACATGATTGTTCAATGAGAGTAGCTTCCGACAATTCAGTGATCATCAGTGCACACGCGGATGGATATGACAGGCATCTATTGGTCATGATCTTGGAGAGTCTCGATGAGCTCGATCGCGAGCTAGTTGGGAGTTACTAGACCTCGAGACTACGTTGATAGATGTACTATAGATATTGATACTTGATATCTTACTTTTAGTTGTATACACCGGAAAGACCTGCCAGAATGAAAACGACCCTCAAAGGCCGTTCCTCGGGCAGTTTGATGAATTGATTAGACTAGATTGATGACAGAGTGCTCAATCCGAGGCGCCGGAATAGATGAGCTTGTGCTAAACCGAGACAAGAATGCAGAAAACGGAATTGAGGAACAAGAAGCGACATCAAAAGGAATGTCACTCTGGTCTCCCAGAGTTCGGAGGGTCAAGAGCCAGGATAGAAATAAAAGATATCGATGTAAAGCGCGGATTGGCGAAAAGGAAAGAAACTCAAATTAAAACTTTTGTTTCCCTAGCCCATGAGTGGTATATCAAAAGAAATTTACTAACTGGTCAAAGGACAGGACGGAATATGGAAGAAAAACAAGAGATGACGGAAACCGACCCAAGATTCTCGAAGAGGGGGAAGCACAAGTGTAAGGAAACTATTAAACCACAACAATTGGACGCCTTGATGAAGTAGTGCAAGAAAGTAATCACACACAAGTTAGGAGAGGACTGTAAGAAAGGAATGGATGGACTGAGTCGTCGAGAGAAAAAGAGTTTGAAAGTGTTCATGGCAGCGCTGTGCCTGCGTTTCTTAGAAGAGCTTCTTGAACCAACTGAGTCTATTGTTCGCCTTGGGCTTCTCATCGGAATGTTCATCGTAATCGTATTCGCCGGCGTCATCGTATCTAGGCTCTCTCGTTGTGTAAGAACGTCGCAAGCTCGGTCGTCGGTCTCGTTCGTACTCCTCCTCCTCGGAACCCGATGGCTGCTTGCTGTAACGGCGACCGTTGCCATTTCCATGATACGACCGATGCCTGGTTAGCTCTTCTTTGGCAGCTTTGAGTTCGTGAGCCTCTTTCCGTGCGGCTCTGCGGGCATCGCGCCGAATTTCTTCTTCCTCCTCCTTAGTCAGGAGGGGCCGTTCAGGCGATTTCTTGTTGCTGCCGGAGGAATGCTGATCGGCGTTACTACTGCCTCGAGGTTTTCCATGTGGCATGTCGTAGGAGGACATGCGTCGCGAAGCGCGTCTCGCAGCTCGAGCGTCCCGTTTGACCATCTTGGCTTCGATCTCTTCGGGTGAGAGGGATTTGTATCGCTCCTCTCGACGGGCCGCACGACGGACTTCCTTCTCTTGGTCCTTGTCTTCAGATGAGGGTGCTCCACCGCCCCGTTCGCGGTACTCCGATTTTCGAGACTTGGCTGCTTGAGTGCTGGCGGATGTGGCTCTCGCTTGATACTCCTCCGCAGCGGCCTGGAACTCGGCCTGACGGATGCGAGCTTCCTCAGCTTCGGCTTCAAGAGCAGCTTGTCGTAATCTTTCTGATTCCTCAAGTTCTGCCCTTCTCAGCTCCTCGCGTCGGCGTTCAGCTTCTCTGGCAGCTTTCCGCTGACGGCGCTCCTCCTCTTCACGAGCGATCGCGATCGCAGCTTCCTGTTGTTTCTTGTCGCGACGACGGGCTTCTCGGCGGGCCTCGCGTTCGGCGTCATCTTCCTTACGAGACTTGGAGGTCTTGGAGCGTCGCATTTCAGGCCGATGCGGAGCGTCTTTTGACTTCCTGCGGGTGGCTTTCTCGTCAACAGCGGTTCCTAGAAGGCGGTCTGCTTTGGAGTGTCGGCGGCTAGATGAAGGGCCTGAAGAGGAATGTGGTCGAGATTTCTTTGATGATGGTGCAAGTGCAGCTTCATTGGGCGACTCATCAACACTTTCGTCCCCAGACCTTTTCCTCTGTTCCTCTTCTTCTTCTTCTTCCTCCGCTGCCTCTTCTTCTGGCTCTTCTACTTCTGCAGGCTCCTCAATCACGGGCTTCTCCGCCCCATCGCCATCGCCATCCTCATCTTCATCCTCATCGATGTCGAAGGCGAGATCTAGTTTCGCTTGTTCTGTCGCCTCTACTCCATCGACAGGAGCTTCCTCTTCAACTTCGGCTTCAACGACCTCTTCAACGACAGGGCCGTCTTCAGCTGGCTCCTCGTCCTGGATCTGCTCGGCTTCCTTAGCCTTTCTCCTTTTTCTCTCCTCTCGTCTCTTCTCTTTCGCAGCGACCGCTTCATCATCATACTTCTTGCTCCTTCGCTTCTCCCGCTCCCTCTCTTTCTCCCGCTCCCTTTCCCTCTCTCTCTCCTTCTCCTTCTCTCTTTCCTTCTCCTCTCTCCTCCTCTCTTTATGGGCCTTGTGTCGTGCCCGCCGTTCCTCTTCGGTCTCGTCCCGCTTCTTACGCTTCTTCTCTGCGGCTTTGTCGAGGGCAATCTCACCCTTCCGGCCAAATTTAGGGCCCGGAAAAGGGGTCTCGGGAACCAAGAACTGCTCAATATCCATGCCGCCACCTGGAGTCTTGAGTAGAGCTATGTCATCATGCTCCCGTTCACCGTCTTCTTCGTCATCTTCAATGATTAACTCTGGCAGCGCATAGGGGTCCTTTACGGATTTGGTATGTTGACTGCTCCTACTACGCTCGCTAGCGGCGCCGTCAGCAACGGCAACAGCTTCGGGTTCGGCCTCATCGACAGCGTCGGCAATTTCGGGAGCATCAGCATCTTCGCCATCTTCAGCGTCTTGGGCGTCCTCTACAGCTTCCCCGTATTCGCTAATGGGAGCAGACGCCGGTGAAGCAGGGGCAGCGGGCTCTGATTCTGGTTCGGCTTCGGGTTCAAGCAATACTTGGATGCCCTTCTTGGCAGCTTTGGCAGCAGCCTTCTCCTCAGCCTTTGCAGCCTTCTCTGCAGCCTTCGCTGCAGCTTTCTCGGCGGCCTGTTTGGCTTTCTCAGCCGCCTTGGCCTCCTTCTCCTGCTGCTTCGCTTTCGTTTTCGCTTCTCGACGCGCAAGCTCTTCTTCAACTCGACGTTCGAACTCCTCTTTGCGAGCCTTCTCACGGGCTAACCTTTGCTTCTTAGCAAGTTCTCCAGCGGTAATCTTCTTTTTCGGTTTTGGCGTCTCTGGAACCGGTGCTAATGCGATAAAATTCGATCAAAAAGGTGAACTCGACCATGTGCAAGACAAAAGGCTTCAACCTACCTTCTTCAGCTAGCGCGTCGTCGCCATCGCCTTCGGCGGCATCTTCAGGAGGTTCTTGAGCCTCAGCGGGAGCTTCATCGGCTACGTCACCTTCTGGAGCCGGCTCCGAAGCCGGCTCCACAGATTCTGACTCTTCAACCGCCGTTGGTTCGGGCGTCGGCGGATCCGCCTTCTTCTTGGTAGCGGTTCTCGGTTGTGAGGGAGCGGAGAAAAAGCTCAACAACCCGCCGGTATTCCGTCCCCCGAGTTTCTTTGAGGCTGACACAGCCTTCTTGTTTTCTGGTTCTGCTGTAGCGGATGCCTCCTCAACAGCCGCGTCCGGTTCAGCAGGCTCTGCTGCATCCGCGGGTGGAGTTGCAGGTGGAGTCGCAGGCGCTTCCGCAGGTTCGGACTCAGGCTCGGGCTCGGGCTCGGGCTCCTTCTTCTTTGTCACAGTCTTTTTCCTCGCCGGAGTAGGCTGTGAGAAAAGCGATAGGCCAGAACTTTGTCTCTGTGTACTCGCTCTCGTTGGAGTTTTGATGCTCTTGACAGCAGCAGTCTTCGAAGTCGGCTGGTCCGTGCCGAGTAATTTGGCGGCTCTAATAGGGAAAATGTCAGGCTACAATTATCTTCTCGGTTTGTTTCACTTGCATCGAGGACAGAACGGTCGCGGGAACATACTTTGAAGAAACTCGCGGCGTCTCCTCAACCTCTTCCAGTTCCAGTTCTGGGACAGGATCCGGTTTGGATGCGGGTGCGGTTGCCAGTGCTGAGTCTCCACGGGGCGCATGCGACGGCCGTCGCTTCGCTCCGAAGAGCGCCCATGGATCTACGCCGCCTGAAGCCGTAGCGTCGGGTATTTCGAAAGCACCGATGTCTAGTTCTTGGAACGCTCTTTCGGATTTGTCTTGCTCGCCGGGTCCCTCAACCGGTCGAGCCTCCTCCTTGGTCTCTTCAGCTGGTGGGTCTTCGGCCGGAGGCGCGACCACAGGCGCGGGAGCGGCTTCCTTTTCTTTTTGCGACTTTCTGGCAGCTCGCCTGGCTGCCTTTTCGGCTGCTGCTGCTCGCTCCTTCTCTGCCCTTTCCTCTCTGTCCCTTGCAAGTTGTTCCCTCAGCAGCTGCGCCCGAGTCGGCTTGGGCTGCTTTTGCTCAGTGACCAGCGCCTTCTTGGTTTTTTTCGGTAATGCTTGGGAGGGAGCAGGATCTGCCGGAGCGGGCTCTGGAGCGGGTTGCTCTTCAGCCGCGGTATCTGGTATCGGAGCGGGCTCTTCGACTGGGTCTTCGGCGGGTTCTTCTTTCGCAGGGACGTCGTCTTCCGGGGACGGAGATGCTTGGGGTAAGACAGGCTCCTCCTTCAGATTTATACAGATGAAAGGATCACAGTCGTCAGTTGAGGCGCACAGACGGGCCGAAACGGGCTAATTCACGCGAGAAAACCGCAACACCACGGAAAGGAGCGATGGGAAACGCGGCGAAGGAATCCGTAGTCTTGCAAGACAGACGGAAGCGGAGGATCGCGACGATGGAAGGAGGGAAGGGGGAGGGAAGGGTGTTTATCGCAGCAGCCAGAGAAACGGCGGCGGGCTGGCATTCCGGCGCCAGCCTTACGTGTGTCCACGCCTGCCATGCCAATGCCATAATAAGATAATACTGCCTATAATCTTATTATTGCGTGGCAGTCTCGCGCCTTAATTTCGGCTGAGGAGGAGACGGACAGGCAGCCGGACAGGGGCGCTGCGTTGGACCCGCACGTTACGCCACGGCTGCGGGTTTTTGCTGGTGGCGGTGCCCGACTGGGTAATTGTCATCCGCTTCACAAGAACCGCATCCGTGGAAGCTGCCAGAACGAGGGCCAAGCCCAGCATCCTGTCACAACATGCGCCAGCCATTGCGTCTCCGCTCCCTCACCCTCGTTCTCTCCAGTCGCTCTTTCCCATGTCGCCGACGGTAACGGGTGCGACTCCGGCCGGTTTAGTCTAGCCGCAGGGCTGCAGAACTGGAGCCGGGGGGTTACGAAGCATCCCGTTCTACGGCTGCTCCTCTATCGGCCTCTTTCGGCGGCCAATTGCGGCCCCTCGCATCCGCCCAACCCGCACGGGACTTCGAGAAACGCAACAAAACGGACAATGGATATCACTCGGACGGGAAGCTCTCTCTTACCTTGACTGGACCCCCTCCGCCACCAAAATAAGATCCCCAAAATCCTCTCCTCTCAGTCTTGGGCGCCGCCGGGTAAGGTTCTTCGATCTCCAACTGGAGCAACTCATGAGCTTGCTTCTCTGGTTCCGGTGCAGGCGGTTCGTCCGCTTTCGACTCCGGCTCGGGTTCTGGTGTCGTTTTTGGCTCGGTGGCTGGCGATGCTTCGTCCACAACAGGAGGGGCAGGCTCTGGCGTGCTTTCGGGCTCGGGCACCTGTTCTTTTACCTTCTTACTTGCCAGCCTCCTCTCAGAAATCAATTCCGCTGCTTTGCCTGTTGCCTTGAGTTTCGTCGAGAACGGCAAATCATTCTTTACTGTTGTTGTTTTGAACGGTATCTCTACAGGGGCGGCAGCCGGGATTTTTGAAGCCCGTTTCACGCGAGATCCCCATGGGGTACTTTCAACTTCCTCGACTGGAGCCGGGGTTGGAGTTGGGACTGAGGCCGGGGCTATTGCTGGGACTGAGGCCGGGATTGTTGCCGGAGCCGGAGTCGTAGTCTGAGCTGGAACCGTGGTCTTGACCGGTGCTCTCTTAACTCGAGTCCCAAATAGCGTGCTCCCAACTTCGACAGGTGCGACCTGGATAGCTTCCTCGACTTTCGGCTCTGGAACTATCAGCTTTTCGACCTTTGGCGCCACTGGCTTCTCAACCTCCGATACTCGTGGCTTCTCGAACCTGGACGCCACCGGCTTCTCGAGCTTCGATGTTGGCAGCTTATCGAGTTTTGATATTGGCGCCTTCTCAAGCTTTGATATGGGCGCCTTCTCGGGCTGTGACGTCAGCGACTTTTCCAGCTGTGATGCTGGCTTTTCGAGCTTTGATGCTTGCGGTTTGTCGAATTTCGACGTCAGCGTCCTGTCAAGTTTTGACGCTAGAGGCCTATCCAATCTCGATACTAGCGGTTTCTCGACCTTGGATTCTTCAATCACAGGTTCAATCAACGGTTCCGTTTTCGGCGGTGTTGGTGTCAATAAAGCCGTCTTCGGCGGCTCTTGGCTAGTCTTTTTGAGGCGGTCCCGTTGCGATTTGAGCGTGAACGAAGGATACTCATCCTCAGGTGGAATCGGTGGCGGCACTTCTACGGATAAAACTTGCTCTTGGACCTGTTTTTCCGAATCGATTGGTGCGGGATTGGGGGAATGCGATTTGAACGAGGTGCTCCCAAAACTTCTTTTCGAAGTATGCGATGATCCGAACATACCCCAATTATCGTCCCCGGTATTGAAGTCGTCAGTCCCAAAGTTGGCAGTCAAAAAAGAGTTAGCGTTCTGCTTGATCGGCATGGCTTGGGTTCGTGGCTCGGGCTCCGGTTGCGGCGGTTGCGGCGGCTGCTGCAGCGGTGGTGGTGAAGGAGGACGTTCGACTGCAACGTCAACGACAGCCTTCTTCGCAGCACCCCAGATCGACCTCCAGCCCAGCCCACTCGACTTTTCTTCTTTCTTCGGTTCCTCTTTCTTGGGAGGCGGTGCGGCTGCGGCAGACTCCCAGAACGAGGATGATGCATTCCTTCGCGCTTCCTCTGCCTCCCGCGCTTCTCGCTCTCTCTTTTCACGAGCCAATCGCATTCTCTCCTCCCTCTCTTTGCGCTCTCGCTCTACCGCTTCTTGCGCCTCTCTTTCCTTCCTCTCCCTCTCCTCTTTCTCCTTCTTCAATCTCTCGCTTCGAACTTTCTTGGCCTGCTCAAGCTCGAGCATCCTGGCCTCTTTCTCTCTGGCAGCGGCTTCTTCCTCACGCCTTTGCCTCTCAAGCTCCTTCTCCATCGCAATTCTCGCCTCCTCTTCCTCTTGTCTCTTCTTCTCTGCTGCTTCTTCCTCTAGTCGCTTTCTCTCAGCCTCTTCCTCCTCTTCCTTTTTCTTTCTAGCATCCTCCTCTTCCTTTTTCCTTCTCTCCTCTTCTCCATCGTCACCACCGGCGCCATTTCCTCCACCCGGGCTCGTCGGACTAATCGGTGTTCCCGGCGAGTCGTTCCAACCCCCTGAGTTGCCCTTGTTCCCACCACTTCCGCCGTTATTGTTGTTACGATTATTGTTATTGTTCTTCTTCTTTTTTGCGTAAGAACGAATATTCATCGGCTCTTGTTGAAGGTCGGGGCGGGGAGAGGTTACTGCAGTCGGACTTGTTGGTAGATGTTGAAGAGGTAGTTTGAAGGTGGAGGTGTACGGAGGCGGGATATCATCGTCGTATGTGGGGGGCAGGTCCTCGCAAACTGGGGCCTTGGTTCCGCAGGCCTCCTGACATGATAAACAAATGCCCGTCAGCAACAGCTCCGATTTGGCTCGACACTAGAGCCCGCCAGGAGCCGCGGCACCCACCTGGAATGCTTCAACCAATTTACAATTCAGACTCGCGATAGCCTCGTATCGCGGTACCTCTTCGAACAGGCCATATCCAGCCAGGTTTTCAAGGTATTCGTATGTTTTTGCATGTTGTCGCAGCTGACCGAACCTCCAGATTCTGCCAGCTTCATCGCTGAGTATCGTTAAAATATCGGCCATCGTAGATCGGGGTATGCGGCGTCGGCGGCGGGAGCGGCGGCGCAGCTATATCGCATGATCCCCGTCGTAGCGAATATCTACTAGGTAAACACAGCGGCTTTGGTGTTTCGTTCGTCTTCTCGAGCCGCAATCGGTTGCCCAGTTAAGTTCCCGTGCCAAATGGAGGTCGGTTGATGCCTCCAAAATACTCCAGGCCCAGAATTCCCAAGTTCCTCAACTCCGCAAATTAAACCTGGAAAACAGCAGGGCGAAAATAGCAGCAAAAAGGAAATACGAATACTCGGAGAGGGGTCTGTCGTTTGTAGTTTGTATTCAGTAGAGAAGATGGCTATAAACGACGGCAAAAAAAGTAGATGGTCCCTCCTAACGCCTATTGCCGTCTGTTAATTAAGACGAAGGCGCAGCCAGTCAACTGTTGGCTCCTGTCCCGAACACCCGCTGCTCCTCTAATTTCGCTTGCTATGGAAACTCGGGGCGAAAAGGTCCAAACCGATTCTAGGCAAAAGCTCAGACCGAAACACGTAAAAACCCGAGTCGCTGCTGTAACGCTGACTGAGATAGAACACAGACAAGCGACTCCTGACTTTGCTGACTTTTTTGCGCGCGCGAGCGCGAATGAAGATATGGACCAAAAGACACAAGATAGAAAGCCAAAAACTCCGCGGAGAGATAGAATTAAACGGCAAGGAAAGACAGGTACAAGGCACCGGCAACCAACTAAGCGCTCGAGCTCCAGCAATCCGAGCTGTAAGAAAATAATACCCCGTCAGCCTCTGGAGAGTAGACCAAGGTTAGGCCACTTTGAGATCGAAGAGTGAATTTTTCGGAATCGTGAAACCTAGAAACAGTAAAACTCCAGCGCCTGGATAGGAAAGGATAAGGATATAACGGACGGGTGGATATATATCTTCCGGTCCCAAGCCAGGCCGTCGTGAGTTGGTCTAACGGCAACGTTAGTGAAGTCGAGCTCCCGAGAGCTCAGACCGCGCTACGGGACGGGAGAGTCGACAGGCGTAATAATCATTGTACGATATGCCACGAGAAGAGCTAGGGATTGAGCCTGCTTTTGACATCTTGTCGCTGCAGAATCAATTCCGGCAGCAGACGTGTGTGTACAGCGGTACATGCTTCAATTTAAGTATACGAAGCTCATATGCACCTTCCATGAACTCCTCTGGCGTATGTTCATCCTCGCATTCCCTGCTGCTGCAGACGTTTCACATAGTTGGTAAGGAATTTGTGGCCTGCCTGCAACTCTTTTTTTTTTTTTTTTTTTTTCTTCCTTCTGCGCACCCAGTGGAACCATGGACTGGACGCGATAGAACCAGAGCAGAGGACCTCCAAAAATATCGCTGTCCTGCTGCATGGAGCTTCGCGTCCGCATCCGAGAGATCACAAGGGTCCCGCAGCCAGTCAGTTGTTGCTCCCCTGCAAAATATAGTTAGCGTACCCTCGTGATGCATGCATGTCTGTCGATTCTGCGCAGACCTTGCAAGTGCATACTTCATACAGTCTCGGAAATGGAGAGTTTATTTCTCGCGCTGTAATTCGACCCCGCATATCATACATCATCAAACGAGGAGCCTTGCTCGTCCGCCATGGCGGGAGGAATTCGGTCGAGTGCCGAGTTCGGATGGAGGCGAGTGACCTCAGGTCTCGCTCGCTGCCTCCTCGTCTTCCATCATCCCACGTATGCGCTGTCAGCCGCTCCCCATGATCATATCTCGATTAGCTCTTTTTGTCTTTCCTCATACCATGGTGTGGTGATAATGGGCATGGTGCGGAGCACGAGCAAGGGCACTTCCATCTGTCATACCGCTCACCCACATGTTAACAGCTGGCCAGCTCTCTTAAGCTTAATGATAATGAAATATATCATCACCACCAAAACACGCGCAAGAGACAAGAAAATTTTTTCTGAAATTAATTTCGGAGCTGCAGCTGTTGGGCATCGCATGAACATCGAATGAGCGCCTCAGATTTGCTCTGCATTTCATGCATGCACGCAGCTGTGCATTGCAGTCCAGTCGGCGGGCGACGCACAAACCCTTTCCGTAGCCTTGCATTCAAGTAACGCGACGAGATCAGAATGTGGTGCCTGCTTTCCCTCTCCAACGAGTACGATCGAAGGATGTGGTAGCTCCACTAAAGCTACCAAGCGTCTACATCTAGCTACCCGTCGACGCTAACAACGGCAGTAGTATGCTTATCACGGATTTCCGTCCGCCCGCACGTAGACGTAAGCACTTAATCATGTATCTAAAAGGTATCTTAATGTCGAGCGATTAAATCAATTTGGAAGCTCTCTCGACTTCCCATTCGCCCAGCTGCATCGAATAACGCAGCCTGGCCCCACCCACCCCATCCTCGACAGGTCATTCGTGGCGACAAAACCCACATCCTGCACACCAACTCGCATGAGATCCCAACATTTTCTGCAAACATCCTAATTGAGGAAAGCCCACGCGGAAAACAGGCGGCGCTCAAGCTCAAATGGCGGTGCTCTTTGGATAAAGATCTAGCAGCTGCAGCTGCAATTGCTGGCATTCCTCACAGGAATAACTGACCACAACGATATTTCTGTTTGCAAATTGATCCTCGAAGAGCTTCCGCCGACAAGACTTGGGGTTTGACTTCCGTCGCACGAGTATCAGCTGTGCGTACACAAGACTCGATCGAACGGCTGGATGACTTTGCCGGGCCTGCTGCACAACGTGGCCCCCATGCGTAGACACAAGATATTAGTTCCGTTATATATAAATTAACTAACGCATTAGTCAAGTTTATCGAATTCTAAACCAATTTCCTTCCATTTTGCACATGATGCTGGTAGCGTTTAGAGGTGTTCTAATCCCCTCAATCCCGGCTTCCACATGAACACAAGGCCCATCGTCTACCTAGACCTAGGTATCCGGTCCGATGCAACGCGAATATATCCATATCGGCATTAGGACCAAAGATAAGTATAGTATGTACCATGTACGCGTACGTGCATACGATAGTCCGACTTCGTGAGCGAATATTTGCACAGACTTTTGATGAGCAGCTGTATACGTAAGCTGAGAGGTACCTCCACATATGTGTCCTCCTTGGGGAAAGAAAAGAAAGAAAGAAACAACATCAAAGAGACAGACCGCGAACTGAGTGCACCGAAAACTCCTTGCTCCCCTGCCAGCCAGTAAACCAGGTGCATAATCGATTCAGGTAAGTTCCGCACGGGCGGGACGCAACGTGACGAACCAAGGAATATAATTTGATAACAATAGCTAACAGCAGGAAAAGAAAATAAAATATGTAAGTGCGATGCTAAGGTGTACAGATCCATCAGGAAATAAGTAAGCAGGGACTAAATACAATAAGATGTAAATTAACAATAGCAGCGTATGGAAATGGAAACTAGTGCCGATATCGTGATATCATGTTGCTAGATTCGGACAGAGCAAAGACCCCCTACCTGACAAGACTCCGAGAAAGGCAGCAGAAGAGCAGGCTCTGAATGATATACGCCATATTGAAGCCATGAGGATAAAACGACCGTAATATAACCATATGAATGAAAAGAGATATTTCCAAAACGAGTGTGGAGTTCCTAGAAACGAATGTATGCCAGTGCTATCCTTTCATTAGTGCATCTCGAACACGGTCTCGTGTGTCACACAATGTCTCTTCGGCAAATTCCTATTATCTGTCAGCTGGTGGCTTTTTGAAGGTGGTGAAAACAGTCTGCCGACTTACAATGTACTGCCGTGCACTGTTGATAGTGCTAACGCTCTGTTCCATGTACGCGACTACCTGCATGGCTGTGCCACTTTCTTGATTGCTGTGGACGCTACCAACACTTTCAACATCCATCCCAGTCTCTTCTATGCTAGTCCTGGTAGCTCGGATATCCCTCTCCATGGCCTTGGCCAGACGTAAAGCGTGAAGGCTTTGGAGAGAATTCCTGACGATCTCTTTCAATATCTCTTCCGGATCTGGTAACGAATTCTGGGATTGGCCAAAGTGCTGTGCCGAAAATTGTTGGTAGTGGAAGAAGTGGTCGTCAGGGTAGGACGTGGATGTCGATATGGAAGCATGCGGGGAGCCACTCGATGAGGCATCGGTTGACGGGTATGATTCGGGTTTCTTCTCTAGAGAAAGCAGACGCTATGGTACAACATTAGCTCGTTAGCTCGCAACACGAAGAGATGTGAGGCGGCGTTACTCACAATTGCTTGTGCTAAAGTTTCATTAAGGTCATCCACATCCGTCGTCGCCAACCTCGAGCTGGTCGCAGTTGAAGGTAGGAATGAAGGGGCAGGAGCAAGCGGAAGGGGGCTCAGCAGCTGAGGAGCAGGAGCCAGTCTCGAGTCCTGCAGAAGGTTCCTCGACGGTAGCTTCCTCCTCGTCACAGGCGACATGGATCCAGAAGGCTCGTATTCCGACATGTTTCTGTAAGCTACCTCAACATCGTTATCCGTCGGGATGGCGCTGAGGCGGCGAGGGTTCTGCAGCATTGGCGCAGTAGGATAGGGATAAGGATCCGTATTGACGTGGGTGTTTCTCCGGGCTCGTTTCGCCGAATTGGGAGGCCGGAAAGAAGAACGTGAATTGCTTCCGGTCGGTCCTGGCGTAGTAGGAGCTGACGGGATGTCGCGAGGGAACAGAGAAGGAGAAGAAGGGCAGTCCATGACCACATCGTCGCTCTGTGGGGACGACGAAGGCGATAGAGGTATTGTTCCAAACGTGGACGAACGGAATAGCGGGGAAGAGGCTGTACATGAAGCCGTCAGAAGCATCGACATTGTGGCGTTAACTTGTGGCAGCAGCTAATCCTCACAGCCGCATATAGATACGGGAGCTAGTATTTGTTCAAGTTGACTGATCGTGATTGAAATCTTGGAGTCCGGGGAAATAAATAAGGGCGCGTGTATATAATTCCGGTTGTTCGTCCAGCAGGATTGAACTGACGAGTTTGTAAATTGGATGTCACGAGTTTATTGTGCGTGTCGAATGGATGATATCGCTTCTGGCTTTAGATTGGCCTTGTAATATCAGATATACAAGTTACTGGCAACTAAGGATCGAGATGTCGGGTTTGGCGCTGTCGGAGCTGTGAGGTGCTGTTCGGAATCTATGACAGCGGCATGCGGTAGCGAGGAGCTTTGGTCTCGGGTGGCGTGCTAGAACGGGAGCTCTGACAGGGCATTGTCCGAAACCTCGAGTTTACAGTAAGAAGTCAAGGCAGAAGAGTATATACTTATATATCCTAGAGTATACAATATCGGTGTATGTACACTGGTATATATAAGGAATCTCCTCTTCTTCCTTTTTTTTTCCCGTACTATACTGTATCTATACGCCTGCCTAGAGTACTGAATGTTTCTAAGTTGCCTGAATATTGGGAAAACATCTTTTAGTGTTACCTCACAAATTATTAATGTCTGGAATTTAGCGAGCGGATAGATCTGGGCTTCAGGCGGAAGCGGCTCCGTTCAACCATAGCAGGACGGCAAAAGCGAGCACGCTAACACTTCAGGGAGCCTGCCGGCCAGCCAGCACGAGTGCGGAAAGTCGGGATGCGGAGGTGGGCGGCTTCAAGTCATGGAAAACAACTTACAGTCTAGCTGGAAAGGCCTGAGGCCAGATGCAGCAATACTACCAGTACCTTGCGGCGAGTCAGTAAAGAGAAAAGAAGCTATGAGGCGGAAAAAAGGAACAAGAATTTCCCCGTGACGTACGGAGCACGGCGGTTTGGAGACGGTCCGAGACAAGAGTCGGAGCAGCGAAAAAACGAAAGGTGGTCGAAAGTGCTTCTGTGCGGGGCGGTAGCTCTGGGCCAGGTACAAAACCAGTGTAGGACAGCCGATTTCTGCCCTCAATCAGAGATCGATGGCGGGAAGGGTGGGCAGGAGCAGCAGTGGCAGCAGAGCAGGCAGGATAGCAGCACTCTGCGTGGGAAGGATGTCCGCCCTTAAGTATGGACGGGATGCTGGACCAGAGGAAAAGAAGCGAAGAGGGGCCCAAACAGCTAATGGGGAAGGAAAATGGGATCAGTTGGCCTCCTCCGTCAGGGCACTGGAGCTTGTCGCTGGCGGAATGCATAGTTCTCCCTTGTCTGCCCCTGCGAGACAGGAGCCAATCCTGATCGAGGCTGGGCTGGGACTGCCTGCAGGCTAGTTTGGCGGCGTGGTTGGCTGTCCTCGTGCAACGCCGTCGTCATTGAATGCTCGCATTCCGTATGGAGATGTTGGAGGACTGCGATCTTGCTCGATTTATAATTAGCCTCGAAGCCGAGCGTAGCTCAAGGGGCCGTTCGGTACCGGTGGCCGTTACATACCGGTCGACCGCACGTATAGAGCGACCGCTGTGAATACTTACTTCCTCCTCTGGATGCATACCGCATAACTGCTGGAGAGGGTCGGCAGATGGCTGAACTCTGGCTTTCCCGCGAAGGCTTGCAGATTCAATAATAGGGAAGCCTCCGCCAGCTTCAATTCGCTGGCGACGATGCTGTTTGGGGCAGGACAAAAGAGCGGTTAGGACACAAGGGACGATACCAGCTAGTTGCAGCCACAATCGCGACGGTCGTCTCAGCCAAGATAAGATAAGATCCCACCTGAGCCTGTGGCACCTGCAACGTCCGGCAACGCATCCCGGCCGTGATTCCATGGCGCACGATACCACGCGTATCGAGGCACGGGGAAGACGGCATTCAGTCTCAGTCTATCGGTGTAGTGATGATTCTCTCGCGGTCCCAAGTCTGTTGTATCGAGCATATAGGCGCACGCACGCCTGAAACCGCATTCGCCATACTCAAATCCCTTCCACGCCATTTTCACGGAAACGCGGGGGATACATGCACCGTCAAACAGCCGGAGACGCTAACCACGCTGCTAAGTTTCGCTAGTGCAGCCGAATATGCATATGCACATGCTGAATTGGTCGTCCAATTCTTGTTATTCGATACCCAGGTTAGCTAATTCCGTGTTCTTAGTTGACAGCCACTGGGATAAACTAGCATTATCTTGCTAGCATGCTTATGCCTGCCGCCTTCGCGTCCTCGATCCGCTTCGTCTCTTCGGAAGATGGCAAGAGTAGCTCGGAGGTCCTATCCATCTCCGTTACGCCGCTCTCCGTATCTCATTCCATCTTTTCTTGCGGCTATATTCGTATGCCCTTCTTAGCGACCACTTACGACGTACTACACCTAAGCATAGAGTATCATAGTGCTGAAACTACTTGGGTAACTCTGAGCTCGTTAGCCTTTCACCCATGTCCTTCGAATCGCCGTTCCTGGTTACCTGTTCCATATTCTTGCACAGAGATGACAGATCCCTAGTGATATCAATCTACAACTTTGCAACATCGCGGAGGCTGAAATAAACGCGGATGATGATGGCGTCTCGGAATATGGTGATCCCAGGGAACGAGTCCAATTGTAAGGCAGCTTTCTTGCAGACAGACTCTGTAGTTAAGTCAGCCTACTACTGTATCCACATTATAGAGTGAAGTTACTATAGCCCTGACAGCAAAAGCTAAATGACATCTCTAAATGCTGCCTCTAAATCTGCCAGCAGTCTGTTTGACTCCCTATATCTAGAATTTGCTTTTTAATACTCGTATAATATTGGAAGAATCAAGTCTCGATATCTCGCTCAGGCGCTATCCGTCGGTATCTTTTTTTGCCACCTTCTTGCTGCTATAGCCATTTGCCGCTTTCTGGCTTCGCGCGGGCAGCATTCTAGCATGCATATACGCAGGCTTCCATTGCACGTCTCCGAAACTCTGCTTTGCTCAGTCAAGGCCACCCCCGTACACCTTATGGCCCGTTCTAGACTTTGTTTTACACATGAGGCAGTTTCTCTTGCGCAATCCGAACACCCAATATCGCGATCGATTAGAATAACTTTTAGGGCCGACATGGATACAGTCCGTTAGAGGGATCTTCAAACCTGTAAGTGAATATAGTACACATACCGCAAAGGGGTGTTAACCCTTGAAGCAGCAGCCATCTGGGTCCAGCTGATGCCTCCATCAGAACCGTCATTGATGTTAGACTCGACCATGTGCAAACAAGACATGAGGATATTGGTTTTGGGAGGGCAGGGTCAGCTACGCCACTGGCGGTCCTGTCGGCGATGCTTAGCTTGGGACCTTTACCACGATTCCTTAGCCAAGACTGCCTATAGCTCCTTGCTTTGCCCAATTTGTGCCAACAGCCGTGTTGTGGCTTACACCCACGAGGTTCGAAGGCTAGCTGCAGGCTGTGCTGTGGCCATCAGCTGCTTATCCAGCCCTAGGCCTGGAGCATAAACCATAGTACCATATGCCTGCCCAGATTGAGCTTCTACTCCATTGATTGCACTGGTTAGCACCTTGACCAACCTGACGATGACAGTCTACATTCGAATTCTGGAGGGCATAGTGCACAGCAGTCAGTGTTTTGTCATGTGGGCGTGCGTATTGTATGTTTATCTATAGATTGAACAAAAAGGAAGGAGTCCAATAAGTTGTCCAAATGAGTACATCGAACCTCTGACTTGTTTACGGGTTCTCATTGTCTGCAATATCTGGGTAGTATGAGTTCGTATCGTGAATCTATTTCTATTATAGCAATCACGATAACGCGGAAATAAAGCATTTGTGACAAACTTACGGAAGTGGAGTCCAACGTTCGTCAATTATCCAGAACCGTTACATTTATTAAAAAAAATCCGCTCCTATAAACGGATAAAGATAAAAAGGGGTTGGCGCATTTTTCCAAGGCAAGACAAGGGAATCGGTGGCCCTGAGCAGGTACCTTAATTCGACTATTCCGAGAATATAAAATCCGGACACGCAGTGTCGTATTGCATTGGGTATATAGGCCTGATCTAATTAACCGGATGCGCGTAATCTAGTCTAATTGGCCCCACAATTCAATTGTACCGATGGGTCTAGGCGCCAAGCTTGCACGGGAGAAATCTGGACTGTTGATCTATTGATCTATTGCGGGATCAATAGTGTAGTATCTTCATGTGGATCTGTAGCTACGTAGGCTATCAGCCGCGACGCGGAGTCATACGAACAGATCTATATTGCTAGTGTAATACGGCTACTACTTCTCTCGTAATTAAACCAGAAGCTGGACGCCCGGTAGACGCCTATCCCGGGATAGTCAATTTATAAGTGATAAAGTTTTCATTTGGTAGGGTGTCTTGAGTAAACCCTCTATGACTAAGTATATATATACAGGCAGCTTATGACCTGGGGGCGCCATACAGGTACATGAATCCGGATACACGCCATGTCAGCGCGTGACCAGCGTTCACGCGTATTTCTCGTGTCCGTACGGCCGAGCCCACCTTATGATATAAGGATCAGAATAGTAGAGAAGACTTTGGAGAAGAATAATACAAAGGAATGATGACGGCCGTATAGTTCTCATTGGAAAACAAAAAGTGAAGGGAGAAAGAATAAGGGAGAAAGAATAAGCTTTTCCTCACGCCGCTCGCATATCGTCTCATGTTCATAACCTCCTTCCACCTTCTTTCCATGAAGCCCCGCAATATAGCATTATAGCAATAAGAATAGAAAAAGACCAAGAAAAAGACAAAAAATGGATTATGTATGAAGCACAGCAACAACCGAAAGGATAACACCTCGCCCATGCACAAAATCGTAAGGAACCGGAAACGAAGGAAGAAAGAAAAAGGAGGGCAAGAGTATTAGTTAAGCCTCGTCTTCTTCTCCCTTAATCCTGCTTCTGCCTCGCTCTGTTTCTTCTCCGCCGGCACTGCCGCTAGAAATGTCATCCTTTCCCTTGTCCCTATCGAGGCTGAGTCTGCTCGGACTCCCGACGTCATGCCTGACTGGTGCAGGTCCGGTATGACTCATAACAGGGCTACCGACTGTGCTGCTAGCCTGGCTTCTAGGGATGACGTTGAACATGCCTGTGGTACCGACGGGACTACCGCTACCAGTAGGGGCCGTCATTGCGGCGTTGCTGCCGCCGCGGTTGCGTCGTCTGAGGCTCCCAGTTCTGGATGATGGGAGAGACGGGTTCGGGGACGAGCTTGCCTCGCTGACGGCGACGCTGGCGCCAGGGAGGACAGGTGGAGTCGGCCAGGCAGTGTCGGTTTCTGAGAGGAGAATCTCGCCGGCAGAAGCACGACGGCGTTCTTGGACTGGAGATCGGCCTTGAGTTGGATCATGCGTGGCGTCGACTGGATGGTTGTGTTCGGCACTAGTGTCCATGACTGGGAGCTCAGGACGACGTCCTGAGCTGGTGACAGAGCCGCCGGTTGCACCCATTGTAGCAGAGCCGGGCTGGTGAGGTGATTCTTGGTTGAGGTTGAGGTTAGGAGCGCTGGTTGGTCCTTCCAGGTTGGCGATTCCGACAGGAGAGAGATTCGATGTAGAGCGAGGAGAGTGTGCTTCTCGAAGGCGGCGTTCAAGTACCTCTCGGGAGGTAGAGGAAATAGATCCATGACGCGAGGGCGATGCCGAGGGCGATGGCTGGTGTGTGTTGTTCGTCGGTTGACGTGATGACGAAGAGCTGTCGGTGGAGCCAGCGAGGCCGGGATTGTTTGCTGCTTGTGGAGCCGTTGCGGAGGAAGCGAGAGGGACGGTAGGACCATCAGTGGTATCTGTAGCGGTAGACTGTTGTCCTTGTGGTACCGGAGAAGTCATCGAAGCACCAGCCAAGGGGTTCTGCTCCTCCCTGTGTGGAGACGCCATGCTGTGGTAAGCGTGGAGGTTGTTGGAGTACTGTCGTTGGATGCCGCGTCTTCGGATCCTGGAAGTCGAGAGACTGATATCGGCTGCAGCGGCCGGCGATACGATGGGTGGTGGGGTCAAATGGATAGACGTTGATGGATGTTGTTGGTGATGGTGATGGTGATGGTGATGGTGGGGCTGGGCCGAGGGAGAAGGCGTGGTGTGGACAGTAGCGGCAGGAATGTGTTGCGGTGTGGTAAAAAGCTGGGTGGGTGCGCCACTAGGAGCGCCGGCCTGCGCCACAGGGTACAGCGGAATGACTGACCATCCAGGAGGCAGCTGGAAATTGGGAGGGAACGGGCCAGCAGTGCCATCTACATCACTGCCCGGGATTCCTCTATCGCCAGTGGTAATCCCACTGGCGCCAGCACTCGCAGAGGGGCTGTGAGACGGGGCGGGTGGAGGAGCAGGCTGGCTGGATGATCCCGCAGCCGCAGCACTATCCTGTGCTTCTGAGGGCGGAAGGCGAACTTCATTCCTCAGCGGCGTCGTTGGTGTGGGGCTGAGTCCCGGATTCGACGACCCCGTGTCGGTCTGAGACGGTGTCCCTCCTGCACTAGCCGTAGATGTGCCGACAGCTGGCCCGACAGGCCCAGCAGCGGTAGCACTGCCCGCGGCCGATGTAGGCATCTGGCTTCTCAGTGCCCTCAATTCCTCTACCACGAGGTTCAGTTGGTGTGTCAGCCTATGGTTCCAGAGCTGCTGCTGCTGCATCGCTTCCTCCACCGCAACCTGCACAACTGCCATTGTATTGCTGTTCATCTGCGTCTGAATGTCGTTCTGCAAATTAAGCTGAGCGGCATGGTGCATCTGAGCGATTTGTGCGTGTCTCTGTCGAGGATCAACGTTCTGGAAGCCTGGCGGCGGCCGCGGCCCAATATTCCGAGCAAGTGCGTTAGCGATCCCTCGCTGCTGAAGGAACGCGTTAAGCCCCATTCCTGGTGGTATTCGCTGGCCCTGCCCTTGAGCTATAGGCTGCACATTGTTCGGGAAAGGTTGCCCCGGCTGTTGCGGTTGTTGTGGCTGTTGTCTTGGAGCCGCAGCAGGTCCCGGAGCTGCCTGAGCACCTGGAGCCGGCGCCGGAGCCTGAGGTTGGACTGCAGGATTGATATTAGCGGCGGGTACGGCGCCAGCTCGAGGCAGGGCACCTGGGATATTCCGTTGTGGGTGAGCTCGCGCATCGTCCAGCACCGGCTGTCTGCATGTTGGGCATCTTTGTTGTCTCTCCATCCAGCTCTTTAGACAGTTGAGATGTAACACGTGTCCGCAGGGTAATTTCTTCGGCCTCTGTCTCTCGTCCACAATATTGCCTTCGTCATCGACAAAAACTTGCGCCGTACGTCCCTCCGTTGCTGGAGCTTCGCTCCAAGCAACCATTGTATCCCTACATATAATGCAGAGTGGTTCTCGGGCAATTTCGGCGGGATTTGCGTCTGGATATCTTGAATTCATATCGGCGGTGGCCTTCTTGTAGGCAATGTAATCACGAACTTTAGTGATAAAAGACCGGATGGTAAGATAGACATCTCGGATAATGTGCAATGGGAGACCGTAGAACGTAAGGACGATCGAGAAGAAGGCAAGGTATATAATGAGCTTGAGCACATCTGTTACAAGAAGAGTCAGCACCATGGAGGGTTTCAGCAGGAATATCTAAGAAACAGCAGTGAATACTGACCACTTGTGATATTGGCCCTAAAGGTCCAAGCGGACTTGGCCTCCCAGGCACATAAATCAAGGGCATCCGCATCGTCCGCAATAGACTGCGTCATCTCCTCTTCACTAATCTGACCTCTCTCAAGTCTCGTCTGAAGAACCTTCTTTTTCCTTTCCCTGATGCTCTTCGACATCTGATTGACTGCAACCTTCTCGTAGACTGAGATGAGGTACCGGGCGATGACTGACGAGCAATTGATGGTAAGAATCGCAAAGTCGAACGCAAACATGACAAGCATATTAGGCTTAGGCAGTTGCATCAATGTAAGGATGCTATAACGTGTGAGAAGGAAGTCGACTAGGAACAGAATGGCTAACGAGCTGGCAAGCCGGGCGTGGAATAGATACGGCCGTTCCGGTGGAGTTTGTTGTATCTATCAGAGTTTACCAAATCAGCAAATCTCGAAATTAATGTAGAGCACCACCGCGAAGAGTGACTTACAAACTCCACCCGACTAGTGGCAAGCCAATGGAAGCACTTCAGGAAAAGCAGGACCGTAAACATGGCCACAAACCCGCTCTGAAATTCGTCGCGAAAAATGGTCATGGCGAGGAACGTTTCTGTTATCGCATACCAGGCTTTCTCGTACAGGTCTTCCACTTCAGCTGGTCGCAAGGGGCCGTAGAATATTTTCTGAACCATTTTGCCAAACATCAAGGTCATGAAGAAGCCAAAGTTCGTGAGAATCTACAAAGCACGTATTCGGCCGCCGGTCAGCTTGTCTAGCCCGCCAAGGACACCATCGCGTGATATACAATCCGGCCAGGTACACGAACCATAAGACAGGCATTCGACTGCGCGAGATGCACGCAGGCGGAGTAAAAATTGGCGCGTTGATGGAAAGCCTGTAGGACGACCCCCGACGCCACAAGTGTGCTGACCTAGAGGAGGAGTGGATCCGCCAGTTAGCCACAAGAATCGGCATCAGGTACGGTCTACGCGACTGTAAACGTGATACGGAACAGAAGGGGAATGCGTATCGTACGGTGCCATATACTGCGAGACGCATCATGACAGTCTATTCGAGGGACCTAGGCAGTAGATGCGATGCTGGCGAGCTTCGAGTTCGAGGCAGCCGGCGCGGCCTGTTTGACCCTTCGGAGCGGACGGGTGATACGACGACGCGGGGAGTTCGGGAGACGCAAGGCGGCTAGAGGGCGGCGATAGGTTGGACCATGGGGCTGCAGGCGGTCTGGCGGAATGAAGGAGGATGGTGGTTGAGGATAGGAGGCCTCTACGGCCGCTATTACTCTAACAAAATACTCTGACAGCCGGCGGGGATGACGTTCAAGCCAGAGTAACAAAGTAGAATAGGCACAATTGCGCCGGTGTTGAGTGACGTTCTGCCAGGCGCTGTGGCGAACAGCGCCCATGGAACAGGCTTGGCGCTCACAAGGCATCGCAAACGACACCGTGTTAACCTTCTGACTAATCCACACTCATCTATTTCATACTTGGAAGAAAATACAAGAATCCAGAGTGCCGGCTATTTACAATGCGCGCACGCTGCTCGTAATCCAATCTACTAACATCCAGCTGCAATATTCCCGTTATACGTTCAAAAGGTGATAAATAGAGTCCAGTACTATCATCGGTCTGTTGGAAGAGAAGAATCTATACTACATGCAGAAGCCAGAATTGCAAGGTGCTTGACCAACAATTGTACAAACCGCACCTACGGTTCAGAAACCATTCTCGCCCCGATTGCCACGACTCACTAGTCCGCAGCTCCGGTTCCAAGAATGTAGAATAACAATAGGGGAGAAAAGAGGGAAGGGGGTTAAGAAGAAGAGGTCGGCCCTGGACCGTTTCATCCGCCCAGTCAGCAAACAGACCTGCATGCGTTTATATCTACCTACCTATGTATCTATCACTATATTGTCGAATAGCCTCAAGACCTCTAGCACTGGTCTCGAGGCTGATTGTCAAAATGCATCGTAATTTGCGGAGGCATGACGCCCGTAATCAAACTGTCAGCTTCAAGCTGCAACTCGGTGGCACAGTCGCTTCGTGCATGCGAGCATTCCTTTTGGAGAGAATAGCCATATAGCACAGGCGGCACGGCCAGGACAGCAGCGAACGATGCGACAAATCTAAGTAGCTTCGCCAACTGCCATTCGTCTTGGTTGTGGCTCATGATACGTCGACATGGCGGCACCAGCTTTGACCAGTCTTGTTACAGAAATCTTAAGTCATTGTCAGAGCGACCCCAGAGGGCCACAACAATAACCCGAGCATCTAGGTAACAATAACCTCAAGCTGGTCAATGCAAAACGCCGTTATTGCAAGTCGGTCCGTGCGACAAGTTGCACATTGACACAGGCGCAGCGATCTATCGAAATTGTCTGATATCCTACGAGTCTTCTGCCCTAGAAAAACAGTAACGTCAAAACGATGCTGAATAGCTGCATTTGATTTGCATTCTGTAAGGTTCTGTCGAAAACATTGTTCTGGTCCATTGACGGAAAGTTGAAAATACTGACGACGATGACGATGACGACGGGCCTCTCATTGTATCTGCATCGTGTTCTTCTGCGATCTGAGCGTGTATGGGTGCACCAGGAACGATTTCTTGTTGACAAACGACTGCAGTCTGGACTGAAGAATTGACAGGAGGGGTGATTCATGTTGAC
This sequence comes from Drechslerella dactyloides, assembly GCA_020064725.1. Taxonomy (NCBI): domain Eukaryota; kingdom Fungi; phylum Ascomycota; class Orbiliomycetes; order Orbiliales; family Orbiliaceae; genus Drechslerella; species Drechslerella dactyloides. The sequence goes on from JAGTWJ010000017.1 coordinate 159,606, forward strand.
GACAGCAGTACTGATGATACTAATACAAACAGGAAGCGCGTAGTAAAAACTGACATCTGAAGTCGCGTCGAATATCGAACCGTCGAACACCGGCGCGTGCGCATCGAAATTGACAGGAGAATCATGGGTGTATTAATATGGAAGTAGCGGTGATAGCACTTTTTTTTTCTTTCCTTCGACGTTGGATGTCGACAAAGTTTCAGTCATCATTAGTAGCCAGTGAGTAATTGTTTTTGTAAGATATTTTTCAACAGCCTTTTCCGAAACACCAGCATCACAGAGCATTAGGAAAGGGGAGAGGGAAATTATCGAAAATAACAGACAAGTAGCGCAGTTAAACAAGGACTTTTCAGTATACCTCACCATTCTCCGAGCAAAGTTTGTGAAGGGGCCGCAGTGGTCGGAAGATGCTGACGAGGAAAAACATGTTGGGTCCGTAATAATATTTGGTGAGGAAAAGTACAGTAGCGAAGGGTATGAAGAAAGGAAAGTGGTGATTTTGGTGTTAGACGTTGATGCAAAAGGGTATATAACTGCAAGTGGCGACGACAGGGCAATCAGGCGTGCATGGCGTTAAGAAGAATCCGATACAGGGTGAGAGAGGTCGCAATCGTAATCCGGGGTTCCGTTGTCTTTCCATGCGAGATCGTAGACGATATCTGTCGTGGGTTCCGGATATCCGCTAATTCCCTAAGTCCCGCATGGGATTCTCAAACACACACATACGCACGTCATGACCGGTTCATTCGCGTTTAGCGTCTATACCTCTCTTCGCGGTCGTAGTAACCACGTTCGCCGCGGTCTCCACCACGTCCACCAGCTGGGTCGGCCGCTGCACCATAGCGATCGTCAGCAGGCGCAGGTCCACCATCACGAGGACGAGCCTCACGGTCATAGTAGCCTCTACCGTTACCGCCACGATCCTCCCTACTTCCGCCATAGCGTTCCTCACGACCAGTGGCGTATCTGTCAATGCCTCCGCTGCCGCCTCCACGGCTATAATCATCCTGGTGCTCGCGGCGACTACCGTAGTAGCGATCGTCGTATCGGGAATCGTAGCGGGCGCCGCCGCTTCCACCTCGGTAGTAACGATCTTCTTCGTAACCACGGGGCGGGTAGCTTCCACGCGGTCCTCCGTACGGACGGCCACCATAGGATGGCGGCCCTCGGCGGAAGTCATCCTCTTAAAGTTCCGTTGATGTTAGCCACGATGGCCAGTGTAGAAAGGCTATGGTATGGCTCAACTTACCACGCTTGGGTGGCCCAAAGTATTTGCCAGGAGTAGGAGTGCGTGGGCGACTCCTACGAGCCTTTTCAATACTCAAGGTCCTCCCTTCGTAGACTTCGCCTTGGAGAGCATCCTTGGCAGCGTCGGCCTGGTCGGAGGCGGCAAAGTTGACGAAGCCGAACCCACGAGACTCCTTGGTGTGCGGGTCGACCATAATGTTGCATTTGATGACCTCACCATACTTGCTAAAGAGACGCGTGATGTCTTCCTCGGAGAGACGAGGATGGATTCCAGTGACGAAGAGATTCGTTCCAGTATTCCGGGCGTTGTCCTTATCCGGGGATGGGTCCTTGTCACGGCGGTCCATGGTGTCGGATGCATCGGGCCTGCGAGGCTCAAAATCAGCGCACGTCCAATGAAAATGATGTCAGGTGTCCGGAGGATAGAAAATACTTACCGAGAGTCGACACGGCCGCCTGGAGAGGCGCTACGGCTCCTCATACGGGTGTTACCGTCGGGAGAGCGAGTTCGCGGTGATCCAGACCGGTCGCGATCGTAGTTGTCGCGGGAGTCTAGTACGCGTCGACTACTGTTAGCGAACACGCGTCCAATACGAGGCTGCAGGGCTCTCCAAAATCAGGTATCTTACCGCCGTAGCCTCCACGAGATTCAGTTTCGTAGTCCATGATGCGTCGAACGGGTTGTCGAATGCTGTGTGTGGAAAAAAACAAAAAAAGGGAGCCGGTTGATCAGAAACGTCCAGGCGGGTTCTAGAGGTTAGTAACGACAAGGAGCGACTTAGACCAGGCTAAGACGCGTGCAAGGAATCAACTGCTGTGCGAAGCCGTTGAGGGTGGACGAGACGTGCCAATAGGAGGGCGGAAAGGGAAGCGATGGAGGTTGATGGGATGCCAGTGATGGGTGGTGATGGGTGGCGATGAGGTTTGTGGAAGAAGGAGCGAAAATAAAATAAATTAGCCACCAAATTAAAGGGCGACCCTGTGTGGCACAGGGGTGACTGACTAATCCTGGCCTTTCCGGCCACCTGGCGCTGGCCCCGGGTCTCCAACGCCAACACACAGCAGACATTCTAGAGCCCATTTTCGCAATGCGTCAATGCACAATATCTCGGTTCACCGATCGATAGACAGGTTCCGTGAATCGGGTTTCCAATCACTGGCCGAACGACAGCCCAAGGGGTCATATATCAATGGTCGTAGGGTAGCTTATATATTCACAGACTATAGCAATGTAACCCGTACGTAACGTCAAACCGGTACTGGACCCAGGCTTGTTTGCATTTTATATACCGTGTCCATTCAATTCGGACAGTCTCGCAATTCGGGCTTGTTTCGCAAATTTACCCGGCCGTGGAACGTCACGCATGGTCAACCTTTAAGATATACATAAAATACCACACAGTTCCACTCTGTGGGTTTGGCTTGCGAGACCAATAAAATACGTATTTTCGCGAAGGTGTCCGTGCATATTTACTCTGGAAATCACTCGATAAATATACTAGCATCCTTAAGCCTGTATCGATATACCGTGCCCCCCTTCGAAGAACCACTGTGGAGGCACACCGAACCCGATGTATACATGTCGGATAATTGATAATGAGATTTCGTGAAATTATCTAGATAATTTCACCCGAGATATGACTCATGCATTTGACTGGTGCTGGATCTATATATAATCAATTGAGATTCATTTGGAACGAAGGCTATAGGGCATGTCTAGCAACGATACACAAGTTAGATAGCATCAATGTTGACACTACAGTCGTCAAGACTTACGTTTTGAGCAACCACCATGTCTTCATGCTTGGCAGCCCTGGTCCTAGTGTTAGCGTGACGAAATACTGATCACACCCTCCTTCACGATTCTCCAACTACACAAACTGGACGACATTATCTGTGACCCTCGAAATTTTCGATCGTGAAAGAGTCTGAAAACACGCTAGCTCAATGGACGCGACTAACGCGAGTAAATATACGATACATATTAATAAATACTATATATATGAACGCCTGGGTGCCAGTAACATCAATCGCATGCTGCCTCTGGTCCCAATATTGAGATGTTATGCGTGCCCAAAGCCCAGATATTCTTTCAGGCTTAGCTGGAGCCTTAGCTTGAAAGCCATCATGATAGCACCACATTTGCAGTAAATCAGAGGTAATTAAATATTAAGATTGATGCGCCTAGGTTCCCTCACTGGAAATTTTACTATCGAGAATACAAATAAACTTCTTACACATACGTATACATCGACAACCAGTATTGAAGTCCAACATGCAATTAGATCCCCGCCCCTCAGAATGCTTATTTATACCGCTAAATATTAAACCAACGGCATCAGTTGGGTGCAGAGTCGTCAGCACGACAATTGGGATTACAACCATCATATCACAAGTGCCACTTACGCCGGGCTGTATCAAATACGTCAGGTGCGCACAGAGTAAAAGCGCAGTCGAGCACAGTAATCAAGTGCAGATAAGTACTTACTTAACTATGCATGAAAATAGACTGTCCATCGTATGTCCATCATGCATCATATGTGTCAATGCAATGAGGCAAAGAACGAGTCACTCAACACGCCACTGTGTTGCATTTAGCACCCAATCACCAGTGTAGCTCCAAGTAATAGACATGCCTCGTGCGGTCAGCACCCTGCATAACCACACTCGCACCACGCACCAATCCCATGCATCCCGCCCCTTTCCTAAAATCTAGGAACTCCCCGCCAGCGATAGGAGCTGATAGGAAACCCTGCATCCCGCCAGCTCCTCCAAGCCCCCCAAAATGTCAGGCGAAAGCGATCGTCTCCAGCACGTAAAGGAAGCGGCACCTGACGCCGCCCTGAGCTGCACACGTTATCGGCAACCTCATCCGCGGAATCCAGCACCACCTGCACCTGGGACGCCACAAACCCAAAAGATCAAATATGGCAGGCACCCGTCGAGTCGCTAACCGTAAAGTCGTAGACGTTCCAAGATGGCGTGCATGCCGAGTTATGTTGGCGGTCGAATGCCACTGACTGTGGTTCTTGGTCCGAACGGAACAAGAACATCGATCCGAAAGCTAACGTAACTTTAAAGCCGACCTGACTAGCCGCAAAAACAAAGTGCCTTCTAGCACTTTACAGGGCGCACAGGTTGTCGTTGCAAAGATATGTGAATAATTTGCACTAGTCGCTGTATATAATAGTATCGTGTTATAACGCGTTAACGTGTTTTCTCTAATTCAAATATACTACACATCGCCTCGCCAAATTTTTGACGCTACAGCCCAATCAGCTGCCATCCAAGCATTGACACAACGGAAAGATATGCCGTTGTGCACGCGCGAACGATTGATATAAACCAAAAAAGTGGAATCATAACTCCGTCCCTCGCAAGCGAACAGACTGTGACTGAGAAAGACAGAAGGAACCTAGTGATACAACTTTTCAGCAAAAGCATATAGACAGAGAAACATAAGCGAAAGACCTAGAGACAAATAAAGTAGGCCAAACCAGAGGCTTCAGTAGGCGGGGCGCCGGCCGTATGTCAGCCGTATCAAACAAAAGGTGGCAAAACCGAAATCAAAACCAACAGCAAGGAGCCATGCATCCAATTGACCAGAACCATCCACATGCATAGCCGTTAGAGTCGGCCTTCGCTATCAATTGTGTCGCCGTGCGCGCACAGAAATCTAGAATCGTGGTAACGCGTGAATTCATAAACCGGGTGGTCCGAAAAACAAAGATAAAGAAGAGATCGCATAAACAGGTAGCCAGTCTCTGGTAAGGTGCTGGAGAATCGGCAATTAAACTAAGCTGAGAAGGATTCTTTGTGTCGCTGGCAAAAGTGCCGCTCGTCCTTTAACCTCTTCTTGACGTAGAATGTCGTGAATATCGACGAGGGTACGATCCATGCCCAGGGTAGCAGCCAACCTAGAGAGCGAATGAAATTAGCTCGAGATACGATCAAAAAGCACACCAGCACAAGGAATGATTGCTGCATAGAGGCGTCCTGATTATAGGGACGTAGTGGACATATATTTACTCACCTAGAGCATACCCAGCTTCTTGCCCGCTCATGCTATCAAATCCCCAAAGCAGACCCCAACAGAGCCCGCTGACAATGAGGCCACCGACCGCCCAGAAAGTACTCAGTCGTTTCAGAGTCTCCCTCATTGGCTTGCTTGCAGCTACGCGATCCCTCCATGCCTGTCGCCATTCGCGTTTACCGTTACAGTCGACAGCAATGACATCTTCAATAATCACGTATATGAATCGAGGCCATATGTCGCCTTTCGGAGTGGACGATATGCGGAATGGCGTGCGGAACTTGTGTTCGTGAAGATAGTCGGACAGAAGTAGCTGCCAGGAGAGATTGAAGATTATGGTGGGCATCGGCATGGCCATGAGGTTCAGATTGGGCGGATCGAGCGACGTGCCCACAGTAACGCAGATGACGTTGATGATCAAACAGAGACAAAACGAATACTGCCAGAAGTCCATCTACATAATGGCGCGCAAATGTTAGCATTCTGATGTCTCTTATCGATGACCGCGACGGCAAGTGATAAGGTGAAGATGATTGTGCATACCCCAAATCTGGCCGTCTGTCCTAGCGGGCGGAACCTCGGACTCTTCAATATCAGTTTGATGGATCTGATGAAACATTCCAAGCCGAGGACTACACCGAAAATCCCCGTGATGATACCGAATATTGTCGTCAAGCTGATGTTTGTGGCGTACTTGAGGCCGAAATAGCATGCCGGCGGGAAGATGCCATGGTCGATAAACATGACGATGAAGACGAATGCCACGGCGCCCTTGTGCTCCCGCAGATGAAATGGGAGAGGGGGTAGCGGCGGACGTAGGACCGAAGACTTTCGCTCGGGAAGGCCCGGAGAAGGCTCCAAAGATGTTTCATCGCCGGTCGAAGGAGCCGCGAACGATTTTTCTCGCAAGTCGGGGTCGGCATTGCTGTCGGCGACGGTTATCGCGTTGGGATCTGTCGAAAGAGGGTCGAGTGGTGGAGGGGACGGAGGGCATTGTGGAGGTGGCGCAGGTGATTTTAAATTGGTGTCTGTGGAGCTTGATAAGCTGTCGAATTTCTCTGTCGAGGGAGCGACGGATGCTTGCGGATTGGTTGGGTTTGTGAGAGTCATGTCGTCGCCGTCGCCAGTTGATGCATTCGACTGGTTTGACGGCGGGTAGGATGGCATCTCAGCAGCCATGCTGAGGTTTATGAAAAGAGAAAGAATGCAAGTGAAATATCGGGACTATCGGGCCAGGTAATATATATGCGATATACAATATATTACTATTACTGGAATACTGATTATTCGTGTCTTCCGTGTCGTTGTCGTCGCAGCAAGCCGGAACAGCTAACGTGGGTCGAGTCGCGGGCGTGGCAGTGTTGGGATACCGAAAGGTCCCGCCTCATCCTTCAAATCGGTCGCTTGAACGGTTCCGAGGCCGAGGGTGACAGGGAAGTGGTGGGATCATGCAGGACGCCCAGACGAACAGGTTGGTCTTGGTGCGGTCCCAGGCGGGCGTGATGGCCTCGACTGAGTGGTCAGATTACTGATATGATGGCGATTGACTGGGGTCTTGCTTTCAAGAAACTTCCAGTCGTCCGATGCTGTTGAGGCTCTGGCGTGGTTCTTTTGTGACGTTCGGCACGGAGACGCAGGTGGTCGTGACGAAGAACAGAGGACCTGTTTGCCGGTTCAGCCGCCTATGTCTTAAATATAACAACTGTCGTGGACCGACAGAGATGCAGACTGGATATCGATGTACTGTGTCAGCAAGAGTGCCTTCGAGGGCGAGTTTTGACAGATTGATTGGGGATGAGAGAGTATGAAGACGGCCGAACAGAGGACGGGAGAGCGGAAGGGTGGGCGGACGGGGCAGATATAATGCAGGATCACGACACAGCGAAGGCAAAAACCAGCGTGAGGCCAGAACGAGCAGAGCCGGCGAGATGTAAGCCCAGCAACGGCCCAGCTACGGCCCAGCGACAGCCCAGCGCAGGCGACGCCCGGCCAAGTGCTTAGCGGAGCTGTTCTGCCAGCCCGCCGGCCACACAGACGTCGGATGATAACGTACGCTATGTTCCGAAGCAGGAATTCGAGCCAGTCACCCCACCAGGCGACCGACCGGACAATGGAGTGACGGAATCGAATGCTGCGAGCCAGGAAGCCGATGAGAGGGCGCGGTCGGTTGCTGTTCCGCGGTCAGAATGCCCGATGCAGCGTGGGTCTTCGGTACTGCTGTGAGGGACGACTCGAGATGGCGATGGTTTTAACGTTTTGATGCCAGGTCGGATCATGCTCACGTTGTCGCAGGTTTCTTTGGACGGCGGGCGCTGACAATTGACGTCATGGCGACAGGCATCGCGGCAACACACGATTCCAGCGCAACAGCCGATGCCTGCCAACACCCCTTCGTCACCAGGATAGCGCTTCGTCCAACGTACCAATCGTGTGTATCCTATCGACAATGAGGAGGTGGAGAAGGAACAGCCTTCAACGGTCTCCGTTTGCCACCTGCACGCTGCTGATATCTCCCGCCGTGCCCTGGCCCGGTTCTTGGGCGAGGCAGTGCCCCTGGTCGCCAATGACGATTGCCACAAGTCATACACTCTCTCCCTCTCTCTCTTCGGTGCGGCACGACATAATATAGTCATCAGCCGAGAAGATTTCCTTCCGCCGAGGATTATGGCTTAGGTGAAATATCTCCCATGTCCAAAATACAAACGCCTTCAGACATTGCAAGCCCATTCCAATATTCTTGTCGTGCCCCAAGACTCCGGCTTATGCCAACCGTGGTTTGCCCCAGCCTAGGTATCGTTTTTACCCTTTCCGGATGCCTCTTTGACACCTTGCAACACATTCCCAGAAAATATCCAACGCCATATACCCCTGTCCACCAAAACCTCGCGGGCGGCAGTCGACAAAAGCTTCCACATCTGCAATATATTGTGATATCAAATCGCTAAAAAGGGTCCAGAACGCAATGACCGATGCAGCGATATCAGCGCTCTTGCAAGAGACCTTGGCCGGTTTCCCCAAGAAACTGGCGAACCAACCGTGCATCACGCTAACCTCCTAACCCGTCCCTGAGCCGCTCTACCACGGCCGCTTCCGTTTTCGTCCTCTACCTAACCCTCTTGCGAACTCCCCACCGATGGAAGCGGGCCCTCATATTCGTGCACATACTGTAGCCAGCTCACCATCGCACACCGTGGCATGGCCAACGGCAAACAGCCGGACTGTAGACATACTGCTGCGGTAACTCCCGAGGTGCTACTTTTTTTTTTTGCCTGTTGAGCTGATCGCATCACCCCGTACTTAATGATGCCGAATCCGGCCGAGGGGATATCGGAAGTCAAAATTCCCATCCCTCATCTGAATCAGTTTCTCCGTGCGTGGTATGTTGCGCTAATATACACTTTCTTCAATGATTTACCCATCACATTCCATTGCATAGTTCAAGTTTTCTCGAAATTCTCGATCATATAAGGCTGCTGCACTGCACCTTAATCCTGAGCTTTCACGATGCTGCAATTCGATATCGCCTTTTCCAATATTCCTGTGGCCGTTGAAAAGTACACTGTACGAGCGTGCCCAACTCCGCGAAGCTCCAGTAGTCTCAAAATTTCAACTTCAATAGCGACTATATCGCCCCCAAAGCCTGGTACCCTAGACGAGGAATTAGACCACCCGGCGTTCCCGCCCCGAGCGTTTATTCCTCGTAAAAACGAACAAGGGTCGGCGGCACTCCTTGACATTCTCGGCCCTCATTCGCCGATATCACGAAAGCAAGAGAGTCCTACCCGCGAGAGGGTGCATTCGTGGGAGGACATCATCGACCAAGGCGAAGACGGCCAGTTGCAACCGACCGTCAGCTACCACCACCACTAGATCTTATCATCGAATACACACTGCGCAGCTGCTACCCCTAGGTAGAACGATACTTGATTTAATAGAATAATATCTATATATTATATACTATACCTGCAAAAATGGTGCTCGGCCTCCCCTGCCAGCTCGACTATCACAATATCACCTTTGCCTTTCAACGCACCTTCGGCCACCTTCTTCCCCGCCGCCTCCAAAACCGTGACCTCGTCGATAGGCCTCAAGGCCGCAACGACTGCCCGCCAATTTCGCCTGGCGGTTACAATGCCTCCTTCAATCAGATTGGCCGCATCCAAACGCGAGAACAAGAGCAATCGACTCGCGGAAAAGTAAGCGCTGGGGACGCCTTTCCGGACGAGTTGCCCTCGCCCACCACCACTACAAGCTCAATGAAAAAGAGCAACAGCCAGCGAAGTAGTCTCAATGGCGGCAAAAAGGAGGTCCGATGGGATGGCGGGGTAGTTGGTGGTGATGAGGACGATAGAGTCCCTGAGGGACCAGACGGACGAGGTATTGCCAGCCAGGCTGTGTGAAAGCCCTACCTGCATTTCCGATATTCAATATTTTGTGTAAATGTACATTCAGTCAGTCTCAGATCGGACACCCGCCTCAAGCTCTTTGCGGGAACCGAGGCTGGGAATCGATATCTTAACAACGCCCTTATTGCAACAGGTCCGAATATTGAACGAGTCAGCTTGGCTAGAATGCCGAGGTACACGCTCATTTGTAGGTCGGCTACGAACCTGTTTAGTTCACTTACGCCTTCCGTAATCCTCAATTAGCTTGTATGTATAAATGATTCCAGTGAGCTTCAATACATTATGCAATGAATATCACCCGTGCTCCCACGCTTACGGCCGGCAAAATTACCGCTGTATCTCGTAACAGATGCCTACTGGATCGTAATTATATTAGCGGGTTAGCTCAATACAACCTGAGTCGACTCCCACGCCGCATATACGTATCGTATTTCGGCTCCCTCCAAAGTAAACCGAAGGTACCTAAGCTTCCGATTAATTATCTACTCACGGCCTACCAACTAGGTTGCGCCTCACGAGTACTAGCCGATACACAATCCGACGAGGCAGATACCTCGGCCACCACCTGTTTTTGCACGCGAGATTCCGGAATATAGTGTACCTCGCTCGGCTTAACCGTGCCGTTGTCGACGGCCAAGTTCCAGGCCCGCTGCCTCAGCAGTGCGGAAAGAGCAGGTGTGAGCGCATCCGTGTATCAAACGGAAATTTCCTGTTTGAAGGAGTCGACCTCGACAGAGGACGTAGCGAAGTCGATACCGCCTTGAGTCACGTCGGCAAACGTCGGTATAAACATTCAGTAGCTGCAGGAGATAGCCTTGAGATGCTGTATCGTGACGAAGCAATTGCTGGCCTGGTTATCGGCAACGGATGCCGAGACACTTGAGAATAGGACTCGGTCTCCTACTGGCATCGTATCGCATTGCGACAAGCTCTCTATCTGTAAGTTTCGTGGGTGGGCGGTCGGCTCGAAACAAATTTGTGCGGTCAACCTTGACGTAAGTGTAACTTGGCAAGTCTGGCCTCGAGACTTTGCGCAGCCTCGAATTCGCATGCATGCCTCCACACAAAATTCCAGAGAGCTTCAGCTTTGATCGATTGATGGTTAAAAAAAAGTTTGATTGCTCTAATAACAGTTGATTCTCGCTACCGGACCTTCGATCTGTGGTGCAGGAATTCGTTAAAAAAAATCCTGGTTGTAGCGGGACGCACGAGTGCGGCACGGTCATATATACCCACCAATCTATTAATTCAAGCATTGAGGGTGGTCCCACTCGCACACCCACAACAACTCGAGCGTCAATGAGCTGGAGCTGATAGCTGACAGCTGAGCTTAAGCGCCTTAATATCATTGTATAAAAATATATACACCCCAGCTGTATCGCCGCGTACACCTATGTTCAAGCGCTAGGGAATTATGGAGCTTGAATCTCATAGCGCCAAATCTTAGGATCGTGATACGCGTCATTCATGCTGGTAAAATCAGTCTCAACACCCACAAAGCCTGGCAACGGGTAATATTTAGATCCTGTAGAGGCCGTAATCATTAGCATGTAGCGATAAGATTTGTCGTCATTGAATCGATTCATGTACCCAGATATAGAAGCGCTAGCGCTAACTGGAGTAGAGGAGGTCCGAGGACAATGCACGCAGAACTGAGTGAACGAGCATGCGCATGTCTTCGTCAGCTCTCATCGGTCGTCTTGTCACACACACATGCACTCTATTTAACGCCAAGCATAAACGCTCGCCGTGATGTCCTCAGACCGCTTGCATCGCGGTAGGTTTCCACCTTAACTTTCCCCTACATGACCGGGCATTTACTGTATTAATAGCAAGAGTCGAAACGCTAGCTCTCAGATGCAATATTGATGCTCGCCGAAGACTAAGACACCAATCACGCCAGCACCGAATGACGGTCGAGCTGTTCGTCCCTGCCAAAGCTTGGCTTGAATACGAGTATGCATTTTAGCGACATGCATGGAAACGTCGAAACGTTTAGGAAAAACTTAGCCCCGATTCCAGACGCCGCTGGGGTTCGGATATGGGCCCGAATGCCAACTGCAAGCAGACACAGACGGATGCATTGCCAGAGTTGTCTCTGACGAGTCGTGAACAGGCGCTCGGCCAGTAATGTATTTGCCGTCCAAACCGCCGCTTGCTGTCTGGCAATGGCAGCTCGGAGCGCCCGTCGCGAAGGAATCACACGAGACGTTATGAAACCCACGATAAAGGTAGGGTACTTCATATTCATCCCGTAGATGTAGCCAGCAGCCAGGAGAACAATCAATCACGAGCCTCCAATTTTGAAGTCGTCCACTGGTAGAAGAGCTTGGAGCTTGATTAATATAATTTCGCCGCCGGCGAGGCCGCAGTTGCAACTATAGGCGAAAAGAGCAGGCCGGATGGCGGGGAACAAACGAAGTGACAAATGATTGCAATATATTGTGAACTCCTATGGTACCACTGGTGACCATCCGGGGCCAGCGTAAATTAAATGAGGCTGCCTAGGTTAGCCGCGGTCCGTCGACAAAGTTGTTGGCATTTCCGCATCAATCTCGAGGCCCGTCGTTGGCAGCCGCTCGCTCTCGACATGGCAAGGGGACATCGAGACACTAATGCTTGTTGACTCGGCCAAATTTGCGTATTCTTCCACTCATCGGCGCGAGAGCCCTGCAGGCATCGGGACGCCCGTCCCCCAAACGAGCCAATCCGTCGCAGGAGCGGTGCCAAGCCCCTAACCACCAGCTTGGTCCCGTTTCAGCAGGGATCCAGACTCAAACCTACTGCATCCACGTCGTCCCATCACAGAACATCACGCCTTGCAAGCCACGACAAGAGTTCCAGGGGCAGCTTAGCAAATCGAGCTTTCCCCAAGGCCCTAGAGGACTTGATACAGGAGGTCACAGAATACCGAGGAACACGTACGCTGTCCGTCATTGGTGTTTACACCAGGCTCCTCCGTGGAGCTAATTGACGCTCCCCTTTCGATTTCAGGCATACATTCCTCTATCAGGCTGGGTGATGGCCTTGTCCAATCGTGCGCCTCAATCCCCTCTGCTTTGAACCGACAACTGAACCGATTCGGCAGTCTGGTGACTGTTTTGAAACTTTGTCAGTAAGATGGCATGGATAACGCCGAAGTTACCATCCATTATCGATGATGCTCTGCCAGCATTCCTTCGCTCATCGCCCCGGTCAGTCCTCGAAGCGCTGGTCGGCAGAAGCGAGAGTAGTCAAAAAAAATAACCGTCCGCCATATATCCAAAACGCCATCGATCTCCGATATTGAGTGAACTGCCCTCAGCTTCCACACAGAGGGCTTGCGTTCGCGACGAGTTGCTCGATCTGTGGCTTGTGCGGGTGTGCAGGGGTGTGGGACGCGGGTTTGTAGCAGAAATGTCGACAGCGTGCAAGTTGTACCTTGCAGCTCCTCCGTACCTGCAGGCTAGAGTGCTTCGATCTTGACCCACACTCTAAAGTCAGACAGTCTTAGGCCTGCCCCAATGGCTCCATCCTCGCACACATACGCTTTAGGGTTGAATGGAGGGGTCGTCCTTCCGTACGTGAAGCGCAATACGCAGTACATAAGGGCCAGTAGATCCCTCTCCTCCTCGTTCTTACTCCCCATTCCCCAGCATCATCGCAAGAGGCCTCATTCCTCACTTCTAACGGCCTAGGTCGAATCAACCTTTCGTTTGCTTTTTTCCATCACACGCTAGTCGTGTTTTTTTTTCAGTTCCTTCCTTCCTTCGTTCAAAGTCAGTCCCTCCTTTACGACTATTTCGATAAGAGGTATCTTGTATCGCTGTGCGATTAAGACCCCTTTCGCCGATTAACGACATCGTCTTCAGCCATCATTCTTTGAACGAAACAGAAGGCAGTGCCTTAGTCGATCCTTGTTTTATCCAGCCTTCAGCAGTTTATCAGCGTCATCCACTCTCTCGGACCTGGTATAATAGTTGCCTGCGAACCGCCTTTGAGCTTTCTTCACACAGGTTTCATATCTTGTGTCGCTTGGGGCCGACTGCATTCATTTTCTTTTCAGCATCTGATTTGATATCAGTATCAGCGATATTTGCTTCATTCTCTTGCAATATTGCATAACCCAAAGTCGTTGATCGACTCTTTCAATCACTCACATTATTCAAAATGAAGTCGTTAGCGATTCTCTCCACTTCCCTCCTCCTCTCCGCCCTCCCATCTACCCTGGCGGCTCCGACAGCTTCAACCGAACTGAAAGCTCGGTGGTACAAGCCAGAGGAGCATACCGGTCCTACTCCTTCTGCAGCCGCCGTTAGCGTTCAGGCTGCAGACGAAGATCCGAAAGATGACTACATTGTTGTCATGGCCGAAGATGAGACGCGGCCGTGGAACGATATCTTTGCCGATCTAGGCTGCAACAAGACGAACGTTGGCAAGACATTCGGAACCAACATCCGCGCCTTCACGATGAGCATGAAAAATTCGACTGGTGTCAGAATGTTCTCGATGCCGAACGTTGCCATCCTGGAAAAGAACGTCATATACAGGGCTGCCGTTATGCCGACAGGACCATCTTTCAAGCCACAGACCATGTCCAGGGAGCTTGTTAAGGACAGCTTGAGGATGAGCAGGCTTGCGAAGAGACAATCTGGTGTATTCATCGAGCAAAGCACTGCGCCGTGGGGTCTCCAGCGTGTCTCGAGCGCAGATACCGTGGCCTTGGATGGACGCAAGGACACTGCCCTCACCTTCAAATATCGATTCGACCAGGCTTCTGGAGCTGGTGTTGATGTATACATGCTTGATACGGGTATCAACGTCGATCAAGTCGATTTCGGTGGGCGTGCCCAGATGAAGTTTAGCGTTGATGGAACTACAACAGACGCGCAGGGACATGGGTAAGTTGGTCTAGTTGAATTAATCATCACAAACTACAGAAATGCTTGTACTAACAGTTAATTGCGTAGTTCCCATACCGCCGGAACAGTTGGCTCCCGCACTTTCGGCGTTGCCAAGAATGTCAACTTGATTGGTGTCAAGGTGCTCCAGGATGATGGTTCTGGCTCCATTGCTGGCATTGTGCAAGGCATCGACTTTGTGATCTCTTCGCACAGAAGCCGCTCCAACGACCCTGAATTCAAGGGCTCTGTCATCAGCATGTCCCTCGGTGGAGATGGACTTCCCCAGTCCATGTTCAACGTTCTCCAGAAGGCTACTTCTGCGGGTATTCACGTTTCTGTCGCCGCCGGCAACGAGAACCAGGATGCATGCAATACTTCTCCAGCTGGTTTCTCTCAGCAACTCCCAATCATCTCTGTCGGTGCCACGGACGTCAATGATGCCAGAGCGTCCTTCTCCAACTTTGGAAAGTGTGTCGATATTCACGCTCCTGGTGTCGACATTGTCAGCACCTTCAACAAGGGTCCCTCTTCGACCGCTACTCTCCAAGGAACTTCGATGGCTTGCCCGGCCGTTTCTGGCATAATTGCCGACTTGCTCGTCTCGAACCCTTCGCTGCGAACTGACCCTGCTGGTATGAAGAAACTTCTCCTCTCCAAGGCCCTCAATGGTGTGATTCGCGCTGGTCAGAATGTTCCGTCAGGCGGCCAGGTTCTTTTGAACAATGGGTTCCCAGGTAACCCTTGATTTCGTGTAAATCGATTACCAACAGAAAAAAACATTATGCCATAGCGGTCTTATGAGTAGCCTTCTTTCAGTCCAGTTTTCTTTTCTTATGTACCATTACCATAGCATTGTGTTTTTCTATTGATTTTATACCCTGCATTGCAGCATCACAACTGGAGTTTGGGTTCTTTTCGCCTACAGATTAAAAAGATAAATCAGCGTGCATGTGTATGCATATATACGTAGCAGCTAGATCAGAATGAGATAAAACCATTATCCTTACATTGCAACATTAACATTTTGAGTGAGACTCCATCCCAACCGGTGCTTTGCTAGGTTGAGAAAGATATATAGTCCAATATGTATAGCTCGATTAAATTACATGACGTCAATCAACCCGAAGCCGTGAAATACCTATGATTGTATCAAGGAATTTTGAAAGCAGCTGTTACCATATACATGTATACAGTTAACATATACATAGAGCAGCCTCGATGCCAGGCGCTATATACACTTAGAGTCCAGCTAGTATTATGAATCACATAGCCGCTAGATCCTGTGTGCTCTAACAACAAACACTCCGTATAGTTACCAGACATATTGATGGCTAACGCACATGTGAAATTGTGTGGGTTAGGCTTGCGAGACCAGCCAGGCATACGGGGAGCATGTGTAACAGCCTTCAACTCGGATATTTCGAGCACTGCTCTTTGCCATACATCCCATATATAGCGCCAAAGTAGCAACATGAGACCTTTCGGCGTTACACCAGTTAATGGCTTGATTGAACAATAGACGTCCTGTTGATTTTGGAGAATAGAGCATCGTTTTGTGATCGCACGTATACACGTATACGTCAAATGCATGTCAAGGTTTTAATATAAATACTATTAATTCTAGATAAAACTAAATGCATAGATATACAACTCCAAAACAATGTACGCTATCCATATACGAGAATATATAAATCACAGAAAACAAATATGAATAGACCAGGCATTATAAGGGTCTATAGCTATCGAGCAAAGGCTCCTTGTCTACTCCTAGTCGCCGCTCTCCGTCGCGTCCTTCATACCACCCGAATCCGTAAGTGTAGCCCAATTGTTCGAGGCGGTCTTGCCGTTGTTTAGTTGACATATGCCATGTATCTGCAATATCATCCAAGAGGCGGCTATCTTGACAGTACGCTATTATTGATGCCAAAGTGGTAGGTTGCCTTGGAAGATAGCGTTTTCTCCGGAACGAATAAACTAACGTAAGTGTACTGCAGAAGATTCCTAGGATGACCAGAGAGATGATTGTAAGTGGGAGTGACATCACAACCCGTTTCTCGTATCTGAATATCGAGCCTTGAACATTGCTTGTACCGCTCTTGTCGCCCTCCAGAAAAAACTGCTGCCGATTCTGAGAAGCAAATATGCTAAAAGATAATGCGAATGTCTGGTTGGCCAACTCTGCTAGCCGGTCTGGATTCAGATAATTTTCACCTATTCCCGCAAGTCGAGTCATGAGCAACCCTTCCCAATCCTGGACTCTGAAGAGATGTCCACCAAAGCGAAAGATGTCTGGGAGATTAAAGCGGAACTGAGACTTTGAGAAACCTGGCTCAAGAAAGCCATCGATTTCTGATGAATTTCCGAGCTGTTGATACTTTTGGACATTTCCCAGCCGATCAACCTGAACAGAAAAGTTCGCCACAGTTATTCTTGGTTGGCAGACTAGTAAGGTCTCTTCGGGTTGCCCATCTAGAACGTATCCTGATACGCCTCGCCTGTATGAACGTCGAGACCAAACCACTGGCACAATATGTAGACAGAGTACCTGATTACTGTCAAACCACGTGCTCGTATCGTTGAACTCTTGCTGAGTCGACTCCCTTCTCCAGAGGATGATCTTATCGTGTCCAAGGTCCGAATTATCTTCGTACAGCTCGCCTGGGTTGTCGAGGCTTGGAAATGGCCATCTTCCAAAACTGACGTTATGGAAGTAGGGCGACGTTTTGGTGAGTGTCGGAGGTTTGTATCCAAAAACTGTGCCACATTGAACTGTAGCCGATGATTCTAATTCCGGGTAAATATTGGGAACGTGGAAGATCGCGGATGTTGTTCCGTTGCTATTAAAGTGAACCGACTCTCCGTTAGTTCCGTTGATAATCGGGCGACAATCCATGCTGCCACTAACACCAAGGGCATATGTGTCATAGAAATCGTATGAGTTTTCAGATCCATGGGTGTCGATAGGCTTGACTGGTATGAATGCATGCTCTCTGACCGACCATGGTGGAAGGTTTACATGATTGGAAAGGTTAGCATGAGCTGCGGCAAAGGCGTCTAGAAAATGCGCTTGTCGTCTGAGGAGCCCCGCTTTATTGACGGTCCAAAAGTAGAAGCCTGCCGGAATCATGGGGCGGACGACTTCAGCAGAAAATCTCGAAGCCATCTCGACTGGACGAAGATCTGTTAAGAAGATACCAGGTAGCGTTACAGACAGCACACTGACAAGCACCGTCATAAAGGAAACAAGAGACAGTAACAAGTCACGCGCGAGAAGCGATCGCGCCGTCAGTATGATAGGAATTGTCTGATATTTGAGCGATAAGCTCTTCTTAGCGCTAACTTTCCTCCTCAGGAGATTGTAAAACGGTTGAAGAACTGATACATCACGATTGATCGATGTCCAAACCGGTTCCAGTAACGTTGCAATGAGCGTTGGAATGAATGCCCAGATCAAATTGAACAAAAGTGAATTGCCCGAGATGAGCGGAAGGCCTGAGTTCCTGCTCTGGACATATAGCAAAGATAAAAATACTATGACGGCAATGAGAGCGAGAAAAAAAGAGGCACCGATGCTAAGACGCAAGTGCACCGGTGTTTGTTCCTCTTTTATATCCACCAGAGACGTGATCCTAGTTTCTGCTCGGTAGAAATACTTAGCCCTTGCCAATTTATAATTTAGAGAATTAGACTTGGCTGATATGATGCCAATCTCGAAGACATGTTTTCAATGATTGAGGATCAACGCAAATAATTATAAGCAGTTCGACTTACGGCTTGAAGAATCACAACCATCGAGTTTGTATACCAAAGCACCCGATGCATCTGCCGCATAACCCAGCATAGCTTTCTCCCCTCTCATTTCGGACTTCAGCAGCTTCGTACTTGCTCTATCGAGGCCTTTAAACTTCGACGGCAGGCCGCTCCGGGAAATAATGGCCATTGTCGCAGAAAGCGAATCCGGGTCGCTATGGAGAAAGGACCGTCGTTGATATGAATAGGCGCACATGATAATCCCCATGAGCAATATGAACCCAAGAAATACATCTGAAACTGTTGCAAATGTTCGATCCACGACTACTGATTGACCTTGTATGGTAATCTTCCCAGTCGCTATAGCACTGCTCGGCGTTAGATATGCAGGACTTGTGCTAGCCGCTAGGCTGAATAAATGCCTATATAGCTTTTCTGTGTCTTTCTGTAGAATAGAGATATTTAAGAAATCATCTTTCAAAGACTCCTTGTTGAATAAGATATCCGCAAGGTTGATATCAGCATCGGCAAACACCGCTACATCTGAACCAAGGACCTCCTGTGCATCCCTGTAGAACAGCGCGGTGTTGAATGGTACCAAGTCTACTTCGTCCCTCCTGAAGAAGTCCTTCGATACCTTTGCAGAGTTGCGCTCCACAATTGCATGGGTCGTCGCGTTGATTACGATTTCTTGCTCTGATCCCTGAACGCCTTTCAGCTCACATAGAACAGACTTGAGCTCTACGCTATCATCAGTCCAGTTCCATTTGAGAAAAGTGGCTATAGTTGTCGTATTCTTGAAGCCACACCAGACATCCGGTCGTGCCCATTGATAGCCATAAGAGAATCCAGCATTTGCTAGAGTTTGGTTTTTAGTTGATATAGCTTGAGTCGAGTTACAGACTCCATCCTGAGATTCGTGGAAGACAGTATAAGTTATCAATCCGTTGTTATCCTGGCCTCGATTTGTGACCGAGGTGACGTTGACGAAAGAAGGTTCAAAGCAAGACACCGCCAGCGAATACGATTCCCCCGTCACAGTCCAATTGCTTGAAGACAAGAGGTCCAATCGTTGGCTAGATTTCTGAGCGGGTACAACGGGCAAGAAACTGTCTCCTGCGTCCGTGAAAGGCGGCAAACTTCCATTCAGGTTATTAATGGTATATTCTGTGAACAGAAACTCTGGAGTCAAGGCTGAGTCGCTGCCGTTGAGTGGTCGGAACTGAGAACTGACATTGAAATAAGTCTGGAATGTCGAAATTTCATCAACCGTCGTCAATAAACTGCTCTGAAGAGGCGTGATAATGATACTTGCTGTTAAAAATATCGTCGAAGAAAGAAAAACCGCCCAGTGCTGTCTAGCCAGAGCTCTAAAGGGCACAAAGAGCGAAAACTGGTACTGGTATTCGAGGAACAAGGCGTCGGAGGTTGTGCCACCAGGTTGTGACAAGTCATAGAAGGGCTCAAGTCTCTTAGAGTCAAGATCAACTATAGACCAGCAGATGCCATAGAGAACTGCAACCAATGTTGGGAGATATTGGATTGCAAAGAATTGGACCAGCGGCAGGTCGTCCATATCCTTCATGAACAAAATTCCGCCATCCTGATTGCCGTAATGATATAGTATTTCGATGATGATTATAAACACCAACGTTAAAGTATTCAATAAAATAAGATAAGGCAGCCGTATTGTAAAGGGTTTCCAGGTCTCTGCAGTGCCATGCTGGCCGGTCGTATTCGAAGGAGGCCGGCTATTTATACCCGGCGATGACGGCCCTGATCGCGACAAAGAGAGGCTATAGGGATGAGGATCTGGCCGAAAGGCCGTTTCCATAAGGAGTGTCCTTGAAAAATTAGTTGGCGGCGTCGGTGTCGAAGGTCGCAGGCTGACTACTCCGCTTAACGGCTATGATTTTTTGAGTAGAATCAGTCAATTGATATCCATTTGCCTCATAGGCCAGTCAAAAATATAATACACTATCGGACTTACTCTATGATCTCGTGTCCTTGGTTGTAGCATGGTTATAGGCGTACAGCCTCAGCAAATGATATCGACTAGCGAGCACGCAGCTGATAGCTGATCAATAAAGAGTTGCTCCGATTTCGAATCAAGTAAAGCTAGCCGTCATTCTCTCAGCTATGCTCTTTTACTGTCGATATGTATTTGATATTCGTCTGTTCATGCGACTGAGGACGTTAACGTTGTGTCGACCAAGTCTGATCAGTTCAGTTGAAGAGTGTATTAATTTCGAATTTGGATATCGGTGCAGTTGACTCCAATATCACCATCAAAGCTTCCAAAGTTTCCGCGATGAGTGAGTCTGAAAGTATAACCCAGCCGATTGATTGATAATATACCGCCCGAAAAACGAGAGCG
Organism: Drechslerella dactyloides; assembly: GCA_020064725.1. Classification (NCBI taxonomy): domain Eukaryota; kingdom Fungi; phylum Ascomycota; class Orbiliomycetes; order Orbiliales; family Orbiliaceae; genus Drechslerella; species Drechslerella dactyloides. The sequence goes on from JAGTWJ010000017.1 coordinate 180,303, forward strand.
TGCCGCTCTACTGGTCGCCTATTTCTCTAGAATATATGGTCGTTCAAAAGTACGGCAGTCAGATTATGAGACAAGGGTCGCTTGCCTCTCATTTGGCAACATTTCCATGATATGCCGCGTATCCGACTGCCGCAAATTTGCCTTGCGCAAGCTATTCAGGGAGCGCTGTGCCGCCGTAACGCGTCCTACTAGATGCATGCTTATTCTACCAACAATAGAAGTTGAACCCCAGTCCCAAAGTGAATCCCAAAGGCTCATAACCGCCAGTGATTGTCCAACAAACGGTCACCCGGTCGCCATCCTATATAGAATACTTTGCTCCCCGGTGTTCAACCTAAGGCGGACCTATCGGATCCTTGATGTTTGCTCTTTAAGGAGAAATGAACTCGTTGGCAAGCGGCTCGAGAAACATCACCCTTGGTCGCGACTGGCTTGGCGCCGAAAATAGTATCTCGACTGTGCAACCCTAGACGCGTCCTGCATTTACATTTTTATTTCAATACCTAGCAAATCTAGTGAAACCTAACACAAAGTCGCTCTGTTTGACTGCCGGGGTTCAGAATTGTCTGGTCGGCCACTGCGACTAGATTCGCTCGAGCTTGTTGTAGCTTAATCATTTAATTATTCAACAGGTAAAGGAACATATGTATGGTCTCGTAAACCAAACCCTTCCTTGCCGCAAGGGAGAGACTGGCTTTGCGAGACCATATATGTACATTCTGATGAAGAACGTCGTGCACACGGCGACAGCGCAGCTCCTATGTCAAATTCGGTCCGGTTACCAAAGTTTATATTAGTATGTCTACTTGTACATGTATGTGTGCATCAATTGACCCAAGGAATATGGTACGGATGGGAGTGAGTCCGTCATCCGCAAAGTAGCATGCATCTATGAACATGTGAGGCCACGGGAAATCCGCCTAGTAGTTTCTCATTTTCCAGCCAGATACCCCAAGAACGCCAAAGGCGCTTTCCTCCCAGTCCCGTTCAATGCTATGGACTGTCTCGTCGAGTGGCTGAAGGCTCCACTTCCTGAAAGGTGCGATGTTCATCGTACTCTCATAACCGGCCTGATACATCTCCCAGCCAGTCCACGAGATCATTGCAGCATTATCTGTGCAAAACTCAATTGGCGGAAACGCAAGCTCAACGTTGCACAATTCGTGGAAATCAAGTTGTTGTCGAAGTCTATAAAAAGAATCAGCAGTGGAGCCTTGGTGATCGCCAAGCGCATGGACTTACACATCACGAAGGTATCTATTCGAGGCAACTCCGCCACTGACCACAACCGTCTTGATGTTCACATCCTTGTCTCGCATCATTTCGAGGCTCATTATCAGCCTGGAAGCGAGATGTTCCCAGCAGCGTCTCATCAGCTCTTTGGAAAGGGCTCTTCGCTCTTCGATATCCGCCCAACCATCCCCTTTCTCAGCCTTCCTTGTATCCACAATTCTGTCAACACTGCTTCGGAGGCCGGCGAAACTGAACTTCATCAGGCCTTTGTGGCCCCATTTCTTCGCGCCCCCCAGTGAGATTGGTAGCCTCCAGCCGTACTGCTGTTCTAGCTTATCGCCAACAACGTCTTTCCTTGAAGCATGATAGAGACTGTCGGACCCCTCGGGAAATGCGAACTCCTCGAGCAACCTGCCATAATTTGTGTCACCTTTCAACTTGACAAGCTCGTCTGGAACCACGACTCTCCCCACTTTGTCCACGCAGTCACCCACTGCTGTGTCGATTGTCTCCGCCAGAACTTCATGGTCCGTCAAGCTCCGACTCACGACAATCAATGTGTGTCCACCGCTGACAAGTAGGCTTAGAAACGGATACTTTGGGTCATCCAATCCCTTCCCCTCCAAGGCTCTGCAAAGCCTTACGGTCAGAGCGTGGGCCTGCATATGATTGACCCCCACGAGTGGGACATCCCAAGCCAGAGCCAGGCCCTTGGCCGTCTGCAATCCAACGTCGAGCGAAGATATCATCCCGGGGCCACGCGTGACCGCCACGATGTCGGGCTTCCGCCCATCAGGCAAGTGCGGCAAAGCCGACTGTAGGAGCGGCGATAGATTACGCCTGTGCGACTGGAACGCTGTGATGGGGTTGATACCCAGGAATTTCCGCGTGTCTGCTGTCACCTTACCATGGAACGGCAAGGTAGGGGTGCCATCTTCGGGAACGTGGAGGATCGCGACGGACGAGTCATCACTAATATCGCATACGCAGTCAGCATTTCGCCAAAACTTCACCTGCTGCATGCCATGATCACAATGGCCCTCGATTGCGATCGTGACATGCACTGAATAAAGATAAACAAGCCATCATTGTACACATACCATGAAGATTCAATACCAAGGACGGTGAATCCGCGTCGCGCAGCATATCGAGATGGGTTCCGACTCGGACGTGCTCTAGCCGCCAGGCCTCGGGCTCCCAACAGGCACTGGGACAGTGGCAAAGCGCATCGTGCAGCCGGCATGCACGCACACACGACGAGATTGTCCCTCAGCTATCGAAAATCGCCCGCCAGCGATTGTTTGTTGTGGTTGCACAGGACGTTGGGATTGTCGGGCCGATCGAGTTTTTCCCAGCTCGTCGATCGGCGCCTCGACGACACCCGCAACACAATTTTATCTCGGATCGGTTACACTCTCCTTCGCTCCGTCGGCGGGTGGATCGAGCGTTGCATGGCTGCCACTGGCATCGGGTAAATTAGCTGCATTCTTAACGAAGCCCGTAGCTAGCGGGAATAGGAGGGCTGATATAGGGCTGCACGTTGATATTACTTCTGTTGAGGTCGCCGAACTCGATGAAATTAACTAATCAATTGTCCATAGGGCTTGGTCCGTCGCTAACGACACGTGCGCGGGTCTGGCGAGGGAGATCTAGATCACCCGCTTCCACCGGCTGCCGGACGCGGACTGTTACCGCGGTCGCTTACCGCTGATAGTAATAAGCGTTGGCCAACGGATCGTAATATCGAACTTTGTTGCATACATGTTGTCCAGCTGACGAAAGTTTGGTCCGATCCGTCGCGTTGAGGATATAAAGTTACATTCTGGTCGGATGGATCTCGATCGTCTGTGCTTGCCCCGCCAGCATTGCATTGATTATCATGATGCAGCAGAAGCGCTTGTCATTGCCATACAGCGACATGGGAACTACACAGCCGGGCCATGCTCCGTACGCAATCGTATAGCCATATCACCGTCTGCACAGACATTCGGAGAAAAAAATTCTCGGTGGAGAAATTGGGAACGCCTCCTGCAAGCCACAAAATGTCAGCTAACTACAATTACAACGCCACAACACAGCTTCCAGAGACACTCTGTCGAGTCTCGAGACATATCCAAGTTTTGACAGGAAGCATCACGCGTATATCCTCTTTTTCCATTCCAATGACACATAATTACCCCGTGGCACTAGGTTTCTAAAGAGGAGCTGCAAACCCCGGTGGCTATTCTCCAACACTCAATCGTGAGTGGAAAGCTAGACCAAGTCCAGGTGTTGACAAAGCCAGCTTTGTCGGGGCTAGCAGAGACACCCCTCCTTTCGACCGCTTTCGCCATTCTCTCGAGACGACTGGCTGGCTCGACGGCTTGGTCAAGCGTTAGTCAGAGCACAGCCGCTCAGCCACCGACGCCGCAACAAGTTGTAAACCGGTCCTTCAATAGCGCCGCTTCATGCGAGCAGCTGAGCTAAAACATCTGCCGTCTCGAGAGTAAAGTTATCACAAAATTGCTCACATGGGCTAATATTTGTGTGCGCCCATGCAAGAGCCAGCCGTCATAGGCACTTCTCGCAGCCGTGGCCAACATTCCATCGCCGTTATCCTTGCCGACGAACTTTCAGCCTGATCCCATGATGCATCCAGACTGGTATGACCGGTTTGCCTCAACTACATGTCCACCCCGGAGTCCCGCGTTCCCCCACGTCTCTTCGGGAGCGATATGCACGGCATTCTCCAACCCTGGGACTGCCTTCACTGAGGGGTGTCGTCGTTAGGAATGTGTTTTGCATATCAACAGTCCATTTCCGGCGAGGTGCAGGTAGGCAGAAGCTCTAGGAGCTTTGACATGGACTGCAGCTACGTCAAACCGTCGAGCATCCCGGCCTCGTACGTATAGAGCCGGCCCAGCGTATTCCGAGGAAGTTTGAGGTACTCTTGAAGTGCCACGTCTTGAGATCGGCGGTTGGAGTCTCGCAAGGGTGCACGTAACGAACACCCGCAAGCGCTACAGAGGGGTCCTGAAGGAGAGCCCGGGGCTCGTGCTATTCGAGCCCGGTGTACAGACGCCTATGCGGAGCCCAGCCAGTCCTCGAATCAATATCTGTGTCATGGGTGAACCGGACCACAAAAAATTGCTTGAGGTGCGATTAGGAGCCGGATCCGTGGCAGGACATTCTCAAACATATCCCAGCCGATGCATTCCACTGCTCGGCTAGGTGCAGTAAACACACAGATATTTGGGGTAGCTATGCGTCACTGTCTATCTCCAAGTAATGAGATCGTCATCGGTCCGCGCAGATCGAATCAAACAGCAGAGCATCATCAGCTTCAGGATCTAGTATGATAAGCTGAGATCAACCCTTCATGAATTCACCATGCATTTGCATTAATGCATTCAGACTCCGCGGTCCAGTATAGTTGGAGATCACAAGGTTTAGCTAGAGGCAGTCTCAGCAACAGTAAAGCAGTTAAAGGACCTCTAATACGTGTTGTCTTTGCATCATGGAGAAGGGCTCTGAACTGATATCTTCAGTGGAGTATTTAGAGCTAACTCAACTAACTTCACCTGAAATAGTTCATCCGTGAAGAACCGCAGGGGAGTATTACGCTATTGATATCATCTCATGAGCGTCAAAATTGTTCGTATACACATGCTTGTAATGGATCTAAACAGATGGCTATATGCTACGCATGCTTCTGTACACCAAAACATATAGAGAAAAACTTTAGTTGCGCTTGAGCGCTAGCGCTCAAGAAAGATATACTATTACTAAACCCACGACCACTGGAACACAACTGTATAACGCACAGAGAACCCAATACTAGTCTTGCAAGCCAACCGACGACGAACGTTTCGCTCCCTTAATGTGGCTTGGTGAGCCTAGCTTAGCAACGGAGAGCCAAACATTAAACTGGAAGCATCCAACCCCTTTAATTCCAGTTAAGACCCACTACCAGTCTTAGACCGGTTATATAACGTTATATCATCAAGCAAGCGTTAACGCCAGCAAACATCATGAGAAGCATGGCGACACTTGGGCTCGGACATCCAGACATGTTTGGGTCATGGGAATGTTTATGTAGCTTGAAGCTCGCCGACCGATGCTAGTTCTGGTTTGAATCATAATGCATGTGTGCTGTTGACTTCGGACAAATAATCCGTTGCATTGCATGCATGAAAGAGGGTATCTTAATATTCCTCATCTGCTAATTCACACATTAGCCGGAGGAGGTTGCGAATTGTCAGCGAAGCTACTGAATACGGGTCATTCAGAATCCCTGGCTATAACAGCGATGCTTATACATATATACACATCTGCTATCGGAGGATGTCTCGGAGCAATCGACCGAACGGCAACCATAGACGAATATTTAGAGCAATATATCCAAATGGAGAACCTGGCGCGTCAACTAGACCCCACAGCTATATGTAGCCTTTACGCAAGACGGTGATCTCAGTATAATCGTAGGGATATCCAGTACCCCCAACGGTGATAATATTGTGGATCTGATGCAGAAGACATGCGATTTTGTAGCAGATTCTGCAGCGATTACTGTGGTAATATAATTTGTTTGAATTGACCTAAACAATTGTGAGCTGCTCAAATGATTTAATCGCCATGCAAATCAGCGGTATACACAGCCAAGCAGACGCAACTGCGCAGTTAATCAAATTTTGAAGTGTGCCCGCAACTATTTGCACATGCTCTGTGCGACCTATCCAATTATTGGTCTCAGAAACCGAAGTCTCCGGCATTCGACCCCTCGTCGGTTAGTACAGCCTCGAGCTATGCGCTATTTCGAGTACAACCCGTCTGATAGTTGCACCCCCAAACCGAGCAAGTGATATAGAATCGAAGTTGGAATTAAAGTCGAGCGGGTGCCATGTCCATCAATTCTTGATTCTTGGATGACCTCAGGCTCAGCTAGCGTCACAACTCAATATTTTGATCAAGAATGACTTGCTGATGAACAGACGTGGCAGTATGCAAGCTTCCATCAATCACGACATCTTAACGTCGGTGGTTCAACCACAACGTGCACACGTTCGGGAGAACACCCCGGAGTCAACATGTAAAAACTGACGGCTAGGTGATAGCGACTCCCCGGCTCACCGCTGGAACCGGCCGAATTAAATGAAACCCTAACATGCATGCATCGTAGCCCCAATCATCGACTAGCCAGACATGCATAGTATCCTCGCTCTGGCACTTTTCCAAATTCCTGCGCCAAATTTTTTTCTATATCCGTCGTACGAGCATGCGCTCGCTTTGGGCGACCTCCGGAACGGCTGCTAGCTTTGGTCGCAGTGAGGATATCGGATAGAGCCTGACTTTTGACCTGGGCTGCATCCCTGATAGAAATGATAGAATATAACCAGACTGGGCTCGAACGAACAATACGAATCCTAGCTGGGCGTCCATCTGCATGCATCGATCGAGTGCAGGAGGCGTTCACACATTCTCCTATTATCTCGTAAAATAATGCAAGCTATCCACACGGCAAGAAGGAAATAAGTCTTTGATCACGTTTCTCGTCCGTTGGCTCCTTGCTCAGACGCCGGCCTGCTGCATCATGCAGCTAGTTCGTATGGTTGAAAGCTGGATCATGGAGGGCGGCACGTCGGTGTGATTCGACTCAACAGGTGCAGGTCTACCTGAAAGGGGGTTCATACTACATTTTGTCGTCCTCGACCCTGCTGCGTAATTCGAATCGAGAAGAATAAATCCAAATCAGGTTTATGCGCCGGAAGAAAGTGGTCTAGAGCTGAGGGCACAGCTGGCCGCAAGGCCGCAATGGAATTCCCTCAACATCTTGTACCGCATAGCTCGATCGTCATGAAACCTGGTGTCCTTGCCGCAGACTCGACGCAGCTGTAAATGCACAGAATGTCACCCAAGATTCCTGACAGAAGGCTCCAGGCAGCACGGTCGTGGCAGTCACGGGGCAGCGTTCCCCTGCCAGAAACCCTTCCCGCATATTAATATGCCGAAGATCAAAGATTTGGCTGACAATCTCGCCCGAAAGAAAAGCCAATCCGGCCGCACAGCGCACAGTTGCTTCAGGCATGCAGAGGATATGCGTGCATATGTATGTATAGATACATCGGCCAAGTCTGTCACGTCGCTTTGAGGTGTGAGGAGGGAGGCTGCGCGAGCTGGAAGGCGTCTGAGGCGGACCCCTGTGAGGTCGATCAAGGAGAGTTTTCAGCAGCAGGAGAAGGACGCCCTCAATCCAACAATTTTTACACATCGGAATAGCAGAAGATGAATAAACAGAACTCGGCAAAATCTCACAAAAATCAAGATTGCCGAATAACACCTGAATGCGCTGTCCATTCGAAGGCCTGTATCTTAATTACCTCGTCTCCACGTCCACCCCAAATGCATGCCGCAAGACACCAACAATATGCGAGCATCATGTCATGTCCTGTCCTCGTGCAGCTTTGTGGGTAAGTTAAACTTGCTGGGTATTGTCCCAAGTGGGGCGATATTTTTCAAAATTCCCGTTGTCCAGCGAGATCATGCAAAAGCCAGTTGAATCGCCAACCAGCGCAACAGCAACTCGATCGATGAATTCATGGAGTTCGCCAGTTGACACGCACATGCAGCATTGTGTGGAGAACTCGCCTTGAAATTTAGCATGCTGTCCCAATCGGCGAAAGTCGGAAATGCCTGCTTAGTGTCTATCCGCTGTGGTGTGCCTCTCTGGCATGGCGTGAGAAAGGAGCGATGATCGTTTCCAAAATCAGAAACGGGCTGTCTCCCTGCATTCTTTTCTTGATGTGAATTTGCATTTGAGCAGATGCCTGCCCTCAGTCAAGAGTCCGAGCTGGAGCCCGCACGAAATACCTGCCGAGTTGGAAATGCAAAGTGGAGCAGCTGGGTGATGGATGGACGCCAGTCGCCTCTCGACGGTTTGTCGAAGTTGATCGAGCTCTCTCAGCCGATGTCCCGTCCACTTCCTGGTAATTTAAAGCATCGATGCAGACGTTTCACTGCCGCAGGGCCGATTTCCACTACAAATATTAGATCGGGGCTCTGGCTTTCTGGCTAAATGAACCAGGCGAGGCGCACCCCAGCCCCATACTGTCCATATATCGATTGACCAAGCTGTTTACGTCCAAGACGATGCTGATCAGTGCATCGATATCAAATCGATAGAGTACTGCCGTCGTCAATGTTGACAGGGAATTCCGGTATGATCAATACCTAATACAGCATGGCCAGCACCAGCTACAGTGTAGCCCCGGAGGCTATAGTGTATATCACTCGATGTTAAGGATTCTGCGGCCTTCTAACTTTCCGACATATGCCCGTGGAATATCTTGCGGGTCATGTTACTAGCTGATGTTCCCCTCGAGCTCCCGCTCCTTTTCGGCGGTCTGCCGCCATCGAGCATCCATTCTCGAATCTATGCCCACTAATCGACGCGATGAGAGTGGGTTGCAACAAGAGTGAGGGTCCAGTCGCACAGAACTCGGAAGCCCAACAGCTAAAATCCAAGACAGGGTCCAACCCGTCGACGTGACGGAACTATCCAACCAACAAATTTCAAGTAGCGTCAAAGCGTAGTTTGTGTGCATATATCCAGGGACATGTAACTTCGGAAAGTGAGCAGTATGCATGTTCTGAATCCCATGGCTGGGCTCCGCAGTGAGAGGACACCCCTCGCGGCCTTGAGGAGACCAACTCCTTAAAAATGGGGTTGAAATTTTTCGCTAGCTTAGATGAAGGGACGTCGACACGTACTATATTTTTTATTTTTGTTTTATTTTGGCTCGTCGAACATGAGACGATAGCATTGACTTGACCTCAAGATCGCAACCAAAAGCCCAGATCGCTAAAAGTCGGCAAGGTTTAACCAGCAGGATATGGATTGTTGACAGCGATATAAGCCGATGTTCCAATCGGGCAGTGTGGTTCTGGCACGATCGAAAATTGTTTGGTGCGATCAAGATCTCTGGAGCAGAGCCTATTTTTGGGGTGGGTCTAAACGAGCCCACATCAAGACATATGGATGGAGCCAATAATGCAATGGGATAAGCACGCCACTAGTTAGCCGTATCTGGAAAGCATTTCTTGCCAATCTCCCAGGATCCATGAGCGGGAGAAGTCATCCTTTGTCCTGGCGGCTGGGAGAACTTTGTTGATTGCCCCTCCGAGAAGGAATTTGGTTGTATTTTGAATACTCTCGGAAGCCAATATATACTAAGGACGGACGGTCCCTGAATGTGCGAGTGTATGCCTAGAAACCAGAGTGTACGCGTGTCATATGAGTATGCGTCTGTCTGGTGCTATCGGTTTACAGCGCACTAGCAACACCGCTATGGGATCTTATCCCTAAACCGATAAAAAAGTATCACACGAACAAAGAACCAAGCGAATGGGAAAAGCAATCGACAAACAAGAACGCTATCTGTCAGGTCCCATCGATATGGGCCAGATATTACTATTAATATGGGAGCATATAATTATTTTTTCGGAGCGTGGATTCCCCAGCAGAGCAAGCCGCTCGAATTTTTACCTCGAAACCGTCTTGTTTAGCCGACGCGGGCATGTCTCAAGAAAGCATCAAAGATACTGAGTAGTATTGTTGGCTTGCCATTTTCCTGCATGCATGAGGACTGCTGCAACTTTCCCCAGAAACCCTTGGTCTGCCTGAAGCCAGGGAGGCATGGCGCTTCTTCAACGAGTATTTGCTTGGATGGAATCAATATCCCGGCCACCGTTGAGATCTAGACCGCAAGCCAACTCGGCCAAGAGCTCCACTTGATCCACCCACGGACCCTGGCCTCGTGAAAGTTTTCATTTCGCCTACCCCTAACCATTTCAGATCAAAGACACGCGGGACGACCTCCTTCTTATTGGTTGACATGGGTCCATTCCCTTTCAGAAATTGAAGCTATGACGTAGCGAAACTGTGTTGGTCTGTGAGCAGCAAAAGACCAAAGTTGTCACCAATGTCCGCAGGTGGGGCGGCTATCAGCAACTCGTAGACTTGGTATACCGGCCCGAATTGCTGCACAATGGGTGGATGAAGCTTTTAGGTACGAACTTTAGTCGACTAGTTTCGGGGACTTCGTTGACAGACATCTATGTAATCATTCCGAACAGAATAGGCACGGTGGCAGCGAATGAATCGCGTGTTACTCACGTTGCGCTCACAGTAAATATATTACTATTTTATGATCGGCAAGTTAGTTCAGTGTTCGACGGGAGCCTACTCGAACTTATGATCTCGCTATATCGGAGCCTCGTTAATGTTAATCGGCAGATCCGCTCCACAAACTTATCTAAACGTGGGTTCCTCGATCTGGGAGGCTTGAAGGCTGACACAGAACCAGCTGGTTTATCTCCGTGGTTCCGATAGCCCACTAGGAGCAATGTTCCTCCATTTAGAGGACTTGCGGCCAGAAACGAGAAGAGGAGGAAACCGCTGCCAGTGTCAGGAGCCCAAAGTTAATCTCTTTTCGGCATGGGTTGATATTTTTGCGCCACGATAGGTGCTCGATTTGGCGCGAGTGCCGTTCGCCAACATGTAGTGAGGGTTCTCTTCAATGATGTTCCTCGCCGACCTAAGCCTGCAGTAATTAGCCAAGCGGGGATAGTTGGAATATCGAAGGCTCCGAGATCGATTGGTCTAGAAATATCTGAGCGGGACTTGGAGAATCGGTTGTCCATATCAGTGGCTCGTACCCCATGTCCAAACAAGTGTGTTCCTGTGCTTGCAAATTGTACTGATATGCAATGCACACGGCTGCCTCGGTAAATACCGTTAGAACCGGCATTGCATGAAAGCAACCAAGAAGGAAACGACAAGGCTTTAGCGCCTCTTGACCACACCCAGACAAGCTAGAATTAGTGATAGCAACCTAAATTTTTCATGCAAGTATTCTTCACGGCGAGAAGAGAGCTCGAGGGGCCTTTGGCCGCTCCAGACTCTCGGGTTATCAAAAGTTCGTAAATCAGCGGAGCAATCGTTTCCGGTTTTCTTGTGAAATCTATGGGGAGCACTACCAACTTGCGAGGTCTGCCGCGGGATGCACGAGCTGGTTGGAACGTACATGTACGTAGTACACATATTTCAGTAGTTGGTGATCGTACATGCATATAATGCGTCCCAAGGGCGGGTCGCTCGCTAACTAGTAGGATACGGGAGAGGTCGAACCGAGCGACACAAGCCGCACTTATGCCTCAAGTGTCCCAGGGTGATAATGTTCGCACGACAAGTTGGCATCTTCGGGATGGGGATATTAACGAATTGGAGGATTATACATGCACAAAAAGGAATCTGAACGCGGCGTCCTCTATGGCCTATTCTTCCAATATGGTTATGACTGGACCAGACTTCTGCGGACTTGGTCTTCCGACCGACAATAGCAAGATTTTCGATTCCGGATCACTATTGTGTCTTGACTCAGGTCATCAAAGAAAAAACCTGGACGATGGAACGCCACCGCTAGCTGGGCTTCGTCACAGTGCATGCATAAACGATCACAGGTGTGGCGGCAGTAGCTACATAGTTAACAGCGAGCTTTTTTTTCTTTATATTTCAAAGCCTCTCTGGGGCTTCGGACCCAGATCCGCTGGAACATGCAGCAGGCTTGTGGTATATGTATGGAAGCCTAAAGGCTGCTCCCTGCTAAATTCGCAGACTGACGTGACCGATCTCGATCGGGAGATCCGGAGATTGGTAGTCCTCTTCGGTTTTTTTTTTTTTTCATTTGCGCTTGAACATGAAGCTCGAGCGCGAGTCGACTTCGATAAATTCGCCTGGATTTGCTTTCAGCCGTATCCTGTAGTCGCGAAGGTGCAGTAGTACTGCTATAGTTAACGGGGCCATCAGCCGGCTGGTCGACCAGCCCGTTATACATTGCATTATCGATATGTCGGCTATTGGTGTAAATGGAAGCCGGAAGCCGTAGAGTTAGTTGAAGGTGGACGCAACACGGGGTTGAAACAAATTTATACATACACCTACGTTTTTCGCCAACTAAGATAAGCCCAGCCGACCAGCCGCAACCTCCAGATCCGCCAGCGTTGAGGCCTGCACATGAGGATTGCGCGGTTAGCCTCAATCGTGATGCAGATAAATTGCACCCCATCGACTATGTGCGACAGCCATCCGCCACAGCAGTCCTGTCTTATACCGAGATCCCAGTTGAACCGATCCATGCATAATGAACCATATGGGTTCAGGAGTATCTATATATCAATTAATCGTTGTATTTGCATGTGCACTGGTTTGAGGCCGAGTCAGGATCAGACGAGACGAGGATGCCGCATCGAATAAGAAAAATCTATTCACAGACGGCGTTCATAAATGCAGATATGAATGCATGGACATAACAATACATTGCATACGTCCATCCTGCCCGAAATTCCAGCATCCATGTTCGGGAGATCAGATTTGGCACCATATCAGATTTGCATTAACGAACACGTCCGATCGCGATCCTTCTAACCACGATCAGGAAGGACTAGTCATCGAAGGCAGGCCCAATTGACTTGGCTTCTTGACGAGGAGTTGATATTTTGTACCATCAGTGTTCCCTCAGGAACGGTGGCTTTCATCTGACGTGAAATGCAGAATAGAGTTTTCATGAAACTCATTTAGATTTTTTTTTACTTGCAGCTGGCTGTACCCACAATACAGTGCACGCTATTACAGCAGCGACCAGATCGATCACGTTGCTCACGAATCGTGGGAAAGAGCTTGTCACCACTGGCCGCGTGGTAGCGTGTGAGCTAGCGTGCTCGGACAATCAATTGTTCTCTCGTCACAGTTAGCATCCTGTCGATTTTGTTTAAGAAGCCTAAAGTTTTATTAATTCCTAGATTCTATACGATCGGTTGATGATCGATTAAGATCCCATCCTGGATATACTCTATCTCCAGATTTCCCGAGAGCAGGGGCCCGAAGATGGGTTCTGGACCTTGATTTGGGAGAGTTGCCGCAATTTCGACGGCTCTCCCCATCTTCAGGACTCTGAAAATCTCGAAATTTAGTCGAGTCGGAAAAGGTCCGTGTGAAAACATTCGTTTCAGCGGTTCGAGAGTAGGCTTGTGGAACTCGAGCTGATCAAGACGCCTCATTTCGAGTGGAAAAAAACAAAGGAGAGAGGAAGGACATGGCCCACTGTTTTCACAAGAGTCTCGTCATTATTGAATCTGAATCTCGGTCTCCAGGTATGTATTACGGCTGGCAGTCTCCCCCGTCAGCCTGAGCTGTGGCCTCCGGATTTGCTTCTTTCCCCAATCGTCTCCCATCGTTTTAGTTTTTGGAGTTCAAGATTGGTATTTTGCCTTTGGGCTGGACCCGAGAGTATTTGCCAAGCGGCAGGCTGTGGTGTGCTGCTTTTGATGCAACTGGCCTCTGCTGTTATATTTTATTTTTCCTGATTACTTTACTTTTTTCGCTTCCGGGGCTGCCGAGAATTCCCCGCCCCGCCCTAGACGCCCGGGAACGCGCCCCGATGTCCACCCGGCGATGCAAGAAAGACAAGCTGGCTGCTCGAGGCACTTTCTTTTTCCGCGGTCTTACATCACAGGCGTCTCCGCCGGGAATGGGAAGCGTACGTACTTGCGCTGTAGCTGTCTTGGGCCGAAGGACAGTACCTGTACATGTGCGCTTTTTTTTTTCTTCTTTCCCCTCGCAACCAATTTCACATCCGCACGCTGCACCGGGGGCAGGAGCCTAGTGTACTTACTCTCACCGAAACATGCTGTCTGTTGGTCGTTTCTTTTCCTCCAGAGATTCCAGGTGCATACATATATCCTTCTCTCCCCATTCTTCCGGCTCGCTTGTACACTGAAATAAACCCACAGCACACTCCACCTACATAATACTCACCGTCAAGCTCGAAAAGCTCCACATTATTATAATTACTTCATTCACACTTACATTTATATCTGCATGCATCTGGGTTTACTTCTGTTACTTCGGCAACTTTTCTTTTCCTCTCCCTGCCAGCCGCTTATAGACAGATCATATATATTACCAGACCCAAGGTAGCTACGCCATGTCTCTTCCCAAGATCTCTACCTTCTATCACGATTGCGTTGTTTCAAATACTAATTTTATATTGGCGACGGACTCAGCTTTTCGACCTGGTTGCACGACATAATCAAGTGAGAGGAACCAGAGGGAGAAACCGCAATCCTCTCAAGCTCCACCCTTTTAAAACAGCATCGTCTGGGTATTCCAGGCTTTTTCGAAGAAAATCAACCCCAACAATGCAGCAGCGTCGGGGCCCTTGGTCGCCGCTGGAGGATGCAAATTTGGTCTCTTTGGTGCAGCGGTTTGGGGCGCATAATTGGGTGCGGATATCACAACTGGTTGGAACAAGATCGCCCAAGCAGTGCAGAGAACGATACCACCAAAATCTTAAACCCCAGCTCAACCGTGATCCCATCACTCCCGAAGAGGGAGCTTTAATAGAACGGTTGGTTGCTGAGAGGGGGAAACGGTGGGCAGAGATTGCTCGATTGTTTCCTGGCAGAAGTGACAATGCCGTTAAGAACTGGTGGAATGGCAGTATGAACAGACGGAAACGAATGAGCATGCGTCAGAAGCAGATCGAGGCCTGCCGTTCATCCAGCGAGCAAGATCGAGCCTACAAGCTGGTATCAATAGAGCCTATGCCGCACTCCCCTCATTTTGCAGACAGCCCTTCCCAACAACAACATCATCTTCCACTATTAAATGGGTCTTCTCACCACCATCACCACGTCGAGCCTGCACTTCTATCCCCTCCCTTGTCGGTTTCGATGTCAAGGAGAGGCTCAAAAGAAACGACACCAGCATTAACGCTGGACTCAGTCTCGCCTCATTCCGATTCTCCCAGACTACCAGCTTCGCCAATGACGGATGTCAACTTGCCTCCCTTGGCTAACAGAGCTTCTTCTGGCTACTCTCACCACCTTCAAAACAATCCATATCACTGCCAGCCCTATGATGACCGGCGACGAAGCCTTCCCCATCCTCTGGAAGACAGAAGGTTTGCCATGCCGGCGCATACCGAGAAGTTATTTTCTGGAAACAGCCACTCACAACGATATCAATCAGAAAATGGAGGCTATCTTGCCAGACTCGCTGAGATTTCAGAGTCTTTCCGCATCACTGAGCCGAGGCAGATCTCCTTGCACCATCCTCCAGTCACCCCGACTCATACGCACTTCCCGGCGCTGCCAGCCACGCCTCTTTCTCCCGCCGTCGGTGCCAACAAAGATCAGAGAATGAACTTGTCGAGCATTCTTCTGTGATGCCTTTTTCCTAATCTAATTATCTAATAACTCAGATTCCGTGCACATTCCACTATAAATATTTAGCGACTATGTATCGTTTGACAGGCATTTTGATTCACGATACTCCAATCTTACTATGTCCATTCTCCTTCGCTTATCCTGTTAATATATATCTCCTACACATTGTCGTTATTTGGGAATCCGGGCTTGCTTGGTTTTGTTGGAAGGGAAGTTGGGAAATGGAGTCTGGCAGGGCTTTCTGTGTTTTCGCCTTCGATTTCTCTGTTCAGGGCTACATTTCTGTTTTTCTTTTTTGTAGGCATGATGTTCACTTATTTTCCAGTCGGCGTTCTTTGGGTTGTGTTTTGACTATTAAGTGTACAGTAAAGCGATTTCTGGGCCGGTGTCACCGGATCGAGACTCACTCGGGAACTATTCTGGGTTCCTTAGCAGAGAATATGGTTTCTCATAACGCTTCACCCAATATTTCACCAAAATTACCAACAGAGGCCGCTTCGGTACTTTCATGTATATGTAACTTCTGCTGAAACAGTGGTCTTTTTTCAGATTGACTGGAGTCAAGTATGACAACTTCATGCCGTTCTTGATAAATAAACCCGACCTTAACTCAAATCTTCATTCCAAAGTTGTGTGATACTACAACATCATGAGGTGTGCCACTTGACTCAGCTGCTCTCTCGCAACGAGACACAAGTCCAGATGGGACATCACGATGGGTGGCCATAAGGTGTGATCCAAAGCTTTATCCTGTGACGCTGTTTCACGATGTGGAAGGTAAAAGAGGAAGCGGGAATAGCACAAACCCTCCCTGAGATAACTCGAATGAGCCTTTTTTTTTTCTTGTGACACCAAAGAGGAGGGGGAGGCTGTCGTTCCCGCGTTTACTGTGATTGCATGTATCCGTCTCTCCGCACTTTTTCTGCTCGCCGCCTTTCCATTTTGTCGCTGCCATTTGCCTACGTGAGGTTTGCAGCTGCTGTCCTAGAATTAGCTTCACTTTCATCGCTGCACCGCTAGGTATGTTTCTCTTCAGCTCGGAGAATTTTTATCATATTTGATAGCCAACGGCCTGCCGCAGAGATTAAACCGAATGTTGTTATGTCGCGACATATTAGGAACTATTTCATATCATTTTCGGTAGCTCTAACAGATGGAACCATTTCCGATGAGTGGCCAACCTTACCACCCCGGCCCGTTCGCCTTGGAGGTGTTATAATTGCCAGCACTGGAGCCTAAGCCAACCAACTACCTCTAATTGCCAGGAAGCGGATAGCAATCACTCGGTGTTCATGCAACAGATCGAGGCTGCGTCTGTTGTGGTTCCGACAGGGAGTTTGGGAGATATGATCGCGACCACGGCCATCACCCTACATGCTACATACGTTGTTGTGACCACGTACATGTAACGAGGCCGCACTATGGTAACGACTAGCCCTTAATTTAACCAGGGTTTGTTGGAATACTTCGAATCACCGGCACCGTTCAAGATAGCCCATAGAAGCAAGGGAACAGGCATCCGGATATGATTGTATCATTCTCAATGGAATATGATGGCATCTTCGCCCGCAAAAGTTCACCTCCTCCTTCCGCTCTGCTGCAATACACGCACGACCAAGCCAATGCAACTGTCCATCACAGTTACCTCGAGAAGAGAGTTCACCCGGGCGTTTCAGCTGAGAAAACCCGTCTGGTTCGGCTCATGCTTGCGAAAGAAAAAGAGGGGGAAAGGGGGTGGTCGTGTGCTCGCCGTCGAATCAAGACGGGTGAGGGCCGCAATTGACAAGGCGGGATCATGATTGATTGCCTGTTTATGCAGCCTTCGAAGCCGAGTCCTCATTACTTGAGTTTGGAGGCAATTTTTCCCCGGCACCATACATCCCTGGCGAATGGAAGATCATATGGAATGGTGGCATGCGTCGGCTTTTAGAACCCGCGATAGGGAAAGATAAAGTGGAGGGGGGAGAAGCCCAAAGACGGTCCGAGGTATTTACAAGCCCGTCCAACCATACCGCCCCGGCGCGAAGCAAACCGGAAACGCTTGCCTGCAGTTCGGAGCAACTTTCGAACGGACGCGGATCATTGATGGTTCAGGAAACAAACAACAGCGGAGTCAGATAGAACACCGCGTACCCCTCAGCTTCGACTGGCCTCGGTGGAATATATCAAACAGGTTTTATGCAGAATACGTCCTCGTTAGCTTAGGTGTGTCTGAGTTCTGCAGTATACAAGCGGCATCCCGGCTAGCCTCAGAATGCCAGATTGGATCTCGATTGGCGATTCAGATCTAAACGAACCGGAGCGGATCTCCACATCTAGCTGTGGACTGGCTTCGAACAAAAAGCTGAAGGGCAGCGGCCTGAGGAGTTAATTTGCCCTCATGACCAGGCCTCTCGTCCGTTCTTGCCTGAGGCTTGGGATTAACCACGCTCTCCAGAAGCAGGCGCAGCACCGTGCATCGAATCAATAACAACGGACCTATCAGATGTAGCGGGACGAGTGCTAGGTCAGAAGCCAAATGCACAACTGTTGGCCCTGAGCGGCACCCTAGCACTTTAGCTTCTCGCAATCTTTCGCACTCTTCCCGTCCGTCTGTCTGCCATGCCTCCACAATCAAACTTTCTTCCTCGACATGACCAGGGCCTTTGCCGCACATGCATGCGAGCACTTTTCGCATTCTCTGCATGCAACGTAAGAAGTGGTCCCATGGAGACAAGGATTGAGAAGCAAAATGGAGAAAAAGCCACATCGGAACATTTCTCTTGTTGGAACATCTGGACCTGAAGCTCAGCTTTTCTGACCCTGGCCGATGTGCTGTGACAGTGAGGATCGTGCATGCATCGGGTGGCTTTCTCCCAATGCGATTGGAGGATTCGATCTCAAAGATCGCCAACTTGGAAGCGGTAGAAGTCTGCAGGACTGGTCATGCATCATATTATCCCCGAACGAAGCTCGAACATGTTAGCTTGCAGAATGGGGTCTTCAATATTGCTCGCATGGTGAGCGGAATGGTGGATGGCTTACGAGTGGAGCGAGTACCCGAGTTGCCTCCCCGAATTCGTCGTCATCACTAAGCAAGACGTCGACCTGCGCCTTTTCCCTTGCTAGTTAAACGCACATACGTAACTGCATCTAGCTTCGAGACTGTGTATCCTCAGGTACCATTCATCTCAACGCATGTTGGCATCTCAAGTGCCACTCGGGGACCACCCTTCAGCCAGCCGTTGACGGGCCGGCAGGGTACTATCGAGTTTCCTGTTCAAGCAAACAGACCTCCCCGCTTACATACGTCTATTATCTGATACTCAGCGGCAGCTAATTATAATTGCATAACATTAAGCTAGCAATTGGCACGAATTATAGCTCTTAATCACTAGATCCAGGCACTCGGTCCAAGGGGTCCTATCGATGTTAGCCTTGAGCAATCTGCAATGCCACCAGGACGCCGAAGGGAAGGCAGCAATCAGATTCCCGGGGTATAATCCCTACGATCACAGCTGGTAAGGGGCAGACGTCTAACATTGGCAGGAGATAGAGCTGCGATTGAGCGGGAAAATGCATCTCCACTTGGGGCCGAAAGTCAGTGACGTCGATCGTGCTGCAAGGAGTGGACCTGAGTAATTTTTTTTTGTTTTTGCTATGTCTCTTCCATTCTCGATGCATGCATGCACGGGGTTGGCTGTTGTGGGGAAAGGGATACTTGGCTCGCCAGTTTTTCTTGCATGCGGGCTTTCCATGCAGTATCGTCTCCCATTGCATCTTCGTTAATATTTCATTGCCGGCGCGCCCGAGATCTGTTCAGATTCTCGCTATCGGGTTTTCAAGCGCCTGCAGCTAACTAGTGCTTTAGCCGCAGTTGACGAGTCGGTGGACCTCGTTTTTTCTTGTCCGCTCAATGAGTGCGAGCTCAGGAAAAATCAGATTCAAGCCTACCCGAAAAAGATGGTGTTACGGCAGCTCCTGCAGGGTAGATTCCCCACAGACCGTTCTGGCCACCGGATTCTCGCCTGTCAATTCCCTCTGATTGGATGGCCATCCTGAACAATGCATATTCCTCGAGTTCACGGAATATGGACTCCACTCAGTCTTCAATTCGGGAAAATCGTACAAAAATGAGGCGTCGACAAAACGGGCTTAGTGCAAGATTCAAATCGGTCCCAGTGCCAGAAAGGCTCTTAACGTTCGTCATAGTTTTCCTTCCTTTTGGCTTTGACACGTTTTCCATAAATTGACAAACTTCGGATGGAAGCCTTTCTGGCCAGTCTCCTTTTGTTGTCCGTTCAGGGCGGCTGAGGGTATTGATGGCAGGAAATTAGATCGAGCTGCCCGCTTTAGGGCAAAATTAACGAGTACGATATCAATCTCGCGTGAGCGTTTCGTCCCCGTTGCTTCTTCCCGATCTCGCGATCGAAGATCTCGGAAACCCCTGTCGGTTACTTCTCAAGGTGCAGATTTGTCGGGTAATAATAATAATGTCATCCTCGAACGCCCGGCCCTTGGACCATGGGCGGTTTGATGCCTTCCGAATACCCACAGTTCCACGCTCAGATCGATTCCAAATTTCGTGCTCTGTCGCGAGAGGGAAGGCACGATTCTTCCTTCAGGTGACTTGCTTGACCCATGCATGTCCGCGCACGTTCTCTTCCAGCGACACTCCTAGCAAATATTTGTTTCAACGGCTCACTATATCTCGGCAATTTTGCTCCAACTCTCGTTTTCAACGGCGAAACCACTGCAAACACAGGTAGCTGTCGCTGAGCTTGAGCTCGATATAGGATTTCTTTCCAGGCTTCAAAAAAAAAAAAAAAAAAAGTCACCGCCCGCGTCGGATGGGAATCTCCGTTGAAATGTACCGGTACCTGGATCTCCGGCACGATCGATAGGTCGGCACCAGCCGACATCTCGCTGCCTGAGCATTGTGATTGGGCGGCGGGGTCCGGCGGCCCATCTGGGCATAGTGCCGATGCGAAACCCGTGTTTTCAGCGTTTTTCCCCTGACGAAAAGGGAGACACACCCGGCGACTGAAAACAGGTCCTCGGGAAAACCGTTGCGCTTTGGGGAGGTTTTCTGTCCAATGGTCGTGCGCGGGCAAAGAAGCAAAAAGAGCGGGAGTGCGGCGTTTGGGAAGGCCTTCGTCAGCGTGTGTTACCATCCGTCGACCGTTTACGTTTGCCCAGCTCGTCATGCCGGCTGCCTATTTGACGAACTCATCTTGTTGGTTTCCGTCACCTTCCGCTCGGGTATGATGACTGCTCTGAACCAAGTGCCAGCTACATGCGTGTATCTACGCATGCACTCCGTACCGTACCTTGATTCATCGAGACTCAGGGGTATGATCTTGAAATGTGAAGTCTGGGGGATGCTAACTATGGGGTCGCATTGATTGCACCCTCAGGCATTGAGGGACCAAAAACATGATTCGATTCGATTCAAGACCGATACAACTGATCCAGCCTCTCGGTCTGCAATCTAAATTAAATGTCTCTGATGATTGCCGAACAGATTGCATACATGCAGACAGACAGACAGACGCACGCACGTACGCAGTCACCCACGCCCTGAGCCAGATCACCACCGCCTGTAGCGCTGCAGCTGCATTCAGCCTCCAAGCCTTCTGGGATCGATAGGTCCAAATCCGGTGCGGATTCACGGGGAAAGAACAGAATACGGCAGTTAACGTGGCGTGATATCTTGAGAATGCCACGTTATTTTCCCACCCACTCTCACTCGCTTTCCCATATGCCATGGCTTATTCTGATATACCACATCCCACATTCCACCGCGAGGTGTCGAGATATCATACGATCCGGCTATGGGTAATCGATGACAATACATGCCCCTTCGGTTGGATTGCCCATCTTCTCGAAGAACGTGACCCGCCAGATGGCGCTCGCATGGCTTTCGTTAGCTCGGACAGCAAACACGTTTTCTCAATACCAGCAGCGACGTTTCCACCGATCTCGAGCGCTTGCACCGAATCTTGATGCCTGTCGCTCTGAGCTGAAACATTTTGCCCGCCTGGCTGGGACCTGCCCGCCCAGTTTCTCGATCGAGCAGAAAAGCAACAGCGGCAGCGCGGTGAGTGCCTGGTGGCCAGAGCCGTACCCATGGCCAGCAGGCGGGTGGTGGGGACAAGGCCCGCCGGGCACCAGCGAATCAGGCCGAGGCAATTCAGCTCTTCAGCCACAAACCGCACAAACATGGGCATGATGGACATGAGCTTTTCCACGCAAATGCAATCCCCTCTGATCAAATCCCCACAACAGACTCCTGTGTGCGATGAGGTGCGTCGACGTACATACAGCTGCATGTCGGGCCTCCAACTGGCCGCCTGTGGGACATCGCCACTGGGAAAACTCCCGCCAATGAAGAGGCTCCCACCGGTGGGGCTTCCGGGATGCAGTAGCGGGGGAATGTCCCAATTTTTGGAAAAAATTTGTCGGACAAGTGCACGCAGGCGCCACGTTCGAGGCGTGAGAGCTGTGGCGCAGATGACACTTGGTCGGCGACTGCGTGAGTGCATTTTGTGGCTGGGGCATACAGGCCAACAAGCGAGCCTCCTCGGAGGTGCTCTCCAATCGCACAATCGATGACGGTATCCCAAGTGGTTTTCTAGGCTATAGTTAGAAGGAATTATAGTGCGCGGAATGCGGGAGCCAATGAACGGCCCTCGAGCAGCTTAGTGCCAATGCTATAGCTCAGATCAGTTGAGCCCACATAGCCGACGCTGGATCTGATCAGGACGGAGTATATTTCCACCTCAAACTTGAACCACTATGGGATCCGTACATGGATCAGAATTTTCATTTCATCCCTCTGAGCTATATACCGCGGTTTCCGCTGATATCGAGGCAGCACTGCACACCGGCCGTCGATGCGCTTCGTAATATTGATTATGTACTCCGTCCATGCTAGCTACTTGTATGCACGTTCCTACAAAAGCAGAGCAGCACAAAAGTCTCCACAGTTGGGGAGTGAGTATTTTTCTTAATTCCGTTGTGATATAGGGCTCCCGCGGAAACGAGAATAGACATGTTCGGTCAGCGTGTGGTAAATACGCAATCCTAGCCGAAACGTACAACGGTTTCTGCGTCACTTGTCCGACTCTCCAATAAAGATACGGCAGAATTACACGAGCACTACATGTCTCTAGCCTCCCTCTATATGCAACATGTAACGGTTTGTCGGAAATAATAGCATTGGTCATTAACGCTTTCAGAAGGTGCATATTCTAAGCATACGTATTTCTATATATATAAAAC
This sequence comes from Drechslerella dactyloides, assembly GCA_020064725.1. Lineage (NCBI taxonomy): Eukaryota > Fungi > Ascomycota > Orbiliomycetes > Orbiliales > Orbiliaceae > Drechslerella > Drechslerella dactyloides. The sequence continues at coordinate 203,061 of JAGTWJ010000017.1, forward strand.
GACAATCGTTAAGATGCTCGACGGAGGAACCGTTCAGTATCCACATCGGAACAGCAATGTTGCATCCGCTGTTCATCAGCTGGTCTAGAGCGTCCGATTCAAGCAATTCCTCGCAGACAGTTAGACACATGTGCAGCAGCTCTTCTTCAGCTCCACTTTGTAAATTGTCGGTCAATGCCCTTCAGTTATCTGCGTCCGGACAGACTTGGCCTACATGTCTGTCCTCTGTGCGCACGCAGGTGCTATACATGTATGTGTGCCGGCCGGTGCAGATGAGGGGTCAGTTCGATTAGCAGGATCAACTCGAAAGCAAGCAAGGGCTGGGACCACCGAAATTTGATATTGGACGCTCGCCCATACGAGGCCTATCCGTGGGAATTAAAATCGTGAGTGAAACACAGCATCATTTTGCCGCACCATGGGCTCGCGTCTCGAAACAGCAAACCAATGCAAGGGTCTCCGCTTGGGACGTCACCACAAATCAAACGTCCGTCGACGTCCACCCAGCAGCTCACCGCGCACACATGAACGGGATCAAAGTGGAGCCCAACCAGCCCATCAAGATCTCCATCCAGCAGCGAGAGTGTTCGATTTTCATTCTTTCAGCTGCAGACCAGGGCATGTGGACCGTTTGGTCACTCGAAGAGATTCGATCGGGATAGTCTTCCATGAGAACCCAGTTTCCCAACATCTGCATTTCGCCAACAGCGCCGCCTGTTCGACCCTCCAAGTCGGCTCATTCGTCCCTCCATTTGCGTCCTTTCTGGTCATCCCTCCCTTCATAACTCCACTCCTGCCTCTGAGTTCGCACTTTGATAATGTCCTTTTCGGCACTTACATACGATAGAAATCGTATTAACGGCGCCCATTCTGGAAGGAGGTGTGGTCGATCACGACGAAGAGGAGCACGCGTGCTGCACGTTTTGTTCCTAATCACTTCCAGATTGGCATTAGCCCGGCGCATGTGCGTACAACTGCGCCAATCGATCTGTGCCGTGTCCCTTCCCTCTCCCTAAAATTATTTCTCCGGCGCGCGCGGCCGGCCCTGCGCCGTGGAGGGGGATATCACGCTGCTCTTCTTGCTCCAGCCCCATGTTCGTTCATGTTCATGCTCAGTGAGCGATTGCTTGCTTGCTCCCACCAGGGAAAAGATTGGTCGTCGGTGGTATCATTCACCTTGTCCTGCAGCTGGCTAGCAGCAGCAGCAGAAGTACATGGAAGCAGCAGCAGCAGCTCCGCGCATGTATGCATGGCCGTCATGCATCTTTGGCCTGAAGGAGTCGAGGGAGTCGAGGTTCCAGACGTGAGTGCATGAAATCGAACCATGCAAGCTTCGTCTGCTCCTTCGTTTATCTCCTGAGTGCGATTTGAAATCCATGCCTTGCTTCCGTCCTTCCTTCCCTCCGCTCCACAAGGAGCTTGTATGCCAGAAGTTCCCCTCAAAGTGGGTTCGTTGCTCGTTCGTCCGCCCGTCCGCCCATCATCCGTTCGTTCGTTCGACGGAGCGCATGCATGCAAGCCAGGCCGACCACTTGCTTTTTCGCGCCCTTAAGGGCCTGTCCAGGTCCAATTTGCCCCTCGCCAGGCGCGCCATTGAGCGAGGGTTCCCAGGTGCCGTCGTCCGCCGTTCTAGCTAGCTTCTGCGCTGTCTCAGCGAGTTTGCAGCGGCTCCAGGACGCGGTGAGGCCGCCCCGCCCAGGCGAGTTAGTCAGTCGTCAGGTTTTGCGAATGTGTTCTCCGGCCAGTGGGCCTGTGCCTGCTGCCTGAAGCCGACGCTGAAGCCGGCAGGTTGAGTAGAGCCGGGCGATTTCAGAATGTTTCGGACGGGTGGAGCTGGACGCGAGCACTGCAAATTAATTTGGCGGCCGCGGTGCAACTGCGCAGCTCGCGGAAGGAAAACTCACGTCCACAACGCAGATTCCGCCAGATTCACATGGATGGATTCGAATCCATCCGCTTCCTCGGCCGCCTGGAAATTGCTTCAATCAAACCCTACTCGGAGGCAAAATTTAACGCCGGACCCAACTGGCAGCTGTCAAGGAAACGAGCCGGCAGAGGGACGAACGAACGAAACTTCGACACTCGACTGAATAACTTTATAGCCCGTAAACCTCCAGCTCCGAGCTGCCCCGTGCCAGATCGATTTCCCGCCGATGTCATGCGGTTTCGTGGTAGCACGCGCGCGGCGGCCGGGAGCTCCCTGGGAGCTACCGGTTGCACCACCACCATTCGCATCCGAGGCTGGCTGAAAGGGCGACCTGCCTACGGGGATACAGGTATACGGGTCTACAGGCCTACACGGACAATGGGGCTGCAGGGTATGTTTGGACGTATGTAATGTACATACGATGAAAGTGGTGATCGAGAAGGTACGTAAACCGTCCAGCTGCACTTTATCAGCCCCTCAATGCGGCAATCCACGTATTTACCGCCGCGAGACAGACAGACAGAATGGCAAACAGCCTGCTGCCCTCAATCCGATACTCGTATACCCCTCCGCCACCTGTCTCTGCAGCTGCAGGAGGTATGTACGGCCAGACGCACGTGCAGGAACTCCTATGAGCGTCTATCGAGAATAGACACGAGGAGGGATGTAAATATGCGTGTGAGAAGGTGTGTGTGGGGATCACGAAGCGAACTCAATCTAAACCACTCATCGTCTATCTATCGTTAGGATTCCTATCGGCACCCGCATCGTCTCAGACGTGGTAGACCCGCCAGCCATCGCCCCAGTACGATCGAGCGAAACGCCTTTGTATCGGACATGCATGCACATGTAATGTACGTAGTTGACGACGACGAGCAAGCATGCTCGCATTCACATCCCTCCAGCCATAGTGCGTGCAGCAACATACCCGCTCGAATGAGAGTCACCGAAATAACAAAAAAAAAAAACAGGGCAGAAGGATATTGCATGCAAAGCCTTATGCTTTTGTGCATGCATCCCACTGCCCTAGCGCGATTCTCGGCGTCGGCGTGTGTCCTGTCAGTTCGTTCTTGTCGTCGACGTTACAGCTACCTAGCCAGAAAGCTACTTGGTCGTTCGCCGGCGAAGGCTTGATCGAGAAAGTCACTGTCTCGCGAAAACGTTATACAAACACTAGTCGGTTCCTCGAGCTGACGTTTTCTTCTGGCCCTTGTCGTTTATATGCACGTTTCGGCTGAAGACACCACTTTCTTCGCCTAGTCGACGTGTCGGCTGACCATTGCTACCCATTCCGTCGGTGTCGATGCCGCCTTTTTACGAGCGAAATGGAGGGGAGGACAGGCAAGGGAAGGGGGAAGAGAAGGGAAGCTAGCAAGCTTTCTTGCGAGCCATTGCAAGGTCTGAAGGCAGGCGGGCAGGCATTCCAAGCCGGGGGACCCTCTGCATCTGTTGCAATGGAATGTCAGCGGGCACCTCAGCATCTACCGGATCTGATATCCTTGACCGTTGTCGATGGTTTCCCCAAGGATTTCCTTATCGTTGTATGGATGCCCCTATCATGTATCGAAACCATCCCACTGTCTCAGTTGCAAGCCCTTATCCAGTATCGATACATCCCGTTGTCTGTCTTCGACGTGAGACCCTATTCCGCTTTCGCGCTAGAGAGGAATCGAGGGAGAGACAAATTACGTTTGCGAATGCCACCGCAAATGCAATCGACTGGCGGGTACGCCGGCTTTGCATTCTGTTACAGGCTCCTGGTCCGTACGTCAGGACTTCCAGACGCAGACAGGCAGTAGTAAACAAAATACCCTGTCGACAGCCATACCTAGGTACTCGGGTAGCCTTTGTTGTACTGCCACAGGGAAGCAGCGCAGTTTCGAGTAGTTCTGACTGCCTGCGTGCTCTGTTGCTGTTGTAGCTGGGTCCAGACATTTGTTTTTTTCGCACACACCCTCCTTCTTGAAAGAGCAGCGCCAACCGGCAAATTTGGCCACGGGTGATCGATCCCTTAGCTTTCGATGCGGGTATGTACAAGTATAGGTAACTTATCTCACAAGCTAGACAATGCACCGTGCCCGGAAATATGCAGATGGCCTGACCGTAGTAGCATCGAAACAAACGAGCATGAGTAAGTTAAGCAGACACAAGACTTACGTACATAACGGCCGAGATGAGACAAAACACGACGGCTTCAGTGTGAGGCGAGTGTTAAGTAGGTAGCCATCCATGACTTTGACGAGCGCGGTGGCTTCCGGCTGCAGTCTCAGCGGAATTTACAGCTGCCGGCGTCCTGCGTAGCCACAGGTAATGTCCCACTACGTACGTGCTGCTACGGCTAGTACTGCGTGTGGTCTCGGGCTAGTTAGTTAGCTACTAGTACCGTTACTACTGCTAGCTAAGTACTTACTGCTGTGTGTGTTTTTAGTTGGCAGCGGTGGAAACACCACAGCCGCAGACGCCGCCTCCCGGCGACCCCGGAAGGCCGGAGCTGCCCGGGACCGGGCCGGGGTTGGCCGTCCGGCGGTGACCGGGGTATCCCGGTGAGCCCCGGGGGCAGGCCACACAACAGCGATCGGCACAACACATCCTCGGAGATCTTCAACACTCAGCTCGGCGCTGAGCTGTCGGCCTGCATTGGCCAGCTTATCTCCATGCGCTATGCAGGCTGCCCTGCCCTGCCGGGGCCTCGCATCTGTAATTGGGCGGAAGGCGCGAGGTACAGCGCGCTGCTTGCTGGGGCGGTGTACCGTCTTCATTTGCCCCAGCCCGCGCGATTCGTTAGGAATGCAGGCTGGAAATAACCAAAAGCCATAAGTCAATTCTCCTGCGCGGTACTAGTACCACGTTCGTTCGTTCGTTCGTATGTGTGATGGCCTGTGGGCGGGCCTGCCTGGCCTGCAGTGTGCATACCAACAGCTAGGGGGGAACGGATTGTGAATGGGATGTGAACACCTCCATGAGAAGCGGTGGTTAGGGTCAGGCCAGCCAGACAGCAGCAGGGGACTGGATTGTCTGACTTGGGTGATCGGAGATGGGCCAGCTTGAGTCCCTGCAAATCCCACAATGTTCAGCTGTGATATGGACTTCGATAGATCCGTCTTGAGCTAGCTATGGCATCGTGTGACACAGATGGATCACTCCACTGCTGGATGTCTTCACTAAACGCCAGGCTACAGGCCGGCGTGGTGGACGAATACAGCGCTGCAGAAGCAACGGCGTTTTCACGGACTTGTCAATTGTAATTTGCCTTTGAAGGAGGTTCTCAGGGTTATCTGTCCAATTCATGTCCGTACGCTGCTCAGGAGGTCTATGGACTCAAACCTAGGGCGGTGTCCGTCCAAGTTGTAAAATTTCGGGGCGGTCTCGGAATTCCGTAGGTGGAATATACGAGTTCAGAGTCCGTTCTACGGTCAAGAGATCATTCGACCGTCATTCCTTTGAACTACAATCTTATTCGGACCTTCGTGAACGTTATGCCAACAGGTTGATTTCTTGAAGGACTTTCTCTCCAATCTTATGGGATGCTCCTTGCTTCCGGTATCCCTTTGTTCGATTTGGCCGGGTAAAGTTTTTGGGGTCCCAGGGTTGACGATCGATCGACCAAGATGCGATCCAGATCCCAAAACTTCAATGTCGATTTGATCGTTCAATATAGATCCGCGGAGAAAGCACACGACTCTCCGTAACCGATTCTCCCCCTTCCTTCCTATTTGCAAGTCACCTAATGCCTCGTATCAACAGCTAACTTGAAGATATCGGTAGGAATATGCGATCTTGATGCCGTCGCTAATCTACCCCGACCGAGATCCGAATGGCGATACAATTCCTTCCACTCGCGGCCACATCTGTCGGATTTAACTACACAGCTCATAGATTCATGCTACCCCTTCTAGAAACACCAGAAGCAATTGTTTCTGACAATTCAGATTGTGGTTGTCCAGAAACATGACTCCGTTGATGCGTACGGTCGGCGGTGGATCTGTAGACGGTTGAGGCGACTACAAATGGGATCATCTCGAGATCTGGGCCTCCGGACTGCAAACACCAGGCCGATACTCCATTTTGAGAGCCGTGATAGTAAGTAGTTCTTGCGTCTCATCTCTTTCCGTAGCTTTGGCACGGCGTTGGCCCCTCGATCGGTGTCTCCGACGCTTGGGTGCGTCTACCGCCTCTATCCAGACGATTCTCAACCGGTGATCTGGTTTCCTACGAGCATAATAATTCCAAGATCTCCGGAGATGCACCTTCCAACGAACATGCTGATTGTGATTTAGCTCGAAAATGCACTGGTGTCGAGGAAATCAAAAAGGAGAATCACCATCATCGATAGCGTCAGATTACGTCGATGGTGCTGCGCGGCTTCGGGCCTTCCGATACGCGATACGCCACCCGCTGTAACCTAAATCGCAAGTATAAACCATCGGGCCATCATCAACCCGTACACTCCTTCCGGCCATCTACGCCATTCTTCTGAATTCCCCATGCTAACCGCTGGTTTTCGTAAAAAAGGAGGCGGTCGACCAGCTCAACGCCAACGACGGCTGCTCGCCATGTCAAAATCCAACACACCGCCCGCACCCACCGACCGCGATAAATCCACTGCTGTAACGCATGGCCGCAACCGGCAACCGTGACGGACGGGATCGCAGTTGCTTCCGATCGCAGTTACCTTGGCTTCGGGACTCGCGAATCGAGATCTCATTCCGTCGCCTCGCAGCTGTCAGAAGTAACCTTTTAATTTTCGGCTGCGATCGATCGTTCCCCTCGGTCGGGCGCGGTCGCGGTCGGCACTGCATCGCGAGGTGTGTGACGCGAGCCAGCCAGCTCGAGCGCTCCCAACGTTACGAGCAATTGCGGATCCTCATTCCGTCTGACGAAATCTATATTCCGCAGCCGTACGTATGCCGTCAAGCTTCCATCCCAGCGGCTATATCGCATTCCTGCGCGCCGGAAACTCTTCCACGAGCGTACGTGCTCGAGGGGAAAACTTTCGCGGACAGGACAGCGGCGCAGCGCGGTGCCGGTGCTGACGGCCGCGTGTGTAACGACCAGCAAACCTTCTCGCCGCCTCCGCCCGTCGACGGATTCGGAAAGTCTTCCCTCTTCAGCAGCTCCCGCGAACCCAAACGTTAATCCAACCTCACGGCAACAACTGCCCGGCCTCGCTGGTCGTTTTTTGCCCGGTCGCAGTGTTCTATCCGTGGACGCTGAGCGCGTCGTCTATCGTGATAATTGCGAGTAATGTGCAGTTGTACGTACAGTGGCTGTCGGCGTCTGGAGGCTGGCGGGTATGCGCGTATGTTGGAATGTCCGTACGGTCGCGCTCGTCTTCGTGGATCGAAGGGCGACTGCGACGTCGAGTTCGCCGCCGGATATAAGAAAATAATATTGTCGCTGCAAGCACGCTCTAGAGCTCTGCAGCCGCATATCGATAAGGAGTGTCTGTGGATTGCGAGTACGCCGTCTTCCGACCGCACAATAAACATACGCATGTACCTAGATAGCTACCATAGTTCTACATGGAACAAACGCATGTCATGTCACCTATTTCCGAAACATTACAACTGTGGCTTTTCGTCGCGTCGGCCTGTATACCGTTGGGAATTTTCCAACAGTTATCCGTAGATTAACAATCTCGGAGGGGTTTTCCCACCGAACTCAGTCAGAAACCAACATCTTCCACATCAAAATCCATGTCCGACCATTCCCGTGTCTTTGAGCCGCTTCCCCGGCGACCAGGAGAGGGTTCCCATTTAGAACTCTCGCTGCCTGCAGGTGCATATCTGATCCTGGACTATAATGAAAACTGCGATATCGTGAATTATCTCCAACGTGCCACAACATCGTACAAAAATTTCCCATGCCGACAGACACCCGTCCAACCCGGGTTCTAAGAACCGCAATGCCAGGGTCCGCTCTGTCGATCAAGAACCAAAGAACGCAGCTAGAGCTCGAAGCCCCGCTGTGGCAACGGCATCTCGTCCCTCATCAATCAAATAAACCCATGCTAGCAGTGCACCCCACTCAAAAAGAGGCTCCAACTATAGCTATTGCAGCTCTCGCGCGTGCCCACGCAGCTGAACAAAGACATCAACTTTCATCTTAACTCCGCGAATGTGCAACAATCTACGTAACCCTTGCGACCAACATTCGACTATCTGCGGTCTGAGCCTAAACCTGCCCCATCGCGCCAGTACACTCACCGTTAGGATTTCCATTTCACACGCTAGAATCGAACTCCACGCATGCATGCTCTCGTCAATCAGCACTTATCGATACCGTGCACGCATGCATCATCAAATATAGCTCTGGAACCCGTGCTCCAGACCTTAACTTAAAAATCACAATGAATAGACTTAACTCCGTCTCGTGTGCTGCTTTTGGACCCACATCATTGCATCTGGGCATCAACGTCGGAGCGCCCTCCGACAAAGACAACCCTAAACGGTATTATATTGATATCATATGCTATCTATAGACACTCAGTCCTATAGCGTCCGCCCGGCTGGAATTCAAGACTGCTTGCTATAGCTGCCACTTCATCAGCATCAACCAAGTTAGCTAGCAAGACATGCACGTGGAAGCGTGCATGCTGCAGCATCAACAATAGCAACAGCTCCAGCTAGGTACCGTATACCGCGCGCATCTAACCCTCAATGCAATGCCCGCAGGCCGCCGCCGCCGCCGTGACTAGACAGACAACCAGGACACCCAAACTACCCACGGAGTCGACAACTAGAATGCCAAAAACCCGAGACGAAGAAGAAATCAGAAAAACCCCAAGGCCCAGAAATTAGACAATACAAATATTCCCACCCATAGAGTAACTAGTAGTACGATGGTAAAATATACCGCAGATCCATCCGGATATCCATCCGTCCGTCCATAACCATAATCGCGATATCGACGGCTTATACTCCCACTCGATCGTTATTTTTCCCAAATACCAATATTGCAATATTATACCAAAATTCCAACCGCGATCCAGCAAAATACCATACCAGCCGAAAGGGAAGCAAAAAAGATCGATAGAGAAAGAAGCCAGCAACAGATTTTGTCGTTCGCCAAACACGCCGAAACGTCCAGCTGTACATTAGAATGAAGTGAAGAAAGGAAAAAAAAAAGTCGTCGTAGTCTCGTCGACAGTTGAAGAATATAATACCAAACCAAAATATCAGGACACCCATATCCGCCCACCGCCTGTCTCCCAAAACGAAAGACTCGAACCGAAGGACTCGAACCGAAAGACTCAAAATGACAAAAAAAAAAAAAAAAAAGAACACCATCCCAGATTTTATCAAAGAAATCCCACAAAAAAGACAAAAGAACACCCGGACCTCTACAAGTCTATATCCCCCCTTTCACCCTTCACCCACTTCTCCCACGCCCGCCAATACCCCTGCTCGAGACTCCGCACCCATCCCTGGGTGTCGAACAGCGCGCTCTTCCATCTACCCATCACCAACGCCTTCCGCATCTCAACCAGCTCTCCACTCCCCATCCCGTCGGCGGTATACACCACGGACTCAGCAAGCTCTACCGCCCGCTCCTCGTACATCTCCTCACTGTCAACAACCAGCCGGTCGGTAACGTCGCGCCCGCACCGCCCATTGTCATCAGGCACCGCGGACCGAACGATACTCGCCGCGATCCGCGAGCACATCTTGTATTCGTGCCGCGGAAACGTCAGCAGTGGGCTGCCGCTCCACAGGACGTCGGCGGCCGTCGTGTGCGCGTTGCATTCCGGCGTGTCGAGAAACAGATCGCACACACGGGCGCGCGAGATGTGCTGGTCCTTCGCCGCCACGTCCGTGAAGATGATCCGGCTGGCGACCTCCTCGCCTGCCCACAGCCGCGCGAAGCGCAGGAGATTCGCCTCGCCGAGATCCGGGAAGCGCAGCAGCCAGAGAATCGCGTTCGGCACACGCATGAGTATGCGCAGCCACGTGCGGAACGTTGTCGGCTCAATCTACACAGCAACATAACAGTTAGCATCGAACGTAAATGACAGTAGAGTGATGTAACCCACCTTGTACAGCTGGTTGAAATTGCCCAGAATCACCTTATCATCCCCCAGCTCGGGAAACAGCAACTTGCGCATCCGCCACCGCCGTGCCTGCTCTTCCACCCAACTAAGCTGGCCATCTTTGGAATCAGGCGAACTCTGCTTATGATCCGTGCAGAAGAACGTGTTTTGCGAATAAATCACATTCTCGCCATACACCCAGCTGCCCTCCTCGTAGTCCTCGCCCTCCCACTCGCAAACGCCGCCGGCAGCCTCCTGCGCGGGGAAACTGGCATCCCGCGCCCACGGCCGCAGCATAGCACGCGGCACCGCCGTCTCGTCCGCGTAGATGTAGTCGCACCATTCCGCGCCGAGGGTGCCCGCGAAGCCCATGAAGCTCATCTGCAGCGGCGCAGGCTTGGCCGCGAAGACCTCGTTGCGTGCGCCCCGGGTGAAGCCATTCAGGTTGACGAGGACATGGATTCCGTCATCCTGGATCTGGCGGACGAGTTTCTCAATGTTCCAGGACGCCGCGTCGCGGAACACGGGGGCCTCGCGCTCGATCTTCTGGCGGTGCTGGGAGCCGTCGCTCGCGGACGTCGCGTAGCAGAACGCCTTGACGCGCTTGGGGTCGTGGAAGCCGAAGACGCTCTGCATCAAGTGCGCGAGCGGATGGTTGTTGAAGTCCGACGACACGTACCCGACGTGCAGGGCGGGTGCCGGCGGTCTAGGTGGCCGGGCCACCAGCGGTGGTAGCCACGGCGACTTGAGCGTCGAGCACGAGATTCTCAACCCGTTCCGCTGCGAGATCATGCGCACTTGCGAAACCGACAGCGGGCAGGTGAACGTGTGGAATGGGAGCACCGTCGGTGCATTCGGCACAGACAGCGCACCGGGAAGCGTCGGCCGCTTGTACTCGTCCGGCTGCTTCGTCACACGGTCGACATACAGGTCTTGGTACCACCGCCAGACCAGTTTCTTGGAGATCCTCTCGACCAGCTGCACGAGCTTGGCCCCCTGCCAGCTCTGTCCCTTCCACCGTTCCAACATGGCACGGAACCTGCTCTTGCGGGCCTCGCTCCACGGCTTGCTGTCCGCGCGCTGCACGTCTCCGAGCAGCGCCTCGACAAGCACGGGGCTGAACACGCCTTTCCCCCATTCCCGGCCCTCGGCCAGCTGCCTCTCCACAATCTCCACCACCTTGCGCATCCAGCCGGCGGCGGCCTTCCCCTTCGAGTCGACCAGCAAGCCGTCCGCACCAACATGCCACCGGTCGATCCGCCCGCCGACCACCCCGCCGCGGCCAAACCAGTCGCACACGCTGTTGAGCGCGTTCGACAGCCCGCAGACGGCCTCCGCGAAATCAGGGTTGACCTCCACCGCACGTTTATAGTATCGTATCGCGTCGGCGACGTGTCCCTGGTCCTTCACGGCATTCGCCAGGTTGGCCAGCGCGATATCGAACCGCCCATCGCAGTCGACCGCCTGCTCGTACATCTTGATCGCAGCGGGCAGGTTGCCCATGTCCTTGAGCAGGCTGCCGAGATTCGTGTAGAGATGCGCATGGCGGGGGTCCAAATGCAGGCCGTAATAGTAGTACCCAAGCGCGAGTGCGACTCCGCTGCCGGGCGCAAGGCCGGGAATCTGCGGCAGCGGATTGTTGAGCGGATAGACGACCGACAGCGGGGAAGACTGCTGCACGCTGGCGAGCAGAATGCCAACATTGTTCGCGGTCGACGGCGAAGGATGCAGCGCAAGAGAGAGGTAATACAGCGCCAGGATATCCCGAACGCTGCTCGCCGCCTTGCCGACTTCCTTCCCCGCGGAGATGGCGTCCTGGTAAATCTTCGCCAGCGACAGCAGCGAATTGCTGGTGGTATTGATCGCAGCCTTTCGCGCATGGCCGGCAGCAACATGCTTGAGCCCCGGCAGTTCGCCATGAGGCGGGAACAGCAGCTTGGCCGTGCGTAACGCGCGGTCAGGGCTCAGCAGCAGCGGGTCTCTCGACCCTCTGATGATGCCGCTCCCCGCCATTCCTATCGCCTCCTCGACAGCGACGGACAGCACGTCTAGTATGCGCGCGATAAGTCCCTCGATTCCTCCCTCGGGGCTCATCAGCGTGCCTAGCAGCACGGCGTCCTCGAACGCTTTAGCCGCCTGCAGATTCTGGCCCATCGAATACAGCATGTTCCCCTTGGCATGTATCAGCTGTAGCAACCTGCCGTTCTCCACGGGTGGGATCATATACAGCGGGGTCACTGCCAAGCCTATACCGTTACTAGTATTACTCGACGACGAAGACGGCGGCGCCGGATGATGCGCCGTCCGCTGGGAAACGTAATCGCCATCCTTCACACCTCCGTCGGGGCTACCCTGCGGCGAGCTCATCGAGATGACGCCATTAGACTCATCCGTCGACATTGAGTCCACCGAGCAGTTATTCGCCCACAGCGACTCCTTGGCCGTCTGCCGCCGGATCGAGCTCTCCACGTAATCTATCCACGTGACCGCCTCGGCCGTGCGCTTGTCCGAGCAGAGCAAGGAAACCAGGTGCTCGACAGCCTCAAAGTACGCCGGCCGATGCTTCACTGCACGCACCCAGAATCGCTCCGCCTCCATCTTGTTCCCCATGGACAGCGCCGTGGAGCCCAGATTGGCGAGGGCCTCCACGAACGTCGGATCAATGTCGATAATCTGCTCGTACCGCAGCCGCGCCTTCTTGATATCGCCAAGCGCATACGACAGACACCCAGCCAGCAACATACCTTCCAGCCACGTCCAGTCGTCCTCCGCGCATTGTTTCTCCAGCATTTCTAGGGCGTTGTTGGCGATCTGTAATTGTGCAGGTATTATGTTTGACGGCTGCATCGCAATCGGCGACCCGTTCGGGCTGTGCTGCGCATGAAACGCAGCCTGCTGGTCATAGCGAGGTTGGTACATTGGCGGGTCGGCCCGTAGAATCCTGACATCTGACGGCTGCTGCAGTTGCTGCATCTGCTGACGTCTTCTCATGTCCACTATGCTAGTCATACTCGACGCCCTTTGCTGCAGGCCGAACCGCCTGCTGGGCATATCCGCAACATACGGCACCTGCTGGCGTGAAGCTATGGCCATGAGGTCCGGCCGAGCTTCGTCTTGGAAGCTGTTGAGGCGCCTACGCTTTGAGGCGGATGCAACACTCTCGGGCTCCCTGTGCATGCTCGGATCAAACGACCTTATGGTATTGCCAACCGGTAGCGTATACGCATCCCTAGCACCAAGCGCGCCGGCTGCGGCTGTAGGATCGGAGAAATACCTCTGCAGCTCCGGTCGATATTTAGCTCCGTGTCTCCAGATACCGTTTGTTATGCTCTTTGTCGTCAGCCCGATGTGACGGGGTATCGGCTGGATCCTTCCCTTGCCGTACATGGCGGTCTGCTGTTGCTTCATAGTTATCAGGTCCATGTATGCGTCGTTGCAGTAGGTTAGCATCGCGTCGCGCTCCATGCATTGCGAGGATAATGGAGATTTTTGAAAGGGCTTTCCGGCAACTGCAATTGCACCGCCTTGCAGCGGTAGATGGACGTGCGACATCTGCGACGATAGCTGCTGGTAAGGAGTGATATTGGCCTGCTGCGCGACGATCGGGCCGGACATCTGAGGCGGGTATACGTATAACTGGCGGTTAGTAACCAAGCCCTGCCCGCCATCGATGCCGACGCCGAGGTTTGCTGACGGCGACCAAGCAGGGGCCGGCGAGTTGAATCCGAGAACGGCAGGCATCGGGCCGCCGTCCTGCACGAGCGCACCTAACTGAGGATACGATAACGCCGGGTGATTTGGCGGTAGAATTCCGTGATTCAATAGAAACTGTTGATGCTGAAGCTGTTGCTGTTGGAGGGTGTGGGCCATAGGCAGTGCATTATTATGATGAGACGGAGGGAACGTAGGCGTCAGGGACTGTCGTCGATGAAAGTCAAGCTGAACAGGAGTGGCATTATTGCTCCTGCTTGGGAACGCGGAGTCATCCAGGGGCTCATGCTGGAGAGCAGCATTGACGGCGAAATTACCTTGCAGATGGGCGCTTCCAGAGGCGGCGGGTATGCGGCTGAGGTCCGTAATCTGGGGTACCGAACCCGCGGCCGGGAAAAACGGCTGCTGCTGCTGCTGGCCGACATTGTAGGTTCGTAAGTTCTCATTATTGCTGGTATATGACAGCGGAGTCTGGGTGGAGAATGTCTGGTTTGTCGGCGTGAGAGGTTCGTTGAGGTCTTGAAGCGCAGCGTTCGGGAAGGGGGTGTTATTATTGATAGGTGTTTGATATTGAAACGGGTTTGAGGATATTGCTGCACCAATGTTGTTCGGCAACAGACCCGCGTTCGCCAGAAGGATATGTTTCCGCGGCCGGCCAACGGCGGCATCATTTGGGGCGCCATCCAGCTGCACGACGCCGCTGCCGCCGGGGAAATGCATCGGCGGAGCGGCGTCGAATCCACCAATTACCATCCCGCCGCCTGGCGTTTTCCTCCGCAGCAGGGTCTCCGCAGGCGTGGGTCGCGACGGGAGCGGAGAGGCGTATATTACCGACTGTCGAGGATTCTGTTCGACGGCCGGGGCGCTCGAGGGCCCATTGGCGTTGTAGCCGACTGCTGCAGCTCCTCCCATGGGCAGCAGTTTCGCAGAATCCGATATGGCACGTTGTACAGGTGTTCTGGGCGAGTCGGACTGGCGCGAGGCGTTTGCTTTATTAGTGGGATTCGCGAAAGAGGTAAGGAGGGGTCTCGACGGAGCGGAGGGTGTCTGAGCGCCATTGCTGGGCTGGAAGGGCGGGAGAAGCTCTGCGGGATGGCGAAGGAGTGCTGCTGCTGGTTGCGGCTGCTGCTGCTGAAGCAAGGAGCCGAAGGACATGCTTCAGAGACCAGACGCGGTCGAAGGGGGGTGAAGAAGGAGAACGACAAAGAGCACAAAAGAGATAGAGAAGAACAAAGGGGACGGATGAGTAGAAAAGACGATGGTTGTGTTTGTCGATGTATGTGTGATAAAGAATATGCAGGGTCCAAGAAATATGGAGATCTCGTGACGACGATTGATAAGTGTGTGGTGATATGATTGAGGGAAAGCGGGTAATAAGATGTAACTAGCGGCAATAATATACGCCCTCGCTAATATAGTCGGAATCTGGATTATTTAGGTCGTAGATGACGGAGGGAAGGGAGGAGCTGTAACTATGTTGATCCGACGAAGGCGCGGCGAGAGGGAGGAAAGGTGCGTGAGGGTGGGTACGGGAGGCCGAATGCGAGTAATCAGCGATCCAAGGCTGCGGACCCACCAACCAACGTTAGCCAAACGGTCCGACGAAAGGCGGAATGCTCACCAGGACAACAGGTGACGGCGGGCGCGGGCGTGCTGGTATTAAATTTCGTTTCTGTAGGTGCATGTATGATCGGGGAGACGGATGGGAGCGGTCATGGTGGTGATAATGTAATGTAATGAGGGTTACATGCGGTGTGCAGGGGCGGTCCCTTACCTTGATGGGCCCGATACCACAGACGAATGATATCAAGTATGTGTATGTGTGTGAAAGTATGGATGCGGTAGGAGGTTGACTCGTTCGCTGGTTCGTTCGTTCGCTCGCTCGCTCGCCGAAGGACTTTGACAGTATAAAATATGAAAAAGAACGGACAAAAGAAAAGACGCACTGGGGAAGCTGAGAGAAGGGCGTCACGGAGCCTTCATTTCAAAGGCCCTCCCCCGGCTCGCAGTATCGATGCAGATGTGTTTGTGAATGGCGTTTCCTCCGCTTCGCTCGCGGCGGTCGCAGGAGGGGCGAGGAAGAAGGATGGGAAGAAGGATGGAGGAGAAGGAGAGGAGACGGAGCCGGGCCTGAGACGGGTAGCGGGTCCAGCTTTGGAGATTCGCGAGAGGTCCGTATCGTATTGGGTGGTGGAGTGTCGTTTGTGTATCGTGGGTCTGTTGGGCTGCCGGTGTGTATCAGGACAGGGGGCCCAGCTAGGATGGATGTGGTGTATCGAAGGAGGCGTCCGTCGGCGTCAACGGGAGGCAGCTTCAGCTGGGCCGTAGGTACGAAACGGAAGGATGGAAACGTCGGAGCAGGCCGGGTGCCGATGTCGCCGCTGATGCTGCTGATGCTGATGCTGAGGTTATGATGATGAAGAGGGAGGAGTTGGTGAATCGACGGAAGGTGAGGAGGAAGAAGGAAAGAAAAGCACACTAACTAGCCGCTACGTAATGCGTTAGGATGTAAGCACAGCACAGGAGAAGAGGTCGAACGACGGACCAGTTGGAGCAGAGCCAGGGGACGGACGAGGCGAGGGAGGAGGGCTGAAATTGAGATGACCCCGGCCGGCCGGCAGGCAAGCAGGCAGGCAAACAGTCCGGTCAATCAGAAGCCAGAAGCCAGCGTCGTCGATGTCGCATGCATATGTATGTATGTCTGAGGGCGGTCAGCCCGCGTGCGAACACAGCAGGACGTCTGAAAAAGTGGTGATGGTGGTGGTGGTGGTGGTGGATGATGATGATGATGAGGAGGAGGAGGGCGTCCGAGGGACTGTCTTGAATCGAGCGGCGCAGGGGAAACAGCCGGCGGGCAGGCTGCAAACCCGGTGCAGCGCGCAGTGCAACGTCGGCGGAAGAGTTTAGCCCCTTCCTTCTTGCGACACTAGCACCGCATGGCCAAGTCCCACATCCTCTGCTCTCGTAGGTACGTCTTTGGTCTACGGATGGCAGCTTGCATGATGGACTGGCTTCCTGTCGGCTGCATGCACCAAGCAAAGAGGCGGTTTTATCGCGGCGCATGAATCCATTTCCATCTGCAGCCTCAATGCCACAGCTCTCTCTCTCTCTCTCGACAAACGACATCACGACCAACATTGCACCTCGCCTCGAACGGGATACATCAACCGCACGGCTAGCTATCTATGGAAGACGTCCAACTAGGAGGATTCGACCGCATCGATCAAATGGAAACATTCGAGAAATCCTTCGGGAACGAAAACGATATGTCTGCATCATATCATTCGAAGCGCCTGGGGGCCTGTCTGCAAGCTGCATGCACCGCCTGCCCCGCAGCCCAGCGCCAACCTCAGCTTTGCCCGGCCTTAGCTGTCCGTGCTCAGTCCGCCACGCTGCAGCCCAAGACGATAGTGCAAGACATCCGACGTGATACGATATCAACGGTACGTTTCGCGCGGGATCATGTGTGCCGACCGGCTCAAACTCACCTGAACGAGCCCGTATACCCATACAGTTAATGTATACAGCTAATGGAGACCGGTTAGATCGTGTGCTCGGTGTCTAGCTATCGTCAGACGTATCCAGGTAATGAATCAATGGCTACTAATTGCACTCGTCCAGGCCTGGCTACCGTTGCCGTAGCCGTTTATTTCAACGCCCTCCGACGGCCCCTCCCTTCCGGATCAAAAGAGCCCTTTCAGGGGGGGGGGGGGGGGGGGGGGGGGGGGGCAAAACCATACTTCGTGGTATCCCACAGTAATACGAGTCCAAAGCATACTATTAACAAATTTGTATAGCGTAAAGGAATATGCCTAACAGCGAACAGAGACAAATGAAAGAAAAAAATATATTAAAATCTCTGCATCAGATACATCGCTTACATGTATGGCATGGGCCGAGGGAGGAGAAAGCCGAGCAGGCCCACCCGAACAAGCAAACCCGGCGAGAAAACCACCAAAAACCCAATCCACATCCACCTGCTGTCACTCTCGCAAAACCTGACGCCCGCGTTTCAGACAGCTGGCTATTAGCGGACGGACCAAAGGTTAGCTTCGTTAGTCAGCTCATGGAATAAATTAATCGACGGCCGGATGATCGGACGAGCTCATCGACAGACGCACATTAGCTGCGTCGGCCTGCATGCACTAACCAGCCGAACTAACGTTATAACCTTCCGCATTCCGCTGTGACGTACCGATGGACATATCACCAAATTAACATGCATCCATGGTTAACTTTTTCTTGACTCGCTACGCACATTCCGATCGAGCTCGCCGTCCGCGATTAAGATCACACATTTTTTTTAAAAACCCACTAGTCGAATTCTGCGTGAAGGGGATACTTCTTTTTTGGATTCTCATGTTATCTCACCAGATATTCTGCTGGGTGTCATAAAGTATGCTTGCTATGCAGGCTGAAAACTCAACCGGGATCCCAAGTAGACTTCCACATGCCGGCCATGCGCAGACACACACACAATCACTCACGCTACGCATGCACTGCACTTACAGATGTCTCTCACTGACATGATATGACAGCTCTGTCTGCAATGTATGTACATACATATGTGCAGTACGTACATATCTCCGTCGCCGACGACCGGCTAACCCAGACCGTCGACTGCAGTAACTGGCGGCGCATGCATGCATGCAGACGTACAAGTCCTTACTCCATCTGTCCACGCACATCCAGTCCAACAACCCGAGACTGCTTATCCAACGACCACGCATTTTCACCAATCAATCGTGAAGACACCCTTCAAGCTTCCGAGTAGTTCTTACATACCCAGGTGCTCGACATGGATCGATCCTTTGTCGTGCATGCCGAGAGACAATCGACAGCGGCCGTTGATGAGTCGACTGCCAATCCAATGTCCCTGTAACGGATCGCCGCCAGGATATCTGCCGGCTGCCTACCCACCAGCGGTAATCCGACCGCGAAATGCGGCCGGCGAATGGGGCCCGGCAGCTCTCGCCGCCAACCCCGCCAAGCTGTTGGCAGGACGTGCGTGCCGCCAGTGGTGTGATCGCGTTAGCAGACTCCACCTGCAGCCCTCGCCGCACATCCGAGCACTCTGCACTACCAACTCCATACCAGATATACTTCGTAATAGTTGAAACACCATTCAATTCTGTATATTCATCGTGCACGTTGGCGGCGAACCGAGACTCTGCTCCTCCCATTCACCCGGAATAAAATGAAATGCATAAAAAACTCTTCGCAACGAAAACAACATCAAGTCAAGTCAGCACGACAAAAATTGAAAAAAAATCCAACACATGACGGTCAGCACAGACGTCCCGCCTTCCCGATCCAGTAAACCTTCTTCCCAGTCCATCCAATCCGAGACCTTCCGTCCAGCTCCAGACGTCCATTTAGAAGTCCCATTTAGAATTCGAACATTCCTAGACGAACCTTAACTATAGTCAAACTTCTGTTCTGAACTTTAACCGTCAGCGAGCTTCCAACAGTGCCATAAACATGCGCATGCTTTGCAAGCTTTGTCCCAGGCGCAAAACGCCCCGGGCCTCCTCGGCCCAAGCTAAGGCCTATCAGCGCCCGCTGCTAAGCGCCGTGGCTCCCACGTGCACACCACATTAAACGGCTCGACCGTGAGCAATTAATATTATGGCGATAGTAAGATTAAAAAGGCTTGATATACCGGTGCCACTATCACAGCGGGGAGTCTCGACCGCGACGCGACCTGGCGTTGCCAAGTAATATATCCTGACATATACAGGTCAGGGAACAGCATTTTGCTTTACCCGCGGAAAGTACCGGGCTGGAAGTATCGACTCACGCGATAGGTCTTGCCTAGTTCATGAATGGTGAGCTGTGTGCATCACAATACCCAATGAGGTCAATCGACGACAAATCCAACTATCGATCCAGCTAGCATCGAAGCTCATGAACGTCTGTTGGGTGGCAAGCTTCATATAATAGTGCTCGCGTTTTTATACCCATGCATGTATAACATCATCGATATATATATCCACCGCTCGTAAAAATCATCATATTAAATAAAATGACATCGAGTCCGCAAACCGCCCTCCAGGCTTCTAGACACTCTCAACCATTCCAAAATTCCAAACTTATAAAAAGCAAGACTCCAACGTTGCAACCTCACAATTTACCAACGCTAACACCCGCTCCCAGTCGTAGATATCGATATCGAAAGTTGGGCCGTGGCCGGCCATCTCACGGATTATATTACTGGTTGCTTTCGGCATCTTGGCCTCGGACTTCAGCTTCGTGGCCGTCGTGACCGGGCCCCTCGAGTATTCCAGCTCTGAGGCATGGCGGCAGGGAGATAAACCTGATCACTTACCTGCGTCGATATATATTCGGTACCGGTAGGCAGCTTCGATTGTGAATATCTACTGATAACTGGAATTTTCCCTCCCGAACCTTGCAAGATAACGCGCAAGGCCACACAAGAGAGACTAGCGAGCGTGCGATGGACGTTTATATTTAACAGCAAAATATTATCTCAAAAACGTATTTGAAGATGAACAGTCAATAGCGCCATAGCAGCTTCAAGACAAGACCTCGAAATCAGTCCGGCTTAATTGATCGAATCATATATATACAGCAATCGGAAGCTAAAGCATAGCAGTTGTACTCGAGCTATTCAACCATGTCAGTTAAATGAAGCTACGCAGCGCATTTGAGCAGTAGACGGATAGAGTCGTCCATCGATATTAGTAAAATCTTGAAATAGGAAATGTCAAAGAATTCCGGACGGAGTAAGACTATGGATAAGACAAGTATCTTGCAAAGGAGGGAGTGCTCGAGATGTAGTTTGCACGAGGTACATGATGTGAAAAGGAGAGAGGCACTGCTGTGTATAGAATCTCAAATAATCGCCCGAACGAACAGAAAAGAACACAAGAAAGATACTATAATTAGTCAGAACACCGTTAGAAGATGCAGACATGGGGGAGATGATCAGAACACCGCAACATGCTGTAGAAGTAGGAGAAGTCGCGAGTAGTGTCGGTAGGGGAGTGAAGATGGTAAAAAGTATGCGTGTATGTCCAAGGTGCTTGAAATATAAATCCCCCATGGGGAACCTGCGCCGCAAAGCCGTATAAAAATGTAAGTTTTTACCTAGGTCAAAGCAGCAGGATATAATGGATGCCTTCCAATTCTGTGTAACCTGTCAAAAGTCGAACCACTCAACCGAAAACTGTGGGAAAGGCCGTTTGAACTATCTGATAGAAGCCTCTATCAGCATCAAAGGCAGCCATTCTCGTAGCATCAGATACGTAGTCATAAATATCTTCCAGCTGGGCCATCGGGTATGGATCGAGATTCACGTTTTCATTCACGTTTCCGAAATCGTGACAAAGTCTCACTGAGCTGGCATTCATTGGCTCACCCTTACGCCTCTTCGCTAAAACCAATTGCGATCTTCAAGAGTTCCTTCTTCACCGGTATAATGTAGTAACCGTATAGCGCCATCGCCCGTGCTAGGATACAGGTCCTCAAGGCTGGCTCCCTCTATTATTCCTATAACCTCCCTTCATACCGTCTCTGCAATTCTTCCAACTCTCGCAACTCATCCTGATAGGCAACGGCAGCCTCCCGACGCTTCTCAGGCGCCCGCACGCTCCCCCCCAGATCGATAAGCCGCACCTCACCACTAGACACAACGATATTATGCATCCTCAGGTCACCGTGCAAGATACTCCGATCATGCACCGCCCTCAGCGCCCGCCGAGCCTGTAGCCAGAACGTCTCCGGCAAACGACATCCATCGCGGACGATATCGGCGGCGGATACGCCACAGTCTTCGAGGATCAGGATCTTGAGGATCCCGCAGTGCGTTCCCGCCGCGTACAGCCGTGGGATGAAATGCCCTTGCACATCTCGCAAGTCGGAATACCTACACTACCCGTCAGCAATCCTATATCGGTCACGCTAAAGGCAATGTAGTATACGCGGACTTACATGGCAATTTCATGGCCGGCGTTCTCCCGTGAGACTGCAGAACTCAGATCGTAAATCTTGCAAACGACCGCCCTCTCCCACTTTTGCGCCTCTTCACTGCTACCCCCTCTACGATAAAGCCGCCCCCTAACCACCGCCCCGGCGTTCCGCGGCGACCGTCTGTCGACACACGCCGCCATATCCCCCCACGGCACCCTCGACTCGTCGCTGATAATCTCACTCTGCACGTCGAAATCCAGGATACGCGGTCCCGGAGCGCCATCGTTAACCGGCGGCGAATAGTAGCGGTACCCCTCTCGACAAGTGTAATAACACACATACGTGAGTGCCGCAACGGTACTTCTTAATCCCCTATCGGAGCGTTTGTAACATCGGGAGACTCGCAATCTAGCATCTTCTGTTCTTTGAAAAAAGAAGGTGGAGTCGTGATTGGAGAGGACGCCGATCTCGACGTCGTTCCAGTGCATGTATCCGTAGAGCTGCTGCACGGCTTTCACAACCTCACCGTGGCTATGCTCATTGAAGGTCGTGATTATATCGTCTGGTAGCGGCAGTGTCCATGGCGTTTTATATTCCACGACAAGTCGCGCCTTCACTTCGCTGTGTGAAGTTTTCTTTTTATGACGGCCCGTAGGGTATTTCGCGAACATGCGATCGGGCTGGCCGATGTGGTAGCTTGGATCGTGGTGATCAAAGTATCCATCGACGTGGAGTATGTTTCTGAGAATCCGCTTCGTCGGCGCCTCGAATCGCTGGATCGCCAAGTTTACAAGCGTCGATTTTTGGTTGACGATGTGCAGTGGGGACTTCTCCCGCTTTAATTCTTTCGATGTGATCTCTGTGACCTGGAGTATTATCACACCAGCCAGACCAGTGATTGCAAGTGTCAGCCGATTATCGAAATCGATATATGGATGCTAACTGCGAGAGTGGACAAGGGAGAACATACAGTCTCCTCCAGATGCGGTTCCAACAAGTCCTTGACGCCGTCATCGAAATCATCCCAGGGGAGAAGAGATGTAGGAAGACACCGTGGGTTGGCGGGCAGGGCGGTCGCTGATTCCCTGAGATCGAGAGTCGGTATCCTCAGAGCGGGGGCCGCTGCTCGATCGAGGTATTTCGAGAGCTTCATGTCGAGCACGATGGGAGTAAACGGGTGAGTGGTCGGTGTACGTCAAATTGGACAATCTACTTTCGTAGAGCTGGCTATCTTGGTCTCTGGAAGTTTCAAGAAGCCAAACTTAAAGGCCCATAAACTTAAATTCCCAACCCACCGATACATCAACCTACACTTCAATCACAAGGCAATTCAGCGCAGGATTCCAGCTGTAGCTCAAACCATCAATTTCAGCTGGATGAATTACGAAATATATCATCCGACCATGTTCATTGATATACCAAGCTAGCAAGCTGCAAATATCTAAATACCTTAGAAAGTACAACTTCAAGTCGCCAACTCGAATACCATATCAATTCTGCGCCCGTACAACCAGCTGACAATGCCTACCGCCTCATCGAGAAGTAATTATAATGGCTGCACGGTCGACCAGTTAAAAGCCCCCTCAATATTAATCGTCCTCCACATCGTCACCTTTATATCCGTAAGGTGTTGTTCGTGGGATAGTATACAAAGATATATATATAGTCAGCCCGAGACAGAAGCAGTCAAGAACTTGGAAAGATAGGATGCAAGAACTCGAAGGAAGACCGCTCGAAAACACCAGTATAATAAGAATGATACAGGTGTATAGGTAAGGATTTATATAGAAATATATGCAAAAGTAATCAGCCGTCCGAATGCGTTTTGTCTACCATCTACCCATATATCTAGAATCCGCCGTCTACCTTCTAGGAACCGCAGATAAATGCATGTACACAATGCAGCAAAATGCAAACGAAGACCGTCCCCGAACATCCAACATAGACATTAATATAAACCAAACACAGCATGCAGAGGAACGAATGGTAAACTCAAAGGATATGCTGTGTAATAGAAACAAAAAAAAAAAAAAAGCGGAATCAAAATGCAAAGCGACCAGTCGTACGAACGACGATGCAGGTGTATAGGTAATCCAAAATGCAACATCAATATCCACAAGAATCCAAATCAAAAAAAACCGAAAAAGAAAAAAAAAAACAAGACAAAAAGATATCCACAAGAAAAAAGGTAGAAAAAAGAAAGAAGAAAAAAAACCGTCTATAGAATACTCGTGTCTACTGCGCTTGTCCCATCCCGCGTATCCGCCGCCACTCCGCATCCGACAAATTCATCGCCCGCCGCCCGAACCCCTGATCCAGATCCATAATCGTCTTCATCGCATTCCGGCTCCGCAGCCACGGCATCCCCTCCGCGGCGGCGGCCGCGCGACTCGGCACCTCAAGCGACCCGAGGGCCTCCTTCTTAGCCGCCGCCGCACCGGGGAACGGCAGCACGCTCTGCAGCACCTCGTATGCGGCCAGCGTGAAACCGAACTGCGGCGACGACCGCAGGATCCGTGCCGGCCCGCCCTTGAAGAAGGCCTTGAAGCCTTCCTCCTTGTAGACTGTCTTGGCGCAGTGCACGAGGCCGCGGTAGTTGGTCTCGCCCTTGCGCGCCTCGACCTGCAGCCGCGTCTTGATCACATCGCACGGGGTCGTTAAATAGCTATCCACAACGTTAGCATGCGTCACTCAACGGGATGTTATGGGAGGGGAACGTACGCGGCTGGCATGCCGGCGATGGCGCCGCTGGCGAGCAGCTGGAGGATGCCCAGCTTCTTCGTCTCACTTTCGCCGAAATAGTCCTTCTTGAAGTGCGCGTACGTCGGGAAATAGATCGCGCTGAACGGAATGTCGCGAAGTAAACACGCCGAGGCACCCTTGTACAAGCCCAGCAAGCCGAGGTTCTTAACTATCCACAGCGCGGAGCGACGCGGTAAGCCCGGGTTGTTCTTCGACATTTCGCCCTGCACCTGCAGGCGGATCTTGACGATCTCGAGGGGGCTGTTCACCAACGTTAGCAGCAGAAACGCAATAATATGAATGAGGGTACTGACTTGGTGAAGATGACTTGGCAGCCTCCGGCTGTTCCACCGGCCGCGATCTCCCACGGCAGCGAGATGCCTTTGCCGCCCTCGCCCGTGCCCGCGGCGTAGCCCCGGATCAGGTCGTTGACCGTCAGCTTGATCGCCTTCTCCGGCGCGACGCCGACGAGCTGCGGGCCAAGGCCGCGGTAGAGGCCGGTGAAGCCTTCGTTTTTGATGACCTTTTTCGCGCAGTCTATCGAGTTGAGGTAAAGCCGCTCGCCGACGACCGTCACCCGCTGGTTCTGCATCCGCGTCTTGACGAGATCGATCGGGTAGACCATCGTCGCGCCGAACGCGCCGGCGATGGCGCCCAGACCGAAATTGTACATGCTGCCGAGGACTGCCTTGAGCGGCGAGGCCCCGAGGGCGCTGGCGAGGGCGCCGTCGGCCGAGGACAGCCGCTCGCTCGGCTTCCAGCTCGGGTCGACGACGCGGCTAAAGTCCTGCAGCGACAGGCGACCCGTCTGGTTGTCCAGGGAAGCGAAGTGGAAGAGCACGTCGGCCTCCGTGGGGGTGAAAGTGCCCCAGCGGGCGGTGTGGGCGGCCTCGTTCATAAAGTCGGAGCGGGTGATGCGGCCGTCGGGGGACTTTGAGACGGCCTTGCGGATGATGACCTCGACGAGGTCGATGTCCTTCATGATGTTCTGGAAGGCGCGGACGTGGGCGTAGGAGATCTTGGAGGACAGGCCAACGTTGCAGAGGGTGTGCAGGTTCTCGAGCAGGTGGTCGGAGAGCTTGTGCTGCTGGGTTTTGACGATGATCTCCTGGAACTCTTCCGGGGAGATGTGGCCGGTGGCCTTCTTGTCGAAGTGCATGAAGGCCTGGCGGACGCGCTCGCCCTGGACGCCGCGCAGCATCTGGGAGAACTGGGCGTAGGAGAGGTCGCTGCGGGTCTTGTGGGAGCCGAGGTAGAGGGAAGCCCAGGGGGCGTTCCAGTCGAAGGGGAGGGCATCGGGCGACTTGTTTTCTTTGTAGAGCTTGAGAAAGTCGTCGTATTTGACGATGCCGGTGCCCTCGCGGTCGAAGAGGCGGAAGGCGATCTCGTACTCGGCGTCCGGGCGGGAGAGCAGGTTTTCGAAAAAGGTGTAGTCGTGCAGGGTGAGCTGGCCGGCGCGACGGCGGTCGGCGACCTGGAAGAGGACGCCGTACTGCTCGCGGGGGATCTTGTGGTAGGCCGCGGCGGGGGAGTCCGGGGGCGGGGTGATGGCCTCGATAAAGTCGATCTGGGTCATGAGCTTGTCGCCGGAGGAAGGGTCGGTGACGGAGGCGAACTTGTCAAAGTGGGCGCGAGTGTTAGCGGAGGGGTCGGCCGGGGGGGCATCGTGGCCGACGAGGGCATCCGCGACGACGGCGGCGGCATGCTGGGACTTGGAGACGGCCTCCTCGGTGAGGCTGGCCATGGCGAAGCTAGTTATAGCTATATAGCGGGCGACGCTACACTACACTAAACTGTCTTGACTAAGGTGTGGATAGTTAGCAGGCGGTCCGTGTGCAGGAGAAGGTGTGTTTATATTTGGTCAGGGGAGGTGGGCATTGTTTGTCGGGCGTACCAGGGGCAGAGGCGTCGCTATGACGTCGGCCGGGATCGGTATATAGACGGGGCAGCTGGACGGGCAGCTGGCCGATAGCGAGAGAAGGCGGTAATGAGCGTCGTGTCGTCGTCGTCGTCGTCGGAGTGGTGATGTGGAGAGACGATGCGAAGGAGAGAGGATGAGGAAAAGAAGTGGAAGCAGAAGAAGGAGAAGCAGCAGAGAAGAAGAAAAGAAATATTGTGCGCAGGGGCGAAAACAGCTCAGGTCCAACTGGGCCACGGAACCCGCACAAACCAGCGCAAAGAAGCAGCCACGAATCAAGCAGCTGGCCACCGTCGTCCGAACAGAATCCGGAATGATCAAAAGTCGGAACGATCAAAAGTCGTCAGAGGAGGTCTTTGATAAGTTGGAGCGCTAGAAAAAGGAGCTGTGTCGGAAGCCGAGAGCGAAAATTTGCTGGCGCGAGCGACAGGCGGCGCCAACCAGCTGCAGTTAGGCGCGTTTTCCTTTTACCTCTGACAGCAATTCTATTATACTAGCAAGAGGGCAGTCCCGGAGCTAAGTTTAAAACTAGCTCTGAAGAGCATGTCCTCTGGCTGAGGGCATTCGTGTATTCTTCTATCGGACAGCTGGCTGGGCTGCGGCCGACGTCCGGAGCTCGCCCTCTTTTATACGCTCACGCCGGTCAGCCGCCGCCGTCAGCCAGAAGAGGCAGCAGAGATGCTATCAGATCCAGGTCGTAGTGCTTTTAATAGTCTCGAGGCTCAAACAGGCTGAGAGGAACCGATCCGGCTGATCTGATCTCGCATCTGATTCTTCTTATCTTATCCATCTGCACCGCCACAGTATCATACAGCCAAGTATTACATAATCTGTGGCTGGTGTAAATGTGGCTGATGGCAGCTTGAGGGAAGCTTCCCAAAAGCGCAAGTAACGCAGCAAGCTCCCCGCCGATATCAACCTCCACCTCAACCACCCGTCGACATCTCCATCACGCGTATTCCACCTCCCCGACGCGTATTCATACCCCTCGACAGCCTCCCTTCCTCGCCATCGACACGCACGGTCTTCTAGGATCCTCTCTCTCCGCTGATATGGCCGACCCGCTGTCCGCAGACGCCTCGGAGGGCGGCGCGGGGGCCAGCAACGTCCTCTACGACGACTACGACAACGCTCCCGTGGCCCCCAGCGCCGCCCCCATCATCGTGACCGGTACATTATCCTTACTCTTGATCTGCTCTATACGTTGTATTCTGTCGATGGTTCTGTCGTGCTGACTGTGGTGTGCAGACCTGCCCCGCTTCGACCTCGAGCAGTACATCGCCAACTACTCCGGTGCGTCATACAATCCATCAATCGAAATCCCTAGCTTCAATATCAATCCGGTGAATGCATCTGACGTGAATTTTAGGCCGCATGAAGGTCACCCGCCTCATGTTCATCGGCAGCCACTGCATCCCCCTCGCCCAGGAGGCCCTGCGCACCGCCATCGCCCTCCTCCGCCAGGCCGGCGACGTCCGCCTCTACCGCCAGGCCGTCACCACCCTGCAGGCCTACGCCCCGAACGACCCGGACGCCAAGCCCGACGACGACTGGATCGAGCGCACCACCCGCGACGTCCGCCAGCGCACCGACCGCCTCGAGGCCGAGCTCAAGTCCTACAAGAACAACATGATCAAGGAGTCAATACGCGTAGGTCATCCCTCTCACCTTAAGAGTGGTTATGTTGTATTCTAATAATGAGTGTATAGATCGGCCACCGCGACTTGGGGGAGCACTTTTACACTACCGGCGACCTGCAGTCCGCCTACCGCGCCTTCAGCCGCATGCGCGACTACTGCACCTCCAACAAGCAGATGATCGAGATGACGCTCTCCTGCATCCTCATCTGCATAGACCAGGCCCAGTACACCTCCGTCCAGAGCAACGTCGCCAAAATCCGCAACCACATCCGCTCCGACGAAGACCTCAAAATCCACCTCCCCAAAATCAACATCGCCTCGGGCATCGCCTTCCTCGCCCAGGGCAACTACCTCGACGCCGCCCGCAGCTTCATCGCCACGGATCCGGCCATCGGCGCCGACTACAACATGGTCGCCACCATGAACGACGTCGCCGTCTACGGCGGCCTCACCGCGCTCGCCTCCATGGATCGCAACATGCTCAAGGCCGAGGTCCTCGAGTCCTCCACCTTCCGCACCTTCCTCGAGCTCGAGCCCCACGTCCGCCGCGCCGTCACCGCCTTCCACTCCGCCCGCTACGGCGAGTGCCTGTCCATCCTCGAGGCCTACCGCAACGACTACCTGCTCGACCCCTTTCTGCAGAAGCACGTCGACAAGATATATGAAGCCGTGCGCACGAAGAGCATCGTCCAGTACTTCATCCCGTACTCGTGCGTCACGCTCGACGCCATGTCCGCGGCCTTTGGCGCCGACCCGGACCAGATGGAGCACGAGCTCGTCCGGCTGATCGAGGGCAACAAGCTGAACGCGCGCATCGACACCCAGAACCGGCTGGTCACGAGCAAGGAGACCCAGCTACGCGTCGAGGTGCACCGCAACACCCTGCGCATGGCCGGCGAGTACGAGCGCGCGGCCCGGCTGCGGATGCTGCAGATCAACGTCGTTCGCAGCGGGCTGGAGATCCGGCCGCCGAAGCAGAGTCTGTCCAACGTTGCCGGCGCGGCGGTCGGCGGCGGCGTCGGGCGGCAGGAGATGCGGGGGCTCATGTTTGGCAACGGGGCCTAATAGATATTTGATCTCTTTCAGCGGGCGTTACAATTATATTACATGTATCTTCACGAGTAATGCTGGCGTTAGAATTACGAGACCATGTTAGAAGCCGAATTGGTGACGTCTTGGCGGTTGCATTTTATGCGTTGAAAGAGCGCTGCTTGTATGAATCACCCATCTCCCGCCACAACCGCATTCCTCTTATAAGAACCACAACCACCAACCGCCATCGCCACCATGCCTCGATATCACAACCTATACACTGCAATAAACCCAACTTTCGCAACCAAAATACCATACAATGACGACGTCGGATGACGCCCCGCCGCCTGAGATCAACCGTCTGGCAAATCTGCCCCGTGACATCGTAACGCACCACCTCATCCCGCAATTCACAGCACCCGCCGTCCTCCTCCTCCCCGACACCGCCCCTCGCACCGCACAATCCGTCCCGTCAGCCGGGCCCCTCCTCACGCTCTCGCAGACCTCACGGCATCTCCGCGCGCTCGTAGCCGCCGAATACAGCACCTACTGCCAGCACCAGTATCCCGCGCTCTATGCACGTACCATCCAGGCCGCCGCTGCCACCGCCACCGCGCTGTCATCCATCGATTGGCGCGGTAAAATTCTGCAGGCGGAGAGGCTATGCAACCGGTGGAGTAAACTGCAGGTGTGCATTTCGCTCGCGGCGACGGGGGATGCCGCTGGACCGGACGTTCGTCGGCGCCGCAGTCCGTATGCGGCGGCCGTGGACGTGCACGAGGCGTTGGACGGGCGCGAGACGCTGGTGGTCGGACGGGGTACAAGTCTTGCTGTTCGCACGGACGGTACCTGGCGGAGCGTGACGCGCGAGGGGATGGCGTACGGCGCCGACGATTACGTTGCCGTCCACGCGCTGGACGAGGATACCGTTGTCGCGAGCCGCAGTCTTGGAGTCGAACTTGTAACCGGCGTGCGGGATGGTGAGGAGCTACGTGTCGCCGCTGCGGAGGACCTTTTCGCGCCCAGCATGCGGAATCCGACGAGCATCGTTACGTCCAGCTGTCTCGATGTCGCCAGTCGCAGTCTCGCCGTGACTTGCTCCTCCTCCTCCATCGACAAGCACGAACTCCAGCTGTTCTCCGTCCGTCCCACCGACGCGGAAAAGACAACCTTCGCGCCGACGGTCACCTCATCCATCCCGTCGAAGCCGTGGTGCTCGACCTTCCTCTCGCCGACCACCGTCGCGACAGGCCACCGCACCGGCCTAACACTACACACCACCACGCCCGCCGGCAGCGCACATGCCGTCGAGCTCCCGCAGCCGGAAACATCCTACGTCCACGACCTCAGCGTAAACTCCGTGACCCCGCTCTCGCCGCCGTTCTCGCCGTGCTTACTAGCGACCGGGTGGTCCGACGGCTGCGTCCGGCTCGTGGACACCAGAACGCGAGGATACACCGCAACCTTCACGGAAACGGTAACCTGCGAGGCCGTACCGGTCTATTCGCTACTGCACACCTCGCCGCTGTCAAACGCGCTCCTCGCCGCGTCGTCGCAGAACCATAAATTGATGCTGTACGACCTGCGCTACGCCGACGCCGACGCCGCCATAGCCGCGCATTCCACCGGCGGTACTATCACATGTGCGACGGGGACGATGCCGCAGAGCGTCGTGTTGTTCTTCGATAAGGTTGCCGCGAGCGTCGGGGGTAGAGGGCGGGGAAGACGGCAATTTTCGTCTGCGATGTACGCGCTGGCAGCGCCGCCGTCGAGTGCGCGCGTGTACATTGGCGCCGAAGACGCTGTCGTCTCGATGGATTTCTCCCACTCTGACGGTAAGGAAAAACTGGCGGAGGGTGAGACCGACAGTGAGAGTTTGCCTGTGCTGGTGTATCGGTCGTGGGCGGGCGATTCGCGGGCGTGGGGGTGTGCTGAGATGAACGAGTCTCGCATCAGCTGGTGGCTGTAATGTTGACATCTATCGTGTATTATTATAGTGTATGGGTAGAGGAGCGTTAGACGGCGTTCGTTCAAAAATAGAATGTATGTTTCGATATCTTGCAATAAGGAGAATGAATATGGTAATATAATCGCAGTAGATACAATAACCAGCACACGCCTGCTATAATATGCGTTCCATACAAGTAAATAAAAGACCAGACCGCCCACCCACATACTATCTATCGATATATAGATATAAACCTCCGTATCAATCGCAATCTAACATGTATAATCTACTCGGAAACATCACCGTACGAATACCGCCCACGCCCACCGCCTACCAACGGCGCCCGCTCGTCCACCTCCTCGCCAACCTCCGTCTCGCTCCCCTCGCTCCCCTCATCGCGCACCTGCTCCTTGCCCGGATACACCAGATAATGCTGCACGATAAACACCAGATTCAACACCATGGAAATCAACCCCAATCCCGTCTTGACCAGATTCCCCGTCACCCCCTCCCAACTCCCCTCCAGCGCGGCATCGATGCCCAGCTGCACCAAACTCAACAATCCCCCGCCGAAATCGAGCAATATCTGATGAATGCTGAACCCCTGCGTCGATTTATTCTTATAATTCGTGTAGATTTGCGGCAGGTACTTTATCAGCGTGACCAGCAATTTACTCAACGACAGCGCCGTCGTCACATCCAGATAGACCACCCGGTCCAGTCTGAAAAACCCCTCGCTGTCAACCGGCGCGTGATGCGCCTCATTCCCCGCCGCTATACCCGCCACGAGCGTAACGGTCGTGATAATACCAACGATAACACCCCACACGAAGGGCTTCGTCCGCTCCGTCTTGCGGCCAGCTTCATACCCCCATATCGCCGGGAAAAACTGACTATAAGTCACGCTCGCCATAATAAACGCATGCAGCGCAAACGCAAGATCGTTCAGCCGGACGGTCGGGTTCGGCGCGTTCGGGTAGCGTTCGGCATACTCGGCGCGGATGACGGGGGAGTAGAGCAGCACGCAGGTGTAGATGAGGTAGCAGAGGAAGCCGAGGATGTTGAGCGGGAAATACGACGCCGCAACGCCGAGGGTCGACCGCCGGGCGCGGTTTTGGAGGAGCTGCGGGTAGAACGAGAGCGTCCACAGCAGGAAACTACACACATATCCTCCTCCGTTAGTAGATGATAGTAGGAGGTAGCATGAGGTAGGTAGTAGGGGGAGAGGGAGGGGGACGGACTAGGTCCAGCCGACGACCCAGGAGATGCCCTCCGCGGCGTCGCGCAAGGTCACCGACATGCTGTTCTGCAGCGCATATGCTCTAATCTCAAACTATAATTCCTCTGTACCGTATCGATGTAGTTATTCGTCGGAGGATATTAATTATAATAGCTGGGAAGTCCGAACGGGAGGTAAGTAGTATATATGAGTCCGAATAGGCGGGCCGGGCGGAAGCTTAGTGAGATGCCGAGGAGGAAGGAAGGAAGGAAGGTGGAAGAGAAGGCGTCATCGGTCAGCCGGGTTTCTAGTCTCAAGGCGGCATTACGTAAGGATTCAGGGCGCTAAACGTTGTCGCGTGCAGCTGTCATTCCAGACATTCCGAAACCCCGTTCCCCGTTCCCATCACCGTCGTATATGCATAGAACTACAGACTGTAATGATGTATAGACGGGGTGGACATCCCGCGTGCTCGTCCGCGTGAGATGTATGTGTGTATGTGTGTGTGTATATTCTGCGGTCTTATAGTATTAAGGGTGGTAAGTTTGCGGCTGTAAGGCACGTTACACAACCTGCAGGGCCTCTCCGCTCCCGGAAACCGACCGGCCCATCACGGCCCCCAAGACCAACTGCATCCATCAACCCGGGTACGTATCGTCTATAGTGGTATATGATAGATCACAGCCTCGGCCGCGGGCGCGTCGCCTCGAGCACCTCCGCCGCCCGCAGGTACTCCATGCTGTCCTCCCCGACGCACTTGCGGTCCACCGCCACCGCCGTCCGCGCCCATTCCCCCGCCTGCTCCTCCCATTTCCCGCCCGCCAAACTCGCCAGCTGCGCGCCGATAAGACAAATTACCCCCAGCGTGTCCGTTTCCGCCATCCCTTCCTTCTGCAGCAGCCGGATCGTGCGCATCGCAAGCTTGATGCTGGCCTCGTAGTCCTTCGGTCCCCATCCCCCCGCGCTGCGCGCACGTTTCCTCTCGCGGTTCGTAATGCGCAGGAACAGCTCGCCGAGCTTCTTGCGGCGGGCGTCCGACTCGACGTCGGGATTCGTGCACGCCGTGCAGTTACATTTAAACCCCCAGTGTCGTAGCAGCGACCGTCTCGCGGGCGTCGGGTGGCAGATGTCGATGTAGGACGTCAGCAGCTCCTCGCCCGGTGCGATGTCGCGCAGCGCGTGCACGGTCAGCCGCTGGATCAGCGGGTTGTACCGGTGGAAGACGTTCGGCGCGCACGAGTGGTTCAACCGGGCCGCCGCGGGAAACACGCCCAGCGTCGTGAGGGAAGTCGGGCTCGTCGATGCCTTGCACGTGAAGCGGTTGGTCTCAAAGATGGACCAGGCGCGCTCGCAGGCCTCCACGAGGGCGTTGAACGAGTCCGCGCTCTCCCCTACAATCCAATTCAATCCTCAGTCAGCACCATCCCCAACCGCCAGTGAATGTTCAGGATGTAGTGTGTATGTACGAACCATCGCGCTCGCAACATTGGCGGAGGGCATCGATCCAGGACACGTCCTTGCCAGGCTTCGCCGACGCCGCAAGACTCCAGTACGCCGCCCGCGAACCCTCCTCCAGCGACGCCACAGCCCGGTAAAGCTCAATCTGCGTCGCATCCTCCGTCATCATAACCAGACTCTCCTCGCAGAATATCCGCGTGCCGGACGGTATCGCCGCCGTCGCGAACGCGCCCACACCCGCCTCGACCGTCTGCCGCTCCTCGTATAAATCCCGACGCGCGTACGACGTCCCCATACTAGCAGCAGGGCGGTCGGCCTCCGCTGTCGCCTGCACCGGCTGCGTTCGTGTCATCGCCCGTCTGTAGTGTCGTCCGAGCGGCATGTAACCGGTGTATATATAACAATCTGTCCGTCCTGCTTGTGGATTGGGGTGTCAGGGGCCGGCGGAGGAGGCTAGGTCTGCACGCTTGTATTTATGATGATGCAGGACATGGCGGCGATGGGAGCGGAGGTTGCCGTTGCAATTGGCGTAGCGTTGGGAGTGGCCCGGCCATTGGGTGGAGGTTGATGTCGAAGCTTAATTGGTTGTGGTGGAGCACTCCACGCGCGATGCACATCAAATAACACCGCCCCCTGCAGCATTTAGCGTTGACGATACCCTTATAAGCTTTATCTCCCGCCGCCGAACGATGCAATCTGCACATTTCATCATATGCATCCTAGATCTAGATCCAAGTTCTCAGCGGCTACGCTCAGCTGTCAGGAATAATCTATACATTCAACGTGACTTCCTTCCATGAAATGGGACTAGATGCCAAGCCTGTCCCTCGATCCATAATATCATCCCAGATATCATCTCGATAACATCCGTCCACGATCTTGGATATACAAGGATAGCAATTACCCAATGCACCACACCTGCTCCATCGTCTTCTGCACGCCCACCGCCGCAAACAGCCCGTCCCCGTACATCTGATGATTGTACGGCGACCCCGCATCACCCAGGGGGAACCGGGCATTCAAATCCTCAATCTGCTGCGCATCATGGTCCACATCCAGCTTCTGCCACAGCGCGTGAGCCAACTTCTTACACCTTATCAACCTCCCGCCGTCCTTCACCACCTCCACGATAAGCGCGGGGCCCGGCGCATGCCGGTTCGTCGGATCCATCCCCTTCTGCGGCCGCCCGCCGTCCGGATACATGTCCAGCTCCTCCCGCCGCGTCGACCCCATCTCGCGGATCAGGATCGCAATGTTCCCGCTCACGGCCAGGTCCGCCACGATTGTCCGGCCGTACTTTGTCTCGTGCAGCGACGGGTGTAGCTGGTACCAGGTCCCGAAGCGGTCGCCGCGCACAAACGTCGTCGCGCGGATGCGGCAAGGGCGCACGTGGAGGACTATCCCGTCGCAGTTCACGATGAGGCCGAAGGGCGACACGGTCGCCAGGTCGCGGTTCCACCGCATCATGCCGGCGATGTGCCCGCCCGAACGGTCGAGTTCCGAGGTGCGGTGCGCGGCCATGAGCGTTTTCGGCGCCCAGCGGAGACCGTCAATGTCGAACGTGTCCATCTTGTTGAAGAGCAGCGCCTCGGGGACGGTCTTCAGCATCCGCCAGAACATCTCCATCCGCTGCTCGGGCTCCGTCCGCGCGATCCGCAGCACGTTCAGACCCAGCAGCGCGCCCAGGCAGAGCGGCTCGTCCGTGAGCACGCTTGTCCGGCGGTCGCCGAGCGCGGATGCGATGGCCGGCAGCTCGAACACGATGTTGAGGTGCGACTCGCGGCCTTCCGCGTCGATACTCTCCTCGACCTTCAGCCGCCGAATATGGTTGTAAAGTTCATAAATCGGCGGCAGCAGCGTGATCTTGAGAATGTCGTCCGCGTTCGCCATGAACCGCTCCATCGCCTTGTCAATGTCGTACGGCCCGTCCGAGAACTGCACGGACACCTGCTTGGCCAGCACGCCCTCCTGGTACGTCCACAGCCGCTTCGTCCACGACGAGCACAGCACCCGCATGAGGTTCTCCGCGTCCGACCTGTCCAGGCCCGGCGTGTTGAACAGCCACGCGTCCAGCACGAGCACGATTTGCGCGTCTTCGTACGTTTTGCGCATCAGACTCATCGCCAGGTTCTGGGCGTCCGTCAGACCGCTCGCGTCCGGCGGCACGCAGACCGTGTCGAACCAGAAGAGAACCATGTTCTCCAGGCTGCGCACGTACTTGCTCAGCCGGCGCATCTGGCAGCGCGGAATCGCGTTCCGCTTCGTGTTTCCCAGGCCGTCCGACCACACGTGCGAGATGGCAACGTACGCCATCCCGGGCTCCGCCGCGACCAGCTTGATCGTATCCTCCTCATCCGTGTCGTCGACCGACAAGATCAGCGGTATCTTCTCCGCCAGTAGAATCTCGCAGAGCTCGTCTGGATTCGCGACGACCTCCTTGCAGTCGCCGGGACAGCCGTCAGCGTGCTTTGTCCGGTACGTCTCATCGTCAAATTTCATCCACGTGCAGTGCGTGGTGTCGCACAGCTCCGGAATCGCTACCGGGTACGTCTCGTTCTCCGCGGACTTGTCGTAGACGTTCAGCACCCGGTGGACCTTCTCCGGGTGCGGCCGCGGGATATTGTAGAGGTAGTACAGCGAAGACGTGTTGAGGCAGTTGAACAGCGGCATCAACATGAGCGGACACCACCCGGCCTGTCGCATCAAGGTCCACATATGGCCGGAATGCCGGGACGACAGCGACGGCATCGCGCCCAGGTAGCCTTTATCCCCAGGCTTCGTGACCGTCTGGATCATGAGGTTGAACAGCATCTCGCCCAGCACCGACGTCGCCATCACCACCTCCGGCGACCTGACCTCGCGGGCGGCGCGGGTCATGATGTAGCGAACCAGCGAGTCCCGCTTGTAGGCCGAGTTGTGGGCGCTCCCGATGACCTTCTTGGACAGCGCCATGTGAGCCATTTGCGCAACGATCAGCTGCGGGTGGAAATCGTGGTAGTCCCGGATGTGCGGGAACAGCGACGGCAGGTTCTCCAGCGTGAGCACCGTCCGGCGCGGGTTCTCGAGCGTGCGGGTAAACTTGACGCCCTTGATCGCGTCGCCAAAGGCGATGTACAGGCTGCCGAAGAACAGCCATCGTTCGAGGAAGGCGACGAACTCCACGGGCGGGTTCTTGAAGATCGCGATCCATTCCGTGCCGCTGCGCTCGTGCCAGCCTTGTCGCTCGGGGTAGGTGTTGAAGTCGCCGCAGTCGTATTCTTCGGTGCTCAGAATGGGCACCTCGATGTGTGGGAAGAGCGGCTCGAGGGGTCTCGGCTGGATATCCATGGCGGGGCAATCGATTATTCTCAAGTTGGTCAACTGGCCAAATATACCATCGGTCTGATGGTTTCCCAAGATGAATTCAGCACATCAAGATGACTGCCAATCCGGGAGGAGGCACGGATATTTATCAAGACGTACGGCACGTCCAAACGCCCCTCGCGGGCTGGCTCCAGCCTGCCTGCTATTGTATACATCACGTATGTACCTGGCCCCGCAAGGCTTAGCATGAGGCCCGTCGACTCGCTTAGCGTTGGGCGGGGCGTATCCGCACCGGGCGGTACAAACGGACGGGCCCTCGTCTCACGATAACACTCGTATATGTAAGCACTCAAGCTGGTACCATCAGGGAGCCAATCGAGCCACCTGGAGAAGATCGTGTGAAGGATATTGCCGGATCCTGCTCGACCGCGCAGATGCAGCCGCCCTTAGGAATCCAACTGCATCGTGCTGTGCCCAGTTTGCCCGTTGCTGAGCAATCGTCTCGTCGGATATAGCAGCACGTTTGCGTAGTATTCATCAGGAAGCTCGCCTGCACAATGAGCAGCTGCATTAGCCTGACGCAACCATTAGCGGACGGTACCTCCCATCTCGGCGGCGACGCTGGGGACACTCGGGTACCGTTATCAAGGCTGGACCGCTGCCCAGCTGCAGGCTTGCAGGACGAGGATCCGAGGACCATGGCGCGAACGCACGGTGCATCGATTGGCGGTGTCCTCCACGTAACGTTATAACGTTAACCCCACCTTCGCGTTTCGACTGAGCAATCAGGACGGTATCTATATCTAGCTCGGACGGCGGCGGGCTGCAGGCTGACTTGACGGCTGCGCGGGACCGGGCTGCTGTTTTACCATCATCGTGGAAAAGGTTGTGGTCGAGAGCGAGAGTCGTGAATCGCCCCTCCGGGTTAACCGATACATGCTTATATACCGTATCTGCCTCCTTCGACCTTCGAATATATTGGCGACCTGTCTTTCCGCGACGGAGAGGGAGCTATATCTCGTTAGTGAATCAGGTACGCTTGTGATACAGCGATAGCTAGCCGGAAGCCACTAGTTTGCACTGTTGGAAGAAGCGGACGTCATGGAGCAGCCGAGTGCTTCTGCCAGCACTTCTGCCGCTGGCGCCCTGGCCGGCCTCCAGGCAGGCCCCTCGGACAAAACTTCAACAACCACGACCACATCCACCGATCCCATCCGTAAGTACCATATCATGACAACGGATATCGAATACGAACGCTGCTAACCTGTCTCCAATGATCGTGATGTGCGTGCAGTCTACGCCCTCCAGTGCGATAAATGCGCCACCGTTTTCTACACCGACTCCAAGGCTGAACACCACGCCGACGACAATAAAAACCATGTCTCCTTCTACAAGCTCTCCGACGCCGAGATCCGCCGCTCCCAGCTCCGGCGGAAGCATCCCAAGCGAACCCTGGAGGGCATGGCAGCCTTGAACGACGCACCCGTGCATCGATACCCGGAAAGCATCCCCTGCCCGTTCAAAACATCGGACGCCCTCGCGGAGCAAGAGCGGCTCGACGAAGCGGAAGCTGCGCTCCAGCAGCAGCTCGCGGCCTTCGGTATCAGCATGACCCCGGACGTTCTGACCGTCATGCACGACGTCGCGGTCATGCGGCACCGCCAGAAAGACCATAGGAAAGCCGAGGAGCTGCTCGAAGATCTACTGACCAAACGCGAGTCAATCCTCGGCAACGAGCATGTCGACACGCTCAAGACCCTCAGCGCCCTCGGGCTCGTCCTGAACGACACGGACCGCTTCGATGAGGCGCTGGAGAAGCACGAGATGGTCCTCGACGTGCTCGAGCGCGACCATGGCAAGGAAGAGCCGTTCACAATCGAGACTATCGCGAACCTCGCCCGAACCGCACAGCAGTGCGAGCAGTTCTACCGTGCGGAAACTCTCTTCCGGCGCGCGCTGAGCAGGAGTACCAAGGCCCTCGGCGAGGAACACCCCACGACCATCGACATCACCGAGAGCCTCGCGAAGCTGATGGACGAAGTCGGCGAGTACGCCGAGGCGGAAACGTGGTACCGCACAGCGCTCAAGCTCCGCGAGCACGCCTTTGGCGAAAAGCACCTGTCGACAATCGAGTGCGTCTACCGCCTCGCGCGGAACCTACACATCCAGTCGCGGCCCGGCGAGTCGGAAATGCTGTTCCGCCGCGCCAGGGAGTTCAAGCAGCGGTTCTTCGAGAACTACTCCACCAGAGAGGTCATCTACGTTACGGCGATGGGCGTGCAGTTCGAGAACCAGGACAAGTTCCGCGTCGCGGAAGCCATGTATCTCAAGGCGTTGGATCTAAAGCGGCGAAAGACGTTCGTCAACGAGTACATGGAGGACGACTTTTACCTCGCCGCTCTCATGGACTTGGGGAGCGCGCTGCAGGGCCAACTGCGGTACACCGAGGCCGAACCGGTCCTGGAACATTGTATGGAAATGTCGGAGAAGATGCACGGGCCCGACAGTCTGAAAACGCTGGGGGTCGCGCAGAACCTGTCCGGTGGGTACGCGGAGATCGGCAGGTGGGACCTCGCCGAGCCGCTGGGGATACGGGTGGTGCAAGGCCGTGAGAAACACCTGGGCAAGAACGACCTCAGCACCATCGATGGCCTCTACAACTTGACAAACATGTACAAGGAGCAGGTGAAGGTCAAGAAGGCGAGGGAGACCGCACGAGAGGCGCTGAAGCGGATAGCAAAGCTGCTGAAGACGGGGACGCTGGAGTACCGGCAAGTCGCCAAGCTGCGCCAGTTCGAGGGGAACCTCAGGCAGCTAGATCCGGAGTATCTCTCCTTCGCGCGGCGTGTCGAGGATGGTCAGGTCGTTAGTGACGATGAGGAAGATGACGAGTAAGTGGTGATCGATATATACTGACATTCTTTCGGCAGCTAGCCAGCTTGCTAACTCGCGCTGCACCGCTGTAGGGAGCCGTCGTACACGGACCAGGAACCCTGGCTCGGAGCCGCTCTTCCACAGGGATACGTCGATCTGAACCACATGATCCAGAAATCCCACCTGGAAGCCCTGAACACCCGGCCGGAATTCGGATCCGTAACCGAGATCTTCCAGCCTTCACCGCCGGTATCCCTGCCAAAGGGAGCTGCAAAACGCCAATTCGCCCAGCCCGCCGTCGAAGATTCCACAGGCGCGAAATCAGACTTTGTCATCTCCGACGTCGACGAGCAGCTCATGATCTTCATCCGGTTCATCTCGCCCGTCAAGGTCTTCTCGCTGCAGTTCACAAGCTTCCGGTACATCAACGAGGACGACGACGAGGTCTCTCGGCGACCAAAGACGATCAAACTGTACGTTAACGCACCCCAGATTCTTGACTTCGAGGACTCCGTCGATCCGACGCAGGAGCTGGAGATTGGCGAGAAGGACTGGGATGAGGCGACGGGGACGGCGACGGTGAATATGCGGTTTGTGAAGTTCCAGAGCGTGGGGACGCTGACGGTGTTCGTGGTCGACGGCGTCGACGAGGAGGTGGACGGGAAGGACGCCGGCGAGTTCACGCGGGTGGACCGGATCCGTGTGATAGGGAAGCCTGGCGTGCAGCAGGGCTCTCTCGCGACGCTGAAGGACGACACCATGTATTTCTGAGCACAGCTTGAGCTGAGTACGGGGTTGGTTTGAGATCTGAAGCTA
This sequence comes from Drechslerella dactyloides, assembly GCA_020064725.1. Lineage (NCBI taxonomy): Eukaryota > Fungi > Ascomycota > Orbiliomycetes > Orbiliales > Orbiliaceae > Drechslerella > Drechslerella dactyloides. The sequence continues at coordinate 243,610 of JAGTWJ010000017.1, forward strand.
GATTTAAGAGAGAGTATATTTATTTTTTATCATTTATTTTTCTTTAGAAAGCCCTAACCGTAAAATCAAATTCAAAGTGACATGAAACTCCTCAACTCCGAGAAAGCAGAAAGTCAAGATAGGTAAACCAAAAAAATAAGATAGGTAAGCTCCGCTGTGATGCTTTTGCCAACATTGACTCCTGCTGCGCCTGTACGCCGCCAAACACGTTAACGAGTAACCGTAAACCAATTCGCCTTAATGATATACTTGAACAGTGAATTCAAGACTCCGTCGGCCGTCCCCATTCAAATATGAGTAAGGGTAGTGTCACGCCAATCAGCTGAACGACAAGATGCGGTCCCAGTTCTGGAACTTGGAGATGTCGCCCTTGCACTCCATATACCGGCTCCACCACTTCTCATTACTCCGATGCGGGAACAGATTCCAAAGCAGCATCGACTCCTCCTCCTTCTCCGTCATCTTGAGCCTCGCGTACGCAAACGCGCGGAAATCCGGCTGACCCTCCGCGTTGATGCAGTTCAGCTCCAGATGGCGGCTGATCCGCCCTTCGTCGTCGCCGACGCGGTAGGTAACCAGCACGGTGGACGCCGCGAGCAGCACGACGGTCAGAATCTGCAGGACGAGCGTCGACATGCCCAGCGCGACGATGTGGCAGCCGAACGCCGTCCAGCCGATGAACTGCGCGACCTTGTAGACGGTCGGGTATTTGGGCCGCGGGTTCGTGAGAAGGCAGTACAGCAGGATCTTGCGGCGCGTGTGGATTGTAACCGCCTTGCCGTTCGGGATCGTGACGATGATTTTGACGTCCTCGTCCGACTCCTCGTGGGCTTTGACGGCTGCGTCATCGATCGCGCGGCGGTTCAGCTCGACGATGGTGTAGCGGACGAGCACGGAGACGAGGATTGAGGCGCCGTTCATGAACCCCCACCAGTCGCCGATTACGCCTGCGAGAGCCATGATGCCGAGCATCAGAGTAATGTGGATTGAGCCGAATACCCATCGGCGGAGCTTATCGCGGAGCGAGAGAGGGGAGGAAAGCGACGTCGTGATGACGGTCGCGTTGTATTGCAGCGGCTGGCACGTTAGCCAGCGGGTGAACCAGCCCGTGAGGTCGACAGCTTTAATCCCGTCAGTGATATTGTAGAGGACGAAGCCCGGGATGGTTTCAGCGATCTGGTTGCTGGCGATGGTGTAGGCGCCTAGCAGCGGGGCGAACTCGGCATATGCGCTGCGGACGAGGCGGCCGATAGCGCGGTCGACCTCGACGGTGCCGACGATGGTGATGAGGCCCAGAGCATCGATCTGGAAGGGCGCCCACTCCTTGAGATGCGGGAGGAAGTACATGAAGGCGGTCGCGAACGAGAGAGCTTGCAGATAGAGCCAAACAAAGATGTCGGAGGAGAAGCGCACCAGTGACGTGAGGATAAAGGTGAACATTGCGAGGCCGGTGTGTGAGGACTTATATGTCCAGCTGGGTATAATACAGCTATAGCTTTGGGCCTTGCGCTTTGTGCGTCGGTCGGGTATTGAGAGCTACGATTGGTGGGAGTTAAACGTTCGTGGGCTGTGTGGTATGCATGCCTGCTTCTGGACCTGTACTCAGGTGGACAACCGCTCCTTATATACTTGTGACGTCTGATCATGAGCTTCTAGTTCGATTTATCGACGGTCATTCGAAGCTCTCACTTCTACGCAGCGCGACTAGAGAGAGGGGCGCAGTGAACGTCTGATCTCGCGATAGTACAATGCCTTGTGCTTCGGATTGCAACGTTGTTCCACGATATCCTGACCTGTCGACAAACCCTAAGCTTCATGCATGCATGGGTGCGCTGCGCTGCCCGGTCAAGCTCCACGGGGATCGAGCACGGCCAAGCTAGGCGCCCTGCATGGTCGAGAATTGGCTGTTGGCTTCTCATTGGCGAGCTGGCGAGTTCGGAATCTATCGAAGCACCAAAAGCGAATCTGACATGCAATCCGGCGAGACATGCACAATCGAGAACACAATCCACGAGTAGGTATCTGTCTGGATATTGCTGTTCACGATTCTTCAATCCTTTACGTTAAGGATCAGGTCTTCGGCACGTTCACTTCGTGTGTGATTGTCAGACTAGCGCTAGCAGTGGCTGTATAATAGCCGCACATTTGGCGTGTTCTAATTCACCAGCGCGATCCTCCCTAGTCGACTAGTCAGTTGAGCTCTGGCAGCTTGAAGAATTTTATGCGCAGACGGCGAGGGGCTATCGTATCTGCACATTCAAATCCTGAGGGATCGATGCTCGAGGTCTTCTCGACTGGTGGGCAGTGTAACCTTCTGCCTGAGGATGTTCCCTGTGCCTCTTAATTGCTTACTAGTTGCTCAGCTAGCGTGAGCTTACTGGTAAATTAATTTAAAGTACCTCTAAACGACGTCATTGATAGCGTCTGACCGGGGAGCCTTAGAAACTTAAATAGGTCGAAACAACGGGTAACGGCGTGAGACGGGCGTGGAATTCTAGAATTCCGCCCTGCGACGAGCCTGTCGCCACGAAGAACGGTTTTCGGCTAAAATACCGCTTACTATTCCTTGAGCCGCCGCCACTTGCATTGCATTATATGCAAACATCTATCATGTGCTGATATCATCAACGACCGAATTTGACTGCACTGGAAAATATCCATTGATTTTCGATTTAAGATGACTAGTTGTCCCTTTGTGGCTTACATTTTAATTATAAGGCTATGCTGCAATTTCTTCATGGCAGGTCAATCGCGAGGTTCAAAATCCACAAAGCTGTCGTCCAACCCGAACAGGCAAATGACAGGGGTCAAAGTGCAACATTTTCAACACATCGAACAAGTAATAGAGAGCAATAGCGATAACCCGACAAGCGACCAAACCTAAACCATCAGTTTCCAATGCACGATCTGATCCTTCACACTTCAAAACGCCCACCGACCTCGAGCTCCTCCACTCCACCTACGCTTCGTTGCCGTTCTCCGGCTCGCCAGCCCCACCTGCAACTCCACCCTGCTTCGCATCACCGCTCCTACCCCCGGCACTCCACTCGGCAATTTTCTTCCACACGAACGCTTGGCTGAGCTTGGTGAAGCTTTCACCTCCCTTTTGCGTGTAGATGTTGAGCACTGCCTGGGTTTTGTTCGTCTCGATGCTCTCGATTGCGTCTTTGAGCGCTGTTTCCTGTGGGTTGTTACATATGCACGGTAAGCTAAGATTCGGCGATGAATTGATTAAAGCTTTAGGGTGCATGGATCTGTAGACGGCTAGCTGTGTGACACGTAGACTTGTCGAGGTTAAGGATTCGAAAGAAACTACAGTAGGACGGTACGCTAGGGGCACGTCGGCATGATGATAGGTGGCAGTGCATACGGAATTCGATGGCGTTCATGCATGCATATGGTATACGATGTAATGTTTGTGCTTACCTCCTCGCTGGACAGCACCGTTGACTCTAGCTCTTCTTTCAACCTGTACCATCGGAAACGTATCGCATTCTCAGACTTCCCCGTCTGGTAGCGCCCCTCAAAGGCTGCATGGATCTGCTTGTTGTTCATCCGTTTGCTATCGCCGCTACCGGTGAATAGGGTGTAGAGGTAGGCGTCCTGTTGTGGTGTGAATCTGCTGTCTGTGCCGCCTGATTTGGCTCGAGGCTTTTTGGCAGGAGTGGCACCGTCGGGTGTCGCCGTTGATGTCTTGTCTTTGGGGTCTGCCTTTTGCTTCTTGGGCTTGGAGGCTGTGGGTTTGTCGGAGGACTTTGGGCGGCCACGTTTCTTCTTGGGCTTCTCTTGCTCTGCTGTGCTAGGAGTCTCTTCCACTTTGGCGTCGATTTCTTTGGCGGCAGCTTCGTCGACACCTAACCACGATGAATCAATAGTTTGGTCTCGGGCTATTCGCGACGGTGACTTACCGTCATCATGATCCTTCTGTTGAGCGTCGACATCGTCGTGGTCTTCATGACCTTGCAACTGTTCCTCGGTCTCACCGTCTGCGCACTTGCCGTCGTCGGAGAGAGGAGGCGTGGGGAGCGGCGCCGTCTCCTCGCTTGATTCCATGACGTCGGTCATCTCGCTGAGTTAACTTTTGCGAGGATCTCAGACTCAGATCTATTAATCCGAGGTTTACTGTGAGGAGAGAGGTATGTATTCGATCTATCACTGTGAGTATACTACCTGTGATATCCAGCCGATGTAGTTGTTAGAATTTGAATTTTGTGACGGAGAGCTAGTTGATATTGATATCTTGTAGACGTCTGGATACACGTTGGACAGTCTACAGCTTTCCAGAATCGATCACATCCACACACGTACGTTCTACAGACTCGAAGATATTCGGGAATTTGAGTCGAATGGTCATCGAACATGCACACCAGAAGCCTATTGATGCTTCTATAGGCGTCGGGGCAATCCAAATATCCGGTCTCGTTGAATGCCCTGAGGTCATTTTCGCGATATATCTGCCCATTTCGAAATTTCCAGAACAATTGATATCATGGCTGGCTGCATTCATCGATGCATCTGGAGCAATTGTCTCTGAAGCCAGTCGGCCATCCTTGGCCGGAATAAGTTATGCTAACCAGGCGGAGCTTGTCAAAATATTCTACATTGATTGTATGTTATTTGAGACCACGACTTATGCCATATTTTTGGCATCGCATCGACTATGCCATACTTTTGAAATGTTGATTACGACAACACGATAAATTGGCATATATTTTTTACTTGCACGCTCGATACTTTAATTTGCACGCTCCCGTCTGGACTGACATCTTGCCAATCCGATTTCCGACTCGACCGCGAGATGGAGTCTAGACGTCTCAGAAACACCTCAATCGACTTCTTCTTCTTCTTCTTCTTTTTTTTGCACATTAAGTCTTGTTAATCAGGATTAAGGATATATCGATACCATATTACTTCCATATGCGACAGCGAGTTTACACCGATCGCATGCCTGCACGCTACAAAAATTACGAAGCCAGACAGCCGCCTTTTGGCCTGCGAAGACCCTACAGCTATAGTATCGATCGCGCCTGGCTTATATGTGGTCATGGCATGGCATAGTTGTTATTTGTGCATACTCGATTGAATTGTACGCCTGTATCAAAGCGAATGGAACGACGCTGGTATTATAATCCATGATGTAAAGAAATAAATGGAATCCGCTAAAAGACAATCACCAAGCCGCTATGCAAGCTCTGCAACAAGGCAATCCCATTGAACTGGCTTCACAAAACGTATAATAAAACTCACTCCTCGACGTCCGCCAAATCCTGCCAAATATCAACATCCTCCACAACCCTCTCCTTCTTCCTCCTCCCCTTCCTCCCTTTCCCACCACCGGCCTTCCCCAACGCATACGGATCGCTCTCCGCCGCCGCCTCCTTCGCCTTCTTCAGCGCCTCAATAACGCTCTTAACACGCTCCTCCCGCCCGCCGTCCGCACGGAACCGATAGTCCATCCGCCGCCGGACGAGGTGTCCCCGCGCGAGTGCCTGTACAGCGGTAAGTTGCACCGTCAACGCGACGACGCGACGACTGACGGCGTCTCTCCACGCGCGCTGGATCACAATTGCGGCCTTCTCACGGCGTAACTGGACGGCTGCTGCGGCTTCCACTTCCGCGGCCTGTATGAAGTTTCGGAGGTGCGTGAAGATTTGTCGGCGGAAGCGTGCATTTCGGTAGAATCGCTGGATCGCCGTTGCTGCGCGTGTGCGTGCGGTGGCCGCGAGGACGCGGGAGGCGAGGAAGGCGAGGGCTGCGATTACGAAATTGTCGTTGACGATGCGGTCGGTTTTCGGCGTGAAGAGGTTGAGGAAGGCGGTGCTGCAGCCGAGGGTCTTGAGTTTGTCTGAGAGTGATTGTGGTTTCTGGCTGCTGGGGAGTGTTGAGAGCGGCTGGTACTCGTCGAGGATCGCGGTTACGATGTCGCCGTTGGTGAATGTGGTCGCGGCGTTGGCGCAGCTGATGTTCCGCGGGGCGGTCATGGCGTGCACCCAGAGGTCGAGGCGGTGGAGGTATGCTGTCTCATCGAAGGTGTCGGAGATGGGAGTCTGGGAGAGTGGGGCGAGCTTCTCTTCAGCGAGGCGGTATTTCCGCCAGAGCCGTCTGATCTCGCGCTCGAGTTCGGCCCAGTTGACGAGACGGCTCAGGCCGACCTTGCCTGCGACGAGCGCCCACAGGCAGCTGAGCGTGACTTCGCGGTGGCCGTCGACAATGTCGCTGGGTTTGACGCTGTCCGCAGGTAGGCAGCCGGTCGCGTACAGGTGGTTGAGGACCGCTGAGACGTTTGCGACCTTCTCAGCCTTCGTGCGCGGGAGGAGGGCGACGGCTGCGAGTACCTTGTGCGGAGAGGACTGCGAGGGCGGTGAGAGGAGTTCTGCGAGTTTGGCGAGGCGGGTGCCGGAGCGGAGGTCGATTTTGATGTTGCTGATCGTGTAGTTGAATTCCTCTTCGGGTTTCTGGACGTGCGAGACGGCGTATCTGCAGTTTTTGAGGCCGCGGATGGCGTTGCCGAGGGTGGGTAGGAGGAGCATGAGAAGTTTGGTGAGGAGGGCCTCGGACGATTTGAACTCGGAGGACGAGAGGAAGAGTGGTTGGTGGAAGATGCCTGATGTCTTGCCGTGGTCTAGTAGCTTGACGAGGAGGAGGGTCCGCTGGATGATACGGCGGAGGACCCATGCTTTTGAGCCTGCGGTCTCGGCTTCGGTCCACAGGCGCATGGAGCCGTGGGCATTCGCGCTGTAGCTCTCCCATGTTCCGTTGTCGTCTTCAATGTCGACAAAGAAGGTTTCGAAGAAGCGTTGGATGTCGGGTTCTGCTATGTGACCAGAGCCAAGTGAGCGGCCTGTGACGACCTCCATCGCCAGCTTGACGCTTTGCTGATTGTATGCTTGGGTGAAGAGCTTGGCGAATCTATCTCTGAGGCCGAGGTCGTCGCCGAGTTTGGGGTGGTGGTCGAGCTGGTCGTCGGTTGGCTTGAGCACGCCGTGAAGGATGGAGGCTTTGAGGCGCTCAAGCAGCATGCAGTACTCATCGCTGTTGTACAGATCTATCAGAGACTCGCGGATTTCACATTCGGGCGGTGATTTGGGGATGGTGGCGCTGAGGATGTCGTTGGCAAGCTGCTCGAGGACGCCTTCTTGAGAGTCGAGCCAGGTTGTGTCGTAGAGTTCGGGTTTCAGAGAATATTCGAGCTTTGCGTATTCGGAGGCGGACTTGCGGGTTTGTTTGGAGGGTTTGGTTACCCTGGTGCGTTTGGTGTATTCGGTGTCCGAGAATGCTTTTGTGGATGCCTTCTGCAGTCGCAGGCGCCCGAGGGTCGATGCGGACGGCTTCTTCGCTGGCTGCTCGGTGTCGGTTTGGGCGGAGCGGACGGCGGGATTCATGCCGCGGGTGACCTGCCTGAGGGCCGGACGAGAAAGAGTTGAGGTGGACGACGCTGTGGTGGTGGTGGTCGCGCTGCTGTTGCGTGACTTCTTGGCTGGGATGGCACGAGACGCGGCCTTGGTGGCGGTGGTCGTGGGCTTCTTGTCGACGGGCTTGGGAGCAGTGCTCTTGGCCGGCTTGGAAGGGGCCTGCTTCGGTTTGATGGGAGGCTTTGGCTTTGTGGATGTCGCCTTTGCGGCGGCGGCCGATGCGACGCGGCGGACGAGTTCGCTGATGCGGCGTCTCTTCTTGGGTGGATGGTTCTGGGACGGCTTTGAGAGGGCGGAGATGGACGTTGTAGATATATTAGCGGATACGTTGGGCGACGAGTGAGGCATGATGGTCGTGGAGGTCGAGTCGATGTCTGAGACGTCCGCGTGGAGGACAGAGCTGTTGACGGGCGCGGCGGGCGAGGATGGAGGGATGGAGGTCTTCGAGGCGTGGGCATCGTTCGGTTGGACATGTTGAGATGCGGCGACGGCAGTCTGCGAGCGGGTTGACATGCGCCTGATCTTGTTACTCGCAGCAGAGAAGACGCTCTCAGCGGTCTTTGGTCGTGTTTCGACGTTCGTGGAAGTGGTGGTTCGCTCTGGCTGTTTCTTCTCGACTGATTTCCGCTGGGGAAGCAGGCTCAGGGGTATCTTGCGCCGCTTCGGAGCCACGGCGAGAGAGCTCGGCAGGCGACGACGGTTGCCGGTAGCAGGCAATTCGGTCGTGAAGTGGTTGGTTTCGTCGGCGAGGAGGGAGGGCTCGGGTGACGGCGGGCGGAGTCGCTTGCGCCGGTTGGGCGGCGGGCACGGCGTGTCTATGAGGTCCATCGCGAGATGTTGTCCTATGTTGTCGGCGTGGGACGGGTCGATGCAGTTGTATGGTATCGGTTATGATGAGAACGCGTATTGCAGTCACGTATCCGCGCGTTTGTATGCGATTCGGACATGCTCGTCAGCGATGGTGGCAGGATGACAGATGGACAATCGATGAAAGATGCAGGATGCAGGATGGATGGGTGATGTCTGTGACATCTGTTGCATGTTACAAAGCGGGACGAAGCGTGTAAACAAAACACCGCAAACGGCAGTTCCTCGCCGTCAAACAGCGCCAGCCATCCAGAACAAACGAAAACAAGCTTCCGAGCAGCGTGGCAGGCGACCGCAGCAGAGCCGCATGTCAAAAGGAAAGAAAACGCGGGGTGCTCCCGTCCCGCCGGGCACGATGACGACGATGGGCTGCCCCTCGCGAGGATGCGGTCGCAGCGTGGATATCTTGAGATCGGGCATCCTGGGAAAGGGTGCCAATCGGGCGGAAATCCGGGTCGCGGAGAGCGGATTCGGTGTCGCCTGGCTGCGGCGACGCGGATTCCGGGCTGGCCGGGTCGAGTTACGGCCGTTGGAGGCCGCGTCTGTGGAGGGTCGCGATGGGGGAATCCCGCTCTTCTGATGGTGATATTGGCGTGGTGTTGAAGCGTTTTTGTGGGATGTCCAATTTTGGTGGTCGTGGGCCGGGTGCACCGCCACAGTTTGGCTCTTCTCGCTAAGCTTAAGGGCATGCATAACACACGCACGAAAACGGTCGAGGCAGGAGGGACGGTCTCGCGATGCCGTCGGACAGGCGAGACGGGCGTCGTGGCGATGGCAGCCCGCGATGCCGTTGTCGCCGGATGACTGCACCTCTCATTACAGTGTATGACTGGTGGTGAGGCTGGTCTGACTCTTGCAACGGGGTGTTGTGCAGTGGTGAGCCCTGCCTACGGACACGCAGTCAGCTGTGAACGTGGACTCGAATTGACGGTGGTACCTATCTTGACGCGCTGTATCATACCACGATGAGTCTTTAGATGTCGTCGTCGATGGATGGTGATAGAGTGGTGATGAGATGAGTCAGCGTGGAGCGTGGTGTTTGTGGCTGGAGCGTTGTTGTTGGGAGGTAAAAAGCACCGCCACGGCGGCCGTTGCTTTTTCGCGGCCTCCTTCTCGCTCGCTCTCTCCTTCTCCCACAGACGCCGCATCCGTTATTCTGTTCCATCCTCTCCATCCTCCCCGGCCAGCATCGCCATCTTCAACTCCTCCCGCGATCCCGCCCTCCATCCACTCGACCCGCTCGGCCTCTTGACGGCCCTCTCGCATTCTCGCCCTCCTTCTCCCTCTCGACGCTGCTTCTTTTTTCTCTTCGAGTCCGTCCTTTCCTCCAGATCCGTCCGTCTCGTTCCTTCTCGCCCCGTCCGCCGCGTCGCCCATCCCACCTTCGCGTGTCTCCCTCGTGCAAGAGCCTGGATTCCACTCGGCACGCTGCTTCCCCTCACGTGGAACACCATCGACGGCCCCTTCTCCCTCCCCGGGCCGTGTCGAAGCCTGCAATTTCCCGCCGAGTTGCGCTCCACGGGGCCTGTTTTGATTGTCCTTCCCGCTGCTTGATCGCACCAGCCGGCACAAACCCGGTCTCGAGCGTCCACTATCATTCGCCGCCCTCATTATCAATCAATCAATCTATCAAACTCACCCATTCCCGATTGGGGCGTTTCACTACAAAGTAGGTCACTCTCTTCAAAAAAGTCACTCCTCCCTTCGCGTCTATCGACGCCTTCCGCCCTTTTCTCTCCCCGACTCCAATGGCTTCGCGTCCATGCAGAATCCCTTACCGTTACCGCTGAGGAGAGCAGGCGTGCTTACTTTTTTTGGTGCTTTCCTCGCCTAGATCGCACTCGATGACCCCGGAAATCATCGAGCCCTGATACTGCTTCCTTCTGCTTCTGCTTCTGCACCTGCACTCGCGTCGGCCGTATGCCAACCATGCCAAATCGCGGTCGCAAGACTCAAAGCATCACTAGCCTCGTTGTCGACCCCGATCGGCTCGGCGACGACTCTGACGACGACGACTTTGACCCTCACGCTTCCCACGCCACCCCTTCCAAACGCCACAATCGAACCCCCAAGAAAGGCCGCAGCACCTCAAAACGCTCCAAGCCGCGCCGCAGACGCGAGGAATACGAAGAGGACGACGACGACCTCAGCAGAGGCTCCTGGTCCCACTCCGAGTCCAGCGAGTCCGAAGACGATCTTGAAATGAACGCCGCCGGTCGTCCGGCAAGAAGAGCTGTCAAGAACCACAAGATCAATTACGGCGAATCCTCGGCATCCGAGCCAGACTTTGACGAGCCCGAGGCGATCTTCACCGACGACGAAGAAGACGTCAAACCATCCAAGAGCCGAAAAGCCAAGTCCGGCAAGACACCAAAGAAACAGGCGCCGAAGAAGGCTCCAGCATCCACCCGACGCAATCTCCGCCGCCAAGCCCTCACCGAGGACGAAGACGAGGTCAGCGTCCCAGCCACAGACGACGAAGAAGACACCCCCCAACAAGCACCGCCACCACAACAACCCAAGTCTCTCATCGTCAAGCTCAAGTTCAACAGAAAGGTATTCGACGAGGTCATCATGGCTCGCAAAGGTAGCGCCTCGGCGCCATCCCAAAACACGGGCCTCTATCAACGGCGTTCTTCCCGACTTGCTTCCTTGGACCCGGAGAACACCGCTGCCGATCTGCCCACCACTCGCACCACTCGCGGGAAATCTCGAGAACCCACCCAGTCCCCGACTGGCGCCAACAGGAGAAGCCGTAGCACGAGCCGACCCACCACAGGCAGCAAAGCCCCGACCTCTACCGCCCCGACCCGATCCCGTCGAATCACCCGAGCGGCCAGCAGAGCCAGTAGCGAGGGCGCTGTCAGCATCGGCGACGACGCTCCACACGACGATATGGAAGTAGAGCACCCCCACCCCGCTCCCCATCTCGCCATGTCGCGTATCACAGAGGAGTCCACCCAGCACTCTTCCAGCAACGGGCAACTCACAAACGGCGACTCCGCGAACAAAGATGCGAACTTTCAACCCGGTATGACTAGCACCAGCACTGGTGATTCCCTGGGCGTTAATGTACCCCAACGTGAATTATCTGACTTACTCCTTCCTCCCGATCTTGCAGCAGAAGACGCCGCCGATGCCGGCAAGAGGATCACCCGCGCCAGCGTCGCCTTGAAGAAGGAAAACGTCGAGACCGGCGGCATCTTTGACGATGAGGAAGAAGAGCAAGAGGACGCTCAGGTCATCAGCGACGTCGTCGACGTCAATATGGAAGATGATGACGAAGAGGACGAAGGACCCGTCATGAGGCGTCGAACACGCGGCGCCGCTAGACGACAGCAAACACCCCCTTCGGAGTTCAATACACCCAAAAAACAACTCCCCTCTCGCAAGTCCAAGCGTAGCAGCAAGGACAGTGACGATGAATACGAGGAGGATCCTGACGATGAAGATGACGGTGACGGTGGCGGCTCCGATAGTGAACAACCCGAGCCTGCCGAAGATGACGACGAAGCTGATGAGTATCGAGGCCGACGCACACGAGGGGCCGCTTCTCAGAAGAAACGCAGGCGGAGCCAAATGTCCACTGACCAAGCCATCGATCTCGATGAGCTGGCCGAAGAAGCCCGCGACTTGGGTAAAGAACGCAAGCGCACAAGGCGGGAAAACAGAATGCTCATGGCCGAGGAAGATTCCAGCCAGGGTCGTCGACCTCGTCGCGCGGCCGAGAAGCCCGTCGACTATCGCGTCTGGCGCCCTGAAGAGCTCCTTGTGATCGATGAAGGTACACCTCCACCCACCATCATCGGAAAGAAGAATGGCAAAAAGGGCAAGAACGGCGGCCCTGGTGCGCGTCCCTTGTTCAACACCCACGGTATCTTTGGCGGTATCGGTCAGGAGCCTTCCATCCTCGGCGCGGATCGCAATCTCGGCTTTAATGATTCGGATAGCAGCGATGACGACGCTCAGATGATGCACGCCGGAGGTACAGACGCCGTTGTCCCACCTGTTAGTGCCGGTGGCAAGCGCGACTCTATTTCCCGGCAGGGCGGCCCTATGGACATGGGCAAGATCACTGCTGCGCAGAAGCAGAATCTTGCGGATGCGGACCCGATTGGCATTGATCCTAATGTGGACTTTTCCAAGGTTGGTGGTCTCGCTGAACATATCAATCAACTGAAGGAGATGGTGGCTCTGCCTCTCATGTATCCCGAGGTCTTCCAGAACCTGGGCATCACGCCGCCGAGGGGCGTCTTGTTTCACGGCCCCCCCGGTACCGGTAAAACCTTGCTCGCACGAGCTCTGGCGAACTCTTGCAGTGCGAACGGCAAACAGATTACGTTTTACATGAGGAAAGGTGCCGACATTCTGAGCAAATGGGTCGGCGAAGCTGAGAGGCAGGTTCGACTGCTCTTTGCGGATGCCAGGAAGAATGCGCCCAGTATCATCTTCTTTGACGAAATCGACGGCCTTGCACCGGTACGATCCAGCAAGCAGGATCAGATCCACGCTTCCATTGTCTCCACCCTCCTCGCCCTCATGGACGGTATGGACGGCCGCGGACAGGTCATTGTCATCGGTGCCACCAACCGACCTGATTCTATCGACCCTGCCCTCCGCCGTCCTGGCCGTTTCGACAGAGAGTTCTATTTCCCGCTCCCCGACAAAACCTCCCGTCGTGCCATCATTGATATCCACACGTCAAACTGGACGCCACCGCTCTCTGATAACTTCAAGAACGAACTCGCCAGCTTGACGAAGGGATACGGTGGAGCTGATCTCCGCGCGCTGTGCACGGAGGCCGCCTTGAACGCCGTCCAGCGCAAGTATCCGCAGATCTATCGCGACACTGACAAGAAGTTCCTGATCGATCCGAAGAGCATTGAGGTCACCGCACGCGACTTTATGCTCTCCGTCGACAAGATCGTGCCGTCGAGTGAAAGGTCGTCGACTTCGGGAGCCTCGCCGCTGCCTGAACATATCGCGCCGCTTCTCACGCCTACCCTCAACATGGTCAAGGAGAAGCTCGACCAGGTGTTCCCACAGAAGAAGACACAGTCCGCACTGCAAGAAGCCGAGTATGAGCCGTACACGGATGCCGACGGCGGGTTCGGCCGCGAGAAAATGCTCAAGGACTTTGAGAACACGCGCGTGTTCAAGCCGAGGATTCTCATTCACGGTCAGCAGGGTATGGGTCAAGGATATCTTGGCGCCGCGCTTCTGCACCAGTTCGAAGGCATGCACATACAAACCATCAATCTGCCGATCCTGATGGGGGACCCTGCCAAGAATGCGGAAGCGACGCTCATCCAGCTTTTTGTTGAACTGAGGCGGCATAAGCCCAGTGTTCTTTACATTCCTGACCTTGAGAACTGGTTCTCGGCGGTGTCGAATGATGTCTTGATGACATTTCTGCATCTCGTCTCGTCGATTGGGTCGTCGGAGCGGATTTTACTGCTCGGGATGACGTCGGCGGAGATTGAAGAGATCAATGCGACGATTGTCCGCGACCTGTTTGGGTATTCGAAGAAGTGCCGCATCAGCATCCAGAAGCCCGATGAGGTCCGTATCGCTTGTTTGTACTATGACTTTAGAATTATTGCTAACGTGTATTTTGATATAGTCACAACGTGATCAGTTCTTTCAGCGGGTTATCAGCTTTATCAGAAAATCGCCAAAGGAGTTCCCCGACCCCACCATGCGTCCGAAGCGCAAGATTGAGCCGCTCCCCATCGCGCCGCCTCCGCCGCCCAAAGCACCGACGAAAGCAGAAATACGCAACCAGCTGCAGAATGACAAGTACTACGTGTACCAACTCAAAGTGCGACTCATGCCGATCATCGACATGCTCAAGCAAAAGTACAAGCGCTTCCGTAGGGGGGTCATCCCTCAGGAGCGTCTGGAGCAACTGCACGTCCCACCTCCCACCGATGACGTTGTCAGCGATATAAGGCCGGAGCCCGACGTGCGGATGATAAAGGACGCAGAAGGAGTCGACATGGTCTTTGACGTGACGCGGGACCGCGCCTTCTACAATCTTGACCTCGAAGTAATCGAAGAGCGGGTCTTCAACGGCTACTACATCAAGCCATCGCAGTTCGTGCAGGACATCGCGCATGTTGCTGCGGACTGCTATGCGAGTGGTGACCGCTCTGCAATATTACTGGGGAGCGAGATGAAGACTAACGTTGAGATCTCGATATTCGATCTCGAGAAGGAGCAGCCGGGACTCTGGGCTGAATGGCATGGGGTGTGGAACCGCGTACAGGCCAGGCTGAAGAAGAAGGACGGAGAGGACGGAGGAGCGCCGGCCGCCATCACCATCGCCGACTCGGATGAAAGCACCGCCCGTGCTGAGCAGGGAGACTTCCAGCCCCCCGTTGCTGGGCCGAGCACGACGCCGTTTCAAAAGAAGATTTTCGCCGTCAGCTCCGGCAGCGCGCCCTTCCAGCAAGCGCAGATGCAGATGATGCCGCCGCTGATTGAAGAGCGCGATGTGGACTCGTCGAACGGATACATCGCCTCCGGAGAGATGGGCCCCAAGGACAGCGACGGCGACGCCGTCATGAGCGATATTCCCGCCGTTGGGAGCAGTTCGAACCCCCAAACCTCCAGCGACCAGAGCAGCACGTTCAAGACCGCGGCGCAAAGCCAAAGCATGATCCCGAACCCCAGTCAGAACGCCCCCGTGCTCGCCACGCAGATTTCCGCCATCAACAACACGCAGACAGTGCAGAGCGAGACCGCAGCAGCACGCTACTCGTCCGCGGTGGGTATTAGCAGCACCTACACGCAGTTCGAGCAGAACACGCTGAACGCGTCCTCGACAACAACGACGTCCGGCAAGAAGACGAGCCAGAGCCAGGAGAACAGCAACGATACAAACAACCGCCTGAGCAATCATACCAGCGGCAGTAATCGTACGGACGTCCCGCAGGATACACCGCCGGCGAGACCCGCGGGGACGTTCCTGAGCGATGCCAGCGGTGGGAGTTCGAGTATGCGGCACCAGCAGTTGTTGCAGCATGCCTCCACGACGACGGGTTACGAATGTCCGATCGCGTTTGGAGACAGCCAGCTGCCGGATACACAGCGTATGTTTATCGCTCTTCTTTTCACATGTAATATTTGGTGTGACGGTACTAATGTGGTTTGTGTAGCGCTCGCATCATCGGATGGCAGCGTGCCTAGTCAGCTTGCTACTGGCGGACTGTTGAATTTCAGCACGCAGGCGACAGCAGGATTATCGAACAGCTCGCAACAATCACCACTCGCCTCGTTAGCTCTCCGACATGCCGCCGCGCGCGCGGCAGATCTACCGGGTCCGTCGCCGACGAGTAGCGTGCCGACGCCGGTGCTCCGGCGCCACGCCAGCCCCGACCCCCACCTGCAGCTCGACCTCGAGGAGCTGCGTGCGTTCCAAAGGCGGCTGGTGACGGTATCCGCTGGCTTCACGATTGAGCAGCTTGAGCAGGTTAACGCGGCGGTCATGGATCTCGTCTGGCGGCACCGCGGCAACTGGGATCGCAATGAGATATTGAAGGAGGCGGCAGAGGTCGTCGAGGAGGTGTTGGAGGACGTTGCGGAGATGGAGCGGTTGATGAGGATGCGCAAGTTGCATTGGAAGGCGATTCGGCGGGAGGACGAAGAAGTCAGCTATGGAGATGTTCTGACGAGCGAAGTTGAGGGATAACCAAAACAAATATGGTACATAGATGCGGATAAGGTATGAGAAGGGGAGGGTAGGGGAGGGGAGGGTAGGTTGGTTGTTTTACAACGGCATCATTGTGGTATTTGCGTGTTAGTGTGGTTTTAACGTTTTTATTTGAAAATTTCCGGCGGCGTTCTTTTTTTTTATTACTACTATTATCTTCTATCTTTCGTGTGTTTATTACTTTTCGGTTTTTTCCCAATTGTAATCTGCATGGTATCATTGTTTGCTTGCATGCTATTACGAAGGAAGAATTTTTTCCTCGTGTACCATTTTGTTTTGCTTTGTGTGTATTAGGATTATATATCGTATGGCGATGCATGGCGGAGAGTCGCCCGGGGAGGGATAGGTTGTCGGTTGACTTACCTGCATTGCGTGTGTGCATGGTGGAGGTGTGCTCTCTCTACTTTATTTCAATACAAGGCTGGATGGTATAACTTCCTTTGAGATCTCTGGTGCAATCCTTCTAAGCGGTAGATGTCCTGGATTCAAGCTTAATTTCAAGGCAACGACCGACCCGATCGTAAATTTGACATTGATTATTTTACTACTATGCTTCGTGATTATATTTATTTTACTATACTATGGTAGTCTCGCGAGCCAGACTGCCGTACTTTAACCGGCGAAGCCGGTGTGCCGTAGACAGTCAATCTTGTGGTGTGAATATAGAGATGCGGGTTTACCAAGATAGGAGCGTGCAGTTCTCTCGTATACAAATGTTTATTGCGTGAGTTCAGTATTTTGACCGGGTCATACGATCTTATGAACGAGGGATATTGCCTTTCATGAATGGAAAAACTTTATATCCTGCTTCTACACGGAGGACGGGGTTGACTTTGTGTATTTACAGCCATCTGTAATTCCGGTTTATTATTTCTGGCACTTCTGGCTCTTAGGGCCAAATACGGGTCTATAGAAATATAGCCTTGGAACGGATATGATGGATACTTTCGAACTCTAGTCTCGCGGAATGAACGTTGCTATTTAACATACATAGTGCAAGCCCGTCAACCTAACTCCAACTCCTTTATTCTAACAACGAATCGAACCGATGATGTTGAAAACAACAGCTAAATTATAACGGTTCTGTCGAACACCAGCGGCTGGTCCGGTTCCACCATCTTCCTCGCAAACGACATACTTGACCATTCCGAACGTCAACGGACGGCTGATGTAAAATGGCCACTTCGGGTCGATCAAGGCTTCCATGTTCTCATAAAATCCTTGAAAGCCCTCATCACATATCGCTGATTCAGGTCCTCTCCGGCACCCGAAAGCTCTTTATAGTGCCGCATGATGATGCGGGGTATGATACCACTGTCGACAAAATCGTGGATGGCTCGGGTTAGGTCTTTCTGCTTTGTGTTCCCGAAGCCCATTGAACGCACGAGAGGGAGTTTGTTAGTCCCGGAAAATATTCGCTGGTGTATATATATTTTAAATAGTGGGCATGTGGCGGATAGACGTACGTCGGGCGTGGGGAGTTGTGTATACATGGAAAGAATGGAGTCATCTGTGTAGTTGCACTGGGAAATTTTCTAAAAATGAGGCGGTGAGGAAAGGAGTATACTGTACATTTTGCTTGGTGTATCCGAGTCTTTTACTTCTCGCTTTGATTCTCCAGTAATGCGACGCGAGTTCGGAAGAGCTAACGGATAGCTTGAATCTCTCGTTGAACTTTTTGGCCACTTCGGAGGGCGAGTCCCCCTTCATACGACACTCGAGGATGTAATTGTCTTCGTCCGTCGTGAAGCGAGCGCGGGGCCCCTTTTGCCAACGTTTGTCATTTTTCAGGAGCGTCAGTTCGTCAAAGGAAAAGGAATCGGTGTCCGGCGATTCATCATCGGTGGGGGTCGAGTTGGTCGTCGAGTCGGGTTCCAGTTTTACGGCGGGGCCAGTGGCTGTGCATACTGTATCCTGGCTATCTGTGCGTGAGGGGTTTCCAGTCCTGTGTTCCATGGTTGTGGCGTATGGCACTGCGGTAAGAAGCAGCGATTGCGCAAAGTAGACGTCTACGCACTTGGTGGGTGTTTATTTGCGTAGACACGCGGGTATTGTTGAGGCTAGATGATACTAGTCGGGCATGTACATGTATGGAGACTTTGCTTT
This sequence comes from Drechslerella dactyloides, assembly GCA_020064725.1. Classification (NCBI taxonomy): domain Eukaryota; kingdom Fungi; phylum Ascomycota; class Orbiliomycetes; order Orbiliales; family Orbiliaceae; genus Drechslerella; species Drechslerella dactyloides. The sequence continues at coordinate 261,709 of JAGTWJ010000017.1, forward strand.
GAGAGACCCGTGCGAGAATATACTAGGCCCTCTTGACATTATAATAAGAGCCGTTTTTGTATATTTAGATACAATCTGCTGGCTGGCCCTCGACTGCCGATTGATCGACGGTGTTAACATGTTTGGATATACCGATCACAGTAGAAACCCTGCGAATTGGAGATCCAATGGGCTGTATCGAACTGTCTATCTAAGCCATGGACTTGCGTGCATAACGACCACGATTCAAAGGGATACTTCACCAAGTGTCGCTAAGTGCAAGCAGGAGCCGGTGGGCCATAGCTACGGATGCCACTAGGCGATAATTAGTGTCGAACGAGTAATGTTGTTTCAATGGCTGTACTATTTGCAATGTTAGATGTTCGTGGTGCGGATTGACCTATTTAAGTGTTTTCGATTGAGAATAACTATATGTACAGTACAGTGATATACTACGATTGATCATAACTGAAAATCTTAGTGCATCTTTGTTGCGCAGAAATCCCAACAACGTCCGGTATCGAGTGACGTTCCTGGCAGCGACTTTGCCTTGTATCGGGACGCCAACGTGCAACCCACTATCGATAGCTAACCATCCTTTGGCCTAGCCTGGATGCCAGGCGGTGTACACATGTAGCCTTTGGCCGCAAAGTTACATCTGTGTGGGCACACGCCAGCGTAAAAGTCCCAACATAAAGCCAAACTTGAGTGTGTAGGTAGCTTAATACTAACCTGGACTGCATTAGACTGGGTGCTGTGTGGCCAAAGCAAGTACAAGTTTGTGGCCCGCACAGCTAGCTGTGCACAGCCCAGCGCCATAAAATTGAAACAGCCTCGGAGCAAGTGTTGCATTGGAATACCTCTTGGTGCTTGTTGAACTCGCAAGAGCTATGTGCATATAAAATAGGAGGAATTGCCCGCTGGTATAAACTGACCTGTCGAAACGTATATTTATCTCGGCCTCTGCCCAGAGGCTATAGTTATCTGAAGACCAGTCGAAGAAAAACTTTATCAATTCAACCAAGCACAGATCCTTCGCCACATGCATGCATAATTCTTACCGGATGCTGGCTCCCAAGATCAATAAGCTACTTTGTCTCGCAATCAGCATCGTTAAAAATTAATCAATTTCATAATAATTAAGCCTCTGGGGAGAGTGTGAACACTTTCATAGAACGCAGGAGATTGTCGGCTTGTTCGCTGGTCGAACTCATAGACAATATCTTACACCAAGTTCAGAGTTACTGATATCGTGAAATTATAGTACCAGTCCCATGGCTAGAGTAAAATACACACACCTACCCCGTTCATTGGGATATATATCGCTACTATTATTGGTATCCTGTTTCTTCGTATCCTCTACTTATGGTTCTTCGGGAATATTGCCACGGGATGTCACGGATTTTACTGCCAGCTCAAGTTCAGATTTGAGAACGCGGAACTACACTAACCTTTTCAGACGCGATGACGAGGAGATTGAGTCGTGGGTCTTTACTATTCGTCCAACTGGAGTCAACTTCCCAGGCATCGCGGACATCATCCGAAGAGAGATCACATACCTACGGGCTGACGGTAGCACCATTACGAATGAAAGATTTGTCGAGGGGTTATATGGTGGCTTGATATTCTTCTACATCAACGCCACAGAGAGCACTGTTGAGGAGCTTCTAACGACGTTCCAACTATTCGGTATTGGGGATCAAGTTCGTTCTCCAATCTAGACACTCCGAATTTGGCATTCATCCGTTGATTTGCTTCGTACTCTCTTACATCCTTCTGGATACTGCTAACATACCACACAAAATGATTTGCCTGATGGCCACTCTAGATAATGGGTTATGAGCGTCCTGATGCCCCCACAAGTAGTAATCCGTATATGTATGAACCAGTCGAGCTCAGTGGCAGCCATGCCGACAGCCCCCCGGTCAATCCACCGGATCGCCCTAGGTCGCCATCGGCCGGCAAAGTTCGAAGATTATCGAAACGCGAAGACGAGCCTTACGAGCCTGACCTGCGACGGTTAGACCATTGTAGACGCGACCTCTGTTTGCTCTCTCAACCCCCGGGTGATACCCCCGGAACGGTACCGAAGCCGGTGCGGGACGGATGCACTTACTACCGTGATGCCAATGGTGGGGCCGGGACGTTAGTGTATATCTTTGGCACGGGGATTCTTAAAGATCATACCGTAAGTCCACACAGGTTCTTCACAGAACTTTTCCTAAGCAATCTCGATGTGGCTGTTTAAAAAGACTGATTAACCAACCACACCCGGGCCATCGGGTTTTGCAACCTGCAAAACATATAGTCGTTCGAAAACGTGGACTGGAGCCAGGTGAAGTGGTTCTCTTCAGATCAAGATGCGACGCCATTCACGGATGACGAAAACAATCCCATCGGCACAGAGGCAGCCAGCAGAATACTGGATCCGACTTTCGGAACAGCGCCCAAGGCGAAAATAGCGGTCGCGAAAGGCACAAACAAGTTCGGCAAGCTCACATGGTATAGCGTGATTGAAACAATCATTTTGATAGGCAAACATATCCGGGAGATCAGAACCTCAGGCGGACCTTTGTCCGAAGCTTCGATTGTCATAGCATTTAGCTGGGAGATGGCAGCACATCCGAAGCTGGGTAGTGATGACATCCACTCTCGGCACCAAGTGATCTTTGCACAGGTGGTTACGGAATTGACTAATCGGGACCCGCGAACTATAATTGTCGCCCCTGGGCACTGGTCCGGTGACATCACTAGTAGGGTCTGTTGCATACCCCGAATTTAAGAGGTCTTGCGCGACCCACGGACAGCCTGAGATGCGCGGAAGACGGACTGGATGCATGTACCAAGGCTGATACCTTGAATATACTTAGCCAGAACCAAATTACGTAAAAGCGATGCTATGGGGTTTGTCCCAGCGCCCAGATACTATTCCTGGGATTTTTACAGTGGGGGCAACCAACAAAGAAGACCAGCGGTACAGAGCTGAGCATATGCAGTCCGGGCAAACTAGATTTGGCTCTCATATTTACGCTCCTGACCAGTCGATTTGGACGGCGACAAAGCTACCAGATAAGTATGGCTGGGCGAACGGCCTCCATCTAGGTATGTCGTCAACCTGATCTTACATGCGGCTGTACTTTTTGCCCCGAGAACCCGAGGCTCAAACTGGTAGCCACTCTCCATGGTCGAAGAGCCTTATTCCAATCAAAGCCATATAACAACGACTGCGTAGAAGATATCGGAATGATGTTGATCTGCTACGCATGAGCTTCGAACTTATGCTTACTTGGTATATCTTGTGACAGCCGTCTCCACAGTTGTAGGTGTTTTGGCTTCTACGGCATCGCCATATCCCGAATTCAGCATTCGCGATGTCATGCGTCACATTATGAGAATGGCGCACAGCCGCATGCCTGTAGCCGTATGGCGGACCAATCCTGAAAAGGCGTGGCTGTTCCCGCCTATTGTCTGGAACGGTATTACAGCCTCGCCGCAATCTTGTACGAGACGCCCTCAATCTCAGCCACGAGAAGGGTTGATTAGCCGCCGCAGCTCCCCCGACGCGTGCGATATGAATGGTATGCTGGTGGATCAAGTCGACCCGGACGTACGCAGCGGGAAGCCTGATGAGATAAAAAATTGGATGTTCTTCATATCTCCGGGACGGGAAAGAACGACCGACATCCTTGAGATCAGGCACCATATCAAAACGAATATCGGGAAGGATGAGAGTATAGAAGAGCAATGGGAATTTGACTTCAGGGAAGATCCCGTCTGGTTCCATCTTAAGATTTCGAGAGCGCAAGCTACTGAGATCGCAGATAAATGGAAAACTACAGTAAGCAGACAGCCTTAATATGCTCCTGTTTCGAAATTTCGATTGTTGATATACGGCGCCATCGACACTGCGCTGTTGCAAGATATATTACCGATAGAAGCGCCTTCTGTCGGAATTACAATTTGGCTGCTGGTGCTTGGGTAAGCTGATTTAACGATGTATTTGATTACCAAATCTTAGATCTCCCAGCTCCAAAGTCTGGATACCTTTAGGCGAGAGAACGTTATAGATTTTCCGGAGGCGGAAGTTGAAAAAATGGAAAAGGTTACCAATTCAACAAAACGTCACCCCGGAGAGATCAAAAAGAGAGATATCCTACGAAACCAGAGACAAGACCCTGACTGGGCGCTTCGTATGATCTCTAGGGATCCTAACCACACCGATGATGACGGAAACTACTACTACGACGCTGGAGAAGGCAAAAGTGATCATGTCTACGTCTATGTTGTTGATACCGGGGCTTGGCCAAATCACCCAGTAAGCGCTCTGTACACATGCTCATCCAGTATACCATAAATATTTCAGGGCCTTTTCGCTCATCGGATTTGCAATATTCTCGAGCAATTAGGTTTTCGATCACAACCGAATAAAGGAATATATAATAGGCGACTGGAAGGAAACTGCGTCTGCATATTCAAAATTTCGGCTTGACTGGAAGCAGCTTAAGGCTCGGCTTACGGATGTATTGGCAAACACCACTCGAGCTCATGGAACCGGAATCTTGAGCAGAATTATCGGGAAGGATGTAGGAACCGCGCCTCAAGCTAACGTTATCCCCGTCAAATTCACAGATAAGGTCGGCCGTATATCTTCGGAGGTATTGGCATCCGCACTGTCGAAGACATTGCGCAACATGGATGCTAAAAAACTTAGGGCAATCACAAACGGCCATCGTCTGCCTCAATTCGTGATAAATATATCATTGGGGACCGTTCTCCCGGATCTCGGCGACCCTGATGGTCTAAGAAAAGCTATAACCAAGGTCTTTCGATTGGGAGATTTAATGATGGAGTTCGCAAAGAGGCCAGACACTTTGGTGGTGCTACCTGCGGGGAACGGTAAATGGGTAATGAAGTTTTCTTTCGCGGGCCCATAATTTTCTCTCTGCTTATACGAGCTGACCTCATACTAGCCCAACGTTGTACAACTTACGCCACAAACATATGATGGTAGTCCGGAAGCTTTGAACTTTATAGTCGTTGGAGGAGTGAGTACGATGGGGTCTAGAGTGTTTCAAACTGGTCCTTCCGTGAAGATTTCAGCACCAGCCGACAGAATGGTAGTAGCTTCCCGTGATGGCGAGGGGGACGGAATATTCTTGGCACAAGGAACCCCTTACGGTAAGCTATCCGAGCTCCCAAAATGTGTGATACCAATGTGTCCAAATACAAATATGATTGCCCGACTACCGTCATGGCCTATCGGAAGGGCGACTAATCCACAACCACGTTCTAGGCGCGGCAATGGTTTCGGGAATTTTGGCGACATATATGGCATCTGGAATGTCCACTACCGAAGCAAGGCAACAGCTGTATGGATTAGCATATAGCCGTAGACCTGCCGACGCTTCTAGGCCCTCAGGCAATGAAATCGGCCCGGACCCATATCCGAAAGTGGTATGGAATGGAATCAGGCGCTATGCGATAAATGCTCCCCAACAAATCAAAAAAAGAGCCAAAGAGGACGGTGTCAATATCACGATACCGATTGGTAGTGAGCATCTCGAGGGGAATAGAACTGAGCAGAAATCATGGGTTTTTTTCATCGACACTGAGCATGCATTTGACACAGAGCTGGAAAAGATCAAAACTTTTGTTAAAGGTCTTGGCAACGACGCCACGGAAGAAAAGTGGACTCGAAACTTCAATGGTGGTTACATGTTTATCGAGATCAGAACATTAAGATGGCGGGCAATTCAGATCATGACGAAATGGGGCTCATCTCAACCGGTAAGTGATTAGTGTCCAATCGCGTGGTAGTTTGGAGTTTTATGTTTGTGCTCTAATAATCAGAAACTCACTGGTGGCTAATTCAAATGTAGTTGTCAGTCTGCGAAGAACGAGAAGCCCTTTATTCTTCGCAAATTCCGATTAAAGCGCCGTTTGACATCAGCAAGATTGGTAATATGAACAAGACAAAGGATGCCGGTGCTAATGAAGACAAAAGTGGCACTCTCAACAAAAGAGCACTTCGGCGGCGTGATGGAAAAGCCAGAGACGCGCCATATAACTTACGAATAGTATCACAGGGCCGAGGTCAACCTGTACCCAAACAGTATTACTATGACAGCTCAGAGGGTGAAGGTGTTAATATGTACATCGTCGGTACTGGCAGTGACTTGACACACAAAGTATGATTTGTCACGGCATCAACCCGTACTTTTTGACCAGACTCTCACACGCTTCCCGTTCTAGGAATTCGCGCATATTAAGCGAGAAGACTGGAGGGTCATCTGGGGAGATGAAACTAAAGAAGGCCAACAAATGGATGATGAGTCAGGGTTCGGAACGGCCATTGCAAGTCAGATCTTCGGGGATAGAGCCGGCACGGCGAGGAAAGCGAGACCAATATCCGTCATTGTGAACAACAAGGATAAAGTAGACCCAATACTTTATTTGAGAGCAATCGCCAGAATGATCGAAGACATCCAAAAACAAGGCAATAGATATATCGCTGTCATTAACATGGCTATAGGATTTATGGCACCTAGCATGTCCTCAACAAACGCAGCAATACATAGTATCTTCATTCAACAGTTCGAGGCCCTTACGAGCATGAGAAATGTCCTCATCACGGTATCACCCATGGGCTCTGGAGCAGTGGTAAGCGTCCTCCTTCAGAGTTCAAGACCTCCAACGCCAATTTGCCTCCTAACTTCTGACATCACGTCTCCTAGGCGCCAGCGAGCTATTTCCCAGGGAATATGGACTTAGAATTCCCTTCTGCTCGGAGCAATATAATTTCTGCCGGAGGCGTCGACTCTCAAGGAAAACTTATATTTTCATTACCAGGATCTGTATCCGCTCCAGCGGCCGACGTATGGATTGCAGCAATACCGTCACAAAATCCACTCCCAGATGGCGGCAGACAAGGGCTAAGCATTGAAATCGGTGAGCATTCCTCATTTTGATGAAATTTATGCACGGCTTGGTGGCCATATAATAGGGTGATATGGTAACAATGAATGTGGGTATATTAGCCGCTTCAACCGTTGCTGGCGTCCTTGCAACGTTTATATCGAAAGGGAACTCACCTCGACAGGCTAAAATTCTGCTATACCAAAACGCTTATTCTCGTCGTCCGGCGGACTCTAAACCGGATCCCAAAGCAGTATACCCACCTGTGGTTTACAACGGCGAAGATCCTGACAGTGATAAACTGGACCCGAAAGTCTATGAAAAGAGAGATAAACTTTCTTCCTTGACCGATGAAGAGTTCTACAATCTAGATGACAGTAACTATGCCAGTCCGGATGTGATCGAAGTAGAAGATCAAGATGACAATAACGAAGACGCCAGTCAGGTTGTTGTGACTGTAGATGCGCCTGGTTGTAATCATCCGCTTCGTCGAAGTGCTCCCACGCACACAATTGTGAGGAGAGACGGCTCAAAGAAGTCCAAGGACTCGAAAGATCGAATAACGAAAACGGTGACAAACCCATGCGAGGAGGCTACTCTGGCGCCAACGATACCCTCGGAGATGAGTGCATTCACGCCAACCTCGCTTTCGATGGAACCAATGTCAACGATCGCGTGGGTTTACAACGAAACCTTCTGCAAGATTTGTAAGGAAGCGAACGGCCGAGTTCCGATAGAGGGGGTTATCTGGATTCCTAGGGACTGCCCCTGTAGATAAAGGGCCATGCATGATTGCGCGATTGGAAGAAAACTCCGATAAATACTCAAGTATATATCTTGCTGCCACTTTGATTATGTTATCCGTATCGAGATCTCGCTGTTAGATATTTAACATGTAATTAGTGATCGTTATGCGTATGCGCATATACGTACCGAAATTGAAAGACGAACTTGTATTTGCTAGTGAATTATATTTCCGAGATAATCACGGACATTGAACGTCGAGATTTAATCCACTGATTGGATTACATTCCTTTGTATGGATATATTATATCAATATCGATATATCATGAGCCTCGACAAGGGCGTGCCAGTACGTCAGATCGGCCGTTAGAGCATATTATAATTATTCGGCAGCTGCAGCTGTCAATATTTACTGCAGACTGTTCTCAGCCCTACTTGCCACATCGGCTCCGCATCATGCGTCCTTTTTTTTTTTTTTTTTTAAAAAAAAACACCTTTTACTTTTTTACATTAACAAGCTGATCGATCTTGCCTTAGCACAACGATAATGAGATAGTGTATGTAGCGTGTATGGCGCGTGCAGCGTCTGTTTTCGCTTGTCTCGTTGTCATCTTAGTGGCTACTAAAAGCGGACACTGTGGCGCACAATACCACACAGTGCCACAGCAGCCAAGTATTTAACCCACCTCCCTCCGCCTACGAATCCCTGTTCCTTGCATCCTCCACATCCTCGTTGCAACCACCAACATCGCAGGTAGAGCCATAGCCATCCGTATCACTGTCGCTATCGCTATCGCATCGAATATTATCTTCGCTGCCTTTCCCACCGTCTTCTCAATTTCAAAATCTCCTATCCTCACGAGATGGAGCCGACAGGGATTCATGACAGCAGGAGTAAGTCAAGTCCCCCTTGTGCTAGTGTACTCTTGATTCCCGCGTCCGATGAAAAAGCTTGGGTTTTTTTGGGGCGCGGGAGAGTGGGAATTAGTAGCTGACACACATTGTAGCGGGCGAGCAAATGAGCTCAGTCTTGTTCGAGCACCCGGTCCAAGTGCCAGAGCACGAAATTATCAAACTCCTACCGCTTAAGGCCCTCGGCTACAGCAAAACCCTCGAGGCAGTCGACGCCGTCAAAAAGATCATTCGACAGGAGGGCCTTGACGTCCGCGCGGCCGTCGTCAAAGCAGTCATCAGCTTTGGAGTCACCGATCAGAGTGTCCTCGACGAGATCACCAACCCCCCAAAGCCAAAGTTGCCATCGGCACCCACAGCCAGCTCCAGCAGAACTCAGCCGGCGAATGTGAGCGAGGGATATATCCCTCCCCACCAGCGATGGAAGCAGCAAGAGAGGGGGACGGGGACCGCGTACATCCCTCCTCACCTCCGACAGAAACAACAGGCAGGTGAGAAAAAGCCAAAGGAGGGAGAGAACGGAGGAGAGGAGAAGAAGTAGAGGGAGTTGGATAAACAGGAGTCGCAAGAGGCTGGTGGTGTTATATCCCTCACCATGCCTATGGCAGCTCCCTCCAAGCACGGTTGATCTCCAAGCTCATCTTTCCACATGTTAGCACCCATTTTCGATCATCATGTCTCCATCTCAATTCAGACTCAAGTAGCACCTAGACTAGCCTTGTCTGTTCGATTTAATGTTAAATAGTAATATCTAATATTATAATCATTTTATAGACCCATCTCAAGTTAACCAAAGTAGAACAGCAGTCTCTAACCCACCTACACTTCCAAGCAAAAATAGCGGCGGAACTAGCATCCATCACGGCGCTCTGAACGAGGGTACCGCTCTCTTGACATGGTGTGCTTGAGATCATAGTGTGTTGAGCGGGTACAATGCAACATTGCAAATCGGGAAGCAGCCTGAGGGAGCTTAGCAATATATTATGGTAAACTAGAACTACAACAGATCTCAACTTGGACATTCCAACAAGATCATGATGCTTGCACTTTCCGGCACAAATTACTAGCCACATGAAGTTCCGATGGGCTTCACTGGTAACCTCTCACTCGGTGTCCATTAATCCAGATCTGCAGCTCGATGGCCCTCTGCTACAGCAAGTTGATATGTCGTCGAATGTCGCCCTGAAGCTGTAAATCCGTTTCGCCCGCCACGCGCGCAATGTCCTCCGCCACTCGTGCACAACGAGCTTCAAACAGCACCTGCTGTCTCTCACACCCCGCGTCCGTCGATAGGGCTAGTATCTCCATCTTGTTTATGGTAGGCCGGATATACTCACCCGAGATCGCAACGTAGCCCGAGGCGATTCTAGTGACCTCGTGCAGGGTATCGGCATATTCGGGGTGCTTATGGCCCCGTTTCAGGCGGGACTTCCCTCACTCTTACGGCCGTAGCAGCAGGAGGTGCAGTGTATGTCGATTTGACATTTCTTTCTCCGAGTTAATTTGGCGCTGCTGACTGATGTGAGCAGAGAGAGCATGTCAGATGTATCAGACATCAAGAAGGACATTCGGCGGACGAACACCACAATCAGCGAACTGCAACGTGATATCGCGCAAGCCAAGCGCGACAATTCCTCGCTTGAGAGCCAGAAATCGCGCCTGGAAAGTCAGGTGAGGGATCACGCAGCCGAAGCGTCGAGCCAGCGGCGCAAGCAGGAGGACTGCCGCGAGCGCATCGCCGAGACCAAGCGTGTCAAGGAGGAAATCACAACGCTGGACGAGTACGCGTCGGCCACTATCGCGACCATTGAAGAGTCCCGGCGCGAGTTGCAACAAGCGAAGGCGTGGCTAGACGAGTGCAGCGCAACGGTCAAGCAGCACGCGGCACAGCTCCAGCCAGTGCAGGGGGCCGCCAAGCGAACGGCCAGCAAGAAACAGTTGCAGCGGGAGTTTGAAAGGCGACGGAAGCTGCTGGCCGATGTTTCTGGGATGCTCGGAGGGATACGTGGGCTGACCGGGGTTGAGACGCGGGCGAGTGAGTGGCAAGGGAAGGCGATGCCCAAGCTCTTCGGCAAGAACGCGGATGAAGCTGCAGAGGTGAAGCTTGAACCTGAGACCGTGAATTGCGAGAGCGAGTCTAGTATGGAGGGTCGTACCTTTTATATTGAATGTGAATGACGTTCACAATTAACATGTGTTTCGGCAACGTGATCTAAATCTAAGTAATAGCCTTAATTGAATGCACTCAGCTCAGGTCTACCGGTTACACGATTTGAGGAAAACATACGACTAGTGATTATGTAGTTTAGCGTATTGAGTTGGCGCGTTTGATGACACCGCCGACATACACACGCGAGACCCCCATAACGCAACATCCCGTCGAGTCGTTGAAGCCGTCCTGAACCCGACCAGATCTTTGGAAAACCTGGAACTTCGCACCAAGATATCATCTCGTGAAGAACCAATCCGAAGCTGTTCTACAAAACCTATATCTAAACCGCATCCACACTCTTGCTTGACGCTTCATACCTGAAAACAACCGTAACCGGAAGTAAGACATCTCGACTTTCTGTAGCTTCTAACCCGACGTCATATTCCGGGATACTACCGTTAGTGCGACGCATTAATGTAGGGACTTAACGTATGTGAATTGAACGGCACTTTTATCATGAATTCGAGGAAAGCTTCCCGCCATAAGAGGAGGCATACCTATTCCTAGCGTTTAGGGCATAGATCGTTGCGTTCACGGCATCTCGCCCACGCACTGAAATCGAATTGAAGTCACGGGCGCTGCTGGATCTGAGCCTTCAAATTTTCCATCAGACATTTACCGACTTTGCGAATATCCCTGATAGTCGTCAAATTACTATCAAGTCCCTCGGTGAGTAGCAAATGCATCCGCTTGTATCATTTGATTCGCTGGGCCGTCTAGCTAATCCGGTGCCATTGCCTAGATCGGAACTGAGATTTCGCGCCTCAAGTCCTTACAGATCGTATCCTCTGCCAGAAAGGATGTCTGAATCCGCCCAAGCCAGCGCATGGGAGCGGCTCATGTCCGCTACCCCAGCTATCGACGAGATCTCGCGGCAGATATCTGTCACCGACTTGATCGCGCTGACCCGCACCTCGTCTGCCACGAGAGCGGCATTCTACAGCCCCTACCGCATGCGAGTCGACCTCCGCTTGAAACTTTCCCGCAACTTCAAGGATCCGGATCTGCTTCTGGCCATCATGCGCAGGTACAAGATCGTCGTCGGAGGCAAGCGCGCGGTCTCCATGATCTGGGAAGATGTTATGGATGAGGACTCTATTACTTGGGAGTTGTGTGTTCTCATGAAGCATTACGATGCTCTCAGATTCCATCTCGAGCACTATCAGGAACTTGTATGTTTCATGGAACAGGAAAAGGGCAAGATTCGAGATGCCAGGTTTGAATGGGCCGTCTTCAAGGGCCGCAACGTCGTCCTGACTGTCAACATCCTTGCATCGGAAAACAAGCACCCCATTCCTCAATTCTTTGGAAAGTTCTGCCTTACCGTCCTCAACTGCTTCTCATCCGTCGATGCCACTTTTATCGGTTACCCCGAGTTCACGTTGAACAAGATCATGGCGAAGCGTATCTCCACTAAGCGCGGGTACAATGAACATAGCCGTCTCATTGACGGCCATCATGAAGTCCAAGACTTCCTCGACCGAGGCTGGCTCCTTATCCCCACGCGAACCCTCAAGGAGTTGACAAACGGCCCACCGAATGTCGGCAGCCAACGGCACGCCTTCGCGAAGAATTCATGCAACTCACCGATCAGAATAATTCACAAACCATACCTCAGGTTGCACCAGCAGACCGAGAAGGAACTCGGAACCATTGCCCGCATCCGTGAGGAGAAGTATCGCTACGTCGACATCTTGCCACCAGTCTGGATCGATCGCACTTGGGTCAAGATGAGGCCGACCTTCAAGATCGATCCGACGTCATTGGGAGCCAAGGCTAAGGGACAAGGGATGCTGAGCTGGATGGAAAAGGTCAACAAAGTTCGGACGGACAAGATTCACCACTCAAGTGAAATCGCAGCCAATTTTCTCGAAGAGTATAGTCTTGAGTACTCTCGTGAGTGGTTTGCCGAACTGAGGGGGGAGTAATTGCGTGCGACTGCGCTCTGCACGACTGAGCGGCAGGATTGTTGCGCAACTTCCAGGCAGATCACTTGTGGTCGATTCGAGAAACACTCTCTCCTTTGTCATCTTCAGTCTATGAATGTCTTTTCTTTCTAAACTACAGCAGGCGGATTTCACGCTGTATCACCACCACGAAAGGTTATCCTGTAGATAGCCACCACCATCCATATCTCGGGGATTTGGCGTCCTCCTGTCTAATGTCTTCTTGTCCCATGTATCCCTGAAGCCCCGATTTTATTCAAATCCAAAATCTCACTTGGATGCACACCATGAATAGTAGGTCCGTGCGTGTGGCAGCTGCCTACTAGATCCAGTATGTAGATTTCTCTGCCACACACCAGCGACGACAGAGCTCAGTCTACTTATACTAGCTTTCAGCGTTGGCTTACGGCACCGTAAACCTGATCTGCCCCAAACTCCGATTCCGATACCCATGCCTCGGACGCACCGGGCCCATGGAATGTTTATCTACGATTACCGTGGATATATGTAAGTTACTAGCTAAAGCAGTCGTCTCTCCTCATGCCCCAAAAGCTGGACGCTGGTAGTTCAACTTCTGACATGCGAGACCAAAAGATTTGGTAAGAACTAGTACATGCAGCGCACCATATATCGTTAAATATAGCTCAAAGAAAGATGAAAACGCAACATCGTAAAGAGACACCCAGGTAATACAACGCCAATAACGCCAAATCCTACTCGCAAGTTCGACCGCCGGAAACGTTAAACCCGCGCTTAAGTCAGTGATGAAGAATCCAGGGAGCATACACAACAAAGGAAAACAAGACTCTAGAGAAACAAGAATATTCCACCATGCTAAGATACCCGAAAGGCTCACTTGACCACCCGCATATACTAGAGAAAACAAAACGTCGTGTTAAAACAGCCGTTAATCCGCCGGACGCGGATGTGAAGTAACTGTGAACCGCCGATAGGACAATGATAGTAACAAAAACTCCATAACAATGAAAATAAAGCACGGTAACAGAAATGGCGTCGGTATGTTCATGGAAGTTTCGCGCTTTCCGGCTTGGCAACTGCATTGTCCATGCTCGCTGTAGACACGTTCTCACTCCTCGTATAGTAATTCACCTGCGTCTTGGAACTGCAGCTGCCAACATCAGGATTCTCCTCCGTTATCGTCTCGCCAAACTGTGGCTTGACAGTGCAGTTCTCGAGATCGATCGTCTGCTCGTCGACAGTAGTATCGTAGAGGCCCCTCCTCTTCGGCGGCGGCCGCAGCCTCGCGAGGAAGTTTTCACGGATCCGGGAGGAACTTTGCGTGTGGCTGGTGCCCAGTCTGACGACGTTGCCGCCGGCGATATGGATGCCGTTTGCTCCGCTGGCGTTGTGCGCACTCTCGTCCTTGCCGAGCCAGCCGAGGATTAGGGCGCGGAGCGAAGGGATGCAAGCGACGACGATGGCGACGCAGTTTTCCCAGTGGTTCATGGTGAAGGTTATGCCCCAGGTCCAGTCGTCGACGGGTGCGCTGAAGAGACGGCCTTGGTAGGTGAGGTAGAGTTTGGCAGCGGTTATGGCAGTTACCCTATGGTTTCCACACTGGTTAATACCTGTCTGCGAACTGGACCGACGGCCGAATAGGAAGTAGAGGAGAACGTACACTAGGCTCAACGAAAATAAGAAGACCACGATCAGTCTGTTCCGGAAGCTCGTCTTCTGCAGCCTCCAGGTCAAGTAGCAGGGAATCGGGAAGACGAGCAGGTCGGTGAACATATTGACCGATACCTGAAAAGTGCAGATTGTTCCGATAACGTCAAGACCCGCGCAATGTAGGTTGCCGAACGTCCTATCTTCCCACTCTCTCCCCGGTTTCACAGGGCATTGGAAGAGTAGGAAGAATGCTGATATAACACACGAGATGGCGTTCAACGCAAAGACCGCATAGATGGACTTGCGCACGTTATCGATCACCCCACCGACCTTGAGAAGGAGCAAGAGGATGGATGCCTTTACAAGCGGAAGAATGCAGACGTTGCAGACGTTGAACCATATTGTCATCTTGTAGTTGTCATCCATGGGCGGGTTGAGCAAGTGCGGGTTGATGTCCCAGATGTGGATTCCTAAATGCCACATTTTGATGTACCTCCATGACGGGTATATTATCACTATGGACAAGGCCTTCGAGGTGTCATGTTAGCCATCTATTGAATATAGTGGCTAGTAGTAACGTAGCCTATGCTTCCTTTAAATTTACTTACCGTCGCGAGGCAAATAACATAGTCGTCCGCACCCAATGATGTCTGACGCTTCGCATAGAGCCTCAGTGCTGTAAGTGCTAACGACAACAACGGAGTGCCGGCAACGACCGCTAGCGCAAATATTTGCTTTGAATAGACGCCGGGTTTCTCAGCTGCACCGCCATAGATATCCCATTCCTCTGCCATCAGTTTTCCGTAAATACTGTTGAATGTGTTGGGGTGTCGTTGTCGACACCAGCGCAAGGTCGCACAAGGTCGCACAGGTCGAAAGGAGCGTCAGGGGGAATTCGCGTGCACCACTGCATCGGACCGCAGTTCATAAAGTATAGAAAGCTAGCATCAAAGAGAAAATAACAATAAACCGGGGAACCCGCGGGCCGCTAAAGGTTTTATTTCTCCCACAGCTTTTGTTGAAGAATTTCGTTAACGTAAGCTCGGATTGTGAAAGGGCCTGGCGTTTCTGCGGACCACTCGTTATTGAGATTCTAAGGCGGACATTGTGGATTCTTCAGGTTATCTGGGCATTCTTTGCCGCTCTAGCTTTGGGAATGTATGCCTAGAAAGCTTGAGAGTGGAGCGTAAAACCTGGGGATAACCCGGCGAAAAGCCTTTTACCACGGGTCCGGGAGCTGCGCCGAGTGGGCACACGACCCACCTTCGCCAACTAATTGCTACAGGGATTGGCCAAACGTTCGACGGATTGAGGGCGTGAGTGAATCATATACAGCACGGCCGTTTGATCGTCGTGCGAGAGATAGGGACTCGATTGCATATGTTAACCGTACGAGTACGATCGTGGCTTCATCCGAAGTATTATCTTGGTGGTGGATGTACTTAAGCCGTTGATCGACTTCATAGCTTACGAGTTTTTCGGCATGTTGACTTCGTTAAGTTAACAAATCAAAGTCAAGGGGGCAGGAAAACTTTTCGTGCATCCTACAAAAGGGTTACGTACCAGCCAGCATCCAATCGGACGAATTTCCCACGTGAATAGCACCACGCGACAAGTGGCTGCGCTTAGATCAATGCTGGGCTTGTAAAGGCTGATGAAGCTGGTCGGGTATGACCGAGATATCTTTTAATCATTCACAAACTAGAAAACAACATCGTAACTCGAGAATTGCTGAAAAATGGTACTTGTACTTCGTGGAATCTCGTCCAAAAGTATTCAGCTGCCGCGAACGTCCGCGTCGCCAAGCCAAAGAAATCAAGAATATCGGCAGAGAGAGCATAGATCTGACTCTTGAAGCTAGTTCTGTCTTACATTCCGGGATATTCGATGTTCTATCGCTATCTGCGCTCGGTTATCGCACGGACAGCATCTGCATGGTCCGTTTGGTAATTGTAGCACCATCCCTCGTACGGACACTAAAGCCATGCGGAGCCAGGATGGATTGGGCGTCGCTTGTCTACGGCACTCGGGCATATATCCATTTCTGTCCGTATCATGAAGCATGAACGTGTCGACGGGAGCCTAGTGTCCCGGGACGTCTGTGAGCGTCTGTCCGGTTTGCCGTGTCAGCAGAATCTGGAGGAGCGTGCCCCAACAACGCAGGACGCTCGGAGGTCTAGTTTACGTAATTCGCGACTTTGACAGTGACGGAGTACGGTAAGCTTTGTATATGCTAAGGCTGCTGTCTTTATAGACGGTGACAGAGTTTGACATTCGTGAACGTACCTGGGGTCTGCAGGTGACGTTGTGCAATGGCACGGATGGAGGGCTCGGATGCATATGCGGCTCCTTTGGTTTGGTGTCGTGTTGCGGGATTCATTTTCAAGATTCTTTCGGATCAGGGTTCGACCTCATCACCATTCATGCAAAGCCAATCAAAACTTGCCTCCCGATTCCATGCGTCCGCTTTACGTTTTGGTCGAATACCTAGCACATCAAGGCCATATCCTTCCCTTCACTCGTGCGCTCCGGCTCTTCAACTTTGAAATGGATGCTAACATGGTTGCACAAGATTGCAAGATCCGGCCATGGCCATGCAATCTCGAACGACGAAGATCCTGCACCCGGCCGATAAAAAAAGAACAATCTGTTTTCTCGGAGTCGCCGAGATGTTCTCGCCGCGATGCAAGGCCTGGATTCATCTAATCTCGAGATGCCAATCTGCCTGTCGAAATATCAAACGGCTGCCTTTGCTTTGCTGCCTCACACTTCCGTGGCCCCTTCGGCATGGATATCAGCTGATCCACAATGCCAGAGCGTCAAGTTTAAATTTGGAAACAGAGGGACCGAGTCCTGGGATCCACCTTAACATTTTATCGACATGCATCTTCGGCACGGGGATGTTTATAAGTCGCATGTGTGTATAAACGTGTCAATTCGATCCGCATATCTTGCACATGGTTGACACTGATAATTTACCAGGGCGCAGGAGAATGTCAGCGGCGGGTTATATCCAGCTTCACGTTCATGCATGCCAGAGGGCGCAAATCTCGGGTTTGCCCTTTTCGGCCGCGGCTGACATCCGGATTCTCAGTGACTTGAGGACTTGGAAGAATTCAGGTGGTGAGGGGGAAGAATGAGTGATTTGTAAGAGCTTGGAGGCCTGAGCGCAGGAGGGATCAGGCATGAAGCAGTCCAACCGAAGCCGGCGCAAGGGAGAGGCGTCGACTGCAGGGCAAAGCCAAGGACGCGCACTCACTCGTCCGTGAAGTTGAATCGCGCTCTGAAAGATCTCACGATGGACTGACTGCTGAAGGCCGCCCTCGTAGGGCTGGCGTCCCTTCGGCATATGCAAGCGACCCGGTATTCCGTACCTTATTTTGGCGCTCAGCAACAGCCAGGCCCTCGATTCTTTTTCTGAGTTCGAGCAGGTCGAGACGTCTGAGCTGGGTGTGTGAATACGAGGGCAGGGGTGACTCCAGGCGGGCCCGCCGTCCGATTCGCCAGCCAGCCGAGGGACACGGGCGAGGCGACTAGGCGAAATTCGGCCGGCGAGGACGGCGAGAACGAACAAACGAGAAAAGACGGCACAGCAGCTACGGCGGAGAATGCGGTGCTGGCAGCCTCCTGTCGCGGCGCCCGCAGAGCTTTCTTCCGCGGCCAGCAGCCAGCAGCTCCATCTCGATCGATCGCATCGCATCGCAGCTCCGGCGTCAGCTTCAGCTTCAGCCTCGATCAGGAGAGCCCGTCGCCCAATTTTGGCACAGGCGCGTTTCACAACGCCTCGCGACGTCGCTTCCGTCGACTGCTCCGGTCCCTGGATCTCCCGCAGGACAGCATCTTCAAAACCACCATCGCTCGCTCGCTCGCCATTGGACTGCCGATAACGCTGGCTCCACTGCCAGCGGCGCTCTCCTGTTGGCCCTGTCCAGCCGCCGGTCCGTCGTTCCCGCCCAACCTCTCTGCCCTCGGCATTTGACACTTTTGTCGCGGCTATTTACAGGCCGGCGACGCCCGCTCGTGCATGACAAGCGCCGTTGCCCCTTTCTCGGACGGACTCGAGGCTGCCTCTGGCGATTCCTCAACATCAGACGAAAGACACTTCGGAAAAGTCTAAAAATAACCCTCCCGTCACCGGAAGTCGTGCATGACCTATAAAGTCGCTGCGGCTCCCAACTCGTCGGCAGACACATCCAACCGGGCGTAACCGTATCGCGTATGCGCGCTGTCTTGGGATACTGGCTGTCCCGTCCGCGTCTTGAACTTCTTCACCAGCAGCTTTGCACTGGATCTCCCGGCATAAGCAAGGCAACCAACCTACATCAATGGGCTGAATCGAGAGCCCTCTGCCGACGTCTACTGCTCACCGCCGACACCACCACCACCATCACCACCACCGCCATGTCCTTCAGCTCCATCTTCTCCGAAAAGAGATCCTCCAAAGAATCGACCTCCTCGACTTCCTCCATCCTACCAAAATCTCTCGTCGAATACATCCACTCTGTCACCGACCGCTCGCCCGGCTACCCTACCATCCCCGTCCAAGTCGTCTCCGATCTCCATCTCGAAATCCCCGATTCGGTGTTTCGGAGTCGCGGATACGCTGAATATACGATCCCCCGGCTGTGTCCCTACCTCATCCTCGCCGGAGACATCGGCACGCTGAACCAGAGCGAAAGCTACCTGTGCTTCCTCCGCCGACACTGCGAGATCTTTGACAAGGTTTTCCTGGTCCTCGGCAACCACGAGTTCTACGGCACATCGCGGCACGCGGGACTAGCCGCGCTGGATGCATTTTTCGCCGAAGATCCCACCATCCGCGAGAAGCTAATACTGCTGAACCGCAACCGCTACGACATCCCGGATTCGAAGCTCACGATCCTCGGCTGCACGCTACAGTCTGAAATACGGCCCGAGCAGCGTGCAGAGATCGCAGGCAAGCTAAACGACTTCCGACAGATAAAGGACTGGACGGTGGACGACCACAACGCCGAGCATTCCATCGATATTGCGTGGCTGCGCGACGCAATCGAAGAAATAGCAGAATCTGAACCGGACCGTCGGATTCTGATAGCGACACATCACGCCCCGAGTTACCGCAAGACCAGCGCCCCGCAACATGAGGACTCCACGCTAAACTCGGCGTTCTGCACGGGGATCCTGGAGGGTGGCGCCTGGCGTGGCTGGAAAGGGAAAGAGATGGTCAAAGCCTGGGTGTTCGGGCATACGCACTGGTGCTGCGATTTCGTGATCAGTGGCGTTAGAGTCGTTAGTAATCAGCGAGGCTACTGGTTTGAGAAGACCGTACGCGAGTATTACAAGGAGGACTTGGTGCTCGACGTATAGCTGATGCGACGTGGAAAGGGGGAAGGAAGGCGTTCGGTGCGGCTCGCCCCGCCTAATAATGAATACGGCGGCGGGTTCCTGCTACGGCGTTGAACAAAAACTAAAAGGTGCTTGGGAGTATTAGAGCGATAGACTCCGCGGTGGTTTGGTCGATTCGACTTGAACGTACTGGTTAATGCTGGGAGCGGCATGCAGTCCGATGGCCGTGGAAATGGCCGATGAAGCGGACGGGGTTACGACTTAATTTTTAGTTTTGCAGTAGCATGTTAATGTGTCATGGCTCTACGATTTTCGTACATGCATTCTATATTCGAGGGCAGCATGAACGAATCAGAAGAAGAAAAAAAAACATAACTCCCATTATCATGCTCCCTACCTATTGTAATGTTTAGGTAGTAATATCGTACGAAAAGTACCTATACTCCATCACCAATCCCCCGCAACCAAGCTCGCAGATGTCATCACCCTCCTCGTTTGCTCCTCCAGCAATTTCTTCCTGCCCAAATGCCCAACCGTCAACGCGAACCCTCTCGCCACACCACCCTGCGCCAGTAGTGTCCTCGCCATATGTCTCTCACCAATACCCAGCCACGGCTCATCGTACACCCTCTCCGATTCGTCAGGGTTGGCGTGTTCATGCACTCCCATAATCTTATTCCATTCTTCGCCCTTCTCCTTCGATATACGGGTTAGTCGTAGGTTTCTGTAGTACAATAGCGGGTTATCTGCGCTCGACAAGTGTTGTTTCATGAAAGCCATGTTGTGCAGCACCATGTTTTCTATAGCCGCGACCTTTGAGTGGGATGGGAATGTGCTCGCGTATGCCAGTAGCCCTTCGACGAGCAGGTGTGTGAAGAACGGATTGTCGGCCCATATCCGTTTCGCCGGATCGGGTGCTGTAGTGTTGAATATTGCCTTATATGGCGTTATAGACGTTGCAGCGAGGATGTGGCATGCGTCGGCGAAGTCTCGTGGCTTCGTAGCTGTCGTCGCAGTAGGTAGGGCTGACTGAAGCTGAGATTCTTTGTATAGTAGACAGAGCAGCTGTAGCGTGTTCCCAATGTTGTACGAGAGTATCGTATTCTCGTCGCGTTTCCAGTGCGAGCCGTCGGTTTGTGTCAATTTATCGGCGATCAGATTCGTGAGAGCATCGCCTTTATGCTCGTCCTCGGTAATCCACAGCTTATCCAGCAGCCAGCCGCCGCACTTCCACGCCACGTCCGTGAACTTGTTGATATCCTTCTCCAGTTCCTCGATCGAGTCTTCCGAGCCGCCATGCTCTAACGCGACCCAGTCTGACCGCTTCTCTTCGTCGCTGAGTTGGATTTTATGTGGTAATGAACGGGATTTGAGCTTCTGGACGTGCGATCTTAACACTGTCACGGTCCTAACCAGCGCCGTACCCGTGATTGCGGTGGAGCAGCACGCGCGGTCGGTGTGTGGTGAAGAGTCGCCGACGTGCCATTGTATGCCACCAGGTGACGAGTCGCCGCTCACCCACCCGGTCGTCAGAAAGTGGCAGAGATTCCGCGCCAGGTCAAGATACTTGTGGTCGTCGAGGATCAAGAACGCATCCAAGAATGCGATAGCAATCTGTGCATTGTCATCTATATGTAGCATCCTGTCAGCAAAAACCCTATGCAAGCTATCATGATAGACTGGTGACATCTCGAACCATAGTAGACATCCTGGTCGCCTTTGGCGTATAACCACGCTGAATACGCCTTGTACTCTGAGTTATAAAACCGTTCTTGCAGCGTCTCGATCGCGGAGGCGATTTTGTCGCCATAGCGTCCTGGAGATAGCCTCTCCGCCTCGATTATCGATTGCAAAGCTATGGTCTAGAATAGTGCCGTCTGTCAAGATGAGCTCGGGCGATAAGTAGATCCAGCAATAGTGAGGAATCGACATACGTATGTCCAAACAGTGTAGCCGTTGTAGAAGCCCAGCGGGACCTAGACACAATATCCAAATGAGTGACAGCTCAAGAAACGCTTGAATCGGAACACTTTGCCACAGGTGTATGTAAAATAACATATACGTACAGTTTCAGCACTCGCCCGTTTGTTGCAGAATAAATCGACATCCGGCTCCCAAAAGTCCTTCCATATATCATCGGTGAGCGCAAGCGTATGCTCCCGCAGCTCAGATATAAACTCGTTCTTGTACTCTTCGTTATCGAATCGGCTGCTGCCGTTGCTGCTGCCGCCTGCGTTTGGCGGGGCGAGGATTCGGGAGAGCAAGGAGCCGAGGGATGAGAAAGCGGCGTACATGACGGCGGAGGCGGTAAGCCACAGGCTCTCGAAGAGGTAAACTTAAGCTTTCGGGCCGAGTTCATGCAAAGATTAAATTCATCTGCGAGGAAGATTGTTTGGCGGGTTTATTTCTTAGATGGGATGGCGGAATGTGACATCATGCAGGGTTGCGAGTTTCGGCGGATGACGGTCGGTGGGGCGACGCTGTGCAACGTGAGCAGCAAATCAACACATGAGTCTGTTGGAAAGTGAGGATATCACGATAGCTAACTTGAGTCGATATATTGGACGCTTGTCGAGTAACGATAACGAAGGTATCATGTAGAGACGCGAGATGCATTCGAAGAAGCCACTCGCCTCTTATGGTATTTGTGGCTGGCGTAGACCCGATGTGTATGATGTTGTCCCTTATGATCCAATCGAATGGGATGGTTCCAAACTCAAGCTTGGAGTCCCTTCAGCACCGGTCTCGCAGCTTTAGCACCAGATCCAATATTGCATAGCTCCATTGATTATGAGATCCAAATGATATCATTCTCTTGAATATACAAGCAATAGTTTCGATATGGAGGTTAGTTCGAGCAACTGGTCAATATCAAGAGATGGGAAAAAGTGGTGATCTAGTTCTGTGTGGTTGAGTGGCTGTCCTCCTCGCCGAGACGACAACGGCCAACAACGTCGTTGGATTTTTTCCCTCGACATCTAGGGCCTTTAAATAGCAATCACCGGTTCTCTCTCTTCCTTCTTCTTCTTTCTCTCTTCCTTGTGCCTTCCGTTTCCCACAACAATCCTCACTCACACGCACGCACACAATTACGCACATACATACACAGCCACCTAGCTTCGAGCTACAGGTAAGTTGGATGTTTAAACAATTGCCTATTGAAGTGTTTTACTTCCGATGCCTGCTCGTGTCTTCTCTCGAACATAACTCTGTATCCATGCCTACTAGTATATCTTACAGCCCTCTTCTTCGCTCATTCTCCTTTTGACTCTCCGCTTCGATCATTGACTTCCTTGATTCCTGCACTTATCTTGCAAACGCCAGTCTCAGTTCCTCCTTCCTCTTCAATTCCACAGTTTTGACATTGCTCTTCACATGCATATCATCCAGTCTCACGGTTGCTGACTTGAATCAAACACAGCCTCACACCAACAATGCCTGCCCGACGAACCAGAAGATCACACTCAGCGCCGGCGTGTCTCGGGGCAGAGCCCTACGCGCGGCGTAGCTCACCCGAGCCGCCAGTGACGACGATAAGAGCCCCACCTCGCGTCACTCTCTTCCATCCCCCTCCTACCCTCCCTCCTCCCCCTTCCATGTTGCCTGCCCCCACTTTCGAAGGTAGCCGACAAATCCCCCAAGCGCCTTCGAGGGATGCGACCATGTCAATCGAGGGTCCGATCCCCTTTCGCATGCCGTGGGACGTTAGAATGTTCCTTCGTGGACAACGTCGAAATTTCAACCGCGAGAACGCCGCGGCTGGGGGCACCCCCTTATCTTCCTCGCCATTTCTCTTGTCCTATGAAAGAGAAGCCGGCCCGATGAGACCACGGGATTCTCGCCAGCGAGCACGTTCTCTCCCCAGGGAGATTGAGCGCAGGCTCCGGAGAATCCGCCAAGGCGGTGTGACGAAAAAGCCGAAGAAGAAGTCCAAGGCAAAAGGCAAGAAGTCCAAGGCTAGCCGCGGTAAACGTACCCGGCCGTCACGCGAAGCCGCACCTCAGATAACGGCACAGGCACAGGCACCCATATCACATCCTCAGTCTAGACCTCGTGCTCCTTCGACTCCTGTTTCTGAGGGAAACCGCGCCGGTGATGCCACTCAATCCCCCCACACTGGACGCTTAATGCGTCCTATGTGGCTTGAGCGATTGAGCGAAATCACCGAGCAACGTCTCCTGAAGTGCAGCGAGAACAAGGAGGACAAGGCACCTCGACCGAGAGGTACACGGGAGGCAAATCGAGGAAGGGACCAAGCTCCAAGGACTGCTGGATCCCCGCCTCCAGGTCTTAATGGCCCGGAGACCGGTGGAGATGGTGGACCGCGGACTGGAACCGGACTCCAAGATCCAGAACGCCGTGATTCCCGAGGCCCTGGGTCTTCACGCTCCCCTGTACAGCCAGCGCGCGACAATGAAAACCAAGAGGACAGTATGGTCCGCGGGAATAATCCCGTCGACGTGGTGCCTCCGGTATCACCGACACGGCCGGTTATTCCACGACGCGGATCCCAGCTACCCCACGGTCAAATCCTGTTGACCGCCACGAATCCACGCGCAGAGATGGCATTCAGGAGGGACGTCGCACGTCTCAACAGAATGTCTGATCGAAATTTTAGACGTGGTCGGAGACAGCCAGCGCAGACAGCAACCCCACATCAAGTCATAAATGCACCACGACAAGGGCTCACTGAGATTCCAATGAACGTGCTGAACAACGGTCCAGTGCAAGTAAGGTGGCCGTCGTCATCGGCAGCTCCTTAGAAGGGCCCTCTTTGAGCGATAGTCATGCCCTGCAGCGTGGTGCGGTTTAAATGCCGTCTGTCGTGGTGTGGGGTACAATCAAGTATATGTGATGTGTGAAGATATGACAGTATCATTAGAGGAGGCTCTGAAACCGTCGGGGTAGAGCTATTTGACAACTACACCCTCTTCTGATATGGGATGACAATCTACAAGGCAACGACAATCTTCACAAGGGGCGAGTGAGAATCTCCACGATACGATAAGATATGATACAACGGTTCGAACTATGCAAGTTTCCTTTTGTTGCAGCGAGTCTCTAGGGGATTTCTTAAAGTCAAGGCACGCACGGGCACGAGGCACAATTGATCGAAAGGGCGTGCTGTGCACAATATATCACGACGAGAGGCTTTGCGCGCGCGATCAATGACAACGACGAAATGAATGAGTGAGGACGAAGCCGACGTTCGCAGCGAAGTTTTACCGATAATCACACCAGAGCCTACGAGCATCCATTCCCGGGCATGCATGATCACGAAGTACTACCGCGAGAACCCGGTCAAGATGTCAAATATCAAGCGCTGAGGCGAGTCGACAACGGGGACTGCTTTTAATGAGGAGACGATAGGCAAAGGCACAAAGTGGTACTGAACATTCACGGAAGCCATGGTAGGAGTGCAGGTAGACAAGTTTCTGAAAATACATTTAAAAACTCTATGAGGTGTGCGGCAGAGGTATGATCCCTCCAGGATTGATGTTAGGTATGAGCTCGGCTAAAACATTACGGTATCTTACAGAACAAAGACAATAGTGTCAGTGGCTACCCGGACGCTCAGTATCCACGGCTCGACAATACCACCTATACACCGCAAGACCTGGATATAGACTGAGAAGAAGGAGGTTGAGGAGTTCCAAGGATTGAGAAACTGGCCTCGTGTGGACGACGGTTTGAGGAATCGTCATACGTGGAGGATTGATTGGTGTAAGGTCAAGACCCACGATAGAGAAGTCAGTATACGGCTAGGATTCTAATGAGTTCTCGTCAGGCTTTACGGACGACTTGATTCATAGAAGGGCATATGCGACAAAGAGCAGTAGTATCAACGACGCTACCATCGTGCCCACGGGTCGACAAGGAACGTTCGAACGGATAGCTACGTTATTTGTTGCTGGGTTTTATAGGGTATGCGACAGGAGTTGAGGGTTCATGTATATCTCTCTGTTCTATATATGAAGTGGCCAGTCTGCGAATATCCGTTTCCACTAAAGGATACGCAGTCTAATTGAAAGATGTTTGAGCAACAGTGAAGGAATGATATTAGAAGCAAGGCTAGACTGTTTGAAACCACACCAACATATGTCTGCGGGCAAAAATATTATTTCACAATCTCCAATTGGCCCGGATACCAACTCCAGCGGCAGCAGTACCTGTATATGTAAAGTTAAACTATAAAGCGATGGTGAAACAGATGCACATCTTTTCATGTCATACGTTGACGGATGTAAAGCGGCATTTCGGATACTAAAACTCATATCCTCGTGGTGCCTTACGCAATTGAACGTTGTAGCGTTATCACCGGTGTCGCCAGACTTCAAAACATGTGTGGCAAAATTCATCATGCACTGTTCGCTCGGACTGCCCGATATGGTGACCGCTGGGCGGTTTTTGCCAATTTTGGCACGGCAACCTAAGCTTTGCAGCCTTGTCGGAGCCGACTGCCAACCGTTACAGGGTACTGGCACTCAGAGCTGAGATACGGTCGTTCGTAGCTACAGGCACTTCAGTCTTATCTACAAATTATTGAGTAAGTAAAATTCATATGCAGGTATTGCGCTAGCTAGATGAAATGATATATGTACAGTACACGTGTCCGTGGTGTCATTAGTGCATTGATTGCAGGCCTGCCCGCTCGCCGGCCATGAAAATACTGAGTCGTCGTTGAACTATCCGTTCGCGAGAGGGTAATTCGGACGGCCCGATCCAAGAGTGCTACGTCAAATTAGGAGAGGCGCCCGTCGAGATCCTGGCAACAAACTCACATGCCGCAATTGTAATGAGTCGTACCCTTACCCAAGCAGCGCAGAGCTCCTGATTGGAAAGTACCGGGTTTAATGTGATTAGTCCTGCAGGCGGCCTGACTCGCTGTAGCTGCACACCCAAAAGTCATATCCACTTCATTACAGTTGCTCCGATCTGCCCTAAGGATATGGTGCCTTTTTGTCGCTTTGCGTGATTTCCTGCCCATTGACACAATCAACGGGAACATTTCTACTCTGCTGCTCACCCTCCCCGTCGTCGTCGAGCGTATCAACGTTGTCGAGGGATACGTTGCGATATCCCCAAAGTGAGCAGTAAATGAATATTCCCCACGATAATCCAGATATCGCAAGGTAACCCACCGCAATCTAACGAGCGACGAGTTAGTAAACGAGCTGGCTGCCCAGCCAAGAGTTCACCGAAGCCACTAACCTTGGAATTATCTCCCCAAGGTTCCTTGATCAGGGGTGTGATGATTAGAACCGTTAACCCGATTATATAGAATAGAAAGCTGTAGCCAACAGCCATCATGGGAATCTGCCAGACGAATATCATCTGCCAGCTGACGCGCCAACCACGTAGGCGGTAGCAGCCGTCGCCGTCGCGATGGACATGATTCCCCTCTGGGTCGTGGTGCTTTTTAAATTTGTCCTCGGTCAAGAGCTGGTGAATGTAGCCTTCAATGAATTTCGTCTTTACTTCTCTCCAGTCTTCGGGAAACTCGCCGAGTAGCGTCAAGAGAGTGGTCTGCTGCGCAGCGAGCAGCATGCCGATAATTGATGTTATGAGGGAGGCGTAGAAAAAGAAGATTCCAATCCAGTGACAGGCTTCGATGGTGCCCCATGAGAGGGTAGCCGTCACGATAGCGGTGACGGCAACACCCTTAAGGTTAGGCATTAAATCAGCATGAAGCTCACGAAAATGAAATCCAGAGTAGATACATACCGCAATGGATATAAACTCAAGCTCGCCTTTCTTCCGGGCCCGCCAATTTTTCAGCAAGTCGCATATTTTCTCCCGCTGTGGCGACCCATCCTCTGTTCCGTGCGGGGCGAACCGTTCTATGATCTCGGTGGGTCGCAGTGTGTTGTACAAGAAGAATCGGTGGTATGGCAGTGTGACCAGCAGGACGAGCAGGCGGAACACCTGGCTGGTAATCGGCTTTTTGACCTTCACTCGCGGTGGAGGAGTAGGATTCATTTTCGAGACTTTCGAATGGTGAATTTTGAAGTTTACAGACGGAGGCCTCAATTAGCGTCGGGGACAGGTCCGGCTCTTATAAAGCTACAAATTGTCTATGAAACGGTGCTGTAGAGCGCCTGGCTCTTCAGCTGCATGGGTGTGGGCCGCCAAGTTGCAACTGGATCGCGAAAGTAAAGTGATTGGCCAGGCCCTCAGCTGAAGACAGGGAAAGAGCTCAGGTTTTCTGCAAGACCGACAGTCTCGGGCACTCGCAAGAGAACCGATGTGGAATCCGAGCCGAACGAGAAAACTAAACTGACTCGGATCCATGATCTCGCAATACAACCGCTCTGGTACGTTTAAATCCTAGCTTAGCGGTTTGATTGGAAACACTTTAATTATAATTTCTGGACTATCGCTTACTACATTCTTAGCTTAGGTGATTATCGATAACCGGACTGCAAATATTCAACCTAACTATTCGAGATTCTATTAACACATTCATGAGCCTCGTGCGTTAACATATAACGTCGACTATAAAAGCAACAATTTAGCGAGTATTTTATCTATTCACCTCTTTCGGGAAAATTTGATGCTATCCCGAGACTAACACATATATAGCGCTTTGTAGCTTTCAGTTATTCGATCGTATGTCGGATTTAGTTTTTGAGCTCGGCTTACTTTGCAAATCTTGGGGAACTATATTACTAGTTACTAGAATAGCTGTTCTATTATCGCAATTTTCAAATCCGAGCAATTGATACATATTCAAATTATGAGGTAATTTTGAAGTAGAAATATTTCATTGTAGAAGAGCCTCATGATATCCGCTATATATACAACCCCATCGTCGAATCTTTGTCATCCAATGATGCACCGGCTGCGACCATGTTCATTGATCGAAATCTAAGCTTCGATCCGACGAGAAAACCGCCTCCTGGTCTGCAACCTTTCCTCTAAACAATCGCGTAGCATTTGCATATTGCACTGCTGCTGATAGCATGCTAGCCAACTTTTATCCGCATATGCGACTGCTCGCAATAACTACCACTCGTCTGAAAGAGCGTATGCTTTATCAAGCCTCAGTCTCGTAAGTTAATTCCACCCAATACCGGCTAGCTCCTGCGAAATGATAGTACAGCCAATGATCCAGAGAACTTATTGGATCAAGAAGCTTTATACGGTGGATCCCCAGACACAAAAAGATACATTTCTAATGCACCTGTGCCGTAGTGGTTTTGTATGATGTTTTCGCTGCGCCGTGATAGTGTGGGTCGTCGCGGTACGATCCGATACTGGGTGTAGTAGGCGGCCGCCTTGGGACAGCTGCGTATCTCTGACGCCTTCTCCAGAATCTGTTCGAATATTAGTCTTCCACTCAACAAGTCGCGTTACTATCGAAATTTTGAAATAGGAGATATGCTACTCACAGAAACCCGGCAATGGCGGCAATTATAAGGAGTGAACCGACTCCAACGCTGACGCCAACAATGATTCGCTTAGTGGTATCACTTAGTCCATCGGACGAGCCGTCGGCCTCCTTAGCACCAGGAGAATATGGCGTGGGGGGTCCAGCAGAGGCAAAGAGTTTGTTCGCTCCTGGGCCGAAGGCGATCGGTCGAGAGATTGTCGTTTGTGTCGTAGCTGGGAATGTAGCTCGAACTCCAGATGGGACGGCTGTGACTAGTGTTACCTCCGTTGTCGTCTTTGTGGTTCTTTGAAGTGACGCGGGACAGACGACTAAGCCCGAAGACATGCATTCGACACCCTTGTAAGTGACCTCTGTGCTGATAGTGGTCGTCGTCAGGCTCCCACTGTCGACCTGTCGCGGGGTTATAGCGGCCGTGTTGCTCGTGATAGTAGAGGATTTGCTCAAAGCGCACTGGGTGAACGTCGTATCCCACAGAGGAATGGTAGTGTTCGGGGATGGACCCCATGTGTGATCCACCAGGGCGACTGTGGCACCTGCAGCAGCGCCTACCACGAACTGGTAGGACTCCTCGACCTGGAGTTGGCAGCCAGTTTCGCCACCAGTTGGATCGAAAGTAACGTTCGTCGTCAACTCGGCGACATGGGTCCAAATGCTGACTTCGACACCGGCGCTTGCGCTGAATACGTTGACGCCGAGAACTTGGACGTCAGGAGAGGAAACCTCAAAGCCTGCCCGAGCCCTTACTCGCAATACAGCCTTCAGGACAACACCGGCACTCTCAATAGTGACCGGAAGGAATTCGAAACGGCCGCCATCACTAGGAGTCTGGTGGTTAGCCGAGCGCAGAAACGATATATAGATCCAGATCCATGTCTGCATTGATCCTAAATTGCGTTAAAGACTGAAGGGGAACTCACAAGGCGGTCCGGTCGATACTATTGCCGAACAAGACAATTGACAACGCTGCTCCGTCGTCTACCAGGATGTGGAACCCACTGTTTATACTTATCTCTGCCTCTGCGCTCAGGATCAAATCGACTTCTACAACGACCCCAAGGAAAAGGTCTTCGCTAACGCGAATACCTATTGGTGTCTGTGAAGTGTAGAGATTCAGGGTGTAAGTGACACCACCAGAAAAGACCGTGTTGAGTGCTACGTAGAGCTCCAGGTTGTCGAACTGGAAGCGGAGCTGACATTGCGGAATTTCTGGGATATCAATGTCGAAATCAACATCGATCGGTGGTAGGTCAAAGTCATCCAGGTCGAAGCCGTCCGACAACCTAGTTACTACACTGCTGGTATAGTTCTTCACAAAGTTGATGGTACTGTCTGTGGTATTCTCGATCGCATCACCGACTGCGACGGTGAGGTCTCTGAATGCTTGACTGACGTTGAAAGCTTCCGAGATCATCAGTTCGGCTTGAACATTGGCCTTGATATAACAAGTTGTGCAGGTAATCTCTATGCCGCCGGTGACCTCTGTTCCATTCCGAAGTTCCGTCGTACTAAACTCGTGGAAAATTTTAGCCATTTCCTTCCCATATTATCAGAACGTGTGAAGTCCAGATGCAATTATGAATTGCCTACATACTACTCGTAGCTCAAAAGGGTGGCGCCTTCCCAACTCTTTTCAAGACTGGTGCTATTCCGAAGAACTATGTCCCTTTTCTGGTGACTGTACGCTGACAAGCTCCGGCCGACGGCTCTCACGACATTTCTGAGAGATACACCGGGAGGGCCCCATGAGCGTACAGCTACGTCCCCGGTGGTTGGACTACCAGCAACTGCTGAGAGTCCGGCTGCGAATATCGCAGCTCGTGATATTAGGTAGGTAAATAACATTATGGAGTGGATTGCGTTCAGCAGGACAAAGAACCAGAGACTTGAGGGTTTGCGCGATTGTTAAGCAAAGTCTCCTATCTCACTGAACGAGGAAGTATGCATCTTTATAAGATTAAATTATTAACATGCGAGGCTGGGAAGAGTCTGTTTGCGAGACCAGGCCAGGGACTGTTTTGCGGCACAGTAACGAAGACCCTGTCCCGCAAGCGATAACTCTTTCCATTCATTGTCCATTCATTGTCTGCCTAGTGTCTCTCTGACAGGGCATGCGGTAACACACAGCCGCGGCTGGCGAAACCCGAGCACAGTACAATTGAAATAATCGATATGCAGATGCATGCACTCCGAGTCCCAGTGTCCTTGGTTTTTGAGCCGCAGTTCCGGATGCGCTAATGGCTTGGTATATTACATCCCCGCTCGGGTAATATAGACGCACGACCTCTTCTAATCAAAAAAACTTCTTGGATACAGGAGCATCTACAGGGTAAGATGGCAATGGCAAAGCGGGGAAAAAGAGGGGGTTCTCGGCAGTTGACTGTCCGGTATCACGTGTGTGGCATGTAGACAGCTATATATAGGCCTGCAGCTTCAAAGAGTTGGGTAAAACTTGCTATGGTGTTAAATATCTCAGTGTGGGAGATCTTATTCTAGTTGTCGACATTTGGGTTGGTACAATATACGATGTTGTGGGTCTGGGAGGCTATGACTGGGACGATGCATATGCAAGTTGTATTATATAAGAATTACTATAGCGCCTGGCTTCAAGGCTAAACGATTACCTGTGCATATGCATATATGCACGATCGTGGTAGCTTCAACGGAGTAGATACCTTTGGCTTATCCGTAGTACATTCTAGGCATCTTGTCCGTCGGGGCTAACCTTATCGTGGGCTGCAACTTTAACCAGACGTAAGAACTAATGGATGCCGAGGGCTTGAGCCTCCTCGCCAATTTCGTGGCGTGGACAACCGATGTTGTAAGTTGCAAGTGTCCTTGATATTCACAGCCCCATTCGCAATTAAGCGCACGGCCGCGATAAATGCTTCATGCATGTTTCGTACCGGCGTTGGTTTCAAGGAAGACTGTGTCGCGGGATCGGGATCGTCAGTTTCCCTCCTCTAGGCGAAGAGGCAGCGTCTGCCGGTTCTCAATCCTGCGAAGAGACATTCAAAGGAGCACGCGACTTTATGCTGTGCCTCGCAGAATTATATCCTTTTGGTCGTGTTTGGCCGTGTCTTTTTTTTCTTGAAGGAGCCATCCGGTCATCCGCTTGCATATGCAGACGGGTCCACCTTGTCCTGTTTGTCACGCGGGACGGGAGCTATTTTTTGCGCCCGTGCAAACACCCCCGCCTTTTCCTCCTGTCCCGCTTTCTGATTGCCAAGGCCGCCTTAAAATTTTGAGCCTCAAGTTCTGTTGGGAGCGGAGGTACAAAACCGAGGCTGACGATCGACGAAGCTAGAGCAGATTTTGCGAGGCGCAAAATAACCTGCGTTAGAACACCGAATATTTCAAGCCGGAAACTATTATCTAACATCTGCAAATTTCCGGGATCCATTCGTCGACTCACGACATCGATTACTTTCTGTTCGCGAAAATTTCGAAAAGAGGCACGAACAGCACTTCAGTATTGACTCGCATTCAATAGTATTGAAGCGGCGTCGCAATTTTACACTGTCAGTCGAGGCTTTTTTGCGTGATATACAAGAACCAAGCGACTAGCTAGGCGAACAAGGAGAAGAGACAGAGCTATTGCAGAAAACGTAAAGGTTATATGGGGGGTGTCAGAAAAGCCAGTTGATCATTCCCACCTTTAGCTAGCCTCCATATATCGTGCAATAGGACTCTGGAGGAATCTTAGTCTGTAAGCCAGCATGCGGGCGAAGACTTGAAGAAAATCATTACTAAGAGCTAAGGATCTGTTGTATCCTAACAGATAGAACAGCTAGCTTCCATTGCATGAAAAGTTTGACCAGGGTACATACGCTGAACGATAGTGATTATAATCGATAAAGCTGCATAGTGCTCATCTGTGTTCATCTTCGTATATTTTTTGCCCCGTAGAAAGCTAATAGTGTTCGAATACAAGTATACAGAGCCACAAGCCATATAAACGAATCATGAATGAGAAGTCCTTCGCCGGTTAAAGTACGGCAGTCAGGCTTGCAAGACAACGAGAAGTTGGAATAAGATAGAAAATATCCTCTGATATTACATTAAATGTTGAGTGACTTTGAACCAGATTCGTTTCAGATCGAATCAATTGACCCGAGTACTTTTTGAGCAGCTTTCATATTTCTGTCGTCTGGTACAAAGAAGCTCCGGTGCCTCTGATAGATGTGCGACTTCAGTGATCATGAGAAACGACAATATATTCGACCATTCTGCAGACCGTAGAACAAGTTTGCACGGGTAGAAGTTTGAATATGTGAGAGTACTAGAGAATTATGATGAAAGGTATATGATGAAAAATCCATGGTCGTCGAAGAGTTTCCCAGCTCTTGATGGACGTAATCCGCACAACATCTCGATGAAGGAGATTGGTCGTCCGCAACCATATCCGAAGACGCGAACCAGATTGAACATCCGGCGGTGGATAAGTCGAGTATCTATATATGCTATGTTCTCGCAAGTTAGCAGGTGAAAGACCATTCGATTCGCTAATAAAGTTTTGATACTGACCTGACTTGTGAATGAAAGAATTAGTCGGGGGCAGTCCAACGCTCGGCCGCCCGAATAGTGATTTCAATGTTATATACCACCGACCATGTAAATTTGTTCGTTTCGTAGCCACCAGTCGTTAAGTGGCACTTTTACCGACTTGAGTTGAGTATCATCCTTTTTTGTGGTATCGGTATGGTTCTTCTGCGTCGTAAATGTGAATGCATGCGTTAATGTGAGTTGTCTCAAACCCAGACAAACATAAATTTCTTTTGGCGTGAAAGGGTTGTTATTGTCATATAGGATATTCCGAAGCCACAGCCTTGGTGGATGATAATGTAAGTTTTTGTCAGGCAGGAGTGAGATTATTT
Organism: Drechslerella dactyloides; assembly: GCA_020064725.1. Classification (NCBI taxonomy): domain Eukaryota; kingdom Fungi; phylum Ascomycota; class Orbiliomycetes; order Orbiliales; family Orbiliaceae; genus Drechslerella; species Drechslerella dactyloides. The sequence goes on from JAGTWJ010000017.1 coordinate 295,639, forward strand.
GGTGGTACGAGAACTCGTATGTATTATATATGATGAGGTGTTTGTGTAGAAAGTATGCAGTATAGTATGAGTATGAGGCCGGATGTTGGTGTGATGTTAGAGGAAGAAGAAGTTGAAGAGGCTTCAAGGGGATTCACAGGGCTATTTATACTTACCGGGTTCTCGGCAAGGGAATCTCTAGATGGCATACAATCAGCGTATTTACGATATAACAAGTAACGGCTTTCTGGGCGTGCTAAGTTTCTGAGCTTTCATGATATCATCATTGGCCGGTGTCGACATGTCTACAAATTTCCGTGGTATGTCACGCTGTTGGGTGGATTGCCGGAACATGCTGGTGTTGAGACAAAGAAACATGCGGACGCCTGACCAACTTGAATGCTTGTTAGACTAGCAGTTGTTTAATTGCTTGGTTTTTTGATTTACTTCTAGGACATGATAGATATTGATAGCAGTATCCGGTCTCACAGGTCCAATATACCCAGCTGCAGATTCGATTCTACTATATTGGAGCTAGAAGCGAAAGACAGTTTATAACTTCGGCCTATCACTCCGGAATCGTACGTAACAATCATAATTAGCACGATCAATTGAAACAGCCAGTAGAGAAATTATACTCTGTGTATCGTCTCTAGATTGGCTAGCTCCGGGACTACGTAGACCCTGTTCGATGATTTCCTTTTCCACTGCGTTGGTGTGACGTTGCGTGCCAAAATAGGCCTTGTGGTAGTCTCGGGGTAGCTTTGTGCATCTCTCGATTTGGAGAGGCGCCGGCGACACCAAACGACGCCCAACGCAACTTTACCTTTCTCTCGCGATCCTTCAACTCCACGTCGACAATGGGACGACGCGACACGACATGACATAGCCGCATCTCCACCTCTCCGCCGCCATGGACAATGTCGACGGCACCGAGCACTACAACCTCAAAGTCACCTCCGAACTCCCCACCCTCCAAGTCATCATCCTCGACACCAATCCCCTCGCCTGGGACTCCCTAAACCGCACCTCCAACCTCAGCTTCCCCGCCGCGCTCTCCCAGCTGCTCATCTTTGCCAACGCGCACCTCGCCTTCTCGCAGTCCAACCGCGCCGCCGTCATCGCCAACCACATTGACGGCGCCTACTTCCTCTCCCCCGCCCCACCGGGCACCGACACATCCGACCCCGACGAAGCATCCCTCACGCCGGAGCAGCAGAGGGACATCGCGCAGAGCAATGCGAGCAAATACCGCGGCTTCCGACTGCTCGAAGATGAGGTCCGCGCAACGTACCGCCGGCTCATCCGCGCGACGGACCCAAAAGCGGTAGCCGAGAGCGCGAACGCGTCGTATCTGTCCGGCGCTCTGGGGCTCGCGCTGACGTATATCAACCGCGTGTGTTTCGGCGGCAGCGGCGGCCGATCGAATGGGATACCGGGGGAGGAACGGGGAAAGGTCAATGCGGCGGGTGGCCAGGTCGACGATACAGGGCGGACGATGCATGCGAAGATTCTCGTCGTGAGCGTCACGCCGGATCCTGCGATGCAGTATATCACCGTTATGAATTGCATATTCGCCGCGCAGCGACTGGTAATATTGCCTGAACATTCCGGTTCCTCGTTATTCTCGTAGTAACATTGTGTGTGGGTGTCCGTGTAGAAAGTCCCCATTGATGTCTGCAAGCTGCGTGATTCCACCGTCTTCCTCCAGCAGGCAGCTGACGCTACCGGCGGCGTCTATATCGAACCTGAGGCGCCGCAAGGCCTGCTCCAGTATCTGATGATGGGATTCCTGCCGGACCACACCGCGCGGCAGAGTTTGATTTTACCGACGAAGGTCGATGTCGACTTCCGTGCCGCGTGCTTCTGCCACAAGAAGGTTCTCGACATCGGGTTTGTCTGCTCGATATGTTTAAGTAGTACGCCTCTCTCATATATCTCCCCATCTACAAACATACCCGCCATCATGCATATACGGCTTTGTCCTGCTAACGTGGCCTATAGTATTTTGCGAGCCACCTGATAACGCGGTTTGCAGCACCTGTGATACCAAGCTAGATGTCTCCTCCCTCGCGAATATCGGAAAGCCAGTCGTCGCACTCCCGAAGAAGAAGAAAAAGAAGAGAGCCTTAGACTCGCTGTCTGAAAGCAACACACCCAGCGCAGCAGACAGTCCCGTACCAATACCATGATCACCCCGTCTACATCTAAGCACCCTAAATTACGAAATATCTGATGTATAGATTGATACCCCGACCTACGGGTCTTCGATAGATATAATCCACCTAAACTCTTTTTGAATTCTCTTTTGAATCCGGACAGCAGCAGGTCTTTACCGGCTAGTCGTTCTAGAGATTGCCGGATGCCCACAGTACTGCAGTGGCAATTAATAGGATATGTCATACCGTCGGAAAACAGAATATATACAAGTACAAACGCTGGACCATGCTTCAATTCTAGAGAATCAACAGAAGTATATATGCAGGATCTAGCGTATATAGGGCTGTAAATTGCCAGCCGACCCACCCACCGCATCAAAAAATGGCCGAACAAGCTGTAATACGTGTAGTACTAGAAGAGTTTGGGGGAGTCGGATTGAATAGCATAGATCTCGAGAAGAGGAGGAATAGAGTAGAGACAACGAGACCGAACGCCGACGCTATGCATGCATGCACAATCGAGACCATTAACGTACTTCGATCATAGGAAAAAGAAATCCAAGGACGAGGCCTACAGTGAGCGAATAAAAGCAAGGCTCGCGATGTCGCTATTGAGGCAAAGGTCTTCGAAAAGGATATGGAAATCCTTCTACATTTAGAAGCTCTAGTCGATTGCCGACAGCAGCAGAGACTAGCAACGGGGCGCGAACGACAGGTGACCATGCGTAGATCAACAACGACGGGCCAAATGTCAAAAGCAAAGCCAAAGAAAGAAAAAGTAGTCAACGAGGGAAATTAGAACCCAGGTTGTAGACCGTAACAACTGCAAAACAAAAGCATGTGCTCAGCCACAAAGGAAACCAGAAGTCATCCTCGGCAGTTAGAGAGCGTCGTGCAAGCAAAGAAGTGGAGCGTCCGTCTGGGGAGTCGATCCAAAGGAATGAAGATTCAAGCTAAGTGGCAAGTTAGGCCAAGAGTGGGATCAAGTCCAAAACGATCGGAGGAATATCCAACAAGCGAAAGAGCGGACTGGGAAATCGTCACCCGGAGACAGACAGAGACTCAGGCTCCGAATCGACATCGGAGCTAGAGCGCTCGTGTCCGTCGAACTCTATCAGCCAGTCGCTTCTATCGTGTTCTTGATTGTCGGGGGTTTCGGGTAGCTCGAGTGATGTGCCTGTGTCCTCTCCAGGGTCTGAATTCTCGTCATCGTGAATCAGATTCTCGCGGGATGGGACCTCGTTAAGTCGGCCGTCGATGTGGAGGCCTTCCAGGCCAGAAACAACCGAATTCTTCTTGTCAGCCCTTATTTGAGACGCTTTCTTTACCCTTCGAAACCTCTCTCTCTTTGAAGCTTTGGCGGGTGCGTCCACTGCGTCAAGATCGTCATTGGAGGGTTTGGGCTGCATCTGGAGAAAGCGGCAGAAGCCACCAATCGCAAGTTTCGGCTCGCGGCTGGTACGCGACATGATGGTCTTCGGAACGGAGTCGTTACTGCACATCGATGCCAAAGCCTAGATGATTCGTTAGTATAAGAGCCATCAAAGTTAAGATCAGGTGAATCCATACGAAGGAATCGGTGTTGTGGCCGAAGACAAAAGTAATAGCCCGTTTTCCGGTTCCGACATTCTCAGCTTTGAGAGACATGACGCCAATGGCAGCTTCGCCCCAAACGTTCGCCTTGCCATATCCCTGCGCACCTGTTCAACGATCGAAATCGGGGGTTAGCGGTTGATCTTGTCGTAGTACGGCTCTAGAGAAATTACCTACCCATAAAATCATCGTTGATTATAACCTTCATTGCTTCCATCTCATCTTCAGCGTCGTAGAGCCTGTTGACAGCTTGTGCAGAAATCAAAGCATGGAGCATGTGTTCTCCGGTTCCGCTGACAACGGTGCCAACCTGCCGCTCTCCACGGTCTTTGACAAAAGTCCCGACGCCAATGAGGGCAGCAGGGCCTACCCTTCCTGGCTGCTTCATACCGATACCACCACTCGACGAACCAGCAGCCATGTTGCCGTATCTGTCGATACAGATGGCTCCAACGGTATCGGTGACAACATCGACGTTCTGTTTGAGGAGCTGCGGGGTTCCTGGCAGCTCACTTGGAGTTGGAGGGAGAGCAGAGCCTGCCTGAGAAATAGGACGAGTGGTCGCTCCCAGATGGGGGAGGTTTATAACCTGAACTTTCTCCCACTTCCCCTTCCGCTTCATGATCTCTTGATACTCGATCTCCTTCTGCCACTTGGAGAATCGGACGCGAGAACTGTGAGCTACTAGAGCTTCGGGGGAACTAACAGGGAACTGCTGATCTCTGGCGTAGTCGACGGCGCCCTCTCCGACAACAAAATTGGGTGGCACTCGCTTAAGAGACATCGGTTGGGAGGATCGTTCGAGGATTAGACGGGCAAGGGAGATCGGATTTTGTATTTCTGGGCGAGCCGCAATAGTTAGCTGATTATGTTCAACCATTCGAAAGATATAGCAGGCGGAGTTTGGGCGAACAGGCAATTTACCTGGGGTTGCGCCAACAGCACCCGTACGACCGAAACTGTCCATGATAGAAGCATCGGCCTCTACAGCTCCATCGAAGTTGAGGTTGCTGCCGTAGCCGCAGTTTGTGACCGGGTCGTCTTCCAGAATACGAATTGCTATCTCAACCGCGTCGATGGCAGTACCCCCCGTTTTGAGAGCTGCCATCGCCGCTTGGCAAGCACTATACAAGACATATGCATCAGCGAGTGCACAGTAACAAATACACATCCTTCGGCATTGAAAAGTGGAGAATACTTACTTTCGGCACGCGCCAAGGTGCTTTTGCTCATTCTCAGTGGAATGGTATCCTGCGCCGGCATGCACAACAATGCAAGAATAGTCTGGATGGTCGAAGCCCGATGGGTAGCATCTGACCGTCGTGTACAGAGACTGGTCTGTCGACGCTGTTCCCTGCCTACGTGGGCCCATGAGTGCTACGATGGGACGTGAGAACGTCGAGGGGATCAAAGAAAGTTTCGAACTCGAAAGAAAGAATGGCGACACGCGGACGAGATAGCTGTATCTCTGGATGCTGGTGAACGTAGGGCTGAGTGATGAATGATTAGTGAAAGCTCTTTGACAGCGAGCGAAGAGTCCGCCCAAGATTTGTGCCATCTTTTGGTCAGGCCTGCCATGCCGGATATAGACAGCATCTGGGTTTTGGGATGAGATGTTTATGCGTAGGTTTACCAGAAACTCACCGGAGAGATCACAGGCTATCGGCTGGCTGATCAAGCTGATTTAGAGATGATCAGAGTAGGCTGGATGAAGAGCCGATGGCCTGTAGAATACGACAGCTTGAGAGAGATTGGTTCAAGGAGGAGCAGGATGATGAAGGTTAGAGGAAGCTGAGGGCGGCTGGCACGGGTGTAGTTTGTTACCACCGCCCAGTCGCCTGCTGGCCGTGATTTCGAATGAGAACGGAGTAAAGTGCATAATAGACTGATAGCATATACTTATTTGATAACAGCAGCACCTCGCCACTGCCCTGAACCATGAACTTTGTCTTGGACTGCCTGGAGCCCAGAATTACCGGAATCCACGATGCGGCAGGCCGCGAAGTAGCGAAAGACGTGTTGCCGCCTCGAAAATGCAACGTTTGAGGGATGTCGGATTAGATAAGCAGCAGACCATCACCGCCTTGAGGTAGCTGGGCTGTGTCCTCACGATACCATCTAGTAGCTAGAGATAGTTTATTTGGATGCTCTGAGACCCCTGCCGCTCACAGAGCCGTCGAGATAGATTGAGATGCGGTGCTGCCTGCTGTGTTCTAAATTGAGCTACCGAGTTTGGTGGAAGCTTCCTTGCTTCTCGCTAGCCAATCATATCGCGGCTTGGCGCCGCCTTCCTACGTCTGCCAAAGTGGGCCCTCGTAAGCTGCTCGACGCTCTCCTCCACACGCCCTCGCCGAACGTCACCCATCGCCAGACCTCGCAATCCGTCCTGAATCCGTCTACCGGCTGCTCCGATCAGGTCGAGCTCCTCGGCGTCCCGTCTGCCCGCCATGTCGACCTCTCAAACTCCCGCCGTTGTCATGGACAAGTGAGACCCCAACTACCCCTCCATTTGGTTCGCCAATTCGAGAGCTGCCAGCTGACGTCGTGTCCTCCCCGCCAGCGGAACGGGTTACTCCAAGCTAGGTCCGCCGGGATTCTCGCAGCGTACTCGCCCTTCGAATGCGTCTTCGCGCTTACAATGATGTTGTTGCTTAGGTTTCGCCGGCAATGACGCACCGTCGTTCGTCTTCCCCACCGCCATTGCTACCAAGTCCGGTGCTAGTGGGGGCGGAAGCGGCAGCGGAAGGCCCGCTGTCGCACAAAAGCCCAGCTTCCTGACCGGTGGAGCTGGGCCCAGTGGGCATCTATCCGCGAAACGTGGAACCGAAGATCTGGACTTCTTTATCGGCGACGAGGCCCTGAATGCTGCCAAGGGACCCGGTACGATATTACCTTGTGGGGCAATACGCATTTATGAATCGCGGATCTGACGGTATTTGGTGCTCAGGATATGGAATTGACTATCCCATACGTCATGGCCAGATCGAGAACTGGGTATATTCTCCACATGCTCAGGAGTGCATGAACGGGACTGACTCGATGTAGGACCATATGGAACGGTTTTGGCAAAGCTCCATCTTCAAATATCTTCGCGTAGAACCAGAAGACCACTACTTCCTCCTCACCGAGCCGGTATTACACATTCACTATCCGTTCGCAATGGAAACAAGCTGATATCGTACCCACAGCCTCTCAACCCCCCGGAATCGCGAGAGTCTACCGCTGAAATTATGTTCGAATCGTTCAACTGCGCCGGTCTATACATCGCCGTCCAAGCCGTCCTTGCCCTTGCCGCCTCCTGGACATCCTCCAAAGTCCAGGACCGCAGTTTAACAGGCACGGTCATCGACTCCGGCGACGGTGTGACGCACGTTATCCCCGTCGCCGAAGGCTACGTTATCGGCTCGTCCATCCGGTCCATCCCCATCGCCGGCCGCGACATCACCTACTTTGTCCAGTCCCTCCTCCGTGACCGCGGAGAGCCCGACAGCAGCCTCAAGACCGCTGAGAGCATCAAGGAGGAGTTCTGCTACGTGTGCCCGGACATCGTCAAGGAATTCAGCAAGTACGACCGGGAACCGGACAAGTTCCAGAAATACGTCGTCGATCACCCCGGCGGCCGGAAAGTCAGCGTGGACGTCGGCTACGAGAGGTTTTTGGCGCCCGAGATCTTCTTCAACCCGGAAATTTACAGTAGCGACTTCTTGACGCCGTTGCCCGAGGTCGTTGACGGCGTCATCCAGAGCTCCCCCATCGATGTCCGGAAGGGCCTCTACAAGGTATATCTTACTATACATTTCCTCGCAGACCACCGCTGACCCTGTGTGTAGAACATTGTTCTGTCGGGTGGCTCAACCCTCTACAAAGACTTCGGTCGCCGGTTGCAACGTGATATCCGTCACATCGTCGACGCCCGCATCAAACTCTCAGAGCAGCGTGCCGGCACGAATGTCCGATCCAGCGGCCTGGAAGTCTCTGTCATCACGCACAAACGGCAGCGCTACGGCCCTTGGTTTGGAGGCAGTCTATTGGGCCAGACCCCCGAGTTCCGGAGTTACTGTCATACAAAGCAGGAATACGACGAGGTTGGGCCGAGCATCGTCCGGCGATTTGCGCTGTTGGGTGGACCTGGTGGAGCTGCTTAGTCGAATATTGGCCGCATTATCACTATATTTTCAAGGCTGGTTTTCAAGGCTGGTAGAAGTTTTCTGAGTGGCGATTGTGGAAGCATTCGTCTTGTTCATATATCTTTTTGGCATGAGGAAATAAAGAAGTTTCGAAAGTTCCTTCCTCAGTGTAGGCATGCATCAACTTGTATATCCGACAGACCATAGACAGTAGCCGTATTGGCAAAATGCGTAGACAACGAAGAATCATTTGTTATCCTTCTTCGCTAGCCGGAAGCGCTAAGACCAACCGCTGCTCCAGAACATATATAAGTATCTTCAACAGCGAGCCTCGGCGTCTGCCCCCGAGACTAATAAGTACTTATCTACTTCGGCAGGCGTCTCAATAACAAGGAAACGTAGTTATAATAGCAGGCGAAGCGCTGATTGGTGCCGAGCTCGAGCTTGGAATTCACCAGATCCTAGCCGAGTCCCCCATACTTTCCGATCTGTACAGCCGCGGCGGGTTAGCGGGGCTGAAGCATAACTTGGGTGCGCAAGGATACACCCAGCTCACTTGGCGCGAAGATGGCATGATGACCGAGGGCATTACCACGATTATCTCTCCCGCCATTCTTGAGTCCTTGAACATCCTTTCTCTAAACTAGATCGCCTTGCTTGTCGCGCCAGCGTAGCCTAGTCGCCACGGGAAACTCACCACTGCACTCTTGTATTAGTGTCTACCGTTTCACAGCCGCGGGCTTGGCTTAGATGGACTTGCGTTGAGAACACTCTCTTGCAGTCAAGCGCATCTTGAGGGCTCGCAGCTTTATATTATTCAAGACCGTATAATCGAAGTTGGAATTCTCTCGACTCGCTACGCGTTATCCTTAGAATATCGAAGGTGAACCCAAATGCGTCACCGCCGTCCTACGCGCTAGCCCGCCTGTTTATATCGAGCAAAAGAGGTCTGACACGCGAAACGTCAGCACCAGGTTTGAACACTGGCATTTCCAATGCTAAGGCCAGTCCGTGTCCTCGAGAAAGGTACGCATAAAGCCTTTTAGAATGTAGATAGAGTCACGAATTTATCATCTGTGGGAGGTTTTTATTAGCGTTTTAAAACGAAAATTTACTAACTAGGTCGAATCCAAGACGGCGATGACTGGGTGTTCCGAGACTCTGATATCGAAAAGTTCCTGGATGAAAGCTATGGTAAGGCATACCCGGATAGACATACATAGTGGCTAGTAACCAATCCACCGACCCGAATGACCCGATCTACACCCAACAATGAACTATCGACTGCCCATTCTTAATTACAGCTTTAGGCCATTATGTTTGCTAACGATGCCCTCATATTAATCGAATCATGGTCTTGCTAAGACTCGCATAATCCATCATTTGTGTAAGTGTACATGTATACACTCGAAAGTGGAACATGGATTCACATTTCAAATGGGGATGTATATCCACCACCGACGCCGCTGCCTGTGGCTCGGCTTGACTAAGTTATTGGTCGATCAGTTTTGCAGATGCCTATGCCCTAAGTCTGGGCCAAGACCGTTATACAAACAATGGCAAGTTGTGTCATGATCTCGAAGAGTTCTACGGCATGCCCGCCAGAGTCTGGAATCAAGCACACCATGGGTCGAATGGATTCTTCGGATGTAGAGAGGGTGAGGGCGGAAAAATCGGTAAGATCCTGTTACACATCGATGGACATGCAAAGAATATTCTAGCGACTGCTGACTCTGGAATCTAGACACTTGGTTCCGGTTTTGGGTGAAATATCTCCACGAAGACCCCGGGAAACCCTTCCCGAAATTCTACATTGAAAAATGGTACAAATTGGGGTTCTTCACAACCTGGAACTCAGCCGGCCGTAAGAGCATCCTCTGCATGAACTGCCCTGTCGAGTTCGCGACGGACGTGAGGACTTTTCTTCAAGAGACAGAAGGATGTCCGTATGAAGCCGACCCGTTTTGGTTCCATCAGATCATCGTTGGAGCACTTTTGAACTTCTATGATACATCCATCTGGTCGATTCGGGGAACTCTTCGAGATCTCGAAAAGGCAAGACTTTCCCACAGCTAGTGCTTCTCCCTAACCTCCAGAATATATCTGATATATAGCCCACCATGGGGGGCCTCTCCGCAGAGTCGGTCGACTCAAAACCTCATTCCGACCGCAAAATATTGGGACTACCACGAGCTTATGACGCACGTCATCCATAGCAAGGAGACACTATTAGTGTCGACTGAAACCGTATTCAAGATAATGCATCGCCAACGCGAATGGCAGAATAGAATGTTCACAACGGCTACCACCACCCCACACATGGAAAAGATGCGCCGATATTCAACGCAAGTGTACGATGACCTCAACTGTTATCATACAATGCTATTCAGTCTGAAGTGCCGACAAGAGGGCATGGAGGGTCGGCATCAGAATGAAGTTGACTCGGTAATATTTCCACATAGCTTTAATTGCATCGTCTTCATATATCAGAACTGACTTAATACTTTCCCGCAGACATCACTTGCCGTAGCCCAGTATCACAGCGGCACGGCCATGGAAGACTCCAGAGCGATGAAAGTCATAGCCGTCCTGACGGTGGTTTTCCTTCCGGGGACATTTGTATCGGTAAGTACCGCAACGAATCCAAGTATCTATCGCATGTAACCAGGGCTAAACGATACATATTCATATGCAGGCGGTTTTCAGCATGAGTTTCTTCGAAGCCGATGCTAGCAACATCTCGGTTTCAAAGAGCTTCTGGATATACTGGGCGTTTGCAATCCCGCTGACTATCGTAACTGCTGCTATGCTTAGACTTATTATATACTGGCGGAGGGCTACGGGTAGAACCGATATGCTACCTTCCTTAGTATGACAGATGGATGAAACCTAGTATTACAATCAACCAAAGCAAATGACACATACACGGTACCAGGTCCTCCGGCTCGCCAACATTCTCTTCTTCTAATATTGTATGAGGCTTCTAGAATGCATATGATTTCTATCTTCGCACGGAGAACTTGTATTAAGCTAAATGCTGCAATCGGCATCCTAAAATCGTTCAACTGTGGGACAATACAGCATTCAGACCCCTTTGCGAGCATGTCAGGCCTCGTGTTTGTCATCGGTTGAAAAATGAGCGTAGGTCGAAAATAAGGATGTAATCCATCACACTCGTGGCGCTATCGCAAGGACGTATGTTCTGAATCTGGATCTGATTCAGCGGTATAACACCGTCTATAGGGAGAAGCCTCACGCGGCCTGGTCCCTCCTAATTGCATCTATCATCCCTATAATTTGTGCACCTATGAACCAAAGAACTAATGGTAGGATATATATCTACAATTGACCCGGTAGTATACAGAAGCCAGCAGTACGCGACAGGTAGAAGGTATTCGAAAGGCAGCCAGAGATCTCGAGACAATGAAGGACTATCCTTTTTCGGTTGGCTAGCTCTGTCTCCTGCGATTTTGACCTTGCTTTTTTCTCGAAAACGGTTTCGCCCTTCCTTGTCCCCCAAAAAACAGATTTCGGAATGATATCAGGGATCTAAAGCCTTTTCTGACTGGGACCGTGGAATCTTTTTCAATGTTGGAGCTGTCAGAATCTTCTTCAGTATCGGGGCTCTTAGTTTGCGTCTGCTCAGCCTCCTTTCTTATCGCGGCAAGATCTCTTGCGCAGTTCTCTACGTCTAAAGCCCCGCTCAGAAGCTTCCGTTTGTAGATAAAATACTTAACGTATACGTCGTGTTCTTGTTGAGCGAGTTTAGCTTGCTGTTCGTGTGCTGCAAGCTCCGTCGAATCCCATCCGTTCCAAATGCACTTCGCTTGTGAAACTTCGAACTCTTCCCGTTGTACCGAGTGTTGATTTGCTACACCTTGGTATTGTTTCATACAGCCCTCGAAACATTCCAACCAAGGACCGCCACAGAGATAGCAAAACTCGGAGCCGCATCGGCAACTGATATGATTGCATCCATCGATTTTCGCGACGAGGCTTTTACACTTGAAGCACATCGCCCAGTTTGCTGCTTCCGCCAGCCCGGCTAGCCTGACCAATCCTTCAAGTTCGCCACAGGCACCACCGTGCATCTTTTTGGGGCATCGAGAACAGGTGACGGTCTTGCAATCCACGCAGAAAGCCCCGCCGTTGCGGATCGAGACATCCAGCAATACTCTCTTGCACTGCCAACAAGGAACGAGCACTTCTGACTTATACGTCTGCTGCGCTCCCAAGTACTTCCGTATAGCCGGTGGGCTCAAAGCTATCAGTACTAGGTGCGCGTCGATCTGCTCGCAGCAATACGCTGGCTTGTTCGCTTCAGCTGCAAGTGCAAAGTTCTGGCGGAGGCAGCTAAAGCAGTGACTGTGCCCACAGCTTGGCAAGTTAACCCCTTGGTTTCTTACCACGGGCTCGTCGCATATAATGCACACAAAACGGTTCTGCACTGAGCCGTCGTTTCTGGGGTCCGTCGTAATGAGTTCTGGGCAGAGTTTGCGGAGTGGGCTCCAGTTTAGCTCATCGTAAGGGTAAACCTCGTCTCCGTCGGAGGAATCGTCATCGATTGGTTTTATAGACATGGCAAGGGGCGCAAGTTCGTAAACCGGCCTATCGTCCACGTTTGATATAGCGTAGAAGTGATGTTGTAAGTGCAGGCAATGTAGCCTTCGAGAAGCAAGAAAGTCGCCCAAAGTAGGATAGGCGAGTCTATGGAAAAGAGAACCCTCCGTTTTACGAGACGGTCCCAGCCACAGTTAAGATAGGAGGTTCTATAGTCGAGAATTATATATCAGTGACTGCATGCATCAGTCATTATACTTGGGAATGCCATCTTACTGGATGGTAGGTACTTTGAGCTCCGTCAGGCGGCTTCCAGTTTCAAGATATTGGGTGATCTTGAAGGAGAGCTGAGAGAATGTGCTTGGTAGTATATAGAGCAGCAGCAGCTGTGAGAGTAGTAGTAGTAGTAGTTGAAAGAATCTTAGAAGTGCGCTTGTAGCTGTCTCTTCACCGGATACCTTATATATACTGAGGGATCGGCATCTGGTTCACGAGACAAGGTGGGCATATGGCATGTAAATAACGCTTAAAAATGTGTAAAAAGGTCTCAAAAGAGTGTTAAAAAGAATCAAAAAGCTCACAAAAGCTTGGAAGGTTTGCATGCTCCATTTGAGCTCAATTGCTCGACAGATGTACTGGAGGTACAGTGTAGATACTACGACTACTATACTGACAGGAGCTTTGTATCTTTTTTAATATGCGTACGTATCTAATAGCGTTCCCTATACTTTTCAAAAAGGTTTATGCATGTCTCATAGGATCCTAGTGCTCCCACCCGGACACAAGGTTCGCCCCGAGAACCATCGGTTATCCGGTATTCTCCGTTTGTGTTTTTTTCTAAGACGCTTACTAACTACTAAGAGTACATGGTCAAAGGTCTTCCCTCTTAAATAAAGAGCTAGATTGTGCGCGTTCTGGGAAAGTTGGGCATCATCAATCCAACTAGGCCACAAGTCTTATTCTTCATTCGTAGCGTGTTAATCCGAAGAGCTTAAAGCTAAACGCAGAAGCTCGGGCATGCTCAACCGGTAATAGGTATCCGCGAGCTTGTACTAGGCGGTCTGATCTCGGGGGCGCTCAGAGGTCTATTCTCCGAAGTTTTAACCGTCCGCTGCAAGACCAAACCGTCCCGCCATCCCGTCCCGTCTCGTACATCCTGTATGGTTCCAAAACGCAAAGATGCGTTGCTGTTGGATATCGTTATCTCCGATCTCGGCCGGCCGCCCTGCTCGGCACGAACAACCGCACCGCCTCATGGCTACACGAATGCGCTCACGGGCGCTACTTTGAGCTTCAGGGATTCTGGCCATTCCGCGATAGCAAGAATGCTTACATCAAGTTTACTCATCTCTCTCACTCTCGACGCCACCTCACCAATTCCCCGTCCTTCAGCCCTACCGCCGTGAAAAGATTACCACCTCATCCCACAATCATTCGAACCGCGATCACCATCACTTGAATCTACGTGCAGCATCACAACCACAACCGTTCACCTGGTCACTCGCGATGGACTCGACAATCGACCTGCTCGACCCTTCCAAGGCGCTGGACCTGAACTACATCCGCTACCAGCTAATGTACGTCTGTCGATCGCGGCCCCTCCGCTCTCGCAAGCGCCCGCTAACATGAGTGCGAAAACCCTCCATAGCCGCCTGGAAGACACCATCGTCTTCACACTGATCGAGCGCGCGCAATTCCCCCTCAACCCAACAATCTACACCCCAACAGCCCTCCCCGTGCCGGACTTCTCCGGCTCCTTCATGGACTGGATGCTCTTCCAGCAAGAGTCGATCTATGCGCGTGTGCGCCGCTACCAGGCGCCGGACGAGTATCCCTTTTTCCCAGAGGTGCTGGCCGTCCAGCCGATCCTCAAGCCGTTGGCCTACCCGAAGCTGCTGCATCCGAACACCGTGAACGTGAACGAGCGTATCAAGGACGTGTATGTTAATACCATCCTGCCGGCGATATGCAGACGGTCCGTGGGGAATGCGGTCGGCGGGGCAGGCGACGATGAAGGCGATCGCGGCGAGCAGAAGGAAAATTATGGGTCGTCGGCTGTGGCGGACGTGGCGGTGCTGCAGGCGCTGTCGCGTCGGATACACTTTGGCAAGTTTGTGGCGGAGGCGAAGTTTCGCGAGGACGTGACCGGGTTCACGAGGTTGATCGAGGAGCGGAACGGCGAGGAGATTGGGAATCGGATAACGAAAAAGGCCGTGGAGGAGGAGGTGCTGAGGCGGCTGCGGTATAAGGCCAAGCTATACGGGCGGGACCCGACGCTGAAGCCGGACGAGGGCGGTCTCGTTGGCCAGGATGTTGGAGTTGGGAAGATTGACGTCGAGGCTGTCGTGCGGATGTATCGGGTGAGTTATCGTAACGGCAGCGTGTGGCAGGCCGCCTGCTTTTAAAGAGAGAACTAATGGGGTCTATCTAGGACATTGTTATTCCACTGACGAAGGACGTTGAAGTTGAGTACCTTCTGCAGCGGCTCGTGGAGCCAAAGCAGGAGTCGACCGGGACGCCAGCTGGCGTTGTGTGAGGGCGAGGTCCCTGCACTTTCCTTCCCGTTTGAGGCTAACAAGCCAACGGCGCGGGATCGATAGCGGGCTTGGGACTCTCTCAAAACAGGCATCCGCTATCTCGAGATTGCTATCCGGAATATAGAAGTTGGCGGGTAACGGCGTAATGGTTTAAGCGATATCTCTTGGCTTTGACGAAGCGAAATTCATTTGCCCTATGCAGCGGACTGGTTCTTGTATCAATAACATCACTATATCGATCAATGCATCATAGCTTATATCATTCAGGAGAAGCATCTGATTCGTATCTATGGTATACGCACGTATCGCTAAATGACAAGCTTTTGTTCTACTGAAGTCTAGACAGTAAATCCTGATCTAGTTAGCTACCCGACATGATGCCAATAAACTCTACGCCTCCACTCCGAATCATACACGTTCAATGTAAAGTAACTCGCCGTTAGCAGATGGTGTCGCATTCGTACGAAGCGGATGTCACGATTCATCCTTGGCGTCGGCCTCGTATCCCTCCGTCTTCATGTCAGCGATTCCGAGATCCTCGTTCTGCTCATCCGTACGTTCATAGTCCACGATCGTCAGATTCGGGTCCGGATCCGGGGCATACAAATTCTGCAAGTAGCTCGCAGCGAGCGGGTCTTCGAGAACGACGGTAAAGTTGATCTTCCCGTCGCGTGCATTAGCCAGTCCTTCGAAGAACTTGAGCCACCGCTCGCGCTCTTGCGGAATCATGCTGTCAGAGGTCTCGCTGAAGATGCGGCTGTGAAGGTCGTCGTGGACCTGTGTGAGCAAGCCTTCAAGGGTGGTGAAGCGTCCGCCGAGGGTGCCTGGGGTGAGGTCCAGTTTGATCTCGGGGATCGAAAGGGCGCAGCTTTCGGACTTAAGGATGTCGCGGGCCAAGTCCGAGGGGTCCGTGACCTTGAGGGTCATTCTGCGGCCGTTGGAGGGGACGGCTCCGCCTGTCTTGACTTCGTTTGATTTATCTGTTACACGATAATTGTTAGACCCATTGAATGTGATGATGACGTTGGGTGGCATCGCTTACATCCACAATGATCGCAAACGGTGCTCATAATCACGACTTCCTGGAAATGAGGGATCTCCACCATCTTCATGTTGGTGACCGCGTTCATCGTGCATGTTGGACAGGTTGCAGGGAAGCTGTACACCTCGTCCTTGGTGATTTCAACATCCTCGCCAGCAGCCAACGTGGAGACTTCTTGCGCCTGGGCCTCTCCCGATTCCTCAGCTGGTAGAGCCAGAGCCTCGTTCTGCTCTTTCGTTCTGGGGTAGTCTGTCCGCGTCCACTTTCCTCGAAGATCCTCCAGTACTGGCTGGACCCAGCTGTTCCCAGATGGGTCATCGAGCTCCAAAGTCCAGGGGTACGTTCCTGTGCTAGCATCCTCGTCGATCATCTTGCGTCCCTTCTCCAGGAATTGTTCGATCTTATAGTAGGTCTCCTTGTCGACATCCTTCCTCTTCTCTTGGTCTGTCTCAAGGTCTTCCAGGACGGTCGTCAGGAGACCCTCGACGGTTGTGAGCTGGCCGCGTTGAGCTGGTATCTCGAGATCGAGGAGCGGAAACTTGCACAAGCAATTATCGGACTTGACAACTTGACGCTGCAGGTCAGTGGGGCTGTCTATGCGGAAGGTGTACTTGACACCACGTGGTTGGATCTGGCCAGCTGATTGGACCTCGGAGTTCTTGAAGTGACAATGTGGGCACTCGAAGGACATGAGGATGACCTCACGGAAGAACGGAATGGAAATGAGCAGCATACGTGTGGTGCCCTAACAATCAGACGAATCATTTGTCAGATTTATCAAGTACGTGGTGCGGGGCCATTAATTTAATCCTACATTTTCGTGGCAGTTCATGCAGAGAGACTCGATCTGATCCACGACTCGGTCTTCGTCCGGCTTGTCATCGACTTGCTGAGCAGCAGAGCCAACGGCCTGGAACAAGTCCGTCTGAGTGGTGGCGTTCTCAGCGCCATCGGCCGGAGCACCCTCGTTCTCCAGGAATGGCATCGTGTTGTATTTGCAAATGTGGATGGAGCTCGAGCTTTGAGGTCTTAGGATCCTAGGATATTGCAGTTCGCCGTATGCAGTCCGTCTGCTGTGTCCTATCTATCTTGTGGTCGTCTTGATGAAATAAGAGGTCAAAGCGCCCTATTTATACACACTTGGCTGGCTTGGACTTTGAAAATGACAGCGGGTGGCGAAGAGTCATAAGTCAAAAGAGGCGGTGGGATTTCGACAGGTCGTTAGATTTGTCAGTCATGGCGCACAGAGCCGCACAAAAGTTTTCCGAGCTTCGACGTTTGCCCAAAGCGGAAGCGGCGAGCGCAGCCCGGCTTATCGATAAGCCCCACCACCGCAACGCATTTCGTTCGACCTCCAACACGTTTTCCTTCATCCACTTTCAAATCTCGATCACCGGATGCATGATATCCCGTCAACGGCTTCCACACTGACAATCACTATCGCAATATGGCTACTAAAGGAAATTGCGTGGCGACAGGTATCCCTGGTACCACTCCGCCAGGACATGCTGCTTCCAGGGTCCTACACCCGCCTGGCTGATTGAGGTGTTCCGCCTGTCACCGCAACTGTTCTGCATCCGGATCCGTTCATGCACCCCTTGCGATATCTCAATTGGATACTCGAAAATAGCAAAGCGGCAAAGCTCCTGCACGACATCGTGCACGGGAACGGATCGAGAGATGAGGAAGGACTGTTGTGTGGGGAACACGCTGACGCGACATCCTCACTTTCGTCATCGCGCGGCCTCTGCCTGGAGTGCACCCTATTCCCTACAGCGGTCTAACCCCATACGATCCCGTTCGTACAGCGACCACTTCTGCAAGCCAAGAACCATCACCGGTCGCGCTCGACGCGAAAATTCGCAAAGTACATGTAGTCAGGGGGACTAACTCGATCGAATAGCTCTTCTGCAGAACTCGCGCCCACGAATTCTTTTTATGCCTCAGTCGCAAAAATCCGGCAGCGCGCAGGCGCCTAGCTCACGGCTGTCCACCAATCATATCATCTTGTCGCACCCTGACGCGACCCCTTGCCAGCGCTCGACTGACCGATAGTCATTGAGTGCACAATTTCTCAGGGTTCAAGCCTAGGTAGAAACACTCTCTCTATATACACTCTCCGATCACCCCCTCTGCAGCTCGGGCTTGCGCAGCCCACCTGGGCACCTTGGTCGCCGGATATGATCCGAACAAGGCTGCCATTGGGAGATCAGCAGCCAGCAGACCGAAGGTACTGGCCGTAGCGAGCGAGCCCTTGTCTGCAAAGTCTGGCAGCATGCATAGTAACAAGCGCTTCGAATCACCACGAGATCACGGAGCCCGGATCTGGTAGCACGGTACGGTATAGTATGGTATAGGATCCTTTCAATAGCTGCAGATTTCCCCTGCGGATCGTAGGCAGGGCGCTAGCGTCAACTTGGACAAGTAATAGACTCGTATCCTGTGGGTAGGTTATATAAACCATGTCGCCGTGCACAGCTCGTCGGCTGGTGGCCAATTCACGAGTTCGTCTGGTCACGATAAAATGGTGGGCGCATTGTTGCATTTTTATTAGCACAACGCAAGCTAGCTAGCTACACCCCCGTGATTTCCATTTCTTTTCTTCAGTGCACTATATTTATTCTCTTCTGCATTATAGCGTCTATCTTTTGGAGTCTTTCGAGTTTTACTATCGCATTTGAGTTCCTTTCTATTAGCACAGATATATATACCTTATCCAACATCCAAGATGGCTGTCCTTCCTCGTACAGTGAAGAACAGCCGCAGCTGCCCCAAGCTCCTCCTCAAGCCCATCCAGACCAACCCGAACGCCAAACGAACACCGTCCCTCGCGAGCCTGCCCGCCGATATCATCTACCAGATCTGCGACCTTCTGCCGAACAAAGACGTCCTGAAGCTGCAGCTTGTCTCTACCACCCTCGCTGCCAAGCTCCCCTACGCGCGGCTCGATGCCATCCACTCCCAAAAGACGTACTACCTCTGCTCCTACAGCATCCAGAAGCTCGAGCGCTTGATCCGCAATCCCTCCCTTGCCTCCCGTGTTACTCACATAACCTTCGACGTATCCGCCCCTTATGTCCGCCTCCGCTCTCGCCGCTCTTGCCTTGAGGAAGCCCGCTCCTATCCCGACGAAGCGCTCCAGCGCCTCCAACGCTGGTGCAGCACTCACACCCGTCGTTGGAATAGTATGAAGTCCTCGTCCGGTCCCTCCCGCCGGCCATCCACGGCCTCCCGCGTAGAACGCACAGTAAACTACGAGCAAACACTCGATCGGATCTTCTCGCTGTTCCACGCACATTTTGCCGCAAACGCCCCGCCCGTCGAGTCCGACGAAGAAGGCCTGTTCCGCCGCATCACCGCCGCGTTCCAATCGCTTCCGAACCTCGCCGTCCTCGAATTCGCACACACGAACCCAAAGACCGAGGACCGTGCAAGTATGCTCTCGCGCTGGCGCGAGTACAATGACCACCTATACGCGCTGCTGTACATCGACCCGAAAGTCGAGCTGAGCAGCGGCACTTGGCCGTGGAACTCCTGGCTGCGACCGCAGACGCCGTCATTCCTATTATCGACGGCAATCCCCGCAATTCTGTTCTGCGCAACGCAGGCGGAGCGTACGATTTCGGAGGTGCGGATAGGGAATACGTCGTGGGGTCCGCAGAATTTCGGCCTGATGATATCAAAGTTTGAGCCGCAGCACGTCCGACGGAGAGACGGCACGCGGGAAGGTTGGGAGACGGCGTATTACCACTGGATATGCCGGTACGTGGACGACTACAAACACACATTCGGCAAGCTGCGTCGTTTCGAACTATGTCTGGACCCGGAGGAAGAGAAAGGGGATAATAACTCAGGCCGGTTACCGGAGTTATCGCTATGCTTATTAACCATCCTGAAAAACGTGGAGGACCTGAAGGTATGGCGGCTACGAGGGGACACGGAGCAGCAACAAATGCAACACCCAGGGAACTTTGTCCTACCAACAGACACACTGCTACCCCGTCTGCGTAGACTGGAAGTGGGCGAATACGCGGGTATCACACTATCAGGACTTACATCTTTCATCCTCACAAACAGCGCCTCCCTGCGACACCTTACCTGCGACCTCTTCGCGTTCGGCGAAAACACGCACTCGAAGAAAGACATCATGACATTCTTGAAGACTCTAAGGGCATCAACAGACCTGCGCACGCTCAAAATAGACTTTCTCGTCAGCAGACTAAAAATCAACGGCAGTAGACCAGCCGGCGAGAGCATCGACCATGTGTACCTGGGTATCAGCGTCCGCGGCGGCTGGGAGGAGTCCGACTGCGAGTACAAGGTCGGGGTGAAGCGCGTGTCGATGACAGGAGAGGATAACCTGTCAAAAAGCTTTTGGATGCGGAAGAGAGGCTGGGATGACTTTATCGGCGGCGTAGCCAATCATTCTGGATTGGGCTAATTGGAGGTTTTCTATGTCATCAAGCTTTTGGATAGCTATATAGGCAAACTAGTAGATAGAGCGTTGTATTTTATAATTCATGACAAAGCCATGCAGGCCTGGATCTCGATTGAGAACAGGCGAAAGCGTCATTATGTCGATATTCCATTTACACATAAAACTCCGATAGACAATATGAGGCCATAGACTCTATTACTTGACCGCAAATCGGGTATAGGCATATATCTCTAGAATATAGCTCGAGATTGACACTTCTGTAATCCAGCTACGCAGAATCTAGAGCCCGATGCTTTACACGTATATAATGGATTTAAAGCTACTCAACAGTGCCACGGTAACTCTACTGGCCTACAGCAGCAGGAAGGTCTCATATATTTCAAAGCATTGAAACGTAGCTGTAACTTGATCACGGCCTGCAATTTCCGTCTATACCGTCTGAGATAGCACACCTGAGCATAATTTAAAGCCCTAGAATCGCATTCGGCTCCTACCAGTCTCAGGCCCCTGTATCTTTAGACCCTAACTTCCGTACCCAGGGATGCCTCCTTGCGCAGACCCTCGAAAGCCTGAACCTACTGCACGGCCATACCAGCGACGTCATAGCCCTGGCGAAACCATACGGATCTCCCGTAGTCGCTGCAGTCATCATACAACCCTCTTCGTCCTGAATAGTACGTCTTTGCGATGGTCCCTACTACCTCGACAGGGACTCTAGATTAGACTTCTTACTTGTACTGTTTCCTTTCGACAACCAACTCTCATAGCTAGCTGAGATTTGGGCTGTCCGGCGAGTTCGAGATGGTCTAACGTCCTACGATACCAGTTGCGAAGTATCTGCCAAGAGCGAATATCCCCCCACAGGACCATCAGCATGATCCGATGAAACCGGACATTCGAATATTGCAAGCAATGGAAAGCCCTGCAAGAGCAGCAACTGGAGGCAACCGAAGACATTATCCCCACAGCCCCACACTTGAGCTGGAGGCCTTTGAGGCGATTGACCATGTGGCAAACGCAACCTAAGAAAACGCAGAGGGCGGGTTTCAGCTGCTATAAAAATTCATTTATATTGCGTTTATGACCAGAGCATACGGCTCGCCCATAGGGAGAGGGTACAGGAGGGACCAGCTGCACTTCTGTCAGCTACCGGCTGTGAGTCTTGTCCTCGTCGCCAGAAACAACGACTTCATATCCCAGAAATTTTAAGCTGCTTCGTTGACTCCTTAGCCTCTCTATACAAGCAATCTTCGGACCCCGGATCTGCAGTCAAGCCGGTGAGACTCGATCTTGCGAGGTGGAAGGAGCAATCGAATGAGGCGTGTGAAAAGCTAGCAAAACATACTGAGCTAATCCCGACGGCCTAGTGAGCTTCCAGCAGTTGAAGGGGGCGAGTGTAATAGGACAGACTTCTGTTATGACCCTCCCATACCCGATGACGACTCCAACTCCACTAATGTATCTCGCTCTAACAGTGCAGATATGGCTTTGGTACCGGTCTCGACGATGGCTCAGCCAAAGAGGCCAGCGAAACGGGCAGGAGCCTAGGCTGCCAGTGTATAGTATCCCAGGAAGGGAGACTGATTTTGATGGACATCTTAGATATGAAGCGTTAGCACATGATTGAACGAGCCAGAGCGAAGGGAGTCATCACTAATAGCTGGAAGCTACAGGTGTTCGTCACACTTACGTCCTCAACCAGCTTAATATTTGCACCGGGGTGTGCGTGCCCCGCACGGCCGGATGCTGCATGCCGAGAACCATTCGCCACATAGGAAGTTCAGGAAGTGAAAGCGGCCGGATCCCACCGCAAGGGGAATCCTGCGGGATAGAATGCAGCAGAGATTCGATAAGCTGCTCCGAAGTTTTGAACCGACAACACCGTCATCGTGGTATCGCGGAACCGATCAAGGCTGAGCATTCAGCACAAAGGCCTTCGCCGTGCTTGAGCAGCCCAGGGCACCCCCATCACGATGCCTCGCCGGCCGGGCGTAGGCAACAGCCTGGGATCGATATCAGCCGAGAATGATGGGTAGAAGTGAGGATTCAGGCGGTGACTGACTATGGAGAGGCTCCAACAAGGCTAACGCTTCAAACCCCAGCCGGCGAGACATTGAAGCGGTAGATAGCCAAGAAGCCTACCAGACACGAGTACAATCCGGCAGTGGCGAACCGATGGGGTGCTTCCGCAAGGAAGCACCAACTTTGGCGAGGCGTCGCCGGCACCGAATGCCTTCTCTTCTTTGCACCCCACAGCAGCCCCACCAGGCCTATCCAGGGGAAGTACTTTGTGCTTGGGTCGGGGAAGATGCTTCTGGGTCGTTTGGTGTGATGTTGGTGTTAATCTGTGGGACTGCTTGTCTGGTTCTTTATAAGGCTGATTAGTGTTGATGTGCACATGTGTGGGTATCTAGGTGCCCAGAGGGTTCAATGGGCCTGTTGAATGTGGTCCCGACGATGTTGCTTGGGAGAAGGGGAACAGTCCCAATATCACTGGCTAGGTACCTAGGTATGGAATTGTACTTTGCGCGGACGGCCCATCGCTGATTGACTACGAAATCTTCAGCTTGTCTCTCTCAAATCCGAGATCCTTCCAGCCCCTTGAATTCATTGAATAGATTTCCGGGTATACTGGAGTGTCGCGACTGCACCTTCTATCCGGTCTGATCTTCGGTTGTCTACTGCTGTTGGCGTCGAGCGCATGACTCGGAAGACCTTACCGATAACTTGGCTGTATATCGATTGGCAGTCTGGTTTACAAACAGGCCGCGTGTGTAAAGACGCATAATTGAAATTTTGTGATACTACCCACGCTAGCTAACTTTGGCCATTATATAAGAACCAATGCTCAGAGGGAATACAGTCGTTGGATGATCAAGACAGATCAAGGCGTCTAGCTTTGAGACAACTTAAGATCAAAATATCCAAACGCAGACTTATTTGTAAAGCAGACAGTGAAATTGATAACGTAACAGAGCTTGCCCAATTCAAATTCGAAAACATGTTCGCCAGCACCCTCTGGCTTTAACGCCGACGCCAGGATTGACAGTGAAGAATTACGCTTTTTGGCTCCTCGTACGCTTTGCGATAGGACGCTCGTCTGAAAGCTCTACAGGCGCTCCATCCCAACCATAAATGTTCTTTCTAGTGACTGTAAATTTCTTTGTCGGATGAGCGGCAGCGTACTCTCTGGCTTCCTTCCGTATTTTCGACCTCTCGGCTCTTTCGATGACCGCCAAATCGTTCATCTTGCTTCGCAGCCTCAATATTTCTACAGCTAGTTTCATGTTCAACGCCCTCTGTGTGCGCCGGGCCTTGACGTCCTTTAGCTTCATAGTCCGATCTGCATGGCTCTTCATTGCCACACGTGCATGGTCCCGCAATAGGCGAAAGCCGATCCTCTCCTTGTAGCTCTTAGCATTGCGAAGGGAAGTAGTCGACTGTAAACTGGCGCCAAACGTAATATCGGCTCTGCTCTTGTTGAAATCGACAACAGATTGGGGAGGTCGCTGTGGTAGCAGCGTCACAGCTGGAGGAGCAAACTGGATAGGCGGAGGCCGGGCTACTTGATTCAACCTGACACAATCGCACGGCGAGCAACCACAACGAAAGCAGAAGGACGTCTTGCAGCTAGAAACAAGTGCACGGCGAATCCGTCAATCACTGATCCATAATCTCACAATTCAGCCGCGACGCATATATAGGTTCACTTACAGGCACGTCATGCTGTTGCATCCAGATATGCGATTAATAACCCTGCTGCATTTTGGACACTGCGTCCACCCTTCTTCCTTCGCTAATTTCTTGAGGTTCTCCGTCTCCGGATCCTCAGGGCACAAGTCTGAGTGCATCTCCTTCTTACATGTCGTGCATGTCAGCTTCTCGCAGCTAATGCAATATGCTGCATCCTTTCCGAGTTCGCTCAGGTAGATATCGCCCTGACATGAAAAGCATGTCACAATGAGCGACGCCTGATGCGCCTCTCGCAACGCGAGCACGGCCTTCGCCTGTGCGTCGGTTAGGACAAAAGCGGTCTCGGCAAGTGGAAGCTCTGTGCAGCACCGCGGCGGATAAGCCGTCGAGTCGTTGATAGCGACTTGGTAGTTCTGCGACAAGCAGTCTTGGCAGTGCTGGTGCCCACAGGACAGACGCACAAGCTCGTACCCGGGGGATGTATCGCCGCAGATGAAACACTTTGCGGGTAGCTCTTTGTGGTAGACAGGCACAAGGCGACGAGGTTCCTTGACTCTGGATGTCCAACCAATCTGCCCGGCGAGAGCATATATGGTTTGACTCGCTTCGGCGGCTGTTGTTGGATCCTGCGCTAGTGGCATGGTACCAGTACGAGACGCTCGAGCACGGCGCATGTTGAGGAATTAATACTCGAAAGCAGCTCGGGCCTAATACTAAAGAGAAAGAGCTAGGGAAGGATCTGAGTGACTTCGTAAACTGCAATTGGAGGAGACTGCCGCAGCTGCGCAGAGGAATAGAGTAAAGACCGACGTTCCTGGCGTTTCCCAAGTCACCTTCGAGAGGAAAAGAATTCTTGGAAGAGCGTCGTACCGTGGTGCACTTCTGGCGGATTTTATAATTTCGTATCAACCGGCCCGTATCACAGGATCCGGCTTGAAATATTTCATTCGACCTCCGGGCTGCGGTTCCGGCGACCATCGTTGGCTATCTGGATCCTGCCACGCCTGCAAGGATCCGTCGACAACGTGACAACGTGACAACGCGTAGCCGCCAAAATCCAACAGCCCTTACAAGCCCAAATTGGGGTAACCAGTTCTGAACCGGGAATAGCCAGGTTCAAAGTCCATCCAGACGACACGTTTAATTTCCCAATATGATATCGTGGAAGCGCGATATGACTACTTGTGCTATCACGAAGGTACAATGTTGCATGACTAATCTTGTGGCGAAAAGAGTCAACTTAATCTAGCAGACCAAACGCGCACAACCCCGAAATTAACCCCTGCCGATTCTAAATCAACGACTCATTTCGCCTTCGATTTCACGATATGCCACCGAACATCCCGGGTCGAATATGACTAATCTCAGTATTGCTCCTCGACTCTTGCACCGACCGGCCCTAGTTTGACGAACTTGACACTCTTCTTCGCCTTTGCCCTTGTTCGCTGCCCAATTGGGATGCTGGTTCCTAGAAATGTCAAAAGCTCGGTGTCCCCAACTCGCTTCCGCTTTTGGCCACGAGTCTCCATATTATATGAGTCCTGGGCTCCCGTTGACTTCTCGATAGTCCGGCCACTAACCGTATTTCCTCCCTCGAAACCTGGTGTCTTTGGCTTGCTCTTCACCGACCTTCTCAGATTCTTCAATTCTTCCCGTAAGGCAGTGATCTTAAGCGCATTTTTTAGTGCGTTCGCCTTCTTTGTCCGAACAGTGATTAGGGATTTGTGATCTTTCTGTAAAAGGTATTGCTTCCGAGTGGCAGCTCGCCGGTGTTGGCGTACCATATCTCGGTATTCAAGTGTCACTTCCGAGTTGGTGGTATCGGCTGCCGTTCCGATCGCGATAGTTGCGCGAAGACCTTCGTCGCATTTGCACCCGCCACCCCATTCATCGGCAAGCTGGCCACAACGATAGCAAAAAGTTATATTGCAGCTGTAATATATTTATTAGTCGATACGAGTTTTGTGGGCATTGCTAGCTGTTTCGTCCCGAGCGAGAAGCCATCCACTTTTTGTCGTTTTGGTGGGGAAACGACAATGCAAAAGGATAATGTAAGGTGTACGTACATGCACAAAATATAGTTGCAGCCTTGGTTCTTTTCTACTATGCTGCCGCACTTTGGGCACGAGGACCATCGTAACTGTCTAGCCAGGTTCTCGAGCTCGGACACGCCCACGTCCTTGGGACAGAGGTCTCTATGCATTGCTTTCCCACATTTAACACACGTCAGTTTGTGGCACGGTCTGCAATACGCCGCCGAGTCGGTGATTGATGTCCACACATCTCCTAATTTCTCATTGCAATGCACGCATGTCACAAGCTTTCTCGACTCGGACACCTGTCTGAGTTTGAGAACCGCCTCGATCTGGTCTTCGGAGAGAGCGACGACTGCTTCTTTAAGCTCTAGCGGGCTGCAGCAGCGTGGCGGATAATGTTCAGGCAACTTTATTACCAGCTCATAGTTCTGTTTGATGCAAGCTTTGCAGTGCCTGTGACCGCATGAAAGTTCGACAGCCTCGTAAAGAAAGAAGCCCGCATCACAAATGAAGCAGGTTCCTCGCCCTTCGAGAGAATAGACTTCTGCCTCTGTTCGTGTTGGTGTCGTGTTGTGCTTGGTGCGCTTCGCCCATCCCAGTCGAAGGGCGATGCTGTATATTTGATCTTGGGTATCTTTGGGCTCTTTCGTGGACTCTGGAGCCGCGCCCCCTCTTGCCTTGGCAGATTTTCTTGACCTGGATTTCGATACCAGTGAGGAGGACATGGTGATGTACTGATTGATAATCTGCTTCACACGTCAAGCCTACCAACCTAGGATCTAGGAGGGGTGCGCACGCGCGGTTAACAGAATACAAAAGTGAGAATGCGGTAGATTGAGGGAGAATGCGTATGATAGACTAAGTCTAAGATGTGATATGCCCCCTTACAAGTGCTCGGAAAACTAACGGCAATGGATGTGAGATGTAGGATATCGTGCTTTTGGTGCTTCAAGAATCGAGAACCTTTTTGATTTGGCAGGCGCGGTTTCCCGAAGACTGGCCTCAAAGAAATGGTGGCTGCTAGAATAGGAAGAGAGCCGGTAACAATACCACATTCTAGAGGCTATATATATATGCATATAGTCTAATAGTAAACAGTTTCATGTCCATTCAAGGTTCTCTTGGTGAAGGTGGGATTCTATTGATGCAATGTCGAAACTACAGGCTATTTATATACGATATATCGCCACGTTTTGATTTGTAGCGATGTCAGTGTACCACTCCAGTCAACAAGAATACTTAAAAAACGTCCTGGAGAGGGCGACCACCCAAACCCACGTTTCTTCATGCCATCACTCCTACAACCGCAGGCTTAACCGGGCACGTATCTGGAATACACAACGACCCGAAGGCCGCGCCTTAGTCCGCCTCAAAAAAGCCCACCCCTCAGAAAATTGGAGGTACAACATCCAGCTTCCCATATAACGTCTCTATTGAGACCTCGCGTGCACTTCGACAACTCCGACTAGCAGACCGTCTTGCTAGAAAGCACTGGGCCACCCGACATACAGATAAGGCTAACATCACTATCTCACTGCAAAAGCAGATACTATATTTCAAATAGAGACTGCAGCGATAAAACTACAACTGAACAATATTATCAGGTCCCGAATTTATGAGCTATCTCATCTCCTCGTACTATGGTCCGACGTGCTCACTGAGCAGAGAACCACATCAAGACTTCCAAAGATCCTCGCCACCAGATTCTCGTTTCACGAGCCATCGCTGCCATTGTGGGTCTTCGATAAAGACAATTTCGGCTGGCTTTGGTCTCGTAAACGAAACCTCCCTTGCTATGCTGGCTTCTTCTGGAACTGGCGCAAAAAAAGTGTTGGACGGCGAAAAGACAACATGTCGAAGCTTAGTCCAGGGTCAAAAATCAAAAAGGACAGGGGGCAAAAAGCAAAGGCAGACTTTTGCGTCCGCCGGGAGTCGAACCCGGTTCTATTGCTTGGAAGGCAATAATGATAACCGTTACACTACAGACGCTATCAATCTGAACTTTTAACTTTCAAAAATTGCTGTTGAACCACTTTGGGTGTTTCTTGCTCGACTTTGTGATTTTTCTCGCAGTTGAGGCTGTGGCCGCAGAGAGGAGTGAAAGTAGGGATACAAATGATGCCACAGCCGCCGCAAGTTACGCGGTGTTGGCATTCGGGTGGTGCCAGACGTATATATCTCGGATGAGAAGGTGGGCTACGATAACTATAGTGACCTCGCACCAGTTCGGCTTCCAATGCACGAAATATATATATACTCCAGCAGAATACCCTAACTAAGTACTCGATTGGATCCTCAATAGCAATGATACAAATGCTCTGCATAGCAAGCTAGATTCGCTCTCGAATACCGTAAAATCCAAGTCCATTTACACCATCTGCGCATGATCCACCAAGAGAGGAGTCTCCTCTCCGCTTTCGAGATCGTCCCGACCTATTGATCTAGATGCAGGTCTCCTTTCTGGTGCCTTTCCCTTCGGATCCTCGTCTTCCTGCTTCTTTCCAATCCCGAGCAGTTTCTGTAGCTCTTCTCTGCGAGCTTTGATAAAGTAAAACCACAGCCAAACCAGAGACCACCTGATCAACGTCATGTTAGCCACTTTGCCCGTACCCTCTCGAGTATACTATAACGCTAGCAACTAGTGATTGCGAGGTACTTACAGTGCTACACCGCTAATAAAGGCTGCCGGTATCGTCGAAACAACCCAGAGAATAAAGATCCCAATGCCCGGCCAATACACGATGGTATAGTTTAGTGAGCTGATAAAGGCGATGAGAAGGAAATATATAAAGCCCAGAGACAGGAGAAGTGCCGGCACCGCCCGAATGAGCTCGCAGATCAGGAACGTCTTTTTTCGCGGAATCGGTTTATTGTAGTAGATGCTGAGGAACCAGATGACCGCTGGGTAGAGGAACAGAAACAGATATAGGATGGTGACGAGGCGGGCCCTATATATTCATATGCACAAGCTCATCAGTATTTTTTCAAAAGAGATCTAATTCGCAACCAACGATATTGTCGCTCTCATCCCATTGCACATATACTTTTGGATAAAACCCGAGCTCGAGGGGATACTTACAACTCAAGAATAAACGTCGATTGGTAATAAGGCTGATAAATATATACTGCGAACAGCACTCCGAAAAAGCAGATGATACCCGCCTGGAAGACAATTCCCATCGCCAGGAATATCCGCAACACCCGCTTCGGATGAAATTGATCCGACGGTTCCGTGAGTTCTGGAGTGTCATCCGGCGGGCTGATCACCGGCGCTGGCGCCGCATGCGCATGCGGGGCACCGCACGTCGGACACGCGCATGCGCACGGTTGGATGCGGGCTGAAGAACGAGATTCCATTGCTATGATGTATCGTGATATTGCAAGGCCCATCCACTAAACACTAAATGGGCCACTGGGTAAAATAAGTAAGAGTAGAATCAGGCCAACCAATTTGTCGATGTGTTGCGGTGAGGCTCAAGCACAGGCTCAAGGGGTTCCCGCGCGACGGGATTGATTCATAAAGTGTAAGGGTAAATCAGAAGTCCGCAGACTGCTTATCTAAGTATTATATACAGGCGACAGGAGCAGGCCCAAATCAGCACATTGACTTAAGGACGCGTGGCAATAATCGCAGAAATATATGGATAACGTTACGTTGGGTGCGTAAGGACGTACCGCTCAAGTGCCGAGTCTAATCAATATGCGTGGAAGAATGGACCGTGACCCACTTTGCTCGGACGCTGTACAAAGGATCCAGTCATAGATATGCCGGCCGTGTATCTGCAAAATGGTTCGTGAACTCGCGCACAGGATGCGTCAGGCCATACAGTGTTCCACCCGCATGTGAACTTTTAAAAAAGGCCGAGCTGCAATAGGCGTGCGAAAGGGACAGTTTTCAAGATACAAAATTTCGTCCCTCCAAAATATTAATTCATCTAAGCAAAACACAGACACTTGCTCGAGTCATTCGGGGCTATTATAATCCGGGCAAACCGAAAAGCGGAGTTGACCCATAATACAATTCCAAATGCCGCGCTGCGGTTTGTGTTTCGAATGTGGGCAGGAGAGAATCGATCGATTCTTTATCTGTTGCGCATGTAGCAGGAATTTGCTATCACTTTCATTCCGTTGGCTGTGATAAAAACAGCACACGTGTTAGTCGCCTGCGGCGCTGAATAGCCTGCCGGCAAAAATACTATGCATTACGAATACATATATTACAGCAAATATGCATATACCGGCGTCGACTCAAGTACCGAGTTGCTGTCGCGTTTGGCTTTCAGATACGGTGTGATCTTGGCGTTGAGCCGCATTTGCTTGTTCGCCGCGAGTTCAAATGACTTGAGAGCTCTACTGAATAGTGAACAGCGTTTGCGAGGCTGACCTTTAAATTTTAAGATCGTATTTATGGGTAGAAAATAATCAATCCCTGAATTCATTCGCTAGACTTCTAGTGGTTACCTAATGAGAGTAATGGCTAGCAGTACATGCAAATGAAAAGCGCTTGTACAAGAGCTGGGTCAAGGGATATTGGTTGAAAATATCGATGGGTTAGGGGAGCTGTGCAAGGTGCAGGGGAGGTGGATTGCCAGTCATTGGGAATGAAAGCGTCAACGAAACATTACAGGATGTAAAAAGCGCGACTTGCATATCTTTCGTGAACAAGTTTTGAGTATCGAGACCGTCAAACCCGCAGCCAGGCTCGAGCCGACTTTTCAATTGGTGGGATAGGAAACAGTGGCGGTGTCCATTTTATAAGGACACGGCAAGGGTTCGCGGCCAAGGCTTCCTTCTCGGCTTTCGCCTGTTCTACCTTTATCTCCCGCTTTTGCCAGTTCCTGATAGCCTTTTTGGCAGACGATTTGTGGTATGTGTAGATGTCCTTTCGGGTCAAACGGCGCTGACGTTGGGGCTCCGGTTCGTCAGGGAGCAGTTCGCGGAGCGTGCTGTCGAGTTGCGCTTCGATTTTTTGCCTGTGCTTATTCTTCTGTTGCTCCAGGGTTGATATGTGGTTATCTGTCATGGACTCCTTTCCCTTCTTAGTTTCTCCTTTAGTCGACTTCTTTTGCTTGTCGCGCTTAGCTTCCTTCGCTTTCTTCGCTTTCTGCTTTAGAATGGTTTCTTTCTCGATTCTGGCGAGATGTTCGTTTCTTTTATTCTCCTTATCGGCCGCGGTGTCCTTGTCTTTTCCGCCAGATTTGCCAAAGATGCCACGGAAAAAGCGAGAAAGACGCTTTCCCTTGGACTTCTCCTTCTTCCGCTGCTCGAGCACCTTGGTTGCGACTTTGAAAACTTTGTTGCATTCCTCGGCGAAACTGAACTCGCGGAAGAGCCGTCTGAATCGCTCATGATTGATCCGCACCATCAACTCCCGAAGCTCCATCCCTGGACGCAGGATGCGCAAGTGGTGGATCTCGCCCCAATAGTGAGCACGGGCTTTGATCTCACCGTAGTATTCCTGGTAGCGACGTGGAAGACTGCGGTCGTCTAAAAAGAAGCATACTGCGAGGCCGCTGTACTTCTCGATAGTACGGATGCGGTCGTCTTCGTCGATATCTGTTGAGAACTGTGCGGCGTGCGCGGCGATGGCCCAAAGATAGGATTTTTGCAGTCGCGGTAGCTTTTCGTCGGGTATGTTATCGGCGGCAGTGGTGGCATCCTCGAGACAGGCGTTATAGAGACCGCGGACGGCGAGGGAGCGGATTCTCTGGACGACCGTGTAGATCGGCTGGGGTAATGCGATGAGGGTTGGATGGCAGAGGATCCCGGGCTTCTGAGGCGGAATGGGATCCATCTGAGTAATTATCACCGAACTGGTAAGTTTCTATACCTTAAAGCTGATGCTCTCGTAACCGAACACTAAATACGGTAAAACTACTCACGTTGTTTATGTTTGAGTGGAAACGGATCAAATTGACTTTGAATATCGGAACCCGCGGCAAACACAGCGGCCAATCGGATCCCTCTGCGTACAGAGGCTGGTGCGTGCAGAAGGGAAACGGCTTGAGCGTTGGATACACGGGGTAGTAAATTCGTCGTCTGGCTTTTCGTGCGTCCGTAAGCGACTTGACCCTGCGAGGTGGGATTGCGCCCTTGCAAGCCTTCTTCCTTGGTGGCCGGCGGGCAGCCTTTGGGACGTGGCAGTCCTCCCAGTCCTCTTCGCGGTTAGGGAGTCTAGCAAATCTGGCTTCTTGGACTCGGTACAGATCTGGGTAGCGGGCTCGTAGTTCAGGATGCTCGCCGAGATATATTTTTCCGTCGCGCTCCATGTAGCTAAAGATGCTATATAACGTGTAGACGTCAGCTGGCAGCCACCGGCTCCAGGACTTGGGGATTTGATACTTACTATTCTTGACGATCCCAAGAAGTTGTCGAATAAAAGGTGATGGAAGAAAACAAAGTGCGAATTGTTCGTGCGTCTCTCATATTTATAGACTTTGCAGTCACAATACCGCAAAGTCGAGCGCGGAATCCATCCTCGAGGCGCTTCAGCTAATAATGCGTTGCATGTTGCATTTTGCACCTGGCCCTGGGCCGCCATTTCTAGCTCCCGGATGCTTCTAGCTCGATCCAGCTACCAAAGCTAAATACAACCACACGCATAAGCTGCACTCGAACAGCATGCATCATCTGTAGCGATAAACCAGCTGTAGGAGGGCACAGCAGTTCGCCAGGGCATGGACAGGTTCAGGGAGCTGGTTTCTAAGCTCAACGTTGGAGATCTGAGCATTGGTGACCTGAGCAGGGCGCGGTCAGTCGATGCATTCGTGCCACCTGCGCGGTGTAGCTCGAGCTAACGTCGCGTCGTGTGCGCAGAACCCCGAGTCCGCAGCCTCCAGCCCCCGATGTGGTGGCCAGACAGAGGGAAATGTACGGCCCCCCTCTGGCCGCATTTTATCGGTGGTGCTAATCCCGCGCCCGCAGTCTCGACGAACTGCCCGCAACCAAGGCTTTCATTGACAGGTTCGTCACTCTACAAACTTGTTATATGAAATATTCACACAGCATAAACTAAAGTGTCTCGATAGTCTCCCGCGACATGTCATCAGTAAAACTGCTGCAGAGAACGACAAGAAAGCCGCTGTAAGCTATCTATGCAGACGCGGATAGGTCGTCAATTGCACTCTAATTATTCTAACGTTTCAAAGGAAGCCATACTACTAATAGGCCGTGTAGATGAGCTAGTAGGTCGCCCGTCTTCCTGAACATAAATCGCTAGCAACTGGCTAACGGATCCTAGATCCGCTCGCACGTAACGGCCGCGCACGACCTCCGAAAGTATGTCGAGGAGTTGTCAAATGTCAAGATACACCTCTCTGCCGCGCACGACCAAGCCTGTATGCGCACCACCCCCAGCAGATGATTACATCTCATTATCGTGATTGCTAACTATGTTGCGTAGATTCTCTCCACCAGCAGCTAGTTGAGATTGATCGCGAGATCAATCAAGTGGAGACAGCTGCATCGCAAGTCGACCTGGACCGACTCCAGCAGACCGAAGATGCCATCTTTGAAGCTTACGCTAAACAGAGACGGTGCGCGTCTCCTCATTTGCCTGCTTCTAACTCCTGTTATGATCATGGTCGCTAATAATATGACAGAGCGGAGTTGAACCAAAAGAAGCAAGAATATGAGGATAAACTCGCCTCCTTCCAACGAGACCGCTACGTTGTTTCAAAGGACTTCGGCCAGCGCTCGACCTCGCAACCGCGGCTTCCATCGAAAGCTTCAGCTTCCCAGCCAGTCGTCACCCGTTCACAATCGAAAGGAAAAGAAATAGAGGTCCGACTCGATCACGGCGAAACACACCAGAGCGGACTAGATGCATTTCTCGGTGTGGATGAGCCCAGTGGGAGTCGGCCAGCGGTCAGCAGTGCACAAGAGAAGCTGAAGGAATTTGTCGGGAAAAAGGGAAAGGGGAAGAAGCCGGCAAACAGGCTACAGATACCTGCGAAAGCAGCGCCGGCGCGACCGAAAATCGACATCATGGCAGACGAAGACTTCTCCGATTAGAAATGCGGCCCGGGCAATATTACAATGGTGAAACACGATGTATCAAATATGGTTACGAAATCTGAAATATAAACCCGAAAAGCTGTATTGACGTAAGCAGAAGTCTGTTAATGTGAAGGAGTTATCGCCTGTGAAAGTGGTGGTATGGCAAGGCCTTAAGGATGAGGTAGTCAATTTTGGGACCGATAGATCTATAGAGAGGACGTAGTTGATGACATGTATCTAGAGGCGCCAGCGCGCCAGATCATTTTGCATATATTATTGCGGATAATATATATTTCCGGCGCATCGTGAATCTATGTCTTTCGAGATCTTTTGTAGGCTATAGGACAGCGTCTCTTTTCATAGGATAGATACGTCTGCAGGTACACGTATACACGTAAAGCAGCTCTATAGATCTAACGAATAGAGTGCCTGTCTGGTGCTAGGGTTAATATCCACGGCATGCTCGTGTTATTTGTTACTTGCGCGATCAGCACTTCATTGCGCTCACTACGAGATAGGAATTAATAGACGAACGAGTGATCCCACGATCTGAGTATTGCATTTTGACGAACACGACATGAAATTGTAAAGAAAAATATCCCGTAGCCAGCGGTTTGCGCGAACAGTATCGCGAACAGTTGGTAGATAGATAACCACGATGACCTGCCAGTGATTGAAGAAAGAGAAAATATAGAAAGGATACTAGTGTGAGAAGGTGAAGGGGAGAGAAGATAGAAAAGAACAAATTCTTGCGTGTGGTCTTGTAGAAAGCTCTAGAGAGGAGTACAGTAACGATTTCGCAGAAGCAAAGCAGAGAAAAAAAAAGGAAGCAAGATGATATCGCGATGTATGAAATCTGTATGAAGTACGGATCAAGACGCAAACAGGCACCTGATCCACTCCTTTGAAAATACCCGTGTGAGCCGCCTCTCCAATTTCCAACCCACCGAGTTGACCGCAGCTTCGATGACGCGATTTCCCAACTATGCCTTTTTCATAAGCCCGGAGAGTGTCGACCTCTTGATGGCCTTACCAGAGTCGCTCAGTATCTTCTTCGCCTTCTGGCGAATGCTCGCGCGTCCACTGGCCTGAGGATACCCACTACCACCAGCACCACCCACCGCACCACCACTAGCAGCAGAGACGGACGTCTCAACGTTGGAGCCCTCTGTTCCAACGTCCTCTACCGTTGACTGAGAGGCCGCAGCCTGCGCTTGGCTTTCCACAAATGCAATGCGGTCTTCGGGGTTCGCGTTTTCGTCTCGGGTGTGACGTAAATGGGCAGCACCTGGAATGCGCAATGTAGAAGCGCTATAAGTATCGGGATGCGCGACCTTTGGAGTATAGCCGGCGACATCCTAAGTCGACTGCGTTGGTCCTTCTCCCGCGCCTTCAGCGCTGGTTGCTTGAGCACGCACGGCTACTTCGCCTCCCGCCCTAAATGAACCAAGGAGGTTCCCACCAAATATATGATCTTGAATAATGGTGATGTCAAGGCTATCCCAAGATCTCAAATTGAAGATGATGTGCATATATTTGTATGGCACGGTTAAGATCGCGACGACTGAGGTTGACTCGTGGACCGAGTTGACTTCCACACCGTAGGCGGGTGGCAGCTTGAGCAGCCACTCGATTAGCATCTTTGTGGTCTTATCGGAGATCCTAGTTCGAGTGTGAAGCAAGAGAGCCACGGAGTGCATCTCTTGCTTGGGCGCGTGAATGGAGGCGGCGAGAGATGGCGATGGCAGTTGCGTAGCGCTAGCTGATACGAGGTCAGTTGCCGGCTGCAGCCGCTTGCGGTTGTCCAAGGGCAGCAGGATCGGAGTTGATCCGATGAGGCGGCGATAGGTTGGCACGGCGCGCGAAGTCGCCAGGAGTCTTGCGGGGGCCGTAAGCGCATCGAAGATTTGCGCCAAATTCGAGCTATGGTCTGCGTCCTTCGCTTTTTGAAGCTCCGCGATGACCCTTTGAGTAAATGAAGGTGGTTGCTGGCGAGTGTTGGTTGACGTAAAGGAGTCTGTCGCTGCGAGAACTTCAACTGTTCGATCTGATATTTGGTCTCCTCTGCTGGCCCTGCCCGCGTAGCAGCAATCTAATATGAACGCAACGTCTGTTTCGGCAAGCGAAGTGCCTAGATGCATTGGCCCAAGCAGCATCGAGCGTATTAGCTCCCACGATATCTGACGGTTGCGAGTAATGCCGGTCTGGTCGGTCCGCTCGACGAGAGATAATTCATTGGCCTTGTCCACCATGCCGTGTCCGGCGTAGTGTATCAACAAAAGCTTTCGGCCAGCACAGGACGTCGCCGTCCTGACAATCTGGCCATAGATTTCAGATTGGAAATAGTCGCTCGCGTTCGTCCCTGCGGGTATCTCAAGGTCCAATAAGTCGACTGGTTTCAGACCGAAGAGCCTTTGACCAGCGTCCATGAAGGACGCCGCATCTTTTCTTGCATCAGTTTCGTCACCTTCAAAATGGAAGGTGACCGCAAAACAAAGTTTGTATCCCTTGTACCGTTGTGCTGCCGCCTGCTCCAACGCTACCTTGAGGGCAGACTCGGAAGGGGACATGATATTGCTAGCCATGGTGCGAGAGACGAAGTGCTGGACAAACTAAACTTCGTTGTAAAGCAAAGAGAATTCTGGTCCAGGGGTGGATAGTCGTCGCTTCCTGGAGAACTTTGAATGGTGACAGTTATCAAAGTGCCAAAGATGGAAGAGGTAAGATTGGTGGCTCTGGTAAAGGCTGTGGGGTGTGAGTTTAAAAGTTTGTGAAATAAATTATCGCGACGTGTCTTCAAGTGATAGAAGCCAGAATGTGAGGTTTTGGAAGAGCTGTGAGAGAGAAGCTGTGTAAACAGCTCACGAACGAAGAAAGTGCGCTTGGAGTGAATCAGTCCCACAATGAAAATCAACCGTGGATGATGAGAGAGTATGAGAGGCAGCACGCGGCAGCCAAGGGTGAGGCGGATGACGCCTTGACTTTGCGAGCATATGTTGATGTCGTGAGATGTGACGATTATGATCTTATCGTATAACGATATGTTCACAATTCTCGTGGATAGTATGTTCTGTGCATATTTTGAATAAAAATGTGTAATATTTGTCAGCTCATATGTATTTTTTGAAGGTGTATGTTGAAGGTCCGGTCTCTGGCAGCTCTGCCGTGGGGAAGAATGGGGGTTTACATACAGAGCCACTGGACGCTGAGATCAATCTTCAAATCAATATTGAATGACTCACGGGCATTGCTGATATCACTCGCGCTTCTAAAAAATGGAAATATCTTTCCGGTGATTTCTAAATGCTCGGCAGCTAGCAGCTCATTTTTTGGAATATCTCCCAAGTGTGTTGATACAGGATACAAATCACTGGTGACAAGTCCAGGTTTACTATGAACACTTTGTGATGCATTATTTTAATCGATGACAACTATAGTACTACCTACTTGTACCCAGCCTTGATATCAGAAATCCTAGAGATAAAGCTTGCTTGATATATTTTTATCTCGCGAGCTATACTGCCGTACGCGTACTTTACGCGGCGAAGCCAGTGCCGTAGATATGTCCTTATTATCATGCGAATATGTATAGTATCATTTATTCTTCGATGGTGCAAGGCCCCAAGCTCAACTCGAGCTCGCTCGTGTACAAAAACATTCGCGGGCAGGCTTTGTGTGACGAATGAACACCGTATCACGTTCAATATTTGCAGAGCCAGTATAACACTTACGCTCTCGATGTCAGCGCTTACGAAACACCTATGTTTGAATTTTATTTCAATTTCTTTTGTGTGCGGTCATAAAATTACGAGCTCGCGCGAAACGCCACGAGGGCGGCAATCGAGCACATTTGCCATGCTGTTGCATCTTGCACCCTCGTGCGTTGCACAACGTCAACCTTCACCAGACCTCCTGCCACCAAACATCTCCACAACCACTTTCTCCTCAATGCAAGACGCCACCGATGGTCACCATCCCTCCGATGACGCCAACGACGCCCCCATCCACCCTCGCACCCGAAAGCCACCAAAGCATGCACACTGCTACATCACCGCCCTCACCGCCTTTCTCGCCTCCCACCCGCCCAGCACCAACATACCAATAAATATACCCACAAAACTACGATACGACATCTACGGACCGCTCCTTCTCCTCCCCGCGACATCACCTTTAACGCTACCACCATGGAATACCTACCTCGCATCCCTCCCACCCGACGTGCGGGAAGAATTCTACGGTGTACTTGCGGGTGCGTTTTCGGTTACACATGTAGCCATCAACGCGCCGATATCAACGGACGCCTCACTCGAGAATCGCAACGCCATCCGCGCACCGCGGATAACACCCCTCCACGGCGATTTCGGCGATACCATTACTTCGGAATCTCAGGACGGTAGCAAAGTGGATAGTAGAGCGTTTGATGCTGCATTCTGGGCGAGCGTCGTGCAGCATGGGGTTTACCAAACGTGGGCGCCGCTACATACCATGTTTTCCCGGGGCAACATTTCCGAAAAATCGCGAATCCACACTCTCGCCTCCCACTTCTCGCGCTCCCATAACGGCCGGGAGAGGGAGGGGAGGAGAGTGGCGGCGGTGGATTTGTATGTTGGGATAGGGTATTTTGCGTTCAGTTATTTGAAGGCGGGTGTCCCCGTTGTATTCGGGTGGGATATAAACCCGTGGAGCATCGAAGGCTGCCGACGCGGCGCGCTCGCGAATAAATGGCCCGTCGCCGTCACTTCCACCTCCACTCCCACTTCCACTTCCACTGCCATACCAGATACAAATACAACTACAGATATAGATACGGACACGCGGCTGTTCGTATACCGTGAGAGCAACGAGCATGCACCCTCGCGACTAGCGAATATAAAGCGTCGCATGACAGCCACCGGACGCAAATGGTACCATGTACGGCATGTCAACCTCGGTTTGCTACCGAGTAGTGCAGCGTCATACGAGCTTGCCGTGGCGGTACTAGCGCTGAACGATACGGACGAGGAAGCGTTCGTTCATGTTCACGAGAATGTCGCGACGGCGGATGTGGACGGTTTGAAAGAGGGGATCGTGGGGAAGTTTCAGGCGTTGGTTGTGGGGAAGGGGTTGAAGAGGGGGGTGGAGTGTGTGCATGTTGAGTATGTTAAGAGCTGGGCGCCGGGGGTATGGCACTGCGTGTTCGACATTCGCGTGTTCCCGAAGATGCGTGACTGATCGAGTTACTATACTGGATGTATCAGGAAATGGGAGGTACGGTGGGTGGGACACGAATGGTATCGTACACGGTATGGTGATGGTTGGACCGGAGGTGGAATGCGATGGATAAAGGGACGCAATTGAGATAGTATACATGAAGCGTAATCGTCACATAACATACATACACACATACGACATCGATCGATCAACCGCTGGAACGCGAATCTATGCACAAGACAGAGAGCGAGATATCGGAAAATGCACATGAGCAAAAGGAATCTATTGATGCCAATGAAATCGAGATAAGTATTTACTTTCAAATAAAAAAGTCAAGTGGCGCGGTCACCCTCCGAAATGCGCCCAGACGCTCTGCTGCGCGAGCGCCCGCGCCCGAGCCCGCTCCTCGCGCTTCCGCCGCGTCTGCCGCGAGGTGGGCGTTGGTTTGATTTGCGGCGGGCGGGGCTGCGCGATGCGGACGGCCAGGCGCGGGGCGAGGGGTGAGGCGGCGGCATTCCTGCGCGGGGCCGTCGCGAACTGCTAGCGGCGCGCGGGGCGCTGGATGCGGAACTTGACGGGGATGTTGTTCTCGATGATCTTGAGGTGGGCTTCGTGGTCCCATCGTTCCTGCTGTTCGTGGTCCTCGTCGTGCTATCCCAACAATTCCATCAGCACTTACATTTATACTACGTAAAATGGGGGAATGGGGCTAACCTTCTTGAAATGGGCAATGTCCTCGGGATGGTTCAAGTCCTCCTCGTTCACGTCGCCGTCGCCGCCGTGATATTTCTCGAAATGGTGAATCTCATACTCGTACTCGTCGTCGCCGTGATGGCCCGTGCCCAGTCCGAAATCGGGCAACCGGGCGCCGCTGTGCCAGGCGGTCTCGAACTCCTCCTTTGTGACGGCGCCGTCGTGATCGAGGTCCATGAGGTCGAAGACCTTGCTGACAATCTCCTCGCGTTTCGCGTGGGGGATCTCGGTGGCCTCGTGGCCTGTCTCGTCGTAGGCGTAGCCGGAGAGCGGGTTGATGCCGTAGGTGCGCAGGATCTCGTCGTGGGTCCAGGTTTGCGAGTGGTCAAAGTCGTGCAGGGTGAAGAAGGAGGCCGGGTCAAAGTCGTCGAAGTGGTGCTCCACTGTCATTAAACTAGTATGTCAGCGGGAGTGAAGCGGTTGCAGTCATTGGAGGGAGAGATCGCACCGAGCATGTGGCGGGAGGCCCAGTCGAGGTTTTCGCCCTCGGAGCGGTGAGGGGCGGATCCGTGCGCGAGGACCGATGCCGCGGAGGCCAGCGCCGAGAGCACGGCGGCGCGCATTGCGAACGAGCTGATCCGCCTGGGATATTCTATCAAAGTCAATCAAATCCGCCGACGAGAAGAACAGATGCAATGGTCCAGAAGATAGATGAATGAATGATTGAGTGGTCGAATGGAAGAAGCTGAGAAGGGTGAGATTGAGATGCTAGGTGTCAGTGGTCCAGGGGCGTCGCGGCGCTTCCAGGATGCAAGATGTCTCACCCGTCGCCAGAATTCGAATTCCGCCACAGAGTACAAGGAGAGTGGAGAACACTCTGTTACGATGGCCGACGATGTCAGCCAATCGAGCGGGCCGGGGGCGATGCCTTCCCGCTGCAGCTCGCCCGAAGCGGGCAGTTAATCCGGCGACGTTGACAGCTGACAGCTCCACATTCGCATTCGCATTCCTCGCATTCCGATCGATGCATATAATATATTCAGTCCGTATCGCGATCGCGGCGACATAACAGCCAGTCTCGCGCTCACAAATACTTAATGCTGGAATGGTCTCGAGGTCATACACGACGAGTGGCAATGTGGTCGCCTTCGACGTCAATTGCAACCAACAACGCAATTGAATTTGAATTAATTGCAATTGTATCATGAATCGAACCCCAACAATTGAAATATTTGAACAGACGCTGAATTATCCTCCTGAACGATTGATATAGTATCTGGTCTGTACTGTATATAGATCTTTCTTTCGTCCAA
The DNA here is from genome assembly GCA_020064725.1 of Drechslerella dactyloides. NCBI lineage: Eukaryota > Fungi > Ascomycota > Orbiliomycetes > Orbiliales > Orbiliaceae > Drechslerella > Drechslerella dactyloides. The sequence goes on from JAGTWJ010000017.1 coordinate 336,997, forward strand.
TAAAAAGAAATTGTTTCATGCATTTTCAAACTCTTCGTCCCACCCGCTCTCCAACCCCGCCGGCGGCCAAAACTTGCACTCCCAGTCCGAATCGCGGTCAACGTATTCATTGTTACGATCATCCTTCCTCCCCAACGACAGCCGCTGCTTGAGACGCTGCCGTAAGCTATTCTTCTTCTTAAGCTCCTTCTCGCACTCTGAATTACCATATCAACCAAATCAGCCAGCCATTCCAAGCATACACCGTATATATATGATATTGATTAGTTTATTCACGAACCTCTGCATAGACCTTTGATGTTTGTGGTACTCCCCACGCCGAAGGGACACTGTCCCTGCCTCAGCGTCCGATGCACGCCTCGCGGGGCGTCGTCTGGGATGGCGCAATGTTGCGTTTTCGCGGCGTCGAGTTGCATGTTGGTGCACGTCGTGCAGTGGAGGTAGACTATCTCGCACATTTTCGCACTCTATAGTGTTATAGATTTACGTTTATACGGCAGTCCGGTTTATGAGACAAGTCAATGGTTGATAGCTGAGTATATGGTCTTCTTCGAATTTCTGGTCTAGGATGCAGAGAAGGTTACTGGTACTTTGATGGCTATTGGGCTTGTTGGTGATAGTGTATTCTGTGATCATGGCGATATTAACGTCTGATAGCAGGCTTTATATACACGATTTATACCTACAGGTCTTGAGGTTGACTGATATTAGCATATCGTCAATTCGTGAGTTCACCGACGCTCGTGAATTCGGGGTATCGCGATCACGATATTCAAACTCATGGCGTCGGTATATTAACCCGCGCGTATATTTGTAGAATACTCGTTCTCGCGCCGGATAATATATGGGACACCTACATGTAGACAACCTTGTCGACATGCTCGGGCGTAGATGAGTTTAATTGTGTCATGTCGAGGTTGCACATTTCCTTGAACTCGCCATGCTGCTCGGTGTCGGCACTGTGCATGTTGGTCTACGGTCTAGTCTCGGATTAGAATATTCTGAAGATATAAATCCGATGCCTCGGTGCAAGTTTGGACTATCTAGGCATCTATCCGTACCGTGTATTCCCCAAGAGTCTGTATCTCTATTGATATGTAAATCTTGAGTCCAAACGATGCGTACGTATCTCGAGTGGTTCTGCATGTATACAGCTCTAGAGCTCTAGATCTGAGCGCATATTCATGATATTCAGAACTATTCATGTATTCGTCCGGCCGACTCCAAGTTAGAATTTTTGTTGAATAGCCGTCTCTACATTGTCTCGCAAGCCAGACGCCTTTCTCTACCTATAATAACCTGGCATGTTTTTAAATACTCGTTCGATATTATCTATTGTATATTCCCTCGAGTGGTGCTGAATCCTACGATATAGGCGTCGTTTAAATGCGCCGTGTTGTCGCCACATTTACTCGATGAGTCTTCGCCCTCGCAACATCAATCACCGCATCCGCGAAACCTCAACCACAACCACCCGCAACCATGATCGAAGTAACCTGGTACGCCTCTCCCCTCCTCCCTCACCCCTCCCCTCCTTCCCTTGAGTATACGTCCAGCTAACAGAGACGTCCAGCAACGACCGCCTGGGCAAGAAGGTCCGCGTCAAGTGCGAACCGGACGACACCGTCGGTGACTTCAAGAAGCTGCTGGCCGCGCAGATCGGGACGGCGCCGGAGAAGATCGTGCTGAAGAAGTGGTATACGACGTTCAAGGACCACATTACGCTCGCCGACTACGAGATTGGCAACGGGAGTTCCCTTGAGCTGTGAGTTCTGCTTATACTGTGTTTGGCGGGGTATACTGGCGGGGTGATGCTGATGCGTTTGAATGCAGGTACTACAGCTAGTTCGATAGATTCTTTCAACGGAGCGAGATGGAGGACGGGATAATCTAGAGTCAAGGCTGGAGATAGCTGAAGGTCGGGCGTGTAGTTTGCTTGTCATGCTATAGATGGCGAATTTGGAGTTTTGCTAGTACTGTCCATCGAATCGAATATACCCTCCAATACATTCACACCCTCTATAGGTACAGAATCTAGTAGACCTCGTAAAGTAACTTAAGAACCTCGTATAATTGATACAGGGCGGCAACGTGATCGTGCAGCTGACGTACCCGCGTACGCACTCGCCCCATCGCAGCTGTGACGTACCCTCCATCCATCCATCCATCTATCCATCTGCTTTGCATGTCGTACGCATGCGCCAAGCTTCTCCACACCTGCAGCTTGCTCGAGCATACTTATGCTCTGCGTCCCTCCGCCAGCCAGCCAGCCCCTCCAGCCTCACCAATTACCTACTTACTCACTTACGCATTCGCATCTCCAATAGCTTCGCGTTCGCGATCGCGGTTACCTGATCACACTCTTCATTGCAATCATCGCCCGACGGTACTGTAGCTACGATGGATCCCGCTCTGCTCAACCAGCCGTTGTACGTGGCACTGTCTCCTCCATCGCATCGTCTGTGATTGAATAACGTATTGCACGTCGCAGTCGCTGATGCCATCTCTAGTCGGCTGGTGAATCTGGCCGCCGCCGTCCTCATGATCATCGGAGGTCCGTTCGCCTAATTACACCGATACGTATACAACCCGCCGGGAAATGAATCTGGCTAGCTGACGATATATGACGGCTGTGATGGCCGGCGCGATGGATGGATATAGGCGTCGCACAGTTTGGGGATATAACGCCGCAGCATGTCATTCTGTCCATATACCTCTTCGCCTTCGGACTGTGTACGTCCCCTCTCCCCCTCCTTCCTACAGTTCCACCTCGCAGTATAATTGAGCTAACGACGGCACATGCACAGCTACGGCGTTCCTTGGTATGTTCGGTACATCCGGTCTACGGTCTACGGCATTATACTAACGGTTCCGCAGAATTCAGGGCCCTGCCGCTGGTCTACCGCTACGCCAGCTTCATGTTCTCCTTCATCGGCCGCGGCGCCTGTACGTCCCCACATCTTACTACTATTTAAAATATCCAACGAGTACTTTGCTAATACGAATGGTGTGTGGTGAAGTCTACCTGCTCATCGGGACGGTACTGTACCACAAGTCGGCGTGGAGCTGGGTGCCCGGCGCGATCGTTGGCATCTTCGGCATCGGGTATGCCGCGCTCGAGTTCGTGCCGTCGATAGAGCCGCCCGAGAACATGCGCGACCCGGACAGCGGGTACGACGGGCTCGGCGAGGGTGTCTGATCATTTAACGACGGGCGTGGAAACGTGACGACGGAGGAAGGGATGGGATGGATTGGCGGAGGGGGATGGTGTAGCGAGCGGTGCTGTATTGTAGCGGTGGCTGATATGATATGCTCTTAATCTCTCTGCGTCTGGACTTCCCGAGTATTTGTAACTGCTGTGTTGAACGCGTCTTCCTTCAACCTCAACCTCACCCCACGCCATCGCCAACTTCACCACCGCTATCGCCCATGTATACGGCAGCCGCCCACCCTCCGTAACTTCACCACGATGGCCCTCCCCGGCCTCGACCTCACCGGCCCAACTGTCTGTCTGTACCACCCTCTCCACCCGCCTTCTTCCCCGCTAATATAATACTATCATCGCTCGCAGGACACCGCCACGACCTCCTTCACCCGCGAACTCAAGCCGCACCATGAATTCCGCTTCGAAGTCGCCGCGAACGCGACGACGACCGTCCGACTGACCTCCGGCACCGCCGAGCTCTTCGGCACGGAACTGTCAAAGGGACTGCCGTACACTTTCACCTGCGCGAAACCCGCCATCTTCAGCTACACCGGCTGCACCCTCGCCGTCGACGGCGCCCCGCTGTCCGAGTACGTGTCCGACGAAACGCCCATGTCCACATACCTCAACCTGCACATCGCTCTGGAAAAGTCCCGCGTCGCGGCAGCGGACTGTCCGCCGACGACGGACGGCGCGCAGGGTCCACGCATACTCCTCATCGGACCGGCCGACGTGGGCAAGACTACGCTGTGCAAAATATTGGCCGGGTACGCGATACGACAGGGCCGCAAACCCATGGTCGTGAATCTGGACGCCGGCGCCGAGGGCATGTTGAGTCTACCCGGCACGATCAGCGCGGCGAGTTTCGGCAGCGTGATGGACGTGGAGGACGGGTTCGGTAGCAGTCCCATGAGCGCGCCGAGCGCCATCCCCGTCAAGCTGCCGCTGGTGTACTATTACGGTCTCGAGACGCCGGAGGCCGGCGTCAAGCGGTACAAGAAGCTCGTCACCCGCATGGGCGTCGCCGTCAACAGCCGCCTCGAGGACGACATTGAATGTACCCCTCCCTCCCCTCTCTCCCACCATACCCCCATACCACCTATCTCTACGTGCAGACTAACGAAAGGACGAGCAGCGAAGAATACGGGTCTGATAATTGACGCGCCGAGTCTGGACCAGACCTCCGGCGACCTGATCTCCTACATCGTCGCCGAGTTCTCCGTAACCGCAATCGCAGTCCTCGGCTCCGAACGCCTGTACAACGCCACCCTCAAATCCTTCGCCGCAACACCCACCGTCAGCGTGCTCAAACTCCCAAACTCCTCCGGCGTCGTCGACCGCGAAGCCTCGTTCAAGCGTTCCTGCCGCGACGCCGCCGTCAAACGGTATTTCTTCGGCGACGCAAAATGCACGTTGAGCCCCTACACCGTCAGCATCGACGTCGACGCTGGCCACGCGCTGTGGGAAGTGCTAGATTCATCCGGCGGGGAGACGCGCACGAACACGAGCTTCCTCCCCATCGGCGAGGACGAGCGGACGCTGTCGGAAGGTGAAGAGGTGGTGCGCCGCGTGGACGCCACGGATCTGGACAGTCGGTTTGAGAACACCGTGCTGGCGGTCCTGCAGGTCGACGCGAAGGACGCTGCGGCGAAGGATGTCGGGGAGAGTGCGGTTATGGGGTTCGTCTACGTGCAGGAAGTGGATGAGAAGGCGCGGCGGATGAAGGTTTTGAGCCCCGTGCCGGGCCGGGTGCCGCCCAAGGCGCTGCTGGCGGGCAAGTGGCCCGAGGGACTATTCCTAACGTAATCCACACTGTATTTAGGTATATATAACCAGTCTAGCCATATACATCTATTACGGGAGAGATATAATCCATAAGTCTATTGAATAGATAAAATACACTTCATGGCCGAGTGGTCGTATCCTATATACCTACGAAGCGGCGAGTCTTAGTATAGTAGTTAGTTGGTGATATGCAGATTGGTTACTGCCCCGACGGCCCGGCGTGCGATGGGGACGGCGACGGGACAAAGGTACGTTGTGGGCCGGGCGTCCATTTATTCTCGATACCGAGCAGCTTGCACAGCGTTTCCGTCTGCGGATTGTGTACCAGATCGGCTATAATCCCACACATTAGCACCATCCAATCAACGGCCTGCAAAGCGAATACTGAAAGAATGGATGGAAGGAGATAAGGGACGTACGCGGTCTGCTGGCTTTAGTGTGATCGTCCCACTGCATTTTGGCAGTCTGCTCCCAATTCTGCGGTACGAACAGCTGTTCATCGGCGATATTCTCGTCGACCCACGCGCGCTCTTCGCGGATGCGCTTTTCCACCGCGGGTGTGTTGTTTGCGAATTTCATAAACTGGCTTAATCCCACGCCTGTTGACACGTCGAGGGGCTCGAGGGCGCGCTGGATGGCGAGCCATTCGCGGTCGTAGCGGAGGGCTGTGCGGTGCGGGGAGGTCGGCGGGAGGGGCGATGTGGAGGGGATGGTTAGGATTTGGAGAAAGTCGCGGCGCGGGAGGAGCTTGTCGAGGGCGAGGAAGCGGGTTTGCGGGTTCGTCGTCGGCGGTGAGGCACACGTTTCCGCCTTTGCATCCGCCTTGGCTTCCGCAGCTGTGGATGTGGATGTGGGTGCGGGTGCCGTCTGTTTTTCTTTGCTGGGTTCGGGGGCAGCGGTGCTGTCGTCCTCCATATCGAGGTCGATTTCGTCGGCGTTCTTCGCGGCGGGTGCGTCCTCCGTTATGGCAGTCCAGTCACCGGCATCATCATCAGCAGCCTCCGTACGCGGCGCGGCATCATGGTCCACGAGCGCGGCAAACTTGACGTGCATGTGCGCCGCGAACCAATACCGCGGCCTCAGTTTCCGCAGCATCCCCATCAGCGGCGGCGAGCCCAATTTCCCCGCGGCGACCTCTGCTTGAAAATGCCGTTTAATCTGCAGCAGCCGCCGCTCGTTCCCGTAACGGGTGATACCCACGGGCCAATCGTGCGAGACGAAGATGTCCACGTCTCCGGACAACATGTTCATCTTGAACAGCTCGTGCGCGCGGTAATGGTACGCGCCGCGCATGGTGCGGTCGTCGTACGGCGGCTTGTCGCTCCGCGGGCGACGGTAGCTGTTCTCGTTGTATATACCGCTGACGCCCGCTATCCTTATCCCGTTCACGTTCACGACGCCCGTGTTGCCGAGATAGTAGATGTTGGGCGCAACCCACCCGCCGAGCGACAGCTCGTACAAGTGCGACGAGGCCTCGTGGTTGCCGCCGACGAAGACCGTGGGGATGGGGGCCGTCTTGCTGCCGTTGTAGTATTTGTAAAAGTCGCACATGTGGCGGTACTTTTGCGGGACGGCCATGGAGAGCAGGTCGCGCGAGTTGCGGGTGGCTTGGAAGTCGCCGCAGATGATGAGCAGGTCGACGGTGTAGCTGTTCACGTGGCAGGCCTGCTCTATCGTCGCGTAGATTTGGTCCAGCATCCCGTGGCCCTGCTCTCGCTGTCAGTATTAACACTGTATGTGATATTGAGGGCGGGGAGGCATACGCAGCCTTGGATGGCGACCCGCAGGCCGCGGGCAAAGATCATGTCGGGCGCGGGCTCGGACGGCGGTGCCGACGGTTCGAAGGGCTCTGCTGCGGGATCCATGTTGCCTGTCGATTGATTGGAGTACATCGTCAGCGGTGCTCGCGAATGATTGATGGAGATGGAGAAAGACTGACCTGCTATCGCGCGCGAGGGGGAGGAGTAAAGTCCGCCATCTCTCCGCGGCGCTGTTGAGTCACGGATAACGTTACGCGGTGGTGAACGCTGTCTGCATTTGGAGTTGTGAGCTGCTGTTGGCGTTACTCCCGGTAGGATCCATTGGGTATCGGGCTCCGGGAAGGGTCTCCGGGGCGGGGCGCGGGGTTAAGTATACCAGCCCCGGGGTAACACGACCTCCAACGACACCACGATGCATCATCACGGCCCATCACGATGGCGGACGTCGACAAGCGCGCAGAGCTGCTGGCATCGACGGCCCTCGGCCTCTTCGGCGCCGGCCGTCTAGAAGTACACTCCCCCAATTCACTCTGCTACAAACGCAGCATTGGCTAACCGTCGTATCGAACAGGACGCAGCTCGCGCCCTACGAGAGGCAATCCACATCGCCCCGCAGAACGCGCAGGTCCGCGCGGCCTTCCAGCGCGTCCAGGAGACTCAGGACGCCGGCTCCCGCATCCCAGACCTCGTCCGCAAGCTTCTCGAGGACGCATCCGTCCCTTCCGGCGACGAGGCCGTCAAGATCCTCCGCGCGGGCGGCAGCGTCACGAGCGATCAGGCGGGCGCCATCGTCCTCGCCATCGTGCAGTATGACGGCGACGACGACAAGGTTCGAGCGACGGCGGGACGGGTCATCTCAGCGTTATTACACGCCAGCAACGATGGGAAGACCGCCTTCATCGCGCTAGTCGTCAGCGAGGAGATGCGCGCGCGGATATTCGACCGCGTGCTACGCATGGGCGCTGACGCCGTCGACGCCGTAACCTCTATCACCATCGATAGCAAGGCCTGGCAGAACGGCAAGCACAAAACTCAACAGACGGAAGTCACGAAGAGCTGGTTCTGCTACCTGCTATCGCACCTCGACACCGCAAGGGCCCATCTCGCCATCCGGCCGCTGTCGCGACTGCTCGCAGCGGAGGCATCCTCGCTGCACCCGCTCGTCGGCGAATCCGACTTCCTCAAGCTGCTCACGCTCATCTCCCGCGGCGCGAAAGAAGACGTGCGAACAGGCGCCCTCCTCGCCGCCGCGAAGTACCTCGAATCCATCGACGCATCCAAAGCGCTCCGCCTGCTCGCCGACTTCCTCACCACGCGGATCGCATCCGACGACGACGACGACATGGCGCTCGCGTTCAGCGTTGCCGCCGCGCTCTTCCCTGTCGCGACGACCACGCTGGCCAACCTCTTCCACACGGACGGGTTCATCCAAAGCCTCGTCCCCTCGCTGCGCGGGCGGTCGCTGGCCGCCGAGCTCGCCGCGATAGACCTCATGTCCGCCGCCTGCGTCGATAAGACCTGCCGCGACGCAATCGCAAAGCACTGCGAAACATACCTCAAGTCCATCGCGGCCGCGCACGGCGACGGCAGTCCCGCTGCTTCGCTCGCCCTCGCAAAGCTATCCGGAGACACGCCCGCGACCGCACCGGGGGAAAAGAAGGCGGCCGCCCCCGCGAAGTCCGACAAGGAAGTCGAGGCGCTCGCGGCTACGTTTACAAAGCTACTGTCGACCGCGGACGCCGCGAGCCAGCTGCAGTCCGTCGAAGGGCTAGCGTACACGTCGCTCACGCCGTCCGTCAAGGAATCACTCGCAGCGGACACGCCGACGCTAAAGTCCCTCCTGGCGCTGTTGACGGCGGGTACATCTCCATCCGTCGTCTTTGGCGTGCTCACGACCGTCGACAACTTGTCCCGCTACACGACGCCGCTGACAGAGGAGCAGCGCAAGATGGCGCAGCTGAAAAACTACGCCAACGCCGCCGCGCAGAAGAGCCTGGAAACGCACAAGCTGGACACGGACGCCTACGTTACCAAGCGGTGCAAAGCGCTGCTCGACGCCGGCGTCGTCCCCGCGCTCGTCCGGCTGGCGAAAAAGACGTCCCCGCAGGCCACCGCTCTCACATCATCCATCCTGCTGTCCTTATCAAAGGTAACCGCACACCGCGGCGCGATGGCGCAGCAGGGCGCCGTCCGCCTGCTGCTACAAATCCACGCATCCCTCCCGCCGCCGCCGAAGCCCAAGCCCGGCGAGGAACCCGACGAATCCGCACCGCCCACCGTCGACGTCACCACCTCCCACGCGCTATCGCGACTGCTCATCTCCGTCAACCCCACGCTGGCATTCAGCGCCAGCCTTCCCATCACCTCCGCCGTCCCGCCCATCCTCGCGTTAATCGAGACCGTCCACGGCTCGACAGCGGAGACGCGCGACCTGCTGCCGCTGTTCGAAGGACTCCTCGCGCTAACGAACCTCGCGTCGACAACGGACTCCATCCGACAGATGATAGTACGTAAGGAATTCAGCACGATCGAAGAGCTGCTCGTCTACCGGAACGACATGGTGCAGCGGGCGGCCGTCGAGCTGGTGTGTAATCTGATGGTATCACCGGAGACGGTCGCGCTGTTCTCGGAGGGCCCGCGCAGCGGGAACCGACTCGGTATACTTCTGGCGGTAGCGCAGGCGGACGACGTGCCGAGTCGGATGGCGGCGGGCGGGGCGCTGGCGATGCTGACGGAATGGGATGCCGGCGTGCGCAAGCTGGTCGAGCGCGAGGGGGCCGTAGAGCGGGTGCTGGAGATATGCGAGGACGATGAAGATGGTGTCGTCTTTCGCGGGGTCGTAGTAGCGCGGAACCTCGTCATGGTGGGCGGTGACGGCGCGAAGGATAAAGTCAAGAAGGCGGGCGGGGTGGAGGTGCTGAAGCGGGTGCTGGAAGAGGCTGTGGCGCAGGGCGGCGAGGAGAGCGAAGTCGTGAGTGTGGCGGTGGAGGCGCTGCAGGCGCTTGTCAAGTAAACTTGCTCTCTCTTAGCGTGTAACCTGCGTTTAAACCGACACCACCAATAATTTACTACCATCCAATCCTCACCACCAAATCCTTTTTCCATATCAACGTCGCGCGAGAATAGCACCCACCAGAATAGTACATCAGGATGTCCCGCCCGGCAGCCTCGTCCGGCCCCTCCGGCGACGCCATCCTTCTCTCGGAAACCTTCTCGATAAACTCCATCAACGCCGAGAAATACGACCGCGTCTCCCGCATCAGCGGCTCGAACCCGGACATCAAGTTCCACCTCGACATAAACCACGACCTGTACGTCGTCTCCCCCGGCGAGACGATCGAGCTGGTCCTCGCGTCGACGCTCAAGCTCGACGGCAGCAGCGACATCGAGAAGGCGAAGGCCGGCTGGCGGGATCTCGACGAGACGCCGACGTTGGCGGACGGATACGATTATGTTTGTTATGGGAAGATTTATCGGTTCGAGGAGGCTGGTGTCGATTCGATGTATTTCTCCCTCTCTTTCTCACACTTCTTCGTCTGGTGTTCTTGTATAATGGGGATGGTGGGATGGGTGCTAATGTGGTGGAATTGTAGAAAGGCGTTTATATCGTTCGGCGGGCTGCTGCTGTACTTGGAGGGCTCGGCGAAGAAGCTGACGACTCTTAAGCACGAGTACGTCTACCTTCTCGTCAAGAAGGTCTAATCCTACCCTATCCGCCAGTTCACACCGTCACCATTATACTTCCACTGCTGCTACGACGGTACGGTTAGTGGGTTGTGGGGGACGGTCGAGCTGGGATAGCGAGAGAGGTGGAAGAGACAGTTATTCGCATATAGAGGAGTTTATCGGCGTTACATTGTAAAATATCATAAAATCATCCCATCCACGATCCACCTCTATAACATCAATCACCCGCCCACGCATACTACCATTCCATGTCTACCTCGTCGGAAACTCCATACGGCGGTGCAGCCGCGTATAGATCTCCACGAAATCCGGCTCGTTCTCCGCATCCAAAATCCCATGCCTGATAAAAAAGTCCAGCATAACCGCCGCGCAATTCGGCTTGAACCGTCCACGCGCAAGCTGCTCCTTCACTTCCTCCACCGTCAACAGCATGTGCTCCGCGACTTCCCCGTCGCACGGTTTGGGTACGGGCCCTTCACCGTCCGGTTCGCCGACGGCCATGTCGTACACGTACTCGATTTCCGGCTGCAGCAGCCCGCTCTCGCCGCCGGCGTCCGGCTCGCGGACGTAAAAGTAGCTTACGAAGCCGGCCGAGCGGACGTTCGCGGACACGTAGGATTCTTCGAGCGAGGCTTCTTCGCCGGCTTCTTTGATGATGCAGCCGAGCGGTGTTTGGCCGTCGCCCATGCCGCCTGCGACGGTGTTGTCGAGCATGGAGGGGTATGTTGACTTGCCGGCTGCGCGGCGGGGCACCCAGATGCGGAGCGGCCGGGTGGCGGAGGCGGGCACGTAGACCGTCATGTGCGAGCCGTACGTGAGGACGCCAAACCTGCATTCACGAAACTTGTTAGTGGTGTCATTTGGTGATACTGAGGGAGAGGTGTGCATACAGAGGGGTGGCAGAACGCTCCATGTGGAAGCAGGGCTTGCCCTGCGGCGCGTAGATGGTGTACATCTCATTCCGCCATCCTGTATATCTTCAGTCAGCACCGTCCACCCGCCTATAATCTACAATACACCGCACACTAAAGTATACGTAGTATATGATATACGGGAGAAACTAACCGCTCAGCACGTCAAATCGCTTAGCTTCACGCCACCGCTTCAGCGTCTCGGAAATATTCGCCGTCCGCTCCTCGACCGTCCCGCCCTTCACGGAGACAGCACCCGGCGTGATCTCCCACCAATCCCCGCTGAGCGCGACATCCTCTAGCGCCGCGCGGACACGCGGGATGATGTACCCGATCGTGTGCGAGAGGTACGTGAAGCGGGCGAATTCCGCCGTGCGCTCTGCGAACGCGACGGGGTGCGTGGCTGCATTTGGGAAGCTGGAGACGGTGTCAGCGGGGTGTCTAGAATGTGCATGGCGGGGTATGGCGGGGTACAGGTCGTTACTTACCCGTCGACGCGGTCGACAAGATCGAGGTTCGAGTAACGCTTGGCGGTACTCATTGCGGTGATATCAAAGTGACGTTCAACTAAAGATACTTGTGACTTCGATAGCAGACGAGTGAACGATGAGAATGGTATGTAGATATGGTACGGACGAGGGTAACGGAGCCTTTATACACGCCTGCGTTTTAAATCGTTTCCAGTCGCCGTCGAGACCGCGTTCTTTGTGCGTTGTGTGGTTAATGTTCTTTGACAACGTTCTAGCGAGATTGTCTTGACTAAGTTGAGATCCTTCACCGCCCGCCGCGGCGCCCCGCCAGGCTGATGCATCCTTCGGCACTGCATCGCTCGCCACGGCCCATTGACCAATCGCAGCTACTTTGCCAGCTTGGATGGTTGGACAGCTTCCGCTTCGCGTCGGCCTGTTTGCGCATCCTTCGCGCGATTGGCCTGCGCTTGGATGATTCCGGTGCACACGAGCTTCGACAATTGTGGCCAGCTGGAACAACCTTGCTGTGCATCATTTCGCATCCTTGGTATCATAGCTCCAGCTAGCTCTCAACTGACCCCCACAACGTGATGGTATCGGAAGCTACTTTCTGTACAAGCTATAGCTGCTGCTAGAGATTGGGCAAATGCACGACTAACATTCAGCGGGGATCCACGCCGCAGCACCGTCTGGTATCATATCATGTGAGCTAATCGAAGCTCGATAACGGCGACCAGCGGAGCAGCCAAAGCTCTATTACAGTGCGCGATGCATGGCGGTGTCACCAGCCACCGTCGTGGCCACGACATTATCAATATCCTTAAGCTTTCTTCTCAATAGCTATCTTGCATTGCCCATTGCAATGATTTATCATCCCGAAAATCGCCCAAATCGTCAATCTAGATCCAAGGATCCGAATGGAATATTTACCTTTTGACACTAATATTCGCGTGGGGTTAGGATGGGCTGATCTTGAAGTTGCGACAAATATCGAAGCCTGACATCTTCGACAACATGCAACACCTAGCGGCAGACTAAACCACCAGCCAAGAGACTTAACGATGAACACCTGCAATGGCTTCGCAAGCCGGACTCTCAAAGCTGGTTTGAATTTGAAGTGTCGGCTGTCCATACTGGAGGAGAGCTGTATCAACGCTCGAATGCACCATACAATTTTTGTTGGTATGGGTCTAGAAGATGCTACAAAGGCGAGACTAGCTTGGACTGCGTGAAGGGTTTGTCCCGGCTTCGCCGGGTAAGAGGCAGTCTGCAGTGGTTTACGAGAGAAGTGAAGGGTGGGGTTTTCCGCTGGACGAGGCTTAACTTTATAACTGCGTTAACGCGGCTTCTACTCGGATGAGAGCCAGGATGCATATCGTCGAGTAATATCAGAGAGGCTTAGCTGTTATAATAAAGTCCTTCCATTCGAAATTAATACGTCTGGTGTTAGAATAACCCCCCACGACGTCTGCTCAAAAGGATTGTCGACGTGATGGATACGAGACTCAGCAAAATATCTCCAATATGCAAAAATTCTACTATCACCCGCAAAGTTTTTGAGAACAAATTTTATCTGGAGCCAGAACTGGCATGCGGGGGCCTGAGACAGTGACACCTGGCCAAGTTTGCCGGAGAGGATGCTGCGGCTCATCCTGGAAACTTGCGTCTAGAGACGAGGGTCAAGCCCGTCGCTTATCATAATTGTACGACTGGATTGATTATTTCCCTGTGCTACCATGCAATTACAGCCCATGGCTTAGCACCCTGCCTTGTGGTCACCCAAGGTACGTTGCGTGGCACTGCCGTAATTATAAACGAGTATAGTAGACCTGATATATACAGCTCTATCGATGTTTACACGCCCGGACCCCAGCCCTGAATCTGCTCAACTAATATATACATCGAATGTCCCCTGCTCAAAAACTATACTGAAGGGCAAGTGGTATTATAAAAGATAGTCTCTCACAGAAAAATAGGGTGCATGACTCCGTCCCATATCATACATGCTCAAGTTGCAAGCGAGAGCGTTACGGCCCATCCAGCGCCATAACCATCGATCCACCCCCCAGAATTGTCCGGATTACCTCCCCGACGTATCTCAACCAGCTCGTTCAATGTGCAATAGCACGAGGACCAGGACCAGCCAAACAAAGCTCATAGTTAGCATAATTGATCGGTCATACGCCATGCGTCTGATGATAAACATACACGGTATACGTGCTCTTTCAGCGTACTCACTCTACAATCTCAACTGCGCCGATTTACCCTGTATGAAGTATATATATCTGGAATCGGACAAGTCAAAACCATATGAAAATGGCACCCATAGAAAAAAGGTAACTGATATTTTCCAAGTTTATCCTATGATAACTTATCCAACGATATCACAAACCTACAGCAGCGTCGATAAATCGCGAAGTGCAGAATTACGTTGCCCGAGCGCGAGTCCGGATCGAAGTATACACTTCTAGGAGCCATGTAGAACCGCTGTGGGAAAATATTTTCTTCGTCCAAAAGAATATCTTATACAGTTGTTGTGTCACCAAAACCAACAAGGGTCCCTTGTAATTTTGGAGCTGAACATGCAAAGTTACAGAAAGAACTTTGAGAGTTTATCATAATGAATCTCAAGCCTTCGGAAGCCATTCTTGAGATATTTCGGACTGAAGAACTGACAGCAAGTTCGTTCTTTTAAATTTATTTGTGTGTATATATTGTGTCTTCGCGTGCTAAAAGCTTTTCTAGATATATCCCCTAGCTGTACATTAATCCCAGGCATCTGACTATAAAGTGGGCGAACGTTGTTCTGTTCTCATGGTTTTTAGCCGAGGTTCTGATATCACACGATAAGAATGCTAGCTATGAGGTCTTTACAGCGGGCTGTTCACTGCAGTACTGGAGTCATCAAAGACGGATCAATATCAGAATTTAGATGATTCAACCTGTCCCAAGATCGATATCACATGCACAAGCGGATCGCGGGCTGCCTCGCCGCGAGAGTTCAGATGTCTCACGAACCTTGTCCCCGCGTGTACGACAGCGTTACACCTACGACGACCGGATCCGTGGCGCGGTGTCACTGGTGAACCCAATCATCTCGGTCTGTCGATAATGACATCACGGTCTCGATAACGCGGTCGCGAAGCTGCAGCCCAGCGCACTGCCTAGCTCTTGGGTGGCGCCACCGCCGGTCGTCCGACGATGCATGCGGGTCGTCCAATTCGACCTGCCCGGATAGTTCGCGACCCCCACTCGCGACACCTTAAATGCCCCTCCCCGTCGCCGAACGGACACGCCCGCCAACGCAGCTTACCCAGCAATCCAAATCCATACAATACAACAGCAAGATAATAATATAAAACTACACGGATAGAGATATAGATATCCAAGATATGCAGGAACTCACCGTTGGCCTGCTCGTCATCAGCGACACCGCCGCTGCCGACCACGCTACCGACCGCGCAATCGACACCCTCACCGCCGTCATCGCGGAGGCCAACGCGGCCGCCGACGTCGCGGGCTCGACCTACGAGTGGATTGTAGATGAGCGGCGCATCGTGCCGGATGACAGGGAGGCGATTCAGGAGAAGATTCGCGAGTGGTGCGATGTCAAGCAGTTGAGCCTCGTGCTGACGACCGGCGGGACGGGCTTCGGCGTGCGAGATGTGACGCCTGAGGTAGTTACTACTCTCTTATATTGTTCTATCCTGCCTGCATATGAGGGATCTGGCTGATGGTGATGATATAGGCGGTCGGCGACCTGCTGGAAAAGACGGCCAACGGGATTGTGTATGCCTTTCCCCTAGAGTCTACATATAATTCTCGCATGGACTGATGTTATATCATTATAGTCATGGGATGCTCGCTGCATCTCTACGTATCACGCCTTGTACGTCGATATGCTCTCCCCAAACTAATCTCAATATGGTGCCTACTGACACAAGTGGCTACAGTCGCCGTGATGTCCCGCCCCGTCGCCGGCATCCGCAAGCAAACCCTCGTCATCACCCTTCCAGGCTCCCCCAAGGGCGCCAAGGAAAACCTCGAGGCTATAATAAAGCTCCTCCCGCACGCCTGTGTCCAGTCTGCCGGCGGCGACTCCCGCAGCTTGCACTCCGGCGGCGTCCGCAAGCTCGAAGCCGACGCGGGACTGACTGGTAGCGCCACGCCGCGGACGACCTTCCACGACCGCCATTCGCATCTACACGAAAGCGGCGGGATATCCGGTGACGAGAGCGCGAACCATCATCACGGCTGCAGCCATGGACACCATGCGCCGACGCCACGCACAAAGCAGACCGATAATACAAACGAGATGCTATCGAATGAACTCACAGCGGACGTCACCCGTCGCTACCGCTCGTCGCCATACCCTATGATCAGCGTGGCGAAAGCGCACACGCTCGTAGCGGAGAATCTACCGCTGCCAGAGGTCGTAAAGCGTAAGGTCGGCCCGGACCTCGTCGGCTACATCCTCGCCGAGGACGTCACGGCCGCAGAGTCCGTTCCCGCGTTCCGCGCGAGTATCGTCGACGGATACGCCGTCGTGCACACAGACGGAACGGGCGTCTACCCCGTCGTTGCGGTCTCCCATGCTGCCCCCACGGAGACGAAGCTCCTCTCGGCCGGCGAGATCGTGCGCATCACGACTGGTGCGCCGCTGCCGCCTGGCGCAACGGCAGTCGTCATGGTGGAGGATACAAGGATTGCGGAAAAGACGGCGGATGGGAAGGAGGAGCTGCAGGTGGAGGTACTCGCGAGCGGATTGGAGCCCATGGAAAACGTGCGCGAGGTCGGCAGCGACGTCCGGGCGGGTGAAGTTGTGCTGCGGAAAGGCGCTGAAATCACCGCTGTCGGCGGGGAGGTAGGCCTGCTAGCCAGCGCTGGCGTGCAGGAGGTGAGCGTGTACTGGAAGCCGGCTGTCGGCGTGCTATCAACGGGAGATGAAGTCGTAGATCATGACCGGACGGGGGAATTGAAGCTCGGCGAGGTGCGCGATAGCAATCGGCCGACACTGATTGCGGCCATCCAGGCACGCGGCTTCGAGGCCGTCGACTTGGGCATCGCGCGGGATCGGTAGGCTCCATTACCCCAAACCTACCACCGCGTAATATCAAGATATACTGACCGGTGATTACAGATTCGAGACAGTAGAGGAAGTGATCAAGGACGCGATATCGCGCGTCGACGTACTGATCACAACCGGCGGCGTCAGCATGGGCGAAAAGGACCTCCTCAAGCCCACCATCGAACGCTCCTTCCTCGGTACAATCCACTTTGGCCGCGTCGCCATGAAGCCTGGCAAACCCACAACCTTCGCCACGATCCCCTCACCTGAATCTCCACCTACAGCTCATAAACCAGTCTTTTCCCTCCCCGGCAACCCTGCCTCCGCAACCGTCACCTTCCACCTCTTCGTCCTCCCCGCGCTACGCCAGTTATCAGGATACTCTGGCGCCAGTGCGCACTTACCAACCGCGCTAGTGACGATGGAGCACGACGTCCCGCTGGACCCACGGCCGGAGTATCACCGCGCTGTCGTCCGGGTGGACAAAACGGGGACGCTGCTCGCGCGGAGCACCGGTGGCCAGAGGAGTAGCCGGATAGCCAGTCTTGAAGGTGCGAATGCGCTGCTGTGTTTGCCGGCGGCGGGGGACGTGGGCGACAAGCGGACGAGGATACCGCGCGGCGAGAGAGTGCCGGCGCTATTGATCGGGGAGCTCAAGATGGGGGAGTATTGATATCGATAGTACTGTACCGTAATATGATCTATGATATGACGTTGTGATATAACTTCACGATGTATACGATACTTCAAGCCTTCCACTAGACACACGACCTACCTGATACCATTATACTACCACCATCATAACCATCATCGACATTTGACTGTATCACGCGACATATTAGACGTTGTTGCGGTGTTGCATCCCGAAACGCCGTTTGTCGCAAGCCGCCTTCCGTTCCCGTCGTCGCCCGCCCGCCAAAATTTCTTTGCCCGCGCGACATCGATCACCAGCATCATCCACCCACCGCCCACCACCACCCATCACCTCCCTCCCTGTCGACGGATACACTACCCATAGCCGGGCCCCCGTCGCGCGAATGCAGGCCTCCCAAGTCATCACCGCCAGCGCGGTCACCGCCGTCGCTTTAACATTAGGTACCCTCCCATCCATCCATCCCCTTACAACCTTCACCCCACCACATGCCACTGTCGTCATGCATGCATGTAGCTAACAGAATCATTGTACGACTAGCGTACGCCCTCTACTTCGACCACCGCCGCCGCCACGACCCCGCCTTCCGCCGCTCCCTCGCCCGCGAACGCCGCAAGCACGCCAAGGCCCAAAAAGCCGAAGCCGAAGCCGAGACGGAGAACAAGAAGGCGCGGCTCAGATCTGCCGTCGCGGCCGCGAACGAGGAAGGCTACCCGACGGGCGTCGAGGAGCGGGAAGCGTACTTTATGAATGAAGTAGCTATGGGCGAGCAGCTGCTGCAGCAGGGCGAAGGAAAGGCGGCGGAGGCCGCGCTGTGCTTTTACAAGGCGTTGAGGGTCTATCCTGATCCGCCGAATTTGATACAGATTTACGAGAAGACGGTGCCGAAGGTAATCCCCCATTCCTCATCTTTTATAAGCGTGTGAGGGAATATCGTATTTGGTACTGATGATTGGCATGTAGAACGTCCTCGATATCCTCGGCCAGGCGATCGCGCTCGGCGACAGCAACATTCTCGGCGAACCAATCGAGTAGCCTCTCACTACCTCGTGAAGACGAAGACTGCACGGATTGATTGTACATATTTACATATACACATACATGGCGAGGAAAAGCACGTTTTGGCGCAGACGACGTCACAATGTCACGTCACGTCGGTTCTGACAATTGTTGGCCAAGCTACACACTACACTCCTCCCTCGGTGCGGGTTCAGGTACTCGCTTGCCTGCTATAGGATACTTTACTCTGCTATGCTAGCTGCACGGACGGGGATCGATTGGGATCGCGAATGAATATAGAGCTGCTGCGATGCGATGCGATGCGATGCGGGCTGCATCCTTGTATTATAGATTACTACTACTAATTGAGCTTTTGCCGTGCACCGCGCCTCACCACCGTGATTACGACGTGTACCCATCCACCCGTGTGGATGGTGTGATGTCTGTGTGCCGGATACCCGACGGACGTATATAGCGGCAGTTTAGATTTTGTCTCTAGTTAAGTAAGTAGTTGTAGATCATCCCATGCTCTTCGGCTTGGCTTCGTTCTCGCCCATCTCGCGCACGAACAACTTGTTCTCGGGACTCGACGTGCTCTCCTTGCCGTCCTCGAAGCCGTTGCACGACGCGATGGCGAGGTGCCGGCCGTCGTGTGAGAAGGCCATCGCCGCGATCGAGGCTGGGTACTTTTGGTACTGTCGCAGCCGACGCTTCGCTACGCCGTCCCAGAGGGCGACTACGCCGTCGCCGCCGCCAGACGCAAACGTGCCGTACCTGTATATATCTTAGCATCTTGTACCGTAAAACGCATCCACTCATATACACAGGTGTGCCTGATCTTGTAGAATGGGGGAGGGGGTTAGAATGGGACTCACGACGGATGGAAGGCGAGCGCATTGACCGGGTAGACGACATCAACGTCGCCCTCCGGCTGCCGATGGCATTTGAAAGCATACTTCCGACTCTGACTCTCCTTACTCGGGTCGAAAAACTCAACGGCAACACGGCCCTCAATGCTGCTGCTCGCGTATCCCTCGCCGTTGGGCATGCAGCGGACGGTGCGCGTCATGAACTTCAGCGACGACTCGCGGCGCTGGAAGGGCTCGGACATCGCGCGCAGGTCGTAGATGTGGATGCTGCGCGAGGCCATCGCTACGACGAGCTTGTTCGAGATGGTCGATAGGGAGAAGATCTTGTGCGGGAGCGTGTGTGTTGATGTTGTCGACGCCGCGCGGGGGTCGTGGAGGTGGAGGGTGCGGTCCCACGAGCCGGAGATTATCGCGTCTGTACAGTACGACGTTAGCGGTAGCCCATAGGGGGACGAGGTAAGTAAGTAAGTAAGTAACTTACCGACGTCGCTGTTGTAGCAGACGGCTTTGACGGCGGACGAGTGCGAGCTGAGGGTGCTAACGCTGCCCCGTTCAAGGTCGACACTACAAACACAAACATTAGCTAGATCCCCATGCTGGATAGTAGATGTGTATGTATAACCCACTATTTCACCGCCTGGTCCAGCCCTCCCGCCGCGGCAAACTTGCCACCAACAAAGCACGCGTCAAGCAACGGCGCCTGCGCGTCAACCTGCAACAGCTCGCGGCCGCTGGTCCCCGCGTGCGTATCGATCAATCGTACCGTCTGGTCCCACGCCGACACGAGCAGGTGCGTCGGCGTCGCGGGCGAGTAGTTGACCGACGAGATGGCGTCCGCGATCGAGGTGTCGACTTCAAAGTTGTCTGTGGTGGGTCGCTAGCTGTTAGTATTGCGGGTATCAGCATATCGCGGCGGACTGATTGGTGGGAGGAAGGAGGGAAGCCGCGTGGAGGTGGGACTTACTTGACATGGTTGTGGATGTTTCGTGCGACTGGCGATGGTTTGGAGTTGGAGGTGGATGTGAGGTGAAGGTTGATGGATGGAGTTAGCGCGTTGAAGGAGAGCCGCGAAGAAGCAAAACGGCGTTGGTGGCACATCCCTGCCAGACATGCTGTTTGATTCAAGAATTACTAAAACGGGCCTCGAAGGTACGCAAACTCTCATTCTGCAACAAAATATTGTCGTTCAAATATCCACATTGCAATGGTGCTGTCGACGGCCGTAGACCATCGTTTGCTGCAACTTGGGTTATTTATATTGCGGGCGTTGGTGAAACTTCAAGCTGCATTTGCTACGAAGGTGTTCAGCAGCACCACTAGCAGGTACCATTGAGACTGCGAATCCCCATGAGAGCACAAATTTACTGCCTCCAGTGATGCGCGCGTATACGGAGGCCTGAGATCAATCGATGCAATCCTCAGCCCGGTTTTCCGTGTTTTCTGTGGGTATTAGCATTTTAGAAAGGTAACATTAAAACTACACAATGGAGTTGTTTTGCATTTGTGGGTCTTTTAGTGATTCCCTTGACTTGAGTGGTCGCTTGGCGAAGTCAATGGTGGCGCCCACAGAAATGGCAAAAGGCGGGGTCAGACCGCGAAGCTAGAGCAATAGATTGAGGCCAAGAGCTAGGTCTATATAGATTTCTCTCTGAACAGCATTAGCACTCCAAGAAGGTCGATATATAACGGGAGCACCGAATTTGTACCAGCGTGATGGCTGAAGTTCGTGGTACTGTTGGTAGCGCGATAGAAGTCAAGACCATTCAAAACATCGGGGTTGACCTGGCTGCGATTGACCGGATCTTACTTTCCTTCAAAGATGAACTCAATCGCCTACAGGGACAGCCGCAGGCCTTATTAACAGACCTCGAAGCAAGTCTTACGAATGTTCAACTTGCTATTAGGGCGTGCACAGACGCTTGCGAGACTTTCAAAGCAAAGACGATGGCAGCGGCATCGGATTCGACCCAAGATCACACGACCGTCTCTATGTAAGAATTCCTTACTAATAGCTAATATCTTGCCAATCGATATGAGCTCATCCAGTTTACAATTTCTATTAGGAATCTAGCGGCAAAAAAAGTCGATGCCGTCCGCAAAATGGATAGCGAGATAGAGAAGAGCTTTGGCACCATGAATGGCCAGATTCAAGGTCTGAGAATTGGCATAGCAGCGATAGAAAACTCTGATACTCAGAGCGGTAACGATATCAAGGATAGAGCTGCGGAAATAAAAAATTTGAACAATTGCGTCAAAGTATGTGTGGCTGCGATAGAAGAAGCTACAGAGGTCGCTGGCAACACAGTGAAGATTATTGACATTAGGGACAGAGCAAGGGTAGTTGCAGGTGTTTCCGCCCACATTGAGGCAGGCGGTGCTGAATATGGGGTTGTAAAGATAACTGCCAGAGATGACGCCCGCGCCTGGGTTGGAGTTGTTGCGGCAGAAGACGCACTGAAGTTCTTGACCTCGTAAGAAAGGTTTCATTTTGGGATAGACTGACTGGCCTATGAGACCCCAAAGGGAAAACTCCTGTGATTGTCTTGGGTCTTTATTAAATTCTAGACTGGTCTCGCAAGCCAAACCCACACAGTTCCATTCTAGACCATGCTCTTGCAGCGATACTGGTGCCTAACTAGTAATAAAATTCTTGTAAGAATTTTACTTTGAGCTAAGCTAGCGTGGTACCTGGTTTGAATGAAGCCCGACAGTCTCGGCATTTCTCGCTCATTACTAAAAAACCACGGCTATCATTTCGTGGGTTTTGCGTGTGAAACCCGCCCTTGAGTTTACTGTTGAACGGCGCGACCAACAGGTTTTGCCTACCAGGCCACAGCACTGCACGCTTCCACCCAATTCACCCATACCTAGTATCTGGTCTCCGGGGTCACTTAGCATTTGTAAGAATGAGATGAAGCCGCGGACTGCGATGGATATGCCATTATGAGATATATCTGGCGTAGTCTGTCAGTTTGAGGTAGTATGATTAACTTATATATGTAATTATTTTGCAGGGTAGAATTCCAGTAGTTCTGTGTAGTGGATGGTAGTATTTGACTTGCTTCTTGATTTATGGAGCGGGTTATGACTAGTAAATGCAACAAGAAAGTCCGGGTCCTAATAAGCTGACAGATGAGCAAGAACCGATATATATCACAATCGCTCTAAATCTGCGGCTATTCACATATTCCCTCAACTAGCTATCCACCCGGTATTTTATTCCGGTGAGGAATTAAACTCAACGAAGAGCTATAATTAATGCAATAATCAAATACAAGAATGAGGCAGGCGAGTGACCGAGAATATCGTTCATCATTCACTCGAAGAAATCACCTTCGTGAATTCAAAGATACCATGGTCGTGAACTAAATCGACTCGACCTTAAATAATTGTCAATACCCAAGTTCATCTCAGTTCTTATAACACCCCCGATACTCATATGTGCACTCTGTAATGCTCCTTATCTCAGGTTTCAGAATCCTGCAATATCACAGCGACTATATGCATTTCCAGGGCTCGTTATAAGAAAAACGTTGACACGCGAGAAAATTTCAAAGTCAGGCTGCACTACAAAGGATTACTAAGATCCACGAAGCGTCTTGTAGAGTTATGAATATCGATATCCGGATCTGCACAGCTTATAATTACTATACTACTATAATAAACGTTATTACATACATAATGACATGGCTTACACGTGCACGTCCGGGTCCAAGCTCCCTGCCGAAGATTTTATCCAGCCAGAGAATACAACCTGGCTCAGGTGTAAATGTAAGTCTGATAGTTTCCGTCAGTCGTCAACAGATATCCACCCATCATCTGTTCATCTTTCGTATATTTCTCCGGTACGAGCAACAATTGCTCCACGCAAAACTTCTCGCTGACATTAAACCCACCCTCCAGAATCCACAAGACACTGTCGATTTTTTACCCAAAATGGTGGTGTTGCAAAGGTACGAGTCGCCCTTTGCCAGGAATCTGCCGGCGAGTTTATTGCAGCAGACTCTGATGGCCTTCGTCATGGCGGAGCCGCGGGGGCAGTTTGGTGGTGATGTGACGCTGTTGGGAGATGGCAAATTTTTGGGTTTCGTATTGCAGTCGAGGCTGGGTGCAGCAACTCTGATGATATAGTACTCAAACGTCAGCATAGGATCATAGAGAGTCATTATCTATATTAAAGGTCAAGGTAGTTGAGCCACCGAGCAAAATATTATATTACGGCGTCCTTTTTACTTTTCGAAAAGCCTGTCTGGTGGTGATGGATGAGTTTCCCTCACTACAGCCAGCGCCCTCTTCTTCGTGCCCTTCACGCTCGGAATGCCAGACTTGGTACGCAGACAGAGATTCGTTTGCACCGCTAGTCCACTGCAGCCTAGACCCAGAGACGGATTCCATGCCATCAGGTACGCGAGCGATACATCAAGTTTCTGAGCCAATAGGCCCCTGACGATACTGTTGCAATCGTTACCGAGTGAGACTAAATGCTAGGCGGTGCAGTCGTGCGGTTGTCCGATTAAGGTCGTTTTGGGCAGCGACGTAGTCCAAACAGCGTTCGCACCGGAGCTGCTGGCCGGTACAAATCCCTGTGTAATGGGATAGGCCACCGCGGGAGTAGTGAGCGTCGCGCAGGCCTCCAGCTTCATGACTGTCACTTCCATAGTCGTTCTGATCCCCTGGTTGGTCTCAGGCGCGGGCCCAGCTACCTGTCCGCAATAAACTCACCCGTTCTTGACATTATTGCAGTCTCGAGCAGGAGCAGGTTTCTAGCGACACCAAATAAGTTTATCGATTGGTGCCGGTTATTTATCAGCTTATCAACGGAATGGAACTATTCTCTAAGTGGATATCTATACAGGGCGGATAAATTCGACTTCTGGAATGCTAGCGGCTGCCGCAAGCGACTGACAGTCACCACCTGGTAGTCACCAATGCCAGCATGCACGCATTCAATATAATAGCAGTATATCGAGCTTTGAAGGATCATGTACAGGACGTAAGTGGTTGGCCTTACTAGTGAACCCTTCGATCTATTTGTTACAGTGTGGAAAAGAATCAACTTGATCACAGAAGAATCGTCAACGCGACAAAGGTTCACCAAGATATTCGCACGTTACACCTGCTTTGAGCGCCCAGCGGTCCCGCAGCCCGGCTGCTGCCAGCCTGAGCTCCCACCACCAGGACGGCAATTAATACAATTGCCGAGATCATTGTAGGAAAACTATTCTGAAACGAGTATTCGACAAAGTATAGATCTAAATTAGTTCTATTGAGACGGGCGACGCTTCAGCCCTGCGGGATCTGGACAGTGAACCTGTATTTCGAGCACCGGTTCTTTTACCTGAATATACAGTACGCTTTATACCCGTTGAGCCACACGATCTCTATAACGAGGATCCCACGTCGCAGAATGTGAATTGAACATTCGAAGCTCGTAATATTCACTTGTTCTTAAATTACAGGATCCTACCTGTTTGATTGATATTTTGACAGTAAGAGGTTACAAAGGCTCATGAAATCCATATACTCATTTTCCAAGTCAGCATAACATAATTCGCGTTCCCGGGAGTCTGTATCTTGGTTCGAGTCAACTGGGGATCTGTAATATATATATAGCTTTTGATCACTGTTTTCCAGGCTTTGCTGCGTGTTTGATTTTTGAGTGGCTCAGCTTGTGATGCCAGTCCTTAGCATGCGGCGATCGTTCAAGTATACCTGTATAATCAACAGAATCGATTATCAAGGTACCAGAGTCTGAATTTAATACGTCAGGTCTGCCAAGATTCTTGGGATATGGTGCTTGAGGCGGCCTGGGGTACATTCATGCATATAGACTTATAATCCTTGTATAATTGTTCGAACGTTCGCCGGGTAAAGTACGGCAGTCTGGTTCACGAGACAACATAATTGAGGATATTATAATATCTGAGCATTCGAGAATGGCCAGGCACCTACCCAGTAAATTATTATGGTTTAAGCTGGATTGAGCGTGTATATATATCACTGATACACAATTGATACCTGCACATGTAGCGTTGGTTACGTCTACGCGTATACGTGGCCCGGCGTGTGGTACATTGCTATGGCCCCAAATCGGCAGAAGCAAGTCGGAAGCTCCACAAAACGCAGCACGTTATACGATAGAGCGAGCTTGTGACACTATTGCTACGGACTTATAATGCTACAAATGATTCAAGGAAGCCCTAAAGCTCGAGCCGCGAATTCGCGAAGTTATCCAAAGGGTCGAGGGCGTATCGACATCATAAAAGTGTTGCACGCGAGGTTATTTCTGTCGGCGTCGTTCGGTGGCGTCGGTTAGCTTCGTACTACGACGCCCCGACGACGAGACTAGCTTTGAATGAGATATCCAACGAATTGTCCAATTGACTAGCCCCGGAAGAGCTGCCGCTAGCTGAGAGCTGTATCGCGGTGTAACATCAAAGGGCAGCCCCGCCACCCCTGTATCGGCCCGGATGTGGCGCAAATTCGGGCATCGGTGGCTTGAATCGAGCAAACGGTCTGGAACGCACGGGCAGCGGAGGCCAACAACGCAACCGGGCAAACAGCACGGGCTTTGTATCCTGAAACGTACAAGAGAAAAGGCACAACATCATCACCATCGCCAGCAACGGCGAGTGCCGTCCCCGACGCGATTCATGAATGCGGTTCACAACTCTGAGCAATCGAGCAGGGGCCCGTCAATAGCAAGCAGCCCGCCGCCGCCAAACTGCAAGGGCATCCAACAGACAGGCCCGTGGTTTCTTTTCAGCAGCCTTGTGCGAGGGAGTCTAGGTGCATGTACCGTACTGTGCCTGAAATCGGTCGGCGTGTGTGGATGAGCACGCACCCTGCCGCCAACCTGAATGAATGGCGTGCGGGAAGCAAGGGAATCTCAAAGGCCACAGCATGCCACCGACGCTGGCAACCTCAACTTCCCTCCCTTCCCAGCACCGCTATATAACCTGCCATCATCCCCCTCGTTGGGACTTCCACCCGGACCTCTATCGCCCTCGCCTTGTCTCTAAACAAACGCCCGCTGAAATCATAAACATACAAACGCACTACTGTTTCATATAACCACTATCCACAGCTCTGCAAATCGCGCTGACCCCGCCGATAACGATCGCGATGGTGCAAAGAGAGGCCCCCGGGCCGTCTTCATTGTTCCTGCTGGACGACGACGACGTCTCCCGCGTGCACCAGCCCGTCCGCTTCAAGTTCCTCGAGCAGGGCAACCTGTCCGCCGAACAACAGCTCGTCGTGCACAAGGCTCGCACGCCGCAGGGCCACGCGCAGGACTGGGCTGCCTTCGAGCTGGCCGACGGAACAAAGCTCGGAAACGCACGGCTGCACTGGCGGACCAAATAGTAAGCATATCATCCATTTCCGTCGTTGTATTCACTGTTTGCAATACGTCTTGCACGAATTTGTGGTGCTCGTGCTGAGTTGGGAGTATTTTTATACTCATGCGATGTTGTGCTACATACATGTTGGCTGACTCATATCGCTACGGTCCAGCGTCTCGGTGGCACCATCACCGCAGAGTCCCGGCTCGAAGCCGCTGCCGTCTAAGATGTCGGCGAACGTCCCGCAGTTCTTCCTCGATCTGTTCTACTTCTCGCCGAACAGGAAGTACCGCTTCGCCGTCCGAGTCGACCGGGCCGAGATCTCCAGCATCTCTGAAAAGGCTGACCAGTTCCTCCTCCTCAACCTGACCGTAAGTACGATCCTTCACCTCGACTTTCTCCGATTGTAAATTAATTTGAACAGAAAGCAACCGAGTGGAACCCACCCAAGGGCTGCGACTACGAACAGCAGCCCGAGAAACCGGGAACATGGCTCTCCCTCCCGGTCACTCTCAAACTGCGCGCGAAGAACGCAGAGTCGTTCACCCAGTTCGCAGCAGAGACAACAGTCATTTGTCGCTCGCAGAACTTCATCATCTGGAGTCCCACGCTCGGTGAACGACACCTGCAAGCCAAAGCCGACGCGGCCGCAGCGGCACCGCGCAAGCGCTCAGAGGGGCTTAACAGGCTCGCTGCCCGCCTGCAGGGCCGCTCGCCGCAGCAGGACTCCAAGAACCCGTTCCTTTACGACGCACCACCCGAGACCGCCGCTTCTCGCAGGTCGACACCGACATCTACATCTAGCATATACTCGTCCACCGATGAAGCCTTTCCGGACGAACGCGTCAAGGCGGATGGCGCGTACGAGCCGTGCTTTATCCGACGGGACTCCACACCGTCGGTGTTCGAGGATACGGCGGGGCCGTTTCGAATGGGCCCGTTCACGCCGCAGTGGGACCGGAACGCGACGCCCCGTCCGCCAACGGGCTGGCTCCCAAACGCGAACGCGCTGAAGAACCCGCCGCTCGCGACGCCGCCCAAGACACCGATCCTCGCGCAGAAAAGGGGCGCGCCGTCGCCCTCCATCTCTCCGCAGTCGAGCCGCGTCTTCAAGAAGACGAAGTGCGACGAACGAGTGTCGATTACTGCCCTCACTCGTAGTAACACTCTCGAGGACGGCGAAATCCTGGAATCACAACCGCTTAATCACGCGTCTCCGGCACCGGCTGCTCCTCACGACGTCGCGTTCCTCCAAGCAAAGCTCCGCTCGCAAGAGATGGCGCAAGCATTCAAAATCATCAACGACGCGGCGATAGCACTCACTCGCTCCGCTGCAGTCCCACCAGTCACAAATAAGCAGAAAGCCGTCCCCTCCCGCGTGGAGAATGTAGCGGATGACGGCGCGCCACCCAAGCCGGATCCTTCCTACCGTTTCATCGGCACGGGACGTAATCTTGACGAAGAGTTCGGCCGAAAACTCACCCTGGAAGAATCAATCCTCGCACAATGGCTCGAGGAATCCGACAAGCGGCTCGGCAGAACGGGTCCAATGACCCTCGAGCGCGTAAGTGCGGTCGTCGACGAGTGCTCCGATGGTGACGATGCATCGATGGACATTTCACCAATCTCGCAGAGTCCAGCATAACCCTCCTCCTCTCATACAATTTCCTTGCATATTTCTGTGGTGTTACGGCGTATAGATGGCGACGGATGATATCCTTTTTGAACGGTGTTGATGGCGGATGGATTGTGGACGGACTGGCTTATAAGCATTGATTGTCATTCTTGCAAGGCGGCATTAACGGCGTATATAGCCTCATTATATCATTCCCGTATGCATGTTTCTACAAATTCTGAAATAATTCATGTAATCCTTCAAATCCTCGGATACTGATAATATATCTTTATTATACTAGTACGAACGCTAGTGCGATTGCATTGCATGGTGGATCGTTCAGCCGCAGCAGGATCCAGATGCCCTTGCATATGAAGCTGAAGTATAACTCTGCCACAATATATAACGGGCTCCTCGAACGTCGTTTTACAGACTTGGCATACACTATATCCATACCCCAGAGCTTAGCACCATGGCGCAAGAATCGTACGAACAACCACTCGTCCGCCGTAGCGCGCGTATCGCGAAGCAGGCAGTGCCGCCGACCACCGCGTCTACCACAGATACCAATACACCGTCACCTACCAATAGAATCGCCACGCTACCACCCGCCGCTTCATTAACGGCAAATGCGACAGGCTTTAGCAAACGCGACATCACCCTCCTACAACGGAAACAACGTTTATTGCAACAACAATCACAATCACAATTCCAATCCACCTCCTCCCTCACAACCGCTCAGCAGACCGCCCTCGCCGCCACGCTCGTCTTCGCACAACATGAAGCCGGTACCGCGTTCTGCATATCCCGCGAAGGGTTACTCCTCACCTGCGCCCATTGCGTCGCCGAGACGGTCGAGGAAAGTCGCACCGTAAAAGATAAAGAAATATACCTCCTCTTCGCAGGTGGCCGTGTCGTGGCGGCCCGCTGCGTCGCGTGGGACGGCGTTCGCGACCTCGCACTGCTCCAAATCACCGCCTCACAACCCTCACCCCCTCCACTATCCACCACCACTAGTATTACCGGTACTATCACCAGCGACTCCGAGTTTGTGTTTCCATACGTGGATATAGCACCGGCAGCACCGGCAGCTTCCACACGGGTCTTCTGCATCGGCCACCCCGGTTCCGAAGACCTCGAATCCTCAACGGCCCGCGCGACGAATTACGACGTGCTACACGTTAGCGGCGGCCGATACTATGGCGTCGCGGACGGGGCGAACGTGCATGATAATAGCGAGATTGGTGCGCTGATGCACGATTGCTGGACGTATTGGGGACATAGCGGTGCCGCGGTGTGTTTGGCGCGAAGCGGTGGGGTTGTCGGTGTGCATTCGAGTTGGGATGAGGGGACGGGGATGCGGCGCGGGGTTGCGTGGGAGGCTATCGTTGGGTTTTTGCGCGAGAGGGGGGTTGTGCTGGATTTGTAAAGGTAGCGGTGTAACGACGATGCTGGCATGTAGATAACACACGGTGAACGGCTTGGAGCAGTCTTTAGTATAATTAAGATCGTGGTCTTGATCGGATCCATGGGAATAGAATATCATTACTGGTTCTCGGTCGTACGTCTAGCTTCTGGTGTACGAGACAAATCTAGGTACAATCTGGTCTAGCAAGCCAAACCCGTACAGTTTTAAGGGAGGGTCTGGTTTACGAGACCAGTATAGTCGCTTTGTGCTAATTTTCATTCTGCGAAAATCTGGACTCCTGATGTCATCAATATATATGAGTTTTATGAAACGGTTGTATCGATATATACAATTAGATCGTTAGATATCATCATTATTGCGTAGACCATAGCAGACTGTCAGTTCCAAAGGCGTCTGGCTGGTGAGTCGACAGCGTCATCGAATTAATAGGCGTTTCCATCTCTGCTAATAAACTTGCCACCAGATTTGCAGTTGTCTACAATGCCTGGACGGCGGTCTCACGATGCAGTTTAAAGGTGGAGGTATACCAACGTTCTTGTTTATAACAGTCGCTTTGATCATTCAAAGATGCCGTCACTTTCCTCTGGATTTGACCTGGACCTCGACGTACGGAGCACTGAAATGACATAAGATATGAGAGAAAATCGGTATCGGCAAGCTCATCGTGACATCATTCATTCGACTTTCCAGGAATGTATTCCCCAGATATGCAAATCACGGCACCGTCTACTACCCACCGGGCCATCGATCGAAATTTTACTTCAGCGAATACTCATACGAAGAGGGCCTTCAGCTACTGGAACACACCACTGATGTGCCTGCGACGGAAACCCGGCGATGGCGACAAAAAACCACCGGGACTAGGCCTTCCCCTGCGCCGGCATATTACCCCGTAAACCGTCAGATCTTCTGCATATTCTCGCCAAAGTTTTCCGTCTCAGGAAAGGTTTCGAAACATGTCTGTAGACAACCCTGCTGACGACGAGGTAGCGAATCGAAGGGTTAGCTTATGAGATTTTAGGAAACGTTTATATGCCATCATATATAGCGCGAACCCAGGCTTGACGTGTTCGCCCAAGTACTATCCATGAATTGATACTACACAATGATGCAATCAATTGCGACAACAATCGCGTGTGAACTGGCAGAATATTCTAATACGATCATGATCTTCTAGCTCACTGGGAGGGCACGCCGCAGCACTCAGTCCCGACTGTATGTGCATGTAAATAGTCCTGTTTGTTTTTTCCGTTGGGGAATTTTTGGGTTGAAGCGCCGGCTCGGTCCATCATCGGAGCATGTATACATCTTGCAACCCTCCTTCCAGATCTTGCGCGAGCTGCGCCTCCATAGCACCAACAGACAAAACATGATCCTGCTCCCGCTGCTGCGGGCCGGACATTCCTGGCGAGTACCCTGTAGCGCAATGCTAGTTAACTCTGGTCGGATAAGCCTAACTCTCACGTTTCCAGTCGTTCGGCCCGCGAAAGTTTTCAAGCCTCCAAATATTCTGGTGGGCCCACTCTTTCGATTTGGTATGCATGAGATGCGAGTCTGTATGAGTTTCAGGGCCCATACGAATGTGAGCATCTTAGCTAGATGGCATATCTCTATTTCTTATTGCTCTATAAGGACCGGCTCTAGGGCTGATCGATATTGATCCTTATTTTGACCTATCATAGTTGCAAATGACTGTAGGGATCTCTGACCCACCGTTAGCAATGTGATAATTTACGATACATTGGACATCAGTTGGACAAAGACAAGAGTATAACACATGCAATAAAATAAATAACAACAGCTCGGACAATATCATATCACGGGCCGGTCTTCAAGCACGGAGCTCGGCGCGGGGGCTTATTTACATCCATCTCGGCTCCAAATTTCGGGTAGTAAGGCGTATCGCGGAAAAACCGCCATATTCAATTCCGTAAGGTCAAGGTGATCGGTGAAATAACGTAGCAGCTTTGATAGGCTTGGCGGTGACGATGTTTCCTGTTCCGAGCGTGCAGCTGAGATGGAGATGCGTCGATATTAGGAAAAAGTTCCAAACAAGGAAATACCAAGGCCAGCTACGCACGAATACGGTGAGGACGACCTGCCTCTTTGCGGTAACCCTCGGATACTTCCGACGGGAAGCTAACCGAAGTCGTGAGATGCCAGGTTTGAGTGGCGGCTCGCCAGCACGCAATTTCGAGCGAAGCAAATCGGAAGGAAGGGCTAGAGTGAAGTTTAAAGCGTCAGGTACGAGTCGTGCGGTTCGGAACCTATACCTTCCCCCTTTGGCTGCGTGCTCGCCTCTTGGTCGTTGCACGGTTTGGTGGACTTCGCCTATTATATCGCGATTCTGCTAGGCCGGATATCCAGTATGGACTCTTCCGTGCTGGTTCTGGGGAAGGAACGAGCCGTGTTTGCAAGTTCATGGGGTTTTGGATTGCGACTGATCGATGGATATGCATGCAGGTTGTTTCTAGACGTCTTCTGGCCTAGCGCGATAGCGGGCTATAGTGGGGCTAGGTTAGGGGTGCTGTGGTATTTTGCCAGACAGCTTCTTTGGGTAGTCGATTCCTCTTTGGGTCTGATCTCTCTACGAGACCAGTTGCCGTGATAGTTACTTGCGATAGAAGTCTTCAAGTTCCTTTTACGTTCTGATACTCTTAGTGTCCGTCTCATTCCTCCACTCATTAGTCTTAACGATAAAACCATTGGATTTTCGTTGATACGGACCAACATATACTTACCTCGGTAGATCGTCGATTAGTTCTTAGCTGTCCAGCTAGCCTGTGAGATATCCCGGGGTGTATGCAAATTTTGAAGTGTCATCAATTGCCATGTTATACGTATAGGGATCTATGGTATCCTTGCGATACGGCCATATGATCGACTGCAGCCGTGCATAACATTATAATGGAAAATTTCCCCGAATCGATATCGCCACGGACTAAGCCTCAAATGCCCACATGCATGCGTGAAACGTTTGACAACTAGACGCCGTACACGACATTAAGGCATGGCCCCGCGTCCGTACTTCAGATTAAACTTTCAGCTGTACCAAGTCGAGCAGGTCCGTGTACACATAGCCTCGACAGAGCTGTTTAGGACTGTCATTATAAACTAATCCTTCCTTGCCACTATAGCTCTTGATATAGGAAAATTAAGTAGCTGTGTTCTGTGTAGCTCAAGATCGGAGGACTTGAATGACTCGTACGAAGGTATTATATACCGCTATCGCTATATCTCAGGTGATCCGCATATCCGTCTTCCTTGAGGACTTGTTCTGTTTCTGGAAATGCCCGATTCTGGTAAAGCGCGACACTGAGTATCGATATCGTTGGGAAGTACACAGGTATCTCAAGAGTTTCTGTTGGGCTTCCGAAGGGATCGTATGTGTATATAAGACTGGCTACTCTTCCCGCTTCTTTTGATGTAATACTAGAGTCTTATCCTCCTTCACTTTGCTGGTTGGCGGTGTATAAAACGTCAGAAATACAATTCGGAACGTCAGCTTTCGGAACGGTGGAATCCATCCTATAGCAAAGTTTCACCTAGGGTATCGGAGGGCGTCTGATTTTACGAGACAATATATAAAAATTCAAAATGCAGTTCAAGGCAGCTCTCCTCAGCGCCGTGCTGGCGTCTACAGCTTCAAGCGCTGTCCTCCCACGCATCGATGTCAAGCCAGGGGAAGTTGGCACCGGTGGTAAGTCTAGATTGCGAATATACATCCTCAAAGGTTTTCCACAGAGTTTCGTCCCGTTTGGCTAACGTGTATCATCTCGGCGTCCAGAAATCATGCACACCATGGTCTTCGGGACTCAAGATGGTAGCCCCATCACGGCCGAATACGTTAACGCCACCGACAACGTGTGGAAGAAGGTTCAGCTCGGCATTCCACTCCAGGTGTTCGGCAGAAGCAGCGACTACATCTGGATCTCGACTAACGGCATCGTCAGCATCGACGAGCCGGCGGCCGACTGCCATCCCGTCCCCGGAACTCCTCTCCCAGCGGGCCCAGACGACGCAGGGTGCTTGCCCAAGAACGTCCTCATGCCCTTCTGGAACGACATGGCCCTCCGCCCTGGAGCTTTCGACACCCACGTCAAGCTGATCCTCGCGTGGCATCCGCAGGCAAAGGATCACCTCGCCAGCTGGTACCACTACCACTTGGAGTGGCAGCTCTGCGAGAAGGGCGTTGTTGAGGGTGTCGTCTCGGAAAAGATGCCCTGCGGAGATGCGACGCGGACCGTCTACACGAGCTGGGGTATCGGAAGCGTGCCCAACATGATCGGGTTCGATTATTACTTCCCCAAGGCCGATAAACCTTTCTCGAACAGCGGGACGATCGGAATTCAGTCGTATCCGAAGTCCCTCACAATACCTCTCAGCGAGGTGAGCTCCAAGCCCACACGGGATAGAGAGGTTGTTATTTTGTATTTTGATACTGTCAACTTCACTCACCACTTCATTGACGGCTTTGTTAGACCTTGGTAGATAATTCCTGCCTGGTCATCTGATATAGCATATATGTATATACATTAAAAAAGAACGCTTGGGGCCTTCGCTCCCACGCTCCTTCTAGAATTCTACTGTCAATTCACATTACATGGAATTTTCTTTTGTTTTCGCGTGGGACTGGGGCTGTAGAAACGCTCAGATCTGTTGCAATGTCGATTTCAGAACTAGAAAAGCCACAAGTTTACATTCAAAGTAAGAGCTTAGATAGCCTGCAGCTCCTCGGCTCAAAAAAAAAAAACTCACATCTGGGCAGACTGATGTGAAAATCGAGATTATCAGCCTCTTCACATGCTTCACGGAATCAAGAGGTGAATTGGACCAAATAATAAGCCTTCGCATCCCCGTTTCGCCACCACATACCCTCTGATCTTCTTGAAGGACCCTTATAAGATCTCAACGAGAACAACGAAGCACTGCTAGTAGAAATAAAGCCCCCTGCCTGTAGTTCTTATGATCTAGAATGCAATTAAATCATAGAGAATCCAGGAATCTCGTGGAGTTCGTCGTCGCTCCTAACGAAGAGAATTGTCCACATACGTTCCTAACATCAGCGCTTCTGCTGGTTCTTTCCCCCGAGCCCCCGAGTTCGGAATCGACGGATCGCTAGGCAGACGGCCAGGCCTAAGCATCCCTAGTTTAGCGCAGCCGTGCTGCAAGGAACATACTAGGGAATGCAAAAGGTGCCGGGCCGGATAGATAAGACCCCTGCAAGCACAAATACTAAGATATTTGGTAGAATGGTACAATACCCTGCCTAGTATACACCTTCATATGCGTAAGCATATCAAAGTAGCATCTTGAGTCTAAGATTACCGCATCAGTCTCGTGGACCGAATTCTTCCTGTTTTAGTTCTGCATGCATACCCGTGCTGTGAGCGCCCCGAATGCTATCAAAAAATAGTTTAATATTTATCATGCTAGTCATTAATACCAGAGTAATGTCTTATAAACTGATACAAATAGCTGGGTAAACAGGGAAACCACAAGCGAACGCATGCATATATCCTATGGATCGGTTGATCGATTCGTATGGTAAGATAGCTTAGTACTACACTGAGATAGTTTGACTAATTGGGTCCCTAGAAGCTAGACCAATCGACCCTGGCTCTCTGGGCCCGCAAGCAGCCAAACAGGTCATAACAAAACATCAATTCAGCATCCGAATTTATACCGGGAAAGGCATTCTATTAGACGGCGTGATACACGAGTAAAGGAGGCTCCGGCTTCGTAAGTTCGCATTTTAAAGCATTGTTGTAGAATGCGCGTTGCGTCCTGCTAACTTGGCATAAACCCACAAGCTCAGCTTCAGAACTCGAACAAAACCCTCCAGGATCCAATCCACGACAGCCACCGCTCACGAATGTAAATGTCCGACGAGTTCCCCCTCCTCGCGGGGCTGGGGCTCTACGCCTCCGACATCATCGGCGACGGCGACTGCCTCTTCCGCTCGCTCAGCGACCAGCTCTACGGTCACCAAGTAGCTTCTCCAGTTCCATCCGTCATGCACATCCGTCGTCAGCAAGCTAGCTAGCTAACAGCTAGCCACCCGCCCTGCAGTCCAAGGCGCACGAAATCCGCAGCCGGACGACATCGTACATGCGCACGCACGCGTCCTACTTCAAGCTCTTCCTCTCCGTCGCGCCTACCCGCCGGAAGAAGAATGCGGCAAACACCGCCGCGCCATCCGAGGACGCTGTCGACCGCGCGTTCGCCGACCACGTCAACCGAATGGAGAAAGCGGGCGTCTACGGCGACAATCTGGAGATCGTAGCCTTCGCACGCTGCTACGGCGTTAACGTCAAGATTTACCAGCGGGAATTCGCATACCAGATCTCCTGCGACGGCGACGAGGATGTTCCCCCCTCCGCTGCGAACGACGGCAGCGGTGGCGAGCCGCAGTTGCTGCATATAGCGTATCATTCCTGGGAACATTATTCTTCCGTCCGCAATGTCGACGGCCCGCATACGGGACATCCCGTTGTCTCGCCGCGCACGCCAACGGAGGATGATAAGCGCCGGCAGAAGGAGGTGCTGGGGAGGGATGTCGCGATAATGCCGTGGATGGAGAAGGTCGTCGCGGCAAGTCTACCCAATGCTGTACCCGCCGAGAAGGTCCGCGAGATGCTGGTGAAGTGTAAAGCGGACGTCGGGATGGCGGTTAGTCGCCTGCTCGACGAGCTGTCCGAGGACGAAGAAGAGGGCAAGGGTGAGGATCCTGCAGCGGCCGATGAATCCGAAAAGGTAGATGATGGCACGGTCGGTGGGGCTACAAAGGCTGGGGAAGAGGCGCCGGCGGTCAAGGGCAAAGGCAAGGCGAAGGCTAAGGATAAAGCTACGGCCAAGGCTTTCGGAAAGACGGACCGGCCCGCACAGCAGGCTAGCGATGACAAGCATGCATCCAAGCAGCCGTCGACGCGGCCGAAGCGGGAGACGGCGCGAGAGCGGAAGGACCGCCAGCAGCGCGAGAAGATGGAGCGCAAGAAGACGAAAACTAGCGGCGGGAAGGGCAAGACTGCCAGTGCAGATCAGCCCGCAGCCGCAGTCTCCGAGGGCATCAAGACCCTGCATGTATAACAGCTCACTAGAAGTGCTTTGGGCTCGATTAATTGATTCTACGCGAAGAACCTGCAATTTATCCCACAGCGAACATGTATATAATGTCGACGAACCCGCACATAACAGGCTTCGCTCATCCATTGATTTATCCGCGTGTACCACCGCAGCAAACGTAAAGCCGCAGCGCATTATAGAAAAAACCACCACAAAAGATACAAATAACCAATTTGCAGCCAACCACCCTGTGGAACTCCCAATCACAGGTCGACAGGAAGCTCCTCCACATCCTTCTCAGCACCGCCGTCCCGCCTTGAATACCAGATCAACAAGCCGAGCAAGATGACGATGATGCGGCCGTAATTGTTGATGAACTCAGCAGCGGGGCTCCGCGGAGGGGGGACGTACCCCTTGACCGGCTCTCCGGCTAGTCATGAGCTGAGGTGGTTCTCCACGGCCGCCTTGATCGATGCCGGGCTGGCGCCAACGACTTCGTCAATCTTCTGGCCCTTGCGGAAGACCTGGAAGGTTGCTATACAAGAGACACACCGTCGTTAGCAGTTGATCGCACAAAAGTATGAATTGGCGGGCGAACGATATGGGAGAAACGTACGCATGGCCTTGATGCCGCATTCCTGGGCGACATCGGGGACTTCGTCGACGTCGACCTTGAAGAAGGCCGCGTCCGTGTGTTCTTCCGACAGCTTCTGGACGAACGGCGCGATGGCCTTGCAGGGACCGCACCAGACGGCGTGGAAGTCGATAACGGTGACTTTATCCTCGGCGATGAGCTCTTTGAACTCCTGGAGGCTGCAGCGTGGAAATACCCGTTAGCCATATATCCGATCGAGAGACCAGCTCTAACGGCACAGACAGATGGACACTCACGTTTTGATTTCCTGGACCATTTTGGCGGTGGTTGTGTGGAACGTTCGAGGTTGTGGTGTAGCGGGGGATCGAAAGGTTGCTGGGTTGAAATTTGCGCTTCGGTTGACAAGGGCTCTAGTCAGCGAGAAGGACAACGGTGAGAACGCGGACTTTGACGAGGACAGGAACGTCCTGAGACAGGTTGAGGACGCCAGCTTTTATATTAATCCCCGACACCTGGCGAAGCGCAGGACAGGGCAGGCAGGCAGACAGGCAGGCAGGCAGATGCGAATTACAATCACCGTTGATGGCGTGATGCGGCGGGATGGAGGGGACGGGGAGATGCTCACTAATGCAGGAAGGCAGACGAGAGAAAAAAAACTCGACGCGGGCAGGCACCTAAACCACGCAGGACGACGACAACAAAGAAGCTTGTCAGTAGCTGAGGCAGCAGCTGCCGGACGGGGACTTAGAAATCAGCGGCCGTCGCTTCTGGAAGCACTGACAGATGGAGCAGGATCTAGATCTCGGTCTCGAGCTTGGCGGGTGGATTGCGCTGGGCGATGAGATGGATGCGAGCTGCCTCGAAGGCGGGGGAGCCGGCCCCTCCTTTATATATAAGCTTCCGGCGTCACAGTTACTACCCCGCCGTCCGCATCAGCTTGAATAATCAATTCGATCACACCATCCGAGCTGAGTACTCTTCCGTCTTGTGCACCGCCGACGTATACGGACATGTACGCACTTCTGACATACGAGGACGCATTGCACTATTGGCAGGATTGCGAACACCACCTTACTGATTGCAGACGCTGTGCGGCCAGAAAAGCACAAAGCCAAGCCAGCCAGATCCTGACCCCTCAGAGCGCGGAGGGATGCAAGCTGCGAGACTAAGCAAGCTGTACGAGCTGGAGACAGCAGCCGCGGCTGCGCGAATGCCCGCATCCTTGGACTCTCAATGGCATGCATGCGTCCAAGATGCACCGTAATCGATATGGCACCCACCAGACTGCGATGCACTGCTGTGGAGCTGGGAGCAGTGGCATGATGCGAAGGGCTGAGGGAGCTAGCTGGAATGCTGCCCCGCCGCGGGTCAAAGCTCTTGCCCTGACTCGCGTCCGTCTACCCCTCACCGCTCCACTCTCGTCTCGACGGCCTGAAACCGACGGCCGAATGAGAGATGGACCAGTGGCTTCATCCCAATATCAATCGCGGATTGATTGAAGAATCACAGTCGGTACTGTCTCTCATCATTCGAATTCCTCCGGCGGACGGCCCTCGGAAATAGCAGAGCCTTCGGAGCAGCCTGGAACCTGACGAGCTGAATCCCTGCACGATGACGCGATTCCGGGCTTGGAAGGTCGCCGAATCGAGGTTTGTCAGCTTGTTGTGTTTTCGTCACGGCCCTGCCGGCAACGCACGTTCGCGAGAAACTTCAACAACAGGCGACATCTCCTATCCACTTGACACAAGATGGTCAAAGATCGGGATAACATGCATCAATACAACAGAACTCACATCGAACGATACTACTAATTAGCAGCCCGCATCTAGTCTCGAAACCTGAAGGCATGGGATATTGATATGTATCATTATATTAAACATTAACAGAGAATAGACAAACATGCATACCAAAGATCAAAGCATATAAGAACAAGACATATTATACAAGAAAAGAAAAAAACCATCACGAATGAGCCCCCCGAGCCAGACGACACTCCCCAGCGAGCCGGAACCTGCTAACCCAGGTCCCACAAGCCAAACCCACAGCCAAACCCACGACCAATCCCACGGAGTCCACCAGATCCCCAAGCCACAGTCACCACAGTCCACCCGGTCCCACGAGACAAGTCCCACACGGTCCACCCAGCCCGCACGATCAGTGGAGATCCACCGGCTCCATCTCCGCCGCCAGCGTCGCCAACGAGATGTCAAACACCTTACCCAGCTGCAGCAGCTGAGCAATCGACACGACAACCGTGATCATGGTGCAGACCGTGACAATGATCGGAGCCGACTTGAACTCCGTCAACGAGTACATGGGCAGGAACCACCCGTACTGGTACTTGTCACGCTCGTCGCGCAAAATGCAGAACAGCCGCCAGTGCAGCGGCCGAAGGCAGTGCGCGATCCAGCTGATGAACTGGAACAGGCAGAACGCCGCGAAGGGGTACCAGCTGCTCACCACGCTCGAGAACCAGATCCCGTCCCTTCCCGGGCGGAGAGCGGCGAAGATGTAGATCGTGTAGGCGGCCCACGTCAGCCACGACCCCAGACTCAGCAGGTAGAAGGTGTCGCTGATGACGTTGCGCCGCCGGTGCCACTTCCACTCGTCCGTCATCCGGTCGCCCTTGCGCGGCGTCGCGCAGGTTTGCGACGGCGGCATGAACCACCAGCGCTTGCTGGCGTCGAACCGGCCAATGTCTAACGGACGGTGGTGTTCGTTGTAGAAGTGGTCCGTCCACTTCTTCTTCCGCAGTGGCCGTGGTGGCCCGTTCCCATCACCGTCCCCGTCCGCGGTCCCGGTTCCGTTGCCGTTCCCGTTCCCGTTCCCGTTGCCGTTGCCGTTCCCGTTTCCGCCGGCGGCCAGCCCTTTGCCCTTGTCCAACCTGGGCCCGAAGACACGTCTCCACGCTCGTGCGGGAACCGACCTCCCCGTGTTCTGGAAGGGGGAGTCGAAATAGTCCGCCGGG
Source organism: Drechslerella dactyloides (assembly GCA_020064725.1). Lineage (NCBI taxonomy): Eukaryota > Fungi > Ascomycota > Orbiliomycetes > Orbiliales > Orbiliaceae > Drechslerella > Drechslerella dactyloides. Next base: position 377,418 of record JAGTWJ010000017.1, read on the forward strand.
AGACCGGGTCCAGGCTGAGGGAGGCCGGCCAGGGGACCCGGAGCAGTGGGAGCCGCCACAAGGGCACCCACCGCAGCGGAACCCGATGGGCCGGGTGCAGCAGCGCCAGCAACAACGCCAGCAACGGCGCCAGCGACAGTGCCAGCGACAGCTCCAGGTCCAGCGGCAATTAGTGCAGGGCCATCCAGAAGCACGACCGCCTGGCTCACCTCTGCCGTAGCGCCATTCTGAGGCGCGAGAGGGGCCTCGACCGCGGCGGCTACGACAGCGCCAGGCTGGGTCTGGGGGGCGGACGCGGATGCGAGAGCACCGGTGCCAGCAAGCGCAGGAGCACTGTGCGTGCGGGTCAGGACGGGCCGCACGGGTCGAAATCTTTCGAACGCCTCGGTGTGGCCCAGAAGATTGTCCGACCCGGCGAGGAAGGGCCCTACATCGGACAGCGTCGGGTGAATCGTGAGGTGACTCCTCTCGATCGGCTCGAACGCCAGAGGGTCGTCCAGAGGGTCGTCCAGAGGGTCGTCCAGAGGCCCGAAAGACTCAACGGGAGACGGGATCCCATCCGAGAGGGCAGCGGTGGGGGAACCTACCTCGGGAACGTCAGGCGCGTCGGGGTCCACCTCGGGACCGCCAGCTGTGGAGGGGTCCGCCTCAGGACCGCCAGGCGCGACGGGGTCCACCTCGGGACCGCCAGACCCGCTTGTGGACTCCACGGGCTCATCCTGTCTCGCGGGGAAGAAGCCGGCCGCCTCGGTTGGTTCCGGCTTCTTCGCCACGGCGAGCTCAGGCGGATCGACGCCGAACAATGGGACGCGGCTGTAGATGTTGCCCCAAAGGTCCGGATCGATGAGCGCTGGCGGGGGGCAGTCGACAGGCCCTTCGGCTGGGAGCGCGTTGAAGTAGGCATCCAGTGCCTTCTTCTCGGCCGCAGCCGACGGGAACACAGCCGCGGAGGGCCTTGCCGGAGGCGGAGCTGTGGAGGGGCCCGCCTCGAAGAAGCCCGAGGGTCTCACCGCGGGCGACGCGAAGGCCGCCTTTTTTGCGGGCTTTGGCGGCGGAATCTTGGAGGGGGCTGCCTCGAAGAAGCCCGAGGTCCTCGCAACGGGCGATGCGAAGGTCACCTTTTTCGCGGGCTTCGGCGGCGGAGTCTTTCTGTGGGCGGCGGCGGCAAGGACCGCCTCGTACGCCTTGGCCAGCTCGATAGGCTCTGGCAGCGGCCTCCTCGAGGGGTGGGAGGTGGAAGGCCCCACAGCGGACACGGCCTCGACCGCCAGGGCCACCTGGACCGCGATAGCCTCCTCGCGCGTCATGGCCTTCTTCTCCTCCCCCTCCTCCCCCTCCTCCTCTTCCTCTTCCTCCGGGATGTACTCTGTCCGGAGCCCCGAAAGGCGACGCTCCTTCTTGACCCTCTTGGAGCGGCGCCGGTGGGCCTTCGACCGGCGGGTGATGGGATGGCCCGGAACGAGGTCGTCGATATACGTGATCCCTCGTTCCGCAGCCGTGCGAGTATCCGGCCCCGCCAGGTTGGGATCCTCCACGTGCTCCTCATCCTCCGCGACGTCCGAGGGCGCATCCGCAGGCCGGGGAGTGCCCAGTACATAGGGCAGTCTCCCCGTCTGGCGCAGGTGCTCCATAAAGTAATTTGCCGTCTTGGGACGCCCTCGACGACGCACAGTGTACGACGTAGAACCCGCCTGGCCCAGGCGGGTCTGCCGCGGCTGATGAGGGGCGCGGAGGAAGCCCTGTATCCTGGTCGGCGCCACGGGGATTGGCGACGTGTCCGAGGGGTCGTTCATGACCATATGTCCCTCGGCATCGTAGTGCGCGACCGCGCGATATCTCAGCGGGCCGGTCGGCTCTCCGAAGACCCAGGGACCCACGCCGTAGACGACCTCCCCGTTCGGGCCGATGCTGTAGAGGGGCTATACGCATTACTCATCGTTAGCATATCATCATACATATGTCAACTCGTGGGAGGGCTGTATTTGCCCCGCCGTTTTCAATCTTTATATATATCATGGGGAAGAGGATAAGGTACTCACCCATTCATCCTCCACGGGGAAATCTGTCGGATCGTCCGACTGTTCTGGAGCGGGCGGCTCAGGCAGAGGAGCCGGCTCGTCAGGCACAGCGAAGTCGCTATAGGGACCCCGGTCCCGGGGGACATAACCGACCGGGAAGATGCCGAGAGCCTCGATGGGGATTGCCGCCAGGGCATATTCATCGAGACCCTCCAGGAACCCCAACGGCTCTTCCTCCCCCGAGTCCGCCGCGTCTGGGCCATCGTACATGGCGGCCTCCTCGAACTCGTCCTCGCTGGAGGCGTCGGACATGCCTTCCTGGTAGTAGAAGTCCAGGTCCAGGGCTTCTTCTCCGTCGGGGCCTTCGAGCATGTCGGGCTCGAAGTCGTCTTCGGCGACGTATTCGGGCGTGTCGCCGGGGCCAGGGTAGAAGACGTCGGGGGGGACGTCCGGGGCGTGCTCGTCGAGGGCCATGAGCCCGTCATCGAAGAAGCCTGGCTGGGCTTCCATGTCGACGGGCTCATGCCCAAACTCCGGTCCACGTTCCAGGCCATGCTCCAGGCCAGGGTCCAGCATAGGCTCCAGGCCGAGCTCCAGATCCAGGTCGTCCTGTTCGTATGCGGGACGACGGGAGCCCGGCCCAAACCAACCTCTCGGAACCATAGACATGTCGTATAAAAAAAATAAAAGAATATAAAAGTAAAATAAAATAAGATCAAAAAACTTAGATCAAGAGATCTAAAGTAAATCGACGAAGGAGAGAAAGAAGGTAAGAAAAAGATAAAAAGTCGATCAAAGATAGATCAACGGAGTGAACGAAGGTAGATCGTGCGCTTGGTCGGTACCAAAAGGATTCTCTAAGATCTGATGAAGAAGGAATTGAAAGAAAAGGAGAACAAAATTGACGGAAGCCGGGGCGACGCTGCCTATTAATACTCAGAGCCAGGCGTCAATTCAACGCCATCTATAAGCCAATTGCTATCGACACATCATGCTCTATATGCCGCAGAATCGTGACCAGATATATCAGTTAGGGCTCTTGACCGTATTGAAGCTTGAGGTGGTCCCCAAATTTGCGGCCTCGTAGGGTAAATCAAGACCAGAGTATCTCCCTCAATTGTAGTTCAACTGGCCAATTCTCCACAGGGCTGGGCAATGTTGGTTTGTTCATTATAGCTTCAAATCCGCCAGTTTCAGGGTCAAAGCTATGCCCCCCACATTGGCTGAAATTAATTTGGTGCGAATTTCGGTTTCGATTAACGTCAGCCGGTATTATCTATATTCTGAGGCACTTGCTTTGTATACTGCAATCTCGAGCTCGGATGCTGCATGCTACTTCTAACGAAACATCTCAGCGATGAGATAAAATACTACACGTACGCCTTACGTTCATGTAAAGCAGGTGCGAGCTTCGATTCAGCAGATGTTTTTTTCGTAGCAGGTTCTGGACCTCTAGTCGAACTACGACGCCATTTGTATTCAGCGTTCGTCGACTATCGTCGATACGCAAAATCACACCCGGCGTTGTGTTGTAGAGCGTGCAGTCAGCAGTTTCCTGTCTGAATAACGGATCCATACGGTCTCGTAAACTAGAACTCACGAAATGCAAACGCACGTCCGTGCGATCAAAATGATTTTCCAGCAACTTTAATTAGCTAATACTTACCTAGTCAGGTTTAACAAGACCCCTCCTCATGCTCAAGGGTTTACATTTAGGAATATCGAGACGCAAGGATTCCATTCTTGATTCTACTATAGCTACTAGTACACTAAGTATGCAGGCATGTTCTGTCGACAGAATATATATGTAACAAACCAGAGGAACGAGCTCGAGAATCCTCAAACCGAAAAATCTGAGGAGGAAAGGGGTCCTTGAGAAAGTCTACATGATGAACAGTTGGAATTATGTATAAATGCTCAATTAGACATTAACTACCTATTACAGATGCATGATGCATGATGCAGACGGGACGCAAGGGACAGCTATGTGTACAAATAATACGGGAGTCCGTAGACGCTCGAGACCCACGAAAAAAAAAACACTAAAAGTACTCGCGAGGCCACCAGAGTATAGAATTAAATATATCAAGGCTCACTGTCCGGGCTCTGCAAACACCATACCCTTCGGAAGCATGTTGGCAGCCCCCTCAGTAGCCATCGCCATGACCGTCTTCGTCACATACGTCGCACCAGCCGTACTCGCCGCCGCATCCGTCGCGTCCGGAGCAGCAGCCACCCGCGCGTTGGGCCCGTACAGCTGAACGCTCCTCGCCCAGAACCACGCGCCAAACGCAATGATCCCGGCAAGCATAATCGCCGCGAGCCCATCCCACGCCCGCGAAACGTAGAACCTATCGTGTCCGAACGCCCCCGAGCAGATTTGTAGCTCCATGATCTTCACGCGGCTGAGGATGCGGCTGCACAGGACCAAGACCGCCATCAACCCCACGATTATAAGCTGCAGACCCGCCGTTCGGCAGGCGTGCATGTTTGCGTTCAGGGCCCGGGCGCCGGACCAGATTGCCATCATGCTGCCGAAGACGCAGCCGATAGCGAGGACGACGGCGGCCTGGCAGATGCGAAGGTGTCGACGCAGTTGCAGTGGGAGCAGGTGGTAGCCCAGGACGCGGGCCTTCTCGATCTCGTTCAGCTGTTTCTGCATCTCGGCGGCGTCGAGGTTTTTGGCGTCCGTTGGTCGAAAAGAGTCAGCTGCATATCCATCAAATTAGGTTATAGAGATAGAGGAGTCCGGATACATACCAACGGCGAGTCTGTGGTACTGCGTGCTAAAGTTGTTGACGAGGCCGCTGAGCGTCGCCTTGTTGACGTTGTTCTCGGCCAGGTCGCGGATGAACTGCTGCAGCTGGGTGCGGTTCAGCGCCTCGTTCGCGAGCTGCGGCACCCGCGGCTCCGTCTGGCCGAGCGCCTTGAGCTTCTGCGCCGTCATAAAGTCGTTGAAGATGCCCAGGATGCGCTGCTGCTCGATCATGATCTTTTCGCGGTTGGGTGCATCGCCGCCCGGGTCGGCGGGTTCGAGCTGGAATTCGGGGCCCTGGTTGAGCCATGGAGGGGGGCCGGGCGGGTAGGCTGGCATACGCCATGGTGGTCGGAACCGCCGCGCGTACTGCTGCCAGTGGGGATGACCAGCCATCATTATGGTAGTGTTAACTTTGGGTGGTAATATTTCCGTTACGGATAGAAATGTTTGCGGACGGCGCGGGAGAGTCTGTAACCCCTGTGATAATGAGGTGACTATAGATCGTGCAGACGATATTGTGTGTGTGACGCCAATAAAAAAACGGAAAAGAGGGGATAGGGCTGATTTGAGCGTCAGTATTTATAGTGAGGCCTCGAAGCACATTATCTGGTCTCCATTCTGATCCAACGGCAAAGCTGGCCCTTTTGACTAATATCACAGACGCGCAAATATCTACAATTTCGCTCGGCCCTGACCGAGGCTGTCCTCGACGAGGGCAACAGTGTCCTCCGACATCCCATACGAAGCCTGATCTACCCGCCGTAAAGAAGAATTGTCAGCTCGAACCTATAGACATGTATACGATGGAATTGCGAGCAACTTACAGCCCCACCCGGCAGCACCGTAGTTGTGGACAACTTTGACGCCGTTGATAACCTCGCTCTCGATCCTCGCCCCGCCTTCTCTCCAGGGTCGTAAGCCAACTCCATGCCTGATGATATCCAGGCCTTCGACGCCCTTCCCACCGGCGAGTTCTGGGCAGACCTCGACGCATCGCTTCATGATGCGATTCGCGAGATCATGGTCAATTTCCGACGACCAGTTGCCCTTCTGATAGGACCCTCCGAGTACGGTGCCGCCGCCAGCCGCCCTCATCATGATGTACTATAACCCCCTCATTCATCAGCATTGACAAACATACACATCGCCAGTATCCTCGAAGCCCTACGAGGCGAGCAGCTCGCCTTTGAGGGCATAATCGAAGCGCAAGGCGTTCTGAACCCACCGTCATCTCATCGTCGCCCTCCGCCACAGCAGAGGTAGTATACATTCCCGGCGCCTCATTCCTGACCACGACGACCTGTCCCCGCGCCGGCACCACCTTGTCATCCTCCACCCCGCCGAGCTTACACGCCATCAACCCGGAGCAATTCACCACCAGATCCGCCTTCTTCCCACTAGCATGCGCGTCCGCCGCGTCCGCAACGTGCTTCACATCACCCCTCTTGAACACCACCCCGCGCATAAGACACTGGCCGAGCAGGTAAGGCAAGTAGATCGCCGTATTGATACACACGCTCTTAAATGTAGTACCCGACTTCATCCCCCTCGGCAGCTCGGCCTTCCCGAGCACGCGGAAGCCGGGGACGACATTCTTGAACCACGCATCCTCAGCCACCAGCTCTTTCATGAAGCCCGTAACGGGCAGCCCCTCGGCGACGTAGACGATGCCGTCCTGGACGTGGATCCCGGCTTCGGGCACCTTTGTCGCCAGCCGCCACAGCTCCGGGAAGGTGTTCCGCTCCCATCTGCGCGGAGGCTCGTTCGGGAAGGAGAAGGGGAAGTAGTTTGCGCCGGCCCAGGGGGAGGTGTACTCGATGTCGTAGTCGCCGGGCATGTGCTTTGCGACGACGGTGACGTTGTGCTGCTTCTTGGCGAGCAGCAGCGCGGTGGTGAGGCCGGCGACACCGGCGCTGTTTGACGAATCTTCGTTAGCGAATCCGCATTCGAAATACCACCGAGACGTGATGAAGATTCTGCAGGAATAGAAGAGAGAACGTACCCGATAACGACGACTTTTCCCGTTGCCATCTCGAAAGTGCAATGCAAGTCAATCGCAATACTAAAACGTACTCGACAACGTGAAGCTTGAGGAGGAAAAAAGTAGACGCAAGGCGTGAAGCGGTCGTTTAAATCGTGTGACGGTAGACGTGTATGTACGAGTCAGTTCCCCCCATCGCATCGCCGATGGAGCTCCCTCTCCAATTGAAACCGCAAGCGCCCGAGCTCGACTCGGCCGCGGGATCATATCGATAGCTAGCTAGCGGGATCAGGCCATCGCGACCGAGCCATGCCGTAATCACTGCCGATAACGTAACGTTGCGCGGCCGCCCTCGGCCTCGGCCTCCCACACGTATTGTACTGTATGTTTTATCGACAAAGTCGCGCATGCAGCGGACCCACTTTAAATTCGCCTGCAACCTGCCGCCTGCATTAGTCCCCTGCTCCAGCTGTCAACCCGGCATCCTGCGCCATGCAGACACGCTCGCGGGAGCTCCTTGGACATACGCCGGGCGGTCACTACCGTTAACCATTAATAGCAGCACGGCTTCGAATGTAGGCATCGACAATGCAAGTATTCTTCAATCGTATCGCGATCCTGTCCTACGAATGTAGGTATTGTCGTGTATCACAACAGCGCGGCGACTTTTATGTCAAAACGCCATATTCGGCCTAACTAGGTTTCGTGTGGCCACCACCAGCCGCGGTTGAAAATACGCAACATTGCAACACATATTCGACATGTCCAAGCTCCCCACGATAGTGCAGCTCGCGATATGGCTAGAGCGCAGAAATCCACCCGTAACATGCTTACTTACAAGATGGCAGAATATAGCTCCTATGCCAAAGATGCCTTGGCGTCCTGATTATCATATTTCCCCGCAGGATCATTCTGGGCGCCTCGTCTCCGCGCCCCACGTCTCCTGCAATCGTAGCCGCGTGCATATATTGAATTCAAGGCTAAAACGAAAACGGGGTGCTGAGCTCCGTCCACGCGTGCATATCCCGTACTGCCTGTTATGCCTCAGCTTTCGCCCAGCCGTCTGTAGCCTCGTCACCGTCACATAATTGCCGCGTGTGAGCTCTTTCGTGCTTTGTCAGTCGCATGGCTAAGCTATATTGCGCATCGACTGATTGATTGTGATATCCATTCAATGAACTTTCTACATTCGGTTTCAGGATAGCTATAGGATAGTAGTATGGTATCCACATATGGCTGCGTGGCCAGAGTCCGTGTAGCTCCGTGCTCTCAATTGCAGCTGCCTCTGCATCTACATCACAAAGTTGCGATCGGTGGATTAAATGATCCAGTCCATGGTGACACGTAGGGTAGAACTCGCAAGTACCCGACTCTCATAGGCCACTTTATTGTCGTTCAATATACCCATCAGCATTCTATTTGGCCCCAACTACAATGTTACGGCCTAGTCGTCGATTTATATAAATTACTCAGATGTATGCACACTAAGTCTAACCCCCAGGGGCTTGATAAAGACAGTAATCAATCCGATATGGTTCATACATCCGGTATGGATCAAAGACACGCGAGATATATTCGCGAGATGAAGAGGCATGGCAAGCGCGACGTGGCTGCTCCAATCTTATTATGGACTCGTTCTACTAATCTAGCACCTGCCGTCATGCCTCTGTATTCAAACCACACTAAACCCGGAACCGCAATGGACAACCGTGCCACCACCTTCCTACCCAGTTTCGTGATCCTGGGGAGGAGCTCAACGCATATGATATTGCCTATAACGGTTCCCCGAGGCTTCAAAGCCACCAAGGGTCCTAGTTGCGCCAGATATAGGTAAACTATCTAGGATTAAGACGCATGCAGGTATGGCACGGAACAGATATTCCCACACTGTTACTTAAAACAACATCTCTATCTATCAACCTTATAACGATAAATTATTCTGCCGAGGTCATGATATGGTAGCCCGGCTTGAATCCAAGGCACCTTGGCTTCTGCATGGAGTGTCTCGGAGATGTTATTAATAACTTGATAACCTTGCTGCCAGAGGAGCTCTAAGATAGTATGTAGGCAGACAACGGCAGTCACTGCAGATTAAGGAGGCGGTATTCGCGCTTTCATTATGCAGTGCATATGCATTTGTCAGGCAAACGAGAGCTCTTACATTGTGGGATATCCTTCGAGCCTGCTTTTCGGCCTGTATCTGTGATGCTTCTTATCATCAGGTAAAAATGAATTCTCGTGAGCCTTTTCGTTCCGACGAGCTCTGTGATGAGCACTCTACAGTTTCACGCCACATCGGCATGATAGGACTATCCGAGAGGTTAAAACAGACGGTAACGCAAATTCCCCGCAGCCCAAACTAAAGATAGTGACAAATCAAAATCGCCACGATCTTCGTATCTTGGGGACACCACACATAACCTTTTGAGATTCCTTCGTGGACAGTGGAGACTGTCATAGCCCATTAAAGTTGAAACGACTCTTGTATGCGCATATTGATATTCGTTTCGACTTTAACTCTGGGCGCTGAGACTACCCGGATCTGAACATGGTATCAATATTATACTACTTGTGCATATCCTTAACATTTAGTAGGAAAGCACACTCGGGGTAGGAAAGGAAAGAAAGAAGAGAATTTCAATGACTTTAACACCTGATCCGTTGACTATGAGCGGTTTGAGATTGATATAACAGGTAGACGAGCCTGTGTCTACATCGACTTGACATAACATGGAGATGGACGGTGGCTAGAGAAGGAGGAGCAATAGCAATAGAGCAACTATGAATATGACGAGAATTGGACCTAATGATAGCTTGTGGCGCCGGTGGAAAAGAATATCTTGCCGAGTGAGGGAATATCAACCTGTCTCATTGTAGAATAAATGATGAGCACTATTGGCGGAGCTCAGCTTCGTATGCATGCAATTACTATTCTGATATCGCTCTGTAACTTGGCTGACAATACCGGAACGGATAACATGCAATATTAATAGCTCATATAACGAGAAGGATCCAACAAAAAGCATGTAATACGGGAAGACGAAGGAAATAGTAGATTATGGTACAGTAAGAGTGCTATGGTAATTCGTACATGTTTTCTATTCCGTGGATCAGGGAGCTCCAGTCAGTGGGGTCGGCAGCTTCTACAAGTGGTCGGAAAACCCTCTCAGGGATCGCATGCTGCTGTGTCGCGAACTTGAAAGGATGGGAGCTCTCCTCCCTCCAATTTCCATCCGCCAGAATCCCAACGTACGTCGCTAAATTTTTTCTCCTATAACCTACGCCGCAGACCACCACTCCCCGTCTATCGATCACCTGGCGTGGGTGGACCGTCAACTTCAGATAGAGACCCGTCAACGACATTTCCGCATGAATGGTACGAAGGAAGTCTACCAGGTCTTGCACCGTCACTGACGGCCCCAGAAACTCATCTTGCTCCAGTGTAAGTGTATTCAGCGTCGCCTTGTACTGGATGATAAACGCTGCCATGTCGTCTAACGTCGCTGGACCGAGTTTGATATCCAGGGAACGTAGCTTTGGAAGCGGTAAATCCTTCGGCAGGGGCAGCCTCCAATTCGGCGACCACGGGCATCCCGTCTGCGTGATGTGCAGCTCTTCCACACTTTTGACCATCGGGACGAATACCGGAGAGACGGGACTCGCTCTTACGTCTTCATTCGGAGCGGGTATCGGAAAATTCAAGTGCAGATGCAACACCCTTAGATCAGAAAAGACCTCCGCATATGCACCAACCCATTTCTCCGGATCGCTGATACCTGAGCCGTGGAATTTCGATAGCTCGGTACCCCAAGTCCCGTGATCAAGGCATAGCTTGAGATGCGGTTGCATCGTAATCTCAACCAGCTTAAGTTTCGCCTTTACCGCGCAGAACAGAGTGTCCGCATAGATAGTGGCAAGGTCGCACTCGGTGTACAGCGGCTCGAACACCGGGTAGAGGTCTTTGTTCAGAAACATAATTTTCCAGTTCGGAACACCCTGCAGAACGGGATTGTGCCTTTCCCAGACGTTAAATACTGACTCGCGCTCAGTGGGACTCAACGCTGGGAGCATGTACGACTTTACGTACATTCCGGCGAATTCGATGGTTCTCACGTTCGATAGTTTCCGAAAGGCTTGCTCCAGCCGTGCGGTGAGGCAGGTATTGTTACCCGAGGACCGGAATCCGGGGCAGTCGTCTCGCGGGGGGTCCGGAAGTATTCCCTCATCCGGGCTCCCGCGACTCCCTCGTATGTCCGATATAGCAATATTGCGCCTCACGTTGAAGCTAAAGCGGGGCGAGCAGACGTCGAGGACGAGATGTCTGACCATAGGGGCAATCGAGGCGCAATGGCAAAGCGAGATCAGCTTGTCCAGGCCATCCACGGTCATGAAGAATGTCTTCTTGCTGTGTATTCTTTGCAGCCGCGAAGTCTGGTAGACGGCGCGTCGGAGTCGAGAGGAAACATCCTTTAGTCGAAGAAAGTCGCTCTCGGGGAGATAGTCGCAAATTAACAGAAAGATATCCAGACACAAGCTTGAAAGCGGATCCATGGTTTTGAGGACTTGTCTCAATACTTGAGACCTTTGAGGAAATAGATCTCGCCAGCTATATATATGCGAGCCCAGAGACCGCTGGCCTCTTCATTTATAATTTAAGTTTGATCAAGAGCCTTGAATTCAACTACCAACCCCGCTAAGTCCTCGACTTCATGGTAGCTGTGTGATTTAAACATCATTTTACCACTATCTCAGTTCCTGCGCGCCTTTAATTAATTGTAGAGTCCCCACAAAATAAAGTGCCAGCTGCTGAGCTAAGTGCTAGTGAGGTCGGACCCAGTGATGTTGCATTATGCGCGTGCAAATGTTGTGGAGCCATGTTGCATGGCGTGTTGTCGCAGAACCCAAACGGTCGACGTCAGCCGAGACCGCGGTCTGTCCTCCGACGTCGCCAGCTAGCTCTCCCAACCCCGCGGTCCCGCACCGGAGACCCTTGACGGCGACACCATGGAATCTTTCTCCAAGATATCGTCCATCATCGGGCAAGGCAAGCTTCCCCTATGCTCACCGTCAGCGCCCCATGCTAACCATTTACGCAGCCCGAGACCTCACCATCGAAGCCGCGACATCAGCCTCCGGAAGCGGCCGCACCTATGGCACCAAGCTCATCAATTCGCCCGCGAAGGCCGCGTCGCCAAAGGAGATTCGGCGGTTTCTCTCCTCCCGTCACGATAGAGATATTCTCGATGGGTTACGGCGGGTAGTCTCCGTACGTACGCGACCTATTCCGTAGCTACTCGACCAGCCCATCATCATACTGACTGTCGCGCAGATGATGTCTAGGGGTGTCGACTGCTCCGAGTACTTTGCCGATGTAGTAAAGAATGTCGCCTCGCCGACCCTTGAGATCAAGAAGCTGGTCTACATCTACCTCCTCACATACGCCGAATCCGAGCCTGACCTGTCGCTCCTCTCGATCAACACCATCCAGAAGGCTCTGACGGACCAGAACCAGGTTGTACGAGCTATGGCGATAAGGGTCATGTCTGGGATCAAGGTGCCCGTAATCAGCCAGATAGTAGCTCTCGGCATCAAGAGGTGCGCAGCGGACATGTCGCCATATGTGAGGAAAGCAGCTGCGCTGGCGATTCCAAAATGCTACAGGCTCGATCCGTCAACGTTGCCTGTTCTCGTTGACTACGTGAGCACTTTGCTAGGCGACAAGAGCTACTATGTTATCGGCGCAGCCGTGATGGCGTGGTGGGAGGTTTGCCCGGATAGGATCGATCTGGTACATCCTCACTATCGGGGTTTGTGTAAACTGCTGATAGACATAGACGAGTGGGGCCAGCTAGCGCTTTTGCGGCTGTTGACAGTCTACGCGAGGAAGAACTTCCCAAAGGTCCGGACGAAGAGCGTGAAGAAGCGAAAGACAACGAGTGGCACGAAGGGGTTCTACTCGGATGAGGAGAGTGGCGACGAGAATGTCGTGGAAAGCATTGATCCAGATCTAAAACTGCTTCTCGATTGCTGCCCTCCGCTACTGCAAAGCAGAAACAGCGCTGTAAGTTTGTTCCTGAACACGTATAGCAAGGAGTATATGCTAACAATGCACAGGTGATACTTGCTGTTGCTCGCGTGTACTATCATCTGGCACCTCCAATATACTTACCGAAGGTCGCAGCTCCTCTCTTATCTCTCCTCCGAGCACCCGAAGATATTCAAAGCATCGCCTTGACAAACATAGTCTTCATTGCTCTTTCATACCCCTCCGTCTTTGCACCTCACGCAACACATTTCCTGGTCTCCGCGATTGACCCTCCGCAAATATGGAAATTGAAAATCGAAGCGCTCACTCTGGTGTACCCATACGCCTCGAAGGATATCCAAAGTCTTATCCTCAACGAGCTATCTTACTACGCCGGAGGCTACGACAAAGAAATGGTTCGCGAAGCCGTCAAGGCCGTTGGCCGGTGCGCCCAGAACAACCCTGAGCAGTCGCAAAGATGCCTCAAACTACTCATGCAGCATATAAACTCGCCGGACCAGACGCTGGTAGCCGAGTGCTTGACCGTTATCCGGCACATAATCCAGCAGCATCCGGCACGGCATAAGAAAACGGTGGTCCGGCTAGCGAAAGCATTGGATACAGCAACCAACAGCGCCGCTCGAGCCAGTATTATATGGCTGGTGGGAGAGTTTTCCGGTGTCGATAACGGCGACAACGTGGCGGCGGACGTTTTACGGATCCTAGCAAAGAACTTTGCCGATGAAGCGGAAGGCGCAAAGTTGCAGATATTGCTGCTGGCGGCGAAAATATACGCGCACTACCTGAACAGAACGCAAGGAGGCCTGGCAGATCTAACCGCATCGGAGGACGAGTCTCCAGAGGACACTCATCCGATACCCGTGCTATTCAACTACATTTCCCGACTGGCGAGGTACGACGTCAGCTATGACATCAGAGATAGAGCGAGGATGTACATGTCCTTACTATCGACGCCCAAGTCAAGCCAACTTGCGACGTTGATACTGCTAGCCCCGAAGCCGGTGCCCTTTGCACCGAGTCCAAGTGCAGCTGTCCGAGAGGGACTAACTGTTGGAAGTTCTGCTATGATGATCGGGAAAGATGAGTTCATCAGAGGATACGTTTCCCTACCGGACTGGGTGAGCGAAGCGGACGCGACCAGTTCCAAGGTCCGAGACCCGGTCGTGCAAGACTCTGGCGGGTATGAAGAGGTACGAGCTGTCGATCGGCCGAAGCCTCAGGCTGCGCCTGTGAGAGCGCCCGTTAGTGCCGCTCCGGAGTCTGCAGCGTCTGTAGCTAAGGGCAAAGAGGCCAACGGGAAGACGCTGGATGAGTGGCTTGAAGAGGAGGAAGAGGAAGAGGAAGAAGAAAGTGACGAAGATGACGATAAGGACGAGGAGGGTGAGGAGAGTAGTGAGTATGAGACGGACAGTGAGGAAGAAGAGGAAGAGGAAGAGACAGACGACGACGACGTGAAAGAATCTACGAAAATGCTGCCGTCTTAGCCTAGCAATATTCTTAGATTCAATACCATTTAGCAAATTCCCGGCTACCGGTCTCAATCACATGCTCACTCACCCTGCCGTGGCTTCACCTTCTCATGAAGCCATGAATACAAAGGAATCTACTCTTTATAAAGATTGATACAGGAAATCTATTTAGCTTCGAGAGATTTCGCGATTTGTTCCTCCACAAACTCGATCACAGACTCTGGCACCTTGAAAGCACCTTCTAGCACATCACCATCATCTTTTATAACCTCACACTGCCCATCCGCAACAATATACAGTGAACTCGTCTCCTGAGCCCGCGCTTTCAAGATCTGACTCCTCGCATCCCGTACACTCTCGCGTGATGTCGACGAATCGTCACTTTCATACTCGAACCACCGCAACGCGCGGTCACAGATTCGGTCTATCAACGCATCTGGTATCACGATAGCTTCGGGTGGAACCTCAGTTACGATATCGCAGCTGCCGTCCGGATAGATAACGGGGATCCCGTCGCCAAAAGCGGACGCATATGCGGGCTCTTGGGGTGTGTCTATATTTACGTCTTCGTCGATATTATTGTCGTAGATATAGATCCTGGCCAGATATGGAAGGAGGACTCTGTCGACGAGTTCGAAGAGGATTACAATTGCGGTGATGTAGAATAGTACCGCTTCTCTGCTTAAACCCTCACTGTCGGATCCGAATTCTGGCAGTTGCGGGACGAAGAGCGCCATAGTGTCTAGGATCCTGGGTATGACCGGGAGAAATGCGCTAGTGGTGCAGTAGTTCCTGGTGTAGGAAATGAACCTGAAGGGTCTGGAAATGTCACTGAATGTGTCATGTCCCAGGCATGGCAGACGAAATTAGTCTTCCACGTTCATCTAGTTGTTTCCGTCTTGGATACCCAAGCTTGCGAATTACAAGCACTTGTGCATGTATCATGCCTGCATTAGACAAACCAAAATCCACAAGCAAGAATGCCCGCATGCATTATAAAGATGCAGGCTGCCGGCTGAAAGCGACGAGCCATTGCACGGTATGAAATTTGTTTCGGATTCTATCTGCAGGCTCGCGGGCCCACGGGCCCACAATGCGCCAGTAAAAATAACCCAGGGAATGAATATCTTGAAACGCTATTGACTTGGCTCACTTACCGATGAATAAAGGCCAGGGATGCTTGTAGCTCTCTCCTGTCAATAAGATTATCACGTTCTGAATTAATTTGATGGAATTTCCGTCCTCTCAAACTCTCGACCACAGGGTCCAGGGCGACATGTACAATCTACTTAGCTAGGTCTATAGGTATTTTATTATGGGACTCAACACCCATGAGCCAATTTGCAAGCTTGAACCCATATATATACACGGGCACAATAACTGAAACCGTGATATACTTCTAGATCCTATCGAAAGCTTTAGTACAAAATAAATTTTGAAGCCAAAACGAAAAACCAACAGTGTCCTTAGAAGGTCGCGAACAATTTATTGTCGGATCTTGTTGCTGTGCCGTATAGCCCCTGGCACCGAAGCTAGCTGTGCCAGGATGCACGGCGCAATATTTGTGCATCCAGACTGGGAATGCGCCAAGGATCTTATTGTGGCACACGTTTGCATCAGCAAGGGCAAGGATCATGCGGGCTGCTGCATTTCGTCTTGAACGTTTTTGTGTGACCATCCAACGTCACGCACGACGTCGTCACCGTAAGCTTACACACAACGCTCTTTCATGTGTTCAACTGCTGACTGTTTCTAGTCCAGTGTCGGGAATTCGTTATTGTAGAGTAACTGCGAGACTTTCGGGGGCAGGGTTCGCTAAGTAGACTAGCCGTGGAAATCGAACACCATATCCGCCTATGCGCTCCGATAGATTATATAGAGAACATAATTATCAGTAATCTCGCAGACCAAAGTGGCCAACGCTAGCGAAACTCGGAAACTAAAGCAATAGACAATGGAAAAATTACCCCGACCCAGTGCGTCCGCCTCCAATCGACATTGAGAATGTCGACAGCCCGCCCATACTGGTAAAACTCCGCCACCACCCTTCCGGCTTCTATATCCCTGATTACAGCTCGAATATTGGTGTATTGCGCTTTTGGTACTTTATCGGATTCCAGCAGTTGATGTAAACCTGGAAGGCGGTCCAGAGGATCGGGCCACGAAGCAGCGAACGCTGGTGCAATAGGTATTCCGTTTAAATATTTAATCTTCGGAGAGATCCACGGCCGCGGGACAAACAGTGGGGCCCCAGACACGCCGATGAGCCAGGCCGGGTTAACGTCCTCCAGTTCCAGAGGGACTTCCGGGTGGCCGCCATCGTGTTCGGCTGAATTAGACGCAGAGTCTATCTTGAAGCCATTCCGTCCGCGCAGCCTGTACTTGGAGTTCCACCAGTGCCCAGGTTCATCGACGTCAGCCTGCGTACCGGCGTCGGCAGTCGCGGGGTATAGAGGTGACTGAGAAGACCGCCGAGACTAAGTAGCAGCGACGTTAGTGCGAAACGCTTTATATTTGCTATCCAGAAGATGGAAGTGATCATTTCGTCTCGCGAGCCAGACTGCGGTACTTTGGCCAATTGGTCAATCGGCCGGCGATGCCTGTGTTTCGTAGGCAAGAGGGGTATGATGCTTGATTGTGGGGAGGTCAGCGCGGCCTATAGGTCCCACGGCGACGATGAGGCGAGCTGCTTGGATTCGAACTTGCCGGTGATAGGGAGTCACCACAACCACGGACACTAGGAACATTTCGTCTCGGTGCTGTCACTACCGACAGGGCTGTTCTTCCAGGAGACAATGGAGGACTACCATCGTGAGCACGGGGGCGCGCACGGGAGCCACGCATGGGCCTCACAGGGCCCCGGGCACGACGGACCGGGAGTAAGGATTCATTAACAAGGCGTGGCGGCGGGCGAGAGGCTCGATTACTTCTACGTAAAGGCATCGTGGGGGGTTGCGATATGGTGATAAGTAGAAGATCTAGAGTTGTTGGCCGTTTAACATTGCAAGCTTATTTCTGTTACAAAACTCAATCCATCGATACTTGTATGTACAGCTCGCTGGTCTTGATCAATTGAGACCGTGCATGCATATTTACCAATATATGCCTCTGTACCAATAACGTACCCCATATAACGCATGGTAGGATTCGATGCACCGGGTAACGAGAAATAAGGTAGCGGAAGCTAAACTGATCGAACGATAAGAGTAACACGGGAATTAGTATAACGGTAAGATGAGAGTAGTCTAGCAACGAGACGGGTACCGGGCAACCAAAGGAACTTGCGTTGACGTTTCTTAGTGAACTCACACCCGTCTGGATTCTGGACTAAGATGAGAGTAGACGCGGTGATAATATAAGATATGTAGTGATGTGTCAGGAGCGATGTGGGGGTTCTTGCCTGCGAAGTGCACGTTCCCCTCTATCGTAACCCCATCCAATCCCAAGAGCACAGTCCCAGAATCTGCCGCAAGGGATTATAGTCTGATACAATAATTCACGTCGCGTATTTGACCGTCTGAACGTGGAGCGTCCGCATCATGGTGCAACTCACTCTAAGTTTAATAGGCGCTCGCGAGAAAGTCTATGGAAGGCGAAGAAAGCAACAAAAAAAAAAGAAAAAATCAACATGCACCGTTAACACCATATTATGCTATAAAGGAGAAGAAGCGTGAGATACTAGTCATGAAGGGGTTTTAGACGGCAGGTAAAGTTTTTACAATTCCCGTCTTGTTAGTAGCCACTGTCAGGCCTAGATTCTTATCGCTAGCGAAATACAATGCTCGCCGCATAGCTCTGCCACTTAGTCGAGGAGCCTTATCCATCAGCGCCGCTGGCTTCACCACAGCGGTCTCGTTGAACCATGGGCCAACGGTTCTAAGCCCACTCCAGAGTCTGCACTGGACTCCGATTCGGCGGCATAGAGCTGTTTGGCCATTGGCAACCCGGGCTCAGGTGCTGGGAGAGGTGCTGGTAGGAGACGGCAGCCTTCCGTTTTGCTAATCTCATCGCTAAGGAGCAGGAAAGTAGCTGCGATCCAACAGTGCTCTTTGAGGAAGTGGTGTCATCAATACGCTGGTGAGCTTCAACCAGAGTCGGGTCGTGGTGGGCGGTTTGTAACATGGCTTAAGGAATAGCTTCCTTATTTGGTCTGTGCAGCCCAAGAGTTAGTATAACAGGCCTCATACTAATCATGTAAACAAATGTCCCACGTACCCCGACTCAAAAGATGTCTTCGACACTTAAGCTTGGTATGTCGTTGGCGCGTTTGTCTTGATAGATCCACGATATTCAACGTTCCTAGCCTTGATATCGTCAATCAACGCCTGTATTTTTGGTGCTGTTCCTTTGGTATTTCTTCACGCTCTAGCAGCCGAAATAGTTCCGGTAGGCGGTCGAGAGGGTCTGGCAATGCACGGAATTGAACTTCGTCCCTGGGTGCGACGGAACGTGGCACGCTTCGTACAGCTCGGTGTCTTCGTTGTTCTACCGCCACCGGACAGTTAATATGATCATATGAAAGGCTTAAAGTCATCCTATGTATCAAGCTTGCTGGCGCTGGGGAAGAGACTCTTTTACTTACGCCGACCCAGAAAAGCTCTCTCCACTTGGGCTCGGCTAAGTTGATTGCTCGTCAATCCTGGTAGAAGAGAGAAGTAGGTTTTCGAAGGGCGGAGCTCCGGGGACACCGGCCAGCCGATGGGGAGGGAGGCGTTCCAGTTCTGTGGGAATTGGGAGCAGATCATCGTCTTGCGCCGGAGAGTCGCTGCTGGCTTGTGGGACGGTGCTGGATGCAGGGCTCTCCAGCGTTCCGTTCATCGAGTGATTGGGGGCTTCTTCGGTTTGAACTCCTGCATCTTGGACTGGCCAGTAAGGACTTGGAGTATCTGCCGTGGCAGACCGGGGCGAGGTGTTATCAGCCGGAGGCAAACGACATCGTGAAGGTAGATGGTAGAGGCTAGAAAGCCCAAAGAGAGAGACAAGGGAGTAAAGATGTTTCGTGATAAGAGGGGTAGGTATAGGTAGACCTGCGACTGGTGATTGATGATAAAGTTTTGGGAGGCTGTGAAGCTGGTGGGCGGAAGAAGGCGATTGTGAAGATGGATTCTCGCTGCCTCTTCAAAGTTCCACTGGTCAACTACCTGCCGGCTAGTACATGACGCACAACGCACCTTCCAGGCGTCTAGACGTAGCTACATAGACACTCATGGAAACATGTCGACAGAAATATAGAGTCGCCCTGGCCTTTGCGATTTCTGTTCTCTTGACTAGTACTAATAGAACTCTGTGATTGATTTCGCGAGGCATACTGGCTAGTAACCTCCTCGCTCTATATGATATTTGTTGCTAGTATTCTTCTTTCTGTATGCACACATACTAATCTGATTATATGATGCGTGAGCAGTGTCTGAATCGATGACCAACGTTGCAACAACATTGTTGCATTTGTGCACTGTGGGTCCTCAAAATATCAAACGCCCGCTATTGGTCACCGGCCGCTCCTAATGTCAATTTTGGCGTGCATGATCTCTGGACGAATGAGAAGGCCGGAAAGACGCCACCAGACGTCGCTTCCTGCAATGTGCCTTCGCGTGCATATTGCTAACTCCACGGGCCTCCCGGAGCAAGGCTGCCAGCTGCCGTTTTCTCGCACGGTTTCCCGGTTTGAGGCATGCGGCGCGCGGGTCGCCAATGACATTTCGTCGTGCAGGCCGGCGGGGTAGAGACTTGGCCGGTTGGGCTGAGGTCAACCACGGAAATAGGGTGGCTGCGCGGAGGGTCCTTACTATCTCAGGGCGGATATCGTATCGTATGACCGCGATCCTATCCTGGAGAGGAGGACTGGTTCTAATTGGAATGCCGATTCAAGGAGTCACAATATACGGAGTACTGGGGTGCATTTAAGGATACTCTGACCAGCACTCGAAAACGCTTTATCATATACAAATGGAACACGAAAGTTAAGGTTTCATACTGCTCAGCATGCAGGCCTGAACATTAGGACACTAATTGCTGAAGTTCTAGATCCTGCGTACACAAGATGTCGACCATCATTACATCCGGCCAAACCCTGGCCTCATTCGCGTTCACCAGCTCGCCGATTTCAACACGGCCAACCTCGACCTTTGGCAGCTCCCCAAAGTCCAACAGGCGAAAGTCGACCGTCAAATTCGCCAGCGGAACCAGCACCGAAGACCCCCAAAGCTCCAGACGGCCGACGGGTCTCGCGTTACGTCGTCGTGCGACCCTCGTCGACCAGTCCAACCAGACCTACAACCTCCTTCGCGTCCTCACCACAGCGCAGTCTCGCGAGATCGATTTCGTCGGTATCACCTGGCAAGCCGCGCTCGGCACGATCGGTAAGGGCGGCGAGGGCGAGATCTCACAAGCGGATATCAGCATCAAAGACAAGTTCGCGTTCAAGCGCAGTGTTGCCATCGGGACCAAGGCCAAGGATGACAGCGATATATTCCAGGAACTCAACTCCGAGGTCCAGGTGCTCGGTCACCCGAAGATCAGACAGCATCCAAACATCGTCTCCCTCGAAGGCCTCTGCTGGGAAATCAATGTTCGACCCGGTGGCAGAGACTGGCTTGGTCGTGCTACACCGGATAAGGAGAAAGCATGGCCGGTCCTGATTCTTGACAAAGCCCCTCATGGCGACCTAGAGAAGTTCATGAGGACGGAGAAGGGGAGAGCCATCAAGTTGGAGAATAGAATGCAGCTATGTGCGCAGGTGGCCTCCGCGCTCAAAACGATGCATATGAACAGTGAGTGCAATATATCCATCCATCCCCAAGAAAATCTTACTGTTTTAGGACGTACGTATCGACGGAACTTGGCTCTAACATTATACGTCTTTCAAGACATCATCCACGGCGACGTCAAGCCGAAAAATACCCTCGTCTTTGATAGTAATGACGAAATAGGGGTCACCGTCAAAGTGACTGACTTCGGCTACTCTACAATGTATTCCGGTGACCGCGACATCAAGGTCCCAATGTCGGTGCCATGGGACCCGCCAGACTTCAAGAGGATGAAGCGAATCTTCAAACCACCAGTAGCAAAGGGTATGGACGTCTACTCATTCGGTGTGCTCTGTCTCTGGGTCTTGTTCCATGAGAAATTAGAAGAATTGGGGAAAGAAACCCAGCAGACGAATCCCAACGGCTACTTCAACCAGATCTTGAAGTCTGTAACCAACGCCGTGACGACGGCAGCCGATAAGAGCGGCGTCAAGAACGCTATAGGGGGCGCAGTTCAAGTGGTCACATCCTTCGCAACTGGTGCAAAGCAGCGAGAGCCGCGGTTCGATCTCGTGCATCTCGGAAAGCTCAGGGACGATGAAACAATGCAGAAGGAGGCTTTGAAGATTGTGAAAGGGCACCCGGATCTATCTCCCGATCAGCAACAGAGCCTTTCTCGGCTCTTTGAGCTGGCGTTGACAAACGATGTCAAAGATCGGACGATAGACTTCGATGAGCTTATCAAACTCCTCGGCCATGATAGGTTTGTCTTCTCCGTATATTCTATTTGGAAATAGTCAGTACTGACAGTGTGCTTCCCAGCTCCCCGGATGATTCCCAGATCCAGAAACTTTCAGCAGAGATAGGCGGTTGTTTCTCGGTATAGTAGCCACAGTCTGATACTTTCGCAAGACAGCCAAACTAATTCTCCCGATTTCTAGATCATTGATGAGCTTCAAACACTCTGCCAGGCCGACTACAGAGTCCGCGAGGAACTTGTCAACGCGGTCAAAGAATACTACGAAGACCACCCGGAAAACAGCCTAGAAGCAAAGGACGCAGCATTCCAGCTCGCCTTCTGCTACAAACTCGGCCTCGGAACCCTTCAGAGCGACGAAGAAGCAGCGAAATGGCTCGACAAGAGCGGCCCCGATGCAGCGCAACATTTGGAAGAGAAAATCGAAGCCACCCGTACCAAGAAGAAATTCTCCAGCCCCAAACTTCGAAGAATGTACGAGAAAGGTCTGGTAAAACCCATCGACCACGCCCTCGAGTTCCAAACATCAAAGAACATCCTCGTCCAAAAAGAGCAATGCGAGACCGAAATAAAGTCTATGAAAAAGGTCCTCGGCAACACGCATTACGCAGTCCTGAATCTCCAGTCCACCTTGTCCAGCATCCTGCGGTTTATGAACAGCCCCGAATACGCAATTTTACTAGAACGCTGGTGCGAGGAGCTCAAAGCCGAGCCGACGACGGGCCCCGGCGACAACGACTTGCTCGTCATCCGCCATGATCTCGGACTCGTCCGGATGGCGCAAATGCGCATCAACGAAGGCGAAGGCCTCCTGAAACAATCGTACGAGGAGGCCAAGGTGCTTCTCGGGGAAGACCACGTCTTCACCATGATGAGCGCCATGAACCTTGCACAGGCCCATCAATCCCACGGACGCGCCAAAACGGCACACGAGCTGGCCTCGTACGCCTCGTCAAAGTTCTCAGAGACGCTTGGGCCGAAAGATAAATACTCCCTCGCGATCCAAGCTCTGTACTATAGAAGATTGATGGCAGAGGGAGAGATCGAAAAGGCAAGGGCTGTGCTGAAAGCAAATGTTGAAGATATGGAGAAAGCAGTCGGAGCCAAGGAACCCCAATTCATCGAGCGGTTCATGGAATACCTCATGATCACCGCCGACTTTGGCTCCCCGGTCCAAGCCGAGGAAGCAGCCAAGGAGCTTCTGGAAAAGCTGCCCGCTGCCCACCCGTTCCGCGGGCATCTATCCGGCCCGATCATGGCCAACCTGCGCTATCAACAGGGTAAATACGAGGAAGTACTACCCCAGCTCAGGCAGATGCGGAAATTCCTCAAAAACTTCCCCTGGCCGCCGCCACAATTACCCCAGCAGCCTAACGTCCCGCAGCCCGGCCAGCCACCGATAGACCCTCTGGAGTTCGTCTGCCACCCGGAACTCTGCCAGGTTACCACCATGCAAGCCATCGCCTGCCAGGCGCTCGCCAGCACGGAAACCAACCCCTCAACCGCAGCAAAACTAAAGGACGAAGCGAAGAAAACACTCGCCGATCTAATTAAAGATATGGGCAAGGCCTTCGGCGGGGAGCTTTGGGAAGGTATCGGCAAGGAACCAGCGCTCAAAGGCAGCGCCATGGGCATAGTCTTCGCGGAAGGCAAAGTCAGAAACCTCGAGCTGCTAGCCGCAACGGGATCCTGGAACGTCCGCGGCGGCATCCACTATGACGCCGCAATCGAGGTCGCCCAAGAGAAGAACCTACCCAAAATCGCCGAGATCCTGACGGAACACCGCCTCCTCTGCGGCGGCGTGAACCACTGCACGCCCTTCGAAACGAGAGACCAGCTCCGCGAATTTATATCCGGCAAATGGGAAGGCCACTACCTCTTCCGACAGCCGGGCTTCCGGCTAGACAAACGGGCCAAGATCGAAATCGAGCTATCGGACGTCACCGACGACCCGGCGAATCCGGACGTAGTACTCATCTCCGGACTCGGTGTAGACGATCTGGGGCGACGCGAATACCACGGCCAGGTGGACCTGAGCGGCAAGGTGACCTACCTTCACTATATGGAAGGCGAAGGTGCAGGTGCGGCTTGGGAGTTCACGGGATACATCCACAGAGAGAAGATGGCTGTTGGAGGTTCGTGGGGTTTCCGAAACAGGCCTGCTACTTCGAACCCCCTCGGCGTCAAGTTTATGTTCAAGCTTCCGGACGAGCCGGTGGCAGAGACAGCTGAGCCAGTCCCCGATACCACTGGGGAGTAGTAGATGCAAGCTGGACAGGCTAGCATAGAGTCGGAAGCAGAAAATGAGTTTAGCAAAGTGGTTTGGAGGAGATCAAATTTAATTATAGGCGTTGTAATCATTAGATATCCAAATTGTACGACCGCCCAATCTGAATGGAAGTAACTACCCCCAGTGTACCGAACGATATTCGGTCGTAGTATGACTATAATCTTTGCAAAAACCACATGATATCTGCGCACATTTTAGTCGAACAATAAACTAATCAAGTCCAAACGCCGCCCAATGATGCATGCACTCCGTACCGTTGGAGATTTCAAATGCAGACTCCTACACCATACTATCCGAACCACCATTCTCCTCGTCCCGCTCAGCACCTTTCTCACTCAGACTCCTTACCCTCTTCTTCCTCGTCGTCCACAGCATAAACCACTCCATCGAGAAGACGAGAATGAACGTCGCCACAGTCAACGGGATCACAACGACGACGAACTTCCAAAAGTCGGGGGCGATAACAAAGTACGAGTCGGAGAAATTTCCGCCGCCGTCGTCCTGAGTCCCCACTAGATTCGAGCTGAATACTGACTATACACCGAAAGAAACGTCAGCGACAGGGCATAAATTTTGTTTGAAAGATTGAGGGAGTCCACGGACCGCTATTAGAGATACGGGTAAATAGAGCGTTGCCATCATCGTTAACGCTTTTCCCGTCACCGCATTTTTCTGTCCGATTTTGTTTTCGATTTCTTGTTCGTACGCTAGTCGCTTCATCGCTTGTAGCGTCCGCTGGCTGGATTCGGTGGCCTCGCAGACGAGTTGCAAGTTCCGGTGCTCGAGAATTCCCGAAAGCTGCATGCACGATTGTTACTCAAAATTCACAGCGCAAAATATTTTTCTTCCTCCCGGCCTTCCGGCGGAAAAGACTTACCAGGCGTCCGGTGCCTGTGCATCGCTCGAGGAGCGAGCGGACCCTACTTTTGTGATACGTAATCTCAGAGAGATACCCGTCCAGAGCGGACGTCAGGCGCTCGGTGTCGCTTGGATCCGTTGGCGTATTGTACTTCAACCTCTCGCTGTGTACTTTGACGCCGTCGATAATGTTGACGATGGATTCCAGCAGGGCGTCTACTTTGAGCAGCTTGCATCGCAGCTGTTCTAGATCTTGGCAAGTGGAAAATTGGAGCGGGTAGTCGTCGACATTTTTCTTGTCCACGTTGGAGAAACCGGCAATTTCCTCCTACAGTTGCGATCAGCATCCCGTCGTAATAGCATTCGACGACTGAATTTTGTATAAAATGATCGACAGCGGGCGCAAGCTTACCGCGGGTAGCAGTTTCGACTCCAGATACGCCAAATACTCCTTCCAGCATCGTAGCGCGCAAGAGATAAACGACGCGTGGTAGATGAGGACAGCCTTCGTGTCGATAAAGTATTTCGCAAAGTCGTATCGCAGCGTGTCCTCGAGCATCCGCTTCATGCTGTCGGACGGCCTTAGGAATATCCATATCGACTTCCCCGTCGCGCGATTGTATTTGTGGTACACTCCGGTCTGGCGCTCAGACCAGCCGCCGCATGAGCCTCTTTTGTTTGGCTCGAAGAATCTCAAGTTGTAGCAGATTTCTATTGTCACGATGAATATATATTAGACGATCGGTTCGGAGAGTACTCGAGCCCCGTCGCAATTGCCAACGAAGATACGGGCCGGCAGCATGCGTACCGTAGTCCTGCGAGTCGGCCGAGATATTGCGAGAAAAGGCATGATAGGTGTCGCCGTCCGGTTTGCAACGTTTTCCGTAGGAATGAACGATCTTGAAGAACGGCGGGAAGACTCCGTGAAAAGTCAGGACGCGACGGAAGGTACTTGCGGTCGCGCTCAGCTCCTTCCATGAATTCGAATTTTCCTGGGGTATCATGCTGCGGACATTAGCTTTGTGAATTCTAATGGACGTTGAGACGTGTATGCCAGCGTCCATAGTTGCAATCGATTGAAAGTGCTGTATATCTCACATACTAGAACGCAGTTCCATGCGGTTTCTCGTCGCCCTGTCATAGTTATTTCGAGTTAGCATCGTGTATATGTATGTAATCTTTGGCACGCGCAAAACAAGCAGGAATCGTGATAACTCACCAGCCATAGCTCGCTGAGGATCGCTGTATTCCGGACTTCATGTTTCTCCACGCCTACAGCCAATCCACGTTAATAAACCGCTGTGTAACTAGGTATCTCGACCCCGACCGCGACTGCGGGTGGTACAAGCTAGCCAACCCAGCTCAGACGCTGTCAACACATCCGCTGGCGCAGACCGTCGACCGCGATCCAAGCCGGGCTAACCTGGCTAAGACCGCGAAAGTGAAGGGTTGGACCTTACAATCTCGGCCCTGGCTCGTCTCCGCCGCCCTAGCTATCGACAAGTTGTTCGCGAACCATAGATTGAAGTTGTCCTGGTTTGCAAACAGCCGTTTCTGCTCCTTCGGTTCCGAGATGTCCAGACGAATCTGTTCCGTGTCGCAGCCAAGGGGCACGTTCTCCGCCGACCTGGTGGGGTAGGCCTCCCACCCGTCGCCGAAAGCACTCATAGCATCGAATTCGAGTTCCCGCCGGGTTTTGGGAGAACGAAATGCGGAGGGGAGTTAGCGTTACGCTAGAAGCGATGAGCTATGAAGGCTGCTGGAACCGGAAGGTCTAACATGGAGGTCTTGGGCATTTTAAAGCTTCACCGAATCCTCGGCTCGACAGTTGAGTCGACAAGACTCGGACTCAGCGGCTGAGGCCGCCCGAACCAAACCTGGTATCGGGAGATTGGAGGCAAGGGATACCCGGGGCACACGAATGGCTGTGATTTGTCCGGCCTGCGCGGCCTGCAAACGCGCATATGCACGACTGATCACCAGCAGGGTATGCCAGGATCCTCAAATTCATGAGGATGGCCTGGGCGGAGTTAAGAGGCTAGCCGCTTCTTATCAAGCCTCTGCTAGAACGTTCTTATACTCCGCCTTTCGCTGATAGCCCTCATTCAGAAGCATATCTTTTTTATCCAGCCGACCACGCACGGTATTGCAAGTGAATTGAGGTTCCTACGATCCCAGAAACTCTCATCTCGATATTTCCCTTTGTTGGGATTTTCTATCGATTTAGCTATGAACAGAGTCAAGAAAAGCTACCACGCTCGCTACGTTGACAGAGCAAAGCTCCTCAGTACGCTCAGAAGCATATTCGGCGACAATAATTTCACGTTAGAAGTATGACACGGCATTCCGTCAATTTGTGCGGGTCGTCAACTAACACTGATATTCCGACAAAGTTCAAGGAGGACCATTTTGTTCTTACGGCGCCGCGAGAACTGACAGAGGTAAGCAAGTGCCGCCTCGAACTCAAGTCGACTCCAGTCTCGAAGCCAGGCGGGGTTGAGTTCACAGATTCTTAATTTAGTGGCCCAGCAACCGTCTCGTTACTAGACCAAGTCGACTTCATGCGAGCCCTTGCGAAAGAGCCACAACTGATCTTATTACCACCTAACAGGAGGAACTAGAAGAATGCCAGTTCTAAGTTCTTGATTCGAACTTCGCCTTGTGGACAAATTCCCACGGCCTTGATAAGGCTATCCTTGAACCAAATGTTCGTTACCTAGCTCGACTAGCGTCATACAACAACGACTATGTTCACTACTTCGATTATATAATAAGTTTTCAGTCTAGAGGTCTTTACCAATAGAATACAACCAGACTTGCACATATATCTCTCGAGTCCCATAATGGTCCTGCAAAATACATAAACACATTTTATTCGGGCCTTTGTATCTATATAACTACTCACACGGAACAGACTCTCAGCTTCTCCAAGACATATCGCTCGAAATTCGGCTCCACGCTTTCCGCCTTATCAGATGTAGGCTCTGCATCCCCCCGCAACGCCTTCGAGTCGAGACAAGCCTTGACCGCACTAGCATAATTTGCCCCCATCGGCCCGCTGAGATACTGCACATAATACGTCAACAGTTTCTGGCCTTCCTTCGATATCGTATCGTTCCGGTTCAGAAGCCTTCGCAGCGGCACCCAATACGCTATCTCCAGCAGCACAAGACCGAGGCTGTAATAATCAAATTCTGCACGATACCTCACCCGGTCGTTCGTAGGATCCAGCAGGCTTCGCTGGTAGTCGGGATGGTGGTAGGCGGCGAGCTTTTCGTCAATGTCGCTGCCCACGACGGATATCTGGTTGACTTGGTCCGGACGGCTGTGAGAGAAGCCTGTCAGATATGGTGATTCCATCTTGCGTGCGTGGCGCTCGTCCTTCGCGAAGAAGACAACGTTGTAGGACGAGATTGCTTTGTGTAGCCATCCGATTTTGTGGAATTCGAATATGCTCTCGGCGAGTTTGTAGGCGAGCTGAAATCGGTGTTCGAGGCTCACGACGGCCTGTTTTGCCTTCAGGAATGGGTCTATGACCGGTTTCGTTTTATCGAACAGCTGAATCAACTGCTCGACAAATTGGCATCCTGGACCGTGTGGAAATCGATAGACGAGCGCGAATCGGTGGCCGGTCTGGTCGTGGCAGTATCCTCGACACTGCAGCGCCTTGAACTCGTTGGTGGTATCTGGGATGCGGAGAACGTTCTCCATTCTTTCAAAGAGCTGTTTGCCGTCGTCTGCCTGCCATTCCTTGTCGTAGATGAGATCCTCGACCAGAACCTTTTCGCTCTTCGCCTCGTCATCTTCCGACAGTTTGTAGTCTGCCAAGTAGAAAGTCGAGAAGACGGACTTAGTGTCCAGTTCCATATCCTCCTTTGGTATTTGTGGGATGCTTCTCTCGGGATTCGGCACCGATGCCAACTCCTTCATATGCTTGATCGCTGCTAACATCAGGATTCTGTCGCTTCCAACCGTGCCGGTGTTCTGTGACGGGAGATCTGACAACCGCAGACTCTTCGTGTCAGATTGCAGTATGATTGACTCTACCAGACTGTGGATACGCCGCTGCACGTCCTTCGGTGCATACGATAACAACTGGTTCATCAGATGTCGTAGCTGCACGAAGAGCGGGAACCATGTATCCTCCTTTGCTCGTTGCTCCAGTGCCCTGAGCTCCGCCTTGATCTTCCCGAGGGTATTGTAGGTTTCCTTGAAAGTCAGTTCCGATTGCATAAGATCTTTAAGAACGCCCGACGTCTCGATAACCGTTCTGGTCCAGACTTCAAAATTCACTTTTTCCACTTGGAACTCCAAGTGGTCTTTGAAATTGTATTCATCGCTCGACGTATCCGCCCAAGCCTGCTCTACCGACTCCGAAATGGCGGAAATAGCCACGCATCGAAGCGCCTGGGAACACTTCTCAATCGGCGGCCTTTCACCAGGCTTGAGCTTTAACATATCCCGCACGCATTGTATCAACAGCTTCTCCGATCGTCCACCTTTCTCTTCCAAGTCGGATAGCTTCTGAGCAACGCCTGGATTTTCGCTTTCCCGTCCAGCGTGGAACATGGAGAATGTAGCCGGGCCAAAGTTGGTTTGGATTTCGATTTTCCGCGCCGCTTCGAAGCTCTTAACGCCAGCTTTACCCTCCTTCAGATAGACTAGCGTGTTCGTCAGGATGCACCCGAACGACCAGACGTCGCTGGGCCGCCCGACCTCGAGTTTCTCAAATGTGGAAAGATCCTCGCACTCCGGAGCGATGTAGAAACCCTCGCCGGACTGGTATGTGGATCTATAGTCCTTCAGGTCGCTTCTCATCTGCGAGAGTCCAAAGTCGGAGAGAATGAATTTCGGTCCGTCGACGAGAATATTCTTCGGTTTGAGATCGTGATGGCAACCCACCATTTCCAGCTTCAAGCCTTGATTAATATAGGAATGCAGGCTCTCGAGGGCGGAAGAAAGGCCACAAAAAGCATGATAGACAGCCTCATCGGCCGCCAGATCAACGGTGCGAGAATCTCCGTCCAAGAAATCCTGCAGGTCCCCGCCTCTGGCTAGCGGGAACAAGAAGCAGTTCTTCCCCTTGTGCGTGTATGAAAAGAGTAATTCCAAGATGTTAGGATGCTTGATGACCCGCAGAATTTCCAGACAGCGTTGCTCTTCCTTGAACATGGCCTCCAGCGCCTTCTTGGCTTCGGCGGTCCTCGACGAGCGAGACTTCCTCAGGTTTCCCAACTCCTTGAGGACCAGCACTCTATCCTACCAGAATGTGAACTTTAGCATAAATACTATAATCTCAGAATTGGCAGGACGGATATCCAAGCTGTAGGAAGTACCTACCAGCTGCGCGTCATGTTGGCCATCCGACAGCGTCACCTTGTAGACGATTCCAAAGCCCCCTCCGCCCAGCCGTTCCTTCGACTTGAACGGCAGCCGGACACGATCTCTCAACACCCGATGCGTCGCGCCTCTCTGGAACGACGGAGGTATATATTCGTACTGACCTTCCTCCAATTTCTTCGCCCACTCCTCGGGTTCGCCTTCTGCATTCTTCGCCTTAGCGCCGAAGATGCTGTCAATGTCTGTGAAACTGAGCGGCAATTTACTATCCAGTCGGTCCTTCCCGGTGTCATGATGTTCAATGCAATCGTAAATAAGCTCGGGTCGTTCGATGGAGATTAAGATTGCAAATGTCTGTTTTCCGCCGGCTAAGATGACTTTTTTTATACCCTCTCTTCTGAAGCTCTCGATGCTCGTGTTTTCAAGTGCGGTTGAAACAACATCGTCGGTAAGGAGGCGGTCAAGAGATGCAAACTCGATGAAATACCCGTCATCCTCGGCGCCAACTGTCGTGGTGCGAGTGCCCTGGATTTTGTCTCGTAAGGCCTCCATAGCGAAGTATGAGTTGATATTTCCAGCCCTTGAAATCACCCCAATAGCCTGAATTGTGCTTTCGCCCCGTAAAGTGACCGTATATCCCGCGAGATCTATTAATTAATATCAGAGGGCCTATACATGTACTACAGAAGAGCGGGTATGCACATTGGTTGGCCAACTAGTCCCTCAAACGGATCTCTAAAGCGGGGTAGGGTCTAAACAGGCCCTGAACGTTCGCGTCGCGAAGCCTTGTTGACGATACCAGGTATCATTGGGCCAGCTACTGCCAAGCTGCACCACGGAAAGGTTACAAGGAATGGATGTCCGTCTACAGATAGTTGGGCAAGTTTGAGCCGCTGGCGCACTGCTATTGTGAGACCGCGCAGGCTAGAGCCTGTAATATAATCAGGGCATGTTGAACCTAAAAGTACGATCGATGATGGACGCCACAAGCAGGAGTTCCAAAATCTGGTATCTTCCCTGAGTCAAGCCGGGATATCTATCGCGGTTCATGGCCTTGGCTTGGGGACAGCAATCGTTACTTACACTGCCGTGCATGCTCGCC
Organism: Drechslerella dactyloides; assembly: GCA_020064725.1. Lineage (NCBI taxonomy): Eukaryota > Fungi > Ascomycota > Orbiliomycetes > Orbiliales > Orbiliaceae > Drechslerella > Drechslerella dactyloides. Next base: position 408,783 of record JAGTWJ010000017.1, read on the forward strand.
AATTCTCTTGATCCCACCCCAGCAAATGTTCCCTCGGAAGCGATAAGCATGCCAAGCCTTTGTATGTTTGGCACAAATCGTGCATACAACCCGACCAACCTTGCATAGAGAAACAGTGATCTTGCAACGAACGCTAAACCGCGCTGGCGAGCCTGAGCATCAAGCCGACTGATTCTGAAAACAAGGGCAGTGAAAGAGCAGTGAAAGATCGCGCCAAAGGCACCTCTACTTAGCGGATGCGATTATTTAAAGACGCCGGAACAGCCATGTCTACGACAATGGTGATAGTGAAGCTTCGCCCGCTCGACTCGGCGTAACCTGGTGGCCAAAAGCGTTTCAAACCCAGATTCCAAAATACCACACATGTCTCTCTGAATCTGTGTTGTATACCCGAAAGCGATGTCTGGCGAACGAGCTGCACAGCATACTGCCTCGGAATGGGAGTATCTCAAAGATGTCATCATCCGCATGTGGATTGAGGAAGACCTCACTCGAGAGGATATCTGTCAGCGACTCGCATCCGAGCACAACTTTCTCATCAAGTGGGTCGTGACTATACACACACATATATGTACATATGTGTTTCTCTTGAGTATACCTAAAAATTGAAACTGACAGCTCACAGCTGGCGCCAGCTCGAAACTCGTCTGCGAAAATGGAAGGTCAAGAAGAACATACCGACGGCGGAAGCCGAATTGGCTGTTCGATCTGTCCTCGACCGAAGGGCCAGCGACAGGAGTTCCATTGTCAAGATTGAAGATTTGCCGCTGCCCGAGAAGCGGACTCAGAGGCTAGTTCAGCGCCGCCGGCGTGGGGCTGTTGAAAACGAGTCAGCGGAGGCAGCTACCATGTACGTCAACGGGCGTGATGCGAATAACCCTGCGATCTAGCCAAAGTATAGCAGGTCTGCAAGGCTAATGGTAGATACGGCACAGGAACTTGACCGTATCCACGCCACCAGACGAAACTTCAGACTCGACGCTGGACCATGAGATGGAATACGGACACGTTGAGAGCCCTCTAGTTCCAGCAGAAGTGTCTTTGGGTGCTTATGACCCATCAGAAGATGTCGTCACGATCGCGAGATACAGCTCCATCCCGTGGGAATATCTCGACCAAAGCCGCTTCTTAGACGGCTCGCACAGCCAAAATTTCAGTCTGATCAGCCATGGGTTTCAAGCCGCTTCCGCTCCTGGATTCGCCGACGAGGCGGACGATGAATGGTATACCACCGACCTCCTCCTCGTCAACCAGGCAATAAACTTCCTCGACAGCAACGCCATGCTGACGCTGCAACTGACACAATCCCTCTCAGGCTGGATGAGAGACCGTACGCTCTTCGCGGACGTCACTACCAGTAACCTCCTAGCCCTCAACGAGACTCTCTTCGCGCTATCTTGGGACCGCTGCCCCGGCGTCACCCCTCTCGCGCAACGCTACGAATACCTTACCTCCCATATCCCCTGTGACTACACTCAACATCCTAATCTCCTGACCGGCTCGATGGCTACGATCCTCTCTCGCGCCTCTACTGACGCATCCGCCGCACCGCAAACCCCACTGCAAATCCAAACTATCATCGCGACCATGAAACACCTTCGCACGATGCAGAAAATCACCTGCCGATGGTTCGCCGAAGTCTCCGTCATGCTCTACCGCACTGCGCGCCTCGCAGAAGCCGAAGACATCTTAACCTTCGTCCTGAACATCAACGTCATTGACCGCCTCGACGACGCATACCACGTCTGCCATGCACAGATCGAGCTCGCCCAGCTCCTCAGCCGGACGAACCGCCTCCCGGAAGCTCACGCGCTTCTCGACACGCTAACACTCTCGGAAAGTACCTTTGTGGCGACGGCACCGAACACCCCAGCGCTCCTCTGGCGCAAGCTGGACTTAATCGCCGTACTCCGCCGCCTCAGCCGGTTCGCAGACGCTGAGAATATTCTCCGGAACTGCATCCACACCATCATGACGGAGTACCCGGACGACCTGCAGCTGCACGTTAACTTTGCTAACGAGTACGGCTTTCTGGCACGAAAGCAACGGCGGTACGACGAGGCGGAAGGGCGGTTCAGGGCCGCGGTGGCGTCCGCAGAGGTATACTATGGCGTACGGCACTACTATACGTTGACGGCATACTGCTTCCTAGCGCAGGCGCAGGCGCAACAGGGGAAGGTGCAGGATGTAAGGGAGAGCGTCGCTGAGATACGGCAGCGGGTGGCGGACGCGGAGTTGTTGGCGTCGGAGAGAGTGTGGATTCTGAGTAGTTGTGATGATTACTTGAGGGTTGAGGAGGTTGAGTTAGAAGACGATGAGCGGGGGTAAATAATATATCGAAGGGCTAGCCTGCAGGCATGACAAGTGTTGTTAGCCTATATATTTGAAGGGCGGCGGCACCGAGCTTTGCATGAAAATACCGGGGGAGCAATAGGAGTAGTAGAACAGAGACGTACTTTAATATATACAGGGTGCTCTGTGCCGATTGCCAGATATCATCCAGACATAACTAATAATGCTTCGCATTGGCCGCAGAGTTCATGGAACGAAAGCAGCCGTAAATGCGGACGCAGTAATGTAGCTCCAACTCGCATTCAGGATGCCTAGGGTGCATTATATAATCCTCTAAGAGGCGGAAGTGGAGTCGACTCTTATGTTTCCTTAACATCGACGGCGAGGTCATCGTGAGGCGCTAGTGGGAATTCTAGAAACAAGGACGCAGATAGGGCGACCGTATACAAAGCTGTGTATATAGTCTGACCCCTTGTGGCGATGCAAGGAAGGGTTTGGTTTACGAGACCAGCCTGGCCTAGCGCAACTGAAATGCTTAGATACATAGCGCGAAGTGAGGCTAGAACGTATGCTATCCTAAGTCGGTATATCTAGCTAGCCCAGAAGTGAATCGATTTCCGGAGTCTAGAACTGTCAGAATCGAACATAGAAAGGTTTTCAGGAAGCGTCAATAAGAACATTGGTGGCACTGAGATTGATAGAAAAGGAAGTTTGAGCTCAGGTATACGCGCCCCCACGCATTATGGTGATGTTGATGTTGATGTTGATCACGTCGATGATCAAGTTGAATGGATGAATGGGTGTGTTGACTTTGCTTAGGGCTAGAATATACGCCGGCGGCTCGCGTATATTTGGTCACTGGCTAGAGTTATGACTGATTAGTCAGCATCGCGATCCAACAATCTGATGCTGGGAAATCAAGTCCACAACCTCCTCCACTAGCCAGCCCAACGGTTGCAAAAGTTTTGGAGACACTACGGGCCCTGCACGCACGGACCAGCAGAAACTTTGAAGTTAAATCCATACAGCTCGCTAACTCGGCTAGGAGGACCCGCCAAGCCCAGGCCGGCGCCCCTGGTCTGACTCCTCGCGATACGGCCCTATCGAGCTATCACAGTCGGAATCACCTGCATATTATATATTATGCATGAGGCAAAAAGGTCAAGGCGCCGCAGAGCCGCATCAACGCAGACACCCCCAAAACCCCACAACCCGGGAAGAGCAGAGCCAGAACTTCGAATAGTCGCACCTTTGCCTCCGACCTCGAACATTTCAATATGCATAGCTTTCACCAAGGTGTACGGCAACGCCATTTAACTGATCAGACCCAATACTAGTCGCCATCCCCTGCCCTCCTGACGCAAAAGAGGTTCAAGGCTCGGCCGGATAAGCTATATAAGATGTTCCACATTCACGAGGTGCACGTAACATCACAGGCAACACATATTTCCACAGAATACCACATCACCAAAAAATAACCGACATTGACATTTGTCGCCCCCAAACAGGGTGCTAGACAATGCCGGTTACTCCTTGGAGGGCTTTTTTTTTTTTTTTTTGAACAAATCACAAAAAGCTAGAACAAGACTTTAAACCTCCAATGCATTTCATTGTTTCAACCGTTGAACTTTTCCCAAACTCCGTTCCGATGCCGTTGTCTTTACCAATTGTCCATTGGCCTTCACCACAGGAACCAGCATGCCAGCTTATGCCTGAGCCTAGCTCCTAACGCCCTCGCAATTGACTCGGTACCTCCTCTCGATAACTTAGTTGTCTGGCGCTGCAGACGCGCTCGGCATCGGTGCCAACACGATGTCGACTCCATCATCGGGTTCGTCGGGAACTGTCTGATATTGAACGTCGCTATCATCTGTTCAGCGCACATCGACGCGACCAATCAAGATCAAATCATATTCTCGTCAGCCACCAGTTCTCCGTCCAGTTCAATCGACATATATTTTTCAGAGTTATGTTGAGCTCAGATGTTATCGAACACCGGGCTGCCCAGCTTGATAGGATTGTTACCGAATTTCACCTACCCATTCTGATGACGTAAATCTCGCTGCTACGACGCTGGCGAGCGTACATGATTAAGACGGATAAGGCCGTCAACGCCACGCCAATGGTTCCAAAAACTATATTGACGATGAACTCCTTTGAAAGAGTCCCCATCGTGGCCGGGTTCGCTTGACTTTTGACTTGTTCGCTTTGGAATTCGCGAAAGCAGGCGTCCTGGGTGCTGTGAATATCTGTCCGTGTTAGTCGACTAGTAAATATCCGCGAGGCGCCATTAAACGCATGGCTTGACTCCATCGATTACGATATAGGTCTACGCGTATATACTATATAATTCAGGATAGGCGCTACGGATTGGGGTACGAAGCGAATGGCCTCGAAGAACGTGTGCAACGCCAGCTTTGGGGATACATGTGTATATCAATCATGCAGCCGTTTAATTTCGGGCACTGGTTGAGGGAATGCATACCTAGGTACTGAGCCAAACTCAGAATATTAAGTAGATCTATTGATGATGGATGCACCGCTAAGAGTCGCCGAGCGTTTCCGTCCGTTTTTTCTTCCTTTTTTGGTGAGGCAGATGTCTTAGGAGACCACGATGTCAGGCAGTCAGACTGGCGCACTCAATTGATTACGAGTATAGGTTAATTAAGAAATTTATTTCGGTTGTTCTATAAATTACGATTTATTGGAAAGTTGAGGGGGCAATGAAGGGCTATTTAACATCGCAAAATACAGTAGCTATAGCGCTGACTTATCTCAGGTTGGCCAGCTAATAAGTATGAGAAGACACTGCCATACAATTAATTGCCGCGCATCAGGACTTAAGCTGAGAGAGGTTCCACAAACGACATGATAGAAGTGGCTCGGCCAGTCTACGGTGCACGTACGTATCAAGATAACCATATGTCGATCGCGTGGCGGCAGCCTCGGGAGCCTGCATAGCTGCATAGATGCTCTCCATCATATGCATGCTGGCATCCTGGGAATCGATTAAGGCTTTCAGAATGGTAATTTGCATCTACGTACATACTAATATCCTGACAGCCCGTATGTTTATGTTGGCACTCGCGGGAAAGCGTAGAGACACGGGAGCGGGATGAGCAAGATCTCAAAAGATCAGATGAAGGGACATGTTTCGGCTCGGCACAGTTACCAAAATCATCGATCTGGTGCAAGCATCGCATCCGCTTTCCCTGACTGGAAATCTAATGGGCTCAACCCCTATACTCCATGAGGGGGACGCCGGATGGCTGGGGTCCTCGACTGCGGCATGGCAAAGTCTCGAGAGTTGGATAGGACCGTACAAGCGGCAAAGCTCACCCGTCACGACGGGTACTACAGCCCCTGCCTCCATAATAATAAGCAATCCGCCCGCCACCAGACTCGAAACCGGCCGCGAGAAATCAGTCTTAGAAGTAGTTTTGGACCAGTTCGTACCACCTTAGAGGATGGGATCATGCGAAATTAGCATCAAAGAGAGCTGTCCGGCGCTCCCAACAGCTAGCTCGCACGACGTTAACGCGTTAGAAGGCAGCATCCGAGAAACAACTGGCTCCTCTCGGAGGAGCTCAGTCTGGAGCCGGTAGCCGTATCTATCCATGACCAGATACTTGGCCCCGGGACGCTGGTAACTAGACCGCTGTGTTGGATCGACGGACCGCTTGACTGTGCTTGGCGGCCACGGTTAATGCCGTTTTCTTGTCTCTAGCTAACTAGAAGCTGTCCGCACGCTTCTGGCTCATGAGACAACCGGTCATTTCCCCTACAAGACAAAGCCAAAGTCGGGACCCGGTCACACGTCCGGACGTTTACAGACGAGTTCACAAGTGCAAGCACGCGTGCTGGGGAACGCGGACTGCAGCGGGAGCGTGGTATTTTGATAGTGTCTCTATTGTGTCGTAATGCTCCTAGCTCCTGCCAATTCAGGCATCATCCTAAAGAGTATGCGAGCGCGAGGCTGAAAGATTGCCTTTACGACCCACCGCTTATTTCGATGAGAGAGTCGAGGCATGCCACATGTAGCTACAAAAGGCTAAGTCCACGATGCTACAAGCTGTGCTCGCATACCATAGACCCCTGGTTCTATTCATGCAAGAGAACGCTGCGAGTCGACAGTTTCAGCTAACGCGGGCGGGAAGCCGCAGGGTCCGGTGCCGATGGCCATGTACGCAATGATACTGGTGGTAATTAGAATATTACTGCTATAATGTTACAGCAGATGTTCATGCATTCAACCTGTGAGATTGATTGTGTGCGAGGCCGCGAGGCCTCCGGACTCGACCAAGCTAGATGGAAGTCGGAAGGCACACGTCAAATCTGTGGGTTACGGCAACATGCAGAGCAGCGCAGCGGCCCCGTGCATATCCAAAATTTATTTCCGTCCGCATCCTTCTCCTGGGATTTCGATTTCCGTCGGGGCTAGCCGGCTGAAGTCGCGGTTCTACGGGAAGCGGAGATGCATGTGCCTCTCATCTATTCAGTTCGGACGGGACGAACGGGAACAACTGGTGCTGCTCACCACCCTCGTATCAGAGCTGGTATTGTATCGGTACAACCCAACCTCATTCAATATTCATGATCAATTTCAAGCGCTAATTTATCTCGGGACAGTGCTCATCATATTATCCGTAGCGTTCCTAGATACGCTGGGTATGTATCTTCGACTCGGGATACAAGGTCTCGGGACTCTGCACCCAGGATCAATGGGAACCCCCTAGGCAAGGCAAAACTGGTACCGCAGTGTGCATTCGATTACCGTCAGTCCTGCAGGCTCGGAGGCTAGCGTCCGCACCCGAGACCACCGGACCCTCATTCGAGTTTTCAGCTGATTGGACGACGCGTCAGTGGCACAGCGGATAGCATGCACAGCAGCTGCGGCACAGGCCCAAGGCCCCCAAGACCATGGCGGACAACGCGACTGCTTAGCTTTGCCAACTTCCCCGACGAAGATATTCAGCTTTGTATCAAGCCGCCCAGAGCCTTTAGCACAAACAACATTCACAAAATCCATTCATTTAGATAAAGATCAAAATGATGTTTAAAACATTCAGATAAACATATAGCAAATACCACAGATGAGGTTCATACTTAGGCCGCATATGCGCATACGTATACTTGTAATTACAGCTCCCATCCGAGCGTTCCTGGCAGCTAGCGTCACTAGCATTCAACGCCACAACTACGCAATTTCTTGTATATCACCACTTATAGCTTGGCCACTATTTCCTGACATGCATTATCATACACAGTAAACTCAAAGTCGCACTTCGCCCGTTGTCTCAGCTTCTGGTAAACATAGCCTCGAGACCAATGGCCAACAAGAGCAAATAGGGCATGCAACCGCGCACACGTGTACACAGTCTGGTCTGGACCTACCAACACCGCCCAAACTTGCACTTGTGTACCACCACACTTCAGCATGATGCTAAATCTAGAACCTAGCGCGGTATCAAAGAAACAGCTTACGTCTATCCAACAGATTCAACCGCCCCTAGTCAGCTTGTGGGTACATTACATCGATAGGACCCAAATCTTTCGGCCGGCCCCATGACCCAAGCAAATCCGAGAGATCTGATCGCATGATGTATACGTCCTTGCATACGCATACCTAGGCACCAAGTGCGTACTTAAGTATGTAACCACCATTTGATCACAATGTTAAACGATGTGCGTTTCATTCCCATCCTCGCGGGTTGGTGTTTTGAACTCTAGCGCGCGGGGATGGCCAACCACCGGATACATGGATCATGATGGCAGTCATATTATCGGTTCCGGTGCATGCAGACGAGTCTACGATGCGTGCATAGGGCGTCGCACTCGTGCGACAGTATACACACATCGCCATCTATATAACCTCCTCTTCTACCGTTCGACTTGATATAAATAAGTGCGTATATAAACTCCTCTACAACAAACCCTAGGGAACAGCGAAACAATAGAACTTTCGCGAAACTGCACAGCTAGCGTAGTCATGGCTGTAATCTAGAATTAGGCCATGGAGCTTCTATAGCCGGTCGTAGTCGACAGTGCCTTTCAACGGGCGCGCGATTGAAGTCTATATATCTATATTCCGACGAAGCTAAGTATCCACACACATATATATGGTTGTGTGTCTGCAATCAATTGCATTAAATGCTCCATTGGTCAAATCGATTTAAATCGTCATTGTCGGTATGAGCTCCCAGATGCGCCTTCCACAGTGGCTAGGGTTAGTCGGCGGCTTTCTAATTGTCTTTGATCTGACGCTGGGAGCCCCCTTGCCCTCAGATAGCCCTCCTTCGAATCTCCAAACTCGCGTGCCAGCCCCAGTCTTTGGGTGCCCCGGCCCAGCACAAGATCGGGGACCGAAGGCTTGTCGACCTTTCAGCAACGCTACTGCTTCGACAGACGCACACACGCCGCAAACCCTGACGAGATCTGGCGCATCTACCTCACTGCAAGTCAAACGAGCCGGGGACCTTTCTCCAGCGTTCTTCTACGACCGACCCAATAGATTGCGTGGCACCAAAGCGCACCCGCCAGCTATCCGCAGGAGGTGCCTTCCTCCCCGCTATGTCTATAATATTATCCCCACCAACAACTTTCCGGGGATCAATGCTATTGACTTCCCAAGTTGGCGCGATTACGCAACCTTGGCGGAAGCCCATAAGGCGATTTTGGCACGCCAAGACTCATGCAGATGCAAATGCGACGATTTCGGGCGCTTGATTACAGACCAAAGATACGGCGGCTGCAAACATCAGTGGCAAGTCGACCGGTGTGTCGTGATGTTTGGTGAGCTTGCTCTCGAAATCATCTTACTTAGATCAAGGCTAACGTGACGCTTTTCATCCGATATCCGCTGATAGGCTGCATATGCATCGCCGACCTTGGGCAACCAACAGCCACCGATCCAGGCCTAACCGCTGACGACTATCAAAGGGCGATCGAAGCCATCCCAAGAACGGTTAAAGAATTGAACCCGCACTGGCAATGGAACATGGCTGGCCTGGATACCGAGCCCGGACAGACGCTGAAATGGGCCAGCATCAGATCCGCGGTGAACAACCCGAGCCTCAAGGAGCCGTATTACCTTGAAGGCCCGAGCAAGAACACGGATTCCGATTGGAATTGGTTGCTCAACTTGAATGCGGGATCAGGAGGGGCACTTGCAGGTCGGCTCGGGGGCTCGCTCTTCAGGCGAAATAACGGAGCTTCTGATCCCACGAAGACCAGGTTGACATATGTTCCAGTTGTCGGGCACAATATAACAGCCACTTGATAGGGGGGTTCTTTCACCTCTTCTAACGCTAGCATACGAGCCCAGCACTGTCGAAATCTGGAGAACACCCGCATCGTGTGGGCCTATTTCTATATTTCTTATATGTACATGTATGTGCTTGCATGCATCTCTTCCTTGCCTTATGGTCCCACCATATTTATCTCAGTTCATTAAGACTTTCACGCCATCGTGCACGTGTGCAGCCACAGCTAGCCATAGTCCTACGCATCCTACCACCGCCCACCTTTCTGCAAGCCCAGCACGCATGCTTACTGATATGACTCCATCAGCCTCGATTTCCCAAGTCATCCACCACTACATTGAACCTCCTGTGATAAAATAATGTACAGACAAGCAAGGGTTAAACAAGATTTGGACAAAATATTTTCACGCAACTTGTAAGCTTGCACGCTACAATATGTAAACCTAAAGTCCGATTGTATTTTTTCTTCTTCTGCAGCTCCATGTATTGCCCCATTTTTAGTAGATATAGTTTGACATGCAACACCCAGAGCTGAGGGTTGAGTGCTATTCTCGCGGCTATATATATAGTTCTTGCTCCTTGTGACGCATCGATCAATGTCCAATCTGGCGCAAAATGGTCAGAAGCATGTTTTTGCATATTGCACATATATTTTGCGCTTTGGCAGCCGAACTAGCCTCGATGCCAGGCGATGCAGAGCCGAGCTGGCTAGCCGGTGCTGAAGCGAACACCCATAAAAACATCACCAAAATAGGCTGCATACCTTTGAAATTTTCAGGTACCTAGAATAGCTATTATAGATATACCTATGAAACTTTCAGTGGTTTCTCATCTGTTTTTACACTGTAGTTGTGTGGGTAAGTGGTTGACGTCTAGCGTAGAAGATTTGTTCAGCACCGCGAGGCCTCAGCAGCCAACGGCTAGGCACTTTAATAGTGGTGGTGGTAGTATGCTGTTTAAACCCTACAACTGCACCATAACAACAAGTCAAAAACTGCTGAAAACTCCATAGATGTATCTGCTGTACTTATCTAGATTATATATAAGTTTTCGGAAGCATACAACCTATTTTTATGCCGCTTTTGAGGGTGTTCGCTGAGTACTTGGCTCACTGAGCGCCGGCTGGCTCGGCCGCCAAAGTGCAAAAACATGTTTATGCTTCCGACCACTTTCGCGCGTGATATTGATATTCACGCACGAAGTCAGACTGCTCGATTGATCAAGATACATATATAAGATCCGTGCGAAAGTTTAAAAATATATACATTCATGCGAGTACGCTGTCTAGGAGCCTAACCTCCAGTCCGTGGGATAAATATACTCAATGTTTGTGGATTCCCTTCAAACTCTAGGGGCAGTGTCTGTTGGGCGTTGGTTATACTTGGTTATTTTGGTGGCTCAGAGTGGGCAAGCTATACCTGTGGTATTGTTTGCGAAGGACTCCTCGCGTTAGCATGCACTCTCTCTAACTGGCACTCCTAACCAATGCCGGGGCCATCAAAATACTGCTGTTGGATATGTATATTTAAATTGGCTTGGTGTAGTTTTAAGTATCCGTAGCCACGTACCCGCTTGGTGGCGCGGCACCCGTCATGCTGGCGTTGAGGCTAGCGGGAAAGAGTCGCACAGCTTAAGCTCCACGTTGGTTCGTTGGAAGTTGATGAGGGTTAACCGGCCAAATCGAGTTTGTACAGTATACACAACGGTTCAACATATCTACAAGCAATTGAAGTATGTATGTACAAAAGCTAGCTCGTGAGTCCACTACCACGAACCGGACTCCCCCCGCCTCTCTTTCTCCAGCTGCGCATCAAACTCCCTCTGCGCCTGCTCCTTCGTTTGCTGCTTCGCTTCTTGAGCTCCCGCGCCGGGTCCTGAGCCAGTGTAGGCGTCCTCGCCAGCTCTCGATTCACCGGGAAACTTCTTCTCACCACCATAGCCCTCCGACGCTTGCTGCCGTATCCTCTCCCACGTCGACACACTGCCGCCTTCGGCCTCGGGCGGCGTGGAATCCTGCGATCGCGGCGCCCACTGATCCTCCTCCATAGCCGGTAGCGGTGATGGCTGCTGCCCACGCCGAGCGCGTGCCCAAGCGCTCTCGGTTGGTGGCGCGGGACTATCAGGTTTCCCAACAGCCTCCGGCTGCGGTCCGAGGTCGCCCCAATCGATCGTCTCGGTTTGCACCCCACCGAGACTCTGCGAGTCGAGCTGGTATTGGTCGTCGCTGTCGCTATCTGCTGGATGCTGTGCTGGAGTTGGCAGCGGTCGAGGAGGCATCGGTGTGCGACTTGGGGGTAGCTTGCGTCCGCTTTTAGCCATCTCTTCCTGCAGCCGTCGCTTCGCGTATGCCTGTCGATCGTAGTTGAACTCCTGCAGCCGCTCGTCCTTCTCCTCTAGGTTTCTGGACCGGAGCGTCATGTACATGACGCCCATGGTTGTGAACATGTATTTGCCCAGGAACGCCCATGTGCCGAGCCGGAGGGCGTCCCTCATCCCAGTGAAGGGGTTGACTGTAAGTGTGATGACGCGAACTTTGGGGTTCTGGGGATGGGGTTCACCCGGCCTTGAGGGCTCTGCTGCGGACCCAGGTGGGGGAGGCGGCGGCGGTGGAGCGGGGCGTGCATCCGGGTGATGTGGAGGAGGTTGTGCCTCCGGCGGTGGGGGAGCGTGTACTTCCGGGCGAGGAGGCATCGCAGCAGCAGGAGGAGCGCGCACATCCGTGTGAGCCTGTCCGCTCAACCGAGCCGCCTTGATCTGCTCAAAGGCATTGTAGATTGTCGGATTATATTTTTCCAGTAATTTCAATCTCTCCTCGCGCGGGAGCTCCGCGTACGGTATCCTGGGCTTCAGCTCCTGCGGCGCGTTTCCCTCCTGCTGAGGACCCCGCGAGCCGTGACGCGCCGCAATGTGCTCATTGATCAGGTCGCAATTCTTCCTGTCAACGTAGTTCAACAGCTTGTACCTCCACAGGAACATCCGGTACCCGAATCCCGTCCGCTTGTGCTCCGGGAGGTTGTCAACCATGGCTTCGGTTATCGCGAGCAGCTTCGTCAGCTCCTCACCGGCTTCCCCCGTCTTGGCCATCTTGCTGAATGATTCCTTGAAGGTCTTCGAGATCTCCTCACCCAGAGTAGCTGACGGAGCCCCATACCTAGCGAGGCTCGACACAGCGTCCTGTGTGACGGCGGAACCAGGCGAAGGGGCCGAGTTTGCATTAGACCCACCACCACCGAGCACGTTCCTCCAGAAGCTCTCGAGCGGCCAGCGACCGGAAAGATAGCCCCAGTACGTTGACGCGATTATCCCACCCAGTCCGATCCACTCCGTGCCGGTCAAGATGTTGCGCGTGTAACGGCTCAGGACAGCAGCCTCGACCGGCGTCATCGGCCTCCCAGCGTTTTCGGCGCGACTACGCATGGCCTGCGTGAAGAAGAACTCACGTCCAGCGACACCAGACAGGCCAGTGAAGAACGCAATCGGCGCCGGCAGCTGGGTCATAAGAGCCGGTGTCGTGATGGAACCCGGCGTGATGTCCGCGAGACGCGGATGCTCCGGCGCGAAGGTATAGCGGGGCGAGGTGGGGTCTTGTTCGGGTGGGACCCCGAAGGCCCTCGCCCTCCTGTCGTCCATTGCGTCGGGTGACGTGAGCAGAGGCCGGTGTGATGCTCGAGACTCAGGGACGAGGGTCAATTGGCGATAGTCTCGTAGATGGCTACGGAGGCATCGTGATGGCGTGACGTTGCGGAAAGAAGAAGCCCTGTGGGATGACGTCGGCTGCTGCAACACCTAGTTATCCTCACGCAGGACGGCGCGGCGCCACGTTTTCGCACGCGCGCACGTCAGCTTATCGACAAGCTAATCCGCTTAGCGAGTGTGAGCTACTACTCCACATTTCAATCCGATCCAATGGCTGACATCCTGAAGCTTGGATAGGAACGGTTCGAAGGAGTATAGCGCATCAATGTTCGATCAGAGCACAGCGTTGACTTCTGATCAGGAGTCACATCGTGGTTTGGCGCTGCGAGACCAATGGATGCGCACAATAGTCGAAATAGCGTGCGCACATGCGATCAGGAACCTATCGTTCACATAACCACGAACATTCTATGTACAGAGGTCGTAGACATACAATCACCTCCAAAACTTCCATCATACCGCCGACATATTGACAATAATTAAAGGAGCCTGCACACAGCCGCCCGCTAAAGGTCTCGAAGAAATGAAGGAGCCGATGGGCCCCACGGCCAAGATACCGCCATGCGAGAAATACCGATCCGCAACCGAAAGTTCAATGCGAATGCCACACTTAAAGAAAGTATTCCACCGGCACCTTCTCCACCGGCTGCTGATCCACCCTGTTCTCCGCATTCTCAGGAGCCTGGTCGAAAACGTTGAAGAACCTCGCTCCGAGGTCATCCACCTCGAGCACACTTGCTAAATTCCCGCATCGATAACAGTAATTAGGCGCCGACCAAACGGTGCTCAGTCTGTCTTCGTACAGCACCTGAAACCCTTCCTGGCAGAGCTGATGCGCTCGCAGGATGTGCGAGAAGTCATTTATCTCGAGGAACTTCTTCACCACCTGAGCTCCGAAGGTGTATCCTGCCCCTCTGGGAGATAGAGCGAATTCGTCGCGGTCAGCATCAGGGTCCGACCAGACCAGATCGGCCATGGGGCCTTCATGGGGTATCTCTATTCAAAAGCAAAACACGAAAACGTGGAGTGAGCTCGCCGCAATTTGCATTTTAAGGCCGTCAGATGACCGAGCCTAACCAGGAGGCTGGGAGAGGAATATCCTACCTCTAAATCTATCGATAATCTTGATCTGATCAATCGAGTGTATCGAGGGTGAAAGGCCTGGAATAGAAGGTTCTGCTGGTTAGCTAGCTGCTTTCCCCTCACTTCCAGGTTTTTCATTCTCGAGCTGGCAGCAAGCTAGGCAAGGCCCTCGCTGCCCACCCGGGGTTCGCAGGCCGAAAAGAACTCACCTCCATGCACGCAAAAAATATCGTTGTTGATAACCACGCTCAAGGTCAAAAAGTCGAACATGTCCGTGAAATGATGCCATACGTTGGCGCTTCCGTACTTTCTCGCGCATTCCGTGTAGAACCCGTACGATTGAGTGACCCCCCGCGACTCATGGTTTCCCCGGATGAGATGGACCCTGTTCGGATATCGTAGCTTTAGACATACCAGTAAGGATATTGTCTCGACGCTGAAAAGTCCCCTATCGACGTAATCACCTAGAAAACTTTTAGAATATTTCGCAAACCACAGAAAGACGAGCCCTGTCCCCCCCCCAACGGCGCCCACGCAGCTGTAGCTTCGGATTAAACACCTGAAACGGGACCAGTCTAGAGGTTCCAACTTGAAGCCCGAGGGATATCGAGTCGCAGCTTCGTGGTTCCCCTCCATAGGGCCTTCCTCTCGGTTACTGTTTATCCGAGCGAGGGAGTCGCGCCGGGAGGGGGGGATTTTCGTTAAACATGAGCAGCGGAAGAAAAGTACCTACCTAAAAAGAGGTAGTTGGTATCCGGACAAAACCCGCCTATTCGAAATATCTCAAGAAGGTCGTAGAACTGGCCATGAATGTCACCGACAACCGTTACAGGAGAGAGAATGTGGACCACGTTGCTCTCTCTCATCAATAACTCCTTCGTCTTGGCGCATATTGCTTCTATCACCGGTTCAGCGAGTAGCTCTCGCTTGTATAATCGTTCGATGCAGGCGTCGAGGTCCACTAGGTGATCGGTTCGAAACGAAGCGGTTATGAGGCGTTAGTACTCGCTCTCGTGACGGCCAAGAATCGCCACGTTGAAGAGCCGAAGCCGTCGTAGGCTCGAGTTCGAAGGGGCCCTCTCACCTGGGAGGCCAGGCATTTCAACTTTCGTGATGAAGCCGCTCTAACGGCGGGCTACCACGGCGTGCGATTCGTCCAATGTCCTCCTGTCAGTATGATGCGTGTACCGAGGGCCAGGATGTCGAGCTGGTTGTCCTTCTGATGCGGCAAACAGTCAACAGCTCGTAGAGGCGCCTCTGCCTTCTCGCGGATGTCCGAGATAATCCGCAGGATGCCCGCTCGAATAATTGCGACAGCTTTGTGGAGCGACTTTGGCGGAAGGTCTGAGTGGGCGCTAGACACCGTGGAGGGGCCGGAGAAGAGGCAAGGCAGGGGTAAGGGTCGTGCGAGCCCAGATAGTATAAACCAACTTCCTGAATCCGACAAGCCCACACGATGCTGCTGCGCGAGGATAAGGTGGCGGGATAATGGCGACGGATGATGAGCTTTCGTAAGCCGTGGAGTGAGGACGTCAAGAGAAGGGTGATGGATGATATCAAGTCCGGTGGTGAAGTCGTAGCTAGTAGCAAGAAGCTTTGGTGGTAATAAAACAACACGCGACATCCAACATTTTATTTGCCCACCGTCGGCTCGCCGCCGTTGCCACCAGCCGCACCTACCTGGGCAGCATCAGGTTCGCTGAGGAACGTTGAGAGAGCAAAATATCCTGAAGACCGGATCTCGAACCGCCATAAAAGTGGTGGTCTCTTTCTTTAATAGGCAAATTCGAATTTCAGCGGTAGGAGTGGCCATATTTTTCTCAATTTCCCTAATGTATGTTTAAATTTCGGAATCACGTTCGCGGTTCGGGCTAACGGTAACGCATCTACCCTCAAGGTTACGAACAGACAAATTGTCAGATAAGGCCCGTGGAATATATCGAAGACCAGGCACTCCGATTTGAGGTTCTATCGGGACTCCGTGAGCATGTCAACTTGCAGGAATACAGGGATCCAACTTGGTCGGAACTGCGAGTCAGTCGGCCACTTCGAGATCGCGAGGGATATATATCATGTCGACAGCGATTGGCTAACTTCTAGCAGCAAACTTTATTATCTTCAGGACCGTCCGGGCACCCTAGTGCCTTCACCAAGACGCTCTGTTCGCCACAGGACGTTCTAGTCCCATCCTCATTATCGTGATCCCAACACTGGGATCGCCTGCACGCCGTCGCCGAAGGAGCTCCAGCTGTTCCCATCTCTTAGCTCATCCGGAACTTAAGAGCGCCAGTCGTACGGCCAACTGACTCTTTGTCACAACTCCATGCGCTCAGCAGTATGGTCACATGTCTCTATCCCTGGGCCAAAGGTGGTCTCGGTAGTGCACGACCGTCGCATTGTAATTACATTGACGATTTTTGCCTCTTCGACCTAACTGCCAGTTCAACATCGACGGCTACAAGGGTCGGCTGTCAGCAAACGAACTTGCATGCATACATTCGCAAGTTGCAGCATTCCATGCGCATCTGCGGAGGCACCGCAGTTCAAAAGATGCTGGATGAGACAGCACGTAGCATCTGATCGGAAGCCTGCAGACGCCCATCCGCTTGGCGGCCTGTTATGTATCCTGGGGTATACATTGGCTGCTCCGTCTGAACGAGAAACAATCTGTACGTCCAGACAGTAGGTGCCAGGGAGGGGTAGGTGGCCCGACGGAAAGCGAAGACACTGCTGGCTTCTCGGATGTCAGCCGGTGAAACAACAGTCAGACGGCATGGTTATTTTATGATATCGATCGACGGTTTTACCGAAATACGAACTTTGCTTTGTGGGGACTGTAGCTCTCGTAGTTTTGTACATGTACAATCACCTCTACAAGGCTGGCTCTCGATGGTTAATACCCTTCAATAGCAACTACACTCAAAACGTCGACTATCTCTCAGGCTGACTCTCAGGTTGCAATGGAGACATCGGGTGATATGTAGCCTGGCTGCCCTCGTCTAGAATACAATACGATCGATCAAGGATACCCAACAGAACTCAGTATCTTCGCTACTAGCCTCTACGTCATATATCTGTTTCCGGTCCCGCTGGATGCAATTTCTGTGCCGCGACCCTTCTTTACAGGATGGGCCAATGAACGTTTGATTACACATCGTAGGTAAGCCTCTCGGATGTTCGGATATTCTAACTTTTGAAGCTCGATGCGGCCGATATATATAATCGTCGAATAGATTCTGATTGCGCCCCCGCACTCGCGCGGTGTGCAACGGTACGTACCGCGGCGTGCGCGTGGCAGCCTGAAAAGGCGTACAATGCAGCCCTTCGGAAAAGGAAAGAACAAAGACTAGGCTGGTTAGCCAGTCGAGAACCCCCATCGTTCTGTGTGAAAATATCCCGCGGGATCCCGTGATTGCACTTTGAGTCCTCTTGCGGCCCTTATGGATCCATGGACTAGCTCCGCTTACGCGTGTGTGAGATATATCTATCAAGGACAATAACATTATATTCTGGATCTACCAAGAAACCTGTGGCACATGTCAAGGTACTTCGGACGACGCAAGGCCAAGGGATACTAGCAGATCAACATGATCCTTCATCGTGAATCACATCTGTTCAATTCTTAATGTCAATTTCTCGGTATCCAGCCAATGGGTAATCCTTGGGGATACTGGTCCGGGCGAAAGGGTTATATCGATATGATCACCTTGCTGCATTACAATAATATACCTCACCGGCTGGCGTACACGAGGATTCCAAGCCGATGACCAAGACGCATATCTCGAGGAGATACGCTGCGCTTGAGTTCTCGTACTTGTTCCAGGCCTTTCAGAACATGACAGCCACGGCACTCGTAAACCAAACTTGCAAAGCTACAGTAGCATCGTGACTGAATCACTGATCAGATATCTCGCCATTTTCAATTTGAATCTCTTCAAGAGCTCATGCATCCATGTAGACAGATACGTGTGTATCTTGATTATGTGCCGCCAACCAGTTCTGCTCCTTGGACTGCAAGAGCTTATGCTGATCCAGCCCATGGCTCGAGAAAGCGAAAAGCTAGAAAATACCTCGATGGACAACTTGAGCTGGATGGATCTATATACGATGGAAGCGCTGCTTCCGGCGAGAACTCTTCCAAGCAGTTATTTTTACGTATGCGATATGTATCCCCGGATATAAAAGTACCTAATCGAAGGCTGACCAGCTGCCTTGCAGGGCATTGATGCACGTTACCGCGCTGTGCAGTTGGCGTTTGCCGTGAATTGTGCGTTGTGCTGCAACCATTGACATCATCTCAAGCTCCATCGTTCACGGCGAAGACGGCAACGACAACAGCTTCGTATCGACATCTGCTACACCACGGCACTTCACCCTCCTGGCTCTAGGTCGACCAGCGGGTTACGATCGCAAGCCAAGAAGCTGCCAGTGGTTCTTAGTATCCCCGCAGCCAGTCTAGCTTCATGCAACGAGAACTCCGAGGTCAACAGCACTTCCCTAATCCGCACGCGCCACGCAAGGCAAACCTGACAAAGTCAACCGCAGCCCACCACACCGTCAGCGGCCAACCTTGCAAAAACAGCAGGTCCGCGATGGCAGCCTTCGCCAATTTGGATCGTATGCCGGTTGCTAGTGGAAATCCTGGGCGAGGGTTCCAGTGAGCATCAAGGGACTTGCTTCGTCTGGCTCGTGATATTCAGGGAAAGAGCGAGAGTTAGTAGTAGATTGACGCTGCCTGTGTCGGCCACAGGTTCAAGTTCGCATCCGGTTAGCGACGCCGGCGATCAGAGCGCAGAGGACGACTCCGAAAAGTCATCGGACAGAATGGAAGACTCGCTGCAAGTTTATCAGTGACCGGTTCGCGGATACCTTCTCGAAAGACTGCGGGATCTTCAAGCGGCATCCTGTTGTGGGGGAAAAGAGAGAAACACTCCCGCAGCCGTCGTACACAATAGCGACAATACGAGAGTGGGGACTCTCGACCGAGAATTCACCGGACGGGAGGAGAATAAGCTGGCGGGCTTGAACTCTCAGTTATCAAGTGGGTGTCCTGCCCGCATGCTTTCTTTTTGCTTTTCCGCAGCCCGCCTTTCTGGAAGTTCTATATTGCTTTATTTCAGTCGCTGATGAAGAGCTGCCTCGCATGAGGTCTGCAGGTCCACCCCGCTTCACCCGCCCTCGCAGAAGACCCACTCGACCCATGCCGAAAGAGATATCATATCGGGCTTGCTTGCGTGCATTGGTGCGAGATCACGGAATGCATCACGTAAGATCTCTGCACTTTATTGCTCAAGAGATCAGGAATTCCCGAGCCAAACCATGACGGGGAAGGGCAAGCGTCGCAAGTATGGTCCCAGACGTCAGTTATAAAAACCAGGGTGAGCACCTGCCGCTTGTGGTAGCGTCCTGCACAGCTACATTCGCGAGACGAGGGCCAAAGACCTCCTCCCTTCTTTTTCCTTCTAGTCGGCCAAAACCCAGAAAACTGTAAAAACGAATCTCGCCAATGTACACTCATGTACATACATCATGTATAGTACTGCAAGCTACCGCCCGACAATTACTATACAGACAGTTGGAACCTTGCATTTTGCTGCAACTAAATAACAGGTGCTTCGCGATATATGCGTCGGGTGCTGCGCTAGCTCTCGCAGCTGCTATTTTGCCTTCTATTTGGAAACAAAAACGCTCCGACCTGCACTGCATCGAGGTTCCCACCGTACCGCCATATTCCAGTTTCTAATTGGTGCTCGGCTGACAGAGACGATCGGGTACCCGCCCAGCAATACCTGCGATGCTCTCGCTCAATTGAGACATACAGGTACATACGCGGACGGCACTTGCTTGTAGAACACCCCTGCAATGCGGCTTCGACAGGGATGCATGCCGTACGAAGTATCCTAATATACATGTGTGGAGTTCTGGCATGTCTTGCCTCCCGTCCTGTGCCTGTACGATAAGCTACTTCAATCCAGTCAGCGAGAGGTACCCGAGCAGACATGTGTCAATCGTGCAATTGTGCCCTTCGCTACGATTAGTCAAGCCCGTATTAGCAGCATCTTGCTTCGAAAGAATGCAAATGGCACATCACTGCCTCCATTGCAAGGCCAGGTCGTGAACAGGGATTACGCATGTCTCACACCCTCGTGCACTAGCATTTTAAGCTCTAGTCTTGGAGCCGTGGCTCATTCGTCTGCTTCTTTTACTGCTGCGTGCTGTCCGTAGTGCACATACGTGCGCCCTCAGATATTAAGTGGTGGCCTCGCCCGGCCCTCTCTCTGGACGGGCTTTTTTCTCTCGAGTCAGGTTTTCGAGAAATCTTTCTTCGTCTTTCCTAAACTTCAAACTTCTTCCCTAAAGCATCTCAATTGCTTAGTAGCAGGCTAGGTTCCTTTGAGGCCGTCTCTATTTTTATCTTGAACGTGGCTACTTCGCTGTAGCCGTTTTCAAATAGACCTCAAAGCCACACTGCTGCGTGGTTGGTATACGTGTATATAAGGTAAATTTCCTATATACACCACCAGTCCTGCCTGCCTCGGAAGACGACCCAAGAAAGCCCCGCACTCCGGACTCCATCATACATTTGGTTATCTCCTGCAGCAGAGAAGAGACCGCTTCCAACCACTCTACATCACGATGCCTTTCGCTGTGACGCCAATCACCATGGAGTACCTTCAGGACCTCGATTACGGTGAGTCGTTGATATGAGACACGCTTCAGTACAAGAACTTTGCTGACAAGTCACCAACAGAATCCGTGGTCCAGCCAGCTACGAGGGTCTACTTCCCTCTGCAGGCTACCTTCGCAGAGTCAGAGAGCATTTTCTCATCTCCGGCGCCGTCTCTGTTCGAACCGCGCCACGCCATATCCTCATATCTGGCCAGTGGTTCATGGGCGAGGCCGTCCATGATGGAGATGCCCGACTACATGATGCAAGACCCCGCCATGCAAATCGTGAAGAAACGCAGACACCAATCCAGGCTGGAAGACCGAGAAGCATTCTTCGCACCATCTGCCAACGAGGAAAGCACGCTCCTGAAGCCGGACTTCACCCCAGAATCATCAGCCCGACGTTCCTATACCAAGAATCGGACCTCCTTCATCGAAATCACCGCCTTCCAGGTTCCCTCCTCTCGTTCGGCCACGCCTTCCAGCGCCTCAAGCTCCGAGAAAGAAGTCCCGATCCCACACACCCCCGAGGCAGAATTGCCGGACGATATTTCACCCGAATTCTCATCCTTCAGCTCTGTTTCTTCTGGTACTTTCAGCAACGTTGGCGACCTTGACGACCTCGAAGACGTCCCCGGCCTCGATGCCTACAAGATCGAACATCACGACGGCTGCCCTATCAAGAGTTACTTGGACAACGAGAACAACGGGAATCTGCAGTCCCGGTAAGTCCCTAACGAGCAAACTCGGCGATGGCGAAATAATGCTGACTTTGCCATTACAGTGACTACTTCTCCAGCCGCTGCACTTGCTCGCAAGCCATGGACATCCAGTCCAAGCCAACTGATTGGATGAACTTGAGCTGGGACAACTCCCCACCAGCAAAGACAGTACACCCATTCATGGCTGGCTTCAAGACCGAACCGAAAATTTTCTCCCCAGGGTACCCTGAGGTCGAGAACATGGAGCTCGGGTCTCTTTAATTTAATGTCTACGAATTTCTTAGCGTCACCATCACGCTTCCACTAATGACCTCTTCGCTGTGCATTGCTTTTGCACCAGCATGCCTGACGCTTCTGCCTTCATCTGAGCTACATCAATTGCTTATCATGTGTTCAGTTGCTTCTGAATAGTTTGCCGTTGTGACGTTCGTTTGTATATACGTAATGAAGATTGGGGGGATTTCATTCGGGGACTGGAGTTGTTCTGTCTTTCTTCATCTCTTCACTTCAGTCTCGTTTGGAAGATGGTATATATACAGAGAGGGGTGAATGCTCCCCCATGGATGTGGTGTTTTTGTCTGTTTTTATGATGCCAACTTTTTCCTATTGATGCCGTTTCACATCATATTTTTTCTCACTAACAGTTTCACTGAGGCAAACATGCATATGCTTCCAATTGATACTCTATATTGAACCTTCCCACAAGCCTTGCCGAATCAACTTCCAAGCAGCCGTGTTTTCCACGCACCGCGCCTAGATCGCCTGTATCTCATTTTTCGAGATATATCCTTTTTGTTATCCTTCCCTCCAATGCTGCAACGTGCAGCATACCTACTAAGTCTGCACATATGCCCTCCATACCCTCACCTCGATCTAACCGACCACCTGGATCGCAAACCCACCACAAAAAGTTCTGAGCGGGATTCGATATCTGTATTCGGCCGAGCTAGGAGCGGACAAAAGAACATTATTTTCCTTCACTTCAAATCCTTTCAATTTTGTTTGTGTCCTTCTTCTTGTTAGTTGATCTTCGCGATTAGTCTATTTCATTTTGGGCTATTGCATTCGGTTTGATGGATGGGTGGTGGCGCCATCTGCGTGCATTCGCCGATCAGGGTTTCGTTGGCGAGCCCTGGATCTTATGTATCATATCTCACCGAATTCAATATTTACTGAGATGACCAGGCATACCAAGTGCCACGCTTGCAACAGAAAATATCTCGCGTATAGAATTGATGAGCGTCACATAAGTATAAGATGCCGAACACATCTACCACGCGGTGCAGTTATTCTGTGACTGATGGCAGTAAAATTTACGGACCGTCGCATGGACTTTCCAAACTTCCATCTCCGAGTTGACTATCGCAGAGTCTTACGAAATCAATCGCCTTTAAAAATCTAATATCACAAAGCTTACCGCGCCTCACCATGTTTAAACCATAATGAAAAAAGAAAATTCTAGAGGCTACTGGAAGCCGATAGCCTCGCAACTGCCGTATACTTTCACACCAACGTGTAACCCAAAACCTACCTTCCATTAACGCATAGCAGCTCGGGTATTTCGGCCGTTGACTCCCTAAGCCCGCATAGCGTTCAATTACCCCCAACAATCTTGTTCACGTCAAGTTGCTTTGGCTTCGAATATACAAACAGACGCCCACAGCAATATAGGTGTAATATAGCTGAAGGCTCTCGATCAACGGTTTCTTATCGAATGACACGACAGCTAGATATGCCGCTTAAGCATGCTTCTAGCCTGCATGCAATCGATGCACACGCGCATCTCGGCGTAGGTACCTTACCGTTGACATTTACAGCTTCCCGTTCTAGATGAGCGCCTCTCACCTGGCGGGTCTAAAAGCCTTCGCATTCTTAGACGTATATGCACATACATATCTGCCTAAGCCTAAATCGATTCTCGTCATCTATATCCTCAAGTAAGTATTATCTTATACATAATATACCCGATACAGCATGTTAGCACCATGCAAAGCATAATATTATAGAACAGCATTGATTATACATCTTATCGTCTGCGACGGTACCCGTACGTACGTATGTATACGTAGTTATGGAGGCTGATTTTGCCTGACGTACGTATCCGCACGTATATGCAAGTTGGCAAGCTAGGCAAATGAGTAGTCTAGGCACGCGCGAACGCATGCGCTTATGTATGCATTAGCTATAAGATTTCCAATCGTTTTGTGTCAGCGGCGTCTGTACGAGACGTCGCTATTTCTCTTGGCTGCGGATATCGAAGGTTCAATCGATCGATCACTGAGACAAAATGCAAGGACGCCGTCTGCACAAATGTGTGTTGCACAGATCCTCCAACATGCAGAGCTCGCCGTTACGCTGACTAAATTATAAACTGGTGTATTCGCCAGCCTCCGCGCAACTAATGCGGCATGCATGCGGCGAGGATTTAAAATAAACACGATTACGAGAGCCGGACCGGATAGGAAGCCTACGGATGGGAACGCGAACGCCTCTGCGGCAAATTTAGGCACACGTGGGATGTTAGGGATACCCCTACATGTATACATTTGAATCCTTCGAAACGGTTGTGACGTGCGCCCTCGCGAGGAGACAGGCATGCATACGCTCACGAGAAATACGGACTCGCCTGCCGATAGCGACATCCGTCTTTGGCGGGACGACGTGAAACACCGCTCCGCGGCCACGCAGCTGTGACACAGCTGATACGAGTGAGTCGCAATTACGCTAATATCCGTATATCGATATAGTTCCAGAAGAGTTAAGTGCCTACAAATCGCTACGAAAGATGACAATGCAAAAGTACCAATACTCAGAAGACATCAATTGATAACGATAGTTTACAATAAGATGTATATTTTTTGTGTTACACCATTCCAATACTTACCTTTGTGTAAAATTACTCTAAACAAAATGGGCATGCACTAGGTAATAGCACCTGGCCTATAATGTCGAGGACGCAAAACCTATCCATACGTATGCGTAAGTGTATGAATTCAGGATCGATATCCTCAACAAGGCGTGGTAGGCAAAATCCGTATATCTTGCGCATTCTTTTCTATGGAGACCTCCATATATTAGTAAACTATATAGGCTTGGCCTGCGAAATTCCTCCAGTTTAGCTCTTCTTGCCTTTTGATGTTTTGTTTAAATAGCGACTGAGTAAAATTAAAAGCCCGATGAGTAAGGCTTATAAATTTGAGGATAGGGGATTCCAGGGTATCAAGGATTATTTTTGACGACCATAAGCTGCCTAAGGAGATCCCATGGTACAACCTGCATGACCAAGACGGAATCTTCGGTACTACTTCGGACTATTGCGAGTTGGCTTCGGCACATCGTATTCGCAGTGGCGTGTTACTACTAGACTGGGAAAGAAAGTATGATAGAATACCAGAGAAGTAAAAGGAGCTTTTGATACACCGAAGAACATGGGATGTGGAACGAGTCTGGATCCGCGGATACCAAAACTATCCAATCTCGATTGACGATGTTAGTCTACAATATATACAGCGGGAGTATCGATACGTATCATCTCGAAGATGTTTTGGTGTTGCGTGGAGGTCCAAAGTGTGGCGTCCACAACTTGGCGGCGGCACCAGCCTGCGTCACCCAACCTCGTGCAACCACCTTGCATCACCATCCAGTCCACACACGCATCCACATCGACCAGGTCATCGCAACCCCCAGCATCAGCAGCGGCCTGACACCGCCGCCACTCCATCGCCATGGCGTCCCTCCGGAAGTACCAAATCAGCGGGCCGCTCTCTGCACGGTACGAATTGAACGCTTATATCCCCTGCCCCTACGATATATACCAATACACCCGCTAACACAACCGCTGAACCGCAGGAAAGAGTCCATCTCGATCTCCGCCAGTGGCGCCCCGAAAGTCGGCAAAGCCGACCAGCAGCGCGTCGCAGATTTGCTGAAACGGCGACAGTCCGCCAGAATCATATCGGCGCCCATGCCCGTTGGCTCCGCCATCCCCAATGTGCCAACGATCCCTGAAATCCCCCAAGAATACACCCCCAAGCTCGGCCCCATCGGCGGACGGACCCCCGACGGCGACCGCTCCCGCCCGACAACGTCGTCCAGCCGGAAAACAGCACTGCAAGACAGCAAGGGCATTCCCGTCAACACGGAAGACTATCGCGCGGAGGGCTTCAACGCCGCCGAATACATCTCGAGCATCCTCCGCGATGCCACCGAAGACGAAGTCCGACAGTACCAAGCCGATCTGCGACGAACCCGCAAGCGAACTTCCGCCGACCTGCAAACGAACGTCTACGTGAACCGAATACAATTCATCTCGATATCCAAGGAAATCGGCAACGTGAAGGACGAGATGCGAACGCTGCGCAACCTCCTCGCCGAGCTCGATCTGACCACGCAGACGCTCAACAGCGCGTCAGATAACGAGCTGCTGTCTCCAATCGCTGCCGAGGCCTCGGTTATGGACTCCCTTCTCGGCGGCTCCTCGTCCGCAAACGCGAAGAAGAACCGCCGGAACAGGAATTCCGTCGCGGACCTGACGCAGATGTGGGCGACCCACCTCAAGCTGCTGTGGGAGCGGGTGGAGAACTCGCAGAAATACCTGCCAGCATCCCCCGGCCGGCACATTGTTATGGACTCGCCGCAGTGGGTTGAGCTGAACTCCGCGACTTGGAAGCCGATGCGACAGGTGCACATGTTCCTGCTGAACGACCACCTGCTCGTCGCCTCGCTGAAGAAACGCCGCCCGGACGCTGCTAACCGCGGCGGCCCGCCGACGAAGCTCTTCGCGGAGCACTGCTGGTCGCTTGGTGACGTTGAGATGATTGACCTGGCGTCATCGTCAGCCGAGGCGTGCGCTATCAACGTGCGCGTGGCGAAGGAGTCGTTCGTCTACAGGAGCGACAAGCCGGACAAGAAGGCTAAGCTGCTCATGACGTTCAAGAAGACGGTGGACGAGAACCGGAAGGCGCTGAAGACCGAGTCGGAGGACCAGCGGAAGGTTAAGGACAATGTTACGTTCCTGACGAATCGGGACCCAGCGCTGCAGGACCAGGGGGATCTGCTACGGACGATATCAGCGTCGATGGGGCGGGACCGTCCGATGATGCTGATCGACGTGGAGGGCACGCAGAGGAATCTGCGGTGGGTGGAGACGCAGATGGACGAGCTGGACGAGCTCATCTCCCGCCGCAATTTCGAAGAGGCAGTCGGACGGGTGGAGTTTCTACGGGGTATAGCGTCCAAGCACGCGAAGAGCAACACGCTGGCGAGCGAGTTCATCACGTTCAGGGTGGACGAGAGGGCGCTGCGACTCAGCGCGCAGATAACGGCGGACCTGCGTGAGTACGCGGCGTGGAAGACGTATGTGAAGAAGAACGCAGACTGGCTGGTCCGGCTGGAGTTCGAGGATCGGGCGCGAGAGGCGCTATTAGACGCTCGCAGCGCCACCATCAAACTGCGGACGAGGTGCGTACCCTCACCATCCACCACTTGATATATATCTACCGAAAGCGAATTAGTAGGACTAACATGAATAACGAATAACTAGGCAAGTGCGCTTCGAGGGCGACATCCCATCGTACATATCGCAGGTCGCACTGGTGCAATTCACGCTGATCCGGAATACGGTGGAAATCTACAACTCATGCTTCGAGTACCGCCTGTCAAGCCCGCTGGTCAAGTGGGCGAAGGAGCACGTGGAAGGGTACTCGGACCTGCTGACGCGGCAGCTGTCGTCCGTGGCGCCGGAGGACGAGGTGTTTGAGCAGTGCGTGCAGTATACGCTGCTGCATTCGAAGCTGCTGACGGATGTGGGGCTTGATTTCAAGGACCTGCTGCTGCCGAGGGTGACTGTGGCGACGAATGGACATATGGATGCGGACGGGGAGATGAATGGGGATAGTGGGCTTCCATAGCCTGATGCGCCGATGTGGTGCGCAGTGCGTAGACGCAATGTGGTGGTTGGTGGCATTTGTGTTATTTTACATCGTACATCTTCATTTGTCACATTTTTTTGTGCGGCAATGTTTTCGATTTTTCATGCTCTTTTTCTTGCAATGTTGTTAGCCTGTCAATACCCTCGCGATGGTGTTTGTAATTTTACGCTGCTTTGCTTCACGTTTGTTACAATCAACGGCGGATCGTGAGAGATCGATCTTGCGGCCGCAAAAGCGGGCAAAACCTGCGCCCGCCGACAAACACGCTCACCGGCTCACGTTCCAACGTTGTCATCTATAGGCAGCCCTCCTTTCATCCATCTCCCGCCGCTCTACAACCACCTCAATTACCATCAAGCCAGACTTCCAAGCTTCAAACTCTGCGATCCCCCAGATTATATCCTTTACCACCGCTCGACATTCAAAATGTCGAATATCACAGATGCTCTCTTGGGTTCTGTAAACCCATGGACGACTCTCGCCGCAAGCTTCGCATCGGAAAAGGAACGTCCACCGCCATCGCCGACCAAAGCTAGCCCCACCGTTGACACGAAGCACCACCCACTGCCCCCGCCGCTTTACTATTTCCGCTACGGTGGCCCCGGCAGCGACAATACCGACAGCGATTGTACCAGCGGCGTCCGCGTCTTCGGAGATGGGGATTTCGCGGATAACACCGTCAATACTGGGGAACCACGGCAGGAAGTATCCACTCCCCCTCGAGCCTTCACTGAGCACGAGGGGCCGCCGCTGCGGAAGGCGTCGTCGAGGGGCAGCAGGTTCCGGGAGCGGCTGTCGCTGGAGTCCGTGAGTCTTCCCGACGACCTGTTCACGAACCAGCGTTCTGGTGACCCCGAGAAAGGTATGTGCTGCCACCACCTACATCCTCATATCCTATCCGCACGACTTTGACAAGCTATATTACAATCGATACTGATCGATCCGGATTGTGGACAGCAGGAGCTGCCGTCGGCGCGGTATGTGCAGGGTTGACGGCCGTCGAACGTACATTTTACTGGTACGCGCCGTGGATCCTGCGTTTTCTCTTCTTCTTCCTCCTCGCAAGCTGGTGGTCGCTCGTCCCGCTGATGCGCATCGCCGCACGCGGGTTCCAGCCGGCGAGTCTGCCAATTATCTACGCGGCCGTGATGCTAGGCCTCGTAGCGGGATCGCTGGGTCTGCAGGCGTGCTATTTCACATGCCACGGGTGTCCGTGGATGTGCCGTAGCCTGTGCGGGTTGTGCGGCAGCGGTGGGAAGAGCGGCGACGAGATGGAGGTCGAGTCGCGGGAGGGCGCATCGGTGAGGAGCAGGCGGAGGGGGTGGGTTGAGACGTGGGGGTTTGCTGTGGATTTGGTGCTGCTGGTGATCGCGCTGGCGGTGCTGGGTGTGTCGCTTGTGCTGCAGACGAAGCAGCGGGTGCCACATCGCGCTCACGTTAATACTGCGTGATCACTGAGGGTTGTGATGTTCCGAGGTTGTACCCTTTGTTGGCTGGCGTTTCTCTTGCGGAGTCTGATTGTGATATTAATTATGAGTGGTCTGGGATGGATGGATACATGCTATAGTATACAGCGCCCAGCATCGAGGCTAGGATACATGGATGGATACGTATACACGAGCATAGCGAGTTTATAGCATCAATAGAATAGATTCACAGGCAGAGGATAATAATTAATACACTTACTATATCATGTGAACTTGAGCTGGCGTTGAGCATGTTGTACAAACTCCCCGGCGCTTAATCCTTGCCGCCGCAGCCTGCCCGCATGGACAGCCGCGTAAGACGACCTCGACCACAGTTAGCTAGCCACACCCATCCGGTTATTCAGGACGCTGGAATTCATATATCTTACGGCGATATATAGACGCATACGACAGACGTACAGCATGGGTGTTCTCTTCGTCGTCTTCCTCCTCTTCTTCGTCCCGCTGCTACTCTTCGCCGGTGCGTCCATACGTATTACCCTAACATTGACTGCATTTTCTATATATACCTGATTACAGCAAGCGATTTGAAGCTAACATAACCCGTGATGCATGTTCGGGAAACACAGTCTGGCTCGCCCTCTCATCCTGTCTCGGCGACTCGCTGCGGTCGAGCACACGAACACACGGCGCGGCGCCAACATGGAGGACGTCGCAGCGGCAACGGGCGCTGGAGCGCGAGAGGGAGCGGGAAGCGACAGCGAGTCGGCGGGCGATGTTTGAGATGGTGAGGGAGGGGCACGGTGGGGCGTGGGAGGTGGTTGAGATGCAGGATATGCTCGCGAGTCGTGGTGACGACGAGTAGGCGTCCACTTACTTGGTGTTACCTGCCATCGCATGATATACTCGTCGAGAACGGTGTGATTTGTAGTATATATTGTGTCCGTATGCATTCAAGTCTATCGTACGCGCATACACGTGCCCAGCTCTATAAATGCATGAGGTTATACTTTACACGGGAGGCATCATATTTACTATCCTGATCAAAACTCCAGGTCAACCTTCGTCGCCTTCTCATCACCCGCCTCCTCGCCATCGTCAACCGGCAAGCTAAACCTCTCAATCCGCATCCGCCGCCTCGTCAACATAAACGCGAGGTCATCACCCCCTTCCATCCCCGCGCTACCCCCGCCACCCTCGCCGCCAACGGTGATCCCCGTCCCGCGCTTGCCTTCCACGGCCTTCCACACCCTGACCAGTCCCTGCGGCACCTCGTCGCTGCCAGCTGCACCGCCACTACTATTACCACCACCAGTAGCGGTAGACGTCGCAGCACCCCTCCGCATCTCCGCTCGCTCAGCGAATGCGGGTACGGGGTGTAATTCGATTACTCCGTCCGCTAACGTTTCGATCTGCCGTACTAGTCCCGTATGGCGCGGGTATACGCCCAGCGATAGCGACGCCATGACCGCCACGCGGGTACTATACCGTCTTGTCAGTGCGCGCAGCGCGTGGAGGAATGCTAGTATATTCGTCGGTAGCGCTGCCGCGGGTGGGTAGTGTAACGGCGACAGGATATTGGGTATCACGATGCGTGTGACTGTACTATCGCAGTCATCATCGTAGGAAGCTAGCAGCGTCGTGAGGGATGTGAGCAGCGGGTGGAACGGGTTCGCGGCGTGTAGGTGCAGCGGTGGACAGGGTATATACAGCGGCGGCTGTGACGACGGCGGGATGGCGAGGCGTTTGGTGAGGTCGTAGGTGTGGCAGAAGACGTCCGGTGGGGTGGCCGACGTCGTGTCTGGCGGTGAGGCGTCCACCGGTGGAGCTGTACCTTCATATATCAGCGTTATGCTCTTATATCGAGAATAGTGTAGGGTAGGATGGATATCACCACTGACCTCTTCGACTGCTGCCCAGCCCTTCATACCGCCACGCGATCTTCATCCGCTCCGCGGCCCTTCCCACCTTCTCGCCACTCTCGCCTTCGCCGCCTTCGCGCCGCCCGCTCACACCGGGCAGCTCCCGCCCCCAGCTCTCCGACACCCCGACCACGACAACCCGCTGCTGCTGCACCACCCCTTCCGCCGCATAATACCGCAACAGCGCACCCGCAAAATCCGTCGTCGAGCTCTCCTCAATCAGCAGCAGCGAGCCAAGCGGCTGTCCGGCATGTCCGGAGAGCAGGGCATCAAGCGATGCGGTGCCGGTGGACGTCGTCGAGACGCCCGTGAGGAAGGAGGGGCGTGTGCCCTTTGGCGGGGTGGCAGCTGTGGCGGTGGCGCCTGTACTTGTAGTTGTGGCGTCGGTGCTCAAGACGACGGAGCGCTTGCGGAAGCTCATGGCGGGTTAAAGATTGCTTCTTGCGTGGATTTGCAGGCTGGTCGGTGGGGTTGAAGCATCATCTGGCGGGGCGGTGGACATGGATGAGGTGGGTTGAGGTCAGGTTGTGGTGTAACCGAAATTCGCAGGCGAGAAAAACGTAAAACCCTTGCACGCTTAAAATGCCTGCAAACACCACCCACTCGAATCACGACTACGATACCAGATATATAATATTATCCCTTGAAGACGCAATGGATGAAATGGGTTAATTAAGAATAGAGATTGGAATACATGCAGGAGACGCATGGATACTTTTGAAAAAGCACTTTTAGTCCCATCCATCACCGCCTTCGAATCAATACCTCCAGCAGATAGCGATCAGACGAGCTGCTCATAAACCAGAATCTCCGATGTCAACATCCAACATGAATCACGAATCCAACGATCAAGATAACGATATCTGACATTTCGATCACAAAGGAGAAGCGTCAAAGAGCGAATGGAGGACCTATGCATCCAACAGTCAGAGTAGAATCTCAACCCCATCAATTCTGAGGTCCGAAGAATAAACTAAACGAAGCCGTAACATCACGCATTCTAGATAGCAGCTACATCGCATTCCCGTCCAAACCAAACAGACGAACATTAGAAAGATCGCAGCAAAGACCATTCCATCAATCGATTAAAC
Source organism: Drechslerella dactyloides (assembly GCA_020064725.1). Taxonomy (NCBI): domain Eukaryota; kingdom Fungi; phylum Ascomycota; class Orbiliomycetes; order Orbiliales; family Orbiliaceae; genus Drechslerella; species Drechslerella dactyloides. The sequence continues at coordinate 440,877 of JAGTWJ010000017.1, forward strand.
TCCAGACTAGAAACTAGCAATGACATCGGCCAGAAAATAATATCAAGATCCGTAAGAAACGAAACAAAGGAAAGATATCCGAAGGAACGTATGTAGATGAATCATGATATGTAATCGGCAGCCGTAGTCTGACCGCGTGACAAAGAAAATGCCGTACGGGCGCTGTAGATGGCAGAAATATCCGCTCTTCAGGATACGCGATATGTGAGATGGAATGAAACACATGGTGAATGATAAAATGAAAGATTACCTCCAGACGAAATGAACAGATTCCATCACCCGTTAGAAAAGCGCGAAGAAATAGAAACAAAAGAATAACCCCAGACAATCATCAACAAACGTAAAAGTCGTGAACTGACGAAACAACAAAAGATACAAACTAGCGATTTCCAAAAAAATTACCATTCTACGACGTCAGGAACGGACTCGTCCCGTTCTTCGGAAACCGATGGTGATGATGCTTCCCCAGCGTCGGGCTCGGACTATTCCGTCCACGATCTGGGACGATCACGTTCCCATCGTTATCCTCAATCAGCAGCTCCCCAACCACGGGCACATGCGCCCGCGAATGCTGCGAGTGCTCAACCGTCTCCACGGAGCTCGCGTCGTCCAGACTCACCACCTCCTCGCGCTTCTGCACAAAGTTGCTATCGACGCGCGTAACGATCGGCCGGCGCCCGAGCCCTTCGTGCCACAGATACTGGTCGCCCGCTACATCCGTATCGCTGTCCTCGCCCTCCACAGCTTCTTCCCCGCCACCGCTATCCGCGCCGTCGCCGCCGCTGATAACCCCGCGTTCGGACACCGGGCTGCGCGGCGGGGAGCGGTACTGGATAAAGTTCGGCGAGCCGCGAATCGACATGTCGTCGTCCAGATAGCTGCTCAGAATATCGTGCTCGTCCTCGTCCGACGAGCCGGCGTCCTGCACGCCGGAGAAGAATTGGTCGTCGGCAACCGACGCCCGCTTGTCCTCGTACCCCTTCATGTCATGGTACTGCAGCTTGAGCGAGGCGGCGCTGTCGCGCAGCGAGGGGATCCGACGGGTGGATTGCCGCGAGCTCGTCAGCCGGCCGGACAGCCATGAGCCTTCCGAGTCGATGGACGCCATGGACCGGATCCGCTCGTGGCCTTGGTTGAACGACTGTCGCGCGCTCGAGGTCTCGGAGAAATGCCCGGACCCGTGTCCGTACCGTTCTGTAAACTCGCCCTGCGACGACCACGGCGATTTGCCGTTCACTTTCTTGCTATTCGGCCGTCGGGTCCCGGATAGGTTCCTGCCGAGCGTTAAACTCTTTCGGCTGGGCGTCAGAGGACTCGGCGTCAGAGGCGACATTCTGACCTCTCCGGGCACCTCTTCGCCATTGTACTCGTGCGGCACGGGGATCGCTATCTGGGACATTCGCGGCGTCGCCTGATCCGGGAGATATCCGTCGCTCGGAGCCCTGGACCCCGTGGACCGCGGCGTCGGCGACTGCAGGAACGTCCGGACCATCCCTGTCGACGAGCCATTGGTGGTCGCGGCGGTGATCGCAAGACCCGGGTTGCCGGTCGTGATGGTGGTGATGGTGCTCGCGCCGTCGAGGCCGTTCGAGGAGTCCGTGGCGCGGAACGCCTCTTGTTGCGCCTCATGTTCCTTCTGCACACGTGCCGCGGTCGCTTTCCGGAAAAAGGACGTCCACGCGTTCTCCAGGGCCTGATTGTCATCTTTGCTTTCCGCATCGGGCAGATTGTCAGGAACGGGTTGGTCGCGGGACATTTTACGAGAGTGGGAAGGTGAGTGATCGATAAGTTTGGCCCCGCGCAGGACGGTCGGCGATGGCGGGGGCGACCCGGACTCGACGCTGTAGCCGGAAAGCCGGACGGCGGTCGCCGTTTCGACTACGGGCTCGCCATTGTCGGAGCGGTAGGATATGCGGGAGCTGGCCATCCCGCGGTCGCGGTCGGCGGGGACGTGGAGGTTTTCCTGCGACGGCCCATGCAGCCAGGACATGGGCGTGTGCGTTCCGGAGGCCGGCGACTGGGGGGTGTTGGAACCTCCTCCGTCGCGATGCGCAGGTGGCAGCATCGCGCGGGACGGGCCGGGTTGGCCGTTTTCGGCGGCCGTGGCGGCAGCAGCAGCATCGCGTTCATGTGACTTTGCGAAGGCTTCGAGTGCCGCGACCTGCTCCTCGTCCGCTCGCTGTTTCGCAGCTCGCCGCTCGAGCTTGGCCTGGGCTTTCGCTTCGTCTTCCTTCTCTTTGCGGTCGCGTCGGCGGGCGTCGCGTTCGAGCGCCTCGCGGATGCCGCGCGAATCCAAATCGTTGGCGAGTCCGTAGACGTGGCTCCGACGTAGCGTGGGCGATTCCTCCTCGATCGGCGTCTGCGTCTGGCGGCCCTTCCTCCATCCCGAGCGCGAAGTCTTGCGCTCGTGGGTGTACTGGACATCCGGCATCTTGTCGTAGGCGTTGGAGGACGCCATGCGAATGGTCGGTCGCGGAGAGAGCACATCGAGGCTGCGGACCTTGAAGGCGCGGAAGGGCGAGGGCTGCGAATGGAAAGTCATCACGGAGTGCAGGGATTCCTGGGTCCGCATGGACAGCTCGGAGAGGGGTCGATCGATCTGGTCCTTGCGCGCGAACGGCCGGAACTTCGAGTCCGGCGACTTTTGGGACCGACGTGAGAACGTGCGGAAAAGGCGCGGATGGTCCTTGTCGGGCGGCGGGGAGGGGTAGTCGGTCGAAGGGAAGGTTGGTGATTTTTTGAGGAGGTTGCGCTTCCTGGGCCGGTGGGAAGAGGCCGATGAATTGGAGCGCCGGTTGTTCGAGGCGTCAGGGGCGGCCGCGACAGCCGTTGGGGCCAGCCGAGAGGGCGGTGGAGGGGTTTGCAGCGGACTCTGCAGCTGTACGACGGGGCGGTGCGTTGGCGATGTCAGGTTGGCCGACGGAGGGGGAGGGGACGACATGCGCACGTCGCGCAACTGACTTGGCGGCGTCGACGACTGCGACAGGTTGTTTTTCCGGCGAGAGGCTGCGCGTTGGATGGAACGGAGGGTGTCGGTCCGTCGCCTGGTCTTGGACAGGCTCACGACCGCGGGCGAGCCCGGACGGGCAGGAGGCGGCGGATGAGAAGCATCGGAGCCCTCGTTGATGTTGTTGGTGGGCCGTTTATCGCCCGAGTTGGTCTTGGACCTCTTCTTCCAGGGCCAGAGCGGCATGGCGAAGGTCGACGAGAGGACTGAACCGAGATGACGCTGACGGATGGGGGTTTTTAATTATGTGATTGTGACAGTGGGAGGAATATCGAAGAGAGGGCTGAGCTCAGGCGTGTCCGAGCGGCAGCAGATATTGCGCATGGATGTGAACAGGAATCGAGTTCCCCGGCGATAACTAGCACGATACGGGATAGGTTGATTGCTATGAGATAGCAGGCGCCATTGGCCGTTTGATTTGATCGCTGTGATCGCGAGGATGCGATATCGAGAGTGAGAGTGTGTGAAAGAGCGAGCGTGGTCGAATACGGAAGGCTCTTCAAGCGGCCTAGTCGAAGGACCCCGGCGACGATAGCACGGTCCGCTGTCAATGCAATCTTAGGACCGCTTGGGCAGTATAATATCTGTATGCGGGAGGCTGGCGGGCGGTCAGATCGAGTCAGCCAACTTTCGAGGTTATAATACTGGTGGAGAGGAGTTAGTTGATATTGACAAAGAAAAAAACATGAGGCGATAGAGTTTCGAGAGAGAGGAAGACGAGAGGGAGGAAATAAAAGGAGCCGAGTTGGAGACCGGTGGCCAGGCAGGGGTGCACACCAAGGAGGCCTCCGCCGTAACCCCAGCGCCGCGACCTATATTTACATGCAACGTCCGCTCGATCCAACCGGCCGACGAACGAGTCCGCTCTGAGGAACGGAGTCCGATGGCTGCACAGGAGGGGAGAAACTATCCTGCTTGTAGAATGGGGCGTTAGCTCGTGCTCAGATGCAACTTCGCTCGCCGCCCGCACGCTAGCAGGAGGATTTTAAAACTACCAGTGCGGAGACGCGATCCTTCTTGCGAGCAGCTCTCCTCCTGGTGCACAGCTGGTATGCCACTTACACGGTTGCGAGGAATGCCCGCCTGTATAGGTGAGTATGTATATATCTGCAAAGCTCTGCTCTCCTGCGGGCAGCGGGCGGTTTCTGTCGCTTGAGGGATATCTCGCATGCAGGAGGCGCGGCAGTGACTGACAGCAGAGAACACGTTATCTCGCTGTGGGCTGATATTTGGACAAAAGCTGCTGGCCTTGCATAAACGAGCATGGGCGCCGGGTACCGGTACCAGGGACGTTTAATTAAATAAGTAAAATATCGCAGGGCGACGTTGAGCGAGCGAACGAGCGAACGAGCGAACTGCGAAGAGCATCTCAAGAGCGACGCTCATTTAATTTCGTCCCATCGTCGCGCAAAGCTCAACAGGCTGACCGATGGAAAACCAAAAAAGCGGCATCGTGACATTGCGATGATATCTTGTTTCGCTCATCGTCCCTGCCGTCAGCTCGGTTGGCTGAATTGGAGTCGCTGGCCTGGCCCTTTTCGAGCGGCAATGACGACAGCCAGCCAGCCAGCCTCCCCTTCCTTCTTCCTTCCTTCCTGCCTTCTCGACCAAGGATACCAGCACGAAGGCTCAGCATGCTCTCGGACAGGCGCATTTACCGGAACAGCATTTGCACCCTGAACCCTGGCTCTCCTCGCATTAGTCTACCAGCGTGTGTGTTCCTGGCTGGTCATGGGTATTGCCTGCACGACGGGGCCTCCCCCGCCAGCCAGCCGGCCGGCATGGAGTTCCTCTTTGCTGCTCTTCCTTCCGTTTTGTTTTTTCCTGCAAACTGAATGAATGGACAAGTTTTCAGGCATTCTGACACGATTCACTCGGCTCGGGTGCGTCGCCAATGGGATTTCGCACGACCGAGATTTTGCAATCTTCTGCTGTGGCAGTCGAAGCCCGAATTGTCAATCGTGTTCATTTACCACCACGTCGGGTCCGCTGGCTGCTCCACGATATTGTAAAAACAGCGTCATCGGGTCGGAAGCGAGAGCAGAACAGGTAGGTTGTATCTGGTACTTTTATCCCCGCGAAACGAGCAGGTCTGTGCTGAGTACGGTACATTCCTGCGCGTATGTCCGTGGAGCAGCAATTGGCACGTAGTTTTTTTTTGTTGCGTGTGAAGTAGCTCGTACGTGTGGCTGTTCCGCCATGCATGTTTCAACTGCGTACTCATGTGCAGAGGCGCATTCACGAGAAGTGTCCTCGCTAGCCCGTGGCTAGAATTGTCCGTGGGCTTGCAGGCTGGCGATTCGACTCAACAAAAAAGCCCTGGCTTGTGTTCTTAGCTATCACGCATTGCTTCGCAAGGTGGCATCACGATACGTACGTAATTATATACTAAACGTATACGTAAGAACCGTACTCCGTGTGCTGTTACGTATCCGGTGTTCCAAGGCCGCTGCAATCATCGTTACCGCTGGCCGAAGTGCTCGAGTGCCCCTCAATTCGATCGATCTGTCTGTTTGCTCGTCTTGCCCGTGCTGCAATGCCAGGGCAGATCAGGCACCCGATGAGGGAGCACACGTTGACTAGCACGCCCGGGTATTCTTGCCTGCTCTCTTGTCCAAAATTGCATTCGGATTCCTTCTCGACATCTCATCTCCAATCGATGCCCAACAGCGGAGTCTAGACACGGGATGCAGAGTTCACGGCCCAGCTGCCCTGTAGGTAAGCAGCCCCGCTCGACCGGAGAATTAATTCGCATTTTGAATCAGCACCGTATCAGTTTTCGATGCTGGTACCGCGCCGCTCTAGCTCTAGCTCTACATAGCTGCTCGACCTCGAGGGACGAGCGTGCCTGGCGTGCCTGTGTGTGTGCATTGATGTTTCGGCGGCGTGGGTGCCACCAACCGACGGCGGATTCGATTGGCCGCTAAGTTAGCTACTTTCCACCAGATCAGATCCGGTTGCATGCAACTGCGAAATCTCTGCTTCAACTTACATTGCTTGTATAAGTACAGAACGAACTATTAGATCTCGGCGGGAGAGAGCTGGAAGGATGGGGAGCTCCAGCAAGTGGTACCGGTACTGCTGCCTGGCGACCAGGCGATGCGATTGGCTGAGGTGGATGATTCAAGTGTCGCCAGATGGCTTTCGGTCAGTTGGCTGTTGGACGTCGCACAACACGACGCCGTCGTAATCTTAATCGGAGACGGGGCCAGAGAGATGAGATTGCTCGCTGCCGTGGCAGGTTCTACGGCCTTGTGCGGCCTGGATCGAACACCTTACAAATCAGACGGGTTCCGGACAAGGAAGCACGTATACCAGCTTACATACGAAGCAGTCGACGATGCGCTTCTGCATCTCGATCGACTGCCCCGATTCCATGCCGTTCTGCCCCTTGCAGGACGCGGACGCCGTCAGCACACCTGAGCATCCCAGTCAGCCAGCCGTCGGCCAGCATGATGTACGCACCAGCATGATACGCCCCGTGGCGTCCGGTGGGTACCTGAGCTGCAGTCCGTGTGTACCGTACGTACGCGCAGTGTACATGTACATGTACATCATACATGTATGCGCATGGTTGCGTCCTGGTGCAGTCGCAGTTGGATGCGGGTAGCTCCCCATCACGTGCGCAAGCGAGAGGTGAAGCTTGAAATTTTGCGGCCAGCGACAAAGCGCGCTGTCTCGCGACAACTTTGAGTGCGGCCAATTGGACAACGTCTACCATGCCAGCGCCCGCCTCTCCGACGACCCTCCGCATTGATGCCTCTCCGTCTGCCGTGCCCTAGTCCCTGCATCGATCTCGCCGCCGTTTTCGTCCCGGCAGGAACGCCGACATGAGACTGGTCGAGTTCCTCGACCGGTTTTCGGCAATATGCAACAAGCGGTTGCTCATCAGCAAGACCGCTACCGGCAAGGTCACGCTGCCTTTGCGCCCTATACTTGTCGGCTCGAAGCTGAAGCATTGGAATCAATTTAACGCTGTCATCCGCAAGACTTTAGAAGCTGAGAACAAAAGTCTAGGCAATGTAAGTCCTCACATCTACGAGATACGCTTTATATAAATTTATGATTATACGGCTGAAGCAATATCTAATCCGCATCATTGGATCAATCGTTCTAGCTGCCCGGTCTGACGCTCGACGAAGCCGCGCTCGAGGATGCGCTGGCCACGAAACTCAAGATCAGAGGCGAGCGATCCCTCCGTGGTCTTGCCAAACTCGCCTTCGAGGACCCCTGCGCGGCCGTCATGTCCCAAGTCGCCAAACTCGACCGCCCGCTCTCGTTCGAAGACCGGTACAGCGGCCCGGGCATGGACATCGGCAACGCTGACCGAGTCCTCGGCTTCCCCACCGACATCTCCGGCAAGCCGAATCCATGGACCAGATTGCCAATCGTATACAAGCCGCCGTGGGAGGTCTCCCTCAATGACGTCTTCACCGACTTCAACCAGACGCGTTTCGATCCCGACAACAAGCTGGTCAAATCCGTCAACCAGCTGGGCGCTTACATGACGTACAATAACGTCAAATACGGCATACTGTCCACCGTCAAGTCCGCCGTTGCCTTCCGGGTCATGCAGGTGCCAAGCATCAAGGGCTTTGGCTCGTTCCGGCCCTTCGAAACCAGCATCGAGGTTTCAACGCCCATGCACTGGCAGGAAGAGGGCCTCAACTCCCCACTCGGAATGTACATTTATCTCGCCATGCTGAGCTATCAGAACACCGTACCGAGGCGAGAATACCTAGAGCTGCGGCTCAGGACGAAGAAGAAGCTGTTACACAATTTGCCCGGGATAACGGAGCGGGATATCGAAAACCTGACGTTCCGGCTAGATAGACCGATGGTGAAGAAGCGCGGGAACGTAATTCGCGGGACGATGAGTGAAATCGGCAAGCATTTCTTGGTGCCGGCGGTGTTCAAGCTCTACGATCTATCGACGCGGGAGGGAGAGCGCGGGTTCAGGCATGAGAGCGCCATGTACGAGAAGCTGGCTGAAGTCCAGGGACGCGCCGTCCCACGGATGTACTTTTCCGTCCCCAACCGCGGTGTCATGGGCATCATAGCTCTCGAAGACTGCGGCGAGCCGCTGACGGAGTGGACGCCCGAGACGCTAGAGCATGCGCGACTGTCTCTAGAGGACGTGCACAAACATGATGTCTTGCATCAAGATATCGCGATGCACAACTTTGTCTATCAGCCTGGCTCAAAGTTTCCAGTCCGACTGGTGGGGTTTGGTGGGGCGAAGGAGAGGGAGTTCGAAGGCCCAGAGGTGCTGCTGGACGAGATGGGCCAGTTCATGAGACTGGCTACCCAGCAGCTGGGCAAGCCTGGCCCCATGGGCCCCAACGGTCTGATAGCGGCAGCTGCTGCTACAGCTGGATCATGAACGCATATTGTATCATATCTCACCATTTCAACGTGTATATATTGCAGCCCGCTTGTACAATACTGCTGTATCCAGCAGCGCTGTGGAATAAATGTAGACGCTTGGAGTTCATGGAATCAATTCAAGATCGCATGGGACGTCATATCGACTTTACCACCACCACTTTTGCGAGTGTTGTTGTGGGCAGCAAAAACAAGCGCCGGCTGCTGGTGTTGCATCACCGCCAGCCAGCCAGCCAGCAGAAATCCTCCGCTGCTGCTCCACCGCCACCACCGCCAAAAAACTATCACCACCGTCCTGCCCGCTGCTTCACCAAGCCCGCTCCCATCAGCCCCCCGGAAAGCATCGTCCAGCACTATCTACCGTCCTCAAAGCACTCAATCCGCCCCTCCAGCACGTTTACGTCTTCGTCCGGAGCTCAGACTCGGAGTCTGCCTCCAGCTGCTCTTCCCCGCTGCCGGCTGCCCGACCCCAGCAGACGTCCGTTTAGCCTCGCCTCCTAAAGCTAACCTGCCCTCCAAAACACCACCACCATCATCCACCATCTAACCGCCCCTCATCCTCCCTGTTCATCCCCGTCGCTACATCTCTAGAGCTTGAAGCTTCCAGCCTCAGTCCTACAAACTGTACTTGCATCTGCGATAGACCACTGCTACCCCTCGCCGCGATCACGAGACCCACTGCCGCCTTCATACGCTCGCTCCCTCCTTCCAGGCCGATAAGATGATGGAAGTAGATTCCGAGACCAAAACCCCGGCTCCCGCAGCCATTGCCGACAATGTCGAGATACCGACGTTGGACTCATGGATAGACCAGCTGCTGCAGTGCAAGCAGCTCGCCGAAGCCGACATCTTACGGCTGTGCGACAAGGTATATGCCACTCTCCATCCATCCGTTTATCCCACTCCTATCACCAGCTCCCCCCCACCCCTTTTACTCTATCCTCTAGCTTGAACACCCACCTTTCTTTCGATTGCTAGATTTGATTCCACCCCGCATCGGATCTATCTAACCGTTTTTTTCGTCTTTGACAACGACAGGCACGGGAGATCCTGCAGGAAGAATCCAACGTCCAGCCAGTGGTATGTACCTGCATCCGGCCAGAGCTCTCAGAAGCGTAGCTCTAACGCATCGATCGCGTCCAGCGTTGTCCGGTTACAGTATGCGGCGACATCCACGGCCAGTTCCACGATTTGATGGAGCTGTTCCGGATCGGAGGCAGCTGCCCAAATACGTCCTATCTCTTCATGGGTTCGTCTCGCGGTTCGAGAATTTAAACGCATAACAAGATACCGCGACGCTAACCGGGCGGACAGGCGACTACGTCGACCGAGGCTACTACTCCGTCGAAACGGTCACCCTCCTCGTCACGCTCAAAATCCGCTTCCCCAACCGCATAACCATCCTCCGTGGCAACCACGAGTCCCGGCAGATCACCCAAGTCTACGGCTTCTACGATGAGTGCCTACGGAAATACGGCAACGCCAACGTCTGGAAATACTTCACCGACCTCTTCGACTTCCTGCCCCTGACCGCACTGATCGATAACCAGATCTTCTGTCTGCACGGCGGTCTCTCCCCGAGCATCGATACTCTCGATAACATTCGCGCCCTAGACCGGATCCAGGAGGTCCCGCACGAAGGGCCTATGTGCGACTTGTTGTGGAGTGATCCCGATGATCGGTGCGGCTGGGGAATCTCCCCCCGAGGCGCCGGCTACACGTTCGGCCAGGACATCTCCGAGGCGTTCAACCACAATAACGGGCTGACGCTTGTTGCCAGAGCGCATCAGCTCGTCATGGAAGGGTTCAACTGGTCGCAGGACCGGAATGTCGTGACGATATTCTCAGGTGCGTTTTGTTTACCTACCTAGCGTTATCATAATCGATCGGTGTGCTAACGATGGGGCAGCGCCGAACTATTGTTACCGGTGCGGCAATCAAGCTGCCATCATGGAGATTGATGAACATCTTAAGTATACGTTGTACGTACCCCCCTCTTATCCTTTTTTCTTATGGACAACGCTGATAGCATACCCTCGCGCAGCTTGCAATTCGACCCATGTCCGCGAGCGGGAGAGCCTATGGTTTCAAGACGCACGCCCGACTACTTCCTCTGAGCCATTTTCTTCCTTTTTCTTCCAGTTTCTTTTTTAGCGAAGATGACGAGAGAAATAGCTACTACACCACTAGATTGACGATCGCAGGCAACCTTCCTTCCTTCCTTCCTTTCATACATTCTTCATCTACCCATCCACCAATCCATTCATCCATCCATCCATGCCCCCCTCCATTTCTTTCTCTTTCCTTCTTCATCATTCATTGTCTGTTGATTGTCCTCTTCTGCCGGCCAAGTGAATGTATTTATTTTTCTCTCAACGGGGCATCGGAAGGCGATGGCGGGGCGGAGGACGCGTGGCATGCATGTGCACGACCAGTTGTTATAATTGACGACTACTCTATGACTGTTGTATCGCATTTTTTTTCCCCTCCACCCTTCTGCTTTGAATCCGTTCGCTGGAACTTCTTTTGGGCGGAAAGTCGTACGGAGGATAGCTAGATCGCTAGTTAGATAGAAAGAGCGGATATCATCCGCTCTGTATACCTTTTCGACCGGAGTCCCCGCATGCGTGTCCATCCTGGCGGTTGCCCCTTGGGATTGCGTCGTAATTACTTGTGGCATCGGTATCGATATGTCATGATGATTTGGCTAGCAAATTTAGTTTTTAAGGACGGGACCTGAGCTCCAACTGTTTAAGGTCTCGATCTATATTAGCGGACCGTTGAGTGAATATAGCCGGCCGTTGATATCGATAGCGCATTACGACATCATGTAGGGGTAGGGGTCCAGATCCGATCGATTATCTTATATTGGCCTGCCACGCAGGCATGCCGAATGCAGACATTTGGTATTCATTTATAAATTTAGTCTCTGGGAGTACTAAATCATAGACCATAAATTCATGGTTCATTCATCTAATCACTTAGTCAGGGGTCATCTGCAATTGCCCATGACGTGTAGTCTCGGGTAGTATACGGCGCGGCTCGATCACCCTGGCCGGTCCGGATCGGTCGAATGTCTTGCGTGGATGCAACGGTTTGATGACGCGGCCATAGCTTAAGACACCATCTTGGCTTGACCATTATACCAAGCACTTGTAGATTTCTACCTAGAACGCCGGATATATGCAATGCTAAATACAGCCATGTCTGAATAAATATGTACGACAGGAGCGAGGTGGGAGCCCCCCTCACCGCTCGACGATATCTACGGCTTCACCTTTCGCATCCGCCTTCTTATCGATCTTCCCCTCCCCATTTCCACCGACCGGGGCCTCCTCGTCCTCGTCCTCACTCTCACTCTCGACATACTCTCCTTCTTCCCGTCGTTTCCTCCGCCACTCCTTCTCCCGCTCCCGCTGCAGCCGCTCCTCCCGCTCCCTCTCAAACGCATCATACTCATCCCTCGCATCCACCCACCGCTCCTGCACATCCATCACCCCGCCGACGGCCTCCCCCCAGCGCTCCCGCATCGCCACAGTCCAGATACTATCCCCGGCGCCCTCGGCGCTGCCGAACGCATAACCGCCCGCACGATCGATGGTCTGCAGCAGATGCGTCATGGACGCCTTATCTTCGACAGCGAGCGTCTCGAAACCGACCAGTCCGAACGAGTCGACGAGCTCGCAGATCGCCTCGTTCAGCTTGGCGAAGCGGTCGCCGCCTTGTTCCGACGCGAGGACGTGCGGTAGCAGTCGCGGGAGGTCCTGCGCGTCGGTGTAGAAATCCAGATTGAACGGCAGCGGGCCGTGGGAGCGCAGGAGATCCATTTTTGTGAGGACATTGATGTGCGGGAGCGAGAGGAGCAGCATGGAGCGGAGGGCTGTGAGCAGGATTGAGATGTACTGGGAGGGCGAGGCGAGGTGGTGCGAATCGAGGAGATGGACGACGACGAGCTGGTGAAGCAGGCGGTGTGTTAGTCAACGTAGACGCGAAGGTGGAGGTATTTCATGCGTACGCGGTAGCCTAGCTTTTCGAGTCGGGTGAAGATGTTGCGGAGGGAGTTGTGGTGTGTGAACAGCTCGACCTGTCCGGGACAGTCGAAGAGTATATAATCCTCTGCACATCCCACATCGTCAGCATATACCTCCCATCACCGGTATATCATTCCATACGCCAGAGCAGAAGCAATAGATACTGGCGGTCCACAACGTACCGCCAAACCCAACCAGCGCCTCCTCGAGCCACTCCACATTCTCCTCGAGCTCTTCCAGCGCATACACAACCCCGCCGTTGGGCCCCAGCCCATGGTCTTCCATCACTTCATCCAGCGTGACCAGCTTCCGCACGTCCAGCGCACACGGATACGGCGTCGCGTCGTTCGCAGGGTCGAGATTTACGATCTGGCTTTTCCGACCAATCGCCGACATGAACTGGTGCACTACAAACACGCGCGTCCGTCGTCAGTAAAATTATACGAGGTGGAACGGGGTACTGTATCGAGTTATGGGAGCGTGGGGACGTACTGCCGGCGCAGTAGGTGGATTTGCCGCTGCCCGGGGGGCCTATGACGAGCTTGAACGCTGTTAGCTTCGTTCAAGGACATGGATACGCATGATGGCAGATGGCGGGTGGAAGCGGTGCATACCTGGGCGAACGGCATGGCTGTTTGAGTCTTGTCGGTTTGTCTGCGGGGTCGAGATGAGATGGTGGCGGGGTGATGTCGAGACGAAGTTTATCGAGGCGAGGTCCCGCTAGCTTTTGATATAGCAACGCACGCGGCTGCGTGATTACGTGACTTGGGCGAGATTTCTGTTACGAGCTCCGACTTCAAACGGCTTCACTACTTCTCAGCAGACGCCGAAACCCTATTGATTCGAGATATAATCAGAGTATATAAGTAGCTACGAAGTCATTAGTATTTATAGTAGATGGCCGCTATGAATATTCTCCCAGATCCGTAACGTAACCATGATGAACAGCATGATTGTAGAAATAAACATGATTAATGAAAAATGAAAAATGAAAGGAAACGCCTGACGCCAATATACGCCGCTGAACTCCAACCGAAATGCAGCAGCTCAGACTACTTGAAGGCTAGAACGAAGGGTGTCTCCCTATCCGCAACTGTCTCTGGACTCGTCTTCTCGTGCCGCAGCCCCGCCACTACCTGCTCCCAGGTACCGTCAGTGACCAGGTCAAGCTGCTCGTCATCACTCCCCTCTATAAACCGTGCCAGGGCGTCACTGGCAGCTTCCCTCGTCGCTCGCATCTCGCGGCTATGTTTCGTTGCCACCCCCATCGATGAGATACTCTTCACCATGATATCCGCAAGGTCGACGGCCATCGACCGCCGACCCGTCACCGCCAGTCGCTGCACAGCCCGCATCGCTAGCTGTATCTTCTTCAAGCCCACTAGCTGCGCCGTCCTGTTTGCATTCCAAAGGTTGCGGAAATACTGCACTGCCGGGTTGACGTCCCCGTGCTGCGAGAGCGACATGCTCGCGCTGGACCGAGTGATCGGTGTGTCCCACAGCTTGATATTATCCGCGAGCAGCTCTTTGCCCGCCGGCCCCGCCCAGCTGTAGAGGCTTTCCGCGATCTTTGACAGAAGAGGCGGTGAATCTGTGTATAGCTGCTGGAAACTCAACGATGCCCTCGTCAAGTCGGGGTTATGGAGCCGGAGCGTTAGGTCCAGCTGCGGATGTAGCGAATTATTATCTCGGTATTCTGGCATCCGCAGCTTGACAAAATGCACGAAGAAGGTGACAGTGTCGTCGGCGCCAAAGATTTTCTTCATCGACACGAGAATGTCGCGTAGCATGGCGGCAGCTTCAACCCGCTGCTGGTCGACGAGCTGGGCGAACCAGGTGAACGGTATCGTAGGCTTGTTGGACAGCAGCAGGGCGGGAGTCAACCACTGCCGCAACGGCGGGTCCGGGTACGGCTTTCCGAGCATGAGGGGACTGTTCTTTAGCTTGTCCCAGATTTGGCGTCCGGCGTCATCCAGGGGTGGGGTTCCTGGATGCCGCGCTCGCCGCTTCATATAGAGGCTGATGTAGCTTTTGAGGCAATCGATGGCGAGTAGCTCTGTGGCAGTGCCCTGTTCGATATGCTGCTTGAGCAAAGCTATCGGGCCGGGGTCGGTGAGCTGTCCGGGCTCGAGGAGGTTGCGTAGGTTCGGCTTATCGACGAGCAGCGTGGAGACATGGTGGTCCGCGCGGTTGGCGTAGGCGTTAGTGATGCGAGCGGGCGGGCGGATGTCGTTTGGATGGCGGGATTCGTCGAGCGCCTTGCGGAAGGAGGAGTTAATCTCGGAGAGCAGCTGGTTGGATTCCTTGGGCGTTAAGACCGGGTAGTTGATAGCGCGGGAGAGCCGGTCGGCGATAGCGAACGGAGCTGCGGTACGTGACGGCGGGCGGGACTGCGAGGCCTCCAAGATGGCCTGCAGCCGCGGCAGCTTCATCGCGTAGTCGGTACGGTGGCTATATCGGGCGTCGATGGTGATTCGGAGGCATCGCGGCGGGGGTGGAGGCCGGAGGGGAGGTGACGTTGAGTTGAAACGAAACATGGAAACATGGTGTGACACCAATCCAATTTCAACGACTGCAACACGACTTCTGTCGTCGCGGACCTCATCGCGTCGACATCCACCCTTGTCTCGTCAACCCAATGTAGTCGCCATGGTCCGCGTCAAGCAGCGCTACCTCCTGTTCACGATCCTCTACCCGGCCGCCCCGGCCGCCGCTCTCCCACAGTCGATGGCCTTCTGCCAGCCTTCGCCCGCGAACCTAACGCGCACAACCCTCGCCGCCGCAATCCGCGCGTCCATCTCCACGAACTTTGGCGACTGGGGCATCGGTCAAGCGGGCAGTTTTGCGGGTATGTTCAGACCTCGAAAGCTACAATTTGAATCGCGAGACCGCCTTCCTTGGAAAATTCGCTAATACATCCTTCTCAATGGCAGTAAAATACTTCTCTCCGGCAACATCAACCGGAATCCTGCGCATCACCCGCCCCAACTACCGCACCCTCTGGGCATCCCTCACCTTTCTCCGCGAGCTCGCCGGCCACCCCGTCGTCATCAAGGTCGTCCGCATCTCCGGCACCATCCGCAAAGCCGAGGTCGAGGCCGTCAAGCTTGCTGAGGACACCATCCGGCGCGTCAGGCGCGAGCAGAAAGCTATGGGACCGAGTAATGGTGCCGCCGTCACTTCCCTATTCGGTAATGCCGCCGCGAAAGCCGGTGGCGGCGACCAGGGAGAGAAGGGGAAGGAGAGCGGCGGGGAGGGCTTGGTCGATCTAGACGTGGAGATGGATAGTGACGACGATGATGAGGAGTGAAGAGATTTCTTCAGGGTGAATTTTGGAGATGAGTTTAGATATATCTTGCATTGTAAAACTACCCTTGGGATGGTCCCTACGGCATGTATGATAGTGTGTATCAAGATACCCGGAATAGAATATGCATTTTCGGCGCCTGAATCAATGCCCTCCTCGACGTGATATCCGCGCTGGAGAGCCTTATAGATTATCGCAATATCAATGGCTAAAAATACAACACCTTCGCAACAAAATTCACAACTTTGCCACACATGGCTCGCTCCGCCAAATCGATCAAGCCAGCTCGTTCTATAATTCCCTTGATTCTTCACGAATCCCATTTGTTTCGGACTCACCACTCGCTTTCCTCTTCCTCTGTCCGCGCAGCATTTACGGCTCCTCCATGTGCTGCAAAACCCTCCAGAAACGGTGATCTCTCCATCCCCGCATAACAACACTCTCCCAGCCAGCGCTCTACATTCGCGCGTCCACCTCCATACCCTTGGCTGCTATTTACACCTCCGACAGCCGTTGCATCTCCACGATTACTCGTTCTCCCAGCGCTGGGCGTCTTGAATAGCCCATGGCAAACGCTGGCGCTCGACGTTAGATCCCTCAACGATATGTTGCTGGTCATGCGTGGCGTCTTTGGCGTGTTCTGTCGCGACTGCAGTTGGGAGATCGCCTCACGCGTCATCGGGTTGCCGGAGACAGGCTGTCTGATGATTACCGACCCGCTGCTGCCGTCATCGCTCTCGCTTCCTTCGCCATTCGTGTTCTCGATCCACTGGCACCCCGGTGAAGTGGGGAAGTAGATTGGTTCTTGCTCTGGCGATGGGGTCACCGCTTCAGCCCGTTGAGCAGCGGTGACGAGCTCGTAGCTATTCATGGCGTTGAACTCCTCTTCTGCGAACGGGGTTTCTGCAGCGATGACAGCTTGCAGGTTTTGATTGCCCCAGAGGCCCGAGTACTGCTCTGCGACTTGCGACTTATTAATGTCGAAAGCGTACTGCTGGCCGGGGTTCGCCTCCGCCAGACGATTGGCCTCTGCGGCGTTCTGCGCCCTTCCGTGCGCGTGATGGTCCTGGCGGGCGTATTCATCAGGAGCAGCATGGTTGGAAGCTCCGGTGTGAGGCGTGCGGGAGGCGACGTATGCCGATGGCCTCTTCGGAATCGGCTTGATGGGCCGATCTGAATCTGCGCCGCTATGGCTGCGGTACATCTGCCCCTCCGTCGTCTGTCCGGCCTCGGTATTCAGCACAGGCTTGGTGCTGAAATACCGCTCCTCCTTCGTGACGGTCTCGCATGCGTGGCGAGAACCGTTCGCTCGCCGGCGCTTCGCGTCGACGTCCGTGACATCCGCCAGCTGTCGCTTGCCCCTTGGGGCCGTTTCCACATGCCTCGTCTCCCTCTCGATGAGGTATTCCCTGCCATCGGTTGGGGTCCTCGGCACTGGCCTGATCGGCTGCGGCATGTGCAGGATACCGGCCGTCCCGTCTCCTGCCCGGGAAAACATCGTGGCAGGGACTTCGGGGTCGCCCACCGTGGGCTCCCCTGGCGTGTCCTCGGTTGGACACGACTTCTTCGACTCTCGGCGGCCGCTCGCCTGCCCCATCTTCTCTAGCGTTCGCTGGAGGAACTTCCCCGCAACCGTGGCGACGCTTGCGACGTCGACGGCAGATCGTAGGAGCTCTGTATGCGGGGGGTTGATGTTGGAGGCTCCGGACGTTCGCTGGAAGACGCGATCCTAGTCGACGTCTTCCTGGCCGTCCCAGGAAACCTCGTACACATCTCGGCCGGGCCGAGCGCGTGTCTCCCCTGGCTTTGCTATCGCCATGCTGGGGAACAGGTCGCGGTATGGGTTACCGTCGACCTCCTCGTTGACGACGAGGACAAAAATCTTCGGGCTCACCTTCTTCTTCTTGGAAGAAGCGGCAGCGGTGGGAGAGGCAGCGCAGGAGGGAGTGTGGACGGCGAGGAGGGCTGATTGGGCCCCGATGTCCATTGTGTAGTGCAACTTGTCGCGATTCTGCTCCGCTGCAGGAGCACCAGCTGGAGCTGGACCCATCCGCCGATGGGAATTTTGGAATGGCTAAGAAACTCAAGATTTTTCGGTCAGCATACCATCTTCCTATATTTATCATGATTTATACACTGCAAGGCAAGGCCGTCTGCATACCTGTCTTGCGTATTTTGTTCCGAGTCGCAAGTCCTCGTCGATATCCTCGTACCAGGGTCTCCTGGCCTGGCCGGGCGTCGCTGCACCAACAGGCGGCATTGCGGTTTTCGCAGATGGGGAAAGAGGGGTGAGAGCAGAAGTCGGTTTGCTGGCGTCGGTGGATGCTTGCTGGGACGATGATTGCTTGTCACAATCCAGCTGGGGGCCCTGTCGGTATTTATAGTTGGCAGATGCTCGCGAGGGAAGCTTTTCTGAGGAGAAATTCTGGCAAGCGTGGGCGATAGGACTCGAGAGTGGGCAGCGCGAGGGGAAACTCGTAAGATGCGTGCATATAGACGGGACAACTTGCCTGCTCGCTCGCTGGTCCCGGCTCCGAGTAACCGACAGGAGGAAATCTCGAGATTCTGAGAGTCTCGTGTGAGGGGAGGACGCGCTTCCCTCGAGGCCGACGACGATGATGCTTCGTCCTCTCCGCGCCGTCCTACTCATTGTCACACCATCAGAGATGCACGCACCAGTGTTGATGGTAGTAGCAATATGCAGCAGGGGAGTGACAATAAGATATACATGGACTACATATATAGACAGTAACAAGAATAAATACGGAAGGCTCTCACATCGGAGCAGGAGATATCGTCACCCGTCTCGTTTCTGATGGCGCGGCTACGGCTGTAGGTGCCTCGGTAGCAGTTCTGTCGTCGCCTGTGCTTTCTCGCCATTCTGGTTTACTGGTGGTGCGTATTAGAGAAGGACGAAGATCGCTGGGAGGAGCTTGGTGTCGCGGTGACAAGGACGATGGTGATGGTGATGACGAAGGAATATTTGTGGTGGAGAGAGAGGTGTGCGACTCAAATCTGTGGAACCGTGACTTACTATCCTAAACCAACCGTAACGTCCTGACAGCTGACTGCATGTCACGGCAAAGTTCAAAATGTCACCCAACCAGGCGGCCGTAACCGTAGCGAATCACAATGGAAAATTATTCTCAATAACTTGAACTTTTATTACATCATTATCGTCACCATCTCCTCACATCAGAAACGAATGTCCCACTGCACTGGCTAAGTCCCCAACGCAATATAACTATCTCGATACCTCGAAACGTAACGCCAACACAGCAATTCCGAAATCCAACATCGTCCTTTCAGCGCCACAAATTCGTCTCGACGGAGTCGGTCAAGACACGGAACACAACATGCGAGAACGTTCTGCGGCTTACGCACCGACCCTCACAGTATGCGCGACGCCGGCATCGACCATGCTTTCCGTCTCTGCTACCGCAGCAGTAAACCCCTTGATCAACCCGCTCTCCGCATCCCTGATAACACCCGTACACTCGCACACTCCATCCTCGTAGAAGCCCTTCAACCCCCAGACAGCTTCAAACACAGCCTCATAATTCCCAAAGAACGAATGATTCCTGACGTCACCACCCCTCTCCTTCTCAGCGTCGTCTACGAGCCCGTGTCCCAGCGTGACGACCCTCATGCCGCTAACATACATGCTATGGTCATCGGCAGCCGGACTCGGGAGCAACAGGACGCTGTACAGCGCCTCGCAAGGCCGCACCTCCGGCTCGACAATGTCCGACGGGAACTTCCACTCGCCCTCATGGAAGATCGGGTGCCACGGTGTGACGTCCATCTCGCCGATACGACACAACGGCGTCTTCCCGCCCGTTATTACAGTTTTAACGACCGCGCTGACCTCCGCGGGGCCGTTGGGGGTCTCCACGGCGCTCCCGCGACGGAGAGTATCTATGCGGACGAGGGACGTGTCTGCCAGTGTGACAAGGCAGTCGCCGGTGAAACAGACACCGCCACGGACATTGTAGCGGGACATGCTGGCGAGGGCGTGCCGGGCTGGCGCGGCGGATTTAGCATGGCTACTACCTTTGGGACCGGTCCAGTATCCGTACCGGGAGCCCGAGATGGCTGGTGGTGCGCTGGGAGTTGGCGGCGGGAGCTTGTCGAATTCGGCGTCGGCAAAGTCGCGGGATTGGGTGAATAGCGGCGACTGTTGGCCGTAGACTTGCAGACCGGGGTCTTTGAAGTTGTTGCAGCGTTGCATCTGATGCGCGCGTGCGAGAGAGGGGAAGTAGTGCCGCCCCCATTTCTGGTAGGCTGCACGGTCTGAGACGGCGAGAGTGACTTCACCGCTGATGTCAGTAGCGAGTGCTTCGGCCGCTGCGTGGCCTGCGAGGTCTTGCTTGATGGCCGCAGCTTGGGCGGTGAATTTTTGCTTATACTCCTGGAGACTCTTCTCGTCTCCGACGGGCTTTACTCCGCACAGGGCATAAATTGACGAGACGAGGGTCAGTCGCTGGAAGTGGTATTGGAAATCTTGGCTAGGTGCATTCAATTCAGGGGAGGTGGTTATTGTAGCGGCGACCTTCATGGCCTCCTGCGTATCCCAAGCCTTCGCAGTAAGTGTGACGATGATATCTTCGGGACCCTTCCGGTCTAGGTTGTCGATCTGGAAGACAAAGTCGCGCGATTGGCCGTACTGGATATCTCCAATCAAGACCTTTGCGCCCCAGCTCGCTTCCTCGAACTCGAACTCGCCCATGGGTTTCATGAGCTTGGTGCCATCGGGTACCTCGACGTCAATGTAGCAGGCGGTAGCGTAGGTGGAGAAAAGGTTCGCGAGGGAATGCACAAAGACCGTGCCGACCATTCCCGCGTCGGCGATAAACCCGTAGTGGCCGCCGCCAGCCCTCGCGATATCGCTCATGAGCGCAGAGTCCAGGTCGTACCCGAACCCGAAGGTATTGATCGCGAACCGCGTGTCCGGATGGGATTCCGTCCATTGTTTCAACATTGGGATGTGACCGCGCGGCGGGGCCACGTTCGGCTGGCCATCAGTCAGGATGAAGAGGCTGGCAAAACGGCCAGAATCGATCTTTTTCGCTGATGTCGAGGAACCTTCGGCCTTATGCTGGACGTCGTGGATGAGATTCATACCCATCTTCAGGCCGTCCCACAGATTCGTGGAGGCTTTAGGTTGCAGCTGGTCGACGGCACTATTGAGCAACTTCTTGCCGTCGGCCGACGAGTGCTGGAAGTCCGAGATGAGCTGCAAATGCAGAAAAACGTATCAGCATGAATTCTCAAATGGTATGCGTCAGGTAGCTTGAAGACTCACCTCCGCTCGGCTGTCGAAGGCGACAATCGAAAGCCGGTCATTCTCGTCCAATGTCGCGATAATCGTCTTCATCGCATGCTTAACGACATCGAGAATCGTCAGTCCCGTTTCCTCCTTGGCCTTCCCCGCACTCTCCGCCGGCGCGGGGGCATCCTCTTCCATCGATCCCGAGACATCGATGACGCAGCAAAGGTCGACGGGGGCGCGCTTGAACCCGTTCTTCGCTCTCTCGGGCTTCGGAGGCTCTCGCGGCGGGGTGACGGTAACGAGAAAGTTGCTCGCGCCGTGCTCGGTGATCGAAACCGAGAGGCCAGCGGGGACCTGCTCCTCATATGGCGGCGGGGCGTCGGCGTTCGACATTGTGGGCAATTAAATTGGAGAACTCCTAGATCAATTGATTGCCTGGATACCTAGGCAAGTATGCGCTTGGTTAGGATGTAAGGCAAATATACGGTGATATCGTATCAAGCACTTCTGCTCTGCTTTTCTAAAGAAAGCAAGATGCTCCAGCCCTTTTATCTCCACAGCTTGGAGCTACCAAAGTGCAAGCGCATGCCCACAGACGCAACCGGCCATCCAACGTTACGCCATGTCGCGGATGCTAGCACACAACGACACAGCCGTGACTCACCGAAACGGCAAAAGTCAAAGCTGACTGATCCATCGCGGCACATCGCCAAGGTCCATCTGCGTGGGGAACAAGCTTGCGATCGCGAAGGATCCAAATCTCGCAATTGAGTTTCGCAGGCGCAGTGGCCTTTCAGCCTCGATCAGCTAACTGGCCGAATCCTGCGCTTTTGGACGGCCGCGTCGCAGGATGTCAAAGTGCAACGGGAGCGGGGCTTGGTATCGCCAGAGTATCTTTTTTGTATCAATGCGCAATGCCTCATCATGATTCACCAGTTCGGTACATGCCACTACGGCTGGCCACTTCCGTCTTATGACAGATATTAGCATGAAGTGAGATATCAGTTCGGCTTCGATTCGCGACTTCGGCGGCCTCTCGCGGATGTCGGTAGCACAACACAAGCGAACCTCGACGGCAACACTTCGAGTTGTTCCAGTCCTGGCTCGAGCCGACTAGTCCGCAGGCAGAATGATACTACAACAAGAGCCTTCAATATTGTAGATGAAGATGGAGGCTTTTTTTTTTAAAAAAAAAAAGTTGTCTCTTTAACGTCAAGCTCGCCTGGTAGCGTAATGCGGCCGTGTGCGTTTTCGGTACGCATGTCGACACCCACAAAATCAGACCGATCTCGAGATCTTTCGCTCGTTCAGCGGTATGTGTATCCTGCAGATAAGTAGATTATAAAGTAAGTACTTACTTACTTACTTAATCTATTGGGATCGGTTGGCTAAGCCACGGAGCTCGCAATATAATCACTTCCATGAATCAATACTTAGAGACTCTCCGTTGACAATTGACTATGATCACGATAGGATCGTTCAACACTGCAAAATATTCATACCAACCGGCCAGGACAATTCGAATATTCGAACATCAAACTATATAATCTAGGGGCAAGCCATGAGACTACGAGCTATATAACGCTGCTTTCCGTATCTATGCGCTTGCATCAACATTGCAATGCTGTAACTTTCACTGATTATCGGTCTCTCCAAAGACCTTGCAACCCATGCATGAACCAACTTGCAACCCCTGCAAGCCACCAGGAACCCTGTCAAATAGCAATTGAAGAAGCGAAAATCCGGCAGATGGTCCTCCAAGTTCAGCAATCTGGCCACGGTGGTATGGCACAATGGTTAGCGCATTCGGCTGTTATAACCTGCCTCAGCAGGTAAGCTACCGAAAGGTTGTAAGTTCGAGCCTTACTATCACCGAATCAATCTTTTTGCTCGCTGCTCCTCTGAATCGGGATGCTTCATTTTTGCAGCCGGTTAATTTGTTAAACGAATGTGCCTTGGATGCGCGCCGGTAATCTAGAATGAATGTCCGAAGATCACACTATAGTCAATATTTCCCTCTGATAATTTGTTACATGGATGAGTTCTCATACAAAAGAATAGTTCGGGCAACGGCATGGGCCTTTGGGACGCATCATCTGTTCACATGCAGCCACACCTTCGAAGACGAGAAGTTGATCGATCCGAGTACCGACGACGATGTGCCGGTCCAGTTGGCGAACATTTACTGGACGGATGCCCTCACTCCTACTGAAGTTCACGGTGAACTTGAGCTAGTATACCAGGATCCCGACCGTGACATTGCAATCCTCAAATCCGAGAAGGCCTTCCACCGCCTCGTACTTCAGAGTCCGCAGCCCTCGCCCTATTCGAAACTATACACAGTTCAAATATTGAGCGTTGCGCACCCGATCGTACACCTGGGCCGGGCGTATCCGGGTCCCACTATGTCCAGATTCCTCACCGACGCAATATCGATATCAACGGAGGGGTTTTCTGGGGGGCCCGTCATGACTGCCAACGGGCATATGCTCATGTAATTGGAATGCTCCAAGCGCGCTATTCCGACGTCAACGTGGTGGTGGTCAACACAAAGTCCCTTCTGAGAGCGATGAGGCTACTTGGAAGGGGGGATACTAGACTGGGAGCAGTATGGAGTAAAAGCATGCATCGGTTGGAAGGTCCCCGCCCCCCCTGCAGTTCCCTATATCATCCACCACATCTGCAGCACATTGCAGAATCGATCCTGTGGTAACGAGGTTCCTACGCCGCAAGCATGATGATTGGGAAAATATTCCGGGGAAGATACAAGCCCTCAGGGCCGCTGAAGAGGACCCAGAGTGGGCGGCACCCTTTTGACGTCACACTGTAGTTAAGAAATTATACAAAAGAGCGGCCGGCGCGCCCGTGAGCCGAGGGAGCCCTCGAGTCTTGTATACTCCACATTGCGGGCTGTAGGCTGTTAGTTATATATACCTAATATGCTAGATGAGTATATCGCGGGCTGTAAATCTATTGGCCATTCCCCCCTAAGATTAAGAATAGATCAATCCCATATTCCGACTGGTACAAAGACACCCAGAATATATACGATTTCAGATCTATGTATCTAGGTTGGATTCCGTATGTCACGATAACGACTTCATCCATGAAGGTGCGGAAGATTGTTGCAAGTTCCACAGCCGCGTGTCTCACATACGGCGAGGCTGATCAGAAGTCACAGGACGTTAGAATAAGACACCCTCAAACCCGTTGGACCTGCCAATCGGGTTCCAACAGCTGGTGACACAGCGCACGGGCGGGTAGAAACTCGCCAGCCTCGAACGTGGCGGCAACCGAAATTTTTCGTGTGACACGCTGCAACGGGCAACCTGCAACGACTGGCAACGCGGCAACACAGGAAATGCAACAGTGATGTTAAGGACCGCGGATCTATTGCCTTATCGGTCAGCGTACTCTAGCCTGGAAATTATCGCCGCACAAGTAGCCTGCCAGAGACAAGATAATTTTACATGAACGAAAGAGAAAAGAAAGGGTAAGGTCAGGTCATCGTGCACGGTATGCCGAGCGTGGTACTTTGATAGCGAAATAGAGCAAACTAGAGAGCAGCGTTGTATAAGGAAGGCTCGTTGGTTCGAGGCGTGCGCGAAATCGGTATTCTGCCAACCAATATCGACGCCAGCGTACATGGTTCTTGAATCACTGAACTTGAATCTGCACTATGAGGCCTATCTGTAGCGTTTTTCCATCCGGCAGTCCACTCAGTAGGCGATCGCAGAGGCCGCAGATCCTCTCCCATCGTCCGTGACACGTAAACTGGCAAGCGGTTGCGCTCGATCACGATTTGATCATTTACCTCACCTACTGTACCACTGGTACAGCATCCCTGGTACAGGATCAGGCGTCTAGCAACAGGCGATGCGGGATGTTGCTGACGCGTCAAAGTAGTGCTAGGTGGAAATGCTCCTCTGCTCTTCCTACCCGGGGCTCTTCCACAACTTGAGGAGGTTGGAGGCGGAGAAAGGCAAGCCAGCGAAGCGTCATCCGATGGAGGGCCTGATGTCCCAGTCGAACAAGTGTTCGAACTTGGAGTTGCAGATTTGCAACCTCGTTTTCAAAGCCGAAGAAGAGTTGGAATTGGTCGGCAGCGGACCAACTCTTCCGTGGAGGACAGCTTTTGGATCTGGCGACAGGTGAGGGGAAAGCTAGTACTGCGAAAACACTTCCTAAGCAAAGAGATCCTAGAGTTTAAACTCTTGCTGTAAACTATGTTCCAAGAAATTTGTATTCCGTTACTATTTTCCCCTAACTTAAAAAGCCGCATTCAATAGTATAACATCCATGATCAGCAGACCCCATCTCAACGTCGCACCATCGCCAGTAGCCTCCTCCCATCACTATCATAATACTAACAACCACAAGAATGATAATAACAGCATCGCGAACTGCCGGTAAGAGAATATAAAGGAAACCACACGTATATGCATAAATAAACCAATACTATAAATCCCGGTCCCTCAGTAAGTCATATTCATGCTGCAGTGCTTAAGGGGGATGGCTTCCGCATATTCCTCAGCTGATTTCAGAGCTAGCTATGAAAGGGCATCAATCACCCTCTGGAAACCCGAACGTCCACTTACGCCCCGTCATCAGGATCTCCGAATGGCACCAGAACAGATGGGCCGCGACGTCCTTCTTATAAAACTTATCCGCTGGTGTCGATGGGATAAAGAGATATAGCGGTCCTGTCTGGCACCAACGACACGAGACTTCCTTGTTCGATGGAATCTCTCGGAAAAGCTCTCCATACGCCTCCTCGAACCAGCTGTCGAGGAAATGATCAAAGAACGCGCCCATCTTGCGCGGTCGCTCGACGGTGAACATTTGCTCTTGGTGGTCGCTGTCGATTGGCCCGAAGACGTTGACGCAAATGTGCTCGGCGAGGTGGATTAGTTGCCCACGCGTCTGGGTGTCGCTCTCACAGAACCTTTCGATCCTTGCAGCGATGGACTTCTCGCAGTTGGCCATCCCGTCGTGACCCTTCGATGGGCCCCCGAGGACCGTGCGCTCGAGGAAGAGGCGGAAAGGCTCCAGAGGCACGATGGCATGGTACCGGGTGAACTTGAAACGGTATATAGCTAGGACCTCCGTGAGGATGCGTTCGAGGTCGATGACGTACTTCTCGGTACGGACACCCATGATGCCCAAAGTATTGGAGCAGTCGTACCTGAATTCAATCGCGCGTTGGCGACTGAAGGAAGCCCAGCGACGTTCCTCTTGGATCAGCTTTGTAGCATCAGCCTTGAGGATATATCTCTTCGCTGACAAGCGGTCAATGCTTCTTGGGCGGCCGTACGTGCCCACGACCGCTTGGGGGATTTTGAGCTTTAGGACGTGTGCCTCCATAAAACCACGGTATTCTGCATACTCTCCCGGTGCACAAATCGAGTCAGCTGCGACTCCTCGCAACAGTGCCATTTTTATGTTGCAGGTCTTAGAAAGAAGGTGTACTTACGGATGAATAGCAGCTCAACGCACGGGCGGCAGAAGGTGCGATACGGGCGTCGACGGTAGTACATGATGTTGCCACCCAGCGAGAGACAATTGGAGCAGCGCCGGGTGACAATATCCATAGCAGTATAGGCATCGAGTTGATAGTTTTTGCCAGGATCATAGACCATATGCTCTACCTCACTGGTATGCTCAAAGAAGGTCCACCAGGTATAGTTATCGCGGTGGATGCAGCCGTACATGGTACGGCAACTTTGCATGAGGTTGCGTAAGTCTACCGGCCCGTCCAAGTTCTTGGCGATTTCTCGATGAATCTCGATGGGAAGGTCGATGAAGGTGCGTGGCTTGGGGATCTCGAAGGTGTGGCGGCGAGCGAAGATACGGAGGGGGTCGGTGGCTTTGATCTCTTCCTCAACCTTGGCTTGGAGGCGTCCGAGCTCGGAGAAGGTCTCCTTGATCTGCTGGTCAAGGGTTCTGGTTTCGTCATTCTCGGTTTCGCTGTAGTACATCATTAGTATCAACTTACCCTGGATTGGTGGCAGTGATACCGCCACGACGTCGGACGAGTGGAGCTCAGCCTTACTTTGGATATTGAGCCAGGTCGAGCAGCAAGGTCTCGAGCTTGCCGAGGAGCTCCTGGTACTTGTCAGCAGTGCTGGTCGATATCATCAGAAGGCTGGACATGGTGGTCGATGGTGAGGGGGTTCGTAAGGGTCGATATCTTAGGTCGAGATGGTTGATGATGACCCAAGAAATTTTCTTCCCATCAGGGCTTTAACAGTGTCACCAGAGCGATGCGCTGTCATGTGTCCGTCTGCAGCACGCTGCGGCGGCTATGTTGGCTCTATAGATCTAGGTACGTTTTCCTGTTGAGCGCCAGGGTAACGGTGCCTCGGTGATCGGAATATCACAGACGTTGCATATGTGTGGTAGAGCTGCTAGATACTCCATGCTACGGAAAAATTCCCTAGATCTCCAAGAGTTCTCAGGCATCCGCCGGCTTGTCACATACTATTATCAGCCTGCATTAACTTTTACGCTGGAAAGATATGACAAGTCTTATGTTTATGCATATGCTGTTGTGAAATAGTGTACTGCTGTTGATCCGGACAGGAATATCAGATAGAGAGGGACACACAATCTCATGATGGTATATTTGGCGAAAGCATGGACCGGATCAATTAACGGAGATTAGTTTAGAAGATGTCTCGAGAGAGCGTATCATGATTAGAACGAGCCCACGATTAGAGCATTTGTATGTATATAGGTTTGAGAAAGGAGATATACAAAGAAGAGAAAGGATAGGAACCGCAGCTGCCTCAGCTTACGGACGTATGTTGTGAAGTTTGAATGACATGCAAGCAAGCAGTCATCGAAAAATTAAACACTAAAGATCAAAGGTATAGGGAAAACGCTAGCAGACAGACAAATAGGCAAACACCGAGTCCCTAAAACCCTACACCGAGTAAAGAAATAGTAAACGCTTCTGGAGATAAACCGCACGAACGCTAGAACAAATGAGAAATAGAAATCCGACAAGTTAGTCTGGATTAAGAGGATGATATGAGATGATGTGGAAGGCGAGGTCGTATGTTGAGAAGAGAACTAGTAGTCATGAAAATACAAAGGAATAGTTGAAGAAGGTTGGTGGTATGAGGACTATGTGGCTGGGAATTTATGAAAGCAAAACCGAGGTCATCACGGCTAAGATTGGGCATGACAAAAAAAAATAATTGGTGGAGCGAAATACTCCTAGAAGAGAAAAGAAAATACTGTGGGAGTCAGAGGGTATCTTAACCTCGCGTCCGATTATATTTCCGCTGAACACACCTGAGCCCGTTCTTGTACTCGGGCTTCGGAGCATTAGGATTGAAGATCATGCTCGATCGGCGCATAAGATGTAGCGGCCGGGGACATGGTGGAAGCAATTGCACCGGTTTGCTGGCGGGAAAGGACTCGAATGTGATATAGCCGCCACATTCCTCCTCCCATTTTGGAACGTGATACCAGCGGTATTCAGGGTATCGGCGATCGCCAGGGCCTTCGCTTTTCGGGCTCGTTCGATCACTGCCACGGCTGGTGCCGTTCCCGTGGCTTTCATCGCTCGAGCGTCGCGTTTGGCCGCTGCTGTTGCTGCTAGACTCTTCGGCATACCCACTATCTCTGTTTCTCCCGTTCGGATTCGGACAGCGGTAGGCTGTGTTGGATGAGTGGGTCTGTGGTGGTGGAATTTGTGCCTCGACTTGTGGATATCTACGCATTTGCCGCTCGGCCAGGCGGTTGAGGTAGGGCGGCCAAATTTCCTTACTGTTCTTCGGAGCGGTTTTCTAGACCGCTGCGAGGCGTAAGGCTTCAGCTTCCCGGGCTTGGTCACGGAGCCTGCTGTGGCTCCTCTTCTGGCGACTGGTCTTCCAATCCTTCTTCATATCAAAGCGGTCGGTGGGGCTGGCGTCCTTAAGCTTGACGTCGTAGTAATCGACGGGAAGGCCGAGTTTCTCGTCGCCATTAGCAGAATGGTGAATTTTGCGGTCGCCAACTTCCGGACGCGGGATAGGAGTGAGAGGTCCCCTGCCTCGTGGGCCGGCCGAGGCGAACTTGAGAGTCTCGAACCAACCGATGATGTCTTCGGCATCAACATCGTCTCGTGGAGACACGTTGGCTGCGTCTTTCTCGTCCTCTGGCGTGGGTATGGGCTCCTCGATTATGACATCCCTAGCAGTAATGGAGCCTGAGGCTGGGACAAGCTTAAGCTTCACGTCGCGGTAGGAGCTGCTGGATTGGCGATGAGAGCCAAATGCCAACTCTGGAGGCTCGTACTCTGGTGGTGGGGTGGCGTCAGAGGGAGGCTGAGGAAGAGGACGAGAGACGTAGTGAACAGATGTTGCGGAAGGATCCTGCCGAGTCGACGAATGGATTGCCATCGGTGAAGTCCTCAACGGCTGGCCAGGTTTGGAAGTTGGGACGGCACGAGAGCCACGGGAACGGGCCGGAGAGGTCGGAACAGAAGACTGCTGGTTGGCAAATGGAGGCTGTGGGCCTGATTGAGGAGGCATGGGAAACTGGATCGGAAGAGCTATGTCCGACAGCTGGCGAGCGTGAGCTGCGGAAGACACAGAAGACGTGTGGCTGGCCCCCGGCGGCGACTGTGGCTGTGAGGAAGTAGATGGGACACGAAGGGGAGCAGATTGTATAGGATGTCCCAGGTACTGCTGATTGTGAATGGGAAAATGTTGATGCTGGACTGGGGCCGGTGCACCATGATGAACCTTGTGAATGGGCGGCTGGGCAGTCACATCAAGAAGAAGATGGTCTCTCTCCATCTTGAGCTGGTTGATACGATCCTCAAGCATTTTCTGGCGGGCCATGAGCTCGTCCAGCTTGTTCTGGTCAAGATGGGAGACAAGCGGCCCCAGCATCTTCTCATCTACAAGATAGATATGTTA
This sequence comes from Drechslerella dactyloides, assembly GCA_020064725.1. NCBI lineage: Eukaryota > Fungi > Ascomycota > Orbiliomycetes > Orbiliales > Orbiliaceae > Drechslerella > Drechslerella dactyloides. The sequence continues at coordinate 470,791 of JAGTWJ010000017.1, forward strand.
GCATTCAATACTTTCCCTAGCGAAGGTGAGAATGACATACCTCTTTGCATCGTGTTATAGTCCAGCTCCTGGCGCTGGGATGATGGACGATACGTGCCAGACGGTGTCTGCGGGTATCCTCCTACATACCCAGAAGCGTGTGATCGTGCAGGTCGAGGGGGCGGAGCGTTAACCTCTCTATTCGGTGTCGGAATGCCACTCGGGGCCTCCTTCTTCGACCCCCATTTGAAGAGCTTGTTTGCGACGACATCGGCGACACTGACACCGGTGCCCATGCTTTTCTTCTCTGGATAGATACCGAATACATTTTCCAAAAGTTCATTCCCCCCATTCGATGAGTTCCTTCCGTGGCTTCTGGCATAGCCAGGCTGGTTTCGATTCTGTGAGTCAGAGCGACCGCGATAGCGAGGATCATTGGTCTGTTCTCGCTGTCTGTCCCCATATTGCAGAGAGTAGATGTCATTCGGATACTGGAATTCCTGACTCGAGCCGCTTGACGAGGATGCAGTGTCTGGGGGAATCCCGTAACTTGGGTGTCTGGAACCTAGGTTATTGCCATACTGATACGAAGCATATTGATCCCGTGGAGCGCCAGCGCGCATAAGCGACTTCTGTGCAGAGGCAGACCGAGCTGCCATGGTGCCGTTTGTCCGAATCGAAGCCGATGATGGCGACGGCGAGTGGTAGCTTACCGAGTGTGTTGTTGTTCGTCCCACGGATCCGATAGATGTTCGAGGTGAGGGAGACAGACTCAAGAAAGAGGTTTTGAAAGGCGATGATGCTGATGATATGGGAGACGATGGTGTGAATGGGCGAGCTAGGCCATGCAGTTGTTCGCAATAAAGTTCCTTTGGGGGAGGGGTTCTGGGGCAGTGGTCTTGTGGAACCGGAACCGGAACCTGCGATTGTAGCGAAGGGCCGAAGCTCAAGCCAGTGAACTTCCCGACTGGAGAGGAAGGTGTTAAAGGCGATGAGGAAGCAGTAGTTGATGAACAAAGCAATGGAAGAGAGCCGTCACCACCGTTGCAGCTGTTGTCGTTTCCGCTGTCTGTAGGTGATATAGACGTTGTTGCAGAAAGGGCGGCTGAGATGCTGGTTACCACAGACAGTCGAGAGTGCGGCCGTCGATGGCGAGGAAGAGTATGGGAAAGAAACTTATCAGAAAGATGATCGGAGGAAGTCTTTTTGTGTGGGAATTCCGAGGAATGTGTTTGATTTGTGAGACCGAAGCCAGGAGGCGGTTGCAAGCGCACTGAATGCTGTGAAGACCTGGGATGATAAGAAGGAATGTTGTTCAGCGGAGGGGCGGCACCGAAGGTACCTGTTGATATATTGCTTGCAGCGCTGCTGTCGCGAATGTGGCGTGCTGCAGGTGTGGAAAGAGTTTTTTGATGGAGGAGGCTTGTATGTCTAGAAAGAGCATCCGGCGTCTTATTATTAGCAGTGGTGACGTCCCTGGCGGGCGCGGGCGCTGGAGAGCGGTCCTCGAGAGCGGCGTTAAGAGCAGCTTGGTGTGTGCTGCTGCTGCAGCTTCGTGCAGATGCCTCAGGCGAGGGGAAAAGGTGCGTAACAGGTTTGCCCTGGGGCGAGTCCGACGAGACGATGTCCAATGACAACAGGGCAGCATTGAGGGAAGCAAGAAAACCTGAGGGCGGACGGGGACTTTTATTGCTTGCTGACGGCCGCCGTTCGATCAGAGGGGCATCTTCCGTGCAGCTGTCCAAACCAGACCGAGATGAAGACGAGAGTGGATCTTCACAGATGCCGCCCGACTCGCTGAGTGCCAGGCTGCTGTTGCGACCTTTGGAGCCCGACAGCCATGACTGCGAAGAGCCGTTATCAGTAATACCGCCCGAAGAAGAAAAAACGGCGGCATGGGTCGTCGCATTACGGCCATTCTGGTTCAGACCAAGCGAGGAGGTGTGGGCGGCGAGGAATGACACGGGTGGCATTTGCTTCTTCTCCTGTCTTGCACCCTCTCTTGCTCTTTCCCTTTCCTCGCCCTCGCTGCCTGCCTTGTCCCTGCCCTGGTCCTTATTGTCAGACCGCTGAGTGGGGGCAGCGCCCGCCGTCGTGAATGGCGACCCAAGGACTCCCTGCCGATGCGTGGCCGGGATCCCAGCCGTCGACGGCCCCTTGCTGACGCTTTGTTGTTGGTGGTGGTGGGCGGGGTGGTAGACGCCCTCGCCCGCAACACACCGCCCGCCTGACGACACATGCACGCCGACGGTTGAAACCGAAGCCCGCTGGTCGAGACTGCTCCGCGAGCGAGCCATGGCCATTACCGCAGACATTTCCACGCTGGGTTCCTTAGCGGGCATCAGACTCCACCGCACCGATCGCGTGCCTGGGCCTGCCGTTATTTCCTTGGTGCCGTAAGCCTGCTTGCCCTCATCTGCCAGCGTGCTTGCACTTGGTTCTGAAACATTCCGCGAGGGTGTCGCTTGAATCGCGCTCTCTTTCGCCCGTTGAAACTCTGGGCCAGCAATCCCCGCTGCTGACACTCTTGACTTTGCCTCGAGTGCCGGAGTCTCTGTTCTGGCAATTTCTCCTGTTCTGTCAGCAGAGCAGGGTATCTCGGATCCGGTACCTTTCGCTGCAGCCAGGATGGAATCTCGCCTCTCCTCGGACAGCGCTCTCGACCTCGCTAGCTGTAACGGCGCCATCAGATTCACGGTGGGCTCGGACCGATCCACCATGATGGCATTGGAGCTGCTGCCGCCATGCTGACTTTCATCCTCAAAATTCAACCCTAGACCCCAATTGCCCACCGATATGCCGGACAGCCATCTTTTGGCGATCGGGTCCTTGTCCCTGCTATCCGCCCGCCCACGAGACCGAGACTTCGAGCGTGTGAATCTCTTCATCGTGGCTAGCTAGCTCCCTTGCCGGCCGCGATTTGTCAGCCGCGGCAAGAGCCGCAAGGCCCAGGTCGTTGTATAAGGTAGGTGCAGATTTTTGGTGCTGCTCGAATAGATATATAGGGCTAGTGGTTATAAACACGTAAACCGTGAGATCCAATTCCTGTTGCAAGAGAATGGTAATATATATGGTGAAGTCTGAACTCCCACCCACGGGTCTTCCAGGAACTGTACAGCCCTCCCTACCAGGTCAGCAAAGTTACACAAATCACACCCTGGCGAGAACGCCCAAGTTTAGGAAGGAAAAACATAAACTATCGCCAGACCCGGCTGCGACAACGGGCGAATACGAGAGCCTAGGGAACGCGAGCCTCACCTGCAGCTAGGCAGTTCCGATCCCAGCAGATATATTCTCTTTGAAGATGCTCCTTTTTCGTCGACTAGGCGAGAATCCTACAGTGACATCCTTCCGCCGAGCCGTGGTTGAGCAGTTCGGATCGATACCGTTGAATGGGGAAGGAGGGGAACACAGGGCCTGACTGGACCATCAAGCCTTATATCTGATTTTGGCAGCAGATGGCCAGATCAGAGGGTCCGATGGGCCAGACGTGATAGGAGCAGCTATGGTAGCAAAGAGGCTCCTCGGCCGTGTATCGCAATATAAGAGACCGTCGCACCAGTATAACAAGATGTATGGACGCCCCCACACAGGGATGATATATTGTATCGACCCAGAGATGATGTATAATATAAGCCGCACGTGTCCCGCACTCTCGCGATGCCGATCCGTAGAGACTCTAATTTGAGCCAAGTTGGAGTTAAGCTTCGCTCTCGTCTGATTACAACCAGCGGATAAGTTCGGACTGCCGGCCTTGCAAGCTTGTAATTAACTGCGGGAGTGGCTGTAATCGATGGCCCCTTGCTTGAGATTGTCGAGATAGGTTTGTCAGAATGCGTTGTTGTGGTCGTCGGACGTCGTCAATGTTAACTGCGGCCTGCGCTCGACTTTTGCTGAGTAGGTTGCAACTGTACGTCTCGTCGTCCCCTCGCTATAGCAGGTACCTCAGAGTATTCCCCGATTCGAACACGAGATTGAAAGCAAATTGATAGGCTGCCTCCTGGGCCTGTGGGATATTTGAAGACTCAAGTATCAACTGGAGGCCTAGCGTCGCAGAAGAATTTACTGTTCAGGTTAATCTGCATTCTATGCAGCAGACGTAAGTGCTGCCTGCCACTGCATCAGCAGGTGTGTCGACTCGATATATAGCTGACCGCGATACTAGGCGACCGGACATTGATCGATTCGGGCAGTCGCTTCGAACCCAGCTACGTAGCTATGCCCATAAAGTTTCAGCGAAACAGGTCTTGAAAAGGCGGTAATGACGCGATGATGATCTCTGCTTCATCGAGGCCGACCCGCAGCTGGCGATATATAAGGCCGGCTTGATCATTCCATCTGCGAACGGCCCCTCAGCAAGTTCAACCATACATAAACAAGCTGAATCGCATCGCGACCCATGCACTGAAGCTCGGAAGAAGCAACCGCCGCTAATTAAGTGTTAATACCTACGTTAGTTCAGCCATCGGCCGTTTATGTGCAATATGCAGCAATTCATGTTTATGCAAGCCGCACGCCCCGCAATCAAAGGCGGCCTGTTCTCCAGAGGAACAGCTCTACGGCCGAAAAGCGAAAGATCCGTCGTGCTCGCATGCATACTCATCACATTCGGCTTCAGGGCCCTCGTCCGACTGGTCTGCGCGGCATCGCCGTTGCATTCTAGTCGACGCTGGCGCCGTGTGCGGCAGCGGCACAGCGTGCGCTGGCCTTCGAATTTTCGACGTTGGCCGAAAGCTTCGCTGGTAGCTTCCCCAGTCGATTACCGAAGGAAGAATGGCTCTCTAGCCTCGAAACTTCATTTGGAATGGTTTCCCGGACAGAATGGGCAAGATCGCTGGGAGGAGGCGAAGGGACCCAGGTTATTAGCCAATCTCAAATGTTTGACCCAAAGCATTCCACTACCAAACTTCTTAAATGCAACCCATAAGCCTCGCTCACGAACTTGCATTTTTACCCAGCAAAGACCGCGATCCGGAATTCGACTCGAATCGGCTTCTGCAAGAAGCACGGGACGTCGTTCGCCTCCACTTCCAGATCGGCTTAGAGGACTCTCGACATCTCCACTTGGTGCGAATCAGGGCACTGGCCCGCCACGTCGGCAGAAACGAGCTGCCTTCGACTTTGCCCATCAGCACCCTCTAAATCACAAGTATTGAATTCGTCAAGAGCATGTCACCAAAAAAAAAAAAATCCCAAACTCTCGCGGGAACCAGGACCCGTCCCAGCACCAGGGAACGACAGAACCTCGCGTGTGCAGGACGGAGAAAAGAGGTGGAAAAAGGAAAACAAATTTAAGGTGAAGCGGAAAATGACCAGATCCTCGATATCACGGCATTATACCGTCTGCGAGGGGCACCATTATTGTGCAATGCAATATGCAAATCCATCGCGCCCTGCAAGATGCAAGCAACACCGCTCAACTGCAAAATCTACCCCAAGAAGAGCAAAAGATGTGCAACCGTACTTGGGACCTTACTCGTAGCTATTAGGTTGAATTGCGGGCTGTTTCAAACAGCACAAAAGGGAAGTGACCTACAAGATCCCGTATCGATAGCTAACGCTTGCTTCCAAGGCATTCCCCAACGCCTACGGCCGTCACGGGTCCGGTCTCATCCTAACAACTTGCCTTCACGAAGGCATGACGTTCGTGGTTGGTGCAAGATTACAAGCTTTTGCCATGCAGGCCTGTGCTAGCCGATTCCCACTCGTCCGAGCAGACTACTTTGGATACACCGCCTGGGCTAGCTTGAAGGTGCCAGGGCCAGAACAATGGTGTCCCAGTCGGTATATGGAAATGATGTTCATCGACGCATCCCAGCCCTGTGAAATGTCTACAGCTAGCCGCTACAGACCCCGTAGTTCAACAAAAAAATGCATCCTCGATCACATTATGTAGGTGCAGTATTCGAAGTCACAAACTGCAGCCTTCTAATTTTCAAAAGGCTGTGTAATTGATTGGCGAAATATATTAATCCTCACTCACTCGCTCGTTCACGAGTCCTCTGGTCGACGTATTTCGCGGCGCTAGTCGCGATTTCATCTGTTTGGAAATAAAATTGACTAGGATGAGCCCAACTGCTCGAAACGTCGAATAAATCGAGAAACACGGCCGCCCTCCCAGCCATGAGAGCCCGCCAGAACCAAAACAGCTAGACGGCAGCAAACACGGCAGATGGCGGTGAAGACGAACAGAAACGCAAGTCAGGAACATTCCGCCATGATAGTATAGCAAGGAAGTTTGGTGTCGGTAGGGAAGCAGGCTGTTTGCATTTGGTCTGGTTCACGAAACCAGCAGGGAATGCTCGATTCATGAACTACACTACAACACAGTCTACGGACTAATTCAATTCAGCTATCAAACTATGCATCTCTAGGCCAGCCTTGCTCAATGGGGTAAGAAACCGTCTATAATCTTGATAGTTACCGACTAATAAACACATGCTTATTTGTGAAGGGTTGTGGTCTTCAAACAGAGGTGGAAATTTATCTTAACCAAGCCATCGTATATCTAGTCTAAGCCCCGATATCATTAAATAATATGGGCAGCGAAACCCAGGAGCTCACCCAAGCTTATAGCAGCGCATTATTCTAATCCCGATGGAGTCTATGAAATCCCGTATTTTAGCATAAACATGAGCTCCCAACGACAGAAGCTTCCAAATGGTGGTTCATAAACCCCCTCTTTCTGAAGGTTGAGGCGCTGTCGGCCCCGGAACGGAATGGCAGGTTACTGTCCAAGAAACCCTCCATCTTATCAACCTGATTTCCTCTTTTAAAAATGAAATTTCCACCATTCAGGGGAATAAATTGCGAAACGGTCGCAAAAGTAAATTATAAACAGCGACACGTCACAACCGGTTATCGATCCATGGCGTCGCCGTTGCTGTGGGGTAACGATTGAGCACTCTCGGCATGGCGCACACACGCGATGATATATGATCAGCGGGACGCAGGAATCTGAGTAATGGCTACCAGTGAGGCAGGGCTGAATCGCAACGCAGCTCGGACTCCCCGCTTCGAGGTTCGCAGGTTCCTTATGTAAGTGATATGTCGTCTGCAGGTCGCTTAAGCTCCCATTGTACCCCATTCTACAACGTTCGCGACGATCATGATAAAATCCGTATATGTCTTTGTCAAGTATTTCGCAGTTCGGCGACCCTTCAAGTCCGCGGAGTTACAGCGCTAAATGTACGTGCGAAAAACGTTGGGACTCGTCGTAATTCGCTCATGGAGCGCTGGCGTCTCTGAGTTCTCGATTCTTTGCTGGACCTTGCAGGTGCCATAAGGTGTACCTGACGAAGCGAGTGCACTACCATTTTCCTCAGCACACATTAATATTACCTTACGCGTTAAAAAAAAAAAAAAAAAAAGTTCCGTCTGCAAAGACCACGAGAGCTGGTAGGCAGGCATCACTCCCCAAAGCAGGCGTCCATGAGCCGGAATTTGCGAGAGAATTCTTGAGCCGTCTTGACCATGCAATTCGAGTTCGTCCCGCTGCTGGAGGTCTATGTCGTTCGACGTCAAGCCGCCAACAGATGCTATTGTTAGTCAAAGCTCGGAATAACTTCGAATGCGCCACCGCTCCCCGTAATACGTCAATACGCCTATACATTACATATATACATTACATACAGAAACTAAATTTTCGAGTTGTTTGACGTGAAAAGCATCATAATAGTCAATCAACGAATGTCGAATACATGATACGAGATAAGCAAGGCACCTGACTTGTACCCATGGGTTACCAAGCCATAATCCCATCTTCATAACGTACTTTATTGAACCGCGGCAGCTATCGTGGACTGATACAAGGACTTCGTACACCCTTGACGGCTTACCCGTACTTATTGCTTTGTGTTAAGCGAATTTTCGATCCAGCAGTCCGCTGCATATGCAAATTCGCGTGGATTACGTGTCAAGTACGTCTTCTGATACGACTATCGCGTAGATGCCATGGTTCCGCAGCTGGTTTGCATTTGCCAGACGCACGTGCAGGAAGAGCTTGGGAGATATCTCCGACCGAGAGACAATGTCTCTGCTGGCCAATCCTTTCTCTCGTCGATAACCGCGTATTGGGAGTTCCTGCCGAGTCGACCGCACCGTCATTTCTCGCCGGAAATGTCGCAATGTCAATCGTCGAAGCCCAGAGACTGTGAATCAGCTAGGCTACAGGTATTCGCTAGGCGTTCGTGCTGTGTATGTCATGTCGGTGTCAATTCCGCCTCCTATTCGTGCGCTTACAAGTCATGGTCCCCGATAACGTGACGGCGACCTCAAACGGTCTCGGGCTTGCTCGTTTTCGCTTGAGGGAGGGCACACAGACCCCTTGCCACACCGGCTGGGCTTGGGGCGCCGGACCCGACTCATTGGTTCCCGCAGCCATCATACGACGCCACATTGCTACGTCTGGACAGCTCGCCGTTGCAACATTTTTTTTTTTTTAAAAAAATGCAATTTTGCAGTTTCGAAATCCCTCAGCGGGGGTCGGACTGTGATTCATGGGCCGGCAGCTTCGGCCTTGAGCGCGAGCGACAGGCGGATTGTGCAACAGGGCGCACGTTTTCCTGATTAGTCGACGCTGGGACCAAGGATTGTGTGTTGGGCAGAATTAATTGAGAATACCAGGGGTTGAGACCCCAGAGGTCAGAGCGCATGTTAACTCGGCATCTTGAAATCTTACCGTGACCAAATGCGAATGATTGTGCAATTCCGTAGATTTTACCGATTGTTTTACCGGCAGTTAATCCGCAAGGAAAATTTTTTTAGCAATCGTGAAATACTGTACTTGGTGCATATGGCGGCAACTATGAACGGACGTTTCAGCAGTGCATCCCGGTTGTTTCCCAGCTAACTATTAAGCTGACGGTGTGCTAATGACAAGCTTCATAGCAGCCCCGTCGTTCCCGCTAGTGCCACTGTCAAATCATCACGTTGCTGACATAAATTAAGTAGAAGCGGCTAATGCAGTGGGGCGGCATCGATTGTCTTGTTCCCTTTGACAATATTAAACATTAACCGTCCACCAGCAGTGAGCTTCTATTTCCCGCGTTAAGTCAAACTGCCTGAACAGTGCCGCTGCTACCGAAAGGGGCCTTAAAGACGGTGTAGCACCATGCATGCATGAGATATAGAACGGTCTGTTATAGTCGGTGTGAACGTGTCTACGTATGTACCGTACTCAAGTCTATACGCATGGCTGCCCAGCTTGTAGTTGTATACCCTACATGTATATGCAGGGGGGTACTAGTCGATACATCCGAGATGCGGTTGAATTATAGCTCTGCAGATCCGTATTATGCGCCGCTGCAGCACCATGCATATGCAGGAGTTTTAGAGAAAATGAAACGGTGTCTTAGATTTTCAGAATGATCCGACCTGCTGCCTCTCTGCTGGTTGTGTGCCTATCAGCCACGGGGCTGATCACGAACGCCCGGTGAGTAAAGAGATCACTTGTCGCGTCGACATGACATCTTCCACGGGTAGGCTGCAGTTCTAGTGTGGGTGTTGACTAGGCGTCAATGCAGCCAGTTCTGGCGTGCATAACTTCTGACGGACGTTGTTTTTGGGTCGACGGGTAAGGGTGTAATCGAACTGTGGCAGCCTCGATGTGGATACTATCCGTTCCCACGGTGGGAATCAGCAACATGGGCCCTGTACTTACAATATATATATAGGTGTGTTGCGGAGACGCTTAGCATCGTCAAGCAACCTGTATTGCATTGCATGAAGTTTGTTTCAGCCCTATATGTCCTGTAAACGTAGATATTGGATGGCTAGAGTGTGTGTATAGACTAGATTGAAGCTATTGTATGACTTGGAAGTGATGATCTCAGACTCAAAATTTTGGCCACTTTGCGATTGCAAATTCTACTTAAAGATTACAAAAGGGTTTACGCAGCAAGTCATTATGATGACCGGGGGCAGCTGGCAGTGGTTTCAATCTTGTCCTCGCTAAAAGACTCTCGTCGGGAATGCGTTCAGAATGTCCCATATTTCAACATGAACTCTTTTTCCGAATGCAGAGTATGTAAAACTTGTACAGTGTGCGCGAAATTTATATTTGGCCCCCAACTGGTACCTCTTAAACACCACTTATGTGACACGTTGCATTCTGGAAGGCGATGTGTTGAACAACCTCGATGACGACCGACAGGTGCTGACGCAGAGATTCCGATCATCATATGATGAGCCGAGCTACAATATCGCTAGGACTAAATATTTCGATCTTGATCCCATTCTCTCAGGTGGATATCGGCTTCGAATTTCAACTATACTAATATGTGCTTTGACAATAGCATTTTCTTGCCTCAAGATGTTGTGAGATACAGACCGATATCTGGCTAGGGGAGGGTTGCGCTAGATTTTGGATTGCCCTGAACGATTTTGAGCAGATAAAGTAGAGGGAGCTGCATTTATAGCGGTTTATTGGCCCAGATGGACATCTGCTATCTGGTCAACTCCACTTGGAGGCCACAAAAGTCGTTTTGCGTGGGATAAATATTATAAATACTATGCTGCCCTCGGAAGAACTGAACTCTGATGCTTTATACTTTCCACACAGCACCTAGTTTGGCATCGATATAGATCTTTCATCTACAGGACAGACCGACTCACGGACTTTGATATACTATATATCCAAATCAGCCGCAGCTCAGTCATCGAGAATGTCAGGCCAACATGAATACAGAATGGGTGGCCCCATCCATCATGCCCCTCCTTCGCCTCCTACCCGCAGCACCCCGCCACCCGATCTCACTGAAAACCGAAGGCCTCGCGACGGCATTACTACACTATATGATCGAGAATACAACCAGCGTGATTTTGAAGACAATATCGATCCCTGTATCTCTCACCTTGGGGCATGGCAGAGCTCGGAACCTGTCCAGCTAGACGAAATGCCTAAGGCAAGCCCCATGGATTATCCGTGGTTATGGCCATCCCTGCCTGATACTTATGGTTTTGCGGGGCCGCCGGAACGCTATAACCTGGTCGCCTGCACTTCGTGCGTGTCTGGCCCGCGAGACCACTATAACCCTATCTACTCGCATCAGTTTGGATACGAGCTGCAATATCGCCCTGTCGTCATGCCGAACCATGAATCCTGGTTCGAGGCACCGAATAACAACCCCCAGCCTTCCTCCAGCACCACGGCGGACCAATATCGGTATCGTCCAATAACCGAAAATGACTTGATGGATCTGCGCTCGCATGAGCAGCGCTTCCGATCAGAAAGTCAACCAGTACCGCGAACGTCAGACCCTCAAAGCCCACCGCGCTCTGAGCCCATACTTCGGGAAGGTCATCTATCCGCTTCCGATTCGGAGCTCGACTCAGAGCAAGAAGAACCAAGTGGGGGCGTTGCTCTGAGCAGCGAGGACAATCTCCAGTCTCTTTCGGACGACGACACTGGTGCGAAGTACGACTATCTTGTCCAAAGACTTGAAGCAATGAAGGTAAGACATAAGTTCGTACAGGGCTCATTACAAGTCCTCACGTACAACTGCTAATTTCATATCCAATGCCAAGATCCAGGAGCACCCATCACCACCAAAGAAGCAGTGCCAGGCTAACGACGCCAATACAAAGTTGGAACCCATCAATACCCAGTCGGCATACGACCTTCGTCCCGGCGCCCGTGTTTCAGGCCTCTTCAAAGAAGCTCTAGATGTACCCGCGCGAGACCCACTCCACCAATCATTTGATCAGTGCTGGGGTTCGGCACCCGAGCAGCCGGCCCGTCCATCTAGCGATTTTGAACCTTCAACATACTCTTATAAAATTGGATCCTTCGACGAAATTTACGTCTCACCGAAGTTTCAACAGCCCTCCACGCGGACACAGATCTCAGCTAATTCGTTCGACGAGCGGCACCATATATTGTCGGATTCCTGCACAGCTCTATGCGATGAGGATATTTATAGCAAACCGTACTGTTGTACTACGGATTGGGGTCACGAGGAGTTTCCTAGCCAGACAGTGGATGCAGACTGCATCTCTAGTGAAGCTGTCGCTGATTCGTTCTTTCAAACTGAGCGTGGAGGGCATAAAGAGCGTCAAGGGGAAACTGCAGACGAAGAAACCGTTCGGAAATGTAAAGAAATACTGTCCGCAGCATTGTCTACACCATCTCGGGTCACCAAACGCAATGGCTCGCGCATTAGCAAGACGACTCCTCACATGGCATCCAAGGCCGCCGGCCCCGTACCCCCTAGCCGAATACCTGTGCTGTGGAAAAAGACATTGAAGGAACGCCTGACTGAGAAAGAAAAGGTTACGACAGAAACTTCCGTCAACGAACAGAGCTGTGACGAGCTACAAGAGAGGCCTTCTCCGGAGCAATCGGACTCTGCAATTAACGTAGAAAGTCCTGAGGACGAATCCCAACCCCAGTCATCGTCGGATGGTGTCCAAGTTGAATCTCGAACGAGCTGCATCGATCCTGTAACTACAGCTCTGGCTCAAGCCACGATATGCGGAGAATGGCCTCCTGCTTATCCTCTCGATGCGACGGCCAAGAAGTCTGATATCTGGCTGGACGGTTCGAGCGACGAAAGTCCAATAACGGGGCCCGTCGATGATGACTGGGATGTAGTCAGCGAATGGGAAGCATACGAACAGGATGAAAAGGCCTTCAATGATGTGAAAGAGTTGGATAAGGCTCGCCAGGCAGCCCTGGATGCGGCCTTCGAGAATGGCTTGAATGGCGTGGAGGAGTCCCTAGACTTTTTCCGTCATTGGGATCCCCCCTTGAGACCGGGTCCCCCCACGTCAGATAAACCCTGATCGATTATATGACAACCAATTCGCGATTTGAAATTGTGCGCTGCATGGACAAATTTTTAAACCTCAACAGAGTATTTTGTCGACCGTTCCTATAATTAATTGTTCAGTTTTCATTCCTTTTGTCGATCTACGGTCTTCATAGTGTGTTCGCAATCAACTACTCTAGGCTGATCGCCAGTAAAGTTAATGCCCTTTTTACAAAAAAAAAATTTCTTCTGAGAAGCCTGGTTATCAATACGCTAGACTAATGCGACGGTTTGGAGACACACATCCGCTACCCCCACCCTGATAAGGATAGCAGCAATACACTCATCGAAAGAGTTCAGAGTAATTATACGCTGATTGTAATTTATTTAATTAACTTTGTCCAACAGCACAGTAAAATTGGCTTATCGCTTGCGCTGCAGCCCGTCGAAGTCGACAGAAATTTTATCATGGATACGTGTGCGTGATAGGTAGAGCGCATGCTTGGTAGCTCTTGGGGTCCGACCCTGCGAGGTTAACCTTGAGATTGTGCGAGGCTATTAGTTGGGTTTGATATCGTGCATGCGGACCCGGCTAGCCTCCCGACTTGCGGTCCGAGACCCACTTCAAAGATTCGATTGGTTTCTCTATGAGTTTCTGAAGTTTAATGGTTCGTGCCAACAGTTGAAGGAACGGAAAGCAGAGAATTGCCCAGCACACCTGTGTCGTCTCGTCGACAAATATCAATGCTCTATCGAGCTCAGAGGTGACCAGCTCCGTGTGGTAATTTTCATTCACATTTGATATTAATTTTTAGTGATCATGCAGGAAAAATTTGCAGTATAAACAAGCTACGTAGTTGGCCTGAGATCGTCTTTGAAGAGGTAATATTCGGCAAGCTAAAACCAATAAATTAATATATTTGAGGCTGGTACCTTGCACAGCTTATGAAAACCTTTCTAATAGGGCTTCAGCTTGATCTAGATCTGTTAAAATCTGTTCTTGGAAGAGGCCGGTAACTTGCTGATTGACTCAAGGAAATTTCTGTGACCTACTGTCTGGGAATACTGCATTCTGGAATTTGCCGATAAAAGAGTTCACACGTTCGCAAGGCCCAGACCGCACAGTTGCTAGGATGATGTTGGTTTCAGGCGAAAGGTCGCCGAATGCGCCTCGCTTGTCCATATATGCAAGATAGGAGAACACCGAGAACGCCGTAAAAAGTCTTAGTCATCCTAGGACGCCGATAGCGGATCGGACTCGATATCTGACACAAAGCGCGATGTAAAGTGTATAATGAAATGGATTAACGAGAAATTTTATAATATTAAGCAATTTATCACACTTGCTTTGAATTTGATGCCTGGAATAATAGGTATAATACCAACCTAACGGTTACGCTGCGTGTCAAATATGAAACGGGATATATATTCTACAACGCACATATACGTTGCACATTTTTCTCGTTGCGAGCCACGCCAGATCTATGAAGTTACAGTTGTTTTGTGTGACTGACTACTTACGCATACACAAGCGGCCGGCCGCAGCAACGTAACCCAATTTTTCTCTCGCGGAAATTCGGATATAGTCATAAGTTCTATAGCTTAAGACCAGATTTGGTTGCGAAGCTGAGCCTCCAAATTGCTGAGAACTCGTGACAAGGATATGCCAGACCTGAGGCTACAGCGATAGTGTCAGCGAGCTGTCGGCTCTGCCTTGGTATGAAGTTGATTGTTCATGGAGCTAGAAAGCAAGGTAATGTTGCTTTGCTTGAGTCCATCGCCTAAAATAAGGACTAAGAACAGGCGGCTTCTATGTAGCAGGTCGACCGCTCAGGCACTTGGTGCGTGTACGTCCTTAGTCTACCTCGTGCATCACTGATGCTACAGATGCCCTGGGGCTTTTATGCAGAAAAGGAGCCAGAATTTCTTATTATAATATGTAATATATCTATAGCCAGTTGATGATATAGTAGGGTCTCGAATCTTTAACCGGAAAGGATTGGATGCATGCCTTTAGATGAAACGTTGACAGCGCGCGAACGACCTCTAGCGCCTGGTTTGAGGATAATACACGGCGCGCAGTCAATGCATATGCACGCATGAGTTCATGTGCCAAAGACATCCCTGTGCACATGTATGTGTAACTTAACCTCGATGGCATATGCATAGTTGTAACATTGTCGATCGACCTAATGTCTGGCCTGCGTCTAGGCCCACATTCATAACCAGCTAAAGTATAACGTTGTCGAGACTGACTATCCTGCTTACCAAGCTTAACGTCTACCATTGTGCATCAAACCTGAGACCGTGCTCCACACGGTACTCTGGCTTGTTAGGAAGGTAATATTGCATGTTAGATATACCTAGATAGTGTGCATATGCATGGCCTGTCACGCATGCCCCACGATATTGGGTGTAAACGGGCCATAGTATCTAATCGATAGCTTTGATCACTATCATTGGCTGCAATACCCTCAGGCCGAACTGCACTAGTACTAAGACCTAGTTTAGTAGTTTTATAAGTTGTATTGCTAGTGGACTTGCGGGAGAGCATCGATTCTGGAGTGGAGACTGATATTGCTATATGATATTACATATTAATGGGCATCGCGTGATAACGTGACTGCATTCTGCTATGCCCTAGTGCTCCTGGCTTTCCCGGTAAACATCTTACAATCAAGATTGACATGCGTCTACTAGCCGCATATGCAGACAGGCTAACTAAGTTTTACCAAAATGCCGGGGGCTGCCAGCTGATCTCTCAGGGGCTAGGTTAGCTAAAGGCTCGGGCGCTGACGTCGGAACTTGGCCCCACATCCAAAATACTCGACAGACCGCATTGCATATGCTGCGGTCGAACTTATTATAGTGCATAGCTCTATATCTGGGCCGACTGATATCGGCGGATCGCCTGCTTCTGAGGTTTTTCATGATCAATAAGGAAGAAATGCACTGATTAGATTGCTACCATATGAAGGATAGGCCCGGAGCCTTGGACCAGAGTCTTGTTCCTAGTCTTATCTAATTAATGTTGACAGCTAAAGATATCAGACATTGCTAATAGAGGGATGCAACGCCGGTTATGCACTTTTATGGATATACGCTAGACTGCGACCGAGTCCGAACTAGTTAGCTCCACATATATCGTGAATGAGTAAGTAGTGAATTGTTTCATTTTCTTAAATAGTAGCTGTGGTATATGTTAATAGCTGTGGTAATTTGGTCAGTCTGTGTTGTAGATGGGGCTTCAGATACGGCTAGTCTCGATCCCACCAAGTCTCGACGGTATACAAGATAGAGCCTGGAATTCGAAGCGGACTGTTCATGACCAGATCCGCCGAAATAGTGGGGAGATCGTCCCCCGAAGACGAAATTCTACCCTTCGACTTAATCGAATTAACTCTAACAGATGTATCTGAATACCTAATTTTTTGCAACATATATTTCACATTTGTCGTTGATGCTAAAACAAAATATTGCTCCAAGTCATTACTCTGATATCATACCTCGTCATCAATAATTTCATCATATTTAATTGCATAGTCTATCATAAAACAGCACCTAGCTATCGCGTGCACTGCAATCCTACTGACCTATTGATCTATAACACTGAACCCAGGATTATCTGCTTGAAGAATCTTCACCACGCGATCTAGGAACAGAAGCACCGTGTTTTAGTCCTTATAGAGATAAGACAGCATGCGGGCTTCCAAATGATGTTTAGCAGCTTAAATATCTATTCTTCCTGTTTATATTTGATTGCTATCAGCAAGTGCAGACCAGATACGTCATAGTTGGCTGATTGACTTACTACCTTTGTAAGGATCGTATGTTGTAGCATTAAACCTGTGATAGGCGACATCATGGTCTGTCAGCGCCAGTACGTTCGATGCCGTTTCAACATACGACAAGAATGGGGTGTGACGTACTCAATACCACGCTCTTTCATCAATATCCTAGCCATCGCAAGATTTCTACTATTTGATGGTCTCCACGAATGATTTATCACTCTCACATCCACCGTTTTCAGCTTCTCCAGTTTGATGTCCTTCAACGCAGCAATCTTGGTGATCACTTCTAAGACTGCGTGATCCCATGTGCTTACTCCCACAAGGGCCGAGTATCGTATTTTGAGAGTCAGTGCCTCCAGGCTGGCGGGCAGAATGTCCCCCATCTGAATCGTGGGTAATTCTATATCCGCTAGGAGAATCATGCTAACTTGTAGCGACTGCAATCTGTAAAACTCTGAGAAGTCTAACTGGAAGTTCGGAGCATGTCTATTTTCGAATCCCTTGTAATAACTCATTGTGATGTCCGTAAGCGTGTCCCTGTGCTCTAGAAGCGCGCTGTGGATGGCATAGACGTGCTCTTGATTGTCTCGAGTTTTGCTTCCGATAAAGCAATCGAATTCCCTGAGGTGCTTCGGGACGCGGAGAATGTCAGGGATTGGCCAGATGGTGCAGGGATTATTGTAAAAGGATATTTCTGCGATTAAGGACGTGCCCTGAAGTGCCTTGATTCTGTCTAAACTCGTGGGATCGTACGACAGGAATTTCGTATATGCTTCTGAGAGTTCTGGGGAAAGATGGTCTCGCAAGGAGAGAGCGAGCTGTGTTGATTCTAGCTGCGAAGTTAATTCTGTCCCCTGCATATTTGAATCTGTACGTGCTAACGGTATATTGTCGGGAACGAAGGCCAGGCTTTGAATGTCAGGAGTATCATTCTCGGCGCAGCGCAAGACCTCTAGATTTGGGAGATCCAGCAGGGCTCCTATCGTCAATCTGCAGGGTAATATGTCACCAGGCATCGACTCGAGATATTCGAGCTCCAGGCTTTTGACTTTTTGTCGGCACGGAAGAGGGGCAATATCCATCGCCATGACCAACCATTTCGTAGCCGAAGGCATGTTGCGGGCAGTCGGTGTCAGGATGAAGAATATATCATCGAGATTCGGGAGCAGGTAGAATAGAACAGCAACCAGAAGACCACATGGATAGTGATGCAGATCGCCCATGTCCTCATCCTGAAGCTTATTGGTTGTTATCGTGCGCTTTAGGAACTCGTAACTTCTTTGAAATGATTCGATAGGTGGCCAGTGATTGGAGTATTCTGTTAAATCCCATGGTCCGATCGATAGGTGTTCGACAGCATAGCCCCTCTCCGGATTCTTGTGTATCAGGTGAAGAAGATCGCACACTTTTTTGGAGGTGCATCTGGTCTTCTCGGCAAGATCAAGGTCGTCGTAGACATATCTGAAAGCAACCCGGTAGAACGCCCGGCACGTCATCGAGAAGTTAAGGAGAACGTTGTCATATTGTCCACTATCGTAGCATATCCTCCGTACCAATCGAGCGATTTCTTCGAGGAGCTCGTTGGGCAGATCCGTGATGTGCATAATTTCGGGTTTCGAAGCCGCGCGGCCCTATTTCGTAGCCTTTGCCCAGGAGCACGCAGGTCGGCAATCGCGGGAGTGTAGCCTGGGCTACTCAAGGCGATCGGTGCTATATGTCAGATTTGCATCCATCCGGTGGTTAGGGATATTCGATATGGAGGCTGGCCGAATGGGTGTATCTCCTGGTGTGTATGAATAACATACGCGCCCGCGAAATGGCCAAAATGTCCAGATGTCTACGCATGCTCGCTGAGCTGAGGAAGGCGATTGAAGCAGCTTCTAGGCGCAGGCGTGCCAGGGTATATTGAAAGTCACTTTCAACATTACAACTTCGTCCAGATATCGATTCGAGATCACGTAAAGAGGGTCCGAGTCTGCGCGTCCATCAAGCAGCAGTTGCACCGCGGAGGTCGTTTCGATTGCTGCAATACTTCGCTTAGTCACAGATTAGTATGCACCAGCCGTCGAAATGAAAGGGGCGCGTCCCGACATACCACAAAAACAACACGTAACGACGCCTCACGCACCAGCGCCGGCCAACCATGATTCTGCCTCAATGTACCTGAGTGTTTCGTGTGGCGTAATCTACTTGGCAATTACTATGACTCCTTTCACTTTTCGTAACTTTGTAAGCCTCCTCTTAGACTTTAAAATGACATGGGTCAAGCATGAGCTCAATATCGATAGCTCGGAGAGCACCGATAGCTGGCTGACAAGGATCAGCAAAAACGAGGCTGCGCGAACCTGTGGAGCCTCGAAAGCACCTGCGAGAAGCTAGCTTAGCCTCATTTGTGCAATGTGGATATATCTCTCACTTTTGCTTTTTCTTTTTACCATTTATTTCTTCGAGCTTCCCCCAACATGTATAGAAAGCTATATATCGCATATCGCGCCAAAGGCTCTTTTAAGATCCGATTTATCTCTACCTGTCTTCTGAGTTCAAAACCTGCAGACGTAAATACATGTACACGCGACTTGCAAAGTTAAATAAGATTCGCCTCGATCGCGAGTTTCTCCACTTCGAAATGGCTCTGAGTATTGCGAGGTCTCCGATACGGCCTGTTGCCTCGATGCCACAGGATCCGTTAATCAGAGAATGTATAGGATTGGATCCTCTGACACATGTCAAAGTGATCTCCTCTGCGATATCGGAGATTGGGGAGCACGTATTTGCATGGTGTGGTGTACGTACCATACTTTTTTAATACTGAACCCTGCCAGCCTTTGGCCGTTATACACGGTATCCTCAAGTTCTGGGGAGGTCGTACATGGCTGCAATAATTAGTTCAATATGGGCAAATTGTCTCTCGAATTCAATCATCAATATTACTTCGGCGGCCAAGTCTAGGGCGCAGCTTACTGCCAGCAGTTCACAGCCTTCTATAGAATAACGTTAGTATCAATGAAAAGCGTAGTCGAAGGTCTGTCTGATGAGAGCAAATGGCGCACTTGATTAGCAGCTATGATGTCAGTTTGTCAATCGTGCCTTCCGACACAACTTGTGAAAGCTGAGGACCTAACCGTGTGCATGCACTTCTTCGCATCAATTTAACCTGGCTTGAGAGATGGCATTTAACCCAAACTCACTCATAAATATATCTGTCATAGCCACGTATATGCAGTGAACCAGCCGTGTGAGCTTATATCACGTGAACGCATCAAAGATTTCTCTATCTACGCGGATATCGGGGGGTGAGGGGCTTATACGCCTCTGGCTTTTTAAAATGATCTTTGATTGTATTAGCGTCCCAGACTATCTACCCTGTTATGCCATACCCAAAGCCGGTCTTGAAAATACCAGAACCTCCTACCCAATAAACCAAAACAGAAATGATATGATCAAGCAGATTCCAGCCATGCTCTATCTGCTAACCAGAAGAATATAAGTCGTCCCAAGTCTGATAAGCAAGTAAGAATAGGATAAAACTAAAATAGAAGTCAAGATAGCAAATGGTAAACGTCATGACGTCAAAGCAAATCAAAACTAAACTTTGGTTGCGTACACCGGAGAAGTCGAATTCGCGAAGCGATAATTATTCAAGTGACTGTCGTTATTGCCGATATATGTTTGTTGATAAGTCGTATGCGCCTTTCCCTAGAGTTTTGCCTGATCGCCTGAGATTCAACACCCAACATGATGCATTTGACGAGATCAACGATCTCCCTTCGCGGTCACCATGTATCCCTAAGGGTAAGCTACCGGAAGACAGCACAAACTTTCGAACAAGTGTGACCAAGGGGATCCCTATTATTATCTGGAATTTGACAATAATTGGGAAGTAAAATGTTTCGATGATGGACCAAACGAGTGCAATGAGTTGATTCAGATGCATAATGAGGGCATCAAACCAAAAGCTCCTCACTAGCCCTCAACCTCGTGGATGCTTTCGAATCCCGCCCCGAGGGTGCTTCCACTCTGACGCATCTCTGTTTTCAATGCGTGCAGAACGTCGTTGGCTTGACCGTTGCTTCTTGAACCCAAGGTCAAGCTCTCCGAACTCTCGTGTAAGCTCCTCTTCGTTGCCTTTCTCGGGTAAATCGTCGTCTTCTAGCACAAGAGAAGACGAGTACCACTGGGGTTGAAACATCATTTCGGGGGGAAAAGTGCAATCGATGTCTGGAGATATCTGGAAATGTCGATCTTGTACAAACCCCGATGAAGTCAGAGTATGCGTGTGGTAAATTTGAGAGGAGTGGGTAAGGAAGGGGCCATCTTGATGGAACAGCCACTCTTCCACTCTGCGTTCGGGCTGCAGAACTTGGTTCATTTCGGCGTATTGCTTATGTGAGTCAACAGGAGTATCGGAACACATAAACTTGCCCGAAAAGTCTTCGAAAGCATCGTTTCTGTTGGCAAAGGCAAGAGAAGCGAACTGGGCAGCAGGTAACAGTTAGCCTCGGGATCACATATATACTGAAAAGCTATGTTTCGCTGCACTCACATATTCAGCTTCTTCTGTCCGATCTTTGAAATTGCGCCGCGGCTTAGATTTCTTCGCCATGCGGCTCCGATCTATGTGGCCTCTCTCGGGTTTCGTATGCATTCTGTCCCGTCCAGTTGCAAGTTAAGTTAGTCAAAAGGCGTAGTCCGAAATATTGTAGGAAGTGGTGGCTGAGAAGGAGATCCGCGCCCTAATATGTATTAAATAGAACTCGTGTCTTATCGCAGTTCTGGCTGCTGGCGTATTTCATCTGCTGGTATCGATTTTGAAAATGTTGGAGAAGAGTAGTTTATAGATTGACCCCCATAAGACAAATCGGTTGCTCTACCTTTACCACAGAACCCTGTCTGCGGAACAGAGACTTATTGCCGGAGGATAAGGAAGAGAGCAGTGTGTGTCTACAATATGACGATAAATGGAAGCCAGGAGATCGATGGCAGAAGATGGTGTTTAAGAATACCTCGAAAGAAAGTGCTGCGCCTTATATCAAGCAAGGGTTCGATTTGTATGAGCCTTGAAATTCGCGGGCTGAGCCTGCCGCGAAAAGTGGAGGCCTAGGACCGTCATTCCTATCCGAGCATCGCGCAGAGATAACTCTCCGATATGGTGGAGGAGATTACAGAATGTCGAACACAAGCTTTGTCTGTACCCGAACTGATGATCTAGGGAGATGTCAAAAAGCGAATCAGGTGTCGATACACATCTTGTACGACAGCTGACAGGCTTGGCCGAGAATGAAGCCGAAGTCGTAAAAGCAAGGCGGCGACAGAATGCCAGCACCGGCCTGGGGGTTCACCCTCGCCGATAGTGCGGGGCATACGCTCTGCCGGGACAACAAAGCAACCGCCTGACCTTGTGCAGACGAGGGTACTGCGATCCTTCAGCCTCGTTGCGTCTAGCCGGACAGATCCCGCAATTTGCATTTGCGGAGGTACTCAACAAGTGCGCTCGGGTGATCCCGAAGCCCGGCCACCTCCTCGCCATCTTGCCAAAAGGCTTCCATCTTTGGGGAGATTACGGCCCCTCGTCCGCAACGCAAATGCCAACATCCCACCATTCACCGTTCGCCGACGGCGCCTGCAACGATGAATCCGATTGGCTGATGGGATGCGGGATGCATTGGAATTGAGCGATTTCCGATGGCTCGCCCGCCATCGATAGCCAGTCATCTTCGACCGCCTTTCTGAGCGCTTGGCAGCAAGATCCTGTGCAGCACCGCCGCTTTCCCCTCATCGATCTCTCCAAGTGACTGTTCCTTGTTTGAGCAAACACTCAACGCCTCCACTCTTACGCATTTTTCTGTATCTTTACAGACTCAACCAGCATTCCTATCGAGAAAGTCGACAATTTAGCCTTGTCTTGCCCTCCAGTATACAGATACCAGATTGCTTTGACTTACTGTGGTTGCAAGTTTGTGACGAGGGCCGAATTTGCAGACTGCTGCGTGCCTCGAGCTGGCCGCGCGCTTCCTTTCGGGATATCAAGAGCACGTCAAGAGTGAGCTTCCGCCATTTGACTCCCAGTGATGATTGCTGTGCTAACTTCTCGAGTCGAGAGAGGTACATGTACTTCGACGAACGCGACGTTGAATTGCGACTTGTTGACGGACACCCACGAGGCTGCCTCGTATCGAAACACGACCTCGAAAGTTTGCCAAACGGCAAGTCTACGCGATCCATCGACCAGGCTGCCAGTTAGTTACCGATAACAAGGGACGCCGGTACCGAGGGCGCGCATACCCGATCTGACTAGGGAGAGTGTTTGGCTTGCGAATCCTCGACTGGCCTGGCGGATTGGTGGATCGGAGTCCGGGGGCTGCAGGCAGACGATGCGGAAGCTGCGGCCAGCCAAAGCAGAAAAGCCACAGCAACACAGAAATCACGTGGGACGACGTCGAGATATCTTCGCGAGTGAAGCCGGAGGATTGGAGACCAGAATAATTCTCTGACAGTGGTAGAGAGAGCTCAACCGCCTAGAGCTAGCATCAAGTGGGGCTTGAGTATAAAGCCTCGTTGGGCAAATGCGTGCGTGGGTTTAGATACGCGTAACTATTTGCATAAAAGTATGCAGAGACGCATATATATACTCCCACGATGGCCAACCATTGCAACCTACTCTCGTTGCCGTACGAATTACTTCTCCAGATCGTAGAGTGTCTACAACGGCAGTCTATTGTGTCCCCGTGGAGGCCCCATTCGAAACTCTTCCACGTTTCCTACGGCCCTCGAGCATCCTGTCTCTTCTCCGTCGCCCATTCCTGCAGACGACTACGAGATGTCGCATTCCCGCTCCTGCATCGAAGACTAGAGTTATGTCACGTTGGGATTCTAGTCCATTCATCCTACGAGGTGGTCCTCCCTGGCTACGTACCGCTTATCACATATCTTCATAAGTATCCCGATCGAGGGTATGTCACTCGAGAGCTCAAAATCGGGACGTGGAGCTCTACGTCGCATTGGGAACAATTGAGACGCTACATGTCCGATAAAGACATCTACAACCACATCCAGACGTTCAAAGCCGTAGCTAAAAGATGTGGGGTTGCCTACCCGGTGCTGCTCGGTGGGATTGAAAGCGGCGACGGCGGTGCATTTGTCGCGCTTCTAACATACATGCTTCCGAATTTAACAGAATTGATCCTCAATCCAGGCGATGAATTCCGTGTGGGAGCTCCGTCGACACGGCATTTAATCGTCGCCTGGAAGACTGTGCGGCCAAGTTGTTATCAAACCCTTACTGCCGTGACCATCTCTTACGGAGATGTAAGATCTCACGGCGAATATCCGTGCTCCCACACCGTCGCGGAATTCCTGAAGCTTCCGTCTCTCAAGAAGGTCGTGGTTAGTACGCAGACGCACGGTTCCCGTGGCCTAGAGATGCCATCTGCAGCTTGGAAACAGCTCGCCGCGGAAAATCCAGACATTTCCACGTCCTTTGCTGGTCTAGAGAGACAGGCCACTACAGATGCAAGTATGGGGAGCGGCCTCGATGGCGGTGCAATAGCCATCGCAAAGACAAGCAGCCAATTCGACGAAGAAATTAGACTCAGCTATCGCGATTGCTCTGACGAGTGCCTACTCGAGCTCTCCCAGCGATCCGCAGCAGCCCTCGAAAGACTGGAATTCCACGGAACATGGATGGGCCAGTGGAACATCCTGCCGATAATCCGTTCGGCCGTCCATCTCAAAGTCCTGAAACTCACAGACAACTCGCCCACCGAATGTTGGCCAGATACAGTGGACACAGCAATACGCTTGCATGCCCCGTCATTGGAGAGGCTCATATTGGACGTCAACTACTTCTCATACGTAGCAAATACACAAGAGCCCTCATTCCTTCCGTGTATCGCAGGAATCCCTCATCTTAAGATTCTCTGGCTGAACTTCCGAAGCATATTGACTTTCCTGAAGCAACCACTTGACTTACAAAAGTTCCTTCCGCGATCTTTGAGCAGTCTAGTTATCAAAGACTCGGTCGCGCCGCCTGTATCCTGGGGTGGCAGTACGAAGCTGCAGGCATACTCTAATGCGATGCAGTCCCTGTCAACGATCACTCGGGAGGGCTTTCCAAGCCTGGAGGTGATTCATGTCTGGAAACCTCGGATCGAGTATTGGTGCTACGAGGAATTGCAATCAAAGCTCGAGAGCTTGCAAGAAACTTTTGACATGCGGGGTATCGAGTTGCTTCTAATGTGATCCCACCGGTGATCCCACCGCGGGCCGGGTGCATTTATGCCTCTCGATCGTAGGTATCCCCGTTGCGACTAGCTACGAATAGCTAGAAAATGGCGTCTGGTTTACGAGACATTTCAAACTCTATGCATCAGTGCATTGGCGTGAAGCGGTATTCATTTGGAAATATGTTGCCCCTGTACACAGCGCCTGGCATCGAGGCTACCATTGTACAAGATTCTATCCATAAGGACATGCATGTAAATTCCTTTCTAGATATATAATGGCCGAATACGAGATTCCTTGGTTAACTCCACGGATTAAGAATTTTAGACGAATTAGTTCCATGCATGCACGCTCGGATACCAGCATACGCCCTATCAATACCCGAACACTCGAACGCTTCTCATCTACTCCAGCCCCTTCTCAAAGTTTCAAAACCGAAGGAAAAATCCTTCGAGAATTACACTTATGTATTACATCATTCCTACATTTAAGCTTGAGTCTCTCGTGTTTATTTTTGATCTGAAGGACATATATATAGCTATGAACACATATCAAATTGAAGTTCAATCGAAGGTAAATATTGTCCTAGTCAGGGGCCAGACGCCTAGGCTCGCTGTTAAAACATCGTCCATGAAATTGCACAATCGGTCTGTATCCCCAATTGATATCATAGATCGTGATAATAGAGAATTGACTCGCATGTAAGCACGCCTACTGGGACGTCGTACAAATTAGATGCTTTCTTCGCTAAGGCGATTGATATACGGGTTGGTTCCTCCTTATTCACGCCATAATCATCGCAACTTCAACTGGACTAGGCCAGATCTAGTCAGTGTAAGACTACTCATCGCATCGAAACCTTCAGGCATATATAATGTTTACACACATATATAGGAGCGACTAATACCTTTCAATACCGATTCAAGATTCGCGCATTATTCGTCGTGTACGGTACGGATTATACAGTATGAACATCGATACAATCAGTTTGTATAGCATGACATTGAGTCCATGTAAACCATTTTTATGAGAAGATTCTAGGAGTAGGAGGATGATTTTCAGCTGCACGACCGCGCATCAAACAGATTGAATGACAGTACATACATGCATCTATAGCTCCGGATACTGAATATCGGCTTCCATTGATGAAACCATATTACTCTATATTGCCCTTGCCACCTATGACTTCGGTAGAGATTATAGATGATCAGCTGATCCGTCAGCTGAGCTCGGTAAAAAAGAGGCTGAATAGATCAGTTTTATCCAGTCTCCAAATTAACATATCTGGGCCAGAATATCTAAGTCTCAATAATGCCTCGGGATCGCAGTATTATACTAATAATGTAGTATAAGCCTTGCTCATTGGCGGCATCGTAAGCTCAAATTATGAGCTTCGAACCCTGGTACTGGAGTACTACAAGCTTGCTAACTCTATACCGAGTATGTTCTCTTATTAACCAAACCGTGACGGCTTCGCCGGCTAAGGTACGACAGAGCAGCCAGTTAATTGCATTTAGTTGTCTATGTATCTGTATCTAGATATCTGCAATGACTAACTATCCAGAAATTGTCCGAAGCAGAATGACATGTATCTACTAGGGCCAGCTGCTACTGCTCGGCCTATAGGCGTCGGCTTAATCCGTAACGTCGCACACGCATATCATGATCGTACAGCTTGCTAGATACATATCCCAAATCTGACTAGATGAACACCTATTGAAAATTTCTTAGGCACTGTATTATTTTATCAGCTTTATATGTGCAGGTCGCTTGACGTGACACAGCACGCTCAACGACGTCTATGGAAAGAAATAACACACAAACAACACACTTCGACCATGGGCTTGGAGCTGTCAGCTGTCAGTACACAGCACCAGTCATCGAATTATCGAATCCGATTTATCACAGTCTTTCATAATAATTCCAATAACACAAATTCGTTTCCTCCCGTTTCTTAGCAATATCGGGCGATTTCGCAAGAAGTCCTAGACTTAAACCCACCGAGCGTGAAGGCAAGATATCACTCGCTCGGTAACCCGGCTTATGTCCCCGCGCAAATCACATACTCCATTGGGAATGAAATTGGCATTCGGGCAGCCAGGAAAACTGGGCAACTGTATCTCCCAATGGCAATTCTCAAAACACTTGAACCTGCGAGGTGCAGTGTATTGCATGACGCGTCGGCACAAATATCATTGATCATTAAAAGATCAACCCGGGCCGCGCGCCCTGCAACAAGGTTAACGCATCATCGTGTCAAACACGGGAAGGAAATTTCAAAGCGGAAATACCATGAAATATACAGACATTCCAAAGCAATCAATGGAAATGTCTCACTAGCCGCCGTTAAAGAGACCGGTGACTAGTTCTAGAACAACATCCAGTCTGCCGTCGGCTTGTTCCTGTGACAGCTGGCAGATACCTGCTGTCGTGTTGCGTTGGCTACTCTTGCATGCATGAGCTCAAAATAAACAGCTGCAGTTGTTAGCCAGTAGCCAGGCCGCTGCTGATTTTGTAAGTCTAGATCTCTAGTTCTGATATTAGAACCGCAAATTAATTCCCTCGTCGCGTATGCGGGAGCGGCCTAAGCTGCAACTATACAGCACCTCTATGGTGATCCCCTTCGACAGATTTTCCGATGCTGCACCTGCACTGTGATATCATGACACTACGGCTGCAAGGCATAACGTTAGCATCGGCAAGCTGCTCATGCAGGAGAACCGAGCGGGTGCGTGACAGCGTACTGGCTTCGCTCAGCCCGACAGGTTAGATGGCATGTCAGCGGCCAATTGTCCCGTCTGCCAAGAATGATCCGTTGACACAAGCACCGAATAAGGGTTTTGTCTGTCTCAATTTGGCAACGAGCCTCTAGCCGCCAGTTGCTCAAGGTGCGCCATTATCACGGTGAACTCGTTCTAAGGTTACCCACGACCATCTACGACCCATGCTGCAGGATGCTTGTATGTACATTTGGAGATCTTTGTGTAATTACAGACGGTGCAAGTATCTAGCTCCCGAAGTAATGGATCGTCAAAGTTCGGTGCGATCTCTTCCTTGATGCACAGTACATCACTCCTTAAATTTCCTCTAAGACTACCTAGCATCTACCCGGAGAACTATTGGTACCGAGCTTCGCCGGAAGAGTACAGCCGAGCCAGGGCCGAAGTGTGTGTGGGCCACTAGCTTGTACAGGGCGGGACAATCGAATAGTCTAGACTTTCGCCGAAAATCTCCGTGGAGAACTTCGGACTGGGAGGCTGTCACACTGCGGCCCACAAGTGCACTGTCTCCTGTACATATATGCATGTGGAGCAGAATTTCTTTTCGTGAGCTGCCGATGATTGGTTCAACAGACAGGAGTTCCGTGCCGAGAGCGACACACGTATAGGAGATGCATGCGTCTGCAACCCCAGCATCATTTCTGCGACCAGTTGAAATACAAGGAAACGAGGCCATGCATAAGTTCGGGGGTCATGCTCAGGGTGCGGTATCAAGGTGTTCGTTGTCGAACCCCGTTTTTCATGACTTTCTTTTCTTTTGTTAACTTCATCCTTTTGGTCCACATTTCCTTGTTCTGGTTGGGGAAAGCGTAAAAGTGTGTCAATCGGGAAAGCGTTCATGAGCTCCCCGTGCAATAGAGGAATGTTGTGTGGAGCCAATCGAGTGAGCTTTTGAGGCTAGACTGATCTTAAGGCTTGGCGATCGCGAAGACCTTTTTGGGCGGCATGTGGATCGAGACCATTAGCGACATCGTGATTCGCTCCGATGAGCAATCGCGACAAATGCATGGCACCCATTCCGCCGCGTCCTTAGCTAGCTGGTGTTTACTTGAGGGGCTGAAGGAGCGCCTGTGATGAAGGATTGTTTTGCATGTAGTATATTTACTTTTTTCTTTCCCTTTTTGCAAGCTTTCATGGTATTAACGGTTGGAAATGAGGTCAAGACTGGTCTCGTAAGTTAACGTTAAGACCGGTTGTGGTCGCTTCGATACATGCAGCTGCGTTGAGTAAACCGAAAATCGCCGATGCAAGTTAACAGAGCACAGAATTCAAGGAAGTCGAAAGAACAACTGAAAAAAAGCAAGAGACCCTGGATATAATTGGCTATATAAAATTTTATTCCCGTCCGACGACGGCCTTGAGTGGGTATCCCGCTACGGAGAACACCGGCCGAGCTGTTAACCTGCTGCAACGAACCGAGTTCCGATCGGATGACACTGGCAGTGACTGGCCGAGCTGTCCCAACATCGGGGGCCAAGCTGAACGTTGGCCCAAGGCTGCCATGCAGCACATCGTGGGTTCGTGGATGGTAGCACGGGCAGTGCGTACATACTTGCACAAATCAAGGGTTTGCAGTGTGATACAAGTACCCTGAGCGTTGTCAGCCCGATGGTTTGCCACGACGATCCTGGACTCTGCGTGACCCCCGTGAGGGCTGATTGCCTTCCCTGATCATCCTGTACGGGCAAATTGTGCCTTGGAATGTTTTACTAGATGTGCCTCCTCCAGGAATGGCAATATCATCTGGTCCCGAGGGAAGCACAGAGGCCGGATTGGGTGCAAGGTCGCCAGCTCGATAAGCCACAAGCACCGCTCCAAAAGAACAGAAATAGAAATAAAAATGTGAAGACGAATTGTGAACGACGTTACATGGGCAGCTCGACACTGGCAACAGGCATCAGAGTATCTGGACATCTGTATAGATTCATTGCAATATCACCAGGTTAAGTACCGTAATTAGTTCAAAAGGCTGGCAAACGAAATTAGAATGACCAAGAGGATCAAAGAAGGTATGCGAAGAAAAACGAAGTTTATCAGATGGAATGGGCACGACACGAAGTAGATGTTTTTCAGAATAGTAGTTGGTTTATGTAGACCAAAGCTTGGGTTCTCTCTTCCAATGGCCTGAGGAAAATGCAGCATAAAATGACAAGTAGTCCAACAGAATAATGAGCAAATCAAAAACGTTATCCGTAGTATCTAAATTTAAGAATAAAAGGATCCGAAACCCCAGTGACCGTAAACCAGACCAGGCACCATATCATATACGCCGAAACCTAAGGCATGAAGTCCCCAATATGGAAGTTTGTTGTATATCGGGTTCATATATCCACTGATGTACGACACAGAACGAATCGGCCTGTGACCAATGTGCAGCTAGTAATTGCCTTGGGCGCACAATTGAGCAGGCCGCTGTCGGCCTGCGCTATAGGTGGAGGTCTCCCGAGCTGATGTGGGCAGCTGTGTCTTGACTACTCTCGCTATCGCCGAAGCCCATGGGCATGCTGATGTATTGGTGGAGTACACCATCCTGACCAGGGCGCCATGGTGATCGGTCCTTGGTGAATATCTCAATTCGCGGCGTCAAGAGCTCCCGGAGGGAGGGTGTGAGGTCATTATGTGGCGAGCCGAACAGATTGCGATTGACCGGTAGAGCGCCTTCAAGAGACTCGGCTATAAACGTGAAGAACAAGTTAGCACAGCCCGTCCCAGGAGCAATATCACATTTCCATGAAAATAACATCTCTTTCGGAAAGTTCCTAATGCCCAAATTCGAGACATCTCTACTTCCTTGATGCACCTTGTCGTCATATTTACATTCCGAAGTTCATAGTGCGATGGGCACCCGGAATCTGGTTTAGGGAGGAAATGTGGACCTGCGAGTGCATTGAGCACGGGACATCATGGGAACAGCTTACGAGTAGCGAATAGCACGGTCCCACATCGTTTACAGAATGTTCGAGACTGGCTTTGTCCCACGTTATCACCAGTTTTGATCGTGTAATAATATGTCGAGGATTCGACGTTGCGCGCTTCGCGGTCGCGGGGCTCTACCATCAACAAGGCTCTCGATTCTAAAGATGTGCAGGTTAGATTGATGTTCCTCTCCATACGCGAATTCCCAAACACGATAGAGCAAACTCGAATTGTGGCGTAGGGCAGTCCGTACTAACGGTGAGGAATGTGCAGAAGAAACTCGAAGATATCGCCTGACAATCCCTGCAATGACACACAACCACTCCGGGTATGGGTTCCTTGATCGTGACTTTCCAGTCCTGGCAGAAGCAATATCCAATTAAAGGGCCATTCCAAGGGGCGGCTACGGCTTCTGTTGACCCGGTTGGGCTGCTTGTCGTTGCGTCGTGCGCGCTATCGTCGTGGTGGGGCGGGGAATGTGAAATTTGTTCTCGTGCTCGAGTTCGTGTCGATGGCGGCGATGCAGCAGGTTCACTCAGGCCCGGTGAATGCGGTTGGGCTGTCGCGTCTTCTGCATCCTCGGAAGTCTTTTGTTTCTTGGCCCGCCGGCTCCTTCCCCGGTAGGGCATTGGAAGAGATAGTCGCGACTGTTCCAGCACGGCAAAATGGATGATGGCGAATAAGACGGTCGTGGGGACTTCGGCTTTATATCAATGCCGAGATGCGTGTACTGTACATTTAGCGCGATGAATCGACGACTGCAACTATCGGAAGAGATGAGAACAAATCTCAGCCGTGACTCGCCCTTTGCTCAGGCTGGCCTAGGGATTGTTTGGATCAAGGTTACTCCTCCGTGCGTTTCAACTTTTCCGCCACCCACTCGCCATTTTGGGCTTTTTTGGCCGGAACGTGGCAAAATACTCGATCTCCGTACCCCTGCTCTCCTCTCTCGAAATACTGAATAGGTTTCCTCGATCTGGCAACACTCTGTGCGACCAATTCTAGGCGCCTTGGCCACCTTTAGCGCCACGCTTGCCTGGCCGTTGGACACTAGCCGTGCCCAGTCGGGCGTCAGGAGGTGTTGCTGGCTGCTGGTAAGAAGTTGGATATCATGTATTCCGACCTTGCGTGACTCGATCACTTGTTGCAATTGTCTCCCAAATCCCATGTTGAAGACCTCGGGCGCCCTCCCGAAAACTTGGTGTGTGGGTTCCCAAGGCTCAGAGTGCATGGTTACCTGAGGCCCACTTTGCATTCTTCTGCGCCGGGTTGAAGCGAGGTCAGAGCACCACAATCGAATTTGTGAAGAGCGAGGGCGTGTGGACAAATACGGACTAAGTATCGACGGTTTTGGTAATACGGTCAGTCTCATGTGATTCTTCAACGAGGATTCTGCGCAAGGGCCTAATACTTTACAAGCATGTTCCTTCAAAGCTTTGGCACGGACAAGGGAAATACGACAGTTACCATTTTCTAGCGCATACCTGTGTATAAATACATTTCCGTCGACATTAACGCGAAAGCGCAAGAAATTGGCTCCCGGACTCGCGGTTCGCCTTGTTCTTGAGGTTCAGCAGCCTAGGATGCTCTGGAAAACTGGCTAGTTCGGACCGGCACTCACGTTCCGTTGTCAGACATCTTTGAATTCGCCGGAGCAGATATCTGAGTGCCTATTTGTTAGAGCCGGGATTATGTGTCAGAGCTAGAGACATCAGAATAAAGGCGGTCGGGTCAGCGAGTGGCACAAAATCGGTATACACGTACCAGAAAAAAATACCGTTACTGGCAAGTCGGAAAACTGGTCGTCCGCGCCATCTGATAGCGGCTCTGTGCTATCTACGACTTATCCATCTCTCGCAAGGCTTACCCCCTGGTCCCTGAAACGGTTGTCAGCCGGGATCCCGAGGAAACTGTCAGCAAGTTTTTGCTATAACGACGAAAGATAGTGCCAGCTTTCGAATCTTCTAAAAGAAGAAAAGCAAATGCAAGATCGGCCAGCAAGCGAGCCGCTATTGCATTGTGCCATTTGAGTTTCGTTCGGAAATAATTTGCTGAGCGAGCAGCCTACGTCGAACTAAAGCTTTAGCGAGTGGTGAGCATGCACGTACCGATAGAATGTCATCGATATAGTACCCACCCATATCTATAGCAGATCATGCGCTCCAAAGATCTAGTCTAGATTGGAGCTTGTGAGTGCCAAGCTAGGTTCAAAGATAGCCATCCTCTTCTTGGACTTGTTTGTTCCAGGTGGTTTCAAAAGGTCGTTCGGGGAGGGCGGATGACGAGTCCTGGTCGTGCCCGGTCTCGAGGTCTGCGGGCACCATCTGCGTCGGAGTAGGCGATGGACGGGCCAGCGAATTGTGCGTTAGTCTGGAGCTATATTACGGGCCACCAAGTATAGGGGACCCCCTCTTGCTTCCCGCTCTTACCATGGCGGCCGCCCTTCTAGATCTAGATCCTCCGCAGGGCAACAATTTGCTTGCTTCCGTCAGGCGGACCCTCGCTGGGGAGCTAGTTTCGTAGCGAGGTTGAAGTCAGGCACGGTGTGGAGCTTGAGCCGCTGCAGCATAGCAGGATAATTCTGCGCCCTGCTTTTTTTGCGGACGCTGGCAGTCGTTGTGAATATAAAAGGGAGGGAACCTTCCCACCGACTCAAAAGTTTCTTCGATCCAAAAACATCATCCTCTCATCATCAGACTTCGCAAGACTTCCAAGCTCCGCTTTCTTCCTCACCAATAAGAAACTCCACTGAACCTTCTCACGTACAACCTCTTTGTCCACAAAGAAACAAAGTAAGTCTCCCCTTCGTGTTCGTTCATCATCCTCCTCGAATGTCTTGCTGATATTCTGTATTAGAATGCAATTCACTACAATGAATTTCTCCAAGACTAAGGGCAAGGTCGAAGAGCCGACCCTCATGACTGTAAGTATACATCTTCCATCCATTTCCATTCGACGATGACTCTAACCGCCATTGTCCTTTTAGATTCCGGGTTATCCATGCCCAACATGCGCGGCCAAGGGAATACAAACCATTGTGATCAATGGTCGATCGTGCCCCAAGTGTGGAACAGAAATTGATGTCAACAAACCAACCAAGCACCTCTGAGTCCCAGCACTCCAACTACTGATGATGAGGTCTCTCTGTGTGGCGATGGATGGCTGGCTAGCCAATGTTTTTCCTTATTCACAAAAGTCTTTTTTCCTATAACTTCAAGATCGCGTTTCAATCATGGTTCCTAATTATTTCTATTATCTCTGACGTTCTGTACATCGATGCATCCCTGTCAAGTAATTCATGCATCGAAGTGAACCTACTTCATGTATCTTAACGTCTAGAAAAACAAGGAGACACCGTCTCAATTCTTCCTTTCGATCTGACACGCCTTGTCCTTACCGCACAGACTAGAAGTTGCTTGGCTACCTCGCCAACCTAACGTACGCATTAGCTTGCTGGCTGTCTGCTCGAAAGACATATCGTTCCTGGAAATGCAGCTCAATTCTCAAGCTATCTTGCATATCGTGCTAGCACTAGACGTTCCATCCGACCAATTGGGCCGACCAAGCTTCGGACTCGGAGGACCGCTAGTCAATCATTACTGTAACCTGTTTCAGCAATAGCCCTCCGTTGGGCAGCCCTGAGGCGTTCGCATCTGTCACCTTGCATAGCCCTGCCAAATACGTGTAAAGGTAAGAGCTTCGTGTATCGTGCTTAAGCCCGGATTTTCCAAAAGATCAGATTCTGTGCCGCAGCTTCCTTTCAAGGCTTGTTACTCAAAAGAATCCAACAAGAGCAATCCGTTCATATACCCATCCTAGCGGACCGCCTGGCAAGCAAGCTTTACCTGGTTTCTTCTTAAGTTGGCCGCCGAATTGGGCCGGTCGCGATTTGCTCTCGGAAACGGGACAACGCTAATTACCAGATGTGATGTTGCAGATTCTCTCATGCATCATGGATTCCCTGTCGGCCATCTTGCTTCCAGGCTAAAGCTTCTCCAGACCAAGCGCCCAGGCTATTTCGCGGTCCCACTCGCTAAATTCTAGACCACGATTGTGTTGCTTGGTTATTGACCCGGATGCCCTTTGCGACTTGGGATCCGTCGTGTGATATCACATTTCAGGAGCTTCGTGTTCAGACATTCCACGTCGTGGGCAGAGTGGCGGCCTGGCTTGGTCAGATGCAAAACGGCACCAGCCTAATTGTCAGCTATACGATGGCTTCATGAAGAAGGTCGAAGGTGGGCTCTGGACTGATCCTGCCGAAAATAACTATTTCTTTGCGGCCATGACGTCTTCCCTCATTTCTCAGGGCTTCGTTAACATGACTCTTGGCCAGCACGTTCGCTTCGGGGCTGCGGAGATAACCAAGTTCTGAGGAAAGTAAGGAAAGTGTATCCCCGATCCAATATCGGTTAAAATTCTGGTGGACCTCGACTGAGACCTGTGGACCAAAGATCGGACGATAACGGGGCGTGGTATACGAGGCAGTGCCCTCAAACGTGGCTGTCTGTCGTGCAGAAGGCTGAAGCCTAGTGAACCTCACATGTGAATTATCAGCGAATGCTGTTTGAACTCAGGCAGGCTTCCACAATGGCATTAGACTTACAGTTTTTAGTCTCCTGCTGAAACTGCAACTTTTGGCAACAGCCATACTGGGTTCTCGGATCATTGTCAGGCTTTGTTGGCGTCGAGAATGCCTTCGAATCGTGGGTAAGGTGATGAGGTTGAGGATGGTGGAAATGCGCGGAGAGCAGCCTCGACAGTCTGGCCCGCCATCGAGATGCTGCTTCCCTACGATGCTGAGGTCCGCACGCTGCGTGACTACCAAGTCTCGGGGCTTCGACAGGTTGTCATAAGCTCTAGATCTTTTTCCCTTCATCTTTATTCTTCGATCCTCGTCTATCGATCGTGCTGGCTTCCAAGTTAGCTTTCAGCATCGCAATCAATTGAGCCAAAGGTCGAAATCCTTCATCTCAGAGAATAACGTTACAAAGCTCGAGTCCACGGCCGGCCGTATCGGTCAACATCGACGCGTCAATGCCGCCCTCCTCGCAAAAATCCGCTCTCAAACTCGTCAAATACGTCCCCGTCCTGCCGTAAGTAGCTATTCTTCTCAAAGTCGTTCGGGACAGCAACAGCTGACAAGTCTATGCAGAGACGAGACGATGCTTGCTTCCTCAGGTGATGCCCAAGTGCCCATTGT
This sequence comes from Drechslerella dactyloides, assembly GCA_020064725.1. NCBI lineage: Eukaryota > Fungi > Ascomycota > Orbiliomycetes > Orbiliales > Orbiliaceae > Drechslerella > Drechslerella dactyloides. The sequence goes on from JAGTWJ010000017.1 coordinate 506,429, forward strand.
GCACCTGCCAGCCCATATGCCACCACCAATCGCGATGGCGGAGACAGGCTACGCAGTAGGTATCGCCGACCCTAATGGCTTACCAGCCTGGGCAAAGCCAATCAGCGTCAGCGAGGGACACAGCCGCCGCCATTGCAGTCATCATCATCACCACCACCACGCCACGATTGCACCGAACGCCGGTCCTGAGTACCTCGTGCCGATGGCTACAGCCGTTCCAAACCCTAACGGTCCTGGTTTGATTTTACTACAGCCAGCAGACCCACGGATGGTTCCTTGCATGTCAGTTCCAGGCGCTTACGCGACTGACAGCGACGAGCTTGACACCATCCGCGGCGAGAATTACCGCAACCGCAACCAGCCGCTGCTCATTGGTTCCGGCGAGTACAGCGACTTTGAAGCGGATGAGCTCGGTCGAGATTTCGCCCGTGTTCGTCTTCAGGCAGAGGCCAGCGAGCGGTTCAGATTCGAGGAATTGGAGCGCGAGCGAGCCCTCCACGGTGAGCATGCGCAAGCCGAGGAAGCCAAACGACAGCGTGACTGGGAGACCTGGGCACTAGCCATGGGGATCATCCAGGACCGTGAACGCGTCGGCGGGGGACCTGGATTCCCACATCACGAGGCCTATGAGGACAGCGAACGAGTCATCAATATAAATATCCGCCAGCCTTGCAAGATGTGCAGGGAGCCGGTTATCATGGAGACTCAGACTGTCCACCATCGGTTCCCGAACAACGATGCCAGCAAAGGTATCGGAATCAACGTCGACGGTCCAGGAAAGTCAGCAGAGGACGACGTACTCTGCCGCCGATGCAAAGACGATCTGAACGAGAAGAAAGAGAAAAAGGAGCTCCTGCGTAAAGTTGTTCGAGAAGTCATCGACGAGAAAAGTACGTTTGAGCCTACAACCGAACCTGCTTCCCAGCATCCACCTAACCGTGCTCACTTCTTATATAGGCAAAGCCAAAAAGGAGAAGAAGGATAAAGGTGGAACGGTCGTCTTGCACTCGTCTTCCAGTAGCGAGTTTGCTTCGGCAGAAAGCGACGAGAACGACCAGCCATACGATCGTGAGCACACTCGCAAAACTCAAAATCTCAGCTTACGCCACCGTGGAGGGAACAAAGAGCAGGCATTCGAAGTCCGTCTCGGGGAAACGGTAAGCATTCCGAACGCCGACAAACTAGTCGATGATACCACAAAAATCAAACCGAAATTGTCAATGCGTAGACTGTCGACATTCTCAAGACATGTTTTCTGGAGGATCAAGCTGACGGCCCTGTCATCTATAGAGTCCTCAATCCATCGCTGCTTCTGCACGCGGCTACTCTCGCGGTCACCATCATCACCCCCATCACCATCACGGACAATACGCAAAACCCAAGTTCGATGATTACAGTGGCTCTGAGTCCGAGATTGAGCTTCAAATCAGGGGATCGCGTCAGCATACTCCAAACCCACAGAAACATCAAGCCCACACCCCCGTCAGCGGCCTCAGCAAAACCCGCTATGTCAACGTAGTCGAAGATGTCTCCACGGAGGCCTCGTCCTCCGAGTCCGAGCGAGACGAAAACGAAGCTCCAGGCGTTCATCGATCGAGCCGCGCCCACAAGGTCACTCACCACCATGGCAGTCGCTCCCATCAATCGCCCCTCGCAGCATCTATCAAACAAAATCCAGACAAATTCGTCAAGGCAGTTCTCCGCCACCTCGACGGAGAGACCTATCGTGAGAAGGGCCACAACCCCAAGCTAGCCGTCAAGGTTGCCAACGACAAACGACACATCGACACCACGGGCCACTCCTGCAGCAGCGAGGAAGGAAGCAAGGATTCTGAAGAATACGACGTCAACGTCAACTTCTCGGTCAAGAAACCACAAAGGGACGGCAAGCATTCATCCCACGCCCGCCATCACCGCGGCCGAGCTAAAGCTGCACGTCTTCCTGAGGACACTTCTACATCGTACACGTCTCGTGGCCATCATCGTAGGAGCAGTTCTGCTGGCGATTACCCGGTCAACCCCGCCAAATTACACGACTCGCTTCACACGTCTGCTGGCCGCCACTCGAGCCCACATATCGGTAAGGGAGGCAAGCATAGCGTGACGGGGGATAGGCCTGGCTTCCTTAGGGGCTGGTCTTTCTTCCAAAAATCGTCATTCTAGCTGTCTTTTCTCTCTGAAAGCCGCTTGATAGCCGGTCATCATTGACAACATTTGACTCGTGCTGCTACGGCTTATTGCAGAAACTTACGATTGAGAGAAGTCTGCGGTTTTTCTTTTATAAGAATTTGCATAGCCAGGCGTCTATAGGATAACTAACCGGAATATTGACATTAAAAGGCGTGACGCATGTTTTTTCGATTCTTTTTTTTTTTCGCCATAGCTAGGACACATCATCCTGCTTCTCCTCCGTTCCTCCTTTTATTCTTACTCACCATCGTACGCTTGATTTTCATTCTTCTTTCGGTGCATGGTTCTATATTCTCTCCTATACTATCCCTCCTCTCTATTGTCAGATACTACAAGTGCATGACAGTCTATAGGAAGATTCAATACAACTTTGAATCCCGCATTTTTGCAGGGATATCTCTTACTCTTTCACAAATTCTACGCTGGTTTTCTCTTTCAATGTGTTTTTCTATTCGGAATTTTTTTCCCGATTTTGTGTAGCCTCGATGCCAGGCGCTGTAACAGCTGGCATCGAGGCTAGATTTTGTGGGCAGGAGATGAACGACTATGCATGCATACATTTAATGAATGTATGCGACCAATCTGTAAGCCCACCTAGCTAGCATACAGAGACAAACTAACAGCTGATAAAAGACGGACTTCGAGTTGTGCACGAAAGGCCACATGCAGGCATACATGCATCCACCGGCAAGCTCGCTCGAATTTGCGATCAATCAATGCGTCAACCGATGCTTTAAAATCAACCAACGGCTCAACGAATCAGCGGATCGATCTATCACTTATCCATATCGTAATCCTCGTCGATATCCCGTCGAGCTTGGCGTGGGGTGATGTCCGGATCCTCCTCTCTGGCCTCATCCTTCTTACTCTCCTTTTGGGCACTGGCAATATCACTGCCATCCACGGAGCTCTCGTAGTCGCATGGCTCGCAGTCGCTAACATAGCCGAGTGATTCGTCGTCGCGGAGGCCGTTAGGGGTACCGTCCATACCGGGGACCAGGCTTTTGATATCACCAAACATGGTGCTCAGGTAGACCATAATCTCGGCGTTGGACAGCTGCGGCTCGCCGCTGGACGGAGTGCAGGTGCCGCTTGCGAGAGATTTACCCTCGCTGGCGATGGTACGGTTGATATCGATACTGCTCTTGCTGACGACGGATGGGTCCGACAGGTCGTTTTCCCGCGAATGGAGTTTTGGCCGTTGCTGCTTAAGCTTCTGGGATTGCAGGAGGGCGAGCATCTGGTCGTCGTCGGAACCGAAGTAGTCCAGGATCTGCTGGAAGAGGTGCGTGGGGGTTGGTGCATCGGGGCACTCGGCGGCGCGGGCTAGCATGAGACGGATGGTGGAGAAGGGAGTATTTTGGTCAAAGATCTCTTCGGCTCGAGCCTCGCGGAGGTGGGCCCGCTGGCTGTCGGTGAGAGAGCCGGTGAGAGAGGCGAAGGTGTGCTTCTCGGCAAGCGTTGGGCTGGCGCCGGTGATGTTGGCGCCTTTGAAGCTTTCGGAGAGGGAGGTCTTCCCCAGCTGGATACGCATGGCGTCCGTCGGTGAGGGCTGGAGGCGAGTGTGGAGTGCACTGTTAGCTGGAGTATACATACACCTGGATGGGAGTACATGGGTCGTGACTCAACGCCCACGATCATGAATGTACTTACCGGACTGGATGACATGGCTGCGATGGAGCTGGCTCTTGAGGCTAAACGGGGAGTTATCTAGATTCAAGTCGATATCCTGCGATCCTTCATGAATTCATACCGGTGTGGAATGATTGATAGGTTGACTGGTGGTGCGACATGTGCCGTGCTAGCTGTGGTATGAAGGTGGTGCCTGCTGCGCTGGTGTAGTGAGGGGGTTGATTAGCAACAGGAAAGAAGGACACACACATGACTACACTCACTACTAAATGAATATTTATCTATGTGGCAAGTGTTAATAAATACGTCTAGAGCGCAGTTCAGACGGAGATCAAGGATATCGATCTCAGATCAACACGGTTCGATGTTGCATTTTGAGCACGCACGCCAGTGGATCCCGCAGGAATGAGGGCGTTTCTAGCTGTAATGTGAGCGATATACGTATGTTGAGACGCGCTTGGATTATAGGCATATACGCGGTGTCAATCGATTATATGCTAGTACGTATACTCTGACACACTAGCTGGGAACCCGGCCGTGCATGTGGATCCACGGGGCTTCTCTGGGCACACCATTGTGTCGGAATTACGTAAATTAACTTGGTCCCGAACGCGTTAACGGATAGCCCTGAGACGTCTAGACCAGCCGAGCAGATACAGCAATAAAGCTTATTGCATGCGCATACATGTATATTGCGAGAAGTCGACGCACATAGAAGCCTACGCAACGATTCTAACATCTGGCAACAATGTTCATTCGATAGCCTGAGCTGCTTAAGATTCCGGGTGAATTGGTTGTCTTTCTGACGCGGTTCGGACTGCTCAGCTCTGCACGGGCTCGCCTGAGTGAGCAGGTATCACCCGGCCGATACTATTAATATTTTACCCCGAATAATTGCAGGAGAAACTTATGCCGGCGATGTTGCGCCTGCGAGCCAACCAACATGTGCTCCTATGCCTATAAGCCACCGTCGATCGACGACATCCGCAACCTACACACATGCGCGAATATCGCGACAGTTTCTGTATCAAGTACACGTTTTCTGCTGAACCGCTGAGTATGAACATCCGGAAGACTCTAAACAGCCTCATGGAGGCGTTGTTCGGAAAGCTTTGGAACTTAGACGACATGATGGCTGCCTATGACCCCTCCGCCCGCCACCCGGCGGTGAGAGAATGGTCCTTCTCAATTGTATCGTGTAGGAGTTATCACTGTTTGTTAGGAAGTGTTTGCAGAGCGTGGAGCAAAAGAAGTGAGTACGGCGCCAAAGTCGTAGGGATCGATCGGACGAACGGGTCGGATCGGCGGGTTCTTGGTATGGATGCGGATAGGGCACTCTTTGGTTCAACATACCCATTGCGTATTATCACCAATTCTTTTGGGTATCTCGCTACACTTCGCTTCACTGCATGCTTGTATGAAATTCGTCCAGATCAAGACGCCTGGTGACCAAACGGATTTGTCTTACCGAACGTATCCGGTTTGGTGAGCCAGCACCCGTCTCGCTTCTAGACTATTACAATATACACTAATATTCGGAGCCAAGGTTGGTGGCACAATATGTTGAAGTGAACTAAGCGTTGCTGTTGCATTTCGTGAATTCAAGCGCCGTCGACACGCCAAAATGGTACCTCAGGACCAAGCATTGGCGCTCCATTGGCAGGCCTTTGGCGTGCGGGGTTCACAAACTACAGGATCGATACCACTGCAGTACCGCTTACGCCGGATATTTACAAGGAGACCAGTCAGTCGACATTGAGTCGTTGGGCGGAGTTAGCGAGGTTCCGTCTGTTTGCGCTCGCGTCGCCCCGCCAAACCGGGCAAGCGAAGCTTCGTCATCTTCCGCATATAGCATTGAAACGTGAGCATTTACGGAGCTGTGGAGAAGCTGCTTCGGTGGCTTTTAGATCTGTGATCTTGAGGTTAAGTTCCATCTGGACAGGATCCTCATATTTCCTTCTCCTTTTCGATTCCATTGTGGTAGGTTCACGATCTCGAGAGCTTGTGCTGCAACCTAACGTCATCCAACGCATTTTGAATATCTAGTAGCCCCGCTGTCACAGAGCAGCATTAGATTAGGTTACATCTCAGGCAAGTACGCATCTTGACTCTCAATACACTCTCCCGGTACGCGGGGTATACGCCCATCCTGAGCCCCTAATATCGGGCCCCCTATCGATCGAAGCTGGTGACCGTAACGCTGACTCTATCTTTATCAGAACTTACCCCGCCGTCGTGATGGCCACAGTCGACCCCGCCGCCCAGGTCGGCGGCGGCATCTCCTCCACCAAGCAGGCGCTTACACCCCTCAAAGTCACCTCCGAGGCCCTCCTCAGCGAGCTCAAGGCCATCTACGAATACCGCAGCAAAGATGTCTCCTTCGAAAAGTTCGTCGAGGAATTCTGCGCGCCTGACAGGAACGCCATCCTCCCACCGCCCGCCACGGACCTCAATCACTCCCTGACGTCCTACTTCATCTCTTCCAGCCACAACACCTACCTGACCGACCACCAGCTGTACGGCAGTTCCTCCACCGAAGGCTACGTCAATGTCCTCAGTCGCGCGTGTCGCTGTGTCGAAATCGACGTCTGGGACGGCGACGACGGTGAGCCAAAGGTCGATCACGGCTGGACCCTGACCAAGGATATCAAATTCAAGGAAGCCTGTGAGGCTATAGCCGAACACGCCTTCGTAGCCTCCGACTTGCCTATCATCGTCAGCCTCGAATGCCATGCCGGCATGGAGCAGCAGGAAAAGATGGTGAAGATCATGAAGACCGCGTGGAAGGACACACTCCTCCTCGGCGAACTACCTGGGTGGAATGTAGCGGAGAAGGGCCTACCACCCCCCGGGCTCCTGAAGAACAAAATCCTCGTCAAGGTGAGCCCCATACCCTGAACATATAGCCCCCAGCATCACCCTCCTGAGCTATTGCATGCACATACACATACGAACCCCCTCCCTATACGTGGCGTGGCAGCAGTAGCAGTACCAGTGATGCCTAATACATAGCCTCACGCTTCCACGCTTTGGGCCTCCCGTACTCAAAGACAATCTTCAAACAGGTCAAGTACCTCCCACCAGACGCCCAACCCGGCGGCCCCGCCTCCCAAATGCAGTCTCTCTCGGAGCAGACGAAATCCCTCGCCCTGACTCCTACCGCGTCCAACACTGCCGATGACGACGAAGAAGACCTCTCCGATACACCAAACAAAGAGAAGACCCCCAAGGTCAGAATCAGCGCCGCTCTCTCTGCCCTCGGCGTGTACGCCTCGGCCATGAAGTTCACCGAATCCTTCTCCGATGCCGTCTCCCGCCGGCCCAACCACGTCTTCAGCTTCAGCGAGAAGAAATTCAACGCCCTCCACGAAGCCCAAGCCGACGCCCTCTTCCAACACAACCGCCACTTCCTCACCCGTGTCTACCCGCACGGCCTGCGCGTCTCCTCCTCGAATCTCGACCCGCATGACTTCTGGCGTCGCGGCGCACAGCTCGTCGCCCTCAATTGGCAAAAAGTCGACCGCGGCATGATGTTCAACGAGGCCATGTTCGCCGGTACCGGCGGCTACGTACTCAAGCCACAGTCGCATCTGCCGAACCTCCAGTCCGCCATTGCAATGAAGGATCTCGAAAAGATAATCGACATGCAGGTCAGCGTGCTCGCTGCCCAGGACCTCCCGCTGCCAGAGGGCGATACCAAGCCGTCGGGCTTCCACCCCTACGTCAAGTGCATCGTGCACGTCTCCCAGCTCGTCAAATACAAGGGCAAGACAAAACCGGGCAAAGGCATCGACTACGCATGGGGTGCAACAAAGGGCGCAATGAGCTTCAAGAACATGCGCAATGTCATCGAGGAACTCACATTCGTCCGCTTCAAGATCTACGACGACGAACTCGGCAAGGATAGCAAGGCGGCCTGGGCGTGCGTGCGGCTCGACCGGCTGAATACCGGTTACGGCTTGCTCAGGATGTTTGATATGAAGGGCAACAGGACGGACGGCGTGCTGCTGATCAGTGTTGACAAGGCAGCGCATTAACAGAACACACGCCTACATGCATGAATCGGTTCCGCGGTGCTGAAGTGCAAACTGGGATATACCGTCTATGTCTATCTGTCGTTTTATATCGCACCTAAATATGTTTCTGAATTATATCCGCTAGCAGGATTTGCTTGCATGCATGCATACGTACATGAGTAAGCACATGTGTCGATGTTTAGTTGTTTCCAAAAAATATACGACGTACCTACGTACAATTCGAAACGAGAATTCAATTGCGTAGGCTGCGCGCGTGAAAACCACACATATATACCGCATTCTTCTGTGAGAAGAAATTAGATATATATTTGAGACAGTGCCGCCGCTGTGTAGTCTTGAACCGTCTCATTAAAACTGCAGATATCGATAGGTATCGTATTGTCATCCGTACACGGTCATATGTATATTAGGTATATATATCTACGCCGGTTCACACCCCTATAAAGTAAATAATGTTGCACAGAGGTCCAGACGGGCACTGTCCCGCCATCTGGGTCGCAATCCACGACGATTGTCAGCTTAGCGAGCAGCGTAGGTCTGTATTGAGAGGCGTGCGAGATTGAACGAGGTCAACTAGCGAGATCGAGGTGACAAGTCGGCTCCAGAATGTTCGAATATGAATACGAACCCTCTGACATATATCAATGTTCGTATATGATCTACGAGATGTCATCCAGGTTATTACCCGGATAATTACACAATTCCTGACTGGCCAGATCTGCGGAAGGCTCGAGCCCTTATGGCTTTATACAACATTTACGTATCGCTGGAGTTGTGGCTAAATTACTGGAGCGCGAGCTCATGCTCATCTGTTCACCAAATACAATCTAACTAGGTCAATGTTTTCATTCATGAAAGATTTAATATGGATCTAGTTAATTTGATTCTTTCTACGGAAGTACAACAGACACTCGGATAATATATATATCAATAAATAGGCTACCAACTACCGTATATTAGAATATTTCCCTAATATAATGTCAACAAGCTTCGTTATGATTGCGAACCCATGCTATGACTGGCTCAATGGAATGAATTTTGCTTAGGATATATATAGCTGACACTATAAGAAATTCGCCTGAAAGTGACGATAGTTCCAGCTCGCCTACTGAGCTTAGGAGCAGTAGGACTACCGGATACCGTACACACTGAGGTACCTAGAGATACGCATAGAGACTTTACAAGGCCACGGGGACGCTGACTCGAACCCCTTAATTGGACAGACTTGATTCAACACGGTGCCGATATGCAATTTAGCTTTTAGATCTTTGGTTACATTTAGGGTTGAGCGCAAAATGCATGCGTGGCAAGGTAACCTCAAGTCTACTGACAGGTCCAATGTTGCAATTTCACTCCCAATAGGGCCAATTGTGTAATCTTCTTGATCAGATCAGCTGTCTCCACGGTATGTACGATAAAGGAGTCAGAGGGATTCCCATCCATGCCAACTAAGCTTTTTGCTTTGATATTACACGGAAGATTAATTGAAACAAATATAAGGGAAGTTGCATAAGTGCACTTTTGAAAAGACGAGCCATTTAGGATTGATGGTGGCCAAGATAACCTCGAACGCGAATAGATGTTTTGCCATTGCATCTTTGCTCGGCCGATAATATATCGATACTGCAGCGGCTCACCAACCGGCGTTCGGGCCTCATCCACGCGTGAACTTGAGGATTCGAGATCAATTAATTTCGCCACACATGTACAATTTGGGCATGTGCACTGCGATCACGCGCCCGGGATACAGGCTGATATCCGTCGGACAAGCTCGGCCCTACCAGGGCCAGCTTCAGCTCTCCCTGCTGCAGCTCGGGCCCGGCTATACACGGTGGCACTAAGTTCGATCTTGTGCGTGAACTCACTAAAATTCTCTACGGATGCGGTTATTTTCCGCCCGATATCCCAATATATATATATATATATATATATTAACAGCTAAGGCGTAGGAATGCAACTACATTGAAATTCGAGGCGGTCAACCGGCAGCCTAACTAGCGTGGTTATACAAAACCCACATGATACTCGTGCCCGTGCTAACTGCTTGCAGCTTATCACTCTTCCAGAATGGACGGCAGACCTGCGACGTTATTGGCTCCGTCGACTGGAAATGCAATGCACAACGGCGATCTACGTCGGCGACAAAGATTAGGCGATTGGGATGCGATGCCGATACGACGACGACGACCTGTGCGTGAAGCTATCTCTCCGCGAAGCCAACCGCCCGCCGGCTTAGCTCGACGTGTTGGTAAGCGATGTGAGCGCATCCCTCCAAACTATCTAGGTGCTCATGTTAGCTTAGCTAGGCACCCTCGGGATCGATGATTGCATGCACGTATACGTTACTGCTACAACTGATATGACCCGAGCAGCGCAGCGGAGGCCGGAATCTGCTCCACGAAGCCGAACAAGCAAGCAACTTGATAAGAACTCGAATTCGAATTCATTGCTGAGTTCCAATTGACCGGGCGAATTAATCAAGGATCCAGCCGGTAAACAATAGCCGAGTTATAGTTTGGCCGGCCCCGGTTGGTGGTCCGCTGCCCGGGGCACAGCTTCCACTTGACACTCGATGAATGTTGAAAACGGGAAAGGTCTGACAAATACTTCAAGATGCTTTAACTCATTTGAATCGATTCCAACAGTTGAAACCGCCCGGCAGATACCGGTCCAATGCTACGCATACGCAATGTCACGTAGGTTACCTCATTACTAACTGCACGCTGATATCAATGGCACCCAACTCGTCGACACTAATCTGCCACCTGAGCGTACTCCCCACGCTAGCACCGGTAGTCTGACGACCAATTTTGCTGACTAGAGACTATCTAGATATCTTTAGAAACACGTCGATGCACGCCGCGAATTCGAAAGCTTCCTCCGCATGCATATGTGCGTGCGTGCGTGCATGCAGGTGGCACGATTTCCGTACGCGGTGCCCCCCAACATACGTATACACCTGTCAGAGCTAGTCCGCCGTGTCCACTCGGCGCTCTATGAATACTAGCTCGACAAATTCGAAGGGGAACTCACTCTTCGCACGTGTAGATGCATGCCAAAACGAGCCGATATACATGTACGTACTTCGCGACCCACATCGATGGAAGCAGTGGTCTCGTTAGTCGATAGGGTCGACAGTGGGGACGATTTCGATGCTGCCTTGCCAGTCACCCTGCAGCCACTGCTCCACCGTACATATGCCCACATCGCATCGTGCCAGAAAATAGAAGTGCTGGATGCAGCAGAGCCGCGACCCACCCTCTGTCAGGACAGAGACAAGATTGAAGAGGGCGATGGCATTGAACGGAAAGCGGTGCCGGGGGCAAATTCCGCGAATTCGTCTGGACTTTCCCGCCGCACTGCCCAGGCTGATTTCTTGCCTGGGCATGCTGGGGGGCATAGCCTCCACCATTTCCCGTCCTATTCACCCGCTCGTCGCCCCGGTGTTCATCCCCCTGGACGTTTTAAGCCTCAGGTTTCAAGCACTCTGATTGGCCGCTTCCGAGGTTTCTGCTGCAGCTATCGCAAGTGAGAGAATGCAACGGCACCGAGCCTAGACGCCGAACTGCCTCGCTATGCCATGTCTAGCTCCTAACGACATCCGAACAGTTCCCAACCAGGTGCATGCGCATGCCTGCCTGCCCGTATCGGACGGTAAACCGCCTCGCAACCACGTCGTCTCGGATGGTGTTACGTTTCTGATCCTTCGCTTTGCTTCACGGGCGGGTCCCGGTCGCCAGGGAGCGAAATCAAGGAAGCGGACGGCAGGGCAGTCGAGCATGGACCACGTACGTACGTAATCACTGTAGTCCACCAGAACAGTCGCCAGGCATCCGCTATTCCGGTATGTACTAGGTTTAACGTTTATTTGGGATCTAGCTTGCTAACGTCGTCGATTGGAGCTCCATGTCGAGGTCCTTTTTGAGAATGACTGTTGGTTTTCTCCATCCCAATGAGGTATTGGACGCTAGTGCAGACTGCGTTTTTTCGCGTTCTTCCTCTACATTCAGCGACGGGACCCACCCGGCTGCAAGGAGACCGACGACTTGGCTTCCTGGCTTATTCATCGCGCAGCTGTCGCGGAGTTTTTGTGGTGCGCCAGGGTGCAGGTAGGTGGCGTTTGAACTTAGCACTCCTAGTTCATGTTAGCTTCTTTGTCGAGGTTCTTACAAATACTATGACCAGCTTCAGGGTCGAATGACGTTGTCCTCATCCCAATTGAGAGAATTGATACTTCTAATGAATGGCTATTCTTCCGTTGTTGAATCGCATATTCTGTTTTCAACAGCTGCAGCTCGCTCGCGCAGGCGAAATGGCTCCTTCATCCAGAACCGTACTCGCATCCCGGGGCGGGGATGAATATTGCATTTCGCACAGGCGTCGATGCATCTACATCGAACGTAACGTAACACCGACCAAACCGATCCTCAAACGTACGTAAGAAGGGACACAGCAGCGTTCATCCCTCCATCAGCCATCAACCCCACGCTATGCAGCCAAAAATTCCATGCAGACAGGCGGTTATGATGCGTGTCGACCCTACCGTATTTCAGCCATTCCATCTCCGGACATATCTCGCGAGAGGCAGTGTCCGAAAACGCAGGATTTAAATTACGTCGAATCGATCAGAAGAAAGCTTCTCCCGGCCGTCCGCCTGGTGTCATGGCAGGGCTCCACCCCGCCCGTAGCGCGATTCCGACAACAGCAGCCAGTGCGCCGGCAGCAACTAAAATCCCTTGCTTGATCGTCCGCTAGCTCGGTCATCGGTACATGGCCTCCGCAGTAAATGTTGGTGTGAATAGACTAGTGATCTCTCAATGACTGTGCGTGCGCCAGTACATACATACTTACATACGCCTCCACCATTGCATTGCATCCGCAGCCAATTACACAAAATTACCTGGAGAGGTGGACGTCAACCTTGTACCGTGTATATGCACGTCGGTCCCGAATTTCATTCATTCGTGCCTGCAATTTATCGCTCGATAACCATTGTTTGTTCATTCGCTCGCTCGCTCGCTTGGGGGACATTGCATCAACTGGATTCAGCCCCGCCTGGGACATGCATTCCCCAGAAGCACCTCCGTACGTCCTTTGTACTATCCCAAGCTGCATCCAGTGCCTTGGAAGATCGCTACCGTGATCGATGGCTTGTGTTCTTGACTCAGGCGGCGAGACACGACGTCTGCCCCCCTTCGTGGCGTGCTGCAGCTTAGCGAGGGCGGGCACCTGAACGAATATTCGAATGAAGGGACGGATGAATGAATGAATGGATAATGAATGCAACTGAACACTTGCCCGCCACGGCCGCCTCCTCGAGCTAGCTACCCGCCCTTGCTCACAGCCCACTGGCTCCGCGGCGCACGGGAAAGCAAGAAAAGTTCACATTTTAAAAGGATCTGCTACCACCACGATGACATGATACCTAGCTGGCGGCGCGATCAGGTAATCAGGATGGTGAGCTCGCGGCGTCGTGCGGCGTGATTGAAGGTGTTGGTGCCGTCAGGGATCCCGTTCAGCTTTGAACGCCATCGTGGCAAAGAACAGCAGCTGAAAATCTACAGTACTCCGTACTTCGTACATGCTTGTAAGTTGGAAAATGGAGGGATGGAGGGATGGCTGGCAGGATAAAGAACAGGTCCGTACTACCCGGGAGGTACAGCTGAGTTTGTAGCTCGCAGGCTCGTCGGCTTAAGCTTGCATGGCGAACCAGCGCTGCGCGGGTGGGAGCCGATCCAAAGAGCCTCATTTTGCGGTTTTGGCGGGCGGTGAGCGAACGAACAAACGAACGGAGTCGACAGAGAGAACCCGTGCGGATGCATGCATGCATACCATTCCGGAGATACAGGTTACTCACGTATGATGCGTATGTACTAATCCGCGAGTATTCAGACATGTATGGAAGGATATTTTTTTACCACTATTTTCTCGAGAGTTAGGTACAAACAAGCGTTCTTTTCTCTTCAAGATTATTCATTGCAAAAGCAGGTAAATGCATGCTGCGCTGGGCAAGGAGACTTCCCGCCCGATAAGTTGCGCCCCATAACGTTAAGAAAAGTAAAAGCGAGTCCACCAGTTTTTTTCGGCTCTCGTCCAAAATTACACATTCCCAAGCACGTCCAATGTCCCGTATATCCTGTAATCCCGATATAAATGAAAACCCGTCCGATAAATAATAATAAGGAATATTAAATCTCAGTGCGCTGCGAGTGAGGTGAAAAGCAGGACAGAAATTCGAAATTTGTATGCATCGCCTATGCATGCTGAACAGTGTCACAAACTCATGAAAGGACAACCCGAAACAGCCGAACGAAACCCATATAAACACATATAGACACAAAACCACAAGGAAATTCGTAATGATATCCATGAATGCACAAACAAATATATGTATACGATGTCGTAAAGAAGTGGCGCCGTGATCCATGAAGAAAAGCCCAAAGGATTTTTTTGAGTGAAAAAGAAACGAGCAGTGAGAGAATTAAGACGTAGGGTGTGGGAAGAAGAAAGGTCAACACCGTATCCACAAGACAACATAGGCAGAAGGAGCGGCGGTCTAGGCATCCATCTGCTCCTGCTTGATCTGCCGTGCGCTCGACGAGTCCGTCGACTCACTCATCGAGAAGTCTCGGCCGTTCGTTTCGCCTCCATACTCACCATCCGCATCCTCGTCCATCGCATCCGCATCACCGCGGTGGCGAAGAAGCCCATGCTCCTTCATCCAGGCGATAAGGTCTGGGTCATCCTTGTACCCGCGTCGCAGCAGCTCTTCGCTGTTACCGCTCTGGAAGTGTAGGCCGACGTGATCGATCAGGTCCATCCATGTCTTGTCGCCCCGCTCGAAGACCTCGTCGCAGAAGCCACAAGTCATACGTTGCGGCGGCGGGCGACGCTTCTCGCACCGGATTTTGGCCTGTCGCATCTCCTGCTTCCAGTTGTTCACGTCGTTTTCTGTGGACTTGCTGGCGTCGAAGTTGCAGTGCATGCGCTCGTGATGTTTCATGAAGAGATCGCCGCGGTTGAAGAGGATGCTCTTGGATCTGTTCTTCTCGCTGCAGTCAGGGTGGTCGCAAACGTACTGGTAGAGGACCAGGTGCTGGGTGGCGATGTGCCGCTTCCATTCGTTACGGGCGCCGAATCGTTGTCGACAGGTTGCGAAGCCGCAGATGCAGATGTAAGGCTTTGTGTGCTGGGTTTCCACATGTTTCCTGATAGAGAGTGAATGATGTTAGCATGTGTGGATGATATGCTGGTAGAGCATGAAGGGGAATGGCTCACTTGAGGTCGGACCGGTTCTTGAACTTGATGCCCTTGCAGTCTTCTCTGTCGCAGAGGTAGAAGGGAATCTTCTTGCGGTAGGTCTTTGGCCGAGCGTTCGGTCTGGCTGGCGACTCTTCGCTGCTGGAGGAGCCTCTGCGCCGTGTGATCCTCTTGCGCGACATCGGTGAGATGGGGGACTTTGGCAGCCGTGAGCTCTTGGAAGAGCTCACACTGGAGGTCTTGGTGGCGGAATGAGACTGGCTGCGACTTTCGTGGTGTGCTTGCGCCCGAGTCACTGGTATCTTGCGGGCCCAGTTGACGGTGTCGAAGGTTGAGACGAGAGTGCCCGGAGGGAAGATGGTGGGTTCATGCTCGAAGCCATAGCACCCAGTTGGCGACTCTGGCGAAGAGACCTCATGTTCATACTCCGGCTCTCCGAGGGAGAGGAAGCAGGGAAATTCGAATTTAATCTGGGGCTCCTTGTACGTATAAAGATCCGGGTCCCGATAGTTCAGCGTGAGGCTGGGGTCGATAACCTCGGCGCTCTTGAAATGGTATGAAGAGTCGGCAGCGGATAACGCTGCCTCCTGGAAGGCGAGAGGGAGCGAGTTGGATCTATAGTCTGATAGCGCTGAGCAATCTTGGTTCCAACTTGTCGCAGTGCCGTGGCCAGACGACGAGCTGCTACATAAACTGTGTTGGTCTTCCTCCTTCATGACTGGCCGCCAGGACATGGTATCCTGATCCACTGGGATCAAGCCAAGGGACGGTAGAGAAACGGGGCCGAGTCCTTGGAAGCCGTGAATGGGATTTGGTACAAGTCCCATCGGTAAAGCGCTCTCGCCAGCACTGAACCGCTCAATGGGGTGTTGTGACAGCGCCTGTATGGGAAGAGACAGCTTGTGTTCTCCGATATCCACCGTCCTGGTCTTGATGGAGTTGTCCTCAAAAGCACATAGGCTCGCAGAGAAATCCTGTGTCCAGTAGGCTACCGCCTCCATTGTATCAAATGTTAGAGTACGTATACGTGATGTTGATATTTTATCTGCTGCGCGCACGCATTTTCGGTTGTCAGTGTTGGGCTGCTGCATGAGATTCGCTTGCTTTCCGAAAGAAAGACTTCTTCAGAAAAAAAGGATACACGAGGTAACGCTCCCATTAATGACAACAAAAAACCGATCGCTTTGCGAGACGAGCAAGGTAAGAGGTCGAACTCACAGATATAGACAAATTGCTGTGTGGCTTGTTATGCGGACATCGGATTGGCGGAGGCGAGGGTATATCGATGCAGGTTTGGTTCAATGTAGGAAGCGATGTCTGACTTGGACGAGATGGTACACTGAGGAAATGTACAACGATGGAAAGAAGAATTCAGGTTAGATGGAAAGGTGCGGATGGTTGAGGATTCGGGTGATTGACCAAAATGTATGTTCAGTAATGAGACGCATAGTTCGGAGGGTCGTGATTTTATATAGTTTTATTCTCTCCAAACGATCCAACATGAGTATACTAGCAGCTTTCTCTCTCAATATCGAGAGAGAAGCCAAAGTCAGGCCGAGACCCACTTCTAACGACCTCCCTGCCAAACGTCGCTTTGCTTTTCGCGCCCCACCCACCACTGACCGGGGCAGAGAGGCCCCGGGGCGTTTGCGTTCTGTCTTGTTCTGTTCCGCAGCTTCTAGTGAGTGGGCCATCCTGCAGAGGCGCCATGCAGGTCGTCGCTCCCTCGGGCCACCGTCTTGCTCTCAACCTGCTGTCCCTTGAATGGCTAAGTTTGGCCCACTCGGTAAGAGCCTCTCGCAAGTGCGATGAAACCTTTGCTCAGCCCGCGGAGGTGCAGCCAGCAACCAAGTTTGTGTGACCAAAGAAACATTTCACCATGATATGACGATAGCTTCATGTTTCCACGCAAGCCCCTCGATTGCGAGATTGTTTTTGTAATTCCGACTGCAGTCGCATAATTCCCGTCACAGGCCTTCCCTTTGCCGTCACAAAACGACCTGACGCGAAAGGGACGGCAAATTCGCCGGAAAACCCGACCATTCGATAGGCTGGGCACCTCGTCCCCTGCAAAAGAGCTTGCTGCGTCGGTTTGGGAATGCTCCGCATGCCTGAAAGGGCGCAAGGATCCGGACGGGATCGATGCTCCCTGCTCACATCAGAGTTATCATCATCAAGCGTCCAGGATCCAACCGAGCAGGCCGCATTTCGTCTTCCCGGAGGTGTTCAGCTGACAGGGGGCCTCCTCCCGGGCCTGCTCAACGGGAGGCGAACTAAAAATGACCGCGAAATAGGAGAGTAAAATTCCTTGCATCAATGTCTAGCAGTAGAATTCCGACCCGCGGTCGATCGATTGGAGAAGCAGGCATCGGCTCAGTTTCATGAGACACCAGAGCGTTAATATCGATCGCCAAGGAGGCAGTACTGCGACCAAGGTCGAGTCGTTGACCGCTTGTTATCTCACTATCTTGGGATGCGTGTCCCGTGTGGAGGATCTTTCCTCGGCAATAGACACCACAGGACTTTTCCCCGCAAAAGAAGCTGTTGGCCTGCGGACGTAGACCACGGAAGACATCGCTGATTTGTCGTCCCTAGATAACTATGACACAACTATCTTCATCCGTCTTTCGGGACGCGAGATGTAGTGCCTGCCTCATTTTGCGGGTGCCTGGGCTGATGTGCATTGGTCAAAATGGGAACCTGGCGTAGTTTTCGTCGTGAATGTCGGCACCCAGAAATAAGAAAAGCCCGTACAGCTCCGCGAGACTAGGGTGGAGGTAAAAGCTCACCAGTAATTGCAAGTCCGAGCGACCGACCTACATGAGTCCCATGCGGGTTTTCTCTTGGGATCGATCTGACAATTGGCTGAGAGAGGCCCTAAATGTACTCTGTCCAATCACTCGAAGCGGTTTGAGCCTCAACCCCGCCCACCCCTACGCGGTCAGATGAGCAAGTCGCGCCCTCGTGGATCCGCTTCCCTGTCCTCAATGAGCCGGAGTGCGGGATTTGGCGCACTTGGGCATACCGTGCATATCTTCCAACACTCTGGGTATCAAACGAAGCTGGATCTTGCTCGTCATTCGGCGTTCTAGATTGGTGCAAGTCAATTGAAAGCAAGTGTAGGGTATTCCTGGACATGAACAGCTCGAAATGTTGCCTGCAAATTGCCGGCCTGTGGGCAAACCGCAAGCGCAAGCGGGACGCACAGATTGATGACGGACAAGTTTGTCCCCAAACCGCTGCCTATTGCCGTGTTCGGGCCCAAGCTGCTCAATCATCTCTCGACTGAGAAGTCTAATTTAGTGGTCCGGATGGCAAGTTTTAAGTCTTCGACGGCAGGCTTCCACGATGGGTCACGCTGCGTGTGGCGTCCGGGTGGGGTGAGTGTCGAATCGACAGGTGCCGTGCAGATGGTGGTTGACTTGCTTGCGTGCCTGCCGCTGCTGTTTTTAGAAGCAACCGCCTGCCTGGTCCCCCAACGCAAATTTCTCCACAAGGTGCCGCGGCTCCGGGCTGTGATAGCAAGGTGCTCCAGGACACCAGCAAACATGCCCCGCCATGCCACCGCCCAAGGCACAACAGCAGGAGATCTGGCCACATACTCTTCCTTCCAAATCAGCAAGTATTCGCGGGACTATATGTAGGTACATTGGCGACCAGGTGGGGCTCTCAGTGGCCTTGATCCGCCAAATGCAGTGCTGTTTCGAACCCAGGCCCAACGTTGCGGGCAGACACTATTCGGGACGCTTCAGCGGTCAATTGACTGAAGCTGGCCAGTAGCTTGCGGCTATACAATGGGAGATCTTAAGCAATCAGCAGTATCTTGTTACCATAATCTTTTTACTAGCAATCACTGACAGAATCTGGTTTGAGGCTGTTGAATTTCGGCCTGTTACGATTAGCGACTGGACAGGGGCAAAGGTACTATCAAGGTCTATACTTGATCTAAACCAGACAACTGTGTGGGTTTTGCTTACGAGACCAACTCTATCTATTTTACTCGCCTTACAGACGCTCCCGTCTCGTTTGGTTTATTCGGATAAGATTGGTCTCGTAAACCAGACCGCACGAAGTGCGAGCAATAAGATCTCATTGCATTGTACACAATATGGGTATTCCCAGACTTCTTTAGGTCGCTGACAACACTGCGCTGTTGCATTGCAGGGGCAGTTCTACGGTCTTCTCGCGGTCTTGCTCAGTTCTTCTGTAACGCCAAGGGCCGTGAGAACCTTGCTTTTGGAGCGATAGCGAAAGGATTACATATCGCCTCGCCGTTACATATGCGGCGATCCCTGAACGGCGAATTCCAGGACACTAGCAGAGCAATCAGCGAGCCAATCAGTATCGTGTGGACGGAGGCTCTAGTGGAGACGGTGCAAGTAGTTGGTCTCCCCGAAAGCACTTTCAAAGGATATAACATGCCTCAGCCATATGTATCGAAACTTAAGGCGTACAAAGCAGTATGGTGTCTCAGTAGAGGATCTAGCACTGCCTCTTGACTTGACTAGCTAGGCGAACAGCTGGCGCGCCTGATATCATCTCAGGCTGCCGGTTTCTTTTTTCCGGAAGTAGCAATAACTGTCCCGGAAACCTGTATCAGAGACGGCAGGATTGTTCGTGGTGTGTCATGAATTAGCCCCTCTGCGTTCATCGCGAAAGGAGTTCTGGATACGTGGCAATGTTATAACTTACGCAATGTCGGGACCTGCGAGCTCAGATCAGCGTGATCATGACGGCTCCACATAGCTCGTATTAGATAACGGGGTAATTGGGCGAGAGATTGTCTCGCAAGCCAGACAGGAAGGCGAGAGATGAGATGAAACAAGGATCCATCTTCCTCGACAACATCTTCCTCGACAACATTCAGAATTTAGGAGCGTGTTGTTGAACTCAAGGCTGATGGACATCAGTAGTTTTCGAGACGGCGAAAAGTACGTAGAGTGTAGAATGGCTAAAGCTCAAAACCTAGAATCGCTGTGATACGCGCGATGCTGCTACATTGCCTGGAATTGGATGTTGCACCAAATCCGCGGAGCTGCGGTTGATGAAGTAGATAAAGGTGTTAGGGAGCGAACCTATAGCCTAGCTACTTACTTACTTACCTAGGTAATTGTAATATCAATCATTACATCAGCTCCAGCGCCGAATGATGTTGCAATTTGGGTCTCTCTGCTTGCTCAATAAGCCTTGCTAAGGTACTATTACCTGTATAACTTCCGAACTTCCGATTGAGCTATCTATTTGTATGCTACCAGCAAACGAACTCTAGGTTCGAGTATATCATCCTGCCTACTAGCAACAGCCGTGCTGGCATTTGCCCTGAGTCCGATAAAAAAAAAACCCTCCTCGATTGAATTGCAATATTGCCGGCGGGGCCGAGAAAATATCACAATTCTCACTAACGTGGCTACTTCCTCCGTCGTAGACACACTCACGAAGGACTCCAGACGAAAATCTTATACAATCTTACGAAAAGTACGATGGTCCATATAGGACCAGTGCGCCAGATCGTTGTACATAATCAAAGCCAGAATCGAACATCTCACGATTTGCGGGCCAATTCTTCATTCGCGAATATCACCAAGTCATGCCGGCATAAGATATGTCGCTCCAAGACCCGTTATACGTGCAAGTTGAAGCTCAATTTCCGATTGTACAATCTGATTCTAGTCTCGATGCCAGCTGGCCAAGCGTAGTTCATACATTTGCCTTCTTCACGGAAAGCCCCATGCTAATATTACCAACTCATATAGATGCACCCTACGAAGGCGTCTGGCTTGCGAGACAAATACTCTACCACGCAACGTACGCGTACTCATTCATCTATAAGGTCCCGATTACAAGCCTACTGTGATCCCCCGCTCTGGAGAGACCGCAATTGCGCATGGCAATAATCTCAGAAACGCCTTGCGGCTTGTCTCGCAAGCCAGAGGCCTTCCTTTGGCTGTGGAGCACGCAGTCCGGCTTCGCCGGCCCTAGGACTGGCAGTCTGTTTTACCTTCGTTGTATTTCGAAGTTGTACCTTCTGGATGGCGGCAAAATGTGATAGCTGGTACCTCACTCCGTTTCGCCCACCGGTTCCGGTACGAGTGATTATTCAGAGAGATCAAGACGCCTAGTCGACTCGTATATGCGTCAATTGGTGCAATGATAGCATTAAGACAGTTGCATATTGAGGCTTAACACAAATGCCTTTACAAAGCATTGAGTCAACTTCGAGATAATACACGTAATACGTAATCGGAATCCTATATCAAAGCACCCCAACCAAGGACTCGCCTTGCTTCACCGGCACGAGCATAAACTTGCGTGTAGATATATGGCACGACAAGAGCGGACGTGTCTCTGATAACACCCGAATACGACCAGCGGAGAACGCGGATATGTGGGCATTCCGAGATACGCCGGGGAAATCTACGAAGGAGGCAAGCACGCCAGGGTAGTACAGGGTCCGGTCAAGGCCCAACTATCAAAATCTCGCGTGCGCAGCTCACCAGCTTCTTCATCTACCTTTATGCAATTATCATCTTTTCGCCGAATACGCGTAGCTGACTCAACGAACTTGCACCCGTACCTCTAGATACAAATGCTCGATCCGAGCTGGCCCTGGTATACTTGAATATCCCCCGTGGCCATCGGTTTGGACCAGAATATCATCAGCTAGTCTAGTAACAAGAAGGGTGCTGGCCAACCAAAAGAAATTGCGTGAGCTTCGTTCACGAAACGGAAGCCTACATGTTTCTTAGTGAACTCACACCCGTCTAGCTTTAGTCAGACACCTGGCTAAAATAGATCGAGTTCTTCCACACACGCACACGAAATCTCGAAACCTATCCCAGACGCCGTGTTCATCTGATCATCAACATTTGGCATGTCAAAAGTCCCAGCAAGCTTTTAAGTCGTCAATATAGAAAAGCCAAACAGAATGAAGTCTGGTATACGTACGCGTACGTATACCAGGACTAAGCTAAGGAGATGACTTCATCACAAAACGCAACAAGACTAGCAGCTAGTCGAAATACCATCGATCGACTTGCGCCACCTTCATAACGATCTAAACGGCATGCGATAAAAAGCCTCCCTCGAAGCTCTCCCCAATGAGCCAGCTACGCATAATCTGCTCGCTAACAAGGATCCTTAGGGACATCGATTACGTATACGCTCAAATAATGCAAAGGACGAGACATGGCAAAGCTCAACCGGTCGAATGTTCAATAGTTATAGGTAAGTACTTACAACCCGCCGGATAATAAAACTTCCACTGATAATTAAGCAATTCTATAGCTCTATGGCGGTCTCGCAAGCCAAACCCACACAGTTCCCGAGACCACTCGATGGTGCTGCTACATCAGATTGCAGCAGCACGTGGCTTGACAACGCTCACACACCTCGCCACGAATATTCGTGGAATAGTCTCTAGCCCGAGACCGTCGCCAAGCCCGCAGGTCAGCGTCACGGGCTAGACTCTGTAGGCCAAGCTCGATGTTCCAGGTAGACCTACCTCAATTTAAGGTACCTGCAAGTGTTTCAAGCTAATCTAGCAAGGATATCTCGCGCCGTTTCACAAATGCGGTTGTCCTAATTACCACTAATCCGCCAATCGGCAAGCCCGTACCGAGATCCAACGGAAAGCTCTTTTCATCTGCTTGCAGACACTTTAAGCTCTTCGCAATATGAGTATCATCTATACCTAAGTACATGTACTTCTTGGTCTTTGGAATTCATGGAACCTCCAATACTGGATTCCTCGAAGTACATGTACTTTCGTCTGGGTCCGATCAAGACTACTTGGTCGACTACCTGCGTATACGCTCGGGTTGACGTCGCAAAACTGATAGACAGGACGTTTGAAATTTCCCCGCTACCCCTTCCCCCTCAAAAAAGAAGACAAGTTCATTCAATGATAAGCAGCCATGTTCAGATACTAACTTAGCTACGAATTTTACTTGAGTCTAGTCGGCGCCGTCGTATCGGTCGGTATACGACGTATACATACTAAGTGGGTATCAGAGGCAGGAG
This sequence comes from Drechslerella dactyloides, assembly GCA_020064725.1. Taxonomy (NCBI): domain Eukaryota; kingdom Fungi; phylum Ascomycota; class Orbiliomycetes; order Orbiliales; family Orbiliaceae; genus Drechslerella; species Drechslerella dactyloides. Next base: position 529,567 of record JAGTWJ010000017.1, read on the forward strand.
TCATGGCGTGACCAATCATAGCGCGAGACCGGCTGTAGCCAATCAGCGGCCTACACTAGACCAAATTGCGAAGGTCATGACACGACAGTTCAGCCCTACATGAATTTGGGACTCGCAAATCAGTTTCGATCCGAAGGCAACTTGGTCTCGCGTCGGAACTGCTTTCCAAAGTTACGCAGTGCGGACCCTGTCATGGTAAAATAGCTGCCATGAGCCCCCAACTTGACCCGACCCGCCGGGCGGTTTTGCCGCCTCCGTGTTGGACGAAGGACAAGTACCTCTGACTTGGAAATAGAGCTATCGACAAAGCCCCAATGGCAAGCTTTGTTCTGTCTGCGTCGGCTTGGTTCTCAGACAAATCGCTAGACAGCTGAAAGTTGTGCTTTTTGCAAGTCGGAGCTCCACCGTTCTAGACGTATTTCCGCCGCCGAAGTTAAAATCCCGTCAAAGCAGATATCTGTGAGGTTTGACACCTGCGCTGCAGGTTGATCCATTGATCCACATTCACATGCGGTATTGGGTTGCAGAATTTTGCTGTTCGTTGAGTCTGGCCTGTGCAATTAAAGGCCTGAATGCCGTCGGAGCATTAAGCGGACGCCCCGGCTTGCACAGATTAAAGAATTCACACACGAGCGAATGGCTGTCACAACCTCGCCAATGAATTCGTGTAATCAATTCTTGCTTGAAGATCGACACGATCATGCCAATACCTATTCGAGTTGACCTGACACAAGGCTACCTTTCAAAACAGAGCCACAGCTCCGTCTTTCCTCCCATGTGCATGGGTCAATGTCGATGTGCATTTGTCACTGGGTCCTCATGCTGTCCCATTCAGCTGGGAGCTTGACGAAGTTTTGTGCTGCGACTTCGACTGCGCCTGCAACGGGGCTCCACTCCCACAAGTAACCCAAATTCGAATCTTACATCGTAAGATAAATCGAAGGGTTGGTGAGATCGTATAAGTATCGGGTCCGACGCACGAAAAGTCCTATAAGCACACAAGTTAAGCACAGCTGCAAAGGATCGATCATCTCTGACAGACCAAATTTACCAAAGGAACGAAAGTTGCAATTCAAAGCGAGAAACAACAGGAGCGACGCACGCCCGCACGTTCCCCCGCCAGCACGATTCCAAGTTTTCAAGGAGCAAATCTTTTCGTGGAACGGATCGCCAGTTGATTTTACTGCTTAAGGCATGTCTACTGCGATTGTCGCTGTCGCTGCATTGGTGGTCATCTACAATACTTTAGACCTGGCCTTTGAAAACTGTCTGCCTGTAAGTCTTACAAATGTCGCATTTCCCCGTTTCTGTCAACGGCGCCACCGGCATTCTACGAAGATCAAAAATGTTCGATGCTACAGGCGCTGCAGCTTCGCCGGCTTTTGGCTTGAATCACGAGGTGTTTGCGGTGTTTTTGAGTCCTGAGTCTGGGGCACATGAGCTCCTGATCCTTGCCACCATCCATGCTCGTTTTCGTGCTGTGCATGAGCTTGGAGTTCCAAAAGACTGGGCTAGACGTTCGGCCCTGAGCACCTTGTCTTCACAAACAACCCCACCATTCAGGCCGACCTGTACCCGACGATACTTCTGTCGATGTATTCCCTCATCGCCTGCAGCAATGCATCTTCCCAAAAAGAAAAAACAAGCGGAGAATGCCTCTTTTGCTTCTTGGCATCGATGGCGACGAATCAAAAGAAAAAATAATTTAAACCTGAATTTAAAAGGAAAACTTGCTTTCGCAGGCGGACATTGCCTAGGCCTTTCCCTTCTTTGAAATCATTATCAAACAAACTTCACCCCTCTCCGTCTTCAAAGAAACAAAAATACACTTGGTTCCTGTTCCCCAAAAGCTAGTTTCGGTGGCTTGCTCAAACCGCTTCCCTTCGGCGCTATCTCGCATCGAGACTAAAAGCGTTCCCCGTGGTTGTTAATGAGCCTCGTTATAGTCCCAAATATAATCCCAGTCCCAGTTCTTATATATTACCTGCATAAACCCCCAAAGTCTTCTCGATTTTTCCCCCTCTCCCCTCGGTATGCCTCATCTTACTAAATTATTTCGACGACGACACAAGGGACGAGAGTTGTTGCCGTCAGAACAGCCCGATAGTCAGCCAATGGAAGCAATCTCCCACGAGCCCAGCTCAAGCTTTGTCAAGATGCAACGAAAGATCTCTTCTATCAATCTAGCAGCTTGCTTCTTCGGCAAGGGAAGCAGTCGATCCTCGAGAAGCTCCATGCAACGAAGAGAAGAAGCACCACCAGCCAAAGTCAGCCTTGAGAAAGACAAGCCGAAATATATCCACCGGCCCCAATACGCAGCCGATAGCCACGCACGGACGACAAACCAAATACCATTCTCACGGAGACCCCTGGCTCCAGAAGTCACCATTCAACCCGTTGCGTCGCCAGCGCCACTTCAGCTTGGCCAAAGATCGTTATCTCCAGAGATCACAGTCGCGCCTGTCAAGACAAAGTCCCAACTTCTTAGTGAGGAGCACGCCAAAAAAGTGGCTGGTGAACGCGGTAGAGTTCATCTTGTTGGAGTCACATCCAACTAGACCAGCCTTTACACCAACGACACGCTGAAATCACGAGACGTACCCAAGAAAACTTATTCTCATATCGATCGAAGCTGTACAACGTGTATCTTCTCCGGAATCATTCTCACAATCTTGGGCACGGAACAATCCTTCTCGACTATGTTGAACGAAACACCGTTCTTTGGCAACTTTTATACTCCACTGTCTTCATATAGAGTGCCACAACCATACATTACGACGGGAATCTTTGGCCGCAGATATTTGAATCGCTTGGAACAGTCGATCGCCGCCCCGTGTTCAGTACACCGGCTTATTCATTTGTGTCTTCTCTTAAATCTGTGTTTTAGCGGGTGGGGGGTCTTGTGTGGGCCATCTTTGCCTGCAAATTTTCGCGCATCATGTTTTTTCGGAGCATCAGGCATTCGTTATGCATAAATACCTTGAAATCTACAGGCGTTTGGGTCATATATCTGGGGTCTACGGGGATGATCGATTCATATGGCATGGGATAACGTCGCTATTTATTTATTTCTCAATTTTCCTCCCTTTTGTACAGGCCTGATCTTAGAGGATCTTTCGAATTTTATCTTATACCCCCGGTATAGCACAGGATCACCATATATCTATAGTGTGAATAACAACACCAATGGTGATTTAGGAACTGGACCGCCCGTATACGCGTACTTACTTACTTTCATCACGAAAGACCGTGCGAACGTTTTTGTATCGCCCACGGTGATGTCGAAAGCCTCCAGCCGGCGGAACATAGATAAAAACATGGCCTTCCTTCTTGTTTTCAAACATGCCAGCTTTGGTCGGCTAAGTCTTCAGTGGTCAATGACTAGAGAAACCAATTATCCGGATACTCGATTTGCAAGGGCAGGACAGTCAGTCAGTCAGTCGCAAACACGTTGATTAGACATAGAGGCCGACTCGTGCATGCAAACTAATACAGCCGCATGCAAAGCTAATGTCGCTATCCCTCGGCGAGCCTTGGACACCGGACATTAGCAAGGTAAGGCCGCAGCCGCTGTATCTTGAATTCAGCTGAACGAAAATATTTTTTTGCCATCTCCTGCATACACAATGATATATGCGGCACCACGGCGCGATGTAGGAACATCCGTCTTGTTGCTGTTGCACCTGTTCGGCTGGCTGGGAGACGTCCCCTCCGAGCCGCTTCGGAGCGCCAGCTGCCCATTTTTACATTGAGGGCGACTCGACTCCTGCATGTATCCTTGCATGCATACCCTGATATGTACGCTGTCTGCGATGAAATTGCTGTCTGCCATTTGGTGTCCGTCTGCTTTCATCAAGATGGATGCAGCGGCCTCATGGGCCCGGAATCGAGGACAGCCTACGCAAGGCATAACGGAGGCTATACCTTAAGGTACAAGTTTCCGCGTCATTTAATGATATTTGGCAAGTGAAGCGGATCAACTAGCTCGCAGGTCTCAAATTTTGTTGCGCACTAGTGGCAATGGGCCGAGGCTACGGGTTTTCGATTGAATATTCCAAGAAATCGTGCGCTGGAAGTGCATGATGGCAGCCTGTGTTGAACTAACACCTTTGGAGCGATAGACCAAAGTAGTTGGCCGCAGAGCGATGATACAGTCCGCAATCAGCAACGTTGAGAACTCGTACTGGCGGGAGGGAGTGAGCGGGCATGCACGTTTTGCAGGGTTGGTGTTCCGCTCTGACAACTTCCTATCACATTTTATGTGCCGGGGTAGAGCGTTTGGACATGACAGCTCCGTTTGCGGCATACTTATCGTACCACCTAGAATAGACCCCCCGAATAAAGATATGGGACTGTCCTCGATTTGATATCGCGCCCGGACGTCCGGCATCAATTACGGGTGTGAGAGCGAATGCGATCCGAGGTTGAGGAGACGCAAATAGTTGGCTTGCAGTTGCCGTAGTACTGGGTCGGTAAAGGTGGAGATGCTATCATCTTGGCTGCCCACCAGAAAGTAGCGCGAGCAAGCTGAGTCTCTGAATCCTAACCCAGCTGGGTGCTCGTCACTCTTCTTGCTGCAATGACTCCAGCTCTGTCCGCGCGGACCTGAGCTAGTGTAAAAGCTGAACCTTCACCATTACACGTTTCAATCTACCCCCAAAAATGAAAGACGAGGTGCCGACGTGGCTAATGCCACTCAACCACGCACAGGTTCCTGGCATCGGCCGGGCCTATTCCCAGCTCCATTGAGGTATATTATCCGAGTTTGGGTACGCCACCTTCCGCTAGTGTGTTCGACTGTTGATATGGCCGCTGGACTCAGTGCTTGGACTGTGTACCGACTCAACTCCAATTGCGAGCAAGTGAGCACATTGAACTTTGGTACCTATGCTCCATATTTGTATTGTATTGCGCGCCGCTATTTATCAAATTTGAAGCCTCGACTTCATCTACACAAAATCAAGCCCGTTGTATCTTATTCTACCTTATTGTTGTTGTTGTGTGGTGCTCTGCAATCGGCAACCCGGCTGGCCTGGCCAACAATTTCCTCGTACGCATATATCACCGCGCCTATTATTACTTCCCACGTTGAAAGATTGAGAGAGCCAGCACAAATTACGTGATTAGATTCGATAATAGGTCAAGGAGCTAGCCTTGTACTGCAGAACCCTGAAAACTGCAAGAACACAGCACAAGTATAATCCTGCAGAATTCCTGGTCCATTCCATTTTTAATTTTGGGGCTTAATCGAACGCGTTTACGTGTCGGCGTCACCCCAAATGTACCAACACAGTAATATTGGGCCGAGATCCGAGTGCTCTGCCTCAGGATGAAGCGGCAAGGCTTTCTGGGCGGTAGATTTCAGCCAGGGTATATATGCTCAGCCGCTCTGTTAATGATCAGCCTACCCAGCTGCTGAATCGGGCTCGACTTTTCGGACGATTTGGACAACATCAAACTCTTGAAGTGCCTTTACGTATATTGACTACTTTGATTGCCACTCGCGCACAGGGAATATGAGAACCCGACATGACGTCTGCATGTTGCTTAATAAAGGTATCACGCGAGCCAAGGCTCAATGGCCAAATCGCCACGCCGCTGACCCCCTCTCTCCGTTCGAAGAAATGAAATCCTATTGGTGCTACATGAAAGCTTCAGCTCATGTAGGATAAGCCTGTCTGTCAGTCGTGCCTTTTCTGGCCAATCACATCTACACACCCGAGTATCTGCCGCCTGCACACGTTCCTTGGTCCACGTGCGAGGACCCCGAAGTGCGATGAAAAATTAGCTAGGTCAAGGTCATTTCGATTGGTCGATATAACCCTGAGGTAGAAGGCTCATAACCGAAAAACTCTTTGGACAAGAGAGAAATCGACAGGGACGGACCCTAGAACCAGCTTTCATAGCGCAGATGATGTTGTTCTGCTTATCTGTGTCATGTATGTATTTCTGTAGAGGGGGGACGTGTCATCCATGATGCTCCGTATCGATATTGAAGACTATAGATCAATGCAATGCCAGCCTGTTATATACTCGAATAAATCAAGAAAGATCACGTTGCCAAGTTAGCTTTATTTTCATGCGAGCCGTCAAACAAAATTACCACGAGGCTTTCCGCTGCATGAAAATGTACCCGGCAGCGCCGGGATATCTGCAAGGGGACGGCTGTCCTCATGCGCATTCATTCAGCTTTGATTTGGACCAGAAGACCCAGTCTTGTCTGGCGGGCCAGAAGCACCCAGCCGCCATTGAAGTTTCCACGGCCGTTCGTTTTGTTTCCATCTAGCTAACCAAGCTAATCGGGTACGTGATTGCGGACATAGTATGATGTGCAGATGCGATGTTGATTGATAACATTGGAGTATAGCATAGGGTATCCCACTCAACGGCCCATCCTCAGGAGCTCTCACCGAGGCTCAAACCGATGACATGACATTCCACATTATCCTCTCGCATTTTGCTAGGTGGCTTCGACGCATGCTAGCATTTTGCACCGGTACTTTGCATTGTAATAATCAGGTTTATCATAACACCGTTCAAAAATCGTTGCATGTAACAGATTGTACATTGTTCGCAAGCATTGTACGACCACCAAACATTCCAGCGTAGGCTCGCACTCTATGCGCAAGGAATGTTCAAAAGCGCTTCGTCCATGTTGGTACAAGTGAATACTGGGCTTTTCGCGCTCGGTGGCTGGATGTTGATATCCCTGGCATAGATGTTGTTGCAGTTTTCAGACCACCCGCATAAAAGGCTGCCGACCTTCGGATCATACTTTTTTCTTGCGGTACCATACATCCCACGAAATAGAACGTTCTGAATCTTCAGCGTGGCTGGAACCTCAGAGCAGGGTGTCAAATTGTTTTGGCCGTAACATTGGGTGATTTCAATGGCATAATCTATGTTTTTCAGACAAATTGCGTCCCAAGTCTGCATGTAGCAAATATTATCATATCAGTGACAATATACCCACCTAAGACCGCCTATGAACACTTACAACGTTGTTCACACGCCCATGACCGCCACCGCCGCCCTCAGCCCGAGAAGTCGGTTTCGCATACTCGCCGGACCAGACCTTGATTCTACCAGCACTAGTTGCGTTTGTCATCGTGATATTGAAAATATAAACGTTCTCCACGATATCAAAATATTTTGGATACTGTCCGAGAGATCCAACGGAAATTCCATGTGACCCATTGCAATCAAGACTCTGCACGAGGACGTTTATCGAATTGGGCTCGAAGGAGACGCATTCGTCGTGGTTATCGATCTTGGAGTGCTGGATGACAATGTTGTCTGAACGGTAGTTATCCCAGCCGTCAGTGTTTGCAGGAGCATTCGCAGAGCTACTACCGTCAGCCATGCTCACGTTGTCAAAAATGCCATTTTTGCAGGTATGTACGAGAATATACTAGTTGGGGCTGTAATGGAAGTTCATACGGCTGATGTATGCGGTGTCAAGATCGTAGAACGTGATTAGGATAGGCCGCTAGACCATGTTGTTCACAGCATGCTCGTCAATCCACTTTTGTGAATTGCCGTCGATCGTGCCGCCTCCGAACTATGGGTCAATTGTATATTAGTTTACAGCCCTTAATGGAAAACGCGCATGGATAAAACTACAGCTGCGATACTCACAATATTGACATTCTTCCCATTGATCTGCATCAAAGACGAAGAGTTTTGAAACTCGTACTCGAAGCTATTCTTCTCCCAGTACTTGATGTCATCGGTGAACTTGAGCGTCCCCTGAATCTCAATGTCGACGTTGTTGAGATTCAGATCCAATGGCGATGTTATGGTGTATCAATGAAATCCGTGGGGAAACCATATTCGGCTAAATCAACGTTCTATGGATCGCAGCGGTCCTCGGTTCATACATTCAGGCTAAATCGGAGACTTCGATATCAGAAGGCATCATATCAGTCAACGCGATAGTCAGACCGATTAATCATGAACACCTAACCTTGAATAAGGCGGGCTCACCTTCTTTCCTTGGTGGAAAACATCAATTTCCAAGCTGCAGAGGCAATATTCAGATCATTGAAAGTTCATGCCTTGTGGATTGACATTCACGAGCATCTGTACAAATTCCGCCTGCGGCCTAGCCTGTGCTTAAGATGCGTTTTTAAATTTTTGGGACCGAGCAGAACGTGTAGAATAGCCAGGCTAAAATGTAATCGACCATTAACGCGTTACTTTAGAACTTCAAGTACGGCTGTTTTATAGCAGAGCTCTTCGACCTAGATTTAGTACTTTGAGACTTCTATCATAAGATGGTTCGCGTTTGTAAGACAACCCTGAAATAACCTTGCTTGCGCCATGTTACCGTTCAAACGTGTATACCCGCCCAAGACAATCGGTAAATTAACCCAGGTGAAGTCTGAATCAATATAATATCGACTGATCGCAATCTTTAGGTTCTTAAGCTTGCAAGCTTGAGCCAATCCCTCGAAAAGTTATAACGCTTTGGTACCTGCGTCGTCCACCGACGACATTACAATATCTAAGTACACTCGGTGATTTTTCTATCGAGAGAGAAGACCACTGAATATGCGATTGAACAACGCAGGCACCAGGAAAGACGCTCGTGTACTCGTGTAAATTATCGAACTTAACACTCCGAAGGTCTATCACATTTCTCGATATCCGCCCTCGAATTCACTACACTCATTAACATGCATGGCCATGTATTACTGTCCACGGCAGCAAGTTGCGACTGGCATTAGCTCGAACACTGCTGTACATATAGCTAATGTTGGAACGCTTTCAGTTTTTCATCACATTTTACAGAACACTCTAAGAACTTCCCGCAAATGAAGTACTAAAGCTTACTTTCGTGATCTTTATCTGTCTACACATCGTATCGATCTAAGCTCTGTAGCCTGCTGCACGATGTTGGGTCAGAGATGTGAGACCTGCCGTTTGTCCATGGAAAGCTTCCGAAATAGGAAGCTCTTATATATAATATCACAACTGCAACCCCAGCCGACATCTCCGGCAAAAAGCAGGAGCAAGATCCCAACCAATTCAAACCAATACAAAAAAATGCAAAAAGAAATCCTATTCTGATGCGTCTGCCGGGAATCGAACCCGGGGCTCATCGAAGTTGCTCCGCTTTTCAGGGGATGGCAACGATGAATTTTACCACTAAACCACAAACGCTTGTTGGGTGATGAAGACAACTGACCCAAATTACCATTTTGGACCTTCTTGCCTCGTGGTAAGTGTACCAGGTTGAAGTCCGCAATCCGTTTTTGATATATCTCGAAGCACAAATGGTGAAAAGTCAGGTTCTCTTGTATAACGAAGGGTCATGTGGCCTTCGTAGGTTGAAAATTTTTCCATACGGATACCTAGAAGGGATCGGATTGAGTAACCAATTTGATGACTGATAAAACAAAGAATCGGAATCCAAGAGAAGTAACATACCATAGAATTTCGTTGAAGATAAATTTATGCACGGGACTAGTCAGGCACAATTCTAAGATGGTTGAGACAAGTGTCCAGACAATCGTTGGGGAATCCAGTCAATGATGGGAAGCCTGAATCTGCATAATAAATAGCATTGTTGCTTGGACAGTACCAAAACGTTCCAGTGATAGGGTTCTGGCTGTCGTCTGGCGTGGCTATAAACGTCGTCGTATCCAACTGGAAGTAAAGCGTGAAACGATCTGTGTCGTCGAGCGCCAGGAGATCCAACCGCCAGTCAGAGGCGTCGCCTGTGGCAGCGCTTGAGCACGCGGTCGCGAAAATTATTCGCCCAATACCGGCAGCACCGACCGAAAGTTGAATTGTCCAAGTATCGAGATTGCTATCGTAAGCTGCGGTGAAGGGTCGGGCATCGGATCGATCCGTGGTGACTTTAAGAAAGCTAGGAGACACATCATCTTCAACAGGGCTTAAATATCGTCCGTAATATAACCCATTAGTGTTTGATGGATCCGCGTTTGCCAGAATCCAGTGTCCAGACCAGCCAGAATATGTAGTCTGGACTGCTGTGCCTGTCTTTGTATAAACTGAATCTATGCTTTTGGTCGTTTCATAGGTGGTGGAGCTTGTCGCGATCGTTTTAACGGAGCTTGTGGAGAATGTCGCGAAGCTTGTACGGGTGTCCGATGGGGGGGATGCAGCTCGTGAGCAAGCTGACGAGATAGATGCACTCGCATACCCGCTTAACTGACCTGGTGTATCTCGTTCTAGAAGTCGGTGCGTCGATCCAGCAGTGTTGGGGATCGGGCTGCCAGTCGTCAAGGTGCTTCTCGGCACTGTCAAAATCGAGCTCCAATCCGTTTGTATGTCCGTGAACAGCGGCTGATACACAGTGTTCATTCTTGTAGAGGTTGTCGCGACGACTATCTCCGGGGTGTAGTATGACAAGAGAGATGTACAAAACTCTTGCAAATGGTAGATGGTGATAATATCATAAGCATCTGGCTGTGTGCGTGTGCTGGAACTTGAACTAGAGTTGCGCGAGGTCGATATAGGCCTAGATGACGTGCGTGTGCCCGTGCGCGTCGCGCTGGATGATGTTGATATAAGTGGAGACTCAGAGGCACTACCAGTTAGCTCAGATGTCATGGTTAGGGTTGAAGCAAAGTCGGAGCTAGGGAAGGTTGCAGCATTATCGACTTGCAGGGAGACCTTTTGGAAAGTGCTGTCTGAAGGAACGGGAACGTCTACTGGTATCATGTAGACGTTGTAAGAAATGGACTGCTCGTAAAGCCCTCGATTACGAGTCCCAGATCTTGCACGCCGTAGGTTTGCTGTAGCCGGTGTCAGATATAATATATATTGGCGGCCGTCGTGATCAAGCCCTAGTTGGCCTGTTGTCGGATCAAAGCTCCAGACTGTTGTAAAGTCGGTAGCGTCCAAGATTTCTTGGTTGCCATGAAGAACTGACCGAACTGTAGATAATACGGCGGAGTCTTCTTGTGGATATTCAGTTCGTATGCTATTGTTGTATCTTATAAATGCAAACTCAGAAGCATCGTCGGCGTTCACCAGCACGCCGTTGCTGCCGAGTCTGAAAGACACGAACCGAGCAGTTCCCTCTGATCCCAGTACTACCTTTCCGTTCGTGTCGTCGAACTGAATGAACATGTTCGCATAGATACTGGTGTTGAGGCCTTGCAGCACGAAGGCTGTATCGGAGGGAATGATAACCGTGGAACTTGTGGTCGTGGGTCCGGAGGTCGCTGATGCTGACTCTGAGGTCGAGGGAGGTCCCCCCGAAGTGCTGGGGGCAGAGCTGGCAGTAGACGACGCCGTTGTGCTAGTTGAAGTACTTGTGCCGATAGCATTCGAAGTACCATTCGAGACTGATGTGATATCTGGAGACCAGGAGACCTGGTCACATACCGGTAGTGACCATCCATTTGTACAAGTTCCTAAGAAGGATGTAACTGTCTCTGGATGCGGGATAGTTTGATACAGGGTTGTTGTGGTAGTGGCTGCACGGACGTCTAAGAAGGTAAACCCCGTCCAAATCGTCCAAATATGCAATACGGGAATGAACGAGCTAGAGGCCACGAATGAGTTGACTAGTTGCATATTAGTACGGTATTCAGCATGCTCTTAATTGGTTGTGATGTAGGAGCTTTCGTGGCATGCTGATGTCATTCGGTATAGATGCTGTAGGTCTATATACGTAGGCTATCGCCTTGATTGTGTCGACAGCAGGTGTCTTTTGAGTGTGTGTAGGATACATCACCTCGGAAGGGCAAGGCAGATGCTTTAGGGCTGGGAGGGCTAACGTACAGTTGGCCAATTATGACGGTGGAGTCAATTTTGCTTCATTAGGTGGCTAGATCAGCGGATACCGAAGGTCTACGGTATCCAATAATGAAGTGGATGTGGAAGAACCCTACGCCCTAAATAGTAAAAAAATGCTCACCACATATCAAAAACAGATCCTATAAGCGTATCACTTAGGTATATATTCTGTTACATAGCTACTACAACGAAGATATGCAATTGGTTGGTTACGCTCGAGAGTGATCTTTTCAGAACTATCCTCGAGCCAAGCAGGAAGGACGAACTCTTACCAATGGCAAAATTCGTTCTATCTGTGCTTGACCACACTAATGACCGCGAGGCAATTCTTGTATAACTATATTACCACTCATTCTTGTATATATACACACTTATTAATGCAGAAGCCAAGGCTGGCTTGCTTTGCCATAAAAAATAAAAATGATATCCCTGTGGTTTTTTCCGTGCATGTAGCCTTCAGCTTCACGAAACCGACACTCCGAGATGCCCAACTGTACATTATAACTTCATATATTTTCTTCGTAATTGTTCTACTAAGCTGATAAGTTGAGAGAACATGGAGGATTGTTCAGCTGATCAGATTCAGTAGTGGGCCTCGATAATATAATTCTTGGTTCTATCCACTACGTACTTCTCAGCCGAATAATTCTAATTATGCGTGCCATTTTTACTTCCCAACAATTTCGGTGAGAAGTGCTTTTGCACCGCCACGGGAGTAGATCGTTGGAGAAACCTGAGATCATAGTGGCGCAACTAATGCTGGCAAACGCGCGAATTTCTCATCCAATGTGGCTGGAACCCTAACTCTCCTTGGACCAGAGAATTTCGATCGAATTTTGAACGGATATACTATATGGGTCGAATTCCGGATTTGGCGATGTGCTTGTGTGGTCTGTCATGTATAAAAACAACTGCTGTGGTCCGGACCCATCGTGATCTAGCGCCCATAAATCAGTCATCTAGTTGCCCTGGGAATATTCGATTCGTCCTGCTCGCACCGGGAAAGGCAAAATTAACGTAATAAAGGTTTCAAGATGGCCTTACTCGTTATCATCCGAAATTTTCAGGACTCAATCAGTAGCATCAGCAAGTTGGGCGTCGGTAAGACTGATCTCGATATATTTCAGATGCGTTTCAGAGCTATCTGCATATGTGCATTCTCCACTAGAGAGCGTAGCGCATGCATGGCGTCAAGATAGGAATTGGGCTGATATTAGCTGCGGGAAGCCCAAATATAACAGGCGCGTGCCAATTATACATACACTTTCGGGCTTAAGTCCATGTACACGTGTATCTGATCAACCGCTAATTTGAATGCACTTGAGCGCTCACAAGTGACAGGAACATCGATTCCGAATATTCCGCGGCTTGATCACCTGAGATTTCATGTCACGGTTTCATTTCATGAAACTGAAAACAGAAGCAAAAGTGCAAGTTCTTTTGCGATTCGAAAATATCGGCTCGACAGGTCATCCCTGACCTGGAGCTACCTGCCATCGTTATTTAGGATACTACCTCATGATCAAGCCTCAGCCGGGCTGAATTAATTCGAATTCGAATGCTTCGCGCTTCAATTGATTGCAGCCAATTTACCGACGCACAACGCGGAATTTCCAACAATAGCCAGTTTGAGGACTGTCACGGAGCTTGACAGAATTGGAAGGCACTCCTGTCCGCTACCCACACACATCGACACCTACCCTCGATCGAGAAGGCAAGAAATACCAAACGACGCGAACGAACCTTGGTACTAGTGTAGCTCGCAGGCAACCCTAATCGCGAGGCCGAACCATGGTATAGCCACATATCATTATCCAAATCTTTCGGGTGTCCGGCATCACAAGTATCAGGCGCTAATTTCACAACGCCAATGAATTATTGAACACGAAAAAAGCCATTCATAGATACAGATAGTCACGAAGAAGAAAGTACCAATCGTCTGCAAGTGATATTCCTTATACTTGAAGCACCGGACCAGAAATCCTTATTCCCGAGTTCACGCCAATGTATCTACCCGAGCGCAGGTATATGCAAGTAACGCACTTCCTCAGAGGCTTCCGAGTCCCCGCGCAGCACCCGGGTACCCTCCGCATTTTGGGCAAGCTAAAAAGCACCATCTAGCCTCACTCGGCGACACTCGAAACCGCCTTGACAGGGTGCTCTCTGACAACGAACCCACAGCAATCACATCGAGCCAGATCGACACCTCAGCTTCGGCTTGTTGCCACGCAAGAGTGATGCTCCTTTCATTTATCGCGTGAAGGTCACTAGCATCCGAGATAGCTCACATGGTACCATGGTACGAGAAATTACTGCCGTTGAATCACTGACACGACTTCAATGCCGTCCCGCCCCACGGTGTTTGGGCTGCCTGGAAAAAGCAGCAGAGCTATTCCTAAACAGAGGCCCCTCAAAACGGCCGGGCTGCAAATCTAGGTACTGTTTCATGCGTCGATAGACGCCTTAACGTCGTTTAATTCTACCCAACCGCTTTGTTGACCGAGCCGAGGCCGGTTATCTATCTGACTTTGTTCGTAATCCGCAACCAGAGGTCACTGTCATATGCGTATATATAGGGCCTCGGATCCTCTAGTCATGGCCTTCTTTCACCATCCACTCCAGCTCGCCAGGCGCATTCAAACTCACTTTCTTTATCTTCGCTACTCAGTTATACCCACCAGGAGTGCGGTCTTCAATCTTTTCTTGTCAATAACTCACTTACAGTCTCTCATTCGCATACGTCACTCGTTCATATCTATACAGCACTGATTCTTCGACCAGCTAGATCTCGCCCACGCTCTTTTTCTTTGCAGACTTGCAGAGCACCTACACTCTTTGAAAACGCCTCTCTCTGACCATCGCATTCGGAGATTTTATACAGGAGCTATTAGCTTAGCCTCCGGATATATCTGCAAAATGCGTTTCTCAACCCTTGTCTCTCTCGCTGTCACTTTGAATTTGGCACTGGCGGCCCCGGTTCAGCAACAAGAAGGACAGAGCAGCATCGTACAAGATCCCCACGATATCTCCAAGCGGGAAGTCTACCCTCTCAAGAAGCGGAAGATATGTACCAAGGAGAAATCGCAAACATATGCTCAAAACGTTCCCCAAAAGACCCCGGAGACATATGTTGAAGCTCCTGCTCCGACACCCAACTACCAGGAATCTTCAATCGGAGCTCCCAACGGCTATCAAACTACGAATGACTATGAGGCCCCCACCACCGTAGCTTACGACCAGGAGTCCCCGTCCCCGTCCCCGTCCCCGTCTCCCAACAATTACCAAAACGTGGATAACTATGAGACCCCATCTTCAGGAAGCTATACCACAAAAGTTTCCAAGAGCTACACCAAGGTCTCAAAGAAACATCGAAAGCACCGCGGTGGAAAGAAGTATGCGACCTCAACCACGCAGCCTGCGTCAAACGACTACACCACCAGCACGGCGCCGGAATATGAAACCACTTCCACAGGCAACACCACACCCGGCGGCACGACCACTGGCGGCAATACTTACGGAGACACGACAACCGGCGACACTACAACCGGCGACACTACCTACGGAGACTCAACAACTGGCGGCTCTACCTACGGAGACACAACCACTGGAGGCTCCACCTACGACGATACGACCACCGGCGGAGCCACCTACGGCAACACTGACGACAAGCCAGCCTATGTAAGCACTAACAGCAACAATCCATCCTACAATGACGCCTCCTACGATTCCTCCACCTACGTGACCATGCCATCCGGCTCTTCTACCGGCCTCAAAAGGGGTGCCTCCGTCAATAACGTTGGACCAGACGGGACCTTCATGTCGGACGACGCGATCAAACCATATCTCGTCGCCGCGCACAATATCGCCCGTCTTCTCCACGAAGGCACTAGCACAATCGTCTGGGACGCCGACATCGCCGCCATGGCCCGGAAGAACACTGCCAGCTGCAACTTCGCGCATACCCCCTCCGCAGCCCGCAACGGCATGGGCGAGAATATCGCGTACAACACCAACGCCTCACCAGAGGACCAGGTCCTACGCCAATGGTATGCGAACGAGGTCGTCAAGTATAACTTTGACAACCCTGCGTACAGCGACGGCACGGGCCATATGACAGCGATCGTGTGGAAGAAGGTGACGAAGTTCGGCTGCGCCGTTCGCAACTGCGGTAGTAAGAATATGGGATTGTACATCAAATGCAATTATGCTCCAACGGCGAATGTCATCGGACAGTATGCGCAGCAGGTTGGAAGGGTAAAGGGTGCTTCGACGGCCGCACAGCTTCGACAGATTGTGGAAAAGGCCACCGGGTTCACCCCCGCGTCGACTTCGAACTCGTACTAAAGCAACGTCTAGACTAGTTCTGGAACTTGGGTCGGAGCGTCGTTCGATGTTGTCCTGTCCGGCACGGCTTGTGATGAGTAGCTTTGTGCTTTCGATTGAGTCGGGTGTCCTTGTACGATTGTAATTGAAGTATAAAATCTAGATAAATAAATGAAATACATGAATACAATATGGAATATATACACTCTCCCGATTGCGCTCGTTATGGTGACACTATAAATACCATTTTATAATCGCTGGCTGATACCACCCAAATGAGCTGCCATCAAAGGAGGTTCAAAGTTCTTTAAAATCGTCCGAAGAATGAACACCGTCGTGTCCGGATATCTGACTGGCCGCCCCATCATTCAGATTAGTCGTCCGATCCCTAATTAAGATCAATGTAATAGATATATACAAATTTTCAAGCCTTTCCCTGTTACAAGGGTTATCTTCGAACCTGGTATAACGAAGATAGAGAAATGAAGAAGCAAAAGGGTATTATAATAAGTGGGTAGTTAGAACAATCGTAAACCAATAACCGAAGGAAATCCCAAAAAATCGTCGCAGCCATCCGCCACGACCCAAATATATCCTACAGACACCGTCGCACGCAAAGCGCTTGGGTGCCAGCCATTTCCTTCGCCGGAGAGCAACAGAAAGAAAAATCCCACAGATCATCGAAAAGAGAAATTAACGATAAACAAGACGACAGAAAAAAACTACTTTAATAAGCCGCCAACATCACTAAAACTTAACGATGCAGCGTTCTCAGTACCGCTGGCCGGCTGCCGTTCATCGGCGTTCGACCCGCCGCTCACCCGAGTTTCACTCGAACCTCGCGGAGCACCGTTGGATTCAGGCATCAAGCCTCCGCCAATGCTATGCCTCGGGCTAGTGTGTGAAGGTCCCGCCGTCACAGTAGAACTCGAAACAGCTACAGGGCTCAACTCGAACGCTGGGCCGGAGCCTCCAAGCCCAATATCAGATGGCTCGATCGGCGAGTATCTTGTTTCGATCGTGGTAATGGCAATGCCTGTGTCCGTGTTGAGCTTCAGGCCGCGGCTGCCGTTGCCGTTGCTCTTGCTTCCGTTGTCTAAGGGGAAGCCCCAGTTGGAGGTACTAGCACGGATATTGCTAGTCGTCATGATTGTTGCAGCGCGGGCAGGAGGTGGAGGGTGTGTCGCGCTGACAGTTGTAGTGCGAGGCCGGTTTCCGAGGGAGGAGTAGTGTCTGGTAAGAGTAGGGCTGGGAGTGGCCCTGGGTAAGTCCTTCTTGGACTGGGCGGAGATGTTAGATGCCTGACGAGATGGTACACGGTCCTATAGTTTCATTCAAGACAGTTAGTCAGATGCCTCAGAGGCCAACTTTGCCTAACGCACTCTGAATAAAATCCCGAGGGTACTCACGGTCGGACCAGCTTCAGACTCAAGAGCGAAGCCGGTGTCACGGACGAGATCTTCATCGCTACCCCAGTAGGCGGCCCCAGCTTCACTTCTGTTACGGACAGTTGCAATGCTCCTCCCAGCTCTGCTTTCACCGGGATCGGTACTGTGAGACTTAAATTTGGCACGCTTAGGGCCTTTGTCGCGGAGAAAGCTGGAGAGAACGAGAGCATTCGATGCGAAAGTAGCAGCAAGAATCTCGAGGGATGCCATGAGTGTGCGGAAAGGCTGAAGATAGTGCTTCTCGATGGTCGCAGGCAAACGACCGCAGACGACACTGATGGGGACGATAGAGAGGGAGAACAAGGCGATAAGCTGGAGCTTTCGCTTAGTTGCCATCTTGGAGTAGAGGATCGCCGGGATAGGGAAGATGAGGAGGACCGCATCGGTGAAAATATCCAGGACACCAGTCACGAAGAGCGGGACGCCTCCGTTGCGACATTTTGCTAGTAAGAGAGTTAGCATTCCGCAGACGTAAATTCGGAACGATATAAGGACACTCACGTCCCGGGTCAGGAACCACCTGCCCTGTAGCATGTCGCAAGATATGTTAGCCAGGTTACATGAAGAGCGAGCACTCGTATCATCGACGAACTTACAGTAACTAGATATTGCAGAGTTAGCTTTTGGACACTTACAAACATTCTCAACGAAGGGATCTGTTGGTTACTTACTGATTAAATGGCTGACACTCCACAAACGTCGATATGATGCAGACCGCGAAAGTTACGAGCAGCCCCCATCGGACGACCTTTAAACCGAGATCATACAGGCCCTTCCAGAACTGCGTGGTGAGTCTCTGGTAGAACTCAGTAATGCAGAACTTCTGGACCCAAATGTAGATCACGAAGAATACCCTCGACGCCAGAACAACCTGACTGCCGATTTTCCGCCGGTGGATCTCTTCATCATTCAGCATCGCGGCAGGTGTGTTATTCGTGCCGAATTTCAATACGACGTGCGCAAGGGCCAGCCGTATCAAGAGCGGTATTATAGAAAGTAGCATCCACTGGTCATCTCGGAACAGCCGCATGGTACGAATATACCGGCCGAAGCAGCGAGAGAGGATTATGAACAATGAGCACCCAGTTGCCCACCATGTTATCAGAAGGGTTGGATTGTCGTCTAAAATGGACCGATAGGGCGCCGGCTCGCTCTGTTGGTAGAGCTGCCGCGCATATAGATGCGACAGTGCCACCATCACTCCCATGCAGGAATTTGGTAGCGGCGCAGATGCTGGGGGTCCCGAAAGATCCGTACGTCGGTGTGGGCAATCGAGTTCTCGATACCCAGTTCGG
Organism: Drechslerella dactyloides; assembly: GCA_020064725.1. Taxonomy (NCBI): domain Eukaryota; kingdom Fungi; phylum Ascomycota; class Orbiliomycetes; order Orbiliales; family Orbiliaceae; genus Drechslerella; species Drechslerella dactyloides. Next base: position 548,408 of record JAGTWJ010000017.1, read on the forward strand.
CCCTGGTCCGCGGAGACAGAAATGTGTTGATGTGTGGTATCTGTTTCGTGTTGTGGGTGCGGCTGGCGGGCTGGCGGCGTGGGACAGCTGACGGACCTCTCGAACTACACTCGATGCATTCTCCAGAGGTCAATTCCGGCGCTCGACAAATCTTTCATATGCATGGTTGAGGAGGGAAAGGACATGAAGGAAGAAGTATGTTCAAGATCGAAACTTGAAAAGCTACCCAGCGATCCGGGAGGTGGGAACATGTTTATATCGGGCGCACCCGGTGGAGCAGGGAAATAGGAAGGTCGGCTCTTACCCTGTCAGTTTATCTCGAAGGCGCCTCAGCTGCAGCGTGATAGCGAAGGTGCCGGCTGCCCGAGCAAAACCTTGGAGGCCTAGTCTGATCGATAGCCTTGCGCCGCAGCGTTTCTATCTCCCCACGCGAGGGATTATACTCCGGAGGCCTTCTCTGAATCGGCGTTGATGGAATCGGCGGACCTGCATACGCATTCGACTTACAAAAAGGGTTCTTCTGTCCTTCCCATGGTTTAAGTATCCTGGCGCACTTCGGGCGTGCATGCCGTTCCTTTGGGCTTGCGCTGGTGCGGGAGAGGGACGGACTCGATGTTGTGGCCAAAGTAAGTGGAGACTTCGCTGGCCGACTCGGACCCGCCACCACGCTATCGGCAACAGATGTGCGTTTTTTGACATTTGAGAACTTGAGACAGGCTTGAGAGACATCCCCTCTCTCGATTAGGGTCACTGCGAGAGGCATTATAGGGCAGACGCTATAGCATTTTGCTGCAGAGACGGCAGATATGTCCGGTGGGGAAGCCAATTGGTGGACCGGGTCGATACCTGCGAAAAGGGCCCTATCGACTGCAAAACCGGGCAACCGTCTGTACTTTGCATACCAAGCGTCTGCGGGCGCATCGGTTCAATCTACGTGACATTCTGTAAAACGGGGTAGGTTTGGGCTGATGGCACCCGTCAACCAGGCCGGAGGGTCCTTGGAGTCCGTAGATTGTCGGAACGCTTCAATGAAGCAATCTTGCGGGTGCAGTTCCCCTTCTCGGTTGCGAAGCTCGATGATGTGTGAATTGCGCGCCACCACGCTCGCAACCTAGTCATGACGCTTACCTTGTAGCTTGCTGTTGCGACAGGGGTCCCTCGGAAAGGGCCCTCGGATTCGGCGCTGACATCTGCCAGAAAGCCATCACAGCTGAAAGGGTGAGATCCTACAGAGCTATAGGAGTTAATATGACTGACATGACAGCATTGGATGTCAGATTTAATAAAGCCACAACATTCATACAACCCATTGAATTCACCAGACCGACTGATTCGCCTTGTAAGGACCCAAGATATTTCTACAGCAAGCGAATGTGAGATAGTCTTGGTCTCGTGAGGGTAGTATCTGGGACGCTGAATGCAAATTAAACATCCTGCGAGTTGTAAACGCTCTGTTGGAGCTTGTTTCAAGTGGAGCTGCTGGCGGAAAGACAACATTCACGACAGCGCTACTTCAGTTGTATACCTCCAGTTGGATCTGGGGGCTACCGACGAGTCAATGCAATATCGAGATGATGTCTTACAAAACACCAGGATTTTAAAACCCCCGTCAGGTCTCACATCAAGACAACTAGCACCAAGGTCCCCACTTTTCAGACGGCTATCCAATACGAACGCCATCTAACAAGGCAGCCTTCGGCATCTCGCGTGTCCATGCCTATTGTGCCACCCGGCCGCCTGGGATGTAGTCAAGCCCAAAGAAACATTCAAAATGCGATCCAGGGTCCAGTTTCTGAATTCGTCTTTGAGGAAATTAGAAAGTGGGGATGGTGAGGAACCATTTGGGTTGTCGCGTGCGGGTCTGTATCGATATTCGATTCCTATCCCTCGGTTCTTTCTAGGATCAAGGTCAGTCACAACCCGTGCAGCAAAGCGAAAAGACATATGCACTTGTCTCCCATACTGCACGAGTGGCTCATCCATTCAAAGGTCATACTTATGAGGTACTGGTAATTTCGTATGCTCAAGCTTTCCACACGGAAGTGGCGACATAGACGGCCGATGATCTCGTCGAACGGTAGACGTATTTGGTCCAAAGCAGTGGCCCCTCGCCTGTTGTTTGATGAAGCGAGGTCCCGCGCTTGATATACATGTACCAAGACAGTTATACCCGCCCGGGATATCGATGGAGGTGTGAGAGAACAATGGCGGAATATTCCCTGCCGGCGCACGGCAAGCTTCAGGCCAGCTAATACGAAAGGGGTTCTTTGAACGAGTTTGGGTCGAAATCTCATGCAAGTGATGTGGAGATTCCGCGTGGCCTCAGCTGACTCTATGCTTCTTAAAGTGGAGAAGGGATGCATTGTCGACAAAATCCCGGCTTGGTACCCGTATACATGTCGAGATATGTTCCTGGGTACATACTAGACACATCTTAAGTGAGCATTCATGTTCGCACATGTACAGCTTTCTGAAGTCACGTACGCAAATATGCGGGTCACGGAAAACGGGGTCGGTCACGCACTATCCATCGTCTCTAAATTATAAAAGAGCTCGAGATGCGGGCAGCGCAAGGTGTATCTTTGGGGTTAATCTCGGGCTTTGGGAATTTCAATCTAGTCGCCCGACTTGGTTAGAACTTGAGCATTGGACTTCATCACCATTCTCGGTAATCACGTAATCTCGATGCATATCGATAGCAGTGATACCGGCCTTCGCGGTCACGGCACACTCTCGATGGATTCGGTATCATCAAGGCACGTAAGCCGTTATGATCAAAAAGCTCGGATAGAGATTGTGATCTTCTGTTACTGAAGTGAATTCGTGAAGTGAAGTGAACTGAACTGAAGCGTTGTGCAGTGGTGATATAGCAGCAACCCGCTTCTCGCCGCAATTCGAAGCCGCGGGCCGTTGCATCACATCGCCGATGCTTCAACGTCTCGCTGCCCACCAACAACTAGACCTCGAGTACCTCGTCATCAACGTAGAGCCACGGTCAACAAGGCGGCCACGATGCTGTCATCGATCGCTCGAACATGGCCACTATCAATTCATCGGAAGGTGAAGGATTATTCGCCGTTGCAGGGCCCATCACTTGATACTACCTCAGCCACAAAGTCGGCCGGGTTTAATTGGTGGCGCACGCAGGGCCAAGACAATACCCAGTAGATACTCATCCACATTCATTTTTCCGATGGTAGAGATGCTAATGCTCATTCTAATGCAGTCGCACCTTTCGATGGCTACAGACATGCATGCATGGGCCACTCCTGCAGCTATGCATCGCACCAACGTAGCAGAGTGCTTGATGCGTGAGAGCGCTCATCCTGATCGAGATCATGAATATGCCCAAGCGCAAGCACAAACGATCTAACGTGCACATGAATTGGCCATCGAGTTCTCAGAGAGTGCTGGCTGACCACGCTCTCGTTGGGCCCGAAAGTGAGAATCACGTAAAGAGCGAGAGACATCAAAGAAATCGCAGCTGATTGGCTTCGTAGGCACAAACAACAGGTCGCTCATCTACGCCGACCATCCGGCCAGCCCTACGGCAGTTCAGCCTCATCGTATCACTCGCTAATGCGTGAGTATGAGGCCCGGAGATTTGGTGAGCTTCCCGATGTTCTTGCATCTATTGCATTTTTGGCAAGAACTTCTGACGACTGTCCTTTTTGTTTCCCTCCTCTGCTGCATGACGAGAGCCAGTCGGTCTGTCTATGCGACACCGTGGCTGAGTCTAGCCTGAAAGTCAAGCTTTTTCGGATTCTCTCGAGCAGGGCATATCACCGTCAGACCGTTCCGCCATCCGCTTCGCCTTACCACCAAGCCATCCCCGTCTGAATTCCCAGCGCAGACGGAAGGTCGTGCGTCTTGTGTGTCCAATCACCAGAGACCCAGAAACCTGCCGTTTCACGCCCACGCTCACACCTTATAAGAAAAACATAGTACCTTGACTATTACTTTCTGCTTGGTACGGCCGGCTAATCGAAGAAACAGACAACGGTAAGCATCATCAGTGCCCAGATTTCGCTTGCGCCGGCGCTGCCCTTGCCTCTTTTCTCATTAGCGATCCTGCCATCCTCTCCATCGTCAGACCATCGTTCGCAAAATCTGCCTTTCAATACGCTGCTAAACAGCCTTTCGGAATTATGAAGTTCCTTTTGGCTTTATGATTCAGTCGTCTAATGCGGTCGCTAAAGCCTTTGGGAACCTTCGCCGATACTTCAAAACCGCAATAACCCCGCCTGGCCACCCAGTCTGATTTCCCCTCCCTTTTCTCCGAGCTTTTCTCCAACCCAAGCTCCAACAGCCTTGGAAAAGTTCCAAAGCGACCCCTCGCCACGATCTCGACATCGACCAGAGCATCCTCCAACGCCCGGTTGCATTGAGGTGGTAAGTGAAGTTGTCCGGAAGAGCCCGTATCCCTTCTTGCGATGCATTTGTCAGCTAAGCTCAAGCTTTCTGCCTCTTGGCCATTGGCAGCCGCAGGTCAATTTCTGAGAAACGTGCCCGCAACGCAAAGCATCTGCAGCGGGTTTTTAAAACGTACCTAGACCTCCCTTCTTGCACCGAAGACGGTCTGTGGGCTCCGATCTGCGATATAGACGGTCCTCCGCATTCGCTCGGCCCCTTTTCACCTATGGCTGGCGGTAATCCCGAGTCGCCGTCGTCCAAGATGCGCGAGTTCGTCGCTATGTTCGGAGTTACCGGCGAGCGCGCGCCCCTCAGCGCGCAAGCGAACTCCACCCCCCGAAACTCCACACTGAAGGTTTACGATACTGAAGAACTTGGTGGATTTACTCCAAACTCTGCGATACCTATGCAGGCTTCGATGTCGAACGCGAGCTCTATCCATCCATCTTCATCCGATTTCTCCATGTCTCCTCCCGCCCAGTACTTGGATACGACCATTTCATCGCCGGATTCCTCCCATGGCTTTGGTACAACGCCAGGCTACGACCAATACATCCCTTTTGATATGAGTACACCCTTGCCTGAAGAGGATATGAACATCGACGATTTCATCGTGCATTCCTCCCTCAAAGGCAACACTCAACCAACTGATTCCACCTTAGCTGCTCCAACTTCTACTACCACCACAACGTCAAGCAATGCATTCCCTAGTCCGGCGATGACACATGCCAGTCTTGCCAATACGCAAGCCAGATACGGAGGGGCGGATACAGAAGTGTACCTCTCACAGCAGAACTCATCTCTTCCTTCTATGTCAAGCCCTAATATCACAGTGGACGATCATGACGCCACCCAGTCCAACCGTCGGATCAGGAAACGAAGCGGCGATGGCGAAGCAAACCTTAACCGCGTACTTCCCAATGGCAAAGCAGCTGCCAGCACCGATGATGAAATTCCCAGTCTAAAAGACCAGGAGCTCATGGCGATTGAATCCGAGAACCACATGAAAGTCTTCCGGTGGCTTTCTGGGGAAGGATCAGGCCATCTCGACGCAGCAAATAAATCAAACCGAACTCGCAGCAGAAGTGTAGGCCCGTCGGCAAAGCCTGAACAGAATCACGATTCCAACAATGCCTCCGCTCAACAACAAGACGTCAAACCCGAGAGAACTAACAGCTTCATCCCGGTTGATGGCACTCCCCGCGGAGAGGGCGACGTTCTCTTCGACGATAGTGAAGAAGAGAGCACAGATGGCCACACATCAGACGAGGAAGGTCTTCCGGATTCTCTAATCCAGGACGCTGACCTCGGCTTTCCCGATGGCATCGGCTCCCTTGACAATGATATAGGACCACCACGGCATGTTGATAGCATACAGCGCATGACCGAGGATGAGGAGGCAGCTCTTGCCGGCTCCGACAACCACCCAAGCTCGTTCTATAGACCAGCGCCTTGGCACGACCCCCCAAAACCTATATCAACGCTGAACGTCCGAGAAGGGATTACACGCGCACAGCCACATTCTTCCAATGCAGCAATTGAGCGTTGGAAGCGTGCAAACGAGAATATCGAGACTGCCAGTCGCGTTGCTACGTTCGGTACAATGAGAAGTCGCCGATATTCAATTGGAGAGATGGATGGACTATTCAAACGGATGTCGTTTGGACAGAATGACGAGAACTTGACTGTTATCCACCGACCAAGCCAACAGGATAGAAAACCCAGCTTATTCGAAGTCAAGAACGTCTTGAAGAGATTCTCAAGCGCCGGTCACGAACATAAAGGCGCAGCACTCCACGCGCTCCAGAACCTCTCCGATAGGGTCACGAACAAAGAGCAGAAACCAGCCCGGAAAGACAGCACGAGGTCCAAACTTGGCAGAGAGCGTTCACCCAGCAGATTGAGCAGTTTAACTCGGAAGCTCTCTAAGAAGAGGAAGCAGAGTGATGCGGAGCAGCCGAAGGATACTGCCTCCGCCTTTGCGGGTATGGCAGGCCTCGGAATGACAATTGGCGGCGCAGCGGCTTCGGAGGCAGCCAGTTCAAGTAACCCCATGTCGCCTCAAGCTCGTAGGCAAAGCTCTTTAACGAAAGGGCGGATCGAGTTTGGCGTTCCCGGACTCACCTCCCCTACATCCACGACGAGGCACCAAAGTCAAGGGTCCCTCAATGTCCCATCCTTCGAACCTCTGGAACATGAAGCCTCCGACGACGAGGCTGATGCACCACATGAGCCGGTCCCTGCCCCGCCCCCTCAACTCAAGATCGCAATCGACAAGATTACTCCCAATCGGAGCGGCTTTGCGAAACACTGCGTGCAACTGAATCCTCAATTGCATCAGAAACTTATAGAGAGAATCGCCATTGAACAAGTTAAGCGTTTCAGGAAACTGCAAGAAAGCTTCTTGAAACACCACGCCGTGGTTCAGACTTCCGGCAAGTGCACCAACGAACTGCAATGCGGCGCTGTAGCCAATCAGGGCCGGGAAGCCAACGCACAGAACATGGAAAGCCCGAATAACGCAGCCTACGCAATGCAGGAATACGACGACTCTGACGACGAAGGTGTGCCAAGCACCGACGGAAGGGTGACTGCAACGCAATTTCCGCCTGGTGTTCCCATGCCGCCGGTCAGCCGGCTGCCGGCCGAGTTCGAGTGCACACTCTGCTTCAAGATCAAGAAGTTCACTAAGCCTAGTGATTGGACTAAGCACGTCCACGAAGATGTGCAACCTTTCACCTGCACATTTCCAGATTGTACCGAGCCGAAGAGCTTCAAACGCAAGGCGGATTGGGTCCGACATGAAAATGAAAAACATCGCCATCTAGAATGGTGGGCATGTAACCTGCCCGATTGTCACCATAAATGTTACCGCAAAGATAATTTCGTTCAGCATTTGGTCCGGGAGCATAAGATGCCCGAAGTCAAAGTCAAGGCTGGGAAGTCTGGAGGTGCCACGAAAGCTGGTGCCCCTGCACGCGGGTCCAAGAAGGGCAAGAATACAACAGAGGATGACGAGGCAAACAAGTTGTGGGACATAGTCACTGCTTGCTATCGGGAAACTACCAGCAAACCGAACTCTGAACCTTGTCGTTTCTGCGGATGCAGGTTGCAAAGCTGGAAAAAACTCACCGTCCATCTGGCCCGCCATATGGAAGCAATCTCGCTGCCCGTAATAGGTTTGATCGGAGAGGATGCCGTGCTCAGTCCGGCGAGTACAAGGCGAGGAAATTCGACCACTGTAACACCAATTACGCCGTTTAATCCTTCGGCGTTCTCCGCCAGTGGCCCTGGCGGTCAAGGCATCGTATCACCGCTTGTATCTGAAATACAGGGAATGTATATGACGGCAGCACCTCCAGCACCATTCTATTCGCCAACCAGGCCAACCGCCCCTGGTGTTTATCCGTCGCCCCATATGACGCCGCAGCGGAAAGGAGGCATGGTTGATAACAGGATTGCATACAGCAACGTGATGGATCCGTCACTTACGGCGACGCTGCAACAGCAGACACAGTTTCAAAGCATGCAGCCGCTGCAAAATGACCTGGATTTGTTTATGGGCCAGTTGCAGCAGCACCAACAGGCACAGCATCCACACGTACCGCAGAATGCTATTGGAGGCTACAACCTCCATGGCACAAATATGCAGTTTGGGATTGAGAGCCACGATGGCATGCTTGGTTATCCGAACGCGGGCATGGTTGGACATGTAGCGCCGGGATTGGGTATCTCAAATCCGGCGGAGTACGGAGGCTGGAGTCACGGGGTTCAGCAAACAGCTGAAGACGAGACAGACCGGTTTGTGAACTGGCCAGGAACTCAGAATCACCATCAGCCGTATTAAATAAAAGTCCTTGAACGGGGCGGCTTTCGACGGAAACAGGATTTTGTCAGCCTTGAGCGATGTTACCGCGCAATGCGTCAGACGAGCTGAAGAGCTGAAGAATTCCAGTCAGGCGAGCATTTTTGGGTCTCGCGGACGTGGAAGAGTACCTGGGCCTGATCCAATCTTTTTACGTTTTGCATGCGGGCCAACCTAGGCGGCTGCAGGCTGAGTGACGTGCAGCCCACTTCATTCTAGTGACAACGCACGATCAATTTGTCACATTGCTGACAGCTATGAAGGAAGGAGTTCATGTTCAACCAAAGTATCGTCTTTGTTACTTGTTACGATATCATTTGTCTTCTTGATCCTGCGAGCCACGGCATCGATTCGATGGATGGATTGATGGAATTCTGCCAGTTGCATAGGTTATTATTATCCTTGCAGTTTTTGTTCATTTTCTTCTTTGCTGTTCTGCCTGAATGATTGATCCTTTGCCTTGCATCAGAGCTCGCCCGCTAAAGCGATGTTCACAATCCGCCAGATTTTTATTCTTATTCTTATGTTTTGCTGCGCCGCTCTCTCCTAACATTCACCGTTGTCTTCTTGTTGCCGCCTTGTTGGCCCTCCAGACATTCCTTTCTGAAAACTCTTTACATCGACTTGTGTGTATGCGATGTTTGCTGTGCAGTTTTTTCTTTTCTGCTCTCCTCTTGCTTCTTGCGCACATGCATGCACGGCCGAAAATAATTATCGTCCTTCCGTTACTTGCCCGATTCTTTGTTACTTGTTCTCACCTGCTGCGGCGTACGTATGTGTTCTTTCCTTTTTCTGGTTCTCGAATGTGGAGTTGTCTTTTGCCATAGATTAGCAACGAAGGTGTAAGGAAGTTTAGCACATGCGATAATCGCCATGATGTTATTGGTAATCCACCTGTTGTCTCTTCAGATCAAATCGAATACACCTAAGCACGACGGCAGCGAGAGAGGACCCGACGTAGCATGTCTGTTGCAGACAAATTCCTAAATACCTCGTGATGTAGGGTATCGAGCCAACTACCCCGGCTTCCGCAAATGTGACACTGACCACGTCGTAAATCTGTCATATAAATTATATTAGCTCAGCGCCTTCGTATTGCATTACTGCGGCCTCCCCGGCTCCTTAGGTGCTGTGCACGCTCGTTCGCTTGTCAGACGCAGCTTGCAACGTGAAAGGCCAAATGGAACCCCGAGTTGGACAAAAGGAGCTCCGAAGCACGGGAAATAAAATCCTCAAGCGGACGGGAGAAATCGCAAGACGGTGTGGGACATGACCCGGATTGGAATCTTCTTGGGCGAGCGACTTTTACTACATATTTATAGTGTACTGCACGTCTTGTGTATTATTCGGGTAAGGTGGGGATTATATGGCCTTTGGATGGTTGACAAGAACGCATAGGTATTGCTTCCGCGAACAAGCGGCGGCTGGCCGTATGATGACATACGCTGTAGTGGGTTCGTCCCGGCTCATTCCCGTGGCAGCCAGGGCCTTAATAAGATGTCATCATGAAATTTGCGGGAAATCTCTTTTTTCTTTTCCCTGTAATTTGCTTTTCTTCGTTGGGTCGATCGAGGGTTTGCCTCCCCCTTCCCTTGGGCCTCATTTCAGGCGCCCACAGTTGTGTGATTCGTCGTTCGCACTGCGGGCAAGGGCGGGCGATTGTACCGACAGCTTGGTTTTAAAGTCACCGCCACTGTCTGTCTCATATATTCGCAACCTATGTCGCGGTTGGTTGAAGTCGTTGAATCTACAAACTGCCGGGCACATAGAAAGGCGGCTGGGGCTTCTCTCCGTGCAATCGTCAGCTATCGAGGAGCAGCAGTGGCGGCCATCGAGTATATACACCACAACTCATGAGAATGCATGGATTTCGTAGATAATCAGTAATCGCTAACGCCCTTTCAACTTTTTCGTTTTTTTTTTGATGACGTTGTCATCATAGTCGGGGTTAAAAATCTGTGTGCGCGAGGCATGTATTATACAAGTATGGGTTACAGGGCGCTCGACCAGATTGGAAGGTCCGTCGTGCAGACTCGTAGGCGCGCCCGCCCCGAAGCTGTTCGCGAATGCCCTACAGCTGAGGTTTTCAAATCCGAACCAGTGGCAATTACGACTGCACAGATGGGCCTGACGCTGATGACCTGAAGGCACGGTGCCGGCTGCAACAGGCTGCTTTCAGGGGTATTGGGGTCGTCTGCCCCGAAAATCAAGGTGTGTGGATCGCTAATTCATGGGACACTGGGCACAGTTAGTCTAGCAGACCCCACGTTCCATTTACAATGGAACCACGCACTACTCTGTTAGAAAAGAAGAAAAGCAACCACTTCAGTGCGGAAGCAGTCCGCCTTGAGAAAGGCCTTGAAGCCATAGAGTCAATGTTATCAGCGAATGAGAAGGGCGAGAACGGTGACAGTCAAGCGAGATTTTCGATGCGCGCTCGTTCAATCACTTGAAATCGGCTGCACTCCTTGTCCTTCTTGAGAATTTCCAGCTGCCAAACTCCTTTTCCATCGGCCCCTATAGGATCCTAAGCAGCGGAAAGCGTCTCCTCGGCCGCTTTCCCCGAGTGGATTCAGGTCGGGGCTTTCGGATCCGCATTCGTAAGAATTCTTCTTCAATCAATCGCATGCATGGTGCGCCGGCTTAGTTTGGATGGTCTGTTCTGTTCCGTGCATTCCATCGCAAAACCAAACCCAAGTTCTTTCCCCCAAGCAAGTCGCGACTACGCTACCTGGCCTTGTTCTGCCCGGTGGTCCGGCGCATTTCCCACCTGAACACGTCGCCAAAGAGTTCTGGAAAGAGGAGGCCTAGCTAGCACGAACGGCCGCTTTTCTTTTAAGGTCCCCATACGCCTGAGGCGTGAGCCATACCTTCATGCATTTTCTACCTTTTTCTTTTTCTTGGATTTTCTTCTAGCATTTTCACACCGATAGCCTTGGGCTTATGGCATCTTGCAACATCGACCTCGGGAATATTACCAAGACGCAGCCGTACATAAAGTCGACTCACGGACTAGGCGGGTACAAAATTACTCACAAAAAGTTACCAGAGATCCTGCCTGGCGGGAGTCGCTTCGTCCACAGGGAAGCTTTGAAAGCATTTCAGGTAGGTAGCTAAGTGCGTTCCCTTGTCTATAAGAACGAGCAGTAAGCCCAACCGCTTGCAGCGGCTGAAGAAGGCTCAAGTCGGTTTTCGGATATCTGGCAGGCGACTCTATCAATATATTGATATATTTTCAAAAAAGATTTGTATCATTTCAGGAAAAACGTCGTGTTCCTGCTTGGGCGGCAAAATCTGGGTTAACATCGAATCCGATCGATTTTCGTGGCAAAAGCAGGAGCACCACCTATATGTTAGCGACCTGAAGGAAGAAAGCGCAGTTAAGATTTTATAAACGAACTTACATAGGGCATGCACGAATAGTCCTTTTCTTTTTTATATTCATTTTGAAATTTCGAAGCCTCGTCTGTCAAGTTTTTTAGCACAAGTTTACTTGACCTTTGAAAGACGTCGACGCTAACCGATGCATCAGTGGCCAAAAGGGAAATCGACAAGACGCGTATCGGCTAGGGTCATTGTAGACGAGACAAGGCTCTTTGGTCGCTGTCTGTAGGATCTAATCACCGTACACTTAGGTGGGGCAGAGAGGGAGGGGGTCATAGGTCGACGAGGCTGCGAGCCTTTCGAAAGGTTAGTAGTATCAAGCCATTTACCCCTCATACTGTCGTTGCGGCTCTTAGCTCTAGCGCTCTATGAAAAGCCTCTGGATTGCAACGAGCCAGATGGTTACACGTTGCGGCTTCAGCTTCCTACTAACCCAAGGAAATGTACCGACTAGGACTGCTTCAGCAAAGACCCGAGGACCGCAAATCTAGAATCAGTTTGCGGTCTGAATCTTGTTATGGATGGACCCCATTAATCAACAGGTCGGTTCCAGAACAAAAGAAGCCACTATATCACCGGTGCAAGGAGAAAGGGGGTCTACAGCAGATCAACCGTCGACAAGAGGATGGACAGCAACCAATCAGCCAGCGGATCAAGGTGCTGGTCAAGTCAGAACTGTCCCCGGGCATGCACATGCAAGATCTTTGAGCATAGACAGAGGCATCACAGCGGGTCCAGGTGTTCTTGACACAGGACAACAGCAGACGATGGGGCTTCAACCATCTTTACACAGGCAAAACAGTAGCCAACTGCCTTCCTTCAAATCTCTCATATCCTCGGTGGATGATCCGAATGAGAAGGACCCGATTCCACCGATCACATATAGTCATAACGGTATGTCCGATATCTTCCCATTTTAATCGTTTTGAACCACCGGTGGTTAACATGCATGTTTAGCAGCAATCGAGAGCAACCCTCATCCCGCGGCTAGCAGCTCATCTCCGATACGAAAGCAGCATATATGTCACTCCTGCAAGAAGACTTTTCCATCAAAAAATTCCTTGAGGCAAGTTTCCAGCGTCTATCGCCGCCCGGGCCCTTCCCTCTGAGAAGATTACTAACATATATATCTCTGTACACAGCAAACACAAACAGATTCATGGGGAGCGTTCTCATATATGCCTCGAGTGCAGCTCGAAATTCCACACAAAGAAGGACCTGACGAGACACCGTGATACAGTCCATGCATCAAACAGTCCAAATTATGTCTGCCCAGTCCTGGAATGCGCTAGATCTAATCCCAAAAGAGCCTTTAGTAGAAGGGACAACTTGAGGCAGCATATCTTGCAACTTCATGATAAGAAGTATCTAGAAGAAATCAGAAATCCACAGGCCTTTTCCCCGAGTCACATGCAAACGGACAATACATCGAGAAGCCCCGAGGGTGGTTCAAGTCCTCGCTCAGATGACCTACCGCCCCATACTATCGACGAAGTTGTCGAAGAACACCAACCTGAAAGGATCGAAGTCAGAACGCCGATCCAGCTCGTCATAGGAGAAGATGAGGCCTTCGAGGAGGAGGAACTCATGGTAGCTGGTGATAAGGGGAAAGGCAGGTCTACAGAATATGCCAGCTCGCCGGAACGACTTTCAATGCCCGCAAATCGGCCCCATTCTCCTCTGGAATCGCCAAGGGATGTTGTAATGTCGACGCCTAAGTTTCTAGTTCAAGATTACGATCCAGTCCCGGAGCAGGAGCCCCTGGAAGCGCGCAACGCCTCGGTCCATCAGCATTCGCCCATTCGATCCGAGGAGGACAGGCCAGTGCAGACAGAAGACGAACTCGACGAAACATGGGTGATCAACTTCTTGGAAGGGATAGAAGCCACGGAGCTTGATCAAGTTGCGCAGCTATCGCCGGACGGCTTAAAAAGAAAGTACCCGAATATCACAACCCAACGGCGACTGAATCTCATCAAATTTGCGCTTCGAGGCTTTGTAGCGGGATTTTCCCGCGGGTACCAGTGCGGTCATGCGCATGCGAAAATCTCAGCAGTCTTCTCCGCCCCGCAGCCGGCTCCATTGGTGAGCTCCAGGACATCTTTGAGCGTAATTTCGCCGTCTCACATGCCTGACGGCAAGGCCAGTCTGTCACCTCTCACCCCTACTAGTCTTGCGGCAACCTCGCCGACCAATAGACTCGGAAACGATTCTGGCCCAACCGGCATTTTCGGCTCTGCTCAACAGCAGACCAAAGAGCCCCCAACTTTTCGAGGCGAAAGTTCGAACTCATTTGTGGTACCCCACCTTCCACGGACCAACACCGCCGCCCAAGAAGTCAAACCGATTACAAATCCCAACAAGGCGGAAGACACCACCAGGCCTCCCCCACAAAGTGTCGCGACTGACGCCGACACTGTTCCTGAATTTCATCCGTGTAATTATGAAAAATGCGGGAAGACCTTCACAAAGAAGAGTGAATGGAAGTAAGTGGCTGCCGATCTTTCCCTTCCTGTCCTGTTGTTGGTCCGCCTCGATTTTGAGCGAGCATATATGGATGACAATGTCATGCCATTACTTCAATCATTCCTCACCACTTTTTAAAACGATTATAAAGGAAAAACTAACAATGCTAACTGCCAATAGGAAGCATATGCAAAGACACCGTAGGCCCTTCTTCTGTACATTCCACTGGCAAGAAAGAGGTGAGGTTCAACGGTTTGGCAGCAAGGACGACTGGAGACGACATGAGGAACATCGACATTATCAATCAGAATTCTACAAGTGCCCTGGCGGCTCTGGGGACAAGAGCTGCCTGAGCGACTTTTCCGGACGGATAGAGTTCGAAAAACACCTGGAAGAACATCATAAACCTATCATCGCGAGCTGGACTCTCCCAGATGGTAAAATCAACGACGATGTCAAACGAAATTTCTTGCAACAGTATCACAATGGCACCGACTACATCGAAGATAATTTCTGGTGCGGCTTCTGTGCGAAACTCATCGCCATTCCGCCTGAGATGACGGGGCGACGGGGCAAAGAGATAAGAGTCAACCACGTGGCAGATCATTTTCACAAGGAGCAGAAAGATATCCGACTTTGGGTCAAATACAACGAATGCGATCTAAACGATATTCCTCAATCTCTGGAAAACGCCCGGAAAAGATATGACCGAGAACTGAACCTTAGAGAATCTGATCTTGAAGTCCTGGATCAGCAACGGCAACTTCCACCAATTAAGGAAATCTTTGGCTCTTCTACCGAGCATTTTCCTGCAAATGCCTCTGGTCCATCTGCGGTCCCACCAGAGTTTTGGATATGCGTAAGTCCTCAGAAACACCCAAACGTGTTTAGCTTTTACTGATAAAATCTCTGGCTTTACAGTGTGAATGCCAATATCTCGCACAGAATAGGCCCAGTTTCGTTTACGTCATGAACCTTGGGAAGGACATGGAATGCTCCAGCGATGAGCACCGGCATCACCGAAGGTGTCCTCGCTGTTCCGTTGCCCGTTCCCAGTATTAATCCACCCTCGCTTTTACACTCAAATTTCTTATGTCCAATTGCATTCGATTATCGGCGTTCATTTTGCTTCCTTCTCTCCATTTGTCGACATATCGTTAAGCAGCATGCACATATTGTATCACGCCTCCTGTCTCAATCACGGCACCGTTTTCTTATTTGCTTATAGCGTAATCTAGTCTTGCGAGTTTCATTGCCTCATTTCAAGTGTTTTGCATGGCCCGGTCCGAACGTTCTTGAATTATCTTAATTTTTCTTTTTGGTTCCTTTCAAGTTTATATTTCTAGATTCATACTACCATCGTATACTGTCTATCTGTACTCTAGTTTTACCTTTTTCCTTTTTTTCCCCTTGTTTTTCGGGTCTTTTAAAATTTCCTTTGCGGTTTATTTTTTTGTTTGGTTTTTCGTCTCTCATATTTTCATGGATAGAAGATTCCCTCAGAGCTGTTTTGATTTGGTTACGAATCTGATTCCCCGGCATGCATGTGAAGAAAAAAAAACTCCGCGCCTTCGCGAAACAAGAAAAACTCCACAAGAAAAAAAAGGAAAGAAAGAAAGCAAGAAAACCCATATTCTGTACAAAATCAATCACCGGCATTTGGTTGGCTACATATCAGGCGGCGCGTTTGTTCTTCAACGATCATGATATCATTCATATACATTTAATGCCAATAACGCGGAATGAAAGGCGCGATCATGAGATAGTAGCATCAGCATGACCGTATTGTGTGCACCGCTGACTTCGATTAAACGGGATGGACTCGCTCCATTGGCTCAATATCCTTCCATGGTCTCCGCCCACGGCCGGCATTCCGGAGAAGGGACTGTCAATACCCACGTTCACTCGTATCCATATATCTGCAGCCCGGGCCAGCATACGATTTCGGGAAGTCCTTAGCACCAGTTCCCAAGGACGATAACAACTAGAAAGTTAGCGTCCCTTCAAAGAAGCGATAGCTCCAAACAGCGCTGACCAGACCTGGTAACTTTTAAAATTACAACAGAAGGCTGACAGAATTGACTGTCAAGTTGAACAGACTTCAGCTGAAGGATCCGATGGCGCGCCCAAAGAAGGAAGGTCACACTTCGAGCAACACAATGTCGAACGACATCTTCGCATATAAACCTCTGTTTCCCACCGACGATACGCGCGCATCTATAAAACGAATGGCTGCATGGCCAAAGGGATATCGAGGTTTTGTGGATACACGATGTGCGAGAACTGAAACATTTGACTCACTAAGCGGCATTTGCTTACAGAAGATTCGCGAATGCCGAGGCCCAACTCCTGATTTTGGCCACGGCGTCGCACTGTGGCTGTTAAGTATCGGGTACGATATACCGGGGGCCGTTAATTTGAGTGAGGCCAAGCGCAACGGTTCCCTGGACAAATTTCGACAGTCACATTGCTCCGCGACCCGACTCGACATGTTTTCTCTCAGACGCGTCATCCTCGAACCGTCGAAAAGAAACAGTTTTGTTCATGCATTTTTATTGGGCTGGAGGACATCCGCCATGTAACGCCGTTTGCAGATATTTTCAATTTGACCCACCGAAATTTTTCTGAAAAGAGGAGGCGGACGCAGGCGTCCCAAGCTTTGGCCTTGAAGCCTTTCTGAAAGAGTCGGGGCTAGGGAACGTGCTTACGTGTTTGGTTCGCGCTACACCTTCATCTGCAAGTCTGCGTGGACAGACCAGCATGTAGCTAATAACCTGGAAGTCCGCCCTCAAGACATCCTTTGCATCCCCCGTTTCAGATTTATATACACGCAGATGACCGCCTTAAATATTTCGTGTGGGGCTGCCGATAGACGGCACACGACCGGATACTTAGGTAATCAGGCTAGTCTAGATCGCTGGGGTGGGTTATAAATCCCCCTCCGTGTGGCAACATTCGAGGTTGACTGGCCTAGGATCCTCTCTTCGGAGGCTTCTTTCTATTTCCTCGTGGGGGTCTCGTAGCAGCTAGCGCTGCCCCTTAACTACATGTTTGCGACTCCGTATGTTTCTCTTGCCAGCTCGATATCCAAATTTATATTGCATCGGTGGGTAGGTTTTCTCAAGTTTGCCCTGTCTACGAGGACTGACTCAGATCCTACGTGTACATCCTGCAAAAGTAAGCCGATGCGGACACCCATCTAACGTTATCACACCGTTCTCTGCAAGTCGGATGTGAAAACATTATCCTAGCTCGAGAATGTCCGGCGAATGACAACGTCACTTAACCGAAGGTTGTGGTTCGAAGACCGAACGGGCTAGGCAGCCCTCCCGTGTCTACAAAGTGAGGCGGACTTCTGCCGCTCTCGAGATGCACCTTTGGCTCCCTGGATTACCCCGGAATTGACAGCGAGGGTTCGAGCCCTTGGGAACGAGACAGATGCAAATGTTATGATGCTCTGTGGGCACATGTGATCTTTCAGATTATCAGCTTTTCAGATCAGACTGATGCTGCGTTATCGGGGGGTCGATAGTATATCGCACTCTTGGATCTGCGTTACTGTACTTTGCGCAGAGATCATGTCCCGCGATCCGTGCAACCAATTTTGTTCACCCTAATATCGTAGTGATCTTCAACCAAGTCATAACGTCCTTTGAAAGCAGATATACTTTGCGCAATGCAAGCATGAAAAAATAGTCCCCAGTGTCGATGGTATAACATCCGAGTTATCTAGCTTGGACAGAGAGCATTCTCAGTCCATTCTTTCAGTCCATTCTTTCCCTCGAGCCCCGATCGACCATAGTCCAAGTTCTAATCCCCTCACCAAAGCTCAGGCATCGATACATCGTCGCGTCGCTGCTCAAATGAATATGCCAACAAGCAATTGCGCAAGATACCATCGATGAGAGTCGAATCAGATCAGACCTCATTCCGAGAACCCCAAGCTGACAAGACGCTGTGGGCATATATGCATAGCTGTCTGCCCGATGTCTAATCGATCTAATTCTCCAGAAGCTAGTTGCCAGATCTCTTGGATGCCATAACTTCTGTAGATCTCGAGGGCATCGATCCCGCTGCCAGCTCCTTGCAAAGCACATCATCTTTGCCATTGCTTCCCGAGAGGTCCGATCGGTGGAAGTCGGTGCTAGACATCTAGAATCGCTCAGTATCCTGGGCTAAATGCTAGATGAATGGCTGTGGGATGGCTGATTCTTGTCATTCAGATCAAAGACCGCAATGAAGGTCTTCTTTGGATATCGATAGAGCCCACGAGTACCAGAGCACCTCCAATCTCCCCGCGTCTGCAGCCCAACTCTTCTGGTACCACCTACTCTCTATGTTGCAGCAACATGAATTCCGGCCCGAATGCGGGCAAAGCTTATCTCGCGAACCAGATCGATCACCAATGTTCCTGGATATACTGACCGACCTGTCCAGTTTCAATACCAACAGAACCCGCCACCAGCTTTCTGCCAGTTCGCTGTGCTCGGGGTCGCAGTTACTGCTGATTTCAGCAAGCTCGACGATTTCTTTCTGCCGTGAAGGATATATACTATATCGATTATACTGAACCGAACCACGACAACAAGGCTGGGGCGACACATATCTTATCTGCACAACCAGCTGGTTCTGAATTCTTAGAGCTCGTGGTATAGAGTCGAAAGATAATTGAAAATGATCGCCGCCGCCTTAGGTATCAGGGTTTGACAATAGGACCATTATATCCATGGCGTAGCATCCGGGCGGCCCTTTCAATGGATTGGACCTCTCCAGAAAACCCCATAAAGCAAGGATAAATGAAGAAGCCTGAATAACTTAACCTCTCTCGTAGCTGCGTACTTCTCTCGGATTGCCCAGGCATTACGAAGTAATGTTGAGCACGTCGCCTGGCCAGTTATCGAATTAGAACTGCCAGCTTTGCAGATGTATTGTCGCTGCAGCGCTTGTTTCCCACATTCCTCGCTTATACGCAAGCAGCCGAATAGTCACCTTTCTAGAGCTCGAGGGACGGTCATTCTTAACAAAATGCGGGGAAGGTATTGAAAAACATTTCTCAAAACGTACAATCTATATCTCTTCAGGGCATCGATCTGGACACATCATCAGGCGCTAGCCCTCTGGAGAGATTCCTCGACCCAATAATGGTACTGAGCGTGAAATCATGAGATAACTACAGACGATCCCATGCCAACATTCTGGTCTTACGTGCGAAGGGGCTGGAGTACATCCACTTTGACGTAGCAGTGTTATATATCGGTGCCGCAAAGAATTCAAACGCTGAAGCCGCCTTGAAGTATACAAATCTCCTGACCGTGAATTCTTAGGTGGCTTGCTGTTGCGACAAAATGAAACAAAGTAGATCTGCGGAAATGAAGCGCTCATATGATCATATATATGATCATGCGTATGCTCAAGCCGCGACATACCATATATCGTGCCTAAGCTTAATGCTAGCCATCAATACAGTTATTGATCTGAGACGCATTTTTAGTCTTGCGATATATGTTCCCGCCTTGAAAATATAGTACAGGCTTGTTGCCCAAGCATTCAACATGCATGGTCTGTCCCTGAACATGGGCAGATTTCTCTGCGGTGTGGGATCGACGGTGTCGCGTCGATGCATCGCCTTGTTTCACGAATTCAGCAGTCATGCTGCACTAGTTGATACTACCTCTCCCAGGAACCACTAGATTATCGATCGTCCCGTGCCGCATAAGCCTGTTTGACTGTTTTCATACTTTGCTCGATCGATAAACAGGCTAGGGAAACCCAAGAACAGGGCGCGCGCATGTCCATGGTCGAACAAGGTTGACCTCATGTGCATGTTGCAACATCGATTCAGCTCGCGAAAATGCGTTGCGTAGATATATGTATCTATGCCCAAAATGGTGCAGTGCACTAGCAATGCAATGCATTTCGCCAGCCATCTTAGTCGGCCTTGGGACTTGTCCGCCCTGGGACAATACTGACACACTGAGCAGAAAATTGACCGAGAAGACTAGCTGCGGGTGGCAAGATAAGCACCTTGCATATGAGGCAGCGTTGTCAATCCCTAGATCTCCTTTTTCGAAATTTCGCCGCAGAACGGAACGTCTTTCTTGTGTATCGCCTGACCCGGCTTTCAGCCTTAGCTAAAATGCAGCAGGCCAAGAAAAAGAAGCTGCTATATTTATATCCGAGCACAGCTATAGGGTTGCATTTGGCTCCGTTACGGGACCAAGTTTCCCTCGAATTTGACACATGCGCCTGCTTTGATGTCTGACCTTCTCATTACTTAAACTTCAGGCTTGGCTATCTTAAGAAGAACGTCTACAGGCTGATATCAGTGATACAGGTCTCGTATACTGCAGGCACGCTAGCTGGAAAATTATTGGATTACGTGTAGCCAGA
Source organism: Drechslerella dactyloides (assembly GCA_020064725.1). Lineage (NCBI taxonomy): Eukaryota > Fungi > Ascomycota > Orbiliomycetes > Orbiliales > Orbiliaceae > Drechslerella > Drechslerella dactyloides. The sequence goes on from JAGTWJ010000017.1 coordinate 568,926, forward strand.
CTTTTCTCAAGCTAACGTAGTTAACGTCGTGCGCCTAGAGGGTTGACCTCCTATCTAAGTAATCAAGAGCACAGCTTTAGCAAAATAAATGTCTGGCATTGAATATCCCTAGACTCGCCATGACTATAGCACATATACACATCAAGCCGCAGCTCCACACGAGAATACACGTGTACACCGAAATACGATAATTTATCACCCGTCGGACAGAGCTAATACGTACCTAGTGACGTAGACAGGCCTGCTTTGCGGAGTCTCAAACTCCATAGAGGCCGGTGAACGCCTTTGAAAATACTCTCTTTCAATAAATGCCACGTACAACTCTTCTTGGCGCATGGCCGCGTAAGCTTGAAGATATATTAAGAGCTTAGACATAACTTCGAGTCTTGAACGACTCCTTAGGCACCCTGATTTATAGAGTTACTCTTCCTCCTGATTGGCCGATGTATTCGGCCTAGGATTGTTCTTCAATTCAGCAATCATCACGATGTCATGATCTATTCGTACTTCGCGGTATTGGCATTCGTGGATTGTTCAACTATCCTATAAATCCACAGACCCATGCGTGTAACCTTGTCTAGCAAAGAAGGCTGTCGTTTTGCGGACATACTGCGACTTATTGAACCTATAACACTGGAGAGTAACATAATCAAAACTGCATGTGAGACGAAAACCATAGATGTTGTATCGTCATTACTAGCACACTTTACATGGACCGGCTCTTGATACCAAGACGTTAAGAGTAATGCTAACGTGTTGGCTGTTGGCTTTTTTTTATATGCGTCGCATGGATCACGTTGGTCTAATACGTATTCCTAGTCTGTTCTAGTAGTTGCGTCTGTCCGATATTTCACGATATGAGGGATATATTGCGCCGTACGAAAGGAATTCACATGCCAACGATAATCTGTGTTCCAGATACCGTCATCTGATAATATTTCGCTATACCCAAGCTGGTTGTTACGCCCCGCAAAATAGCTCTAGTCAACATGAAAATATAGACCCGTGCAGATAAATATCTGTACACCAACAAAGCCTTTTAAATTTATTCGTCTGCGGAAGCGGGGCGAACTAGCAAATATTAAATGCAAGGGTGCTCGTACCCGCCAGCCTCGGAACCTGAGCAGACGGGTGCGAGATCGATTGCTCATTAATGACAAGCTACCTCGACACCTTCTCACCGGTGGCTTGAGCGAGCTGGTCAATGTATTTTGACTAACATAGCTCAGCGTTGCTACGTGGCCGAATCGTCTTCATACGATGAAGCCAAGTACGATCCGTAACAGAATATACGTACACATCGGCACTCTTGCGTTTCATCTTTCGAACATTATGATATTATTTATTAAACTCCCCATGCTACAAATTAACGAGCCTGCAGTATTGATCATGTTGTGCTTGTGGGCTTCATGTAGAGCAATAGAGAGACGCTCGATAAATTATGACGATGTCAATGTATTAATGACCCCCACAAATACCACAAAAACGACAAAGCAGCATTGCAATATGATAAAAATAGCAGGAACAAAAGGAGTAAAACTTCCCCGCTAAACGTTTTCACGAAACACAAGGCTATGTAAGAACCAAGAAGAAACGAAAAACGCCCTGCAATGAAGCGAAGCTGGAGTCTAGTCACAATCCGCTAGTCATATCCTCATCCTTGGGATGAGACATCTCCCGCGTACATGTTCATGTACGTGAGCCACCGATCACAATCTTCACGCGCAAGCGGCGTTTATGACGCTGCATCACCAGCCGCCTATGCCACTGCTAAAAGACGGCTTTCGATCCACATATTCCTCCACGTACTCGCGGAGAGCGCCCAGGCGATCTGTCATCACTCTCTCAAGCCCCCATCCGGTTGCCTGGCACAACTCCTTGTCGAACTTGCGCGCGATACTCTCGTGCCCAAGACTAAGGTAGTTGAAGACGGCGACAACGAACTCAGGGGATACCTCGCAACGGCGCGAGGGGCACATATTTGGTGGATCGGCAACGAGAAGGTGTTCTGACGGTGGTGTCTGACACATCATCTGTACGAGCGATGACGTCGACGTCGACGGGTATCCATACTTGAGAGGACCCGGCGACGAAGGTCGCGTGCTCGGTGTTGTGAGCGCCGTGTCGCGGCTGAGCGCCGAGCTGTTGGAAGAGATCGACATGGCGCTGGGCTGCTTTTCCTTCTTGGAGGTAAAGTAGTCGCCGGAACCGTGTGACTTGGAGCTTTCGTAGTAGAGCGTCGTTGGCATGGGGGATTCGCAGAGCAGCGGTGTCGCAGCCGGGATTAATCTAGGCGATAAGAGTCCGTTGCTCAAAGGCGAATTCATGGGACGGGGTGCAGCAGGAATAAAGCTGAACGGTAGTAGCGGCCTCTTCCTCTTGGGTTCATCCGAGCCGTTTGGCGGCGGGACGACTTGAAATTTTGATGGAGGGAGGTTGAGATGAGGTTGCTTGGGTGTTCGTTGATGTTGTTGTTGTTGCTGGTGTGCTAGATGCTTGGTCGAAGGAGTGTATGTTGGAGTTAGGAGTCCTTGTCTATCTTTAATGAGCTGTGATTGAGCCGCAAGGACTTGGTCTCGAAGGTCTGCTGCAGTGGGGAGTTTCGAAGCCGTCGTGAGGGCAGTATGATCGAGAGCTGTTGAAGGATTGAAATTTGCAGATGTGAGTCCTAAGGGCGAAGGCTGGTTATTTGTATGGGGAAGACCTGAAACGGTGCGTTGCACTATCTCAACAGCTGTGCGTGTTTGGGCCTTCGGAACAGCTTGTGTGGTCGGACAGGGGCTGCAGGCACTAGCGTCAGCCTTCGGGAGTTTTCGCGTTAAGATCGAAGGGTAGGCAAAGTCTCTCGCCAGGACGGTTCCAGGGGAGATAGGTCGCTTGACGCCTGCATGTGGCGCGCCAGCAGAGCTGATGCTTGGTGGCTCTTCAGCAGAGCTCGTCCTGGCAAGGACAACTGTGGGATCTCTCGAGGGAGAGTGAGGAATCTGGGTATGATTCACTGTTGACGGAATAGCTATTGAGCAATGCGACAGGAGATAGTTCGTCCCGGACGCATTGCTCTTAAGTGACGAAGGAGATGAGGATAAGGAGGCGGGTTCAGCGCCTTCTTCGACCCCAAAGCAAACCGCATTGGCAGAGCTTGCGCGATTTGATGTCACAGTGCTGGTGAGAATGCCAGCAACCTCATTGGGAGAGTGATTAAATTGACGAGGGTCACCGCTGTCGGCCGTGACGGACGGGATTGATGTTGCCTCTTCAGGCAGAGAAGCACTCTGCTTGGAATCCGGGCTGGTAGTTGGAGGCTCGTCACCGATAGCGGCGGCCGGGTTAGCGTCATTGACATTGACATTACTGTCTTCGTTGGGAGGGTGCTGGGAAGGTGACTGAATCCTATTACCGACTGCACAGCCAGCTCTGGCATCAGCAACATCGCCAGCAGCAGCGGCCTGATGGCGCGGACGGTAGTAGTAACTTTGCTGGCCCCATCGGGTGGACTCGTCGTCCACTGGGATCCACTTGCTTTTCCCAGGTGGAATGCGGTGCTGGTGCGCCAAATTCAGCGACATAGCGGCGGCAGGGGTCTTGTCACTTCCATTACTCTGTCCGCCCTTCCGTTCGGCCTGATAGTCATCATCACTGTCACGTCCCCAACCTTTTCTGTTGCTACTGCTGGCTTTTACGGCCTGCGTCCGGTTTGAACGCTTTGATGTTTCCACTGGTTCGGGAAGAAACCGCGACAGCTTCTGAGACGCTGACAACGCAAGCGTATCAGCCGTGTTGCTTTTGGGGAGAATCGCTTTTGGGGTGCTGGAATTTGACGAAGATGAATCCAAAGGGGAATCCGGGGATGCTGGAGCGGCCCGGTTGCTCCTTCTGGTCACCTCGATAGGTTCCGGGAGGAAGCGTGGCTTCGATACATGGGCAGAATCCGCAGGGGAGCCGTCGACTTTGCTGCTGCCGCTGCTGGAGGCGTCTGCATTCCGGTTTGAGTACCTGGTTGTCGACACCAACTCCGGGACGAATGGCATAGCGGCTGTAGCGGTGACGATGTTGAAACTACTATAACTGGGTCTGTTAATTATGAGGTTCTCTGCGGGACTTTTTGCTCTTATGGACGGTCCGCGGTCTAGAGCGATCGAGCGGCGAGACTCCGGAGAACTCGTTTCTCGGCGATAGGGCAGAAGCTGTTCTTGAAACGAGTGTGTGGATCCAGTTGTGCCTGCGGACCCGGCAGTAGCGAGCGTTTCGTCCAAGGGGATCTTTTTATCTCATCGATATGAGATCTAGGGTCGGTCGAGTCCCAGCCTATAGTTTGCTTGAGTTCTTCGGCGTTCCTGTGGTGAAAATTTGAGACGGCGATAAGGATAACGCTGATATTCAGTGATGAAGCCCTGGATCATGGAGAGACAGGAGAAACAGGCTTTTCCACCTTCTCGGTCGGCAGCGAATGCAAACGGAAATCTGACTTTCCGGACAGCGCAGTCGACACCTAGCAAGCTGTCCGGTCTCGCTGTCTCAGGCTCTCAGAGCGGCAGCTCGCCTTTGGACAAAGAATGATCCCGCTGGTTGGCTGGCTGCCGGATGACGTCGGAGTGAGAAGCGACTTTGACGGAACAGCCAAAAAAAGGTTGAGGGCACGCGACGAATGCGCATGCGTTCGTAGAAATATATATCAGAACGACACCTCCTCCAACCGGCGCTCAGCAATTTGGATAGATTGTATCTGGGCGAATAGGTGGTCAGCGACATCTTATATCTTCATGATGCATGAGATAGTCACGTAGCGGATAGGAGTATGTCTCTTACTTTGGCCAGAAGCGGGGTGCTGGTATCGCTGTCGCCGAGTAGAGCCCGATCAATCGATCGATGTTTTGGCCTCTACGCAGCCGCTTTGATTTGTCATTATCAATGGCAAGTGATAGTGCGGTGCTATGAAGGCCGCTCTCGAAAAGCTAGAGCTCGACCGAGAGCTTCACCGAAGCCACGCCAGATCGACCGAGAGCGAGGCCGAGAGACTAGCCTGGGTTAGCGACGGGCCCAACCGGGGTTCTCCTGAGGGACGGCCACTGTATTTTACGGGCGCGAAAGTCTCCACATGGACAGCTAGAAAGAATGTGCGAATGTTGGCGCCGGAATGGAGTGAATGCAGGTGGTGGGAACTTTCCCGATGGCGTTCTCGCATCTGCGGTTGGAGTTGTATCTCGATGTTGCCGCCCAACAACACAAACGTACCGAACAACGACTGACGATAAAGTTGTTTGAGCGCAGACTGAAAAATCGAAATCGAAAGCCCGCGTTGACGATATAATCAAATAGCTACACTGGGTATTAGACGCTTCGTATGTAGCTTATCTTGGGACCTCTGAGGCGAGCAGGGTTGCACATCTGGCACTTTATCCTGAAGTTGCAATGAACCTTGAGCATCAGCTTTTGATCGATATAAATTTCACCATGCTTCCGATTCGGTAGATATAAATGCCAGTTCGACTATCTAAATGTAAATATAAGATGTTGCTTGATCAGCTTTGATGTTATCAATCGTAGGCTTTATATATCGACGTCATACGATCGTTGCGAGCGGTAAAATACATGATTTTGTGTAACAAACTTCAAGACGGTGTCACATCACGTCGACGTGCGTATCAATATTGCATAGTCAAATATATTAGTCTCCAACTAGAATTGCATTGGTCTCACGAGCAATTGCATTGAAGCTAAAGAATAACGTCCTACTAGGGCCCCCATCGCTGCGAGACCAGCCCCCATATAACATAGATTCCAGGTTATAGAGTGCACTGGTGTCATGTGATTTAGAGTATCTTGGTACAGGTACATGGTGGGCATGTATCTACTCTTGATCAAGGCCCGGCTAGTTGTCTCGCAAGCCAACTGCCGTACTTTGACCGGTTAGCTGGACTGGCCTGGGCCGGCCATATGGCCATTGCAATGAGATTATAGCGTATCGTAAGATAACATCAATAGCTATTAATTATTAATAGTCATATCTCGTAACCGCACCTATCTTGCGCATTTGAATATTAGCTGATCAGCAAGACTCCATCTCGAATTTCATGCTTGACCGGTATACGGTGGTATACCGCGGTCCATCAACGATCAAATGCGACGATATGTGTGGATGCACGTAACAGGTACGGATTTTCCTCTTTCCGGATTCCGGTTGTATATATACATAGGAAGGTTATAGCTGTCTCCGCGCTCAACATATCCTAAGTACTTACTTACCTATAAGCCTCGGCCTATATAACGACTGCTGCGAGTCGAGTGTTGCTCTTGTCTTCTGATCAACTGAAAGGCAAAGGCGGCCGAGTGGCCTCTTAGTCTTCGGTATAGTTAATTTCTACCCTTATTTGACGAAGTTTACGCCCATGAATAAATTATATATAGCCGTATCGACATTGGAGACAAACCACGGTCAACCTTTTCCTTCACAAATATTCCAACTCCATTCCTTAGTATACTAAGTGAATACCAAAAGCATGTATACTGAAGTACCCAGGTGCTTCCTTAGGTAGTTTCAAATTCTGGGAAGTATACACATTGACCATAGCTCACAGCAGCATCCTCGTATTGTGCGCATGATGTATTATTACACAAGATTTGATATATATTTGTGTCATTAATTGGCCTAACTACATATTCGAGAAGCTGCTGCGAACACGTTAAAATTATCTCTATATACTAGGTATTCAATAATTATACATGATTGAAGTGACACCCCGTCACCCAGACGTTCGATCGCGAAGTGCTTGTTCCTACCAATCGGCAGGCGTAATCCAGGAGAAGACGATAAGGTAAATGAAAGCCTTCTTCATTCCTCAAGCTTTCTACGAGTCATCCACAGGTACATTTCTTGCTGTTCCCGAAGTGATTTTGATCTCAGGATATCCTCTTGCATTTCCACCACCGTTCGGTCCTAATTTCGTCTTAGTTGATTTCACTGTTGAAATGCCCTTAACTTCCAGCTCCGGTATGCGGTCCAGACCCTGCGTCTCGCGCATATAGTTGAGCATCCCCCTGTGGCTGTCGAACTTGGGCACGTTCTTGGGATTCTGATCTTTGAATGAGACTTTCGTCTGCTTGTTTATCGTCGCTGTCGAGGGTGTTTTGGGTGACAGTGGAGACTGCGATCCGGTTCCGGGGCCTGGATTACCCTGCCCTGGGGACCTGAAACCTGAGTTCGCTCTGTTGGTAGTCGGCGACCCCGAAAGAGATGATGGCTTCGACGGCCGCACGCCGGCACGCGATTCCGGTCTGAATGTAGGAGAGTCGTCGGGCGAAGGATTTTGGGGCCGTGCACCTGTGCGTGCATTCAACCTGCCCGCGCGTGAAGCTGCCATCGTGGAGTCCCTGATTGGCCGGTACCCGGTTCTTGGCCTGACTGGTTTGGATGGGCTTGTCGCGTCGTTACCACTGCCAGACCTCGCATCCATACCAGACGGCACTAGGTTCTTAGAAGCCTTCGGAGAAAAGAAACTGTCTCGAGGGTCGTTTTTGACTGTTCTGGAACCGCCGAGTGGCCGGCCCAGCGGATAGATTGGGCTCAATGTGGGACTATCGGCGTTGAAATTTAAGCCGTTCTTCTGGCCCGGTCCGGCAGACTGTCTCGTTGTTGGCTTCCTGAGGCCGCTACTAGGACTGTTCGAACCTTGCGTCGGCCTATTATCCGTTGGGCGTCTCATACGCGCGTTCGTTATGATAGATGGGGTGATTGACGAATCACCTGGCCGAAGAGTCGGGGCGTGAGGTTGCAGTCGTTGTTGCTGGTTTGATGGTATTTGAAACGCGGTATCAACGGTAAGTTGAGGGCGTGGATTTACTGGCCGATTGTTACCTGCCCGGCCTTGGGTACCTGTGTTGATATTAGGTAGCCGTTCCCGTGGAGCTCGGTTGGGCTTGGGGTTTATCGTCTGCATATTCAGCGTGTTATATTTGCTTCCAGGTTTATTGTCCATCATCCCCTGGATATTCAGCGGCGGTACTGTCAGCCGATGCAGCCGAATCGTCGTGCCTTCCGGTATTATGATCTCGTCGGGTTCCATCAGTCCTGGAGAGTTGCTAGAGCGACGGCTGCCCTCGAGAGACCCGCTGGCGCCCTGGCCGGAACCGGAACCGCTGTTGTCCGTCGACCCGAAGGCAGGCGTGTTCCTGTCTATAACCTCCCTGTAACCCTCGGCAAAGCTGTTCATATCCTCAGGGACAGCATTGATGGTAGAGAGCACGCTGTCGGTTTGCGAGATGCCACGCCCGGCTTGCAATGGCGATAGTTCTCCAAGACTGGGTTGCCCCAGCTGCTGTTGTGTGGGTGGTTGGCTGGTGGGGAGCAGAACTTCGTCAAGTTCTCGGGTTATGATTTGTGGATAGGAGAGACTGAGAGAATTGTGATAAACCGTGAACAAACGTCTGGCGGCTGTGGTCAGAGGTATTTGTTAGCGCAGAAGCATGACGGAATATCGTGAGGGGTGTCTACCAAGACTCTTGAGACTCTGCTCATTCCGTTCTGTGCTGAGATCCCAGCGGAAGCAGATCTTATCGTCGCTAACGCGCTCAAGGTGGATGTATACTCCGTGGCATGCAGTGTAAAGCTTGTTGAACCTCGAGTCCTGCGGACCTGGGGTATCGGCCGGATTCCTGAACAAGTGCCACTCGGGCTCGCTCGCGCTCTTGCATGCAGCTGCAACGAATGGTTAGCATGATAGTGGAAAATTGAGTAACTGAAGGTGATTCTGACCGAAATAAGGCTTCTGGCCACTTGCAGTACTGTCGAGAGTCCCTATTGCCCACCCGCCACCGAGTGGCGGTGTCAAGTTTGGCTGCAGCGCAGGGGAGCCACTACCAGGCTCTGCAGGATCATACACAAGTCGGATGCTACGTGAAGACTATCAGTTACTACGTTTTCGTGGATACAACTCGTGAATGTGCTAATACGATGCTCACCTTTCCGCAACACCCACGCCTGGGACAACAGCAAATGTTACATCCGGACTATGCTCAGCCGTTCCTTTGATGCTTTTAGTTGTATCAGGAAGAATCATTGAACTGACGCGCAGTTGGCGCGGCGAATTCTCATCCTGTTCTAGGTACGCCCATGTGAATGTCCTCGTGCGCCAGTTGAGCGAGCGTAAGATTGGTGTCGTGACGCCATTCATGAGTTTCCTTGCGGCGTTGAAGAATGATTCGGGAGGTATAACGCGTGACCCGGGGTCGAGTGGAGAGGTTGGTAGCCGCCAATCAGCAAGCCAGACGGAAGACGGATCGTAGACTGCGCTAGTTTTGGATGGACATGCTGAAATTGTAGGTTGCTGCTGGATAATAAGAGGCTGTAGTGGTGCAGTAGGGGCCGTTACTATGAACTCATCAGCTGGCCGTACGATTCCCAGTCACTTGTGGAATATACGATTCTACGAAGTTGGACTCACTGATGTATCGTTCCTTTGGCGACTCGCTGAATGGGCTTTCTTCTTTAGGCACCGGAAGAACCCTCAGGACAAAGTAACCGCGATGTTGGCAGAGGGCTGGTAGTAATAGAAGGGCCCATACTGCGAGCTTATCGGCTACCGACCAAGCCATTGTGACTACGGCCTGCGGGTGGACTATAATAACGTGGTAATCGCATGACGATGGCAACCTCAGCGGCTTCTAGCTGTTCTGTAGACGGCGAATAATAGCTCGATGTAGCTCAAAATGCATCCTGGATTGAGGTTGTGAACCTCATTTCAGCCACCCCAAAGCCACTATGAGGCTTGACCAAGCTCCAGCTATGGTAATGGGATCATTCTGTTTTGGGTCGGATTGAGTTTTGAGGTAGCCATGGTAGATGAATCCATCGTTGCTGCGCGGCATTCTCGGCGTGAGGGGAAGCGGATGCCTGATAGGTATCAAATGCATACGCCGGTGCTACATCTGCAGGGCGGCATCTCCAATTCGTATTTGCTCAATTAGGTAGGCTAACCACTGCAGCCTTGAGGGCAGGTGAATAATGACAGACCCCCCACGCGCGTGAGCGAAGGATCGCAATATTGAGATTTGGCATTTTCAAAGCCTTAAATCGCTCGCGTGGACCATGCACTCTTGAACCGAAACAAAGGTCGCCATCGGGTCATGCTATCGCGACATCCTCTGTGGCCAGCCTTGGAGCTAGCCGTCGGTCGCTTGCTGCTTGGCGGCGTTCCAGCTGCCGTCGGTCGGATCACACGATCTGAGGTATCCTAGACAGCAGAGAGCACCTGCCGGTATTGGTGATTATGCACAGGCAAGACCCTGTTCATATAGCTCCGAGACCTGCAGGTTCGTTTTTCGGGATTGTAAGCGTCGCTAGCCTGCATTTTAAAGTTGAAGTGTCTCCAGTAAGTAGGGTGTCGCACATTCGATCTTGATTGGATGTGATTTGTTCTGGGAACATTCCAACAGCAGACCTGTATACGGTATACCGGCCTTGTTTCGCGTCACGCAACGGTGCCTGCGATGACGAGCCGACAGACTCTTTAAAAATTTTTATGCTAACACCGCCGAGATCTGTATATTAGTACAACATTTCCAATTGCAGTGCCGCTGCTGGTTTCATAATGATCCTTGCTTGCCAATATCTCGTCGTTTGACAGCTCGTAGGCGTCACCGAAGCAGGTAGATAGGCGGACATGCCTGTAGCATCCCCCACTGATCACATTCTTAAACCGGCGAGTTGGACTTCTAGGAAGCTGCGAATATGCTGGACGGCGGCGCCAGCAGTTCAAAAGACAATCCGGTCCTAGGAATTCCTGGTGTGGAATCCGATTCCACCGAACTTTTGGATTCTGTCTCTTCACATCAACATATCGACTACGGTAGTATACAGCGGGATCGCGAGTTGGCCAGCACGATGGCGAAGGACGAAATTGTCATCGATAAGAAGGCGATGGAGCAGCTGCCGGTGTACGATGGGCCGGAAACGGAGCTTCGAGCGGAGGAGACTTTCGCGGTGGACGAATCGCGCAAGATCGGGGTCACAGGCGCGGCGTTCTTGATCCTCAACAAGATGATTGGGACGGGAAGTAAGTCGGGTTCGAGAGATGTGCTGGCGGGATGCTGTTCAGCTTGAGTTCAAATCAAAACAGCCGCTATGGTCTCGCGGCTGGGCAAGACGTGGCAACGCAGAGACCACAGGCAACACATGCTAACATGGCATTTGGACAGTCTTCTCGACGCCGTCAGGAATATTCGCGGCGACCGGCTCCGTTGGTATCTCACTCATGCTATGGGTAATCGGTACGTCTCACCTTTACAGCAGTGCTTTCTCTCGATCGATTCCAAGTCATGCTGATGAAATGTTGAAATGCACAATGATCAGGTGGCGTACTTACCTTCTGCGGCTTGTCCGTTTTCCTGGAATTCGGCCTCGCGATTCCTCGTTCTGGTGGCGAGAAGAACTATCTCGAGCGTGTTTACCGCCGCCCAAAATACCTTATTACGTCGATATTTCTGTCGCAAATGGTCCTACTTGGTTTCTCCGCTGGGAATTGCCTCGCCTTCGGTCGTTACGTGCTTTTCGCGTCCGGCCGGGATATCGCAGATGGCTGGCAGGCTCGCGGTATCGCGGTTGCCTGTTGTACATTTGCTGTTCTCGTTCATGGCCTCATCCCTAAATGGGGCATCCGTCTATTCAACGTCCTGGGCGTAGTCAAAGTGCTCATCTTGCTGTTCATTGTGTGCGCCGGATTCGCTGCGTTGGCTGGACACAGGCGGGTTCCTGACCCGAAGAACTTCGAGAATGCGTTTCGGATGGAAGTTGGGGATGGATATGGTGGCGGCGGAGCATATGCATATGCGACGGCCCTCCTGCGGATAATATACAGCTACAAGGGCTGGGAGAACGCGAACTATGTCCTTGGAGAGATCAAGAACCCGAAAAGAACTTTGAGCATCGCCGCGCCACTGTCTGTCGGCGGCGTGACGATCCTCTATATTCTCGCGAATGTGGCCTACTTTGCCGCAATACCAAAGTCCGAGCTTGCGAAGTCTGAGGTTATCGTTGCCGGCATATTCTTCAGGAACATATTCGGATACGGTGCAGGTGCACGCGTCCTACCCTGCTTTGTGGCATTGAGCAATCTGGGAAACGTGCTGGCGGTCAGCTTCGCGCAAGCCAGAGTTAACCAGGAACTAGCGAAAGAAGGGCTGCTTCCATGGAGTAGCTTCTGGGCGAGCAACCGGCCGTTTGGTGCACCAGCAGCTGCCCTATTAATGCACTGGATAATGACTGTTATCGCGTTGATTGCGCCACCAGCGGGTCCGGCCTACAACTTTATCGTAGACTTGTGAGTGTCCTTTGTACCGCCGCTGCTGAGAGAAGTATTGGTATCTTGCTAACACGATATCTAGGGGAACGTATCCTGGTGCATGGACAGGTGCTTTCGTTGTTGGCGGCCTAATTTACTTGCAGTTCCGCAAGTCAGAGAAATGGCAGTCCCCTTGGCACACTTTCCTCCCTATCAGCATGATATATCTCCTCGCCAACGTGTTTCTCGCCATCATTCCACTGGTCCCCCCCACTGGAACGCTGGATGGCGGCGGGTATCCGTATTATGTGTTTCCTATCGTTGGCATTGCAGTGATACTTTTGGGAGTGGTGTACTGGGTGCTCTGGACGAAGGTCTGGCCGAGAATTGGAGGGTACAAGATTGTTGCGGAGAGAAGCATCGGCGAGGATGGAGAAGAGGTGGTGCGGTATCGTAAGGTGAAGATAACTTAGGGAAGCACGGTGAAGATCTTAGCACTTGGATTTTTGGGACGGCGCAACTCGTTTTGTATAGATAACTAACTCACTTATAAGCTGCGTATCGCATACGGTACTGTTTACATCCAGGAAGCCTGAGCTGTATTTCGTAATCGATGTTAGCTGGCGGTCCCGTGTGCATGTGTGTGTAGGCGCCCGTAAGAAATGACAGTCTTAATGCCAAGCCCCTTGCTCAGCCTGCGTTGGTGTGGCTGAATGGAATTCGTGGTGCGTTGTGTTGTGTCTGTGTCGTTTTGGGTGTGGCGCCTAAAGGGGAAGCTGCCGCAAAGGGCAATTTCGAACTCAACGCTGTGGCTAGTATCGCCAACACCGACTGCCACCGCGTCTCCATTCACGGGCCGAGCCCAATTCACGGGCACATAAATTATTTTTATTCAGCGTCGCGTCCACATCACTCCAGTTTCTTTCCCACCACACCTTTCACCTTTTTTACTCCCCCGCCTACTCAAAACGTCGAACCTCTTCACAAATACTCTACACCCATCCTTTGCATCGATTCTCGGACCCTCTACAACGACCCACTAATCATTCTTCTGGTTGCTCTTGTGCACGGCGTTTCCAGTCCAAAAATACCGCTACAACCGCGTTTTTATCATCTGTTTCCCAGTTTCCACATTGGGCTTCACTCGCGACGATGTCTTCTAACGCACAGCGTCCTCCAAACGCTCAGAGTGCGAACAACGCTCCAATTGACTGGAATGGTCACTCCATCAGTAAAGTCTTTGCAAATGACATGAATGTCAGAAGAATACTCAAATACATCAAGGACCCAAAGGACGTATTTTCTCTCCTCAATGTCAATCGGCCAGTTCGCGATGGGATTCTCAATTGTCGGCTGCATTGGGGACGCTTCAGACGTCTCATCATCAATCGAAAGTTCTTGCCGACTCACTACCCGTCGCAGAACAAGGTTTTTTACGACCCTGAGCTTGAAAGATACAAACGCAAGATGATCGAAAGTGGCGAATGGCCCAAACACAAGTATTTCGAGCGATTTGGAGACTTCGCCTTTGAAGAATTCATCATCAACAAGATCATGCGTATGCCATACTGGTTTTCGCCAGCAATGGACAGCGATTACTGGGACCAGATTTGGGAACAGAAACGATTCATCACCACGCTTGTCCTCGACCATACGGCTGTGACTGGTCGCGGACTTTTCGGATCAGTCGCAATGCCCACAGGCAATGACATCTACCGAACCAGCTCCGGTCTGATCAGTTATTTGATGCCGCATCTTAAGCATCTGTCTCTGCGCTACTGCCCGAACGTGCAGCATTCAGATATCGCCATTTATCTGATCCTGCCGCCAACCTCCTATCTCGGCCCGAGAGAATTATTGACTCTGCGTGCCTACGGCTGCGGAGAAGCACCCACTGAGGGACCATTCCAAAATCTCCCTGGGTTCGGTTCGAAAAATAAGATTACCCAAAAGTCGGACAATATTCTCAACATCAAGATTCTAGCATTGTTGTTTCCATCGTGCCTTTCAATCGCTCACCATAAACGACATACCCTCCCACACACCGTTCTGGGCACCGACCCACGAGATACTCAGCGGCTGATCAGAGCACAAGAAAATCGCCTTGAAACACTACATCGCGTCGGCTGGCTTTCCATGGCCGTCCTCCAAATATTCCCACCACCCTTGACGCTACCTGATCCACTAACTGGCCAACCTGTTTCCGGGCCTTTTGGTGGGTTCCTCGCTTCAGTCCATGAGAGCATCATGCTCGCGTCTATTTGCATATACAGCAATATCAAGCTGGACTGGAAGCCTTTTTGCGTCAATCGCCACGACTGTGCATCCTTCAAGATTGAAAACTTCACGCCTGTCGCCAGAATCAATCATCGCACTGGTCGCACCACCGGTCTTGGGAATTTGTACGGTGCCCTAGCCGGCCGCCATGTTCGTCGACAGGATTACCACGATTTCACCGACGGGGTCGTTCCACGCATACCCGTTCAGTTGTCAAACCTTATTCCCGGCAAGGAAGGAATGTACATTCAATATCGCGCGGAGGTTTCTAAAGTGCCAACGGAAGGCGAGAACGAGAGCCAACGGGAACGACCGGCGTTCTTGAGCATGCAAGGACACAGGCCTGCACCAGACTACTATGATCCAGGAATAACAGGTGAGGTGTGCAAGATGGTTGCAGGACTGAGTGGAGAAGGGCCGCATCTACATTGCGCAGTCGGTTTAGGCCGACGTCGAGAAGCAGGGGGGAAAGTCTGCGCAAATTGCGGTCTGTGGGAGTATGAAAACTACACATGGAAGAGCACCTTGCCCACCAGCGAAGGAATGACTATTCGCAACCCGGGGCGACAATTAATCGGCGAGGTTTGCGAACTTTGCATTCCCTTTTTCACTTGTGGGGACTGTGGGGAGTAAGTACAAGATCATCTCATGCCGATTCTCCTTCAATACAGTGTGCTCCAGCAAGTTTGGTGGATCCTCGTTAGACTAACTTTTGTACGTTGTTTCGTAGCTTTTTCTGCCCTAGTTGCCTGAAGGATCCTGCAAGGGGAGAGCTATCGAACCCCTGGGCTGCGGTTCAGCCCTCCCCGAACCTTCTCATCCGGCCGTGCAATGTCCATGGTGCCACGTGCGCAACATGCTACTTTGCATCGCGGTCGAGCTGCAATTATTGTCAGAAATATATCTGCATCGAATGTGTGGAAGAAGACCCCAACAACAAAGATTGGCATCATTGCTCTATCTGCGCATTGTGGGTATGCAAAGCGTGTACGGAATCGTTGCCTCGCTATAAACCCGGGGTGTGGGTTACCGAGTGCGGGGCGTTCGGGTGGTTGCCCGATGGTCACAAAATCTGTGTAAACTGCATAGGCGCTGTGTGTCGCACCTGCGAACGGAAATGGTGTTCGGCCTGTTTTAAAGTCGCGCGTAGGTCACCAACACAGCTTCCTGTTGCATCTGTTCCGGGTACTGACACTCTATGATCAGGGAGCAAATTCATCACAGACCACGGGGCGCCTATGTTCACAGATAGAGAGAAACTCTGCACATGCCAAGATTGCTTTGAGCGCCAGCTTGCGTGGTCGAAAACAGAGCTGGAGCGCATCAACACCTGGAAATTTGCTGGCGTGAACATCTTGCAAAGAGAACACGCTGCCGTCAAAGCGGCGGAAATCGCATATCGCCGTCAGAAATACAAGCATCTTCCCCCCACTGAGTTGGAAACTAGGGAGAAATTGAAAGCACTTGCTGCGGCGCAAAACAATAAACTTCCAGGCGGTAAAGGCCCGCGTATCGTTGAGCTCGGCAGCGATGATGACATGGGAGACGCGAGTGACGCTGCATCTGATGAGTCCGAATGCGACCCAGAAACCACAGGCGCCAACCATCCAATCCTCAAAAAAATGGACAACCTCTACGATGATTTGATCAAGGAAGTGCGGGCTGGGGGGGTCATCCCACAAGGCATGACTGAACTTGTGCGCAGCATCCGCAACGCCCGCCATCATATCGAGCGCAGCAAAATTGCTGAGGTAGAGCACAAGGAACGCCGCATGCGTGCCAAAGGGCTACACAAACGGGTTAGAAGTGCTGAGAAAGACATGGACCCTCGATGCGACTATTCACCTGAAACTTACTTTGGACCTAAAAGACTGTACAAGGACATGGTATTGACAGACACAACCGGCAACCCTCTGCCAAACTCCGCCTATGAGACTGAATTCACATGGATACCTACTACGATGGATATGCTTGCGTTTGAGCATAAAATCAATACTCCGGAAGGTAAATATTGGATGTCGGATACGGAGATGTGCAGAGGTGATATCGCCGGCTGCGACTTTATCTGGGAAAATTGGGAGTATGGTGATTGGTTCAGACCTCGCGAGGCAGCCATAAAGGCGGGTAGGCACAAGGAAATCATGTGGCAGGCTACTCATGTGCCAAAGGGATTTGAAGTTCGTAAGCCCAAAGATGGAGCAAAGCTGAAGCGGAAGGCCGAAGACCCACTCGCAGAAATAGCAGAGGAATGGAGAGAGAACACCAACTCGGGTCGGAGGGTGCGAGAGCGAGCCCCTGAGGGAGAGCAGACCAAGAAGGAAGAAAAGACGGACAAGAAAGGAGACAAGACGGACAAAAAAGGAGAAAAGACGGGCAAAAATGATAGAAAATCGGCCCAGCAGAAGGAAGAGAAAGCGGCCAAGGCCGGAGGTAAATCTGGAGGCCATCTTGCGGAGAAAACGCGACAGACTGTTAATGCGGAGAAAGAGCGATATATCCGCAACCAGATCCATCGATTGGACGCTGCATTTCACGAGATGGAAATTAATGGCGCTGCGATAACCCAGGACGAGACGGCGAAAGATCCCGACACAGACCGTACAGTCCGTTTCATAAAGCCGATCGGCAGAAAATGGACCAAGCTGGGGCGAGACCGCGATGCCCGTGAGATGGAAACCGGAAAGAAAGCGCCCCCAATTGCACCACAACCACCGACGAAAAGTGCGCTCAAGAAACTTAAAAAGGAAGTGAAAGAAGCGATGAAGCCCGTTACCAGAGTCATCGAGAACGATGTCAAGCCTCTCATTGCAGAGGCGGTGTATGCGGGCCGCAATATGGGTGTTGATACAGCTTCATTGGTCGCTTCGACTTCTGCTGCGGCTACTACGAAAGCGGGTGCATACATCCCTTGTGTGGCGCCCACTGTGGCACGTGGTACCGCCGTACGACTTGGTATCGCGAGAGGCAGAAAACCTCCTGTCAGGGCTCGAAGCAATGTTCCACGAACCCTCGACTGGGAGTACCAAGATGAACGGATTGCGGATGATGATGAACGAGGATATATCCAATGAAGGTATCATCTGCTTGTGGTTTTCCTTTCAAAGTGTTGTTTCAATTGTACAATTGTGTGGGATTTTTTTCTCATGGAGTGTTTTAGGGGTAACATGATTCTCTTTTAAATGTTTTTCTTTAATGGATAGGTATGCCTTGTTATCAATGACTTTTCTCGTCCAAAAGGTTCGTTCGAGAGAAAAGTCATCTCTGTGTACTATTCCTGTTTATCAGCTGGTGTATGCTACGTAATGCTACTTCTACGAATGAATGAAGATATGTGAACGAACTCTAAATTTATAAAGTTCGGTTAACCCGTGTGCAAAAAGAATCGGATCCATTGAGTAGTATTTGCCTCACGCTTTTCTTAGTATGCATATGACAGACCATCCCTCTATCTCCATCTGCCCGTCTCTTGCGCAGCCAGGACAACACTGCAGTACTCATCAGTCATTAAATCCAATATTTGCTTTGATCAATTGAGTACTTGAGTCGGTTAAAATTTTGAAATAATATAGAAATCTCCGGTGTGAAGTTATAGGATTAAAATTGTGATCTGGGCTGAATCGAACATTATTAGCTACTAACTGCACCTTGCTGGGCAACCCATTCAAGGGGTTTCAAGATCGTGTGCACAGCACACATTATACTGATGCAAGCGGCCGAACTAGTATTAATCTTGCATCATGTCTGATTTCGCGAGTGAGCCAGACTATTCCTCATTGAACGAGGAAGGTTTGACTGGTTTACGACATCATTGACCAGTAATAAAATATAGGTGTCGTAAAAGTCGATAGGCTGGAGATTTCACCGCGGAGAACGGACAATCGCAGTGCCGTCAGATGGGCGGTGGAAGATCCTTGCAACATTCCTGTCGAGTTCTAGGATTGTTGTGGTGACACAGATTGATATCGAATATCGGCAAAATTGCGAAATTGTGAGCGCAGGCATTTAATGCCATGGATCCGGAGTGACCTCGGGTTTGCTGCAGCACCATGACATACTGAGTACAAGTCATGAATTTATTCCAGGGAGGTGAGTCTTGAACCCTGCTCGGACCTGCTCGGGAGAATAATCGGGTTTGTATCGTGATATGGGTAAAAATCAGTCATTCCATTGGACAGACTGCGAGATCGACGGTAGGAGTTAGTGCAATGGCTATGCATGCTGTCTGTAACGTTCCACAAAATCCGAAATGAAGATGTATGCGGCCGAAGGGTGCCCTGTTTCCGCGGTACGCGATAAGGCACGTTCGCGGAGCATGAACCGAACGGATTGGTATGTGGATTCCCAAATCGGGCCGGTCGACTTCATTGTGCAGGAGACCGGACTAAAGGCTCTGGTTGGTAGACTGGCGAAGCCTGTCAAGAAGATTAATGTCAACCGGTCCACGGCTGACCCAGTGCCAGTTGTGTCACTGTGCAATTTGCGGAGACGAAAATGAACAGGCGATTGGTCTTGTTAAGGGGCGTTCTCGATTTATCAATCGACTGAGAGGCTCGAGGCTAGACAGAAGCCGAGACGGAATGCGGATGGTATGGGCGATTCGATTTCCGGATGTCCTCGAATCAGCATTCTTGATGTAAGCCCTATTGGGAAGTAATCATGTGGACACCGGCACCACAGAGTCTCAATGTGAGAGGTCTAGATGCGGAGTCGCGCGTCTCTGTCAGTCTGGGCTATGCATGCAGTCTAGTGAGTCTAGATCGTAAGGATGGATTTGCGCGCTTGCAGGGGAAGAAAGAGGATGGGGAATTTGCCAGATGGGTAAATTGACGTATTGTGGTGGTTACACAACTTGGTGAAGCTCGTTGTGACGTCGGTCGGTAGACGCGTCTCCATCTCATCCGCGACCGGAAGCCACCACAAACACATTTGCGAATCTGAACCAGGACTACGCCATTATGCATCTGAGAGTCAGACGAATAACGGCAAGGAAACCATCAGGTGAGTAAATAAGGGGCATGGAAAACCCCGGGAAGGGACCGGATGCCGCTGACAGGAAGACCTTCTGTGAATAGGACAGACCCGGAGAAAATTCGCCCGAGATGGAAGTGTGCACCACCCTTCTCGGGAGAAGAGTGGCGGAAAGATACTGGAATCGTAGATATCCCAAGAGGAGAAGAGGAGCGGTTCCAAGCCAGAAATTGTCTCTGTTTGCAGTCGAGCCCCTATGCCCCGGGGCCAATTCCCTCGACTTTACTGCACGCCGGTAACGTCTGAGATAGGAGAATGAGGTTGAAAAGCAGAGGCTTGGGCGAAGACGAGCGTCTGCGAACTGGCCGTTCGCAAAAAGGAGGAAACCGAAATACAGAGTGAGTGGGTAATACGGTTGACGTTGTTTCGAGCGTGTGTGTCCTCGCAGAACGTTTGAAGAAATGTTCGGTATTTTTCTTTGAAGATATTCGGGATTTCAGGTAGGATGAACGGACAACAGAGGCTCGCAAAGGGAGATGGAACAGACAGTAAGTAAGTATTAACCAGCCGGCCGAACTACACCTCCGGTTGTCTAGGATCTCTCGATTTACTGAGACATCGTGCTAGCAACTAGTTAACTTCGGCACTCCAAATTTAGTGGAGGCACTAGAGAACGGAAGACACAATCTAAAGTTCTACCAGGCATGGATCTTAACCCCAAATTAAAATGTACAACTTACTAACATGATACTGATGAGGGGGTATCAATATGTTATAGCTCGATTGGGACATATGCATCCCGTTGAAAATTTTCAGGCCTGAATCGGCCAACGGCTGGAAAACCTTATCCAAGCGGCAGACTTCAAAGTCCAGATTGCTTTATGGAAGCACTGACGGCTATCAGCGGCACCTTCATGGCATATTCCTGCAATGCAGGGTAATCGGCGTGGGAGTGCGCTGTTATAAAGATGTACCCGCACTTGGGATACATGTAGGTACAACCTCGTCGATGGGCTGCTGCCAGGCAGGCTGACTTCCAAGCCAATACTGAAGGTCCAACCAGGATTCAGAGGATGTGTCAATACAAAGTTGGTTATTTTGACTAATAAATGAACTGCTTCGGCCTACATTCTAGTTCGATCGAAA
The DNA here is from genome assembly GCA_020064725.1 of Drechslerella dactyloides. Taxonomy (NCBI): domain Eukaryota; kingdom Fungi; phylum Ascomycota; class Orbiliomycetes; order Orbiliales; family Orbiliaceae; genus Drechslerella; species Drechslerella dactyloides. The sequence continues at coordinate 589,589 of JAGTWJ010000017.1, forward strand.
AAGCGCTAACACCCCCGCTGCGCGTTCGGTCTTCTTTATGTATCAGAAAGGGCAATTTCGGATCCGATCAAGTTAGACCGAATCAACAAGTCCAAGTCTCCAGACTCGCCAGCAGCGCATTATTTTCGCTGTGATCTTGGTTTGATTTGATGTACAGGATATCCCATGCAATAGTCGGGACCGCGCAATTGCCGTTGCATTTTTGGGGAGACAAAATGCAACATGCAGACCCCACGACCGGAAGTCTCCACCAGAAGCAATAAGCTAAAAAAGCCAGTTGGGGTTTTGGATGGAGGGCGCATTTTCTGGCTACGACTCACAAACCAGCATTGCATATTGCGGACAACATCTGCATGGACCACAACCTGGTCACTGCATTTGGACCTAGTTCGTCATCTACCCCCCTTCCCAAACCTGGCAGCCTGTTGCTCAACGACCTGGCTGTATCACGTTCAAATCAACTGCAGGTGGCCAATTAGAACCGCTTGGACTAGCGAGCTGGGACCTGGCTAAACAAACCCCAAATCCCTTTTAAAGCGGGGGCGCCAACCCCATTAATGCGTTCGGAACGCTATTGTCTTTTCCACACACTATATAAGTCGCTCTTCCCTTTCCAAGTTGTGCGAGCATTTGGCAACCGCGTCCAACAGCAATTTTCGACAATGCCTTATTAGGCAGAGCCGCGGATACCGCTTAGACACCCAAACAGACACGCTGGATCGCTAGCAGGACATCGCCCCCCTAATGTAAGTCGAAAGAAGCCCCATAGTTCCGTCTTGTTGTGGAGGCGATCTGAGATGCGGTAGACCCGGACCCGCGTGCGCAAAGATGCGTGCGTGTCTTCGGACAGAAGGGTCTCAGCTGCCGCTTTCGTTTGCTGGACTTGCGAGGCATCAAAGGACAGACTCTTGACGAGGGTTGGTTTGCCATTTGCTTGCAGAAAGGGTCGACCCCAGCTTCTGTCGTGAGGTGCACTGGAGGACTGAATCTCAGATCCCGCTCCTTCCGCACAACGCAAACAGGGGACGATATTGATCAAAATGAGGCGTTCATAATAATTGCTGACTCGTCCGGGATCTCACTGCCTGTAGGGTTGGAAACACTCGTTAGCGGCGGGTGTCCTTTAACGGCAATTCACTTCTCAGGGGATCGGAGGCCGCTTCTGAACTCCGCAGATAATGGATTTCGCACCCGGGATCGAGCATAAGCCTCTCATGTTGCCGTCCGCTCCCGCGACAAACCTCAATGTGGCCGAGGCTTGAGGGTCCACTCGGAAGTGGTCAGTGTTCCCGAAAATGGGGAATGGTCGACGTCCGCTCCGTCATCTGCTTCCGCCGGTATACGACCGAGCCGCGAAGCTAATTTCCGATTGCTCCTTCCCAACTGCCGCTGGTTGAGACATACGATAACCGTCTCGAGAAGTCGATCGGAATTGCCTCCGACAGGTTGTTTTCGCCTGCGCGGACATGCGTGGTTTCGACTCGGAGTTGGTTGATGGGGCAGGTTAGGTGAATGAGTGTACGGCATATGCGAGGACGGTCTTACAAACCAAAAATCTTAAAAGCAACAGCGGCTACGTCGCCTGACCGCAAGAACGCTAGCCTCGAGTGTTTCAGTCTTTGCGAAATAGGCGTTGGTCAACAGTCGCCCATTCGCCTCATGCCATTGGTGTCAGCAGATGCGCTTCGGGGCCCCCCTTCGATGCTACAGCGATTGTCACACGGTCATTGGAACAAGGTGCTTTGCAAGACAAATTCAGGAAGGATACATCTGCATTACATTTTTCATTAAAGGTATAATCGCTGCAAATGCACAACACATACAAGGAGGCACCAGGCCGCCTGAGAGCTGTCATGCATGGCGCGCAACGGGGAAAGGAAGGCTTCAAGGGTATCAGGTGGGGGTTATGGGGCGCGCCATATCATTCGCTCTATGCGCCGGACCAACTACCCGCCTCTTTTACAACCATCCACTTTTTCGCCATCTCTAGCGCATAAGGCTTTATCTCCTCTTTCGTACGGGTGTTTCCATGAACCCGCCAGAAGTGGTCTATGAAGTTGTCACGGCGAGGAAACCGCTTTCCAATGTCGGGACAATAGGGGTGTCGGCATTCGATATACTGGCCGTCATCGCCATGCTTAGATCGGCCGTGGCGCTCGAGGTCGTTAAGCGTCGTGAATCCATTCCCTTCGAGGACGGCATTAGCAACGAAACGCAATAGAGCATCCGGCCCGCAAGTGTGTCTCACCTGGCTGGCTTCGATTGCAACCCGCGATGGAACACAGATATTTTTTCTCCGGACGTGGTCTATCCGGGCTACGCCACGTCAGCATTGCATGCATAAATATTCGAATTAGTATTGAAGTCGCAGAATCAGCTAGCAGAACCAGCTATACTTACTCGGGATTCCGTACTTCGTCGACGCCATAGTCATATTGATATGAACTAGCGGCATCCTGACCGGTCCCGTATGTGTAGACGCTATAGTCATACGCCTCTCCGCCGCTCGATGGTGGGTCATATATTTGTTGCCGCTGGGCGGAGCTCGCATAGTTGGATTGTCCTGTTTGAGAGTAACGGCTATAACCGGAGACCGACGTGCCTGGGGGTAAGATAGTAGGACTAGTCGGTGAGTGGTACTCGAGTTCGGGGTCGATTGCTTGGCCTAGACCCATTTCTCGTCAACGTGGCTGCTGCGGATCGAATAGGATAAAATTTGCTTACTTGAGTGCTCAGGATCTTCAAACTGGTGTTCCTGACGCCAGTACTCTTCCGGCTCATCTTCATAATTCCGGCTCGAAGAGGGTCTATACCGCCGATCATCGTGCGAAGGGTATCTCGGATCCATTGCGCTTGAGTTCTCTCTTGAAGTCGGAGCCTTTATGAAGGTAATGATCCGCCGCCAGGCCTGTGATACCAGCAGGCTAAAAGACGACTATGATGTTCAGGGATACTAGATTGCTGATGGGATTCTGCGTTCGCGGACCCGAGCCGGTTTTATACTACAATCGGCAATGGTATACTCTGCCTCTTGCCCCTCAGCTCAACATGGCAATCACATTTTCGAGACCACCTCCATGTAGACACCCAGCAGGCTCGCGGCAGTCCAATGGATACGCCCGCCCACCCCCACCCACACGACGCACAGGAAAGAGAGCTATCTTTTTATCAACTTGATACGGGGTACCTTAATGGCCTGATTTAGTATGCCATCGCCAATCACGGAGCCGAGTAAAACTGGGGTGCCTAGGTCATCTGGCGCTCCTCGCTGTAGCTTGAGCAGCTATCCTGTGGGTCAGTCTGCTGCTGGCGCTACATGGTTCCATTCAAGACGGGAAGAAGGTACCGACCGGACCGGCCCATACCCTTTCCTCGCGAACCGAGCTTCTTGCCTCCACCTTGTTCCAAATAGGTCTTACCCTGCGACGAACGGCTACAGGCAGCGCTGCAGCGATCGCGAAGAGAATCCCTAAACTGTCTCTTGTCCGTCTGATCTTTTGGTTTGGGTTTTCGTCACAGGGCATTGCAAAGGTTTGCACAATTACCAATCCCGATTCTTACAGCCAAAAATGAAATTAACGAGAAAAATCAATGCCAGAAAAGCCATCCCGGTTGAGATAACCAATACCCTCATTCCAAGCGGAGCATACTACATAACCGAACGCGCTCCTCTCGATTTCTCAAATGCAAAAACAAAAACCAAAAAAATAAAAAAATATAATAATAATTAATTGATATGCAGCTCTATAGCACGCAATTATATATATGTCAGGCGGGGAAACTAGTGCAAGTTCATGCAAAGCTGTGGCAGTTGCAGACAACAATCTTTTCACCAACACCGATGATCCTAAGCCCTTCAGCGCACAGGAGGGCCCAGGACCTCTTCCACGAAAGAGGAAGTAACGACTTCGCATTTGAGCACATGAAAATCGCGTCTCAATATGCTCTGACAGAATTTACAGGAGGGTCAGCATAATAGGTAAGAGCCTTCAGCTTATGAGGGGTGAACAAAGCCCAGTTTAGTTAATTTATCTTTACCGACAGCCAGATCTGGTTACTTATATGTCGGGATGCCTCTCTAGAGCACCGCAAGTTTGCTTTGCCGAGACTGCTCCTGCTCAGCGTCTGCTAGCAGTGCTTGAGGTATTTTCAACATCTTTCTCGACGAGGCTAGTCACAAATTCGGCCCATGCGATACGATATGAGGGGCGGCGTCACATAATTCGTTTTCGGTAACAGAGACGTGGGAGCAAGGCTCCATTAACTTCTTCTGACATCGCTCTTTAGCTAGCTATGAATCCGGCGCTATAGCTAAGACCACAACCGATTGGTTGACATGCAAGACACTTTCTTGCTAAACCACCCCGCTATTTGGCCTGATGTCTCTTTTCCTCTTTCCGACGATACCGCTTTTGTTCTTCATAACGCTCGGCAATCTTACTTCTTCACTCTCCTGTTTGACAAAGGAGTTTTGCCGAATGTATAGGTACCTGGTTGCAAATACCTCTGGAGATAAACTTCCATCGCCTATTGGCTTGGGTAGATCTTATGAGATGCCCCGTATCCTCGGTTTTTCCCCGGGTACCTTCCCGCTTTGCTTCTGGGATGGGCAACAACACCGGCTCGAGTGGGTCCGTCTCTGGTTTGATACGACTGGTCAAAGGCAAAAGGAAGGACCTGCCTGCGCCCTCCTTTATGCACTGGTACAAAAGGCCGACAAACGACGACTTCGGCCTCCGTTATCCTGGGACGGCTGTTCTATTCCACCTGAGAATACCATGATCTCAGAATTGCCTGCGCCGATTTTCCTTCATCAAACAACTTATTTACGTCATTTCGAGTGTCACAGTGGCCGTTCGTCAATTCTGCTACGGGAGCGTATCGTTTTTCAGAGCGTGGAAGCTCCCGGGAGATCATTGCGATCCTGCGGAAAGCTTGCAAGCAAACTTTACCTGTTGATTAGAAAAACAAAATAGCATCATTCAGCCTCTGCAGCCTGTCTCAATGGTAGGACTCTCGACCGGGGCGGCTCGCGCGGGACCTCGAATGGCTAAAGGCTTCTAGGAGACTTAAGTCAACATAGCTCTACGGCCGCAGATCACACCCGGCACAAATACTTGCAGCGCAATGCCCTCTGCCCGAACATAGCTGTCTATTCGTCCAATCTTCTGTCAAGCGATACCCTATGAGCGAATTGGAACGACTGCCGCCACGCATGTCTTGCTAGCACCCTGAGGATTCTTCGCCGGAGGTTGCATGCATTCTGTCGGGCTGTCTGCAGGCTATCGCATGGTCACGTTGACCAGCCGGCATACGTGCTTCATGCATCTGATGGTATGCATATGTGCATCAGAACCCTGAGCCCTCGTAGAGTGTATGGTGTCTATTTGTTACAATTAACAAATCATTCAGTTCGCAGTATGCAGGTAGAGCCGTTGCCTGCTCTGTGCTGCAAACGACGCACCTTGTCTCAATTCTGGGTGGGTGAGATGGGAACCAATGCATCAGCTGCTAGAGGCCGGCTCGAGGACTTGCCCAAATCCGGAGGAACGGCGGTATCCTCGCGCAGGCTGCAAACTGACCAATACAGTTTAGTTCATGGTCAACTTTCGAATTCCAGTATCTCTCCGTGCAGATGCTATCTAAGAATCAGCCATTCATATCGGGTCACGACAAGGGACGTGACTGTGCATTGATAAAGGTCATGATACTCACCTGCAAGCGGATCGGATACGAGAAGGGGCTTAATCCCGGAGCTCGAAGTGTCTGCCAATGGGAACGCTTGACCTAACATCCACAATTTGGCGTGAATGGACAAGCAACTGATATCCCGCGTTCCTCTCGCTACAACAGGTTGAAGCAACTGATTGCCACTGGATTGAGTTTTAGCCAACATTGAGCTTTCGGGCGGGACTAATGTCCCGGGGACGACGCCTTGATTCGGTTCGAAGACTTTTCGTTGTCGTCCGTATAGTAGAGACCTCCACGTCCCACTCTGACTCGCTCTATTGGTCGGCAGTGCCAAAGTCATCTTCAAACCTTACACTATCAAGAGGCACCCCCAAAGCCTCGGCGCATGTGCATTTGAAATGGTCTTGCGTAAGGGATGACGGGAGTCTCCACAGGCGCATAGGGAGGAAGCCTAGGAGGAGCATCCTTCACACAAGAGAGTACCATCACCCGCTTCCTTCTTTTTCTTCCACCTCCACGTGTCAAAATCCTCAATTCACCCATTACTGTTCTGCAGTGGCGACGCACTGCTTTCTTCCCGATCAACGACTCCCGAGATTCTGACCTCAGACCTTGGACAACACCCTGCCGTGTTGTAATTCCGGTTACACGCTGTCATGCAAGCGAAGAACAGCTCAGGTGAAGACGTTCGGACCATGGATGGGCTGGGCTAGTTTGGAGGTTCAACGGATGAACAACTTTGTCGTTCTGATGTCAGTTCGTGAGCTGTCATACGCATACAAGCCATCGCATTCCGGCAAGTTGGATCTAGCTTCGATGTACGACCGATCCACTGACTACATTATTTCGTATCGATTTTAGAATCGCAAGACACGCCTCAAATGCCAGGCTATTACAGCAGCTGCGTGACGTATCGGTCTCCACCTTGACAGATCGCCCAGCGCACCCATCGTCCAGATTTTGACTCGGATCGCGGCTAGAACGGTGTCGCAATGTTGCAGTGCGTGCCACTTCCGCCATGACACCGACTTATTCACGATGCAAAGCCACCTTTACTTCGGCTTCTCCTAGCAGAACATTCGTCCCACAGCCAACGTCGCCCGCGAAACCAATTGTCACTACTGGCTCAGCTTTCATTCTATTAAGGCTTAGTCCTTAAATTTAGCAGCCGGATACGATGATTCAGACTACCTGCCTTGATCAGTGGCCCAAGGAAGTTCTACTAATGAAGAAGAAGCCTACGGGTGAAACGGCCCGCCGTTATAATGTTGGATTCTAGGTTTTTTTTTTTTTTTTTTCAAGATTATCCCGCCAGCCTGTGCCTCAGGTCTGACTTGGCCGGACTTTTTGTTACCACCATTAATACCATCAGCCTCGACAACCAGACTGCGCTCGGATTTTTCAAACTGCGGAGGGATGTTAGTAGCTTGCTCCTTGGGCAGGGGTCATTCAGCGGCTTCCCTGCGGACCTGGGATAGCTTGATATGAGACGTGACGCCGATGAATGTGGAGAATACGTGGCAGATACGGACATTCGGGGCGCTTCAGAAGAATTAGTCCGAAACATGGCATGTTTTCTCTCCACCGTGCTAGCGTCCAGACCAGCTGCACAGCTTCGTCTCTCTTTCCTGTTCCTTTCAGCGCCTCGCTGATTCACATTATTCATACTGCAGTTTCGGCCTTACTGCATATTGATAGTCTGAGAGATCTCGATCCGTACGCACTGATCAACACAGGGATGAATGGTACTAATAAATGTTGTGCTTTGCTGTTCGCATGCAGCCTGACGGCACAGACCCCAACTCTTGAAAACGCAAACGTAGGCATGGTCCGAGAAGCATCAACTCTTCTTGATTGTCAACTTTTTTTTTCCTCATCCCGAAATTTGGGATGAATCTTTGCTTTTTCTTTTTTCGCGCTCTATTCCGTCAGCCTCCCCACTATGAAGAATGCGATTGTTCCGATATGATTATAGTACAGCTTCAGCTCTCGACACTTCACTTCGGCCTCGACATGTCGATGGCGGTTGCATAAACCTAGTGATCAGCACCAAACTATATGAATATACGGTCGTTCATTCATGCGCATGCAGCGCGACGTGTCAAATCTGCTGGCTAGCTGGCGTAGCCGTCGATGTACATGTTCTAAAAATATATACTCTATTCTCTAGACAATTCTCGTGATGGCGCAATAACACTCACTGTGCATGAGATCGAGAGATGAAATGGACGATGGACGATAGATTTTGTCTTCGTCGAGAAGGAAGTCTGTGAGAAAAGAAAGGAGAGAGAGCCGTTTGCCCTCATCAGCGGGGTACTCAAAATCCAGTTTGTTGCATTGTGCCGCGCCGTTTACAAGCTCATGCACCGTTTGCATTGTGCATTGATGTGTGTGCCATCCGCGTTATCGGTCGTCGTTCCCAGCCTGTTACAGACAGATACGGCCACACCACAATTCTTCGTGGTTAATGCACAGACTTCGGATTGTTTCATCAGCGAGATTTGATGCAAGTCGGATCCTTATCACTAGTGGCCAAGGGAGGTCGGATTTGGTTCATCAAATCATTTTTTCCTGGCAAACTCGTACCTGCATTAATAGATTCAAGAGTGTGCTTCCGAATATGTTTGTGTGTGGGCAGCAAAAAAAAAAAATGCAACAGTCTGGCCTATTTTTCGTGATGAGATGAGCTTCAGAAAACTGTGTTGAGGAGTAATTCTGGTTGACATTTTCTTCGTAGAGGTGCAGAGTTCCTGGTTTGCCATGTTGTCCAACTAGTGAGTATTAGACATAGGAATATCACGAGTCATGATCAGCTCCGAAAAGTCACATTGCATTTAGAATAGCTTGCTTCCGCAGGAAGGATAGCTCATACAGTGAAGCGGAATCGGAAGCCTGGCGCTAACCAGTTCCGTGCCTCTTCCAAAGTGATTCCAATTTACAGCTGAAGTCATCAGTATAACCCAACTAAGGCAAACTAGGGGCATGGGCATTCGCTCAGAGGTCTGAAGAATCACCCCAGTTGACACGTGCACCTTATAATTCTCCAAATAGGCAGCTGTAACCTAGATGATATCTCAGTCTTGTGCATGATGCTCCTCTTTTCCATGTATATCACATTCCAGATAGGAATAGTATCCGTTACACAAGCAAAATGCCCACGGATATGCCCCATGTCCTTCCAAACCATTCCCACCCCAATCAACGAACTTATGATCTGGGGGTAGGCGTAACAGGCAAAAAATGTAACCCACCCATGTCTTCGCAGATGCATATGCAATTCTATCACACTCTAAGGTGACTTCATTAGGAGCTTTCCTTTTTTTTTTTTTTTTTTTCTTTCTACCGCTTTCAAGCCTTTTCCTTTTCACCTGCGATTGAGTCTAGTGAAAACGCGAATAAAACGCCAAATTCATGCAAGACTATCCTGGCTGCCATCTTCCTTCTCATGGAGACGAAGAAAGCAAAGGTTGTGTTATCCCGGGAATCCAGTGGCCTGTAGTCGTGAAATCACATCGAGGTTCATCTACCTTCGGCTAGTCAATTATTTCGAAGTTACGGAGGTACCGATACCCACAATTCTCGAGGGTATGGCAAATAAAACAACAGCGAGACGGCTGCGCAACTGTGCACGTGTCTTCTTAACCTATATTTCTTCAACTCGATGTGGATACGCACCGCCGGAACTACGCCAAAAATGCTGACCTCGCGGAACCCGACCACGTCACCATTTGCGCTCTTGCAGACACCGCCGGTATCTACAATCGAAAGGAGCACGGACACGTTATTCAGCCCAGAAGCAATCCGCCCAAGCACGAGACGGGGAATCCGACGGCGGAAGTGTTTTCGCTTTTTCCGGGCCTTAACGGCCTGGCCACGGATACTCAGCTTCGCAGACGACAAGGAATGGGCATGTAAAACTCGCGTCGACTAGCATCATGAATAACAAAACGAAAGACCAGCTGTTTGAAGGCCGGTTTCTCCAGCTGGCCCGAGCTTGTTGTCCTTGACCGACTAACCAGCCATCTCTTTCGCGCTAGTCAACGTACGTGGCTCCGGGTGGCATTTTTGACAATTCGTGCGCATCGACGCCAGGCCTGCAGGTAGTGGCTCTCGGTGCGCCATGCCATCATCGAAGTAACAACTTCGAAATTTAATGTCCAGATTCGCAATAGGCTATCTGATCTCCTAGTACTCAGGATTGATGAAAGCCCAAGCGTCAAACATCGCACAAAGCCAAAATTCTATATAAGAACCATGGTTTCACCACAAGTTGAATGATGTATAGTATATCCACAGACATATTACGTGTCTAAGTCGATTCAACTCGGTACTTTCTCCATCGATTCAACTCGGTATCCATATATACAAGCTACCCAAATCCAACAGTTCAGTCAAACGGCTTCAAGTAAATTGAGAAAATGAGCTACTACTCTGCCCCCAGCATGAATCCCTACTTCGAAGATTCACACGGCGAGCCCTCCGGGTCCATTGTTGCGTATCCTAGTGATGTTGACAATAACATCGATCCTATGCTACCTAGTAGCCAGGGTTTCGTCGGCGGCAACAATGCTCCCAATATCAACATCAATCTGGGGGGACAACCTGCCATTACTATCTCTGCAACTTCAAACAGAGGAAACAATCATCCTATCCTTACTCTAGAGGAGTACCGCGATAGCTGCTTCGAGTCCTACAAGCAACTTATTCCGCTTGGGGGAGGCCTTACCCAGTTGGGCTGCGGCTCTTGTGGAAGAAAGGTAAGCTTGCATAATTACGATTAACCAGCCAAGCCTTTAACCAAATTAATCATAACGAGTAACGGAAAGCTGACATCGATATATGGAATTATCTAGAGCCAAAACATTGGGGCTGACGAATCCGGCCTAGAGTTTCACCTAAACGAGCTCAAAGAAGATGAGGATCTTCTGCTCTGTGAATCCTGCCATAATAGCTATTTCCCTAGGCTCAAGCCCTGTCATTATCATGCAGTATTCAAAGATCAACCCCGGGAAATGATTCGAGTCCTAGCTCTGAGGTCAACTCAGAATGGAGAGCAGAGAGAGTGGCAGCAGGATAGCTACCCGATATCTAGATGCGGTCACAAAGACAAGACCTCGTGCAAGTGCCCTCGCGACCGACTTGGGATGTGTCATCTTCGTTGGTTGCCTCCACGGGTTCCAATTGTCTGGCCGCTCTGGTTGCCGGAAGAGACGCTTGATAGCTATGGAGGTTTCCCATGCATAGCCTGCTCGGAAATCCACGTTACTACAAAAGCGCCCACCGACAAGACGTATAAACAATCTGAATTTGTGTAAGTGGCGCTGGCACTAGCAGCAATATCCGTTTCTTGGAATATACATTCTCTGATCAGTATATTGATATTCTCGAAATATAGCGACCATGTAGCTGGCCTGATAGGTCGATTTATCTGTGATAGATGCGACAAACTAGGCCCTGAACAAAAGGACAGTTGGACGAAGACATCGAGAAATCGGAAGTCGATACCGGGGTGTCTTTTTGGGCGGAAGGAGTGTCTGCAGACGCATCTAAAGCGACCCCTTCACCAGGATCTCACTCAGGATCAGATCGAGGGCTCAATCAAGTTGAATTCTCAAGAAGACATCCTCAAACGGGCATGGGTAAGGATTACGCCCAGTCCACTGGTTTCATGACTTCCAGACCCCCTAAGCGTGCACCCATAAATATTGCCATTCAGTATTAACCTTGGGATACTCACTAACATTCATTTCACGCCAGGGAATCTGGAACTCTGCAAAACTAGCCAGAGCTTCAGAATCGCAATAGGTCTAAGCTAGCAGGCTACATTGGGTGGGCTATGCCTAAGGGCCTATCTCAGATCAAAATTCTTGACCACCGCACATAAATTGTTTGATCTTGTTGGAACAAAATTGGAAAAGCCCTCCTTAGCAACACCATAATGATAAATGTTTAATCTACGATCTGACTATATGCAGCCCACGCGTATGCTATATCGAAGGTCTTCGTTCCTTTCTTTGATCTCATTCTCACACCCTCCGAGGAGATTTTGGGCCTCACACATTCCTTCACTACACTCATTCTACTTCATGCAAGAATACCTGTCATGTATCTATTCTCTCTTTACGCACCAATGATACAGTGATACGTCCATTTAAGCCAAGTAGCTCATGAGATGAACTGTACCCGAACAAGTATTGAAAGGTTTATATCATGGAATCCAACTGTAGCAATGCAGAAGGGAGGTAGGTAATAGAGACCGCCGGAAGCCACGATTTTGAGATCTGATCCTGTCTATGCATGTACTAACCAAACATCGATAAGGCTGGTAGCGAATTAACTACCCAATGATGTGCCGACTGGCAACCAGCACTAGCAGAGGCCTATAATCAACCATAACTAAGACTTAAACCGAATTCTAGAATGTGTTTAACTATATAGCGTTAGGAGGCCCCTCCTGAAGAGGAGCACTCGACACAAATACTGACTGGCAAGGATAGCCTTGTATGCTAACGGTGATGTATTGGTTCAGTGGTTACACAGAGGTTACACAGGTCCGCAATCATTACCATGGTGCTATATTGAGACCTACACTGATATCTCAAAAGTTTGATACATAGAAGCATATCATTGTATAACTTGAAGAGCTGATAAATCTGCAACATACTTCGGCCACCATGTTGCTGGAACGCTTTCAAGTGAACGATATCATACAAAGCTTTATGAAAGTAGATAAACTTGATCTCTGCTTCTAGACCGATACCAGAAATGGAAGGCTAGAGGAGTCCAAAATGTTCGTGCAGACGGTCTGACAGTGTCCTAAACGATGCACTAGAGGAGGCTCAAGTTTCGAGAGTGGGCCCCGAAGCTAGAGTAGATCAAAAAGCCTCTCTAGTCACCGGGAAATAGTACAGAGCATATCCGAGTCTCAGTCACCTCCGGCCACGAGTTGATCCTTCCGCGAATACTTGCATCCTTTAGACCGTTGTATGGAGATAAGGGATAGTCAAGCTGACCAACGTACCCTGAAACCACCCGCGCGAGTCCAGGCCATTAGGCTCGACTAGAACCACTTCGTTGATTTCCTGAAGCCGCCGTCAAAAGTGCGGAGTAACACTCCCGACAGGCCCTCTCCTCCGAGAATTCGAGCTAGTAAAAGCTATTCAATGATTGGAGGATTACAAACCAATGATATATAAGAGCGGGGGCAACCGAGAGACTTATTTGCATGCGCGGCCGACATATCCCGTGATCCAATTGGAGTCTGAGCATGAACCAAGGCGCCACAAAGTGTCAAGGTTCGAGCTCTGATACATGCAGAACCGAGCATCGTGCGAATAGCAGTCCGGAAGTATCGAAAACTATAACGAGGCGATCTTAACAGAGGGCGATTTCTCGTGCAGCGTGCATGCAGATGCACAGAGGGCCCAATGAAGCTCAAGGTTCCAACAGGATGTTTTCTTCGCAGACGCGCATCCTAGGAGAAGTTAAACAGTTGTTTCTCATTGGTTAGGCCGAGATGTAAGGGATTCTTGCAGAGAAGCTGCATCGAAACCTGACAATGTTAGCGTGATAGTGCTGCAGCTGCACACGTTAGCGTTTGCAGAACTGGGCTATGACATGCATATAGGCTCCTCTAGCCTGTTCCCTGATGCCGCTAGCTGACTTCACCTGCATGTGCATGCTGGTGCGAGCGAATGTGTGAGCAGCCAAGCACAGTCAACCTGGTCGATTAGTGTCTGGTGACAGTAAAATATCGTGTTAGCTGCTTGATAGAAAATCCGGCGCAACGGGGCGTAGGCTCGACGGATTGCGGAAGCGCGTCAACAAAACCCCTGAACCAGACTGCTGGGTCCCTTGATCCGAATCCCAGCCCCGTGGACGAACTCACAGCATTTTGTTCGCCTGTGTTCACACCAATTGTGTGTCACTCCAGATAATTTTAGTGCATCTGTCTTAGCCTGTGCTCATGACTAGCAGACTTAAGCTCTCGTCTGGCGTTTCTAAGCCTGTTGATTTCACTTGAAGGATCTAGAACGACGGATTCTTGACGAGACCTCGGAACATTCCCTTCAACAAAATGTGAATACACCGCGGCACTGGCGCTCGTTGTGTGTTGCAATTGCTGGCGACTCGTAGCCGAAGGAGCCAAGAGCAGGCGCCAAACCCCTCAGAAACAGATGAATATCCACTGGGTAGGATCGGAATCTGGTGATCGTATCAGGAGGCATATACATTCGTTCGGAGTCGCTCCAGAAAGTCTTTCTCTACAAAAGCGTGCTAGATTCGGTCTATTGTATGTAGACTAGACATTGATAAACAATGGCTGACTTGATTGAAAATTTGGTAGCGAAAATGCCGGACGGCGGAGGCCGATGACACAAGTTTTATTTCTAATCAGCCCGGCAACCAATCCTCGCGTCTATGGTAGGTATGCATGTTTGTGCAATTAATGGGCCAAACGAAATGTCACCCGCTTATCCGATAGTATAGTAAGTTAGACCCTTTGCGCATCAAAAAATCAAGACCAAGAACTTCGCAGGTACGTCCCCAAAGAATTGAGTTAGTTCATAGCATAGTTTCGAAACAAGAATTCTTGGTCCCAAGCTGACGTGTGACTTGAGTTTGAGAGCGACTGAGCTCTGGCGAGATATAAAAATGAGAGGCTTGGACAAATCAAGCGCATATGGCTCTGACGTGTTCATACTCATCATCTAAAATTGATGTATGCATGCAGCATATATCCGTCCTATTCAGTGTCTAGTAAAACAAACATCGATTGCCTACTGGCGAAGTCCTAATATATACCTCCGATGTTTCAATTGTCTAGAATGCATCGAACGAATCTTTACCAGTGGTGGTGACACTCCACCAGCATTTATTGCGGTCGGTCGAGTCAGGGGTGAGATATTGCGCAGCAGGCTAGATCTATAGAGCCGAAATGCCTATGAATGTTCGGATTGAGTCGAGAATTGCGTTCTACGAACGCCATATGTTATTGTTACAGAATTCCACCGCTGGTACATAGCTATGGATATGAGCTGGAGACATTAACCTTAACTTATATATACTGAAGTCAGAAGTGATTAGTAGTCGGCCACTGACTTTCTTAGCGGCACGCTAAACTACTTATCTGCCCACTAGTTAGCCTTAACTTCAGGTTGCGAGCCAGGATTCCATATCACGCGCGCGGATTAATTGACTAACTGCTTTCCAAATTGGCCCAAAAAAGCCCCTAGCAGTACATGTTGGCGAGGCTTCGCGGCCTTCAAGCGCTGTTGCATGTTGCCGATCCTCGCGGGCTAGTTTTGTGCGACCAGGCTTTCAAGTTTTAGCGAAGGCGTTAACAGTGTCGGCAAGAAAATCTCCGAATCCTCAGGGCTGTGAGTCGCAACAGGTATGGCTCTTGTAACATCTGTGTCCAGATAGAGTTAATTGCATTTCACGCCTTCTATAGACTTGCTATATCATTCTGATGCTATTGATCGGGGTAGACGACGAAGTACCTTACTACCTTTAACATCTAATTTCGACACCGGGAAATATTCGCAAGCTTATAAATGTGGAGACGGCCTGACAACAACCGAGGTGTTTGCCTCTTCACCCGCAGGCCGGTTAAAATTCGTCCTCTGACTAAGTATCTGAAGGGAAAACAGACCCGAAAGATGAAGGCCGTCGCCCCGACCAGCCTCACAAGAAATGCAAATGTTGCGGCTTAGAGCGAGGTACCCACTGGCCACCACATGAATATTATTATCTATAACATGCTGAAATTCTTTGTTTGAAGCTTGCATTCACCACTGTAGCGCCACATGGCCCTGACATATGGCCGCACGGCCGCCCGTCAGATCTTGCATAGCAAAGCGAGGCTAGAGCCTGACCCGATTCCGCCGGGAAGACTGAGCCCGACGTTGAAACCGGAGGAATTATTTTGATCGGTAACGGGCTTATGTTTATGGAGCTCGGAGCCGCAGCACAGCTTACTGTGCACTTTAGGGCGAAAGGGAGCCTGGCCACTGGCCTTACTAGGCAATAGCATTGCTATAGGCTGGACTGGCGTATTCATGAATCTATGAATCAATTAGCTCAAGGCGCCAACACAAGACTTCCCACACACTACTTTATAAGTGTTAGCGCAAGCTGCACTACCAAGTTGCAATTGCAAATAACGTCACCGCAGCTGCGCAGGCCGCCAGCCTGCGCGCCTCGAATTGCAATTGTGCAGGATTCGGTTTGCTGGAATCACGGAAGCAGCCTATATTTCACTTTCTTTCTTTTTTACTTCCTTTTTTACAGCGGAACTGGGGTGTCGCGGAGCTAGAGGCAGTGACACGGCATTAACAGACATCGAGGGGTCTTGTCGAAGCGAAATCCAACGCGACTGTTCCGGGCCCGCCTTACTGCTTCTGAACATCAAAGTGGGGATGATGAATTCCACCTGTTACTTTTGCGGAGGCTTATGCTCTATCAGCAGGATGATCCAAAATGCCTCATTGCCTATCTCTCGTGGGAAAATGTGAGTTTAAGATGTGAGTAGCACTATCCCGATGCAAAGGCCAGGTACATGTACTGTACCGTACACAGATTATATCTACAATCCACCCCGATGCAAGCTGGTTGTGGCTGATACAGGGCAAACCACGGCGGCCTGGACGTATCCTCCCAGTGCCAATATGGTGCTCTCATGACCAATCGAAACACCATCGTCCGGTCAAGATACATAGCCCTGAGTTAGTAATTAGTTGCCACATACGCGCTAGGTTCTCTACTGAAACTCGAATCATGCAGAGCCTCATGCGCATCTCCACTCAGATACCCTGCCACATCGCTCATTCGACGAATTCATCCTAGTTCCGGCTACCGCGTGTGACGCACAGGTCGATATCGGGACCCAATCTGCAAGGGATACGGCACCGTTATTCATGCCCTGTATTCTAAGCACCTTTAGAATCATATCTCGACAACCTGGAGCCTTGAGGTAGACGCAAACTGACCCGCTTCTCAAAATACTCTCACCCATGCTGTATACCCTCAGCTTGGGATTCGGGCTGTGAGGATCGCGCGAGGCTACGAGTTGAATATGCAACTCCTCAGAGTGATGCATTGTCGCCAGAATGTTCATTTCAACTTCTCTGACCATCTTCAAGGTGACTCTACGCTCAGGCTCTCTCCCTCCCCGATACCAAACTTGTCTACCTGTTTGCCATCCGCCATGCCTGCAAGTTATTTGAATATTTAATGCAAGACGAAACATGTTCGCCCACATACTCCCAAGCTATATAACAGCTTACCAGAGTCTTCATCAAAATTCCGCCTGAGGTCCACAACATGTTAACAATCTACAAAACGCCGTGGGAGCTCTATAGACTGTTCTGGTAAACTCGCAATCTCGAACTCCGATATATCTCGACTTTCAGAGTCAGCCAACCGCCAAATCCTTTAGGAATAGATCCTAGCCGGCTGAGAAGCTTCCAGATTGCTATTCGACATCATGAGCTCAGGAGGCACGCCCGTAGTCCGCCCGAGGACCACAAATCTACCAGCCTATCCGCCCGCTACAATCGGAGTTTCGAATGACACAGCGAATGCATTTCCTTCTCCTTTTCAGCAGCATTATCACTTTGATCCCGCTCAGTGGATTTGCCGCGTGCGGTGCTGCCAGCCCGGCTGCCAATACAGCGTAGGCTTCCTCAATCGACTCCCGCCAAGCCTCATTCGCTGCTCCTTGAACTGAAGAGCCGATCTGCCTTCTCCGCTGTTTTACTGACGAAACCACTTGGGCTAGTCATCCTGGAACTCTGCCACTCAGCTCAGCTTTTTTATCGAAGAAATCAACGACGACCCAGTCCTCTGCGCAGCTTGCATTGTTCAATATCCCAATCTACCCGGAGAGCAATGCTTCGCCGTTTGGCTACAGATCTCTGACCCGATACAGCAAATGTGGCGTATTGTCTGTCGTGAATCTAGGGCACTGGGGACGCGAGTTCTTCCGAGCTATATCACTGATAAGGAAGAGCTAGTATCTCCAAGATCCCCCTTCGTTAAGCCTTTGTGGCGACAGGTCGCCGTTGACGAACACAACAGAAGGATATACATTTGTCCTGAATGTAAGCGAGATTTCAGGAAGCAGAGCAGGTACATGTAAGTCAGCTGAGCGCCGTGCCTTACAGCTGGACCAAGCACAACTCAGCTAAATGCTTGCCTATTGTCGCAGCCGTCACGTTTCCGGGCACATCAACCTCTATGTCTGCAGGCACTGCAATCAGCCAAAAGGTCGAGTTGAAGATACCAAAAATCACTTAGTCAGAACCTGCCTCCCACGCCACTACCCCAACATCGACCCGGCGCGCTTCGACGGCGATGAGAATGACATCTATCATTACAGCTGGCACTATCGATGGCGAACAAATGCGGAGTTTCTCAACGACAGTAGGGTGGGTTTTCCTATACCGAATTCAAACTAGCTCGAAGATCTAAAATGTCTTTCGATTCTGACTTTGAGCTTACTGACGCGACCGCGCTGATAATAGGTCAACTACCCACACCATAACCTTGGTAGATACAAATTAGTAGAAGCTGTTGAGCTTAGTAACGACCCATCCTCATCGCAAGGCCACCTCTTTGGGAACGACGTTGGATACACTAGCTTTGCCTAGCTCAGATCTCAAGTGAAGCTTGGTCTCATCTGGGATGCTACCTTCGAGTCATGTAGTTTCAACAAAGCTATAGACGACTAATGTTATGGATGCTGTCGTGTTCCTCTTACTATAAACTATTACCCTTGTTCTCTGCAGCTTTTCTTTCTCAATCTGTGAACAGCTTCCACATATATTCTGTGTTCGAGCTTAGCGATATTAGAGCTTTACCGTTTCCGTTCAGGGCGTCCTTATAATTCTGATTTTTAGAGCTAGCCGTTGTCATGTCACCACACATACAAATGCCCCTTACCCTGCTGAATAATGTACTGTTCGACACGCATGCATGCTGTGAGAGCTTTCGCCACCTGGCAAGGCGCTCTAGACATCATTTGTATAATATGGCATACTGGCATGAAGGGTGTAAGCAACTGATACACTGGCCGGGATTGATCGCTGATCTTCGAGATCTCGGGGGTCGCCTATTTTAATATAATTTCCACATATTGGGCTTGGTACTCCGATGCTAGCGGATTGGGATGTCAGTATCTAACTAAGCCTGGACGTGGACGTGGACTAGTCTGCCGGCATCTGCAATTCGGTTTATGTACATTAAAGGAATAGATACTCCTGGGAGTCGATCCTCATCTTGCACATACTGTTTAGGTCTCATTGCTTGAATGGAGTGCGAAGACTGAATGACACGCATGCTATATACCTGCCCAATTCAATAATATATAAATATCACGTTTACTAAGCTTTCTTGTCTAATTAGCGACTTATGTAGAGATATCTTTTGAATGGGCATCGAGCATATATGTATAGAGCACATAGAACTAGATAGCGTCTATCTTGGAAGAATGGTTCACGGATGTCAGAATTTTGGTGGGTTGCGGATTTTGGCGCCAGTTAAAATAAAAATGTATAAGAGGCAGTGTATGGCCGCGGAGATTAAGAAAATGCGCATATATGTGCATGGATCGCACTCCACGAGGGTTCTATAAACAGCTCACTTCGCGATCGATCGATTGTGCATCATGCATCATGCAAGGGCGTCGGAACGATAACATGCATCGCAATAAGCTTCCCAGGGAACACGACCGGCGAGACCCATATGCATCTCCCTTGCGCGCATGTTAAGATGCAACGCAGCAAACGATGAGCTGATAAACATAGTGAGACAAAGG
This sequence comes from Drechslerella dactyloides, assembly GCA_020064725.1. Taxonomy (NCBI): domain Eukaryota; kingdom Fungi; phylum Ascomycota; class Orbiliomycetes; order Orbiliales; family Orbiliaceae; genus Drechslerella; species Drechslerella dactyloides. The sequence continues at coordinate 609,099 of JAGTWJ010000017.1, forward strand.
GAGCAGCTGGCAAGTCAAAAAAAAATTCAATCGTGACTAAGAAAACAGTGCAATGCAGATAAGCTGCATCCTTGTGATCAACGATCAGTCATGCAGATAATGTAGAATGTATGTTTCCAGTCTAAAAATAGTATTCAGAGAAAGCTAGAGCAATTGATATATTAAAGGCGAAAAGGGATACAAATAGAAATTAAGGGAGAATGCAGGTACTCAAAGTGCCAAAAAGAGCCAATGTTCTGTTGCTTGAATAAAATCGTAGTTTGCCGCATGTGTAAATATATTAGTTCCAGGTGTTTCTTCTGATGTCTTTTGGAGGGGAAGATCCCAAACAGGCACCTTCCTCGCTTATTCCAGTAATTCGTGGATGCCCCTTCTTGAGCTGTATCAACAATTCCACCTCATCGTATACTGCATCAACCATCTCACATCTCTCCCAATCCTTCAACTGTTTCACGAAGGTCCTCACGGCCTCAATAACAGCCAGGAAGGCTCTATCGCTCTTCGTCTTCTCCTTCGCCAAAGCATGGCGAACCTCATCGACGGGCTGTATTTCTCCCTTGAAGCTTTCGAGGCAATGAACCATGTCTGCGCGAATGAATCTTGTATCACAAGCTTTACGAAGGTGCTGTGTCCACTGTGGTAGAGTTAGATCGAATGGAAGGCGGGCGATCTGCTTGTCTTTGGTGAGGAAGATGGGGATATTTTTCTTGTCGACAGCCGCGCGGAGTTTATGAGTCGTGTAGAAGTTATAGGCGGCCTTGACGCAAATATTGATGAGGACCGTGAGGTAATTCATCTGTTCGGCACACGTAAGAGTAGCCGTTACAGGCGGCTCTTTGGTAGGACGGGTTTGTAGTAAGCTTCGAGACTGGTGATGAAAAGCTGCGATATGGTTTTGTTGTATATTGGACAAAGCCATGCTAGTCGAACCGGACAATGTGAACATGGTGGGGTTTCTGGAGTTTGGTGAGACGTAGGGCTCGCTCGGCCCTTCTGGCAGGATGTTTGGCTCAACCAGCAGAGAGTTCGGGATTTCTGGGGTGCGCGGGTGCGCAACAGATGATGAAGAGCTTGGTGACCCCGGCATGGCAAGACCCTCATTTATTTCCAGAGTGCCTTCCGTATTTTCTACAATCGGTATGTCGCAACCGACGGAAAAGTCTTTATAAGGGACAAATGAGTCTCTTGTAAGTATCTTTCCTCTTTGAATCTCTTCTAGACTCCAACTCTTAGGCTCAAGGCATAGCGATACCCGCGGTGGAGAGCGTTGTGATAGCGGCGTATCGATATTGTCCACACATATATGTCTCTTGGCAAGAAGCTCTTGCTCAAAAGCCAGCTGGCACTGCGGCCTGCCACAGATATAGACCAGATGATCCTGTGAATAATGGTTGGAAAGCGAGAAAGGTGTAGCAAACAGTCTACTGCATGAAACGAAAGGACACTGGATGGCCGGCGTGGCACCAGATTCCTCCAGTAGTTGTGAGTGAGAGCAAACGATATTGTGGCTTCTACAATTCTTTGGTCAGTTAAGGTATCAATAATATCGCCGTACTCTCCGGGCATCTGCAATTACCTCCACTGTTCAACGGTCCGGGTTATCGAGGGACATCCTATATTGAGACACTGTAGAAAAAGAGGTTGATGAATGAAAGCTTTGATTGAAGGTATGTTTGAGGTTCCAAGCGACCCGCTCGTAGACATCTCCGAGATGGTGCAATCCAGAACAGAATGATCGGCATGGGCTCCTTCTCTTCTTAATGGTGGGAGAGTGGTATGAAAATCATGAGACGAGAGCTGTCGCTGAGAATCGAATCCATGGGTGGGAAATGCCTGAAGAATCATAGACGGCTTATCGAAGGCCCTTGGAACTGTCTCTGATTCTTTCTGAAGGGAACGGTCTGGGTTTCCCAAAGAATAAATTTGATAAACTTCGTTGCTAAAGTTTGACTGACTGAACAGCTGGACTTCATGACACCGGCTCCTATTCATTGTGGAGAAGGATTCGTGTTTGCTCCCGCGTTATGATTTGGAACGTATTCGGTAGCTTGGACAGGCAGGAAGATGTAGTGTATTCGTGTGATTGGAAAGGCGCACAATTCGGAATATCGGTCAGGCTGAAGAAGACTATAGCCTGCGATGTTTTAAACGAGTACAAAGTCAAACTGCGGCCCCACAGGATGATATATCAGGCACTTTTCCTTCTTCGAAATCTTTGCCTCTTGCATTTCGACGTACCATCAAAGCCACTTTACCTAAATGACATGAACCAGATCCTTGGAAACGAGAAAACACCGTCGCGCTGGCACTTGGATACGCAGCCTCCCTCCTTATCCGATGCACTACGCGTTTGGTGTTCCGTATAAGTCGTCGAAGGAAAAGAAGAAAGTGCATTCTTCATGGCAAGCAAATGGAGCCCATATTAAGCGGCCCGATTCCAGAGGTCCCCTTACAAGTTTAGCCTAACAATGCTCATACAGCATTCCACAGAGGCAGAGCCGTGCCACTGAATGATTGAGGAGAGCATAAAGACAACCTGCAAGCGAGGCTCAAGCAATTAAGTTCGTTCGTTTAGCGCTCGTACATGTGGAGAACGGGCCTGAGAACCAACTCCACCGCCAGTAGCAGAAAATAGAATATTCGAGGGAGGGGGCACTGCTGTCGATAAAGGCTTTCTCCCTATCGATTAGGGGCATGACTGACAGGCGCCTCCGAACACTTTTGAGTCCTAAAGCGAAAAATTACTGCGTTGCTGTGCCGCTGCAAGTGCCCTTGTCAAGTCGAGGAATTGTGGCATTGATAGTTTCGCGGGCCAAGCATACTCCCCAGCGTGACCTATATTTATAGGCATATCACGCTAGGAGATATATGACATCGGATAAGTCAAGGGATCCCTCAGCCAACGAGCAGAAGCTCTCCGTGCATGATTCAACAACATCCATCGTTGGGTTGACATTGGATGTGAATTGCGATCGATATTCGGTTCGTACCCCGCGGAATCTGTGAAGTAACGGTTAAGCGACAATTGAATAGGCATGGTCTTGTAGCTTCTCTTAATATTGAGTCAGCAGCATGGAGTGGGCGTCTCCCGGACCCAAAGTTTCTATAAGTTGAGCCTAAACTTCGACCTTGCTAATTTAAGCATCTCAGGACCTGCGCCGCGCTGACGAGCGATTCTGCTTACTGTGAAGCTTGAAGTCAACCACGCGCACGGCGCCGGCGGGCGAGATTATTGAACGTTGGTTGTCCTAGCAATCAAAACACCGCGGCTGCTAGTCGAGAAGGGTGTTTCAAGAGCCACCGTGACGCCCTCCTCAGCTGTCGGGCTCCTGCTTCCGAGGGTATCGTCAAAAGGTTGCTGTGCGAATAGGCGGATGGGTGTGGAGGAGGGGTATGCGCAGAAGCGGGAGTTGTTGGAGTTAGCAAGCGCCCGTGTTGTGGTTTGACACGCCGAATGTAGCATGTTAGACGGTTTTCTTCCAGGCGCACTATTTTTAGGGCTTGGCATTTCAAGGCCGCGCGACGGTCAAATCATGCCTACGACAGGGAAACAGGGCGGACCTGATTCTGAGGTTGCAGAATCGCCGCCTCAAAATTTTTGCCCTACGTAGAGGGATTGTCAGGATGCCGATGGTCGGGCAGAGGTGCTTCCGTAGAGGCTACACATACTTCTTACTCAACGACAATGACATATGACGGGCAGTACTGCAGTTTGAGGCGGGTTTGCCGATCGGCCAGGCTCTCGCAAAATACCTGAGAAGCTCCGTTTTCTGTCGCCTCGAGGGTGTCACGAGCCCAATACATCACGGAGATTGGCCACTGCCTGGCCCTCTGGGGAAAACCACCTCTTGGGGAAACCATTCCCAACTACCAGGCCAGGAATTGATAAGCGCGGTCGGCTCAGGAAAGGATCTGGCGATTGCATTCAATCTGAAGTTGTAGATTAAAATGCGTGTGGGTGCTATACAAGGTCAAGGTTGTAACCCTTTCCGGTTCCTGGCGAGGCTCGAGCAACTCAACCCCTCCGTGCGCGCTCGATACTAGTACATTTCTCTGAAATTCTATCCTCCAACCAACTGTACGATAATATGCATTCACGCTAATATCTGACAGCACCCTGATGGCCGTCTTCCACGCTATTGTATTACCACTCCCCTAGAATTGGAAATGAACAATACCTACCAATCGAGTGGATGACATGGACTAGATCACCTGCAGCCAACGCATGCTGCGGTGCATGTCGATCAGGTTTGGCCGCTAAGCGATGACCAGCATATATATGTGCGCCCTCGAAGTTGAGGACTTGTACTTTTCCGTTGATCATGATTAATTGAGCGGAGAGACTATCATGGATAGTCCTGGAACAAAAATGGTATGCTAGCGGACACTTTTTCTGCGTACCTTTGCAAATTTGGGGCTTTTGCGTCTAAGACCATGAACACGGTCTCCGTGATTCTCAACAAAATTAGCTGAATTGTTGCACGTTGGCAATAGAGAACCGTGTTAGCCGAGCACTCGAGCGAATGAGGATTGATGCCTCGCCTGGTTGTCCAACAATTCAAGCATGAGACAGTTGGCAAGAGTTTCTGAGGTTTTCTTCTGGAATGTAAATGTTTCGGTGTTTTATTCGACGGCAAAACACCAAGGCAGGGAATACTTCATCCGAACTCCGTTTCATCGTCACTATAGCTCGCCCTGCCCAAATGTGCAGAGATCCATGCCCCGCCATCCGTCCGCAGTGGGTATTATGGGTCAGCATAGGGGGCTGTAATTGCTTTATCTTCGTGAATATAAAATGCCACCGCCGGCCCGTGCTTGTCCTGACTCGAGAATTTTTTTCATCCCCGATGCTATTCAACATGGGATCTAGACTACCTGGCTTATATCGACCGGTGGCGACTAACTACTGGATATTGGATTTTTATTGAATATCATTGCCTTTCGGCCTGGGCCCCAAAACACCGCTGTGGATACTCTTTAACGGTCTAACGGCCTAAGTCTTGTCTTGAATTGGTTCTCTCCGCTGTGGATGGATAGGATGCCTCGTAGACAACTTTGACTTCGTCTGGAAGCTACAACGTACTCCTGGGTCTAGAGATCGCCTCTGGCGTCCGATGGTATCGACAGGACCAAAGCTTGGTGCCGGATGTCCGACAAAGCTTAGGTCAAAGTTCCTCATGCTCAACATCCGAATGAACAGACTGCCTAGGCCATCACGAAGTTTTTAAGTTCCTTCAACAGAGCTGCCTAGACAACGGGGACTGGAATGGATTAACAACTATATGGCACCGATATGGTAAGCCTGTGGCAATTGCCACTTACGCAGACAAAGGGTTACAAGGCTCTTGTTCTCGAAAATGGCTTTTCGATCGATCTCTAAATACTGGTGATCCGACATCTCGGCTACCAAGGACCCTGCCTTACTACGGCCCCCGCTCTCTTCGCTCTTCCAATCAGAAGGCTCTCTTCGCTCTTCCAATCAGAAGGCTCTCTTCGCCCTTCCAACGAGAAACACTTGGTGAGCTAGTTCCATATACATATGGCCAGTATACAAGGCCGAGGATAAGCCATGCCATCAATACCGGATCTTCCGCACGCGCATGTCAATGAACTGGACAGCGTCCCTCAGATTACGAACCGGATCGGACTGGACCTAACTATTTGAGCTCAAGCCTCCCAAAGAACCCTGGGGTCAGCGTACCCGAGAATAGAACCCTGGAGCCCTGTATGACCTTAATTGTGGACCTCAATCCTTCAAAGCCTCCTCGGATCGAACGGCGCCCATCACTGGAGCGCGGACGGGGTATTCCTGGCACCAGAAGACTTTGAAGTTGGTATGTCGATACCATAGATAGAAATATTCGTATATACTTACTAGATCACTGATCAGGAAAATAACAATAGCACAGCCAGCAACGCCGCACGCTCGAGCGGCGGTTGGTCTCTCAACCTTGTTACAACGACACGCAACAAGCTTGCGCCGCCTAATGGCTACTTAGTTAACTTACGAAACACGTTAACAGTCGCTAGGCCTATAGGCTCGGTCACCCGAAAATAACGCCCTAGCCTGTGGTTGTGTATAGCCGTCTGATAGGTACCTACTCATCGAGCAAGGAAGCCAGACGCCTAGACCAAGGCAGCTCGATGCAACCGGATCAACTGCAATATATATACATTTTATTTGAGCACTCCCTCTATAGCTCTAGGCCCAGGACCATGACCCAAGGGTTTCCTAATACATTTAGAAAGCTCAGACTGGAGCCAGACGTCGGATCGGACAACCGTCGACGCGACGGTCAAATCGGACACCCCTGAACCAAGGGAATTTATTAGGACCGAAAGGACCTCGCGCTTTCGCCATCTACAACTGGATTAACACTAGGCTTACGATTACCATATTCAAATGCGGATGAACGACTTCCGCTGCTGACTACAAAATCTCACACGAACAGTACATGTATTGTCAGAGAGCAAACCATGAGTCGGGGCGAATCCAACACTCGTTTACTCAAGCGATCACCACTATCGTCACGAATCTTGCATCGCGGGAAATCTGAATCTCAGACCAGTCGTTGCGAGTTCCCACTCGGGCTACAATTAGGAACCTTGGAATTTGAAAGCTGCAACGATATAAATATCCATCTACTTAGGAACGAGAGGAAGATAGAGCTGGTCTATGGGATCAATAAATACAGGTACCAGATGTTAGGAGAATTGCCTGTACGGTATAGAATCCAAGACTTGTAAGGGACGACATCTCGAGCGATTACCGCTGACTGTGCTTTCATCCTTTAATCGGGACAGTTCTCACATCGACTCAATGTAACCATTAATGGCCATTTAGCAGCCATCCAATTGTCGACCAATGCGCAATCATGCGTGGACCAATCAAACGTCACCAGTCCTTTATCCCAGACCCCATGCACGGGACCAGTCTTCAGGATTCGGGAAATTACTGGTGGCTTGAAGCTGGCACAAACATCCGCGATATCCGTGCGCGTGCACAATTGTTACGCCAAGACGTCGAACATCGAATTGCCATTGATTGGAACAAGGCTATCTCATCTGTAACCGCCAGTGTCCAAGTCATCCCGCAGTACAGAAAAGCAACTGAGCTCGATCGGTTCCTCCAAGTCTCGGAGTGGGCCGACGCATGACTTTGTTTGTCTTATTACTCTAAAAGTGGCCACGTCGACGCCCGTAAAGATCAAGTTATAAGAACGATATCAAGTCTGTGCTGGTAAGCTTCAACCGCCCCCACGCAAATATTCAGAAGCGGTCTCTTTGGGATCCTGCCCCTCGCTCCGATTTTATAGTTTCACATCCATGACATAAGTCTTTACGAGATGAGATTACTGTCACTGCTTTGAAAGTCGAAAGGTCAAATTCCAGGCGGGAAAATCCGCGATCCTGCGCTTTGGCTTGCGCTTTCGTCACGGAGTAAGGCCTCCCTTATTGATCAAAAGAGCGGTTTCGGATAGTCCGAAGACAATGTCACGGTTGGATCACTCAAATGGGCAACTGACGGCTGTAATTCTAGGGTCGAGCACGTCGTCTTTTCGGGTAATCGTCCCGATGGCGATACCAGGTACTAATGCATTCCCAGCCTTTGATTTAGATGCATGTGATAATTTGAGATCAGAGAGCTCCAGAGTTTGAGGATACTTACTTACCTCGAACCCAGCCGCGGGACATCCTGTGCAAAGGCAGCTGGAGAGCTTTGATAGATCTAGAGGGTGAAGAATGCCTGTTTTCTTGCTTGGGCAGCTAATATCCATGGCCATAGCTAGTATAGGAGAAGTATATAATTTTATCCCCTTTATCATTTGCTAGGACACGCTGTCTTCTTTCCTAGGAAGAAAATTGGGGTGTCGTACGCGGTCAACATTACTTTGACTGAAGAATTGGAGCTCCAGTCTGGTGAGAACAGGCTGCACCAGCGCACTGGTGATACCTACTTCTGAGTGACAGGGATGCATTGAGGCTGCAGCTGCAGCAGCTGTACAACGCGTTCCACTGAATGCTTTCATTTTCAAGTGTTTTTGTGGCAGTAAGAACTTGCAGACCGGCTCACAATTATTCTCCCGCGAGATACAGGGGGTAAACTGGGATTTGGAGACCACCCATTGTTCAAAACCATTAAAATGACTTCCATCAATCGATCAAATATCGTGTCAATCAACTGATCGTTTCGAGATTTCGTAGCCATCGTCATCCTAGCAGCCGAGTGCGTGCCAGCTCAAGCGAAGGATCCTGGTATATTGCTTTTTTCTCGCGTTTTCTTGCGTTTTCTCCTAGAAATCTCTGTCCTTTGTCAGCGTTCGGTAGCCCAGCCGGGATACTAGCGACGAAGTTGTGGCCGGAATCTTCAGAATTTAATCTTCGATTTCTCCATCATGTTCTCCGCCCTATTTCTCTCCGTCCGTGAGTTTAGTCACGGTATGCAGTCGGTACCCAGCTTGCGAAATGGTCCTGGTACTTGCCGTGCAGATATAGTTAGGACTAACATTACGTCAGTCAAAATACTGTACCTACTGCTCTATTCGTAGCTTAGGCTGCTCGCAGAATCGGGAAATCCTCCATCACACAGAACCCGTCGATTTGTCGCAACCCTGTGAAGCAGCCTGGCAGACCTCAAGCTAGGCGCCTCAGACTGCATCCTCCAGATTATTTCGGCGAAGCAAGGAACTTCCCAGGCTAGATCCTGCCCACACGGATTTGGCCTCGTTGCTCCCACCGTCATTCGCTATTGTTATCGATAGCCGGCCGGAAGCTCTCCTTCGCGCAATATAAATGGTAACAAGATGTCCTCTCTTCCACGTCCAGCCAAAAGACTAAGGTCGTCCTCTGGTTCCAAGCCAACTTTGATCCATGCGAACTTGCCAGTCCCCCTTCTGTTCCGCAACTTGGACCCGGCCCTCGCTGTGATCAAATGTCTGGAAGCCATCGCTACCGAACGCTTACTTCGACAATCAGACTTAATTGATCGAGTGATTACGGACACGTTCTTGGGCAAGATAGAGCCCCAGAACCGAAATCGGACAAACATCAAAGAGGCGAAATCGTACATATGCCGCCAAATAGGCCCAGTACTTTACCAGCTCATCACATCGTTCATTGACTCCTTAGACGATTCCGATGGACCATCTCCAACCCAGGCCTCTCCAGTTACCTCGCAACGCAAGGTATCTCAGAGCCAGGCCGCTAATGCGACCATTGGAGAGACCAGCCCGAGCACAAATCTCGGAAATGAGCCCAAGAAAGCTGCTTCTGCACTCGTGCCACCGTTCTCTACCTCTCTTGATCATGCCACCCCCAGGGCTCCTACCGTCGAGCTGTGGCTGCAGACAGGCAACAGTGCATTTCCGTTCCGCCAAAACTACGGTCTCGTTCAGCCACTTCAGATCCCGCGAAAGCTGACTTTAACACCTCCTGAGGAGCCCAATGGAGCGCTTGACTTCCAATTCCCAGAGACTGTCAAGAGCAATCCTGAAGCCAACACTGAGGTCAACCCTGAGGGTAGCACACCTGCGTCCAATAAATCCACTACGCAGGTCAAAGCTGCAAACCAGGAACCAGAACCGTCAATAGGCGAAACTACCAATGCAGCCACAGATCGACAAGAGACTAGAGGCGTCGCCTCAGTTGTTCGAGGCAGAATACGCTCCGCGGCTGCCATTCGGACGTGCAGTTTTTGTGCTAAGCCTTTGCCCAGTCCAAGCGCTCGAAGGTATTTCCCAGTCCATATGTCCATGTATTTTTATTATACGCCTCATTTCTATCCTGCTCTTCCATTCGTTCTACCAACTGTGCTGATCAGGGGTTTTGATCTTTCGTTGGATATATTATTATCACAGGGAACATGAGTCAATTCACATTTACCAGCTCTGCCAGTATAAACAGTTCCAATGCAAACACCCTAACTGCCAATACCGGTCCCACCGCCCCCGTGAAGTTATTCACCACATGAAAAATCGACACGACTGGAAGCCCCAGGGCCGAAGGTTCAGCATAGAGGATCTTATAGACCACGGCCCTCTAAGCGAAGACAAGATGGTTACCTTGCGCTATCAATACCAGACGGAGAAAGCCTACGCGGCGGAGAATGGTGGAATGTCAACACTCCTGCCATCGGAGGATGGAAAAGCCGCTGGAGACAACCCAGCGGATCCGGATTTCGATGACCTAAGTATGGTCCCTCTCCCATAGCTCGATCAGAAACTAGATCGTGAAAAGAGCCGGACTCAATGTTTCGGTCAATATACTTTTTATTTAGTAACGAGCTAATTATAATGCTGCACCTAGTGTCTCACAATAACACCCTCATCTCGATGGACTACTCTTTCACCCAACCTCAATTACAGTCCCATGTACCACCACAAATATCTTCGTCCATGTTCGGCATGGAGTCGCACCTCGATGATGCAAACAGTCTCGAGTTTATGGTACGGGACAAATACGACCAGTTGTCGCAAGTCGATTATCAGATCCACGAATACATGGCTTTCAGGAACTCGATTGGGCAGTTTCCCACACAGACCTATCTCCCTCAGGCTCAGGGCCCTCAGCTGATTGGAGTTGGGGCACATGCTCGTTCCTTGCTTACGGGAATCGACATACCATCCACACTCGACGTTGAAGAGGATGCTCAGGGAGAGAATGAAGTCGAATGGTCGAAGGATGCTGAATGGTCAGAGGCTCAGGTCGTGAACACCATGAAGGGCGGGTGAAGTCGCATGAGATACATTCCATTCCTAGCATTTTATTTGACACAGACACAGAGTGGCCCACAGCTGGACGCTATGTCGTGGTCGAATCCTCCCAACATGGAAGCCAAAAGAATTGGAGCTTATGGAGGAGTACTGTGCCTGACCTTTCGTACAAAGTCTTATCACCAGAATACGAGACTTCGCTCACAGTCACACACTGATCACATTGCAGCGGACACAAAGGCGCAAGCACTGCTCGAACCAGTGAAAGTGTCATTCTCAAGCTTTTACAGCCTTGGCTATAATGGACGCTATTGTATGGCATTCCACCTTGCGCGGCGAAGATTATGCATATTACAACATGATCCTTCAACAGAGAATACCCAACGAACGGGACAGCGTTATTCATACCTAGCATGACGAAACTACCCGCATTTACTCCCGGCTTCGAGTACTTGCTTATATAGCGGGAACTTGCATCTAACGTTAACCCCAACACAGCTCCACAACGCGGAGGCGTTCCATCATCATTATGCAGGTTCTGATATCATGATATGTCCCTTATGAACATGACAATGACTAATGCATGCATGGCTTCAATATAATAGCGCCTTTAAAGTTTGATTTCGTAACCTTTTGTTTTCTCTTGACCAGATTATCGGCGAGTTTCAAAGAACATCCCAGTCTTTTTGTCTTCATTGATCTCTGATCGTATATATGTCATATTTACTCTGTCATGCTTGCTTAGAGAGTTCACCGGACTATTGTCCAGCTTCCCATGTTTGCAACTGCTATACATGTAATTCTACGTCTGCTCCGCGATGAGACAGTCCCAGTATAACGTTAGAATTTGATTTCATGCCCCCGAGTTGCCCCGGCGGTTGACGTCAATCAGCAGGATTTTTGATGATTCCCTGGGCTTTTAATACTACTGAGAGATTATAGAAACCGGTCCCCCCCCCCAATATATCTCTACCAAATTCCAATACTGCGAAAGCTGTTCTTGAGAGGCTGGGAACTAAACTTTATATCGACTAGCGGAAACTTGCCTCGAGTTAACTGGCGAACGTCTTAATTTGCACCAGAGACTAAACGCTAGTGCCCTCAAAGTGAGGCGATCCAACAGCTCAGGGCCCCACTCCGGAGATTTGAGCACTCGGAACGTTAGATTGGCGATCCAAATATTGCACGCGAGTGAGGACCTATAGTTTTGCTTTCATTCTTGATTGGCAACTGCCTCTCATAGTAATTAATCAGTACCGTATTTGTTCTGAGAACATTGATATAGATACTTAATGCACACCGAAAGCTTATAAATGTCGGCGATATCATCGGGAAATAGAGATAAGGAAAGTAGAGTACGTATCATGCTGCGCAATAAGCGTTTGATACGTGAGCCGAGCGGGGTCAGCAGGGTCGAAGATAAGCTTGCTGGCAAGAACTTTGAGTATTGGAATAGTGCTGGCCGATTGGCTCGGATTTGTACTTAATTAAGGGCTATTCTTGGAGTAACCAGGATGGCCATAGTATATTGACGAACGTCGAGCAGATCGTCAAAGCGCGCAGAGGAGGTAAGAATATCTGTCGATATCTTAACAGAAGGTCATGGGTACTTTAGTATCAATATGGAAAGGAAGACAGTAATTTAACTGGCTAGACAAGATAGTTATGAGCGGTAAAGCGCTGGAGTTTCGCAAGGAACCCCCAGTTGCTCATTCTGCCAGCAGAGTCCGGGAGAGCAACAAGATACCCACATTACAGCTACCTTTCCCGGCGCATTGAAAATTTGAAGAGTTCGAACATCAGAGGCTTCTAGATACTTGAATATAAGAAGTGATATCAAGAAAATTCCGTGGTCTCTCAATAACAGTAGCCGCCTTAACTACGACCATGCATCTTGAGCTTGAAGCCCATGGGTCTCAAGGTACAAAAGGCTGCAGCAATCGAGTCTTCTAAGAAAACTTTGTAACGCATTACCGGCCTTCTCGCACAATATAGGTAGCTAAGGTTAGCATCATGGGCCAGTGTTAATTATGTCATATGGGAAGGTCGATTTCAAGCTCGCCGAAGGTCAAGAAATCGAGAAGTAGAGTTTTGGCTTTCGAGTGGGGTTTGACGATAGACGCGGGCGACCAATCCCGAAGGCAGCGTCGCGGGGTCGTCCTTCAAATACAACCTGACAGGTGGCAGAAAGACAACAAAGACAGCACCTGCCTATTATGACATCCTTCGAAGCTTGCCTCCTCCAAGATGGTTAGCTCATGACGCAAGGATTGCTATGTTGAGCCTCATGCCGGCCTGGCGACTTTAAATCTTCGACGCAGCTTCGAACCAGTCGGTTCTGAAGAGGAGCCTCAAGTGACGCAGAGCAAATCTGAGGTCTCGAACTCGAGAACAACATCTAGCTTATAATCGACTTCTGAAGGTGACCTCGGTGAACGATGGCAATATGCTATAATGTCATGAGCGGCCCACGCGTGTTCGGGGTGCAAGGGCTCTGGGCGCAACTTTCCAATGATTCCCAGCAGCAACTTGGCAATGGCCAATAAGACTGCTGCATGACCCTTATCGGGAGCCCAGAAGCTCTTAGGGCCGAACTACCCATTTTGCAGGCAATGCAGTGCAAGGTGTTTGGGGGCACAACAAGGGTACTGGCGTGTTCAGCTGCATGCTTCGGCATGTGGAAAGTATGCCACTCGAAGAACAACTTGAATAGCCCCTGAAAAGGCCCAAGAATGCTTAAAGCCGTTGGAAACCTTATTTAGACCGTCAAACAAGGCAAGGCCATCCCCGAAGAATTCCAGAACTCGTTGATGCCCGAATCAATGCGGGAAAAGGGCAAATATATGAGTCTGGACTCACGATTCTGCAACGTCGTAGTGTTGGTATCTCTTATTTTCTATCGTATGTAAACTCCGATCAAGGAATTGTCTTTGCTGCCGAGTTTCGTCTGATGTTCAAGCTTTACCCCGGCATCGTTATAACTGGCTTCCCGAGAGTCATACTGATGACATATTGTTGTGGAAAATGTCGATGTAAGAATCCACCATGCTGCCGTCCACGAGAAGGCGTTTAGCTCGGGTCTGGCCGGCTAACTGTGGCGATGAAATGGCTTGATTCAACCGATATACAGGTGAATCTTATATGGCGTGAATATTTGTCTAGTAGCGAGATATGAGATGGCTCGCATAGTAAGAGGTTGCTGTTTTGTGAGGATTAATTTGTAATCGCGACGTCGGCAGGAGCGCGACCGTTTGTTATCCAATGGAGGCGAACAAGCTTGTGACGTGCCCCGCTAGACCTCACCAGATGCCGAAATCCGTGTAGAAACAAATACAATGCTGCCTTGCGATCAAGATCAATTCGTCGCCTGTGCATGCGGAATCTCTGACAAATTCCATAGCTTATCTGGTAAAGATAAGGTTTTTGATTGTTATCTCAAGGCCAGGCCGATGGACAGGATAGATCCCAACTACCGGCGTTTTAGTACGCGTCGTCGCCGAATACATTCGACTAGAGCTTGTTAACAACGGCCCGAGGTTAACCGCGAGCTAGTAAAAGCATGCTAACTCGCCAACAATCCAACGATCACTTTTTGAACGAATCAATTGATCAAATCGACTAGTCAGGCCAGAGAGCTGGATCGCAACTTAGCTTAGCTGAGCAAGATAGGAAATTCAGCATCTGCGCCAGCCTGAAGCCATCAGCATACATCTCAAGGCCAAGCGTCGCCGTCCTGCGTCATTGCTCATCAGGTCAGCATCAATCATTCCTAATCCGGGGAGCTCGAGGTGATCACGCGTGTGCGTATACCACAGAGACGTCAGGATTAAGCAGCCCCACGTTATTACGTACGCCGCAACTGATGCACCGTCTCCAAACACCGACCATCTGAGTTATAATATTATACTGCGGCATGAGAGACGCAAGAGGTATATTACCGAGGGATCTTTTAAACGATCAATTTCAAATGACTTCATAAGGCCAATCAAGCCGCTATTTTCTGAGATTGGCACATACCTACTGGCATGCTTCTTATTATATCTGAATGTGGGAAGGAGGGATATGGTCTACGAGACTAATCTGCATGCTTATCATCTGTAAAATTATTCTTTACAATCACGTAACTCAGCGCACAAGCGCACATCTCAGGCTCCAGCCTTATCGCTCGTCGTTCAGGGAGCATGAGCTAAAGCTAAATCGATATAGCCTAATTAATTGAGGCGAAGCCAGCGTCCCAAGACTAGAAGCCGATGCACAACCTTATTCGCGACATATTGAAGGCATTTGACAGGCCAAACAACGTCACAACCAACATACTAGACGCAGAGAGCTCCACCAGTCCCAGATCCACGAGGCGGGTTAGCCGCAATAGGTCTCTTCAACTTCGTGTACAGAACCATACCACGCAAAATAAAAATAAATCCGCCGCACTCTGGCATGACATGATATTCGGTTGAAAAAATATGAGTTAAAGCTGATCGTTGTGAGCTAACGTTATGACTATAAGTACGTACATGTACATACTCAGTTGGTGTTTGCCAATTGCCTTAGTTTGCCGAAGCTCCGACGTATGCAATTGTATTCTAGAAGGATCAGTTTCTGCCACCTGAATGCATCGCCCTGTTTCGGAAGATGCAAGGTCTCCCCACCAGGAGACCACCAGGTAGCGATAGAGTGTTGCCCACGGTCTTAGCTCATTTCATAAATCAGGGTTGTATGCCTAGAGTTGACAGCACCTTGGGCGGCGACGCACGCAGGCGCGCCTTAGCATCGGGAAAACGCCGACCATCTGCCGTTAAGACAATGAACAGCATGCACACCACGCATTCGATCATTCTTGCTCCCGGTTCATACACCGGACGCGGGGCCACAGCCTGCTTCCCCAGATCCGCGGAATATATTTCATCAAGCGGGGACTATTTGGAATCATATGACCGAACATACCACCAATGTACATATTGTATCCAACTTAATTATCCTACAATATAGAGATTACGCCGAGCCGGTCCGACTGTATGCTTAAATTAAGTATGTCTAAGAGAGGCTTGTGCCGACGTACCATAATGTTCTTTTGTGTTCAATCTAGTTCTATCGATATATCGCATGTGATCCATTGCGAACAAGATTCGCGGTTCTTATTCACACCCATCCTCACAAACGCAAATGGGCAATATCTTCGGCAAGTGTTTCAGTAGATCAAGAAATTTCCATCTTGCCATTGATTTGTGTCACACAGCAATTGGTTGGATTATAACGAAGCCAACTTGAGGACAAAGTTGATGGCTGCGTTCTTGCAGGTGTCTCCGCGACGCCAGCGTAAAACGCGAGATTGGTTGACCGGAATCGGGCGAGTCCTACGTGGGAGCGCTAGACATGTTTAAACAAAGGACCTCGAAGGGCCCTTTGGGATAAGTGACGCTGGAGTTTATCAATGAATCATTCGGATGGATATTGTTCCGTTGGTCCGAAGTCAATACGTCGACACAATTTCAGTTTGTACCGTAGCCAGCCCAACAATGCGTCGTGAAGTTCTGAAGTTGCGTAAGGGAAAGTGAGGCATCTTGCTTCCCATGCACATGATACTAGTACACTCTCTGTGCATGGTGTTTGTAGACTGTTGCCTCTTGACACCGGCAGTTGCGGCAAAAGGCTGCTATTTGCATCAGTCGTATTTAAATAACTGAGGGTCCTCCAAAGTTTAGACGGCTCTAGAGTCTGTTAGAGCCCCCTCGCGCCGCTATCACAAACATCTAAAGCCATACCGACGGATGCCGTAGTCAGCGTTCAATATGACTGTCCCCGCCGAAAATTCACCAAGTTCATCAGTAATTTCGCTAGACGGTGGCATGCCACTACCAAGGTCAGCGTACTCTGACAAGATTGAGACCTTTTGCGGATACTTAAATTTTCCTGCGCCTGCCAACGACCCAGCTTATATCTTGTTCGAACCCTTAATCGAACCCTTAATCGCCCATTCCACTAGAGGCCAACCAGACATTCGATCTATAAAAGATCTCGGCGTGTCTCTGACAGAAAGAATCAAGAAATTCTGGACCAAGTTACGAGGGTCATCTTCAAATGATGTATTTGAGTACTTAACTATCGAGACGAAATCAAGGCAAGCAGCCTCTCGTTTCTGTGAAAAACTTCGGGCTATCGACGAAGCCCATATTTCTGTCCCGTTTATTAGTGAGGAAAACGGACCTCGCGTTACCCTTCGCTCGGAAGACTTTGCGGATCTTGATACTGCACTGGAGGATGGCCTTGCTTATAGTCTCGTCGTGGAGGGTGGTGACGAGACTAAAGAGGATGAAGCTGAGGGCTTAATAAAAATTTCTTTGGGATTGAGGAAGAACATGAACGGCAATGAGGTCAAAGTCATTATCGTTGAGGACCTTGAAATGCAAGGTCAGTTGCGGCATCCCTCTATCCGAAATATTATGTTCAGAATACTAATAAGATCGAATGGTAAATTCGGCAGACCAACTCTCGATCTTTCAATCAATGAGAGGCTAGGGAGATGTATAATACTGGGGGCCCACCGCCTTCTTGAAGGTTCGCCTTTTTACGGTAGTGATAAAACGGCAGAAAGGGTGTACCGCGGTCAATCTTATCAGGCATAATCTGGAATGGTGGAGACAAGACGTGGCCCTGGAAATGGTAACTTGGGTTTTCAGCCATTGGATCTGGGACCGGACCCCACAGGATGAGCCTCGCGTGTGACCCAGGTGGTAATGAGAATATGATCCCTTTTAGTTAATGCAGAGCTATATTCACTTGCTCTTCCTGGCTTTCACGTCGCCGCCTTCAATAAGGGCATGTATGCATATATAAGTTCTCATATTTTCGGTATGGCTTTTTGTATGATGCGCGAGCAAACCACGTACTGAGACAACTCAATTGCAATTATACAACGTCGACGCAAGAAATTTTCTGGGATGCTGGGAACCTGAGATCAGAAGCTTTGATCATCTATACTAGGCATGCATAAGGTATTACATGACCTAAGAGATCTCATGAAAGTATCTGAATCTGACCATCTTCTGCGGGAGCCGAGTTTCTCGTTTCTATCGATTGATCGCATGGCCTTTCTCGAACTGTTGTAATGTGATAAGTGGCGTACAACTTACGCAAGGGTTAACGGAGCCCCTCACTTGGCACGTCGGACTCTTGCGCTTGCTTCTTTGTGTGCTCACGATCTCTTTGACGGCCGAAGGGAGGAATGACAATGCTGATACGTCCAATTCGTGCCTGCGTTCTCGCCTGTGTGTATTATCTTGATTTGCGTGTTTTAGGTAACCTGGGGGTGACTTGTGCGGACCTCATCTTTGAACCCAAACTTATAGGAGTACTTAACAGGTGTCCATGATATCGATTGCACTCCCTAGGTGGATATACGTATATCCCAATCATATATGCATATTAATATATTGATAGGATTGTAACACTGGAGAGTGATAGTTTATAATAATAATTACGTTTACCACACTATGCGACTGCTGTTGTCTAACATTACCGGAACTACAGACATGCGTTTTAACGGTTCCAATTAACTTCATTGGGATCTACCCCGATACCCTTCATTGGGCATGAGTACTTGAGTCGCAATGACGTACAGGGCATTGTGCTTATATGTCTTAGCGTAGGCCCAGCCGAATCTCAGTTCATGTAGTACTGCATTGCGCTGTGCTCCTAAAAAGATGTGTAAGTTGATAAACCAGCCTTGTGATTCAAGCTGAACCTATTGAACAAACGAGGCTTAAGGCTTGAGGCTTAGATATAGGATCAAGTCCTTGACGTGCCCTCGGAATTAATGCACAAACAGTGGATGTTTGCTAAGCAAAGGTCGAGTCGGGACGCACCGCGGTGGCAAAAACAAGCTGTGAGGCTGAATTCAATAATATTGCGATTAACTACCATACAATTCAAAGGCACAAGACTTAGATAAAGAGCGAGCTGAGGGGGACTGGGATCATAGTCAACAGCTTCGAGATAAGGGGCTCATAAAACCTTCCAAATGCATTGCAAACTCCACTTTTCGTATCAACAAGAAGCTGACATCCTGTACACAAGAACTTTTGAATAACCAGCGATCTCCAGAAATTCTCTCAGCCTCGCAAGGTGAAAGTTTGGTTGAAGGAGTGGTCCAGTGGCGGCCAGGCTGAACGAGGGGCGAGATTAATTTGACCAATGCAATGCAACACTGCAGTACTGGCACCCCCTTTTTTTTCTGACTTGAGCCCATCAGAATATCATTTCGATGAAGAACACGGATTCGACACAGCTCTCATCGTCTCATACTTTTGTTTAGACAGGGGAACAAAAAGACCGCTAGCACCAGAACCCTTTGAGATGGTGTCTGAATATTCAAAATCGATCCAGGGAGCGACATTATATCGGTCGATGTGGCCATGTAGTCCGATAGCGCGATTAATTGCAAGACCATCAACTTCGCATAACATGAGCCTACACAACGCATTTGGTCAGCCTCGTCATGCCAATCTTCAGGATTCCTCAACCTGAGAGCCTTCATCTGATTCACCAGGACATCGACAGTTGGATACCATCGTAGAACATAACATCGTCTACCACTGCAAGCATCGATATATCTTTTCCCCGGAACTTACATCGGACGAGGAGGATCGAGAACTTTCTCTATCGCTCTATGCTTAACTAGTGGATTTGGGCCCGGCCGCTCGCGCTGACCTATCCCCAGCTCCAGAATCCTCTATCAACGTACTTTTACCTAGTCCCCTTAGGGAGTATGGTGTTCGAATACCCCTCAAACTGCGATGCCGATACGTACGCCAAAAGGGAAACATGGCGGTGACATCGAGACTTCCCAAATGGATGTTGGTGGCCATTCCATGTTGATTGTGCAGGTAGATATCTCTGCTGGGAGCCCTTGCCGCAACATTCAAGGCGAAAAATTGTGGCTCGCGAAGATACGTTTCGATACTTGGAGGGGGGAAGGAAACTGTACGGCTTGCCTGCGCCTCACTCCAATCAGAGTACTTTGAATTAATAGTATCTGACGGCGCCGATGAGACCGTGACGCTATCTGCCATACCGTCGTCAATACCGCCGTCCGTTTCGAATTCCAGCTCAGCTCCAGCTTCATCAGCGTCATGCAATCCATCCGAGAATTTAATCTGCCTGTCATCGTCAGTGCTGGACACTGTAACGGACATGCTGTCCACCGAGCCGTTGCCAGGATCGTTTGGAGCTTCTCCAGAAGCGCCTGCAGGGGCAGGCAATAAGGCCTGGAGTACTCCTTGGCCTGCTTCCTCAATAAAATCACGGTCGCTAGGACACTTAGATACTCCCAGCTTTTGCCCACCGCCGCGAGAATGTTTCCTGTGGCGACTTTTGGTTATGCGCCCACGTTTGTCGCAACGGTGAGGGGCTGGCGTGACTTCGAAGGGTGGTAGATTCCGTCTCTTTAGTTGAGGCTCTCGCTCTTTGGTCGTCTGCTTCTGGTAAGGAGCTTCCCTACTCACTCTTCCGCTTACACGACGATCATTCATATTGAATGTGTCGCGTTAGTTGTAGTATCCTGCGGGCCCAACTCCTTTAGCGCCACCTGTTCTATCTCGCGAAGTCCCGAGAGGTCCAAGGATACCAAAGTAATTGCTCAGCAGTGCTCTGGCAAGCCGTTGTCAATATACCTTTTTATTTAGACAGTCTTCAAACTCGAGCACCTCCTCGGGCGGAATGATGGTAGGTGGGTGTGCAACTAATATCCTATCGGAGAGTTTCGAAATGGTTCTTGATTGTGCGGACGGTTACCCCGAAAAACTATCGTATGCCATCAGTTTGCTTACTTTCATGTTGGGCTCAGACCAGTTGCACATACTTCTGACTCTGTACACGCTGACGCTGCAAGGAATTAGAGAATCTAGTATTGTATTCAAACGCCGGTGTCTCGAAACGACGAAGCCCGAGTGTAGATTCGATGTTCCGTTCAAATGTCGACATGTCCCGCGTATCTCGGTATCAGGCCCAAGGACTCTCCCCCCTATATGGTCCGAGACCTCACTTCCAAAATCAGCGTCTCATTCATGCCTCGAGTCGAGTTATAAGGCCCTGCGGCAAGATTCGATAATACGCTCATGGATTGGATGTCAACGCTTACCTGCAAGTCTCCCCGTAGAGTGGAGATAGAAAAGAGCTGTACACCTGGCAGCAGGCTTCAGCGGACTTTGGCTCAAGTTTTATCCTCAGCGGGTCTCCTTTATTATTGAGATTATCGTTGACCGCTTTCAGATCGAGCTCGATGGTACGCGTATTTGTTCGGTTTTATCAACCCCGATACAAATCTGCAGATTTTACAAGTTAGCACAGCGCCTTGAAAGTCTACCGGGTTGTCGAAGCAGTACCCTTGAAGGAGAACAACAAAGCGTGCAGGGCACGCCCACCTGGAATAGAGCAAAAGAGGGATGAACAACAAAAGCGGTATGTACCGAGAAGATATATAAGGTGCTACCTTCAATGCAAATGGGCTTTGGGTTTTAAGAATCCCTTATGTTCTAACGAAGTATTTCAACGGATATCTTTCAACGAAACGCCATAATTTACTGGAGCATGGTAGAACCGGGTTTTCCGGAAGGACAAAGCCCATCATACCATTTTATAGTCCAGAGGGAGAGCCAGCTGATTACGCCGCTCCCAGTGGCGACCCTCCGAACCGAGACTGATCAGAAATGTCGCTGCCACGGGGTACAAAGTGAGTGTCTGCCGTCAGTCAAAAATTGGGCGGGCCTGACCGCACTCAGAATTGTGCAAAATTCCAACCGTGCTTCGTATCCCAATCAAATCTCCTCTATCGGCCCAGAAAACGATAGCCCGCTCGACAACCCCTGCGTCTATCATCATATCTGTCGTCTCATCGTCTCGAGCTTGCACTTCTCGTTACCGTGCTTGTGGTAGCATCTAGGCAACCACACATCTTGCATGGATCGGTTCCCAGTCCGCGCAGATAACCAACTTAAAGGACCTATCAATCATCAAGCTTCCGCTGGAAATCTGCAACGCTCGTATGGAATCTCTTCGGAGATTAATATGGCTTTATGAGAGATGACCTGGCTATGGGATTTGAGCATACTGCTAGCTATGCCTATGTTATCTTGATCCTCTGAAGACCTCGATGAGAATACAAAAGCGTAGCTCTTGCGACCGAGCCGCATCTTGGGAAGCCGTACGTGCATCCCTTTGACTTTGCTTTTGAAACGTAAAATTCGGCCTTTTCTTAGAAGGAAAAAAAATGACTAAACTAAACGACTAGAGTGAAGCGTCTGATTTGCGAGACAATACATATAATGAAATACTCCAAATTCATACCTAATATTTAAAGTTCTCCCTGTTGTGATTTTGATTTACGAGACCAGATCAAATTGGGTACTAAAAAACAATATATGATTTTGTAAATGGGTCTGTTACAATTTGTCGCTGGGTGCAGATGGTAGTTAATTGTTGTTTGGGGAAATTTCTGTGTTATGCTGATATAACCGTTGCAATATACGACGAAAACCTCGTCGCACAGATTGCCGGCTTTATAACAATACCTGCTGACGGGTGAAAACAATGCTAAAGATTTAGGGGTATGGCTAGAATGCAAGCTGGCCGCAGAATCCGGGGCCTGGCGGCGAACGCGAAAGATGGCTTAAGAGTCACCCTCGATACTCTCCTCGGCCCCTCACCACATCAGATTGAAGCACATGCTAGGGATATTACCACAACATTGATCCGAATTGCCTTATAACCTCAAAACTTGTTTCATTGAGCCTCTTCCCCTCATCTCACGTACAAAATCTCGAATTTGTCCTGTCATTTGCAAGCTGGTCTCTATAATCTTGCAGGATCCAAGGCCTAGATGTACGTACACTAAACAAGTGTTTTCAGAGTGCTATGGGCCATCATTGGGCTGCAGACAACTCTGGAGGTCTGAACGATTTACTTGAATGTTCTCGCTACATCCTACATCTTGGGGTTTTCTTTTTCTCACTCATCCCTTTATCTCTTTGTTGCTTTCTTTCTTTTTCCTCCAGGTGGTAGTAGAGGTATGAGCAAACGCGAACGACACAAGTCTCCAACGACAATATCAAGAAGAAGGTTTGTATAGCCACATGAATGACTTAAATTTTATTCGAGATCATGAAAAAGAGATATTACACCATGGGGTCAGCACGATTTCTTTCTGCTTCCTTCGTTTGTTTGCATCATCCTCTCTTGATGCGTCGTGGTCGAGGGTGTCGTTTATAGCTTCTTTCCTGCCTTCTTCTTCTCTATCTTTTTGTACGCGTAAGCTCGAAAAATTTCCCTCTTGCCAGCTTACTCTACGATTCAATTGTGGTGTTAGTCTGGGTATACCTGTGCTGTGAGATCGTTTCTAGATCCTTAACCTTGAGTCCCACCCGCCTGCTATTGTCGGACATCCCACATACGGATACTTCACAGCGCTCAAGCTTGAGCTCGCAAACTCCACATTTACTTACGTGAAATGAGAAATTTCCGTGGGGTGCCATTCAGCTAGTCCAGATTCCGAGGGATTGTCTAATGTTGTACTATAGGTTGCATGCACTGCCATGTCAATTCTGGAAAGAGCACTGTAGCCTCGAAGCCAGGCGCTATAGGGCAAGGCGGAGAGAGCACTGCAACCATCGCCACACCGTTTCTTTTTGCATTCCGCCAACAGCGTGAGCGGGAAAAACTTTTACACGTATATATGCCAACAGCTGAATCACCGAGAAATCTCCACCACTAGTCTTGGGGACGCTGCTTCATCCCTGACACTCAGGGATGCTTAACTCGCAAGGCGTAGATACCCCGCGCAATGGGGTTTCTGGAAAGTATCCTTGCCTTTTCTAGCAGAGGATCGCCCGATTCTTTGGGACTCGGGAGCGGCAACGTAACCAGATGCTCGAACCTTAAGTACTCTACAAAACCTCTGACCTGCATTCAAACTGCGGCGGGGGAGATGAGATACCCAGTTCGAAAATCCGTTGGGCCGCTGGCATTGATAAAAACGCAGATTCCGTGAAAGCAACTTGCAAACTGCAATAATGCTTATAATTAACGTTTAGATCAGATCATGACGGATAAGGTCTGGCGATGATAACTTACAACTGTGCCTTGATGTTGCAAGCCATGTGGGGGGACCAATGCCCGACTACCCTGACGGTTACCAACCTTAAAGCAATGGAGTCAGACTCATGATTGGCCCAAGTCCTTTGTATCCATACTATTACTTGATTCTGTTTGGATCCGGCCGTCCGGATGGAATATTCTTTTCAGTGTGATCCTTAGCGGCCGCCCCACTTTCGTAAGAGAAAAGCTTCGGAGGAGTTGAGTGGAGCCGTTTGGGCGTGTGACAATCGAGGCGAGATTGTGGGACTGAAATCCGGGGAGGCTAGCCATAGGAAAGTGCCGTTTGGTTGCATGCCGTTCTACTGCAGTATATACTGGTGCTCGTGGATGAGCGTCACGAGCACTTTCAGAGGTCTATTTTAACTCCGCCGGAACAGGTAAACAAAGGTGTTATTCCAACCGAATATTATTTCGAGTCTGACAGCTCGTGTGTCCCAGGCCACAAGAACGTGCAAGGGAGGTGACTATGATGAAACAGGATGGCGTAATTCCTGATCGTTATAACTGGTGTCAGGCCCTTACACAGCCTAAAGTCGCCACCTGTTTTTGGCCGCCGCGAGGATGCATTTCAGATAGGTGAGGCAAACTCAATGCTCAGTAGGTCGCATGGATTTCGTGCATTCCGAGTTCACGATGATTATAGATGGGAACAGCTCAATGGAGGCCGGTAAAGCCCAAGCGGATGCGAGTCGGATACAATCACGGTCGCGGGGCATGCTCTTGCATCTTCACGCGTTTGTGCTCGTGGCCTGTTTCTTTCTTTCTTTCTTTTTTCCTTTTTTTCCATTTTTCAGTCGGAGATCGATTGCAAGCCCAGAAAACAAAAGGAAAGAACTGAAAAGAAAGACGGGAGCAAGAAGCAAGGTTGGGTGGAGAAAACGCGAAAAAAAAATATGTCCACAAATTGTGACACTCTCGACAGCAGAACGGATCAGATCTTTCTGTGGAGATATTTCTGCAGGCGAGGAATGAAGACCGTGCGAGGTTTGCCGCGAAGTCGTTCCACCAACGGGCACTGCATTAACATCACGCTAAGGCGCCAGGGGCACCAGCATCTATTCCAAATCACGCGGAACCCTTGAATCCAGGGCGCTTGCGAATTCCCACAGAACGAATAATAACATAATTGTTCCAGTAATTCATGATACGGGCCTTTGACTTAGGTCAGAACCCATGCTCTATGATCGATGTCGATTGCGAAAGGACGGTATATAAAATGCGTTTACTTGCGCCTGTCCACCAAATACAGTTCGCTGACTTGACATTTCTGATGTCATAGCTACAGCACTTGCGATTGCTCGCATGTGCTTGGGCTTATGATCGGGGGCCCGCCTAATTAGGGCCCTCGGGTCTTCGGCGAGCAAGATGAAAATAGATATATTGTCAAGACGTGGAACCTCGAAATGGCCTGTGTAGCGCCCAAAGGCAATCAGTCGCTATAGCCAGTATAGTTTCGAAAGTTGATTGATCGTAAACATTCGAACTTCAGATTTGTACTCCGAGACTCAAAACGCAGGCCAAGGGCTTGGTACCTGCTGGCGCATGCCACGGTCAGGGAACCGTTTCCAGAAACAGGATATGCATTTTCTCGACCTGAGTGGATGATAGAGAGCAGGCAGCAGGCATGATCATGCAAGGAAGATATAGATTGCAGTTTGTTCGCGCCACTTCCTGAGCTCTTCATACAATTGTGGGTCCTCACTATTTTCGATTTGTAAGGGAATGCATAAGCACCAGCCTCCTAGCCGCCAGATGAGTGGCGGTGTGCATGACGACTGTGCGCGTACGCATGTGCGATCCAGCAGACTTTCATGTAGTTTGCGGGACATGCAGGGTGTATAGTATTTATTGAGGCCGGGAAGTCGCGTATCATCACCGGATTCAAATCACACCTACATAAGTACATACATGTACATACGGACGCACAAATCCCTCAGACAACAAACCCCACATGCGGTCTACGTCCTAAGCTAAGCTACGTGTATACATCGCCCAGAATTTGAGGGATATACCAACATATGCTGTCCAGCTTCTGCCTCATTCAGCTGAGGTGCCTTTAGGGGTGGCAGTTGCTGAGATTGGATGGCGGAACAGCTTTGAGCGGCAGAGAGAGAGGTTTGCGATGCATATAGACCAGAGATGGGTCAAGGATTCATCAGCTTTGGCAATAATAGAGGATCAACCCAGCTACAAGTGGGTCCGGACCTTTGAACGGTGGTCGCTACCCGAAGATTTTGGGCGATTCGTGCAGCTGGCAAGATCATTAATTCACCAAGCCGATATGCTATTAAGTACCTCCCGTGCCGCATGGTCGTGGAAAAAGACTCTAGATCTGTAACACTTCTAGCGCGGAACATTCAGCTGGTCATGGTTTCCAGTTAGCCGAGTCATACCGAAGTTCAGCTCCAATTGCATCCATATCGCGTCGATACTTGATCTCCAGCTTGCTTTGGCACATATGACATGCCGTCATGATACCAACCGGAGAAATCCCGACGCCAGCACGGAGTTCAAACGATAGTGGGCCTATTACCAAGTAAGTACATGTATACATTCGGCGACGTAAATCTTACAGACAAAAAGGTTGACCCCGAATAAGTTCTCACTTACCCACTTACCAGAGCGACTAGTTAGATCCTATATTAAGAAGCATGCCGAAGTAAGAACTATAAGAAGCATATCAGTCTGGAAAATGCTCGTCATCAAAAGTTTTAAGCCTCAAAAGTCAAACATGCAGCGGCTCCATGCCGTCAACACACCACATGGGGTTTGTAGATGCGAACCCCTTTGCATCGGAAGCCACTGCCGTGCTTTCAGCTGAATATAGCGACAATCTTCGAACCGGCTGCATTTCCAGACGTTCCGACAACGGCTTCTTTTCCTTCTTCCTCGCTCGCTACCCCCGCGATTTCCTGTACTAGCTTGCAGCCCGCGCTGCATTCCATTCGGCTACTGGTGGCCTTGTGCACTTCATTCGTAACGAGCCGAAATATGGGGGCCTATCGTTCCATCCCTCGCAAATCGGAGGGATTTCTTTTTTCCCGTTCCCTCTTCCTCGACAGTAGGCGCCAGTTCACGGCGTCCTGCAAGTAATATATGCAGGAATGTCGGCGACGTGAAAGTCTCCAACCGAGACGGCCGATGCGGCGTATGGCGATGTCGATGAGCGCGGCCGAAGAAGGAGAAGTGGGGCAGGGAACTCGGTCGTGTGACGGATGCCTCTGTGCCCTTGCTAAGGGCAAGCTGCAGCCAGTACTCGACATTACCTGTGGCGGGAAATTAGTAATGTAATCCATTCACTGGCCGCCTGAAATGTAATCAGCTGGGATGCATGTTGGCAGCAGTCCGCCTCGATTTTTTTTTTCACCTTACGTTCGTGTTCCTGGTGCGCATCGCCCGTTATTGGCGAGTCGAATTATACAGTTTTCCACATGCCATGCGGAGGAATATTAATGCATATACACGGAGCTGTGATTTCCAAACAGCAAGGGCGCCTGAGCCAGCTGAGCTCTTAATTCTACACGCAAGATGACATAAGGGAATCGATAGCTGGTTTTTCCAGTTGTTTGAATAGCTCATCAGGATAGGGAACACACAGAGTAGAGCTGAGTCCGGGGACAGCCTCGAATTCTTTGGTGGGGCCGTTTGTGGCCTCCGTTCCTGAACGGAGGGGACTTGGTGCGTAATACGCGTACGTGTTGACCTGAACCCAATGCACAGCTTACTACGAACGCGTAACAGCATGAGGAGTCACACAGCACAGTCCGAAGCCCCCGTCCCCCACTCTCTTCAGCTGGATCATCTAGAGATACTCCTTGCCAGTTCGCCGACCGCCGCTTGGACCACCTGCTTCTTGGACGCGTCGCCGTCAGCCAAATGTGGGCTCTTTATTTCTGTGTTGGTGGAAGTCGGCGGGTGTTATAGGTTGTTCGCGGCTTACGAAGTGTTACACACGAATTACCAATCACCTACCGCTTGCAGGCAGTCTCGTAACCCAGCCTGTGGTTGCCGACCGCACGTTGTGTGGACGGCAAGCACAGCTTGCAGGCAGGTCTCATTGATACTATATACCCTGTACACATTGAAGTTGATGCATGATTGAACACTAAAACTATTGCCACGACCAGTTCTCTCTGATGAGCGTTGTAAGCACAGGGTTCGTAGTAATAGCAAGCAGCAATAGCGATACATAGAATAAGCTGTGAATAATAAGTAATTCATTATCGTTTGGCCTGTCTTACAATGGAGTAAACGTAAATTAATTGGAGATAAACTCGGTGTGTTTGTAGAGCCACCGACGTCAATTAGGCTTATGTGCACGTGTGTACTGGCTTTCACCTGTGCTCGATTGGCAATATCAATACTGCAGCTGCGCTATAGACGGATAGACCTGGTTCGCATCATTTAATCTAAGATACAAACAAATAAAATTCTAGCTTATATCCTCTGAGTGCCTATATATCTACCTCTTAACAACGTATAGTTAAATAAGATCTTAAGAAAGATAAGAAAGACATGAAAGCAAGTAGTCGTATATGTAGACCCGTCACGCCGTGGCACTCGAAGCTGGCTTTCTGCCGTAGACGAAATAAACGGGGAGATACATGTGTATATCCTTCCTTTTGCATTCCTTCGCTGCAGCATCCAGCACGATTTTGCACTCGGCGTGCGACATGTTGAGATAGCGAGTGAAGAGGGCCAGACAGTATGATTCAAGAGAGCTTACGAGCTATTGCATCTCATAATATCGTTAGACTGTGTTTGTTGAAGTATTTCAATCTGGGGGTAACTGGGGAGGGAACGATAGCGAACGTACGTTGGCAAGCATATACTTCCCAATCTCCTTGAGCTTGCGGTCCTGTGGCCACATTCCGACTGGTAACCTGTAAACTTTCTGTTCAACAATGTAGCCAGCCTCTTGCATCCAGCCAGCGAGTTTGTCCATATTCGTGAAGCAGAGACCGGCTTTCTCGGAGGCGGCGTAGAAACAGCTGAGCATACGGCTGAAGCCACCATCCTTGGGCAAGCTGTCGTCATCTGTAAAGAATAGAGATGGGACTTCTTGGACTTCGAGGTAACCGCCGGGAGCGGTATGTTCGAAGCAGCGGACGAACAAGGCACGCCAGTCTTTGATCCCGCCTGCGAGATTGCGAATGTGGATGAGATCGAAGCTGCTCTTGACATACACCCATGGTTCTTCGCAATCATCGACTTCGAAACGCAGATTCGGAGGAACCCAAGTTGGCTACAGTAGGCGCAGACTTTTAGTCACTGTGCGGTCAAATAAGGTAGAGAGATTCAACACACCTGGATCGGGCTGAGATCGGTGCCGATAACTTCGGCAGAAGGATATTTATCGGCGATGTCAATGGCCCAGATGCCGGTACCGGTGCCGATATCGAGGCTAAGGCTAATTTTTAATCCCGCTGACAATGCTCGCAGAGACCAACTGGTTCGTGACTTACATCTTTTGAGGGCTTTCACCGATAGGCGCTAAGAAGAGCTCTCCGTCGAGACGCAAAAGAAAGATATGGTGGTAGAAGTCCATTCTAGGACCGACAGTAAGAGGAGTCAGAACGGTGCTTTCCATGTGGTTTCGCAAACCAGAATTCTTTGGCATGCGCGGTTTACACGGAGTCACTAAGCTCTCACCTATCTTGCTCCGCCTCGTCATTTGGCATGATCCACTTCCCTTCCTTGTATGCATGATATCTTCTACCATTCTCATACTTATATGCTACAATTGAGTGCAGTGCCGCGTTAGCCTTTGATATCTCGTCTCTATACACATAAGTCATTCGCCGAATTGGTCATATATAGTCCGCCTCGTGAACCAGACTGCCAGTTCCACAGCCAGGGACGTATATGACTTTTAAACACCTACCGAGTACGCTACTATTCAAGCTAGTAGTATCGTCTGCGCTGAGCCAGCTTCCACAAGCAGAGTCTGAGTCGCTCGTGCTCCCGTCCGTGCTACTGACTTCATTCCCGTCGCCTGGATGTGATGCGGTTTGTACGCCGGCCGCGGCAGTGGTCCCACCGGCCGCCGCCAGGGAACTGTTGGATCCTTGTTGAGAAGTAGAGCTTGCAGCTAGGGGAAAGATGGCCTCGTTTGCAATCTCGATGGAGCTCTCGTCAAACTCCAAAGGTGCCGGAGGACGAGATGATTTCTCTGAATAGGGAGCTGTCTCCTTCGTCGCCATGGTCGGCTCGTCTATGTCTATGTTTGCTCTGCCCTTGCCTTTGTCGGTTGATGTCAAAGTTTGCGTCGGTGGGCCAGTGGACTTGGAGCGGGAGGACCGCCTGATCGCAGTGTTGGAGCTAGTGGTTGGATGGTCAGGATTGTCGGATGTTGCCGATGTTTCGGCTGAGCTTGTTGGAGAGGCAGGGTCTGCAGTGGGCGACTCGGGGATTGGAATTGAAGGGTTTTGTATCTGTTGGCGCGTCTGTTGGTTGGTAGATGTGCTGCCGAAAGGAGAAGTGCGGTGAGACTGCTGGCGTTGAGCTTGAGCTTTGGCCATGCTTGTTTATATACTACCGAAAACAAGGGGGTCGACCCGAGAGGAAGTGGGCAGCTATGGTAGGTAAGCGGACTGCTGTTGCAAAAATTTCTTGAGTTCAAGGCCGAGGAGAATGCCACGTCGGGAGGACCCGATGAAGTCAGATATATATAGTGCTGTTGGGTATATCCGAGATGTAGCGTGTCGACATGTCTGCAATTGGCGAATTTCAGCCCCTTTTGCAGTACAAGATGTGTTATATTCATTCGGGTTGCTGTATCACCGGTGTCGAGAGATCCCGATATAGGAGCTCTGTGGAACATTGATCGGGACGGCGCCATCGGAACTTGTGCATGTGAGGTAGCTGGCCAAGTAAGTAGCCAGATCGGTTGGATACATCTCTATTAAATAGTTGGCGGTTTGTAAACATCCTGCTCTTGACAAGTGGACATGACATCGAATAGTTGATATACTGCACTGAGGTGGGCCTGGAGACGTTGGTCACAGGTGAAATGGAAGGCAAGTGTGAGATCAGATGGCCTCAAGATGTAAAAGGGTATTGATGTAAATATATTGTACGCGTCGCCCGGATTATGCAGCTAGCAGTCGTGTCAAAATTTCAGAAGTGCTCTAGTGTCGTATTGTCGGTCTTGTGTGATAATAGGATAAGGATCTCGGTTTTTCTCGTAGACTACCCACCAGACGCGACGATTGGAGTCGTACGGTCAGAATTTACAATGGGATGATCGGATTTATATACTCATGGTGCTTATAGGCGCTAATAGTAGGATAGGGGCTAAAGCTTAGAGTAATAACTGGGGGGTTAACAGTCAAATTCGGAACATTTGATATCAATCTATATATCAATCTATGTTGTAACTCGCGCTGATACCGATACCAGGTACTCGTTCGCATATCCACTCAAGATGTAGGATCCAGATATTTGTTGTCGCAGTTGTATTGTAACCGACAGTTAAGGAGCTCCCGGATTTATCGGGAAGTTTAGTTGAAGTCCACATTGATACCCTCAATCTTGTGTAACGTGAATTGGTAAGGTTCGCTAGCGCTATAGCATCTACCAGTAACCCCGGGTGAGTACTTGGCAGATACTGCCTGAGCGACCAGCTTGCCGTCATATGACATCGTACACTGCACGCTGTATCTTCAAGTTAATGCTAGGAAGTTGAGTGAAAAAGCGGGTCAGTGTTCCCGGATTGTCGCTGTAGGGCTCCCTGTAAATCGTTGGTCTCGTGGACGCCACCCTCTGGAATCTAGCGCACTTTGTGAATGTTGGTGTCAGCACTAAAAGCTGTGCATGTAGATGAATAGGGGTAATCACGAAGACGGATCTGAATCCGGAGGCCTGGTGTAGCCGGCCGGGTGCGAGCGATGCTTTGGTCGGCTGCTATGACCGGCTCATGATATATAGTTTCTGGTTACACTAGTTTTCGCATTTTCTGTTCTGGCAGGAGGTGGAATACGCGTTAAACTTTCGAACGTTCGCTGCCGAATTCTGGAAACGAAAGCCAACATTCGCTACAGGCTGGTAGCCTGCATCGGAGCGGTTACGTTTTTGTATCCTTGAGCGGCCTACCTTGTTCCCTGCTGGTTTTCCCAGCAGTGGGGTACAAGGATAATATAAAAATCACAAATATCATCACGTTCATGGGTTATGGGTTTCAATTCCAGCCACTCACTGAGCGTGCACTAGGATGGAGCTCTGATATTGCGCTCGTTTTGAGAAGGTGTTCCTTGGAGCTCCAGCTCTCCCATGTCCAAAATTCTCCTCCTTACTGAAAACCAACTTCCTTATCAGGTATACTAACGCCAGGCCTCTCAAACCTGCGGTAGCGCGCAAGCACATGCTTCCTCAGAGGTCGAGTTAAGGTTAAGCTGCTGAAACGCTCCCCGTCCCGCCGGAATTTTCCACCTTCTTGGCTGATGGGTACCGGTTTGGGGGTCTGGAATTTGCCTCCTACCCATGTCGCGGAGAGACGGCAGAACCGAGACAGACGAGGGAATAAGAAAAAAGGAAAGAAACGGGGGCCTGGCGGGATGAGTACTTATGACTTGGCTAGTCGGAACATCATCGGAAGGCGTGGGTCTTTGACTGCTGCTTCGGTTAGAACCAAAGATGGCATGTCTGAGGAGAAACAGCCGATAAGGTCTGCCGCCATCATTTGGAACGATCGCTCGATTGACGTCTAAGACGTCACCGGCGTCAGTAGTCTCGGAACGGCGGCAGCACGGGTCTCGAATGCATACCATGTTTTGGATGTTATCACCGATATGTCCTGAATAACACGCAGAATCACTTGAGTTTATCTAAGTAGTGCTGTCTGTACGCGCACCCTTAACTTGGCGAAGGACTGGATTTGAGAGGCGACCGTTAGAAGTCCGATTCACCAGAGTCACCGTCCCTCGTCGTAAGAAGATGCGGGTAAGGCGCATGCAATGTTCGGCTGCGTCTACGGTCGCCGTGCCGTATCTGTACCCGTGCTCTGGACGGAAGGAACGCAGGGTGGAGTGTTGTAGCTTTTGTGTTGGGCGCGGCAGGATCAAAAGCATTATTGGATTAGGCTCCCAGCCACGAAATCTCTTGTGTTTAACGGCTTGTCTCTGACGCGTTCGCACTGATGCAAACTGGCTTTATCATTCAGGCCCGTCGTTTTTGCATACAAAAAGTTGAGTGGTGCCTGAGAGCCAGGTGCAAAGCCTAAGTAACAGGATGACTCCTCCCTGGAATTACCCGTCGTCCAAAGGTACGAAAAGTATAATGAAGTACAAAAAGTTCGATGTTGCATTTAAATTCTGTTGGCTGCGGGGCGTTTGTCGACACCAAGCTTGCAAAGTTTCCCCTTCTGGCGTGTGGAATCGCGGCACCAGTCAGCCTTGCGACGAAAACGTCGGGAAATGGGACCATCTGCGAGACGCGATTGCATCCTTCTGCTCTTTTGGCAGGGCTTGAGCGCTGCGAGACCAGCTTGAGCGTTGCTTTCATAAGAGACTGAGGGAGGGAAATAAGCATAAGGGGCTTGAAGATGAGGGGAACTGGATCTGTTGAGAGGGTTTCCTGTGGGCAGGCTTAGCCAGGTTTATCCCGCGCCTATCGTGGCGGATGACTAACAGTGGACCAAGATCGTTGCATCGACAAACTGAATAAGGCCGATGCAAAATGTAGCCTCCCCGCAGACAGTTCCCGGGAGAACAAGCATTTAGGAACAGTACGTAAAGTATACTATCTAGGTAACTTAATTACGTAGAGGGCGTGAATTGAAGGCGCAGGATCCAGGCCCGTCGCTTAAGCGTTCATGAGAGTTTGTGGATGTGGTCTGTGCACCAAAAGCCTTCAATACGGCACGCTCTTGAACGTCTATAAGAAAGCCGACTCTCCCCTCGATTGACTGCGATACTCGTTTCCAAAGCACTGCGACATTCTACTATAAACTTACAACCAATCTACGCGTACAGCACCGGGTCCTTGCGGATTTATCTGCAAGTTTTATTCCGGCGATCTGCTTAATTGCTACCGGAAAGGCACATTCCAACAAACTCCTTAACCTCCGCGTGTTTACGTCATTACTGTTCTTCGCTCTATAACTTTACTGCATCCACCACCGTA
The DNA here is from genome assembly GCA_020064725.1 of Drechslerella dactyloides. Taxonomy (NCBI): domain Eukaryota; kingdom Fungi; phylum Ascomycota; class Orbiliomycetes; order Orbiliales; family Orbiliaceae; genus Drechslerella; species Drechslerella dactyloides. Next base: position 643,079 of record JAGTWJ010000017.1, read on the forward strand.
TATTTCCTCCGACACGATTACACAAGTATAGATCCCAAGGATCATAAGTACCTCTAATTCGGCAAAATGCGGTATATCGACGGAAAGGCGTGTTGTGGCGTCTACTACATCCCAATTGGTCGACGCGAACCAGAGTCACTTCCTCTGCTTAGCTTGACCACCGAGATCACCCTCTACCCAACGTATTCCCGGACCATCTTAAAGCAGCACTTCAAGAATCCATCCCAAAAGGACGAAATTGCGGAGGCGAACTATGTCTTCCCATTACATACTACCCAGACCATCACCTCGTTCACATGCCTCGTTGGCGAAGACAAGAAACTGAACGGGATCGTTCAATCTAAACCAAAAGCCAAGGCAACCTACGATGAAGCTATCTCCCGAGGGGAGACCGCCGGTCTGCTCAGCTGGTCTGCAAGCGATGTCTGGCAAACAAAGCTGGGTAATATCCCCGCCGGTGCATCCGTGGAAGTCATTATCACCTGCGTCGCCCAGTTACAGCATGACAGCGAGAAGGATGCGATTCGCTTTAATTTGCCTACTTACATTGCCTCTCGCTATGGCATTCCACCGAAGGATGTGCATGATGGCGGCTATAGCTTCAGACCCGGAAAGAGAGGCTCAGGCTCCTGGCAAATCATCCGAGGGACCAACAACTGGGTCGACATTGACGGTGGTATGAAGATCAACGTCTTTGTTGATATGGATTCCCCGGTCCAGATGGTGGAGGCTCCAGCTCATCCTACAAATCTCAGGATGGGTACCCATTCTCTGTCTGATTCTAGCAGCGAAGAGTTCGACCCCAAAAAGGCGGTTCTCAGTCTGTCCTCTGATACCACCGCTCTGGACAAGGACTTTGTCGTTCTTGTCAAGACGGCAAGATCGGGGTTCCCTTCTGCTGTTGCTCAGCGCCATCCTACCAAGGATGCGGTCAGCATGATGCTCACTCTTGTACCAAAGTTTAACCTCCCCATATCGCGTCCAGAGGTCGTATTCATCTGCGATCGTTCCGGCAGTATGAGCGGTAATGAAACCCAGCTTCGCAAGGCTTTAGCTGTATTTCTGCAGTCCCTTCCAGTCGGATGCAAGTTCAATATTTGCAGCTTCGGTAGCTCCCATAGCTTCTTGTGGAAGAAGTCCAGGGCATACAATGGGGAGAACCTGAAAGAGGCTCAGGATCATGTCGCCTCATTCGAAGCTAATATGGGTGGTACTGAGATGTATCCGCCGGTCAAGGATGCTATCGAGCGACGATACAAGGACATCAACCTTGAGCTGCTCTTGCTGACTGACGGTGATATCTGGCAACGCGATCAGCTCATGGATTACGTTCGGGAGCAGTGCAAGGCAAAGACGGTCAGAATGTTTACTTTGGGAATCGGCAACGGTATCTCACATGCTCTCATCGACGGTCTTGCAAGCGTTGGCGGTGGATATTCTCAAGTCGTTCAGCTTGAGGAGAAACTCGACTCTAAAGTCGTGCGTATGCTGCGCGCAGCCCTTGCCGAGCATGTCAGCGACTATACCCTGGAGTTCCCCGGTGGGGCTCAAACCGCTGCTGAGGAGGACGACTACGACATGATTGGAGATGTAGAAACTTCCAAAAAGTCCGCTCCCGAGAAAGCTGCAACTCCTGCGGAGAAGCCTAAGAAGATCTCCCTCTTCGACACTTCTGCGGAGTCGGACCCGCCCCCGGATTATCCTGTCGACAACACCGACGAGGCCCGCTGGGCCCATCTTCCGCCACTGCCTAAGCTTCCAGAACGCCTACAGTCTCCGAATGTCATCCCACCATTGTTCCCCTTCAGTCGAACCAACGCCTATGTTGTCTTCTCTCCCGCCCCGAAGACCTTGCCTAGCGTCGCTTGTCTTCACGCAAAAACTCTCGCTGGAGACGACCTCGAACTTGAGATCCCAGTTCTTCGAATCGACGACGGCAAAGACGTCTGCCAGCTTGCCGCTCGCAGCTTCCTTCAGGAGCTCGAAGATGGAAAGGGTTATCTTCACGATGGCGTCTTGGCAGCCGAAGGTTTCACTCAAGAGAAGCAGGAGAGCAAATGGGACGAGATAACCGAGCGCGAAGGCGTTAGATGGGGCGAAGGATACGGGGTCGCGTCAAAATGGACATCGTTCGTTGCGGTCGAGGAAAAGACGGGCAAGGCACAACCGGAGGCCGATAGACATATGGATTTAGTCGTGGAGTAAGTACTGCCTGCCACATATGCCGTATTGATTCATGTACTGACGTTGATATAGTCAAGGGGAGTTAGCCGAAGGATATCCGGGTAATTTCTTCTCCGCAGGTGGAGCTGCTCCCAAAAAGAAGTCTCGTGCAAGAGGTGCTTCACCTATGGTCGGGCTTAAGCAGGTTACCGCATCTGGAGGCGGAGGTCCCAGATCCAGCAGCTTTGCAAGTTCTATCAAATCTTCTAGTGAGTACAAAGCTGATTCAATCATTCTTCCCTACAAAGCCGGATATGCCTATGCGCAAAGTGCACAATGTGCGCCTGTTCTTCTTAGCTCTGGTAGGTCGTCGTCCTTTGGTATGTAGACCATGGCATGTGCTTATACCGGGGCTTGTGGCGTTGTTGTCTGCTCGGACAGGATTTATCGATGGGTCACAAGATAATGATCTCTGCGGCATAATGCGTGACAATATCAACAAGACGACTGAGCGTGGCCAGCAGTTCAATCAGTTGACGAATAGGACCGGCGATTTGAGCGCAAATTGTTGTTCACCGCTGCCATTTGTCTCGAGCAAAATGCAACAAAGTTCATCTAGGCTAACGATTGCTTGTCTCGCATCTAGTCTCTTCGTTAGTGGCAGGACCCAGTAGGTCATCTCAGAATACATTGGCATCAACGTCACCGATGCGCGAATCTGATAATGCTGACGTTTCACTCTCTTTTCCCTAGTGTCGAGAAAGTCTGTTGCTCCTCGAAAGCAGCTGGCATCTATGGCAGCTCGTCCGTCCGGAGCACCTATGAGTGTAAGTCAAATAACCCTTTATATCTCCAATCACTATCCACGCGTCCCAAATTGAAACACGAAATCACGCGACACATGCCCCAAAAGTCCGAAGCTTCAATCGCTGATAAATATTCTGATGTACAGTATGGTAAGCAGGCTTTCCAAGATCCCACCTCTCGAGGTATTGCACAATCAAGTGAACCCGCCGGGTTTTCGAATTTCTCGACCACGGGGTGTTTATCCGAGCGTTGTCAAGTGGAAGAAGATGACGACGACTCTGAAGAGGGAGATGAGTGGTCTATTAGACCAGATCGCACGAAGTGCAGGCGCACGTCAGGAGAGGAGCATGAAGATGAATCACTCTTTGAAGGCGATAACTCTGACCTGGAAGATGTATTATTAGCAGCTCCTCCACCGCCGCCGGCAGCAAGGGCTAGTGCAGCGATGCATGCAGATACGATGGCCGCAGCAGTGCCGCTAGCCGCGTACTCAGCAGCGTACATTCCACCACCAATGTGAGTCTCCCTCTCCACGAAGATATCTCTTTCTAGTCCCCTTGCCCAGAAACCGAGGATCTCTAGACGTGAAAAAGAGCAACGCAGGACGGGCAAAAGAGCGTCAGTCGACGGGGCTAATTTTTTAAAAGGAACAGGTTATCCCGAAAACGTAGCTCAAGCCCACCGGAGAAATCTAAGTCAGCCAAAGCCCCAGTACTCGTGCAAACTGCTGAGGACAGGATCCACGCTTTGATCATGCTGCAATCTTTCACAGGCAGCTTCACTTCCACTGCCGACTTTGCGAAGATCGTCGAGGCTAGCTTCAAGAATAGCAGCGACGTGCTGACCAAGCTGAAGGATCTTGCAGCGAAGTTAGGCGTCAACGAAGAAGTCGTTGCCACCTGGATTGCGATCATAACTTTCCAAGATGGTGAGGGGCATGGATCTGAGAAGGACACATGGGAACTGGTGGTCGAGAAGGCAGTCATGTGGCTGGATGGGGAAGGCAAGAATGACGACGCAATCAAGCAGGAGATTGCCCGCGTCATCAAAGGATAATAAGCTGGGATGCAATCCTTTGTGCACGTGTTGAAATTTGTCGAAAATATTGTTGGGATATGTGCTGTTAATGGATCACGCCAATTGGTAATGTTAAGGTGTCCACGGAGAAAGGCAGCAACAGGGTATCGGTTTAGTTCTTGAATTCGTCGATAGGATAATCAAACTCATGCAAGCGTGCAAGCATCCCTGCTACAGCAAAGCCTCCCGCGTGATAATCGACAATCACACTTGCGTCTCGACATATAAGTTGCTTTTGAGCGTTTTAAGTTAACCGCAGTTTAAGACAATGGAATAAGACAAATAGGCGAGGCCGCCAACTGTAGCGTAGTCTCGCGCGGGGACGCTGCAGCTTTACCTATAACGATCGGATATATTATTCTTATTGTGGAAACTGAAATGAGAGGTTTTGGTTTACGAGATATCAATCGGTGGAAACTCCCGTTTGCAAGGCGGAGTTTCGTGGCACCTTCTGCAAGCAGAGATGTGTCGACTAATGTGGATTGCCTTCCATTTTTTGTTCTAACTGTTGAGATGGGCACTGACTTGTACGCGATCATTGTGACAAGCTTGACCGATGAATGTCTTATTCATGGTACCTTGTCCATTAACTTATCTGAAAATTAAAGTTTCATGTTGACCCATGTCACAAATATGGGCAGGTGCCAGCATTGCCGGCTGTGCCGGCTGCGCCGAAGTTACGCATGCGCAACACCAAGTCACAGAAAACACAACAGAGCGCTCCCATTAACACTTCTACCGTTTATGCGAATATATGATCATAATCCACGGCCACTGACACAAAGCAATCAGAGTGACGAGCCTAGTTCAGAACTCAACTTGAGCCCATGGTAATGCTTTAGATTTCCGGGTCTCTATTTGTACAACGACAAACCGCTACTAAATGTAGTTTGTCATTCGCTTGGTACCATACCTGCGCGTACATGGCTATCAAAACGCCGATATTGATTCGTCCATCCAGTCTCATTATTTTACATGAATGACTTTGATGTACACGGAGCAAGGACACTGCATGTTGAAGCGAAACTTACGCATCATCTCACCAGCCGACAGAAAATAAATTAGCATTCTCAGCATTTCATTCGGATGAGTACTTGGTATATCAGATGCTACGCTGCCGCCGGTGACATGGTGGGATTAGGGCGATGGATCTTGTGACAATTTTGAGGTGTTTCATAGAACTCTAAAACTGGTAGTTTCTTGTTTATTCGATAATATACTATTAGGCGATTGGATATCAGGTTTGTTTTCTGGTATAGGAGGAGTTTTTCAGAGTGATCCTTCAGATATGCAATACTTGTTGTTTGTACATGTTCTGGACATCTCAATAGCCTTCGACATTCAGACTAAGTTGTAGACGTAGTCCCCCCATATATTATATATCAAGACATACGTCTTTTTGGTGGAGAAATCCCATTATTCTCTATTCATATGTTAGTTCCCTCGAAAGACTTGATTTTCGCGATCAGACAAAGGCTAGAACACTGCAAAGCACATCTATTGTCCCAACATGGCCCACTTTCGGCCCCCCTATCAAACTTATGTCCCATTTGGCAGTAGGGCTAACAGCAGATGCCTGCCAAATTACGATCATTCCGCGGGTATCGCCTGCTGCGATACTTGCGACGTGATCAACTACGGACAGACACAGACAGGCTTTGGAAGCCAACAGATGACATTGCCTTATGTCGCGCCATACCCCCACCAGACCCAATATGATTCCGGGCCATCTCTGCTATCGGGTCAGTTGAACTACACCGGCTACCTCTCTGGACCCTCCAACTTTGCAGCACAGGCCCCACAACCACCTCCACAACCGCCTCCACAACTCGCATCACAACACTACGATTACTGCGATGGGCCCGCTTCCGATTTCGTATTCAAGGATCGGCCGCGCCCTGACCACATACCTCGACAGCATGGTTGCAGAGGCGCGGAGCGTGGCTGGTCTCTGGTGGAAGACAACTTCATTATTGTAAGCCTCAGGTTTGGAACGGAGTCCTATATTCCAGCTTTTCCAGATTCCTTATAATATATGATTCCAAGCTAGTTTAAAGAGTTGACTAGATTGCATGGATTGCAAATGCAACCACATTGTGCACATGGCCTATTGTTCGAAAGCCACGCTTTTTTGCTCACCGTATTATATAGGCCACGAAAGAGCATTACGGCCTGGACCGGGGGGCCAAAGACCTGGTGAAGTGCACCGAGCAACTGGACAGCTACGTGCGCGAGAGCTTCCCGAATGTAGCGAAGAAACGCAGCTACAAGACCCTGAGCACCTTCCGCGATCATTGGAAGCACACTAGGAATGGCACAACACCATCAACGTGTTTGGTCAATACATATCAGAACTCTGAAATCTACAACAATGACAACTGGGTAAGTTCAGGCTGGACGAACGCATGGAGTATTGATATTCTATAAATTTATAAATTGTTTACGATCATATTGAGCTAACTTTCTATGCTCTACCTGCGGTCCAGAGGCGAGAACGACAGTGGATTAGGGATCACCATCTCCCTCCTCAAAATCAAGACAAGGAGGAGGAGGAAGAAGACGATGAGGACCAATAAAAACACATTTACAGGGGCCCGGGGTCGATATTTCGATGTTTGTTGCCTGGTAGTTAATCCGCTGCAACATTTGCAACGCAATATCAATCTTCCAGCCAACCGTAGATGTTAAGTTCGCCAGTGTATCATATTGATGCCTATTTGCTTGCACTAAGTCTACTGCAACGTTTTTTCGTGCTTCTAACTCACGCGAGAGTCATTTCCGCTGCGATGTATACGTACAAACTAGAACGCTATGCCATTTCCTGTCATCAGTAGCGGGCTCAATTTAAACAAGCCTCAAGCTAAGACAAAGCGCGGGCAGAGTTACTATTGAGGCTAGTGTCAGCTTGAATACAGATCCAAAGTAGTGTTATTATTCGCCATTTAATTCTCGATCAAAAGGAGTTTATGTCTTTAGGAGCTTTTCAGTAAAGCTGCTGCTCTAGTTGAGCTTAACTATATCCGACCGACGCCCTCTGTTGCAACGTTGGTGATTACATTCATGATCTTGACAATTAAGATGATCTGCAGAATTCAAATCAACCACGGTGACCCAGCGCCATTGGCGCCATTGGCTTTTAAATAAAATAGTACCGAGGAACAGCTTCACAAAAGTTATACTTGCTAACATCACCCAGCTGGGTAGTATAGTAATCGAGCTCGTCAGCACGATTTAAAATAAATGAATATTTCAGAACCGGGGTAATCTCTCTAGAACTTAATGACCAGCCTTAGATATACGCACTGCATCGACTTGGTAACTGATATATGCACGCACACCCACAAAATGAGCGTTCCCGTTACGCTAAACTTGTTAACAAGGCGTGGAAGAACATATCGCAGCTAGAATATATCTCTGTATACGTACAAAAACTAACACTGAAGGTATTTATAGCAGTCGGCAATCAATCCTGCTTGAATCAGCCTAGTATATTAATACACCTACCCCTACTGAACAGGATATCTGTAGCATCCCGCTATATGGCTACCTGGTGTTGAATCACCTATCCGCTACAGCTTGGGCTGGTTGAAGCCCAAACGTGTCCATTGTTTGTTGGAACTCAAATCGCCATAATTGCGTCAATTCAGACTAGCTAGCCGTGAAGTTACTATATAAGTACCTCTATACTGAAGGTACACACTCGCCAGGCGTCGTGTCTAGTATGGGGCAAGTCTTCCGCGAATTCTGCTCAACCAGACCTGTTTGAAGAATACGTGGTTCTCCCTGATCCGCTCGAAACCTAGATTTAACACAATCAAGTTAACAGTATAGTAACCTCGATACCAGGTAACTATAGCAATCACGAGTTTAACCGTTAAGTATATGGATACCGCACGCTTACATAGAACAAAGTATTGTCAAAGCACTAACAGCATGCTCTCATCGGAGAACGGTCTTGAGTTCTCCGGGGGGTCCCTTATCCAAATCTACGAACGCCAGTCAATAGGTAGCACCGTCGGATAGGCGTGGCTTACCGCCCTCGAGGCATGAGAGCGAACGGTATATATATTTCAGTGTTTAGAGTACGCCTATAAATTCTACGTCAGAAGTGTCCTCCGTCCGGGCCCAACTCGCGGTGAGAGGGCTAGTTAGGGCAAAGCGACACAGCGCGAGAACTGTCATATAAGAAGTCTATGAAACGGAGCGCTAGATAGATTCATAGTACTTGCATAGAATGCCATTCGAGTTGTCCCTCAAGCCCACAAACCATCTCCCTGCCCCCACCATCCCCTTGGAGAAACCACCTTCATCTCACTCTCTGGCAGTCAGGTCTTCGCCATCAACCGTCAAGTCTGACACATTAGTTCTTTCCATTACACTTCCATCATAACACCGGTCCCATAGTCTGACACGTACCTCTGAAGTTCTCGATCGCAAACATGGCTCAATCAGCTCAAGAACAGGCCCACGCGGGTGAAGCATCGTTCCAGGCCCAGGGATACTCACATAATCCGGATGTTGCACATCTCGCGTCTGAGTGGGGGTCTCAAGATAAAGACGAACCACAATTCCAGCAATATGACGCACGAACTCCTACCCAAGTCGCTCTGGAGGACAAGACCAACGGTCGTCCTCGTGGTGGTCGTGGGGTCGCGGCATATTATACGGATCCCGAGAAAAACTTCATCCTGGTAAGTTTCAAGAGCGCGTTGAACAATCGGTCCGAATACCAGATTGACAGAGCCGTAGGCAAGCAGGATGGCATATGGCTCGAACAGTGGACGCTGGGACATCGTCGCGACTGGGCTCAAGAAATATATTGAAGACGATTTCCCACATTTGAAGGCCAAACTGCCAATTCGAGAGAAACGATCCATATCTGAGCGCTGGCACCAATCGCGCGGCGGCATTCCGGTTAATTCAACTCTCGAGCAAACGTGGCGCGAAACTTACGACACTCCAAAATGGGTATTAACCCCCCCCTCCTTTCTCCCCCTCCCCGGGTTCTCATGGTCACGAATCTATGAGACTACTTATCTAACTTCGAGACTAGGAGAAAGAGCGTGAAAGGATCAGCAAGGCGGGATACTTCGAAGGTGCTCCCTTTCCAAAAGACTGGGAGGACAGAAATGGCACATACTCCCGTCACCGTTAAACGCCGTCAGTTTCGTCAGTTTGCCTAACGCTTGAAGCTGCAAACCACTTGAATAATGAAAGTCACTCTTCCCTTTCAAATATTTCCATTTTCCTTCGAAGACTGAAAAAGCCATTGCTTTCGAAAAGTCTTGTTCCTATGAATTTCCTTAGCTTTCTTCATCAACCTGAGATTCGTCCTTCCAGAAGCATTCGTCCACAACGAGCTTGCTATCACTCTCGTTACTGCGTTTCACTGTGGAGCTGAAAGGATCACACTGCTTGTCTATTCGATATCACAGGCTGTAACTATGGACCCGCCTGTATGAAATTGAAGAAAAACGAAAAAGGTGCGAAGAAATAGAAAATGTCACCTCGACGGAATCAGAAAATGGCGTAGATTCGTCAGTAACAACTACTTAAGCCAGTACCACAACAATGACCGCACGAATCTTGCAAGCCAGACATCCTTCATTAGATTTATGTACGGTAGCGGTGAGATCCATACAGGGAGTCGCGTAAACGTGCAGGCACATGTCAGCATAGACCTGATATTCTTCTAACATATATGGGATTGGCTAGTATGTTCTGAATCGATCCAAAATATTAATGCATAAGCGGGAAGGATCGAGATGAATTAAGGCAGGAGTCGCTTCACCTTGAACTAATCAATAGATATCTACAAAGTAATGGGCCAGCTGATAGCACACTAGAGATGCGGTACTCCGAATATACATTCGGACGGTGTCCAATCGAATATTGTACTCTCGATACGAGTGGGGGGGTGGGTTGGTCTTCAGCTTTAGCGATGGCAGATTCCTGTCACAAATCAAACCGATTTATCAAAATGCCATGCGTGCGCATGCAAACACCTACACAAACACACACACACCAGATATATATATGTACAATGATTATATTATCGATGCTATTTTAGCGAACAATATTCTTGTTGTATTGCATGCAAGAAGCTGAAGCCGGACACGTGTAATCCTCTCTGCTGTTAGAGCTAGAGGTTCATGAGCAGGAGAATACGACACCGAAGCAACCGAATGCGACCCTAGGTATACAAATTCGCGAAAGTACTCGGGTTAAAAAGAATAGTGCGCTCGACTGCTTACAACCCCTATTACGACCACAACGTCGTCTAATCGTGTACCAATGTACGATCGAGTTAGGCAATCATCAGCATCCGCGTACTATCAACCACAATCGATAGCCTCTTGCAATTTATTGGATGCCTTGGGGCCGCTTAAAATAATTTATTCGACTAAGAAGAGCAAACAACGGAGCAATGGGAGCTACGCATGGGTTGTCGCGCGTACATACATACACGTGGCCGCACCGCATGCGCGCACGCACAATACTGTATCGTGTTAGGGTCGAAGATACACAAAGAACTTTGAATTGTCATGCATTTCAGTCCCCAGCAGCTTGGTGCTTACGGATATGAGAGTTACACAGGCCCAGAATCTACGGCATTCGAGGTCGGATCATATATCATTTGTATATTTGGGCGAACAGCTCAATAAACTTTCGACTCAGGATCACGTATCATAAATATGCCGCCATGGATATTGCGCTATCACCGGCCTCGACAAGTCGGTGTCTCGCACAACAAGTCTTTTCAATACTCTCATGCAGCCGTATATCTATCTGTAAGGTGTTACGTCAACATCTGGCCTAATCTTACATATTGACAATTCGAATATAAGATTCCCGGCAGATCTCCATCAAGCGCTTGAATGGGGTCTAAACGCCCTTCCTATGTCTATTACGCACCAAGGCGGCCGCGTGGGGATTATCCGGGGAGCCTGAGAGAAAGAATTGTAACCGATCTTAGAAATCTGCAGGATCCTTCTAGGTCTGGCAACTTTCCTTACCGTAGAGACTATGAACCAGGAGACGGACCGCAAGAACCATCAGAGCGAGGGGTAGTACGTTTCGGGAGATTTACGCTGAGAGATGGAAACCCACCTGACGAACCCGATTCTACGATTGCAGTGGGACACCCGCAACCGACCCACCAGTCAGTTCGTCAGGAAGAGACACCACAGGTAATCCAGCGTTCCTCGGTGTCTTCTAACTGCCCTGCCCAACCACCGACCCAAGGCCTTTTCGGTTTTGGGGCTGCGCGGCCGGCGCCAGGACACCAGATTGGTGCCGAGGCTGGCCAACGACGGCTGCACAGGCCACCAACGCCTCCACAGCACCAGGCGAACAAAGGGGGGAGACCCTTTTCTTCGGAGTTCCAAGGGGTCCAGCGTCCTACTACGCGGGCGGCCTACACAGCTGAGGAGGAAAACTTTCTCGTTGTAAGTCTTCTTGTCACTCCGAAGGCCTTACTGATGACGACGTTCATCTACTAGTATTCATAGACTCAAAAATATTTTAGTTTGCGAACGCACGATGGCCCGGCTCTTCAAGTAGAGACAAGAAAGCAGCTGCATTAGACGAATGGCTTGTGTCCCAGGGCCAAGCAGGAAGATTGCCGTATCGATCCTCTCAATCGAGTTGGGAGCACTACGACTACACCCGAAAGTCAGATTCGGGCAGACCTGCTCGCCAGCCACTCAAGGACAGGTGGCGGGAAACTTATGATACGCCGGAATATGTATGAAAACCTTTCACGTATTTTTTTCGTAGCATCTTTACTTGGCTAATTTGAATACGGCGTGCAGCAAGCCCGGCGAAGTGAAATGGCTGCGTTCTTCGACAAAAACGGGTCGCCTAAGTAGGAATACAACTCGGTCTCCCGCGCGGAACGCCACAACTGACCACGCTCCCCCAGAATCCTATCGTGTACAATCGAATTTCTAAGCTTTGTCGTGACTCTAGTAAAGTAGGAGGTTTGCAAATTTGCGAAGGAGGTAGAGGCAAAATGAGGAGTCTCATGACTTGTGGTATAGACTTTCCGGTAAGCTGTCAGTCCAGCTGTGATCGCTCGGCTGGGCCGTGTTTCTTATGCCTAGAGATATATAGGAAATGATAAATCTGGCAGATTAGAGTCCAGGGGTTATAGCGTTTTGCCGCTTAGCATCGGTATCGCTTTTATTATGTATACGTAACGGCAGCGAATCCCTAATCCATGATTTTAAATGGGTAGTAGGTTTCTCCTTCATTCGAAGCTCGGCATAACTGGTGCACACCATGATCAGCTTAAGTGCTAAGGCGGACTATCGGTCCGCAGCTTTGTATAAAATCCTAGACATTGATTCTCTCTTGATTATAATTGTATAGGCAGGTTGCAACTGTTGGAGAGGCAAAATGACGATGTAAACGCTACTCAAGCATCAGAGAACCTTTCCTAATGAGATATCGGTAGACTGCTGCGGCAGGATCGTAGATATTCTCGCTTCTGCGCCCCAGAGATACTAGCTAATTGCAAAAGGGTCATCTGGCACTATAACTTGCAGCATGCATGGCAGAACGATCCTGAAAATGATCCGGGTTTAAGAGAAGACATTCGAAGGTGAACGGAAATGAGGCCGCCGGAACATAAAATTTCTGTTGAATGTAATGGTTACTCTCGACGCCTCTAGATTCTTGTCAAAAGACCCGAATGATCTGCTGAAGTGGTATATCTAAAGTCGCTTAGTTCTAAAGCTCAACGTCTCTCAATGTTCCCGCCGTTGCGTAATCTAGCATTGCCGATTGCATAGCCTTCGTATGGAACCGTTCAGCTGAATATGTCCTACGGGGAGCTATACAGGTCGGGAAGGAAGTGCATATCTTGACAATTTGGATCAAGTGCATGTGCGCCCTGGGCTTTGAGGATCGTATGAAGGAGATATCGACGCGATTGCCACTTCCGTGAATCGAATACGTCGACCAAACATGAGCAGTGCAGCCGTTCTGCTGCGGAGTGATTCAAACTTGGGTATATTCCAACCTTGGATTTTGCGTTGCCTTCTGCACTCCCAGATGCAACAATCTCGGACGATGCATGTGCCAGGCTGAGCGCTTCGCAATGCATGACACTGTGGTGTTACAGAAACCCTCAAAGTGCACCATCCTAGATAGTCCAGCACCGCAGCGGGCCAGCAAGGCTAATGGAGGATTCATAGCCAAAGGTGAAACTAGTCCTCAGAGCTCAGGAATCCGGAGAGGAAGCAACCGGAGCGGACCAGGCCGGCCAGATCGTTGGTTGGGTGAAAGATGCTGCCGCTTTCAGATCCGGGCAGAAATTTGTATCAAGGGTCAAGCCTGTCAGCGCAATGCCATGTGGCAGGGAATCTCGACCAAGGACCTACGGTGTCGGAATTCTTGGTGCGGCAGCCTTATTTTATTCTAGCTATCCCCAGCTAGCATTAGGCAAAAGAATCAGATGCTGCTCTACCGTTGAAGCTGGTGGGTGAAGATGGGCCGAAATCAAGCCTGAAAAAGAATGGGAAACGAAACCATCGCGAATCTACGGTTAGATCATTGTCAGAATACGCAGGGTCCATGTCTATCTTTTTGTTTGAATTAATTTCGCCATTACTAATTGTAGAAAATTTTGCTCGCTCTCACAAATTGCAAGTAGACTTCATGTGATTATTGGTGTTTAGACAAATTTCGAAAACTCCCAAAACAGAAAAATGACCTTCCAGGTATAACGAAGAAACAAAAGACAAGGAATCAAGAGACAGAGTTGAGTTAAGAAAGGAAACTCCCAACAAAAGATCCGGTCGTCGATATAACTATCTCCATTCCATTAGGTTGATATTCTCCCAACGGAACTTTAAGTTCATCCGTCGCGGAGTAATTCGTTCTATCGAAGTCGCACATGTGAATGATCTGAACCAACGCGACGCGGAACTCCGGTACCAATGGTGACTTTTTCGCTGTCAAGCCAGTCGTTACGGTGAAAGCATAGGCAGATGGGTATCAAGGAATAGACTCAAGAATTTTATGTGACCGAAAGTGAAGCTTTTGGGATGTCGTCGTGATCCAGCGTACGAAGAGCGAAAGTGGTGACGGATCCACCTTCTAGTAGTAATACTGCTCTTGCTCCTCTTCTTGCCGCCGATAGTGATCATAAAGCTCCTCCTCAGAGATGAACTCCATATTCTGTGCAAGATACACAGTCGCGGTTAGCTTAGAGCGCGACGAGTGGCTCTGGGTAATGATTTTCACCTACATCTAGGACATCTTGAGTCTCTGCTGGTGTTTTCCTTCGAAAGTCCCATCCTTCGACCGGTCGGTATCGAACGGCATCATGGTGTTGACCATTCTCGTTTCTGAGATGACTGATGACTTCTTCGATTCTACCGAAACCTCTGCGGCACGGGCGGCCATCGATGCAACAGTTACCGCGAAGACAGTAAAAAGGGCGGAATATCGCCGCGAGATGCCTTGGAGTGTGTCAGTCTGAATGCTTTGGTTGGTGTTCTCAATACTGGAAAACGTGGATACCTTTTGAAGTCACTCTTGGTTTTGAAGGTCGCCCCACACCCTTTCTCCGGACAAAGAATGAGATGCTTCTTGTCTTTCACCCTATGGGCTAGTTGAACCGACTTGCTGAGGATTGTGTTTTCTGGAATTTCCCATTGAAATCGTACATATGCTCTCGTCAGAGCCGGCTCATGGGCGGGGCATTTGAAACCAGTATTGATGTCAACAAGGCGATTGATATCCTCTTCGCTCAGGGTCCCAGATGTGTAATCTTGTAGTATGATACTATAGTGAGCCGGGCAACGGGGCTCAATCTAGAGATTTGGCTTCCCGTCAGCGTTGATGGCGGCGAAGACGCTTTTTCCGAGCTCGATCGGTATACTTACACAATAGTACATACAGATCTTGTCGTAAGTACTACCGGCGTGTCCAGCACCAGTCGACGCCATGTTGTACGATACGTTCTGAGGGTAAGCGTACGATATTTGATCGAAGACTTCGTACTGAGAAGGGTAATTTGTGTATTGGAGAGGGTAATCTCGAATGTATCCGGACTGCATTTGGATCGTTTTGGTGGGAGTTCCAAGTATATATAGGTCTTAAAAAGGTGGGGTATCAAATGTATTGACTAAGTGCTGCTTTTCCTAATCGACGTGGTTCCGCTGTGTTTGCTATATAAGAAACTATTTCGCGCTTCGGCACTATTATTAAGACCGACAGGATAGCCTGGTTTTATATTTCAAAACCCTTAATCGAGATGGTGGACTTGACATACCCGCGATATATCCAGATATCGAACGGAAAAAAAGAAATGTTCACGGATCCACGACACTCGCATGTGCAAGCTTATGGGGCTCTGTCCCATGTTATTGCTTCCGTGATTTTTGTTTTTTCCTTTTTCAATCCATGCAGTGGCCACGGACCCATACAGAATTCTTAACTGTCGCTTTTGGAGGTGTTAGAGACTTGAATGAGCAACTCAATGTGAAGGCCAATCGTGTGCTATGCCGGTAGAAGCGGCGAACTATTCGAGGGGTCCACCTAAAGATGCGGATTGTCCGGGTTCTGCAATGCCGTCGAATTAAAATGCGTTCATTGGGTGAGTCCTTGCATGTATAGGCCAAGGATTCATGGAGCAGCCTTCGTCCTAGGCGTTCGTTTTTCCTTCGCACATCGAAGCGAGAAGGCATGTTCGGATCGGAGAGCAGGACGAATTGCTTTTAGTACACTCATTGTCGGCGGAGACCTTTCGAGCCAATAGGGTTATATCGTTCTGAGAAACATCCATTGGTGTCACGGTGAAGGATGAATATACGTACAAGCAGGTGGGCCATGCCAAACTTTGGTGTACGCGTGGGGGCTGAAAACTCGATCCTCGATACATTGTGGAAACCGCCCCAGATGGGAATGGTAGAACTAATACGCGCACGAGAACACAAAGGCCGCCCAGGCCATCCACAAATTAGGCCTTATCTCGCCGTCGGAATCTGGACAACGGCTGTAAATCGAGGTTAAGTTCGCCTAATTAAAGGGAGACCAAGGTCTACGGTTCTTGGAGCCGGCCAGCCTGACTGTTGGAGCGTTTGCGGTAAGGTGTTGCAGAATTAGTTCCTGCGTCTTACCAGTTTTGGTCTTCGCATCGCCACCCTGCATGCCAGAAAGCCGAACTTTTGTGAGGTAAAATACGTTCGAGCTGGCAGGTTGGTCTATTGGCTCATAAACTCCTGATTGTTACTTATCCGCCTTGTTTGACCTCTTCTTGACTAGTCTAGTCGAGCGTTCCAGCGCATCTCGTCACCTCCGAGACTTAACCGGCATACCCAGTTTCGAGACAAATAGGTGTATACGCATATACCGTCGATCCAGTTGACTTCGAACCCTTGATCAAGTAGACAAACAAGGGCATTTTATTAAATCCGAAACTAACCTGATATTCACAACCATTCGAGTCAGGCGTAGTTTGCGGCGTAATGGAGGATTGAGAATGTTGTTCGCATCTTCGATCCCGACCCTTCGCGGAAACCAAAAACAATATGCAACCGCAGCCTCACTGGGAGAAAGGGGCCCGAGACTATACTGCACCCGAACTTAAAGCAGTCCTACGTCCTCTGGCAAGCATGCATAGAAACATTGGTGTAACATAGCTGCAGGAGCGACGGTGCGCTTAGACGCCCTGCTGGGCCTCACACTGAGAAACTTCGACTACGAATAATTTCCTTTTGCGAACTGGTTCTCATGCAGATGCTGCGATTTGCTCATGCTGCAGAACAAGAAGGTACAGTACCTGATAGCTGTAATCAGAATGACGTGGTTCTAGAAAGCAAGGGTGCCTCCGCACCCTAAGCCTTCGCACTTGAGTTGGCGCCCAGGACTAACGGCGAAGTAATGCTGGGTCCTCCGCATACTTGAAAAAGGTGCCCGAATGTACTCTAAACAGCCTCGCATCGACAGGCAGCAACTTTCAGTACCATCTACCAGATATTAAATATCAAATGGCGCTATAGCTCTTGCCCTATTGCCTTGAGACAGGCAACCTTAAGCGAACGCCGGCTTCAGCGGCAGTTTGAAGCATGGAGGATATGCACTGCAGAGCTGTAACCAGGAGGATGTGTATATCAGAGGTCCTTAAGCATTCTTAAATGAACAGTTGTTTTAAGCGACAGTCAAGGCGTATTCTTGCGCATGACCGGGAATTCCGAAAGGCTGTCTAACGAGGACTCTAACGAGAATGCGGCGGATTCGACCGCGCGACCCTGGCCGCTGGGACCCTCTGGAAAATTCTGATTAAATAAGTAGCCGTTGTGTTGTTTTTGGTGTCACCAACACAAACAAACTCAGCCTCGAGATTGTGGAACAAGGGCAAGGCGAGCTTGCGGCAGCTTGTAAAGACGAGGTTGCGATTATCATCATTTGGAGGGAAAGTGTCGCCAAACGCGCCTTATATTTTGTGGATGCATGGAGTCAGTTCGGGTGTCTGTCTGCTAGTACCGTTGCTGTACGTCATGATGCGGCCCCTGTCTGTTAATGGCGTCGCTGGGCTAGCAGCTGCATTAACTGCGACGGAAAACTCCTGAACAGCTGGAAAGGGTCAAAGGTGTCGTAATTGAACGAATGTCTGCTTCATGTTCTGCCCCTGTAGAAGCTCATAGGAGTTGCTGCTGGGGCCGCTCGCAAACGTTAAACTCTGCTGACCTTTTTGTCATTGTTGCTGTGGCTAGAATCAATTCGAGGTGTAGGTGATCTGATCAATCAGTTGAATCATGATGCATCATGCTTTCCGGAATTGCGAGAGGCCTGGCAGGAGCAGGCCACAAGTCAGGCAACTCGAACGGGAACTTTCCCTCACCCTTTTCATGTGCTTGCAGGCATGGTGCCTCAAACCTTGATCAGTAGGCTAAGGCATACGCACATGATTTTCGCCGTGAGGTGGGGGATCACAGCGGCTCGCAAACGCCAGAAGAAATACAGGGATGTCCAAACCAACCGCCCATCGATCAAAGGAGGCGATTTCGACACCACAATCTCCATTTAAATGACTAAACTACAAATGATTATCTTTAGAGCGATCGGATGAAATTGTTTCTCAATTATCCAAGAAATTTGCTGAGAAATTTGGGCGTTGACACCAAGTTAATCACGTTGTCATGGCCTCACGAGGAAGCGATATGTCCTCGTGCATGTGGACAAAAGGATCCACGACAGATTGTAAAGGGGGTGACATACGGAGTCATACGGCCGTTTGATGTTTGCATGCACCATTTTGCTCAAAGCCTGCGTCAGATGTGACAAATCCAGGGCTTGTGGTTATTGGATGGGATGTTATATTGCCGGATGAGCTCTGAGGCATTGGAACTCTGCCAGAGCACCAAAGGGCACGAAGAATCTCTCTCAATATTTTCCAAAGTGGTCATGACAATCATTCACAGCGGAGGCTGGAGTATCCTATGGCTGCAATCGCCGGTTGCCCCGACCGGCGCTGATTCCGGCGTTTCTAAGCCGTCGACGCTGAATCCGAGAAATAGGCATATCCACCGGTGTCCCCGCATATGCACAAGTACATGTGCTCTGAACTCGCTAAATGAAGATGGTGAGAACGTTACTGGAAAACCGTTAAGCCGATACTGGGCTCATGCGAGTTCCCGTCCCCAGCTGAAAGCATCCAAGTTCAACGCCATTCCGGACATAACTGCAACATCTCGACGTTCAACCTCTCGATTTTCCAACTAAGCTTACATCATTAATGTTACTTCAGCTAGATGTATCATCACTCTCCCGTCGACACTGTGGCATTGATTGTAAATGCGAGCCACCCCAGCAAATGTTCAACCAGAGTGGGTAGCCTATTATTGTGGCGTTAACGAACAAGAAAGGCAGACGCAGTCAAGGCTAGTAAATAAGCTAATAGGATCGAAGTTCCGTTCGCAGTAGTCTTTGTAAGCCACATAGCTAGGCTACAAGTGAGTGAGCTCCATCTCTTTGGAGAATGCTCTCTGGCTGTGTATTCGTGTGCTGCTAAGAGCCACGATGCAAGTTCTGGAAAATCGAGAATAAGATACAGGCTTCCAAGTCCATCCTGTAGTGCCTAGAATGCTAGTACCAAACCAAGACGGTCGATGCAGCCTAGGGCAGAGTAACGGCTCGTGCCCTATGGCAATGATGGTCTATAAGCTAGTGGTGACATGGCGTTTTGACGATCTGCAGCCGTCGGCCCACCGACACGACACGTACATGTATGTACACAACGTGACAGGACATAGCCGTATGAGCCGTTTCCAAGCAGGAATTCCTTTCCCTATATAACTCATAATATTAACCTCCAGAAGTTCGCAGCCGACCTACTAGATTCGAGTTTAGTGGGCAGCTGGGTGGGTGGTTCCGTTGAGACGCAGATGGGGTCGATAGCCGGCCGGGTAGACACAACCAAGCCTATCTGACATCTCCAAAAACCAACTGGCGAAGTTTATTTTTCCCCGGCCTCTAGATCTGCGCTTTGTGCTTGTCCGATCGATTCGCCGACCGAGACCCACATAAAAATCTTACGATATCAAAGTGCATTTAGCTACAATTCAATGTCTCCATGAGCGGTTAAATCCCGAGCTTTCTCTGTAGGGTTGCTTGATTTAAACATTGTGTTTCAGTATCTCTGTCATGAGGACACTGCCAAGTCACCCAGCGGGATATCCCTAAGGAAGCACATAATACGGGTATGCACGAGACATGAGAAGGCCTCCGTCTGCTACCTTGTTTGCTATCTGGGTCTATCGCTCGTATGCATATCGTATGCATAATGCATCGGATCGCAAGTAAGCGGAACCGAAACTAACATAGATGGCTTGCATGCCTACCGACGCCTTGCGATTTAGATTGCTGCTAAAATATTCTATCCTGGAATGGGAGGCCCCTTCAGTTCACGAGACTCCCTCCCTAGCTGGCTTACCTGGGACCCTTGTTCATTCACACCATCTTGCGTTTGAAGGCGTGTTTCCAGCGCGTCACCGGTCCTCGGCGTTATCCTGCGACTCTTCGCCGTTTTCCTTCGATTCTTGAATTTCGTAAGTTCTCGTCTCGACTGCCGAAACTTCAAACTGCCATCCGATATCCGATTGACTCCGAACCACGAAATCTTCGCGAACTGGAGTCAAAGTGGCTAAGAATCCCCTTTCTAGAAGCATTCGGCCTGCGTAATTTGTGGGGCCTTTGAGTCTTGGCGTTATAGGCCGCCATATCCATAGAATTCGCAATATAGGTACTTCGCAATCAACCGTACGTTTTGGCCCAGAAGCAATTATACAGCTGCAGAGGCCGGCAGGCAGACACGTCGACGTCAATTCATGTCATTCGTGAAATTTCTGCAAGCCAATTCATTTGTAAATCTTTGCAAACCAGTTCAAAGACTCTCGACAGAACTTTTGTCAGGGACAGAAAATTAAAGGAGTTAATCGGTGCTCTGGGCTCCGCAAGTGAGCTAGAAGACGGATCAAGTAATCATAGGCTTCAGCCGCACTTAATCGCTGTTGGGTCTTCGGTCGGTTACAAGTTGTGGAGAAACAGTGCGGGACTCGGCTGGCAAAGTCCACGCTCTTTGCCGAAGTATCATAATCGAACCTCCCATTGGCCGAGTTTGCCAACGGTTGAGGGGTTCTATGGTAGCGAGGCTGACACGGTCTTAAGGACTTGCAAAAGTGAGCTGTGTGCATCTGCACAGCCAGCCCAACGACGATGCGATACCTTCAGATCATGGGGACACCAGCTGGAATTGAGCGCATGCTTGAGCTCTGAGGAAATGTGTGTATATACATCCACTACTTCCAGCGACGCGGGGACTTGTTGGATTTTGAAGCAAGGATTTAACAGAACTCCAATGGGTTGGGCTGCAGGTTCTCTGGTTCTACGAGCTCCCGAATCCTCGTTCGAGTTACGTACTAGCACTGTACATCTTCGCTGGCAATTGTACACCGCACTGTGAAGTAACTACCACCACAACATTTTAGCTTTTGCGGATTGGATGCTCAATGCACGTGCACGTCATCCTCTAGTCGTATATTCAGCGAAGTTATGTCTTGAGTTTTGCGGCGAGCTCTAGATTAGACAGGTACAACATTGTTGCGCTCCTCCCTCATGCAAAGGCAAACACCATTATTACTCTCCGTAGACTCACAGGACCAAATTCCGAGTTCGAGAAGTAGGTTGCGTTTATTGTATGAGATTTCTGAGACTCTCGATGCACGTGGAGCTGTTACCACCTTATAAATATGAAATATCCTAAATTAGTCGGTCGTTTAAATGTTTGTGCAGCTAAATAGATGCGGAGCCACGTTAGAGCGTAGTACGGCACCAAGTCAATACTGTACCTGCGTATCACAAGCTTTGAGGTTGCATACTAGCACTAAAGCCGAAAGCTGGCTGATTTGGTGTATGACCTCTGTATAAAAATGCAATGAAAGCATGCAGATTGCAACAAATCGAGGATGATTCGTTGTCACTTCGCTCGATAATATACCGGTACACTGAAGCATCGTGCACAAACTAAATTACGTGCCCAGGTAGTACATGAGCATATCTATAGTGAGGTATGCCAGCAGACTAGTGTTTGTTTGGACAATCAAATGTTGAGAAACTAAGGCATCGGCTTTGGTAATCCATGATTTAGAACCTTATCTAGTTATGTTCGAGGCTTCTGTAAAGTTTATCTCGCTCTAAGCTTTGGTGACCTTCTGTATGCATCATGTAGCGCTGCGCCGCGTGTTGCTTCAAGAGCAATTCTTCTAGCTGAAGCAGCTACCTTTTTCTATAAAGATATTGAAAGTAACCGTGGGCACCACAGCTAGTATGCAAGCCGAGTAACCCTCGAGCCAACTATCACCGAGAATTTTGTCTTATTCCTCTACCGATATCGGCATTGAACGTTGCCCCAATCAAGCGGGCGATAGAATGGCGACGAAAAGTCTGAAAAAGGCTGAGGACGTTGACGAGCCTTCAGACTTCCAGATCAACGAGAATGTGGAGAAAGATTGCATGGCTCGCATAAAACGTTGGAGCACACCTACAACTTCCATCGGCCACGATAAGACCTACCCCGGATTCTCATATCGGCACGGATTGAACGCTACAACGGAAGACATATTTCCAATAACTAAGAACGATGTCTCTCAATTCCGCGATGTTGATTGGGGAAACAATCGGAAAGTTCTACGCAACAGAGTCTCAAATATCTTGCGATACGCAAGTGAAATTGAAGAGTTGCTTGAAGATCTATCTGGTGAAAACTCGGAGTCAAAAACGTGGGCTGAAGAAGGAAGTGGTCCTGCTAGTACAGACCACTTGGACATTAATAATGTCGCTAACATGAACGTTGAAAGCGTAGCTGGAGATAATATCCAAAAGGTCAAGACGCAAGTGCATGAACTTGAAGACGGAATCGCAATGATGAGGAAACAGAGCGCGACAGAGCTTATGCAGCTAGATCACGAGCGAAAAGCTGCTATTGAAGCAAACGAGACAAGTCTCCGATCAACTACCGGGCGGCTTCAAGTAGATTTGGACGATGCAAATCGCAAGTTCCGCTTGAAGCAGACAAAAATTGACAACCCTGAAGGTAAGCTCCCGTTAGTGTAGTATTGTGCTATTTCAGTTGCAATGAGGTTTGGTTCCTTTCGAAATAGGATTAGTTGACTGACTTTGAGCTATAGCCCGGAAATCCTACTTGGTGTTTAAGAGAGATCACATTCAGAGCAAGATCGAGGCCTTTGAGAACCCAGCACAAGACACAAGTCAGCTTCAGAGCAAAAACAGGGAACTCATTTCAGAGAACCAAATGCTAGTTCAACAGATCGAACTAGCTAAAAGAGAGCGAGAGAGCGCGGTCTTTCTGCAGAGCCAATCTGACAGTTGGCTTCTACAATTGAGAGACATAACTCGTCATTGCCCGTCTTGCAGGGAAGTTTGGGAGCTTCTAAAGCTCCCTGGAACGCAAATTGATGACAGTGCATCTCACTTAAACGTCCAGCACTACAACCTTGAAATATGCAGATCTAAAAGCCAATCAGAACCATCCTGTTCAGTCCAAAAGACTACCCATGAGAGTCCCAGGCGAACAAATGACGGCGCGCTCCGCGACTATACTGACGAGTTCATGTAAGAAATGTCAGAACCGCATACCTTATTTGAATTGTGCTGATTTTTGACCATAATGGTATATGTTGGCGCAAGATCGAGTAACTTCAAAGACATGATCAACGACATTGAAAGCCTATGCACCGGCATAGCATTCAATAAAGACTTCCTAACGGCTTTTCTTACGGTATGGATTCTTGAAACACCCACTATGACTTCTTTTATTCGCTGTAACTGATCCGAAGTTTCATGCTAGGCTATCGATGTTGATGAGCTAGGGGACTTTAGGATGTGCCTCCGAAACGGCCTCCTTCATGAAGAAATATTCCTGGCATATCTGCAGCGTGAAATTTGGCGAGTGGGCATACAGCAACAGCGACACAGTGGAGGCTCTCGGCCGATGGGCTGTACCCTGGTGGAAGAACGCATCAAGGAGCGACTAGAGTTCGGACTCATGAAAGCCTCAAGGTTCCCAGGCGACCTTACACAACTGGAAGATCTCGTAGCTGCTATTTCGAATAGCTTTACCAACCTGACAACTATCATCGCGACTTCACGAGAAACCATAAGCGTGTCACTGGAGACTCTCGTGGATGAATCCGAGTATGACCTTTTCCCTATTATTCTAAAAGTTGACGAGAGTCTACTTCTTGGTCACATTCCTGTCAAAGATATCGAAGACACGGCCGTTGTAATACCGGTAACACCGATACTCAGTCGTCTGACCCTCCCGGAAACCACTACTCAGCAGAATAGCCGTATCCTAGTTCGCGGGACAGCACTTGTCTATGAGATCAAACGAAGTCATCTAGCACAGAAAGCAGCCTCGATCGAGGACAAAATTAAGTCTGACATCGGGGTATCCAGGGTTGATATTCGTCGAAACTCTGCTCGGGCCAGTTCTAGCGAGGTTCCAATTGGAGACGAAGAGAGATGTCTATCAGAGCTGAAGAGCTCGAAGCCTCCTATAGCTATAGCTCCTCGGCCTGTATTATGCCGCAAGTCGAATGTGCCGGTACCAGATACGGTTTCTCCTACACCTGGTAATCCGCCCACACAATATCCGGTCCCGCAAAACCAGCAGACAGCCGGGGCAATCTCATCCAAAGGGCCGGCACACCTGAGAACGGACTCAAAGTCTAGGGATCTAGATCAACAGTGCTCTTTAAGCTCTACGAATTCGTATAATACCCCAAGTCCAGCTAGATCACGGGCAAAGCACGTAAACGGTAGAGACCAGAATAAATCCAGCACACCTTTGACAGCAATTTGGAGGACAATGGAAAGATGGGACCAGAGAGAAAGTCGCGGTACGCAGAATGCATAGTCGAGGACACATCCTGATCGCGATCTTGCATTAAAATATACTTGTGTGTCATTCCGGCTGCATCATCGCGTTTTCTTGTACGCAGCCAGCGTCTAGATGTCTGCCTATTGCTTCTCCAGAGCTCTGAAGAAGCTATCTAGCCCCTGCAGAGGGCTATATACAACGCTTAAAGCCATTGAATTCTTAGCATACGGTAGGAACCTGTTCGCATTCGCAACACACCTACACCCTGTCGAAACGATCCCTCGAGCATATCAAGCGGGCTATGGCCAAGTTAAGTGCGCTGCAAGTATTCTGTAAGACATCCTGATGAACACCCGTATGAGTAGCCCTCATGTAGCTAGATAGGCTTTGCAGTGGTACCATGGTATTTGCTTAGTTTAGATCTTTCTAGGGCATATGCTATAGATTCTCAAGCCAATAGCTATATCACTCCTTCATAGTTTTGAGAACAGAGCAAACGGTAATAATAAACTTGCAGATTGACAAGCTCCAAAGCAGCAGACTGTGTTAGCAGGGCTGGCACATATGAGATGACTGTGTTAGACCGGCGATTGTTTGAGTTTAATTTCGTTGCCTGGGAGCTCAGCTACCGCACATGCACTGCACGCACCCCCCACTAACCCTATAACACCTGGACTTGAGGCTACTTCTAACCACCATAGTACCAACCAACGTGTGAACGCACACCCTCGATCTCATCACTCTGCATTCAACCACGAACTAAACATCACTCACGCATAGATCACCGACCATCATTCTTCACGATATCCCAACATGCCTTATTCACCTTTTGATAGCCTCTCAGACGAGCTCGTTTCCATGTTCGTTGGATATGTGCGATGCCCCAGTTTCCAGCTCCATAGAAGTGACTAGCAATCAACTGGTGAAGGCCCAGTCACTGACTTAGCATACTTTGAGAGCAGCTCGATCCACCTGATCAGTATTCGTTCATTCAGTGCTCTCAGCGCCTTTACAACTGCAGTATCCGGCATTTGTACAAAAGAATCGACTTAGAGGTCTCCGAGAGACACATCGGTGAACAGCCCCTCGCCTGTATCGAGCCGGAGGGCCTGTCCTGGGCTCGTGATACAGCTTTGTCGCACGTCAAATCAATCTCCATTCGCGGAATAGGGCCAAAGTACCCCTTCAAATTCATCCGCAGAACAAGGCCAAGGAACCTTTCCAAATCAGGGCCATACTCCGTCCACGCCGAGTCGTTCACGTTGCAGGTGACGCAGGTTCTCCAGAGGCTCAGTCGAGCTAAGCTTTCCGATCTTGAGTAAGTCCTCTCTGCTTCTCTCTGCTTATTCATACAGCCATAGAATGAGGTCCCCGGTAGTTCGGCGTCTAATCAGTCTGCACACCGGCCAGTTTTCGTCCAAGATTATACTACGACGTGAAAAACTTACAGCACCTGCTCTCCATGCGGACATTGAAATCCTTGAGCTTGACGCTATTTCCTTCAAATATTTTCTGTCACAGTCTATCAACAGAATATAACTTCGCTACACTTCAAAAACTCTCCCTAGAGAACATAAGTGAGACGGACAACATCAAGACTGCGATGACGATGTTGAGCGCTGCACCGAACCTCTCTCATATTACCCTGAAGTTCAATCTTGGTAAAGCATCCGGTCAACAGAGCGATGATGCAATGAAGAAAAGGTTTTCAGACCTCTGCGACTTACTAAACACCAAGTCAGAACTCTTGGCGCTACATCTAGAGTCAGAAGACTACACAAAAATGACTTGTGCTATTAATTTGGATAAGCTTCAGGAGTTTAGGCTGTATAAGTTTACAGACATCGAGAAGGCTATTATCACAGTCGATCAATTTCGTCTCACTAAGCTTCATCTTTGCATCGATTCTAGAAAGGCAGAACTCTTCAAACCCTTTTTCGAACGGATGGACTCGGGCCTAACAGACCTGATAATAATGGTTGATTATCTCAATGGAGAGAATGATCATATTGAGATTAACGACGTAGAGATGGGAGACGGCAGTGTAGCCTATCAATTCGTGTCTTCTCTCAACGACATATCCACTCTACGCAGTCTCGCAATTATCGAGCGATACAAAGACAAATTTTTGGATTTCGGCAACCTACCAAGAGTGGCGCTAAAGTATCCTAGTCTTCTAGACCGTTTAGATGAACTATGCATCGTCTGGGGTCCGTACATCTCCGATCTGGTCGACGAAATCGAGCATCATTACGACGAAGAAAAGAAAAACCGCACATCTATTGATAACACCGCTGGCAATGTAAAGGCCAAGTTCCCTATCTCACAGGCTCATGTTGAGCCTTAGAGCTTATTTATGGCTGGCTACTAACTTTCACACGATGTAGGAACAGCCCAGAAACAAGACCTTTCCGATTTCTGGACCCCAGGAGCTCCTATACGTCGAGAAACTATACATAATAGTTTCTACGTCTACAAGACAATTCAAGGCCCAAGATGGTATAGAATACGGGAAATCACCAGCGCTCAGAGGATCGCTCCTTTTGGCCCTCGAGAAGTTGGCGTACCGCCTAGAAGAACAGCCGAGATTGGAGTTCCTAATCCTAAGGGATCAAGAGAGTCATCGAGATGCGATATTTCGCATCCAGTGGCTTAGAAACGCCACTAGGGACAGATCAAATATCTGGATACCATCGATCTACTTCCTCATCCCAGCTCCAGCATCAGATCAAGTGCACTTCGAGAAGAGGAGTTCAAGCTCTTCCCGGCAACTTTCTCACCTACCGCGGAACGGGAGGCGCTGCCTTACTTTTAGTCGCACCATCAAATGTCAGGATACATATTAAATTTTCCAGACGCATGGTCAATGAGTCCTATCGAATGCTGTTATCGCATTCTACTAGTGCTACGCTTCGTTCGATTACTCATTGTATCATGTAGCTTAATACTGCCTGTTCTTAATTATCCAGGTTTTGGTATATATCGTTCCGCGTGCCCAGCTAATTCGGGATAGAAATCCCTTCGTAGGCATTCGGATCTTGCCTAGTGCTAGAGGCTAGAGACAAACCGCTGTGATACCACCATTGCTTTAAGGTCGAGACCGCCTTGCCTGGCCACTACAACTAGACTGATCGAGCAACGCAAAGACCGCAACACCAGTCGTCAACTTAAACTCCCTGCCCGACAGGGCTCACGCACCCGGAACTTCTTAACCCTCGTTCGATAAATGACCGTTTCTTGCAATTTTGCTTCTTTATTTAACATAAGTCACCCCAGCTACCCGCATAGCGAGCTTAAGACAAAAGGTAGCAGGGATGCCATGACCGGTCCCTCGCACCCAGTAAAACAATCCGCCTTCTCCAGGCGTTTTTCTCCATCCTATCTCCGCGGTCCGAAAAGCAAATCCTAAAGAGCCTCACCTGCTCCTATACCACTATAAAAGGCAGCATGTATCCCCCCCATACACACAGTCTCTTCTTTCACACCTATCAATACAATTTACAGCCAAAGCCTATAAGTAGCGACCTCGAAAGCCCGAACCGTGACCTCCGCCTGCCAACTGTCTCCATCAGCGCTCTTGACAACCTCGATATCCTCCAAGTCGTCCTCGAGGACATTGCACTTCGTCACCCGCTTCACCTGCCACTTGCTGTTGATCACTGCTCGGCTCTTGCCTCCCATCGCGTCGAAAATCCGGATCACAACGCTATTCCCCTTGCGCTTCACGATCGCTAGGTCTCCGAACTCCTCGTCATCCTCTCCGCGCTTCACGTGGTCCAAGATGATATTCTTCGCTCCGGTAAGCCACACGCCATCGATCGCCACAGAGGCGCCCGGTTGCGCATACTGTACGCGCACAGGGTTATTCAAATCGTAGCCGGCGCGGACGACACGATGGTCGAGTGGTCCCTCGTGCGGCGCGATGGCATAGCGGATCTTGTGGTGACCCATGTCGGCATGTGCGTCCGGTGCCTTGGGTGCACGGATCATGCTGAGGCGCATGACGTTGCCGGCGACGGCGAACCCGTACTTGCAGTCGTTCAGGATTGCGACACCGTATGTGTGTTCGCTGAGATCGGCCCATTTATGGCAGCAGACTTCGAATTTAGCCATATCCCAGGATGTGTTGTAGTGTGTTGGACGGCGGACAATGCCGTATTGACACTCGTAGGAGGCCTGGTTCAAGATGCAATAGTGTGAGTGGTGCTCGAAGATCGAGGTTGTTGTAGTTATCAAGAGCATCGGGACTGCATACCTCAGTGTTCTTGATGTCGACTGGGAACTCAACCTTCAAGAACTTCATCGTCTCGTGCCACTCAACGTCGCACTCAACCGTGATCAGGCTCAGCGCATCCACGGATGACATGGATGCGTCGTCTGCATCAATCGACAGGGTTGACTTGATCCAACTGTCCTTGCTAATCTGGGTTTCGATAAGGATCGATGCCCGGTGTGGCCCGTTCTCCAAGATGGACACCTTGCCTGGCGTGAGCGGCTTGCGCGTGTTAAGGTGGTATACTTCGACCTGATGTCATCACACACGTCAGTATTTGGCCGCGATAGAGATCTTCGGGAGAGGAACTCACATCCCAAGCCTGCCAGAACAGTGGCTTGTCATCCATGATGACATACTGGTTCGCCTTTTTCCCTGGCGGAATCAACTCTCGGCCAACCTTCGTGTCGTAGAGACTGGTGATCAATCCACCATCAACCTTCACATTGAACCTCGAATTCTTCATCTCGAAAATTCCGCCACCAACATCTTTCACGGAGACACTTGGCTGATCGTTCTGAAGAACTCTACCGGCACCGAATCCATCATGTTGGACAAAGGTCAACTTCTCTCCAACCATGGCAACCTCAGTCCTCTTCCATCCGTGAGTGTTGATCGAGACTGGCTGCAGCCCAGAGTCAGGAGAGCCCCCGACGCCCAAGGCGTTAAGTGCATCTTTGATCAGCTTCTCGCCCTTCTTGAAGAATGCATCGAACATCTTATCCGCATCCTGGTAGACCATCTCGATTGAACTTCCAGGCAGGCAGTCATGGAAGTGTGAAAGACACATATTCTCCCATAGATCGTCAATATCCTTCTTGGGATACTTGTAGTTCTTGTTGGCGAGACTAGCATGGGTTGCCAGGTACTCGATATCGTGTAGCAAGAACTCGCCCTTGCGCACATGCCATTTGGTCTTCGATTGCGTCGTGTATGTCCCGCGGTGAAGCTCGAAGTAGAGTTCGCCATACCAGGTCACGAAGGACGTTCCCTCCGCCACTCGCTTCTCGAGTGCCGCGAAGAATTCATCGACCGAGCTGCCCATATGGACGCGCGGCAGAAGCCCAACTGTCGAAGTTATACCAAATTAGCCTATCCGCACCCTCATACCCCTCCAGAATATCAAAAACATACCGGTATCAGACATGCCCCTCAGCCGTCTGAGCTTCTCCAGCATCTCAGCAGTCGGCCCACCACCGCCATCGCCCTTTCCGAATACCAACAGGCTAGTGGAATCCTGATCCATGCTCTTATGCTGCGAGACACTCCTCTTGACGTCCCCAAAGTGCGCGTCGGCCGTATAGGTCTCGCTAGGCGGCATGTGGCATAGCACCTGACTGCCGTCCAAGGCAACCCAGTTGAACGTCGTATGCGGGAAGCTGTTGATGTTATTCCAGCTCAGCTTCTGCGTGAAAAAGCGTGTCATGCCTGCTAACCGACACAATTGGGGAATCTGCGCCGAGTAGCCAAACGTGTCCGGCAGCCAGAACGTCTCACAGCGGCTTCCGAAATGGCTCTCGAAGAACCGCTGCCCGCAGATGAATTGCCGCACCAAACTTTCTCCGCTCGGCATGTTGGTGTCATGCTCGACCCAGCTGCCACCGATCGGTTGGAACTGGCCGGTCTTGACCTTCGCCTTGACCTTGTCGTACAGCAACGGGTAGTATTGCTGCAGCCACTTGTACTGCTGTGCCTGACTGCAGGAGAACCGATGCTCCGGGTACTGCTCCATCAGCGCGACCTGGCTGCTCCAGCTTCTCGCCACTTTTCTCTTCGTTTCATCCCATGGCCAGAGCCAGCAAGTGTCGATGTGGCAGTGTCCCGTGCCGAACACCAGTGGGGTCTTGTCCGACTCGTAGACCTTTGACGAGTCCCTCAGGTTACCCAGGTACTTGGCCGCGATCTCTCGTCCCTTGAGGATGGAATCCTGGTCGCCGACGACAAAGGCATCCATGATCTGTGTCGCGACCTGCAGGGCCTCGTGGCTCTCCCATCCGCTATCGGGGAACTCCCTCGCCGCATCACCAATCATCCAGAAATCGTAGTACAGCGCCAGCGCCTCGACGTTTGGCACGACGATATCAGCCTCATGCAGATTGAAGTAATTGTTCATATCCGGCGGTGCGATACCATTGGTATTGCCAAACATCCGGTTGCACGCTAGTTCAATGTAGAGCAAGTGTGCCTTGCCGTCCAGCCAGTCCTTGGGAATCGGCCACTTTGTGCGCTCGCCACCGCCCGTGAGGCCCTGCAGCGGACAGCCATCTTCAGACCAGACCATGCTCTCGCAGTCGGCGTCCCAGCGGAACTCGACGGTGCCCTTGTCCCGCATTCGCTCCGGGACCGTCAGGTGGACGCGGAACCAATGGGTGGACCACGACGGGCCGAACCACTCGCCCTTCTTGGACGGCCGGAACTTGGATTTCGTGGCATCAGCAAAGGTCGGGCGGTCGAGGTTCGGCGCGGACCAGACTTCGAGCTTGACATATTTCGCGTCGGCCTCGCGGTCCGAAACATACATACTATAAATTCATACGTCAGCACTCGTGACTATGCGACTTGGAGAGAAGAGAGGTAGAATGGGAGGCTGTTACGCACGCAGGGAGACTCTGGGCCTCATACTGTCCGCCGGCTGTGAACTGTCGCAGGCGGTCCAGGTAGATGTTGTGAATCTGCTGACCCTTAGGGTCGGTCGCCAGCTGGGGGTACTCGGAGCTGCGCATGGTTCTGGTCTCTCCGCCCATTACGGTGCAGCAATTGGACACTACGATTCTCTAGCCTTCAATTCGGTATCGACGATTCCGCGATTCGGGGTAGTAGGAAGTACTGTGCGATGTAAGAAAGATGGATAGGCGGATTGCGGGGAAATATGTCGCGGATGTTCTCGTGCCACCTAAACGAGCCGGACGGCGACACACCGCGGGGTAGCCTCCCGCTAGCCATATGCGGCGTCATACAATTGTCATCTCGTCGAGAACGTATCTTAATACAACCTGCAAATGCTTAGGTATCTACAAGACTGGTGATAGTGGTAAGTCCAGGTAGGTAAGTAGGTAAACACTGCTCTAATCGCAGCCGTACATA
Source organism: Drechslerella dactyloides (assembly GCA_020064725.1). Classification (NCBI taxonomy): domain Eukaryota; kingdom Fungi; phylum Ascomycota; class Orbiliomycetes; order Orbiliales; family Orbiliaceae; genus Drechslerella; species Drechslerella dactyloides. The sequence continues at coordinate 674,896 of JAGTWJ010000017.1, forward strand.
CGTCTAAACTTCAAACCCGACAAGCTGTACACGCCAAATCGCAAGCATCAAGTACAGCGCAGCAATATGGATACAAAAAAAACAACAGACACTTCAAAAGCAAGTGCGCCAGCCTATTTCATGATGGTACCTACCAATCCAATCCGATAACTTCCAATATAGACACCCCACCGCCCGCCGTATATACCCCAGCACCCCGCGTTTCTATCCATACCGCCATCCTGACGTGCGCCTACATTTCGTGCGTGTCTGGCTCGCCATCCACATCACTCAAAGCTCAACGTCATCTCGCCTTCCTTCCCAAACTCGTCTTCCTCCTCTTCCATCCACGGATTCTTGGGCAGCGGCTTGTTACTCGCCGCACTGATCCCCAGCCCGCTGGCACTGCTCACGCTCCCCTTTCCACCATGCCCATACCCGCTATATCCGCTGCCCGCACTCGGAGTCGGGCTATGGTATCCCAAACTGCTCGTCCGCTTCGGTACCGTCCCCGTTGCGTTCTTGTTCAGCACGGGCAGGGCCCCTCCACCCGCGCCGGTACTCCACTCGTTCCGCCCATCGTACGACACGCGGGGACTCGCCCCGGTACTGCTGAGTGCCGGCGAGGCGCCCCTGACGACTAACGACGACGTCGGCGCAGCGCTCTGTCCCCAGTAGCTCGCCGCGCGCTTCTGCTCGCCGCTTTTCTGTTTTGGAGGTGGTGGCGGCGGCGGCGCAGCGCCATAGTCGTACTTGTCTTCCCATTTGGAATCCTCAAATGTCATCTGTACGTGCCCTTCTTCGTGCCCGAACTCGTCTTCGTAGCTGTATCCCGCCCAGGGACTCCGCGGCTCCAGCGAGCCGGAGCTGCCGCGGTTCGCGCGTATGTTGCCGGTATTCTTCGCGACCTCCGGGGAAGGCGACACGGCGCCGTTTGACATGGCGCCAGATGCCGTCAGATCCATGACGGACGAGTTTCGAGACTGCGTGGCCGACTTATCCGCGCTATCCTTCCGGCCGAATATGCCAAAGCTGAAATTCCGCGAGGACCGCGTCGTGCCGGATGGGCTGGCGGTGCTCGAGATCGAGCCCTTCTTGCCCGCTGTCGCCGGCCGAGACCGGTTGACGCTAACGGAGTCCATCCCGTTCTCGGATCCGGTAGGCGTCGCTGATGTTCGTGCCAACGTCGGCCGAGAAGTGATCTCTGATCCTCGTCGTTCCTTGTTGTCTTTGTCTTTTGCTCGCTCTCGCTCTTCGATTTCCTGCAGCGCCAGCTCTCGTCTGATCGCCTCCACATCGAACAGCACGTTATCTTTTTCATCCAGTGAATCGCGGAACCCAGCATCCGAGCCACCAGTTACAGAGCCGCCGGCACCGGCATCTCGCTGCCCTTCCTCAGCGTAAACCTCCCAGTCAGCCTTCTTTGCAACGTCCTTATTCCGGCCGAACAGCCCCCATTTTCGCTTCGTCGGCTCCTTCTCAAGCTCCTTCCGCGCCGCCTCGATCTCGCTAATCAGCTCGATCTGCCGTTCGCGCAACTGATCCGGGTCCGCCTCCTCGATTTCCGAAAACTCCTCAGACAAGACCTCCCAGTCGACTTTCTTCAGCAGCTTGGGTATCGCCGTCCGGTACGCCATATGGCCCTCGACAAACTCCGTGCAGTCCAGGTTCTCAAGTCCGGGTACATTCTCAATCGGCGCCAGCCCCGCAACCCTGCCAATGCCACCAGACGTCGCACGGAACAAATATCCTAAATGTCAACCCTAGCATCAGCGTCGCTGCCCCGTAATCACCCCCAAATACGTGGAAAGTTGTCTTATACGCACCTAATATCCAATCGTTCCTGCAATACCCGTTCACGAACCGTCCCCGGACGATAGCACTCGTCGCCATAAACTCATCCTGGTTAATCACAACCGGACTCCCAAACATATACACATTTTGCACCAACCCATGCGCATTGCGCTTCGCCAGCTCCAGCAGACACGAGTATATCACCCGCGCCCCCAGCGAGAAACCAACGAGCGTGACGGGGCGCACACCAAGATTCCGGTGCATCAGCGTGTCGGCAAGGATCAATCCGGACGCCCACGCGCGGTCCAGCGATACGTTCCACGGATTGTCGAGTAGGTACGACAGTTTGGTGAGGATGAGCGGTACTTGCAACGATGCCATCAGCGCCATGAGCACCGTGCTGCCCAGCACCTGCTGCAGCGACTGCGTGAGAACCTAAATTCACCAACTCATTAGCGCGAGAACGTAAAACTCCCATATATGACACCAGAATGAAGGCCCACCTCTGTAGCAAGAATATTGATCGTCTGACCCATACTCTGCATCATCTCCGGCTCCCACAGCACGCTGTAGATATCGCCCATGACCGGATCGACGGTCGAATACGGCAGTCTGACGTCGTCCTCCTTACCGTTCATCCACCCGGAAATCGTAACGATAAGGTTCACCCTCTTATTATTGTACAGAGGCCGAAACTCAAACACCGACACGTTCTTCGTCCGCCTACCCGCCGCTTTCCCAGCGATCGCACTCCCAGACAATGCAGCAGTGGTCGTGATGAGCGCTGCACCGCCGGTACCACCCAGAAACGCGCCGGTAGACGTGATTCCAATGGTCGTGAAGCCGGCCGCTAAGCCAGCGCCGATGACCGGCGCGAGCAAACCAGCCGACAAACCGATGACAAGACCACCGCCCAGCGTAGCAAGTCCCATCATCGCGTACCGCATATTCCGCGCTCTCTTAGCGCGATCCTCTAGGATATCGGACTCGTTCCAGTTCTGCGCAGCGCTCTCCTGCATTTCCAGCGCATCCGTAACCTTCTTCTCAAACTTGCAAATGTCAATCCACGAAATGGACAGGTGCTTGCCCACGAGCTCGAGCAGCGTGCGCGACCGCGCATCATAGACAGAGTCCGAGATGAGGACGAGGAACAGATCGCAGAGTACCGTCCACCTGATATCGATGTCGAGTGTCTTGCTGTCGGGGAGCTGGCTGGGCATTCTAACGGCGGGAAGTTCACCGGTCATGTGCTCGTCGTACGCTGGGGGGCTCTGATCGCCGTATAAATAGCCGTCTTCGGAGTCTCGCTTGTCGAGAGAGTTGTCCCTGCTGCGGGTTGGAGATTTGATGCTGCCGACATCCGTTGGGCGTGGCGATGTAGCCGAGCCGATCGATGTCCTGCTCTCCGCGGCCATCGGGTTCTTGACTCTCGCGTTCTTCATCAGCGTGGGGGTCAAGTCCGATGCGACGACGCCATGCTCCGACAGCTGCTCGATCATGATTTGCTCTACACAATATCCGTCAATTAGCCCGCGAGGATCCCACACGTATAAACCACAAACCACTGCAAGAGTGGAGAATGGATTAGAACATGCATACCATCAGGATTGATATCCATATGCTTGTACAGCCGCACCATCACAATCTGACTCCACATCTTCATATGCTCCTTGCCAATACCGATGCTCTTCCTCGCCCAGCTCTTCTTAACCTGGCCCATCTTCTCCAGCTCCTGCCGCATCTCCATCATCGCCAACTTGCACAACCCGACATACGCGATCCTCTGACCCTCGGTCAGCAGATCCTTCGTCGTCTCCAGCTGGCTGAGCGGATTGCGACTGTAATCATCTTCCTCCTCGGTCTCTTTCCAGAGGTATCCCGTGTTCTCGTCCATGGATGTTGCCGATTGCGCGTCTTCGTCCATCTGCACACGCGTGTAGCCTTTCGACGCGCCGCCTAGCGTGTCTTCGCCGTTACCTTCGTCTTCAGAAACGTTGTTGTATTCCTTCGCGACGAGCTTGCCGTTGTCATCGTAGATGTCATAGGGGGCGTAGGATGGCATTTCCTGCCATTCGCCGGAGTCGCGGCGCGCCGGACCGGTGGCATCGGCATCGGCATCGGCAGCATCGGCGGGTGCGGATTGCTGGTGAGACCAGGAGGATATGGTAGGTTTGGCATCGGACGTCGGTGTAGATGCGACAGCTGTAATGGGATTGAGCGGTGAGGCGGTGGGGAAGTCCTTGTTGGTCTGAGAGAAATTTCGAACGTGGTGAGAGGTAGGAGAGGTCGGTGTCGCTACGGCGACGGGATCTCGAGGTGATTGTATGGGTTTCGCAGTAGCAGGCGGTAGATCCGATGTAATGAGCGGGGCTGGCGTCGTCGTCGTCGTCGATTCCGACTTGCGTTCCTTGGAGGCCTCGTTCGCCGGACTCGGGACCGGTTCCGTTGTCTTGGGCGGCGGTTCTTGCGGAGTAGTTACAGCTACAAGTGTAGCTTGTGAATCCGTGGGTTCCGAGTCATCCGTCGGCATCGAGGCCGTCTCGCGCTCAGGTATGGTATCCTTCAACGACGGTGGGTTCGTCGGCACCGGCGAGGGAGCAGCATGTACCGTCGATGGTTTTCCCTCCGACACAGGCACACTCCTGCTCCCGATCCCGATCCCTGCCGTCGTAGCAACAGCAGACGCCGTCGCGATAACCGTAGGTGAAAACTCCAGGGACATCCGCTCCACCGCCCGTTCACCAATCGAGACACCTCTATCTTCCTCGCTCTTCCCCTCAACCTCCCTCGTAGGGCTACCCGTCGTCCGCGAGCTGGCATCATCATCCCTTCTCTCCCGCTCGCTCAGAGCATCTTCTTCCCCGTCCGAGCTCTCGGCATGTATCGCTATCGGCACGGGCTTGAATACAGGTAGGCCAAAGTCGTCCAGCTCCGGCTCCTCGTCCTTCGCCACGGCCGGCGTCGTCACAGGTATCCCGGAGCTGGAAGCCGACGTCGTCACCGCCGGCAGGTCCACGGTCTTCGGCGTGAGTATCGAAGCCGGGGTCGCGGCATCGTCGGCAGCTGCCTCTGTCGAAAGAGGCGGGTGCTGTAGCGACATGTCGTCGATCCTGGGCTCTCGACTCTCGGCAGGCCGAACTGCAGCAGGGGAGAACGGCGAAACAAGACGTCGTATGACCTACCGGCCGTCTGTTCGCTGTGCCTAGTTTCGTTGAGTATGCCGGCGTGCGTCCGAGTGCTGACGGAGGTTTCGATTTCCAAGCTTGACTGTGAGCTGGAAAAGTCAACCTTGGTAGGGTGCGGAAGCGAATACGCAAAGGGTCCGATCGATGCGAGCTCGAGGGGGCCCGACACCAAGGAAAGAACAGGCCGTCAATTGCGTGAAAAGTCGTCAACGTAGGACTCGAGATGTATCGGATCGCGTCTCGTTCAAGGGCGTCGCCGTCGTCGTGGTCTAATGTAGAAGGATGCACAGCGGAGGCATGGCTGGAGGAGATATTATTTTGTCATCAGGGACGAGGGAGGTGGGTTTGAGCTAAAGTTACAGATTATAATTACGTGGGATGGGGCTTGGAATGCTGACCGCCTTCCGGCTTGGTCCCACCGGCCGCTGGCTGGCTGGCTGGCTGCTGGCTGGGCGGCCGGCTTACCTGGGAACACCCCCAATCTAACATAGTAAGATCATCTTTATAACTCCCGTCCGGTCGCAGCTTGTGGCTCTGCAGTGGTATACGCCTCGGACTTCATGGATTCATTCATTCACGGGCTGTTGCCGCACGGCGGTCCGGAGCGTCTTCATCGCGGCCCCGTCTTCAGCCCTCGATTGTCAGCCCCGGCGGTCGAGATGTCGCACCTGAGCTTGTGCGCACTCGTAATCCCCGGCGGGGCGCAAGACAGTCCCAGACAGACCCCGGCCACCAGCACACGAACAGGCCTCATGGTCATGCGGCTCTACCCGGAACCGGAGCGACGCCGGCCAGCTGGGTCTGGGGTGTGACTTGGTATCACGGAACAGATCAGATGAAATCTTGATCACCTCAGGCCGGCATCATGTCGCCTCGTCACCTTGTAGATATCTACGGGGTACTGTACATACACAGAAGGTTATAAAAGTAAGTCAGTACTTAAAGTACTGTGGCGCAAGTTTTAAATCGTGTGCTTTTATTGCTTTTCCATGCAGGGTTTGTTTCTCTCCTCTCTCATCGCAATCCAATCTTCTCGCATGTATGTTAACTCGAATAAACAACCTCGTTTAATCCATCGAATCAAACCCTCAAGCCGTCAATTTTAGTTATGGAATCAAAATCCGATGTGATAACCAACTACACTGTACTTTGTTTATTTATTCACCTTGTGAACTTAAACCTGTAAAGACAAGCTTAAGGATCCCATTTAAGAAGCTTTAGATCCCATTCGGGTAACAAGTCCATGTTTTCGAATTACTCTTTTCTCAAAAGTATCTAAATACATGCCCGACTGCAAGGAGGGGTTTTGTTAAACCATCGATTAAGCACTTAAACAACTTGAGCATTTTTTAAGTATAGTTGTGGGTGTCAGGCTAAGCAGGCAAAAGATGAATACCAGATAGTCTGCAGTCTAGCAGAGCATATAAGAAGGTACTGACACCCCTCTGTGCTCGTAAGACTAGATGTCTAGATGGTTTTTGCCTGCCTGGCCGTTGTAGTGCAGAAAAGTGCGGTAGTTATGCCTTGTGCGCGTGTGTGTGCGTTGCACAGTTTGCAGCTGGATGTTTGCAGCTGGTAATTGCCCGTTTGGGGCTAGCGGGGATTCCCTGCACGTTTAGCTTGAGCAACAACACCAGGCCACCCGAGCTCATATGCTCATAACCTGTCAGGCTAAGCAGGCAAAAGATGGATATCAGAGAGTCTGGCAGAGCATATAAGAAGGTACTGACAGTGGGGGTACCGGGTGGGGGGAAGGATCTACTAAAAGGCATCGTTATATCTGGAAGCAGATCTACTCTCTGGTCACAGTAATTGTAAAATTGACAGTGTCAAGCTACTATGGTCTCGGAAAGCTGAAAGCAGCCCCACTGGCATCCCAGAGCGAGACCAACTTGAAGTATATTAAGCAAGCAAGTACCAAGTACCTAGGTAGGTACTTACCTAGATACTTACTTACTTAGTACAGCCCGGGGGGGCATGTAGATCTATAGAAATGCGAATCCGCTAGCTTTGATGAGGACCTTGAGACTGCTATTGGAAAACCCAATTCTTCATGATTAGCTTTTTTCAATAATAATAAGCACCAAAAAACAAAAGATATTCCACACCTTTTTTGTATGTCACCAAAAACAACCTGGTTTTGTGGCTGGACAGGGTTGTTGAGGGGATCTTGAGAGTATCGCTATAACCAGAGACCGCTCTCGGTAACCTTATAGAACTGACGACAGGCTTTTTTATCTGCCAAGACTCCGCATTTCTACATGCCCCCCAGCTGTACATACTTACCTAGGTACCTATATATAGCTAGTCTCGAAGCCAGACAGCCCAGATATATAGCTTTGCTGAGCTGCAGCTGTTATGCCTGCCTGCCTGCCTGCCCATCCACCCGCTTGCTTGCTTGATTGGTTGCTCGCTTGAGCTTGCTCGCTTGGCGCTTGCCGGCTTGCGGCCTATCTACCTGCTTGCTTGCTTGCCTACCTGTCTGTCTGTGCGTGTAGCTTAAAGTACAGCAGACACCTTGCAATCTCTTGACTGTACGGCCGAAAAATAATCAGGCATGGTAGCGTGCAGCTGTGCAGTTGGATTTAAGTGCTGCATCGTGGCCTTCAAGTTTGATCTTTGCTACGTATACTCCCCCACCCGGCTCTAAATACTTGAATCAAAAGCCCATTGATTGCTGGTCTGACGGGCAACAGACCTGTATACATGTACTAACTCCCGTTGCCTTTCGGACAGCTAAAGATAGATCCTCGCCGAGGTGCTCACGGCTAGCTTCGGGGACGCAACCCTCCGAGCTTGGCTCACGGCTTTTAGATTCAAACTATTCTGTACCACCAAGAACAATTTCCGTTCTAGTCTCGGGGACGCTGTCCGTTCTTCTCGGATATCGGCTATGTTAACTATTTCCCGTGAGGGGCCATGCATGTATCCGTCCCCGTCTGCCCCCTCCATCAATGGGGCTAGCGAATAAGGTTATGTTTGCAGCATATGCACCTTACGTCAGTAAACACCGGAATGTTGAAATCGGGAAGTCTCAAAGTACTGGCGTCGACGCGCGTCTTTGTTGAGAACCTGTAAGAAATCGGACGCTAGTACGTTGATCAGGATGAGGGGCAGATTAAGTGCTGGCTTGCTAGCTACCCCGCACACAGGATGCCGAAATTTATAAAAGCGGGGCCGATCCGCCCATTGATGTCGATTTTGATTTCCTATCAGATCTGTTCTACATTACTCTCGACATTCTCCAGATAACTTTTGATACAAAACTTCAATTATATAACATTCAAAATGGCTCACGCAGGCAGAATCTACGTTCTTAAGAACCAGAACACTGGCACTGTTCTCGATGAGAACCAGGGCAACAACTGGGTTCGTGCCTGGGGCCCTAACGGTGGTGATAACCAGAAGGTTCGTATAGTTAATTAACTTCTCACTCGACGAGCTCATGTGTATCAATGACGTTTTATTAGTGGACACTTGACCGTGAAGGTCCCGGCAAGAGATGGCACTTGAGAAACGTTTCGTCCGGAAGATTTCTCGCTGCAGAAAACGAGGATCAGGGTGCCGCCTTGAGGACAAACGATGAGCCATTCCTCTGGCACATCTCCGAAGATGAGGGTGGCTTCCGGTATGTTCTTGCTCATATCTACGCAATTAAAACTCGTGAATACTTTCTAATCGTATCTTAATAGTCTCCAAATCCGCAAAGACCTTGACCTCCACATCGATGTTAAGGATGCCAGCCGTGACGACGACACCATCGTCCTCCTCTGGGAGCGAAAGGGCAACAACCAAGTCTGGCACCTCGAGGAGGGTAAGCATTTCGTCTCCACCCAACTTTCTGCCCTTAGTCAGTCTTTCTAACGTTATCTGTTTTTAGCTTAAATGACTTCACTCACTACCGGGATTTGAACCCGTATATGAGGGTTCGCAAGATCTATTTGTTTAGGTCTTAGCTACGTAGCGCTACGTAAATAGCTTCTCAATCCGCAAAATCTATAGCTACGGTAGTCTAATAAATCCCACATATGAACCAAAAGTAACAATTGATTGTTCGGAAATTTGATCTAGAGGCCGTAAACATGCTGAAGTGACCGTTTGTCTCCATTGTAATCTCAAATGTACTACCGTTTCGCCTTCAAAACTAAAGTTCGTCCATGGTGGTTTTTTTTTTTTTTTTTTTTTTTTAGAAAATATAGAAACTTTTGTTGTTAGTGGTATCAAGCCCAAGATGCAGCCTGTGTTCAATTATCAGTTCCAAATGTGGGATTGATTTCCCACCTGATTTTCTTAGAGCTATCGCAAAGGATTTTTTCTGTTATTCAGATGCATCTCGATAGCATTATCGTACAATCGACGATGAGGGATTGGAGGTGTTGAATGAATTTCGGCGAAATATGATGGGGCGGCCATGCATAGACCCGAGCTTTCGACATTGGTGGTCCGCTTTTTTTAACGTAGGGACTTCGCTTTTAACAAAGAGTACTTTCGATATATATTACAACAATCTCACGCAGAAGATCTGATAGATTTCTGCTTTTAGTCGAGCACTGCACTGTATCACTAACTGTCTGATTGCTAATCCGCCTGCCTATATAGTTATAGTACAAGCAAGAAAGTCCTTCAGGCTACAATAAACCATCTTACCGGCGAAGTCCTTCCATCTTGCTTCGCCCATCCGCACCGGGAATGATAAAGCACAAGCTCTGACCAACTGCAGCTAATCTCAGTCTCGTAACTAAGTGCTTAAGTCCTTAATTTAAATGTTAACGAACCTCCACAGCCATGCATGCGGGCTGATGGTGGAGCAAACTTTGACCAATTAAGCTTTCTGCTGCATCCGCCGTCGCGGCTCAAATCGAACACTCAATCGGGAGCTGAGCTCCTCGCAACATGCCCCCCATGCCATGCATGGTAGCTGTTTTTGCGTGCACGAAACGCAACTTCGAATCACGCATATTTCGAAATCACCATGCATGCACGACGGATTAATTAATTAATCAACGGACGATGAAAGAGTGCAGTCGTTATCATATAAAGTGATGTCATGGCGTTCTGCATCCTAATTTATACAAAGGAAACGAAGTGAAATGAAAAGACAGCAAGCAGCCATTCATGATCATGGCTCGACCAGAATGGAAAAAAAAAAACTTTTCTTCTTCTGCATCCTATCTCATATTACACGACCGATCGCATGTTCGTTCTGCCTCCCCTCCTCATAGTATAATAGTAGCAGCGATGTATGAAAATACATACATCCACCGAAGGTAGTAGTTAGGTGTGCGTAGAGCAATGCAATAAACATCAAGAGCCACGCCCTCCACATATGTATGTCTAAGCTAAAAAACGAGCACGGGTGAATAGAAGGCGAGGCCTACGCCATTCGTAATCTAGCGGGAAGCCATAGCTATAGAAACAATCAGCATCAGCTTCCGTCAAATTCTACGGGCGGACGACGGAAATGTAACATACCCTTGGTGACCAAGCGCCGCAGCGCCAGCTCCTGCTTCTTCATGTCCTCAGCAGTCGCGTCTTCAACCTCCAACTGCGCCATCGCATCACTCAGCTGGTCTTCAATCTTCTTCAACTGTCCCTTCTTCAACTTCAACAGCATACCCGGATCGGAAGCGATCTCCTCAACCCGCGAGATGTAGCTCTCAAGCTGCTGCCGGGCCTCGAACTTCTTCGAGAAGGCGTTATCCGACGTCTTGAACTTCTCAGCATCTTCGATCATCTGCTCGATTTCAGTGGAGCTGAGCTTGCCGACCGCGTTCGAGATGGTGATGTTGGCACTGCGGCCAGTGGATTTCTCCGAAGCGGTAACCTTGAGGATACCGTTGACGTCGACCTCGAAGATGACCTCGAGAACGGCCTCACCAGCCTTCATCGGCGGGATGGGGGCAAGGGTGAACTCTCCAAGGGAAGTGTTATCCTCGCAGTTGACGCGCTCGCCCTGGAAGACAGGGAACTGGACAGTGGTCTGGTTGTCGGCAACAGTGGTGAAAGTTCGCTTCTTCATTGTTGGGACGGTTTGGCCGCGCTATACCCTTGTCAGCATTGATGAACCGAAAGATCACTAATGGATAATTAAACTTACAGGAACGACCGGAGCAAAGATGTTGCCCTCCATGGCGACACCGAGGGACAGAGGAACGACGTCCAACAAGAGCAAGTCGGCAGTCTCGTCCGAGGTGGCCTTGCCGGAGAGGATACCAGCCTGAACGGCGGCACCAAAGGCAACAGCCTCATCGGGGTTGATGCTCTGCCCAGTTTGTTAGCGAGGAACCCACCAAAAATCTCTACAATACGGATGTTATCTCACCTTCTCCAACTTCTTGCCATCAAAGAAGTCGCTGAGCAGCTTCTGGATCTTCGGGATACGAGTGGACCCACCGACAAGGACGACCTCATCAACCTTCGACTTCTCGATGGCTGCATCCTTCATGACCTGGGCAACAGGGTCAATGGTGCTCTTGAACAGCGCAGCGTTGAGATCCTCGAAACGAGCCCGAGTGATGGTCGAGTTGAAGTCCTCGCCACCGGACAAGCTGTCGATTTCGACAGTCGTGCTGGTAACGCTGGACAGGGTACGCTTGGCACGCTCGCAAGCGGACCTGAGACGACGCAGGGCACGCGGGTCGTCGCTGATGTCAACCTTGCTCTTTCGCTTGAACTCGGCCTTGAAATGCTCCAAGAGAGCGGTATCGAAGTCCTGTCCTCCGAGATGGGTATCACCGGCAGTAGCCTTGACGGTGAAGACGCCACCTATGCAGCATCGTTAACATCAAGCTGTCGTCACATATTCACTTTTCGGAGACATCGCAACTCACCCTGAATGTTAAGGAGGGAGACATCGAAGGTACCACCACCGAGATCGTAGATCAGGACATTCCTCTCCTTCTCGCTCTTACCCGCGCCGAGACCGTAGGCGATCGCAGCAGCGGTGGGCTCGTTGATGATTCTGAGCACGTTCAAGCCAGAGATCGCGCCAGCGTCTTTGGTGGCCTGTCTCTGGTTGTCGTTGAAGTAGGCCGGGACAGTGATGACGGCCTTCTCAACAGTCTTGCCGAGCTTAGCATCGGCGATCTCCTTCATCTTGAGGAGCACCATGGAGGAGATCTCCTGCGGCGAGAACTGCTTCGTCTCACCGAGATACTCGACCTGTTGAGCCAATTACCCGGCATTAGCACAGTCGAGTCTTACAAATCATCGCTGAGCACAAGGGAGCAAGGAAAAAGATTTACGCACCTCGATGAACGGGTTGCCCTCCTTGTCGACGACCTTGAACGGCCAGGTCTGGACATCCTTCTTGACGCTGGGGTCGTCGAATCGTCGACCGATCAAGCGCTTGGCATCGAAGACGGTGTTCCGCGGGTTCAAAGCCGCTTGATTCTTCGCGGCGTCACCGATCAATCGCTCATCTGGAGTGAATGCGACGAAAGACGGGGTAACGCGGTTTCCCTGCTCATTGGCGACTAGAAATCGCACTGTTAGGCGGACCACCGACACCCGGGAACGCACAGATCAAGACGGGGGAACTAACTGATCTCGACACCGCTGCCTTCGTAGATGGCGACGCAAGAGTACGTGGTACCTGGAGCAACGGACGGTTAGTGGGGCACTCGACGACGGCGACGGGAAGCAGGACAAGGCTATACGCACCCAGATCGATACCAATGGCACCGTCGTAAAGTTCTGTCATCTTGGCTGATTGATGGGTAAGGCGAGGGATCTCAGGCCGACTGTGAATTGAATGAAGGAGAGGGAGAGAAGCAAAGATCTGGTCAAGAAGAGAAGAGAAGAGCAGAGGTGAGAACTGAACAGGCGCTGCCGTTGCAGAAAATCAATTTTTTTTTTCCTTGCATGCACTTCTTCGCTTTAGCTTTTTTTGCAACAGGGTCTTTCCTATCTGGAAATTTTGAAAGTGAAAATGCCAAGCGGACCAGCTGGTTGGTGGGCCCTTTTGGCGAGCCCCGCCTGGCCTAGGGCCCAGGAATACCCGCCCGCCGCGGTAGCCCTGGGCACAGCCGCTTCCCGTCTTCCAACACGCCCAACGCAGTTTTGTGTGTAACGTCGGCGCCGCCTTCAAAGGTGCTCCAACACATCCGCCCCAGACACTCCGTTCCAGCTCTTTGGCACCATCCAACGGCATCCATCTTCCATCAACCCATCCCGCATTCCGGCACCTTCCAACATCTGATCATCTCACCCCCAATCACGCATCACGACACCTGCCGCTCCACAATCGCCTCCTGGAGCGGCCGGGGTATTCTAGCACGTAAGACATAACCGAGCAACCGGTGTCTACACGTCCGCTGCAGTGCTGACCTACAATTGATTCTATATCAGTCGTAACCGGATTCAAACCTGACAATTCATAGCTGGAGATCAACTTTGAGTCTCATCGATGAACAACATGCGATTCAGGCAGGTCTACTGCTGCATCTGCGGCGTGCCGATTCGCCGTCTACGCGATGCCGACACCAGGAGACACGAGGGCGATGCCTTCAACAGTCCTGGAGCCGACTGGCTGCGAGACTCCGTCTTTAGTCTGTAGTTACCATCTCCCGATCTTAGTCATTGATTTACATGCCCTCTGAGTCATCATACACACTGGCCTCCATCCTGCTTCACCCAATGCTCGAATGGGTTCTTGAACGCCTATAATATTCAACGCGCATCTTTCAGTTCATCTTGGCAGATTGTTCACTTCTAACTTCATTCGGACGTTTAGTCTACGATGCCGTATTCCCTGTCTCTACCTCTGATTTTCCGAACCCTAGAAAAATACAAATCGAAGACCTGAAGATAGGACGCTTTCCAGGGTCCCGCCCGGAACCAGGCACGATCGACCCAGATACCAACGAGTTCATACCGAAGAACATCTCCATCTTCCGCCCGGAATTCGGAGCCGACAGAAGGCGCTCGAATGGCTACCCACTCCACAAGTCCTGCTGGGGCTTGTTGCGTAGCCAGCTGGGTGCCATAAGCGGCTCTTTGGACGAGCGGACGGTCCACACAACATTGTACGACATCCTTGAGAACACGATGTTTGCAAAGAGCAAACTACGATGGCCACATGGAGACTATGGTGTTTCCGCATACCAGCACAACATCAGCTGGAGCTTACCCGCTGAGCTCCCGTTTCTTCACGATAACCCCGCCGAAGACATTTCTCAAATCATATCCGCCCAGGAGATCCATGCGCTCAGCCAAAAACCGGTCCTCATTCCTGACTTCCTACCGCTGCCAACGGAAATTCAGCTCGCCGTGTTGAAACATCTATCCTCGTCGGACATCGACGCTCTTCAGCAAATTCCATCCAACAGAAAAATCGAATGCCCGGACATCTGGAAGTCGCTTATCTCTCCCACCGGCGAGTTTGGTTACACGGACGGCGCGCACATCCCAGAGCTCCGGACGCAACACTCATGGTACGCCTTGTGCCAAGCAGCACGATACCACTGCGGTCCGGCCGGTAAACTACAAAATCGCTATCGCATCTGGAAGATATGCAAATCACTAGCAGACGCCGTCATCGATATTGTTCGCTCCCAACAAGCGAACATGCACGTCCGCGCCGCCGTCCGAGGAAACCCTAATTTCTGCGCGCCACCCGAAATGGAACGCCCGGACACATTCACAGTACAAGCCGAGAGGCACGCGTGGTTTTCCCGGAGTAGCCAACTCTCCTGTGCCACGGTAGTTAAATACTCAACCGAGACGGATAGTGTGATTGTCGACAGCATGGTCATCTACTACGCTGGCTCCGGCGACCTACGATATGTGTCCGGTCTGGAACTTTTGCCTGCTGGGGACAAGATTGGATATCTGACCGGCAGAACGCGCCGGGTAGCCGTTACCGATACGAGATTCGTGCACACTGCAGTATCCATCTTTGGCCTTGTGGATATCGCGTTCTCAAAGACGAAAGGCGACGTCGTCTGGTTTGGCGGCTGCCAACCTGCCAGAGCGTCGGATACGATTGCTATCTCACGACGAATTCTCCAGCAGAGCGAGATTGGCGGACATGAAATCAAGATTGACGCAAAGCTAGATGTAAGAATATGAACCCATTCTGAACCCTTCGCAAGGTTTCATGTGCACACCTAACGCATGACGCATCCAAATCACCAGGAATCCAAGATATCCTACCTTCGCTTGACCATGCCAGAGATTATCCCAACCACGGCCCTCTCGGAGCCTGAGAACTTTGTCCAATCGAGACCCTGGTCTCCCTATCCGCCGGACACAAGAGGCCCATTCACCCGTGCCTCTCGAATCAGCGAGAGATACTGGGGTTACTACGAGAACTTCCACGTGAACAATGTTATCTCCCTTCAAGGGCGTGCCCTTAAACGCATAACCGCCTGGGCATTACCGGAGCGCTGGTCATCGCCATTCGACCTCTGCGGGCTCACAGCACATTTCGAGGACCCGAATGCGAATCCGCCAATGACAATCGGCGATTGCAGCGGCGTCGCTATCGATTTCTTCGTGAGCGGAAATGCTGGAGAGCATCTGGTGTCCGTCGAGCTACTATCACCAGCGAGATATTGGGGTAATTATACTCTTCGCGGAATCAGGGTATGTTCACCTTTCTCGCAATTCTGCATGTCACGAAATGATGTTTATTGACGAGTGCGTAGATGGCAACGAACTGGGGCCGGATAGGTCATTTTACCGGCAGAACCACCTCTCAAGAACTGTTTGAATCAACGCCGATACTGGCTAGCACCAATCGCTCCATCGTTGGTCTATTCGGGAACGGCCGAATGGTGAGTGTGATAACTTCCAGTGAGCGCTTCTCACGACGTACTGATGCATTTGCGTGGCCTACAGGAGCCGCACTCGAAACGTCTGCCCCTTCTTGGTGTCCTCTCGATTTCGAACTCCCCAGACGGCAACGAGCCTCGAGATAAATTTCCAGTCATTCAGGATGCCGGCGTCGAGGAAAGTGAATGTGGCTCTTGGGCTCCCATGGAAGAGGCGAGAGGTAAACGCCCCGATGGAGTCGCCGATAGCGTTCAAGATGGAGATACACAAATCCCGACAAAAACCCGAGCCCCATACGAAGTCCTTCACTTCGCCAGCAACATGCCACGGACGACTGCGATCATGAACGGAACCGGGTACACAACATTGGCCCTCCTCCCCACGGACTACAGCATTACGGTGACCTGCTATAGCACTCTCTCTCCTCGTCCTCGTCTAACCGGTCTCGTATTCTCTTTCACCCCAAAACGCGCACGGCCAGACGAGAATCCAAAACCTTGGGATCAGAAACTTTCACAATCACATCTTGGCCAAATCGGCAACTCCCAAGCCCTCGTCCCTCTGATTCTTGATGACTCCGAGCGTTTAGTTTCCATCGAATGGTGCACAGACAGTCCGCCCACGGAGGCCCTCAAGAATGGTGTGGCCACCAGCTTGACGTTGCTCACAAGCCACGGACGGTCGATATCATGGACTCCAGCGGGAAATCCCATTGTTGCTACGGCTGAGCTTCCGCCCAGCTTTCTGATCGGCATGATGGGCGGAATTCTCCTCCTCAAGCCTGATGTACGTTGTCCCTGCAAAGCCGCTTCCTTTGTTTTCATCTGTGCTCTCAAAGCTACGTGGACATTAATCTGATCGTTTCGTATTCTCATAGTCAATCTTGCGCTGGACCTTTACGAACAACTCTGACCATCTCACAATCCACAATCGTAAGCTGATCTTCCCAGCAGCTGACGACTCTCTGCCCGTCTTGCAATCCGTCCCGCAGCCAGAAGACCCGCCAGAAGACTCGTCCGAACACGCACCCGCCTCTAAACCTTATAAGCGCAAGATCTTCGGCTCCTTGAAGATGCTACCGAATAAGGCTCTGTGCGGACTCGTCAAGTAAACGCACTACAACGCCGAGTCCTAGTACGTGGCAATATTGTCTGTACAAAGACGTACGTTTTCTGCAATTGTGTAATATTCGCGCACTAATGTTTCCATGACCGACCCAGACTTGCTACAGATTTCTTGTGATCGAAGTGCAAAATCCTATTGATCCTTATTTCCTTTGTCCTACTCTTTACCCCCAACTGAGCTACCCTATCCGTTAGATTAGAATAATATTCACGGGAACGTCAAACTAATATTTTGTGATATCACTTTTGTAAAAATGCACGCCTCGTTAGCTGTAGACCCGGAGATTACTGCAAGCTCCCGGACTCCGCGACGCCTCATCTTTGTTTCGTTTCCAAGCTCTCGTGAATGATTCCAAGTTTTTGGTTTACGGGACAGCCTGCATGCGCATGCAAGGCTTCGGCCGATAATTGTAGCGACGCCCGAGCTAGCGTTTCAACGAAACCATCAATACACATCATGATTGGTATTAGCCCCCTTCATGGCAGCACTCGGCCGCCCGTCAATGCCTAAGCCACGTGGGACAGTGCGGAAACTCTAGCTGAAATGGAATCACGGGCTTGTGCTACACACCTAGACTCGTCGCTTGCCATTCCCTGAAGCGGTGGTGAGCACCGTGTTTACGTAATTATCGGACTTTTTGGCACACAGTTGGACACATCGAGCTCTGTTGCGGATTTCGAACGGACCGTGTTGACGCATATGCATGGTTTCACGAAGTCGTTACATAGATTGATCCCGAGTGAAGGACTGGTCTGTATATTGATTCGGAGATGTCCCCTGTTAACTTTCTGCCTATTTCTAGATTATCTAGTGGCCATATCCGAGGGTAAAATTACCGAGCAGCGCTGAAGTTTAAGATCAAGACGGGAGACTGAAGATATATCTGCAGTACGTATACGTAACGCAATCAATTTATATTTATTGCTGTATCGCGTAAACAGATTCTGGCCAAACGTACGTCTATAATTGGAAACAGAGCCTGTACGCTCTTTCAACAGTGCAATATAACCTCCCAGCGGGCACAGACGCGGTCAGCCGGCAGCCTCTGGATGAGACAAGCACAGACGTCACAGCACCAGCGAGTGGAGACCGCCCCGTTCGAATCGAGTTCGCCAACGCAGCACCCGAACACGCCCACCGTCATAGCAGCAGAAATGGCTTCATGCCTGAATATGCACCTCTCGTGCACAGGCGTCCCAAGATCGCGGTATCTATACATCCACAATACATCAGCCCTCGAGCTCGACGGTATTGTCTCCAACCGACGACGAATAATCACGCAAGTGCTTGGATCGATCTCGCCGGCAGGGAGTTCGACCCGGCTCCGCGGCGCCAGACGCCCCCTCTCTAGCGGTTTGCAGCCTAGCTATCGCTCTGGTTCCCTGTTTGAAGGCGCCACTAGTCCCCAGCTCAGACCCCCAGCCTTTCAGCTTGACGACGCCCCGAGCGAGCCATTCTTCGCCAATCCGGCTAGCGCGCTCGGACGACTTGTGGAACATGAGATCTATCTGTGTCTGCGTACGCATGGCCAAGATGCTATTGCTGTTTCCACTTTTCGAGCCATTACGTTAGCGCTATAGCATGGCAATTTGGCGAGCGGGCTTTTTCCTCGCCCCGTGCGGACCAATTGCAGTCGGTTTCCAGCTGGCGGTTCTAACCCATCCGTCAAGATGCTATTGCAGGCCTATGCTTGTATGATCTCGAGTCCTCGCGGGTCCCAGTGACGGCGCTCCACACGCACAGGTATAAAGGGCTGCCTACGATGGGTCCGCCCCGAGTGGATGGTCGTTGGCTTCCCCAGATTTTCCCGGTATAACACTAGCAGTGCCGCCGCATGCCAGCCGGTCCATACTTGGGCAGCTCGATCATTCGTGGATAATTCCTATCGTTTAGCAAGCAGAAACGTTTTATAACGACAAGAAGTTCTAGATTCAGGCGTATATATATAAGATCCACCAGTCCCGCCGAACCCGGAAAACTAACACTGCGGGGAAAGAGTATCGCGACAGTCTCGGGCGCTCGACGGGAGGCCGTGTCCGCCGGATGGGTTCTAGCGACCCGATATTTCAGACATTCTGAAATACACGGCACCCGAAAGGACAACGCGCGGTGATCGACTAGCATCGAGGTGAGGTAGCTAAGCATCTCTTATACATCCTGCTAAATTTCCCGTCCCTTGAGCTAAATCTTGTTTTGGGATTACCTGTGCTGCTAAAGACCACATGGCTTCGTCATTGTCGTAGCCGGATCACCCTATTCGTTCAGCTTGTACCTATATATCACCTTTGCTGGATCGATTACGATCAAAGATGGTGTAGATATATATAAATACGAAACCCAGGCGACGGTCCTACTGACCCTTTGAGATACGTGACCAGGGTATACTATACGCTCAATATATCACACAATGTCGCAAACATCAACAGGCCCGGCCGCGACGACAACGGCCGGGAAGCCGCCCAGGGTATCGGATCCCACGTGGGACCTTTCCGACACCCGGACGTACACAAGAGAGATATACGCCGTCAACATTTCGATGATAATCCTGGTCACGGCAGCTCTCATCTTGCGGCTGTACAGCCGGCAGGTTCTGGTAAAGAGACTGCAGTCTGACGACGGTAAGTTGAACCCGCTGGCATTTTCCACAATATCATACAGGTATAGATATTCCCTACGATAAGCGTGCCGGCTGACGGTTGCCGTTCGATTTTAGTTTTTGTCATCCTTGGATCAGTACGTTATGCAATGTAGGGTGTCGGCGCGATGATATATGTGCAGCAGACAGATCTGACTTTTCTGAAGATTACGGCCACAGTGTATTCCGCCCTATGCTTCTACGGTGAGTGACCCCATACGCAACCATCGCTCGATCAAGGTGGCTTGGTTCTAATAAGTTCGCAGGCGCCGATAAACTCGGGCTAGGGAAGCACATCTGGCTCGATGACCCAGATACAGAGCTAGAGCACGCCATCGCACTTATCAAAGTAAGCAGACTTTCCGAGCCTCCCCTGCATACAAGATCTATACACCCAGCTGTATATAAATTTGTTTCCTGGATCAAACGGCGAGGTATACGCATGATATATTAGACATACCTGCTAACATTGCGCCACCCTTACGGAACCACAGGCAATGATCGCAATGTACATACTCTACTCCTTCTCCCTGACGATGGCAAAATGCAGCGTGATAACGCTCTACCTGCGCATCTTCTCCGCCACGCGCTGGTTCCGCATCGCTATCTACTGCATCCTCTTCCTCGTCATCGCCATCTTCCTGCTCAACCTCTTCGTGCCGCTGTTCTCCTGCCAGCCGATCGCGGCCTCGTGGGACCCGCGGATCAAGAGCGCGCCCGGAACGAAATGCGTTACCATCCACAGCTTCTTCTACGTTACCGGTAGCCTTAACATTTTCACCGACGTCTTCCTCGTGGCGCTGCCCATGCCGTTGGCGTGGAGTTTGGGGTTGAACGTTCGGAAGCGGATTCTGGTCATCATGCTGTTCAGTTTGGGTATCTTGGCCTCCGTTGCCAGCGTCGTCCGGATAACAAACTTGGACGCCCTGGGCAGCAAGGACTTTACCTGTAAGTCTATATATAACATCCCACGACGTATATATGTGTGCGACTGCTAACGTAAGTGCGCTACAGTTAAAATCACAAGCTCGGTCCTGTGGACCATCATCGAAGCCGACGTCGCGCTAATCTGCGCATCAGGACCAGCAATCAAGCCCCTCATCGCCCGTTTCGTCCCCCACCTCTCCCAAAGCTTCACCTCCCCAATCGGCGCCTCCTCCCAAGCCGGCGGCACCTCCCCGAGCGCCTACCGCAGCAGCCGCGCCACCTTCCCGTCCGCACACATCCGCACATCCACCATCCGCACGTCCGACTACTCCACCCTCGACGCCATCCAATCCACCGCCGTCAGCGCACGGTACAAGCTACAAGTCATCCCGTCCGTCAAGCAGGCGTCCGAAGAAAGCCTCGGGTTGCCAAAACATTCAAACGCGGATACAAGAGCCGAGAGCCCGGCGCGGTCACGGATAAGCGTATCCTCAGACAGCATGATCGATAGCTGGAACCCGTCGCAGACAACGGAGTCGTTGACACCGCGGCCGCCGGCTGCGGTTGCGCGAGGTGGTGGTGCGGGTTTACAAATCTACGTGAGCCATGATGTCGATATGGATGTCGAGCGGCGGTGATTTTTCACACACACACACACACATGCATATACTCTATTAATCCAGTGCGTTCGTTACGTTGTGTTTACGTTACGTTATATACTATACTGACGGCCGTGCGTTACGATGTCTATTCGTTCATTCATTCATACATACACAGCGATTGAGCATGAGAGTTTTTGCAGAAATTGAATGCAATGCATTGCAGCCTTGTTTTGGTCGAGTTCAGGGAGGTTGGCGTTTTATAATTTACTTGCGCACACGTCTGGTTATGAGTCCTGCTATATCGTTTTATGTTAGATTAGGAGGTTATTTGCAAATGATAAATTCTGATTCTGCGTAGCTAGTTAGTACATGTACTTCTCGGTGAAATCCGGACGATCTGATAATTGATTGATACGAATGCGGTCAAATCGACATCATGGAAGATGCCTTAACTATGAACGTCTGAGAAGACTCAGTAGAGAATTTGCCACAACGGAACACCCAGCATCTCGGGTCCCCAAAGTGGCTTGTCCCTCGTGGTACACGTGGTTGGGTAGCAGCCCTACAGCCACCCTCTCGCCACTCCAAGGTCTCTTCGCGAAATTATACTATTCTCGCCTACCTCTGTGTGTATAGGTGCGTGCAACAAAAACAAATCCAACAACGGCACGAAAACAACTGGAAAGCTTTTATATCTCTAAACAGCCGTCGTCATCATCACGACACCAAACTAATTACACTCTCAAAATGCATTCATTATATCACCAGGTATATATCAACCGCCTACGCTCCACAACCACAACCACCAATCTAAACCCTCACGACTCTCCTACCCCTCTTCCCAGCCGCGCGGCCAGCAAGCCCGCCCTTCCGCGTCTTCTTCTTGCCACCCTCAAACGCCCTCGCGGCAAAATGGTCCCGCCCAAACGCATCCAGATCCTTCACTTTATATATCCTCACGATCCAGTTCTCCGACGTGAACGCCTCGTCGAGCGTGTGCAGCACGGGCCCCTCGGCGGGCAGCTTAGCCCCGCGGACGCGGTCCTGCGCTTGACCTGGCGGGAAGAGGTTCTGGTAGTTGTAGTAGGACATTTTATACCTACCAACATCAATTAGCCATCCGCTCACAACATCTCACAACATCGCCAATAAAGTGAGGGGAGTGGAAGAGACTTACATCAGGCTGTTCTTCATGGTATCCGTCGCCTCGTGGTCAATCTTGTACTCCCCGCGCGGGGTGAAGAACTTGCGCTCCTGCACCTCATTCGGCCACACCCCCTCCGCGATCCGCACCATCCACAAAAACTTGTTGATATCATCCCCGCTGTACCCCAACAGCCCGCCAAAGATAACAAGCACATAGTCCACCTCGTGCTTCCTCAGAATCTCATAACTGACGGCCTCGCCGCTCGCCATCGCTTTACCAACGGTGGCAATGTGCGTGTTGTTCCACGTATTGTTGTCGACGAGCGTCGTCCGGTCCGCCATGCCACCGATCTGGTACCCGTAGTCCCACCAGCTCATCACCTTGGCATCGTACGGCGTGTTCTTGCGCAGCCAGTAGTACGCCTCGCGGAAGTCGTCGATGATGTGCTGCGAGCCGTCCGGCATGCGCGAGGCGAGCACGACGGAGGGAGACGAGTACGCATTCGAGGTGACCCAGGTGCAGTGCAGGACGAACAGGACGAGGTAGACGCTGAAGGCGCCGACGACGGCAATCTTGGAGGTGATGCTGTAGATGCCAATGTACGGCGCTTTGGAGGAGAGGAAGCCGCCGGTGGGGAGGGGGCTCTCTTTGGCCTTCTTGGCCTTCTTGGTCTCGGCGGCATCCGGGTCCGGCTCCTCCGGGCTATCGATCTCGAGGTACGTGTCGAGGATGGCGCTGACGGCGATGGCAGCGGCCACGCAAACGATCGGGGTGAGCGTGAGCATGAGGCGGACCATGACGCCGGAAAAGTAGCTGGCCATGACGGAGTAGACGACAACGAAGACGTGTTCGTCACGCAGCTGGCGGAAGCAGAGGTAGACACCGGCGGGGAACAGCCAGATGAGGAAGTTGAGGTCGAAGAAGAAGGACGGCCAGGCGGTAGGCTGGTGCTCGGAGACGGACGCGATGATGGGGATGTGGATCTTGGCGTATCCGGTATCCCAGAGGGAGTAGAAGCGGCCGGACCACGGCGCGATGACACCGGTGACGGTAAGCAGGACGAGCCCGCTGAAGGCCACTACGGCGATGAGAATGACGAGAGCGCGGAGGAGCGTGTTGAATTGCTTCGAGGGCACCTGGCCACGCAGGTAGTCGACGAAAGCCACGAGCTGGATGAGGCCAAAGATCCCCAGGGCGGCCATGTGCTCGCTGGTCCGGATGGGCAGGAAGCCGACGAAGGGGATCTGCATGCTGGCCAATGTGCCCAGCGCGTACCAGCTCGAGTAGGCAACGTAGATGCGGCCGGAGTACCGGCCCATCAGAATCAGCACGAAGACGTGCAAGGGGATCAAGTTGGTGATGAAGACGTATCCACCCCACGCGGAGACCATGTAGAAGTAGAAGAGCGCGCAGAGGCCGCCCCACATGGCCGACCCGAGTTTGGCAGCTTTGATCCAGAGATAGAACGTGAACATGAGCAAAAAGATGGCAATCGCCTCGTTATCGTAGCTGCCGGCCACGGAGCGAGAGATGTAGCCCGGCGCGATGCCCATAAAGGCGGCCGCCAGAAGACCCGCCGAGCTGTCCTTCATCTCCAGGGTGAAGAGGTAGGTCGCAAAGGCGGTCAGACCGCTGAAGCCCGGGGCGAGCAGCACGCAGATGTTGCGGATGTCGACAGGCAGGGAGATCATGCGGAGCATGTGCCAGATGGCACCAGAGGTGACCATGAGGCCGGGGTAGAGGGTGCCGCCGGTGACACGGCCGAGAGGATACCATGTTCCTAGAAGGCAGCACCGTCAGCGTGTGTTCCATCAAAGAGAGCATACAATGGAGACCAGCGTACGGTCGTCGAACCAGTTCCAGAAGTCGAAGAAGCCATGCTTGACGAGGTACTTGGATGCCCTAAAGTTGAACCAAGGGTCGACTGCACCCGTCAGCGTCAAGATGCCGCCAATTGGCCAGCCAGCACTGGGAAGGAGAGCATACACTCGTGGATAATCGACTCGAACCCTAATCCTCTTAATCAGCTACGTTCACACGATGATTATATAGGATGTCCCGAGACGGGAAGCGACGTACGAATGACGGAGAACAGTCGGCTGGAGATGGACGCCGCAGCAATTGTCAACAGGATGACGACGCGTAGGATGCCGCGGATGCTCTGCGTGGACGCCGGGTCCTTGAAGAACGACGGCTTCACGGACGCCATTGCATCGAGGGGCACCAGCCGTGATTGAAGGTGACGAGGTGGAGGAGCAGCAGCTCACGAGGAGCCGAACTGACGAGCGGACGGCGTGAAGAGCAGCCCGACCCGCGACAGACAGACAGACGGGGACGATGTGATCAGGGCCAATTGAGTCTGCCGGCCGTCAATGGGTCCGAGAGCAGCCGGTGGTGATGAAGCCGGCGGTGGTGGTGAGGATGCAGGTGAGGTTGAAGATGGTGGGAGCAGCTGGCTGACGTCGGCGTCGTAATGCGGCGGGCGTGGAGAAGTGGCCTCTTCTCGCCAAACGAAGCACGCCAACACGCGACTCTCGAAATCGCATCCCGACGCCGACTTCGACGGCCCCGGCGCGGATAAACTAGCCTGCACAGGAGCATCGCGGAATCCAGGGACGCGCATTCAGCCGGCGACTGCCAGTCCAGAAATCTCGGTCGTCGCAGCGGTTCGCACGATTGCAAGACGCCAGGCGTGGAGGCACGATTTGAGTGCACTTGGTACTCTGCGCTTGTGGCGGCCCCTCTATCGACATCCTCACCACCACCCAACTTGACAACTTCACCTCCGCCTCCATCCACCATCCACAATCAAGACGACCACGAACGAACCTCCTCCAACATGGGCTCCAAGATCCCCCCGCTGACGACAACCCTCCTCTCCTCCCTCCTCGCCGACACGGCCCCCTCGGCCGCCTCCCCGCCGGAATCCCTCGTCGCCGCCCTCGCCTCGCTCGAGCCCCGCGCGGGGATCACAACCGTCGACGCGTCGACAACGGACGCCCTGTCCGCCTACTACTCCTCCTACATCCTGGCCCTCCTCCTCGCGAACGACCTCTCCGAAGCGCGGCATCTCGCGCACCGCATCGACAGCTCCCTGCTCGCGAGTGACGCGGCCGTGCAGGCGGCGACGAGCGTGCTGGCCGCCGTGCGGAGTAAGGACTACGTCGCCTTTCACGACACGATGCAGAGCGCGCCGTGGGGGGACGTCGCCACCGTCATCGCCTCTCGTCTGCTGCGTACGCTCATATCCACTCTCCTTTTCTCTCTACCACTACCCTCTACTGTACCATACTACCCCACAGTACGCAGTACTGCAGTCTACTATCCTATACTACCTTCTAGAACGGATGGTATACTAACAGTGTGAATATAGAAACCCACCGCACGCAAACCCTCCACCTCCTAACGACAGCCTACACCTCCCTCCCGCCAACCCTCGCCGCCCGCTACCTCGGCACCACCGACGAACCCCGCACAATCGCCATGCTCGTCGACGACAACCCGTCCCTCGGCTGGTCCTTCGACGCCGACAGCGGCGTGCTGCGCGTGACCGCCGGCAGCGACGCGGTCGGTCGCGGACGGCCGGCGAAAGAAGGGGAGATCGGGCGGCTGGCCGGGCTGGGTGGCTTCTTGAGCGATTCGTAGGTAGATATGATGCGGATATGAGATGTGTAGTCGGTCAGTCACGACGGTGTTTTGGGTTCTAGCGAACTGGCGTTTTATACCTACATTACATTACATACCGCATTTATGTGAGACGACTGGCCAACAGTGCTCTTAGCTGTACGTTTTGGCATATCGATCAGCGATATCGTCCCGATATGGGTATATATAGGCCGCGGTCACATCTAGATATTGATTTGATGGATGCTCGATAGCATCCGCACCAGACGAGCACGTCGACGAATGAACGAATGAATGAATGAATTCAACAAGACTAAGCACGTATGCAAATGCTAGACCGATCCAAAAAGCAATCCCGCTAGTGCACGCCCGTTCCTATATAATATACAGTTTTGATGCAATGTATGCACGCATCATGCAGCGTAAAAGCAATTCCTTCGTCCCTCGACCTCGACCTCCATCTCGCGTACTCCATCACCACCCGCAATCATCCACTCATCCATCATGGACCCATGACAATCAATCGTACTCGTGCAAACGCCGTATTTCTTCAGCAAGATATGACTCTGGGTAGTCATGATATTTGTCTGTTTATTATCTTCCCAAGTCGGCCGCCTCCTCGACCAGTCGTAGAACCTCCACTTCCCGCTCCACAACCCTCGCAAAGTCGTCGGCGTCCAGCCCGCCCGCCCGCCACAGCCGCCACAGGCTCTTGACGCTCGTGGAAACGTGCTGCCGTATCGCGACTTCCGCCTGCGTGTGGACTTCCGCCGCCCGCTCCAGCGCGCTGACGTCCGCTGTTGCCGCCTTGCTTTGCAGCGGTGAGATGTGCGCTGAGGGGTGTGTGAAGGCTGTGAGGGGCGTTGACAGCGTTGATGTTGGCTCTTCGCGGTCCGTGGCGGCGGTGTGCGTGGTCGAGAGGGAGTCGCGGCGGTCGATTAATTTTGTGGCTGTTGCGGTTGCGGTTGTGACTGTGGGTGGATCCGTGGGGTGGCTGTCGAGTACGGGCTGGACGGATGCGTATTGGGCGAAATATGCGTCTTCGTCGCCGTTGTCGTCTGCCGGTTGCGGGTCTAGCACTCGTCGGGCGAGCAGCGAGGCGGCAAGCTGGACGGGGGACTGCTGCTGCGATGTGGTGGGTGGTGGGGCCGCGCCGTGGTCGCCGGCGGTGGATTCAGTGTCCTCGTCGTCGTAGCGGCCCCAGTAGTCGTCGTCGTCGTCATCGTCGACTGCCATTTCTCGCTGGAAGCTCGTGTCTAGAGGTGCGGTGAAGCGAGTGGTGGGTGCGTATGTTGACGAACGGAACGATTCCTCCGCAGCATCGATACTGTCGTGCCAGCTTCCCGCACGTAGCAGCACATCCTCGTCGTCGGACAGCCGGATGTCGTGCACTTTCCAGCTGTTCTCGATGACCCCCTCGGCGCCGCTCGCGGCCACGTCATTCTCGACAAACTGGTAGACGACAAGCAGCTCGATTTCGGGAACGGAGACGAGCGCCTGCAGTGTCTCGGCGTCGAGGCGGCGGTATCCCCTGCACTGAAAGGTGCCAGGCGACGGAGCCTGGTGGAGGAAGAAATAGTCCTGCGCGACGAGGTGGTCGTGCAGCGCCTGTCCGTCGGCCGGGTCCGAGGACCAGGTGAGCAGCGAGAGCCACGACGAGTCGCTGCCGGACGACGAGAATGCGAGATGGGTGAGTCTGCTGCGGGTCAGCGGGGTGAGGTGCGGCGGCAGCGACGGCGGCGGACGCGGCGAGGCAAAGCTGGCGGGGATGTGGGAGAGGAAGGCGGGGAGGAGGTCGGCGAGCGACGGCGGGGGGATCGAGAGGACCATGTTTTCGAGACGGCGTTGGTGTGGTATTTCGCCTGGCTTGGAGACTAGTATTCCGCGAGGGCGAATGAGCGTCAATCGGAGCTCTCAATCGTAACTTGGCACGACGACTGCACGAGTGAGAGGAATGTCAGCGAGAACCGAGCTGGAATGATATGATGGGTCTGGAGATATCTCCTCGCACGGCGGGCGGGAATGCGATTTGAAGGCGGGCGGTCTCACATGCGTCTCGCGTGGATCTGGCCAGAACGTGCGCTTTTGCGTGGCGACGGCGAATATGAATACAGACTCGCGGCACGACCTGCTTACCCCAGACGACGATAAAGATATCCAGCTGTACTCGAAGAATAACCGCAGCACCGCACGTCGAAAATATCACTGTCGAACGAGTGAACGGGTGACGGAAGCTGGAGGATCGATCGGGACTGATGTGAGGAGTCCCATCAAGATCCCGGGGCGCCACCATCCTTTATACATCGCCTTCCACAAATGCAACGGCGTACTCCGTGTCATATGAATGGATGGATGGATGGAAGTCTGCATGCAGACCCGTCCCGTTCGTCCTTCGACCAGGACAGAACCAGCCAGCCAGCCGTGTAGTCACCGTCGCGCCCCACGGGGCAGCTAGTCAGCCCAGTCCGGCCCAGCCAGCCCAGCCAAGCTAACGGGAATGGAACCAGACGGCGGAGCATGTGGCCCGTCCTCAGGCGTGCATTTGTCCGAGGAAACACCACAGCATGCACATGCTATCTGTCTCTCCGTCCGTCAGTCTGTCTGTCCACTTGCGCGATCCATGCTCCGTACACGTCTCCAATCCGACTCGATACCCGAATTCCTCACGCACGTAGCATTCGAGCGTGATAATCCTCCTCTCCCGGACAGAGCACCGGCCGGATAAGGTGGGTGCGGACGCCCAGCGTCTCCGAGACGGCCTCGGTGCCTTCCAGCGGGGGAACAGGACGACGCGAGACAAGGCAGGCGATAAACCCCAAATGGCTCGGTTCGGGCGAACGGACACTAGCCCTCTTTACAGTTCCCCCCTTCGCCAAGCGTTACGTTTCGCCGCGAGATTGGCAGCTGCGGATGGCCATGGCCCTTCGAATTCAGACGCCGTTACGTTAGCATTGCATTGACGGTGCTGCCAAGGGTGGATACGAAGACGGTGGTGGCGTACCTGGACAAACGGTGGCCCCAGGGTGCTTTTATGTAATCTGACGGAGCATGGCGGATGGATGCATCTCGACGTCGTGAACGATATCAACGGGTGAGGTTCTGATTCTTCAGCTGCTGCGAGGTTGACGTCGGCCGCAACGCACCTTCAAATTGAGTGTCTGCATCTCGACCGGCTAAACGGCAGCACTGCAGCGTCCCACGCTGGATCCCAGCTTGCGCCATGTTATCAATATCACCGGCCGTGGCCAAGGCTTGTTTCGAGGTTCGATAATATATGGGCATGCGAACGATTCAATTCTGGCTAAACCGGGATGCCATCTCGGAATATCCTCGTCTGTCATGGTGTGCATACTTATGCCTATAGACCTTGGCATGATATATATCATGTCTCGAATGCGTATGTCGAATCCCCAGTCTGCCGATATGGCGAAGAGACTAGCTAGATGTTATTATTCTCGCGCGTGTATTGCGAAATGGGCACATGCAGCCGACCCGCGATGTAAGTGTCAACGGTGTGCATCTGGCGTACAGCCATCCCGGCGGCAGTTACGGCCTGTCTCCACCTTGTCGCACCAGCTGTCAGACCTCCCAGCTACGTTTCAATTCAAGTATCAGCCTTTATAAAGCTAAGCCTCTGGGATAGTACATGTGTATTATAACAATATAATTTCACAGGTATTATGCACCTGACTGAGCTATATAGAATATAATTATATGTCGGCCATATCGTCTAAATACTATTGCCTGGAACGCGCTCACGTTTCGAAACAATCGAAGCTAGCTTTCAGCTCCTTTGAGGGTTTGAATTAATATAATTTGAATTGGCTTTCGCGTTCATCATAAATTCAATACTAACGATCTGGAGTTGACAAATTAAACTTCCAAAGTCGAGCTGTATACCTAGGCCTCTATCGTATTCCGGCCTCGGCTGTATCGAAATTCTTTACAACTAAGGCAAGCCTTATGCCCCAGAGCTTGATACAATTGGAATCCATCTTGTGTGGCTGTTCTTCGTACTTGTGAATACCTGATAAAGGACATCTCTAGGCGTATTAAACCGCATACGGTATATATCCGGTCTGTACTTGGTATAATTTACTTGTAGATATACGTAATGTAGTATACAGCAATATTTGTATTTTCGCAATTCAGAACATGCGTCTATTCAGCGAGCTTCAGCCGAGGGATAACTATTAAGATGATATATTCAGAGGCCGTATGAAATATTAAAGAGTCGACTCGTGTCGGTCCTCGCAGTCATCAAATTCAGGACAGTATACGACCGACCATTCTTGGTATTCTCGTATGCTAGGATTCTGCTTACAGTTCGTTATCGATAGACGAGACGGATACGATATCGACACGATCGCATCTAGAGCTGCGCACGCCTACAAATTAATAATCTATCAGGATACTAATCTGAGTATCAAATTAATCGTCTACGGGCATCTGCAACTGGATAAATGCCAGAGTGGTTTCAAGCGGCTTGCGCATGAACGTATGATATTAATACAAGGGCGAGCTCAGTTCGCGCCGCGGGCCTGCGACGCACGACGACAATACGTCCTGTGATATGCCATGCAACGTTGAAACTCGCGGGGCGGCGGAGGATAATTTTCCACCACCTCGACAGCATGAAAACGCCCTCCTCCGACTAACCATCGCGAGGGAGCTTGAGGCCGTCATGTGCATGCGGGCGGTGGAGAGGAAGCGGAAGCGGACGTGATGGTGATGGATCGGGCAAGCCACAGGCCACGACCCTGACATGCAGGCCTGGCCGCTTGGCCCAGCGCCAGCCGCTGACAGGCCAAACCACCTGAGCCAACATCCCGAGACCTCAACTTCCTCTCCTCGCTGACCGGCCATCACGCACGCCTGCTCCCGCCTCAGCCCCTGACCAGCTCGCCATCGCCTCTCACCGCTCCCGTCTGCCAGGCCGTCGCCCGTCCGCCCGGCCGCGACCCCGTCGAACCCCCGCAGGATGTCCTTCCTCGGCATCTACCGGGCTATCTACGACTACGCTCCCCAGACCGACGAGGAGCTCGGCCTCACCGAGGGGGACCTGCTCTATGTCCTCGAAAAGTCCTCCGAGGACGCCTGGTGGAAGGCCAAGAAGAAGGCCGGCCCGAACGACGAGGAGGAGCCCGTCGGCCTGATCCCAAACACGTACATCGAAGAGGTCAGTCAGTCGTCTCGTCCTCCCGGACCTTGAGCTCAGGAGTCGAGTCGACTCGCGAGCTGAGGTTGCATGCATGCATGCGTGATTTTGACCATCACGCCCCGCGATTTGAAAGATCCATTCTCATCTAACCACGCTCCCAGGCCGCGCCCGTGGGCAAACTTCGCGCGTCCTACGACTACCAGCGCGGCACCGAGGAAGAGCTGTCCTTCTCCGAGGGCGAGATACTCAACGTCTACGACCTCTCGGACCCGGACTGGAGCTTGGTCGGTCTCAAGGACGAATTCGGCTTCGCTCCCGCCAACTACCTCGAGAAGATCGACGATGCTCCCACCCCTTCCGTATCGTCTCCCGCCGAGTCGGCCCCGCCGCCGCTGCCAATTCGCACCCAGCCGGCAAGCCCTCCCGCGCCCGAGTCCGAACCTGAAGACGAACCGGAAAGCCCCGTCCGGCCATCCGCAGCCGCCGCCGTCGCTGCCGCCCTCAAACAGAGGCAGGCCTCCTTCGCGGCCCAGTCACCGCCGCCTCCGCCGCCTCTAGCCTCCCCCACGACGACGACATACACCCCACCCCCGACGAAGAAAGAGGTGCATTTCACCCCCGAAGCCAGCGATGACGACGAGCCGCCCCCGCGCCTGCCCGAGCGGCCGGCGTCAGATATCTCCTCGCCCTACGTGTCACCGATATCCCCGAAGCCGCCGACTACGTTTGAGGAAATCGAAGCGGCAGGCGTGCACCGGTTTCCGATTGACGAAATCGTCAACAAGAAGAAAATCCCCTGCGTCCTCGAGCTCGGCAACGGCAAAATCACACTGCGGCCGCAGAAACGGAGCATTCCCCCCACGACATGGGAAATCGAGGATCTACAAACGTACAGCGCCGATGGCAAGCACGTCGGCCTGGACCTGGTCTCGCCCATCCGGTCGCTCGACTTGCGCGCCGAGAGCAAGGACACAGCTGGTGAAATCATAAGAGACCTGGGTGAGATGCGTGGCGCCGCCAGGGCAGCCGGGCTCGGCGAGATCATGGCAGCCGCGAGCAGCGGCGGGAAGAAGTTTGGTATCGTCCTCTACGATTTCGAAGCGCAGGGCTCCGACGAGGTCAGCGTGAGTATCGGCGACGAGGTCGCCATCATCAACGACACGCAGTCGGATGAATGGTGGAGTGTGCGGCGGATGAAGAACGGCAAGGAGGGCGTTGTCCCCAGCAGCTATATTGAGCTCAAGAAGCGGGAGTCCGTTGTCGACGCGATTCAAGAGAAGGGCAAGCAGAGGGATTCGCGGTACAGCCATTCGCATAAAGACAGCGTCGGTCCCGGGATCATGCTGCCGCCGCGGGAAAGCAGCCTCAACGGACCGAGCCCCGTTTCGACGGTCCCTCCACCTAATGTTCTGACCGGAAACACCGGCGGCCGGAAACCCACCGGAAGGACCGCCACCAACGATAAACCCAGTACGTTCTGCTGCTCTTAACCCGTGCTAAAGTGCGCTCTAACAATGTGTAGAACCAAATGCGAAGAATGTCCGGACGTGGACAGACAGGTCTGGGACGTTCAAAGTCGACGCAGAGTTCCTCAACCTTAGAGACGGCGTCATTCATCTTCATAAGATCAACGGTGTCAAGATCGCAGTCCCCGTCGCTAAAATGTCAAAAGCGGATCTTGAGTACGTCGAGCGGAAGACCGGTATGAGCCTCGACGATGAAAAGCCGCTCTCCGATATACGCAGCAAGAGCAAGGCAGCAGCTGCCGCCGCCGCTTCAACAGGTGGGCCAAAGCCCTCGGCCGGTATCACCATTGATCGCTCGAGGAGCAACGTGAACAAGGACGACTACGACTGGTTTGAATTCTTCCTGAACTGCGGCGTCGACGTGAACGCCTGCCAACGCTACGCCAACAACTTTTCCAAAGACAGCATGGACGAATCGATCCTCCCGGACATCACCCAGGGCGTGCTGCGGACCCTCGGTCTGAAGGAAGGCGACATTCTGCGGGTGATGAAGTATTTGGATAACAAGTACGGACGGAAGAAGGACGCAGAGGTAATTGGCAACGGTGAAGGGCAGAAGAGTCTATTCACTAACTCTGACGGTGGTCTCAAGAATAACACTACGCGGAGGGAACGCCCCGCCCCGGGCATCCAGACCTCCGATGTCGTCGACCCCAAGATGCTGGAACAGCGGAAAACTACGCCGGACCCTTCCAAAGGATCGAAAGCCGGCGAGAGCGACCCCTGGGCGCCAAAGCCATCGAAGCAGGAAACAGCGCCGGAACCGCCAAAGGCTGCCTCGCCGGCCCCGCAGCAGGTCGCGGCCGCCCCGGCGGAGACGCAGGCGCAGCCCAAACCTTTGGCACCTCCTCCCACTGGTGCTTTACGAGAGCTGTCGCTGCTAGATGAGCCTTTGAAGCCGACGGTCGTAACGCCCTCACCTCCTGTCGAGAGACCAACGCCAGTGATCTCACCACCAGTCCAACCTACATCAGCTCCACCACAACAGGTCTATCCACCCCCAAATATCCTCGCTGCTCCGCTCTCCGTATACCAGCAGCAACAGCAAACCGGTCCAGCTGCAGCGCCGTATCTCGGCTACCAGCAAACTGGTATCCTCCAAAACCAAGCAACGGGATTCCAAACCGCACCGCTCCAGGCTCAAGCCACGGCACGGCAACGGCCAGCTGCTCCGCAGATCGTCCAGGCCACTGGAGGATTGGTCCCGCCGCCTCCGCAGCCCCCGCAGAGACCGCAGTCTGCTCCAGGGCAGAACTTCCCACAGCAGATCGCGCCGCTCGTACCAGCCGTCACCGGCTACGGCAACATCAGTTCGATAGCGCCTCAGGGACAACTGAACCTTTCGCAAATGCAACAGCAGGCAGAATTCCAGCGACAGCTCCAGGCCCAACAGGCGCTCCAGCAACAACAGGCCGCCGCCGCTCTCCAGCAACAGCAAGCGCTGCAGCCACAGCTCACCGCCGTCCCCACCAACTTTGGCGTCCCACAGCTAAATTATCCCGGCCTCCCCGTGCAGCCGACCGGCTACGGTTTCAACAATCCACTGCTCTCGCAAGCTACCGGTGCGACACTCGCACCGCTACCGCCGCCGTTCAAGCCCACCGTCGACCTGAGCCTGCCCACTCCGCTGTTGCCGCAGAACACCGCCGTCCCATCGCAGCCTCAGCTTAACGGCTTTGGCGCGCAGGCTGGCGCGGGACCCATCAACAGGCATCTGATGCCAGCGCTCGCGCCGCTGAAGCCGCAGTCTACTGGACCGGCGCCGGCTGTCAAGTTTGGCGTCACGCCGAGCAAGCTGGCGCCGCAGCCGACGGGTGCGAGGAAGGCGAATCTGAACGCAGCCAGTAAGTTCACGGCCCATCTCTCGGTTCTCCTCTTTGTTGTATCGCATGCTGACTTCTTTTCCGCTGTAGCGCCGGAGAATCCGTTCGGGTTTTGAGGGGTGGCGTTGCGGAGGTGTCGTTGTTTTTCCTACCGGATGCTATTCTGTCGATGTGACGTGCTGTCGGGTTTGCGAGCTTGCGAGCGTGCATTAGGACTCGACTACCATACCATACGGTCTTGCGACTACCTGTCTGTCTTTCCGTTTTTCTGTCTGTCTGTCTGTCTGTCTGATAGCATTTTGGTGATACTATTTTGGTTCCGTTAATATAATTTCTATTACTCTCGCTTTTGGTGCTTTGTAGCTGCTGTTCCTTTGAGCGATTCTTGATGGGCCTTTTTCTCGGTTGGTTATTTTTTGCTAGTTTTGGTGGGATGTAGCTGATTACCCTTTTTTTTCTCTTTCCTTTCTGTTTTTGTTTTGTTTTGTTTTGGCGGGTGGATGGATGTGGTATGCTGTGGTGTATATACATACATATGCATGAAGTATTCTTCCACTGGTGCCCTTCGTACGCGTACGTAGGATGGTAAAGCGAGCGCAATATTGATCTTACGCTCAGGCTGGACTCCCCCTTATTCATTCGTATATTTTGATCGTACGATGAGCTAGTTTCTCAGGAGAATGTTGCTTGCATGGGGATATTGGCTTACTTGTTGTTGATTAAGTTGCATGGATGAACGTTGAGCGGATATATTAACTAGTTGAAGTTGAGGTTTCGCAGCCGACGATTTGGAAGAAATGCACAACCGCCGCGTCCTGCTGTTTGGAAAAGTAAAGTTGAAAACTTACGGATATTTGGTATGATACTTTGAATGAAATAAATAATTTTTTTAATGAAGTTGATACATAACGAATGGCAGCTGGGACGATTTCGGATTTTCGAGAACAACCCGAAGGGCTGTTTCTAAAATCCGATCCGATGATATAGATCGATGAACGCTGGATTGTATACTAGTCGCGAGTAGACATCGTATACGCGTACCCGATCCATACGTGAGACTAGCACAGCTACGGTATAGGGGTCTCCGAGCAAAATTTGAAACAGAAAAATCTTGTCTCACGGGCCAGCGGATGGTGTCTTCCTCACAAGTACTCGTCCTTTGCACATTGGATTTTCCGTCAATGCTTTGACTTTGTTCTCGAGACTTTTGTCTACTAACAATACGCATTTTGAGCTGGCCTTGTCTCGTAAACCAGACAGCCGTCCTTTTGGGCCTGCGAAGGAAGGCGTCTGGCTTGCGAGACAAAGCTGGCCCTTGGCCACATAATCTCTTTAATGTTGATTGATATCATGATTATTTCGTAAGTCGGACTCCGTCCTCCAGCTCGGTCTCGCAGGCCAGACCGCATGAGGTGCAGGCGTCCGCGATCCGCTTCACGAGATCACAGCTCCGGCCTACGTACTACGTACTCTGTAAGAAAATACCAGCACTCATGAATGATCAAAGCAGCCGTAGAGAAGAATTAACCCGTTCAAACCCATTACCGCATGCACAAAAAACCTTGTTGAAGAAAATGTCAAAAAGGAAATCGGATCTCATGTGACGGATCAGTGACGTTCTTCGCCGGTTAAAGTACGGCAGTATGGCTCGTGAGACACAGTGAAGTTTGGAAAACGGCCTTTGTATGAATTAATTCTCTATGACCATTGAGATTTCATTGCCTTTCCGATAGACCTTAGTAGCTATAACAAATCTTACTGAAATATTGACTACGAGTGGTCAATCCGGTCTATGATCTAATACAAGACAAGGCTTCAATGGTCTGGGTGGTAGGTCTCGTAAACCATGCCTCCCTTCTACATGATGGCTGGTTTCAATGATTTCAAAACTGAAACTCGGGTTGGTATGCTGATCTTGAGAGCGATAGATGCGGTATCCGGTGCAGGAACCGGCTTTCCAGAAAATCAGTTTCACGCATTCAATCATTCTGATCAGGCCGTTTGGATACTACCATTGCTGTAAATTAACTCAAACGAAAACGCCGGCTAGGGGTTTCGGATTCGAAGACAGACCTTCAAAGTTCCATTCATCGTCCCTCTTTACCTTAGTCCGGAAACATGTTGACCTGTGCCTTGCAAGCCAGGCCACAGTCATAGCGGTCCCACAAGCCACATTCTCACAGTCCACAGTACCGGTATACTTCGGCTGGTAAAATGAGGAGCGGTACGTAGGCAATAAAGTTTACAGTAGGATTCGGAGCTCATAATCCCGGTAGTAGACCGACTTCATTTACTAACGCCGCGAGGTCTACGAGGAGATCCTTGAAAGATCTACCAGGCCATATCGGATTTCAAACGCTCAGCTGAATATTTTAATCCAGAAGATTGTGAAGTAACCTAAGAAATTTGAGATCCTCAGCCTGTTCATCTCAAACCACCATAGCGTGCGGTCGTCAGCCTAGGAACCCTTTTTCTCGAAATAGCGGTATAGAAAGGTAAGGATGGAAGGGATTGTCTTGCGAGAGAGTCATGCATGGCGGTATGCGCGGACATTATCTTTGTCTCGTAAACCGGATCCGCGGATTGTGACAGCACGCAGCTTCGCTGGCGGAAAAGAAAGGCCTGGCTAACTGGCTTGCGAGACAAGTCATCCTTCAGTAGTCATGATACCCCTGACCCGTAAATGGAGAATAGACTTCGAGAAGTCGACGGCCCGGTAAACAGCTACTCATTCGTCTGCTTCTCGGACATGCCTAACCTTGCCTGCACTGACGCTGGGAGGTCTGCGAAGGAAAAATATGACCTGGGTACCTTGGTATCTTCTGAAGACATGTCACGCTGAAAGGCTGACTTCAGCTCAGGGATTCATCCTGACCCACAGCTTGTCTCGCCAGCCAGAGGCTGGATCAGCCATTGATGGGAGGCCGGACGTGTACTTCCAGCTTCCGGCATGCGAGACAATCTGCAGTGCCAACGTGGTATCGAGGACGTGTAAACTCCAGTGATACATTTAGTGTGGTCTGATCTCGTAAAAAATCACCTTTTTCCCACTGTGGCCTCAAGAGTAAACTTCAGGAAGAAGATTACAGGTCAGGATGGCTGGTCAGTTACCTTCGCCGGCCCCAGCTGGGGCTGGCAGCCTGGTTTCGAGACAATCAGTTACCAGAGATCCATAGGATCTTCACATCCAACAGTTCACGATATCTCTTTCCATTCGCCAACTAGGGACAGCAGGCTACCTCCGCGAGACAATCGCCTACCAAAGGCTTTATCCCCTTGGTGTATTTAGATAAGTCCGTCGCTTTTGTCAATGTCTCTATTTTCATTGCTGTGTGGTGCTGTTGTACTGTCCGACGGGGTAACATTGACGCTGCGGTTGTGTATATCACTGCTGCCTGAAATTTAGATCCGGCTGTCACCAGCTGTTCGGAGGAATACTATTGGACTATCCCGCAGCTATAGTGTCGCATAGATATCGTCTGTACAATTGCCGCAAGACCTCATCGTTTTGTCAAATGCTCGTATGCTCGAGGGAAAAAAGAATTTTGTATACACTGTGTACTTGAACAGCGTGTGTTTTACTTGCGAGATCACGACATAAGACGTGTCAGATCCAAAGTACTCCGTGCGGTACTCTGAATTACGGGACGATGTCAGATCTGGAATGCCGCAGCCAACAGCCGCGCCGCGCGCCGTGAAACCAAGCTCGGACCTACATGACATGGATACAGATGTCCAAAGCTTGTCCCCTCCCCCGGGGTCTCCCCTTGTGATCATACCGGGAGATCTGCGAAAGGACAAATCTAGAGCGTGGAATAATTGTTTGGCTTAGACAGTAAACAGTCGGGAGCCAAGTCAGAGATGGCGGAATTTTCCAGCCAACTGTTGAACCTCCTGCTGATATGGCCGTGCTCGCATGTCGAGAGCGCTCGAGCTCTCTGTAGATCTATTCCGTACACACATTCTCTGGGGCCACAGACGTGCAGGGGGGCTGAAGAGCTCAAGAAAACTTACTCGTCATCTCGAGCTTTTCTATTCCATGACTAGGCCAAGCACTATCAACCCCATGGAAGACAATGTCAATATTTCATACCGTGGTTATGTGGGAATAGACATCCTTGCATCACACCTAACTAAGTGTTTTGCTACTCGCAGCCAAGGTTTAAGCTCTGAGTGCCATTTGCCGAGTAACATCCCGATGAAGTCTGTTATCTCAGACAGGATTTAAGTGTTTTTATATATCTAGGTTGCCTCGTAAACCAGACTGCCAGTCCTAGGGCCGGCGAAGATCTCTAGGTTAATGATGGAACAAAGCGAGCGAGAAAGTAGCAGGAGGCTGATTATGCTTTGTATCGAACGGGGCTTTCCGACAGTTGGATTGAATGGCTTTGCGGTCCCTACCACCTGCACGCCTGTCAAGAATCGGTCTTATGAATGCAAGTAATGTACTTCAGCGACAAAGCTACATGTCTTAGCCTACTCGGCTGGTCGATTGAGAGAAGAAGGCAAGTATTTAGGTATTTTGTCATATACAAAAACCATGTATGCAACTGAGAGTTCATACTTATACAGCTAGCGCTCAATAGAAACAAATGCATGCATATGCAACATTAATATTGCACCTTTACTATGATCGCCGGCTAGTTATAGGATTCACTGTTATACCCCAATTTCGGTTAG
Source organism: Drechslerella dactyloides (assembly GCA_020064725.1). Classification (NCBI taxonomy): domain Eukaryota; kingdom Fungi; phylum Ascomycota; class Orbiliomycetes; order Orbiliales; family Orbiliaceae; genus Drechslerella; species Drechslerella dactyloides. Next base: position 713,880 of record JAGTWJ010000017.1, read on the forward strand.
AATTTAAATCTAGACCTTCAACATCTTGTGATATCAGTTCCAAGACAAAGGTTGCGGTTGAACACCGATAGTTTGAAACTTCAAACCCCAGGCGACAATATTCTCTGGTGGATCTCCTGGAAGTACCTGATCCTTTCGAATAGGGGTAAGACTGCAACCGATCCTCCTAGCACGTAAAGTACACCTATCAATAAAATTTTCGTCCCCTTGGTGTGGTTAATGCATGGTTGATGTTGTTGAAGCTCACCTATAAACCTTACTTATACTCAATAAAGCATCTGGCCTTTATGTCATGATCACGATATCATTCGGCTTATAATATTACTTCTTTATATATATATATATATATATTGCTCGTACAAGTACTTAGTTATTATTTTCCTCCCTAAGTAGCAGCGTTATAAAACTTTAATGGCCAATGGGTATACTGGTAAGGTCTGCAGCTGGCTGGCTACCTACCCAGTTGAGAGCGAAGAGAGGTGTTGAGAAGATTCCAAGAAGCCCCATCCATGTACGGAACTGATTATGAAATTATCCACGGCTCTAGACTGAATGACACCCGGCGAACAGACTTGATAAACCGCATGCTAGCACTATTATCATATCAGACGTTTTTTTACTATCGCCCAATCCAGTAAGGACCGACAAGACACTAATTCTGCGTGTCGGCGGGCACGGCTGGGATGCAGTCGACCGCACAGCTCATGCAATTCGCAAGACACTGCTTCATTTGCAACGGAACGCGAACGTTCAACGGTCAAATTTTAAATTTCGCCGACGCGCAGACGTCCCCACGTAAAACCCCTGATCGATAGATGCACCAACTATTGATCCATACAGTCTCACTGTCTTGCATATTTTATATCTACCTCTACGTAAGTTGTTACGTACACTTACATCTGACATTTGTTCCCGGACCACTTCCAACACTTAAACGCTGGAAATTGCTCCTGCCAATAGCAGAACAGCCGACCGGCGAGCGTGCCTGCATTCGCTGCGTTTACCCCGAGCGAGTGTGTGCGCGGAAGGTGACGGTAAAGTATGTGGGTGCAGGTGATATTATTGTCATGGGAGTTATAGAAACGCCAAGCGAAATAAATGGAAACGTGGTCATGCACAATGCGGTGCCATGATGCACCGTGCGCAACGACTGCAGCTTGCCTGCATCCCAAATATATGACAACGGTTTTTGGAGTATGCATGCTGGATTCCGTTCGACTAGACTTAGGAAATCTCAGCGTAAACTAACAAAGCATCTAGCATTTGAGAAGTTCGACAGAACGCACATGCACATCCACGTAGTATCTATACCGAGGGAAGCCGAAGCCGGGTTAACGTCCTCTATTTTCCGTCGTTGCAAATGGTCAAACCGACTGAAGATAGTCTTCCGCACACGGTGACCCCCATGTTTCCAGGGTCAATTGCGACTTCCAGCAGTAGGCGACCGGACTGAAGTCAGTAGTTACTCGGGTTAGAGTGAACTTACCACGAGAAAACGCCACCAGTTAGCACTGTTACCAGTCGTTGAATCTACGAGTCGAGAGAAATGTACGAGACGAGGCCAATGCGGTGGGGATCTTCAGGCTGCATGCCGCGGTGGGGGCATACTGCAGTGTAAATGTTTCTGAATGTATCCGCCCAGATGGACAAACTGAAGTTAACCTAGTCGCACAAGTGTGGGCTTGCAAGTTAGTTAACTTTCCACCAGACCATGTGGCCATTGTCCGTTCTAAATGTTAACTGTAACACCCTGGCGCCACAGTGGAGATCCAGACGACACGAGGGATAAACTCGCAGTAACTATGAGTCTCGACAGTCACCGACCTTGCGTATTGAAACACTGCTGTGACAATACAATACCATGCCTGACTGTGTCCCACAACGCGGACTTACCCGTGCTCCCTCTTAAAATTCGATCCAGTTTAGTTTGCCCGGGCCCACAGACGCGACCTAGCCACCCAGCTAGCTCGCTGACTAACTGATTTTGAGGTTATTTCATGCAATATTCTAGTCTGGCGGGTTCGAAATGTGGGGAAACCGGAAGGCTGGGCTGGAAATTAATTGCTCGACTAGGGCAGATTACATATCAGAAATATAAGGGCGCTGAATGCATTGGGACGTCAACGGTTGTCCAAATGTTTGTGATAACGTATCGACTCTTTTCCCTCGAGCGGTCAGAAGTGCTTCGATCCTGTCCATACAGTCGGGGTTGGGCACGCGGGTAGACGCGGTGAGGCGATTGCGCGAGCCATGTCTGCCGAGATTCGGTTCGATTCGACTCCGATAGTTAGCAATGAACTTTGTTCTTTCTGGGTTCAATTCCGTGTTCCCATTCCGTGATGCTCGCAAGTGGGGTGAAGAGAGACCCAGGTATGCTAGTCGTGTAGGGATGCCAGAACGTGGCCAGGTACCTTCCCAATCACTTGACGATCGATTCATGTTACGCTAGTCAGATCGGACTCTCGGGGTTTCCGAACAGCGAGAATTTAGGAAGTTGGAGCGCAGTTTAATTGACATTTCAAGCACTCAAAGCAGGGCTGAATGGCATGGTGCAATTGGCTGGCGGGCTGGCGGGCTGGCGGGTGTCTCTTCAATGCCGAAGTTCCGTTAAATTCGATTCATGGCAAATTTGCGAATGAGAGGCCATCCAAGAGTTACAACTGCAAATCCATCATCAAATTGTGCGCTCACGGTGGACATACGCGCATGCTAATCAACTGAGAGAGAACAGTCTCGGGGACGCTACCAACATAGGATGCGTATTTGCTGATCGATCATGGCCTGCAAGGGTTAGCTGAGATTTGTGCCGCTATGGAATGACATCCTTTACCCCTCCCTCGACGCAGATTCCCTGCATGTTATCACGTCCCATTATACATATTATACATCCTGTACGGGTATGCCTGGAAAAGCGAAGACACCACTACACCACCACCACATATGCGCCTCAGACATAATGACATACCATACTGCCACTCTTAGCGTTCTCCTCTCCAGCCGCATGCCCAAACTAACATTTCGAACTTGAAAGGACCTAGCACGTATTCCGTCGAGATGGGTATGTCAGAGCTGTAGATGTCTGGGCCCAAACGTTTTAATTGCACGTACGCATGGTGATTGCTCAACGAATGGCTAATGTAAGTTATGTTTCAAAGTCTGCAGGCACTAAATTTTCACCCGATTCGTGGACGTCATGCGCGGCCACGCTGGGTGATTGGAGCAATTCCGCTGCAGCCATGGCACTGTTGGCGTGAATTGCGATAGCATGGCAATCACCGTTGTTGGCGTCGACGGAGTGCCTACTTCTCCATACGTATAGCGTGGAGTCCAACAATTGTACAACCGTGCCCAGGCCCTTCTATGATCAATGAAATTTTATTCTGAGTGGGCCAGGCTATCCAGCAACTATTATTCCACGTTATCTGTCAGATTTTAAAATTTAATATACTGCATATTGGACGCGCTCACGTCTATTCATGTGGACCACTCCACCTCAACCTTTTCGACCCGCGCTACAGGACGCATTCCCCAATATCACGATAACAACGGCACATGCTCCGGCTTCGAGGGACCTAATATCGGTTGATGTATCAATATCATATCGATTTTGAAACGCTAATCATTACGTCAGATGCGATTTCGTTTCCAGCTCGAGCACTCGCAGACGGTAACCTAAAGACCCAGTGACCACCTCCAGCTGCATACAGCCGGGACCCATAGTTTATCGCCTGTCGTTTCTGCGGACATTCTCCAGATCTCCAGCTTGGATCCCTGAGCTTGGATCACCCGCCGCCGTTAGAACCCGAACCCTACAGCAGACCTGCACCCACATACCCTAGAGGAACCGGAACAGCTTTGGCCTCCAGAGCTCCACCACTGCGCTCGACCTGCAAGCCTAACTAGAGCGGGGCATCCTAGGTACACACTTCGTTTTCGACCTCCTCTATATCCGCCTTCTGGTCTACATAGCCCTCGACTCGCCTGCCCGATACATGTCAACAGGCCGGCGCGGATGGCAGTCTGGTTTAAATTGGCGGCCCGCATCGAATCGACAAATTAATTAATTAAATTAAATCGCCCTGTCACATCAGCTCGACCACCCATGCTCGCCAGCTCGAGCATAAAGGCGTTCGGGTGACACAAAGCCAAATACCAATTACTAGTCATTGACCAAGAGTTCCTGGCCTGTCCGGGCGCTGAATGAATTGCAGTATCACCACGTAACAACATTCCATTCACTTCTTTTCTCCGATATTAATTTTGAGATATAATCCACGGGATTTCAGTTACGATTCGAGCCCAGTATAAACGTCTGCAGAGCCCCTTCCGCAATCACATACATTCATCAAAACGGCCACCTTTCCCTGTAAAGGTACCACGCCGGCGCCGTTGATACCTACATCCTGGTACTGTCAATTCTAGGCTTCAAGAAAATACAACACGTCGATTTAGTCCTTCACATCTGCCCGAAATTCCGTTCCGTGCGAATTCCGTAGGCATTCTACAGGGGCTCAAAGGGTGGCCGACTTCGTTGTGAAAGGCAATCTTGGTACGGCTTGCAAATTTTCTTTGCGGCTCTTGAACTTCTCCTTGACGACACTGACTAAATTTTGTCTCTCCTAAGGTTCTCCCGACAAACCCTGACTGGTTGACGATAACTGAGCTGGCCATTATTATAACACAGGCAACCAGCCTTCCATACCCAGGTTGCACAATACATCCGCTCGTACTGGATTCCGCGTTACCAGCTGCAACATTCCGTCAACGGAGGACACTATATATCGGCTGTAATTTGCGCCACTGGCACTTCCAACCTTACATACACTCTCGTCGCCTAAAAATCAACGGCTAGCTGCACAGTCTAGGGCAGTCTCCCGCGTCGCTTCTAGAAGGAGAGGGCCTGCGTCAATACGAGCAAACATATTCCAGAAGGTCTGGGATCACCCGGTCTGTTTAATCTGGATATATCAACCGTTTTACGATACTTTCGACCATTTCAGTGGCAGCCCCGCGAGGAAGTTCCGCATCGCCGCCGGAGTTGCATCGCGGAGACGGATAGATCGTCTGGAGACTGTTGCGTATAAGCTATCGCATTCGACGCAACCGAGTCGAGGCCTACCTGCGTCATCGGATGCATGCATGCACCCGGCCCATTATACGTTACTATCGCCAATATCACGCTCCTGAAAGGTTTTGGCGACAATTGGCACACGAGCTGCTACCATGATAACCCGTTATAGCTTGGCTTCACGGATCGCTGTGCTTAGTGGGTTCTCCAAGTTACGATCTGTAACCAATTGAGCTGGATATAAAAGACATCCCCTTCGCCAGCTGGTTATAGCAGTTTTCTGGCCAAATCCGTACAATTTGTTCGAGAATCCAACAGGGAAACAGCCGTTTCCGATACATTATCATACAACGTGCAACCACGAGAGATTGATACACGATCGTCCAAGCTGCAGACTTCGAAAACTTTCCATCGCGTCCCCATCCCTCGAAATTCTCTTCTAGCCCTTTTTACAAGAATTTACAGGTATCGACATATATGAACACCCATTGCAGCTGCAGCGAGTCGTACCAATCTGTCCTTATGTCGAACCTAGGTGCCCAGGACCCCCACGTTACAGGTTTTATCGAAGCCGCAGCTGATGATGTAGATGACGACGACAATGGCTACGCTGATTCCACGCTCGGGACCGACGAGTAAGCTGCCCTGTTCTATTTTGTCCCTAAAAGGCCCATCCGTGGATCCCTTCTCTAGCCATTCTAGCTGGCCGTTATTCCGGAAAGTTTTCGTATATCCGTCATTCGCACTTTATGCTCAGTTGTTCACACTAGGCTACGATACCAAATGTACCACCATATCGAGGGTATATCTCGGAAGGCATCACCTGTCCCAGTATCCCAAAGGGTGAGTATTAATATATCCCACTTCCATGTACCTGAACTCCTTGCTTTGCGCTTCCGTCCCACAGCATGCCAGCCGTAAATTTCGAATTTACGGAAAGAACGGTGTGTCCGCAACTAGCTGCGCTGTTATCATTTAATGCAATCCTTTGCACCGGGCCACAGCGATGATCGGCATGCAATGCAATGCAATGTCAGACCTTAGCTTAAATTACGTACCTTCTCATTCAAGGAAATCGACCGGCTGAACCTCAAGCATCATTTAACACGACTGCTGTTCGACGGAAAGCTGCACTTTGCTCCGATCCCCAAGAGCCCGCAGCGGATACTGGATGTGGGGACTGGTTCTGGGAAATGGGCAGTCGACGCTGGTTAGTCCCATAAGTTTTTACAATACCACGAGTTCTTCCCCGCCCCACAGCTGCGATCCACTAGCTTCTCATTCTGTTTTCTGCCGTATGCATGCAAGCATTCTCGCTCGCTCGCTGTGCTTCCAGAAGCCCGGCAATTGAAGCGTTCTCCTTCCTTTCCTTTCGTATGCAACGGCTATTCTCGTTCACATATACTCATATGTGTAGTTGAATTGTAAAGCTGCTGGAAGTACATAGGGCGAGGAATGCAGTGCAGTGCATCGCTATGGCCATGTGGTTATATTTAGCAGAAGCGTATGCTAACCGTTAATCGTACCATCCCGTAATACAAATGGCCAGCGGACGAATATCCAATGGCTCACGTTATCGCTACAGACATCGCTCCGCTTCAGCCGACCGTCATCCCACCAAAGTAAGTCCCTCATTATATTGCTGGTAGCCGCTAGGATTGTTTTACCTCTCGGCTATCGTCATCTTATATCTGCTCTCGCCTGAACTATTATGACGATGAGATGCAACTGGCACAAGAAAACTCTGTACTCGACAATCTAGCTTCAGGCCTCCCATTTGCACGGCTCTTCTGCAATCACGTTATTTATCATGCCTGTCTCCCCTCCCCGCATGCGGGTACCGCCTTCGGGATATTTCTCCTCCTCGGAGTATCTCGTGGCCTTTTGACTTCCTTTGACCCATCGTTTGATATATCCTTACCACTATTCCCTGCCCCAGCCCCCGGTTTCGGGTATATTGTTGCGTTGTTTTTGCCTAGACGCATGCAATAATACCACATCGCTATATCGGCCAGCATCCACATTTACGTACCTGCTTGCCGATGGGCACAAGAGAAATGTATATATTCCGGCTCGCACAAACTTCTAACCTGCACTTCTGCGGCCCCTCTTTCCCTGTTGGACCCGGGTGGCCGGGTCCTCGGGAAATGGGATAGGCGTCCCCCTCATCCCCGCTTCTTTCATTCTGCAGTCTAGAATTCCTGCTCCAGCATGACTACAATAATGCCGACTGGAACCTGCCCCGGAACACCTTCGACCTGGTCTTCAGTCGCTGGAACCATCTGTACATCGCAGACTGGCGCGCCTTCCTGCGCCACGCGTACACCCTGCTGCGGCCGGGCGGGCACGTTGAATTCCACGAGGAGCTGCACGGGTACCATTCCGACGACGAGACTTACACGCCGCAAACGAACCTGTACCGTTGGGCCGCACGGTGCCGGGAAGCCATGTTGCGGTTCCCTGGCCGCGAGGTCGATCTGACGGCTGAGGAAATCGTGAGTTACATGCGCGAGGCGGGATTCGTGGGCGTGGTGGTACGATGCTACAAAGTGCCGTTGAACGGGTGGCCGAAGGACGAGAAGTATAAGGAGATTGGACGACTGCATCAAGCGCAGCTGCTGATGATGGTGGAGGATGGTACGAAGATCTTGTTGAAGAAGGCGCTGGAGGTGGGAGAGGAGGAGAGCATGGGATTAGTGAAGCTGGCGATGACGGATATGAAAAGTCGGGCGATTCATGCGTATCAGAAGGTGTATGTGATCTATGGGCGGAAACCGGAGTCGGCCTTCTAATGACCCTGCAGTGTGGCTGGTTCAAAATGTTTGTTAACATTTGCTATGGACTTTTGCTGGCGCGTTAGCCCTGGATGGCTGGGTAGACTTTAAATTGTCACGACACTCTTGAACTTTTTGAGCCTGTCTTTTGGTCTTTGGATTGGATATAGAAAGCTTGTACACTATCTTTCCATGTACTTATGATCTGAATTTACAAATAAGTATCCACGCATTTCTCAGAGGGGTTGTATCAAATGACAATAATTACACATGCAGAAAGGACTTTTCGAGGAGTTGGGCGCAATTGATCCGTTAACTTTGTCTCGTAAGCCAAATTGCGACGGCTATCAACTAGAAGTCCCAGCTTAAACGCTGGTTCACGAAATTCCGGCCTTGGGGAGCCGATCCATGCCGCTGTTTGAAGTGTTACACAGAAGTCAACTAAGGTAAGAATAGAGGAGAAATAGGGACTGGAAAGAATGGATAGCAATATGCATAGAAGCCCACATGCTGAATATATTACACTACATCGTTCGGCAATATATGGACATCCCGAGATCTAACTATCAGAGTCGTTATTGCCTGCTGTATCAAGTTTTGAGGCGGCGGCATGCGTCCGTTTCCTCTTCCTCTTGGCTTTAGGTACCCCGTCGGCGTCCTGGCCATCTGTGTCCTTCGTCTGTCTTACTGGCTTTGACGCAAGACCCGGTTTCTTCTTCTTTTTCTTCAGCATACTCAGCGGATTTGGCTGTTTTTTGCCGTATACCTTCTTCTTCTTTGCAGCAGTGGCTTTAACTTCTTCCTGCTCACCGGCCTCGTCTCCAGATCCCTTACTATCCGAATCGGAGTCCTCCTCCATCGGTTCATCGTCATCTCTCTTCCGCTTCCTTCCCACCGTCTCTTTAAGCCCGCTTCTCAGCTTTCCTTTCTCTTCCCGCTCCCGCCAGGTGGTTGTCGCCTCGCTCATTTGGTCGAGGACCATCACGCTGCGCGTGATATGGATACCCGGAACACCGGGATATTCGCGAAATTCATCTCGGATCTTCAAGTCGTCCGTCGCAACAACGTAGCGGTGCTTGTTGGGTATCGGGGCGTCTTTGGATGGGATAACAACGGAGAGGAGGCAGTCGAGCGGCGAGAGAGCTGGGTCGCTGATAGAATGGTCGCAGCGGCGGCGCTCGAAGGTTTTGGCGAGGTTGATTAACGGCTGGTTATCTGTGGCGTAGAGGTGGCGTATGCAGCATTGAGTTATCACTAGCCATGGCATGGCAACGTTAGTCAAATGGGATTCCTGCATAGTGGTAGAGGTTTGGTGAAGGCGTACTGGGCTTGACTTTGCCTTGGAGTGTACGCTCCAGGCCGGCGGCTAGATCCATCTTGAACTTGGCGGCATCTTGGATTATTGAAGGATCAACTAGATAAAAGGTCGTATTAGCAAGTGCATAGACCCATGCGATATCCATGGGACTGTCCAGGATATACGAGCATGATGGCGATGAGCATGAGCAGGGCAGCGTAAAGCATACCTACCGAGTACCTGGTACGGTTCGCGGAATCCGAAGCTGTGGGCGTAGACCGCCATTAGCTTGCGGTAGGCTTTGGACCGCTTGCCCCTCATCGTGAAGTAATCGGGACGGACACCGGCGACGCTTCCTGTTGGTGATTGCGATGCGGCCGTGGGCAGTGACGTTGGAGATGCGATGCGCGCGAGTTTTGAAATTTTGCGACGGCAGAAACCAGTCGGCCGAAAGAGGAATTTCCAGTGGATCACGTAACACAGACACAACAACACGGTTTCCAGCATGCATCAGAAATGTAGTTTTGGTTCCCGTTCCCAGAGTATGTACGATGATACGCGGGCCTCTGCAGCCGCAGGATTGCGCTCCGAGATCGACTGTTTTTCGGGGATCAAAGGTAGCTGTATCTCCGCGGACGAAGACGCATGACTCTTGCTAAGGCGCGGCTGTGTCCTAGAAAACAGGGAATCCATTGCATTGTGGATCTGGATTCCAAGGTTTCCAACTTACTCGTTGACAAACTTTACGTCGGCGGCGGGATGAACGGTGGTTACACAGGCCAGAACTGGTTTATTCGCTCCACCAGGCCCTCATTATCGGTGCCAATGTGGTTGGCACATAGATTTTTCCAATCAATCTCCATATCGTCTGGTTCCATGTCTTGTGTCGGCGACAATTCGATCGATTATGTTACTGGCTGCTACATGCTACTAGGGGAAGTGCATCGGTATACAATTATGTGCAGAAGTATGCTTCAACCGCGATCGATCGTGATCACAGCTTAGTATTTCGGAATCAGATCTTAATGAGCATTATGACATAACGTTATATGTTTATACATTTTTCGATACAGCCGGAACTTGAGATCGATCTCCGCTCGCCTCGATCACTAATTACGTGACAATCGTATCATCGGTTAACGGTTATTCTTTTTTAAAACAAAAAACCCTAAGACATTACGAGATGCTCAGACGGCAAATTTTTTAACGATCAAAACGTGCAGAGGGCTGGCCAGTTGGAGTAAACCTGATATGACGAAGCTGCGATAGATCTAGAAAGCTCTTTTTTTAATTAGGGCAAGTTTTTAGGCATATCACCAATATTCTAACGAACTGGACTCTCGATACAGGGGGCCTTTTTTTTTTTTTTGCAGACTGGATGTCAGACCAGATTTCCGGGATCCGGAGTGTCGGATACACCACGCCGTTGGCAGGAGCTCGCGATCGCCGACATCATTGCATCGATATACCGACCTAGTCGACAGTCTCAAATGATATCCGTATCAACACAACATGCTATCATCGGCCATTGACGCCATTCGTTCCTGCACTACGTTATCACACACTCGCACGTATATCGGTAACGTCAGGGCCCTTGAACAAAAGGATGGTGACTCTGTCTAAGCCGAGAAATTTCAAATTTGGTCGCCGAACCCAACCGTACACAATACTCGGCCGGTCCAAGAACGCCGAGATATCTAGTTACATGCTGTTTCGGCAGTTCCATTGCGGTTACGTATGTATACTAGACTATTCTTGGTCCTACCCGGGTTCAAGGAACCCAAAATGAAGAGTGTCCCACAGCAAAGCCAGCTTCATGGTGTGCAGTGTGAGCTTAAGAATTGGCTTGATATTCTGAAAAGGAAGATCAAGAACTCGCTTATACTACTGTTGGCGCAGGCGTCCAGACCATCGTCGCGTCGACGGTTGGTCCCGGTGTGTTGGATATGATCTGTAACGGTGACTGGATCCATGGAGAGACGCCGCAAGACATTGCAAAGGGCAGCCACCAAGGATGGGTAAGGGACCATCCGCGTGTGACCTGACACTCGGGACTATACCTGACAGATAGACAGTAGTAACTCAAAGCGCTTAAGCGCCGCGTAGGGGAGACAAAAAACCGGATTTTTCTAGCAAGCAAAGATCGCCGGGCCGGAAGCTGCGGTCCGGTTTGGTGAGTGTTCGAGAGAAGCGGGACGGATGGCCATGGTGTTGTGGCCGTTGCGTTCTGGACCGCTACAGCCGGGCCAGCAATGTTTTGTTTTATTAATAACCTGGTGTAATATAGGAAAACTAACTACAAATGTGCTTGTAATAACTACGAAATGCATAGTCCAGGACGCCGTCATATCACAATGATACGTTGGTGCCAATTATGAGACGCAGTTCCCTGCACCCGCAGCCCGAGATGGAAGCGCAAGTGAAGTTATATCACATTTTCTTGAGATCTTTCGTCATCCGTTATAATAGATTATTTGCCCTACGTATAGACTAGTCTTGGAATGCTAACCACCGGCCAATGGGAGCTACTTCCGCAACGTACTATGCGTGTAGATGTGATATTACATTAGACCCTTAATTACAGTACCGAGTACTTGTAGTATGCTGAGATGCTTGCTACATTACGTGCCTCGGTAGAGTCTGATAGCGTTACGTCTACGCCTTGCAATTGCAAACACTCGAGGCGGTATTGCTTATCTGGATATGCTGACATAGAGTTGAGTGTCTTAACTTTGTATGCATGTTCTACCCGAGTATACTTGTATGGTATACATTCATAAAGTAGCTACCAACTCAGCACTGCGATCCTTAATTACTTGATGATTAAGCTCGCTGATCCTCGTCGTTGAAGGGCTCCCGTTGAAGCAGGAACAGCTGTTCATCAGGCGTCTCTCGCAGATTAATAATTGATTGCCATAATGGCCGCCGTATACGGCGCCACAACGCAAGGATGGAGAGTTTGTACTTGTGGCATGCAAGGACGGCAGCCGGAAAATTGACGTTGCACAAAGCTTGCAAAGCCAGATCTTGGAATCTTGAGCAGCGGACAGCGGTGTCGACAACGGCTCGATCCTTGGAAGACAGCCCGTCATGTAGGAAGGAACAGGCATTAGGATCAATCGACTGGCTGGCTTCTTTTGCTCCTTCTCGCGACTTCCATCTCATGGGCCGACGTGCACCACATATACGTATACGCAGGTATCGGTCCCCCAAACTTATCACGCCGGCAGCACCCTTTTGTCATTTGACATTACGATCGACACATGGTAATCCCTAAATCGCCGAGACGGTATCTCGTCCTGCAACAGCGATATGCACATGCATGCGTTGGCGGACGTGGGGAGCCCACCCCCAGCCGATCCGGCTCACGCATTATTATTCCATGCATCTTATCAAGTACATGTTGCTTTTATAATTAGGTCCTTGAGTGATGTGAGGACGGAATAGTGGAGAAGAGGGCAACTTGACTTTGCCATGTAACTACTTACTTACTGGTACGTACGGTTACCAGCGCCATGGGCTCGTGGGCGGCTGCCTTTGTTTTCGTCTTGGACTAAAAGTGATTCATAAGCCTGGTTTGGTTTGCCGATTCGGAACAATCATGGGGATGGCAAGTTTGTCGTGACTTCGATTCGTATACGTTTAAATTTGGATACGGAATTTAGTTCCCAATCCTGCAGCAAGCGGGTTCCATCGAGAAGCCATCGAAAGGCAGAAAGACCTCGCGATAATAACCCGGGTGGTGTCGGCCTGCGGCTTTTCTTTCGTTCTTTCTTGCTTCCTCGAGCTCGGGTGCGCTCATGCAGGTTAGCGGTCCGCCGTCGATGGTGATGGGATGCCACGCCAGGTCCATGGGCTATGCTAGGCTATCGCGTTTCGTATTTCGAATCAATAAGGCGGACTTTGGACACACCCCTCCGCAAGGTCGAGAGGTCCGCCTCGTTTTTTTTTGCTGGCCGACGTAGGGGGAAAAGGAGGGCAGCCGAGCGGGACTATGCCCGTTTGGGGACATGGGGCTCGGAGCTGTCCAATCACGAGTCGCGGGACCCTGCAACGTCCCACTCGAAGGGCTGCCTGCGGCCCAAGTCCAAGCAGGTTTCTGCTGGCTGGCTTGCATGATGCTGTGGCCTGACGACCAGGCCGTGCTGAGTTCACTCGAGTACTTCGTACGTACTCTATCACAGCTTGAACGGCGGGACGACTGGCGAAAGGTTACTTGCGTGTGCACCTGTTCGTCGACGGGAGGTGTGAAAACAAGAACCGGAATATCAATACCTAGCGCCGGACCATGGCAGATTGCTTGCGATCGAAGGTCCAGGGACACAGCGGAACGGTTTCTTGGTCGGGATTCGTTCTGACATTCTGGAGCTCGCTTAAGCCCCCTCGTTGGATGGGTTCCCCACCAGGCCTGAGCTTTTGCGCATCGTCATCATGCCCTTCCCTTCCCTCCCTTCCCCGTGCGGTCATGCATACGCTGCCGGCAATGACAGCCGTGCCCAGGCTACGTCGCTTGGACGTAAGTTTGGCCGGGCTAGTTGGTTACTTGGATGGATCAGATGGATAGCATTGCAGACGACGAGAGTTTGGGGGTGGCCTGCCCCAACCCAGCACATATTAACTGATCCTTTGCGTGAGGGAAATTGGCCAATAGCCAAAGGGCAGCGCCATGGCCGGCCAGCCTGGTGACCCAGTCCCTTCCTCATTGCAGTATTCATCCTGCTCCCTTCCCAGCGGGTTTAGCTCGGCCGCTCCCTCGCACACTGGCGGCACCCGTGTGGAATCAGACGAATTAGCTGCCATCGGGCACTTCCTACGGCCGCTGCCCTGGCCCAATATAATATCCCCAAGGTCGTTTCCGCGCAAGTCCGTCGATCACTGGGAGCACTGACGACGGCGAGGTATAAGACCCGTAAGGCCCTCACCACCCGCCCTCTTGAACTTCTGTTTCGCCGCTTTCACCATTCTGGTATCAGCAAAGCAACCATACTGCTCTCCATCGCCCATCGCCTTCAGTCCGTCTTGACAGCATCGTCAATATACATCGCTTGGCTGAAGGACGTATATGTATATACCACACATACATATACTCCTCCCTCCGCGATATATTAATTTGAATTTCGAGCGGCCGCCGCCCACCGTTAACAACCAATCCCCAAGGCTAGCCAGGCAGGCTTGAGGCTCGTTAACGTTAGTAGAGTAGCTAGCCTGGAATCCGTGTCACCGCCTTGCATCGTTTACTCGACGGGCCGAAAGCTGCTCCTGTTGCTGCTCTCTACTGTGCTGCGACTGCTTTGCTTTCTCAATCTTCATCAGGACCGATCGTTCGGCACATTGCTTTCCTTGGGACAAGCAGTGTTAACGCCCGTTCTGGCATATTTGTGAAAGCCGTAGCCAATCAAGCCGACAAGAGCCAGCAGCGATCCGACCGCCAAATCAACCCATCTCTTCGGCGACCATTTGCAATCCGACGGTTAATTAGCTAGCCAGTGGTTAGTCGGGCGGAAGCATTCCTGTCAATGTACGTACGCTGTATCCACTCCAGTCGATCGACTGACCCCGCAAAGTAAGGAAAGAAGGGCAGGCAGGCAGGAAAGCGTGAGGGAGCCCTGCGATAGATGGAAAGAGGCGACGCAATGCAATGCAATACCTACACACTATCGAACCTCCCTCTGCATTCTTCTCCTCATGGAACCTTCGGTCGTCTTCTTCTCTGACTTGTCCAGTCAATTTAGCGGGCCAATCGAATTTCGAAAAGCAGGGCGGGCTGCCGTCCAGGTTCCCCAACATCCGCCCGCCAGGCAGGTAGGTTCCTCCATTCTTCCATCTAGCTAGCCCGTACGCCAGCTCATGACAGGCTCTCATGCCCGCCTGCCGTGCGTACATACATGTACTGTACAGACATACATACCTGCCTGCATACAGACACCTACATGCGCATGTCGGGCGGACGAGTGGCTTTCGCATGGCTTAGCCCCAGGTGATGGTTCGACAGACGTTGGCTGATGTCGTGTGTACTGATGTATCTTTCCTTCTGTCTGCCAGGCTGACACGTCACGCCGGCCGCCCTTTCGTAGCGTACAGAACGTCAGCGAAAGAACCGCCCGCCTGCACCTCCAACACATCACCGCTCAATTGCAACCCTGCCCAACAACATCCTCAACCTCAACCTCGCCCTTGGCCAATCGCAGGCCGCGCCGTCGACAAGCTTCGTCTGTACCCTCGCTGACGATCTCCTTTGGCGCTCTGCGAGCTGGTCCGCTCCTTCGTGCCTTCCAAGGATAGCGAGCACAAGCGAACGCTCCGTCGGATTCCGTCTATCTTGGTCGTGCCGTTAGCTCGGCCACAAGCTCGCTCTCGGCTTCCTCCCGTCAACTGCAATCGTCCCTGCTGACCTGCCTTCCTGACGTTCTACGGCCTCAGCAAATAAGCTTAATCCTAATTAACCTACATTAACTGCTACGGTTTCCCTGTGAATTAAACATCCGTCGATTGGACCATCTGCCAGACGTCGCTGTTGAGGAGTCATACCGGCTGCCGGAGCCAGGCTACCCCCTCTGTCAAGTCGAGTCTTGCATTTAACTTTGCTGCTTTCTCCTCTTTCGTCATCCCATTTCCTTTTTCTCTCTTCTCTTCTCTTTTCTCGTACTCCCTCACTCTTATTATTCATACCACTATATCCAATCTGAAGCATCTGTTGAAACCATATTTTGTTCTGTTACGCCCCTCTTTTTCCCCTCCCTCTTTTTCACCAACTCTCTTTCTTTTCCCGTTTTGGAAACCTCTTGTAGATTTCAACATTGTCCCTAAGGCCGTGTTGAAGTCTATACTCTCGCCTGAAAGCGATCTCTTCCCCCATCTTGACCTCGGATGCAGAGGGCTCTCAAGATGGACCCTCCTTCGGGAGCTGCTCACGACCCCGTCAGGCAGCAATTCCTGCGCCAGTTGCACTGGTTCCTCTCCCAGATCACAGCGGAGGCGATACAGGAAACCGGCAACAGCAACTTTGATAAACAGAAGCGGAACGACAAGTTCTACAACAGCCTAAAGATCCTGGCTGACCATGTCGTCCGGTTCAACGATAACCGGGAGAAGATCAGAGAGTCCGCTTCGGCGTCTATCTCTGCTCCAAGGGCCACTACAGGAGAATATGCAGGTCTCCAGGCATCAAGCGCACCCACCGGCGCTTTCATGCATACACAATCTGCTGGTTCGGTAGCACAGCAGAACTCCGAACTGGGGAGTCTAGCACAGTCTTCGCTTCCCAAACATAGGAACTTCACTGAAGCTCAGATGGCGCAGGGCCATATAAACATCCCTGCTCCGATCTCTGGCGTTTCGAACGGGCAATCTGTGTCACCTACCATGTCGTTAGAGGCATCTTTTGCTGCCATGCCTTCACTGCAAGGTAGCAGGGCACACTCATCAGAGTCCGTTCCAACCGTCGGGGCAATGAGCGCTCCTCGATCACCAGTTGTGAATCCCACCCGCAGCAGCAACAACATGGGTCAGACTGCACCCGGGTCATCCACCTCTCAGAGCAAGCCTTCAACAAACTTTGGGTTTGCTGTGCCTCTCAAGAGGCCTGCCCCATCCATACCGCCCCTGCAAGCGGCTGCCATCTCATCGACCGTAGAGATTGAAGCTGCGGCAAACGATCTCATGAATCCCCGAAGAGATAGTCTGAAAGCTTCCCAGGCTCCAGACGTTGGCCGGGGTCAACCTCACTACCTCTCAACATCTGGCACAGCACCCATCATTAATAATGCCGACGACGGCAACAACTCCAGTGGCTCACGCAAGCGCAAGCGCCAGAAGAAGCAATGGTGCCCGCACTGCAACGACCACAAGGAAGGCTTCAGAGGCCCTCACGAGCTCGCCCGCCACATGAACATCCAGCATACGACCAAGAAGACAGTATATATTGTCTACGATGACTCTCCGGAACAGAACATGTTCAAGGACTGCAAGCATTGCACTCGCCGTAAGATTTATGGCCAAGACTATAATGCCGCGTGCCATCTTAGACGAGCTCACTTCAACAAGCGGCTGAAGACCGACACTCCTGCCCAGAGAGAGTTTAAGCAACTTCATCCCGACCATCCTCCAATGGAGGAGCTACGCCCTTGGCTACGGAAATGCATCGTTGATGTCTCCAAGCTCAAGGAAAAGAAGTACATCGACTCCCAAGATGAGGCCATCATCAAGATGGAACCTGCCGTCAAGTACGACGACCAAGCTTTGTCTGATCTAGAACCAGAGCAAGATCAAGACCACTTGATCTCAGATGATGACTGCCGGCTGGATGGTCCGGCGACTCCACCACCAGAGCCCCATTCCGAGCTGGAACAGCAACTGGACTCCCAACAGTCTGCACCGAAGCTTGTTATGAACGACTCAATGCTTGACAGCTTCGTCGACCTCGACTTCCAATTCGGCCTCGACTCAACGACTGGCATGTTCGACGACTTCACCCAACAACCGGAGTTCGTCTTCAACGCTCCATCAGTCACGGCTCCCCCTCTTCCTCAACAACAACAGTCATCAGTCCCAAGAGGTTCCTCAACCAAGAACCTCTTCGCGTCTCAACTTCAGTTCTTGGGCATCCAGCCTAATCAGATCGTCTCGGATAATATACCTGACTTTGTCGGCCTCGACCCAAATGCAATGTTCGGGCTGCAGTACGATATGGCACCATCCGATAGTAACAGCGTAGAGGTTTCTAATGGCGGTGACGCCATGTCGTTCGACAATTTTGACTTCAACCAGTTCCTTCACGGCACCATCATGAACTGACGCGATTAACAACCGATAAACAAGAAGCTTCGCTATCTTATCTGACACTCTTGAGAAGTTTCGTGTAGTCTGTCGAAGACTTCAAGCAAATGTAGTAGGCAATTAAACAGTTCACAGCTACGACATTCAGAAACAATCAACTTAAGCAACGACAAAGACAAATGATGGTGGAAGTTTATGATTCTGTACTGCGTATGCAGATGTCGAAAGAACGTTTACGGCAGCCAATGTAGCCAACATGACATCATGGATGGTTCTCGCGGCGCTCTCAATTTCAAACACATTTGAGAATTCTGCGGCCATCTCATCCATGTTAGCTTCGGCGGCTGACCAGAGCTTCTTGTATTCGCATTCAACGAACCACATTAACAACTACTACAACCAATCGACAGACAACTCAACGCGACCCTTTCAACTCGACGTCTCAATCAATCAATCAATCAGCAAGCTCGCATTCACATACTCAATTACTCATCACTGCATAATCGGCGCATTACCACTCGCATCTCAGTATCTGTATTTTATTTTCCTATCTTGGTTTCTATCATCCTTGCCATGTTAGCTCCAGGCTAACGTGTCTAACTACATGTAAACTCCCGACTAGCTTGCCACAGCCATATCGATGCTTCAATGCATCTGCAGCTACGGAAGAGAGTTTACTTTTTGATTTCACTTCTTCATTGTTCCATGTTGACATTTTCACTTGGTTTTTACATAACGGGGTTTGGTGCTTTATTTGTCCCAATATTATTGTTTGGTCTTCGCTATTACGGCTGCAGCATAACGAAGCTAACGACGTCAGAATGATACCCATGACCCTTTCTTACCAACATAACTTGGCTGTGGCTACCTGATCAGTTTCTTGGAGTGGATATATTTGATTAGTGTTTTCAGGCGTTTCAGCTATTCGCATCGGTTGTCGTGTTTCCGGAGTTTGACATGTATACTGCGGATTATCATCTATCTTCGTGGTTTCTTGTGGATATGTTTGGTTTGCGCTTCTTGGAGTGAGCTCCATGCTCATGGTTTGATTCCGCGGTTCCAAATAATCCTGTACTAGAGTCTTGTCTGCTTGAGGCTACATGTTTAATCTTTATGTTTTTCTTTGAGCTTCCGGCTGATGGGTATGGTATCTAATCCGTATCGACAGGGGTACTCACTTGAAGCAGAAGCTGGTGGTCGAAACCGAGTGCATAGAGCATTCTCAATCAAGATGATTTGAAGTGTCAGATGTGACGTTACGGCATATATGCACAAATACCCTTAGGGGCTCAGCAACTACACGCATGCATCTTTCGACCGCATTCAACATTCATACAAAACAAACAGACAGACAGACACACTCAGCTAATCGCTAACGTTGACGACCACGATACTCACATCACTGAGCTTCTAGCTTACTCAGCAACAGATGCAGATAATTGATAACACGGCCGACTAGACTCACGCAGCTAGCACAGTTTCTTGCGCCTGCCCTCTTCTTTATTTTTCGTTTTCAGATCAAATCCATATCCTACAACAGCTTTTACCAGAATGACGACAGACTGCAAAAACAAGAAGACCACCAGTGTGGCTTTGAGTTCTACCACAATAACATCAGACCCCGATCGATTGATCTCATGATCGCAAGATCCTTAAGATCTTACTACTTCGCTTCTCCCGGCTTGGCCGGCTGACTCAGGTATTTATATACATTTACAAAAGTATATCCATCACCTCGAGCACGCCGGACCCGACTGCCATCTCATCTCATCTCATCACACTCCATCACATCTCATCACATCACATCACATCTCATCACGACGACAAAATAAAACCCCGGCGGTATTATATTACTACATGCAACAAAACATTACATTACATTACGTTACATTAGCACTTACGAAATATCAACGATCAAGTATTTTTGCAAAAAGCAGAAGACGCAAGCAAACAAGAGTTAATTACTTGACAGTAATTTCGCATCACGTCAAATGCAAGATCAGATCCAAAGAATCACATCAATCGATCAATCGATCAATCAGTTAGCTACGCATCGGTGTTGGGTAGGCATGCACGCAGATGCATGGTGAAATGTTGAATTTTATCGTTCTGGATTACGTTGGTTACAGGAACAGGGTAGGGTAGCACTCGTTGGGTCAGGCCGGGTCGGTGTACGTTTATACGGTTGGTGTATGTCGGGAGTACCAGTACAAATTTGATTTTCGACTCTCTTCTTTCTTCGCACCTTTCTTTTTCTTCTTGTCCGTTTTTTTGGAGCTCGAGGCCGGTCCGCCAGCCAATTTAATTTCATCGGCGGTCTCGGGTTTCTGTAACCTGGATAAGTTGCGGCTTGCGTAGTTTTTTTTATATAGGGAGAATAGCTTGTCAAATTAAAATGTCAATGGAGTTACAATTTCTGCAAATAGTTCTGGACTACATAGCAGTGACGGATTGTCCCGCGAAGCCAGACCAGGACGGCGAATCTTGTTCCATGAGATAAGGTGACGGGTGCAATCCGCCGCAAAACGTGTGACACAAGGGCAGCACACGTATATGCATTCTTAGAACCCTGTTTAGCTCTATCCTACTTTATATTATAAACTTAGGCCTTGAAATTGGTGGACATCATTACATTTCTAGAATTCTAACGTAAACAACAGCGAGCTGGCGTCTGACACCGAGGCTGATGATTTATGGTGCCGACTAATGAGAAGCGTTATGCTCAGACAAAGGCATGCGCATATGCCTGATAAATATATCTTCAATTACCCATTATTGTCTCGTAAACCAAACCTTCATCAGCTATTACATATAAAATACATATATATAAATTATAAACACACGCTTAATAAGTCTGCTCTTTATAAGATAATGCTTGAATAAATGTGAATAGAAATCTGGATACACGTATCTGCAAAAGCAGGATAAACTAAAAATCGGAGAATATGGTTCATCACTTGTAGGAAGGTGTCGCCAGTAATAGTTGCACTGGGATTTCTGAAGACTATGCTGTGCAGCCATAATTGGAATTCCCCAGTTGTGGTGAGACTTCAAAGGTCGAGGGTATCAGAAGGGTTGGAGAAAGATAATAATCAAACAATGCTCTTTGACCGATGTAACCTGCGGCGGGGAAAGTTCCCGATGGCTGAAGCCTCCCCAATTCTGAATTAAAGGGGCTTCGGGGCGTTTGTGGCCAACGACGATGAGGTTGCCATTATAACGGATCTCGGTTTTCCAGCCAAGGAGTTGGAATTGGTTAAGCTTCTGGTATATCTATCCAAGAAGATCTGAAGGCCGAGGACGGGATCACAATCGTCCCAGTGCTAATCGCGGACGTTGCCGCGGCGTCTCATGCAAGACCAGGCACAGCTCAGCGAGTAGTTACGACTGAATGTGCTGTGACATCTCGAGATCCAACTCCAACTGAGCGTTGCAAAGTGGTATTGCAATGTTTCGGTGACTTCGCGGGTTCTGGGAAGACGCAATGGAGATACGCCCTTCCACTGTATTCCTGTCGATGTTCGGGCCTCCATGCTTGTGTATCTCCGTAACAGCTCCCTAACACTGTGTCTAGAGAGATATTTTATCTCTCATAGCCGGCTCTTCATATCCACCGCTTTGCCTTTGCCCTTGCCCTTGCCCTTATTTTTCTGTTCGACTACCTTCATCTTTCCTTTACTGGGATCTGGCTCTCCTTCTCCCCAAACTTCATCCGTATATTCATTCGTAGTATCTAGCCATTCCACCGGATCCTCAACTTCTGCGCCGTTGTCGAGTGCTTTTTCCCCTCCCCGCCCGATAGCAAACGCATCCATCTCCGTCTCCTGTGTGTCCATCACCTCGAGCAGCCCAACGACATCCATCCCATCAATTGACTTTTGGAACTCGACGTCGTCTGAATATTGATGCGTCCGCTCTACATGATCCACACCTTTGAATGTCGACGATGTTGACTCTCGCGGCGGTAGTAAAGAATACGGTCCTACCGCGCTGGTGTCACCGTCGAAGTGGGTATTGGAAGAGCTGCCCTGGTCGCTTTTTTCACCCAAGAAAGAAGCATACTCGGCTTCTCCAGCTGATAAGGAGCTAGATTGTTGTATAGGCGTTCTGAAGTCCTGGTGCTGCTGCGAGCTTGAGCTGGACGCATCGTTCGTAAGGCGGTCAGCCCAGATGTGTGAATTTTGCGTTGACTTGTTGGAATTTGACGACGAGCCGGATTTGGCGAGTGACTGCAAGAACGACATTGCGTAGCTGTAGGACGTCACAGAATATATAACACGGAAACCACGTTCGATTCAACGACCTTCGATGTGTATCAAATAAGCTCCCAGGGTCAAGTAAGTAAGTAGACAGAGAGTCATTCTTTCGGACCCTGGACTGGAGGGGGAGGCGGGTATATAAGAAGTATCTAAAGTCTACGGACGCGCGAAGATGAACTGGAACGAAGGTTAGATTACCGTTTCGGGCGAACGGATTGGCGCATGTGAAAGCCGTTGCTCGCAGTCCTGCCGAAACTCCATTTCCGACGTTGTAAGTGGCAACTCCAATTGTCTACAACTGAGATATGGTGGCCGGATGACCATGCACAACTACATTGAAATTGATAATAGTACATTATATAAGTAAATACTTGCAGATGAAATGGGTAGAAAATAAATTATGGATTCGATATGTGCGTTCAGTGTGTCCACCGCCAACCAAAATGTGTTCAACTTCAGCAGACGAAGCCGGACGTGGCCAATCATCAAATGTACTTGCAACCCACCTCAAGGACTATCTTCAATGTCGTCGTCTGCGAGAACCAGTCCCTCCAGACTGTCCTCGACACCTTCTCCCCGTTGATCTCCTTCACCAATCCCCACAATCCCAACACCGCCATCCTTTCGCCTTCTGAACCTGCCACCGTACTGGCCCCCAGCTTCTTCCTTTTGTCGTCTGACTTTCCTCCGCACTTTAACATTCCCCATCTCGTCTTCTTCGCCGTTCTCCACCTCTTCCTCCTCATCCGGCCCGTCTGGGACAGCTTCACTCTGATCCCCGACGCCGCGATACAAGACAACCTTCTCCAGATTCTTCATTGCCGGCGTCCGCAGCCCACCAACCCTACGCAACTTTCCCTTCGTGATCCTATGCGCGTAGGGCAGATACTCAAGCAACGCGTCCAGTTCTGCCATGCCGCCTGCGATTTTCTCGTTCCCGAAGTCACGCAGGCCGCTTGCCACGAATATCCCGACGAGGCCCTCAATCACCTCTTTATCTCGCCATAGTCGCTGCGACATCGGATAGTACATCGTTCCGCTGCTGCCGGTACCGCCCCTGCTGCTCTCTCGCTTCACCTTTGTGGGTAGACCGAGGAGCGTCCCACGCACAGCGACCTGGAAGGATAGTTCGCCTTGCCGCATGTTGTCCTCAACTTGATTACGGCTGCCGGGTGAGATAAAAGAGGAGAGAAGGTCCGCATCAGAGAGATGCTCGATGCACGCCTCAAATTGCTCGATGAAGGAGTCACCACCGCAGGAGGGGAGATAGTTTTCATGGACGCCGGAGATGAAGGTCTCCAAGTCAACCCCGGCGGTATCGATCAGCGTGGTGATATCGACAAGAGAAGGCGGACGAGCAAATGTAGCCAAGTCCGGCGGCGGGTCTGGCAGAATCTCAGGTGGTTGTATCCGAGGGTCCGATGGGTCGACTGAGGCATCTATGTTAGCAGTGCAGATTAACCATGTAGTTTCGGGACATACATCTCTTGTTCCAGACGACCTTGCCGACAGCATGAAATATGCCCAGCGATGACTCTCGTTGCGTGATCAGCTCCAGCCTACATAATGCGTTAGCCATCATTTAGAAGAAGTCAGATGCAGGCAACCTACGTTAACCTCTCACTCTCACTCGCTTCCACGCGGGTTTGCGTGCCTCGACCCTTCCCCTTCTTTCCCCTGGGCGGCACCTCCCTCCTTGAGAGGCCAGCACTTTTTCCGATCATTATAAACTCCAGCGTGTTAATGGCACTTCGAATATCCCCACACGCGCCAACACCTACGAGTACAGCTGCAGAAGGCCGCTCCGTCCCCGTTCGCCGCGCCTCCAAATCAATCACCTTCTCCAGAGCCTTCTGCATAATTGTCGCTGCAACCTTGTTGAATGGAATGCTCGTTGTCCGACGGTGATTCAGCAACTGTGGACCCAACAGCCGATGCGGCGTTATTGAGCTACTATTCGACTGGGTGGTGAGGTTCTCGCTGATTATGAGAATACACGGCGACGGGAGCACATCGTCTTGCGGTGTCGCCAGGAACTCGTGCACGGCGCCACGGAAGGACATCATCGCCGATGACCCCGCGGCAGACGAGCTAAATATATTTGGTAGGTCTTCGAGCAGTATGACTTGCCGTCGATTCGGGTCTCTAGGCTTTTCGGCCTTCTTGGCGAGTGCGTTACTCGACGCCGATGTGACCAACGTCAAGGCGCCATAGCCTGTTCCACGGCCCATGAATTCCTCAAATTTCGCATTCAAGCTTTCATAGATCCCGTCTGCACTGCTGTCGTACTGCGAGGGGTTCTCCCACTTCAGGACGTCAAAGTCCATCTCCTTCGCGAGTGCAGTGATCGTTGCCGTCTTGCCGCTACCAGAAGGACCCGAGAGAACTAGGAGGCGCTGAATCGTTTATATAAGTCCCTTTCGATCCGAGAATGCGCGAGATAAATAGCTGTAGCAATGAGCATTCGCATGAACATACCTTTGATGAAGCGCTGGCGAACACGTCGGCCAACCAGGTTCGTACGTCGTCGATTTTACGTTTATGCACCGCCAGTTCAGCTGTCGACGTCGGTGCATATTTATCCGCCCATGTCTGCAATTCTATAGCTTCATGAGCTGGATTAGAAGCATTGAGGCGAGCTTTTGAAGGCTTCGTAGGGCAAATGTTCGACGGCGGCGTGGGCAGCTTTCGAGGCAACTCGTCCGGCTCGGATGAGATAATTGGGACGACGACCTTACGAACATTGCGGCGGCGATTGTCGTCGTCAGAGGACGACTCGATGCTATCGATGTCTTCGTCTTCATGCAATTGTTCTGAGAGCTGGCTGATCCCTCGCTTCGGCTTCCTAGGAGGTTGTGTGTGTGTAGCCTTTGAAAAGAAGGAGGAGATTGAAGGCGTCTGCTTCGTAGCCTGGGAAGCGGGAAGCTTGGACGTCTTTCGCGGTGATGTGACCGTAGCTGAAGCCTTCGGCCGCGATGTCCTGGCTGACTTGGACGCAGCAGCAGTCGTCTGAGCAGTCGTAGCGCTAGGAGTCGCGCGACTCGTACTGGCTGATCCATTCAACGTGCCTTTGGGCTTGCTCGTGCTCGTGGATCGCGTGGACCTCGTGGAGATACGTCTCGTTGACGTCGTTTCGGCATCGGACTTGTGAGGGGCAGTAGCAGCGGCACGAGTGCCTGCAGGCTCGTCGTCGTCTTCATCACTGGAAATGATCCGAATCTTACGCGGCCGTGCCATTGGCAGTCAGGATGAGTAGCTAGAGGACTGTCGCGATGTCATGAAGCAAGGGTGAACACGGGGTTCTGAGAGATACCACAGCTATAGAACGTCACTCCGGACCGGGAAAGTTGCCACCGTCAAACATCTTCAATTGCTTGTGTTGTTATCGATATCGCCCCTCCACACCGATTCGACTCTCGATCAATCACGATGATTTCATCTACGGCACTCTCCGCAACTTTCCTCTTTCCCATATTGTGTACCTTGCTTCAGCGCTATTTTCCAGGAACAGGGTGCACCGGCTTGTAAAGGCGATACGTGGAGAACGAAGCCCATGCAGGCATGCATTACACAAGCAACCAGTAAGGGACCACAACCAGCAACCTGCTATCTTCGCAGGTGCATACATCCAGCATGGGATCATGACAGAGCTACGACCTGGAAACTTACCCATACTGACAACGATGTTTCGAAACATTTGTCGATGCCTCATCATGTAGCAATACCGCAAGGTCCCCAGGTTGGCCCTGGCGGCCGCTCCCGGCCGGCATACTAGTTCCGGACTCTTTGTCATCAATGAACATCAGCATTTGCGTACTACAATGGGACTTTCATAAAGACTCAAGATATGCATAAGTGCAAGTACCGCATGCGTATGCATAGGTGCCGTTCGTACGCATCATTCAGCCGGAAGAGCGGAACACATTAATCAGTCAGAGCGGGTCCCCGAGACCATCTCCGTCAAACGGTTGATTGCAAGGTCCGCCTTGCGCTTTGGCGGGACCACTCTGTCTTGCATCGGGAATTTCAGACCAGAGCGGTTGTAATGTCCCAGGGGAAATATTCACAGAACGGCGAGTGTGTTCATCCACCTACACTCCGTATTCCGCGTATCCGAGCTGATGTGGCTGTGCTGACGACGACATTCAAGTGATGATAGCAAATGGCCAAGGCGTTTGCCTGGTGCGGCTCTGTTCGGGCCCGCTTATTATCATTATACGGAAAATTGCCAGAATGAGCATGCAGTCGCTGGCGCTGGCTTCTCGAGACTGAATTAGAGTTGTGTGGATGGTATGGGTTTCTGGTAGAATACTACCAATCGTGATCTGTCGTCGGCCTAGCAGGGTGCATGCAGATGTCGAGGCGATGCAGTCATTGGCACGCTTTCCGATCCGAAGACGCAATGATGTGCATATCGATGCGTCTCACGAATCAAGAGGCGAAGTCGAGCAGAAGGCTACCGTTGAATAAACACCGGACTATCAACTTGGCATATCTTGGGTTCAAAGGTGAATCATGCGATATCATCGTTCGAAAGGCCAGTAGCGACAGCGGTTGCCAACCCGTGAGGCAAATCTAGGGTTAATACGACTCGATTCGATTCGAGATAGTTTAATTCATACCCGATCGAGACGCTTACGCTCCGTATTGTCTGCCTACGTTATACAATGTCGGCATGATCAACGATTCTCACGGCCACGCAAGGGCACCAGCAGGCGCCTAACACGCTTGGCTACAGCCAACTAACGTTACGTTGACGTCCTCACGGCATATCTCCCCTCGCACAAACGAACGGAACAAACGCAAATGCCGTGCGACACACGTCTGCGGGTTTCAAGACCTCACTATCGAACTCCGCTTCTAGAAGCCCCGCTCTTGATCTCAAGCGCCGATCTTATTATATTATTAGCGCAAGGCTGAGCCCACGAGAGTTCTCCCGCTACCGGCGACCGGCACCGTCTGTCCCTATCAAACCATCAGCTGCAGCTCCGACTCACAACAGCGTATACACCGAACATCTCCAGCCGGCTGCACAGATCCGCATGCATGAACGCGAGCGTTGATTGCAACCGACGAAAGCAACCGTCGCTGCCTGTTGGTGTGCATGTCATGGTCGGGATGGTATGTATTAGAAATCGGGACGCTCCTATTAGTTCGAACAGGGACAGAGCATTGTATCACTGTCCAGGTATACCAGCAGTATACACGTATGCCACGCATGAATACATACTGCAGACTAGCGATCGCAAGGTCGCCGTTCTGTACATGTATATCGGTGATCCGTCCATCTTCGCCTCCCGCTCGAGCTCTAGGAAATTGATCAGTTGGAGGGTCCAAGTACACATGCACACGTGACTTAGCTCAAAGATAGAAGCGTCGATGGATTTCTAGTTGCACACGAGCTCTGCATCTGATCATCTGCTGCCCGACAAACCATGTCCAACCTTAGCGTCAGGAATGTTAATCCTGTCGACGGACATGTGTTTTGTTCCTCTCGTCTGGCTGATACAGGTAGACACAATGCCACCGTTGCAGTCCCTGGTTTATAGCGCTGTTGTACCGGTGTTTTGAATGTCGAATCCCTCTGGATGCCTGGAATTGGATCCCGTATGGTGCGCGTGTGCGTACAGGCACCCATTCGCACAAGGTATCGGATCATGCAGAAAGGCTGTGGTATTACATGGGTGACATGATAATGTTGGCCATCGATCTTTGACAATCGATCTTGTTGTTGGGGCCATGCAGTCCAGATGTACGCACG
The DNA here is from genome assembly GCA_020064725.1 of Drechslerella dactyloides. Taxonomy (NCBI): domain Eukaryota; kingdom Fungi; phylum Ascomycota; class Orbiliomycetes; order Orbiliales; family Orbiliaceae; genus Drechslerella; species Drechslerella dactyloides. Next base: position 741,814 of record JAGTWJ010000017.1, read on the forward strand.
CCCTCGCGGTCCGGTCGAGTCCGCCCTGGATTTTCGCCCGTCGACGAAGCGTATTTGGAATACGCGGATGGGTCTATATAACACGAGCATGTCAGAAGCATGCGTCCGTCTTTCGGACGGTGCACGAATCCAACCGGGATTAGTGGGAAGGCACCCGACAATGATATCACGGCTGAAGTTAAGCTTCCCAAGCTATTCTAAGACCTCTGGCTAGCGTCGGACCTGAGGAGTAAAAGAAATCTGGTGGCGTCTGAAAAACGCCGCTCACGCAGTCGAACAGGCCACAGGGCAAGAGGAGCCGGCTAGCGCGCATGCAGGTCATGAATTCCTCGACCTGACAGCCCCACGTTCTTTCCCCAGCTCTTCGCCTTTGAGACATGCGACTCAGACCTCCGTTCCGATGCTGCCCATGCAACATACCTTGCCAACTAATTAGTAAACGACGCGACGTCGAGCAAGCCGGTAGCTCGTCGACATGGGCTGCGGCGCCAACAGCGGTGTCGACAAGTACAGCATCTGTGTGGACTCGCTACGCGAGATTAATGACCCGTGAGCATCGGAGCCGTGGCTAGGCAGCTTCCAGATCAGGCACCATACGTTTGAACCTGTCGAACTCGCTCTTGGCGGATGATGGACCTGGACCTGGACCTGAACAGTCATTTACAGGGCAGCTCTCCGCTATCAGCTCGAGCTCAGCTTGCCGTGCTCCTCGCGGTGCTCCTTACGTGAGGTTAGCGGGCCAAATGTAACCAAGCTCGGTGTATGCGTCGGCCGCTTGACGGTTAGATATGGTATATACGTTACTAATACTAATGCTTCGAATAGAGTATACGTATAATCCCTTAGGATCCCTCGAACGGACCTGAATCAGAGCTAGGACCACCCGCGTTTGCGTGTTATGCACCTTAGACGACACGGCTCGCGAGGAAGAAAGCGTGGAGGCATGCAGTGTTATCCAGTAATCAGACAGTTTCGTCGAACATCTATGCGGCCGTCCATACCGAGCTATCGACGGAATCAGTGCAATGTGGAGGTGGATATCCAATGCAATCCCGCGAATGCAATGCAATCGTCCGCGTATTCACACGCCTGTGACTGGCTGGAACCCTGGAAGTCCGGCTGCGATATCAGACGAAGCTTCTTGCGACTGCCTTTTTTGACGGCACACAGCTAGGTAGACCATATCACCGGGCACGCGGGATTTGGACCATTGCATATAGCGCACCTTGCTGCTAGGAGACGGGCCTTGCTGGATGAATTGTGCTATGGACTAGTCTCGGGCAGATGTGGAGGCTAAAGAGACCGAGTACCTACTCGTTAAGCAGCGACTTCCGAGACCTATGCTATAAGCGTGTGTATAAACTGTGCGAGCACGTTATAAATCGTGAGGTATGCACGTTACTCGATTATATCGGGTGCATCGGACCTCGCGGCTGTCAAATCACGCGACTTGCCTCACTCGATTGACCGATTGACTATCTTATATAGGTACTTAGATTCCGCTTCGGAGCCGCCCTGCATGATCTATGCTGAGAGTTTTTGTCTTGATTGATGGGTGTCTGGAGGGATCAGAGAAGCATTTGCATTCCATTGCATTCCTGTCGATGCAGCGTTGCACCGGCACCTGTCCCACCAAGGGATGGCGCCTGGCCGCATCTTGGCTTTTTTAGTTAGTAATATTCCTTGTTACTCGATGTCGACAGGCCGTGTGGACCACGCTCCGGTGGGAGGATCGATACTTGCATGCATGCATACATGCGGGCTTGTTTGGGCGAGCATGCATAGGAATGGATGCAGTGCACCCATCTCAAAACTTGTTGGATGAGAGGAGTTTCATGAGCAGGTGGGCGCAGGATATTGCATTGTAAGGCTGCTTGCGGACAACTGCAGCGCAGCTTTGCTGAAAGTGTCGTCCAATGCGCGGATTCAGAGCAGTGCATCTGCGAGATCGATTCGCCAGTCTCCTGCCGGTACGTGTACTTTTCTAAGTTACACAGTACATACATGTAGCATGTAGGTACTTCTTACTTACTGACGTATGCTATAATATTACGTCGACGGAGGCGTGATAATGGCGATGATGATGTCTCCCTCCAGACGAGACATCTGGCGCTCAATGAAAGACTGCTTCCAGAACACACATGTGAGGCTCGGCCTATAGGATGCGAGTTTGTCAGAAGATACAAGTTAGGTTCCAGCAGCTTTCGCCCTTGGCCAAAAGCAATGACCAAGAGAACAAAACCTCTCTTTTCGCTTGTCCGCTTCAGCAGAGTCGGATGGCTGCTGCCTAGCCTGCCCCCAAAATTATCAAAGAGAAGCGTCAGTCATTCAGTCGCCCAAGAGCCGGAGCCACCCTCCTGCACGAAACACCAGGGAGCAAGAGGGGAGGCCTCGCCCGCACCCCGGCTCCCCGCGAAGAAGCAAATAAAAGCAGCACACTCCAATCCCTGCTCGCTCAAAACTGGCAGCCTGAAGCTAAAATTTTCTCGTCATAAGCTGCTTTTTTGCGGCGAGGGGGTACGGGCGCCAGAAATCTGTCATCGGCGGTGGAGCTAGCTGTACCAGATCTCATTTTCTCGGGCTCAAAGGGCTCGATGAATTCTCTCTTGGGGACGGGTACGCAGTGCTCCACACGCACGCACCCACGCACGTAATGAGCATAGGCAGACGCCTGAGAAACCGGCGGCCGAATCATCCATTACGTTGGAGATGCAGGTTACCGTCCGCCCGTACACTTTTGGATCCAATATCACTCGCTTTGTTCTGACCCCCCTCTCTGTCGACGACTTCTGCCTGTCTTCATTGTGGAGCGGGATGCTTGGCGGGTTTGCTTGCTCCAACGAGGCGAAACAGCGAATGATCGAGAGGGACAGGTAGAAGCGCTAAGGCATCGGCTGGACTGGCTGGCTGGGCCAGATTGCATTCGCACTCTCCCGTTATCCACAGCACGGTGTGCCACGGCTGGCTGTGTATCTGTGAACGTTAGCGTTGGAGTTTCGAAGTTGCAGATGGCGGTGACGCATTGCCGGTGATGGTGGAGCCCCATTGTCAGGGACGCGCAGAACGCCCAACAGGACGAGACTTGACTGCAGACTGGGCGTTAGAGAGGCTTTGAGTCGCGCAGATTTGGATTTGAGATATCGATCGAGGCGGACACTGCGCTGCATGCCACATACCTGTCGCTTGGGGCGCGCTGGCTGTTGGGTCCCGCGCCGGCGCACTAGCTCCGTGCTCTGGTTGATTAATTGGCATCGCGAGTTAATTCGGGAGCGGAGGCCAGTGCATGCATTACGGTCGAAAAGCGATATCTTTCAACCGGGAAGGAACAGCCTTCTGAATCATGCTATCACACTCCGCTGCTTCTTGATATTAAACCCGATCTGGTGGCAACAGCGAGGAGAATGGAGCATTAGCTTTCTTGCATCTGGCGTCCCTCAGCTTTGCCAAATTGTCGAAGCTAACATTGACTCCCTTTTCATCTCTCTTTCGTTCTCTCCTCCTCTCAGCATCTAAAATAGAAACTTGCTGCAACCGATTTCCCAGGATTTTTGTCTTGTCGACCACGCGTGTAGGACGGCACCTCGCATTCGTCAGCCTGTGCGTTTTCATTGTATCGAAGTCGGTTCGTTCCGCGCAATCCCTTCAAGCAGCTCCCTAATCGATCCTGCTCGCCGAAGCTACCGCTCAGCTGGCCCCCCCGAACAGACGGACGACCATATATGTAGACGGAGCCTCAGCTGCTCGGATCGAACTGAAATCTCATCGTCCCTTCGCAAAGGAAAATAAAGTCTCATCAAGTCTGGATCACTCCGCGGCGCTTTATCTGTCCTGTTAATTGCATTCCAGTCAGCAACCTTTCCTGTTTGTACGCACAGGTCCAGCTCGAAATCTCCCTCCGGCCGCTTTCAAAAGCCGCTGGGAATTATCACCGTCAGCTGGTGCTACGACACGAACGAAAAGGTACGTCCGTATGCAGCCGTTCGGTATCACTGTGTGAGCTTGCCCCTGCATTTGAATTCGACAATTTCGAGTCCCCAGAAAAACCCGCACAGTTGTGCTGCGCTTTGCTCGTTTTTCCCACGCCCGTGAGATTTCAGGTCCAGCTCGTGCATTTGCGGGCCTAATTTGCAGCACCGCACGAGGGAGACCAATACCGAGCGGGTCGTCGAAATAAATCACTTCTCGCGCATGCATTAGCCCGCCGAAGTGAATGAACGAAGCACCGCAGCCTGGGCAGGCTGGTCGTTCGATTTCTCTCTCCCGCTCCCCTCTTTTCTCATCTGTGCCCCCCAATTATAGCCAACTGCCTGCAGGATTACGCTAGCTGCAGCAGCAGGAACGAGCGAGCGGAGCGAATGGCTTGCTTGCTGCTCCCTCTTCCTTTTTTCTCGCTCTCGCGAAAGGGCCGGAACGTGGGAGGACCCCAGTGCCTGGCTGTCTGTTTAAAACCGGCTGCGCTGCACAGCAACCAAGGTTCCTTCCGCAAAGAGTAGCTTGCGCCTCTTCCCTTTTAATTCGCCATCTGCCCACCCGTCAATCTCACCTGCTTTGAATTCTCCCTCCTACTTGGTCCTGAACCTCAGAGCACTCTCGATTCTCTCGTGGGAGCGACTATCTCTTTCCTGCCTTCCTCGATAGTCACGGCCGTATCGCCTGCTATCGATCGAATCTCGTTTCCCTTTCCTCTCCCAACCAGCAATCGATGCGTCCCGGACCCGGCACTTGAGTTCCCCCCTGGCTTTGGTTAGGATAGCAAAGACAACTTGCACATTCCGATCTCGCGGGTCTGCCGGCCGCCTTTCTTCCCTCTTTGCCCCTCATCGAGCTGAAAAGACCTCGACCAAGCTGCCGCTTTCTTTTCTCATACTTCATCTCATCTTGGATCTGATTTGCATCTTGCGAATTTTAAATTTATCGCTTGCTTGCTTGCTTGCTTTCTTGAACGTTCGGTTCTCCGTATACTGGGGGTTTCGTTTCTCGCTCCACCTAGTCTGGGATATCAGCGTCAAGGGGAATCGCTACCGACCCGCGGAACTCTGCTTTTCTGACCATCGGGATTAGTCCGTAGACTTGCCTCTTTTTCTCTTGGACCCACGACTCATCGTATATCCTCTGGACGACCGACCTACAAGATTGAACGCTTCTTAGTTTTCCCTAGCCATCGATTATAAACCCACCAGCCTGCCCATCAGCATCAAATATATATTATCGTTATCGTCGGATGAAGGGCTAGGCGACCACATACCAAGGCTCTCCCTCAACATTCCCAAGGATCCGCCGAATTCAGCAGCCCACCAACCTTCACCCTGATAGCCACGGTGTTTTCCGCCCTAACACAATGTCGTCTCGCCGGTCGGGGGCCGCAGTAGTGAAGAAGGAGGAAGCCAAGTCCTCGTAAGCAGCAGCCATCAGATTATACACCGAGTCGAGTAGCGGAGCGAGTCAAGAATGCTGACGATGTGCATGGGGGCGGCAGCAGTGCGTCGACAGTGCGGAGAAACTCATTCGCCGGGCTGGACAAGCCAGCCAAACCAGCGGCCGACGACAAGAAGGCCGCACCCAAATCGTAGGCCGCCAACCTCCCCCGCAACACATCAACACATGAAGGCTAACATGCGTGCATTCGCGCCCTCCAGAGTCGGCGGCATCGACAGCCTCATCGACTCCGTGGCCAAGATCGCGATTTCCAAGGAGGACGACAAGACGATAGATGCAGCCGCACCGAAGGTCATCGCCGCGCCAAAAGTCAGCTCCACAGCAGCCGCCAAGCCAACAACAAAGCCGACCAAGAAGGCACCAGCCCCGGCGCCAAAGACTCTGGAAGATGACGACGGCGATGTCGAGCTGTCGTCCAAGTCAGCGATTATCGAAGATGTCACGGCCTCGTACGTCTCCTCGATGAAGGAGATTCTCTCGTCGTTCGACAGGACCCTGCAGCTTTCCGACAGTACAACCGAGAAGAAGGTGATTCTCACAAGATCGCAGCCGACAGTCGTCAAAAAGGAGAAGGACACCGCTTTGCCACTGCCTCGGTTCTTGATCACGGGAGCTGCGAATGATGATGGCATTAGAGTGCCAATCAAGAGACGGACAATGCCAGCCATGAAGAAGGAGACATCGGACTCTGTCAAATCGCCGTCGTCTGTGACTGCTGCTGTGGATGAGAAGGAGGTGAAGGAAGTGAAGGAGGAAAAGAGCGGCAAGACACAGAAGCCCATCAAGCAGGAGCCCGAGAAGGATGCGGCCAGGCCACGACGGGCCCGGTCCAGGACCAACCCGTTCGAAGAGGGCGACATCATTCGGTCGTCGAGGGCGCCGCTTCCAAGACGCCGATTCGTTCCCCAGGACACCACTCCCTACAGCTGCAATACCGGTGGTATGAACATGGCCAATAACCACTTCGGTGAGATCGATGCCTTCTTGGCTGGCGCTGGCAACCGCAACAGCATGTCCCAGCTCGACCTCTATGGCTTTCCGGACTTGAGCTCTGCAAACCTCAACCTTGGCCTTGATACCAACCTGGCTGGCGAGGGCGACATCTATAATTCGTTCTCTGCCTCTCCCACTCCGGAGTTGATTGACTCTACTGAAGTGGATGCTGGCCTCGGTGTCTATTCGTCCCCTGTCCAGCCTTTGACCCCGCCCTCGACGACCAACCTTGAATTTGCCCAAGGTGGCCTCACATCTCCCTACGGCTCTCCGCAGACCGCTGGTGTCTACTACGCCACGAACAATCTGCCCGTCAACCAAAACTGGTCGACGCAGCCATCTACCATCGGCTCTCCGAGCGGGTCTGTTCTTTCTGCCCACTCAACTACGCCGACGGGCCTGAGCACCGATGCCATCATGGAGATGAAGCGATTGATTCTCTTGCCATTGTCGCAGGACCATACAGTCCTGCAGTTCACCCCACTTATCGCCGCCGCCTCCATGCGCCTGGACGAAGGCCGTATCCTGTGCCTGCGCGACCTTGAGAAGTACCTTCTCTATAAGTCACAGGAAATGTCGCCGTCCCCGCAGACGCTTCTCATGTTCTGCGAGAAGTTCCTCTTCCGCTGCCAGGCCGCTATGCCTTCCATCGAGGCTGTTGGTGGCGATCTCACACGCCCGAACGACACACCTTACTACGAGGGATACTTTATGGACGTGCTTGCCAACCAGAAGGAGGCCCTGCTCTCGCAGATGGTTTCCGCGTCCACAGCCGCTGCCCCGGCTCCTGCCATCACGATTCTCCAGCGCCCCGTGTCGGCTATGCAGGGTCCACCGATGCCCAAGCCCATGGCACCGCAGAACGGCATTCGCAAGATGACTGCGATGCACAGACCCCACTCTAGCATCAACGAGAAGCTCCAAGACCAGCTCCTTATGGCTCTTGAGCAGCGTGCTAGCATGGGCGAGCTCGCCACCCTCGGTGGTCTGTTCGACCTTTCCGCCCGGGACCTGCCAATCTCTCCTGTCTCTCAGCCACAGGAACTCACCGGCGGCTCGGATAACGACTCGGATGACAACCAGACTGCTCGGACTCTCCTGATGGGCGGCAAGCGAAAGAAGTCCATCCAGAAGCCACAGGGCGGCCACGTCTGCCTCCACCGTGACGAGGAGACGGGCGCTATCTGCGGCAAGAAATATAACCGGCCATGCGACCTCAAGTAAGTCATTCCCCCTGCATATATATAAATCTAGTTCTTGAAGACTAATATGTCTTTTCAATAAACAGGAAGCACGGCAAGACCCACTCTCGCCCGCACAAATGCTCCGAACCCACCTGCCTGTACCATGAAAAAGGCTTCCCGACCGAGAAAGAGAGGGACCGTCACGAGACCGACCGTCATAGCGAATCTCCACAAATGTGGTACTGCGAGTTCCCCCCTTGCCCTTACAAAAGTAAGCGCGAGAGCAATTGCAAGCAGCACATGGAGAAGCAGCATGACTACCACTACGAGCGGAGCAAGCACAATCCGCGCAACCCTAATGGTAATGCAGTCAAGACCTCCCAGCAGCAGAATGCACGCAAGAACTCGGACGGTAGCGTCAAGCCCATCAACGTCAGCGGCAAGCCCATGGCGCTGTTTGACCACGGCATCTCCACGCCGCCGCAGGACGTCAACGCCTACCTGCCTACCCTCGACGAGACCAACGAGATGGCCAAGATCCAGCAGATGTATCTGCTCACCCCGTCGCCGGATACCCCGCAGACCTTCCGCAGCGCGTCGGTCGACAGCACGGCCGACATGCAGCAGCAACAGCAGCAGCAGCAGCAGCAGCAGCATGGCGATCTCAGCGGGGTGTACTCTGGCAACTGGAACCAGTTCAACACCTGGCAGCAGATTCCCACGACCGGCGCTGGCTGGATGGGCAATCCGGGGTTGATTGTGGAGTAGGCGGCAGGCGGGGTTGACAGGAGCAAAACCTTGTCTGGGGAGAACGAAAAGAGAGAAAAAGCAGGTGAACATTCGTGACTTAACTAAAATTTCTGAATAATTTATTGCTAGTCACTTCAGTGTCCACTTTGTGGGAAGGAATTTGAGAACGGTTCGGTTTCGTCCCTCGATCGGCCCCTCCGGTCGAGGAGCGGGTGAACTTCTTCCGAGTTTCTTTCCATTCTTAGCCCGTGCAGACATACACCCGAAACCCATCCTCCCTTGCTTCTTAGTTATATTCTTCTTTTTATCCTTTATCTTTTTTCCTTTTGTTCAACTCTTTACATCCACCACCACTACCACCACCGCCATCCTGCTGCATATTCTTTTATTTTCGCCAGGCAATACTCGTTTTATCATTTCGGAAAAAAAGGAATATCAGCGAGGGAGGGGACAAAAAACGAAAAGAAGTAACTCAAGGGTTGATGATTTCGATGGTGTTTTGTTCACGGCTTTGTATGGACACCACCTGGAGGTTGGTTGATATTGCTCAACCGGTCTTCGCTCACGCTCCTTGGGTCTCGCAGCTACCTCGGTACAGAGACCGTCATTTTCTACTCTAATTTTCTATTTTATGCAATCTTTTTGTTCTATTTGATCTTTCTACCAGAATGGTATATTTCCCATCTATCCGTTTTAAAATGTATCTTTGTCGATTGATTGATTGTTTCCTCGAACTGTTTGTTTCTCAAGTTGTTGCTGCTTTCTGCCTTGAATTTCGACGCCTTGATTTTATACTATTCTACTTTATTTCGACTGTCGTTTCTTTTCTTGAATTCGCGGAATGGACTACGGGTCGAGGGATTGATCCATCAGCATTCATGCCATTCGCTACGATATAATTCTGATGACTGCAAACGTGTCAGCGATCGATTTATCTGCGAGTCTATTTGTGCGCTGCTTATTCTGCTTGGTTGGTTCATGGGGTTTAGGTGAAGACGGAAGATACCAGGCGGTTTATTTCGGGGTCCGAGTCGTTCGTTCATTCACTCATTCATTCATATGCGCCTGGAGATGCATCTTTATTGTTTTCTTTGGTTTCGACGCATCATTCGAGTCAGCTTCTAGTATGTTAATGTTTATCTCACTTAACTCATGTATGAGGAGCGAAGGTGAAGTTTTACATGTATCTACGTGTCCGCGTTATATCATTTTACTAAAATTTGTGTTTGCAAAAACTTCACATTCATGATGTAGAAATTAAAAGCCCGTGTCAATAGTACAGTACAAAAACCCAGTTTTCTTTCAGAGTTTAACAGGGTCTCTCGTATCGTCGTATTGGATTATTCCGGCTTGGCTGCGTTGTCGTCATCCCTGCGGCCTTCTGCTCCGCCGCCGTCCCGCCATATTACCTACTTTACACTCCCAATTACCCCACCTCGCCCAGCCGCTGTTCAGCCTCCCACCTCTCCATCTCACCTTCGCCCACCATCTCCACCACTGACAGCCCCCTGTTACACGACCGTCCTCCGTCGATTGAGAGCCCGCGGTCCGCTGAAAGCCTCCGTCGAGTGCAGATACCTACCGGCTGACAGTCTTCCTGTCCGTCCCGCCGATAGCATCCACCATGTCGGCCCTCGACCTCTCCCAGGAAGGTCCCGCCATCAACCGCTCCGTCAAGTCTATAACCACCGCCTCCGCCCCTTCTGGCAAATCCCCGACTCATGCGCACTGGGTGCTGCTGTACGTGCAGGCTCCGCTGCGGAATGCTTTCTCGCAAGGCCCACCTAAGCCGAGTGTGCTGAAGGTACAAAGCACCGGTGGTACGTGACCCTTTACCTTGCCTGCCCGACTAGCTATACAACCATAGAGCGCTGGCTGACAGATCCTGCGTGTGCATGTAGAGGGCGAGATTGAGGAGCTGATTGAAGAGTTCAACGACGGGAGAGTGCAATTCGCGCTGGCAAAGGTCAAGGATCCAAACACGCAGCTGGGCAAAAACATCTTCTTTGCTTGGGTAAGCTTGATGCTCGCCCTATCCGCCTCCTAGCTACGTAACAAGCTAGCTAGCTCGCAGATTACCCATCAGAAGCACGAAAGTCACGAGGGAACGTGCTAACAACCCGGAATAGTGCGGAGAAGGCGTCCCCGAGCACGTTAAGGGCAGTTATGGCAGTTACCAGAGCGCAGTCGCCAAGCTATTCGAGGTCAGCATGCACCAATGAGTACAATGCCTACCGTATTGTGAGGACTGACATTTAAGGGTATATGTGCAGGGCTATCATGTCCAAATCAGCGCTCGTAGCACCGATACCCTCAACGTAGATGAGATCATGCGGAAAGTCGCGACCGCGTCCGGTTCAGCCTACTCTGCACACACACCGTCTGCAGGTTCATCGAAGCCCGCTGCCCCACCTAAACCTGCCTGGAAGCCGGGAACCGCATACACCCCCACCCGACAATACGGCACACCGGCCGCACCCCGCGGACGGCCCACAGCGCCGAAGGCCGATGTCGACGCTGACGGATGGGGTGCAGATGCACCTCAAGTGTCGAGATCCAAGCTGGAGAACGTTCAGTCGGCATATCAGCCAACAAAGGTCAACATGAAAGAAATAATGTCGCAGCCAAGCGCCACCACTAGCGGCGGGTTTGAGAAGCCTGATCCCGTCAGAGGCGCTTACCAACCCATTGGCAAGGTCGATATCGCAGCAATCAGAGCTCAAGGCGATAAGCGGTTCGACTCCAGGCCCGAAGTTATCAAGGGCGCCTACCAGCCTGTCGGCAAGGTCGACATCGCAGCCATCCGAGCAGCCGCCCAGCCGCCCAGAGATCAACCCCAGCCCAGTGAAGAGGGCCCTTCACGTTCCTTGGCTGACAGGTCCGCTGCGTTCAACAAGCCTACGCCCCCTCCATCTTCCGGCCGGATCACGTCCCTTCCGAAGCCGAAACCCGCAAAGGCATTCGGCACCCCGGCGGTATTCGGCACCAAACCTAACCTTCCGAGCGAGTACGGTACCGGTCCAGCGGGTATCCCTGCTGCTGCCCCTGTCGGAGCCGCGAGCAAGGACTTTGCATCGTCGGGTGGCAAGACGCCAGCACAAATATGGCAGGAGAAGAAGAACCGCGAGAGAGGAATGTCCGGCTCCGCGGAGCCTGCTCCTCCCGCTGCATCGTCATGGGGTGCTGCCCGTGCCGCGGAACCAGAACCGAGTCCTCCTGCGCCAGCGACGGCGGAACCGGAAGAAGCAGAGCCGCAGTCCGGCGGCGTTTCGGCGCTGAGGGATAGATTCAAGGGCATGCCTGTGCCGTCGATGGGAGGTCCGCCTCCTATGCCCATGGCTACTAAGCCAACACCAGCAGCGTACGATGAACCTGAAGAGGAAGAGGAGCCACCGCAGCCTGCTGCGAGGTTCGTCCCTCCACCTCCAGCGGCGGTCCAGCCGCAGAGAAGCCCCACTCCAAGCCCGCCACGCAGCCCTGCAAGAATAGCAATGCCAGTTGCGCGCAGCAGTGCCCCCGCGGAGCCCCCAGCGGTTCCACACGCCTCGCGGCCACGCAGTCCGTCCCCGGAGCCGGCTCCCATCGCTCCAGCTGTCGCTGCGGGTGTCGGCCTCGCGGCCGTGGGAGCAGGTGTTGGCTTCGCAGCCGCAGCGGCTGCTGCTTCCAGCGGCGTCCAATTGACCGGCCGCCGGGCCAGAATCATCTACGACTACGAGAAGGCCGAAGACAACGAAATCGACCTTGTCGAGGGTGAAGTTGTTGGCATGATTGAGATGGTCGACGACGTACGTAGCCATTCCACTCCAATTCACTCTGCTTTCACACTGCTAACCGTCATCATTTCGTACAACAGGACTGGTGGCAAGGTACCAACGAGAAAGGCGACACCGGCCTCTTCCCGTCAAATTACGTCGAGCCAATCGAAGACGACGAAGAGGAAGAGGAATCGCCAGCTGCAAGACCGCCACCTGCCCCACCGGTAGCCGAACCGGAGCCAGAGATGCACGCCGCCGCCGCTGGCGGCGGACAGACGGCGACGGCGATTTATGATTACGAGGCAGCTGAAGAGAACGAGTTGGCGTTCCCGGAGGGCGCAACGATCACGGACATTGTAAGCATTGCGTTATCACCTCCTCGGGTCCTCTGTAGCAAGTTGTGTCTTTTGGTTCCGTGATGTGCTAACCGTGTGGTGTGCTGTAGGAATTTCCGGATGAGGATTGGTGGTTTGGACATTATAATGGCGCACAGGGACTGTTCCCGTCCAACTATGTCGAGCTGAACCATTGAGGCCGTGTCCACCACTCCGTCGTGACAGAGACTCCGTACGCGCAGTGAATTGGCGAGCCCTGCAGGATACATGAGATTGGATGGGAAAAGTCTTGCGATCAATATTCATGTTGCTTTATGTTGTGCGGGGTGGTCGCTATGGTACATAGCTTTCTACGATCAATTTCGTGAATACAGTCGTTCTTGTCGAGTTCATCCATCCATCTGATTGAATTCAGTGTCACTTGCCGGATGTCCAAGTAGTTTCTACAGTATCGATGCTGCGGCGGGATGTGATCGCACGAAACTCAAGTGGCAAGCTAGCTTAGTTTTGGTGTAAGTTTTTCGTGCATGTGCATTCGTTGCAAATTTCTGGCTCGGAGACAAAAATTTTTGGCGGGGAAATCCGATTTATTAATTGTTTCTCGTCCAATTGATACCAATGATGTTGTTTAGAGAGACCGTAATACTGCCGATATCGCAGACCCGATAAAAAGAAGGCCTAGACAGTGCCAATTTTACGTGAATGTTCGCGACATGCTACTGTACCCCGTATCCGGGGTATACGTATACAGAACAAGCTACATGAGCATGAATTGCGCGGGTAATATCAAAGCCCGGCATGGGAATATGCAGCTTACAATCAACGGCATTGTAAAATTCGTTGAAATCCATATGGATAAATTTTATATTATAATGACGTCGACGGTAGAGAGTATGATCAATATCATCTGTAATAGAACTGCAACGTTGCGAGAAAACTGTATTAAAATAAAAATCGTATATCGTGCGGCGAAAAAAAAAAGGGTTAAATAAACACAAAGTCTCTAAAATAGAAGACTTCCATCAAGGATATAAAACGATAGCAAACAGCAAACTCGCAGCGCAAAGTGAAGTCAAGATACTTTTAGGATATCTCATAACCAGACCAACAAAGCTATCGATAGTCGTATAACGTATAACGTAACAAAAACAAGCTGTCGACAGATTGAGAAAGAATTCAGAAAGGGATGTCGTGTAAACGATTGGAAACGGTGATAGAAGAAAGGTCAAAAGCAAAGGCGATAGAAGGGACGAAAAGTAGAATTCGACTTAAAAGCGAATAATAGAAACTCATTAAAAAATCTTTGTGAATCAGCGGTACAAGCAGAACGAAGGCAAGGAGGCAGGCAAGCTATGCAGTTGTAAATGCGAATAGCAAAGAATCAGACTAACAGTTAGAAAACGAGCAATGAATCAAAGTAAACAAAAGTGGAGATATCACTCGCAGACTCGAGTCGTCAGTCAACATATCCAGCAGGCACGAATAATCGTAACACCGACGATTACCCTTCGCCTCGACCAACCGTACATTTCAAAACACGCCAGAGAAAGATGGGTGGGTTCAAGAAAACTCCACAAAGAAAGAAGCAGAAGAAAGAAAGAGAGGATGAGAGAGGAGGAATGGAGGGGAAGAGCGTAGACGTAGAAAATGCATGCACCTATAGTAGCATGCGGAAAGTCGATATAAGAGAAAGAAATCGCAAAACCTCACCCCTGTCTGGTCTATTCCATCTTCCTGACCGTGATCCGTGCCGTGCCAATCTAACGGGAGGCAGCAGGATCCTCACCACGCTTCCATTTTCTGGAAAACCTCCCCGGCGACGACTCTCTCCCCTTCCCATCATATCTTTCCGAATACCGACGGCCCTTGCCAGACTTAGCCTTTCTTTTATCATCCATGGAAGGCGTAGAGGCACGCCCGCCAAGTTTATCGCCAGGTCTCCAATACGAGCCCCTCCGCCGCGGCAACGGTCTCTACGCGCCGCCGCGACCGCCAGGAGCACGCCCTCGATACCCGCCGCCGGAACTGCCACTGCGCCCTCTGCCTCTACCTTCGTCCCGCCATTCGCGCTCACGCTCGCGCTCGCGCTCCCGTCCGGCAGCACCAGGCGGCGTGGGCATGTACCCTCGTCTCTCCCTGTCATTCCACTCTCTGCCCACATCGGGACTGCGACTCCGTCCACGGCCGCGGCCGCGGTCATACTCTTCTTCGCGGATATGTCCCGGCGGCGGCCGCGCGTACGCAAACTCTCGTTCGCGGCCGACGTCTCGTCCACGCTCGCGGTCGTAGTAGCGGTCGTACTCGTCGCGGTACACTCTCACCGCTTGCGGCGGCGGCGGTGGCGGCGGACGTTCACGATACTCGTATTCGCCGTAGTAGTATGGGTGTCGCACGTAGGGGTCGTCGTAGTAGCGGGGCGGAGGTGGAGGGGCGCGGTCGTAGTGGTAACTACCGGGTGGCGGAGGCGGGTAGCTGCGTGGATGTGGGTCTCGGTCGATGACGCGGTCGTAGTACTCTGTGTGCGGTGGGTATCCGGCAGGCGGCGGCGGCCGACGGTAGTCTAGCTCCTCGGGGTACCTCTCGCGAGTGTGCCCGGATACCGACACCAACGGCTGCGGGGGATCGTCATATTCGAGTCCTCCTGCGGGTGGCGGGATGGAAGTGCTCGGGGAGGGTTCCGCGCGGATAGGTCTGGACGGTTGAGGTGGCGGTGGCGGTGGGGAGTATCGTTCCCGTGGTGGTAGCTCGTAGTCATCATGGATGGGACGATAAGCCCTGTACCGCCGTGGCGATGGGTACCTGTCGTACTGGTAGGGACTCGCGGCACGACGGACAGGGCGGGGATAGTATGCATTGTCATCATCAGGATAGCGGCGGTACTCGCGGTCGTCGTCAGCGTAGGAATCACGCGTCAGCGGGCGGCGATAGTACTCTCCGTACGAGTCTCGCCGGCGGGAGCGAGAACGACGGCTGTCGACGGACGGCGTCGGGGATAGAGATGGAGATCTGGGTCGCGATTGGTGTGGCTGCGCGGCCGTCCTGCTGGTAGCAATAGTGGCAGGCGTGCTCGACTTGTCGTTATCGCGGAAGTCAGGCGGCTCGCTCAACCCGGGTTCCTTCTTAATCTCCGGTGCGCTTTTGCCGACCTGCTGCTGCTCCACGGGCGCAGCTGGGAGGAGATTGTTCAAAAAGTCCTCCGCAGCAGACATGGACGCCTTGCTGGCGTGCTTCTTGACAGTCTCCACCGGCTGCGCGACAATCTCCGTCTTCTTGTCAAACACGCCAGGATAGACCTTCTCGACGGCCGCCATCCTCCTTCGATCGAACCCCTGCCGACTAACCATCTTTTGCACCTCTTCTTCCTCCGGTAGACGTATCATATCGACCAACCAATCGAACCGTTTCGGCTTAACCCCTTGTCCCGTTGCGGACGGGCCCAAATTCGGGCGCGCGACATGCACGCTCGAGAAATGTTGGAACAGAAGCGGCAACGTGAAGCTACGGGTGCTAGTCTTCGGACAGCTGCGACACTCGAATTTGCTGTTCCCCAATTTCATAAACTTGAGCGGCCCATCAATCTCGGCCCGGATAGCCTGATGGAACAGATGGATCGACATGTCCTCGGGATTATACTTCTCCGCAAAGGCAGCGCAGGTCTCGTGGATCATGAGCAGCGCGCGGATGGATGCCTCCAGCGCCTTATTGCCGCCCATGTTCTTCCAGATCTGCTCGGCGTAGTTTGCGATAAACTGGATCTTCTCCTTGCGTTCCTTTTCGGCGGCTGCAGCGGCCTCTGCTTCCTTCTTCGCGGCTTCTTCGTACGGATCCGGTTGTGGAGCAGCAGGGACGGGCTGGTGCGGCCCGGGGTAAGCATTTGCAGGAGCCGGGCGGGGCGCCGGCACGTGCTGTCCATAGGCATTATATTGAGACTGAGTCTGGACCGGTGCCTGAGGGTACGTGGATTGGTAAGGATACTGTTGATGAGGCGGTTGTGCCAGCGGCTGCTGCTGTTGCTGCGGCTGCTGCTGATGGTGGTACGTTGGTTGCGGCGGTGGATATCCTGCCTGCGGGACGTTCGGGTACATGTGGCTACGGTCATTCATAGGCGCCGGCATAGGTCCCTGCTGGTACGGTTGATGGCCACCATGGTGAGGATGCGGCTGCGGGACATGAATCTGCTGTGGAGGGGGTTGGTGGGGCGGGAGTGAGTGGTGGGCATTATGATGAGGTAAGGGCGGTGCCTGATGGTGGTATCCAGCGTGATGATGTTGGGGGGGCGGCGCCTCCACCTGATGGTAAGGCTGTCGGTGAGCTGGTACGGTCCGTCCATACGGCGCCGGTCCGGGTAATGTCTGCGGTCCAGCGGTAGGTCCCTGTCCATGGTGCAAGTGATGCGGATGGCGGTGGCTCTGGTGAGCCTGCGGCTGCGGCTGCGGCTGCGGCTGCTGATGATGTGCATGGTGATTCTGGTGATTCTGGTGATTCTGGTGATGCTGGTGCTGATGTTGATGCTGGTGCTGGTGCGGTGGGTACCCGAACGTCGGCACAGGCGGTCCATTCGTCCGGATGAGAACGTTGCCGGGCACCTGCTGCTGCATCGCCCCGGCGTTCATATTCACATTCATACCACCACCGCCGCCGCTACCCGCGCCGCCAGCCATCATCTGATGCGGGTGCGCATGCGCGGGGCCAAACGGCTTCGTCATCAGTCGCTTAATCTCGTTCGGATCAACGACAAAGGGCGCGTCCTCCGGCCACAAGCTGCGCCAATGCACGACCACCGTGCCCAGACTCATATCCGTCGTGTGCTTGGCGGCATAATGTTGAATCACGCCTTCGAAGCCGTACAGCTTGGGCGGGGGCGGGATCGTCACCCCCGCGGCCACCGCCAGCGCCGGGTTCGCTGCGATCTCCTTGCAGGCCTTGCAGAAGAACAGCTCGCGTCTGCAAGGGTCCGTGATGGGCTTGATCTTGTTATCAAAGAGGTACTTCATGTTCTCGAGCACAAGCTGCCGGGGCTTGCCGGTAGCAGCAGCAGCAGCAGCGGTAGTACCGGGAGCGGAGGTACTAGCAGCGGTGGAGGAGATGGGAGTGGTAGGAGGAGGGGACGTGGAGGATGACGGCGGTGCAGCAGCAGCCAGGACGCTGTCAGAGGCAGGTGATGTCTCTGGAACTCCTCCCAGCTCGTAGTAGCGGGTCCGCACAGCGATGAGGATCGAAGCAGCAAAAGCAGGGGCAGACTCAAACGTCACCTTACCGAGCCATCCGGAGATCTCGTCGTCCGCCAGCCGCGATATCATCTCGCGGACCGGCGCCTGCGTTTCCTCCCACTGGCGCTCCTTCTTCACCCACTGGTCGCGCTCCTGCGACTCGAGCAGCTTGCGGTCTTCCAGCTGCTGCTCGAGCTGCCGGCGCTGCAGCTGCCGCACCCGCTCGTACTCCTCGGCGCCGGCTCTCTGTTCGAGGATCTTGGCCTGGAGCGCTGGCCACGTCTGTTCGGTCAGCGGTTGCGTCGCCTTCAGAGCCGCCTGGAACGCGGCGCAATGCGCGAGCACCTCTGGCATCAGCGCCGGGCTGAGCTTGAGACATCGTCCTTCGATATCAGCTTTACGGCGCGCCTTCATCTCCTCGAGTTCCTGGTGGCTGCGATCTCCGTACTGGCGGGTCCGCTGGTAGAATGTCGGGATGGACTGCGGCTGGAAGGGCGGGTTGTCACTCGAGATGAGAACTGTCAATTCACGGTCGTCAGCACGCATTGACGATACCTCGGGAGCCAATGAAGAACCGCCAAGTACACGTACCAGGTATGCCATTGCTGGCCTTGGAGGAACCGGTCTGCTGGCCAATCTTGTCGGTGGTCTTGATCCGGATCACGGTCCCGGCAGCTGGATTGTACGAGTTTCCCTGCATCACCCTCACCTCCCACTTCTCCATCCTGTCGGCGTCGGCCTTGTGCGCGAACCCTTCGCCTTCGAGGCCCTTCAGCCACTCTTCGGCCGCGTCCATCTGCAGCGCCTCGTCGTAGCGGGCCTTGATATCCGCGATGTCCTCGCTCCAGTAGACCTTTTCAACGTCAGGCATGAGAACCGGCATCGTCGTCGGGACCCACATGAAGTTGCCATCGACAAGGCCGTAGGCGAGCGCCAGCACCAGCTCCTTCATGATCGTTGGCGTGACCTTGTCGTCTGCGCATCTGTACAGCTCCGCGTCCTAGTCATCCCGTCGACGCCGCAATCAGCATAAAGCATTATTTGGTAGATGTTACAAGACACCAGCTACAAACCTTGACGACATTCCGCCGGAAACACCCCTCGCAGCAGCGCACGCGAAACTGCCAATAGACCTTCAACCCGTCCTCGCCCCTCATCCTCCCTGGAAATCTCTCACACTTCATGCATCCCCGGCCCCGGACCAGCCGCCACATATCCCACTCCTTGACCCCGAACGCCGGCTTGGGCATATCAGGGCAATGGATCTTACGACACCGTCTCCAGATGTATTCCTTTTCCAGCATCTCGCTGAACCGGCGGCAAACGCCCCGCAGACGTCCGATACCGGGTAAGCCAACGTACGTTAAAATCTCAGTCCATATCGCCGCGGGAAGCCTGTCCACGGAGCAGGTGGCGGTCGTCGTAGACGTTCCAGTGCTAACAGTGCCCGTCGACGCGTTCGCGGTAGTGGCGGAGGTCGTCAATTCCGCATCCGCTGCATCGTCCAGCCTCCGTCGCTTCGTCACCGGCGTGGCGTCGTCGAAGCCGTCGTCGTCGTCCATGCCCCGTTTGGACACGGCGGACGCGGCACCGGCTTCCCCTTCCGGCAGCGCGGGGGCGGGAACAGCGAGCGACGTGAGGTCGATCTCTTCGCCTTCCGCAGGAATGAAGTCCTCGTTGAACTCCGGGTCCTCCTGCATCAGCGCTCCGTCAAAGTCGAGTTTGCGATAGTGTATTGTCGTCCGAGGCGACGGTGGGGAGGGTGAGACGGTCCGCGACTCCGGCTTGATGTGTGCGTCCGCCGGCCGTTCTGAAGATTGGACGGCGGTTGTGTTAATGATAGGAGGGTTTGTGTAGCCGTCGTCCAAGGCCATGGCGCCGTTGTCGCTGGTTGTGTCCTCGGATTTAACGGAAGGTGTGACGACGACAGCGGTCTGTTTGGCCGATGGTACAGCGGATGCAGCGTGTAGGGCTGACCTCCCCGTCTTCTTCTTCGGCTTGGCCATGGTCGTGAAAGGATCAAGGGACGCAATGCAATGCAAGGTCGATGAAGTTTGTGATGGAGAGATCTCAAGCGAAAGGAAAGAAAGACGGAAAGAAAGAAAGGATGGTGGCGTCTTTAGTCCATCGAAGGAAAACACCAGAAGCGGAAAACAGCAGCAGAGAAGTGAGTGGATGCGGAAGGAAGAGACGGGCAGAGCAGATATCTACCCGGCGAACTCGTAGATATTCGTGAACAGCAGACGCGGGAGGGACGGACGGTATCAGACGCGACACGATACTCAAGAACAGCAAGTAAGTCGTTATCAAGTATCAGATGAGACGTCAAAGCGAGCCAGTTCAAAGACTAAAGACCCTTTGAAACAAGCCGACAGACGCGACGGCAAGCAGCAGCAGCAGCAGCAGCTACCCGCATCAAACGACGCAGGTGCGACAGCCGCGGCAAGGTGTGAGAATTTGAAACCTCGAAAGCAGGTTTCCAAGCACGCAAGCAGACAGCGGGGCGAAGAAACTCAAACAGCAGATGCAGATAGCGACAGCGGACTTCTGGAGAAATCAGCGATATGATGACGGCAATCTCGACAAGTTTCCGAGCAAGACAGAGCTGTGGGTCCTTGGGATTCCTGTCCGGCTGTCAATATGCAAGCCGGCTGGCAGAACTGGTTGGATGAAGTGCAGGTGCCCAGGTGTCGGTTGGTAGCACGAGCAGCAAACACCCGATGGAAAGCGAGCGAGTAAGGAGGCGGCACCGTGAGCAGGATGCTCCAAGGACGACCTGCTCCAAACGACACGATCCGCCCCGAGCTGCAGGATAGCGAGCTAGCTGGCCGAACGGACAGACGGCCAGCTGGTGGTCGTGGCGGTAGAGGTTCGATGACGATGACGATGGTGGTGGAAGTGATTGATCGAGACGAGGTGCGGAGGGTGGTTGGAGAAACGTGGAAACGCCGTGGGAAAATACGCGACGGGCGGCTGCTTTTTCGCTGCCCGGCCACGGAAAAATAGCTGGCTCGATTCGGCTAAGACGGCCGCCCCGCATGCCACTCCCTCGCGCCTTTTTTTCTTCTTCCGCCTCGTCTGCTCATACGCGACATCACAAGCTACGTAACTACGTAAGTGACTACAGGATCGCAAAGTGATTATGACTCGGCAAGTATATCATTCGAGGAGGACGAGCACGAAGGCCGCAAGCATGCATGGACCCCTCGCTCCGTCTCCCCTAATCACATCACCCAGTATACTACATCCGCCAGCTAGCTAACCAGCCTGAGCTCCCCTCCAGCACATGCATATGCCGGCAGGGGCAAGCCAAGTAAGTAATCAAGCTCAACCAACCGCCCATCGTTAAACGTTAGCATCCCATCTGTATCGATGTTTACCCCGTCTATCTCTTTCTTCGCATCCCCCCTTTGCTCTCTCCTCCCGCCGCCCTCTCGTCGATCGTGCCGTTGAGAAATTCCCCGCCTTGAACAGAGTGTAAGAAATCGTAGTAAAAGTATGTATGCACGTACTGCACATGGAAGTAGTAGTCTTCGGGCCGGGGTCGGGGTCGGGTTCGGGCGATGGTGAATGGGAAAGGGGGGTTGCAAGGTGTAAGTGTAGTGTAATGTCAGTGTAAGTGTAAGTGTATTGTAGGTGTAATGTGTGTATCTGTACGCGTAGGTTGAAAAAAAGGGTACCAGCGGGACACGACAGGACAGGATAAATCAGAGGACATGCGGCGCCAATTTCTCACAGCCGACACAAAGAGAGAAGGAGAGAAGAAGGGAGCGGAAAGAAATACGGGGAAGAAGAGACAAAAGAGTAAAAGATTTAGAAGTAAAAAAAGCTGCATGAAAAAGAACTGCTGAAAGATACAAGGAATCACCATCATAGCGCGGAGAAGACAAACAGCTAGAAGCACGTTAGCGCGCATATCACCTACAGGCGACGTTATAACGGCAGGGTGAACGCTTACATTGTTCGTCGCGGCAATCGCAATCGAGTCTTCGAAGGGGTGCCAGCTCATGTGCAAGATCTTCTTGTTGAAGTCGATCTGGTCTGCATCCGTTTCCTTGCGCATGCGACCCGGCACACCGGCTCCAGACGGGCTGCCCGCCCGACCCTTCTTGCTGCCGTTGATCGGCGTTGGGACGCCGACCTTCTTCGCCTTGAAAGCGCTCTTGTCCGCCTGCAGCACAATCTCAACCTCCTTCTCTGGATCCGACGGATAGATCATAAAATTGTTGTTGTACGAGCCTGTCATCACGTTCTTGCCGTCGCCCGAGAAAACGACCTCGAACTTGTCGAAGATACTATCATTCTCGTACGTGTCGCACAGGCGTGGGCGCAGGTGCTCGTGGATCGGAATCGTCTTGATCGGCTGGCGCTCCATGTTGACATCCCAAATCTTGACCGTCAAATAGTCGCGCGACAGAATGTATCGTCCGTCAGCGGAAAATCGGACGTCCGAGATGGACGAAATGATTTCCGAGAAGAAGGAACGAGACGAAGGGTCCTCCTCCTGCTCGAACACTACGAAGGTGTTAGCTTTGATCGCTGCAAGTTGACAGAGGTGAGGTGAGGTGCAGGGGGTTCTGCGTACGTTTGGCGTGGTTGTCACACAAGGCGCTATCACGCATGTCTGCAAGCTTGATGGTGCCCTTGCTACTAGCATACATGAACCAGTTGCAGCTCTGAGGGTGAAACTCCGCAGCCGTGATGACCTCGGTGAGCTCCTCCATATTGGCCGGCTTGATGTCGACAATGTTGAAGCTCTGGTCTTGGATGTTGAGATTCCACAGATTGATCCGCAAGTCATCGCTGGAGATGAACGTCTCCCCATCCGAGTTGACCGAGATGGAATTGATGTGGTACGCATGGGCATTCGCGTAGGTTCTTCGCGGGACAGCGGCGACAACGGTATCGTGGTGAGTAAGCCGTGGTAATCGGAGCGCGTCGACGCTGGTGAACTGCGGGTGCGGAAAGCTTGGTCGGGGCCCCGTGCCGCCGACGCCGGATGGGTGCTGTTCATGCGACAGGTTGTTCTCCGCGACAACCTTCAGCGACTTCTCGAAGACCTTCCATAGCTTGATCGTCTTGTCGTTCGTGGACAGCAGGAAATGGGAGGCGTTCTGGCGGCGGCACCATTTGATCTTGTTGATCTTCTCCTCGATCTCGAGCGATTTCAGATAGTCGAACTCGGGCTCGTGGGATTGGAACTCGGTGTGAAATTTGTACTCGCAGGTTTTTTTCTTCTTGGTCACGGCATTAGCAGCGGTCCAGATTAAAATCGAACGCGTGAATAGTACGCGGGGAGCACGCACTGTCTCGTTGCGCTCGAACAGCACCACTCGTCCTCCTTTATCGCCGGTTGCGAGGTAGTTGCCGGTGTGGTCGAATTCAACGGTGCTTATTATATCGGCTGCACGAATCGATCACGTCAGCGAAAAGTGCCCACACGGGGATCGACGGCGACATTGCACGGAAGAGGTCAATGGCCTGGCCAACAATGCATGTCGCAACGCCGGAAAGGATCGGTATGGGTGCGTGGGTGGGAGCTATTCGGCGTACCTTCCGTGATATCTTCGACATCGCCCTTATCGCCAAAACACCTACCCCGCACAAGCTTCGGTTAGCTGATTTTTTGAACCAAAAAACAAAACCGAATAAGAATAAAGCAAGTCGATGAGGGTTCCTCGGAGAGTAGATGGACGGATCCAGCTGCAGCTCCGGGCAGCCGACCGGGAGTTGGGGGCTGCGGTCCGTGGGGAGCTGCACGCGATGCCGGTGCGGCCCAAGGATGAGGGGCTGGCGGAAGACGTACTGTGTGAACTTCCAGGTGGGTCCTGTGATTTCCCCATTGTCAACCATCGCTGAGAGCCAGCCCTGCCTACCTCGTCAGTACCGGGCAGGCGAGTAAGAAGGTCCGCAAGAAAACCGCCGCGACGGGGTCGGAGGAGGGGCTGAGGGGTTGAGGGGTGGTGCAAAACGCTTGGAAGGAGAGGCGGAGAGGCAGGAATGATCGTGTCCGAGCGGAGGGGTTCCCGACGAGCTAAAATTCGAGGAACTGGCAAAAGTCGTGTGAGGTGGCCCAACGAGGATTCGGATTCCCGTCTAGGACAACGAGAGCAGCAGCCGGCGGGCAATTCCACCGCGACAAACGCACGTCCTCGAGGGCGAATCGAGAAGAACAAAGCCGAATTCGCAGCAATCAATCGAGATCTACCCGTCCGTCGCACAGCTCGGTCCGTCCGAGAGAGGAGGCTTCCCGTATCGGCAGGCTGACGACCGATTGGCTGCCGGTGGAGGGGTTGTAGGAAGACGACGACGGCAGCTCAGCAGCAGCAGGGTTCTCGCTAAGTTCTGTATCAAAGGTTTGAGCGGATTTGCTTCGGTTAGCATGGGAATTTAGACTTCGGGGGGGGAAGACAACGTGCCATGGCTGTGGCCCAGGCCGCTGGGCACCAGGAACGGATGCGGCGACGGCGGCACCGGGACCACAGCGATCGAGGGAGGAAGGAAGCAGGGACGAAGCCGTAGATGGAATTGGCACGAGCGAGAAAGGGGTGAGGCTTACCTTGGAGTCTGCGAGAGCGGCGGGGTGCAATCGATGGGCAGCGTGATGGATGGAGGATGGATGGTGAACGAAGGTTTTGGGGAAGCTGTCGACGGCGGGCCGCGAATTTAGCTGGCAGGGCCGTTTGACTGCCACCACACACCACCCACACACAAGACGGCAGCTGGGCTAAGCTTTGTCCACCAGCAGACACGGTCACATTCGCAGCCTAGAGCATCGTCATCGTTAAGCATATTCAGCTACAAAAGCATGCCACGGAGGATAAATCACCATCTCGAACTGGGCTGCCCTCGACAGTGCAACGTGGTTCTGCGCCGGCTATGACACAAGCATGGGGGCCGCATGGCGGTGTGGGGTGCCCCGGCCAAGTCGACTTGACATCGGCCAGAGCTCTGACGGGCCAACTGACGCCAACAGGAACCGGCATTCTGCATCCTCGAGCTCTTGCTCCGGCGGACTCGATGAAGTCGGTCCATCCATCTCGAGATGTCCCAGCTGGCATATTTCCAGCATCGGCCGTTGGAACTAACTTGATCGCAGAGCTCGGCCGCCTGCCAGTACAATCACAGACACACCTGCTTGAGGATCACGAAATCGAAGACAGTCACCGAAAGCAGTCACCGAAGATGTACGATTTGAAAGATCACATAGCATCGTCGTCGCCCGCTTCGTAGGCCTGCTCGGAGCACTGGCCCACGCACCGGCGTCATGCCTAACTGCATGCCCCGCCAACCTGATGCGCTGTCTCGCTGCCCCGCCCCCTCCAACAAGGCAAATCGCCAGACGTCAAACGCATCTGTTGGATTCTGCACACAACGCATCGGACGCCCCGCATTAAACATGCGACGATGGACTTGCAGACCGGAGTTCTTCCATGGTGATACGGACAGCCCGTTTATCTTTCAGGTCACAGCCCAGACACTTCTAGATCTAGATAATCTTACTTTGATTCTTCTTCTATCTACGAAAATAGTCTCGGGCCCAGGCTCATCCTTTCTACTTTCCCCCATATTCAACCAGTCCATGCATGCGTGGTTCTTATATGGAGACAGGTATTAAATCACCAGGAATATCAGCTGTGCTTATTGTAACCTAATTCTGCAAACCTATATAGATCTATCCGAGTGGAAGAGACAGAATACTATAGTATGCAGTCTTCGGTTCTTCAAGCTATTAAATTAATATTATAATATTAATCAATACCCCCATCGACTCTCCGAAGTCGACTATAGCCTCGGTCCCGAACGAACGAACGAACGAATGCATAAAACTGCAACAGTAGACGCGCGGTGCAGGAGTTTTATCATCATAAAAACTGTACATTGCATGCTTGTAAATATGGCTGCAAACGATATATAGCACACACAGGCTAACCTCAAAAACGACGGCAACGATACGCATGACAGTATTCAATATATAATACAAGAAACTTTCATACACCCATCCATCCATCCATCCCGTCCGGGTATCCCTAGCACATACTATAAAAACTCCGCTCCAACAATACCCAGCACATATGCATGCACACATATCCATACGTACGTACACCCCAAGCGCCCATCAATCAATCGTATCATATACAGTACTCATATGGGTAGGTAGGTAGGTAGGTAGTCATTCACCGCCTCCGGTCAGTAGCACGTCCAAAGATCGCCTTGCCGTTCTTCCGCATGTCCTTGATCCGACTCGCCAGATCCGTCAACGTGCACAGCTTGGCGTACTCCTCCGGACTCTCCTTATTGTTGTTCCGCTGCCCGATCTTGATGTAAGGGCTCTCGAGCAGGTAATCGATCGTCTCCAGCCGACTCGGCATCGGGTCGTGCAGGTACCCGCGGATCGCGCAGTGCAGCGGCGTGTTCCCCACGGGTCCGCCCCGCGCGTTCACGTCGCTCCCGGCGTCCAGCAGCAGCGATACGATCAGCGTTTTGCGGTTGTATTCGGCCGCCAGGTGGAGCGGTGTCAGGTTGTTGTTGCGGCTGAGGATGTCCTCGGCCGTGGGTATGCCCATGTAGTTGAGGATCGATTCCAGGACGGAAAAGTTTTCTTCCTTCGCCGCAACGTGCAGCGCTGATAGGCCGTCCGCGGAGGCATCCAGGTACTCCGGTCGGTCGCCGGAGCTGAGCAGGAATCGCGCCATTTCTCCAGCTGCGGGACCCTTGTTCCGCGCCACGAGGCCCAGCGAGTTGGTGAGCAGAATGTTCTCGGGGACCTGTATCACGCCGCGACAGCACGGTTCTATACAAACACACACCGTTAGCCCCAAATTCTCGTTGCATAACCACGATGGTCCACCATGATGGTGCGAAATGTTACTTACCCGCGAGAAGCGCCCGGATGCAATCGTACATCTTATCCCCGTGGTACTCCGTCAAAAAGAACAGGATCGCCCGCTTCTTCGCCACTTCCTCCCCGATAATCTGCCCGCTCTCGTACCGCAGATTGAACCCCGTGAGCGAATCCAGCGCGTCTCGCTCCGAATACCGCGCCGGCGGCATCACAACCTGGTACTCCGGCGGCGGCGGGTCGCTCGGCGTGAACGGAGGCGGGTCGCTCCTCGCTGACGCCGGCGTCTCCGGCGCGTAGTACGTGTAATTCCCGCCCGAACCGGGCCCCGACGCCGCGTTCACGCTCCCTCCCGACGGCGTCGGGGACTGCGTTCTCGGCGCCTCGAACTCCGTGAACAGCGTGCCGATGTTATTCCTCGCCTCCGCCGGTTCGGTCTGCAGCCCCGCCAGCGCGCTCTCGATCCACAGGTCGAACCTAAAGTTCTCCGGGATGTGCTGCCGGTACCACCGCGCCTCGGCCTTCTTCCCCAGCCGGTCGAGAATCATGACCATGAGATAGTAATGCGTGCGCTGGTCCTTCAGCACCGCGTCCTGACTCCAGATGCGGAACAGCGGCTGACAGGCCTCCTTCGCGCCCAGAAAGTCGCCCAGCTGCACCAGGGCGATGCACTTGACCAGCTGCAGCGTGTTCGAGTTCTCCGGGCTGCTCTTCTCCGCCAGCTTGAGCGCGGCCGCCGACTGCCGCTGCGCAACGAGCAGGATGCCATTGATCTTTTCGAAAAAGTACCGCTCGTTCACGCTCAGCACGCAGCCGTGGTCCCGCGAGATCTCTGCCATCGCGTCGCTGTGTCCGCTCGCGTCGGCCCACTGCCCGCGCTCCATGCTCTGGAAGAGCTCGTTGCGGTGGTACCGCCACCGCTGCTCGTCCACATCGTCGCCCTCAGGATTGAAGTGCGACCGCCGCTTCGGCTGCTTCGGCCGCTTCGCCGGCGACTTGAGCAGCGTGCCAAAGTGCTGTTCGGTGGGGTTCGGCGTCGGCGTCCTCCTCGTCGCCTGCTGCGAGCGGATCTCCGGCTCCGGCGCGCTGCCCTTCCGCGCAGACGCAGACGCGGACGCACCCCTCGGCGTCCGCGGCGCAGCGGGTAGCGCCGCCGTCGGTCGTCGCCCGGCCGGCGGCTGGCTTTCCGACCTCGTCGTGCCCATCGACAGCTTGCGCACCACCGGCAGCCGCAGCCGCGACAGCGACGAGTGCCGAACGTGCTCCTGCGGCGGCGCAGGCGGTTCCAGAGACGGCGTGCTCGACGCCAGTGTGTGCGAAGGTGTCGTCGACGGCGTCAGCACGGGGATCCCCGCGGGCACGTCGTCGACGATGTGGAGGTGTTCCAGCGCGGCGTTCAGTCGGGTGTTCGAATCCTTGTGCATGTGGACTTCCTCGCGCTCCCGGGCGATGGCGAGGCGGTAGGACTCGAGCTCGCGCTCGCCGAAGGGGACGTCCGGCGCGCGGCCTATGCGGTCCAGCCAGCTCCGGGCGTCGTCCTCGTCGAGATGTAGGCTCATTGCCATAGCGGGCGATTGTCGAAAGAGGTCGTACGTCTGTACCTGATGTATGTAAGATGATGGATAGATCGATCGATTGATGGCGATGCAGTGGAGCTGTGTTGCGGGTGGCGTTCCTGATAAGCTAGACTTCTATCGTCGTGTGCTAAATATATCGTCCGTGGAATGTCCGCCGGCGAGGGCGAGTGGTCGGCCGGCGCTTAGGCAGGCGAATAGAATGCGCAGAGCTGATGAACTCGTCGTGAATGTCCGTACAGCTTGCATGCGGCGGTCTTTCGAAGCGTTCAATTCGAGATGGTGAATATACGGGTCAGCTGTCAGCTCCTTATCGACCGGGCAGTCCAGCTTTAATTTGTATGTATGAGTGTATGATATAATTCCCAGTCGAGCTCGCTATTAAAAATCAATCAAGGACCGGCCGCCGGCATGGAAGGTTCCCGTCGGTCTATAAATTGGACTCTCCTAGGAAAAAGAAAACCCGTCGACCCGATAAAGAAAAGAAACGACCGAGAGGAAAGCAACGGAAAAAAAAATTAAAATACTGCTTGCAGGCCTCGCCTCTCGTTAGCTTAATTCTGCTGCTTCACCGCTGCTCCTCCTTGCTGCGACGGCCTGCATACATGAGACTCGCAGGCTGTACCCTCGCAGACAGATACGTACGTGCGAATCCGAGTCCAGCCAACGGCCCCTTACCCGCAGCCCGTCTGTCCGCCCATCCAGAAACAGGTTCGGCCTGCGTGCGGCAAGGATTTACGCATCCGACCAGGGCTACACCGCCATAAGAAGCAGCATGCTAAGGAAGACTGTCTGTATGCGTATGGATGTCTGTCCGAACGGTGTGGATGCAGGCACAGACGAACAGACACAGCTGGACGTACGACCTCGATTCGAAGTCGACTTTGGGCCCTGAAAACCTGAAACCGCAACCTCGGAGCCGGCTGAATACGCAACCTCAAACGGATGTAGACCAAATAAGAACTGTCACCTACCTGATTAACGACTTAACTTCCACACTAGACACACACGTCTGCCTGTTGACCGTTGACCACCTGTGCCGTATATCGCACACGCGCACACGCACAACTTTATGTAATGGAGCCTCGACCGTCCCCCTGCACAGAGCAAACAAACTTGAAATTTTGGAGCCGGGGGAGAACAAAGTGGATTCTGAAACGCCGTCGAGGCCGATCGAAACTGGGCTGCTGCTCGCTTACCGCTCCGTCAACAGATGTGTAAGCTGCGACGAGCTCAAAGTATTAATCTCGACCCGACTGCCAGAGGTAACGTTGACGAGGCAAGAAAGAGCTGAGGGACGGAGACCTGTTTACGATACGGAGGGTCGAGATGAATAAAGAAAGCTGTAGAGGAGTCGACCGTAGCCGTACTTTCCGCAGTTTTAAAATGTATCCTACCCCGCAGGTCGTGAAACAGCCAGTCAAACCCGCGCCAGAAGCGCCTGATTTGAATCCAATCGTGAGAGAGAATCTAACTAGAGAGCGCCCAATTTACGAATCGTGGCGCAGAATGACAGACAGGATATTAAAATTGACATTTATGCCAGCTCCTATTCACTCAAACGAACGAGCCAAAATCCACAACATCAGTCGCGCAAGCGCTCCGTCATGCGCAGACTAAATGCCCGCAAGCTTCAGTCTAGCTAAGGGAAAATTCAGTGGAGTTGAATCGTAAAATATTAAAATGATGTGGGAGAAACATACCAGGGTGCCGTCCACAGAATCTTACTAATAATACACCTTCACCGGTGCCAACTGACCTTCAGACAGGGACCACTTTTTTCCCTTCGCGAGCGACCATGGTTAACTGGGTCTGGCTCTCTACTTGTGCGTGACGTCTATGCGCCTGCATCGCTGGTTCGTGTGCCTGAGCGTTCATGCTGCATACATTACATCGACTCCGGGTACCTGTCTGTGCGCACCACGCACTGCATATGCTGCAGCGCTGGCTGGTCCCTGCATGCTGATCATAAGATGGGTTCTATATCTGTGTTTTTTACCCAACCGTGCGTTCGAGATGCATTGCATGCGGCCCTTCCGATAAAAATTCTGCTACAGCGCGTCATTGAAAGATATCCAGCTCGTACGATCCGCTATTTTCCAACGATAGACCATATCATATTTTTTAAGCGCAGGCTTGCATATTTTTGCCTTTCCGAGCAGCTCGGAAGAAACTGCTGGTAGACTCTCCAGCTGCATCGATTCCTTCTCGTCGCTCGAGCTCGTTTGATACGAGCTGGGGTGCCGGCTAATATTCGACAGTCATGGATCGATCCTGAAGCTATCGGATAAAGACCCATGCGATATCCCGAGCTGCTATGCATACCTCTCACTTTATTCTTGAATCACAGGCCTGATTGTTTCGCTCACGATTACTAGCATACTATCTAACGGCAGATGCCGTTAACACTCCGTCGATGGATAGCACAATGCGCTGTTCTCGGCACTCCTTGTCGGAGCACAGCTTGTAGGTCGATTCGTTTGCAGACCGTTGTAACATTCGGCTAAACTTCGCTCATTTGGTCGCATGAAATTCGAAAGCCTGAATCATCAAACTATGTCTTTGCCATCCTGCTGTAGACGTCGCACTGTGATAACACATTATAGCTTAGATATACCGATATCGAGAGGCGGTTTCAATTGAAAGTCTACCAGCGGTGCAAAAATGCAACTATCGTGCCCCAAGCTAGCCGCCATGTCTCAACGGACATGTTTACGTCCTCGCGCTAGTATACAGTACAGCTGCCTCTGTGCCGCAGCAAGACAAGCGGCACAACATGATCGCATGACCGCTCGCTCGTATACGTAATTTATCGAAGACAGCGGTGGCAATGTCTCTCTCTCGAATCCTGTCAGTGCACTTCGCCATTTTCCAACATGCATGCCATGCATGTGTAACACGATTAGACCGATGCGGAATTCCACGTCGACAGTTGACAGGGAAGGCCGTTCAGACGTCGGTTACACACGCACAGTCGTCCTGTCACCACAACGCATTGTCAATTTCCCCCTCGCGTCGGTTACGGTCGAAAGCTTGAGCCCTTCAGCCGGGTCTGATGCTTGACCATGCTTGCGAGCGCTTCTAAGAATAAGTGTTCGCTGTAAGTAATTTAATTTATTTGACGCCCGCCTCGCCTGGTTCGAGCCTGTCACAAATAAATCGAAATTTCGAAAATCAAATGGAAGCCTTCTAGAAGCATGCACCTGCAGATGCTGAAACAGCACCTCGAATAAATATCGATCCGGGGTATGGTCTGTTTAGCATAGCCACCAGCCAGCTGAAGCGGTGGCCAAACGAACTGACATGGGTGTCTTTTCGCTTTCGTCCGCTGTTTCTGTTCTCAAACACACATCTCGATTGACAAAATGGAACATTCGCCTGGCTGTGCGCTTCTTCCTTTGCTCACGACCCCGGCAAGCCACTGCACTGCGAAAGGCGAAGCCACTGCACTGCGAAAGGCGAATGCAACGAAGATAATTGACGAGGATTCGTATGATGGTCGACAACCCTGCGGCAGGGTCACGTAGCATCGATTATTCCGTGGCCTTGTAGAATCCTCCGATGAGGAAGCAACAGGATCTATGCATGACTCAATCCTGGCAACCGAATTTCGCATGCTGCTTCGAGACAGCCGAGACCTCAGAACACGATAGTATCTTCGGGCATATTCAACCGCAAAATTGATTATACGAGATCGATCCGATACATTGACATCAGAGCATCGGTATCACAACTGACGGCTTGTTAGGTCGAGAGTCTATCTTTATCAATTATCCTATTACCCAGAGACCCTCGTTATACAGATCGTTCTATTCATAGCTATCTGTAGGGCCGGGCTGAAGCCACTACAACCGCCAATATCCATTGACATTGCCGTCATTGATACGCCACGAACCCTGCACGCGCACGCACCTGCTAACATCAAAGATGAAACCAACAATGCGCCCCGCGTGTCCCGCCGACCTTCCCGCCATCCTCGCCATCTCCGCCGCCGCACTCGATACCCACACCCACGCACTCTTCTGCCACCCCTTCCGCGAGTCTCACCCCGCCGCCTTCCTGCGCGTCTTCCAGCGTCACGCGCGGAAGAAGGCGCTAACCGAGCCGGATGGCGTGAACTTCAACATCGTGATCGAAGATCCCAACAGCGGGCAGGTTGTCGCGTGGGCGTTCTGGCGACGGATGCAAGGGGTCGCGCTGGAGGAGAAGCTGGAGAAATGTAGAAAGGAACTGCAGTCAGCAGAACAAACCGCGACCTCTGCCCCCCGTGCTATGACACACGAGTCGACGTCGCCGCAAGATGACCAATGGACCTCCGACGACGAGGAGTCGAGTCCGTCAGCTTCTCGGTGCCGCGTCCGCCTCACCAACGCCCTCACAGCCGCCGATAACCTCCTCTACTTTTCCGCCCCGCACTGGTACCTCTCCCTCCTCATGGTCCACCCTGAGTACAAGCGCGCGGGCCACGGCACCCGTCTCACTCTCTGGGGCATGAAGCGTGCTGCAGCAGATGGCCTTCCCTGTCTGCTCGTTGCCAGTGATCAGGGCGAGCGGTTATACGGGCGACTTGGGTGGCAGATGGTCGGACGGCGGAAGTTTCCAAAGCTGGAGGATATGCCGGACGATGAGAGGAGACGGGAGGAGGAATTGCTCGGGAAGGATGTTGTCGAGGAGCAGTTCGCTGCCTCGGCACCCAGTGTGATGGTATGGGGTGATGCAGAGGCGGATTTCGATGTTTTCGAGAGGTATAAAAGTGCTATGGAGGGGGTTATGGATTGATGAATAATCGGTATCAGTCTCTACATGTGCTGTCTGTCACACGATTAACTAAACGACTCTAGTGACACTATGGACTAACTTATCGGTGATTGGAACAGTTATATTGGTGCCTGCCGTGAGTCAACTAGGCATGCAGCGTATGTACCAAATTTGCTAGTAGAATCTTATCAATACTATGATACTGGGGGCACGGCGGGGTCTTGTGAACTTTGCATGAAGCAATGGCCTCTTCGACCTGGGATAGCCTCAAAGCCGGGCGCTATAGACCTGGGAGTCATTTTCGATGTGTGTATGCATGCACGCATACTTAATCAATACATGCGTACATACATATGTACATACGTGAAAATTGATCCGGTCCCCGGAGTTTCTGCTTCGGTCCCCTCGCTATATACTAGCCCTAGCCGGTAAACCACGTAATGCTCATCACCGCCACTCCTACAATTTTTATCCTCCCGCTCCTATCTAAGCTTTCAAGCTAACCTCAATCTAGATCCCCGCACTCTTAGACTTCAGCTACTGGTCGCCCGCCGAAAGGGATACAGGAACCAAGACGCTAACTAGCCGCCCTACACCACCTGACAGATGTACGTGCCGCGCGTAGTTTATGCGAGACGGCCCGTAGATATCTGATATTTAGAATGTTAGCTCAAATATGGGACCGTCTGTGATAGCGATACTAATACTGGGAATATTCGTTGGCTACCGATATTGCTAAGGAGCCCTTCACGGCGTGCGTCGATGACAGTCAGCAACTGTATTGACGCATGTCTGTTTGAAATCGCCTGGGCAGGCCGTCGGGTTCAGGACGGAATCGGGATGAAACTCGCCTGCAAACCCGTCATCCACGTCGACGGCGAGATCTACATCTGCACGTTGACGTTTTTTCTGCACGCCTTGGGGGTTTGCATCTGTACCTGCAGCCGTGCCTGCACCAGTATTTGCACCTGCGCAAGCCAGGGAACCGGCGCTTGGTGGGGCGACATTTGCAGGCGGGGCGGTTTCGGGTGCCGACGATTCGTTCATGCGCGGGGAGGACAGCAGCGGTGCGATACGGAGCGATACAAGCAGTGGCGCGATATTTATATAAACTATACTCTATTACTAACGTAAGTGGGTGGTCTTGATATATTTATCGGCGTGCAGGGTAGTCTCGAGGACAGCGCAGGTGCGAACGGCATCAAAAAAAATGCGGTGCATGCAGACGGCCATGCGGGATGACTATATTTAAAAATGACCCCTCGAGCCAGCCGCGCTGGAATTTAGACAGCGGTGACACCTCATCGCGGGATATTAAATACTCATGGGGGGACGTCGACAGCTGTCGCGCTCTGGTAAGTAACCAAGGCTTCATACGCTGTCACTTTACATCCACCGGCTGGAGAAATTCGATTCGACACTCCATCTTCTATATTTTAGAGGCAAGAAAAACGTCACTACCGTTTCGCGACTGTACTGACGAGCTCCAATAGCGAGCGGAAATATCCTGTGGCGCCGAGCTGTTCTTAATCTTAATATCAACAGGCGCACGCGACTTGTCATGAGCTGAGGCTTGCAGCAGATCGCACCGCTACATCAGATAAATGCATTCGTAGCAGTCATTCTCAAACATCAGCAAGCTTCTCCATCAAAACGAAGTCCAATCGCGATATATAAGCATGCACGTCCCAGCGCTGTGCTGGCCGTCCGGCCCTCCCGCCGCCAGCGTGAACTTGGCCTCGCTGTGCAATCCCATCAAAATGTCGCCGCCGCAAAATGCAACATCTTCAACCCCAGCCTCCGACCACCCCTTCTACCCGTTCACCCACCCGCTCGTCCACGACGAGGCCCTTACATTCGCCTGCCTGCCCGACGACAATGCGCGAGACGTTATTGTTGAGCTTTTTCACCGCACCGAAGAACTTGAGTATCTGGGCAAGTTCAACGACGCCTACGCGCTGCTCAAGACGGACCGGAATAGCTACCTTCTGTCGAGCCGGAGCCCTTCGTACGCGTACCTGCTTGGCGCGATCAAACTGAGCCAGGGATACTATCGCGAGGCGAGAGAGCACTTTGCGAAAGCGCAGAAGATCCTGGAGTCGGCTGATCCGGAGAAGTTGAGCGAAGGCAGTCAGCAGCTGCTGGATTTTATAACTGTACGGCTGCTGCTGATTGATCCCGAGTCAAGAGAGAACCGCGAACTGGGCGTCGAGAAGGGGCAGGCGGCGTACCAAAAATGGGCGAAGAGCAAGTCTCCCGCCGAACTGGACTACTTTTCGGTAAGCATGTCTCCATGTGAATTTCTGACCTCCTCGACTCTGTGGCATTTTGTAACCTCGAATTGGATTGCATATAGATCCTCATCGAGCGGGCGTACTCGGAGCTCGTCAAGGACACGCCCGAACTCGCCGTCAAAGCTCCTCATCTACAATCCCGCCATGTCGAAATTCTGAAATCCCAGATCGTGAAGGGGAACGCCGTCGTCTCCTTCCCGATATTCCTTGCCAAGCTCAACAACATCAAGTCCTCATGGGAGGTTGATGGTCTCAAGACTATCCTCGATAAGTTGCTGAGAACATACGAGGCGCCTCAGCCGCTCATAAACACGATGCTAGGTTATTGCGACACCCGCATGGGCCAGCTGTCGGAAGGCAAGAAACAGGAGAGACTTTTCAAGGAAGCTCGGCGCATGTACAAAGCCGCCGGCAATATCGAGGCACCCTGCGAGCTGGACATTCTCGAGACGCTGATGGCTGGACAGAAATACATTATGGCTGGCACAGATGACCTGACTGACCTGCGCCGGCGGATAATCCACACGATCGGAAACCTGGGACGGCTGTACTCCCGCTTCACCGAGCTGGACTACCCGAATCGCATGTCTACAGTCCTCAAACAAATCAACAAGATCAACGACGGCATGGTAGGTGAGCAAGAAATCACGCTCATCTCGTGTCGTCTCTGGCGGCAGCTCGGCAGAGCTACAGGGATCCGGATCAATGCTGCCACTGAATTTATCGCCGCGGTGGCCGACGTGATGAAGACCGACGACATCGAGGATACACTTACTGTGTTCCACCGCTTCAAAGAACAAGACGAATCCGGCTGGGACTTTGATACGCGAGTCAACTGGCTGCGCGCCACTGCCGCTGCACACTACCGTATCGGGCGATACGACGAGGCGATTGGGGGAATGAACGAAGCGAGAGAGCTCCTCGAAAAGGAATGGCGGTACGACGAAGCAGCCGACATTGCTGAGCAGATGCTGTTCATGAAAGAACGGCGGATCCACACACTCACCGGTGATGAGAGGGCCCAGGCTTTAGAGGAACTGCTGGACGAACTTGATACGGCTATCGAGGGAGATAAAGGTACCTTCGCGACAAGATGGAAGCCCATGCTGCGAAAGAAGCTATGGAAAGCAGGTCTACTCCTCAGCGACCAGAACCAAACGCCCGCTGAGAAAGCTAGATCCATTCCTGAGGCATCCACTCTTGTCGACCTCGTTGAGGAGAAGGCAGAAGAATTCGTACGGGAAGATCGAAACTTCGTATCCATCTGCAGTGACGTCCAGAAACTGAAGGCGGTGCTCCTTCGTGCGACAGGAAAACCCGATGAGGCCGTTGCACTGCTCGAGAGAGCCATCCCGTCGAAATGGAAGGTCTTCAAAAACAGAACGGAGGACGACGATGTCCGTGAGATCGAGATCCGCCTTCTCGCAGTGACTATGTATATCCCAGACCTCACCGAGCACCCGAAAGAGATGGACCGCAAGACACTCGAGAAGCGCACAAAAGTCTGCTTCCACCACCTTAAAGAAGTCAACAAGCTCGCAGAGAAGAATCATCTAGCGAACAGTTATTTTGAAGCCTTATTCTTCGAAGCCATCTGCCACCTCGCCTTGAATGATCCTGCGAAGGCGCTACAGAACCTCGTCCGTGCGAGCCGCCTTCAGGACGAAATCCGCCGTGCCTCCCCGCGAGGCGATAAACTTGAGAGCTTTATGTCCACTGCATACTCTGCTACCCCTTCTGCGACAGAAGTGACGAGCGCTGCGATTAAAGCCTGTTTGATGGTTCCTGACGCCGTCAACTGCTGGTGGTGGATCCAGAAGACCAAAGCCCGCGCCTTCTCTGAAATGATGCAGCAAGGATACAGATGGCAAGATCCGTTCACCCGGGTCAGCGATGAAATTGCCAACCTGCAACTACCATGGGAGTCTTCGACGGCTGATTTCCGTGAAGTCGCACCCCTCTATCGTCTTGTGGAGTTGACAAAGACTCCTGTTGGATATTCTCTCAGCAGTTGGGACCTAGACACCATGGAAGAGGCTCTGGACCACCGCCGCGTTCAGATCCAGAATCTCATGGATGAGATCGAACAGAACCCGAACACCCGCGGTGCTCTAACCATGTCGATGGATATCCCCGCTACCCACGAAGATATGACCTGGCTCGCAAACTACCGTGTTGACGACAGAGAAATCGTCTTCATCGACTGGGCGATTACCTATGACGACATTATAATCTCCATCTACCGTCCAGGTGGTACCGGTTTACTGCCCGGCGCGTCGGCGGTATTCGGCACGCATCGCGATGCAGAAATCAGAATCTTCAAATGCAATATCGGAATGCAGAAGGTCCGCGACTGGGCTGAGGAATACCTCTTGCATGAAGAAATGCCGCTCGAATCTCGCACGGCCTACGATGACCTCGACATTCTGAACGACCTGATCGCGCCTATTGCGGATGTGACCGACCCCGAGGACCTGCTTGTGCTCTCTCCCACCGAAGGGCTCCACAACATCCCCCTCCACGCGCTCAAGATCGATACCACAGACCGCGGCGAGCGCATCACGCTTATCGAACGTAATCCCGTCGTCTACATCCCCTCTTTCTCTATCATGCGGCAGTGCGTGACGAAGCTCCGCCTCGGTGAGGCCAGCACAGCGGAAACGCTCCAAGACCTCTACCAATCCACCCTCGTGGGCGTAAAAGTCGACTACGAGACACCAGACGCAGCGGTGTTGACCAGCCTCGAATACATGTCCAACTCTCTTCCCGCCGCTCAAGTCCTTACAAACGAAGACTGCCCGTCAAAGACGTTCACGGACGCAGCAGCACATACAACTGATATCCTACATTTCCACGGACATATGGACTATTCGGACCCGCAACCGCTGCAGCGGCACTTGGTCCTCGGAGGAGATGAGAAGATCACAGCGCGGCAGCTAGCAGACTTGAGATTCCCGAAGGCTACAGCGCCGCTGGTGTCCATCATTACATGTCCTAACGGCGCGCAACAGATCCCGAGTGGAGACGAACCTGTTGGAGTTGTTCCAGCGCTGCTGGCGGCGGGTGCGGCATCGGTAATCACGACGCTGTGGCCGACTGACAGTGCATGTGGGCTGCAATTCGGAGAGTTATTATACGAGGACCGGAAGGCATCCGCTTCGATAAGCAGACTTCCCACACCCCTTGGCCTCCCTATGGCTATCACCACCGGTATCATAACGACAGCCAAACCGGAGATATGCTACACTAAAGCAGATATATCATCCCCCAAGCTCCCTGAAGTCGTAAAGGAAGAAATGGAAGACATAATCGAGGAGGTCGCCGACGATAAAACCCTTGCGGAAACGTCGGAACGGGGAGAGACGACCATCGTCGACGAGCCGATCCCCCATCTACCAACGAGAGAACTCAGCACAAGCACAAGCAGCAGCACTGCGGGCCTGCTTAAGCGAGAGGCAAGCGTTAGCACTGTGGTCGCGGTACCGAAACGGGGTTCGAGTACCAGCAC
Organism: Drechslerella dactyloides; assembly: GCA_020064725.1. Classification (NCBI taxonomy): domain Eukaryota; kingdom Fungi; phylum Ascomycota; class Orbiliomycetes; order Orbiliales; family Orbiliaceae; genus Drechslerella; species Drechslerella dactyloides. Next base: position 780,453 of record JAGTWJ010000017.1, read on the forward strand.
TACCGCTAGTATAAAAACGCCAAAGCGAGAGAGTAGCACCAGCGCTGCCACCGTTCGAAATTCCATAGAAGAGGAAGAAGAAGAAGGAGAGTCGGCCGCTGCTGCAACTGCCGTCGCTGCCATCCCCTCTCCGCACGCTTTTCCCGTCACTATCGAAGAGCCTATGCCCGTACGAAGGATATGGGACATCGCCCGCGCTGTTCGAAAGGCCGTACTTGATATCAAGGCCATCGAACACACTAGTGCACCGTACTATTGGGCTCCCTTCGCTCTGTACGGCGCCTGGTTGCGCGGGACAGGAAGTAATGGAGCGCTGGAGCGCGGAGATAGCATCAATGGGCTGTCGGAGCGATTTGCACGGGATATGGAGTTGAACGTGTTATGAACGATATGACATTTATCTTTTAATATTTACTGTTTGCGGTTGATGATGCTTTATTCTTGTGGTTTGGATTTTGAAACAGCTGAATTTACTGGGCTTTCTTGTTTGAGGGTTTTTATCGGTCTTCTCTTCGTTCAACTTCCGGTTTCAATTTCGATGATGGATTTTCCTTGTGTGTTTTCTATGGCATTTATTTTGGCATGGTTGGTTGTAGTTTTAGTCATGATGATACATGCGGGTAATGAATTAATGGATTAACCTCGATATCGCAATTTATCTTAGCTTTCAGGCTAGGTTTCCAGGTCTCTGAACTCTCTGTGACGCACTTTCAAATTTGGATATTGCAATAGTTTCTATTTAGGAGTGCTAGGGCCACGCCGTTGTATATCTATACGTATATGCATGCAGTCCGTGCAAAGCCTTCTATCTATAGAGAGCTAAATATGAGTTTGGTCAAGCTTGCAAGATGGACAGGCTGTACGCTATCTCATCATGTATGTATAATGAGCTTGACTGTAAATTTATAAACAGCTTCGCTCAGATATCGATTACAATTGTTTGTACATGTACTATCCAGTAATACGAAAAAAAGCTGGCCCGAAATTCCGAACAAAAGGAGCCTAAGTATTTTTTTAGTCTCTGTGTCAATTCAAGAAGCACTCTGAGTTCCTAGATCTTGGCGCGATATCTGGAGCCATCCTGGGTCGTTCCCAAAGTGATCTTGCAACAGTGCAGGGGTGTTCTACATATGAAATTCATATGCGAAATTGACGACGCGCAACACAACGGCCCATATAGTCGAAATGTAAACGTACCCGACGTTGAAAGTAGCAACATGCAACAGCAGTCATTCAATACACATATACGCATATACGCCTGGCAGTGTCGTCCCCCGAGACTATATCCGTCCGCTAGATCGATGCTGGCGATATCATTCCACGATAATTAACGAGCTTGCGCAGTAACATCATGCAGGGTGATCGTGATCACCGACCTCGCAACCAGTGCTGCTATTCTGTTGCTACCATAGATACAACGCCGAGAAGTCGATATGCTCGAGTCGGCCTGGAGACTCCCTCATTGCTTGGGTATATGCCGCCGAATAATTCGTGGTTGCTTGGTACACTCACTTCAGGATCTTCCGATTCCGTAGATGTTTAATAACCATATATATTGGCTGCATCGCAGGCTGACGTATTAAAACCGGGGTTCTTCCCGCTCTCTCCGCTGGTCTGATTGTTTCTCCATCATCCCTCATCCTCCGTATCGTACTCATCTCCATAGTGCTCCATCAACCCTCTTCGCCTGTTCTTATCTTCTCGAATATAGCTTGTATACGTCACTAATAGAACCTCAGCAAGTTTGCAAGCAGCTCCAAATGCCTAAAGCAGCCTTGCGTAGATGTAAGTTTCTTTGATCCCTGACAGTACTGTCTCCTGAGCACTGATGGGCTCGTAACTTTGACCCAGCCTCGCGCAAGCGCTCTGCTTCCGTCCGACGTACAGATACGCAACGTAGTGAAATGCAGGTCGACATGATGTCTGAATACGATCCCAGGCTATCATTCTTCGAAGGACTTGTGCCGGAGTTGATCGGTGAGATCGCATGTAGGGTAGGTTCTGCCCTGGTCTTGTTTCGCGCATACGCGTGCATGAGTAGCATTGCTGCTCTGGAGCATAGGATCTGGGTATAATATTGATACTGGTGCTGACTTGTTCCTGTCGTGCGTGCAGCTGAGCAGGGAGGACTTAGCTGTACTCGTTCGCACCAGCAAAAATGTCCGACAATGCTTTTTGTCCTATCTTTACTCTGAGGTCCGGCTCCTATCGTACTTTAGGTGCCAAGAAGACTGCGGCCCGGATTACGTACCAGAGTCATTCCCATCGCAGGATATCAGTGTTGAAACTCTGCGACAAGTGAAACGTTTCTCCATCACCAGGTTGCCGAATGTTTTCTGGGACTTTACGATGTGGCAGCCTTTTCTCCCGACTTGTGATTGCAACCCACAGGGCCCTGAGCATGCTCGCCTCAACCAAATGCTGTCTGCAGTCCGAAAGATTATAGAGACTGGTAGTCTCCTCAGCTTTGAGTAAGGAACTGTTCTATTTACTTGTTTATGAGGGCAAGCTTTGGCTGACCTATCTGCCTAAACGCAATAGATGGGATGAACCGGATTTGGAGATGCCGGTATCATGGGAGCAGCTTTTACAATTGAATAGCGGGCTTTCCACATTTTCAATGACTCTGCATAGTTATCCGTCTTGGCAGGACCGTCCATCTCGGCTCGTCCGTACCGGCATGTCTCTGAAAAAGCTTCGACTGTTGGAAATATCGGCGGATGAAAACTGCTTAGCCATGCTTTACGCGCTGCTTGATGAATCCGAATACCTAAGAGAACTGGAGTTGTCCTTCATTCGTCCCTTTGAAATGCAACTGAAGCAACGTTGCACCAAGCTTGGGCCAAGAGATCGCTCAACTCGAGCACCTGGCGACTGCGGGATTGTCCGGACCGACTTACAAGAGTTTGTCTATGACCACGTATACAGCCGTTTTACTCAACCCTGGCGGTCCCTTACATCCATTTCTCTTTCTCGTATCAGCCTCGACGAGCGCCTATGTCAGCTGTTCCGAACAGGCAGCTTGAAGGCTATTACGTTCAGATACTGCGGCAACTGGAAAGCTCTGAGGGACCGAATGAAACATGGCATGCAAGAGCCCGACTGGTCCTCTGCTCGACTCATCTTAACTTTATCGAGCTTCCACGTTGTAGCCTATGACTCGGAGCTACCATACATCAAGGATATAATGAGTTATCTCGACCCCTGCCTACAGACCCTGATTCTCATGATCAACTATCAACGTCCGGATCCCTTCGAATGGTTGTATACAGAGCACGACACGTGGGCCAGACGCTTTACCTATTCTCTAGACCACGAACTTATCCTAAAGCACTCTGCCACTCTGCAGCGCCTGGCACTACATGACCAGCGTAGAGGTGGGAGAATGATTGCCGAAGATCGTGGCTGGCCGGTGATAAACCCTATCGTGAAACGCTGCGATCTTACTGAACTATCGATATGTGTGAGGATGGACGGTGAGCCAAAGGTATGTCTCTTCATGCGCACGAATAGCGTCTTGCCAGTCGAGCAATACCATGCCGTGATTGAAAAGACTGGATAATGACCAACGCTGACTAACGTATGAATATAAATCCAATCGGTCCTTCGTTTCAAAAAGTATAAATTTGCAAGACCAATAATCCAGAGTGACGAGCTTTGGGATCTGCGTTACAGCAACCTTCGAGTTCTCCACTTGGTTCCACACATGTGGCACGACATACACACAGAAATCGCACAGAACAGAGCATATGGCCATGATTTCGAAGACCACGTTGACCAGTCTGTCAACGAACTTGTCTGCGCTATTTGGGAGATGCGACACAGTCGCCCAACCATTGAGTGGATTGTAGTTGGACTTTCTGGCCATCAGTGCGAGTTCGCGTACAGCGTCCAGTGGCTGAAAAATCAAGTTACCGCGATACCCTCGCGGTGGTTGCCTGCCATCTCGCGCGTAACGATTCCGCTCTTGAGGAACAAGCTGCGCGAGATGGATTCATTTTTATTGTTCGACGCTACTTTTGCTGAATCTGGAGAGATGAACATACTGCCGCCTTTCCGCTGAGGCGTCATGATGATATTATGCAATGCGGAGGGCACGGTCTTATGAAATTTCAGGTCTTCAGGTTTGTTTCCTCGGGTTTTCTTCGGGGCTTTCTCCAGGTTTTCATATATAGCGCCTGGTATCGAGGCGACGGTTTTTATATTCCTGTACGAACGGCTGATGCATGATGATGTTTTCCGGTTTGATAGGTGGAGGTGGAGTTTAGAGCGGCTTTTGACTATAGGGTTGTCTTTTTTAATCTGGGGTTTGCTAATGTTCCTGTACATTAGCTTTCGTCCTTGCAATTGAATTCAATTGGGTTATGCAGTTTAAGCGATGAAGTTCATCAAGATGATCAAAGTTGCGTAGACATTTGATTCTTCAGGAGGCATGACTGAGGGTGTTGATAATGAAAAATTAGGGCAGCCATCTGTAGGGCAGAGCTATGGAGGAAGCAGCACCTATAATTTTTTTGATGCCATCACCACCTTCAACACACGCTCCTCCTACAATATTTTTCCATCGCCATCCCAACTTCCATCATCAACGTTTCCATTCCTTCTACCAGAACTATCACGTCCTTTAGGACTACCGCTCCGCCATGGATTCTGACTATGAGGCTCAATTTTCCGCTCCAGGAGAGCCTATCACGGCAGAAGAACCCTCCTTCTCCATTCTTGAACGATTCCCAGCGGAAATCACGGCGCTGGTCACCAAAACAGTAGGAGCTCCCTCACGTCTCCCATCCCCATACCTATTCCCTGAGCGGATATTTCCATCTCTGTACTCAAACACGCAGAAATCATATCAAACGTAGCTCGTTATTTGAGCATACCCATCCAAACATACACCTAACAAGTGTGTCGTTTGGTGATGAGCTTCCAAAGATTATCACCGAGAGCAGGAGAGTCCCATTGGCCCTCGCAGAATTTGTGATACTGTCGAGTGTAGCTTTGTCTTCTAACACATTTCATCCTATCTATATCTATAGCTCGATCGCAAAGATATCGCTTCGCTGGTTCGATGCAACCATCACCTCTCTGCTATCTACCTCCCTCACCTCTACGGCCGTGTCATCCTCACCACCCTCAACCCGTGCCGAAACAGGTGCACTCCGGACTACTTTCCTGGTAACTTCAGCCACTCGATCAGCCCCGAGAGTCTGAAGCATATCAAGCATCTGTCGATTCTCGGCCAAAGATCGTGGATGTGGCAGCGCAAGAGGTATCCGGTTGGGTTCTATACCCATTGCTTGTGCAATTTGCAAGCCAAGCGGTATACAGAGCTGTGCATGATCGCTCACCGGGTTGCTGGTCACCATGGGCTTATCACCTTTGAGTAAGTGTGGAACTCTTATGACTTGACGAGATCAATATATATCCAGCAACACGTTGGATTTTGAAAGACCGTAGAAGCGAGTTGATTGATTGCTAACCTTGAACTCTGTGGTATAGGTGGATGACTGAGTACGCCTCACTCCCAAACTATTGGCCGGTCATCTTCAACTTCAACCAGAATCTGGTCAATTTCTCCCTGAACCTCAGCAAGACGAACGCGGGAATTTTCTCAAAGTCCTCATTTGAAATCTCCTGCCCCTCGCTGCGCAGACTCCGTATTCATGAGATCACACGCGATATCCGTGGTGTCATGGTCGCATACGGATTCCTCACCCGCGCCAGCAGCCTGATGGAAATCGATCTGGCCTTCATCGGGCATGATTTCGTCTATGTCCATGATACGGCCTCCTGCGAATGGGCTACTGAGGAATTCGGACCCGTCTCAACTCCACGCGAGCTTCTCCTTCCGGGCATCTACAACCCAATCTCTCGTTTCACGAATCTCAGGTCCCTTTCGCTCTCTCATATGCCCATCATCCCGGAATTTGCATATATCATTCAAAGAGAGGCTCTTCAAAGCCTCACAATCCGCTGGTGCAACGGGTGGAAGGGACTGTCGGAATTCATTGAAGAACAGCCGGAATTCGAGATGACGAAATTGAAACTGTTCCATGCCGTCGTCGATGATCTCGAGCTGGGGTTTGTGATGGACATTCTCGAAGCTATCCCGCCAGGCTTGCAGACTTTGATACTCATGGTTCGGGCTCACACTGAGGCTCGTTACTCAGTCCTCTGCCATGAGAATGTTGACCACGACGACCCCTACCGTAACTTCCAGCGCGAAACGATCTACAAACATGCAGAAACCTTGAAACATCTTGCGTGGCATGAGGTTCAAGGATACCATGAAGAAAAGGTCGCCATCTTTCATAAAGACTGGCTGTACTTGTATCCGGCTCTTGACGTATGCGATTTCAGCAGTTTGTCCGTCGTCGTGCTCGTGACGACTTGGTACGATGTATGTATGCCCCTAAGGGTTCCGGTTTATTTATCGTGCCTGTTGGATCCAGCCCTCGTTATGCCTTGAGTCGATGATATGGAAGGCTAACCGGTGAAATATCTCAACATCGCACAGCTTATGATGACCACTGGGGATTTGTTTACGGACCAGAGCGACGTCCCAAAACTCCGCTACCTCCTGCAAAAGAATATCCGCGTCCTCCATCTCATCCCCAACATCTGGCACTCATCGTTCGAAAGAACCGACGCCAACCCTGTCATCGGAAACTTGCCAGGGCGCGTCGCTGGAGCTGTCGACCGGCTTGTCAACGACGTTTTCTCTGCCAACACGGCCCGTCCAAAGCTGGAGTATGTCATCGTCGGCTTTCCGGGTCGCCAGTGCGAGATGCTGATGCCGATTGAGTGGTGCTACAACGTCACTGCCGGGAAGTGGGTCGGACTTATTCCACATCCGATCTCTCTGCAGGATTGGATCGCTGGATCGGATGATGCAGAACACTTTCCATTGTGCGACGCTACTTTTGTCGCCACCGAAGATATGGAAATTTACCCGATGACTCGTGGATTTCTTTGAGTTCCTCTGTGTAAACCTTTTGATGCGCGCGCCTTGATGATAGCTGCCCTGATATGCACCGATTGCCCCTGTTCTATTCTGGTTATCCCTGTTCTGCCCCGATTATCCCTGTCTACCCTGATTATCCCATCTCTTGACCCTGTCCTGACAAGATTTCCATATTTCTTTCTCATGTACTGAGGCATGAACGATAACTAGCCCCTATCATAGCTAAAGAATTTATTGCCCCCCCCCCCCCCCCCCCCCCCCCCCCCACATTAATACTATCGTATGTAGGGTTGTAGACTCTAGCTGTAGGACCGTTGGTGTAGCAGTGGCGTAGAATACTTTTGGATAGTTATAAACGGGCCAACATGAACGAGCTCAAATCTATTACAACCTTGCACGCACCTGAATCTAGACAAAAATCCTATATTTCTATGCTCAAGCAGTTTGTTATAGTCAGCTCGGTGTATAAATATCTAAACCTCGAGCTGACTCGAACAGAATTGTCGCGACATATTTATAGATGCATATCGCAGCTCAATTCATAGATTAGATTCACGGTGCCGAGCGCCCACGAAGATAGTCCACTGCAAAGCCACTGGACCGGCAAAGACTTATAACTACTTAGTAGCTGCCAGAGTGGATCCATAGAGGAGTTCTATTATCGTTATATCTAACAATAATTAGCTCTATACACCCACTCTCCCGCCACCTTTCTCCACTCATCGCAGGCTCTCCTGTCCGCAAATGGATCCAAACTCTTATCCTTAATGAACACCAACTGGAACAATTCCAGCTCACTCGGAAACTCCGTGAACAACGCCATGAAAGCGAGTGTATCATCCACGGATTCATCAGGATAGCTCAGTTCCCCCGTGGCCAGGTACTCCAGAAACCCTTCTCCAGACAACTCGTCACACGTGCGACGGTGGTGCATTATCGCAAGGTATAGGCGTGCTGCAGCTTCGAAGTCCGCCTGATTCTCGCGGGTGTCGTGAAGCTGCTGTCTGAAGTCTGTGAGCATGGTTGTGCATGTCGTTGTGTCTTCGTCGGCGTGGTAGGGGTAATGGGATGTGTCGAGGTCTGAGAACAAGTTTTTGATGTAGAAAGCTGTCGAGTAGACTGCGGCTATGAGGTGCCTCGGCGCTGGGTTACACGTCTTATGAGGTTCGTTTGGATGTTCGGTGGGGGGGTTGCTGGCGAAGCGTGATAGGACGAGCTTGAGTTCGCGGATTGACCTGTTCTGCTGCATCATGCGCCAGATGCGGTCGGCGGGGATCTGAGATATTAACCACAAGTAGGAAACATTAGCTGTATTGATCTCGTGGGACGGAGGTTCAGCTCAAGGTGAAGTTTGAGACCGTGTCTGGTCGACGAAGTACGTACTAGAAAATGCGGCTGGTTGACTGCGTGGTCACAATTAATCTCCAGTCGCCGCAAGACCTTGAAGGCTTGCTGCTCTGTCAACTCGAATATTTGGCGATGGTACAAGTACCCCTCCTGTACTCTCAGGGTACGGAGTGAGTCGGCATGATTGGCTTTGAGCGCTTGCAAGGTATCGAAGACGCTGGTATAGCTAAAACACACCGCCGTTCCCAGTTCTAGAGACTCAAGACCGCTGAAACTCCTGAGATACAAGACGGCGTTCCCGCGGATAGGACTGGTATTAGCTAACCTCAAATGCTTCAGGTTTGGCGCTTCCAGATGGTTGAGGAGGGCCGGCTCCTGCGTATCCCCACGCCTCCCGTCGGTTTGAAAGCCGTGGAATTCCAGCCGTCGCAGCCCTAATAAGGCGTCTACAGTGAAGCTGCTGCGGCGCTGCGGCTCATTCCCTGTCGTTCCTACGCCTGCGGAGATCGCACCCTGTCGACGGTTGATCCTCAGCGCTCTGCGAAATCCAATTGCGTTGAAGCGCATGCGGAAGCGTAGAGACTCCAGTCGCATGTCCTCCAGCGACGAACGCCCCGCTCTCTGCATGATTCTCTCCAGGTCAGGTCCGTCGGCATCAAGATGCTTGAGGCTGTCGGTGTGCAATATGAAAATTCTGCGGCAGGCACGCCAGGTCTCGTCCCACCCGGGACCTTGGCGGTCTACCGGCAGCGAAATCGACAGACAGACGATACCGTTTGGCGAGTCCGACTGCCGGACGTCGAGGATGCCACTGGATTCATACTCTTCGAATACCGGCATTTCCCTAACGTCGGACCACGGGCTCTCCCGGATCCTCAAACACAGTATCCGCAAGCTTGGCAGGGGCAGCACCATCATGATCAGATCGGCCGTTTTGAGACCATGATGCTCGTATCCGTCGCGTACGACCTTCCGCAGACCGACGCATTTCTGCAGAAATGCGGGGAGTAAAACTTGCACGAACTCTTCCGCCGTCGGACTCAGTGGCTGCTGAGTGATACCTGGAGGGACATACTCATTCCGGATCTCCAGCACCCGGACTTGCGCCAGTTTAAGACGACCTGATTCGGACAGGAAGGCGAGGACAGTGTCGGACGCGGAGTCCGGAACCACGCCGGCGAGACAGTCGGTGACATCGAGGATCACCGTGTGCGACTGCAGGCGCGGGAGAGCGAACGTTCTGAACGCCCGGTTGGTAGCCGAGAGAGCCGCCAGGGACAGTCTATCCTGAATGAACTATCGAGGCAGCAGGGTTAACCAGACTCCAGATGTAGATAAGTGGGACGTGTGAATATACCTCTTCAACTATGTAGCAAATAATGTCGACCGGGACACGGTTAAACCAGCCTGTCATCGTATCCCGCCGCTGACCTTCGCGACCGCCAGCTACAGCCGCCGGCTTTCGATCGCGCCAGTTACTAAAATGCTCTGGAAGCTTAAGCTTGAGTCTAGCAGCCATACTCAGGTAGCGTTAAATCTACAGCCGTCTTGTGGTCTCGTAGCCGCCAGCACGGAGGTACAAGTAAGGAGCATGGCCGCGGCGAGGCTGCCGCATTTCATTTTATACGAGCGTTTGGCGGGCGAATCAAAAATACCACCTCTGCCGTGTGTTGACACGCCCACTCGCGGGATCCTTTTGAACAGCGGCGTGGGAATTCATTACCCGGGCCCTCCCGTCGAACGGGTCGAACGACCTCAGCTATGAGGCGCCGCCGGCCGTGCTTGAAGTTAATCACATATACGTACGCCTTGAAATATTCTGGCGTGCATTCTGGCATGCATATACCTAGGTAGTCACTTAACTAGTAAAAGTCATTATTGATACGTGTATATCACATCCGCCTCCGTCGCGTCCGTCCATCGATTCGATATCGATATATCCTCAAGTCGGATAACGGAGTAGCTTAACCGTGGGAGATGCACATCTGTATTCTGATGCCAACGAAGCAGACCGCGTATATAGCCGTCCCAGTTGGCCCATGGAGTCAAGGAGATGCTTGTTTACGCAGTTAGCGCGATATCGATCGATGGAGGGAAATTTTCAAGGGAAGCTAAAGGCTTGCTCCGAGAGACCCAAGCTGAAGAGAGGCTGACATGACGGCTGCGAGGAGGCTTCGACTTGATATCTGACCCCGCGTGATATGAGTATACTATAATGAGGTATGTATCATATATTATATCTAACATTAACCTAGATGTCAACAGGATACACATACCAAAAGCCACGTACATGTACGTCCAACATGAGAGAAAAAATACGACAACCCCAAAAGTTCTATCCGTTCTGAATACACCCCGAACCCATTGCATTACATCGCGTAGGCGAGAGAAAAAAACAAGAACGAGCAACAGACGAAATGAAAGAAGGAAAAGCCAGTCTGCCCCTCCGCAGTGCAACTGCACGACGGACATGCGACTGACTGATAATACCTACTACTTTAGTTAAGTACTTCTTATCGACGTATATACCCCAGGAGAGCAAAGCAAAGAGAAGAGAAGAGAAGTCGAAGAAGAGCCGCCCGCCAAACGTAACCAATGAGTGTGACGTGATGTATCGATACCGATATACCCAAAGCAGCATCCATGCACCATGAAAAAAATCAAAAATCAAACAACACCAGCCGGTCGTGACTTTATTTCTGCTCTTGTTCCTTCTTCGTCATGTTTTCCTCCGCCTTCTTCACGACTTCCGGGTCCTGCTTTCCCTCCTCAGTCCCCTCGTGGCGTGTCGTGGCTGCATCGAGCTCCTTGTCGCTCTTCGTGGCTTCCGCGGCCTCTGCCTTCTCTCCTTCCCGTGTCGATTCGTCGATGTCCTGATCCAGTCGCTGACTGACCCTTCCGCTGCCGCTCTCGGCGCTCTGCTCGTTCTCCTCCTCGATGAGCTCCTGCTGCTCCTTCAGCACCTCCAGCCGCTGCGCGTTCGTCGCCTGGCCCTCCGCGCTTGTCAAATCCAGCTCGATCTCATGGTACAGCTCCTCGGGGATGGATGACAGCACGGCCGTCAGCGCGTCGTAATGGCTCTCGATCTCGTCAGCCTTGCCCTGTGCGTAGACGTACGCATTCGACAGAACGAGCAGCGTGCTAGGGATGCCGTGCTTGAGCCGCAAGTCCAGCCAGGTCTGCAGGTCCTCGCGCAGTTTGCTGGGGCTGACACCGTGGGTGCGCATGCCGCGGGAGGCGCATGCGGTCTGCAGCTCGGGCACGCTGAGCGTGGAGACACCTTCGAGGAAGATGGCCTTGTCGTCGCGTTTGATCTGCCGCATCCGGTGACGGATGGTGTAGCGGAGCATCATGTCCGTGCCGAAGGCGTTGAGGTTCATGTAGCGACACATGGCGACGAGTTGCGGCCGGCTAAGGTTGTCGAGGGTGAGGTCATCCTTGAAGGTCTTGCAGACGTTGATGACATCCTGGTGCGTAGGCTTCTCGCCGGAGCTGCGCACCTTGCGGAAAAACTCGACGAATTCGTCCTTGCTGCGAGTGGCGGAGGAAAGCGGCAGGCCGGACTCTTGGATTGTTGTGCGCAAAAAGTCGGAGACGTCCTTGCGGGTTGCGCGCAGCATTTGGTTTTTGCGCTCCTTGTCCTTGGCGCCTTCGTAGGTGGAAGGGAGCATGTTGGGGAATAGCTTGATGGCGACGGGGAGGAGAAGTTCGGCGAAGGGGACGATAACGAAGACGCTGAATGGCACAAGCCGGACGATGTCTTGGACCGTCCGTTGGAGCTATGAAAAAGACGTTAGCGTATGATTGAGAGTATTATGGGCGGATATCAAGTACCTGTCTGTGCTCTCGCCGCGATAGCTCGTAGCCCGCGGCCATCTTGACGACCAGCTTTGTAGAGATCTTGATTTCGGTGCCCAGCAGTTTGGTGCCGTCCCAGTAATGATTCGCCTCCTTCTTGACTTTTTGCCATATCGTCAGCTTTTCGGTCTCGGCCTTCTTGGCCTCCTTTTCGATCTCCTTCGCCCGGTCCTCATTCTTGCCGAGAGCGACGTCCGTGGCGGCCTTGTCCTTGTCGACGTTCATGGGCACCTGCGAGTTGGAGTGCGAGGACGGCGTGTCTGAGTCTTTCGCCGGCAGACGGTTTGTCGGCCGGTCAGCGGCTGCCTGGGCGGGTTTCGCGGGCGCTTTGTCGCGCGGAATAGGTTTCTGAGCTTCTTTGGCATTGAAGCCCGGTGGAGGGCCGGACGGGAGCGAGCCATGAGGAGAGGTATCGGTGGAGAGGAATATGGAATGTTGGCTCGGCGGGACGAAGACGGCAATGGCGGGGAGGTAGTGGGGGTTCCGGCGGAGGGTGCGGCGAATCAGGTTTGCTGGACGGCGGTTAGCGGGAATTCGCCAGGCGAGAGACGCGCGACGAGGGAATTCAACGTACCATTGCTGGTGAGGAGGGATCTCTGGGTGAGAGCCAGTCTCGCGGAGAGATGGGAGGACATGGTGTTCGAAGTTTGCGGGCTTTGTGACGGCCGAGGCGGTATTCAATGGACGACGGCGGGCCAAGACTCTATGCAATCTACCCGTTCGACGGAGATGCACCAGGACAAGCGCTGGCGGCGGATGGATGTCGAGATGGGCGAATTCGAGGCAACCGGCGGTGTTCGGGTGTGGTTGGAAGGAGTGACGTGATGCAAAATTGGGCGATTCGCGGTAGAACTTTCAGAGCTAGCGCGGCAGCTGAGCGAGCTGGCGTCCGGGGGCCGACGGGAGTTTACAGAACAGCGTCGATTGAGTATTCGGCGGTAGGCTACACGGGGGGCAGTGTTCTTAATACCGGTACTGTCGAAGCCAGACTGAGACGATGGAGATGGAGTGGTTGATATGTCGAAGGGGTGGAGCAGAAAGGGGAGAACGGGAGGCTGTTAAATGAGGCTGCTGTTGAGGCTCGGCGTTAAGAATCGATAGCCCCGACCGCCCCCGAGTGCTAATAGTACCCACCAAATGCCAAATGACAGATCCGAATCAAATGAAATAGGCTTCGTGCCTGGGGGACGTTGAGGCGTAAGGCTTGCTGGGTTCAGGCTTCCGGAATTCCTCGCGGCGAAAGCATGTCCAGCGCCAACCGGTCTGGGCTCGATTGCATTTCTGGCGTGCGAATTGCCGTCCGCTACGTTTAACAGTCCGCTGGCCTAACTGCGTCCGGAAAGGCGAGGTCCCCAGCAGTTCGAGATATGCAAGCGGAGGTGGCCAGCAGTCGGGGCTGCGTCTAGAAGCCTGGATGGAGGAGAGAGACCGGGTCCGCCGGGTCGAGCTGTCCCGCTTGGTCGAGCTGCTGGATCGGGCACATTACTGTGCTGTCACGACATGATTCGATTGACTGACCGGATTGGAGTGCATGCATAGTCTACGTAGTATGTAAGAGTTATGCTGTCAATGATGCTGGTTAATAATAGGTAGTAGTATCTATTGATATAAATCACACGATGCTATATTGCATTACCCCTCAGCCGATGCAACGTGCGCTGGAGAAGCTGCCACAGGTAGCAGCGGCATTCATTCAGATTATAATGACACCCGTGTCTGAAATATGCACAATGCATGCATGCATGACGACGGGACCCGTTCCTCCATCCTCCGATTGGCTATCCGAAGCCCTAACGTACACTCCGGGGAAGCCCCTCCGTCTCATCCAGACATTGAGGTCTCCGTCTCCCGCCAGCCCGGCTAGCCGAGGGCCCGGCTCATGCGCTGGAGTTTGAAACCGATAGCGTAGAGATCTCGAGATATAGCATCTCCGGACTCCAGCACCGTTGCGTCTCACCCGGACAATCGCACCCGAATCGGCCCCGTCACCTCCTCGAGCGGCAGGCTGACGGCCCGCCCCTGTTGCAGCACCTCAACGACGCCCTCATCGCGGAGTCTGAACACCATCGCGCGAACCTCGTCCATATGCTGCCGCCACGTGCCGGGCGCGATCCCGCCGGCCTTCTCCAGGCTTCGGGGGACCTCGGAGGGGCAGATGGTGCTGCTGCTGTTCTTCGCCTGTCGGGAGCGGAGCAGATGCATCAGCTGGTCCGACAGCCTGTCCGACGTCGGTGCCGGCATCTTCGCTGGTCGTCATTCGTGTTCATGTAGAGATGTAGACGTAGATGTACGTAGATAGACGCAGACGTAGGACGTAGACACGGGGGATGGAAGTTGGCGATGCCGGTTTGTGTTGCGGTGAAGTCCCGACCGCCCGCAAAACGGCATCTCCTCCCCCGCCGCCAATACGCCATCGATGTGCCCAAGTGCAATATCACGATGTCTGCGTCCGAATGGAAAGAGCAGCTCGAGTCAAATGCAATCCGGTCCCTGTCGATATCTTCCCTTCCGGGCGACAGCAGCCCTTCGTGCAGGGACCAGCCTGAGCCCATGTCGCTATCATATGCACGCCAACCGCAGCTTAGCGGGCCGCAAACGACTAGCCCGATGCCCTCTCGTGATACCGAATTTACTTTACACCCCACCACCACCGTGCAACCTCACCTCGCCGGCATCCACACTCAGAGACACCATGGCGAAGACGCACCGGGTCCGTCGGCGATAGCAGTCTCTTCATCATACCCATTGCCACTCGTATCGTACGCTCTCGAAATCTCTCACCGATATCCCAAATTGACAGGTCCGATTTCGGAGTTCCACGGGCGTCGGTTATCTTCGTTCATTCGCCATTCGTTCGCTCCCTTCCGCTCTTGTCCAAAAGTTGCAATCCCAACAGGTCCGCATCTCGGTAGCACCGCACGATGACCAGCCTCGCCCGTGCCGCCCGGATCATCATGGTCGGCTGCCCCGGCGCCGGCAAGGGCACGCAGGCCGCCCGTCTGCTCACCGCCTTTCCGGCCCTACGAGCCATCAGCAGCGGCGACATACTGCGCGACAACGTCGCCCGCGGCACCGACATCGGTACATCCCCATCCCTTCCCTCTACCATCCATCCATTCATATACCCATCGTCTCGATACCGATGCTGATGATACGATGGTATTTGCAGGCAAGCAGGCAAACTCGTACATGGTGGCCGGCTCCCTCGTCCCCGACTCCGTCATGGTCAAGCTGATTCTATCCTCCCTCCCGCCCGCCACAACCTCCTACATCCTCGACGGCTTCCCCCGCACCCGCGCCCAGGCAGAGGCCTTGTCAACCTCCGTCCCCGTAAACTTTGTCGTAAACCTCGACGTCCCGCACTCCGTCATCCTCGACCGCATCGCCAACCGCTGGGTGCATCCGGGCAGCGGACGGGTGTATAATCTCACCTACTCGCCGCCACGGGTCGCCGGCAAGGACGATGTAACCGGCGAGCCGCTCGTTCGGCGCCGGGACGACGATCCGGTGGGTGCAAGCCATAAATATGCATACGTGCATATATCGTTTTTTGTGAACATCGCTAATGAGGCTGACGGTTGCAGGAAACGTTCAAGACTCGCCTTGCAAAGTACGAGGAGGTCACCGGCCCTCTCATTGAGTTCTACCGCGAAAAGGGCATCCTCTGGACCGTCAAAGGCGAGACCAGCAATGAGATAACTCCCAAACTCCTCGACGAGGTCGTCACCCGCTTTGGCTCAGCGCCACAGCCGCGCGTGCAGCCGCAGCCGCAGCTGCAGACACAAGCAACTGCAAGTGCTTCCGTAGCGCTCTGATGTCAACCCGGAAGTTATATACTGGAAACGAGATATCGTGGTGAGTATGGTAGATTGTCAGAGTCCCTATATTCTCGTGCACCGTTCGCTTACAAAGTTTCCCAACTATCTGTAAGTTTTTCGATTGAATTGAGTCATTGTCGTTGAGTTTGGTATCGTTAGCTTCCCAGTTAGATAAGTTGATCGCTGTAGATTTTTTTATTTCAGTGCCTTGTTGCCATCTTGTGGCATACTCGAGTTTGTTCTTGTATATATGCGTGTAGACGGTGAGAGACCTGCTGTGTATAAATATTCCGCTGTTCTGTCGTTACATTCGGTTCTGATCTTCTTGACATGTACTGTACATTTGCATCTTGATTTTGTATCTTCATTTGTCTTCACGTTATATCAATTCGCAGTAGGTGCTGCCGTATTGTAAGCTGCCTACTTGATATGGTTTGAGCACGTACACGCCGTCGCAAGATAGCAGGTAAGAATCTTATAATCGTGAGGGCAACAGTTTAGATTCACCACATGCCAACGTTGAAATGACCGTACTCACGCTCGCGCTGGTGCACTCCGTTAGGTGAAAGCTCTACATACGTAGCTATTCAGGGAATCGACACCAGTGATTGTAATCCTATAAATTTCCGGCTCTGCCTACTTCCTAGTTCCTATTACATGCGTCTTGTGATCACAGTATATAGTGCATTATTCGGGATATCGGCCATGATGCTGACCCGGTGGAATATGCGAAAGAGACCAGCTACGGGCGATATCCCAATGTACAGAAGTATTTTCACACGTCTCGGAAGCGAATAGTTGCAAGAGACGGTGTTCGAGCGAGTGATGTATGTTATCATCTTGGAACGGTTCGATTCTATTCTCGCCATAGTGATAAATGCACGGCCACGTAGATATACTCATCACTCCTCGCGCCGGTTGCCCATCGGCTCGTGGATCCGAAGTCAGGACCATACAGCCTCGTATTAAATCTCCGGTTCTATGCTCAGGACCAGGCGATATAGGCTAGTATCATCGTGCGTGCCTGGCTCGCGAGACCAGCTATAGCTAGTATAGAGTACTCTGGCGTGCCTATGCAAGCTCGGCCGATATGGATACATCGTGCATGTATCAGAAATATATACCCGGACGCTGGGAAGGTACATACTCGTACCTGGGTTTTCTGGAAAGCAAGTGTGCTAATGTATGCATGCATGCATGCATGGTGCACTGGCGCGTGTATCAGAATATGTGCAGTTGGCTCGATCATGGGGTCACTTGCAGATACGCACGTACATTAGGCTCTACGCAAGCTAGAGGAGGGCGTCTGCTTTCGTATACATATCTACCCCGTACATGTTTGCAGTATACAACATTTGGCCCGTCCCGTTTACACGAGTAACTCGATGCTTGCTTGAGGGGTATGTATCCGACGATAGATCTGCATCATGAAAAGCGTTTGGCAATGCATGTCGTATATCTACAGTACAACGTGCATGCGTCCACAATAATGTCCGAGGCCTCGATAGAAATGATATCAATGCTCAGGTTCATTGCGTACTGGTGAAAATATATGTATCGATATTATCCACAAATGTAACTTCGTAAATATGATACATGACTATATATTTGAACTGCGTTCTGACTCCCGAGTCCAATATTATACCGTCTTCAAGATATTATCCGATAGTACATATGCCTTTTGTCATAATTTACACCTAGTATCGGCGGATTGTCGAGATTATTCTGTGCACTTCCGTTTAGAGAAAACTGCAAGAAGTTCATGTGCGCACGCCTTTTTTTTTGGATGACAATGTAATCATCTTGCGAAATTCTAAAGAAAATATACCGTAAAGTATTGTAGGTGGGTAATATTAATGGTGAATCCTATGAAAGGTCCGTTCAATCCTAGTCGCAGGGCACCTGATCTTGGTATTGATTTTGCGAGTGTATCCAGTAGGTTTACTTCGAATTAAGCGTACGTGAATTTCTTGCCAATGCTTGTATATTATGTTAATATGTTGTATATAGTGCCTGGTAGCGCTTTAACCTACAGCTGGACTTCACGAGATCCCGGTTAATACCTTGTACTTGTATTTCCAATTCTGCGATAGTTGTGGGCCGTTTTAGCCTCCGCATGCCGGTAAGGTTGCTTGGCTGCATGTGCGGAAGATACCGAGCAGAAGAGGCTCCGCTCAGACCCTTGATAATTGGTCTGTGAGCATACACACCAGACGATTTAGGGCTTATCGTCATTTGAATTCGAGACATGCCGACGAATCGACTTCAACTTTGGATCATAGCCGACCAGTCTCGATGTTAACGATTTGGATAATACAAAAGTGAAGGCTGCAACTTCAGGAGATGATTAAGATCGTGAGCAGATGACGAATTCGCAGACCTCGGACCGGCTTTCCAGCTGGGGTATCTCCCACGTCGGTCTGCCCGCCTTGGCAAAGCAATCCAGAGGTACTGGAAATCAGTGGCTTGATTACCCGTCCGTTGTTCCTGGAAAATTTTATACCGGCCGATAGGTTAAGTGCTTATCGATCAGTGACCTCGTCTCGCGGACCACAAGCGAGTTACTTGAACTAGCCTAAGTGTCAGGGCTATCTAATGGAAGGCCTGACGACCTCTAGACCCACTGGCATACGCGTACAGCCAGGGAGTATCTTGAACTCATCTTGCGGACTTAGTCTTCCCGGGCTAGGGTATAGTATCATATCTCAGAGATAAAGCTTGGGCACGCCATCGATGCATCGAGCCTTGGCGTGTCACAATCTATGCAGTATATACTAAGTATATAGTATATCAAATACGATCATTTACATCAGGCGACATTATGTATACCGTTACACCGGCTGATAATTGTCCCAAATGGAATATATCAATAATGAACATAGAACGACCCTGACAAACTCTATTCCGTTACAGCTCCTAGGAGTTAGCTAGTCTCGAGTAATATTACCCAAATCGTACAGATCTAGCCCAGGTATATAGAGCCAGCCCTGCGGTTCGTCTGAACGCTATCGGGCTCGCCTGTGGATAGCACACGTAACCCCCACTAATGTGAAACATGCTCGTAGGTATTGTATCTCCTGGCTTGATGGTTGGCCTTTTCTGGCGACATGAGGTGTATATATTGATCCGGCTAACGAAAGTTCGGTCGGTCAGATGGCATGCGTACCGGGCTTATGTGTTTTCTAGACGGCCCCATGGAAGGAAGGGGTGGTCTCCTAAACTAAACGCTTCCCTGCAATGGTTTGGGTAATTACTGAATCTTCCGTCAACGTTGCAGAAAGTTGCGTTGCACCAGTACTTCTTCAGATAAGATGTCCGATGCCTGGGCTGTATTCCAACTTTTGTGTCACTTTATCTTTCCGGGTCAAAGTGTCCGACGCGAATTGTTGTTAAGTGATGAATATTATGGTAAGACGAAAGGAGACCAACATCAACCTTCATCAGCACTGCCATCATTCTTTGCCTTTGAGGAAAATTGAATTGCCCTTATAATCAAATTTGTGGCTGATTCTAAGCTATCCGTCCCAACTTGGGGAACGTCGGCCTGGCCTGATACAAATTCCTGGGCTTCGAGAATTCTGAAACGCCAAGCGGCCGTTCTATTTTTCCGGCTGCCGGGATGCGAAGAGACAAAATATGCACAATTCGGACCTTGCAACCAAACTATGTACATGTACATGTACATATCACGGCCCATATGCCCCTCGGTGGTCCTGTAACTGGCATCAGCTGAGAACTGAATGCGACTGGGCATTCGGTCCCTGCGCCGTGGAATGGATACAGCAGCCGGTCTCCGAGCGCGATTTGGTTTTCGTAGCTTACGCGCTTCTCAGTATTATTTTCCAGCTAGGGCCTGTACGTATCTTTCGATCGGCCTCACGAAAACTCAAAGTTGACGTCGATTGATAGGTAGGTAGCATGCCATCGCGCTCGAGCGTCGGCTTGATCTATGGAACAGTGCCATCAGAACTCCGGCTTACTAGAAGTGCAACCACGGGCCACGATGTTGTGACGGACTTTAGTCCTCAGGGACGCAAGACAGACTTGGCTTAAGGGACAAGCATTACGGCCAAGGCGGAGATTTCCGGGGATTATACAGACTTGGCGACCGCGGCTCGACTAGTTGAGAAGGTGACACGATGCGAGAGGATGTGGACGTACATAAATTGAAACCAATTCAAACACAGTACACTGGATTTTAGGACTTAGTCTCGGGCATATAACTGACATTTAACAGCGAGCCTCGGTGTCTGCGCCCGAGACTTGGACGGCCCTCGCCATTGCTTCGCCCGACGTGTTGCTGTGTGCGTTGCTTAGCTTTTATAATTTTAGAGCTAATGGTCTGAAGTATATAGGCTAGCTACATGCACGCAGCAATATTTGGAGAACTCTCAATTTGGATTGCATGAACTTACCGAAGGAGCGTCGATTGCCCCCTGAAGCCATTAATTTATGGATCTACTTCTGGCCCACGAGACAAGGTATAGTTGCGCAGCACGACGGCATATGAATGGGCACTATATCATCACCTCGCCAAGCATTGCACAGGCCTCCTTGCCGAGATCTTCGATCGCTCGCGCTCGGGCCGCGTGGCGCCTCAACAATACAATAATGCAATTTAGACATTGTGATATGTGTGATCTTTTACAATTGTACAAGCAGTCCTCCTGAAGATTCCCTGAACGAGAGCCTGTCTAAAAGTCGTCTGAATGCCTATTACTACTTAGTTGTAAGAGCGACAAGAAAGTGTGTATAAAATTAAATGCGTTGATGCGGAACTTGCATGCATATTAAAGTGGAGCATGGAACGGCTGCTTCAGCGATCAGCTGCATAAGTAAGTATGCATCGCTCCGTTGATTTGACCTCGCCTGCAACCCTCCTTGCTGCAGCCGCCCAGCCAGCCAGCCAGCCAGCCAGCCCACCAACCAGCAGCTCCGAACCCGTACCAGGTTTATCTTAGAAGCGATTCAACAGCCCAGGGGCAACGGGCTACGATGCCGAGTATGATTACAACCCCGCTGGGGTCCGAGCGAAGGTGCAGCCATTTTCCTCGTGTCGGTGGCGTTGTATTACTCAAATAAGAAATAAGCAACTGATGGAGACCAACCTCTCAGAGTAACCTTGGACTCCCACATGGAGAGGGTATATATATTCCCTGGATGCCTGCTCCTCTTCAGTGGGTTTCAATCGTTCCGACTCCCGCGTCGCCCTAGGACTGACGTACCCGATAGCTGCTGTAACCGGTTGATCCGACTTTCCGTCTGCACCCCCACCACTCGCGAACTGTCTCGTCCCGACTGTTGAGATTCACCATCGTGGATCGCCAGGCTCTGATCAAGCTGCAAACCCTTTTCCTCCAAAAAACCTGATGCACCGGTGGCCAAATTAACGGACTACGACTCATGCGGATGTGGTAATTGCTTGTCATCTTTCGCCTGCATTCGATTGAGATCCGGCGTGCATGCAGCGTCTCTGCAGCCACATCAGCCGCTTTAGGCTTAATTTTACACTGGAGCATTATTCGCAAAGTGCGGTAAGTTAAAAGTATCTACAACAATGGGCAGCTTGTTGCGGCGTTTCCGTAACTCGGCCCTCTCGCCGGACGGGAAAACGGCATCGGGGAGTTATATATGAGGACGAGACTGAACGGGAGGCGTTTGGCCGCCGCAGTCTCTTGCTTTCTTCCAAATTAAAAGGGTACCCGTTGGAAATAGCGAATATCGATCACCCCGCCCAAACATTTGGTGCCATCCTTCACAAGCACACACGTAACTACTCGAGACTAACAAACACGGCTAGTGCGGAATGCCCGTTGGAGTTAGGCTCTTAGTGAATGCCCTTGCGTAGCTGATGTCCTCATACTTTATCGAGGACAGTCCCTCCCCTAAGTGCTAGAGGAACCTTTCCAACTTCTATCGTTTAGCACTTTGGTATGTACGAACGACCACGCAACTGAATCCATTTTACAACAAGCAATTGCTGACGTTATACTTATAGCCTGAATCGCAATTACCAGCTGAACCGGCAGCCATTGGAACTGCTCTCTAGATCTCTGACCTATGCAATATATATCGTGATCCGATCATAGACACTAGGAAGACTGGTTCAAGCCTTACGAATTACGCCTAGACCCGCTTACCCACTGCTACTTCACGAACTCAAATCTGCTCGGTGTCACGACCGTTGGTTGTACGATATACAGCTTCGCTTCTTCGGATTATACCCACTCACGTCGACATTTGATTGGTGGGCTACTGCCGCCGAGGGAGTTCCTGAAGATGTTCCCGGACATTCGAAAAGATGTGTCCCGCGACATGGGCAGCCCTACCTTCCGCCCATATGACGACTACGATGACAAAGACTTGTCTCTCAAGCGCCTGTCGATGCCCATCCTATCCCACTTTTGCTTTCTCCGCATTCCGCGACGGCAAACCGCTATCGCGGTCATCAACACCTGCCTCCTACTCTTTTTTCTCTACCAGCTCCCTGGCGTCCCGGGGCCCTCCTTGTTTCACTCCTCTTCAGGGAAAGCCACTACAAGCCGTGCCATCTTTACCACTGATCCCACCGAACTCACCATGCTCGCGTCTGAACGACAAGCTCGCCTGATTGCCAAAGCCCGCAACATATCTACCTCCTCCCCGTTTCCTCAAAAAATCTGGCAAACCTGGAAAAGCATCTCCCTTCCCGACGATGACAATTAAAAGTTCACCACATCCTGGCAGAAGAGAAACCCCTCGCACGAATACGAACTCCTCACCGACGCCACAGCCGAACGCTACGTGATTGAAAATTTCAATGAAACGGACCCTGACATCGTCGAACTCTACCGCACCTTTCCCAAGCGCATCCTTGTCGCTGACCTACTCCGCTACATGGTCGTCTACCGCTCCGGCGGGCTCTACACAGATCTGGATACCGAGTGCAAAATGCCCATTGACCGGTGGCTTGAAGAGTCGCTTACCCACCTACCGGGAGTGCAGTCAAGCGATATCAACATCGTCATCGGGATGGAACTAGACGTGCTCAATCGCACAAAGTGGTCGGACGACTGGGTCCGCGACTGTGGTTTCGCACAGCGGATCCAGTTTCTGCAATGGACAATCTGGGCCCGTCCGGGCCACGAGATCCTGCGGCGGATGATCACCAGCGTGAAGGAGTCGGTTCTCGCGGACATTGAAATCACAAGCACGAAAAGCATCGGTGCGTTGCGGTACACGTCCAACGACATATTGAATCGGACAGGACCCTGGCGGTGGACGCGGGTGATACAGCGCTATGTGGATGAAATTGAGGCGCGCACCGTCCCTATTGAAGAGTTTGGCGATATTCGAGGGGCCAGGCGGTTTGGGGATGTGCTGTTTTTGTCCGGAAGCCGGTGGAGTCCCGGAATTGGGCACAGCGGGTCGGATAAGACGGATTCGTTCCTAGCGCACCACTTCAAGGGCTCGTGGAAGGGCAATTAGAACGTGCTTTCACAAATAGCATAGGGAAAGGATGAGAGTTTGGAATGATCAGAGGAGGTTCGATCGTTCGAAGGCCGTCATAAGTGTTTTTTGATCTTATCATAGTGCTTAAAACTGGTTTCTGTCTGGCTTAATTTCTGACAGCGGTCTTCAAACGGGTCGACTCCTCATCACATACTTATCATGATCGTTTACGAACGCCGACCCTCTTGTCGGAAATTATCTGGATTTGTATCGCCGATGGGTGGTTGACTGTACATGTTTTGTAGTTTGGTTGCTTTGGGGTCCTTGACATTTTTGTTTTTGAGGTGCAGTGTTAGATGATTTCGCGGGCCTGAGGTGTTGGATATATCATGGCATCCGTTGCACTTATTGGCCGCTTGGTTGCATTCGTTCTTGTTTGAATTGATCAAAAGGGTGCTGGTATTTCTACAGGTCTTACAGGTTTTAATTACGGGTGTATTTACTTACTTTCTTCTGGGTCTATAAAACAATTGACTGAGATGTGCACGATTGATGCGCGGAACGATTTACATATACGTATCCCTGAATATATATTTCAACTAATCGTTCGAACATATGTTCCCAATAGCCAGCATATATCCTACCGTATACCCCCGACCTATAGAACTACGTTGACGCCTGCCTATAGGCCTAGATGGTCTCGCAAGCCAATCTCCCCCAGTTCCAGGCCTGGCGGACATCTTGATACCATGGCCGTATAGTAGCCATTGGGCTAGATGGCGCCATGGCAAGGACACATTGGATCAAGACGGGATATCTTGCCATCTATCAGTCTATCGTGAGCTATATCGCAGATTATGAGATGCTAGTTGGCTGCAGCGTTCCATAGGTGGCAGCTTGCCCGGTGTCTATCGTATAATGCTCATATAAAAAAGATATAGCTCTCGCCGGATGGAGACCAACTGCGCTCGTAAACCGGTCGATTATATGCTCTTCGTGCAACTGTGGCTGCTCAATATCATTGGACTCGGTGTTCTTAACTTGGAGCCAATTGCGCCGGTAAGGCCTCTGGCGGGGGGTATATAAAGAGGCCCCTCCCCCCGCCTGGGACCCTCTTTCTCGGGCCCCCTCTTCTTCTTTTCTTTTCACACCCCCAGGTAAGTATAGGTAAGTATCAAGGTAAGTATCAGGTAAGTTTTCCTAGTATCATTCCTATCTTGCACTCCCCTCTTGCATTATATTGTCTCCTCTCTGTCTTGCGCTCCCCTCCTGCTCCCCTCCTGTATCATCTTCTCTCACTTCCCTCCTACATTGTTCCCTACCTGTCTTGCGCTTCCCTCCTGCTCCCCTCCTGTATTATCTTCTGCCTGTCTTCGCTTCCCTCATGTCTGCCTTCCTGTCTTGCGCTCTCCTCTTGTCTATTCATATATCTCTCCGCTCCTTCCTATATCCTTCTTTCCCCCTACTCTTCTCCCCCTTCCTCCCCTTCCTCCCCTTCCTCCTCTTCCTCCTCTTCCTCCCCTTTCTCCCCTTCCTCCCCTTTCTCCCCTTCCTCCCCTTTCTCCTCCTCCTCTCCTTCCTCTCCTCCATCCCCTTCTGACTTTTAGCCTTCTAGACACATTGTTGTCTTCTAGGATCTTCGCAGAGTCTTCGACGATCTAGCTCAAGTTAAGTGTCTCCCCTCTCTTTCTCCCTCATTTTGAGCTCTCTTGACACCTTTGGTTTTAAGGGCTCTTCCCCCCGAGTATTTCATCCCCCCTCTCCAGGCAAGTCCCTCCTTCTTCCCTCCTCTCCTCTCTTCCTTTCCTCAGGTTGACACTTTGATAGGTACAATGTCATGTCTTTCCACTTATTCTTGGTTAAGTATCCCCTTGCCTCAACTTGCTTTTTCAGATTTGGGCGTTTTTGACACTCCTCTCCTTTTCAGCTCCCTTGCAAAGCTTGCATCGACCTTTGCTTGGTTAAGTCTTCCCCCTCTCACCATCCTCTTCGTTATTTGGGCGTTTTTGACACTTTTGCTTTTTGCACCCCCGGCATCTCCGACTCTACTGTATCGTAACAAGTTAAGTTATTCCATCTTCTTTCGAGCACTTCTCGCCTGGTCAGTATATCTTTTGACGCATTGACAGGGTCATCCTCTCGGGTTGGCAGCTTGTCGGGCTTCAGAACAAGTTAAGTTTCCCCTCTTCCTCATCTGCTCTTGCTTTTTGGTCCAGTTTTGACACACCTTTGGCAGCTTCGGATTGTCAAAGGTAAGTCATTTCCTTTGTCACACTTTTCGGAGCTTGCTCCACTTCTTCCATCACTTCTTGCTTCACCTCCTCCATCCCCTCATGCTTCACTTCCTCTTCTTGTATGTATCTTATACTCTTTCTCCTTTGCAGGCAGTACTCTTTTTCCCTTGTGTGGGTTTCTCCTGACAGGGCCAGGTTTACCACACAGGGTTTTTAATGAGGCTGTTCTGGTGTATATAGTTAGCTAGTTACTTACTTACTTCTTACTTACTTCTTCCTTCTTACATCTTACTTCTTATTTAGTTAGTTAGTTAGTTACTCAATACAATTGAAAAATGCCCAAAAATCACCTGTTCATATGTAGGAATTCCCTAGATTTCACTTGTAGACAATGAAGGCAACCTGCCGGCACCACGATATCAGCAGTCGACATGCGGAAGTCCGGGTGACCCCCCCACCCGAGTAAGACTTTTTCTAGGGGAGGACAGGTATCCGTTCTCTTTATTGTGCCACCTCTATCGTATTATATGCCTCGAGAGGCAGTAGATCTCGTAGTCCCATAATAAATATATCACTCATCGTATGCTGATCAACTGCAGTCGATTGAGATCTACGACCAGAGTAGGCCGTATATGTATATGGACGCGAGCCGTAATGAGCTCATGAGCAAGTTGGCGTGGCATCTATAGAGTTGGCCCCTACGCGGTCGTAGATACAATCTTCTAGTGAATATGCTGGGTGGGATTGATATCGATATGGTGTGTATCCAAAGTCATATAGACTGTTCCTGTCGTTGTCAGGCGTCGAGAAGCTTGTGTGACATCACGTCGCGCAACGCAGGCGTTTCCATTATCCAACGCGACTAATCGGGCAATTGGCGTTGATTTCAGTGTATGCACGCACCTAGGCGCCCGCAAGCAGCATGGGGTTCAGGACAGCGGGAAATCGTCTTGCATATTACAAACTGACCATATATGTGTCTAAGCTCTATCTCAGGAGCCAATTGAGATATCTTCCTACTCGGGGGGTTCCGGGCGAGTGTATAATACCCAGTGTGCTCGACGGAGTTGCTTCGGATATGTGTCGTTGTCAGTGCGTGCGTTTGAGTACGTTGTGCTAGATTTAGACCACGTAGCTACGTAGCAGTTACTGGTAAGGCAGCACAGATGCGAACTGAAAGAAAAACCTTTGGCCAGCCATCACGCCTTCGGTCACCCCGGTAAGCTGTCAGCCAAGATGAATATTAAGGATAAAGGTAAGCATAAATTAAACTTAGCTGTCCACTGTCCGCTGTCACCGGGATTATGGGCAATCAATTGGGGCGCGATCAAGTCTTGTATCGACGGCCATTGGTATCGCATAGCTTCTCTAGGCCACTACACTACCATATGTACCATACCACACACCCTTACTATACTACCGTCATATACCCCACTAGCCTGCGACCTATCTTCACTTAGCACCCATTGAAGCGAATATCGCTGACCATCCGTCCCTCTTCATCACATCCCATACAATCAGCAAACTAGTTTGACTTGACGAACTGTTCAATCCGCGACGTCGACGCGGTTAGTCAGAGCGACTTAGAGCTAAGGCTAGCTTTAACCCTTAGTATTCCGTGCTAGTGTACGTATACGGAGAACATCATGCTTTCTGGTTGCAGTACTCTCTTCCTCCATGTCTACGTCCGCCGACGTGTCGGAGTCAAAGCCATCCAGACTCGGATATCCAGTAGGACATTTCGTGATCGTCGAGAAGACAATCCCCACCAGCGGTCAAAGTTGCGTGATAAGGTCAGCGTAGTTTGACTCGCCGAAAGCTACCTGGCAGATCAAGGAACTGTGTATCGACAGCGTGATGGGTAGCCTGATGCTCTTCATCTGTATTCCCAGCAATCGGCGGTTTTCGAATATTCTCATGTTGAATTTAGCCCAGAATAGAAGTGATAGGCTAGCTCAGTGTAATTACTCCTGTGAATGTAAAAAGTACGATACGCGTGGTGGAGACAGCTTTCAGCGAAGCGCTATATACATGTATTCTACTTCATGAAGTATAACGTTGTTCAGAGGATAACCTGCAACCAACCAAAGTTTTATTCGCATATAAAATATTTATATATCAGCAATCGATTAGACGCCTGTGATTATATCGATATGGGATACGTGTTTGGTTTTCTATGATTTAGACCCGATATGCATGATCAATTCCAAGAAACATAGATGCTTTTTCTAAAAAAAAGTCGTTGGCTAGCGGATGCAAAATACAGCTGACAGCACTTCTCCTGAGCTATACTACTCTACACTGTACGCATGACAGAATAAAACGTAACAACGACAGCATATACTACACACAGCCTGCAACCGGTCATACAAGATCCATACATACAAATACCCAGTTCGTACAAGTGAAAGCCCCTCGACTCCGACTCCAGATCTTCGCACTTATTTTCACAGAAATAGTCTTGACGGATACATGTCTACATAACAAAAACCTCACACACGCAGCAGGTCAGCATTAGAAGGCGAGACGACGTCTCGGTACAGCCAATACTTACCTCACTGCTTCCCGAATGTCTCATGCTAACTCGTAAGAATGTCATCGATGCGCCATGTCCCCACCCAAAGGCATTGGCCACCCTACTCCACCGCTATAGATATACCTCTCCTGGAGCCTCGCCAGCGCCGCGCCGCCAACTGCCGAGCCTCCACAATACCCCTTCATGAAACAATAACTCGCCTGCAAGGCCCTAAAGTACCCCTGCACAGCTGTAGGATCCTTCCCATCCTCGAGCAACAGCTCCAGAATCCTCCGGATGACAACGTAGGGCAGCTGCGGGACGCCCAGTCGCGGCGCCGGTGGCGGCAGGATAAATCTATCACCACCGCGAACTCTCCTCAATGCTGCTGCTGCCGCCACAGGGTCCACGGGTACTAATCGCTCTTTCTCGATGGACAGCGCGCCGTCAGATACGCGGGCCCTCCGACACTCCGTCGCCAGAAATAGTCGGGGACTCATCGTTCGGAACTCCTCTCGCACGTTGTCCCTGACGCTGCGGAAG
This sequence comes from Drechslerella dactyloides, assembly GCA_020064725.1. Lineage (NCBI taxonomy): Eukaryota > Fungi > Ascomycota > Orbiliomycetes > Orbiliales > Orbiliaceae > Drechslerella > Drechslerella dactyloides. The sequence continues at coordinate 809,160 of JAGTWJ010000017.1, forward strand.
ACGTCGAATACCTCGATGAGCGTGAATTTCACAGTCACCACGCCACACCGTCGACACCCCGGCATCGCAGTCGCGGATTCGTTGCACCCGCAGTAGCTTAGGAACGCGAGGTGCAAACCCCACGCGCGCTGTCCAGGCGGCACGACGAGCGGCCGGCAGCAGTGCGTACACCAGAGTTCGTAGACGAAGCGTTCGTGCACGGGCTGCAACCAGCCTTCGCCTGAGGTGTCCTGCGGGCCGTTATCGCCGTTCACGATGGGGAGGTATCTTTGTCGCTTAGTTGACTCTGGGTGTTCGCGGCTATCGATATCTTGGTCGCTGCGCGGCCGCATGGCTCGCGGAGGCGATCCATACTCTGCCTTCTCGCCAACGATCCAACTGGGTGCGTAGAAGCATTGGTGGTACGGCCGGCGGGTGGTAGCGCCCCAATGGCCGCTGTGGTGGTATTCTTCAAGGAAGCGGGCGGCGCCGGTTGAGCTGGTGGGCCTCTGCCGGAGCAGTTGCTGCGATAAGAGTTCGCGGGGACACCGGTGGTGATCGCACCAGATTGTCGAGTATATGTAATTTGCGAATTGTTCGACGTGGCGCCGGCGCGGCGGGGTGGTGGCGTAGTAGAAGCGCGCGGCGTGGACTGGATATAACGAAGGAGGATAGAAAATGCCGGTACCGGAGTCGAGGATGAGCGCCGAGGAGCAGGTTGGCGGGCAGAGTTTGTGCGCGCAGTAAGGACAGCGGTGTCGACGTCGGATGGTCGGATCGGGTGGCGGTGGGAGAAGACGGCTGGTGACTCTTGATACGCAGACGGCTTCCTTGAGCGCGCGCGGGGGAGTGGAGCTGGTTGTGTATACAGGGGGCAGGGGTGCTATATGTCGTAGCCCCTTGGTAGTCAGGGAGAGCGCGATGCGGTCGCGAAGGGACAGGTAGTCGAGGACGAGGTTAAGGATATCGAGGGAGAGATTGCAGAACGGGCCGGACTGGATGATGACCATTGGCTTGCCGGTGTACGGTCTGCGCACCACGGCTTCGTCGATTGACGAATCGTCGTCGTTGTCCTCCTCGCCATTGTCACGAAGGCCGGCCTTGTCTTGATGCCGTCTCTCGGAATTATCGCCGTCGTAGTCGTCGCTCGTCCATTTGGATTCGAATTCGAGAATCGGCGGTGATTCCGGTTTTGTATTGTTGGGCTCGTTCCATCCCCGGGCAAACGACAGACGTTTGAACGCCCTCTGCAGCATCGCGATGGGATCTGTACGCACAGGCGGTGGTGGAGCGGTGGACAAGTAGCACATTCCGTGGCAACTAATCGTCAATCGTACATTATAAATGACCGCGCGGTGACGACCACTGCGATCGGGGTTTAAATCCCGCTTCCGACGCCGCGATTTTGTCAGCCGCGATGTGTCCTTCAGAAGTAGGATTACGGAGCCGTGCGCCCTGTCCGCGGCTGGGCGGCGTCTTCCAAAAACGCAGTGTTAGCCGGGTCGAGGCCCCAGACCAGCAGCTGAATCCTGTCCGTGTCCATCGCGGTTGGCCGTTCTTGGCTGTTCTCGCACGTCAGAAGGTAAGCCAGAGAAGAAAATCCGTGCTAGAGGCGGGGCAGAGCAGGAGGAGAAAGAAGAGATGACGATGTTGATGCTAGATTACAAGGATATAATACATCTCGTACAGCCAGCCGTAATCGTGCATGTGTATATGCAGACTCGGATGCAGAGCAATTTCCCACCAAAAAAAATGCAGAGACAGCTGCCAACCCCGACATTCCCGATAAAGTCACAAAAGCCACCACTAACGTAAGAGGAGTGCGGGACTGCACCCCTACTTCTTCTTGTCGGTCGTCGTTGCCTTCCGCCGCTTAACAACTCTCACAACCGTCACGACAGGCGCCTTCCGCTTCCTCCCCCGCGCCGCCGGTTTCACTTCGCTCGCCAGGGCAGCACTACTCACCCCTCTCTTCCCCTTCACCTTCTCTCCGGCCGTCTTCTCAGGCGGCACCGGCGCGCTTGGCGTGAATGGCCCTTCCTTCCCGCCAAACCGCGCCTTATACTGCCCGGGGCTCTCATAGACCCCTTTCAAGCCCCATATTCCCACCTTCTTCGCGCGAGCTTCCTCTTCGGCCGCGCGATACTTACGCTCCATGCCTTCTCGACGGCCAAACTCAATCCCATACGTGCCTTCGTAGACCTGCGCCATCCCGTCGCGCAGCATGAGCAGGCCAACATCGTGCTTGAACCCCAGCAGGCCAAGGATGCCCCTCCGACGCATGGAGACCGAGCATACGACGCGTTCGTACTGGTCCCGGCGTAGGAGGTGGGCGCGTACATAACGGGAGGTCAGGAGGGAAGTAAGGTATTTTAGAGATTCGGCAGAGTGTGGCTGCGAGGGTTTGCCAAAGTGTGCACATTCGGGTGCGTCGACGCCGGCTATACGCACGTGGATCTACAATCACACCGCATTAGCTGGAGAGAACGTTATCGATAGGGTAGTGGCAGAAGCGTACCGTCTGCCCCTTCAGCTCCTTCCGCCCCTCGGGCACCCTTCGGCCAGGAAACCACCCCCACCCCATCACCCGCCCACCCGGCGTATGAAACAGCCGAAAGTTATCGGCATCCCCAACGCTGACAACCTTGCCGTACAGCCCTTTCCTGCGGAAAAAATGCGGCGGTAGGGAATTCGAGTCCGGATAACGCTTCAGGTAGTTCCGATACACGTATACCAGTGTCAGTGCGGTAGCTGCGGTAGTGATAGATGGAAGAATGATATCAATCGTCGACGGCGGGAGGGAGGTGAGCTCCGAGATGGAATATTTAAGATTATGGTACCCGCGGACGAGGGGATGCTCGGGCGGGTCCGGAGGCGGGTGCGTCCACATGTTTGATATGGAGTCAGTTGTTCCGTGGCCTCTTCAGCCGGGCGAGGCGAAATCGATGCCGAGAGAGAGGGAATGGCGATAGATTCGTGAATGGGAAGATGCGAGGGCCGGCAGGGAGGGAGATATGATTATTGTAGCTTGAATGGGGCGACCGGCTGTCGTCTGCATTTCCTTCGCTGTCTGATATGGGCCCTACGGTCCTTCTTGTCGCCAAGGTAGTGATATAGCCCTTCTGCCTCGTCGATAGCTGGTATCGAGCGAAGAAAAGCAGCTGTCGCAGTTGCAGGGGATAGCTCGTGATACGACGTGTGTCTGCTGACGTTCGTGTATAGCGAATCGCTCGCAACCGGCAGCACACTCGATGGCCAGCTCGAGCTAATGAGCAGCCGGGGTGTAGTATCGATAGCTTATCGATGGCGATGGCGATGGCGAATTCGAGCCGGCAGGTGGATGCGATGCCGTTGTCGGATGGTGGAGCTGCGTGGTGAGTGGTGGTGGCACGGTGCGCTGGCTGGTTGTGAGAAGACGTGGTTCGTGTGGCGCCGCTAGCCTCTTCGGGTGAGTCTACCGTTGTGGTCAATACAACAGCTCCATGGAGCCACACAGCGGCCGGCGGCGATATCGACAATAGCTTACCATCACACTGATACAAAGCCGATTGTATACAAGGACGAGAAAGTGCATTGGATCGGGTCCAACCGAAAACGTTCTATAATGCAATTAAGTTACTTAGGCATATAAATTTATCACTTTATCAATGTCATGACCCAACCACAGCGTCCACTGACCACAATCATATTACACAAGTCTGAGTGACGTTAATATTTAAGGACGTCAAGTAGCTAGATCTGATGCTCGTGTCGACGTGTCAAACCCCGAAAAAATAATAGAAGGCACAAACATCTTGAGGAAAAACGATACTAGCGCATCTCCCGTAAAATATAAATATATATCTATCTACGGCATCTCTCACCGCATCATATTGAAAACTTGGTATGTGATGTAGATAAGGTAGATTGTGTTACGTAGGGGAATTTTGAAGTTTTCCGTAGAGAATGAGCATCTATCCTCCACTGCGGTGGGGGCGTTCGTCATTGAAGATTGAAGCCTTTCGAGATGCAGAACATGACTTGTAGACATGCACGTGTAGTAGAAACCAATTAATCGGCACACGAATATAACGGCCCGTTGGCCGCGTCTTCTGAACTAAGTAAGATATAGGTGTCTCTTGATTGCCCATACAGCGGCAACCATCTGCTACGCCTTTGTGACTTCCCTCTCAAGATGCGACTTGCCAGTCAGCGACTAGTACTCGTGGTTTCCATTTAGTAAGAGCGACGGCAAAACTATCGGCCGTCACAAATGCGAGGCCATTGACATGGCCGTAGCAGACCACTGCATAGCCAAGTCTGCTCTGCTCTTTTTAGAATGCTGTCCGAACCTGATCGAAGCACGGTTGTATTAGTAAACTTTGTACTTCAGGTACACCCTTGGTATCGTGCTGGTATGATCAATCACCTTCTCGGACTACCATTGGACTTGAAACGTACTCGGTAATTATAAGGTTATACCAAGTCGTTTATATTGCCCTTCTATTCTGCCGTCATGAGTCAATTGCTCCCGGTTCAGAACCAGCGATTGCATATTGGTATCCAATAAGACGCCCGGACCATAGCCAAAGTCCGGAGGTCGTTTCGATATCTGATAGGGCCCGCCAGTCTTTCCAATCGCTAGTTTAGGTCAGACTGAGTGCCCTTGGGTGACTATAGGAGAACAGGAATTGACTAACCGTGGTAGAGAAAGTCTTTTGTGACTGGATGACAGCGGAGATACAGTGATAATATATCTGCTATGATGAGATTTGATGGTGGTGACAGAGAGAGGAGAGAGCGACCTGGAGTGGAAAGCAGATAGGCGCTCAGGTATATATACTGAAATATTCCTTAGTAATGTGGAAGCTTCGAACGTGTTTGCAGTTTTGAATGACATGGCGTTCTAACGGCAGAAACACGCACCTCCACAGATGGTCGATATACAAAGCCTTAGTGCCGAGACTGGTCGATATATAGCCGCACCACAACCATCACGGTCTGCAACGAAAGAAGGGGATTCCACCAATTTTTTTAGTCAGACGGACCTACATCTGTAACATTGACATGGCGACTAATAGCGTGAATGATAATGATAGCACGACCATGACGATAGAAAGAGGTAGAAAGGCAGGATGGCATATATATACTCAGACGTCTACGTCGCTCGCAGGACGCTTGTTCGTAGGCCTATAGAATGATCCATGACACTAATTGATTCGCTCTGGCTATATATACACAAATGTCGACTACATTCATGTAGCATATGAAGCACTTCTAGATGAGATCCTAAACCGAATTATACATTCCAACCCGTCATATTGCAGCCTGCAAGTCAAATTTACACAATGCCCATTGAACCTATTTCCCACCAACCCATTCGTAAAAATCACCCTATGCTAGAATAGACAAGCAAGCAAGCAACAGGATGCATTTTGATCCATTCGTAGTCTCGAGTCCATGCGTACGTATTTAAAGCACACGGATGCCAAGCACGCGTAAAGCAAGCACAAAACAAAACACCAATGTATGCACTTATTTGATCTTGTTGATCCGATGTGTGTTCCGGTCGATTTGGGTATGCACAACCTCGCTCTGTATACTCTCATTAGTATTCACTCTTTTAAGAACACTATAACAGCAATGGATCAGGAAGAAATGCTATAGATGTGGTCCACATACCTTGTCGTTGAGCCGTCCAATAGTGATATTGTGCTCCTTCACCGCCTCGTTCTGCGCCTTCGCCAATCCGTTCAGCCGTCCAATCGCCCCGCTCAACTGGTGCAAGTTGTCGTCGATTTCGTCTTCCAAACGGTCGTCCTCCTCGTCGGCTTCGAACTGGAACTTGGCCTTATCCGCCAAACTCATCTTCTGTCTCGGCTGCATGCCGCCAGCCCCGCCAGCTCCACCGCCCATGGGCTGAAGCACGCCCTTGACGGCCGCCTGGTTTTCCAAATTGCTCTTATTGATCCTCTCACGCTCCACACGCGCAAGACGGGCTCGCTCGACGATACGCTCTTCCTCCTTTTCGGCCTTGGCGCGTCCGCCGAAAAGCTGCGTGGCAGGGACGAACATGCTCCTGTTCAACGCCTTGAGTCTAGCAGCCTGGTCCTCGGCAACCATGCCGTGGTTTCGGGCGAGTTCTAGCGAGAGCTCTGTCTGATGGAGCTTCTCGCCCTGCTCGCCGAGTCGGACGAGGGTATCACGACCGACTTCTTCCGCGCGAGCCGCAGCCCGCAGCGCGTTGCGTGTCGAGGCAGCGGACTCCTGCTTGACGAAGCGGATCTGCTGCTTCAGGACGTCGGCGTCTTCTTCGTCCTCGGCGCCGACGCGATCCATCATCTGCTGCCGTCTTACGGCATCTTTCTGGTAGTCTGAGACCTCGTCGTTGTATCCGCTGGCGCCGTAGCCGTATGCTCCCGGCTTAGCGGCGTTATCGGCCTCGGCACCGCCATACGGGTTTCCGTACGGGTCCGAGGCATCGCCGCCACTGCCGCCGTACGGGTTGCCGCCGCCGTACGGGTTGGCCGCACCGCCGGCGGGCTGCGTATCATAGATGGACCCGCCATATGTCGACTGAGCGTCGGAATGGCCATACGAGGTAGGCTCTGAGGAGCCGTAGGGGTTGGAGGAGCCATATGGATTCGAGGGGGCGGCGGATGCGTAGGGATTGGCGTCGGCGGAGGCGTAGGGGCTTGCGGTGTCCGGGGCGGCGGAGTTAGCGTAGGGGTTGACCCGGCCGGCGTACGGGTTGTTCGGGTCGGCACCACCCTTGCTGTCCTTCTTCTTGAACAAGCCCATGTTTCTGGATCTGGGGATGAATTGGTAGGCGGAGTGTAAAGTCTGTGTCTATCGTGGTGATCGAGTCGAGTGAATGTGGGAGGAGGAGGAGGAGGAGAGGGAGAAGGAGAGCTTTAAGAGCGGAGTTGGGCTGCTGGTCCAGCTGGGGCTGTCAGCTTCAGCCGCCGTCTAAATCAAAAGGGGCTGAGCAAACAGCAGCTCTCCACTTCGAAACAAAACGCACTTGCGAGCTGACCTCCGAGCTGTATCGACCGCGATGTCAATGCCTCCAACAGAACCAAGCGATGAGATATAAACCTTCAGACTGCTACGGGATGCCGCGCATTACATGACACAGCATTACAATGCCGGCGGCCTATATATACCGCCCCCCGTACAGACAAGGACCGACGTCTTTCTCCGCACAGCAAGGGTCCCACACCCATCGCTCCAACCGGAAACGCCAGCTGCGCCATGAGACCCAACGTCAAACAGATCCGGTATCTACCATGCGAGCCGCAGTTGGGGCGCGTCGACTCCACCTGCCGGATACGAGCTGCTTGGAGCTGCACCCGCTCGAGCTCACGCGTCGCTTTACAGACACAGCGACGCAGGTTGTAGCCAGTAGTCAATGCCGGACGGTGTGCCCTCATGCATGCACCGTCCGCCGTTTGCCTGCAGGTCGATTCGGTTGCCCGGTCGAGACCGCGGTCGAAGGGCGACGGAGGCAATGATCTCCCGATTACCGAAGTTTTGCATCGACGACGGGTTCTAGACGTCGACGAATGGGACTCGAATTTTTCATGCTTCTCGAACTTTCGTCAAACCTCAGCTCCGCGGGACATTCTACTCCAAGATCCAGGCCGTAATAAGGTGTAAGCTGGTGATTCATCTAGTGATATATTATAACGTCCATTATCAAAGTGAATCCGCCGCTTGCAATAGCAGAGTCACGCTAGCTTGATCCTTCGGTGTATATCTTTTCACCGATCGATCGCAAAGCTCGGCATCTAGATTGTTTGGATCGGCTCCTCCATCCTGAATACCATTTGGATCCAAATTGGTAGAAATAGCCATTTCTAACAGTCCCATCTTTTACATATACTGCTGCCGCAAATGCGTATTGGTCAAAGCCTTTGGTCAGAGTCGCTGCCAGGCACAGATTCCACGCATGCAGCTTCCATACCATCGACACATGCGACGGCTCCCCTGATCTGCATTCAATATGCCCTTTGGATGGTGCAGGTTGTACCTTCCAGGTGAAGAACTTTCAATTGTTGTGCACGTGGATCTGGATTCCGATTAGTCTAGTAGAAGCTTTGCGTTGTTAGCTTCTCCAATATTAGCAGACTAGATTCCGATATACCGATCCATATGATGTTATATATGATGTTCCCAGGTCGTCATCATGCATCTGGCCACACCTAAATTTGACAGGCATCGACATGTTGGGATTTGGTGGCAACAATGCTCGGGAAGGCAACAGCTGCGACTTCGACATTGTGCATAATGCGATTTTGGATTAGTCGTGGTTCGACAGACGCTCATAATACGCTCTCAGAGAGCCGACTAATACAACATGTAGATAGGATACTAGAATATGTATGTTTCTTGGAAATCTTAATAAGAGCAGGCTTGAAGAAGCCGGCTCTCTATATAATTTGATTTTGATAACTGCAAGAGTGTCCACGCATGGGCAGGTTCACAGCAGTTATATATCGTTCGTTTCTTCGAGTCAATCTTTAGAGGTATACTGGTAGCTGCTCTTTGGATGATGATAGGGTGGCATTGATATCGGAATCAGACTGCAAGACAAAAAAGATATGTATTTCTCATTCACGGTCGAATCAACACTCGACCATAATTGTTTCGATGCCTTTATGCCTCCGGCCCCAGGACTGGCAGTCTGGTTTACAAGACAAATGCCTTGTATACACCAACGGCTCAGATGCTTTTTTTTTTTTGAGGATACAGTTCTGGAGCTACTACAGACTTGTATGACGGGTAATGAAATCGTTGTAATAGCAACCTGGCAGATTCACTGATCGAACGCCCTTTGGTGTTATGATATGGCTCTGCTATATATAGGTAGCTCCGTTCCTGCGAGCAGCTTGTATCATTGTATGGCTATAGTTCTTGTATTGCTATACTTCTGTATGGCCTTATTTTTATGCCTTACCCTGTTAACTTGACTAGATATCATCCGGGACGGTATGTTCGATGCTCCGAATCCTGATACCAATCCGCGATCAAGCACAAACTCGCACGAGACCACATAGACCTCTGAGATATTTTGCCTGTCGCTGTGCTTTCGAACTCGACCCTATGGTTCGAGTAACAGTTGCGTTACCTGTACACCAGGTTGTCTCGTAAGCCAATACCAGGTGTGCTCGACACCATTGCGATATTTTTATCTGTGGATCTATAGATTTGGCTCCTAAGCAGGCATTACGTTCCAATTGTATTTGCTTCTCTAGTATCAAAAAATGCCTTCCACGTCTGAGCTAGGGTATATGTATAGCGCATACTAAACTTTTGAATTGTATTCGCCCTCGAGTTCTTAGTAGGTCTACCATCAAGCACTCGAGCTATCACGAAGTTTGGAACGATAAACCAGCAAGTACAGAACTTCTTCTATTGCAAGAGTTATTTCCTCAAACATTCTTCGGATGGAGAAAGAAATGGAAATATCACTATTCATGTGCATGTGGAAATGGTGTACGCCACACATCTCGACTACGCCACATCCACACAATAGCCTTGTGGCTGTTATAGTGTGGCGTACGAGGCCCACTTGGCCTCATACCCGTCCCCCCAGCCAAGTCTGCCAGCTGGACGGGACTCCACCATCCATCAAGCTACAAGATGCCTCCGATCACAATAGCGGAACTTATCACTGACCTCTCGTCCCTCAAAGCCTGCGTAAGAGTCTCTTTTCGTATTCACCGTGAGCTCTACATAACAGGAACGGCTAACGGTGTGGCGACACTTAGGATCCGGCGGATGCTCTCTCGCTCGTCACGATCGATGCCTCGCTCCTCCCAGCCGCTTTGAGGTCGGAAACCGCCGAAGATTCCAACAAAATTCTATCTGTCGCGAGAGAGCTGATAGACCTGCATGCCGAGATTTCGCAACGAAAGGGGCTGGAGGAGCTGGCCGGCTCGCGGGAGGCCGTTGAGGCGATAATTCAGAGGGTGCAGGAGAAAGTTTAGGCAGCTCGACAACAGGGTTCACATCGCCAGCCTCCGAGTCCGCTGGCAGAGAGAGCTGAACACGCGAAGGCGCGCCCGTAGGTGCTTTCGCACACGACGCAGGGTGACGAGGCCCATGGCACATTTGATGGAACCATGCACGCTGCAGGACAATGTTGGAGTTGGGCTCATTCCGCCAATTGGGGCGTTTTCCGGCCTGGATGGATGCTTATTCCGGCCGACACACCGAAGTATGTAACAGTGATAGATCGGAAGGTCCATACATCCTATAGCTTACCGTAATATAAAGTACCCGTTACCTGCTCCGTCTTTCTTCCCACGCATCAGAAGGTCGGAAGGGCGCCCTCGGAAACGAAAAGTGTGATATCACAGCTGAGAGACGCAGCGTTTGTAAAATGTGCGGCCCCACCATGACTCGCGCTCGCTTTATAATTCGACGTCCTGCAAAAATGCCGTTCGCACTCGACAAATTCTCGTCGCCCTGCCACCCGCCACCGATTGCTCCCTCGCCGGCAGGCTGACCGACTCTGCTCCAGACCCTTCTTCTTCCTCCTTCACGGTCGTCTCTCCCCTGTTCATATGCCTGTTGACTGCTGCGACTTGCGAAAACACAATTCATCACAATGACCAACACCGGCCAAGCCGCGGCTCTGCCCAGCGGCGATGACATCCCGCCGACCCGAGTGCTCAGCATCGCCAGCCACGTAAGTCGGACTGCTTTCCCTTGGTGTTTTAGCATGGACGGCACGCCAACTGATCGCGATACAGGTCGTCTCCGGCTACGTCGGCAACTCTGTCTCTACGTTCGTGATGCAGCTGCTTGGCCTCGAAGTCTGCTCGCTCAACACCGTCCAGTTTTCGAACCATACCGGATACGGAAGGTGGACAGGCACCCGGATACCCCCTTCTGAGATCGATGCCCTCTACGATGGCCTGAAGGCGAACGAGCTGGCCGATTTCGACATGCTAGCGACCGGGTATGTGCCCGGTGACGAGGGGCTGGAAGCTGTCGGTAGGATCGCAAAGGAACTCAAGTCAAAAGGCGGGACCGGCGGGGGCAAGACTCGGTTTTTCTGGGGTGAGTGGTAGTTGCACATGCCGGCCGATGCTGCAAGGTGATTCATATGCTGATGCTGCTCCTCAATGACAGTGCTCGATCCGGTCATGGGCGACTCGGGCAAGCTCTACGTTAGCGAGAAGGTCGTTCCAGTCTACAAGAATCTACTACCGTTGGCGGATTTGATTACCCCCAACCAATACGAAGTGGAGTGAGTACACAGGCCCCTTTCCGGTTGCTATATTGACCAGATATACTGATATGCTTGACAGATGGCTCACAGACATCAAACTTACATCCCTCGCCGACGTTGCCGCCGCCTTGAAGAAGTTCCACAACGACTTCAAAACACCACATATCATAATATCCTCAATTCAGTCGTTAGTCAGCGACGACGAGTTTGTTTGCGTCGGATCTTCCATGACTACAGACGGTACTCCACGTGCATTCACCATCACGGTCCCAATGTTACGAGGCCCTTTCGTCGGCACCGGCGACATGTTTGCCTCGCTTATGGTCTCGCATTTCCGCCACGCAGCCGCAGATGCAGGACTTCTGGACAAACCCAGCTGGATGAGTCCCGACACTGTCAAAGCTACCGATCTACCGCTCGCACGAGCTGCTGAAATAGTGCTTTCAAGCATGGACAGGGTGCTCAAGAAGACCGGAGAAGCCCGGGACCGACAAATCAAGTTCTTGGACGAGAACGACACCAGCAGAGAGGCAGACATGAAACGCGTGCGATACATGCGCGCTGCCGAGCTGCGGCTTATCCACTGCGTGGAAGAGATACAGCGGCCTTGTTTACGGTTCACGGCGAAGGACTTCCACGAGTAGTGGTAGGGTCGAGCTCCGGTAATCGATTGCTACGGGTGCGTGCTTTATAGATTGATACATATAGAACTGGGGTAATTGCGTAGCATTTGGGCATCTGAGGGAGTGGTTTTACAATGTCCGTGCCTGAATCTGGGCGCTAGATGCATGTCGATTTCGGTGGCGTTTGCAGAGACTAGGACTAGCTACACAATTTCATGCATGACAGCATTTATACTTTATGCGTGCCCAAATACCATCCCAGCGGCATAATTCACTTGTTAAATGACCGGGACACCATTTTATATCTCCGAGATAGCTGCTTTCCGCGAGAAATATCCCGCGATCCGGACCGTCTACAACACATGTGGCTGCTGTGCCGCTGTTGCATTTTGCAGCTTCCCCGACGCGCGCTTTCCAACCAATCGCGAAGCTTCAAATTCTCCCAGCTCCCCACCGCAAGCTCCAGCTCCAGCTGCTTCAGGCCACGATACCGATATCTCCACACTCGTCCCTCTAGCCATTCAATTGACATGTCCTCGGAATCCGCCCCAGCTCCTGACCCCACTGCAGAAACCTCGACGACTGCTCCGGTTCGCCCGTCGACTCCACCTGAGAAACGCGTGATCCACTCGCAGAACCCAACTTCCCCGCCTCCAGAGACCTCTGCCGCGAAGAAGGTCAAGATGTCCGACGCCACGCCTACTTCTGCGTCGCTGACTTCTGCGGCCGTCACGTCTATCAAGTCTGAGCCGAGTCTGCTGATCAAAAAGCTGACGGACAAGGCTAAAGCGCCGACGCGTGGGAGCGCCTTTGCGGCTGGTTACGACATGTACGCGTCTGAGGACATCACTATTCCGAAGGGCGGGAAGGGATTGGTGGAGACCGGCCTCAGCATGGCTGTGCCGGACGGTTGCTGTGCGTTCCCATCCACTTTTCAATATAACCAGTGCAGTCATACACGACGATATGACGCATGGTACGACTACAGTTCGAAAGCATTTGCAGGTTGAAGGAGATGATTGGCTAAGCTTACCGGTTTCCGATAGATGGCAGGATCGCACCCCGCAGCGGCCTTGCATCGAAGAACTTCATTGATACCGGTGCTGGTGTCATTGACGCAGATGTACGTCCGTTGTAGCCGCCATACCCGTTCACCTTGGTTATATATAGCTGCTGCTGCTCTTCATCGAGCCACCAGGTGGTTAACTTGCCAGATATAGTACCGGGGACCCGTCAAGATACTCCTGTTCAACCATTCCGACGTCGACTTTGAGGTGAAAGAGGGTGATCGTGTGGCTCAATTGATCTTGGAAAGGGTGCGTCGCAGCTTACTCCACTTCTTCAGACTATAAAAGTCAATGGCATCCGCATATGCGACTGACTTTTTCCTGTGGCAGATCTACACACCAGAGGTAGTAGTCGTCGAGAATCTCGAGGAGTCTGTCCGCGGTGCCGGCGGGTTCGGCAGTTCGGGACGTTAACCGGGCGGCGTAAGGATCGGTGACCTGCCTGCCGGTAGATTCGCGATGTCCATGTCTCGTATAACACGCGGCTGCTACATGTGTCTAGTCACCGCTAGCTTCGCGAGAGGCACCAGAGTGTGCAATGCCGGTCAGGGAGTCATCCGTATGATTGACTTACCACCGTGCCGCCGTTACGAGTTCACGCTTACATTTACGCAGTGGGGACTTCCTACACTTTGTATATTGAGACATATCTAAAAGGGTCCGATAGAGGAACGGCAGTATATCAATAGATCTCACTTCGAAACTTCCTATATCCCCTGTAGCTGTCTCTCGCTCCCCTAGCTTCGTATACGCGCATACGGGCTACAATCGACGATCTTGCCGACATGACTGCCGTATATCTCTGCGTCAAAACATCCGCTATCCTATACGATTAGTGGATATTAACATAACGGTTCGATCGAGGAATAGTTTCGTCTAGGGTCGTTACAAGCCCGAAACTAATTAAGGAATATCCAATCAATACAGAAATAAACGTCCACGTGCCATCGCCACCGGAATCCTAACCCACGGCGTATATTCCGTATTAACCAAACAGCCGACGTTTCACATCCGTATGAATACTACACTATTCCGCACTCTAGATTCATTATTCCCAATTCTTCAGTCTCTTGCGAACTGGATCCGCGGGACGGTGATATACCCATTTGTGTAGTCAACCTTTCGGATCGGATATCTACCTCGACATGAATATTTGACTTTACCACTTGTGTAACGTGTTAGCGAGGTTCAAGCTGCCGGTAAGATCGATGTTAGGATCCGGTGGTTTCAGCAACTACTTTGAAACCTAGTCTCAGCCATAGGCCGGCAACGTGCTGAGATGAGGTTCCAGATTCAGCGATAGGATACAGATGGGAAGGACAAGGATGCGAATAAAGCACGGAGCGTGTGGATACTACTACCGTTCGATACCCGGCACGAGACTTCCGAGTGAGAGATAGAGAGAGAGACATTGATATTCAGAAACAGATGCATGAAGGACTTGATGGTCGTGTCTAGCATATTCACCCGAGTACCCGGCTATATACGTAATGCGACAATGCACCGTGGCGTAGACTCTTGCTTCTAATATATCAATAGTTTGTAATGTTGGTTTGAGAGAGCGTACGTCCAGGCCGGTTCCAGTAATCCTTCTTACCGGATAGGTGGTTCACACGGCCAGATATGTATCCTGGCTCGAGTAACTCCAATTTATGGCACGGTATGCGTACGCATCATCACAAATGTCGTTGGAAGTTTCGATAACTTGGGCCGTCGTGATACACAGTAGCCTCAGTCTTGAACACTGGAATAAGTCATTGCCGTATACGTGGATACATATATGGTCTAGGCTTGTGCGTATACTGGATATAGATACATGCACCCTAGGGAATCCATGCAAAGATGTTGAAAACTTCTGGGTCTTTGATTTCCAATCTTCAAATGGTGTGCCTGGAACTTCGTGTGCACAAGTTTACGAATTCAGCTTACGCTTGTCAGGCCAGCTTGCCACACAGTCGTGACTATTAAATTCGATATGGTTCCATGCATGATATAAATATAAGTACCACTTTGGCGGGATGGTGTAGACACGAATATGTTTGTGTATACTATCTTGATACAACCTGCAAGTTCGAAATATATGAATTGGATCTCGTAAGTTATACAACTTGATTATATAAACTGATCTCACATTTGCAAGGCCGGTATCAGCCCCTGCTGGCATTGACCAGAGTAAAGGTGAGAGGTAACAGAATCGAACTTGTTATTTAAACCATATGCATGTCTTGATCCGCAGGTTTTGGGGATCAATGCATTGCCTCTTGAGCCATGTTGGATAATGAGCCCCGGTCCAAATCGTCGATACAATGACCCAATCAGCTACTATAATATTAATAATGAGGACTCGGATAGGCACATATTCCTCAGAAATATAAATATATCACACCCTCAATTTATAGGATTCCGAGATGATATATATCACGATACCAATAAACCCTCTCTGCCGGCAGATCACCAAAGCCAAACACAATTGCGCAAGAAATTGAGAGTCAAGCGCTCAGTCGCTCCGTGTGGTTTTATGAGCAACAAAGCGTTGCGCCCGGCCATAAAATATGAATTAATGAAGCATGTTTAGAGAGCTAATATTGATGAATAGTGCTGTAGACGCTTCGTCACCACTCACTGGGAGACTCTGGTGTGTTAATCCTACTATTTCCTATACATTTTTCGGAGTCTTTCTCGATGCAAGCTCGAAGTGCCCGACAGCATGATGTCCTACATCCACCACGAAAATTAATCGGCGCCCTCGTGGCCAGTCAAACTGTCACGGACTCGAATCCAGTCGCGTGATCCGGCTTGATGTCTCAAATGCCCAAACAGCCCAACCTAGTCCATGCATGAGCTGCCCCGTAAAACCGGAGAGGGCGTCCATATGGAACAGCGATCACCAGCATCTAGAAACAGCGATCACCACGGGTATATGATGAGCGCCGCAGCCTAACTGACCGAGAACTTCATTCGGAGGTGATCACCAGAGGCCCATGAAGGACCCGGGAACAAGGACTTGACTCGATGATCGTCGACACCGGGTCTTTGGGAAAGCCTTTCCAGCGTTTCCCACGTGTGAGACGATCGATCTGAAAGTCGAGTGTTCGGGACGTCAGCGAGCTTTTCCAGCATCCATCTCTTCCTGACAGCACGCGTGCGCCGGCCTGTAGTCCATAGATCCGAGCCACTTGTCAAGGCGGATTTGAGAGAATAGCTGGTCATCACAGTATCGCACTGCGCTATGGCTACCCTCGCTCTCATGAAAAGCAGGGAAATAGGCAACCAACCACTTACATCACCGATAGAAAGGAAATTCAAAAACCAAGGACAAGACACAGATGACCAAGTGTCCAGAATCAAGTTTCTAGCATCAGCCCTCCGAGCTGCCCCTTCTGCGCTCGACAAGCCCACAGCGATTCACCGCACGCCGTCTCATTCGACCACGGTGCAGGACGACCGAGAGGCAAACGTCGGCAGCAAAGTAGAGTATGGCACTGATCGCCGCTGGCGGCTGGCAAAGCGTCCGAAATGGACGATCCTCATGCAGGGCGCAACCAGGCTCCCACTTGTATGCTGCACCTGCAGACACAAGACCCGCGGGCACACGTTCGAATATTTTTCTGGTTAATGAGAAGTAAGCAAGGGCTTAAGATTCAAGTTATTTCTTGCGGGAGCAAATAGCAATGGCAATGGCAATAGCAAAGGGCAATATCACCCTCCTCCACACATGTTTCGTCGTCCAAATTTGTCGAGGGACGGTAAAAGCTTCCTTTCCTCGACTGGCCTCGCTCGCGCGGCGCGAGGATTACGGAAGTGATATGCGTCCTTTCGACACGGAGGAGGACGAGGAGGGTGCATGCGGCATCGCATGGCCATGGTATGTATAGCAAGCATGGCATGGCATGACAGTGAAGAGTATGCGCAGGGCACGTTGGGGTCAACGGCAGGCACGACGGCTCGAGAGGAGCTGTATGGATGGATGCCATTGGGGATCCGGATCCACTTGACTCTCAGTGCTATGCAATACACTCCAGTCGCTGGAGAGGGGGCTCTGCACGATCTGACATATCTATACTATATGGTATTGTCAACATAGGGTTCGTCGCATTGTGCGCACGGCTCATGGGCGAGCGCAAAGGAGGGCAAGCAAGCGGCCGGTGGATACAATTCGATGTGGACTCACAAGTATGGGACACGTAGGTTGAGAATGCCATGCCAATAGCATGATCACGCCAGACTTTTAATCTCACGAGAGTGGGATGCCTTCGCAGGCCAGAATCAGTCGACTCAGCTGTTGCAATGTCCGAGTTGATTTTCAGCTCAGAACTTGCTCCCCATGACCAATTAATCCATCCGCTCGAGCTGCGGTGCTTGCCTGCTTGGCTCAGTGGGAGGGGGTTGGTTGACTGGCTTCATCTCGCTCGATTGGTTTGTCTGGCCAACCGTCTCCACAATCGTGCGTCGTAGATCTTTACCGCAGATGCACCGGGTAGAGCGTATCAAAGCTTAAGAAGGGTAATAAAGTGGTGGAGCGCACACAATACTCGCTCACTCGCAGCATGATAGCGGTGTTCGTTCGCGCAAAGTCCACACCACCGTGCCATCCCTTGCTTGCGCTGCGCACCGGCGGGAAAATAAAGTCCAAGAAGGTTAGGCCGGCTAGTGACCTTGTTTGCATTTGCAATGGTGAGAATTTTGAAGTTCCGAGTTATATTACGGACGAAATATACTCACATATTCCATATGGGCAGAGACAAAGGTATGATGTTGTAGGCGTCTGCAGATATGTCGAGCTAGTAAGCCTGCCGAAACGTAGCTTATCTGCATGTAGTTTGGATCACATGGAGATAAACAGGAGTGCTTTCGAGATGAGGTTGCTGAAGCCGACGAAAGGTGGGGAAACATACACTGACTTGTGCCCTTGTACGGCATAGGGTTCGTTGGGCTCATGGGCCCGGCCGGATTCAAGCTGCGGTTTTGAATTTGAGGTTAAGTGCGCCGGCGAAGATGGAGTGCCGGTGTAGAGACCCACCGGAAGGAGCGCTGGCCAGAGTGAGCTTGCCCGAGCAGAGGTATGGAGTAACCCGACTTGGCTAGCTAACTGGCTTGCTGGAACTCAGGATCATATCGCGGCATTGAAATTTAGAACTTTAGCTCAAACGCTGCCGAGGCAGAAGCCCTAGTTTCTCTGCGTCCGGTTTCCAACGTCGACTTTGTTTGATTTTGAATTTCTTGCCTCATTGAATGTCGCTCATCAATCTGTAACGAGACATGCAGGCATGCAGGCAGCGTGCACGCACACATTTGCGGTGCACTCTTTCTATCACACATTCGTACCCTTTGCCAGCGCGGCGTGCGGTGCTGCAGCCAGCACGTAAAGCACGTAAACTCAAGACGCGCACACAAAGACAGGGGAAAATATCTCCGAAGATGCTTCCGGGTATACAATGTCGTCTTTTATAGCCCTCACGTTACCTATACTTATCGCGCATTATATCACGGGGGCAAACGAAACGGAGCCCTGGGAAATGAGCTGGCTACCTATTCCGGTGAGGGCCAGCGTTGTTGCATTTGCTGTTGTTTCGGGCTGGAACACGGCCGGTGCGGTGTGGTTGCAGAAAACCGGACCGTACATCAAGTCGACTGAGCGAATGCGCGCTCTGTCGACAAGTAACGGACTTGAAGCCACTATGCTAAATTCAATCACATTACTTGCTTTCTGACATTCTATTACATACATGAGTTGGCCAACGTTACCTGTTAGTTGATTAGTCTAGTACATGTTAAGGAGTAGATGGATATCGAGTCCGCCAGGCCAGCTAGCGCTCTTCGGTCGGCTGTGGCTTCGGCTGCAGCAAACAGCTAGGGCCTTCTGCGCCCCTCACAGCGCCTGTGAAAGGACCGTTCGTTCGATTCGGAACCTGTTTTGTTCGATTGATTGACCGATTGATGGTGAGATAATGCAATGCCGACTAGGCAGCCCACTCAACGGTTGCTCGCTAACTTTGCTTGTACTGTAGCTAGCAGCGAATGTGAGTTAAATGGGCGCGGTACCTGCCGCTCGAAATTTAAGCGGCATTTACCGGGCATAAAGCGAGTAGGCAGACGTCGAAGACGACCGCCAAGGAGATACGGCATGCAGTAATCTTGCTCCTTGCATTGCGATCCGGTCAGAATACTCGAGGGACAGGTCATCCGTAGCTTGAATTCAGTTCTGTTTGCAATGCGACGAGAATGGATAGCAGAGAGTACCAGCAGACGGCTCCGGAGAGCGCTTACCCGTGCAATCGAGCGTGATCAATAGCGGGATTTCCATGTCTCCACAGCCAGGCCGGGCGCGGAAACGAGCGAAGGGCCCACCAAAAGCGCATTTTGCGGTGTCGACACGTATGTTGGATGATGTCCCGATGTAGCTATCGACTGTCCCTGGGCCGAGCAGAATGTGAGGCAGCGAACCGCGCCCGCACATGACGTCACACGACACAAAGCGGCCGGCGGCCGGGATCCCTGGTCGAGCGCTGGCCCCGACCCTTGCTTCTGGTAATTAGTCGAGAGCTTGACTGTCCCACCCCGGGCTGGCGCTGGCTGGCGGGCACGACTGCCGCCCAACTGCGCTCTTTGGTCCCACCGCAGGGCATCAGGAGAAGCTTGTCCGGGAACGATGGGATAGATGGAGATTTGAAGAGCGGATTGAGTAATCGGGCATGTTTCAAGGGGCTGCAGTCAATTCCGCGGGCACCGTCGCGTCGGCCGCTGAGCATGAGCCCTGCTGCGTACATACGTCCCTCCCGCGCTGAGTCGCTGTCTCACGGCGTCGAATTCGCGAAGCTCAAGCGGGTACATATGCACACAGGCATACTTTCGGTACTGTATGGAATACACAGACTGAATCTCGAAAGCTTAATCGAGCGGAGAATTTGTACGATGCGACGGTGACTGATTGCATCGCGACGTGCATATAACATTAACCTTCCAGGTACGCTTTATTGTCCGGAAATTTCAAAAATAGAAATGAAAGAGAAAAAAAAAAAATATCAGGAAATGAGGACTGGGAGGAGAAAGGTTACAGCAGCAAGCAAGGAGGAAGTAGCAAGCAGCAGGTTTGAAGCGAAGTGAGGGGAGCTGCAGAAGTTCCACAGTCGCGTCGGTTCTCGCCAAAGGTGGAGAATTCGTAGGAACCCGAGCTCCAATCTTCAAATCAAATTTGCAGATACTCGAAATCCCGAGCCGGCCGGCGCTGTATGTACCTGTGTCGACACAAAACAGCCGCGGCGGCCAACAACGGAATGCACGCAAGGAGAAAGTCGGAACGAATACTTAACGTAAACATATCTGTAATCGATCAAATCAATCGGTCGACCAATATGCAATTCAGGCCAGCCGTTGTCGCGTCGCCTGAAGCTACCCGCCATCCATGGATCCGCAACCTGGCCAGTCCGCGCGCGACTTTTAGCCTGTAGCTGACGCTGCAAAAGCTGCAAGCTACGTGAACTATAGCCAGACTAACCCTACTTCAACCGCACGTATATAAAGTTGCCTGAGTAAGGGCAAGAGACGGGACGCAAATCCGTTAAGCGGATACCGCACCGCATGATGTGTGTCCGATGGGGCAGATTCGATGCACGGTGGTGGGCTGTGTATATTCTTAGATCTGGAATGAAGAGCTGTTATACATGATCCCCACCTCGCTTGCATGCAAGCCTGCCCTTTTCACGCCCCGCTAGTTGCGCCCTGGTCGGCAAGGTGCGAAGGAGGAGGACGCATCGCAGCACAAACCAACGGCGAAAGCAGCGACAGTGCAGCCAGAACGAGTCGTGCTGAGAGGAGTGTGTGTGAGGATGGAGAGAAAGTGGGTGAAATGAAGCGACCCGAATGCTTCAAAGAGTAGGTCGAGGGAGACGCAAGGGAGCTTGGCTAACTAAGTTAGCTTGAGCGGTGGGATCTTGTTGGGTTCTGTTTGATGCGAATGGGGCCTTCGAATCGAGATCTGGCGGTCGGTGAAGAAATGTGTAGCGAGGAGCCAGCCCGGCCGCTTTGAGCCTCTCGGCCTCCACCTATGCATGCAATGGCACAGTGCACAAGACCTGGGTTTGGTCTATTTTAACGTCTTGACTGCGATTGCTTGCTTCACAAAACGCGTCGTTCGGTCGCTTGCCTTCTCGATACGAGTCCATGTCGCTACTGCATTGCATCTGGACGGCGAGATGCAATCAATCAATCAATCGATCAATCACCGCCGTGACCAAAGTCAGCTTTTGTGTCCATGTGTCTGCAGAAAGAAACCTATGACAAACCGTGCATGCCGCATCGAGACCAAATTTTTCTCTAGATGAATCGAGTAATCGAATCAGGTCTTGTGACCGAGCGCAGCGTGTAGGTGAGCAGTTCGCTGGCCGTCTGCAGCAACTAACATCTATTGACTAGCACGAGTCGCGACACCAGCTCACTATCCGAAATGCGGGAAATTGGGTGCGAAGAATGTGAGGCCGGCCAACTTCTGAAACGCGTCCCCAAATTAACGAGCCCCCTTCTGCGGCCAGCCAACCAACAGCGCACTGGTGCCGTCGATTTTGATTGAATTCGATCCGACGCCCAACAGCAGCATCCTGATGAGATGGAGCGAATTTTCAGCGGGCGGGCGAATCGGATGACGGACGGCTAAAGGCATAATTACTGTTTAAAATATGCATGTGTCCTCCAGTTCAGCAATCGACTAACTGACTAAGAGCGATTCCGTCGTTCCTACGCTCCGTTGAGTTTTGCTCTCTTTCGTTCTTGAATGCAATTTCACGGCCATCAGGCAGCAGCGCAGCGCATTCTTGCGTGCCGCTGCTGAAACATCCTCCTTGCTTAACGCTAGTTATCGAAATTCGATAAAATGGCCACCACTCTCGGAAGGGACTGATTGATTGATTGATTCGAGGACCAGCCTGGCTGGTAATTGTGGCTGCGCGGACGTAACCACTCGCAGGCACGTGAGGGGCCAGCAGCAGGTCGGAATAAGGTAGGGAGCGAGGGCGTCGTAAAGAGTGAAATTTACCGGTCGCTCGGAAAATTGGCGATTGTCAATCACCCGCAAGGCATCAACGAAGCGAACTGACAGGCCCGTCGGAGGGCGGTTTTCCCTCATACTGTTATTTTCGGGCTTCTCACTGGGGGGTGCTTGGATTTCGTCCCCTTCTTTCCTTTTTATCCAATGCTCAGCAGCGCAGCTAGCCGGCCAGCTGTCTGGAAACAACGTGAAGCTGCAGGACGACGAGCAGGGCTCCTTCGGCGCAGCGCTGCGGAGGGCGCTCGCTCGCCAGTCAGCCCGAAGAAAAAAGCCAGTCGTTAGCCTAAAGCCCCATCCGCAAATTAATTGCAGGCCTGCAGTGCGGATCTTGCGCTACGCGAGCTATATAGCTGGCTTGACTTAACAGGCCAAGATACGGAATGGAAAGACCAGCCATTAACTGAGAAGTAGCTGTTTAGCTGAGCAGTAAGACTAAGCAGATAATGTGGTGCGCGCTCGGGATTAGTTACATTGTATTGGGTCGTGAGCGTGAGGCATGAGATAGGGGACTGGGGCCGCTTTCCCTCAGGTGTGGTGGGGTGGCCCGGTACGCGGCAGCCGGTCCATTGGCTCTCTGCCCGTCTCCATCCGAATCCCGGGCTCATTCCGGTGAGTGGTTGAATCGGGACGCAGTGTCCGGTCCGTGTGGGCCTGATGTGCCGTGCCATCCTGGATTCGATTTGGCTCGATCGAGATGAATTTCATTGTTGGGCGGATAGCAGTGGAATTCCATGACGAAGGTGATACTGGTCTCCCGAGACCATCTTTCCTTTTGTTGTCGAGCTACAATCAAGGAGTTAGCCAGCTTATCGATGAAATCGATCAAGCTGTGAATTAAAGACTTAAATTGATGTGGGTACTTTGTCTAAAAAATTTTGGTACTTGTTGTCTTCTCCTAGACTCAAGAACGCTGGTCTTCTCCACATTTCAAGGTATTGAAACAACCGTCTGTCAAGAGATCGAGGTTGAGCTCCATCAAGCGATAGAAGGTCTAACATCAGTTGGATGCACTCGCAATGGCTCGCTGGCAGGCAGTTAACCGGTTGAGGATCTGAGGTTACGCTTTTGTGCAAATGGCTTGCCGCTGCACACAGCTGCGCTCGCAATCGATAGCTAGTCAGCAAGCTAACTTGCTGAAGGGGGGAGCTATCACGTCGGGATCCTTTTCCCGGAGAGGCGTTTCTGCGACGTGCATAACGTTAGTTTCGCCTCGCTCGACTCGAAGGGCTGGCTGGCCGCACCGGCCTTGAGCCTGCCCTCCGGCCTCCTTGCCCACCCGATAGTTGGATGGATGGATGCGATGGACTGGACTGCAAAGCCAGCACACCTGCAGGCTTGAATCTGCATGGTACGGTCCAGACCCTTAATGCACCGCATGCTAATGATCATGATGCCAGAGTGCATTGCCGCCAGTGCCTATTTGGGTGGTGTTTTTCTGTGAGGAGCAAGCAGCAGGGAGCTAGTTTGCAATTGGTTTGTCAAAGGAAAGAATGGAAAGGAGGGAAAACTTGAAGGGTAGAGACGAACAGAAAATTGCTAAATCCGTTCACAGATTCGGCCAGAAAAGAACAAGTCTGGGGAAGCGTAGCCAGTGCACCGCTCGAATTGATTCATACCCTGTCTTCTGATCCTGCTGCCTGGTGCGGAATAAGAAACTTGCTGGGAAAATATTCCGAACAAATTAGCAGATCTTACAGGCCGGAAATACATCCAACGATTCCATCATCATCTTCGATCAGGTTGCTCTTACCAAGCCATTTGTATTCACGTCTGCAACAGCCCTTATCGTTCCGGATGCCACACCGATTAATTTGCAGACAATAGCAGGCAGCCTCTCAGCCCCAAATAATCCGAACATGCGCAATACCTGTCCAGCAGAAACACACTTCTCAAAACATCAATCTGAAACGCGTGAGAGGAAAGCCAAAGGCCGAACCACGGCACATCGCAGAATTTAACAGGCGTCATTAATGCTCCTCCTCATCAAAACCCTCACTTTAATTTTTGCCCCCAGCGAAAGGCCAGGGTCGGTTCTGCAGATCATTACCCGAACAACCGAGAAACCCCTGCTAGCGGGCGCCACCAGATTCGCAGCTTGCAGCTTATCGCGAGAGTTGCTTTTTCTCCGGAAATACTGTGCTGGAGGGGAAGAAATTCGAGGTGCCTTGGGCCGAGGGGAGGGCAATGCCGGATTCTGATTTCACGGCAGGTGTGTGTGTGAGAGCGGAGGGCGAGCGAGTCGAGTGGCGTTTGGTGAACCGGGGATTCGACGCGATCGAACTGCAGCGTTGCGGCTAGCTGGTTTTGGAGGGCGCTGGGCGGCAGTTCTTGGCGTGAAAACAGGTTTTGTAGGTTGAGTTCTATTCTTATTCTACGATACATTCACATATGCACGGGTGTATATATAGATAGTGGATTGTGGTATTTGTAGTTACTTGTGTGCATGCAGCTGAATACTTCTTGATATCGATTTTATCCATCTGTAAAATATATCGTGTCCCTATAGACGGCACACGAATCCAGCTGTCGGGTCTGCTTGCTGTGTGCGCGCACAGACGACATCACTGCGACCTTGCTCCGTGCGGCAGCGGCAGCGCCGAGAGGGGTTAGTTCGATCCGGGGAAGCAACCTCTGTCTCAGCAGCGGCATCATGTTGGCATCATACTGGCTACAAAGCAGGTTTTAAACTGCATCGGGCCAGGCAATACATCGGCAGTCGGCTGGTTTACCTACGTAGTTTTAACGTACATGTATCTGTGTTGTTGCGTGGGGGATGCGTCACAGGATTTATATTTGGGACGTGTGTGTCGTGCGCGATAGTGCCGCCGTAATTGGCCGCACAAGTCTAGAGGCTAGACGTGTGCGCTAGAATTCAACCATCGTCTACGGCTGGCTAGGAAATACCTAGCTAACCGTTTCCGACTATCAACCATGATAGCGCGAGAGCGCAGTGGGGAGCAAAACTTTCGGCATGAAGTTTATAGTTGTAATCATTAGTGTATCGTCAAACTAGTTGCGACGTTGGCAATTGACTCTGCTCATACTATTTGTTTGAGAATGTTTCTCGTCCCCACAATCACGATTCGCGGTTTTGCTATATGTGCATGAACTACGGCACTGTGGATTCAACTACACCTCGGACAAGGATTATATCTCGCTGATCTGGCCGTTTTGTGCATTTTAAGCCTGCCATCTACAGGCACATGCGAGGGGACCTGCACACATTGTCGGCGGCTGAGCGCCTGATCTTCAGGGACCCCGCGGCGATGACCAAGCGGCCCGGGGCCAAGCTGTCAGTAAGTGGGAATCTCACTGATCGCCGAATGCAAACTTTATCCCCTTCAGTTCACATTACGATATAGAATTTGCCGATAATTTGAAAACAGCTCAGTTGCGCTGGACACGAGGGGGAACTGGACCTGTAAGATGCCGACTGGCAGTTACATAGCTTAGCTTGCCGTCTGTATGCAGTAATGAATTATGTAGCTGGAGCCGTGCACGGGATCAGGAAATCAAGCTCTTTGTCGCAGCTAGCTGCACAAAGCTCTCCCTCGTAATTTCAAATGCACGGCCTGGTATCCACAATTGCTCGATAAGCTTCGGTTTACAATCTGCGCTAGTGCTCACGGCCGGAGTTAACATTGAAATGTCTGCCAACATTACACCGACTCAGTTATCTTTCTTCTTCACTGTCTCGAGCACGGCGGTCTCCGGGAACGCTGCGACTAAGCGGGAAACGTTCGGGCCCAATGCAGCCCGGAGCCGCCTCGCTTCGCTGATTGGCGTCCGATCTCCCGCCGCACAGCAGGAGATTCGCGAGAAAGTTGTTTGCGATTCACGCAAATTATATTACTTCACCGAGTTCGCGCATGGATGTCGACAGGAGCCGTCTTGAATGCCAAACCTATCAATCGCGTGAGAGGAAGATCTACATGCGCGCCCGTAAGGCACATGGCGTAGGGTTAGATGAGCGCCTGTCTATGAGAGACAGCCGGTTTATAAAGGAGATGGAGATTTCGATTCTCCGATATTTTGTTTGGCTTGGGCAGCGGAAGATGTTGAGTTGGTCATCTACATCGGTTGCCAGCGAATGCATAGCGATGTAGCGATTTCCAGTTGGACCGATTTTGAGTTCCGGCCATTACTAAGACATTGACGCTTCATACGGGCAGTCGGCCCTTTAACCTTTGGATTTTATCTCATTCTACATTTTGTGTATTTTTGCACTTTTTGTTTGATGAACTTACCAGTAACCGTCGCCTATTAACTTTCGTATCTCTCAGGTCTAGGCCTTGGCTGCAAGCGATAAGCGTGAGGGAAACTCGTTAACTCTAACTGTCTTTGACCTCATCTTAACCACTTCCGCGTTCCTCCTCAGTAACATTGAAGATAACCGTGGCTGAAGATGTAATTAGCGAGGAAGGGCGGCCTAGAGCTCGCTAACTAGCAAGCTACCCTACATCACTGAAGCCTTAAGGGAGCAAGATTGCACATTCGAAGATCTTAAGAGCTGAATATCAAATATGGCGAATAACGTCCTGTGGGCCGTAGCTCGGACCTCAGAACCAACCGATGGATTAGTCCGGCCGCTTTCATCGAAGGCTGCCCACCTCGTACCAAGGTTGCTATCTGCACAGGCCTGCGAGTGATAGCATGCAACGTCGTTTTTTTGGTTTATCAAAACCGTTTCGATATATGTCATTTTACCGACTACAAGCCGCGCCATTATATTTGCTGGCCTGTTTCAGGGTTTCTAGCTAGGAGGCCAGCTGTCAACCTGGTGAGAGTTTACTTTCCCACCTAGGCTGTTATCTTCCCGGTCTTTTCTCGTTCAAAATTGTTGATATCATCGGTAATGTTAATTTTCCAAAGTGTCCGCATTCCAGTGTTTGAGAATATCCGCTTGCCGGGCGAGGGGTGGTTGCAGGTTGGGTGCACGCAGACACCGAACTAAGTGTGGATCATGAACTTGCCTGCCTGCCTGCCTGCCTGTACGAGGTCATACAGAGGGGCTGCCGTTGCGTTGCATCATAGCTTCTCCTTTGTGCTCCCGTTTCGAGTACAGTGAGGGTGGTGATGATGGCAGTAGTTCTCCAGCGGATGATGCAGGGCGAGCGCGAACGGCTTCTGGTTCGGTTTTCCCTCGGCTGTTTGTTTGCATTTGCCTGCCCAACGTGCATGCAAAGAACACACACGTCTGCATCATTACCACCATCACCGTACTTGTAAATCTCACCGTGCACAGGCAGAAATGCCCATACGGACTGACATACGCGCACGCATTTTCCCATCAGCATCACCATTGCATCGAGAAAGCCGCTATCTGCACGAGCGGTATTGCAAGAATGCGATACCGCCCGAGGTCCAGTGGCCAGCCAGGCTGGCGGCCGATTAATTGCTCGAATTGCTTTTTCGGCTGGCGCTGCGGGCCCCTGCAAGCTGGCTCCACCCGCGTCATAGGCTCTGGGTCCAGTCTCAAGCCAACCACCCCCAAAATCTCGCTTGCTGCAATTTTGCATCATCGGGCGGCTTTCTTTTGATGCAAGTGGCAGAACGGAAGGGGAAAGGAAAAAAATAAAAATAAAAAAAACTCAAAAAGAAAAGAAGGCGATGAAGGGAAAGGGGAAAAAGAAAGCACACAGGGTCCTGCCTGGCTGTCTTCCTACGGCCTGCCAGCCGACCTCACAGCGCAGCTTGTCCTGCTTGCTTCTTAATGGTGGTTTTTGTGAGATCGAAGCAAAAAAAAAAATTATACTGCTACTAAGCAAAACTGAGCGGCCTGCCTTCCCGGCCCTGGCTTGCATTTTAACACTTGAATTACCCTAGTTTCCTTTCCTTTCAACCAGACCTGAATTCCCTTTCCCTTCGGTGTCCGGTTTGATTGATTGATTGATTGACTGATTGGGCTTTCGGTCTGGCGTAGGTGTGAGATCGGGAGGCACATTACCTTACCCTGCCTGACATTATATCGCCTTACCTTACTTACCTTGCTTTCCCTCCTCACATATTGGACATCCGTACGTACGTACATGTACGTACATACATAGTATACATACTTGTACATTGCATGTATGTAATGTATGTGCCTGTATGTATCTGCTTCTGCACTGCAGCCTAGCAGAGTCCTCCAACTGTGCGCGGTTCAATTTCTCTTGTCAACATCCTCTCTCTCGCTCTCCCTTTCTTCTTTCCCACTTGCTCGCTGCCAGTTCTCTCTGGAAGCCCCTTCGAATTATTACTTACGGCGGGCTATAATTTGTCGCGTTATTGTGTGTTATTGCTTCTTCCTTGGCTTCGCGGTTTCTTTTCTTTTCTTTTCGTGATCATACACACACGACCGACAGACAGCCAGACCGGACAGACAGACACACACTGGCCAGTGGGTAAAGTAAGTGGGCTGCTTTTTTACTTTTTTGCAAAGTGCACTGCAGTGCTGCCCTTTGAATCTGATTTTCGCCTGCCTGGCCGTGCCCGCTGCCCACAGAAGCTCGAATTGCCTCTAAAAAGAAAATGGGCCATTTCGATCAGGAAACCAAAAAACTTGATTTGGGGAAACTAGCATTTTTCAATAATAATTTTTTTTTCCTTTACTCTTGTATTATATTTCTTTTGAAACCACTACGGGCGAGTGCAGTCAAGTCAGTGAACGAATGAACGGGGTCCTGTGTCCGCGAGAGTGTGCACCGGCCGCCGGAACTGCCAGCTAACTAGCTTGCCTGCTTGCTTGCCTGGGGCACTTGCTCCATACACCTCATCCGATACGGGTGCGTGCTTGGTTATAGCTCGCCTGCCAGCCGGCCTCTTGCTTTCAGCTTCTTCTGGACATTTCATCTATAAACGTCGCACTCTTCCTGCCCGCCTCGCAACCTCATCTTCTCTTTTCCCAACACATCTCTACGCACGCTTGTCTACATCGTTCATCCAGACATACGCTTACGCTTACTCACACGCCATCTCCAGAACCTACATATTTATTAGTAATACTATCGAAGCCACTGTGCCGACAGGATACATAAATAGCACCTACCTTCCAATATACAAGATATCGTAGGCATATCTATCGGGACAAAGATCGATCTGACGCTTATCGGCACTCCTTCTTTCACTATATTGTCACATCACATCACATCATATCATATCACTTGACAGTAGCGCGTCGGCCGGGCCTGCTGAAGGAAGACTGCAAGACTATTCGCTCGGGTCGGAGAGAGAAACAAGTTTTTGGGAAGAATCGACATCGGATACGACGACAAAGTCTTCCTGTTTGGTGGAAGATTGGCGCAGGCTGCACGACTTGCCTCATCGAAGTCTCTTAGTTGGTAGGTAAATCCTGCTTCCTCGGGCAAAAAGATATCACTTGCCCAACGCAACGCACGCACTCGCTTTTCATTGTTTGTGTCTTTGTTTTTCGTGACTTTCACTCTTTCTTTATTTCGTTCGTGCCGTTGAAGTGGTGCGATGCTCCCTGGCTAGCGGGCGTTCCTGCGGCACTCTGTCTGGTATGTAATATGTATGCCGTCATCTACCCAGGGTCTAGGAGATAGCGGCCGCTGGAAGTTTAATCGTGCGGCTGTTGGATACCGCGAGTATGCATCAGCAGGCGAATATTATACGATCCGGGCAGGCTGTCTCCACCAACCTGGGTGATTTCGAAACGACCTAGGCCGGGCCTCAGGGAGCATCATCGACCAATCGCCGGTCCCAATCCACACAAAGACCCTGAAGCTCGCTGCCACCTTGACCGCAGCGTCTTGTCTTTCGTCATCGGGCAGATCGGAGGGTTGTCAGCCAGCCGGCGTAGTGTTTCTTCTATCTCTCCTAGTCGAATTGTTTTCTTCTTCCTGTTTCTCTTCCTCCTCTTCATTCCGTTTTCCTCGTGCGTCGCAGTGCGTAGCAAGGAAATTTGGACGAGGGGGTAAAGAGGAAGGCATTTCCCAGATTTCCATGCTTCATCATCGCTGGCTTCTCTGGCTTGCTGGGCTTGCTAGGCGGTGGGCAGTCCTCCTCCAGTGTCCGGACGCCTTAGGCCTTGCTTGTCGATCTTGTACGGCATTTGGAGAAATGCCTCGAGGGGAGGGAATCTGAGACGGGCCATCCGAACCAGATTGCATTCTCGACGGGGTGCTAGTTCTGTACCGGAGCTTGCGAGCTTAGGGGAAGCTTGGTCCGGCCTGCTTTTTTCTTTTTCACTGGCAGCCTTGGGGGCCAGACATACTTCATCATGGTAAATTCATTTGTTCATACGCGGCTATTTCTGCCGTCTTTTTTCTGGCCTCGTATACTATCTCTGAATAGGAGAGGAAAGGAAGGGACGTCGAGGAATTCGAATCACGCCAGCTTGTCTCCTGCCAGCGACTAGGTGAACAAGTGCGGCATCGAGAGAACTCAATATTCAAATCCAAATCCAATATTCAAGCTCTGGCCCTGTTTCTTTCTTTCCTTTTTTGAGTTTACGGGTTTTTGAATTTTGTATTTTTTCCCCAATTACCTTTATGCAGGCAGGACCGCCAACCGGGCAGGCAGACAAGGCAAGCAAGCAAGCAAGATTACTGTGACTTCAGTTTATATACTGAAAGCATCCGGTCCACCCCTCTGCGGCAGGGTATTAAACTGATCATCCCGCCGCCCGCCTGCACGTCTGCCTTCTGAAGAATCCTGTACTTTGTTCCATTTCGGCTTCTGTCCTGAGATCCATCTATCGTGCACTATCAGGCACAGACGCTGTACGTCCGCCTGGCTTGAGCTTCTGTTCTGTTCTTTTCTGTTCTTCTGTCGCAGCGTCCGCCGTTTCGCATTTCGCATTTCGCATTTGCTTCTGCTGTCGCTTGCGTGGTTTGGGCGTGTGTTGTTGCACCAGGTTGGGCAATTAGACTGATCACGATTAGCAGGCACCGCTGCCCGAGGCACCCAGTTTATCACCACCACACCCAATATAATATATACACCCATTTAGTATATATTACACACCCACCCTCTTATATATACCACTTATATATATACTGTCCTCCCACCCACCTCCGAAGGGAACGGACTGAACTTCTCTTTCCATCCTCCATCATCATCATCATCGTCTCCATCCGCCTCATCGACACTCTTCCACCGGATCCCGCGACTATCATCAGCATCCCTCCGCCTCCCTGTCACGATTTTCTTCCGCATCGTCGTGGTAATCTAGCATCGACAGGACTGGAATCGACTCTTCTTCGAGCCATCCATCTTGCTCTCCTCCAGGCTCTCTCCTCCACAGTCGCTCGATCTTCACCGATCGATCGTTGGACGACAGTTGCTCACTTCACAACTTATATCTCATCATCCTCATCACATCCGCAATGGAGACGATACGACAGGGTCCCGGCCACGTCGCGCCTCAATTCACCGCCTTCTCGAATGGCAACACTGCTCAGGACTCAAACTACGGCGTCCAGTTCTCGAACCCATGGAAGGGAGGCCCGACTCCAACATCAGCTGCCTTCTCGGGCTTGACATCCACTGCCAATGACCTGGCTGCTCTTAATCAGCAGCATCAACAGCAGCAGCAATCTCTGCGACATAATAGTGTGTCCACATCCTTCGAGCAGATGAACTTGAACCTGCCAACTTCGAGAGCATTTTCCTCACATAGCGGTTATGCTACAGATTTCATGCCGGGTACTTCTTTCCCAACAACATATGCGGACACCACGCAGACGACAACCTCGCCGACTGCTCGTGCCCCATATAACGTGGTTGGATTCAACACCTACGACCAGGCCGCCACCAGGAATACCAATCTGTATAACACCCTCCCATCCTCCCTAGCAGAAGACCGGAGATTCTCTCATCCTGGCCTGCTCTCTCCCACTGCTTCTTCGCTCATGGACTCACCTTTGGAACCTCTGCGGCAAAGACAAGCGTCTTTGATAGATTACACCAGGCCCAGCGTCACTGGTAGCACATATCATACTTCAGACACTCTGGACTCGGCCCGTGGGATGCTGGCCCTTAACCAGAATGCCACCCGCTTCAACTTCCCACATAATGGTCACCGGGCGTCGAGTTCGGCATCCTCCAGCAGCTACTATCCTCAGTCGACGGCTTCGTCAATCTCATCTGCCAGCTCGTACCCTTACTACTCCGGGTCGATGGACTCCACTGGTAGCACTGATCTCACCTCCATCTCGGACATGTACGACTCTTCTCGTCCCAACCTGCCACGCCCGATGGGTATGATCCACAGCCAGCAAATGATGCACCACCACCCCACGGGTCAGGCCGCCATGATGGGTCAGTTTAGCAGCCGGATCCAATCCAGCGCGGCCAAGAAACACAAGTGCAAAGTCTGTGATAAGAGATTCACACGCCCGTCTTCGCTGCAAACGCACATGTACAGCCACACTGGCGAAAAACGTAAGTTCAGATCTATTCTCTGATATGAAAGTTGTGTTGTGACAGGCTGCTAACGTTCGATATGTAATAGCATTCGCATGTGAGGTTGAGGGTTGTGGCCGACAGTTCTCAGTTGTGTCGAACCTTCGCCGACACAGGAAGGTCCACAAGGCCCATTCCGATACTGAGACTGTTAGCAACTCTGGGAGCATGTAATTGCGCCCTTCCTACGCTCCACTATACTTTTTCTCATTGCATTATTCGGGAGCGCGCATTTGAATGATACGTCCTTCAAGCGCGCATTTTACGACCACCGCCATAATTAACGATCGCTACATTAATTCTGTTATCGCCTACAACTTTTCCATGCTTTACGGGGGTACAACAAAAATATCTTTCTAGACGGTGGTGCATCCTTTTCTTTTCTCTATATTCTTTTATACCAGTCATTCCCGGGAACAGGTTTTTCGTCGAAAAGTTGAGCAAAACACCAAAAAATATCGGTCCACGTTGACGGTTCCCGAATATACCCAACCCGCCCTTAATCATCACTAATGTCTCCGATCGTGACTCCGATCGCTGGATACAATCGTTCAGATACACTTTTAACTTTACCTTCGGTGTATATTGTTTCCTGGATGTTCATGGGGAGTTTTGATCATTTGTTCTTTGATGCTTTGTACTCGGTCGCTTGTCGCTCGAATTTGTATACTACCCGCTGATTTGGTGGAGGTGGTGTTCTCACTGCTTTTTTTTCTTACTCTTTTCTTTTGTTTTTTGGGTTTAGGGGTGGTTTTGGTTTTTTTGGACACTGTTCTCCTGACTCGGAATCTCACGTCTTTTGTGTGCTGCCTGGTACCTAGGAAAAAAGGTATCATTTGGCAGGCTGTTCTCAGCATCTGTATTTTCCGTGGCGTTCGGGGCGTTTTTTCAACTGTGTTTTTTCTTTTTCCTAGCACGTCGCCCTCCCGATGCATGGCTCGCTGGTCTTTTCCCTGTTTTTTTTGGGAACCCTCGTGAGGACAGGAACTTGGATTTCTCTCTATTTGTTTCTCGCCCCAACTAACTGGCTTGTCTAGTATGGTGGGGTGCGAACATGGGAGAGAGCAAGAAGGAACAAGAGAGGGAGGCAAAGAGATCTAACGCGAGGGCTGGACAGCTAGTTAGCTCGCTGTCCTGCATTCTTAGATGGCAGTTCTACGTGAGAGCCAGCTGACCTAAGGATGGATACATAGTACTATAGAGATGCCATTGCGCGGGAAATAAAAGAATTATTTTTGGTCTATCAACTGCACCAGTTCAAATCGCACGAAATCGTGACTAGAGGATGCCATTACTGGTGACATTGTGATTGGGAGGACAGGGTTGATGCGCTCCGACTATGAAGCATTCGGTTACGTACAGACGTGGATGTGTGCAGGACGGCGACGACGGCAGCGCTGCAGGATCGATTATCGACTAGGTATTTTTCGGCATACGGATTGTGAAGACATGCGATGCGGGTAACGGTGACTTGAGCCTTTTACCCCGGAGTGCATCTAGCGGACAAACGAACGGACAAACAGATGAGCGAGCGAGCGAGCGAACGTTGATCAATTGAACCTATAGTGCAAATGTCTGTAATGTCTGTGGTTAAGTGTATGCAGGTGGCCTCGCACGAAAGGTGCGCTGCGCTGCGGAGTTGGAGGCGCGGCTGCAGGGCTTCGTGCTTGTGTTTCTTGGTCTGGTTGGTGCGGTGTGCAGTTTTTCGCTTGCGAAAGCCACACCTTGTTTCTACGACTGGGTTGTGCTGGGTGAGACTTTGTGTTAGATGGGCCGAGGATGAAATCTACTTGCGGCTTCGACGCAGTTATGCGATTTGATTGATGGGGCCGGAGTGTTAAGACAATAATATGTAGCACAAAGTTTTTCGCGCGCACGGTTACATTTGTATCTAGAAATTTGGCTTGTCAGGCTGCGATATATGTCTATAACATACGGATGCAATTGTATAATATTGCATTCGGATTCTTATTGGATTTATTATTTCTCGGCGCGTCGGACATTGGAGAAGCATGCGGTAGCTAGGGCCGGGAGAGATGCATGCTGAAGTTCAGTGCGTGGCAATGGTAAGGTGTGGCGCGGAAATTAATTATTGGATACGAGATATATCCAGCATGCGATGGGTGTATACTTGATACAACAAGAAGTGGTGAGCTCAGGGCAAACTTTATTGATATTGTTGAAGGGGTTGATATTGATTGTGTTATGCGATTACTGTCAGCGAGAAATTCAATTGCCATAAACATATGTGTAATACGCATACTAGTTGAAGGCACTTAGCTCGTGGCTTAAGTAAATTTTGATATTATAACTCGTGCACGTGGTGCGTGCCCTGAACGTACATACACTCGAGATGGGGAAATTACAACGTCTCAAATAGTCCAAAGGCACGTAGATGCCTAGGTGTATTATAGGTTGTCGAGGTATATCGAGCATACGATATCTTGCAGGCCTGAATTCATCTGCACATATTTCGAATTCTCGTGTTCACGATTGACTGGCAGGTGTATGCTCGAGTCGATGGGGAGCGCGATATCAATATTAAGGTAATGCGGAGGAATCGAAGAAATTTCGAAACGGGTTGCGCAATTCCAACACTGGATCCGAATCCAATTCACGACATGAGAGTTACGCAGCTCGGGCTTCCCCGCTGCCTATCACCACCTACTCCACATATCATTGCAGGGAAACCTTTAATTTACCCGCTCGCCTGCCCATCCATATCTGCAGTCCGACATGTTGTCTGCGGATCGGCTGCGCATGCCAGCGAGGGCTGATCCTGCGGATTGTCGCGTCGCGTGCTGCCAGCCAGGCATTTTTATCCACGGTATCCATGCATGCCGATGGTTTATTGATTCTGTTCACGTTGCATGCATGCATGCATGCATGCATGGCAGGCTGGACACCCGAAGGATTTGATAATCTCAGGTGTGTGGATGTTAAGAAAACCACGGAAATCTCATCATCATTGCGCAGGTCGGTATCGCTATGTGCTGATTTGTTCGCCTCATTTTTCCCTAGCAGTGCAGACGTAACAAGCTAGCCCAGTAACCGGCGCGAAGGCCCGATGGGCGCTGGTTTTTATGCGCGTGCGCTGGAAGTATGCACATATACGCTGTAGCGGGTGGCAAACGAGACCCTGACGTCGATGCGGCAGATGGAGCTCAGAAGTGTGTCCTCCAGGCAGCCATATTTCTGCTTCAGATGCATTGCATCGGCAAGGCTAGCTAGCTTCGAGGGGTGTTCCGTTAATGTTACTCATTAACGTTACGACCAAGCGCGAGCTTGAGAGGCTACAGGGCGGCGTGAAATGTAGGGCAAGACAAGCCCATGAGGTACGTACCGGTATATTTTCGGCGCAGAAAACCAGATTTTGCAGACCGCCTCGCCAATGAGGTGGGTACATATTTGGTAATTGTCATTGTGGTCATCCCTAATGTTTGTGCGGATATGCCGAACATGGCAAATGCAAAGCGGTGGCGGAACGAGTTAATTAAGGAACTCGCTGGTTTGAATTCAAGGCCCGTTCTGTTCTGCGGGAGCATGCTCGGATCGCGGAAGTACTGACATGCAGACAGCTGGACGTATTTGTGGGGGAGTTGGCTGTACGTACGTGTGCGCATGCAACCTCCAAGCCTGCTTTCTGAACAGTACTTCGTATAGACGAGGGAGAAACATGTCCATTGTGAGTATAAGAGGCTCTGCGAAGATTACACATAAGCGGATATACGTTACTGCCCCCATGGTTTGATTCGAAATTGACAATCGTGATCGGTTTACAAGCTGGCGAGTTTCTTAAAATGCCATAGTAATCGTATCGAGGCTGAGGCATCTTCACTCAACTGCCCGACTCAATCGATAAAACAAGGAGTTACTCGACTCCATCTCGAGAGTTCACGCGAAAAAGCAAGTGAAGGCCAAGCCTCAATGACGTCATTCCGCATACGGCAGGTCAGCCAGCAAATTCTCCACCGCAGCGCGCAGAACAGCGATGCTTCCTATTGGCTTGGATTGCAAATGCGAGGATAGCAAGGGTGAAGCAGGAGCTGTGGTGGTGTGGGGCCTGCAGAGGACGCCGGTGCTTTTTCCTGGTGTGCTGTGCCCCACCCGCCCTTTTCTCTGCTGCTGAACTGCTGAAAAACTTGGACGCTGCACGGAGAACTGCCTGTTTGTGTCCAAGTACCGTCGATGGTGCAGACGGTTTGATTCCGGAGGGAGGCGTATTATGCAAGATTGCAGTAGACTTGTCTGATAAGGTTGGCTTTGAGCAGGTTTTTTTTTGAGTTCCCTCCCTCGCTTCTGCGGGTGGGATGCTGGATTGGTTTCTCTGCATGGACAGTGGGAGAGTAGACAGTGGAATGTGCCGATGCAGTTATATTTGGAAGCTGGGGCAACGATCAATCTCGGCTGGCTATGTCGTTGCGTCGGGAGCAGAAACCACGGATGTCGATATCGAGCAGGAAGTCGCATGCGGGTTTACAATATTGCAATGCTTTCATTTAGAAATCCTATACTGTAGACTGGGTATTCCATCCCCCACCCCCCGAGTCATGCATTCAAGCCTCTGAGACTTGAAGGCGTTCTTTAGTGTGCGCACGCACTTGTAAGTATAAATTCATATGGAGGCGTATTATAGGTGTAACAATAGAATCTGTGGGCGTCTGGCATAGTGCACTTTCGCTAACTTTGCCATGCATTTTGCCTGATTACGATGCGAAACCATAGTTCGGTTTGCCAGATGCAATGATATCAGTGTAATTGTCACAGTCAGACCAGGCGTGCGACAGAATTCTCGCACCTACCTCGGCAAGGCCTCCAGCCAAGTAAGGATTTGAAATGGGGAATGCGCGCGATCGGACGATCGATGCGGTGCATATGTGAGCGCAGGGACTAGCGAGCGCGAGCTCGTGAACTAAGCGTCGAATCGAAGATCGGGTCGAGAAGTAGCCCGCCTCCACGAATTTGAAACATCAGTGTCGCCTCGATCGGGATACCTTCCACCTCCTGTTACGTTGCTCGGGTTGAACTTCGTGGGTACCGTGCAGTGCGGGCAAGGCGATTCTTGGCATCAGCAAGGGCAACTGTCCAGACGTCCGTCCTTGGAGAGGCAGAGGAACAGGCCCTGTATCCCCGGACACATATGGCGTCACTGTCCCCGGGTCTCGAAACAACAAACTCGCGCAGTTGCTTCGCCTGGAATGCAGCTACTGAATCACATACGACATCAAGCCAGTCCTCCGTATACTTGCCAACTTGGCAAGTAATGGCCATTGCTCCGGGAGGGTCCTCGGCCGGGCTGGGGTTGCAGATACCGGCCTCGCAATTTTCATCATCGGCGCCGTCGACGGGGAAGGAGCGCGATCGAGGGTTAGTTGGAACTGTCGAATCCGGGAGCTGCAACTGTCAGATACTAACGAGAATCTTGGACAGAGGATACATGTCCATCTGCATACTTACGTACAAGCATACTAGTCAACGTTGGACCGAACCCTGAACTAAGCGAAGCAATGACAAGGCACATATTTGAAGCACTCCTCCCTATGAGTGAACGTCTCGACTGTAGGATCATGACGAGCAGCAAGCATGGGCCTGGACACCGTTGGCTAGAGCTTTCCTTTGGCCTTCCGAGTCGAGCAAGTCAGCTCTTGCGCCTCTATGCATGCAAGCATCGCGGAACCCAAAGAACTTTGGACTCGAATATGCGCATGCAAGTACCGTGGTATGTGCCAGGGGTGCAGGGTGCATGCCAGCCTAGAACCATTGGCGAATCGGTGGTATTTGTCTCTCGGCCCGGAGTTGCATCTGCATTTCTCGCAACAGCCACAAATGTACAACTTGCATCCTTCGATGCAGACAAAACATACACAATTAGCAATTGGCGAATAAGCTTTGTGGAGGATGCTGGCTCGAACGTTAGTAAGAACCTGGCTAGCGGCCGTCGTGCGGAAGGGTCTGAAACGCGAATTATCTGCGTCCTGCTGTGTCTGGAAGGCGAGATTCGATTGCGAGTGGGATTTCAAGATAACGGCGTTTGGGGACTGCGCTAGTAACGTGATGTTGCATGGTGTGACGCGACGGCTCATAGGCACATGCAAGAGTTCGTGGATGCTGGACCATCAAGCGTATATGCGGGTTCGAGGAGGCGTATCGGTGCCTTGGCTGATGGGATCTCTCCTCATGCGCATATGCGTGGTGGAGCCGATCATATCGTGAGTTTGGACCCTTCAACTTTTCAATTCGGTTTCATGCACCCGCTTGTGAAGGGATATAATTGAACTGACGTAGATGGCTTGCATTACACGCGCTATAATTTCTCTCGTAAATTAAACGCCGACCGCGAAGCGCTGCGTGCACGCGTGCGTGATCGACCGCACATACATCGTGCTGCTAGGCCTCAGTGTACACGTGTGCGCACGCTAGGCATCAGTATAAGTCGTACGTTTATATCTGTTCATCTAGCTGTGCAAGACTGCAGATTGCTATATTTCTCTGTGTAATATATAATAGGTGTTGCATTGACGGGTCAATTCAATGCAGTATGGAAGTCGATCGTATACGTATTGATATCGGTA
The DNA here is from genome assembly GCA_020064725.1 of Drechslerella dactyloides. Lineage (NCBI taxonomy): Eukaryota > Fungi > Ascomycota > Orbiliomycetes > Orbiliales > Orbiliaceae > Drechslerella > Drechslerella dactyloides. The sequence goes on from JAGTWJ010000017.1 coordinate 848,069, forward strand.
TATTGCGGATCTTTCGAACCTGACTGAAAAGAGCAATAGAAACTTCTTAGTAGGTTCCAACTGTGGCACCACTAGCTCTGGATAGTATTAGCGGTCCTCAGAGCTGTTCAATCCACAGCAATTGAAAAGCTTCTTTTGGCAATACAACGGAGACAACTCCATTGAGCTCTTGTCTCAGGGCCTGTATTACTATTTGCCAAGTTGCGGCTGAAGTCTGTCGTGGAAATAACTCATGATTTCACCGTATTATATATACGATGCTGGAATGCATTTCCAACGATCAAATATATTCCATACTAGCTGGAAGCGTGAGTAAGCTTACGTTCATATTTTGATCTCATGAGTAAACGCGTATACTGGCTCAATCCGAAATATACGCGTCCTGGTCATGACTAATCTAATATTTCTACGTATATATGCTCTATTGGCTACAGCGCTATCGCACCACGTGTATATAAGCAATTGAGATTAAGGTAGTATATTATAAGATATCTTGGAAGCTGTGCACTGTTTAGCAGGTTCACAAAAGCTGTCTCTTGTAGGCTCTAAGGTTCGCAATTAGCGCAGGAGGCTGTCAGACGGGTCATAATCAGCGTGCCAGGAACTGGTTATCCGATCATGAGACGAATGTATATATGCAAATTCGATGCTGCAAGCACTTGCGGATTTACGTAACAGTCTTAGTTGATTACTGTTCAACATCCGATCTCGCAAGTCAGACTCCCCGCGTGAATAACGGGGGATTCTGGTTCCTGATGCCAGCAGAATCTGTTCAAGGCGGCTTTTGAAAATTCAGATTCGGATTGCCTCGTAGATTAAAATCGAATTCAACGATGGACATAATTTTGACAAGTACATACGTGAATATAGCTGTTGCGAGGTCACGGGTGTCAGATATAATTCTCACCTGAAATCTAGTATGTGTTATGGCAAGGTCTTCAGCGGATCCAGTACGTAGCTACGCTGTTAGTGCTCCTGCATCTCTATATGCTACCCACTAGAATTACTTCTGAAGCGATCTTGGAAGTGGTCTGTCTCTATGAAAAGGTTCGAGGACGCCTGGCAACCTGTATAAATTTCAAATGCATTTGTCATCAACGCTGCGGCCAACCCATAAAGCTTGGTGGAATTGTAGTCTTTATTGGTTTCGTAAACTAAACTCGGCACATCGGCTTCGCCGGTTAAAGTACGGCAATCTGGCTTGCGAGACAAAGTTTTTATCGTATGCTACGCGATTGAGACGTAGGAGGAGTAACTGCAATTGATTATCATATCATAAACACATAAGTAAACTCATTTCTATATTTGCAGAGACAAAGTTCCAGCGCTATTCTATCGATCGTATAGGTCTAATCTAGGAATGCTAACATGAATACTATATATCGTTACGACTCTGACGTCGGACCACCTACCGCGGCCTAATAAAACTCCAGCTCGATTTTCCTTAATTACCCAATATAAACTCCGGCTCAGGGCCATTCCGCGGTCGCGCATGCGGCCAGCAGTCATTCTTATCCGTGAGATCGGTCCGGTCAAGTGCGCCCCTAACCATCCTATCCGCGACAGGCCCGTACCATGCCTTGACGAAAAGATAAGCCGCCATCATAACATGTGCATGTCTAGCCTTCGTCTCGTCTACTCGATTATGCAGCAACATTATCCGCCGCACGATTTTATATGGCAAGTCCTGTAAGCTGACGTGCTTACTAGTGCTGCCGGTAACTGGGCTTACATCCAGCCCGCGGATGATGCATAAAGCGGTGTCCAGCGCGGATTGGCCAGCGACAGGCACCAATCTGTGATTCGTGGGACCCTCTGGCGTTTCCACAATCTTGCACTCTGTTGCAAGGTGCAGCCAGCGGCTCGACCGCCAGATGCTTTCCGACGCCTCGGAACGCGGGTTCAACACGACGTCGAAGGCTTCGATTCTCGTAATCTTGACGCTGGCGATCCCACAGCGGCGGCAGCCGCCCCAGTCTGCGCGGGGGCGGATGTCGCAGATGCATCGTGGACCGTTTGTGCCCCCGCCGAAATCTAGGGCGCCTCGGAGTGGAAGCAAGCAATGAAGGCAGTAGCTTGTGTACCAGAATTTCTCGTAGACGGGTTCTTGATAGGCGGATTCGTCCTTCATGCGTCCCTGGAGGACGTCGCTGGGGGTGCCAATTTTGCTGAGCTTGGTTTTGAGGGGTGGGGAGGGGATCCTATTGGATCTGGCGGAAGGTTTGAGGCCGCATTCTGCGGCGAGGAAGCGGAGGGGATATTGAGTTCTATGGCCGACAAGCCATCGGGCGCGCGGGGTAGTGCTTTGTGGATGAAAGAGACGAGTGAGACCCCAGTGGCTCATATCATCGTCTTCAGCGAGGTATCGCTCTGCGCCGAGCTGGGTCTCCGCGGACTGGTAGCGTCGACGGGAGAGGAGGTCGCGTGGGCAGCGATGGTGAGAACACCAGACAGTCGAGTAATATTCACCTTGAGCGAGCTTGCATTTGCGTTCCTCCAATTCTGACGATGCGTAGAGGAACTTAGCCTTGTAAGCACGATAGAGAGATGGCGAGAAGAAGATGCCTGTCGCACTGTCGAGCATGAGGGCGGATGAACAGGAGGCTGGCGAACATAACGGGTGGTCGCAGTATGGACATAGATATGGGCCTGTTGTGTTTTCATCCTGAGATCCATATTCCCTAGGCTGCTGATACATCAGCCGGGAACTAATTCGACGAGAACATTCCTCTGGATGTGTAGGCGTTTCAGTCGGCGTGTATGCTTTGTCTACCCCGTATATCGGACGGCGGAGATATCGTAGACCTCTGGCGCTGACTGATAGTGCAATTCGGTCTCGGAAGGAGACATGTTGGATAATCATGTCCATGATGTCCAGAGGTAGGTTTAAGAAGTGAGAAGGCGAGTTCGGGTCGATATCATTGGAGTTCTCACTACTATTGGTACTTTCCGCATTTTCCACCGTGAGTGTCGGCTTGGTATAATTTGGAGGTGTAGATATCGATATAGTGCGGCAGATGGGTTGCGTATACGAGTTGTTGGAGTCCATCTTTGAAATATGAAGCTTCTTGAAAGCCTTCTTTAGCATATTTCGGTTATTGTCGTGGTCGATGTATCGTTCAAAGAATTGATCGAAATGGCAATTCATCCTGAATACTGCTTCCTGCTTCCTGCTTTAAAATAAATGCTGACTGCAGGGAAATTCGTGATTATATGTCGAGGTCCTCGGCGAACGCGATACTGAAACGCAAATAGGTAGCTGTAGTGCGTGGTGCCGCGAGCTAGCGCTGAAGGTATCTATAAGCAATATACTCCGTAAATAATTATGATTACTGAAATCAAAAGTCATTGAAAAGATTGTAGGTCTTTACTTAACGAAAGGATATGTTTTCTTATATAAAGGATTGGTAGCCTTGAGCTCCTTCGGAGTCTCACTGCGGTACTGCGTGTCCGCGGGATTCAATTCACTCTTTTGGCAGACATATCCAGCCGGGCGGCTGATGTCTGACCTGGCAGCCAAACCGAGCTCCAGTGGCGTCGCTAATACACCTACAGAAACGTCTAAGCCCTCGTCAAAGCAATCCGTTGATGCAGGGGAAGAATTCTCGCGCCCTCAGCCGACTCCTAACCGACCCCGCAGGTTGCAGCCTTCCTGTGCACCACTGCGATCCATTTTAGGGGCATAATGTACTTTATATGTGGTTTCTGCTGTGCTGCGAAAGCGAATCGCTGTGTGCGCACCAGATTGCGTGATACGTGGTATTTTTGATCGCCAACGCGCCGGATTTCAACGTTATGGAGGTCTCGAAAGACAACAATGTCTACTCGTCCGCTGTCCTTACCGAATTATGCAAGCATGCGCTACGTAAATAATAATATAAATATTGAAGCGGGCCCAGAATTTCAAAAAGTTATTGCGTGTAATATATTCTACGCTGGGGAATTTTGAAACAACATCTAGAATCAATCCCACAGGGAACAAAGCTTCCACGCGCCAAAGCCAAGCAAGACGCATGAAAACTTTCAAAAGCTGGGATTCGAATATACATTTTGAACTCATGATAAGGATCTAATAGGCAGCACTCTGACAGCTGTCATTACCTAGTGGCTACATGTGAGATACGTGATATGCGTACGATCCGCAACCTAGTATTTTCTTGCTCTTGCTACGCAGCTGGTTGCAGAGCTCGTATATGCACCGTATTGTGAGACTAAGGTTCTCAGACTCGTATATTGCTCGGTACCAAGACCTCAATAAGTTCTCTCACTTCTCGAACAGTACACTAGTGCTTCTTGGCCTCGGAAAAGTTATAGTGAATCTATCTCATGCATATATGGTGTAAATCTCCAAAAAGGTCAGAGATTTACTGGCCTTTCTAAAATCCGAAATGCGCAAAATTCTCGAGAGTATGGAGAATGGACTTGAAAGTTTCTTGTTGGTGACATGGTCATTGAGATATATGACGTACCTAATAGAGGAGGCAATTGTCAGTTTCAGACGCCTTGGTTTAACACACGATATACCCAAGCGGCAACGTCTACCAGCGTTGCCCTGGCCCACTTGTTCGTGTTGAACACCTTATTAACTCCTGGCTTCCTCCATAATAGATTACTGAGTGGTAGTGAAGGATTTGGTTTACGTGATCAGGCGTCGCTGGCCCGGCTTTAGAATTGACTCGGCCATGCACTACTCAATCCTAATCTATAAACGCAGCACATACGCATATACGCTAAACGAGACAGATGGACGGGAAGCTGGGCTCAAGATATCAGTATAGTAGAATGGCTCGACGAGATAACATCCTCCGCGAAAGCTATGCATGCAATTGCAACGGACACGCTCTATCGACGGCATGCTGATGGAAGAATAGATGCTCAAGAAAGAAGTCAAAATAATGCTACAAACAATACAAAACTATAATAATGATAATAGTGACAAAAAGCATATGGGTACAGAACGAAACGGATGACGAAATGCAAATATCGAGTAGAGAGAAGGAAATAAATACAGTACAAACAATATGCAACGCAATGCATTGCAATCGACATGCAATCGAAATAAAAGGATAGAGAAAAAGTTCTCTAGAGTAAGATGAGTAAGATAAGTGAGTGGGGGAAATAGAGTGTGCGAAACAAATGCAAGCGCCGCTGTAATCATCGTATCAACGCGTCTTCAAAGACCGCTAAACCATACATGCACACATGTCAGTACCATATCAATCACGCCAGTTCGTCTACCGCTGAATCAATGCGATGCCATCCAAGCTATCATATCAACCAGCAAATGCACGCAACTGCGCCGTCGCTCAAAAAATCGGCCGTCAAGCGTAAATCCACCACATATGCATCCGTCATACAGAATATGATGATTGATCCCTCGTCGCGTCGTTCTCTCAGCTCACATTCCGGCCTTCTTGCCTTTATAGGCTCTGCACTTCTCGCACCACAGCTTGTCGGCCTCGAGGTCAACCATGTACATAGGGATTCTCTCCTTGCTGGACGTGGTGCTCCGGAGACAGTCTTCGTGGTAGCCGTGTCCACAATCGAGACGAAGCAGACGGTTATGCGCATGGTCGTCGGATGGGTCTTCTTCGACAACACATAGCTTCAGCGCACGCATAGCGCAGAGAAGGTCAGGGCGGATAAACACCTGACCTGGCTGGACGCCAGCGCGCTCGCGCTTCGGATTGAGGTTTTCGACCATTGGGTTTGCAAGAGCGGGGTCGACAACCTTTGAAGGTTCGGCTTTCGGCCTGGATTCTTCGCGGGCTCGGTCACGAGCTGATTCTCGCTCTCTGTCACGCTCACGCTCGCGTTCTCGTTCCCTGTACCTATCTCTGTCTCTGTCCCGTTCTCTCTCCCGGTCGCGTTTGCTTTCACGATCTCGTTTCCTGTCCGGGTCTCTTTCCTTCTCCCTTTTGCGTTCAGCGTGCTTGGAATCGCGTTCGCCTTGATCACTGCTGGTACTTTGTGACTCGTAGTCTCGGTGGTGAGATCTGTGGCGGTGTCGGCGTGGACGTTCAGGTAATTGAGGCTCTGGTTCCTCTTCGGCGTCTTCGACCCGGGGCTGTTGTCTCGATCTGATCTCCGCTCTTTCCTGCTCCAGCTTCTCGAGCCTCTCTCGTTCCTGCTTATCTAGCTTCTCCCGCGCTTGCCTCTCTAGTCGTTCTTTTTCTTGCCTCTCCAACCGCTCTCTTTCTTGTTTCTCAAAACGTTCTCTCTCTTGTTTCTCGAAACGTTCTCTCTCTTGCTTCTCAAAACGCTCTCGCTCTTGCCTCTCCTGCCGCTCTCTCTCTTGTCTCTCCGATCGTTCTCGCTCCTGTCTCTCTAAACGTTCTCTTTCCTGTCTCTCCAACCTTTCTCTTTCCTGTTTCTCCAAACGTTCACGTTCCTGTTTCTCCAAACGTTCGCGCTCCTGCTTCTCGAAGCGTTCTCGCTCTTGCTTCTCAAAACGTTCTCGCTCTTGTCTTTCGTAAATTTCTCGTGCTTGCCTCTCCCGTTCTTGTCGTTCTAGCTTGTCTCTCTCCTGTTTCTCCAGCCTTTCTCGCTCCAGCCGCTCTTGTTCCAGTCTCTCCAATCGTTCTCGCTCCTGTCTCTCGGCTCGATCTCGCTCCAGTCTCTCGGCTCGATCTCGCTCCACTCGCTCTATTTTTTCCCGTTCCACCCTGTCGCGCTCAATCCTGTTGAGCTCCCTGTCAATTTCCTTTAGTCGTAGGGCCTCCTCGGGATCTCTCAGCGTGGTAACACCCTCTGGCATCGGCGTCTTCGGCCTGGCAGAACCGGGCGTACCGGCTCTTGTCGGGGAGCCATTGCGCCTATTCTTCTCCTGGATGATCTCAGGCCGTGGTCGGGACCTCGACCTCATCCGGGATTTTGACCCAAACCGTCCCGGAGAAGGAGAATCCCGCCGCTTGCGCGACTTTGCGCGCCGTTGGGGTGACGGAGAGCTCGGACGGCTCTTAGCGACACTGATCCTGTAAATTCTTTCATCTTCTGAGACGGGGCGCTCTTCAGGTGGCGCTGGCGTCTGGGCGCGATATCGGCTCCTCGATCTATTCCGCCGACGGTGCTCATCAAAGTCGCGATCTTCAGAGGCTTGATAGTAAGGATATCCTGGTTCATTGATCGGCTGAGATCTCTGTTGGGCATAGTTGTAGGTTCTTCCCTGTCGCGAGTTCGCTGAGTGAACAATCGCGCCTCCTCCGGCTGCGCCTCTACTATCACCGTAAGTATCGCGGTAATAACGGTCGCCTTGATGAACAATTGCCGCTGGTGTACCGTATCTGACGCCCGCGGCTCCTAGCGAACCAGTAGAAGATCTTGGTTCTCCGAATGGAGTTGATGAAGCGTCCTGGGCGATCGAAATGTTGTAGGCTCGGAAGGCTGGATCGGATTCGATAGCTCGAGGGTCATTGCGATTGTAAGAAAATGAGTTTGGTCGTGATTTTGTCGCCTTTGGCCTTGGAGGATTGTTGTAGTCAGGGGTGTCATAGCGTCCGCTTGGACGGTACGCTGGCTCGGCATCGCCACTTTCTGAGGAACTATGGCGTGAGGGAGGTGGGCGCGATTGATGGATTGCCGCTGTGGTAGCAGGACGCCGGGATGGACCAGCATCGGCGTGGCTTGGTGTTTTGGTCCCTACGCGTGGGATTGTTCCTGCTGGGACGACGTAATCCCCAGCCGACTTGTAGTAGCCGCTAGCTGGTCGTCTGCCTCGAAGCGCTTCGGGATCGTGAATGGGATAACCTTCCGACGGTATGGCGTCGTATCGATCGCGGCCTATATTGAAGAAACGGATCAGTCCACACGTATGGTTTCAAAATCTCAGATGAAGAAATAAGTGAGGATTAGGAGAAAACGACACAAAATCCAGGGATAACCAAGAGGAAACACCATTCGAGCCGAGAGAGAAATTACAGCGTGAGCAGAGACATGCGTTTAGAAGGTCGTCTAGAGTCGCTTCTGGTTTCGTGTTGAACCGTATCAGAGGCAATGGCCGAGGCCGTAGACGTACCTTCGTAACCCTGCATGAACTGCTCATAGGTCCTGCGGATCCGGTCATGCAAGTTTGCAGTATGACCGTCATCGTAGCTGAATCTCCGGTTCGGGGGGAATGGCTGTTCCGATCTAGCCTTGGAGGAGTTTGTTGAGGAAGATATGGCTGGCGATGGAGGAGGAGGGAGAGATAGCTGCGTGGGTGGTGGGAAGGCGCTCTGCGCCGATTGAGGGGTCGGAGTGGCGGTATTTTGAGTCCCCGTCGTGAGGGCAAATGGGCGTGCATAAGCTCCCGCTGCGGCATCCGCTGGCGGCATAGTGTAACGCTTGGAGGCTTGGGAAGGGTAGTTCATATTCATGGGATAGGAAGGGTACGTGGGCCAAGCATCAAAATATCCCATACCGTGAAAATTAGGGTCTGTGGCGCTGCGGAGAGCTCCGGCGAAGGCATGAGGAGCACTGGAGCTGTCTGGCGCCTGAATATAATTGTACCCGGTGTATGTAGCGGTGGAACCGGGAACCTCGGACGTGTAATAGTGGGACCCGTTCGGCCCAACGAACAGATGACGGGTGCCATCTTCAGGGTACCCGGCGGAGCCCGTCGTCGAGCCCGTTGGATGCGTGCCGACGTGGAAGTGCTGAAGATGCTGGGCTACATTCGGGAACTCGTCCGGGTCGATGTTTATGTCGCCGAGCTGAGCGGGTGGCAAGTCCGAATGGTAGCCGCCATGGCCGTACCCCGCCCCCTCTCGGTACGACGACATGGCGAGCGGGCAGTCGGGAGTGGCGAGGGCAGCTGGCGAGTATCAGAATCGATGCTATGCGGGTAGAGTGCGGGGTCGCTGTGACTAGAGGGATCGCTGGTGGACGGAGGTACGTTGAGGCGGAAGAATGAAGGTGGACCGCAGGTCGGCAAGTCTCCTTGACAATTCTAGGACAACGGTGAGAAAACTAGATCTAGGCTGGTGGGAGGAGACGGAAAGGGAGAGCCTGGCAGATGAAGGTTCCAGTCGGGAAGTTCGTCGATGGCGGCAGGAAGATTCTCGAAGACGGTTGTTTGAGATGTGTTGCCGGGCAGCAGCAGTTGACGTCGGCGGGGAGAGCTGGCAGCCGCGGAAGGTAGCTTCAATGACGACACCAAACCACCTCTCGATCGAAGTCACGATGCGGAACGCCGATGCCGTGCTTGTTTGCTGGCTGGTGTCAGAAGTCGGAGAGGTCGCGGCTACTCGAGAGCGGCGAAATGGATGCGAAGGAGGTAAGTGCTCAGATGCTATCGCAGAACCGGAGCAGGTAGCAAGACGTCTAAACGAACAACAGGATGAAAGCGGTAAAAATAGCCCAGCCGGGCAAAAATAAAAAGCACCGGCAACCGACATCAACAGTGCAAAAGCGCAGACGAAAAAGAAGAAATTTTCAAGAGGCCCACGGTTCGGCTGGACTCTTTGGGAGGACAGTTGAAGAGTCCCCTGATCCCGTCAGCCCTTCAGAAGGCGCGGAAGAAGTGGTACCTGCGTATGAGCGGGCCGCGTGAGAGATCCCGGCTGCCTGAGGTTCCCAGGACTGACGGATGGTGCACCTCGTCCGGTCGTCTGTCCTGGTGGATGGTAATATCTGTCGCCTCTGTTGAGATGGCCTTGGGCCCAATGCTGCTGAACAGGTGGGCGAGATATGGTGCCTGCAAGTGCCGTCGTACACTGCCCGGTACGTACCCCGGCCCGGTCAGCTGTAGAGTCATACAACTACAGCTCGAAAAAAGGGAGATCCAAGTTCGATCGATACTCACTCAACCGATACGCAGAGCCTCCTCTGTCGCTGGGTATCTTTCGCCGATGCCCTCGTATAAGGATCGGAATCGGTCTCGTCCAGCAGCAGGAATCTCCAAGTCGACCCGGGTGCGCCGGCGTGCTCCCGTGATCGTGATATCACTATTCCAGCCCCATGACGTTGCGTTGCTTCGGCAGAGCTAGCACATTGTTCTCCAGCTAGACCGCCGGTGGGGCTGACGGCCATCCTCCACCAACGAGAGCCGGCCGTCTCGTCGAACTGGAGCTTGGGCCATCTCGTAACTCCTCGACACTGTGCGACGTGTCCTATAGTCTCTTAGTAGGATATTTAATTCAGGTACCCATCGGAAGCGGGGCGAAGCGACGAGATGGAGAATCCACCGCGATGCTGACAGCTCCTTCTGCGGGGCCGCGTCCGCCGTAGAGGCCGCCGATGTGTTGCCCGGTCGTCACGCAGCAGCTGATCGGCGCGTGTACCACCTGCCCGCCGGATTATGTAATCCTCACTGTAGGCACCAATGTTCACGACTCTCGACTGCCTTCCAACAATGCTACTTTGGTGGATGTATCTGTTGAGCATGAAAGACTGGCACGCTGTCGATACACCGCCGTACTTGCCCCACGGCATGAAGACACAGCCGGTACTCGACTGGTATTCTGCAACGGAAAGTCTGCCCGACACAGTGCACACTGCGCAACGAATATAAGGATCCAGCCAGACGTTCACACGATCACCCTCACATGCTCCGCCAGCCCTCAACCAAGCGACTCTCTGGACGGCCTTACAGGCTCCCTTCCATATAAATACCCACCTCCTTGCCCACTTGCGCCACTTGCTGGAAAGCCTGACACGGATCCGCCTGATTGTTGGATTTCCGGCCGCGCAACGCATGGTCGCCGTGGTGTCCGTGACCGCCTGACGAAATAGCTCCGCCGCATCACAAAGTATCATCCAGCAGCAGATTCTGGTCCCCTGCGCATTTCCTATGCAATAGAAAAGGATGCTTGCTCTGTTCGAGCATTGTCTCTTTCTTGGCCAGGACTGCCACGACATTCACATCTTGTTGTGACTGAACATCTGCCATATTTGACGGTTTTTTGGTATGGCAGTATCAGCTTGACAAGCTGAAAGTGACGCCTAGTTAAACTAATGTCATATGTTTATTTAAGTACACGTGATAGCATGGTTACAGTGATTCCACAGATAGTTAAATAACTAGGTACACATAATGAAACCCCATCAACCAAGCCTGAGCTCACGCTAGACCCTTCCACGCCCCTACGGCCGGCTTGCTTGGCCCTATCTTGTCGGCCAAGGACCAAAACAACCGACGGTGCCCAGATCACGGACAAAATTCTTTGAAGTATCCATAAGTATACTATTGACCGGATAAATCGTATTGAGAGGCGGTGGCGAAGGAAACCGATAGCTGAGCTTTCGTGAGCGTTGGAGCGAGCTTGAAAGCGACTGTATACCCGTCACACCCTTGACACTCTGGCTATCAAGTAGTCCAAAGGAAATGCAAACGGCGGAAGGACGGTCTTCCCGCCAAAACACCTCGATCCACGTCGTTGCACTATCTGTCGGTGTAGCGAACGGCACACTATGCACAAACCAGTCGATCGCCGCAACTCTGACCTTGGCACCATGTTCGTTGTCTATCCAGACTTGTCCGTACGTGACGAAATCCGCAACATTGGGGGGAATCCAGTAGTCTTGCCACAGCGGCGCGATGGTGTGTTTTGGAAGACGGTACGTTGGCAGCTGCTGGCCTCTTTCTGGCACCGTATTCAGCCGACAGAATGGTTCGAATGATACAATACCATCAACTGACACATAGATTTCACTTTGCCGTTTTTCGAATATTTGAATCGGGAATGGGAGGGTCAATCTTGACCAGCCTTTCGAGTCGCCGTAGGCTGTGATTGGCCACCACTGGCTGCCGATCAGCTCAGCAGAGCCGCGGTATCTTCTGCCGGTGGGGTCTTCGAGATAAGTGAAAGGACCGGGAGTATGAAAAGGTTCCCGGGCACACGCATCCAGGTTGCTATCACACCAGTCGCTGCCACCCGAACCACCATCGTGGCCACCGCCGCCAGTACGAGCTTTGGCAAGTAAAATTATCGTTAGCTACCAAATCTTGATCTTAAATTCTCCGAACCACCAATAAAGACTCGGCTTTGGACATGTGTATCTTATGCCCTTGTGCATGCATATCAAGATGTCGCCTACCTTTTAATGCCTTAGGTCTTAATTTCGATTTTACAGCATCTGGAATTGACTCGTTTGCTAGAAAGCTGGGCAGCGACGACGCAAATCGTGTAAAGGCTAGGCCGCCTCCTACATCTGTTGACGCCGCGTTGCAAACTGCAGGAACCGCAGCAAGTATAGCTAGAACCCACGTAGGGATCATCTTCCAGGATCGTGTAGGTATGGCAGTGATAGAGGATGCTAACGAGAGGTGGAAGAAGAGCTGAGTATCTTTGAGGTCAACTAAAGGACTCTATAATTGCGGTTTCCGGGGGTGTGCCGTTGGAAATCGAAGAGAGACTTCAGTGTATGGCCGGGAACTGTTCTTTTATAAGCTGGTTTGATTTCCCCTCATCTAGAGATATCGCTGGCTTTTCAATTGAGCTCCCGGCACTGGGGCCAAATACACGCATTCAGAATACAGCTATTGCACCGTATAGCCGGGTAGCGGATTTTCGTTATCTCTTGACTGCACTGCGAGTGCTCGAGTCTATCGTGAATGTGGATACCACGAGTCAGATGAGCAAGCGCCATGAGCGCCTTGACTACTACCAGAAGCACGTATATTTGGTGCGTGCATTTGCTTCGCAGTGTCTACATGCACATATGCACATATGCCATGTCGTTGTGCAAACCCCGGCTCCGCCAACCAGGTTCTGACTTGTCCCGCTGAATATCTTGGTGTTGAGGATCTCCACAATTGACGAATAAGTTTTACTAATGCTTGAATTCAGAAGATCTGAGAGCTGGATTTGTCATTTCGGCGTGCGAGCATCCATGTCGCATCTCAAATTAGGCAGAGGACCGTATAGTACGAACAATAGGCTCGGTAAACTGATAGCGGATGGGTCGATCGTCTCTGTGTACACAGCCTGTATATTTTGCATTCTTGTTAGTCTCGAGACCACGAGACTATATTCTTGTGGGGCTCATACCATCGGGTCTATCACGGTGGCTCCGACAGCGGAGTGATTAGCCTCCGCCCATGTAAATATGTACGTATCTGCCGCAAGGGAGAGTCTGCCACGATATATATCACCTCCACGCCTACTTGCATGCAGATATTTTGACAGCAGGTCACGCTATAGACTGCTGATCCCAGAGACTTTTTTGCCCCCAATTGCTAGTTAACAAGATGCATCGATGTGTAACGGGCACGCTTTGCACACAATATGCTGTTCCATCGAGCAGCTGCATAGATCCAAGCTGGAATTTCGATACCAGAAGGTGGCCACCAAGGCAATTGATAGTCGGGAACAGGTGCTATGATCACATATCCGGGTTACAGCCAGAAAGTCGAATTTAGCTTTGTATACTCTCGTACGATATTACGTATCTGATATCGCCAGCAAGTTGATTATTATAATTATTGCGATTTGATATCTGTAGCACAGGCGCTCTGCTGTCTCGTCCACACGTGCATAGTGCCCTTTGTCCCTGGATGCTTGCATGTATGCATGCAGGGGATAAGTCCTATAACGCAACGTCGATGGTCGGTATTTCTTGCCCGAAATTAGATAATGACCTGCAGCTGCGTGGGGTATGAGATCGGAATGTACGAAGATCATATTATACTTAGGTACTGTTCTTCCTCTGTCCTTGTCATGCCATTACCTACAGCGGCTTTGTCAATTTTATGTAACTCTCGACCCCAGGAGGAAACCTTGTCTCGCGGGCCCAAAGCAGCAAAGCCATGCATACAGAGACCGTGTACTCTGAGCCGCTCTATTTTGTGCGACCTACATGCTACATCCTGTGTCGTGTAGTACCGGTACAAACTTTATAGAATAGTGGCTGACAGGCGGAGACGTCGACGGGCCGCAGAAAAATATGTGGTTAGCGCACGCGCAGGCGTGCCGTGCTCGCAGGCTGACATGCGAGGATGCTATGACCCACAGTCAATATCCTTGGCACTAGAGCCACCCTCCAGCCCTTGTATCACGGATCCGGTCGGAATTGATCTCAGTCCCAAGGCTGCAAACGAAATTCAAAGGCCCTTGAGCTAGAAGGCTCGTTCTATCACCGATGACTCGATATGATTGATTGCGACGTGAAAGAAGTACAAAGTTAGTGATGAAGAAAGCTTCGAAGCCGCACAACATCTAATGATCCTTCCCTGTATATATGCTACGTACATATCTTAAGCAAACTTAAGCAAAAAATACGCCGTAGTTGTTCTATAGCGCTCATATTTCAAGACCGCATGTAACCGATTGCAAATCTATCAATATGTAGGTCCGGATGAGGCCAATCGCTTCGAATATCAGGCCACTTGGTGACTGTGGGTCTACTCGATATCGATATTTCTGGTTACCGACAGTGCAGTTGACTAGTTGGCTGAGTGGATCGAATACGTTGCTCAGGGCATTTCAGCAGCGAGAGCTCAAGCCTGCACCGGATTGGTGACATCCTAGATGCCGAGCTCTGGGTGCATGTTTACAAACATGTAAATACACCCGTCATATAATAGTCATGTTCAACCGTCCCGCAGGCCGGCATAAGCAAGCTGCACTTTCAAATGCATGCTGCATTGCGTGTGACCACTCGACTTTGAAAGAGGAAAATAATCCATTACAGAGACGTCGGGATGCATTGTATGGAAGGAAAATCCAACAACCAGTTACTATTCTTATCTCCGGCACCTGATACCATCACAGACAAATGAGGGGTCATGTCGAGATGCATAAGTTTCCATGCATAAACCCTGCCCCTGCGCTACGGCCGCCATGTTGTACACGTAGGTACAACAACAGTAAGACAGCTAAAATATGCAAAAGTCTTCCAAAGTCTATCCCTCACAACCATTCTTGGAAATGGAAGATTTTAAGCTTTCATGTCAGCGGGTCGGCCCGATGAAAGTTTGTTAGCCGAAACGCAGAAAATTCGGACAGCCCTTTCGATATGATAAATTGCAAAAGCATCAAAGTGTTCGACTCATGGGAATTTACGGTATATCTCAACTAGCTGAGTAGATTGACGGTCGCACTCGTGGGAAAATTCCGGCCGAACTTGCTCCGCAACGTATTTTGCTCGGACGATTGGTTCCTAATGAGGAACGCCCATGACCTGAGTCGCTTAAGGTACAAATCGATAGGGTAGAGCTGCAGATGAGCGAAGTACTAATCCAGAGGACCCACTTCCCAACTCCCCGAATGCCAGATAAATTAGGTTTAGTGTAAATATGAGAGGGCAAGACGTCGCCACCTTAGACGGGATCGTACAGATGTACTGGTACTTACAAGCAAAAGGATTTTGTATTTGCTCGCATATTGTAGGATGCTGACGGCGCGATTGAGGTTGCACAGAGAGCTGAAAACTAATTGCGGCGACGGGGTTGTTTACGCGACCAGTTGACACTAGGATACAGAAAAAATATATATGGTGTGGCACCCTCGAGCTCCCCTGTACCATATGTGCAAAGCCAAGGGTCCAGAAGTCTGGGTCACAAGTTGTGATATGCATGTCTAACGTGCAGTCGAGTCGCTAACACGTTCCGATCTTCCAGTCAAAGCCGTATTCAGAAGTGAAAAAGAGAACTAACATCCCACGCTCCTTTGGAAACTCTACCTACAGGAGAGTATTCTCGCTCTCTCTGATTCTCAATTTGATAACATTTGAATTCTCGTCAACTTTAGCCGTCTTCGGCAGGGTCATGCGATCAGAAGCCTCAGCATGGTATCTATGCATATAAGGTCTTCTATTCTGTGGAGCTAATCAATTAAGTTGATTGCAGGGTAGCAATTACATGTAATGGCGCTAGCGCTAACCATAAAGGTGCTGTGACGAAAGTCCATGGGCCAGGGTGCATATCAAGTCTCAGAGATCAAACTGCAACGATAGCGGAGGCTGGCAGATAACGTAGAGAACACATGAGTGGTATAGAAGTCCAAGCTAAAATATGCCACTAGAAGCTCTAGGCCCAAAGCATCTGAAAAGATCAAACGCAGGGCGGACATCGACGCCAGAAAGCAGATGTCAACTTTTAGTCTTGTTTTATATCGGCCATATAGGAAAGAATGCGGCGCAAAACGTCGCTCGATCACGTCTGCAAGATCTATCATGATGCATAAGTCGATTTTTAGGGGCTTATCCCACCCAATGCATCTTGACGAAATCCAAGATAGCATTGTTTGTTTCAATTTGCAGCTGGTCTTGGGGGCAAACGCGGATGCTCGCTGTTGAATGCTGCTCTAAATGTAAAATGGGATGAGAAACCAATTGTGGATCCGAGCCTCGGGACAGGGGATGGGATTCATATTCTTGAGTTCGGCATCCGCAACTCAAATGCCGCGTAAGGTGGATATTCTCCGTTGTTACGGGCAGTTATATATCATGCGGCGGCATGTTACTGAGCTCCTACATCTCACGGCTGTGGATACATTTCCCGGCAGTTTTACTCTATCGCTTCTATATTACTTGTCATCTCAATTGCGTCCGAGGAAGACTAGTGACACGGAAGGAGACTTATCTATATTTCCGACACCTGCACGGGGGATTCATGGTCACGACCGGCGGTTAATTGTGATTTCCACTGATCTCGATTACAAGAGTAGTCCAACTCAGCAGGCACAAGTGACTGTAGCACGCCCAGCAGAACAACATTGCAAATAGATGCTTTGTGAGTGGTATCTCTATCTGACCGGTGCCTTATCTGTGGTATTTGGCGGAATTTAGTGCCGAGCTAGCACCAGGAAGTCGTTTAAGAAATACTTGTATTGACCTTTTCACTGTTAGCTGGTTTTGGGGCCCACCTGTTGTCACTTCAGCACTTTTAACCGTGCTAACTAGTTCTCCTGATACGCTAATGGGCGAAGAAATCGAATTACTTACCTTCTTGAATCCATACATTCGATTATATATCGTTAGAACGCTTATTGGAATTAAATATCCATTTTGGGACAGTCTTCATGCATGCAGCTCTATCTGAATGCAACACTGTCACATTGAGCTTGCTTTCGGATGCTGCTCTCCATAGCACCCGTAGGCCCTTGACGAAGGATGTATCCCGCGACCTTTTGGAATTGAGTGTTGGTGGTAAGAGGTATTTGTTGTATTTCTTGCGTTGGCCCATCCAAACGCCCGCCAAGCAATTAACGTTTATCGCGAGTCCTGGAGAACAACATCCTCCACCCCACCGCTTCGTTCCCCATCGACCGTCAATATCCACCTTCGCCTCCCGTCGACCGGCATCGGTCCAGCCAAGAAGCCAAAATGAACGCCGAGGAGCGCGACCTCCAACTCCATCCCATTGTCCCGGAGAATGTCATCGCCAACTCCAAAGTCAGTCTCACAACCCTCCACCTTTCCAAGTTCCGTCACTAATCAGACCTACCGAACAGACAATAGTCGATCTCCACTCCCTCTCTTCCTCGCTGCTTGGAATTGCGGCTGGAATCCTTGGTCTAGAATCGTACTCCGGCTTTCTCTTCTACCTCCTCGGCACGCTATTTGTCAGCTTCCTTATCATCACTTTCCCGATGGGCGGTAAACCGAATGTGTACGTGCGGGGCGGCTGGAAGGATGTTGTCTTAGCGGACGTAACAGGCGGAGTTATGGGCTACGTGCTCACCTGGACGCTGTTCTTCGGGCTGGTGAGGGTATAGGCTCGGGCCGATATATCGACATGTATCTATCTATATCGCGGAGTTACGGTGTTTCATCATTTCATTGGAATTCCAGGTGCATACAGCTCCAAAGCCGTTAGCAGTTGCTGACACAGTGGTAAATCCACACGATCAGTCTAAATATACGTTTCCAGTGCTATATCGACCTCAAATACTCCTGAAATGGACTTAGCCTCGCAGCTTACTAGTGTCGATGCCAGGAAAGCTGCAACACTGTATGCGTTCGTATCTAGACCTCTAAACTTTTATATTAATGGTACAGAGACTCCTACTATCTTACAAGCGACGCAACATCGTTCCCGAGTCACTAAGCGATATTCACAAACGTCCGCTTCCGTCGACCGCGTTTCTCCTCTTCCTCGGCCTTCTCGAACTCCTCTACGTCCAAGAAACCATTCTTTCCTTTTTCCGCGGCCCTCTCCCGCACATATCTCACTCCCGCCATATTAAACCCCATCTCGTCTTTCTGCCGCCTCAGCCCATCTTTCAAACCACATCTTACACCCTCTAACAACACTCTCATCCGTTTGCTCGACACTATGCTCTCGTGATGAGTCTTGAGCAGGAAGAAGACTATCCTGCACGTCAGCGGCATGTTCCATTCACGCTTAGCCCAGATCTCAAGAATCCTGAATAGGTCCATAACTCGGTCGAATGGCAGCACAAGAAGGGCATCCTGTAGATGACTCGGCTGGATCTTTGAAACCGTGTCAAACACGTGCTGTTCTGCGGAGATGTCGCCGAAGGCGCGGAAGATGATGTTCCTCTCCGGTTTGGGGATTGCTGCAGCGGGGTTTGCAGCCTTCTTAGCGTCATACTCCACGATGGCATCCAAATCCGTGATAGCGAGATCCAGAGCCTCAATTATCCGCTCGCCGTCTTTGAGCGTCTCCATGGTTTGTTTACCGGCACGCGACGATTCTGGTTGCTCGGCATCTCCGTTAAGATTTGTGTCTTCGAGAGACTTCGTCAAGTTACTCTCGTAGAGTTCCTCCAGCTCCTTTTCTCGTTCTTCCTCAAGGAATATCTATTACATCATGGCATTAGTATGTTCTGACCTCACTGTACTTCGATAGGAATGAGATATACATACTTGGTCGTCTGTCTCTTCCCATGTTCTAATGCTCTTGTCGTGGCCGGCACTGACTACCAGCTGTTCACCACGGCCCTTGCTTACCGCCATAGCCCATACCTCTCCAAAATGGCCCTCCAGCTTCATGATGATTTCAAATTTGTCGCCGTCCCAGTACTTGAGCATTCGATCCTTGCTAGCCGAGAAGAAGTTGTGTCCTGTTTTCTCAAAGCCAACTGCCATGACGCTGTCCGTGTGGGCAAAAAATGACTTGTGACAGTCCCCGAAATCGAGACCCCAAAGACGAACATTCTTGTCTGCTGATGAGGTGATGATGAGTTTTGAATCCGAGGAGATGTCCATGGCTAGGACGGGGAGCTTATGGCCATAGAGATTGTGCAGGAGTTTGAGAGAATCCGTGAAGAACACCTTGACGGTGTTATCGAGTAATGCAACGGCGAGCAGCTGGCCATTTGGAGTGAACCGCAGTGATAATATGTCGTCATTTAGCTTCAGTGTCCGTGTGTGAGCCAGTCGTAACTTCGCTGTCGTCCGTGTGGTTCCCAGAACCTCCTCTTGGACAATTTCAAAGTTCCAAAATTTCGCAGACTTGTCAGCGCTTCCGGTAACCACGCTTCTGCCGTCAGGATGCACGTGCAAAGACCATATTTCTTTCTCGTGAGCCTGGACGGTCTCGATCATAACAGCTGACGCCACGTCAAAGAGTTCGAGTGCCCCTGACTTTGTGCCCACCACCACGATCTTGTCACCAGGGAGAAAGGAGCAGCAAAGCGCATAGCCGCACTCGAATGTCCTCACGCAGCTTCCGGTTCGAACGTTCCATATCTTGAGGGAACCACTGGAGGCAGAAGCGAGCAGTGAGTCGTCAGAGCTCAGCGCCAGAGCGCGGACATCGGTTCGGTGGCCCGGCAGCTCGACAGAGTACAGTTTCGAATACTCTGAGATGGCTGCCTCCTTAGAAGTCGCATCCTTGCTTTTGTCCTTAGATACCGGGATATCGTACAGCTCCAGCAGGTTGTTCGTGCACGAGACCATTAGCTGCATTGACTTTGATGACTTGCCGGTATGCGCCCAGTGTATCGACCGAGCTTTGCCTGGAGTTCTGACAAGAGTGTGCTGCACAAAGACCTCAGCAATATCCAGTTTCATTGGCGGATCCTCCATTTCCACGTCCTCCCCGCCATCTTCCTTTCCTTTGCCCCTCTTGCGCTTTTTCTTTCGGCTCAAAACCTTTTGTATCTCCTTTTCATTCCTTACTTTGAAGATCTCCACGGATTTATCTGACCCATTGACTGCGAAGAACCTGCCATTCGAATGCCAGCTGATAGTGTATGGCCGATCTCTGCTGTGTCTGTGAATGACACCTTGCTCAACGATCCTTGCGACCTCATCCGCCGTACCTGCCGTCGCGATGGCTTTCCTTTCGATGGTCCAGACTTTCATCTCCCCATCGTTACCAGCAGTCACTGCGCCTTCCTCGTCCGCAGTGACGCCAAGAGCCCAGCATTCGCCAGCATGCGCGACGTGAGTTTCCACACAATGCTGACTCGACAGATCCCAAAGCTTTATCAACGTATCCTTCCCTGTCGTCAAGAGGTACCCGTGCTCTATCGTCGCCTGGTGCACAACATCGTCCGGGAAGTCCTCGGCCTTGAAGTGCAGAAATTCAAGCCCTGTAATCTGGTCCTTGTGCCCGCGCAACTTGAACAATCCAACTTCAGCGATCAGATCCCAAACGATTATGTCGGTGTCCTTCGAACCACTGGCGAGTCGGGTGCCGGTAGCGTCGTAGCATAGAGCAGTGATCGCAGATCGGTGGCCATTGAACGTAACAATAATCGTCGTTGTCTTTGAGTCCCAGAGGCGGATTGCGCCATCTGCATGACTTTAATTAGCATTAGCCATTGAATAGTCCCACATGCCCTATCACCAGGTTGAAATTGAAATTGTCGAATACGCACCCAACCGCGAAGATGTCTGGATCAGTCCTGCTCTGCTTGATGCATGTGACCTCGGATTTGCAGTTCGAATCTCTCCACCTGGCGACCAACTCTCCCTTCTTTACATCCCATGTTAGGACCTCCTCGTTGGCGGGGACTATCGCATGACCAGCGCTGGTATTTCGTGTCGCCGAGGCGGTATCTGTGTCGGGCGTCCAGATGATATTGGAGCTAGCGGATGCGACTATGCCGAACGATCGCGATTGTGCGAACCGGGCGTAGGATTTGACCATGTCGTTATGGCGTTTCGCGAGAGATAGAGCTTGTGCGACAAAAAAAAATTGGTAGCGGCGCTCGTTTGCGAATCGCGAGAAATTTTGTGTGGCTTGAGCGCGCAGAGTTCCATACTGAAAAATGCCGTGTTGCAGGCGCAGTCCTCAGCACTAGCGAAGGTGGGGCGCCGTCATCCTCAGCAACACCAAAGCTCCCAAAGCAAGCTTGACAAGCTCTCCACCAGCCGAGCTTCGTCGTCGACACTTCTACCCGTCTTCGTGGATACCGTCAGTCGCGATGCTGCTCCTCGAATACCACAGCTTGCTGATTCACCAGATCCTCACCGAGAGGTTCAACGGGTATGTCCGTGCTCTGTAGCAGTACCTGTCGCAGGCTAACATGTCACCATTCAATGGCCGTATAGCCCCACACCCGCCACAATTGATCAGGTTATCCCAGATTTCGACGGCGTTATCTACCACATTTCCACCCCAGAATCGAAAACCAAGATTCTGGTCTCTTTATCGATAAAATGCTATAAGGACTTGTTAAAGTACGGCGCGAAAGACGTGCTGCAGCGTGAATATGGGGGCTTGATCGTCGACCCTGAGCCGGGGTACGACTTCTCGTTATTGGTGGATCTGGAGGCCCTGCCAGAGGATAAAGGTATCCTACATGCCTTAAATCTCCACAATTCTATCGGTGACCGCGACTGATGCCCAAATGATAGAGCAACGAGATGATCTGATCCGCCGCGTCTCCCTCCTCAAGCGTAATGCCATGGCTGCCCCGTTCGAGCGCGCCTTCGACTCCCACTATCAACTACTCGCCGAAGCGTCCAAATTTACATCCGAATCCGCCCCGTCATCCTCCGATACAGAGGTTATGGCAATTCAGTACCGCGATGAGGAGGCAATTTATATCAAGCCTTCGCATGATCGGGTCACTGTCATCTTCTCCACCGTCTTCCGAGAGGAGACGGACCGTGTCTTCGGCAAGGTGTTTCTGCAAGAGTTCGTGGATGCGCGGCGACGGGCAATCCAAAATGCACCCCAGGTGCTATACCGAAACGACCCCCCATTGGAGATCAGAGGCCTGCCAGGCGTGAACGATACAGGCGCGGGAGACGTTGGATATGTAACATTTGTGCTCTTCCCAAGGCATCTAAAGCCCGAGAGAAGAGACGAAGTTATCAGCCATATCCAGACATTCAGGGATTATTTCCATTACCACATCAAGGCTGCCAAGGTAATTCGTCCGTTGCATTGACATTCGGTTGGTATATTTTACTAACTCGCTTGAAAGGCCTACATGCATTCACGTATGCGGAAGAGAGTAAGCGACTTCTTAAAGTACCTCAACAGAGCCAAGCCAGAGAACGCAGAAACCGTCAAGGAGAGAAAGACGGCGAGTGGGCGGTCCTTCAAAGTACAGAGCTAGACTTTTCGGGCTACATTTTGTTCATAGCGCCCTTTTTTCGCCGTACGAATTCCCATGATACACACAACCACGCTGGCAGGCATAGTGAGATTGCGGACCTAAAACTAGAAAACATTCGAAATTAGTCACAAGAGCAAATACACTTCTACGTTTTCACGGGCAAGTGTGACTGGTATCAAGTTTTATAGTATATCCAGGTAAGGTATACAACGGTAAACTGATAATGCTATCGACCCCTGAACAACTGAAACAACCGATATCTTCCTAATAGCTGTTTAGGTAGAAGTTACGATGTAAAAATAATAAAAGAGAAAGCAAATACAAAATTCAACTGCCCAAGCAAACTTCCCATAACCACGCCAAAATCCATTTAACCATCACTACGTTCTATTACCGATCACGGTCTATCCCAAACGCTCTCCTAGTATACTATGCCCCGCTAAATGCGCAACTAATGACTCTTGTCTTAACCAAAAGCGCTCAAGTCATAATCGATATTCTTGAAACGGAAGAGCGAAAGAGACACGCATATCGAAGCATAAAAGTCGAAGCGAAGCAAGATCGATCAAAACACACTGAAAGTCCATATGTTATCCGAACCTTCGCCGGCGGGGTATCGGAGCCGTTAGCCTAGTAACTCGGCTACGGTCGATCATACAAGACAAACTCGAATGACCTAAGGTATCTGTATTCCGATCCAGTCAGCACCTTATTATGTGGAAACTCCCGGTCATGCAACTTGCGCGTAAGGTATGAAGAACTCAAAGCAGGAGGTTTCACTCACCTTTCTAGATGACCCGGCAGCGCGAAACTTTCAATCAGACTTGCCGCTCTAAGAGCCTCCACTGCAGTTCTGAAGTACGGTTGGGCCTCGGAACTCACAGTTACGTTACCCAAACTCATATTGGCCTCTGCTTGCTACAAGGCCAACAGCTGTAGCGTCAGTATTCCATGTTCAAATAGCTCTGGCTACAAGAAATCAAAAGTTGCAGTTTTGCAATTGGAATTAGAGAGATTGTGGACGCCAAGACTTACGAGAACATATATCTCGCCACCACGAACGCCCACTCCCCCAGAAATCTCCATCGCATACACGGCGCGCCCCAAGAACTCAACTGCAGGCATCAGACATGTCCTGGCGTCGACATACACTCCATCCTGCCGTTTGCGATCTTGTTCCGCCGTGTCCCGATCTTCGTCTGCGCTCGTCCAGTCCGTGTTCGTAAATGGGAAGGAGCCACCAGAAGACGAGGACATCGACCCGTCCTCAGAGATCTTGCTGAGGTATTGCTGCGCTTTGAGCAGCCAGGAGCGGCCGAGCAATGTTAGGGCTCGGATGTGGCCGGGATTCGCTATACGAGATTATGTCAGCTTCACTTTCCGCTCTTTAGCTAAGTGCTAGAAGTTTGTGTGAATTTCAAATGCAGTGAAACAGGGCTAAGGATGCTGGGACTTGTCTCTCGGCAGGCAAATGATGCCCCGACACCGCCAAGGCCGGCATTTTTGCTTCCCGCATGACGCAGGATGTGAAGGCGACGACGGCAATGCGTGCTGCCTACCAGGGGTGCCAAAACTGCAACAACGAACCGCGTTGCGCAGACGTCGGCCGCTCCGAATTGGCGACGCCCAGGCTTATCTGCCGTAAGCCCGTTTCGATGCCGAATTTTAGTTAGCCCCCGGCCCGGATGCAGTTTGGCCTCATGCCATAACACGAATGACCCGTCAACTAGGCAGTGTAGTAGCATGCCGTTATCTTCCGGATCGCGAGTTCCAGAAACTGCGACAATTGCCGCATGTACTGGTACCCGGCCTGAGTGCTTCCCGCAGAAGAAATGAAATCCGCTGTGGCAAAATATCACACCCAACAACACCAACCGACGAGCGCAGCCGGAGCAGTAAGAAAGGCTGCGGCTCATACATGATTGAGGAATCACGCATAACAGATTGAATACGCGGCAGCAAATTCAAATAACAGACTCAAGAAGGTTGCAATGTGACTCACCTTCGATGATACTTCCAAGCCCTCTCTCAACCCATCCAGCGAGCCGTCTGTCCCCTCCGGAATCCACATCCCAATATGCCAGTTCGAGCACCTCCTTGCAGAACTTCAGCCGCTGAGAAATACACCGACGATCGCCATCGCCGACTTCGAACAAGAGCTGGATCTCCTCCCTTTGCAGAACTTCATAGAGCCGCGGCAGGATTATGCTGTGGAATGTAGTAACTGACGGTGATCGAATGATCGCGGTCCGCAACGCCTGCACATCTTCTAAGCTCTGCGAGAGCCTATAGAGGGTCCCTGATGATAGCATCTTGGGCGAATCTATATCTAAAGGTACAACAGGCTCTAATTGTGTCTCTGTCGTAGGCGATCGAAGTGGTCGAGGTGTAGTGGATGTGCTTGACTGTGCTGAAGTTGGTGAGCGGGGCGTTGGAGTGTCGGTGTCGTTGCTCTGTCCGTCTGAAGGGGGATACGGGGCAATTATATGTGACGTCGAGTCTGTTAAGCCTTGCGGATGGTCTAGCTGAGTTTGTAATCCTGGCGCTGGGTCTGCGCCTGCTTCCCCTTCTACTTGAACTCGGCGTCGAAGTATATGGCAACAGAAGACAGCTTTCAGAACTGTATGTACGGACTCTGCTGCGGGCATTAATAAAGTCGGAGTCGGCCTTGTGATTGGATATCAGCCAGTGGGCCCCTTGTTGTCTTGTATATACCGCACGTTTTCGCAGTTGGCCGACGGAAGAAGTGGTGTCTGAGTGGTCAGACGAGTGTAAATTGCGATGAAGATATCGACGCCTTGCAGCCTAGCAGTCGAGAAGTACGAAGGCTATAAACTGCGGGCTGGATCTTTGAAGTATCTTCGTTGATTGATGGAGATAACAGTGGCCCCGAGTTTGGCAGCGGAAGTCAAGTGGCGCCGAGATTACTTATCAATCGCAATCCGGGTGAATGGCGTGTTCGATCAACGATATGTTCCAGTTGTAGAAAGCGATATGGTACTCAAATTATATTCGAGATTCCGATGTCGAATCGATGACTGCTATGTGGGGACGTCGAAGAGCTGACGACGTTTCTAGAAGGTCTCTCGGCCGTAAAAAAGCCGGCTTGACCCGGCGGGCGCACGGTGCTGCTGGAAGCTAGAAAGGCCTACAGTCTTCAAACTTCTAGTCCAGGTCTGTGGTCGGTCGCTATTGAGTTTGATTCAACCCTAGGAAAGCTCAAGAACCGACGACTAGTAGTGTCGCCAATCTGCTGTCTAGAATGTTGCAGAATTATATAAGCAGAACACAAAGTGCCCCAGAGGACCACGCTCCAACAAACGATTCGGAGTTCAGCCGCTGCTTCAAGACAAATATGCTCTGGCGCAAAGTCCGCTTTTCCTGTCGGGACGGTTGCCGCGACTGCCTGGCGGGTTCTATACGTGATTTAGTGTCCACCCGTTAGCGGGCCTGTGAAACCGACAACCCTTTGATAAGACAATTTGGGAAAAAGCCATCCGAGCCTGGAGAAAATGATCCACGTACCTGGTCGTCAGACGGGATGATATAGGATGGCGAGAATTAATCGATGTAGATGTCTAGGGGGTAACGCCCTTGACCGAATAGAAACGCGAGATCCGTCCCGCCGACCCCCCTTTAATACTTGATATCTTCGTCCCTGATTTTACCGGTGACACAGCAAACCGCGAAAAGCTAGACCACGGGATGATAATGCAGAGTCGAATGTTGACGCATCCGCCTAGTTACTTCCAATAGTCGCTCGTGATTTACGCTCGAGCAGCTTCGGACGCGGATAGTAAGCAAGAAGAGGCGCGGCAGATATTCGACGAATAGCACGTGCAGTCAAAGGCCTTGTTCCGCGATCAGACTATATTATGCCTTCAAATAAACGAAGCATAAAGGATCCAAAGCGGGAAATTTCTTAGTATGGGCGAACCAGTAAGCAGCGATGTTGGGGACTTCGAGCTGTTAATTAAGCTAAGCCCCTGCATGCATGTGCAAGCATCCCGTCCAAACCGACACTGTTTCCGCCCTAGTGTAGCATAGACGGACGAATGGACGGAATAATGAGTAATTCAGAGAGGATAGGGGCACTACCCCATTATAATAAGAGTAGACTAGGCTATGATGGCGTCGGAATCATGTAAGTTGTTATGGGCAGGCAGTAAAGAAGTGACACTACAAGATTCAAGGTAGGCTGTAGAAGCAAACGCCAAGGCCTCGATAGAGGTTGTGGATGTATTACGTGCCCTCGAGTGGTCATGCCACTGCTAACTGAAAAGCCTCAGCATCGCCGTCGTCAATATGTCTATGCGCATGCCGTTACGTATGCATGTTGCTTGATCAGTAGGGCTGCTCCTAGAGAATATATCTGATAGTGAGGTACCGTCAGGTTAATTGTTGTATTTTATGTATCGAGACATGTCTGAGTTTGATGGAAGCAGCAAAAGTCTAGAGGTTGACTCAGGTTAGTAGGCTCTCGGAACCTCAGCCTTAGTGGATCGTTGTGTAAGGTACCAAGAAGAGGGGGTCCTTCAAAATACGCAGCTACGGATTCGTAATGCCTAATAAGATGCTGTCTGTGTGCTGACTATTCTCGCGGGGTATGTCAGAAAATTGTCAATCGCAGCCAATAGGATCAGGCAGAATTGTTGAGACCAGGCCTGCAGGTTGTGGTGTACCCGTGAAGTAGACACCCGGGCGAATTGGGCCAGGGTGCTCACGCGTAGAGAAGGCCACACGACGCCGATTCAAAGCGTCGAAGTATAGACTAGTATTTGGAAGTGTACTAGTCGACAAGAAAGCCCTTACCGTAAGCTAGCTGCAGCTCCAGGGTGGCGAGCGTAAGGGACAATGCGGTGCGAATCGCAGCTATAGGTTCGGAACTAGCGTCCTGGGCACCGTGGCTGAAACAGAACGAATGAACCTCGTTGGCTGCCGCAGCTTATGACTCTGAGCTTTTATAATTTAGGTTGTTCTATTGCCGAAGTGGGTGACGTGCCTGTGCGCCTGCATGTGGTTCTACTAGTCTGGTCGCGGAGGGTGTGCGTTTTGCGCGCGCACGTTTGCAAGGAGCCAGAATGTGGGGGGTACTCGCATTAATTCGTTTCGAGAATCGGTTGGAAAGCCCTACTGCAAGCAGGCGAGAGGCTCAACAGTCCGAAGCGTATGCGTCTATGGGCACTATGATGATGCAAATGACCTTCCCAGGAGCCAGACCTGCGGAATCACGGGTCATTGGGTCGGCTGGCTGGTGTGTATGCAGACCGGATCGATGTCTCTCATGAAGGTTGCCTAATATAGTCGGGCCCGACGACGTGGTTTCCCGTCGACCGTTGCTCAGGCGATCTGTTGACGTACGTCGACATCGGCGCGACATCCTCATCTAGGGCCATGAGTCCGCCGGAGCTTGCGTACATTAGCCACGAAGGTAATTATCACCTGTCTCAGAAGATGATGATAGCTTATGGTACAATCTGCGAAAGCAGTTGTATGGCCTTGAAATGCCTGTCGGACTTCCCGATAGGCTGGTTTCGGCGTAGGCATGAAGGACACCCATGCAGTGTGAGAACTTGAGTTACCCCGATTATTAACACACTCTGTGGCCCTCACTGTGTGATTACAAATTATAAGTGTGCGTTCAATGTATCATTCGAAGCAGACCATAAACGAGCTAGAGCGCATGGCAGGCCGGTAGGTGGGTGGCAGGGGGCTTACGCGCCCCACGAGCTATATGCCCCGGGGGCAAAAGTAATAGTTGCGGTTGATATTGGGCCGTCAAGTGGAGCCGGGCTGGCGAGAGTTGGGTTGCGTGTTGGAATTTGCGACCATCCACCAGCGTCGTTGCATGATTCTTATTGGGTCGCACGAAATTTCGCACGTCAATTTCGAGGGCGCAAGGCGAACCCAAGGTCATGTCGCGCCCTGTCTACTGGTGATTACCAAAAATCTCTCGGGATGTATAGGAACCGCGGAAGCATGAAGGGGAAAAATGACTAGGACCGCTATGCGCATTCAGTCGCCCTGCAAAACTGCAGGACCGGGAAAAGGCTCGTGCATATGCATGCATAAGACCTCAACGATGCCATATGCATGCTGCATGCTGCAGCATTGCATGAGGATGTGTCGGACTGCATCGAGAAAGCTCCAGGTGACCGGTAGCGACAACGAGGCAGAGACGGCCGAGTCCAGGGTCAGCTTACGCACTTGACTCGGTGCATGGCATCTTGTCCAGCTCTTCTTTTGCTTGTTGCATGCATCTAGACTCGAGCTGCCGACGCCGTTACGACCTGCTTCTTGCTTTCCAGATCGTCGTTGAACTCTTGGATTTGTCAACCTTCTGGAAGCCCAATATGCGCTTAAAATGCTTGGAGCGAGCGAGCAATGGCATTGGTCGTAAGCATCGCTAATGCAATGAGAATACCTTCGCTCGCATCTACCGAAGGTCGTCGATCGGGCTGGATCCTTTTTCTTGATCATCTGCATGCTGATACCGAAGTTGACCGAAGCTAGCAGCTTTTGCGCATGGATTCCATGCTTAGGAATTCGAGGCTGAACGGATCACGAGTCGAATTTTTTTCATATCGCCTCCGCCGAGGCTTCATGGAACTTCATCGATGTCGAATCTGACGGGCTGGACAAGATTGCTGTAAAAGCTAATATTTGATATTCGTCGACTCCACGTATATGCGCACATTGTTATATGCATACCGGGATGTCGCGGATTCCTCAGCCACTAGGTACAGATTCGAGGGTTCATCGGCCCTATGATCCAGAGAGGCCAGCCGACGGATCCGAGACCGACAGATTGTTCGGGACGCAGTCGGCCGGTCAGGCTAACTGCCTGGTCCGTCGCAAACGACGAATGAGATGACGGTCTTAGGCTAAGCGATAGGCTTGCGTCTGTAACATCAGGTGGGCGTTTGCCACTCCAAGCATCTTTAGTGCGACTGCCTATCAAAAGCTGCGCCGGCAGGCTGCATGCAGGGCGTGGGCCGACGAGAGAAGGGAACAGCGCCGCGCAGTATTGACGTTATCGTTCTCGCGGGCCCGTGATTTTTGTCACAATTGCTGGGTATCAGCCGTCAGGATGCATTGTCCTCTTGGCGGCTAGAAGAGCGGTTGGAATTGAAGGGCTTGCTGCCGGAAGATGCGGGTTCTTGGATACGGGGACAGTGATGTTGAAACGGTGATAAATTTCCTCCGTCGGAGTTTTCGCGGAGTGATTGTTATTTTCCACATACAGCGACTCATGTCAGCAGCGGTGACGTTGCTAGTTGCAACTGAACGTCGTCGACACCGACATCAACAAAACTTGAGCCTCACCTCACCGCCTCGCAACCTATCTCATCACGGCGGCATTACGACGACGACGACGACGACGACGACGACGACGACTGCGAGCGACCAATCGTTAAGTCTCAAGAGAAGTGCTGACGGATGCCGTTATATAACTAGCGGTGTCTAACATGAGATGAATTAGTTGACATCTTTGGCGCCTTGGTCCGTGTCCAGAAGGTGTCCAAACACATACCCCAAGGCGTCTACGACTAAGTCTCAAAGTTCTCGATAGAGAAGACTTTCCTAAATGAAACACCTGCTGAGATGCAAGATGGCCTCGGTCCTCGGTTAGGAAGCTGGGAACAGCATCTCGTGGTTGCTGCTAGGTCCCTTGTTCGAGCAGGAGTAGTATGATCCTAGGGGAGCCGGCCAGATGGACTTCCTTATAGTATCTCTAATCCGGTCCGATGCTCTGCCACCCAATTGGGCGAGATTCAAGCTCCCATCGTCGGACATCGGTAGCTCGAAAGTTCCTTCCTCAATGGTCTACATCCCCACGCGACCAGCGACATGAGAGCTAACGTTGGCGGCGGTGTGTTCAACCCAGGAAATTGGTTCAGGGACAAACAGCTGGTCAGGCAGGGTGCTAATGCGCCGGACACTCGCTCATCCGTCCCTACTAAGCCGGGGAAGAGCTGCCGCGAGGTGCCATTCAACCATTTGAACCGCGAAAAGACTGTTTGGAGGACGCATATGCCTTCAGCTCCGAAATCGATTCTTTATCACCCGACCCCTTTACGGAGTACTAGGGAACTAATAATACCTTACTAAGATCGTTCCGAGACCCGCCATAACGACGAACCAATCCGGCTGGTTGCATGTGCGTGTGGATTCATTTCACGTACAGCTGCAGCAGCAGGAATTGGGTCATGCGATCGCGATTGTCCTGTTGGGTGTAGTTCGCGCTGGTTTCCGTCTACGGCCGCCGCCGATTCTTTCCCCACACGTCGACGACATCGCATGGCTGGCGTGACGACAACCGCAACATCCAACAGGCGCATCGCTATCATTCCTTGCCAAAGCCTTCTCGAAGCAACCCTGTGCGACGAAACGGTTCGCCGCAATTTCCACAGCATCGCATGCAATCTGTCCTTTCGGCGCCGTAAATTCAATCCGCTCAGATTACACTCTTTGCGGGCGCCACACAATCTACCTCAGGAAAGAACCACACGACCACCACGGCATTGTATGCATCCGCACAGTGAAACCGGAAAACCAGGTTCCGGTTTTTACAATTAGCACCAAAACCGAGGCTTCCCATATCTTCTCGCCTCACGCCTGTCCAAAAGATGGAGCCGCTCGTGTTCCGCGATTCGCCGCTCGCAGAATACCTAGAAGGTGATAGTTCGACGTTCCCCAGCTTTCTCCTAGACCAACCGTTGACCCAGCGTACCCCAGGCGAAGGCGAGAGTCTAGCAGGCCTGGATTGGAGCATGGAGCCATCGGACAACAATGAATCGAGCAGCACCCGCTCTTCCAGCCCTCATATGCCCAATTTCGCGCCGCCGTCGACGATAGCACCCAAGGCAAGGAAGAAGTCGCTGCGACCATTGCACATCCAGAATCCACAGTGGTACCGACGAGCAAACCTCAACAATGTCCTCTCAGTAAGCTCCTATACCCTAGCTCTCTCGACTTACTAGATTTGCGTGCTGACGACACTATTTGCAAATAGGGCGGCCTCAAATCCCGTCTCGCATCCGGCGAAAACCTGCAGTTCATCGAGCGCTTCCGTTATGTTCTTGTCGCCTCGCAGCTTCTCAACGAGCAGGCTTCCGTCGCAAACTACGACCTCCGCGACCCGGCAACCCTACCTACCCCACAACCCGCGTCGATCAATCCATTCCCAACTCTCATCACCTGGTTCGGCTCGCCCTCCCCACGGTTCTACGCCTATACAGCTGCCAGCATAATCATTCTCTCCATCCTCGTCTCATACCTATCTCGCGGCGGCCCCGAGCGCAAGTCTGCATTCGGCCGTTCCCGCATAGCTATCACGCTCCTCCTGTCCATGGTTCTAGTGCTGCTTGTCTTTGCACATCTGCGCCGTGTTAAGCTTCGCAACCTTCGCACGGATGCCATTGCTGCCGCCGAGCAGTTTGTGGACAGCTGCCAGACGTTTGACGTCGTAGCGGGGAATGCGATAACGCTGATACAAGAGATCGAGCTGGTATCCCGCGGATATCGTCTCTCGCAGCCGCTACCCCCCATCACGCGGCTTGAGCGCGCGGACAGTTCGCGTAAATGCGCCAGACTCCGACGAACCATCGCGGAATGTTTCCGACTGTCAATCCCCCCGATGGGACGCGCGATCGAGGCGCTTGCGCAATTCCCGCGGTCTGGGGATTTGGAAAAGTTCTATGATGTGTATGACATCCATGCCGCGGAGCTGCGTGATGCTATCATGAGCGATGCCGATGATATCGAAGCCGCTGATGATCCGGAGAGCCTGCGTGCGCTGAAAGCAATGTTCCAGCGCCTCTACTCTGCGCGCAAGATCTTTGTCTGCCACCTCCTCGCACTCGAGGCTGCAGGCGGCCGAAAGGACCACCTGCAATGGCACGCTGTCGAAGGCCAGCTCCGCTCGCTGGGCCGTCTCTCCGCTGACCTCGCCGCTGAGATCCGCACCATCCTGACCGAAGAAACCGACTTCAAGATCCCACCGACACCCGTGACGTCCTCGCCAATGGCATCCAGCCATATGTCTGTTGCAAACCGCGAGCGTCTCCGACATCAACTCCGCCGGTTCAACAGCCTCTCCGCTTCCGTTCGCGGGCTGCAGGCGAAGATGCACCTGCTGCGCGAAGGGACCGATAAGGCCCTACAGAGCACGCAGGAACCCGCCGTCCTCGACGGCTTCGCACCCGAGCTGCTCATGCAATACGACGAAATCGGCGAAGATCTCCGCGGTCTCGTTGCCGAATGGGAGAGCGGACGCGCCGCTCTATCCACCGCTCTGATCGAAAGAAGCAACAGCCCCGCCGGCAGCCGACCCTCGAGCCTGATACTCGCACAAGGTCTGGCCAGTCCCGGCATGAGTACCGCCGGTACGCTAATCGGCAGCAGCCCCCGGAACAGCGGCACGTGGGACGACGTTGACGGAGCCGGAAAACGCGCATCCACCGGCTCCGACTTCCTGCGTCCGCCACCGGGAAACGGCAGCGGGGCACCCGCCAGCGACGAAGAGGAGGTCTTTGAAGCCATATCCGAGCCTAACGCCGGGCGGCCGAGAAGCAAACTTACTCGCGAAGAGCGGATCGTCAAGATGAGAGAGGACCGCCACCGAGCACTCGAAGCGCGGCAGAAAGCCGAGGCGAGCGTGAGTCTTGTCCGCGAGCTGCGTGACGTGCTGGAGAACCGCGCGACTCAACCGTCATTGAAGCGGCGGAGTCTACCCGCGCCGACAAAGAGTCGGTTGAGTCTGGAATTGATCAAGGCCGCTGATGCCGGGCAGATGAGCGCGCCTGCGACGCCTGCGCCAGAAATGACGTTGGCCGAAGCTGAAGCTGAAGCGTCCGGCGCAGAAATGAGGTAACAAGACAGGTAAGGTTATGGTAACGGTATACTAATCGTAATGTAATATGTTATTTATATCCCGCCCGGAAAGGTTTGTATTGTATGTACTGTACATTAGTTGACGCCCAAAAACAAAAGACAAAAGAAAACAGCAAGACAAGATACCCGACTATTGGTTGCATTCTCCTCCTTCCGTTTCGTCTCATTTCCTTTTCATCTTCACTTCGACATGATGGCATAGCATCCTGTTTATTTCCCTTTATTTCTTTTTATACTGGTCCGGCAACGGCGATAGAACGGTGTTCGATTTCATTTCTCACTTTCCCTCTCTCTGCCTTTTGAGCCCTTGATAACACAAAGGTTGCATACTGTACTATATTCATCTATCTGTCGGGCTGGAGGCTGTCGTCATGCATGTCTGCTATATACACGCCGTACACTGACTCGCCGTTGCCGTATTGCACATTGCACACTGCGTTATGTCTGCGTGCATGCATTTGGTATCGTGGACAATCATGATATTCTGTGTTTCTAAAAAACCACGCTGCTTGTTTTGCTGCTTTCTGGGAGGAATTGATGTGGGAGCGATTGAGAAAACAAAATATATAGCGGGCGAACAGTTAATGTGGATGGACGAATGAAATGAAATGAATTCATATGATTGAATATGCTTATTGATCTATGCGTTTTCAAGTATGAATATCGATATCATGACAGACCGGTAGATCGATCTAGCCTCGTGACCCGGACGGAGGCAGTCCGATTCGCGAGACAAATTAATCCATAACCCAATTGCGGTTTCAATATATAGATCTGGCCGACCGGCTTCGGCAAGAGCTAGAACCCGGCTTCCTGTGAT
This sequence comes from Drechslerella dactyloides, assembly GCA_020064725.1. Classification (NCBI taxonomy): domain Eukaryota; kingdom Fungi; phylum Ascomycota; class Orbiliomycetes; order Orbiliales; family Orbiliaceae; genus Drechslerella; species Drechslerella dactyloides. Next base: position 882,188 of record JAGTWJ010000017.1, read on the forward strand.
ATTGCAAATAAGTTCTGTTAGCTGGGCGATACGATGTTTCTGTATTTCAAAAATGCTCTTACATATCTCTATAATTGTGCTTCGGGTCGGACCGCAATTAATTTCTTTTACACATTTGTTTGGAGTTTTAAATTTTGAATATTGGCTGGATGGACTCCTCAGCACTGAGCAGCAGCTTGCTGCATGCATGTCCTCGTCTATGGCGGCTGGAGAAATATTTATGGACAGGAGCTGTAGTTACTATGGCTCGAATTTACAATAAATCCAACGGTCCATAGTGCGGTAGAATAATGTTATTAGTCTTGTTGAGAAGCGCTGATGGAGGTGCTGCATGCATGTGCTATCACCAGTAAACTACCTAGGTAGCGACATGAGCTTCCTTCAGTGTTGATATTACAGGTTATTGGAGTCTGGAGTCTTGAAAGTTTACAAGCAAATAAGGAATTCTTCTCGTTAAAGTCGATTTTGTGCGGAGGATTAAGTCATGGCGCATTGGGCAACCACTCGTGCAGAGCTCACACGCACTGCAGCTAGTTTGGAGTTACTCTAACACAAACAGTATACACCGAGAAGAAGCTCGGTACATAAGCAAATATACACTCTATGTCAATCATATCATAAACTAATTTATGTATTGTATCGTATTGTATATAGATCGTATATAATACATCGCCTGGGAATCGAACAAACCAATATACAGCACACACAAGTACTGATTATAAAAAAAAAAAGAACTACAACCACAAGCAGAACTCCCGCCGTAACTATACGTACGAAAACTAGAACCGACCGATTGCCCCGCCGCTTCTATACTTTCCTTCTCTCCATCCCATCTAAAACCCACACTTCACCGCGAGACCCCAAGGTAACGTAACGTAGGAGACTAAGGCATCTTACAGCTCGAGCGTCACCTTCTGTCCCTTGACCCGTCCGATGACCGTGCTCGGCGCATACTTGGGGATGACCTCATCGTCGTGCAGCATCTCAAACTCCTCCGTCGCATCCCGTCCCTTGAAGTTCAGGATCGCGTTCGCACCACCGGGATGGTCCTCCAGGAAGCCCGAGAGGTCCATCACGACACCCTTGACGACAACCCAGACGTCGTCCTTGGTGTTGTGCTTGGCGATCTCCTCCATCGTGAACTCCTTATCTGGGATGGCGAATTTCTTCACGTCAGGCTTGGCTGCGGCGGCTTCCGACGGTGCGGTGGACGGGGAAGAGGAGGAGGAGGCTTGTGCGGGTACTGACTGTTGGGAGGAAGGCGCGCTGGATCCCGAGGCGGACCAGTCGACGACGAGGCGGCCGGGGTTGCTTGGGTCTAGGTGTAGGGAGATCTGGCCGAGACGCTGGGCGGCGCTGGAGGAGGATGGATTGGAGAGGACGGATTGGAGGAGGTATTTTGTCGCGGAGTCGCCTGCGACGCGGCCGTAGACGACGCATCCGAGGAGGGAGGAGCCGCCGAGACGGTTGGCGCCGTGGACGCCGCCGGCGACTTCACCGCAGGCGAAGAGGCCCTCGAAGGGCTTGCCCTCGCCGTTGAGGACCTGCGCCTGGTCGTTGATCTCGATACCGCCCATGGTGAAGTGGACGACGGGCTCCATCAGGGCGACGTAGAAGTATTCGTCGTTGATGTCGAAGGGGGTGTTGTGGAAGAACTTCTTGCCCCACGGGTCCTTCTTCTTGCCCGCGGCGATGTCGGAGTACTCGGTGAAGGTCTTCTGGAGGTGGGCTTCGCCGCAGCCGATTTCTTTGGCGAGCTCGGCGCCGGTCATCTTCTTCATGAGGCCGCGGCCGCTGTAGTGGCGGGTGTGGAAGTCGAGGACCTTGGAGGCCTTGGAGTTGAGGACGAGGCGGATGGGGAACTTGGTCTTGAACATCTCGCCGGAGACGTAGTCGCGGTGGCCAAGTTCGTCGCAGAAGCGGTTGCCGTCGGCGTTGAGCAGGAGACCGCCTTCGCCGCGGAGGGCCTCGGCGGCGAGGAACTTCCATTTGTTCTTGGGGTCCTTGGGGTCGACGAGACCGGTGGGGTGGACTTGGACCTTCTCCATGTCGATGGCGTTGCCACCGATCGCGCGGACCATCTTGAGGCCGTCGCCGGTGGCGTGGGTGCCGTTCGTGGAGGACAGCTTCAGGACCTCGGGCTTGAACTGCTTGAGGAGAGAGTCCTCGCTGAAGAAGTCGGCGGCGTAGCCACCGGTGGCGAGGACGACGATGCCGTCGATGTTTTGGGTCTTGCCGTCGATTTCATACTCGAGGCCGGTGATCTTGTTGTCGGTCTTGTTCAGCTTGGTGACCTTGGCCTTCTTGAGGATGGTAACGCGGCTGGGCTCGGTCTCGGCGAGAGTCTCGAGACGCTGCATGAGCGCGTAGGTGATGGCCATGCCGGGGAACTTGGCATCGTGGCCACGGTGCGTACGCGGCTGGGAGTGTCCACCCAGACGCGAGACGAGGGTCAAGTCGAGCTTGAAGACGTCCTGGAGCCACTCAATGGCGGCTGTCATATCACGTTAGCACGTGAGTCAATCGATGACAGGGAGAGAAAGCGCGTGCTTACCAGCCGACTTGTGGGTGAGGACCTTGATGAGGTCGGGACGGGCCTTGTCACGGGCCGACTTGAGGGTGTCCTCGTAGAACTGCTTGACGGAGTCCTGGATGCCGAGGTCGACCTGAGAGTTTGTCAGGGCGCCGTTGATGCCCGAGGTGGCCTTTGTGGAGTTACCGCCGAAGAAGCCTGTGAGGTGTTACGTTAGCCAAAGTCCGCGTTCGCTCGTTCATGCATTCGCTCCAGCTTCATTCGTGCATTCAGCGGAGAGCCCGGATTCGGCTAGCGGTTGCAATGCTAAACAGCTGACGCGCATAACCTCGGCAATTCCCAGCCACAGCTGGCAATGCACCATGATGCTCTCGCGGTGGAATGCAAGAGCGGAGGTGGAGAGAGATGCCTGGGGATGCTGGGGAGAGAATACGCACCCTGCTTGTCGATGACGGTGACGTTACCGCCGGCGAGGTAGACGGTGTGGGCGGCGCTGAGGCCGGAAACTGTGCTTGCTGTCAGCCGAGGGCCCGAGGTGCGAATGGTCAGACGTCACGGAAGAATACTCACGGCCACCGCCGACGACGAGCACTCGCGGGCTTCCAGACATGGTGATGTGTGTATATAGAGTGTGTGATGGGGGTATCTAGTATCTGGCGGTCTTTGACACAAGCAGTGAAGCAGGTCTTCCGACGGCGTAAACAGTGGTGATGATGAGGATGGTGATGGTGGTGAGGTGAAGAGAAGAAGAAGAGCTGGGGAAAAGGACGCGGGAGAAAGAAGCTCGTTTTGCGGGGAGCCGCGATCTTAAAGCAGACGCACGCCGGGCGCTTTTTCTGGCTTGTGATGCTAACTTTACCTCCACGAAGGGCCTCTTCTGACATCAGCCCGTTTCATCCATCGTCACGCGACGCCCGCCCGACACGACCGAGCTGCATTTACACTTTCACTGCATCTGGGGAACGGTCCTGCAGCCCAGCCAATCGCCGGCTAGCCGATTCGCACTTTCACATGGGCCAACATTGCGACTCGCGCGGCGTGGACGCATCGGTACCTACAGCCCTGCCGGCCGGGGCCCAAAAGTCATGCCATGCACCAGGACAAGCTGCCGCGCTAGATGGCGAAAGCGGCGCTCGATGCGACCGAGGCATCTGCAATAAGAAGCTCGGCGGCCGGGGTGCTCGAAGGTTGCTCTCGCCTGCCTTCACATGCCAAATAGCCGGCGTCGAGGCCCGGCGAGCAGCCGAATACAGGTGGAACAGCCGGATCAGATAAGATCGGACGGTAGATAAAGTTCGAAGGAAGAAAGTATCTTTTGGCCAATACACACACAAAGGAAAGATGGAACGGAAAAATAAAATACCGAAAGCAAGAACGCGGAGAAACGATATCGAGAGAGATGATAGATGTCCACCGAGCAGTATTAAAACGTGATAAAAAGTCAGCCCGTCCCGTCGTCCCATTAACCAACCAGACCCCAGCACCGGTATACAATTATAGTGATAGTTAAATTTAGTATGTCGCCCCCGAATCAGCCATCGAGAATTAATTCGAATAGTGTATCCTGCCATGCATATCGTACAAGCTCCTGCTATTTGCCAAGCTTCAATCTCTTCGCCACATTGACCCCGACGGAATCGAGACGCGTCTCCTAGATCGCCTCTTCCATCTTGACTTCTGCAGCGGTGAGCACCCCACCGCTCGGGCCGGGCGTCCCTGTGTGCGGCGTCGTAGAAGCCGCTCGTGCAGCGGCGACGACGGCGACGGCAGCGGCAGCGGCATTCGCCTCGACGAGCTGGGATTGTTGGATGAGGTATCGGCCGAGCGTCTCCAGCGGATTGGCGGGTCTGTTGTATGATAATCATTGCCAATTAGCGTCGCCTGTAGATACCTGAGTGCACAAAACCGTCCGTATCCATTGAAGACAACCAGGGCTCGACGTGTGCGAATTTGTAGAGGAATATATATATATATATACGTACTGGTCTCTCGCCAGAATCTTCATGCCTTCGAGCAGATACGGCGTCACATACTCGTTCAGGTACTGCCGTACCGGGGCTCCAGCGCCCCTCTCGCTGTCTCCGTGGCCAGCGGCGGCACTCGTCGGCGCCTTGCCATTGCTGCTGGCGTTGGCGTTCATCGCGTGTACGGGCGTGTTTTCCTTCGTCATGGTGGTCGGCGGCGACGGCTTGGACGGCGTCTGCGCGGCCGAGAGAACGGGGCTGTCGATAGGCGGAGGCGGATGCGAGAGGCGCGAGACCTGGCGGCCGGGGATGGGCGGCGGCGTGGAGGATGTCGGCTGTCGCGAATGAACCGGTGACAGAAGGCAATGATGATCAGTCAGCTAGCTACTCAAGCAGGATGATGAAGATGATGATAATGACGAGGCAAGATCGAGACGGCGGATGGCATGCAGAAGATAGGCGGAGCGCAGGAGCAGGAGGAGGAGGAGCAAGAGTACCGGGAAGAGAACGGTTTCAAGCGACTGTTCGACAGGCGGCGCTGGCGGCATGTCTGTGTCCATCTGGTCGGCCATTAGATATACCTGTCGCGATCGAAACAAACTCGCTCAGGAGCAGCAGGGAATGCGGGATACGGATACGCTGGCTTCGAGGGCGGTGAAAATTAAAGGAGAACCCGAGAGAGGAGGCAAAAATAGCAGAGCTGGTGGTTTCTATAGCTGAGCTGGGAGCAGAGATGAAGCCGGGGCACGGCCGGGCGAGCTGAGACGCGAGAGAGGCCCGCCCGCCGTCTGATAGGCCGGCCGCTGCGGCGCCCCGCCCCGCTGCAACGGCGGCGAATCGGATGGCCCCGCCGCGCAGGGAAGCCCGGCCGCCCAGCTGGACGTCACCTCGTTTCATCCACTCGCGCGAGGGCGAGCTCGGGCGTTTCAAAATGCCATTTTCTAGTGTTCTAAATCGTTCTGTCGCGATAGTGGGTGGATGAAGTTGCATTGTAGGACGTGTACAGCCTCGATTCAGCAATTGCAATAAAACTCCGTCTACCAAGTATAAAAGCAACCACGCCCTCAACACCATCACCAAAGTACGCATCCCTGAGAATCTAGAATTAACGCCCGTGCTTCTCGACATAAAAGTATCCAATGCAATGCAATCACCCCCACACGGCCACCGCCTCGCTGCTGCCTGTCGCCGCCAGCATCTGGCAGATGCCCCTGATCTCCCTGTAATACTCATCTGGACGCACCCACGCCACACAATCAACATCAGTCAGCCTTACACTGCATATTATATAATCATGCTATAGCACGATATAAATATAAAATGCATCCTCCCACAAATTGCAATTTCCGATTGTATAACTATAATTTCCAGAATTAAGACTGCTTACCGTCAGCTGTTCCGTTGATCGCGATCGCGTGGCTTTGCAGGCCCGGGTGTAGCGTCGAAGCCACCGTCTTGTCCTCCGCGCACGGCGGCAGCAGCTCTGCGCCCTTCGGAAGGACTAGCTGCGGTATACTACTATTCTCTGCATTCCGCACATAATGGTCAGCTTTATTCCAATATATCGAACAATTTTATATATATTAGATAGCAGATGTATATATGGTTAGCAAGGCGACAGGCATACCGAGTCCGAGGCTCCTTGCCGCACAATCATATACCATGCGTATCTCTTCATCTTCCACCTCCAGCGGCCTACTCCGCCCTGCGTCCGTACTACCACCTACGGCGGCAGAAGCGGTCTTGAATGCATTTCCAACGTCCCTCGCGATTCGTACCGAGCTGCCTCCTGGCGCTCGCGCAACCCATGTGTGGTGTGTCTGCGTGGCACCAGACTTCTTGTCCTTCGTTATCAGTGTTGCGAGGACGTCGCGTCCGGCCGGTTCGGTGGATAGCAGGCGGCGGGTGGTGAAGCCGTAGGAGTACAGGCGTGCTGGGACTGGCCGGAGAGTAGGCGCACGTAGAGGCATTCGCATCGCGGTACAGCAAAGTCTGGAGGCCATGGCGATGGTTGAACACTACCCGTCGCTGATGGTCTGAAGGTGGAGTGTAAGTGATGGAGAACCTTGACCATCGATATGCGCTCGTTTTGGAGCTGCAGGGCATATACGTATGATATGTGGCTGTTGATTGTGAGGTTGTTTCAACACCCCTTCTGATCTATTAGATTTACCCTCGGTCGCGGATATATAAAAATAATCGAGCTTCAAAATTGACTCAATTTACCAACATGTGCCTCCCAATAACAGCAGAGCATAGACACTCATTCGAATATTCATCAAAATTTCATCAAAATCTGTCGACTACTGCAGGAAAAATTGCAATTCATTGTCATCAGAGTTATTGCATCTCCCACTCCCACCTTGCACCTTCCCCTCCAAATGACCATTCTCCCGCGTAACTTGCAGCAACGACATCCCCGCACGCGTGTTATAGTAGAGGTCCGCCTTTGCCTCTCCGTTATCGTCCAGCTTGTATATTATTCGCGCCATGTCACCGGGAGAGAGGCTGTCTTGGGACCCGGAGTAATGTTGGAATTCGCCCTTGAATGCTTCCTTCTTCAGGAATTGCATGTAGCTGCTGCTGTCGTTTCGGATGATGAGTCTGACGCTGTCCGACATTGTGGCGGTTATATTGATTTATATAGATCTGGAGACAGTGTACTTGTTCGTCAGTATGAATATGCTCCAAGTAGGATATGGTTTGAATGCTAACCTTGTAGTTGGTTCAGTTGCAATATAGGTTAAAATTGTCAATGTCCAATTGATAATAGATTAGTTGAAACGATTGGGAGGTGGAACGATGAAGAGCAAGCCTTTAAATGCTTTTCAATCTACACCTAACGTTATCACGTCTGATATACCCCTTGACTATATCGCGAATCAACCTTCAACAAGCAGGCAATGCACATCTATTCACATGCGTTCAAATCGACGACGTTGACGTATGGGTATGATGCAATTCGACCACCATCAATGGGAATGTGAAGTCCAAAAGACCGCAACATGAAGTAATCGCGATATCACACACATCCCATTTACGATTAAAATACGTAATTCTCCTCGCCCTCGCGATCGATCAACCCCGTTTATAACTCTAAACACTCATTGCCGTTAAAAATTTTCCGGCGCAGTGCATGCATAAGTTTCCACATGCAAATGCACGTCTGGCAGATCTATCTATATCACGCGTTGAGTTGCCCGTCAAAACTGGGCATGTAACAGGCGTATCTAATTGCCGATGTAGTGGTTATCTTACCTTAATTGCATTTGAATCCACGCCTTCTATACCGTTTTTAGTTGAGGAAATAGGGTATGTTCAGCGCAATGCCGCACCGTTGGCCGCAGATCCAGCTGTCTACTTCAAGCGATAAGGCGTTGGGGATGCGGATGACGTATTGGCGGTTCGCGGGGCCCGCCAATCCCTGCGGGACGTCGACCCCTGCCGCATCTACACAGCTCGGGTATCGCGGAAGGTACCGTTACCACAACCACAGCTGCAGTTGGTGAGAGGTAGAGAGTGGTTCTAGTTTGGGGACAGTTCTTAATGGCCGCTTGCCACGCCGTGTTTCGACGGAGGGCTTTTCGAATCGAGTTGTATTGGAATGAAGGTGCTGTGTTGATTGTGTTGGGCTGTGAGTCGCTGCATGCCAGCCACTCTGTGATACGTTACTCCACCATCCATGGATGTCGACGTTCATGTCTAGACGTTAATTCATGATTACGTTGATGTTCATAGAGCGCTTGTAGCGATTCGAAAAAGTGATCTATATGTAATACGATTGTAATTATATGATGATTTAAGGTTTCCATCGTCTATCGAATCAATTGAACTTCCAAGCTTCAACCGGCCGGTCATTATATATATTATAATCCCCGGAAGGGTATATACGTAAGTTAGAGAGCGCGGAGAGCACGCGAAAGCGAAGACAGAGGGACGATCACTCCATGAGGACGTCTTGTAACGCATGTGCTCAGACTTGGAATATGGTCTTCGAGTGACCTTAGAGGGGATCAAAATGCGAAGCTAAGGAAAGCATTTAAATATTTGCGGACCATGCTGCCATTGAATATCCGCGTTTGCAAATTTGCCGGTCTTGATAAAGGCATTTTAGCACGCATATATGAAATCTGGTAAGCTGCCGTATGAAATTTGCACTGGACATTTATGCTGTAGCATTTGTTACAGTCAGTTTTATCTTGAAGACGTAAGATAATTTGATGCATTTAAACTGGTCAGTAATTACGCGTATTTTCAGCAAGGGAGGACTTGCTGGGGGTATTAATTGGCGTCAGGGGTGTTGCGCGGCGTTTACTGTGCTGCCGTGTTCATAAATGAGAGCAGTATCAGCCTATAGGACGATCTTATCGATATCCGCCCGGTAGGTAATCCTTGGGGGGAGTTGTTTATATAACTATTTTCTAGGATAAAGAGACGTGGAGATGGGAAACTACTAACAACGGCATAACAAACCACAAAACTTAGGGATCGAGATCGCAGGAACGATCTACTAACATGACGACTAGATACGATTCTATAGATCTACATTAGTCATGACGAAATAATGCCAATACTACAATTACAGGGTATACGGGTAGGCTGTCAGCCGTTCAAACTTTTTGGCCATGCGTTTGGATACATCACAAATACCCAGGAAGACAATCCTTAAATTTTGACGGAAAGAGGTACTGTGAGTTTTGCTATAATTGAAAAAACTTTCGATACATTCTGCTAGCTAGATTAATTAATCATATATTAGGATTTAAGTCTCAATTCTGGTTTGGGAGCTGTACTTAATGCCATGCTTTAAGTTATGCCCAGACAGCTTGATCTCTGGTACTTGACCCGCTAACGTGGTTCTATCGTAGATAGTCATACCTTAAGAACATACATTCTAGTAGAAACAAGGCCATACGGAGACATCGCATCATAATTGTGGCAGTCAGGAATTCTAATTTATGTGTGATAGTTCTAGGGTGGAATACGCAACTATGCACTGGCAGTATCTCCATAGATCTGTCAGGCTTTATGTGCATGTATTACGAGCGCTAATTGAGATTTTTCACCAGAAAATTCGCGGTCCGCCCTCCTATTTGATGCATCAACTCGGCCACAGTACGGCCGTGTGTCCAGCTTCTTATTTACGAGACAAGTATCGTATTCAACAAGATAGGTGCTCAATACAGCAATCAATCTAACAACCTGGAGACTGCTTAGTCTGCGGATACGGCTGTCGAGAGGAGAAAGGTTCAAATACCCCAGATATCATCCTACAAGTTCAAGCCATACTTAATACTCAGTCGCCCTGGGTTCTTAGATACGGCGTGAAATATCAATTCTATGAAGGCAATAATGTGCATAGATTTCACTATTGCCTGGTCTCGTAAGCTATACCCTTGCCACCCACTGCCTGACACGGGTAATATAAAATTAGTGTCAGCGGAGCGGCATGAAATTAAAAAGCACATAACTGTTCTACAGAGATTAGTCTGATAGTCTGGTTGACAAGACAGTGTCCCATGCGCGAAAGTAGTTCTGTCTATATCCGACAACACAGAAGACAAATTCTAGAATTCAATAAAATAGTATTGCAATATTGTATTCAAAAGCGTATCGTGGATGAGTATGTCCCGGTTGTAACCAATTAGCTATATTAGAAGTCTTCCAAATTTTAGGAGCGAGATGCCTTTTTCGGCGGCTCTATTGCACCCTGGCTGACTAAATACTGCGCAAGGTCGAAATGCTTCTCGCGCCGTGCGATGGCGAGAGGGCTATAATAGCCGCCTCCCCGGCCCGTGAAATTAACATCTGCCCCATAGTCTATAAGATATCGAACAATATCTATGTAGCCTTTAAAACAAGCAGCCTCGAGAGCAGAGCCACGATATCCTCCATGCGCATTAATAGCCGCTCCACGGGCTATGAGAGACTTAACAATGCCCAAATTGCCTCCATCACAAGCGGCTTGCAATGCGGTGCCATGGATGTCGTGTATTCGGTCGATATCTGCACCGTGATCGATGAGATATTTAGAAATTTCTAGTTTGCCGTATTCACATGCAGTATGAAGCGGACTCTTGTGACGATTATCAGATCGAGTATTGATATCTGCCCCATGATCGACAAGATACATAACAGTATCTAGACTCTTGGAACGGCACGCGATTGTAAGGGGAGACTCGTTGTTGTTAGTTTTGGGATTGGCGTCAGCTCCGCGATCAATCAAGTATCCAACGACATCCAGGCTTTTATTACCACAGGCATGTTGAAGCGGGGTCAAGTCTCCATTCTGAGTGTTAATTTCGGCGCCATGATCCACGAGATACTCGATATTTTCTCTGCTGCCGTACTTGCAAGCAGCCTGGAGTGGGGTCCAGCCTCCATTCTGAGTGTTGATTTCGGCACCATGACCTACGAGATATTCGATAATGTCTCTGCTGCGGCTGCCATCTCTGCAAGCAATCTGAAGCGGGGTGGGGTAAACATTTTGGATGTTAATTTCGGCGCCATGATTCACGAGATATTTAATCATATCTCGCCGGCTGCGAATGCAAGCATATTGAAGTGGGGTTCGGTAGTCGTTTCGAGCATTAACATCAGCTCCTTGGCTGATAAGAAATATGACAGTGTCTAAATCCGACTCCTTATCGCAAGCATATTGAAGCGGCGTCATTTTCGTGACCGAAAGGTCAGCACCGGCTCCATGATTGATCAGAAGTGAAGCGATGTGTGATTTCCCTGCTCTGATAGTATCCATTAACAAGCTATAATCGTTGTCCTGTTGGCTGGCCGTTGCTCCATGGTTAACCAGATACTTGACAACACCAATATTTCCGTGTTTGCAGGCATGTTGAAGCGGGGTTGAAAGTCCGTTCCGAGGATCAGTGTCAGCGCCGGAGTCAATCAAATATTTGATGATATCCGTATCATTTTGCGCGCAAGCGTCCTGGATCGCAGTTCCACTCCCCCGTTTAATAGTCTCTAGATTCGCTTTGTGGCCGACGAGATACTTGACAAGTGGTAGTGACCTATGTTCAATGGCTTTGTGGAGAGGATTTGACTGAACTCCCCTCGACTGCTGCTGCTGATCAATATCTGCCCCATTCCGAATCAAGTAATCCAAAGCCAAAAAGTTGGCTGGATGGGAGGCAATGATCCGATAGAATGTTAGAGTACACTCTTCAGCTCTCGTGTGCTCCGGAATACGATCGAGTATCAGATCCGGGATGCCCGTATTTTTGGAGCGGCAGGCGTCAAAGAGTGGCGTATGTTGTGTGTCCCCCGGCTGCTGGTGGGCATCCGCACCGTGATCGAGGAGGAGCTTGATCATATCTATTCTTCCCATTTTCGTTGCAATATGGATTGGCCTGGTTTTCTTTTTTCTGCTTTCCATCGCATTGATTAAAGTGGGGGTCTCATCTAGCAAGCGCTTTACCAGTGAGATGTTGCCCATCTTGACTGCATCCCAGATCGTGAGGTTCTTATTGGTTATTTGTGGAAATCGAGGAGACTGAGATGTATGACGCTTGCGTATGTGTTCTGCCAGGCCCCCTTTTGTCGAAAATCCTATGGAAGCATAGATGCAGTCTTGTTGCTCGCACTTGAAAGGTAGCTCGTGTTTGCTGACATGTTCATCCCGCTCTTTAGCATTCCGGAACTCTTTTGGACATTCAATAAATTTGCATTTGAATGGGGTTTTCCCGTATGCTTCGGTTAGAACTTCGGCGCTGACAGTATTTCGAGTTATGCAATTTTCGATGGACATTCTTATTTTGCTGAGGCGGCCTACCGTTTGAGAATAGAGTTAGACATGACTATCGCTACAAGGTCGAAACCGCGTCAGTACCTTTGCAAGCGTCTTCCAAAGCCAATACTTCTTCTTTCATCGTCTCAAATGATTTTGAAAGGTCGAGGGTGTTCGCGTGCGCCAAAGTAATAGAGTTGAATCCAATTAAGCTGGAGAACTGAGACTCGACGAGGTTCATCCATCTGTTGACAAGTTGACCTAAACTGTTTGAGGATATCTTTTTTGCGTCAATCTCGCGAAGGTGCCAGCCCAGGTTCCGCAAAGCATATTCTGAAAAGGAGTAATCTCCGTTGCATATTGCTGTATCCGATGGCTCTTCAGACTCGAAGAGACTTGACGCTAAGTATATGAGGCATACTTCGGCGAAATAACACTCAGGGTCTGACTGGGTTTGCGTTCGGAGATGCTCGATATAGTACCTGATTTGACGTTAGAATAAAAGTCACGATGTATATACGGACACAAGGGTCATACATACTGACGGGCGGTGGGGTGAACGAAATGAATGGAACTATTGGGTATAATCTCTATGATAGTTCCGCAAAGCCGTTCAACCTGCGATGTTGCATTCGGGCGCAGACGTCGCTTTCGGAAGTCGATTGTGCTGTCTCCCGCATTTATGGATAATGCTCCGTTGATTTCCCAGACTTTTAAGGGTGTCCTAGCATAAGTAATCAAGAGGAATATGCGGTTCGCTCCTTTTGCTTCACGCTCGCTGAAATTTTTCGAATTGCGGAGGCGGATCCGCTCATACCTAGTTATGTGGAAATTAGCCCTCCTGGTATCATAGCGTTCCGAACTTCATAAAACGGATATACCCTTACGCTTGGAATAGCTCCTGAGGAAGGTTTTTTGGCAATAGCTCCTCTTGTAGATCTTCAATATTCAACTGAGCGAACAAATTCTCCATTACTAATTTAGCTAGCAAAAACAACCCTGCTTACTGTTAGCAGCAGCATAATTTACAATGTCCCATACGACGAAGAACTAAGTGAAGACTGACTTTCGACGTTGTTGCTCACGGCCGCAATTATTTGATTCGCTTCATCTTCGGAAAGGTCGAATTTATTTCTTATCCTGAGACTCTGTGAACGTATGTAATTTTGGATGTCGTCTCGGCTATCTGTTATTAGGATGGGACACCCGATTCGGTTTTCGAATTTGGCGAGGATATATCTGATATCGACCGAGACTTGGGAGCTCAGGAAGAATTTGATTTTGGAGGCCCTATGAAGGTTATGAGTTTGGTCGATATTCAAGAAAGTTTCCAACAGATATCCCCGTTGGTTAGGTTCGATCTCGTCCACTCCGTCCACAACGATATATATATTTTCGAGAACGGTGATGACTTTGCGAAAGAGCTCTTGCAGATCCTCAACTCGCCTTAAAGGCACCTGAGTATATCCACTTCTCTCAGAATCGAAGTAATGCATGATGTCTGGATTCTGATGAATCAGCTGCCAGATAAGTGTTCTGATGATGCTATCGTACGTTGCCGGCTGAATACTGTCTTCTCTGCAATAAAAATATGCAATTGTGAGGCTTGGGGTGCTCCCGGGTGGATTTGTCGAAGTAGCTGGCTTCGCCGCTTTTAGATGCTCGATTACATGCGACGCTAAAACGGTCTTGCCTAAAGTCTCACATCATCACATCAGACACACATTCTGTAGAACCTCAGGGAGGAAAACATACCGGAGCCTGGAATTCCGTATAGCCAAAACAAAGTCTTGTAGGAAGTTGAATCAACCCAGTCGAGGAATGCTGGCTTTGTAACTAACCATCGTCCAGTGTGAACATAGTCTTTGATGATTTCGCGCTGTCGGTCGTGCTCGAACTGGAAATCGGTAGGTGCAGCCCATCTCCGTATGTCTTCCTTGAGCCGATAATGTTCCTGTTTTCGCTGGTTTTTACGCTCTGACAGCTCTTCGTCCCAGTGTATTCTTGTTTCATTATAGTGCGCTAACAATCCCTCTTCCATCAAAAGACCTTGATGCCGTCGTAGGTCCTCAAGTATAAAGTCCAGAGGTTCTTTAAGACCATTCCAAGTAGACTCAAAGATAAGTCTCCATGCTAAAGTAAAACCATAGACCATAACCTGTAAGCACCAAGAATTGACGACGAAGACCAAAATCGGGGATAGAGGGATTTACAGCTTGCTCTCCGTGTAAATATCTTCATTGCGTACTTGTGAAACTTCAGGATATCTTCTAAGATAGCACTGATGATCTGCCTGATGCTTAGACTTTCCGGGAAAACGTCGATATATTTTTCAAACTGGGGTAGTCTTTCCGCTATGCTTTCGTATGAGTCCAGTAGCTTCTCGAACACTTTGATGGCATTTGAGGCTGTCTTGCAAGTTTATTGCTTCTTAGCTCGCCGGCATGATATTTTAGGTGGATGATATGCCTTACTTGCAGCAGGAATTTCATCGGCCCCTATATATTTAAGCATTAGTCCCGCATATGTGCATATTTATTATCAGCAGATTCTTGAAGTATATCATGATAACGGGTCCAAGATTTGCCTACCCAAACGTATGCGAGCATGGGACTGGTGTTCCCAAAAACCTCTATTACTTTCCCGCAGTCTATCACTCCCTGGACGAAAGGATCAATACGGCTGAGGTATCGGTAGGTCTTCGAAGCGAACTGCTTTGTTTGTATATCTTTGATAGCCTTTTGGAGGTCACTGAGGGAGGTATTCTGAATGGCAGCATGTTGGGCTGGCGTCAAAATGCTTTGAAACTGAAGCAGGCCTTTCCGAAATCCCTCGAAGCCGTCTGGGCTGGAGTTCTGGCTTGTAGCGTTTGTTAACGACATGTTAAGGCTTTGTACCGATAGCCGTTTACACTAGTCTCGAGACCAGCTGTTACACGGGGTCTAAGAGAAAGTTTTTTGATCCCTTTCGCAATGACTAACGTATCGCCATTGGCATTCTTGGCTATCCTGACGCGCAAAGAAGTAGTTGGCGTTGGTCCTGGCGAGAATCACTCGGAAAACGAGAGTCTCCAGGCCCACGTTTATAAATATGTATGATGGGTGGTCTCGAGATCTCGCAATTTAAACAACGGGACCTAACTGTCAGCGAGGCTCTGGGTCGGGCGCGACGCAACTCCACCGAGAAAGCCCTGGAGTGAGCCTTCGCGTTCGCTATGTAGATACGCGGACGTGTGGTACTTCTATTGGTCAGATGTTGGGCGCAGTACCATCCCGTGTGAGGCTATCTATTGCTTGGCACTATCTGGGCCTGGATACCTCGCGACAAAGCTGTGAAATTCGAATATTCAGAACGTTGCCTATGCTTACAATTTCCTGCCAATGCCAATGCTATACAGTCAAATGCTTATAATAATCTACTGTCTAGTGAAGCTTGATCGGAAGAGCGATAGACAGCTGACAACAGCCGCAAATATCGCTCAGTTCTACGACAATTGTACAAAGAATCCGACATGGCGCGAGCTGCGATCAACATAGCAGATTTGCTAGAACTCACGCCTCCAAATAGCTATGTGCCGAGTAATAGCAGTTTTCTAAAGCGGCCGCATGAATTAACGCTTCCTGAATCGCCAAGCTATCTACCGGAACACGAGTTCAAACGACTGCGCTTCGACTCTCATTCGCCAAATACCAAAGTCCTTTCCGATCGCGAGCCACCATCACAGCTGGACGAGCACCAACCGATGGATATAGATGATAATGATGACGGCGACGATGTCCATATTCTTGATTACGCAGGTGACTGTTCATCTTGCTCTTTTTCTGGTGCGTTTTCTCCAGAAAGCATGACAGGGTCTAACACTATAGAGCTAAAAACAAGCCCCCATGATTTAGGAATTAGTACTTTAGGTGCAGACGAGCAGATCTGCTGTGGAATGGTATTATTTGAGGCTAGAACGTGTTGAACTGGGTCCCACATTATGTTTGGCTAATTCCAAAATATTTGATTCCAGCTTCTAGACTTGAAAGTCTCGCCTCTGAGCTATAAGGGAAAGCCTAGTCTCGAGGACGAGCAAGGAACTGTCAGCGATCCAACAGCACAGTTTCGTTTGGTGGACTATCAGTCTAATATGTATATCGTTAAAGCCGATACGCCAACGATACCTATTGGAGTTATCGAGGTAAGAATCCAGGAAGCTTTTCTTGAGGCGCGCAAAGCCATTCAAATGCTCCATATCGAGGGCAGTGGAATCCCCGACTACATTTTCCTTCCTCGCAACAAGAAGTGGAAGGCGGAGTTATTCGAAGTCTCTGTCAATATCTACAGCCCCAAGAGCGCTGCAGATACAGTTGGACGTATTCTGGGACGAAATGGACTTTATTTACAGCCGCCAGATTCTTTGCCAGACGGCATGACATACCATAATCCACACTTCTATTCCATTCAAGGGGAGGTCAATCCGTTACCTAGCTTAGTGCAACCTCAAACCTCGGCTCAGTCAGTAAGCCTAAAATATGATGAGATTTTCGGAACCGGAACGGCGAACCATATTACGGATTTCACATTGATGGAAAATGAGATGAAGGATATTTTGGTAACGGAGTTACTAGAGTACGTGAAAGTTCTTAACGCAATGAAACTGGACCTGATATCCTGATGTGTTCCTTATTTCAGGCACCAGGTGCAAGCTTTGGAATTTATGAGACGCCGTGAATCTGGGAGATGTGCTATCGACGATGGCACGTCGATGTGGTATTTGATAGATTTCATGGGAAGACGAAAGTTGGTAACATCCATCTATAGCACGCGGCACAGTATGAGGATCCAGCAAATAATTTCTACGCAGGTACGAAAATGCCGTCACAGGGCAAAGAACCACGATGCTGCCTCCTGAGCAAAAGGGGGGCATTATTGCAGATGAAATGGGCATGGGAAAGACACTCACGGTCTTAAGCTTGATTGCCTCAACCTTAGAGCACAAGAATCGATTCAGGCAAGCTGAGACGGAAATCGATATCTTTACTATGGATGAAAATGCTCCGAAACAACCAAAAGGGGGTTCCTTAGTAATTGCCACGCCATCACGTATGTATGGTTACCGAAATTTGCATCAGATTGTGACTGACGCGGATTCGGAATCTGGAAGTTCTCGGGGGATGGAAAGAGGAGATAGAAAAGTAAGTTGCAAAATGTGCTAGAGCTAATACAGATCCTGACTCTTGTGGTATAGGCACATCCGGCTGAATAGTCTCAAAGTTATTGTCTTCCACGGCAGTGACAGAACCGTTGACGAGACGACACTATCAGAAGCTGATATCGTTATCACAACCTATAATACAATTGGTGCCGAGTGGGACAAAAGCAAAAGTGTACTGCATAAAATTTTGTGGTATAGAGTTGTCCTTGATGAAGGTATCTATCGTATCAACCAACTGGATTCTAAGTTCCTTCTTACTTATTGCATGCAGCACATATTATTCGGAACTACAAGACCATTCAATTTCGGGCGGTTTCAGCTTTGGCAGCTGAAAGCCGGTGGTGCATATCCGGGACACCCATCCAAAATGGCCTCAGTGACTTACAAAGCCTGGTATCTTTCCTACGAGCTCCTTCACAGGAGAATTGCGAATCTTTTTTCCGGGACTTCATCACAGGCCCCCTGAAGAAAGGAAACTATTTGGGGGTTGAGAACCTTCGCCGATTAATCAGGAATATATGCATACGCCGGCGCAATAACGCGCTAGAGCTCCCGGAACCTGAAGAAAAATATTTTAGCGTAGAGCTAAATGTACAGGAGCGAGAAAAATACGAAATAATGAAGGAACAGACGTTAAAAGAAATCGATGCGGCTCTCAAGGGAGCGAGCTGCGGAGCGGTGTATTTCAAAGTCCTCCAGCTTATCACGAAGCAACGGATACTATGCGACATTGGCACTAACGTTGTGGCATATGAACGTATTGCAGACGAGGCCGGGCAATGCGAGTCATTTGTGGAGGGCCAGAATGCCGATTGCGCTGAGTGCCACTGTGATATTGGCGTTCTCGATGCGAACAGCGCAACTCTCACACTCTGCGGTCATTGGATCTGTCGCGATTGCCTGCCAAATTATACCTTATCTATCGGAAAGGGTAAAAGCCGTGCTTGCTCTATCTGTGGCAGAAAGTTACCAGCGAAGTTTCGGGCAAATGTTCCAAAGAACCAGAAGACTGCACAGTCAAAGAAGCGAATAATGCCACTCTTACATGATATAACTCCCTCTAGCAAGTTTCAAGCTCTGGTTTCTCAGTTGAACAGTTTGTCGAGTAAAAGGTAAAGTATCAAACCTCTTGAATTGTTGGAAGTGTTCCAACATTGACTGACATATCGGATATATGTAGCCTTGTGTTCTCAGTCTGGACAACGACCCTGGATCTCTTAGAGCCCATTTTGAAAAGTAATGGGATACGATACCTGCGCATTGATGGGAGTACAAGGCCCCCCAATCGTGAAAAAATAATCTCGTCTTTTCGCACCGACGAAGAGGTGAAGGTTCTCTTAATGACCTTTGGAGTTGGAGCAGTCGGGTACGTAAAGGCTGAAACTGCTAAAACTGCTGAATACACACAGGCCGGCCCAGGTGTTGTACGACGGTAATATAATGCGGCAACTAACTATCTATTAACCAGATTAAATCTCACAGTTGCATCGACCGCCCACCTCCTTGAGCCGCAATGGAACCCCATGATTGAGAAGCAAGCGATCGGACGAGTTTACCGATTGGGACAAGAGAAGCGCGTGAAAGTGACTCGCTATATTGTAAAGAATTCGATTGAAGAGGTATGGAGGTCTAGTCCGGTTTGTCATATACATTAAGTGCTCGACTGATTGAAATACAATATTACAGGACATCTTAGAGAGACAGAGGAAAAAACTCGATGTTGCTGAAATGCATTTGGAAGATAGTAGTCCGATCGAGAATGGTATAGCGGAGAAGCTTAAGGTAAGTTAATGATCGATTCCATCACACTATCCTCGTCGTAACATCTACTGATGGTATATTGCGAATGTAGGATTTGCGTGCCCTGTTCTAGGCTGAAGGCGGACCGTCACTTGGTTGCATACTGCTGCGGCCAAACTGCCAGCATGCTTAAGTGGCAGATCGTACGAGGGCCTGGAGTAGCCTGGAGCTCAAAAGAGGATAGATGGCTGCCTTTCTTCCGTTTGGTTGAGAAGGCGATAGAGCCATTGGCTGTCTGCTATTTAAACCGCTTCTTCAGACTACCACTTTGAAGTGGACATGGCCTAATTAAGTCAAACAAGTTAGTCTGATGAATTTACCATGTACTATGCTGTCTATACGAGCGATCTGGAGTAGTTTCTTGACTCTCGCTCTGGCTTGATATCTCATCGCGAGAGATAAATTTGTATACTACGCTATGAATATATCCATGCAGTGTAGTTTTATAGAAGGCCAAAAGGGCTTGCGATAACGAATCTAAATAATTACTGAGGATCCGCTTCGCTCTCTCTCACACACCTCGCGCACCGACAACCGCCACCCAAACTACCCATCAGCCATTCCCTCCGCTTCTTCCAGCTTTCAATCCTTGGGTCCGTATAACAATCTCTCACCTCCTCGCCTGCCTTAACATGCCTCAGAGTCCTAAACTTCATGTCGCTTTGGCACTCCCAAGCCAGACATGGCTCACAATCGTGATTCACCAAGCTATAGCATAGGTGCAATGCTGCTACCTCCGGCTGCCCGCTTGTCGCATTATGCCGCGCAGACGCTGTGCCCAGAATTTTCGAGTGGATTGTCAGCGTGTGCCAGATGTCGAAGCTGTGAAGAGAGACCTTGAACGGGTCGACTTCCAGACGTGTGAGGATGTGGAAGACGGAGAGGATGTTATCCGCGAATGTGAACGGCAGCGTCGGTGGGAGTGCTGGCGGTGGTGGTGGTGGAGAGGATCCGTAAAGGTATTTTACGGGGAGAAGGGAGAGTGCGTTAACATCTTGTGTCAGCGCCATCGCGAGTGTCCGGAGAAGGAGAAGACTGTATAATGCCTTTGTGGGTGTGCTGGACGATGCTGTAGCGGAAGCATCGTTGGCAACCGTATGGGAAGTCGTATGCGCGGATTTAAACAGGAAGTCGATGTCGATACCGCAGAGCGCTGGGTGGTACTTTTCCGTCGCCTCGGATTTACATTCTTCCGAGCAGAACATGACATCGTCGCAATTCTCACATGAGATAGTACTCGTGGGATCCAGTGGGCCGTTGCAGCAGTCGCAAAGAGGATCGAAGAGACGGTTGTTTACGGTTAATATGCTCCTTTCGCTGAAGACTTGAGTGTCGGCCGGGAGGTCCTTAGTAGCATAAACACCAAGCTGTCGAGACGTGCCAGCTACCAGCTTGTCCTGGGATTTAGAATCGGGGATGAGGATTGGTAGCTCTGTTACCTTGACCTCAAAGTTGCCGGAAGAGGCTTCGTGGACGAATTTGTTAAGATATTCGACAGTCTCATCGGACGTGCGGTCTGGCTCGAAGGTGTTCCAAGGGTATATTACTCTTTTCGCTTGTCCTTCACGGAGCTGGTGCTCTGAAGCACCCTTCGATCGGAAAGCTTGAACCTTCTCATCTGCAGCTTCGTATATACGCTTGAACTCCCCATTGTCGGGGTATACTCTGATTGCGGCATCGGCTTGCTCCCATGCGTCTAACAGGCATCCGATCTCGAGCAAGGATGAGCATATTACTTTCCTCGCAGCGATATCCGTATCTCTAAGGTCTTTCTTCTCGTCTTCGGACAGCTCATGAATCACTTCGTCTTCTCCGTCGTCTATACCCTCGTCCGTCTTCGGATCATTACCGTTATCATCCGTCGATTCATATGTGGCGTATGTATCATTCGGTTGTCGCCGGCGGCCCCGCCACGCGACTAGTCCTGCAAAGCCAAACTCGGACTCGTCATGAGCCTCTAGCAGCTCCTGGACGAGCAGCAGGGCTCTGTAGGCGTCGCCGATAGCTAGATCAGGGTATTCGAGCCTTATGTGCCTAATGGCCCTTTGGTGCCATAAGTCCGGATCATAGGGCGAGATCGCCAAGGCGTCTGTCAAGAGTTTGCGAGAGCCCAGTGGGTCAGCAGCTAGGCAGGTGCCGGCGTCTTGGACCAGGCGGGCGACCCGCCGTTCAGGTAGCATTAGGACGAATTGAGAGGGGCGCTCGGGTACTCGGCGAGGAGATATACTGGGGTCGATGGGGTGTGTCGTGGGGAAAGTACATGTATGTACATCGCAAAGATTTGCCATGCTAGCCTGGCACTATTTAGAGAATTTTGTGTTGTGTCTACACGCCAACACACGACATGACGTCGGCACATTTTCCAAGAATGTTGTACCAGCAGATGTAAAGCGCTCGCAGGCCATCGAAGATTGCAATGTTAACTTAGACGTAATGTTTATTACAAACTTAGCCACTGTCCATTATAACCTTATTTGATATATTCCAGGCGTCAGATACCGAAAAAATTGTTAATCTGGTGCTCTCCCGAATCAATATATATATATATGTCCATTGATCCTGCCGAGAAGCACATTATCTAATGTTCGTTGGCGAAGGTGTTTCTTGAATAAAGCGGACTACTGGGCCTGAATACTCGTACCAATATCGCACTGAAAGTAACTCGACCCTTGTGTGCATGTACGCAGGGTGGCAACCTTAAATGAAGGCACGGCAGCGGTCCGCGCGGGCTGTATCCGGGGCCATGACTACGGTTTCCTTTGATTATGGCGCTATATGCATGCGTCTTGAACCACACATACGCGCATTTTACGGCCGGAGGCCTAAGACAGGGTTATACGTTACTGGCAAGCTGAGAATTTGAGGCCGAAGCATTGGTTCATCACTTCGAGATCAGTCGCAGCTGGGTTTCAATAAAACTTCAGGCCTAATAATGTGTACCTCGGATCCTTGGAGATTTAATTTAGTGACGCTAGCACAGTACGTCCTATTTTATATATACTTTGAGCCTTGTTTTATGTACTTTAGGATTGTCTCGTAAACCAAATTGTCTTTGGGAACCACACTGCAGTACTGAGTATACGTGTTTATGAACGGGGGTGAATGCCTTCTAGGTCCTGGCTCTCCGAGTCAACCGATATCGATGCATATCAGGTATGGTCTCGCCATAGGTTTCACCAAACACCTGTTAATCCTCGCATACATTAACGACTAGATGTACCAGCCAACGAACGAATGGAAGAATCAAAGCACCTATAACGTCTAGTAAGGTTAATAGGTACCTGATGTCGCCTTATCGAGAGGCGGTACGACAAATTGATCACCCAATTCCCCTTCTAAATGCGTTGACGTTGGATTTTGGGCACACGTTTGCTCGGCAAACGATTTCCAAATTAGGCTAGCATACTTCTGACAACAGCCGCAACACATATCGGCCGCCCCGAGGTCCCGACGTCGGTCGCACAACAGCACTCGGCGAGCTGGTCTTATCTACTCTCACGAAGCAACTGGCCATGTGAATGCACCTAATTCGCTCATATCACAATCGCATCTCCTCTTTCTTCCCAATCGCAGTGCAGTAGCTCCTGCACCTCGATCCCGATACCTCTCTCACAAGCTAATACGAGCTTTCGAATTCTTAAGCTAACGGATACCTTCCTGCGGCACGATAATTGCTTTGCTATGATAAGCAAAGTTTCCATCCATGGCAGGCCAATTGCGAAATCGCACGCCATAACGACCACGGCTAACGCGAGAAGCTAACACCGCTACCAACATCCACTTTTTGTGCTCGTATATTCATGCTGACGGAAAAGAACATATATGCCGTTTCGTAGCTCTGATCTAATTGATTACACCATGCAACCCCGGATGCTGCGAATGGCGGTCTCACAACATGCAGGCCCCGGATAAGCTCAAGATTGTCGTTGCTGAGACGTTTAGCGCGCACGAAAAGCCAGGGAATGGAGGCGGGATCGGGAGGATTTCGAGGAAGCAGCTGAGAGAGGTAGGACGCTATCGTGTGGCCTGTGGAAGAGTGTATATATATACCGATGCGACTCCGCTGGCGCTACAGTCTTCGACTTGCCTTCTCTCTCTGCTTTTTGAATTCCCGTCTCCATTTTCCGCTGTGTAACTTGAGCACTAGTATACTCTCACATCTAGCATTTTTATATTTGATTTTCGCAATGGCTCCCAGTGCGACGAAACAAGAGGATGTGACGGCGATTTCTCAAGTCCCCGTTGCCGTCCTAGCGGATAAGCTCAAGAGCTTCGACATTGCGGAGAAGGCTAAGCAGACCTTCGTCCCCGGTTACACAAACTACTTTAACTCCAAGAGCTACGAAAACTACGAATGGGATCATTTCACACCAAGCTTCCCAGACGTGAAATGGGATCCGCTGACTGAAGTTCCCTATGAGGATAAAGGCTTGCTGGGTGATCCTGCATACAGCCGTCTCCTCGCTGGCGCGACAGAAGTCTTCGACTATACACCGAAAATCGGGACGGAGATCCGCAGTGTCCAGCTTAAAGACCTGACGGACGATCAGAAGAACGATTTGGCGCGGCTATTGGCGCATCGGGGCGTCGTATTCTTCCGTGACCAGCAAGGGTTCGATATTGATTCGCAGCTTGAGTTGGGTCGATATTGGGGCCCGCTTCACAAGCATGCGACGACAATGCTGCCGAAGAACGGAATGGACGAGGTTCATGTCGTGCATACGACGAAGAACAGCAAGAACCAGACCGCCCTTTTCACACCGTAAGTACCACATCTCCAGAAGCTAGGCTGCACGTGGAACCGTATGCTGAGAGAGTATGTACTTGAATATAGGGCATATCTCTGGCACTCGGACGTGACCTATGAGATCCAACCGCCATCATACACCTCCCTCAAACTCCTTGCCGGCCCACCCCGCGGCGCCGGCGGCGACACCATGTGGTCCTCCCAATACGCCATCTACGACCTCCTCTCACCACCGATGCAAAAGTATCTGGAGGGTCTAACCGCCCTGCACAGCGCGGAAGAACAGGCAGCCGGCTCCCGCAGGGACGGCAGACCCGTCCGTCGCGAGCCCATCATAACCGCACACCCACTCATCCGAACGAACCCCGTGACAGGATGGAAGTCCGTGTTCTTCAACCCGGGGTTCGTGAAGGGGTTCGTCGGCGTGCCAAAGCTGGAGTTCGAGTATATCTATAGGTATCTCACGGAGCTGACCACGGCGAGTCCCGAGGTGCACGCGCGATTCACATGGGAGGAGGGTAGCGTTGCAATTTGGGATAACCGGGTGACTGTGAGTATTACTCAACCATGACTTGTATATTTTATCCGGAATATGACTAATGGATGGTGGATAGAATCACACACCATCGTATGGGTTCGCGCCGCACAGGCGACACGCGGTTCGCGTTGCGGCAACAGCGGAGAAGCCGTATTTGGACCCGAATAGCAGTTCGCAGGATGAGGAACTGGACGGGCTGCTCGGACGGCAGCCGACAAATAAGGATGGCACCGCTTCGAGCAACTACAATGACTAGCTGGCTGCGAAGCGTAACTATATGCTCCTCTAGAATGAGCCTCGTCGTGATGTTTGCGTCATGTGTATTGTAACAGTGAAAATTGTTTTAGCGGGTGGATTTGGCTTTGAATGTAAACAGATTGTATATTATATCGTTCTCATCAATCTCATGCTTTCAGGATTTAATGAACTATACTTCTACAGCGGGAAACAACAGAGTTCGAGATAGTGAGCAATGCAGACATGTAATGTAGTAATTGCCTTGCGAGCTTCTGGCGGCGCTGAACTAGCTTCGAGGCTACTTCGAGGCTACGCTGAGTTTAAAGCGCTTGTGCATGTGTGTGTCGGCGGTCTCGACGAATCGGCCGCAATCAATTTTTATAACGACGACGCAACAAACATACATCAGCCTCTTTACAATCGCACAGCAGCGATGAAGAAAGCTACCAAAGCACTCTTGCGGATGACCGTCTCATCGAAAACCTTGCCTAGAGTTCGGAAGCTGGAGATCATGAAGACTCTTACCTAGAGCTAACGCTGAGATACGACGCGTTATTAACAGAATCAATGCTGGAAAGGGTTTCCGACTACTATTCCCCGGCTGTCGGGACCTCGCTCTTCCGAACGACGAACGACGGGCTCCGCACTCGCCGCTCCATCCTAAGACGACCCATTCAGTGTGTAAGACTGTCAATGGGAGACCAACTGTCACACAAGTCGGGTCGACTCGCTCCACCTGGAGAGTGGTCCAACGGAGGTGGTCGCACGACCTAGGCTCACCAGGATGGAGCACGAGACCAATGGCGACCTAACGCAGTGTTTCTCCGAGGAGATCCATGGACTGGTCAAACGCGGTAACGCTGGTGGAGTCTCTGTTACCGGGCGAGATATGCTTTGCAACGACGAAGACGACGTTAATCATTCGCCCTTTTGATGGGAGATACAACCTCTGCAAACGATCCTAACGGACTGTCTCGCGCTTCAAAGATCGCTGGGATACATTCAACATGCCGTTAAAAGTAGCATCATCGGAGTCATCCGCAGGCGGATTCCGAGTACCAGTCTTGGAGAGGTTCTCAGGCGTTGATATCGCTAAATTACCGCGAGACCCCTAAACAGAAATCGGCGACTCAAATGCGCCAAGCGATAGGTGAACTGCGCGGTACCGGCGTCTTTCACCGTGATAGCGAGCCGATTAATAATATCATCATGGATTATCACAGGTGTCTTTGTTGGGCAGACGGATAGGCAGACCAAGCATCATGCGGAGCGCTAGCTAATGCTATAGCGCTAGGAACAAGCTTACAAGCAAGCCTTGGAAAAGGTCCTAAGCTACCCGCAGGCCCAACGGAGCCTCATCTAGACCGACGAGGACTGCCGCATCCTCCATTAACGAGCGCCGCGAAGGCGATATATCCGGACAAGTCATGCCATGCCATGCATAGATCGCGTGGGATATTGGCCAAGCGGCCAAGTAACGCCACAATTAACACTACTGCCGCTGGGCATGATCCCACAAAACTCAGCCGTCCATGAGCGCTTTCAATAAAGAGGAGAAGAGGACCCTGAATACAAATGTAGCCCGAGTCATGATCATCCGCGCGCTTCCCTTCCTATCGTCACCGTACATAAGTGCATCTCCAAAAATCCAAACCGACAATGTCAAAGTTCAAAAAGTTCGCCAGCAAAATGGGCCACCTCGCCCTCGACGGGTTAGAGGCCATGGTAGAAGTCCTCGAAGAAGACAATAAGAAGCGAGCGGCCGCAAGACAGCAGCAAGCTGCGGCCGCTCCAGCGCGAGCCCCAGTCGCAAACGTCGCAAAACCCGCACAAGTCGCACAAGCAGCGTCGAAACCGGCAAAGGTCGACGTCGACATTGACCTGCACGAATGGGTCAGCCACTGCAACCACACATCAGGCATCTGCGACGCCTGTGTTACCAGAATAAAAACCTGCATCCAGTACGCCATCGACAATGGCGTTCCCGGCGGCTTCAACTTTGCCACGGGCCGGATAGACCCCGACGTTGCCGCATGCAATAACTCCTGCACGCGCAAAAAGATCAACGACTGCTGCGCTACATGTTTGTTCAGTTTCATGGATCGCAAGACGGTGGAGGTCACCAATCTCGCGGCCATATCCAGCGCCGCCGTCGGACACCTCAGCAATGCGGCGATGGGCGTCGGGAACGTCGGGTCGGGAATCGGTACGATGAGGCAGAATTTGCACCAGCAGAGTTTGGCGACACAGGCTCAGAGGGACCTGATACTGCAGCAACAGATGAACGCGCCGTTGCCCTTCGCCTCTGCGGGATATGGAGGTGGGGGCGGGACCTGGGGGAGGCAGCAGCAGCTTGCTGCTGGCATGGTCTGGGATCCTCCGGTTTATGTTGCGAATAACGCATACAGCCAATTCAGGTACTAGGTGGGATAATTAAGAGGAGAATACGATTTCTTCGTGGTAGGAGACTTGCAAGATCTGGTCCTTCGGTTAGATCTTTGGAATGCCGTTACAATGGTGGAGAGGGAAGCGCGCCCTATTGGTAATTAATATTAATCTTCACCCCCTTCACGCTTCCACGGATATTATCTTTATAATGCATGGAAGGTCTATTGTTATATCCCGAATGATCAATAATCTGTAGATGGCTACAACTGGTTATTTATGTGAGCACTCAGGTTGCAATAATTTTATAGCACTGCATTCTGATAGAGAGTCCTAGCTAGGAGTATCAATTTGGTATTTATATTGGCCAGACAAAGTTGCCTAGCGACCAAGTACTCTTCAGTGCAGTACTGTCGTGCCAATAATTCTGAATGCGACAGCATACAATTTTTGCGAGCCGTCAAATGGCCCGGTTCTTCCTGCTCGCAATTATGGACACTGGCTAGAAATTTCATTTCTCGCACAGATTATCCATATAGATTGATCTCGTGAATATAAGTTGTTTGCGCTGTTGAGATTGCATTTATATCAACCAGGTTGCATCCCATGTGGCGGTTTTCATTTTGGGGGCGAGGGTCGTATACCTGGGCGAGCCTTGGGAGCCGGTTTCGCAGGCAAGCGACCCCACCAACAGCATCATATTGCATCCGAACACGCAGATATATCCCTCATACCGGCAGTTGATAGGATAGCTCAGATGGGTGCCATACTTTCCAAGCTGCGCACGCTGCGAATGGCGCTGGCAATGATCTGGGAGCAGATATGTTGCCCTGTCCCCTCTGAATTTTGATCGGGTGGTACAAATGTGGGGCCGCTGCGGACATAGCTGCAGGGAGCTACTTCAACAGCTTCGGAGAAACAGCAACTTCTCCCGCTTCAACATGCATCCACCGAGATCATATTCGCCCTCTCCGGACCTCCGATATCGATTGATTCACAATGTGAAGTAAAGCTGACGGCCTCTTACAAGGCACTCTTTGATCAGGTTGCCGCCCGCCTGCGCGTGTCTCCCGGCCTGCCACTCCCGAACCCTACCACATCCTTCTGGCTGCTGCCCGAATCGCCCGTCCTCTCGAAGATCCAGTCGCCAAAGCTCCCTTCGCGTGCCGATATTATCATCATCGGCTCCGGTATCACCTCCACCGCTCTCCTGCGTGAGCTCTACCGCCGGAACCCATCGCTGTCAATCGTCCTCCTCGAGGCCCGCGGGATATGCACCGGTGCCACAGGTCGCAACGGCGGCCATATTAAGGAAGGCCCCTACGCGGAGTACCCAGCCCTCAAAGGGAAGTGCGGTAATGATGCAGCCGCAAGGATCGTGCGGTTCCGGTTGCGGCATCTCGAGGAGATTATGGCCGTAGCAAGGGAGGAAGGGGCCGAGTGCCTCGCGCGCAGCGAGGCGCGGGAAGTCCTCGGCACGGACGTCTATTTCGACGAGGATGTGATGACGCATGCAGTGGAGTGGTATGATCTCTGGCGAAAGGAAGCGCCGGAGCAGGCGAGAGAATTCACCGTCATGGATGCCGAGACGGCTCGGACGGTGCGTACACATCTATACATGTTCACCATACGTCTCAACATTATGACTGATACGGACGTGTATTCTAGAAACTCCACATCCCCAATGCCGTGGGCGCAATCTGTGGCCCCGCCGGTGCCCTCTGGCCCTACAGACTCTGCACCGCGATCCTCGAACGGCTGATCAAGGAGCACCCCACGCTGCACCTCGAATCCTACACCCCCGCCTCCGCCGTTACCTTCGACCCTTCCACCTCCCTCTACACCGTGACTACCCCCCGCGGCACCCTCACCGCCCCAACAGTAATCCACACCACCAACGCATGGGCCTCCCACCTCCTCCCGGGACTGCGCGCCAAGGTCATCCCGTTCGAAGGGCAGATGTCCGCGCAAGCCCCACCGGATGGCCTCCCCGCGCTCGGCGACAAGTACTCCTGGGTCTTCTTCCACAAACAGGGTTTCGACTACCTTACCCAGCGGCCTACCACGAGCACCGTCAACCCGGACGCAACCGCCAGCGTGACAGCCGGCGAGATGATGTACGGCGGCGGCTGGGCGCAGACCGGGAATAACGGCATGGACCTAATCGGCAGATCGGACGACACAAAGCTGAATTACATGGCCGCCGGGCATCTATCAGGATTGTTACCTTTCGTCTTCGGCAGCGGCACTGCGGACGGCCCGACGCGCGCGTGGGACGGCGTGGCGATTAAAAACATGTGGACGGGGTTGATCGGTATGAGTGCGGATACGATGCCGTGGGTTGGCAAGGTGCCGTCTACCATGACCACGCGCGGACAGCCGGCGCAGCAGAGTGTGGACGTAGAAGGTGGGGCAGTCAAGACCGGCGAGTGGTGCTCCGTCGGCTTCTCGGGAGAGGGAATGGTGAACTGCTGGGGGTGCGCAACGGCGCTGGCGAGGATGGTGCTCGGCGAGGAGGTGAGCAGGAATGTAGTCGGGCGGGAGAAGAGGGTGAGGGCTGCGAAGGGTGAGGAGGAAGTGAAGGGATGGAGAGATGTGCCGCTGGAGGAATGGTTTCCTGCAGAGTTCGCGGTGTCGGAGAAGAGGGCAAAAGAGGCGGATGTTGCGGAGATGATGTCTATGGTGCTGGGAATGTAGATGAGAAGAAACTGTGGCCATAATTGGTCTCGTAAACCAGACCCTCCCTTTTACACTGTGTGGGTTTGGCTTGCGAGACCAGCCATAATCATCATTACGGAGGAACCGTCATGTATGTTATCTCCTTGGAGAATTGATAATGCTAGTGTGTACTCTGCAATCTTATGTGATGGCGTGGATCAGTTGGTACACATGATATATCGCATTTGATTGCCATAATTTGAAGTATAAGCTGCCCGGCCTCGAGCATGATTATCATATAAATTCACAGCCCGAAAGTTTCTTTAGATGTGAAAACCTATATATGTATCGGATTACAAGTACGCCTCATCTACCAGAAGCAAGTCAATACAGCGGTAGCTATAGTGCGAATATTGTGGATACCAGGGGCTATAATATTGTCGACACTGTAGGCCTATATAGAGAATATATATCATGTAGCACTAAGACTAGTCGACGAATCGATCAATCAAGCTAATGACAACTACAAGCGTGGCCTTGAATATCGTAAAAATTATACCGCGTGTTCACCGTCGGCCACTTCCGGCCGTCGAGCGGCACAGCCGACCAATTTCAACTGCAAAGCTAGTATACGTGGAATCCTATGAGCCCAGTACGACGCTTACACCCGGTTACCTGCAAACTCGTCAATCTTGTAGCATACAGCCTAACTTGGATCTGGGCCCTGGGTCTTGTGGCTCCACTGGGAGCTAGGGTCCAGTATACGTAGGGATCGGCGTATATGCGTAGGAGCGCTATAGGCCCCAGATTCTTTCTGATGATCACGCCCATTGCGAGAGAAGGTATTAGGTAATAGACATGCGCCGTTAGCACCGTTCCTGCATGCAGGGCAACAGGTACTCACCTGGACACATCCGCCGTATCGACAAATTTTGTAAAAATTCAGTGTCAGCCTGCATTCAGTTTTTTTTCTATTACTGACTGTCCAAGAACGCAAATCTAGATGCACGCATGCATACGCTCGTACTTACGGTAAGCACTTGATGATACTTGTTGAGCGACGCGACGTTTAACCTACAGAAGCTTCCTATAAAGCATTTGGAGCTTCCCTTAATGACCGCGATTACATAATTCCACCAGGCATGCAAACTCTGCTGCTCTACCAGACACAGCCTTAAACGACGAGAGCGTATTATTATCGAGTAATCGTCTTCAGGGTCCCATACAAAAGTCTCAGCTAGTAGGCTACCAGGACAGGCAATCCTGGTGTCCCGTCTCGAAAAATTCTGCAATACCGAACTTCGAATTCTAGAACGATCGCGTAATGATCGAGTAATGGGCGACCGCTAGCGCTGTGAAACGGCAGCGTGATACCAGGATATCCGCTGCCTGCGACCGCAACCTAAGCCCGTTGAAGCGCTGGACCCGTGAATAGCCCTGTGGTTGTGCATGAATGCAGTTGGGACTAGCGGTCCTGCTGCTAGCGCTGCGCGGCCAACGCAGGCTGGCGGGCGGCGTGTGGTAGTTTCGATCGAGTAACAGGAATTCGTCCGCTATCTCGGTTTTCGCCGCAAACCGGGACCGCGGCGTCGGTTGGCTTGAAAAGCGCAAGCCGAGCCGGTGAACCGAGCTGATGCCGCAACGTGGACTGACTGTTACCAGGGCTTCGCGACGGCATTGGCAGCGTGAAGATTCTGGAGAGTCGAGTATGTGTATTTTTAGCCGCCCGGTGAGGAATGCAGAGTCAACGAACTCCTAAGGGCGCTGCTATGGTTCATGAGCTCAGCGGAGTGTCGCAATTGCTCGCCGGCTGCTGTCGGCTAAGCAGTTGAAGTGTATCGCTCAGCTCCTGCTGTTTGCAAGCACCGCTACCGTTTCTGTATCTGGCCGCTCGCTACCTCGTGCATGCACGTTGTTCTGTAGGCACAGGTGCACGGACCCCGGCCGCAGAGATAAGGGAAGGGTCCAGCGCCAGCACGACCGTTCAATTCAGCTTACTCGATCGGAATTCAAGGCCGCATATCGACCATGCAGGCATCCCGCAGCGCATTCACAGCAGCGGTACCAGCGCATGCTATTTCCGAGGACTAGGGGAAGGTGGATCTAGTCCCTTCTTTCGTACAAACTTGTACTGTGTCTCGCACGACAGACAGAGAGAAAGTCAAATTCGGCCAGTTGAAGCCTGCTGATTTGCGAGTCCGGTCCGCCAGGTGGCATTGGGCTTAGTTAGGTACCCGGGAAGCTTGTGATGAGCTCGAGGTACATCTGTACCTGTAGTTAGCTAGTAGAATCGACTGGGGACGTGACGCAGCCCTGTGATTGATTGACTGAGGCCAGTGGTATCCGTCCGTACCCTGAGGTATTTGCAACGGTGTGAGATACCTTGACCGGCTGCACCGAGGAAGAAAAAAATGTGACGCATGGGTGGTCTTATCTTTCATGCTATGCGCTGGTAGTTTCCTATCGGTGCATGCAGCAGGAGTACATAAAGAAGAGATAACAGACGGGCAGCTCCCTAGCTGCCCCTATGGCTGGCAGAACTTACTTGTCTTCCTACACAATATATATAATCTTCCATTCATGCACCCCGCGAATGCAGACCCCAGAATAAATAATTTCCGATAAAAGAGCATCCTTCTCTTCCCCGCATTCTCAAAACCTCAAATATAATCACGATTCAAGGCAAAGAATTCGCCGAATAGAAACGAAATTGTTGCATCGAGATCTCAGGAATAGATCTTGACATTCAGGGTCTTTGGCAACACAGCAGATAAGGCCCCTGACACCGTCGACACGCCGATTGGCTGGCCGCGCCCAAACGAGCCAGGAATCGACATCCGTCTTATCTTGCAGGTCCACCGAAACAGGAAACCCACGCAGCTCTTCGAGCGCCGGTTGCATACGTGCCCCCAACAATCCGCCGCTGCT
This sequence comes from Drechslerella dactyloides, assembly GCA_020064725.1. Lineage (NCBI taxonomy): Eukaryota > Fungi > Ascomycota > Orbiliomycetes > Orbiliales > Orbiliaceae > Drechslerella > Drechslerella dactyloides. The sequence continues at coordinate 914,919 of JAGTWJ010000017.1, forward strand.
TCCCATTCATTCCGCGAGCTCGGTTGCAAGAGTACCTTGGCTGGCGTGCGTGGTGTGAGAAGCTACTTACGTCTTATCTCTAAACTTTCCGGTGCAGCGTGGGATGCCCATTCTGCGTAAGACGTGTTGAAGAGATAAATAGAGCGCAGAGAATAGCAAAGGTTGTCGGAAGCTTAATTCTGTGGAAAAGGACTCAGAGGACAACCTTTTCCAATCGAACAGCCAACAGGACAGAAGTCGTTCGCGATACGTATACTCGCGCAATCATTCGTAAAACGTTCTAGGCGCCTGGCACCACGTGCATCGTTCTCGACCGGCCTGAAGCGTCGCCGGCAAGTAGCAATTACCAGATCCAGACGGGTGGTTACACAGCGCACAGTCCGTCGACAACGCAGTCTATCCAACAGGACGTCCGTCCGTAGAACAGCAGAATGTACACCGCCTCCACGGACGCCGACCAGGCGTCGACGATAGTCCTCGCCTCCTCGAACGCCATTCTGAACGGCAAGCTGACACCCGCAACAATCCTCGTCTCCACAGCTACCGGAAAGATCACACACGTCTACGACCAGCTGCTTCCGGCGGCGGTATTTGCCTCATGTCTCTCGTACACGGACTACTCGCCAAAGGTGCTCATGCCGGGCCTGGTAGATGCGCACGTCCATCTTAACGAGCCGGGCTGGCGGACGGAATGGGAGGGCTTTGAGACGGGTACCCGCGCCGCGGCTTTCGGTGGCGTGACAACGGTAGTGGATATGCCGTTGAATGCGATACCGCCGACGACGACGGTTGAGAACTTCAAGCTGAAGGTTGCAGCGGCGAAGGGGCAGTGCTGGGTTGATGTCGGATTTTACGGCGGCGTGATTCCGGGGAATGAGGGTGACCTGGTGGATTTAGTACGGGAGGGCGTCAGAGGGTTCAAGTGCTTCCTGATCGATTCCGGGGTATGCACGGTCTTTCGCTCTATTAGCTTGCTTGGAGCTGTTCACTGATCGTATGCGTATTGATGTGCAGGTCGAAGAATTCCCAGCTGTGTCGGGCGAAGACGTCGAGAAGGCGATGAAGGAGCTGAAGGACCAGGATACCGTTCTGATGTTCCACGCGGAAAAGCTACCGCCTATTGCTGTAAGCCCCGCCCGCCCCGCACCCGCGTACCCACGTTACACCTTCTAACCATGCCGTAGGAATCCGTCGGTGACGCCGTCCTGCACGGTGACCCGCCGCTCGCCCCGAAAGGCGCGCTGGAAGCCTATTCCACCTTCCTCGCCTCCCGTCCGCCCGCTTTCGAAACATACGCCGTCGCCGAGATCCTTGCCGCCGCACCCACAGCGCCAAATCTACCACTGCACATTGTGCACCTTTCCGCGATCGAGTGCCTGCCTATGCTGCAGCAAGCACAGCAGTCAGGCGTCAAGATCACAGCGGAAACCTGCTTCCACTACCTCGCACTAGCGGCCGAAGACATCAAGGACGGAGACACGCGGCACAAATGCTGCCCGCCGATTCGTGAGCGCGCGAACGCAGACGGGCTCTGGGACGCGCTGAAGGATGGTCTGATCACGACGGTAGTATCCGACCATTCGCCGTGCACGCCGAATCTGAAGCTCGTTGGCGGCGGCGACTTTTTCCAAGCTTGGGGTGGCATCAGCACCGTCGGACTCGGGCTCAGCGTCCTCTGGACGGAGGGGAAGAAACGCGGGGTTGACTTGTGTCAGATTAGCCGGTGGACGTCCGAGGAGACGGCGCGGCAGGTCGGGCTGCTCGGTCGGAAGGGCAAGCTTGCAGCCGGGTACGACGCTGATATCTGCGTGTTTGATCCGGAAACCAGTTTCAGGGTGAGTACCGACGAACCTTCTCCACACTGTCCACTATGGTGTGGCCACGAGCTATGCGTTCGGTGCTAATGTGAGCGTAAACTGCAGGTCACCACGTCGGAAATGCACTTCAAGAACAAGCTCACCCCCTACGAAGACAAGGTGCTCAACGGCATCGTCTGCGAGACCTGGCTGCGCGGGAAGAAGATATATACCAAAGACACGGGCTTTGATGAGGCGGCCGGTCCAATCGGAAACCTGTTACTCGAGAAACGGCAAGATGAGACCGTTCCGATCGCGACGGTCGCGGCAAAGGAGGAAGGCGAAGCCAAATTGGTAAATGTGAACACCGCGTCGTCAACGGTGCAGGTTCTACCAAATTGATAGAGTAGACTTGGCATGTCTATCTCGATACCAGGTTTGTCGAAGTATTTGCTGGGCATTGTTGGTCGGAGTTTATTAGCGAGGGTGCGTGTATTTGGCGCGACATCTATGTTTCTTGTATGATAGACCACTGTTTGTTGACGCATGTTGGAGCATCTTTGATCTGGAGGCATCTCGATCCATGGCTCTTTGTTAGCTGGATATAATATCAACAATCCAATGTTATAACGTGTACCGAGTGATTGCCTTGATCGATATCCCTACAAGTGAAGCTGAAGTCGGTTGGCAGTACGTTGGTTGGTCGCCGATGCGCGATGCGCAATGCAAGTGACTTGATACCAGCAACCCCGGCTTGCATGGATCTAAGTGTTGACAACCCCGGTCAAACATCGCGACTTGGCGAGCCGACCATACTGCAATACAAACACAAGAGAATTGTCCGAGGATTGCGAACCCACCTCACATTAACTCTCTTATCGTATTCTCCAACCGGCCCATGTTCTCTCTTTCAAAGAGAGGCACTTCTCGCCAATCATACGATCGCTACAGATGCTGAAACGGGCACAGCCACCGCGGCCACTCTCGATGACACGACCTCACCCAGCGTCGATGACAGGAGTCTCCCATGCATGTTTGTTGTTGGCCTCCAAGACATGCATGCAGATAGTAGGACAGAGCTACCGGCAGGATCGAGACCGCGAGATGAGCTCGTCCAGCCGCCTTGATCAATGGATCGATCGATCGGTCGACGGATGTGACGGCGTCCCGGATGAATGGATGGATGGATGGATGGAGTGACCGATCACAAAGAATTCTGTCAGCGGTCCAACAGCCAACAGCCAGCGCGTACGTTTGACAGTCTGCAGGAATGACAAGCTAACGCGGCTTCTTCTCTCCCAGGCGATCCCATCCCAAAGCTGTGAATTATGTGTGACAGTGGCGGATGCATGCAAAGTGAGTGGATCTCTGGCCTCGATGCAATGCACGTACGGAGACACAGACAGGCGTCCAGACAGACGTCCAGGCATCCGTGCATGCTTGCTTGCATGCAGAGCTGCGCGCTCCTGAATCGCATCGCATCGAGCGAGCGAAACGAACGAGCGAACGAACCTCGGGAGGGAGGGAGCTAGCGCAGACTGGCACTCCGGCCCCTGGCGCGAGCAGCAGGCTGCAGATAAAGCATTGAGACGGCGTCGCTTTTGGGAATAGCCCTGCAGCTCTGTCGCATTGGCTCTCGGAACGAGCTGCTTCCCTGGCCCACTTTGCATGCGGCCGGGGCAAGCTTCGATGGCGCGGTCCTGTTTGATGCGTTTCGTCCTCACACTCACGATGGGAAGAGATTTCGCAGATATTGCAATCGAACTGAGAGAGGAAGAGAGAGGCGGTGCATGCTGTCGGTTCCGTTTGATGAGGTTCAATTGACGGCGAGAGAGAGAGGAGGCTGGCTATAATTAGCACTTCCGGGGCGAAATTGCCGTTGGCGGGTGCTGGCGGATGGAGAGAGATGAGGTGGACTGCAGTCGAGATGCGGACCCTGACTTACTTGCGGAGTGTACACACCTGCAGCTCGAGATGGTTCGAGGTCTCCACATGCATCCATCCTTCCTTCCGTGCTTCCTTCCGCCAATGCGCCGCTAAGATTCAGGGGCCCGCAATTACCTACCTCGCATCGTGTCGCGCTTCACATTCTCGAGCACGGAGAAGCTAGCCAACATGGGTCCTGCTTGCTTGCCTGCGTGTGCAGAAGCACAAGCAGCGGGTGGCGGCGGGCGTGGTTGAAAAGGAGGCTGTCTGCCTGTCTGCCAGCTGCTCGCCATGAACTGAAGCTATCGCCAACCTCAGCTCCAACCTCCCTCGACGGGATTGATACAATACCACACATACCATATACTACAATACACTTCAATACAGTATACATACATCCTGATAACTATCCGCAATGTCGACGTCCGCCGATTCCACGACGTCCGGCTCGTCTCGCCCGGCCGTCCTCTTCCTCACCCACCCGGAGCTCGGCCAGGCCAACGTCCACCTGGCCACGCTCTACGAATTGCTGCTCGCCCGCCAGTACGACCTGCACGTCGCCTCCTTCCACGACCGCAACCTCGACCGCTCGCTCTCCTTCATCGTCGAGCATGCGAACGCGCAGATACACGCGGAGGACCCCACCGCACCTGCGGAGAGCGTCAACCGGCACGCCGTCTGCGGCGTCTCCATGCAAATCGTGCATCCGGACCCGCGCACGCAGGCGCATTCCCCGCGCTTCCGCTCGTTCCGCAAGCACTTTGCCCCGACGTTCGAGCACCTGCTGAACCATCAGAGTCCCGAGGCGTACGCGGACTCCGTGCAGAACGTTGTCGAGATCATTAAGGATGTGCGGCCGGCCGTGGCTGTTGTCGACAGCCTGTTCTGGCAGGGGATCGATGCCGTGCGGCTGGCGAAGCAGGCGTACGTGGTCCTGTGGCCGAATTTCCTGAAGGAATGCGTCGGCGGGATGTGTCCGAAGAAGCGGACGGCATGGAAGCTGCCAGTGTAAGTCCTGATCCTATCTATATCTCTCTCTTGAGAGGGACATATGTGCTGATATTCATGTTGCGAGTGTAGTTCTGGCACCGGCTACGCATACCCTGTCCCCTGGCGCCTCAAGCCCGCCAACCTGCTCGTCTTCCTCTCCTTCGTCTCCGCAATCTACACCTCTCCCAAGCGCAAGCTGATGGACAAGCGCCGTCGCGCAATGGGACTCAAGGGCCCCCACCCAATCCTCGACCTCAACGGCGCTCCGCAGATAACCCCCTGCCTACCAGCCCTCGACTACCCCTGCTCCTTCGACGAATCCCTCATCACGAACTGCGGGCCCATAATCTTCCCATCGAGCATCAAACCGGACGACCCGCTCCTCGTCTGGATCAAGCGCGCGCCAACAGTCCTGATAAACCTCGGCACGCACTGCAATTTCTACGACGAGCACGCCGTCGAGGTTATGAAGGGTATCAAAACCGTCGTGGACGAGCTGCCGGACGTGCAGGTGCTGTGGAAATGGAAGGAGGTCGCCCGCAGCGCACCGCTCGTGGAAGAGTGTTTACCCGTCGACGAATACGGCGAGCGGGTTAAGATTGTGAAATGGCTCGAGAACTCGCCGATGGATTTGCTGAATACCGGCGACATTGTATGCAACGTGCACCACGGCGGCGCCAACAGCTTCTACGAGGCCGTCTGGTAAGTACATACCCACCTCCATACTAAAGTATCCGTCAGTAGACTAATATGTGTTATTAGGGCCGGCGTACCGCATGTGATCCTCCCGAAATGGTTCGACAACTACGACATGGCCGCCCGCGCGGAATACCTAAACGTAGGAATCTGGGCCTCCCGCCGCACGGCACCCAACGAGAACGCGGAGGAACTCGCCGCCGCAATCCTGGCGGTCCTACGGGATAGCCCGCGCGCGACAGCGATGCGGGACAGCTGTCGCAAGTACGCTGATATCGCGAAGCGGAGCGGCGGGCGGCGGCAGGCAGCGGACAAGATTGGCGAGTACGCACGTGCGTACGAAGCTCAGGCCTCCAAAGAGACTCTATAATCCGTCCATCTATCGGACGAAGTGTCGACGAGTATAATGTGCGACTGAGCGGTATTTCGGTTTCTGTGTACTTATTTACTAGCCGGCGTTTTGGTAGAGGATCTTGCAACTTTTTATTTGGCATGTTTCTCGCGTGCACAGCAATTGGATATAGAGTAATAGGCAGATTCAGATTAATGCAGTCTGCGTGGAATTGAGAAGGGTATTCATCGTAAAGCGGGCGATTGGCAGTATATATTCTGCTATCGGTAAATAAGAGTAGAGTAGCTACATGTCATGCATGCGTGCGTATCGGGAATAGTGTTTCGTTGTGGAGACTTTCCTCGTTTCCTTCCTCACTTCGTAATCTTATCCGCCTCCATATCAGTGAGCGAAGCCTCCCAAGTCACCTCAAAAATCCGCTCGTTCATGCATTTCTGTTCCCGCACTGGCGCCTCAATCGGTTAAATAAAGCCTGTTGAACGACTGGACATAGCCAACGCGAGTGTACTGAATGAACTCCCCCATCGTGTTCTCAAAGCTCTCATCCTCGCCGCAGACAACCCGGTACCCAACCTTCACAGCTTGCATCCACGACTCCGCAACATTCGGATCATTGATGCCCCGCATGACCGCCATCCTCGCCAACATTCTAACGAGATCCGTATCGTAGAACCCGCGCTTCTTGAAGGTGACGCCCTGACCGCGAGCCTCAGTGTGCGCGCATCCGAGTGCGCATAGCCCTCTCTTCAGCGCCATCGCCGCCCCGTCGTGCGACTGTGCGTAATCGAGAAAGACGGAAATGCTGTACCACCGCATCGCAACGAAGTGGCGCGGGATCTTTACGACGGGCAGCGGGTAGAGTTCTTCCAGACGGTTGACTTGAGATACAAGGCTTGAAATGTCGTCGAACGACACCGCCTGACCCGTCGAGCGAGGGTTTACAGATGACATCAAGTCGTCGATGCTGGCCATGAGAGCATGGCGGTCGGCGAGTTCCTTGTCGTTCAGCGAGGATTCCCAGAGGCAAAGGTTGCAGGTGCACTCGAAGCCCCAGGAGTTCATGATTTGCATGCGGCGGTCCGGGAATTCGGTCTTGACGTCGGTGTAGGAGATTAGGACTTCCTTGTCGGCCGGCATGTCTTTCGCGGCGCGGACAATCATCATGTCGCCCAGGATGGTGCGGCGGGCGTTCGGGACGCAGGAGTGGTTGAAGTAAGAGCAGAGTAGCCAGAGGCCGCAGTTCGGGTCCGGGCCATCGTCGGTGGCTGTGAAGTCTCGTGTGAGGTTGGCGGCGCGGGAATCGCGCTCAGCGGCCTCTGGGAATTCTTCGTAGTATGAGTGGGAGGAAAAGGAGTTGGTGCGGATGATGTCCCTGATCGTGAAGCTGCATATTACAACATCGAATCGTCAGCGTGCAATACAGGCGTAAACATGGTAGTTTCTCAGCGATAAATTTTGAGGTTGTGTTTGAAGGAGGAGAGAAACGTACGCATCCACGTAGGGGTTGCCTCGCTCATCATAGGTGATTTCGGCAAGTTGGTCATGGCCAGCCTGGCTGTGAAGCCTTTGCACTTCCGTCAACATCCTCGGCTCCTCCCAAAACCTCTTCAGCATCGCCGCGCCAACAAACGCCCCAGCGCCCTGCTGAACGCTCATCTGCTCGGACTCCACATCGTAGAATATAGCAACTCCGTTCTCCTTCCCGCGACAATTCAACACCGCCTTCTCCACGCACAGCAGATCGCCAGCCTTCACCTTGTGTTTCGTGAAGATGCCGTTACCACTAATCGGCGATGGGCGAATCTCGACCGGCCTCTTATAGTCCGCGAAATCGAACAGCGACGACGGTTTATCTTCCTTGGCGAGCTTGACCATCTTGACCCAATCGTACTCCCCCATCAGCTCCTCGATCATGCGACGGCGGCAGGATTTGAACAGCGCCTTGGCCACCGCGTTTTTCGGATACTCGGCGGTCATGTGCTTGAGGGTGTTACCCGCACGAGGCCAGTCGCGGAGGCTGTAGAGCGCTTTGGCGCGGCGGAAGAGTGCCTTCTCGTCGTTGGGTTCCTTTGCGAGGACTGCTTCGGCGTCGCGGAGCGCGGTTTGGAAGTAGCCCAGGCGGATGTTCCCCAGAGCGCGGTTACGCAAGAGATTAAGTTTGAGTTCCTCGCTCTCTGGGTCGTCGCGGCCACTTTCCTTCAAGGTCTTCAAGCCGGCATTGTACCTGCGTTTAAATTTACAGTCCCACTGTCAGTATCAACCTCGGCACCCATGTTGCATTTTTGGTGTTGGTTGCACCAGCGAGTTTCGAGATGCTACAATGGATGCGAGGAACTAACAATTTGACAGCCTTCTTCGGTAGATTCTCGCGCATGGCCGCGTTTCCCAACTCCTTGCACTGTAGAGCAGTCCGCACGACAGCCGGCTTCCGCCAGACCTCCGGCACATACTCATCATCGTCCTCGAGCACAACTATATCCGTCGAATGATCAACCCGGAACCCGGGGATCACCATCATCGACATGGTATACAGCGGCTCCTTGAGCAGTATGACTGCACCCATCGGCAGAACCTCCATCAAATCCACATTGCGAGGAAAGTTGAATATCTGCAGCTCCGTGCACGTCCCGAGTTCGTCCACAACGATCGTGGAAACGACGGCCAGGCGTCGGGCGTCCGTGACCGTCTTCACGGGGACGTACCAGCCTACATGGTGATCGCCGACGACCATGTCTTCGATGGCGTGCGGTTCCAGCTCGGCCAGTGGCGTTTCTGAGGGCGGGTAGGGTTCTATGATGAGTTCTGCGAGGTCGAAGGTTTTGCCCCCGAAGCGACAGCCTTCGTCGCCGAGGTGGCGGTTGGCGAGCTGCTCCGTTAGGTACTCGAGGTTGAACGGGGAGGTGGGCGGGCGTTTGTCCGACTTGAGAGACTGGGCGACTATCTTCTGGAGGGATAGGAATTTGCCATCCTTCTCGGAGATAGGCAGAGAAGTCATAGTGGAGGAAAGGCTATCAGTGAATTGCACCGAGTGTGTACGAAGATACGATATGACAAGGTAGTGAGTTGAAGGCCAGGGGGTTTCTAAGGGTGGTAGGGGGTGTGGTGAGGCTCGGTGATGGTGGGGGAAGAGGGGAGAATATATGAGGAGCAGTCGCAGCGGGACACCAGGTACCAATCCTCCTGCTCAAGCGTGCTGTGCTGACCTCGGCCAACGCCCCTAGGCCGGGTTATATCCATGGGACAGACATGCTATAAGAAATGCGCTCGATAGCCCAGTATCAGCAGATAAGAATGTGAGTCTGAATGCGAGTCTCTGAGACTGGAAAGTTTTGATGTGAGCGCAAGATATCTTGTCCATAGGGACCTGGAATATCGGGTAATTGCGACTCAAGAGGTTCGAGAGCCGCACGCACTGTTGCATTTTGCGCACGTTGCGTTGGGTGCATATGAGGAGGCGCACGCCAGATATCTCGATATTATATCGATTCGACAGCGAAAGGCTCAGTTTTTGCCGAATCAAAGCTGTATAAAAGTAGCATCTGGTCATCGTAAAGGCTTTCAGCCCAAAACACCACCTCGAAGCGGAATCGATGTAGGTGTCTTAGCATTACCGTCAATCTCGAATGTATAAAGCTAGACATGCAAGGTTCCCTAGGAGCAAATATATGTAGCCCCATCTAAAAATCAAATAATAGATTAACCCTTTTAAATTTTTTTTACAATGGGTCTGGCCACCGCAGGATCCTGAGCATAAGTATTAGGTTCAGATGGGCTAACTGATATCATTCTACACATCTCAGTCTCACTTGAGACCCGCTTGTCCCTTCGCCATGAGCGTTGATATAGGTCGAGACAAAGTAAACCTTACATGTATACATCTACACCGCTCTGTATATATCCCCGAAGTCGCTCAATTCTAGACTTATTTAACGGACGCGCATATGCTATCCTCGTTCCATTTTAATATGCACTTTATAGCTCATATCAATCATAATGTATCGATCATACATGCATGCAGCCCCATTACCACCCCCCTACGCCATACCAACAATACAACAGCATAGTCAACAATCCACAAAATCCCACCCGCCAAAAGCACCTCAAGCAAGCTCGCTCCTCTCCATCCCCCACTCCCTCAACATGGCAAACATCCCCTCCATCGCAAGCATATCCCCCTCATTCAACTGGCCCACCGCATCCACCACCCGTCGCCAAAGCACACTCTCAAACGTCCCCTCCTCCCCGCGCAACACACGATACACACACCCCGCCGTACTCCTCAAACTCCAAAACGCACCTCCATAAAACCGCGCCGCCGCAACAGCAGCCAGCATGTACGCCTCCAACAACCAGCCGCACACAAACCCGACGCGGAGAATCTTGACGTCGTCAACCGTAACTTCATACTCCCCGCCTAGCGCGCGTATCATGTTTAGCGCCAGCCGCATGTTCGCGTAGGCTTGCAGCTCGCCCGCGCTGATGGTCGTGATGCCCAGACTCTGCAGGCTGTCGTCGCCTTCTACCTGTCGCCGGAGGAATTCCTCGGCCATAAGCGCGTAGGCGAGGTCGAACCGCGGCAGGTCGTACGACGGGCTATCGAGCGCTTCACCGCGGAGTGCGGTCAGGCACGAGCGAACGCCGGCAAGCTGCGAGGGTAGATGCGGCGTGATGCGGCCCGCGACGAGCTCGCGGATCGTGTCGGCTGCCTTTTGCCGGCTGCGAAAGTATGCTTTATGCTCGACTTCGAACGCGCAGCGCGGGCAGGAACAGCTGAAGCCGAGGTTCTCGAAAACGTGCTGCCGCCGGTCGTTGCGCGGCGCGTAGGCCTTGTCGCCGAGGTAGTTGAGGAAGACTTCGTCACCGCGGGAAATGTCCGTCGCCGCCGTGACGAAGAGCATGTCGCCGATGATGACGCGGCGGGCGTTCGGCACGCAGCTGTGGTTCACGAAGGAGGCGGGGATCCAGAAGCTGGCGTGAGTGCGGAGCTCCGGGTCGCGGAAGCCGTCGGCCGTGTGCGGGGTGAAGGGGGCGGGTTCGGCGGGGGTGCCTGGTGGGCCCGGGAAGAGGGTTGGGTCGACGATTGCGCAGAGCTCCGGGACGGGGTCCGGGAGGGACTCGTGCTGGACGGCATTCTGCTCGACGATATCGTCGATGTAGAAGCTGCATCGATTAGACACTTTTCACCAATGCGATTCTAAGATTCTAGGAGGAAGAATACCTATCGACGAGAACCATGCCCTGCTCGTCGCGGAGCGTGCCGGTAAAGATCCTGTCGCTGTAAATCTTGCAGATAAGCGGCGAGCTGCGCGGCTCGCAATACATCTTCTCAACAATCTTCGAGACGAGCTTCTGTCCATACTTCCTCTTCGCGAAATTCCCATGACAATCCCGTACATCCAGCGCCGTGTTCTCCGCACCGCTCACCGTCGCGAACGCCTTGGCCGCGAAGACCAGCTCGCCAGCCTTGATGTCGCGCGTCACAAAGATGCCGTACCCGTGCACCGGCGACTTTTTCACACGGACACCCGTAACGTAGTCCGCGGTTGCGGAAAATGCATCCGCCGGTCGACCGACGCTTGCGCCGCCACACTTCTCGAGCAGGCCGCGCATGTTATACTGGCCTGTCACCTGCGCTGTATTCGAGCGGATCTGCAGGAGGAGTCGTGAACAGTCCTTAAACTTGTATCTGTGGCGACCCTGCATGATCGTGAGGATGAGCTGTTTTGCCTCGTCGTACTGGCGCAGTTTGAGGAGACAGTTGGCCTTGAACCAGGCTGCCTTTTCGTCGAACTTAGCGGCGGCGGCGAGCTGGGCGTCGGCGGCGAGCTGGGCGTCGGCAGCGGCGAGGGCGAGGTCGTAGTAGCCCGCGTTGAAGTGGGCGCCGACGAGCAGCGCGCGGATCTGGCGTTTGTAGAGGGCGGTGATCTCGCGGGAGGGCTGTTGTTCGATGGGTTCGAGTTCTTCCGCCAGCTTTAACCCGAGCGTGAGACTACATTTCCGTCAGCTTGCATTTACCCCGTCCCGCTCTTAATATATTGGGACAGGATAACTCACCAATCGATCGCTTGGTGGTATTTCTTCCACTTCATGCGCACCTCGCCGTCCCATTTAAGCAGCCGCGGTAGGACGCCGACGCCGTGCACGTCGTTGCGCTGCCAGTGCGCGGGAACAAGCGGGTGGTCCTGCATAACGTACAGTATATCCGTCGCATGGTCCACGCGGATGGCGGGGACGCCATCGTACGCGATGTAGCAGTACGGTTCCTTTAGTATCAGCAGCTGTCCGGCTGCGATGCGGTCTTCGGCGTGCTGGGTGTACGGAAAGTCGAAGATGTGGAGAATCTGCCATTCGCCCGCGTCGTCTTCGATCAGGACGTGCAGGGCGTCGAGCAGCTTCGGTGACAGGACGGCCTTGACGACGAGGCAGACGTCGTGGTTGCGGCCCGTAGGGGCGAGGTCGTCCAGGCGTGCGGTTGTGAGCGGTTTGGCGGTGGATGGCGGGTAGGGGTCTATTTCCTGGCGGATGTTGTAGATGCTGGTTGGGAAGGACGGGTCTTTGTTCGAGGGGAGCGAATTGAAGTAGCGGTGCAGATTTTTATTGTTCGGAAAGCACTTGGAAGGGATCCGCTGGTGGCTTTCGAAGTTCGGGTCCGCATTCTCGTAGTCTTCGTCGGGAAGCGGATATGCGTCGTCAAAGTTGGCGTCATCGGGAAACCCGGGCTCTTTCATGGAGAGGGGCCTGTTGAATTCGAGTTTGGAGAAGCGAGACTCAGGATACAGCGCGATTGCCATTCTGTCGACGAGGTCGTTGAAGCCGGCGGCGATGGTGCTGGCGGCCTCGCGCTTGAACTTGCGGAAGCGGCGACGGGCGTTCGTCGTCGACCGGCGGCGGCGGGGTAGCCACGGCGCCATTGTGAGGGTGGTAAACAGGCTCTTTGCGGCGGGACTGCGAAAGAGCGGCGGCGAGTCGCTGGATCACCAGGCCATCAGCATTGCATTTGAAAGAATCGCATGGATGACCCAATTAATTGGTGTAATGGTAATGGGAAGAATGCATACCGGATGGAGGCGAACAGGTGGGCAAGATGCGTGATGATGGAGACGGTATAGAGAATCCAGGACAGCGTATGCTTGCGATCGCGGTGGGAAAGGGTGGTGATGGCGTCTCGAAGCCGCAGGAGCGTGACGGAGTGCAGGAGAGACGAAGCGGAAGGCGAGTCCCGAGTCCCGCGCAGGAGATACGGGTAGCCCTTCGACGGCGGCATCTCGATCGCGGGCGTGAAGTGTCGCAGCGTAGTGGTGTCGATGGTGGTGATGTTGGCGATGGAAGCCGCTGTGGTGGTATCAGGACCGCTGCGGTCGTCTACACCAATTCTACAACAGCAGTTAGGCTTCCAGCAAATTCCACCCTTTCGACCACTCGTCTACAAGAATACTATACACCTGGCACAAAGGTATATTTTCACAATCTGATGTATTGGTAGCAGCCCCAGCTAGGCAAGATATATACACATACAAAATTTACTCCTTCTTGTACGGCAGCCCCAGCTCGGTTCGCAGGGCACCATACATCCCCGGCATATCACCCTCAGCTCCCACCGTCTGCTTCACGATGCCCAACAATCTAATGACTTCCTGCATCGTCGCGAGCTTCATCCCGTTCGCCTCGGCGACGTCCTCGATGTGGTGGGCGTCCTTGAGGGCGTTGTCGACGGAGAACTTGGGCTGCGAGGTGGCATAGTCGCCGCTCAGCATGCGCTTCGCGTATCCGGGCTGTCAATTAAACCACACTGTCAGCGTACGTCATCTGCAACAGTACTACAGAGATATATAAGATAAGAAGTGGGGTGTATATTGGATAATGCACTCACGTAGGGACCGCCAAAGACGGCCTCGACAAACTGCACGATCGCCTCCTCTCCGAGCCCGCTCTTGCTCGCGAGCGTCATGCTCTCGCTCAGCGTCAGCACCATGCTCAGCACGAAATGGTTCCCCGAAAGCTTCATCAGCGACGCCGTCCCCGGCGGCTTCCCCCGTAGCTCGATATACGTCTTCCCCATCACGCCCGTCGTGAACGGGATCACCTCATCGATCCAAGCTTCGTTCTTCGCCGCGAGAACATACGTCAGCTGTCCTGCTGCCGCGACAGCCGGAACACCGAAGACCGGTGCCGCTACGAATCGCGCGCCCTTTGCTACCAGAAGTTCTGATAGAGAATCGGTACAGCCCGGTGCAACGGTGGAGGAGTCGACGAAGAGTTTCCCCGCGATATCGCCGGACGCGACGGCGGCGTTGATGGTGTCGGTTATCGCGGCATCGTTGGCGAGACAGGTGAAGACGATGTCGGAGCGCTGTACTAGGTCAGCGACGGTCTTTGCGACGGATACAGTCGTGCTCTCGGAAGCAAGGGTGGCGGCGAGGTCGTGCGCCTTTGCGAGGTTGCGGTTGAAGACGAGGAGCGGGGTCTCGAGGGGGTACTTTTTGGCAAGGTTGGGCACCATTCCGGCGCCCATGTTGCCGAGCCCAATCCAGCCGACCTGCACCATTGTTCTAGTAATGTTACAGCGTCAGATAAAAGAAGAGTATAGAAGATGGGTACGTGGTCAATTGGTCGATGAGGGGTCAATTGAGGGCGCGGACGACGTATATATAGAGAGACTCCGAATGCGGCACGAGGTGGAGAGCGAGCTGTTGCATTTGGCGGATTGCATGTTGTTGACTAATCGGCTGTCATCCTGGAGGACAAGCTTTGGCTTGGCGCCCGGCCCTGGCTGTCCCGCTGACAAATCGGCTGAATCGCCATTAGGCATCTTATCAAGACTCGCGATGACGGTGACAATATATATACAGACGAGTACTAGGTTTGTATTTAGGCCCGACCGGGGAGATTATTAATCGGGCGGTGGGCGGATGCGGGTGCACTCCGGTCGTCCCGTCTGTAACGTTATACCCCACGTCATCGATCGATTGATAGATACTACTCACTTACTTACGTAGCCTACATGGTATTATACTATTAGTGCAGTGGAAAGGTAAGTATTCTCGTATCGTTGAGATTAGTGTGTAAGGAAAGCGCACCGAGAACTCCGAAGACCCAAAATACAATAATAGCGGAAACAACCGAATGCGAAAGCCGAGATATCCCAAACTCCGAAACAACAGAAAGCAGATACACACATGTACAGACCGCTATCCACTATGTACTAAATTACCCTCACCCAGCGAACTTTTCGCTTCGCAAAGAAAAAGATTAGAAGTCGCAGAATAACAAGAAAAAATACTACAAGCCCCTTGCCATGCCTGTTGCCCGCGAAGCCCGAATGCCACTGTACACGCCCTCCCAGTCCGTCGTCCGCCCCTCCAAACACCCCTTATACCCAACCCCACCCGCCGCGCCATCAGCACGCCGCCGCACCTTCTCCACGACGACATCGTCGAAATACGCCGCTAAGCACGCAAACGGCGACCCCCGATACGCCAGCTGCTCCCCTCGAACGCCCGCCGCGGCGACAACATACGCTAAACGAAGGTACAGCAGCGGCACCTCCGCGTGCGCTTCCTCCACCGGCGTCCGGGTGTCGAATATCCGCGCGACGGAAGCCCGCAGGTCCGTTATCGCCGAGACGAGTTCGTCCGCGGTGGAGTACGACGGGGAAGTGTGCAGTGCGTCCGAAAGTACTGCGAAGAACGTCGCCCAGTCTCCGTGCGACGAGCCGGGTGTTATTTGCGAGATTGCGTTTTGTAAAGCTGTGTAGTCCCCATCGCAGCGGCGCGCGGCGTCCAGTGCCCGTCGCACGTTCTCCATCCGCCGCCGATACGCCTCCTGCGCCGTCGCGTAGTCATTTCCCTCGACCGGCGAATTTGTGGTATTCGTCAACCGGAAGACGGCGCCGTCGAGGTCTCGCTGTAATGGTATATCTTTGCGCAGCGATAACGGTGTATAAGGCAGCGACTGGTCGTTGTTCCATGTCTCGCAGATGGTGTGTCGCAGCATGTTTTCGAGGAGCGACAGCGGGCTGTCGGAGCCGTCTGTGCTGAGGACGTGGGTCCAGCGGTGGGAGAAGGGCTGTGCATGCAGTGCATGTTTGGGTGACGGGCGCGGGGCTGCGAGGAAGCAGTTGATGATGAGGTTGATATGAGGTGTCTAGATTATTTTACCATCGTTAGAATCATATTTTAGCAGTGAATCGTTGGATACGGGAGGACATACGTTGAGGGAGAGAAGGTAGGCGATCGAGCCGACGGCGTTCTCCATGGCCTGCGGGTGCATGTCGATATTCGCAAACTCCGGGGCCTTGATCTGGAACGACGGCATCGTATTCTTTGATGATGGTGACAATGACAATGTTTCCTGCAACTCGAGCATGCCTTATAATGTATAAAATAATCCCCTTGAAGTCCTCTCCGATCCCCCCAATATATATAACACTTCGAAGAATGAATTAACTGCACTCCGACGAGCGCCGGGTCCTCGCCTCGCCACCGCTGCAGGGAGCGAACAGAAAACGTCAATGCAAAACAGCGCAGGTTCCAGAAGGCCGGCTGCCGCCTCGCTTAGAGAATCCGGAAACTCCCCACCGGATTCGATCAGGAACGCTAGCACGCACGTACTCCTGATCCTAATCCTGAGTCTGGTCTCGGGGTCGTATTCAGACGATTTAATCTAATTTCAAGAAAGCGAAAGTGTAAAAAAAAAAAAAAAAAAAAGGGTCGCGAGGATGCAAGGAATGTTTGGTCGTGCGAACTGCTCGTCGGCTGCGGTAATTGGCCGCCTCGCTAAGAGACTGTTTGTGAACGGTGGAGATGCAATGTCGTAGTGGTGAGTTCCTTCGTGCGTACGTCCTTGCCACGCTGTTGACGACGGTGTTGACGCAGTCGAATGAAACCGGGACGCAAGCGATCTTTTTTTACGATATGATGCTGTCTGTTATACCAAGTTTTGCAAGGTCGAAAATTATAAATATATTCGAGCGAGCGCTATAGCTATCGATAGCACGGTTTCAGCGGGAAGTTGTTTGAATGGGTCCTCCACGTGTGTCAGAGCAGGCGAGTATATTTATATTCTCACCGAAATGTAAATATATCCCGCTGAAGTGATATGATTCTAGCGAGCGGGTCGCAGTCGACGGCTAGCTTACGGCGTTCTGACTCCACGAACAGGAATCCATAGCGCACTAGGAAGCTGCGGAGTCGGCCAGCCAGGCAGCTGGCAGGCGCGGCTACCTGCCATGCCATGCCCAGGCACGCGAGCCTCTCTCGTTCGTTCGTCGATTTGTTTCCCAAAATGCGGATACTATTCCACGGTCCACAATTGTACATTGAAGCTCGATCGGGGTCCACTTGTACCCACTGCACTTATAAAATTGTGGAAGTGACAGTAGAGCAGCGGTGGAGGGAGCCTTGCCCAGGCTGGCGATTTGTGTAGCTGTTCCATCTATATCTGGATAAGGCGAACTCGACAAACATCGAGCTCGTGGCTTAGTTACCTTAGCTATCGATCCCGTCCCTTCCAACACCGCGATGGATAGATAATCCAGTATCCTGGGTTTATACAGGAACGGAAGAAACAAACGAGCCGTTGCACGCACGTGCATATAGATGCGCATCGATGTTACCGCCATGCATCACGAGAAATCTCTCGGCGCGTCCATTCGGGAAATGTTAATGAAAGCTGCGACCTAAGTGCAGTTGAGTCTTGACGGCCAAACGGCCGCTGCAACCCAACTCATCCATCCCACAGCACTCACGTAGCCTCGCATTCATACACCCATACAGACATTTGCATACAGGGTACGTATACTTAATCAATGATTGTACGCACAAGTACACGAAGATAGATATGACGGATCGATCGACCGATCGCTGCCGTTTTATCGAATCAGCGCCGAGCCGTCAGCAAGATACATGCGCCGCGCCAGCGCACTGCCAATTGGCCGGATCCAGCATCCCCGTGCGTGCCTGTAGTGTAGGTAGTCAGTCTGGAGTGTGGGCGAGGCGGCTGCGCACGAGGTAGCCCGGTCGACTGGATGGATCACCGCCAAGCCCGTGCTGTGCTGCTGTGGAGGTCACTAATCTAGTGTATGTGCGTACGGTACCTGGATGCTGTACGGCGGGTCGAATTGAATTTCAAATCAGCGGTCTGCCTTGGGGAAGTTTGGTCGGGAACGTTGCTGGTTTCCGCGTGCGCCCCAATCATCCCGATCATACGCCGACCTTCAAGTTTGTATAAACATGTTAACAGTTGACAGAACGTTACTCTGCAGTTCGAAGAGTAATCGAACCGGTATGGGAGTATGCCGTGATGCTGGAAATACAATCAATCGCACAGCAACCAAGAATTCAGGGCGGTGAATGCCTGCCCTGGCCGTGGACTGCTCAATAAAGCGCATCGATCGCCATCTGCAGCTCGGTGGCGATGCATGGCGCTAATCCCAAGCGGGCGCGCAGCCTCGAAGCGAAGCACTCTTCCGTTCCAGACTCCTTCCAAGCTAGCCAACTTGAAAGCTTCCTTCACTCTAGTCTCCTTTTGAACGGCCGGTGCTCCTGACTTACCTAGTCTCGGGGACTCTCGCTGTGACTTAGCTTACCGACTGCTGGAATTGCATGTGAGTTAACTTGGGAAAGCGGCAGAGATTCGATTCGTTCTAGCGAGATTGATCATGATCTTTTTCTCCACACGCATCTCGCTTCGCCGCTCGACGGACGGGCCACGCAGAGACACATTTGCATACTTGGTTGCTTGCTGTCTTGGTGCTAAAAATGTGCTGGAAACGGTTGCATTCTGCGAGGTGCATATTTAGAACGGCTCGTCTGTGAGTAAACGTTGCTCCCGCTTCGAATTCGTGGTCGAAGGTCGATATGCATACTTACTTATCCATGTATACATAACGTTAATGGCTATTTAATTACATATATCGTTTTCTCTGGATCTCGCTTTCTGGTATAATCGTTATATATCACTCTATCCCTCCACTCGTTCGTTCATTGAATCCTTTCACCTGCCGTCGCTTGTCCAGCGAATTGTCAGTCTGTATGAACGATATCGAGGCCGTCCGTATAATAGTTGGCACATTATAATTCATCTCGCTATCGCCTCGCTTCTACTCAACCCTTACCCTCGCCCTCACCAACGAACGAAATAACGCCGACGGAAAACCTCAATTATTGCAGCAAGCAGGGCAATCGAAGCAAGCCGCCAGAGCTCAGCGCTCTCTGGCGTACGTGCCTCCAACCGAGCCCGCTAACTCTTGCCACTTCACCCCCTCGTCCTCGTCTCTTAACATGACATCCCAACCCTCGTTCAACGTGTTCGTGCCTACGTATGTATGCAAGTATGAAGGGTGTATGTATGAAGGCATATGAAATCACAACCGCTTCACGAGAAAGACCACCCCGTCATGCGGATTGTGATAATACGCCTCCGTTCCCTCAAACCCAAACCGCGAATACAACCCCCTCGCCGCATCCATGCTCGCCAGCGTGTCCAGGTACATTTCCCGATACCCCAGCCCCGCGGCCGCCTCCACCACGCTCGCCACCAGCGCGCGGCCGACGCCCTGTCCTCGCGTTGAGGGCAGCGCGTACAGCCGCTTCATCTCGCAGCGCTTTATCTCTTCCTCGTTATCGCCAATCGTAGGTAAGGTTATCGGGCGGACGGCCACGCAGCCGATTGCCTCCCCACGTGCAGATATACCATTGGTATCATCGTGAGAGTTATGGTGAGAGTGAGGAGGGTGAGGAGGGTTGGCTCGCCGCGCGAGGAGGATTTGGCCCGTCGGCGGGGCGTACTTGCCCGGTAAGCCAGCGAGCTCCTCCGCGAAGGACTGGAAGGTGAGGTCGATGTTGAGGGATTGGGCGTAGAGCGCGAACAGCGCTGTTACATCCGGCAGGTCGCTTTCCGTCGCGGGGGCGATTGTGAAGGTGAGGTTTTCGTTTTCGTTTTCGCCGGTGTCGCCATCGCTGTGCCTGTTGGCTGCAGCTGTCGGCGCCGGTGGCTGAGACATGTCTTTTTTCTTTCGTGGGTCGTGGGTCGCTGTCTCTGGCGCTGGGCGTCTCGGTTAGCTGGGTTGGGATAGTAATGCAATGTAAAAATTCAAGAAAATCGACAATTGCAACCGTGTGACATGTACCCGAGGGAAGATGGTATACTGTATGCACGGCGTGTAGGTTTGCGTAGATGTGGGTATTGGTGCTGCAAGATGCCGTGCTGCACAGATAGACAGATAAATGCTTCATGCAGGCGCGAGCTCGACGAAATTTCTTGCATCCGTTCTGCAGCTGATTTGGCCATCCTTGGCCGGTTCGGTGTCTCAAGTAGGCGAGCCGACGGCGGAGGAATGGATACCACATGACAACGCACCAGATACGTCGACTCGATTCGAGAGATGGTGCCATAGGTCGGGATTGGGGATTGTACGTACGTAATTTGGTGACTTGTCGGCTGTATACGTCGGTAATATAGGCAGGATATCATGCACACCTGCCGGTTGTGTCGCCATCTGGCGAGGGGCATTGTGGTTCGAATCGTAGGAAACGGGTTTACACGAATGAAATATACCGGACTGTACTATCACACCTGGAGGATACCTGTATATGGGACGCGGATATAGCTAGCATATCGAGGCGACGAGTACGGATACTGTAGTGTGCGAAAGTGGACAACCGAATTCATATCTTGTTTCGATCGATAAATCCTGTCGATTAAATTCTGATAACGAATATATTCTTATTGCACCCTATAGGCAAGACTTCCTGAAATATTATATTAGGCTTCAAATTGAGTTTCACCTGCTAAAGTTTATTCAAATGCAATCATGCATATGCCAAAGTCTGATCGTAATTCCGGGCCACTAGTGTCTGTGAAGAAACTGTTATCCAGATACAATAGCAGAAACTAGACTGGCGGCGGTCAACCTGGCAGAAGCCGGCACGGCAAATATCAGACTTGTATTAGAATCTTAGTATTAGATAGGTTGATGAACAAACCAGGCCTATAGGTAGTACTTGGTAGACTTATAAATTAAATGGTGGTATGCATATATATATGTTACGATAGCTGGCCCAGTTGCTATATACCTAGGTAATTAACGCGCCTGTAAAATACGGTTCTGCTGGGCCAGATTCCGGTTCTCTGCTGTGACTCCACTGTTTGGCTTTGCCAATTGACAACTAGCAGCTACCTAGGTATTTTCGAGGTGAATTTCACCCACAACGTAGTCTTGGCCGCAGGGGTGTGAGCAGATATATACCAGTTTTTATAATTCAATCGACACCCAAGATAGGAGAACGGAACGAGTAATCTTTTGTGTGCACTAGTCTCACGCGCCATAACCACGGCCGGCAGCAGATATACCAGCGTATGTGGTTTCGTGCTGCGACGCTTGCATGCATGGTATATCCAGCAATTTTATTTTATGATATTGTGATCCCGATATTTCCGCGTGCATGCTGAATGTGATCATGGGCATTAAGCTCGCAAGATAGCTATCGTGGCACGATACGCCAGCTTTAGCTATGATCGAAACATCGTGATAATGATCTGCGAGGTCCTAGATAACTGGGCCGTGGAAGTCTTACCGGATCGATGCCGGCGAGGATATATATACGGATATTTAATAGCCGAATGGTATACTTGATATCTTGGTAATCTCGACGGATGGAAAGCGTCCCATCTTACTATAGCCGTCACAACTAGCAGCACCACACGTCTCCACCGCTAATATACAGAACAAAAACGATACAGGACTCTTCTCCTTATACGTGACACATCACGGCCAGAGGTCCTTCACCAGCTGCTTCTTATTCACCTTTCCCATCGCATTCCTCTCGATCCGTTCGAGGACCTTCCACACCGTCGGTATCTT
Source organism: Drechslerella dactyloides (assembly GCA_020064725.1). Classification (NCBI taxonomy): domain Eukaryota; kingdom Fungi; phylum Ascomycota; class Orbiliomycetes; order Orbiliales; family Orbiliaceae; genus Drechslerella; species Drechslerella dactyloides. Next base: position 936,541 of record JAGTWJ010000017.1, read on the forward strand.
GTACGGCGCGAGCCTATCCCTCAGTAGATCCCTGTATTCCTTCACTCCCGTTTCCTGCATTGTATGTTCCAGACTGATCACTGCCGCTACACGCTCCCCCCATTCGTCGTCCGGGATGCCTACGACGGCTGCTTCCGTTATGTGTGGGATTGCGGACAGGAGTTCCCGCTCGACGTCCAGCGCGGAGATTTTGTAGCCGCCGGATTTGATAATGTCGACGGAGCTGCGGCCGCGGATGTAGTATGCGCCGTCGCGGGTACGCGTTGCGATATCGCCGGTTTTGAAGAATCCGTCGTCTGTGAATTCCTTTGCCGTCGCGTCCGGCCGTTCCCAGTATCTGGTCATATATATGTTAGTTGCCGTGGGTACGTTTGACTAGAAGTAGGGTGGAAGGGAGGATGTACTCTTCGAACACGTTTGCGCCGCGGATTTGGATTTCGCCTTCCGTTTCGCTGCGTGGCGGTACGATGGCTCCGTCGTCCGACATGAGTCTTATGTAGACGCCGTCCAGCGGCCAGCCAACGCTGCCGTCCGGCCGTCCGTTGCCGTCTGCGTTATCGTACCGACAGCTGAGCGCCATACCCACCTCCGTCATGCCGTACCGCTCAAGGAGGACCTGTCCTGTGATTTCGTGGAATCTCGCCTTCACGCTAGTTGGTAGCGCGGCGCTGCCGCTGACGGCTAGACGAAGCCTTTTCGCACCGTCGATCGCACGTGCCTCGTCGGCTGTGCCCGCGATGCGCTGTGTGAAATGGCTGTTGAGGCGCGCGTAGACGGTTGGCACGGCCATGAAGAGCGTGCTGTCGCCGTCCATCCAGCGCTGCCAGACGGCGGACGCGTCGAATTTCGGATGCAGTTCGACGGTTCCCCCCGCGAGTAAGGTTGCCGTGAGGCCATTGATGATGCCGTGGACGTGGTGGAGTGGTAGCACGTGGATGAGGTGGTCGGAGGGGGTGTAGTGCCATGCTTGGACGAGGGAGGTGGCTTGGAAGGCGATGTTGGCGTGGGTTGAGACGCACCCTTTCGGCTTGGAGGTTGTGCCGGAAGTGTAGATTATCAGCGCTCGCCGCGAGGGGTCGATGCGGGGATTCCGGGGAGTCTGTGGAGATGCAGCATGGGGGAATGGGACGTCGATGATGGGGATGGAGGGGAAAGTTGACTGGAAGGCTGGCTTGTGCTGTGCGAAGTCCTGATGGAGGAATATCAGGCTTGGCTTGGAGTCTGCGACGACGTACTCCAGCTCGGCGAATGGGTGGCTGGTGCCTGCACGGTCGCCGATATTAGCTGAGGTTCTACAAGATGGTACGGTGGAATCAGTACTTACACAGCGGCACTGCGACGCCTCCCGCGGCCCAGGTGCCCCATTGGATGTTGACGTAGTCGGCGCCGGCCGGGACTAGGAACGCTATCCGCTGTTCCTGCACGTCTCCCGAGTCGTCGGCCTGGAGGCGCTCGACGATTGTCTGTCTGACGGCCGCGGCTCCCACCAGCAGGTCCGTGTATGTGAACGTCCTGCCGGCCCCCACGTCGATGACCGCCGGCTTCTCCTTGTCGCGCCTGGCATGGCCTTGCGCCGCCGAGAGCACCCAGAGCCCGTGGTCTGCTTACTCGACACTCGTCAGCAGATGTACTTGAATTGCTTGAATGCAGGAGATCTCCACGAGCACTCACCTTGAGGATGCGGTCCCTCGTCGTCCATCGTGCGCCGGCCGGGGAAAACGAACGTGGACGCGCCCATGCGAGAGGCCGGGGATGACATCGGCTGTTTATTCGCCTCGGTTAGCAGAACACCGCTCTCTCTCAAAGAGGAAATCGCCGAATGCGGCAGGGAAGAGCAAAATACCACAGGGGGCCAACGCCATCACGACCACGACCTCCCGCTCCCTGCTTTAACGTCGACGATTGCTCGCCGACGGGTTTGTTTCTAGAGGTTGTTCCTTCCCCGTTACATTTAACGTCCACCGACCAGATCAGAAGACGGGTTTGGTTCTAGAAGTTGTTCCTTCTCCATCGCGGGCTTAACGTCGAGGTGCCCACGCCCGACGGGTTTGTTTGTAGAAGTTGTTCCTTCTCCTCTGCAAGGCGTTTCGCGTCGGCCAGGCGGACGGGTTTGTTGAGAGAGTTCTCCGTCTCCCGCCCGGTGCGGAACACCGAGCCCGGGATTTTCTCCCCCCTCTGTCAGAAGACTGTCGCCCTTCAGGCAAGCGGGCTTTTTATAGAGGTGGCCACCCTCTCCGCAAGGCGTTTTACATCGGCCAGGCGGATGGGTTTTTTCAAGAGGGGGCTTTCCTTCCCCTCTTTAAGGCGTTTTACGTCGGCCAGGCGGACGGGGTTATTTATAGAGGCTTTCCTCCCTCTCTGCAAGGAGTTTAACGTCATCCAGGAGGACGGTACCACTAACTTCCACATCGCATTCACTCACACCACGTGACACACCTTCGTCACCTCGAGCGACTCAGGCGAATTTTCTCCGTCGTGCTATCTTATCCTTCGCCATCCGGATCACGGCGGCCGGGATCCTGCTGTTCGGCTTGCGGCGCTTCAACACCGCCGACCACAGCCCCTCGTACAGCGGCCTGTGCCTCGGCACCTGAGGCCCCGGCACGTCGAGCATTACGACGTCGCCGCCGTAATCCATCCACGTGTAGTGGGGTGTGCAGTGGGACTGCACGTCCTCCATTGCGACGGGGTACGTCGCTGTAGGTGCGGGAGGGTTGGGCCCCTGCTGTGGGAGTGGTGCTGCAGCCGACGGCTGTGCTTGGACAGGCAGCGTCGGGGCGGGGGCAATGGGGGTGGGAACAGTGGGGGCGGGGGCGGGAACGGGAGCCGAAGAGACAGGAACGGGAACTGGTGCGATGATCGGAGGAGGGACGGCAGCGGGAGCTGGAGCGGACAAGCTGTCCTGCGAAGTTCGAGTGGAAACACTCGAACTCTGGCTCGTGCTGCCGCTGGCGGAAGGAACGGCCAAGGTAGCGGAAGAAAATCCGCCGCGAGAAGAAGAGGGAGAGGAAGAGGACGGGGAGGTGAAGGACCCTGTCACCGGCAGGGTCCCCATCTGCCGCTGGTACCGTTGAAGGTCCCGAGCAGATACTGGCCGAGGTACGTTGCTTGGTCTGCAAGTTCTCACCGTCAGCCATTGGCCTTTCAAGATTTACATGGGTGATTGGTATTAAAGGCAAGCTTACTGAGTGGTGGTTTGAGGGGCTGCCTCATAGCTGTAAAACGGTTTAACCTTGCGTGGTGCCATCTGGTCGAAAGAGTATCGTCAATCAGCAATCAGAGGCGATGGTCGTGATGAAGGAGACACAGGAATTGGATGGGAGGGCCTTACTTTACGAATTTTTGGGAACGTTGGTGATGGAGAAGAAAGAAGGAAGAAGAGTCGCCGTCGTCTTCTTTCTGGTGTTTTATAAATCACAACGCCGTCGCTGCCAACAATTTTATTCAATCGGCCGGAGACTGCTGTGCAGCCACAGCTGTGACTGCTCAATGGGCCAGGACTGCGTGCTCGGCGCAACATTGATACCGCCACAGCTCAGCTGTTTGCATGCCCTATCACTCAACTGCGGCCATCCATTCTAATTACACTTGCTCGCCAAGTAGTCCTTTCTCGTGAATAATATAGTTAATTGACACAATGCTTGCATGGCATCAACAGCCAATGAGAGCACTGTGTCGAGCTATAAGCTATTCCAAAATCATAGGCAAAAGTAGAATATGAGTCTTTGTAGGCTATCTATAAAAGCCCTGAGAGCTATCCTGACCAGAAGGTCTGTGGAGACTTGAAATTGTGTCAGTGCTTGAATATTCCATATGAATTAAGTCTGCCCTGCTCGTGTGGACCGTCGAGAAAAAATAACACATGTTGCACGCACCACCGTATAGCGGTCAACACATTTTGGCTCGTCATTCATGAATGGACACATGCGCAAAAAATTGCATCTTCGTGAAAGGTTTAAACGTAGGAGCAGTCGACGATTCGATGAGATTATCAGAAGGTTATGTGCTCGTCATTGAGGCTGGTAAAGCTTTGAATAGTCTTATTTTTGCTGTCTGTACGATGGACTTCATTGTGAGGATTTGCAGTCTGATGTCCAGTATGAGGACGGCAATCTTGCAGGTCAATGGACATCACGAGGGCCTCTCGAGCTTCTTCACGAGAAATCCAAAGGTTTAGAAGCCCAAGTTTCAAGCCTCTGAGTTGGAGCGAGTGTGCTGGATGCATTGAATGATAGGGCTCCGTGTGTTGAGGCCGCTGTGACTGCTGTGGCTGCATCGCCGAGCAACAGTCAATGGCCTCAGAATTTATTTTTTGCGGATCCCGCGAGTTGCGGCGACTGTATATCCTCCTCCTCATCTCCCCCTTCTCTCTCTCCTTCCCCTCCTTCCTTTCTTTCTTCTCCAACCATTTACCAAGTTACCAAGAAGTAAGTACCACCACCCCGTCGTCGATTGCACCGATTCCGTATCCCTACCATCGATGCTGCATCCTTGCCATCGTCAATGCATCCTTCGGGCTTCCATTCGTGTAATTTACCATCATGCGATCGAATTCTGATGCCCGTCGTGACAGCTAGAAATGTCCCAACAAAGCGACCAGGGCCAGGGGGAAGCCCTTCAAAACCCCAATGACGAGCACGCACAGGGTTCGGGGGAAGCCCTTCAAAACCCCACACCGACAACCAGCAGCCTCAATCCGTTGAGCCCGCTGCAGCAGCAAGCGTTGGCGGAGCAGGACTTGCGTATGTCCATGGCGATGTTCTTTCAGGGCGTCGCCGAAGCTCCGCAGACGGACAGGAGGATTGCCGTGCCGAAAGGCATCGTCGCGAAGCAAACCGCCGTTGTGAAGGAGGCCGCGGTCTCCGGAACTAAGCGACCTGTTAGCGACCTCGAGGCAACTCCTGGGGAGGTTCCGGTGACACCACCTTCCCGTAGGAGGAGGCTGTCGCCGGAGCCTGGCGAGTCGGCCGCTGCGGGAGATTCGTCTCCCAACGCACCGAGGAGTCAGGTACTCCCTGAGGTTCCGAGGACCCCACCTAACTCCGTTAGGCGGGGATCTGAGGAGCTCGGCGAGTCGGCTGTCGCGGGGCCTTCGGGCTCTAAGACGTCGTCGAGGAACCGGGTACTCCCTGCAAGACCTCGGGTACCGCCCCCAGCCGCCGCCCCGTCGAGTAGGCCGTTCAGCGTAACGAGTCTGCTCGACAAGATCGAGTCTGGTTCTCATAACCTCGGTTTGAGAGCTGGGCTCGATCTGGGCAGGCTGGGACCGCAGTACCATGAGAGGATCCATCAGGCATCCTCAGCTCTTGCTGCGATCACAGGCGACTTCCCATCGCCACCACCCCGTTGGAACTCGGCGAAAGAGCCAACGGCACGAGTAATCGCGACTCCGGTCGCACCTTCAGCAAGGCCCACGATGGAGGATTCCGTGGTGCCGACAGCGCCAGCAGCGCCGCAGGAGCCAGTGGTCCCCACTGCGTCTCCTTTTTCCGCGGTTGTTGCACCTGTCAACCCCGCTCGGGTCGTCAGTAGCGCCCAGGCGGGTCCGGCCCCTGCAGCCGATGCCCCAGCACCTGTTGTTCTTGCAGCATCTGCTCAGGTGGCGACTGCATCGGTGGACCTCGCCACGGCGTCTACAGCCGTTGAGCCGGCGGCCCCTGTTACGAGGGATCCCGCTCCAGTTGTGTCCCGCGACACAGTCTCCGTTCCGGTTGCTTCTGCGCCGGCTGCGGCCGTTGCCGTTGTCGCACCTGCTTTGTCTCGTGCGGCCCCGGCGACAGCTGCACCGCCAGTTGCTCCCGTCACTGTTTCTGTGCCGGCTAACACGGCGACTCCAACGGGTCCTGTCGTGTTCGCAGCATCTCCGATCCCGATTCCCGCTTTTGCGGCTTTCGGATCCGCGAGACCTGCACCGACAGCCCCCGCGGTTTCCCCCTCTGTTACCCGCGCGGCCGCAGCTTCAGCGGGTCCGGTCGTAGCACCGCCCGAGATTACTCCTGCTACGTCGAGTTCCGCTTCCGCTTCCGCTCCTGCGTCCGCGCAGCCAAGGGTCTCTCTTCCCCTCCCGGCGGTCCAGTCGACACACGTCACGTCGACAGCCCCACCAGCACAAACACAACTGCAGCAGCCAATTTTCCCACCAGTTGTGGCAGCCGTTGACGTCGAGGTTCCCATGCCCGACGCTCCTCCGGTTCCTGCGGCAGCGATTGACGCCGAGGTCGTTATGATCGACGCGTTCAGTCCTCCGTGGGCTCTGGCTGCCGTTGATGTCGAGGTAGAAATGCCTCAGGCACCACGGTACCGGAGGCACTTGTCGTTGGTGGGTGCGTACCCCATCAAGTCTTCCCCTGTGCAACGGGCGTTTCTCGGGAAACACTTTGCGCACAGGAGGGGGAAGGGAGACAGGCAGAGGCGGATGACGATTGATGTTGTCCCGCGCCGGAACCACAAGTTCGCCAGAACTTGTGCGAAGGTGCAGTACCGCATCAGTCGTGCGGGGATAATGGTGGTGGGGAGGAGTTTGTGAAAGAGCGCATGTGGGTGGAGACATTCGGATGATGAGCGGTGAGAAAGTCAGAAGGTGGACCTTTGCATGTCCCCTTCGCACGGCTGGTATCGAGGACGCAGGGACCTTTGGTCCGTTTGCTGAGGCCAGTGGGTTCGGGTGGTGGGTGGCTTTCTTGCTCTCTGATTTCGTCTTTCTTCGTTCGCATGTGTTCTCGGCAACTTTAGGTGAGTGAATACCGGACGCATGATGACCAACGGGCTCGTTGTAGCTCCACAACGCTGGGGGGTTATACATTTTCGAAAGCGGCGGATCTGGCGTATGCTAGGTCTACACAGACAGTCCAAGTTGCGATGCATTGAAGGTATCAGGCGTTCGATTCCTCGCTGTCTTCTTCGTCCAGGAGGTGTCCTTTGGGGCCCCAGATCGGGCAAGTTGCAGATTGAGTTTGAGTCAGCCAGGGATGCGGGATATGCAATTCGTATTCTTCGGGCTCGAGTGCGCTGTCCGACGAGATGTTCAAAAGCGGTGGATCCGGCTCCGGCTGGGTCTACACAGACGGTTCAAGTTGCGACACGTTGAAGGCATCAGGTGTTCGATTCCTCTCCGCTTCTTCGTCCAGGAGGTGTCCGTAGGACCCCAGATCGGGCAAGTTGCCGGTTGAGTTTGAGTCAGCCGTATATGCGGGATGCGTGATTCGTCTTCTTCGGGCTCGAGTGCATCGTTAGTAGAGCCCTTTTTTGTTACACCGGCGTCTGTGGGTTTTTTTGCAGAGTTACCGCTTGCTCCTTGCGAGTGTGTCTGGTGTTTGCTCGCTTCATTGTTGTCGCCTGTTTTCCGTGCGACACTTATCGTGGAGGTGGGGGTGATGGGTTCCCGGGCCCTGTGCAGCCGGGAGTGTCGTGCGGACAGGAATAATTTTTTGTTTTTTTACATGACGATTACCATGCGTCTTTTGCCGGCATTGCCGTAGCCAGAATGAGTCCGGAGAGGTTCTCCGAGTCCCCGTTTTTTGCGGGAGTATCGGTCTGTGGAAGTTGCTTCCAGGGCCGGCCAGGCAGTTTGTTGTCGAGTTAGTCAGGCATTCATCCAGTCAAGTCGTTCGGGCGTTCTGTCAGTCAGGCAGTCAAGGCAAGTCAAGGCACGTCAAGTCAAAGTCAAGTCAGGCAGTCAGTCGAGTCACGACAGTTAGTCGCGTCACGGCAGTCAGCCAGTCAAGTCACGTTGGCGTACGGTAGTCGAATCAGCTCTCAAGGTTTGAATCAGGTCGAGTCGCCTCAGCAAGTCGTCGAGTTGCGCAGTCAGCAGTCATCGTCTTTGTCATGAAATGGGCCAGGTTTTCCGTCTCGCGATTGGCATGCAGGTGGTTTGAACGAAACTCAATTTTGCTATATATCGACTTTGATTCATCCTCGAGGTATGAGCCGCCAAACTGGTATCGGTGTCAGTTGTCAGCTGAAAGTCACTTTCTCTCCATGATCCTTTTTTATTACCGGTGGAAGACAATCCGTTCAATTTATTTAAATTGTCTCGTGGGTTCCATCCGTTAGAGAGAAGGTGGCTGGCTCGTTATTTGATATTTTCGTGTCTACGATACGGTATCTATATGTGGGATGCTTGAACGGTTATTTATTCTGTTCTACATTCTGCGTGCAAGACATTCGGTTCCCGCGTCTTTGGGAGTTCGATTTCGAAAGTCAGTCAGTATCACGATGCGATATATCAATATTCGCGGTTCACGTTCAGTGTTGGCGGAGTCTCGATGCCTACTTGGTAAGTAATATTCCTTCCAGATTACCCCCGGTCTTCCAAGCTAACAAAAAGTCTACGCAGGAAATCACATTTAATACATCTAAATGACCAGGCTTTAGTGTTTGCCGGCGCGGACACACGAATCAATTCATAGCCAAGTCTTCTCAGCACGTATTCCTCCACTGATAGTTGTTTTCAACTCTCGCCGGTGGGAATTCGCAGCCTTGACAGTCAAGTCAGTCATCTCCAAGTCAGCCAGTCACCTCAAGTCGAATCAGCAGGCAAAGAGACTCCTCCCATCTGGATGTTGTGTGTGGGAACACGGCATACGGGTTTAACGTGGACATTGGGACATTTTACGGTAAGTATAGCTCGCCAGGGATCCATCCACCTCTCTTTATTTATCATGATATTCGATTCTATCTATCATGGTATTGTATTCCTCTCGTGCACCGAACGTTGTGTTTGGCCTGCGTGTGAGAGAACGTTTTCATCATCATTGCCATAGTCAAAGGTACCCTTGGTGCTGTTCGACGGTGATGCATGCATGTACTTGCGGCTTGATTTATAGCTGCTTTATTGGATCTCTGGTGGGTGAGTATTTACTTTCTTGGTAACGCGGAGAGCGATGGCTTTGGGGATTAGCCATCGTGGTTCACAAGTACTCGCGATCGTACCAACTATGTAAGTCTTCTTTCATCGGTCGATATGTTGGACACAGCTAACGGATTTTCCTAGATGCAAAGGATTTCTAAGACTATATGAGCATTCTCGCTGGATGCAGTGGAAGATACGCTGCTGGCTTCAGCTCATCTTTCCCGGCTTGGGGATTTCAGCAGGCTGCTTCGTCTCGGTGTTGAGACCGGGCATGCCCTTTGCTTCTTGGGTCTTCGACAGTCACCTTGATATTCCACAACAGAGGAATACACACCCTTCCAAGACATACTAGTTGGTACTATTCGCGGTAAGAATATTCGGGCAAGATCAGGAGCTCACATCGGCACATCTCACAAACACAAACCTCTACCTATCGACGCAGCGAGCTCTCACATACACTTTCGGTTTTATCATTCTCTATCTCTGTCTCTCTCTACCTCTCTTTGAAGTCTCTCATAAGTCTCGCAAAACAACCAGAGATGGCAGCACAACCAGGCTCGTGGCTCCAAAAAAACAAGAAGAAAAAAGAAAAGAAAAGAAAAGCAAAGAAGAAGAAAAACACACAATCTCGAGCCATGAAGCCATGTCATGATTCCATCAACAGGCAAAAACGTCACCCAAGTCTTTACCGATAGTGGTCTCAAAACGTCAAAAATGACCCCATCACGAAAGCCAACAACAAAAACGAGACCTGATGTGAGCGTGCCTTTCTTGCCCGCTATTCTTACGACCTATACACGACACTCAGGCTCATGGACAACAGTTAGAAGGCCTTCTTCGCTACATGAAGGCCATCAACCTCCAAAGTACGAGAAATGGACTTGACAAGTCATATGAGAAAGCCATACTCAACATAAAATACGGCCTCATGGAGTACCTCAAAATATGCGGTCAAATCAAGATGCCCAGCCATGCAGTTTCGTCATCAAAAACATGAATCACCGACTATATACTACGTCTGTATATATGACATCTTGCGCATGGCTGGGTCCATTCATCATGTTTAATCCCCCACGATGAATGTTTCTCATACATATATACAAACGATGGAGGTTTTGTTAAGAAGAAGATTAGAGAATCCGGTGGATACAAATGTGGGGGAGGAGGGGGGAGAGGAGGATCTGGAATTGAGGACCAAGGCATGAAAGGAAGACCCATTGTCAAAGAGAAGACATGGGAATTAGAATAGAATAGAAACAAACAAGATACAGAACCAAATAATAGAATAGAAGAAGCAGACGAGAGATGAGGGGAAAGAGCAAGAAGACGAAGACGAAATTTGACGAAGATAACAAAAGAGGGTGCGAAAAAATGGGGTGGGAAGCAGAAAACGAAAGAGGATGAATGGCAAAGAAAATAATCAAATGGAGCAAAGACAAATCTTAAGAGAAGGAAATGGAGACATTAAATATCTGAACAAGTGATGTGGAAGAAAATTCTGGGATTGGAAATGAAAACGAAGGGGACATGGAAAATGATACGGGGATGAGCATTATGAACTTTACGCACCTGTACAACACCACGAACGACAAACATCTTATGCCTGTATATAGAATATCACGAAGGGATGGCTTCACTTGGCCGTGGATGAAACCTTTGAAGAAACACGGCTTATCATCATATGGAGGAGACTCAAGGATATATATGTCTTATTATATCTACAGCATTTCGCGATAGTTCTAGCCTTGCGATCCGTATATATCAAAGCAACATGAGGCACCCGGGTACTGTATCCTACCACAACATGTTAATAAATCAGGTATGCTTTAATGGATTTTCTCAACAGATTCATATATGTCTGCACGATCTCTGTCTAAAACGGTCTCATGAATTAGATCTAAATCCTCACTCTCAAGGAAGGCGTCTGGCTTGCGAGACAACTCTCAGACGAAAGCTCACATCTGTCTGGGAATTCACCCATCTGAGACTTACATTTAATTCACTGCGTACAAAGACTCACAGCTCTTACGCTTCGTCTTAATTCCCCGATAGCTCCTCGTATAATACGAGTCTGCAACCGTCCCGTTTCTTGATTCTCGATGCTAGCTACGGACGCTTCTGACTTCACGCTGATGACTACTCCCTGTTATGACGATTGCATACCACGAAACCGCCATATGGTACTCAACTGCCTGCAGTGACGGGAAGCTTCTAGTGGTGACGTCAGAAGACATTTAAGTCTTCCCTATGAAGTTAAGCGAAACTTCTAGAGGAGGCGTATACCTGAAGAGCATAGAAGGATGGAGGAGGAAAAGCATGAACTCTGTTATAAGTATCACGCCAATACTAGACTATGGATATCTGCATGGCTCCTATTACTCTTCACCATACGCTTTGCGACAAGTACAAATGAAGGCTCTATCGCTACACAATGGGATGCGCCCGCTGCAGTGCTTGCGGTATATATTCTACGATTCTACGATAGAGCTCAAAGCTGTCAGTGCTGAGCTCAATTACTGTCGCTGTCGTAACGTACAAGGGTGTAGCGCCTTTGTCAGCCGCTCTCTCCTTAGCGTGCGCTAGAGAACAAAGAGCTGACGGGCAGCTTTGCTGAGCAGGTACTATAAATATCATATATGATCTACTCTCTCTCCCCTTCTCTCCTCTTTCACTTTCATCTCTCCATCCTTTATTAATCTCATACTCAACGTCCTTCATAACCACCGAAAAGAAAAACCTGGACAAAGGTTTCATGACATATATTTGGGGCCGTACGCGTAACGCAAAATGATACGATTATATATAAATGGCTTATGATAACGCTCCGAGCAGCAGCGATGGTGATACCTGTGATCTCTTCCGTGTTGGTCTACAATGAAGGGTCTACTGGCATGAACACGATAATCTCCATTCTCAGAGACATGCAATAATAATGCAAGAATATGATGAAAATCAACAACTCATCACATGAAGTGACAGAATGCTAATCGCATCACTCAACAGAAGCATGTCGACCAAGATCAATCTATAAATCTAGGCCATAAGTTGACCAAACGCATGACTGTAAAGAGGCCACCCACAAGACATGTCCAGACAGCTCGATCAAGCATCATTCTCAAGAGAGCTTTGGAGATCTTGATGATATGTATTATATCTGTTGCTGGGGATGTCAACGACAGAATCATAGGATTTCATCGCATTTAGTGGTACACCACAAACTACCGACTTATGAACTGCCCTTCACTCGGTGTGAAGCGCTCGAAGGCTTACTAGCTATTGTCTGCTGGTCGGTCTTTGTATGCTCAGAAGTTACCGTAAGACCTATCGCGATCCGGGAAGATCTCAATAGCATGACGAAAGAAGAAAAGAAAACCTTTATATATATACAAATACTGCAAATGCTCTTATCATTCATGTCTAGGGAGTCTAGGGAGGTTGCAGCTGCGCAACGGAAGCAGTCTATGACGAATATGTCTATTCCACACCATATATATACATGCAGAGGAGGACTTACCGACAAAGACCAAAAATTATGAGATGCCACGAGACTTTTCCCCAGCAATATGCCCCAAACCAGCCACCGCAGTATACGTGTCCCGCCAGAGCTTGTCAATTTCAAAATGACCAAGTCAAGTATCTATAGGTGGGTAGTAGCGGAAATGTACAAGCCGACGCAAGAGACCGCCGCAAGACTCAAAGAAACTCTGGACATGCCAGCCGCGCCGGGCAATCGGCCCAAGAGGCGACCAAGGCTATCATAGATGCGCTGAATGCCTGCGAATTGATTATGGCACAAACAAAACATCCACCACTCTACATATATAGACGGGTCATGGAAATCAACAGGAAGAACCAAAACAATCATGACCACGCAACAAAGCTATATGAGATATTCCATGTATGCAGATACCTAACAAATGAACTTCGCACTGAGATATATACCACGGAGGATCCAATATGGATTTTCGACGCAGAAGCGGGAATCCCCAAGATATGAAGCTCCCAGAGTTGAATACCATATCTGGGGTAGACGACAAACTCTGTCTCCCTGATGACTATATACTGAGCTCAATATTGATTTAATACTGACGGGGTGAGCATGGATTATGTAAAACCCTCGATCAGACCAAATATCAACTCCATGGCCTCTACAAAGCAATAACCTCATATGATTTTATTCATTTTATATTGTCGTCTCCTCACCTCGTATACAGGTACAGGCATTCACACACAACGGTGTTGACTCCGCCCCAGAAAGTAGTTATTTCAAAACTATATTATTGTACTATGAACATAATCCTCTGGCTTTCTTCCATCCCTCATACCCTCTGCTTTTATCAATCAACACTTGGCACGATGTTCTCTCCTGAGAATCTCAACTATAAATCGAACCATAAATGCATCGATAAGATGATTTCAACCATCTCTCGCGACAAGTTATGTCTGTATCTCTATACTATCCGAAATCATGACTACCTTACCTACATTCAAAGCTAGTTCGGATGCACCATTGAGAATATGTATCCTACAACCAATATCTTACCACCGCATGATGATCCGCCAAATAAATGTCAGCTCTATTGATGGGGAGCTATATATAGCCGAACAAATTGGGTGGCATACCCTTCATGCATTATTCACGGTGATTATACTCCAGCAGGAGGGACTTGGACGCTGAGTGTGCTCTTATGTTGTTGAAAACGAGCCAGGCAATCTTGCGACACTATGCTATCTATCAAACAGAATCTTTCACAGTAATTAGCATGATATGGCCTACAGGCAACTCGAAAAGCTGAGAATTATGGAAACTAGAGGTAATAATCTCGAAAAATGACTACAGTGCCTGGAATTGAGGCTTACAACATAGGCCCTGGTCAGGGGTTAGAATTGCAGGCAAATCTCGATAGAGACGGCAAATACATGTATAAGCAGCCAGTGTAAGAATCAAACAATAAACCCACTACCACGACAAAGTTTAATGCACGACAGCTGCCAGTCTTCCCGACCCCACGCAAAAGAAAGGCCTATGAAATTGCTACCTTGTACAGCTGGCGGAACTGGAGCATGAGAGCTTGCTAATGAACCCTCATCTCCTGGTTGTTGACTGCGGCCTTGTTAGATTCCAATATTTTAAACGAATGCCGCCGCTCATTCCTCAGTCGATGGCTTTGACTACTAATCGAGTTTGCAGTTTTGGAAGGAGCCTGACGAGATCAGGACGCAAACAATCTGAAGCGTCCATTCGAGCACATGTCCCTCACTACAATTTACTTTGAATGAAAAAGATCATCCAATGAAACAGTATTCTTCCCAGACATGGACGAGCCATATGACCTCAAATATCTACAATCCAAATGACTAAAGTTCTAGCATCAGAACTCTACCGATCTGCGAGCAGTAATCATGTCACATATATAAGTCTCTGTCCCTATCGAGATTCATGATCGTCTCTGAATACCAAATCTCCACTATTTTACACCTATTGAGATCCCCGAGATCTTCTTCAAGATTCAGGCGGCTTTCTAATTTTACGTCGCTCAATACAGGATCCAAGAAGCTTGAGTCAATATATACCAAGAGCAGAAGGAGCGCCTGCGTGCGGTGCGATCAAACTACAAGTACTCAGAATTTGTTTGATGTCTTGACAATATTTTTTCCCCAGTCAAACCGTCGTATCATCAATGCGGAATATCGATCTATATATCCATGGATGAGAAAATGATATGGACCAAGACAGGCTACGATCCCCATATGTGTTTCTAAGAAAATGTCTTCATTAACCGGGACCATGTCAAGTTTGCACGTTTGGATCACTATTTTGAGTACTCCAACATCGCATGTGCCCCTATGGAACGGGATGCAGCGAATTAGTGTGCGATTGGAGAGCCCCGGCCGGGATGAGAAATGGCGTTTGATCGTCGTCTATCGAGGGCTGAATGACCCTATGCCCGAAACTCTATTAAGAGCAAAGAGCGCGGATATTGACACCAGAACCATTACGACTGCATGTTTTGCCTAATAAAGCGTGCTGTTATAACAGTCATCCAAGAGACTTTATGTATTTGACAGGCCGAGGGCCAGAAAACTCTATTCAGAGGATATTTGGCGGTCAGCTCAAGACAATTTAACCGATGGATGTAAAATCCATCGATGCTTGAAAGCTCATGATGGTGATATGAGCAAATGCGTACCGATCAATCTCACTATTATAGAGCTTGCGCAATTAGCAGGACGCGCCTCATGCTAGCTTCGAACATATCCCGACTGACTTACGGACGCAATTATCAGTACAGCGTAAATCCCCGGCTATAATAAGATATCACTCAGTACTGTCCTCACCTGGTATGAAGGTATTAGCAAATCCGCATTGCGCGAACAGCTTATGATCTACTAGCGGACGCCCTCAAATATTTCATGTTACACATCCGCCAAGCTCGAGCAGAAGCTGGATGTGGCGTTCCATAAAAAGGAACTATGAGTATCTTGACCTACGTCAAGTCGCAATCCATGCGTAGCCACTTTGCAACCACAGTCTGGGACCGCGACATGAATATCAAGGCTAATTGACATGGAGAGTAACCGAACGTCAACATTCTCATCGCCAAGATCCGGTCCATCGACAATCGCTTTCAGCGACCACACAAAATGGATCCATGATTCTCATTCACTGTCGTCACCCGAGAGGTAATCACACCATATAAGGCATTCCAACAGCGATGGCTAAGTTTGAAATCAAACAAGCGCCACATGCCATGACTGCCACACACAACGAACTCCTATTCACGATTGTTATGAGATGTGCAAGAACGAGATTGCTCAATATTTCATCGCCTCATTTCCAGGGATTATAGTGTCACCTGGAACAACCATCTTTGAAAATCTTCTATTGAACGATCAACCGGATGGTGTTTATCCTCGAGAGATTTAGCTCTCTAGCCTTACAAATCTCAAGATATGACTCCCAACAACATTCAATTCTAAGAATCGCGAATCGATCGACTCGAGAGAGACATCGAGGATTTGGAGGCGTCTGTGCCATGAAAACTATTATACCATCAGCGGAAGGATGGAACCGCTCGAAATATGTAGCTCCCATACTTTCCAAAGCCCGATATATGAGCGTCAACAACTCTCTAGCGCCGGAAAAACTTATCAGACGGACTTACTAAATGGTATGAACCAGAAGTAGCAACTGACAAAGGGTACATGATCATTCTAACTACAGACAATTATAGAATGAGCCCATGTTTACATTTTGCATAAAGATATAAAATCAACCAAAGACTCTAGCTCGGAGCAATCCAAGGTATGATATAGACTCCATTCTCGTATCAACCACATAAGAGTTCAGCGTGTTCACCAACGACAAAATGAGAGGTATTACTATGAGAACAGTTCGCTTCACTGCCTGTATCAGATATCTATATCCCAGACGCCATATGGAGGTTTCGTCTATTATATGCAACTTCAAGACGGTAGCCACGGTGCTCAAAAATACGTGGTCTCCGATAATGCAGGTGTACGCTTATGCTTGTACCTCCTCACATGCGTTGCTCTCTGCACGGAAATAAAAATGAGCCCCATGAATCGTGGGCAGAGCTGAAAGATATGATACGCGGCTGGTTACATGAGTCCCTGAGCCAAAGGTAGAAGCTGAAGCCGACAACGCTAAAGATGAATTGCTAATGGCCGGACACGATTTTTAGAGCGTTAGATTCAAAATGCCATGGATCATATGGTTCGACAGGAGCACCGCCACAAGCGAAGACAAAATGCTCATAATCTAGCTTTGCAAAATCTACTCGGTGCCGCCGAAGTGATGAGACACCCAGACAGGTCTAGATCGGAGCCTAGCCGTGACGGATTACTTGCACCGAACGAAGCTCTCTTTAGTCTTCCAAAGAATGGTACCTACCCCCTACAAAGTTTACTGGTCCGTGAATAGAACAGATGCAGTATCAAAACAAAGCTCCAGAGAAGACCTATGACCCTCATACATCTACCGGACGGAGTCGCTCGAAATGATATGAACAGCTGAAGCTTCTGTGAGACTATCGGATAATTACCCTCCGATGACTGACCTACCAATATTCAAACGGCTAAAAACTATGCCAGTACCATAGAAAGCACCACCATAGAGAAACGATACCTATGGATCATAAACTATTTGATATAACATGTATGACAACGAGCTTGCAACCAGAGCGAGTACATGGACGGAAAAAATACTTTCCTTCGACCAATGGTCAGAACTACGATGCTTAGCAAGAAGAGCTCGAGTTCAAGGCATCGCACTATGGCATAGAAGCTAAGAGATAGGGTTCATGCTTGTTTTCTTGCTTTTTATATTAAGCGCATACCTGCTACTCTTCGATATCTCATCTTATGTGCAGGGACCTCCTATCATTTGTTTCCTCATGCGCATCACTGAGGGGCGTATCGATCTTGTTATTCTTTACACATATGCTTATAATGTGACGGCATACAACTCTCTCTCCGTTATTCACTCATGTCCCAGGCACCTAGCAATAGCCGGGCAGCCGAGTAGGCGCATCATTTCCATCAGGCCTGGAAGATCTCATGGCGGCCGTACACACATACGTCATGAGGCTAAGATAGATTGCCATCGAAGTCGTACAATGGGATGGACCGACCTATAAAGCTATGAAGAAACCCGTAGTGGCATAAGGCTTGTACCGGGAACATGAAACAAGACATCTTCTGAACATATTCATCATGCATATGCAAACGATCCAAAATCCGATTATGGTTCAATAAATTAGTCTAGACGGCAGATTGCAGCCTCAAAAACCAACGGACAGAAGATCAAACATGTCCATCTCATGGCCTTGTCAGCCTGATCACCACTGAATGAAGGTGAGAGATTATACGATCATGCATGCTCCGTATCTATGCACAAATATACAGAGATACCTCTGCATATATTTATATACACACAGAATTCATCATGCTAACGGGGGTAACTCCGATGAAATAAACCTCTACGTCAATTACAGAATCTCGAACCGAAATTCAGATTGTTACTTGGATCTGAAAGAGAAATGCGCAGCTATAGTCGGCAATTTCATGGGTTGATTTAGTCATTGTCACAAATTTGACAACAGAAAAATTCATAGCTTGCAACTTCTGCCAGGAACAGCAGTAGAAACGGACTATCACATCCAAATCTCTCGTCAAGTCTGTTGTGTGCTCGCAAAGCAAGTGCACCCCCAGTATATCACGGTGTATCAAGCACAAGCATATATAGTCATCAAAAGTCAACACTCAATACAAACGCAAGATATGCAGAGTTTCGTCTAGCGTTCGTACAGACTGGGAACCTACGCTCGTCATAGATGAAGCACGGCTATAAGTCCAGCGCAGACATTAAAAACCATGATACCTGCATCATCATGGCCGCAAAAGCCGGTGGCATCGATCGATCCACAATATAATTACTGATACACACAGCCTCGGCCAAATGTCGCAGGACAAAATGAATGAGACGTCCAGGCAATTGCATCTAGGTGCAACAATTTGACGGCAACATGCACCACACAGCTAGAATCACGGAAGGAAGAGCCTTTGGTATCCCGGTCCATGGATTCACCGCGAAGCTGATGAATAAGAAGAGACTTGAGGATCATACAAATTGCGCAATATTTATGCAACAAAATTCATGGAGGTCTGCCATGTCGTCGTTCGACACAAGCCTTCGACTTCTGGCATGGGCGGTGGTCTATCCTTGCTAAAGACGCACAGTTCATGTACGAGGTAATTAGGATGGGTCCATCAGTCGCATGGTTAGATCTTACCCCCAAAAATATACCTCTTCGTTCGCATGGCCAGCGTAAAGAGGCGCAAATGTTGCTCACAACAGTCACAACACATCGGGAAGATTCCATGGTTGCACGCTTCCAGCAACTTATCTGAAAGTGTTGGTAGCATTGCGCTGCCCCTTCTCTCTCTTTCATCGATGAATCTTCATCACAAATTTCCTCGCACGCACGCGCTACACACTCGAAGGACAAGTCAGTCATCAACGGTCGAACGAGACATTATGAAAGAGCTTCAACGTCCTCAAGAAACCTCTCTGGCACTGACGAGCCGGCGTCACTGTCCAGTCGAGTGTGGGGGTAAGTTATCCACATCTACCCAGGTCCATCGACGTTATCGTGTATTAGCTATATCGCACGCATCAGCGAGAATTTCAGGTCACAGAACGCTAATATGTACCTAGCCAAACGAATTCGCCATGTTGCGCCCCACGACGTTGCTTTCGACCCTCATCACGAGTAAGCAGGGACCGTGCGGGTAACCACGATGGCCTTCTCAAGAAAGGGGAGACGTACATTATAATGGAATTTAAGTATGACGGTACAAGGTTGTGTTATGGCATAGATAGGCAGAATGCTTACTTCTGAGATAGCGGTTGTGCATTGACAGCCGCTGCCTCTAGCAGTGACTTCGCCCTCTCCATCTCGTGGCTTCGGCCAATCGTTGAGGAACATACACTCTGACGACTTTCAGTCATGCTGCTGCCTGCGGGCACCAGGCTTGGATACGTGAAACGGGGACCATGATAATAGTAACTTCATCGGTACGTATACACTTACTATTCGCCCGTAATAATGGAGATGTGCATCGGTTAATAGTGTATCGCGGATACAGTGTCTAGTCGCATCAATGGCGATGCTACGACCACTCGTCTCCTCAAATCCGGTCTACTGTCCATTGCATGTTGCATGTACCGCTGGTGCTACCCTTGATGCCGCCATATACCAGCTTCGCCTGAAAGCTTTCTCAGCACAAATCTGAGCTACTCCGGCCTGCTGCGTCGATCGAGTCATGTTCGTCCTGCGTGGAATAACCTATGCCTAGTAGGGATGCAAAGGTCGACCCGCAAACGACTGGACTGGATCACGTGGGGCTGATGGGGGTCTCCCCGCTCCATGGTGCTGGAGTGGTGATTTGCATCGCCGCCCTCTCCATCGACCCCATGAAGACTGGCTGTGGTTGCGTATGAAGTGGCTGTTATTCTCCAATAATAAGTCGACTTCTGGGAATGCCTCGCAATATGCAAAAGCGAACCGGCAAATACTCCAGAAAAAATCCGGCAGTGCTAAAGCTGCCAGTACCAGGGCCTCGCCTTCGGCCATGCGAAGTGCCGCTGGAAGAGCTGGAATCAGGAACGAAAGATCTGGAAATTGACCATACCAGTCTAGTAGCTAGACGAGAGTATGCAACCAACCCCGATCTTCTAATACATGGGCGCCATCATCGAGCAGCTAGATTGGACGGATGCCCTGATATACGGCATCTTGATATATGCAGCATCCATTGTTCATGTTTGACTATCTGGGAAACAGAATGTCAGTGCTGGCGCGAGAAACGGGGCAGATCAATCAGCGCATGCGCAGATATGTCAAGCTACATGGATTTGATAGCCGGATATGCGTGATATGCATGCATAACTAGCCAATACATGCATCTCAGTCTACGTAATAGGCTCCTCCCATTATGTTGGATCCTAATTTATGCTACCAGGAGGCGGAAATAGAAAAGGTACCGCGCCTACCAACCACCAAGTTATGAGCCCATAAACGCAGTGTGGCTACCGCAACCCTGTCGAATAATTTTATCGCAATCATTATGTTATGATCTTACGCCCTATTTTCTCACATCTATATGTGAATATGCCGGCCAGTTCTGGCCGCTCTGAGGGCGGTAATGCGATATACGATACGCGGCACAGTGGCTTTCTCATCTCCATCTATGTTTCCCAATATGATGGTATCAGCGCGAGACCAGATTGCGAGTTGGCCGAGAACTTTGATGGATAATCGACCCCGTCTTTCTTGGTTTTTCTTGCTTTATTTTTTTGGTTTTGTGCGCCCCAATGAACCGTTTGTTTCGGGCCGCACGCCGGAGTTCGAGGCAGCCACATTGTATGGGCGCCAGCTGCTATCCGGACGATGACATCGCCATGAATGACGTCCCCGCGATTCTGGATCAGCGGAGGTATAGCTGCTAACCTCGGTAATCAGCGAACAAGAAGGCGGATCCAAATGTTGCAACTCAGTACGACCATTCACTTGAGATGAGTGATCTAGATAAGGCGATGATTTGAAAGAGAAGGTCGAAACAGTATATGACTGCTAGCTACGCTATCTTCGACCTAGAGCGGAGAAGCCTCCCGGGGCTATGGGCCTTCACGATGATTTAAGACCGTGCGTTCGGGGACCGATATGAGATCAATAGACGGACCGGCTGCATTGCATAGCAGAGGCAACTAAGCAGTCTACCAGGTCGAAGAGAGGGACCTCTACGTCCCTAGTCCGTTCAACGCTAAGACTGTGCACATGATCCCGATACAGATAGTTCCGCGTTTGGTCAGGGAGTTTAGCATGGGATCGGAGGATCTCTGGTGGAAGAATGAATGGTACACTGAAACGTTTTGAACAGTGATAATGCCACATTCTGAGTTCACCAAACAAGTATGCAAATATTCGCCAGTCCACATTCAGTCTCAAGGGAATGTCCAGACGGTGCGATTGAATCAAGAGGTGGAGGACATGCTTCACTACTATTCTGACGGAAGTGAGGAATATAACAAAGACAACCACGCTTATAATTAATCGCGTATCCCAAAGTTCCCATCAAGCGGTCGAACCTTTGCTGGAAGAACACAGACTTCGAGAGGAAAGAGCTGCAAGACAGCGAGCAGAATGGGAAGCGCGGAGATTGCGAGAGGGCCTGAGCACGCCGAACACACAAAACAAGCAAAGCACTCAACTGCAGACGCACGAGCTGCGGCTATCGCGCAGCATAACGCTAAGGTCGCAGAGCCTGAAGAACGAAAACAATCAGCCGCTGCTTTCACAAGTACCATTCCGGATAAATCTTTGTGGCACACGGTCAACGGCCTGGATACAATAGCTCGGAACCTTGGCGAGACTGTCGTATAATTCCAGCCAGATCGAAGGTATGGACAGATAATCAGGGGTGAACCTTCCAGGCAATCATGCTAGCCGTCGATGACAATATGGCGACGCACATATTGCGCTTTGAACGAAACCCCGGTGAAAGCAAAGACTTGGTTGGAACTTAAGCAAACTTGCAAGCCAGACTCAGCTGCGTCAGCTCACGCTCTGGTCTCATAGTCGGGACGAACATACTACGACCACGATACCGGTTTGAACGACTATTTGACAAAGTTCTAACGCGACCACGACGGCCAGTATATTCGACATACAACTCGACAGCTAACAAGTGCAAGCCTTCATGCCAGTCGATGCGAGTATCCGCAAGAAACCAGAGCATTTATTTCAGGGTTCATTGGCAACCAGAACATACGGGCGACAGACTAGGCGAAGTTAGGAATGAGAAACCTTGTACTCAAAGGAGTAGGAATGCATCGAAAGTGTACAAACAGGACAACAAGAGGCGCCGTCATCGGTCTTGTATGGGTCAAGCTGGTAGGAAAATCGCAATCAAACGTTTCTGTGAGTACTGCAAAAAGCAGAGGCATGGGGGAAAATACTGCTGAGGTTTGTTCCCAGGAAAGGGAGAGGAGATATGCGGACTTCAGTTCTTATTTGATAACATTATAACATTGATGACGGCCATTTTCTTTCCACCGGGGTTATGGATAACCTGTTTCTATCCCGCAAGAAAATTAGATGGAGGTAATTATGGCATGATAGCCAGAGATAGCTGGATTGGGCGGCAGTAGGACATGATCTTTTACGACATATTTTATAATCAGATGTAATATATTGATATACTCGTCTACGATCTGTATCTACTTGCCCCTCCCAGTTCCACTACTACTTTTATTTATAATTACGATAAATGCTATCATGATGGGAATGCATCTGCGGGAGATCTGGTCTGCGTTGGAAGCGTGGTATTTATGACGTCGCACAAGACTGCCGTTTTGGGCAGGCGCAGAATTGATTCTGGCGCTACTTGAACGGACGGCAGGCCGTGGCCGAGACCAGACGCGACGAGCGGGTTTGCGACCGCATTCGAGACAGCGTCAGCTCAGCATCCCGTTAGCTAAGTCCGTGGCCGGAGCTCGCACCAACAGTTAGCTACGCCGGACGTACTTACATACAGCTATTCTATCCAGCAGCTGGAAGCAGAATGGGTGTGAATCTAGGGATGTTAGTTGGGCAGCTGCCCCAACAAAATCGGCGGAACAACGTTTGACGACGCCTCAACGCTTTTCGCTTCGAGCCAGAAAAGTGACCATGTCTCCCCACAACTGCCTGGCCGGCCTGCCCTCCACGCCCGTCGGGGCTCCCATCCCGCTCGTCCGCCGTCGCGGCCCTGCCGCATGCTGCTCCGGTCTGGCGAATCGCAGCTCTTCCTGCAGCCGAGGCCTGCGATGTTTAACATGTTTCCTGCTGTCTTGTGACGCCGTTGAGGGGCCATTGGGGAGCCCGCTAGCGTCGATTTCCGTCGTGCATTCCCCCGTTCCGGCCAGCTGCCAGACCCGATAGTCTCGATACTGTCATGGAGAATTTTATATGCGCGGAGGACGCTCTCGATACGGCCGCTGCTGCTGCTACTCTCGCTGGCTGGTGATTGTCTTGTGCTGATATAAGATAACGCTGGGGGCC
The DNA here is from genome assembly GCA_020064725.1 of Drechslerella dactyloides. NCBI lineage: Eukaryota > Fungi > Ascomycota > Orbiliomycetes > Orbiliales > Orbiliaceae > Drechslerella > Drechslerella dactyloides. The sequence goes on from JAGTWJ010000017.1 coordinate 960,022, forward strand.
GGCCGGTTGGTTGGTGGTGGAGGGAGGATATGCATAAAACCTTCTCGCCCGCGAGCTAAATTCCGGCACTTACTTCTCCACACCCTCCATCAATCCACTCGCTCCCTATCACCGTCTCGCAATTAATTGACGAGAGCACGTCCCGACTCTCCTGAACAATCCAGACACGTAGAGAGTTCACCAGCCAGCCCGTGGGTGCTGAGAAATAACCCGCAATGTCGACCGTCCGCCTCGTCGTTCCGCCATCCTCCTTCTTCACCTTCAACAACTCCACCGCACAGCCCGTCATCCCGCCGTCGATACCCCACGCTATCCCCAGCGACATCTACACCCGCCTCCTCGACGTCCGCGTCCCCATCACCATCGCCACCGTCTATGCGATCACAGTGCATTTCCTGAACGGGTTCGCCTCGCGGACGTCCCCGCCGACACCGTACGCCTTCGCCCGGACGGCGGCGTTCAAGTACCTTGTCATCCTGCACAATGCCTTTCTAGCCGTCTACTCCGCGTGGACGTTCGTGGGCATCACGTCGACGCTGCAGCGGACGGTCAGCTGGGACAATGGCTTTGGCGGGTTCGTGCACGGGCTGTGCAAGATCCATGATGACAGCGTCGCCGTGGGCATTAACGATGTCAGCGGGCTCGGCGGCGTGAGTCGGATTGACGGCAGCGGGCTGTGGGAGGAGGGATTGGCGTTTTACGGGTGGCTGTTCTACCTCAGCAAGTTTTACGAGGTCATCGACACAGCCATCATCCTTGCGAAGGGCCGCAAGAGCAGCACCCTGCAGACTTGTCAGTATCCCTTTATACAATATTTATAAAAAGTTTTTGAGTGAACATACGCTGATATGAAGATAGACCACCACGCTGGTGCCATGCTGTGCATGTGGGCGGGCATCCGGTTCATGTCCCCGCCAATCTTCATCTTTGTCCTCTTCAACTCCGCAATTCACACGCTCATGGTGCGTACCCTCACCCCCAACCTACACCAGTCAGCCAACAACATACCAAAACAAAAACCACTAACATGTGAGCAGTACACTTACTACACTCTCTCCGCGCTGAAAATCCGCGTCCCAATGTTCATGAAACGCCTCCTGACAACGCTCCAAATTACGCAATTCCTCGTGGGCGGTTCCGGCGCCGCCATCCAGATCTTCATAAGCTACGTCCCGCCAACGGTGCTCAACGAGATCTCCGACACGATTAAAGAAAACAGCGGCATAGACGTCACGCTCAACCGCGAGTTCGTCAGCTGTCTCAGCGGCGGGGCGGAAGTGTGGGCGGTCGTTACGAACGTCGTCTACCTCACGCCGCTGACGTATTTGTTCGTCATGTTTTTCATCCGGAGTTATCTCGCGCCGCGGAGCCGTAAGCCCACCGCTGCTTCACCTAAGGCGGCCGTCCGTCCGAAGGGCGAGGTTGTCGGGTAGTTAGCGCATACTTGTACCGTTGTGCAGCCGGGTCGATATGGTGGTGGTGGTGGTGGTGAGGCGGGCGGTGGTTGATAGATAGATACGATACGATATCCACGTTTGACAGATTTTCGCAAGCGCGTGGCTGGATTGGATTGGAACGGCAGGTGGGGACAGCGTTTCCCGTATGGGTGTGCGTTCATGGATGCACAGGGTTATCCCAGGATGTCCGCTTCTATTCGCTACCCTTTCTCTCTTTCGTCGTTCGTTACACGGTAGGGTTTCTTTCTTCATTACATAACCCGGCTGGGTTTCTACTTGCCGTCGTTTTGGGGTCGGTGTTTTTTGTGCATTCTTTGCATGTATGTATATTATTATGATGGCTATGTATTCTTTCCGAATAGGATTTTGGTCGATTGATGCCATTGGCGTTCAGGTGAGCTTTGCATTTCGCTGTTGAGGATGCGGGTTTTTGCATGATTGCATTGTGACGCAGTCAGGTCGCCAAGGTATACTCGATGATGCGTTGCAGGTGCTCGTTGTCGAGATTTCACCCAGCCGGCTGTTACCGACCATGCGCATGTACTTCTTAAATATCATGTTGAGCGGGGTAGTCGCATGGACAACAGGACTTCGCGCTTGAAGAAGAAGATTGTAGATTGTAAGAATGCACGGAACGTTGTCAGACTGGCTATGGATCCGGATGTCAGGCCGCAATATCTCATCTCAAGTTCGTGAAAACATGCAGGTAATATAAAGCAGCTGTCGACGGTCTTTGGTCCCGCGACCAATGCCGATGCAAACCGTCTCATCTGATATACATCATATCGCGGTTTATTCCCAGCTTCGCGCGTTCAAATTTCGCGAGTCCTTTGGCGGCTGGCTCGACTTCTCGATATATAAATGTACTTGGGTAATTGAGATAAAGTACTGACGACGAAAATACCCGATACAAAAAATTACCACTACCGCTAAATACACATACTCATACAATATACTGCCAGTCTACATCCGCTACGACGTGCCCGTGATTCTGTTCGCGTCCATGTCGACCGTCAGCGTCAGATTCGGATAAACCCTTCCTCCCATGGCATACGTCCACTCATACCCTTTCCCCCCCTCATCCAAACTCTGCAACCCCACCGTCCCACCGCCCGCCGCGCGCGCACTCACGCTGAAATACCGCACCAAAACAACGCTCTCGTCGCTTTCCAAGAATGACAGGATAAAATGGTTCCGCGGTTCGTCCTCATCGGTCGCCCAGCTCGATACCAGCCATTCTATCGTCAGGGTGCGGGATGGATAATTCCCCGATACGCCGTATACGATCCCTTGCTGCTCGCCAGATTCGATTAGCAGGTCGCTCCACAGCGGGCAGATTGCCGCGGCGGGGAGGATGTCGGTGTCGCTGCCGGGGAGTGGGGTGTTGTTGTAGGTTGCGTTTGGCGGCGGGGTGGTCGAGATGAAGCCGTTGACGGAGATGTAGAGGGATGCGTTTACGGGGAGGGTCGTGTTGTAGATGCGGATTGGGAAGGGGAGCGGGAGGGAGCTGAAGTCCTCGTCGTAGGTGAGGGGGCTGCCGGCGGTGAGGTTACCTAGCAGCGGGGTTGGGGTTGCGATGTACAGTCCCGGGACGGGGATTGTGGTTGTCGCCGTGGCTGTGACGGTGAAGTTCGCGCTGACGTCGGATGTCGTGGATATCGTGGTTGTGGAAGAGGAGGAGGTGGTGGTGGTGGAGGAAGAGGAGACGCCGATGCAGGAGCAGGCGGAGAGGTAGCCGATGTTGCCAAAGCAGGCGGTGGCGTAGTCTGGTATGCTCGAGACGGCGCGCGGGGCGATGAGGGGCGAGGATTGTGAGAGGGGTGTCACGGTGTTCGTCAGCGTGACGGTCGTGAACGTCGTAAACGTTCTCGTCGCCCTGTTCTCGTTAACCTCATCTACACTCATACAACTATAGGTGAAGATGGTGAGGATGGGGCTTACAGTGTCCAGGTGGTCGTGGGGGCGATGCCGATGAAGGAAGAACAGTCATCCGACGCCTGTGCGATCCGTGAACTTGCCTGCAACGCTGCTCGTCAACATCCCATTTCGCCGTCCCGTTAGCATTTGCGGTTCGTGAGGTTCGCGAATTCGTCGATGGTGATTGCAGTTCGTGAAGATAGTATATGATAGGATCGATATCATATAGAAATGCAGTTAACGTTGTGTATGAGTACATACCCTGAAGACAGACGTCGTTCTTGCACACCATGGCACTGGCCGCTGCGACCAGGCCGACGAGGCCGACTACCACCGTTCTCTTCATGATGTTGTTGATCTAAATATTATACGGGCCCTGCGAGATTATATAGTGATATTAATTAATTCATCTGTAGAATCAATCTACTGTCAGCAAAGTTCCGCATAATCTTAAGCGCTGCCAAATATAGACCGCCGAAAGCTTAGACGAGTTCCATTGATGATAATGCATTAAGATGTTTCATAACCTCATGCATGGGTGTATGGGGTATATTCTAGGAACTGACTTCTATCAACGCTCCGGTAATTAATATATCGTGAAGGCGCAAAGATTGTCGTATCGATCGTTTCCCCGGGACAGAACAAGCACGGATGCATCGCGGCAGCACCCTGACAATATATACATGCATGCACGCACCCGTATACGTATACGTATACATAATATTCTCGGCCATCGTCACACCGGTGTATATACAGTTTTTCCCTGCCTAACAGATGCCCTCGGATCCGAAAGGTGGTCGACTGATGTGGCCTGGGCCAGGAACCGGGGACGGAGATAGGTGTACATGTACATTACATCGACACGCATCGAGATTAGTATTCCCCACCGCGCTGTGATAGGCATGGATTGCCCACTTTAAGCTTAAATCTTCTGTGTGGCTTTGGGACGAAACGACACGGCTGAGGGCCATCGATTAATCTAGGTATACGGCTGGCAGTTGGCACTCCTTGGAGCCAGATTTTCTGGGTGGGCTGCAGCTCAGGAATCCTTCAGCTCGCCCGGGTTATGATTTTGTACTGCTCTCGGTGTATTTGGCGGTGCGTAGGCGTATACGCTATATTATTCTGGTATATATATCCCTGTGGCTGGTCCTGTTGGAGTTACGGCTACAGGGCTTACGCACTCTTGCGGGTGTCGGCATCGACATCTTCGACATGTTTTTTGTCATTCACACTCACGAGGAGATTTTTGAGCGGATGGAAAGTTCGAATCAAGGTGATTGCACACTCTATTTTCCTTCACTAAATTTCATCAAGCTCTGAGGCAAAACGACGTTGTCTACGTCCGGGAACGAACCGCTGTATACTACACAGTATAACGAGAATCCGAAACTTGAAAAACAAGAGCACAATATATCGAGACATGTTCTTCGCCCGTCGAGAAGGCAGAAACCTGTCTACTGCAGTCATATCAGCGGTGTCCGTGCATCATGATACCAGATCTTGCCAGCCTGTACATTCGGGTAACCGCGCCATAGCCGGCCACTCGCAGCTCCGAATTCGTCGGCAATCTGGCAGCCATGCGGCGTTCGTGTCACGCGCTAGCCTAGACTATGCTGAGAGCTGCAGGAACGACAACAGCGTCCCCAAGACTAGAACGACAGATCCGCTGTATGGGTTCAATGCCGTGGCCTGTTGAGGTAGTACACGTTGCGCGTGGGCGTGACGTCGCGATAATCTTCTTTTGATTCAAAATCTTCGATCGTCGTATACTAGTTACGCTGGCTCTATATTATAGAATGTCCGTTTATGCCAACTATTTTTAACATTACAATCGTCTTAATTTTCTTTTACTACTAGTAGTTTTGCGTTCACTAAAACGACGGTGTCACGGTGCTATCATGCCCACTCTTTTTCGAGTTTGGCGTTCGTTCTATTTATTGATAACGCTATGTATAACCGTAATGTACAAATCAAAACGGTGATATAAATTCAATTATCTACTTGCGCAGTTGCGGAACTTGGAATAGAATGGTACTAGTATACTGATAACAGGGAATAAACTTGCTTGTGCGTAATATTAATATCGGATGAGTCTTTCTGAACAAAGAGTCCGTAAGCAGAACTGTTAAAATGCTCCGTGGGACAATCTTAGAATGATTGCTTGATCTAATATAGTACGTATACGTTTGAGAATGCGCTATCTCATCAATATTTCGAATGCGAGCAATATTAACCAAGATATCACGATGATTACACGCAACGGAGCGAAGTTTGGAACGTAGCGTCGTACAAAGTTCATTTAAATTGGAGATAAGATTGATATATCGCTACATGAACAAATAGAATTGTGTTTGCGTTAGACCTTACAAGCCGATTTCTAACGATCCACGGTTCATACATACGTACGAAAAATGCCATCGCGCTACTAATACGAGTATACTACAATAAAATACGCTAAATTCATCCGCGAGTAAGATTCGTGCTATAGTCTGGAAATTTTGGCCGAAGGAAGGAGGCTGGCCGAATCCTTTATACACCACGGCTCCGTGGTGGAGCGCGGTGCACTACCATAGTACAGTTCAGCGGCCCACGGGTTCCGAACGCACCAACGTAGCTAACGGGCTAATTATACACATGGTTGTCGGACGGATGCACGATGTGGTATTTATATATAGGGCTGACGTGGCGCGATCAATTTCCATATCCTTTCGTATATAGTGCTAGTTTACAATTTCCCGTTTTTATGTCTCTCTCAAAGAAGGTAAGTATAATAGCAGTGTCATTTTCACGACTGCAGCCAGCTGTGATTATATATATATATTAACGCGACCGTTTATAGCTTTGGAATATAAGAAAGTAGTACTATGTATATTAATGTAATATACTATCGATCGCGGGTTAGTATGCTACTAGAGTTAAGACTAGACTGTCTCATTGCTAGACCGCCAAGCTGTTCTAAGCTTTCGAAGCGTATGGCTATAGTATACGTACGTAGGAATACATGCACGGACAGCTGACTAGCGTTGTAGCTTGAGTACTGACAGATGGAACCTGTAGCTCCCGTTACGTATGTATCTATAGGATTTGTCTAACGCGACCAGTCATGTAATAATGCTGCGGTCAATTTTCTTGCCCTAGACACGCTAGCTCCCCAGTTGTAACCTACAGTATATATAATGAAGCAGATGATGTGAACTCTTAGTTGTTTACTCGATAGAGAATGTTCCTCATGCGTTTGGAACGGCGGATGGACAGAAACTTTAGCGTCCAGTCATCTACCTGCTGTATAACGGAGGAATAGAGTTCATGCTGTAATGCGTCGATGCGGCCAGCTTGTAACGGCGATTCGAGAAGACCGCACGGCTTCCCGTCCGGCTCTGGTAAATCGCCCTGTGAGACTCGCTAGTACCGTTATATCCATCATCTCCGATTCTAACCAACATGATGTAAACGTTTATATATCGGGGAGAAAATATTTCGTTTGGAGGTGGACGAATGTGGAAATCGGGTAATCTTTGTCACGTACGGCATCCCGGTCGAAATTTAAAAGGAAGCCCGCACGAATCGATATAATATAATATCCGGTGGAATATACAATCGATTCGATTCGCAATCTGCCAGGAATCAGCACTGCACTGGCATGGTATTTCCGGTAAAATAAAATAAAGATAACGAAATACCGAATCTCGGAAAGGAGAAGCTCAAGGGATGCGATAAGTGAGAGGGAAAAAAAGAATGAAACAATTTGTTCACGAAATGTCGCCGCCGTGAGACGCAGAGTTCGCGGCAGCTGGCGCATGTGGCCAATTAAACACGTAATTTACAGTCGTCCGGTAAGGTTACCTACGTTGCAACCAAAGCCGCCTCCTCACTTTCCACCACATGGCAAGCGGTACCGCTCCGCCGGACGAGAGCTCGCGAACACGGTGCATACCGTACATACATACAAGGACTACCTGTACAGTACAGACATGAGTCCACGCTGGCGTGCGTGTGTGTGGGTAGCCGGTAGGTGAAAGGATTAGTGGCACGATTGGTGCGCTGTGGCGTTGCCACGGCTCTTGATTGGGAGGAGATGGGGAATATCCGGTTCGCGCGCGGCCACGGCCGGGAGCGGTATGTACGAGTACTGGATACTCTGTGCGTGTGCAGAATACACAGTACGGTGTATTCTAGATGGACGTGACACGGTACTGGACTCGAGGAATGCTTAGGTGTTTACGGGGAAGCCCTGGATCCACCGCCAAGAAGGGCGGCGGGAAGTGGCGCAACAGGGGTATATTTACCAAGTGGTATTATATCATATCACGGGTGCGTATTAATTCGCCGACGCGATGAAGAACCGCGAGGCCTGACAGACGATCTTAACGAACGAACGTGTAGAATAGAATTCTAGAGCACGCGAACAGTACAGTTGGTAAGGTTGGATTCGGTATTAATTGCAGGTCGGGCAGCTGTATGTATGTGTGCGCAAACGGATTCCGCACCGCATCGTCTCAGCGCAGTGCCGCACGCCAATGAAACGGGCAGGTGCATGTGCCCTGTTTCAGCGGGGGAATGCCGCCGCTTGGTGAAATTGAAACGGCTGTCTAGGTGCGACAGACAGAATCGTATTGGGAAAGGAAGCTTAGCCAGGGGCATTTTGCAGTTGTATACGTGCTAGTATACAAAGTGCTGCTTGTGTGGGTATGCGGATGGGTTAATTACGAGGGAAGGAGAAGAATGGATGGAAGGCAGGGAGACGGGCGGTCCATGTGCAGCAGAGCATATGCCTCCCTCCCCGCCTACGCACAGCTGTATTATATGCACATGCGAGTGAGAATGCATGCAGGCAGACATGTGCCCGGGCATCGGTATGTCGATCGACTGTCGACGGACGCCTTCGAAGCTCGGAGTGCTGGATCATGGCGGTGTCATTGGCCTGCGGGTTGGCGAGCGGCTTTCGTGCATCGAGCAGTTCTGCACTCGAGCTGAATGGAGCTGAACGCAATCAGATCCAATCAAGAGCGGTCGGGCCTGCGATCTGCTCACGACGGTTTGTGGAGGGCGAGGTTGTCCGGTGCTGATTGGCTCGTTTCTGGTGCCTGCCGCCACTGCCGTCGGTCGTCCGCAGTTGGACTCGGTTCCAGGATGGACGGTGCCTGAGCCATCCCTGCCCTGCCATTGCACGAATCCCCACATACAGGTGCCGTGCATCTCTCCATGAAAGCATGTGCGTATCTGAGCTGCGTCTATGCTATTGGCCGATGTTTTCCCACGGACGGATAGGTACGTGTAGCTCTCGCGTCTGCATTCCGGAGCGGAGGGGGTCTGAGTGAACGGATGTGTGAATGTGCAGCCCTGGTGTTTAGGGCTGCCCAGGTTGCGACACTACCATGGCACTCATGGCTGGCCGGCTTGCTTAGCGAATCATCTTGAAACGGGGGAGGCAACTTTAGCCCCCCGCGATGGCTTGGCGGTGGATTAGGGGCTCCCTTAGAACTCAACTCTCCCTCGACAGAGAATTCCCGTGCCCAGCGTAATCGTCCTGTACATGTAGAGGACGTTCGTGTGTATGTATGTACTTATGTATGCATGTATGTAGGTATCGCGGGTGTGTGTATTTGAGGGCGCATAGTTGGGCGAGAATGCCGGGGTGCATTGTTTGGCTGTAACATGTCAGTATGCAGCCGGCGGCACAGCGGGCCTCCCTTCATTATTCGATCCACCCTCATCAATTAATCTCGTCCATCGCGTCAGACCAACGGCAGCACCACGATACACCCGGCCGGAAATAGCGTGATTGGCTTGCTTGCCTGCTTGGAAGCTCCCCCGCGTGTAACGCATCCATATCCACTTTGGTGACGTGCCTGGGATGGCAATGTATGTGGTTAGTATGAACAGTCCGGTGGGGACGGGGGCATCCTGTTCCTGTTCCTGATGCACCCCTTCCCGCCGGCCGGATCGAGCATGCGCACGAGGGCTGCAGCTTGCTTAGCTTAAGAGCGAGCGAGATCTCGAGACTAGACGCCGGGGTGGAAAGGAAAGGAACCCTCCCCCGTCCTTATAATACTCGCCTTTGCTTCCTTCTGTTAGTTGCATTATATTATATTAGTTACACTCGCACACGGAGGCAGGTCCGATACGTTACCGGGTCACTGACTATATTACTTTCGGAGGGTCTCTCTTTTGATCTTTTTTAGGATTTTTCCTTCTTGTCTTCGCATTGCTCTCGTTTGTCGTTCTTCATTCGTTCCTTCCCCCCTCGTACGTCCGTCGACTGTCCTTTTCGATTGCGCATTGCAAACCCTTGGAGTAACTGGTAGATTGAGAAGAAAAAAGGCCCGGCGCTGCTTATTTAGTTTATTGGTTACCCTGCTTCGTTTCTTTCCCTTCCTTTGGATACTCTTTTTTGCATTTTTGCATTTTGCCTCGTTCGTCGACTGCGAGGGCATTGTGCATTGATCATTTCGCTTTTCAACCACCGCCGTTTGAAGTCCATATCCCCCTCGGACGTGGGAGTTAATTAGCAGGCCGTTCGCCTTTCCTTCGATCGAATTTCCGACAGCGCCTGCCCGCCCGCCCGACAATCAATTGATGGCCGACCAGGCGTTATAGAGCTGGACAACTTGTCGACCGGAGAGACCGATTGATATTAAGGATTTCGCAGGGAGTGCACGGAGACCGGATTCTTCGCGTTGGAACTGCCGTGGTGGAGGAGATCTCAAGAGCTTTGAGAGCGGAATCTCAACCTCACCCCACCGGCTACCCCCCCTCCCACCTCCATCTACAACCACCATCGACAGACATCTCGCCAGCCAGCATCTCGCACCGACATATAATCGACCGACCGGTGATTCCGAAGTAACGTATTGTTCGCTGCCGCCGTCGGCAGTTTGGAGTCGACTCTCGTCTCGTACAATCCTTTTCGCATAGCATAGATACCGTAACCGACAGACTTGAGCAATGCGGCCCGCTTTCGTCCGGCGCCTGCTCGCGCTGACCGCCCTTGCGACTGCCCCGCTGCTCGCCATCGCGCAGGCACCACCTGCAACAGCGGAGAGAGGCGTCGATAACAAGGAGAATGCGTTCCTGAAGCCTCCTCAGGCTCGGGAGGAGATTGTCGCGAACCAGCCGTACGATATCGAGTGGACGCCGTCCGCGAATCCTGGCACCGTTAGCATCTTTCTGTACAAAGGTTCGGAGCCGAACTTACAACAAGTCGCGACCGTCGTTCGTAAGTGCCACCGTCGTTCTAGAGAGTTGATTCGTGTAGATGTGGGGGAGTTATGGGGCTAATGTATGGCGAATGTGTAGCGGCCATTGCCAACAGCGGAAAGTTCACATGGACGCCGCCGCTGAGCCTGCAAGGACTGCAGACGATGCCGGCCGACCAGGTTTACCAGTTCAAGATTGTCAACGACATCACCGGCAATTTTGGCTTCTCGAACGTCTTCAAGCTCAACTCTGCCGACTCGACGTTCGTCGCCAGCAGCGCTGCTGCCTCCGCGCCGTCGTCGTCGGCTGCACCGTCGTCCTCGGATGCCGCTGGCGAGAATGCCGCTACGACCTCGACTTCCGCCAGCTCAACCGGCGCTCCGTCCTCCTCCTCGATCGCGTCGTCCACCAGTGCTTCTCAAGCGACCTCGTCCGCCAGCTCCTCGTCCACCGCGACCATCACCTCCTCGAGCGTCTCGACATCCACCTCGCAAACCTCAACTCGCACAACCCTATCGACCGTCACCACCGCACCTTCGTCATCTAAATCCTCAACAACATCAACAGGCACCGCAGCCTCCGCCGCCGCGGAGACCGCCTCCACCTCATCATCCTCCGCGACGGCAACCGCCGCCCCGGTCGCCGCAGCCGGCAAGATGAGCACGGGTGCAATCGCGGGGATAACAGCCGGCACAATCGGCGCGATAATCCTCGCCGTCGTCGTCGTCTTCCTCGTCCGGCGCAGCAAGCAGGTATCCCGCCAGCGGCTCGTCGGCAGCACGCCCGCCGCGCCCAGCAAATACGACCGCGACTTCCAGATGATGGAGCGCCGCGCCCGACACCGGCCGACCTCGTCGTTCGGATTTAACACGACCCGGAGCGATACGAGCGGCGGCGGTGTCGGGGCCGTCGGCGACCGGCACGACCCTTACGTCCCGCTTAACGATCGGGATAGCTATAAGCGGGACAGCGGGACGTGGATGGCGTCGAGGTTCTAGGATAACCTTGGCATCCGCGTGCGTGTGTATTTTCGGGGTCGACGGTAAATAAATGAAAGAAAATAAAATAAAATGAAATAACGACGGTGTGCGGTCGCTGTGGACGGTGTTTCTTATCTATTCCTTTGAAATGCTATCATTCTCTCACTCCTGTCCGTCGGCCTGAACTTGCACCCTGGGTCGACGGGCATACACCCGTCGCAGCGATACAGCAACCGATTGTTCTTCACAACTAGCAGATTCATCACAGTAGGAGGCATTTTCTGTATCATTTCCTTTGTCTGTTCGTTCGTTCATTCTCTCTGTATCATTCATCCGGAGCACAAAAGACGGCGTTTCTGAGCATCATTACTTGCATTGTTCCTTTTGTACCTGCATCGCACTACATCACCATCATCACTGCCACCCTCACCATTCTCGCCATTCCCATCACCACCATTACCATCCTGCCGTCTCCTACGTTATCAGCATTTCGCATCGGTGTTAGTGTTTGTTTCTATTCTTTTCCTTCCTGTACTATCATTATCATATCATTCACCGGCTTCCTTTCCTTCTCTCCTACTTTCATTCCACTGTGCATCGTCATATGCCATCCTTCATGCTTCATCCTGCCGGCTGGCCAATATCGATACTCCCGCCCTGCGTGTTCCGTTACGCGTGCGTTCACTTGTACAGTACCTTTTTCATTATTATCATATCTACCCTACGTTACGGTACGGCGCAGAGAGAGAGCCTGGAGCCCCGTCGCGCGCCGCCGTACGTGTTATCGTTGTATCTAGCATGAATAGTATACAGAGGCGCGACCGATGGAATACAAACAATACTTACTTACTCATTACACCCAATTCAATCGAACGCGAGAATGCGGCGCAGATAGTACTTGTAAACTGCGGAGTGCTTGTCGTCATGTTACGGCTGCCGCCGGCTGGGTTAATTTGGCCGGTTTGGTTTCCTTGGCAGGGCGGGTTGCCCGAAGCGGTAAGCCGGCCGAATGCGGCAGCGATGGCCCGATGACGTCGGCGGGCAGCCAGCGGTGTTCTTTCAAGGCCGGTACGTCAGCGTGCGCTTTAAATGCGGCGGGGAGACTGGCATTTGCAAGTACCTTCGTTCATCCATCCATCCGTTCATCCACCTTGACCTTATTCACAGTTATCGCGAATCGAGACGCGACGGTATTCAAAAACTTCAGCTTCGTATACAATACTACGTGCGACCGGCCAGCGTTGCTAGAACCCTACCTACACTAGAGACGGCGATTCAAGATGGCGGACGTCTACTACGGTATGTCCTTATTCCACGACCTCTTCGCGTCTACATGTTATCGTATACTGATACTGACCGTCGTACGCTCCAGCTTACAACTATGGTACTTACACCCCGCTGCTCCACCGCCGATGTAATGTATAAGTCACGGCTGCTAACGCTGTATTCACCGTGTCGCAGCCTCCGCCGGCTGGCTGCTGCTGCAGTCCATCCCGCTAATCACGTCGCCGACGATGGTAATCACGCTTCTCTCCCCCGAAGTCCGCGAAACGACACGTACGTACCTCCTATCCTCCTCAACATTCCCCCTACCATTCCCCATTCCAAGCCCGAGACTAATCCCAAGCTGACATTTTTCCTTTTTTTGGGGGGGGGTGGCTGCAGCGCTGGAAGATTATTTGTCCCGCTCGCTCGGCATCGCCGCAATCGCAATCGGCATCCTGACGGTACTACTCACCGGCAGCATCCCGCTGACCTCCAGCTTCGCCGACCCCGCGGGCGACAGCTTGCAAGATCCGACGGCGCCGTACGCGCTGCCGACGCTGGTGGTAACGGGGACGTATCAGGCTGCTGTTGCGTTTTTCTGCTACATGATGTGGAATGAGACGGGGAATTTCGGGTTTGGCGTGTCGACGATTGTGGGGAGTACGCTTGCGGGGATGGCGGTTTGGTGTGTGCTGTTTGCGGCGAGGTGCGTATATCTTTCCTCCCTCCCTTCACTCACTCTATCTCTCTCCCTCCCTTCTATTTTTCTCTCTGTTTGTTTTGGGAAGTGGGGAGTGAATGCTGATGTGTGTTTAGTGATGGGAGGATTAGCAGGAAGACTGGCGCGGTAAGTTATCGTTGGACGGGAGGTAGAAGATGGGAGAATGTGGGCTAATGATGGATGACAGGATAAACGCACGAGCGGGTTCCCGTTCAAGAACTCCGAGGCGGATAAGAAGCGGGCGGGCAAGAAGGCACTGTAGATGTACCAACATGACGACCGGCGCATGGCTTACTGGAGAAACGGGGTTGAAAGACGGAGCTTGAAGACGAGATTGTGGGGGACATTATTTTGGAGTGTTATTTGTCATTACGAAGCGGACGATGGTAGAGGAGGTGATGTGTGCTTTGAATAAATGCATTTCATGACCCGAACGGTGTATATTGTGTCCTAGAGCCGAGGAAACGATGACGAGATTTCAAAAACGTTACTAGTGACGTTGTAATTCTCAAAATAACGTCTACGGGTGTCGGTACCGATCTGTCATACTCTAGCGTAACCGTTGAAACGAGAGTCTCACGATTTGACTGATTGCATATATGAGAAACCACTATAGCCTTGAGACAATATCAGAAAAAGCGACTAGCAAGTTTTGGGAGTTCATGCGACTCCGAGGACTCAAGCGGACGCGGATATATTAGTCTGTCGAGTCATCGAGCTTGGCTGGATCCGACTCGGGATCATGACTCCTCGCTTGATCACATAACGTTGACATGCGGCTGACAATTCGACCTCTCAATCGCACCTCCACCGCCCGCGCGACTGCAGCTGTCGGCCGTATAAGAAGCGGGACCGTCTCCCATGTTTGCTGTCACCGGCCATTCTCGAGATACCTTGGAATTCCACCGTACCGCATTTCTACCGCCAGCTCGATCGATAACTCAAAGAACACCCTGCTGACTCACCATACCACGTACTCAACGCAATCATCATCCACAATGGACGCCGAAGCATCATCCAGCCGCCACGACGGCAGTCAAGACCAATCCCGCGGACGGGGCAGAGGAGGTAGAGGCCGAGGAGGCCGAGGAGGCGGCCGCGGCGGCTACCGCATGTCCGCCGCCAAATCCGAGCGCGCCCGCCTGGCCAAAGAGACGATAAACACCACCATCCCCCACATCCTCTCGCACACCCCGCGCGCGCAGTCCGGCGTCACCGCCACCCGGAAATACGTACCCGCGGACTTCCCCATCCTGCACAAGACTTCATCATCCTACATCCCCGCCATATCAATCATGCACAGCGACACCTTTGACGCCGCCGCCTCAATCATACACCGGTTATCACCCGCCGACCGCGCGACGTCGCGTATCGCCGTGCTGAACATGGCGTCGACCACCACGCCCGGTGGAGGCGTGCTCAACGGCTCCCAAGCGCAGGAGGAAACGCTATGCCGTCGCTCAACGCTGTACCCCGCGCTGCTCACGGACCATTTCCACCCGCTGCACAACGGACAGGTGGTATACACTCCCGACGTGCTGGTCTTCATGGACCGCGAGTATAACATGTTGCCGTCGGCGGACCGGTATTACGTTGACGTCATCTCCGCTGCCGCGCCGCGACGGCCGGAGCTGCGGAGGGATAGAAAGCGAAATGCGGAGACGGGAGAGTGGGAGGTCGAGCTGACGTACGCGAGTCAGAGCGACTATGAGGGTATCATGGCTACGATTCGCAGCATCATGCGTGTGGCCGTGATGAAGGGTGTGACGCATCTCGTACTCGGTGCGTTTGGGTGCGGCGCGTACGGGAATCCGAACGCTGTTGTCGCTGAGGTTTTCAGGCGGGTGGTTTGTGGGAGAAGGTTTGCGGTACGTGAAGACGGCGGTGTGGCGGAGGCGTGGAGGGGCGAGGAGCGGGAGGTGTGGAGTGGCGTGCGGGAGGTTGCGTTTGCGATATACGGTGAGGATAGGGGACGGGGCAACCTTGAAGTTTTCCGTGACGCCTTTGCGGACGTCGTGCGGTGGCAGGAGTCCGTTCCTTCCGTCGCAGCTGAAACGAGCGAGGTTGCTCAGGATAGCGTCACGCCCGTGGAAGAGACCACAGCTTGATTATTATATGATGTTCGAATTTATGTAGTATAGTATATACAGTCCTACTTCCTGCCAAAGATGGCGCTTTCGGTGTCTCCAGCCTCACGTAACCGCACCCACCGGTCCACCACCGCGGGGATCTCCCCATCGAGGTGACTCACGACAATCAGCGCCTGGCGGTCCTCCAGCGCCTCTTGTAAATACCGCATACATTTGTCCCGTAACCCCTCGTCCATACCGCTGAACGCCTCGTCCAGTATCACGATATCCGGCCTCTTGACCACCGCTCGCATGAACAGCGCTAGCCGCTGCATCGACACGCTGCACTCGCCGAACGGCCGCTGCTGCGCTGTTTCGGAAATGTCAAAGGACTTGAAGATGCTGTCTATCGCTTCCCGCGCGCCGCGTGGCAGTCGTGGGGGTGACAGGAATGTGTCGGCGTGGGCGGACTCGACGGCGCGGCGGAGGGTGAGGTTGCGTGGGAAGAACTGGTGGATTTCGGGTGAGGAGTGGCCGATGAGCGACTGCAGTTCGAAGATGGAGATGCCCGGTGTGCCGCGTGTGGGCAGGCGGGAGCGGCCGAACAGCTTGACGGGCTGGGAGTAGGAGAGCGGGTGGTCCGACGTGATGATTGATAGAAGGGTTGTCTTCCCGGAGCCTTCGTACAATCACCGTATGTCAGCTGGAGCAAAGTTGTGGTGCTGGGTGGGTGTGTGTACCGTTCGGACCGAAGAGGCCCCACCGCTCCCCGCGCTTGACGGTCCACGAAAAGTCCTTGAGAATCTCGCGGTCACGGTAGAATATCCTGATCCCATCCATCTCAACCAGCGCGTCGTCGCGAGCTTTCGCATCGGGGTCCTCCTTTTCCTTTGGACTGTCTATATTGGTGCTCTGGTACACCCGCTCGAGAATGCCGTGGTCCCTTGACGAGTCGCCTATAACGACGCCCCGTCGTGCGACCTCCGCTATCACGTCGTCTCGCGAACCCATAGCCGCGACTTTTCCGCCCTGCAGGTAGACTATATGCGTCACCCAGTCGGGCAGATGGTCCTGCGGCCGCTGGGCGAGGACCACCTGGGACGTTATGCTCGTAGCCTCCGGCGACGATATCTTCTCGAGTAAATCCGACAGCTGCTCGACAGACCATGGATCCAACCCCACTACACTCACACGTCAGTAAACACCATCTCCACCCCATACGCAAGCTGTATAAGGTCGTATAAAAACTCACTGAACGGCTCGTCGAGCAGGAGGAGGTCCACGCCCTTCAGCAGCGCCTGCGCGATCCGAGCACGCCGTCCCTGCCCGTTACTCAGCGTGCTAACCGGCTGCTCCAGCAGCTTCTCCAACCGCAGGCCCGTCGTCACAGCGGTCAGCGGTACCTCCGCCGCTCGCGACGCATCGTGGGCTGCAAAGTCGAAATTGTCAGTGTATAATGGTAAATCCAGCGCGGTCCTTTCAAGCCACTGGCGGAGCGTCAGATCTGTCGCTCCACGACGCGACTCGTACCTTCACCCACAAAACATCCATCG
The DNA here is from genome assembly GCA_020064725.1 of Drechslerella dactyloides. Classification (NCBI taxonomy): domain Eukaryota; kingdom Fungi; phylum Ascomycota; class Orbiliomycetes; order Orbiliales; family Orbiliaceae; genus Drechslerella; species Drechslerella dactyloides. Next base: position 977,185 of record JAGTWJ010000017.1, read on the forward strand.
GTCAGCAAACATGCCCATACACACATACTTTTACATAAACTGGTATAGACAGAAGGAAGCAAGATGGTAGCGGGGAGGTAGGTACCGACTGGACATGTACTCTCCGACAACCGGCTCCCCGAAGGTCCCCCTAGCCCCAAAGTCAACCAACCCAATCGACGAAACGGGGTACTTCCGCTGTATTGTGAGGGCGGGGAACGTCCGTCCCGTCGGCGGCACGCACAGATGCGACCCCTGCAGCACCTGGAGGAACGTCGACTTGCCGGCGTCGGAAGGGCCGATGATGGACCATCGTTGCGGTCTCGCGGATGCGAGGGAGGGGATGCTGAAGGATAGGCTGGGGAAGAAGGCCGGGCCGGCGGGCGTGCGGTGGAACGTCGAGTTGACGATTCTGACGATTGGCGATGTCATGTCGTGTATTTCTGGATCTAGAGCCGTCTTTGTATGTTAATCATACGCTGCTGAACTTGGAGACTCAGTTGTGGGGGTCGGAGGTCGCCGTGTACTTACGAGTTCCTGTTCAACGCCTTTGGTAGCCACCGGGGAAGGAAACTGACATCTTGCGGTCCTGCGGTTATTTATACCGGCGAGTTTCGCGTTCGACGGTCAAGATGTGAACCGGTACCGGTGGTGAATGGAGAGGCTCGCGGAGCCGGAGCGGCCTCCGTCGCTAACGCTAATTCAACAACATGCAACACAAAATGCGGGAGTGCGGCAGGACGGTATATACGAGCACTGCATCCCGTATGCATAACGGCATGCCGGCAGGTAAGTTATTTGGGCAGAGAGAGCGGGCTATGATCGCTTTGGGGTGTATAAACGCGGGACTGATTTTGTGTCTGTTGGGCTTATATATGATGGAGGTAGACAGGTTCGTATAGACGTGAGCCGTCTCTACGCTGCTGAGTTATCATCAGAATGGATGGTGTGGCATGGAAGCTGTGGGTATGTATTACGATATACTGATGGAAATTGGATGTATGAACAGATGGATGTGTACAGGAGAGTGTAAAAGAGAGTAAGGAACCAGATGGGAGGCGGTTGACTCTGGAAGTTTAGCTAAGTTTGTAAATTTTGTGGAGGATGCTAGTGTCAGCTGCTTGTGGATTGAACATGCTGCAGCTTTATGTGCTCTTCTGAAACAATTGTATGTTGTATGAAGCTTTGAACAGCCAGTTAGTTTGTCGGTTTGCCGGTTTGCCGGTTTGTCAGGCAGTTTGAGGCTTTCACGATGTTTGGTGATAGCAGCCATCGCAGCTCCAAAAAGGGAATGCTTCACCATACTTTGCAAAAAAGAATGTCAAAAAGAATCCACACCTAAAAAAAATATCCTCCACCCAAATAAATAAAGCCCCCCAGCCCTAGGAGCTATTAAAAAGAATGGATGGAGATGTAAAGCAAAAAACTAACTACCTATCTACCTATCTACCTATCTACTGCTATCTAATTTCCTCCTCTTGCGGGCGGCGGGCGGCGGCGGGGTCCCCGGTTGTCGACTTCGGGCCGGGTGGCCAATGTCCAGTTCTCCTTCCCGTCGGATGCCGTTGGACTGCGCGAGCAGAGCGCGCATGGCGGGACTCGAACTGCCTGCATGCGGTGGGAGTGCTGCTTATTCAGCGTCCCCCTCGCCCGCCTTGTTGAAAGGCAGGCGGGGCTGGATGCTGAATCTCCCGTCAGACGGACGATTTGGTTAGCATTATTGATGAACAATGGCGAATATATACCGGTGGCGCAATTGCTGGCTTATGTAAGGGATTGTATGGGGATTCTGCGGTGGATTTGACTCCCATCTGTTCCTCCCTCTTGTACAGAAGACCCGATGTTTTGATGGGTCGTTATGTGATATTTTCGAATGCTGAGATAACGCTCTTATTGATGGTATCAATCTTTGATTGTTATTATGTCGTATACGCGCTGAATTCATGGATTTAATAAGGTGGGCCACTATATATAGATTCATGGATAACTAGATAGTTGAGTTTCGAGAAGAGTCAATTGTATCTGGTGGCCGGTGGCACGACGGTCGGCCTCAACTACGACAATTCCCCAGCTTGCAACCTCAACTTCTATTACTACGACACCAACCCTCGCTTTGGCGACTCTTATGTTCCTGTCTAACTCAAATCCTTCAGCAGGCTTCTGCTCTCATAAAATACGGTTAGTGATGTGCATGCACCTCGCTCGAGCTAACTTTAAGTTGACTATTCTGATTGTTTTGCACCAGATGCATCATAGGATCATACAACATACAGCTACGCAGATGGACTATACGCGAGTGGATCACTCTGTCATGAATAGAGGGTATACAAACGCTGCTTAGTTTCTACGATACGATGGTTGGTGCCGGCGAATCAGGAGCTTCTAGCACATATATATTTTGCTACATACATGCACCGACGCGAAAAATACCCCCAAACAGGCGAACAGCAAAATATATACGAGAATGGCAGAAACAATTTTCAATCCAGAGAAGCAGGCTCGTATGGTGCCTCGGCCTGAGGTGTTATCCTCGCCAGGTGCCTCCGATGGCCATCAAACCAATCCAGGATGGCAGAATGGAACGTCACGCTAGTAATCATACAACAGTCAGTACTCACTTATTCACAATAGGGAGCAGCTGCTTACCGGTTATCCCAGTCGACGAGCGACTTTACTCGGTAAAGATTGTTGAGAGGTAAGGTGGACGGACGTACACTGCGGGTTGACGAAGAGCGCCTTCTCCTTGGTGACAGGATGCTCCCGAACGACCGGATGAACACTGGTAATCGGCTCCCGACGCACGATACCGCCGCGAGAAAGGCTCCCGACCGCCTGCTCGTGTGCGGAATGGGCGGCCTTGAGTCCATGCAGCCGCTTGCGAAACTCGGGCGACAGACGGTTGTACGCTTGCGCCAGATTCGCGAAGAGCGTGTCGCCACCCGTCAGCGGCCCGTCGAGGAGGTAGAGGGAGGTTGTGCCGGGTGGTTGTTTCTCGTAGGTTACATCTGAGTGCCAGGTTAGACTGTTGGAATGCTCCTTTAGGAAATCCTGGGCGCTGGTGTCATCGACGCTGCGGTGGACGAGGTGTACTTCCGGATCTGGGGGTGCGATGGTTAGCTGTTTACGATTCGATGGGAACCGAGTGGAATAGACCTACGGCCTTCGGGGCCACCGGATGTCGGGTGGATGTGGTGGCGGCCAAAGTAGCTGCCAAAGTCCAGCGCCTGCTGGATCGGAAGGTCTGCGAAGTCTTGATTCCGGAAGGCTGTATTCAGTTTGTTAGACCAGGTCTAGTCTATACGGTGTCGGCAATAGAGTCCTGATCGCAATTACGGTCTACAATCTATTCATGCTCCTAGCCGCCAGATTCTACTATATCCGGAAAAACAAGTATGTCGAGCCTCTACAGTAACATAAAGAACTTACAGTGTATGCGAATGCTACCGATTGCTGATAGGCGACGGTCCGCGATATGGGATGAGATGACGACAGAGGAGAAGTGGGAATACCCGCAGACTACGACCGATAAAGGGAACAAGCGGCTAGATTTTAGATTCGCTGTATGATCTATGTCTGCTGCTACGATTAGAAGTCCTCAAGTTCGAGATCATTCTCCGATGGTGAAATTGGCCTTGTAAGGAAAGTACGAAACCAAAATTTAGAGCGAATACGATTATACCCACGGGAGACGATAGTTCTAGCACATGGCTTGGGCCATCACGGTGTGCAACAGCTCACGAGTTTAGAATCGGGTTGAAGATAGCCAATATTTAAGCTTATAATCCATGCAACTGTGCAACCGTGGCAAGGAAGGGATTGGTTTGCGAGACCAGTGCAACCGGATTTTCAGGAAGTGTGCGATACGCATCTGCCAGCTACGTAGCGCTACCAAAGTTGGTAGAAACAGTGGATGGCTGTTTTTCATCAGCAGACCTCTATATGTGTCTTATTCTGGCTTCAGTCTTGCGGCAGTATACGTATTGCAGGAGAGGGTTCAAAGCTAAAGATGCCCGAGGCGCTAGGGTGCTAGAGTGTGGTCGTCAGCACATCAGTAGAACCGCGAAACCAGACTCTGGTTTGAGCAAAACTTCAATCACCAATTTCCGATCCACACACCTCTCCTTCCATTTACAAAGTGAGTAATATAGCTCGCGAAATACGTACGAGAAATTCCAAGAGCGCGATATCGAGGTATCTACTGCTTGTTGTTCGCGGTTGAGATTTTTCAGTTATATGGCCACGAAAATGCGTAGCTGCGGTGCTGGTAAAGTGGTCGGAAAAGTCAAACCGGATTCCGGTTTACAAATTTCGAGGGTCAGCTCCCAGCCTCCACCCGTCTATCCCTATGCTTGAAAAATGCAGCATTCGATTTGTGAAATACGTACGAGGAGATCCAGCGGCATAGTATCAAAATTCTCACCGAATTGTAGTCCTGATCAGGAATCTTTATATTTCGCATTTGCCTAACAAATTCGCTGGCGCAGGCCCACACATGTTGCGTGCGTTGATATCACTACACCTGCGAATAACATACGATAGTTCAAGCTCAAGCAAGGTATCGCCCAAGTTCATCTCAAGCACTGTGTAGGTACAAAGCGGATACTCTCTCCGTCTTGTTCGAAACTAACGGTAGACCAGAAATCTTGGCACATTCAGCTTTCGACCTGATGCGGCAAGCCAGATCAGCCCCCAGATTGTTTTCAGCTAGTCGAGCAGTTAATCAAGTCGCCGGAAGATAGCACCCCGAGATACTCCGAATATTCAACGAAGGGCTTATGTTCAAATGAAGATCACGATGGCGTGGGAGATACACATATCAGGGATAGATGAGCGAAGGTAGATTCGTGTGAGCTCATATTCGAAGAGGCCAATACGGTTCTCTTGGAAGCCGGTGCTATTCAAACTTTGAGCGCCGTATGGACGTATTCCTGGCGAAACGGATTCGCATCAACCTCCGGACTGCGGTTCAGCGCGGTCCACTTCGGCTATTATCGCGGCGTTAGAGTCAATTGTGAGAAGAGAACAAATTATAAAGGCCTTACCTCATCTTTAAAGAGTCGCATCGCCTTGATGTACTGCCATCCCGTGGATTAGTATACCTCATTAACTATGCTCGCTCACTGAGGAGATAAAACGTAGGGACGCACGTTCTTGGTATCCGTTGTGAACCGATGGTATATCCCTGCCGGCAGAATGATCAAGTCCCCAGCCTCCATCGCTATCCTCACCCACCGCTCCTCAACAGTGCCCGGCGTCCCAGCTCGAACATCAAAGAATCCGCTACCGTCGAGAATGTACCGGATCTCTTCGTCTTCGTGAAGATGCTCGTCGAAGAACATCTTGACCTTAGACTCGTAGATGTCGCCCATAGCATCAGGCGAGACGGTGATGACGTCGCGGTTCTTGTAGCTGCGGTCCTTGGCTATCTGATCGACGGAGGCGACGTCCGGGTAGTGTCCGGCGATGATGGAGAGGTCCGAGAGGAGGCTCTCGGGGACCTGGTCGGAGGACTTGTGGGGCTCGCGCTGGTCGCCGGGGAGGGCGTCGAAGTAGTAGATCTTCATCTCGGCGGTGTCGGGTAGAGTTACTGCGAGCGCACCAGCGGCGAGAGTTATATCGAGTTGGATTCTGCAAGGACGAGGTCTGAATCAATTATCGAGTATGCTTGCTCTGAAAGTAGTAGGCGGGGTTTATATGAGGGGTAGATGTCCAGACAGAAGAAACCGTTAGCAGTCGCAACTGGCCGCTGTGAGAAATTGCGCGATTTGATACCGCAGCCTAATATTTCCATGGGTTCGCCCACGTTGTCGCCGAAAACGTCAATCGATCGATGGGCTGGCTCGCTTCGGCTGTAGAACGTTACGCAACACGCAAGCTAGCGCTGACGTCTTATTACGGGCATCGATACGATGTGACCTTGGAAACAGGTCGCAATCCCTGCATCATATTCGTCGTGCATTGCAAGCTTCGTGATTGGTTCAGTCCTTATTCGCGAGCGGTGCTTTCGGCGAAATTTTATCACGGAGATATATACTTAAGTATATAGGTGTTTATAAATATAGCTTATACGCGGAGCTAGTGGAGGTGATCAAGTGAAGAATTTTGTTCCATTCTAGAGCACTCCTCGTAGCATCACGATCGTGCTAAAATTGAAGACGGGTTCAAAAAAATAGGAGGGTATTGGAATATTACATTTCCAACGGTATGGGATAGAAATTGTCAGCTTCCTGCGCATGTGCCCGTCGAATTGCAGCCTTATCTCTGAGCTTCCATAGCCCGATAACCTCATCCCGGATCAGCTTCATCTCCGCCACCGGCACAATTTCAATACTGAGTCTCCCCACCACATCACTACGCCATCCTTCTCCAGTCCACCTGGTATCTTGCACACAATCTCTCATATCCCTCACCAGGCGAAGAAAGCGCAGGATCCCAGTTCCGCACCACGCATCCATCTTGGGCGGTCCGGTGTACCCCCTTAGATTGTATTTGAGCGTCCTGAGACTTGGCAGGGTAGCCGCAATGTCGATCGCCTCCTGAATCCCATGTGATGATGCGCTGCCCATTTGTAAAAACTCCAGGCGGTCGCACAGCGCCAACGATCTTCGCGCTTCTTCCCTTTTGATGCCCCAGGGTTCCACAGCATTGAGTTGTCGTGCCGTTTCGTGTTGCTCGTCTCGGTTCGGGCCATCTCCACTGCGGGTGTGATCGCTACCGGGGAATATGGTCAGCGACCTAAGTGTCGACTTGTGGGCTGGAATGACCTTCTGCCACAAGATGTTCACGAATGTCTCCACATTGACATGCTCCTCTCGACAGGAGTCTCCGGTCGATAGGTTGGAGCACCCATATGGCGCGAATCGGATGCGCAGGGTTTCGATTGTATCTCGGTAGGAGAGCAGATAGTCCAACAACTCGGGGGTCTGAGTGTAGACATCCACATGACGAAGGGCGACCTTATTGGATAGCAGTGCGGCCCATATGGCACCTGCATGTGCAATCCCGGTTGCTCTCGACCCGCGGATCGTCAAACTCTGCAACTCGGACAAAAACCTCGGTACGATGTGGTTGAAGACAGGAGCTCTATCAAATTGATGGTTGATGTTTAGCGACTTTAGTTTGAACGGTACTGTCTGAGCATTGAAAAAATCGATGACGCTGGCGCCAATCGTGGCGATAGATGCGAAGGTGAGGTGTTTTAGTTGAGGAAGGTACGTGAACGGGCAGCTTGTCTCTCCATTGGATAGGAATACATCAAGACTGGTCAAGTTGGTGAAGACTTTGAATGCCGCAAAGGTTGTTTCCGATAGGTTCAGATCACATTTCCAGGCGAAAAGTCCGACTTCCAGGCTAGTAACCTTCCTAGCCAGAGGCGACAGGTCGAGGTCGCTAGCTAGGCTACTGCAAGCTTTGTCCCATTTTATCATCTGGACCTTCTTCAAGCTGCATATGAAGTTCTGAACGATCATAAGGTGTCCACGTGGATATGTCCACAGAACCATGAGCCCATCGTCGCCGTACGCATAGTCGCCGGGAGCTTCACTGAGCTTATCATATACTGGCTCCTGTTTCACGGTGAGCTCATGTACGTTCTCAGCCAAGAACTGCAGGTTCTCGAGACACTTCAGCTCTTCGATTTTATGCGGTGCTTTCCGTCGGTCGAATGACACATGCAAAGCCCCCTCGTCGAGGAGAGGAAAATGAAGGACGAGTTTTCGGAATAGCAGCGGCACTGAAATCCCGTTCGCCGCGGAACTCGAAAGCCGCAACCTTTTCAAAGTTTCATTGTCCAACTATAATCAAGGGCCAATCAGCAGTGTTCCTATGGTAAAACCATCTGGTGCATCGGCCGTAACCCAAGATGCTCGACCACAAGGCTTAGGAAAGTAGAGAAATCACGATGTGTTGTTTGTGGTGACTCGCAACTGGACCGTGATGACGTGACGCTTGATCGCGTCAGGAGCGCTCACCAGTTCGAATATTCCCTGGAGGATCTCGACAGGGAGGTCCAGCAATGAGGTCCTGCTCTCCATCTTTTAGACTGTTATAAGGTGGCGTGATCTCCAGAGTACTGCTGTCTTTTGCTATCAACCCAGCTGTGCGAAACAGGAAGCAGGCGCAGGGAGGAAGAATGAGTGGAAAGGCGCGAGGTGTAACGGGGCATTGTGGAACACGACAGAAGCAGCCTCGTTTAACGTCAGAGGCGCGGCAATACTTACCCAAAAACAAAGCACCTTTTTTGGAGCCTTATATCTGTCTTTTGACCTGCGCCAAGTGTTTGTATGGAGTCTTTGCTGTTTTCTGGTCGATAGTAAACGTAACGGGGTGCACCGTTGCTATCGACCGGTTCCAATCTCAGCATGCAAGAGGTACCATTTCCGGTCGGTACTTGCATGACTGCATGAAATACGTGGGATCTCGGTATCGCTTTGCACCGGTACCGGGCATTGTCAGCAGCGGACGCAGGGCGCGCGCACACACGGATACAGGCTCCGTTTGGGGTAAGTAACCGGGCTAGACATCAGACATATGTTTCTATGTACATATGTACACTCTGACAAATAATGAACTGTTCTTGTAGTTTTCATCCGCTCTATTTATTTCCGTATAGCCGGCCGTTGGCCAATTGGTTACTGACCGCTGCGTTTAATTACGCGTGGCATCCTGTCACGACAATACAAATTACACGAACGTTTGAATCTACTAAGTTTGTAGTTATACATTAGACATACATTGAAAATGGCAGCCGTACCTAGGCGTATAAGAAGTATGCAAGTATCCTACAGGTTGCTAATCAACCTAGGCCCACAAGAAAGTCCTAAAAATACATTAGTCGTATTATTCTCCTTCGATCCTATGTTCCAAGCGGGGAGTCTTCTGATTGCCAGTAAAAGTGATAAATCCGTGGCCGTGCCGGAGAATAATAAATGGCTCAACTCTCTTCGCCAAACGGATTCTTAAAGCTCTGGTCATTCGCGAGCGATGCCGCGGGGCACGGAGCGGTCAAAAGGAACGGAGAAGGTAAATTTGTTCTCAAATAGTAGACTCCGCTGTTGCCGCGAATAGTTATGGAAAATCCGGCTGCTCCACCCCAAGACGCCAAAATCACTCTGATAGGATAATACTGCCCTGCACTGAGAGTCGCAGTGCCTGAGTCCGTGGCCCCTTGGTCAGGGACATCGACAAGGCCGTTGTCACCATTCCAACCGCTTACAGCTTGGTTGCCACCCCATAAGGTAACTGTATTGTCCACATTCGAGACCGAAAATGTGTAAGTTCCGGCTGTCGGCGCCCAAAAATACCCGCGGTAATTTAGAAGTATGAATGTGGAGAGGCCGCCGTGAGCAGCCGCGTCCGGCACCAGCCCATAAGGCTTCTCCCAGCTAGTGTCCCAGGCGAACCCAATCCGGTTCGTTATCGTCGCCCCAAGCGGCTTTCTGTGCTTCCAGTTTTGTGGCGGAAACCCGGAACTACTACCCGGATCAGTGACATCGTAAAGCGCGACGTCAACACCGCCTGTGCCGCAAGTGAGATTCGGCAAGGTATCCGCGGACACCGATTCTTCGCCAAACGGGTTCAGAAACGCCATCCCCTGCCGCGGTTCGCAGGGAGATTTTACCAAGTATGGCGACCCCTGCGTGCCGCTGACGTAGGTGTTCCCCCCAGGGCCGTCCGTAATGCTAAATGTCAGTGTGACGGCCCCCCCGGAATTCGCGTATATGATTCGCAGGGGCGTGTAGGTACCGGCCCCTAGCGCTCTCGTCGCGGACCCACTGTTCGGGTTCTGATTGCCGTTGTATATCGCGCTGCCATCGGCGTTTTGCCTCGTCCAGTCAGAAAAGGCCTTCGAGCCCAGCCAAAAAGCCACATAGTCGTCGCCAACCTGTGCGTTGAAAGTGTAGGTTGCGGAGCGCGGCGCATAAAAGTATCCGCGATGGTTTACAACAAATGAAGCTGTATCCACGGGGGTCAGGCCGTATGGGGTTTGACCAGCAGCCTGGGATAAGCCCACCAATGTCGCTGTACCTGTCGTGACCGGGGTAATAGTCTTGAATGCTTGCGGTGAAAAGCTCGGGTAATTGAGACCGCCTCCGGACTGGGCGAATGGGTTGGTGTAGACTGCTACTTCGAGGCCATAATTACTGCAGCCTGTTTCAGGGAGGGGGCCACCTGTGGTAATAACGTTCGAAACTGTAGTTGTTGAGCCCGCCAGTACGACGGATCCAAAGGTTCTGTCGATGACGACCGTAGAGGTTGAGGCTCTTGTTGTAACTCCCGACGTTACGGTGCTGGTGGAAGTAGAGGTGACAGTCAAGGTACTATCTGTAGTCTGAACAGTTGTCGTGATAGTAGTAGTTACAGTGGCTCCGCCTGAACCCCCCTGGACAGTCGATGTCGACGTCAAAAAGCAGCCTGCCATTCGAAAAGCTCGTTAGCGATTGTGTTCAATCTATAGAACTTCCATACTCATGATATGGTCCAGCTCCACCATCGTCAAAAAATTGATGTCATATACTTACCGCAATTCGAAGTGTCCTGTCTCTTTCCGAAGTAACGACGACGACGGGCGCCACCACTAAAAGCCACGGTCACGGTCGTGAAGACGGTATATACAGCTGTCAAAGATCTGGATGAACCGCCGCAAACTCGAAATTAGCCATAGGAATCTTTATACTGTATCATCTCTAGCGAGAATTATGAAACTGGGGATCCATGGGAACGCACACTGTACTAATATGCGAGGATGTAGTGGTGACGGTCTGGGTATTCGAGTTGAATACAACCGACGGCCTTGTAACCACCGTCACAGTCCCCGTCGTTACTGTTGGAGCACCTGCTGGAACACTGGTGCTCGTAACAGTCCTCGTTGTTGTCACTGTAGTCGTAGAGCCGGAGCCACCAACGGTAGTTGTGCATATCGGTCGTTGGATACTGCTTGCAGCTACACGGCGTACCGACAAATATCAGAGTGTGTTAGTTGCGAGCGCTGCTCGAGTAAGGCCGATAAGTCGAATTGAAAGATTTTTCTGTGGGACGTACCAAAAACTGACGAACAGCTAGCTGACGATGCTGTCGACCCGATCACCGCTGAACAGCTCGAAGGGATAGAATTGCAAGTATTCTGTCCAAAGACCACCGTCACGAAGGCGGCCAGCACCCAGCCAGAGATATGTGTCAACCGCATATTGAATACAACACAGTTCGAGCTGAGAGGTCGTTGGAATTTTCGTCGCAGGGGCTTTGAAGCTTCCTCGACTGTATTCCGCCAGAAAATCCAAACCAACGCTCGAGTTGAGAAGAGAGAATATATTCTACACAATCGACCATTATATCTATCGATACATCCGTCTACCACTACGCAAATCTGTCTTGTCGAGCGTGCCCACTGGCCCGACTCGCCTGTACGGCCATTTGGAGGAAAGGACCAGCGTGGAAACCAAGTCTCCGAAAATGTCAGGACATTTGTGTAAACCCAAAGAGCCAGAATCTGGTGGAAATGCCCCTCACAACAGGATTAGCTCGGCCGCTTCGGGTATGTGGCGTTAATTGAGTCCAGACTTTCACTTAACTGCAAGATGTATCTGAGAACCGAGGTGTACGTACGTACGCTGCCCTAGTTACCTGCACCATATTTCTGCATCCCGCGTTTCCGAGTCAAGCTGGAGCCAAGCTGCCCTGTCAGGAAGTCCAAATCCAGAACAGCTTAGATCCAGCTGAAGAGTGTGTTTTCAAAGTCTTAAGAGTAATAAATATATTGTGTTTCGCCGAAACCCATTCTGTGTTCTCAGATAATCTCCATCCGCTTGAAAAGCCACTGGTTTCCCATCCATACAGTCCCTTATGCGAGTAATACTTGCTCGAATATAGATATTTGATTCAACGAGGTGTGAGTCAGGTTATCACGGCGTACAAGTCAGTCTTGTTGCAAACACATGAATCCTAACCCTCCCAGTCTTGATGGGCCCCATGCTGGGAAAAACAAGTCATTGCCTTGACAGTCTACCTTTTGTAGCCGCGAAACAGGAAAAACCATTTCCCCATATTTTTTTTTCTTTTTCTCAATCAAACGGGTGGGTTCCTGAGTGGCAAAAACTTTCCCTGAATCTGGTGTAATAATTGTACTGAATCCTGTTCCTCCCGTTAATGTTACGTCAAATCCCGAGTTAACACTCAAAGGCACGGCACCCAAGCACCTAGTTCCATTAAATTTTAGCTTACTGGTGAGATACTGATAAGAATCAGTGGGATGCAGGACAAGATGTTCTTTCCAATCGTCGTCGAAGAACACGGTTGCTGGTGGGTTAGTCGACTATCACCTTGTTTCAACGAGCTAGCCTACTATTACGGGGAAGTGTGACATGATTCAATGCAAGTTTGACATGATTCGATCTATCAGAGAATCTGTCCTTTCAATTAGTCGCACGAGTATGTGTACGTACATAAGGTTTATGCAGAGTGCAGGCCAATGCATATCAGGTTCCGGGTGCCGTAGCCGGGTACGTGACCGCACGTGATTCAGCTATCGGTGAGTTTCGTTAATCCGAATGTGTCGGAATAGCCTTAGCTAGTGTGAATATTCCCGAAAGATGTGTATATTGGAAGTCGCGAAACCGATGTTTATTATAAACGGCAATTACCTCAGAGTTGACTTCTTACTCCAGCCGTGTATACGCCATAAGGAGCTACCTGTTTACATATACCAATGCCTTAGGAAACACATTTACTTAATTACTGGGTGGTTGTAGGGCCTTGGCGTATTATTTAAGAATGGTGCTTCTCCACACGCATTATCGCCAGTATTGATATCCTTACGTACATTAGTCCCTTCACATCGATGGATCTCTAGCCTGATTCGTGAGTTCGATAATATAGCCTGTTGGTTTGCAGCAAGCTTGTACCATCATTCAGATATAAAAAATTTATTGCATAACGCTCTAGCTGGAATAATATATACCAGCAAGACTTCAGATATAAGGGCATCAAGATGCTCACCTATCAGCTAGAGTTCATGGCGCTGGTCGTCACTTTCGGGTCCGGAGCCCGCCAGATCAGAGAAACCGCTGAATTTTTAGTCCAACGGGTTGGGTTAATAGCGGCCGCGGATTCCTAGCGTGGTGGGTGGACTTTCATTCTTTGGGAGCCTTCACTTTCAGCATGCAGCAGTCTCCACCAGACGCCACTCTTAGCCTGCTTAACGCGTCAACTCATAAATCCACGTATAATCCATTCGACAATACTTCTGGGTTCAACATTTGCATCGGACATAAGTGGTCGTTGGAGCCGCCAGTGGATTCAGCATTCCGTCTTGGCACCCTACGTACAGACCCGGTGGACCTGCGTCCGAACGCCAGCGATCCCAACCCCTGCAAGGATTCTCACTTGCATGTTCTATCATGTACCCATACACGATCGATATCACGTTCAAGACGGACTTATTACTACCCCGTAACCCATCCCTTCAGATCCAACGTCATCTATCATCTTGGTATACGTATAACGACTGTGGACAAGCTTTCTAGCTCAATTGTGCTCGTGCGCTGGGACTATATTGCGTAGTCCCTGGTCTTGCATCTTAAGACCGGAGCCTTTTCTCTGAGTAATATTTGGAGAATTCAATTTCGTGAACGCGTATTATAGATTCTGTCGTAGATTGTATCTATCGTGATTGTCTCAATGGCCAGGGCTGCGTCGATCGATTCGTATGGAAATTACATAGGAAAGGTGATTCTTATACCATTTAGGAATGGAAAGGCGTCTGGGAAATGTATACGAGCATGCAGACATATAAAAAACGGACTACATGAACGCAAAAATCTCTGGATTAAATATCATCTAAGTATGTGAAAGCGCTCGGAATAATAATTTAACCTTAGTTTCTCCGAATAAAAGTATACGTATTTCAGGCCTGGCGCTCAAAGGTAAATCTATAACGCCGCCCACCGGCCGGCGAGCAACACCACCAACGCGAGCAACCCAAATACCCGGGTTTTTCTAAAATTACGTGTATTCTCTATAGAAAAGCGGAAGAAAATTAGAATTTTTTTATTGTAAGTGGTGCTAGTTATATATCTATATATATTATAAAATGGTATCTATAAATATAGTGTGAAAAAAAAAAAAAAAAAAAAAAAAACCCTTGACAACACATAGCTAGCGCAGTGCTAACAGCGTTAAACACTCTGGTGTTAGCTGTATAGTAGTGTTACCAGTGCCAGTAGTGTCATTAGTAGTGGTGCTTGTTGCTGCTAGGTATGTTTGTGAGTGTGTAACTTGTTGTATAGTGTGCTGTTTGTCTTGTTTAGTGTGTTGTTAAACTTATTTAACAAGTATTGGGATGTTGATATTGGCTAGTATTTGTGCTTTTGATAGATGGTGGTGGTTGTCTGCTTGCTGCCTCCTATGCTGTTGCTGGAGTGTCTGTTGTAGCTTATTATTGGTGGCTTGAAGTATCTGCTGTTGGGTATATGATGCCTCTGTAATTTTTGTAATTTTGTTGAATTTATGCTGTAGTGGGGAAAAAAGGATTTTATTAATAGTGTGTTGAATGTTGTTTATATATGAAACCAGAATATACTTATATGCTGGAGTCTTGAAGGTACCAATAGTAGGCATATGCACCTCCAGATTATTGATAATGGGATTAAACAAATCTCTATGGTTTGCCACTGTAAAACTTAGGATTTTATTTAAGATATATAGAAAATTGAATGGTAATAGGCTAGTATTCTTTCACCTTCTAGTAATAACTTTTTCTATAAAAACTGCTTGATATACTGGTGTAATAAGATTGATAAACTCTCTTTTTTTAATGCTAGTCTTTCTATAATGGTAAAATGAGTTGATAGTGTTATTATATGCCCGGGCATAGTGACTGAATAGGTTGATGTTGAGTGGCTGTAAGTAATGAGTAGAGTGTGGTGGTAGGTAGAGCAGTAGTATGCACTGTTGTCTGTAGTAATTGATGAAGGTAGTGTTGATATGGTTGCTATGGCTGTCAAGTATAAGTATCTGTTATGAATGATTTGAGCTGGGACTGATAACTTGGGTAGATTTTGGCTGAAAATAGTGTTTCAGCTATTTAAGAATGAGTTCTTTATTTGTTATTCTTTTTTTGTTTAATACCTAGTACTATCTATTGTGTGAGTTTTGTTCTTTATGCTAGCCTGTTAAGTGAATTTTGTTTGGGAAGATAATTATTGGGGTATAGTGTTCTTTAGTTGCTAAGACATACTTGACTATAGTAATGTTCTCTTTGCTGCCATTATAAATGTAGAATTGCTGCCTTTTATGAACTGTTGGGATGATTATATTGGTTGCTTTTGCTTATTTAATTATAAAGTCTTTTTTATTTATATTTTATATATTTTATAGGAGAATCTTATGCTTTTGGACTAAACAGTTAAATAAAGTGAACTATTTGATAATAGCCTTAATGTTGTTTGTTTTTTTTCTTTTGTCTTCAAATATTTAACTTTGGACCATAGTTAATTCAGGATGGTGCTTTAGGAATTGTGTAATTTAATTCTTTCTAATCTTATAGTTATTAAGTTGTAAGGTTATAGAGTGAAGTAAATTGTAGTGAGTAGGGAAACCATGGCTCTAGAGGTTGATGATCTATTTCAAAAAAGTTTGTTTTTATACTACTGTAAATAACTGGTTTTTGGGTTGAGTTTCAAAAAGTATATGAGGATTGTGCCTTGTTGTTTGGTGCTGGACTGTTGATGAAGGTATGTTGTGTATTATAGTTGCTTGATTGAGTGAAGGTGTCTGACCTTCTTTCTATGCTTTGATTGCTGTTTGTATCTTCTCTTTTTTTTTTAGATCGAATTGTCTGTGTATTTTGGTTGGTTATTTTTGTGTTGATAGGTGAAATTTGTAGGAAGTATTGAAAGATAGATAATATAGATTGAAGATGATGTAATCTATAAGAAAAGGGGAGAGGAATAGGGGAAATCTATGGTGGTGACGATGCTGTGATTTGGCATCGTGATATGAAGCACTTAACCTAAATTTGGTATAGCCTGCTCGCGGTGGTGGTGTTGCTCGCCGGCCGGTGGGCGGCGTTAGCTTATAACTGTTATTTAGTATCTAGGTTTGTCTCGCAAGCCAGACGCCTTCCTTTGGCTGCGAAGTCAGCTGCATATATTATACAATTGTTATAGAGAAAACGACGACACACACGTAAGCTGACGTATATGCGAGTTTATACTGTTCTTAAAGATCTCGAATCTCTAATTGACTTGAGATGTGAGTTTGACGTAATATTGATTGAATCGGTTTCTCAACTAACTCATGCTCGGATCCTAACATTTCTACCGTTCCGTCCATCGCATCCAACGCCCTCTTGGGTCTATAGACAAGGATTCTCCGCATCAGAACCTACCGATTTCGCCTCCTCTAACGGGAGCGCGTCCTTGCCCCAGCTAAATTGATAGTATATATTTTCCTGCAGACATAATGTTGTGCAGATATAGATATATCGATATCGCCAGGGGTGAACTAACGGTAGATCAGACGGACAATTAGCACACTTGGTCCTGCGTCAACTTTTTCCACAAATCCTCGCCGCAGGATACACGCCGCCAACCCTAGAAACCCTCATCCCCACACCCAACTTCACACCCTCGTCGGGATGCCGCGCCGATGTCTCCCCAGCCAAGACGAAGCGGAGCCCAAGCGAGGCGCTGTTACCGTAGGAGACCCGTTCGCCGCTGTGCTTGGCGCGTGCTTGGCGCTTGCTTTCCGCCAGGGCGCTGTTTGAGAACGACCTCAATTATTTCGTAATATCGAGAGTTTTGGCCGCTGCGAGACAAGTTGCTGGATGGCTCGCTTTGGACGGGCTTCGGGATATGTCTCGGCTCCGCAGCGGTGGCCCGCTCACGCTGGCCGTGGTAAA
Organism: Drechslerella dactyloides; assembly: GCA_020064725.1. NCBI lineage: Eukaryota > Fungi > Ascomycota > Orbiliomycetes > Orbiliales > Orbiliaceae > Drechslerella > Drechslerella dactyloides. The sequence continues at coordinate 994,061 of JAGTWJ010000017.1, forward strand.
CCTGAAGCACTCGTATTGGTACGATAGTTCCTGGTTATATTTCCCCGCCTCAAATGCTTATAGCTAAGTTTACGCGACGATAGCACGGTCTCCGGAGCACATGGATATAGCATTGACGCCTACAGCAAGGGCGATTCTACTACCGAACGGCTTCCCCTAGCCTGGCGGATCGCGGACCCAGCGGTGTCGCCAATTCCAAAGATCAACCTAGCGTTTCGAGAAACAATCAAATCAGCCTGGGCACCGGGTCTATGCGTGGACGACCACGCATGTCGTCCTCTTTGCCCCTGAGCAGACGGGAATGACCATCTTCCCCAGCTTCTGTCGGTGAAATAAAACGCCGGTGGAATTACGCCGTTGCCGTATAGATTGTGACGACTCGACGCAACCTGAAGGGTATAAAGATCATGGAATCCGGCCATGAAGTTCGATTTGTATCCTGTCAATCACGCCATCTCCTCGTCGATTGATTCAAGAGATAGACTTCTCAATCCGGCTCTCTATCCAGACTACTAGCTTCTTGTCAAATTCCAGATCGTCAAGATGCAGAAACTCTTGCTCTTGGCCCTTGTGCCGGCCGCCCTTGGATGCGCCAATCCGGACTCGAATGCCTGCGCCAGCTTCATCAAGTCGCAGTCCGCGACTGCCTCTGCCTTCTGCGCATCCTTGACCAGGAGCGTCGTCACGGCCACCACTGGCCTTCCGTTATGGGCCACAAACTGCAGCAACAAGCCCAGCATGATCTCGAAGGAGTGCTCATGCTACTACACTGGCGGTGGTGGCTCTAATCCTACGACAACCTTGAGGACAACCACCAGAGCTACGACCACTGCTGGTGGTGGCGGTGGTGGTTCAACCCCGACGGGTGTCACCAGGTCCCTCCCAGCCAGCGCCGGCGCGGTCTCCAGCCCGTCTGCAATCGTCGTCAGCGGCTCCTTCGACGGAGGAATGAGAAAGTATGATCGAAGCCGTAAGTTAACTTACTCGTATATTTACAATATATATCTCTCGACATCCAGCGGGAGCAATTGCTAAGAGCCATATAGCCAAGGTCTGCGCGGAGCAGGATGAAACCGGTGAAGCTGATGCCATGTTCATCCTTGAGGCTGGCGCCACCCTTTCCAACGTCATCATTGGACCAAACCAAGCCGAAGGTGTTCACTGCAGAGGGACTTGGTAAGTTGATACATATACCTTCAGAATCACAATGTCGCTTTATAAACATATAGATCACTAACAGAACCTTTTCCTAGCACGCTTAACAATGTCTGGTGGGCCGATGTTTGCGAAGATGCTTTGACCCTCAAGCAGGCCAGCGGCACGTCTTACATCAACGGTGGTGGCGCGTTCAAGGCAGCCGATAAGATCATTCAATTCAATGGTCGCGGAACCGTTCAAATTAAGAACTTCTATGCAAACGATTACGGTAAGGTTGTCCGCTCCTGCGGCAACTGCTCCGGTAATGGCGGTCCCCGTAACGTTGTTATAGACAACGTCGTTGCTGTTGACGGTGGCGTTCTCTGCGGTATCAACACCAACTATGGCGATACTTGCAGGATCACCAACTCTTGCCAGGATGATGGCAAATGGTGCGATAGATACACGGGTAACAGCAGTGGCGCTGAACCTCCGAAGATCGGTAGTGGGCCTGATGGTACCTATTGTACCACATCAGGTGTTACCACGAGCTGCTAAATGCGGTACGCCGCGAATCAAGCGTTTGGAACGCTCCTGTATGTACAGCTGCAAACTGGGTTTGTGGACATATGGTGTAGGATCTCGGTGGAAGATTGGGCGGACCGACGGATGAATCGAGTTTGCCAAAAGCTGGGTTGCAAGCCTTTGTATATAAATACTTGTATGTTTGGAAGCATCTTGCAGTAGCTTTATCGAGTTCGGAGAGCAAAATATATCTAATCCAACCAGCTTGGATCACGCATCTATGGCCTTTATGTCTGTATGTTCAGGGCTGTGCGCGCGTGCTGTGTGCGAATGTTAATATGCTCATGTACGCTCTATAGCCCGGCTCAATCATGCATTGCCCACTGGTTGAATGTATATGCAATTGGATGTTCGTAGTGGCGGGTACTGATAACTAGTGTCCTGCCATCGACGAAGAATAACTACTGAATTCAACACCAAGCTGCATCGATTGGTCGCAGAAATTTTACAACTAGCTTCAAGTTGGCTTGACTGCATTCACAAATTAGGACGAGGTCATTATAGTGATCATAGCGATATCCGTATAACGAGGAAGAGCCTCGCGGACAGCGCCAATATAATTTACATTTCTTCGAACATATGGAATATATAGAAACAGGCTGATGGGCAACCACCTGCGAGTAGGAAGGCCCATGAATTATAAGGGAATATAATGATATCGTGAATAGGTACGCTCAAAGATCCAGAGCCTCATATAGCCAAGGCGAAACTCATAAATTTCAAATCACCCACGCCGCCCTATTGCCCATTGAATCATCACGAGGAGCGATGGCTCCCGTACCTCTCATAGCTATTGTATGAATTGTGCTCATAACCGCCATACGGGTTCAGCGGCGGGGACATACCAGGCCCTCCGCTGAAACTCGATAGGTCCTGCGCGTACGTCGCGCTGCTTCCGCTGACCATACTCCCCGACCGTTCGTTGCCGTTACCGCTTCCACCAGTTGCGGGAGGGCCGTTTGCGACGCCCCAATTCTCATGGTACGATGACGGCCCATGGTTGGTTGTGGTACCCGCGGGGTAATTATTTGGGTAGCCGTAGGCATGCTGGGTTGTTTGACCAGCCGGTGGGTCCGGTGGTTTGTACGGCAGCGGGGCGTAGCCATATGGATGTGTTTGTGGGCCCGGTGCTGTGGGGCCTGGAGCGCCGCCGTATGAGGCGGCTTGGGGTGGTGGGTATGTGCTATCATGGCCTGAGTCCTGCATTGGCGGTTGAGGCATGTCAGTTTGTGACTGACGTCGGCGGCGTTTAACGAAGAGCCAGGTGAGAACGCCGGCAGCAATGAGCGCTACACCACCGATCGTGCCGCCGACAATTGCACCGATGTTGGTTTTGGAGGGCGAAGAAGCGGCGGTAATTGGAGGGGCCGGCGCGGTGGAGGATGTTGTCGGGTTGTCGGTCGAGGTTGGTGGGGTTGAGGTTTGTATCGCAAGGGCTGCGATTCCACCAGAAGGGACTTCACGCAGTTGCGAGTCTGTCGAATTTGCGATTGACGGCGCGATGCTCGTCCGGTTATTCGTAAAGTCGAAAACGGAATAAGCCGATCTAGCGCGAGAAAAAATATGTCAGGTTAACATGTCCACGAAAGAAGATGCAAATGAGAGCTTGGGATCAATACCGTAGGAATGGGGTCCCCAAGAGATAATCGGGACCCCGAAGACCAGCATCCTCGTTCTGGTAGGCTGTAAAGACGCAAAATCCGCTACCTGGAGGATACTCTAGCAGGATTTGTCGAACTTCAATCGAGATCATCACGCCATCGATATCGAATTGCAGCGTCCCCATATCTGAATTGGCGGATTGGCAGTCAAGCGTATAAGCTTCGTAGGACGGTGAGTACCTCAGATCCGGAATGCTGTTGATAAGCGCCGAATAGACGCTGTTCGGGAGCCAGAGCGATCTACGGCAATGATAAGTATATAGTTAGTCTCCCACTATCCCTATTGTGAACAGGACTTTGTGCAACCGCGGCAGCATGTATTTTACTTACGGCGTCCCCAATTGAAGCTCCCCAACGGCGTTTGAGCGCATGAGTCCGCTGGTCAGCGACGAATTTGTTCCATTCGGCGCAATCCAGTAGACCCCAGTCACTGGTATCTGACTGACTTCGTAGTTCCTCCATGACTTTAGCGTGCCGTTGTACTTGGCACTATCCACTGCGCCAAAGTAGAGATCACCACCATCGTTCCGAATATCGTTAATGTAGACGCTATACAAGACGAGATTGATATCGTTGGAGGCGGCCATGGCCTCGGGTATTGTGGGGTATGGCGACCCAGCTTTGTCGAACCCTACGCCCAGGCCGATCTTGCCGCCTGTCGTCCAGTTTGAGGCGAGGCCAAAGGAAACGTTCGAGATGCTCAATTGGTTGATCTTGAAGACGTCCGAGCCCCACGTTCCTTCTGCCTATATTGCGATAAGTAAGGCCCATTAGATTTCGATTCGTGGTTTTTAAATGAAGGGTCTAAGTGCAGCCTTACAAAGATCCCAGTGCCATACTTTCTACTGAGCTCCCCAGCCTGCTTCTGAAAAGTCGAAGATGCACTTGGGTCGACTGCGGTTGATCGCAGAGAGTCAGTATGATACGGCCAGTTAATTATCGTGAGGTACAATCCACGGTGTTACGTACAGAAGTGATCGTAGAAGCATGACCAGTACGTATTTCCCGTAGATTTCTGCTCGCAGAACCTGGTCGCATTCTTGTTCCTCGGCGATGGTAACCAGGTCGCTGAATCGGTGCTCAGTGCGAGCGAGAAAAACTGAGGCGGTGTGCCTATGGGCAGTAGATACAGTGTCAGCGATTGACTGTACAGATTCGAAATCCATAGACGACCTTCGCCGGCCGGGAGAAATACTCCGGCGCGCGGCGGCTCAACGTGCAGATTCCTACTTACCGACCAGGACGTCAACATAGAACGCGGCTGTTTGGTTCTACCTCAACAAACAACCCCATTAGCAGCCTTTCTCATCGAAACTGGAGTCGAGGTCTGATGCGCACATCCGGGCGAAAGCTCGTCGCGATGTAGTCCCTCTTCGTCAGCCTGGGGTCCAGGAGCGGGTTCGCCCGCAGTTTCAGGCTGGCCGCCGCAGCATCCCACGCGCGCGTTGTCGCTGCCAGGCACAGCAACGACAGTGTGACCGCCAACCAGCTCGTCACCATCCTTCCTTCCTTTCTTTCGGTACGGTTGATTGGAGTCGCGGGAGAAACGACGATGAGACGAAACGCCCGTCAGGAACGACGGCGGGCTTCTGGAACGGCGGCTGCATCCCTCCGAGAGGTTGAAGCCGGGCGCACTGTCTGCGGGAACAGGCTGCTTTTAAGCAATCACAATGATTACGACAGGGTGGGAGCCAGGGTCCGGCAGTGCAAAAAAGGCTGTGATACCAGCACGCCCAGGACAGCAAGCAACAAGGCTGCAACTTATCCGCTCGTCCTCCCGGCCGGGTGCTGCTGCCAGCGAACTAGGTTCTGACTGTGCGAACGGCGAACGGCGAGCGAACTCACCGGTTTGGCACCTTCCACCTGCAGCCCGAAGCCGAGGGGTCAATATGCCTGTTCGCCCGGTTTGGATGATGCGATGTATAAATAGGTTGGCTGGGTGCTGGCCAACGTTAGCAGGCCGGTCTATCGATCCCGTGCAGATGCAAGATTCACAGCCTCCCACGGCTTGGTCCTTCTTTTCGCAAGAGTGGAGCTCGTTTTGCGCGCGGTGGGCCGTCAAAGAGGCTCAAGGAAGCCAGGATCCCTCCACGAACATCCCCTTGGCACCTACAGGCTCGCACTTTGGTCGGTTAGCTGCTCGGTATCGCTGCCGCTTTTCGCTGGGCGACTCCACTTGCGAGGATCTAAGCATTTACTCGGGCGACAGCTTCGCGCTAGGTTCAGTCGTCTCGTAACGAGATATCTACCCATGGTGGACAAATTTAGGGCATGAAGCAAGGAACAACATCGCGGATCGTGGATTCATGAATCCAATGTTTGCTCTACCCGTCGTCCGAAAGAGTGCCTAGATTCAGAGGCAGGGGTATTTGGAATTGGAAGTCGAAGAACGAGATGCGCCATGACACTCGTATTTTATGACCAACATCGAGCTAAACCAGCGTCCCCGAGACCAAACTTAAACGAAAGCGGCTTGTACAACAAGCAGGTCGAGTTTGCCATTGTACCATCAAGTCGTCCGGCTTCTATAATTCGTCTTCGACTTCATCGAGGTCATCCCCATGCGTACCAACGTGCGCTCTGAGTATATCCTCAAATGTGGGCGGCCATCGTGTGCCCTTCCAGTCCCTTAGCTGCCCGTATTCCTCGTCCCGACACCACGGCTCATCCGTTTTCTCATACTTCTTCAGAGGATAGTCATACGGCAGTCGCACCCCAACCTTTACCATCCTCCACTTGCCGTCCATCGTCTCTCTAAGATCCTCTGCCCGGACCTGCTCGCCATCATCGCCAATCCAATCCTTCCCACCGACCGCAAACATCTGTACGTAACCTTCGTCGTCCTTCAGCAAGCCCTTGAATAACCCCGGGTGAATCATAACACCGGCTTCGTAGGATTGGATTTTACTCGTATTTCCTTTCGCCGGATTTCCCCACGCCTGCTTACTTAGATTAGCGGATGTAATCATCGCCCAGTCCATCGCGACAAATCCAGGCGGTGCGAACGACTCTTCCTCTTCCCTCTTGCCAGTGGTTGCTTCTTCGCCTTTAGCGTCGACTCTTGGCGGTGAGAAATGGTTGTACGTCTTGATGTGGGGTGTTGCCTTGCCCCGTTCAGCCTCGACGAGGATGTTGCTCGTAATACCGATTGGCGGCTGGCCCCAGACCGCCAGCATTGGACGCAAATACTTGATCTGAGCGATCGCAGGAGGTTTTCCGCCTTTCATGAATATTGGCGACCCGCCCTGCCAACCACTCACCGATTGGCGCACGTTATCAACTGACGGGAAGACCAGCGCGAAGTTCGGACGCGCAGTAGATTTGAAGGCCTGCGATCCAGGGCTCCGCAGCGCTTGGAAGGCATTAACCGGTCCGCCGCCATTCGGCCGACAGGTGGAGAAGGTCGGATATATGACATCGTCGAAATACGGTTGTCCGAGCGTGCCGACGGATGAGCACTGCATGACCATCTCGCCGTGTCCTTTCACATGGAAGATTGCTCTACCAGCTTTATTCACACCATGACCGCCTCCTCTTCCAACTTTCATCAATACTCTTTTCGTCTTGCCCCAACCGAATAGTTTGTTCTCGGGACCGTTGATCGGATGTTCACCCGGGACATGCCCAATGAAGATTGCTCGCACATCTCGAAAATCGTACATGCGGAGCTGCTTCGCCAGCTTTTCGGTCCGCCAGCCGTAGGCTCCTATATACGCCATCAATCCTTCCTTGAAGGACCAACCGACACCTTCTTTCTTCTCCGTAGTGTCGTCTCTGAGTAGCGGTAGTTTAGGCGATCTCCAGACCGCCTGTGTCATATTCGACCAGTCCCACGGTATCATATTGGCGGTGTGAATGACGACCTCAGCCGTGTCATCATGGTAGAAGAGCACCAGCATCTTGGTATGATGAGTCCCAAACGGGTCCGGCAGGAAGGCGGTAATCAGCTCGATCTTAAAGCTTCCATCGGCTGTCAGTTTCTCCTTCTCGGCCTCGAGCTGCCGTCGCGACGGGTCGTCCCTCTTCCAGTTGCCGTGGATGACCTTGATGTCGATTGAGGAACCGGTGTCTTCGTCTAGGTGGGAGACCATCCATTCTAGATCGTGCATGAAGTTGAAAGACCATATTTCTCGGATGAGAGGATTGCCCAATATGTCGGTAATAGTTATCGTATCGATGTTTTTGTTCTCAGGGAAGTCGCGGATGCGGGTAAGTCGGAACGGAGAGGAGATGATAAGTGTATCACTGCTGGGAATGTCGAGCTTCGATTTTGGTGGTGTCTGGGAGATTTTCGGTACGTTGGTATCGCTGGCGGGCTCGGTGCTTGACGAGGCATCGTTTGAAGCGACAGCTTGCCGACGGAGCGGAGGAGGAGAGATATCGCGATTCAAGGACGATCGTTCGGATAGCTTGACTCGCTTCGAGGAGGGCTCTCCTGACATCTTGGAAGCCAGCGATCCTATACTCCTTGCTGGGATCGGGGCTAATGCGGGAACTTTGGAAATGCGGTTAGCGACCGCGGAAGCCGGGTTGACGTTTAAGTTGAATATATTTCTGCACTTGTGTCGAACGCGCATTCCACAAATGCCCAAATATCATATATCAGGGAAGCCTCCCTTGTACTGATACTAAGTCGTCGTAGGGCACCCCGCGAGTTTTCGGAATCTAGCCATCGAGAGAATATAAGTCAAGTCAATGCGACGGAGCAGAGGACCTTCCCGGTTAAGATGGACGTGGTGATGATGATATCATATCGGGCGCAAATGCGACGCGACAGAAACGCGATGCTCACACCAATTAGTCGCAACACACGAAATGCAACAGCCGAGTACATGTCGATATCAAAGGCGGGTCGCTAAACCGTAACCCAATAGGATGTTACTGTATTGGAACCGGAAAGAGTAGAAGATACTAAGTAGCTATAGACAGGGTAGACAGACGTATCGAAAGCGCCAGCATTCTTATTTATTCATTAGTCTCGGAGCCAATCTGGCCACGAGACCATTTATTCACCATCAACATCAAAGATTATAATATTAAAGCAACAAAGTTACCCGCTGATGAGGCCGTCCTTCAAGGAGACAGTTAGATCCGCTGATTTAAAACTACTATTGCTTGCCCTTCCTCTTCTTGAGGAGGCCGTCCAGTCTATCGGCCTCAGCTTTATCTTTCATCTCTTGTACTTCCTCCTCCGAGGTGAAGATAAATCTATCTCCAAACCTCAACGCTTGTGCTTTGAGGCCGCCGTTGGCGAAGAAATCGATACGATCCGCGTACATTGACACTTCGAACCCCCATTCGATCAACGCAGGCACCGACATCACTTTGCCATTAAACTCCGGGATATAGAGCACGTTGACAAGTTTAAGCCTCCGCAACTTTTCGCCGACCCAGATTTCCGGACGAGACAAGCCACTACGAGTTGCCAGAAGGGTGCGCCCGTTTCTGATATGCACGGGTATGGGCGTCTCTAGCTCCTCTAGCCGCTCGAAATCTTCCCAATTAGAGGAGATATGGTACTGGAAATCGATTGTCGCAGCCCAGGCCTGGCGGGAGTCCCAATGCGACTCCGACGATGAACTTGTGCTGACCATGCTCTCACCAGCAGCCAGCGTCTCGCCCGTTGTAGTCAGCCCGCCTTCGAGAACGTCATTAACTGGGTCGCTTTCTTCTCCACGGACATTTTTAAAATCGCTGCGGTATGTGACGGGCTTGGTGGAAGAGCTTTCCTTCTCCTGTAGTTCTGCAAGGGAGTCATCATCCAGCAGTGAGACGGGCTTGCTGCGGGACTTTCGTATCTCCCATGCAATCGGTGCGAAAGATACTGCCTTCTGCTGCCTATCCATGGCGTCGAGCAGCGGTGGTGGTATCGTTTCGCCGCCTGATTGGAGAGGGCCGAGCTTTCCGGGCGGAGAGCGAGATCTTGCCGCCTGAAACTCCTCTCCGACATGATCGTCGATGTCAAGTAGCGATGGTGTACGAGGGCGAGGGAGGTCCGATTTATCTGGCTGCGCCGCTGGTCCGGCCGCTTTGGTCTTTGATCTTGGCGTCACTAAGACCTCCTCGTTGAGATCGAGAAGCAGTTCATCGGTTGGCTCGGACTCTACAGATTCATGCAGTTAGCAATCTACTAGATCATCTGTGGCACGGAGTCATTCACCTTGCTCTTGATCCACGGTATCTGAGCCCGATGATGAAGGAGCTGAAAGCGCTTCAGCTGGGTCAATCTGGTCGGTATTAGTTTGCCCTCCGTCCCCTCCGTCCCTCTCTGGTTTCGACCCGGGACGTGGAGGAAGGACGAAGGGACCAGATGGTTGGTTTTTGCGCGAAAAGCCTGGCCTGAAGCCGCCCGGACGCCGGTCCCGGTTCTCGGCTAGTTGCCAGCAATTGTACTTAACATGCCCCATCCTGCCGCAATGGGTACAGGCGGAGTTTTTACTGATCTTGGCCGGATTCGTTTCATGTTTGTAGTAGCAATTCTTTTCGGTGTGATTGGTGCGAAGGCAGATACTGCAGGTAGGTCGTGGCGGCTTGTCCACTTGAGCCCTGCAGTTTTCAGTAGCATGATTGGTGCGATGGCATACCTCGCAAGGAGAACGCTTCGTAGGGGAACTAGGGCTCAGCATTGGTGGCGTCTAGTGCATTCAGGTATTTGGTTACTAACGTCATATCAGAACAAGCTCGCAAAGACTCAGTAACTTACCTTCGCGTAGGCTATCTTAACGTATTGGCGTTCTGACCTTTAGATCAGTAGTTATAGCGTCGCCTGTGGAACGAGATTAGCATCAACCGAACAAAAGTGAGACCGCAATTGAACAGAGGACAATGGTAACGAAGGAAAGGTTGTGACCAGAAGCCTTGGTCGTCGAAGGTCCCTAATTACAGGCTTGGGGAGGCGATTGTGCATTATGTGAATTTCATTGTTAGGATGTGGAGCTCATGAGCTCAGGCCCGTGACAGCTTACCAGTGGCCAGCGCTTAATTATAAGTATAACGTTAGTGAGATGTAGATGCTTGCGGGGTAAGCTCTCCGAAGCGTTACGCTACCTGAAGCTGGGAGGTGCTAGAGCTAGGAGTCTGGTCCGGATTCTGAAGATGTGAGGAAGAGGAAAGAGAAGCAGGGAGAACAAAGAAATGGAGAAGCAGTTGAAGTCCTGAAATAGTGAGCTTTTGCTGAAGGAATCTCTCCTGGGCTCCACTACAGGCGATGTCTACAACAACAACAAATCGCGTTGGCAGCAGTTGCATTTCGATCATCACACGATCCACTTTGGTATCATTACGGACCCAGCGCTGATTTCAGAACGGAGACGGAAAAAATAAATTTGGCGGCTACAATGTTCGACATTCAGATACCTCTTCAATTTTATTTCATCGCGTCGGCACAACTATTGTACCTTGTCCCCAGTCGTTCCACTGTTCATGCATTATCAAACGTATTGACCAAGCCTTCTCGCCAGCTTCGACGACTATTTCGACCATGGAGACCCAGGAGCGCTCCAATATCTCACGGAATCATTTCATCCGGGACCCTCTCCACTACGATGGCTTTTCCGCGACACAAGATGCTCAGGGCCAGCAGCCTGTTGGACCACAGACTAAAGAAGATCTACTCAAACTAGGAGACGCGGTTGATAAGTGCACGTTCTTCCAACTGTTCGAATGTTCTCTGGAAGCATTTTCGAGGTAGTCACATAGCTGTACCAGAGACTAACAATGATTTGCAATGTTAGTCGAGAAGGAGCCCCAGGGTGGCGAGCTCAAAGATTTTCTGCTGTACAATGGTCTCATGCTTGGAGTCTTTTCAGACGTCACCTTGAACATCAGCGAACAGAAGGAATATCATCTCCATCGGTTCATCCTTGCGCAATCGCCCGCCTTCCGTGAACATTTCATGACTCGCGAGTTTACTCCCGGCGAAGTCGTGAAAATCAACTCTCTCGACGATTTCACAGATCTCGAAGCAGTCGAACATGTCATTAACAGAATGTACGGCAATTTCGGAGACAAGTACTACGAATGTAAGAACTTGGTCGGTATCATGGCCTTCTGCATCCAATTGGGTATGATTGACTGGTTCCACGGATATCTTGACCGCGCACTGGCTCGGCTTTGTGCCGATAACCTGCTCCTCATGGTTAGGTTTGCACAGGACGACTTCTACGGGCAATACGTCGAACAACAGGTCTTCCCCATAATCAAGCACTACATGGTTCGTTATGGAAATCACTTGGGTCTGGAACTTTGGCGTTATCTACCCGTTGATTTAGTCGTGGATATCATGATGCACGACGGATTTATCTACGCAGGCAGTCACGTCGACGATAAGCGAAAAGAATTGGGGTTTTGCAAAGTCATCGTCGGGAAGGAGTTCGACCGCTGGACTTTCGTCAGAGACATGTATTTCGACCGTATCGGCTTAGATAACGAGTCTCTACGGCGTGCCAGAAAAGAAAGAGTGCTGCCACCACATATCACTCAGGATCTCATCGAAGAACATCGACCCCTCTTCGATCTTCTGAACAGCAACTTTATCCAATACTGCAACATGAACCCGGTGCAGTGGAAAGAAGTGCGGAGAGAGACCTTTCTTGGCGTTAGCATACTGATCCGTCCAGATATTATCGCAGACGCCGTCTGCCAAGGCGTCGTCCTGCGGCGTCAGGTCGAAAGTGCCAGTTTGGAAGACCGAAAGTTAAATCTTTGCTATTCGCCCGACCACGAAATGCCGGACGACATCCTCACCTACGACGTCCCAAAGATCGATCGATTCATCCATCGCCCCCGCCGCGTTGAAATCGACTTTGACCACGTCCCGAAATCATCTACGTCAGACAGCAGTAGCAATCACACAGATATGAAGCCGTTCATTGACGACCTGTGCACCTTCCCTCCTATCCGCTTCTCTGTCGAATTCCAATTCCATCGCGGCATCGGTGCAGTCTCCGTCAACACCCCGCTTCGCGCAGAGCCGGTATTCTACGCCGGAAACTGGTGGCAATTCTGGATCCAGCGTACCCGCGACGAGGACGAGCCCGCTGACCGCATCAACATGTACATCCGCCGGGTTGGAAAGCCAACTAGTATTAATGATGAATCCGCCTCTCGTGACTCGTGGGCCACACTTTCTGAAGTCAACTACGACGATTTCACCCGCCAGGCCATGAACGGCCACTTCAACGAGGAGACTATGGACATGTTGCTGGAAGCAGAGGATGGGCTAGACTTCTACAACGACAATCGACCAGTTATCCGAGCATACTATCGCGTCTACGCACCTGCCGCGATCGCAGGCTATGACCCAGAGAAATTCATAATGATCGAGAATAAAGAGTCTCCAAAGATCAAATGCCCTGCGGTTGCCAAAACTACTATGTACGAGTCCAAACCTACTGATTTTCCACTGGATTGCTCGATTATGGTCCCCGGTCGCCTTCTAGTCAACGAGGTTGAGGCCGCGCAGGAAATAAGGGAATTCGTCAACGATTCCGCTTATTTCCAGGGCGAGGTTGACAGAATCATGAAAGGGGGACCGATGGAGTTGCCGAAGAAAAACGTTAGCGATCTCCTTGCGGCGTATCAGCATGCGGGTGAGGTGAACAATGAGTGGCCCGACGAGTCTGGCTCGACGGATACTATGGTAACGCGATCGTTGATGGAGAGGGATGTCGTTTGGTCAAATATGAAGTTTGCCATCGTGATTGGTCTCGTTTGAGCCGGCTTGTAGGAAGGCTTGGAGTGCAGCCGTTTTCATGAAAAGCGGTTTCCCCGAGAAAATTAATTTATAATTGCGGCTTTCACGCTCTTCGTCCAGCTCCCAGACAAACGGATACGGAGCGAAGTACACGGCTCTTGAATATTACATCGTAGCGAATGTACTACTACCTAATCATGAGGAATTACGGCTATCATATTGACATTCATGAATACAATTATGGGATCGTAAAAAAAAAATGCGTTACGACGAGTCCATGACGATATAGTGAGGGCACTTGCATGCTTGCCCGAACGAAAAACACAAATCTATATGAACATGATGGTATCATAATGTGCAGCATACCAAATTGCAAATGCTAAACAAACATAAACAAGAGATAAGATTAGATGTCCTTTGGCACCAGATATAGTCCCGCCCGCGTCTGGTTGTGCGCTACAAATGTAAAGTCCAAATCATTCACAACGTCCTCCGCGCTCTGTAGTCTCAATTTATTAATTGGATTCAGGAGCTCCCAATTCTCCCATCCGAACATTGGATCGGTAAACTCTGACATCATGAAGGCATCGAACGTGCGGATGAACTCTTCAAACGTGTCAAAGCTGAATTTTCTGTGGCCCGGCCTCTCCGTGGAGTTTGGAATTGTAGGGTTCCGTGAAATCATCAGTTGGTACTTCTTATCCTTGGACCCAACAGTGTTAATGGTACTCGCTGGGGAAGATCCGAGGTATGTAGCGATTGGCAATGGAGTACTATTGGCCGGTGATGCGGCCGGTGGAGCTGTAGCCTGCGAGGCTTGGAAGAACATCTGCGGTGCGGCCGCCGTCATTGCAGCATTGTGGATGCCCATGCTGGTCGAGCTCGGAGGATACAGTGAAACAAGAGAAGCCGAGACATTCGAAGCGCTAGACACGACTGAAGGAGGAGAAGTAGTGGTCTGACGTGCCCCTTGATGCTGCGGTTGGCTCCATTGCGATAAATGCTGGTGAAACGACCCAGCAGCCAGCGTGTCGTTCGATACGGCGGACTGCGGCTCCGGGCTGGACTCGAAGACTGGCGGCAAAGTCTGCACGGGTGCGGCAGGTTCCATCCGGTCCATTATATCCAACCACTGAGCGTCGGCGGACATGCTATGACCGATATCGAAATCCGAATGTAACCATTCTTTAGCCTGTTGGAATTGACTGCTGATATCCTGGGGCGAGATATTGTGAGCGATCTCCGGGCCTGTCAATTGCTTGAATAAGTCGTCGAATTGAAGACCGATGCCAGTGTTCGCAAGCTCGAATTGGGATAATGACGCCTGAGCCGCCGTTACCGGATTCGAGGGGCCTGCCCCAGTTGCGGCCATATGGCTGAGAGGTAGCATGCCGTAGTTACCAGCGTCGAAGCCAGCGACACTAGCCGATGCGGGAGAGGTTGTCCGACTTGCCCCCGGTATTGATGGATTGTAAAACATAGCGGTACGGGGGTCTTGAGGCGCAGGCACGTATCCCTCATTAAATAATCCAAGGCCCTGATCCGATGGGAGACTTGCTGCAGGGATATGCTGCTGCTGCTGTGGCAGATTGCCCCATTGTCCTAATGGTGTCATAGACTGTTGTGGTGCTGCGAGACCGCTGACAGGTGCTGGCGCAGGCGCAGGTGCAGCTCCGGATGCAGCTACTCTCGGGGCGCGAGACGGGCGGACGGCACGTTGGAATATGTCCAACATGTCGACATCTAGAGCGGCCACACGTCAGCGATGCGCTCAAGATGGTAGATTGTGTGCATAGTAATATCTCGGGATACCTACAAGGACTTGGCCGTGGCTTGCCACCCCAGTCTGGCGCGATACAATCGAAAACGTCGTCCCAAGTCCGAGCCGCCCTTATATCGGCGGGTAAGGTACCGCGAAAGTGGAATCGCTTCATGTGTTCCCTGATTAGATTAGGTCGTTAGTTTAGCTGACTTCAAAGGACGTCGTCCCAAATCTGGAAAGGCGGAGGTACGTACTTGACACCGGCGAGGTTCTGGCGGTTGATAGTCCAGCAGGTGACATTGTTGTCTGGGTCTGCTTTTGCGAAAGGACAAGCATATCTCCTTCCCAGAGATCTCAGATTACTAGGCCTGCGATTCCGAGGTCGTCGATTTCCGTCGCTTCCATCAGAGTCGTCATCTTCGGATTTCTTTCTTCGGTTGTTCTCGGAACCGGGACGTCGGCTTCCTGATGGTGTACCAGAATTTGGCCTGCTCGTGAATCCGGAAAGCCCTGTTCCAGTTGCGGTATAGTCACTCCCTTGCGCATCAACAGGAGCCTGAGAGCTCTGTCGCGAGCTTGTAGACGACCCGCTGTTCCAACCTTGCGATGATGAAGTTTCGGACATGCCGAGTCCACTGTCGCTATTGTCCCATGACACAGAGACCTCAGCCGTCTCCGAGAGTACAATCATCAACAGTAAGAGGTAGATGGCCCTTAGCTTCCAAACTGCTTCAGAATCATCCGCATCTACTAACAGCCCGTCATCATCCTGGCCGAGAATACCCTGGCCCGGACGAGATCCGATACCGGGACTAAGCCGTCCTTCGAATGGAGACCCGACACCAAGTGTCAATCTCGCACCACCTTGAGATGCGACCTCGGCATCATTACCAGCGCCATCGGCACGGATGCTCTTTGGCCGAGGGGGTATCTGTGGAAGTTGGGGTTTCGACGGCCCTACCGGAAGTGCTGGCAGTGGGCTCGGGCGACGTCCTCCTAGACCTGCGAAATGTGGGTATTGTTGCTTTAACAAATCTAGATACTTCACCAAGGAGAATTTGCCAGTCTCCTCAGCTATTTGCAGTGCAACATCAATGCATTGGATGTTCCTCTGCGCCAGCTGGATAACTACATCGAACTTCCCTTGCAGAACTGCAGATTGAACCATCGGTGCAAGTAGTTGTATGGAATTTTCTTCCGCGTATCTTGCTTGATCGATCAAGGTGTGCGGATCCACCTCTCCGTCCAGGATTGCCTTTTTAAGACTGCCACTGCCGTATATAGCATAGCCTTCGTCCTCGGCATCGTAGAGCTGCATGTCTTGTGCCTTCGACGTTGATAATAGTGAAGTCGAGGTCGATGGTCGAGGTTGGATGGGTGCTGGCTTCGCTTCCGCCTGCCTGGGCATATTGAGCGGGCTATCGGAGAGGATCTGCGAAGTATATAACGAGCTACCAAGCTTCAGAAGACCAGGATGAGGCTGGTACGTCTCAGGATGCGGCATCTCCTCGCTGGGCGGTTGTTGCATTGTTGATCCCGAGGGCGTCTCAAGTGCAAGCTCATCCAGTAGACTCTGTCGCTCTTGCGATACTCCCACGGCTGAGAGATCACCCGCAGGCCAGGCAGCTAGAGCCGGAAGCACGATGGTTGGCAGAATTTCCTTAGAGGCAAGCCTGACCGGTTGTGAAAATGCGAATTTGGAATGCCAGTCTAGAAAGATATCTTTGGCGAGAAGCGACGGCACGCCAGCTTCTTCCCGCTTGATAACAGGTGGATCCAAGAATGGCGCCACGTCCGCAGGCAGTGGGGGCGGCTCAGGCATTGCAGGGAGCAAGGTGTGTGTGCTTGAAGATGCGCTGGCTAAAGACCCCAGAGCGGACACCGAAGCATCCATCTCGACAGGATCGTTATAGTCCATTGTGTGATGGCGCAGAAGCAGCTGCCGAATCAAATCTTCTCTGAAGGTTGGGTCCCCTGCCTGATCTATTGCGGAGGCAAAGTGGTCTGCGGGACTCTCCGCATGCCAGCCTGTCTTGCCAGCCTGATAGAGAGTGAAGGCGCAGTCGAGGAACTCAGAGAAACTCAAGAGTGAGCTATTCAGCTTCCCGTCTTCGTTAATCTCTTTCGCATGTGCGTTTAGCCACACAAGCGCAGCGCTAGATGCACGTTCGAATGTTTGTTGGATCTCTTGCCGGAGTTCCGGTAGGGGTGTGGATTTGAATTCCGTCGCTCTAGAACTTTCGGCTTTGCTGAAGTTGTAAAGTGCATCGTAACGTTAGCGCGGGGGCATTGTAAGCGAGCAAGCCGCGCAAGTTGGAGGCAAGGTGACAAAAGATTGGAAATACTGCTATGCACTTGCTATATCCACTAACCTAGATTCGGAAGGGGCCAAATTCTCCGACCCTCCACCATCTAGCAGAGACTCTGGTGTATTCGAAGAGTAGGTTGAGTCCTTCCCTTTCGATTTTGAATCTTCGTGTCGGGTTTGGGCGACCAGATCACCAACGTAAAATGGCAGCGCACCTCCTTTCAAGGCTTGCTTGTGGAGGAACCCGGTGTTGGTCCGTATCTCGTATTCCAGCGGCGATTCCCCGCTATCTTCTCGATCGGAATGAAAGTCTGGCGGGAGATCGAGAGGCCGATTCTCCCAGCGATGGACGCTGCTTCCGTCAAATCCGCTGTCGAGATCTTTCAGATCCGGCGCTCGGCGTGGTGTTTGTTTGGGAGCCTCGCGAGGGGGCGTGCTCTTCTTGCTTCGTCGACGAAAGATTTGCATTTCGTTTGGCAGGCGTGGCCGAATCAAATGTGAGCCGGATCGTTTGTCCGAATACTTTCGTCAAGTGGAGCTGTAGTCCTGGAACTGATATTATAAGTTGCTGGAAAACATATTTGAAAGCAGCTTCATATCCCCATGAGAGGCTTGTCGACTTAAGACCGGTGTGCAGATGTGACGCCTGCGAGTGCGCGTGCGCGGAGGCACAGGTCACAGTCTCGACTCTCCCGACGTCGTCATCGATTCAAAATTCATGCTTCATGGACTTCCTGTTGGCTGTACTGAGGTACCACAAAATCGGCCAGCCTGCTCTGCCTTATTGTGTGCCCTTGCCGGATCTGTGAAGCGGACCCCTGGTCCGCAGCAGCATAGCGTCTGCGATTTCGCCAAGCCCGGCTGGCTACGCACTTTGAGCACAGGTCGTACGTACAGACGGCGAAGCAGAAACGGCAATTCAACTACTGGCATTGGAAAGTTTGCGCTGAACAATCCGAGTCGTTCACAGAGTCATGCGGCTTCATCGATCGATCGCCTCCCTTAGCTTCGGCTTTCACCATCAACCATTGATCCCTTCGCAGCCAAAGGAAGGTGTCTAGCTTGCGAGACAACATTGATCCCTCCAATCCTACGTATGTAGCTTGCAATTGGTATAACGAGGTCTGTAGTATATATGTAGACAATTGTACAACTCTCAGCTCAGATAGATTTCCAGATTAATATAAGTACGGACTAACTAGATCGCGAGAAGCGAACAAGATTCAAGATTCCAGCAGTACTCCACAAGTTAACTCCGCCTTTTCGAATTTTCCCCTTTATCCTTTATCCCAAATGTATCCCGATTTTCCCCCAGCGCCAGGTAAGAAATTAATGAAAAGAAGCCCAAGAATCTAGAGGTAGAAGCAGAAAAGAAGTATCCTAAATCCACGGCCGACTCCGCGCCGAAGCTTTTGATGGTGCACGAGATGATGTTTTCTTCGCCTTGTGCTCCCTTGTTTCTGAATCGCTCGGGCTCCTTCGTGACCTTGACGAGCTTGATGTAGCGATCGCTAGCGTCGCGAATCGAGAATCGATGCTTTCAATTTCGTTGGGTGTTTGTGTACCCCAATAGCCATAACTCGATCCCGCGCGACTCGAATTGGAGCCTGCACCTTCCCGGCGCATGCCGCTAGCGTAAGAGCCTCGAGAAGTTGAAAACTCCACCGCATATGGGTCTTCCTCGATTGCATCCCAACACCCGTCCTCTGCGTTTATTTGGTCAGCGACAAAGGTCAAAAAAACCAAGATTCGTACGCATCTAAAACTTACCCTCTAGCTCATCATAATAGTAATATTCGTCGTTAGCCGCCGAGCTACGATTAAGGCGGCCCGTAAACATTGAACTACCGAATATCTGGGGGTCGCTTGTTCTGCGATTCGATGAAACGCTTTGCAGAACCGAGTATATATCCTGTGCCTGGAAAGATGACGACGACCCATCAAAGCCGGAGGCTTCAACTGCAGCTCGCATTACGTCGTGTGGAGAAGACGAATGTGGCGAGGTGCCCCTTTTCGACATGGCGATTTTTTCGAGCTGGGTAATGTATTCCAAATTTCAAAAAAATAGGCGGATTGGTGATAACGTTGGGTTATGAAGATGTGCTTGGAACGTCTGAGGGTCTGATTGGACACTAGAGTCTCGCAATGCGCTGGCTTCAGATCTCTCGATGGATCAGAAAAATCTGGGCGAGTGTTTAAATTGAGATGGTGTGCCGCTCGAAGGCGAGTACAAGAGTTAGAGATGTTGAGTAGGGAGTTATCTCTCGAGTTAACTATGGCTAACTCTTCAAGTTCTCTAAAGTTTCAGGTGTTTCTTGATGTCGAAAATATATAATGCTTCAACGGTGGTGGAGATCGATCGACATATTCAAGGCACGGCCCGAAGACGCTCGACAGCTACCTTTTATAACCAGAATCCTATACAAACCAACAATCCTAATTATATTAGGAGGACCTGAGGAGGACTGAGGAGCGTGACACCAGAGACTATCATCTCACCCAAATCTCGCATTTCCGATGAGCGCATCGCATCGCATCGCATCGCGGTTTGGCGACTGATCAGATCAGGGCGGCGAATCCACCGGACTTTAAAGTTGCCTCAAGCATATGCTATGCGGGCACCTAAAGTATCAGGCTGCAGTCACCTAAAATATCATTGTTGATATCGCAAATACTTCGGATTATTAGTTCATCGTATTAAGGCCCGCAAACCGTTTTAAACGTTTTTGGATTGAGAGTTCGGCGAGGACTTCAGGTGTGCGGTTTCGGCCTGGCTAACTAGGCTGTTTTTCTGCGGTCAAACTGGTCATTCAGAGGGTCGCACTATTTCGGTTCTGCTCTGGCGCTGGTTCGCCCCAATAATTGGTATCTGCCTGAGCGTTGGGATTTAGCAGTTGCTATGTTGAGTGGGTCCGTCAGAGACGAAGGCGGCTGTGCTTTGTGAGCAAACGTCAAAGGCTGGAGCCCGTATTTAGCGCGAGAACCCATTCGCACGTATTCTCACCTCCAAAAAAACACAGGTTTGCTGACTAACCAAACCACATCTGGAGTTCGCGCTGTAGCAGTGTCAGCACGATTGCCAGGCTTGATTAGTGTCCAGATTGGAGCTGCAACTCAGTGTGTCTTCGAGGGAATTTTTGCGTTCCAACTATTATAACTTGGGCGTTCGGTTAATCAAGACAAAAGTGGCCGAGGCTGCTTCCAGTCTTCTGCTGGGTCTTGATCCTGACAATCTTATCGATGATTAGTATCATTTATCGATACGTATACGTATCGATTTGCCGATGATTCCCTTCGAAAAACTGCCACCCTATCAGCTCATTTCATGGTGTAATAGCAAGAGTTTATCTATATTTAATGATGGCATGATGTTGTTGTATACTGCTTTCGTTGCGGCGGTCGTGCACGCGTGAAGGCTGTTGATTTTGCTCTTTATATCCTGCATGCAGTTTGTCTTCCTCGCTTCGAATTCGCTCATTTCTCGGTGAAAGGGGTATTTTAGTTCCTTTGGCACAATATCCCAGCACCAACACTGGCGCTGTAAAAGGCCAAGGAAAATTTTTGAATCTCATATACTACGGTTACCCCGTTCGAAGCACCGACGAACTATAACGGCGCATTGGGTAAGGGGACTCATGCTCAGACTCGATCTCTAAACTAGAAACACTATCTCCTGAGATCAACAAGAAAGCTATATATATATAAGCTATTGCTAGCGTGCGTATAGCTAGCAAACCGCCAGTAGCTGATCTGTGGCGAACTGCGCGCGACATATACGCGTAGCGCTACTACTAGTCTCGCGAAGCTAGTCCGCTGGTTTCTGACCTGCGAAGAGTTCACGAGACAGCGCTACCTAAAGCTGGTTAATGATTGGTATTGACGCTTGTCATGTCATGTTATAGCTACAAAAACAGCATTATATATTATTATCTAGTGCTAAAATGGTAAAGACCAGTCATATCGATATCTTCCATCCGTATCAAGGACGTCAACATGCTAACAACAACCACATTCAATCCTCCTGTATACGCCCACACTTTAAATTTCGATACAGGTTAAACGTTGTAGTTTGAGCCTGGCGCTGTGTCCTTTGATTATCTTCATTCTATAATATCCTATCAAATCGCGGCTCGGGATTGAATGCGCCTATGAGCTGAATGATGCATCTGCGCTAATAATAGCAATATTTACTTAAAGGGCCGTGCTCTCGAAGTTGGCCTGATCGCGCACTTTAGCGAAATCTCGAATCGCTGATACTCCGTATCAAGTATGATCTTCGATCGACACTCTTGGCTGATTAAAACAAACCGTCCTAATATGATAGCCGTGGCCGAATGATTCTCAACGTCTTTCAGCTGCTACAAGATGGCGTGACAGTATAGATCAATATGCAATCAGGCCCGCTTATATCGGCGCAAATAGAAAACGCGGAGTAACTTAATATATATAAGGTTCACTGCACATGCATTGAGCGTAAGGTATGTGGTGGTTTCTCACCACCTTGTATCGATACAGACATGATTATCGTCAGTCTGTTCAGCCTATTCGCCAATTGTGCGCGTAAACTAGTGCTGAAATATTCTCCTTTCCAGGTAGCCGAGCGTTGAGCCTCCATAGACTTTGTATCTTTTCATGCATTGATCGCACGATTGATTCCTTGTTCAGGCGGAAGCGGCTCTTAAGGCTGGGACAATCTGCTGCACGCCGGGCCTCCCTCATTACGGAAAGTACCGTGCGCGCCGTCCTTCAATAGAATTACGCATATGCCTTGTGACAGAAATGGATTAGCGAGCTGGCGCTCGTGCCGCTCCGCAGCCCTTTCTCCGAGCTCGAGGAGATTCGATTCCTGGGCTGGCCAACAAAAGCATATACAGCAGCACTATTGTTAGTCATGCAAGAGAATACGATACTGTAAGCTGTCAGGCTTTAGCGTTTCGTTCTATAAGTGGTCACAATATTCTAGTCTAGTGATAGACGTATAGCTGGGACCCTAGCTAGCAAGGACAACCCGAGCTCTGTCCACCCCTCTAAATCGCGTTGGACGGCCTTTCAACACATGAAACTTTGAACTTGTCTGGTAACTCAAGGAAGGGTCTGGTTTACGAGACCAAAGTTGTCGGGGTATCGATATATTGTGGTAGCCGTAAAGCAACGATATCGTACAGCCGCTGTATGCAAAAGCATTATATCTTAGGTACAAAGTGGCCTGAGATCTGAATTCTGGACTTGGGTGCAGAATCAGAGTTGATAATGATCCGTGTAGAGAAGGCCAGATGGGTGCGCAGACGCTCAGCTATTCCGAAGAGCGACTTTTATCGCAGATGCAGGCCCAATAACCTTCAGACATCTGTACGCTTGGCAGCTGTAAGGAGAAGCTTGGAATGGTCGAGAAGGCGGCAGAGGTGGTGGAAGGGGCGGTGGCGGTGGAGGCCCTGCAGAGCGCGTATAATTACGAGTTTGTAATACCCGATGCGCGAGATACTTATATTGGTAGCTCAAGAGCGAAACTAGCAACCTGCAAGATATCGGTGCATACAACAGTGAGGACCACGTTTAGTCATCATCGCACGCATTTTACCGGATGTCACCTCTGATACCTAACATTATAGCCGTAGGCGCTCAAACAGTCGCAGTCGGGATTAGAAAATCTCCGATACTCCTCACTCGGTTGAATTAATTAGACGTTTGGCAATTGTTGGCAATAAAACCTTGTATTGATTCAATTGAGCATTTTCTCACGACGAAAATATCCTGGATAAACGGACTGTAGTCATGGTGTATTCCCCGCGGCTCGGTGCAAGGATGGATTTCGCTTGCCTCCCGGCTGCTCACATACGGTGTCTGCTCGTCCAGGCCGCGCGCGTGAATACGACTTCGCTTAAATTTCGCCTGAGAGCGTTGGCATTGCGGTCTAGAATCACCAGCTGCACGCATGCACCATAGCAGAGGACAACGGAGCTGCAATATGCAGTAGCCCTCTATTGACTTTCCGTTGAATGTTCTAGCGTTTATGCACACTCTAAGTAGAAGCCACCAAAATTAAAATTGGCTTAGTCGAGTGGAGCCCCTTGTAGGGCTGAAAAAATGACTTTGCTCGTCCAAGGGAATCGATAGGATTTACAACAATAAAATCCGTTGAAAATTGGCGATATATTAAGCTCGCCACCCAGGCCTGCAGGGCGGACGTGCATCTCATATATGCATACTTATATGCACACATCTACGGCTGAAAGCTTGTCGAATGAACCCAATTGACCATGGACAGCAGCAGATAAATGAATATACCTGTACATGATGTACATACATGCGCCATTTGGCGAGCCTCCCGCGGTGGGGCAAAGGCAGCCAGAGGAGTGCCTCATGCATAATATTCCAGATTGTATGTGGAGATAGCGAGATAGTTGCAATATGTTAACAATTGCACGAGATGGCGTGAGCCAGTAGGCTTGGAAGCTACATTTGTCAATTAACCAAAGACAAGCTGAATAGTCGCCAAATTATCAATGAACCGATATATAAAGGCCCGAGATCTGCCCCTACCAGCTTCTTTCGTCTATATCAATTCACCAAGCACAACCATCCCCAGACCCCTCAGACAAATCACAAAGTCTTTCAGGGACTATTTTAATCAATAAAATATTTTGACATATCCAAGTCAGCTTTGAGGCATTGGCATTACACTGTCAGAAGATTCATCTGACTCCGCACTTTCTCAGAATATAAATTCCGCCCTTCACCTCAAAAGCTCATCATGACGACTTTCAAAAACCTAAAGAATGCCGCCGCCCTTGCTGGCACAGTTTTCACACTGATGGCGCAGGCTGTTCCGGCCCCGGTTGCCATCGACGGCTCTGTAAGCCGTCTCGTCAAGCGAGGAGTCCCGGATGGCTATATTATAGCTTTTCGCGACCAAGACAAAACCATTCCCGGTAACAACGGTGGTTGGTTGGGTGTCTGCCAAGCACTCGCCACCTATGATGTCCAGGCATGCGCAGATCTCTGCAACGGAAATGCTGCCTGCACAACTTTCAACATCTACCAAGAAACACACGCTGGTCCCGCCTCATCCTATCAGTGCTGCCTCTTCAAAGATGTCGCAACCCAGTATTCAGTTGCATCGGCACAAGATACCGGCGCCTCTCTGGGCTGGACTATAAGTCAGTCGAGCGCCTATGTGAAATACGACCCAACTACGGCATCGATGCCCATCGAATACAGCCTGTCTTTCGCTATTAAAGGCAGCCCAGACGATCCCACGTACATAGGGAAGGTCCAAAAGGACTTCACCGACGAGAACACTCCAGCTAGCGAGTGCAAGAAAGCCTGTCTGGAGAAAACGGCGTACAACGGACGAAATATACCTGCGAGCGCTACGTCCTATAATATTTGTAACTGTGTCAATTGGTTCAAAGTACTCGATCTCACAAATGCTGGCGCGTTCAAATACTGGCGTTGCACCTTTTGGACAACCGATCATTCTGCGGATACTATTGGTAACCCTGGCACAGATAAAAAGACCCAGAATACTGAATCCACTCTGTATTGCATGAATCCACTGCGTGGGGACGCTGCTGGAAAACAGCAGATTGCTTTATAAATTTACCAGCGGCGCCGGCTACGATCTAACATGTCTGCTCTTTTCTGACATGTCGCCCTGGTTGTGTCATTTGTTTAAGAGTACTAGCTATTCTTGAAATGTTTCTCCTCAAGATGATTCGTTCGTAAATCGAATCATCCATAGATGATCCTAATAGGTCGAACCAGGCCGCTACTACACGGTTTTCAAATTTTAATTTAGATAGAAAATTTCTATATAAAGAATTGTCGTATTTTATATAATCGAAATAGCTAATCAACTACCTTTTTTACAACAAATCACTTTCAGTTGAATTACTAATTTGTGCATCGATACTCTGTAAAGATTTATATAAAATGGAGGTTCTTGAGGTATTCGTAGGTCTCATTTGATGGACCTGAACTATGTATGTCACCATTAGGCGGCGAACAAGCTCCTTTTTGGTGGCCGCATATATAGTCTACATCGGCTGTGAGAAATCCAAAGCCTTTTATATGTGAGAAAGCAAATGGTAGAGATCAGGGTGATCGTAAGGGATGAATTCTCTCCATCCTAAAGTGGGCTAGCCCCAAACTGTATATACTGCTATCCAGAGTTTATTTATGTTCTCTCATGACCTCAATCGTCCTTCGTCATGTATCGATCAATAAAATATAATCCTTATGTTACAAAAGCTTGGCATGTCATCGGAAGATCGTATTTGCTTCCCTCCAGCAACTTTTCTACCCTAAATTTTACCGAGATTAGATTATTATTTGGCTTTGAACGATTTATAATATATGGATAATTGCACCTACCTTCTCCAGGTTCTCTCGCTAGCCAGACTGCCATACTTGAACTGGTGAACATTCCCCAGACTTATTTTTTGCGGGATCTTCTTTAGGGGTGGCGCTTATAGCGCTCGGGTAGGATTTTGCCGGCCAAATCAGAACCAGGCCTTGTTAGATAGACTAGGCAAAACCTTGACCCCAATTCGCTTTAGGTCGTTCACCACTTTTGTGGGACTCATCGCCAGCAGTACGACTGGGCTCATCATGTATTAATGCACACTCTGCCTGAATACTGCCTTTTCTTTAGACTCTGCCAGCATGTTTGCAGCCACGGGCCGATAGTCTTTGGCCAAGTAACGAGACCAGGATATTGGTGTCTAAGACAATATCGCCGAGCCTCCGGTGGCCATTTCTTTCGCCGTGATGGGCGATCCAAGTGAATACGCCGTCGATTTTGTATTTGATGATTTGCATCTCCGTACGCATGTCTGGGCGAGGCCCAAACCAATAGCTCGAGATGGCCGTACGAGAAAATTTGAATGTAGGAACATCGTATATATCAGAGCTATCATACACTTCGCAGTCAGCTTACAGAACTTTGTATATTCATTAAGTTTGATATCAAGGACTTGGTGCTCAGATGCCAGGCAATGATTTACAGTAGACATGATATAATATACATACCGAAAGTGTAAGGGATGATGAGGGTGTTAAGGTACGGCAGTCTGGCTCGCGAGACAAAGGAGGATGCATGATGACTTGAGGATGTCGCTTGAGATTACAATCGGGTTCATAAAGTAAGTCCCATCATTTATTTTCGCTGCATTTTCACTCTGATAAACCCCAATAGACGGATCTGCAGATGATCATACGAACAGCGAAATTGAATCATAAATATCGAACAAAAAACAACCATAATTAGTACTTACCCAGGTAATACATATAGACAGCTCTATACCTGGGTAATATACCGCACACTACTAGACATCTACCGAGTTTGGAATGCTTTCTTTGCGTCTACCCTGATCATCCCAAACGGCTGGACTCCTCATCTCGATCTCCAAACTATGAGTATTTGCACAGATAAAACCATTTGGCAAGCAGATGTGACTGTGGCCTCACTGTCAGCCACCATCTGGCAGAAGAAACAATACGTATAAATCCAGCTGTGCGATTCTGGATAATACAAGTCTCTTGCTAAGCAGAGCGCAAAGCGAGAAAATAACAATTATAAGCATCATACAGTCCCATTAAGCTGGATCCACTCCTAAACCCCGGCTATTGGGACTTCTGATCAACCTCTCAGCCACAAGGTTTGGGTTGACAGATGTATGTAACAGAGCAGCTCGGACTCAAGATCTGGCACCTTAACCACCCAGAATCCTGGTTTAGATCTCGTAAATCAAAAACCTTTCCTTGCCACGCTGCGAGACAACAGAATTCGCGTTTCGTGCGTGCTATAACATTCAACCTTACCGCGTCGATCAAGACTAACTACATGCCCCACCAGCCTCATTGTTCCTGCAAAGCGTATGTACATACGTACATCCGGCAAGTTCCTTGCGGAAATCAGTCACAAGGCTAATTCAAATCACGGTAGCTAAGATTAGCGCCCTGGCGAGTGCGATATTAGTGTGTCTTGAGTATTTACTCCACCTCTGGCCGAAGCACTCTGAGCTTCGGCATCTGCAAATGTCGCATTGTGCATCAATTAATTGGACCAATGGACTCTTGGCCAATCGGTAGGGCTGCGTGCGTTCATCAAAGACGCACGTCTGCAGGCGCGCATGCATAAATGTGGCGTCAACGCGTTCTCGAACGCTGAAATCTCGGCCATCATAATAACCCTTTGCCCAACGTTCGTACAAGCTCAAAAGCGCATTTTTGTCAGCCAAAGAGATCTGCGGTGTTTTTCTCCGTTCTCAAGCCTGGCTTGGTTAATGCTATCGTATAATAACACTCCAGCAAGATGCAAAATTCAAAGGATTTTGATCCTTTCGTTGTTGTTGGAGCGTAATCATGTATAATATGATTTGAAAAGTAGATCCGTTGCGCCACCTCTGTGGGGAAATCGGTCCGATCCAGTGCAATTCCCAGAAGGGTCTCTGAATTTTTTTTTAAAAAAACTGCATCGCTCCAATGGCCCTGCGTCGCAATTTTGGGGTGACTTGCCTGCAAAAATCGAACAAAAAATGAGCAAAAAAAGCAGGATGCTCATCGCCGGCAGCAAAAAGATAATTCATCTACAACAGTCAGAATTCGTGTCCCGTCACCGATGACACTACTACTTGACCGATACGAGGCTTGTGTAAGGCAGAGCGGACGGGATACCCAATTTTCCTCGTTCTGTGGTCGTAGATACCATCTTTCCTAATCAAGTGAGCTATAGGTGAAAAGTTTTCACTTGGTTAGCGAACATGACCCCGGCCTTAGAGTGGCTTTTCACTTAATGCATTTCTGGCAGGGATACAGCGTCTCATTGGATTCAAAACTGCTGTTATAACGTGCCGGATCACAGGATATTCATCCTCGGCGTTCGGATATACCATTTTCTACTGTATGGACCACACTGAGCTGTCTGTTTGAGCCACCAGTCAAGCCCAACATTTCACGATAAGATCTATTGCTTCGCTGACACGTCTGCCTTCAAAATAATAAAAACTAGACTACCCGCGAAGAAAACATTCAATCAATCTTCTCATGCAAATACTTCCTCCCGCCGCTACCGTACATCCCCACCGTATGACCCTGCCCTCTCACAACATACTTGTATATCATCAACCCTTCCAACCCCACGGGACCCCTCGCGTGCACTTTATTAGTACTGATCCCCACCTCCGTGCCGAAGCCGTACCGGTACCCGTCTGCGAACCGCGTGCTCGCGTTCCAGTAGACGCCCGCGCTATCCACCATTCTGCAGAATTCGTCAGCAGCAGTCTCGCTGCTTGTGACGATGCAGTCCGTGTGTCCGGAGCCGTGGGCGTTGATGTGTGCGACGGCCTCCTGGAGCGTGTTCACCGTCCTGACGGCGATGACGAGGTCTAGGAATTCTGTTGTGAAGTCTTCCGTTGTTGCTGTTTGCAGTATCGTTTTGCCCGCAGCTGAGAGCGCGGTGTCCGGTACCGCGTGCAGCGCGCCGTGGGACTCGGCGTCGCAGCGGACGGCTACGCCTTTTGCTTGCAGCGCTGTTACTACGGCTGGGAGAACTGTTGTTAGAGCCTTGCTGTGGACTATCAGTGTTTCTGTGGCGTTGCACGCTGCGGGATAGTCTGTCTTTCCGTCGACGACGACGTCGGTTGCGATGCGTACGTCTGCGTCTTCGTGGATGTACGTTGCGCAGAGGCCGTCGGCGTGGCCCATGACGGGGATCTTGGTGTTGTCTTTGATGTATCGGACGAGGTCGTTGCCGCCACGGGGGATGACGAGGTCGATGTATGCGTCTTGGTCCAGTAGATCTTTCACAGCTTCGCGGCTCTGGACGAGCTGGATGGCGCCGGGTGGGATGTCTGTTGAGGAGAGCGCTTCGGAGATCACGTTTGCGATAGCTGCGAAGGAGTGCGTCGACTCTTTGCCGCCTTTGAGGATCGCGGCGTTGCCAGACTTGATTGCGAGGGAGGAGATGTTGGCGATGACTTCCGGGCGGGCTTCGAAGATTATCAGGAGAGTGCCGATTGGGGTGGTGTAGCGGTGGAGGGTAAGGCCATCGTCGAGCTTTGTTGCCATCGTCGTCTTGCCCACTGCGCGCCATGTTCACCAATCGTTAATACAAGTCCTCAAAGAGTTCAGATGGAACGATAAGGATGTCTAGAGGGTATTCAAGACCTACCGGGATCCTCTAGCCCTCTTACGTCTTTAATCCCCTGCAGCATATCCTCATACTTCCCCCCGCGACTTAAATCCAGTCGCTTGACGAGACTCCGCGACAGCCGCCCCTCGTCCACCAGCTTCTCCGCCGCCTCCATATCCCGCGCATTGGCCGCGAGAATGTCGTCCTTGTAAGCTGCCAGAGCATCGTATATCGCGTCTAGCGCGAGATCGCGCGCGCTGCCGGGGAGCGACTTGATCGTGAAGGAAGCATTGCGCGCCGTCTTTGCAACCTCAGCGGCGGGGAGAGCTGTCGTACCGGTTGCGGCGCTCATCGTAGCGGCGTCTTACTACTGGCCTGGAGGGGATATCCGGGTACGGTGTGGAGTCTACGTTCGGCCGGAGAGTCCTGGCGTTTCAAGGTTCGTTGTAGACGGCGTGAGTAGTAGTATATCGCGCGACGTTTGGGTGCCCCGCCGCCGGTGTCGCTGAAGCTAGGTTTTCGCGTCGCACAGACCACAAACGGACAAACGGAGCTCTTTTCAAGTCCGCCGAGCTCGACGAAAGGAGAACTACACCAAGAAAACATCGCCAAGAGCAAGCTGGATATCAGTCCTGAAACAGACACAATAGTGTATGTATATGATCTTTATCTACTGCGTAGACGACCTTACGAGGGCTCGAGGTACATTTAAAAAAAGCAGTTTACTATCCGATCCCAAAACCCGCCTGACTGAACAGTGAACCCAAATGAAAACCCCAAAAAACACCGGGCGTGCCAGCCCACATCATGTATAAACAAGACACCCTCCCGTCACGTCAACAGAGAATATAAGAAGTAAAGTTAAGTTAATGTATAACAGGCGCGTCTTTCAGGCGCCCCTCTTGCCCGTGTTGGTCATCAAAGTGACCTTCTTGAATTTCTTCTTGCCTTTCGTCCCTCCGCCGCTGCCGCTGCCGGTGTTCTTGACGGCCTGCTCGATTGCGACTGCTTCTTTCTCCCAGCCGTCCAGCCACCCGGAATCAGGCTCAGCTTTCATGGGTGCTTCCTGGGGTTCCGGGACCGCTGCTCCACCAGCAATTGCGGGTGTCCCCCATACCGTCCGGCTGTTAGGCGGTGAGCTTTGTGGCAAGCTTCCAAATCCGAGCTTTGGCCCGTTCGGTACCAGACCTTCCTCTTCCTCCAGAGTTTCGAAAAGCACTCCGCCGTTAGCGATATCGAATTCCCGACGACTGATCTCCATCGCGAGTCCGATTTCATCTTCGGGACCGCCTCCAGCAGCAGCTCGATCCTTCCTCGCCGTGATCCACCGCTTTTCGTCCTCCTCTCGTTCGGCGCGAGCCCGCTCCCGTTCCTCTCTGTTGTCCTTATCCAGCTTCTTCCGCCTGCGCCGCTCCAAGTCCGCCCGGAATCGACCCAGGATCTCCGGGGGCACAATGTCCGTCCAATCACACTCGAGGAAAGCAACTTCACACCCATACGGGAGATGTGAGAGGTAGCGTGCACGCTTTCGTAGTTCGTCATCAACGACATGGCCCATACTAAAGTTCTCCACGCGTGGAAGGACAGTTGACGGGAAGGCGGCGAAGCTACCAAATGCAACCTTTAGAATGCGAATGTCTAATGGGGAGAGGTAAGAGTGCGGTAGAGCTTGGTAGAAGAAGTATGGTTGGGTCGGGTCGTGTGAATCGATTGGTTTCGGTGGCGCGTGTCGGCGACGAGTAGGCGATTTTGGCGGAGTGGGATTAGCTTGCTGCGAAGCGGCTGCTGTCGTTTCTCCCGACGCGGGCTCTTTCGAAGCCGCCTCTGGTGCCGCCTGGTCTTGGTTGGGTACTACGCCGTTTTGGGCGGACGATGAAGTAGCCAGATACATCTCGGGTACATCGTGCTCCGTCTGCTGGACGATTGGCTCTCGTTGTCGCATTTGCTCGGCCCGAGCACTCGCCTCCTCAAGCAAATGCCGCTCGTAAAGCTCTCTTGTCAGCACCCGATCGTGCCTCTCCTCCTCTCTATCCTGCATATCTTTGATCTTTTCGATCGCCGAGCGAATCTTGCCAATTGCCTTCTTCACCCAGTCCGTCTCGTCTCCGAACATGAGCTCGTCGACGCGTTCTTGTTCCTCCAGCTCTGAGATTTCTCGCTCGTATTCTGTCTCGAGATAGCTCCGCGTGCCCTTCATCACTCTCGCGTAGTCTGTGACTTCTGCGGTGTAATGCCAAGGTATCTCGATCGCCTCTTCCGCTCCGTGTTTGTCCTTCTTGCCCGGAGCTACGAGTACGATACTCGCCACGTCCTTCGGAAGCGCAAGAGTGGAGCCAGGCTGTCTCGTCATCAGTCGGAGCATGACGTCACTCCCTTCTCGGGGAGGCGGTGTCTCCTGCCCTTGATAGAACTTGACCGGCCGAACCTCGTTCATGTAAACGGAGTCATGGCAGATCGGACATTTCTTCCACTTCTGCTTGTTCTGGTTCGCGGTCGGATGGTAGTAACCCTGCTGGCCGGGCTTCGGCTGGTCGTCTTCCGACGCCATGTAGCGGATCAGACAGGGGAAGCAGAAGATGTGGCCGCAGCGGGCCATTCGCGGCGCGACGGGGTCGCAGAGGCATATCGGGCAGGAGGCAGCTTGTGTAATCGACGATGCGAGGATCTGTAGGATTGACGTCCAGGGGACGGGGGAGTCCGGGTCGAGGGATTGGGACTTGTAATCGCCGGACGGGTCGACGATGAAGCGGTAGTTTGCGTTCACGTATCTACCGGAGCTCCAGTTAGCAAGGCATTCGGACACGGGTACCGGTATCGGACGGTGTGGTACCTCGCCTTGTCGACGGAGTGATATCCGCTGCCCTGGCCGCCCCATGATGAGTGACGTCTGTTCCCATGATGACCGCGGGAGTAGTGGTGGTTGGCGTGTTGGGGCCGTGGAGGGGGCAGGCTCCAATCCATCAGGTGGGTGATGGATGTTCTGCCCTTGCGGCTGACGGTGGAGGACGAGGTCATCGCGATCTGCTCGGGGCACGTTCTCAGCATCATATCAATCCGTAATCGCAACAGAAGTCAGTGGGAGCGTTTTGACATACGGCCTCGGCAATGGCGTCGTCCCGTTGCACAGACGGCCGCCGGTGGTTCTTGTGCTTGGACTTGCTCGCCTGACTGTTGCGGGGGCTGGCCTGGCCCCGAGATCCGCTGACGGTTGCCCCGCTGCCGCTGGAGCTACGCTGCTGGGAGGAAGGCTGCTGGTCGCCGTTGAAGAGGGACGATTGGATGTTCTGGGATGCCGGAGAAACCTGCTGGGCCTTGGAGCCGAGTGAGACGTTGCTGGTAGAGGTCATGGCTGGGCCGGGCGAGTGGCGATGAGCTCAAGCTGTCGAGATGAGGCGGCGGCGTCCGTAGTAAACAGCCGTCGGCATCACCCGCAATCCAATCCAATTCACAGACGGACAACAGCAATTGAAGCAAGGTGTAAAAGCAAGACGAACCGGAGAGCGGATGATAGCGGTGAGAACAATGTGAAGCAGTGGTGAGGCGCCTCGTCAACCGAGACGGTGACTACAACCACCCGAAGCAAAAGCAGAAGCCGGGGAAGCGGGCGGGAGGCGGCGATGACTACATTCAACACACATTCGATTAGTCATCCATGCAGAGGCCCGGACCTGGGCCAAGCAACTGCTGCTTCAGGTACAGGCGGGCCAATCGGCCAGGGCGTGGTAATCGAAAGACTCGACCGCAAAGACAATAGATTGTCTGCCTGATCCGTGCTAGTTTCTCTTCACCATTTCCAGGTGAGGTATTCTCAAATTCTCTCGAATGCGTTATTGAATCCGGTAGACCTTGGCTGACGCTCGGGTATACTTGTATTCATCGGGATCAGTTATCGATAATCTAAGCAGACGCTACAGACTTCGTAAGAAGTACCTGAACAATCCTGGTGTCGTACTCAAGGGTATTATAGCTTGTTTACATCGACGCGACGTATACATCTGTCTTCACAGTCATTAAGTACTTCGCTTTATCTCTCTTGACTCGTGGAAAGAAATCCAAGCTTTGTGACGTCTCGGCAAATTCTGGGCCAACAGAGCCAAGCTCGCGTCAACACACGCAGCCGTCCGGACCCTTGCTTGAGCTACCGACTGCCTCCCCGATCGCGATCCCGTCGGTTATGGATGTCTTGATCGAGATGTCTGGGGTTCCTGCTAGCTTGTCTTCGCTTCTCACGAGAATGCAATTGCAGGACGCTCGGGACGGCCCTAAGATGATTTCCGGCAATGCTATCGATATCTCGGCCTCGCGCGCTCCCGAGCATTCCCAAACCCCCACAACAACAGCTGCCATTCTAAATGTGTGCGGCGGTGGATAGGATTCCACTTAGACGAAGTGGCGCGCACGAAGAAAGCTTAGCGGTCGGTGCTACATGCTCCCGAACAGCAATCCTGATCCTTCTAATCGTGTGCACTAATGCAGGGCTATCGTATTTCCCGAGTCAGTGCCGCGGCTGCATGTACGCGTATGGTCCGTATCAATTGTCCCAGATGGCCAGAACTCGGACTTTTGTCAGGGTAATTTAAGTCGAACTCTGCAGCCAAAGCCTTCAGCCTCGTCCTAAGAGCCTCAACGGAGGACTGCGCGGCTGAAATAACAACCAAGCCATGGCGGGATCGAGCAGTTCTCCCTTTACCGTCTCGCCATCTGTCCCTGATCTCCGTCTACCTACAAACCTACCAAAAAAGTAGAAACAACATCTCGTCAGATTACTATAGTCGGCTCTTTTACGGAACTTCAGACGTCTTTTCGTTGACATGCGCAAGCTCAAAGCTGCATTTAAGAGTAGTCGTTCCCGCGACCTGCCGAACGCAAATGACGGCCCCCCGCTCGCGAGCAGACAGCTGCCGCAGGGGTTCGTGGCATCTCCTGCGACGCCCACGACGCCCACGCAGCCTGGATTGATACTTCAAAATGAAGTCGTTGTCCAGCCTACACCCGCTGTACAGCAGAGTCCCGATGTCCCTGCAGCTTTTCCCGGCGGCGTGAAGGTGTGGCATGATTGTCGTGATGCCGCCGCCGACATCTGCTTCATCCACGGCCTCACCGGAGATCGCGATTCAACATGGACCACGCCAGGACAGTATGCGCCCTGGCCTCAGACTATGATCCCACCTCTCATCGGGGCCGTTCGCATTCTAACATACGGATACGATGCGTATCTGATCAAGAAATCCGTCGCCTCGCTAAACCAACTGCAACATCACGCCTTCAATTTCGTCAAGGATCTAGTTGACAATAGGACCATCTGCGATGCGTCCGGACGCCCGGTCATCATCGTGGCTCACAGCCTCGGTGGCATCGTCACGAAGGAGGCTCTGATGATATCGCGGAACCATCCCGAAGCTCATTTCAGAGATCTTTTCGATTGCGTTAGGGGTGTTATATTCATGGGCACGCCTCACAAAGGTGCCTGGTTGGCCGACTGGGCTAAGATTCCAGCATCATTTTTGGGTATCGTCAAGTCGACGAATATATCGCTGTTGAAAGTGCTGCAGACGGACAGCGAGATGCTGGAGGCCAATCAGAACCGGTTTCTCGAGCTCATCCGCTCCCTCGAGACTAGCAATAGACCTCTCAAGGTTACGTGCTTCGTCGAGGAGCTTCCGCTGTTGGGATTCGGAGTCCGGGTCGTCGATATGAACTCTGGGGCTTTGCCTGGCTGGCCGGCCCCAACTATCCACGCAGATCACAAGGGCATGGTCCGGTTCGCATCGACGGAAGACAACGGGTTCAAGAGAGTCGTGGCTGAACTGATGAGATGGCAGAAGGATATCAGGCCGTCAGCTGTTGTTTCTCCCACCACTATCGCGCCTTCCCCGGGTGGCCCTCCCGCTCCGCCCATCGCACCATCTTTCCAGGGAGTGCCGGACACGCCGGTAAGTGGAATGTCTTCTCCTACAGCTGTTGCCTCCCCCATCGGATCAGAGCTTCGTGAAGATACAGTTCTAGCTACCCCGCGGTCGGAGAAGGCCCAAAACCCCCTTCCATATCCACCGCCAATGGGTCCCACAAGTCCGGCACTGTCCACCAGCACCGCGCCGCCGCAGTTAGATGGCCACGCGGTAGAGCGTCCAACAATGCCTCCGCCGACTTTCTCCGCGCCCAGCGTGCCAATGGCAAGTGGCCAGGGGACAAGCAACCCGGCTGAGCTGCCTAACAGCTCTATATCCGAGGCTCCAACGCTCGTAGGACCTATATCGCCGGCCGCTAGCACGTATTCGGGATCCGCGCCGCCGAGTGAACTGTATTCCGGGCCCGTGTCGAACACTTCTTATGCAGGCCCCGTCACGAATACAACCTACGCTGGACCGATCACCCAGTACTCCGGAGCCGTCTCGAACCATAACTATACTGTCAGCGGCAACGCCAGCGTGAACCACTACCATGGCGGCCAAGACGTCTCCGACAAGCTGGCAGCGCTACAGGTTTCGCTATCCGAAATAAAGAATCCAGCCTACGGGAACGAGGGACCCAGAGCAGAAGAACTGCTGCAAGCGGAGAGATTACAATCCGTGTCCTGCATGTTTTGTGAGAACTGTAAATCGGGTGAGTTCCCTTTGAGCTTCTATCACCAACCTTAGATTCCAACTTGCAAAAACACAGGTCGCTGATCCATATTTCCAGGAATCACATACTATTCTTTCTGTTTCCTCTGCATGACATGCAAGCTATGGCTCTGTCAAGACTGCAGCCGCGCCCACCTGCGTACACACACGCGCGTGCGCTTCGTAACGGGCCAGTGGATCGATACCCCCAACATCATCAATCGCGAGGAAGCGTGCAGCAGCTGCGGCAACCCCGCTAAGGCCAAGATGAAGTGCGCGATGAAGGACTGCGCGCTGGTACTCTGCATCTCCTGCGCAGTCTTCGCATATGGGAAGATTTTCCAGATCGTGACAGCCCACCAGAAGCAGAAGATTGGGCATAGCGTTTATCAGCTTCAGTTTCCGGTCAATTGGTTGACTACCAAGTCGTGGAAAGTCAACCCTTGCAGCTGTCAGGATCTTAACAGTCCGCCCGTTTGGCACCACTGTGAGCGGTGTCACTTGCGTACGTTCAAACCCTCTCACACCGCTTGAACGTTTCCATGATACAACGGCTAGCTTGGGATACGGGTGCTAATTTGGCCGTTAACACTACTTAGCGTTGTCCGGATCCAACTCCGAGGAGACGAACATGGCGTACTTTTGCGTCGCGTGCTGGGGAGCCTTTGGCCTCGTCCAATTCATGTGCAAGGCGTGCTTTATGGATGAGAGTTTGGAAGAGCACGTCCGCCACAAGGAACAGCACTACTTCGTGCGGATCAAGGCCGTTTATGACACTAACGTACCTACGGACGACACCGCAATGCGATACTGGGACGTCATATGCAATAAATGTACGTGTCGATAGCGGTTTATCGCGTTGGCAGCTAGAGTACTAATTAATGGTATGTAGGGCTCGAATCGAACGAGTGGTATACCCACACGCACGCGGGCATGGAGGTTGGACCGGTCGACCCGCAGCGCCTCGATTATATGGCCGTGATCAGCCCGAAAACACGAGACATGCGACGAATCGTCTTTTATAAAACCTGCGATAAGCTACTGCTGCCCAAGGGCTCGGTGCAGCATCAACCTCACGCTCGGGACCCGAATGCGGCCAGGCTGAAGTGCATCCAATGCACGGTTTGTAAGTGCGATCGAACCCATATCTCGTTTCTTCCAGTTACAATGCATGCATGGCTCGCCATGGCCCGTCGGCTGGTGGTCTGACTCGATTTTTTCGGTGGAATATAGTTCTGGCGATGGATAGGACTGCGACGTTTTGTATTAAACGAAATTGCACGCTGTCGATGTACTGCGCGTCGTGCACCGAGGCTCGTAGGGTCGTTCATCGCCATGTCGGATGGACGTATGTTGTGAATATCCGGAAATACCACGATAATAACCTTCCGCATGTCGTCTGTTGCCATTGCAGGAAATGTGAGTTCGGTCCCGAGTTACTTCTGGTCGTCCGATACCGTCGTTTGAGGGTATGCATAAGTAAGTGGCCGCTAACGAATTGTCGTCTACTTAGTCTATAGCCGATTGGATTGGCGCGGCATGATGTGCCTCAACTGCAACGTTGTGGCTGTCTGCTGGGGGTGTATGAGGGGCACGTCGGTCGAGGGGTCCCATGAGGTCGCGGAAGGCATTCCTCATTTTGCGGCTCCTGGATCGCGGACGCGCTGCCAGAGTCAGACCTGGGTCCTGTATTTATAATCCGGCCGCTCAGGTGGACCGGTTCTTGGTTGAAGGTTCTGATGTCCTAATGTCTTTTATATATCTATCGAAACTTCGTACCCCCTAAGAGCTTTAAAATTTATTCAGCTCAGTGCATAAAAGTTTGCGATTCCACCAATACAACCCAGCAAAACTGGTACAAGAATTTCCATGTCATACTCGATTTACCCACGGAATTTCGAATTGGCTTCTATGAACGGTTTAAAAAACGGTCTGTCTGTCTGTCCGACCGGCGTGCCTGCTTTCACTCGCCTTGGCGCCGTTGCTGGTGGCTGTTGCGTGACCAGATGGCAGCGCAGCACGTGGTGGTGGGGCGGGTTTGTCGACGGCGCCCAACGTTCTCCCAGGCTTTCGTCATGACCACGCCAAATGATCGTTTCCTCATCCTTCTGTCATCCAGGTCCTTTTCATCTTCCTGTCAGCGCGCCTTGATACCCGGCAGCATGGATACTCCTTCTCGGTGACGGATACCTCTGAGGTCCGTTAAACCCAACTGTCGACCCTACACTAACTAGGCATATCTGCGTCATCTTGCCGTCGCGCGAGGCTCAAGTCTGTCATTCGCAGTCCAGACATCTCAGCCTTCTGTATCGCGACCTACCGTCTACGTTAAGATGCCCTTCAATCCGAGCGCCCATGCGGCCTGGGTGCCGTATACCTGCGACGAGATCGCTGAGATCTCATACGACGCTCTGTCCGACACTCACATCCCTTTCCGCGCGACCCGAAACCGCGTCCACAAGAACTGGGCGCACATCCACGTTTCCTACCCGCAGCTCTTCTTGAAGCCGCAATCACTCGACGAGCTGCGATTCATCGTTACTCTCGCCGCGCGATGTCGAAAGAGGATCACCGTCATCGGGTCTGCGCATACTCCGAACTCGCTGACCTGTTCGCCCGGCTGGTTGATCTCGCTTGACGACTTTCAAGAAGTGCTCAAGGTGAACGAAGGCACGCGCGAGATCACCGTTCAGGCCGGCATGCGGCTGTTCCAACTCCACAGAGTCCTCGACGGTCTGGGCTGGGCCATGCCGAATTTGGGGTCCATCTCCGAGCAGAGTGTATCCGGCGTCATCGGCACAGGATCGCATGGGAGCTCGCTGCACCACGGGCTGATATCCGATGACGTCACGGCGCTCACGATTCTCTTGTCGGACGGTACACATATCAAATGCTTCCGCGACGGGACGACGGACCCGAAGCTCTTCGACGACGAGAACGATGGCTTGTCCCTCTTCCGCGCTGCGCTCGTCTCTCTTGGCGCACTCGGTATCATCACGTCGGTGACATTCCAGACACCCCGCGCTTTCAACCTCGCCTGGACGCAGACTCTCCTCCCGCACATCGATGTAATCACGCATTGGAACTCCAAAATCTTTGGCGCTGCTGAATATGAGCGCGTCTGGTGGTATCCATACACCGGTAAGGCGCTACACTGGACCGCAATTCGCACCGACGCGCCCCCGACACCGACGCCAAATTCCTGGTTCGGCAGCACCATCGGCTACCACCTCAACCAGCTGATGTTACTCGCCACCGTCTACATCCCCTCTCTGACACCTCTCGCCGAAATAATAATGTTCCATCTACAATACGGCCAACAAATGCGCGACCGCACCGACAGCGGCGTGTCGACCTCCGTCGACGGCATGTCCATGAACTGTCTGTACCGCCAGTACGTCAACGAATGGAGCATACCACTAGAAGACGGCCCGGAATTTCTGCACCGCCTGCAATCCTGGCTCACCGGCAAGTCGTACGACGTGCACCGGATCCCGTTCGACAATTCCGGCGCGAGAAGGGTGTACGCGCATTCACCGATCGAAGTACGTCCCAGCTTCCCGGCCGAAGGCCACCGAAGCGAGAACCTCAGGCCGTACCTGGATACGCACCACCGCGACGCAGCGGGGAACGCCGTCCCGTCGTTATACGTCAATGCGACGCTGTTCCGACCCTACGGGTGGGATATACCGGGTCGGGAACGGCTGTACGAAGCGTTCGAGTGGCTTATGAAAGAGTATAAGGGCAAGCCCCATTGGGCTAAGAACTGGACGACGGTCGGCCGCCGAGATTTTGCGCGACTGTACGGCCAAAATATGGAGAAGTGGCTCGACGTTCGGAAGCGAGTCGATGCGGAAGGCGTGTTTTTGAACGATTTTGTGTCCAAAAATCTCGTTGGGGAGCGGAATGGTGAGGAGGAAGAAGAGCTGGAGGATATGTTTGAGAAGCAGGCGAGTGCGATCAGGACTTTGGAAAAGGGGAAGCAGCCGGTGCGGCGGCTGAGCGATGGTAGCGATGCAACGATGTTGGGCAGCAGTGGTCTGTTGGCTGGTAGCTATGAGCATTTGAGGGCTAGTGAGGCGGAGATGTCATTCCTAGAGGTTGGAAGGGAGAGTCCGCCGCCGTTTGCGAATTTGTAACACTTTTATCTATATGCTGGGTGATTTTAACGCATGTCATGTACGTAGATGGGAGGCTAGCTTGTACCCGATCATAGACGACCGTTAGCAAGTATGTGGTGATAATTAGCGATATAGCATTCGAAGTCTGTTAGCTCTAACCTGGTGACATGCATGCAGCAGTCCTATTAAATAGCTATGTTCGATTAATTACGTGATCTCGATATACAAATTAGATCCATAGATCCCATACAGAGTTGTCCTCTGTCGTTATAACGGCATCCCGGCCTTACTTCAAATGGCCAGCCAAGCCTTGCGGAACGACGCCCAATCAGTCGATTGCGCAGAATACCCATCTTTCCCGGTACCGTCAGTGTACATATACACAGCCGCGCCTCCAAAATAGCTCAACGAGCTATCATCACCCTTCAACGAATCCAGCCCCTCGATCGCCCCCTTCGCCGCTGCCTCCACCGTCTCGATGGCCGTCGTATGGGATTTGCTCCCCGGGAACGCGGGGAACCCCAGCATCACCTTCACGCCATGTGGCGCTGGGTGATGCCCATCATTCCCCCACACGACGCCGGAGACCGCGCGCAGGATATCGTACGTCTGCCCTTTCATAAACGCCTGGTAGTCAGCCGGCGTGGCTGCCTGGAAGTCCCACGTGTTCGCGCAGAGGAGGTCTACGTAGCGCGCAAGGTAGTGCCAGCCCTGTTTGTTCCACCAGTACGTGCCGACGTCGCCGTATCGCGGCACGACAAAGCTGGTCCATTTGCTGTGGCCGATGCCGTCGCGAATCTGCCGCATCAGCCCCTTGAGGGCCTCGAAGGGCTCGGAGGTTGGCGCTGCGGGCTCGAAGTGTAGCTGTATGCCGTCGAATTCGCGCTTTGTACCGGTGACGTAGGAGCCTTCGGCGCTGGGGACGGCCAGCTTGCGGCATTGGTCGACGAGGGCAGCGCGGATGGCGGTGTCGGTGACGTCAATGTAGGTTTTCGGGTCCTCAGGGTCGGTGTGGCCTGTGAACCAGGCAAGGAGCTTGAATTTCTTGCCGCCATTGGCGGCCTCCCAGGATCCGACGGCGTTGAGAAAGTCGACTACCTTCCGGCAGGAAGTGACGCCGTCGGGGAGGACGCCGCCGCGACTGAGGCCGCCGATGTTGACGAACCAAAAGTCGACCATGTTGTCGCGGAGGAAGTTTGCGATGGTTGGGACGTTGTCAATGGTCTCTGCGGATGAGACGAACGAGTTGCCGAGCCAGACACCGTTTGAGGTGCGGTTCTCAGGAGTTGTCGACGTCATAGGTGTGGGTTCTTGCTCGGTACTGTTGGGATCGCTGCTCGATGGTTTCCAGAGAAGCACAGAGATGGCTATGAACAGTAAGATCTCGAGCGATATTGTATACCGATTGCCGGTTTTATTGATGAAATATTGAACAAGCCTAGCACTAGCGACGCCCACAAAAACGATGTCTCTTACTCGCCGCATCCAAGCTGACTTATATAGATAATCTCAGTGCCTTTGGTTTATGGGCCGTCCCGCCGTTATCACACTTTATAAGTGTATTTTATAAGATAGCAGAGTCGCGAAGCTTCTAGTAGAGAGCAGACCTCGCCTAGAATTGTGGCATCGATGGCGTCGGTTACATCAGGAATGCGCGACCTAGATGCACAGATCTTTACCCTATACGGTCACCGACGAGGGGTATCTCAGCTGGCAGTAGCTCGGGCCGTTAGAAATCTTTACACAATCACGTCAGGGACATGCGCCGACAGGGTCTCTCAGCTCCGTTTAGACGCGGAGGCTAACATTAGCTAGGGTCGCACTAGCTGTGTGCAGTGATTTCGAAAGAAAAAAACAGGGAAAAGATCGTGTGCTTTTAGGTAACAGCTTACTCAGTTTCAGCTTCTAGTTTTCCAAAGGGTAAAGGACCCCGCCTCAAGGCATTCCAAGGCGGATATACCGGCCTCATATGTATCGACGTTGTTGAAGGTAGCTGATGCTTGAGCTGATGGATAGCAACCCTGATCAAGCTTTGTGTTGTTGCTGTTGTATTCTCGCTACACTAACCGCATCTGGAATGGTTGCGCAAGAGTATCCTGGTCTCGGTCAGCGTGCGGGGTCGCCGCGGTACAGCGGTGCGGGTGTCACAATCTGTCACGTAACGGTGCAGCTAACTTACTTACCAAACGTATTCGCGGGACATAACTGCGAACGCTTCTTGACACCACTGCCATGCCTCCGCTATAGAAGAAACCAAAACAGCACAGCGATTACCTCGCCACCTTTGAGACTTAGCAAGCTAAGATCATGAACTAAATTAGATATTTTGTAGACTAAATAGTGGCGCTTTGATTATAGAATATAGCAAGCTGTGTTTAGGCGAATATGATTAATATGATTATGATTATGATTATTGGACTGGTGCGCTATACTATATACAAATACAGCGAGTCCGCCCCATGTGCCATCCGGCGGGGCACAAGGTGGAAGAAAGAACAAACTAATCAAGTGAAATCGCCTTCTCACCTTGCCCTTAAGCGTGTGTACACAAGCAAGCAAGCAAGCAGACCCAGCCCCAAGCTTTAATAGATCAAGGTAGTAAATCAAGGTTTGCTGGGCTGGATCTGCTGCTGGCCAAAATAATATTGAGCGGTTTCAAAGTTAAAATCTTTGTGTGGTGAGAGCCCTCCCAGGGACATTACAATAAGACGTGGCAGAGCGCCGTAATCAAGGATCGTGCCCTTATAAAACCAAGGTATATCAGAGAGGCAGAGAGCCTAAATCTATTGGTATCAAGGATGTATGGTTTTGGGCGATGGTGGTGCTGCTGCAGCAGGACCGTATTTGCGATGGGAGGGATGTCTGGGGAGAGGATGGATAGTTTATAAATCGTTACCTCATGGATCCGAACCGATATATAAATGATTTAGCCAATCGCGGCGAGCAATATTCGTCGACCAGACTGCCGTATTTTGCAATTGGGTTCAGAAACAACAGTCAACATGTAAAGTATGCATCACGGGCACGGATCCGCGCTGATACTAGCTTCTTTATCGGTTGATTGAATTATTGTATACACGTGCTGTTAGTAACCTATATAAGCTTAACAATATAACCTCAGCTTACACAACTCTCTTCCTGTGGCCAAGTTGAGCACTGGCATATATGCAATTCTCGGAAAGCATGCACCTGACTTGAACCATACCAACTGAAGCTTAATACTATAGAGATCTAGGATCCATAATACTGGTATACTATCGCTAGCCTACCTTATACCTTACGGACAAGCTCGCTCGCGGCAGGAATTATTGAATTGTGGGAAAACTGCAATGAAATGCGTCTGTTGAATCCCAAGTGCAAAAAGGTGATAATTGACAGAGAAGCAGCGTAGGATGGGGGCATATAATATCCGCCCAACTCAATCATGGGTCGATGAAAAAAGGAACAAGTAAAAATGCAGTGATACGAAGTATTCCGTCGACGAAGCCACGTCGAAATCAGGACTGGCTATCGTTAATCGTTATCGCTTGGAGGATCCTCCTCTGGCTCCTCTTCGGGCTCCTCCTCCTCGGGTTCCTCCTCCTCTTCCTCTTCCTCTTCCTCCTCAGGTTCCTCCTCTTCCTCTTCCTCTTCTTCCTCCTCCTCTTCTTCCTCTTCCTCTTCTTCTTCCTCTTCCTCCGGCTCTGACTCTTCCTCCTCTTCCTCTTCTTCCTCTTCTTCCTCCTCCTCCTCCTCCTCTTCTTCTTCCTCTTCTTCTTCCTCTTCCTCTTCCTCCTCTTCTTCCTCCTCTTCTTCCTCTTCCTCCTCCTCCTCCTCTTGCTCACTACCCTCATTGTTATCGCTACCTTCGCCGTCATCACTACCTGAACCATCCTCATTGTCTTCACCATCGTCACTGCCT
This sequence comes from Drechslerella dactyloides, assembly GCA_020064725.1. Classification (NCBI taxonomy): domain Eukaryota; kingdom Fungi; phylum Ascomycota; class Orbiliomycetes; order Orbiliales; family Orbiliaceae; genus Drechslerella; species Drechslerella dactyloides. The sequence goes on from JAGTWJ010000017.1 coordinate 1,037,965, forward strand.
TCGTTATCCTCGTTATCTTCGCCATCGTCACTGCCCTCGCCATCCTCGTTGTCATCACTACCTTCGCCGTCTTCGCTGCCACTTCCCTCTTCCGCCTCCTCGTCCTCCCCTTCTGCTTCCTCGTCCTCCTCTTCCTCCTCTTCATCGTCGTCAGAGGAAGATTCGCTGTCGGATGATTCTCCCGATGCTGATGACTCCGCGGATTCTGCCTCGGCAGCTTGCATCTCATCTTCTGGTTCCTCATCGTCAGAGGAAGAACCAGACTCGGAGTCAGAGCCGGAGCTAGAATCGGAACCAGACTCGGAATCGGAGCTAGAGCCTGAGCTAGAGCCTGATGAAGAATCGGATGAAGAATCGGATTCTTCTCCAGATTCGCCCATCGCCTTAACCCCCTTTTCTTTCTTCTCCTTTTTCTCCCCTTTCTCCTTCTCTTCTTTCTCTCCCTTCTCTTTTTTCTCTGCTTTCTTCTCCTTTCCCTCCTTCTCTTTCTTCTCCTTCTTCTCCTTCTTTTCCTTTTTTTCTTTCTTTTCCTTCTTCTCTTTCTTAGCTCCCTTCTCCTTACCCTTTCCTTTCGTGCCTTTCTCTTTTGCACCCTTCTCCTTGGCTCCCTTTTCCTTTGCGCCCTTTTCTTTCGCACCTTTCTCTTTCGCACCCTTTTCTTTACCCTTGCCTTTAGCTTCGGCTTTGGCCGCACTGACAGCTTTCTCTAGTTTTCCAGCTTTTTCTTTCAAATTGGCTAGAGCCTTGGAAGCTGCACCCTTAGCTTCCTTGACCGCCTTAGCAGCGGCATCCGGCTTACCAGCTTTCGCAGAGGGCTTGGAACCTGGCATGCCTCTTGTGCCCGCGGCACCCCCCTTCTCAGCTCCAGGCTTGGCCCCAGCCTTTGGTGCAGCCTTTGAGGGGCCACCGGCAGCTGCGGCCGAAGGAGTCTTGGGCGGCGCGGCGCCCTTGGGGGCTGGTCCTCCGCCAGCTTTAGCGGCCGGCGCTGGCTTCGCTGCTCCGCTGGCACCTGGGGCACCTGGTGCTCCAGACTTCGCCGGTGGTGTCTTCGCTTTTGAAGGTCCTCCAGCAGGTCCTCCAGCAGGTCCTCCAACACCTCGTGAAGTTGGTACAGCTTTCGCAGAGGCCGCTGCCGCCTTGAACTTCGCTGCTGCAGATAAGCCCGGTGCAGCCTTGCCCGCTCCTGCCTTGCCGGCTGCTGCTTTGCCTTTAGACGGCTCCTCTAGACGGGTTTCTATGAACTGCGATGATGCGACTGGGACGGGGCCGCCCGCCGACCCACCCAGGGCTGTCACGAGGCCGCCTGTGCTGGCGACGGGTGCTCCAGGTCCAGCCAGGACGAGGTCCTCAGACGCCAATTTCCGCTCGGTGAGGAATTTACCCAATGGCGACGGGAACGTCGGAGCCTGACTCTCAGCAAGCCGCATATAATCAGAAAATGCGGGTAATTCTGCGGGACTGTCAAATGGGATCGGCTCGTAGCGATTCCAGTTGATGGCCCATTGTGGAGGCCCTGCCGGCGCCGCTGCCGCCTTCCCTGCTGCTTTCGGGCTTTTAGCTCCGGACGCTTTCGCCGGGCCGGCGGCTGCAATGTTCGGCAGACCTGGACTCGCTAGCGGCGAGATTGGAGAGATTGGAGTCGCGGCCTTTACAAGAGGCGGGCCTGTGATTAACACAGCCGCAGCCGCGGCCGCGGCCGAAGCTTTCGGTGAAGCTGGAGTGGCGGTTGCGCTCTTGCTTGATTTCTTCGATTTCGGAGATGCCGGAGATGTGGGTAGCTCGATTGCAGCTGCAATTGGCACATCGCCTTTGGAAACCGCGCTTTTCTTCTATCCGTGATGCGGAGTGTAATAATTAGTCATTGATATGCTTTGCTATTAAGTTGTGCGATATAATTGCTACTGCATCATGTACGCCAAATCCTCCAATTTTATTGCATATGAAATCAAGGTAATTATTACTCACCTCCTTTTTGGGCTTTGGGACTTCGGCGGGGAGCTCAACTGGGCTAAGGGGCTCTTCCTTGGGTGCTTTCCCTTCCTTGGAGCTGGATCCCTTTTCTGCCTTTTCTTCCTTGGAGCCGGATGCCTTTTCCTTCTTCGGCTTTGGTGATTTTGGCGTTTTGGGCAACTTTGGCGAAGTTGGGGACTTGATCTTAGGCAGCGGCACCTTGCTGATGTCGAAAGCAACGCCCGTCTTCAAGGATATGGCCGCATCGTGCTCAGCTCTTTTTTCAGCCAGGGGAGTCCATCCCTTCGATAGGTGCAGCTGGTCGATGTAGAACGGTTTCTTCTCCTCCTGAAGCCATTGCCAGGCCTCTTTCGCGCCAAAGACTGGGGGGATTGGGATCTTGACTGGCCCTGGTGAAATATGCTGGGCGAGAACTGGATCGATTTTTTTGGTATATGCGGGCAAGTCCTTTCCCAGGGGAATCGTAAACGGCTCGGTTCCCGCCTGCAGAGCCAATGGATAGAACTCTGGCGATGCCGTGGTTTCGATCTCGAGCCACCGCGATGCCGAGGTCGGCGGGGTTGTTGCAGTTCCCGGAGCGGCATTCAAGCGAGTTGTTGCGAACAGGGACCAGACGTTGTGCCCGTCGGGGACGACAGCAGCGCAGCACGTTTTGCACAATCTGCTCGTGTCCAGGTAAGTGATATTTGAGCTCGTGCTGTGGAAGAACCCAAGGCGGCTTGGATATGGGGCATCGGTCTCGTCAGCCCTGTATTTCGGAAAATGCGGACAGGTGTTTCCGCGGCCTATGAGCTTCGCGAAGAGATATTCAGCAGAACCGGGACGGTGAGTCGCAATGGCTCCCGAGGGTGGTGGCCCGCCACTGGCTGCAGCCCCGCTACCGTTGGCGGTCCCGCTCCCGATGTTAGCGCTGGTACTTGCCGACATGTCTGCCGCTGGAGGCTACTGAGCTTAATCGAACTGGGACAATCGAGGAACTGTTGTTTAGGCATTCACAAAATTTAAAATGACAAAAATCTATCGACACGTCGACGGATGGGATACGGATAATATGGGACGGATTGCCCAACTGTCCTTCTGGATGGTTATATAAAAATTTCCCCCAGTCGTGTTTTATTACCCTTACGGCGCGAAATGGTTTACACACAGCCTCCCATTGTGCGTGCCCCGCTGGAGCTTGGAGAGCTATAGCACCTGCAAGGGGTGGACTAGCTATAGAGCTAGCGCACCGACTCTGATACGTGACGGTGTACAAACCCACCAAGCTTTCGCCAAAATTCCAACACCCACCATGCACCATGGCATATGCATGTATTGTACGACCGGGAGAAAACGTTAAATGGACTTGTCAACATGAAGACAGGACGCACGCACGCTATAAAATTTAGTGCTGTCGAAATTACATCAGTGTCGGTATTCTGTCGAATCCCAAGAGCCCGGCCAACAAATCGACACGCCGGTGACTTCTAGCTCCTCAGCTAGGTCTCGAGGCTAATCCTCAGCTTGCAATCGACTTTGTAATTCTCTTACAAACGAAAGATATCATTCCGGTTCGGATATTACTTATTCATGTAAGATTGGCCGGATATAGTCCCATTAATACCCGACCCTGGCATTTTAAATGAGCTCAGGCGTCTGTCATGAGATACTTTCGCCGTTGCCTGATGGGCCCAGGCTTGAAGAGTTCGCCATTTGGATCTTCTAGACGGCCGATTGAGGCTGTGGCGAGCCGTATCGTCGTTTAACGTTTGTCATGCAGGTTTCCTGCGAGTCAAGATATCTTGGCACAGGCAAGGAGGCCTGTTGCAATAGCAGCCTGATCTGAGAGGGGTTAAAGGGTGGAGAATCAATCCTTAAACAGTCTCGGTCACAAGCTGGATCCTTATCGCCGTTGCAATCGGCACGCCAGAGACTTTGCGGGGTTGTCCTGGTGCAGCTCCACATCCTTTCACCAGAGCGAATCGTTAGGCGAAACGTGTGCGATGCGGCTGCCGCACGATGCCATGTGGAAAGAATAAACGAGGCTGGATATGCACGCCGTGCATAAATCACACTGCTTGATGCAAGCCACGGCGCCAGGGTAGTCCTAAATGAGACCGGCAACGCCGCAGCCCAGTTGTGCACTGGGGCTCGAATCGAAGAGGGGGTTTCTGACAGAGTGGGAGGGGGGTTACAATTACGGGACATGCATCTCGACCGAGTTCAACGGTCTTGAGGCGAAAAAAAAAAAAAAAAGTTCAGCCAACCAGCTTGGGATGCTATTTCTACTTTGTGGATTCATCCCATACCAAAGTTGATGGAGACCCGTATTCAATCTTGAACAACCCAATTTCTAAGAAGTTACAACGCGCGACTGCAGCTGCACGCAATCGCAATTCAGCCTTATTATAACCTTAAAACTTACCACCTCGAGCCTCATCGCGTCTTTTTGTTTTTGAAATCCTAAGATCTTAGCATTTCTCCTTGACGCAGTGCTATCATAACCGCGTCTCGACAAAACATCAATATTACCATTAGCAGTTTGAAGACGCCACAGGCCTCGCGATCAAGATGTCGAGCCTCATAAGAGGATCGATTGACAGTTCCGGAACCGGAACCGGGAAAGAGGTCGGGATCGATGCGGTCGAGGTTTTGACGCCACCGCAGTCACCGTCGAGCCCAAGAATGCCCAGCTTCCAGTCAAACTACATCACCGAAGTAGACCGTCGACGCGCCATGGACTTGATGCTTGCGCAGCGGGTGTCAGACAAGAAAGAAAAGAAAACTAAGAAGTCCGAGCCATTCACGTACAAGGAAGCGAACCCCGTTCTTGCCGCCATCATCGCGGATAACAAGTCCCCAGCAAGCCCAGGCCTTGTGCAAGCACTGCTTGAGCATGGTGGAAATGTCAGCATCGCTCGTCCGAAGAGTAAGAGCTTCATCAAAATGGTGACGCGAAAGGATCAGAAGGAACGACGAAGCGACCTCCTTTCCCAAGCTACCCAGAATTGTGGTGCCGAGGTCGTGTGGATTCTGACACAAAGCGCGGATGATGTCGCCAAAAACGAAGCCCTGCCCTTTGCCGTGAAACAGAATGAACCCGAGAAAGCTCAGGTCTTGATCGCCTCCGGTGCAGACGCGAGCCCGCTGTGCACCGAGTTCACGATGGCGGTAGATAACCTTTGGGATCCCATGGTCGAAGTGCTTTTGTCCGCGAAGAGAGACCTTGGTCCATGCCAAGAATGTCGCGACAAGTGCCTTGTCAAAGCTACAACCAAAGGGTCCCTCACTATCGCGCAAATGCTTCTCGACAAACGGGCGAACGCCGATTTCCAGAGCGGCGCTGCCTTGCAACGGGCCATTGAAGATGGAAGGGAAGATCTCGTCAAAGCGATTACATCTTGCGCCAGCAAACCATCCCCAGCCTCTCTCGACATCGCTGTTGATATCGCCTATACCAAGTTGGTCAAAGATGCAGAAAAGCAGCACTGGACAATTGAGACCTGTCTCAAGACGGGCGCGAAGGGCAGCAAGACGGATGAGACCTTGTTGCAGGCGAGCAGGAAGGGCCAGGGCCAGCTGATCGATATCCTTCTCACTTACGGCGCTTCAGTGGATCACAAGTCCGGTGCGGCTCTCCAGTTTGCAATCACCAGCGAGCAGCCTGAATTGCTCACGACCTTGCTACGAGGCAAGCCGACCAACGCCACCATGGCTGCTGTGGTCGGAGACACGATGACTTTGAGTAGCCTGAAACTCACCCATGAACTCATTGACATCCTGCTCTCGGCTGGTCTTCGTGGCGATTCGGTCGCTGAAACTTTGATCAAGACCATCGAAACCGGCATACCAGGAGGCACTGATGAAGGTCACCTCGAGCTGGTCCGACTTCTCTTGGAGAAGGGTGAGGCCAATGTCAATCACCAAGGCGGCAAGTCTATCATACTTGCTGCGACGCAGGGACGTGCCAACGTCTTGGCCCTTCTTCTCCAGCACAGCCCCTCCGTCGAGTCCCTCAATGCTGCTTTCCCTTGTGCCGTGGCTTTGACGGATGCGGCTCGGAGGCTCGAAATCGCGACCATGATTCTAGAAGCGGGAGCTAAAGGGAGTGTGGTCGACGAGGCGCTTGTGGCGTCCGCCAATACCGGGAAGGACGGCGCTAGCTTGACATCGGTTATCCTTAAGCAAAGCTCGGTTGACTATGACAGCGGCAAGCCGTTGACCGTCGCCGTCGTTTCACGCTGCCTCGAGCAGATGACGGCTCTCATGGCCGGAATCCCAATGCCGAGCACCGTGTCTGCCGCATGGGCCGAAGTAGAGGCTATCAACGACGACGAGTTCCGAACCCGGGCTTTCGAAATACTGCTCACCGGCGCCGTTGACCCGGCGCTTCAAGACAAATCGCTCGTTACCGCTGCCTCGCGAGGCAAACAGGCCCTTTCCGTCTGTGATCTTCTGATGAAGAACGATGCCTCCCCGGAACGCCTCGATGCCGCCGCTTTGATTGCTGCTGCAAAGGGGTTGCACCTCGAAACGCTAGCCCTCCTTGCCAGGTCTGTGACGAGTCCAGCTGCGTTCATCGCCACTTTCGATGCTTTCTCAGATGGAGAACAATGGCTTGGACCTCGTGGTCTCGAAATCACCCAATTTATTCTGGAGCATGGTGCGGCGGGTGCCGAAGTCGACGCTGCTTTCTGCAAGGCCGCCAGACTGTACGAACCAGATGCAATGGAGCTCCTTGCTACTTCCATCAACCCAGAGGTCATCAACGTTGCCCTTGTCCTTGTTACGCAGTCCAGTGAGGAATGGCTCTCCATCGACAATCGCCATCTCTGGCTTATCCATTATTTGCTGGAATGGGGTGCTGAACAAGAAGTTGTCAATGCCGCGTTCATCAAAGCGGTCGACGCCTACTGTCGCGGCCTTGCCTCAGACGAACTTATCGACACGTTCCTGTCCATCGGGAAGAAAGCCGACGTCAACTTCCAAAGCGGAGAGGTCCTCCAGATCGCGATTAGATACGGCAAGCCCGCGCTCTTGAAGAAGCTAGCCGAGCATGGCGCAACCGAGAAGATCATCACAGTAGCTTTCTTCGAGACCATTGTCGCAGTCCTTGAAGAGGACGTTGTGCTTTCTCTCATTGATGTCCTCGTCAATAACAAGGCAGCCAAGCCAGACTTCAAGTCCCCTCCGGAAGGCTACCAGCTACCCCTTTTCGCTTGCTTGGCGACGCATCCAAAGTCAGCCAAGTTGGTTGAACGCCTCATCAAGCTTGGATGCGACGTCGAGGCCGAGGTTGAAGCATTCCTTTACGAAGACGAAGAGGTCGAGTCAGAGCCAGCTACGGTGCTTGCTTGGGCTCTGAGCCAGGAGGCGTTCATCGAGTCTGTGGCGATCAATGCACTCATAGACGGCAAAGGTAAGGCCACTCAGGTCCCGGTACCCAAGCTCCTTGACTACCTAGATGCTAATTAGAGAATGATGATGTAGCCAATGTCAACTTCGTCGCGAAGATCTCCAAAGTGACGCCCTTGATTCTCGCTGCCAAAAAGTCTCGCGGCGACGTCGTCACCAAACTCCTCCAAGCGAAAGCAAAGATTTCTGCAAGAGACCGATTTGATAGATCCGCCCTCTTCTATGCATCTCGCAACGGCGACCTCGAAACTGTCAACGTACTCATCAAGGCAAAGGCCCCTGCCAATGACGGCAGTCTCCATGAAGCGGCCAAGAAACTGCACAGCGAGGTTGTCGCCGCACTCATTAAGGGCAAGCACAGCCCCAGCTTCCCCAGCAGCAAAGAACAGCACCAGGGCCGCACCGCGCTCCAGGAGATGTGCTTGAAGTGCGACGCTTCGAACGATGTTACAGCAGTGGAAGACACTATCAAGGCTATCGTGAAGGGCAAGCCGAACGTTCTAGAGCAATCACGAGGGAAGAACGCACTCTTCCTCGCCTTGGACAACGCCCACCCGGTGCCCATCTCAAAAGCTCTCCTTGACAGCGTCATGTGGGAACACATCAACGACAAAGAGGATGTATACATCGAGGCCGACCCGGAGACTGGAACCAAGTATTACTTCTCGCCAACTATGTACGTGGCCAGGGGATTCTCACAGGGCCCCGAAAAAGACAATATGATGCTCCTGGAAATTCTACGTGACAAACGCTGTGTGGACCGTTATTACGCCCAGGAAGGCGCAGAGCAGCCCGAAAACGCTGAGGGCATGCCGAAAGAGATCCTCGACGCCGAGAAGAAGAGAAAGGACCACGAAGAGAAGCTTCAACAGAAGGAGATGGAACACCAGATCAAACTTCTCCATGCCAAGCAGGACGCACAGGTCAAGGAGGAAATTGAGCGATCCAAGCACGAAGAAAAGATGTTCCGCGACGAGGAGCTGACCCAGTCGAAGCTAGACCAGAAGCAGATGCTCCACCACCAGCAGCTCATTCAAGATGCGGAGAAGGCAGCACAGAAACAGAACATCATGGCCAACACTCACCACCTCAAGATGCAAATGCAGGAGCAAGTCGACGCCGCGAAGCATCGTACCCTCCAAGCTCGCGCCGAGTTCGACGCGAAGCAGAAAGAACGCATGGCAATGCTCAAGTCGTCAGCTATGCAACAGGAGCAGGAACTCAAGCTAGACTTCACCCGGAAGGCCGATGCACAGAAGCTAGCTCTACAAGACCGACAGGCCAGGCTCGTGGCGGCTGCCGCCGAGAAGAAGATGATTACGGCACGACAGATGGCCGAGACGCGCGCCGCCGAGGCGGAGCACAAGCTGGCGGTCAAGCAGAAGCAAGACCAGCTAGCATTAACGATGATGAAGGGTACTGCGCAGCAGAAGAGCGACCTGCACAATATGAAGATGCAGGAGATGTATGCCCAGAGAGAGGCTATGAAGCTCAAGATGATGGACAAGTATTTCGCAGGTCAGCAGAAGAACCTGAAGAGAATAACCGCGGCGTGAGCAGACTGCGGAGCTTTCTTATTTTGGTGAAATTGATCAATCTGTGTAGCAGCATCTTGTTCTTGAGTATTTGGCATTAGCATTTTGTTTATTTGTACCTACTAGCATTTTTTGTATCAGGAAAGGATAATATAATATCATCAATTTGCGTAGCAAGCAAAAGTTGCACGAGCACCAGGTCCCTAATATCGCTATGAGTGAGCTAAGCCACGGTGAACGCTCGAAAGATCCAGCTATGAAAGGGCGCGTGCAGAAATCACAGTTCGTTGAGCTATTGATGAACATGTGTTGGCCTCGAATGCGACGTTTAGGTGCAAGCAAAAACCGTCAAACCAGTCTTGTATGTATGGGGCTCATCTATTATGTACAAAAGATGAAAACAGTATAACCAATTTTTGCATAGTTGCACAAATGGATAATGATTAGAGAGAAGTTTCTACTTAGGCTATATTCTTATTGGTGTATATCTACATGTTTCCTCAAAGTGTTTCTGCGAAATTCGACATGTTTCTGGCTCGCGAGACAAACCGACATCATTATTATTAATTTTAGTTGGCGTCGTGAAGGTCTATGCTTTCGTGTAGAGACCCTCAAGTAAGTACTAAGTCATCTTTGTAGTTTAATCAGATCTTCTGAGACTAAGTACATGTACTTACTTGCTGGGACTGTATTGCTTAGAATTGTTGTTTGTCTCGAGGAGCTCGTATACGAATAGATTGTATTCTGAGTCCTTAGCTATGTAAGTACCTATTCCCAGCCTACAGAGGTAATAATTTCTCGTACGGAGCCGAATTAGACCACGACACTAAAATCATCAAGACATACACAGACACGATCCGAATAACGGACTCGAGCTAGGTGAGACCATGCAAAGGAAGTTCAGTTGCAGTCTACTATCCGTGATGCTTTATAAGGCACAAATAGTGGAGCTGTTCAGACCGAATTACAATTATTTACAAACTATCAATTGAAATTTCGACGAGGCCACTCTGCTGGAACTCGGTTAAACATACAGCTTGTAACTTAAGCCACAGCCGCCAGTCTCTTCTTAACATAGAGCGTATCCGGATGCTTCTCCCCACAAAGTAGCTTCCTACCGTCCAGAACAACTTTGTACTCCTCCTTAGCCTGGGGTAATTTCCCTTCCTCTTGCAGCAGCTCCCCTAGCATCAACCTAGTCATGAGTGTATCTAGGTGGGCGTCTCCCAGCATCTTCCGCTGACTGTCTAGGACTAATTTGTACAGTTCTTCCGATTCCGTGAAGCGCTTGCGCAGCCGGAAGTTGAGGGCTAAGCTACAGGCGGTGCGCAGTGTAGCTTCGTTGTCAGGGCCGAGGAAGCGTTCTTGAGCCTGTAGAACGTGCACCAGGTCTTGCTCAACAATCTCAAACTTTCCTTGCGCCTGCGCCGCTAGTGCGGCGTTTTGTCGGGTTAGCAGCGTCTCCGGGTGGTCCGGGCCAAGTTTTGCCTGCTGTCCCGCAAGAGCCACGCGAAGCGCCTCCTCGGCCTGGGCCATCTTGCCTTGCGCCACGTACACAACAGCCATGCTGCTGAGAATGCGCAGCAGCTCCGGACTTCCGGGTGCGAGCAGGTTCTCGGCGTTCTTGAAAGCTGTCTGGTAGAGCTCGGCTGCCTCGTCGTATTGGCCTTGCATGTCGTAAGCAAGAGCTAGATTGTAGGTTTGGCGGATCGTGTCAAGACTGCGCGGTCCATATCTGGCCGTACACCATTCAAGGACACGCTTGCGGATAGCGATAGATTCGCCTCTCGGGTCCCTTCCATGTAGAGCCACAGCGAGACCCTCTGCCTTGCGCAGGGTGTCCTCGTGGTCTTTGCCCAGTTCTTTTTCACATTCAGCTAGCTCCGCTTTCATCTTTTCTCCCATTTGTTGGTGCTGTTCTGGGCTCATGGCGCCTGGAGCTATACGCATAACACCTTGAACTTTTCCCATCAGGTTATTCCAGGCTGACGGCTGGCCACCACCTGGTGAAGTAGGAGACATTGCAACCTCGGGGGCCGACTCAGCTCGACGCTGCTCCTCCTTGACGCTGTCAAGCGCCTTGTTTACCTTTTCGATGAGATCTTTGTCCTTGTTCGGCTGGTCTTCTCTCACCTTGAGACAATCGTTGAGGAACTTAAGAGCCGCCTCAAGCCTGCCCAGGTGTTTGTGATAACCTCCCAGCTTGAAAAGAAGAGTTCCACGGTCGTTTATGCCAGCGCCGGTCTTGGGCTGCATCTTGAGGACCGCAGAAACGATTGGATACAGAATTTCACAAGTTTCAAACTCTTCACTCTCGGCTGCTGGGAAAGCTGCTGTGACTAGCGCAAGTGCTCTCTCTCCAGCCCAAACCGGGTCATCTGATTGCGACACCTGGCGCTGAGCACAGAGCTGGATAAGCGGTGTCACACTGACCTCTGTTCGGTCTTCAGACTGTCTGATGAGTCCGAGATTCACCAGCAACGTAACGTGCTCAGCAAATCGAGCCCCAGCGTCCGTCCCCTTTGCTAGGAAGAATGTCCGCACAGTTTGAAGATTCAGCGATGCAAGAACCAGCATAAGTCGCGCAGCCTCGGCATCTTTGTCCTTCAAAAACTTGTAAGCAATCTTCCAGGCCTTGTCGACAGCCTGCTGCACCTCATCTTTCTCGCTGAGGGTGCTCTCAACGCCGGGCTTTGGGGTACCTGGACCCAAAAACTCTAAGTAGTTGCGAATGAGGAAGCCATCTCCTTGGGCCCGAATATACGCCGCAGCCATATTTATCGCTAGTGGTGACTTAGCCAGCGCCCGGCCAAGCTCCACCGCTATCTGCTTCTTGGCTGTATCGTTGGGAATGTTCCCGTATAGGAGGAGCGCCGTGTCATCATCAGTGAGTGCTGGAATTTCGATGAGATACTCCGATTTCTGATGTAGCAGGCTGCTGGCCAGCGACATGACCCGGCTGGTGAACAAAACCCTTCCACTCATGGATTGTGGAACGTAGTCGAGTAGGGAGCTCTTGCCCTCGGCATCCTTGATTTTATCACCGGACGCACTGAGTATAGCCAGCGACGCCTCGTCGTCCACGCCATCTAATACCATCAGCCAGTTCCCGTTGGCGTCCTGGTTCAAGTGGCGTTGTACCGATTTCAGGACGTTGCCGCCTTTGTTTGCGATACGGAGATCCTCAAGAATAACTCTGTATGAGCGCTCGAACTGCTCGACAGTACGCGCGTTAACCCACAGCACCTTCGCGACAGGGAAATCTTTGCTGTACTTGTGCGCATACTCGACGGCGATGTGAGTCTTGCTATATGCAGGCCGCGTGTGTTAGGGAAACTATTGGCGAGAAGATCGAATTCGAGATCTTTAGTACTCACCCAGACCCGGCCATGCCGCACAAGGCTACTTTTACATTCTTCCCAAACTTCTCTTCTATTCGCTGCAAAATATTGTTACGGGGGGCGAAGATCGGATCCCGGGCGTAAGGAAGCCGAAGACCTGCGCCATGCTGTCTTGGCATCATCTGGGCCGGACCATGGCCAGACATCGACGGCGCCGCCGGTTTCTGGCCTGTCAAAAAGGTTAGCGACAATGCATGTACGCGAGAGCCGGAAATGTGGAAAACATGGGTGAAGTTGTGGAACATGCAGGATGGCATTGTTTGTCCAAGGGCTTTGCGCCCCCATGCAGTATCGATATCATTGGGCGAAACTCCTGTGTGCCTTGCGATTTCACATACAACGCGGTACGTATACCATTCACAACCATTGAAACTTATCAACCAATCGACTGCATGCAGCGGACTCAAAAGAATCGAGAGCAAAGACCAGATCAATTTTGAAATACTGCTCCTTCTACAATAGCTTTGAGGATTTGACTCATCATATCTAAGTGCAGCGGTAATACACGATTAAAACTATTCTTCTAAAAATTCATATCAGAATCCAAAGACTTTTTAGAAAAAAAGTTTCGATCGAAAGTATTTCCACAAGACTGATTTGTAAAATTCAAGCATATTTAAGACGTATAGCAGTATTCATATTGCATTGATTTTGCTGTTGCATCTCTTAGTTGATGCGTCGATGGCTGGTGGGTGACCATATATACGCTGGTATGCATGCATACGGTGGGGTATGCCGTTACGTTGGGAAACGGCAAAGACGACAAATTTTTGCGTCCGATTATAAGATATCCCTGCGGTGGATATTCCAATTGCAATTTGATGGGGGTGTTTCAAGGGATGGGATGGGCTCTAGATAGCCTCAGGCGACCTTACTTGGAGTCCGGGTTTCCAATAGCCCCTTTGACTTCTCCGCCATAGTGACGATTTCATTCCGAACGCGAATGTAGTTCCTATCCTTCGGGCTCTTGTACTTGTTCAAGGTGAAATGATCAAGAGGTAAGCCCGAATATGGGTGGCCGTGGAGGACACCAGATGACTCGCCGACGACAAATTCCTGTTCAATCGCTGATTAGCACTTCTTCAAGGTTAACTAGTGACTTTGTGGATCTCACAAACCTTGATATTGTCATCCTTCACAATCTTCCCAACGATCGTTGATTTCTGCTCGAAGAAACAGAACAGGTTGACGGGTGGCGGCCTCAAATTTACAAGGCGTGTGAACTCTCTGACAATGTCGACAAGTGTTTCGTTTTCATGTTCCAGGTTATGTAAGATGCCTTCCTCGGTCGGCAGTTCGTGGGCGGCGATTGCCTGGTAAATTTGGCCTTGGGAGTGTAACGCTGAGCCAGCCCCCTGATGAGGCGTACCGATGAATACCATTCCGGTCGTTGCTCTCCATATACCAGGGTAGTCAACGTCATTCGCCTTTGCCAGATTATAGGCCTGATGCGGCTTGCATTAGCACGAAAGCCATGCGTTTGGGGAACAATACTGCGCCTGCTCACCTTCTGCATGATAAGACCGCCAAAACAATGGCCGACGAATATGATTGGGCGATCTTCGCAATCCTATTTTTTTATTAATCTGTATTCTCTTAATTCAGGCATATAGATTCCCTACCCGTCTCTCATATTTGAGGTCTGTCAATAGCTCATTTGCAATGTTTGCAAGCCTCTGTTTGGCAGCACCAGAACCGTACCATATTGAATCGTATCCAAACCTCATGATACGCGCTTTCGGGAGCGCTGCATGAAGCATGTCATCATCCTTCAGCCAGTTCACATCCTTCAGCTTGGTGCCATCTGGTAGCCTGGGGGTAAGTGTCCAGGTCCAGTCGGGATCCGCCGCGAGACCGTGGACCGCAACAATACTAGACGATGCATTGTCAGACCGTTAGGCTTCGCAAACCTCTTGATGGACTTACTCAATCTCTATTTCATCGTGCTTTGGAAGCTCATGAAAAATTTTGAACCCAAGGTCCTCGGAGTCGATCACGCGGGTCGGTAATTTCGGCCGCGAGGCCTCCTGAGCTGTTGATGGTCCTGCAGCTGCTGACATGGCGGAACGTGTATCGTTGCGTAACTTTTGAGGCAAAGCGACTTCTCGTCGCAAGATCTATAAAGCTACAGAGCGTGATTTGCCTCAGGTTGACTTTAGAATTCCAAGGCACATCGAGCAATAAATACGATTGAACCTCGTAGCATCGTGATATGCAATGCCCATCCTGTTCTCACAAGGCTGCTGTCACAGCCTCAGAGCAGCGGGGTTGATACTCAAGCAATAAGTCCGCTGACAGGGGCCCCTGTCAGTTGTCTGCTGTACCGACAGGGACATGATCAGGGGTGCTTTGTCTGTGCGCAAAGCCACCGGTTAAAAATGCCATTTTCCAAACCAGTCACACCACCAAGACAGAGATCGACGCAGAACATCTGGCGTGCTTCCAGGATCCGCATGTGACCCCTGTTACACCAACGGCGTGCATTTCAGCTCGCTTAGCTATGGGCTCCGCTCGGCGTCTCCCCGGATGCCTTCAAATTAGGCTCCTACTCACAAATCCAAAGACATGATTATTCTCAGCAACCATCTCATCAATCATGATCGCAACTCAGGCTCCAAATACCACGATAGAACTGAAATGCCCATTCACAGTAGAGGCCCAGATCTATAACGATTTCATAACGGAAGGACCTAATGGCCTACCACGGGCCCTCCTCGGGCAACCGCTTATACGCATGGACGACGTACCTAAACTCGGTAACTTCCTCGCGTCTGAATATCAATGTCAAGACCTCGAAACTATGGCCCCTTACCTCTGGATGCTGTCTACACAATCGAGCGCGAGCATCAGGCCATTGCATCGCCAGAGGTTAGTTGGGCGCAAGATAGTAGTTACCGAAAGCCCTCGGCTTCATCTGGTCTGGTATTATGATCAGGTATTCATCAAGCCTCTGCCCGCGTATCTCCTATCGCATGCCTTCTGGTTCGGCTACCTCATAAGCGAGGAATCACCTTTGGGAAGCAGGAGACATGATATTCGGAGAGCCGCCCTCGGCTATATTCGAACCTACCGCCATCTTATAAAATACGAGTCAGACTTCGAAATTGCCCAGGAGTCCGCTGCACGTCTGATTCCTGCTGAGATATCTTGGCCTCAATTCTGTGCATTTGTCTCAAAATTCGATGAGATAAGCGACACAGAAGTCTCAGGCCGCTACAACTATGGCGAGCTGAGGATGACTCGGCTTAACTTCTATGGCATGTTTATCCTACACAGATCCGAGTTCGAATATCTGCCTGCCCAGTACGCGACTTACTTCAATCGGTATTTTGGGCCATTATTATTCGCATTCGCTGCTGCCTCGCTGGAACTGAGCGCGATGCAGGTAGAGATAGCTGTCGAGCAAACAAATGGGGGCACGGGCTCTGCAATCTTGCCCTCCTTCCGTTGGTTCAGTGTTGTTGTTATTCTAGGTGGTATATTGGCGTTGATACTACTTTTGGGATATGCGTTGTATATGATAGCGATAGAGTGGGTTTATGCACTCAAGCAACGGCGCGATAACAAGCGCAAAGCCTTGTTAAGCGCTTGAGATTTAAGGGCGTTGTGTAGACTACGGGATTGTATTCTTTTCGATTGCATCAGCGAAAGAAGTTCATTGGGTGTTTAGCAGATTGGATTTGAATTCTTTTACCAAACAGAAATAGTGTAGTTTTTCCGTAAGGGCATAAATGACAGTGTAAGAAACCGCTGTATTAGTAACTCAGCAACAAAGTAATAAATCTACGTAGACGCTTGGTAAATGAATCGTAAGATTGTAATTCATTGGACGAAAAAATGTACTCTGTTTCTATAATCTATAGGTTGACTAAGGTATCCTACTCATAGAAAAGTCTGAATTAGTTTCGAGAATACATCCTTTCCATGATAAGTTTTTTCTAACAGCTGTATGTATGTCGATTCTTCGGAGCTTTTAAATTTTGAGGAAATGTGATTATTCTCAATAGTCTTCGCAGGCTGTTAAGCAGCAACATATGTACCAAGCCACAAAGAGTGCATACTGCCGCACCGTTTACCCCTCGGCGCAAATAAAGGCTGAATAGATGATTAATCAGACGCCATACCTCATATGCGGTGCTTCTACGGCTGCCGCAATGCAGCAGGGTTCGGATAGGCATCCGAGAGTTTTCCGGGGTGTACCTGCACGCTGCAAAAACGATTGGCTTCGCACCATCCCATGTGCGTAAGTATGTATACACCAGTACTTCGGGCATCGTGCAGTCCGCCATGTGTCGGTGAGTTCTCCACTCGTCAGCCTGCATCCCGTATATACATACATACAGCGCCGCTATTATATCACACATCCTATTACATGAGTCTCCTTACATGAAGCTAGCTACCCGTCGTTCCGAAAACCAGGTTTGCGGCTGTAAGCCAGCTGGAAAGATCTTCCTAAAGCAGTACTAAAGTATACTAAGAGCGGAAAGGAAGTATGCCTAAACAAATCCAAGGTTGCGCTGTAGCGCGAACTACATGTACGAGCGAACAAACGTACAGATATCAACAGTCTTTCGAGCCCAGCAGATGCTAACATGTTTTGCTCGAGCTACAGGTCTTAGGGGGCTCCTAGACTTTGGTTGTAGTAGTTGATCTATCCGACATATAGTTGTTCTGCCTCTCATATTAGCGAGTATCCCGTCCGGTTGCGATACGCCGCTGGGCCCCAGTGTGCTCATATATGGGAGCACATGACGTTCTGGGTGTCGAGATGATACTTTTGAGATTCTTCCTGTATCTTATCTGCAGTTCCAAGATGGTTTAGAACATACAAGTCCAATTGCTCTACACGTTCATACTTGACCAATCTCATATTATGCGACCCGAAACGTTCTCTTAGCAGCAAAACAATGTCGTCCAACCGAATGGCACTCGGGAAAGCTTAGGTGATCATAATCTTGATAAAGACCTGAAGCCAATATTGAAAGACGAGTACGAACATGATCGTCCTGATACCTACAGCAATACCCAGGTTCTTCCAACCGGCTATTTCGAGGCTCTCCTAGCGAGATAGATGATTTTAGGGAATATAAACCTTCTCTATACATACATGGCAGTCTAGGGCTAACGGGAGCATGCTTGAGAGTGCCGGTGGTGGTTATCATGGACATATCGCCACGAGCTGATGGCTGAGCTCGTCCGCCACCGAAATGGAGGAATTTTCACTGTACTTTCTACTAGCGGGAGTCTTATAGACTAATGCATAGTGTTCGGGCCTAATTCATTTCGGCGGTGGTTTATGACTTCCCAATACCATTAACAGTTCATGTAACTCTGTGGGAATCTTAGGTTAGTTCATTGAGTGGCGAGGAGTTTCCACTAGCTACACCGAATGAGAGTCCAGTGCCCAAAAGTTATAACCGGTAAGGTAATTAAACACGATGGGTTATATCGGTGGATTGATCTTCGCAAGCGATGAAAGAACCTTGAATTTTCATACGCCTTTAGAATCCATTTCAGCAGGTTGTCCATGCACGCATGAGAGCATCAATCTAAGGGAGTTTACTTGTGGATGGAAATTAATAGGCACAGTCATGAGTTGTTATCCTACAGCGAGGGTATTTCTTGTTGCGAAGGCACACGATCAAATATATGACTCCAAGTGTTAGGGTCTTCCTTTTGTTCCGTTTGCTAAATGATACTAACGCTCGAATTCGACACCGTAATTTGACAGCTTACAGAGTCATCTCATAAAGCCAAGGTCAGTCCATCAGATCAACTATAAGAAACCCACAGGTGGCCCTGTTGGAGGCTCCCAGGCATGAATTGCCGTGCTCATGCAAGGCCCCGCAGGGCCGGCCCGTGTGAGAGAATTCTATTATGAAACGAACCATACGCAATCGGGAAGCCAGGGGATCTTCTTAGATCGATATTGATAGTACTGTACTGCACGCGGTGTCACTCATCTTTCATTGTTAGTGAATGCTAAAGGCATGTTAGCCATTTAGCTACGTTAAACCAAACAACGGTGATCTCAATAGCAAGATTTACAGAGCTAATACTCATGGTTTCTTCCAGACACTCTCCACATACTCATCCATCCTTACAACATATTCGCTGCCAGCAACTGCCCACCCTTTAATGCCCCCAACCATAATCATACTCTTCATCTCGGTCTCATTCTTACTATCTAAATACTCCTGAAACCATAGCGAGGACCGCGTGCCTCTGCCTCCACTAGATCCTAAAGTAATATTAAAAACCTCGAAATAGGTTGCGTATCGATGAATGTGGATGGGGATACATGTAATTTTAGCTTACCACAAAACCATATCAATCTCTTGACTCCTGCCGCTTTGAAAAGGTTATACCAGATCGGAATCGCATTGTAGAGACTTTGCGCAGGGATGTTTATCGATCCATGAATGGACCCGCCCTATCCGCCGACTGTGTCAACTCGGAGAATCAGGCGGGTTGGCGGAGATTTCGGGGACATTACCTCGTAGTCATTTCGGCGGACATCGATCAAGACAAAATCTTTAGCGTCCAAGTTCTCTGTGCTCCGTAACAGCTCGAGAACCTCCTCACGTGTGACTTTGTTCGGTTCACTAGATTTCGGAGCGGGGTAGGCGGAATACCACGGGGCTGCCGTAGTTGAAGCTTCCATCACGAACGTTGCAGTAGGCCTCAATCGGTTTGAATAAGGACAAAATGTAAAACGCTTACGAGATGATGGGTAGTGTCTACAGACTCGAAGTGGATTGAGGATCCTGAAAGTTTGTGCCTTCGTTATAGCTAGCATCACGTCGCGTCGTCTCTTCGCGAAGTTCCTGGCCTTGTCGAAGGATGATAGGCAGTAACCGAATCGGGTAATTTTGCGGTTTGTCACACCCATGCTCAAAGACGATTGGCTGGTGCTTCCAACACACAACAACTCTTCTTACATGATGACACGCCAAAACGTAAAAAGGCGACGACGCGAATTTAGGTTGGCTACCAGCCACCTAGTTAGTACTTAGGTACGCATGGAGCTTGGATACAGGTGCTCGAGATTTTGTATGATGTCGTTTCAGCAATCACTAATATAACCAGACGGTGTGCCCAATCATCAGGGTCTCCATGCAGCTTTGCTGGCCCTGGCTTCAAAAAGCACCAACTCATCCTAATCCTCGACCAATCGATCCACACGCGGCAAAGGTCGACCATGGCTCAAGGAAACAGTCCTGAGACTCTGGCTATACTGAATATAGCTGCTGAAAAAGCCGGGCTCGAGAGTCAAGATGCTCGAGAGAGAGTTGACGACAAACTGTCAGCATTCAAATCGCTGGGGTTTTTGGACCGCTATCTTGCTCTATGGATATTATTAGCGATGATCGTCGGGGTGCTCCTCGGAAACTTCGTAGAAGAGACTGGCCCTGCACTACAGAAAGGCAAATTCGTCGGAGTTTCGCTTCCGATAGGTAATCGAAACCAAAATGTTACTCCTGCGCATGTTGTCGGTAGTGTTATCTTGATCTGATGGCATCTTCTCCTAGCGATCGGATTATTGGTCATGATGTACCCGATCCTGTGTAAGGTCCAGTATGAGATGCTCCATCATCTCCTTCAGGAGAGGGAGCTGTGGCTTCAGATAGCCTTTAGCGTGATCGTTAATTGGATTATCGCGCCGTTTTTTATGGTAATAATCCATCTTTTAGGTATCCTGGGTCTGTATAAGCTTTACTGAACTTGTGATCATAGTTTGGGCTGGCATGGGCGTTCTTGCCAGATAGAAGCTTCCTACGAGTTGGAGTAATTCTGGTCGGTTTGGGAAGATGTATCGCTATGGTAAGACATGGTATGATAGACGTGTCCTATCGCGATCAGCCAAACTAATACCTTTTACGCGCGAAATGACATAGGTATTAATCTGGAACAGCCTCGCATCGGGAGACCAAAACTACTGCGCGATTCTAGTTGTCGTCAACTCGATTCTTCAAATGGTCTTATTCGCACCACTGGCATTACTATTCATCAAGGTTATCAGCGGCGGCGACGAGCTGAAGCTCTCCTATTCAACGGTTGCGACAAATGTGGCGGTGTTTCTCGGAATACCCTTGGGAGCAGCTATTCTCACAAGACTGCTGATTCTCAAGTTCGCGGGTTCTAAGCGATACGAAATCTTTCTGAAATGGCTGTCTCCATGGTCACTGCTTGGACTGTTGTATACTATCCTGGTTCTATTCGCCTCCCAGGGCCGCCAGGTTATTCATCAAATCGTCTCTGTCGTTAGAGTTGCAGCGCCTCTGGTGGTATACTTCATCGTCATCTTCTTGGCTACATTGTATACGACTCGTCAACTTGGATTCGGCTATAAACTCAGCGTTACTCAGAGCTTTACCGCGGCTAGTAATAATTTTGAGTTGGCGATTGCAGTTGCAGTTGCGACGTTTGGTCCCGATAGTGATCAGGCGCTCGCATCTACTGTTGGTCCGCTGATTGAAGTTCCTGTATTGCTTGGTTTGGTATATATAGTGCGAGCTATGAGCAAGAGATGGAACTGGAAGGACTGACTCTGTGATGAACCCAGTTCCTAGGTTACTGTAGTATATACACCCCAAATCAAGATTATAGCAAACACACTTATTCTGGGATATTAAACGATTAACTACGTCGTAAATGGTTAGTTATGCAAGAGATGATAGATTTCTGACTGGGTCATCAGAGGCAAGGAGCTCTTCGTTTTGACAGCGGACTTTATAGTTCTTCAAATGTTCTCAATCTTCAAGTTGTGTTAGACATCATTATACCGTCGCGATGGTCTACACTCGCGCGGCCTAGCTATCGATGAATACGGGAATAGCTACGAAATGTCAAGTTGGGATATACTAGTTAGCCCGCAATCTTGTAGATCTACAGACTGTATTTGTGACGGCACCAGAGCTATCAGTCTCTTTGTCCGTATAGAACAGGCTTGTAGATTCCAGTGTTGAACATAAATTAATTTTGCGCCTGCTAAAGAAAACTACGCCAGTAGCTATAAGAGTAATAGATATTTACCAATGATCATGGTTGTTAGACGCCATGTCTTCTATGCATACGAATAATATCTCGGAAACTTTCGCGGCTGCTCTCACACACGATACAACCCAATCCCGAATCTTTCCGTGAACCGCATGCGCGCAGCCAATGCTGGTTCCGAGCACCCGAGCAAACCAACTACGTTGCGCCAACCTATATTAAATACATCGTTAGGAGTCTCACGCAAACACACGCACAGCGCGAGCTCACGTCCACTCGTGCTCAAATTGATTGCCCCAAGCCTTGCTAAGCTTCACTCAACTCTGGTACAGCCTCAGCCCAATTGCCTAGACAATAAGTATTGTGGCATTGCTCGATCAACGCGATCTCGAGCACCAGCCAGTCGCGTGTCGATTTCCCGCCAAGCCTTCGCGAAGGTAAAACCGCCAGACAAACGCAACACGAGTTGAACGTTTACCACGGGATCTTTTTAATTCAAGGAGTTCATGTGGATATTGGTGTGGCTGTCTCGGCGACGGGTGCGACTTGCAGCGTGTGAGCTCGTTCGTGCAAGTGCAAGGTGACTAATGTGGGCTTGCAGCCTAAGATTGCCGTGCCATGGGCTGATTCCTAGCCATACATATACAGTCTCGTAACGACGCCATCTATTCGGCCTTTCAAATAAAAATTTGCGGGAGCTCGGAAGAAAAGGCAGAGGAGAGGGGAATATCTTATACACACTTGGTACAAGCGGGGTTGCAAGATGCTTGTGCTGTGGGCGGCTCGTGTATCCGTATGATGTGCGTGATCGAAGGCGCATGCATGCAGCTACGAAAAATACACAGTACATGTACGAAGTAGAAGCAGATATGCATGCAGGTCTTGTCATGTTGGATGTTGGGGTTGAATTGCAAGCTAGTGCCAGGCAGCAGAACTCATGACGGCGATATGTTCTGTAAACTCAGTCTCGAGACGAGCGTATACCGAGTGGCCAACTGCAAGAAGGGATGATGATGTGAAGTCGGCCGTGCACAACAGAGCAGAACATCAGAGCTTGGTATGAATTTCCTATGAGCTGCAGCCGATACTTGCTATCTGCGGACCGCTGTCACTTAGGCTGCCAGCGCGCATATGGATCCATGGAGCACGCACCTATTTTCACAAATCAGCAGTTCAGCAACATTGTTCTTTCCGACGGTTGTGACAGGACCACGCATAGCCAAGATGTTGGATAGCTAGCGAAAGTACCAATTATCAGGTATGTTTATCCGTACTTTAACTTTGATGTTTGGAATGCCTGCCAACGTTCCAACGATCGAAACTTTTCCAACAGATGTAATTTTCAAGCAATTTCGTTTCGCGGGTAGATACAGCTGTCAAACTGCAAAGCGAGGTTAAACAGCGGCTTCCAGCCAGCCGACAACTGGTATACCCGATTGACAGGCAGCACTATCCTTTCCAACAAAGACACCAGTTGAAATCCCAGTAGTATTGTCAAAGGCGATTCCCGGAACATGAACGACGCTAAGCAACACTGCAGGTCGTCGGTTGAAAGACGACCTGGCTATAGACAGGGTACCGACAAGGTCTCGGCGGTATGCCCTATTCGTGTCACAATATCGCCAAATTTGGAGCTGTATGTTGCACCGGCATCTGCGTCTGCGTGACTAGAATAGCTCACACGGACGGCACGTGTCGTCTCATTGGACTAGCTACACGATGTAAATTTTTTCACAAAAGCTCCCGGCTTATCGCCGTATACAAACTTCGGTAGTAGCTTCCAGGGTGCGAAGATGTGCGCTCCGGATGCAAAAAGAAGGAAAGAAAAAGTCGTATTTAGCCAATACAGCATGATAGCTAAGCGCCTATGCTGCGAAACAGGCCCAAGCCTGGACATTTTTCGGCCAGCCCAAGGTTTGCGACGAGACCTGGATTGCTCGACCCGCGAGCTCCACCCTCGGCTTCGTCATCGAGCGTCTTTATGCTATTGTCATGCAAGAGAATGGAGAAAGTGGGTCTGTTGCAGCGAAACCATGGCTAACTGATAGGCCGGAGAAAACACGATATTAAGCGAGGCTGCACAGAAGGGCGGGAGAGCTTCTATGTTTCAGCATCGCCCCACAGAGAGCACGCGCGTGGTGTCTGCAGTATACCAACTGTATACGACTATATAAATACCTACACTTGGGCGTGTAGACTATCTGCCGATTCGGCCGCTCAAGAGTAAAATTGGGATCGACATTTTTAAAAGAACATGCATATGGACCCGGACGGATAGACAAAAAGACGGACGGCGGACAAGCTAGTTGTTTGTAAGCAAGCTATAAGGTGTGGCAACGTCACCAGTGCATGGGATTTTGCAGCGTCGACATGCATGCATGTGCGGTGAGATCGGTCCCCAGACTGGTCAACTGCCTGGTAGCTTGAAAGCGACTGCAGCGATTGTCGTGTAACAGAACCTCGAGCGGAACAGGGAAGGCGCTGCAGAACGTAGACAGTCCTTAGTATGCTACGGCCGCTATTCCGGCGAAAGACTCTTGGCCCTTGATCGGAAACTGCGAGAAGGGAAACAGAGAAGCCTCGAATGGGACCGCTTTCTTGTTTTCTTAAATTTAGCAACCGAAAACGGCGAGGGCGCAATTCTTGCGTTGACGTTGGTGAGGCAGCGCCAGCGAATGGCAGGCCGCCGAGCCCTGAAACCTCAGCTGTAAGCGCCGCAATCCCGGCCAATGTGCCTGCCACAGCCCAGTCGCGGCGGGCCAATCAGCGGGCGCATGGCGACGATGGGCCGTCGGTGCTCTCGTCGCAGGAACGGGCAGGAACCGGCAGAGGCCGGCTGCAGGAGAACCGATCGATCGTATTTGCACTCAGCAGTCTGACATGGAGATACAGGCTTTTGCCCGGTTTGAGTCGGTGGGCCACATGCAAGGAGAGATTGCGAGAGGGAACAGGGACGGTTTCCATGGATGCGACAGCGATAAAATGGGCGGCGTCGATAGGCGAAATACGTCGAAGCATTCGAATTCTACCTGCTGTACTCGGACGGCGCGGTGACAGCCATGTCTCGATGGCACATGCCTCATAGGTTTTAAATTTTCGAGCTATTGTAGATTGGATCCCTACAATCAAAGCAGAGGATTGTCCTCGAGTTGATTGCACCTTTCGATGTTCCTCCTGTGACGACGCGGCGCAATGCGCAATCATGCTCCGCTGCGATCGCATGATTGCAATTAAGACAGAGTCATCCATGACTGACTAGTCCGCCCGATGCCAGAAAATAGAACTGTGCACGGCGATTCGCAGGCCGCCGCGACGGTGTATATGTATCATCTGATGGTGGGCTTTGTCAAATTAGTCCTCCCTCGAGCTCTCCGCGGGCGAGCCAATGCGATGTGTTGCAGCCGCCCTCCAGCCGGTCTTCCAGGGCATGGCCTCAGATCACAATGCCGGCCCCGTCAAGTAACCCCATCCAATCCAAAGCGCCAAATCCGCGCCGCGATTGGGCGGAGCCGAATTAAAATTCTCACCATCGCCCGGCTAGTATCGAGAGAATGCCTGTGTCGAATGTGGGTTCACAGGCTGTCTGGCTAGCGGGCTAGCGGGCTTGCAGCTGAGGAGATTGCGGAGCACCTAGTCTCTATATCAACCACCCTCCCGTAGACCTGCTTCATTTATCCTTCCGAAAGTTCCTTCTTCTCGTCTCTTTTACGTCGTTTTATTTCCCATCTTGTTTCCCCTCTCCCTGTTTTAAGCTTCTCTCTTGCATTTGATTTTCATTTTCTCGCGAGCCGGCAGCGTTGCTTTTCGTATCGTTTTGCATCCGTTCTTTCGAATTTAGCTATCTGCTTGGGACGCTTTCTACGGTTTGACCTCGCATCTAGCGCACTGATATTTCTAGCTCGCAGTTATATATATCGAGCTGCTTGCAGTTGGGTAACTTGGACACCACGATTAGAAGGAAAATTAAAAAGGGCACATTGCCTCGTGGAAGAGTTTCAGTTGACCTGGATTCTCTTACACCGTTCGCCTTTTCACCGCGAGGTTCCGGCACCGTAGCACTCGGCAAGTCTTTGGCACACTCCTATATACCTTATCGATCCCCGCAGTGCCATACTTGCAACCACCATCTTCGCACGTATTGTCACAATACGTTGTGCAGGATACAACGGCATCACCTGTGAAACCTGCTGTCCCTTCTCGGTTGCGGAATCAATTCACAGATAATCAACAAATCCAAGGATACCGCAGGTACAGAGGACAGGATCCCGACCCGTCACCCGACTCGACTACAGCCGAACGACTCTCATTGCCTTAACATCGCACTGCAGGGGCTATCATCAATTCGCCCTACTTGAAGCGTCGTGCAACCAGACGCGAGTCCCATCGATGCATCGACGTGCATAAGCGTCGGCCGGCGTGTAGTCTTCCCCTGCCCAACTTGCAACATCCAACACGTTTCTTCCGCCCACCGTTTATAACTGCAACATCCGATATAAAAGCAGCTATCGCGCGCGCGAGCCAGAAGTCGACGCCTCAGGGCATTCAGCAGATATATATTCGGATATACCGCCTCTCGTTTCGCATTACTCTCTATCCAGTCTCTCGCTAGGTTCATTCGCTGTGTTTGTTACAGTTGCACAGTCTCTACAGAAGTGCATACGCCATATATTTGCAACGTTTATACATACCGACCTCAATTAATATATAATATCTTTCAACATGTCTATCGAAGCGACCCTCGGTCTCCCTCGACCTTCCACGAAGTTTGAGATGGAGCGGCCCATGTCGTCAAGGTCGGCGTCATCGTCCTCGGAAAGCCTAACAGAGTCTTCAAAGAAGGGGAAGCCAAGATTCTCGAGTACTACTCTGAAATACTCTCAGAAGCCCCTGCCGACACCACCGGATTCTGCAGGCCTGGAAGGTTACAAGCTGCAGCTGACGTTGATGCCCCCAACGCCCGGTCAAACTCCATCTGGATATGCAGCACAGAGCGTAAAGACAACAAAGAAGGCATTGCCCTATCTTCTCACCGTGGAAGACATGGAAGACGACACTGAGTGCTTTTCGCCCAGCTCGACAAATTACTCTGCACCTTCAGAGTTCGGCGGCTCGAACTACAGCCGCGGGCGTGATCTTGAGTCTGAAGCTGGAGATGTGCCCTCGATCCCTCCATTGAGTTTCGTATCGAAAACTGCGCCAACAAAAAGAAAATCTTCGAGATTGAGCATTCAAACCTCCGCAACTGACCTGCTTAAGGAGTCCAGCATTGACGAGACAATTGTTCCCAAGCCACTGAACATCAAGCGGATCAACGAAGACCGCAAGGCAAGTCTGGCAAATAGTTCTGCCCCGATGTCTGCTGTGCTTGCACCACCAACGCCATCTCTACCACTATCAAAGGCCGTCAGAAACTCAGGCATGTCTCTTGCAGAGCGAAGAGCTAGGGCAAAGTCTGGGGCTAAAATTCCGATCCCGACACCTCTTGCGTCTCCCAACCAAACTGAAAGCAAAGAGGGGCTGCCCACCAGCCCGCCACCGCTGACCTCGCGGAGTGCAGCCCACGTGGAAGCCGGCCGCTTGGCTACCCCTCGTACTGCAACCCCGCGAACTGCGACCTTCGGACCTATCCCTAAGCCTGAGGTATCGACCCCGCGGAGTGCCACATTCGCTACTCTTCCTGCGCCTCCAACATGCGCAGCTGCCATGCCGACTCCGAGAAGTGCAGCCATGTTCTCCCCCAACCGACAGCAAGTATTTGGGTCTTATATCCCTCATCAGAACGTCCCTGTCACTTCTCCCGCCAAAGCCAGCTTCAAGTCTCCTCAATCCGCAACCTTTTCACCGAGAAGCATCGCCTTCAGCCCTATCCACGAAGACGTCGACCGCGAGAAACTGCGGACCCCGATTGCAGTCAACATGCTAGTTGAGCGAGCGCAAGAACATCAACAGGGCTTCGTTTCTGGTCTCATGTCTCCCGTCATCATGAACCAGTTTCAGACGTTATGGAACGTCGCCAACGCCCAGGTGCTCATTAACCAAACGTTCCAGATGGGCATGTTTCGCGAAGACTCCTTCACGTTCACCGGAGCTGAGCACTACACCTTTGGCGCCGATGCCACCGCTGCCTTCTACCGTCTCTCGGCTCACCCGTCCCATCAGCAGGATGCCCTGTTCTCGGACCTGAAAATCCACAGAGCTAACCCCGCTACCCAGTTTGAGGTGCCTGTCATTCACCTTCAGCTGGAAGCTCCAACTCTTGAGTCGTCGGGCGTCGTCGCCCTAATCTACCCACAGGTAGCAGGAATGCTGCAAGACAAGAAGCCAGATATCAAGAAACAGCCAAAGCTGGATGTTGGTGAGGAAGCAGAATGCTGCCGTCTCGTCTACGAGCCTGGCAAAGGATTCGCACTCTTCCACCCGGCCAAGGATGAGGAAGGTGGCTGGCTCAATATTGCGATTACTGGCCGCGTCGGTTTCGACGTCATTGGTGCTAATGGCACCATCTCCATTTGCTCGTCGACACACGATGACCCGCTTGTCACTCTCGACTTTGCGACTGCTCAGCTGACAATCAACACCGCAGCATGCAACACTATCCATTCGTTCTACATTGTCGACGTCGCTGTAGCGGCCGTCATGACTGTAGCTACAGTGGAAGGCCGCAGGCTGCGCGCTATCCAAGAGGATCTCGATCAGATTCTCGCATACGAGCTGGCCACAGACACCCAAAGTCCGCAAGCTGAAGGTCCCTTCCAACCGGACTTCGACTTCTCTTTCGCCACCGCAGTCGGCCGGAAACCTCTGCATGCGAACAAGAAACGCGCCGGTGATGCGAGGAAGAAGTCCGGCATCAGTAGGGCCCTGGACGGCTTTCTGAAAGCCCTCACTCGCTTCCTCAAGTCGCTCGGTGGCAAGAAGCAGAAGAAGAACAGAATCTCATCTGAAGCTACCAACTGGACCCCGCCCAAGCAAAAGGCCGCCAACAGACTCGACGAGTTTCAGTTTCCCTTCCAGCAGGAGTCTCGAGATTCCTCGTTGTCCAACGAAAGCAACTATCCGACTACCCACCTCCCCAGGCCGCCATCCGCAGCATACTTGCCAAGACGCAGCTCTGATGTGATGGTCTGAACAAGGCTGGATCGAGAGAAAATCTTTCTGCTGCCTCCCTTCTCATACGCATCCCAAAAGTCCGTATAAATCGTTGCAATTCTGACCGTCATTTTTCGTATGTATCGCATGTATGAAGCATAAGATACCTTTCTTCTGTAAATAACCAGCATATGTCCCTTCCGCAGTTGCTTTGCGCGCATGTTCTTTTTATGACGCCCGAGTTCTTTCACGCATGGCACATGTCCAGACATTTGCCTACGATCAGACATTCACTATCATCGTCCAGTTTCATTTCCTTACTTGTACGCATGCACGTCATTTCTCCTGTTATGTTTCATTGCATCCGGCCGTTCTAGTGCAGCGATTTAGCGATTGATTTATTTGGCTTTCCTTCTTTACGTCTCTCCGGTTTTCATCTGCCACGCTTTTCTGTTCATGTTCATGCACGCATGTGCGAGTCATCATGCTCGCTCACAGGGTACTCGGGGAAGTATTTGAAATTCCCCCTTACCTCCGTCACTCTTCACTTCTGCAAAACCTAGCAATGCGTCCAAGGACTACATGCTTTTCTGAACGTTTTTCCTTGGCTCACTTCTCATTCTTTTCTTTTCTCCCTGGCGCGGACTTCCTACAGTCCTGCCGATTTTACACATCTTTCTCCTGATACCACCGCTGTCGCCGCGGCACCGCCAGACGATGTCCTCCTTCACTCTTCAGTATTTCCTTTGTTCTTTCGAAGCATGCATACGTGCATTCGATCGTCCGGTTTGTGTGAGCGCGAGATATATAGCGATATAGCTACTTAGTCAAAAGAATAAAAAAACTTATCTATTCTCTCCTTAATATTTCGTATCGTTCGATTAAGAGTTAAAGTTTATGCAAGGGGTAAAAATGCAACAATTCGGCGGGGTAGAGCTCGTTCGAGAGACCAAGCTGCACGCACCAAGGTTGCATTGATTTTCACTGTAGTTGTTAGATAGCGTAGTGTTCAAGTTGCAATGCGCATTGTATTCCATGACGCTATACGTCAATGGGTGGGGATCCAACGCGACTTGCTTCGACCACTGGTCCGGTATATGCAGGTACTGCCGTCGTGTCCGGACCGCGGTCTAAAGCCAGCCTAATCAGCCAAGCTAAGCTCACAAGTTGGTATCTTCCGGGAAGCTGCCTCCCACCCCGATAATGGCATAAGTTGGTGTGACCGTCACATGGGCATCCGTTATAGCGATAAACCGGTGATCTTTCTCCTCGCACGGAGCTCAGAAATTTAAACGAATCGATACAATGCCCATTGCAAGGCGCATGCATTCTACGCACATCTGGAGGCGCATACAACAATATACGAAGTCCTACACCACTAGCACTGCATTTCTGATCTACCCTATCGAAGGTGTGCAGCTAGCTCAGCCTTGCTTCGATATCGTCCGATTTTTTAACAATGCCTCCTTATAATCCCGGACCCGGTTCTTACGTTCAGTTGAAAGGCATTAATGCATGCATGCATGCAAATATACACATGGGCTTCCAACAAGACCAAGAACGTTAGCGAGTACTGTCGTCCAGCCACCCAGCTTCCTATTCAGCGGTGCCTTCAGGATTCAATAGCGTCCGTGGATCAATGGTTGAACAAAGACTTGGGATTGTATAATTTATCAACTTCGATCGAACACTTTTAATATAATCCAAACAGCAGCACTCCAGACCTCATCAATTTGAGTTGAAAAATATTCCCTAGACTGTCTGTCCCCGGACTTGACCTAAACCTAACCACTTAGAGCTAAGAAGGTAATCTACAACCAGAAAATTATTTCCAGGGGGAACAATGGGTAATAGGTAATGACTTGTGTATCTCGAGGATACAGGCCCATCGAAGTGTAAAACATATATTAATATCGTGAAAACATTGTGTCTACGCAACGCTTCGGAAAGGGTAGCACCACAATCCCTTCCTCGTGGCGACCAGCACAAATCGTTTGGTCTATTTTACTATTTCGGTGCCTCCGATTCCGTAGAAAATAATATATATGGGAGAGCAGCGTCATTCGCCCTCCATACCTTTGCAAACGGTAACTGGTTCACTTAAGCGCTTCCAACAACATCGCAATGTGGTCACAACACAAATCAAACGCCGCATAGAAAAAACCTAGGTATCTTGGTGCCTCCGAAAGACCGATCCCCTGAGATGATTCTTGTATTACTATAGATCGAAATTTCTTCATCAGCAAGGTCGCTTAGCTCAGTTGGTTAGAGCGTGGTGCTAATAACGCCAAGGTAAATACACTTCCAACCATCTGAGTCATCTACGGGTTATAAACTAACTCATCACAGGTCGCGAGTTCGACCCTCGTAGTGACCATCCGATAATTTTTTTGCTCTATCTTCAAATAGATAAGTACGTAGGAGGAGGCTATTCAATATATTTTTACGCCAGAAGTCTATATGAACATCGAAAATAATGATTTGAGTCCTTGATGGTAGCGCAAGAGCCTTAATACGCCCGGATAGGCTAGCAATAGCACTGTTGTACCGGTCATATTTATCTCGCAAGCCGGACGCCTCCGGTGGCTCGCTTCGCAGGCAAAAGGTGGTTGGGCTGGTTTGGCTTAGACGAGTAGAGCTGGATACCCTTCTATGACAAGGAAACGATTTGGTTACGAGACCAAGTTAGACTGCCTGTGGAAGAATTCATCAAGATATAATGGAACTAGGTCTATTAAAACATCAATCATTCCTACATTAGAATTAGATACGTGGCTATGGCCACCGGTCCCACATCGTGCAAGCTCCCATTCCTAGTTAATCTCTCCCTCGAGTCTCTACACAGGTCCGTGAACAACCAAGTAACTCGCAGCGTAATATTTTTATCCTCCCCAGAATTCAAGCCTGTCTCCATCTAGTCTAGTCGGAGGCCCCCCAGAAATTCGTTTCAAACAAATATTCTACGTCGTCCAAGAGCGGCTCCCATATCGACTCGCGTTCGTCAGCAGCCCAGCCAAGGAACTCTGCCTGTGTAGTGTCGCGGCTACCTGCAGGCGCGTCAGGATGGCTCGACGTTTCGGAAGGATCTCGGACCATTGGCATTTCGGCTTCGCTTGCTTGAATTCGCCCTACCTGACCGTGTTCCGAATCACCAGCAAGTCCTGTGACAATGGTCAGTATCAGGGTGTGACTTGGGACACTAATCGGCTCATACTTTGGATACAAGATGATGTTGTGGGTGCCTCAGTAAGAGATAATAGCCTTACAGTCGTATCGACAACCGGAATGGTCGAGCTTGCCGATCTAAAAATTTCAAACAGAAGATGGGTAAGGTATTGATGTTGTTAAGAGCTCATCAGGCGAGACGCTTGCAATGTTCATGAACAATTTACCTTTCCTGTTCTAGTGCAGGCGAGGCCGCTTGAGAAGGCCAACCGTCATATGAGTCGCCACTGAGCTCTCCCTCCTTATCAGAACGTCTCAAATTGAAGCGTGCAGCGGTCTTAAGATCTCCACGTTGCAATGCTATCAAGCTCAGAGTATGAAACTCGTCGGCACTCAGGGGCGTATGCATCTGATCCAGCAATCGTTCGAGAATTTCAGACTGACCAGTCGCCACCGCGATATGGGCCGGTCCGAGTTCCTCGACGTTGTAGACAGCCCCTTTTTCTTTACCAACATGCCAGTCCCCTGTCAAACGAACCGTAACGCTCGATTGCTGGCAGCAAGTGGAGCGACAGAACGGCGACGCCAACAATAGTTCGACAGCTTCGGGGTTGCGATACAATACTGCCAGCATT
Organism: Drechslerella dactyloides; assembly: GCA_020064725.1. Taxonomy (NCBI): domain Eukaryota; kingdom Fungi; phylum Ascomycota; class Orbiliomycetes; order Orbiliales; family Orbiliaceae; genus Drechslerella; species Drechslerella dactyloides. The sequence goes on from JAGTWJ010000017.1 coordinate 1,070,152, forward strand.
AAAGGGTTGACTCGCCAGAAGGCATGACGTCCTCCAAGTTCTAGTCCAGGATTCGCAGCCGCATCGATACACGATCTCACATCAGCAACTGCGTCAAAATAATCGATATCCACATCGACTCTTGCGTCACAGTTGAGTGAAAGGAACTGTTGGAGGAGGTGGTTCTGTTTGTAGATTATCGAGTAACTCAGCGGCGTCAGTCCGAAGACATCCCGAGGATGAAGTAGTTCTCGCGGCCCCGTGGCAAGAAAGTAGTCTGTACCCGACGTAGCAAATTTTATAGCAGTGTGCAAGATCCCAACACCAAAGAGATCAGTGACACGCGAGATCCGTTTGGTGGCCATTGCCACTTGCGACGGCATATCCACCCAAGGATGAAGGTAAAGTTTCATAACAAACAGTAGTCGGTGATATAGCGGGTCGACTCTCTCGAAATAGGCTTCCGTTCGGAGTATTCCGCCCAGTTGGTGATCCTTGTCAACGAAATTTTGCGATATCACAAGCCCATACCTCACGATTGTTCTTTCCAAGACAGACTCTGCATGGAGGAATTCTTTGAGATAGTGAGGACAGATCAAGCTCGGATTTTCTCCCAATAAACACAATCCTTTGATCAACTTAAAGCAGAGCCCCTTCTGACGGTCCGCAAGAATATTGCTCTCCCCGTCTGTGGGAGACCTATATCTTTGCAGTAGGTTTTGGTTATTATAAGCTTCCATATCATCCAAGACACTCGAAGCAATAGAACCTGGATCGATGAGGGAAATATCCTTGCGAAGGCATGTTATTGCGGCATCTAGCATCCGCATAGCGCTCCATGCGACCGTTGTCATCAATTGCACGTTCTTAAAGGTGACATTACCGATCTGAGTAGACGGCCTGTCACCGAGATCCTGGAACAACACTGCGAACCTTCCGTAGACTTCTTGAAGGCCGCTCCGTAAATATATCAGGCAGTCGGCGTCGTCAACCCTAACACAGAGCCAAAGTAATGTGAGTACAAGCACCATCTTGCATTGCACTGGCTGTGGACTGTCCTATGGGAAGACAGACAATTCAGACAATTGTCGTTGTGGGGCCTTGTCTACTTCCGTATCGGATCCCTGAGTTCTGCTACCGCTAGGATACGTGAGTTCTGAACATGGGAGCTGGCGTTGGGCACAACGAGCGCATCTATTGGAGTCTTGCAGTCTAGAGCACTGGATAACACCGCTCATTTATTAGCTAAGCTTGAATCGACTGGATGTACTCATGAACTAAAAGACCATTGCACTGGTGTGCGAAATTTTAGTTCCGTGGTCGCGTAGAGGAAAGTTACCTGCTGCTTTGCTTTACGGCAATATGTGCATTTAAGCTTCGTCATATCGACAGTGGTTATTGTATGTCTAGAATAGTCGACCGTTTCCACGTTTGGTCAGCAAAATAAAGCTGCAGGATATCCGTGATATAGAGAGGATACGAAGGCGTCTAGCTTACGAGACAAGAGGAGACTATAGATAATTAGAAACCGCTGTCGAATATGTGATGAGTGTATCGGCGGTTTGCTGAGGAAAAGGTTTTCCCGACATAGTAGGACAACCTTGGGGGGATATATATATGAGTTTTTGTCCGAGTAGCTGTCTAACTCCTGGTGATATTGACCCATCCATCCGTCTGATGATAAATATGTTGACAGTTGAATACTACGCTACATAATGCAATGCATGCCCACGTCCCAAGTGCGCATATGCGAAGTTCTGAACTCTGGATCCACACGACACCGGCTCGCCATTGGACGGGATTAACATTGTCAATTCGTCCCATGATAATGTAGAGGGATTAAACTCGGAAAGCTAGGTCAGGCCTGAACGGATTAAGAGGCTTTCATTGGATCAGCCTTTGCGATATTACGATGTCGCCAACCAAGCTAAGTCGTGGATGGTCTAGAACACGGTCCCAGCCCAACACACCATACAAAATAAAATACACTACCAAGCTTTGCCAAGCAACGATAGCCATGCATAACTCCTAAAGTAAAATGTAGGACAAAGTAGAACAAAAAAGTTCGTCAGAAATTCACAGATCCAAGCACGGACAAACTTTTATTCTCATGTGCCATTCACTTGTATGTGGCTTATTGCATTATCGGTGAATCTCTCGTAATGCATCTATGAACTCTCAGCAAAACAGTCGTCCCGCTGCGAGACCAGTCGTCCCTTATCTTTGCGTCAGTTAAGGGTTTAGCACTTGGCCATTTCCCCGTTCCTGGTAGATATACTGAACAGCTGAATCATGAAGTACATAGCTACATACGTACGTGTACTTGCTCCTAAGATCTACAACAGTACATCCGATCCTACTTAGAAGCCAGCTACCGGAAAACGTAATGGTAGTCAACTCCTGCAAAATTTAAAATTCACCAGACACTAGGAGTACGGAGTTGCTAAGATTGTGTTGGGGTGGAAACCCGAGCGCTGTTTTTCGATAGCGAGTCAGCGGCTGGGCCCGAGGCTAGGAGTGGAATATATAACGATGCTGACGTGGGCTTTGATACTCGGTGTTATATCGAGCCTTTACATGCACCTGCCGCACTATTTCCCAAATGCCCATGGCGCCGGCTTTGTCGATTTGATATTATTTCATTTGAATCTAGAATCGCAAAGTCTATACTCATACAGCAACCCAAACGCCAAACCAGAGTCGCCCAATATATAAAATTACAGTTTTACAACCTGCCGTGCAGAATCTACCCAGAGGTATATCAATCAGCCATCGCTCGCCCGTGTGTACGCAAGCATGCAAACTGTGTTCACAACATACCACTCATACGCCTGACTTCCCCACCGTTCGCACTACCTCCCGCTACGGCTCTCCCTGCATTCCCACTCGCAGCTGGTGAGGCTGACCCCACTTCCCTGCGATTGGCGAGCAGCCAGTGTAACTGCATTCTCAGCCCGTTTATCGCAGCTCTCACGCCTGTCATCTCATCGTTGTAGCGTAGTCCTTCGTTTATTCGTGCCATGTCCTGCTTTACGTCCAGCTCTCTGATCTGTGCGTTCAGCCGTTCGACGTCGGATCTAAGCTGTTCGTATTCGGAGTATAGGTGGAACGTATAGTCTTGCATTTCCGACGTCATGTCTCTGCCTGCAGCTGTCGCTGATGCTGTCTGCGAGGACACATTCGTGGAACCCGACGCTGCGGTCGTTATGGTTGTAGAAGCCGGCGTCGGTAGCGGTCGAGGTGGAACGAGCAGATCTAGTTTTTGCCTGATAGCTTTGTTTTCCAGTTCCAATGTTGATATACGCTCCGTCTGCAGTTGAAGCACGGGGCTCAGTGCGACAAAATGACATATGGATGCATGTGCCGCGATATCAGCCCGTGATGAAGTATGGCTACAGCCATAGCACGAGGCTGAGCACTCCACGACCTCCTCCGGGCACTCTGCCATATGAGCCGCTAACTCCGGATTCGCAAACGCCTGTAGACAATGGGGACATTCTGAAGAGAGTTTCGGACATTCTCGGTTGTGCAACTGCCCCTTCGTTAGCATCGACACTAAGAGGTATCTACTCGATGAACCTACCTCGAGATCCACTTTCTTAACAATTCCCTCGCAGTACTCACAGTGCACCTCCTCATGCACACACTCTCCATCTGCCTCTCTTCGCTCCACCATGCCGTCACATCCCTCCTTCGCACACTTCACGCTTGCGTACTCGCAATCCTCGCGCACATGCGATTCGACCAGCCACCGCGCACAGGAAGCCGCGCAACCCCGCTCACGGTTCGGGCAAAGCACCGGCAAATCATTCACGAGATTCGCAATCATGATTGGTGCCGGCGTGACGTCATCGTGGCTCAGCGGCTTCCGGTCGACGGGACACGTTAACGAGCGATCCAGCGAAAGCGAGATGCACGCTGAGCAGAAGGTGTGCAGGCAGCGTGTTTGCACCGGTGTGATGAGCGGAGAATGGCAGATCGGGCAGAGGAGGTTGGCGGACGGGGTGCTAAGGTAGTCGAGTGCTCGGAGGTCGACGGACTGTAGACTGTTGCGGGAGGATCGCGACGGCGCCATTGCGGGCCTGGGGATGTAATTTGCAAGCCGTGGAGAGTCGAGCTGGCGGATATGTTCACAGGTACATGCTGGTAATCGATCCGGGTCGGATAGGTGGATGTCGCAGGACGGAGGAACGGATCTAGATCTAATAGCGCAGTGCAGTGTAGTTGAGATAGCTTGGCTGCCAACGGGCTCTCGCCACCCGCCAGCTCACTAGCCACCGATGAGTTGCTGCGCCACAACTGTTAAAAGGCGGCTTCCCCACCACCGCCAACAGCTCGGAAACATCCCACTTGAATTCATACGCATACCAGTCATACCACGATTGAGACCGCGTCATAGTCATGTTTCTCGCACTCACAGCCCAGTTAGAGGGGTAGGTACGCGATTACCAGCTCCACGAACGCAGTTAGGCCACGGAAGCTAATCAACATCTGTACTTATGTGTGTAACAGGGTCACGAACCTGCGCCCGAACGACAGCGAGGAATCGCCGTTCTATTACACGTTCAAAGTGCAATGCACCTCCTGCCGCGAAATCCACCCGAACTGGGTTGGCGTGAGCAAATATGTCTGTACCGTTCATTCGCTATCATCTCATAGGGTGAATCAAAAATGACCTGGCCTCTCACAAGCGGTGCAGGAATCAAACGAGATCTCCGGGTCCAGAGGCGAGGCAAACTTTGTGTGGAGATGCAAGAACTGCAAGCGGGAACATTCTGCGAGTATGCTGCACCACATGAGCATAGAGTCTAGGTATTGATAACATTATACCAGATATCAAATCCGCTCCGACGCCATATCAACAGGCGTCGCCAGGGACGCGACAAAATATCGTCGAGCTAGAGTGCCGCGGACTAGAGTTCGTCGAGTTCAAACCCGACGGCGAGTGGCTGTGCGAAGGCGCCGAGAGCAAGACGAAATTCACAGGTGTAGAACTTTCGGAGGGCGAGTGGTTCGACTACGACGAGAAAGCGAGCGAGGAGGTCAGCATCCAGAATTTAGTCTGGGAGATACGAAGAACCTGAACTTCCTCATATATAGATACGCGTTTAGGTATTCCTGGAGCGTGGGAAATAGTTCAACATGGTCCGGAAAACCAGGCCCTCAACTATTGTCAAGATGGTCTCGCAAGTCAAACCCTTACTGTAAAAGGGAGGGTCTGGCTTACGATACCAGCGTCGAGGCCAGACTTGCCTCTCTCGAGCAATTGTATTTACATACATGCATATCTTCACAGTGAAAACTCTTCCAGGGCCTACACCCATAATCACAACGATCTCATCTAATATTGCAACAACCGACCCGTTCAAGGGGAAGTAAAAATATCATTATCTATATACGATAGGTATCGTTCCAAACCCCCCCTTTGTGTACAAGTGTCCCGCAAACCAGCCCCCACAACCTTGTTGTAGGGTCTGGTTTACGAGACAATCGTACACAAAAGGGAGCTTCGGATCGCATACTCGAGTGCCATCATCCAAATAATCACATTCAACATCTTGGAAGCCACTAGACCCGTTCATCATTAACATATCCACTCCAACGTAACGTGGCACATCGTCGGAGGACCGCTCCGGTCGACGGTCGAGCAACTAGAGTTTATCGTTGCCGGCGACTCCCTTGATTCCGACGACTTGGGAAATATCCTTGAATCGTACCCGCCGAGAATGTAGGCCCGAGACATGATTGATATATCGTGAAACATGTCTGGAAACGCTGAAGTCAGAAATCTTGTATGCAAGGTTCAGCACTACGTCCTCTCCATCGTGACGGCCTTTCCGAGGCAGTATCTCGTGGAGAGTAACCGGGCGATATTTTTGGCCGTTCGCAAATACTGAACTGGGCGGCTACGACGTTGTCGAACTGAAGAGCGATCAGATTGTATAACCGGATAGACTGTGGATACATCTGTATTCTAGGCGGTGGTAGGAAGACATAGTAGGTCGTAACAGCCGTGCGGGCGCCCAGGATGGACTATCGATGGCAGGGATGGTCGAGTGCTGGGGCGCGTGGAAAACCGATGAAGAGAGAGCTGACGACGGCTCGACGATAGCGTTGAGGAGAATGAGTTTAATCATGATCGCCATAAAGGCTTGTACTTTGATGATATAGGATCGAAAAGAGCCTGGTGAGAGTGTAAAGGCCCGATAGAATAAGTCAGAGGTCTCTCAGTCCGTGAAGTTGGTGAAGAGGGAGGAGAGGAGATGGCCGCTGCACCGGCCATATGAGGGGAATGTATTCGTCCCTTCAAGTAAGATATCATAGCAGCCTCATCCTTCTCTACCCCTCTTCACCAACTCCGCGAGCCAGCGAGTTTTGTGACCTGGATTTGACCAACCGCATCTTGGTGCTACGACCGTCCCACATATTTATAGCCGCAGAGATTCGGGTCGGTCAGCCCTGGTATGTTGTCGACTTTCGATCCGCCAGATCATAGGTGAATGGCCCCCGTCTTCGGGCCCGAAGGTTTTGTATGAGCCCCTGCATTTCTCGCACTGCACTGTTGCCTTGCCGATTCTTCGTTCTTTGTTCTTCGTCGCGAGGTGAGCTCGAGCTGACGCAGTTGGAGTTTGTACCCATATGGTAGTATGTTGGACGATTAGGGTTCGTCGGTGGGTCAGTTGCCCTAGCGGACAGAAGATATCTCGCAGATGGTTGTATTAATAGCATCTACATAACTTCAAATTTTGTCCGTGCCATTTGCATGAAGAGCACTGCTGCCGTGTCTTGATAGATGCTGTTACTCGTTTTATGAAAGAACAAAGCAGAATAGGCCGAATATTGGCCCAAGATACCTCGAAGTTTACTATAGTATACAGCCATAACTACAGTCTAGCATAAAGCCGCACACACCTTGTGCTCCGCCAAAGCGTTACGCTTACGCCGAACACCGCATGAGTGCTATTCACTGTACTACTGAACAAAAGCTTAGGTACCCGAAAGTCTCCACACGGGTTCCAACATTGGAGGCAAACAGTGCACACCGTATGGATAATTCCATCGTGCATTCCACAGTAGGATCAGACTGCATTAGTCTCAAGAATAGTCCACCCATTAAGCAGGTTATCGGGCCCAACTTGGCTTTCTTCAATCCCAGAACCAACACCAACAATGACCAGGGCTGCAGCAAGCTGATCAAATTCCTGCATCAAGTTTTGTCCATTCGTTGCGAAAGCCCAAGGCTTGAATAGGCGGTTAAGCACCTTCTTCCGGCTTGAGCAACATAGACACAGCCCCGACACCAGGATGAATACCTGTGCTAGAGCTCTTTCAACAAAGCAATCCATGGAACTGGGGATGGAAACTTGAGAAAGTTCTGGAGACGCGGACCACGTGTACAGCAGCACTAATGCAGCGTCGGTGACTTGTGCCGCAGAAATGCATACGATATCACACAGTTGTATACAGCTTAAATCAGTGTTCTGAGCCTCAGTCGGTATGCATGCTTCTCGTTTCGTGAAGGCAAACACGCAAGGGGCGCTGGGCACGCTAGCTATTCCGTGCCAACAAGCTCGGAGAGAGCCATCCCGCCATGGATAGTAGAGGCAGCTAGTCTTCTTTCTCACGCACGAAAAGCTCTCCCGTCGTGTCGCTCGGACTCACGGTGTTCATATATCACCGCGGATATGCCTGGGGTACAAGCGCCTCGCACTGGCTGATGCATGGGCAAGAGTTGAAACGAAGTGAGATTAATCCAACATTCATTTCGACTACTATTTCATAGAGAGTTAGACTATGCGTATCCGGGTACCCTTCCGAGCAGCCTTTAGGAAATTACAGTATCATCAGTATGCAGTTATTATCAACGTTTCGGGCGGCCAGCCCAACCATGAAAAGAAGCACAGGTATATTCGCGTGCCTGAGAGCTCCCTCACTCAAGCCGCTAGACGATGTTGCATTTGACAGGCCAAACTGCGTTGCTGCGGCCAGCACGCCGCTCTAGCTTGGCACCCTATCACCAAACGGCCAGCTCGCCTGTAACATCCCTCCGGAAGCTTAAGCCGGCCTCAGCTCAAACCACGGGCCATTGTCCTCCTCTCCCCTCTCAGCGCGTCCCCGTGCCCCCCGGCTGATGGCATAGACGATAGCTCCGACCTCCCAGATAGCTCCGCGCGCAGGTCTCGTACCTAATCAATCGCGTCCGCTACCCGTCACGTTACCCGAGCTTGAGCTCCGGACCAAACTTCAGCCATGAAGTCAATTCTCCTCCTCTCATTACCCCTCGCACTCGCCAAAGGCTCCCAGAAGCCGATAGTAGAGTCTGAAACCGGCGGCTGGGCTCTGCCACGGGGTGCAAACCCCGCTCGTACGTCTCAATTGCCCACCGGTTATATATTGGTGGACCCGTGCTGACCTGTCATCACGTAATTCCACCTACAGTAATCGACAAGTTCCGTCCTGACGCGCAAAATCAGTTCAAATGCCTCTCCTCACCCTATACAATCCCATACGCTCTCGTCAACGACGACTACTGCGACTGTCCGGACGGCACTGACGAGCCGGGCACAGCAGCCTGTTCGTACCTCAACCACACGGTCAATCCCCTCCCCGGGTTCTACTGCGAGAACAAGGGTCATACGCCCACATACATCCCGTTCAGTCGTGTGAATGACGGTATATGCGATTATGAGGTCTGCTGCGATGGTAGCGACGAGTGGATGGGCGTCGGCGACGTTACCTGCGAGAACAGGTGTGAGAGTATTGGCAAGGAGGCGCGAAAAGCAGCTGCAGAGGCCCGGCGATTATACGAGCAGGGCGTACGGGCATATAGATCGCTTGTCGCGAAATCAGTCCTGCTAAAGAAGGAAGAGGAGGACAAGATCATCATGTTGGAAGGGGAGATCGTCCGTATGAAGGGACTGGTAGAGGATAGGAAACGGGAGCTGAAGGAAGCCGAAGAAGAACAGAAGAGCAGGATGGCACAGCCCGGTGCCGGGAAGGGCAAGCACGGCCAATTGCTCGATTTTTCCAGGGAACGATATCGAGAAATGAAGGAGAAGCTGCAGCGCCTTAAAGACGACCGAGAAGCCCTGCAAACCCAGCTCGAACAAACCGAGAAGATACTCGAAACGTTCAAGGAGGAATATAACCCGAACTTCAACGACGAGGGCGTTAAGCGAGCCGTTAAAGCATGGGAAGACTACCTAGCCTCGAAGGCCGCGCCAGCATCAGACGCTCTCGATTTCTCGGTTGATGTGCAGTCCCTGCTCTACGATGAGCCAAACTGGGACGAATGGGAGCCCGAAGAAACAATTCTCGACGACAGTAAGCCTAGCCCCTACGATACTGTGCATTCATACTCCACCTTCCTAACGCTATGACCACGCAGTGTACGCTATTGAGGCTTTGTTTCCACCTTTCGTCCGCTCCTGGGTGCATGAACAACTCTCCTCCCTCCACGACTGGCTCATCGAAAGCGGCGTCCTCGCCCACCGCAAGACCAGCCCTTCCAGCAGCAGCACATCTCCCAAAGTCCAAAAGGCCACCGATGCCCTCGCCAAGGCCGAATCAGACCTCAGCGGCAAGGAATCCGAGCTCACCAGAGTCCGCGACGACCTCTCAAAGGACTACGGGACTGACAACGTTTTCCGGGCGCTCAAGGACGTCTGCACGGAAGCCCAGTCTGGCGAATACACCTATAGCTTCTGCCATCTGGGCCGTGCGACACAGAAGAATCGCGACGGTGGACATACCCACCTCGGCGACTGGACCGGATTCGAGTACCGGCTCGATGACGAGATTGAACAAGAGGTGCTGGTGGTCAAGTTTGAGAGTGGTGCGCACTGCTGGAACGGGCCTGCGAGAAGCGCGTATGTGTACCTACGGTGCAGCGCGGAGGAGAAGGTGCTCAGCGTTGCAGAGACGGAGAAGTGTGTCTACAAATATGTGGCGACGAGCCCTGCTGTCTGTGGCGGGAGCGACGGAGAGGCGGACGTGCCTGATAGCCAGGAGGAGACTTGGCAGACGTGATGAAATTCTGACGGCAGCCAGGCTTTGGTGTATTGAAGCGGGATGTATGCGAGTGGAGGTGGACTCTCCCAGGTTGTATTTGTGTAACCATGACTATGCATAGCCTTAGATAAAAGTAGCCAAATTATATAACTAGGTGATACCGCCTGCACACGACCGAAAGGAATATTCGAGATTAGTCACAGGACTTAGGATCCATGCAGTGAGGAGACACTCCGCCGGTTTCGATGGGATTTCCATATCCAGAAACCTGCATCTGACTTTACTTGCTGCTGCGCATAATGCGATGCACTAAAAGCGAAGACGAAAAATCGATCTGATCGATCAGTTGATATTGGTACATGTACATGCATACAACCCCATCTATGTTCATCACCAATCCCCAAACGCATACGCCGATTCTAATCGCAGAAACAACGTACTTGCACCCAATGTATACAATATACAACCAGTCAGGCCGTAGAGATAAATGCCGAAAAACAATAAAACAATAAAACATGGCCGGTTCTCGACTAAATGGAAAAAATGACGTGCCATAGATGTACATGAAGAATAAAGTAGATAATACCGAGCTGGCTGTTTGGGAATCAAAACTTGCTATCATCGTATGCATGCGACAGCTGCAGATCCAGCCTCTCGACTCGCTGCAAGCATTAACGTTAAAAGCCCACTTAAAAGGGGGCAACCATGTACCTTTGGAGCTCTACTATATAATCGAGCTCCGCATCTGGATAAGATTAAAATGGTGGCGTGTAGAATAGAGATGAGAAGAGACAAAGTGGACAATAGAGGAAAGCGAGAATGGAGGTAGCAGAGCTGTGAGAATCATCGAGATGTTGAAAGAGGAAAAAATACGCTTTCAGTGGGTATTGCGAGCACTAAGAGTCTCAGAAGGGTGAAAATGCAATCGGCCATGCATGCAACTCTGCAACACCACCCAAAAAATCTTGAGCGCTGTAGCAGCATCCGAATAGCCCCGAGCAACGGCCAGCCAAAACCGACGGAATGCGGTCATGTAGCAAAATAAAATCGAGTAGTAATGCAAGAGGAGAATAGAATACCACCAGGGTCATTTGCTCGTGTGCCGCTCGTGAGTGTCCATGAGGCCGGTGCTACCGGCGCTACCGTTGCTATCGTTGCCCAAATGAAAATTGGACCTATGAGTCGCAGATACCAGCTGCCAGGGATCGCTCTAGAACCCTCTGGCACGGTTCCGCCACCGGATATCTTCCAGCAGCTGCGAGACGAGTCGTAGGTTTCCTCTGATCAGCCGGCTGCGCAGTGCCCTCACCCGCCGCTTCTTCACTTCCCACTCCTCCCGTCCCAGCTTCAGCACTCGCAGCCATGTCATGATCTCCTCTTCGTCATCACCCTGCAGCCAAGCACTCTCCGCGTCGATATAAGAATAGCTCTGTAGCAACTCCCTTGTAGCGACGATAGGCACGCCGGCAATGACGCTAGTAGCGACGGTAGAGGAGGCGCGGTCCTCAAAGTACTTGTGTGTTGCAAAGGCGGGGACGATTGCCATGCTGCGCGAGAGGAGGGAGAAGTATTCGGGGAAGTCGTAGTGGGAGTGCATGAAGACGTAGTCGGCGAGCTGTGGGGGGATTTCGGGTGGCCAGTCACCATAGCCGGGGAGGCGAAGCGTCGCGTTCGTCGAGTGAATGATATCAAGTTGATGGGTCATGTGCTCGAAGATCGAGCTGTAATTACGGCGAAACGGTTCATATTTGCCCTGCCGATACACGCCAGATTAGTCAATGGGGCAGATGATTTAAGAGGTTCAGTTGAGATGCTTACCGGAATCGCAGCGAAAGGGCCGGTGATGTTTTTGAAGCGCATCTCATTGAAAAGCCTGTTGTCTTCAAAGACGGGAACAAACGGCTCAGTCATGAAAACGCCTTTGCCATCAATGCTGTGTGGGTCATCTTTGATTGGCGCCATCTGCCACTTGTCCTCAATGTTCTGTCGCACATACTGTGCCACGTGCGGGCTCAACGTCAAAAACGTGATTCTGCCACGGTCAACCCAGGCCATCAGGAACCTCCGCCAGAGCGTGTCTATCTGCTCCCACTCCTCGGCCTCGTGGACGAGGCAGATGATCTCCTTCGGCGCTCGGTACCACTCAGGATCGTAGACTCGCTTATCTTTGATGGAAGTCCACTCCAAGTCTCGCGAACAGCTCGTCAGGATCATCACATCGGCCACAAAGTTCATCTCGCTCAGTTTGCGTGGGTCCGACACATGGATCTTTTTCCGCTGTATGACGCGCTGCCGGAACGACGATAACCAGGAGTCTTCAAAATTGATCTCCGGCATCTGGTCCTCGAGAATTGGCCGGACGCCCAGCCGGGTGCTCCCATAGTCTGTCGCGAAGAGTTCGATGTGCTCGATGGCATCTCCCTGGTTTGCAAATGCATATAGCAGCGGGGTGACCACCTCGAAATGGTAGCGGGGAGTGTTGACCAGAGCGATCTTGAGCCCCTGCTCACGATGCTTGGGAGGTTTCCACGGTTCGAGGTAGGTATTTGATGAGCGGGCGGCGTTCAGTTGCTCGTTCAACGGTACGAACGATAGATACGTCAGCAGGAGTGCGAGGAGAATCAGCATCAGCAGGCGGTCCCGCCGTGTGACCCTCCTTAGCAGAATCATCCTGGGCAAGCCGGACGATTTGCGCTTGAACTTGAGCGAATCCACGGTTTCGACGTGCCTCTCAGCGAGGGCTGTTCTCTGGGAATGTATTGCTCTGGTTGAGAAGGGCGACCCGTACTAAGTCCGTGGTCGAGGTCCAGATAGACGAGCCAATAAACTGCGTCTAAGGGTAGCGAAGCGACTACAAACTAACTGAGATGGTATCGACTGGTGTTCGTTGATCCTCCCAGCATCTCAGCTAGTCGACCCGCTGATTCTTGCCTTCCAACCACCCGATGAAGCCAGAAAAATCCTCCCCCTAAACTTCACCGTATCGAATTTGCACCGTCTGCCTTGAGAACCGGTGCCAATGCGCCAAGCGAGTGTTGTACGTAGCTGTAGGTTGGAATGTCGCACGGGCAGCAGCGTGCACTTGTGTAGCGTCCAGGGAGTGGGCAGGGAGCTCGTCAACGGCTAGTACGTCCGTGATTCAGGAGACAATTCTCAGGAATCGACTCTAGTTCGATGTCGTGACGATAGCGATAAGGAGGGCGGGAGGGAGATTTTGCCTTGGTCTGTGGAGAAGCTGCGGAACCGGCGAGGCGTGAGCATTACATATCGTCGGGTATTTGGGCAAAGCTGGCGCGGAATGGCTCACCTGCGAAAGGAACGAAAGCTTCGGGGCGACAGAACGAAGTTACTGCGATGGTAGCTTGCCCTGTAGGCTGGTAAGGAACGTTGTGATGGAAGGGAGTTTAAAATGAGGGCGCGGCCGCTGGAGAATGGGCCTGCGTTTCGCGAACGGAGGTGTTGGCGTCAAATCGGCCCGCCAAGCGAAGCGTGGCCGCCCGCAAAGGAAGGAAGGTGAGGCTGGAAGTCGCTGTCACGGCTTCAATCCTGATCCAGGCGGTTTCGTCGATGTCGGTTAGGCGCGGGAAGCAGCCCTTGGTGCACGATCGTGGATATGATACGGTTGGTAGAGCTGAGAACGACAGGTACCTGTACTCCGGCAGGGGCATCCAGCCAGTTTTATAGAGTCAACTTTCCACCCGCCAAATTAGCTAGAGGCAAGAGTCTGCCGTTCGCCAATGAGCTCATACCCACCTAGCGAGCATCTAGACTATACTTGGATTAGCCAACTAGCCGCTGTCAGGACAGAGGCTTGGGATCAAGTCCAAGCCTCTCAGGAAATTATATAGCTGCAAGCCGTCACTGCGATCCGTCAAGAGCAGCGGGTCAGCAACTCCGTACGCGCGAAGGCTGTAAACAGCGACCGGACAAAGCTTCAACCGTCATTTCTACAGAATGCGAACTTGCCCAGTGCAGTCGTGAGAATGCGCTCCCGTTCATCTAGATACAATGGACTGGTTTTAGCTACAAGAAAAACCCCTCCTTTGTACAGGTCCGGTGAATAGAGTTACGGACGAAATGGTATATCACCTTCGTTTGCTATGTTTCAACAATCACCTCCTTTTAAGAGATTATTCCAGATTAATACACTCACAATATTTCCAACTCGAGATGTTTGGCAAGCTGAAAACTGCTCTTCAGTGGCGCTGTGACCATTTCCCGCCTACGACTCCTTTCAGCAAGAGTTTCATGGTCAACTTTCACTTCCCCTTTTCCTTCTTCCCTCAATACTTTCTTTTTGCGGGTTTTTCCTTGCAAAATATATTCTGTCGACGATAATATTCTTGCAATAGGCTATCAGATGATATCCAACTACTAACTAACCACGGAATTCGGCACCCGTCTCGGAAAAGTTGTCCTCTCTCCTTTGGAACCCTGCAACTATGGACGCGCCAAGAGCTTGGCGTTAAGCAAGAGCGAATAACATTCTATCGCGGTTAGCCAGCGCCAGACGTTCGGCACTCGACATTCACATCCGCTGCTGACGTCGACGTTCGAGTGCGAAAGATTACCTCCCTGTCTCTGGAGTATCGCTTCCTTGTCCGGATTGAAGCGAATGCAAGGCGATTCAGTCTCAGGACCAAGAGCGATGGCCATGCACCTGCTTCGACACGGTTGCATCTCCGTCGTCTGCATGCAAACGTCGGAATTTTGGTGCCGTTGTACCTCACATGGAACGCAAATACCCGAATGACTTTCAACCAATCCCATCGTCGAGCCCAATAGCACAAGAGCCCCTAATACAACCGCATGATTAACAAGTGCAAGTGGAGCATCGACCTTGCCTAGTGGCCAAGCTGCGCCCAGGCTGACGTTGCCCGCCATCGAGTCCGGTGCCTTGAAACTTGCCAAGAGTCCACGCTTTATCACAGAAATTATATTCGGCGTGATATCATTTATATTGAACGCATCTCAAGCAGCCTAGAGCGAGTGATGCCTATACTGCTGTTGATTGGTGTAGTACAGTGTGAATCCTCCGCACAAAATTCGAGCGCGCGATCCGCAATGTGCACTGACGCCGCGCTGAAGTCTTGCCCGCGCTCAGGGCGCCCCAATTACGTTCATGTTGCC
Organism: Drechslerella dactyloides; assembly: GCA_020064725.1. Classification (NCBI taxonomy): domain Eukaryota; kingdom Fungi; phylum Ascomycota; class Orbiliomycetes; order Orbiliales; family Orbiliaceae; genus Drechslerella; species Drechslerella dactyloides. Next base: position 1,085,272 of record JAGTWJ010000017.1, read on the forward strand.
CAGATAATATGTTCTCCTGAGTCTATAGACTTAGGATTCAGACCATTGAAACCAAACCAACAATCCTGAATTCCACGTAATCCTTTCTAAGATTACTGTCTTGGCACGCCAGTTTGCCGTTTCGGTAATCAAAATCAATAATAGTTAACTATAAGACTGGTCTCGGGACCCGCTATAAGACTAGAACGTATTAATCACCCCAGCTTTGGTTTCGATTTTCGTGGACGTAAGCCAATTGTCCAGTCGAAAATTATAGCCTGACAAAAGAAGTTTCCAAGCCATGCTGTCAAAAGTATTGCGCCTGGAATCAGGCAAAACACAGCTATTGTTTATGGCAAATGATTCTATTCACGAACTAGGGTAAGACTGACGAGCCGTCGGTTAAACCGAAGTTAGCCTTGTCGTCCGAAGTAAACACGAAAGCATTGTCCCGTACTCGCCTCCCAAGACAAACCCTTGAGTCAGCTCGTAGCTTCATAAATTCACAAGCTCATCACATCTGACACTACATCTACTGGTCCAAATTCATGAACTATAAAGTTAAACATCTGTTCGGAAATCAATAGCCATGCTTGGCATCGGCTCCGGCATGCGCATATGCGAGACAGGAATAAATGTCCGCGTGGTGTTTACATTTCTTAAATCGTGCGTGTGTCCGCCTATCAATTGGCTCGCCTGACACCGAAGAAATCTTTCGGAACCGCTTACCGATATCGTGCCGTGGATCCATGGAGCGATGTCACGATGCTGACGTGCCGGTACCAGAATCGTGACCAGGTACCCCTGACGCATGCTAACCACCAACATCACACAACACAAACAAATACCGGTTGAGGGATGCCGTCTTACGGACAGCTATCAATCGCGAGCATGATAAAATGCCTGTTAGTATCTATCATGTAAATGCGGTAAATCCAGAGAGTTTCCAAGTGTCAATAATTATGTTCATCATGCTCCCCGCGATCTTCGGTATGCAGGATAATACTGGGCGCCAAATACGGAAGCAAGCGAGTTCATCTTTGGGGCGAAGCAGGAAAACATTAGACAAGCTTAGAAAAGACTTTCTGTTGTCAACGAATTGATCTGTTAAGTGCTAACATCGGTCAATTGGTGCTGTCTATCGGGCTGCAGCTGTAGTATTCGGTATGAGACTTCGAGCAGAACGCTTATACAGAGCAGAGGATTTGAAGTCAGATCTGCAGAGTATCACCACGCCCCTTTAACGAATGTAAGCTGTGCTTTATTTTTATCTATTACACTCAGTACGTAATAGATTGCCTACCAACCAGTCAAGCAAACTCACATATAGACCATAGATTATAGCAGGCGGTGTTCCACCTGGCACAAAATGATAATTGACCAACCAACGTTTCTGTTTACCGAGGGTATGCAAACGCGAATTTCATTTGCCCCCACACTAGTAGGCTTCAATGCCCAAAGCAGCCAGGTTGTTGAGTAGCTCTTCTTGCCGCCCCGCCGGCTCACTGACTCGTTGTCTTTGATACTGCGTTAACGTTACACGATCGATTCCACCTTCACCACTCCCCATACTAGCCGGCCTCCTAGCAGGCTGCGATGGTGGTGGTAGCACCATAAATGAATCGGTCTCCCGTATCCGATAATAAAACGGCGACCACCACCTCGGCTTCAACCACTTGAGCCTGTCATCCTCATGGAGATCCCTCCACCACTTTAAATTCACCACTATTGAGTCTCTTGATCCCGGCGCCTCATAGCATGATGTCCCGCCACTCGAGCGAGCCGGGGGCGGAGTTCTAAATATCTTGATGCTGATGTCTGGTGGAGTGGTGTAGGCCGGGAAGTGCACGGACATGTTCCGTATACCTGGCTGTGCATCCCGTGAACCGGTATTCGAAACAAGCCCGCGGAAGGACCTGCGAGCTCTGAGTGTTGGGTTTAGCGCATAACAACGGGTGTAATCAGTCGTGGGGATCTCCAGAGATTCCCATTCGTTCGTGGAGGAGTATTCAAGAAGAAGCGTAAAGTATGCCGACATGGTGCGTGCTGCTGGCAGCATAGCCACAGCCGAGGAATCGACAGCAGACTTTACATTTGTCGTACTTTCTTGAACTGCCGATCCCTCTGAAGTCGTATCGTATGCATATGCGGGGATTAACTCGACACCAGTACCAGGCGCATCGCCTGCACACGTTTTAATAACGGCAGCGACGGCCAGAATACCCGTCAGCCGCAGCATACTATATACGTGCTAGAGGTATAAGAGATGACGTAAATTTATCATACTCAAGACTTTAGTCTCGATTTCGATCTCATGTCGCACGTGTCAAGTTGTGCCCTCGGCTGCCACTATCGCGAGTCAGTTAGACCCACGAGATCGACCCGATCCGTAGGGCTTTATGCCGCGAACATGCAAAGATCGTATAAATCGCGAACAAGAGGTGTTTAAAACCGGTCGCGTACAGAATTTTCTATAATGACTCTAGTGTGATCAAATTCGCTCACAACAAGCTTACATTGAGACGATCAACGGAGAAAAAGTCTGTGTGTAACGGCACGAACGGGGACAAACAACACAATCCCTGTTGGAAACTGGCGCATCATCAAAGTGCATTGCAAATTTGCAATTCCGCTAGCTCCAGGTCTCGTGGGCAGCTAGCGATACGGAAGTTCGTATTCGGGATCGATATCCATGGGCGCCTCTGTGCCCGGAGTGTTTTCTGAGAAAGCATCTTGAAGAGCCGCCTGGGCCATAACGCTATCTGGTCCCAAATCTATGTTAAAATCATCTGCGGCGAAGCGTTAGCCTAGTCATATGCATGATCATGTTAGCCAATCCCGAGATTTTCCATCCGTATACCACGACTTCCAACCGGAAACGTGATTTCAGCTAGATCGCGAGATATTAACTCACCAATTAATGGGACTGCTTGGCCGCCGTTGTCGCCCTCAAAACTGAGCTGATAGTATCCAAACACCCACTCCGGATCCGCGCTCTCGTCATAGATCACACCCTCCTCCCACGGCCATTCATCTTCCCAGACTGGTTTGGTGCAGGCCGGATCCTGAAACAGCCGCAAGTCATATCCCGGCGGCACCCAGGGTGGCTGGTACAATGTCGGTACTGGAGACATGTCGTTCTCATGCGGGTAGTATTGCGCCGCAAACTCTACGCACTGGTCCTCCAGACTGTAGTCTATCCTGAGTTTTGTGCCATCTACAATCCCTTTACCTGGTGCTGGGACCAGCGTGAAATTTGTCATGAAGGTTTGGGCCCAAACAGCCGCGGGGAGGATGAATGCCATCCATACGAGATGTGTCGGCGCCATTAGATGCTGTAAGCGAACGCTTGGCTGAAAATCTTAGCCGGTACGATGGATAATCAGTTCAAAATCTGTAGCCGTCAGCCAAGCTTCATGCAAGAAGGTATTATAAATGCGAGCCTCGGTGCTGAGGCTGGACGGTGCACATCAGCAGCTACCTTCGTCGCATATTTACTATTTGTATCAATTTTGCTCACACCTAGGAGTGATACCCGCTTGGCGGTATTTGAGACATATTGCTCCAGATACATTACCTTATATGTGTATGAGCAGCCTAACAAGGTAATCTCGATCGTAGAGTCACACGTATCCCTACAATTCACAAGCCGTACGGTAGTAAACCATTGAGGTGGAAAGTACAGGTGGTTATCGAACTTTCAAAATTGAATGTCCATGTGGCCACCATTTTTAACATTCGCCGAAAAATTCAACCAAATAATGTAGGCAAAACTTGAGTCTGGTGAATCTTCTAGAGCGAAGACAATTTTTTGAATGAGATATAAGTATGCGTCTCTTGGGCCCATGAGGCGGCCTTGTTCTGTATGGTACAAAATCCGCAAATCTTCGCTGCCCTATACACGATACAGAAAACTAACTATCACCCGCCCACGCCGCCGACTATGGAATTCAAAGCTACCAAGAGCCCAATCCGACCTAGGAGGCCATGCCCGCAGCGCGGAAATTGCGCAGGAGTCATATACAAATTTAAACAGTCAGCCGTCCCTTGCAAGAATGGACAGTATTAGTCATCAACCTCGCTAACTTTTTTCTACGGTAACAGCTGCATGCTGGGAGATAATTATGGAGAATCTCGTCTAGTCGCGGCCCTATTTCTATACTACACCTGCCAGCACTGCGGTTGTCGGATCCACAAGCTGCGCATCTTGGGCGATTCTAAGCGACCACCGTTTGATATGTACGACGCCAACCGATCCGCATCATCGGCGCAAAGGCACAGGTTCGGTTCATGAAGACTCAAAAATATGACCAAGGCCCCCAACTTGTCTCACAAGCCAGATGCCTTCGCCGGCCCTACTACTGGCAGTCTAGCTTACGATACCAGCCATAAACACTAGTTCCAATACATGCTACGCTCAATACTTCTGGGGTTTCTCTCAAGTCTATTACGACTCGATTACTCGCTGCTCCAGCAGGATCAAATAACGGTCGTGGTAGGATCATAGAAGGACAGCAGACTGGCTTCGCAAAGAAAAGATAATGCATTCTGTGTCGTTTATATACCCAATCAGCAGCACAACAAGCCAATTTTTTCGATATATTTGTTTAAATACTAGGATGCGTGTAAGATAGCCAGATTAAAAGATCACATGAAAACTCCAAGCATCAAATACCTTTCTTGATATAAAGTCGGGATATGTAGCGAATCATCAGCGGCCAATATGCAATGGGATGACACTCCTAGACCCTATAAATGCTTCATCTTGGGTTCGACTTCATTAGTGCAAATATAATAGTCTCACTAATGATATTATCGGCATGCCGGCAGTAATCCAGATCTGTAGAAGCAAGAATACCCGTGTCCTAGGAGTGCACTTATACTCTTGCAACCTATAGGGCGTAAACCGTGGGAGAACTGCCCTCGATAAATCTCGCGTGGTGAAGCTGCATTTGAGGGATCTCAGGCCGTTTTCAGCGAGATATCAGCAGCATGCGCGAATATGTCTGCCTGACCCAGTATGCATAGTTTTGATTAGCTACAATTGAGGGACATCCGAGCACATGACAAAAATACCCACGCGAATCCGACGTTTACGTGGGCCAGCCTTTAAAGGACGTTAGGTAACGAAATATAAGTATCGAACCCTCACGACAATCGCTATACACGGCTCCATATCATCGGCTTGGATTGGTGTAGTAGGAAAACTATCTCTTCAGGCGCCAGCTGCAGAGACAATACTCGAAATACTTCAGGTACACCGTGCGAGAAAGCAGAAACTAAATAAGATGAAGGCGGGTTTCGTTTCGGCCGCCTTTCTGGCGTTCCTCTATACTTCTCCGGTCCTGGCTGTAGCGGTAGCTCTTCCTCAGGAGCCATCTGAGGAGATTATTGTCGACAATCCCAATTCTGAGGTCATCGACGTCCAGTCTTCCGATAGCACGCCACCAGCGCCGGACACTGATCTCGATGATTTCAATATACCACCCGCAATCACTCCCGGGGAAGACCAAGGTGCTTACCCTGAGAATCCTTCCGATGAGGTCCCTCCCGCAGTCGACACCGGAGCTGAACCTGCTCCCCCCGCCGACACCACCGGGGCTGACGTGGCACCGTCTGCTGCCGTTGTTCCAATGGACCCGGACCTAGCCCTGCCTGCTGCTATGCCTATCGCGATTACAGCTGAAGATGGCACATCGGCTCTCGCCAGCCTGAATGATGAATCCAACTCGACGGTAACCACGGATGCACTCTCCGAGCTCGCCGGAGCCCAGATGAACATCGACCAAATGGCTCAGACAGTCGCCATGAAAGCCTACGAAGTGGCACAAGCACAAGACGTTCATTCTATGGACATTACCTTCCAAGGCGAACGGGGTAAGCTGGGCACAAAGCTCCCCGAACTGCCACAGAACGAGGATGGATCGCTGCAGAACATCGATGAGTGCCAGTCGAGCACTATGGAGTGGATTGACGACACACCGGTGGATACAACATCGCTATCTCTAGGAGGCACATTCACGAATGGAGTCAACGCTCTTCTTTACCGCGACCAGAACTGCATGGAGCGAATCGACCAAGGTGCTCCTTGGCCAGATGCAGATCTGACGTTCAAACAGGGTGACCGCATTACCTTCTGGTTCAAGCTGTTGGGCCTGTCAGAGGCTCAGCTTAAGGGCACAGCACCTATGCCGAACGGAGTCACGCTACCCCCACTATAAATTGCAGCAGCTGGCAGAGTTATTTCTTCATGGAAGTTAGCACAATCACTCTGACTGTATGGAGTCCAGTGTCTCAGTATTCGAGGGCAAGCTTGCATGAGGTGGCATGTAAGCCTTAAGCTTTTGTGCGCACTAGGATATCCTTTTCTTAATTTTTGTTTCCTCTTCATTGTAATTTGTAGATACTATTTCTTGGATTGTATCTTACCTTCGGTGGTGGCAATTAGATACTCGCAGCCTGACTGTAGGTTGTCTGAAGAGTTTTGGACACTTTTCTACTTTCCGATACAATAAATCAGAAGCTTTCTCCCATATATATTGATATTCGAACAATTCAGACGGGCAGCCACACTATAACCCTCTTCCAGCGGTCTGGTTCGTGCGGCAAATTGCAAATGATCCCACGAAGAGTTTAGTCTACTCTCAATAAAAATACACTTGTGCGTCTATAGATCTAGAGGGATAATTATTTAACATGCAGAGGCTTATACAGGTGCTTTTTTTTGTTTTCATGCAACTAAGCTGATCAAGTACGAGAACACACAAATATTCAGAAGTGATACTGATAGTTGGAGTAATATCTAGATACTGCGATACCGTCTACATGAAACTAAACTAGGAATATTTCGTTTATGCAGTACTTCACGGAGATAAATAGCGCGCCTCCATGTACATGGAGTAGCAAAAACACCACACGGCGTTTCGAGCAAGTTTACTGCCCGGGAACGCCTTATTCCCTCCATAAGGCCGCCATGCTGCCTCCAATTGAGCAAAGTCGCGTTTGATTGCGATATATGCCTTCCCATACTAAATTCAATATGAAATGCCATGACTTTTGCCTCGTGGGCGGCACGTTTCTATTGTACGACTATAAAACTTCAAATCGCCTGAAAACAATACAATTGAAGGTACAGAATTCCACTAGCCTAGAGCCTCTTCATATAGCGTTAGTCGCTGACGCCCATTGACCGGCTCGCAAGCGCCGTACCGGAAACCCGAGACCAATACGGGAAAGTCATCAGAATAATTAACGTTCATACTTTTTCGGCAGCATCATGCATTCTTCAAAGAGCCTCTTGCGCTTTTGCCTGCTGCTGGCCTCGGGTGCCTGTCTGTTTCCTGCCGGTATCCTGGCGGCTCCATCGCCTGAAGCCGAAGCTCAACCGGAACCCCTTCCGGAACCCGTCCCTCAACCCGTCCCTCAACCTCAGGACATGGGCCGCAAATACAACTATGAAGACATCGCCAAGCCGACGACGCAGGCCCCCAGCGAAGCCGATGAGGTGGTCTATGCAAACATGGTCTCTACCCCGGGCTCCTCATCTCCGATTCTCAAGGCGGAATTTCAATACTTCAACGACATCTTCCGCCAAGCCGCTGTGAAAGTGCAATTCAAAAAGGAAGATAAGGAGAAATGTATCCAGTGGGTTGCTAGATCGCCGAATCCCGTCACAGGCAAGCCTACCGAATTCAACTCTGGCAGCAACAAGATGATGTACGCAACCAAGATCGATTTCGACCAGTCCAATCGTATCCTCGACGGCAGCGGGAACGCTTGGGCTCGCACTGTCGGCTTCTACAGTGACAGATACTGCCGCGTTATGATTGGTGTCCAGGCCATTGGAGGTGCCGACGCTGCGAGCGGCGTTCTTGAGCGACCTGCTGTTTTCAGTTTGCAACAGGCAGATGGCGGAAGAGACCAAGGACGTGCAAGTCTTTACCTGCAGACACTGAAGCTCCCACCACTGTTTTACACTCTGATCATGGGTTAATTTAAAATATGCTGTCGGTTGCTCCATTGTGTTTAATAACTTCTTCGGGTCTGCTCAACATTCCCTTGCTTGGAAGCTACGTATATATATATATTTGCGTGCGGACACGAGTTCAACTATGGTGTTAGATCGGGGGCAGGTCGAGATATGAACTTGTTGGTCGCGGGTAGCTTCTTCCGCTCACTACACATATTTGACAATCAACTAGACTCTTTTCTTTCTCTAGAATACCTCTCGCTTCTGAGTTCGATCCGATTCGTAAAGCTGTTCTTAACCTGTTACGATATCTTGATATTGCTTGACTGGCTGGTATACTACCAGGTGGGAGCACAATGCCGACAACCCCAAAACGCAACATCTCCGTTTTTGTGTGACCTATAAGTGGCGGCAGCAGGACATCGCCGTCACGTCACACCCGGGCTGCATGGTCCCTGACATTCCACTAAGCATGTACCGTACTACTACCGCTATTAGCATGGTATGAGATACCGCAATCGTGTTGTGCAGCGCAGCGAGGCGAAGCCTTGTGTCTCGCAGACGAATGTAACGGAGCTGCTAGAATGTTTCTGCAAGATTCCAGATCTCCGCTTGCCTACATATCGGATTTAAGACCTCAAAAGATTTATCCAGAACAAGAACCCGCTATGTGAGCTAGCTGCCCATGAGCTCTGAAGAAGTCCTCATGGCTGCGGGACTATAATTTCTGGCCGTCATTAATGCATTGGACCTACGGATAATCGTAAAACTAACAAGATCAGAACGCCTCTTGGCGCACATGGACGCACGAAATCGAATCGTACGACATGCTGCAAATTAAACGGAACACGTCCCTTGCCGACCATCTTCGGGTTTCAGCACGCATGCGCACATGGCGATCAGGAGAACACGGGCAATGACCGGAAGCGTACTTTATGATAGTACGCCGACATGCATGGATTATCACGATGATCCACTGCCTGATGTATAGCATATCTAAATATCTAATGGCGCTAATCATTTTTAAATAGCAAGTGGCACGTTTTCTCGATGTTACGTCGCCGGGTATCGGACCTCGCGGTGTACAGTCGGCTGAGGGTAGATACTTACGACTGCAGCGACTGTATCTCGTGCTCATGTACGTATACCAACCTCGTGGCGAGAATGTGCCCCGAGCAGCTGAACTGAATCATCGGGGGAATATATATATCTCAAGAAATCTTGTGCCCGCGATGGCTCTTCCCTCGGTTTCGAGTACACAATCTTCGGTACATATTCAATACCAGTAAAGTAGAGAGAGAGTCCAGAAGCCGACTTATCGTTCTGGATATACAGTAGTCTATTTCATTAGAAGGCCATCTCTAGATTATAAATCAGATTTCTGAACATGTTGAAGTTTCACGCACTTGCTGCGCTTGTCTGGGCTAGCACCGTTATCGCACAGGCTTGCCAACCATGGCCAGCCTACTCCAACTGTTTGACCATTCCCGCATCAAAGGAGGAGAGCTGTTTGGAGGAATTTGGTAAGTTTTCCCCATATATAGTTAATCCACACATGGCTATAATATTCAGCAGCGGTATGATCAAGAGAGACATCTCACTGATGCTACTATATTTTTCTGTAATCTGCAGCGAGGTTGTATATTTCCCGCGAAGACTGTACTATCACGACGACTATTGGCGCAGCGACAGCAGTGGTTACGGAAACCGTTACTGCAACCACATTCGTCACGCCGACAGTGACCTTCTTACAAACCCGGACGTTCAGCAATACATCCACGACTGTCCAGACTGAACAATTCACTACCGTTGAGACTGGATTTACATTTGATATCACCACCACTACTGAGACCGTGCCGACTCTCACAATGTAGGGCATACAATCCAACATGAAAATGTTCAGAGTGGCATACTAACAATATTACACACATAGTACCGAGGATCCGATCACAGTTACTGTGTCGGCAGGTGGGAGGCGAAGAGTTAAAGGCCGATACTACCGGCCCAGACTTGATCCAGATTGCTGTATGTTGAATCTCTCCCTTGATACTAGTCGATAGACTTCATTCAATTGCAATACTGAGGCTGACTTTTACAATGCAGCGTGCTTTTTGACAAGAACTTGCACTGCGACGGTTACTGGAGCGCCTGATGCCACCATAACTGAGTTTGCGACGGCAACCACGACCGAGTTCAGGACTATTACGTTCAACTCGACTGTGTCAAGAACGATAGTTGCAAATACTACTACGACAACAGTAACAGGCTGTAAGCTTCTACTCCAGGCTTTATCTGAGGAATTGAAACCCCAGCTAATGAATTCACAGCGGATACCGTGACCTTGTTCACAACCGAAACCATCTCCGGCGAAGACTTTGTTACAGTGGGACTTACGACAGTCACCGTTCAATCAAGTATGAAGACACTCATGATGTACACGTTTGCAAGTATAGACGTAAAATACAAGCACTAACCAAGAACTTCACCACAGCCGTCACCGCACCTGCTGTTCAGCTCTCCTCACCAACACCCATCTACGGCAACGTCGTCAACGGCAGCGATTCAAACTACGACGACGTTTGGACCTCCCTCACCCTCCCCTTCCCCATCACTCTTTACAACATCACCACCTCCCTCATCTATCTCTCCATCAACGGCTTCATCTCACTAGACCAAGCCCCCGGTACCTCCTTTATCAACAGCCCACTCCCCGTCCCCGATGGTCAAACCGCCGCCAACTTCCTGCCGGATACTTCCATATGTGCGCTTTGGGATGACCTGTACATATACGCGGGCACGCAACAGGGAATCTACTACCAGGTAGACGGGACTGCCCCAGCCCGGACTCTGACGTTTGAATACTATACGAGTGCGTATCAGCGTAACACGGAGTTTTATCATTTCTTGATGCGGTATGACGAGGCAACGCCGGGGGTGATTACGTTCCGTTACTTGGAAGTGTTCGGCGGCGGAGTGTCTGCGACGATTGGGGCGCAGGCGAGAAGGCAAGATTTGTCGGTGCAGTGGTCGTTCGATACGGCGGGTTCAGTCGCGGCCGGGCAGACGCTGGTGCTAGACACCAATGCGAATACCCTTACCTCTGCTTGAGTCATATCTATATGATATTATATGATATTACAAGATGGAGACCTTGGAATATACTATTCAACTGGAAAATTAATGTTAAATGAAATAGCAATATACAGCTTGATCCGAACTAATAGTCCTTAAATGTATAAAATTGACCAATGCGTACTAGTTTCCGTAGACCTAGAAACTAATGCACACACGAAACCATGAATGGGCCGTACATACATGCATAACGCCCAATCCAAGCCCATCTATGATGTGCAACGGTGAATTCTAGGTGTCAGGATCAAGCGATTTCCATCCCATGAACAAATGCTCGCGAATATACCAGGACGTCCAACCGGCAACCGCGTTGCGTGTGGTTTTCGGGGTGCCTCGGCACTTGCCTGTGCGACACGAGCTCGACGTCGCTGACTAACCGCCTCAACAAAATCCCGTTCGTGAAGTCACCCCCACCCCCAGCTTGCTCCCTTGCTTGCTCCATATCGACATCGCCATTGACATCCGACATCGCGATATCGCCTCTAACGTCTAATTGTCGTCGCCATGGGTCAACCAGATCTGACGCTGCGCCTGCAGCCACGAGGTAAGGCATCCTCCTCGTGCCTCCAGCAGATGCCGATAGACATAGCCACATAGCTGTCCACCTTCCAATCCAACCATATCAAGACTCTGCAAACGTGCTAACAAGCTCCCACTAGGCAAGCCGCTGCCTAATCTCCCCGGCGAGATCACTGTCCCCGCGGACGCCTCCATCGATGCCGTATACGACGCTGTAGCCAGGAAGACGAAGTACCCAGTCCACCGGCTGCGCATCACGCGGTCCGACTCGTCCCACCTACAGCGGTCGTCCTCCACCACCGTCACTGCGGCCAACCTCTTTGACGGCTCCTCCCTCTTCATCAAGGACCTGGGTATGTACTCCCACCTTCGCGCCTTCCAACGTAGCTAACGTCACGCCCCAAGGTCCCCAAATTGGCTGGCGTACCACCTACATCATCGAATACCTCGGCCCCCTCCTCATCCACCCGCTGACCCTCTACCTCCTCCGCCCGTTCCTGTACACCTACCTCCCCTACCCGCCACCCCCACTAGCAACCACCCATGCCTCCGCATCGACCACCCCGCCGACCCGCGCGCAAACCACCCTCTGCGCAATGATCACCCTGCACTACATCAAGCGCGAGCTGGAAACAATCTTCGTGCACCGCTTCTCTGCGGCAACGATGCCCGCGACCAACCTCATCAAGAACTCAGCATACTACTGGTCCCTCGGCGGTCTGCTGCTAGCATACACCCTGTACTATCCCACGGCTGCCGACACGGCGGATTACCTGTACTATCCCGGACTGGCACTATGGATCTTCGCCGAACTGTCGAACTTTAGCACGCACATGACGCTGCGGGGACTGCGGAGACCGGGGTCGCGGGACCGCGGGATTCCGACGGGGTATGGGTTTTCGACCGTGACGTGTCCGAATTACTCGTTCGAGGTGCTGGGCTGGTTTGCTGTCGCAGCGGTGGCCGGTGGGAGTCTGCCCGCGCTGGGGTTTGCGCTGTTCGGCGCGGTGGTGCAGGCGAATTGGGCGGGGATGCGGGAGCGGCGGTATCGCAAGGAGTTTGGGGATAAGTATAAGAAGAAGAAGTGGGTGTTGATTCCGTTTGTGGTATGATGGGATGAACAGTCAGTCGCACGTGCGCGCACGTGCTGAGAATGGTAGAATAGGTGACGACGGTGGCTTGGGGGATCGGTTCGGTATATCTTTCTTTACCGCATCCGACTGAGGGGCGAGTTGTAGATGATTTAATGAAATTAATATGCTCCTTATCTCCTGTTACAAGTATCGGTGCCGTGAGATTTGATTTGTCTCGTGAACCAGACAGCGGTCCTATAGCCTGCGAAGAGATTTGATCGAAATCAGAACTGAAGACCCAGAAGGCCATATCGTTTCTCCAGATTGGTATTCTGACAAAAGCATACATATACTAAAACTGCCATATCTTACACACCATGGGACCAGCAATTGCGCAATGAAATAGCCTATTATCAAGGTACAGCGCTCACACATGCCCATCGTATCACCAAGTTCCACCGCCTAGGCTTCAACGGTGTTCAATTACCGTCACATAGCCGGCAAAGACACGAACAGTGAGACACGCACATATTAAATATCAAAGTAACCTGTAATTCTCAATATATTGAAACGTTTATATCCCAATCAATAAAATATTCATATACCAACATACCATAATATAGTAAACCATCCAACAAATCCGATCGCGTAAACCTCCAACAATAGAAAAAAAAAAAAAAAAAAAAAAAAAAAAGATAATCCAAGCCCGAAATCGCGTGAAATATATCTGTACTATCTACAAGAAGTGAATGATATCCGTGCAGCAAAACTTTTAGATGTTTCTGCATGCATGCATCGACTTTTAGTGTTCCCCCCCATCACGATATTGATCAAATAAACTTGAAAGAATAAAGAAAAGAATAGTCCGATGCACACCGCCTGAATGATAACTCAGGCTACGCATCAATAGATATTAATATTGTGCTGTGGAAGACATATTCATCATCCCCGTCTATCCACGTTCGTCTGCCGGGGCCTGTCTGCCTGCACACACGCAACACCGTGTATAGAGAAATGGTAGAGAAAAAGGAAAGCCAGCAAGCCGATATGCCGTGCCAAACACCTCCCCAGTTGAGAATGAAGGAAAGAAAGAAAGAAAGAAAGAAAGAAAGAAAGAAAGAAAGAAAGAAGGGAATGATGAAAGAAACGAAAGGAAAGATCGCATGTAGGAAGTATCAAAGTGAAAAATCCTCAGGGTCATGATATTGGTATATGCAGCAGAAACCAAACCGTCGGCGAAGAAGAAAAAAAATTGTAATCCAGTGTCCGACGGAACAAAGTGAAGTTAAAGTGGAATAGAAAATGCAACGAAAAAGCAGCCTAGCCCTCTAATATGCTTCGCCGACATGTCGCGCAGAAGGAAACCAGAAGAAGACGAAATATCGAAAGCACTAAACGCCATTCACATCATTACAGGCGGATGAAACAAAGATAGATGGATGAATAAGATGGGTGCATGAAAGAGAGGTAGCACATCAGTACCCGAACGCCCCGCGCCGGCCACCGCGGCCACCGCGTGTCGGCAGCTCAAAGTCAGGGTTGCTTGCGAATATCGCATCCGGCGCCCGAGGTGGTGGTCGCCGCGCGGATGGCCCGTCGCCCGGCCATCGCGGGTTGACGCCACGTTGACTGATACTCGTGAAGTGACTGCTGGTCGACATCGCGGGACTACGCTGGCCCGGCTGCAGTTCTTCGGATGAACTGTTTCCGGTGCCTTCATGATAGATTGGCTGGGGATACGTCGCATATTGCGTGTCCTGCAGAGGCGGCGGCGGCGATGATCGTGCGTGGATGTCTTGTGTGTCTGGTGGATACTCTGCGATCGCCATGGTTGGTGGCGTATAACCAGGTGTAAGGATTGATGGTATACCATTGTTGTTATTTATGGGTCCCGAAGAATCGAATCGCGGGTCGACATCCTCGTAGTAGTCTTGCGACCGGCGCGATCGCGTCGGCGACGAAGGATCGGGTTGTGGTTGTTGCGGTGAGGGGGCAGATGTCGGCAGCTCGACAGGAAGTGGGGCAGGAGGTGGCTGGTCGTCTAACGGTGCCTCTTTGCCTGCGGCCGCCCAGGCGGTTCTAGGCGGTACATATCTAGACAAACGGTTAGCGATACAATCATATTGATGTGGTTTGTGGGATCACTCACTCATCCTGTGAATATCTGCTGGTGGGGCTCTGCAAAGCTGGGCTGGGCGTTCGGGCGTTTGCCGCTGGCTGCCCAACAACTGCCATGCCGATGGGGTTCAGCGACATGATGGGCGCAGCATCCATCTCGTAAGCGTTGTAGCGGTTTTCTTCAACTGGTACCTGGATGGGTAGTGGAGGTGGCGACGCATATCGCGGATTCTCAGGCTGCGCGTATCCCAGGTCTTCGCGAGATATCTCATTGGTAAGTCTTCGAGGCGGCGGGCCGTATGGTCCACCGGGACGATTGTCGATGGGAGGAGTGTCCATGTTGGGTCGTCTTGGAGGTGGTCCGTACATGTTGTCGCTGTCGAAACCGGGTCCTTGTCGTCTATCAAAGTCAGGCGGCCCTTGGTCGCCGGGTCTCATGAAGACAGGGGGTGGGCCTGGCCCGATGTATGGCCGTTCCTCAACCGGGCCCATCGGTCCGTTAGGTCCGACATAGAAACCATTGGGTCCACCGCGACCTCTATACATCCCTCCGCCTCGGGGTCCCATACCAGGCCCTCCTCTTGGGCCCATGCCTCCTCTTGGCGGCGGGCCGTATCCACCTCGTGGCGGCCCCATACCCGGTCCACCTCTGCCCCTCATCGAGCCGCCCCTCATCGGGTATCCACCTCTACCACCGGGCCCCATCGGCATAGGTGGAACCGGCGGGGTCCCATTTCTACCATCAAACGACGACGGCGGGCCATAAGTATCGGAATTCGAATTCATCGTATGATTCGATCTCTGTCTGCTGAGTGGCGACGGGTTGAACTCATCGCGACCGGGTGTCGGATGCCGGGGAACATGGGGGTCAAAGCCACCAGGCGCATTCTGCTGAGGGCTCGGGAAACGAGGGAGGTCTTGCGGCGGGTGCTGAGGTTGAGGGGTTTGGCCACGTGGGTTGAGAGGCGTCCTATCAGTGTCGGTGCTGGGCTTCCGGGTCATCTCAAAGGCTGCAAATTCGGGGATCTTTGGCTCGCGGAGGGGCGCGGCGGACGAGGCGGAATTGCCACCAGCAGAGCTCGACGGGCCGCCGTAGGCAGCGGCGATGGTCGCGGCCTGCTGTTCTCGGTAGATTTCACCATTCATCTCGGCATTCGTGGCGATGCGCGCTTTTTGAGCGGCACGCGAGACGACCGTGCGTCGCATGGCGCAGGTCATGATGCCAGCGGTCAAGATGCAGATCGTTGCCGCGAGAACAATCCAGCCACCCCATTGCAGATGTGGGATGAAGAGCAAGATGTCGACGAGGAACGCGAGCAGGGTGGCGAGGAAGGTCGGCAATGCGAAGAGCAAGGTCGCGAGCAGGTAACGAGGGTTGTTCGCGGGGCCGTGGAGATGGGAGCAGGCGGCGAGGATGGTTAGAACGAGCGTAAGCGCAGCAGCGATCGGATGGATGATGAGCAGGCTGGACAGCGAATGACGGGCGTTTGACGGAAGGGTGAAGTCGGACTTGGTGGGGTTCTTCAGGGCGGTGTCTATGGAGTGATAATAGCAGCGTCAGCATTGCATCGGAGCAAACCGTGCATACGTCAGATTCGAGGCCGTGTAGCGTACCCGGGTTGTAGCCAATCTCGATGGGGCTGCAGTCGTTTCCGACGCAGTAGCCGAAGACGCCATAGGAGACATTCTCGTAGGTCGCGAGGGTGATGGGCTTGATGATGGGGACGGAGAGAATGCTGATGAGCAGCAGGGCGAAGGCGGCGAAGAGGAGGATCGTGAGCGGGGTGGCCGCCCGGATCATGGCGACTGTCGGCAGGCCCTTTATTAGGTATCGAGGAGTGTCGGCGACTGGGGTCGTGAGCAGTCGGTCGGACGGTCGGAAGAAGTCGAAGGGATGGATCGAAGGGACGGCGATGGGAGGAGGGCGCGAGGGCGGAAGGGGAGGGAGGGAGGAAGAGAGGGAAGGCGAGAGAAGAGGATGTCCTCGCAGAGGAGCACCCTCTCCGACCGGAATTATACTCGACCGTCGGCCAGGGTCCACCGAAGAGTGTTTCGCGAGTACTGCCGGAGTCTCGAAGCCAGGAATGGGTAAAGGAGTGGCTGGTGAATGTGGTGATGGCGGAGGAGGATGGGAAAGAGGGTGGAGATGGTGAAGCAAGCAAGCGATGGCGATGCACTCGAGACGGCAATTCAGCTGCAATTGGCCGGCCCGCTCAGCCCCCTTTTTCGAAGACACGGCGCACACCACGCCGACGAATTAAAGAACACGCAGAGAACGAAAAGAACGAGGGGAGGAGGCAGAAGAAGAAGAAGACGACAGGTGCGAGTGTATCATTCCGGCTGTTGCATGGCCCATGGTTTACATTACGAAGGAGCAGGATTGGAAGAGGAAGGAATGCAGCGCCGCTCGTCAACAGCTGGCCGGCGCATGCTCGTAACGGTTAAACAGCTGCGCCTGCCTGACTGGAAATCACGGACGGGCGATGGCGATATGGCCCGGCAGCCTGTTCTGGCCGGCAAAATGCAAATGGGATTCTAGCGTGCGTCCGATAATATCTCGAACCCGGTCGGGCAGGCCTGTCGGTGCCTATCGAGACTGCGGACAGCTCGCTCCCACGGTATCACTGCATTTAATTATATTGCGCCCTCCAATTTACGTTCATTACACACATCATATTATATTGCGGTGCTGCACGAGTGGACTTATAATATCATCGCTCATGTGTCCCGCTGCTATTATAAGAAACGGGCTGCTGTCAGTCAGCGCGGAGGGATATCTGACGGCTGGCGCTATCACGGAAGAGTCCTAATAACGTGGACACCTGCAGCTCATGTCGGTTCCTGTATCGTACTGGAAGTTTAGACTCCATGGGATCACTCCGTCCAACAGGCCGCAGAAGCATTCCCATGCAAATGTGAAATGTCCAACTGGCTAGCTCCAACTCTATCGGGAACCATGTTCGCCAGACCGACAGCCTATCCGATCTCCCAGGCTGCCCTCCTTCTCCCACCGGATGGCGTCCGCGAGGCCCGGCGGCAGATTAAGATTGCAGCTGGCGAGCCAGGCAGGCAGGCAATCCGGTCCCCGGCTCCTTCCTCTTTGGCGTGCGTCTCGTACTCGATTGTCAGACGGCGTGGGTTCGAAGAGGAAGCGATTCGAATTCTGGTGCGTCCGAATGTTGACGTTGGTTAGTATGTGTGCAACCACCGCGAATTTCCACATCCGCCATCCAATTTGGCATCGCAATGCATCGAATCTCCAACCACACCGCCTGCGCAGGATGTCGTAATCACCATGCGCATGCTAGGAAGCATCCGGCATAGCGAGAGTGCCCAGTGGCAGGCGCAGGAATCCGACGTCTGATGATTCGGGTGCACGTCAAACGCCTGGCTGTCAGATATGTGCCTCACCCGCCCTGCTGCAGACCCCTGCCCGGCTTTCATTCGCCCGTTTCATTGGTGCATTCCCAGTTGGTCTTTCCAACAAGGTACTCTACTCGAAATTACCAGCTCGCCAACGTGCAACGTGTGATACCGATTGCTCTTCATCGCTGTGAATCGATAAGTAAGTCAAGTATCTGTTGATTTAACGTTCGAAATATATCACCTTGCCATCAACCCGACGGGCCACCAGTGACGCTGCTCTCCGCCCGTCGACAATGACGCCAGCTCCTCAACTTTAAGCAGCACTACTACATCATCACGAATAACCTGCGTTTGCAGCTCGTTGACGCAGCCGCGCGCGAGCTCCCGGTTTCGTCTCATCACGCACTCCTCCAGATCCGCGGGCGCTACCTCCGCGTCATCGTCGTGCTCGGCCCGGAACACTCTGAGGCTCGTGACCGCCACGTCACGCAGCCAGAACCGCCGTCGCCGAGGCTTCCTTCTTCTTGAACTTGTATCTCCAAGGTCCATCGACATCTCCTCGTCGCTCGGCCCTGCCCAACCGGACATATGCTCCCAGTCGGATAGTCCGACGTGCTGCACCAGCAGCTGCATCTCTTGAACGCCCGCGAACGGACACTTCGCGAACTGCCGCCACCATGCGATTGACACCTCGCCACGATATCTCACACTCGCGACACCGGTTGGTGGTGCGAGGAAGAACGACGGGTGGAAGAGCGTTCCCTTGATCTCGAGGCTCCGTAGCCTTCCAAGCCCGTCGACCGTAGCCTGAAGCTGAGCCAGTGACTCTCCTAGCTCCCAGACCTGACATCCACTCGGACAGCTTCCTGCTATCGGCTCTAGTCGCAGCCGCTCCAGGTTCCTGGCAGCGTTAAGCAGCTCTGTCAGTGCGAGTATCGCACCAGGCATCCGTCGAGCCATCGGAAGCCGGAACTCGAGATCAAGCGTCGCTAACAGCGGGAGGCTGAGCGACTTGTGCAATGTCGCACAGAATGCTGGCAAGGAAGACGCGAATGCTCTTCGGAGCTCGATCGAGAACGAACTCGATGGTCCGGAGTCGCCATACGCCTTCAGATACTTCAAGAAAGCAGACTCCACGGCGATATCTGAGTAGAGCCATGTCAGCCTCGTCCCATTCCCATTCAATATTTCGTCCAACGCCGCTTATCGACAGGGAAGTTCCCTGAATAACGAAGAATCCGGATTGCGAGATCAAAGCTCCCAGCATGTGCATGCGCAGATGACGTTCACTTACTCATATTCACAATCTCGACCGTCCTCAACCTCGCTTCACCCCTCTCCAGCATGCCCCTCAGCATCTCAAGCACCCCGCTTGCCCCTCCGCCGTCTCTCAGCGCCTTCGCAGACAGGATCAGCCGTCTGGTAGTGCGGAGCCCCACCATCGCCACAGCGCTTGCAGCCAGCAGCGAGCACGCCCGTGCATCCAGCGGGTTGTCCAAGTAGTCTTGGCCGGTCGCCCAGAAGCCCGGGTCCCACGCCGGCCCGGACAGGTACAGCATCTCCCAAAGGAGCCGGTGAGCGACGTCGTGGACGTGTTTGTTAACGCGCAGAAGGCCAGCCAGGTCCCTCCGGTGGAGGTGCGCGAAGATGGCGGAGAGCAGCTCCGGAGCCAGCGACATGATCCCAACTGCCGCCATCGTGTGACGCTAGGTATCTCTACTTGCAACAAAGTTCGGATTCAAGCTTTCGGATTATACTATCTGAGAGAACACAACTGCTTACAACTTTATTTGCAATACATACGAAGAAGCTACCGATATCCCGAAGGTCGGTCTTTATAATTATATCCTTCGGCGAATTCGATCAAAACCCCATTCGACTCAACGGCGGTTTACGATGCTCTTCGCACTTATCGTCAGAAGATTCCGGATCTGTTCGTCGTTCCCCACACCTACGCGGGAACCTTCCGCAATATAACCCGTAGATAATATGACTACGACGAAACGGTTTACTAGTAGTTACTTATCGATATGCTCTGACCTCATATATACCAACTCAACCCACAATATGCGTGGGAAGACATCTAGACCTAACGACCTCACTATATAAGTCACTAACCACCGCCGACGAACGCTGAGCCCCGCCAGCAGCGTCCCAGAGCGTATACAAAACCATCATGCTTATAAAGCAACTCGCAACTACCGGCACTTTTATCCAGTTTGCATACTCCGCGAGCCGTAACGCTGATGGGCATTGATATATCTCGCCCACACCGAAATCCTAACACCACCATTGCATATACACGCCAATGATGTTTATTACCGCTACCAGTCACCGCTGCCGCCACATCCTAGAACACGTAAACACAAGGCTTATCAGATGCTCTCGACGCGCCGGTTGTAATGCGAGTGATAAATGTGATAACGCACCCTGCACGCCAAATGCAAACTCGATAGATCCAAGAGATATGCTTATAACTAAAGCACCAAACGCACTATTGCATGTGCAAGTCACGGTACATTCGCCATGTATCTCTACCAAAACCTCGATTGCAAAAGTTGGAAAGCCAGTTATAGACCTGGTCGACCTGCTTGATCTCGCAGCCGCATTCCCTCGCCCGCTAGCGTCCCTCGCTCGCCCGCGGAGCTCAGCCACAGGGTTTTCTTTCAAGCTTAGCTGAAATATCTGGTCCCGGGGCGCCACCATCGACTAGCGCTCTCGAGTACTAGGGAGTTAAGTCAAGGAATGAGGGGCTGTATGTACCTGTTTCGCGAATTCGGAAAGTCGATGCGGGACGGCACCCGGATCGACAGGCACTTTCCGGCGGGCGTCCTTGATCCATACGTGCGTCTGTTACCAGTACATATCTCCGAACAAGCCTTCTCGCTCGCTCGCTTGTCCTGACGACTGGTTCGTCGAGCGGCGGTGTTAACAGCCCTAGCTCAGCCTGCTTTGCGCCGATATAGGAGGCTAATAGGAACGCTGTTGTCCATATGCAGCCCGTTTACCCCTTTTAGTGCCAGCGAGGGGCAATATTATCGACTATTCGAGCATGCGAATTGCAGGAGATGGCGATGGCGTCTCGCTGAGACGTGCGTGCCGTCAGCTACGTGGGCTACGTTGACGACGTTCGCTGGCCCATTGGCCGGCCAAGAGTCTGATGGCTGCGGCATGGCTTCGACGGTCATCTGATGGGCCATGGTTGGCAATGAGGCAGGAAGCTAAGCTAAGCGGGCTGTTCTTATGGGGTAATCGAAACCCCCCTCTGTTTCTAGTCGTCGTCGAATGAGTGGGGAGGTTTTATATAGCATAGTGTAGTATAGACAAAGTGAGTAGTTGCCGTATATATCGTCACTAGGATTGTCATGTATTGCCGCATGCATGCCACGCACACATGCACGCGTGAGGTCTAGTTCTACGGCCCTACGGCCTATTATCAATAGATATCCATAAATACAAAGTAGGCAAGTAAGTGGGTGTATATTTTCATGATTCGTTAGTGTTAATTTGAGAGTTGGTCTAATGTAATATCGTCGGCTACCCACCCCGGTCGATAGACTGGCAAGCAGCCTCATCTAGCCGCTCCACATCTTGCAAGATATTTTCTGCCGTCGCCGTCTATATCCAGCAGATCATAACCATCTACGCCGTCACCGTCTATGCGAAACTCTAACCTGCAGCGGATTCGCAGCTGCCTACTGACCAACAGACCAGCTGATCATGATACATACATACATACTTCTTACATACCGACCTACACACCTCCATTCATCCACCCCATCCACCCCATCCATCCATCCATCCATCTGTACCTCCTACATATACATGTGCATTCCTTGAATTCAGTGGCAAGAAGGCAAGCGAGGAGAGTAGGATCGATGGTCAATGGAGTGAAATTACTGGCTCATGCACCCATCGACACCATCCTTCGTATTTAATCCCGTCGAATTACGAACGCGCAGGTGGATATATGTACATGTAGTTGCAAAGAAACAGCATACTTTGAATCAGCGACTGCATCGCGCATGCACGCACGCGCATGATGGTGTATATCAACTGTTTACCATTAACCTGATGTTAGTTGCCTGTCGGGCTGCATACTTACTTACAGACGCATATGCTGCTTAGGGGAGTGAGGTTGAACGCATAACACTGGGCATAGCATAACGTTATACAAGCTATCGGGCATACATCTGCATAACTTTGCTCGCAGGACGTCCCCCGGCCCGGTCGGAGAGCTGCCGCCACTATCCCATCCAGCTGCAAGCTTGACCCTTTGGAAAATTCGAAACCAAAGCCACCAGCTAGAGCTCAGCAATCCGAGCTGCTGACTAGCTCGCTGGCAAGCTCGTCCTATCGCTCCACCACTCACTCATCCATCCATCCATCACGACTTTCTCCACTCTATGCAAACCCCATCTGCAGATGCTGCATCTGCACCTCCAATCAATCACATTACCCAATCGCCCTTGCAAGAAACCCCCCCCCTATCCAAGAATGTATGTTAATAATATCCATCCAGTAATCGCGCAATCCCATTTATCCCGAGCCTACCCTTTTCCAAGCTTGTAAAGGTCAGCTACGCGCTCGATCCGGTTACGGTTCTCATGTGAATGGCTAAGGACGGCCGCATGCGCCGTCTACAGATACCCGTTACGGCGACCTGCAGCCACCACCACAACCACTTACCTTATGGCATTGTGCGAACTGCGCGCTCGCTCTCTCTTCGAACTGCACTCGCTGCAGGCCCCACTTGACCCCCTTCGCTTTTGCCGATGGCACTAGCGAGCGATATCATATCATGTCGTCTCGTATCGAGCCTATCGTATCACATATCAGACATACAGACGTACAAAGGTCGGTCGACATGCACGCACCGCTTTTACTAGTTCTGTGTAGTTTACAAACGTATCAGCCCGAGAAGGGAAAGGCCGATTCTAATTACCGACGTCCGAGTATCCGGTCACCCACCGCACCCTATGCCTCTACCAGCAAGCAGGCAAAGCAGGCAAAGCAGGCAAAGCAGGCAAGCTCGCTAGCTAAGCAAGCAAGCTCTGACGGAAGGAGCAAAATGCAAAAGAAGCGGGGTTTATTTCCGGGTATTAGAAGAAAGTTTTCTGAGTTTTGTACTGCCGCGTTAGCAGAGTTAACGTTCGTCGGGACCTGGAGTGTTGTGTCAAAATGGTAGCTGGCTGGAGGGGCCGTCTCGAGATTCCCGTTTGGGAAATACTGCGTCTACTACGTGACTACACCGCAGGTTTGGGCTTGATAGCTGAAGCTAACATGCTAGCTAGATGATCGGACTCGCAGGCAAGAGAACATGGGATTAAGTCGATCTACTGCACGAAGTCAAGCACGTATGCACGTAATACGAGCGGCTACAGCGTGACGATTTGCTCTTGGATAATTCGGATAATATTGATTGTTCGTAAATGTGATGTATACGTGCACACGAATCGATCAGGGCGGATGGGTTCGTGGGGAAAGGATAACAATGTACATGCCAACCAACAAGTAGTACATGGAAAGAAACGAAGACGCATAGTGATAATATGTGTGTATGTGTGTATATAAAAAAAAAATAAACAACGAAAAGAAAAGGGAATGAGAAGAGAATACCGCACGCGCGCTCGCTGCAAGGGCAATTCGATTCACAAGTCCATGTCACATCATATCATATCCATATCCAGGGAAGAAAACGAGTAAAGTAATCCAAGCTAGCTAGATCCAGGCGTGTATAGAAGAAAGACGTCCATCCAGGAAATCAGAGAGGGAGAGAGGAGAGAGAGAGAGCGAGAGAGAGTCCAAGTACGTGGCCAGGCAAGACAATATCCAGTAGCAAGGTCCAGGTAATCAAGCCATTGTTGGTGGAATTCCGGCCTTGTCGAGTATCAGATCTAGAATAGTCAGTAGGTCCAGTAGATCGCAGTTCGGCAGGTCGTGTACCACGGTCAGGCAGGCAGGGAACCAAAGAGGCAGGAAGGGTCCGTCCAGGGTAGGTGAATGTGTGACTCAAGCGTCGAGAGGGTCCAGGAAACTCTCCAAACCGGTCCACGCAGGAACTGAAAAGAAATCGTGACAGGTATTACGACAGTAAGGAAACAGAGGGCTGCGGGGAGCAACAGAACACGATACAGGTGCTAGCTAAGACTGCTGTTATTACAATTAAATTAGACGCTTTTCCTTTCCGTGTGCGAATAAAACAATTGCTACCAACCGATGAACAAAAGAAAAGTATATACGCAGGCGTTCCACAGGATTCAAATCATCATAACGATAAAGCAAAGGGGGAGGCTAAAAAAGCTGGGAAACGAACAAAAGTCTACTCATACTCGCGCTTCGTAATACCCCAATATGTAACCGGCCTCAAGCAAACCAGGGTGAAAGTTCAATAACGGCAAGGCGAAAGTCGCACGCTCCAAAAATCCAGGCAAGAATAGATAGAATGTAATATACGGGTCTCCGTAGCCAGGCTAGATCCAGTGCATCCGGGAAATCCAGGGTTCTGTCGTCGGTCAAAATATTGTAAAATCTTGTTGAACGAAAGCAAGAAGTAGTCCAAGTAAAAGCTCCAGCTCAAGATGATCCAAGAATCCGGGACAAGGAAGGAAGGTTGTAGAAAGAAAAACGTTGCCGAATTCACCAGCCCAGGCTGTTCATAAACTCCTGGAATTTGTCGTCCATGACGCCGTCCAGCGCGAGCACATCCAGGCCATCCATTTGCTGTTGTGGCTGTTGATGGTGATGCGGCTGTTGCTGTTGCTGCGGCTGCGGCTGTTCATGTTGTTGCTGATGCGGCGGATAAAACGGGAGACCAGCGGCATTTGTCGACACATGTTCGCGGGGCGATGCGAACGAGTCTTGCTGAAGCACAGGGGCTTCACCTCCACGGTCCTGCGGGGAGTACAACGGCGATCTGTCGTTGTACGTCGTCCATTGCGGCTGAATGTAGCTTGCAGTGGTGACAGCAGCGCTGACAGCATTGTAGCCAAGCGGGGAGCGGGTCCGGGGGGCAAGCCGGGAGTAGTATGGTGGAAGTCCAGTGGAGTGCGCCAGCGGCGAGTTGGAGATTGGCAGCGTTGGCGAGGCGGCCAGGTCGACAAAGGCCGAGCTGACATTGCTGGGTCCTAATCCAGAGGAGATTCCGTAAGCTGGCAGGTTTCCGGGATATCCAGGTGGAAGATCATAGAGAGTGTGTGCTGGTGGTGCTGCTGCTGTGTGGCCAGGGAATCCATTGGAGAGCGTGGAAGAGGGTCCAAACGTTTGCGAAGGCTTGGGTTGCGGCTGGTGTTTGTGCACTCCAGCTCCAGATCTAGTGCGGCGTAATGGCGAGACGGGCGTTTCACGATCCCGAGCAACGGTCCTGGGAACACTGGGCGAGGTTGGCGCAGGTGGTGATGGGGCCGGAGGCACATGCACAGAAGGTCCAGCGGTGAGATCCAGGCCAGTGGGTGAACCAGGCTGTAGAGAAGTTGGCGATGTCGGCTGATCCAGCGGCCCAGGAGCAGCGGAGGCCACAGGCGAAGCCTGTTGTGTGGAAGCGTCGTCAGCCACGGTCCTTTCACGGGAGGCGATGGTATCCACGAGCTCATGCTCGATGCACTTGGCCAGTGGCTCGTTGTTGACCAGTTTCCCAGTGAGTCTCAGAAAGCAGCCGGAGATGCTTGGTTCCTGGTTCCGGTCCTCCGGGGTGGCAGCGCCGTGCTTCAGGACGAGATCGATAATGAGCTCCAAGGGGTTGACTGTGACAATCGCCCACCGCTCGCGGCGGGCGAGTAGTCGTTAGTTTGGATACAAACCGTGGAATTGATCGCAGCCGATCTCACCAGACGGCGGAATGCAGTCTTTCAGGGGCTTGTTTTTATTGTATAGGTGCTGATTTAGCGACATCCAGGTGCCCGTTTTCTTCTGCTGAATCTCTTGATATTCTTTCGCTTTGTCGTGCCATTCGGCATCGTCGAGGAGTTTGTTCCTACAAACAAGGTGAGGATGCCGTCCTTTGGAGTCCGTTGCAAGGCCAGAATAAAACAGACAGGTTGCAAAACACAGGCAGAGGGGATGGACGTACGTGATCTTTGAGATGTATTTGTATCTGTGGTCTCTGAGATGGAGATATCGTCGCGGCTCGTTCATCCACCGCGGGTCGGGGTAGGATTCCCGGGTAGGCCCTTCTTGCTCCTCACCTGATTTTTCTGGCGACTGGCCAGCGCACTTTGGGTCTTTGCCTAGTCTCCGTCGCTTTGGAGCGATATCTGGAGCGGTACCTGAGGGTTCTGAATCACATTTAGTTAGCATGCCCACGCGGAGAAGGGATTGGAGCGTGAATGGGAATGATTCGGCCGGAATCCGTCCTCGGATTCCAAAAAAAGTCTCATACCGGCAAACGACTTGCGCTTCCTCCGCAGCTTGGGGGTCGTCGGTAGGATTGGAGAAGATGCATTTGTATTCTTCACAGCGTCAGCATCAGTGGCCTTTGATTCTGCCATTGGTTCCGCAGCAGGCCTCATTGGGCTGGGAGGAATAGCCAGCTTGGGCTGCCGGGGTTTGGGAAATGGCCGGTGCTGCGGCATGAAGGCAGCTGTGTGGATATCCTGGGATAGAGATGGTAGCATTTGCAAGGCCGCAGCGGCCATTTTATAGATGTCTCCTGGATATCTGTGAATGTCTATGAAGCAGGCCTGGAGATGAATCCAAGCTGAAGTTGTTGTTGTTGAGGTTGTTGCAGTTTTGTGTGTTGCGTGGAAATGGCCTTTGGGACCGGTATTCCAGCTTGACCACTGCGGAAAGGTCGAATCTCTCTGGGCGCGATAAATCTCAGTCTATGAGCGGATACTTGCGTTCCAGAGACGGAGACGATAGCCCGATTCCTGAGTCCACGAGTGCCAGAGTCCAGGAACTGAGTTTTTAAATGGTATTAATGCTCGTGTGGCATATATAATATATCGCTCAAGAAAATGACATATGCGGGTTTGCGTAGAACCCCGCTTCAACGCCGTCGGCCGCCGGATCTCAGGATGAGCAACAAGGCTTCCAGAAACGATAAAGCTGACAGACCGACTCCAAGAGATATATATGTATATACTTATATAGATATATAAAAGCGACAGGTCACCAGGCGATACGGTGAAGTCGACGATACCAGACAACGTAGTTCGCAAGACAACTCCAAGTAGATGATGGATGGATGTTACAAGTAAGGCAAAGGTAGCGGATGGGTCGCCCAGTTTTAACGGTTAGCGGCCGTGGATATATGTCTGAGGCGGATGGCCCGGGTCTTGAAAGGGATGGTAAAGTCCGGCTGCTAGCTGGCGCAGGCGAAAAAGAAACAAAGCCACAGTAAAGGATCCAGGTAAACTAGGACGGCGTGTATAATGGTAAATGCGGGAGCTGTAATGTTTCTGTCAGCGGATCCAGAGCGTAAAGTACGGTCAGTATTTCTCCTCTATAAAAATATATTAGCAGCAGTCTGGCCGTCTGGTTTTCTCTGAGGGAAGAAGACGCGCAGGAATTTGGGCCTTCGCAGGTGGGTAGCAAGCGGTGTTTATTAGCTTTGGAAAGTCAATCGAACGACTATGGGCCACCGGCACCCGCCCAGCTGAGAAAAATAGGTGCATGCGTGGCTGCCAGTCATTGAACTCGCACGGCGAGCCGGCGAACATGGGTCCCCCTTCCCCGCTATCATATTTTGGCTGCACGGTTCGCTAGCTCCATCCTTGGCCTCTCTCTGCTCCAACCTGCAAATCCTGCTTTCTGAGGGGGAATGATGTGATGCCTTGGTCGGATCTGAAGGCCTCCAGCGTAATTCTACGATCTCGAGGTCAGTCTGCCAACTGGAGAGCGAGAGGCCTAGGGAGTCCGAGCTGCCAAAGCACATCGCTGATCGATGGGCTAGTAGCTAGTTCGCAGTTAGCCCACCGGCGATGACATGACAGCCAGCCAGCTTCATGTCCACGAGCAGACACGACCGGTTGGGTTTGGGTTCATTCCAGACATGCCACCGGGCGGACGTAGCCACGCCGGACGTCTCGGTTGAAGCAAGTTCGAAGAAGCCTAGACCAAACGAGCATGCACGATCAGCACCATTCGAGATCATAGTGATGTCCGTTAAACCGCTCACCACACCTGCCGGTTCAGGCATTGCCAGTCGAAGCAGCTTTTTTTCTTTCCTAGGAATTCCTTCGCAGCAGGCTCGGAGCTGTCTGGGCCTCCGGGAGATGGGCAGAGCCTCAAATCAGATCGCGAGCTAAGCGCCTAGCTCATGCAGGCCGCCAAACCGGGGAAGCATTCCCTCGAAGCCGGCAGGCCGGGAATGTAAAATGAGGACGGGCGATCACTTTCGTCCTGAGATGATTTATGTCATGGCCATCATCTACTCGATGCCGTATGGTGAGGGGAAGTGGGGTGCGAAGGAGGCGATGTTCAGTTCTTCTGATGTCAAAGGGTGGGCCGTGAAGCTCGCGGCCGACATCAAGGCTCAAGTTAAGACCAGCAACGGGCGACGTCCTCCCCGGACGAACTAGCGGCGCAACACAGCTGCGTTTGACGGATGCAGACATCACGGGCGACGCTCGCGTCCCAAGTGGGAGGCTTTCGGACGACACTATCCTGCATTTGTCCACGATGCCCCTCTGGGATCTTCAGGTGTCTTTTATTTTAACCGTCGCCGCCCATACAGGCCAAAGAACAACAGGAAGAAGACTGGGAAGCGGGGCAGCGAAGCTGGCGAGCTCGACCCGGCCAAGGACGTACGTACTTAAGCCGACGCTGCCCCTCATCGACCGCCGTCGTGGATGCGTCACAGGATTTGCATCTGCTGCAGACGCACCGACGATAACTCTGGCATGACAATACAAGCACGCACGCTTTCCTAGGTACCGGTACATACATGCCGGTCATAGCATCCCGCACCCTCAATCTGCAGCTCCTGGCAGAAGTTGGACCCGAGGCTGCGGTGGATCTAGCCACCCCGCCCCGCCAGTCGCCCATCGAATTTCTCGGTTACCTGCCTGTGAATTAACCCCTCAGCTTCAAAACGTTAGGCACGCTCAGGGCCCTTTCGGTCCTGATTCTGAATTGAGTACCCACCGCCACAGTTATATTTAACACCCATATAAACTCTGCTATAGCTGGCACCACCGGACGCCCATTACCGATGGGCAACCACGGAAAATGTAATAGCGGCGCAACGCTATTATATCGGTACGTACTATCATATAACGTACCCGTTATTCTTCAGCGAGCGATTTGGCCAGGTTTTTGGGGGCTGCAGAACATAAGTTTATTCGACTGTCGCCACCGGCTTGAAACGCTGCTGCTACAGTCCGGTCAGTCCACCGCGTGCAAACCTACAATACGAAATTTTATATTGGCTCCAGGTGGACAGTCGCCCGTCCTGTCAGACACAGACACCGAGCACTGAAGTACCGATATGCTTTTCCATGAATCCCATCCCATGGCCATGTTTAAGATTACATTACATTACCGTATTGGACATATCTATACGGATTGTGATTGTCTACTGCCGGATTCCCGACTCGGCGGTAATATTAAGAGTGGACCGCTTGCGAATTAACGTTATAACGGGGATTGTCAAAAGGGTCCAGAATGGAATGTTCTCTCCTCTTGATCGCCGTGCTGTGTATAAAGCGTGGCCTCTGGCGATCCAGATCCAACGAGGTCAACTTGCAAGCTTGCCAGATCGCGAGTGAGGCCATGAGATCGCACACCCGTCACACAGCCGACGTGCCCGTGCAACCTTACGCAAGGATACATGCTGTACATGTGAACTCCTCCAAAGCTCCCGTTATTATTAACGTTACTTTCATGAATTCAGGAGTCGGATAATATATCACAAGTCATCACCGAGCCGAAACGTTCAACCAGACTGGTCTCGTAAACCAGAGTCGACTCTCCCCTTTTACATAAAGACATTGCATTGTGTGCGCTTGCATAACAAGATAATTGGTTATAAGGGGATGCAGTGCGTATCCTCCAAATGTAAACATGTATAAAGTATTCTGTAAGGATTTACCTAGGTCATACGTATACATACGTAGATATGCATACGCAATCGAATGTATCGATATTGTTCGATATTCGCAATCTCAAGTCGA
The DNA here is from genome assembly GCA_020064725.1 of Drechslerella dactyloides. Lineage (NCBI taxonomy): Eukaryota > Fungi > Ascomycota > Orbiliomycetes > Orbiliales > Orbiliaceae > Drechslerella > Drechslerella dactyloides. Next base: position 1,115,541 of record JAGTWJ010000017.1, read on the forward strand.
ATCAAGTCGAGGTACCTAGGTCAAAAGAAATGGTGAATGGCGAGGCTGGCTCGGGTCAACATGTATCTACATATCCCGTAGGGTATACCATGTTGCAACCGAATCCACCGTGTCCTTCCATGAATTCCATGAATTCCGTCGCCTCCGCGCATTCGATCCTTTCGTCTCGAAACTCGCTGACTCTCCCGGATCCCGTCCGTGCATCACAGCCCGCGTAGGCACCTAATATATTATGTATTTCGTACACACACTCCATACGTGCGTGCACACCAACTGTCAACGATAAATTAAACCTGGTCCCAGCTGGAGATCGACCGGCAACACTAGCCGTCGCGCCCAAACGAGGCTGTGAAGCTTAGTGCAAACATCAGGGAAAACTTGAAGGAATATTCTTACGCGCGAGCAGCGCTGGTAAATGTTAACCCGTGTTTATATTTTAAGGTCTTATATACCGCGGTCTGTGCCTTGTCTGTCAACATGTTTCGCGTCCAGGAGTTCGATTTTCGGACATGCTTTTCCAATGTTCATCAAACACGAATTCAACCTTGCCTCGTTGCAGTCGCTATCAAATATCGCGAATGCATAGTGTGTACCACGCGTTCCACCGTCGTCCGCTCTTAGGGTATCGTCTTGCAGAGATCGATATGCATCTTTGACAGGTGTACGTCGCGTCACGTACGTCTGTCTAATTGCATGTATGCAGGCATATCCGGGCTGAGTCAACTGCGCGCGGAGAAGTCATATCAGCGGCCGGAGGCTGAGATGTTTCGATATGAGATTTCTAAGACATCGTCGCGCTGAAAAAGAGCAGATACGGCAGCGGGCTATCTTTTGAAAGATCATCAAATAGCCATGGCCATCGGCATCTCCGGCATCCGCGGCATCCGCAGCACTTGTCGCGAAAGTTCGCGGAATTCTATCGGCCTTGTTCTTGTTGATAGCAATTTAGGTGTAAGTGTATTTACGGGTGTATATACAATCTGATTCTACGGTGAACTCCAGGTCATAAAATGTAACGCTGCCCGTCGCGTCGCGATACTGTCCATCGAATACCAATCTAAATGCTAAAGACACCGTGCTAATTACAATCTATTCCTGTCAGCCAGCTTCCTGCGCCTTCACAGCTGTTATCATACTCGCCGCCTGGTCACTCATTTATCCACCTCTTCGAATTGACTATCCATATATCCATACAGTCCTCACAGCCGGCTCAGCTCAACGACACCCGGCCGAGCTCCCTTCCGCGCACCCTTCTCGAAAACCTTAACCCCAAACTTCCAAACCTGCTCCACAGACACCGCGCCGTCGCTCCGCACGTCCAAAACGCACAGATCCGCATCGGCACCCGCACCAAGGCTCCCCTTCACACCCTCCAGTCCCAGCATCCGCGCGGGGGTCGCCGTGACGCACTTGATCGCCTCTGCGATGCCAATGCCCGTGTACCGCATAAAGTTATTAAGACACTCGACTAGCGTGACGCAGCTGCCCGCGATCTTAGTCGTGCCTTTGAGCGTCAGCACGCCGCCGGTCTTAACGATGCTTTCGCCGTTGCCCCACACGTATTCGCCGTCCGGTAGACCCAGGAGAGACATGGCATCGGTGACAAGGCAGAGGCCGGAAGGATTGGACTTGTAGGCCCACTTGATATTTGCAGGATGCACATGCACGCCGTCGGCGATGATGCCAAAGTAGCGGGATCGGGTAGCATCGGCGAGCACGGCGCCTGGGATGCCAGGTTCTCGTTGCTGCGGCTGGTTCATGGCGTTGTAAAGGTGGGTTATCATGTTGATGTTGGAGGCGATTAGCTGGGAGTAGGTGGCTGTGGAGTGGCCGGCGGACAGGACAATATTCTTGGAGGCAAGGACGGAGGGGAGGGAGGGCAGAGAAGCCGGTGGAAGGAGCTCTGGTGCGAGAGTTATCATTTTAATCTTTTTGTCCAGGTTGTCTTTGCCGTAGACGGTTTCGAGGGAGTGAAGGCCGTCTTTTGGAGTTTGTAGAACATGACGGGGATGAATGCCGTTTTTATCGGGATTCAAGAAGGGTCCCTCGACGTGGGCGCCGAGAGAGCTGCTACCGAGAGACGGGTCGCGTGGCGACGGTCCCAGATGTGGGAGTGTCTGGAAGAGGCCAGGAATTCATTAGCTTGATATAAAATTATAATATACAAAAGAAATCGAGTTCATGCTTGCGTACGTGATGGTAGACATTGTCCTTCTGGCTGGTGATAGTTGGCAAGTAGCCCGTCACACCTGTGGACACGAACTGTCGGTTGACCTCGCGCAGACCTTTCGCGTACTGCTCGTCGCTCTTCGAGGCATCACTAAAGTCGAAGCCGTAGGCACCGTTAATCTGCACGTCGATGAAGCCCGGTACGAGCAGGCGGCCGCCAAGGTCAACGGTGGAGCTAGCGGGTAATTTCGAGTCGTAGAAGGTATCCTGCGGAGAAACAATGATCCCCGTTGTAGAGTTTATCAGCAGGCTCCCGGGGACCAGTCTGCCGTCGACGGGAAGCAGGCAGTTCGTCAGACGAACAAGCCTGTCCGTCGGCAAGGATTCCGTTCTGGAGGGTCGCATGGCAGCGGCGGCCATTGTTTGGTTTCCCGGTTGAGCAGGGGCTAGCAAACGCTAGCTGGATTGGCAGGCGAAAAGAAGCTTCGGACGATTGACGTTCCCTGTAAGAATACCCGAGGTCAGGGCAGCTTGATTCGGTCTGCTGCTCGGTCACCGTCCGCGGTCGTCTAGGTCTTTCAGTCGAAGGTGCATCGTGACAGAGAGATGGAAAAGAGATAAAAGGATAATAGAGCGAGTCGAGGGGGGTTTCGGGAAGACGTAGATATAAAGCTTCTTTGTCCGCTTGCTTTCAAACTTTGAGACTTCCCCCGTTCGGCTGTCTGTGCCGCTGGTCGTGCTACATTGCCATGAACTAAGACACCGAGAGACTTTCAGACATGCTTACTACGCCCGTGTATACTGTTGTAGTGTACGTAATATGACTGTACTTTGTCTGCATCGACGAGACGGTCGTAGACGTTTCCAGTCGGATGGACAGAATATGCTACGATTGTATCAGCAAATGGTACCGGAAACTGGCTAGCCTCTGCCTGCAAAGGACAGAGGAAAATTTCAAGAAGAGCCAATGCTACCGTTGCCAGTCCGGTCGAAGTTGTTCTGCACGGGCCGAACAATCAACTTTGATTCGTTCGCGGTTTTTCCGGGCCAGGACTCGACTTACTACTTGTAACTGGCTTGCTAGCGTTCGACAGCGTTCGACACAACATACACCGTTTGCTCACGAGCGCGGTGGAGAAAGAAAATCAGGTTGCTTTGGTAGTGTCCCTGCCGAAACTGCTGGCGACCGATATCATGATCCGGAGGCACTGCCGCCGGGGAGGGCAGAACGCAAGGTTCCATCGATAGTGTGAAGGATGAGGTTGAATCGAATACAATTTGCGAGGGAGAGCGCAAATGCAACCGCAATGGGCTGCTGCAATGCTGCCAGGTCACGTCACGTGTCTGCGTTACGGGCTGGTGCAACATCAGCGAATGGGGAGCGGCCAGAACACCGCTCGCTCGCATCGCGGCCCATCGTCAGCTTCACCGCCGACATCACAACCTCACGCCAGAGTCGAACGACTTTTCTCCACGGTTATAAAAGATGCTCGAGCAAGCGGGGCGCGATCAGCGTTCCGCAGCACTTCAACAGCACTCCAACAGCCCTTCAACGGCCTTTCACTCGCTCTCGATGGCTAGCTGCTCCTCCTACCCTTGTCTGTGCGGACAGCCCGCAGCGCAACAACGGCCGGCCTGGTTTGGTCCTCCGCAGCAACCGCGAACCGCCGCCTGTCCAGACTAACAGAACGCCCGGACACAAAGGCATACGACTGTCCATTAGCAGTACTCTTCCCGAAGATCCACTTTCGAAGCTTGGACGTTATCCTGCATCGCCAGCTGCGCAAACGACATCATGCGTTAGGCCAGAGTCGAGCTGCGTCTGCTCCCCGAGATCCGGTTCCACGGAGATAAGCCCCGGAGGCTGCCAACCTCAACCGTTTACACGTCAACCAAAGTTGCAAGGCTCGAAGCATTCGTGGGGCAGCCCGTGGAATCGCCCTGCTGGAGAGCTGGACGCTGGGACAGAATGCTTCTCGAATTTAAGCCTCCATCCCAACAGCAACCACGCCGTCTGCCCGCCCACAGGCACTCCGCCTGCGAACTCTCCCCCTCCAGATAGAGGTCACCTGCCATACTCTGCCACCTGGACAACTGTATTGGCCTATGCTCGTCGTTGCAGGCGGTGGTGATGAGCTGTTATATCAGGATTGGTGCCAACTTGTGCCAGCGAACTCATGCAGGGTCTTCCAGATGACGAGCATAAAAAGACGATAGACGTCCTTGGAAGATTGAGTCCTCCCTCTGCGCGCCTCATAGATATTTTTTCTTTTCTTTTCCATACAACACAAGAAACCAAACCACTAGAGTTCAACCGTTTAATGCATTCGTCTGCAGCGGCCTTGGAGGAATGAGATAGAATTTTCAAACCGGGTTCAAAGGAGAGCGGAATCAGTACGGGCTTTATATATCCCCTTCAATCCTTTGTTGAACTGTCAACGACGTGGCATTCCAATCCTTCTACCTCCGCGAAATCCGCAAGTTTCGCGGTTCGGTCCGCGTGAGCTTATTTTGCTTCTTGCTTTCGATCCCCGGAAGGCTGTCAAGTTTGAGCTCCTCCAGTACTTTTACCCGACCTCAACCTCCAACCTTTTGCATGACACCACTACATTTGTAGACATTTAGGAAATTCAAATCAATTACCAAAACGAAGGCACCATTCATTCTCATCAGTAGACCAGAGCCTGTTATATATATCCGGGACACGCGGGAGCCCAGAGTGCAGACCAATTTCCTCTTTGTTCGCATCCTTCACTGCAGAGCAGTAGTTCCTCAGCTTTCAGTAAGTAGTGTTTGCTGCTTTCTAATTGCCATTATCGTCCTTTGAGCTGAGCCTCCTCCTCTGTCAACCTTCAAGTGTGCTGATAGTACATGTACTCAGTTCACATCAGACTCCAACTTGATAAGAGAAGATCCACGAAGTGTGATTGTGGCTCCCAGCCGCGGCTTCTCGCTGCAATGTCTCAGCAATCCCATTTCCACCGCCGTGCTCAGTCACCGAATCCGCAGGCGACGATTCGGGACCGCAGAAGGCAACCCCGCTCTCAAATTCCTCCACAACAAGACTCTACCCCAGATTATACCAGTAATTACCGCATCGATGAGTTTATAGCCAATTCCGATTCCTACACTCCACAGTTTGGCTCTCATGCTCTCCGGCATGCCAATTACGATGGCCCTCCGGGTTATATCCCTCGACCTTCATACTCCCACCCCACCTCAACGGAGCCGTCTGAGGCTCCGACGACTTGCACAAATCCCTTCGGCAATCCAAGCTCAATCGCGCCTTCAATCGGAGTTCATAGCTACCCAGATGATGCGGCCACCGATGTCAGTAACTTTATGGGCATGTTCAGCAATCCACCGATTCCCCGGTTGACCGTTTCGCCTGAATACCTAAAAGGCAAGGCCAAAGCGAAACGGAATAGATCACCAACACCGCCAACATCGTCCCGTCTCAGCCGCCTGACTCCTGATGATCCAAACTATGAGTATTTCGTGTATCCAGAATATTCGCCACCTAGTAAAAAACATCCATCGAACGGCCAAAACACACCCATGGGTCAGAGTTCGATGGACCATTGTTCGGACCGTGACCTCGAGAAACGATATGCCACAACCCTCTTCCAACATGATCCAATCACCTACTTCGGGCTTCGAGATGTGGCCGAGAAGGCTCCTACGAAAGTCACGTAAGTAGCTGTCCGAACAACAAGAGACAAGCGTCATCCACTAATAATACTGGTGGAAAACAGAGAGAAAGAAGAAAACTACCTGAAACAGATGGCCCGCTCCCCGTTCCCCGAAACGCTTAAAGATATGAAGGCAAGGGCTAGGAATAACCCGGAAGCCTCTAGCTCTCAAGTCAAGGCCCCACCTAGCTCCGAAGGTCACAAGAAAAAACAGGTCAAGACTGAAGGTGGCGACGGCTCCAACATTGAATGCCGTACTCGACCGAAAGGTCGCCACAATTGGGAGGATAACTTTGCCACGAGATATCCCGGACATCCCATTCCACCAGCAGGTAAGGCTGCAACTCCGATGGATAGCATCTATGTAGTCACAGCAACTAATGAGTCTCATCATAGCGCCTACTTTCCGTCCTACTGTTATTGCATTGCTACACGCTGGCAAAGCTCAATACGATCTCGATCCGCAGGACTTCTCCGGCCGTATCATCACCATGATTAAACGGTGCGAGGATCCTGTGTTCAGGCAACTCCTGGTTGAAAAATTGGAGACCATTCGAGACCCCGATGCTCACTGCGAACGGGACAAAGCGCCTGCTCCCGGACCACAGCCATCTCAGGTCGGTCGTTCTTCAGGTGTTCAATGGTCCGCCGACGCATCCCAGGTGGGAGGCCGGCCACAGCGGGGCCACAATCAGGCTCAACTATACGGACCCGACTTGCCAAGCTCTTACACCCGACCACCGGCACATGATCCCACGCCTTCCACCTCGATACTGGGTCCCGATTTTGCCTCCTATGAACCGAATCTGAGTTTCGGAGGCCCGTCGGACGATCAGCCAGGCTATTACGACAACGATAATCCATCTTATGCCGGTTTCTACATGGGTGGGGGCCCCTATGTTGACGTTGCCCATCAGACATCCCATGCAGGTGGGGCATCGCCAAAATTCGACGGAATCTCCATGCCCTTTGAAAATACTTCTTTTTCCAACTTGCAGGAGTAGATTGTCTCGCAGGCCAGAGACAGCTTCCGGTTCACGAGACAAGGAGTGGACTCGGGCAGCAATAGGTTTGCATTTACTCCTTTCTCATAATGACTGACCACTTTGGATATTTTTCTATTCCGTTTCGGTTTTTTTGCGTAAGTTTTCTGTCACGTTGCAGTTATAACTGCATATTAAAAACCCGGATCGCCTTCATGACCTCACGATCTCATTTGTTTTCTTCTATTATTGCTCCCATTCGCACTTTTAACAGCCATCATCTTGCTTTTCCCCCTCCCGTCACTTTGATGAATTGAGCACGTACACGAAAAGCCAAAAAAAAGCTTGATTTGCTACCGGTTTATACGGTTGACGTTGACGTCGATTTTATTTCACCTTTCTGCCAGAATCACTTGTTAGATTTGATTTCTATGCTTCATATTGTCTATAGCTCCTGTACCATGTCGAACGCCCTTGATGGGCTCGGCTATATATTTCTTTGACGTTTTTGGTCAGTTCCCTTTTTCTCTACCTATATATTACCGCCTTGATTAATTTTCTTTCTTCCCTGTATCACCATTGTATCCCAGCCGGCTCGCGCGGGATTTTTACGCATGTATACTGTATTGTACTGTACCTATGGGCCGTTGATTGGGGATGACATGATTTACGCTTCATGATATCACCTTTGTTGACGATTTACACGATTGATTTTCTTCGTTTTTGGAATGGATGCATGGCATACGGTATACGGGCATCGGAGTGGGAAAATTTTACTGCGATGGATCTTGGGTTTTTACATGCATATTATCATTGCGGTACTTTGCGTCTTTCCTTCAATTTCCCTGTTTTCTTTTAAATTTTCTCATTTTCTTCTACTGCTTTGCACAAAATTTTCTTCACTGCATACCCATATGCATTTGCTGCATCGATATCACATTCAGTTGTGATATCGCAACGACAGGGCTGGAAGGCATTTTATTATATTATATTGGCCGTCCTTCATTTTTATACCTCTTTACTTTCGTTTCGTTGTTTTATTTCCTTTTATTTCGTCCCCACTGCAAAACTCCCGGGTTTGGGCACTGGACGTCTGATTCACGAGACAGAACAGACTTTTTACTTTTATTTTATCTTATCTTATTCTTTTATTTTTTTGTTTTGTACGGGTGTCTGGATGGATTGGTGGGATAAACTACGGAACTGAAGGTTTGGGTATCGGGTTTACACGCTCGCTCTTCCCTTTGTATTGTCAATGTTTAATTTTCTTGGTTTGTCGACATATTTTTATCGTTGCAGGAAGGTACCGACGCACGATGTATTGATGCTGCCCGAGTCGCAAACGGCGGGCTCGCGGCCTAGCAATATTCAAGCGTGTCAAGGTTCCATGCAATACTCAAACCCGCCCTTTCGTTATATTATCATTTTCACCTCCCTTTCTTTGCTTTCCTTTTTTTTCTTTGCGTATTGCCTTCGTGGGGAAATACGATTGAGCTCTATACATGCTGCGGAACTCTGAAGCTGGAGCCTAGCCTTTACTAAGAAACGTAATCCACGTGGTTTATGTTCTGGCGGTCGAGGCACCTGTCTAGCTCGATGGAGCTAGGCTACGATCGCGTAAGAGATGGATAGAATCACTATCAGCTGGATGGTGCTCGCGCTCACCAGTTAGGTATTGGGACTAGCGGTTATGTTATTTTATAGAAAAGTACTTCGTGCCGCCGAAGTCTAAGGTTGCGAGACCAGATAGACCATTATAATTGCCTCGTGGCTAAATTATAAAACGTTTAAGCATCATCAAAATATCGATCGAGATAGTGGACCCGATACCCTGGCCAGTAACTTGGCCAGCATAGTAGATTCCTTGCGCTTGCTAGGGTCTTTTAAATGCAGCTGCAGTCACCTTAGCACGTAGTTTCCATTACTAATTGCCCGTCGGCGCATGATGTGCCTCGGTTCATCCGATGAGAGCAGCTGCCCGGCCGCGCTGTGCCTGCGTTGTTGGAATGCCAACAGAATTTTGGCGGGCGGTGGGATAAATTACCCCACCACGTAAGCTGCTCCAACTCTCGCAACGTTCCACAAGCTCAAACTACCTCTCTACAATCAACGTTACGTCCCGCCAGCTCAAGCTACCCGCTCTAAACAACCGCTAGACTACTCCACGTGGGTTGATACTCTGTAACGCTCGAGTCTGTCAAGATGCCGTCCGCCGAATTCGAAGCTGCCGCCACGGCCGCGAACAATTTCACCACCAAGCCAACCGACGATGAGCTGCTCAAGGTGAGGTTCAAGATACCCGCTCGAGCATCTGCAGCGTGATGAGGGAACGGAAGGCTAATGACGGCGTTTTGTTGATTCTGCAGCTCTACGCATTGTACAAGCAGGCTACTGTTGGCGACGTGAATACCGCGCGCCCGGGCATCTTCGACATGAAGGTACGTCTCGTTACTTGTCGCCAGTATCCGAGGGCGACACGCTTCCGTCTGGCGATATCCAGCCCTCCGTTCTCGTTTGCTTGTTTCGCAAAACTCTGCGAGGCGGGTGGCAAAACATAGATATATGCACTGGCCGCTTGCACGTGAAAGTTACACAAGGCAAATCGTGCTAACGGGGTGACCGTAATATAGGGCAAATACAAGTGGGACGCCTGGGAGTCGGAGAAGGGCAAGTCGCAGGAGGAAGCGGAGGTGGAGTACATCGCGCTTGTGGAGGAGTATAAGGTGAAATACGCCTAAATGTGTGCACCCTAGATTCCGGTCATAGCAACGGTGGCAGCGCTGGCTTGTGTATGTACGTAGGTTCACGATGCATCGTTAGACATCGTTAGGAGTGGCTGGTTGTATGCAGATAGTTTAGTTGAAGACCTGGGGGATGCGCAATATGGAAGATACGTATATTCTTCAATACTATGTGTGCTTAAGTAGACATTGTAGTAAGTCAGGCGGTCCCTGTAGGTGTGACCGTTGAAAGCATGGGATCTTTCGATTAAGATCTCGGCGGAAGTCTTGACCAACTTGATAAGCTTTAATTTTGATCCAAGCCTGACCTTAGACGACGCACCAGGCCCGATACAACTTCCTTTCTGTCAAGCTTCCTCGATACCTACAGGCCATTCGCACGTGAACAAGCCCTGGACATATTTAGGTCCGACTCTACGTTTTCTAACATGTCAGCCGCCGAAGGTACGTGTGCACGCCATAGCTTCATTCATCGACTGTTTAGCGCAAGATACGGTCACGCCGACGAGACTATGCGATAGCAAAGTTTGGTGATAGAGCTAACACACTACAACAGGCAACGCAGAGTGGACCGTCGAAGCGGCTCTCGCGGGACTGGAGTCCCTACACCCGCTGTCGCCTCCAACGGGCCGAGCGACGGCCCCGCTCGCCTTTCTACACATCATAGATCGGCTGAAGCATATCCCGCGGACGGGATGGGTGAATAACGGGATCGAGAAGCCCGGTATGACATATACTTCATTGCCCGCACTCAAGTTCGAACTCTACACGAGATGTTAAAATAGATCTGGAAATGATATGCAGCCCAGATTTGCTAATGTGATATTATGCGTGTGCGTACGTATACTATAGAAACTATCGCGTCGCACATGTACCGGATGGGCATCCTGGCGATGCTGTGTCCGGACGAGAGCGTGGATCGAGATAGGTGTGTTCGCATGGCGCTGGTGCACGATATCGCTGAGAGCGTAGTTGGCGACTTTACGCCGAGTGATCCTATAACCAAAGGTGCGCGTATATCACTCGGCTGCTATACTGAACCACCCTGTATGCATACACCTATACGTGTGTATGTAGTGTTTAGGTGCATATAAGGGTGTGACTCGCCGATACTGATTGCTGACGTTCATCTCTGTAATGGATATGGGCATATTCTAGAGGAGAAACATCGTCGAGAGAGCACGACGGTAGAATACTTTGCGAAAACGCTGCTGGATAAGGTGAATCCACGGCTGGCGAGGGAGCTCGTGGAGCTATTTGAGGAGTTTGAGACCGGGGAGACGAAAGAGGCGGCGTTCGTGCGAGACCTCGATACCTACGATGTAAGCGCCCATCCATATCTTATCTTGCCTTATTCTCTCTGTCTCAGAAGTCTAGTGGGCTTCAAGACTATCCCCTGCCCTGCGTCCAGCTTCTGGTTTACAACAAACTACTCCCCCGCGTACTTATATTGCATTTATTGTAAGGTCGATATCTTTGAGAGTTACGGGCTGACGATCGTTAATGGTATTTTAGATGCTGCTGCAGGCCTTCGAGTACGAAAAAGAGTCGAAAGGGGTAAAGAAACTGGACGGGTTCATGAAGTCCGAGGCGCGGCTGACGACGGCGGACGTGAAGCAATGGGCGCGAGAATTGGTGGAGGAGCGGACGCAGTTCTGGCAGAGTCTTAGCGCGAAGACTACAGGGTGAACGTGCAACTATAATTAGCACAGTGGCAGCGGTTTAATTACCGCTGACTCTAGGCCCAAGGTCACCAATATACAGAACTGTCAAATGTCAACTGTCAAATGCCAATGCCTTCGGTGAGAGTTCTGGAATGCAGCGCTGTCAAGAGCGAGGCTGAAGGACGGCTTTTTGCGGCGCCTGCCAATTGCAGCTGCTGACTCAGCCGGACAGGGATGCGGCGCCGCGGCTGCTTCGGCCAGCATTACGCAAACACCGGCAGCCATCGGCCATCCCTTTTGACATCTCAGATCTCCCATCGCACCAATTAGATGCTTCTCTCTCCCTCCTGTCGCCGGTAGATAGGATAGGGTCCTCCTCATATAGACACTTCTTCATTGTCGGGTTCTCGTCGACCGAGTCTGTTTTTGCTTTGCGGATACCAATACGTACATACTTACATACTCGACAGCTGGCTATATTTAGCGGGTGATCCCATTGCGGATGCGAAGGTTACCGAGCAGGGAAACCAAGGTGGCCGGAACTGTCAGCACCGTGCAGGAGCACCAACCCGGAGTCTGGCCAGAGACCTTGTCTTCACCTGCGGAATAGCTACTCTGGATCTTGGATTCCGAAACCTTCGTGAACTACACCACTTCCAGTCACGGTTCAGTCGCTACCCACGAGTATTGATCACGTTCCTTTTCTCGCCTGATGCCCGTACGCTTATAACACACACTCCACCGTACTCGCTCCCGCTGCGTCCAGCAGCCTCCAACTTCCAGTATGCCCGTAACGTCTACCGATCTCCCAAGGGGCACGCTGTACTCCCCACCGTCGGAAACCCCGCCTGTGACGCCGATGTGGACTCGCGGAGGACGGCGGTCACGCTCGAATTCCGCAGCGTCGGCATCGAGCGTTTCAGCGGATCTGGCAAATACGATACGCAAGGCGAAGAGACATGCGCTGAAATATTGGGCTCGGCTGTCGATGGTGCAGAAGGTGCTTGTGTGCACTGCTCTGTTGGTGGTGAATGTCGGGGTGTTGCTTGGGTTGATATTCCATGAGGCGATATTCCACAGACTATCGCCCGTCGCGGATTCATGGAGGTATGACACCGTCCGCTGTCTTTTATGGTTCAGTGCTTCACATGAGTATCTTGGGGCCAAAGGCTAACCGTGTTCTGCGTGAGATTAGGGACTTACCTGGCGGCTTCATGATCCTCTTTGCATGGACGTTCATCTCGGCATTCCCCCCGCTAATCGGCTACTCGACCTCTGTCACACTCGCCGGCTTCATCTTCGGCCTCCCGAACGGCTGGTACATCGCCGCCTCCGGCACGGTGGTCGGCTCGACGGCGGCCTTTATCGCCTGCCGCGTATACTTCCGCAATTTTGCGCAAAAGATGGTCGCGACGGATAAACGCTTCGCCGCCCTATCGCTAACGCTCAAGCACGATGGACTCAAGCTCCTCTGCATGATCAGACTGTGTCCACTGCCTTACAGCATCTCCAACGCCGCGCTCAGCACTTTCCCGACGGTGTCCCCGCTGAACTTCGCGATTGCCGGAGCCGTCGCGAGCCCCAAGTTGCTCATTCATGTGTTCATAGGTCACCAGATGAAGGTGCTCGGCGACTCGGGGCAGAAGATGACGGCGGGGACAAAGGCGCTGAATTACGGCAGCATCATCGGCGGGTCTATCTTGGGTTTCGTCACCGGCTGGCTGATATATAAGCGGACGGTGGCACGTGCGAAGCAGCTGGAGGCGGATGAGCGGCGCCGGGCACGTGAGATCACCGGCCATGCTGGCGGCGTATCCGAACACGAGTTGGAGACGGACCAGGAAGGATACTTTGATGATCCTGTGGAAGCCCAGGCGGAACGCACATTGTCCGGGGATGGTGCGGAGGGGAGATACGTTGACGAGGAAGGCGAGGCTGCCAAGAAGAACGGACTTGCAGGTCGGGCTTTGAGTGCCTTCAACGACTTGTTCGGCCGGACGGCACGGGATGGTGGATACGAGACGGAGGAAGAAGAGGAGGGACGGCTGTTAGCTGGAGATGAGCTGATGGACGACGATGAGGATGCGGAGGAGCTGCTGGTCGTTGAAGATGGAGTTGTCGAATTAGAGGAGGGCGGCAGGCGGTTTGGCGGGCGGACGAACTCGAGAGGACCGAGGAAATAGTCCAACCGCTGAGAACAGTACAGTACTTCCTGTTTATGTGTTCTGTCCCTTTCATTATTTTATCGTGCATTGCGGATGAGGTCTCGGGGTAGAAGGTAGATGTGCTTTCGATATAAATGCTAAACGTCTTTGGGTTGGGGATTTGTATTGTTCTTTGTTGCATACGTTTGACATGCATGCGTGGTTTCGCTATCGTTGTGTTATTTTATACCAGCTTTCTTTTCGTTTTTGCTCGAGACCTTGAATTGCTTGATCGATTGAGAGGTTGGCTTGCACTGGGTATATAACTGTACTTTGAGGGGTCGGGTTACATGTGTATAGAGCGTCGATTTATATTATAACTGTAGGGTAAAGAGGGGACACACAAATCAAAACTTCTCACTGGTGGCTAGAATAACCATATCGACATCAGTATCTTTAAACTCCAACCGTGTCTCTCGCTTTCAGGGTCGTGAATTCGCTTCCCAAACGATGCAAAGTTTGGATCGCACTCGCTACGAGAGTGGATCCCTGTCAGCATGACGTTGGGCTGCGTTTCCAAGATCGAGGCTACTAGCTGCATGCAGCCTGCCGACAAGGGTATGGCTGGCAGCCCCTCCAACAAGGCGTGAAGGTCTGGACCTCAACCCCTCAAGTTGCATGCGCTCGTGCGCTGTCCGGCTTCTCAGCTCAGTTCAGGGGTTGTTGTAACGCGTCCTTATGATGCCTGAATTTGCGAACGGCTTGTTGTCCACGAGCATTTATAGCGGGAGCACTTTCCGGTGCAGTGCTGAACTTAGTAGATTGTTACACGCGTTAGTTAGCAGATAACTTGACCATCGCTTTTAATCGCTTTCGGCACCATCATCATCATTGCCATCATTGCTATCGATAGCTATCATCATCGCTATCATCATCGCGTCGGAATGTCAGCTTGCGAACGCATCAAGAGACCTCGGCTGGAATTAGCCGAAGCCTGCACCTCTACGAATGCGCGCGGGGCCAAAATTGCAGAAGACGAGATAGCAGAACTCGAGCGCGATACAGAGGATGAAAGCTCGTCGTCTGACAGCGACAGCGAGGAGGAAGATGAGGAGAAGGTTGCAAGCTGGCGGAAACACCCTAATTTCGGAGAAGCAGTACGCATAACTTGTTAATACCTACCGCATACCTGCGCCTGCCGACTAGAATATTAATACATAGTATGTATAGAAATGGTTGCATCGACTCCTTCGCAAGGCCGACGACTATTTGGGCAATTCTTTCTTCCACGACGCGCTAAGTTCTGTCCCGAACCCGGGACTCACGGTCGCGAATGTCGGGTCTGTGAATATCCCCATCGGGTTGGACGACGGAGAGAAGCTGTACGCGCATGCTCGCGATACAGCTCCCCTGGACGGTACGGTTGTGGAAATCGGCGCTTCGCAGCTGGAGTTCCGGAATCCCGCGTGGAGCAAGTGGATTGATGGCACCCTTGCGGAGCGAGTGGGGAGAGAATTAGGAGTGGATGAAGGCGCGAGGCCCCAGTTGGAGCTTGCGGGTATGAAGGTATATCAAAGCGGCGGGAAGGACGTGTAAGTTCGAAACTTCAGTCGCTAAACGTGGTTTATCCTGGAGATGTTACGCTAATTTATTGATTGAAGAGAGTTCAATCGCCCGCCGAAAGGAGCGGCCGGCAGTAAAATTGGTTACGTCGAATTAACGCTCCCTGGAGATTTTGAAGGCGGTTCCGTCTTCCTGTCGGACGGGAATAATAAGAAGACGATAGACTTGCGCAGAGGCTGTCCTTTCGATGTGGTGGTAGCTGGATGGTAAGGAGTCTTTCGAAATGTAGCAATGCTCGAGCTAATTCATTGTGCGTGCTACAGGGACAGGAGTGTACTACACCGGTCGGCCAGAGTCTTTAGAGGACATAAAGTCACGCTTATCTACAGAATCTCCACGAAATACTCTTACACGCATCCCACACCTGCCTCACGTGCCACTCGATCCGAGGCATTACTCGACGCTCTCAGCGAAGTGAAGAAATCGAACGCTCCGGTAGCATACGTGTTGAAAGGCGATTACAGTTTATCCGCATTGCGGGATGGCACATTCGTGTCTGTCGACCACTTTGCCGTGCAAAATCTCATCAGAGCCGTCGATATCGTTGGAGGTATCGCCCTTTACTGCGGAGACCTCGTTACACGGGATACTAGCGAAGCGGACGATGGGTTTGATCTACCAGAAGATGAAATCCAGATTGAGCTTCTAGACGATCTCGACTACGAAAACAACAATGTGCATTTTATCAAACACAAGCTGGATAATATGACCAAGCTTGCGGGAGTGACAAGGGCATTCGACAGGGATGAGGAGTGGGATGGTCCCATTTTGACATTCGGCAGCAAGCTAGCGGATTTGGAGCCGTTTGATACTACGCGGGAGGAAGGGCTGGAAAACTGTAAGCCAGCTGACCGTCTCTATCGTGCCTTGCAATATAATACTGATACCGCTTGGCCTACAGGGTTCCGATCACCGTGTATCGTTTTATGGCCGACGTCGGCAGTCCAGTCGCTCAAAGGGCAAGCCAGACATGCGAAACCTGTTTGGAAAAATATCCTGGAAACGATCAAGTCTACGCCGCCGAAGCCGAGTGAGGCGCAGTACCATGGCAAGTCCACCATCAACATCGTTGTTGATGCATGCGTCCGTGGCAACTTTTCGGAGGGCGATATCCAAGAGGCTGCTTCCCTCCTCGAAGAGACATTTGCGAAATTGTCGTCCAAGAGTCAAGACACTATATTACAAATGTGAGTTACGATATCGCAAGTACCACCTTTGCTAAAGGGAAAGACTCACCAACGGTCCCAATTTCGTAGGTACTCTAAAAATCGGAACCCGCTGTTCGGAGAAGATTACGACATGAATCTACCCACTTCAGAAGGCGGAGTTTGGGGACATGTGTTGATTGCTTCATTTGGGAGAAAATGGAGCAAAGTTGCCCGTAAAGCATCGCTACCTCTAGAGAGGCAGTTGAAGATGATGGAATTGTTCCCCGACTGGATGCGAGGGTATCTTCTCCCAATCTTGGAGAAGATCATTCAGACTAGGAGCTACCTCGCCAATATGGAGCCCGATGCTGTTCGGTCCATCTTTGATGTTCTTAGTTGGCAGTCCCAGGATCTCTTAACAAAATAGTAAGTATTGCACATGTCGCTGACTCAAGGGGAGTCCGTCTAGTTCAAGAGGCGAAAATATCTATTGTTTCGATGCTAACTCAATCCATAACGATAGCCTTCGTCTGATGTTTATGGCCAACCCAAGTGAGAATTTTCGGCGCATGGTTGATGAAGATATGAAGACGAATCTAGCCCAGGCTCCTGTCGAGCTGCGGACGTGGGCGTCTATGTCACGACGGTGCCATGAATATATAATCGAAGGGCTAAAGAAAAGCTCTCGCCACTCGGTAGCCTGTTTCTGTCCTGGGTTCATGGACATCGTTGGCTACGAACCGGAGCCGGGTCTAGATCTCATCAAAAAGAAGAAAGAGGCAACCCAGCTCAGCAACTACCTTCGCCTACTCCAAGACGAGCCAGACTCTGTATCCTTGACGGAAAGGCTCCTCGATGCAATTTCAACACCGAGCCCATCCCGCCCCCAGATTTATTCCGAGTTCCTTTTCCCCATCGCCGTAGAAGTCCACCGGCTCCAAAGTTCGTCCGAGATAGCAAAGGAGAAACCCGCGGTACTCGACAAGTTCATGAAGCTGTTCCAGCAGACAGTTCTCAAAGACCATCCTTGCAAAACGCCAGCGCCGGGAGAAATGCCTGACTTGTCGCTACCGCCACTGGTTACAGGTGGCCAGGGATGCACAAAGGACCCACAATGCTCGCTCTGCGTGATTCTGGACAAGTTTCTCGGGTCTGCGACTGAAGAGAAACTTAGAGTGGGAATGTCGAGATATCGTGAGCACGTCAGGTATATCTGGGAAGCCCTTCAAATGTACGCCACGAAGCATCCGGTGAAATTCGATCCGTCAGAGATGATACACCCCGACGGGGAACAGCTCTGTGTAATTGAACTCACGAAGAATCTGGCGACTGAACACAATGATGCGAAGGAGAGGTTCAACCGCGGCTTGGCGGGAAGGAAAAGAATGCTGTGCGCTGTCGGGCTTAAAATTGGAGATGCGGGAGAGATACTGGGAGAGCCAAGTGAGCAGAAGAGTCAGCGGCGTGTGAGCAAGAGGAAAACTCCAGGGGACTGATATTGCCAGGAAGTTTGGGAATTTATAGCATCATCGGTCTCGCAAAGCCAGCTTGTCAAGGAAGGCTTCTGGTTTACGGGATAGGCCATAGTTATCATTTAATCAACCTTGAATTTGGTTCCGGAATCCCTATTCATGAATTCAATTAAAACGCGCGGCATCGTTAGTGGGTATCATACTGGTTAACCAGTACTACTAACTTTCTATCGTAGATCTATCACGTAGAAATCGAGCTGCTCATCCAATCTTTTCGGTAATCATTGCAACGCGGGTTCAGCGTTGCAACATTCTTCGATAGTATCATGCCTTTCGTGTTCAGGTGCTCTACGGTACTTGATAAGTCATAACAAGACAAGGGGCAAATCTAGCAACATAAGAATCGTAGAACTACGTAGCTACACTACCTCTTCCAATTGGTGTGTTAGCGTGTTCTCCAATTGCTAATCCAAGCAGAGCGAGCTCCATGCCTGTTGGTTAGCGAAGCAGGAGAGCTGAGATTAAGCGAGACAGCTCGCACGACCTTGACACTGCACGCGCTAACCACGGGTCGAATTCCGGACGCGAAGACTAACGTTGACGCGAGCCACAGACGGGTCGCGAGTCGCGGTGGATTCAGGGGCATTCTATGTACGCTGACACGCGTTCGCTTCTGCAAGAAGCCGATGTTTCTTGTCTGCAGCCTTGGATCTCTCGAGCTGACTGCCCTTTGCAGGCTTCTCTTGATCACAACAAGAGTTAACATTGCGTCAGAGATTCTTTTTAACCTACCTACTGCTGCTTATTGAGTTGCGTTACGCCACCGTTGTATAGTTATCATGTCCGAACCGAAGAGGGTAAAGCTTTCCCTTCTGCAACGTGCGCAACTGCGGCCTGATGACCCGGACGAAGAGCTGGAGGACGCCGGCGAAAATGAAGGCAAACAGCAACCAACCAAGGCATCAAAGAAACACAATCAACTGAATAATGCCAACGGCGAAGCGGGCTCGGATGCATCCGATGATAATCCTTTCATTGCCGGGCTTGGGGATTTTGACCCCAACGCAGGTGATTGGTGGCGCCCTCGACTGTCTGAGTATAGGAACTACGAGATATCGGTAGGTCATCTCGGCCCGCGTCCGATTCTTGCGTCATGCTGAATGACTGGCTCCCTTCCCAGCATGCTTCAAAACTATGCATCGGGTAGTAAAGTGTATATGGGCACGCTATCTTCAATTGCCAATATCGTACCAAGGGGCTAACATTATTTCATATCATCACCACAATAGAAAACACTGCATGGGATTCTTAAGAATTCCAACACCTATCTCGGCAACTTCGCCTTCACTCACACATACCCGGAGGGCCCGAGCCCGGGTCTACTAGTAGCCAATGTAGGCTCCATAGGCATCCCGATATCATCCAATGATGGAGAAAGACTATACGCACATGGCTGCTCTCTTGCTACTCCTACATCGGCTCAGAATGGTATCGCTGAAATACCAGGAGCGAATTTGGAGTTCAAGAACCCAGCTTGGGGAGCTTGGTTGGAAGGAGTGATGTATAAGGTTGAGCTGGAGCTTGGGATAGGTGACGAGGATAGCTTGAAAGTGAAGCTGGAAAAATTAGTTATTTCTTCTTCTGGCGGAACTGACGAGGGTTTCACTACAAATTGGTACGTATATACAACCCTCAAGTCTCTGGTTCTTTGGTTCTTTGGAAAGCTGATTAATGTTTTACGTATGGAAAGCTCAACTCAAAATACCCCAGTTGGTGACAAAATCCTTGGCTACCTTGAAGTAACACTGCCGGGCGAGTTCACAGGGGGTTCAGTATCGTTGTCTTGCAATCCCGCGGATCCAGCTGTGGAAGGTGAAAAGAAGATTCCGAATGATTCTACATCGAGAACCGAGACAAAAACCATCGATTTTCGGGGAGATTGCAATTTTAACCTAACAGCTACAGCATGGTAAGTCGGGATGCTTCAACTTGGGCGTTCTAAGAATCTATCACAGCCTACTTTGTAGGATTGAAGCAACCGCTTGAGCTAATATATATATTGATCCTCATTTTGGTATCCTCTAGGTATTCTGATGTTGAGCACCGAACGGCGAAAATCACCAAAGGGTATAAGACAACCTTGATCTACAGTCTCTACATGATGTTGCCGCCCAAAACACCGACTTCAAGATTCAGTCAGTCGTCTGCCTTAGCTACCGCGCTCAGGGCCCTTCCAAATCTCACAGACAGGTCGAAGAGAGAGCTCCACTCTGCGGACGAATACGATCCAATCGTATACGTACTCGCAGATGACTACCATGATCAGAAATATCCTCCGAACAGAGACAAGGTCTTTTTACCCAAGGACCGTATCATTATGCAAAATCTTATCCATGCTATCAGTAATGTCCCAGGCTTGTCGCTCTATACAGGAGACCTTGTGACGAAGGATCCGTATGGCAGAGACCAACCGACTTCAAAGAGAAAGTGGCGCACATTCGGGCGTGGGAATAAGAGCAAGAGTCCCGCGCCTCCGAATGACTTAGACTTCGAAGACAATCACAGGGAAGACCTCACCCATAAGTTAAGCAGAATGGCGCATTTAGCTGGCCCGGTTCGCCGCCTGAGCGAGTTGTACTGGCAAGGGCCCATCATGACCTTCGGCCCTAAGTTGAGCGAGTTGCAGCAATTCTCTCTGTCTCTGGAGGAGGCGAGTGATTCAGAAGACGAAGCAGATGACGACCACGACCCTTTTGAGACAGAAACCCGTAAGTTTGCTAGTGTGGCGGTGTGGACTCATTAAACATCTTGTGCGCGGGTTTGCTCAAGGAGAAGATCAGAAAGCTAACTGAAATTCATGGATTCAACTTCGTGGAACTCTCTATTAGAGCATCAAACGGGATGTATTGTCATTTGGCCCACGACGACGGCCGACTCGATCAAATCGCACGAACCGGTTCGAAATATGAAAAAATGCTGGAAACAGATCAAGGAGTTTTTCAGATCCATGCCGTGTGCAAGAGATGGCGATCAAGAAGGATACATCAACGGCCGAATCAACGTCATTATGGGATCTTGCTTCAATGGTGACCTAACGGAGGATGAACTACTCGAGGCCCGTGATACCTTGATGCAAATATTGGCCGAGGCGCCACCCAGCACTCGGGATGACATATACAAGAGGTGAGGCGAAATTATCTTATATGCGTAAAATTGGAGACTGTTAATTTGCTGACGCTGTTCTTCGACTACGTTACACTTCCCTTTCTAAAGATACGGATATGTAAAATGGTCTCATACTCATGAAACTCCTAGCGATCTGATCAATTGCATAGTACATAGTTGTAGGAGGGTGGATAGTGGTCCTAAGGGGCCCGATTTCACAAGTCTAATGAGACGTCTGAAGTCGATGGAGATCTTTCCTCAGCAATTTGCGCCCTCATTCCTTCGCGGCTTGCATGGGATGGTTCGGCAGCGAGACTTTCTCTGCCATGGGCCTGCTAACCTCGTTCGAGCTATATTTACTTCTTTGGGCTGGGAGGAAGAATTGCTGGCGGCATGGTACGTCTAATCACCCTTTCCCTGTTATAAAAGGTGGACAAATTCCAATGCAAGGTCTTGATAACTGATCAACTCATGATATAAATCAGGCTGCGAGGAATATTTTCGGCGAACCCGAGCGAGAACTTTCGGCGCACTGTTGAAGATGACATGAAGCAAAACCTAGCGGAAAGATCCGACCATTTGAGAGTGTGGGTGTCAATATCGCAGAAGTGCCACGAATACATCATCGAAGGGATTGGGCAGCGGCTTCCCAAGCTACTAGAGGAGCTCACTGAGAAAACATATCCAAGAAACGTCGCGACAATGGAGCCGGAAGCGAATCCTCACAGGATAGAGATGATTGGCTACATCATCCAAGCTGACATCGACCGAGATCCAGTAGAAGTGATAGGCTCACGGCTCGGCAACTATTTAGAATGTCTGCTCGCTCAGGCCGATTCCGCTTCTCTCGTCACACAGTTTTTGGAAGCTATAGAGGTACCCGCAACTGATGATTCGCAACCTCGTACGAAACACGAGATTAAAGAGCAGCCGCAACTCTACAATTCATTAGAACTCAGCAGACCCGCTCCGGTGGTTCGTGGCACTGAGCTAGTGGCCCTATTACACCACGTTGCGGCGACCGTCTCCAAACTTCTGAGCTCATCTGAAGTGGCATCGATTGATGCTGTGTCATCTGCTTTGCTGCGGCAATTCATGACGTTTTTCCAAAAGCTCGTACAAGAAATTTACCCCTGCGAGAGGCCGCCGGACAGCATGCCTAGCCTATCGTTCCCACCGCTCTCAAAGCGTTGCAAGAAGTCAGCATGCCATATCTGCCCGGCGGTGAACCACTTTCTTGTATCTCCCGACACTGAAACTCTCTCATTGCGATGTCCTGCCGGATTCCAAAGTCACTTCTTTCAAATCAGAAAATTGTTTCCGCCTGACGGCCAGATTGTGTGTAAGTGGGAGTTAGAAGGAGAAGGCAGGTTCCGCGGTCAGGGGAAGATGTCATGGGACAAGAATATCACAAAAAAGTACGAGGATCAGCAAAAGGTGTTTGCTGAGAACTTGACGGAGAGGAAGAAGTGGCTTGAACCGCTTGGCGTCCGGCTTGATGATCACGGGGAAATCCTGGAACCAACTACCGACTCGCGCAGCAAGTCTGGGACCAAGCGAAAGGCAACCGAGGATATTTCGTCGTAATGAGCAATTTGAGCAGACGATCGATCTTGTCATTTGGCCCTGTCTCGAAACCAGGCGCTGCACATAAATTTTCTATTTAATGGTTTGCTTATCCATTGTTTGATGCGATCATCTCTGAGTTGAAAGTACTAAAATACCATTCACAGGTTCAGCATCAAATATATCAATCATCGGTTGGGGTCTAGCTTTGGATTCTGCAGGTTTATAGTTACGGAATATTATATCATAGATCGCACAATATCCTGTCCATTGATTTAAATAACACACTATGTATCTGTACGCCATCCCTATGCTTGAGTTCTTGTCGATAACCGAAAATTATAATCTTCGGTATCATTGGTCCGAAGTATTCCCAACAGTTCCCCCCAATGCTGCAATGTCAAGGAATGTACACGAAAGGTCCTACCAAGGACTAACGCTACAGCCCCCGTATCCAAAGCTGGCCTGCCCACCGGCGGGCGCGCCTCCGAAAGGTGATGGGCCGAATGCGACATAGTCGTAGTTACAACCACCGGTCACGATGACCTGGTGGAAACATTGACCGGCGGCACCGACTGGTGGTGGCGCCTCCCAGTTGTTTTCGTCGAAATATGCTGGATCGTAATTCTATCATGCAGATGTTAGATATTTGTTCGAAAATACTTAATCGAAAGGACTATTGACTTACTCCCCAGGAGAATCCGAAGCAATTACCATTTCTATAGCAGGACGAACAGCAATCCTCAGGGGATGTAGCTGAACGTGCTTGCGATTGACCAACCCCCGCGATGATTAGCAGGCCAACCGATCGGTAATTCGCAGGAGAAGACGCGAGATTGGTGCATTGAGGTTCTATCGTGACTGTTGCGAGGTACTCGGTTCGGGTTGCTGCCACAACCACACTGGTGGTTGTGTGATCGGTTATGGTAGTCGTGACCGTAGTGACCGTTGGTGAGACGACGTCGGTTGAAGTGATAGTGGTAGTCTCCGTGACTGTGGTGGAGGGAGCAGCGACAGTAGTTGCAGTTGGGAAGACACCATTGCAAGAGCAAGCACTGGAATAGCGGACGGAGCCGGAACACGCTGATGCGTATGCGGGAATAGCAGATGGGGTTTCAGTTTGCTGACGTTTCGCTACGAGCGTTCTCGTAATTGTTAGAGTAGAGTCTATGGTTGTAACTGGGGTCGATGTGCTGGTTTCCGTGGCAGTCACATGGACCGTGTCCGTGAAGGTCTGAGGATCAGTGCTCGTTGACCACTCTGTTTTGGTGCTTGTGTCCGTAAATGTTCTAAAAACGATATGAATATATTAGCTCCAACCCCAAACTACTAGTTAAACGTATACTAACGAACACCAGTTTTATCAAGTTAACTTACGAGGTAGGTGGTGTAACTGTGGCTCGAAGGTATGAAGAGCAGTCAATCAACCCAGGACGTGCCGTATTTATGACAGCTGTTGTTACCAGGGAAGAATCCTGTTAGCAGGGTTTCTCTAACTTTTGTGAAGAGGCGAGCACCCAGAAGCTGATGAACATATGAGCATTACCTCGGAAACAATTGTCGCGGTTGCATTCATTCCGGATCGCCAAAGCACTGACTGCTGTTGCAGCACCGAAAATAGACAAAAGGTATTTCATCGCGATCTAAGTACTTATATAGGTAATGTCAAATATTTTGGTTGAGATGAAGTCAGACTCGTTGTTTTGATAGTGGAAGGATGCTGTGGAGAAATGTTTCTGTCGGGGTAGTGCTCGATCTTTATATACACATATTTGGTACGATGGGCCGTATATAAAATGAACTTGTGAGGTATATCACGCTGGCAGCTGCAGGGGCAATAGCGCTATAGCAGGGTCCTTTGCAATTTGATGAAGCCTTAACGAAGATTTAGAGGCAAGTATACGAAGTACAATCACTGGAAGTTTGAGTGGAAAGATACTTGACAGGGGTGTTTTACTTCTGCACGCGACCGCAGTAGTCTCGATATTTCGCTGGTTCGTCACGTCAAGAAGATTTACGTAAACCACGACGGCGAAGGCCGTCTCAATAGGCTCTGCTTTCTAGAAACTCGCGCGCTCGTTCCATGGCGGAGCCTCGCTTGGACGAAGAGTCCTGTTTTGTAGAAAAGCTGCGAAAACAACCTAGCGAGGTAGTCTCAGCCTCAAATGAAGACCTGAGTCTAGCCTGACTAGGCTGCATTCCGCGACGTTTAAAGTTTCCCGAGACAAGTTTAGAATCTCGCTCAGTTCGCTTAAGTATCGTCGTCGCCTAAAAGTCCAAAATTATGCACTCTCGCAGGGCTGCAGCCCAGCACCAACCGTCGGCCTTCTCGCATCGCAAGGGAACACTTTTCCATATTTTACCAGAGTCGGATTTGCCCGCTGCAGGACCAGATTTTCCCGAATTGCGTTAAGTGACGTGTCGCATATCGGATTCGAGGATCATACTCTCCAATAGGTTACCTGTGGTGCGGGTTGTAGGGCTCGGTTAGCTCCGTATACGTCTCTGGTCATATCACCCACTCGATCAAACGGTCGAAAATGTGATACGTCGACGCCCAGCGGTGACCCAACAAGGCCGAATCGCTTGTGGAGAGGGCAAAACCCCCCTCGGTTACTCGGAAGCCGGCCGCTCAAGGCAATATTCTCCTGACACCGCATTTAGCCCTCCTCGGATATATCGACATATATCCGGATTGCACACAGGATCCTAGGAGGAATCCTGGGAAGGGGCCTTGAGGAGCTCCTATCTGCTAGTCTTTGAAGGGGATCATGAGTCTCCTAGCAGCGGTTTTCTTAACGTGTGGACTGTGTTCATTGTATAATAATAGTAGTGAACAGTCATATGTTGGGTTTTGTAGTTTCGTAATTTGGGCTGATGTAGCAGCGCTTCTCCTCGAGCATCTTGAGCAAATCTCCGAACGTCATGTCCGCATCATAAACGGGAGTTCCAAACGCTACATGGCGGTGCTAGATTCGAACGCCGAATCAAATCTAATATGCGTTCGAGCTTTGCAAAGTTCAGACCTGCGGCGGGTGCTCCGTTGTATTTATAGATTGGAGAACGGCGATTCTAATGAACTCGAAAAGAAGACGGTTGTTTGCATTTTCTCGGCGAAAAGAATCAAATCAGGTCAAGTGCGGCTTCGCATGTCTTACAGTGGGTTTTGATAGGAAATCAGGCCACCATCGACTTACAATCTCCAGGTCACTTTTCTGAAAGCATCCACGTACATACACTAATTTTGAAGCGAGACCTACTGAATGAACTTGCGGGTATGAGGATTCAAGGCAGGTTTTAGCGGGGTTCAGCACGACTCGAGACCAGTTGAGCACCACCACAACTCCTACATCGTTGACGTGTCTGGCATCGAGGCTAACCACAACTAAGTACTTAAGTATTAATGTATTTTTAGAAATACAAAGAATCATCAAAGAAAAAGCCATTTAGTCTACTTAAGTATAGAGCGTGCAGGCTTTTACTAAAAAAGAGCCCGCGTGGAATTCGAGAAGGCGTCTGGCTGTTTGAAGATCTGGAGACCAAACATCGCTTGTCGTTGTTTTGATACCATAGAGGCCAAAGCTTCGAATCAAACTGACGTTAGTTTAGTCTTGAGCACAGGTGGCCGTCTGTGACATCATGTTCATAGGATCGACGCATACACGACTCGAATAGGGCCAGACAATGTCCCGAGACAACAGACAATGCTGTCAATCAACGCCAACATTTGGTTCGGTAGCGGGAGCCCCTGCCGCTGTCCCGAAATTGGAGCTAGCCAAATATAGCTAGACTTTTAAGGGTCGCGACAGGTCAAAATGTCAATATCTCACGCGTCCGCGTCCCGCCATAGAGGCTGCTTCCTGAGAGGGGAGAGACCATTGGAGAGGTTCCTGGACTCAGGGGCTTGACTGAATAAAGTCTAGCTGCCCCGCGGTTCTTTGCATGCGTCGACTGAGAAATCATCAAATACTTATCGCGTCGACGCGTCTCATCTTCTCAAACGAATCTAGAACCGGATAAATAGTTCAGTATGCCAGATCCCAAGTGCGTCAAGCTGTATTATAGCGACCCCGTGACGTCGGAGCAGGAAGACTCCGGGGAAGAAGATCCTCCACATGATGTCATCGAGATATCCGATGATTCGGATTGCGATGCCGATAGTGCGGATGATAACGAGGAAGATGAATACGATGAACACGATGATAACGATGAAGAGGAACAGGACGAGGGTGATAGAGGCATCGTTAGTTTCATGAATTGGGAGAACTATGGCCAGGCAGTAAGTTGACCTGCACCTAAACAATATTAACGACATTCTGAATTCGTCTTTGCCGAGGCCAATACGCCGATGTTAACGGGGAATTACTACTGCCTTTTAGAAACGATTGCACCGCCTGCTGAGCAGCGCCGAAGGATGCATTGCGGACTTTGCTTTTACAGGGGGCTTCTCATCGACTCCGAACCCTTGTCTGAATATTGCCGGAATAGGTCTCATACGCTTGCCTATAACCCCGGACGATGCTGAGAAGCTGTACACTCACAGCTTTGCCTCCGGAGGCAAAGCAGAGATAAGTGGCACTGATCTTGAATTTCGCAACCCTATCTGGAATACCTGGCTTCTGGATCTTATGGAGAAAGTTACCCGGGGTCTGGGGCTGGATGAGGCTAAAATGCGAACCGTGTCGAAGTTGGAGAAGTTGGTGGTATACAAGGCTGATGCAATGCACGATAAGGCTACCTTTGATTGGTAGGTGGCTATAACCAATTATACGCTCTGAATATTGTGCTGATTGTGGGCCGCATATGTATCCAAAGGTCCAATCGGAATCCTGATGACGACGGCCATTGTTTCGGGTTTCTCGAAGTGAATCTACCCTGCAAGTTCGAGGGGGGGTCGGTATCCCTGGAGTGCCACAATGAAAAGAAGACGTTGGATTTCCAAGAAAATGGACAGTTCGATGTGAGTATTGCAGCATGGTAAGTTCAACTATATATGCGGAAGAGACTCGCAATTTGAAATGTTGTTTTTGATCGGAGTCTGACGTTGTATATTATTTGCATAAGGCATTCCGGCAAAGACGTGAAGCATGTGACGGCGAAAGTCTCCAGTGACTACAAAGTCACACTTATATACAGCCTCCGCACGAGAACTCGGTTCAGGTCTCTTGAAGAGCAAATAAATAGCAGCGCAACTTTGATCCAAGCCGTCCGCAAACTCAAGAAAGCCAATGATCCAGTTGCATATGTCTTGGCGGGCGAGTACTCTTACTCGGCGCTCAGCAATCAATCATTCAAAGGCCAAGATCGGTTTATCGTCAGAAATCTGGTACAAGCTGCTCAAAAGGTGGGCGGTCTCTCAGTATACTGCGGCTATCTCGACACTACCGATTGTAAAATAACTGGTTATGGATATGGAGAATCAGAAACCTCATCCGATCGGGGAGAGATTGACGAAACTGATTTTCAAAATTACCATGTGGCATATATTTCTCATACGCTGACGAATATGATACATCTTGTTGGCCCAACTCGTCTGTTCGAGGGCAAACACAGAAGTTGGGAAGGGCCGATTCTGACCTTCGGGAACCAGTTGAGCGAACTAACGCCAGATGATACAGAATGTGGAGATTGTTACTGGGAGGGGGATTATCCTGAAACGGAGAGATGTAAGTTCATCTTTTGTCGGCGGCATAGTATCGATATATATTATGAACCGTTTATAACCTAACTAACGACATTGCTTTTAGCCTATCAATCACCATGTATCGTAATTTATCCGACATCGTTAACACAGTCCCTGGACGAGCAAACCAAGGCCGAGAGCGTCAGCTGGAAGGCTATCAAGGCGATAGTCGACGGCGCCGACGAGAAGGAAATTGATCGTTTCGCAAAACTTTGTGTGTTGCGATTCTGAAGGGATGCCTAAGGCAAACCTTCACCGACAATGAGATCGTCGAAACGGCAGCGGTCTTGGACGGAGCTTTACAGAAATTATCGCAGCAAGCGAAAAATGGGGTTTTCCAAAAGTACGTCTTGATGTATGATTCTCACATGGATCAATCTCAAAGCTGGTCTTGCTGATCGAATTTTATTCCGTCGTCGTTATCCAGCTATGCAAACGTGGTTTTTGGGCCTGGTGGGAATATAAATTCCGTGCAACCCGTCCGGACTTCGGTAATATGGCCACGGAGCAGCGACAAATCGAACCATGCCAACCTCTATACACTCTTCCTGCAGCTCTTCACGCTCATGGAGCTGCTCCCCCAGAACTGCAGAGTGTTTTTTAATCCAATTCTGGAAGACATTTTCATGCAGCCAGCTTTCCTTGCCAACGGATTTTTCCCAATCATTCGGAAGGTATTCACGATCATGAATTGGCAGCCGGCAGTCGTCACAAAATTGTATGAGAGAGCCTGCACTATTTGCCGATAAAGCTAGTGATATGCTAACGAAACTTTCTAGCCTGCGTACAATTTTTATCGCCAATCCGAGCGAGAACTTACGACTGCAGATTGACGAGGATATGAAAAGATCTTTATCGCCCGACTCTCCCGGTCTCCAGATCTGGAAAACGATGTCTGGAAAATGCCATGAATTCATCATCGAAGGGATAAAAGAGCGTGCTCATATTCTGGTCAACGATAGCCAGTTCGGAATTTACCGCGATATCAAGCAAGTCGTCGGATTCAGCAAGCAGTCAATGAAACTGCAAAAGCCCCCGGGCTTCTCTCCTGAATCGCATACTCCTGAACCCAGCGATTTCGGGAACGCCCAGGTGGAGGCGACAACACAGCTCTGCGCTTATCTCCTCTGTATTCAGAACCAGCCAGACGCCGCATCTCTCACCGCACAGTTTCTGGACGCCCTGCAGCTACCAGACATACAGCGTTTCCCCGCCTATGACGCCAATTACCTTTTTGACCGATATAAGGCCAAGGTGCCCACCAATATTACATCCCTTCTACCCATTGCGGCGGAAGTCTACCAACTTTCTTATTTGTCGCCAGCATCTCAAGATCGGTCGGCCGCATTCAAAAAGTTTCTGAACTACTTCAAAGACCTAGTGCTTGTGACATATCCTTGCATGAAGCCCCCGGATATCATCCATGCATCGCTGCCACCTCTTAATTGTGGGCAACCTTGCCCGAAGAAAGGCTGCTTCCTATGCGCATCGCTCAACGAGTTCCTTTTGTCTCCCACCGCCCAACGCTTCAGTATGAATAGTGCTCAAGGCTTTAAGTTACACTTCAAAGACGTTGGCAGAAGTCTTTCCAATTATGCAGGTGCCAATATGATTCGAATTGATTTCACTCAGTTCGATCCGGCTTCAAGGACGGGGGACGCAAAGTTGGAAGTTACTAAGAGAGTAGTCGAGCAGCTTGAGAGGCGGGTACAGATCTATGCGCTAGAAGTTTCAGAGCGGCAGCGAGTGCTCGGGGCCATCGGAATCAAGGTTGGCTATGACGGAACGATCCTAGAGGAGCCATTTTATGAAGACCCAGAAGTCGCGGGCTGCAAGCCCAGGACAAAGCGTAAGGCGGCTGAGGCACTATATATAGAGTAGCAGGATGATCCACAACCATACAAGCGTCCAGGCCGGAACTGGGTAATCGCAAGCCTTATACAGTATATATATATAACATCAATGGTCTTCTATTGCTTTACCGTTGGTGGTTTGAACCTTTCATGTGGATTGATAATGTCTATAATCAGAAGTCCATCATCCATGTCGTACATTATTTCACCATCTTGTATACCCAAGATATGCGTGTTCATGAAATATGGCATCTGCAACAAACACGGTCCCGCGTTGTGCCGTTGCATTGTCGAAAGCGGTGAGTTTGAGGCCGCAAATGTTCAGATGCAGATGCAACAAATGCAACCAGCTTGCAGAGTCACATCTGAATTACATGGAGGCAGTAAGGATACGGGCTTCAGCATTCCAGGAGAGCTGAGTAAAGGACTCAATGAGGACCGAATTCAGGAGCCCATTGCAATCGCCCGAACGAGGAAGATGGACTCCAGTCCGGCCGTCACATCGTCCGGTGTTGGGCGCTAGAAAGAAGACACACTGCACTAGCTCCTGTTTATGAAATTTGCGTTGTAGCCCCAATTAACGTTCTTTTGCTCTTTTCTCAGGTTGACGACGCGACGAAGTTCTCCAGCAGACCTCATCGCCGACTTCACCATCGTGACTTTACCTCCGATAGGCTCCCAACCCCTTTGGTAATATTATTTCTCTCCGTCCCCCCCTTCGGCTAAGTTTCCTGCTGTCAGCTGCTCGGCCGCCTGGCTAGACCATCGTGGACGGCCTCGATTGAGCTCGGACGCGAGCCCCTTGCGTCGACTCAGCCAACTACGCGTGGGCGCTGGAGTTGAAACCCCTCGATTCAACAAAGCACATAAAGCAGCGAAGGGGCCCGCTAGTGTCATTCCCCTCTCCTCTCTCATCCCTTCCCTCTTCCTCTTCATTCATCTGCCCGTCTGTCCCTTTTCTCTGCTCTCTTATTAGCTACGGGGTCATCCGGATAGCTAATTACTTGAACAGCTTCACCATGGACGACATCATGGATGACGTGCTCAGTTCTGCGTCCGACTCCTGGGAGGACGACGACGACGACGAGTTGATGATAGACGGCGACATCGCTGGAGTCAGGTATGAATACCCTCGAGACAGGCAAGAAGAGGGTGGTGATGTGGATGTGACTGTAAGTATTCCAGCGAATCAGAGTGAAGCTGGCTGTAGGTTAACAAGGAGTTAAACTAGTTGGAGCTGGAGCTATATCAAATGCTTCAGAACGCTTCGTCTCACTATGAAGGCACATTTGCGTTCTCATCCCAATACTCCGCTGCTCCCAATCCTGGGCTCAAGGTTGCAGGGCTCGGTGGTTCCGCACTTAGCTTGCCCATCACACCAGAGACTGCAAGTGCCCTCTCTAAGCTAGGTGATGTTTCACCATTCGGCAAGGGAGAGAAGACTCTTATCGACCCTGAAGTCCGACGCAGTCGTCAGCTGGACCCGTCGAGTGTCGAGCTTGAGAACCCCGCGTTTTCAGAATGGCTCAACGACCAGGTCCTCCCTGAGATGACCAAGGCACTTGGTATCAGCTCTGATATGGAGCCAAAATTGAATCTCTACAAGCTTCTCATCTATGAGAGAGGAGATCATTTTAAAGCACATCGAGACTCGCCAAAGGAAGACGGCATGATCGGGACAGTCGTAGTCGTCCTCCCAAGTGTCTTTGAAGGAGGGGTCATTACCCTGACTCATGGTGATGAGGTCAAGACATTTGACTTTGCGCCGACTGGAAAATACAATACAACTGTTGCTGCATGGTAAGCACAAAACAGCCTACAATTTCCACAACGGCAATCCTGACATTCCGAGTAGGTACTCGGACGTCAAGCACGCGGTAGAGGAGATCAAGTCTGGATACCGGATCGCTCTTGTCTACAATCTAATTGTGGGGCAGGGTAGCATATCGGTGAAAGACACCGCTGTCAACTCCGACTTCTTAGAGGTCCTTCAGCGGTTCAAAGAGACAACTGAGCCGGTAGCTTTCATCCTCAACAACAAGTATTCTCTCAGCCAAAGGAGACAGGGCTTCAAAGGCGAGGATCGCTACATAGTATCAAATGTAGTCAATGCAATTAACAGAGTCGGAGGCATCTCATTGTGTTGTGGTGACCTTGAATTTCGAATATCCGAGGACGAAGACGAAGATGAAGACGACGAAGACGATGAAGACGACGAAAATTGCGAGCATAGTGACGAAGATGGCTCCGAGACCAAAAAAGTTGTAAAGAAACCACCACCCGACTTTTCGAAACTCAAGAATAGTAGCCGGTTGACTCTATCCAACTTGGAGCATGTTGCTGGAACGTACCGACATTTCACCAAGGAGTTGATCTGGAAGGGGAAGATGTACTCACTTGGACCCGAGCTTGTGGACCTGAGCCCCTTCAACCAAGAGGAAGAGGAGACAGGGAATGAGGGGGTCATATTCCACTCGTGTGAGTATAAGGCGGTGTCTTCCAAAGCAGCTCGACCCCTCACAGCTAACTTCGTGTTCCAGGGTATCGGACATCTTGCATTGTTCTCTGGCCAACATCCGAAGCCAAGTCAATCATGGAGCAAACGGCAGACCCTAGTTTGCCCTGGGATGACTTCCTGAGTATAGTCACTAAGCGGACTGCGCCTCAGGAGGCGCAACTGAAGAACCAAATCGAATTCACAAAGGCGAAGCTTTTGATCGAAAGATGCATCTGCAATCCGCCCGAAGACCACCGAGTGAAGCAAGCCGGGATGCTTGTATACACAAAGCTACAAAATCTCCCCAGCGAGTTTGTTTTCGAAATCGGTGAGAAGGAGTATGTACCACAAGCCATATGAATCACAGAGGCAATCCGGTGTTTGAATTACCGCTGACTCAAGAATGCTTTTCGATTTTCAAGGCTTCTGCGCTGCGCTAACCTGCTCGCGCAGGATATTGGACTGGTAGAGAAGCCAAAACCGTCGAGGCTTGGACTCCTAAGGCTTCTGAAATTGAAAACACTCTTCCCGAAAGACATACAATTCTCGTTCAACCGTACTGTTAATGAATTCCTGGGATCCCGATCGGTTGGTTTGAGTCCGGAAGACATCCTAGAATTTCTAGAGGTCTACGAAGAGTCGTCAGTGGGGATGCTTCGTCAATTGTAAGTTGATACCACCGAGCAAAAAGCGATATGTGGAACCTGCTCACGCATTTTCGGTATCTAGTCTCCATAGCGTTTTCAAAGCGCATCCAAATGTCGATCTCCTGCAGGATGTCTACGCCCTTGCTACTGAGAGGTGCCCAAAGGATTCTTATATCCGCGACGTCCTAAGCCAAGCCCTTCTATATGAATATCACGAGTACATCATTGAGGGTATCAAAGAACACTTCGCCACATCATACGAAAAGCGAGACCTGTTCTTGATACCAGGATTCAACCCTGAGCTATTCGAGTACTCAGGACTGGGACTCACGGGAAAGGAAGTTAAAACCAGTTCAACCACGAAACCATACGCGAAAAGTTTCAAAGATAAACTTATCGGATACTTTGAGTTCCTCGCGGATCTACCAGCGCCGCATCGGGCACGTCTCTTGTCCCTCTTTTATGACAGTATGAAGTTCCCGAAACGGCAACTCAGCAACCACGAAGATTATGAAAGGAATCGAGACATGTGCACCCGCCATCTGACTGCCGCGACTGAAATCATCAAATTAGCTAGTGCCAATGCTGCTCTCGAAAAGATAACAGGCGTTGCCGCCCTTCGGGAGAGTGTCATCGAGGCAGTGCTGGTGATGCACCCTATGAACAAGCCGGAAGCTCCAAGCTACTACCTCCCCGCCCACACTTCTTCAGGCTGCACTCACAAGGGATCCGGCTGCAGCGTCTGCGGTGTGTTGAATCAGTTCCTCCAGTCTAATACTGAATCCGAGTTTGTCATCGATGTGAACGGCGACGAGGAGTTGGAACACTATCAGCTGCTTGAGCGAGAACTCACCCCACATCGCTACATGATCGGCCGCGGCCCCGCCGTGAGTTACCCGTACGATTACGCCATCTCAGTTAGATACGACAGGCCGTACTATGGCACCACGGGTCACTTCGAGGTGACCAAGAAGGCGCTGAGGGATTACAAGGAGCTGAAGGAGAAGCATGATAAGAACATCAAGCGACGGAAGGAGTTGTTTGAGAGTATTGGGGAGGAGATGGATTCGCATTGGCGGATCAAACGGGAGATTGACGGTAGCCACGACATTCCGGACATGCAGCTAGACTAGTTGTCAGCTGAAGCGGACTACGAAAATCTGCACGCGAAGGCAACCTATGGCTCACCGTTGTGGTAGTAGACGAAGAGAAGGGCGAGAGAGCAGATCAGGTAGTCTTTGTGTAGTATTGGAAGACTCATGAACGGAGACACCAAGAAAAAAAATCCTTCTTGATCTGTTTGAAATGCTTTTGTTGATTTTTTCCAACGATGTAATACCTAAGACATGCATATAACGAAGGACACTTCGGCAATGGAGTTTCAGAAGGACTGGATGCGCATGCGCGTCCAGCTGGTCAAACTTCTATGGATATGGGAACTGGGGCATGGACCGGAACTGCTTTCGGGGGATCTTCAAATGCTTGTTTTGTACGTACGCTCATTAGTAGCATGCAACTTATCCTTATTTTGCTGTTCTACATTCGCCTTGGGGCATCGAGGCTAGTTCTGCAGCGGAACGCCGCTTATCCCCTGTGCACATCGGCGTATATCAATTCCGCATGATCGATTCGGTAATATGCGTATCTGCAGGGTTGTAGTACCAGTGATTCACTTGTGTAACAGTTGTAGGACTTGAAACTTTTGTCGCCATGGTCATATGGATGAGGCTTGTGGCAGATTTCATCATGTCTCCCAAGAAATCCTAGATATCTGCAAAGCAAATTGGAAGATTCACCTACAAAATCCAGGATGGGTTCCAACATCGATTAATCTCATATATATCACATGCATTCATTGGTAGATTTGGTCTAAGATGTCGTTTATTACTTAATGAATAGGACGTGTGATGTAAACTGCACGTCAGTGTTAGCATGTACGTGTTGGCCGGTAAATTTTCTTTTACAAGCTGTTCCTTTCAGCACTGCCATCTTAGAACGACTTACGCGTACCATGAACTCGATTTAGATTGCACATGCACCGCTATACGCAGGGCAGGTCTGATTTTCTCTTCCACTACCTAAAATGCAACGAAACAAATGCGCATTGAACGATTCCTTCTCACGGCATTCTTCGCCGGTGTGCAAGGACCCTCAAAAATCCTGTTGGTGGAGGTTGTCGCTTCGCGATATTCCCTGACGTCATGGTGATATCCACAACCCTGGTCGATGCGATCACGCTGCATTAGTGTGGTTCAAACACACCGGTTCTCGGCGAGGAAGGTCGCCACCGGGGCGTTCTGGCTGATTCTACTATATTGCCGGCAGCCGCCTGGCTAGCGGATGAAGGAATACTTGATGAGCACGTTCGTATCGACTCGATCGGGTGGTGTGATTGCGATATAACATATGAGTCTGCGGGCATACGTATCGGCTGATTTGCACGGGGAGGAAAGCTTTGGGGTGAGAATAAATTGGGCTTGTCCGCAGCTGGGCGATTTGCCTCTCTGCTAGCATCCTTCTTTCCTCAATTTCGACTCTAAGCATCTATTGGTATACTGGCATCAAGTCAGGAATCATATCACATTTAAAATTATACAAACCGACAGATCCGAAGAAATTTCAATCCAAGTTACCAGCTTGTAGAACCTGAACGAATCTTAGGGCGGTGATACAAAAGCCGCACCACACAGCAAATTCGAGGGATACAACAACACGCAACACAATAATGTCAACGACACAGGAGGACTATTTTGGCGACGCTATCGACAGCGACGCCTCCGCCCGCCGACACAGGCGCAGTCGGCAAAAACACAGCAAACCGCGCCCGCGATCCCATACTCCAGACACCGAAGACGCCTCCGAGCCGGAGTATGTAATCCCTGAGGCCCATCACGAGGAACGAGAGTACCGGAAACCCGGCCACCGACACCGCTACCGCGAGACAGTCGACACTATCTATGGGCCGGACTCCGATGTCGACGGTGCGAGCACGGACGATGGCGACAGAAAAGTCCGGAGACGAAAGCACCGTCACCGCCGACGCGAGCGGCTCCCAGACGACGCCAGCAGCACGGTCGCAGAACCGGAGAGCGGCACTGAAAGCGAACGGGATGTACAAAGCCGTAGCGTTCGCAGCTCTAGCTCTCACGGCGGAATCCTCGACCGAGCAAAGACGTTTGGAGAAGCTGCACTTGCTGCGCTCGGTCTAGAGGAGGTGAATAAGCGATCGCGGTCGCGGAGCCGTAGTCGAGGGCGGGGTCGGAGGGACTCCAAGTTCTCGGATGAGGGCTACGATTCGAATGCGGAACGGCAGTCGCGCTCTCGCTCGCGGCTACAGAGTAATGCTGCCCAGGCATCGATGATCGCAGCCGCCGTCGAGGCATTCCGGGCTCGCAAGGAGCCCGGCGGGGTTACTGGCTCTAAAAGCTTGAGGAGGGTAGTGGAGGCGGCTGTTACCTCTGGAGCCGTTGAGAAGTACCTCGACAGGAAAGGCGAGAATGATAAGAAATCAAACAAACGGGTTGCTGAGGCCGTAATTGCAGGGTTGGCGGCGCAGCGCGGGCTCAATGGCCCGAGGAGTAAGAGGAGGGGCGATGGGGATGAAAGGCGAGATCCGCTCAAAGACCTTGTGGCGAGCGGACTTATCGCTACTGCTGGGAAGAAGTTTCTGGACTACCAACGATCAAGGTCGCAGTCGCGGCCTAGGGAGCGGACGCCGGATAGCTCACCGGAGCGGGACCGGCCGGGGCTAGATCGCAGACGTAGTCGAAGTGCGCATGTCGGGCAGGCGCTAGCTGCGGTTGGACTTGGTGGCCTTGCGGCTGACCGTTTCGGACGAAGCCGGCGTGACAGCAAAGACTCACGACGGTCCGACTATCGCGACGATTCGTCTTCCGACAGCAGTCTTTCCGACTCGGACCTTTCCCTGGACGAAGACGCTGAGAGAGATCGCCACAAACGCCTCCGCCGGAAGGAAATCATCAGCATTGCGCTCGCCATCCTCGCAGCTCTCCACGTAGGCCAGGCCGGTTACGACGCCCACGAAAAGCGCGCCGTTCGGAAGGAAAAGCTCGAATCCGGCAAAATCTCACAAGATGACGCCGACCGATTGCAGCGCAAAGCCCTTTTGAAAGACGCCACAGCCGTGGGCCTCGCCATCTTCGCCGCCACAGAAGCAGTCAAAACTTTCAAGGGCATGCAGCAATGCCGACAACGGCGCCACGAATTCGACAATAAGCACGCCCAAATAGAAGAGCACAGACGGCAAAAGGCAATCGAACAACCCTACGACGATGACTATCGCCCCCAGCAGCCACCAAGGCCACCGAAGGGCGAGTCGAACAGATACTATAGCCAACCAGGTTACATGGGCCCGCCGCCTGGCGTGCGAGATACGCCAGCGTACCCTTACTATCCCGCTGAGGGGACGATTCCGCCGACGGCATATGTAGCGCCGAGGGATGCGTACACAAGAGATGGGCGGGATATTCCAGTGGTATACCCCAGCAGCGTTACCCATGCTTAATTGGTTAGGCGTGAGCTTAACGTTCATCTGGGGAAGTATGATCTGACTTGTGGTTTTCGGTGCGTGTTTCTAGAGACATCGCCATTGAGCAGTAGTTTCGAAGTACGCTCATGATCGGCTTCTAAAGAAGACACACAACTAGCTATAGTTTCCTTTTGAATTATAGTATTATCTACGAATTTCCTTGGGTGTGTTTCCTATGGTGTTTTTGGGTCCGCTTTGTTGTTATGCGTATCTTCCCGCGCACGGCCTCTCCTTTTGTGGGTACTTGTATGTTGCATTGATATCTTCGATTGATCTACGAACGTAACGACCGATTCATGAGTTGATGAGATTATATTACCTATGTTGTAAATTGGTTGCTTTGTTTCTATATACTTCAAAACTTGTGAACTTGCATGCAGCTGCAATTTTTTTCCGTGACGGAGGTAGTAATTATTGTGGATATATATGTTCCATATAACCAGAAACTATGATTATTTGTCTTAATGAAGGAGTAGTACCAATGTATTGCTAGTTGAGTCCATCGATCCCCAAACGCAAACAATATTAAAATAGGAACACCACCATAAAGCATCTGTCTCAGCCAATTCACCGTTTCTGTGTTCTCGGTATATTCCGCATCACGGTAATGACCCACTTGAATATCCTATTATAGTTGAATCATGGCAACAGGTGTGATGCCACTGCAGCTAGGCCACCAGCTTCAGCCGCAATCGGAGGTAGCCTTGTATACAAGAAGTTCGACGCACGGTAGCGCCTCGCTGCTGCTGGCCTGCGAGATAATTGGAGCTCGAGGCGGATGTGGGGGGTAGATATCGAGTACTAAATCTGTATTTTCCGTGTGATCTATCTGTAGCTAGGCGTTGATGCAGGAGTTCGTACATGTACCTATACGTGGAAGTTAAATTGCAACGGGTACTTGTTGACTCTGGGATAGGAGGACGCCACCACCTGGTTCGGAGAGTATTTTAGTGGAGCCGCTAAGTTTTACTCCTGTGTGACATCTAAATTCGGGAGGCTTCCTGTAGGTTATCCGAATCACACTGTCGCGAGGACTGTCCGGATGTAGGGGCTTCCGGAACCAGATCTGATATGCGTTGTGGTGTTGGATAATTGAAAAGGGATGCACGCGAGTCATCCAGCTGGAGATTTCGCGAGCCTCGATAACCGGAACCCAAGGTACGACACGGGTATCGATAAAGACGTCGAGACACGATAAACCTTTCGCTTGGGTGATTATAAGACAGTACCTCTTGATGGAGCGTTTCTCAGGTCTTTCGCGCCTTTCGTCGAAGAATCGATCGAATCTCGAGACCTGATCATGATCGAGCCCCTCGACCTCAAGCTTCTCTCAGTTGCATCCAAGCAAAGCTCGGCAATTGAACTTCCCGAAGCCACTGACGCCTCCCAAGCACCAGTGAGGCTGCAATCGACCGGCTGAGGGCGAAGCCGAAGCCTCAAGTCGTATCACCAAAGCTCAGAACAATGAAGCTACACGAGCAAGCTTTGCTTAGCTGACCGGGTATGAGACGAGCCGGGGTCCGAAATTATGTCAGCATGATCAAGGAGGTATTTTTGAAGCCATGCGGCCCCACAAAGGAGGATCGTGGGAGGACGGTCCTGCAATATGAAATTCGGGTGCACACCCCTGCAGCCGTATCGATATCTTGCATGGCTAGTGCTGACGGCGGTTCCAGCCAAGTGCCCGGATAGCGCAGAGCCCAATCATGGAGTAGCAATTGTTCAGCCGGTCGAGTACCTGCCATTGGAAGAAATGGGACAACTGTCTTCACGGCGTTCGTCGGGCCGGAAGGATGCAAATTCTCACTTTTGCACATTCAGTTGGTTAATTGACTCGAGCGATTGTACCGCCGCATTGCATTGGCGTTGGGGGGGCGCGCTCTGACTCGCGGTCCGCGAGTATATAAGGCGACCACATCTGCATGAGTAAGGTTCCTGTCCTCCAACTCTCGTCTCGCTCAGTCTCGACGAGACATTGATATCGATCGATAGGTGATACGCCTTCGACCACAGTTCTTTGTATAATTATCGACGTGGCCCGCAGCTGCCCAGCTGCCCGTTCCGGCGTCCGACGTCCCGCTTGTGTTACGTGCGGCCCCTGGCGCGCTCCTCGCTTATAAAAGGGTAAAGTTATATCTGCACAAACTGCTTACACGCCTCCTGGCTTCGACGGGCTGAGGGGTCGACTCGATACCAACGGAGACCGTGGAGCTGTTCCAGCTTCATCTGAACCCACATATCAGGTTGTCTAACCGCTACCCGCAACCATGGTTCAACTTGGCGAATACGAAATCTCAGGCACAAATGTCAAGAATGCGGTGCTCGGCCTCATCGGCATCTACATGCTGCAGGCCACTGTTCGGTTCTGTGCAGAGTTGATCTATTGGCGGCGGAAGTTCAGGTCGGATCCTGACCTGGTAAGTCGATTCCCCGGATTGGTTTCCAGGCGAGATATACCATAACGGCAGGCGATATCTCCGTTATCGTATTCGCTACATGGGCAGATACGAGATGTCAGATGCTAACCAGGTACTCGGGGATTGTAGCCGCAACCGCCACACCATTGGCTTTTTGGACACCTGCTCGTCATGGCAGAGGTGGCTTACTCGCTGCCTCTCGACGTTCACCCGCACGTCCAGCTGCCCTTCCTCTTTGAGAAGTACGGCCTGAAGGACAAGGGCGTCGTCTACCTGGACCTCTGGCCCGTCGGCGAACCGATGGCTGTGATTATGGATCCGAATCTAGCGTACCAAG
This sequence comes from Drechslerella dactyloides, assembly GCA_020064725.1. Classification (NCBI taxonomy): domain Eukaryota; kingdom Fungi; phylum Ascomycota; class Orbiliomycetes; order Orbiliales; family Orbiliaceae; genus Drechslerella; species Drechslerella dactyloides. The sequence goes on from JAGTWJ010000017.1 coordinate 1,155,891, forward strand.
TGACTCAAGGCACTCCGCTTCCGAAGGCCGAAAAGACACTGGATGTCGTTCTCATGCCCCTCACCGGCGCGAACAATATGATCTCTGTCTCCGGGAACGCTTGGAAATTCTGGCGTACGGTGTTCAATCCTGGTTTCGCGCTCCAGCATCTCATGACGTTGGTGCCCGGTATCGTGAAGGATTGCGAGGTGTTTTGTAAAGTTATGGAAAAGCACGCGGCTAGCGGCAAAATCGTAAATCTGGAGAAGGCGACAACCTGCCTCACGATCGATATCATTGGACGTGTCGTTTGGTAAGTGTAACTCGTCACGGTCTAGTGGCTAGCTGGAATGCTGGGCTATATAGCTTCACTTCTCGCAGGCCGGCGTGAAAGATCAATGCTGACGGGTTATTCATGCAGTGACGAGGAACTCGACACGCAGCATAAACCTCACGATCTCGTTGAGGCATTCAAGTCACAAATCAGCTGGCTCCCTCCACCTAATGAGTACAACCCGTGGAAGCGATGGCACCCGCTCCGCCCCTTCATGTTCTGGTGGAACCAGCGTACCATGCGCGGCATCATCGGTGGTATGCTTGACAAGCGCTTCTCGACGCGCGATCCGACCCGGAACTCTGGAAAGCGTCATAAGCCGATTATCGACCTAGCGCTCGAGACTTACTTCCAAGAAAAAGGTGGTAAAATCGATCATATGGATGAGGAGTTTCGGACCATGGCAATCAGTACGTTCTTTGAATATCTTTCCACGCCCCTTCAAGTGTGCCTTCTGACGGGCTTTATTCTCACACAGCGCAAATGCTCGTTTTCGTCTTCGCCGGCCACGATACCACCAGCTCGACCATCTGCTACATCTTCCATAAACTATCAAAGTACCCGGAAAAGATGGCGCGCGCTCGCAAGGAACTCGACGACATCTTTGGTCCAAATCTCGATAACGCCGCTCGAATGATCGAGAAAGAACCCTCCCTAATCAACAAGATGGAGTACTGTACCGCTATCATCCGCGAGATCCTGCGCATGTATCCCCCTGCCAGTTCCGTGCGCGGAGGTCAAAAAGGGTGCGTCCATCATCATCGTCCTATAACCTTATATACTTCATGATTACTGGACCGAATACTGACGTCGATGATGCGCGTACAGCTTTTACATGAAGGACCAGAAGACCGGCCAACTCTACCCAACCGAAGACATGGTGGTCTGGGTTGCCTCCCTCCCCGTCCATGTCAACGACAACTACTGGAAGGACCCACGTGAATTCCGCCCAGAACGCTGGCTCGAAGGGGAAACCACAAAGGAGGCTTGGAGGCCCTTCGAACGTGGCCCCCGCAGCTGTATCGGACAGGAGCTGGCGATGCTTGAAACCAAGGTCATCATGGCATTGACGCTGCGCAGATTCGATATCGAGGCGCAGAAGCAGCGGCCGCCTGCGAATGGGAAGAATGAGGTGTGTGGGGAGCACGTTTACCAGGTGTTGGCGGGTAGTGCGAAACCAAAGGGTGGAATGCCGTCGATTGTCAAGATGGCGCCGCCGAGGATTATTTAGTGGCGGTTTCGATTGCGATTGAGTGCACATGGGGTGGTGGCGTGCATCGACTAATTGCGAGTAGAAGAGTTGGATGGAGACGTTTGCTTGTACTGGTAGTGTGGAGTAGGAATTAATGGAGTATACAGGATATTGCTGGGATATAAAGATGAAGTCAACCGGTATATAAATATATATTGGTCACTGAATTGGCTGTTAATTCTCAGAACAATACAGAAGAAAAGTCTAGCTTGCGAGATCAAGTGGATCTATATGAATCGTAGTCACACTTGTAATGGATGTTTGAAGGTCTAAGACTTCGTCACCTTGCCGACTGAATTGAGACCCAAGGTATCCACGCGGTCACTGGACTCGGCGAGGGCCTCTGTGCGCATTATATCCTTCATGAAGAAACCATGCTTCTTCCACGGCCGTGGGAACTTGGCCTTCTGCTCGGTAATAAGGGGATATGCATCGCCGAAACCAACACCGGGGTGGAACAGCGCTGTTGCGAAGCTCAATATCACGATCATCCTACAAATTGCAAAATGCACGTCAGCAATTTCTTACCGCTTCCCAAATCTTCACAAGCTAGAACTTGAAAGTTGAAATCAAAAATCTGACGCAACAGGGGAATACGTACACGCCTTCTAGCACGCAAAATGCCCGCTCGTCCCTGGCAAACCGCCCGGTGTACCCTTCCCGCAATTCTATGATCCGGTAAACACTCCTCGCATACAGCGCCACCGCTGCAACGACCAGCCCGACGAGAAACAACTTGAACTGCACAGTATCCCTCGCCTTCTCGTACCGCGTCTCCCACGCGCCTCTGCCCGCGCGATAACAGCGAATTGCAAACTCAGCCGCCAATACCAGCCATATCGTCAGCGAAAACACCTGGAAACACACGCCCGCCAGACCAATATGCGCCCCTGTCGTCGGCGCACGGCCCTGGCTCGCTGACAGCGACGAGATGATCCCACCGGGCAGTTGGATCACCAGCGAGACGATGTCGTTGATGATAAAGAAGTAAGTGTACACTTTCGGCTGCACACGGCTGATGTCCGCCCCGTAGACGATCACGATGCGCGTCAGGCAGAGGTAGATTCCCGCAGCGAAGAAGGTCGGACCGAGACCGATGCCGTTGATTTGGATGAAGAAAGCGGGCAGCGACCATGGGTTTGTGTAGGCGATGATGCGACCGGCGTACCCAGACATCTCGAGCGCACAGCCGATGAGCAGGCAGATGCTAAAGCCGGAGGTCCTGTAGCGGAGGTAGAGGAGCAGATGGGCGGTGAACGCGATTGTGAACAGGACAAGAAATATGGCGTTCATGACGAGAGAGGGGCGGTAGCCGAACCAGCTGGCGGAGACGGGACAGAGGCCCCAGGTGCACTGGAGGATCCCGATTTCTTGCGACATGGCGAGTCTACTATGGCTAGAGACTGTGGAATGGGAGAGGGGAGTAATTCAGATAAAGAAGTACCAGTCAAGATGCTGGCGAGATGATCCTTTCATTTAGAGATGTCCAGAAATGAACTGTCCGTAGGCGGTATGGTATAGTAAGATATCGACTTGTTCTGAAGGAAGAGACACTCTGGTGATTGAAAATGCTCGAGGTCGAATTGTCAGTCTTTATAGAGGATAACATTGCATACGTACTCGAGTACTCATGCTATAATGTTTACTCACGGGAAGCCTAAGTTCCGGAGTAGAGGGCCGCTGTTTAAGGAGGACGTCATGGCCGCCAGCTTTACAGCCTCCATTCTGCCAATTAATTGAACCCGGTGAAATAACATCTTCGTATTCGAAATGCAAGCAGAGCAACTATGTCAGGGTCTTGGTATGGCTTTATCCTATCGTCTTTATACGGAAGCACGAGCATTGATCTTGCGACTCGCATTCTGCTACCGTTATTCCTGTGGTATACGTCGCATCTCGAACGTATCTCAAGAGGAAGAAATCCGCCTCGCTGAGAGGCTATCGAGACTCCGGGAAGCACTATCCCGGTTCGGGTCGTATCATAATTGGTATTTCTCTGTACGAGGCGCCTATTGTCACGTTGGTCGTGAAATTTGCAATTTGATGCGAATGGGACGGAGAAGTTTATGTATGGGGAGCGTGCATTTAGTGTCGCATGTTGGAAACCTCCATTTTGGGTGGCAGGTGGAAGCGGGTCTTGGCAATTGTGGGGATTTCCGGGGTTTGAAAATACGAGTGGATTCGGAACAAATGCCATGCAAGGCTTGAAGCGATTCAGACAAGACGGACAAGACTCGTTCCGGAGGCTTGCACGTGGCGAGATCGAGGATGGAAGACAGTGCGGGAGCTCCATATCGATATCGGGTTAAAGTTAGTTTTATCTTTTAAATTTTGCCCTGTTTATTAATTATGGTTGTCTACTGGACATATACGGACACGACGCAGTCTAGTCTGGTTTATACTGTTTACGAGGCCAGTCTAGTCTTCTAAACACTTGCAATGGCCGAAAATATTTATATCTGAAGGGAAGGATCTTGATGTGTGTGTCTTAAGAACGCGATAAGATGTAAATTAATATTACTTATTCGAGACCAATTAATCTCTGGCTCTATATAAAACGATTGCGTTCTGTGGCAGCAATTTAGATCTCGATCAATCTAGCTCGATACATTGGTCCTTATATTTTTGGTCGCTGTCTCAACTACCCAAACACCACTCCAACAAGGTAGATTGGTTGGCGTATCACTATCGATATCGGTACAATGTTTACTGATCGATACCTCTCCAAATTTTGCCACGGAACTCCGTTCTTTGCAATTAGCATCGACACCGCTTTCAAGGTCCAAGCAATATTCGTCACGGCGAATCTGGCTGGTTTTGCGTTGTCCTCTGTGGGTTGCTGACAGAGCAGGAGGTACAACCAGGACATATACGCCGACGGGGAACAATCGAGGACATTTTCAAGCTCTCTGCGGTCGAGGCCCCCGTCGGGTTAATAATCACTAACATAACCACGTCTACGCAGGTACGGAAAACTCTGGTGACTAAGGAGAGTAATCGGAATACCTGCAATGCATACAGAACACTCCGTGTTCTGAATACATGTTGCGGGCAAATGTCCGTACGTACGTTTGCAACGTTCGAAGGCCGAAACGATAGCCGGTAGACCGTCTTGCGAGTCACATCCCGGTACGCGTACGGGTAAAAGCTGTCGAGCTATATTTGCGCCAATGAAAGCTTGTACTGCTTATTCAGTGCCCCATGGAGGGCAAAGGTATATTTAGTAATGCTCCGTCTCGCGCCAAGCTGCAAGCCTGGCAATCCACGCACTCGTCCACGTAACTAGTACACCGTGCAAGGGACTTTTCCCAGTGTAAGCCACATTGTGCACACGCAGGCTACTTGCGGGGCATGGGAGTAAGCTACAGCACGTATAAGTAATCAGATAAACAATGGGTGGGTGCGGTAGCGTTATCGAATCTTGTCCAAATTCGGTCGACTTAAACGGTTTACACAGACTGTACTGATACTGATATCGATAGATTCTTGAGCCTCATTAGGGTTATCTATCATATATTTATACTAGAATCTATATAGCTTGATGCAAATCCAGATATCGGGTTACGGTGTAACAAAATTTAGCAATTACTGGCAGAACTATCTCAAGATTTCTCGCGATACTTTGATACGTCATCCTCCCAGCAAAATCGCCGACTGGCTGTGTTCGACGGTTATACGGTCTCCAAAGATAGCTCGGTCATTCAGCCTCAAAATGCATCCCTAGCTAGCTACAGTTGAGTGTAGCTGCCGAAGCATTCGCGATATCTTAATGTTTCCAGGCAGTGATATCATTCTAGCATCTGCTAATCCTGCCTTAGGCGCGTAGGCGCTGCCTGTGATAAGTCGGCCGTTCTTGCGGGTTTGACATTGTTTCCGTCCCGGAGCTTTCGGGCAAACATTGAAATCGCCCACGGAACATTTACACCAGCCTCGGTGGCTTCGGTCGGAGCCTCAGAGTCATTACTATCGGATGACGCCAGCCGCAAGGCGTCTCCGAGTCTCTTCTAAGGCGCCAAGCGCATCGCGACGTACGTCGACGTCCATCGGGAGCTTCGCTGCGGATTCGTATTCGTTGATTGCGTCGAGGTGTCGCGCAGTCGCAACGCGAGCTGCTTATGTCATACACACCTGGGAGGATAAACGCTCCGAACGACCGGGGCAGGAACCTTTGACCTTAATTCCAACCAACCACATTGCTTCGCTACCACCGGCCACCACGGCCTTGACGCTCGTGCTGGATCGAGGAGGATGCACGGCTTACACACCGAGTTACTGTGCCCTGTTCCTGTCTGACCGCCGGCTGCTTGGTTCCCTCATTCGCTCGTACCACTTGTGCTGCAGGCGCAAAGAGCGGTTCTGAGTTCAAGTTAAGGTTGGTCGATGACGGTGTTCCCGAAGCCAACAGAGACGTTCCTATCCATCCGGCCTGATCCTGACGTCTTTGGTAAGAGCCTCATGTCGGATTCGAGTCCTCACGCTTTCTTTTGCTTCGAACCCGCAATGTGCGATCTAAGCCTCGCCGTCTTTGCTGTACCCTGTGAAGTTGGTGACGAACTAGCGATGCCAGCTAAGGCTGCTTGGAATCGTGGTCGTTGTTGCAAGGCTTCTAAGCGGATGAATTGAATCACCGTGGTGGGTATTTCGATTCAATGCAGCTGGTAAGCGGCGCTATCGCCATGATATAAGCCTTTTGCGAATGCAATCTACGAACTGAATCAAAAACACTAACCGTCTATATATTTCCAGGTATCTGAACCACATCTAAGACCTTCCTTTCCCACGATACCAGGTCAATTCGTCATTCCACATCCACTGCATCCGACGACTTGCAGACGCCACTTGGATTCCCATTCAGGCTCCGTTTTGGTTGTGGTCAAACACACGCTATCGGGTGAATCCGCTGGAGCCTCCGTCTATAATTTCCCATACAAAAAACCCACATCGAAATATTCCTCGTCGTGGCCAAAGCTTGGTGACTGGCCATACCCTCTTGACTTTGCTTATTCCACAGCTATAGGCCTGTTCGACGGAGCCTTTTCTCCTCACCCTCGTGCGCTGGTCAAGCCCTTAAGTTGGTTTCAGGGAAATCCCAATCCACACCCGTCCCAACAAAGCAGCTTACTTTATCACTGTTTTCCGCCTATGAAGCATTGAGTTGTATAGTAAGCATTGAGGGTATCTATATATACTGGGATATATATATAATAACTGAGGCTTAAGGACTCACAGCAGTCTCCTCAATTGCCGGGCAGTCTCCTCGTCATCTTTCCCTCACAAGTCGAGAGACGGTTTAGAAAATTCGTTTGACAAGCCAATACCTTCCAGTCGAGGCTTCCCCTCATTTACCACTCCTCAGACGGACTATTGGGGATCTGGAAATAAGGAGTCGACCACAGCTTACCTTGGGGGGTCTGACGACGCTTTATATACTTCGCCTTCTGCTGTCGTCACCATGTCGTCTCAAGGAAGGCCAATAACTATCCGCAAGAGCTGCCAGTTCTGCCGAGCCCGAAAGATTAAATGCTCCGGGACGGCGAGGTGTGAAGCATGCACGGAGAGAAACCTAGACTGCGTATACGCTCCGGAGTCCGCGAAGGGCCGACCCCGAAGAGTATCTTCCTCGGCAGCTGCTCGAGCAGCTACTGCTCTTATGCAAGCCAGAATCAAGGCAAGTCGCCCAGGAATATTATCCTCATCATCATGTTGAACATTCAGGAACTTACCGCTAGACTCCTCTTGCTAACACTCTCCCGTCGGCTTGCTGCTCAGGACCATGAAGCACGACAAGCAGCACAGGCAGCAACATCATCTTCAACTCAAGATTCTAAGAACCCCGTCTCCGATGCGGGATCTTCCCTTCAGAAGAGCAGCGACAGCTGTCTCTCGTATTCCTCTACAGACTTCCAGAGGGAGGCTTCGCTGTTGTCCTCCAAGACTGTCGAGAGCTGGACCCGAATCCGGCCTTTCATGGAATGGAACCCGGATAGCACCATTGCACAGGACATCGAGAATCTCTTCCGCCAGGAATTCGAGAGAGAGTACCCTCCAGCCGGTGATAACCCATATCTTCGAGTCATCTCAACTTTCGTCGACAAGATGAAAGACATTGACGAGAGTAGCGTCCCTGCCACCTTGCAGAACCGCGAGCTCTCCGACAAAAACTCCCCATCAAGCGTTTCCAGCCCGAACTCAGAGGCGATGGAGGTGCAGTACCGGGCACCAGTCATGTCCTACGACGGCGTCCTGACTTTCATGGCGCAGGAAGTCGTGGAGATGGTGGCAATCATGTACGGTCGGTTGGGTTGCCAGCACCTGGAAGACTCAGCCGGGAAGTTCTACGTCAAGAGCTGCCTTGGTGACCCGACCACGTCGATGTTTTCCAAGTCTATTCTGAACGGCACGGCAGCGCAGAAGCCCAGTCCTCTGGCAAGATTCGAGCAGCATCAGATCGTACAGATGGTCGAAAGCTGGTTCAGCTTACATCCGCTCAGCGGGATCGCCTCGAAGACGCTATTCCTTCGCCAGTTCCGCGACGGCAAACACGACGAGATCCTCCTCAACCTTATGGTCGGCGACGCGCTATACATCGGCGACGGGCGGGTTGGCTCCAATGCTGGCGAGCCGTTCTTCGAGTACGCCTGTGCGCTTATGGGTACTCGTAAGACGGACAAGTTCTCCCTCTCCATCATGCAGTCGTGTCTTCTCCTCACCTGGCACTACCTATGCATCGGGCGCGGACGCAAGGGTACCGCCTTCGCAAGCATGGCATGCGCGGGGACGAACCGGGTCCTGATCCAGCTGAACAACAAACCGATCACCGGACAAGGCATGATTAACGGCGTCGATATCGGCGAAGTCGAGACGGAGCTGCTGAAGAATGTCAACAGCGTGCTATCGCTTTTGACCCTCTGGGGCTTCATGCAGTTCGACACTCCCTTCGCTGACTTTCTCCCCGCGGTACCTCTCGCCTCCGAAAGCCTGCCCGCCGACCGCCGCTTCTCCAAGGTCGCGGAGCTGGACGAACGTAGCGGCAATCTGTCTACCCGCCGCCGGCAAGCATACATGATCAAGTCCTGGTGGGCGCTTCAAAACATCACATCAACCTGCTCGCACATCTACGCTCTATACCCGCGCAACGCCCCGTCATCCGAGAAGCGAGACGATATGTTCTGGGTGTCCCTCCACCGCCTCAAGGGGATCAATCAGAACATCCCACTCCTCTGCCTCCGCATCCGCAAGGTTCTCGAGGAAGCCGTCCGCTCGCTCGACGTCAGACTGCAAGGCGATGCATCGATGGATGCAGCAGCCGTGACAGTGCCGCTAGTCCTCTACTACGTCATCATGATACACTTGCTTTTCCCCGCTGTTGTCGAGGAGGACGACTGGAGCGTTACAGTCGACACGATGTCCAAGTTTTTCGAGACGTCCGAGGCGCTGATGGGAGCACTCAAGCGGTTCGAAGCAGAGTCTGGCGAGTCGCCCGGCGATAACAAGTGGGTGTTCTCCCGCGCCATGTTGCCGCCCGAGAGCACGGATATCGCGATAGCAAACATGATGCTGCTTGGTATCGATGCGTGCGGACGCGCCCTCGAGTATTTTATCGGCTGTGTGGATAAGGAGAGTTGGGCGGAAAGCCAGATCGTTCTAGCATATAGCATCCGGCTGCGAGAGGTCGCCGAGCAGCTGCTCAAGGCTTGCAAATTCGCAAAGCTGAATTCCGCACGGCGGTTGAAGGAGGTGAAGCGGCAGATCAAGAAGGTGCTCGCGAGGCTGGATGAGTGGAAGATGTTTGATGCCGAGAGCCCCATGACGGAGCCAAAGATGCCGCAGCAAGATGCGTTTGGAGAATTCGATATCGATCTGGCGGCGAGTGCCGCTGCAGCTGCAGCGTTCAACCTCGCAGGTGACTATAGCAACGCTGCAAACTACGACTTTTCCAACCTTGATTTCGATACGAACATGGCGCAGTGGCAGCTTTCAGCGATGGCAGCCACCTCACAGCCAGGATCGCGCGGGGAGCAGCTGCCGTCGCCGCCAATGTCGTCGTCCGCACAACCGCAGTCTCGGTCTGCGTCTGCCGGGAACTCGCCCGAGTTCATCATTTCCGCGGCCTCGCCAAACATCCCGGGGATCGCCTCCACTGCCTCGTTCCCAGCAACCGCGCAGGCAAGCTCCTCCCTTTCCATGGGCATGTCATCGACAGGTTCCACAGCGCCAAGCATCAGCATTGACCCGACATACCTGGACGGCGGAGACATCGATATCAACGCGGGAACTAGTGCGGCGGCGCAAGGCCAAATGCCGGAAATAAAAGTGCCGGCGCCGCATGATTTCCAGGACTTCTCGTTCAGTAGCTACAACACGCACTTCCCTAGTCCGGAGACGTTCTGGATGACGAGGCCGCCGGGGGCAGACGCGGATCCAAAGCTGCTCGAGCAAATGAAGAAGCGGGGAGGGCAGTGAGGGTATGTATATTACCCTGTCGAAGTTTGTCATATTACGATGTTGATATTTTTTTCTGAGGGTAGACGTGGGCGTTCCGGCGAGATGGTGGTAATCGTAGGTTGGTTTGTTGGTTGTGGTATTTTTCAATCCACTCATTGTCGATATGTGTGGGTGGCTTGTGAGACCACTCGGTGTTAAACCATCTTTTTCAAATTTACTTAAATTTCTATCTATTTCTTCTGATATTTTTGCTCTTCTTTCTCTCTTTTGTTCTATTTTGCAGACCACCGGTTACTACAATCCTGTAGGCGAGTAAGCGTTGGCTATGCGGTTTATTCAATGAAACGTTTGTGTATCTTCAAATTATGATTACTCCACGGTCTCCCACTCTTAGTCTCGGGGCCAGTCCCACTCTCATAAAACGAATAACAATGAATACGGGCAATAGCAGCGTGAATGATATGTCAAAAACCTCGTACGGAACGCCGGAAAACACAAAGATCAGTCTTGTAAATGCACAAACACCAGCATCTTCTATAATACAGCGCCTGATAACGCACACAATGATAAGCTGCAAGGTGGAACATGCTATTAATGGGATGCCAGAGAGGAAGACTCGCTCAGCGCTGCGCTTACTATCATCCGCCCCAAATACTCGACTTGAAATCACTGATTAAGAACACGATACGTCTCTCGCCGCGCGAGACAGAGAGAAATGTGGAGAGAGAATGAAAAAGGATACAGGAAGGTAATGTGGTGTATTATTTCAGACCGGTCAGAAACCACGATCCCGCGTGGTTCTCTTCATCGGACTCCGAACACCGTAATCGACACCGCCGCCCCACACATTTCCGTTCTTCCCAGGCACCTTGCTGCCCATCGCGGGACTTGGGCGCGCGCTGCCACCTAGCGACGTGGTGCCTGTTGCAACTTTGCGCGCAGGCGTCATGAGGTCTGCCGTTGAGAAGCTTTTTCTCGACGAGGACACGCTCGACGAGGGAACGCCGAAGCTCCTCCTACCGGATGGAATGGAGTTTTCCCGAGCATGATGCTTCATAGCCTGCGTGTGAGCACTCGTCGGTGTGTGCGAGTACGCATCGCCGTTGGCTTCCGGCGTTGACTTCTTGAATCCCGCGAAGAGGCCGCCGGCGGCGCCTGGCGTCGTGTGGCGCGCGTAGACCGGATTCGGATGGGTGTGGAAGCCGGGCATGCGGACAGCTGGACTGGCGGTGACGGACCCGCCGTACTCCATGCTGGTTCCGCAGTCGCGCATGGGCACGTTGACGCGCGGGTTGACGAATTTCTTCGTGTACTCGGTAAGCACCTGCGAGGAAATGTACTTTTCGTCCTGCGTCTGCGTGCGGAAGGCCTTGAAGAAGAGGTAGAGATAAACGGTGAGGAAGACGTTGATGAGGGTGATGTCCCAGATGACGGCCATGCGAGAGGCGGAGTAGGCGGTCGAGGCATTGGCGCTTGACGCGGAGGAGAGGGTGAGCAGGCCGTGGGTGAGCGCTGGCGGCGGGGTGTACGGGAGCAGGAGGAAGATGACGAGGGCGTGCAGCGGGGAGAAGTACGTTGACATGGCGAGGTTGAATTTCGTGGGGTCCCATTTTGCGACTTCCCAGACCTCGTCCTCGGTTACGCCGTCGTGGATGGGCGGAGCGGATGTGTACGGGAGGTTTGGGAAGAGCTGTTTGATGAGGCGGTAGGGCGAGGATTCGTTGGGGGAAGAGGAGACGCGGACGCGGCGGGCGGAGGGGGTCGGCGGGGCGTTGTGGACGGAGGACTCGAAGGTGCGGTATTGCCGGGTGCGATTGAGGGCGTAGACGGAGTTGAAGAGCGCGAAGCCGAAGAGGAGATGGGCGAATATGTGCATCTGCGGGGAGAAGAAGGCATGTCAGTCATTGTTTTGATATCTCGTGATCAAGGGAGACACAGTGGACTATACGTACCACCCAGCCAAGTGCGCCGCTGCCAGTGTCGCTGTAATCGTGGCGAGGGTCGCGCAGGACGTCTTCGACGGCAGAAGAGCTGCCACGCCAGCCAAGCTTGGTGTTCGAGTTCGCGCGAGCAACCATCAGGAGAATGTTGAGGGCGATGCCAGCGGGAGCGGCAATGCTTTCGCCCAGACCCTCCCAGTCGTATGTCTCGAAGAGGAGCGAGACGGACAGAAGATTGTCCAGCGGGTTCAGGAAGGATGCTATCCGCTGACCGAAAGTCTGCCGGCGGACGAGACGGTGGCGACGAGAGGCGGAGTGCGCCGGCGGAGTGGCCATGTTGGAGGGAGGCATCGTGAGTATCGTGTAGGCAATGTTATTGTGATGTTGACAGTGGTGTTTGGGGAAGCGGCGTTCAGATCGTGGGCATTACTCGTGGAGTGCGTGGACAAAGGGAGGCGACGATGGCAGAATCAGGAGCGCCCGGACGATGCGATTCGGAATCAGGCTTTCGAGGCGCGTGTCTTGCAGTCGGCGGGCGTCGCGTGGAGGAAGACGGTGGTGATGGTGTCGTGAGGGTGAAGTTGAAGTTGAGGTTGAAAGCAGAGTCGCGTGGCTTACTTAATCGGCCGCCGCCGCTTCTTTGTTGACGTGCCAACAGCCAAAGCCGCATCGACTGCACCTGCCCTTTTGCAACTGGCCACATCGCAGACACGACGCTAGAACACGGGCACGGACGGGTATAAAGACGACGACGAAGACTACGGAGACGGTGAGTGGGCAGGAGCGTATCGACATCTGTCTCTGAGGGCATCCCGCTGACTTCCCGCGAGCCTGCAGTCATCTTGCGTAACCTTCGCTCCGGCACCCCTGCAGAAAAGGGCCCACCGGGACCGTCTACATGAGCCTGATCTCGACGCCGGGCACGATGCGGTAGCGCTCTACTCAGACGGCCGAAAGCTTGCAAGATGGAGGCCTCTCGCCTCGTCCTCGCCGTCGTCATCCTTTTCCTCATCCTCTCTCCCGACAACTCCGGCAACATCTCATCCCGCGACTTCAGCATCAAGGACCTCGTCGCGGAGGAAAAACGATGGCTCGGCGAGTTGCAGAACTCAACCTACGGCAATGTTGGCAACCTGACGGGCTTCGTCGAGACCGGCTGGTGGAGTCCCGAAGGCATGGGCTTGGTGCGCACTGCCGTCAGCGACATGGTCGATGACGTCTTCCACCGGGCGAGGACGGACCACCACCACCACCGTCACAATAGGCTGGACATGCTGCCGGAGAACATACTGGAAGATACACCGATCAAGAAGAGGGACCTGGGAAGCCCAGCCATCATCCCAGATGACAGCCCGCCGCCAGTCGAGTATCGGCCGGTCGAGCCGAGCGGTATCAACCCGCTTGAGGGTCCGCTTTCCGACGCACCGATTTACAAGAACATCACGGGCATGCTCTCCGGCGACTGGAGTCGGATGGTGCTGCCCGAGCTCCACAGACCCGTGCTCAACGGAACCTATCAGCGCAATATCACGTACGAGAACGGCCGGTTCTGGATGCTCGTCAAAGAACGCCAGCCCAAGAAGCACTGGGAAGAGCTGCGAGATGTCGTTCAGACTGTCACCCTCACGATGGAGCTCTATAATGACCAAGGAGGGCAGCCAATTGACGTTCGGATGCACGGCGTGCATTTTGTTGAGTCAGGTCTGCTAGTCGGTGCCTCGAACAGCAACAAGTACGTACTTCTATAAACTTTCCGTATGGCGATTATATCTAGTCGGACAAAGGCTAACATGGTCGTGTACTAGGTTTGCCGGAATCTTTGGCCTCCCGCATTTGACACCGTCAAACCTGACCTACGGCCTCATCAAGAAACCCCTCAATGCGTCGCTCGCTGATCAGATCGATGAACACATGGAGTCCGGCGACGAATACCCGCCCTGGATCCCCGTGGACGAGCAATACATCGGCGCACCCCCGCTCCAATGCGAGTACATCGTCTATCTGCAAGTTCATCCGATAAAGATGCACCCAGACGTATCCTGGTTCGCCGCCCAGTCCCAGCAGTCGATCATCGACACCGTTGAACGCGAACTCCGCCATCGCACGGGCGAGTATGTACCCATCGCGCCGCCACCACTCGTCGGATCTGCGATTATCTATTCGCCGGACTGCGCGTTCGTGCTGTCCACCGACACCGCGGCGGGGCTCAAACTTGAAGCGTACTTTGATCGCGTGTCCATGTTTGCGCTAAACGCGTGCTTGATCGTGGCGGCAGAGATCTATTTTATGATCCGACAGATGAAAGAGTCATCGACCCCGTCGACGCTGTCGCGGGTGTCGTTCTGGACGATTGGAATATTGTCCTTACTGGACGGATACGTTGTGATTATCTTCATCGTCACCGCGACACTCGTCGAGCGCAGTTCTCTCGCGCTGATATCTGCCGCGTTCTTCTGCACTGTCCTCGCGGGGTTCTTCGGTATCCGCTACATGCTCATGATCTATCGCGTGCAACTGCCGGAGCGGCAGGCGGCCCAGGCTACCTCCACACCGCAAACCCCGGCGGCGGCGGTAGCAGCAGCACAAGCCGCCGCCGCCCGCGCAGGAACGCTACCACTCCCCGTCACCGCTCCGACCAACCAGCCGGCGACTCCTACCACACCACCGTCAACCACGACCATCCGGCAGGACTTCTCATCCATCATCACCCGCTTCTACATGTTTCTCGTCATCACCGGCTTCCTGCTCATCTACAGCATCTCGCTTCCACTATTCATCCGCAATCTAATACAGAGGAGCGCGCTGTTTCTCTCGCTGTCGTTCTGGGTGCCGCAGATATACCGCAACACGTACCGCAACTGCCGTAAGGGGCTGAAGTGGGAGTTTGTCCTCGGCATGAGCGCGTGCCGGATCATTTCCGTGTGGTATTTTTACGGCTACGCTGACAACATTGCGTTTGCGAGACCCGTTCGCTGGATCTGCTGGGCGAGTGCCGGGTGGGTGTGGTGTCAGATTTGGATACTGGGCGTCCAGGAGATGCTGGGGCCGCGGTTCCTCGTTCCCGAAGGTCTCTTCCCGCCGGCGTATGATTACCACCCGGTACTGCCGCTTGATGATCTGGAAAGGGCGCTGGTGGGTGCCTCTGGCAGTCCCGTCAGTCCTACGATAGGGGGTGCGAGCAGCGGCGGCAGCAGCGGTGGTGTATCAAAGGGTAAAGGAATGCACCGGACATTCGACTGTGCGATATGCATGCAGAGCGTGGAGGTGCCGGTTGTACCGTCCAACGCGCAGAGTGGGGAAGGCAGCGGCGATGGGAAGGGCGTCGTCGGCGGCTTGTTGGGGCAGGGTGTGTATGTTGGACGGAGGAGCTATATGGTTACGCCGTGCAGGCACGTGTTCCATTCGGGGTGCTTGGAGGGGTGGATGCGCGTGCGGCTACAGTGTCCGATTTGCAGGTACGCCAATCCACGTTCTTCTACCGTTTGAATATTATGTGGACGAGGCTAATGGTGTGGATTTAGGAATACGTTGCCGCCGATATGATTGGGAATACCTCTTGTACGATGAAGCCAGGGATGGACGTTCTTGGCTAACAGTTATGAAAAATGTTTACGGCGAGTGGATGGCATTTTCTTGTACTTGTTCTCGTTTTTTTGCTTTTCCTGCCTATACACATACCCATATATCTAGTGCGATCACAAGCATTGGAACGCAAACGTGGGAAGGCCACTGATGTCGTGGCCACCATCCACTTCAAAAAAAAGGTCTTCAACTCCCCAAAGGTGCAAGATAAGGCCGGCAATATATGGAATATGGACGAAACCGGGTTCATGATTGGAGTAACGGCGGATGCATCACCATGTATGCTTTCGCTGCGATTCCAATCATAAATCCGGTTTCATCCATATTCCATGTGTTGCTGGCATTGTTTTACACATTTGGGGAGTGGACTGACAGTTTTCAAAGAAGTTGGTGGTGCTTGCAGGTGCTGTTTTGTTATGAGTTGCAATCGATATTCGTGGATGGTGCCCTCGGTGTTATTTCTCCTTGTTGTTTTGGCGATGCGCTGCTTGGGAAGGCTATGGATAGGGAGGGCACCATCGGTTTTTTTCAGAAGTATCAATCGACTCTCCAAACGGTATATGATGCCTTCCGAAAATGTATGGAACGTGGGTGAGACTGATTTCCTGACCAGAGCAGCAGCAAAACCGAAAGCAGTACTTCTTAAATCCACGAGATTTACGAAGTTGTGTTTTCCGGTTTGGTACTGTTCTGGTGAGGAGGCTACTTCAGAAGTCTCATCCATATTCCATACGTTCTCGGAAGGGATCTTGTACTTTTTGAGAGTTGATTGAAACTTTCGGAAAAAATCGATGGTTGCCTCTATATCTGTAGCCTTCCCAGGCTTTGCCTGAATACTGGCAGGCAGGTAGCTGTATCGCAATTGGGTAGCCATGTTTCTAGCTCAGTTGAGATGCTAGGAATCTTGTCACCCAATTGCGATGTAGCTGCCTGTCCGCCAGCCAGCTTGTCGGTGCTGCTTTGTTATGAGCTGTGGTTGATTTGTTCATGGATGGTGTCTTCGGTGTTATTTCTGTTCTTGTTTTGGCGATGTGCTGTTTGGGCTGACGGATGGCATTAAGAATACATGTGGGCGAGCAAGGCGGTCTACGCTTAGTTTTGGGATTTAATATCTGTCTCGATTGCGTGTAAGTTATAAGTGTCGGCGTCCTGTACATAGTAGACTACATCTAGATCTGGAAGTCCCTGAAGTCAACTTTAAACTCGTGTAACGAAAGCAGAGAGTAAATTGCCGTGTTGCCGCTGTTGTATTTTACGCCACAACACTGAACAACACAGAACTTGCATACGAGATAAATTCGCAACTTCAAGTCTGTAATGTGAAATGGCGTCGATTGTAATGTGCGTACGAGTCACACGCTATCGTCGAAATTCCCTGCATCACAAGACCGCTCTGCAAACGGCGTCCAGAGTCAGCCTCCGTCTTGCACCCCTTGCTGACGAAATCCTCGTCATGGTGGTGCAGGCGCTCAGCCAAGCTTTGTGACTTTGGTGGTCGCGCTCGGTTCAGGAGCGAATCAGATGAGTTTCAGGCGACCGAAAGCGGCAAACGGGCTAGACAAAAAACAAGGGCGAAGCCGATTGTGGTGGCCTTGCGGCGCATGAGAGAGGGGCTAGTACGACCAATTGTGAGTGCAAGGGTGGCCAACCCCTGGCTCACGCTTTCCTACTGGCTGAGCTTGCAGCGGAGCTGTGTTTACCTACATTACGTACTGGTATAGAGATGAAATGAATGATCCATCGAGCAATCTGATCTTCTTCTCTTCGTTCTTTAAATTTTCTTTCGTTTGTTTTGTGTACATTCTGTTGAAGGCTGGTGGTGGAGTCGAGTCTACGTGCTTGTTACATTTCGGACGCAGCTGTGCTGGGTCGTCGAGTACTTTTTCATTCCTTTCTTCATTCCTTTCTTTCGAGCTGCGTTTTGTATTTTTTTGTTTTTTTTCTAATTCTTTTCGTTGGAGTCTGGACGTCACTGCTGTGCCGTGGTCTACGACGAACGGGACGTACGACGTTGGAGACGTTAATTCGGGCCCATCCAACGTTGTTGCAGGAAGCAGTGCTCCCTCTGCAACGTACGGAGGATAAATAGAGCAACATCGTCGCATTTCCGGGACGTCTGGGCCTCGTTGGAGTTAACGTTTTGCGTGTCGACGGACGGCACGGTCGACTTCGGTTTGTGGCGGGGTTCGCGACATTCTTTTCACCGGACGGCTGGATTCCTGATATATTCGCGGGCTGGTTCCCATCCATTGTTTTTGATCGATATCGATACGCACACGCTCATTTCGACTGCTTGGTTTCTTTACTATTTATACAGCTTGGATATCGATAGCTGGGAGCTTGGGCTTTAGGTTAGCTGCGTGCAGTGAGCTTTGAGCTGTCGATTGGTCACGTTGCTGGTATATATCGATACGAGTATCACGCTGTGCGTCGAGACTGAGCTTACTGGACGATATCGCTCTCGCGGTTCTACAATTCTTCATATTCTATCGCGGGCACGATTTGCTTGGAAAGCTCCTCTATATCGACATAATCCGACGGATATATCGTCCAACAGCCTATTCGACGGGCGCATATACACCCTATACATATAATACATTATACTATCAACAACCGCATCGACAATGGCGCGGTGGTCTCAAAAGACAAAACCAAACCTCTCCCTCCTCCTCCCGCCGCCGTTCCACCACCACTACCGCACCGATGCATCCTCGCCGGCGTCGACAACGACGTTGACACCGGGCACCGTCATCTTCGACGCCTCAGCCGCCTACACGCCCACCTCGCCGGCCAAACGCTTCATCTACCTGTCCACGTCGCCGCTGCCACCCACGCACGACCTACCCTACCCCGCGACCACACGCACCCGCGCCCGCCGATGTCGCGGATGGACGCCGCTGCTGCTCTGGCTTGCCGGGACGGCAGTGATCGCGTCGTTCTGGGGGTGGAGCGGGTGGTGCAGCGGGTTTTCGTACAGCTCGACGACGCTGGCGGGGATCCTCGCCCCCTTTGGCGGGGTGCGCGGGTGGGTTACGGGTCATGCGGATACGTATGCGTCGCCGCCAGAGGTGCGCGTTACGGGCAATGGGACGGGGTATACGGTGCGCATGCCGGCGGACGAGGAGGGCGTGTATCCGCTGCCTGGGACTATGTACGGTGGTTTATGCGCGGATGTGGAGCGGGTCAGCATGATGGCGGCGGAGACGCGGATGGGGCAGCCGATGCAGGCGCATCTGGCGTATTATACGCCAGATGAAGGGTATGAGGGTCTGACTACGGCGGGGAAGCGGAGCATGAGGCGGGGTGTCGGGGTTGCAGAAGAGGAAGAGATGGAAGAGTGTGCGCGGACGTTGACGTATGTGGTCGACGACGCGGAGGGGAAGGAGGGCGGCGTCGGGGCCGTGGTGATGGGGCTGTGGATGGCGTACGGGCTGTCCGTGAAGGAGGGCAGGGAGTTCTATGTCGAGCAGCGGCACGGCGGGTGGTGAGTACTCGACCCTCTACCTTCATACATGTATCCTCCTCCTGTGATACATCCCCTCAACGTGATGCAGGAGGTTCCCTGGGTTGCATTTTATATTTTATATGTCGATGGGGGTCCCCCTGCGTCTATTGAACTCGCCGGCGGGTATCGACTGTATTTTATATATCTCGATCTCCCCCTTACCCGCGAATGCAGTGCATATATCCGCGCGTGCTGACGAGTACTTTTATATAAAAAAACAGGATATACGGCGACATCCGCCGCTACCTCGCCATCCCGCCGCCGTCGACAGCGTGCGCCCCGCCGCCAATGTCCAGCCGGCTGCCCTGTCCGCGCAATACCGCACACAAGCTCATCACCCCCGCCACCTTCTCCTCGGCCTTCGGCCACGCCTTCGAGGAGGAGTTCGAGGACACCCGGGCGATGGAGGTCGCGCGACAGAGGCCCATCTTTGAGATGCTCCGCGCGGGCTTCGACGCTGTGCCCTTAGCGGCTGGCATCCGCGAGACGGTGCTGCAGCGGGTCGCGGCCATCGACGTCGTCGACAAGGACGTTGTGGCGGTCCAGATCCGTCGCGGGGATAGGAACGCGAAGGAGTGGCGGTACCATCAGGGATACGTTCCCGTGCAGCGGTTCATGGCCGTCAGCCGGAACGACACGACCGCGTACGCCGGCGGTAGCGGGGCTGGCGGTGGTGACGACAACTTTGACGACAAGGACGACGTCTGGCAAAAGGAGTATCTCCTGCCGGAATATCCTGAGGCGGATTCGCCGGTAAGAGTCATCGCGTCGGATGCCTCGGATGTCTTTGAGCAGCGGGAGGTGAGAGAGTGCCTTGGGGGGGACTCCGTCCCCGGCGGGTGCGTGAAGGCCCAGGGAACCACGGCGGTGGGGACACCGGGTGGGTTCTGGGCGGAGGACCTGGCGGGGCTCGATGCCGGGGAGCGGGGCGAGGTCGCCGGAGCTTATCTGGTCGACTTTGGCGTGCTGGTGGAGAGCATCGCGCGGGCGAGGGCCGGGTGGGCGGTGTGCGGGTTCGGCGGGGATATGTGCCGGATGCTGGCCGTGGGCATGGGGTGAGTACACCTTTCCTTCCTTCTTTCCTTATCTCCCCTCTTTTCCTTTTCGACCACTCTCGGCCGTCACGTACGCCATGCATGCATGCATCATACATAAGTACATACCTGCATGCATACAGAGAAACATACAGATGTTCAGACATACATACATACACAACATACATATCAGCTAGCCGGCCAGCTGTACGCGAGACAGCGAGGAAGGCAGACAGGCTAGCTAGTTCGTTCGACTAGCTAGCTCGTTAGCGAGCTATGTCTGGTATGCTTGTGCATGTATGTGTGAATGTATGTGTGCGTGTGCGTGTGCGAGTGCGAGCAAAGCAAGGCGTCAAGACGAAAAAGCGAGCGAGCGAGAGACATAAAGGTTGGACTTGCCTAGCTAATATCCCGTGTCATCCTTCAGCTGGGAAGCGGCAATCGAGAAGGGCCATTGGGTCAACGTTGACGGCGACTTCGACTGGTTCGGCATGCGGTGGTAAGAGGAAAGAGTTCTGCCTGGACGTGCGTATGTCTTGTCGCCGGCCGGCTTTCCTTTCCTTCCCCCCTTCGCCGTGCTGTCTATCGGCGTACGGTCGTCAGCTGGCTTGGGCTTGGCCGGTTGGCGATGGCTGGTTGGCATGCAGGCGAGCGAGAGGTCATGCTGCGGCATGCAGAAGGCAGCAGGCAGGCAGGCGGACGGACGGGCAAGCATCGGCATGAACGAACGCACCTACCATGTCCTTTGCGTGACGGAGGGATTGGCCAGCAGCGAGAGCGACGAGCTGAGCTGTATGCATGCCCTCGAGACGAGGTTAGCTTGCTTGCTTGGTCGTCTACCTACCTTCCTGCCTAACTGCTGGCTGGCTGGCGGCGAGAGCGAGGAGAAGGTGGTGAAGGAGCTAGTGGTGCATCCGGAAGACGGGCACGCAGGCCGAGACATGAGCGAATGATATGACATGGCACGCGTACGGCGATGGTGGTGTGGAAGGATTGCCAGACATGACATGACATGGCAGAGTTCATGCATCCGGATGGATTGGCTGTCGGCGGTCGAGGGGACGGGAAGAAAAAAAAAAAAGAGAAGAGAGGAGGTCCTCTCGGCGGCCTCACACTTGCTTCGTCCGGGTGCAGACCACTGGATTGATGAATCGCAAAGTTAGCGGTGGTGTGCATGTACGGTACCGGGCTGGTTGGGGTTTCATGGCCAGGGCACGGAGTGCATCGTGATCATCTGGGTCTATGCATACATGCGCTGGCGGGTTTCTTTTTCTGGCGTTATTTCTATTTGGATTTGGATTACCTTCTTTTGAAATCCTTTTTTTCTCTTTCGTCATTTGCATTTTTGCCTCCTCCGGTCCGGACGTGCGAGGCGCGCATGCACTCATCAGCTCATGCTTGTCTGTTTGGTTGATTAAGTCTAGATCGATTCGCTTTTTCAGGTTTTTGCACGTCCAGCTCTTCAGCCTGGGCTGGCGGTTGGATGATAGGGATCGATCCTGTTTCTTGGATTTTGTTTCTTCCGGTGGCGGAGTTGTATTGTAGCTAGCTATAGAGTGCAGTGTATACTACGTGACGTCCATTATATCGGTCGATTCCGGTAATTCAGATACTCTATGCGGATGTAAAGCTATATTTCTGCCAGATCCGTCCATCGCAGGCTGCAGTTTTGTCCACACATTGCAGCGGGCGTTTCAGCGGGCGTCTACTGAGCCTGCGCTCCGTCCAGTCGCTCTTCGATCCTACTTGTCATCTACACGTGCCTGTGCTGGCATGTATACTTTGTTACTACGTGATATTATCGACACCGGTGGTCTACGGTCTACACGCCCGTCGTCGACCGTCTGCAGCCGGCCGGCAAAATAGCATACAACGTATCAGTGTGTTTTACAATTTATGAAACAGCGACAGTTACAGTTACGTGGTGTCGCGTCCGTCTCGCGGCCCGCTGTCTGTCTCCCTGTCTGTCTGTTCTAGCTGTCAGGATGCGTACGTTCGTAACGTTTGCGCGTGGGTAATTGCGTGCTCGAATGGAATTCAATCTCGGCTGCTGGCCAGCCCGTAGGAATTAACATTTTTAATCGAATGGCGGTGAGGGAGTGAGTTTGGCGTTGTCGCTGTTGTATGGTGTTTCCGTAGCCGCAGCGCGAGGTTGCGGGTGGCCAATCAGGGCGCTTGCTCTTGCGAGTCCAGCCTGTCTCGCTTTCTGGCAAACACCTCTTTTTTTGGACTTTTGTTTCCTCGCGCGAGCGCTTTCGAGGTATGCTAAGTACGGAGTAAAGAGGTGCTAGCTATCTTGGAGCATTCGAGCTCCTTAGCTACTAGTGATGCATCAGTGCCTGCGTAAGGAGGTACTACTGCTAGTGCGGACGGAGTTGGCGTGTTCGAGGAGAAAAGATCGGATCAGGTACAGGCACGACGCCGCCTGTGTCAACTACTGTACTGTGCACGCGGTTGCTCCGGGAATTCAGGTCGAAAAAATTAGAAAAATGACCCTTCCGTCGTGACGGAACGGGGTCTAATTTCGTTCGAGCGATACTGTACTATACTAGCTAGCGGTAACGTGCGATGACTCGAGCTCGTTCCTGAGGCTCGTTAGGGCGTGTACTTGGTAATAGTAAGTAAGTAAGTAATTTCAACTGCATGCATTGCGCATCAGAGTTTTTTTACAATAGGTATTATGTTCTAGATAGCTGCGCGCTATCGGAGGGTGCTTCTTATCTAAAGTAGCTTCCAATTGACGCGCATTTTGGTGACGGAAGCTTTCTTTTTAGCTAGTTGGAAGGGAGGTAGGTACATAAGTAAGTTCTTCTTGCTTGGTTTTTTTGAATCGTGTGCGCCTGGTGTTTGTTAGTTGGGTTACGTAGTATGGTACATGTGCGACTGGATGTAGATGCTTGCAGGAGAGGCTTTACGCGCCCCTTGCACACAGAGCTTCATGCGGCGGAGGTTTAGATAAGGCGGTGCTACGGTGCTTGCTCTGTAAGTCTGGTGGGAGGAGGAGGAGGAGGCAACGATTAAGAGGCTACTGCGGGGCTAGCAGCTAGCAGGTTTTAGCTACGTTAGCTGGGCTTCGCTTGACGGATGATACCGACGGCTACATTGGGATAAGTAATGGATATTGGGTAAATGTTATATTAGGCTCCAGGCGGGCGAATTAATTGAAATCGATTGGAGAAGAAAAGCGAGCGAGAGACGGGATCTCGCAACTGCATATCGATGAGGTGATGCTGTTGGATTATTCATGCGTTACTTTATCAATCGTCCAGCTGGCTTGGCTAGGGTAGCTTGCAGGAAGGATCTTTCCACGGCATGCATGGTGGAAAAAGCCTGCCTGCCTGCCTGGGCGTGGTGAGCATGAGTAAGTACGGTTTAATGTGCTATGTAATGGAGGAGAGGATGCGCTGCGGCACTTTCTTTTCCGTTTCGAGAGAGATCGGTCGCGATCGGTGGAATGGACACGCAGCACGGCGCTGCACCATGCCGGGTCGAAGGCAAATTCGCTCGACCGGCTACCACCACCAACCCCTGCCGACTGCAAGCGATTGGGGAGGAAAGTTAAATTTGGCAGTCGATTATTCTTAGAAGCGTATCTTTTCTGTTAGTAGAGCGAATCGTGGAGCTACCACCGACATGGGAGGTCGTCGACGTTCTGATCTGTCGGAACGTGGTGGTTCCCTGGACGGTGCCCAGATACCTAGCAATCATGAAACCGGCAGCGAGCGAAGGGGTAAGGTATCGCTGTACTCGCCGGATTCGCGATTTTCGACGGCTGTGGATTTTTTTTAGCGGCGGAGGGGTGGAAGCCATCAGCCACTGGTTCGACGCCCGGCGTGCCTTTCCAGGCGACGCATTCGACGTTCGTTCGTTCATTCATTCATTCAGTCGTTCATTCGCATTGATGCATGCATGCAATGCAGTACGCTGCAGACGCGAGTTCACGCAGTCTCGTCCCCTAGCTACCATATCGCTCGATCGAGCAAGCGAGGCGGTCGCGAAATAGTATAATGTATAATATAGCTCTCTCAATTAACCCATCGAAACGGGAGTTATAAGAGACGGACAGCACATACGCGAATGCCTCTCGTCGAGCGTGCGCGCAGATGAGATTGGAGTTCGAAGCAGCGCTGCAGAAGAGCCCGCAGAGGGGAAGGCGGTTTCGGAGACAGGCGGGCTGATACGTCGGTTGGCGCTGATTGGAGCGCCGGAGCCAAGAGCTGCAGGCGGGTGGGGTCTTGTTCTCGAGGCTTGAGGCAGGCATGGTGTCACGCGCACGCGTAAAGTGGGCGTTGGAGCAGGGGCCCTGGCCATGATGCGAATCGAAGGTCGTCTTTTTCAGCTGGACTAGGCCGCTGGAGGCTTAGCTGGCGACGGCGACGGCGGTGGAGAGTTCGATTCTTGTGTGGGTTTGCGGGTGTGCATGTTCTGCCACCCGATTTTTCCTGGACGGATACAGTTCGCATTCCACGTTTGAAGTTCTCAGCTTGCAGTGGTGGTGGGTTACGAGTGCCCGTTATATGTACGGAGTACGTATGAGATTAGTCGGGCGAACTGGATTGGGAAGTGTAATTGATTGCGAGGACGCGGGAATGGCGAGGTGGAATTAATGGGGAAAGGCATGACATGCTGTTTGGCGAAATTGGGCAGTCAGCAATTTCGGTCGGCCGGTCATCCCTTTCGCGGTGCATTAGGCCGGTCGTTTCTTTTAATTCTGAGAGGAGCGTCCAGCGAATCTCTTAATTCTGCCCGTCCCTGAATCGAATCGAGTTCTGTGAATAATCTCTGCGCGGTTCTTTGCAATTGTACGTGTCGTGGAGTCATCATTCATTCATTCTTTTTCGGCTCTCCAGCACGGTCCTCTCCTTCGTCTCTTCGTCTCTTCTTCTTCTTCTTCTTCTTCTTCTTCTTCTTCGCTTCTTATACCACCGCATCTTATCATATCTTTTATTCTATATCACACTATTACACGCTAGCAAGACAAACGACACACGGACGTAACTCCACGGCCAGGGTCGTGGACTGGGACTGTCCGGCATTGTGTGTGCCAGATCGAACAATCGCTCAAATTCGAAGGGCTGCTCCCCGGTCGGCCTTGTATCCACCTACATCACACCTGTCGCCCGCTCGTCGTCAGATTGGCTCGCTCGCAGCGTCGGTGTCTCCACCGCAGACGGGGAGGACCCAGCCAACCAGCTCGACCGGACGACGCGAAAAGGCATTCGAGAGGTCGACTGTCGAACGTTTGTCCAGCCTGCCTTGCCTTGCAAAACCCGGCATCGTGCATAGCGTCGAACTCGAAAGATTGATTTGATTGCAGGCTGCACTTCTTACTCGATTCGACGACGGGGTCCCTTGGGTCCCTTCTCTTGAATTTCTGGGTCCTGGTCCTTTTTTCCTTGCGTCTTGACTTGTCTTGACTTGTTCTTTTTGTCTTGTCCGGTCTGACGTCTCGCAGGCAGGGCCGGCTGTTTCGTCTTTTAAAACTAGTTCGGCTCCCGCCCCGCTGTCTTGTCTTGCGTCCTGTCTCTTTCCTTTCGAAGTCCTCTTCCGGCCTTTTTCTTTCTTTCGTCCTTCTCGGTCTTCGTCTTCCCGCTCGATCACCTGCAGAAGCAGCCTTTCCCTTTTCCCGCCCACGGCCAGCTAGTCTGCAGAAAGTAGAAGCATCTTGTGCTGTTCCCTCCGCGCTACTTCTACTTGCACATCCACATTCACCTCCACCGCCGCCGCCTCCTCCACTGGCTGGCCGCCCTTCCCACCTGCTCTTATTATAGCGCGAGTGGTCGAAGAAGAAGAAGAAGAAGAAGAAGTACAAGTAGTCGTGTCTCTCTGTCTGTCCTGTACCCGCTTGCCTCTCTGTCGTGCTCGCTGTGTGTCCGTGGACCGACCTGGTTGCCTGCCTTGCCTTGCCTTGCCTTATCTGCGGCCGAGGGACGCCTTTTTATTAATTTCCCACTTCCCGTCGCACTTCCATCCATCCCGCCAGCCTGCCCACATCCTCCACATCGCCTCATCCCATCGCATCTCCCGGTAACTCTTCCTCTCCCTCACTCACCACCTTCATCCGCTCCTCGCACCGTCGGACGTGCATCGCCACTCGATTTTACCACTCCATCCGCTGTCTATCCTCCCCTCCCGGCCCGCTGCTGCCGGCTGCTCCTGCCTATTGCTCCGCCTTGGACGGGCGCCGCTTTTCCCTCCCCGTTCACGACGAGTAATCGCTCGCGACGGCCTTCTCCATTCCGCGAGGAACCAAGATCGAACAAGCCCGATCGATCGCGACATCACACTTTTCCGTCCATAACACCCATAACATAACATAACATAACATTACAACCGGACGCGACCTTTTCTATCATTTCTAAAAGCTAAATTAAACACGCCGTCGACGAGGCGAGAACACTACGAGATATTATATATAATATATACCTGATCACGAACGGTATATATCATGGCGACCACGGTGATATCGACGCCCAGGCCGGTGCTGACCCCTCTTTCGCCGAGGCGGCGGACGGTGCTGGGCAACGTCACGAACATTGTGCGCGGTCTCGAGGCCGCGAGCACCGCGCTGGCGGGCAAAGGTGAGTTTCCGAGTTCACCGGTCTTTCGTGTCCACCGCACGCGATCCCCGAGCACGCTGCGTTTAATCCCCACGGCCCACCGCTGTATCGTATTTGCCGTCTCTGTGAGAGAGAGAGCAGCCACAAGAGGCATCGCGAGGAAAACTCCCGGTGGAGCCACTCTTCACTCTCCGTCTGGCTGTCTCCAGCACCAGCAGGATTCCGTTTGGTGTGTCTGCCGCCTCTGCTGGCCAATCACACACCGCGTTGCGATCAGCAGGCCTGTGTCACCCCCCAACACATCTCCAACACATTTACCAGTGATCATGTGATTACGTAAGCATCGAGTGCTGACTTGCAGCGGCATTTGTGCAGCCCCCACGAAGAACTCGTCGCTCTCCAAGCGGCCCTTCTGCTCCATCTCCATCTACGACGACTCCACCGCCGCCCAGCCCAAGCGCATAAAGCCCCAGGCTCCCGCCGCCGTCTCCTGCGGCGACGAGAACATTGTCCGCTACGCCCTCGTCACCAAGCCGATACCCGTGCCGTCCGGCGTCGTCGTATCCAAGAAGAAGACCGCCCACCATGCCTCCCAACCCGCATCTGCCGCATCGCCGCTCAAGCGCCGCCATAACCTCCCGTCGGCCTCCAACTCGCCCGCCCGGAATGCCGCCTCGGCCGTCGCCCGCAAGGACAGCCTAGCGACCTTGTCCGCCAGCTCCCCGCCAAAGGGCATCAAGCGGAAGATCCAGAAGCCCGTCCGACGCATCGACCCGCCAAAGTCCGTCGCCTCGCAAGCTGCGAGCAAGAACGCCAGCACCGAGTCCATCGACGGCCGGCTCATGGCCACCCCCGTGTCGAAGTCTGGCAATGCCGCACCTGGTAATTGGCGCCCCGGCCAGCCGTTCCCCAAGACCTGGATGTTTGCCATCCACGAGGACACGCTTGAAGAGACGCTCACGAACCTGATGTACCACTCCGCCGGCGTCCTCGACATCTCCGACGAGGAAGACCTGAAGAAGAAGTGTGCGAGCGAGGTCGACCGCGTCGGCAAGGAAAACATCCCCCCGCCGCCGAGGGAAGACCAGCTGGCCATGCCGCCGCCGCCAGTCCCGGGCTCCCTGGAAAGCATGGACGCCGAGCGAGTACGCAGCCCGCTCGGTGAAGCCGACGTCGAAATCTTCTACCCTAACCTTAAGAAGGAGCGGGAAGAAGCCGAGAAGCTCAAGCTTGCCAACCTCGTCAAGAAGAAGCAGCAACAGCAGCGGAAGAACGGCGTGATGGCATCCAAGTTTGCCGTCATCGACAACATCGTGGACGACTTCTTGAGGGTGCAGAAGGAGAAGGAGCTGTTGGATGCCGCGGCGGTCCCGCTGCCCGACGACACCGATGACCAGGAGAACCTGGCCTCACCGCCAGCCGCTGACAAGACCGCGAAATCCACCTCCGCCGCCGCCACCAAGGCTGCTGCGGACGCGAAGGATGACGAGTTGGCTTCGCAGACACGCGCGCTGGCCGAGGACGAGCTGTTTAACGACGAACTGTAGACCGGCGGTCACGGGTTTACGATCTATACGTACGGATCTCCTTTATCCATCTTATCTTTTACTGTAATACCAGTGCATGATATTCGATGAGGATGAACGACGGATGTTGTGTCACGAGCGTGTTTTTATCACGCACGAGCATAGTTATGGATGTATCATGAGCGTCACGCGATGGTAAGACGGAGACGACGTCTCGATGGTTGTGCTTGTCCTTTGAGTTTCTGCGAACGACAGCTCGTGGTCGGTATGAGACCCCCAGCTTTGTCGATTTGCGTCCGCTCTGTTCCTTTCATTTTGCAAGCTCTGGTTGTTTTTCAGCGCCTGGTCTTTTTGTTTTTAAGTTTTTGCGTGGTTTACGGCGCTATACATGTAACATGATATCCTGTCCGCGTGCTAACAAAACGTTTTGTGCTTTTTCTTGATCGATTGAGCAAACAGCCCTGTATTCTGACATGTATCTGTATCTTGGTGTCCATTGTCATTCGCCTTTCGGTTTGGTATTGCGTGTTTTTTGCTTTTCGCTTTTTTTCTGACTTGGTATGCACTGATGGAGGATGGACAATCCCATACATTGGGACTGAATTGGATTGGGATGACTGCTTATTCTAGTGGTTTGGGACAGTCGAGGGGGCGAGGCCGGTGTCTAGTAGTGTCTAGTAGCTAGTGTCTAGTGCTCGATCGATCGTGGACGGATAGGATAGGATAGGATAGGATAGCTTCCATAGTATAGTGTAGTATCGTAAAACAATACAATATCAGACTACATATTGAAACCAACTAGATGAATTCCACAAGGATGTGTGTGATATAGAGTTGTTTTCTCCTTACAGCGTTGATGTGGTACTGAATGCGTGCATGGATGGGTACGCGTGCGTGCGAACGGGTGAGGGGTATTGCGCGGGAGGGCAAAGAGGCTCTTTTGGACGCGAACTGCCGCAGCGTCCGCGATGTCTACGGCCTTGCCGGGCTGAACATGCGAATTCAATAATTAACGTGCGCATTAGCTAACATACGGTCTAGACGTCCGCGTAACTGGACATATGCATGCGTCGAGATGGCGAGCTCCCTTGGTGTATATAAGATGGCAGTGTGAATGGCATTTACAGTGATAGCGTCAAGCCCGTTCACCGTCCAGCTACAAGACCGGTTAACCAGTTCTCCAGCTTGGGTGCCTAGTACAATTACCGTAGCTCTGTGATATATCATAATCTGCAAAATGCACCATTCAACCATCCTCACCGCCCCCGCAGCGGGCCTCCTTCTCGCGGCCCTCGTCGCGGCCGCCCCGCAACCCCCATACGGGGGTACAGGAGGTGGCGTACCCCTCCCTACACCTGTGACACAAGGCTACCACATCTACTCCAACATCGATTCCGGCTCCAACCAATACGCCTACTCCAACTCATACCCCTCCCCGGGCCCCAGCAGCGGCAACATGATGTCGATGCCAATGGGAATGCCGATGGGTATGCCGATGGGCATGAACGCCAACCCGCCCGTTATCGTCGACGACACCACAGCCGCGGACGGCATGACTTGCTACAACGACGACGGCACGCTCGCGTCCCAAAGCGGGGACGCCGACTACTACAACAACGACGACGGCACGACGTACAAGAAGCTCCGCAAGCGGGGGTCCTGCTTCAGCTCCACGGGGCGGTACGACTACTACGACGAGCCGCCGACGCTAGACCAGGTTCTCGGACCCGTTGTCCTCGGCCCCGCCGCTCGACGGGGGGCGACGCACTACGGCTCCTACGTTGCGCCGGACGCGGAGGCGAGACTGGCCGCTGCGGCTGCGGAGTTGGATGCCGAGGGCGACGATGACGACGGCGACGTCATTCCCGATGAATATAACGTCTACGGAATGGGAATGGGTATGGGTATGGGTACCGGTGGTGATGAGGATGTGGATGTCAACGGGCAGAATATACTCGAGACGGAGGGGGACGATGAAGATATGATGCTGGCTGACAGTTTGGATGAGTCTCTTGTCGGCGGGGGGACTGTTGCTGGTACTGTGCCTGCTGGGTATACCGGTGGCGCAGGTATGATGGGTATGAACTACGTCAATCCGAATGGTACGTATGCTATACCACCCTCACTTACCCTATTTGATACAAACATCCTTCAGTACATACGCGGGGAAAACTGACATGCATGATGGGTTCGTGATACATGTATAGCACCGGCCTCCGCTGATCAGATAGATGTCACGGACAACTACGGCGACTATACTGTCATTGACGAAGCTGACGTCGCGGCAGTCGAGGCTGCTAACCGCGCGCGCCGGCTGGCTGATCTTGCTGCGAACTATGAGGTTGTCGGACAGGGTGGTGATGCTGGTAACGGTACCGGTACGGGGATGATGGGCGGCGGCGCTGGGACTGCGAATGCGGGTTACAACTATTAGTTGCTTAGTTAGCGTTGAACCGTAATACTCGGGCCGGTGCGTAAATTTGGTCGAATGTTGTGCGATTGCTTGTGACGATTGGAGTACTTTGTAATTACTTCAGCTATCTTTTGCCGAAAGAACCAGAACGAATATAAGAAAGGCAGGAGGGGAAATTGTATACGTATACGCGTACGGAGCTCAGTATCTATTTATCTATCTATCTATCTATCGTATCTTTGGATCGGATGATTATGATATGTCTTGTCTGAAACTCGAACTTGCACTTGCAATGTATAAAAAAAGGATAAGGCGTTGCGCGTCTGTGGTATTTTAATTCGCTCGTGTTGGTAACGTTGGCCGTGGCACAAAGTCGCGCCGTCGGGACAACCGTGTGCGGCCGGCCCTTCCGGCGGCCTGGGCCATCTCTTGGCCACCGCCCACGTCCGATATTCACCCGACGGCATGAATGATACTTCTACACGCCTGCGGGACTGTCTTCTTCCGAGTTTGCTGGATTTCGCGGCTCGGACACTGCGACGTTCCTTCATTCCTAAACGACCGATCAGCCGAAGTAAGGGCCGGGGCACCCATTTTAACGTAACATTACTAGGCGGTACGTACGTACGGTGCTTTCGATCAATTGCCTTGGATCACAGCGTTCAACGATCATGACAGAAGATTGGTTGGTATGATATCATGAGTAAGGACTTATTAATCGCTTCCAATGCATGGCAAGCTTTCTGAATTTCTTGACTTCGCCTCGGCAAGCGGCCTCGGCAAGCCCTTCCCGCTGCGTCTTCGATTAAAATTTCGACTACTACATACATCTGTATGTATTGGTGTCTGTGTGCGAATATTCCCCCCCCGTGCATTAAGGATGTATGTACACGGTAAGCTGCGGGCAGATGCCTGTTTTGGCACCGCTGGCTGTTTAGTAATCGCAAACGTTGGGGGGCGGCACGCGTTACATAACGGTCTTGCTAGCCCTTTTGCAGCCGTGCGTCGGTTGCAAGTGGATGCAATTGGCCGGCCGTACGTGCGGGATGGTTTAGCTTTGGGTGTCATGCCCCTTGATCAATCGTCAACGACTGGTCGCTGTGGTATATCAGAGCTTGCACGGATCTTAGCTTGTCGCGCGGATGTAGATAGGAAGCACTCAAGTGGGTGTTAGTACTCCAAGTTGGGGGTCGGGCAATCGGAGATGCTCATGCTCGGTTGATGCGTGCGTGCTGAAGCCGGGTGTCAATTATCAATTGCGATCGGTGGGGCTTTAATCTGCATGCATGGATGCATGTCGGAACGGTATTGCTGTAGATAAGCAGGTAGGTATCGATTGGGGTGAGCTGATATAATCGCGCTGAGGTATTTCTGGCGTGGTACCTTGTTCTGGACGGATTGTGTAGCGTCCCCTGTGCCTGTTGGTGAAGAGCTCTTTCGTTATCGATAAAAAGTACCAACCGTCAATTACGAGTAGTACCTAGCATTCGCATTCTGATATATGGTATAGTTAACGCCGATTGGATCCACGCTGTTAATTTCCTTCGATAGCAGTGAAGCATGTAGTTTACGCATGCTAACATGAAGCATTGCACCCACTATTCATATAAATTCGAAGTTTACATGTATATACACGTCAATTACTTGGCCTCAATGTTGCTCGAGCGTGATATGGGGAGGCTCATGTCGCTCACGATAATATGTAATTGACCCTCCATCGGTTTCCAAACGTTTAAACTCGCTTCAACTTAGCTTACCGCATGATATTGCGAATCCATCGATCTGCGTAGGTTACTAATCAGACTTCAAAGACGCACAGCATTGCATTTGCGTTTCAGCATGCGGTGCTAGCTCGCGCGAAGAAGCCTATTATCCCGGTCCGGCCGCGGTCCAGTCGTTGTCCCGTAGGCACCTTTTCTTTCCTTTTGTTGCAGTTTCGAAATCCGGCGACTCCTATTGGTCTTGAAAAGCCTGACACCCTGTCCGGCCACCAGATGCGAGAATGCGAAAGAAAGCTTGGCTAGCGAGCTGCCAACGACGTAATTTTTCGTTTCTTCTGATCAATTGCAGATGCACATTGCGACAATACGAAGCGGGGGTTAACTCTGCATCGACGGTCCGAGTCTTCCAGTTCGCCTCGATATTCGCAGCGCACACGGCGCATACGTGGTCGAATTTCTGGCTGTCGCTACCGTGGTCGCGGCTTTGTTTTAATTTTGGGTTCGTGTTCGGCTCCATCGGTGTTCTAGAAAGCCCGACTCATGTTTTACATCTAACACCCCCGTCGGAAGGCCACAGCTTGGGGCAGCCGAAATCAAGCAGGTCGGCGGGCGTCGGCCTATGCACCTATGCTCGGACGAGCAAAGCCGGCCGCGCGTGACGAAATGGGCAAGTTTTGCTGTCGCACAAGGGTTCTGCGCGCATGCATGTGGGGGAACGTCCAACATGGCATCCCGACCCAGCTCTGCGAGCCTAGCCAGAACTAACGTCAATTGCGCTGCTGCATTCATGCGACTCTCGCACACGGCTGCACGGCAGAACTGTTGCAGCGCTAGCTGTGGTAGATTCCGCAGGATTCAGCGTGGTATGCTGCCATGCCTGATGGAATGCTAGGCCTCCCTTGTCCCGGATGAGACTATGGCCGTGCACTGCAAGAGCTATAGCTGGACTGCGGAATCTACTGGGACTGTGCATTCGGATGCATCGATGGACTTCGGCACAAGCGACTGTTGACCGTTCTAATTCTGGCGGGGACGGTTGAGAGCTGCGTGCTTAAATATGCCCCTCTTGCCCGCCTGAAGTGGCTTCGAAAGGCTCAGTGTTCAACCGCTCCACCAGTTTACGACCGTGTATAAAGTTTATAAAATATCATTGAATTCTATACTATCATTACGTACCCCACCTCTTCAATCTTTCGATATACTTCGAACCAAATACGACGTGCAACG
Source organism: Drechslerella dactyloides (assembly GCA_020064725.1). Lineage (NCBI taxonomy): Eukaryota > Fungi > Ascomycota > Orbiliomycetes > Orbiliales > Orbiliaceae > Drechslerella > Drechslerella dactyloides. The sequence continues at coordinate 1,189,409 of JAGTWJ010000017.1, forward strand.
AAGCCTTGAACACACGACTATTATCATAACGACCTACCCTTCCCTCCATTGAGCACAACGTTAATTAGCTTCGAGTGGAATCGATTATAAAATTTCCCTCACCGATTACCGAAGATAAACATCATCATGGCAGACAAATGCCCCGCACACCCCCACGGGCATGAGGGTGGTGGCTTGAGCTCCTGGCTGCCGTCGTTCGGCCAGTCGAAAGAGCAAGCTACCTGCCCGTTCCATAAAGAAACACCGGACGCCGAGGGCTCGACGCAGCAGCAAAAGAAGGCGATAAAGCCGATCCCAGGTCCTCCTGGTCTCCCTATCGTCGGAAACATCTTTGACATGGACTTTGTCACACCGCTGAAGACGATAGAGGGCTTCGCAGACCAGTACGGTAAGTGCACTTATTTTATCCCTGCATATTAGAGTGCACTCAGTATGTCGACATGTGCTAATGCAATTAATTGATAAATTTAGGAGAAATATATAAAATAAAGCTCGGAGGGCGAGAGCACCTCGTTTTGAGCTCGTATGAGCTCGTCCATGAAGCATGCGACGAAAAGCGGTTCGCAAAACAGGTTGCTGCAGGTCTCGAGCAGGTCCGGAACGGCGTCGGCGATGGACTGTTCACAGCATACACTGGCGAGGAGAACTGGGGATTGGCTCATCGGGTTCTGATCCCCGCGTTCGGGCCACTGACTATCCGTGGGATGTTTGATGGTGCGTCTCCATCGCCAAAGCTACATACGCCCTGTGAATATACCAATATCTAACGTGCGCATAACGATCCTATAGAGATGGCCGACCTGGCAAATCAACTGGCGCTCAAGTGGGCACGACTCCCATCTACTACGCCGCTCGATCCGTCTGATGATTTCACCCGTCTAACGCTCGACACGATCACTCTCTGCGCTATGGGCGGCCGGTTCAACTCCTTCTACACGGAGAATCAGCATCCCTTCGTAGACGCGATGGTCAACTTTCTGATCGAGTCTGGTAATAGAGGGCGGCGATTGCCGGCGATGAATCGAATCCCGACGGCTGCGAGTGAAGCGTACTTTAAGGACATCAACTTTATGAAACAGGTCGCTATGGACCTGCTGAACGACAGGAAGGAACATCCCACGGACAAGAAGGACTTGTTGAATGCGATGATTCACGGCAAGGACCCGCAGACCGGAAAGGGACTCACGGATGAACTCATCGTTAACAACATGATTACCTTCTTGATTGCTGGTGAGTAGATCTGGGCCTTGCGAAATGTTGACCATACAATGCTGATACCAGTTCGCTTCTAGGTCACGAAACAACGTCCGGCACGCTTTCGTTCACCATGTATAACCTGCTGAAGAACCCGGAGACCTACAAGCGTCTCCAGGAGGAAATAGACCGCGTCGTCGGCCGGGATCCCGTCAACCTCGACCACCTGTCCAAGTTGCCGTACACGAACGCGGTGCTGCGGGAGACTCTGCGCCTCAGCTCGCCAATCCCTCTCATCAATGTGCGACCCCACCCGTTCGACAACCATGAGGACCCCATTCTTCTCGGCGGCCAGTACAAAGTCGAACCCGATCAGTCTATGATCCTCCTCATCAAGAAGATGCATTTGGACCCTAAGGTTTACGGTGCGGACGCCAATGAATTCAAACCCGAACGCATGCTCGACGAGCCCTTCAATCAGCTGCCACCAGATTCCTGGAAGCCCTTTGGCAACGGCATGCGAGCATGCATTGGCCGGCCGTTCGCCTGGCAGGAAATGCTGCTCGTCATGGCGGTAATATTCCAGAACTTTGACTTCTACATGGCGGACACCAACTACCAGCTTGCGATCAAGCAGAACTTGACAATCAAGCCCAAGGATTTCCATATTAAGGCGCGGCTCCGACATGGCTTGACCCCAATCACGCTGCAACAGTTCCTGGGCAGTGGGAAGACGGTCGAGGATGAACTCACAGATGTCGGTTTGAAGGGCGGTGCGCAGAGCGATCAGGACGATTCTACCAAGCTGCCCATGTATATCTACTATGGCAGCAATACAGGGACTTGCGAGGCCTTTGCGAACCGTCTGGGCCGGGAGGCCTCCGTTCGCGGGTACAAAGCGAAGATTGACATCTTGGACACCGCCTTCCCAGAGATCCCGAGGGACGGCCCGGTCGTGGTCATCACTGCCAGCTTTGAAGGGCAGCCACCGGACAATGCCGCCCATTTCTGCAGCTGGATCAAGTCTTGCAGTGGAGAGGAAGCGAAGGGGGTCAAGTTTGCTGTCTTTGGCTGCGGCCATCACGACTGGGCGACGACCTACCAACGTGTTCCGATGATGGTGGACGACAAGCTCGCGGAGCTTGGCGGCGAAAGACTCTGCGAGAGGGGTCTTGCGGATGCAGGCGCAGGCGACATGTTCTCCGACTTTGGAAACTGGACGGAGAACAAGTTCTGGCCGTCCCTCGGAAACGCAGCTCAAGCCAGGGGTCCGGTGAAGTCCGGTCTCTCCGTCTCCATCCTCGTTGATAACCGCGCCACTGTCCTGGGCCAGAACCTCAAGACGGGCGTGGTTGTCGAGAACAGATGCCTCACCTCCAAGGATGTGCCTGAGAAACGCCACCTCGAGGTCAATCTCCCTAGCGAGTTCGCGTACAAGGTCGGTGACTACCTTGCAGTCCTTCCGACGAACAGCGAGGTCGCCGTCAAGCGCGTCATGAGAAGATTCTCCCTTCCCTGGGATGCCGCGCTTAGAATCTCATCCGAGATGCCGACTACGCTTCCCACCGACACGACAATCTCCGCTGGCGACCTCCTCTCATCCTACGTGGAGCTTTCTCAGCCTGCTACAAAGCGCGATCTCACTACCATTGCCAATTGTTGCGATGACGAGGCCGTCAAGAAGGAGATCCTCGACCTTATCAACGACCCTGATCGGTTCAACCATGAACTCACCCAACCACGCGTCTCCATCCTTGACTTCTTGGAGAAATATCCGAAGATCCAAGTGCCCATTGGCGAGTACCTTGCCATGCTCCCACCCATGCGGATCCGACAGTACTCCATCTCTTCTTCTCCGCTGACCAGCCCGGAAAGCTGCACGCTGACCTACAGCGTTCTCAACGCGCCGTCTCTCGCCGACGCGGACCGCAAGTACCTTGGCGTTGCCTCAAACTACCTCTCTTCGCTCGAGCCTGGCGATAAAGTACAGGTCTCCATACGCAGCTCGCATGGAGGTTTTAATCTCCCACTCGACATTGAAAGCACGCCCATAATCATGGTAGCAGCCGGATCCGGCCTCGCCCCGTTCCGCGGCTTCGTCATGGAACGGGCGGCGCAGAAGGCTGCGGGGAGACGGTTGGCACCGGCAATGCTGTTCTTCGGGTGCAAGCATCCCGAGAAGGACTCGTTGTATCCGGATGAGTTCAAGAAATGGATGGAGATGGGCGCGGTCGACGTGCGCTTCGCGTACAGTCAGGCGCCGGAGCTGAGCGAAGGGTGCAAGCATGTGCAGGATCGGATGTGGCATGACCGCGAGGAGGCAATCAAGTTATTCGAGGGAAATGGCAAGATCTTTGTGTGTGGCAGCCGGGATGTCGGCACTGGCGTTAAGGAGATGTGCAAGAAGATGTACCAGGAGGGGGCGGTTAAGCTCGGAAAGGAGCTTAGTGAAGAACGCGTCGAGGAGTGGTTTGAAGGATTGGGCAAGGAGAGATTTGCTACGGACGTTTTTGCATAAGGGGTGGATCGAGCCTACGGAGCACAGGAACAGGAGCTGGGCATATGCGTGATAGTTTTACGAGGTTGTTGGAAATTTGCCGCATATTGAGGCTGTCATGATTTCCTAAAGAGTGGTAAATTGTTGTATTTTGGTTTAGCTAAGCATTGTAATGTATGCCATGTTGACGAATGGATGTCGAAATGATTCTTGAATAAATGCGGTTTCGCAGAATGGGCGCCTTTTGCAAATTTGATCGAGGTCGTTTATAAGCCACACGTGCGAATTGTGTCTCACTATCTGATACACCTATGCATGTGGATTTCAAAGTTCCCAGATCCCGCAAGAACTTAAACCACCCGCTTCTATGATAGACTTTTGCGGACTGGGCTGCTGATTGTGGTGTGTAAGGTTTCATCGACAGAGTCAAATCTCCAACAAGTCGCCAATTTCGTCACGCCTCGTAGAACGTATCACCGCCGACGTCGCCAATGGCCAATCTCAGCAACAGCCCAGACATCTAAAAAGCTTAGCTTCGGGAAGTTGCTCAACCTTCCAAATTTCTAGAAACTAACAATTGAGCTTTTTTTTTTTTTCCGTGTCTTAGCGCGCTGTATCCTTAACGGGCTCCTGAGACGAGAGATATCACGTCTGCGGATTCGGTGACATAATATATATCTCATGAAAGGATTGATATGGCTGTTACCAAATGAAAGGGATTCCGCATGTATTGAGTATACGGCGGCTTCCTCGCGCTCGGCGTCAACATTAGTTCCCGATTGAGATGAAAAAAAAATTCTTCAAGGCCGATGAGATCGTCGCGGCTATCCGAGGTCCTCAGGTGGATAGAGTAAGTAATCGAACGTTAAGAATCAGTATAAAGACGATTGAGCTTCATGAATACAGGGTGCCAATAAATTTAAAACCAACTGAAGCTTCAACCCGAAATTCTGTCTTCGAGGAACTCGTACTAGCGATACGTGTACAGCCTACACAATTGTTCAGCATTTCTTAGAAATATCAAGATATCACAATGAAGCTCACTGTCATTTTCACAACCCTCGTAGCATTGGCTTCCGCCAAGCTCATTTCCCCCGATGAGGGCACCGTCCCTTTCTCACTTGCTATCATATCCGAGTCGGAAACCTACAATGGCAGTTTCATCGCCGGTGCTGTCCAGGATGAAGCCTACACTGCAGCTACAGTCTCGTCTGCTCTGGACTCGAACTTCTACTATGAGTCTCGCACAGGCGTCCTCTACCACCAAGTCTCCATTTTCGCTGGCGGATTTACCGATATCTCTCTCGCCCTCGCCGCAACGTTCCCCACAGATCAACTACCAGGACAACACTTGAAACTACTGAGCTTCCAGCAAGAGCATGACGATAATGGTGACCTTCGTGCCGACGTCACGATGGGATTCGACGCTGAAGGCTATCTTACACACCAGGGCAAGCGAGATGTGTGGTATGCTTGCTCGGATGCCAAGCATAGGGTCACCAAGGAGAAATATACGGCCATCGAGCTACTCATTGGAGACAAACCCAATGATTCCGATTGCACTAAGGTCGAGATTAAGCAGCTTCTCATGGAGTTTCCAGAGGGCGCGGACGAAGAAAGCGGTGAGGAGGAGGAAGAAGGGAAGCAGTGATCAGGCGAGCAGACTACGTACAATCGAATCAGGTGATTTATATATACGTGCATGACAACCTGGTCGACCGGAGAATTCTCTCAGGTTCTGCGTGTAAATACTTCGTATCCGCTGCTATAATTCATAGAAATTCGTTCTTCAATAACGTTAGAATACATTGTGCCAAGAGCTAAATGATGTATTATCTTAGTCTCAAAAGCTCGTCAGTGTCGAACCCCGAGATTATCAACACTCAAACTGCTACATTAGACGATATACCTCTGATTACCCAAGAGCTTGGCGCATAGCGCTTAGACCGGCTTTTTCGACTTTTGCGTTACTTTGTCGGATCTGAACTTTTATAAACCCAGAAATCTATCCAGCTCGGACAGTTCATGTTTAGAGGAAGGCATTATTCTAGTGTTTCCATTCGACCAACTAAGGAATTATAGGCTTATTACGCAGTTATATTCAAGGTTTATGGTAGCTTGGAATGCCTGGATGCCTGGCCGCCAGGGCGTTCAGGCTAGTAGCAGATATGTCTCGAGCTCAGGGATGCCTGCCGTTTGTGAAATATCTCAGTCAGCAGGCCGATTTCTGCCGTTCAGCCGAAGCTTAAGGCGTCGACATTTTACCCAATGCATGAGCACAGAGCCGGGCTAGGGTAGGACTTGTACGCTGTTAAAATGTTTGTAGACGAGTTTGCGATCTTCTTTAGCTATTTAGACTTAATCTACGGGAAGGCTTGCGCAAGCAACCATAAGCTAAGGGCCATGAAGTGGCGGCTGTCATGTCGTTGCACGCTTTCGTGCAACAGGAACTATCAAGTCCAGCACAACACACAACACATCCACTTTTGAAGGCGACCACCAGATCCAACCTTCAAAATGCCATGCTGTCTGACTCGAGTGCTCGGTGCACCTCCTTGGTGCGTCTTTGGTATCGGAACAACGAGCTCTCCGCTTGGTTTCGTAACTATCAGGTAGTGGCTAAGTGTGGAAGTAGCGCAGCCGATATCTCAGTCCCTTTACCGTTTCATCGGTATCGCACGTCATAAATCCAGGCTGGTCCCGATCAAGAAGCTCGAGCGGACTGATAAGCTGCGGGGACGGGATGAGCATATGAGGTGATAGCCAGCTCGTAGACAATATCAGATGGAGGCATCGATGTCACCGTCAACTCGCTTGCTGGTTCCGGAAGGACTTCTAGAATTCCATGGGTCATCCATAGTGATAATACGGAGACGGCGGGACGTGGAGTTGGGTGCCTTGGGCGAATGACAAGCTTTTTTACAGACTGGAACTGGTGACTTCCCGACTCGGTTTTCGTGATTCGAAGTACTGGAACGCAGCCTAGGTTGAGACATGTTGACAGCTGCGACCAGTGAAAAGCCCGGGTGGTGCGTACGTATGCATTATATACCTGAGCCCTTACATTTCATTAAGGTGGGATGAAATCACATATACCCAACCATGAGCTTCGTCGGGTGAATCCAAATGTTGGTGATCCATTACGGAAGTGGAAAGTTGCAGGGACCGCCCTTCAATCACAATGTGCTTTAAGCGCCTTGGAGGACGGCCTGAGCGCACGGCAGGCAGCAACAGCAGCATGGAACCAACCAGCAGTGATCCCAAAGAACTCTAAACTTTTTTTTGAGTGAGCACCGTCCAGCCGGCGAGTTCTGCTCGAAATCACTGGGAGGCGCTCAGATCAGAACGTCGGGCTCTGTTTCGGCACGTTCCACAGAACCGATCGTCTCAACCAGAATGTTGGAGAGGTGGCGCCCTTGGCGAACTCGGGACCCTTGTTGTAACGTTGTTAGTAAGCTCAGCCGAAAAGTTCTGCACCACTCACGCGCACACTATTGATCAAGAATCCGCTACTGAAAGAGCTACTTTAGATCAATGGATGTGTACCGTTTCAAAACCTTCTAGAGTTGAAGGAGTGCGCGAATACTTGGGTGACGTTGGTCGACATTAGACCGCCGGCGGGGCCTTTTGGAATGCAGAGTCCAATCGTTTCCGAGACGGAAAGGCGGTACCCTCGCACCTCCCTCTTCGGTATTCCGAGCTCGAGGAACGGAAGCATCAGGTGATGCATGGGTCACAAAACAAGGCCTCCCGCATGTGGTGCCCAGCACAGCTAGTTCACCTTCTTGAGAGAGGTTTCACAGAAATTGGGAAATATGCCCTGAACGCCCTATATTGCATGTTGGCCTGTGAGGAAATTCTGAATTCTGTTCAGCCCCACCCTTTTGCTTGGTGCAATATAAAAGATGGCCTGCAGCCACTTGTTCGGAATGTTTAGAAAGAGACATCCCGTATATCTTCTTGCACCTCGGCTTTCCTGTTAAAATGCAGTTCTTGACGAAGCGTATACTAGCCATTTTGGCTTTGATTGGTGTAGTTGCTGCTTCTCCTTTATTGATTCAAGAGGTCTCGCACAAAGGCACAAAGGTTCTTCGTTTAGATGTCCAGTCCAAAGAAGATGTTGCTCTCGTCAAGGGATTGGTTGAGAGACTTGGACTTGACACCTGGACTCATGGCTTTATGGTTAACAGCCATGTGGATGTTGCTGTTCCTCTGGCAGTGCAGCCCGAATTCTTCAGGACAATCAATGCTGCTGGCTTGAGAACCCACATGATGCACGAGGACCTTCACGCCGCGATCGAAGAGGAATCTAAACCTGCCCCAGATGCTTTAACTAAGAGAGCGGACGGCGAATCTGGTATGTATAGGATTTTTAAATCGCACAGACTCTTCAACTTACAGGCCTCCTGCACTTAATCATCGATAAGCCTACAAACATATAACTTCTCGATGTGCAGACGCTCTAAACCTCTATATTTTATCCTAAAAGTTGGAACGAAGCTCTAACAATGCAACGTCTAAGCAGCCGGGGATCCAAACTGGTTCAAAGAGTACCATCCCTACGAAGAACACCTAAAATATCTCCAATCACTTGTTTCTGAGTACCCTGGGAATGCAGAAATCGTTATATCAGGCAGTTCGACTGAGGGACGGAACATCACCGGCATTCATATCTGGGGTACGCAAAAGGGCCAATGCGCCTATGTCATCCACAGCAATGTCCACGCTAGAGAGTGGATTTCGTCCAAGGTCACCGAATATTTCGCCTATGCGATCCTCCAAACTACCGGCGAAAAAACCTCTCTTGCAGAGAGCTGCGACTTTTACATCTTCCCGATTGTTAACCCAGACGGCTTCGTCTACAGCCAGACAACTAACCGGATGTGGCGCAAGAACAGACTACCCGGCAAGAGCAAGAGCTGTACCGGTACTGACATCAACCGCAACTGGGATTTCCAGTGGAGCACCAAAGGTGGGGCGTCTACCAGTGAATGTGCTGAGGATTACAAAGGCGCATCCGCTGGTAACACTGTTGAGTTTCAGAGCCTCTCTGGCTTCATTAAGAAACTCCACAATGTGAAGCTCTTCATCGATTACCACTCTTATTCTCAATTGATCCTCTCTCCATGGGGTTACACCTGCAACACTCCCGCTCCAGACAACGACGCGCACGTACGCGCGATGAAGGGTAAGTTCCAATAGTATACTCGCCTGAAGGTACCGAATCGAGCTGACAGAGACGCCTTCCATTAGCTTGGGAAGCTGGGTTCAGCAAGCGCTACAAGACTCATTTCACATACGGTCCTTCCTGCACTACGATCTACCCTACTACAGGCGATTCTACCGACTACACCTATGGCGCTCTGAAGATCGTCCACTCTTACTCTGTCGAGTTGAGGGACACTGGCAGAAACGGCTTTATCCTGCCTAAAGAGCAAATCGTCCCAAGCGGCCAGGAAGCTTTGGATGGCCTCATGGCTCTTGTTGAGCAGTTGAAGAAGGAAGATAATTGATTGCGGCTGTGTACAAACAGGAGAGGGCAAGAAGGCACCCAGTCACTTTCATTATATTCAACCCACCGATATGATATCCCTATGCTTTTTCTTTCGGCACTGGCCACGCTGGAGGATAAAGGCTGGGGTTGGCTGGCTGGTTTACGAGACATAAAAGATACCCCATGATACCCCGGAAGGTATGTGCATATGCACAGATCTTGCCATCTGAATTGCAAATATTTGATATCCACCATGTACATAGCGTAGATATACCCATTGCGTTCTACGTGGAATTGATGACCAGAAAGCTGGCATTTTGACTATTACTTGAGCATTCAAGCATATCTTACAACACGACGTCTTGTGAATTTGGACATGAACTCATTAACTGCTTCGCTCGTGATCGTACAGAGAGATATATATATCTTGGACATGGATATATTTAAGAGAAATTAGGCTCGCTATGTTTTGCGGCTGGAAAAAATTCGACCAGATGCCCTCATATTCTGTTCTTAGACGCAGTTAATTTGAAGCTGCGACCTGTCGATATTTGTGCAGGTGTACGTTGGTGTCTTGCCGCTCGGTGGAACAACCGAAATGTTGTACGCAGCGATGTTGTGGCAAACCTAGTAGCGTCTCGTGGTTAGAAATGTTGCATTTATGATTACCTCTGGTAGGTGTGAGAAGGAGAAACTCACTGTCGGGCTGCTGCAGATGAGCGTGCCGACCTTTGGGTCGTACTTCTTGCTGGCGACACCAGCCATATTCTTAAATACGACATCTTGGATGACGAGGGTTGAGGGGTACTCGTTGCAGAGGGTCAAGTTGTTCTGACCATAGCATTGAGTCAACTCAATAGCGTAATCGACGTTCTTGATGTTCATAGTATCGTAAGTCTGTAAGATGGTACACACGTAACTGATGAGCCTTGTCTTCTGCGGTAGTAGGAAGCAAAAACGGTGACTGGGTGTGGTAAACATAGGCACATACGATGTTGTTAACTAATCCAAGACCACCGCCGCCTTGGAGGTCGACGCTCAAAGCGCTCTGAACACCCGGCCAAACCTTGATTCTTGCCATATCGGAGGCATTGTTCATCGAGATGTTGTAGACATAGACATTCTCGACCAAGTCATAGACTAGGTAGTACTGGCCGAGAGACCCAACGGAGATACCGTGGGACCCATCACAGAACAGGCCCTGAACCAGAATGTTGGTGGAGTTGGGCTTAAAGGAGACACAGTCATCGCCATTGACAATATGAGAGTTTTGGATGACGATGTTATCCGAGCGGTCTATTAGATAGTATATTAGTTACTCTGTTACAATCAAAACTGGGACTTGGTCAGATTTTGACTTCAAAACAGGGGTTGAGCTTACAAGTATCCCAACCATCAGTATTCTTGGCAGGGTTCTTGCTCACTGAGCCGCCAGCGATATCAATATCGTCGAAAATGATGTTACTGCTGTCGATAACAATCTGATACCATTGTGGGCTGTATCTGAGCTTGAAGCCGCTAACAGTGGCATCGTGCAATCCGTTGTACGCAATGAGGATCGGCCGAAGAATCAGAGGATCTTTGGCGTAGAGATCGTACCTGCGTAATTGTCAGACGTTTATTTAAGAAAACTTGAGGTTATGATGTTAACTTGTCACTCGTACCAAGCTTGGCCGTTTCCATCAAGTGTACCCTTGCCGGAACCAAATAGATGGACATCGTTGCCACCGAACTGAATGAAAGCTGAAGAGTTCTGGAAGGTGTATTTAAAACTGTGCGCTTGCCAATAGTCGGTATCGTCTGTAAATGTGATCCTTCCTTGGAGATCCCAGTCTACTCTCTCAAGGAATGTCAGATCGAGCGCCTTCCCGACAATGTATTCCGGCGATAACATTGCGACTGTGCCATCTGGAGAGCAATCCTTGAAGCCTTGAAGAATATTATCCGAGTCATCTTGGCCATTGCCTAGAGCATCCACAAAGCAGGTATGAGTTCGGCGACCAGACTTGATGAACTTTTTGCCGGTTGTCTTCGGGATAGGCAGGATTGTCGGGCGACCTGCCGTGGCCCCAATAACGGAAGCGTGATTCTTGGAGTCGTGATGAACTCGCCCCGCCGCGCATTCCACCACCGCTGGCAAAGCTGTCAAAGCAGCTAAAACAACGCCAGTCAATCTCATGATTTATCGTTTGGATGAGCACTCTGATTGTATATGAACCGCTTGACGTTCAGAATCCAACTCGCTAACGACTACTGGCTGGTTGGTGAATAAAACATCGGAAGGCAGCGACGACCCAGCATTTATATATATATTTATTCAGGGAGCATCGCGTCGCAGCGGTTCCTGGGTTTCTCCAGATGACCAAGATTATCCGGGGAAACAAGCTCAACAAGTATCACCAACACAGTTGACGGCGAAACATCGAGCGGTGATTCCTGGCCCTCGCGAAACTAGGATCCCCACATTTCAATATCAATGACGGAGTCAATATGAATGAGCGAGGGTCTGCATGCACGTTGGGCTCGAGAGCCGTGGTAATCGCGCATTTCGGATGGCTGAAAAGGGCAAGCATGGCAAGCTTTTTCTCAGCATAGACAAGTTGTGCCAAGTCGGCATGCTTCAAGCGAGCGATCATAATATGCAGGTTCCTTGCAGACGTAGCTGTTGACAAATCCTGTCTATCGTCGGGAAAGCGGTAGTTTTTCCGTCAATCATATTGCGTGGTCCATCGATTGGAGTAAAGTTCCGGATTAATTCACAGAAGGTTGCTCAAGGTGAATCCCGTGGCATCAAGCTGTGGGGAGAAACTCGGATTGTGTGGATGATTCTGGCTGAACGGGTAAATCCAGCACATTGGGCCGCCGTGTGTTGGCGCGCTCAACCGAAGAGCTTCGCCTTCGCGTGTCGAATTGTGGGACATCTCTAAGCTAAGTTGCAAACGCGTTCGTATCCTCCATTGGTGCGAAAGCGGAGATCTCGAGCCTCAGTTAGACCGATCAAGTGATGGAACTCGCGACCATCTTGAGTCTACTTACTGATCGGTTGAGGTTTCCACGCGTAGGAACCGTTAACCTCCGATTCATTGGTGGATGGTCGAGAACGTTTTCGGCGGCGGGATAGTTTTTTGCGGACCCCACGTAGCCCGGAGTGATCGACGTGCGGTCTACTGTTATGGTTAATACGTATATGGAGCCGAGAGAACCGAGCCATTACAAGCATTGCCATGAGTCTGGTCAACGAGCTTGATTGGGCGGATTCAGCAGCCACTTTATCTTATTAACGTAAGCAGTATAGCTTTTACTTGGGACCTGGACCTCGGGATAGCACGAGGTCCTGACCCCTGAATCCATGAAGCTCCCAAGTCCTCGGTATCATATCTAGTCGGTCTGTGTACTGATTAACACTCTAGAGAATGTCGGTAAATTTTTTGCATTTCTTGGCTTGGATAAGTCCGTAAGTTTCCGTCTTGTAAGCACTCACAGGCACTTTGCATATCCGTGCATATGTATCTTCCCTGCTATCTAAATCGCTGTAAAGGTTGTCAAAGCTTTGTGATCCAGAAAGGATCACCAAAGAACATTGCATTCAGGCTTAAAACATCTTGAATTTCTTGATATAGTAATTAACTGAATTACTTGAAGTGTCGTTACAGTCTTTAGTGCATATATACATAGCACGTTAGCTGGGCGGCTCCGTCGTATATTGTGTAGAAGACGTCTTGAATACCATTAGTTCCGCAGGGTGTAATAGCGTATACACACACAAATTAATTCTCGATTCATCGATTCGCAGAACTCTTGAGCCTTAGAACAACCTCGGGAGGGTATCAGGCCAAACAGCCTATAAACCAATGCAATTCTAGTTGCAAGACTCAATCAATAAGTCCCAACCTAAACACTACTCTAATTTGCCTGGTTAGCCAAGCACTGTAGATAGCGATCATTTGCTTCCCTCCAATTGAGGACATTCCAGATTGCCTCCAGATAGGCGTTCTTATTGTTATAGTACTATTTGTACAGATCACGTCCTTAGTAATTGTATGGCTTAGGATATCGGGATGCTGCAACGCTGCTTCGGAACAGCCATACCTGAAGATAGTAAGCATGTTCCCACATGTCGATTCCAATTATTGGTCTCTCAGGCACTAAAATTGCCTCTTGGTCCTGGAATTCTTCTTGTCAAAAGCAGGTTCTCAAATGCGTGCATGTGAGACAAAAGGATCGCAATTTACCTTTGATGTTGCAATTGCTAGATTTTTTGTGCGGACGTTGCATATTAACCAACCTTATGTCACATAAGATTTGTCTTAGCTTCTTAGAAGGAAGTGCTAGGAAGCTTCGAAGCTCGTTTGATTTTCATGAACGACATATGGGACCATTGTTGCACGTACCCCACCCGCTTCCTCTGACCTGCTGTAAGATACTCTTGTAAAACGTCGCTTTGAAGGCTTCTATGCTGCCCCAGACCGCAACAATTGCTTTTTCTACTTCTCCTTGCGGAGAACTTTCCAGAGTTCCGGCCTTTTAATGCAGCACAACAAATATGTCAATCCTCGTTGTAATGGCTATAGATGGTGTGTAGCAACGACTCGAGCCCCTTCCCATTGCAATATTGGTGATTGCTCGTGTTGTATACCCTTGATATGAGAGCCATCAAAATAATAGAGTAAGTGGACATACCGGTGTCAATCCCTTCCAAAACAAAGAATGATTTATATGCCCGCCCTTATTAAATTTCACGATCTCTTCCAATTCGAAGGCTCTGCTCCAGTTCGAATCTGGGTCATGTCCATCCGCACTATTCCGCAGTTTCCCCAGCTCCTCCAGCGCGCCGTTTAAGTTATTCACGTACGCCTGGTGGTGTTTTCTATGATGCAACTCCATAATTTGAGTCGAAATATGGGGCTCGAGCGCGTCGTAAGGATAGGGGAGTGGCGGCAGGACATACACGGTCCCCTGAGGAGACTCCCTAACGGTCGAGTTGTCTGCCATTTGAGGCAAGTCCTCGAGAGATTGGCCGTAGCATGATACTGCGAATAGCGCAAAGAAGTAATGAAGTCTCATGGTCGCTGTTTTCGGCTAGCCGCGCTAATTGTTCTTATCTGGTAGTACAGTCTGAAGTAGAGGAGTCAGCACACGTCGTCGACACTAGCAACTGCATTCTTAAATCACGCGGGAAATTAATGCAACAAGGTCAACGCAGGGTGTCGCATTCCTGCTGAGTAACACGGTGAACTAAGATAGTAGTATTCCAGGCTGAAATGAAGTATTTTCTAAAATACATTAATATTATCCAGTTCAATCGCCAGTCCAAAGTGCCGTCTATACTCTATTTGTACAAGTCCTCGAAACCTAAGCAGAAATTTATCGTAGAAACGGTATCGTATCATCGGCGCTCTAGGCTGTATTCGCGAAGAAAAACGACGCAAATAAACAGAGATATCACGTATATCACAGTAGACATGCCTGAAGTCGGGAAAGGGTGTATTAGTAACATAAAAATAGAATATGCCGATAAAACTCATGACTCACCATGGTCCCATTGCAACGCCTCGACGAAAGCCTCGACTGCCTTCCCACGAACTTTCTCTGGCAGAAGTTTAATATTCCAGATGCTTGTCATGACTTGATGTATGATCTATGTCACAGAATTAGTATAGTCTGTTGGATTTAGTCTTGGTGACCGAGCTCGCAGTCAGTATTAATATCCCTACCTGTTCTCGCTCTGCGCTTGGAATTTTTGCCAGCTTTGCGTGTAACCGTTCGTCTAGTGCCAACTGAAGTACCGCATTCCCGAGACTACCAATAGCTACGAAGCCAAGATTGTCGCAGAGGTAGAAGCCCGAAGTTGCCATCGCCTGGTCTTCAGATTTGATACTAGCCGATAGAGCAATGAATGCTGCTGTATTGATCATACCAATGCCGAAACCTGCAGGGAAAATGTATGCTGTCTCGAAGATGTTTGTATGGCCTCGCCAGCGCAGGGTAATCAGGAGGAGTGCAACAGTGGATACACTAATGGCAAATAATAGATAGCGTTTGTAGCGACCGGTCCTTCAAGGCGATATAATGTTAGGCATAAGCGAGATCCACAACCATATTGATCAGATAACTGTGTAAGTAAAGGCTCACCTTTTGATGAGGATTCCAGCTAAAAGTCCCCCTGCTGCGTGTGCAACGTTGCCGAAGACTATCCGAGCTGCTGCATTTGCGTTGGATACTCCAAGGGTTATCACAAAGTAGATTGAGATTGTAGTGACAAGCTTGATTTCATTTGTAAGATAGCAGCCTTGAAATGTTAGGTGGGTAGGGATTACTTACTGCAATCTGACTCCCGGTCGTTAGTCCGAGGATAGAATAGACGGAGACGACATCCCGATTAGTCAAAACTTCCAGAGAGAGAATGGGCTCCTTGGCGACTTTGGCTTCAATATAAAAGAAGATTGCTGCGAGTACTATTGACCCCACGCTAGCACCTATGAGCAATGGGTTTCTCGTTGACAGCCGCTTCCCAGCCTCATCGAGAGAGACAAGCAGTAGACTCAATGAGGCAGCCAGTGTCATGGCACCAAGGAAATCAATCCTTTGGAACCGTTGTCGAAGTGTGAGGGAGTCTTCTTTACACTCGCTCGGGATCTGCAGCTTCCAGGACACCATTACAATGGCAAGCAGCGCTAGTGGAACTTGGCCTAGGAACGACCTGTGAAAAGCATTGCCGCTGTCATTAGCTTTATTGTGGATGGAGACAAATCTGACTGAGCTCCTGAACATCATACCATCTCCATCCGATAGTGTCGACCATGAAGCCACCTAAGGGTGCTCCACATGCTCGCCCCGCGGTCGCAGCAATGTAGACATAACTTCTCCACGCCGCAAGGTCACGGAGGGGAACGAGATCTGCGTTGCACCTAAGTTAATTAACTCGAGCTAGAAATCTCTACAATCTAGAGAGTGGATGTGACCATCTTACCATTCAGGAGAATTGATACCACAGAACTTTAAAACGGATACTATCAGCCCATGAAAAGGGTAATGGGTGTACTGGGGGTTTCTGATATCCAGAACTTACGTCATACCAGCGCCTCCTATACCCGATATAACTCTGCCAATAATAAGATGCCAAAACTCTGTTGATGTTCCACTGTGTCCTAGTTAATGTTGACGGCATAGTCACGACAACTGAAGTCACACAAACACTCACATCCATAAGCAACCGGTAGCGAACAGGCTGTAAGCGAATAGTAATAGTGCTTTCCTCCCAAATATGTCACTCAATTTACCGTACTAAGTCGTACAAGGTGTCAGAAATCTGATTGGCGGTTGCATCTCGTCTGAAATTGAAGAAATGGCTTTCACATACCATTGACTGCGTTGAAAGAATTCCTAGCTGGTAGCCGACGATCATCCAATTCTAGAACTCGCTTGTTAGTTCCACATTCGTTCGCTCACGTATAATAGCCCGCGATCGTCAGAATGTGGAAGACTCACCGCGTCATCTAGCCTCCCGAATTCGCTTCCAATCTGGCCAAAGGTAGCCATAACCAACGAAGTATCCACATTTGCGACGATGACGCCTGTGATATCATGATATTTTGGTCAGATTGTTAGCGAATTTGATACCGCTATAGCGCTACACCTTCAGGGACCGTTGGGCTGGGACTTACCAATCAAGAGGCAGGCAACAACACCCCAGAATCCAGGGGGCGTCTCTTGAATGACGGCCGAGTCCTCCGCTGATGCTTCTTCGTCCGGTTGCCGATTGATTGATATTATCGGCTGTGGAGATTTGGAAACCGCACTGTAGTCAATGGGGCTTGTCTTGCGGTCGCCTGAAAGTAGTGAATGGTGCTCGGAGAGCTCTGGGTCGGGGTCCTCGACCGGCCGGATCATTTTGTAGATTGATTTCGATCGACCTGGGTACGGTGCTTGGAGACAGGTGCGATTACAGGCTATTGAGTGCGAGATTCACAACGGACCGGTAAGGGAAGCGGGTGCGGCGTGCGGTCCGTCATGCAGTCTAATGAAGGGTGTTTATTGAGCGAGGATACGGATTTGAGAATATGAGCATGAGCACGAGGGTGTTAGTGTCGTTGCAAGCTTCCGCTCGCTATCGTCAACGCTAATGGGAAGAAGAGCTCGCAAGGCTGAATGTCTTAAACAAAAGCTCCGACTCGACAAAAAAAAATGAGAAGCATCGAACTTATCACCCGGGGCCCCGGGCTCGCTAGCTGCCTTCTTGGTACATGTACAAAACCGAGCAAGTGCTCCAGCTCCGAAGGTATGTATGTACCAATGGCGCGAGCGGTTCCGTAATCAAGTTTTGATGTTTTCACGTCGCGTTTCCAAATGTCAATGATCCGCTTCCTTGAAAGCGAACAAGGGGAGGCTGACCGGAATTTAAAGGTGCAATGACCTGATCTAAAGCAAAGTCGAGCATTGAATAAGGGTCTGCCACACATATTTGCACATAATTTGCTGAGGCAAACTGATCGGATGCGCGTCCCAGAGGCCAATCAGATCAGGCTCAGCCCTGCTGCTCAGATAAGCGACACGACAGCTCATTTCAGCGAGGCTAAAAACGTGGCCCTGGCTCGAGATGCGTGAAAATTTTGATTTCACAAAATAACACATTGGATTGCTTAAGCGGGGAGTCCATTCTTCACACCAAAGCGATACGTCACTCTGAGCGAGCCAGTTCAATCCGGCCATTCTATCTTGGCGATGCATGCACGTATGCACATTTGTGCATGCATAAATGGATGACCACCTGTGTCCATTGTGTTTTGGTTTTACTAAAACCATGTGAATAGGCTGCGGGCCGTGTATTCGGTCTGTCTATACTTGATTACATATTCCCAAAATGAATAGAATTTTATTCAGCGGCACTATAGGCGAAACTGTAGTCGTACAAAATTTAATCTTGGATTTCTTACGAACACTCGGAATATCACTAGTGTGCTACGATGGCATTTAGTCACCCAGCTCCATTCTGGTTCCCTTGATAGCCTGGTTTGTGGGTCCAATTCTCGTCATGCATCAATTCCCAACATTTGTCGACACGGAACTCGAAGCGTCATGTGCACGCCACGGCCTCAATATAGTCTCGAGGTTGGACTTGGTCTCAATGATCATAGATTCGGGGACCTGCCCAGATCTATTGTTTACGTACCAATAAATGCTATAAATGCGTGTCATTTCTGCAGAAGATGCAGTCTGGCGGCACCGGTGCCTGCCTCTGTGCAACGACGACCGGCCAAAAACTTGGGATTGGCAGCCTTTCCTAACAGAGATCTATGAATAGAGAAGGAATACATTAATAGCTGTCTGGATGGATGCGCTAGTGAACACTTTCGTAGAGTCCTCCTTGCGCACTCACCCATACGTTTGAGAGCTATTTCAAATTCAGTATGAATGCAAACATTTGATCTCACCCGCCTCAGTGTTTCATTTACGCCGTGGTGGGAAGATGAGGGGTACACGTGTACATTAAATTTGGCTGAGCTTGTAAGCTTGTGATTTGCTGCAGCTGGGGTATAACGCAGGATTCAAGGATTGGTGTAACACTGGCAATGCAGTCTGGCGGAGCTCTTGTGTGACCTAGCTAAGTCACTAGACTGTCTGGCTGGAAACGCGCTAACTCATCTTCGACGGTAGACAGTGTAGGCAGCAAATAGGCTTAAAGCGACAGCGCTGCGGCCTTGTCTAATGTTTGAGGTACTGCTTGAATGGCCGTGAGTTAATAGTTATCTCGGTATGTAGCACATGCTAGTAAGTGAGATCCCAGGCTTTTAGATACGCAGCCGGATGATGCTTTATACTTATAAATACAGTATATTTATTGTCAATTTGTAGATATATGAATGCCTCATTAAGTCAGAGTCTATCAGTACAGAAATCATCACGTGAATCTTGAATGATGCCCATATAGCCTCGCGTATTGGTCATTACGGAGCAGGAGCCGGCTAAGCCGGTGGCGTAACTAGCTTAGTAGGGGTCGGTACAGGTCCAGCTTTGATACATACATAAGTCCCCTGAGTAAGGCCAGAACAGTCAGGGGTTAGTGTTGGATTAAAGGCCAAAAAGTGACTCTCAGCAAGTTTGATCTCATTGTCCTTGGTGAACTTATCGATAATAGTTCTGCAATTGTCGCCGCCCTTGACTTGATACCAAGCGGAACAAGTTCGTGGCTGACCAGCTGCAATCTGTGATGGCTTCGTCGTAATTATATCGCTGCTTGACCCACCGCTACTACTTGTATCGGTCCCATTACCCCCTGGCGTAATTATCTGTGTAGGCGTTAGGGCACCGCCTCGAGCTCGCAATTGCTTAAGTTGGTCTCGGAAACCAGACCCTTCCTTGCGTTCCTCTGCGTTGGTTTGGCGCTGCGAGACAGTATGCTTAAGTGCTTTTATCCAGGCGTCGCCATAACCAAAAGTGTGCTCATGGGCCTCAATGATAAACATAAATTATAAGTAGCTGTGAGCTTGCAGATGGGCTGGATAAAATGTGGGACGGGCTCAATTTCGTTTCTAGACCATGAAGATGCGTCTACACTGACGTTTCTTGCATGGGATAGTTTTAGTCTCTGCCCAATGCAGAGCTCTAACCATCCCATCCTCTTTCTCCAACAACACCGCAACGCCTTTACACCCGACAACCTCTACTCTAACTCTCCCCCCTCAGATACAAGAAGCATTAGTCACCGTGCAGAAAGCACAATACGACGCAGCTATTAGAAACCAGCAGAGATATGAGAACCCCGCACAAAACATTTACAAACTGCGGCCGCCACCCCAACTACCTGCACAAGATACGAATGTCAAAGTCCAGGCAATTGATGACCATGTGGCGAAGGCTGCTGCGGCCGTAGCGGAATACGAAGCCAGAGCAAACCCGGTTGCTCCCTTGAATTTGACCCTCGCCGATGGCTCAACTCATGTTCTTGGCAAAAGAGATGGCGGATCGTTCTGGATGGAGGGCGTTGCGCGCGGCGGTTCCGTTCCAATGGCGGTGCACCAGATTACAAAGTTTTCAGAAACGTCAGGGACTTTGGCGCCGTTGGCGACGGAGCTACAGACGACACTGCTGCGATCAATAAAGCGATATCTTCTGGAAACAGATGTGGCGAGGGTTGTGGTTCCAGCACTACCGCCCCGGCACTAGTTTATTTCCCAGCGGGTACTTACCTCGTTTCATCACCTATAATATCCTACTACAACACGCAACTAGTCGGAAGTGCTATGAACAGGCCCATCATTCGTGCAGCAAGCTCCTTTGTCGGCTTGGGTGTTATTTCATCCGATGTTTATATCCCTGGTGCCAGCGGAGCGGAGTGGTATATCGACCAGAACAACTTCCTCCGCCGGATCCGTAATTTTAATATCGACCTCCGACAGGTGCCAAACATGATGGCAACAATGGAACAAGCTCCCCTAGCTGGTATTCACTGGCAAGTCGCGCAAGCCACGTCGATACAGAACGTGCGCATTATCATGTCGTTAAATCCGGATACGACTCATGTTGGAATCTACATAGAGAATGGCTCCGGAGGATTCATGAGTGACGTGACGTTTAACGGGGGTAAAATTGGTGCCTATCTTGGTAATCAGCAATTTACTATCATAAAATTTACGTTCCAGGGATGCCAGACGGCTGTACATATGTTCTGGGACTGGGCATTCACGATGAAGTCATTTGACATTAATGACTACCAAGTTGGGTTCAATGTCACTGCCAATGCTGGTGGACGAGGTGCCGCGCAAGGCCAGGGAGTCGGCTCTATCACCATTTTGGACACTTCGATTTCCAATACTCCCGTTGGGATCAAAACTTTTGGACAAATTAGTGGCAATTCAAGCTCGACCTTCCTTGAGAATGTAAAATTGAACAATGTCAATACGGCTATCATGCCAGACGGACAAACTCTTGTCGCCGGCGGGACGACAACAATTGCCTCAAGGACGTGCATGATCAAGCTGGCGGTGCGATACCTGTACTTCTGGACGCTCCACGAGAGCTGGTCGGCACGAACGGATGGTTCGATCGCTCTAAACCACAATACGAAAATGTACCAGCGTCGCAATTTTGGGATGTCAAAGCTAAATACGGCGCTCGAGGGAATGGACGTAGCGATGACACTGCTGCAATTAACAAAGCATTGGCGGAAGCTGCCGGCGCCGGCGCCATTGTCTACTTCCCGTACGGTATTTACATCATCACGGATACGATATTTGTGCCTCCAGGCTCTCGTGTCGTCGGTGAAGTGTGACCGCAAATCATGGCGAGCGGAGCGAAGTTTCAAGACATGAACAATCCCCACGTCGTAGTCCGAGTTGGAAATGCCGGGGATAGAGGGTCGGTTGAACTGCAGGACTTGATGGTTACTGTCCGCGGGGCTACAGCGGGTGCTGTTCTCATGGAATGGAATATTCATGAAGACAAGCAAGGATCTGCCGCGATGTGGGACTTCCATTTCAGGGTTGGAGGTGCTATTGGCAGCACACTACAATTTGGGGATTGTCCGAAAGGCGCTACAACCGTTGACCTTAAGTGTATTGCTGCATCGCTTTTGATGCATCAGACCGAAAAGTCGTCGGGATGCTTTGAGGTGAGTTTCAGATGATTCAGCCTTTCCTCGAGGTCATTCGATCTCTTCCCTCGCGATTTAGGTTGATGGACTGACTTGCGCATGTGACAGAACGTATGGGCGTGGGTCGCGGATCATGATATGGATAGAGTGACGCAAGATCAGATCAATGTAAGTTTCTACACCCAAAAGCCAGGGGAATATATGTGTAGTAATTGATTTTCAGATTTACGTCGGTCGCGGCTGGTTGATCGAGAGTCAAGGGCCCTCTTGGCTATACGGAACAGCATCCGAGCACTGCGTTCTGTATCAATACCAGATGCACAAGGCGTCAAATGTCTTTCTGGGAATGATACAGACAGAAGCACCATACTATCAGTCATTACCCGGTGCACCGGCTCCGTTCAACCCTTCAATCATTCAAAAAAGACAAACCTCCGTCGCGTTTCCAAATGATCCAACATTTCAACACTGTGCCCCAAATGATAAGGCTTGCGCTGTAGCGTGGGCTGTACGAGTATACGGATCATTAAATGTACACCTTTACGGTGCCGGCCTTTATAGTTGGCTTCAACAATATGACCAAAGTTGTCTCTCCAGCGACAATTGCCAGGCAAATCTGCTGGACATGGACGACTCGACTCGCACACTCACAAGAGTCCATAATCTTGTCACAATTGGCTCCCAGAATATGATGGACGCTTCATACGCCGGTTCGATACCAGCGACAAATTACAAGAACGGATTCGCCTCATTGATGGGTTGGGTCGCAGCAACGCCTTCGAAGCTCTTGGCCAAAAAGCGTACCAGAAGAGGTATAGAGAGCGATGCATCGATGAGAGCCGTGATTTAGGAGTACAAGAAATCTCAGATGGTGCAGCTGGCCTCAGGATAGCGAGCTTCGAGGGTTGTGATGATGCTGAAAAAGAAGTTATCAGGCAAACACTCCAGGATGCTTATAAGGTTATCTATAACGTTATGAGGATTGGAAGCGCATTCCAAATAAAGTCTTTGTACGGCGGTGGGGAGGACGTTGCATATGAGTACCCAGCCAAAACCTGGATAACTTACTTTGGAAATGTCGAAGACAAGAAGACGAAGTTCGTCAAGAATTGGGTCTCAGCTGAGAAAAATTACGGCAAAGCAATAGGCCTTAGTCCAAGCCAATCGACGAAATTTCACGAACGCGGGAAAGAGTACAAGTTTCCCTGGGGCGCTGACAGCAGATCAAAGGGGAGTTGGCAATTCCCGATACAATTCAAGTGCAAGAAGAGAGCAACTGATCCGGGCCATGCGTGCTTCCGTTCTTTCGGCAGCAGTGTTGCAGGCGCGAGAGCCGACAACCTATATATACGGCAAGAAAAATTTAAATTTGAACCAATCATGGAGCCCTGCCCGCCCTTTTTCAAGGACAGCATATTGCCACCTCTGGCCCAGCTAGTCGCGGAATATGGAAAGCAGATTCAGAGCAATAGTGCCATCAGTCTCCGTAGCAAAACAGGGATCTTCATTCACGAGATGATGCATTTTCGAAATATAAAGGAAGATCCTCCGATAAAGGACCAATGTTTGGGGTTCAGCGAAGGCATTCAGCCCAAGAAAGACCCAGATGGGAAGTGGCTGGAATGCGAAGCTCAAATAGTAGCAGAGGTTACGGACCAGCATTTGCTGCAAGATTGGTAGCCGAGGCGCGTGATGATGGACATGAGCTGCCTGCATTAAATGCTGACAACTATCAATACCACGCGATGAGTATATACATGCACCTCGTCAATCCAGGATACCAACCGGACGCACAATTGAAACGGGATATCCAGGATGAGATTGTGGACTTGGAGCCTTCAGACACCGAGCCGGCCGGCGGTCCCGGAATTACTTGTCTTGAAGCCAAGTCTGATCGAAAATTTCACAGCGACTGTGATGAAGCTAGTGCCTACGATTTGGATGAATTGAGCGCACAGGCAACAGTCGATACCGACATGATCAAGGGGAGCTATGAAGTGGGCAGACATGGCGACTGCTCCCTAGAGTTCACTCCGAACCCGGGTGTTGTCTGCTACTGGCTCAAGACAGACCTTAAATCCTACGCAACCGATCTAGTCTCCGCGTGTCAAGGTCCGGGTAACTACCTAATCGACTCGGAAGAGGACGTTGGCCGCCGGTGCTCCGGCGTCCTAAAAGCAAAAAGAACAGGCCAGTCTCCGAAGACTTATATCCTTGGCGACTCCGTGTACTCTTATGATGCTAAGAAAAGCGGCTGGATGGGTAGTCACAAGTGGCTCTCATTCGAAGAGCACAAGGACCCGAGGACCGACGATAACGTGAAGCTAACCTGGTGTTCTGCATCGAACAGTTTGGCTGCACAGGGGACCGATCTCCCAGGAACTTACAAGCTTGGCGAGTGGCCAACCGGCTCGGTTGGAGAGGTGTCACCATTCCCCAATTCACATTGTGAATATAAGAATAAGGACGGCACCAGTTACAACGATGCCAGTCCGGGTCCTGAAGTTGTCAGTCTGGACTGTGGGCACAGCCCAGGTCGTGGGAAGTGCGTGAAGTACAATAACAAGGATATATGGCCGGGATATTATCAGTGCGACAGCCTGGACGCGGGGAAGAAGCACATGCAGTTTATATATGCGATGTGTGAGTTTTAAAGAAGAGAGCATTTGCATTCTTAATTTGCTAGCAACATGTTATAGTTTAACGCTATCTTAACGTGTTGCTAGTACATTCTATGTATATAATTGGTTAGACTTGCAGAATTTTTAGTTGCTGTCGTCGACACAATCAAAGTCCTTATATAAGGATACTTAAGTAATGGTTAAGACTCTGTGCAGTTTGCAGCGTATGAGCATCGACACAGAACGCCAAAGACTTGACAAAAGTTGAAGGGTTTTAAGATCTTTGGCTATGACATCCGCAGTAAATACATGTGCACGAATCTGAAGCTAGTCAGTCGAATGCTTATTTCGGTCCAGAACTTTTCGGCTTCCTCTTCGTATCCTCCTAGAAGAAGCCTTGGCATGCTAGTCCTCACAATTCATTCTTGGTCTGACGTCGGAGCAACATGACTCGGAAACACTGTCCGGGTCCGCTAGTTTGGCGACAGCAAAACAACGCTGCTGTGCCTTAACGTTATGTTCATTTTATCTAACTGCGACAAAACGAATGGAACCTCCACGAATGAGAGACCTTGGTCAGCCCAGGATCTTCGCCTGACAAGCTAACATTAGGCTACTAGACACGAAATTCTTTCGCCACTAGCACTCTGTTGCATCTGCACTGCTGGGCCTTTAAGTATGTCGGGACATGCGTGCTACATCATCCGTGCCGGATCCGCAGTCATCAGCTTCCATGCAGCCTTCTTGCGTGCCAAACGCATGCGCACCAGGAATCCGCGAGGATTGTGTGGCTAGAACTTAAGATGCATCCTCTTCTCTGCAGATATCTTCTCCTTTCCCTCTTCTGGCTGAGCCCCGCGTTTGCTCACGCGACAAACCTCGGTGCCCCTGCTACGATCACAGCCGCGCCCAACTTGAGGCTCGCCAAAGCGCTCTTTCCCCGCCAACAAGACGGCTCATACGCGTGTGCGTGGTTCTCGACGGTTTTCGCGCAATGCTCCAGCGAAGGTTACGACAATGCTGGTGGAATATCCGGTCTACCTTACTGTATGTGCTATCCGGATAACTACTACGACCCGAACAAAGTGGACGGATACGTTCAGCAATGCTACAACTATGGTGGCGCGGGCGATACTAGTTTCGCGTCCGCCTTCGCAACCTTCCTGGGGATGTGCAGATCTGCTGGAGATATCCGGGCCACTTTTAGCGCAGGCTACAATGCTTGTGGTGCTCAGAGCTCTGTGCGGGATGATTGTGCGGGCCAGGGATACGGTCAGATGGAGGGACCTTACGCACTCGCAGTGTGCGCATGCTATAGTTCATATGTTTACCAGCCACATCTCTTCGACAACTTGTACTCCAGCTGCTATAGTTACATCGAGGCAGCCGAAACATCACTTATCAACCAATATTGGCCGCTTGTAGGATACTGCTCAAGTCAAGGAGATATCAGGCAAGTGATGACAGATGGCACCAGTCAGTGTAACGCTGTCGCAAGTGTTCTACAGTCGTGCTCGAGATTCTCGCAGTTCCGAACTGGCAACAGGGCGGAACAAGCAAGTTTCTTCTGTTACGATCAAAACACTAGATTTATCGGAGCCACAAGGGATAAGAGTGCAGCAATATGCTATTCGTTCGCGACGGAATACTGGCCAGAGATGGTCAACTCAGTATCATCCTATCAGTACCTCTGCTCCCTGGCGGGGAACGTGAGGGCGGGATCTGGATCAGGCGGGGGCTCGGGCGGCGGCGGCGGCGGCGATGGCATTCCGGTAGGAATCACCTCCCCGTATTTGAAGAGACTATCCTTTTCCAAAAATTCGTACTAATATCAACCGCTAAATTCAGTCGCCTGGCTCAAGTACCTCCGTGGCACGGGCGACCAATTCGGCCGACTCTCAAGATTCGGCTCCAAAGGTACGCCCCAGAGTCACTTTAATCACCCACAGGAAGGACTTCCATATTTTCTCTGGAATTTTATATGAACTTGGAATCCAACAGCTCACACATTGTTCTTTGACTAGGCCCACATATCCCTCGCCATGGCCACCCTTCTTGGGACACTCTGCACCATTTATGCAGATTGCTGTAACAATGCGTGTGGGGCATCGGCTGTTATTTTCATGGGGTATCGATAATCTTTAGACAGGCATGCAATGCTAGTTAGAGATGTAATGAATCGAACTCTAACAGATGGGTGTGTGTTCGGATCTCCGCATCTGGTTTTGTCTGTCAATTATGGAATCGGATTGTAAAGTTAGATAGCTTGTCAGCATATTTAATGCTTGACTAGAATCTCAAAGGTTCCTGTATCAGGTGCAATCATATATGCATAGTGCTGTAACAAATCCGGTCGTGATTGTGTTATGCCACAAGCTTGAAGTTCTCCTATTGTAAGTGAGCATTCATGCTCTGATGTTTATATTGTGCATGGTACGATATGCGAAGGGTCTGGCTTGGTTAATAGTTGTATCGCATGTATCAGTGCATGTTCTACTTTCTTCATCGGGCTTCTAGTTCGCGAGAAGAGAATGGACTGATAGTTTGGCCGATCGTTAGCTATGAGCTCAGGAAAGTGAATGTAGTTGAAGGATAATATATTAGGAAAGCTAAGCCAACGATAAGCGATATTGCATAGGAAGGACTCGCTGTGAAATTTCAATACCACGAAATCTATATATAGAGTCAATTATCATTTTATACTGAGTTCAAATGTCGCCTTTGATATCTCGATAGAGAATTTTCGATTGACAATGAATGTACAACAGAAATTTTGTGTTCTATACAGGCCGGTGGCTATTCAAACTCAATTGGTGTTTGGCACACCTGACTGTGTGAACTCGATAGATGCATCGCTAATTTTCGCCAACAGGGCCTTGCTTAGGATTCCAGTTGGTCATAAGAATTATATCAGCATTTACGTCATTCAAGGTATCTGTCTGGGAGACAGTTGGCCAGTGATATCACCGGACCGAAGCTTAAACCAGGACGAAAGCTGCACTCCATGGCGTTCGAACTGTATATGCATGTGACTTTAAAGTAGAATGACATTTCAAGAGGAGTGTTTGAGGTCTGTTCAAGTGCAAGGTTGACAGCAGTGCCTAGAACATCCAACGTCTCGGAAAGCGTGTCTATATAGAGGTCTTCATAAGCTCTATATAGCTCCCAGAACCTAAAATTTAGTGCGACCATGTCTCCCTTTTAGCATGATCCCGTTCGGCGACGGAACTGAATCCTTGTAGCAATAGCCCTTCGTGGGCCACGATCTCGCTTCTCGGACCTGCATGGCCAATCGGGTCTTGGCGACTGTCCTAGCTGCCCTCCGCCTTTCATCACCTATGTTACCTCTTTTATGCTATATCATTTTGCGATGACATTATCTTTTGACCGTGCACGCGCATGGCGAGAATTTTCAGAACGCACCGTCAACAGACGTAGCGACATTGCAGATACGCTACTAAGCCGAGAGCTACCTGCGCGACGACCATCTGCTTTCCAGCAAACATTTCCTTTGTATGATCTACTCTAGTACCGTATACTGATCAAGTCAAGTAGCCCGCACGCAATTTGGTCCCTAAATGGTAGCAAAGTTAGCGATAGCGAGCTTTCAGAGTTCTGCCGGCCTCCGTATCCATTGATCCGGCATTGATCCTGATCTCGAGTCATTTGGTTATGATCATGAGGATGCTCGAGTCATTAGCACTTAGATAGTTCATCCGCTTCTCTCGGCAGACCTTTCGGATTTCTCGGAGCACTGACCCTTAATTTTCTTCACATAAATAGAAATACGTCGCGTCGAGCTTCGGCTACAGACGCTGTCTGTTGGCAGTTTGGGGCGAACAGCAACGTCTATCCGAGCTGCATCATGGGGTGAGGGATCCCTGCATGTTCTCATGATCCAACACAACTCAATCCTTGACGTAGCGCCGAAGCCATAATTCAATCATCTGCCTTGTTTCAACGTGCGGGCTCAAGGTTGATGTAGAAAAGATTTTTTCGACGAAGAACTGTAGATATCTTTTGGACTGCTGGAATTGGCAGTCCGTTCCTCTACGCGAGAAATCGTATGACAGGCTGACCAACTGAGAAGGCCAGACATCGGGTGACAGCTTCTTGGACACATGCGAACCGCTGCTATCGGACTTCGACATCAACCCGATTACTGAGTATTGGAACTGTAAGCATTGAGGCAACGGTCGTAAATAGAGTGGGTCTCCTATCAAGAGCCAATGACTATATAAACTGCGAAGGCTGCCCTCACCGATCAATACAATCCAGCCCCTCAGCTTCAAGCAGCAGCCTCTCTTTAGCACTTTCATTCAATTTTATCATTCTTTACTCGCGCCCGACGGCATCTACTATCATTCAAATACTATCTTATTGCAATATCCGAGTCACCCTCTATTGTCCAGCCTCGCTTTTGACCATACATACATTCCTCGTTTACTGAACGTGTTCCAACTATACACTCGAAATGCATTTTCAAATTTCCGCTGCTACCGCCGCGGCCATCTTGGCCATGATCTCGGAAACCTCAGCTCATGCTGTCTTTACGTCTGTTATTGGAAATGCAAATCAGGGCATCCAAGGCCATGGTCTCGGCTTCGACAAAAATACCCCTCGCAAGGGGACGGCTCAAGTGCCCTTTCAGCAGGATGTCGCCGTCTTGTCGAATCCGATCGTTCCAGCAGTACCGGGAACACCATGGTTCGGCAAGCCACGCACGTACTGGGCTAACGGCTGTGGCTCCACCATCCAGACACTGAATAATTATTATTCCACAGCTCCACAGTTCAAAGCTCTATACGCCAAGTATACTCCTGATCAGAGAAACAGAAATTTCTACCAATATCCAGCTCGAGCCACTATCGATCACAAGACAATGACGGCACAAATGGCTCGGGCCAACCAGCTTCCCCAGGCTACTGCGGGCGGCTGGCTCCGAATAATGGTGTACCAAGTAAACGCGGACGGCGCTGGTCCATTTAGATGCAAAATTGATTCGACAGGCACAGCTACGTCGTGGGGCCCATGGATTCAACCTGTTGTTCCGAACAACGTCCCCGGAACAGCAGAGCTGTTCTCCGTCAAAGCCGATGGCTCGATGCAGACCTTTCCGCTAACCATCCCAATTCCTGCTGGCCAGACATGCACTGGAACAGCCGGCTACAGCGGCCGAAACGTCTGCATGATGCGCTGCGAAAACTATGCTAAGAATGGGCAATTTGGCGGCTGTATTCCATTCGTTCTGGTCAATAATAGATACAACAAGCCTGTAGTGAAGCCACCTCCAAGAAAGGGATACAAAAATCTCGGCTACGACGAAAGCCCCATCTACAAGAAGGTTAAGCGAGACGAAGACGATGATGATGCCAAAGTTGCTATGGGCGACGAAGAGCTCGATGAGGAAGATCAGGATATTGCTAAGAAACAAATTAAAAATGCTTCATCTGAAAAGAAGGGGAAGTTGAGGGAAATGTTGAAGGACGCTAAGGACGCTAACGACCAAAAAAGCGGAAGTGATTAGAGGATCCTAGGATTTTATTGGATAATTATATATATCAACGATTGTATGAGATACGAATGCCTACCGATAGACAGCGCTCTGAGTTGGATTTATAACCGTTTGAGCTCCTTTCCCATCTACCATCTAAAGAATATACATGTACGACTGATAGAAGTGGATCGTTATAAATAATGCTGTTCAGAATTTTCACTACACAAGCTATCTGCATGTTCAAAGATGATTTAAACTTGTATTTAACACTACCATGAATGTCGAGACCTCATCTCTTAAACTTCGAAGCTTCTCGATCTTGAACAGAAACGTTACCGAGCTGGGTACAGGTGACGAACAGTGACGCGTCGACGAAAGATCTTTTGGGAACACAATTTTTCAATACTATGGCTTATCGATCGAAAAGATTAAACAAGGTGTCTATCACAGATAGTATAAGGGCGTATGTGCCAAAATTACGAGGAAGCAACAAAAACATTGAGGGTGTCTAGTTGCATCTTTAGACGGCGCAGCGCGTGCGCGGGTCGCCAACCGCCATTTTCATACTCCTAAGAACTGAAACATCCACGCTCCAGGCTCGTCGGCTAAATTGAATTTCACCACGGCATCGAACGCACCATACGAATGCTCAACATTTGTGTCAGGCAGATATCGTGCACCCGTTTCCGTATCAGATAAATTGATGTCAGGAGTGATTGCCGCACGCAGTGTATATATACATATGTTCAACGCGTTGACGAGTCATCATGAATCCATCGATCTAGGAAATATAAAATATCTATGTTTTCATCGAACGCAGGTTTCTTAGCTAGTTGACCGCCAGGTCATAAAACAGCGCCAAGCGATCTTGAAATGGCTGTATCTGCAAATGGCCCGAGTTTCCCGCACGATGGGCATCAGGGTATACATGTAACTGGGACCCAGCGAATCGAGGTCGGCAACGCTAGAGAATCCCCAAATGGACATATCTAATAAAAATCTGCGATTGTGATATCGAAACCGTGTTATCAATGATCATAGGCAGTCGTTTGAAATAATTCCAATAGTATACGACGTTGCAACCACGTTCCAATATATGTTTTCATTGTGCATTCTCTTACATCGATCAGCAGCTTATGACGTCGATTTTAGCGATAACATGCGCGTCATAGTCC
The DNA here is from genome assembly GCA_020064725.1 of Drechslerella dactyloides. Classification (NCBI taxonomy): domain Eukaryota; kingdom Fungi; phylum Ascomycota; class Orbiliomycetes; order Orbiliales; family Orbiliaceae; genus Drechslerella; species Drechslerella dactyloides. Next base: position 1,220,476 of record JAGTWJ010000017.1, read on the forward strand.
CAAGACGGTGACGGCGGCAAGAAGTTCCAGCGGCAGAGATTAGTCCGTAAGCAGTAGATTGCCACGACAGAGGCCGACGAGTAATTATAAATTAAGAGCCAGCTGGATATAAATACCGATGGTAAGCTGCACGAGTCATGGCCATATGGCCAGTACGCTCATGCATGCATCATCCGAAAGATTACGACACTTTGATCCATAACAAGCCTATAGAGAAAGAAGCATTTCCTGGATGTTCTAATTGTGGAAAAAAAAAAATCCGATTCAAGGTTATATTATCGATATTAGAGATCAAGCGCGCGCTGATATCTCAAACGTTACACAACATGGTGTCCTTCAAAAGCATATGCGCATCTTTCTCGCAAGCATCGTCGCTCTCACGGCCGACTCCTCGACCACCACAAGTACCAGGACTACCACTACCCGTACTACTCCAACTACCAATTGCCGCGCCCATGTCGATTATTTCGCCTGTCAGACCACCTTTACGCCGAATCTGTGCTCGTTCCCCACCCCAAACCAGGCAAGCTCCGACCATTCCAAACACCCATGTCACACGTGTATGAGTCGCCTCAGGCGAGCGCAATAGTCATGGAGGACATTCTACTACAGTTTGCGTGCTTTAGGTCATACTGGCAACCCGCTCAAATAGCTATACCCCCCGATTGTCCCGCCGGCCGTGGCCCAGGAATGCTCGAGACTGGGTATACCACTACCTTCCGGGTGGTCGACCGCGTACCCTGACCCGACTGTCACGACCACGCTTCCCGTGCCCCAGACCCAGACAAAATGGGGCCAGTGCGGCGGTCTTGGATACACGGGCCCGGCAATCTGCGTGACCTCAGTGACTTGCTCCACTTTGAATCCATATTACGCTCAGTGTATGTGAAGTGGAGCTGCATTCAGGCTCCTAGGCAGGAAACAAGATTTACCAGTATAGAGGGCTAGGCGAGGCGGGAAGCTGGATCTTACTTCTTTACTGCATTGCCTGCTATAGCTCGCTCCTAAACCCACGGCGAAGTTACTCAGGTACCTGCGGCGAGAATGCATTGGATGTATGCACAGAATGTGTTTTGGAAACTGTGGTCGAATGCGCTAAGAAAGGTCAAATTCGGACCCCGCCGACAGGGGAAGGCAAAGTGTGTTCCTACAATGCCCTGGGTTAATAGCGGAGTCGCAATATAATATAATATATCTATGGTGAATATTAGCATAGTGCCAATAGCGACAATATGTCTTAACAATCCCGTCGTGAGGCTATAGGAATACCACTATTGAGTTTTCTGAGGCATGAACTAAACTTTACCCACACGTTGGCTGTGGCATCACGTTGATACATACTAAGTAGCTGACTGGCGGCGTTACGATAACGTGAACCGGTTGTATGCACGTGCGATGAAACGATATTCTTCATGGGTGCTATGAAACAATGCGTTAATATTTGTTCGACCCGAAGACCATCCGTCCCGTCTTGCATTTCCCCATGTATGTCCGTCCCTATATAGATATTAAGTTAAGTTAGTTAACCTACCTTGGCTGTTCATTTGAATTCGGTAGATATTCCTTTATACCCCTGTCGACTCTGCCACCCATGTCGAGCAGAGTTCACACCAGTGCGCATATAGCATATCCACCTGTACTATACACACCAATCGGCCGACAGCGGCCCAATTATTCCCGAATAGAGATTAATCGCAGTTAGCTACGTTAGCGTGCTCCTTGGATTTCCATCCTCACATCTACATTTGGATATACTATATTCTGTACAAACGTTAAACAGCGTGTGTTCTCAATTCAAGCTTCAAGATGAGAATTGCCACGCAAACATGCGATGTCGTGTTCTGCAGGGCCTTCGCTCAGTTCTGGCGTGCAGTCTAAGCGTGCGTACCCTTGCGTGCCTGCATGCATGCATACATGTCGCTCGCTCGCTCGCTCGTTTCTCGACCTCGAGCCGCTAGCTCGCGTCCTGCACGTCGACCCCAACACACCGGCTGAGCCAATGACAGGAATTCATGTGGCAATTCTCACAGCAATGCCTCGATGTGAATCAGCACTAAGGCTGTGATGAGAGCTGCGTCTAGGTAGCCTCAGATATATAGACGGCAAAACAACGTGCGTGCCCTATTCATTACCTCAATATTACCCACACATACGCACACGCACACGCTCATATTTACCTACAAAAATTATCTCTCACTGCCGTACGTACGACCGCAGAAAGCTCAGCGTTCAGTTACTCGTGAATCCAACTATACCGAATCAGCCTTCCGGCTTCAAAGTCCAATTCGACCCGGTTTATTGAGAAAGTCTAAATTTCACGGCTTTCACTAGCTCCACCGATCCTAGGCATTCTTGCCCAATCAGTCCATCCACGCCCCTCAGACCCCGCGACCGACAACTTGTACGTCGCCAACCACCGCTCGTACATAAATTGTACATTTGCTCCTTCAGCAAGCGAGTATACGAGAGAGAGTACGAGAGAGAACAAACCCTTCGGTAGCTGAAGAACGATACACAGTACGCCTTAATCAATCCACTAACCCGCATGTGTACACCGACGTTCGTGGGGGGGTATATATAGCATCACGCGATTTTTGTACAGATCTATCTCTACCGGTACTCAGGAAGAGCTTGGAAAGCGGCGGCGGCGGCGGCAGCAGCAGCAGCAGCCCCATATCCCGTCAACGCCAGCGTGAGGAGTCAATACGAGAATGGCCAGCCTGCGGACCCACAAGTTTTTCCTCACAGCAAGTCTGATGTTCATTGTTGGCCCGATCGCGCTTGCGGCAACGCTCGTGCACATCGCCCTCGATCGGCTACGGTGTAAAAAAAGAAAATAGATTCAATCCAATTCACAATCAAATCAACTCCACAATCAGGTGGCTAGGACGTAGACAGATACAATTGCGAGATTGGCGTAAGGCAACATGCTGTAGATCTAACGGTTAAGTAAACGTAAGGCAACAACAAGCTGTGACGTGCGCGGCGGAATCGTTACGACGGCTGTTCGGAACTGGATCAAGACATCATGCCTGCAATCCACTCTGTAGTGTCCATCGCAGGGCTGGAGCCCAAGAGTGGCTCGAAACGGTAATAATGAAAGGGGCAAGTCTCTTTCCTAATCCAGCGCTCAAACCTCGATATCCAAGGTCCCGGGGTCCCAGATTCACCTTGAAGTATCGGGACGGTCGTCGTCCCAGGGCCCTCCCGCGTTGTGTTGTGGTGGATCCATGTGCGTGCGACTTGCCAGATTCTATGTGGGTCGCTCGACGTCGTTTCAGCTGGCTGGTGTCGGCCGCAGTCGCAGCGTGCTTCGAGCAATGCCTGAGGCATAGCACTAAGAACACAAATGAGGCTGCTTCACCAGCCAGTCGGGAGGCTTGAAATCATGAGTCTACAAAAGTCGCATGCGCATGCGCATACGCATACATACGCATACGCCTTGGCCGGAGTCTCCCGCAATCACAAAGTGATCGTCAAGGTCCAGAAATATTAATAGCTCCCAGGGACTTTGCCATGACGGCGATGTGGTGAAGGTGCTAATGCATTGCACTGGCAAGAACCGTACGACCCGTGCATTTCATTTCTGTTCCGATTGCGATCCCATTGCATAGGGTGTTTTGGTATAGCAGGCCGGCGAACCTAAACTTAACTCCACGTCAACGCTATGAGCCATTTAGATCCTCTGGTCACTTGGAGGTGTTCTCACTCGGTCAGATAATGCGCATATGCACTCGCCATCCAAGACGTGTCTGTGCCTGTTCTCTGGCTTCTGCAAGAGCGGTTCCAACGGCCGTCAGTCAACTGGCAAGGCTGGTGCGCATATGTTTTTTTTTTTGTGTGCCGCGTTCGAGAAAACAGATCACACAATACGTCGTCTCGCGTTGTGGTTTTACCAGGTTCAGGAATAGAATTCCCATTCTTGGTTCCCGCTTGCGACAGAATTGCCCGATACGGAAGTTCTTAATGTGAAGTGAGATTACCCATTATACAACAGCCCTGGACAGCTCTGCTCGATAGGAACCTGTGCCCCGCCGCCGCTGCAGGCCTGCCTGTCTGTCTGTCAGCGGTGAGAGGCGAATGAGGGGCCTAGCAACAAGTATCGCAGACCATGTAGATCATCCATGATGTGGCATATGCCAAAGACGTTGGGTTGCAAGTGACGGCTTTGTGTTTGGACTTAGCTGGCCCAACCCTTCCTTCCGGCATGCACGATCCCATCCGCCCCAGAAAAAACAGCTATCTTGGACCCAAGCGTTAATTACGTTAAGCCGTTCGGAGTTCCCGTTCTCGCTGGCAGCTCGGACTCGCTGGTAGACCGCCACTACTGCCGCGTCGATGATGCATAGATTCTGCATACGGTTATTTGCTGCGCAAATGTGACAGTTTGCGCATTCTCATGTTACTTGATAACTACCTACGCACATGCTGCTTTGATGCTTTGGGCAGGGTGGAGGTATCCGATTATCCAGCAGCATATTAGAGGGCGACTGCGATAACCCGCATCCCAGAACACCGGCTGAGATTAATAATTCCAACGAGGAGCACTGCGTGCTTCTGTATGCGTCCTGCGTCTGTTTCGTCCATGATGGTTTTGTCAGTCATGGAGAGTACCAATCCTCAATAGGTGACAGCGATGAAGGCTCTTGGTAACTGGCTGATACACCGTTTCCCTGCAAGGCAAATCGAACCTCTAAGGATACACGGTTCGAGGATACCCACCCAACTGCATTGCATTTGGTGCGCCCACCCTATTCCCAGACTGGGCCGCATTGCATATCGTATGCCGTGTGAGATCTCGTTAAGTGACGCTTCCCTCTGTTCCGGTACTAACGCTGCTGCAGGTTGATATTTCCGGAGGCTCGTCGTTATGGTGGTAGATGGCTGCTGAGAAATGCCCTGTCGACCGCCCTGCTGCAAACCCAGGAGCAGCAGTAAACAAGTTTCCTTCCAGCTGGCCAATGCATTACCTCAAATCAGAAACCATCATCTGATGCTTGTACGTGCAGCTCAGCGAGACACTAGATTCGCCGGAGTGAGTTTCCCGATTGATTCTGCTGCCGCGCAACTGAATCTGCAATAGCGACGGCATGGCCGATCTGCACCTTGACTAAGCCCCGGAGCTAGCAACCATCCTGGTTGGCCAGTCGCTCAGAGGCTCAGCCCTACCGGTATCTCGACCATCTTCCCGGAACGGACTCCGAACAGCCCCGTAGACCCTCGAACGAGGGCTCTGGGGAGGAACGGGATGTCTACAGGGAATATCTCTGTTCGGAATGATATCAACCCGCTCGTGCAGTAAATCTTTATCGCATGATAGTTGACGGGGGAGGGGAGGACCGTTTGTGGAGCACGCGGCCTCGCCTATTTGCAGACGCGACTGCGACCCAAAGTCTTTTGCTCAACCTAACTCGGGGAGGCATCAACGAGCTCCTCGCTGTTGTGAGCAATGCGATCATAATCGACAGGCTTTCAGGTCGCGTTGGAGTGAGAATATCTGTTCCAGCTATACATGGATTCATGAGACCTTGCACTAAGGAGCACCATTAGCCTTGAGAAGATAAGATTATGACGAATTAGAATCATGTAGAGTTCGTTGGTCATAGTAACTTTGGCGCAAAGTTGGACATGTCCTTGATTCGCAACGAGTCCTCAAACTATTGGCAAGTGTCTCATGTCCCAAAAAGCAGTTTTGACGAGGCCAAAATCACTTGAATGAGGAATCGCCGAATTGTTTTTCTTTTTCCGATCGGGGTTGAAACATTCGGCGTGAAGCACGCGTCGCGTCGAGGATCTAGGGTCCTGTGAATCGCAGTCGGTCGAGCTGGGTACCTAGTCAAATCGGCGCTGATTAGTCAATTGAGCACTTGAGTCAGGTATCCACTACGCATGCGAGATTGAAACAACATCGCGATGTCGCTGGTCCGATCCGACGATGAGATATGACCAGACTGCGGCTAATGAAGCGCTTAAACTATAGCATCTTCAACTATACAGAAAACACCCGCCGCCTGTTAACTTTTGGAGATCTTTTAGATTGCTGTTAGCGGTTCGAAGGCTAACTTGCCTGATCAGGAAAGCAACAGTTGGTTCTCTCCCAATTGGTTCACAACGGCTTGGTCTAGCTCGCGGCGATAAGCCAATTGCTAAATGGCAATTACGCCCCCATCTCAGTCAGCCCCATCAGTTGGCCCGGAAAAGCTAGGCCGATGGATATTATCTGCGAAAAGACTGAGCGAGCGCGGCGGCTGGGCAAATCCACCGCCACACAATCTCACGTACGAGATGTCACTGTCACTCTCAAGTGGCGACATCCGGGTCAATCCTCTTTGCACCCCTTTCGACAGTTTCGCCGCCATCGCACCATATCATCAGCGCTTACTCCGAACGTAACTCCCGCGATGCGATGCGCCGTTGTCGCGCCTTGTCTACAGAAGTCAACACGATCGGCCACCGAATACGAAGCGCGGAGGCAAGCGCCCAGGTAGCGGGCACCCGCTCGGCCGTTTCAGTTGAGCAAGCAAGAGAGCGATCGAACGAGTAAACATGAAGCGCTCTCCGACCGCAACGCCGGAGCAGTCGCAGATTGTGTTCACGCAACCTTTTCAGGCAGGTACTGTGCCATGGGGCCGGCCGTTGGAACACTATGCTCCGCGACACGAGAGCGTAGCATACCCGCCGTCGCTCACTAGCACACACCGTGCCTCCTTGCCGACACGGATCAAAGAAGGATTGGCGGACTTTCGCGACGGGTTCAGGCGACACCCTGGCTTTGTTTCCGCGGATTCGGCGTCGGAAGGACTGACACTGTCAGAGAACTGGTATAAATTGCCGGATCCGTTTGCGGCCGCGTTTAATACTGCGAATTCGCCGTTGAGCAAGAAGCTGGGAAGCAGACATCTGCAGGTCATTGTGTTGGGATGTACAGTAGGTATGCGATATTTATATCAATCTCTATATTGTACCAGGTTGGCATGTTCGACGGTAAGACTGTGATGCTGACGCGCGAGAGGATTTGATTGCTAGGCGCTGGATTATTTTCCGGATCTGGATCGGCCTTGGCCTCTGGAGGGCCTGGGTCGGTCATGCTATGCTACACCTTTGTCGCGGTTCTGATGTGGTGTACTATGCAAGCACTCGCTGAGCTGGCTGTGGTGTATCCTGTTGCCGGATCGTTCGCGGCGTATTCGATACGGTTTATCGATCCGGCCTGGGGGTTTGCGCAGAACTATACCTATGCTCTCGCTTGGGCGGTGACGTTCCCTCTCGAACTGAGTGTCGCCGTGACGGTGCTGGAGTACTGGCATCTTGAAAACGTTGCTCCTCGGGCAGTCTGGGTGACAGTATTCTTCGCCGCCATTGCGTCATTCAACCTGTTCGGAATCAGGGTGTTCGTCGAGATTGAGAACGTCTTTACGACGGTCAAGGTGTTCGCGGTTATCAGTTTCATCATCTTAGGGATCACGATCGATGCTGCTGGCGGGCCTGGTGGAAGCTATCTAGGCGCTAAGACCTGGACGAAGCCTCCTGGCCCATTCCTGAACGGTATCACGGGCGTGGTTTCCGTCTTTGTCAATGCTTCCTTTGCATTCGGAGGGTTCGAGATTCTGGGACTAGCAGCAGCCGAAACATCAAACCCGAGAAGGTCCATCCCGGCTGCTACCAAGAAATCATTTGCGACACTGACAAGCTTCTATTTGATATCGCTGCTGATTATTTCGTTTCTGGTCCCGTTCGACGATCCCGGCTTGACTTCGGACACCAGCCTCGTGTCTCCCTTCGTTATCGCGATCGAAAGGTCTGGCATCATGTATCTTCCCGACCTATTCAACGCCGTCGTCCTGGTAGCCGTGATATCAGTAGCCAACACTTGCGTATATGCATGCTCCAGGATTCTCGCGGCCATAGCAGATCAAGGTCAAGGTCCTTCGGCGTGGCGTTTCATCGACAAGGAAGGAAGGCCGATGAAAGCGACTATTCTCACTTTGATGTTTGGCTTCATAGCTTATGTGTCTGCGCTCGGATACAAAACAGAAACCGAGGTTTTCAACTGGATGCTGTCTATTTGCGGGCTTGGGTCGTTCTTCACGTGGGGGTCCATTTGCTTGTGCCACATAAGGTTCAGGGCTGCCTGGAAAGCACAGGGGAACTCGATAGACCAACTAGCGTATCGCTCGCAAGGCGGGCTGTTCGGCTCGTACCTCGGACTGTCCCTGAATATCATCGTTTTCTTAGCGGTGCTATGGACTGCGCTGTTCACGACTGACAGCTGGAAGCCGGACATCAAGAACTTTATGATGACGTACCTGACGGTACCCATCGTGATAGTGCAGTATTTCGGGTACAAGCTGTTCTTCAGGACAAAGATCCTGAGGGTGGACAAGATCGATCTGGTGACTGGTTGCATCGGTCTGGAGGACGACCGCTGGGTGGAGGAACGGAGGGCGAGAGAGGCTGATTGGCCACGATGGAAGAAAGTGTAAGTACATCGCGATGGCATGCGGTCGATGCATGAGAACGGTGATGCTGACGAGTAGATGGTGGACGATGTTGCGATAGGTACTACACCTTCTGCTGAGGCGGCCAGCTGGCTGATTACATAACCGCCATCTCTCTTCTCAGTGGCCGCTGGCTGCTGGCCGCTGGCTGCGGCAGGCGTCGATGCTGCGCTGACGTAAGATCGTGGGGTTTTGCCCAGCTGTGGCGACGTTTCCTCCAACGCTTTCTGCAGCTTTTTCCACTCGCCCAAAGCACCTGACACATGATTGTCGCGACTATCAGCCTGCCTGCCAGTCACAAAATGTCTGAGCGACTGCTGCTCGCCGGAATGCCTTTATATTTCTGCGGCCGCAGCTCGGGCCGGCCCGACTGGCTGGCGGAGACAGAAGCGACGGCGTGGCCGCCAACAGAAGAACGTCGATGAGGCCTGCCTTATCTAAGCAATCCCCACCGAAGAGTACGAGGTCCTCTCCCTGATGCTCCCTCATCATCTTCATCGTCGTCTCACTTCACCTCCTCCTTCTCCCATTCTTCCTCACCATCTTCATCTTCTCATCATCCTCATCCTCTCCGTCGCAGCCGGCAAGGACATCCCCTCAACTCGGTATCTTCATCCTCATCATCCTCGTGCGGTTGAATTGGTGGTATAGACGATCGACGGGCTTCCAGGCCTCGCGGCGAGATCTCGGACCCGGTCTTGGAGGACTCGCGATCCCCCTAACCAACAGACTAACTGTCCGATCAGCTGGTAAGAAGAACCCAAACCCCCTTCCTGAGGATCTCTTACTGATCGATGGAGACAGCAGCTGCCATCAGCATGGAGGACCGCAATACGGTTAGCCTGGAGAGCTACCCGCAGCTACTCGAAAATGATCCACAGTCTCGTATCCTTCCTCCCGAGGACGTACTCGCAACTGATGGCCGGGACCCTGTCTTCGAATGGGCCCAGAGGTTCTCAGCAGACCCCTTTCAAGATTCTATCTTGCAGGAGCAATCGGCCGGGGCTCTGCCACAGATGGTTATCTATAACCAGGATGCACCTTACGACTTTGACGATGGGTCTCTGTTTCATACTCCTCCGGAAACCCTGCCTGGGATCCAAAGTCAATCTATCCTAGGGTCCGAGAATGAGAACCAGCCCACTCCGTACTATGGAGATCAGCAGTCTTTTCCTTCGGTGTATGGGTGCCACGACACTACGAACGCAAATTTATACATCGTGGATCCTCAGCTCAATCCCGCGACAGGCGACCTTTCATCGCACGTCATCGACAATGGGTCTTCAGAATTATGCAGCACGGCCCTTCAGAACCTTTCCTTCCCTGAGCTTGGTCTCCCGCACGATTTTGACCTCGAAACTGCAACTCAACGACTGTTAGACAACTGGCCGGGTGGAGAAAGTTTTGACTTGACTGGGGTCCCTTACATCGATACCACGCTATCGGAATCCATAGGGAATGGCCCAGAGAGGATCATTCTTGATTTTGATACTTCAGGCTTCAACGGTGCTGGGAGCTCTCACATGGACTCTTACTGGCTGGCTGGTCATTCTTCGCTTGGATTTCCCTATCCTAGTGGACAGGCACTGCCAGAACTTGGGGCAGAAGGCGCCGAATACTCGGTCATCGATTCTGATGCGACTATTGACCTGGAGGAAATCGAAATGCAAAACGATTCGCGATCATCGAGGGGTGTTAGCACCATTGGGGATTATCTCGTGAAAATGACCGTGCCGCCAAAGGAGCAGCACGGGATATCATCAGACCCGAATGACCCGATCAAGCGTAACAAACCTATCGAAGATGCCGAATCGTCTGCCGTTCCTGCCGGTGAGAAGATTAAGAAGGGTTCGAAGCCGAAGCGTGGCCGAGGCAGGCCGATCGTTCCCGGGTCTAAGCGCCAAAAACGCATTCAAGCGATGGCACAGCCAGACTACGTGCCTCCGAAGCGCGGACGACCAAGGACATCGGAACGCCACTTGAGAAAGCGCTCACGTCGTGCCCAAACGGCAAAAGTCACCAGCCAGCCTACCGAAAATCTGTCAATGGCAGAAGACGATAGTGCTATACAGCAAGAAGCAGACTCCGTCATATACTATGAGGAAGAGCTTAGGTACAAGCCTATCTATTTCATCCTCTCAGCGGCGCAAGCCTTGAAAATCCAAGAGATGTACAATGTTCCGGCACCGAAAAAAGGCTGGGCGGAGCAAGACTTGCGATGGCAAATCACCTACAACCTGCAGCGCGTCTCGCCAACAGGATCATTCCTCATAAGGGAGCTCACAGAACATCATCAACATGCCCAGCTATCGGCGGCTAGCGAGGCAAAATATCTCGAGAAAGAAAATCAAGCTCCAACAGACCCCGAGGAAGCCGATAACACTAATGCTGACGATTGCATAATCACGGAATGGCGGCCCCGTCCAGTTCTATCGACACTGCTCCTCGGCGTCAACAAGAACCCTGAGAGACCCCGAGGTTGCCACTTTCCCGACAAACGCCTGAGGATCGCCACCGGTGACGCCAATGCAACCCCTCGTGCCATGACCCAGCCCGAGGTGCTCGAAAAGCTGCTGGACGAACGCGATGTCTACTTCCGCGCCATCGTCTGGGAGATCGTCAAGGGGTCCTCAGCAGTCGCCCAAATGGAATTTATTGGCACCATGAACCGCATGATGGGCACCTGGGACTTCGTTTAGACTTGTAGTTCTGGAGATGTGGAGATAGACGTCCTCGCCTCATGGCGACGCGACATCTCGGCCTGAATCTCGGAATGTTCATTTCTTCTTCTTTAGCCTTCACGTTTCATTAGCGGGCGTCGTTTTTTTCTGTCGATTTTGATGATTTTTCTTATTCCGCAACGTGCCTTTTACAGCCCGGGATACATATTTCATGAATTGTTTTCTTTTGGCAGCAACGTTCTTGTAGTTCTTGACTGCAAGGTGGCATGATATATGAATGAGGCATGTCCTGGGAGATGGCGTTTATTCGCAGTTCCTTTTTCCTTGTTTTGCTTTTGCCCGATGCATTGTTATCTTTGGGGGCGTTTTAATTCTGTTAAGGAAAGCTTGCGATTGGGGCATGCATTGCTTTTGCGTTATACCGGCCAGGAGGACCCTTGGGCGTCTCTCCCTGTTCACACCGGCAGCAGGGGCTTGGTTCTCGATCATCACCGGGGCCCGGACAAATGTGTTTCTCTTTTTGCAAAATTGGCGCTTTCTTTTCTTTTTCCATCTAGATCTTGTTTTTCCGCTGCTTGGTTTCTCAACAACTTCACCCACCACAATGGTCTGAAACCAGTCTTGCAGAACCTGTTTTCCCAGGAACGGCCCGGGAAGTAGCGAGCGAATGAGCGGGGGTGACTGTATATCTCCTGTTCATATCCATTATTCACCGAGAATAGTCCCCCGCACCCTGTCCAGTCTCAGAAGTTGGCCACCGGTGTACTCGTTGACCCGCGACAAGTCAAAGCTAGGTTTCTCCGAGCGAACAAACGAACAAATGGAAGGCGGGTTGTTCCGTGGCATGACTGTAGGATACTGAAGCTGCAGTGGTTCCACATTTTGCCATTCAAAGCATTCAAAGTTCGTAAATCTTTTCGCTTCCCTTCAATGGCGTCCATGAGGAACTTTTGGGCTCAAGAACTTACTTAATTAATCAATGTGCGTAAATCCCAGACAATAAATGATCAGTTGATGCCAAGTACGGCCGGTACATGGCTGTACGGCTTCGCTTGTCTGCTATACTTGCTAAAGGCGGCGGCCCTCGAGGTCGCCGCAAGTATCTAATATTTCCCAATCGAGAAGGGTCTTGCGAGATGGACCAATTGTACTACTTTTTTCCTCATCCACTAGCATGAGTAGTAAACTCAGCACTAACTTCCTTTTTTCTTTAATATATTTTTTTCTTCTCGCAGGCAACTTGCATGTCGTCTATCACATATGCACATCGCTAGATCACACACGTAGGCAGCAGCGCATACACGAACGCTACATAGCTCGGTTGGGTAAATCCATACAGTATCACACACGAACATGCGTACATACGTAACTACTTACATATATATCACGTAGCCGTCCAACCGGCCGATATACCCTGTTCTAGCTGCGTTGGCTGCAACGGCAGCTGGCTAGACCATCATCGGTGATTCTCGTGAGGTTTTCACGCGCGTTCGCTGAATGGGGAATAGACGCCACCTTCGGAAATAAAAATACTATCTTCCCTTTTCACCTTTTTGCTCCGACTCGGTATAGCTTTCCGGTGCCAAACTAGCGGTTAGCGCGCAAACCCACCTAGCTCCTGCACACACTAACCCTGATACTATTTGTTTCTTCGTTTTCTAATTCGCCGGCTCGTTAGTGCAATCGACGATAGAGTGCTGTTACAGATCGTACGGTTAGCTGCTGCACGTACTGTGTGCTGCACACCAGGCGTTGCTAGCGTGTAACTATCCAGGAAGCTTAAAGCGTTAAGGGTGCGGAAGTTATTGTTTGGGGTTGGTGGAGGGGCACGTTGGATGGCGATGTATGACCATTCTCGCACATACGAGCGACTTGGAACTTAAGTGGTGTGCTAACATATACGCCTTTCTATTCCTTATAGCTGCTTAACTACCAACTTATACATATAGGCGCGGCAGAGATGGGCCGTGCCTACAGGTAATGCATGCTAGCCTTTCTCCTCGGCCGGGCAGGAAGGCAAGAAGAATGAATGAAAGAATTAAAAATGATAGCACTCACTTACGTTATACCAGTAGGATTCAGGGTTTTTGACGCACAGTGGGGACCCGTGCCCCGTACCTGACGCTATAATGTAGTATTAAATATGCATCTCACGTTCACATGGTGACCAAACACGATGGCGTGTCGTGCTTGATGCGTTATGGCTGGCAAACTTTGCTTTTGCGGTATCCTTTTGCTTAATTACTTGTTTTTCCGATTGAGGAAAGGAAAAGAAATCATTAGTTGAAGCTTTTAATTGTTATTCGTGATTATTTCGTAATTGCCAGGCAAAATTAAACAAAACCCTGAAGCGTACTGTAACGGGGCGAGTGAGGAAACAACCGAGGGAAACAAACTCTCGGGCTCGGAAAAGCAAGGTTTCTCGCCAGCCCGTTTGGATCGATTCGAATCGCTCGGGATAGGACCAATGAGACATGCATTTGCATAATTGTCTTACTGGCTGCGCTGGGAGAAAAAGAAACCAGCAGCATGCATACCTATGTATGTATGCACGGCACTGGAAAAGAAACGTTTAGACTTCAATAGAATAAGAAAAATTGAGGAAAAATGAAGTCGCACTCGCAGGTCGCTAAATGATACGCACCACGCACGCCAGAAGCTCTTCATGGGGGAGACACAGGCGGCTGCCGTTGCCCCATCCATTGCATTTCCCTCCTCTTCATCGAATTGATGGTCGGCTTGTGATGATTTCGAACTCGGATCGTCGGATTGGGAGGAATCACGGTAGCAACGATCTCAACGAACTCGAATTAATTCAATAGAAGGCGCGATGACGCTCGTGTTCGCCCGATTCAAATCTCCACACAACTCAAGTCACTCGCAAACACTATCACCGCCGCCAGACGAGCACCAGCCACAACTATCGCCATCGCCATGCATCGAGAACTTCGCCACGTCCTGAACGTGCTCGCGCGATGAACACGCGTCGCCTAAACCGCCACCTTCAACCCGTTGCATTGTCCGTATCCTGCCGTGTCCAGCTGATTGCGCATCTGATCCGACCTGCAAGTGCAAGTTAACTCCCGTTCCAACGCGCTCGCAACCAGCCAGGCGCTTCTCAACGAGCTCTAGAAGCTTCCGCTCATCTCTTGGATCTAAAATGTGTAAAAGGGATTTAGCACAGCAATGATGAACTTTGCCATCATACAACAATGCCGAACAAAGTCGGATTGAACATTCGGGACGCATTGACGAGCACGCGAACAATCTCAGGCATGTGACGGAGGCTACAGGGCTCGTAGGCAGACGCATTGAGAATTTTCAATGTGTCCTGTATTGACGGCCGGAGCGAGCCTTTATCAGCGGAACAGAATGGTCATCGTATCGGGATGGCTTGAGGATTCCGGGCTGTAGCGTGATATGGCGGACGACTGTTTGAACGCTTGGGCGAGTTTTCTACATTTTTGCAGATGCTTCCCTCCAAATCTGGCAAAGTGGCCCAGAATCCTTTGAGGACGGGCAAATTGAAACCAAGCATATGGATCCATTGCAGGAACCTTGGAAAGAGCTGGATCGATATCTTCCAACATGGTACATGCACGATCGGTGTCCTCGACTGGTCTCTTAAGCTATAGGCTCTGTCTAATATTGTGGCGCGGATTTGGGGAAGAGGAAAATGGTGGATGCAGCAGGTGCAGGACGAACATAACATGAGCCAATGTCTGACTGCAAGATTTCCCTATATACAGCTTCAGAGAAAGAAGTCAACGGATGAAGCGCCTTCGCCGTTAAAGGATAGAGTTAGTTAGCCACTCCCAAATAAATTCCTCATTCATCCTCCCCGTTTGGATTCACGGATGGCATATATAATGAAGAGGAGGACAACTATCAAGCCCAATCGTTGAACTTGATCCGCTTGGTGTAGAAGCTAATATCTATATATATTTTGGCTCGTTGTGCTTACCCGGGCGCCTCCTTCTATGGCAAATTTTGGATGCAATTGTGGAGGGCAAGTTCTTCACTAGCAGCGACCTGATCTGATTGTCAGGAATGGCTGGTCCCGTGAACCAGACTGCCGTACTTTACCTGGCGAAGAGGAATGGCCGTACTTGCAACTGTTGGGATATATATATTCTTTGACCAGATCGCTGCCACGGCGGTCAAAATGTGTGTTGGGGGCGCGGCAGCAACGAAGTCAGCTACACCAGAATATGGAAATTGGGATTTTTTGCTAGTACCACTGAGGACTCTCGATGCTAGCGAACGGCAGTGTAGATTGGCTGTCTACCAATTGGCAAGGGGCGGAGATAAGCAGTATCTACGATCGACCCAGGTCGACAGTCCAGGGGCCATGTGATCATATGCTGTGATTTTACAAACCGCTTAGTCACATTTTGCAGCGCCAATCACGGGCGATCTAGTGCGGTGTCTACCGGTTCCTGACAAGATTTTTTAATTAAAAGCGGTTATGAGAGCTCTGACTACAAGATCCCTCTACCACAGGGAAAGAACGGATCAGCGAATTTATGAGTCGACTACTCTTTTGTCCGTCTAATCCTCCTTAACCGACGGAACTACGCCAACTCTTGTCGATGTCGAGTCTCATTCTAGGTGGCTTGTTCCTCAGGCCCTAAACAGCGCGTTACACAAACCCGCCACTACCAGGAAAGTTTATATTCCCCTCGTTCAAGCGAAGTCGAGCGACAAGAAGAGCTTGTCGGTTTTGTGTTGTTTAGAAAAATCCAACAGCTCACGCTTCGAAAAGCAGAAATTGCAGGCTTTGGCTGTCGACTGTGCACATGTACAGTTGTACAACCGAAAATCGTATGCATAAACTGGCACCTAAGATGACTCTAGCGGAGGACCTACCACTTGCTAAATTTCGAAGCTCAGGCGTCAGATGGCCCAACGGCTTTTGATTTCTGCCAGATCCTTGAATATTGTCTTGCAAGCGCCCGTTCGCGTTCTTGAATTCGCAAGTTTGACAATTCCCCGTCGCTTAGTAAAATATTGCGTTGTCGTCGCGAAGGGACCTCTATTCAAGTATGTATCAGATGCATGCCCTCATGGGAAGGTGTATTTATAACTGAAAACCTCAAGCATTTTTATGGCGGCAATGAATTAGTATTTGTGGCTGGGTGCCTCCAAATGTTGCTTTCTACCGGGCAAGGTACACGTGCTCGAATAGCGTGCCGTCTTAAATTTCTATAGACAAGCAAGAAGGTGCAAGCACATACTAAGCTGAGGTGCACTCCACCTGTCATTATGAGCTGCTCAGTCAAGAAATTGTGAATAGTCTAATGCGACCACTCAATGTCTACAGTTGCCCATGGCTTCATATATCAAGGCATAATATTGATCCTGCAAGATCAAACTATAAGATTCATAGTCGTCTGGGCAAGAGGCTATATACAAAACAAACCAAGATCGAAGCAGAGGGACTCAGTGTCGGAGGAAGAAGTTTAGCACAGCATCTTAATTAAGACTAGGTAAGGAATAACACTAAGGCTCCAGCCGTACTGCTTAAGCAACGACGGCGCCAACACCCTTCTCGACCTCGGCGTGCTGCTTCTGGCGCGACGCCTTGTTGGGATTGGGGGCGTTGAAGACCTCCTCGAGCTCTTCGAGGGTACGACCCTTGGTCTCGACGAAGATGAAGAAGATGATAACGGCGGCGAGTGCGCTAAAAAAAAAGGATAAGTATTAGCATGGGTGATCTATTTCACTGTGTGCTTGAGTATGATGAACTTACTTCTCGGCGATAAACCAGTAGTAGTACTTCCAACCAATGTTAACCTGTGCAATGGAAGTGACGAACAAGTTGTAGAAACCGGCGATACCGATGAAGAGACCGTTGAGAGCCATACCCTTGGCACGAGTCTCGTACTTGAGGCACTCGACGGGGTAGAGGGCCTGCATGGGGGTGATTGTGACGGAGTAAGTGACACCGAAAAGGTAGATGAAGGTGATAACAGCGTTGGACATTTGCTTGTTGGGGAAAGCCCCCAGCTTGTCGTCATACTGCGAGGAAAGCGCGGTGATGATGGCAAAGTAAATGGTGAACAAGCATTCGCCGTAGAACATGAGGGTACGGCGACCAAATCGATCGACAATACCAGCACCGACCAGGGCAAAGATGAACTGGACGACAGTCATCAGGGCGGAAAGCAGACGCTGAGTGTTGGGGTCGCTGACACCAGCACCCTTGAGAGCGTACGGCATAAAGTACGAGACGACAGCGTTACCAGACCATTGACCGATGAAAGCCATGAGGAAGACCATGAGGATACGCCACAGGTTGCCACGGGTATTGAAAACCTCGCGATAGTCCCACCACTTCTTGTCAGAACCCTCGTGGGAGATGGATTCCTGGAATTCACGGATCTGAAGCTGGACGATTGGGTCGTTCGGGTCGCCCTCACCGTGATATTTGGCAAGGATGGCGACAGCCTCATCGTGGCGGTCGTTGGCGAACAGCCAACGTGGCGATTCGGGGAGGAGAAGAGAGAAGATTAGGACGAGACCAGAGAAGACGCACTGCAGGTACAGTGGGATTCTCCAGCATTGGTCGCTGTCCTTAAGATGAAGACCAGTTCCGTACGTGACCCACGAGGCGGGAATGGCACCCATGAACCAGAAAGTGTTGTAAACACCAGTAACGGCGCCACGCCACGAGGGAGGTGCAATTTCGACGACGTAGGCGGGACCAGCGGAAGCAGAGATGTTCACACCGAAACCAAGGATGAAGCGAGCGCCAATGAACTGACCCTTGTTCTGGGAAGCTCCCTGGACGATAGAACCGATGACGATGAGAGCAGCGCCGATGACCATACCCCAGCGACGTCCCCACATGTCGACGAGAGGACCGACGAAGGGGGTCGCGACGATACCGCCAATGTTATAGATGGAGAAGAAGATACCAGTCTGGGAGCCACCACCTTCTGGTAGACCGAAGAACTTCAGGAAAGGATCCATTGAGTCTGTATGGGATGGACATATTAGCATCGGAGTTTTGCGTATAGGAATAGCGATTCACGCATCTAACGACAAGCCGCAACTTACTGATGTTTCCCAAAACCATGCCATCGTAGCCGTTAATGCACGAGTTGAGGGTAGCCACCAAGCAGAAGGTGTACAGCTGCATAGAGCGAGCAGACCAAGGATTCTGCTTGGAGCGCGCCTGAGCGTCGGCAAGAGCGACGGACTCGACGTTGACTTCCTTGCCGTTGATTTGTTCATGCTTGACGACACCGCCAAACTCCTTGTTGGCGGCGTCGCTGGAGGAGCGTGTTTCGGCCATTGTGAACGCTATACAGAAAGAACCAGGCTTTCTTCAAGCTTGCGAATGCTGAGAGAAGAGGAATCGCGATGCTTTCCAGAGACTCTATTCTGGACGGGAGCGACTCTCTTTATAATTTATGTATGCGACGGAGTGCCGTCCATTTCGCGACATGCCCCAGGTCGACCTGGACCCCCCGGTCAGATTTTCTGCTGATAACCAGATGCCGCGAAAAGGAAGCCATTGTCAAAAAAACAAAATTTGCCATGTCCAAGGGCTTGCCACTCCTGGGACCAATTGGCCCTGCTAGCGATCATTTTTCCGGAATGACTTGTCGACAAAACATCCTCGCACCCATGCTGCCAATACCCAAGCCCGCTTCGGAGTCCGATGTGCTGATCGAGCCATGATGGTGTCGAGCGGTCGACGAGCATGGAGCATCTGTACCTGCGGGTCCAAGACGTAGCCAGCCAATTAGGAGCAGCGTGCCGCTGCAGGCTAAGATTCTTAGCACCGGAGATTCGAAGTGGTGGCACCGAAAGTGGAGGAGGCCAGGAGGAGGCCGGGTAAGATGCTGTCTGATGGAGGTTGATGGAGGTCGCATGGGGTTGCTGGACGCTGCGGGCTTTGCGTTGCTTTAGTCATGCTGGCAGGTGTCCGTGCTGCCGGCCCGTCTTTCCGCATCGTCCTGGACAGAACACCTCTGATTCGTGATCACGTCAATTTAGCCCCATGGAGAGAGGAAACCACCATTGCCAGAGTGGGTCTAGTCGCTTCTTACCCCAGCCTGGCCGGACAATGCGATATCAGGAATAATTCCAGGGTTTAGATGGTCCGTGAGGGGCTGGATGGTGGCCGTCCTGATTGCGGATGCAGACAAATAATTCACGCACATCGCGACACTCGTATACGGACCCAGTCCTTGCGGACGCCCACTACTTTATCCCTACAGGCATCTTCCCTGCGTCTGACGCTGCGTGATGGCTTCCAGAAGCGTTCGGTGGGGAGAGTCCGTCTCCGCTCGTACCTCTACTTCGAAACGCGCTGGATTCTGCCTGTGTTTGCGGTCACTGGAACAGGCCGCGGTGCAAAACACTGGAAACGAGCTGTTTAACCGAAGTCCAGTCACGATCCAGCTATAGCGAACAGCAGTTTGACTAAGGGCAGTCCCCAATCATGGCACGATAGGTAGTCGGGCACATATCCAATACGGTAGCATCGACCTGTTGCGAGAACAGTATCCCTCGACAATCCAATCTGTCTTGGCCTTTTCTCGTACTGCTGGCTAATTACAGATGCGAGGCCCGCTTCTTCTAGTACGCATCTATTCACTAGCGTCTCGCCGAACTGTATGCGTTCTACGATCTCAGCTAGTGTAGTAGTCTATTATGGTCACTTTATCCAGAAGTCAGGCATTCACATGGCTTCCTGTTCATGGTATTCTGTAGCATATATGCATACCGGCCTGTAGTTTACTGGGCTTCAATGCTTCCTTTGTGAGAATCTGAAATCCAGGACAGATGCAAGTTTCCAAGACTCTCCTATTTGATTGGCCGCTGCTTGACTCCTGTAGCCTGTCACATGGCCATGTGTCTTATCTTGAGCACATCGATCGGAGAGCAACTACTAGCTTTCCTCCCAGGTCGAATAATCCCCATCCTATAACACCAATGCAGCCGCCTTGGCTAGCATTAACTTTCTCCCCTTACCATCCCTGCCTTTGCTCCAGACCCCAAGTGTCTATTAAACTGTGCATCAGCTATACAAGCACGTCGTATAGTTGTAGTTTTAGATTCTCATTCCACCCCAATAGCCCTTGACCGGTATTTCGTTACCAATACTGTAGCATATATCTTCTCTCTTAGCGCAATACAAGGGATAACTAAATTACTACGCTGTCTTGTAGAATGGTAACAAGAAATAATGTATCTGAGAGGTTCTTCACTCTCGCCAATAGCGCCGCCATGAATATGCAGCTGGATCCGACACGCACTAATGGCACCTTGTGCACCAACTAATTATTAGCATTCTACCCGACGCGATATCGGTCCTCAAACCCGCTGTCGATTTCGTGCCACCCCAACCGCACGTGAGCATATCTCCCGCCTGTAAACGAGAAGACAAAGCTATCATGTGGATAGGCCAGAATTCCAATTCCCAAATTCTTACAACCACACTATGCCGTATTTGTTAAATGTGGAGAAGAAACAAGCCTTTGGGAGAGTTAGTCTCGAGGCTCTTGCATGTTCAAGCATGTTCGGTGTAGAATTTACACTAGCATGGGACCCAAGAGTGGTTTATCACACCTTCGCACTCGACATGCATGTCGTGGCAATTGGTTTTTGGGCAAAGCACTTTTCTGCTCAGCCGACTGCGGTACACCACATTGCATCCCTCGAGCATGGATTGTGCATATTTACGGGCTATTGCATGATAAGTATCGATACAGGTAGATGGGCCTGTGAGATCTCCGAATGCTTGCCAATAAGAAGGGTGGCCACAAAAAGGAAATTTCCCTCCCGCCTGCTTCAGTTTGTTTTGGTATACAAGAAGTATCGAATTGTGCGCATAGTCCTGCGCTTGCAGCGGACTGATAAAAGAAAATAATTTCATTCTCTTATTCATATCGTTGTCCATCATGAGAATTAGTACCGTTTGCGACATCGCGGAATCCGGAATTACTCCGGTGGGGCGTATCCCTGCGCGCTTGCCAACGAGCAATTTGCCCCACCTCCGAACTCCGTGCCCCAAGTTTTCTCTACCCCATGATCAAGGCCCTCCGACCAGGGGGGCCATATTTGCAAACCCAGTAAATATCACTCTTTTTACATAACATTGCCTTAATAATATTGGAACGGCCGAATATCAATATGCCGTTTTGGACGCAATATTCCCGCTCATTTTCTTCACGGCAACAACAAACTTCAGAAAATCATCCTCATATGCTCATTATGCTTTATCTATAATACCGTCGTAATCAGAATATCCTCGTTTCATATCATTCGGCGTAGAGTCGCTTCTCAAGGCGTTACTAAACTCACAATCCCAGGTCCTTTTGAACTCGGTACAGATCGACGGCCATATCGTGCATATTACGTCGGAAAACGCCGACAGCCATCGCCCATTAACACGTTCGAACATTCGTGGATGAGGTCGAATCCCTCGATACGCCGACATCGATCTACGTCTTTGGCTACAGATGGACCTGTGCGTTGCGCCAAACCCGTGCGTATGGGCCTGAATTCCGCTGCACAAAGCCCAGGAGAATAGCCAACTGCGAGTCGCAGCAGAGCTTAGAGGAGCGCTCTTTAAGCTTTCCAGTTTGGGCACTTTAACTCAAGACGGTCCCAAGGGGTCAGCGACAGAAGTACTTGGTTACACAATTGCAGGCAAGTCTGGCCTCGAGACTACAACTCCTAGCTCCTCTAGCTCTGCTACAGTCTGCGTGCGTTGTAGCTCGAATATCCAACACCCGACTGATTGTCAGCTGCAGAAATGGAGTAATCGAGCAGTGCGGATTCACGGCATCTGCTCCCCGATATGCACAGTTGAATTCTGGAATCCATGGAGCAATCTTTAGCGGGATCTCCCGTCGAATTGAAGTCATTTTGTTTGACGGACCAGGCTCAGAGTCGTCGACTACTTCACCGAGGCGGCTGGCCCCAGCTGTTAGTTCTATGGTAGAACTAGCGAGCGCTTTCATGTGTGGGTTAATCCATAAGAAATTTGTTCAGAACTGGTCAAATATCGATATATCCAGGTCAGGACAGTGCAAATTTCTCGCAATGCGGTGTAATCAAGAAATGGATGGCGCGTCTACCACCTCGAACTTTGGCCGGACAAGGCTCGAGAATCGCCGGTTGTCCCCGGTTTCTCGGGCGAACCTCGGGTTATAGAATGCAGCATTAGTTGCTGGTCTCCGTGAATCTATAGTAGCTTGGGGTAAGAATTCGTTCTGACCACGAGCTCTCGGACGAGTGCCGGACAAGTATCGCACGTATTCCTCAAATATCATGGACGAAGTTGCAAACTCCGCAGTTTATCCAAGTGCCGGTGCCGCTGGCGTCATCATGAGCTGAGAGGTCAACAATTTGGTGCAGAGCTCGGTGTTTCCAGGTTCAAACTATGTGCAGTGTGTAGACCTATGAGCGCGGCATGCGTGTCTTGTGATAGTCGAACTCACGAATGTATTGGCTTGCCCTGTTTTGTAGTCTCGGGCTGCCATCCGCCGACAGCATCTCCACTTAAGTTTATTACTAACCCATGTTGGGCAAAGAATCCCCAGTATTCTCCACTTTTTGCCTTTATTTCCTGGCAACGCAGAAATCGAAGTGTCCCAAGCCTCAGGGAGCTGCACCAAGCCCTGACTGCTCGAGGGTCCTCCGATTGGTCAGGGCTGCCTACCCCTGTCAAGTCGGTTGACTTTCACACTGCAGGCGTTGAGATTATCCGGAGAACTTAGCTCCGGATTATCCCAAGTGAACTTGGTTCGAATTTTAGTGTTTTTTCAGAAACCAAGCACACAGGGAAAACTTAGATCCTTCCGATGTACTGTTCAGCTTACAGGAAGGCTTCTAGAATCAGTCGTGTACTAGCCTAAGCGTGTGGGCATGATCTCGAGCGTGAATAGCAGTGTTCCAATAAATTATGAAGTGTTCAGCTCGGCTAACAGTGTGCAGTGGGCACTCAAGGTCTCGAGATCCGTACTTTGCCCACACAAAACGACAATTCTAATGCAGGCAGAAAGGCAAAGAATCGAGCTTGAGAGGCATTTGGTCCCGCATGCATTTCTTCCCTCTTTTCGGCTTCCATTCATCATCCAAAACCCTATACCTACAAAGACATGTACTTTTCGCATGTGTGCAGCGTTACATACACGAATACGCATTACTTTTCTCATTGTCAATACTTTGTGCAGTTTGCAACGTTTGTCGGCATAATTAAGTTCGTATTCGCTAGCAGAATTTCTCACCTGAGCTGATTATTGCATTTGCCCGCCAACGATTACCCCACCTCCACTTCCGGTTCTGTCTCGTTTCTAGGACACGGACCACCTTTCCCCTTTTCGTCTTGACGAGACTACTCCACCTGCAAACTCCGTCCTCTAGTTGATAGTTGACTCTGCTATGTGCATTTTTTGCCTCATCTTCGTGGGGTTTCTGGCTGGAAGGCGGTTCCGGCCGCTTGGAAGAGTTTTTCTTATGGTCATGGAGAATATTATGTTGGAAAATTGATCTTGTTATCCGGTAGATCTTTTTGGGCTCCTGTGAATTAAGCCCCTCTCAGGCTTAATGTTGGTAGAGCGAATCGTCTTACAAGCACGACTCATTGGTGCAGATACTGGGTCAATTGAGAATTGTGCATGGGGGCATTTTAAATCCCTGCGCTCTCACCTGAACATAGTCAACGAAGAAACATGAATGGTGCATTGATCCCTGCCAGAAACACGAGACTTGGATACCTGTGCCGTCTTTGCATGATGTGCTGCAGGTGCCAGTCATACTGTTTTATACAGGTCTCCCTTGTCATTTCAACCTCTATTATTCACGATTTGGTTACTTTGCACTGTACAGCTTTAGTAACGGACCTGGAATCTTTTGTAATATGTCTCAAAATTAATCATAACTGCATTTGTTTTGAACTTCGCACAATAGACAGTCAAGTAAGTACACGTAGAAGATCAACCAGATATCAATCTTTCGGCGGCGCACTCCATGGCAGTACCGGAAGTGGCGACGTTGAGCCATGCACGATATTTCGATTTCACGAGGTGGTAGCGCATGGCCGATAGCGAGGGAATATATCAATACGTGATGTTATCCGCCCTTCTAGTGCATCATAAATGTAGGAAGGCGGCGCGGCAGGCTCGTTTTTCCACTATCTAAACGACCCTGCTCGCTCCCATCGGCCGACTTGTAAAACACTCAATCCACTCGTCCAATGTATCGGTACTTCTGCCAGATGCCAGTGGCCCTACAACAAACATGGCGGTAACGGCAGTGCGCCTCTCAGGAAAGACTGGTAGAGATAGCACCGCGCAGAGCCACACCTAACCTTGTCATGCTCACATTTCTATACTAGCAAAGGACTTGCCAATCGATTGAGGTTTCCAGAGGGCTCTATAGGTTGATTTTCTACGAGGGGCAAATGAACAGAGCCGCTGTTACTCTCTGTAGATTAGAGAATGATTTTGGAAACCGTGGCACTCATAACGCCGATACAACTGCATCGAGTTCAGGATCAGCCAATCGCTTTGGAAGATGACCATTCCACTGTGAATCCATCTACTCCCGTCTCGTCGTCAGCCTCGCCAACCTCTTGGACTGAAAATCCCTGGGTTGCGTTCGAGATCGCCCTTGCCAATGTCAGGTTTCTTCTATAGAACCTATTTTTGCCGTGCTGCCGGCGAACTAGAGCGGGGTATGCATAAGTCTAGCATCTGTCTCATTGCTTGACTAATGACCAAGACGATGCATGCGACCTATCAAAGAATGCATGAACTGCCCCCTCCCCTTTCACCCCCTGCATGTGGGCCGTGGGGAAACGCGGCACGCCAAAATTGACTGTCGTATTCCTACATCGGCTATCACGATAACGATTTTCAATGCCCCAAGTCGCCACTCATCTGGCTATCGTAGAGAAGTGCAAGATGTGGGGCAAGCGGGAGATATATATATATCTTGGAACATAATGACAAGTTCTAGCAGGTGCTGGTGAACAACCTAGAGCTTTGTGCGTCATGTTTCCTGATTCGTCGTGCCCGCAGGGCTCTTTCGCTAAATATAGAGTAGTTAAAGAAACGACTGTACGTATACGGGCCTCCGCTCCTGGGGTTACATCTAAATGATTTCCTCAATGGCTGTGTTTTCAGAAGCTACTCGTATATTGTATCAAAATCTCATGAAAATTCGCCAGTAGTAGTAACATTTAATTCTGCACCTTGGTCCTAGGCTATCATCGTCATCTAGGCAACGGCCGTTGCTGTACCCCCTTCAAGTTGCAGGTGCTTGCTTGGCTGGAAATACCATCATACAGCTTGAGTTCGGCGAACGTCGCTGCGAGACCAGCATACGCCTAGAATAGTTTCTACCCCTCGTATTGTCAGCTGAACGCCTTAAGCTTGCCGTTAGCACCTGTATGAAGGATTTACATTGGGCATTTAGTCATATTGCAATATTGACATCCCAAATAAATTTTGGCCCCTATGTAGAGTTGCACCGACTGATCAAACAGCATTGAGCTCCCAAACGCTCTTAACCCAACAGCTATAGTGGGCTGATATCTCGATACGGAATAAAAGCTACGGAGAGTCAGCTTACAAAGAGCCTATTAACAATATCAGCTACTTGGCCCTCCAAGAGTTATTTGTGGCCAGGCTATGCATTTCCCAAAGTTTCCAAAAATCTTGAAACGTCGACGTATAACCGGCATCATAGCACATCTCTTTGATTTTTTGAGGCATAGTATACATATGATCCGCATCTATGTGCGTCCCCTACAAATATTAAGGAATATTTGCGCATGGAACCCGATTTAATACAAAACCAGGTATTTCGGTACCAAGCAACCAAAGCCTTGAATTTATACGTCTATAGGTGCCAAAGTAGCTAGAGATCAGCCAGGATAATGCTGTTCAATCTATAGATTCACAATGAGCCGCCGCGACCTAATGATTCGGCCCAGATACTCCGGCTTCCAGCTTCAGGATATTTATGGAAGCTGATGTGTCAAGAATTATCATGTTATATTGCTCGAGTGGCGGAGTAACTAGGCAAGCGTACTTCGGAGGCAATGGATTCGTATCCAATTGCGCCAAGTCGTCGTTTATTCTTACGGAGAACATGGTCTTTTTTTACACACGTTGCACTGATTCTCCTGACCCTGGCGAGTCCACGAAGGAAAATGTAGGTTATGTCGCAAACTCGTATGTGTGTTGTCGAAATTCGAGACCAGGGCTAATTTACCTGATTTAGAAAACGCAACGTCTACAACGCTTAGTTTATAATATTGTTGCTTAGCGATGGAATTCGCAAAAGTCCCCACGAAGATCACAGCGTACGCGCGTAAACTCACGTCTAGGTCTTATCGAGTCCGCCAATTTACTTCAGGGCCAACGAAATTTAACTTCAGCGTGGCCTTCGCTGCAATTTTTTTACCATGCGGGAGTGGGTGGCGGTATTGGTTGTAGAGCCGATTCTTGAGACTGCCAGCTTTCCGTAATATGATGAGGAAAGGATTAAGGATATTTGCAGTGGTTTTGATCGAGGTGAGGGGAAAATTAATGTTCAATCACATGTTTTCTGAACATGATCTAGTTCTTGATCGTTTATCCAGCTCACCGATCCATAGCTTATGAGTTGTAGACACTCTGAATGCGCTTATAACACATCGATCGATGTAAACACCCTTGTGTTAGATGTCTTGGACACACTTTAGAACGAGCCTTTGCCATATAGCTTACGCATGCTGCACTAGATTATATTGCCTTTTCACGTGTCGTTCTATGTCAGCTACGGAGATTCAAAACTTAGAGGCGGGTATGTCAAATTCATACTCTGAGACGTATCGTTCGAATTAATGATGTAAAACCTATAATGTTAAGCTTTGTACAAGTATCATTTTTCATCGAAATTGTATATGTAAGTCAAGTTGGGATATAGTCAGCGCATGTCTCAGCTTTACCATTAACGTAGCTTGTGATCGGATATCCGGATGAAGGCTATACCCCGACGTAGAGCTGGATCCTTCACCAAGTTTTGGCTCAAATCACATTCTTTTGAAAACTATCATGGTGAATCATACTGCTTTACCGTCATCTAACCATTTAGAGCTATTACAATAATAGGTGTCCAGACCATCATAGGGTCAGGGGGCATGCACGTCACTCCATGGGCTAGAGAGGTGCTAGTGGTAGGCATTCATTGATACTTTGATGTACCTCTATCAATTCACAAATTGGACAAAACTGGCTAAATGACACCGCCAACAGTAATATGTCCCTTAAGAACGAGCCTTTGCAACGCAGTGCGTCCTGGCCATCATGTCAATAATTATGACTTATCGCCTTTGGGCAAAGATACCGTGAGACGGAACCATGGATCAATTAATTTGAGATCATGGCACGACCATTAATATCAAAGCCAAACCATATATACTCGGGATATCTTGCTAAGGAAAGGCCTAAGAAATCAAAATCACATTAGTATCATATGATGCTAGGCATCACTGCCATGTGGCGTGATTTCGGCATGTTTGGAGCACGAATATCTGGCGCATCATGACCTTCAGGCCATCTCAAATCCCGCCAAATCATCAGATTCAATTTTGGCATACGATCTAACACGAAGCTTGTCCCTGGTTAACACAGCTCCGACTCCTATTGTTTATGATTCCTCATACTTTAGCGTAAATGAGAAGTAGCTTTGATATCGGCCATCTTGGCCATCTAATCGCTAAATCTGGATGGTGCATCCGAACCGAATGCACGCATATCATATCCGGATGCACGCTGGTACCCGTCGGCATCTTGACCCACATCAAGCATCCTGCAGCATGGGCAGCGCTACAAATAATCCACCCACCGGATTTGATATGCCGACCAATGCAGATCGAAGCAAAGAGAAACCCCGCAGCCAACTCAGAGTACCGTCCTGATGTCGCCTATCCTTTTCGTAAGAATCTCTTTGCCTGACAATCAGAAGTAGAAGCCAGTATGTGGCGTGAAGTTACTGTTTAACTTGGTCCTATATTATAGTACTACTGATGTCATGAGCACTAAGAGGGTTTCTCGTAGCATATGCAGACTCGCTAACGGACTCGTTAGTAGGTTTCAATTATC
Source organism: Drechslerella dactyloides (assembly GCA_020064725.1). Lineage (NCBI taxonomy): Eukaryota > Fungi > Ascomycota > Orbiliomycetes > Orbiliales > Orbiliaceae > Drechslerella > Drechslerella dactyloides. The sequence goes on from JAGTWJ010000017.1 coordinate 1,248,772, forward strand.
GAATCCTACCTCAGAAGTTTGTATCAATTCGAGAAGTCCTACACTCACATTATTGTGATCCTCAAGCCTTCCGAGTGAAGTGTTAGATCCCTGAATGTTAATATCCCCCGCACTACTATTATATTTCACGACGTCGTCGTGGGGTACAGCCTCATTACAAACCAGCCATCATAGTTTTGCTATATGCACCCCAAAGCCATGTGCGGGTTAAGCACGTTATGTAAGGTTGCCGAAGCCATTGCGCTTACCATGTTCATCAGAATTTGAGGCAAAAAGGCTGCTACAGTCAAGGTAATTGAATGAAAGGGCTCAAGGCAATAGAGTTAAGAAGCCACAGGCTTCGTAACTAAGTCCCAAACTGCAAGTACATCCTTTGTCCGCCAAATCTAGTGAAGACAGTGTCTCACACTCAACGACCTCATCGCTTGCTGCTTGCGAGACTGCCTAATATTTCCGATAAAAATTTACCAACCACTAACTTATATACTATCGTTGTCAGTTAAACTAAGGCCTAATGTAGGTTGCCTTTGGTTTGGAGACAAGAGATGATGACACTGCGCATTTACCCCTCCCCCAAACATGCGGCATAGCATAGACTTCTAGCATGCCTCTAAACTAATTCGAAGCAGGACGGTATCGGGATGGGATGGTACCGAGGGACTCAGTTACTCAGAGGGTCACCCACTTCGATTTTATCGACTTATCATGCTGGGCACTAGCAATGTTCGTCCTACGTCTTTAAGTTAATAAAACAAAGCAAAACGGAATGATGTACTCTCAATCTCAGATTTGATCACGGTCATGAGGTCTCGTCATGTAAGCAGGCGTATTACCCGGATCGATATCGGCATCTGCTCGAAGGTTTTAAGAGCAACGATCACTGAATTACCCAAGTAAGAAGTTAGTGGCGAGCCAAATCCCTCTGCAAATATTAAATGAACAATTGTTTAGCTGCTCAAGGATCCAAATATGACTTAATGGTGCCGTTCAATTTCTTCTCGTGCATTAACTCCGAACGCCAACTACAGGAACGAATCCGATAGGAGCAAGCCTGATAATCTCAACCACTAAAAGCTAAATGTATCCAATTTGGGACACGCAATAATAATCATACAAAGATGTTGCGTAATAATCACGATATAGACCGCACAAACTTCAGGTATTCATCCACCCTGCAAGCCATGAATCCCAGAATGGCTTGATGGCTTCCCAGATGTCCAACGTCGTCTGACCCACTCTTTACGAACGCAGCTTGTGACTGTGAAATGCACTTCATGCAAGCCTTTGCCCTTCATTATCACGAACGCCGACACCGCTTTGGTGGCAACAAGGACATCAAGACGCCTTTCCAAGTCTTGCCCGATCGATCGTCTTGAAGCGCACTCTGTCCCCAAACAACACTTGGTAGCCTTAGGCCCCTGGCGGTTGCATCATTATAGCTGTTCGCCCGCACGCCGAGGATATCCCAACCACCGGCGCCGTGAAACGTTTTGCCCAACCTCCCGGCGTGAAAACTCTCACCTTCAGCTGCATCGAGCGTGTGCTTGAGGCCGACCACGTATATGGGGGACTTTTTTTTAGATCTAAACACCAAGTCCGCTCCTGCCGTCGTGCATTAGGGTGGGTCGATATTATTTTGCAATGCTCGTTTCGCTAAATTGGTGCAAGTACATACTGGGATGCCCTCTACATCTGTATGCACCTGTACTCTGGTGTCAGAACTTGATACACTGCGTACCTTAGTCAGTCGCTCGGAAAAATCACACCAGAAAATCTCCATTAGAGTTTTCCCGAGACACGCCCTTGACTTCTAGTAAGCTCTCTGCAGCTCAAGAAGAATGGGAAAGCAGGATACAAAACAGCGCTATCCCATATCTATCACTAGTCTAAACCTTTGATCAGCAAGGTTTGTTCAAGGAAGGATTGACCAATGATGATGATCTTGTTGAAGTAAAAGGAACGCAAAAGAGGGGTAATGACCAAGGTTACGGGGCTTAATGGAAGATCAAGATGCTTCTTGGGCTGATCCACGTTTCGGCGTACATATACGTGGAAGTACACGCCGTTCATGAGATTGTCGAATCAACCCAAAATTGCCGCAAAGGCTACAGTTAAGCTGGACCCATAGGAGACTCGTCAGCGAAGCGGCTGGCCGAGCCGCTAAACTCGTATTGAAGGTCCATCAGCGACCGTTTGCAAAGCACTAAACTAGAAAGAGGGGACGTTCCCGCCGCTGGTAACAAGACTTTTCTCTGATTCGTTAAAGAATACTCAGATAAGCAGGTACAAAAAGCCCCAATGTCGAGTTAGGTAGCGTCCAAGGCGTAATCGAGAAAAAAACAAATTTATGACGCTAACTTGTTTTTTCTGGCGTGCGCCGCGTTGCTCAAGCTCTGGGCCATAGCCTCGTTCTGGTTACGAGCACGTAAACGTATGAAGACTCCACAATGCAGGACAGAGACTTGCTGCAGACGCACGGTAGCATTTATTCCCCACAGCGATAGAGACTGCAATGTGGGCACCATCAAGTTACGAGGCTAGCCTAATAAGGTCATTACGTAACATTCGTAGTCCTCAGTTGTCAAAAGCTCTCATAATTGAGCGTCAATACATATATTTCAACACGAATAATGGGCAATGCAATCTAGGAGTTATACTAGGGAGACACGGGCGAAATGATATGATTCGAACTATGGTGCACACCACATCCCATTATATAGCTACTTTATAGTGGAAGCGTTTAAATCCACCCGAGCCCCAGGTGGTTATACTTCAATTGTACAATGTATCAGAAATATGCAAGCCAATCGAGGTATGCATGCAAGTGCTGGACCTATTTCCCATTTTTGAGAGTCGGCATGGCCATGGCGCCTCTCGTTCCCTTAGTTTACTGTCTGGAGTGCCCCGGGGTCCGGTGCCAGAGACCCGGTACCAATCGTGGCTGCCAGGCCCGGGTTAATCCGGGCCCGTGAGCCAAGCCCCCGAACCCGGCCACCCACCTCGGGGAGATCACTGTTGGCAACGCACAGTGCTGCTTGGTGATAGTGGCTGCTTATCACCGCCGCCGCCGCCCATTTAAGTTGATAAAGGGTTCTAGTTGTACCAGAAACGTACATGCTTACTTTTACCTAGGATGTATATAAGATTTCCTGTTGGGAAAAAGAAGCAAGAGACTAGCTTTGACGTTTTGACCTAAGGAAGCATCTCGACCGCCGAACTAATCCAAAACCCGCCGAATAAATGGGTGGCATGCATGCCTGAATTCTTCAGCCGATTTCGACTTTAAGCAGTCGGTTCGGCTTGGAGACTCCCCTGCATTGAACAGCAAGCGCAAGCGGCAGTCGAGCGAAGTCATGCAAAATTCGCTTGGCTCTTAATATGAGTTATCAGGGGCCTAGCCATATCGCCATATATGCATCTGCACCCTCTCGCAGTTGAGTGGTCTGTTGTGCAGAAACAAAACAAATTTGTCACTGATCCCTCGTCAGAGTAGCTGCATTGATTGCCACCCCGAGAACCCTTGAGCCATGATCCTTCCCAAGCCCTGTTCCCAAAACCTTCAGCCTGACATGCGCTAGGCTGTTCATCACGCGCGCGCAAGCGTGCTGCACGTCGGACATATCAGGACCTGTCTGTACAGCTTGCGTCGAGCTAGGAAGCTGTCTACGATCTTCGATAAAACTTGACATGCATCCCCTGACCGCAGCAGCGCGTCCTTCTAACGAGAAGCATGCCGTCTTTTCATCGGCAGAGCTGCATGCAGAGTGGCGGTCGCAGTTGGATGCCGAGAAGCCAGCTCCGGCTTCGATCAGCTAATTCTCTCCAATTATCCTACCGACTGGTCGTTCCCACTGCCGCTATATATCGACCCACCCGAAATCGATTGCTGTCTCGTTAGCCTAGCTGCCGTTCTCTACGCCGAAGCCGAAACTAACCTCTCACCATGTCCATACCCGAACACAACGACACAGCATGCGGGCTGAAGCTCTACAAAGGCGCCGATAGCTCCATAACACTCGCTCAGGCCCCTGTCAGCTGATCTGAAACTATGAATATAATTTAATATTCTCAATGCATCGCAGATACAGTCGTAAAGTCCAGGCTGAGCTCTGCGGAGAAAACAAGGCCCATTGCTTCTCAATGGAGAAGACTGCAACGATAAACATATCAGGCTCTTGAGAGTAATAGCTCGAAGATACTTTTAGCCTAATTAGAGAAGCTGTAAACATTTGTAACAATAGATTGAAGATTGGTTTCGAGCTCTACAACCGCCTTAGAGCCTGCTTGTTGCGACTATAGGTGTACGCTCTTATCTACGCTCCTACTGTACGGTACTCAGCGACAAGCCCAATAATTTCTCAGTTATACAGTGGCAAGGGACCATTATACATCAATTTCTGCATAACTTCTGGAGTTGTTGGTTTTTCATTCGTCTCCAGTCGTCTCTATTTCCTCATTCTCGAATATAGTCTACATCTGGGACTAGCTATTATAATATCTTCACCTCATTTTAACTTCCTATTGCTTGAACACTGCATCAGCAACATGGCCGAACGATGCATATCATCTTTTCCCGAAGGTGTCATCCTTGTCATCATGGAACGCTTGCCGTTGCCGGACCTTATTTCTTTTGTCTCCACTAACAAGGCGATCCGTTCTATGTACAAGTCACACTCGCAGCACGCTGTCGCTGCCTCACTGGACAACAGCATTCGAAACCCGGAGTTCGCCGTGTACTTTCCTTTCCCAGAAGCAGCTGCTGCTAACGAAGACGCTACTGAAGCAAGTGGCTGCACGCCTAAAGATGCCATGCCCACAAAGACCGAACAGTTGGTTCAGCAACCGATCGATCCCGCCAATGGTCTTCATGCCGAGACCAGGGCTGTCAAGCCTCATTTGCTGTTCCTGCGCCATGCATGCCGTGTTCGCAACACCTTTCGCGCGGTTACCTTCTTCGCCAACTTCCTGCATCGGATCGAGCGTCACGACTCCAACAACAGACACAGCTGCATGACAGAAAGCAATGCCAATCAGAGCTGCAACGAAACATATAGAGTCCTGGTATTCCTGGCCCAAAACGAGGTTTACAGGCTCCGCCGATGCGTCCGGCACTGCGCCTTTGAGTCTCGTATTTTTGCCCAGTGCGACCGTGAGTTCTTCGATAAGATCGAGACACCGTTGCCGGAACGGTGGGCTGAGGGATATAGCGGCAAGGAACAGAAGCTGTTATTCCAAGGAATGAAGGCAAACGCAAAGCTGTACATTGAAGCAAGCAGGCCTCAAATCCATCGACCGGGGGTTGTATGCCAGGAGAAGTCGTTTCAGATGCGGCGGATGGAGATTTCCAAGTTGATGACGCGAGTGCTGTCCGTAACGCCAGCGAGAAAAATTCCAGAGTATGAGACTCAGAAGTTCTGCTACAGCAAGGACATCGTAGCCGGGCTCATCTTCATGCAGATGGCTCATATCACGTGGTGGTACCACTCGATGCTTTCGAAGACTTGTCAGAAAGAGGATTTCGAGGTATCAGGATATGGATACTTGCAGATGGCATCTATCGAAGTCTGGAAGGAGGCCGTCAAAGTTGCGAACAGCTTGAAACTCAGAGGCTGAAGCTATTTCGGACATCCGCTGAATCCACCCTATCCGAATGTACATTTACATTAGCTGGTATCTTTCATGTTAGTAATACTACGTGATCAATAGAAATTAGAAATCTCGTGATTGAAGAGGTTGTATCATCCATAGGAACGATTTTCCCTTTGGCAACCCCTCCAGGCTGATCCAGGTTGTGTATGCCCAAGTCATTCAGAATTAACCCCGGTCGGCCATCCTTGAAAGAGCCGGAGCATGGATAGTCTTGTCATGGAGCCGTGCTTGTGATTGGTTCTCCTGAGATCCATAGTTCCACAACGCAAAAAAAATGCAACATTCAATGACAGACGACGCGACGAGAGGCCCTTGAGTAGCGTGGGTGTCGTCTAGTGGGCTCGTAAGGGAGCTTGTCGTATCGCCGGGATTGTTATCTATCCTCTTCGGTATGCCGCTATCGTGGCGAACCACTTGTTGAGGCTTCGGCGCTTGTCTTTCTTTTGCTTGAGTCGAATTTTTCACCACGATATCCATATGAAAAGCAAAGTCAAAGAGCTAGAGTTGAGATGCATCAATGAGTGTCGCGTAAAGTGACGAAGGTTTAGATGAGGCATTAAGGATGAATTTCGATATCGCTAGATAGGTGTTGGTGAGGAAATGTTGGCGATATATCAGGATAAACCGATCCATCAATTTCTTGGCTTCTAAGTGTCCTTGGTTTCATGGACACTCGGATACATACCCTCAACTCTACGGATCCCTCGGAGCTTTTGATCGTCCACCGGCACGATGTTACTGACTGATATTGCAATATCTAGCGTGATCATCTGTCTCTTTAGACCAGCTGATACTCGTGATCCTTCGAGACTTCAGACCTGAACTCTCAGGGTGGTAGCCTTACGCTCACCCCACTACCGCAACAGTATCCCCACTGACCACGATGCAGTAAGATTCAGCCCGGGTCGACAGATATAATGATACCCTGGGCCGAGGGGTTACTCCAAGTCCCTGGTGGCCATCGGCTTGCCAGCGATCGAGCCTCCCCATTCTCGATCCCAGTGTAGCCACCAGATCGGCACCCCATCGGCTGATAAGGTGTGTCTGTAATGGCCCCGCGATGCGACCCTGGCCCCGGGCTTAGGAAAACACGCCACCATACAGAAAGTGCTGCAGAGTAACGAAGGCAAATCCTTTTTGTCTCGCAGAAGAAGAAATACGAGCGTCACTTACCGACCTGGCTAATTTCATATGATCAGTTTTCTTAGCGGCTGCATGATCGTATTTGGATGGTCTACGAATGCAAGGAAAAATCTGCTCGTCTAATACCTGCAGGCAGATGAAGCACACTGGCAGTGATATTAACAATCAAGCCGGTCTCGGCTCAAGGAGTTGAATCTAGACACTGATGGAGGCTGACAACTGTAACTACGCCATCTTGATCATTCGCAGGTGACAACATGAAATAATTAAGCGGCAACCGCATCGAGTAAACTATCCCTTAGATATTAGAACTTCAGGCTAACATGCAATAGTTGCATGAACCATTCTGCACGACAGACGAGAGGCGCTCGACACGCAATGCACCTCATACCGCTTTCACTGACTTTTTTTGCCGTCGCCGCCTGGAGAATTCTTGTTCACAAATCAGAAGGCTTGCGCTAGTCAACCCAGCCTTTCGGGCTTTTAGTAGAAATGGAGGCCGTCGTTAAGTGATTTACATTCGATTCGAGTCGTTTAGTGTGTAGAAACGCACCTAGTATATGATTCTGCATTTGCCGCTTGGGTCATTACCTGCATGATGGAGGCTAGCTATGGCTTGTTCGGAAAAAATTTATGCTTCAATATGCAGCTGCAGCTGATATTACAAGCTAATGATACACATCTCAGAGTTTTCCCAGCTAACACACCGCTGTTTATCAAAGAAGAAACATGAAAAATAATCGAAGACGACATATGCAATTGCACTTTGTAAACCTCGTTTCGACTTCTCCCTAACCGACCGACCAGCCTATCGATAATCCTGTTGTGGTGTTTAGCGAGGTTGGCGCGAGTTGGTCAAGGGATTGGTTCTCACACAAAGGAAACAAATCTGCACCGTGTCGTGTCGTTCGGGTTAGCGAGGACGAAGAATGGCATTGTCAAAAGAAAATTGCAGAAGGCTAGCTACACATCATCTCACACGAGTATTCGTTTGGTGTGTTTGTACTCAAGAGTGTACGTAGCATAGCCGAAAGATAGTTATGGTACATGTAGATACATCATCCGACCGTACCCGTGAGCACCATTGGGCGTTGTGGGGAAATCCCAACCTCGGAGGAGTTAGGAGAATTCGAACCGATTTATTGGATGTGGACCCGAACAGACTGCCTAGGTGGGTTGTGGGTGGGGTCCGTTGTGTTGCTTTCCTCTCCCCCACCTTCCCACCCTCAGCTGAAGCTCCATCCAAGAAATCCAGCATTTTGGACTAGCTGTTCTTGATTGTAATTGGACGCCATGGACCCAAAACAGGATCTAGCCGTTGTCCTGCACTTTACTTTTTGAGACGTTTTGATAATCGTCAAGACCGTGTTACTGACGGCGTTTTTCCTGCTTAGAATGAATCCTGATTCTCGACTGCGATTGATAGACAGTTGTTATGGGCGAGAGGTTACGGGTGCAGGATAAAACCGTCTGGAGATCAGAAGGTTTCCAGAGAGTGTATTTGATATAGTGTGCATGTAGATTAGAATTATATTCGCACATGGTACCGCTAATTTCCTAACCAGGACTATAGTTACAAGATTTCAAACGCCCAGTATTTTTTTTTTGTAAGAAGGAAAGATAGAGGATTTTGGAGGGGAATAGCGAGCGGCAGTCCGAAGCCACAGAAGTGTGCAATGCACGGACAGTCATGAGGTCGTTAAAACAAAGAGATGACCGAAGCCTACAGCCCAAGCAATAGCATTACCCAAAAAAATGAAAGCGAAAAGAGAAAAATAACCCAAACCGACCAACCGTGAACCAGGAGCAAAACAAACCGATGACCAGCAACCAAACCAGAGCGGGAATAAACAGAAACACAAAGAAATAGAAGCAGCGGAAACGAAATTTGGAATGAGATAGATTGAAATCAGTAGTATTGCGCGTAGATTAGGGGATTTGACATTGTGCTGAACTTGTCTCTCCGTTCTTCAGGCGGACCAGATGTGACAAGATTGATCTTGTAGTGGTGGTCCTCCGGGAAGGTTGTGGCGATCTGGTCGTTCAAGGAGTAGGTATACTCAGGGGACAGCTGAATAGTTGGCGGAGCAGTGGTAACAGGAATGCCATGGGGATCGTATGGCATTGGAGCACCAGCAGTTGGGAGGAAGCCTGGAGCGATCTGGAGCGGCTCTGCTGTAGTATAGTTTGTGGTCATGGGCTGCCATGGCGAGGAAACACTGCTATCACTAGTACCAGAGTCCGAGGAGGTTGGCTCCATCGGATGGACATTGGAGGGGTTCTGGCGGTACGTTAGAATGAGTTTTGTCCTCCTGAGCAGTCGCTTGGTCGGCCGGATGCGACTTCCAGAGAAAGGAAGGCGGTCGCTCCTTAGGAGATCAAGCATCATCGCTGATATCCTTGAGAGGTCCTCCTGCTTGGTGGGGTTCGCAGATGGCGCCTCCGTCCGATCGCCAGCGTAGAAGTTCACGAGGTGTTGCAATACCCGAGCGGAAACATCCAAAGTCAGAACAATGAGTTCTGTCGGCAGCTCAGCGTTATTCAACTGTGGAATTTCCTGGCCTGTGAAATGGGGGCCGAGGAGGGGTTGCTGCAGAATGAGCTTGAGCATTGCCAGGAGTTCTTCGGCCTTCCTGTCATCAATGAGCTGCTTCTGAGGGTTTTGCTCCCCGGACTGCGGGAAGAAGATTGCAAACTCAAAAATGGAGAACATGAGGTCAGACTCCGCTCTGGACATCGAGTTCTGTGAGGCACTGTATGAGGCCTTGCAGACGTTTTCAATAGCCACTCGGGACTGTGCTGTGAAAGACTCCATGAGCATTCGCTTGTCCGATGGCTGTGGAGCATTGGGGTTTGGCCATCCGTAATGGGCAGGTGTCGAGGGGAAAAATCTCTCATGCTGATCGTAGATAACTAGTAGCCGAGAGGCGGTCAGTGTTGTGACGCTCAAAGAGAGGAGGCTCCGCAGTGATTTGGCCTGGGCGTTCAGTGTAGACACGTTGTCCGAGGCAAGGTCCAGTTCAACGAGCTTAGAGTCGGTTTCATTGGAGATAACCAGTGTGGTGAAAGACTTGGTTTCTTCAAGATCAATGAGTGAGGAATCGATCTGGAGAAGCATCCATAACCGCAGGGCGGAGGTAATCCATTGCATGTTAATGATGAGCTCCGTTTCGACTTCGCCCTCGCAGACTCCATTGATCTGGCTTGTGCACGGGCCATCGCCCTCTGTAATACCTTCCCATAGAAGGCGGACCACGCGGGAAGCGACTGTAAAGTAGCAGATTGCCTGCTTCGGTCGGTTCTGACGAAGTTCATGCCATCCAAGTAGAATCAGAGTCTGCGCTGTGGACATCGATGCAGTTGAATATGAAACGTTTTGTAGGCAGGCGATGGCCCAGTAGTAGAATTTTTCAGCCTCCTCTTGGCTTCCCTTCGATATACTAAAACCAAAGGCATCCGATAGCATGATCGACAAAAGAGCATGATCGTAGTCATTGTTCCTGATGCTACGAAGGAAGAGGGTTTTGGAAATGATGCAGGAAAGTGGGTGAGCCGACAGCCAAACGTCGATCATCTGTAGCGTCGTATGGGTTTCGTTCGAGGCTAGTGGGTCTTCCACCGGCAGGCGTGGCGCTGGATCAAACATTCTCGAGCTCCGGTCCATAAGCATGCTCTTGGAGATAATTCTGGATTTATTCCGGCCCAAAGGCTCACATCCTAGACTGCTGACATTGTTGCACACCGTTTCGATTATCTCGTAATTTATTGTCTCCAGAATCCTTTCATTGTCGATATTTGGTAGACCCAGGCTGGCGGTTGATGTATTCTCAGATCCGTGGATAAACATCTCCTGGGCGCCGCCATCCATCTGTCCGGAGGGACGAGGACTGCCATTCTTGACTGAGTACGAAGACCGTTTGCCAAAGAAATCTTCGAATGTAGATCTTAGTTCTACAGACAGGTTGTCGTTTGCAAGATCCGGAGTTTGGGAAATGTAATCATAGGCATTTTGAGTGAAGTTTGGCCCTAGCTGAGGAGGCCTGTTTCCCTTGACCTTCTCGACTCGTCCTCTTATCGCTCCATTCTTCGGTCTTCCTTTGGAGGCTTCGGCTTCGTAGACGCAATCAATATTGCGTTCACGGCAGGCAGAACAAATATTTTGGCCTGAGCATCGTATCTTCCTCAGCCGACAGAAGTGGCAGCTCCTCCGCATATTCACGTTGGCGTGTGCAACGGCTAGGTACCGGGGCAAGTTAGCAAAGCTAGACCCTTGATAGTTCAAAACCGAAAGTACTTACTCTTCATTTTGATAGGTAAAGAAAATGTCTTCAAGGAGAGAAAGAAGGGAAGGCCAGCAAAGAAAATTAGAAGGTATATCTAAATAGGCAGAAGAATGAGCTTGGAGGTGCTGCGGACTCAAAATGCGAATGCTTGAGGTTAGGGACGGGCAGTTATATATCTTGATATGCCTGCCCCCCCGCAGCAGTGTGTGAGTATTAAATATGCACCTAAATGCATCCCAAAGCCTAACAAATGTTAGAGCCTATCTTAATCCGAGCGGATTGAACATCTGCAAGGACTCCAAATGGGGCTGGCAAGGGTGCTCTTTGCGACAGATTGAATCAACCAGAGCTGCGCAGGTGCATGATGGACGTCTAATTCCCCCGAGCAAAGTCGAGGACCCTGTCCTGCTGCATATTACAGTCCGGTATATCCACTGAGAGCAGATCATATGGCGGCACATCCATTTCTTTGTTTTTCCCCCATCTTGATTTTCTTCTTTGTAGGTAGACTTTCTTTTTTGAAGGATATTTCTTTTTTGCTATGATTTCTTTTCTCGTACTTCCTTCTTTCCCACGTTTCTTTTTCCCACGCATGCATGTGGTTTTCTTCTTCGAGTGGTGCGCTAAACTAGTCCTACTGCGAAAGCTAAGACTTTTTGCTACATGTGCAAAATAGATGGGTGCCAGAAATTCGCTGTGCTGGGCTTACCGAAAACGTCCTGAACCGTGGTGGGCAAGGTAGCCAGCCCAGCCCAGCCATGCCCTGTGTCCTGGGGCAACAGAAACCCTGCTAACGGTCGTGTCCCGAACCATCTGCATGTTAACCCGAACAAACGCCATGTTTGCCCCAGTCACCGATAGGCTTAGTAGTTGACCAGGGGTTTCAGCTCAAGGGCCGATTTGCCCCGGGGTTTATTTCCGAGGCCCGGATGCCAGACCTCCTTCCCGGTAGCTGGCAACGGGGTCAGGCCTCGATGATCTTATCAAAATAACGTTGCTCTAGTGAGATGCCAGCTCCCTTCTTCCTTTTTCTCAATTTTTCAAGCATCTCCATATTAGGAGTAGTGTTTGGGCTCCCGCCTTAGTCTTCTTCGAACGTGTACACCGCAAGGTTCCCTTCGTCAAGGAAGACAAGTCACCCAGACGTGAGGTGCTCATGCCTGGCCAGTCCGCGATTGCCTATTTTGGTCACCGCTAGACTTCACAGCCAACGTCCTTCAAAACGCTCGACGGATGGGTCAATGAAAGGCAGATCCGCCTGCCGTGTATTCGTTATCTGCGTATCGGCCAACTTACGTACCAAGGCCGCGATGTATCATCTGCCGTCCAAAGGTGTGAAGGAAGGGCGTCCCACAAAACAATTCGGGGTTGTCAGCCGTAGCAAAAAACGCTGCAGCGACCTCCTGCAGCGACTATTGGTATAGCGGCTCTCGCGAAGGAGTCGTTGCGTCACAGACCTGGGTGTGGAGGAAATCCTCAGCTGGCTCTTGTCGTCACGGCTTGATCGATGGGCGTGGCCGATTTGACCGGTTTTCTCACATTTGGTCCCCGAAGTGTGTCGGTGAAATGGTTCTATCTGCAACTACGGCAATTGATTGGTGGTGCAGGCAACACTCGCATACCAACCACGCCGACTTGCATCTGCTCGTCCTCTTGACCTTTGTCCTCATTTCATTTTCGTGTGTCTAATCTGCTCCTATGTGACGACAGAATGTGTGCATGCGTGAACTTCTGTTATTTCTCTGTCTCTTCTCATGATATATTTTCTCCACGGATTTTGGTCTAGCAGTCACAGGGAACAGGGGTAACAGACTCAAGTGTGGGGCGATACCGTGACAGCTGTACTCATGACGCTTGCATGCCAAACGCGGTACCTCCGCCGTTGTATCTTTCGGTCGGAACTGAAAACATGGTTACATGCCTGACAGATGCTATAATACAGAGAGGAGAGAGAGATCAGTGCAGTGGGACCTCGAAGTGAGACAATGTCTTGCCTTCAAGGATTGATTTCTTGTGCGAGGCATACTATTATAGTCGGAGTATACTACTAGATCCGCTGCTCACAGGCACACGACGACTCAGCTCTCTTGGACTCTACTTTTTACACACATTGCCTTATTACACAATCAATATGCACGATGAATTCCAGGATCCGTGATCAGAACTATTCCACCACTGACACCATCCCTATACTATGTATGCTTGCGCCGGGCCCAGCTGAATTTGCATTCATCAGGCACCTAGGCAATGACTGGATAGAACTGATATATGACTTGCGAAAGCCGGTTTGAAGTGATCGGAACCGCGAATAGCTTTTCGACAACTATAGTCACGAACAAACGTAAGGCATTTCTTCGAAAGTACCGCCTTTATAATCACATACCCATTGCTATCCATATTCATACTGTGTTGGTCGGTATACCAAACGAGGCTCGAGCGCTGATACTGAGGGACGTGATAGCGTGAGGACTGTTTGATGATTGATATCGCACCTCGATGACACGGATATCACGACAAACGGTTGAAACAAAATTATTGAATTTTGAATCAAGTATGCATATATGATTGAATGCATAAGTGATTGGAAGGTTCAAATTTGACATGCTATACTAGGGGCCGTATGAACATATAAAAAATAAGGTTCGATAGCACATATGCACATCAGCTTCTGTGGAACATTTTTACTTGAACTATAAGTACTTACTTAGCTATCGAAATACGAATAATTGTGCTTCGTTCTCGCTAGCTCGTCTTGCCGCACATGCGATGTCCACAGGCCGCAAAATCTACTAACCGTCATTGTCAGTGTCAGAAGCTTTCAAGCCCCTTTCCGTCACAATGGAGCGGTGTCGTATATGACCATCTCGTACCCAGAACCAAATAGAAGTAATTCGAGATGCACGTATTGCGATACGAGACTTAGTATTGTACATACGAACGCGGGTACCCCTCCCCCTCCTTCACACGAATTAGCGGTCACAGAAAGCGATGGCCCACGATTGCACGATTGCCCCTCTAGGGCTTCCACCTCTGCTTATACATAAGTCGGTAACTTTAAATTCATGAATATTGAAAATGGAACATTCGGAGACATCGATTTTACCTTACCTGCGAAGGCATTATCATACTATATTTCCGTGTGCACATTGAAGCATACAACGCGGGCACATTACGCATACATAAATGGCCAGACATGCTGAAATGACATGATTTAGGTCCAGTTCAGCCCGTAGCCATATAGAACTGTCGGTGAAAAGAGCCTTTCAATGGTATAATGTGGCAATATGAAGATTCGAAGATCACGGCCCTGGGAAAAGCCTACAACGGGCGGTCTTCCCAAAACCCGATAGCATCGATACCATGCTTGATGACATGACAGAGGTGCTAGCCAATCTATTGCAGTGTGATAGCCTCACAGAATGTGCCTGGCTGGCTGTGCGCAAACAAGGTTCACCAGCAGGCATAGCCTTGCCAAGCAGACCTCGCGCGGCCTCGCCTAATCATTCCCTTCTTCACAGCTTGGCAGGTGTTGCTGCGGTGCGCACGCCCATGTGGAGAAGCGTGATAACATGTAGGTACCGACACCGTCTTCTTCGACGGCATCTCGACTCGACGGCAGCGTACGCTATCCGCACGCATCCGTGAGATACGGAGTATTCCAGCGTCCCGGCACCATTACAGATCTCACTATTATTTCTGAGGCACTTCCTCTTTCAGCTGATCGACACCCAAGGACCTTTCCGGCGGTGACAACGACCGCTCAGGTCTGTTTGTTTCATGGCGACGAGGCTAGCACCAGCTGGTCCTAGAACCGACCGAACAGAGCGGCCTGCGACTCAGAGTCAGTCGGGGTGTCCGGTACGCCGTTTGTTTCACTATCGCCGGCGGCCACGCACCAAAACTGTCGACAGGGGATGCACAGCTGTACTGGCGCCGCTCCATGCATCTAAGCTTCTATCTCCAAAAGGCGCAATGGCATTAATTGCATTGAATGTCGTCAGTATTTGCACCAGCCATTTAACGAGATCAGGCGGCTGCGATCGTGATAACGTTCGCGCCGCATTGGAAATGATGAAATTGAGTGGCTAGGTCCGGTGGCCTCAAGTGGCCCAGTCACCCAGAGCCAAGCATTTACTGGGCTCGTCTCCATCTCCCTCGCAATTAGCAACCGAACGTCGCTTGGTACTGGTTCCATGCGGCTTCTGAGGCCTTGGGGCTGTTACGACATCGGCCGAAAACGGCCATCCCACTCTTGGACGAATCGTGACTGGGACAACGTGGCTGCGCGGCACAAGCGCCACAGCGCCCAAATTATCTGGTCATTGGCTCATTTCCACGCTGCGATGAATTCTATCACGCATTATGTACGCCGTAACTCGACTCCATCTGACCAATGCAAGCACAAAAGCCGTATGCTACATACGTACTATCTCAGCCTCTCGTTTATTCTTTGATGCAGGGCCGCTTAACATCCCAAATAAGCTTAACTCCTCATTTGCAGTTGGCGCAAAGTCCGAATGCCCAAATGTAAATCGCCCGATCTCCGATATTGTATATAGCTAGCCTAGTAGGCACCACCTAGGGCAGACAGACCACCACTTTTCACTAGTATGGATATCTCTCGATGGCTTAGACTATTAACTAAGTATCTATGACCTTAGAAGGGCTTGTCCCAGCCTTCCCGAACACAACATTGTCGTGGTGATTGCATCGGTGGTCGACCAGCGTCAGTATGTGACAAAAATTGCGAAAGGGGCTCGTGGCTGAGCTTCGGTGTATAGTAGACTCCCACGCAAAGTCATGCACTAACGCATGCGCGTGACTGTTTTACATGTCTGGTTTCCATTGTTCTTCATTTTCTTGATTTTGACTTTTTCTTGATATTTTTACTCAGTACAGTAGTTCGCTGTTTGCTTCGCGTCGCTTGGACACTTCACTACTTCAGCAGGCGCACGTGGGAGTTCGAACCGATCTAGCGACATGCAAGAGCAGGGATGCTCCTTAAAATCCTATAGCGCAGAATGATATTTACTTAGTTAAGACATGTATATCATTGAAAAATTCCGAATCTAGAGGTTAAGATGTGAAAATAACCTTGTAAATTACATACATTAGCCTATCCAATTGCTACATTAGTCCATATTACGTGGTTATTTTGAGATTTCAACGGTATTTCGAAACAGAGAAGCGCAGCCCAAAAATCTCGCTTCGAGAACAGCCTTTGTTTTTTCAATATAACTACACTTAAGTAATTGCGATCTCGTGCAGCCTCTTCCTTTTCGCGCTCGCTTTTCTTCTTCCGTCCCTCATTTTTATGACAGATATTTATTTTTTGCTCATTCGAAACACCAGGGAATCTGGAGGACGCCTGTTTCAGACTGGCCGCAAGCCCGATCCTCACGGGACGGCTTCACTAACCTCAAATATCTTTTTACCCTCGTCGTCAAGCCCCCGGTACGAAAGGTTAAACCATCCTCGAATAAGATAATCAGGAGAATACCGTTAATGCCGGCCCGGATAGACAATCCTTTTTCAACAAGTATATTCAGGTACGCTTCAACGTTCACACACATCTTAACGCCTATTGAATATGAGTTATTTTGGGACTTTCTGTGTCGGATACAACCCCAGCGTTAACCGGAAATGGTATTTTATGGGATTTCCTAGATCTGCTCATCCTACAATGGCCTGTTTGTGTATTTTCCAGCCCACGGCAGTGGCAGATTGTCTCGAATTCAAAGATTCAAAGGGCGTCTTTGCATAGGAAGTCCACATGATGGCAAGCAAGGCAGCAGTTAACGACGTAAACGGCTTAGAAGAGAGCCAGGACTCATTTAGAGATTGTCCCTAGATACAGATTTTCCGGGTTTTCATTTACCCGCAGTTGTGTAAAATGTCTTACAGCGTAGAGTACACGAGATACATTGCGCAATTGCCCCTGTATCGCGGCCAACGTGCCTAATCGATCAGTACTTAAACCGTTAGATTTCTTTCCGTTGTGCGTAGCATCGGTCCGGATTATGTTACAGACTGTCGCAGCGGACGATACCGGCACACGAGCACGTCGACTTGTCTAGGACGGCTATCTAGTGGCTCTATGAAGCCACTACCTTTCAATCTAGGCGACGGTTGCGAATTTCTGCCATATATCGGAGTCGTGATTAATTGCTCCGTGAGATATCACATGCGAACACTTGAGGCTGATAGTCAAAGACTGGCAGACGCCGATGCTCATTCTGCGTTGGCGGATCGTATAGATATCCTATGTGATTTATTGATTCATGATATAATCCCCTTAATAGGGTTACACAGATGACATTGTACTTTATACAATCTCTATATACACCGTATTTACTTGTATTTCCGAGGTCATAGCTGCGATCCCCTGGGTCATGCAATTGTGCGTTGAATATACCGGGTCGACGAAACAACCAATGGCCTCGCAACTTCGAATGGGTCCAGATACCAAACACAGAATACGCAACCCTATGCCGAGCGATGAAAACCAGGATGGCATGACTTGTGAACCACTATAGAGCGACGGCTTAAGTGAATCAGGAGCTCTGCGTTGGAGGCAAAGGTACTCTACCCGGACCGATAGCCTCGCCTACAGATTGTCCAGGATGCCTCGTCATCCCAGACTACGACAATCCCTGATTCGCTTGTACCTGTCTATAGACGTTGCGTTGATTACCGGGTTCTTGAAGAGTAGCCGTATTTCGGTAAAATGTCTCGCATTGTTCAACGGTTGACAAGAATAGATCCTACGTTTAACGTAAACTGTATCATATTGATTGAGAAGCCTACACGACCCCCGTGTTCCTTTTCTGTACATGAGGGTATACAATGAACATATTTACAAAGTGATCGATGTATATCCCCAGAAGCGGTAGATATTATTTTCAGTTATGCAAAATAATAGTCTGCTGCATCGGATACTCGGAGAAATAAAATATAAAACAGACTTTGTATCAAACATATAGCGTTTCTAAGTCATCAGTACAACCGGGGGCGCCCGGTTTGTCTCTGTCTTACTCTTGCTGTCCGACTATCTCTGCGATTGTGCCCCGGTATGCAAAAATCAGTTGTTGTGAACTTAGTATCAAGTACACCCCGCGATAAGACAGTGTTAAACAGGCATTGGTACCGGCTGCTACTATTATATTGGCCCTCTCGCAAAGGATTTTGTGAGAACTAGGAGCGCCTCGACGTTAGCCGGTATCGTCACGTCCATCGACGACTCTGTTCAACATCGGAAAAGTCGTAGGCTTTACAATCTCGCCCTACTATTCGGTACCACCCCGTCTCCAAATGCTTCATTAGATGATTACAAAACACTGAACTGTTAGCCACTTATGAACACGGCATGTCATGGGAAGGGGGATAGAGTATGAGGTCTGAGATGATCGTGACTATCAGTTCTGTGATGTCGTGATTATATCTAGCAAAAATCCCAATGTATTAATATTGCTGGCTGGAGGCAGTGAATTAGCGATCTTGAGATGACGCAGGTTAGAAAGCTAGCATCATTATTTAGACAACCGCTGCCGGGTTCGCAACTGGTTATCACAGACGGGGTTATTGGACAAGTGATAACTATTGTTGTATGACCAACTAACAAATATGCGCGAAAAACAAGCCATTCAAAAATTGCAAATTGTGAGTTAGACCCATCCTCATTGCCAGGAATAAAATAACAAGGCCTCCACAAACTATTCAGAAGAGGATCTAGGGGTGAAGGACCAGCAGCTACAGCTTGGAGCTAATAATAATAATACGTATACTCTGGATGTAGTCGTCTGTTTGCGATATGACTGGTGATAACGTTCAATCCGAGAGTGTACCAGAACTACACTGCGTTGGAGGTCTCTTATATGAATCAATAGTCTTGAACATGTATTTGGGAGCAACGACGAGGCGATTATCTATACAGGAGCGCCGTAACTTTAAGAGCGAAACCCCGAAGGGGCTATCTATCTTGTCTCGTAGACCAAACTGCGACGATGAATATTTATCAAGCTCAAAGTCAAACCAGTCCTGACCGTAGGGACGATGTCTGGGATAAAAGCTCGGATACTTATCCTTACATGTGAGATCACCCCATGCTAATGATGACAAGTATCCTGACTTTTCAGTACAAATATCTGCCAGTGCTTTTTCCCACCTGTAGCTCAGCGAGGCTGACAATGCTGCAAAATCATATGCGAATGATCCATATCTGCGGATGTCGTCATATCAGCTGGTGTTGTCTAATATTGTCTGGCCATCTCGGGGGATTGCAGTGGATATATATATTCAAAGCATACCGAAGCTGCCCTAACTTACGCTAACATCATTTAGGTCGTCCCTTGATCATCAGCTCATGCTCATGGGATACCGGATACACTCAGAGGTTGATTCCAGTTTCCGATTTGCAACCGGGGTTGCATACAGAGATTTAGAATGCCTGAAATTACAATTGCCAATGCTTAGGGTAAGACATATAGACAATTTTCTACCAGCTGCCACTGCCAGGGATACTATTGTATTGTGAAGGGCTATAAACCTGTTGGTATTGAGAAGACGGGGCTGCGGGAACAAAATACAACTGTGTTGGGAGATGTTGGAGTTGTCACATCACGGTCGCACAACACATAGCGGCCGTCGAATCGACAGGGGCATGCCAGCATGAAGACCCTCCATCTTCTAGCTTCTGGAGAAGGAAATTTAGAGGGACTGAGGCGCCCGAGCCTGCTGCACGTTGCTGATGTCGTGGTTTCCCTTCGTAAGTCTCGCGAGTCGCGGGCCAAACTTACCCCAATTCCTTCTCGTGGCACATATCCGTCGACAATTCTTGAAACGACCATCTATAATATATACGCTCATGACGTCGAATCATAGGACTCAGAAGACTCGAGTGATAGTATTACAACATCGTAGTAAGAATTCTACTTCGACCTTCAAATCAGAGCTCTAATGTGATCTCCCTCGAGGCCTCGATTTAGATATGCGGCTGGGATGTATAGGCGGTTCGCAGGTAAGATTATAAGAGAGTATATGTATATATATATTCTCGGATCGGATCCAAAACATTGCTATCTTTGTTCCATGAGACCCGTCTAGATGCATCTTCAAACATGCCAGAAGCAGATGCCAGTTTATTATACGTAGATATAGCGAGATTAATCGCTCTTAAGATCTTGTTAACGAATCCATAAGTACCTGGTAGTTGAAGCGTGGGACCTATCTCAAGGGCTATCGGCGAACGCTACTCAAAACCAGGCCATATTAAAAATTAACCAAACCTATAAGTATCAGATGATAGTTCCGATCACGGGATTGAATTTGAGCAATTGAAACTTCGGTGGCTTACTCGCGCGGATTTGTGGACCACGAAAGAATGGCCTTGAGATGCATTCTTGCGCCATGCCAAAGCCTTGATAGCCGTAGTCCATGCAATTCATACAGTCCATATCAACCCCCCAACTTATATATCTACGAGGTGCCCCCAAAATTTCGAAAGCTCTTACATGGATGACCCATACGTATGTAGTCTGTTATGATACTTGTACATGTCATATAACTATCTGGTTCCTTTGTAGGTTCCGCCTAGAGACCTAAGCAGGCCTAAGCAGGCCAGCCTAACCTTGCCGATGGATTCCATAAGTACCTATACGCACAAGCATGATATGGGCATAATTAAATTGACAATTTTGCAGACTACATGATAGCCAGATAAGTATTACAAAATGACGCCGATACCGTCAAGTAAGTCTATGCGACAAAAAGACTTTCAATAGAAATATGTAACGACATGTACACAAGGCCGAGGGCTGTCGGGTCCTGTGATACGTCAAGGCGGTGACGTAGAAAGAGGGCTTTTTACAAGGCGTGATGGATAAACGCAATAGACGGGCGGATATGGGTTTGCTAAGGAACGGCAATTAATTGCGAAGAAAACTCGATCGAAGGAGGAATTGCAGCGCTGGGAATAACAATGCTATGAAATAAGAGTATGCGGATGGGCTCAAAGTAAAAATAGTCTTGGTAAGAGACCAAATGAAGCTCGAGGAAAGAGTGCGAAAGAGGGGTCGTGAAAGATCAATGTTGCAGCGGATTACGCCTGGAGGGCGCGGCTAGGCCGTAAGCCATGCTCTCACTGCGTACCACTTGCATCCATCCATATTGAAGCATGATGATTAAAATTGTGTCAGACGTTCAGCCGAAAGTCGTTCAATTTGCCCCCGCGCCGAAATTTTTGTAAGATATATAGAACGAAGAGAGATGATTGGTTATCAGCCGCGAGAAGGTTATTCTGGTTTTTGACCGTACGCCACGCAGCTGTTACAGAAGATTAGCGTAAGCGGCAACAATGGGAACACTAGCGGAGCTCCTGTTCTTACAATCTGAAGTACATGTGAAAGCTCTTAGTCTTCAAGCCTCTCTTGATCTCCTTGATAGCCTTGGCTGTTTCTTCCGTTGATATCTGGGACAGTTAGAGTTCGCTTGAAAAAGCTTGGGATTCTTTGAGGACACTCACTCCCAGTACACGAGTATACAGAGCGATAGTGTAACCTTCCGTTGCGTCGAGCATATTGATGAGGTTGAAGGCACCGATTTCCTTATCTATGGGGTCGATTGGCCAAGTGCCGATGGGAATCTTGAAATACTTCTTGTGAACATTGACAAACCCGACGTCCTCCATCCATTGGTCGATATGGGGGTGAGCATGACATGTCTTGCCGATCTTTTCCGTAGCCTCAGTTAGATTGACAACCCATTGTTTTAGTATGTGATTCTCAGGCACAGATCCATCATCAGAGGTAATTTCGACTGTGTGTTCTTGTGATTCGTACCAGCCGCCTGGCCTGAGAACTTTGAAGGCGTTAGCTACAAAGGCCGGCCAGTCCGCACAGGCGGCATGGCAATCGCGAGAGTGAACAAAGTCGTAGGAGCCAGGTGTTTGTAGCCAGGGTTCATTAAAGTCGTCAACCTCAAAAGCGACATTCGGAGGGACCCTTGGAGAATATCAGTCGGGTCTATCCAAGATAACCATAGGCAGCAAAATTTTGAGGGAGAACATACCAATTAGGTTGAATTGGCGACAGGTCTGCTCACAAATTGTCAACCAACCGTTAACGAAGAGAAAAAGGCCAAGGTGTGCGTACCATTGCCCATGACGGCAGCCTCTGGAAACTCCTCGGCCATCTGAATAGCCCATATGCCAGTGCCCGTCCCAACATCCATAATCTTCTGCGGGTTTTCGATAGGGGCCAAATACAGCTTCCCACCTAACCTCAGCATAAACACGTGATGCCTGGGAGCACAAGCTAGTTAGATATGGCTATTTATTCTCCGAAAGTGGGCCGGCGGATCATTACATTAAATCCAATTGCTCTTGTTGTATCTAACGAATCAGGATAGTTAGCAAAATCGCAAAATGGTGGTATTAGAAACTTCAAAAAATGGCTTACCTCATCGTTAGGAATGAGATATGCCCCCCGCTTGTAAGCATTGTACCGTCTCCCATTCTCGTATTGATAATCTAATATTGCGATGTAACTTTAGTGATATGTCTCGTGATATGTCCCGACATGGACTGCACAGGGACATACGTTTGACGGACTCGGTGAGCGAAGTGGTTGCGGATCCACTATGTTAAATCACGTGACACGCCGGTAAGCGAGACAGCCAAATTATCCTGGGGGAGAGCATCCAAAAAGGTCGTCGACATACGAGTCGGATCCATAGAGGGAGTCGTAGTCGAAGTCGGACCCGCTGCCACTTGTCGTGCTCTATACAGCATATCAGCATCGGCTATTTCGATATTCCGGCGTTCCTTTGGGCGCGGCCATCGCGCCTTTCCCCCAGAGCGGCTGCGCCTGTCGACAGGGGCGCTCTTGCATGGAGGGAAAACGGCAGGGCTCCTGATCACCGTATTGTCCTCCGCCAAACAATGGCCGAACCAGGCGCCCGGAAAAAGCTGGAGCGACTTACTTCGTCAACCTCCAGAGGGTGAGTTGGCTCCTCCGTCGCCATAATCGTCAGATGCGTCGAAGGGAAATGGTCGGGTGGTAGTATCGAATCTCGGTAGTGGTCGCGGGTGTCGGTGTTGGGTCTGCAGTTTGGAAAAGTTGAATTTGTGATTTAGGTTCGACGCAGGGAGAAAGACTGGGAAAAAGTGCGGTGCAACCAGCGATTTGGGAGCTGTGCCAACCAGAAGAAAAATTGTCAGGCTGACGGGAGCGGATCCTCTCCTTTTTTAGTGCCAAAGACAGGCAAAGGAACAATGAGCCGGTGCATGCCACCCATTTGGCACAAGTTCTGCGAACGAGCGTGTTCAGCGACTCCATAAGTGGGGCTCGCCCTTTCGCCTTCAGCATGGCAAAGCGCAAGCTAGCCTCCAGCCGGGGCAAACATTGCCACATTCGGGACGTCAGGCTGGGGGTGAATACCAGTGATCGCGCCTTAGCGCCAGCAGCATCGCGCTGGGGGCCAGGCACTTGCCAGGGTCCGGAAGCTCTGCCGTCGTTCCACCCACGCTAATGGACAATATTGTTTGACGGTCCACCAACATTGTTTGACGGAAAGCTGCAGTTCCGGGCAGTCTTATCGCGTCGGGAGGACGCAATTCTAATCATCAGCCTGCAGAATTTGCGTCTCAGGAGGAAAATTTCAGGTTGGAACCAGCTCTCTGCTCGTGCTGTGTGATAACCACGTGGTTTTTATCTGGGCTGATGGCCACCAGAGTTCTCGCGAAAAACTCGCCAAGTTTACCCTAGAAAACCTAAGCCCTCGGTCCGAGACTCGGTGTGTCACGAAGGTAATCAACTATCCCTTTCGAAACCCTTCCAGTTGGAAGATATTTAGCAATCACCCTAGACACTCGGCCCCACTTTCGTAACGGCGATAGCCCGCGAACAGCCGCGTATCAATCTGCATTTGAACAGCTCAGCGGAGTCGTAGATCCATGTTTTCCTCAGTCCGACATGATTGCCGTATCGTGCAGCGACTTGATACCCGTACGGAGAGGCTAGCGGACTCGGTATCGCCGGCATAACCACTCTGATGGGTATATCAAAGTTGACACCGCGCGGGAGCTATTTCATGCATTGTTTGCGCGATGATCAAGCTTTGCAGGCCAGGGATTGGAGGTTTCATTCCGATCAGGCTATATCACCTGAGGGCCTCAGCAGAAGCTGCATCTGGGTGGTGAACTAGCTAGGCGAAGATATAACTTTCGTAGACTTATTGGACCCGAGAACCAGAAAAGCTCGTCCCGAAAAATCTGTGCCGGATGGATCAGCAAGGGCTGTGAACAGCAGGACGCACAGAGCACTCGAGTAATGCTTAACTTGGCGGCACAAACGCTTTGCTTGGACATTAAGCACAGTTGCAATCGCATTTGGCCGTGTTTTGTCAGCAAGGTCGAAAGATGAGGCAGAAGCCCAAGACTACGCCGGAAAACCCTTCAGGCACGCCTCATACGGGATAGCTGCTCGATGGGCAGCCATTATTTGCTCGCGTATCTTTAACACACGCCAAAGCGACGGCACGGATACATTAATTCGGATTCTGCAAAAATGATAGACCCCCAAGACAAACCCCGCTTTCTAGTAACCATCATCCTTGTCCTTCAGCGCTCTCGCTCCTGTTCGACCTCTCGTATGCATGCCCGGACTTACAAGTCGGGAATGAGTAAGATATCCTGATTAGAATATCCTGAAATTGTTCCTCAACAGAAAATTCACCGCAGCCACTGCACTGTGCAACGTCGCATGAGCAGCAATGCAAGGGTCAACATGCGAGCTCTATGAGCTATATTCACAAAATCTGCACCTGCACACCAAAAGACCGCTCTGTGGGCCAGCGCCGCTACAGCCGCTGTGATTTCGCGACGCAGCTGCATGCATATTAAAGTTAAGAGGAGAGTTATACCGGCGCGAAAGCGCCCTGGTCCTTGTGATCCACAATCGTGCGGTGAGCATGCTCATATCTCTGGGTAAAACTCATCCTCAAGAGCCACTATCCGCAATGAGAATCCTACACGTCTTTTCTTTCGTCTTAAAGTCTACGTAGCGCTCGCTGGTTTCTTGAAATCCCGAAGGTCAAGACATCAACTCATCATCTTCATTCGCTGGAATTTGCCGTTAGTCCATCTGCATCATGGACCCCGGATACTTCGCACTAGCCTATATATCCGTCAATATCAAGCTCAGCTGCTGCTCATTGTCATCTGATTATCGTTAAATAAGAAGGTCGTAGTATGTATTGGAGTATATACACCGAAACATCTACCGAGACTTCAGTGACTCTAAATAGAATTTCTGAAAATTAACATTAAATAAGTTCTATATCGCTAACAGATGTATGCATGTCGCTCCCTTGTAGAGCAACATCTCGTCGCGGTGGGGTGCCTTCCTCAAGATGACACCATCGAGCTTACCTGCTGACTGGCAGCCCGTCCTTCGTCAGGTCGCCAGACCAACGGTATACCATGAAGTACGATCCCACCCAATCTCGACGATTGACCGTTTGGTTTGCAGGCTTTGGTAATACGCTCGGATTTCATCTCCGACGGTCAATACAGCAAGCGCTCCGCCGGGTGCGCCGGCAATAGCGAGATTTCTAGTTTCAGGGATATTGACCACGTCAATAGGCTTTGTAAATGTTCCACGCGGCCGGAAGCCTCTTACGACATTCGGAGAAGCGCCTTTGCCGCGCAGCAGGGTTAAGTGGTTGGATTGAGATATCCACATTATTCGTAACGTATTATTTGTTCCAACGGTATCCTGCATCACGCTGGCGGCCAGATATGTACCCTCTGTGAGGGTGCCGAGACTTTCAGCTGCAGCCAGGTCCCTGTTAGCAATCACGAACCAGGCTGCTATGTAGCTATCCTATTCCTTTGGATGTGCTTGTGATGCGTGGAGAAACACTTACAGTTTGCGTTAAAATCCCACACTCCGTCGAATCCTGGTACGTGAATCAGATTGGCCCGTGAGTCCTGATAAAAGACGTGCAGGACTTGATTGTCGGTGTAACTGAAGTTGGATGCTCGCACCCATGCTAGCGCAACTTTGCCGTTCTGCAGTGCTGTCGGAAACCTAATACTGGTGATGACCCAGATACCACCTTGATTGTATGCGAGTTCTTGGACCGATTGGGTAGTCCTGTCGATGTAGTGAACTCGCAGGCCGTAATCGCTGCCTCGGTTCTTCACGATCCAAGGGGTCGCTGCGAAGCCGGACCCCGGTGAAACTAAGACCCCGTATCTAGTATCTGGAGCTAGTTGTCCCATTGTCCACTTCCCATTGTCCGCGGTACCGTATGCATCAAACATCGTGTTGTTTTCTGCCGTATAGAATATTCGTATCTGTAAATTTTTACCTCTGTAAGTATATCTTTGGGTCGGTTTGTAGGTATATAGGTGAGTCCTACTTGTGTACTATTTGGTGTCTGGAGGGCTGCAAAGGATGTATTTTTACTAGGTGCGGGGTCTAACCCCTCAATAAGAATGGGACCACGCTGCTGATTGCCCGCTGCCCTGTGTAGGTAGAACAGCTGGGTGTTATTATCTTGTCGGATGACGGTAGTACCCTGTTCATTTTCTACTGGATTGACAACAGCCATCGCAATCGGTACGGTTGTCTCCGTCGAGGATGGTGGATCAGCAGGACTATTCGATCTGTTTATATGATAGTGGCCGAACTCCAGTTAGTTACTGTTATGAGATGTGTGCATGACTTCTATGCATATATCGATATCTTACCCACTAGACGAGCGGGAACCTAGCACTCCCCCCACTACCCCTCCAACCAGTACCACCACGAGAAGTATCGCAAGTAAAGCGAAAAATATCCATCTCTTGAGACCACATATGTGGCGGTGGTTGTTACTTTTTTTAGGACCGAAATTCCAGTCCTCGTCTTCTGTTCGGAGTTTCCCTGGGATCGTGCCGTGGTGTCAGCTATGAAACTACGCGACTCGTTTGTTTTGCGTTTAGCTAGGCGTGTTCGCGTTGAGGAATCACTGTACCTTGATCATGACTGTTCTCCGGCGCAAACGGACGATACACGGGATCCGCAACCTCGAGTCCAGGCTGCTCATAGCTCTCTCCTCCACCTGGGACGACCTCTGGCAGAGAAGGCTGATTCTCAATTGGGTTAACGTTGGGAGCTTCGGGTGGAGTTGGCTCTGGCTTCAGTCGCGAAAACGGGTCAACTTTCCACATGTTGTTGGCGACCCGACCCAGCCTAGTAAAAATGAGCTCCGCAAACACTCACAGCGAAGACTGAAGGAGACTGGAGGACTGGAGGCGGCGAGTGGCGCGCTTCCTCCTGCATCGGTGCTCGGTTTGAACCAGCGATCGCACACTTTGGGCCTCTTGTTTCCTCCCCAAGCCTTATTCGTTTTTACTTGGCGTTTACCTACGCAATGTCAGGCATTCAAGGTTCTCGTGAAGTTGGTATATTTTGATGCTCGATGGGTTGTCGCGTCGGATAGATATATCTTGATATAGACCTTATGTTGCGGCAAAAGTGGTAACTAAAAACGAGCGGTTCTATCATACACTTCGTAAATATTTATAAAGAATGTTATTTGGTGGCCAGCGGCCCTTGGAGCGACTAACGGTTATCTCCTAAAGGTCGACGGAAAGCCCGTCACTCCTGCGCCGCCTTGGGGCTTTCGCACTTTATATGACTACGCATATGGAGATCCGGAGATGGACATGCGGCGACCCAAATACACATCGCGCTTTGCGGGCAGCTGTGATGTCACTCATTCTTCGAAGAAACTTGGAAGTGCCCTTTCAGCTCTAGTCACGGCAGTTGTGCCGCCAAATCAAATAAGCCATGCAAGGCTGCCTCGTACCGGCGAATGGTTGTTGTGAAACCCGAGCATGCCCGTTTTCTGGAGATCTCTACAGCGGTGGGGGCTTTGCCATTGGTCTATTTGAATTCAGCATTTGCGAGGATCGGAAACCTGTGTGGTGGTGCCTTGCGCCTGCATGCAACAACTCTGTGATGTGCAACCAAACTTTCCTGTCTGGATCGGGAAGGGTGAAGATTAGGTAATTGATAGGAGCATCGGATGTTAAGTTTTATATAGATGCGCCTATCTGTCATCTATTGGGCAAGTGCTGGAGAAATTGTCAACTTCCGCTTCTCTGTCAGCTTAAGGTTAGCGGAAAGTTAGCGGCTTAGATCCAGATCCCATATGGTATACATGGTAAGGCTGTGGCCAATGAATACTGAAGTATTCTCACGGTTATACAAGCGTGATCGGATCGGCTCGTTCGCACCACATCTACACACACTGCGGCTAGTTCCAGCTGTACAGCTGTGTGGCTTTGCAAATTTGCAAATTGCCGCGGCTGGAGTCTTCGAATCGAATCTCCTTCTTTCCCAAGTCGATAAATTGATATCGATAAGAATAGATTCAGCCTTCTACAAAAGTATCGCCCTCTGAATGCATCAAACTACCAACTGGTCATTGCGCTTGAATTCAGTCCACACAGCACCAAAATCCTGTCCTGGGATATTTGACTGATCATGGCTTGATCTTGAAGTTAGATGGTCTTGCGGAGCTAGAGCCTTTCGCTCGCAACACTGAGCTGTCTGTTACAACAACACAGCTCACTTCGTACCAAGGTGGTCACATTCCCCAACTGGATATCGTTGCGCTAACGATTTCCACATGCATGCACATGTGCATACCAAGCACCGTGAATGCACTCTCGAGCTCAAGTGCTTCTCATACAATAGTAGCCTCGACGCCTAGATTAGCGGAGCATGCGTACCATGCCGAAGATTTCTGAGCCCGAGTCTCGGGCTCCAAGCAGCCTCTTATCACTTTTTTGCACCGAGGGATCGCGATATCGGATGGGTCGCGGGCGCGGGTACGGGCTCAAGTCGCCTCTCACCAATCAAAGCGTGAACTCAAATGTGTTGGCTTTGTGAACGGCCTCGCTTGCTTTGCGAGCTTCCACATTCCTGCAAAAGATAGACGCATACACCTGATGTTCCGGCTGGTTATCTGAATGTGGTGATATCAACCCGCGCAAGGTCTCAATTAGAGCTGCATGGCTATGACCCAGACAAATGATGTCTCGGCGTCGGGATCGAGCTAGAGTTGGATCTGTCAAGTCGCGGACTCGGGTCTCTTTTATTTCTCTTTAAAGAGACTTCGTTTCTCTGTCGCGCTCGCACTTTGAAAACGGATTCTTGCACCGAGCTGTTTGCAGGTGTCTGGAAGAGAAAGAGCGACAACATTGTGGGAAGGCTTGTGTAACTTATCAGCATGGTCCACCCCGAAACGGCGGATCCGGCAATCCCAGGTGAGGGCCCTCTCGCGGACCTTGCTTCGAAGCAAGGCCTTAGGCGCGAATGGTCTCTGGTACACAGCTTCGGCGTATCATTCTCCATCATCAGCATCGTAACGGGCATCACGACGCTTTTTCAATATGGCTTGACAACTGGTGGCCCCGGCGTTATGTGAGTCGGCAGTAACATGCAGCACGAGGACGGAAGCTTCGAACACAATCGCTAATTCGGGTGCCGGATGCAGGAGTATCGGATGGATAGTTGTCAACTTTTTTACCCTGTTCGTTGGGCTCGCGATGGCAGAGATTGTTAGTGCGATACCGACGAGTGGAGGACCTTACTTTTGGGCGGCGATGCTTGCCAATGAGCAATGGGCACCTTTTACCGCGTGGATGACTGGATGGTTCAACCTCCTAGGCCAGATAGCTTGTACTGCAGGTATGGAGCAATTCGTTGTACTTGCCCTAGAAGATGAGCTCGAACACAAACTGATCAGCGTGGTATCTCGGCAGGTATTACGTATGTGAGCCTGTAACCAAATCGAACTCGGAACCTAAATAACAAGTAAACGCCATAGCTTTGGTGCAGCCAATCTAGTTTCAATGGTGGCAACCGTGAAAGGCTATAAGCCTTCACCTTCGAAAACCATCGGTATATACGGGGCGTTCCTCTTCTCGCATGCGACGATCAACACCTTCGGAGTCAGATTCTTGAAATACTTCAACAGCGTCTCCGTTTTACTGCATTCAGTCGGAGCATTCTGCATCTCGATTGCCGTGGTTGCGAAAGCTCCTATACATCAGCCGGCAAAATTTGTTTTTACCACCTTCAATGATTCCACTGGTAATCCAGGGTGGAGTACAGTTGCCAGTCCTGCCTACGTGGCTGTCATTGGCATCTTGCTTGCTCAATACGCGATAACGGGGTACGACGCTGCGGCTCATATGGCGGAAGAAATCAGGGATGCTCCACGTGCAGCACCTTATGGTATTTTGATGGCTATGGTTGTATCCGGCTTTTTTGGATTCTTTATTCTGCTAGCATTTCTCTTCAGCATTCAGGATTTCCAAAGGACGATTACAAGCCCCTACGGCCAGGTGAGAGGTTCTTGCGAGTGGTGTTCATTCTGGAGATAGCTAAAGCTGACACAGCTAGTTAGCCCGTTCTGCAAATTTTCGTCGACGTATTTGGAGAAAATGGCGCGATAGCTCTCTTTATCATCCTGATTCTCGCTGTGTGGCACTGCGGGCTTTTCTCTATCACGAGTAACAGCCGTATGATATATGGATTTGCTCGTGACGCGGGGCTCCCACGCTGGTTCGCGCATACCCACCACAGATTCCAAAGTCCAGTCCGCACAAGTATGCCGCGATTTGCCTCCATCTTTAACCAAAGATCATCGAAGGCTAATATCTCAACTCCAGTCTGGTTCGCTGCTATATCGGCATTCTGCCTTGCCCTCCCGTCTCTTGGTTCTGAGGTGGCCTTCCAAGCTTCCACCAGTATTGCCATGATGTAGGTGGTGCCATCAGTACATAGAAGCATTTTGATATCAATTACTAACGTCTTTGCAAACGCCCAGCGGTTTGTATCTTTCTTACGGCGTTCCTATATTGCTCGGCATTCTCAATCCAACTCGATTCAAGGAGTTGAAGGGCCCCTTCAACTTGGGAGTTCTCTCAGCTCCTATCGCGGTCGTTGCAACACTATGGGTTGGTTTCATTACGGTAGTCTTCTGTCTACCAGGGAAATATCCGGTTACCTCACAGACGTTGAACTACACTCCCGTGGCCGTTGGTATAATCTTGATTGGCTCTCTGGCGATGTGGATATTCTGGGCCAGAACCTGGTTCATTGGGCCGATCCGCGAGATTGAGGCTGAGAAACAGGGAATCGATATCTTTGATGATGAAGCCTTGGAGGAAGCAGAAAAGGAAGGTAGGATTCCACATGCGATTAAAGAATTCACGTAACTGGTAGCGTATCGTCTATCGCCAGCTGGCTGGCTTTGGGGACTAAACTGTTAGAGGTGTTGTATATTTTGCGGCTGCAACGCGCTATGAATTCCGGTATCGAGGAATTCCGCTGTATATATATCATCATTATGTACATATGCACTCTTATGTGGGAATGGTTAATTGGTATCACTTGCTGGACTATGGTCGTTTTAAAACTTTAACTCGGAAACCTTATTTGTGATGCTGGAATTCACCGACAAGATCATGACCTTATTCCGACGTCTGTTTAGTTAATTTGACAGCTTTTGTGCGTCGGCTTTGAGAACAGCCTCGTTCCAAGCCGATTTGAGGGCTCTGGTTAGATCGACAATCAGATGGATATGAAAATGATGCTCATTGGGAAAGATTGGCCGAGATTATGGACCTACTGTGGGATAGTGGGAAATTCTGGTTAATGGAATGTATCTGAAATCTCTGTCGTATAGAGTGAATTCAGGTAACCGCTCCTAAGATCGCTTTCGGGGGGCAGTCTCACGCCTTGAGTCTATGTTTGGTTTGAAGCTACAATTTGTACCAAGTTTGCACATGTAGGTAGATTTTTAGTCAGTAACAAGACGGGTGCTGGGTCACCAATAGAAATTGCGTGAACTCATACCCGTCTGGCTTCTAGACTAGGCAGTTTTATAGTCTGCTAGAATTATGGCTATTCCTGCATTTAAAGCTGGAGTATAATAGTAAGCTAATGCAAAACGGGTCAAAGAGTAACGTTAAATTTATACGATGAACCGCAAAATAAAGAAAAAAGTGTATAGCGGATATTCGAATATATATATATATTCTTGTGACTGTGCAGTTTGATATCTTGGTGGTCATAAAAACCACCCAGAATATTCTCGATGTTTGGGCTTCTGAAAAATAAAAGGTTCATGATTCAGGGATGCTCCGTGGGGTGATCCAGATTCAATCTGCTTTCGGCGAAACTCTATCGGGATCGAGTTGCAGGTCGTTCAGCTGCGCGTTGTCGCTTCCAGAGCTTTGTGCTTGACGTCAATTGAAAAGATAAAATAGAACGCGAGTATATGTTTCCAAGTTAAAGTCGGATCAGGAATATGATCAATGCTGAACATCATGCAGGGACCGTGAGCCTCACTACTTACTTTTCTCCCTGTATAATTATATATAACGGAACTGGCGACGTCTGCGAATGTATTAAATAACTAGCATGGCCTTAAAAATCGCACAGACTCTTAGGGCACACCACTACGCGTACGATCATTCTCAAACAAAGCTGAATAAAATCCTTTTGATCATGAGGGTGGAGCTTTCAGTTGCTGCGCTCACTGCTGTGGCCGCTGCTCAGAGCGCAGTAAATGTTAATACCCGAGCTTTAATCTTAGCGACCGATACCTCTGGCTCAGCTGCCGTCGGTACGCTTAATTCTTACGGGATACCATACGATAACTTCATTGTTTCGAGCCCAGGATATATGCTCCCGTTCTTGAAGAACGGCGACGATAACTGCAAGTATGGTGTTATTGTGATATTCCGCCAGCTGTATGGCATTGACTCCTCTGGAAAATGGGGATCTTTTATCAACCCGGACCAGTGGCAAGATATATACGACTATCAGACGGCATGCGGTGTAAGGTTAATTCACCTAGCCGCTAAGCCAGACCAGGAGGACTTTGCTTGTACACTCATCAACAGTACCGACGCTACCGAGTCCAACACTCTCTACTCTGCGGATCATCAGTATTTCTTGGACACAACAGTTGCTCAGAATGAATTTCCAACTGCAAATTTGAAGTGAGCCCAACCTACTGGATCAAGTGGACTCACATACACGAATCTTGAAACAATCGGTATTAATTTGGATAACGTAATCCATAAGCGAGCGTGCCACCCAAGCAAGCATACCATTATTTACCATCGACATATCTTTCTACCTTTATACTATATTATTCTATAATAATTATAATAGCTATCAATTTAATTGAATCTAGAGTTATACTTGCTTTTAAAATTATAAAAAAAGATAAAAAATTAAGTATTTAAACTGTTATTAAGCACTATAATGTCTCTTGAATAATAATTACCTGCCAACATAATAGCATATTATCGTAATATGATATTACACCCAATTCACAAAAACTTATAATTCTAAAAGAGGAAGTTATTATCTAATATATACTTAAGCTGATTTTATGATTATTTCATCCTAGGCTATCTAATGTGAAAGATATGGCTAATTAGCTGCTTTCTATATATAATAATAACAATATATTATATATTGGTAAGAATTAGGCCACTAACTTTATTAAACATTGTTTAGAATTTAAAATATGTTTATCTTAAAAATATAATTATTAGTAAGTTAAATATAAAGATTTTAAACTTATTAGGGGTTAATTCTAATTTATATAAGTTATAAAAGTTAAATATAGTATTTTAGATAACAATATCTATAATTTTAATAAAATAGGTTTTATAATAAGTATTATTTTAATTATTATAGTTGTTATAGGTGCTAAGTGCTGTAGCAGAACTAAGTTAGTATAACCTAGGAACCATAAATGGGTAACAGTCATTCAAAGTATTAATACCTAAGGTTAGGCTATATTACTATTTATTATCCTTATAGGCTAATACTACCTATCTAGCTGGTATACAAAGTATAATTTACCAAAAACCTAGATAATTATAACTACTAATAATGGTTAGACAATAAATAAGAAAAATATAAAATAGATTTAATATTTTAATTAATTTTCAATACTATATTATAAAGGCATATACTGTTTATTGATTCTTAATAATCATAAAAATTACTATTCAACTGAATTCAAACTCTATTGCTAGAAGTATAAGATTATTATATTCTATATGTCTTTATATTTATTATATTTTTTTCAACTACTAAATATTAGTTACTTTACTTTATTAAAATAAGTATATACTTATAAGATTAAGGGTTTAATATATATATATATTATTTATATTAATAAACTAGAGTTTCTATCTAGCTTTTATAAGGTATTTACTACTTTAATAACTGAAAAGAATATATATAGTACCTTTACTAAAACTGGTATTTTATCTTATAATCTAGAAATAGTTTTTTCAAAACTAAATGTAGTATTAATATTTTCCCCCATAAATTTTTATCCTAGTATAGTAGTATAAATTATTAAAATATTAAAGAATTTTATAAAAACAGATCTACAATTAAAGTTTATTAAGAACCAAATTACCTAGCATTAGAGCAGCTTTCCAACATCTATCATAGCTACTATAGACTAGTTTACCAAAGATACACAATTTATAATACATAAACTATCATTTTTACATATAAAGACCACTACATTCTGGGCAACCAATAAGATATTAAGCAAACACCAAAAAATATTAAAAAATCACTTATAAAATAAAAGATTATTTAATATAAAAAAAATATACAATATTTTGGCTTAAAATATAATAAAAAAATAGTTATAATAAGAAACCTACTAACATAATATCTAACTAGAGAAAAATAGTATAAAGTTATAAGATTATAATAAATATAACAAAGCTAGGCATAATATACAAATTTATTAAAAGGTTGTTTAAATATATAATTAATTTATTTACCATATAATTATAATGTATCTATAACAAGATAGTGGTATAATTGATGCTTCCATCGGCATGGTGTTAAAAAATGGCATGCTCGCTTGGGTGGCACGCTCGCTTATGGATTACGTTATTTGGTAGGAATCCTAAGAATGCACATTTAACCAACGTCCGGCATACGCCTGGCCGCTGCGACGACAGCCTACTCCAATATGCGGGAAACATGACTTCTCAAACCGCTTTTCTCTACAACGAACGTTTATCTGTGACTAGTCCTGCCAGTGGTACACCTCCATCTGTTGCTCAGCCGGCTTTGGGTGTCATTAATAGGTATAGCACGGGCCGAGAGCAGATGGCATTCTTCACGACATTCGCACCACTGGCTCCAGCATCCGCTTATATGAATCACATTTGGATACACTGGGGCCTTAGGGGTATTATTCCGGGCCGCAGAGCCGTGAACTTGGGCTTGCAAGGTAAGATAATCTGGTAGCATCAGAAAGATGCACTGTGATTGAGATGTCCCAAGTGTATAGCAACTAATCACGACCATTTCCGTAACATCCAGTCGACGACCTGTTCCTGCCTACGGAAATTCACTCTGCCAATTATTCCTATCGTATGACAGCCGATGACGTTGTTAATCATGCTAAATGGCAAAGTGATATCAACAATCGCTTGACTGCCTCAAACCCGGGTAGCGAAATATTCTTTGAGTTCGGTTACAATGGCAATGGCGTCTTCATCTATGACCAGACGGTACTTGGACTAGATAAGAACGGAACGTGTCCAGGTTCTATCGTCTATAATGGCACTCAACCTGTCACATCTCTGGAATATGCGAAGCCTCCGGGCACGGGAATGGATCTCTGGCCGAGCGCACAGACCTACAACTGGCCGGAGAAATGTATCATCTCCGACCCCCTTGCCAGAATTTTCGCGCAGAAAAACACTGGTGGTGAGAACATTAACGGTGTATCGGATGTTTTTGGCTTAGTATCTCATACATTCACGCATCAGGATGAGAACCCAATTACCCTCTCCGACGCTATGAAGGAGATCCAATATAACCGGATGTTTGCGCGGGCGTCCTTCTTTGATCAGACGCAAAGATTCAGCAGTCACAGTCTTATTCCGCCTTCCATCACCGGGTTGCACAATGCAGATGCTATCGAGGCGTGGATACAGAATGGGATTCAGTATGTTGTGGGAGACAACACTCGCGCTCCGCTGAGGAATCCGGTAAGAATCAATTTCAGGACCGCAATCAAGGAAGAAGGAACGATCGAGACACTGACAGTCACGTCGTAGCAAAATGATCACTGGCCTTTGGTAACTCAGGGGGGCAATGGCTTCACTGGCTTATTTGTAATTCCGCGATGGTTAAGCGGTATCTATTTCAATGCGTTCGTCGCTCTTGATCAACCTTGATTCTTGGGATTCCTTCCTAACTCGAAGTTTCGCTACATAGCGACGGACCTGCAACTAATTTGCAGGCATGGCAAGACGTTTCTCCGAGCCAGGCCACAAACAATTTCACGGACTTGTTGAGCACTGAAAGAACGACAACAAGCCAGCGCTTGTTAAACATGTACAATGATCCATTCAGCTTTCATCAGGTACGTACGCTGCTAACGTTCATCATCCAACCGAGGAGATGATGTAAATTACGGCCGCTAAGAGATTCTACTAGGCCAACCTTCGTGTCTGGGCAAATCCTGGAGTCTCTATCGATGGGTTGGGAACTACCGGGGTCACTGGACCATGGTCTCTCATTCAAATGTGGGTCGAGAGCATCCTTGATGAATTTACGCAATACGTGAACTGGCCTGTGCGAACTTTGATGCAAGATGACGTAGGTGCCTCTCCAATCGGAATTCTTATCTTCTGTGCATGGACACTTATTCTAATCGCCTTGGTAACATAATAGCTGGGCAGCGATTATGTCGCGAGAATGAACAGGGATCTTTACAGTGATTACAGCGTGGCATGGACTACTTCACGAGGACCGGATGGGACCAGATATATAACGGGGTTTACCGTTGATATTGGCAACTCCAGTTGGTCAGGGGAAGTCCCAGTTATGCTTCCAGGTGATCTCGTCAGCGTGTATGGTGCACGGATCGAGCAATATGGTAATGAGCCCAGTACTCTCTGGGTTTCCAAGGTGCCGTCATCATTTACCTTGAGAAACCCTACCAAAATGCAAGTATCTTCGTCCACTATTTATCTTTTGTAGATCGAGATATGGCAGAGGATGTTGACAAACGGTAGATAGTCTAGAATCTCAAGTCAAGATACTCTCGCCGGCCCCAACATCAATTACAACAACCCCACCGGTGCCAGATCTCCCAACCACTACCACTTTTAATAGTTTATCAATTTCAAATGTCCATTCTGTCGGACTGATCTCGATGTCGCCAGCGTCGCCTCTGTCTGCATCGCCCACCGTAACGGGGGAAACCAAGAAGAGAATTATTCTCGCGGAAGGAGCAGCAATGTATGAGTGGGATTTTGAGGGCAGAGATCCAGAGGAGAGCTCCATCAGAGAGGAGAACGAGAGACGATATGCCCACAAGAGGAAGAGAGGCAGGAGTCCCCGCTAGTGATATGTGCAAGGCGCAAGGGTGAATCTGGGTCAAGTTTTATTTGACCGATGAGCTCATATAACTTGTCTTGCAAACCAGACGCCTTCCTTTGGCTGCGAAATCATGTAACGTTTTTGTGATTTTGTTAAAATGGTATCTAAAGTGTGGAGTGGCTTGCATGTCTGACACATTTCAAAGCTTAATGGGTCATTTATAAATAATAATAATATCAATGCTTCCGTAGAACCAATAGGAGCTTTGTCATAACATACTAGTCGGATGTTTATATATACAGCGTTCCTAGACTGTTGGTACGTTAATAAAATATCTGACTCGTCGAGGTGAGACGGAAAGTAGGTCTTACGCTCTATCTTAGAGCCGAAACCCCCCAATCTTGGACACTATCTGTTTGAAGACGAACATCTTTCTCCAAAGCAACTTCGAGTACTTGCATGGCACTATCTCGAGCTTTCTTGAAGGTTAACTCGTTGCCTTGTTCTGCAAACCCGATTGAGACCCAAACTGTGACGTGGGCACCAGCTCCAAGCATAACTTCTCTTAGTATGCCTTCAGGCAGCTGCCCCATCCCGCTCTTGTACTCTGAGCAAAGCCCTAGAGTCAGATGCTTAGCAGCAGCCTTCGCATCCGGACAGCTGCTGAAATCTCCTGCTTCCCATACTTCTGCCACCATCTGCGATAATTCTGTAGCGGCATCGGAGGGTCGAATCATTTCCCAGTCCACGATGTACAGCGACTCTAGCTCTCCATCTTTGTTTAAATTGACCAGAACATTCCCTGTCCAGAAGTCACCCATGATGACCGTATCACCGCTCTCCAGAGCATTGCTTTTCTCCTTGTCGCAATATATTTTTACCTTTTCTTTGGTATCTTGTGACAGGTCGGGATATTCTTTCGCCAAAGCCTCCTCTAGTCGCCCGCAAGTCCTCCAGCTAGCGATAACGCGGGCATCTTTATTTTCATACTTGCGCAAAGTTTCGGCATTTTGGCCCCATTTGTGCAATCCCGAAAGGTATCTCCCAAGCTCTTGTCCGATTTTTCTGAAGACGGTAGCATCGGGGATATTCTCTCCGAGTAGTAGGTTCTTCAACGTCGTACTTCCTGGCCCTGCATCTTCTGTGATCATCACACGGTTGCTCTCGTCAACCCAGTAGACTTCTGGTGTTTTAACAAATGCTGTGTTTGGGACGTCACGTAAAGCATAAAGCTCGAACGGCCATAGATCCCAGACGACAGTTTGACCGCCAATTTGAAAAACGTAAGGAGTGGAATGTTTGAGGATTGCGGTTGAAGGTGGTGTGCTAGCGCTAGTCTCGTTTCGGATGGCGAGAGGAGTTGTGAAGGTGAGCCGGTGAACACCGTTCCCGATGCCAGTTGTTAGCTCGGTCACAGACTTGGGATGGCGGAAATCCTCCGGGAATGTAGTATCATTGACAGATGATAGATATGCCAGAACTTGATCTGTAGATTTTAGCATCTCTAGCTTTGGAGGATGCGCGTCGGCCATCGCGAGAGTGATGGAAGCAATTCTTAACCAAGTGGATATTTGAACCAACGAAAATTCTTTGGGGAACCGGGCTCTGATAGCTATAGCCTTTGTTTTGTAAACCGGATGCTGGACGCACGGTAACTAGGGTAGACCGGGAGCAAACAGAATTTGCCCCAAGGATACGTCCTTTGAATGGATTCTAGAAACAAATACGTACCTCGTGCTGAGGGTCGTCGACCGGGCGTAACAACCAAACTTATAACTTATAAAGCAGAAAATCTCAAAATGATTCATAATGATATCAAAAGGTAAGAATGCTAACCTTGGGTGTAGAACACAACACATGTTGGCCTGGAACCAGATGCTGTCTGCCGGCTGGCATCACGTCGGACCGTCTGACCAACTCAAATATGGCCAAGTAAGCATGCCAGAGGTCGGCGTCTTGTTCACGAGACAACATCAGCACCCGTATATCCAATATTAACAAATGACGGCCAGGAACTAATCTTGGCGATCACTATGTAATACACCATATTCCAGTAAATGCTTGAAGTTCCATGGATAAAATAAGAATAGAAAAATGGACATCTGGATACTACTAGTAGTAGCCGGTATATGATTCTGAGAAGACACCCTATCTGGATACTGAATCTCTTCTCATTTAAGTTTGTATCGATTTCAACAGCAACTTCATATTGCATTCCCAAGCACGACCTCGACACGCCTCTAACTTGTAATTATCTGACAAGAAGTGAATAGGTCATGGATATACACAGAAAGAAATACATACAGTTGAAGAAAAAACAGGATGCTCTGAGATGTATGGACAAGCAAACGAGAATACTAATGAACACTGCTATAAGACACCAAGTTTTGGACATGATTGTCCGCGGGACGACCTGTAAGATTACCAGTAGTTCCTGGCACAGGATTCAGCAGCACCAGGAACTTTGAATCCACCCGGAACTGAGTTTTGGAAGAGTCCATAAGGATCGTACTTCCTAGCCACAGTCTTCATTCTGTTAACCGAGGCACTTCCATAATTTTCGATGACGTCGATATCCTTCCCGGCGTAGTTGAGATAATAGTATGGGTGATAGACGCCCTTCGACTTGACGTAGCTGATGCAAGCACTTAGGCACTGGTCGAGAGCTTGGATGATCGCAGCGTCCTTGGATGGGTCGTTCCACTGATGGGTGAGGTTGATGATTACCATGGTGCCACTGTTATTCTCCAGACCGAGTGAGTTCCCTCCGGTGCTTGTGCCAGCCCTAGCAGCAGCTTGCGAAATCGGCTGGAAGGCGATTGTTCCCTGGAAACCATTGACAGTGCCGAATTTACTAACGACCTTGTCGTTCCAGATGTTCCATAAGGCAGAGTATATATCTCTTTGTGCGTATGCAGAGAAATCTCGCATATCTTGACGAAGTCCAGTGACATCGCTGGCCCCGAGCTCGATGGCCACGGTGCCATAAGGCCGGACTTGGACTGTGTTCGCAAGCGTAAAATTCTTTAACTCGTTAGCGTCGTTGCACTTGGTCAAGATTTCCTTCAATGCTACGCCGGTTTCTGCCCTGGGAGCATTTCTGAAGGCCGTGAACGCTCCTAAGTGCAGATTCATAGCACCAACATAAACAAAGGCCGAAATCAAATGGGTAATTGCAAAGTCGGATGCATCGGCTTTATGGTAGTTGTAAATGATAGGGAAGAGTTTAGGGATGGCGTTCGGCAGAAACTGTAGCTGACCAGCGTAGACGCCAGGGCAAGGAAACGTGTAGAGGTCGAAACGAGTCACAATGCCGAAGTTGGAGGATCCTCCTTTAAGGGCACGGAACAGATCTGAGTTTTCCCTGGCGTTCGCATTTACGATGCACCCGTTGTACAGTACGACTTGAAAGTTCATGACTTGATCGGCAGCAAACCTGTCCGAGTGGTTAATAAAACATCACGGTGCTAGAGCATGGAGTTTACTTACCCGCGCTCGTTCGTGAGATAGCTAATGCCCCTACAGAGTCATATACCATTAGTATTCGTGATATAGTGAGCTTTTGGCGACGGCGGAGACAAGCCACAATATTCAACTTACCCTCCAAGTGTCAATCCAGAGACGCCAACACTTGACATGCGGCCGCCCAATACCATTAACTTCTGTTCGTCCAGACGCTTGTAAACCTCGCCCCAACGCTGGCCGGCTCCCACTTGAACATAGTTTGGACCATTCCTGGACGATTGGATAGTGACTTCGTCGAGATCGGCCGTACTGATGAGGACACCGTTTTGAACATTGGCCCATCCTTTGATAGAACTGTGACCACCGCTGACAACGTTGAAGTCGGCGTTGGTACAGGAGATGATCCGCATACCAAGGGAGAGCTCGTCGACGGTAGATGGACGAAAAACACACGCTGGCGTCATGTATGTTGTAGAGGACCAAAAAGCTGGATTATTCCACAAGAAGAATTCATTGGTCCCCGTTTTGGCCAGTTTTTTGGGGCATGCAAAAAACAGGGCGGCGCAGGCAATCATTCCGAGAACTGATTGACTTACATGCCTCCTATGAAGCTTCGCCCGCTGGATATCGTGTCCCGTCATATTGATGTGTGTACCGACGATACCAACATCCACCGGGAGTGGGTTCTCGGTAACAGTACCATTGGCACCCAGCTCTCTCTCAGCTTTAGCTAGGATATCGGTGATGTTGATACTGGGGAAGCCGAACGTAGCGTCGCCATCGACAGCAGGGGGGTCTGCGGGAGGGTCTAGTGCGACGACACTAAGAGTCCGCGATAGCGCCCATAGCAGTCCAATAGCAAGTCTTGACGAGAGATGAACCATCTTGCCGGCTCGCGGTGCGACGAGGGCCAAAGGATACTGGTGAGTCTAAAGCGATGTCGACAGAATAGGCTGGTTTATGGTCGAGAAAGAAGGGAAGGATGACTCGGCTAAGTTTTTGAAGCAAGGTACAAACTCTGTTAAAGATAGACTGAGAATTAAAGTAAAAGGGAGGAGCTGAAGAGCTGGTGAAGATGTCAGACGAGATAGCTGAAGAGCCCGTGATATTGCTGGAGTATTGTACCTTATATAGAAGATGAGAAAATGAGTGACTAAGAAGGAAAAGAAGCTTTATGGCGTGGTAAGAAGCCTGTAGATCTCGCGTGGCCTCCACAACTTGAAGTCTGGATAAGAAAATGGTCTAGGGAGCAGCTACAGAGAGGCTTTTATGTCTTTTCGAAGCCAGCACAGCTGACAGAATCCCTGCACGGGTGTTGGGTTCGCCGGATATTCGGAAACCCGGTTCACACCAAAATCCAAACACAGTTACATCGCATTCCTGTGATCCAGTACCCACTGAAATTCGCACTCAGCAAAATTTTGTTCGTAAAGCAGGTCTTGATTTGGCAAATCCATCGAAGTACAGCTGCCAATGCAGGTACTAAGCTTGGATGACAAGTTCAACCTCAACTCACTAGAAAGATCTAGTTAAGTGGGCTTGACATCCCACTTCAATTCCAGCGAGCTGTTCTCGAAAAAAAGACGCTAACCAATTAAAAAGGAAATATTGCTTGAAGATCTTCCATTCTGGTACGGTGCGAATCTAAATCTTGGGGGAAGTCCCTTGTGGCGTCCGCCTCTAGAACCTTTTTTATAAATATAACTATGCCGGTGGAAACTAGTGTAGGTTTGCACACATTCAAGGTCGCAGAATTTCAGCCGCTAGAGCCGCGTCTCCGACTTTATTAGCGCGGGTAGCGGGACTGGACTGTTAATGAAACCAATACGACTGAAAAATGCACGCTAATATCTGCATGCTGCATGTTGGGAAATTGGCATTTAAAATGCATGAACTCGTAGTGGCGAATCAACATGCTCGCAATTGTATGGCGTGCAGTAGCTGTAGCATTTTACGTAGGTGTACCCTGGAGCTCAGACCCACTCGTGCATACCAGCGAGACCCTTCAATCGCAATCGCCAGAGTTATAGAAATTTTCTGAGATTTCGCGACTGACAGGGGTCTAATGCTTAGCCAAAGGCCGAAGTCTGGTTTACGAGACAAAATAGTTGCGTGAATTCGGCTCAATGGTTATATTCCAACTGGCGTGTTGCAGCACCCTGCAAAACTTTTGTAGGCGAACAGTTGAACCGCTGCTACGCACAGTGCCAAGTTCGACCATATTGCTGGGGTGCAACTAGGTTTCCTGAAGATTCTATAATCATACGGTCAATTTTTGTTCGACTCGCGAAAATAGACAGAAAGTTAGTATTCGAGACTCGTGCGTGACTCCGGTTAACGTTCTCTTGACCTTCCTTCGCTAGGATAGCGGCTGAGGCGGTTTTACGAGCGGCAGCCACAAAACAAGCAACGCCATCCGCCACAAAGTTTGGCTTTCTCCCCCTTTCGAAAACGGGGACGAGTAAGGACCCCTGGTGGCCCACAGGCGGAATCCTTGTCTGGGAAATTCCCTTTCAGTGGATTTAACCCGCGTCTCTATGATTACGCGATAAGCCCGCTAAGAGTCTGGACACATGCACTGGCCTGCCCTTTTAGCAGCTAGTGGTTGGATCCCAAGATACCTGTAGCTTGCCTTTAGGTCGGTGGCTGCAAAAACCAAATATAAAACTGGTTGGTGGCTAAAGTGGGGAGAGTTTTGATTCAGTCCATGCAGGCCTGATTACTTCATTCATCATACATACTTGCATAGTGCACAATAATGAAGTAAGGGTGGGGAATTAACAGTTGCCACTTAAGAAAATTCATCAGAATGCAATGCAAGGTTGTAAGAACCAAAGACATTTCAAGAGGTAACTCCGGCAAGCCGTTTACGCTTTTGTATACCGCTCTCCAGAGTGCTGTGCATCTTTTCATACTATCTCGCAGACATGCACGCAAATCTTATATGCTCGGGATATTTTCCGTGGAGAGCCGGGCCCACTGCTACCATCTGTATCTTTCTACAAGCTTGAGTAATTACAGTACTTCTCGAACTTGATGCTTAAAGTAAACATGCGTGAGACCAACCGTGTGTCATTGAACTGAGCTGCTTTCTACACCGCCCGGTCGATACGACATTGTTGGAGAATAATTTAGGTCAAGATCCCGAAATTGGTTGCAATCATGGTGACTGGCGAGCTAGTTTAAACATTCTCGGCTTACGAATAGCTATGCTGTGACCCCTATCTTTGGAGGTGATTCTTTTAATAGAATATTTCCAGAACACGATCGATCTCGTATACCACGTAAGTTGTGTGGGTACCAGCGGTGGAATATTTCAGAATGGTGATTTGCTGGCTCGATGCACGTAGCATGTACTGTGAATGACAACGGCAATACTTCGAAGTCATCCTGATACGATCGATATCGAAGGACGCCAGCCCGAGTTTATCTTGAAGAGGTGTTAAATCATGTTACACAGCTAAGCAAGCGTAGCGAAATGAAGATCACCACAGTCGGCGTCACGTCAAATGATCATCACTGTCTTGTTATGGGATCTTCACGTATG
This sequence comes from Drechslerella dactyloides, assembly GCA_020064725.1. NCBI lineage: Eukaryota > Fungi > Ascomycota > Orbiliomycetes > Orbiliales > Orbiliaceae > Drechslerella > Drechslerella dactyloides. Next base: position 1,293,315 of record JAGTWJ010000017.1, read on the forward strand.
TCGCTGTCTACGCGAAGCCGCGTCCAGAATGGCTATCTCCCGCTGATGGCTGTCTGCTACTTGAACTGAATTGATCAGCAGACTATCTCCCGGTCCCAAGTACCAAGCTGTTGGCTCCTGCAAACAGAGAGATAAATTCCAACCTCGCTCGCGAATGTTAGATATGCATATCGCACATCGTGCGTGCATATGCACAACTTAAATTGGCTGCCAAGAACCGCAGAGGATGAAGTTGCCGCACCATTAAATTACAACACGCGTTGTATTCCTAACATGCAGGTACGGCACCGCACAAGATGTTTCGGTGGATAAGTGAGTACCTAGTACATTCCTGGCAAAGTCGACTCAGTCGGAACAGCCCATCGTCTCATCGGAGGCGTACTTGAGCCATTACTGGACTGTGCGCCGCGCAGGGATCGAGTACTAGCTGCTACAGCGCAGCGAGTTCCATGAAAACGTGGAAATGAGTATGCGGCTTGAACATGACCAAATCCTTCGCTTGACCATTCTGCGTCCAGAGCGGTATAAAGTAGCTGCTGTTCTAGGAGATATCTGCATCTTCCCGCGAGGCGTTCGCAGTTTGGCCTGCCCGACCTGGATTCGAGGCGCAAAGAAATTTTGAACATTTGAGATTGGTGTCCTCGTTGAAGGAACGTTCAATCTATCGAAGGCTCTATATGTCTTCATTTAGCTAGGCTAGTGTAGTATAGTATCTTGATACCCCGCGGCGCTGAAGAGACCACATATATTCATGCATAATAAGCTTATCGTTATCATGTATGAATGTACAGGCGCACTACCAGCCGTTGAATTCGCCGTTCGCTTAGATCCGTTCGATTAAGACCCTATTGAAGGACATGCCGTGCTACTTCACGGACGGGCTGCTGAATAAGGCATGCTGAATGGGATGATACTTTGACGGTAACTTCCGATGGCTCGACACTTGGCAGTGGCTACGGCCATTCAAGGTATACGTAGCTGAGAATACGGCTTTTGTTTTTCTCGCAGGCGAGACTACGATGGTCTCAGCTCTTTACTCTGCCTATCTGGACACTACGGCGAGGCGATTCGAAAAACTTATAAGTTGACCGATTCACCCGGATTACGGCATACATCTAAGCATCGAGTCAGGATATCCGCCAAAGGCAGCAGGATCATCATCCATACCTTCGTACGGCTTTGGCTTACGATTTCAGTCGCTCGTTTGTTTCTCTTATCGTTTAATTCGAATCTCGGTCACTCCTTAATCTTCATTTAAGATATATCTGCATCTTGTCAGCAAACCCCCCACAAAGGAAGATCTCCATAACTTATCGATTTTAAAATGGGTTTCGGTGCAGCGTCTGCTCCGACCCTGCCGATTAGTGCCTACTATGTCCGTTCTCCATAATGCCGATCCCAACGATATTGTGCTTTGTGAAATTTATATTCGTGGATTCTAACCAAGTTCTGTTCTTATAGGTTATATATTGGGTACCCGCAGCTGTTGCGCTGTGTTTCTTCATCGTCCGGCTTGCGGTGAAGATGGTCGGTCATGGCACTCCGGGGTTGCAGTTAGACGATATTTTCGTCACCTTTGCAGCCGCGGCAGTGATAGCGATGTCAGTTATTCACACTGTTATGACGCCCATTTCGGTCGGTAAGTCTAGAGATTCCTGCGACCAAGCTCTCTGTACGAATAATATGGCTGACAAAACTGGAAAGAATTGGGCCTGCTAGTGTTCGGCCTCGTCCAGCCCGGACCAAACTTCATGGCGGATACGCAAAGATACCTGAGATTACAATTCACGACTATCACACTCTTTTGGAACGTCCTCTGGGCTGTTAAATTCTCGCTCCTTATCTTTATCTGGCGACTTACCGAGGGGTTGCCCACAATGCGAAGATGGTGGTGGGGCGTCCTCGGCTTCAACATTATCATGTGGATATCTGCTATTCTGTCACAGTATCTGAATTGTCGGCCACTTTCGACTGCTTTCAAGATCGGACCAGAGGCCTGCGAATCTCTGCATCCTGGAACTTCGGCACGAGCGCTCCTCTACGCTATGATTGCTGATATCACCACCGACTTGACGATTATCGCGCTGCCGCTGCGTCTTCTGTGGGGCCTTAAGATCAACAGGAAGCAGAAGATGGGTTTGGTTCTCATCTTCTCCCTCGGTGTTCTCTGCATCATCTTCGCGATTGTCCGTGGTGTTGGTTCTATCGTCGATCAGGCTATCATTCCCATTTGGCTTGTGGTCTGGACTCAGAGGTAGGAGATTAATCTCAAATCCACGTATATCGCGAAACAAAAGGACATCAGCTAACACATGCTACAGTGAAGCCTGCGTCGCACTCATCGTCGCTTGTCTCCCAAGTCTCAGAACCCTCCTGCTGAACAGAGCCGCTTCTGGAGGATCTCCACAGAACTCTCTCGGATACAGATACGGATCGAGAAAGTTTGCTCTCAGCGAGAGCAGCTACTCTAACGGCTCTCGAGCAAATCAAGTCCAGATGGACGACGTCTCCGATGCTTCTCACATTACTAGGATTGAAGCGAGCCATATGAAGCAGCCTCAAGTCTCAGGCATGTACGTTGACGGTAATGATAGCACCGAGGAAATGGTCCGTCCGCGGGGTAACAACGGAGTGGCCGTTCATACGAACATTTCTATCACTACTGAGCGTGCTCATCGGGCTAAGGAATCATTTTGAGGATACTAAAGTGATAGTATCATCGTAATTTTGGGGGTTTCCGATTTTTCACGAGGAACGGCCGTTTGAAGGCTTGAGATTTGTTTTCATTCAGGTGTTAATTTTCTTAATCCCTTTTCATCTCCGGTTCTCTAGCTATTATATTCCTGTGTATAAAATTTAGTTTCTAGGGTGTTTCAGTTCGGATTATTGGGGAAGGTGTTATGATGCATGATTTTGTATGGACAGGGCATTTTCTTTCATCGGCCACTACCCTGGAGACCAATGTGTAATCGATACCATGTACAAAGTTTTGAATATTACTTAAGTAGCTTCTCTTCAGCCAGAATCTCGAATATCAACGCGAATTAAGACTAGAGGATTCCCCGGTTAAACTGGCATGTAAGACAATATTCTTGAAGACACGATCAATTGGAAGCGGAAAAGCACTTCATCCCCAGATGGATAAATTTTGCACCACTAGTTTGTACTTTTGCTTCTGGAAATTTACTCAGGCGGAAAAATTGATTAGGGCGGAATATTATCAATTGGAATAAAAGTTGGCCCCAAAGCAGCATAAACTTCGATAGAAACTAACAATCCGACGACTTAGTCTTTGTTGTAGCTCGAGCTATGGCCACTAGCTCGCGCAATAGGTATTCTTTATCAACCAAGTCATGCAATTGGTGCACGCTATTATCAATCGATAAGACCCTGCATCAAACCTCAGAGGACCCGGATTTGGGGCTTGCAGCGGATCCAAAACTTGGGTAACTAAAATTCTTGCGGGATGGCGCGGAGAGTTTTGGGTGGGTCGAAACGTGGTAGCATCCCTGCGTAATGGGGCGTTTATAGTGTGGAATTGGGCTGAACACATGATACTGACTCGAGCAAAGAGGGGCGACTGTGCCTCTACATTTAGGCTCGACAAGCTGGAGGAATGGAATTCTACTAAGTGGATTCTCTCAGCATACTAGCCCCAAAAATTCTGCACGGAGCGTTCGCCGCCTAGCACAGTCTGCAGAACGCTTTGGCGTGGTCACCGAGTTTGCATTGTGGTAACTTGAATTACAACACAGTGCAAATATCATCAGTAGCACTAGTCTCAGGGCAGTAGTCGTACAATGCGAATATGAGCATCAGCTCACAAAAATTCAATTTTGAGGTCACGGCCAGAATACAGCCGTAAAGTCTGCGCACGTGCCAAAACTAAGTTTGCAAGTAGTGGATTTTCTACAGGCGTCTGACATCTTAAGGAAGCTCATTCAATTTGCTACATTGATATCGCGTTAGAACGACAATGTGCTCAGCCAATAATCCACACAAGCATGCCAGATTTTTGTCATTTAGCAATAGACTCGTGTAAATAGTGTTTAGAAACCAATAGCTTTACAGCACGGAAACGTTTTTTGTCACTCAAGGCTCTCAATAATCTGTGTAAGCCAATCACCTAAATTAGCAAAGCATTTGACAACTATCCTGAAACTAAATGATAAAAGTATATATGGCAGTCCGGTTTACGAAGCGGATAGGGATATGGGCATACTTATATAAGTACATTGATTCAAGTCCTTGCTGATATCTATTGCTCATTGATGAGTATCTATACTCACCGAATAATATATTATATACGATAGTTTTGTGATTCGATAATTCGACTATCAAATAATTGCTGGTAGAAAAGGTTATCTGAATTCTATAGATTGATTGCTTGAAGATATCTGGAAAATATAAAGCCTATCTAGTGAGCTGGTTTGAAATGTAGACTGACGAAGTTCAGATGTCGTGAAGTCTGCCGTACTAAGGACCGGTAGTCTGATTCGCAATTTACGAGAAGATTATAAAAAATAGCAAGAATGAGATTGTGATTTTCCTTCGAAAAATGTGGTACTCCCAAGGAATGACAGTTGAAGATTATATTCGTCGGCTCTATCGCTACAGAGCGCACGTATAAACATCTCAGAATAATATAGACTCCGGTCCAAGTTCGGGATCCATGGCTTCGTTTAATGCTTGAATTTTCAATCCAATAATGCGATTGCGATTGGGTCTGCTGGTAAGTACAGGTACTCGATCGATGGGTCAGGCATGTGCCGTGCGAATTGAAAGCGAAGGCAACATTAGCAGAAAATATATCCAAACGCGCGAGACAAGGGACGAAGTTTTGCAGTTGATATCGAATATGTTTCACAAGTATTCTTCTGATACGGTTATACCGAATTCGATGCCGTAGATGATAAACTAGAACATACAGGGAGAAGGAATGAGCTATGCATTGAAAGCAACGTGGGCGACCTGGTAGCTAGCTGGCTTACGGGACATCTTTTTGAGTGAACGGCGTCAAGATCTCGCGGTTGAAAACGATTATGACCCTGAGATATATTAAGGTTAAGTCTCGCGACTAGATTTGCCTGAGATACTGGGTTTCGACGGTGTATAGATGAGGCGGTTCGAGTGTTTATTAAAGATCCGGTTTACGGGATGATAGCATAGTACCGTACTTACCGCAGATTAAGTGCTGGGTTACATACTAAGTAGAGACGCTTCCGCGAATTCTGAGTGCCCATGTTGCACAATGTTAACCAGAGGTGTTTGGTCCTGTCAAACCTTCCTAGACGGGCACGGACGACCTCGGCTGTGATTGCGGGGGAAAGCCGGGGTTCTTGAGAGGTTCCTGCAATTTCACGAGGGCCAGTTGACAGGAATGCCCGTGCTCGTGTGCGGAGATTGGGCGCACCGACCACCATCCACGCTGATGTTATGTAGGCTATCGTCCGTGGCTCATTCGTCCCTCCATCGGGATTCTGGTTGTATTTTGGCGTGTTGGAGCCTAGGCCCGTTTTTTTCGATGCGATTCTTCCCGTCCTGTTCTCGTTGCATCTTTTAAGTCGGTATTCTGGCCAATGGGATGGTTGTGATGTACCATTATCCTCTGAATTTTAAATCTTGATTCTGGGTGGCTTTGTGTCCAGGGTGTGAATCTGGAATCCCCGGCTGCTTGGATCGAGCAACAGGGACACGATCTCGAATCGAGGGCCAGGAGGAAATTTATATGCACCAGGCTTTCACATTGAGCGAGTGCTAGCTGGGAGACTGGCTTTATCCCCCGCATTTATTTTGAGACTCAGCTGCGAAACTCGCGAACCTTCTGAACTTAGTCACCAAAGCTGTAGCTTGTTTTTTCCTTCCTTTCCCGTTTGCCGTTCGCATCCAGTTTTCCGGCATTTCCGCCTCGACGATAGCTCCAGCACCCTGATCATAGTGACCGGGGACGCTGACTTTTCACGACCGCGGGTAGTTTTGGCCGTAGGATTCGCCAGTTTTGATTAATAAGTATTCGCCTTCGGTTCAAAATTTCGGCCACAGCAAGCTTCCAGCCTGGCGAACAATCGCCATTTCGCTGCCCGTTTTCTCGCCGCGGCTCGTCCAGCCAATCGCTCTCGAATTGCAATCCTGCCGGCCAGCTGCAGCGCTCCGAGATTTTAAGCCATATTGTCCCACCGCGCTCCTTCGGCCCGTACACATTGCGGACTCGGCCTACGTAGGCCGGCATTAACAGCGGAGTCGTAGTACCACCAACACCAGCATGGCCAGCCTGGACGGCTCTGATGCCGGTGGCGGCCGTGATGACAACAGCCCAGCCACGGCCACGACGGACGATTCGCCGTTGGCCATCGCCCCGCAGGCCTCGAGCTCACCCACCGACCATGCCCACCCTTATGCGACGCCAGCGACAGCTCCAGGCGTCCCCGCGACGCCGGTGTCGACGTCGTCCGTGATGCCGGTCGTTCGCACGACGCCGTCGTTCCACGTATCGAAGCGCGCGCCCAAGGCGTGCGGCAATTGCCATCGGCGGAAAGTGCGCTGCGACGCGCATCTGAACGCGGACGGGCAACCTTGTTCGTACTGTCGCAGCACCGGGCACGAGTGCGTCCTTTTGCCTGGGAGACGCGGAAGGTGAGCATGAAATCCGATCTGCTTTCTGTATAAACTTGCTGTCACGTTGCATCGTGCGTGGGGGGAATTCGAATGTTGCGACGTCGCGCGATTTTAAGCCGAAGCGCGAAATCTCCTTTCTATCGCGGTCGCATGCGTCTTCCTCTTCCATGCTACTGCTTCGTATACCGCCTGAATAGAGGAAACTACTGTCATCCTTGCATCCTTGCATCGTTACACCATCTACCCGGAACCAATACCACCGCGATACTTTTCGGTCTGACGGCCGATGCACCTCATCATGATCGCGCAACCCCAACGGCCGTCCTTTGGCGATGCAACCACACTGACATGTCGTCGTCTCACCCCGCAGCACATACCAAAAGACCAAAAAGCGTCTGGCAGCCCAGGCCGCCGCCCTCGCCGCCTCGGGCGGTCAACCTACTCCATCGCAGAGGGCCCCCGCGTCCGGCAACCGCCCGCGGCGACAGTCTGAGCCCCGTCCGTCGACTACCTCCTATCATCCCACCAGCTCCATCCTCTCGCCGACCGGCGGGGAGAAGAACTACACTCCATTCCCGCCCCACAAGGAGGAAGGCCTAGAGATCAATCCATCCCTCAGCGATGAGCACGTATGGGTGCAGTTCCTCGACAAGGCCCACGCCACCTCTGGCGCCCGCGGCGTGAGCCTCGAGCAGCAGCTCACCGCCCAGAGCACCCCAAACTACCGCCAGCGCCAGGAGGACTTTGATGACACTCGTGACAGCTCCACCGACCAAGAGCAGGAAGGCAAGCGGCAGGTCCTCATCTTCAATGGCGAAACAGCTCTCGACGGTGCCGTGCCTACCATTGCCGGCCTGCAGAGCATGCGCAATGGCAGCGCAGCGCTGGACCCGCGGCTGGATTCATCACTGCCCTTGAATAATATGCCATCCTCTGTCACCCCCGCCAGCTGGACCACCGTCACGCTACGCTCGCACATCACCGACCTCAAAATCATACCCGAAGACGACAAGCAGTACCTTCTTGACCACAAGAAAGTCAACGTCTTTCCGCCCATCAAGACGTGCGACATGCTCGTCAAAAAGTTCTTCAAGTACATCTACCCGCACCTCCCCATACTCAATCGACCGGCCTTCATACGCGGCTACCGGCGCATGATATCCGGCGAGGGCACATACTCGCTGTTCCTCCTGCATGCAGTCCTATTCGCCGCTACCTACCACTCGTCTACAGAGGTCCTCAAGGAATGCGGGTTCGAGAACAGGTTAACAGCTCGCGCCTACTTTTTCTCTCGCGCAAAGCTGATACACATGATGGACGCGGAGAAAGAGCACCTGTACACCATCCAGGGCTGCACGTTGATGAGCATGTGGTGGACACGCTATGAGGAGGAGAAGGAGACGAGATTCTGGCTACAAGCCGCCGTGCTGTTAAGTCAACGGATGGGGATGCATCGATCTATTCGTAGCGGGTGGGGGCTCGGCGCCAGCGAGAAACGCATGTGGAAGCGCATCTGGTGGACTCTATACGTATGTTTCTATGCTTCACGTGCGGTAATAGTAAGATGATCCGCTAACGTTGAGATATATAGAGCCGCGACCATATCACCGCGTCGAGTCTAGGGAAACCTAGTCTCATAAAACTGAGCGACTGCGACGTTGGCGATCTCGACGAAGACGATTTCGCAGAAAACTGGGGAACTATGAGCGAGAAGGAAATCACGGAGCTGTGTCCACCGCAGCATCCAGTCCACATCAAATATTGCATTGAAATCGCCAAACTCAGCAAAATATGTAGGTCAATACATACGTACATTTGGCTACCCAATTGTCACTGCTAACAGACCTTGGAACTTCAGACGAAAAAATCGCATCGCTGCAGTACTCGTGCACGCATCGTCCGTCGTACGCAGACATGGAAGTAATCGCCAACGACCTGGCAAACTGGAAGAACAATCTATCGCCCGAGCTCTCGACTGACCGCTATGACGAGATGCGCTCCTGGACTCCCGACAATTTCTGGCCAATCCTTCTACAGCTGGTCCACGATCGCGCAGTCTCAATGCACTATCGGCCGCGATGCTCGAGACCAACGAACCGCGCGACATGGGAGACCGACGAATGTCCGGTGGACGAGGAGTCGCTATTAAAAGAGCGAGAGAAAGCGCGGAAGGCGGTCGTCAGCGCTGCCAGTAATACTTTTCGTCTGATCGAGGATCTATTACGGCATGATTTACTGCGATTCGCGCCGGCTGCTGTGTACGTAATAACATCACGATACCACGTATTTATCCTCATGCTAACACGAGCACGACCAGGCAAACCCCACTATTCATAGCCATGATTGTCTACGCGGAGGAGATCAAGCTCTCGCCCGAAGGATCCACTCGCCACAGCCTCGCGACCAACAAGATCAACATCGGCATGATGGCTCTCGGTGAGCTGCGCAAGATTTGGGCGGCCTCTTCGTGGACCTTCCGCCTTTTCGAGTTCATCATCAAGAACAAGTTCGTCGGCATCGGGAAACCGGAGATTTCAGTTGGCGGTGGAGCCGGGGTGCCACCAGACGTTGCGGGACACACAGGCCTCAACCCGCATACGTCGCACGGCGCAATGCACCCTGTTGACGACTCGGACGCGAACGTTATGAATGTCCCCTCTCACTCGAGTATACCGGAGCTGGCTATCGATCCGCAACTTGCACACGAGGGTGTCCAGAGTAGTGAAATACACCCGGCACCAGCAAGCGCAACTATCCACAACTCTATGGCTGCGGGCCTGACACAAGGGACGCCGATCCCAGGACAGCAGTTCTGGAACTCCGCGCACGCGGAGACACTCAGCCCCGACGCCGCCGCGCACGTCATGTGGAACGGCCCGCATCCTGAAATGATGCAGGCACCGCAGGGGATCGAGGGCTGGGGCACTGGGTTCCCAATGGGCATGGGGACGAGCGTTAGCAGCGGCGGTGGTAGTGGTGGTGGTGGCGGTGGCGGCGAAGATCCCGGCGGATTTGACCTGACGTGGCTTGCGATGAGCGGATTGTCGGGTGATATGCCCTTTCATACAAGCGACGGCAGCGGGCCGGGGCCGGGAGGGGCAATGGGGTACGGTGGAGCGCCAGATGTTGCAAAGGTGGGTGGGAATGGGTTAAATCCTGCGCGGATGGGGCCGACGGCGATCGATCTGTGGAATATCCTCGGTCTGGGCGAGGGTAACGGGTATAGTCTTTGATTTTGTGTCTCTGGATCTTAATGGAAGCGGGAATGTCGGCTCGTTGGGTTACATGTTATCATCAAGTGGGAAAAGGAGGGATAGCGTAGCTGGATTTAACTTGTACTATATGTCAAATGTCTACACGGAGTTATCGGGTCTAGCTAGTCTTCTTGGTTTCAATTTGTGGTGCGTCGATGAAGTGATCTTTAGCTTGGAATGTATAGGTAGGTTATCCGGGAATTGCATCTTGGGGGCTCATTATGGATATTTTCTGCTATTTCAATATCGTTGGCCGTGGTGCCAGAATTAATATTATATATAGTTAGCTCATTGCTCGCCTTCAAGAATCGTGATCCTCGTATCCTCGTCTCGGCATGCCTGGTCAACCTCGACACGAAGGCCGTATCCGGTGCACATCTACTTACTTTTCGAGCAAGCTACACTACAATGCTTTACTAGATCGAATCCTATGGATACAGGCTTCTGATTATTTATCAAAATGCCTCCAATTCATGAAAGAATGGTGTTCGCACCGCAACATTAGATGGCGTGGTTACGGAGTACAGTCAGAACAGACGATCATATGAGTTCCTGCATACGCCGATCATTAACACAGCTAGATAAGCTAGAGACACCCGCCTGACTAAGGCGCCCGTCGATTATAAAAGCTGCTGACAAACACGCACCATTCCGAACTGCATTCCTTGCTGACGGCCCCGCGTACGAATACGGCGCTGGCGATTGCAGGGGTGTGGTGTCGGTAGTTCATTTCGGGCCGAAACGAGCAGCTGGAGACGTCGGCACCTCGCACAATTTCTGGTTGAAGGTTTACAGCACATTTGCGATTCTGACGGAGTATGCGGAAAACTGGCTAGCATGCTAGTATTGTGTAGTATCGTATCGATGGAGACTTAAACTTTGTTTTCAATTCGTTATATATAAAATCGGCACACCCTACGGCAGTGCCGTTGATATCACAGTCGCGCATCCGTGGATTTATTCGACAGGCTATATTCGATACGCTGCAGTTGAATATACAGTCAGCAAGGTTTTGTGCCGGGTGTAAAAAATAAAAATTCCGTCGATATCATACGCGTATACGGCCTATATAGACATAGGCTTACTATATATCGGCTGCAAATCGTGCGAGCGCTTCTTGCGGAATTTGTTACATTTTTACGCCGACAACGCAGATATAACGATATCGATATCGCCATGGACGCGACATCAGAATCAGAGGTCGACGTCCTTATCGTCGGCGCCGGGCCCGCAGGTACCAATTAGCCCGGCTAAGCCATATCCTCATATCCACATAACTCGTTGCATCTATGCGTATTCAAATCTGACGACGCATGGACAGGCTTGATGCTGGCAACCTGGCTCTCGAAGCTCAACATCCGCACCCGCATCATCGACAAGCGGCCAGCATGTATTGCGACGGGCCAGGCCGACGGCTTTCAATGCCGCACGCTCGAGATCCTCGACAGCTTTGGCATTGATCGTGTGTGGAAGGAGGCGAACCGAATGCTGGAGGTGTGTTTTTGGAATCCGGATGCGGATGGAGTGATCCGTCGGACGGGCAGGACGCCGGATACGCCCAAGGGGTTTAGTCGGTTCACCGAGTGTGTGCTGCACCAAGGTGCGTAGAGACACTGTCACATATATTATCCTGCTGTCTACGTTCGTGCTATGCACAGTAGCTGATATCGATGTTTTGTGGCGACGGCGGACGTGTATAGGCCGGATGGAGCGTTTCTTCCTCGACCATCTAAGGGAGGATGGGGATACCGTCCGCGTCGAACGCCCAGTCCTTCCATCCGTGCTGACGATAGATGAGTCTGCACTTGATGACCCGTCCGCATACCCCATCACCGTCCGCCTTCGCCACTTTACCGATGAACAAGCAACGCCGGACAACCCGCCTGGCAGCGATATCCCGAACGGCCTGTTCCGGTCAAACCTGACTGCCGACGACACCGACTCTCTTATCAAGACGTCCTCGGATGCATCTACCAACCGCGATGAAATCGTCCGCGCGCGGTACCTCGTCGGCTGCGATGGTGCGCACAGCTGGGTCCGCAAACAGCTCGGTTTCAAAATGGAAGGCGAACACACCGAGATCATATGGGGCGTGCTGGACGTCATCCCCGTCACCGACTTCCCAGACATCCGCGTGCGATCTCTCATCCACAGTGCCAGCGCAGGCTCGCTGATGGTGATTCCGCGGGAGAATAGAGTCGTCCGCCTCTACATTCAGCTGAAGGAGGTGTCCGAGGGCGGTGGCGCGGTGGACCGGTCAAAGGTTACGCCCGGGCAGATATTAGCGGCCGCGCAGAAGATCATCGCGCCGTATACGCTGACGTATGAGCGGTGCGATTGGTTCACGGCGTATCAGATCGCGCAGAGGGTTTCGGATCGGTTTGATTTGTCTGAGCGGGTGTTCCTAGCGGGTGACGCCGTTCGTAGGTCTCCCATTGTATTCACCTACCGACGCCTTTGATATATATGTTGGCTAAGTTCGCGACTACGTTGCGCTAGACACGCATAGTCCGAAAGCCGGACAAGGGCAGAACGTCTCCCTCCAGGATTCCTACAACCTTGGCTGGAAGATCGGCCTCGTAGTTCGCGGACAAGCGACTCGCGATATCTTGAAAACCTACGCCTCGGAACGTCAGCAGATCGCGCGAGATCTAATCGCATTCGACCAGAAATTCTCAAAGCTGTTCTCCGGTCGTCCCGCCAAAGACGTCTCCGACGAAACAGGCATCAGTCTCGAGGAATTTCGGAGCGTCTTCCACCAAGGCGCTGTCTTTGCGGCCGGGTTGAGCGTCGATTACGGACCTAACGTCCTCGTCGTGAAGGAAGACGACGGTGACGTCCACTGCGTCCCGTCGTTAGCGAGCAAGATACCAATCGGCATGCGCCTCGCCAGCCACAAGGTCATAAATCAATCGGACGCTCTGCCAGTAGAACTACAGAGACTGCTCCCGTCCGACGGCCGCTTTCGACTCGTCGTGTTCCCTGGCGACATATCTAACCTGGATATCCGCACGCGGTACGACAAGCTCGGCGAATACCTATCCAATCCAACAGGCGTGATATCAGCATACACCTCGCGCACAGCCGCCAGAGACTCCGTCATCGAAGTACTAACAGTACATTCTGCCTCTAGAACTGAGATTGAACTGCAGGAGCTACCCGAGGCTTTCCATCCATTTGATAAAGCACGAGGGTGGGATTACCGGAAGGTGTACGCGGATGATGAAAGTTACCATGAAGGTCACGGGCGGGTGTATGAGAATTTTGGGATCGATGGGGAGGAGGGGTGTATTGTCGTGGTGAGGCCGGATGGGTATGTAGCTACTATCGTCAGGATGGACGATACGCGGAGCTTGGAGGCATATTTTGCCAGATTTATGATCAAAGCCTGAGGTTATACATGTATACATGTGGCCGTAACCTTTACCTAATAGTATGTATATATGTGTAGACAGCAATGCAATGTACGATTTCAACCAGTTATTGCTCTTTAGTTTGTACATGTGCCAGATAATATTGATATGTGGCGCGGGGAGGTGATGACAGTGTGGAAATAATAAGTGAGGATCGGCTGAGGGCTTGGTATGAAGGTAGAACTGGCGATACTTCTGGTTTCAAAGTAGCGCATGCTGACTAGATATATCGAAGCACAATTCTGGTAGCGTGGAGGGTGTTTGACGAGACGAAGCTAGCGAGTCCCGAATCCTTGGTATCTGCAGGGACAGGCCAAAGGGAGGCACCTGGCCGGCTGGGTCATCTGTAACCAGCCAGCTGATGCCGTTTACGATGATATCAAAGATGTTAATGATCCAAGGTCGCTTTGAAAGCGTGGTGGGTCGCTGCAAAAGTCCTGAGATGAGCCTAAATAATTACAGATCTAACCTAAAATACAAAATGGGAATCCGATCATGCGAACCGTACGTATGCAGGGTCCCGAATCCCATGGCATGCCCAATAACCAACTAGAATCAAAGCATTAAGCATCGTTATAAGGAATATTTCGTTAACGAAAAGACAAGCACGCATAAAAGAAAGCAAGAAGCCACGAGAGAACTTCCAAATGACGCCAGTCCGTGCTCCCGGAAACCGCTCGATCAGGGGAACAAGCCTAACAAGTCGAACTCGCCGTCGATGCAGCACCCACTAACTCAAACGGCCAACCAGCACTACAGACTCAAAAGCAATGAACATTCAACCGATAACACACTCTCAAGATCGATGAAACAGCCCTCTGCTCTTTCGGTCTCCCTGATCATTCCGCCCCTGCCGTTCGTACCCTAACGCATCATTCTGGGGCTGCAGCGCCGCATACGCTGGCGGTGCATAGTTCGGATACTGCTCGCCTGAGTACGGCTGGCCTGGTGTGAACGGCCTCGGTGTTGAGGATGTCGCTCCGTACATGACGGGCGGCTTCTGCTGTGGTGCCGGCGATGCTGGCGGGGTGTACGGATTGAAGGGTTGCTGCGGTGGAGGAGGTGGTGGTGCAGAGACGCTGCCTGGACGAGAGTTGTAGAACTCCTGTTCCTGGCGGGCTCTGTCTTCTGCCTTACGCTTTCTACGGATGGCAAATTGTGGCGATTAGCCTCTGGCTAGAGACGTGAGCTGGGGAATGTATGGGATGCGTACTTTCTGTTCTTGAGGATGAGGACACCTCCGACTATCAAGGCTAACTCTACGAGCATCTTGAAGAATTGATGCCGACGAAGCTGTCGAGCGAAAGATCGATATCTGGTGTCAAGTCGTGGGAGAGTGTATTATCTGGGAGTGTGTTGCGTGTTGTCAATGACGTCGCGGCGGCGGCGACTGGACGTCGTCTGATCAAGGGAGATAAAATAGCTGTCCAGGCTTTGTTTTGTATTTTCGACTTCGAGAACACTGACACCAAGAAACGGACGGAATCAAGCAGTAATATAATATAACTCGTAACTTCGAATACGCTATAGAAAGTTCCTAGCTGTCTGTAACCCCCGCAGTCCGTCGGTGAGGAGTGTTTATAAACACGGTTCTTGGAATCACCCAAGCAGACAATACCAAGAAGCTGCATTCGTCATCCGCCATGATCACTTTCGCTCTCCCGTCCCTTGCTCAGGAATTTTTCTTTACTTTTTGCCACCGGCCAAGCGACATCCGATCCGCTTTGTCCGTGGAAGTATACTTCGATATACTTCGGAGGCGGTTCTAGCAAAGGGTAGCTGTTAGCTGCTGTTGGTCGGTTTGTCAGTGTGCTTGTGCCTCTTTGTTCCACCGAATGCTTCCGCCTTGGGCTGCGCCTACGTACGGAATGGGGCGGAGCAGACATCCAAGGCCTCGCCGGAACAGTCGAGTCCCCGTGGACGAACTGGAAGAAACACAGAGAAACACACGTCGCTCGTGTAACTTCCGTGGTCGGGTATTTTTCGGGCAATGCCATGGACGCGCAGATCCGACTCGTGAAGCGTTTAATTTCGATCAGACGCCTATTATATAATGCTAACAGATGATAATAACAAGTTACCGGAAACGCATCGTTGAGATCTCGAGAGAAACGGTCTGTCTAATGGATATATATGTTCGTGTGCTCCTAGCTAGCTCGTACAGATTGATAGATGTATATGATGTGCTAAAATATACACTGCGAATGGGATGAATGATGAATATGAAGAAAATGCATGATGCTAAACTAAACGCCCCGTTAAACGTGAATGTCTGCTATTGCTTCCAAGCAACATGTATATAGCCTCCAGCTTGAATGCGTAGCTACTTCGTATCATTTTCGTACAGATAATAATAATCATAATAATAAAGAAAAAAATACCGATGGGAAACGGAAAACCTTCAACTTGCTTTTATACCAACACCAGCAATAACGAAGAAAATACCGCACCGATATAGACCAGAATGCTGCTGAGACCCAAGCTCGTGGCTGCACCTCTATCCTGCGTCGGTCGGATCAGCGACACCGTCCCTGTCGGTGTCTCCTCGGACTTTGGCACTGATGGTCGCGTCACGTTCGACGTCGAGTTGGTGGTGCTGTTCCCGAAGTTGCCAATCACCCCCGCCGTTGTCGTTGCCTCTGGCAGCTCGGCTCCGTTGAATAAGACCGGCACGGTCGTGTCGATAGTAGTTGTTCTGCCACTGATAACCGTTGTTATTCTCGTGGGCTCGAGGAAGTATACCTCGGCGAATGACGTCGGACGGCCATCGATCCTGGTTGATACATACGACGTGGAGAAGAAGCGTGCGGGCGTCGTGATCGGGACGATGGACGGCACGAGTAGGATGGTCTTCCTTCCGTTGATCGATGTCGTGATAGTGACCGGCCTGATGCTGTAGAACTCTGACAGGACAGTCTCCCGTCCATCGATAGTCGTGGTCTTCAAAATGGCGGAAGGCAGGTCGATAACAGGAGTACCGCGAGGCACGAAGAATGTAGTTGTGATGACTCGTTGTGTGCCATCGATGGTTGTAGTTATCACCCGACTGGTAGGCGATGCTGATAGCGAGACCGGGAAGTCAACTGTTGTCGTCGTGCCCCCAATTTCAGTGGTCAACTTGATCGTTTGCAACAGCGGATTCGGCAATGTGGATGTAGCGGGGACAATGTATGTCGTTTCGCGGATCCTTGTCGTCCCATCCTCAACTTCTGTGAGGAATGTCGTTCTGACAATCGGCGCAAGAGTTACGATGCTCGGCCCGAACGTGGGGATACCATTGATGATCGTTGGGGCGAGAGTGGTGGTCAGGAACGGTGTGAATTGTGGAACCTGGACAGTTGAAGGCAGGTAGAACGTGGACGATATCACTGTCCGTCTGCCGTTGATCGTTGTAGTCACCGGGATGACCGTCGGCACTGCAGTTACCTGCTGGACGTTGAGGAGCGTCGTCCGGCGGCCATTTATAGTGGTAACGACCGGTCCAGCGGAGATGGTCGGTGTGAACGAGGTGAGTGGGATCCTCGATTCCGTCAAAACCGTCATAATAGCCGTCTGGCCATTCGGCATCCTCACCGTTGTCCTCCCCGGGACCATCGTAATGCCAACATACCCAGTCGTCGTAGTCCTCACACCATTGATTGTTGTAACCCCGGGTACGGCTTCAACACTAGGTTGTGGGATACTGTTCCGTGTTGGGCCAGGATTCGGCCCGGCTGTCTGACCCGGGGCTGGCCGTCCCGTATATATCGGCCCCATGACCGCCGTAAAATCGTCTGGGTTGAAGGTTTCCTGTGGTCGAGCATTTGAGTCCGTCGGATTAGCCGCAGGGTTGCTATTGGGAAGTTGCGACCCTGGCCCGGGACGGCCGCTTGGCTGGGGATTCGATGGGTTGGATCCCGGGTTGACCGCTGGGTTAACCGCGGGATTGGACGCCGGGTTGACTGCTGGATTGGAAGCGGGAACATTCGGTCCCTGAGAGGGCGGCTGGCCACCACCGCCGCCGGTAGGTCGTTGCACGGGACCTTGTTCTGGCGGTTGGTTCGGATCTTGACTTTTCTGTCCTGGACCCTGCGGTCCCGGATCCTGAGTTTGCTGTCTGTTCTGATCGCCCGTGGCTGGCTGGAAAGGCCCATTCGCAGGCCTGGGGTCGGGAGTCGGATTCTGGTTCTGTTCGTTGGGGTTACCCGAGCTTCTGCCAACACCGCCTCCGAAGAATGGAACCCCAGTCTCGACAGGTTGGTTCTGAGTCTTTTGATTAGGTGGAATAGTCTCTGTCATATCCTGCCCTTTCGGCATCGAGTTGGCACCGAATCCAGCATTATCAGTCTGAGCTTGGCCCTTCGTTTCGATAACGACCGCGGTCTTTGTCGTAATGGCTTGCGTCCTCGTAAAGTTGGCAAAGAACTGGTATTCGACGCAGTACTTAGGAGCTGACAGCGTGTACCTGGCACCCGCTGGAATCGTTACAAGGACTGTGTCATCCGGACACGGGGCGCTAGCTGAGCTGGTGATAACATCATCACCCGTCGGTTCCGGGTCTGAGGGGTCAAACGGGAGATTATAGTTGAACACAAACTGGATTGTCGTAGCATAGTCCTCGTAGCTAGACTCGCTCTGTGTCAAGAACGAACTGGGGACAATATTATCTGTCTCTCTGAGAATGGGGTCTCCGGGGGAAATTGTGGTAACATCAGTATTGCCGGCCAAAGGGGTCGCAGGCGTATCATTCGGGCCAGCGGGCTTCGCCGTTGTTGCTGAGGGATCAACCGTCAACGTTGTGACAATGTAGACCGTAGGCTCTACCTCCATCTGCATAAAGTTACATCTCGCACCCGCGACCGTGCATCTCGCAGTTGGCCTAACATATTCCGTGATTCTGGCCCTTGAGGTGGAGGTGGAACTTGACGTTTCTTCGGAAGATGTGCTCGACGTATCGGTTGTAGTGCTATTGGAACTGGTGGTGGTCGAGCTTTCAGATGTGCTTGAAGACGTGCTCGAAGAAGATTCGGATGATGTGCTCGAAGATGTTTCTGACGATGTGCTAGAAGTACTCGACGAAGAACTCGATGATGTATCAGATGAAGTGCTAGAGGAGGAACTATCTGTCGTGCTTGATGATGTACTAGAAGTTTCGCTCGAAGTTTCGCTAGAGGTTGTGCTCGAGCTTGTTTCTGACGAGGAGGTCGAAGAACTCGAGGTGGTGGATGTTGACGTACTGGAGTCGGTGGTAGTTGATGTACTTGAGGTGCTACTTTCGGACGATGTTGAAGTCGAGGTCGAAGATTCAGATGAACTGCTTGATGTGGAGGATGTAGACTCCGTCGCCGAAGTTGAAGTTGTGGTATCAGTTGAGGTCGATGACTCGCTTGTTGTTGAGGTTGTGGTGGTGGACTCTGTCGTGGTCGTTGAACTGGTTTCTTCCGTGGTGGATGAGCTACTCTCTGTAGTGGTAGTCGAGGAAGATTCCGTAGTTGTTGTGGAAATCCCGAGAATGAAAATGTCTGGCGTTGTAGATGTTGTGAATGTTGTGGAACTGTCCGTCGTCGAGGTCGAGGTCGTCGAGGTCTCCGTTGCCGTTGTCGACGAGGTCTCCGTTGTCGAGGTCTCAGTCGTCGAGGTCTCTGTCGTCGTGGTCTCTGTCGTCGAGGTCTCTGTCGTCGAGGTCTCTGTCGAAGAAATAGAAGTGCTCGTTGGAGTCTCAGTTGAAGTCTCTGTTGAGGTCTCCGTTGTGGAGGTCTCTGTCGAGATTTCTGTCGTCGTCTCCGTTGATGTGGTACTCGAGGTGCTCGTCGTACTAATTTCAGGTGTCGATGTTGGGGTTGATGTAGTAAAGGAGGATGAAGTCGAAGTTTCTTCTACGGACGTCGTCGTCGTGGATGTGGTCGGTTCTGGCGTCGGCGTTGTTGTTGTTGAAGTTTCTGAAGTTATTGGTGTCGTTGATACTATCTCCGGCGTAGAAGTAGTCGTATCCACGACATCAGGATTGACTTCCTGTAGCACGCCTTGACCTACTACTGGCCCCGCTGCGTAGAGCAGCAGCAGCACTACGGCCGCCGGTAGGCGCATCGTTGATGATTTGATGGAATTCTCGGCAGATGTTCGTCCGTCGCTTCCTATTTGGTGCGAGCGCCGTTATTTCCAGTGGAGCTTTGCTAGCTGGTCATGGGCCGGCAGGGCATGTTCGAGCCGGAATATCGTTCGTTCCCGCTGTCTTTAACCAAAATCCCCGAGAGCTCGAGCGAGAGGTAAAAGTGTCTTCGTCAGCAATGCAGCCAGATCCAGCCCTTTTATCGATCGATCATCTCAACGTCCTGGGAATTTTAGTCGACCCACGCGTCCCGTTTCGATGCAAGGAGTCTTTCAAGGTGCACTTGCGTGGATCGGAGGACAGTTGGGTCTTGGTTCTGACCCTTAATTTAGAACTGCCCTTTTTTTCCCCCCATCGCGCAAGCTATGAATTGCGGCTGAGGGATTCCACAGGATTTTTCGGGGGCACAGCACTGCGGAAAGGGCCAGTTACACAGGCGGGCGTGTCAGCCAATCAAGCCGGTGACAGCAAGGATACTGATACAATAACTCAAATAAGAGACATGGTTGTCAAACGATGCATGCGCATCTGCATGTGCCCGCCTCTCCCCAACCACCAAGCACCCGAGCTCCGGCGCCTGACGCGAGTCTTTTCGGGCGCCAAGGCGGTTGACAATCGACGTCCAGTAGGGCTGGAAGGCTCGTAAGACTCAGACCGATGCCGCGACATGTCGAAATGCTCGGTTTAGTTGCGAGTCTCCGTTTGGCTTGTGGTTAACCGGTTGTTGGTGGGGTTTGATAACGCAGCCCTGAACATCCAGGGTTAATTGAACACGGCATGTCAGCGAAACCTGGTCCCCTTGTTCGCAGTTGACTGATTGGCTTACCTTCCAACTCTGTATACCCCGTTCACAATGAGTTTCCATATTTCGACCCGGCATCAAAGGATGTGGAGTACATGGTGCCTTCCGTAGCGAGAACTATCTGAGATAGCGGGAGGCTGGTCGTTGTTCGAGATTGTCATCAAGTGGCGTCTTTGCAAGCTTTGGTCTGCGAGACCACCTTTGCCGTAGTCCGCTCGTGGCGACGACTGTGCAACACATTCCGATTCTTGTTGCATTTTTGACGGCAACACATTATTACCTAGGTAATTGCCATTGTAGCACAGAGAAGGCTGTGTGGTATGAAGGCTATTTGGATACGGCGTGATCGCGATCGATTGGGGAGCTAGTATTTTTGAGCATGATTGCGTTAGCGACTGCACTCGGCTAATATCGATAACTGCTCACCGGTACCTTCTCCAAATGCCGCGTATTGTCTCTCGCAGGCCTGGGCAGGACACCGCCATTTTCACATGGTCCGTGTGTAATGGCCCACCATTCGCATTCTCACACTCATGACCATGCGTCTACGGCCTTCTAGAGCTTGTCAATGACACCTTCCTCGTGGAAGTGTTCAACACTAAAGCGCGATCTTGACGGAACTTCGAAGATATCACTAGTCGATCAAACAAGTTTGAAGCCTAGCGGTCTCGCTTGTTCCACTAAACTATTCCAGGGCTGGGAGACGCCTGATATTAGCAGCATACTGTCAAAGCTATGGAACCACTCCCCGACTGGATTCGTAACAATCCGCTGGGGCTGCCCCAGGGCAACCAAAATGCGAACGGCGGGCAGCAAGGGCAGCCACAACAAGGACTGCAAGGGCAAGGACTGGGACTACAAGCACCTGTTCAACAAAATGCTGGAGTTCAGGGCAACGTTCAGCAGCCGAACGTCTACAACTATATGCCTAGGCTCTATCCCAACTTTGATGCCCAGAATCAGCCACGAAACACCTATAACGATTACCTGCCAAACATAGGTGACTACAGGTACGGCCCAGGGACCCAGCCAACGGTAAACCAAAACCCGAACGTGAACACAAACGTAAACGCAAATGCAAATGCGAATACAAACCCCCGGCCCTTCGTGTTCACTCGCTACGGCCTGGAAAACCAAGACATGATGCAGATTCCTACGAATATGTTCCAGCCGCAAGGGACCTCCAATCTGCAATCGACCAATCCCTTCGAACCCGCCCGGCAGACGACTGCAGATGTGAACCTCGACCGGTTCATTATCAACGACGATAACACCAGTACGGGACCGGGACGCACTGACGAGACGCGCGTAGGGGACATCACACTTGGCATCGCCCGCCAGCCTGCTCTGCAGCTCTTGGACAGCGGCATCGGCTCTGAAATTGAATGGGACTTTGATACCGGCGACATCGAGGAAATATTTGCAGCCGGTGGCCGCGTTCCATCTGGACGCGGCCGCAGCACCGTTGCAAACTCGGCTATGAATAGCCGCGGAGAAGTCCGCACTATCGCGCAGTTCGGCGCCAGTCGCGACTCTCTAACGGAGGGCTTTCCGCCTTATTACCAGGAGCGTCTGAGCGGCCGCATCCGTCGCCTCCGGCAGCTTGACTATGACGCTGAAATCAATAAAACACTGCTAAACCCTCTTCTCGCGCCAGCCTGGCGCGTGATCAGAATCTTTGCCGAAGAGGGCGTTCGCATCGGCCGTGTCACGGCCGCAGCGCTCTATGATTACATCACACGGCCAGGAATCCGACCCAGGAACTATATAATCATAGACATGCGAGGCGACGACCCAGAAATCGTCCGTATAGACAGCGCGCTACAGCAGGCCCAAGGGCGCGTCAGGACGATTCCCTTTGCTGCAGATCGCTCGCAGCTGACAGACGGTAAGACGGTTAATTCCTTCCCTAAGATCTATCTATACATGTTATAGATTTAGCCGGACATGTGCACTGACATTTACGAATGACTGTCTGTGAAATAGAGCAAATCCGTGCCCTAGGCCGCGGGGAACCGCTGAGTGACGACTTTTGCGATAGGGAAGCCGCCAGAATTTTCCAAGAGGTCGCTAATAGCGATGTTGAGTTTGGTAAGTTTAGTCTATCAATATGCATCGCAGCCGTCTACTACGCAATCTACGAGTACGCTAACTTCATTGTTTAGTTATCGTCCACTGTACCTACGGTGCAATCCGAAGCCCTGCGTAAGCATATTTACTCCTTACCGCCCTCATTTCAGGGAACGACTTGAGTCTGAAATACGGCTAACACAAAGATATCAATAATAGTGCGGCTCTGGCATTGCAAATGTAAGTGTGGCTTGACTCCACTCTCTTGGTATATAGCGGGAGGTATAAGTGTGCCAGTAATCATACTAACGTCAACTCCTACCACAGGATGGTTGGTCCACGCAAGAAGGTTCTCCTGCTCGAAGGTGGCTCCCAGGCTTTCTTCAAATATGCAGGCGATAGAGAAGCCCAGATAGCCTACCGTGCACAACGGGACCAGCGTGATCGTGAACGTGAAGAAGCTGAAAGAGTTGCCCGTGAGCAAGCTTTCGAGCTGGCTCAGAAGCGTGCCGAAGATGACCTTATAACTGCGGGTAACAATAACTACTTGGAAATCCCAGAAATTTTGAGTATGATGCCCTCCTCTGTCCTACACACCATGCCGCATCGTAGTTACAATAAAGGCGGCGAGCGTACTAACGCGTGTGTCCACAGGCCCTGACCTTCCTCGCCCGCGGCGTATCCCATCAGGCCTTCAAAACGTCAGCCCGCAAAACCGCGGCTTGATCCTCGGTCTCGCTCAGCAATACAGCAATATCCCACTGGAAGAAGAAGACCGCGAAGAAACTAGACAGCTCGACGGCGAGCTGCTCCTCCAGCAGCTGGCATCCAACCCCCCGACGAACACAGGCTGCTCGCGCCGCGCCGGTGGTCGTCCGACCGGGGATGACCCGTTCGGTGACAACGCGGGTGGCCCGGGAAGTCCAGGCGCGTTTGGTGGTGGTACAGGCGGGCTCAGGAAGCGTGACCTTGGTTTCATGAATGGCTCTCGGTCGCGCGTATTGCAGGGGCAGACGTGGGGAACCTTCAAACCCGAGAAGCGTGGGAAGGGTATGCGGATCGTCAAGAGAATGTAGAGAGTATTGTATCGTATTGTCCCTGTATGTTTGTGTATAGAGATTGAGATTGGGAGCGCATTAATATTTGGGTTTGAGTCTTAAGATCTTGTTGCTGGTGCTATCGTTATTATGCGCGAAGTCTTGTGTTAGATATTTGATCATGAGTTAACTATTTGGAGATTACCAGTCTCGACACCAGCAAAGCCTGGCAATGGGAGATTACGCTGCCACCCCGTATTGATGGAACCGTCGGGATTTGATCCTGTTGGCCTGGGGTGGATTCTACAGCCAGTTTCAATGGCGATTTTCTGGGCATTAATATATTAATAGTAGCTGAATTATAAATTAATGCAGTTATCTACTAGCTATCAGCTAACGAAAATCTGCTTCCTTCATTAATTGAAGCAAATTATCACTATCAATACATTCGAGCCATGCATACAGATCTCTTCGTGGACAACATGATAGAACGTGAACTAGTATAGTCTTCTCAACTTTCGGAAGCAGTAGATTGGCTGGCTTCGCGGTCAAGCAATGCGTCTCTCCACTGGAGTTCATTGTTGCGAATCCTGTAAAACGAACCGTCGTTAGCAGCTGCAAGCGCAATTTGAAGCCAAGTAGAAATAGACATCTTCTTACCATTCTGCGGCATCGGCGAACCAACCGGCAAGCACAGCCTCGACGATGTACGTATCCCGCGACAAGAGAATGGAAGAGAACTCCAATTCTGGAATACCAAACTTCAACTTGAGTTGCTTGTCGAACCTTTCCGCTGGTTCCATCGATTGTTCGATATTTGCCTCAGCCATCTCGTGTTCACATTCAGGGACTTTGAGGTTATCGCGTATGCCTGTTCCTAAAGCCCTCTTGCTACCCTTGGACTCTTCTTCGACTTTCGAATCGCTAGTCTTCTCTTCGAGCTTTGCCGCGGCGGGTTGCTGATTCATGGTGAGAGTCTCCGGTGCAGTGCTATAAGATTCTATCATCTTGAGATCAACCACTGGTTGAGCACTATAGAACTTTCTCAAATCCACGGTGCTAGTATTCTTCTTTGGCGGTACCTTCATGCGGATGAAGTCAAGCTGCATGCCGTCGGCCGCTTCGACGTACATCTCTGTGATGACAGCCAGTAGCCGGTGCAGGTCGTTTGCGACTTGCTCACTGAGGTTAGTATCGAGGTCCATGTTGATGGCCTTGATATTAGACGGCATGGAGGTGCCGAAGCAGAGCTGTTCGAAGACCTCTTTCCAGAAGACGAAGATAGGCGGCTCTGTTCCCCGTTTGCCAATTATTGATGGCCACAGACTTTTGATGCGCATTTGTGGGACTGTTTGTGGGATATCTGCGCTCAGTTTGAGAATACTGGTTTCCCTTTCCGGGGTCGTGAGTATGATAGTGGGAGTCTTGATAACCTCTGAGTCGTCCGGGATCGAGGAGGAAGGTGCATTGGATGCAAGAGAGACAGTGGAGCTATGTGCCTGTCGAAGCATCTGAAGGGGATGCTTAAGATACGATCTGGGCGAGTTTTGGAAGAACAGGGACCGGCGAGATTGAGATGGCTGAGGCGTCTCTGGCTTTTGGTTCTCATCAATCCGCTTGGGTGGATTCGATGATATATTGCTGCAGGAGCTCGAGTCTGCTTCCAGTCGTTGGGCCGTATGAAAATTCTGGCGGTTCCAGTTCATCAAAATTGGGAGGATGTTCTCCCTGATGACAGCCAAGACACCTTCAGAGACAGCAGTTCCCACATGCTGAACGCGAGATGCAAAACCCGTGCTCGGGATTTTCCGGCTGAGAGAGACAGGAAGCAGATTTGCCAAGTTAGTCATGGATCGTGAAGCCAAGCTCCCTCCGTTGCCGAGTTGGATTCTCAACTTTTGACTGTCGTTTAGGATGTGAGTAGCCGGGATTTTTGGAAACACCTTCGGATCGTTTGGGTTCTCCTCGAGGAAGGCTCTCATTTCTGTGACTTCCTCAGGTACCAACTTGCTGAACACGCCGGTAACAGGCGAGAACTTGAAAATGAAGACGTGAGAGTATGTTGAAAGCTGGAGGGAGTGGATCATTATGACTCCATTTGGCAGACCGCACTCAATCGACCACCACTGTCCCTCTAGCTTGTTGGTGAGGATGGGGTCGAGGGCCGGATTCATGAAGCCTTCGAGGAAGTCGGCCGTTGACATTTCCTCGCAGCTCCTGATCGCACCTGGCTCTAGCGACGACTGAGTGTGAAGGTAGAGTTCGGAGAAGATGGGATGGGTGTATTCAAGCGTGGTCAAGATGCTAATGACGGCATCTTTGTCGACATAGACGAAGGCCGTCTGCTTCGGCATGGCGTTGGGCTCCAGAGTGGGTCTGGTGATCAGACTGGACATGATGCCCGGGACCGGTTCCAGCGCCTTGTGCTGAGGAAGGGACAGAGTAGATGGGATCTCGTTGGGAAGCAGAATTGGGGGTGCTTGCTTGATGCTTTCAGCGAGCGATGTCCTGCTGCCAAAGAGACTCCGGCGGAGATCCCGTCGAGGTGTGTCCCGATGGTTGTGAGCAGGGTCGTCTCGAAAGGACAATCCGCTAGATGAGGTACCTGGACGACTGCTGTCTGGTGTTCCGGAACTTGATTGATATCGCTCAGTAGCACCTTGATATTCGGGGTCTGCGATTGCAATGAGCTTCTGCTGGGTGCCGATGCCGTAGTTGTCAATGCCGTAGTTGTCGTTGCTGCCGCCGTCCGCCAACGACGCCTCCTCCTGGTGACGCTTTTCCCAGGCGAACCGGATGGCCAGGAAGTTTGGCGGGCCGCGATTCTCCTTCTGTCGGTCAGAAAAGCCGTCCCGGGCAGAGTTCGCTCCACTTGCTTCGTCTTCGGCCGACATTTAGATTGTTCTTCGGGTGGTCTGAAATGCTGGTGCCGAACCAATCTTTCTCCAGGATGGGATCTTGACAGGTCGAGATGGACTGAATACCGGAGGAGAAGAATACCAGCAGCGCGAGGACAGGCTATAGTTTCAATCTACATGGCAGACTCAAGCGTGCCGCTGAGGAGCGGTTCTCCGGGCTGCGAGTTTGCGTCCGATCTTTTTATACGCGGTTGTCTGGCCAGAGCAGTAGCTGATCTGTATTTTACAGCAGAGTTGAAATAGGTGATGATTGCTGCTGTTCTGCAAACATTACCATGGCTACTGTAGACTTGTTCAATCCACTAGATATGGTTGCTAAACATGTGAAGAAGATGTATGCCTTGGTTGAATTTGTGAGGCCCAAGATGTGACTGCTCTAATGGTGATGTGTAAGTTGGTGTTGAGCTTTGTGGGGATGCTGCTATAAATTTATCTCGCCGACTCACTCCGTCTTGCTCCATCAACCTTCGTGTCACCGTCCTTCCCAACATCTCCTTCACCGCCAAGACGGCCTAGCAGCTGCCCACATCTAAGGTATCGAACCACCTTCATCTATCCGAATCCTACTTCTGAGCATTGAAATTCTGCCCATAGGACTCTGTCATGACCAGATTGGAGCGTGCAGGTTTCAAAATTGCTGATTCTGCTGCGTAGAGGGCCTCTCCAGATTCTGCAAGGGATCTGAATAGATATATATATACGTATAAATACACGCATACGAGGCCTTACAATGGCTGGGAAGAAAGGTTCTCGAGGTCGCAAAGGGACCGACACCACCAAAAAGTACGTGTGAGTGTCAGCTAGAAAAAAATTACCACACATCTGGATGTCCATCTTGTCTCGCCACCATCATCACCATACTTCTCTCGATATTGCCCTTACTTTAGTCTCGTCAAGTACCCTACCTTCATATCTCCAGGATCCAGCTGATACCGATGTCACGTCTTCTAAGAACTAAGAAGGCCGAAGCGCCCGAAAATACCTTGCAGAAGGTTGACAAAGTCATCAAAGAAGGACACAGCGAGCTTCAAACTCTCCTAGCCCTTCTCAAAGACACTGAACTTTCCGAAGCGTCACGCCTCCGCCTCAACAGATTCAAAGAGGGTCTTATCGATGAGATCACCGAACTCGAAGCCCTCCATAACAGCTGGATCATCTCGATGGGCGATAACAATATGTCGCATCTGGACAGCAAGTTCGACAAGCTCCGGATACTCAAGGATCCCTTCAAAAACATAGTTTCTAGAGAGCTGATGGCAGTTCATAAAGAGAGGGAGAGAGAGTTGGCCAAAAGGAAGGAGAAGATAGAGCAACGGCTCTGCTATCTGACTATCGAGGCGAGGGACAGGATCGGCGACTGGGTCCTGGCTCTCCCGGATAGCTTTGTCGAAGGTGACAATCTCCTACCACCAAAGACTCCCGAATTCGAGGATACCACGCAAGCAGCCATCGCGAAGAATCAAGGATCAGCTTAACTATCAATCTGGACGTTTCTGATACACACTCCTAACATACGCGACTATATGTCACAGACACCTCACTACCACCACTTTCCGTTCAAAAGCTCTCCTCGTCAACCGACTTCTGTCACCTCTGCCAATGGACGCTACTCTCGATGCCATGGGTGTTACTTCAATAAAATAGTTCGCGAGACAGCATTAACTGCTCAAGCCTAACCGTCTCGGTTGTTTCCTTTACCTCTGCTACTAGCTAGTCTCAGGCCTATCTGCCCGTCGTGTAGCTAAAAGAATTCGATTACTTCATTGAACAAGATGTGGCTTATGATCTACGGTGCTTTGAAGTCTGTAGCCTGTAAAGATAGACTAAATACGTCTATAATAGACTTAACGTTATTGAACGTCATCGCAGACAGTCGATAGCGTAGCAACGGTGTGAATTTGTGATTATTTCTAACTTCCTACGTGGATGGATAGTCGTCGATGTGATTTGACTGTGCTGCTGTTGGCAGCATAGCAGCGAGGGAAAATCGGTGACTGCAGACAGCTATCATCGTGGCCGAGGGAAAATCCATCGACGCACACATTTCACTTTCCCTCGTCGACTTCCAGACTACAAAAAGGGGCCACCGCCTCCACCACTCGACTCTCCCCTTCCATCTTCAGCATCTTTCTCGCCATCCTCAAAGCTCACCTTGTTGCTCTCCGAGCATTTTCTCATAAATTTCCCCACAAGCCTTCTCACTGACGAGGACATTTGTCCTTCACTTTTCCCTGCGAGCAAAAGTAAGTAGACTAGCATCGTTCCTCCTTCAACACCGATCTCATGACCCATCCACGATAGAAATTTATCCTCCCCATCCAGAACACTTCTTGTTACTCTCAAGAATTACTCTCTGCCATCTCCTCATCGCAATCGTAATAAAGTCGTTTGCTCTTCCTCCCGAGCTTCCCTCCCCCTCTGGCTTCTCCCCTAGTATCCTTCACCACCCTTCAATCATGAATCCATCTTTCTATCGTTAAAAAGTATTCCCATCATCCCAATCTCTCCTTCAATAGCTGTGTGAACAGATTTGTTGAAAACTGGAATCTAACATTTTGATCCGTTTAGTGCCGACTATCAAGTTGCGCATGTCCGGCCACGAGGGCTGCTTCGACGAGATCATGGATCTCAAGAAGCAGCTGCTCGTGGCCTGGCGGGAGAAGCTGGATCTCCACAAGGAGAACCAGCGCCTCCAGGGTCTTCTCGACCGGCGCCAAAGTCTGCTCGACGAGCAGCAAATTCAGATCGACGAGCTCCTCGAGCGGCCGATACGGGCACCGAAGCCCGACACCGCTGAAAGATACAAGTACGAGGAGGAGGGAGGCCTGCTCGCCAGCGAGCGCTCCCTCAACATCCGGCACGTCTACGGGTCGGATCCCGAGCCGGCGACCACCACCGTCACCACAACCACCAACTCGCAGTACCGCTCCCCTGCTGGCCGCGTCGCCAAACGTCGGCACAGGAAGAAAGAGAACGTCCGTTCCAAGAGAGCTCAGGAGCGTCTGGCTGCCGCCTCGAGCTTCCAGCTCGAGATCTCTGACCTCGAAGACAGCAAAGAGGTCAGGGAGCTGACCGACCGCTTCGGCAAGCAGTCCTTGCACGAAGCCGTCGTGCCAGCGTCGGCACCAGTAGCACCAGCAGCAACGGCGGCGACGACAGAGACGGCAATGAAGATGACGACAGAGACCGGCAGCAGCAATGCTGACCGTGTCATTCTTCCTCCGCCAAAGAGGAAGAAGTCGTCAGCGAAGACAGACCCACAGGGATCTTCGCTTGTGCGACCATTGCCCGATACGGCAATTGGGCAACGCACAAAGTCCAACGTGGGCGACCCATTGCGCTGCCGCCCCGTTGGTAAAGAGGCGGAGAGGGAGTGACGGCGACGACGAGGCGAGCACGAGCTCTTCCGAGCAGCGTCGCCAGAAACGTGGCCGACTATCATAGTCGGCGCGTTTTGCCCCGGGGGGTGCAGCGGGGTGGGGAGCATGTATATAGGGAGAGGCGTCCGGCGTAAGCGGCCCAGTGGTGGCCCTGCCGTGGCCTTTCATGGCGTTTTCATGTTTTGCGGGGGTTTGTATCTTGTTTTTTGTTTGCCCTGGGAGGTGCAACGGGGTGGTAGGCGGCGTTATGGGCCTTCAGGCATTAGAGAGGCGACCGGCGTAAGTGGCTGCAGTGCAGCCCTGTCGCGGCCTTTCGTGGCAATCTATTTGGGGGCGTTTATTCGGGATCGCATCATTATTTCTCACATCGTAAGCTCAAGTAAGCACTCAGTCGTCGGGCTGACCTACGATAATACATACCGTGCAACGCTATTCAGACAAATGAAGAGTGACTAGTGGGTTTTCCATTGGAGCAAAAGGACATGCATGTGCGTTTGTTATTTTCTCAAATGAGATCATCTACTAATTAAGCTTCTGCAGATCTGGTCTACGAGAAAATCCCTGTCGCAAATTCTCATCTTCTAGTGAGATATATATTATAATAGATAAAGAAAGTCTTCTACTGGTCATTATCAAGGTGGTGAGCAACTGCTAGTTCACATAGTCTCTTTAAAGCTTTGTAGAAGATTATTGGGCTTCGGGTACTACATTCGACGTCACTTTCTTTTTCAATGTTGCAACCTGAATGATATTATTTCGACGGTCATCCATACGTCTAATCGAGAGGTCAACAGTATTGCTATTCGTATTGCCCTTCCATGTAGTCAGTCTCGCATTGCTAAGTTTACTATGTATATAACGACCATCAGTTGATGATACCGCATACCCCGGATCCAGCTGTACGCAGAATTGAATATTAAGATCCACAATGTTGATACTTAAGGGTGTCATGATGAGGACCTACTCCTTTGCTTTTGGCTTAGCTTCAGGAGTGGACCTAATATTGTATTAAATATCCTAATATTTACAAGAGAATTAAGCGACATCTACACTGCAGACCAGTATTTACGGATATCCTCCAGGATCTTCCGCCTCAGAACAAGTGCCATACAGATAAATGTCACGACGGTGAGAGCTACCGCTAAGACAATATAAATCCAAAACTGCGATACCGGTTGGAAGGAGCTAGAGCCCCTATCGTCAGTCTTCAGCTCTATGAGATTTGAGCTGAATATCGTCTAAGGGACGGTTAATAATTTCGAGAGTCAGCTGACGTAAACACTGTCCACGATACGCGTATACAGAAATTGAATAATATAAGGGATTGGATCATACAGCGACTAGAGATGCGGGTAGGTATATTGTAGCTATCATGCTTAATAGCTTCAGTGTCGTCGAGTCCGCCCGGCCTTGTTCAGCAATTCGGCCCATCACGCCAAGACTCTCCTGCATGGCCTGAGTTCCATCGAGGACGACCTTGTCGTTTCGGGTACTAAGGATATTGAAAAGCTATAAAGTTGTTAGGTTTTTTGAGGTGAATCGTTTTGCGAAGGAATTCGTTCAAACCAATTTCGAAGTTCCCTTGAGGTGCTCTATTATCAAGAGGAGATTTTTCCGATGTCGGTCGAGTTCCGCCTTGTAGTTTGCTATGCGGATATTACAGACGTCTGGGAATCGAGTGGCGATGCCATCTGCTAGCGCTGAATTTGATTCCAAAGCTGAGAGGGCTCGCAGCAGCCGTCGCCGCAGCCGCTGTAGTCTCTGGCAGTCGTTAAAAGTCACGATGTAGTCGTTCTTTTTCTCAAAGCTCATCTCTGACAGACAGGCTTTGTCATCCTAGAAGCCTCAGTAAGCATCTTACTTTCAGGGTAGGTATAGATGCAATTGGCAAATACCAGTTTATCAACCTCGGTCCAGGAGTACTCGATATAGTCTCCCCAGCTACTGGACACGGCTTCGAGGATATCCAGGTGAAGGTGGCAAGAGACACCCTGTAAGTCCATACCGCTAGCAGTCCTGTTCTCCAGGAAGTCTTTGAGTCCCTGATAGACATTGTCGGACGGCTGTAGTAGGACCCATATTGACTTTTCACTACCAACTATCTGTTGATACACACCGATCTGTCGGACGGACCAGGGATTTTGAGTGCTTCTGTCGTGTCGCTCAACATATCGTATAACGTAAGACAGTTCTTCGGGGATAGCACATGTGTGTCAGTATGAATGGCAGCCACATGAGCCATTTTATGAGGGGTTGGTTTCAACCTGTAGGCGAAATCTGGTAGCTGTCCCAAGCTCTATTCTCATCGTGCCGCCGGGCTCCAAATGCTGTAACAGCGCGCAAGAATCGCGATGATATATTGTGTCCATCCATGATAAATTGTAGCCCATCCTGAGATATCAAGAGGCGACTGAGGGTATTAAGCTGTCGTATGATACTATGACCAACATACATATATGTTAGATGGCATCTGGAGCCTGAGAGCGTCAAATCAACGAAACTTACTAGAAGACTTCGTCTGATTTCTTATTATTCTCCTACATTAACAGAGCTATTAGTTAGACTGCCGTCAACTTGCTCGAAAATACTGTGCATATGCTAGGATATATCTGGACAGATTGTAGCTAGGTGCATACATCTATGAGATCTTGCAACGCCTCCTTCTCAAAGACACAGCGCCGGTTGCATGCTCCGTTCTCTGTAAATATCCGTAAGCATTCAACGTTGTCGACATCTGGCGAGAACAGCTGGTGAGAGTGCGTAGCGAAACGCCGCTGGTCGACACCCATGCGCGTTTCCAGCGGCGTTGGAGATCGCGACATGTTCGCGTTGCGTTGCAGCTGCCGTCGGG
Organism: Drechslerella dactyloides; assembly: GCA_020064725.1. Taxonomy (NCBI): domain Eukaryota; kingdom Fungi; phylum Ascomycota; class Orbiliomycetes; order Orbiliales; family Orbiliaceae; genus Drechslerella; species Drechslerella dactyloides. The sequence goes on from JAGTWJ010000017.1 coordinate 1,325,743, forward strand.
GGAATCCGGAATTCGGCAGGCCAGGGGAGTATTTGCAGGTTAACTACGGATAGATTAAAAGATGGGTAACATCAACTCCGATACGCGACGATGGAGTCGAACATCCAGGATGTTAAGTCAAGTTGAAAGTGGCGAAAGCGAAAGCGGCGCGCGGCCTAGGCTGGCGGCGGAATCTGCGGTTCGGTCCAGCCTCGATCCTGCGTGTCTCCCATTGGGTAGGAGCGAGCGCATGCACTGTCCGTCGCGCCGCCCATGTCTCAGTACACGTCCTGTCGTCCGACCAAGGCAAGTATTAGTCTAAAGTCTAAACAGTCACTAATCCCTGCTGCAGCTGCCTGTTTATCTCGTCGGACACATGAATGAAAGCGCACGGCTCAGGTCGGAGCTCGAGCTTTTATATCGGACGAGGGGAACATTAACCCGCCTACCGTCGGAGCCTCGAACGCAAGCTTCTATATTTGTGCTACGAACAGCTGCCATTCTCAATCTACTTATTGTCTAACGCTAGCGAACATTACCCGTCATGACCGTCTACAAAGAAAAGATTCCTTGCCGATACATTGAAAAGAGACAGCTTGATACATTGCTGACGCGGTGGTTTGGTGAGGATAACTATGAATGGGAGGTGGTGAGTAATACGCGTTGTAATATCGGTATATCAGGCGGGGCTGCAGCCATGGAGTGGATTCGCCGTTTAGCGAACTCCTCCGCGCGAAACACCGATGCCACGGCTCAGTATCATTCAGGTCACTAACGGAGACTCGATACCTGCAGATTGACGACGAATTTCTGATCATCACGCTGTTTAACCCGAGCATGAGGCTTCTTGATGTAGGTTTTCCGAGGCTTCGATATCTCGCGCTATGACTCCATTGTATTGTTAATACCTAAATTTCCAGCACCAACTCGAGGACATTCGCCGGACTTGCTTCTAAGACTAGAACTCTGAGCGTTCGAATGTCCATTTAGCAACAATCACCTCTTCCGTGATATTAGTCGGCCTTTACTCACATTCCATTGCCCCATTTATATAATTTATCAATCAATTCGATTTCCTCTCTTCGTATCCCAACATGGAGTCCTCCGAAGGAGATTTGTGTGCAAGAATAAACGAACTGCTGTGTGAATGCGCAGGCGATGATGCAGGTGCTGGCGACAGTGAAGCTAAAGTCCGCAAATTTATGCCACTACAATCACTATACAAGCTTCTCACCAAAGAAGAAATCGAAAAAGCGGTTACGGCATCTATCACGAGGGCTGGGGGAATCCCGTTCTATCAAGAAGCCGATACAGTCAACTGGATTTTAGCGAAAGGGAAAAGAATCTTTGCGATTCTCGTCGCACTCGAACATCAGGAACATCTGATACCACGGTTCATCGAGCATGATTTCGAGACCTTTGACGAAAAACTACCGTTTCCTTTGGAGCTGCTCAATAGAGTTGTCCCGAGTATAGCGGTGAGCTTTCACGGAAAACAGTGGGAGTTTGTGTCACCGGTATGGTCGAAGAATGTTATCCACCGCGAACTCCCAGATGAAATTCGGCTTCCATTTACCTATAATAAGAAAATTGACGCGGGAGGTTTCGGAGATATCTATGAGATCAAATTACATCCGGATCACCAGGTCGTGGCATTGCTTCCCACTGGTGCAGTAAGTCCTAACAATAGGTTGAAGCTCAATCAATGATGCAGTTGTCTGACCTGGCCTCTCTGATAGGACCAAAGAATCGTGAGAAAGGAGTTCAAATCCGCACTTTTCGATCGCAATCGTAGTACCAAGGACGACTCGGCATCCGGAAGCTCTGGCGACAATGATTATACCAAAGAGCTCCGCAATCTCAGCATTCTCAACGAACTCAAGCACCCGAATATCATCGAGCTATTAACATCCTACACCTACAAAAATAAGCACAACCTGATATTCCCTCTAGTTCAAGGCGGCAATCTTGGAACATTCTTCCGTGGCGACCGGCTGGAAGCTTTTCAGCTTGACGAGACATTTCTCACAGCGCTCTGCGGTCTTTCCTCGGCGATCGAGAAAGTGCATTATTATACTCTCGAGCGGCTCAACATCGACCTTATTGGCTGCCACTACGATTTGAAGCCAAAGAACATCCTCGTTAGTGGCGACGCCTTCGTGTTAGCAGATTTTGGGTTATCGAAGCTCAAGGGGTCCAGCGAGGCTCCCAAAGATCTCTATGAAGGCGGAGGAGGCGACTATCTCGCCCCAGAGTGCGAGGATTTCACCGCGGGCTTCTTAAAAAATGCCATCAACCAGTCAAGCGATATCTGGTCTTTCGGCTGCGTTATGGCTGAGGTTCTCACCTACATGCGACGCGGCGCCGATGGGGTCAACGAGTTCAGAATGAAGCGGAAAGTTAAGATTGGGAGCTCCAGGATGGCGGCGTTCCACGCAGGTATTGGGAGACCGAATCTGGGTCTTGCAAGCTGGCTACAGGATCTTGAAGAAGATTCAACAAATTACAGTCGACAGCTTGTGCAATTGATCAAGTCTATGTTACAATTGAACCCGGACGATCGGCCTGACGCCAGACAGGTCACGGCCCGACTGCGATATATTACTGTGCAAACTTATTACTCTTCAGTGCATAGCCTTTACGACAATCTCCTTGAAAAGCTACCGGACTCGTTCGAAGCCTACGCAGAGTCCAGAAGAATCAAAAGCTGGGGATCCGTCTTCAACACTCTCGTGAGTGAGCTGGATGACGGCTGGGTTTCGGGGCCGCTGGATAGAATCGACCTAGTCGCTATATATACTTGTCTAAGGAGCGTCCAAGAGGAGCTCAAATCGACCATTCAGCGATGCGAGAACACGCTCTCACCATTATTCGGCTCCTTACGTCTCTTCGACGACGAACTCTTCAACCTCCTCCCCAGAGACTTGGAGATGCGAGCAAAGGCGCTCTGGGAAATTGAAATGGTCAGCTCTGAAGATCTCAGCGAGCTCCTCAAGACAGTCGAAGCAACCGGCACCATCAACAAGAGAATAAGCACTCTTGCCCGGATCAAGCGAATGTCCATCCTCGCTGCAGAGCTGAACGGTCCCACCGCTGCAAACCTGCGAGTAGATCCCAAGTTTATCAAGAAAGTCGGGCCATGCAGTAGTCACACTCATGCTCTTGTTCGTTCTACACCGGGCGGTCCTGAAAGAAACGTTCTGATAGAATGGATTCATTATGGAGATCATGAGACAAGTTTCTTCGAAAAGCTCGTCTTGAGAATTGAAGCTCTCGCTGCACTTCTGCACTCTACAAAGCCCGATGACTTCCGTATCCTTCGTTGCTCCGGCTTTGTCCATGAAAGTGTAGACAGCGCCTTCGGACTCATATTTGATTTCCCAAAGCAATCAGGACTCGCACCGAAATGCCTGGCCGACGTGATAGTGGAGACGTCCAACATGCGTGAGCGCCCGACGCTCGGCACCCGTTTCCAGCTGGCGTTAAACCTCGCCCTCTCGTTGTTCGGATTTCACAAAGTTGGCTGGTTGCATAAGAGCATATCGCCTTATAACGTGCTATTCTTTATCAATTTGCGGAGTACAAGAGCATCCCGCTGGTTGGAAACCCCATATTTGACTGGGTTTAATCACAGTCGTCAGGACGACGCGCTAGCATTCACATTAGGCCCGGACAGCAATGAGACCATAAGCCGATACTATCATCCTGGATATTCGCAAAGCGTCAGGCCTCAGATCCCATACCGAATTCAATTCGACTACTACAGTCTTGGGCTAGTTCTGCTTGAAATCGGTCTGTGGGAAACGCTGGAGGATATCATCAAGAGACGAAAGCGAAAGTACGCGTCGAAGCGCGAGATGCTGGAAGATTTACAAAAGGCAAGAGTGCCTTTGCTCGGCCATTTCATGGGCACGGATTATCAAGATGCTGTAAACGCTTGCCTAAGTGGACTGGGTGACGCTAAGGTCAGAAATCCGGCCGAGGCTGCTGAATTGCAATTCAGGTTTGAGAAAGAGGTGGTCGAGAGGCTCCGGCGATGCAATGCATAAACTTTATGGCGACGACGCGCAATGATTAGGATCAAAATCTAGATTGTGGCAAGTTGGCAGTGCTCAGAAAAGCGAACATCCAATAAGAATGCTCTTTCAATATCCATCTTTGCATTAACAGACTATAAGGCTGAATTTGGTGCAGCCTGAACGCCAAATTTTATGGATGTCTTTTCTCAGTAGCCCTCCACTGAGCAATTAAGTAATTTCATATGTATCTGTACTTTCGAATCTTCTCTTCCAAGCGATGCATGCCCCGCAGTTAAGCTGTTTCGGCCGCCAGGACCCGCAGATAACTCGCAAATGGACCACATTTAGCACAGTGCATATGCACGCCAAAGCAATGAATCACGGACATCTTTTAGACGAGGATTAGCCTGATGGGGGCAGCAGAATTTCGACAAGGGTGCCGGTTTCAATCTTATTTCCGACCCGTATGATGCATGATGCCGGCCTGGGTCGCCCTGACTGACGCAGCCGAGCCGCCTCAGCCACCGAGACGGCCGGCACGGATCATGACAGCTTTGGGGTATAACAACCGCCTTTGATCTGGATCTTGAAGCTGTGATTAGAGCTAACATTATAGACAAAGCTCTCTACATTAGCACGAACGCGCATTCGAACCAGCGATAGTGGTGTGGTTCTGATAACTCGGACGTTCTGTTGCACAATGGCAGAACCCAACCAACACATGGAGACGGAATCGCGGGGTAGCGGGGGCCCCCAGCTGCAAGGGCCCGAGCCCGAGTGCGAGCCCGACGAGATGGACATTGACGTCGACCCCACGTTTGAGTTCATAACCGTCAGCACTAACCCCTCGATACCTCGCAGCATCCCAGATGCGCAAACCCAGACTGTCAAGGCTGACTCTGAACACGACTCTGCCGAGTACGTTATTGTTAGCGGGGAAACATCCAGTCCGCCAACATCAGAACGAAAGGAAAAGGGGAAGGGAAAAGACCTCGCGGCACGGAAATACCATGACATCGAAAGCGAGTCATGGGGAAACATTGATTCCGCAGAGGCAGGAACGGGCACCCGGCCAAACGAGTCCGTAACAAGTTACTACGGCGGTGGCGGCTCAGCATCATTCAGTGCCTCGCTTGCGAACGAGCTGACAGGCTCTAATGATCTGCTTGACTTTCTCGCTGTCGTCCAGCATCGGCGAATTGACCTGTTACCATTTCAATGGGAAGTAGGTGAGAGCCTAGGACAAGGCGGTACAGCAAACATATCCAGCGGAGGCAGCGTCGAGACTTCGCAAGGCCACAACCTAAGCTTTGCCTTCAAGCGTTTCCAGCGGGAAGGTGCCGGATACAAGAAGGATGCGAGTAAAGTATACCAGGCATTGCTATCGGAGGTCTACGTCCTCGGCCATCCGGTTGTGCGTCAGCATCCGAATGTCAATGCTTTGCAGGGAGTATGCTGGGACGTAGTCTACGGAGAACCATGGCCTGTTCTTGTGTTCAAGAAGACCGAGTATGGTGATCTGAAGCGATTCATGAAAACTCCAGAAGGGAGAGGACTGAGCTTCACCGATAAGATCAACCTGTGCTGGGATATCGGCAACGCGATCGAGCTGATGCATGCTTGCGGTTGGTCTACTCATATCCTACTCAACAATCAAGACAAAACTTACTAATGAGGTGGTCCGTAGACGCTGTTCATGGCGACCTGAAGCCAGACAACATTTTGATCTTCAAGGATCCAACGGGCAATTTTTCCGCCAAGGTGACGGATTTTGGATACTCTACCATTTTCGCGCAGGGAAATGAGAACGCCATAATCACATTACCCTATTCATGGCCGTGGACGGCGCCAGAGGTTGAAGAGGACTACCATGTCACGCTCAAGCAGGCCAAGGCGGCTGACATATTCTCCTATGGTCTGATCTGCTACTGGCTTCTTTGCTATGACATGTTGCCCAGAGACAAGACTAAGGACGACGATGTCCCCGACCCGTTGAACATTGACGGGTTGAAGAAGCATCCAGAGCTTATCTCACTGGTAGAGCAAGACATAAAAACCCTTACCAGAGATCTTGATGTGCTAGGATTGAGCTGGTTCTTCGACCTATCGCTATCGCAGCGAGCTCTGAATATCGATAGCTTACCGATGCCAGTCGGCAAAATGAGGTACGCAGATGCATGGGCCTCAGCCTGCAGACTTGCGCCTGAGCTTTGAAACTGACCCGCATCCAGGAAACCGCTACCACTCATGCAGGAATACGGTAAATCCGCCCTATTGAGAACAAAAGCGTCATTCAATGTAAGTTTCTACGTTCCTATAGCCGATTGGCGTTCATGATCTGACGGAATGAAATAGCTGGTCACAATGCTATCTCAATTCAGAATGTGCCGGCGCGAAACAAAGAAAGCCGTCTTCGAGTGTCTGAAAAAGAGAGCCGCTGAACATCGCGACCCTACCATTCGAGGAAATTCCGCCTACGACTTGGCTCTGTGCTACGAAATTGGCTTCGCCGTCAAGCGTAACAAGGAGACATCCGATGCCTGGCTCCAGAAGACAGAAAGGCCTCGCCAAGACCTCGAGGATGCCATCGAGATGTTCAAGGCAGACGCCAGCTCGCTATATCACGGCGTTAACGCGAAGATAGACTACTTTGACGCTGCCCGTCCCAATCGGGGCGATCCAAAGGCAGGAACAGAGGAGCTGGTGGACCCGAACGACCCCGACTCAGAGACTTATATAAACCCGACGGACGAAGAAGTCCTCGTGATGGGCGCCACCGCCGCCTGGGTCCACAAGATGCTCGGAATGGATCCCACCGAAATTCGAATGTACTTTGGTCCTGAACCATTAGAGTCTGAAGAAGCCAAGCAGAATCTAGATAATCTCACGCGCGATCAGTTCGGTTGGGAGAAAGGAGGGTCGACGACCACAAAGATATCGCTCGTCCTCAACAGAGACAGCGACGACAGGGACAACGACGAGCCGGAGACACCAGTCAAGGCAGTAGCGATGACTACCGCTAGGGAGACACCGCGCGTTAAGAATACGATAAACAACCAAGTCAAAAAAGACCAACAGCCAAAGACAAAGGAGGAGGAAATAACACAAATCCGCGAAAGCATCGACCGAAAGATCAAGGTCATTGGAGTTGATCACGAAGATACCCTCCGGGATATGGAAAAACTCAGCAAGATCTTTATCGACCTGGAACAGTGGGATGAAGTCGAAGCGATCGAAACCAGCATTCTAAGCACCCGGCAGAACCTCCTAGGCACTGAAAACCCGGCCACGTTGAAAAGCATGGAACGACTAACGGGCGCTCTGATGATGAAACAATGCTACAAAGAATCCGAACAGCTCACCAGGCAGCTCTTCGAGATCCGGAAACGAGTTTTGGGGATCAAGCACGAAAGCACACTCAAGACTCTCGACGCGATCGACTGGCTCAACAAACGGTACATGGAGAACGAAATGGAGGACGACGTCATGCCCCTACTTGAGCTTGCTGTCGAGATCATGAGAGAAGCCTACAGTGTCGATGATGACAGGACGCTATGGAACATGCGCCATCTAGCTCTATTCTATAGCATCAGAGGACGTTATACGGAGGCTGAAAAACTCTTCAAATCAATCGTCTCCGAGACAGAAAAGAAGAAAGGCACGGATAGCGAGGACACAGTCGAGGCCCAACAGCTACTTGTCGCATTGTACACTATGCAGATGCTCAACGGTCCACAGGAAGACAAAAATAAGCTCACGCATAAGGTGCACAGAATTCAAATGGAGATCGAAAACACCCGAAAAAGGGTCACGGAAGCAAAGGCAACTGGCCATAGCCACAGCCACGACGAGGAGGAGAACCTCTGCGAGCATCGCCTGGGTACAAAGCAGGATATACGCAACATGGGCGGACAGTTGCTGGACTTCCTTCACAAAACCGTAGACACCAGCGACATCGACACAAGAATCAAAGAAGCAGAAGAGGCCCTCGAGAAACTCGACGACGAAGCACCAGAACGCACACATCTCCTTGCCATGCTCGCGAGCGGATACGTGGACCGCTTCCGTGCCCTGAACGACGCAGACGATCTCGACACTGGTATCATGTGGGCGGAGCAGGCGCTACTGATATTACCAGAAGAACATGCCGAAAAAGCTCCCAGGTCAAGCGAGCTAGGAGATTACACCTGGCTGCGATACGAGGCAAGAAAACAGCCGGACGACCTCGACAGCGCCATCAATTATACACAGGACTCCGTTCTCGCCACCGGCGAAGGAGACACCGACCTGACACAACGAATGGAAGACCTCGCTCTTCGCCTGAAGGAACGCTACGACCAGCGACTCGACATGGACGACCTAGACGCCGCCATAATGTGGGCCGAGCAGGCCACACACGTCGTCTCGAACGAGAAGGGCCGCCGCAACTGGTGGTTCGCGCTGCTAAGCGCCTGGAACAACGAAAAGTACAAGCTCATCGAAGATCTCGATTCCATCAGCAACGCCATAACCGCGTTCGAGCGCATGGCGGACAGCGAGTTCCCGATGGAACTGAAGACGCAAATGCAAGTGTACGACGAGCTGTCAGACCTCTACGAGGAGCGGTTCTGCAAGTTCACCACAAAGCCCGACCCGACGGACCTGAACAAGTGCATCTGGCGGGCCGAGCAGGCTGCAAGCTTTGCGCAAGATATCGGTGACGACGGGCCGACGATAGGCGGGGATAAGCCGCATGGAATACTGCTGATGAAGCTGGCGTGGAAGTATTTCATGCGGTTCATGTTGATGAATGAGCCCGAGGACCTCGATGAGGCGTCTGTGAGCATCGAGCAGGCGGCCCAGCTTGTCCCTTTGGCAAGCAGGAATCGGGAGCGGGTGGATCGGATACGGAACCAGATCTTGGGGTCAAGTAACAGAGTAGCGCAAGGGAAACACGGGTGGAGGGTATAGTATTGGGGGATACAGTGTAGGTGTATTGATATAGTACAGATATGAGCGGCTGTTTGTAGCGTATGTCAAGGAATCAGGTTCATTTATCGTCTTGTAAAGCTAAGATCCCATTCGAAATGACTGCACGATATACCAATGCTTTGAAAATCAATTGCGTCCCCCATACCCTTCGAATCTCGAGGTCAAAGCAACGCAAAATATACAACAAGCACCTCTGAGAGCTCTCCACTTGTGCCAGATCACCAGCATGATGTGATAGGTCTAAATTTGGTTTTGTGTCGAGGTTTACAGCCGTGTGCTCGTATTGACTCCATGCGGCTTCGACGTACAGACTGACAAGCGTGAACCTACATGATAACGGTTATAGAACACCCGAGAGATATAATTCAACCGCCGCCATCAGTTCGTCCAGACCGTCGGATCCCAGCTGCACGGCTCATACTTGCCCGTATCCATCATCTTGACTTCCTCCGTTGCCAACTCAAAGTCGAACACGTTCGCATTCTCCTCGATCCGCTCGTTCCTCTCGCTCTTCGGCAGCGGCACGAATCCCTAGCACGCACAACAATCCCATTAGCACAATCCACTCTACATTTCGCACACACTGTACAGATAATGGATGTCGACGCACCATCTGCAAGCTCCATCGGATGAGTATTTGCGCCTCCGTCTTGCCCGTCCGCTCTTTCGGCCCCTTCAACAACGGATCGCCGAACCGCTGGCCCCGCACGAGGGGACAGTAAGCCTGTATTACGATTCCCTTCTCTTCGCAGAATCGGCGGATATCCGCCCGCCCAAGCCACGGGTGCATCTCGCCCTGCCATACCTCCACGCGTCCGCCGTCGCGCCCAGCGGCCTCCTCGCTTGCGATGAACTCGTACAGCTCGCGGAGGTGGCGGACGCCGTAGTTGCTGACGCCGAGATGCTTTATTTCACCGCGGGTTTGTGCTTCGACCATTGCTTTCCACTCGGCATTGCGCTCGGCGACGGTGCCGGACGGCGCGTGGATGAGATAGAGGTCGATGTATCCGAGGCCGTCGGAGGCCGTCTTGGATTTCTCAAGTTCGGGATCGCCCGGCCACGCGGTGCTCGCGACGCCGTCGGGACGTAAAGCTGGCTGCGACAGCCGTGGGTCATCAGTGGGTAGCGGCGTACGGAAGTGTGAGAGACTCTGCGCGATGGCGTTCTTGGCGGCTTCGTACCCGGTTAGTGCTGGCGCGAGCTTGGTCGAGATGAAGATGTCGGAGCGCGAGACGGACGGATTGGCAGCCAGGAAGCGGGCTGTGGCAGCGACGACGGCGTGTTCATTGCGATAGATTCCCGCAGTGTCCACGTGGCGGTAGCCTGTTTGCAGGGCATGCAGTGTCGTCGCGGTGGTTTTCACCGCAGGACTGTTTGCGCGCGGGTTAGCCTGCGAATGCCGTTGACGAGTTCATCACGACGATGGCTATTCTGACCATTGGTATACCTAACCGTACGCACTATGGTCAGCGGATGTGTTCCAGCGTGTGGACTTTCTCATCGAAAGAGTATTCATACGCCGTAGCCGAGCTGGGGAATGGACCCCTTCCCGCTGCTGAAGGGAAGTCGCCGAGCAATGCTGAGAACCGCAGACATATCACCTTCCATGTCACAATTTCCGATATAATATTCGCTGGTTGAAAGCGACGCTTGTTTCAGGGCACCGCGAAGTAGTGGTCGTGGAATAGTATCGAGGGGAAGAAAGCAGAGGGCGACAAGGGCAGCGTCGGATGTTATATACTCGCCTGTTGGAAATTGCGCGTTGACGCCGACGTTCTCGCGTATTACAAATGGCGTGGAGTTAGGAGATAGCGGGCACCTACGCCTCGGGCCGTTTTCAGAACTGTCTGAAATGTATAATAATGTGACCCATTGAATTCATTCTCATCCCGCTAGTAGAGTTCTGTCAAGCAAAGGAAATAGAGGGCGTCCATCTGTAAAGCCCCCCGACATGAACAGCCACTATACGGTTCACACAGGGCTGATTAATATCATACATGCAGGCATACTTAATTCATCCAGACATGCAGGTGATTAATCGACCGGATAGAATATAGTAAAGTCAAAACAAAAACAGGGTCAAGTTAATGCGGGATGAGAATCGTAGCAAAAAAATCCTCCTGGTGCTCGATAGCAATCAGAGAATCGCCAGAAGACCAGCGAGAACCATGATGAGGGATGCAGGGCTGCCAACATTAAGTTGGTTAGCAATGTTACCCGCGGTCGGAGTAATGAGAGAGCTGGTAGTGGTCGTTGCGTTCCCGATAATGCTTGTCGTGCTGCCGTCGACGACGGTAGCCATGGTGGTCGGGTAAGTGATGGTAGACATGGAGTATGTGGCACTGGCATCCAAAGTAATAATCTTGCTGCCGCTTGTCGTAGATTCCGCAGTGGGGGAGGGGAAAATCAAAGTGGACGATTCGACAATTTCGGTCTGCGTTCTGGTGGCATCGTCATCCGGGTAGGACTCGGTGAGGATCTGGCCGGCGTCAGTTGTCTTTTCGACCAGGTTGGTGGGAGGACCGGTATAAGGAGCTGTGGATGCAGCACGGGTGCTGGTGATTTGAGGTGCATTTCCACCTGCGGGGCCGTATGGATTGATGACGGAGAAGAGGGGAGTGTAGTTTCTCTCGGCACCAGATTGGATTTCGATGGAGTAGTCCTGGCCAGCGTTGATGGTGTAGGGGACGTTCCAGATAAACTCGCCGGTGTTGGAGATTCCAGCTAGCGGCAGACATAAAAGTCAGAGTTCAGACGCGAATATTGACGCGGCAAGGAGATGCGGCTAAAACTTACCGGCGATGGTATTAACCGTCTTGAGATCGTTAGGAGAGCCACGAACAAGAACGAGGTTGATGATACCACCATCGATATTAATCCATCGGACTTGGAATGGCAGACCCGCGGTGACAAGATCACCACCCAATGGGGCCGTAAAGGCGTTCCTGTTGTACTGAGCCTGGCCAAAGGCAGGGAGGATGGCTGCACAAGCGGTGAGAAGGAAGGAGGTGAAACGCATTGTGAACAATTGCTTTCCGTATAGGTATATTTTACTGTCACTCGAGGAGGTTGAAATTGAAGAAGTCAAGATGGCTTGCGAAGGATCGATCGGACGCGGAGATGGAACGGGAGGGGACAATGGCGATGGGAGAGGCGTGGGTTGAGGGAGGTCACCGCCGTTTATATAGCAGCTGTCTTTGCCGCCGCAAATCAACAACAGCCCTGCAGCGTATACTGGCAACTTTTTATGTCATCGACGCGGATTGCCACCACTCATTGCACGCTCTACAGCAACTCTATTTTGCGCCCGCTGTTTCACAAGGATTACCTAATCTCACACAATTAGATCAATTGATAACTCTCGAGTAGCAAGGACTGGCAAGTGCTGGGGGATGGCAATCGATAGATCAGTGTCAAAAGGCCCGTTGCGTGCAGCTATCAAATATGCGTAAGGCTCGTTCTCGTTCCTGTGCCGAGTTGCGTAGTACATTGGCATGTATGGAGAGAGCCCTGCCGCGCTGGCTATCATCGGTGGCGTCATAAGCTGGGCTATGCCCAAAACTAAATGAAATCGGCTGTACCGCCATCTTGCAATGATTTTAGGAGTTACAACGATCTACTCATAGGAGCATATTATATTATATCTCATATTGCCAAGGTCATTAATCACCGCCGGTAGGTTATTCACTGTAAATCAATATTTTCCCAGATTGTGATTTCATTGCTGAACATCTTGGCCATTTGACCTATACATATCGGGATATAGATCTATTGAGGGTCAGGAATGACCGGCAGACTGATATCATGATTGTAATCACTATCGATTAGCTCCGTAATACATTTATTTTATATAGTTTTAACATCGATGTATATAGTACTATGTTAAAGACAACTGACTGGTCTTTGGATCGCCAAGATTTATCACCATAAGTCCTCATATTTTTGGATGATATTTACTGCCGAAGTGGGAGGTACTGTGCACAGGTTACTTACGAATAATTGATATTATCAATTTACTGGACTTACGAGCTCGAGCTGATTCGGGTATAATTAAACTTTCGACCCTTAGGCAGAGAACATATTGAACAGAGCTAGCCTGAACGAGGTTTTATGCACGATGTACTCTTTCAAACCCTTACTAGTTCTTTCGTCCTGAATTGTGTTCTGTCGGCTCTACGCGGATCCTCGGTCTATATGCTTAGCAATCAAACTCACGGAGTCAACTTACGTTGTAACATTGTCCAACTCTGTTAATATATTCGATTGGGAAATTATTGGATGGTCCACGAACGTTTATATATATGATCATTCGAATGATATCCAGATTCTGAATATACAGTCTCACGTGCTAGAGGATGTTCTTCGCTTTCTTGCCCGTTCCGCGAATATTTGGATAAAAACGCGAGATAGCAAATCCAAGGCTTCGAGGACCATAGCTTTTTTAAATAACGCTGCCTATATAATATATACGAGGCTTATATTTTTCACAAATGAATCGAGATTAGAACCATAGCAGTCATATCATGTCGTGATAGCTAGTCTGATACCAAGACCAGTTCCATCCACGCTCGATGGGGTTGCAGCCTTGACTCCCCGCAACGCCGAGGTGGACGTGTAATTCCAATACTATATCTTGTATCCGACCTAGGATACTTCTGGCTCTCATATAAGGATGAATATATTTTCCGCAAACGAAACCCAATTAAGGTTCCGATTTCTTTCAGTTCCTTGCAATCGACTCATATTTCAAATATGCTTTGGAGTGCAGCATACATGTAACCAACAAGCCGGGGCACTCTCTTTATCAGTTCCATCAGCTGCGTAGCGGAGTGAGGCGGCGGCAATTATAATTATCACAGCCTGGCCTGGCTGCTCAGAACAAAAGCGCACCCCAAAGCATATATCTTTCCACTGCTGCCACAATCCCCCACACGACCTCCTGCAGGAACCCCATACCCTCTGCACGATATTCCCTCGCCAGATCCTCCCCTAGATAAAAACCATCTCCGCCATCGCAGCTGTCCAGTAATAAACCTGTCGCTGATTCGCGTGTGTTGTGCATGTGGTTTTGGCGGGCGCTGCTTCCAAGAAAAATTTCAAACGCGTCACAAAACCGGCCGGCGGCCGCCCTCCAACCTCTTTCTCTTTCATCTCCACCACCAACCGCTGTTTCTTTCGCCATCGCCGCTTTTTTCGCTTCTTTCACTCCTCGAAACAGCAGTTTGCATCCTAATCATCCCTGAAGCTGAGCTTCTTTCTCTGTATATTTTTCTAGTGATACAGGTGAGTGGAATATATCTGCGCGGGTCGACAGCGCAGCAGCGCAACAGTCGCCTGTTTTTCTCATTTCCCTTATCATCCATCCCTTTCACCACCCAAACCGGCGGAATCCAAGTTCTTCCATTCCATCGCAAACAAAAAGTATATATCACTCGCGCGATCAAAGAACAGCTCCATTCTAACTGCTCTCCATCTGCATCAAGTACCCTCCTCTCCTTCGCCCCTATTTAATTTTTTGACAACGTGAAACCGTTTTCTCGCTCGCAGAGCAAGATCGTTCCGCAAAGATGCCATATCGCGTTGGTAAGTCCTGACAATGATATCACTCGGATATCGCCAATGATATCGGAACAACTCATCGGCGCCATAAAGCCTCCCGCTGATGCAAACATGTTCGCGAATGCTCCAGAAATTTCTGCCAACAACAGAGCCGGCTGCAAGGGCGCCGTCTGCCAGCAAAGTAAAGCAAAGATCACGAAGGGTGAGATTCGACTCGGCACCTGGGTTGAGACCCCGCAGTTCTCCAGCTTCCAATGGCGATGCATGTAAGTATTCAACTCCACAATGGGGCCCCTCAACTTGGCATAACCAGCTCTTGAAGACAACTTGCATGCGCGTATATTCCATATGAATGCAGTTCTAACGATCCAATCTCATATCAGGGGCTGCGTGACACCAGCCATCGTGGCCAACCTCTCTAAGAGCATAGAGGACAAGGTCGAAGATCTTGACGGCTATGATGATTTGGACGACAAGTCCAAGGATCTCATCGCTAAGACCATTGCTGATGGCCATGTTCCCAGCGATGTCTGGAAGGGCGTAAGTATCATATTTCCTGCTCAAGCATTATGTATATCCGAGTTAGATACTAAAGCATCATACCTCGACTCAGGACCCGGAGCAGAATGTTCCTGGTGCCCGGGGAATGACAAAGTCAACCCCGAAGAAGAAGAAGGGTGCCAAAGCAGATGAAGACGACGAAAACGACGAAGAAGAGGAGGAGGAGAAGGAGGAAGAAGAGTAAGTTCTTGAACAATATACCCACAGCCGTAGAATCCTTGATATTGATACTATCCTCTCCAGAGCACCAAAGAAGAAGGCTGCCGCCAGGAAGGCAAAGGCTCCAGCAAAGAAAGAAGAAAAAGAAGAAGCAGCGTCTGCCCCCAAGAAGAGAAAGAAGGCTGCCGCCGCCGACGTGGAGGACAAGGCCGAGGAAGAGCCAGCCCCCAAGAAACGCGGGAAGAAGGCCGCCCCCGCCGAAGCCGAAGAGAAGCCAGCTGAAGAGCCAGCCCCTAAGAGGTCAAGGAAGGCTGCCGCCAAAGAAGAGGAAGCACCCGCTCCAAAGACTAAGAAAGCCGCTGCTGCCCAGAAGGCGGAGGAGCCCGCGCCAAAGAAACCTGCCAGCCGTAAACGCAAGGGTTCACCTGAGACAGTGCCAGAGGTTGAGCCTGAGGTTTCCAAGCCTGCCGCCGCTGCTCCTGCGAAGAAGGGCCGTGCGACAAAGAAGTCTAAGGTTGCCGAAGAGGAAGAGCCAGAAGCCAATGGCGACGAGCCCGCTGGCGCAGACGACACTCTTGCCGAAATAGCAATCGCCAAGCCGAAAGGTCGCGCCACGAAGAAAGGAAAAGCCGAAAAGGTCGAGGAGCCACCTGTCGAGACTGCGGTCGAGGAGGAAGAAGCTCAAGACGCTCCAAATGGCGAGCCCGCCGAGGCCACACCGAAGAAGAAGGGTGCAAGAGCCACAAAGGCGAAGGCTAAGGAGGAGAAGACGGAAGAAGCCGCCCCCGCTAAGCGCGGCCGTGCCACCGCCAAAAAGGCCGAAGCCGAGAAGGTCGAGGATGACGGTGAACCCGCAGCAGAGGAGCCTCCAAAGAAGAGAAGTCGAAATGCTAAGGCCACCATCGCTGGGAAGGACGAAGGCGCAGGTGAAGAGGCGGAAACTGCCGCACCTGCAAAGGCGAAGGGTGGCCGCGGCCGTCCCAAGCGCAGCTAGATCCGATCCCCCATGCCAGTAAGTAGCTTTCCTCAATCACAAAATTATTAAACGATACAACGACTAACATCACACAGTGTCTTCTCCCAACATGAAACAATGTCTTCTTACAATAATCACGCTAAGGCCGAATAGCTCTGGTCCCGTTCCCTCTATCCCTTGCTCCCACCTTCTCGTAGTAACCTGTTTCTCTCGGCGGCCTCTTACTCTCGTTCCCCGTTGCCCGTTTCTCCGCTAGTATGATCTCCTAATGTTGCGTTTTGTTTCATTAATTTCTCTATATTAACTTGTTGGGCTATACTATATCATCCACGCGTTCTACGGTCACTATTTTGGTTTTCACGTCAAGGCTTGATTCAATTCCTTATCGATCCACGTCACGTATCTTATTACAGAGCACATAGGAAAGAGAATACAAAGCGCCAATTCTATCTCTTATACGTATTCATAGCGTCCGTAGCCGTGCGCACAGCGTGCCAGTTGCACCGCGAGGTACAGTTATGTATGGCGACTCAATGGCACAGTCCGTTTATCAGCCAGCCATGCAATAACTCAAATAGATCTCAGAAGACGTTTATAGATCTAGCTTGAGAGACAAATATACTATTGATTGTTCGTAGTATTCGATATTCAGCCATGGATGCACGCGGAGCCATAACCCAATTTGCAATTGCTACGTAGATGCTACATGCGCGTGCACTTCACAGTATATCCTAACAACTCAGATCTTGCTACACTTATATACTTTCACCGCCACCAACGGCTTGGGGTTGAGTCCCACGAATTCAATGACCAGGCATGCGGCATGATCTTGAAACCCCTCTCTTCAGATATATTGCCCCTATAAATAAATGTATGGTTTTATAACCGAGGTTTTTTCACCCCCGTATATATAAGTATTTACACCTCAGCTATTGTGGTTCAATATTTCGAGATTTCAAGAAGCCAATGTCATTCTTGAATTAACTTTAATATTATAACAGTTACACGAACCGATAGATAGCCAGGCTCATTGGCTTTTCTAGTGATCAAGGATTAATTGCACTGGCAATTATTCTCCGAATAATATACCAAGCCTTTTAGCGTTATCAGATCCTGAAAGTGTGACTACAATCTAGCTAAGCCTCAATGTTATGAATCGAGATGCGCGTGCATTGAACCACTGGTCGGCTGGGGGAACGTTGGACGAATTCGTGCATAAGCGCGAAGGTGCTATAGAGACGACCGCTCAGCCACGAAATCAATTCTTCTTCACTAGTTAACTCCGAAGCTACTTTTGATAGCCCAGGGTCTTTAATGCTCTTCCAAATATTGAATCAATGTTGACAGAATCATCGCCAACCAAGTAAATAGAATGATTAATCTGCAAGTCTGTGACCCTGTTCGCATCTCCAAGATTGATCAGATCGATCAGACCAAGATATGCTCCACCGCGCACAATGTCCGTTATCAAACTAACAGAACGGCAGTTGATCGTATGTACTACCACAGCAGCTATGTGCTATACAAAATACCAAAAATTCGGAGCGGTGAATCCTCGAGTATAGATGCATACTCCACTGGTGCCCTCCGTTTGAAACTTTGAACTCGTTTTCGATCTCACTAAAGTATTCAATAAGCATACGCATATCCAATAACCTAGATTACATTCATGCAAGAAATCCAGGCATGCTCAACCAGCTGTGCGAAAAAGACTTTGGAAGCCTTCAACGCCGATTGCAAAACGTTACACATTACATCGTAAGGAAAGGAAACCAGGGCGGGTGCAGTTATGGCAACTCGAACCAACAAAAGGTAAAAATGAATGGGGAAAAAAGCACCACAGATAAGACTTGTAACTCCTCTTTTTTCCATAGACAATGCGATAGAATCTAGCAAAAGGAAATCATATTCCCAGATATGATTTGATGTAACACATGATACGAATGAATGCATGCGCCGCTAGCATGAAACGGCCGTAACGCAACAATACCAATACCATGAGACAAAAAATTCGATCACGAAGAGACAGCAAAGTATGCATCCAACTCGATCAATAATATTCATAATCTCCAACTCTATCCACGACCCCTTTCTTGTAGTCTTTGCCATACTCATAATGGCTGTTGATCGGGCACTGATCAATGCCCAAATGGATCTGCTTGTCGCGTCCGCTGAACCAACCAAACGCATACCGCTTGTTGATCTCCATCAGTCGCGCCTCCCGCTTCGATGTCGGCCATTGCTCCATCTGCTCAAAGTCCGTGACCATTTTACTCTGGTGAATGAACGTCAGGACCGACGCGATGGTACCAGGCTGTCGCGGCAGGAATGGGGCCTTGCGGCGCTTGAGGACTAGGAAGAGCGTGGCGAGAAGACCCGTACAGATGACTGTCGCCAATGCAAATGAGACGTTGATGGATGTCGGCGTTTCTTCATCGCTCGCAGAACGATTGAGGAAGGAACCCATCGTAACGGTGAGAAGTTCGATCAGCACCGAGTCGAGGGTTACAAGTGCGAGGAGCCAGTGGCGATTTCGAACAGCCTTGATGGTAACCCAGCCAGGGATGGTGCCAGTGTAGTCCATGGTAAGAATGTTTGGGAGTGCATTGCCGTAGCTGAGGGTGCGGAAGGGCTGAATGATGCGGAGCTGCTTGTCGAGGACCTCCCAAATCGACTTGATAAGGATACCGAGGAACGTGGCAGTAAACGGAACATTCTGAATGAAACCCTTGCCGCTGTTGGTGAACGACAAGATGGGCATGACCGCCAGGACAAAGACCAGGAAAATCGCAAACGGAATCGCGGTGAGCAGTGTGAAGATTGGATGATTGGGAGACTCCTTCTTGATTTTCTTGCGTTTTGACGCGTGGAACTCCGGGCGATCGGCCATGGCGACGTCGGCGCCGAGGTAGAGAGACATCTTGTGAAGACGATATCGTCGTTTCGATAGATGGTCGTGGATCTGCTTCTCGTCCGCCTCGTCAAGGCCCTTGAAGTCCATGAGGATGTGCGATTTATTGGCCATAGCAGCGATACCAGCAATACCAGAGACATCGCCAACGAGACCGCTCTTACGGCGCATGATGAGGACTTGGAGGCAAATACCAGTCAACCCGACGAGGGCAAACATCGCTTCGAGAGGCCGGGCGTATTTAGAGTCGACTCTGAGATATTTTTCGTTAAGATTGCCCAGCTTTGCATTGGAGGCCATTTCCTCATCGCTGAAGCTCTCAGTATCGAGGAGGGCTCCTAGCAAGTTAGGAATAACAGCGTAAGAGATCAAGTAGCAGAGAGAACTGCATGCCACAGCCCATTGTCGATATTTCAGCCCTTGGAAGGGCGTCAGAAAGCTCAGGAACTCAAAGTAATCCACGTTAAGCGAGTTCTTGGCGATGGAGCCTTGCGGTTTTGACATCTGGTAATACGGCTCATTCCGCTTAACTTCCGTGTCCGTCACCTGCCAGAGGACACCGAATATCACACCGACAACCGTAGGGACGTATTTCCAGGCAATCCATTGACCTATCGGGACATTTCTTGCGAATTGGTACTGGATCAAACCCTTGTTGCCAATAGAGTCAGATAGCTGGATAAGATATTCCGTAACCCCAGCAAGCCCCAGCGTCAATACGTTAAGGAACGTGAGATACGGCCAGTCCATCTCCCACGGTCGCCAGTTGGGTGGATGCGGATCAACAGGAATGACAAGTTCCTGTCCGTAGAATGTACCTCCGCTCCTTATCCCGGGATAAGATGTGTCATGGTCGCCTAGAACGGGTCAGCAATTGGATTGCGAAGAGGGGACGGCAAAACATACTAAGGTCGAATGCACTCTCCGTGTGCTTGAGACCGCGGAGTTCGATTCCTCTGCTGCTATAGGATATACCCGATCCTTTGTCGTCGCCATACAGAGGGAAGCTGTCGTAGGATGATACATCAACTGTGGACGTGTCGTGTTAGAATCTGTATTTATGGAAGAAACCTGGCGAGAAACTTACATCTGGCTCCGCTCTCGTCGTCATCATCATCATCATAATCTGCCTCCTTGTCGTGCAACTTTGCATAGTCGTTGTTATCAGCAATATTGGGTTTTCTACCGGCCGCTACTGTCTTCATCCTCTGAAGTGTCGAGCTACCGCGATCGAATAGCCGCCGCGCCATAGTCGGTTTCCGGATAACATCGCCACTATCTGTGCCCGGCGATAGCGTCGACTGCGGGTTTGATTGATGTGGTGTGATGTTAGCTTGCATCACCGCTCCGGCGCCCATAACACCGGCTGCGATTGCTGCGATCGATGTCCGTCCACTCTCCGGGTCCGCATCGTCGGGCGATTGCAGGTTTCCTCGGCTGTCAAAGGCCGGCGAGGAAATCCTGATCGGAGCCGCGTCGCGGCTGGGAAATAGGCTCGCCGTTGGTTGCAATTCCGGCGATGACGACGCCGGGCCGAAATGTCCTGGGTAATCGTAGAAACCCTCGTAATGCTCGTCGTCGTAGGGCGTCCCTGCTCTCTGTCCTACATGCGAATCCGTCGTACCTGTTCCCGTCTCAGCCGTACCAGTGGGCGAATTGCTCGATTCGGACGGCGTATTCGAGGCGACTGGTCTCCGATTGATTCTCGGCAAATGTGAATGGTCTCCGCTCCCAGTGTACTGCGGTATCGAGGAAGTGGAGGTGGATGGAGTATATGTAGGCCGTGCCGGCCGTGTACTCGTCGTCGTATCATCTGGCGCAGTAGGTTGCGTTGTAGCTGTTGGCTCACTCGAAACATATGGTTGGGTTGGCGGGTTGTTCCCCGTAGGGTCCCAAGGTTCGTATTCCATGGCGTCGGACGTTCAAGATATACGATGACTTCGAGTATATGGGCTCGGTCGCAGCCGCAGGTAGGTAATTGAGGATGTTCAGGTCGTCCGTCAGCTCTGGTCCGGGTGGGATGCGGAGCTTGTCAGCTCAGCTTTAGCGGGCCAACGAAGAAGCGCGGCTGTCAAGCTAGTAAGTTTCTGCTGCTTATCGCTGCAGCACCTGCATGCTGTGGAAGAATAGAGAAAGAGAGTCGGGGTAGTAAAAGGGAAGAAAGGGAAGAATGTGAAGGGAGGGTGACAGAAGGATATGTGTATTCCGCTACTGCAACCTATACGACGTAGGTACTGCTGTCTTGAGAAGGCAGACTTTTTTTCCGTCCTGCCTTCAGCTATTCTTATTTGGAAGTTTGGGCTGTCAGCTTTCGGTCGCGATCCAAAACTGTTAGGCCGAAAGGCACTAGTGACCGGCAGGGTTTATATCTCTAATTCCAGCACGACGGTCTGCCGTCTGCAAGGAGGGCAGGTGGAGGGATACGCTGCCAGCCCCGCCGCCTTCAGCGACACTCCGTTTAGCGCTGCCGTGAGAGACCTGCATAAGTAGAGGCCGCCCTCTTATCCGCTGATAGGCTCGACGCCTTGGAAGTCTCGTGAGCAGGCCCACTGCGGGCGTCCGAGCAACAAGAAGACCCGGTGAGAGACTCAGAGTCTCGACACTTTTCGCATCAAGAGCCAGCCCCGAAGCGAGGGGTCGCTTCTTTGTCTAAGGCACCCCTCTGGTGTTACATGCACACAGAGCAGCGAGGCTTTGAGCGGCGCGCCCTTCATGATCCTGCACCCCAGAGGCCAATCCTGCAGATGCGAATGGCTCCTACTTTCGCCTTAGCTCCGAGTCACGCGAAATAGTCAGGCAAAAAGAGAATGGAGTGTCCACAGAGCTATTTGGAAGCATCCGAGCAGGCATCCGGACTAGGCCTCTTGCAGCAAGAGGGGCAGCAGCCAGCTGGAATAGGCAAACGAACGGGATTCTTGTGTGGCCAGTCCTCGCCCAAGTCCCATCCAGGCGCTGCTATTTTTGCCCGGGAGGGCATGGGTCCTGGTGCGGCTGAGCCAGGGCCAAGATGGTGCCGAGACACACTGAGATCCAAAGCGAACGACCTGTTGGACGACACTGGTGAAGCGAGGACGAGTTTGGGGTCAGTGCAAGGCTCTAAAATGGGCCCGGTTAGCGTTGCGATCCAGAAACCCGGAGATGGATGATGGCGCGGGCGCTCACCCGTTGACGTTGGCTCTCGAGACTAATCACGGACGCGGTGACATGACGTTGATGTAATGTGGCCCGATTCAATTTCAAATGTTCGTGGGTTCGTGGAAGTTAACCTGCATGGAGCACGGATTGGAACAGGCCATCCGTCTGTGTTGCGATAGACGGACCCTGCGTTGGTCTGACGTTGTCTTCGGCCGATCACGGCAGTCAGTTCGAGCAGAAGGGAAATTCGACGAAGACTCCACCACGGCTATTAATAACTCCGACTGTGGTATTTTCGTATCCTACTGCTGTATCTTATCGCAATAGTTCTCGAAGGGGTAGTCTAATATACAATAACATGCTGTAGGTGGGATCCTGCAGATAGTGTCCCAGTACGTTATTATCGTCGCCTATCGACGTCTACGCGGCCGCGGCAGAACTGATGATTTCTTGCTCTATATATAGACCCACGTTCGTGTCCCTCGGCCGGCCAGCGTGATTAAAAATTTGCGTCCACCCGCACACAGACTACCACGACCCGAATCCAGGGGCCTTTTCAGGGACGTCCTGACCACGCGTGCATGTGCAAGTAGGCACGTAGGTAAGAGAGACCTGCATGGGCCCGGACACCATCTCGGCCTGTTCGCTGAACGGACGAATTAGCCCGTATTGTCTGAATAATTTCTTGCATGGCTCACGTTGATTCGGTTGGCAGATACTAGAGGTATGCATTAAAATGGGTTTACTTTGGTACGCAACGAAATGCCGGTACTGTTGATGTGCAACGCTTGTACATATGACAGCAATCTGGCACCCTTCAACTTTGCAAGTTTGAGTCGTCTGGGGTAGACGTGTGCATGGTAACAACTAACCGACCAAACATGCTGATTATTCGGTCTGGGCCCAATTCGATGGGGGGGGTGTTCTCGGATCGATATCGGCTAATACGGATACGCAGCAATTGTCCAAAACATTCATCACTATATCGATATGGCACTGTCTGCTCCCACAATAATACCTGCCTCAATGGGATTTCAAGCGAATGTGAGAATATGGATTGGTAGAAACCAAATTTGTGAAGCCCAGGTAAATTCAGGTTCAAGTATCATACTATCAGCATGTCAGTTTCTTATCTACTAATCTTTACGGCGAATGTTACGATGACACCATAAAGTCTGAAGATAGCCAATGTGGGAACTCGTGGGATGTCGACCGCCGACGGTCCCGTCCGTGGCCGATGGCATCGCTGCTTGACAGCAATGTCGGGGCTTAACGGCATTCGGACAATGTTCATATTGGGCTTAGTCCTGGCGAGAAGTTTCAGTGGATATGCACAACAGCAAGGGAAACCTCGCACGCGGCTGACCTCTCAAACCCGTCCTCAGTCGAGTTTCGATATTAAGATCAGCCTCAATATTGCACGCATCCGAAATGCACACGATATCAATAGGGACGTGCATCTGGCGCTCAGGTGTCAACAAGTTGAGACACCCTCGGTTCGAACAAAGATAATTAAGAATTTGCCCAGACAATGCGGCCGCAGCCGCTTGAAGGATCAAATTCGTGGGATCCAGCTGCAATTGGCTCCCTGCCCGCCGGTTAATAACGCTGCTCCATCCCTTTCCCGCCAAGACGCTTAGCATTCGCCCACTTCCCTTGGTGGCAGGCTGCACAATTTCGGATTTGCCATGGCAGCTTGCTTGCTAGTCTCACAGACCACTGCCAATTTGTGTGTAACGGGAGCAGAGGCAAGCGGCCCTCTGTGCGGTCTGCAGGCCAGGCGCCTGACCCAGTGGCTTGCTTTACATTGGGTTCAGCTGGTTTTGATGGAGCCCCTTTCGAGCGTCGCCGTCTGTCCGGCTCTTTAAAAGCCTCAGGGCCCCTTGGGCGACTTTCTCGCTGTTGATCTTCTGTTCTTGGAGAAAGCACCATCTATATCTACTGGATTGTCGTCGCGCCGTCGGATTCCAAAATCTAGTATCGTTGTTATCATTCCTATAAATCGGTAGAATTCACAAAGCCAAATTTTGTCCACTCCTTATTACTTTCGGTTTTACCACCTTCCCGGGCCTAATTAAAAACAAGTCAAGATGCGACTGTCCGCTGCCCTGTCTACACTCCTGTTGTCGTCGTCGCTTGTCCACGCGCAAGTGGCCAACAACGACGTCGACTTTTCCACAGTCTCGATCTACGGCGACCTCAAGCGCTGCCTCAAGGCCGTATTCGTCCTCGACTATGGCATCAACGGCGGCCCCGTGCAGCGCAAGATCGGATGCGAAACCAACGATTGTCTCTGCCGGGCAGACACACTAGAGCAAGCCGTCGTCACCGCTGGCAGCATGGCGCAATCGCAATGCAGCAATTCGAACGACAAGCTCAGCGCAACATCGATACTGACGGCATACTGCTCGGACCACGGATTCACGGATGTGATAGCAGTGCCGACGGGTAACAATGCAGGTGCGGCCGCTGTCACTGTTTTTGCTACTACCACTGTCGCGATGGTCACGCAAACGGTCACTGTGTCCGCTGCGTCGTCGGGGCTTCTGAGTCCGCTGTTGCTTGGACGGGGAGTGCTGTTCGGCGCTGCGACGGTGGCCGTGGCCGTTGCGGCTATATTGGCCTGAATTCCGATTCAGGCGCTTGATTTTCGAACTTTTCGAACTGGAGGCCTGCATGCATATGTTGACGGGGTTGTCTTTGTTCTAACTTTTTGGCGTTGGGTTCTTTTCGTTTTTCGACATATATAGCTTCAAATCAAGACGTTAAGTCCACAAGTTCCAACTCTCCAAGTCCGAGTCCTAGTCCGACTCCCAGTTCGACTCCTTCGGCGTCGCCAATTGTCTCGACGGTGTCCAACTCGGTGATCACTACTCTCTGGCAAACAGTCACGACTGGACCGTCGCAAACGCAAAGCTCTTCGCCGCAGCAATCGTCGCCGAGCGATGAAGCGCCGAAGAAGAGCATCGTAGGCCCAGTAGTGGGCGGCGTGGTAGGCGGAATCGTTGTCATTGTCGGTGTTGTATTCCTGACTATCTTCTTTATGAGACGGTCCCGACAGCGGGGACAGTATATGGCTACGGAGGATACGACACCTTACTCCCAGGGGTTTGTCGGTGGTATTGAAGATAAGCTCGTCGGCGGCACCCAGTATTCGATGGCAAACCCGCCTACCGGTCGTGCTCGTTTGGATCTTTAATATGTCTGTAATGCATTCGTCTGTCTAGCTGGGACTGGTTGCATTGTGTTTATCTTGCTTCCTGTTTCTTAGCGCATATATGCATGTAAATGAGAGTCTATATACCTACAAGCCGTTGCACTGTCTAGATCGCGTCGAGTAACTGGTCTTCGGGAGCGTCCGACGTCGTGCGAGATATCGATGTATGGTTGTGCAGTTGTGCAATTGTGGAACGCGAACGTGAGCATGGCTGTGAGCTGTGGGAAATGCAATTGTTCCTGCCTTATGCCGGATCTTATCTAATCTTATCGCCTGCAGAAGCGTGCAGCCATTTTTTGCGCCGCCAAAACCAAACGCCGGAAAATTCTAAATTCAAAGATCCCACCAGACGACCGCCCCACCACCACCACCATCACCAACCGGCATCGGCGGCGGCCACGGACGACAAGAGGACAGCCCCGTCTACCGCGACCACCCTCACTAAACCTGGTGACACTCCTTCGCCCGAATCCGCACCAATGGTCCTCGAATGTCCATCCAATGCCCCCGTCCCGACCCTCCCGCCTGTCTCTTCCTGCTGCCCTTCCTCCTGCCGCCCAGGACCCGCGTCTTCCTGCGCGCGCTTCTCAAGAAGAATCCCGCCTCGAAGACGGTAGCAGCACGCCCGCTGAGCACGAGGGCTGCCGGATGTCTGCGACAGCCACACTTGCGATGCCTCCCGCGACCCCGCCTGGTCGTCAAGGCGACGTGTGCTCCGCGAGCAGCCATCGCCCGATACACCTCCAGCGCCGGTGACACGGAATCGAAGCTGGAGCCCGCCTCGCCCGCACCCGAAGAGTCCGAGCCGGAGCCGAGGAAGGGACCGCCGCTCGACGCATTCAGCTCACTTGAACGAAAGGTCAAGAACTTCCACCGGCAAGCCCTCAGCAGCTACGTTCTCTCGCAAGAGAAGAAGCGGAAGGCACGCATGGTCGAAAGCGACCATGAGATCGAACGCGAACGAGAGGAGGTCTCGCGGATGGAAAATCTCATTAGAGAGGAGCTGGAGGTTGCCGCGTGGGACTGGCGGGAAGCCGACCTTGAGGAGGGACATAAGCCCTTCTGGGACCTGCTGCGTGAAAAGCCGCCGGAGGAGGAGGCCACACCCATACCCAAGCAGATATCCAATCTGCCGGACATACAGCCGCCATTCCCCGATGGCCCACCGCCGGACTCGCTCGTTTGGAGGGCTGCTCCTATGGCCGGCAAAGACGCAGCTGGGACGGAAAGGTCGAAGGTGGACACGAGGGGTCATGTTCCGAAGCGGTTGGGGAAGAGCGGGTCGATATCATACCGGACGACACGGCTGGATGAATTTGTGCTGTTCGCGCCGCCATTCACGTCGCCGGAGGACAAGGAGGAATACTACGCTCTCTACACCGAAAAGTTCTTGCCGCCCCACCTGCAGCTGGAGAACACGCATCCGACGCCGCCGATCATGCGGAAGTTCACACCGCCAGAGCCTCGACCGGGGCCGTGGAGCCTCGATATGCCGTACCCGTCCGTGTTTGGAGTCATGGGGCCCGAGTCTACTGGATTCGGCGGGAACGGCTCCTCGCCGTCGGACCAGCTGTTGCAGGACCTCGAGGCGGAATGGGACATGCGATGGACTCCGACAGCATACTCGCGCCTGTTGTACACTCTTGAGATCGCACGGGAAGACGGCGTCGACGTCCTCAGCTCTCTGTTACTACAACGTCGGCAGCGGGAAGTCATATGGATCACGAAGCGCCTCATCGATAAGCGACCGGACATCGCGAACCTGAACCTCAAGGTCTGGCTGCAGACCAGCGCGGCGGCCGAGCAGGAGAACCCAAAGGAGCCCAACATGGCGGACGACATACAGCAAGGGATGACGTTCTACGCGCGCAAGGAGCTCGACGACATCAGCCGGCGGCGGCGCGGCGTGGGGATCCTGCTCAGCAGTCTTACGTCCATGCTAATCAGCGGATGGCAGGCGGACCAGGAGAACAGCAAGACCGTCTTCGGCGCTCTGACCATGATCGATACGCCGTCGAATCTGGGCGAGAAGGAGGAAGCGCAGACGGCGAGCGAGCTGTTCGACTCGGCTTTCTCACACGTCCTGCACAGCCCCGCCGAGCCGCCTGAGGAGGAACTCATGGAGATGACTCCGCAGGAGATATTTTCCACCGTCGCGCAGCTGATCGCGTACCTGCACATCGAGAAGCATGTGCCGCCGATAGTATATTCGCCCAAGCATCCGCGATTGCACGAGATGCAGGGCGAGATCATGCGTGTCATCTCGTCGGACATCGAGGCCGCCTTCGGCATGGAGCTCGGCCTCAGCATGCCGCGGCCGGACCTGGGCAACGGACGTATCGACTGGGCCCTCTGGCTCGAGCTGGTGAATTGCATTGCTGCCGAGCGCGGACTCGGCGTAAGCGCGACCTGGCTCATGCTCCGCGGTGCGGACTGCATCTCCTGGTCTCCACCACCTGGCTCCCCCGCCGACAGCGATACCACAGCACCAGCACCACCCCGCCACAGCCTACAAGACCGCAAGCTCGTCCTACCATCCTACCTCATCACACAGGCCACATCGACGGTGATGTTTAACGCCGCGCTGGACGCCTGGCCGCCGGAGACGCCCGGCCGAATGCTCCGTCTGCTGAAAGAAATATCGCGAATAACCGGCCCCTTCGACATGAACTTTGCGCGCGAACTACTCGATCACTCTGAGGTCAACATGCACGCGTCGTACGCCGAGGATATCCCCAAACTACCCGTGAAGGGCAAATGGGAATTGGACGTCTACTACTCCATCCTCGCGGGTACCTGCTTCCGGCGGGACCTAACGCAGACGATCCGCGTCTGGGGTGAGATCGAGCGGGTGCTAACCGGCAACTCCCCCATCCTCAGCGTGCGCCGACAACCCGGCGAGAAGCTCCCACCCGTTGAATTCGCGCCGGACACGACCTTCGAACACCCCTGGTACATCCTTGCCATCGTCATCCGCCACTTCCGCGACCGGCAACGCTTCGAGCTCGTGCGGTACCTTGTCCGCAGCGCGATCCGCGAAGGACGACTGGAGAAAGAACCCAGCTTTATGAACCTGATGCTGCAGCATGCGGGCGACAGTCGGGACCACGCGCTCGCGCAGTTCCTGCTGAGTCGTCTGGAGCCACCGCTGGCACGCAGCACGATGACGTCTGTGCTGCACTTGCATCTCCGGTTTGGTCAGCAGCGGGAAGCGCAGGCGATGCTGGACTTCATGAAGCGGAATGGTATAGCGGCGGATCCAGTCGACCTTGGCATCCTCGCGCGGAACACGTTCAAGCAGAGCCACGCGGAGGGATACGCATTGATGGACAAGGCCGCCGCGCGAGTCAAGACTCTCCATGCGGCCGACGGTACACCGACTACGAAACCCTGGTCGGAAGGCGTGGTGGTGCCTGTCGTGCAGCAGCGGCGGGAAGACCCCATCGGCCCGAACGCGTGGTTCGTCGTGCTGCTGGCCGCCCTGCGCGACGGCAACCGCGAAAAGGCAACGGAAGCACTGCACGCGCTCGGCATCGACCTGGGCGACGAGTCCGCCGCGTCGAAAATGGGCATCAAGATATTCAACACGCTGCTCGCAAGCGTCTGTCGGCGGGAAGGGTCAGTGCAGGGGATGCGCATGTTTAAAATCTACTGCATGCCCAACACGGCGCTACTTCGGCAGCTGGACGTTTCGTTGAAATCCCACCGCAGCGGCGACAGACGGCTGGACCGCGGTACGCATCGCGATTCCGGCCGCAACGCTGTCGGCATCCGCACTCGCCGCCCGCTCCCCGGCGAACAGTACATCCCACACCCCAACTCCCACCTTCACCGCCAACACGACGGAGAAGAGGAAGAGGAACGGCAGCGCGGCGGTGTGATCGTGCCGAACGTAATCACGCTCCGCACGATCGTCCACCAGGCCATGCGAGAAAAGCGCGATTTCAACATCACCCGCCGCATCCTGTCCCGCCTGCCGATGGACAGCCACGCGGAATCCTGGATGCGGCGCAACGCGTATTTCGAAATGGGCTGGAGCGCGGTGCTGGACTGGGCACGGGGATTCTGGGAGATGATGGACTATGGGAAGGACGAGTGGGTTGCGCTGACGACAGTCAAGATTGTCGGCCCGCGCACCCCGCGCTTCAAACGGCCGGAGCAGCAGCCCGACACGTGGGAACCCGCGTACGAGGAGGAAAGCGAAGATGGAGAAGGGGAGGTGCTGGACGACGGGCTAGGCGAGGAGGAGGTTGAGGAGGACTACGAGGCCGTCGGCGTGGAGGACGGCGAGGAAGAATACCCCGTTGACGTCGACGACGAGTCGAGCGATGCGACTGAGGATGGCACTCAAAACTAACGGGGTATTGTACATACTGTATATTAGCGGCATCTACCACATATACCTAGCCATTAACATTCATGTAAATATATATTATATACCGCCTACAGATAGACGGTGGATAGATTAGAGCCTGTACGAATATCATAACAAATATTTTACCACTTAAGTACTTCAGGAATTCAGGTATACACTTCTGTGTCATTCAAACAAGCAGCACGGATATCGACATGGTACATTTGTATAGGTGACGGCCGCAAGCCAGTCTGCCTTGTAGATACCTGTGCATGAGTAACTTTTCCACCGACCGGTCCGCCTATCCACCGTACATATACATGACCCCACCCACCGCTCATACGAATAACTAAATACATACACCATAAATCATTACAAAGGATAGTCCCCAACAAGCAAGCAATACAAGCATGCTATACTAAATGCATAAAGGCTAGGATATCACGATCGAGAACCGAAATGGGGAAATATATAAGAGGTATATACCAGCCAACCATCAGATATGAATCAAAACATATGCAACACCGCAAACACCCGCCATAGATAAAAAACCACACACGCCGTACCCTCCTCAACTTTTATTCAAACACCATCCAAGGAGGTAAAGGGTTACCGCCGGTCGACTTCGAACCCGCCGGTGACCCACCCCTGCAGCTGCACCGGCTCACCAGCAGTCTGTATCCGGTCATGATTACTCCTCGCCGCAGCCTCCGTCGCGGACACACCGCCACGGACACCGTATAGACTCTTCTCCCGCGAGAACGGCTGCGGTGCAAACGTCGTGACGGCCGGCCGGCCGGGACCAACGCCCATGCTTGTGGTAAAGTTGCCAGGGCCGGCTCCAGCTACAGCTACACCGTCATCCGGCAGCTGAACGCGGCGAGTGGATGGATGACCCGCAAGTGGATGATAGTTGTGCGCGTGGCCGTCGACGGCAACGTTATTCTCCTCGTCTGGTATCGCGCCCCGCAGCGGCGGCAGCGCGGAGGCGAGAGTCGTGTATGCGGTCGAGATTGGTGCGATGCCATGCTGCACCATTGACGGTAAGGCGTGGTGCTGCAGCAGCTCGAGCGCGCGGCGCTCGATGAGGTAGTCGGTTGCCTGGTAGGAGAGCAACAGGAGCAGCAGGATGGAGAGGAAGGTGAATATGCTGCACTAGTTAGCAGAGTTGTACTATATTTATATTTATATCTTGCACAAGCCGATTGGATGGGTAGATATATGGATACGAGGAGTGTGACACTCACATTACAATTACGCCGGCGGCGACGCCCACCTGCGACATGACGCAGTAGGTGTGGATTGCGCTGTTGATACTACTCGGGTCGTCACCGCTCGCGCTCGCGCCGGTGCCCGTCGACGAGTTGCGGCCGATGTCGATGCCAACGGCCTTGGTCTCGCTCGTGTGGTCGTCCAGAAACTCGAAGGGTGGCTTGGGATGCAAGCAGTTTGGTTCAAACGGGGCCGTGATGGTCGGGATATACAATGTCATGCTACGAAGGGAAGAAAAAAAAGAAAAAACGCAGCAGAGGGTTGGGACGCCAGCAGCAGCGACCGCCAAGATGAGGATGGGGAGCCGGTATATATACGCACACACGGATGCAAGTAGCGTGGATTTGTCCGGCGGGCTAGCTAGCCATCCATGCGTGTGCGCTCACTCGAGAAGGGCCTGACAGCAGCGTGTGTGTGTGGCAGAAGAGAGAGATTTGCTGGATCTCTGTTGCCTTTCGCCGGTCGAGGGTCCTTCTTGAACGGTATACGGCCGGGGTTTCCCCCCTTCCTCATCTCGAGCCCGGTCGACACCGCGCAACCCGACCCCGGCCAGAGGAGACAGCGTTAGCCAAGAGAAATTTCGATACGGATGGCACAGCAGCAAATGGAGGAACGACAAGGCGGAATGAAAACAGCCCCCGCGAGCAGGGTGGGCGAAAGAGGAAGGAAGAGAAGGTTGGGATAGCTTGTTTCGAGGGCCATCGGGATAATTATAGCAGCCGAGCCAGACAGAATGTGACGGGCTCAAACGCCGCACGTGGAGCCGAAACCATGTTTTGACTGTGTTACTCCAATCGTCCATGTGTGTATCTTTCTCGACAACGAGACGACAGCAGGACGAGGCAGCGAGTCGTTCGTTCCCGGGTTTCGAGACGAGGAAACGACGGGCTGCTGGAAGGCATACCGAAGCAAAGTGGAGACGGCGGCCTGCACGGGACGAAACCGGGCAGGTCGACGAGGGAGGCGCTAAGCGGAAAGCGTCGGCGAGGTGCGGTTTTGGGCTACCCGAGCCGGAGCAAGGCAGCGGACGCACAAGCACGCGCAGGCAAGCACGCACGCTATCTGCGGAGCATCGGGCGATAAGGCGAGGGGAGGGGAGGGAAGAAGGGAAGAAGGAATGGATCGGAGAATTTACTTACAAGGAGCACCAGAGGGCCAGCAGGATGACCTCGATCACGACGCTGACCCGCCTCCGTCTGGTGATGGCGAGAAGCGGGAAGACGATGAGAGAGGCCGAGGACTGCCAGGCGGGGCCACGCCGATTTTATAGACATGTTAGCGAGCAGGCTCCGTCGACGGGGCAAGAAAAAGCTCCGTAGAGGCTGATTGCGTGTGCACGATTCGGATGCGAGGACGGTAAAAGCGAGCACTGGACGTCACTAGGGATGCGGACGATGTTCTAGGCCGCTTCCCCAAAAGGCTGCGACTGATCGAAGTGGCTAGATCCCGGCGTAGGACACGAGACGCAGAATGGATCCTAAGGAAGGATAAAGAAAGGCTGCGATGCGAGCCAAGGAACGCATGCCGCCTGGCCAAGAAAGCCGGCACGGCCAAGGGCACTGCCGAGGGACAGGAACCCAAGGTTTCCGCAGCCTCAAGACGGCCAAGATCGATGTAACGTCAGGCGAGCGGCGACGACACGAACAAACGAACGAGCGGACGCAAAAGAACGGACGGCCGGACGAACAGACGAACGAACGAACGAATGGACGAGCGGACGATGAACGAGCGGACAATCGCAATCGATCGGGGCAGCCATGCAGGGCGACCGGACGATGGAGAGAAAAAGCTTAAATGGGACGAGAAGGGCAGGCGGGAAGACGAGAATGAGGCAAGTGATGGGCCGGCCGGGGACACGACAGGGACGGGGATGCAGACAAGATGATGACAGCTCGACGACAGCACAAAGAAACGAAAGAGCACAGCTTGGATGGCAAGGCGAGAGAAGAAAGAGAGTAGCATTTTGGGGGGGAAATGAGCTTACCAGGGCGACGAGGAGGACGGGCCGCCAGTCTCCTCGGCCGTCGGGCAGGCTGTTGTAGTCGACGGAGAGGGAGGCGGACCCATCTTTGACGACGAGGACCTCCTCCTGCTGGATGCCGAACTTGACGACGGAGAAGATGGCGGCGGCGAGGACGAGGATGGAGCAGAAGACCTGGACGGCGCGGGTGACGACGAGCAGGATGCGGGGGGTCTTGGAGGCTATCATCGCGGTCTGCCACGGGCGGCGATGCCGCTGACCTGGAATCGAGTCTGAGCCTCGGCGGGCTGGAATCGAATCCGACTCTGAGTCCCGGCCTGGGGGTCTCCGTCTGGGCCTCCTACCGGGCCAGGCGATCGCGAAGAAGGGCGTGGTGGAACGGGCGGTGCATGAAGAAGGTGCCAAGCGAGAGACGATGGTTTGGTCGGACTCTCGCGGACTGGTCGTACTGCTGTCGATGGTCGGAGTTCGGAAGGCTTCTTCCCGTCTTCCCGGCGCGGGCGTCCTCCTCTCTGCTTCTCCTTCTTCTTCTTCGTCTGCTGCTGTGTGGCGGAGTGCTGCAGGCCCATCTGTCGACATTTGAGAGAAAGAGGAGAAAGAAGAAAGAGAGGAGGGGGGGAAGAAGGTTAGGCCAGGTCGAGACAGGACAAGACCGGCGCGCGTACCGGCGTGCGTACGTATGTGATTGATGTATGCAGCACGATGCAGGAAGTATGGCGCACGTCTCGAGGGCGCGATCTGATTTGCCTATCGGATATAAAAGTGGCCCGCGGGCAGAGACTAAGGATGCAATGCTGGATGCAATACTAGATGCAATAACACGAACGAACAGTGGAATGGAACAGTGGAATAGATGGAAGCGAGAAGGGCAGTGGCAATGGCCCGGGGTGATTGAAGACAGGGCTGCCGAGCCAAGACGAGGAACAACCCGGCAGACAAAGAAAGCGATCGATCGAATCCCGGCTGGCGTGTCAGTGTAATTTGACGTGCGATGGATGGTTGATTAATTCCTTTTTTGAATTTTGAATCTTGTTGGACGGGGCTAGCGAGGCAGCTGTCTGCTAGCGGCTGTCACCTCAGTCCCATCGAGATGATAACTGACTGTCTGGATGATATGACTGTCTTGTGTGATTGGACTGTGATGTATGCACGCACGTATGGAGGGCGGACGAGAGCGGAAGGTGGGAGGATATGCAAGTATCGGGATGCTATGCGACGGCCCCGCTTCGAGACAGACGAGCGGGTCGGAAAGGAGAGGAACACAATGCAATGCAATACAATACAATATGACCCAATACGATGCCCGAATATAGATTGGAGTAATGGAGTGATAGGAAGAAGGGGGGGAGCAAAGTGGGAGTGGTGTGTAAGGAGTCGTCGTCAGCAGGTGTCAAGTACGCCAAGCTAGTCTTTTGCAGTCAATGAATCAATCAATGGATGGATGCAGGCGAGCCAGGGAGGCGGGCTGGAGGATCGAAGACGGGCGGGCGGACAGGCACCAGCGGGCGGGGCGCACGATGAGCGGTCGGAGCGTCGGTCAGTGTCCGGCGGTGGATGCTATGCAGGCGGCTACAGAAACGACGATGCTAGCAAAGACGGCGGCGACGATGGCGATGATGGCGATGGGGATGGAGATGAAGAGAGATGGAGAGATGGAGCGGATGGCTTGGACGGTTGAAACGGGGGCGAAGCTTTTTCTTGGCTGGCAGCGGATGGGAAACTTGGCAAATGCTTGTTTCTGACACGAGCCGACGCTTCTTTCTTCACTCCCTTTTGGTGCCCTCCGCCGCCGCCCGGGAAAATACCCCGAGACCAAGTCCCGCAGAGAGATAGAGCACGAGCCAGCAGGTGCCTTCTGGACGGACTGTGGATAGTGCCGTCCGTCTGCCACCGATTCAGGGAGAGCTGAAAGGCAGCCATTCAACGGCCAGATCACTAATCAGGCCGGTCCCCCTCTCCCCGTGTACACTCATTAATATAAAAAGCGCGTGCTTCTTATCTATCGAATAGTCTGAGATATCTACATTGGCGTGTTCGATGTTTATATAACTGTATGAGGAGGTTAACTTTACAGCGTCGATGGGGCAGGTTACACAGTCTTTCTCGCGGTCAGTGGAGGATCACCTTGGCGGCCTTGGCAGCTGACTCATTCTCCCTCTTCCCCCTCTCCCAGACCCCCGGAATTACTCTTTCCAGACTTGCAACAGCCCAACGACGTCCCTCCACTCCACTCTCCGGATCTGTATAAATATATTTGCATACGCAGGGACTTGTATCATGGCCATCTCCGCTTCTCTCCCTCCCCCGCATTGACACAACATATATAACGTTCTTCGACGCGATTCATATAAAATATATTCGAATATATTCAGAGGGTATATAGCAAGTCATAAAGATGGCCGCCGCCGTCGAACTCCACCTCGACCTGGATAAAGATCTGGACATGCTCCCCAAGGGTCTGAATATAGCTGGCCCCGTCTGTACCTCCAAAAAGGACAGGACCACCGCCGCCTCCTGGGTCGCCAAACTCAAGGCGTACGGCCGTTGGGACCAGGCCATCACCCCAGACACCGTCCTCCAGCCCCCCGGCCTGCCCATGCCTGTCGACGTCGCCCCCTACCCCGAGCTCGAGCCTTTCTTCCGCCACCTCGCCGACGACTCCTCCGCTGCCGCATTCTCCGCCCACTTTGACGACTCCCACGACGTCATACCCAATGCTGACGACGAGGATGAGTACTCGCCCGGCCATGAGCCGTACTACCGCACCGAGTTCCTCGAGTTCCCGCGCGGAGTCGTCTACGCGGACCGGCGCATGGATCTCTGCAAGATGGTCGTCGGACCAACCTCCATCGGCCGCCTGATGGAATCCCTCGAATCCAACACCTTCATCCGCCACTTCCTCCTCGGCAACAACATCATCGGCCCAACTGGCGCCGATGCCATAGCCGACTTTCTCGCCAAGCGGCCCGCCGCGATGCGCACTTGGTATCTCGCCGGAAATTGCATCGACGGGCCCTCTCTCACACTTCTCGCCGACGCAATGATCCACAGCCCCGTCATCGAGAACCTCTGGCTCAAGCGCAACCCGCTCGGCCCGGATGCTGATAAAGCACTCTTCAAACTGCTCTCTCAGCTGCCTCGCCTGCGCACCCTCGACCTCGACCAGACCGACCTCGGCGACGCCTGCCTCGCCCGCCTCTTCGCCAACCTCTGTGACCACTTCTCCGACTTCCTCCCCATCGCTCCGCCGTCACCGCTCAACTCCCTCTACCTAAACGGTGCGGGCGTCCTCCCAGCCGCGACCCCGCCGTCGACGTCGCCCTCAGCTATACACTACATCTCTCTCTTCCTCTCCCAACAAACCTGCCAGCTAACCTCCCTCTACATCTCCAACAACCTCCTCGGCGACG
Organism: Drechslerella dactyloides; assembly: GCA_020064725.1. Taxonomy (NCBI): domain Eukaryota; kingdom Fungi; phylum Ascomycota; class Orbiliomycetes; order Orbiliales; family Orbiliaceae; genus Drechslerella; species Drechslerella dactyloides. The sequence continues at coordinate 1,362,247 of JAGTWJ010000017.1, forward strand.
CCGGCCTCACCACCCTCGCGTCCGGCCTGCGCAAAAACACCTCCCTCGAGCGACTATCCCTGCAATCCGTCGGCGGCGGCAGCGAGGGTTTCTCCGCCCTCTTCACCGCGCTGACATCCCACCGTGCCATCCGCATGCTCGACGCCGGCCAATCCTACGCCACCATCGACCTGAAAATGCAATTCAACGCCCTCGACGACGAAGCCGTACCCGCCATCGAATCGCTAATCACATCCTCGCAAACACTATCATACCTGGACCTCGGACACACCTACATCTCCCAAAGCGGCCTAAACACCCTCTCCCGCGCCGTCGCAAACAGCGACACCCTCCTCTTCTACAACGCCCGCAGCCTGCTAACACCCGACAACCGCTCCCGCGACGCCCGCTCCATCCACGCGGAAACCAACCGTTTGAAAACCGCCGTCAAGGAAAAACTCGAGGCGAATATCCTGCGGGATTACGGAATCTCGTACGACGAGTGGTTTAATAATGAACGGCGGTGGCTCGTGAATGACCGTCGGGACGTCCGCGCAATCGACAGCGTGTACCGAAATCGCGACGCGGGGATGGCGCGCCGTGGACAGATGGTGCTGAAGAAGTGGTGGACGGCGGAGAACGAGGGGGTGTTGCGCGCGGCCAGCGGGCGGAGCTGCGCTTTGCCCGTGCGGACGGAGGCTGAAGCCCCCGCGACGGTTGAGGCTACCTAGCGTCGTATCTCATTGTATTGCATCAGGGTGTGAACTGTGTATGTTCGGTTTGCGAGTCCAATCGAGTTATAAAAAAGTTGGTCCATGTTGGAATATTCGGAGCATCTTGCAGCGGTGCGTTGTATGGATCGGGGCGGATATATGCTTAAGTATATATCTTTATAGCCATCTCTTGCGGTTATATAATCTACCGATTCACCTGCTAGTCTTGGCGTAACCTGCCTTTACGACTCGTAAACCGTATTTGAGGCCGGATATCCGGCACCAATGACACGCACCAGCCGTTTTAGATCGTATGTTGTACATAATCTTCTACGAGGCAGCGGGCTGTGGGCTTTTATTAATATCCGTGTAGGTAGTGTGGTTACCTGCCTTGTTTAAATTTCGTGTCACTACTATGCATCATGGTTCTCTTGATCGTGCGTATATATATTGAATCTGCAGTGCTCGAGTAGCTTAGGCTATATATCGCTGGTACATCGTTGCTGCATCTGTAGAATAACGGGGGGAACACCGTTGGCTGCAGACGGACGTGCATATTGAAGATGAGTGAGTAGTATGCATGGTCACACTGTACAAAGTACCCGCAGAAGAGTATAGCGGTGTATGTGGGTGGCAGGCAGGTAAGTTGGTAGGCATCTACCTACCTGTCTTGGCGTTACTTGCACGCATGCGTATGTAACGGTCCGGTGACACGGATACATATGTATGTGCACTGCATACGTGGCAGGCTGAATTTCGATCTGTTAGGAAAGTCTGGTTTCGCAAGCCAAACCCACACAGTTCCAAGAAAGTCCGGGTGTGTGATGGGAAAGGATGTGATGAGGTGGTGGTCAACAATCACAGAGAATCATATTGTCATGAGGCCGTTCTCAGCATTGATGGAATGATGAAGAGCAGGCTTCGAAGTTGAGAACGATAAATAGCGTCGTGGAATTATGAAAGTGGGCTGAAATATACTAATAGGTGCAGATATCGGATAAAAACGTTCTCGGAACGATCAAAATGTGGGTGACTGCCACTACATCTACGTGTGCCTCAAAAATATGATAGTCTAGTTTCGAGGATAACCCTAGGCTTTCTCTTTCCCGAGTAAAATAACTCCCCGGCATGGAATGCTGCTGCCCCAGTAATCGTACTGAAGTTAGCAGCAAAACCGTAGTGCAGTGCTCTAGAGCTCTTTCGAAATTTCCCGCTAAATTTATAAAGCTTTGATAGGAAGTCTCTAACTCTCCGTCGCTGCAGACAGTTAAAAATTCGATCAACAGATCCTCAGTCTGGCTTTCGAAAAAATTCCCTCATTTTTAAAATTCTTGCACCCATGTTCTCTGGGTACCGTACTTCTTTGTCCCAGGTAGGCCGTTGTTTCACTAAGCTATGGTACACTGAGTCTCATCGATACAGACTGCATGTATATATGGTTTTTATGACAATGTGATATGTGGGTCACGTTCGGTATTAATATGTTCTAGTTTTCGGCCCGATACCGTGCTAGCGCGGTGCTTTGTTGGCACGAGTGCCACTGCGATTTGTAGACTGAGACTGATCATGATAGTTTACCAACAAGAGCCAGGGTGCAGAATTTAAACACTCACGATTCTCATGAGAGTCATCTGGAGTTGAATTGTTAAAATCTGGGTTGATTCTTGTAGCTCGCCGGCCATGCGTTCTTCTCCGGCCCTGGGACTGGCAGCCCGGTTTACGAGACAAGGCCAGATGACACAGATCGAATCAATAGTGAATAAACTGTAAGACAGATAATTCTCTAGCTATAACGCGAGGCAGCAGTACGTAAGGTACTGGCTTACATAAAAAACAGAAAACATAAAACATATACTTATAAGATATTGATATCCGCTGAATGTTATGATTCTCTTTGCCTATTTCGATACTCCAAGCTTCCAGCTTTTCCCGTAGCCACTTAGAAGATTCGTATTAATCGAATTGTCTATCGACATAGGGTTAGGCATCGCAGCATGCTTAGCAGTTGACAACGCGACCTCGCATCAACAACAGGCTTAATTGATTTGCCTCAACACGGAGAGGCTGGTCAACTGAACCTGACTGACTGCACTGTACATGGATATATACTCCATGAAGATTGACTTGATATCCAAAGTCGTGTCCTCAGCTGGTATATATTTAAAGTCCGTAGTGCAGTTATTCTACTACTCCTTTGATATGAGATCTTCCTACTCATGTTTCTCGATATATGCAACACACTTCGAGCGTGCAAGTTTAGCATTCCCAGCTATATGATGGTATTTCGAACGGACGGGAATTTATATAGCACTCGGATACTAGACTCTTCCTTAAACTGAGAAAATAAGTACACTCGCGCAAATGCCTTACGGCAAAAGGACCTCTAAAATGTATACTCAAGGTATACTTCAGCGCAGATCCATGATAACGGCCCTGGACAGAACTCGAGCATAAAAGCCTCAGCTACAGTAATCGACCTCTATATTTTAATATAGAGTAGAGAAAAGTTACACGTATACCTCCCCCTTGCATGCATAGGCGTCGATTAATTGAGGCATACGCTACCAGTAGCCTCGATTACCGTGCCTGGGTCCAAGGCTACGAAAGGCCCCGTCGCCGCCGTTGAAACCACTCCAAGCATAAGCCACCAGCCTACCATTCAAAAAATCTATTACCGTAAACCGCATACATCTTACTCAAAGGAGAAAACGCCTATTTGTCGATTGTCCAAGAACATTAATGTCGGTTGCCTCTGTCTACGAATTCGAATCGCATTTCCAGCATATACGTCGCATTGCATTGCATAGAACCATACATACAGAATATCATCTCCCGTACTGTGACACCGCGGCATGTCTATATATTGATCTACATGATACATGCATGCCGGTGTGCAGCACCTCTTAGCGAGCTCGAGTCCGTGCATAGAGCATTGATAGTACATGAGTCCTGAGACACGTTCTAACCTTATCGGTCGCATTCGATCCCCGGCAGTCGGGTGCGTCCGTGCATTCATGCACATGCACAAGTCGTCGAGCTATGCGCTACAGGGATGGGAATGTAGTTTGCCATGATGCTGCTATGGCATTCTCAAAATAATTCCCGTTCGCAGTCGCATTCCGGTGACCGCGTACTCTCGTACGTAATATCCAGTTCTCTCCAGCCGCACGCACTGTACGGCGGTCGAATTTTATTGTGTGTAGATGCATTTAGTGATGCGCGAAATAAACCTTCGAGTGTCGGTGTTGTATTATTTATAGCGCCTAGCGTCAAGGCTACATTACCATCGGTGCGTCGCGTGGTATCTTTTGAGGCGCCGGTGTGGTGTCGTAGTCGGCGATAGAGGGGACCGTGGCGTCCCAGTGTAACTACGAGACAATGCATTGCGAATGCGACAACCGTACTAATATTACCATACGGGTCCCAAAATATCGTCTTGCGGCCGAGTCTCTGGATAAGTCTGTTCAAAGGGTACAATACGACACAACATCTTGCAAGCTAGATGACTGGCTTCGAGTCATGCAGCGCCGTCATTAGGACGGCGAGAGTCAGTGGCGGTCATGGTGTATATTCCTGCCCACTACTATAATGTGCCTTGTGGCGTACCGGCCTCATTATGCACTCGTGTGCGCGACCCGATCTCTATGGCTAATCATCGCCAAGTAAATAAATATCAACCTGCATGATAATGACCAGTGTTGGGAACGCTGATCTTCCACCCACTACGCGTAACGGTTCGGCTGCATGATGGCCTGACAGATGATTCCGTTTCATGACTAAGTTTTATCAGCCAACGCCTCAACTATATCAAGCCATAAACTAATTATTCTAGCCGCATGGAGTAGATACGAGGAAATCTCGCCGCGCAAAATATCCCGATCGAGGAAGGTTTCAATATGTCTGTTCACAGTACGATTTTCATGCCATTGCGGAATCTGGAAAACATTGACAGTTGAATTTTTTGGAAACGAAAGTGGTCTACTAGTATTACTACAGATGAAGGGTAATAGTGTACAGGTACCCCAAATAAAAACAATGCATGAACTCTTTCGAAATCCCCAATCTGACAAAGGAAAGAAATAGCAGTGTTGCTGGAAAGCTACGCGTGTGCTGGTGTGATGTAAGTGGTACTTGGCAGTTGGAGACTTAGCGTCGACGTTGGGGTTGTGGTCGTCGAACAACACGAAAAATCCAACACGGTCTGCAAGGTGTACGGGTTTGATCCTGACAAAGGAAAGAGAGGTTGATGGGAGTGTCTTGCACCTAGCCCTGCAGGCTGCCTCTCTACGGCTAGCGTATAGAATGATCGCGACTTTCCCCGTAATTTTGGCTAAGGCTTAAGGCGTGCATGTTGGGGTTACTGTGATTGTAATGGTTGGAGTGCGCCACCAGGGGACGCTAAGCGTCACTGTGGTAGTGGAGCTCTGGATGATCAAGTTACTGATGACTGCCACAAAAGGACCTGCGTGATTACACGGTGGCCGAGTGGTAGTAGTGGTTTCCGTAGTCGTGGTAGTGGTTTCTGAAGTTGTAGTCGTCGTCTCCGTAGTAGTGGTTTCCGTAGTAGTGGTTTCCGTAGTAGTGGTTTCTGTAGTAGTGGTTTCTGTGGTAGTGGTTTCCGTAGTTGTTGTTTCCGTAGTTGTTTCTGAGGTGGTAGTTTCTGTAGTTGTTTCTGAAGTGGTAGTAGTTTCTGTAGTTGTTTCTGAAGTGGTAGTAGTTTCTGAAGTGGTAGTAGTTTCTGAAGTGGTAGTAGTTTCTGTAGTAGTAGTTTCTGTAGTAGTGGCTTCTGTAGTTGTTTCTGAAGTGGTGGTGGCCGTACTTGTGGTAGTAGTTTCTGTAGTGGTCGTTTCTGAAGTAGTATCGGTAGTGGTTTCTGTAGAGGTGCTTTCGCTTGTGGTGGAGGTGGGAGAGGTAGTAGTAGTTTCTGTAGAGGTGGTTTCCGTCGTAGTGGTAGTGGGAGTGGTAGTTGTTTCAGTGGATTCAGTTGTCGACGAGCTAGTATTAGATTCCGTGGAGGTCGTGGACTCAGTTGTTGATGAGCTAGCCGAAATGGTGGACTCGGTGGTGGAGCCGGTTGTGGGAGATTCGGTGTTTGAGCTGGAGGTTGTCGAGATTGAAGTTGGGGACGGAGTCGAGGTCGTGGACTCGCTGGATGCTGTAGATTCAGTCGAGCTAGGAGTCGTCGTTGTTGAAGATTCGGTGGTCGGAGACGGGGTGGTCGTGGATCGTGTTGTTGGAGACGCGGCCGTCGTGGGCTCCGTCGACGTAGACTCAGTCGGAACAGTGGTGCTCGACTGCTCGGGAGTAGTGGTAGTAGACTCGGCGGGCCCGGCTCCGGAAGTAGTGGTAGTAGGCTCGGTGGGTCCGGCTCTGGAAGTTGTGGTAGAGCTGGGAGGCTCCCTTATTGTCGTGGTAGAAGTCGCACGCGGGATTGTCGTGGTCGTCGTGGGTTCTGCAGCTATCCCATATGTTGTGCGTGCGGCCGCCTTTGTGCAGGTGGTCTTAGCCGCAACATGTCCCGCGGGGTAGACAGGTGTGATTGGTTTGTTCCCGCTGCAGCAGGAACACGCGCTGGAGATGGCATTGTACGACTTGCGGTAGACGGTCAGATAGGCCGGATAGCCATATTCGGAACAAGTAACGTGGGTAGCTAGGTACGCTTTGCAGAACCGCCCTGCACCGCCATAGTTATAGTTCGCTTCGACCGCTTGATAGATCGCATCGTCATAACAGTAATTCGCCCGCCTCTTCAGCTGGCCATGAGCAGGGAACATTGCCCGCTTCTTCGGAGGCATTGGCGGCGGGTCAATGCAAGTGGTTGTGGCGGTCTCAGTATGAGTTGGCAGTACATATATTGTGCTGGTTCGCGTGGTGACGTCGTTCGGTAGCGGAGGAGTGGCAATAGGGAACGTGACATCGTTGACGCTGATGTTATCGTAGTCGATAGTGAGCGTACCACCCAATTCCGAATTCGGAATAGGGCATTCAACAGTGAAAGGGCCCGGCGTCCCCACTGTCACAGTTGAACAAATCACAACTTGTATCCCCGGGCCCCCAGGCGATGAGTACGAGGCAGTCGGTACCACAATTGTCGGACGGATCGGGAGACGAGGGCCGAACGTCACAACGGTTCCAGTGAGAGCGAAGCATTCTGCATTTTCCGTGGGGAAACCGAACGACGCACGGGGGTAGTAGCTCGTCTCTGATAGAGCCGGGTAGATCTCGTACGACTGCTGACTACCCATCTTGTTTGAGTTCCCTGGCGAAGCCTATAGCTATAACGATATCTCAGGATGGTTGACAATTGACTGCTGAGAAGCGAACCGCCAGGCTGGTCGATGATGCAGCTGTGGGTGGGGGTGCTGTTGGGAAGAGGAAGATTTCCAAGATATTCCGGCTGGTTTATATAGCCATACTGGCTTCAGCCAGATATTCCCAATATGCACACTGGTGGCCGCAGTATCTTAAAATCGCCCGTTAGAGCCTGTTGCCAAATCGATAGCCAGACCCCTTCCGACGCATGATTCAATACTGCACTTTGATGAAACCCACCACTAATCTCACGCCATCTAAGCAGTGCTAGCTTCGAGCTTCAACCGATCAAGGTGACCCAGCCATCCGAGTTCTGGCCGTTTGGCGTGCGTGTAAGCCCCTCATGGCCGGCACTGTTGCGGTACGCAACTAGCCATATTTTCGTCCCCGCCGTCAAGCCACTTTGGAACGGTCCCAAAGATCTGATACAGCTCCTGGGTGGCATTAGACGGCCCACATCGCGTAATTGCACCAAGAGCCGCGCCGCGCTGTCAAGTCCACAAGCACCTGTGGGGTGCAGGTGCCGCCTATACCCGATTAGCCAAAGGAATATTACCTAGGTAGCCATATAGGTTCGTTCTGACCTTCCTGCTCCAGAGTGTGACATTATGATATGCACGGAACTCTGCATACAGCTGCGCATCTTGACTTGCCCTCTTGAAACCAAGCAACATCGACCCGGGACATTACATCCAGTACCTTCTTTCTTCTTCTTTGTCTTTTTTTTTTTTTTCATCGCGTTTCCGTCTGCGATTGTGCGATAGATGCATATGTACGTACGCATATGCATATGTGGGTATATGTGTCGCGTTGGACTCGCGCTCGACGCACAGACCCCGTCAACCAGACCAGGCCCAGCGTCGTATATGTTATGGCATGGCGAGAATGTCTAGGTATCATGAACCTTACGGGGCTGGCTCAATGGTCGTGTGCAAAAACCAGCACTAGTGCCGGCAGCCGGAACACGTATCACCTGGCTCGATGGGGCGATAGCATCGTTGACTTATCAGCCCGGACTTTTGGATTGTGCCCGGCATCGATACGCCGCCCGCTTTGCATTTTACCGAGCTAAGGCTTATGCCTTCATGCGATGCCTCTTCGAGTAATATTGTTCCTGCATTAGGAATTATTGAGTACTCGTTGATTTATATGCGCATTGGCAAATTAGCTTACCATGAATCTCAACCTGCACTTGCTGATGCCGAAATCTCAAACTAACCGTTGCAGAGTTAGCAATTGCCTGAAGAACTGAGCAAGAATCCGTCCGTTGGGCTTCGCGAACTCCCTCTTCGAGTCCTGGATTCGCTTAGGGTTCAATGGCGGTAACAGCGTCGACGGATGATAACGTTATACCGATGCGGTGGACGAGGGATGTCGGTTGGAAAACGGTTTGAGACGCATTGTCGTTACGTCAAGCGAAAGGTAGTCGCATTACCAAGTATGCGTGCCCGTGCACGGAGTATCGCCACCGGCGCCTGACCTCAGCCACAATTTCGGCTAGCTCGATCGGTGAGTGGCCAAGAGTCGCGTTACCCAGGCGAGTCACCGCTTCCTCATATACCGTTTCCTTCACATTAACACCAAGGCATAGCAGAGATTTTATTATTAACCTCTTGGACTTTATTGCCAGGTACGGTCGCATTGGGCAGCGAATTAAATCTGCAGGTTCAGCCCAAGTACCTAGATATATATTGAGACGACGGTTCTGCACAGGTGCCCCAGTGGACTGATTCGTATTTCCTGGTCAAAAATTCCATTCTCTAGCGGCATAGGAATACATGTGAGCACTTGAGATAGGTAAAACAGGGCCATAAGATGAGAACAACGCCAGATATTCGTAGCCACAACAGATACCCGTTCTTAAAAATTCCATGTCAACCCCGGAATGACAAAAGACTCATTGGCATTTCGTGTATAGCGCTGAGGTAATACGTTGGCTGTTTCCCTCGTCTATCGCATTGAACGAATAATTATCTCATTTCGCATGCTTTCTCGTCCACTCTCTTGCAGTCTTTGCAAACTGATCGTAGTTGTTCTTGTACTCCTCTGCGATGCCAGTCTCTACTGCATCATCCACGTTGGGCTCCTTCAGCAACCCGGCTGCCATCTCGAGCACCTGCGAGATCTTGCAGGAAGGCTTCCAGCTTTCGGGTCGGAGGATGCCGAGGCACATAGATCCCTTGTCGTCGTTGGAGACATTTGGGTGGTAAATTTTCGTCGTGAAGGAGAGCGTAGGCGGTTTGAATGGGTATTCCGGAGGCAGTTCTAGACGAAGTGTGAAGATGCCGCCCTGTTTGTAAGAAGAACGAAGAAGAGTTAGCACGTCGTGTTTGGCGGGAAGAAGTGCGACTCGCGTGCTTATGGCTGGCGCGGGGTCAAAAAGCGGGGTGCCGAACGCGTACAGAGTATGGCGAGCTCGAGGGAGCTGTCAGTATGACATTCCACTTGAAAAGGTCGTCCTCGTTGGCAGGACCGGCGGAGATGTTGTCCAATGGGGTTTCGTTGAATTCTTTCAGTTCCTTTGCCGTCGCAAGAGACGTTTAGACGCGATCCTTTCAGCCTTCTCAGAACGGGGGTGAGTACTCACGCGGGTGATTCTCTTGACTGCCGCCATGGCGTCGGTGTGGTCTAGGGAAAGATATAAGACAAAGTAGAGTCTGGTTCTAGCAACTAAGGAAAGATGCAGGTATTGAAAGGATGCAAGAGTTGACGAATCTAGGATGCGGGCGAACGATACTCTATATAGTGTTTGAGAGAAGCTTGCGGGATGGCTAAGCTGTTGTTTGACTCAGCTACAAAGGCGCAGTTCCAGCAAGGCAAGGCACCCTAGACAGTAAAACGGAGCCGTCAGCTACGCCAGAGGTGTCGTCCCGAGAAGAAGAGTCCAGAATTCCCGAGAAGTCGGGGGGCCAGCTTGCTTGAGGATTCAAGATTGTGAGGAACTAACTGCGTGGATTGCGATGCTGTTCTTGGTGTTTTCCTTTTACCCCTCCCCGGGAATCCTCTCAAGTTTGCTCGGGCGCGGGTGACCTCCGGGGCCAACCTCCGGGGCGACATCGCAAATTTCCACCGGACAGAGTTTAGTGCTGCCTGCCTTTGCGTCGACGTTCAATATCGCAATCCGACAGAGCCACGGCGATTTCTTCTCAAGCAAATCGGAGGCGATGCCATTCGGCATCAGCAGCCAGTCCGCCAATGTCAACCCTCCGCCCCCGACGCCTCTCGATCCCGCCTCCGATCGCAACGTCGTCCCAACAGATGTCGTGGAGGAGATACCTAAAACATGGAAGGAGCAGCTGTTCGGGAACCAATTTCTGACGGCCGTACGTTTTCTAAGTTGTATCATTCAACATGCGCAGCTAACTGATCCAGTAGTCCCAAATCTAGGGCGTCGGAGTCGTCGGCTTGACCGCAGGCCTTGCGGTAGCCCGCAAGTCCTTCACCCTTCTCTCGCAGCTTGTCGTGCGACACTATCTAGTCACCCTCGAGATCCCTATCCGCGACCAGTCATACCCTTGGTTCCTGCAATGGATCCATCAGCACCAGCGGAACTTGTCCCAGGCCAGCTTGAGCGCATCTCCTGCCAACAGCTCTCACGTATCGCCGTTCAGATCACCCATAACCTACCTTTTCACCCGCTATACACCCCGAACTCATCACCTATCCGTCGCTACTACTCTATCCCGCCACGACAATGGCAGCATTAGCACGTCATTCAGTCTCCTACCAGGTATCGGCAATCACGTCTTCCGCTACAAGAACGCTTTCATCCGCATGTCGCGTACGCGGGAGCTGAAGAACCTCGATCCGAATGGTACCCCATGGGAAACCATCTCACTTACGACCCTCTACGCATACCGCGATATCTTCACCGAGCTACTCACTGCTGCACAAACACAAGCACTCAAGAGCCAGGAGGGTAAAACGGTCATCTACACCTCATGGATGACGGAATGGCGGCCGTTTGGTCAGCCAACAACAAAACGACCACTTAGCTCTGTCGTCCTCGACAAAGGCGTCAAGGAGGGTATTGTTAGCGATATCAACGACTTCCTCTCCTCGGGTAAATGGTACCATGATCGCGGGATACCATACCGCCGTGGATACCTGCTATACGGCCCCCCGGGATGTGGCAAGTCCAGCTTCATCAAGGCACTGGCAGGAGAGCTGAACTACGATATATGTCTAGTGAACCTCTCCGAACGAGGCCTCACAGATGATCGTCTGAACCACCTGCTAAGCAACCTGCCAACAAGGAGTATCGCTCTCCTGGAAGACGTAGATGCAGCTTTCGCGAACAGGAGGCAAAAGAACGAGGAAGGTTACTCAGGCGCCAACGTGACCTTCTCCGGGCTTTTAAATGCTCTGGATGGCGTCGCCAGTAGCGAGGAGCGGATCATCTTCCTGACGACAAACTTCAAAGAGAGACTTGATGAGGCACTGGTCCGACCAGGGAGGGTGGATATGGCCCTGGAAATTGGCCTAGCCACGGAATGGCAAGTGGAACGGATGTTCGAACGGTTCTATGGAGGCGACGAAGGTGAGCTGGAGCCTATTCGACGAGAGCAAGTTACAAAGCTGTGCAGGGAGCTTGTTGAAGAGTTGAGGTCATCCGGTGCATTCGATGGCACCGAGAGAACTGGGATAAGTACTGCGGCACTGCAAGGATTATTTGTGTACCACAAGCGGAGTCCAGAAGAGGCCGTTGCAACGGCAAAGGCCATGATGAGACAAAAGCAAAAGGCATAGAAGTGCTTCATCTAGTACCCTTCCTCAGATGTGCATTCATACCAAACGTCTGGAGTCTCCATGGTGCTACAGGTTGAAGAATCTTGTACATATCTTCAATTCGTAACCTCTGTACATATATACAAACAATACCCCAATATCAGGAAGATAGAGATAGTTATCACCCATCATATCCTCCAAGCTTAGTTCCTCTCACTCGACACTCACCCAGCGTTTATATACGACCAGTCCGCCAGCATTCACAACCACCCCTGTCATTCAGAAAAGCGGCCAAGCAGCATGACACCTTGGCGCCATTGGCGACGACAATCCAACAGTAGCAACACGACAGCGAAATCTGTACGACCAGGATCGGTGATCTGTTGATGAGCTGGAGGTTGACATGGTCTCCTTTGAAAGTCCGTCCGTCGGTTATTAGACGAACTCTGGGTGCCGTTGCCTGCCAGTACGCTTAAATTACCGAAGCCGAGTTTATATCATTAGTGACTCTATTAATCAGTGGGCTCGAGGTCAGCCTTCTGTAGTTCAAGGTTCACGAAACGTACATAGATATGCATATCCCACATGTGAATCCAACTGCCTTAGAAGCAGCTATAAGGAAGGTTGGTCACGGTTACGCAAAGCACTGAGCATAGATTCCAAGCACCTTACCATATCAATGATACCTCGTCGATACCAACAACGTATCGGAAGGACTCATGTCTCGGATGGTATCTGCCCACTCACCCTGCTGACGGCCTCCTCGTCGTTAAGCTAGAGCCAGCATCTAATGAGCCTTTCAGTCAGTTCCAACAGGACTAGGGCTAGTTGTGAATGACATTGGCCGAACACAACTCCACATATCTCCGAGCTCCATATATGAGGTTCGTCGGGGTTGGACCTTCGCGATCAAATATAAGAGTGTGGACATGTGATCTGTGTCAGCATGATCCACTGCTACGTACACCGATGCTGATACAGAAAGTAGTCATGACAATAGCAGTACCAATTTCCATGCACGTCGATGTCTTTCCGCTGCGGTGTCCATATCAACACCACGATCTTTTTAATTTTCTGGTCGAATTGATCTCAGCAACCTGTCGACGGCCATAAAAGGAAACCCTCACTGCCTCCTTCTCACTTCTTTCTCCTCCTTCTTTCTTCTCTCCTTTCACACACACTCAAGACCACAGACCGCACCTCGATTGTAACGAACTTCATATACCTGCTTTACACCTCTGCCTTTAACATCACAGACCCCACACTCTCCCCACACGCTTGCGTCGTACATTAGCTCGCAACGATGTTCGGCGTTAAGCCCTTATCCAAACTCGGCATTGCCCTCCTTGGGCTTCTCATCCTCGCACCAATTGACGGCATCATTGTGAGTTTCCCCAATCTCTCTCCGTACGTTTGATGTTCGCGAGTTCTTCGCGGCTGATCTTCTCCCCTATGACAGTCCGGTGTCGTCTCAAAGGACCGCGGTATTACTATCGACAAGGATGGAAACAAATGGGTCCACATGGGGAATGGAGAGGCGCTTCCCCTAGTTGACCTGACTGTCGTTGGCGAGTACTACCCTGGCGGTCCAACTTACAATCTCACTGGTGGCTCGCTTCAAGTAAGTTCCCTATTCAGCATATTGAGCTATACATCCCATCCAAATGTTCTCAGCTAACCGGTTGTTGTAACAGGCAATCATGCGCGAGGTTCAGAAGTCTCCCCTCTGGAACGAAACTGCCTGGCAAAACGTAAGGGTGATCCATTGTTATCTATCCCTTATATCATACATCAAGAAATTTTTTTGCTAACCTCGCTGTGGACATAGGTCACCTCTACTGAAGATCACGGTACCCTTTCAAAGAGGGCCAAACAAATCACCTACTGCCAAAGAGAGCAGGAAGGCAGTGAACTCGGAATCATCCCGGCCGATGTCCAGCCTGCTATCTGGCTTCTTCAAAGTCCCGCATGGAACAAGGCCTACTGTTACGCCGACACCAACAAGTGTGCCAACATTGCCTGTCACAAGGAGGCCGCGGTGATCGTTTGTTCTCACAGACCACAACCTGTGCGTATCTACTGCGGTGAAGTGGCCGGTAAGATTGCTCAAACTATCGTCGACTGGATGGAACGTGATCGTCATGCTGGGTTGCGTGCGTTCGACTTCTGGCAGCCGTGTGCTGGTTGGTGGATCCCTCCAAAGTACTTCACTGGGTACTCCGTCTGGGACGAGGATCCGACTTGGGACATTCGTGTCCACAAGTGGCCCGGCGCTAGATGCCCGTAGACGATGTTTTCAATTTCTATCATGAAGACAAGAGGTGTGTAGACAACGGGTTACTGTCTCTTCTTTGCACAATTTATTCTTCTCATGTCAAGCACGGCCATTCTGCTTCCATCATTATATTTTCGATCACTCTTCCGGTTTTTTTTGCCATGGCAACATGGAGCAATTTCTTTCTCTGAATGCCATAGCACCTAATGTATGCACGCTTACAAACAATTATGTACGTACTCTATCCAAGCGACTCTCATGATCGAGCAAGAACACAATGATAATCAGAACCCTTCTTACGCTTTCGTCACTTAGGCTCTAAGTATCACTAAGTCTTAGTGAAATCTTCATTCTGGGAGCTCGAGCGGCAGCATAGCATGGCTTCGGCTCGGACATCTTCAAGCCCAGTTACATAACCGGAACATACTTGATGTAGTTCTACGAGCATTGCCAATCGTATCTTGGTATTGTATTTGTGGACACCATATGTGGGCCTCTCCTCAACTAAAATCGTGATTGAGTAAGTACTTATCCACTCAATTATCGCCCGAGGAAATTTTTCAATTTTAGGTTTCAAAAAGAGGTATTGGCTCCTGTCCGTATCACTCCCAAAGGCTTGTCTCGTGAACCAGACTGCCGTACTTTACCCGGCGAACCCAAAGGCCCAGATATAACCGTATTGATCAACCCCAAGAAATTACAAACATAAAGATCCGATGAATGCATTAGTGACATTTTTATTCCACTGGAATTTATACATAATATATATCGAATATGGATTCGGTTACTATATATATATGAGGGGAGGAATCCATATCAAGATGATGGGAAGAGAGATTTTGAGAGATAATAAATTGGAGAGGGAGAGAGTATACCGGGATCTAACAGAACAAAGTTGACATACACTGAGAGTGATATATCAATACTCCGGAATCTTGGCTTATATTCTAGAAAGTGGCCTAAACCTGAACAAAAATAACCAGACAGCCCAAGCAGTTGCCTAATCTAGTCTATATAATTGATCCAAGCTTCTACACAAGGCTACCTTCTTCCAAGAGTTCCAGAAAACATTGCATTGATATATATACTCAGACCAGACTCCCTCGCCAATACCTACCAGTATCAATGGCCGAGAGCTTAGAGGCCCGTTGTCCCCGGTTTAGCTCAATATAACTCTATCAGAATCAATCTATTCCACATACCAGGTTTGCTGAACCGGGGATATACGAGTCGCGATACTAACTACTAGTAAAACAGATCAATGACTGGCTTTCAACACCGGCATACTACCGCAATATTGGCACCAGTCTCACGATTGATCAATCGACACCACACATGAACACGGGTGAAAGTGAAAATGTCACAGAATGCTGCGTTGTCGACGCGTGCCGGTCTGATTGTCCAACACCAGCATCAGCTGATCAGACGTGGTACCTCCCGCAGCTGTCCAACTCCGAGCGTCACACGCTAGCATGCTGTTGTGCAACCATATTCCCGTCTTCCCTGACTCACAGCCAACAAAGAAGGTCTCGGCAACGGTTAGCGATGACACACGCTCAAAGTTGGTTCTGAGAGCGTGCCCTAAAGCGCAATCAAGGAGTATCATCTTGCAACATACGGGCTCATGAAACAAAGGACTTGCATTAACGATATAAAGTCTACTGGAGGAAGGTGACCCTCTCCCACACGAATATTACAGTCTATTGTCAATCCCGACCAACCCCAAATCGATGCTATGGCGAGTCAAAACTCCCGAAAATATCGGTCCCAGTTCCCATCGTCGCCCTCAAAGCTGAACCCTCCAAAATGGACATCTTCGTCCTTCCGTCCACCATCTCGACCCCACCAGCTACCTCTAGTAACAACAGGGCTGAAGCTCGCCTCCGTGAACTCGGTTGAGAAGTTCTCCGCCATCGCCGGGTCAGTAATCAGCGGCGTTATCGGCGGGGTGAGTTCACGTCTCTCCAGCCTTTTCCAGTCGATCTTTCGAAAGAATCTGTGTTTCTGGATGGTGGCGAGGTCCTGTGGCATCTTGTAACCCAGGCGTTTCGTCGGCTCCTTGCGTAGAAGACGAGTAAGCAGGTCCTTCGCGTCTGGTGAAAGGTAAAATGGCAGCTTGAGTTTCTGCCTGTTGATCTTATGAAGGATTTGATGGTTATTTTGGCCAGCTGCAGAGGAAACGTTAGCATCCCCCTTACTAGGATAATAAACGCAAAGTGAGGACGTACGGAATGGGGGGCTCCCGGTCAGCAAGTCGAAAATTAAGGCCCCAAGGCTCCACCAGTCAACTTCAAAACCATATGACTTGCCCTCCAGAACCTCCGGTGCCATGTATTCCGGTGTACCGCTCAGACTCTTGCACCGCGCACCGTCTTCGGCGACCTTACTCAACCCAAAGTCCGTCAAGAGAAGATGACCCGTAGCATCCAGCAGGCAGTTTTCCGGCTTCAGATCACGATAGACTACTCCCACATTACGGTGTAGGTGATCGAGCGCAAGGACAATCTCTGCACTGTAGAATACTGCGGTATCTTCGGGGAAGATTCTCTCTGCGGCAAGGTAATTGAAGAGTTCACCACCTTGCGCATATTCCAGGATCAGGTAGAGCTTTTGATGGTCTTGAAAGGCGAAAAACAATTTGACGACGAAGGGATGGCGGACAGATTCCAGAATTGCGCGTTCTGTTTTAGTTTGCTCAATCATACGCTTGTGGACCTTGATCGACGCCTTCTTGAGTTGCTTTTGTGCGTATAGGCGGCCGGTTGTGCGATGGCGGACGAGTATGACGGTGCCGAAACTGAACGTCTACGTCAGCAGATGTATAGATGTTACAGGTTTCCAGAATATTACTTACGTTCCCTTTCCCAGCATGGTAAGAGGCTCGAAGTCTTCGGCGCACATCTTACGTTTCTCCGGCACTTTAGCGTGACCGATAGCGATACCATTGGTTGAACCTTCCTCTGCATCGCTGTGGGGCCCGCTACTGGTTGGCGACTTTTTGGATTTGGCATAGGAAGATATGAAATCATCCTCCAGTGGGATTTCATAGGAGTCATCCGGCACGCCGTCCGATGAGCCAGAATCACATTTGTGGAGAGATAGCTGAGATATCAGCTGCTCGGTCCCGATCTTGGTATTGAGCGTTAATTGCGGGATTTGAGCAGCCATGCTAGCCTCTCTCAGCGATGTTGACAAGGAGGATACATTGGATCGAGGCGCTGGCGAGATTCCCCTTTTCATAAAGATCGGCGACGACATAGGACTCCTATCGTGTTTCAAATCCAGAGATGGCATCTTCTCGGTAGCTTTCAGAGTCTCGACACGGCGGGGCGTTAGGGCCGGCGATTCTTCAGCGATCTTTGGCGGGGCGGGAGGGGCGGGCGATCGTGAAGCCTCTTTGTTCTTCTTTCGCCTGTCCTTGCGCTTGCGGCTCTTGGACCTGGATTTTCTATCTCCGTTGGCCGCAACGGGTGCCTCCAAGTTTACAGGCTTCGAGGCCCGGGGTCTGAGGTCGTCCGAATCATCAGCCGCCACGTTGTCGCCGTTGTTTCCACCATCTTGATCAACAAACAAGAGTGCTTGTTGTCCTTTGAGGACGACGCTCGAACGGCGTCTGTGTTTGGTGGGTATTGGCTGGGCCGACTTGAAGACGCTCGTGCTGGTCGTAAGTGTAATTACGCCGTCGTTTCCATCTAGGATCGTAGTTGTCGAGCTAGTTGTCGAGGAAATCCCCGCGAACCCTGGAGAGACCCAGCTGTCGTCGTGGACGGAGAGCGGCTGTCTCGTGGCACCATCCAAGGGAGAACTCCCGTGCTGGAAGTCCGGATCCACCGCATCGAATTGGAACATCTCCACGGGTAGGTAAACGCTTGCTTGTATAGGGTCGGGATGCGCCTGATAGCGGTGTCGTCTAGGGTTTGAAGCCCTCCCTCGTCTCGTACCGGTCGGAACCGCCGACCGTTGCCCTGCTGTCGGAGCCGCAGGTAGCTCTATATATTTAAAAAGCGAATGGTAAATGCTTCAGACTTGTCTCGTGCAAGATCTAAAACGAGCGATGAGTACGCCTCCGGGATCAACGTGCCTGGCGGCGTACTTTGCCAATCGCAAAGAAAAGAAGGGAACCGCTGCCTCCGCCAACGATAAGGGAAGCGGACGAGAATGAAAGAACTGGAGAAACGCTAGGGATGCCCATAAAGTGCGATTTCGTCATGAAGTTGATTTCTGATAATCGGTAGGTACTCTTCCGGTGGCCGAGGCGGTCGCTGAGCTGTCGTCGAGGCGATGAGCTTTCTAATGTGAGAAGGAATGCGAAGGAAGATCGAGGTTGGCTTCGGCGGAGGGCGACAAAATAAGACCGCCCGCGTTGGAGCACACCAAATTAAATTCCACAACACCACCACGCCAGCCAAACAGGCATCGCACCCCCAAACATCGGACCATGCAGGCGACCGACCAGTCAGGAAACCCACCGGCTGCACGCCTCGAATGGACATTCTTCGGGCTGTCTTTGGGGCTCCGGCACCTGCCCCGCAGTATTATTTCCCGCAAAGTGCGGAGGAGACCTCAGCAACGGACCCTGCCGAACGGCTAGACATGGCTGAAGCGCTCCAGCTATCCGTCCGTTCAGCTCTGCGAATCCGGGAAATGGCTCATTCGCACTCTGCTGTTCGCTTGACCACTCTGCGCTGGGCTAAATGCTGCTATATTTTTTATTCTAACGTTCCGAAGTCCAAAACTCCAACTATGCACACGGGCTAGTCTCGGTGCCAGACGCCGGCTAGACAAGTCCAGGGATACCACGAGCAATCTTCAGGATAGACGCCACACCCAGGCGTGAAATGAAGTACCCCTGTGCGAAGCCATTGCGTCGCCAAAATATATATATACCACTTCCAGTCAACCAGCAGTATCAGCAGCGTTCTTTACGCAGAAAATACTATTGTAATTGTCTCGCGAAGCCAGCCTTCTGTCCTTTGGCCTGCGAAGCGATCGTGAGTCGATTGAAGATACTACTATAAAAATGTACATACGTATGAGGGATTAATCTGGTGGAGTATTGTGTTCAGTGATATGCAGCGAACGATTCTTGAAGAATGATATTCTGGTGGATATATAGCCAACTAAATAAAAATTATACCCATAATCGAAGCAGCGGAAGACCGCCACGTCCGAGATGAGTGTTCCAAATTGCGACGCCGCGGCTGTACAATGCGGCGTCGCGGGTGTATACGCGTACAGGAGGTTTCAAAAATTTCCCACAGCGCTGGAAATGGCATTCACGAAAGTTTAGCAACACTTCATGGAAATTTTCAATACGATTTACAAGGAATAGCATGTTTTAAATCACTCCGAAGTCTTCAGCGTCCTCTAAACTACCGAGGTCTCGCCTGGCTAAGTTTCCTATGTAAGTTTAGACTGATATGGAGTCTCGATCGCAAGCCAAAACTCCCCTTGAGGCCTCGTCATTTACCAGGTCTTTTAAAAATAGTATTCGAAACCTTCTACACAACCATTCCTAATTATGGTCAAAGAAATTAGATAACTTTATGTAAAAGAAAAGCACTGATCAGCGGCGTAGGTACCTTCTACATTCTCCGCAAGCTTCCACGCAAGTGGTTTTCGTCGATTGCTATATAAGATTGAAGTTGAGCCAGTTGTTACATAGAAATATGATCTTCATATTCAATAATCAAGTATAT
Source organism: Drechslerella dactyloides (assembly GCA_020064725.1). NCBI lineage: Eukaryota > Fungi > Ascomycota > Orbiliomycetes > Orbiliales > Orbiliaceae > Drechslerella > Drechslerella dactyloides. Next base: position 1,381,953 of record JAGTWJ010000017.1, read on the forward strand.
CAATCACGCAAACGAGAGCTGGAAATCTTCGGGGCATCTTCAGCTTCTACGCAACATCCGAACCCTTGATATACTCATACATTAATCCGAGTCTCGAAGCCAAAGCGCCCTTATACACCCCCATTTCGTAATTTCGAAAATTTATTATATCTTCGACTACCCTATATAGCTATAATCATATAATAAAGTTACAAGAAACCAAGATTCGACTTCCACGCCGGTGGCCAGCTCACCCTATCATCTCATCATATTTTACAACAAATAACAGTTTATTATCCTTTCCAACTATGAAAAGAACTATCATCACAATTTCCGCCATTTTTGCGGCCACGGCCTCAACAGCCCCATCCTCAACCAAGCCCGACGAGAGTGCTATTCATAACTATAGATCGTTCCCAGTTTTAAGACGCCAGAATAATGGCAGCATCGTTGAACAGCCGAATGCACCGTGGAATTTAGAGCGGATCTCCAACATTGCTCCCATCAATCAGGCCGGGCGCAAAATAACAGATGAAGCTTATAAATATCGGTACGACGCGCGTGACACAGCCGTTGGGGTTGATGTTTACGTTCACGACACCGGTATCGACCCTCGCAATCCGGACTTCACTACTCGAGCTGGAATCATTTTTACTGAAAATCCCTTTGATATATATGATACTACCGGACACGGGTAAGTATTTACATTCTTTTTCCGTATTCTTTATTGCCCAGAACACGGATACTAAATCCCAATTTACCTCCTCGAGTTGATTCCCTCGACACTTCGCTTACTTGTACTTTCGTTGAAGTCATCAATTCTTGGTTAATTTCTGTATCTAACTTTGTGATTTCAATCTTAGGACCCACGTCGCCGGAACAATTGGTTCTGGACACTATGGTGTTGCCAAGAATGTGTCCATTTGGGCAATACGAACTACAGGAGGACCGATGGAGGACCCGCTAGGCCCAAGCATAGAGAAGAATGCCTCCGTTTATATCAACGACCAGGTCAACGGCATCAAAGCCGCCATGAGACTACACGGGCTCCGCAAGAAGGAGAAGGACTTCAAGGGCTCTGTGATGAACATGTCGTGGGGACTCCCGAAAGACTTTTTCGCTCAAGAAGCAGGCGTTCTAGATACTCTTCGGAATGCACTCAAAGATGCAGTTGCCGCCGGTATTCACATCACGATCGCGGGGGGTAACGATGATGAGGACGCCTGTGATCATTTTCCCGCTGGGCTTGTCAAGGATATACCCTCTCTCATCGTGGTGGGAAATACTGATATCACAGATACTCGGATGAAGACTTCCAATTGGGGCTCTTGCATTGACCTCTTTGCCCCAGGAACAGAGATCAAAAGTACGTCTCTGAAGAAGAATAACTGGGTTGCGATCGAAACCGGGACATCAATGTCAGCTCCGCTGGTGGCCGGCGTCGTAGCGACTCAACTAGCAAAGAATCCTGATCTTAGAGGGAACGTACCTGCTATGAAGAAGAAAATCTTGGAGATGGCCCTGAAAGACGTCGTTAAAGATGCTAAGGGTGGGGCAAATCTTCTACTTAATACCAGAGTAGGCGCCTAAATATCAGTGGGAACTGGATTCGCACCCGTATATATATGTTTATAAATTTATAGAAAAACTCGTGGGATTCGCATCCGAACTACTCGGTAGCATCGCGGAAGAAGCTTAGTTTAGTCTCGTGGGCGCTGAGCCTAGTGTTAATCGATGTTTTCTTAATGCAGCTAGTTTCCTAATACAGGAAACCGAAATTCGAATACAGGATTGAAATCCACATTTGGATGTCCGAGAAGACGTAGATGGCCACAGCTGACAGGCAAGTGACAGTGATAGTGATCATAAAGATATATCGCAGGTATGCACGGCGCTTAGTTGAGTGGCGCCAAAAAAAAAGAAAGAAAAAGAGACAAAATATAGCTGGAGAAACAGCGATGACGACGTTCAGAGCCAGAGCTTCTTCTTGAAATAGTCTGGATGGTCGACAATCACATGAGCCCACAACCCGCGATAGCCATCGGCGATTAGTCCATGGAACGGGCAAATAGGGCACGTGAACCCGTCGACTGATCCTGGCCAGCGACGGATGGCACGGACGAGAACTGATTGACGGTTGTGAGTCAGCTTATGTGCGGCGAGTTCCTGCGCGGCCGAGTAGCTATTGTGCAATATATACGGATCAGTAATATGCTCCAAACTTTTGATTGAAGCTCGGCAGTGATGGAACTTACGTCTGAAGCCTATCGGCCGGCAATGCAAGAGGGTCCCTGAGGCAGAGCTCGCAATGGGCTGGCCCTGTTGCTGATTTGGGCTTAGTTTTCTTCTCTGGCTCACTGGTTTTGATCTTTGCCATACCCGCGGTGATCTCTTCGGTCTATGTTCACAAATGTTAGCATCCGGACTCTGAGAAGGTGAAAACTCCGTAAAACACGGGAATATATTACTTGATCCTCAAGAGGGCTCGACATTGTAGAATGTAACGGAGATCCAGCTATATGAATAGACCAGAGAAAGAAGATATCAGAGATGGTTTCTTCGGTATTGAATAGATCGAATCAATCAGTATCGAAACTGCGATGAATAGATTGCAAGCTGAGATTGAGCTGACGAGATGCGAAGATGGAAAGGATCTATGTTCCGAATGTTGTGACGGGAGTGGCTTACAACCATTCACAAGGTCGGTGAGAATAAATTAATCCAAGATTTTGATCGAATCAAGCGTGATACGTTTGGAATTCAGAGCAAAAATCGTCTTTCAGCACGTAGTCTAGGGTCTCGATACCCTTAGGCGATCCAGTTATTTAAGCTTCCGTAGAAAAGGGTTCCAGCTAGCAGGCCTGATAAGGAGGAGCTCCATGCTGCCTTGCATGTCAGCATACCCCCAATTTTCTCCACCATACACCAGACTTGAGACCCTTTTCTCTCACCTATCTACTCCATATATATCACGCAAGTATGATTATAATTACTCATCTCAAGGATGTGGAATCTGAATCTTCTTTCTACGCACATGCAGCAACATTGTCTACAGAAACATTCACAAGACAATACAGGCCGAGGCGCGATGAACGTTATAAACGACTCGATCGATTTCAAACCAAAAATTCTTTGATATGTATGTTTTTCTCAATTCTAGCGAACAATTACCTAGCTTCGAGATAACAAAACCTTCGCGAACTGAGCCGCAACACACTAGTTGTTGGATTAAACAACGGCTGTCGGAGTCCTCTTGATGGCATGCTAATACTTAGTAGATTCTCGGCCGCACGAACATGAATGCTCAAACTTACATACGGGGCGCCAAGGTCTGATAGAGTGATGATTTCTATGGCATAGTATTTGATGATTGATATGCGTCGTCCGGTTTGGTGCCGATCCAACAGCGTTCCACGTCATGCTGTCAGCTACTCTGCAAATTCAGATATTTCGCCATATGTTACACACTGCAAAATTACTGCTATCTATATCCTTGCGCACATTTAATCTGGTAGCGACTAGTAACTCATGTTATCCTAACGCTGCTGAAGCACGTCACGAGATGGCCGCAAATATCAACGACGCCGCAGCGCCACTAATACTGGACATAAACCAATTTCTCCTTAGTAGTATCACAGTTCCCGAGTTTAAAGATATACCTAGTCTCGTGTGATATACCCTTAACCTGGCTCAGATCTAGCGAAAAACTACTCCGTGACAACTTGAGATCGTCCACGCGCTTGCATTGCAATATATGTTTCCCATTCACCAGTTCATACTCTCGTTTACACCAATCGCGGATAATCTCTAATCCGCAAAAGTATACAAAAACCAACTTTAGCGCTGGTGGCAATTCAACGATGTTTCCGCATACGTCGAGGAAAGCACAATAGCTCAGCATGTAGAGAATCAAGACGAGATTTTCGAACAACATGATGATGATACACGAGTGCACGTAACCTGAACTGATCGACCATGAGTACTTTTGCGAATATACCGCTTTGATTGCTATTAGTATATTGCGACCCGGTAATCGGTTAAACAAGCTGTTAATTGTATTGCTGTCACCATTCCCTTGCGGACACGGAATGATGTAAGCCACCGACACGCTGGAAAAGTGCTAGCCGATACGGACTAACACTGATCGAGTCATTTACTAATGAAGCAGTGGTTTACGAGATAAATGAAGCAGTACTATAATGGTTTGAACGATGGACGTGAGAGTGCTTTAGATAAGGAGTCTAATAATTCTTGTTTTGCAAGTGATGGAGATATTGTCCGCTTTGATAACATAATTAAACTCTATAACCTTGCAATCAGGGCCTTACAATACAGCTGTACCTATGAAGTGCGCGAAATTATCGTAGTTATCGTTTAAACTTTTGCGCACCCGATACCAGGTATTGATCAATCACATAACCGTAATAGAGTCCCCTATCAAGACACCTTGCAAACTTGTATTGGCAGGCTAGCCTGTCAATCGCATTGCACTTTGGCGACGTTACATACAGAGCAAAATATCAATGCACTCGTGCAATCTCGGGAACTTGAGCTATGGGCAATACCAGCATGTCTTCACTGCCTTCTTCTTTTGTCCATCGTATCTTTGCGGTCCGAAACCCCTCCATTCGGACGGCACAGCTAATCAAAGACGTGTTGCGTTGCGAGTCAAGTCGCCCAGGCCGAACGGCCCAGCTCAGGCGCTTCCGGCCGCCCGACTCGGATCGAATGCTGTCAACCGACAAATTGGATTAAATCTGCCGTTAGAATCACGATAACAAAATGGATCAATGCCGATTGCTGTCTCTGAGCGTCGCTGCCGACGGGCTGAAGGAACGTTGTCTCAATAAACAGCGGCTCGCTCGCGCGCGAATGAGCAGGCTTTGACCATGTGCATGTCCCAACCGGATCATATCCCCGCTATCACTCATATCATCATACCATGGCCACGCCAGGCCCCACACACCTCTGTCAATTCGAAGAATACCCAGTCAATATCTTCCGAACAACTGGCAATTTACAAGTGTTAGTTCATAACACGCCCTCTTTATTGGCCTTTTTTTCCGAACGCCAGACCCATGGTTGATGTCACGAAACGCCGACTCACATGGCCGACCTGGATGTGCCTGTCCGGATCATATCATATTCCCGGTGTTATATTATGGACGCAGACGGAGAATGCCAGTTGGCACGCCCATTGGTCGACGGTTTATAAACTTTACGTGATTGACGACGAAGAAGCGAGGCTGTTGTAATTGAATTGAGCCGTCCCGTGTGCTCAGATGGTGATCGGTGGCAGTTCTTTGATCAAAACCAACGACTTTTTGTTTTCGCGCCGGGCTGAAGCGGCTGCACCAATTCTCGAACAGGAAGCCGTTTTGTCGGCGCGCTCTCAGGACGCAGGCGGACGAGCAGGTCAAATACGAGAGAAACTTCCAATATTTGATTAGTCCTCACGATGCGGTATCCGACGACCTCTGCCGGCATCAAGCACGGAATACGTATGTATGTATTTTTGCCAGCAAGGGCAGTGGGAAGCACTCGGCGTGCATAGCATTGCATTTATTACATACGCACTGCCTGCCAGGACTGCAGAGTGCACATCTGCACGACGCAGGTGCATCCTCCTTTCGGCTGCATGGCAGGCCGTTGACAGAAGAGGAAATTCCATGGAATGGAGTGTGGAATTTCCTCCTCGGCAGCCGCTCGTGCCTGCTCTTTGAACCTGGTTGGGAGGAAAAAAATTTTAAGATTGCGTCTCGGCTTCCAGACGGCTGGAGCAAGGCCCGGCCGGGTGTGGTGGAAATTAAGGCTGAAAGGCCTCATATTCCAATTTCGGGAGAATTTTTGTTCTTGGTTTCCCGAACAGACAACAGCAAAATTCAAATGCTGAAGTTCGCTTGACTATTCTTTACTCTTGTCCTGGGAGGACCCGGCTCGCTCTCGGTCGACCGGTGAGGTGTTAATATTCGTGTGCAGAGCTCGAGGGGAAACCTTCCCGCGAGAGGGAGAACGAAGACGCAAGGTTGAAGGGCACACGCATACCATGCGTGGCATCGGAACGATGATTGTCCAGGACTGGTGATATTCGGCCCTTACGTTCAATATTGGTGTTTTCGCAGTGGGGCCAGGGGCACTGTTCTAAACGTTTTATCCAATTCCTCGGGTAGAGCATGCAGAAACGGGTTCCTGATCGCCCCGTCCAACGGGGCTTATTTTCCCCTGAAACGAAACCAAGCCAAGCCCGGCCGTAGGTTTCGTGCCAAAAGGCAAGCAAGGAGGGACATGCCGGCTTCTGCCTCTCCAGTCGACGTGCCAATTTTTCTTTTCTTTTATCACTTTTTACCAATAACTCCCATTATATTGGAGAAAAGAGGTTGTTTCTGATTTTTCCCATGTGCTCTGCCACACCGAAACTAGTTTGCCGTACCTTAATCACTCCAGCACTTTATGCGGAATCGATCGATGCTCCGCATGCATATGCTTGCAGAGCTTTCCCGTGGCTGCAGTTGAGGCACGGCGTGCATCATGTACCTTCGGCTCCGGACGGCCACCTGAAAATCTCTACGGGAAGTAGCAGTGGCTTGCCGGCCGATACCATCGTTTGTTAGGCTAGGTGCTTGGGTCTTCCTCGCACATGATGCTACCTTCTGCTTTTTCACAAGTAATCGTGTGGTTTTATGAACAGCTTTTGGTCCGCTTACAATGGTCCAGGCCACATGGCCGGGTGAGCCTGGTTCGGTGCGTCGCGAACCCGGCATGAGTGAAAGTTCCCCCCAGCGAACCGTACCGCCTGTACAGCGGTTCACAATATCAAGCGGGAGAATGCTGGTGGCGGTACCTGCATACGCATTCAACGGGAAGGTTGTTGCTACGTATTGTCATTGTTGGGATCGGGCTCAGCACGGGGTGGTCATATGTCAATCTAACTTGGGCTGGAAGCTTGAGTCCAAGTGCTAATGCTCCAAGCAGAAGCATGTGCATGTGCAATATGCGAGGGGACAGAGGAGAATTTGCGAGCACGACATTACGTGTATGTGTGGCTGTATGTGCTGTGGATGCAGATGGCCAATTGATGTCTGCATTTCACTTTCGACCTCCTCTCGACGAATGTCCTTTCCTGAAGTCGTTCCCGCAAGTCGGAGTTTCTCGTCGAGACTGCCTTTTCGCCTCAGCTACAGCAACTTGAAGTTAGGAGTTTATAGCAATCCGCGCCACGGATATATTTCGCCAGCTGGCTGCGCATGTACAGGTACGTCTATGGAGTCTATGTGGAGGTTATTGTGCTCGTACCTGTACCTCCTTCAGGACGGCTGCATATTCACAATTGATACGCCCACTGCACCGTCTTTTTAATTTTGCTTCGAGATCCTTGTATAATGCGTCTGCCTGTCGCTGTTGTCTCCCTGCCCCCGCTGCCGACGTTTTGATCGAAATCCGACTGGCTAGCTTGCAGGAGCATAGCTGTACTACGTACAGGAATATGGTTTCGAGTATACTGGAGTAACTGTGCAGCACAGCGGCACGTCCGTACATGCATATTTGAGTGTTCTCCACTCTGAAGTGTATGCATTGCTGTGCTGGACGTTTCGCTCCTGGGACTTCGATTCCGGGAACCGAAGTACTCGAATTAAACAACAGAATATGCTCCGCTCAGCGCAGGACAGTCATATTTCGTATTCCTCACAACGGCGTCCAGAATTCGCCCCAGCTCGGGTTGGACGTACGCATTCTGGAAGAGCGGGCTTTAATATAATTAATTGCTGCATCGCTGCCCGCGACGAGAACAGTCAACAGACTGCGAGTCGGAAGCAGCAGTCTGTTTACATACTTTAGTCTATTGCATTCCTTTGCCGTCGCAGGTGCTCCTCCTGCTCCTCGACGATGATGCATACCTGTTTCCGGCCTCGTTCAATCCGCGTTTGATGCATTAACTAATCGTCAGCTCGCGTTCGCCCGTTCGCTCTGGCTTCTTCCAACTACCCGACGCTCTTTTTGGCTGTACTGCATTTTCGTTCGTACTTTTTGTTAGTTGATATCACATCTTGCATTTTGCTCGCCCGCGAGGAGCGTTCGAATACATCGTTCATTACATTGGATTTTGCGATTCTCACAGCTACTAATCATCGTTCTCTTTGAAAACCATCCAACAGCGTCATATTGTAATCCAGCAACCGTCCAACCGACCTCCAACATCGCGGGACTTTTCGACAATCAATTGGCAATCTAACATCCGACGGTACAATCCTCGATTCGAGAGACACCAACCGACAAAACATTGCAACGTTTCCGGTCGAGTCACGTCGCCCGCGTGGAACACATTATTGCATTGCATTGCAAGAAGGTTATCTATATATACGTGGATGTATAGATAATACAGCGGAGCGTCTTAGATAATTATATATAATCCGGCTTGAAGCGAACGATCGAGCCGTCCTATCGGAAAGCTGCAACGGCCCCTCGCGATTCGATACATCCGCCGCCCCGGATATAGATAGCCACAGCTGCTCCACCCCGACAATATCGAACCGTCGAATGACATCCCGCCCTTCCACCGCTGTCGGTCACGAACACTCGGTCTTCGACGCCCAGCCGAACCAACGTTAACACCGTCGGTCTCAGCTGTGGTTTCGCACCGTCAGGCGCTAAACCAGCGTTTTCGATTGACGAACCACGCCCACCGTCAGCAATCACCAGCGCACCCTTCGCGGCTGGTGCAGGCCGCGCAAGTGGTCGAAAGGGCTGAGCCGGCTGTTAGTTCGAGCCCGGACCGCTCTCCGCTTCCGCCCAAGCAGGCAGGCCCAGGCACCATCTCGAATCGGGCGACTGGCAGAGAGGGAACCCAGAATCCACTGGGCCGACACCCTGCGAAACTTGGCTCGCATTTCTGGCGGACGAGGGTGCCTATAGCACGACTCGGCCGTCCGCGCTATAGCAGGATTTCTTTTTCCTCGACGCTGCGAGGGACGACCGAATTGGAGGCCGCCAATAGGCTTTCCACTGCTGGCCTTGGTGTTTCTTTTCTTTTGCGCCCGTCCCGTCCCTTTGCCCGCCCCTTCCCTCCCTTTTGAGGGAGGCCACCGGGCATTGAATGCCTACTGCAGTCCTGAGACCTCGCCAGACCGAAACCCTCTATCGTTACGGCCTCAAGTATCACCACGCCGACGGCCAGGCCGACACCAGACATCGCGATAACCCTCGGGCTGGCAAACCTGGCGCTGGAGTCGTCACCGCTGCGGGCGGAGGGTTTGGCAGCAATATCAACACCAGCTGCAGCATCAGTTTCAACAGCAAGGTCATCAGCAGCGCGAGCAGCATCCGCAGCGTCAGGACCCAGTACACCCATCGAGGGCAGGCTGCCGTTACTCCTGCGGCCGCCGTCAGCCAGGGGAAGGCTGTGACGACGCCCTATGCTCCGGCGAGGAGTAAGACCACCAATCATCATCTCAATCCTAACACCAAGGCAGCCTTCGATTTTGATTTCGCAAAACCGGTCGGGACGGCGGCATCGACAGCAGCGTCCATCAGAGCAGCGTCCGTCAGAGCGCAATCCATCAAAGCACAATCCATAAAGGCACCATCGATCAAAGCGGTATCGATAAAATCAATATCGCTCGCAAAGGCAAAGGCAGTATCCGTAAAGTCGCTACCGGCCAGGTCGCTACCCGTTCCGGCAGCCAGAGCTGTACCGACGACGGTGACAAAGGTACCGTCTCCGGCCCCGTCCATCATCAAAGTTGCACCGACTTCGAAGATTCCACGAGTCCCGAAATGCGAACCGACAACGACGCCGCCCGTTAGCAGACCTAATTCTCGGAAGGGCCAATTGGCGCCGACTCCCGTAGCAGCAGCGACGGACCAGCCGAAAGAGAAGAAGACGAAGCAGCCGGCTGCCTCCCGGAGGCTGGTGCCGTTCACGGACACCAGAAAACTGCAGCCGATGCCGATTATGATGGTGGAAGAGCATCGACCTGTGCACGCAGTCGCTGACATGCCTGGTCACCCGCACGCGTTCCAGCATCACCATCACATGGCTGGCGGTGGGGGTGGTGGGAATGGTGGGCCTGGTGGAGGTGGTGACCCTGTCATGCCGCTGGGCCAGTTGCAATTCGACGGCGACAACCACCATCACCAGCAGGCCCTCGCCCACAGCAATTACAACTATTACAACTACAACCACAACGTCAACATCAACCATCAGCAGAACCAACCGCGGCGGGCAGGAGCAACAACAGCGGTTCCAGGCGGCGGAGCAGGCATCACCAGTCCTTCCATCGCCAGCAGCGTTAACGGGGCAGGCAACAGCAACAGGCCCAACTCGCCCGCGTTGTCTTCCCAGGCCGGCTTTCCGCCACGCAGGGATTCCAAGAAAGGCAGCACCCAACAGCACCGCCGTCCCTCGCCGCCGGCATCAACCTCGCATCCTAATAATAACTCTGCTTCTCCAAACGTCCCCTCCGACTGGCCCCTTGACAGCGGCCAGCAGCATACTCAGACTCGTGGCCCGATCCAGCCTCGGCGTCACCCCTTGCAGCGACAGCTCTCACACCCAAACGCCCCTCCCAGACGGTCTCATAGCCCTGGCCGCCCGCCCGCCAGCGGCGCCAATAGCAACACCACGCCGGACCACGATCGAGACGCTCACCTTCTTAATGGCTTCCCTCCCGTGAGAAGTTATACGCCGGATCTTATGTCAAATGCCTCTCCGCAGCGCTCGTCACCCGTTCCCTTCGAGAACATCCAGCGCCAACAGAGGCCGCCTCCGAACGGCCCTACCAACTTCGGACCCTTTCCCAACAGCCACCCGAAAGGCCTGAGAATCCGAACTGGTCCCGCGCCACCGCATATACACACCCAAAATCGAGGTCGGACGACCCCTGACCAACGCTTCGATCGAAACGGGAGACATCCAGAAGAAAGCGGCATGAGGTCTCCCATCATCCAGATGCCCTTGGCATTCAACAAAATCGCCTCCAGGCAGGACCAGTCCCGGTCATCCTCCCCCACCACAAGATCCCCCATCGAGGGATTCCACTCCCTGACATCCACCCGTCCAGCCGACAGGCGACCTACGATCCTTCGTGCAGAGGTCTCATCTTCGGAAGAGCGTTCCTCCCCGCGTGGCACCCCCGAAAGCCTGGTTACATCTCCCCGGCTCGAAGAGATAACCAGCCATCCGATTTCCGCAAAGCCTTCTGCATCTTCACCCGAGCTACGCCAGAAGCGATCGCAATCCCCCTTTCCCGACTCGCACTCGTTTAACGAATCACCATCTGCAGTTAATCGCTCCTTCAGAACAGCTCTCAAACAGACCGGTCTGGCGGATGCAGGCACGAGATCTTCCATTGTAACAAACAACTCCGCCACAACAACATCAGCTTCAGAAATCGGAGATGTCTCCGGGGAAATGTCAGTTGAAGATGCGATAGGAATGTATGAATCCGACGACGACGATTGGGATCCCACCGAAGTTCCAGTTATCGACCGAACAAAACGAACCGACAGCGGCACCCCCGTGGAAGAAACAGCGAAACCCGTGTCTATGAAAGAAGACAGGATGAGTAGAAGCGGATTAGCAGACTTTCTGATTAAGCAGCGGGAGGAGGCTGCTTCCCCTTCCTCTCCGACCACCGATGAGCGAGGCGTGAGTTTGGTGCTGGAGAGTGGTATCAACCTGGAAGCAGAGTTGCACGATGCACAGAATAACGAATGGGAGGCAATCACGGATAAACGGAGGTCTGCTCAGGCTGAACCCGCCCCGCCCCATGAGACAGAAATTATTGATGATTGGAGTGAGATTAGTCGTCCGGCTCCGGATGATACCCCACCGCGATATCCCCCCATGAAGCCTTCGGCCCCGCGAGACCGATATGGGTACGTTCCTGTAGCCTTGGTTGCTTATCCGCCATATATACTAATCCTGGTCATAGATTCCGCACGGAAACCCAGTACGTTACCGCTGCCGAATACAACGGTTGGAATTCGAAGTACGAAGATATCATGGTACGACGGAAGAAGAAGTGGAGTAGCCTGCTCAAGGAAGCTGGTCTCACACCGTTGGATAACGAGGTCCCAATCCGGTTCCCGCCCCGGTCTCAAAAAGGTATGAAAAACTCTCGCTCATATAATTATCCTCTATCTAACCTTCCCTGCAGTCAAGAGGTTCGTCCGGAAGGGTATCCCGCCTGAGTGGCGAGGCAATGCATGGTGGTTTTACGCTAGTGGCCAGAAATACGTCAGCAAGAACCCCGGACTCTACGACAAGCTCGTCGCACAAGGCGCTCCAACAGATTCCGAAGCCCCCGAACTCATCGAGCGCGATCTTCATCGCACGCATCCCGACAATATTCACTTCAAACCTGACCAGAAACCAATCCTTCCCAATGGTACAAAACCGACGAAGCATAAGCAGTCGAACTCTAAGATTGTCGAAACGCCCATCATCAAAAGCCTACGTCGCGTGTTAACTGCTTTCGCCGTGTATGTTCCCAGGATTGGGTACTGCCAGAGCCTTAACTTCTGGGCCGGCATGCTGTTGTTGTTCATGGATGAGGAAAAGGCCTTCTGGATGCTCTACATCATCACCCACCAATACCTTCCGGGTACTCACGAGAGAAGCTTGGAAGGTAGCAACATTGACCAAGCTGTAAGTTATCTCTCCCAACACATCCTTACCGACTTAATTTACTAATTGCCTGCAGGTCCTCATGATGGCTGTCAAGGACGCTATGCCGAACGTCTGGGCTAAGATCAGTCTGTGCCTCGACGGTACTTCGGTTTCCTTCAATAATTCCAAGCTCCCCGACATTACCCTCTGCACTGCCTCTTGGCTGATGTCAGGCTTCATCTCCAACCTTCCTATCGAAACCGTCCTTCGTGTGTGGGATTCCTTCTTCTACGAAGGTTCGAAAATCTTGTTCCGTGTCTCCCTCGGTCTTTTCAAAATTGCCGAACCCGCAATCAAGGCCGTCAACGATCCGGTAGAGGTTTTCCAGATCGTGCAAACAACACCAAGGAAATGCATTGATGCTGGGGCTTTGATGGATCTCTGCTTCAAGCGACGGAATGGATATGGTCACCTTAGTCAGGATGATATCGATCACCGACGGCGCGAGCGCAAGGAGATGCTTGAGCGCGAAAAGCGGGCAATGAACGATGGTCACCCGAGGAGCAGCAAAGACGACTTGTCGATCCGGAAGGGCTTCGCCCGAGAACTTCTCGAGGAAGGCGAGGACAATATCCGACGGTTCAGGAACTTTATCAAGCGGTGAGCGACTGCTTTATATAAATCCTTGAGCGGATTTACAGCTATCGAAAACGTTCAGATTCTAGCAACTGGATCTTGCGCCTTTTTTTAGCCGTGCCTTAGCATGCCAACCTTTCCTTGGTCTACGTGCTTCTTTTTTACATATTTTCTCTCCCACATCTTGCTACGCATGTCTTTGAAGGTCTACCTTTCAGCGGAAAAAAAATCTTCGGCGAACGGGCGTTACTCAAGGAAGCATCGAGTGCATTATTCTTCCTCTTTTCTTCAGGTTTCCTTCTTACACTACCAACTGATACTCTGCTCTCTACCACTTTTCCTTTCGATTTCATTTGTATCATCATGTCCTCAGTTTCATTTACGTGCGGAATTACCTCGGAAGGCGTCGAGTTGAGGATTCTTCTTTCAGTGTCTATACATATCATCCATACATCTGGGCAGGCGATAAGGGCTTTCTTTTTGTTTTCTCCTTGAGTTGACTTCAGCTGCTTCCTTTATATCGACCAGCTAGCCCCTTTCTTTTTCGCTTCTATTCTTTCGACTAGCTGGTTTTTCGTTTCATTTTCTACTTCGAACCCTCGATGTCAAAATGCGTATAATTTTCTTTTCTCTTTTTGCTGTTTTTCGTTCCCGCAGTGGTATATCGTACATACCTGCCTATATATTTCCTTTTCGATTCTGTCTGGCATCCATCGATCCCATGATGAAACTGGGAGAGGGGGTTTGTGTGTTTCTTACAAAAACCGTACATGTACATATATCATTTCTTTTTGTTTCCATTCACTCTTTCGGCCCGCAGTCATAAACTTGCGCTGTATTTATTTTTCTTTCTTCCTTTCTCCTTCCTTTTCTTTCTTTCTTGCTGTTATTTTGTATCGATATCGATATCACAGCTGCGGCAGGTCGGCATATTTGCGGGAGGATGGTAATAAGATCCCGAGCATGCGCGCGTGCGATTCTTTACATATCATATCAGATCATATCATATCATTCATGCATGCAGCGTGCTATGCGGCAGCGCTTTATCTTGACCACCTTTTTGAATTTCGTTCGCAGCGTAGATATGTCACTCGCGTGTATGTTTTTTGTCACATTGAATAGACTATAAGACTGGTCGTCGGGGCAGCGCGCTACTTTCCGATATGTATACATGCGTGCGTGTATGTGATTTTATAAGTGTGCGCAGGCGCCCGTACGTCCGCTCCGTTGCATGGACGTCCGGACGTCCGACGGACGTATGTGCGTGTATGCAGGTGTTAACGTCTGTTGCCTGTTGCATGTGCGCCCTATCCGCGGAGATTTACTGGTGTGATCCAAGTCCTCGTGATATTGCGGATATATACCTGCATGGTGGTGATCGAACGTCGGATTTGAAGTACTGAGCGGGATATATATATAGCCGGCTGTCACGCTCTTCTTTTTTTTTCCCCACCTTCTTGTTGGTGATAACGAGGAAGTTCGCACATCGTTGTCAAGTCGCCGGTTTAGAACCCGCAATGTCATATTACGAATGTAACTAGAGTCAATTAAAGCACGAGTCGAGCTCGCGGCTTAGCATTCCTACCGCCGGCAAAGTAGTATACATCCATCCATACAAACGTACGCAAAACAAATAGTCAGAATGATTCAGTCGACCGCACCGTAACTGCAGGGTTGTGGGTTTTATATACATGGGGGGGTAATCAGCTACTCGATTAAGGTGGGTGCTATATCTGAAATTCGAAACGAAAGAGAATGAAACCGGACGCCTGCCACCTTTAACGAGGACGGAATGAAGAGCACACACGCCTGTTTTTTGCCTACGACGTACTTGTATACACCAGGTTGACGTAACGGTTGGTTTCGTAGCCTGCCTGGTAGCGGGCGTCGTAGCCCACCTCGACGGCCGGGGGAGCCTGTCCCTCCGGCACGTAGTCCTCCGATCCGTATCCTTCTGATACGTAGTCTTCCGACGCGTATCCTTCTTCGCTGACTTCTGTTTGCGTCTCCGCTAACCGTTGTCGGAGTTGTTCCCGCTGCTCGTGTTCCCGTTGTTGCTGTTGCTGCTGTTGTAGCATGCGCACATGCATTATGTCTGCCCCCGTCGGTGCGTCGGGCCCGTACCATCCCTTGAGAAGGTCGCCCGCACCGGTTACTCCCGTTCGCTGCATGACCGGGGAACTGAGTATCGCTCGCTCGAGGTACCGTCCTAACCGACTGTTCTTGTCGATGATATCGTAGGCGACCTTTGCGCCGAAAAACAAACCCGTAGACCCGTATTGAAACTGCGGCGAGCGCTGATAGTCCACGGATCGCGCGATCTCACGACATAGTAACTCGACTTCGAACAGTGCCGCCGCACCGCGCAACCGCATCGTCAAATCGTGCGTGGCGCCGAAGTGTAGCTCGAACCACGGTATAAACCGCCGCGTATGGTTCGCCATGATGATGGCCATCATGTCGTAGTGGTACAGTGTCGTGCAGATGGAGATGTTGTCGAAAAAGAGGACGGTGTCGAAGAGGGGTCCCTCGAGGTCGAAGGCGGAGAGATGCGGGACGGAGGCCGAGGGGACAGTGTAGGTGAATGGCTCAGCGCCGTAGCCTTGGTTCCATTCCTGCCGCCAGGCGAGCAGCTTGTTGATTGTGACGAGGCAGGTTTGCAGATGGGCGGCGGCAGCAGCGGCGGTGATGTTCTTCGAGAAGGCGTAGCCTTCTTCGAGGATACGCGGGAACGGGGTGGTGAGATCGATGAGACGGTTCCATGCGCCTGGGATGTAAGGTTAGCTTACGCGGATACATCGCGTCCGGAGTTAGATGGACGTACTTTTCCCGCCTGGATAGTAATGTGGGGGGATGCTGATCCATTCTTCTCGTTCGAGAAAAGAGCTTTTCAGCTCCATCATGCCGTTGAAGACGATGTATGGTCGCACGACCTCGAGAATAGCGCCGGCGAGCGGGTCATGGAAAGCGTATGGGCCGAGCGAGAGGATCAGCCGACCCAGGGCTGCGAGGTGGTATAACCACGTCGAGGCCGAAGACGACGTTAATATCTGCAGAGCGTCGGAAAATTGTGTCAACTGGTGATCGTAGTCAAAAGCATCGAAGCGGCTGGAATGTGATATGCTCTATCTGTCTATATGTACCTCGTAATGCGCAGCCATCATGCAAGTGTATAAAAACACGGCAGGGTCAGAGTTCGCCAGACCATTCTTCACATAGTTCTTCAGCTGCTTCAACAACTTGAGGTAGAGGATGTGGCCCTGGATCTTAGAGCTGACGTCCTTCTCCTTCAGCGCAAAGTAGGTTGTCGCACAGGCGGCGAAGGCGTCTTCGAGTTCCTTCCGCATCTCCGGAGTGTCGCCTGTGCGGAAGTGCGTCGCGTACAGGTGGCCGAATCGGTACGGCACCATTGCCGTCTTGCCGACGGTGGTTCGGAACGGGGCTGAGACATTGATGAAGTCTGAGACGTAGACGTTCACGTAAAGTTGGGACTTGTCGAAGGGGATAGAGATGTTGAGCGGCGTGCGCTGGACGATACTGGGAGTGGTGCCTGTAGTAGGCCCAGTAGCGTCCTAGAAATCATGCGTTCCTCCGTCAGCAACCAGGAATATAACACGTAGAGAGAGGATAATATCAATGTTAATATCCATTGTATAGGCTTACGGAATGGGCTGATGCGGCTCCTCGGTGGCGTGCTTTCGAGCCAGCCTTGGATCTCCGCTGAACGCTGTTGGCGACGACGACCTGCAGCTGGTTGCTCTCAATCGTCGTTGTCGGCGTCTCTTCCCATGTTATCGGCGAAGCCTTCTGCTGGCTGCTGTAGACGAAGTGCAGCGTGCGTGCATACCCGGGACATTCTTTGCCTATCTTCTGGCAGCGGACGCAGCCAGGGCGGGCCTCGTCTGATAATTATATCGACATATTAGTAATCGAACTTCGCGACGGTGACGTGCATTGCCGCATGTCTTTGATTACACATCCAAGCATTTCTTGGTGTGAGAAGGCAAAACGGGGGACGTCGAGTGGAGGGTGTGTTCGCGAGGAAGCATCTCGTGGAATGTGACCCAAACAGGAAGTGTTCCGCGAGGTGCTTCTGCGGCGGAGAGGAAGGGAGAAAACTACCAGGTTACCTACCGCACTTGATCTTGCGCTCGCGACAGGTCTTGCATCCTTTACTGCGGCCGGCGACTCCAACCATGATGGCAGCAAAACTCGAGTATCACCGTGGCGGCAAACAGTGGTGATTCTGGAGATGCATGAGTAGGGGAAGGGGAGAAAACGTATGTCGGTAGGGCGTGGAGCAGGGACACTATAAAACGACTTGCATGTAGCCAAGCAGCGAGCGCTAACTGTCCGGCAATTTGCAGAGCAGTCCTCTGCAGCAAATCCCAGGCTGGTCGTGCAAGCGGAACCGAAGCTAATATAGGCAGAAAACGACCTGCCATGGCCGCAGGAAAGTAAATTGGCTATAGCGCAGCGGCCCATACGGCCTGCCAGGACAATCGAGTCAAGGCGCAGTCCGGTGGCCGGCCACGACGACGGGATGCCGGATGGACAAACGCGAGGGCACACCAATGCAACAGCTCACATTTTCAGTCATGGGCCCTCTTAAAGGGACATACCATCAACTCGACCTGACTGGTAGCCTGGGATTGCAATATAATGTCGAGGGCAACGTTCCTGGGACATCCGGTACCCGATAGCCAGAGCTGCAGAGCCTCTTGGCGGTAGAAGGGCTGTCCAACGGCTCCCTTCGCTTGCAGGAGGCCAAAGTCGACGACGCTGGAATAAACGGCCTGGGTGCAGATATGAGCAGGGTTGGCAGCCTTGTAGCCGGCAGAATTGGGAAGTTTTGTCCCAAGTGGAACACTCTGGGAGCTTAATGGTGGCTTGCTATAGCTTGTCGAGTCAGCGCGAGGGAACTCGAGTATCGAAATTTAAATAGTCCTCCATTCACACGGAATGCATATGCTCCGGGTGTGGATTGATTGCAAGGCGGCGACCTGGAATCCCTGTGCGACCACCCGAACGGCGCGTCAGCCGATCGACTCGCGCGTCGGATATCGACAGGACCCGATTGTGTGATGAAATGGCGGTGCATGGTGGTCTATGTGGAGGCCATCCTGGCCACTGTCCATGCAGCCCAGAGACGGTCCACCAGCAAGTACGACACAGTCGCCTCGCTTAGACGTTCCCGATCCAATGCAGTTTAGTGGGAGCGCGAGAGCAACCCTGAGCTATAATTAAGCTTGGAGGAGCGTTGGCTTCGGGTCAGAGTCCCCGAGACTTTCTGGCTATGCTTCGGATTCCGCGGAAACCCTAGAAGCGAAGCAAGGTTAGGGATATACTCAATATCGTCCATCTGGGACCAATCGATGCATTTTACTGTCGAGAGCTGAGTCACGGGTTTGGTGTTCCTGCAGCGAAGGCAGCAGCTGCTTAGCTTCGTACCTTCAGAATCCCCACTGAAAGATTGAAGAGTCCTGGGTTGAAGCCCTCGACCCGAGGACGTATGCATGCATGTCTAGCCCAATGCAACGATCAGATCATGGACGCCGAGTGGGTCGTCGGTGGCGGGATGGCTGGCAGTATGATGCCATTCTGGAAGCTCTCATTCGGAATTTGATGCAATGCTCACGCCTCCATCCCAAGTTCGATGAGGTGTATCGCTCGACATTCAGAGTGGCCAGATAGCTGTTTTCCTGGTGAGAGCTCCCTTTGGCGGCTTCCGTGTAGAGTTAAATGGTGGCTTGGATAGCTCGATGGTAAACTGGCTTGTGTCTAGCCCTGCAGATATTAATATATCGCGCAACTAGGGTGTCGTTAGTTCATCGGTTCAAACTGAACGATCGGGATCGTGCAATCGGCTGGATCCTGGGTATCCCGGGACACAGCTCTCGGTTCGACGCACAGTGCGTGGATATGGTAGGGGGTCGGGCGGTCGAGTCTCCAATCGCAATTCTGCGTCCAGTCTGCAGTTTGAGGTCACTAAGCACGTAACTGTATGAGCAATCGCATATACGTAAGCTCGGCTAAGCGATGCGTGCTGTAATCTCGTGCTGCATCGAGTGGACATGCTGTTTACGTTGACACTGGGTTCTTCGAAGGGGAGCTTAAGGGATCTTACGTGGATGGGCCCGGGGCGACCTGTCTCCCGGATTGGACTGTGTGCATGCTGCAGCCGTATGCATATGCGAATACGTAGGCTGGACCCGGTGCCGCCTCGAAGCTAGGCGTTATTGAACCCGGTTTCAACAATTGCAAGGTGAGAGGGGCAAGACTTCTTCCTGGAGTCCAGGGTGGCAAAAGGGTGACGGCCGACGATTCAATATAACCGCCAGGTCGGTTCGACTCAGCCCCTCCGTGGGATCTCACTTCATTCGTCGACCTCTGTGTCCCAAGACAATCGGTCTCCCGAAGTATCGTCACAAAATTCTGGAAGGGATGAAACTGGAATGATGGTAGCAGGGATGTTGGGTGGGTTCGGCGCGGTGCCGGGATTATGTGGCGCTCCATTTTAAATTTTAGGGAATAGACGTAGTAGTAGTATTGTATGCTCTACATGCTCACAGGTTTACATTCATGTCTGCCTCCGGCAGGCCTGCTTCGTAGGCCCAAAAGGACGGCTGTCTGGTTTACGAGACAATTCATGTCTAATATCGGCTGCCGCATGTGTCCCCGGCCTTCCGTCGTTACATCGGCGCCACGAATATTGCGCCCAGGCATCAAGGGTCCAATAGATGGCATGCCTCTGCCATACCCATGACCTTCGAAGACCCAATAATGATCGAAGTCTTCTTAATACAGCCCAGCCGCAGCCTGATAAGGCATCACCCACATATATATACACCCTCCCTATCAGCAAACTGGGATCTAACAGTACCAGGCCTGCAAGCAATCAGCGCTACCCTGTCAACTATGTCGCCGATTCCTCGGCGTTCGGTTCTCGCATAGTATTAGGAAAGACGGGAACTTGCGTTCCCCATGGCTTCCAGGTGGCTTGGACGCGGTATAAACATGAGCCAATCGATATGCTATAAACTTGCACAAACTGACGGCAGCGATATGACGGCTGGTCTGGTCCCAGTCCTCATTTCCTGTATTAAATATTGGGCGGGTCGACCTCACTACTAATTGAATATCATTGGTGTTGCAAAGGCGTGTGGTGAAGGCGTAATTGAAAAAGCAGGTCATAAGATACCTAGGTACGGTACAGACTCTAGACAAGAAACGACCCAAATACCCCTTGCCGAGAATCAAATACATCCATAGAGGCAGGCAGGCGTATACTCCTAACTCCCACGGTACGTGCTATAGCTCCACGGCGCCAGCAGCACGGGCACATGATAGTGCTGCCTCCCGTCCTTCGCCATATCCACCACAAACGTCACCTCAACGTAAGGAAAGAAGGTGTTCCCCTTAAAGTACTCCCAGGTCTCAAAGCGGAGTTTCCACACCTGTCCGTTCTCGATGGCGAACTCGGACGACCAAGCGCCTATTCGGCCGTCGGCGTTCGTTGTCGCCGATGCGACGGTCTGCGGCTCCGGCGCCGGGGAGCTTGCAAGTGCGGCGACGGAAGGTGAGAGGAGGGACAGAGTTACGGGGACGGCGGCGGCGGGCGCGCCGGAGGACGTGTCGAGGACGTGGCAGGTGATTGGTGGCATTTTGGGCTTCGAGGTGGTGATGTGGGAGGTGATGGAGTGCAGGCGGGAGGTGGCCGCCGTTGAGCTCATGTAAGGTGTCGATGGGCGTGCTGAGGGAGGTATAATTCGTAGAAATGCTCTAGTCGGGTGTAATGATGTCAATTGGCTGCTTCGCTGAGTCGACGCGACGAGTCGCCCTGGTTTTTATATCAAGAATCATGCGTGGTTGACAGCGTCGGAAGTCGCCGACAGCACAAAATAAAGCCGTAGTGTTGCAAATCTGCGTACAACACACGGCCTTCTGGATGGTTCGCGTGTCGCCACCGGCTCATATTTCTACGAAAAGTCGAAGAACTCGCGATGGATCAAAGTGGGGCTGTTGACGAACGTTACACTAGACGCTTCATGGATAAGTAGGTAGTCGGTATAGTGGATGATACTTGGGTGCGGCCGACTCATGGATAAGAAGATCGAATTTCAACGTCGGTCGCAGTGCAGTGCTGTCATGTGTAACGTGAGAACACAAGGACTTCATGCGAGAGTACTGGAGTGTGCTACTACACGTGGATTATGAGAAAGAAAATACAACATCGAACCTAGGGATGGGTCGAGCGGACGCATTGACAATTGTTGCAACTTAAGCTAATATTCGGGTACGTATTTGAACGTCCACACGGGTACGATACCATTGCGGATAAATAGCATGTTTCTTTTCCGCCACCCTTGGCCTTGAGCTTCGCTTGCCGTAAACCTTTTCCGAAGTCGCTGGAATCCTGCCTCTTGGGTAATACCCCAGTAACCCCTCTTTTACTAATCTTTGTAATATCTCTATAGTGGGTCGCCATCGTTTGTATCCCGTAGCAAAGGGCAGCTATGGTCAGCCAGCTGCGGGATCAGGGTTTAGCTTAGGAAGCTCTAGGATTGCGGTGGTCCCCACATTCCCACGAGACTAACCCTTCACCCTCACTACATAGCTACACTATCTTCATGCGTATATAGCCGCGGATGCGTGTGTTTTGTTTCCAAAATCATTGGATCCCATGGAGAAGCCTTGTCCTGCATTCTCGCGTGCCTAATCGGGGTGTTTAAGCTCTTCAACACCATCCGAATATGTCGCATCTGCGGGTTGGCGGCTTAGCCGCGGGACAGCCGTCTCGGTTATGGCCGTCAGCGTACCTCTTTCTGGGCTTGCTGAAATGTGAAATTTTGGATCTGCCGAGGGGATCGAGGTTGGTAAGGGCTTGATTTCCAAGATCAGACGGATCACAGGTTTGATGGGAGGACTATGGAATGTCGACGTACCACGTCAGCTCGGGCTAATTGGTGTCCGGCACTGCACCGCTTAGATATACAGGCTCAAGACTTCAATTCGTATAACATACGTCATATATTGTAATCAGTTACAGTTAAACGTTTACGATTGCAATATGCGGGCGTAGACAAGTGCGTACTTTGGCTTTGCAACTTTTTGCAGAGCAATCATGCGTTTGTCCTCTCTGGAGACTCGATGCCGATCTGTCAGATTGGCCACGATGAATTAATATTACTGAAGATGGGGTAGCTATTGAATCAAACCGCGATTGTGCATGCCCTGCAATGCAATGCGGTGTAATTCCGCCTTGATGCACTGTCCTGAGCTCGATGCTGCCGCAAAGCTCAGAGCGCCTGCGAGAGCCTGCCATTACTAATCGCCCGCGACTGGCCAACCCGAGCAGCAGGACCCATGAAGGAACAGCGGACACCAGCGGAGCAGCGGGAGCACATGCGTCCGGGCTGTAAGCAGGCAGGTGGGCTGGCTAAGTAATCCGCTGCTGACATAATGGGATACTTTCGGCCGGTATTCTTTGCGTGTGCCCGATCTCCTGGTTTCGAATTTTCTGCAGTGGGTTCGATTACTAATGCCCGCCAGGGGCAGCGGCAAAGTTGCAACGCGGCCGGCTCGGCAAAACGGCGCACGATCTCTCTCCGTGCCCGAGTCAACTTGAGCTCGCGCAATTCGGCCTGCGGATGATTTCAATCCATTGATCGAGTAATCGAACTCGAGAACGGAGTATATATAGAGCCAGTCCTTTCGTCTCCGGCTTCAATTCCAGTTTCCAAACAGCATCGACATTGATAGCTTCGTCCTCACCTGAAAAGCGCATTACATCTCCCAGCTTCGACTTCTTTTCGCCAAAGTCCATTACTCAGCAACACTTCTGCAACGCAAAAACCAACAAACATGTCTGCCCCTAAAATCGTCTACGGCACCGCGGGCTTTGCTCCGGATGCTGAAACCGGAGAAGTCACCAGTGTCGTCGAGACCCTCAACCTACTATGGGATCTCGGTGTCAAGAATCTGGATACCGCCCAGCTCTATGGCCCTAGTGAAGCCACCATTGGGAAGGCGCATAACCCGCGGAGATTCACGATTGATACCAAGCATGCGGCTGGCTTCAAACCCGCCACGGCCACAACTGAGGGCATCGTCGAGCACGGCACATGGGCCTCGGAAACACTAGGACCCGTAGGTTACCTCTACCCTATATATACTATTTTGTAGTCTGGCTTGTGCTAACTGACGAACTTTCTGCAGATTGATATCTACTACCTCCACGCGCCAGAGGAAAACATCCCCTGGGAGACTCAGCTGGAAGGTCTCCAGAAGCTCCACGATGCCGGCGTCTTCAAGCGTCTCGGCCTGTCAAACTTCACCCCGGAGCAGATCCAGAAGATCTACGACGTAGCCGAAGCCAAGGGCCTCATCAAGCCTTCCGTCTTCCAGGGCAACTACAACGCCTTTGCCCGCAGCCAGGAAAATAATACCTTCCCCCTCCTCCGCAAGCTCGGAATGTCCTTCTACGCCTACTCCCCGGTCGCCGGCGGCCTGCTCGCAAAGACGAAAGAGCAGCTCCTGAGTGCCGGCGGCCGCTGGCAAGCCGGCACGCTCCTCGGCGACATGTACCGTGGAATGTACGGCAAGGACGAGCTTCTGGACGCTCTAGCCGACTGGGAGACGGCAGCCAAGAAGGAGGGTGTCTCCCTCGCTGAGCTAGGATACCGGTGGATCCAGTACCACAGTGCCCTGGACGGTGCGAAGGGTGATGCCGTCATCTTTGGCGCCTTCAGCCCGGAGAAGATCAGGGAGACCGTCAGCTGGCTAAACAAGGGACCCCTGAGCGACCAGGCGGTCAAGGAGATCGATGCGATCTGGGAGAAGATTAAGGATGTCGCGCCAGTCGACAACTACAACAGCTACTCGAAGCATAAGTCTGCCGCCTAGAGAAAGGGATAAAACGCCATAATATAATGTATGTAATGTAATGTATTTGCTGGAATGGGAACAAGTTTGCATCTGTGGAAGAGCAATATTTGGAGAGAGGGAGCTCGGGTGTTTTGGAAGCTGTATTGATACATGTGGAGAATACAATGATTGAATGTATTTGATTGCTTATTGCGATTATTACTTAATAAGTTGCATGAATGCGAGTTTCGTTGCCTATAAGCTAGGGTTACAAGGCTGCAGGCCGCTGGAAGCGAGATGTCGTCTATCTCGAGATCATTGCGTGGACAATTCGATTGAAGCCTCGAGCTCGTCGTTCAGCCTCGCCTGTACCACAATGAAGTCGCCGTATCTCGTTTTTGGAAATTTACTTGTGCACGTGGGTATCCCGTTTGCCGTGCAAGCGAAGATATCATTATTAGGGAAGATTCTATCGTCAAATCATAGGCGTTTCGTTGTGATTGTGCGAATCCCATTCGAAATAACCTTCAGCTATAACGCTAGCGTGTTTATGCGAGTTGCAACGTTGAACCCCATGCGTGTCAACCGAGATCTTGTCCCGCCAGAGACAAGATGCAATCCCGGATTTCATGCTAGCTTAAATTCTTATCTAAAACACCACGATCGAAATTCGATACTCGATCGTGAACTGGCGGATGCATTTGTTTCCTAAATTTGTCGAGCCTATGGAAATTCACAATGTGCGTACCCCACAGCGCTGCATTCCAAGGCTCGGTAGGAGACCATTGCCGAATTCAGCCTTTTAACGCGACCGCACCAAAGAGCCAAGCCCCAGCGCCGCGCAGCTACAGCGGAAGTTCGGACCAACCCCACATCGGAGATGTCCATGTGCTTGAATTAGACTTGTGCAAGGGACGGGTATACTATGCTTGGAATAGAACGGGTAATATAACGTTGGAGCTCGAGGCTCTTGCGCCAGGGGAACGATAGGGAGGATGGACGACATGAATGCATGGTTCGCAAAATGCTCCGAACTGGTACTAGCAACGCGACGTGCAGCCTGCAAGAGCCATGTCGCTTGTGTCGCTAGGTTTGAGGTAGCTATAGCTGGTAGCTTGTTAGCTTAGCTAGTAGTCTGCACGGTTAGCTGTAGTACCTGCCGACACAACGGCGCTATGATCGCATGACGCCGATGGTATTAGACCCTAGCTACGTTGCTTAATTTCCTATCGTTTCGTCCCATGATGAATATTGTCTTGCAGTGGGCGATGCTGATTAGTCTGCGTCGAACCCGGTACTAGCTTTGGAAGCTATGCCAGTGGGCCTGTGGCGGCGGCATTGCACACTGACCCATTTCTGCACAGGTTCGCATGCATGCACTTCGTCCTGTAGTAATAGCGCTGCGTGGGGCCAAGGAATGATAGAAGTTCTGCCGCAGACGGGTATCAGAGACATGCACGCAATACGCGCATGGAAGCTCTAGCTCGCACCCGTAGGGCCAACACCATGTGCACCACAGCGTTGCATGGGCTTCCATGCAGACTTTTGGTAGGGTATCCACTTCTCCGTGTTAATTTTGTAGTATGGGGCACCTGCTTGGATACAGCCTTGTGGGTATTGAACCGAGGACTATAAGGTGAAGCGGTATCGCCTGGACAATCAGAAATTTGTAGAGGTTCTCGGAGAATATCAATTATATATATAAACCAAGATCCGATATCCTCGAGATCTATTCGATATATATCATTCTCCCAGTACCCCTGGAAAACTACCACGCGGACAACGCAGATAGTATTTCCCTATTCCTTTATTTCCTTAATACTCTCTTTCGGTGTATTCATCATTGAGCTTGAACACGAGTACAATATATATTCGACTATACATCAGATAATACGATACGACAGTCCTACAATGGAGGCACTGCTACCCTCACAGCTGCGGCATTTCCTCGCACAGGAGACACCGACGTCTACACCTCTCGCCCATGCTACTCCCACCGTCTTCGCAACAATAGATCTTGCTCCGATCCTCCTGGTCTTCCTCTATGCCGCTATACTCCTCAGCTACGCCAGCCGGTCCTTCCGGAGCTACCGGAAGGGACATAAAGAGAGTATGTACCAAGTTACTCAATCATACTCTTAAACCGCCACAGCAGACAAGCTAACGGACACATCAGTCATAATCGTCCACTCCCTCTCCGGAATCTCGGAGCTGGCACAATTCTACTTCCCAACACAGCACTCCCTCGCCACTGTGCCCCTCTCCGCCGTCCTCCTCTGCGCAATCCAATCCGCTACAAACCTCATCCTCGTCCGGAAACTGCACCGCGGAAACCCCGCGCTGGTCCGCCCAGTCTACCAGGCCGGCGCGCTGTTCCGCATCGCCCTCATGCTCGCAGCGTACCAATGCAACTCTCGCGGACTGTATCACGATAGCGTTGTCGTCATCCACGCGTTCGCGTACACGCGGCTCATCTGCTACCTTCTCACGACGGCGAACGGCTTCTCGGAAAGCGAGGTGCCCGAGTACGATGTTGCGCGGAGGGGGCGTGCTGGTTCGCGCTCAGGCATCACCGTCGCGCAAACGTATACTGCCGCGGTGTACGGTGCCGCGCTGCTGGCGATGGGTCAGATGGAGCGGGTGAGGTGTGCGGGGGTGGTGTTTTTGGCGCTCGTCGGCGTCGTGGTGAGGGTTGAGGAGTGGGTTTCGGTACGTATGAATGAGGCTTCGCGCGGGAAGATGCGGAGGGGGGATGTGTGTGATTATGTTGCTCGCGGGCTGTATTGGGTTGGCATTTGCAGGTTGGACGTTCTGTGCGAGGCGGATAGAAAGTTTCCTTGAGTAGTCATGGGGTTTATCAACAGGACATAGTTGTTGCATTGAATGGCGTTCGAGATTCGGTATAGATATGCTGTAAGATTGGTGATGGGGAATCTGGACGAGAGCTGATGCTGGGTACGCTGGTCGTTCCAGCAGTTTTGCATAGTGTGGAGGGATATCGGTTTGCCGGGTTGAAGTCATGCATACACCTTGGCGTTTAGAATTTACGTCCACCTGTACAAAGCTTTGGAGAAGACATATTGACTTGTGTATATCTAAATCAATGTAGTTCTATAGCTCGAACATAGAGAGAGAGTCGCATTTCTATTGACGGATACTTGGGTTATATGACTTTGGCAGCATAGCAGCGGTATTTAGTCTTGCGGCGGTCAAATCTATTCATTCAAGATCATTTTGGTCGAGAAAGGGTTAACGTTTCATCGATGAAAATGATTTTGGCTCGGTCAACGAAAGTACATACTTGTGTCCGCAGAGCAATAGCCACCGTCGACGGCCACGGATACTTGTAAGTCGACGCGTCGGAAATAGTGAAAAGGACCTACCTGGGTGTTCCGGCGGCACAGGCTATTGATTGCATCCAGATTAGAAATCGATAAGATATAGGCAAAAGCTGTATTCGAAAAATTTATCTATAGAATAAAGAACGATTTGGATAAAGAAAGACGCATAGCTTCGTTGAAAAGATACCCTTTTACCCTATGTTTATCTCATTAAAAAAGACAGAGAGAAAGAAAAAAAATACAAGGAGAGGAGGACAGGAGGTAAGTCGTAGAGTATTCATAGGATGCAAGCAAAGAAACGCCGGGAAATATTAATAGAGCGGAAAATTGGAGCAAAGTAAGAAGCTACAGGTCTGTATCCCAGCTTTCGATTATTCCACTGTAAAGACCACTTTGAGCGAAATATCAACAGACTGATGTCGTTCCCCCGACTACTGCCTGCGTCTATTTTTCCACCCTGAATCGGCCGTAGCATACGAATCTGAATGGTATGGCGCTGCACCATTGCTGAACGTTGACATGAACGGCGCCGCCTCGCTATTGTAGAGCGGAAATGGCACGAGCTTATAGTTGTGTTCATCGCAGAAAGGTGACTTGGGCTTGATCTGCAGGCTATCGATTTTCGGGAGCTCGCGCGAGGGGAGGGGAGTTCGGTAGTCAGATGGGGCGGTCTTTGGTTCATGCGGTGAGCTGCTGCCATCGTAGTGTATGTGGGTCCGAGCGTACTCTGGAGAGCTTCGCGGCTGACGGTCGTATCCGTCGGAAGGGGAGTTGGCATATCCGTTTCCATTCCCGTTGCGGTAACGCTCTGGGGTACTGAAACTTGAGTTTGAGCGGTTGCCAGCCGCAGGGCTTGGCCGGTAGTTACGGTGCTCGTGGTGCTCGCGTCTCTGGGGGGTGGACGGTCCGCTGCCTCCACCTTGTTCTCGTGGCCTAGGACCTCCTCGGTGTCGTGGGGTCTGGTAGCGCCTTGAATGAAGTCGGCTTGAGTAGAGGCTTCGTGGCGCGCGCGAGCGCTGAGGGCTACCTCGAGGGCTGTCGATATCCATTTCCATAGAGTTCCTGTCGTCACGAGTGGAGTAAGTGGGTCGATAGTATCTGTCGATGAACCTCCCTCGACGACCGCGACCTCTAGATCTGTTGCGGTCCCGATGGCCGGACCTACTACCTCTGTTTTCGGGGTACCCAGCAGATGACGAGGTGGAACCGGGGGTTCCCAGGCTGCTGGCGGCTCCGCTTCTGACGGGAGTGGATGGAGGCGCTTGGCGGATGTTAGAACGTGGCGGGCTGACATCCAGCATCTGAGTAGGCAAGGGGCGAGGTGGAGGAGGCGGTGGCGGCACAGCAGGAGTATTATCGACAGTCGAGCTATCGCTAGATGGTGCAGGCCAGCCGAGGTGCGCTTGCACCATCAGCGAACCAAGGCTGCAAATTTGGGTAAAAAATTCGTACTGCTCTTGGACAGTGTTCGTGCATTCTCGCAGGATAATGAACTGGTTGACGACGTCCATCAGATTGATGGGTTTCCTCGATATAATCCTTGGTGGCGTCTCCATCATGCCGTGCACCTGGACGTCTGAGCCGATGACCGTGTCGACGTAATGCCATCCTCCATCCTCTTGGGCTACTTTAAGCTATAGGCATTGACGATATTATAAAGTTAGCTGAGTACATAACAGGTCTAATGCTAGCGGCTTCGGAGATATCTGGGTATAAGCGTACCGTCCAGTGACTTGCTGGGTTGTCCTTCTGCAAGTTCTGGATGTAGACGACATTTTCCGACAGCATGTTGAGCAAGACCTTTTGAATCGAGATCAGAAGTTCGCAGCGTTTCTCTGTCCAATTCGTGAACGAGATTTTGATACAAGGGTCACCGCGGCTGTCAGTGTGGATGCCGAGAACAATTGGATCTGGCTGCTCCATCTGAGGGTATCGACAGACGGCGGTGTCGTCTGTCTCGTAGGAGCCTGCGTAGAGTCTCTTGTAGCATAGTTGCCTGATAGATCCGGTGATTGACGACATAGTGTGTATGTTGGAATAGACTGGAGACAAGGGCGACGAAAGATGAGAATTTAGATGGGGATTTCGAGGCCGACTTGGACGATTTGAGGTGCCAGCAAGCGAATGAATAGTGCGAGAGTAAAGTTGATGAAGATACTGAAAGCTACACAGAGCAGAACGACGCTGAGGCGAGGGTCGATGGGCAGAGATTCAGGAGAGAGGGGGATGGGGATGACGAGACCGATTGTTAAGAGAGGCTGTATGACGAGGATAACGAAGACAGGGATCATTTCGGAGAACAATAACTCCAGATGTAGCAATGGCGAGAGTCTGATAATTTTTTTTTTTTGCGGTAGAAGTGTGGTAGAGATTGAGCGTGCTGAAGAAGTTGTGTTATCATTCAAATAAGGAATGGAGGTTGAGCTATTCAACACTGGCCAGCAAGGGAAAAATTGGAAAGTTCGAGCTAAACTCATGACCAAGTGTGACTGCTGAGAGTAGGCTCTCACTAAATTATGACAGACACATGTATACATTTGCATTGCAAACCATAAACATTGGGCAAATTTATCGATTCAATGGAATTTCAAGATGGCATTGTACTCAGCTTGCCAAAAGACTGCTTTCTGTTACATCTATAGAAATGAATCGTATGAAAACCTGTGACGTCGCGTCGATTTTCATTATTATGTAGATAGAAGATGGCTGTTTATGCATATAGGTTTGCACCGGGCACAAGGTATTTTCCATGTATGACATCTGAGTGATATCGTAGCCTTCATATGTGGCACTAGCACCGACTACATTAGGGAATTTCTAGTACGTGGTCTCGTACATTTTTCCGACTAAGATGCTTTGCAATATAATTATACAAGTACACTATATCCTACTAGGCATAGTGATTCTGCAAATCACCATCCGTCCGTCTTAGTCTCAGTCGTGCCAGACTAAACGTCGTCTCGCCGGTGTGAAGTATGGCTCCAAAATACAACAGCGTCGTAATGTTTTTGTGTTGTCCAGCCCAGTGACATCTCCGAGGGCCTGGCCTCCAGACTATACGAAAACCTATTTGCGCGAATTGACGCACGAGCACTTAATAAACGACAAGCTAGCCGTATTCTGAAAAGGCTGTATGTGGCTCATAGCAGATTATCAGTCTTATTTTAACATCTTTTTGTATTGCATTTACTAACACTACGTGAGTAACTACTACTAAGAACTACATACATGAAGAAAGACAGGAAACACCAGGTATCATAACCAGTAACCGAGAAAAATGCGCGCAAACCAGAATCGTACTTCCCAAGACATATGAGAGGAGGAAAGGGAAAAAGGGGACAAAGGTATAAATCGGAAAGGAACCTCGAAGACTCTTTAAACTCCATGTGTAAACAACACCCGTATGAAAGAGCAAATCACAACCATAGAAGCAAGTTCTTTTGCTGCTTGAAACCCAGACATAGGAAAAACGAAAGGTACTATGGGGAAATGCGCGTGAAAGGGACGACGATGGATGTTCCTGTAATCAAGAAGATCATCAAATGAACTCAAAACCAGAAGCCTAACTTTTCAAGGGTTCGAGAGGGATTGAGAAGCAAAGCTTTTTAAGTTTGGAATAAAATCGGAAAACGTCGGAATAATCGAATGCGGTGAACACCAGTAACCAGGCCTGAAGGATATCGTAAAACACAAGTATGTATCATGAAAGAAGTAGGAAAAACGCGCCAGCTGACCAGGCTGTGCGTACGGAGGATGCGAGTCGTGAAAAAACTGCATGCGGGTTGTAGACGTCATAAAGAGTTGCAGAGAAATAGTTAGAGTGTCGGTTTGGATGGATTTTATACAATGGTAGAAGCAACTGTGAGAGGTGCATCGGCGAAAAGTGGTTCCAATGGCTCTTGGAAAAGTGGCGGGGGAATAGGAGTCCTCACTCGCCCGGGCTGAGTAGCATCTGACTTTCGTCGCTGGGAGGGTGTAAGCGAAGAGTCCTTCCGCGGGGCATTCTTCTTGATACCGGACTGGACCATGCCGCCGACGATGCTGTTGCTCCGAGATAGAGCGTTGTTTTGGTTGGCACGGAAGGCTGTGACAGGGACGGAGAAAGAGCGGATGGGAGAGGATTCAGGTGGGACCTGTTCCTCATCCGTTGGTGAGATCATGTCGATTTCATTGGAGGTTAGGCCTGCAAATGCGGCGTCGAAGTCCCCTCCGACGAGGTAGTCGGCCCACTCGGAGCATTGATTGAAGTCGATGACGGATGCGTCGTCCGGCTCCGAACCGAGAAGCCAGTTAATTGAAGACGAGGATCCCCAATCCTCGCTCATGATAGAAGTGCTATTGTCGCTGGAGGGTGGCAGGTAGGCAAAGAGCTCTTCACTGGCTTTAGGGCCTGGGGTGGTGACTGTT
This sequence comes from Drechslerella dactyloides, assembly GCA_020064725.1. NCBI lineage: Eukaryota > Fungi > Ascomycota > Orbiliomycetes > Orbiliales > Orbiliaceae > Drechslerella > Drechslerella dactyloides. The sequence continues at coordinate 1,413,789 of JAGTWJ010000017.1, forward strand.
GTATCGCTGCCACTAATGACCTGTCTACAGAAGTCCTCGCCTGACATGTTGATGACGTTTTTGAACGCGCCAGTCTCTTTAATAATGCAGATTGCGCGGTCGGGGGCTGGTTTGAAAGATCCGAGTCTTGGTAGCTGGGGTTTCACTGGGGATTTGGTGGGTGTCTTCTCGTTGGCGGAATCCGGGACAGGAGTTGGAGAGGGAGATCTTGACGGCATCGACATGACTGGAGCCAAATGTTAGATTGAATATTTTCAAGAGAGATGTAGTTGTATTCCTTACCCTCACAAGCGGTGGCGTCGCTATCGTATTCGTCGGATTCAACAAGGACCTCGTCTGAGAAGTATGGCTCAAGAATGTCATCCGAATTCTCATTGTAGTCGTCCTCGATGGTGTAAGTGTGATTCATGATCTTCTTGACGACCGGGTCGTCCATATCCATATAGATATCCTCGTTGTCGTCATCTGTTTCCTCGGAGAGTGCTGAAGGGGAGTTGGGAACTTGGGCTCCCGCGCCAAGAAATCCATCATCAGAAGTGGGTGGCACACCGGTGATGTATTCAGTTTCCTCTTCAAGAATGCTATGGTCGTCGTCATCGAGATCTTCCTCGTCGAGCTCATCGATGTCCTCGGCGTCGTCTTCGTCGTCTCCCATATCACTATCCTCCGTTTCCGAGATCATCATGTTGTATTCGTTCGAAGCGCTCTCGTCATCGTTGATGTCAAAATCCGTTGTGAGCGAGGAGCAATCACTGTCGCTATCGAATGCATACACCGGAGCCCCGCTACGCTTCTTGGTGGGGGTATCATCCGGGATCTCGTCACGAATTCTGTTCAGGGAGGTTTTCTGACGAGAGAACGCCTGCACCTGGCTCATATGCCCCGCGCTGCCCGTCTTCTTATTTTGCTTGATCTTGTGGTGTTTTCTACCTTTAAGATGACCTCTCGATGTCAGCGCGGGGCCCTTCACATAAGGTTTGTCGGTCGAATCATCAGAGCCATCTTCGCTGTCGTTACCTTCTCCCTCGGCGATCTGGCTCGAGTCGTCTCCGGTGGGGTCCCAGGAGCCTTTGGCGACAACCTTCTTGTTGTGTTTGGGGCTTTTCTTTGAGCTGGGTTTGGAAACCCGGTTGGACGAGGGGCTTGTTTTGTGGAAGATATCTTCGATGTCTTTTCGGGAACTGCGGGGAGTTCGACAGGAGGCTAACGTCCACTCCATTCTTATTTTATTTGGTCTCGCCATCGTAGACAATATGACAGGCTCCCCCGGTGCAAGGATGCTTTTATGGAGGTGTATTAAAACCAAGGCTCTCACGCCGATGGTAAACGGGATACAGTGGTCCTGTGTATTTCAACAGGGTGGACTGAAATGATATGAGTGAGGTCTGCCATTGTAAGTTAGCATCGAGTAGCAGCGTATCCAGCAATTCTTGGGATACTAGCATACCTCAAGAATTGAATACGCCAGTCGCTACTCGGCGAATATTGGCAGAATGAATGAATCGGTTTATCGGTAAGGCTGAGGGTTTGGAGTCAGGGATGATGAAAAGGACAGGCCGGGTAGGTGAACTGGGATAGATAAAATCTGATGGCTTTTGGGCAATGTGGATTGAGGGAAATAGGAAATAGACAACTTTTAGATGACTAATAGTAAACGCCAGCTATACGGAATTTATATGACGCGAGCGAGTAGGAAATCTTGCGATGGGTCACGCTGGGTGGCCTTTTTGGATGAGATCACAGATATATATGGAGCATCCACGTTTTCCCCACGTTTCAATGTTCCACGCGATGTGTTGCGGCGTGTTGCGGTCTGTTTGCAACTGGCGCCAAGCCCAGCCGAAAATTCTGTCGAGCGACGAAAGTATAGCAAGAGTTTAAAGTTGGCCTGCAATTGGCGATGGGTAAGGTTCGGCGGGAAGAGACTGTCGGTCTGAGTCAAGGAGGAGGAAAGAGCAAAGGGGTAGTGATACTCGGTAAAGGGAGCAGGAAGAAATTTTTTTTTCTGGCCGAGCAGTTGGAGGGGGAATGCGAAGATTGTTCGCGATGGGCAACGGCGTCTGGATCTCTCTTCTCTATCTCTCGCCTATGCGACAGCGAGATTGAGTAGGGGACAGAATCCGGCTCCTTGAAGGAATTTCAGAAGACTGTCCCGCTCAATATCGCTGGGAGATCGGTGGTAATTGGTTTGAGCGCAGGTTGGGAGCTTCTGGCATGAGTTCTCGATACAAGATATTGCACAAGAACTCGGATCGCGTGAAGGCTGGTTGTAACTATACGAGTTATCTTGATAACTGAAAGGTATCGAAGACTAGATTCAGTCGCTGGATTGAATAAGCCGGTGCTGGGACAAGATTGTATGATCAAATCGTCCACTTATCCGTCGTCACTTCGATATCGTTCGTTCTATGTTGCTAAAGCTGAAGGCTGAGGCAGCGAGGGTTGATACCACGCTACCCCAGAGGGGCATTTACAGCTCTGCGACAACCTGCATCCTGGAGTTATACTATGGTTCCAATGTTGAATTGCAGAAGGGGGGTGATGTTGGTCGGAAGATTGGACGATAGCAGTTTGGTTCCTTCGAGAGGAGAGAGATCGATAAGTTCCAAAAGGAAGAAGAGAAGAAGAGAAGAAGAAGAAGAAGAGAGGAGGGAGAGAAGGGAAGGAGAAAAAGAAAGCGGATGGGACTCGATAAGTAAGTAAATAAGCGTGGAGAAGCGATGTGAGTTTGGGCCAACTTTCCCGCTGAACGGCTGGCCAGGAAAGCTGCCCGTTTTTGCCTGCTATCACATTGGCTTCTGCGAGCCGATTTCCCAGCTGGGCATCGATCAATGTTGGGCAGGAAGTCACTCGACAATCCGGACAGGCCTGCTTCGTCTTTCCTTCCGTCAGAAAAAAAATTACCGGACCTCGATTTTTTCTGCCAGGTAAATTGGAGTTTTTCTCAGTGTGCGTACTCTTCTTGCACCTGCTAGCGGGGTCGTGCTAACGCTGTTCGGTCTAGCCCGCCGATGCATGCTTCATTGGACCCGCCAGCCTGATATTGGAGCTTCCTGGCCCGCCGCCGCGCCAGAAGTACCCGGAGCTCCATCCTCGGAGGCAAGGTACTTCTACCTTGTCGAAAGGGTCTTCAGTGTGGGATGTAAGGTATATCGATACTGTCCCCCGCCGCATGGGCCAATCACCGCGAAACAAGACGAGCAGGTGTTTGTTCGTCACTTCTCAATTCACACAGCGCACCGTTGGCCGCGACAGGCATGTCGAGCATGGCTCCATGCACCGAAAAGCATGTCTGTCGATTAAATCGATTGAGAGCACCTATGCATCGACCGACAGCATCTGACAGACAGTGTCGCCGGTGGAAGCTCGTGCCGGTCGGCACTCAACTGCCTCGAGATTCTTCGCCATGGAACGGATCCAGGTGAAACGCCGAAGACAGTCGACTCTAGTGATGCTCTATCGGGTCAACTCTGCGACTTGATGCCTCGGTGTTATCAATCTCCTGAAATCGCCATGTCAGATAGGAAGCATGATCATCAATATGGCGTCAGAAGGGAGAGCGATCCGAGAGCTACTGCTTCACGCCGTCCCCTTTGGTCTGAGCTAGAACTCGACACGGCCGAGCTGCATGCCAACATTCCAACACTCATCTCCTTGCGTCGGTTATCAGAAACGCCCGCATACACGCCCCAGCCTTGAATGCGTGTACCACTACCTCGCAGCATCCATCTTCTTACAACCCGATATCTTTGTCATCCGAGTATTAATTTGAACAAAAACGATCCGACAGGGCCATTGGGCGGAGCTGTAACATCTGCTCGACCTTCCCTGTTGGTCGGACGCTCTCGCAGGGAGAGACGCATGGCAGGAGAATCATACTTTGAGAGTTGACACCACTAGTGCACCACCGACAGATCGAACTTTTTGTCAGAGCGAAGTGGAGAAGCGATGGTGCAGTGAGCTAGCAAAAAGAAACCACCGCGCTGGGGCTCTGAAAAAGAAAAGAAGGGATGAATCAATTGCTCATGGGAGACGCGGCCACCATATTGCGAAGGGAGGGAAGACCTGCGGACGTGCGTATTGCACTATTGGTCAGCACCTGCAGTGCTATCAGGCAAATGTAAGCATGGATGCAATGCAATGGCAGGATGCGGCATTCGTCGTCCAGCGTCGGTCAAGGCAAAGCTATGACCTTCAGCGATTTTCCCGATTACAAGGCCGCCCCGCAGATATCGTTTCCCATACGAACGAACGAAGCTCGACGTTATAATAGATCCGGCGTGCTCTTTCTCTTTCTCTTTCTCTCATCCAATTGGCCTCTCAGAACAACTGCATCTAACCCATTGCAGTTTCTTTTATCCATAAGGCGATGTCACAGGCCTTGGAAGTGTGGAGGTTGACAGGCCTTTGCACCCCTGTTTCGTGATCACATTCTCTTCTCGACGAAGCCGAGATGCATAGAAGAAGTATTTCCTAGTGCCCTTCCAGCACGTCTGAAGTCTTTCTGTTCTTTTCCGCATCTGTCCCCAACGGGTACCAGCGAACTGCGGGGTGTTTTCACGTTCGTCTCCAACAAGCGAAGAATTTTTTTTTCCGCTTCCACGAAATGATTTACCAGGGTTTGACAGCCGCGTGAGCTCCTGCCTTTTATCGATAAGGGCTAAATATGCAGACTGTTAGGGCTAGGCGCAGCCAGCGCCACTCAACGAGCGAAAGAAGCGAGGGGCGAAAAAGCCCGAGAGTGGTGTTGCAAAGTGGCGTTGGCGAAGCCAGAGTTGAGGCGACAAGATTTCAAAAACAAGTATCACTATCAAACTCAACGGGATAACGTCGGCGCGGTTTTCTCAGCTCAATTGGCTTCTCCCCGGATTTTCAATTTTCGCCATACAGCAGTCGGTCAACGGTACAAACGTAAAGCGTGAGCAGTCGCCTAATTCGACACGCTAGCTAATCTCAAACTGACACCTGTTTTCGCAGGAGCTCGAGTGGAGGGCCAGCCCGGACACCTCAACCGTCCCAACATCGAGTCCCTCCTGCCCGCCAGTCTGCCATTTCCCCATCCAAATAGACTGGCCTGGCCCGGCAAATGTAACTTTCCATCTTATTTTCGGACACATGTACCGCGTCCATTGGCGAGAGCGTTCAATGGTTGAGCAGTGCGCTGCCACGGCCATGCGACCCGGGTTGGTAAATTTGGAAGAGAAGGCTATAAATTAGCTAACGCTAACTGGCTCGACTTGGGAGCGCCCCCACCGTCAGCTGCATGAACCGCTGCTGCTGCAGGCATTGAGCCTGCTCGAGCTCGTGGCTGCAGGCGTTCGGCTGTGCGTTTGCAGCAGCGAGGCCGACTGGCAGAGAGGAACGCAGCACCCCTCAAGGCGGAAGAGGTTAGAATAGGATGGACTATTTGACATGTGGGCTCGAGCGGAGTTCATGCAGGGTCTCGAATCCAAAACTTCAACCACTAGATCTATTAAAACACCGCCGTTTCCAGAAATAACAGCTCGGAGTGTTTGTGTCTAAGAAATATTAGGATGGCAAGCACGACTAGAGGTTTTAAGCTTTCCGAGTGAGGCTTCGACGACAGAGTTAATGGCCGTCCATCCCGAGGAAACTGTTTCGGTTCTAGCAAACTCAATTGATTTCTTCAACTCTGTTCCATTAAGCTTGAACAACGGCGCCCCGCTATCACATTTTGAACACTGGACCCTGGCGGAGGCAAGCTTTACCTTCCGATTCGCCCTCGCTACTTTTGCCGACATGCACGCTGAACGGGGAAGGTGGTAAAGACATAGAGGGGCTCGATCAATCGCCAACATAACAAATGTAGGGATGAGCTCGCACAACGGCGGACGCCGACTTCGGATTTCCGTAGCTCATTACCTACGTGTTAATTCTCCCCTGTCAACTCGCATGCTCATGTTTGGTACAAAGAGACCTTGCCACAGCCAACTGCCCGTCTGGGCATCGGGATCGATCTATACTTGTAAAGTTATGCAGGCAAATATCTGCAGATGATTATTACCTTACGCGCATACGGTCTTAGCTCCTTGCCACGAAGAATAATGTACATATTTGGATTGGGGTTAAAGTTGCAAAGGATCTGGTTTCCTCTCATATATCGCTGTGCAATTCAGATGATCGAGCCCACCTGCATAGTGCATTATGCACATATGAAGAGATACCAATCTGGTCTCCGCATCGGCTCGTAAAGAGACCGCCGCTCGTTAAATCCATCGATATCGTATATCGATACCCTCGATTTCAGACTTACCTGGTTCGGCAGCTGGAACGATATCTGCTGGCAACTGTTGCATATCTTGCATTACATAGCGCTACATGATAATTTAAAGCGACCAATCAAGCTCATCATCTAGTAAATTCATGAACCACTAATAGGTGCTATATTATTTACCGAATTTAGCAGCCAATCCTCAAGTCTGGACATCTTACTGGTCAACATTACACTGCCAATAAAACGTAAATTATGCAGTGTTGAGTCGAGGCAATCCCACAATCGATCTACAACAAAGCTTATTTTGATGTTTTGACAGTTTTTAAGCCCCAAAAATTTATAAGTCTAGGATGTCAACTGCGAATTAAGGAAGTGCCACAAACAACTCGTTATATCGGATAATTACCTAGGCTAGAGCCGATCACGTTGCTGTAAATCGCAGAATTTGGACATGTTGGACCATGACATCGACGCGACCAGCATCTTTCTATCCGTATATACGTTTCGCTATTTTATCATTCGTTTATAATTAACGTGCGGTGCAAAAGAGCGTGCAAATGGCGTATGTGTCATGCCGTATACGATCTCGACATCGGAACTCAATACTGTCATATCCTAATTTCAATTGCTACCTATCTGTAGAGCAAGCATTACCGTCCGATAATAATGTAATCTGGAAAGTCGACCGGAAGAAGTTTTAGTCTATTGATCTAATTTGCCGATGGCTGACGAATCGAGCGTATATATGGCTTCATGATTTACCAACAAAGCGGTGCTTCGATATATTCGGTCAAAGATGTCAAAGCTATGTCAATGCAATCACCTGCTACTATTTCACCATTAAAGACCAAAACTTCCATCCTTTGGTCGATACGGGATGTGTCCGTAATCGCTGAATGCCTGATTCTAAATGATCAGATAGATAATGATATTGGAAGTAGTCATCAGTCTCCTGTAAATTTTTATCTCACGGTTCCTTCTTTCAATCTTCACCAAGGGCTTCCTTAGATCGAGCTTCTCATAATATTATTCACGTGGATTTGGTGCTCCGAATATCCACTATGCCGCCTAACTAGAGAAGTTTTACATTGCCGCCGCCTCTCATCCGAAACTATTTTGTACATTTTTGATCTATCGCGTCGTCGTATACTTAAGGCCTTGCTATTCAACATCGTTGTTGACTATACCTCTCTGCAAAAGATCTCTTGATGAGTCAAGCTCGGCGCCGCTGATAATTCTGCGCCCGGAGACTGATTTATAACGATGAAGTCAACGCAAGCTTGAACGTATCCACCCACGCCCTCTTCATCATCTCCTTCAGCTCCGTTCTGATAACCCCCGCTTAGCAGCTAATCAAAAATACGTTCCCACAAGACACAGCTTGTTACGTTCCAACCTACTACCACCTGCACTTCACACGCACAATGGCTAGTCCTAACTCACATTTATTCTTGGGGTGGCGCAACACTCAATGGCGAGAGAGAAAATTCGATGATAGAATCTGTCCATACACTGGCGGCTACAGTCACACTCCCTTCACGATGTCCAAACAACCGACTCCGTGTTCCCAGGTCTCAGCGTAAGTATAAAATCACCCTCCAATCTGCCATCGCAAGGTTCCTAACGGCTAGCCTCTGGTGTCCCGGATTAGGCTTCTCAACTCGGAGACCATCTCCATCAAGGTTGGGGCAGCGGGGGAAATTCTTCACGTCCACCGACACCTGTTCGAGAATTCTGAATCTCCATCTCTGAAGGCCATTGTGTCTGGCAAATACAAAGAAGGCAAAGGAGAAAACGGTCTCGATTGGTCCGATGAGGATGTCGAGACCATCAAACGAATGCTCGCATTCCTCTACACTGGTGACTATCATGTCCCAGAGCCAAGATCGGTCAACTCCGCCGCGAACACCAAGAAGGCAGCCAACAATACTGAGGACAAACCCGACCCATATGGCGGTTCAAACAGTACGGATTCCATTGACGACGAAGGGGATGCACCAGGCTTGATGCGACCCTTGACGCCTATCCAGTACCATCTCAAGGACGTACGACTGCCGACTTGGAGAGTCACCACGGAGGCTGGCAAGGCCGAATATATGAACCGGGGTCATCGTACCTCTGAGTACGCTCATGTCCTTCTGGCACATGCTCAGGTCTACGTCCTCGCTGACTATCACCAAGTCAAGTCCTTAATGAAGATGGCACTTCAACGTCTCACGCAAGTCATGCTCCACATGGTTGACGGGGCGGCTGATCTCCAATCTGACTTGCTTCAACTCGTCAACTATACGTATCACCAACAGATTCTCCGTCCTGAGAATCTTCGAAAGCTCGTTGCCCAGTTCGCTGCCTTGCACTTCCAGGAGCTAAGTGGCGAGGGATGGGAGGACATCCTCGAGCAAGGTGGCTTGTTCGTCAAGGATCTGTGCGCTCGTCTTTCCCGTCGAATCCTCAACCAGGAGGTCAAGATGGGAGGTGCCCGTGGCAGAATTGCCCAACGACACGCCAAACAAAGGAACGGTGTCACTTCCGTAAGTCCTTCTCGATAATTACTTTGCAACTCTCGTGATTTCCTATTTGCACTTGTCATGACGATCCGATGAGGGAAGCGACACAGTCGTACTATGGTATCTTGAAGATAATTGAGCTAACCTGCTGATTCTCCGGGCAGCATCTTGCACATGCGAATATACCACCAGCAGTCAATCAATGGTATACCGGGAACCTCGACTCAGCAGAAGCGGTCGCAGCTCTCTTGCAAGCAACCAACGCTACGTAGTAGTATACGTTGATACGCACGGCTCTCGGATCCCCAGTGGATGACTTTTCTGAAGCTCTCTAATTTTATTTCGCTTGCTCATTCTCAAAACGCGGTATTTTCTCTTCTTTCTGTATGCATGAAGACTTCCATTGTACAACTTTTTCTCTATTTCCTTTTAATCGGCTTCTTACTGCTGTTGCAGTAATTTCATCTTCTTCTCCACCACCCTCTCTACGAACTTTGTCAGCCACTCGTTCTCGGAATTCTCTCCCCCTATGAATGCCAGTACGCTCTTCTGTGAATTAATTAATTAGTATCGAAAAACATATGAAACTTGAACACGACTACTAAGCTCCTTACCTCAACGTATTTGCCCACCTGATCAACTTCAATATTAACCAGCTCTCCAACCTCCTTCACCGCCGTTACAACCTTCTCTTGGGTGTATGCAATCAACATTACGCCAAACTCCGCGGTAGCGTCATTTACATGGGTGACTGTCAGACTCGCGCCATCCACAGTGATGAAGCCCTTCTCTACAATGTATCGCACTAGATCTCTGTGTTCGTCTGGCAACTTGAACGTGAAGCTAACCGCATTCCCATCCGGAACCTTCTTTGTGATCATAGCAGTCGAGTCGACGTGTCCCTGAACCATGTGTCCACCGAATCGGGAGTTCGGGGTCAGGGGTTTGATGCCACTTATTGTCGTCTGCTGGCTGAGTTTGGCGGAGGTCGACATGGCCCGCTCGAGGTTGACTCGCGAGTTCACCTTCAGCTGCCCCAGATTCGTTCGACGGAGGGTCTCAGGCGCAATCCCCAGCTTGAAAGACGTGAGGTCATCGGAGAGCGAGGTTATCGTGAGACAGGTGCCATTCACGCAGATGCTGTCGCCAAGAAGGGCGTCCGAGAGAATCTCGGCGCAATCGGAGATGGTCATGGAGCAGCCATTGCCGCCGGACGAGGAGCTGTCGAGCTCGAGGAGCTCCGACACGACTGCCGTAGGTTAGCCATGAACATATGCCCCTCGGCTGCTTCGGTATCATCGTGCATGTGAGTATCTACCTCCAGTTGTTTCTAAAAAGAAGTCAGCGGTTGATTTTGTGGTTTGGGATTAGGAGTGGTTTTGCAAACCTACGATGCCAGTGAACATCCTGTACCAGCAATAGTTTCGTGATTGAAGGTTGATGTTTTCGGAAACCGTCGGCGACCGCATACTAGGATTATAGTCTTGGCGCTGTAGATGGATAGGCGGCGGTAGTACATCAACGACAACGCATTCGCGTCCATAATTACAACACTTTACTCTTTGTCCGAGCCCGAGAAGGAGGTACGAGAAGAAAGGATTATATAAAAATCACAAAAAAGTCCCGCGAGTTCAAGATAATTGCTTATGAATTATGTTTTGTTATAGACAAATGTGCGAGAAGCGGATATAGGCCGCAAGATGCGATATCCGTCGAAGAAAATTATAATTCAACATGCCAATAACACACTGAGATCACCTATGTATCTTGCTTCATTCCCCAGTCCACACACGCATTCTCTTCAGCAAAATCCCAGTCATCAGACTCGCTCGCTGGCGGCTTCTTTTGCTCCAGCTCTGGCAGAATATTCTCCCAGTCGGCCTCGGATTCTTCCTTTTCCTCACCGACGATCTTCGACATGTCTTCAAATATGCTTTCGATATCCTGGAGTACCGTCAGGTCCATCTCCGATCCACCGTTCTCCAAGAGTTTGAAAACTTCCTCGAGTATCGACAGATCCTTCCCCATCTCGCTCAGATCTTCTCTCTCACTCTCTTTAATGCGGAGCGTGTCCCATCCCTCCTTTTCCGCGTCAGACACAGTCTTCTCGCGGACCTCTTTGTCGGGGACGTCCCATTCCTTGAACGCCCAGGTGATAGAGATGTAGTCGCCTTGGTCAACAGCTGAGATGAGCCTGATTCGCGGGGACATCTGAGGCAGCGGGATATCCTTCGTCCATCCGACCCTCCATTTCGTGAGGAAAAGCTTGACCTTATCTCGTCTGAAGGACCGTTTACTGACTCTCTTGCGAATATATCTGTATTTCGTACCCTCCTTGTTCCCGTTGAAGAGGTCTTGATCTTGGTGGGAGATTATTCCTTCCTCAAAGTCCATCTGCGACGGGAGATCTGAGTACCGAATGGTTTTGGGGGGACATGTCCGGTAGCTGGCAGCTTCTTTGGTGGGGAAATTGCGAGAAATATCTTTCGCAAGCTTCTGAAGCGCTGCAATTCTAGAGCTTGGGCGCGGCGCGATCTGGTGCAGCTTGTTGCGAAGATCGGTAGCGAGAGTTGCGTCATAGCCATGCGCCGAACCCGATGCCGATATGAAGGTCCAAGAGAAGTCAGAGCTGGCAGTACTAGGTGTACTAGTGCCATTATGAAGGCGGGGAATTCGGCTGGCGCGTGCAATGGGGGGCGTTGATACGTTAGCCTTAAGAGGGGGTTCAGGAGTCGACATGGTGAACTAGGAAAGGCGACCTCAGATCTAGCCGGTGTGATGATAAGGCCGATGGAAGTCGTGAAAATAAAACAATAAAAACTCAAAAATGTTGAGTTCTATCGATGGTGTGTCCGGAATGAGTCTTGATGGAACAAATGTCGGTGGATCTATAAACTGAATCCACCACAGCTAGGTGAAGTTTTATCCATCAACAGCGTAAAGTACGGCGCGGCCAGCGCTCTGCTAGCCCTTCTCCCATTCTCTAACACATAGCACAACTAGTTCGCTAGTCAGATGTATTGACCCTCTATAGATCAACATCGAAACTCACCTGCACTACCTGTAAAATCATGCTTCTAGAGAACCTGATTAGTTTCTCAGGCTACTGCAAAGGCAAGACTACAAGTTTTTCTAGAAATCTAAACAGGAATCATATTACTTAATGTCTCTTATATTCCACCTCGATACTCCACATAGCATATGCAACACCGATGCACCGCTGGCAGATCCAGATGGGTCCTGCACCTAGATCTACTTGTAAATTCATTGAGCTACGTATACCTGTATCTTCATACGTGAGACTGCTCGGAGCCCTTCAGGCCTTACACTGTAACAGCTATCTGCTCGAGCATTTTGCTCTGAAAAAATTGCATCGTATCAAGGATCTAAGGGGTTGTGCTTGGGCTAAGCCTACCGAAATGTTATGACTAATGGTATACAATAGATTCTTATATTTTGGTCTCGCCAGCATATATCTTGATAAATACCAATCATGTCAGCCAATATGGCCAGACATACCTCCATGTCATACGCTATATCTAGGATCCATTGTTATATCAATATGCCAACTCAGGGTAGCGTTAAACGCCATGGCCTAGGGTATCTAAGTCACGATCGAGGCTCACTGCGTTTAAAACAAAGTAACAAAGCAACAAAAGGTATATCAGCGGCTATCTTATTATATAATATACACGATGTAATCAAATTGCATTAGCACTGGAGTAGGGAACAAGAATCCACCAGCCGCTGCCGAGAAACTAACTTGATCGACGCCAGAGAAGCTGTCTGGGAACGCCGCTGATGCGAACGTCTGCGCTGAAAGTTCTGGAGACTCGCAGTCAGTATTGATACTTGCTTACGTTTCCAGAGAGACGATAGAGTAAACGTGAGGAAGAGTGAATATACCTATCGCACCGAACGATAACGTAGTTGTAGCGACCACTGCGCCTCCCCTCAGTCCAGTTGCGGTAATTGTGCAAGTAGAGGCCCTGCTCAAGCTCTGAGAAAAGCAGGCAAAGTCCACCGATTGCGGCGTAAAGGTTCCGCCTGATTTCAACCGCCATGTAGGCCGCACTCCAGCTACATTAGCACCGATCCAGCCGCCACCGTTGATGTTTATGTTCGGAACTTGCTCTGGCCGATAATAGTAGAGATCTGTGTATTTCATCCAGCCACGATCTGCATTGACCGGTGTCCCAGGCTGGATCGTAAAACCATCTTGCTCGAACTAATCCATGTGTGAGAGAAGTCAGACTTTGCATAGGAATTTTGGCCGTAAGGGCATATAAAGTTGACAGTGAACAAGATTTTGTGATTTTGGAGCTTACGGAATCAATATAAAGTTCTGCTGAGCTAAGATCCAGCAAAAGAACACTTAGGAAGAGAAAGATGGTTGCGAATGAAAACATCTTCTAACAGCGTATAAGTGTTACGAGGCGTATGTCAACCGGACTTTATTAAATGAAGAGGCGCCCGATACGAGAAATATTGAAATGAAAGACGCGAGGAAGATACGCGAGCAGGACGGTTCGTTATTAATTAGGTACAGGTGCACAAGACGAACAAGAAGCGCTCGTATTTATACATGTGCGCAGGAAACCCCTTATCCCAGCATCATGACTCTGGCAACCCGCGGATCCGCTCTCATATCACCTCTGGCACTCGGACGCCGTCGATCAATGCCAGAATCACTGTCCGTGCGACAGATCTCTCATGCAATGTTGTATAATTTTGGTTCGCCATTGGCTCGCTTGTCCGAGGTCGCTAGGAAAGGTTAAGACTTTCTCGCTTGGCGAGCGGAACCAGATTGCCATGCGCTGCCAATTTGACGATTACCAGTCCCGCAGTGTTCAGGCTGCTCACGCATATGCACATCTGCATCATAGTAAATTTCGAAAGTTGGAGCCTGGCGTTATGAGGATCTCTTTGCGACGATTCCGTAGAATGGGATTGTAGTTCAGGGGTAGAACGTTTCATTCGCACTCGTCGAATATTTCAGCTGAATGTTGAAAAGGTCCTCGGTTCAATTCCGGGCAATTCCATGATCTTTTGTTCCATACCGTTCTGATTAACGGTTCTTTTTTTTTTGGTCGACGCTATATCTCCTCCCTCATTCGGACTAAGTTACGTGTAATCCTTGAATACTCGATACGTATGCATGGATAAATACCATTTCAGAGTAGCTCTTTGATTGGCTTTACGATCGTGTACACGGGGAGCTTTAATTGGTAGTCTCAACTTATAATCTGAAGTTGTATCAATATTGCTGGTCGAATCTAACAAAGAACTCAGGAATTGCTCGCTCGAGGTAAATAGTTGTACAGGATAAAAATAACCCACGTGTCTTTCGAAAATAGAAGACGGGCCGTTCTCATGATCTCACAAACCGCGATAACCGAGAGCGGACCTGCTTGCTGAATCTGAGAAGTGGATCCTTAAGTTCCACAGACTTATCCGCTTTAGATGACTGGAATACCTGATCTCTCTTCTTGACCATCGGGGCTTCAGATTGAGGCTCCACTGTAGCTTCAGGCGGAGGCTCCGAGGTCGACTCCGAGGTCGACTCCGTTGAAGTTGCTTCAAGAGTACTCTCAGTCGCTGTAGGCAATTCTGTAAAAGTCGTAGCTGAAACAGGCTCGGGAGTTGGCTCAACCGTTTCAGCGTTTTCCGACCCTGTCGCACTAGTTTCTTCGGGCTTGTCCAAGATGTACTCATGCCTCCAGCATCCTTCGTCATCTGGGTCGCAGCAATCTGGAAAGTCTCTGTCTCCGGGATGACAACAATATGGATCTTCGGCATCGCATTCTACATAGCAGTCTGACTCTGGCATCTTTGGGTCACAGGGTTCTTTGTCCGGTATGAATGATAGTCCCGGCACTGAAGGCATTGAAGTTTCAGTTGCATCTACGGGGGATGATTCACTGCTAGATTCTTCCGTGGTAGTTGCCTCAGGTGCTGACTGTTCCGTCGACAGTGCTTCTGTTGACAACGCCTCCGTTGCAGTTGCTTCAGGCGATTCTGTTTCAGTCGATGATGACTCGGTTGACGATGCTTCCGCGGGATATGGCTCGACTGGTGTTGGTTCGGCCGGTGTCTGTTCGGTTGCTGTAGGCTCCGAGGTAGTCGGGATGACGCCAACAGTGGCTTCGCCTTCTGTAACATGGACTACAACAGTGACGACTGCCAATGTTGTCTCTACAGGCGGCGGTGTCACTTCAGGGGGACTCTCCGTAGTCTCAGCATTCTCAGTTGACTGGTCTTCTTGATATTCTTCTTGCTGGGACTCTGGCTGCGATGCTTCGGTCTCCTCAGCCTGGTTTTCCTCAAGGGTAGCCTCAGAAGGCTCTGGATTTTGCGTCGGCTCTGGTATGGCAGTTTCTTCAGACAGAGTCTGCTCGTTCTCTCCTTGCTCTTGGGTGTTCTGCGGGACGGGAGCACTTTCGGGTGCCGGGTTCTCAGTTGGAGTAGGAGGCTGGTCGGCTGCGGGTTGCGGTTCTGCTCCCTCGGCTTCGCCCCCCTCCGGCTGTTCTCCATTAGTGTTCTCTTCCGCTGATCGAGACCCTTCTGATGGGCTTGGTTGTTGCTCTTCAACGACTGTCTGAACGAAATTTTCGAATATGTTGACGATTGGCTGCTCCTGAGGTTGATCATGGGGCTCGCCTTCATCTTGAGCTTCGTTGCCCTCCCCACCCATCTGCGATTCTTGCTCTTGTTGTAATTCTTGTACCTGCTCTTGTATCTCGTCTAATCGCTGGTCTTGCTCGCGATCTTTCTCTCGTTCAGCTTCCTGCTCTCGCTCGGGCTCTTGGCCTTGCTCTTGCATGTCCTCCTCCTGCTGTTCGGATCCCTGCTCCTGCTCCTGCTCCTGATTTTGTTCCACATATTGTGATGACTCCTGATCCTGGCTTTGTTGGAGCTCTTCCAGTTGTTCTTGGATCTCCTCGATTTCTTGTTCTAGCTCTTGTTCTGGCTCTTGTTCCGTAGTCTGATCTGACTCCTGCATCTGATTACTTGTGTCTGTTTGATAGACCTCCCCTCCCCCGGCGAAATCTTCACCAGCACCAGTTTCACCCACTACAAAGAAATCCTCCTTTTCCAAAGACTCTCCAGACGATGATTCCTCAGTCAAGGGTATGTCGAGAACGGGCGTGGAATCTGTGGTCGTCTTCCTCCTTAGCATTAAGCGAAAACTCGCTGTAGCATCTAAGTTCAGTTCTTCATCATTCAACATGACCGACTCTGTGTTTTCGCCAATTCGATCTGCAACTTGGAGTTCTATAGGCTCCAAAAACTCGATACTCTCGATGGAGTCCGACTCATCATTGCTCTGAATCTGCTCGACTATCTCAACAACCTCCTCTGTACAGTGTTGGTCGTGGTACAGTATCACGCTTTCGAGCTCCAGCCCTCCTGTTCGGCTGCTGTTTGGGTCCGCTGCCGCATCCGCGAAGACTGTGGTAGACGAAGACGACAGGCCGGGTGAGTACTCAACGTAATCAACCGTCGCTTTCCCTGGCTGCTGAGATTTCAGCGTATTGCAATTACCGTTCCAGCCAGGAGCATAGTCTGAGTAGCCGTACGAAGTACCGTCGGAAAAGTAAAAAATCAAAGCCTGAGCTGTATCTTCAGGGTTGCCATCTGAGGCCGTATCTAATGTCGTATCCGGTATCGCGTCCGAACCCGTATCTAAAACTGCATCGGGGATCACGAGCTGAGCGGCCCCGAGTTGCATTAGAGCTAGCAGGATCGCCGCTGCCACGCTGGGGCGTGTCTGCGGCATTATCGTTCTCATAAGGCTGAGTGGCGCTGCTTAATGCGCCGCCGCGCTCCAGGTGTACTCAATTGCAAGGATTATGCAATTTGCTGCGCGTGCTTCGACCTTGTGAGGTTGGTGATTTTGCTCAAAATGCTCATAGGTCAGCCTCGTAGGGATTTTCCTGGCAGGCTGTCTATATATTCAGCTTGTTTTGCTGAGTTTTGCTGAGTTTGTATGCACCGCTCATAGTGAATGACGAGTTGGCCCGTGGTGCGTGGTTTGAGCGTGTTATTCGGTAGCGAACAGGACGTTGAGAATCTTCAAGTCAGTTTTTATATATAAGATTTATGGTAACGAACATTAGCATTAGATAGGTGTAGACATGGCTATGGCATGGAAGATTAGTTTTAAAGATCTCAAATGTCGCTATATACCCCTCGCGGGACCTAACTAGTGTGGGCGTCTAAGCTTTCAAATTGTTTGCGGAAGGAATATGAGTTGCCGACACCTTTTTTTCTTGGTCGACGCACCAAGAAATACGTGAACTCCGACATTTTCCGACCGAAAATATGGATTTTGAGTACGCCGTACGTACATATTGATACCGAGGCATGCTCCACCTCAGAGTAAGTACTGTATTTCATAAATGCATGTTCAGCCGCAAGCTTGATATGTGCACGCTGTATATGTTATATATGTCACAACGAGACTGTTCACTAGATCCCCCAACTTATTTCCTAGCTGAGCCAAGTTGAGATCGTAATGCCGTCTCTGAGCACACAGGGCCCTCTCGGCACTTTGCACTGCATACATATACAATATTCATTTAAACTGGCATGAGGGTCTACGCCCCCCGCAGGCTACATGATCATACGATGGTGCAAAAATCCTATGTCCAAAATGCAACATGGATAATGTGTTGCCAATGTTGTCGACAAACATTCCTCTTTGGGTCATTCTACCTCGATTGACCACATTTCAATAGCCCGACCAACATCACGTCCCACCTTCGCCTACTGCCAGCAGCTTCACCACCACCAGACACTACACCCTCACGACTGCCAAACCACCCAAGATGCTCGCCGCGTTATCCGCCTACCAGCCGCGCCAGCTGCTGGCGCAGGTCCTCAACTTTGGCCTGATCCTCTCGACTGCATTTATGATGTGGAAGTCCCTCTCGCTCGTCACGAATTCGCCGTCGCCGATTGTCGTTGTGCTTTCCGGGTCGATGGAGCCGGCGTTCCAGCGGGGTGACTTGTTGTTCCTGTGGAACAGAGGAACGGACACACAAGTTGGCGAGATTGTCGTGTACAACATTGACGGGAAGCCGATTCCGATTGTTCACCGCGTTCTAAGGCGACATGTCAGCCGGTATGTCCTTGCACATCTAACCTTTATATATACACCTCTTCGAGGCGCATTCGCAAAGACTTACTGACTTGATTATTGTCTGCAGACCACCAGCAAAAGTTTCGAAGACACGGAATTACCCACCTCTCAAGCTGCTCACCAAGGGCGACGCCAACCCGCAGGACGATGTGCTCCTCTACGCACCGGGTCAGCAATACATTGACCGCGAGAAAGAGGTGATTGGGAGCGTGAAGGCGTACGTGCCATTCGTCGGGTACGTCACCATCCTGCTGTCGGAGCATCCAATGGTGAAAACAGTGGTTTTGGGCATTATGGGACTGTTTGTAATACTGCAACGAGAGTAGTCGTCGGTAGGGAGAGAGGTCTTAGCATACTTTGCGAGCATGCAAGTGCATAGCTTTGTTTTTTGGAGGGTGGGTGTATTTTTACCATAGCACTGGAACATATGGGATTGTAGTCTCCCCGTCCTACAAGTCATGCCCTCAAAGCTCATGAATTTTTGGTAAATGAGCGGTCGCATGGATAGTAGTCTATTTTTTATGGGTATCAAGCTCCAAATTCGCCACGGTTTGGCATCTAACTCCGGACATCGAAGCCCGCTAAATGACTCTCCCTCATCTAAACCTCCTCTTTATCCATGTCATCCCTCTTTCCACCTTTCCCGGTCCTCATCTTCCGTCCGACACCTTTCTCTTTCTTCTTCTCTTGCCACTCCTTTACCTCTTTGATGGCTTGCCGCTGCGCCTCGCCCACGCTTTCTGCCAACAAGCTCACCCCGCCTTTATCCACATCCAGCGAATCTAGCTGCTTGCCCAGAGCCTTTTCAATCCTTGTAAACTCCTCAATATCATATTGCGTGACCAGGTTAACGCACACGCCGCTCCTGCCCGCCCGCGCTGTCCGACCGACTCGGTGAATATATGTCTTCGAGTCGCCCGCAATATCATAGTTCACAACCAGGTCCACGGTTGGTATATCCAACCCTCTGGCCGCCACATCCGTCGCCACAAGTATATTTCTGCTCCCTGCCTTGAATTTGTTCAATGCGCCTAACCGCCCTGTCTGACTGAGCTGGCCGTGTAGTGGTATCGCCATACAGCCTAGTAGCCGCAACAGGATGCTGATACGCTGCGCGTCCATGATGGTGCGCGTGAATATTATCATAGTCTTCCCCGCATACCGTTCCGCAACGAGATAGACCAGATAGACATCCTTATCCTTCTGCGGCATCAGTATGAAATACTGGAGTAGCGACTTCACCGTCTGGTATTTCGACGAGACGGCGACGCGGACCGGGTTGGTAAGCGACATGCGCTGCAATCGCTCGACTTTATCCGTCATGGTTGCCGAAAAGAGGTATGTGTGCCGCTGCGTCGTAGGGAGGACCTTTAGGATCTTTTCGATAATCGGCCCGAAATCGAGGTCCAGCAGTCGATCGGCCTCGTCCATCACGAGGTATTTGAGAGAGCGGAGGGAGAAGCCCTTGGTGTTTTCGAGATGGTCGAGCAGCCGGCCCGGTGTCGCGACGATTATGTGTGGTCTTTTCGAGAGCGCAATAGCCTGTGGCATCATGTCCATGCCGCCGACGATAACGCAAGTTTTCACACCGAGCGAACCGCCTAGGGCTTCGGTTTGCTCGCCGATTTGGAAGGCCAGTTCGCGGGTCGGCGCGAGAACGCAGGCAAAGAGTGTTGAGTGAGGTGAATGGTAGAGCGCTTGGAGAATGGGGAGGGCGAAGGCCGCCGTCTTGCCGGAGCCGGTCTCTGCAAGGCCAATAAGGTCTTTACCCGCGAGAGCGAGGGGTATGGATTCCTGCTGGATGGGTGTCGGCTTGTGGAATTTGAGGGCTTCGAGGGTCTCGCAGAGCTGATCGATAATACCCTGTGAAGCATGTTAGCAGCGTATAGCAGCAGGGTAGCACATCGTGGAGGAGCCTACCAATTCCTTGAACGATTTTTCTGCCTCTTCTGCTTCTCCCTCTGCCGTTGGGGCAGCTACAGTAGGTTCAGCATCTGTACCATCTCTCTCTTCTTCGCCATCAGTCTCCTCTGGCGACGGTTTCCTCCGCTTCTTGACATCTCCATCGCTTCCGCTTGAACTTTTTCCCGGTTTGCTTGGAGCCGTCTGAGTCTGAGTCGCATGTGTGTTCTTCTTGATGGAAGCGACAAGGTCCACCAGAGACGGCTGTGATGGTGACGCAAGCTCGTCCTCGCCGGATGGCCTTGAGATCTTTCGCTTCTTCGCCTTATGCGCTCTATCGCGGTCCATGTTTAGGCTGGCGTTCTTCAAGATAGCGTAGAGGTGGTACGTTATGCAGAATTTCGCAGGTAGTTGTCGATGTTGTCGCGCGAGAAAGCAGAGACAGTTGAAGTGCTAAAAATTTAAAAAATCCAAGCTGTACGGATAGAATGCCAAGGCCGCCGCACGGCTGCAACGCACAACGCGCAGAACACTATCACGAGGTTACGCGTCCAGCATCTACGGCTTCAACAAGATGGTATAGCAGAGGGTAATTGCGCGAAGACGTGTCTACGAGCATAATCGTAGGTAAATTAAATATTAAGGTACTAAATCTGCCAATTATATATAACCATGGCATGCGAGCGGCTCCAGCTCAGCCGGAGCCACCGAACTAACTAAGGACGGCCGAACTTTTCAAGTCTCAACCGGGTATCATCGTGGTCGTATGTTATCGCTAAATCGCAAAAGCTGCATGCAAAACGATCGAAAAATCTGAGGCAAGGAAATCCACTCCGCATCATCCCACATGCAGAAACTCCAGGGAACAAAACGACCAATGCGTGATGGCATGCTATGCAAAGACAAAAATGTGAGTAATAAAGAGAGATAGAAGCGGATATACGCAGGCAGATTATTAGTACTAATATTTTGGCGTCAAGACGTCATCAATCTCATCAAGGAGAAACGTAAGAAAGTAAAAAAAAAAGCTGTCGTCAACATATTCGTTCATGACCCGATTAACGACCGCCATGGTCTTTTCGCATATGCGTCCGCAGGTTCCCTTGCCCTCGCGGTCCGTAGAACACACGATCGCAGCCGACATTCTCGCAATGGTAGCTAGCCTCTCGAATCGCCGCGTTACCATGCTTTGTGCGTTTATGCCGACTCAAGTTGCTCGAGGTCGACGCAAACTCTTCGCAGCCAGGGACATCACAGTAGAGCCTCTTCCCTGTTGTGGTGACCTTTCTCCTCCGGGCAGGGAATGACGTTGCTCCATCGCCCTCAAGATACTTTCTTTTCTTTGACTTTGCGGGCTGGCTACCTCGACCGTTCGACGTTGATGGCATCATGGGCGTTGGGGACATTGAGTCCTCGGCCTCGGCCATGTAAGCATTCGCCGGTGATGGTGCGATCATGGTTGGCGCGGGTACAGGACGCGGATACGAAAAATAGTCGCTGCTGAAGCCTGCGTCGTTGCGGAGGTTCGGGTTGATATAGATCTCGTCTGGTGTGACATTGTTGGAGTTTGGATTGCTGAAGCTAGTCTCACTGCCCGGCAGCCCAAGTGGCGAGCTCTCGAATATGCTATCATTGTTCGGAGAGCTCGATGAGGCGGTGCTATTTGCTGGTGAATCTTCTTGGATTATCAGATGCCTCAGCTTGGCTGAGGCTGGTAATGTGTCAATTGCACACATACCGACCTTGAGAGGCGATGCGACATCCATTTCATCGGTGACTGGAGGCAAAAGCGGGTCAAGCGTGTTGTCTGGCTGTGTAATTTCAAGTGTGGAAGGCTGACAGTCGACATCCTCCATGACGGTATCCCTGGGCTGCTGAGCTGAAGCTGAGGTTCCAGGTTGTTCAAGCAGTCTTCCGGAGAACCACCGGCCTTCTCTGTGGAATCGCTCATCCACATACTGTAGGCTGTACTCCGCCTCGCCTTCGCCCCTGCACGCTGCCCACAGATTGTCAGGCACAAAAGTAGCGCACGAATTGCAATGCCAGACAATGGCATACACAAACGCGCAGAACTCCTCCTGTGTTCGCCTGCGAACACGTGCAAGGTCGACCATACAGTTCTCAAATTCCCGGATGGTGCGAATGTATCCCTGTTTGAGCAGAGATACTGCAGAGGAAGTCACGGTTTCCACACTGCCGTACTGGGTGCCGTTGAGATGGGCGACGACGTCCCGCTGGAGATGAGCTACGAGTTGTTTTGCTGCGGCGTCCGCGCCACGATCTCTGAACTTAACTCTTTTCTTGAAGCTGGAGGCTAAGGATGAACACACGCCACCACATAGGTATGCGAATATGACCCCTGTACCCTTGAGTTCTGCGAGACAGTTAGCATATCGCTTTGTTGAGAGACCAGTCGATTGAACTTACCTTTCAAAAACCGGACCACGATGGCGAAGACGCCGCATCCAACAACATCTTCCCACGAGGACAGCGGACTGATCTTAGACGGCGTTGATGTCAATGTTTCCAAGGGTGCCACTACCGTCCCCATTCCAGTTCCAATACTCAGAAGCTTCGGGTCGATAGTCATATCCATGACCATACCTCCCGGGTCTGGAGAGCAGTGGTTGCGCATGAAGTCTTTGAGCCCTTCAACCTCGACACCCGAGTAACCGACTTTATTCAGCGCTTCGTTGCCGTCCCATGTCTCGATCCATTTCAGTGCGTACTCAAGCTCCTCCCACATGACGTTTGCGATCTCGTCAAAGATGTCCCGTTCGCTGGGCATCCCAGCTATCTCGGCAAACGCGGGAAGGCAAGACCTAAGTACCGAAAGACCAGCTTGGAACTCGAACTCGTTTGACTTTTCAGGTGATGAAGACTCAGACTGGGAGATAGCATAGGCAACGTGCAGGAAGCAGTATACCATTTTTAAAGATCTTGGCACTTCCTCGGCGAGAATCATGTCAACGACGGCCATGCCAACGTCGACTATATTCTCAACGCTTCCAAGTGATGCCACGAACCCCTTGAACTCCTTGGACGCCTGTGGTCTCCTCGTTCCTGCAAGGAGTTTGTCATAGGCTTTGTTGGCGGCTGTTAGAAATTTGGTGTTCATTGCGGCCAGCCTTACTCTTGATAGCTCCTCCACCTCCGGATTTCGAATCTCAAGATGCACAGGGTCAGCAATAGCAGGGCTCGGCGCAGCAGAACTGGCGCTGGGGTCACCCTCCACTTGGAATTGATACTCGGCCGCCCGTTCCTTCCCTTTCCTCGAGCTTTCCGCTTTTGCAGAGATGTTGGCAGTATCAGGTTGAGCCGAGGTAAATCTCAGATTCTCAGGGTGAGAATGAAGCTTTATCAGCGGGAGGATGTCTGGATTTACCGGGGCATCCTTTGCTATCGTTGGTCGGTTGGCTGAGACTTGAGGAACAGGTCCGAGGTCTCCCAAGATCCGCTCGAGGAAGTGTTCGTCCTCTTTGGCGATCCTGTTGCTTGATCGTGCAAAATCTGAGCTGTTACTCGAGCTCGTGGTAGCGTGATTCACGGATGCATTCAAGTCCTGATATGATATTGGCGTATTACCTGGTTGAATATCATCGTTCATCTTGAGGGCGGTCGCAAAGCCATGCCAAAGCTGCTTGAACTCAGAAGATCTGACTTCCTCGGAAACCTTGGCGGCAGTCGGCCCCACGTTGTCAAGTTTCTCCGGAGCCAAAGGGGCAACCGGGAAGCCATCAAGCCCAACGCCGTCGAACATTTCAAAGTCGGCGGCGAAGCCAAGGCAGCTAAAGCAGTCGCAGCTGTCGCCTTCTTTCACCAATTCAGGTGGATTGAACCGTGTGCAATGCCGCCGGTCCGTTCTCAACGGACGGAGCATCTTATCGTGTTCTATCTCCATATGCTGATATCTCTCTTCGTTCGTAGAGAAGCACATGTTGCAACCGAATGCTAAACACTCATAGCCATTGCCACTACTAGCTCTGCCCCACTGTGGTGGCGGTAGATTGTTCTTGCGACTGGAGGGAGATGCTTCCCGGGCAGCGCGACGGCTTTCGCTTTCACGCAGGCGACGGCCAAGTGCTGCTCGTTCTTTGGGCTGCGCTTCGTCCAGATCCAGATCAAATTGTCTCGCGGGCGGGTGACCTTTTAAAGATTCAAAAGGTGTGTCCAAATTATCAACGGCCGGCTCGTGTGCTTTGTCCGAGCGCGTGAGTTCCGCAGAAGGGCCCGTCACATTGAGCATGTTGGTATCCAGGGTGATGTTTTCAGAGTCACCAGAATATGTACCGATCACCGGTGACTCCGAGGCACTAAACCAGTCCGGCATCCGAGCGGCCCAGCTCCCATGCGCAGTCTCGAAGTGGTTCTTCAGCTCAAGGTACCAGTTGCCCGTAGCTTCGCCCTCCTGACATCGCAGGTCTGCGTGGCAGATCCCACAGACACCAGGCGGGGTGTCGAGCTCCATATCTCTTGTACCCGGTAGCTTGTCTTCGAACGCCGTTTGTTCCGGCTGCAGAGCTTGGAAGGTGTCGATGGTATATTGCATTTGATTGACCCTTTCGCTAACCGTTGAACCGATCTCGCGAAAACGCTGTGAAACCTCTTCCATTTCATGGAGAATGCGTTGCATTTCAGCATCGGTTGAGACAAGGCCGTCGACGGGAGCAACGGTAGTTGACGCTTTCTGCTCTGCATCGCCACCAACCTGTTGCGAAAGTGGAACCTGCGGTTGGCTGACGTCGGAAGATATTGTGGTCGGTTCGGAGCCCTCAGCTGCAGCAAACGGAATTTGCCCAAGGACAGCTGTTGAAAACGACTCTTCGACGGGCGTTGTTGCTGAAACGTCGGTGGGCTCGTTGGGGCCAGAAGAATCTGCGGTGATGCTGACGGTGGACCCAGGGAATAACTCCGGCTTATCATTGTCAAGCGTTGTCTTTGCTCCAGCATCTTCTATATCAAATGTTAGTACCCAGTACTTGCCAGGAAAACGTGAAAGAAGCGAGCGGCCCAGTTCGAAACTATGTGAGAGGATACAAGAGATAAAAAAAATAAAATAAAGCTTACTATCGGCATCCGCCTTGCCTTTCCTGCCAAAGAACCACCAAGCACCAGTATCCCTCCTCGGTCTGCCGAACGTCGGTGACGGCGGCGAAATTGCCTCTCCATCAGCTGCCATTTCCTCCTCTTGTTCTAAACGTTTCTTTAACGAGAACGGCGATTTATGCCGCGACTTGTCTTTCGCAGCAGCGGCGGCGACGGCAGCATCTATCTTCTGCTTCTGCTTTTTTGAGAGCGCAAGGCTCTCGAGTTCCGCTTTGCGGAGATACGCTGCAGCCTCCTCCTCGGTCGGAGTGTAGCCGACAAAGCTCTTCCAGATGCTCTCGTCCTTACCATCACCGGCCCAGGTGTGTCGTTCAGGTGGACTGACGCTAAGCGATGGGTAGGACGGAGGCTGTAACTCATCGAGGAACTGAACGAGCGATGTGCCATCCGGTATTTCGTTGTACCATGGTGATAGCGGCGGCTGCTCCTGATGTTGACTCGATCCCGCATTTCCTGCCACACTACTTGTTGAAGGGTTTGTGCTGGAAGTGCTGGCATCCTTACTGCTGCTCCAGTCGGCGTTGTAGGGTGGTGGGCTGTCAAAGTTGCCAGCGGATGGGTGACCAAGCACAGGTTCCGGGGTGATGTTTAGCGACCTGAAGTCGAAATCGCGGTCTAACGACGGTGTTACTGTCCGGCTGCGGGTCCTCCCTTCTGGCGACTCAGGCCGCCTGCCATGCGTACCAGGCGGACTTAGGGCGATCGGATATCTCTCCGGGGAGAACTCTCTTAGGAAGGTATCTATCGAGGATTCGTGTAGACGGAAACGGGGCTCTGGTGACGATACGCCGGTGCGTGACCGTTCGTCGCTTGGGCTTCAAGAGGGTTCAGACGGTATTAGCAGCTTCACTTTTACCAAACACTTCATCATCAAAACACCCCTGGATGTTCACAGCCACATGGAGCAAAAAGATCTCGGTTGAGGAAGATGGATGGCCGAACATACTCTATTAAATTTAAGAACTCGCCCATACTGCTCTCACGCTTTTTCGACGAGGCCATCGTCGTCACAGCGCCAATAATTGTATGTCTCTTGTACCGTCGGTCAGACTGCTGCTGTTGCGGCTGCTGCTGCCGTTGGCGGTGTAGATGCGGATGGGGAACAGTTATGACGACGGCGGGCTTGACGACGCTGCTAGCTTCCTCATTGTGAGCCTGCTGACGGGACCGTGACTTCCTCCAGAACGGCAGAGGCCGCATCGTGCCTCGAGTTAGATCTCACCCTAGCTTTCCGTTTGAGCTTTGCAGTTTTGGGAGCTTTCTCGAGTCGACGGTGCGGTGGTGTATACGTGTATCAACGAGGACGGTTGTCCGCGTGCGTTGGATGAGGTTGGATCCTACTTGGCTAACAACTTCCACTTTCTCTTCAGCGGTGCACCTTTTTTTTATCTCTTTTATTTAATCAGAACAAGGACGAGGCAAGAGGCCAAAAAACTATTTCGGCCATACGACAGTAACAGGCAACGAAGAATACGATCGAGAGTAATAGCAGGTAGGTAAGCTATCCAAAAGGTTAAAAGAAAAAAAGCGAAGCAAGAGGCTGAAAGCGTGTATTTAATTCGACTGCCTCGCTGCCCTCCAGCTGCTAGCTCGTGAGCTGCTCTTCGTCTGGTTTGCTCGGTTACAGCCCCGCCAGGGTATCAGATCAGGCTGGCCTGGGCTGACTACGGTGGACCCGGGGAAGAAGGAGAAGGAATATGCAATGGCCAGCGAGTGTCCGTCAGTCTGTCCGTCAGTCTGTCCGTATCATATTACTTGCAGCGGCACTAGCGCTGCAGACAGGGTATCTGGCGGGCGTCCCTCGAAAAAAAGTAGGATTCCTGCAGATAGCTGGTTGGATTCGGATGCAGGCCTGGCTAGCCTAGAATCGGATGGAATATGATACCGCACCCTCTGGTCTCGGGCTCGCTCTAAAAATGAGCGTCCGATACTGTTTTGGCTACATACGTAAGGCTACGATTGGCCGTTCCTCTTTTCCCCACTGCACCGCGCTACACACCGATCGCTGCCTGTTACTACAGAGTGACTGACATCGTATGTAGGTGATTGAAGTGGGATGTATGTACGGTACATGCGCGAGTGTCGGGAATCTGGCAGTTGAGCCAGCGGACGAGCCACGCCAAAAAAGTAGGATTCGGCCGGCAGTCGTAGTGGTGGACAGCCAGTATGCCTCGCTCGCATAGCCTCACTCGAGCACCTCACGAGCCCGCCATGACATAAATTGTAACCTGCGGACAGTCACACTCTTCGTCCTGGCAATTAAACGTGTTTGCATGCGCTGTTGCTCCTGCTGTTGCAACCTCGATAATTGACCGACGGCCGGCCCAACTGCTGTACAAAGTAAACTGCTGTACAAAGTAAGCAGGTAGCTCACTCACACGACCGTTCACACGACCGTTCACTATCCTTCTAGCGATAGCTATAGCGTGGCGGTGGTGCTGGTGCTGGTGGTCGCGATATCGCCGACGGGGCTCGCAGAACTCCGTCCATGTTTCGAATCGGGTTCTAACATTTCCCCTTCGACAGAAAAAAAAATCTCCACTTCGCATTCGCGAATCAAGGCCGCGTGAGCCAATCGTCTCGATTGCCTACGCACCATCTTCAACGCTCGGCTGTTTCGACGGAGTGTCGACCGACCGACCGATTGTAACTGTGGACTAAATGCGCATGACTAAGTAAATAACGCTGGTTTGCTGGCCACTGGGTGACTTTGCCGATTTAGTGGGAGTTCCTCGCCTGGGCCGCTTTTAGGATCCTCTCTCGCTCGCCCACCCATGACGCGAGCAGACTTTACTATTATCTCGTCTCGAGACTGTTTCCTGTACCCGTCTCCCAAATAAAGGTACGGAAGACATATTACGCCTGACAGAAACGACACATCTCCACCATGCGAGGAAGACTAGCTAGCTCGGGCAGGCCCGCCCGTAAGCTGTAGTCTAACTCCGTAACAACCGCGCTTTCGTCATCGTGATCACCTGCCCCATCGATGCAATTGAACCTAAGAAAAATCAAACAGCCAAGATTATCAGATATTATTTTTTTCAATGCAGAAGGGTCCAAAAAAATCGCCGCTCAAATTCCCTCGTCGGATTGGCCAAGAAGACTGCCTTGCCCCAGGGACCAAAAGTGCAAGCTCCCGTTTGACTGTGGATTGATTGCTTGTCCAAAAACCTGAAACCAAGCAGAAACATTCAAACATTACAAATCGATCGGATTGGGATTGATCACGGGACTCTCGCTCGTCGCGAACGTCACGAAACAGGCCGCCGTCGGAAGGAATGAAGGCAATTTCAAGATGCATACGTGGAGGATCCATTGGCAGCAGCGTGTCGGTCCATCGATTCGAGGTGCGACTTAAACTTTGGGATGTCGTCAGGGTGGTGCGGTGCTTGCGCGGTGTAACGTTTCGACTTTTGCGCGTTGGTCGGCTGGCCGCGTCATTTGAACGGAACCCATTGACATGTAATTTCGGTGTCGTGGCTTTTTTGGAGCCTCTCCGAGGATAATCTCATAGGAATCATGATACACCAGCCTTTTCATCGGTTTCAATTAACCGTATCGGATCTCCAGATATCGAGAATGCAATGCGAATAGTCATGCCAATGCAAGTCGTCTTTACTTATCTCTAGCTCTCATGCTCGTATTCGCTTGTTTCAGAAATGCAACACTTGCAACACATAGCTAATATGAGGTCAACGAGATTTTATACGCGCTTCAGGAAACGAAGGACTCAATGGTAACAAACCGGAGCTCATCTCGACAGCACTATCACATAATGCCCTACATCCAAATCGAGGCACATTCTCTCAAGCTCACGATAAACAACAGATTTTACGGAATCCCAAATTTATTTACAGTACTAGTATGCCAAAATATAGCCAAAATAATATATTGATACGCCTATATGTATGCGTGCAGATGAAGATGAAATGCTAGGTAAATAATACCCACGAGAGATGCAACCACCAAGATAACCACCAAAACGCCCAACAAAGAACTAGATGCGCGCCAAGCCCCATAATGCACCAAAAGCAGACCCCATGCCTATCTAAGCTATCCCGATCTAACCCATTAATCATGCGTATTGCTACCTTCAAGGATCAAGCCCCTTCATCACCCAATTGGCAATGTTCTGCGCATCTGGGTCATCTGGCACTGCCCCAGTGCTCGCCTGCCCGTTCTGTAACCCGCCAACTGCGCAGCCCGTAAAATTCGACTTTGTTCCCCACTTGAGCTCCGCCAGCTCACCCCAGAGGTTAATCGAGTCCTGAAACACGGACTCGGTGTAGTATAGCCGGCAGTCCGCGGGCTCCAGCTTGAACTGCAGTGGCGTTTGCGTCTCATCTTCCGGTCTAATCGCATCGCGGAAGTTGATGGCCGCATCGACGAGCCCGAGCGGCAGCTTATAGGGAAGCGCGAGATCGTAGAGCTGTTCTCTTTCCGGTGTACTTGGCGGGAAGTTTGTCAACACGTCGTTGCTGGTGGCGAAGAGATTGGCGAAGTGTAGCACGCGGCTGCCGTGGGTGCCTCCAACGTGTGCGGATGGTGCATCGTTCGGACGGCCACCGACGACGATTGTTGAAATACCGGGTTGTTCACGCTTGAGCAGCTCTGAAAAGATGGTGCAGGTAGACGCGCAGGTGCCGTCGGAGAGAATAAGAATGTCCGGCTTCTGGAACGGCTGCGGAGTGGATGTGAAGTTTGCGAGCTCTCCAAAGCCGGAAATTCCCTCGAACTCGTAGTCCAAGATTGTTTGAACGACGAGGGAGACACTGTCGTTGTAACCAGGAGGATTGGTCCCTCCGATCCACGTTTCAAGATCTTTCACCGGTTTGTCCTTAACGTCGAGCACGTCTTGCCGGCTGAACCCACGTTGGAGCTGAGTGTTGATCAAGCGAATCTGTGCCTCGGAGAGCTCTGACGTAGCGTTATCACCAGCGTAGGCAAACCGGACCAGCTCCGTGACATTCGCTTCCGATGCAATCTCGTCGGCTACTGAAGCAAATATCTGTGCGGCACCATGCGCACGGATACGGTAGTAGGATTTTGCCGGAGCAGCGGGAAACAGCTGCTTGTACAGCTCGAAGCCCAGGTTGACGAGTCCACCGCCGTTGCCTCGCAAATCAATGATGAGCTTCTTTGTTTTGCGGCGGCGGACCTCATCAAGAAAAGCAGTTAGGGCAGCGCGGAACCCAGGATTCTGATTGGGGGCTTCTTCGTCAGCAGCAGCAAAGGACGAGATGTCCAGGACTCCGGTTTCCAGGGTATCGTTAAGGAAATATCCGCCTAGGATATTGTTGAGATCCCTCACATAGGGCCCCACGCGGTGCTCCATGAACGGACCGTTGAAGAAAACGAGCTGTAGGGTTTCAGTCTGCTCTGGTGTCCCCTCTGATGTCTCCGTTGAAGCTGGCGCTGAAGTCGTCACCGATCGTTTCATGAGTCGCTCGAGCGCATGGTTGGCTACCGGCGCAGGCGTAGGCTCCGCCCAACGTTTGGCTGCATACGCCGTTGTTGCGGTCTCGTTGAAGAAATTCTTGTTCAAGACGACTTTTTGGTAGAAGTCCGTGCCATCATTGATTCCTGTCCAGTTCAGGGTCTTGGTCCATGTCGCAGAGGCCAGGTAATCGTACTCGTTTGTGGACGAATTCGAGAATGTGATGGAAATTGAGTTCTTCCCAGGGTACCATCCGTATGTTGTAAAGAAGGTGCCGGCAGCCGGTGGATCGTACCTCGCAAAGATGGAGTTATAACGTGCATCCGGCGACTGCGCGTTGCTAAAGTCGCCGTATTCAGCGAGCCACGCCTGGACATCATAGCCGTCGATTCGAGTAATGTACGATGCGTTCATGCCAAACTCCTTCACATCGTCTTGAACGTAGACTTGAGGCTTCGCAACACCGTCCACACTCACTGAGACTAGCGAAAAGGGACCCTGCCATGCGACCAGTTGGGCGCTGTTGAAACTGACACCTAGATGGCCGTCGTGGCAGCGCTGCAGGAGCTTGACGATTGCATATTCAAATTTGATGTGGTGCACAATCTCGCCGCTGGCAATCTGCTCGGCCAGCGCCTCAAGTGAACCGAGAATGTCGATAGGATCCTGGAGAGATCCCTCTGGAGGGTTCTTCAAGTACTCGATCGTCGATTGGAATTGCATATATTTTGCAAATTGCTTGATGAACTCAAGCGAGAGGTCAACACTGACCGGAATCGAGTACAGACAATCCCATAGCTCTCGGGGCCGTACTGGCACAGAGGTTGGCGCGACCGCGGATGTGTTTGTAGCGGCTTCGGCTGAGTAGGTAGCCAGCGCGCTAGCATAGGAGGCGCTAACTTGTGCGCATGCGGTGTTGAAAACGGCTTCGCTAGGCGTGTATGCTGTTGGTGTTGGTCTGGACTGAGTGGGAGATACGGTGGCATTGGTAACCGGAATGTAGACTGCAGCTGCAAGGTTTGCGGCTCCGAGCAGCCAGACGGCCACCGCTGCGCGCATCCTGAGATGCATTCTGTAGATATTTTCTTGGCGATGCCGAGAAAGCTTCAAATGCAGCAAGGAACAACAATATAAATGTATACAGATGTAAACAGTATTAAGGAAATTCGTTAAGGTAATATGATATCGTGATGGATGCTATCTTGAGGCTCTTGTAATCTTTCATCTTGTCGGAGGCGGAAGATAGGCACCGGGTTATATATTTCACGAATCGGCGGGTCTGTCCGCCCGCCAGTGAGTTGAGATGGCTAAACACCGCCCGGCGTCCGCGAGGGTAGGACGACGATTGTCGTAGGACGTTCGTATGCATGAACATGGATCCGGTGTGCATATTGCGAGAGGCGTGGATCCCCACCCAGACTCGAGCTCAAACAGGGTGCACTGCAACTCTGCTTGCCCATCGACCGGTCAGCCACAAGGCTTTCTGGGGTTCTCTGAGCCAGTCGCCTGCTCCAAGCGGGCCAGTCGTGTCTATCATTTGTTAGTGCTGATGGCATGCTTGTCGACCGGCCTAGCCAGAGCCCTTGCATGTTGGTGCGTGTGCCATGGAATTTTTTGTCGGGTCCACCCGGCTTGTCCAGGTCTTGGAGAGGCTCATGCGAAACGGTTTACGTGCTAAAATCGTCTAAGCCAAATCGTTGACCTGCCGATAGACGCACAAAACGCAGTTTCAAGCAAGTCTTCCTCTTCACCGCCTGCATGATGCCGTTGACCCTTGAATTTCTCTATGCCTTGTCCTACCGGCCTTGTGGCCAGTACCAACTAGTCCGAGAAGATGACAATTGCAATGAAAACGGTAAGCTAAGCTGATTCGCACTCCGAGAATTCCTGTATAGATACTATCTATGTCGATAGCTCAGCTGAAGTTGCACAGATAGCAAATTGTCGACTGCAAGGCGTGCTCACGTACCCGCAGGGTGACGAACACCCTTCAAGTAATGCACTCGTCCATCCGTCAGCACAGCCGCTACCACGGATATCTGCGAGTGATGGTGTGACAAATAGGTAGATCGTTCAGCAATCGGGCACCAGATGAATGGCCGTCCGGGAACAAGGATTCTGTGTTCCTTTTTTAGACTACTCTTCAGAAGGAGTCTGGAGTAAGTCTTCCCGAAGCTCGATCGATGGGCTTGTCAAGTAATCGATAAACCTCTAATCTGGTGGGATGACTAGTATTCGGGAAAACTGGAGAATCCGAAATCCGAGAGCCGGGTATTCCGGCAGAGGCTGAACGCAACTATCTACATAATCGTCGGAGAGGCCGAAGTTGAAGTCGAAGTCGAAGTCCGGGCGTAGTAATCACGTCGTCTTCGTCGCAAAGTCCTAGGACGTCCTCCTCCTGCAGTGCTGGTGCGCTGGTGCTGGCCGGCGTTAGTAATCCGACACGCGAAACAACGTGCCTCGCTTGGCCAACACAAAACACAGCCGAACGAAGAAATTTCCGTCGCGAAGCGCCTCACCGCCTCATCTCCAACGTCTTCATCACGCCTTCACCACCTGCCACCGGCCGCAAACCTGCCCAAGTGACCTCCGCACCGAAATCGATCTCGTCGCGCATAACTTCTCGGCCTATTCGCGATCTCAAGGATGGCCCGTCGTCGGTCGAAACGCCGCACTCATGTGCCAGATACCACGAGGCAGAATCCCACCGCCTCGTCTACGGTTACGTCCAAGACGTCGTTGACGGCTGCCGCATCTCGCACACCCAAGACAATGATCATTCGCACAGGCGCCGCCGCAGTAGGGCCTTCAGTATCGCATCTTGTCCGTGATTTACGGAAGGTGATGGAGCCTTACACCGCGGCCCGTCTTCGAGAACGCAAGTCGAATAAGGTCAAAGATTTCACGACGATGGCTGGGCCTCTGGGCGTGACGCAGATACTCATGTTCAGTCGCTCGGAGGGTGGTAACGTCACGTTGCGGATACTACGCACACCGAGAGGACCTACGTTACACTTCAAAGTGCTGAACTACAGCTTGTGCAAAGACGTCGTGAAAGGCCAGCGGCACGGCGGCGTGCGCACAACGGGGAAGGAGTACCTCAACCCACCATTGGTATGGCAACGTTGTACCTCCTTCTTCTACATAGGCTTTTAGGAAGCTAACGATAAGGCGTCTAGTTGGTGATGAGCAATCTAGTGACACCGACATCTGGCAAGCCGGCCAACCATGAAATTCTCACACAGTCGATGTTCCAGTCTATGCTGCCGCCAATATCTGCACAGTCCATCTCGCTCAAGTCCGTGAAACGTGTCTTGCTTCTGAATCGAGACCTTCCATCCGACCAAAAGCAGCTGGAGGAAGGCCTGAAGGAAGGCGAAGAGTATATCGTTGATCTACGACACTACTCGATCGATACGCGGCCGACAGGCGTACCGAGGGCTATCAGAAAGCTCAACCGCGCCACACAGCCGTCGTCAGCGAGAAACGGCCGTGGCGCGATACCCAATCTAGGTGGACTGGAGGACATTTCGGAGTATCTCCTAGACCCAAGTGCTGCAGGAGGCGGATACACCAGCGAGTCCGAGATGGACACGGATGCCGAGGTTGAAGTCTCAGTACCTGGAATACAGCGAGCAGGAAGAGTGAAGAAAGAGGTTGCGAATGCGGGGGCGGAGAAGAAAGCTGTCAAACTGCAGGAACTGGGACCGAGGCTGCGGCTGCAGCTGGTCAAGGTTGAGGAGGGTGCGAACGACGGGAAGATTCTGTGGCACTCCTTCGTGAAGAAGTCACGAGAAGAGGAACGAGAGCTGGAGAAGCGGGCGAAGGAGCGGCAGAAGCTAAAGGAAGAGCGGCGGAGGGTGCAGGAGGAGAATGTGAAACGCAAGAAGGGTAGCAATGAGAAGACAGCCGAAGAAGAGGACGATGAGGAGCTGGACCGGGCAGCAGGATGGAGCGGCGACGAGGACATCTGGAGCGACGAGGAAGTGCAGGACGACAGCGAAGAAGAGGAAAGTGAAGATGATGAAGAGCGCGATGAAGATGAGGAGATGGAAGACCAGTAGCCCGGCTGCTATCTATGGCGTGTCATTGCATTCTATGCTGTATTATATTAGAACTTTGATGGATTATTGATACCAGGCGGTGACTTGCACGAGCGTCTGCATGCGATATGGCTTTGAGGCTACAATGTCACTGGTAATTATAAGCATTGAGCATTCTCTCTACATGTTTTCATAAGCCGATTAGCATCTTTCCTCTGGTTACACACTCATTCTCGTTGCTCCAGCAAAATACGACACGCTCGAGCGCTGGTGTGTTGGAGCAGGTGCTCTCGCGTCAAACACCCGTCAAACGCGTCGTCAAAACTACCCGACAGCATCACCAAGACACAAACACGACAAACCCTTCGACTGCCTCGATGCCTCCCCGCGCAGCACCCCGCGGCGGGCTGCCCTGCGGCAATCCCGTACTGCTGAGTTTCCTTGAAGAATGGGCCGATGCTGCTCGCGGTGGCGACCGTGAAAGAGTGTGCGCACTCTCTACCTTGCCTCATACGCCTCCCTGAAGACTCGCTGATCCGATACATCTTAGGTACCGCCAGGCAGCAAGCTCGATGCGAGCTTGCCCGAGGACTTTCGCTCACCCTTCAGAAGCAAAGTCACTCATCGGCATAGGCGACAAGATTGCCGACCGTTTGACGAAGCAATACATCAAGTACAAAGAAGACCGCGGCGAGACTCCACCGCCACTAGTTCCATACCTGAAGGCTCACAAGACGAGTGTTACGACAAATGGAAAGAAGCGAAAGAGCGGTGCAATAGACGATGTCGACGATGGTGCTACAGTTGATCTTTCAGCGGCAGAGGAAGATGTAGACTCTCTGTTCGATGGCAGAGAACCAGCCTTAGGCCCTTGGGATAGAGCCAGGCCTGCCAAGAAGAAAAAAGCACCCGCCGCGTCGAGAAACGTAAATCTCGACGGCGAGGATGGCGAAGAGGAAGCGCCCCAGCCGGCGAAGAAGCCCCGGAAACCACGCGCTGAGAAACAATATGTTCCACGTCCACGTACCGGGGGTTATGCAGTCCTTCGCGCCCTCGCAGAATTCGAACAAGGCGCACGCGTCTCGAAAGACGAGCTGGTCAGGCATGCACAGCCATTCTGCGACTCTTCCTTCACGCTTGCCGGCAACCAAGGCGACAACCACAGATATACTGCCTGGAACAGTGTCAAGACGCTGAGGGAAAACAACCTAGTGACGGCGAAAGGCCGCCCCGCGCTATTTAGCCTAACGCCGTACGGATGGGATGTAGTGGACAAGATGCTGGAAGTCGAGGGAGAATTGGATGGACCTGTGCACAGTGGTGGTGTCAGCACCGTTGTCGCGAGTACGTTGGCCAATGGCAGCGGGAGGGCTCGGAAGAATGCGGCGTATAAGGAGGCGGATTACTTGGCAGATAGGACTGCTGCGAGTGCTTCGGAAGTCGCTAACGCCTTTAGTGGGATGGGAAGCCGACTCGGTGGGCGGTGCGATGGTCCCGAGGACGATGTGGATGTGCTTCAGGCGCTTCCAGGTGCCTCCCTTTCGAGCAAGGCCCCGCAGCAGCTGCCTCGGGGGCTCGCGCGACTCAGGTCTGCCTCTGTGCAGCCAGTTACTAACGCTCCTCCCGACGTCAAGACTCCGTTCACGCCGCGGTATCTTCGTGCCGGCGACTTCTCTATCCACCTAGTACTCGACAACCGCGAGGTTGCGTCCAAAACGGACAGAGACTACATTCAACGCTCGTTCGAAAACGTCGACTGCTCCCCTGTCACACGAGGAATGGAGCTCGGCGACGTCATGTGGGTGGCTCGCGGCAGATTGTACGAGAATGGACGCCAGACTGACGAGGAAGTTGAGCTATCACTCGACCACGTCTGCGAGCGGAAACGCCTCGATGATCTCATTAGTAGCATCAAAGACGGGCGGTTCCATGAGCAGAAGTTCCGCTTGAGCAAGCTCATCAGCAACACGACCTACATCATCGAGGTACCTAATGGCCGCGTGAGTGCACAGATCACCCCACAGTTGACAGAGGCTATCACAACAGCGATATACAGCACCCAGGTTGTCAACGGCTTCTTCGTCAAGCTATCGCCAAAGCTCGATGATACGGTGCGGTATCTAGCGAGATTTACACGTCTTCTCAAGCAACTATACGAGGGAAAGGACCTATATATGTACCCGGAGAATCTCGTGCAGGTCCGCACATTCCCAGAGCTGAAGACGCACCTAAAGTCGACCCAACCTAGCAGAGACTACTTTCTCAACTACAATACGCTGGCAGCCATGGCAAGCAAGAGCCGGACAAGCACGCTGCGAGATGTGTTCCTGAAGATGCTGATGTGCACGCGTGGCGTGAGCGCGGAGAAGGCGCTGGAGATACAGCGGCACTTCAAGACACCCAGGGAGCTGTTAGAGCGGTATGCAAGGTGTGGCGGGGAGACGGTTGGGAAGACGATGATGATGGGGGCTGTGGATGTAGCAGCGAAGACAGACCGCCGAAAGATCAAGGGGGCTCTCAGCGGCAAAATCTGGGAGGTTTGGGGCGCTTAGGGTGATTTATACCCATTCTGATGATGTCTGGCAGTTCAGCGGGCGTTATAGCTTTATCTTCTGTAGCAGTTTGTAGATACCCAGTTTATAATATCCACGTTGCGTTTTGGGTGTTGCTTAGTCAGGCCCGCCAGCTTCGAAGCTCCGTTGATTACGACCACCCGCGCCAGCAGCCTCCCTCCATCCACCATCGAACGTCTCTCGTCCCCCACCATCGCCATCAACGTACTTCCCGCCGCTACCATAGCATCGCCGCGAGTCTGTAGCCATCCCGCGTATCTTTTGTTCCACGAAGAACACGCGTCAAGGGCCCTTATCGCCGATAACTACCGTTACCCGCCACCACCATGGCCACGTTAGAAGACCTAGAGGCCCTCGAGCAGGCCAACAACGCCCCCGATGGCTCTAAGGATAAGGACGGCGATGCCTCCATGAACGATGCTGCCGACTCTGGCATCGACCCTGAAATCCTCGCCGCCTCCACGCAAGACGTCATCAACCGCCGCCGGTTGCTGGAAAACGACCTCCGCGTCATGCGTTCTGAATTCCAGCGACTCACTCACGAAAAGACTACTATGAACTCACGGATTAAAGAGAACCTCGAGAAGATTGAAAACAACCGCATGCTGCCATATCTCGTCGGCAACGTCGTCGAGCTGCTGGACCTCGACCCCACGTCTGAGCTACCTGAGGACGGCGCGAACACAGATGTCGACGCGACGCGGACAGGCAAGAGTGCTGTGATCAAGACTTCGACAAGACAGACGATATTCTTGCCCCTGATCGGTCTGGTCGACCCGGAGAAGCTGAAACCCGGCGATCTGATCGGTGTCAATAAAGATAGTTATCTAGTCTTGGATACCCTGCCGGCGGAGTACGATAGCCGAGTGAAAGCTATGGAGGTTGATGAGAAGCCGACGGAAGGGTACGGTGATATCGGCGGGCTGGACAAGCAGATTATGGAGCTTGTTGAAGCGGTGGTTACGCCTATGAAGGAGGCCGAGCGGTTCAAGAAGATTGGCATCAAGGCGCCGAAGGGTACTGTTCCCCTCCTAACGCCGCATCCGCGTTCACTTACGATAAACTAATCCGTTTCATTCGATCCGGTAGGCGCGCTGATGTACGGCCCCCCTGGAACTGGCAAGACGCTGCTTGCTCGTGCTTGCGCAGCACAATCCAACGCGACGTTCCTCAAACTCGCCGGCCCACAGCTTGTGCAGATGTTCATTGGTGATGGCGCGAAGCTTGTCCGCGACGCCTTCGCTCTCGCCAAGGAGAAGGCGCCCGCCATCATCTTCATCGACGAGCTCGATGCCGTTGGCACCAAGCGTTTCGACTCGGAGAAGTCCGGAGATCGTGAAGTCCAACGTACCATGCTTGAGCTGCTCAACCAGCTTGACGGGTTCGCCTCGGATGATCGCGTCAAAGTTCTTGCTGCAACGAATCGCGTCGACGTGCTCGATCCCGCGCTGCTCCGGTCCGGCAGATTGGACCGCAAGATCGAGTTCCCACTGCCGAACGAAGAGGCTCGCGCGAACATTCTGCAGATCCACTCGCGAAAGATGACGGTGGATGAGGGCGTGAATTTCCAGGAGCTGGCGCGGAGTACGGACGAGTTTAACGGTGCCATGTTGAAGAGTGTGTGCGTGGAGGCCGGCATGATTGCCCTGCGGGAGGGCAAGTCGAAGATTACGCATGAGAATTACGTGGATGCATTAGCGGAAGTGCAGAGCAAGAAGAAGCAGACGGTGAGTACACTCTATTCTAGTCCGATCTTGAAAGTTGCGGTGATGCTGATTCGGTGTGCTTGCTCATAGGTCAATTTCTACGCATAAGCGGGACGTGTGTGGTTTTTGCGTGCCATCTATAGCGAGATAGAGCTTGGTTCCTGTACATAACAAGCATAGTATGGAATACAGGCAGCTTTGTGAACATTTGCGAACTTCACTTTGTGAATCTTAGATCAAGCTATTCATCTACAGAGTCATGATTTCCGACCCGTCGTACTGACAATTCAGACTGGCTCCCAAATTGACATCCACCCGATCAAACTGCATCTTCCAGGCATCTTCCTCGCATATTCCACGCATACTCCACGCGTCTTCCACGCATCTTCCATACTTTATATTACGGCTATTCCCTCCGTTTATCGTGTACGCAGAGTATAGATAGCCCGGGTAGCAGGCTCACAACGTATTACAACGCAAAGCTTTCTATCCCTACATCTGGATCATATCTCTATGAGCTCCAGCAATACACCTCGCAGGCTTCTCAACTTTACAGATTCTGCTGCAGGCGCCAACCTCACATCTTCAAATCTCATGTCGAACAAATCCATCGTTTTTCGTAGCATCGCAAATAGCGTTCATCGTAAACAAAAATAAAAAGGTCAATAACGTTACGTCGCGGAACCGAATACAACGGGTTACCTTCAACCCCATATGAACATCTCTGTCTTCGGAATACCAAGAGATCGGCCCGGCACTTTCAGTCACGGTGAGCTCAGGCGCTCGCACTCTGCATGTATCGCGAGGTCGGAATAAATGCTGCCGCTGTCCACACGCTCGTCTACGCCCCTGCCGCCCCGGGTAAATTGCAGCGTCGCATTCTCGAAGCGGATGCGATCCTCGGATCCGCGTTTCGATTATATATACGCCGGATCCGCTGGGCTAATGTCATACCTTTGTATATAATTTACCCCGCGTCGCGTGATATTTATATGCAGGGATGGGCTAGGGTTTTGTCACCGGTATAATGCACGATGACGACTGAGGGTAATATGCTTCCGCCAGCCGAACCCGTTAATCAAGGGCCGCAAGGGCTTCACCACTGATAGCTAGCTAGTTCTTGGTATATGCTTGTTCCGTGACCATGATCTATCCGTTGGATTGTGCTGTTTATCTTCTGGACTTGAGAGGAAATTACATGCTCAAAGCAATCCGCAGGTCTGAGCTGAGTATTCATGAGTACATACGCACTTATATTATGCAACAGGACTTCGAGATTTCGAAGATATATCGATAGCTATCTGGTCGGGAATCTTAGATATCTACCGGTTGGAACTGAAAGTCATGCAGCACTTATATGTGAGTTGAAAGCAAAGCTATACCGGGACGTACGTGTCGATATATCTTTGATATCAATGTGCCATCATACAATGCGCGAGTCGGGCCATATGGCCGTAGAAGCCGCTCCAATATGAAGGATCGACAGGTTTCGGACCCGGAAGTAATGGCCAGCATCTGAGCTTCTGTGCAAATAGATTCAAGAATAACATCCTTAGAACTACTATCCCAGAATTTGCCGTATTAGGCCTGTAGCTGCCTTCTGCACAGTGTCCCGGACGTCCCTGCAGGTGTCATGACTAGCTCGCAGGGCTCTCATGACCTAAGCCGTAACTCCGGATCGTCGCATTTGGATACGAGGTATCTCAAAATGCGCCCCGTTGTTCCGCATCCTTTGCGTCTCCTCCGTGGAGGCTACCTGGGCTTAAGCTGTCCTCTAGACATCCAGCTCCTATTTCTAGTATATAAAGGAGCCTCAAGCTCGAACAGCCTTCTAGTTTTCCCACAATAACCAAACATATTGTCTCAACAGAACATCTTCAGCTGCAATCTTTAGTTTCGTATATTCTATATCACTGCTATTTCCCTGCATTTTATCTATCGAGATAGTTGTAGTGCCTGGCTTCAAAAATAGCAAGATGGTTTCAGTATCAAAACTAGCATTCCACTCAGCCTTCCTATGGTCGCTGGCGGCCGCCCAGAATGTCGGAACCCAGAAGGCAGAAACCCATCCATCGATGTCCTTCGAGACCTGTGACGGCTCCGGTTCCTGCTCGTCTCAGACTGGAGAAGTCGTCATTGACGCCAACTGGCGTTGGGTGCACAATAACGGTATGCCCATAACATCTTAACCGCCCCCAACGCGAAGCGCACAGCAAAATGCAACATCTGGGATATATCGTGAATATAAATAGCGGCATATAATCTGTGTCAACTCGCGGCGCACTTACAGAAGCTAACAATGTTAATTATCCCACAGATGGCTATACTAACTGCTATACCGGCAATGAATGGAACTCGGAGTTCTGTCCGGACAATGTCGCCTGTGCAGCGAACTGTGCGGTTGACGGTGCAGACTACTCAGCAACATATGGGATTACTACCAGCGGCGACGCCTTGACCCTCAAGTTCGTCACGAGGAGTACGTAGATTTCCATAAAGCCCGATTGACCGAGTTGCGAAACTGACAATTCGTGCATTATCATCACTAGGCGAGGGCACAAATATTGGATCCCGTACATATCTGATGGACTCGCCCACGAGTTACAAGAAGTTCGATCTTCTAGACAATGAGTTCACGTTCGACGTTGACGTTTCCAACCTCCCATGCGGTCTCAATGGCGCCTTGTACTTTGTTGCCATGGACGCCGACGGCGGCATGTCCAAATATTCTGGAAACAAGGCGGGAGCCAAATACGGCACTGGGTATTGCGACGCCCAGTGCCCTAGAGACCTGAAATTTATCAATGGCGAGGTAAGCAGCACCTGTACCTCCTTCTTTTATAGAGACAACGACTAAGTATAGGACTTCTCCACAGGCCAACGTCGAAGGATGGGCCCCATCCTCCAATGACCCCAACGCCGGCGTCGGGAACTATGGTTCCTGCTGCCCAGAAATGGACGTTTGGGAAGCAAACTCCATCTCCACCGCCTTCACACCGCATCCTTGCACCAACACTGAACAGCACAGATGCGATGGGGACAACTGCGGTGGCACATACTCTGCTGACCGCTACGCTGGAGACTGCGATGCCGACGGCTGCGATTTCAACTCCTACCGTCAGGGCGACACGACCTTCTACGGCCCCGGTCAGACGATAGATACCACTAGAAAGTTCACTGTCGTTACCCAATTTCTCACTGACGGGGGCTCGCTGTCTGAAATCCGCCGCTTCTACGTCCAGGACGGCAATGTCGTTGAGAACTCACAGTCCACAATCCCTGGTGTTGAGGGCAATTCCATTACCCAGTCGTACTGCGACGCCCAAAAGTCCGTCTTTAACGACCACACTGGCTTCCAAGACAAAGGCGGCATGGCAGCTATGGGTGATGCGATGAGGAACGGCATGGTCCTCGTCATGAGCTTGTGGGATGACCATCATGCAAACATGCTCTGGCTGGACTCCTCGTATCCCACTGATGTGGACCCATCGACGCCCGGCATCGCGCGTGGCACCTGTGATACTAATTCTGGCGTGCCAGCAGACGTGGAGTCTCAGGTGCCAGACTCCACAGTCACATACTCGAAGATTCGGTTCGGTCCCATCGGGTCGACGTTTGACGGTCCAGCTGCGATTAAACAGCGGATGGCGCGCCGCAAGCGTGGAATGAAGCGTTTGCAAAATATTTATTAATATTTTTCATCGAGGGGAATTATCCCATTTGGCCGGTTTGAGACAGGTGGCGTGATGGTCGCATGTGCACACATCCTAGATTTAGACGAAACAAGTTCTAATCTGATCAAAGACGAATGCACGATTGTCGATGATTGAGAGGAGCGATGACAGAAAGATTGGAAAGGTATCAACGCCTTGATGGCGATAAATCACGATAAAGTTCGTCGAATCTCAAATTTACATTCTTGCCAGCCGCTTTTTCTTGTTTTTTTTTTTTTTTTTGGTCCCAAGATGATATATTCGCTCTCTGCTTCGAGTATATATTCCTGCCTTGCGTCTCTTATGCAT
Organism: Drechslerella dactyloides; assembly: GCA_020064725.1. Classification (NCBI taxonomy): domain Eukaryota; kingdom Fungi; phylum Ascomycota; class Orbiliomycetes; order Orbiliales; family Orbiliaceae; genus Drechslerella; species Drechslerella dactyloides. Next base: position 1,456,465 of record JAGTWJ010000017.1, read on the forward strand.
TTACCGCTTTTATAAAATTTAAATACACGTATCTACAGGCTCCATACCGTTGCAGAATAAATACAGTTTGCCGATGGTTGGATATCAAGGCCTTTCGAATTCTTTCGTGTACTGTTCATATATATGCACGCGCGTGCCCAGATGGCTTGGCCCCGGAAGGATTGGCCCGTGGAAAAATAATCCGCCTGCACGGATTCCTATCGCCAAACAAATTATGCACTAGCCTGCCAGGAGGTACATACGAGGAGATGGGAATCATGTCAGGCTCATATGATAGCTCTCGGCAATTAAGTACGACGAACAAGGAAGCTTGCTCCGAGATATCAATATTACCGACAGTAAGAATGCGCTGGCGTGCACGCCGTATGCAAAAGTGGGTCCCAACTTGCATATTTTCTCATATATACATTTTTATAATCAGATTGCAGATGGAAGATTGGCTGCATTTATCTCCGAACCGTTCTTTCTTTCGACTGCTCACCGTAGCTTCTAGAGGATGTCTGTCGGTGGCCCTATGATGACTGCTAAGACTGATATACGGTCTTCTTACTCCGTTGTACCATAAAATTCATACATACAGCATGTATGTAGGTAGGTAAGCACCTGGGTAGCTGCTTATGCTCCGGGGGATTATCAATAGAGTACATAAACCTACATACAGATGGCTGATCAAACTACCATCAAGATATCTAGGTATAGCGCCTAACTGCCAGTCAATGAAATAGCCAATTGCATGGCTAAATACAACGTGATATCAAATGATCAACTTTTGCGTATCGGAAAGGGCGTTAAAAAAGTCCGACATTGAAGCTTCGTGAGTTCATGGCCCATGGGAGACATGGAAACGACATAAAGTGAAGGTGACAACTACCTCGCCTCTGATACTGCTGCTATACAATCTGTCGGCCGTGAAAAATCTAACCCCAAATGTGAGTTATCCATGCATAGTAAAGTAATGCTTGATTACATTAATAATTAAATGCATCGACAAGTCTCTCAAACGTAACATCATCAAGAATAAAAGCAAATCCGCATAGTCTGGCATCTCAGTCATGGTGCCCCATCGTTATGAACTGGGCATATCTTCGTCAGCTTATCAAGCAGGCCCGCCTTGACAAGTGAAGCAGGCATAATTTGCCTTGATCGTCTCCGGAATGTACGGCTGGGCCCTACCGCAGCCCAACATGAAGTCTCGCGGTAAAAGCTGGGGCTTTCCCGAGCATAGTTGATTGGTGCAGTACACCTTGGGCGCCTTGGAGAGCTCGCAGCGAAAGTGGCCACAAGCGTATTGAACTGCAGAGTAGAAACACATTGTGTCTATTTCGTGTCCCCCGTCATGTATTCTTTGCAATCTTGATAGTGGGGAGGATTCAGTGCAGCAGGGAGGCTGCTTGCTGTGGTCTGTTTGGCTGTGAGCCAGAAAGCTAGTAATGCGGACAGAGAGTCCGGGTGATTATAGTATATCGTCGCGGCGACGTATGGCAAGGGCTGGAATGAGTTCGATATAATCAGTCTAGCAGATCGAACGTCGATGATGAGCACTTGTGTATAGAACTCGGCCAGATTATACAGGCCACAGATATCATATATCATAAATCATACCGACGTTCTGACATGTAGGTGTAGTAGGATTAAATGCGAAAGCGCGCGACAGACGAAGGTCAGGCTATTTTTAAGGCGGATTTGGAATGGCCGCTTTATATCTATCCTTCAGCGACATGAGACGTCGGCAGCCGTATAGCCTCTTTGAAGAGTCAAAGCCTTTGTAACAGATTGCGCCTGCGCTTGAACTATTTTGTTGACTGTGAGCTTCTGACGCGCAATGCACGTAACCGACCAAACTACCAAACATTTTGCCCATTCACAAACACTCCTTTCACGGCACTAATTCCGTCCACGATTTGGAGTGCACTGTGGCCGCTGCATAAGATTATACACTCTGCATGCTGCAAGCAGGCAGCATGCAAACGGATGCACATACACGAGTACTGGTAGGTGGCATTGGTAGTAATAGTGGCAGTAGTGGCAGCAGCAATGGCATTGGGTACAACTTTATACAACAGCAACATAATAGACGGCAATTGCGCGAGCACAAATGTACACAACATGAAAGCGACTGAGGCGGACTCAGTCACGGTTCCCTACAACGAAGGAACATTCCGGTCTTCGCGGCAGGATTGATCCGGCGGAAGACCCCGTTGCAGTGATTAATGGAACATCACCTGCTCAGGTTGGTAAACCAACCCGCATGAGTAACTCGCGTGCGGACGCGGGACGTCGACAGCTGTCGAGATAGGAAATCCCAAAGGATTTAATGGCGCATGTTGCATTTATTGGGACTCGACAGTAGGGGTTGTAAGAAGGCTCCATTCGCTCGGATGAGGGCGCATGCGCCTTGGGGAATAAGAGTTCTTCGCTAATCGACCTGTATTTCATATGGCGGATCTAATAGCACGGTTGACCGCTTTGCTGTGCTCCGCTTGCTTGCTTGCGGGAACTCTGTCGCTGTTTCAGAGTCTAGTCGAGGGTTGGCTGTTGGCAATGCGTGTGCACCATGTTGGCAACAGCTGTGGGAATGCGCCAGCAATAGGCCAGAGATAACAGATGAGTTGGGATAGAAGGGAGATCGAACGATAGCTCCAAGAGATAACAGGGTTCTGGCGTGTGATGATATGTAGCTCTTGACATGCAAGTATAAGCTGTTGGCACATCAAGTTATCAATAAAACGTGAAGATGCCCAAGCCGTACACCCGAACGAAGGGCTTCCTAACTCCACTTGAACTTGAATTGCAAAAAGAATAAAACAAATCTCGAAAGTTAAGAAGTACCTAGGTAAGTTCCGTTCCCTTCTCTTTCAGAGCTTGTCTCAAGGCTCGGGAAGGTAGGCTCGCTGTATCCAGGAGACGCAGCCATTAGATAATTAGAGAGCTCCAACCTATTATCCTGGCAACGTTATCTATAAGCTTGATCCCGGTGTTATGAAGGCACGATAACCCCAGGCTGGAGCCAACAAGCACCAAGGCCGTGGTGTAGACGTTCTTCGCTCATGCTGTCATGAACCGCCACCGGATGTTACTGCGTTGAACGTGTGTTATGCGAAGCTGTCACCGTCAAACGCAACGCAGGCGATTTAATTCGTCCGTCCATCAACGAACATTCGGACCTGAAACGTGCTGTTCGATTGGATCGAGCTGCCTGAAAATAGACAGGTAGCGTAGGGCTGGGCCGGGCTAGGTCTAGAGCCAGTCGCTCTGCTGCGCCCCAGTTCCAGTTCTGGCCGAATCGCCCCTCTAGAGCTGTCCATATCTACCGACTCCTCCTCGCACGAGGGGAGATATCCCAGTGATATAGCTCCATGTAACCCTTCAAACGGCGGCCGCAATATCGCAATCTCCAACCTTTCCAAATCCCTGGACCGGACCTCCTGAGCACCGCAAGTCAGCTTTCGCCACGTCCGTTGAAGCAACGCCCAGACAATACAACATGTCCGTCGCATTCAAGTTCAACGAGTGGCCTACCGCGCCGCAAGGCCGCCCTGAGTCCTTTGTCTCTGATATCTCGGAAGACAGCCATCCGCAAGGGTCAACCAGCCGTGATTACGTTCCCTCGATATCTTCCGGGAAATCGTCTAACAACCAGCGCCGCGCCTCATCGCCTGTGGAGAAAGAAGAGGGGTCGCTATCCAAGCGCGGAGAGCGGTCTGGGGGGACGAATCAGGACCTCGTATCACCGTCGCAGGAGAGCGAGAACGGAGACTCGTCTTTGAGCGATGTTGCAGAAGCGTACAAGAACCATGCGATAATCGCCGGTGGACCTAGCGGGAGCGGCAGGAGGACACCCAGGGCGTATGAGAGGGGCGAGGTCATGTCCGAAGTAGTTGAGGGGCTGCAGGACGAGATCGAGCGGCTGAGGAACCTCCTCGAGCAGGAGGTAGAGAGGAGAGAAGAGATGAAGTCGGAGTTCGCCAGATGGAAGGATACCATGTGCGTAACGTACCCCAAGCCCTGCTGCATATGCATTGTCCAAGGCGTCAAGATGCACTGCACGCGGGCACGAAGTGAGGACGGAGCCCAGCTGACATAAGGTGCGAAGTGCGCACAACACACGGGCGTATATCAAGAACTCGCAAGTCAACCTCCACAAGAACCACATGAGAATCTATCCTCTACTCAATGACGACGGCCACTATCCCGACATGGTGGTATTCCCAAACACAGTCGGCGCTCTGATGAAGATGAATGGTACAGGCTCAGCTGCCCCTCGAAATGATAATATACAAGTTTCTATATGTGAAAACTACATGCTAACTGCGGTATCTTGAGCAGAGGCGCATCTGACGAGGTTGGTGGTATTCTACCGCCTCCAGTCCGACCCTGCGATGGACTACTATGCAAAATACTGTGCTCTCCGAGACCACCTGGGCATCGAGCCCTAGCCGATCTGAAGCTGCCAGCACTGTCATTGTAGCGGCAGGGGAGTCCTCTCATTCAGGCTTGTAGCGCTATTGCGATCGAGTTATTTGTGCGAGTCGCATTATGTATCGGTGATTTCCTAGACAGCCTGTTTCTATTCCCCCATTCCCGATTATATTATGTATCGATATGCCGAATTCCCACCTCGAATCTTAATCTTAGTATCCAGTTTCTCCTTTAACACCAGCACACGCCAGAGTCCAGATCACATAGCAATGCGTGACCTCAAGAAATTCCGATCGAAGTCCAGCTCCAGCCGTTCGGCGAACATCCTTGCTCGAAATGCAAGCTCCTCCGGTTTATCCTGCTCCATTTCCACCGTCACCGACAAGTATCGGTCTCCAATCAGGTTCTCGCCGTGATTGGCTACAAAATAATTGCACAGTATCCAGTTGATAGGATTGCCGTCGCTCTTTGCTCTATACTTCCGATCGTCGCTCCTCCACTTATGCATCAAGTTAAGGAACTTCCCGACAGTCATCACTTCGTTCAGCATGAGCCTTTGCGGGGTGCAGAAGCTACCTCGGGCACTTCGGTATTTCGAGATAAAGAGTCCAACGGTGACTGGGTTGCCAGTGTCGCAGCAACAGAACGCTGGTTGACGTAAAAATGATGACATGTTAAACAAATCTCGGCTTTTGCGACTAGGTATGCTATCGACATCCACGAGAGTCCATGCGTGCTTTTGCCCGTGGCCCTCTATGTCGATGTGAGCCCAGGTAAACTTCTTTCGCTGGTTGTCCCACCGGAGCATGTTTTGGTGGGCTATAGCCCTGTGAATCCGCGGTGGTTCGCATGGGTTGATATTCCGTCCAAGGATGGAGGACGCACTCCGAGTGAGGGGTTTGTAGAGCTTTGCGCGGTTCCTAGGCCTTGACAAATGCATTCGCCAAGCTTTGCAGACCCGAGACAGGGTAGGGTGCTGGTACCATTCTGCCGATTCGAGGATGTGGTATTGGAGCTCCAGGGGAAGAGGGGATGTCGAATGGCCGTAGACAAGAGGCAGCGGCTGCTCCACCATTTTCTCCGAATGGCATCGATCTGTCGGGCGATGAGAAGGAGCTATCCGGGGCGAGTCTGCTCCTCAGCCCCATGAGCGTCCCAAGGGAGAGTGTTCGATATATATATGTATATACTCCAGGTATATATACACAGGAGAGTGGCATGTAGTTCCCAATTGGGTAAACCCAAGCTTCACTCGGATGCTTGTTCGATTTTGGCCAGGTGGACTGATACCATCGTGATATCGGCCAGTATGCAGGCGGCTAAGTACATACTTTTGCTTATCCATGCCCGCTCACGCCACTTTGACCCCGGCTCCACTAAATGTTGCATTTTGCCACGCGTTTCGTGTTGTCGACGCACGCAACGCATTCTCAAAATGGCTGTCTTCCACTTCAGATCCGAGCTCGAGGCTGGGTGTCAGGCAACGCTGCTTGCCCTTGCGTTAATTAACCCGGTGCCCCTGACGAGTTTTAAGACGGATTCAACTACTATGGATTTACTCTTATGGTTCTCTGGTCACCTATAATATATCCTGATATGTACAAGAGCTAAAGTAAACAATATTACAAATGGAGGATTAATTTGGTCTCGCGAATCTATCCAAGTCTGGCACTGAGAACTATTAATCCTTTCCAGGTACAAAAGCACCTTCCGAGGACGAGGAATATTACCAAAGAGAGGACAGTGACCATCAAATTGCGCGCCAAGTACATACTTGCATGACCAGAGGACGAACGAAAATCAACGGCACGTGAGTAAGCAGTTAAGAAATTCATCAACCTGTTCAAACACATGCATATATATCACACTGATCCATTTGTTTTTCTACCGAATTATCTGAGTCCCCATTTCATGGGTTGCAGCGTTGGTCAGCCTCATAACACAGAACATGCCGTAATTAATTCTTTTATATCTATCGAAAACGGCGTCCATGCCGTAAAATTTCTGCGTAAGAGCCACTTTACCCTAGTAAATGACTTCACGTTATGTCTAAACCAATGGTTCGGATTCGCTAAGGTGACATCCTTCATCGTATCCGCTGCAGTAGATGCCACAACGTTACGCTTCTTGTGAGCAGCACGTGAGCCCCTGCCGTGATAAATTCATACCAGCATTTCGCGCTGAATCGAGGCACAGGCAAACCCTTCCTACAAATGAACCACATTGTCGGGCCGCCAAACGATACTATCCTGGTACTATACCTACTGACTGCCGAACGAATCCGAGCTAGTATATATACGTATAGACCCAGAACTTTAATGTTTGACTTTATATATTATGCCTAGGGCGATAAGCTAGCATACATATATACATGCAGATATTACACTCAAACCGCCTGAATACACTCATACGTATACTAATGCATAAAGGGAAGTATAATACTACTGCTCCAAGCGCCAATACTCCATTTACTTTCTTGCGCCCTGTCGCGACGAAGGAAGCTTCAGCGACACAGTACGCATACCCTAGTATACACGGTATAGCCGGTACCGATATATCGCGATGGACTCGCCAGACTTTGACCACGATCTGAGCAAGCATGGCTCATGCGAGAAAAATAACGATCAAACAGAATCAGCTCCTCCAATGCGCCTGTACCTTCCTCTCGAAATCCAGTACCAAATACTCGAGGCAGCCTCCATCATCCAGTATCATACCCTGAAGCGAGTGTGTAGGGACCGGCGAAATTTTATCTCGCGCCTACCGTATAGCCGCTACGTCCCATGCACCATCGCCGACGGCCCTTATAAAGAGCCGGTATTTCTCTTTCACAACGCTATCTGCAGCTACTCCCACATCTGTATCGACAACACCAATTTAGTCAATTGGGAAGTTCAAAATGCCGTCCAAGAGGGTATGGTTTCGCTTGAAGACACTAACATCGAAGACTACCTCTCTGAGCCTCTTTTGATCCCCAATCCGGATGTACTGGATCGAGTCGGGCAAGACACGGTTTATGTCTAGTCGACCTGCGGGCCGGGGTTCACCAATGCCCCTAGAGCCAAAGACCGGAAATATTTCTTAGGCCACTTCACGAGCTTCGGGGTCTTGTTAGGGACCATTTTCACACCAAAAATTACCACGAACCTAGAAGAAAGGCCGAGTAAGAGGGAAATGTCGGATAATGTAGCCAGTCTTACCGTCCAGAAATATCTTCAATGCCTGATCTCAAAATTACCCCCGCACGATCGCCCCAAATTGTATGTTATTCGCAAGGCGCCTCAGCTACAGCAATATATTACGTTCAGCAGTGACCATATCCAGCAGCATGGTTACGTCACATCACAATATCTAACTACAGTCCGCCTTGGTAGTTGGCCGCCTCGGTCGAGCCGAACTCTCAGCTCTGACCCATAGCCAGCGGGTATCACAAATAACAATGCAAGTAGAGACCTTGATGGGGGGGTTTTTTTTTTTCGCTTTCCGGCAGCAGATTTGATCATATACCCAAAGTAAGCTATGCTAGCACCCGGATGCTCGGGAGATATACCATAGCCTACATACCGGCTGCCAAGTTCATCAATTTTAATACCGTTTCTATCATATCAATAGCTAGTGTATACTGGCTGTATGACTGTGTAAAGAAAACCCATGCGCAAGTTCTCTATCCTCAAGAGATATTGTGGCCCGCAGACTAGCCATTCCAACATTCGCCGTTGATTTCCATAATGCAACTTATTGACAAACCCATGACAATATGCACTGTAAAGATTCAATCCGCGCTCTATGCCCAGTCTAAAACACAAAAAATGCCCTACGCCGTGGGAAAAAAACCGAAAAAACATATCGGCTAACCACAAAACTTCCATTACCACCGATGCCACCGACCAGCGTGACTTAAAGCTATCAATGAAACCTGCAAGGCCCAACGACCTTCCTCGCAGTTACCGCCGCTCTACGCGTCGACATTTTTCCATCTTTGCTCACGTTCTCCGACGGCGGGATCTTCTTTCCAGTGCATTGCAGACTGTACGTCATATATCTAGCCCTGAATACCCTCAAAAGTCTGCTCAACTGATTGTCAAAACAGCCGGGGTGGTAGCTCGTAGGTATGTAGCCGCGAATGGATTGGTATAGTGCTGTGACAGTGACTTGGGCAAAGTCTTCGATGTTGTTGGTGTTAGCGTAGTCATCAGGGACACAAGTATCTTTCGATACAGCGTCCATCCACTGCTCGGAGCCTATGTGTAATGCAAGATAATTAGCATTAGAAGACCATTTGAATATTCAAACATTTGCAAAGGTAGCAATATCGATTGTTCGTTTTCCAAAAAAAGGTCTTCTGTACTAGCAAAAAAATTGAAGTTCTAACGTACCGCTCTCGTCGTTCTGAAGATTCAGCGCGGCGTCCATCTGATGACCGGTCTCGTGAATCCAAACCGAAGGCGTACTACAGTCACCCTTGAACAGAATATCTCCAATGTCCGTGTACGAGAACGCAGAGCAACTCGTATCCTTCACCGCGATCGGATGGCGGACAAGCTCGCGCATATGCAGCGGGAGCCGGCCGAACAAACTCGCCATACTTTCGACGCTTAGCTGTGCGGTTCTCTCGCGGCAAAATACCCACGGCTCCTGACAGCCCTGCAGTCCACGTAATATCGCATGTCAGTATCTATTTATCAATCACACATATGTGCATGTTTACCACTGAATGGGGTTATGCGGATGTGGATGGCCATACTTGCGTGTATGCGACATTATACGCTTCCATATCCTTTGGGTCAACGCTAGAATCCGTAAAGCGCTCTTTGCATCCTTCAGGGATCAAGTTGCCCCTCCATTTCTTGATGACATGCTCTGCTGGGCGTGTATCTTCCAGAAACCCGGGATCGAAGAGGTCGTGGAGTCCATCCGAGTAGGCGACTTCGTCTCTGACCGCCTGGACGGTGTTGGCAGAGATGGCTAGAGTAATAGCAAGTGCTACCTTATCGAGCAGCATTATTACTTGAGACAATATACTGAAGATAATTTGTGTAGAGAGACGATAAGGTAGAGAGTATATATTTCTAAATGCTATTTATTCCGTTGAATCTCGAGTAATCAGGGCCAGGCCGCCTTATATACAGATGTGGTATATATTACCCACAAGTCAACCAGCATCGTTGCGAGGTTGTCTCGTAAACCAGACTACTAGTCCTTGGGCCAGCGCAGGCATCCTGGCCTGCGAGACAAGTTGCGAGGCCCGAAACATCAGATCATAAACTTATTTGTAAAATTGAGGCTTACAGCGAACGCTCGGGGCCGATCGTATGGATGGAAACGTCAAACTAGCGCGGCTATTCAGAATTGTCTAGCGGCGAATCGCCCGATTGGATTCCGAGCTACTGGGATATGTGCTACTATTTTCTGGCATTTAATTTCTATTCCTCGATATCGCTTTCTAGTTTATAATTATACAGTTGTCATGTAAGCACGGCAGGTATGGTACCTGAAGAGCCAATAATCATAGCCATTGACAGTGTAATATTGCTATCCGGTACAGCCGAGGTTTGGGTTATATTAGGTCCGAAAGCCTCAGCATCGAATTCATTCGGCAAACTCCCCAGACTTGCCTTATAGCCACACCAAGTTAACTCGAGTAATCCCTGACCGGTTTCCAAATCCCTCGAATCACATCGCAGACAACGCGAAAAATACAACAACTGACGAGCTATTTCAAATGCCGAAGCTAAGATCTTATACGAATGCATCGCCACACCTTCGTATCAATATATTTCCAAACGTCGCAACTTATTTTTAGCCAGCCAGCTCGAGCGTTCACCGACTCGACTCATACGCCACATGAATCTCGGTAGTAAACGAGGAACCTTCGAGCCTCCATGTCTATTAGGTTACCCAATTATCAAGCTTTTGCCTAGCCCGGATGATACGAGACAAGGAAGGGCTTTGCTCACGAGACCAGTTTATTCTCGCCCGCTTAAGCTTGCTTGGCCTGTGATCCTTAGCGCACGCAATACATGTCAGCCTTGTAGTTTTGATTCAGACCCGGACCGGGTTATCCTGCCTCCCCAGCAAGCTCATGGCAATCGACGGAAAGTTTTGCCGCTGACGTAACAGTCCTATTCCCTAGTCGGAGACTTTGCCGATGGGTTGATTGCAATTTCGACTGATTCCAAATATCGGCTTCGTAACCGTATACACGCTAAGAGTCTCGAAGCCCGATCTGCAGAGCGCCAGGGGTTACGAACGCCCACGCTACTAGCATTATTCTCAATACCCTGAACCCCCATCAGAATATACGATCACGAGTTGGTAATATGGAATATTTTACTATTGGTTGCTCTATCCTCAACCTCTTCGTACACCAGGCCGGTCGCCCCCATACAATAACAAATCAACAAAGAGGTGCAGAAGGCACACCAGAATAGAGCTACCTTCGCATCCAGAATAAGTCTTATACCAGGAGCTTGAAAGAAAGAGAAAGAAACACCATGAAGAAAACCTGTATCAGTCAACACCTGAAAACCCCGAAGCGCCGATTCCCTATCAATAAAAAAGAAACCTAGTAAAAAAAACTCCATCTAACGGTTATGGCGTTTTGATCTCTTCGAATAAGCTATCGAGCGCCGCATAATTGATCTTTCGTGAGAACGTCTTCTTTTTCATCATCTCCCGTGCCGCTTCCGCCGGACTGGCCGGCATATCCGGGAAGCTGCTGTCTCGCGGCTTGGCCTTGCCGCGCTTCTTGCGCGTCTTCTTACCAACGCCTGCCTTTTCATCCGCTTCCATCTTGAGTCGCTTTGCTTCCTGCGCGAGGAGGTATTCTCGGTTGTATTCGTACCAGATCTTAGTTTTCAGCGCGACCTCATCGGGGGTCATCATGATTGATTCGATCTCGTCGTCGTCGACATCTTCGAGGTTCTCCGGATCGGCGGAGACAGCGGATGGTGGGAGAAGCGCCTGCTGTCGGAGACGCTCGCGGCGGATATCTTCGACAGCGCTTTGAGTTTCCGGGTTGTTGATCAGGGCGAGGATCTCGGCTTCAAGTGGGCTGTCGGGCGACGTTGCTGCTTTGCCGTCAGCTGAGGATTCGGCTGGGTCATCCTGAGAAGGGGTCATTCCGCCGGGAGATGCCGTCGTGATTGGAGGTGAGAAAGGACGCGGTGGTGCTGGGACGGTATTAATCGGAGCTCTGTTTTGGATGGTCGTCGGATCAGTGGTAGGAATCGCCGGAATCGCGAATCCGTCCGCGTCGACACGAAGGCGCTTGCGAGATGGTCCTTCGCCACCACTGTCGTCCTTGAACGCTTTCTTTGCAGATTCATTCGCAGCATTAGCTGCAGCACCCGGACCGACAAGACGGCCATCGGGACCGAGGAAGTTGCCGGCGGTGAGGTCGATGACAGGTGTGCCTACCTGCTCTTCGTCGTCCTCCTCATTCTCGATGACTTCGCCGTCTTCGTTGACGCTCTTGACCCATCGCCTTCTCCTCTTCTTCGTCTTGTTGCTGTCTCCAAAGCTTGGCGGGTCGTGATATTGTTCGAGCCACATGTTACGGAACTCGCTTACGGTCAACTCGCTGCTCTTTGTGTTCTTAAACTCCTCAAGGCGCTTGTTGATAGTCATGGTCGCGACCTTGACGACGTAGACGATTTCAGTGACTGTTCGGCGAAAGTTGTTCATGCGGGCGGCAATGATAAGTGCTGCACCGCAGACACCAGCGGGCCGACGGCCCTCCATGATCCAGTCGCGATCCATACGTTGGACGATCTTGATGGCATCTCGACAGACCTGCTGGGTCTTATCGCCGAACTCCAGATGCTTCGCGAAACGTCGGATCCAGAGCTCAGGGTCAAGCTGTGGGATATTGAGGTGCAGCGTCTTGACAAGCTTGAGATAGGTGGCGCCAAGGGAGAAAACATTGATCTGGAGGATGTCGGAAAAGTCGATGAGCATGTGTGCACTCTTGTCGAGGCGGCATGCGATGTACAAGCAGCAGGCGACGACATGCTGCGTCTTTCGTCCCTGAATGAAGTTGTGCGTGACGGCCAGCGTGAAGTAGCGGGCCGCGGTCTCGACAAACCGGTCGTGGACGCTTAACGCCGACGCTAACTGGTTCAGTTTCCTGCGGCCTGGACATCCGAATCGCATTAGCACGTTGAACCCATGCCTTGTCAAAGGAAAAAAACAGCCCAAAAAAAACATCAGGGAGATGTCAAAATAAAACTTGATGGAGGGAAACTATTTCGCAGACTCACCATTCGCAATAACTTGTTCTCGTGTCTCGGCAGTTCCGTGACGACGGAAGGGCCCCGAGGAGCGGGCATGCTTCTGGTCAGCACCGACGTAGGAACCTTGGACGACAGCGGCACCCGACGAGGTTTCGCCAAAGGTAATCTCGGAGACGATGAAGGACTCGGTGACGACGGTACCACAGTTGGTACAGATACGCTTGTCATCGATGTCCTCGACGGACGGGTTCGAGCAGGACGGGTTGGGACAAGAAGGACCCGCCATAGCTGGTAGCTGCCAGTGGCGGGGGACTGATAGAATGGTATTGAGGCGCGGTGATAAAGGCAGGGAAGGGTAAAAGCAATTAGCGTAACTTTTATCAGCAGTTGACAGACGTTTTATGGATGTCAGTCGTGGTGGTGGTGATGGATGGCGGATGGAGGGAAGGCGATGGGATGAGTCTTTGGGTCGGACCAAGGTTCGAACGCTGTCTAATTTTTTATGATTTTTCTGCGTGGGAAAACACCTTGGCGGGTGAGTCAGTTAGAGCAGTCCTAACCACCCAGCCAGACACCGCCCACAACACGCCCGCCGATGGAACCCGCCGCCTGTACTTAAACTCCCGGCTGCCGGCCAGCGATATTTCTCTACCACGAGTGTCTACGTATCGAACGAGCGAGAATGAGAGGGTTTTAAGGTTCATGAATGATATTGGCGACCGGCTATCCGGTCCTAAGGATAAGCGGATCGTAACAAGGGAGTTGCGGGTGGTGACAGTAACAGGATGAATAGTGCTTATAAGATGATCCGCCATCGCTTTCCCCTGCAGACAAAACTATTCGTGCATCGTAATCCGTAACGTCCGTGGTGGTGAAATGATAAGGAAACCCATATATAGAAAACAGAACAGACAGCATGGAAGCCGCCTCAGGGACATATATAGAAAGAGACCGAACGAAATGATTAGAACAGCAGGGTATTTTTTTTGGGTTCCTATGCAGGTGTGAACGTTGCTCCTGGAGCTTGTTGCTATATAGCAAGTTCTATCAAGCTTTGTGGATCTCCTACGGTGGCTCTCGACCTCACAGGCTACCTCGAAGAATCCTCCAGTGTTTCCAGATATTCATCTTCCTGCCCTCGGCATCTGGTGGATTCTCGGTAGGTCCCACACCTCGAAACTATTTGAGGGCAGGAGCCTTGATACCGAAATTCGCGAGGTAGGCCTTCTCTTTCTCAACCTGGGCTTTGATGGCAGCCTTGATGTGATCCGGCTGGCTTTCATAGATTGAAGGATCAACAGACATCAGGCCCCTGCCCTCGCCAGTGACATAGTCACCAGGCGCAAAGTTCATCGTAGTCGAAGGAGTGACAGTCCGGTATTCGACGACGTACGCAGTGTTGCGTGGGTACTTGCGCTGCTCATGAGGAGCGGAGGAATCCAAGAACTCCTCTGGAAGAGGCAGAGTGTCCGACATCTTCTCCCACTTGGCAACAGATGGCTGCATATGCGCAGGGTAATGCATCATGTTGGTGTGTGGCTCGTATATCCCGTTGAGTGTGCGAGCGCGGTGGTCTCCTAGAAGCTTATTGTACTCGCTGCGAGATCTCAGCGTCAGCAATTGATGAATCAGGACTTCCACTCAAGGAGAAACGGTTGGCAGCTTACGCAGTGTTGGCAGCAACCTCGGCCATCCAATTCTCAGACGTGAGCTTCTTCTTCTTCGGGTTGTTGACCGTGAACAGGCCCCCAATACCAGACGTCTTGACTTCAGGGATTGCGGGCGCGGTATTGTGGTAGACGGAGCTGGCACCGTGCCATGCAACGTACTGGTTCTGATTGTAAGGCTGGCCGGGGGGAGGCAGACGATCCTCCGGGTCGGCAATCTCGCCCTCAACGTCACCGCGTTCTCTAGCAACCTGCTCGTAGTAATCGTCGGTGATCTTTCGTCCCCCCACGATCATACGGGCCCCGAATTCGCGGAAGACGGAGCGAGCAGTACAGACACCAATCGCACGGCCTTTGTAAGAATGCGGTATAATATTGCGATTGATGAGGTCAAATTTCTCCTCTTCATTGCAGATAATCTTGTAAAGCTGCTTGTGTCTTTGGAAGAAGAGGTACGAATCACGGAAACCAGCACAGCGAGCAGGTTCTGTCGACAACATGTACAGCTGCTCGCCACGATTCATCATCGTGAATGTACGGCAGCGATACTGTCGTCCTCCAAGCAAATTCCCATCCTTGTCGACTTTCAGCTCGCCAGCCGGGTCTTCCGGGAGATCTATCTCATTGTTCTTAACGGGTTGTTCGTTCCCAAACTTATCGCTGGGAACAGCCGTAGAATGAGACGGTCCACCACGGCCTCTGCCTCTACCGAGACCTGAAGACGGCCTGCCACGTCCTCGTCGGCGTATCATGTTTCCGGATGGCGAATCGGCTGCTGTTGGAGAGCCTGGTGTGGGGGTTTCAGCTTCGTCGAAATCCTCAAAGGTGGGAGCCTCTGCGGCAACCGAGGCTCTCGGAGGTCGCCCTCGGCGTTTTCGGAGCTGGCTCGCGGGGGGTTCTTCAGAGCCTTCGGACTGCTCTTCTTCCTCGGGCTCTTCTTCGGGAGGTGGTGATTCGGGCGGAGGGGCTGCGCAGGATAGCGATTGTTAGATCGATTGTACTCAAGTAGCCAGAGAGTTATGCAGCGGGAGGAAGGGACGGAAAGATGAATGGACAATTGGAAGAGAAGATCGAAGGGATTCCTGATGGTGCATCGATGGCCGCATCGATGAGGTGGTGTGGATGGTGGAGGGAACAGGTTCGTGGGCGTGAGCGTTGACAATATATCGAAGACGCAACAGACTCCCACACACCACCCGACCAACCTGCCACCAAACCCCCGACCACCTGCTGCCATCGTACTTCTCCTCTCCTTCATTTCCCCAGTCCAATTCCTAATCACCATGCATCCTCCCAACGTACGGGAAGCGGACAGACGACGCGGCCGGGTTCCTTTCACGCGGGACCGCGTTTCCAAGACACGCAGCGGGAAGCTGAGACCTACATAGCTGTTTCTCTTTCTCTCGTTCCTTCTCTTTTTCCTTCTCCTTCTCCTTCTCCTTCTCCCGCTCCTCCTGCCGGGTCGACCGGCGCCTTGTCGGCGCGACCATCTTGTTCCCGTGTAACGGAAGCGCGTCGGTCAGTAGAACGGTGCTGTCGGTAGATGAGGCGCGCTGGCTAATCGGTATCTCGGTAGTACTCTTATCTGGCGGCGGCGATCCCGGATGCGAGGTCGATGGCGGTCGTCCGCGACGATGGAGCAGATCAGGATGTTGAACTGGGAAGAGTTTCAACAGCTGCGACAAGTTTGGCGTTCGCGGTTAGCTGCTCGCCAAAGCCTCAAGGGTCCGTCGTCGCGCGTGTTCCTTGCATGAAAGCCTGCGGTATGATTGGACCAAGCCATGGCGCCTCTGTGGCGTACCTCCCGCCAGGTTGCACGATGCGGCGATGGTCATCCAGGCTTCAGATGGCTTCCGGAGGGGACGGCACTTCCCGTGAGCTTCATGAATGGTAGGGGAGGATGCGTAGATTATCAGCTCTTCAATGCGTAATACCCAAGAGTCTTGAGGCCGCCTGGGCTAATTTCGACACAAGTTTATCCGGACCATCGTATCTCGGAAGACGCTGCGCTGAGAACGGGCGGACAGCCGCAATCCTGGCTAAATCATTCATGCCTGTCGCCGGTAACTTCTATGCGGGCCAAATCCCAGTATCTCCCACAGATATGACGATACCCGTGAAACATCGCGGGAGGCTGATCGTGGGTGCAATTCGCAGGCTCGAGCGGTCCTCCATAGCCTCATCACCTCGCCCGCCTGATCGCAGGTCGCAAAACAGGTGACCTACGAAATCTAGACTCAAAGAACAGAAAGCAAGCAAGGGCAATTGCTCCTCCTGCGCTTCGACCGCACGCATGCTGACCAAGATTATCGTAATCTGTTCCGCTCCTCTGTCGCCAAGCCAGTTGTCAAAGACGCGGCTGGCAGTGTCGGGATTTATTTGATCCGCACGTCCAAACACCATCACCTACATCGCGTCCACCAGCTGCATTGCAGTGCATTCGAAGCTATACCGACGCGCATATTATACTCAAGACATGAACCAACAAGCATCTCGTGTTCTATCTGCGTGCCTCCCGCGAAGGCCGAGAACACTGACCCGCAATCGGGCTAAAATGAAAATTCTTGGAGCCTTCGCGTTTGAGAACACCCAGCCAATGGGTTGAATGCCCAGGCGAGATCTTCACCCGCCCGCCCTGGTCTAGAAGCACGCAAAGCAAGGAGGTCAAGATGCAGAGACTCCTGCCTGGCCCTCGTGCCCTCCTTATAAGCATGGAGGCCTGCAGCAGTTGATCTGCCGCAAAAAACGTGTCCAGCAGATTAGAATTCTGCTCTCACACTGTTGCTGTCGAATTTGACCCTGTGCTGTCGCATTCCTTTCTCCTGTCGCTCTTTTGGAGACGGACGTCGCGGAAGGTCAATTACATTTCTGTTTTCCAAAATAGAGGAGATCAGTCGCCATCAATATATATCAACGACGGCAACGATGCTGTTCACGCCCGTTGCAGTCGCTGTTTTAGCGTTTGTAATGTGCCCAGGGGGCTCGATGGCCGCCGCAATCCATTCGCGGGATGGCTCTGCGCCAGCTGCCACCTACGATTTTGTAAGTCAATTCCATCACACCGCCACATGGCATCCTATAAGGCTGATATTTGAGTCAGATCATAGTCGGCGGAGGCACTGCAGGCCTAGCATTCGCGACAAGGTTAGGGCAAAAGCTGCCAGCCGCCAAAATCCTCGTGCTTGAAGCTGGACCCGCCCCTCCGGCGAATGAACCAGGAATCAGCATTCCCGGACTCAAGGGCTCAACATTATTCGGCCCTTATGACTGGAAATTCCTGACCACTCCGCAAGAAAAGATCAACGGCAGAGTCATCGGTCAGAGTAGAGGAAGGGTGCTGGGCGGCAGCACCGCGCTGAACTTCATGGTCTGGGATCGCGCTGCGAAGGCCGAGTACGACGCATGGGAAGACATCGGCAACCACGGCTGGGCGTGGGGCACCATGCTGAAATACATGCTCAAGGTCGAGAACTATGTCAAGACCAGCAGCAGCATCGTCTTCGGGTTGAACAAAGGTGTCGGGACAGGCGGGCCCATACAGACAACCGTTGACCGAATCCAACCGCCTCAGCAGCTGCCATTCATCCCCACCATGAATAATCTAGGCATCCCGACGAACCTGGAGTCTCTTAACGGGAACCCAATGGGGGCGGTCTACCAGCCCAGCAACATCCGGGCGTCGAATTACACGCGATCATGGGCCCCGGAATATCTGTGGATAGCCGGCTCCAACATCCACATCGTAACGGACGCCACTGTGCAAAAAGTGAACCTGCAGCGTACCAGCAAGGGCCAACAGGCCACGGGCGTGACGCTTCAAGACGGCACCGTCTATACCGCGACTAAAGAAGTCGTCCTCTCCGCTGGCACCTTCCAATCGCCCCAGATACTGGAGGCAACAGGCATCGGTCAGACCGCTCTGCTCACCAGCGCTGGCATCAAACCAATCCTTAATTTGCCTGGTGTCGGTGAGAACCTCCAAGACCACATCTACGTGAGCGTGGCCTACCGGCTCAAGCCCGGTTTCACCTCCTTCGACTCCCTTACCACAAATGCCACCTACGCCGCCGAGCAGATGGCGCTCTATCAATCCGGGCAGCCCTCCGCCTTCGACTACAACGGCAGCAACTTTGCCTTCCTCAACTGGAACCAAATCCTCGGCACTGACGCCTTCATGCTCAGGCTCGCCGCTCTCGCAGCCTTACCCACCAGCCCCGTCGACCAAACCAAGCTCTCATTCCTCACCAACCCGGCCATCAAAGCCGGCATCCCACAGGTCGAAGTCCTCTTCGCCGACGGCTACACCGGCACAAAGGGCTACCCCGCCGCCGGCAGCCCCGCATACGGCAACCAATACATCACCCTCCTCGGCATCCTCCAGCATTCCTTCTCCAAGGGCTCCGTGCACATCGACCCCTCCTCCCCATCCGCCCCCTCCCCGCCAATCATCGACCCAAACTACCTCGCGAAAGACTACGACAGCCAAGCAATGATCCAGATCGTCAAGTACCTTCGCAAAATCGCAAAAACAGCACCACTCAAAAACATCCTCGTCGGGGAGTACGAGCCGGGTCCAGCCGTGCTAACGGACGCCCAGATCCTATCATACGTAAAGGACACCGTCTCAACGCTCTGGCATCCCATCGGCACGTGCGCAATGCTGCCCAAGGATAAGAACGGCGTGGTGGACTGCAATCTCAAAGTGTACGGCACCACGAACCTGCGCGTGGTCGACGCGTCGATCATCCCCGTGCAGATATCAGCGCACATCCAGACGGCGGTGTACGGTATCGCCGAGCGGGCGGCCGAGCTCATTTCGAACGGCTACTCGTAGAATCGTGGGAGATCTTCGCTGGTTGCTATTAGCGTTTGAAAAGTCGCATCCACGTGCGCGTACATGTGTTACTTGCCTGCTATATATGTAAATACCCAAATTGTAATTACATTCGCCGAAATATATCACAAGAGTCATATTGTCTCGTCTACCGGATTCAACGCAAGATGATCTCAGGCAGCAGATATAGAGTTTATGAATGAACACCGAATCCGTATGTAAAATTAGCAAGCCGGTGAGCAAGTGAACATTTAATCACTATCGAGGCATGCATGTTCCTTAGTCTCGGGGGCATGTCTCTGAAACCCGAAAGCGGAGGGAATTCGCGCTTCATCGAATGCTCGCCTCGCGCGTCGCCAACTCACGATTTGCCAGAATGCAACATAAACACAGCTCACCGCAGCAATCGACTTTGAAATTTCAATTCCTCAACCTGCATTACACCTCCTGATACGTATATTTCTCGAAATTACACGCACATAAATACGTCCTGATTTGACTCCACCCACTCATCCGAATTCTCGATATTCCCAGTATTATTATATATGCACGTATCTGTATATATTCGCCTATGGAACTAGAATATCCACCCACCCCTTCCGTCCCTCACATCATCCCTCCTGCGACCAACCCACCGTTACTCCAAGAACCGCATTCCACTCACCCATCTCCTGCCCTTGCGTCCCTCATGTATCCGCGCACACGCCGTCCCATTCCATTCCTCCAAAACATCGTTCCCGTTTTATATATAGATATATAAACTCAAAAAATTTAAAAACTGTAAATCGACGAAGGATTGAAGAACGGCTGAATTGAAAAGCTCGAAACAACGAAAGGGGCAAGAAAAATCGGTATATAAGCATGTAGATACCCACTCGATCAGGACATATACAAGTAGAAACAAGAAGGAAGTCAAGAAGATCCATACGCAACATCTCTCGTCTCTTACCTGGTTACATTTTCAGCTGCGTATACATCGAGGATCATTAAGACAGAAGACTTCAAATGCCAGCTTTCGAATCATACATATGCATGAGAGCAAACATACGCACGGGGAATGGAGGACACGTCCGAAGAAACATTTTTTGTATTTTCTTTCGCCAACGACAAGAACCTGTTCCTTGTGAGACCCGACGTATATATGAAAATATTGTTCGGGCCGCTTTTTTTGTGCTTTGGTTTTGTTTTTTGTCCCCGATAGATAGTAAACACGAATTTGTTGGTTTGTTCCAAATGTATAAACGGAGAAAAAAAGAAGAAAGGAAAGAAAGGTAAAAATCAGAGGAAATCTTTCATACAAGAAGACACAAGAACGAAGAAGGCCAAATAAAGAAAAGAGAACCAACGGTAAAATATGAGTTTGGGTATATATATAATGACTGTTCAAGAAACGAAAACAAAAGCGAAAGAGAACAGTTATCCGAGAAAAATGGCGTATTAAACTGTGAAATAATAGGAAAAAGAGTAAAGGCTAGTATATCAAAGTAAATCGAGAAAACCCCATCATGCATATCAGAAGGCAACTGCAGAAAGAAAGAAGTTTATCGAACCGTATGCAGAAAAATACACACTGAGATAATAAAACAAACAGGAAGAGCCAAGAAAGCAGAATGTACGAACAGAAAACACAGGAGATTCGTTAACGGACATGAACGACAAAGGAAGACAAAAAAACAAAAGGGAAGGTACTGGTAACTTTAATATCCCCTGCCTCCATTCGTAGATTTTTTTTGTAGCTACTGTGAAGCTAGCAAGTGGCGAAAGAAACAAGGACCGTCGCAATCCTAAGCGCGTCGAAAGTCGAAGCATCCAAAGGCACCGACGTATGAGAAAAGAAGATAGGGAATAAATCATCCGCACAATACGCCGCATCGATAGTAAAAGTATTAAGAGAAAGAAAGATAGCAAGAACAAGGCTGTTAGAAAAAAGAAGAAAAGGACTCGCTGGACATGATCATGCATTGTAGTTATTCCAAAAAGACAATCAACAAATGGAAGAAACCCAGTTCATCGAATAAAACGAAGCGAAAAGATAAAAGTCCAGAGGAGATACCCGAGTATGTAAGCTGGTCCCGTCGTACCGGAAATTGTCGTCGGCGGTAGGTGGCCTTGCGCTTCGGGCGTTTTGTCGACGCGTGTGTATGTGTTCGTCGCCGTAAGTCCAGACAATGCGGTATATTAGAACGATGACCTTGGGAAGGAAACGCTTGACACCGAAAATGAAGAAACCATTAAACCGGAACGTTGTAGTAAAAAAGTCCGAAACGAGAACTCGAAAAGATAATTAACTCCGTGTAGAGAAAGGTAAGGCAGTTGAGACGATATCCGCAGATGAGAGCAAAAGAACAAGAAAGATCCAGGCAAAGTAAATAAGTAGCTTTTATGTGACCGATTCGCTTTTTATCTTTTCCCCATGAAACCTGATGCGAAAGCAGATTGGAAGGCTTGAACAGACAGCAATCAATTTTTTTGTCGACAATGTTGTAGAACGCCGCAACGGATGGTGGTCTATCGTTGTGATCAATAAGAGAGTATATCAAAAAAGCTTTAACCAACAACTTGTTGGCCGTAGCTCATGATATAGTTGTTGCTCGGGAGCGTGTACATGCAAGGCGTCGCGAGCCTGCCATTAGCAGGAACGCAGTTCATGCAGTTGCACTGGGCCATCCATTGATGCATAACCGGGTACATCTGGGACGAATGAGGCGGTCCGACATTCATCCGCGGCGGGTAAGACGGCTGCGGCTTTCCACCGAACTGGTTTGGCCAGTTCATTGGGAATTCCCAGTTCGGAGTAGCCGGACCAGTCTCGGGGGCCGAGGGTGGAGATGGCTGACCCGATGAAGTCAGATCGGGGCACCAGTAGCCTCCATCGTTCATCGGACCCATATGATGCTGCTGTTGCTGTTGCTGCTGTTGATGGTGACGAAGACGATCTCCGATGTATCCATGCGGTAGAGCCGACTGTGGGTGCTGTTGCTGTTGTGGGGAGAAAGGCTGGATGAAGGAGAGTGTGTGGCGGCGGTTGTTGACGTTGGTGTTCAAAGGAGCGAGCACTGGTGCGTGGGCAACTTGTTTCTGACTAATGAACGAGTCCCAAGACGCTTTCCAGGAGTCGAATCCAGTGTAACCAGGACGGGCGACGTGGAGTTGCCATCCGATGGCGGACAACCATTCAGCTTCGAGAGTGTTGAGTTCCGCAACCGGGAGACCGGTGACATCGGCCCAGGAGCGGTTCTGGAAGGTGTTGTCATCCAAAAACTTGCTAGCCAACAGAAGGGAGATTGTGCACAAGCGGTATAGCTGGCTAGTCCCCTTCAGCTGGTTAACCGGCGGGCACTTGTTCATTCTATGAGACAAGTAGTCCAGCGACAGGATAACGGTAGAGGATGGCAATCGGGTGGATTGCAGGATGGTGAAGACGAATTTCTTGAAGGCGCTGACGGTCTGTTGGCTCTGATGACCAGGGAGAATTCTATATCCAGAGTCAGTATCAACTTCGACAGAGGGAAAACTGTTTCCGATCACCACGTACATCCCAATGGCCATGGAGGTGACAAACTCAGCCATGTCTTCAATTTCGTAGTCAAGGACCTGGGCAACTCCTCCGGTTGGCTTGTCCTCCACCTTGGCAGGGGCGGACTTGTTGGCATCGTTCCGGTGGTTCCAGGGCATCTGCATATTCTCATCCGGCTTGATGCCGTTCAGAGGCGGCAGGGTATTGCAGTCGTTGTACGAGCCGTTGCTGCCAGGATGGGGGAGACCGGGAGGATACTGCATGCTCTGCTGCCTGTATCCGAGATGGAATTGCGGTGCATGATTGTATCCATCATAGCCGGATTTCTGGTCGTGAAGGCCGTAAGGAAGGTTGTTGGGACCCATTGGGTACTGATGAGAGTAGTACATGGGTTCGGGTGGCGTGATTGGAAGCCCTGGAGGAGGGCGGGCGTAGAACGAAGGCATGAGGGATGAAAGAAGGAGGCGAACAGGAACAGCAGAGGGCGAACGGGACTTTGCTCCGTTCGCGACTTCGCTGGAGACCGAAAAAAAAGAGCTGTTAGCCCTGACTGAGACTCGCCGCGAGGTAAACGTCACTGCGCGAGGCGGCTGCGTCACGACTTTGACAGTGCTCGGCAGGATCATCTCCTCGCGCTCGGGGGTCAGCGATCAGGCGAAAATGTACTTACCAGTTCCTAAGTTTGACTTCCTATGGGGGCGGTGTCACCTGGGAAAGTCGGCTTTCCGAGGTGAATCTAGCGACGAGATGCTGACTCTGACACAAAAAAAACGACAGGCAGTAATAGATGTACACTGAACAAAAGACGAAGTCTATACGAGAGAACCAGAACCGTTAAACCGAAAGGGGAATCAGAGCAAAGAGGTATATCCGTGAAGTATTAAGGCAAAGAAAGAAACAAGAGCTTTTGTTGAGGTTACGGGTCTGGAAGACGGAGAGAGAAAACTGGTCGGAGAGGGAAACCGGCTCCTGCAGTACACAGAGGTTGACCAGCGAAAATGGTAGGCGAGAGAGGACCGGAGCAAAGGCGCTCCAACGGTCGAGGGAGGAGGAAGAAGACTTAATGCCGTACGACAAGCATCCAGATGTGATTGTCAATGATCTGGCTCCAGCTGGGTGGAATCCAAGTGTTCTGATACGGGTTTTCGTTGAGGCTGTGTGTCCAAAAGTTAGGTAGTAGTATTTGCTGATGGAAGACGACAGCCAGATATCGCGAACAGTGGCGGCTTTGGTCGGTGCAACGGTGAGAGATCCGAGAGGAAATACTTAGTTAAAAGCTCCACTGCTCGGGCAGCGAATTGCGACTGTTCGGGATAGTGTATGTTCCGTCACAAAAGGATCCGGATGGCTGGCAAAAGAGAGACTTCTTTTCGATGGCAAAAAGTTAAACGCTTACGAGCGAGCAGAAGAGAGCGAATTTTCCGAAAGCACCCAAAAGAAAATAAAGAGACGTCCGAGGGATGTAGTTATTATGGGTATCAAGAGTGGCTCGGGGTGGAGGCGAGGCAAATTCTAGCGTTTGGCGTCCGGTGAATGACTGGGCTCGTGAAGGGCCGAGAGAATAGTGCGATGGGCGGCCGTTCGGTCTCGTTATAGGCGATATCGAGCGTGGGCGAGAGTTTTTATCGTCGGAGCGAAATATTACCGCCAAAAATGACCTCGTCGCAGTAGGATGTAAAACAAAATAGCCGGCTTCAGAAATGCAAGAAATGGAGTATGCGTGTATGTCTCTGCCAAACTGAACTGATGTGGCCGTTAAAAGCAGATGACAATAGATGCTCGTCGGATCCGGGCCGGTAGGGCTTGCAGTTCGAACGTCGGCAGAAGAAATAATAAACAAGAGAAGCGGAAAAGAAGAAAAGCCGGGCAAAAGTGTAGACTCAGTTGGGTTGGACCGATGGAGAAGAGAGAGGTACCGGGGGCTGTGTCTGTTTTCAGTTCGCCAGGTTTCCTGCAGCGCAGTTCTGCGGTGTTTCGTCTGGGTGATTGGTGGGTGGTACGTCTGTCTGTGTCTTGGTTGGTGGTATCCGCGATGGCGATGCAGCAAGGCAATGAGATGGAATATTACGACGAGTGAGTATAAAGGGGAGATGGGGAATTAGAATCCTTGATTGAACGTCCTCCACTCGGTGAATGCGTCGATGAGCGTCCAGACCAAGTTGGTATCTGCCGGGTATTACTCCAAGTGAATGGGTTTTCTCGAAGGACGAAGGACGGGGAATCGTATGGGATGGGGAGGGCGAGGAAGGTTGTTGTTAGGCTCGATGGACTCCAGGTATCAAAGCTAGACTGACGAGCAGGACGATTCGACTGTACGGGCAAGGCGAGACAGAGATCGAATCGACGAGAGAACCGGCTGTCTGTTTGTCGTCGTCAAAGGTCCGAGAGGAGCGATGGGAGGCGACCAGGAGCAGAAACGGGAGTTTGGGGAGAGTTTTGTCGTAGGAAGCAGCGGTCGACAAGTGACACACGCACACACGCAGGCACGCACTGGAGTGAGGGCGAGTGAGTGAGTGATGAGTGAGTGAGTGAGAGCGTGAGAATGGGAGGGAGGGAGGTGAAGATGATGGAGAGAAGAAGGGCGAAGAGGCGGAGGAAGAAGAGAGGTCAGGCTGGGGGGGTGGTGGTGGGAGGGGGTGTGGTCAAGGCAGGAAGGGGAGGGAAGGGTCCTTCCTGACTTTTGCTTTTAGGGAGAGATGGGGAGCGATGTGTTGCGGTTTGCGGGTGCCGGCCGGGCAGGCAGGACGACGTTTCTACTATTCTGCTTTGGCTGGGCGGGCAGGCCAGCCGGCTCCGTTTGGCTGGCAGGCTGGCCACCGCCAAATGGGGCAGGGAGCCAAACACCAGACACACGCACACACACCACACACACACACTTCCTCACTCACACACTCACGCACTCTCTCACCATCACACCGCTGCACACCACCACCACCATTACTCCGACGGCCTGCACCCAATAGGTTGCTGCGACTAATGGGAACTGCTAAAATAAACCCAGCGGCCAGATGGAGAGCACCAATGTACCACCACCCCAGTGCTATCCCCAATTCGAGCCTGGTTTGGGGGGTGGGTGCCAGGGTCGGGAGGAAAACCCAGCAGTGACAGCACCAGCGGCCTCCAGTTAGAAACCGCGCCAGCCAGCAACCCAGCAACCACCACCTCCAGCGGAGAGGCAGCAGGCGAGCAGAAGGAGGAGGACGAAGCAGGAGCAGGAGGGATGCCACCCGCCTGCTGCTTTAGCTTGCAGTCTGTTCCCTGTTCTTGCTTGTGTGAAAAAGGGCAAGGCCTGCTGGCCTAATGCACGACAATCAGCAGGCAAACGAATAAGAAATGAGAAACGAACGGACGAGCAAATTACCAGCAGTTTGACCGTGGCCAGCCAGCCTGAGAGGAAAGGGAGGGAAAAGAAAACAGCCGGACGACTGCGAAAAAGCAACCACGTTGCACCTCCAATTTCGACGGCCGATCTTGTCAGTCAGGCCCAGCAGAGGAGACAGGCGAGATATCAAGATTATTCCTGGCTGGAGCAAAAAGTGGTGTGCAGAGCACTGGCAGCGCTCGTCCAGCTGCGGCATCTGATTCGTGCCGCTGGCAAAATTGCCCGATGTTGGAAATTCTCGACATCACGACGCCGACGACACCACCTTTGCGTAGTTGTTCCTCGCCGCCTTGAATCAATCCGCTTTTGCTGAACCGGCCGACCGGCCGACCGCCTGGCTGGCTCGCTGGCTGGCTGGCTGGCTGCGGGAGTGGATCAGTATCATTACTACGTAGGCCCGTTCTCTGCGTGGGACATCTCCTCGAAGGGATTGGATGGGACAAAACATGCAGCACTCTGCAACTCTTGCATGCATGGCTGGCTAAGTTCAGTCCATTCTTGCATACCCACACATATACACCATCACCTACAGGTACATACGCAGTACATTACATACACGGCTACATATACAGACTACTTGCAAACAATGTATTTGTATGCAAGTACACTGTCGGTTCTGTATTGTGCTGTATCGGGCTTCGTTACAAATCGAAAAGGAAATGGAATGGGAAAAGAAAAAAATAAAAAATGGCCGAGTGCACCTTGAAGAGCGCGCGCACTCGCACGCTTACACACACGCACACAATACTTACAGTCAGAGGTATAGTTCGGGGTCCATGTCTTGCCATGCCTGCCCCAGTCTGTCAATCCCACAGCCGACCGGCAAACGGCGGTGGAGGCGATAACCCTTCACCAATGCCGGGCAACGTACAAGTATTCTCCTCTTCCGTCCATACCCGTCAACGTCTTGTCTCCGATGAGCAAGAAAGTTACAAAAATAACAAACCATCAAAATGGAAATCAAAATGGAAGAAAGGAATTGCCGCTTTGCCTTCCTCCCGCATCTTGGAACACGTTAGAGCGAGGCATCATGTCAAGTCAATTCTTTCTTGGAAATTGAAGCCCCAGTGGACGCTTGTATCAAATAGAAATTGAAGTCGCCCCGATCAAGAAGGACAAGAATGTTCGGAACCACTTGGACTCAACTCCGCCTTCAACGAAAAACTCGTCCACAGTCGGGTGTCTGGCCGTCCGCCCAAAATATACACGGTACCCCGGCTCTCGCATCGTCCTCTCCAGCAAGCGCGGTACTTGCCTTGTCTTGCCCTGTCACCGCGAGTCCCCAGCTAGCCAAACCCTACGCTGTTTGGTACATCTTCTCGACTTACTACTAAGTAAAAAGTACCCCCGTCACTGGTTGCATGTGTCCAGCAAGTTACAGGGCCAAGAAGAAACTGCGAGCAAAAAAAAAAAGGAAATCGAAAGAGGACATCCCCACGTTCGACCAGCCCCATGCAACGAGCTCGCGTCTCATTGGTGTCATGAGCATGTCACTAATGCATGCGGTTGAACGTCCTGAGCAAAAGAAAACGCTGCCTACTGCATCTGCCCTCTCGCTCCGTTCGTTTCCTTCTCGCTCGCGCGCACCGGCGCATGTTGCTGTGCGAGAACGATAAGTTCATTACCTACGTGCAGTACATACATAACATGCACATCCAGACATAAGACATGTCCATGTACGTCGTATGTACGTGCCTCTGATGCCGGTCGGCCAACAGGCCGCCGATCGATTTGATTGGGCGTTACGGAAGCAACATGGCTGATAAAGCTGACAAGAGCAGCAGGAAAACAGCAAGCGGAAGCCGTCCGAAAATTCGAGTCCCGCAAAAAAGTAAAACCCGAGAAGGGGAACCCTATTTTGCGACGTGGACACGGCGAATATCAACAAGAAGAAATACACTGACGGATACACCTTCCGCTTCGCAGGACCTCGCTCAATCTTAAACGAGCGGTGCAGCGCAGCGGCGGGCAGGAAAAACGAACGAACGTTTGTTTCGTCCGAGGCTGCGTTCAGGCTCCCGGATTGAGGGAACCGAGTTGGTGAGGAATTCCTCGAAAAATAAAAATATACGGCACCGCTCAAACAGGCCTGGCCGCTGGTGCAATAGCTGTACCGTTGTCTCCGAAATCCAATCCCATCCCATCACATGTCCATTACATGCATGTCATTTTTGCGGTACTAGTTCAGACTGACGGCCAGACATTCCCCGATACATTGACTTCAGGGTTGAAATGCACTCGACACAAGGTAGATATACTTTTTACACAACCTAGCACTGTACCTGAGAAGAGAACTAGGCGTCGAATTTTCCAGATTTAGTGACGAGCCACCTTGTTAGACAGACCACCTCGACGACACACTCCGTCGAAGGGGGAGGGGAAGAAAAGGGAAAGAACGAGTGGATGAGCAGGGTTGAAAGGCGCAAGCAACCTGGTCGACAGGGTGATGACTGGCTGAAAAAAGAAAACGACCAGGCATATGGTTGGCCGACGGAGCTGCGAGCTCGCCAGAAGTATCAATTTTTCCTCTTTTTCTTTCTTATTTTATTTTCAGATTCCTCAGAGTCTTTCCTCATCGTCGACATGACATGGATGGCTGGAGCAGCAGAAGTGGAGCAAAGCAGTCAGGTCGAGACGAGGATGGTTCGCGCGGCATCCGATGCCTGGCAATTTTCATCTTATTCCCCCTCTTCACGACGAGAGCCCGTCCGACCAGCCAACCAGACCTGCGACAATGCGGATATCACATATTCCCGAGGGCCCTCCACCCTGTTGTAAACAAACGTCCGAGTTTTCTGCACGTTGCAGCTCTGTGCTCTGCTCCTGCATGAGGGTCGGTGACTGCCAGAACTTGCTTGTTTGGTCGAGATGCGGTGATTAGATTGATGATTGTCACCGCGCGCGCACCGCTGTCCTGGCTCCCCATGATTGACTGATTGACTGATTGATTGATTTTGATTGATTGACTGGCTTCACGAAATCCACCCGCGCTGAAATCATCCCATTGGGCTTAGCATCAGTATGAAAAAGTGGAGCCTGTCAGTTTCACGTCGAGGCGGAAAGGGAGGGAGGGCAAAGGTGGAGTAATAGGCCAGCCTTTTTACTAAATATCCAACATGCACGAGTCTGGAGCCAGCAACCTGGAAATGGAAACATTGCAACCACGCCGCTGTCACAAAATCCGCAGACTGTGCGTCGATATCACATAATTGTCAGAACATATCGGTGTCGGTGGCCCGACAAGCTGGAAGCAGGCTCCGATTGCCACGGCCACGGCGCTTCCGGCCCAGCACAAAGTATCCATCATCTTCCACGCAGATGACAGAGACACGAACATTCGCACATGCATGCATGCACGACGATCGATGGGCTGGATATCTGCTGGTGTGAGTGTGTGTGGGTGTTCGAACCAGCTACTAAGGATGTCCACAATCAGAATGCAGGCGCACACACGCACACACACACTCGACTGGATAAATGCGCATGCGCCGTCGCCCGTTTATTCGGGTTCGACTTGGAATTCGAGCGTGAATGCGAGCCTCGTGAACAGACGGTAATTCTCCGCTGCAATTTCGCCCATCCATGCCGATGCATCGCCCAACCCGGTCGAAATTGCGTTGACGGGGCGCAATCGCGGTCCCTGGCCAAATATCCAAATCAATCAATCAATTAGTGATATTAATAATGGCAATACGGTGCAAAGACGCTGAGAGAGAGAGAGAGAGAGCAAGGACGGATGGGATGGAGCGTAACGGATGCAGGCAAGTTCAAGTTCAGTCAAGGCTCGGTTAACCCTCATCGCCACAGACGGCAGGTCCCTTCTGCCCGGCTGTACTGTCATGCCATGCACGCTGCCTGTTCGACACGCCTGTTGCCTCGAATGCATGCGAACGCGGACGATGGCTGGCGGATGATCTCCAGGAGCTTACTTGCCAGAGGTTCTGCCGTCGCGATTCCGAGCTGCCATGCCAATACTGCAAGTGAGTATCGAATCGCTCGTCCGTTGTCAAGAAATCATATCCGGACGTGTGGTCCCTCCCGTAATTTTACTTGAGTTCATTTCAAGACGGGCCTGAAGTCAGCAGGCCAGCCCGCACTCAAACTTTTATATTGCCATGTAATGGAAATAAGTATTCCCCTCTCTGCCTCCTTCTCCGCAGGTTTGAGGCCGCCGGAAAGGGGATGCGATGCGGGTGGATGATGCGCCCTTTTTTGAGCTCCGTCATTTTAAACAGCGCGATCGTATCGTATCATATCGTATCGTATCATGTTTATTAACTAACTCCGATTTAAATGGATGTGGCCTTGGCCCTTCTAGGTTTACGACACTCTGTCGACCGGCCAATCAGCGGGCGGGAATAACACGTCTCCCCGTCCGTGCATTCCAGATGGCAGAGTCTGACGGGTGTGAAAAAAACGATCGAACCGTCCTTGTTTTCCTTCCGGGTCGGTGGTATGATATCAAATCTGTGTAGCTGCTGAATCAATACGAATCAATACGTCGTTTGCAGAGGGTTATTTTGGTGAGCCCCTCTTTTATCCTCTGGCAATCTCGACACGGAATTCAATGAACCCCGCTGTCCCTTGCTGCGGCTGTCAAAATCCCCGTTCGAGTTTGCTCATCAACGGATAACCGTCCATGGCGACAGAGTCCGCGCTTTTTTTTTAATTTTTGAACGAGCGCTTTAACAGGGATCCCGTTCGCGAAAAGATTTTTTCTGACCCTATGACGGAAAATTTTTGAACCAAATGTCGTAGACAAGCGAGGAAGTGAAAGCTTGAGCCTGTCGTAGCGCTCAAAACTATCACTTACGACGGGCGACGAATCCAGGAATAAAATGGAAGGAAATAAAACTAGGAAGTGAGAAAAATGGCAAAATGCATCCAGACGCTCTTCCTGGCAACCCGGTCTCGAGGACTTATCTCAGAAGCAGCCTCGCTCGCTCCGCTAGCCTCTGGGCTCGCCAGCCAGCTTCTCCACTGGGCGGCTCGCGAGCGTCCTGACACACTCAGAGCCGATGTTTGCCTTCAGACTACTCCCGATCGGTGCCTGAGCGAGCTCAAACACTTGCTGTCCGAGAAGCTCGCTCAAACGGGGAAAGGAAAACACGATGGCTGCTGCTCGTGACGAGATGTGCGTCGACGGAAACGTGTGTCGGCCGGTCATTCGGCGCTGTACCTGTGGATGCGGCGCGCAGCGCGTACCGGATACCGATGCCCGTACATGACGCGAGTGCTTCGCAAACGGATGTGCGAAGGGCTTGAAGGGGTGCTTCTGACAGCTGGATGCCGTCGGGATTCGAGCGGAGAGAGGCAGGCAAGTGCTCGAGTTCCGTGTGGATGGGCGCATTGTGCGGAGGTACTTCTACGGACAATGTACAGGGTACGTCCATTTCATGCAGCCTGCAAGTACCACCGCCGGTCGAGCGGCCATCCTACTTCCAGAATGTCCTTCCGGGGGCCAACAAAACCCACATGATTCGCGTGAAAAAGAAAAGCGCAAGAGAGCCGGAAGACGGACGCAAAGGCAGAAGCGAAGCAGGAGAAGTACGGAGTAGAAGAAGCAGAAGCAGAAGCGGAAGAAAGGGACCTGCGATCGACCTTCTCGAACGAATGAGGGCAGCGTCAGCGGTGACATCTCACGGAGCCTTCGAACACAACAGGTGGGCCGGCAGGCGGGCCAGGGCGGCCAGGCTGTCACGTCGACACCATCTCGAGCGACATGCCCGCGACTCCTCACTTTCGGGCGTCGTCGGTCTCTTGTTGACTCACGCCCGTGCAGATGATGATAACAGGAGCTCGATGCTATTGGCCCAAGCATCCGTTGAAGGATTCAAAGCTGCAGGTCTTGCAGCTCCGCTGGCTTGGCGGCCACTTGATCGGAGCCTTCGACTCTGTTCAGCCCATGCCGGCTGGCTGGATGGATGGATGACCCGGCAGTGAGCATGGCAAGAGGGAATCGATTTCCTCCTCTCGCAGACTTTTCCCAGCTTCATCTCGACGAGCGAGCGAGCGAAGTCCAAGCTGCCCGCTGCAGGTACTCAGCAGGTCAGTTCGACTTGCATCGCGGTACTCGTCGGGTCGGTCTGACCCCCCCAGCTCGGGTCTAGCTTCGCCACCTCCGCATGCGCCTCATACGTTTTCTATCACACTTCTGAGAGCCGGGGCGTCCCGTGAGAAACAAACCGATGGGGGCTGCTCCACCGAACTTGCCGGGCTGAAGCCAGGCTGTACTGAACCCGCCGTAGAATCATTCCAGATGCAGAGGGCGTGGGCGTGGGCGTAGAGCACCAAGGGCATTAGAAATCGTCGATTTGTGATGGTCCGCCTGCTTACCGATGGTCTATATGTACGCGTCCGCGATGACGAGCCAGATGGATTGGCCGGATTAGACCGTCGCACCGCAAGTACGTTGGACAGTCGTCAGCATTTTCGAGAAACGCAGACAGACATGCATGTTTGTGCGAGTGATTCCTCCGGTATTTTGTTCTCGGTGCAAGCAAGTAGCAGTAGCAGTAGTATTAGGATTCGGGTGCCAAACACACGGAGGGCTGGGAGTTAATAGTAGACGGTCTGCTATACCATCTTGAATTCGAGACATGCATGGACCGCATGACGACGATACCCTTGACTCACTCACCGACTCCTCTTGCTCTGCTCCCCCTTCGCTAACATCGTCAATGTTTGTAATGTCCGACATCCGGCAATATCGATAAGCCAACTGCGCATCCTTGCGTCCTTCCTTCCTTCCTTTATTCCTTCGTGCCCCGTCCTGCGGACGAGAAGCATCCTCCCGAGGTAACACTGGGAACGCTCAGCAAAGCCATCGGTTAGCTAGGCTCTTCGCCGCTCGTCTAAGCAGCAGTGCATGGCTGTCTGTACGTACCCTTCCCTCCTCTGCCTGGGAAGCGCAGGTGGCGAAACCATGTCGCCCAAGCTGGGTATTTCCGTACGTCAGTGATATCATGGGGCAGGACGCAGACCTGCAAACCTGTCCTTATTGGCAGAGTCAGACCTGCAAAGCGCAAACCTGCCTGCAGGCAGGGGAAAAAAATTTTTCCTTCTCGTTCTCAACGAGAATGTAAGTTTCTGAATTCGTGCTTCGACGTCGCACTTGTCCCGTGGCTAGAGTTGGAGCAGGAGATACTTCGGGCTAGCGGCGGTGGTCGGCCAGGTATACTTTGCTGCCGTGTAGGCTGCTGTGGTACATTACATGCATCCACGCAGACAAGGCCTTGCATGCTAGCAAGGCGACCCGCACTATCTCCACCTTTCCTAAGCAGCAGGAGCGTCTGTCACGAATTGAATTTTCAGTTCTCAGACGAGTTCACTGAATGAATGGGGGGTCCAGGTGAGTTCGCGGTAATTATTCGATCCAATGCAGTTAAATGCGGGGACAGAGAGAAACTAAAGTTGCAGCACACAGCTGCACTACAGTGGAGGAGCTCCTCTGGTTTCCCCTCTTTTCTCTCGATTGGAAGTCTTGAATTCCTCCACGCCTGGCACCATCGACGGGTATGATCGTGGGCAAACTCGAAATGAAAAAAATAAAATAAAATTCCAGATGGACATCGCCCCGCTTCTATGCAGTTCTTTCCTGCTAAGAAAAAATGCCGCAGGACCTTGGCGTGGAGGCCACGTTCTCGAAAATCAAGCATCATGGCATTGGCGCACACGAGGCAGCCTGGCATCGGCGATACCAGAACTAAACCGATGACCGATGTTCACGTAAAAAGAATCCGATAGACCTATTCCGTACATGTGTGTTTTCTATTGTGGTTAGAATACAACAGCCGCAACAAAGCTCCTGTAGCCAAATAGTCTCCTGACCACCAGCTCACAATCGTTATATCATGACTAGACCCGAAGTCTCGGCTTCCTGTCCTTCACTTTCCTCTCCGGCCGCTTCGTGGCTCCGATTGCTGCCAGCTTGGCCTTGAATTGGCTCTCCAGTAGCGTGAACGCCTGGAGGACCCTGAGCATACCGTTGGGGTCCTGCAGCGCCGCATGGCTGACGCTCGACATGTCGACATCGCCTTCAACCTCCGTTCCTCCGTCCCCAGTCTTCCCCTCCTCGTCCCATTCCGAATTCTCGGGGTCAAACTGCTCTCCTTCCTCCATTGCCAGATTATCCATCATGGCCAGCGCGTCTTCAGACACCCCGGCTTCCTTCTCCGCGAGGAAATTCTTGATCGAAGTCACGATTGTCGCTAGGATCATGGCGAAATCATTCAACTTGAACCAGACATCGCCCTTCCGTAATCCGTTTGCTACGACCAGCGGCTGAGAGCTTCCGTGCTTGTAAAAGTCAAGCAGGTAGGCATTGTAATGGCCATCGTCGACTTCAACGATAGGAATGGCGCTGGACTCCAAGAAGACACCATTGCGAGCTGAACTAGCGAGGTCATTCACGGACGCGAAGTCGTCACCACGACCAGAGAGGCGATAGAACGTAGAGCGTGCGTGGACCTCCGTGTCATCGTCCACAGTTCGCAACTGCCCGACCGATTTCCCAGTGAATGGAAGCACGTTGTCCGGAGTATATCTGCAGTATTGGTCTGCAAACGTGACAACGTACCCCGTGAACGTCTTCAGCGTGTCCTCGTTGTGTCTGACCAGTGCCTGCCGAGCAATCTCTGGCAACGGCGGGAGGTAGACATCGCTGGGTGACTTTCTGATCGCCTCGAGTCTGGCGGCGCTCAGGTCCTCGGGAGCCTTGCACGGGTAGCGTCCGAAAATGTGCGCCATGACGAGCATCAGCATCATGCATGTCTTTTGCGGCTTGCTGTGGATGTCTTTGCAAATAGTATGTAGAACACCCTCCTTGAGCAGAGCGTGGAAGGCGAACGCACTGTTCTCGGTGTAGTATAGATGCCCGACGAGTCCTGCAAAGTTAATCGCCCTGCCATTCACATTAATCAGGCTCTGGCGACGCAGATACTCGATCGAAAAGCGCAAGTGGTGCAGCACTTGCTCTTTGAAGCTATTCCCACCGAGGAAGAGTCGCGGTTGAGAGAGCAATTGGCTGACAGCGCGCTGAGAGTACGGTGACTCCTGCGAGCCGTCGATGAGAGTGAACAACCGGAGCACAAGAGACGTGCTAATCGGGAAGTGGCCGTGTAAGGATGGCAGCCGCGAGCTGATGAGGCGGTTAACCTTCGCTCGAGGCAGTCCGTGGAAGACAACGTTGCCGAAGAGGTCGAATCCTCGACGGCCAGCACGTCCAGCGCACTGGCGGAAGGATAGTGCTGTTAGGTAAACGCTGTCGCCGATGAAGCCAACTGTCTTGCAGGGCATGTTGATACCGAGCGCCAACGTTCCCGTAGCAATGACCACCTGGAGGTATCCCATGCGGAAGAGGGTTTCGGTCCTGTAATGCAATTAGCATGTGGATGGATATAAATGGTACGTGGCTGGGAACTTACACTTCTCGAAGCTGTCTACTGAGACCTGCGTGATGGATCCCGATGCCACGCCGCAGGGCTGAGATGTAGGCGTCCGGAGTACCGGCGCTGCGCAGCATCTTGAAGTCTTCTTCGACGTCATGGTTGACTTTACCGGTGAAGAGGAACCTCTCATGTGGCGCGTTCGGGTCGAATGAAACCCATTTGCTGACTTCCTCGCGTTCGCCCTGGTTCCGCTCGTCCTTCATCGCATCGGTTTCGTCGTCCTTGCTCTTCTTCTTGGTGCCCTTTTCTTTCTTCTTCGCTGCCTTTTGTTCCGGTTTTGTGGTGCGGCTGTCTTTCTGTTGCTTGAGGTATTCATCGTACTGTTCTAACTCCTTGAGGTATTGAGGGTCGGTCTTCTTGAATATGGCCTCCGTCTCTTCCAACTGGTGGACGATGGTCAAAACGGTTTTCTCGACCATTGTTCTGTCGAATGTGAAAAGAATTGCTGGGAGCGCATTCTTGCTATGGAGACGAGATAAAAGGGACAACGTTGTTTCCTGTGTGGTCGCGTCATTGTCATGTTCATCATCTTCGTTATCCTCGGATGCCGGAGATTCAGCTCTTTCTTCCTTCTCGTGGTTCTTGGGGGATGCATCTGTGGTCCCGTGCGAGTGGACGAGCTCTTCCATGACGGCGTCGAATGGTGAGTCCACATTTGCCATCCATCGTTCAAGCTGTTTCTTCAATGCCGCTTCCCACCTGACCACATCGATCTTTTTCACAACTCCCTTGAAGCATCGAGACGGATCTAGAGTGTCCGCGACGTGGAACCCGCTCGTTTGATGTTTCTTCATGCAATTGTATAACTCCAGACAATCACGGGGTTCGAGGCTCAGATCGTCAGGTAGAGCACGGTGCTTGACGTCAACGAGTGTCGAAATGGGGTTGACAGCGGTGAAGTCCGGCTCGTCATCGAGTTCTTCGAAATGCCGGCGTTGATCGAGGCCTGTGAAGGCTTCCTGCGCCTCAGGTTGGTATATGAACTTTCTGAGATCCGAGTACCGGTGCTTGTGTTCGATCATGGTGAGATCGATATTTGCGGCCTTCTGGGTCTCCACGAGCCAGTCGCGGAATTCCGTGGGGTTTCCAACGGTAGCCGAGAGCGCGATGATCGGACTGAAAACCCACCGACCCGTTAGCTTGACATGAAAACTGCCTGATATCAGATGCTGTAATACTCACCAAGGAGCGAGCAGGAGAAGCTGCTCCCAAATGACACCGTCGTCCGCCTGCCCGATGGAGTGGATCTCGTCAAAGATGATGCGCTTGACTCTCGGTGCCCATTTACCCGCATTGTGCGGCGCTAGAAGCATAATCTGCAAGATATGCGGCACCGTGATTAGAATCTGGCATTGCTCCGGATGATTGATCCTGTAGTCGCGTGTGTGGATAGCCCAGACGGTCTGGCCGGCGTGCGGATAGTTCTTCGTGAACCTCGCGAGAACCTCTGCGGCGATTTGGTTGACCTGTTGCATTTTCGTAAGCGCTGTGTTGAGAGGATGCATAAAAGGGTACCTCTTACCAAGGCCTTTGTTGGCGCGACGTAGACTAGAACGCCATTGTTACTCCCTCGGAGCACCTTTTCCATCGCGTAGAACGAGATGAATGTCTTGCCCGCCGACGTCGGGGCGACCACGAAGACGGACTTGTTCGCATCGATCTCGTCTAGCACGTCTCGCTGCCAGGCGTCCGGGTGGAACTTGACACGCCGGTCTGGCGCCGACCCGAAGCTGCGGTCCATGTACGGCCCGCTGTACATCAGCTGGAACTCGATAGAAGACAACCCAATCTTCATCTCAGGCCTCACGGGTGCCGGTTCGAGTTTTGAAGATAGACGGTCAGCACCCCGCAGCGAGGTGGCGGCGGAAACTGGAACCTCGCCGAACCCCATGTCGACCCATGTCTTCTTCACAATCTCGTGGACTTTCTTCGTCAGGGCGGGCGATGCTATGATGTGTCTGCATTCGTCGAGGATCAGTGCGGCTAAGTTCTGACGCTGGCTTTTCTGCTTCGAGGACCGACAGGCCTCCCTCCATAGGTCCAGCAGGACCTTTGACCGGTACAGTCGCGTCTCAAGGTAGACGTAAGTAGACTGCTCGGCCTTCAACTTTGATTTCTGGAACTCCGAGATGCGAGATAACGCTTTCAGCGAGGCGTCTTCGAATTCCATGGGGGTGCGAGTCTTCTCCGACTGGCTGATGAGTTCGTCGAGGACGAGGCCCCAGACCGTTGCGGTCTTGTCTTCTGTCTTCTTCGCCTTTGCGAGGGTGTTCGCCTCTCTGATTGCGTCCGCCTTCTTCATGGAGCTGCGCTTTGGAGTCGAGCGAGGGCTCCTCTGGATGACGATTGTGTTCGGGCCATCGGGCGCGGAGCTACCGGGCACGGTGAGGAACTTGCCGCCCTTCTGCTTTCCGTCGTCGACGACGATGAGCTCTGGCTCGAGCGACTGCGCTGTCCGGCCTGTGATGGATGCTGCGTACTTTTGCATACGCGAGTGGTACAGTTGCTCGGAGCGGTGCTGCCATTTGTTCAGAGTTTTGGTCTCGCCCTTGAGCAGCGCGGTGGAATGCCAGTGCGTCGTCTCCTGCGCGAGGCGGTGCGGGGCCTCCGGTTCGGCGGCGTCGCACTCGTCGACGTCCAGCTTGACGGCATCGAGATGCGCGTCGAAGGACTTGTGCTCGAACGGGAGGACTGCGATGCGGGCTGGCTTGTCGGCGGTGCGGGCTACGATGTGGCAGCCGAGATGCTCTTCGTCGAGCTGGGTGAGCGTGACCTCGGTCTCGGCCTCGAATGCCTTGACGAGGCGCTGGGCTTCCGTGGCCACCCGCTCTCCAAAACACTCGTCCGCAAGGCAGTACTTGAACAGGCGGATGTCGACGATATCGCACAGCTCAAAGTTGACGCCCGGGAAACTCTGTTGCAGGATCTCCACCTCGGACCCGTCGCCGACCATCATGGAGAGATATCGGCAGGCGAGGTCGATGAACGAATCTAGGTCCTCCGCCTTCTCTCCGTCGACCTTGACGTCGGGCACACACCGCTGGTCGAGCGTGAGCGCGTCAAGCAGCGCCGTGTGCTGCAGGAACGCGAACGCGAACGCCTCAATGTACGCCCTCGCCTCGAAGTCGCTGTTGAACATCGCGGTCAACGCCGCGAGGACAACGTACTCGCGCGGGCTGGAGACCAGGGCCTCCGTTGCAGAGCCGAGCTGCAGGGTCTCCTCTCCCTCGTCTGCGTCGTACCTGGCCTCGAGAGCCGCGACGGCCCGCTCGACTTCCCGGGCGCACTGCGCCTCAAACGGCCGCGGGAACTTGAAGAACCCGTGGCCCTCGGCCACCAGCGTGATCACCTGTGATTAAACATTAGCGAGAGCTGCTGGTACACCGTCAGATGGTTCGGTACGGCACCTTTGAATCTCGGAATTCGACGCGATCGAGCAAGGCGACGTTGTACCCGCCGCGCATCATCTTCCAGAGCGCCCCGCACTGCAGCAGGTGCTGCTCGCGCTGCTCCTTCGCCCCCGCGACGGCGTCGTGCGCCATGCAAAAGTACGGTTTCGCGTCGGCGAGGTAGCGCTCGAATGCGGCGTCGGCGGTGCTCTGGAACCGGTGCACCTTGACCGGGTTGTCGGCGGCGAGGGACTGCTGGAGGTGGCGGATGAACGCCTCGCGGATGAGGATGAAGCGCCAGGCACGGTCCGCCGCCGTGGTGGCGTGGTTGAATGAGAGCAGCTTGTGGTCTAAAATGGAGCCATCATATCGAGGTATCACGTCGTCAGCGATGCATTTTACATCCCGATCAAGGCGTGCGTGGATGGTGAGACGGCAAAGGACAGATGGTAAGGTGATACATACCCTCGAAGAAGGCGATGTGGAAATTGCATCCACGCTGCTTTAGACTGCCCAGGAACTTTTCCATGGCGTAGATGCCATGGACGACCTCTGGGCCGTCTGTCATTATCGTTGACATGTTAGCAGCTCGATCGCCGACGTAAGAGCTGGGCGAATAACCAGGGGATAGAAGTGTATAGCGTACCTTCGATCTCTATCCTCGCATCCTGCAGGATGTGCAGGCAGAGGGAGTCTCCGTCGATGAAGAAGAGCTCCTGGCCGGCAAAGTCGCCGACGAGGTCGAGTAATAGAGGGCGCAGGGAGCCGTACCAGCTTGACAGCTGCTCGAGAGCTGGATAGCTCTTGTTGGAAGATTTCTTGCTCATAACTGCTGGACTAGAAGCTTCAGCAGATGTTAGGAAGTGGATCGAGCTGGGAAAACAGCTTGAGGGCTTTCTGTTGGTGCTGTGTAGAGTTGATGGATGGTGGATGGAGTAGCGCTTTGTGTGTAGGGAAGAAGGGAAAAAAAATTGTAGAGATGAGAGCGAGAAGATTAAAGAAGCCACGGGAGGATTTTAACAAGCCAGTGAGGAGGGAAATCTGGTGTATGTGCCATGTGTAATTCACGATCAATATCGCGCAGCCGTCACCGCCACATATATTACTCGTCCATGCACACTCAACGGAATTTAAAACGGCGGCTCGCGCGACTAGTCGCCCACCATGTGCCTCTATACCGACCATCTCGAAACGTGACTTATTGAAGGATCTAGACCGGCCAATGGCGAGTGCAGGATGTCGTGCCACCTCGAGACTTCAGGCACTTTTGCACGGCACGACGCAACACAGCCACCACTAAAATGCAACAGGGGCGTCGGTCACACAAAGCCGACTCCCACGTCGCTATCGTGCACCTCGCGTGGCACTTTAACTTTTCTATATCATTACCATGCGTGAGTATATTGCAATATTGGTAACAGCAGTATTAGGCTAAGGGTATACATATACTACATTACTCCAAAAACAAACCACGTTTGCCAAGCGGACTGTCAATTGATATACTGGTATCGACGAGGCCCGCTGGCATCGAGCCGCGGCGGCAGACTCGCCGGTCTGGGTTCGAGCATCGGCCCGTTCTGCCTCATATCCCACGCCGACGGCGGCCGCGCCAGCGCGGATTCCGGCTCACGCTCCGCATATACCCGTCTTACACCTCCCGCTGGCCCGTCGTCGCCCACGATATCTGCTGCGCTTGACGAGGTATTCGTATCTCCACCCAGGTTGACAGTCTCGTGCTCTCGACTGCTGCTTCCGGGGAGATCTCGCAGCACCGTCTCGTTCGCAGTCGTAATCCGCGACGACCCGCTCACGATCTTCTGCACGCGAACGCTATCCCGTCGAACGAACATTTTCCAGCCGAGAAATTTGGCGACGGCGCCGTACGGCCGCGACAGCGGGACGAGGAGCACGGCCTGCCGCATCATGGGCAGACACGCGCAGATTAAACCCAGCGCGATCTCAATGTGTCCCAGCGCGTTGACGGGCATGGATGTGTAACTCCGATCGAACGATTCGTAGAACCGCAGTAAATAATGCAACCGCACAGCCGACGCCACGCATGCCCTAAAATCTACACGTCAGCCCCAAGCCACATCCTTACCACAAGACGGATGTGTAAGAATATCATAGGTAGTTATGAACGTACAGCCCGGCGAGCATGAACAGCCCGCTAATCATAACCTTCTGCACGATCGAAAGCCCCAACAGCCACACCACGCTCACCGGCAACAGGAACAGCGCAACGTCCGTCACGATCCCGATGACCGTCAACCCGATCACCTCCCTCACCGGATCCAAACACCTCGCACCACCACCCACCGCCAGCCGGTAGCGCAGGTCGAACCCGGCCCGCAGCGGCAGACACTGCATCACGGACGTGATCACGAACGCGTGTAAATACACGACGTGGAAGGCGAGGAAGAGGTAGAGTATCCGTCGTGGTATCAATATATCCGGCGGCATGAGGCGCAGGTAGAAGAAGAGAATCGTAGCGTGCAGGAAGAACGAGGCGACCCCGTACGTGATCTGGTGGTAATATCCTATCTACCATCATCACACCATCACCACACCACTATAAGCCACATACGTACGTACCCGTGGGTATAAAGTAGGGAAGGGGTAATGCGCACCAGGAAACCGCGCTGCAGCTCGTCGTCCGTCAACAACCAAATATGCCGCCCCATC
Organism: Drechslerella dactyloides; assembly: GCA_020064725.1. NCBI lineage: Eukaryota > Fungi > Ascomycota > Orbiliomycetes > Orbiliales > Orbiliaceae > Drechslerella > Drechslerella dactyloides. The sequence goes on from JAGTWJ010000017.1 coordinate 1,498,041, forward strand.
CCGCCGACCCGCGCGGCGAACAGCGAAGTCATCGCGTACCCGGTACTCGAAACCCACGAGACCACAGCAAACCAGTCGTCAACGCCAACGCCCGACGCGCTGAACACGCGGCTCACGAATCGCATTCCGACGCAGATGAACGGTACGGCGATGCAGAGGCAGGTTATAACCACCAGGCGCATCGGCAAGTCTGGCGCAACGTAGTCTATCCACCATTACATTAGCTATACATCCATACATCCATACATCCATACATACATCCATTAAGTCGATAGGTAGGTTATTATACTAGAAAGTGGAAAGGGGGTAGGAGGATATGATACGAACCCGGACTGGCGACTTGCGACTTGAAGATATCAACGGGGATAACAACGGGTACCAACCCCGCCCTCAACACGAGCGGCGCCCGGCTCGCCAGCTCGAAGAGGCGGGTGACGTTCACACGATCCTTAATCCCATCCGGCACATCGCGGTAATACGCCAGGCTATCCAGATCCATCTTATAGATCCACCTGAAAATGTTGTCAAACGGTTCAGTCCGGCCGGTCCAGCTAGCTAGCTAGCCTTGAATCGATATCGATCGCTCGCTCGGACTCGAGACGTCCCGCCGGCTGGGGAGAAGCTATCGATCTAGCAGATATCGGAATGGAATGGAGCTACTACTACATAGTCAATCACATATCAAAAGATGCATCGCGGGTGGCTGAAAAGATATAAATATATAAGTGTCTATTTCCTTGTTCCAAAAACTAAGTACATACTAAGACTGCGTATAGCGAACGCCGCCCCGCCACCAAACTCGAAGCGAGGGATGAGGTCGAGACCCCCTTCACTCCTGGCTTGGTTCCAACCTCGCAGCCAATTGGCCGGTCGCATGCAGGGATGCATCTGGTAGCCGTGTTGGGTCGAGACCGTAACACAAATCCAAGCCCATCCACCAGCCACTGTATGCATACGTCGTATATTGTACTTTGTAAAAAAATAGCTACTCCACGATTGATATTATATAGGACGGTGTGAACAGTGCATTGCAGCCCCGGTAGATTCTCAATAATCAGCACTCTGGGACTAAGAAATCTAAAGAAAAAAGCTCGCTATTCAAGTAACTATCTATACAGCTAATGTCGTATCGCAAAGCAAGGGCACAAGCATACCAATCGAGCAATCAAAAACAGAACGACACGCCATTACATAACGCCATCCCCGACTGAAGGCCTCAAAAATAGTACAATCAATCAAGTAACACAAACACAACCGACGCAACGCATCACTTACAAAATGCAACGTATCCTCACATCACGACGAAAAACGAAAAAAGATCACGTATGCAAATTCACTGGGAGGTAGTGCTATCCCGCCACTCCCTCCGCACGCGGAACCCAACAACCGGAACCCGACTCCGCAACAACAAGCTGCTCCCAACAACACTAACGCTGCTCATCGCCATCGCCAGCGCCGCCCACGTCGGATCCAGCCGCGTGCGCCGGTACGCATACAACGCGCCCGCCGCAATCGGCACCCCAACAGCATTATACACGCCCGCCCAGAAAAAGTTAAACTTGACCCGGCGAATCACCGCCTGCGCGAGGTTCAACAGCAGCAGAACCTGCCGCAGGTCTTCCCGCAGCAGGATGAAGCTCGCGCTGCTCAGCGCTATATCCGCGCCGCTGCCGATTGCGATGCCCACGTCCGCCGTGACGAGCGCGGGGGAGTCGTTGATCCCGTCGCCGACCATCGCGACGCGCGGGCGGACGTTGACGTTGCCGCTGTTGCGGGACCGGTGGAAGAGGGAGGAGAGCGCGGACCGGCGGCGCGGCGGGGCCGTTTTCTGAAGGTAGGTTATCTGCTCGGCCTTTTCGTGTGGGAGGACGCCGGCGATGACGTTGGCAGCGGGTATCCCGACGGTGCGGGCGACGGCGGCGGCGGTGATGGCGTTGTCGCCCGTGATCATGTAGACGTTGATGCCGAGCTTCTCGAGCTCCGAGATGACGAAGGGGGCTTCGGAGCGGATCTGGTCCGCGACGGAAAAGTAGGCGAGGACGGCGGGGGCCTTTGTGAACTCGGTGTCGACGGGGGAGTCCGGCGTCCTGTGGGCGGCGAGCACGACGACGGACTTGGCCTCGGTCTTCCAGCGGTCGAGGCTCGCGCGGACGTCGTCGGCGATGACGACGCCCTTCTCCTGCATGAAGGCCTCGTTGCCGATGTACGCCTCGACCTCGACGCCGCTGCTCGTGGTGAACACGCCGGTGATGCCGCGGCCGGGGATCTCCTCGACGCTGGTGCTCTCGACGGCCGTGCAGTGGTGCGCTTGCGCGTGTTTGACGACGGCCTTGGCTAGCGGGTGTCCGCTGGCGTTCTCAAGCCCCTGCGCGAGACCGAGGACCAGGCGAGACCAGTCGCTCTTCTCATCGTCGTCGTTGACAATGACAGCATCGACGACTTCCGGCTCGCCACCCATCGTGAGTGTGCCCGTCTTGTCAAAGACGATTGCGTCCAGCCAGCTGGCCTCCTGGAAGGCCTCGCCGCCGCCTTTCGCGAGAATGCCGTGCCGCGCCGCCAGCCCGGTGCCGATGAACAGCGCCGTCGGTGCAGCCAGTCCGATCCCGCAGGGGCAGGCGATGACAAACATCGCGATGGCAAAGCTCATGCTCCACAGCGCCCAGCCGCCTTGATTGCCTTCAATCCAGTCCGCCGGCAGCGCACCACCATACCCCAAGCACAGCCAGACGAGCCACGTGACGACCGCAAGGTACGAGACGACGGGCACGAAATAACCGGTGATAAGATCCGCGACACGCTCGATGGGCGCACGCTGCACCTGTCCCTCGCGCACGATGCGCACAATGTTGTCGAGCATGGAGCGGCCGGAGATGCTCTTGATCTCGACGGTGACGGGGCGGCCCTGGTTGACGGTGCCCGCGAAGACATCGTCGCCGACGGCCTTGTGCACGAGACGCGACTCGCCCGTGAGCGCGGACTCGTCGAATTGGCCGTCGCCGGAGACGACGCTGCCGTCGAGAGGAGGGGACAGGCCGTGCGGCACGAGGACGTGGTCGCCGACCTCCAGCAGCTCGACGGAGATCGTCTCCGTCTTTGACTCGTCGACGATCAGCTTGGCCTCCTTGGGGCGGAGGTTGCCCAGCAGGCTGACCGCGTTCGCCGACTTGGCCTTGCTGTAGGACTCCAACAGGCGGCCTGAAAGCGTTATATTAGCATGATTCAACAGCATGAATTAGGTGTTACGTACCGAACAAGAGAAACATGGTGAGGAAGACGACGGCGTCAAAGTATGTGGCGTGAGCGATCTCGCTCTTGGGCATGTCGTGGCCCATGTCGTTAACACGCGGCTGAGCCGCGCTGATGGCGAGCAGCGCGATGGAGGAAAAGTAGGCAATCGTCGTCCCGAGAGACATCAGCAAGTTCATGCTACCGAACTTGAGGAACTTCTTCCAGACGGGCCTGGGGTTCTTGCGGCTCCAAAGCCCGCGCAGCTCGGAGATGGCGCGCACGTGGAAGAGATCGGCAGCGAAAAAGTACACCGGCGTGGATATTATCAGCAGTGACCACTCGGCCACGGTGACGTTTCCCTTCCAGATCTCGCGCTCGGACCACATGCGGTACTTGTTGTCTTTTGGCAGGAGGGCCATGAAGACGATGCCGATGATGAAGGCCGGGATGGCGCAGATGACGCAGAGGAGGAGGCGGACGGCGAGACGGCGGACCTCGGCCTTGTGGACGAGGGCGCTGCGGTCTTCGAGCGTCTGGGCGGGTTTCACGGTGACCTTGAGGGCCGGGTCGAGGGCCTCGAGGGTGCTGATGAGCATGCGGACGGTGATGTCCGGCTGCGGGGTGTATTTGATCGTGACCTCGGGCTGGCCGGTGGAGGTCAGGGGCTTGAGGACGGTGATCTGGGAGCGGGCGAACTTGTGGATGGCCTCCATGATGCGGGGCGGGCAGTTTTGGCAGTGGAGACCCTCGACGTGGAGGGTGAGGGTGCGTTCGCGGGAGTCGAACTGCTGGTTCTCGTCGAAGGGGTCGAGTTCGATGACCTCGACGTCGAAACCGGTGTCTTCGATGCACTCGGTGATGGTGGCGATCTTGTCCCTGTCGCCGGAGTAGACGATGGAGCCGCTGTGGGTGAGGGCGCTGATCTCGGCCTTCTGGACGAAGGCGTGCTTGTCGAGGAGGTTGGAGCGGATGGAGTTGACGCAGGCGGAGCACGTCATGCCTCTGATGGAGAGTGTGGCGAGCCACGTGCCGTCGTGAGGCTGGTCCACGACAACGGCTTCGAGGTTGGGAAAGGAGCGGTTCCGCTCAGGGCCAGGGCTGGCGGCGGGAGAAGGGATGGCGGCACCGTCGCCGTACGAGGAAGTCTTGGAGGGGGGTCTGGCGAGAGCGATGGTTGAGGTGGCGGGAGACGGGGCGCCGCTGGAGGAGACGAGCTTTTTGGAGCGGCAGAGGCCGCAGACCTCGTCGTGGCATTGTCTGTGGGGGTCTCTGCTCTCGATGCGTCTGAGGACGCCGGCACCGAGTCCCTCAAGGAGGTAGAGGGAGCGTCTGGGGGCGGCTCCGTCGGTGCCTTCGTCGTCGCCGTCGCCGGAGCGGCAGGCCTCGATGTCGAAGCCGGCGAGGTGGAGGGCGTCGACGATGGTCTGGGAAGAGAGGGAGGACGGGTGGAGGACCTCGACGCGGTTCGAGAGGATGGAGGAGGAGTGGGAGACGGGGGCGGGCGAGAGGGCGGCGAGGGTGCTGGCGATGAGGGAGGTGCAGGTGGGGCAGTGGATGTTGGAGACAAAGACGGTCGTCTTGAGGAGGTCGTGCGACGGTCTAGCGGCTGGAGGGTCCGCGCGGAGAGGCTTTTCGCCGTCCATGCTGGCGATGTCTGTATGCTGATCTGATGGATTGATATTTGAGGTTCCGATCTAGGAGTGGAGATGGATGTTTAGCTGGATGAATTGGAGTGATGGAGTGCAGTGAGGTGGAGTGGATGGGGGGTGGTTTATATGGGGGGTAGGAGATGGGTAATTACCCTGGATAATGCAACAACGGCGGTGTTGCCACCAGCCAACAACAAAGAGCCCAACAGGCGTTCTCCGAGTGCTGTCGAGGGCGGCTGGAGTGGATTTGGAATAAGGATATATCGAAGGACGAGGTTTCGGTGACCGGTCGGACAGGGAGTAGTCGCCAGGCAGCGATCGGTGTAGCGGCGCACGTGGAGGTGTGGTAATAGTGGTATGGTTGGCTTGGGAGGGAGCTTGCCGAGCGTAGGGCGAAGCTTAATTGATATAGTTGCGGGATGACTCGAGCTGTGGCACCAACAGCACGCAATATATATGAATACAGGAGCGGGACTGTATCGCGAGAAAGGAATAGTTATAAGTGACAATAGCGCGAGTCGAGAACACGGCCTGACAAATGGCGGTGACAGATGGAGGTAACGTGGCACAGAGATAATATTATCTTGTATATAACACTAAGTACTTCTTAGCTAGTAAGATTTACTAGAAGTAAGATGGAATGGAGGGAGGCGAGCTGTGGATGAAGATCAGAGCCAGCTTGAGGCGGACGGGCGGGCGGGTTATATAGACGGATGGGGGCAGCCCGTCCCCAAGATGCTGCGCTGGTGCGCATGTGTCTACGGAAATACGATACGGACCGGTATATGGGTACGGGATTCCGATATGGCAAGCAAGCTGCAATGCAGCGGTGTGATTCACGTCACACCTGCAACGGCATGCATACAACCTATAGGGAAGCTAGCTCGGGGTCCGGTCATGAAGTGCAATCGGGGAGCTCCAAAGAGCGGGAGTGCTAGTATGATGTTATTAGCAATGGTGGCATAAGAGCCTTAATCAGAGCGTGGTTAGCATCTGCGCGCATAGTGCTGTCTAGGAACACGACGATAAAATGAAAAACAGGCACAAGACCCGCAACCGAGACAGGTTTAGGGGAAGGATTGCTTGATCGCGCCTGGTCATTTTTTTGGTTTTTGCATGGAAGGTTCGACCGAGGGAGGATGGGACCCGGGTCTTTGCGAGGGCTCCTTGCCTGTGAGTGGCCAGGCAGGCGGGCCGCGCTAAAACACGCACAAAAGCCGCAACGGAGCTGACAAATGGGGGCTTCTCGACATCCGACGACGCTCCACCAGACGCACAAAACGCGCAGGCGAGCTGTCCACCATTCTTTGGCCGGATAGGTATCTGCCACATGGTCCCATTATTCAGAATAGAAATACAATAGTCGAGAGAAGTCTTCTATTATTAAGCAGAAGATGTGAAATATAATCAATAGAGAATGTGGGATAATAGGTTGATGTGGTGTTTGAGCGGTGACAACACGGCAATTGCAACATAAACAACGCATTAACCACAAAACAACGCAAAGTGTTTGTCTCCGAGACAAACATCCTTCCAGCACGTGATTTCTTGGCACCGTCTCCCAACCGGGCTGTCATTAGTCAGCCACCAGCTCTGTTCGACGGCGACTGTCACCGAAGAAGAACGCTTGTGACGGCATGGCCACCTTTCCCGTCGTGATGAATTGGCTAGTCCCGTTCCCGCTAGACCGCCTGCTGGAGGTCCGTGGCAGCGGTGCGAAGGACAGGAAGAAGCAGGGACGGTAACTGGAGACAGCAGGCGCAGACGTGCGGATGCAGACAGGCAACCGTCAGTTAACAGCTGTCCGGCGCCTGCGTCTGCATTGCATGCCGTTCAGTAGATGCCACATTTCCCTCCGCTGTTCATGTCCGTGCCCAGACTCAAGTTGGAGACATAAGTACGAACAGACATCCGCCCGACGACGCCATCTCGATAATATCCGCATCCAAGTCGAATTGATTGTTCCGGTGCTGTTCCTGGCGGACGTTCTCGTTGCGGAATTGACGATATCCCTTCTTTGCCCCTGACTTGGCCGTCTGCGGGTGACGCACCAGCTGTGTTTTAGCACAGCATCGCAGCTATTACTCCTGTCAAGTAATTTACACCACCGTTCAACATCATCGCAGCACTCTCCACCTTCACTCCATCGCCATCGCCAACCTCCAACCAGACATCACCGCTCCACGCCATCACCGGTTGAATACCACCCGTCGCTACATACTACGTCTACACGATTCCCTCGCTGGACGTCCTGCGATAACAGACATTATGGCAACGTCGTCGTCGCCCTCGCCGCGCCCCGTCCTCTACGCCTCCCCCGTCGCCTCCCCAGCGCCCTCCTCCTCCTCCCACCACTCCACCACCTCGCCCACCCCGCCGCCCCGCCCGCCCTCCTCCCCCGGCATCTCCGTCTTCGCCCCCCGCCCCATGCGCGTCCCCATGTACCGCCCCCAGTTCCCCCGCCCCGTCTTCCTCTACGACTCCGCCGACCCCGTCCTCTCCGACCCGAACAAGGAGAACCCCCCTCAGACCCGCCGCTCCTCCGTCGCCTCCGCCGGCATCCCTGAAGAAGAGGCCATCGACAAGATCATTTACAGGTGCATTATACCAGCAATCCAATTTATAGAATAAAATGCTAATGCTGTGATGTTGTAGCCCGACGAAGGACGTACTCGAGGAGCTGTTCAAGATCGTCCGCCCAACCTCGGCCGCCGCCTCAACCTCCTCCGCCGCCGCCCGCCCGCAGCCGCTCCACCCGCGCTCCCCCAACGCCGCCGCCGGCGGTGGCCACCGCCGCAACACCAGCGACGCCAGCGACGGCGGCCTCAGCAACATCCTCGGCGGCCTCTCCGTCCTCAACAGCGCCGGCAACCCCCGCGCCTCCCCGGACGACTGGCGGACAATACGTGCGTCCCCCATCACAACCATATCTCAAATTGATCATACTGACGGTGTGTAGGAATGGCGGCATCCCCCGTCGCCCGCCGCGCCCTCGGCAACCCCATGGTCCGCGATCCAAGCTTCCACGGCGAGCCGAAGGCATAATCACCCCACAAATACAAGTTGAAAAACGAAAAAACCCGTTCAAGCCGCCTACGACCGGCCGAATGAACGGACGACGGACGACGAAACCGATAGATAGACATTGCGAAATAACACACACGACATAATCTGTTGCATTCATTCATGCTTACTTTGCGGCGTCGACTGGACTCGAATTCGAATATGGGCTGGCGTTCTATTGCATCCATCGCATCACATCACATCACACACACATCATCATATCATCATTGTCGCTATTCATTTAACATTCTGATTGAGGTTATTGATTAATTGTTGTAATTGCAAGCGAGGTGCTCAGTGTCATCTAGCAGCCGTGCTCATTTTCTGCTCTTTCTTCTTTTTTTTTTTTTTTTTATCATTTCGTTATTGTCAGCGTTTGGCATGCCATGCATCGTACGGTACTTGTAATGTTTACATTTTCTTTTATACCTACCTACCCCGTGTACGTATGTATGTCCACTGATTAATACTTATCTACCCAACATATCTCACATATTAAAGTCACGACGCCCAACATCATAGGATAAGAATATACATTATATAGTACGTCTATTGGTGTCCGCTAATCGTCGAGTAAATGATAAGGTCAATTGCACGGTGTCGGTGGCGCCTCCCGCTGCACGGCCTCGTATTCGGGTGGCGGCGCCTCGCCCATATCGTCAACGCCAACGTCGGCTTCCGCATCGTCGAGTTTATCGTACCCACCGCCCGCGCGGTATGCTTCCACTGTTTTATAATGCAGCCAGCGCGCCAGCGCGTAGCCGAGACTGCACATATATATATACTCATCAGCCGTGGCCTCCGTATACACCCGTCCACCCGACACTTATACATATAATTCTATATATATTGACCGGCGGGGTGGAAGAGTATGTAAGGGTGAAAGGAGAGGGGGACGTACATCATGGGTAGGGGGATAAGGTATGTCAGGCCAACATACGCATAATCCCCAAACACCGCAAACGGCACCATCACATACGGCAGCGTCCTACCCCCATTACATTATATTAGCCACCCTCCCTATATATGATATCATATATATATATACTCCCCACCCATCATACCGGTATAGTAGATAGTAGATAGTAGATGGTAGATGGTAGTAGTGGTGGTAGTGGTAGTGGTAGGGTACGCACCAGGCGACGGCGACAACGCCATCGAAGCGGCCGACGCGAAACTCCCGCCGGATGTACGAATCCCAGCTTTCGGCGCCGGCATGTCCGATTAGCCGTCCGACATTCATCACGCTGGTAGCCCAGCCCAAGAACACGTGGAAGAAGAAACTCGCATCGAGGCCGTTTTCATCTCCGTCGTCGTCGTGTGAGGAGTGGGAGTGGGAGGGTGAGGGGAGGGTAAGGCGGAGGTGGTAGGTGATGGCGAGGAGGAGGTAGAGTTGCAGTAGCAGGATGGCGGACGTGTAAAGGGTGTAGTAGCGTTGCGTGAGCGGGTTCGTCGAGGTGACGAGCTTGTAGTACGCAAAGTGCATCTTCCCTTCCCCTATTCCCTGTATATATATACCTAGGTATATACCTCCTGGGTAGTTCTTTTATATACTCTCGCGATATCGTCTGATTGTTGGACGGTGTGGCTGGCTGTCGACTGTATTATTGTGGCTGTTTGCGTTGCGTGGTATATTTTCGTGTAACGCGAGGCTGGTACTATCCCAACTAAAGTCCGATTATATCTCCAAGCTGATAGTATCCGTACCGTAAGACTCCGGCGGCAGCTGAGCTTATATATACCCATACACAGAACAAGACAAGACAATGCAAGACAGCAGAAGCTCGGCGCGGCCAGCGAGTGTATATATGCAATTTACGCCATCCTGTCAGCCTGGTCGTGGCGTACGTCGGATGTATAGCATTGGACGGACATGACAATCAAGCAGCTAATATAATTAGTGCGGTGTGTGTACATTGTATCGGTACGGGTGCCGCCGGGATGTACATCATCCATCTGATCAGTAAAGTAAGGAAATCTAACTGCCGGGATTAATTTCAATGCCTGCATGCATGCCCTGCCACGCTACTACAGCTACAGCTACCGATTCGTCCGTTTCGTGCGACGGTGGGTCTTTTGCATGCAGTTCAACGTTATCAACCAGAGACATGTACTGACACCCGCCCGCTGCCTGATGAGGTGCGATTACAGTTCCATACTAACTAGCACTAGTATATAGAAAGATAGGCGATGATCCACTGACTGACTGACTGCCGTAGCATACAATATTTCAGCCGAAGTGACTTACTACGTAGTGCGGACGTACGTAGGTATACAACTTGTAGCGATTCAGTGACTGAATTTTATATTGCTTGCGCATATTAGCCTGTTGACGGGTCTCGGCGAATGGTGTTATCGCTGCTGCGCAGGAATGCCCAGCTTCCGGGCCCGAAGCCAAGGTCCCCATCGTATTCTATATTATATTACACTATGCTATACAATTTATATTATATTATATCTCGCACGCAAACAGCCGGATGGACGGACGTCGCTGAAAGTACCGATACTTGCAGTATATGGTGCGGCGCGGCAGTTTGCACACCACGTTGCAGATTGCTTGGAGGGGCGGTCTCTATGGTTTCTGGGCGTGCATGCGTGTTATGTGCGGTTGTGGCCTGTGGCATGCTGTGTAACCGGGTGATATTACTATGCTACGGCTGGGTTTTGTACTTGTGTGTGGGTGAGAGCTCTGATGAGCTCTTGGGCAGTGCTAGTCGGCTGAATTGCGTTTCATCCTGTTCGGTGGGATTGTTTCTGGTCAGCGTGATACTGTAGTCTCGGCGGCGTGCGGATCGGCGATGCGTACGTGCGCCCCCCCGGACGGTGGTACGGGTTGCGTATGTATTCGCGTGTAGAGTCGCTGCGATACGGATGGAAGTTGTGCTGGCCGTGGCTGAATTGAATGACCCGGATGACCTGTTCCGGTTGGAATGGATTGAATGTTGCTCCGATGGTATGATTGTATTATGCCTGTCTCTAGTTGTTCGTGGATGATGCTGCTGTATGTATGTACACTTGTATGGTTGTTTAGTTACGGTGTGTATGTCCGTCCCTGCGCGTGCGCACCATTAGCATTTATCTGCTACCGGTGTATACTTATGTATACGCGTGAACGGAGATTGTGCGGAGCGATGTCGCATTTCAGAGTTGGTCAATATTGGTCAATAATATTTTTTATAATAGCTGGCTTGGAAGCATCGGTCCGCGACCTCATATGGCCCCAGCGTCTCTCATCATGATGCATATCGCGCGTCCTTAGGTTCTGGTGAAGATACGGGAGAGGGAATGTGGCACCTACGGTATAAGATGAGTATAAGATGCTACAGCCGGCTCTGGCTCTTCCGCAGCGCGTCACGGTTCGCCTGCGCCATCTTGATCAGCGCGTACAGCGTCTGCATCCGCGGCATCTCCAGCCCCTTCGCCCGCGCCAGCCGGATCGGATTCCCGATGATGACCTCGATCTCCATCGGCCGCCCGGCCTCCCAGTCCCCCCACATGCTCGGGCGGCTGCCGCTCACGTTCCTGCGCGTCGAGGCGAGGATCGAGTCCGCGCTCGCAAACTCCGCGGGGAACGGCGCGCCGAGGACCTTGGGCGCGGTTGTTAAAACCTCGTCCATCACGCCGCGAACGTGCTCCGCCAGCTCCGGGTCCTCGGCCATCGCGCGGTTCGACGTCCCGTTCGACAGAACGGAGGACGGGTTGAAGGAGGCGTTGATCGCGATCTTGTGCCAGCGGACCTGCTGCAGCTTGCGGTGCGAGTAGGCCGACGCGTCCTTCACGCCGCCGGCCACCAGCAGCCGCGCGAACTCGCGCGCCTGCGCCGTCGCCGCGTGCGTTTCCTCGCCGTCCGACACGTCCGGCAGGAAGGGGCCGATGTTGATGCGCGTCCAGCGGTTGTGGTCGATGCGGCCCGGCGACGGCTGCGACGCGGAGACGACCGTCACGGCGGAGAGGATGGCGGCGTGCGGGAAGCGCTGTCTGTAGGGCTCCTCGACGCCGAGTCCGTTCTGGACGAGCACGATCGCGGTCCCGGGGCCGACGAGGCCGTCGAGCAGCGCCGAGTCGTCGGAGACGTCGGGGAGAGCCTTGGTCGTCACGACGATGAAGGACCAGCGCACGCCGGCGGCGACGGCCTCGGCGGCGGACGGGAAGACGCGCGTGGGCGTCCAGCTGTACTCGCCGAACTGCGGGGAGGCGATGCTGAAGCCGGACGCCTTGACGGCAGCGTAGTTTGAGCGGCAGACGGCGGAGACGGGGGCGCCGGCGTGGGCGAGGCGGGAGCCGTAAAAGGCACCGACGGCCCCGGCGCCGAAGATGAGGACCTCAGGCGCGGACATGCTGGCGATGGCGATGGCGATGCGGTTGCATTCGCATTGGTGGTGATGCAGGCATGAAGCCAAGCGGGTGTTTTAAATAGTTCGGCGGGCGGTGGCAGTTTCATGCGGCCGGCCGGATGCCGTATAAAAGCGTCGTGGAGGCCCCACTCCGCCGTCTCCGGCTCCCCGCTCTCCACCATTCTCCCCCCACCGTCGATACCACCGCCCATTGAAGCTTGCAAGAGCCCTTCCTCGAAATGTCCAAGGACGCCATCACCGCTGCCTCGGCCGCCTACCCGAAGCCGGGCGGCCAGACCTTCCAGTACGGCACTGCCGGGGTGCGTGGTCCTGTGATACCTGCCGTGTCGAGCTCTGCTAACCCGCTGCTGCCAGTTCCGGATGAAAGCGTGCGTTCCCGATAGCGATGATGATGATGGTGATGAAGATGCTGACGGGCTTCGATAAGCGACCTGCTGCCGTCCGTCGTCTTCCGCGTCGGCCTGCTCGCGGCCTTGCGCTCGCGCTACCGCAATGGCGACGTCATTGGCGTCATGATCACGGCGTCCCACAATCCGCCCGCCGACAACGGCGTCAAGCTGATCGACCCACTCGTACGTCCAATTTCATTCAGCCTCGTCAATCATACTTGGTTGTTCTGCGCGTTATATTGGATGGCTGCTGATGCGATGGACAGGGCGAGATGCTCGAGTCCAGCTGGGAGGCCCACGGCACCAGCCTCGCCAACGCCCCGGACGACGAGTCCGTCTTTGAAATCTACACCAAGCTCGAGAACGACTTTGGCATCAAACCCGACGTGAAGGCCCGCGTCGTCTACGGCTGCGACACGCGCGAGTCGAGCCCGGCCCTCGTCAAGGCTTTGAAAGACGCCCTCGACGCCCTCAACGTCGACTCGACGGGCTTTGGCGCCGTCACGACCCCGCAGCTGCACTACGTCGTCCGCTGTCTGAATACCGCGGGCACCGACCATGCGTACGGCGAGCCGACCCTCAAGGGCTACTACGCAAAGCTATCCGCCGCTTTCAATCAATTGATGGCCGGTCGCTCCAACGGCGGCGTCACGGTCGACTGCGCGAACGGGGTCGGCGGGCCCAAGCTGCACGAGCTCGTCCCATACATCGCCAAGGGCACCATCGATATCACCGTTACCAATGACGACACCGAGACGTTTTCCAAGCTCAACTCGCAGGTCCGTTGCAACCCCTCTCCATCGCCACCGTCACTCTATAACTAACGAACGATGCAGTGTGGGGCCGACTATGTGAAAACGAACCAGCGCCTACCCCCCTCCACCAACGCCCAGCCGCTCGCCCGCTACGCCTCCCTCGACGGCGACGCCGACCGCATCGTCTACTACTACGTCGACCACGGGAGCGTCTTCCACCTCCTCGACGGCGACAAGATCGCCACCCTCGCTGCCTCCTTCATCGTCGACCTCGTCCGCGCCAGCGGCATCGACAACTTCAACCTCGGCGTCGTCCAGACCGCCTACGCCAACGGCTCGTCCACCCGCTACATCGAGAAACTCGGCCTGCCCGTCGTCTGCACCCCCACCGGCGTCAAGCACCTCCACCACGCCGCGCTCGCCTACGACTGCGGCGTGTACTTTGAAGCCAACGGCCACGGCACCGTCCTCTTCTCCCCGGAGGCCCTCCGCCGCATCGACACCCACACGCCAAACTCGCCGGCTGAACAGTCCGCCCTCACTTCGCTCAAGGCCCTAACCGAGCTCATCAACCAGACCGTCGGCGACGCGCTGTCCGACCTGCTGCTCGTCGAGGTCATCCTCGCGCATAAGGCCTGGTCGCCAGCGCAATGGGACGCCTGCTACACGGACCTCCCGAACCGGCTGGAGAAAGCCGAGGTCCGCGACCGCAACGTCTACAAGACGACCGACGCTGAAAGACGCCTGGTCGAGCCGGAAGGCTGCCAGGACCGGATCGATGCGCTGGTGAGCAAGTACCACAACGCCCGCAGCTTCGTGCGCCCCAGCGGGACGGAGAACGTGGTGCGCGTGTACGCGGAGGCGGCGACGAAGGGCGAGGCGGACGAGCTGGCGGCCAAAGTCAAGGCGTTGCTGGAGTAGTACTCCAGCGAGGATAACCTGGAGTGGGCGGGCCTAACGGGGTTCACGCACGAAGAGCGGCTGCTGCAGGGGATCGTGGACGAGCGGTTTGGAGATTACTGGTGGGCGGACGAGATAAACAGTCCCCGGCAGATTGCCTCTTACCAAGTGGATAGAAAGGACACGAAAACGAAAGATCACGACATATGAATAAACGGGACGCAGGCATGGGAGGCTAAAAGCATTTGACTTGATTTGCGCGCAATACACACATACATACAATACATTTGACCATATAAACGCGTTCGTGGGGTAGCTCTTAGGAAGGATTGGTAAGGCTGGTTCATCATTCCGATCAGGCATCGGTAGCTATCTATGATAGTATATGCAGATTCCATCCTTGTAGAGGGGATAGAAAATTTTGTCTAAACGAGTCTTTGGTAATCCGTCGTCCGTATCCATGAGCGATTTCATCTCGAATCATTCCGCTATCCCGATTGCATGACTCGACTCCTCTCTAAGCATGTTACATTTATAATACAGATATACGCACACAAAATGCGGTCTTCACCAGGAAGACGGCCGCTGCGCTCGGATGCCGTCGAACGCCAGCTTGGGTCTCGCACGCATACACGCCTTCTGGTCGTCGTACAGCCGCTGTCCCGCCTGCACGCGCTTCGCCAGCGCTGCGGCCCCGCGCGACGGCAGGAACATCGGGTCGCGGTCCCATCTGTTCTCCTCGACGCCGCTCTTCAACTTGTCCGCGATTGTGCTTCCGCCGGGTAATCCGGGTAGCGCCTCCACCAGCTTTACCAGGAACTCGGGCTCGCGCACGCTCTCGCCGTGGAGGATCAGCGCGTCTACCCCCCGCGCGCCGAGACGCTCGCCGGCGTCTGTGATGTGTTTTTGTACCGTCGTCCAGTAGCGGTCCGGGTTCCACTTGTGGATTTCGCTGAGGAACCCCATGTCGTGCAGGTCCTTGCCGTCCTTGCCGCCCACGCAGGCGGCGGCGGACGCGCAGCGCTCCGCGTCGATGCCCAGCGTGCGTTCGTCGAGGGAGATGCGCAGCACGCCGAGGTCTCGTTGCGAATCGGCGGCGTCGGCATCCAGCTCGGCTTCTTCGGCACGGCAGGCGGCCGCGTCGGTGTATTTTTCGCACAGCCCGAGGCCCACGCCGGCGTATGCGGCGGTTAACAGCGTTGATATGTCCGCGCGCGGGGCGGTGCGGGAACCATGCGAGAAGCCGTGGAGAAGCGTGATGCCCACGTGGGATGCAGCGTCCAGGAGATCATCGGACTGCAGCCCCGGTAGCGGGGGCAGTGTCACCAACGCGTGCGTTATGCGTGCGTTGAGGGCGATGGAGGCTTCGTGGCGGAGGGCGGCGAACATGTGCGCGAAGAGGGAGGATGCGTACGAGGCCGGCTGGCCGAGGGACTTGTTGCGCTCGCGCCGACTGTTCTCAAGGCGCCGGTAGAGGCGGTCGAGCGGGGTGCGGGCGGTCGGTCGGACGCAGTTGCCTTCGAGGGCGAGGATGTCCATTAGGCTTGTAAAGTCGGGGTGGGCTTCGACTCGTGCGACGTCGATGGTGGTGCCGTTGTGGAAGCTGATGGAGACCGTCCTGCATGCTCGAGCTTGTCAGTTGCTGGCGGGTTTGGGGTCGAACGTAGGTGTGTGCTCACCCGTATTCCGCGGCGAGGTAGAAGCCGATACCCGGCGCTCTTGCCAGCTTGCGCGGCAGGCATTGGACGTGCTCGCGGATGTCGTCGCAGGCCGGATTGCCGATGTGTACAACGTCGGCGGCAGCTATCGTGATGAATAGAAATGTGGGGAGGAAGCGGATATGCATCTTCCGATTGTAATGAAATGGTAATATGTAAAACAAATGAATTAAAAAGGAAATATAAAATATACAGTAGAGGGCTCAGTAAAAGTAGTATGACGCCAATATTAAAGTGTAGACCGATCGCAGAAGAAACGAAGATACGACCATGTGAGAGTCAACGAACGTTGAAGCTTCGATGTCTCGCGGGCAGGTGGACTCGAGACCCGCCTTGGCCTGCCGTGGCACGGATCGCGTGAACTCCTGCGGCACAGCGTTTGCTTCCTGAGCCTGGCAAAGCGTTAAGCAATCTCCAAAAATAGGAAAAGGCAACGAAGACGTGGGCTCAGAGCGGGGGCATATCATTTCCAAAGGCCAGACCGCCTGTCACGGTGAAACACCAACTGTGGCAGCGGCTCTGTCGCGCTGTTGGCGACGGCGATGGCGGTTTATATTTACATTTTCAGACGTTTGCCGTAGAGGTCGTCCTTTGCTTCGCGAACGAGGAATCTGTTCTCGCAGGACCGTTAGCAAGTGCATTGGGCAAGGTTGGCTGGATGTGGGAGTGATAGATCCTCACCGGTACATCCACATTATCGGCAATATGGTTGCTGCGTGCCATAGCGCGTGGGCGTCGAGGGCGTCGAACAGCGGCGGGAAGTCGAGCAGCTCCAGACTCATCGAAAAGGCCACCCAGAGCACAATTGCCGCGGGCCAGAGAGCCCATGGCTTTCGCTCTCGGTCGTACCGAGTAATGCTGTAGTATATCCACAGGACGTTCTGACACATTCCAACAACAACGTTGGCCGCCATGTTGTATGTGTAGTCCCACCGGACGAACTGCAGGAAGTAGACATGTCCTGCGTATGCTGCCATGCAAGCCAGACCCCAGAAATACACCCACGGTGCAAACTTCCGCTCAGAGCCCGATAGGGAAAGCTGTGTGCGGTTGAACGGGCGGAAGATCACAATCGGTGCGTAGAAAAGGTTGAACAGGACCAATGCGCCGGCTCCGAAATAGTCCATCCGTTCGGTAGGTATCGAGTCACGGGTGTGAAACACGGCACTGAAGAACCAAGCAGCCATGCCCAGGTATGCCCCGAAGACGAAAATTGATCGCAGCGGATAGCTGCTATGGAATTCCTTGTTGATGAGGTGCAGACCACGGTAGAATTGAAGGCCGTTCATCACGGAGAAGATGACGGAGAAGGGCTCCTGGACGCCAAAGACGCGGTAGAAGGGCCATTTGCCATGGAACTGCTCGACGCTATCACCCTTCTCGATCCGGGCGTGGGTAATATGCCGTTGGCAGACGTAGTCGCATTCTGATGGACAGTCCCACCAAAGCAGGCGAAGATGTAGTGGGAGGGGTGTTGGAGAGGCGACGTCGCATTTTTGGCGGATGCAGGCCTGCAGTTGATGATTGCCCGTTAGTTATCGTGAACTCTACCACGGACTGTCCTCCGAACTTCTTATCGTGAGAGAGGTACTTACATCGACGCAGTCGTTGAACTCGGGAAGGTCGTCACCAATGGACGCCTGGCAGATAGGGGCGAGCGCGACGAGACAGGCGAACAGGAAAAGGAGCTTGCGTGACAGCGGCAGCGACATGGCTCCCGTCGGTGCTACCGGCGTCGAGCTGGCCAATTGATCGTGGTAACGAGCGATGAGGCGGCGGGGCGATGGACGAGCTGTCGTGACGTTTGTCTGGGGGAGCTCCAATTGCGGCGGGCCGGCATTTAAACGGCTGTCGTCAGAACACACCTTCGAACCATCTGAAGACCGCCCGCGTCGAACGAACCTGCGCGCATGGCCTGCCCGACAGATCCGACGGCCTGCGACCAGACAGTCTGCGACTCGCTTGCGACCAGTCTGCGACTTGCCTGCGAGGCTTCGACATGACGTTTCGGGCAGTCGGAGCTGACAGCCACTGTCGATGGAGCGCCGCTCGTGGCGTAGCAGGGAATTGCGTCCGAGTGCCCCTTTTGTGCTGCCGAAGGGCCACTTCGACGGCCCACAATCGCCCACCGGCCAACCGTCTCTTCCGCCGTCCTGATCCCGATCGCTATCGCGGCCCTGCTCTGATATCTACTTGAAACCGAGTTTGCAATATCTTCGACCAGGCCCTCGCTCCCTCGCTCGCCCCTCAGCTGCGCCACATGACTGCGCGCCCGAAGATTTCCTCGCGGTTGTCGCAGCCGCTTCGACAATTCTGCCATGCGAAGAACCTCACTCCCCGCCAGGCGCTCTTCTGCGTGGCGGTTCTAGCTCTGATATGGACTGGATTCCTGTGGTCATCGTACCCGTCAACTCCTCCACTATCGGCCCTCCGTCTCGGCCGTCTGCAGCACTACGGTGAGGATGGCTTGCCACAGATACGCCCCCTTACTTCGAATTCCAGAGTCGCCTACGCGACATTCCTGGCCGAGAACACGAAACGACAAAGCGACTCCGAAGCGGACGAGGATGACATGTACTTCGTCGCTGCCCGTATTCTGGCCTACCAACTACTCCATGACCCCACGACTCGTACGAACCGATCAATCCCCTTTATCGTCCTAGTGACATCGGCCGTGTCGGACTCCAAGAGGCGGACGCTAGAGAGCGATGGGGCGACAGTTATATTCGCCGAAGATGTGCCCTTGCCGTTCTGGGTTAAGACAGGGGTTACGCGATGGAAGGACCAATTCACAAAGCTGCGTCTATTCGAGTTGGTCGAGTACGAAAGAATCGCCTTCATCGATGCTGACACCTTACTCACCCGCAATCTCGATGGCATCTTCGACGATCCAGTCGTCAAAGTACCCGCGGAGACGCTCTCCGGATCGAGGAAGGCGGAAGTCAAATACGACGAGAGCAAGCTGCCCCAGAATTACGTCTTCGCAACCAGGCCAGATAATGCACTGAACGGCGAGCGTTTGCATCCTTTCCCTCCTGTCGAAGGGGACGTCTTCTCGGCCGGTTTCTGGGTCGCAGCACCAAGTTTCCAGCTGTTTGATTACTACTACAGCGTTATCAATCGCTGGCGACGATTCGACCCACACACAATGGAGCAGAGCCTGTTGAACTACGCGCACAGGCTAGACGGGCCCATGCCATGGGGGAGGTTGGATTATCACTGGAGCGCTACGTGGCCGAACCACGCCGATTTGAAAGGTGGTGTTGCGAGCCTGCATGAGAAGTTCTGGTCGGCTGGGGAGCCCGACATGCAGAAGATGTGGTACGACAGTCGCGACAAGATGAAGAAGTACTGGAGCCACCAAGGGTAGCCGGGAGGCATCCGGTGCGGCAGCTCCAGACTCAGGAACTTGCCCTTTGTGGATTGAGGTGGCAGACCTGCGACATGGGTGTCGTGAGCTTTGCATTCCTGCAGTGTGTACTCTCGATGTCAGGCGCGATACTGCAGTGTGCGGAATGCGCCGCCAGCAGGCGTGACGTGCAGGACCGCCAGGGTTCTCTCCCGAGTGGCGTCAATGGGAATGCATTGCCTGTCAATCCGTTTCATCTCGACGGATGGAGGTGGATGATGGTGAAAAATGTGATGGCCCTGCACGGAGGCGGGTGCTACGGGATATCCTTTGGTCCCTGCAGACATGATATGCATGAATTCTTTGCATTGGAGGAATAAGCGCCAAGCTGTTGAGTCTCATACTCATAGCCGTTTGTATCGTGTCTTTGCGTTTGCATAGCGATAGTTGTATATATTATTCTTCGGGGCATTTGCAGGCGTTGGAAGAGCTACGGCTTCGAAGTTAATTGATCGATCTGTGCATTTCAAGTGCATGACTCGAAATCTCGATATACGAATCCCATCATACATACGTATGTATACCCGATAACGATGACGGCGGTACCTGCAGACCCGCTGCAAACAGCAGACCGCTTCTTCCCGAGATCTCCATGCATACCGTGCTACGGCTCCCCTTCTTACCAGACTTGTGGGAAACGAGCGCTTGGGGCTCCAATTCCAGCCGTACTATATCGACGCGAGCAGAAATGTTGCATACCGGAACCCGCATGCGCATGCACCAGGTTGGTATTGCATATAATCTGACCGGCACTTCGCAGTGACAAGCTTCCACTAGACAGGGGAATGCCGATAAGTGTCCAGTTTTCCATTTCTGGATAATAGCGATGTCACTTATGCTTGAGCAATATCGGTATTTCGCCATCTATCGGTCTTAAGATCTTCCTACCATCGTCTTCGCGCTTCGCTGCTGGGCGCAAACCTTGCAAGGACCTCGCACCCTTGGCCTGGAATCGAAATTACATACCACCAACGTCAATCTTCAACTTTCGTTCCAGGCGAAGGCGTCTGGCTTGCGAGACAAGTTCCAGGCAGCCATAACTCCGGGCGGTATGAACAGGCTTCACGGCATCACCAACCCGGTCGAACGTTCGATGCTCGATCGATTGCGATCTCTCGATCGAATCAAGGCCCTCTGCGGTAACGTTTGCAATGGTTCGAGCGTTTGGAGGGACTGATTCATCTATAAAAACCCACGGGCAGGTATCCCTTATGGTTTCTCATCATCAACTACCATTCACCGCAATCTTCTCTCGACTTCTACAAACTACAACAGATTGATCTTGGGATCTCTGTATAATCTCTCTTCTATATACATCATCGCTGAAACCCGAGGTTTCCATTAATCGAGAACAAGCATTCTCTTTTGACCAGCTTGAAGCTTTTATCACAATTTGAGTATCGTGTCCGGCACCTACTCATAAAGAGCCAATTTATATCTCAGCTTCTCAACATCTATATATCCACATACATCTATTCAACTTCAAGATGCTTTCGCAAAATCTCTTGGTCGCAGCTCTCTGCATCACTGCTTCGGCGATTCCAATTGCAAATCAGCCATCTAGCATCAACAAAAGGGTACGTTGATCTCGTCATCCATTAAAATCTTAAGCCGGGATATAGCAAAGCACATGAATGACTAACGATGGTACTGAATGCAGGCCGCCTTGTTGGATGGTCTCCTGGGGGGACTTCTCGGCAGCAGTACCACCACTACTGGGGACGGCCTAGGTGTCGGAGGCGAAGGCTCAAATCAAGTTATAGACGACCCAACTAGAAGCAACAAAGCCCCTAGAGTAAGTCTACCTCGTCATCGATCATAATATTAAACTTAATCATATGAAAGCATATGGATGGCTAACGCTGGTACGTGATGCAGGCTGCCTTGTTGGATGGTCTCGTAGGGGGGCTTCTTGGCAGTGGAACTACTACTACTGGAGATGGCCTAGGTGTCGGAGGCGAAACTGGCGGTCTCCCCGTTGGTAGTAGCACTCACTCTGGTAAAGGCGGGCTCCTGCGCAGAGACGCCCTTGGTAATGGCGGTGGACTCCTCGGTGGGCTCCTCGGTGGCACAGGCGGCGATGGTAACGATGGACTCGTTGGCGGGCTCCTCAACGGTCTTCTCGGCGGAACTCCTGCTATGAGGCCCGGCGTGGACCCTCTTCGACAGCACGTCGAAGCTGGCAACGTGGAATCCGCAGAGCCACAGGTTGGATTCCGCTTCACGAACATCGAGATATACAGCCCTCCCGTGGGCCTTATCCAGGGTCTCATTCAGCTGCTGCTCGGCGGCAGGAGATCTACGTTCATCACGCGTGTGCCCATGGGTGGTGATATCAAGACCACTGCCGGCTTGCGGTTCGATGTCAACCCAACGAGCGTCCAAGCCCTGTGCTTCGCAAGCGACATCACAGGAGGGGCAACATGGACCCAAACCGCCTGCTCACTCCAAGTCGATGGGTACGTGAATGGCCAGTTCGTCGGCTCGCTTGAGCCGCAGATTTTCGATACCGCGAAATTCATCGGAAGGGCGGGCAACAAGAACGTTGCACGCTCCCCAAAGAAGACAAACGGCGCCGCGTTTATGCAGGATATGGCTGTCGATGAGATCAAGTTGATGTTCACGCCAACTGATCCGAATGTCAAGATCATGTCGGTTGTGCTTGACCTCGACTTGAGCATCTTGAATTAACGGTGCATACCGCTGGTATGGGATATCGCTGAAGATGGGGTATAGGATTACGCGGGCGTTTGGTATTGTTTCATTACTACTTTCTTTGTGTCTTTCTAATTTGCACGGCCGTTGCATCTCTAATCTACTAATCATGTTCATCTGTCTACCTTGGTACTTTCCTATGTATTGATTTAATAGTGGGGCGACACTTTGAGTAGCATTTCTTCAACATTTTGCACCTTCCTGTTCTTAGCCCCCGTCCGCTCATTCATCGGATTCTTAGGTTAGTTGTCCAGATACAGGAAATTACAAAATCACATATATATATTTAAACTTGTCTTATGGATAGTAGTGAAGAATAAATTGGAGCCGCCGTCATCAGGAAGTTTTTTGATACGCTTTGAAATTTTCAGTTGAGATATATATCGAAAAGAAATCGGCCGGCCTTGCGTCCCCATGGTGCAGCTTTGTAGCACAGCATTTCACTACATCATAGACTTACATATTAACCATCAAACTAATCAACTATACCTAGCCAAACTACAGCTGTCACAATAGCACTACTTAAAATTTAAAATCAAACTACTTTTTTACAGAGCTACAACAAGTGTCTATGAGCTACTACTACCACCGGCAGTATGTCGCAGAAATTCCGTCGACAACATCCACATACCCCAGAATCATCTATATCTAACTAAATATATCTTATCTGAGTAATCTAATTAGATCTAACCAATTGAACTGTCGAGCCATATTGCCATCGTCCTCAAGTTTGGAAAATATCTTCTTCCAAGCTTCAAATTGTTATTGTTTAACAAAACAAAGATGAGACGTCTGAGTGCTCGCGTAACAGTGCATGGTGGCTTTGCATCGAACTGGGAAGTTCTCTACGATGATCAGTGTCCTACATATGTGTGTGATTGGTGCCTAATCTATATAGAGTATAAGGTTGAGTCTCCGGAGGTAGTCTCGGGGACGCTGACCCTCCGAGGCTTGGGCTCCGGAGGAATGCAATCAACGTTGATACTACCACTCTTGAAAAACTGGATTGGGTAACCAACAGATTTCAATGTGGCATTTTGGAAAATCGACGGTTAACGAGCTAGCTTTTTCGAGGAAGGATTGGTCGATCACAAATTGGCTTTGAAACTGAGGAGGTAAGATCAGTTGATATTCTTCAGCTTACCATGTGATATATGTACCATAGCTTGCGAGCCGCATCGCCGTGTTCCATGCAACGTTAATACGCGGATTCGCGGGAAATGATTTATCATGGCCATGCATCCTCGTTGATTCAGACTTCATTCTCTAGTTAACCTGACCGTACGCAATCCCATTTGAATCTTCGAATTCATGGATATCACTCCAATTGACATTTACATCGTTACTCAGTCAGACACCCAAGTATGATGCTTGAGTGTAGTAAGAAGTGACTGGATATCTGATTATTTGAGGCAAGATATGCATATAATTTAAAGACGGGAAGAACATCCTAACGAGGAAGTACCACCGATTAACGGCTCAATAGCTGAGAAAGTACAAGAGCTCCAGCGACTCACTCACTCACTCACTGCAACTACAGAGTCGGACTGTCGAGTTTTCGTAATGTAAACTTCCATTTTTTGAAAACACTTTCGGTTTGCTGCGAGCGATGCTGTTGTCGATCCGAGGCGGAGCACTCTTCGTATACCGAAAGTCCAACCAAAGCAGGGAATTCACAGCGCGAGGAGGTATGATCCTTTCTCTCCTTCGAAATGGACTTGTAGACGGCCAAGCGAGGGTATCACTTTCGAGGTTTCAGTGCATTGTTAAAATGAGTATTGGCAGCGCAGGGACAGCTCACTGATGCGCACGATTAATGTTGCAAATGACTGGATGTGATCTTGTGTCTATGGCCTTGCATTAGTGAGATAGTAGGACTGCAGTGCTATTCGCTCGCAATTCATTGAATCTGCCTGGAACAACCCCTAGATACGGCTGAAGTGCTAATAGTGAGTGCGGCAACGCTGAAGCGGCGGGATGCGACAAATTGGAGTGTTGGAACACCTCCTCTACTACACGCAGGGCTATCACAGCAATTAGCTGCAAATATTAGCCGTGTTAGCTCGATTGGGTATGATGTACACGATAGATGGAATAGAAGCTTTTGTCGCCCTTGCTTCGTAATTTCGAGTGGGAGAGAACATGTGCAAAAGAGGCTCTTCCAGGGCAGTTGTCTACACCCAATGCAGAATGGTATCGCCAACGCATAAACGACCACACAACGCAGACTCGATCCCTTGCTTCGTAGTCTAGTCTCCTCGCAATTTAATATTTGCACATTGCAGCATCGGCCGAATTGCAAAGTGGTTTTCACGATGCAAACTAGGCTGACTGAGAGTTTCTCTTACGGCATCTTGGGGGAAATAGCTTGCGGCAATGACGCTAATCTTGCCGCGCCGGACAAAAGCTCTCACCTAGAGGCTCTCACATTCGGTGAAACGAAGCTGCTCCTGCGTCTGCCGGACGAACTAATTAGCTAACTCTCTCAGAAGCCCGTCTACGGATATGACTTCGAAGCAAGGAGTTCTAATTGAATGGCTTCTCATGGCCAGAAGTGCAAGACCAACTTGGTCCGGCGACCGAAACGGCCGGGAGCGGAAGTCGACGAGGCCTCGAGATATGAGGTTGTCTCGAATATATAAAGAGGCCTATTCCGGCGCTCAGTAACCATCTTTTCTCCATCATCAGCACAGTCGATCATTCGAACAGCATTCCTCAACAAAGCAGCCTCAGGCACCAAAGTCGCTCTTTCTTCTAATCCGTCGCTCTTTCTTGCACATCTTTGCTATACGCAATCTTTACAATCAAATCTATATACTTCAAAATGGTTGCATTCCGCGCTATCTCTACTGCCCTGGCCGTCGCCGCCGTTGCACAGCCATTCGGCGCCCTTGCAAAGAGCGTCGACTTTGCCGACAACTACGTCCAGCCCGGCTCCATCAAGCCACTCACCAAGTCCTATGGATACCAGTTCGAGAACTTTGACATTCTCGGTGGTGTCCTGAACGATGTCGGTGAGGTTGTTGAGGATCTGCTCGCCACCCTCGGCGCGGTTCTTGGTCTCAACGGCCACCACTACGAGAAGACCAAGTACGGTCATGGCGTCGGCATTGTCCGCGGCATCGACGGCCACTACAACGAGCCCGGCCGCATCTACCACTCCGACGGCAAGAATTTCAACGTCCATTCCCTCAAGGCTCTCTGCTGCGCTGCAGATATGTCCAAGAAGTGCGAGATCCTCGACTGCCACATCAAGCTCAGCGGCTACGACAAGCCTGTAGGTGGCAACAAGATCTACGACCACGACTTCTATGTCCCCAAGTCGTACAACAGCGGCAACAAGGACATTGCACCCATCGACATTGATGTCAGCCTCGACGGAATCGTCAACCTCGGTGTTGTCGGCATTGATCTCAGCGCTCTCGTCGTTGACATTGAGCTCCTTGACCTCGTTGACATCGAGGTCAACACCGACAAGAAGCACCGTGGTCGTTACAACTACAAGCCTTCTCACCAGCACGGTGTTCTCGGCCTCGGCTTGATCATCGACATCGACCTCGAGTTGTAAGCGATTCGAGTGTGGCGGTCTACATCTGCATGCATGCGCAGCTGTATGACCGGGATGGAGAGTTCATAAAGTTTCCCTTTTTCGGCATTTTCGACTGGCTGGGTCGCTCAGGGCCCGAGTCTCCTGGTCACGACGAGATACGGGATAGGCTGACTTTTTAGCTCGAAATTTGAAAGGTGTTGTGGATGACGGATGAATGAGGAAAGCGTTCAAGCGGGAGTATCTGGTTTGAAAAGTCCTTCGCTCTGAATTGTGAATATCATGCTATCCTGCTTTGAGGCCTGCTTGTTGTTGCAATGTTGTCGAGAATGGTTTTGACTGCCTGTGAATAACTGTATCCTTTCTTTTTGTTTATAAAGACACCCCACCAACTCTGGGGCACTGCGGTGGATTATCCCGCTTGCAGTTTATGAAATTGTCTATAGTTGCGAGCTATCTAATGTTTATAATTCTTCTGAACAATTTATCTTCTTCTCATTTCATCCCGGTATCTTTTTTCAAGTAGAAACTTTCCTGAGTTCGCGATTCGCATTTTGGAAGTTCGTAAAGACAATAAATAAATCGGCATCTTTTCCAAGCGGAATTTGCTCGGATTCTGGTGGTAGATTTCCCGCCTGACTTGCGAAATCACGAGTATAGTGTGAAACGCGTTTAAACGTGCCTAGACAAAAAACACAACAATCTCGACGCGTTGCCGTAAGATCTAGAACTAGATATTTTGCCACGTATAATTCCTAGGTATTTTTATATAGCATCGGCACCGTGATAGCAGAACGTGAGTTGGTGTGCATGTGTAGATGTTGTTTCGCATTCGCATGAGGCTAGAGGGGTTTCTAGCATCTATTTTACTGGTTTTGGCTGGTATCGGTAAGGGGCATGCATCTTCTGACCCGCGGGACAGGCGTGCACCGTACAATAGAATTCACGAATGACCATAAGTTTCGATTGTCGAGCCCGTGGGTTTTATACGAATGCGTGATTCTGTAAATAGTAGGTACGCGGAGTTTATATATATCAAATAGGAAGAATTGGTATTGAAATTCTGCGTCAGGCCCTTAGTACGACGTAGGCTTGCCCGGCCCGCGTTTTACATGTACATGTACATGTACGATCATTCGGTAAAGAATCTAAGCCAACCGTGATGCTGCACACGCTGTGGAGGTTGGTGTGCGTTCGAAACACGGCCCCTCAATAAGGCGGATGCAACCCGTGCATTCTCATCCCAGGAGTAGAGAATCGAGTCCCGCCAGGTGGCGGCGGCCCCTCGCAGGCCTCGGACATCCAGCCTGGCCACCTCCTTTAAGAATGTGACTGCGACGCAGCGGCTGGTGTTGGAATTTGATCGTCCACCAATGGCGGCTGGCCAGGCCGAGGCTAGCCTTCGCTAGCGAG
The DNA here is from genome assembly GCA_020064725.1 of Drechslerella dactyloides. NCBI lineage: Eukaryota > Fungi > Ascomycota > Orbiliomycetes > Orbiliales > Orbiliaceae > Drechslerella > Drechslerella dactyloides. Next base: position 1,525,182 of record JAGTWJ010000017.1, read on the forward strand.
CTGGCAAACGCAGGAGTACGGAGCGAGTTTCGACAAGATGTAAGGAGAGATTCGATCGAGCGGGGGGGTGAATGTTATATAAATCAAGACTTCGTGGATGGTTGTTCGCTCTCGACCGGTCGTGCTTGTTTTCTTGTCAGTATCTTTGGTTGGAGTCGGAACTGGTGCAGCTGTTACGATATATTGAGTGTATCGGATCCCGAGAGACAAATATAAGATGTATCTCAAATCGTCGCTGCCTTTGGTTTACGTTACATTAGCCTCTCTATACGAGAGTGCCTCCGCTGTGTCTACAACGGATGTTCTCGACGTAAGTACCCGCCTGTGAGGACGTCTATTCACAATGTATCCGAGCTAACGTTCGAGATCTGGAACCATAGTTTACGAATCTCATTATACCCCTGGAAGCCTCCACTCTGCCGCTTGAAGACCTCGGGGGCACCACTTTCGAGAACTTCCAGCTGGCAAGGCTCTCAAATACCGTTATCGGCGACAGCATTGTCTCATCCCTCTCTAACGTCGAATTTCTTGGCAACCCGGCTTCACAACAGTCACCAACCGTCGCCATCATCGACCCCGCGCACGCCAGCGACGGTGGTCATATCACCATCCCGGCGGGCAAGCGTCTAGAATCGGCAGAATTCTTCTGCTGTTCGACCGCGCCGGGCGAGAGCATCCTTGAGGGCGAGCCGTGTAGACAGAAGCCATGCAGAGTCACATTGAATGGTCAGAGCCACAGCGGCGAAACAATCAAAGATGTTGAAAAGACGAGTTCGCCGCTGGACAACGATGCATTCGGATCCACCGTCGGGATCGCGCAGCCGGAGATGGTGATTGTTTCGTCAGTGGTGGATTTTGTGACGATCACGATAGGGTTTACGGATTTTGGAGATGTAAAGAGGAGACGCCGCGGGTATGCTAGGCGGAGCGTGAGCTCTCGTGCGGTTGGGACGGACACGCTGCTTATCATCACTCAGCTCGTGTTCTCGCCGTTGGAGAGTGCTGGTAACTGAGCAGGTCTTGGGTTAAGGGTCATGCTGGGAATGACTTTTGCTTATATCTTTCATTCTGTATTTGCCGTCACTGTCCTTGATGTACTTTTATGTGTCATGTAACGTTAACGAATGTCGCAATGTTGACATGCGAGCTGGGTATACGAGACCAGTTGATTCGATATCAGTTTACGTGTATTTTCGAACAAACTGCGTAGATGTGGAGATGTGTTGTGTGGTGGATGGCGACGTCGAGTTGAGCCTCTGCACTTCCTTCGAGATAATTAATGGATGACATCATCCACTCCCAGCAGCTTGGCCTCAATGCGAAAGGAGCATCACGCAGCATTGGAGCTTCGGACGTTGTGTATGCAGGTGGTGTATCACATGCTGGAAAGGGGAGGTCTGTAAGTCGATTCCTGAACGTGAGGTCATCCCCGGCTAACATTGATCCTTTTCAAGTCACGGTTGCACCTCATTGTGCATGGTTTGGTTTCCGACCTCAGCGGCCGAGACACAAACATCCTCTAACGACGTCTTCTAGGTTGCCCTCTCGCATTAAGCATGTGTTCAGAGAACATTCGAACGGAAACAATTGCTCGTAGCTATCGAGCTTTTCGAGACCGCGGCCGTTTGAGCTTTGCTCACCTCTTCCCGAGCCAATAGAAGGCCGGGAACGATAGAGAAAAAACCGGGTGCTGGCTATCCTACCAATCGGAGGCTGGATAAATGCGGTCGAGCTCGACGGGGGTCACTCCCTCCCCTATATCTGGCGAGCGATATAGGGACGGATGCCGGATGTAGATGAGGGTGACACGAAACGGAACACAGCAGTAAGCTTAGCTCAACGTACATTACATGGTGATATTGGCAGGTCCAAGCTGACAGTGATGCAATTGCTTTGATACTTTCGGCAGTCGATTGGCGAGTCGCCTCTTTGCGGCCTTTCTCTGGCTTGCTTGCAGGTGTTTGCTGGTGAGCATGCGAGTTGACGGGATAAGGCTGAGCGCCACACGCCCGGCTTAAGCTTCAATGGGCCTCGACGGGAATGGCACTTCTGGGATGGGATCTATTCTTGGAGGCTGCGGTATCGGGCTTCTAGAATTTCTCGGCGTCAGGTGTCCGGGATGCTGATGGTTGTGCGAACCCAACAACTGTTACGTCGAATCCGGTGGCCCAACAGATCAATCTTGTGTTTCCCGGCAGTTGAACCACCAGATAACGTTACCTGAATCCGTGCCATGAACATGGTGGCAGGACTACAGGCAGACGACGAGGGTTGCAGCCGATCGGGAGGAGGTGTTTGGCGCCACAAGGGGGGTGGTTTGCAGTCGGAGAGCGAGTGGTGCTCCGAGCCAATTGCCTCGAGGGAGGCATCATGCATCGAGCTGCAGGCAGGGTGGAGTGGCGCCTGCAGATATTATAGGTAATAATATCGGCCGGTATGCGCATCGAGGGCTGCATGCATCAGAGCCAAAAATGCGACGTCTCTCGAATCGCTTGCTGGGAAGAGGAGATAAGTCATATATTGGATTTCGCGAGTCACTAACGTTAGCAATTCAGCTGGACTCGCGCTCGAGACTAGCCAGCTGGCGGAGCTGGCGGGATGCGGCCGACAGTGACAACAGAGCTGAGGAAATGGCAGGTTTGGCGACATTGCATTCTTCGATGACAGGATTGATCCTTGTCGGGTTATGTAGCACCGGTCCACCATCCTGCGGATATTTTTTTCGGTTTGATTGGAGATTTGATAATAAAAATCCGAAAAAATGGGAGCTGCTGTCCATGGATGCCAGTTTTTCCTTCTGTCCTCTGGAAGGTGGGCTAGTGACACATACTAGTTATGCTGTGTCAATAATGAATCGGCTCGCGAAGCTGTGGAATCGCGGCGTGCCTGCAGTTTCTGGAGGCGAGCATGGCATTGCAACTGCGCGCATTTGCAGCATTCCCTCAGTTCGCCGGCCAGCGTTTAGGCCGAGTTTTGTATCGAACTGAATTTGTATCGTATCGTATGTATGTATTATATCAGACCGGGCACCAGCCTTCCGAGCAATCCATTCTGTTCGGCGCTGTGGCAGAGACATTTTCTCGTTCGTGCGGGCTTATATTCTGGTGGCTGGACGGCGAGCGACGACGGTGCGAGGAGCATCGCCAGCAATCGCAGTCATCAACGGCGCCGGCCCACAAAAAAATTGAAAAATTGAAAAATTTCAACCCATCAGCGAGAAAAAAAATCATACATCAGAATCCGGCATCGCCATCGCAGTCTCCCCTTCCCTCTTCTCCCTCCGCGCCACCAACAACGACATCATCGCCAACGTTGCTTTCATCACACCTACGTTCCCACCAATCGAATCGATCTCTCGACCCGTCATTGCGGCGACGACGACATCACATCTCTCCTCCCCGGACGGCCAAGTTTCCCAAGTATCAACTACCAACTCTGGCATATCGCGATCGCTCCAAGGTCTGCCCGCTGCTGTAGCCTCCCTCCATCGGCCGGTCATGTGGGGGTTCCTTCAATATAGCCGTAGTAGCTAACGCCCTGCCATCCAGGAAGCATTTCGTTCACGACTGTCGAAACAGGCAGGCGTACAAATACGAGTCAGGCCATTGCTGTCGAGGTGGGTAATTCCCATTTGTCGCTCGCTCCGTCCTGGACTTCATCAACGGAGCCTTTTGCATCTCTTTGAATTTTGCCCGTTCGCTTCTGCTTCATTTCCCTTTATGCATGCGCGGTGCTCGCCGGCGACCTTCGTACTCGCACACCCTGGCCCGATATCAATGCATCCGCAGATGATGCCCGATGTCTGCTGCCGCGATCTGGATCTGGCTGCAGGAACGGCCGATCAGGACCGGCAGCTGCCTCGCTCGATGTCTCCGGGTCTTCGCTACCTTCTGGCGCGGCTGCACTGCTCCTGATGCTTGTTCGTCCGTCCGTTCCTTCGCATGTTCGATTGATCGTTTCGGTCTGCGAACCAGCCAGTTGGATTCGATATCCCAGGCAGGAATAAGCTTTTGCGCCGTCCTCGCCCTTTTACTCCCTCTTTCCCCGCTCCCACGGTTGAAATAACGCGAGAAGGGAGAAGAAAAAAAAAAAATTCTCTTCCCATGCTATAAAACCAGTTGGTGCTGTCCGTCCGAATCAAAGGTCGGGGAAACCACGTTTGGACGCAATTTTGCTTTGAAATCCTCGCCATTGGGCAGCCTCAACCAGGTGTTCGAGGGTGATCCTGGAGCCTCGGGGAGAGCAGGCCTCCATCTGGACAACGACGCCGAGCTTCTGCTTGATTGCCTTCGCTTTCGCCTTCGCCTTCGCCTTCGTTTCCGATTCCTGTCTCCTGCACCTCGTTCATTTCGTTATAGCATTGATCCAGAAGAAAGAGAAAACCACGCGCGTGTCGGTTTCGCACAGGAATTGGGATGAAACCGCTTGCTGACTTTGACATGTGTATTCGCTCGTCCTTGCGGAGATTTGCCCGAGCAGACAGCCAACCTGTGCCGAATAAACGACTCAATCGCAATATCCAGCGGCCGAGTCACCAACCGTCGCCTCGAGTAGAGGATTTGAAAGCAAGGACAAGGCCATAGACAGACCGGGAGGGTCCCACAGCGTCTTTTCCCTCTGCCCTCACCATCCTACGCTATCGGCTACTGCATGCAGGTTGCATGCGAAGCCAAACCGGAGCGGACCAACCAGGGCTGCAGCAGGTTGTCGACCTGAGGAAAAACCTTGCAGGCAGCAGCTGTCGTATCAACCGACTCCCAGGAGAACGCTGGCTCCCAGACGGACTGGGCCAAGATGGTGCTCGGGTTCTTTAAGAGCGCCTCGTCCAGCGGGTCGTCGTCGTCGTCTTCCTCCGCTGCACCGGCCAAGGGCAGGACGACCAGCACAGACGTCCCGAACGCTCATGCACATGCTCCTGCGAGCGCCGCTGGCAGCTGTGGCGGCCCCATAAGCAGTATTACCAATCGGGCCAAGCACGACTCCACGGCGGCGGCCACGCTGAACAACAACAGCTGCAACACTTCCCCTCCTCTCACCCCGACTTCCGCCACCGCACCCTTCGACCACAAAACTCCATCCGCATCCCCGCCCCTTCTCCCGCCATCCCCGCTCCCATCGTCCTCCACGCCCGCGCCGGCTCCCGACGCCTCGACCGGAGACAGAGCTTCCCGTCTGCTCACCTCCCTGTCCTCGTCCTTTCTCCAGCTCTCTCTCTCCAAATCTGGGTCCAGCGGCGCCTTCTCGTCGACGTCTGCCAAGCGGCCAAAGGCCACCCCCAGAGCTGAATCGACTCCCGCATTCAGCAGCTCGTCCGCCCTCAGCTCTCACGGCAATTCTCCCCTCGCCTCTTCGCCAACCTGTCCGCCACCTGGTCTGACCGAACCTTCTACCGCACCAACGGCGACCTCGTACTCCACCGTCGTGGTAACACCACACAAGTCTCGCCTCGCTCCCGCTTCCACCGACGCCCAAACGAATTCTGCCACCGATCTTCTCAGGATGGCGATGGCGCAAAAGTCTGTAGTACACTTCCTACTCCTGCTTCCCCTGATTCTTGCCCACCGCCAATGGAATTCCTCTTGCCTTTTTGGTTATTCGGAACCGATTTCTCGCGTCCACTTCCGCTTCCGCGAAGTCCAATCAAAACGGACCGAGAAGACCGAAATGCTTCAATTTTTGATTTCCCCTCAAATTACTATACTGTTTACCTTCAAAAAGAACACATGCTAACCTGCGAGTATTGCGACTAGTAGCGGCTTGATGCGGTTGGAGAACGAGGACGAAGTCTCCGGTCAGCGAACTCCAAGACCAGACTTCCAGGACAGACGGATCCCTGCGATCCTCCATGGCTTTCAGCAGGTTTGTCAATACTGCCAAATTCCCAGCCTTGCCACCAGACTGCGTCGAGGATTTCTTGCCATGATGAAAGCTTCAGAGCCGAGACATTCAACAGAGTCTCCTGCTCCCGAGCAATCTACCCTTACACCCATTTGCAATGCCGAACCCAATCAAGAAAGCTTGCCTGAGAGCACTGTCTCTCCTGATGTCGCCTGCACTATCACTCAGGGCGTTACAGACCTGGCTGAAGCGCCGTCCGACATCGTGGCCCAAGATGCACTTTGCAGCGTTATCCCATCGGTTGCTACTCCGGAGACTGCTCATGCCGGCAGCCCGGATGGCACCAGTGCCGATTCGCAAGATGTTACACACAACGAAGCTTCGAAAAATGAACAGGACAGTTCCCACAATGCCAGTCAAGATCATGCGGCAGATGGACTCCGAGAAGAAAATCATGATAATGAAGCTTCACATGAGGAATCAGACTACTATGATGAGGACTTTGACTTTTACGAGGACCTCAGCGATTGGTCCCGAGATGTTGATCCTGAGCTGCCTGACCCGATCACTGGGGGCGAAGTGCTGCACCATACAATGTCTGATGGTGGCCAGTCGCTAGACTCTGGTTCGAGCGGCTCGGATACAACCGAGCCTGAACCAGAGCCAAGGCGCATTGGCCCCATTTATTCCTATTACATCTATGCAATGGACGCTATGCTCGAACAAACATATGATATTCGAATGTCAATGCAAACGTCCAGTGACTTGGCATGCGACTATCTCACCTCCGCCCTTGAAGAAATCCTCGAAAACACGCATGACAGTCGCCTAGCCATGTATGAGAACAATCATTTGCTGACTGAAAACCCTCTAAATTTCAAGGATACCCCTCCTGCGACTCCTCGAGGCACCACTTCCGAGGGTAAAGCGATAGCGCATCTGGATACCAAGGTCAAGACTTCAGATCCCTCCGGCGCCTCAACATCACCAGTAACCAGACCTCCCAAAGGCAAGATCACGGTGCGGATAATCGCAGGACGGAATCTTAGGACAGGACCGAGTAGCCCCAACGGACCGAAGGATCCTTACATAGTTTGTACCTTCGAGAGTAACGAGTCCATCTCTAAGGGACCTCAAAAGAAGGAAGATGGCGTTCATAGGCCCATTGGGATCCCTGGCATTCGAGGCATCTCGATTCCGATGAAGAGCCGAACAAGCTCTAGCACGGACTTGCAGACGCTCGGCAAGAAAGAAGGCGACTTCACAAGCCCCAGCTGGGATCATGAGGCAATCTTGTATGCAGCAATCATTTCGCTCTTGTTGCGCAATTGTGTAGTATTGGCTAACTTTTGTTCATACAGTGACGTTTTACAGGAAGAGTCCGAGATTGTGATAGCCATCTATGATCGCGAGAATCAGGAGAATTTTGTCGGAATGGTTCGCACGAGGCCTACGTTGAAGGACGAAGGGACTGTCATCGATGAATGGTTCCCGCTTCAGCCAAGAACGGAAGAGGAACGATCCGTCGTAACTGGGGAGATCCAAATCCAAGTCATTTATGAGAAAACCACAAAGAAGCATTACGGGCCGAACGACTTCCAGATTCTACGGTTGATTGGTCGAGGTAATTTTCCAATCCACTCCCATAATATCGTCAACTTTGCTAATTTTTTCAAAGGTACATTTGGCCAAGTGTATCAAGTACGCAAAAAAGATACCAACCGAATCTATGCCATGAAAGTCCTATCCAAAAAGGTCATTGTTCAGAAAAAGGAGGTTGCGCATACCATAGGAGAACGCAATATCCTGGTTCGAACTGCGACAACGGACTCGCCCTTCATCGTTGGCTTGAAATTCTCTTTTCAGACCCCCACCGATCTCTTCCTTGTGACCGATTACATGTCCGGCGGCGAACTGTTCTGGCACCTGCAACAAGAAGGTCGCTTCTCCGAGGAAAGAGCGAAGTTCTATATTGCAGAGCTTATCCTTGCCCTGGACCATCTTCATAGACACGACATTGTCTACCGCGATTTGAAGCCAGAAAATATCCTCCTGGACGCCAACGGCCACATTGCACTCTGCGACTTCGGGTTGTCTAAATCGAATCTTAGAAAGAACGAGACAACCAACACCTTTTGCGGAACAACGGAATACCTCGCCCCCGAGGTACTTTTGGATGAGCTGGGATATACCAAAATGGTTGACTTCTGGTCCCTTGGTGTTCTCGTGTTCGAGATGTGCTGTGGCTGGAGTCCCTTTTTTGCTGAGGACACCCAACAAATGTACAAGAATATCGCATTTGGTAAGGTCAGATTCCCGAAAGATGCTTTGAGTCTTGAAGGTCGGAATTTCGTCAAAGGGGTAAGTTACTCTCCAATATCCTCAGCTTCCGAGTGATGTTACTGACGCATCTTTAGCTGCTCAACCGCAACCCCAAGCACCGGTTGGGTGCGCAGTTTGACGCCGCCGAGCTCAAAGAGCATCCGTTCTTTGCAGACGTTGATTGGGAAGCACTCAGACAAAAGAGGTCGATTCCGCCGTTCAAACCTACTCTCAAGTCAGAGACAGATACGCAAAACTTCGACACCGAATTCACAAACGCACCAATTCCGGGGTCGGTTAGGAACGACATTGTGGCTAGTACGCCACTGAGCCCGAGAATGCAGAGCGCGTTTCGTGGATTTACCTTTGTCGATGAGCGAAGTTTGGAAGAGCAATTCGGCCGGAGCTATCATTCGACACACGAGCCTGAAGATAGAATGGACGAAGACAGTGACGACGATGAAGACGACCCGTCTCACTATGTTGGAAGAAGTGGCGCGAACGGTAAGACCGGCGTTGCTGGTAAGAACGGCGATGACGAGGGAATGTTCGCAAGCGATAATATCGACCTGTGAAAAAACCTCTCCGAAACGGGTTGCCATTCGAATACGTCTATCTTTCCGCCTTCCCTTCTTCCGACATCTCTCTTGCCCGCAACCGCCGGGTCGTTATGTTCGTCACCTATCTATCATCGGCGTCGCTTGCCACAGTGACTTGGACAGCGAATTTCGACGATCCTATGGCCAGCCGATATACTCGCCGGTATCTCAATAAAAAGCTGTGTGCTTTGATTTCCGTGGTGTTCTGTTTGTTTTTGTTGTCTTTAGCTGGAAAATAATTCTTTGTTCCTTTATCCGCACCTCCACCCCCTTCTTTCAGGTCGAATTCCCATTCTTCCTACCTACTTACTTACACGTATCTGTCTTTACAAAACTCCTTACCACTCAAGACACCATCATTCCACCCAGCAATGGGCTTTTCGCTTTTCTCACGCACACCCCCCCTTTGTGTTTTTTATGAGATTATACTTTGATTACGAATCAACTTTTAAAAGATTAAATAGACCCGGAGGTGGGATGGGAGGACTTTCTTAGCAGAAATCTAATAACGGAGACAAATATTGCCCAAGTGTGCGTTCTTTGTTTTATCTGCGTTCTTTCGGTGCTTGTTATATCCAGCAATGTTGAGATCTAAAAAAGCCCCTCGTGGTCGTTTCTTGTTTAAACTGAAGCCCTGATCGGATCAGAGGGATCTGTCGATATACCGATATCGATCCCTCGTATGTACCGTGGTGTTCTTTTTTTGCCCCCCTTTATCAACTTCTTATTGTGGACCGGCCGTTGCAAAGTGGTGTTACCGTTCACGCTCTCTGGTCGTCTCTCCGTTTGACTTTCGTTCCGTGCGTCTGCTATCATGCACAATTTGAATTTGCCAGGAATGTAGTAATGTTGATATGTCCGTGCACGAATTTTCTTTTCCTATCTACCCTTCTCACCGACCGATCCCTTCATCGGCTTCTTCATCTTCTAGTTGTCCGCACAGTTTCCCGATCGATCGCGGCGGTCGTATATACATACATAGGGTGGATGCTACCAGATCGGTGCGTGCGTGCGTGCGTGCGTGCGAATCGCGGACGGGAGTGCCAGTGCAGCAGCGGTCGAGTCGTGAACGTAATTGTAAAATTATACATACACCGCCCGAGTGTATATATGTTAAGCCCCCTGTATACTATGCAATCAAAACCACCAGTTAAGTATCTTATAAGTCTGATGTGTGCGTGCGTGCACTGCATGAGTAAATTTAAAGTCAAGTATCTGTGCATGCATGCTGTGTGTGTATTCGACGATATAAGTGACGCCTGGCCAGCTAGCCTATATCGACGACTCGGAAAACCGACTCTCCCGTTGCCTTATCTGGCATGCATACATGCGTGCTTGTAACGTGGCCGTGAGACTCCATCTTGATAGTAAGTTAACACTGAAACATTTGTTCGTCTCAGCCGTATATCAGAAATGACCTTGTATTTTACAAAAAAGCTATTTCCATCAGCCGGTCTAAGCTTTCGGGGATTCTCGGCCATAATACTCATCGAGGTAATATACACATGCACGGTCACTACGACGCTCTACGAAATAGCTATGCGTTATCACACGACAGATCGATGGAATTGATCTCGACGAATTCAGTATTATGAACAGCTAATCAGGCGTAATATGCAGGTTCGAAAAGTCTGCACGCAGGAAAGAAGGAGAAGGAAGGATTTATAAAGAATATGGGGAATCAACTCGCTTCAGTAACACCTTGAACGCCCGAGGCTGGAAGGGGACTGCGAGAATACTGGGGGGAAAGCAGACAGAGGGGAATAATAAGTTCAAATTCTTTTGTGAAGGGGAGGGAGAATTGAATGCCCGAGGGTATATCGAAACGGCGTAGGGTTGAGTTGTGTAGAAAAGGGACAAGAAGGAGGGAACAAAAAGAAGACCGGTTCGCCAACAAGAGATTTTGATAACCGTTGAGATCCAACTTTACGGAAAACGAAAAACTTATAATGTTGCATTATTCTGATGGTTTTGTTTCTTTTGCAGTCGAACTCTTTCAAGGGTTTCGTGGCTTGTTCGTTTGGCGTGGTGATTCTTTTTCTTCTTGCGTGTGTCGGGTCGAAAATGGCAAATGAAGGAGATCGGAGTGCCCCGTGCTAGAGTTGAGGAACGCGCGAAGCAAATCGGATTTTTAAGTAGAGGGGCATTCCGGTTTGATGAGAGTAGAGGGGCAAAGACGGCGAGAAAGGAGGTAGATATAGACAAAACGATGGAGAAGGGGGCGATGTGGATGCGACAATGAAGAGATCAAAACAGATAAATTATATTCCCGCAATCCGGAAAACATATTCAGGTAATGATGACCGGTATCCCAGGAAATCTCTGGGCTACGATGTGTATGTATTTTGGGTAAGGAGGATCCAACGAGAGTGGCTCCGTAGTGCGCCGAAGTGGTTACAACGCCGTTGTTGTAGTCGTTGTCGTGTGTCGTAAGTCGTGGCAATGTTAGTTTCTTGTGATATTTAGCTTACCATGGTTCGGGATCGTTGAGGATGCCTGAGAAATGGAATACAGTACGGCTGGTAGGGGGGGTATTATATTTGGCCTTTGATGTCAACCCGCTTGAAGGCGGCGGCCTTGGCTGCTTCGAGAGTCGGGAAAGCCTTTTGGGTTTCCAGAATAATCTTGCCCGTGCCACCTGGGCTTGCATCTTCTTTGGTTTTGATGAAGTCGGCGGCATTGTGTTTCACGAAGAAGGCTTCACACTCGGAATCATTCTCAAATCCCAGCTCCTCGGTGATGTGGCGGAACGGGATATCTGGTCGGTATCTGCAAGTAACCTTGTTAGCATGAGATTTGAAAGCATAGGGGAGGCGCTGTGACTCACGTTTTACAGATAGTGGCGAGGGCTGCAAGTCGCTCTCTGTCGATGAAAGAGTCCATGAGATACCCGCCCATGTTTGGCGCATCGAGGTACAATCTGAAGAATCGGTGGTAGTTCCCGGAAGCCACGGCGCCCCTGACGGCCAGAGCATGCAGGATGGCACGATCTTGTTTCTCTGCTGCGGTTAAACTTGCTAGTACGTCATTCATGTCGGATCGGTTGCATGTGTGAAGTAAATAGAGGATTCGATACGCTTTGAATTCATGTGGATGGCCGCCGGGAATCTTGTCCGCATAGAGGTTTGCTAACTGGGACTGGCACTGGTTATACTCACCCAAGTCCCCCTAAATGATGTATAAAAAACACAATTAGCATGCCACCAGACAAGGTTGTAGCTCAGCGGGAGGGACATACCTTCTCAAGTGCAATTCTGGCATGGATCTCATAAACGCTGATCGTAAACTCAGTTTTGATATGCTGCACCGTCAGATCCTGGCGTAATGACTTGAACTGATCACAAATATACGAGTAGTTATTTTCGGCCTTCCACTTGGACTTCAGCAGGTCCAAGGACTTTTCGAGCACGTGCAACGGCCGGACAGTATCCGGATCCGGGGCCGACGTCAATCTCAAGTACCTCTTCTCCAGCTTAGTCGACCTCCCGACTACAGGCGCGAACGCAGGCGAGTCGAGAGCGGAGTGCATGGCATTGTACTGGCTAAAGACATTCTTGGTCTGGTGCTTTTTATACTTTCTGTCGAGCCGCTTGAAGGCATCTGGGCCCTCGTACGATGCGTCACTGGTGTTGGCTTTCTTCGAGCGCTTGTCAGGCCGCAGGACCGTTCCACGGTCAGATTCGGTGTGGTCACTTTGATGTCTACTACCTAGCTTTCTCTTGTTGTTGTTGACGTTCGTAGTGGCGGCGGTGCCGTTTGCACCCTTTCCGATCTTGTGGAATTTCCCAAGAGTATGAGCGGCGCTGACAGCGACTGGGCTCGCCTCATCACCGGAAGAAATGTCCATCTTATCGGAGTCCACGACAGATCTACGAGCAGCAGCTGGGAGGGGATATGTGGCCCAGTCTGTCACCCATACTGTCTGGTTCTCGAATGCTTCAGTTATGATCCTCTTAAGCGCGACCTCTACTTCGGCCTTGTTCTCGGTCGGACAGTCTTCGAAAGTTCGCGCAACGTAAGCCTTAAGGGCGTCCGGGAACTGAGTTCGTCGGGAAGCCTGAGCGGGAGTTTGGGAGGCCTGCGGGTAGGAAGGAGGTGAGTCTCTAGCCCTCCAGGGGGCGGTCGGATAGGAACGACGAACTGTGAAGTTGTTGGCGTTGCCGGTGGTGGGACCAAGGGTCTTCTTGATGGTGACAGGGTGGTAACCAGGGCCTGTAGAAGTCAGGATACATTTAGCGGGAGTGCACGAGCAAGTGTAAGGCTGGCAAGTTGAAGGGAAGGACGTACGCTGGACGGCGGTTCCACCGGCGGTTCTCCAGGGTGGAGTAGCCATGGTGGATAGTGTCAGAGGATATCTAGGATAGATGAGCAGTTTACGGCAGAGCGAAGGCGAAGATAGTGATCAAGTGCTGGGGCAGTCGACCTCCGGTAGCGTCGTTGGCTTCTGTCGTCGTCGTCGTCGTCGTTCGTGGCGATGAGAAACCGATGGATGGTGATGGTGTGTGATTGTGGAGAGGAGATAGGGCAAACGGGCTGGAAGGAATTAAAGGGAGAAATAAATCCGGCTGAGAGGGTTTGTGTGGCCGGCGCAAAGACTCACCACCCGCGCCCGCAGGCAGCCTCCTCCACGTGGACCAACAGCTTTACACGGCGCACCTCCCCTGCACATCACTTCTGATACGGAGGACCCTGCAGCAGGGGATATAGATACTCCAGACAAGTATTCACAGTGTCCTAGAGACGCGGATTATAGCGGACAACGTCGTAACCCATTTTTCATAAGGCTTGGCAGAAATGACTACCAGGCTACAAACATCATCACAAATTCCAACTTGCTGACCAGTAAAACAGCACCTGCAAAGGCAGCCAAGCCCATAGACCCATGGTCCCCTTTCGCCGTGGCCAGATGCTTTGTCAACCATCAAAAAGAATAGTTCGCCGTCGTCCAGAAGAAACAAGGAACAAATAATCATATACACCAGACATGATTCCACAAAACGCACGTAGTGATCAATATCAATCCAATATGCGGCCACTGATACCAGGTAAACGGGTATCGAGTAGGTAAACGGACTAGTAAAAGCTAGCAAAACCAAAGCCTGACGAAAATCAAAGTATGGCACCATTTTTGGCCTTTTCACGCTAAGATAAAACGGCCTCGCTCTGCACAAAGCTGCGCTCCATGGGTCAGAGTAAATAGCAACCGATCGACGACTAACTCACGCTCTTTTACCGAAAATCGAATTTTGGGAACACGTTCCTCGCGGCGACGGGATATTCGATGATCCCGGTCGTTGTCGCGACGTATCTGTGAAAGAGGCGCAATAGTCAGCAATGCTCCACATTTCGGACGTGAAAGTCGGCATAAACGTACAGTTTCATGCCATCAGAGCTCCACGTCAATCCCGTGATATCTAGCTCTCCGTCCCCCCGCCTGTTCCTGACGATCGCGTTGATCGTGTTCTCCGCGCCCTCCGTTGCGGAGCCACCTTCTCGCGTCCTTCTACGCAGGTATTCGAGTCTCCATTGCCTCTGTCGAGCGCGATACCACCGGCTTTCAAATTGCAAGATATTGTCGGCATTGGTATCCGTACTTGCACCGGTCGATGCAAGAGTTGGATAACGTCTTCGAGGGACGAGTGGAGGGCCCGTTGCTGTCGCCGCCGCTGCCGCCGACGACGACTCAGCATTCTCGTTGCCAGCATTCGACGGAGCCGATGTAGGTGGCCTGGGTGGAGGTGTGGTTAATTGTGCGACAAGCCGTTGGTACTGAGCTTCCAGCTGTGCCAGAGCATTGGACGACGCCTGCAGGCGGGACAAAGTGAGAGAACTCGAAGTGCTATTGTTACTCCGTGATGTTGTTGGGGATGTAGATGCATCGTTCGTAGTAGGCGTGGGCGTATTGGTCGAGCCGCCGGCACCACTCGCCGAATACCTTGGTGAATGGACGCTCGCATCCAATGGGTATGTTTGCCCATCGTGGAAAAGTATCAACGGAGGAAGATATATATTCCTGCCTGCGCTGGAAGCCGATGTTCCCTCGCGAGGTCTGGTTGGTGGCTGCGTAGGAAGGGCGGTTTCGTCTTCGTCCAGCGCTGCAGCAGCGTACATTTCATCGTGAATCTCCTGTTCCTCGGCTGCAAAGGCGAGCTCGGCCTCGTCCGTGCTGCCAAAGGTGGCGGGGCGCCCATGATATAGCGGGTCGCCCGACAAATCCATCTGCTGCACGTTATCTCCGCCTGCATTGACGCGGATTGTCTGCGAGGTGAAAAGCTCCTGCCGTGTGTCCGTAATGGTTATCCTGCCAGTATGTTCCGCCCATACCAACAGGTCCCACGGGCTCGGACTGAAGACGACACAGCGAACAGCACCCGCCTGCGTGTGTGGACGCGAGGATGGAATAACGCGAACGATAGGCGAAGCATCAGAGTTATCGGAAAACAGACGAGTGTCAAATATGCAGATCGATCCGTCCTGCGAGGCAACCGCGCATAGCTTTGAACACGGTGAGAAATCCGTTGATATCAGTGCGTCGCCGCCGCTGTAAGAGGGACTAGATGTTAGTTTCCAAGAGAAGTCCGGTGGTGATTCGGACGTAAGCGTCGCAAGGTTGTAGAAGAAGACTTTGGACGAGTCGCCTACAACCACCAGGTATTTGCGGTCCGGCGAGACCGAAGCATGATTCGTATGGAAGGGTAGCGTGAGAGTGGTTATGACTCGGAATTTCGACAGGGAAAAAAGGCGGACGGTTTTGTCATTATTCCTGCACCAAGGACAGTTTATCAGCCATATGTCTCTCGAAAGAGAGCTGGAATGCCAGGACGTACGTAATAATGGCGACGACATCCCGCGTCGACTTTGGTTTCGCCGGCCGGTACATTGTGATAGAGTTGACTATAGTCCCACCTAGCTCGGCGAGCCTGATGTACTCCGTTTGGCACCAGCTAGTCTCAGTCTCCCTGTCGTCCGCGCCCGCTTCCTGGCTCTCCTCCGCGCCGGAGCCATCAAACTCGTCTATAGGACCATCGGGAATCGATGTCGATGATGTATCGGCCGGAGAGCGTGTACGGCCGTCCGCGAGCTTGATGACGGCGATCTGGCCGTTCTCCACACCGCCGGTGCATATCCAGCCGTATTTGGCAGATATACATCTGGGTTCGAATGGGAGGAATGTGATCAATTTGCGTTCCTTGGTGGCGGTGTTCAGCGAGTACACTCGAGCGTCGACCGGGTAGTAGAGGACGTTTGGGAGGGGCGAGCACAAGAGCGAACGCAACTGCCAGTGCCTAAGGGGTGCAAAATCGTTAGAAGACACGAGCGACGGTAAGCTTCGCGAACGGGGAGCGAGCCATGGTAGACATACTTGTATGGTACAGGAGCATCATAAAAGACCGGGGCAGCGGTCTGCGAGACGAAAGAGCCGGTCGTTGGCCTGTTTGCACCAACCACAGTTAGCGGGATCCAAAGATCCCCCACGGGCAATGCCGTTAGGGGGGCAAGCCAGTGCCCGGCGAGAGAGGAGAGGGAGACGTACGGGTCGGTGACAGTCATGGCTACTGGCGGCAAGGGCGTCAAGGGGCGGCAGCTGGGGCAAATTGCGAGGATGCCGGGCAGCCCATTAAACTGGCGACGGCGTGCCGGTGGGATAGGTAGCAGGAGTCCGCGATGTCATCCGGGGGCACGATCGCGGTGGTGATGGAGGAGAGGAAGAGGAGGAGCAAGCGGCGGAGTTGGATGGTAGTCAGGTTGGCGGTGGCAGTGGCAGCGGACCGATCTCGAGAGGCGCCGTAGAGCTGCAGCGGCCAGCAACAGCAACTCGCAACAGCAACTGCTCGCTTGGGCGGGTTTGTGCTCCTCACATGCCCGATCCAAACACCACCGCCGTCCGCCCCCCAAACCCAATAAAGCCTGCTCGGACGGGACGCTCGCAATCTAGCACAAAACCGCTGTCTTGGATCCGGTCTTCCTGGTCGTGTGGGGGAGAACAAGAGCGGAGATCCAGTGCTGTGCCGCCGGGAAGCAGCACGCCGGCCTGTGGGGGAATCCGAAATCTCGAAAGTGCGGAGGCCTGAGCTGACTCTAGCTCCGGCTCCCTCTCGAGCCCTCACTTTCTCTCCTCGCAAGTTAAGAAATCAATACCCTGCCTGCTTCCGTGGAAAACATTCGCAGACGCTGACCAGCTAGAGCAATCGAGGACGGGCCAGTCGGCGGGGATTTATTTTTGACCTGTGTGTGTGTCGGCGCATACGGTTACGTACAATTAATTCGCAATGTGTCGATATCCCAAGGCAAAAGGCCCAGTCGTCGACCAATTCCACCAGCAGGGCTAGTTATCTGCATGTTTGAGCTCGACACGTCCAACAGGATGACCGCGGCGTGACCTGACAGGCCTGCCAGTCCGCTGGGCTTGACCAGCCTGCTTTGCCTGCAGGGTAATATCATCGATCGGCCTTTCCTTTTTCCTTTCTGCCGGTCCACCAGTCGAAGAAGAAGCTAGGGCCGCGGTGACCAGGCGCCCTCCATGCAAGGAAGTCCCAGATGGCTGGCTTAGCCCGCTTGCTCCCCACAGCTCGAAAGAAAGAAAACCCTGTCAGGGCATGTCGGGACGTAGCCGCTCTCGTACCGGTACTTTGCATGCGGCGGGAAAGGCTGCCTTGTCTGCACCCGGTCCACATTCGCTCCGTGAGCCGACGCTGGCTCCTCGTACCGGTACCTTGTCGTCCGCGGTAGAGCACACTGGTATTTTTTCATCCTATCGAATTTTATATCTCGGGCGGAGCAAGGTGTCATGCATAATATTCATCTTCAGAGCGGAGATATCTGAATTTATTATATCTAACATTATAACAACCCGACGAGATCCCTCCACACCGGCACCATCGATCGTAATCGATTCAAGCTTTGTACAGAAAAGCCCATTAATGTAGAGAACCATCTATACATCGAATGAGAAGAATAAGAAAAGGCTTCGAACAGGAAGAGAGGAGACTTTGGGTGTAGAATAACTGCCCCCCTCACCGCTCAGGAACATGAACGAAGAAGAAGAAGCGTGAGCGAGTGAGTGCACAGCAGCAATAAGAGAGGTAAACAGTGTGATACGCATTTCATCATAAACAAGTCTCGCAAACTCCATCCCACCAACGAAAATATATGGGGGTGACCGTAAAAAAGAGCAAAAGAAGAGAACTTTTCAAGTGTCTATATACATAAGTACACAAAAAAGAATATATATCCCATCAGAAAGACAGAAGATGTGGGCTAGCGGTCGAGAAGTGTGCCGCACGGACACTTGTTGAGGAGGAGTAGATTATGAGCGCTGCAGGGTGTTAATCGGAATAAGAATAGAAATACAATCGAAGAAGAAAAGGGCAGCTGGAAGGCGTGTAGATTCATGCAGGAACAGGCACAAGGTTAACCAAGCACTGCAAATTCACCAGGAAATCTACTGCTTGGGTTCACCGGACTTGCCCTGGCCGTCAGTGTTGGAGGAACCCTCGGAAGACTCATTCGCCTGAGATTCCTCACGTCCAACCTCCTTCTCACGTCCAGCCTGGTGCATCTTGTCGAAGAGCGTCAGGCTGGCCATCTGGAGGTCGTCCATCTTGGCCTTGAGCTCTTCGCCAGTGATGGTACCCTCGCCGCCCTGGGACTGGGAAACGAGCTCGCGGAGAGCGTTGATCTTCTCCTTGATCTTCTCAGCCTCGCCAGCATCCAGCTTGTCCTTGAATTCTCCAAGGGCCTTTTCGGTATCAGCGATAACGCTGTCCGCGCGGTTGGCAGTCTCGATGAGGTGCTTGCGGGCCTTGTCGGTTTCAGCGTATCTCTCAGCATCGTCAACCATAGACTGGATTTCGTTGTCGCTCAGGCCAGAGCTGGAGGCGATGGTGATGGACTGGTCCTTTCCAGTAGACTTGTCCTTGGCGTGGACGTGGACAATCGAGTCGGCATCGATGTCAAAGGTGACCTCGATTTGTGGAACGCCGCGATGAGCTGGAGGGATTCCGACCAGCTGGAAGTTGCCCAGAAGCTTGTTGTCACGGACGAGTTCACGCTCTCCCTGGAAGACCTTGATCTCGACGGCAGTCTGGAAATCGGCAGCAGTAGAGAAGACTTGCGACTTCTTGGTGGGGATAGTGGTGTTGCGGTTGATCAAACGAGTGAAGACACCTCCAAGGGTCTCAATACCAAGCGACAGCGGGGTGACATCGAGGAGCAAGAGATCAGTGACCTCACCAGCAAGGACGGCACCCTGAATGGCAGCACCAATGGCGACAGCTTCGTCAGGGTTGACGGACTTGGCGGGATCGCGGCCGAACAGGCCCTTGACAGTCTCGATAACCTTTGGCATACGAGTCATACCACCGACAAGGAGGACTTCCTGGATTTCCTTGGCTTGGAGGCCAGCATCCTTCAAAGCCTTGCGAACCGGTTCGATGGTCTTGGTGACCAGCGGGCCAACGAGATTCTCGAACTGAGACCGAGTCAAAGCAGTGTTGATGTGCTTTGGACCGGATGCATCCGCAGTAATGAAAGGAAGGTTGATATCGGTCTTGGGGCTGGAAGAAAGCTCAATCTTAGCCTTCTCGGCAGCCTCACGGATTCTCTGGATGGCCATGCGGTCCTTGGAGAGATCGATCCCCTGCTCTTTCTTGAACTGCTCAACCAGGTGGCGAACGAGGGTGATATCAAAGTCCTCTCCACCAAGGTGAGTATCTCCGTTGGTGGACTTGACCTCGAAAACACCTTTCTGGATTTCAAGAATAGAAACATCGAAGGTACCACCACCAAGATCGTAGACAGCAATGATCTTGTCCGCATCCTTGTCGAGACCATATGCCAAAGCCGCAGCAGTTGGCTCGTTAACGACACGGAGAACGTTCAAACCGGCGATCTGACCGGCGTCCTTGGTAGCCTGACGCTGGGCATCGTTGAAATAAGCAGGAACAGTGACGACGGCGTTCTTAACCGGCTTTCCGAGGTAACCCTCAGCGGTTTCCTTCATTTTGCCGAGGACAAAGCCACCGATCTGCGAAGGGCTGTACTTCTGGCCACGGGCCTCAACCCAGGCGTCCCCGTTGGTGTGCTGGACAATCTTGAACGGCACTTCCTTGATATCCTTCTGCACTTCGGGATCCGTGAACTTCCGTCCGATCAGACGCTTGGTGGCGAACACGGTAGCGTCCGAGTTGACGATGCTCTGACGCTTAGCGGAGATTCCCACCAACCGCTCACCATCGGGAGTGAAGCCAACGACGGATGGTGTTGTTCTCGAACCCTCGGCGTTTTCTATTATTCTGGGGACCTTTCCTTCCATGATGCAGACAGCAGAGTTCGTTGTACCTGTCGGGAGCAGCGTTAGCAAAAGCTGATTCATACGTATTGTGAGCAGACATTGCTGCAGCTGTCGTCATTGACGGCTACAGGTCAAGGGTGCTTACCGAGATCGATACCGATGACGGCACCCTGCACTTTCTGATCAGTCGACTGGTGTCGGGCATATACGGAGCTCAGCGACGACCTCATTGGTGTCTGGTTCCACAGGCGGGCCGCGCCACCTCGAGGGAGCTACAGAAATCAATCAAATTAGTTATACGCCGCGGCTGCGATCGGAGCGCGAGTAGCGGGGAACTTACGCATCTCGCTGCTCTAGCGGCAAGCATTGTGTGAAGATTGGACGATAACGACGGCGATAGTGGGGGTAGAGGGAGAATGTAGAGCTGTCGCTATATGCAGCAAGAAAGCGTCCGAAAGGTAATTTGGATGAGGTAGTATGTATCCTCCGAGGTCAACGAGAATTTTCGTTCTTTACAGTGGGAGATGGAGCAGAAGCAAAAGAGGTGGAGGGCGGCGGGACGGCAGAAGAAAAATTTAAAGTGGTGAAAAATTCCACGCAAAGAAAAATTTATATGCGTTCCTTCGGTAATCGATAGAAGTGGCCAACGGCACTAACACGGTTCGGGCAAACGGCCCTTGAGCGCTAAAGCTAAAATTTACCCCAGCGCGGTCGGTGAACGGTTGGAAAAGGAAGCCAATGGAACCGCGCGGAAGCAGCTCGCAGTTTACATGTGCCCGGTTCGCGATTCGCTGAGGCGGGCCGTGAAGTGATGTTGAGATGGAGTCCGTCTGGACCTGCATAGTAGATTTGTAGAGCTGCTTTTCTGCGAACGTACCATTCTTTCTCAGAAATATTAAGGCGCATGCATGCTGAACGAATAAGAAAAGACTTGGAACATATCGGGACAGAATGCTCTGTGTGCTAGAAGCGCAATTCGGAAGGCAAAGCAAACAGCGTCAATCCATCGTACATATTAGTCACCATACTGCACCCCTCATTAAGACATATAGCTCTTCAAAAGATGCTCAGCCACAAACGTATCAGGCCATATGTATCGTTGCTTGATACTCTCGAAAATGCAAAACAAATATCCTAAAATATTTACATCTCGCTGCCACTGCTCCTGAAGGCGACGCACAGTTCGGAATAATGATACGTCAGGTCCAGGGCTGGCTGTGGCAGATTTGTTGACTGTACCACGTTTCTGAACTTGATTGCCCCTTCTTCCGCGATTAGCCTTCTAACTGAGTTGAGAAGACTCGGCGAGAACTGGATTATAGTCCGGCATATTAGTATTCGCGACGCATATTGGATACTTGATCGGAGTGCTTACCTCGGAATACCACCTATAATTCCAAGCTGTTAATCTGATGATGCTATTGAGAGCCCCTCTGACGTCCTTGGCCTTCTCCTGGGCTGCCAACAGCCCCCTGAATGACTTGCTCGAGAACCTGATATTCAGGCAGTTTCGGTATGCCTCGATCGCCTCGTCGCCATGGTGTAACCGTTCGGCCAGCTCTCCATGGATCTCCCAGTCGCTTGCGCTCTTCTCCACCGGCAGGTTCTTCATCTTTTGTTTCTGGATTTCGCCACGCCATATTGTATATACGCGCAGATCTTCGTACAGAACCATGAAAAGGTTATCCAGCCAGCGTTCACAGAGTCGCTTATTCTGGAACTGTGTGTAATTTTTCTCCTCAGGGTCGCCGCCTCCTTCATTTTCCGCATCTGGAGGGGTTTCTCCAACCAACTGCTCGGGTTTCTCGATCACAGTGACTTCGTCACTGGGCGTCGATAACGACAGCCCAGCCACGCCGTTCGTAACTGCGTCTTCCCCGCTCGATTTTTCTGACGAGCCGTTTGTCTTTTCCTTCTCGCTGTCCTCGGGTGTGCGCTCGCCATCTACGCTGCTCCCCCGAAGTGCTGTCGTGCTTGCATTTGTGGCATTGCTAGCATTCTTCTCGTGTCGGTATTCTTCCTCCATGACGAACACGTTTGATCGACACTTCAGAAGCGTATCCCAGCCGACTTGGGCGACGATTTCCGTCAGCAAGCTATATGCTTTAGCAAAGGTGCCTTTAAGAGACGCGGCAGGTAACTGCAACAAGTTGTCAGCGGAAACATTCGCCATGATTACTCCCATTGCCTCAACTTACAGGATCCGGTTTTACGTCGTATTCGTCCAGAGACTCGTCTATCACTGAATCTTGGAGTATAGGAAGATGCATCTTGGCGGGCTGCGGCATTCTCGGGAAATCTCGTTCCTGATAGGTGAACATGGGACACGAATTCAATGTCAAGAGCGCCTGCATCGCTCATTAGTACCTATGATGGACGCCGTCATCTAGGAAATGTCACTCACCATCTCATACTGCTCCAGCGCAATATAGATCTCTGCTAATTTTGCCCAGGTTGTGAACTCGCTGGGTGCAGAGTTGACGGCTCTTTTAGCGCACTCGAGAGCAAGGTCGCTTCTTCCCTTGCTCTGGCAAAAGTCCGCCTGGACGTTCAGTAATGAGTGATCCAATGGTAAGATCTTGATCGTTTCGTAAAGCAGTTGGACAGCTTTTACTTCCTCGTCCGCATCGATCAGAACACGGGCGAGCAACGAGGCGACTTCCGGGAACTTAGTCCGCAGTTTCTCGAACAGATTTACTCCGCTCGTGTATCGTCCCGTAGTGTGAATGTACTTCAAGATGCCGGTTGTCAGGTGATTCGATACAAGATTCGGTACCTGCACTTCCGGGTCCGAACCCAGCTGCCAGCCCTTCGCGAATAACCTCTCCGCGGCATCGAGGAATCTGTGTTCGGCCTCAGTCGAGGTGATCGGGTTGAATCGGCGGCATCCAACGATCCTTGTTTGAACGTTGTCTTCGGCGTAGGTGAATGCTCTTAGAACGGAGCAGAGATAGGTCTCCAGCCACAGGGCTTCTGTGGCGACTCGCCGGTCATTACGCTCATCGATCGCGTATGCATCCACGCTACCCGGGAAATTAACATCAACGCGCATATCAACGCGAGAAAAGGCATTGTAGCAACTGCGTAAGCGTAATCGTCAGAAATTGTATATATCCCTATTGTTGCCTTGGTAATATCTTCGGGGTGCAAGTACCAATATGTTCCAGACTGGATCTTCCACGACTGCGGCCTTCCAAACCATATCTGGTTCTCTCCGATCGAATACGTCAGGGTGTTGATGTATGCCGCTAAGGAAGCTGATGAGGAGGCATCTATGCCGGTAACGTGATGATAGGTGCCAATCTAACACCCCCAGAAGCCGGACAATCAGCTGGCCGTTCTGTCGACGGATGAATTTCGATAAGGGCTGTGGACCGAATTCGGCTGCATACCTCTTTGTGGGTTCCTTTAGGCTGAACCTTGATCAGGTGTACCAGATCCGGCGGTCCCAATTGTCGCAAGGTGAGTAAGGACTCTGTTCGCGCGTCTATCGATTCGTGGAGGTCGACTTCGACCAGCCTATGGATGGAAGCACTCGAGTTAGTCGGGGAGCGTGACAGTAGGATGCGCGGCAAGCAAGCTGTCTTACTCGGGCACGGCGGGCTGAACCATGGCTACGAGAGGAGCGGGCGGTCGAAAAGCAAGCCGGGAGGGCGAGTGGGGTATGCTCTATCGCGTGCGGAGGAAGCGCGATACGAGATGATGAAATAGATGGGCTGAAGAAGGCGGTCAACGGAGCTGATGGTAATATGGCGAGCTGGACAGATGGACAAGTGCACCTGTGGGCTTGTGGGCTGTGGGGGCAGTTGGCCCAGGCCAACGATACCGGGGCGCATGCTTTTGGAGAGCTGACCTCGTCCGGGGGCCCGGGCTGCCCAGTTCGCCGAGCAACCACGTTCAACTGCTAGGACCCGGTGTATCCACGTGATCCCCGGGGAGCTGTTGTCAAACGCGTCCTCCTGCGGGTTCGCCTGGTAGCGAGATATATACTCCCCAGGCCTTCCGTGAAGCCCAGCAGCGCAGAGCGGGAGCCTTGGAGCCTATATATAGCGGCTACAAACTGCCGGCAGCTTTGGAGCTTAAACCTCGAGACATCAATCTTACGCGATCAATCGACATAGAACCATCGTTCATTTAGGCAGCATTCACCATGGTATGGCCTCTAGCGCGGCTGTCGAGATTGCATGTATTCTAACCATCGGTTGGCATATATATATAGGCAAGCTGGACTGCCCTCAATATCATCGAGGACTCGGAGGACGATGAGCTCGCCGATAATACGCAAGAGATCCAGGTTTGAACCCACAACATCCAACTGGTTGTCTTTGCATACATGCTAATATAATGATCCGGATCCCGGCAGATCGAAGAAGCGCTAAAGCTCCATCAGAAGGCATTGAAGCTGCACAGCGAGCAGGAATGGAAGGCTGCCGCCGAGACCTTCGAGGAACTATTCCGCTCCGAGATATTCCAGCAGGATCAGACAGAAGATGTCAGTGGTCGCCCCTCATTCGCTGGACACTATCAGCCGCTAAATCGCTCTTATGGTATGGTAGGCACTACGGCTGCGGAACATTCTCTATCTCGCATATAGAGGATACGCCGAATTCAAGCTCGATCTGCTGAGAGCCAAGATTAACGAATACTCGGAGGAGGAAGCCAATAAAATTGTGGTACAGGCCCTCGAGTGGTTTGGGGAGGCTCTCGCCCGCGATAGCGAAGATGAGTCGCTTTGGCGGAAAACCGCGAAGCTGGCAAAACGGCTCAAATCCTCACGGCTCTCCAGATTCGCCTTAGAGGCCGTTGTTTCGAAGGGAGTGGAGTCTCTCTTGAACAAATCTTCCCCAATGAACCCGGAAGAGCTTTATGCAGCGTTTCAGCTGCGCGATGTCAGTATGGCCCATGGCTTTGCTCGCTATACACCGGTCGTACTAAACTCCCGATGATGTAGACTCTCAAGGAAAGCTGCGACGAGTTGGGCCTGCGCTCTAAAGCCATCGAAAGAGTCGGAAACAAGTCTCTGAACCCAAAGTACCAAGGCTACCTCGACCTTTACACCTGGCTAAAGCCCTCCTCTCAAATCACCATACATACAAAACTGGATAATCAGTACGACATCATCACGGTGGCGAAGAAGACATGGACGGCAGTCGGCATCGCACTGCTCGACAGGTTACACCTACATATTCAAGACGACGAGCCAGCACCGAATCGACCCGTCGTAATTCAGCTTGACGGTGAACCGCTGGAGCTCGAGATACCGGCCCCGACGCCAGTCACCGAGTCGAGTATCAAAATGTCACCTGATGGTGACGTTGCTATGGTCGATGACCAAGACTCGGAACGACCTGCGGCTGCACGTCGTAGAAGTACTTCCACGAACGCGAAGCGCAAGGGCTCCGCGGTCCCAGTGGACGCTGAAGGGAGCACTCGGGCCAGTAAACGAGTGAGGAACCGCGAATCAAATGCGGCGGCAGCGGCGGCAGCCGTTACGCCAGAGATCACACCCAGAGAAGCTGTCGTCTTGGAGGATAGGCTGTTTAAAACAGCAAATGAGCTTTTAGTCGACATTGGCATGTCATTGGGACCGTCTTCTCTCTTAAAGCCCGAGGGGAAGAAGGACGACGACGACGAGAATGTGTTATCCACCGCCGATACGTTCATCAAAGACTTCAAGGGTATCCTCGTCGAGTGGGACGACGAGAAGGGAAATGTTGCATTATACGGCGAGGGAATCAAAAAGTGAGTTATGTTGGGTAGTCTGGCGTTCAGAGGCGCGTGCTAATTTGTATCAGACCGGACGAGGAGATCCTGAGCCTGCAGAGTTTCACTCAAACCGCTCCAAGCACGACCCAGTCTCAGAAACCCACGCTGCCACCTGATGATGGTCTCCGACGCTGGATTCAGCGATCCAACAGCCAAAGACTGCAGATACCCGAGCTGTGCAGCTCGTTTCTCAGGGCTCTGCTATCGCCTGGCAAGTCCGATGAAAAATCAAAGTACATCATGTATTCCTGGTCGGAGTCCTTGAAGGAGGTTGTCAGAACGATGGCGGACCATTGCAACGAGGGCTTCACCCGTCGTTTTCATAAGCTGCGGGATGACATCAATGAAGGAAAGGTCGCGGAAGGCTCGGCTGATAAAGATATTGAAGTTGCTCAGGCGCTCTTCGAGCTGTCCTTGGACAACTTATCCGCCAGCGAGAGAGATCGGAACTCCACAGAACTCTCCGCGAACGATGCCTCTCCGCTCAAACGGAAGGCTGTCCGTTGGGGGACTTTGGTTGGAGATCTGATGCGATTTCGCGCCCGAGATGACGCTGAAAACCTCAAGCTGGACGCTCTTGCCCTGCGATATCTCTGGGCAAATGCCGTCTTGGTGCCGTTCACGAATCCATCCCGTGATTTCCTGCTAGAGTGCTATGACGATTTGAAGGACACTTTGATTCGCATCGAGAACCCCGTCATCGAGATTCCCAACAGGTAAGATCGGTATACGGTATTATTTGGCAAGACATAAACTAACATGTCGCCAGTGCTTCTATGCCTGAATTATCGGTAGCCCGTGCTGAGAGAGAAATCTCGAAAGCAAAGACGATGGACTTCTTCGCCAACATCTTCTCCTCTGCGGTCCAGAGTACGGATCCGTATGAAGTCATTGAAGACTTGGAAATCATTCTCGAACCTCGCATTGAGGAATACGATATCGACGAAGACGGCATCAAAAACATTCAGGAGATGACTAAGGTTCTAGAGACCTCCAGCGTCCAGGTCAAGGTGTCTCTGTGGCAGAAGCTCCGGGACGTAAGTTCATCTTTCGATTAGGCAAGAATGGAGGTGGGAAGCTGACGATTACTAGGCCTACCATAAGCTGGGAGATGCCCCGAATGTCCTGCGATGCCGTATCACATGCATGGATATCATTATCAGGGAATTAGTGAACCCAACTTATGCTGAGAAGTCAATGGAGAATCGAACATTTATCCTGCTGCGTGCCATATTCTGGGTAAGTACTTACTCTTTCACCTCGATGGCATAGCTCGTGTGCTAACGGACGATTCCGCTAGTTGAACGAAACGCTACCCGGGATGGCTGACGAAATCATCAGCGATCCGAAAAAATTGATGAATCTCAGCAGCGATCTCCAACAGATAGCGCTATCGTGCATCCCTCAAGTGCTCCGACTGCTGCATGTCTATGTCTTCTTCGAGGACTCGGTTGTCGCCGGCGAAATTAGCAAATCCACACTGCACTCGTACCGTCTGTTAACGACCACGATCAACAAGCTGCTTGTGCACTGCTGGACCACGGTGTATGTGATATACAAAGCCAAAGTCGAGGCTCCGGCCGACGAGGAGGTGCCGGCGTGGCAGGAGAAATGCATCCAACTAGCAACCGCAATCCATACCGAGATTGGGATCCGCAACTTATGCAAGCTGCACCATCGGATCTTCCTCAAGATTGCGCTCAAAGACATCCTGGACTTCGAGATCCAAGGCTCGGAGCCGGAGCTGGTGCAGTGCCTCAAGTGCCTCCACAACTTTGACGTTGCAATGGACCTTTACGACCTTGCGGACCACAAGACGGACTCCATAAAGCTGGACCGCGACACTGCGCTCAAGGTCTTCCCGTTCGTCATGGTGCTCGCGGAGAAGAAGAAATCCGCGCAGGTGGGGCTCAAGGGGGCGATGAAGGAGGCCATGCAGACGCTCGTGGACGTCATCGGGATCCCGTCCGAGAGGGACAAGGACGTTGCATACAATACCAAGATGCTGGACGAGACCATCAACGCGCCCATCAACCCGCTGCCATTCTACGCTGCGTATCGAGGCGGAAGCACCCCCAACTTTGTGTCGATAAGGTCAGACTACGCCAAGGTTGCGGAGAAGGGCTTCTTCTTCGAATACGGCATGTCGCTGTTCACCCGCTACAGGTTTGCAAAGAAGGCGCAGAACCAAGATGTCGACGACGTCGTCGACGTGGTCAAGTACCTGCGGTACAATCTTGTCTGCGGCAACTTCCAAGCCTGGGAACCATGGTACCGTCTCGGGCAATCGTACGAATTCCAATTCGAGGACGACGTGACGTACGGCGCCGAGAAGATCAACACCAAGCGGGATGAGCTGGCGGCGCTGGAGCGACGGATCCTGCAATGCTACTCGATGGCGCTGGGGCTCGTCGTGCAGGACGACGACAGCAACACCGACGACGACGACGACGAAGAGGCGGCGGAGGAGAGAATGGCGAACAAGTGCCAGCTGTACATTGACTTTGCGATGCAGATATATTCTGCGGTGCGGCCGCCGCTAGAGCGGGAGGCCTTCCTGGTGGACGGGTACGAGCGGTACTGCAGCGGTGCGGAGGGCGTCTTCACGCAGCGGGTGCACGGGGACGTGTCGCTGGAGAGCGCGCTGAAGTTTGCCATCATGCTGTTCAAGCGGGCGATCAAGGAGGGGTCGACGGACTGGAAGAACTACTACATGATCGCAAAGTGCTACGGCAAGCTGGAGGCGGAGCCGCAGACGGTGCTGTCGTATCTGTCGGATGCGGTGGCGCAGGCGCCTATTCGCGAGCGCGGGGAGCAGATTCTCGAGCCGCACTACAAGCTCGTCGCCGCCGTCTACAAGTACGCCAAGTCCGGCGAGATTGCGGTGAGTTCTCCCTTCCTATACTCATATGCGCATGCGCATGTACAAATCGAAGAGGGCAAGCTGATGAGATGTCTACGACGGTTTTAGGTCCAAGAAGCATACGAGTACCTCAATGCGAACCCGTGGCTGCAGAAGGGCCTGCGAGACCTCCCGCAGGACCCGGCGTCGTTCAACGTGTTCGCGAAGGGCGTCTACGAGCTCCTCAACAAGATCCGGTCCCTGGACAAGCAGAAGTGGCACCACCGGATGACGTACAGGATGGCGCGCATCATGTACGACGAAATTGAAGACCACGACAAGGCGCACAAGGAGCTGTCGACGTTTTTCGCGCACAAGAACCAGCTGTACACGATCTGGAAGCCCGAGAACGAGCGGCCGGGTCGCCACTACGTCTACGTGCACCAGTACCTCCTCTTCTGGACGCAGATGCTCGGCGAGACGAACGACAAGCCGACGCTCGAGGGCCTGGTGAAGAAGCTCAAGAAGCAAGGCCCCGCGGGCGGATGCTGGAAGCAGCCGGAGGTGTGGGATAAAGTGGTGATCACGTACGCCAAGGTGCTGCGTAAGGTGAACGAGGTGGAGGAGAACATGGAAGTGAGCGTGTACGAGAACGTGACGTACGACGAGTTCAACACGTACTCGGCCAAGATGGAGGAGCACTTTGAGGTCGCGGAGAACCAGAAGGGCGCGACGTTCGAGCTGCTGAAGGACACGTACGATTTGAAGAAGCTGAACACGGGGCAGACCAAGACGGCGATCATTGACGACTTGCTGACGGATACGTACTCGCTGCTGTATCGGGAGGTCGTCCCGGATCTGATCGCCAAGCTTGCCGGCAGTCCGAAGCCCGCGACGGGTGGAAGTGTGGGTAGTGGTGGTGGTGGTGGTGGTGGTGGCAGCGCCGGTGGGATGGGTGCCGGCAGCAGCTCGAATCCCATGTCACTGCATAATCTAGTGGATAGCGGAAGCGAAGCGCAACCGCAGCAGCAGCAGCAGCCGCAGGGAAGTGCAGCGGTTGTCCTTGCGGCGGCGCACGGGCGGATCGACGACTACCTGGGACGCAAGATGACCCGGGTAGGGCGGAAGGACGTGCTGCAGAAGGTCAACTCGATGTTCCGGACGATCTTCAACATGCAGAACAGCCAGAACGCGGCCAAGCTGGTGATGGCGGGGCGGGACGCGGCGATGGTGCGAGATGGCGGGAAGGGGTCCGGATCCGGGTCGGAGTTCAAGGAGCTTGGGCAGAGTCCGATTGGGGTGGAGAAGCCGGCGGCGAGTCCGAGCAGCGAGGACGCGGACGACGAAGGGGCGGACTGTTCGGACGCCAATATCACGATGGAGATGTGATGCGATGCTGTAATATATTATACGATGGACTTGTGGATATACGTGCATGTGATGTTTTTCAATGGATCGGGATACGTCCTATCGAAAGCGCCGGATAGAGGGGCAAGGGTGCGGGGCAGCGGGGTGCAGGTGATGTCTGTATTATTATTATCACTGTTGTTATCGAGATGGGTTTTTTTGTCTCGGAGTGGCTTGCCCGCGTGTGTCGCGAGCTGAGGCTGAAGACATGGGTGGAGATAGCCCGCTCATGGATTATACTTTACGCTTTCCGACAACCATGCAGATGCGTCTGGCGTACAGTAATGTACATGGCCAACATGCAGCTGAAGACACAGCTGCCGGTTGGGCCAACTACCTCTATCGACCGAGCGCATGTTAGCTCTGTCGGCATCATATGTCTTAAATGAATTCCTCTCTTACGGTATGACTTAGTAATAGCTGCCCTAGTATAGAGCGGTCTCTATTAATAGGAGCATCTGTGCGCACCCGTCGTCGGGCGCTTAATTGGACGAGCAACGGGATCACAAAGCGACGGGTTCGCAGTTGGGAAAGGCCTCGTTCAGCTCGCTCAGCTGGATCCGAGCCAACCACGGCGGCAGAGGGAATCAGGGAAAGCGGCCGGCGGGCGATTGGCTGGCTGATTGGCTGGCTGTTGGCAAGCCAGCCGAGACGGCCTTCGACGAGGAGGAGGAGGCTTCTAGAATGTGCGTATACGTGAGCATTGTATTACTACAATATGTGTATTCCCTGCAGGCCGTTTTAACTCCACGCGGAGCTCGCGAGAAAAGGGGCACATACTAGTGCACATTTCGCACAGGCATAGTTATACCTGCTCCCGGTGTGTAAAGCATGAAATGGTCAGTCTTGTGCGATTGATTGCGAACAGGGCAGCATGCTCCTGTTGGATCCAGTCGGACGCATGCGGAATGGGACTATCACGGCCTGATCGATATTAATATCAAGACCCTCTCTGTCTCTCTGTCTCCTCGCGAAGGAAGCAGGCATGCGCCGTTACATACTTGCGCAAGTGCCGTCCCCCACCTTCCCGATTGAACGGGTCCTGATGCACGTCTCAACGTACAGTCGACCGCCCGTGATCGAGTCGACCCGTCGTTATACCACGTCGTGATTGTCGTAACTTGGATAGATGTTCTGCGGTCTCCGGGGCGCTGAAATTGCGCAGGACGGTCAGACGAGATGAGCCTGCCGGGCTGCCAACAGTTGACCTGACACCGTTGCCTGCATGATCGTAATCTAGTCCGTACAGAAGATCCAAGAAAGGCCGATGTCTGCCCGGGGTAATATAATCTACCTGTCGTAATATCCAGGACCGCAGCCAATTGGCAATTGGAGTCTGCTGGCTGCTGTGCGGCCGACAGGATCAAATGTCGCTGCAGCCGGTTGCAACTGCAACTCGAAATGAACGTTCTCCTTTCTCCCTCCTCCTCCCCGTCATCGCCATCATCGCCATCATCACCATCGCCATAATCTCATCGCCGTCGACGACGACAAACACGAGACACTGTATCATGCACGTCGACGCGGCCCGGACACGCAGCCTCGCATTGTAACCGCAAAGGGATCCTAGGACTGTCTCGATATCGTCCCGGCCGGATCGATCTCGCACAGCTGCACCGCCGCATCATAGTGCATAGCTAGACACCACCGTACGTAGTTCGACCGTTCCATCAGCCCTTTTATTTCTTCTCCTTGCCCTCCTTCCCCCTTCGATTTCCCACGCGAGCCGGCCATCTTTTGTCTGGCTGTCCTGTCAGAGTGCATTGCATTGCCGCGACTAGACCAGCCTGCCTTTCCCCCCCGCCGCCACCGAAGAAAGGAAGGCCCCGACGAAAAAACAAATCTCAAAAACGAACAGGCCAGAAAAAAAAAGGAAGAAGAGTCAGCGAATCCCGCCTGCCGCTGACCGGCCGACTGACTGCAAACCGACCGCAAACTGAAAAGCCAACTGACCGACTGACTTACTGGCCGTCTGCATACAGACATTTTGCTGCATCTCCAGCTGCTGCTCGCTCCTCGATCGAACGAAAAAGACCTGCTGCTCCCGCTCTCGTCTGCCATCGCGCTGGGCAAAGCTGCCCTCGACCTGAAACACCAGCCTATCGCTCGAAGCCCGCCCGCCGGAGCCACGAGGCGCAATCTGTCTGCCCCGGCACCGTTGGCCAAAAACTCGGCCTGCACCGGCTGCTCCTGCCAGCCAGCTCTCCGCTATAGAATCGTCAACCGCATTCGACGTCTGTCTGCCCGGCGACGGCCAGAAGAACAGCCCCACCGAGCGACGAAGAGACCAGCCGGCCGCTGGACGCCAGAAGACGGCGCTTGTTGGGCTTCTTATTTCGCTGCCTTTTGAGCCACCATCCAGCCAACAACCCGCCGCGCACCGCTCATTTTTCGCTAGACAACCCCCCCATTAACCCGGATAGTCCTCCCATCGTCATCTCCCTCCTCCTCCTCCTGCTCCTCCTCTTCCTCTTTCCTCCCCAAACCACCCTTCTCCACACCCCACCGCCCCCGCCAAAATGATCAAGGTACGCTCGGCCTCCGCCTGTCTTCCCACCCGCGAGAATTCATCTAACGGCCGCCCGCCGGTGTTTGCAGGGTCTGCGAAGGTCGCTCAAGAGCGACAAAGGAACCAACGTCCAGCACATTGGCCCAAAGTCGCCGCAAGCCCTACCGCCCAAGAAGGTAAATGTAAATGAGCGTCCGCCAACCTCCCATCGCGCTCGAACACATCGCTAACCCCGTCCACCGCCGTCGACCGAACAACAGGTCATCAAAGCCACTCGAGACTACAAGCCCGTCAACCCCGGCGAACTCGCCTTCTCCAAAGGCGACTTTTTCCACGTCGTCTCCAACGAGGACGACCCGGAATTCTACGAAGCATGCAACCCCATCACCCACGCTCAGGGCATGGTCCCCGTCAGCCACTTCCAAATCATGGGCAAGAACGGCCGAGACAGCCAGGGCTCCACCGGTAGCGACCATCGCAAAACCGACGACTCGGGTTATTCCGGCAGCAGCACCCTCAGCGACTCGATGAAAGAGCGCGCTCACAAGTTCCGGAAGAGCCTCTCAACAAAGCCCGGCGGGCCCCTGTATGGAATTGTCGTCTACGACTTTCACGCCGAGCGACCAGACGAACTGCAAGCCGCCGCCGGCGAGGCCATCATCGTCATCGCACAATCCAACGCTGAATGGTTCCTCGCCAAGCCCATTGGTCGGCTCGGCGGGCCGGGCCTTATCCCCGTATCCTTTATCGAAATCCGCGATATGGCCACCGGCCTACCCGTCGAGAACCAGGAAGAAGCAATCGCCAAAGCACAGGTGCCCAAGGTCGAAGAGTGGAAACGCCAGGCTGCGAACTATAAGAATAGTAGCATATCCCTCGGCAAGTTTGAATTCGGAGAGCCTGCGCCCCCATCGCCAGCTCCGGAGCCGGAGGTACGTCACATCTTGACTTTGGAGACAGAAGCGACTTTCTAACCCCTCTCCCAGCAGCAGCCGGTAAACTACGAGTATCTGCATGCCCCGGTCTCGGCATCCGTGGATCGCTACGACTTTGAAAACGGCAGATACTGGTACCTGCTCTCGTGCCAGATGGAAGACGGACGAAAATGGCACCTGCACCGCTACTACGAGGACTTTTACGATTTCCAGATCGCGCTGCTCAAGGCTTTCCCCCGAGAAGCTGGTGCGACAGGCGAACAGCGCACGCTCCCATACATGCCTGGACCTGTGGCCTACGTTACGGACAGCTTGTCCTCGCAGCGAATGCAGAGTTTAGATGACTATATCCGCCGGCTGGTCGCCATGCGCCCTGAGATTTCCCGATGCCAACTGGTCCGACAACTGTTTGCGCCTCGTCAAGACGATGTGGAGGTCAACAATACCGTTCGCGAATCGGCATACTCGGGATCCACCTTTGTAGCGCAGCAGAGTTCTATCGCAGTGCAAAACCGCGATTCGCACCTCTCAAACATGTCGTCAGATTCGTCGCCCGCTCCTTCCCGACAAGGCTCTAGAGCAGACTTGGGTGGAAACATGCGAGGGAACGGCTCCTACCCGTCGATTCTATCCCCGCCTCCCGCGCAGAGAGCTGTCGCCCAGCAGCTACGAGCGCAGAACGCCACCAACGGGCACGCGAGAGAGGTTCATATGCGCACCAGCTCAGACATGCGGCCTCCACAGATGTCTCGAGCGGATAGCAATCTCAGCGCGATGACGGCTGCATCGGGGAACAGCGCGAGCGGCTCATTCATCAAAATCAAAGTCCACTACCAGGAAGATTTGATCGCGATACGGCTACCGCAAGACATCACTTTGCCCCAGCTCCAAGAAAAACTCGAGCAGCGACTGGATACTCGGTTAACCTGCATCCAATACCGAGATGAACAAACCGCGGAGTACTATGACATAATCAGCAATCACGACCTGGGCACTGCGATACTGCGGAACCCCAAGTTGGTGCTGTCGGTCTCGTAATCGCTATATACCCTGCTTCGCGTCGCCCCGTGCCTTTGCTCTTTTTGTTGTTTCCACTTTGATACCTCATCTACGTGTATCTTGTTGATTTCGGTCCAAACGTTATGATATCACTTTTTTCCAGGAATAGCCTTTCTGCCTCTTTTCTCCTATTCTTCTTTATGAACGGGAGGTCGATTTGAAAAGTTTTCTCCTTTTTCTCTTCGGGTCTATTCTTCTATTTTATCTTTACGCTTCTTCTCCCATGGACCCAATTGAGGATTTGCCGTACAACCTTCCTTCTCAATCTCTCTTCTCCACCGCCCACCCAACTTTTCTTCTCTCCCGCGACAAAATTCTGGAATGGTTGCTTTTTGCTTTCTTAAATCCTCTCCGGCGTCCTCCTGGTGTTCTTCATGTTGATGTTTATGTGCATGCATGCCTTATTGACTTGACGTTGATATCAATGCTAACGCCCCCCTCGAAATGGAAGCGAACTGTGCAATGCGGGCCACTGGCCGGCCACCTAGTTGATTTGCACGTTACGGCACGCCGTCCAGTCGATTGATTGATTGATTGATCGATTCCTGCACTCTTCCGGTAACAGTTGCCAACCCCCCGCTTTTTTTGTAAATTACGAAACTATTGTCCTCTTCCCCCCTTCCTCCTCCTATATCTTTCTTTAAACTTATGGCGCTACGCATGGGCTTTGCTTGCTTGCATTATTATTGTAGTTTGTTGCTTTGCAATTATTAAGTATTTGAATAATGTCTTGCTTGACTGCTTTATCCGTCTTTTCTTAAACTGTGTTCCATGTTGATTATTGCTGTCGCTTGATGGATGGTATGATGGAGGGAAGGGTTTGATTCGGTTGATTGATATCGTACGTGCGACGGGAGGCTGGGGCTCGGCTTTGTGCACGTGGGTGCTACAGTAGTACTAATGTTTCCAATTTTTAATTTATACTATAGTAGTATCATAGTATTCACAGTATTATTATATCATATCATATCATCGATCCCGTCATAATTACAAGAGATCTATACTTGTAGATCTGGCCCACGTGTACTCTATGCGGTGGCGGTCCGGTAATAACCCCGCAAGTGCCGGTTTAATATCAGGTAAGACGTAACAAGTAGGTGTACGCTCGCAAGCTGTGCAATCGCTCGAAACAATACGGGTAGCAAACTAGTGTAACAACTCAAATTAGGATACCTCTGCGTGCAGGCGGCGATTCTTGGGTTTATCAGATGGCCAGCAAGGAGGGGCGGGAGCATTTGTCGGAATAGGGTGGTGGTGGCGGTGCGCCGCGATAAACGAGGCGGGGTGCACTGTCCTACGCGCATTATCTTCAGAAACGCCGCTTCAATGGGTGGGCCTCTGCATAACCAAGGGCGACACGTCAATGCGACGTGCATGATGCATTAGCGGCCGTCCGATATATAATATCCTAGCGCGAAGCAAGGGGATCGATATGCGAGATATGCGATACGTACCGGTGTTGAAGACCCACTGATCCAGGCTGCAGA
Source organism: Drechslerella dactyloides (assembly GCA_020064725.1). Lineage (NCBI taxonomy): Eukaryota > Fungi > Ascomycota > Orbiliomycetes > Orbiliales > Orbiliaceae > Drechslerella > Drechslerella dactyloides. Next base: position 1,561,239 of record JAGTWJ010000017.1, read on the forward strand.
GCGAGGGGTCTGCAAATATCAAATACAGATATTTAAGTGTCTCCGCTGCGAACAGAAAAACAACGCCATTAGCATGTGCTGCGCATGTACATATGCACTGGCAGACGAATCGATTCGCGCATTGACTGGATGCATGCTTCCATGCATCGTCGCCATGTCAATGCTGGTGTAACAGTACTCACCGCTCCAAAAGCTCTCGCTGATGTCCCGCAGGTTCGAGTGTCCCGGGCTGTCGCCGCGTGGTGTAACCGTCACGTCCTTGACTTCGGAGTATCCCCAGTCCGCCGCCGTCGCGTTCGCAATCGCGGTAAACGCATCCCACGCCCAGTCGCGGTACTTTTGCTGCCCGGTGATCCGCCAGCCGTAAAAATAGCTCTCCACGACCTCCGGCCGCAGGTTGTAGTTTGCGGAAGTCGGCCAAATGCCCGTTTTCGCCCACATCCGCTCCTGCGCACTTGTCGCCGGCGGGGCAAAGCCGTCCACTTGGGTCTGCTTACGCTCGCGCGGGGTCCACGCCCATTCTTCAGGCCCGATGCGGGAGGGCATCGAGACGTAGGAGTAGTGGCAGCCTTCGATGAGCGCCTCGCCGAAGGAGAGGAGGTCGGAGCGGGTTAGGTATGCGGCGCCGAGGAGGAGATTGCCGCCGACAAAGCAGGTTAGGTGACCCATGACGTTCTTGTAGATGCCCCTGGAGTAGGAGAATAGGAAGGAGTGGCGGGGACGCGTGTTCGATGTGGAGAGGAGGTGAGTTTGCGCGGAGGTCATGGCTTCGAGCCAGCGTTTGGCGTGACGTCTGGTGTTCGCGCGGGTTGGGAAGAGCAAGTGTGCCTTGATCAGGTACTGAATACAATCCGCTTCAGCATGTGGCCTCAATGGATGGCAGTGGGGTAATTTAGGATTGCTTACCTCATAGTGGCTGTCGTCTGGGGCACCGAGGGTGCGGGTAGTGCCGACGGGCTCGCCCGTGTATAGCAGTCGCGGACTTCTACATGCACCGGTATGACGGGTAAGATGGGCTGCATGTGCTCTTCATTATCGACGGCTCACTTACTCTAGTATACCTGGCCATTCCTCGTCCTTACTTTTGTTAACAAGCCAGTCCCACGCCCTCGTTGAGTTCCTCAGGTATATCTTGTCGCCCGTCAACTCTGAGAGGGTCGCGTATTCGAGGAAATGACTGCCTGCCCGCGCGAGATGCACGCGGGTGAACTTATTCCGCTCGCCATCGTCGCCCACGCCGCGCGCGGTTTGAAAGTTCACGCGCGGCCATATCATCCCTGTGGGTGTGTCGAACGCGGGACCGAGATTATCTGCGAGAATGCGTGCCTGCCGCAGGATATCCTCGCGGAAGGAAGGGCGCGGAGGCGAGATCATGCCGGCCTCGAGGAGATCGACGGTAGAGACCAGTGCGCCGAGGTAGCGTATCGTTCTGTTGCAGGCGGACGCTGTGAGCGATAGCTCTTAAACGGTGAAACCGTCTGACTTACGTCTCAAAGGGGTCTACGAGGTCTCTCGCATCGCTGAAGTTGACGTGATTAACCACCCAGTCATACTGGTCTGCGAAACTACGCTATGAAATTGGCGATTAACTTCGTGGTTTTGTCGATTCTACCTCCATGTAAGAATGGCCTGCCTACATATCCGTCAGACCCATAACGGCCGCGGTGGTCATGCCGTCGATGATGGTGGCGCCCCATCCGTTCCTGCTATTTCTTTGGCCTCCGGAGACTGGCGATATATCAGCATCAGCTTGTGCGAAACAGGGTCGAGTAAAGTAATTGATATACCTGGTCTCACTTCGTCGAAGCCCCACGCCCTCTGTTTATACAGTCCAAAAGTCCGCTGCATTACTTGTTTTACAGCCTCCGCTTTGACTTCATCCTTGCCGCCAAATCCATCCCCTTTGAAAGGATACTGAATGCGCCGATGGGGCGAAATTCTCGGCTCAAGCAACGATCCCGACAGGAACGTCCCGTGGAGCAGGTAGAGACAGGTTCCAATGACGAGCAGCGTGATGACACGCGCGCGCCGAGAACGCGCGAGCATCGTGGGATATTGAGGCGCAACTAGCCTCAGCTGTCATACGGCTGAGGAATCGGACGGGCCGTGGATCGTGGGATATATCTTGTCGACATGTTCGAGCGACCAGCGATGGTATAGCGGTCACGTCGAAGGGGCGGCGTCGTTCGCACTATCGCGTCTGGTGCCACCCTGGCAGGCGCGTCTTGGCGCGCAGCTGGCCCCACCATAGGACTTCAAGATGGCTGGGCTAGCGTGCATGGGTCGGATTATGAGAATGGAGTAATGAAATGGGTATCTGTTGAATGCATTGCTCAAAACATGTTTATGATAGATGCATCATGAGGTGCGCTACGACAATAGGTCTGCGAGAATGAGGAATGCACAGAACCCGACACACGCCTGGAAGACATATCGCGCTGGCGAGCTGCGCTGGGCCGCCTGCTTCAGCTGCTTGTTCCCCGCGTCCACATTCTCCGCCGTTTGCACCGAGTCCGCCATGAGCTGATCGATGTGGTCTGATTGCGCTGCAATGTCCATCACGATCCGGTTCTGCATTTCGGAAATCTCTAATAGTGACCTCTCGGCTGACCTAAATATTATCCCCGTTAGCTCGTGCACGTGTAACGCTGGGGTTGAGAAAACAGATGCCTCACCGAATCTGATCGAGGGTGTCCTCGTAGTATTTGATCATGTCCTGGTTTTCCTTCGCGAATATCTGCAGCTGGTCAGGCGACAGGACCTGCTCTATGTCCTTGCCTTCCTCGTCTTCCAAGGCGGCTGCTGCCGCCTGCGACCGCTTGTAGGCCTTGGCCTGCGCCTGCATCTGGGCTGCTTTTGACGCTTGAACGGCCGCGGCACCAATCGCGGTGCCCTGTGACTTATCGAACGCCACGTTCTCCAGAATGCTCTTGTTCTTTTCCACCGCTCGCATGACTCTGGTCTCCTGCTGTTCCCGCTGGATCTCGCTGACCTTTTCCAGCCTGTTTTTCAGCAGCCATAGGACGCCCTCCCGGTGTAGTGCAAGCCATTTGCTCTTCTCTTCGTCTTCGTCCGGCTCGTCGCCGCGCCGCAGCTCCCGTATCCACTTTCCAAGACTCAAGTTCTTCTCTCGGGTTTTGCGCTCCAGCATGACCCGTGTCTTCTCGGCATCCTCAAGGTTGGAGATGACCTGCATGTACTGCCGAATCATTATCTTTGCTTCAGCGTCAATCTCATCACGTTCCTGATCGGTGAAGTACCGGCGGTCGGGCTGCCGAGCGGAGAGCGAGGAGGTATGTCGCGGCGCACGGGTGGTTGAGAGGTATGCCTGGCGGATTGAGAGTAGAAAGCGAGTAAGGTTCATGATAGAGGAATTCTGCCGGGCAGCCAGTCAGTAAGCTATTCTGCAGCCGATGGACTTGCAGAGAAAGTTAAGATAGGTATATACACACAATCGTGTAGGCTTCTTTGATGAAGCCATCTTCAGGGATGTGCCACCGGCGCCCGCGGATGGGTGCCGAGTCATGGCTCTCGAGCAGCTCGTTGAGCAGGTTGGATATATTGGCCATCTAGGCTTTGAGTAAGGCGCTGCACTATCGCAGCACCATTTGGAGGACGACCGCTGCTGCTGTGGAGGGGAGGAGTAGGCGTATACACCAGGTCTCGGAAGCCGGTGCACGAGTGTGGAACCTTATATATCAAAGTTGGTGACGTTGTTCAGTTCGCTTACTTGCGCGCAGAAGCCGCCCAAAGAAGAAACCAGGTATAACTGCGCGAAGCAACGCTAGCCCGAAGAGCTGTAGTCGGAGCACAACCTCGTCTCGTCTGGCTGGCAGCAGAGGACGTTGGATTAAGGACAAGGAAGCAAGTCTTGAAATTGAGATCGTTCGCGGATGGCCTGGTAGACCGCAGTTTTGGCTGGCTGGTGGACGGCGCCTCCGACGACGCGGCAACACCTTTCCCATATAAATGCAACAGCGGCCACCGCTTTATTTCCCACTCTCCTCTTTCCTCTTCATCAACTCTCTCAATCACCCATTCGACTCCCTTCCCTTCACCTTTCTATTGTCTGAATACTTGTCTTTCCAAACTTCAAAATGGCTACTACTCCCCTTCCAAAGTTCAAATTCCGCTTGACACCTATGAAAGCAGGGTCGGACAGCCCGGCCTCGTACCAACTGGCATGAATGAACCCCGACATTACCTTCCTACCTTTAGCCAGGTGTCTAACCAATATTCTCACTCATTAGACTGCATCTCCAGCCGGAGCATCCTCCTCCTCGTTGGTTTCTTCGCCCAGCACTGCTGCAACGGGCACAACCACCAAACCCGACCAGGAGGGTCCACCGGCGCGCCCAAGACTTCGAATCATTTTGCGAACGGGCAAGCGTAAAATCACAGAAGTCGAAGAGCAAGAAAAACTAGGTGAGCAAATTCTCTCACGGTGAACCCCTCACGATAACTACCACAATACTCACGTTCCCGCCACGCCGGCTCACCGCTGCCAGAGGCATCGGCACCAAAACGGCACCGAAAGAAAGCACGCAAGGCGGCACGCCGAGGCGACAATGTAAGTGACTAACTATGACCCATCCCACACCCTTCCCCTTCCGCAACCACCCTTCAAAGACTTGCACGCACTCACAAGATCGCGATCCATATAGAAACCTTCACCCGACGAAAACTACTCACAGAACGGCGCCAAAACCAAGTCCGGCCGTCCGATCATCACACCCGGCACTACTACCAGCACCAAAATCCAAGATATCCCACAGAAAGACGGCCTCATGAAATCCTCAGTTCCTCGCCCCCAAGTACCCAGTGCTCCCGCCGAGGATGATATCGATACCGCCTGCACTGTCTGCAAGTCAACACAAGACTCACAAGGCAATGAAATAGTGCTCTGCGACGGCTGCGATGCAGCCTACCACCAAGCCTGTCACCTTCCCGCGATCGATAACTCATTCGTCCAAGTCGCAGAGAAGAGCTGGTTCTGCGGAAGGTGCGCACCGTCCAGCGCTCTCTATTACGGCGCGGCGGTAGAGTCCAAATATTCGCCAGAGAGAATGACGGGCGAGTCCCTTTCTCTTACAGAGGTATCTTATACAATCACCCATCCATAGATCATCTATGATTTCCATGATATCTGACAAGTTTGCTCTAGAAATACGATTACTTTTACAGCCTCCCTCGCTCGGCACTCATCTCCCTCGTCCGCTACTGCGAGGAACTGGCGCCCGGCATCCCGCTGTTCCCAGTGAACCTCAAAGAGGTTCTGGCCAGCTTCGAACCTGTCCCGATGTCCGACCGCTGCCACGGCGCTAACCCCTTCCCCCCTCTCCCACGGCCCGTGAAACGGCGATCTCTTCCGCCGTATCTTGTCAAGGTCGACCCTGGCGACGAAGGGCTCTGGGAGGACGATTCGGACAACCCGGGCATTAGCCATATTGTCAATGGCGTTCTCGTCCATCCGCGTCCTGCTGATAAACCATCAACGTCATCCGGAGGCGAGAACAAGAGTACAAAATAAGTGCTTAGCTGAGGAAGGAGAGTAAGAATTGTCTCCAGTTAGATATGCAAAGGGAGTAATGCGTCAAATAGTGAAAGTTGTCAGAATAAACGGAGGCGTAAGCGTAATAGCGCAATGTGAGTCCTCCCATTCTCTCGTTCGATCACCATAAGTGTGTAGAATCAGAAGCAGGAGCTAACTATTGTCTCAGGAGTTATCATGTCCCATTCGATACCCATCTTCCTTTATCCGATTATTGTAAAACTTGTTTCATCTGGGGGCATCGCATCCTTGTAGCGATGGCGGAGTTTTATCGTGTTTTCTTTCCTATTAAATTTATAAAGCAATGGCGGAGTATCGTTCTGTTTTCTTTTTATCAGCCTAGGTAGCACAAGCGGCGGATCCAATAGCAAGAATCGAAAATTAAATAAACATTCACATGAATAAAAATGGTTGTCTCGCAAGCCAGACCAGCCGTCCTATAGGGCCTGCGAAGCAGGCCCAAGGATTGGCATCTGGTTTACGAGCGATAAAAATGTATCCTCTATGAGAACTCTGGGAAGTCAAAAAAGTACAAAAAAAGAGAAGAAAAATATCTTTAAGAGCAGGAGCAAAAAGATAATTTTTATCTACAACAGTCAGAATTCGTGTCCCGTCACCGATGACACTACTACTTGACCGATACGAGGCTTGTGTAAGGCAGAGCGGACGGGATACCCAATTTTCCTCGTTCTGTGGTCGTAGATACCATCTTACCTAATTGAGTGGATTATATCCAGGGTGAAAAGTTTTTCATTGATTGGCGAACCAATACATTCAGACACCACCTATATCCCGAGACTACACCTATCTCGTCAATTTTCGTTGCTTTCCTAGTAGAGACGTCGCTTCTAATTCCCTGCCAATGATTGAGCGCTCAAGATGAATAGCAAATGCAGATACAATGACAATAATGTCTTGGTCAAAATTACACAATGAAGCGAAACTGCCACTCTCACGCACTTCCCTAGAATCGATGTATCGCACCGCCTACAAAAGCCTTACTTATGAAGAAACGAGTAAAAATGACAGTATGAAATTAGAAAACTACAGAGAGCGGAAGAGGTAAACTTGGTATTGTACCCGGGAGACAAAGACGATAAAACTTCTCCATTCTGTCGAGAACTTGGGCTCGCGCTCTCCAATCACCGCATGTACTGTCTCATCAGATCGCTCGCCTTCTCGATACCTTGCCCCAGCGCCTGAGTAATGTTCTCCAAATCCTCGCCAGCGGTTCCCGCAAACCGTCTCGCCAGCTCGCGCGCCGTCGTCTCGAGGCCACCAAAGTCCCCGCTATCCGGCCTCGCGTCTTCCTCTTCCTCGCGGCCAAAGTATGCGTTCGAGGATATAGCAGTTGCACCATCGAAGTTCTGAAGGCGGCTTCGTGCTTCCGACTGCGCGCTGGGGTCGTACGCGTTTCTGCCGAAGAATTCATCCGAGGAAATCGCCTTCTGAGTGCCGAACTTTTCACGAGCGTAGCGTTCCGAATCGTCTAGAGAGCGTTGTTAGCATGTTGTCGTGGCTGTTGCACGAGGTCCGAGAGCCTTACCATCGACTGGTCTGGTGCCAGTGGAACCAAAGCCGCCCATTTTCTTGGGCGCTGCAGCAGCAGCAGCAGCCTTGGGGGCTGCAACCTGGCCAAATCCCAGTCTCGCCATCTGTGCTGTCGCCTTTTCCGTGTCGGCTTTGGTTGTGCTTCCGCCTCTCGTGGGTGACAAGGGCGTCGCGCCCACACTGCTCGTGCGGTTCTTAACTTCCTCAGCAGCTTCGGCTTCCGGATCGTAACCCAGCTTCGCGACCCTCTCCGCCTCCTCTTTCGCCTTCTTCTCGGCAGCTTCGAAATCGATGTCCGCAGCGACAACCTTCTTAGCGCCGATCTTTTGTGCCTTCTTGCCCGATAGAACGCCGGAACGTCCCTTCCCGCCCACCGCTCCACCTGTACCTGGCTTCGCTCTTGTGGCAGCAGCGGCAGCCGGGACCGCTTTGCTTGCGCTGGAAACGGCAGCAACCGGTGGAGTCCCGGAAGGCGTTGAGGTCTTTGCGCCAGCAGCGAGTGGGGATTTCGGCCTCGCGGTACCGTTGCCAGCTGCGTTGGCGTTTAAGAACGGCGAAGCGCTTCTGCTGACAGGAGTGCCAGTTCGCGAAGGTGACGGCGAGGGCCGCTTGATGGCCGGCTTGTCCCATGACGAGAAAAAGTCCTCTTCCTCCTCATCCGCTGTGACAACGATAGTCCCTTCTTCAATGACGAATTCCGGGTAGCTGGTATTCGGAAAGGGGGTAAGTTCGCAGTCAGCGATAGCTCAGCAAACAATAGAAGCCAGATGGATGGATGGTGCGAGCGTACAGTTTCTTGTCCTCAGCCGATCGCTTCTTGATTTCCTCCTTGTACTTGACTGCCGCGTTCGAGGTGTATTTGACTTTGGCGTCCTTAGAGGACAGCGCGGCAGAACCGCCATTATCGATGAAGAACTCTTGTATCGCCTTGTTCCCGCCGACTTTCATGAGCCGGAGCTGGTCCCACGTCCATTCTATGGTGCAGCGCGTGTAAGCAGGGGGTCGTGTCGGCGAATGCACAGCTAAGGGGTAGGCAAGAGCTCGCGTGTAGACATACGGTCGAGGACGGTGGACCGAACGAAGGAGATGTGGACACCGAGGTTTCGATGGACGGCCGAGCAGTCCAGACACAGGTAGATGCCGAACGGGACGGACGCCCAAGTGGGCGCTTTACCGCCACAGTCGAAGCAGACCTGAACAGAAGAAGCGGCAACGTGTTAGTTAGACAGCGTCGACGGTGCGCACTAAGCGGCTGATGGGTACCTTGTTGGCCGGCTTTGACTTGAGCTTCTCAAAGATCCTTTGCGACTCGGATTTTTCGGCGAGAGCAGCCATGGCGAGAGCGATTGGCGGAATGGGCGATTGGTGGCGAGGGGATTCGAAGGATGCAAGATGTGGATGTCGTCTGTCGAGTGCGAAGAGAAGGGGACAGGCCAGCTAGCAGGAGTGGCAGCTGGCTAGTGTTGCTAAGTAAGCTTTGGCGCTGGCTCTTGGCTTCAGTTTTGTTCATGTGGAATGGCGGCCTATATAGGTACACAGCACTGCACAAAGCACATATCTACGGCACCAATACGACATCGACATCCCTTTGACGGCTGCTCACGATGACAATTGGATGCTAGCCCAGGTGCCTCTGTAGCACGCTGACACGTTGGGCCTTGAGACAGCGGCCTCGGCATACGAACAGTGCTTCCTTGCGTGGCGCATACGGCCCTCGCAAGTTTTGCTCAGGTGCATTGCATTGAAACTCGCGCCTGGCAAAATGTCTGCTGTTTGGCGGTATGCGGCCCCCCCTTTAGCTTCTTATAAAACATCTCGTCCATACCGAAGCAGGAGAGCGCATTCTAACTCCATTCTCGGCGTGTTCGTTCAGCTGGTTTACCGGACTGTCCCAGACTTCTAGGCTGGCCCTGGGCGGCGGCCTGATCGCATACGGGCTCGTCGGCTCATATCTGACCGACAGAGCCGAGGAAACCTTCGGACTTGTTCCCACAGAGGAAGATAAACAAAAGCTCAGAGGGCTGGTGCCGAAGATATCCGTCGTGGAGCATGGGGGTCGATCACAGGACAAAGATATCGACGCACAGCTGGAGGAGTTGAACAAGTCGCGTTAACATGGCGGATTGGACAGATATATTTCTAGATCGGATGCAGATATTTCCCGATCGAAGCTTGACCCACTGTAAAAACTCAACAAGTGAAAATAATGGACCCAAGATGACTGCTCACTTGGTTAACAGTGGTCTAAAAAGGTCAAGGCGGCGAATTTGAATGTGGAGCTGGTGCACTGGCTAGTTTGACCCGGTGACTTGCTGAGATTAGCATTTTATGGCTCGAGTACTTTTATATTACAATGTTCCTGCCTCCTGGGAGACTTCATATACAGACTATAAAATATAAATCTCAAAAGCTCCGGACCATGGCTAAAAGTGAAGGCAAAGACGCAAGATAACCGAGAAAGACGACATCTACAGCTTAGCAACCATCGAGCTCGACTTCTGTATCTGCTGGATCGCCTCCGAGACCATCTCCTCGACGATAGCCTTCGCCGGCTTGATCTCGTTGCACACGGCAGCGACCTTGCCCATCAGGAAGGGGCGGGCGGCATCCATGGTATCGTCGTCCAGCTTGTCTTCCTTGTCCAGCTGCTCGATATCATACTCAACGGGGATGACACCCTTGGCTGTCAGCTTGGTGATCTCGTCCTTCCTGTTCTCCTCCCAGTTCATGATGTACGGGTTCTTCCGGACACGCAGCGGGCGGCCAGTGAAGATGATTGTCCGGACATTGTCATCGTATCCGGATGTGATGACAGCTTCCTGGTGAGCCTTTGGCGCGCCGGCCTCCTCTGCGAGGATGAAGCGGGTTCCGACCCAGGCGGCGGATGCACCCATGGCGAGGACGGCAGCGAGACCCTTGCCGTTGAAGATACCGCCAGCGGCAACAACGAGGACATCCTGGCCGGTGAGCGGGGACTTCTTGCCCTTGCAGATATCGACGACGGTAGGGATGAGAACGGATGTGGGAACACTAGTAGCAGTTTGTTAGTACATGCATTCGCTACCATCTAAAAAGTCAGCGCAGTGTATGTTGACTTACTTTCCGGTGTGGCCACTATTAGCAACCCGAGCGAGATTTGTTAGCAGACTGTAAGCACAGTGGGGGTCCTAGTCTCAGCTGAGAAGATCGCTTACCCTCCTTCACCTCCCTGGGCTGTACACTTGGGTTAGTCTTCCTGTTTGATCAAATTGAGGAGAAATGTTTCAAGACTTACCACAGATGATATCGCAACCAGCGTCGATGCACTTCTGAACGTGCTTGGGGTGACCGATCATGCTAGATGTACCGTTTAGCCCGTGTTTTCCGAGGGACTCCGGCCGCACGAGCCTACTCACTTCATGTACGGAATGCCAGCCTTGTGCAGCTTGTCGACGACGAATCTTGGTGGGACGCCGACAGCAGACACGAAAAGGCTAGCCTTCTCAGCGATGACGATATCGACCAGCTCCTCCAGCTTGCCCTTGGTGTAGTCGTAGTTGGTCTTTCTGGCGCTACCGCCGACCTGAGGCAGCAGAAGGTCGACACCGAAGGGCAGGTCTGGCTTGGCCAAGAAGCTCTTCAGCTCTTGGATCTGCTCGCGGAGCATTTCCGGCGAATAGCCGACGCCACCAATGACACCTAGACCGCCGGCATTGGAGACTGCGGCAGCGAGCTTTGGGCCGGCAGCGACGTTCATACCAGCCAGGAGGACTGCGAACCAAGGCGTCAAGTCAGCAACTGAGCGGGATCACAGCGGTCTAACTGCGCGAGAGAGCGAACAAGTGTCCTTACCTGGGTGCTTGATGCCGAAGAGCTTGGTGATGGGAGTGGCGATGGCTGGCAGAGCGGCATGGTCAGCAAAGTTCTCGTAGCACGAGAAGAACTCTAAGGTCCAGAGGCATGCGCGTGCTTACTCGACATCTTGGATGGTTCGGTTGACGCGTATAGGTCTATATACTCCGGCTATGGCAAGAAGAGAATTTGGCCTGGAAACTCGAGAGGACTGGAGAGGATGAGGAAGAAGAGAGAGGTTGGCGCAGCGGAGGATATTTAACGGTGGAAGGAAAGCCTGGGGAAGGATGAAAGCGGTATTCGGTGACGGTCTGGTCCGGGGAACGGTTAACGACTCTTGCTTCACTTTGACTCGGCACACAGCCCTCGGAGTTTCAACTGGTCCTGGCCACTCAGCGAGCGCGAGCCCAACGGCGGCCTGCAGTGACCTGCTTCCTTCGCATACGCAGTTCCTTCGTCCTGCCTGTTCCTGGCTCGCGACAGTGAAGAACTGCGCGTGACGGTCCAGCCGAGGCTGCCGGAGAACCTGCCTCACATGTTCAGCCCCGGTCCGCGTTTGGCGGGCGTCGCTGGGCCTGTCGCTGAGCCTGATTACCGAGGTTTAATATTCCCCACAAGACAGCCCGTTTGCTGGGCGGCCTGCATCACCGCTGGCGCCGATGATGGAATGCCTGCATGCGTCAACTGTCTAATCTGATCCATCTCGCCCCCTAGCTCATGCTGAAATGCTGCTTTCGACCACGTGTGGTGGGGGCACCACGGTTCCGGCGGTGCACCCCGGTCGGGTTGGTGGCCGCTGTGTATGACATCGACGTTGGCTGGAACTAGCACTCCATGCTGCGGAATCGTGACAGTTGTATCATGATGGATCGTTGTAACACTCGGGAATTCGATGTCGAGAGGCATAGAGGGGTGTTCAGCGTGTGTGGGTGTTGCCGCATACACTTTGCACGGTAGCAATTTATATATTCCGCGGGCTCCGATATGTCGTCGCAACCTGCAGAAATTTCCGTCCGCGTCCCAAGTGCCACCAACCCAACAGCTGCAAGCTTCGTTCCTCAGCAGCAGTGCGACATGACCTCACCTGTGCCTCCGAGTCTGCATCGCCGCCAGGCTGGAAGATGATATCGGCAGCCGGTCGGGTCTCTTCCTGCATGCACCTTCGGCGTCTCGTATGCCCATGTCGTTGACTGTGGGGCCGATCTCATGCTCAATTGCGTCCCTTGCATATCGCCTCCGTCCTAGGAACCTTACCTCGCTCGCACGGCCCCGCTGTGCAAAGGCATATAGACTCTCCGCTTTCCGTACCACCCTCAGCGGGGTCCCTCTGCTGCCGCCCAAACGCTATATATTCCAGCAGCGACGCAGTTTCATAGACCTGAAGACCATGTCATTCCATTTGGATAGCGCAGCCGATTATATCATCGTCAACGAACTCGCCTTGTAAGTGAGATGAACTCATGGGGAATGCCAGTTGGAATCGCCGCTAACTGCACTTCGGATAGGCCTGCAATTGTTGGCCATGACGCATGGCACCGTGAAAAGCCTCAGCCGGTCGTCGTCAGTCTGAGGATCAAGACGTCCGTCGGCCTAGCTGGTTCTACCGACCACCTGGCACATTCCATAAACTATGGCAGTGTCTGCAAAGCAGCTACAAAGGCCATCCAAGAGAACAAATTCCACTCTCTCGAGCATCTTGCCGAGAATCTTGCTGGTATCATTCTCGGAGACGAGCTCCGGGCCGAATGGGTCAATGTCAAAGTCGAGCAGCCTAAAACGCTGCTCAGAGCGGATGCCGCAGGGCTCGACATCGTTCGCCGAAAAGACGGAATCCGTGAATGCCAAGATAAAGTCACCATCAAGAATTTGAAAGTTGCGACAATAATCGGTGTCAATGACTGCGAAAGGCTTGAGAGGCAGCAGGTGATCATCAACCTCACCCTCTACAAGCCTGCCCAGTCACATAGTTCGCCAAAAGATGGTGGACAGGTTACTGAGAATTCCGAGTCCACAAAACCCATGTTCGCCTCGATATACGACCATAAAACGATATCGGACGTGGTTGTCAAGCGTGTAGAGGCATCGGCGTGCTTAACAATCGAGGCGTTGGTCACATGGATCGCCAAAGTCGCCTGCCTCGATTGCAATGTGGACTCGATCACCGTCCGAGTAGCGAAACCAAGTGCGCTCGCTCTTGCACGATCCTCCGAAGTCGAAATTACAAGGCAGAAGTCTTACTTCCAGTCTATCACTGCTACTCCAAGCCAGAAAGGTGTTCACGACGTATTCATAGCTTTTGGATCGAATCTAGGTGATAAGTTCGGACTGATCCGAGATGCACTGGCGGAGCTGAACAGGCGTGGCGTCAAGGTGCTCAAGACATCCTCTCTCTACGAAAGCACCCCGATGTACGTTGAGGATCAAGATACGTTCCTAAACGGCGTATGTCAGGCACAGACAACCCTCTCTGCCGTTGAGCTTCTCCGGGAGCTAAAGGATATCGAAAACTTGTTCGGGAGGGTCAAGCTAGTCGACAAAGGCCCCAGAAATATCGATCTAGATATCCTGCTCTACGACACCGATGTCATGTCTTTGCAAGAACCCGATCTCATCATACCACACGCATCTATGCTTGAGAGAGAGTTCGTCCTCCGGCCGCTATGCGATATCGCACCGAACCTACCGCACCCGCAGACTTCAGTTACGTTCTCGTCTCACTTATCCGCGCTCCCCGGCTCATCAACCGTCTACCCGCGCGTGCTGCTCTCCCCGTCCATCCCATCCCTCCAACCCACCAGCCAAACCCGTCCAACACACATTATGGCAATCATCAATCTTACGCCGGACTCCTTCTCAGATGGTGGCGTTTACAATCCCGGTAATATCAAGGATGCAGTTAGCCGTGCTGTGAAAGCCGGCGCATCAATAATCGATCTCGGCGGAATGTCTACGCGGCCTGGTGCAGAAGATGTACCAGTGGCCGAGGAACTTGAGCGGGTGATCCCAACAATAGAAATCATCCGGTCGTCCGATGACCCTGCTGTAAGGAATGTCACAATCTCCGTGGACACCTTTAGAGCATCCGTTGCTCGTGCAGCTATAAGTGCCGGCGCCGATCTGATAAATGATATCTCTGGCGGCTTGCAAGACGCAGACATGATCCGGACGGCTATCGAGCTGGATGTCCCGATCGTGCTTATGCACATGAGGGGCACTCCAAAGACGATGAATTCACTGGCTGATTACCCGGATGGCGTCATTGAAACCGTTGGAAGAGAGCTGGAGGAGAGGCTTGATGCTGCCTTGAAGGCCGGCGTCAAGCGGTGGAAGATCATCCTTGATCCAGGGCTAGGATTCGCCAAAACCAAAGAGCACAATCTAGAAATTCTGAGGAACTTCGGACAGCTGAGAGCAAGAAAGGCATTGAATGGGATCCCGTGGCTCATTGGTCCGAGCAGGAAGCGGTTTATCGGAGATATAACCGGCGTCCAGAAGCCGGACGAGCGACAATGGGGGTAAGCTTAGCACTTCAATCATTCCCTCTCTCGTTAATCTATAGCTCAGTATTACCCGGATACTAACTGCCTGGCTGTAGAACGGGAGCGGCGGTGACAGCTTGTGTGGCGGGAGGTGCTGACATTATCCGCGTGCACGACGTGGGAGAAATGGCAAAGGTCGCAAAAATGGCGGACGCCATATGGAGGCAACAGCTTGTAGAAGTAGCCAGATAATCGAATACTTATTTAGTACTCAGTAAAAGAGCAGAGCATAACGTGTACAGCGTGCAGACATCTACAAACTCGCTCCTTTGACGTTGGCGAATTTGCGTTGAATTCCGCTGACTAAGCTTTGTGTGGCGGCGAAAAAGCCAAAAATTGTCAGAGTCAACGGCGTCGATAAGATACGCAGCTACACCATCATCTATCCAGCTTCCTCCCACCACCATCATCCGAGAACCTCATCGCAACACCTGTGCACGGCCTACGGCTACACGCTACAAGATAGAGCTAGGATTAAATCGCCGCCACAGCTTACTGGAACCCCACATATTTCATCATGGCGTAGGTACCCTGGCCTGGCCAACGGACAAGCACAGCTGCAGCTAACCCCCCATCTTTACCACAGTTCCACAAGACGCGAGTGGGCAGACGAAGACGAGTTCGATGACCCAAATGCCCTCCCCGCCAACGAGATCATCGCCAACCCCGATGGCACGAAAACCATGATCACATACCGACTAGCAGATAACGGCAAGAAGATCAAAACCACTCGCAAGATCAAGATCTCCGTCGTCAAGGAGCGAGTAAACCCCCGCGTCGCTGAGCGAAGAGAGTGGCCCAAATTCGGCAGAGAGAAGGGACATCCACCGGGACCCGATCTGACAACGACAACTATCGGCGAGAACATCGTGTTCAAGCCTAACCCGCAATGGAGGCAAAAGGAGAAGGACGAGGAGGCAACAGGCTCGGTCAAGGCGCAACTCAAAGACAAAAAGGTCTCTTGCCGTATCTGTCAAGGCGACCATTTCACCGCGAGATGTCCCTTCAAAGACACACTCGCCCCCGTTGGAGAAGCTCCACCTGATGATTCCCGGCCTGGCTCTCCAGATCTTGCGGCAGCTCCAGGCGGCAGCTACGTTCCCCCACATCTGCGGAACAAGGGCAAGGACGCCGGCCCCGGCTCATCCTTCAACAGTGGACGTGAACGCGATGATCTTGCCACGCTGCGTGTTACGAACCTCAGCGAGTTTGCAGAGGAGCAGGATCTTCGGGATATGTTCGAGCGGTTCGGAAGAGTTACAAGAGTGTTTCTGGCGAAGGACCGGGAGACCGGCAGGGCCAAGGGATTCGCATTCGTCAGCTATCAAGATCGGATGGATGCTCAAAGAGCGTGCGAGAAGATGGATGGCTGTAAGTCAACGCTGTTCTGGAGACCACAAAATTTACAACGAGAACTAACTTGTTTATGCTATCTAGTTGGTTACGGTCACTTGATCTTGAAGGTCGAATTCGCCAAGCGTTCGCAATAGTTTGCGGATGGTCCACTAGCTCCGATTGCTCAACCAGCAACCAAGTTCACCGCCATCGGCCAAAGAACGAGAGCCGCGAGATCCTAACCACGTTTTGGCCATGTGCCAAGCTACTCTCTTGGTGTTCCGGATTTCGATATTCCTACTAATGCGCAAAGCATATTCCACCCCAAAAGCTCCAAAAGCTCTTGTCTGTCGGTTTTCTCTACCTAATGTCTGCAATGTTTGGGTGGGATCTGGTGTACCTCTTGCAAATTGTGTACTTTTCGCAGATCCGCGTTCTGATGTATGCGAGCTCTTTGCTACGCATTATCCTTCATGGCCCTTTCTTTGCATTATTCCAGGATATGTCGATTTCAGAACACAACGAATATATACCTTGTCAAGGACAAAAGCCGGCTCAAATCCAGTGATTAGCGAATAGGCCAATCGTAACTTATATGACATCTATGAATGGTTTCCGTTTGCAGCCGAGATCCTCACGATGGCAAAGGCAATTTTGTGTAGAGTGATAAGATAGACTCGATATAGAAAGAAAACAGGACTGCCGCAATGGGAGCAACAGATTGCGTCGCATTCCGCCTAGTCAACAACCCGATGCGGCGATGCCTGCAATGAGGAGCCGCAAGGGGTACTTTCATCAGCTGGCTCTAAGCTGGAATGTACATTATATCCTGGGAAAGCATCCTAAACTCCGACATTCTTGAAGCAAAATCTAACCCCTTTGCAAGTGTATTCATTTAAGGACAGCTACGACTCGCAGTTACTTTGATCGTCTTCGTACACGTGTATCATGGACTTCTCGACGAAAATCGACATAACAATCATAATCGAACGATGATTGAGTATTCGCACCGACCAACGTTCAAATAGGAGCTAAATAGACGCATAGACCGCCTATATTGCGATTGAGCCAACTGGAACAGAATTTTGGTTCAACCCACTACCTATTCGTCACGGTCTTACTATTAAACACTGCTAGTCAAAAATCGCAACTGCTGGTCTCCCGATGCAAGACAACATACTAGTTCCATAATATATAGCCGCGTGGCTATAACCAGCTATTCTTCGATTCAAGTCTCTATCGATATCTCTTCGCATTTACCCGCTGCGTTAGTCTCCGTTCAGAGGACACAACGAGACATAGTAACTGGCACTATATATAACTTCCAGATTATACCAGTACACGCTAGCATAGCGCCCGTCCGAGCAACATCCGTATCTAATCGATTGTCTTACAGGGCCGGCTACCGTGCTTTCCTGATCAACATTAAGAAGGAATAGACACTTACGCAGATATTGACTATAAGCTCCAAAGATCCACAAGTAAGACAGACCGCGGCGTCTCTGCCTGCTTTATAGTGGCTGCAGCGTCCAAATTTTAAATCCCCGAGTCCTCGATACAATCCGCTACCGGGCCAAAATCAATTAGTCTTGGATATGTCAGAGACACTGATCGGGACGGCGCCCAGTGAGATACAAACCACCGAACCAACAACATCGCCCACCGATCATGTACGTACGTATTCCCGTTTTCTTCACTTCAATGACGATATATATTGCCTTTGTGTTCCTCTACTGTTGTGTAGTGGGTGAGTTCAAAGGTGGGATGCATATTAAACGGACTAACAGGCCGGTCGCCGCGATATGCATATTCAGGTGCATCCAGGCCACATCCCGAATGATAACAAGGAAATTCTGACGGTGCCCTTGGTGCTGTTGGCGTTCTCGATTGTCGTTGTCGGGCTGCGGATATGGACAAGAGCGAGGATGGTTAAGTTTCTCGGGCTAGATGACTGGTTCATTCTGGGAGCTCTGGTACGTACGACGGATTGAATTTAGCTTTATACATATATCTCGTCTCTTAATCTAGAGCCATGTTATGCACGATAGTCGGAAAACTTGCTGATTATCACTGCAGTGTAGTGATATTGCAGGGACGATGCTCTCTGTGGCAGGTAGGGAGTCAAATTCCTATTTGGATTAACAGCTGGATGCTTTGTGATACTAGAGCAATCATATATCTATAGGCACTTTCAAAGGAGAAGGGAATCACATCACCGACCTCGAAGACTATGAGATAATATACGTGCTCAAGGTATACATCACACCGCGTGAATATATCACATCCCGGAGCTACCAAACGTTAAACGGTATTATAGATAAAGCTCAGCTAACGTAATATCATGACTCGATTAGCTCCTGTACGCTGAGGTTATCTTGCAGCCCGTTACGCTGAACCTTATAAAATTTTCGATACTCTCGTTCTATCTGCGACTGCCGGGCACCAATCGCTTCCGCTTGTTGACCAAAATTACATATGCATTTGTTGCAGCCATGATGGTCGCATTTATCCTTACGTTGGCGTTTGCTTGTATACCAGTTAGCCGGCAATGGGATCCCTACGAGACACGGGGAAGTTGTATCAACAGGTCGCTCTTCTGGCACGTTATCCTCAGCTTGAATGTTGCTACAAACCTGTGGATCCTCCTGCTGCCGATGCGGATGCTTCTCGGTACGACACGCAAGTAATATATGACACACGGAAATAGACACCAGTTGGCTGACGAACTTTGCCACATACAGCGTTGAAGGTAGAGCGACGGCAGAAGATCATGGTTCTCTGCATCTTTGGCGTTGGGTCAATGTGAGCAGTCCCGGGTCCGCAACGCATGCTGACGTCTACTCATGTTGTATTTCGCAATGGCTGCGCTCAATAGTGCGACGATAGCCTCGATACTAGCACTGGCTGAACTGCCGCTCGCGATAAACGATCCGGATAAAACATGTAAGAGCTCCTGCCCTTTTTCCAGCCGAGTCAACATCCGTATTCTAACTTATCGCGTGCTCAAGGGGGTTCATGGAGGTTGGCTGTATACGCCGCAGTAGAAAACAACTTTGGCATCATAGCAGCATCGGCGCCCGCCCTCAAACCCCTGGTTGGAAGAACTGCAAAAAGAGTCAAGAGCAGCATAGGCTCAAGGTTCTCTACGACACTGCGGTCATCACAGGCTGGGTCGAGTGGACCCGGGGCTAAAGGATCGGGGGATTCGACGACCGTCGCAGGCACCACAAGCACGAATACCACGAGCGACCCAGGCGCCAGACAAGTGGCATCGAGGCCCGAATTATCGCATGGCTTCCACATATCTGAGGCCGTGAAGAAGTTCATATCACCCAAGATGTCCCTCCCCAGTAACAGTCAAGAGACCACCAACAGGACGGGGAACACTAGCTACCATACTGTAAGCCGAACCAAGAACCCCGACTTAGTGCAGCTGGCGTACCGTATCTCGAGAATTCGGATGCTAATTAGCCAATGCCATCGATAAATTTATGTATATAGGCACTGGCGTCTCGCACCCACCGCAACTCTGCCGTCCTAGACACGATAGGCATCCTGCCACCCCAAGCGGTCTTTCCGCGAAATGCTGCGGGAAACGGCAACAGCAGACAGACGGCACGTATGTTCGCAGCGGAGGACGACGGACCGGCGGAAATTCACCACATCCGCGACTGGCAGCTTGACCAGAACGATTACTGCCTCGACGTGACTACGGAGCATAATCTCCCACAGCGCCCGCAGAGGACATACCACCAGCCGGCATCCATAGACTCGAGCCCAGGACTATCCCCGGAAAGTGTCGCTGACGGACGGAGGATGTCTCAGGTCGAAAGCATCGGGTCCGCTGTCTCGCCGACGGATGTAGCGACGGATGTAGCGACGGACCGGATCATCGAGGCTCCTAGCGGCAATACGGCGGTAGCAGCGACTTTAGAAAGGGAGGGAGGCAGCGAAAACCAGGATGATAAGCCGCCGGTCGATCACGTCGGGTCACATGGAGAGTGTGAGCCCTCTGGCGGGTACGTATGATGAGGCGAATTCTGTGCGGATAGCAATTGATTTTCTGTTATGTAAAATGCGATAAGACCTTGCTGGTCATGTCGAAGAGTGCATATGCCACGTTCCAGGAATTCTAATTTTTTGGCCATAGTGAGAGCTGAATACGAAGACTGTCAGGCTAAGAGCCTTCTTCGACGTGCATAACGGAGTAAAGAAGAGCGCTGCAAGAAAAACAGTGCGTAAGGTGGGCGAAGAGGCTGGCACGGCCACCTGCCAGTACAAAAACAGCTTTCTTCAGGCAGTAATAAAACGGGGGAGGCCTGTGTGTACACCGTTACAGCAAAGCGGATCTTGCATTTTTGTCATAGGCAGCCGCGGATGGGGACGTCCATCGTCGCCGCCCCTTGCCTTGACAGCAGAGTCGTATCGTCGACGACTCTCACGCCAGGTGGACCGGATGTGTAGACAAACACTCGAATACAAGATTTTCGGATGCTACGTGTGCTGGACGGAGCTGACACGGCAGCAACGAATATGCAAGATCGGCTTTGGAGCATCAGAGCGTATGAACGTATCGTATCATCTATGACAGCTGAGCTGTGCGTGCGTCTGTGCTACGATCATTCTCTTGGTTTGTTTACTGATTTTCTTCTTTTTGAGATATTATTATATTTCGATGCACGGATACATCGGCACTGTTGGCAATTCTTCATCTGGTCCGCGGCAGGAGCAGGGACCTGTGATGCACTGCGAGGCATGCTGCCAGTCACGCTTGCATAATGGACGCGATTTCTAATTTGCAGAAGCGCCTGTTTCAATCGGTGGCCACCATCCGTCCATCCGTCTTTCCATACTTCCTTCCTTCCTTCCATCCTTCCTTCCTTTCTTCCTTCCATCATGGGTGGGCGGATGGAAAGGGTAGACTGGTTCGTGGTAGTTCGAGCAACCGGAAGGGACAGGCATGGGGCATGTTGTAGTCCAAAATTGCCCATGAGGGCACAAATGTGTACCTTGTACATGGGGAACCGCCAGTTGAACCCTCCGGCTGGGACCGAGGGGTCGAGTCAGAAAGTTTGGGGATGTCGGACCGGTATCAGATTGCAGCCGTAGCCAGGGAAATGCTGGGAGGGGGGAGCGCGCCACATGACCTATCATGCGGCAGGATGGTCTTGTCTGCGTATCGCCTCAGAGATAGATGGAATAATGGGAAGAGGGGAAGGTAGTACAAACAGTAAAAGGAGGGTTGGTGGTCTTGCATTTGCATCTGCTCTTATTTTCGTCCACCTCTACTGACCTGACACGACATATTTCTCGCCCAAGCTGTCGGGTCAGAAACGGCATGTAGATGGCAAAGCCAAGAGGATCGAAAAGCATAAGTTTCTCGCATTGCATGAGCTCGAGGAAGGGTGTCCTGGCAGCCGGGGAGATACATATATGCAATGGTGACCAATCGTCATCAGATACTCACAAGTATGCATGCATGGTCAATCCGGATGGTAAATGGACGCCGGGCGACCTTTTTGCAAGCTGGGTACTTGGACCATGCCGCTGGCATTACATGCGAGTAATAAAGCATCTCTCTAAAAGTAGTATTATTATATTTATATTATCTCGCAATTGATACCGCAGACAATGCCGTCCGCCGCTTCCGATGGTAACGCTACCTGCAGCACACGTAGCCGAAGTTATCTGGATGGCGGAATCCGACAGCCATAGGGAATCTAAGCCGGCTCTTTTTCGAGTCGGAGCTCAAGCCGAGCTCTATATATCTGAAGATAACTATTTTCGATTTCTGTCGCGAAACGCGGCTGCTGGCTTTGGCATGAGACAACAGGCATGCATGTAGCCAAGTCAGTTTCTAAGAATGTTCCCAAACTTCGAGCAGCATGCAAAGAATAGGTATCATGTATCATATCTACGTCTACACGTATCTAATCATGTACGCTGAGGGAACTCCGTTGGCTAGAAAGCAAGGAGACAAGACGCAGAGATTGTCACATTAGGTCAAGTTCTCGCATGATGTAGGAATCGATCTTCGAAAATATCGTCGTCATCAGGACGAATATCCCGGAGTTAACGGTTGCAGGCATTGATTTGAGTCGAATCGTCGACTTGGACCAATTCTGGTAATTACCACTGTCTGGATTATGGAGGCGATCGATTTCAAAGATGCATGTATATGCGTACGCATGTATTTTAAGAAGCCAGGTTTCGGTTACTTACATTGCCAGAGATTCCGCGGTCCATAAGCGTAGGATTTGCGGCACCTGAGTGCATCATCCTAACAAAGATGAATTGAAGACACCAACAGCAGAATTCAGGGCCAATGAATTCCTGAAACCCACGACTTGACCTACGGTACCAGCTGTACCGGTGAATCTGTGAGTAGCTGAGATTCTGTAAAGCAGACCCGACAGTTTGGTCGAGCTCATTGGCCGCATCTGGAAGTCATTTCCGAAGGGCTTCTACGAGTTTGCCGGTTCCGTGAACGGGTGCTCGCAGTAGCGCTATAAGGAGCCGTTTCAACGATGCAGTTCTCCGTATGAATGTCCTTCTGATGAATCTGTTTTTTGCAACACAAGGCTTGCTGAACGAGCCGAGAAGAGCTCGTCACCCTAAGTTATCCCAGGCATCTTTTGAAGGTAGATAGATGCCTTAGCCGGATACTTTACAAGGTGCAGGCCCCGGAAATCTGCACTGCTGGCCGGCTGGGCAGCTGGAGGGCTTGCTCCCGAATTCCGTCCCTAGTTGTCGGCAATGATATATTTGTCGAGCCCTGGAAACCAGGATGGTCATTTCCAAGGGCCCGAGTATCTGTCCCGTCAATCCTGTTCTGCCATGGCCAGCCCTGTTGGCAATCATGGCAGTTGCCACGCTATGAGGCTTCGACCGAGAATCGCAAGGTTGCATGGGCCCATGGGGCGTGTAGTATACAAAATATATGCACGTTCATGCACTGTCTCGCAGCGGGGAAGTCGGAAGCAGCGCCTTGGTGGCCACGGGGTTCAGATCCAGCTTGCATACGAAGCGAAATTCTGAGATAGACTCGTATATTATCATGGGAGGGCTATCAGCTTGATTTGTTATCGTGATGGATCCTAGTAATCGTCGAGGCGAGGTTGCGAGCAGGCCCTAGTAGATCGGATCGGTTCATGACCAATGCCGAGAGCGTCATGTCCACAGGTGAGCTGCATGCCTGCTCATGGCTTGAGTTACCTGCTGGCAAGCCCAATATCACCCGCTAAACGAGAGCGATCACATGAGATATGCGGGTGAGAGCATGCAAGACTCGGGAAGGGGCAAAACACTCCACGGACCCGTCTACGAATTCGCGCGAAGCACTTGATCCTCAACATCGATTGATGCATAGGGGACGGTAAACGAATGGACGGTCACCACATGGCCACTTGAACATCAGTATTCACTAGAAAGCTTACTATTTTTTTTCAAACGAAGGACAAAGATCTCGACATCAGTGGTAACCTAGTCCCTAGTCCTCCTTCGAGCGCTTAGCACAGAACGCAAAGCTGAGAAAGCCAAGCTGATATATACAAGGAGGTACCTAGGGCTCGCGACCGATAATGCAGGAACATGCATTAGATCCTGTGACGTTGTCTATGCACTCTCTTCGCTTCGGGGTCTGTGTGTACTTGAGACCGTGCATGGTTTTGACTCTGGTGACGAGAAACCTAACGTGGCAGAGAAACAGAGGGAGTAATCAACCTACATCGCGCAGTTATATTAATTAGTTTTTTTTATTCAGGAGAGAATCCACATGTAACCAGTTCGCATTATGGCGCCAAACAGATTTTTGTCTATAGAAAAAAAAAACGACGAGAAAGCTGAAAAAATTACTAAATGAACAGTGAGGGGGATTGTATGTTGACTTTCGTATGCGATGAGCGATGAATCGATGACCTGCGTATGCCTCAAGTACGGAAGCGCACCTTATACTAGCCGCCATGATAATTTCGAATCAAGTATTAAAGTTTGCGCGTGGGTTTTACAAGATCGAAGTTGTGGAACATGTCAAATGGGCTTATTACTTTATTTGTGTGGTTTGTCAGAAGAAGCGTGAAAATTCCCCGAGGGTTCCTCTCATACGTTGTTTATATGTACATCACTGTCGTACTAACCGGGGAGGATGTAGACAGATGACAGTTGGGATTTCCTGGGTTTTCTTTGGTGGTAAGGGCCAGCAACCGGCTCGCCCGGCTGTCCACCTGCTAATTTGAATGCGGCGGTGGGTCGCAGACTGCCGTTCGTCGATATAGACTGTGAACTATGGTGAGATGGAAGGGATGCAGAGGAATAAACTCTGCCCCAGATCGACCGTACGTACCAATCACAGAAAGCGGAACGCTCGCCTTGTGCCGTGGTCTTGCCGTGGCATTTGTCTTGCGCTATTATGAATTTGGTCGTCATGCATAATTGACATCCTTGTCTGCAGCTTCGGCAATCCTGGAGAATGCAGACCCGGAGTGGAGTGCTCCCTGGCCAGGTCGCCCTCCCAGTCTACCATGCGGGAGCGCCGCGATATAATATGCAGCTGGATACATCAATGTATGTACATACCAACGTCCGTGCAAGCAATATACACGCATATACGCACGTCTGCAGTAGACTCGTCTGCATGAAAATGCATTGCGTGGTTGGTACATACAGGGTGCTCGAGTACTTACATGCTTATCGACGTACGACCGCGCCGTACAGAGCCCCTTGGTGTCGTCGAGCTGGATATTTCTCAGACACGCTAAGGCAGCTTTCCGCGTTGTTCAGTGTTGGCATCCCACAAACAGCATGCAGGCAACGATGTCTTTCGCTGTCGAGCATCGATCTCGCGGCCATTCTGTATTCTCGCCACTAGCCAAGTTAAGCTGAAAAAGAAACACGATTGCTTGAATTGTTAGCTGCCAATTCGCCGGGATAGCTGAAGCGACAATGCGGGTCTTGTTAGACGGCCTTCGGCGGGATCTAGAACTACGCTGCTTGCCTTGTCCTTGCCAGCCGTTCTCTCGCGTAAGCGTGAGGGGCGGTACCTCAGCAAGGTTTTGGTTAGTAGCTCTGCAGGCGCAACAGAATGGGGAATGCAATTGAACGGCGATGGCCAATGAGCAGGCTCCTCGACCGTCGTCGAAGCACAGTGCAGAAAATCCCTCAGGCTGCGTGGGAAGGGAGGGAGACAGGGAGGCAGGGAACGGACTGAAGGAGCGAGGGAGGGAGGGTCAAGGGAGCTGGTGGTGGTTTCCCGCGGCCGCGTGGCAGTCGATGGAGGTTGAGCTGAAGAGCGCCGGGGGGGCTGACCGCGAGCCGGGGAGGAAAGAGCGACCAGGTTACACAAGGCTAAAACCCGGCTTGAGGCTTCACCACGCCCCGCCGCCGCCCAGCTCGGGCAGGTCATCAGCTGGTCTTCTCCAGGACCTGTCCGTACAAGTGGCACTGCTGGCTGGCCAGGACTGGAATGAGGGCGTGAATGCAGTAGTTTCCGACAGCAGGCGGGCGGGCTTATCGTACCGTTGTTAGCGGACCCTTAACTCCAGGTAAACGCGGAAGTGTGCATTGCTCCTCTGAATGCATCGTTTCTCGTCGAGAGAACAATCAACAGTGCATTTCATCGCCTGCATCGAAGCATTCAGCCAGCAGACGAGCTCCGATGATGCGTCAATCAGGCATCCAAGCTGGACAGCAATTGAACATAGACCCACTGCGTGCGGCTATCCGTCCGTGCTGACCGTGAACAGGATTTCCATGATATCGAAAGGGAGTGTGGCGAGCTCTTCTGCGATCCCGAAGGCACGGTCTGCATGGTCCCGTCCGAGGACATCCATGGCCGGAACGGGAACATTAGTTTCGAGTTCAAATCCCACCCAGCCTCTGCCGTGCCTCCCTGCCTGGGAAGCCGTCGAAAGCTGCAGCCAATTGGAGGCCTGGTCTGATGCTCTTTACGTGATGAACCTCGTTCATCCAGATGCACGTCACTCGCCTGCGGATTCGAGAACTGGACAGCGGTCCGTCTAATGTAAAAATTACGCCCGTCGCGGGACTCGGCAACCCTAAATTCTAAACAAGTGTCAGTAGCTTGCTACGGAGCCAGTTCCTCGTCGTCCAGTGCCGGACTTACGAGACCTGTGGGGTGCAGGGGATAATGAATGGCGTCGTGTGGAGGGAAGAGAGTAAGGAACTCGCAGCGCCGTGTGGTGTTAATTACCTCGAGCCCAACGGCAGAAGGTCAACTTCGACCGACACCCAATCACCATCTCCAGCGCACCACCATCACCACCGCATCCACCATCGCTGCCAGCCGTAACCTGCCTGCCTACCTGACTGCCTGACTGCCTGCTCGCCTGCAGGAAGCACCCACGATTTCTCTCTAGCCCAGCCCGTCCGGCGGTGTCTGTGTGGCATCTCGGCACCTGCCCCGAGCCCATTTTTCCCGGCCGCACCCCTGGGACATGCGTTTGACGAACCCTCTCAAAACAGCACATCCAACCGCCTGCCTCCAGCACTTCCACGACAGCCAACCTCGCGCTGGACCGCTTCCAGTTTTGAGCCGACGCAACAGATAAAGTGAAGCAGTGCATACTGCTGGCCTCGAGCTGCATCGCATCCCGGCGTCCATCCTCTGGTGCATGCATGTGAAGCACACCTGTCTACCACGGGGGTCTTCCGGCGCCATATCAAGCAAGCATACACTATTGCAAACCGGTTGAATCATAGACGAGGCACATACCCTCGGTCGCTCCAGTTACCTTTGAGATCACGTGGGGACTTCACGACGTCACTCCAGCTGGTCTCTAGGGCCACCGCGAAGGTAAGCAAGATGCCGTCTTAGCTGTGAAGCATCCCCCTCACACTCCTTGACCTCCTAAAATGTCCCTCTCGTTATGGTCACCGAAGCGTGGGCCGGCTGGAAATTAGCTTCTTGGTTTGTCCGATCTGTGTCACCTGCAATGGAATAACACCACTCTCCTCTCTCGCTCCTTGCATCAAAAGGGCCGTCGTCCATTCTCTCGACCAGAGAGCTCTGGGGTTTAAACCGCCCAGTTGGCAGGAAACAAATATCACTGTCAGCGGGCCTTAAGAGACGTCGTAGTCTCGTTGCTACTTTGCTCTGCTCTGCTCTGACTTTGCTGGAAGCTTGCGTCTGGGCCCACGCATTTTCTCACTGAGAATCCAGCCAGCCTCGTGTGCAGAACCGGGTTTCGTTTCCAACGAACTGGATGCAGCCGCCGCTTCCTCCTCTCCTGGACTCAGCTGGCCATCCAGCCGCCGCCCACTGCAAGTCAAAGCTGGTCCCACGCTTCTGACAGGGGACGGACCCTAGGCCGAATTACCCATCGACCAGCTTGATGTGCACTGGACCTTGGCTGTGTCGGAAATCTCGTGATTCCCGGGACGTCCGCGCTGGAATATTTCACACCTCACGCCCTTTAATCCCTCTTACCTGCCATGCTCTATCTTACATACTAAATTATGCAAGGCCAAGTCACTGTGCGCACAATCCGTCCCGAATAACAGTGCCCCTACTCAGTTTCTACAGGGTGCCAGCCATATCCCTTCTTCACAATTTTGCCTGGCTTTGCTTTTTGTCGTTCCTTCCTTTTTCCGCCCATGCTCCTCTTTCCTCAGATTCCAGTGATAGTGGTTCATCAATCTGTTGAGTACCGTTCAGGACTAATACTGCGTTCCCAGCTTGCAAGCCGCTATTCTAGGTATTACCACTCTGCGATAGTTAGGCAGAGGTGAGACTTTGACAATTGAGCGCAGTTCTCTCGAGCAGCGTTGTTCAGAGCTGCGGGAAGGCATAGTACCGTTTCCGTTTTAAGCTGCATTATATCGCCTAAACCGCATTATTACAGCAACCACATTATAAAATTCGGACGACAGCGATCAGGTAATTGGTAAGAAAGTCGTCAAACGATGGCTGACCAGGACGAACAACTGTCAATCCAGACCTCCAATTCCACAGCGGGGAACGAGGCCTCGGAGCCGCCTGCTTCGACAATGAGCACTGTGAACCCGCCTGCCGCCGATAGCAACCGCTCCGATGGTCTTGCATCCGCCTCAAATCCAACCAGCGAGGTCGCAGTCTCAGAGGGAGGAAACCCGCTCCCTCCTCCACCCGGGGATGCCAAAGAGGATCGGGATCCGAGCTCTAACCCCGGCCAACCCTTGACCGATCACCCCCCTCCAGCTCTTATCGAAAAGATTTCCCTAGCGGACAAACCAACTCCGCCCGACGGCCAGCTGCAGGAAGAGAAGTACGTACATTCATCTCATTAGCCCCCAAATTACTACGTCTTCCCACAAGAAAGTTGAAGGAGAAGCAGCGAGGGAAAAAAAAGAAAACAAAGGGTTTTTCTTTTTCTATCGCCCTCGCCCCTTCTAGCTTCTTGGTCCTTTCGTTACCTTTTTCTTGAGACTGCTTCGGCTGCCCTATCACCATCTCCGCCTTTTGAGTTCATATCTGTCACTGCTGGCCTTGTTTTCTTTTTCACCCTCCTTCCCTCCCGTTATCTCTCTATTATAGCTCTCCCTTTGCTTTCCAGCAAAGCAACAGCTCCACCCGTCCCGCTGTCTTGGTTCGCATATGTACGGAGTGGTCTCCTACCCGAAAACATAATAAGCAAAGAATGGTGCCTCGACAACTCTATGGCTTGTGCTCCAACAAACCACAGGGACCCCCTCAATCGTCTTCTCGAATCTATAATAATTGTCAGGCGCAGTGCTCGTCTTTGCCTTCTATTCACCATTTAAAGTTTCCAACATCTTGATCTCAAATTCACTAACTTAACCTTTTCTTTTCTTTTCTTCATGAACATCACTAGGCCACGGTCTGAGTCGAGAGAGATTCAGATATCCAATCCTAGCAAACAGGAGCATTTGACTTCGGGTGTGACCAAGTCTCCTGCTCTTCCACCGCCGCTGTCCTCGAGCTTCAAAAATACCGAACCGGAAACCGTCAGCATTCACGGGAAATCCCACACAACGAGTTCCCCATCTTCCAGTTCAGCATCCCACGCCAACATTGGGTCGAGTACATCGCTACCCGCCCTATCACGAATAATGATGCCCTACCCTCTTACAAATGACGCAGGGAGGCCGATGAGGTATGGTTACGTCCATTCTTTTTTTTTTTTTTTTTTTTTTTTTCTCCGATCCTTGTATCGCGGATGCTGGTCGCCCGATACCATGTCGACCAGGCTGAGAGACTGAGATCGGGCCGTTCCAATCTTGTATTCGAGCGTTCCTTTGTCGCAAGGTTGTGACTTGAAACGAAGCGCCAAATCATTCTACGAACCAAAGTTTCGCTGACTTCGAGAATCTTATATAATTACAGCCCTCCTGCTGCTACACAGATGGACTCCACAGTTCCACGGTCAATGGGATTACCAGCATCACCTTCATTTACCAGGACAGACATCTTGCCTTTGGATTCCCATCCTCATCGGTCATCTATTGACCACTCTACACTTCCTGCCCTTCCAATCCCCCCAGGCCTTGTTGCAACCAGACACAGATCGTCTCGTTCGCCATCCGGTGCCAGGTCTCCTCCTTTATCGGATTCATCAGAAAGTTCCATTACAATCCTTCCTCCCCTAAACATGGATTCATCTGGAAGTAGCGGACACCAAGCTTCAGGCCCTCCTCTATTCGAGACAGAGGTTCTTCACAAGATAGTTACGCCGGAAGGGCACATCATACGCCCCGATATTCACGCGCGTGTGGACAAAGGGTTTTTTCTCTCAGACAACGATTGGACCTGTTACCGGAGAAACTACTTCTCCGTTGGCTGCTCCTATTCGCTTTTCCCACACCCCAGCGGAGCTATATATCTCCAGAGACACCTAGGTCTCGAACACATCAATGCGTTTGCTGTAAAGATCAGTGCAGCAGTAGAGGGCGCCGGCGGAAAGCCGGTAGAACTCGTGCAGCATACTCCAAAGCGCGATAAGGGACCGCAAATGCAGCCTAGCTTCATCAGGCTCATCCCACAATCAGCCAGCCCGTCGCAGTACAGCGGTCTTGGGTCCTCCCTGGTGAAGTCTGGAGCGGAGTATGACTACAACTACTCGCATTCCCATCTCCAGCATCAACCGCTCAACCAGGCGGTGTACGACAGAATTCAGTTCAAATCTGCCACAGCCAATAATGGGAAACGCAGAGCTGCCCAGCAGTACTACCATCTAATTGTAGAGCTTTACGCTGAGGTGATCAACAACTCGGGTGGAGAGCCCGAGGGAACCTATGTTCTCGTTGCTAAACGGACATCCGCTCCGATGGTTGTCCGTGGTCGCAGTCCTGGTCATTACGTCGACGAGCGGAAACACAATCGCCCCACAAGCGCGGGCCCGGACAGCAAAGGATCGGGCACCCAGCCCTCTACGCCAGCTACGGCGTTTGCTCCTACAGGTGGAATGCCCACGGATATCTACTACGCCAAGTCGACGCTTCCAGCGATGGGAGTCGACCACGGCCATTGCGCCGACCCGATGGGAAACGAGGCGGACCAACCAAGTTATGCGTATTACCCTCAGACGCTTAATCAGCCCTACGACTCCCGTCCATCCAACAACCATGCGCCCTTCAACGGTTACTACTTCTCTGGTGGCGTCCATGATGCATTCAAGGCATACCAACCGCTGGGCATCAGTTGTTCGACGTATGGCGACTCGACATACGGCTACATCCCGAGCAGTGGCCGGTCCCGTGTCAAAAACGAGGGGGCGTACAACAGCTTAAGCTGGCCGCGCGACACCCCGAGAGTTGAATACCAGCGTAGCCATATGCCTGACAAGATGTATGCGACCGAGTCCTCGTCGCAGCATTACCCAAGCCTGCCGACTCTCTGAAGTGCTCATGCGGCGACGAGAATGAAGTTACCTGTGCCTCTTACGCCTCCTGCGTCTCTTTTTTGCTTCATGTGGCCTGACCATTTCTTCTATATCATCTGCCCTCGTTTAACACTCTCAATGTCGTCGACTTGCTTCCGATCTCCTTAAGAATATTTATGTGCGATTGAGGTTTCCTTACGGTTTGTACTCGACACGAATAATGGTTTCCTTCCCGTTTCCTCATCACCGGTGTTCATATAACGGATGGAGAAAGATGGACTTTCGCTTTTCGTTTGCGGTTTGGAGCTGGCTTTCATATCTAGTTTTCCTTCTTTCCCGTACCTTCTCGCTTTTATGATACCTAACGACATGCATACTCGAACCCGGATAAACAAAAAACACATTTATGGACTTTGCGAAAAGGACCTCTTTGGCATCTGGCGCTGGGAACGTACGACTGATTTGTTGTATCCTTCGATTCTCTTTTCCTCTTCCCCATCCCTCGTTCCAGCGTCTTTTTTTTTTCCTTGTGTATTTTTGCCCAGTACGCCTGTTCCCTCGCTAGCGATGCACCGTGGGCGGTCCAGACGGACGCCCACGAATTGTCTCCTCGCCTGGCTTTTTATTCCCTTCCATTTATCTACGTTGCCTTGTGTCTTCCCAGCAAATAGTCTTAGTAACGTGCCCTGCTGTTGAATTCCTTTCGCTGGACCGTCCGTAACACGCTGTTATCTGTCTTTTTTTTCGCTTCCTGTCGGTTCCGTATTCCTTTCCTTGTATTTCATTGTCGTCTTGACTGTAGAACTAGTTCGAATTCTTGCCATACTATGCCAATACAAGTAGTGTGAACCTCCGTGGTATTATCCTCGATCGAGACGGGCGTGAGTGCGTTGCGGGTGTCGTTGGCGGGCCTGGCCAGCGGCTATTCCGGAAGCAGACAAGGCGACGGCGAGGGCAGCACGATGCGCCGACATCGGCCTCAATCGCCCGCCAATCCAAGGCGCGCGATTCGTAAGCCGAGGGGGGATGAGATGCCGTGGCCGGGCGATTTGCGAGCAACTGCAGGTACATACGAGTCCGGTGAGGCACGCAGGATGCTCGAAGCGGTGGCTCGAAGCAGAAAGAGGCTCGCGGTGGACGACCGAGCCAGCTCGATCACTCGGAGGCGGTGCCGAAGTTCGGATGGATTGTCGACGGGCGTGTGAAGCAGAAGCAGAAGTATAAGTAGACGGGCTGGACTGGGCTGCGTTCCAAGATCGCATCTTCCAAACTTTCGATTTCATCATCGATACCAGACGACGACTGCCGCCGCTGCTGGGGCGCACGCTACCATCTTTCTCCACGGACACGCCCGACGTCTACTTGCCATCGCGTACCCATCTACTAGTAGTCTGTCATTCCATTACGTGCTCGTGGTCTAAAACACGCTCTATCAGCCGCCGCCCCACCACCGCAACCCCACAGCCCCGAGCGAAGCAGCCCACTGCTAGCTCGATCGAAGAACATCAAGATGCCGTCCGCGGATACAAGCCCGAGGACGCTCTACGACAAGGTGCGATGATGCCGATGCTTGCGAGCTGCCCCAACCGGTGAACGCTGCCAGGGTTTACTGACGTACGGTTTGCCCGTCTACCAGGTCTTCGACGACCACGTTGTCTTCACAGACGGCCAGTCCACCACGCTCTACATTGACCGCCACCTGGTCCACGAAGTCACGTCGCCGGTACGTACCAGCAGGCCATCCTTGTGAGGGATATAACAGCATCGCAAAACGAGCTGCTGTTGTTCTCGCTAGGGGAAAGAATTGCAAGGCTGACATTCTGTGATATATAGCAAGCGTTCGAGGGACTGCGGAATGCGAATCGCACCGTCCGACGACCGGATTGCACCCTTGCCACTGTCGACCACGTAAGTGATTTTTTACCAACATCTCATTTTCACTATTCCAAGCTAAATAATATAATCTCGGCAGAATGTCCCGACGTCGAGTCGGAAAACGTACAAGAACGTCAGCACCTTCGTCGAGGAGGAGGACTCCCGCCTGCAATGTGTAACGCTCGAAGACAACATCAAGGCCTTCAATCTCACATACTTTGGCCTCGGCGACGACCGGCAGGGGATTGTCCATGTCATCGGCCCGGAGCAGGGGTTCACTCTCCCGGGTACGACGGTCGTCTGCGGCGACTCGCATACCTCCACGCACGGGGCCTTTGGCGCGCTGGCCTTTGGCATCGGCACGTCGGAGGTCGAGCATGTGCTCGCGACGCAGACCATCATCACGAAGAAGTCGAAGAACATGAAAATCCAGATCGATGGGCCGCTCGGCCCCGGCGTGACGTCCAAGGACGCCGTCCTCCACGCCATCGGCATGATCGGCACCGCCGGCGGCACGGGCTGCGTCATCGAGTTCTGCGGCTCCACGGTCCGCAGCTGGAGCATGGAGGCCAGGATGTCCGTGTGCAACATGTCGATTGAAGGCGGTGCACGCGCCGGCATGATCGCGCCGGACGAGATTACGTTTGAGTATCTGAAAAACAGGCCGCTAGCGCCAAAGGCCGACTCGCCGGAGTGGGAGGCTGCGGTCAAGTACTGGAAGTCGCTGCGGACGGACGAAGGCGCGCAGTTTGATATCGAGGTCTATATTGACAGCCGAGACATCGCGCCGACAGTATCGTGGGGCACGTCGCCGCAGGACGTCGTCGCTATCACGGGCAAGGTGCCGGATCCGAAGGACTACGAAGACGAGACAAAGCGGGCGGGAATAGAGCGGGCGCTGGAATACATGGGTCTCCAGCCGAACACACCGATGGAGGAGATCATGGTTGACAAGGTGTTCATCGGATCCTGCACGAATTCTCGGATCGAAGATTTACGCGCGGCGGCAAAAATCGTCGAGGGGAAGAAGGTCGCGTCGAACATCAAGAGAGCGATGGTCGTGCCTGGATCCGGGCTGATCAAGAAGAAGGCGGAAGCGGAGGGGCTCGATCAGATTTTCTCCGACGCGGGTTTCGAGTGGCGAGAGGCAGGTTGCAGCATGTGTCTCGGGATGAATCCCGACATTCTGTCGCCGAAGGAAAGGTGCGCCAGCACGAGCAACCGCAACTTTGAGGGACGGCAAGGTGCAGGCGGGAGAACGCACCTGATGTCTCCCGTCATGGCCGCCGCCGCAGCCGTCACGGGCCACCTGGCGGACATTCGGAAGCTCGAAGGGTTTGAAGGCGCGTTTACGGTCGTTGCCGTGACGGATAAGGCGCAGGTGAGCGTCGGGACGGACCACGAGACGGATGAGAGCACGGACGAATACGACGATAAGACACTGGACATCCCTGTTGGCGAAAACCTGCACCCGCAAGACGACGGGACGACGCCGTCGGGTGCGGCAGCCGGGTTCCCGCCGTTTACGACGCTCAAGGGGATAGTCGCGCCGCTGAACCGGTCGAACGTGGACACGGACGCGATCATCCCGAAACAGTACCTCAAGACAATCAAGCGGACGGGACTCGGGGTGGCGCTGTTTGACCAGTGGCGATACCAGCCCAACACGGACCACGAAGAGAACCCGGACTTTGTTCTGAACCAGGAACCCTACCGGGCGGCCAAGATTATGGTTGTGACGGGGCCAAACTTCGGGTGCGGGTCGAGCCGGGAGCACGCGCCATGGGCGCTGTTGGATTTCGGGATCAAGTGCATCATCGCGCCGAGCTTTGCGGACATCTTTTTCAACAACACGTTCAAGAACGGGATGCTGCCAATTGCGATTGACGATGCCGCGGTTATTGCGCGGATCGCAGAGCTGGCGGCGGACAAGCAGGAGATTGAGGTGGACTTGGTCAAGCAGGAAATCCGGACCGCGAGCGGGGAGGTGATCTCGACATTCGAGGTGGAGGAGTTCCGGAAGCACTGTCTGGTGAACGGGCTGGATGATATCGGGTTGACGATGCAGCACGAGGACCGGATCCTGCGATACGAAAACAAGCGGTCGACGCTTTACCCGTGGTTGGAAGGCGTTGGGTATATGGCCAAGTACCGGAAGGAGCCGGTCAAGGTGGAGGCTGTGCGGGTACCGCGAGCAGGACGAAGTGGGCAGCTCGACTGGTGATTTGACGCATTGTCGACAATGTCTTTTCTCTACTGCAGTCCTTGATTATATTGTTCGGATGAGGAGGGAATATGTTATGTTTACTGTTTGAATTTACCAACGGAGCTTGGGGGTGTGTGTTTTACTGTCTATATGATTATACAAATGAGCTGTACGACAAAATTGATACGGCGATGACGTTTGCAGTTTGATCGATCAGATCATTCCACGCTGAATTTCCCACCGTGCACTTGAGTTCGTAACTCTTAGGATGATGCGCGAGATTCGCGCCGAAGTATCAATCTATTGATTGCGCCGTATAGTAAAATTTATAATTTAACTGCGGCGGTGGTCGTATCATCCTGCCTTATAATTCCTGTCGCCAGTCTCGGAAGCGGCATTTGATACTTGCATCTGCACCATTCAAGCCAGCACATACACAGCTCGTTCGACCACACTCCTTGACGTTGCATTGCACGCGTACGTATGCTCGACATGCTATAGAGTTACTATACTATCATTACACTACTATTGATCGAGATCTATCATACGAGTAAGTATACGTATATATATACCGCCGCTCACTCGACAGCGATATGTGTTCGCTACCGAACCCACATCATCACGGTCACTACGACTACGGTCACGGTTGCGACGGCGTCTGTTCGCCAGATCTAGGACTCTCGTACCGTCGCCCGGTCGCCACCATCCCGTCGGCAGCGGTAGCAACAGCCACGGGAACAGACTTCAACGTCCGCCACGCGCACTACCGGCGCATTCCCAGTTCGCAGCGGTCATTGTCGCCACCACCACGACCGCGGAAGCCGCTGTCCAAGGTTTTCAAGGGCTGTTTTTGCCTACCGCTACATCTGCATTGGAAGACCGATAAGAACGCGGATGCTCAGTGCGGCGACGAGAAGATACAGCAGCAGAAGGAGCAGGGGAAGGCCGAGACTGGAGAACCGACGCTGGATGCCTCGATATTGAGCAGCGAGGAGCAGACGAGGGCGCCGGAGGGGGACAGGCTGCCGATATTCATGCGGCTG
This sequence comes from Drechslerella dactyloides, assembly GCA_020064725.1. Taxonomy (NCBI): domain Eukaryota; kingdom Fungi; phylum Ascomycota; class Orbiliomycetes; order Orbiliales; family Orbiliaceae; genus Drechslerella; species Drechslerella dactyloides. The sequence continues at coordinate 1,597,004 of JAGTWJ010000017.1, forward strand.
CGAGACTGGACGGAGCACGAGAGGGCAAAGGTGGAGAAGAAGATAGTGCAAGAAGAAGAGGAGGAAGAGATGCAGATGCCGCCGAGGTCGATATCGATGCCACCACCACCGAGAACATATACACCGTTCCCCAGACCGCCTCTAGAGGGACGGTCAGCATCGGAGGGGCACATAACGAGAGTCATAAAGGCGACACCACCGAGGAAAGAGAGTCCGCGCGAGAAGATTGGCTTTGTGGAAGTGATACAGGCTCCGCCTCAACCTCGCCTGCTACCGGTCGTGCCGCCAAAGATTCCGCCAGACGTCGACGAGACACGCACAGATCGCGCCCACGGCAGCAATCTGGGCATTCGCGAGTGCAGGCCGGCGTGTCCAAGGCGGAAGAACAAAGCTGTGGATACAAAATCGCGGCTGAAGTCTCAACATTACCACCACCACCACCATCATAATCATAATCGCCATCACCTCCATCAGCGCACCAGCAAACATTACCATAAGATGAGAAGTGAGCAGCGGCATGCGCGGGAAGATGGGAAGGAGGAGGCCGACAACGGTCGCCAGCAGCGTCGGCTGTGCAGGAAGCACCAACAGCAGCAGCGCCAGTGTCAGCGGCGACGGTCTACGGCGGAGAGGATAGCTGCCATGCATCGGCGGGAGGCTACCTGGGAGCCGCCAATGCCGACGACGATGACGACGATGGCGATGCCGGGAGCGTATCCGGCGGAGAAGGGCACGTGGCGGGTGCTGGAGGGCCCGGCGCAATGGCTGGACGTGCGGATGGTGCAGTAGTTGGGGACGTGGTGATATTACATAAGCGGGCGGAGTTGGGCGTTGGATTCGGCGGCTGACTCAGCGAGCGGCGCCGGAGGTTTCGCCGGCAGCCAATCAGGCCGTCTTCGATGCGCCCAGCCCGTCTGCATCGACAGACGGATGGATGGACGGACGGACGACGTACGCTCGAGCTGGAAATGCCCGAGGCTGCTTCCCGGATAGCTTCCAGGAGCTGTCCTTGGGGGGCATCGCGAGGACGAGCGTCCAAAGGCAGAGCTGGGCGTGGCAGACGTCAGAAGGGCGCCTGAAGAAGCAGACGAGCTGCAATTTGGGCGGGCTGCAATGCATGGGCGCCCGCCTGCGAGCGTGCCTGCGAAACGGGCTGCGAAACAAGCCAGCCGGACACTGGGCAGCCGGTTGGGCTGCGCTCGAATGAACGAAATATAAAAACCGCGCCGGCCCCGTCTCTGCCTCACGCCTGCGATATCACCACCCGCCTGCGATCGCGCGCCCTTCTTATCCCTCTCGCGCCCTTGTCCTTCTCCGCTACTGCCAGCCTGCTGGCCGACGGGCTGTGAATTTCTCTCTATATAGTCCCCTCTTTCATCGACTCGTGCCACCTCTCTTCCTCTCTCGCTGTTTTACCGACCTTTCCCTCTGCCCGCAGAATCCAGGCAAACGCCGCGAAAAGCAGAGAACCGGATCCTACCCAGACAGCTTCCAGCTATCAGCTACTTTACCTACCCGCGCTACATCGAGCTGCAGACTGCCAGAATGTCGGCCCGCAAGAGAAAGCAGGACGACGGCGAGGAGGAGGAGCTGCAAGCCCTCCCGTCCGACGACAGCGAAGAGGAAGAGGAGTACGTCTCTATTCCCATCCACTTCTTTGTTCCATTCAGTCGTTCATCCATTCGGGCATTCGCTCGATTTCCCGTCACTTTCGCGCTCGCGCGTCCCTCAGCCAAGGCCTGACGGGATGGATGGGACGGATGGATGAATAGGATAGGACGGATAGGATCCATTCATCCATCCCATCCATCCCATTCCGTTCGCCGCCTGCACTATGCGTACGAAGAGGGCGGCGGCGGCGGCGGGCAAGCAAGAAAGGAACATTCTTATACCACACAGCGCTCCAATTGGCCCGTCTGGCCGTTCTCGCACAGCACCCATTCCCCTTCGGGCTTTTTTCGACTAAACTAGTTTGACTCGCTGACCTGAGCCTTCCATTCATTCGTTCGCGCGCGCAGGTACCAGTCGACCGAGGGCAGCGACGACGAAGAATACGATGACGAGTACGTGTCTTCTTTCCTTTCCCTTTGATCTTAAGCTTTTCCCCCGTGCATGAGGTGAAATTGGACGGACGGCTGAAGAGTTGGTGGATGGGTCAACGAGAGAACGGATGCTAACTTGCGCGCACAGGGAGGATGACGAAGAGGGCGAAGAGGACGATGAAGGGTAAATTCAATCTTTTGGCGCCTTGCCTGTCCTGTTTGCTTCTTGCGGTTTTTCCTGTTTCTCGCGGCTCTTTTGTTCCCCCACTCTCTTCCTTTGTTTCCTTCGTTCCTTCCTTCCTTTCATTCTAGTGCCTTCGGTTCTCGCTTTATCTCGCGGAGGCACGCTAACCGTAATTTCCCCCCCAGCGAGGACGAGGAACCTGCCGCCGATGAACCCAAGGTGAAACGACGAAAGACCGAGCCGCAGCCCGCCGATAAGGCCGCTGATAAGGCCGCTGAAGGCGGGGAAGAAGAGGAGGAGGAGGCTGGAGATGACGGTGAGGAAGAAGAAGAAGAGGAGGAGGAGGAGGAGTTTGATGAGGAGGACGATGGCGAGGAGCCCGAAGACGAGGAAGAAGGTGACGCTGAAGACGACGACAAGCCGGCGAAGAAGTAAAAAGATCATACACATACACTTCCGTTTCACGCAAGTTTAATAATATAATAGCATGCAGCCGCATAACCCTTGCGGTTTCCGCTTCATGAAAGAAATAAAGAAAGAAACCATCATTTGTTTGATATATTCGTTCGTTCAGGCTGGGGATGTTCGTATTATCGCGCAATTGCAAACGGCGCCTGGCTGTGGCTTTTCATTTCCCTCGTCGTCAGCCCCATGCAACCACTGTTACTACTCATAACCCTCCTGTACAAAGAAAAAAGCACGCCTCACTCGCAATCGCCTTCTTTTCGTGAATAAATACTTTCTACGTGTCATCGTGATCGATTTCGTCCGGTTGCATGCTCACGCATTGCGGAGTTCAGCATTCGAAATTCTGTATTACGGGTATGGTAGTTGTCCGTGCTGAGTATATATACCGAGAGACGGATAGGATGGGTATACAAGTGTATGGACCTGTATATATACTTATATATTAAAGAAGAAAAGGGCCCAGCCTTGCAGCCGAAGTCTAATCGTCGTCGTCGTCTTCGCGCCGCCGCGTCGGCTTCCACCCGGACCCCATCACGGACATGCACTTCCACCGCATCGTCCGGTCCGCTCGCCACAGCCGGATCTTGCCGTCGTCTCCGGCGCTGCTTAGCACCGTCCCCGACGGATTCCACTCCACCCGCCATACCTCGCGTCCGTGGTCGTTGAATGCCGCAATCTCCTCCACGTGGAAGCCGTGCAGCTCGCGGCTCTCCTGCTCCTCGATCGTGAGCACGCCCATGCCGTCCTCTGCCTTCTCGAACGAGTTGACGACGGACAGAGCGACCCCGCTGCCCGTGGCGGAGAAATTCACAGTGCTGGTCCCGCCTGTTCCCACCCCTCCTCCTCCGGTCGCTCCCCCTCTCCCCGACGCGCTCCCCCCTCCTCCTCCTCCCACTGAAAGATTCGATATCTCGCGCGTCAGGCTGCTGAAATGCGACGCTGCCGAAGCTGGCTGCGGTTGTGGTGGCGGCGGTGGCATCAGCGGCGGTCTCTCATCGTCGTTGAAGTTCCTCGCTCGAGACCGTGATACCGGCCGCGACGCCATGGGCGAGAACGTCATCCGCGGGTCCGTCAGTCGGAATATCCGCACGTACCCATCCTTGCAGGCCGTCGCGATCAAATGGTAGCTGCGACCGAGGTTCGGCGCCCAGCTCACGTCCCTGACGAGACCCTTGTGCCCGCGCAGCTCCTCCGCTGGCTGAAACTTGCCATTACTGTCGTGGCGGTAGATGCGCACTTTATCCATCGCGCCAACCAGCAGCTGCTCGCCGCCCCACCGGCTGGGGCAGTAGGTCAGGCAGAAGGACGTCTCAGTCTCGCGCGACGGGGCCGCGGAGACGACGCGAAACTCGTCGACGGAGGTCCAGCGGGAGACGGCGTGAGTTTCCATCGCCTCCTGCACCTGGACCACGCCGTCCGAGGAGATGTATGCGAGCTTGAGGCCGACGGCGGCGGGGGCGAAGGAGATGTCGCAGATGGCGCCGCGGGTGTCACCGATCATGCGGGACATGCGGCGCCAGCGGCGACCGCTGCTCTTAGGCTCGGCTTCCTGCTCTTCAAAGATCTTCACGGTGCGGTCGAAGGAGCACGAGGCGATGATTTGGCCGAAGGAGGGGTGGGCCCATGCGATCTTGGAGATGTTGGCGTCATGGGCGCGCCAGGCGTCGTTTTCCTTCCATTCGCCGCTGTCGGTTGCGTCGAAGACTTTGATGCGCTGGTCGGAGGAGCATGTCGCGATGCGCTGGCCGTAGAAGTCTGCAGTATTGCTTCAGTATTAGCATTGCGATACTTTTATGTGATAGATTTGGTTGAAGGGGAGGGTATAGTACCATATGCGACGCCGTGGAGGAGGTCTTCGTGGCCGGTGCTTACGGGGATGGTGTAGGAGGACGGCTTGGGGGGCTTCGGGTCCGCGGGAGCTGAAGCCATTGTGCAGGCAGGGCGAGGTGGATGCGCATCGTCGGCGGGAGGTCGTGATGGTGGAGTGGTGGTGGAGTGGTAGTGGAGAGCGGAAGGGAGACCGGGTGGGCGTCGAAGTGTTGATGTGTTGGCGTGTTGTCCGGAAAGTGTTTGTTCCTTGTGTCAATTTCCCAATATGGAGAGATACCTGTTGCTGTGGTTACCGCGGCCGCCCCGCCGACGGCGCTGTTTACACGGCGCTTATAAGAAACCTCGAACTATCGCGAGCTGCTCGATTGAAACCATCGCCAGGCCCGTGCTCGTGATCCCGATAACGAACCACTCTCCAACCACTCCATTCCACGCATCATCATCTTCTATCGCTGCTTCCTTCCCCGTCGCTTCGACCATCCCGCCGCCGCAACAATTAGTACTCCAGCCGCGATGGAGGGCACCCGCGCTTTCCAGGTCTATCTCCGCTTGCGGCCTCCGCACGTCCCCCAGCCGTCGCCCGTGCTCGAGGATCCGTTCCTGACGGTCCTGCCCCCGTCGCCCACCGCGTCGGACGAAGACATCGAACACGGGGTCAAGACCCAGGTCACCATCCACCCACCGAGCCACCACCGCTCCCAGAAGATCGAGACCTTCAGCTTCACCGAGGTGCTCGACGAGTCGTACGGCCAGGCCGATGTATTCGCGAAGACGGTTTCGCCAATCCTGTCCGGCGTGCTCAAGGATGGACGCGACGGCATGTTGGCCACGCTGGGTGTAACCGGCAGCGGCAAGGTGCGCTTCTTCTATAGATATGCCATGCGATTGGCATCTGAAACGGCGGGTATGCATACGGAAGGTCTTTTTGCTAATCGGCTTTTTTTCTTTTTTCTGCACATAGACACATACGATCCTAGGTAGCAGACAGCAGCGCGGTATGGCGCAGATGTCGCTCGACGTCATGTTCCGCTCGCTCGGTGAAAAGATCACCCTGGTCCGTTGTCCGCCCCGATGCTAGATGTTCTCGACGGGCCCGCGCTAACGCCGACTGTAGCTCTCGGAGGCCCAGATCACCCAGTGCAATGACGCCGAGGCGGACATCTTGGACTGCACCGCCTTCATGAACAAGGTCACCGCCGTCGTGGAGCCGCACCACATCCCCAAGCCTAATTCCGCGCCGACAAAGCCCTCCGTCGCATCACACGTCGTCTCATGCACCTCGTCCTCGTCGACCAAATACGCCATCCTGATGTCCATCTACGAGGTCTACAACGACAAAATCTTCGACCTCCTCGCACCCTCGAATGCCGCGCGGAGAAAGGCGCTGCTGTTCAAGAGCACCCGCTCCAGCGGAGACCGCAAGGTCGTCACCGGCCTGCGCAAAGTGATGGTCAAGGATCTCTACGAGGGACTGCAGGTGCTCAGCGTCGGGCAGTACCAGCGCTCGCACGGCGAGACGGGCAGCAACGACAAGAGCTCGCGCTCGCACTGCTTCATCTCGCTGGAGGTCAAGAAGCTCAAGCGCAGCCGGCTCGACCACAGCCACACGTCGATTAAGGAGGCCACCTTCACAATCGTCGATCTCGCAGGCTCGGAGCGCGCGCGGAACGCGAAGACCGCCGGCGACCGCCTCGCGGAGGGCGGACACATCAACAAGTCCCTCATGTTCCTCGGCCAGTGTCTTGAAATCTCCACGCAAACGACCATCGGCGGAGACGGCAAGCTGCACGGCGGCGCAAAGATCCCGTACCGCCAATCCAAGCTGACGGAGCTGCTGTTCACGAACAGCTACAACCCGGCGACGCAGCCGCAAATTGCGAGCATCGTCGTCACGGCCGACCCCGCCGGCGACTTCAACGCGACAAGCCAGATGCTCAAATATTCCGCACTGGCCAAGAGTTCCGTCAACCCCCGCCCGCCGATGCAGGTGCTGAACGGCAGCAGGAATGTTAGCGCCACCAGCCAGATCAGCCAGATCAGCCAGGGGAGTGGAATCAGCGCGGGGACGACCCTCGCGATGGCCTCGGACGACGGCAGCGCCTGCCACGGACGGCCCGATTCCGCCATGTCGCAGGATGCGGCGAACGTGATTGCCGCGCTGCAGCAGCAGCTCAAGCAGGCCGAGGAACGCCGGGTCGCTACGGAGCGCAAGCTCGCCGAGGCGAACCAGCGGTGTCTCCAGATCGAGCGGGAGGTGCGCGAGGAGGTCACGGGCGACATGGAGCTGCAGATGCAGCTGATGCAGCGCAAAATGCTGAATAAGCTCGAGGAAGGGGTGGAGCGCGAAGAGGAACATCTGGACCGCAAGCTCGACATGCTCAAGCGGACGCTCTTAGGTATGTTCATGTTCATTCTCCTCATTCACTTGTTTTCTGGATAGTAAAAGGAAGCTTGTGCTAACGTGTCTCGAGCAGAATCGAACGATGAGAATGACCGCGCACGAGACGTAGAGATTGAACAGTACGTGCGCGAACTGGAGGCGGAGAACTACGCTCTGCGGACGGAGGTGCAGTCGCTCAAGCGGAAGCGCGTGAACGGGGACAGCCCGCTGAAGGAGCGGTCGCTCAACCGGCTCAAGTTTTGAGCGCGGCGCAGGACATTTATTCTATTTCTCTGTATTTCTTTTTACCAGTTGCATTTTGACGGTTTCGGGCTTTGCATTGATTTCTTTTGATTTGTTTTTCTGATGAGCGGGTGTTCCGGTTCGGTTCCTTGGATGGCATGAGGGTTGTGGGGCGGATTTCGGTTATATATATTTACAGATACCTGCGATGTCATAATGATCTTTTGATGGCCGCAGTTACTGAATGCATGCATGTTGGAATGTCAAAATCTTCATATGCTCGATAATATAGTAATACATGAAGAAGAAGATGGTAATGTATAATGAGCATATCTCGCACGCAACATCCAATAGCAGATACGCACGCAGTATGCAGACAGACATTCAGATCGATATACAAGAGAGATCGCTCGCTCGCTCGCTGCAGCTAGATTTCATCATATCATGCCATATGATACCGTAAACTGTGAAACTTCACAAAACAAATTATTATAATAGGTCAGTCCTTCTTGGTATACCAAGGCCCGGCTGCGCCTCCGCTACCTGGTCCGCCGCCCCCACCGGCGATATTACTGATACCGTTCGTGACCAGCGAGTACGCGCCCTTCGTGCTCGCGCTGACGCCGTTGGTCATGCTGCTGAGCGCGTACCCGCTGCCCGCCACGCTGCCGACGCGCACGCGGCGCAGACGCTTGGGGAACTCGAAGCCGAGGAACCAGGCGGTGCAGGCGACGGTGGTGCATATCGCGGTCAGGATGCAGTACATGAACGTGGAGAGGGTGACGTGCTCGCCGTAGCAGCGGTTGCGCCCCCAGTCGTTGACGGCGGAGTCTGACAGCGGCAGCTCGGAGCCGGTGTACCAGCGGATGTTGAAGCGGAGGGGTAGGTCGTCGCCGATGATGATGCGGGTTGAGTCGATGTTTGGGGAGATGGAGTAGGCGGTTGCGGAGTCGATTGTGCCCGGTGAGAGCAGGTCCGGGCTGTCCGGGGCCAGGACGCTGGTGTGGAGGATGACGTTTAGGGTTGTGGAGATGTGGAGATGGGTCAGGTCGAGCTTGCCCGTGAGGGATATGACTAGACGTTCGTCAGCATGAGTGATTGCAAGAGATGTGTGAGTGTGAGTGTGAAGGGAGAGGGCTCACTGAAGGGGATCCACTCGCCGGCCTCGACGCCGACGTCACCGGTGATGTGTCGGTCGCCGGTCTGCGGGCGGGCGGGCACGCGACAGGCCAGCGGCGAGTCATTGTGGATGTAGAACTCCCACAGGTGGAAGATCTCATCGCTGATGGTCTTGACGGTGCAGTTGACGGGCTCGTCGGAGAGGTACTGGAATTCCAGCGGGCGGCCGGTCTCGTTACACGTCAGGAAGGGGATGTACTGCAGGATGCCGTGCTCGTCCGTGACATGCTCTCCGGATTCCCTAGCGTCGGCGTGTCAGCGGCAGTCTTCATCGCATTGGATTGTGGATAATGCTGTATCTTTGGAGCACACTCACAGGGTCCTGTTGAGGCAGGAGATGGGGACCGGGTCGCCTGGGGCGTATGTGGCGAGGGTGAAGTCTTCGGACGACGTGGAGACGGCCGCCGCGCCGCCGACGAGGAGCAGCAGCGGGAGAAGCGCCGGCGAGAGGGAGTGGAAGAGCAGCATTCCTAGGCGGGCATGGCAGGGCGATTGAGGCCTCGTTCTTCCGCCGGAGATGGAGATGCAGAAGGATGTGATGGTGGTGGTGGTAATGATAGTGGAGGAGGACGTGGTGAGGACGGCTGTCGACGGGGGCGGGCGAGGTGAAGTTGGCAAAGGTGAAGCGGAAGGGAAGGTATCATCCATCCAGCGGCACCAGCCATCTTTCCACGCAGCCGCCTTCTCAAATCACCCGGATTCCAATCCCACGATACCGACCGGCGGGAATGGACAATCGCCAGAAGACGCCGGCGCCTGTCACGCGGCCCCGCAGCTTCGGCTTCAGACCCGCATCTCGAGCGCGGAGGCGGACGTCGCAGCTTGTTCCAGCTCATCTCGCTCTAATGCGCGGCCGATGGCGTGCTCAGCGCGGGCCCGACTTCGGGCCGCCGCAGATTTCACACTCGCTCTCTCACCCATTCACACTCAACCTCGACACTTCCATCTCCAACCATCGTCTGCCAGGGCTTCAACTGCGACCGTCGTTGAACTTACAGATAGACTGACAACGGCTGAAGCTCTCCGCCGACCCACGGACCGCGGGCTGTGATCGATCTCTGCGCCCGCCACGGCTCTGCTTCCGACCAGAATTCGCGCAGCTCTGCGGCCGCCTCTTGCCCCTCTCCTTCGACGCCGGACACGCCCCCGATCGGTCCCTCGATCGAGCTTCGATACTCGCATACGCACCGTCTTCACACCCGCAGCCATGTCCGCAGATGAGCTGGGAAAGAAGCTGGGCCAGCTGGACATTGACGGGAACAACCTCCCGCCGTCCCCCGCGCCGTCCACCCCGCGGAACGGCAAGCGATATGCCTTAGCGACGGAGCTGGTCTACACCGAGCATGGCGACCAGTACAATTCGTCGTCCATGCCCATCTATCAGGTCGGTCTTCAGCATATCCTTCCTCGTCTGTATAATTCCGGATGACTGACAAAAATATTTCACGCAGACGGCGACGTTCAAGCAGACCTCCGGCGCTGGAGGCTCCGAATACGACTACACCCGCTCCGGCAACCCCACTCGCTCGCACCTCGAGAAACACCTCGCCAAAATCATGTCCGCAAACCGCTGTCTTACGGTCTCGTCCGGGATGGCGGCAATGGACGTCATCTCGCGGCTGCTCAGACCCGGCGACGAGGTCATCGCGGGGGATGATCTGTACGGCGGCACCAACCGTCTGCTCAAGTTCCTGAGCACCCACGGCGACATTATCGTCCACCACATCGACACCACGAATCCGGAGAACGTCAGAGGCTACGTTAACGACAAGACCAAGCTGGTGCTGCTGGAGACGCCGACCAACCCTCTTATCAAGATTGTGGACATTCCATCGATCGCCCGGCTCGCTCATGAGATCAATCCGAACGCCCTGGTGGCTGTGGATAACACGATGCTGTCGCCGCTGCTACAAAACCCGCTCGATCTGGGGGCGGACATCACCTACGAATCCGGCACGAAGTACCTGTCCGGCCACCACGACTTGATGGCCGGCGTGATCGCCGTCAACAACCTGCAGCTTGGTGAAAAGCTGTATTTTAGCATCAACGCCAGCGGCTGCGGGCTGAGTCCGTTCGACTCCTGGCTGCTCATGAGAGGGATCAAGACGCTGGGTGTCCGCATGGAGAAGCAGCAGGCGAACGCGATGAGAATCGCTACGTTTTTGGAGGATGTAGGGTTTAAAGTGCGCTATCCGGGGCTGAGGAGCCACCCGCAGTACGACCTGCACTGGAGCATGGCCAGAGGTGCCGGAGCCGTCCTCAGCTTTGAGACGGGAGACGTGGATGTCAGCGAGAAGATTGTCGAGTCTGCCAGGCTCTGGGCCATCAGCGTCAGCTTTGGCTGCGTGAACAGCCTGATCAGCAGTACGCATGCCCCCCGTTTTATTATACTCAATATACGATACTGAACTGTTTTGATAGTGCCAACTCGCATGTCGCATGCTTCGATCGATGCGAAGACTCGGAAGGAGCGCAACCTCGCAGAAGACCTGATACGGCTGTGCGTGGGAATCGAGGACTGCGAAGATTTGATCGACGACTTGCGGACAGCGGTAAGTGGATGCGGAACACCCTCCTTCACATCACCTCGAAGAGCATGGCTGACTGGTGGGCCCGATACAGCTGGTGAAAGCAGGGGCGGTGCGGATCACGCAGGACACGCCGGACGGGATGCGGGCTATCGACTTTGCGGCGGGCGAGACGCTTTTGTAGGTGGGTGTATGTATGTATGATATGTTATAGACGGAGAATGGCGCCTTTGAGTATATTGTTATTTATAATTTCAAGTTGTACATTTTGCGCAAGCATGATTTCCCGCTATTATTCAGGCGGTTGCACATACACAACTCCATGTCTGCAGTTGAGCCCAATCTAAAAGCGGCCTTCTTTTATCTTCCTCTCCATCAGTGTCATCCATGCAGCATCAATATTCGATGGACATACCATCCACCCTCTATCCACAGCCAAGTTGGGCACAAACTTAGTCTGGGTGGTTAGTCAGCTTGGCGCCGGACGGGGCAAACTTCAAGAGCGACTTCTGCGACGAACCAGACATGTTGCCGACGTGGTTTAGGGGTATAATTCTCGCTTCGGGCTTGACCCGCTTGCGCACAAACGCGAGTCTCAAACGAGTGGAATGTGAGAGGTCCTGGGTTCGACTCCCAGCGTCGGCCTCTTTTTTGCTCCCCGATATTCCGAATCTCGGGCTGCTATTTTGGTCCGCGTGCCTGGAGAGCGACAGGGGGCACCTCAAAGGGATCCTAGGACTCGTTCAGCTGCCCCGTTCGACGTTTCCTTTTGGCTCCACCGGACGCCGGAGAGCACAGCCGATGACTAAGCTCTCGTGGAAGGGGCATCTCTCATAAGCCTCATTCATTTTCGAGAAGGCTGTCGAACATTCGCTCCCACCTCCAGCAAACCGTCCTCCGAGCACAGCCCGTTCCAGCACGCGCGCCCTCGGGACAGCAATCATCGCTATCATTACAAAGCGCCATTACGCGGCCCGTCCCGACAAAGTCTCCTCCCCGCTATAAAGCTCCCGCGAACGGAGCGGCCCCCCACAGTCGACGTCATGGCGTTCACCACAGATACCAAAGGCAAGGGCAAGCTTGTGCCGACGGACGAAAACGACAGCAGTTCACCCATCATGGATTCAGCCGGCGATGTGACGGCCATCGGGCAGCACTGCGACGTGCTGACGTGCCATCAACTGGACTTCCTGCCCTTCAAGTGTGGCAGTTGCGACGGGTACGTTGGTCGAACCTCGAGCTCATGCAGCAGACGGAGTATGTGCAGCTAGCTAACGTGATGGGCGTATCGCTCCGCAGGACCTTTTGTCTGGACCACCGCACTGAGACCGCGCACACATGTCCGAAGGAAGGCCAGTGGGCCGCCCGCCGCCGCCAGAACTCTCTCAACAGCAAGCCGACCTCGCTGGTCTCCGGCGCGGGCATCCGGCTCGGCTCGTCGTCGACACCGGGCCCGTGTGCGAACCCGGACTGCAAGACGACAATCAACACCCCCAAGATGATCGGTGTCACCTGCCCCGCGTGCCGGAAGCAGTTCTGCCTGCCGCATCGACTGCCCGCCCAGCACGACTGCAAGCCCGTCGTCAGCGCCAAAGCAGCAGCGGCCCAGCAGACAAAGTTGACGGCTTTGAGCAAGTTCAAACTATGGGCAAGCAGCAGCGGCGCCAAGCTGAAGGACATCCAGGCGACGCCCATCACGCAGAAGCAGAAGAGCGTAGCGGCACGGCTGGCCGAGATGAATAAGCTCAAGAAGGAGGCGAAGGGAGACGCCAAGGTCCCGCAGGAGAAGAGGGTGTACCTCTACACGCAGGCGGAAGGCAAGTCGACATCCGCAAAGATACCCGAGGGCACCTTCTTCTACAGCAAGGAGTGGAGCGTCGGCCGGGTGATGGACATCACCGCGAAGAACTTACAGATCCCGAATGTGAACAACCAGTCGGCGGACGACGAGAAGAAACTTAGGGTGTTCCACGTCGAGAGCGGGCGGCTGCTCAGCTTTGGCGAGAAGATTGGCGAGGCGTGCGTGGACGGGAACACGATCGTGCTGTTGCGCGGCATCAAGATGGACGAGATGGTGGACCTGGAAGGGTAGCCGCACATATAATACATCCCTTACTGCATATTCATATTCATATCCATATATACCATGCCATAGGGCCGCTGTGTCGGCACCGCGGGAGTATCATTGCCGACGACTGTTTTTGGTTCTTGTTAGCGGGCGTTAGGCCATTGCATTGCCGTTTTCTTGTATCAAGTCGTACTATATATTTTCGTACCACCATCCGCGTCCCCAACGCAGAGGCCCGCAGGATGCAACAAGATGCTCAACTTTGCGCTCGTCTACCAATATTCTCTCGAACACCGCCAAATGTTATAAACTGCCTCGCGCGGGCTCCGCGGACGGCATGGCAGAGCCGGCCAATCACGCTCGCTTGGCACGCATTGCCATCTTGAATGAAATGTACGAAACACACGAGGGGTGATATGGTATCTAGCGCGAAGCCATGAAATGCTATCAACTCCTCGGCCTCGGCCTTGCGGCCGTCGCCGACGGCTTTATCCTCGGCTTGCAGCTCGGGGACGACCCGGTCATGTCCATAGCTTCCTACCCGTATCCCAACCCCGACACCGAACCCGTAGACCTGTCCGAATGCCAGCGCGGCCCGCCGAGCGATAGCGACGTCGTCGCCGTCGGCGTTCTCAACCGCGTGTCCCAGGATATCAAGGAAAACACCGACCAGATAATGTACGGCATCGCGCTGTGGCAGAACACAGACTGCGACGGCAGGCCCGCGCTGATCATCGGCTGGCGGCCCGAGGAGCCTGGGATGCAGGTTGCGGACCTGTTCCGCCTTGGCTTCGCGATGCCCGTTGGCTCGTGGCTCGATCTCGAGCACGACAATGCGTACCTGCAGATGGTGCCGGAGGGAGGCTTCGTCTTTGACGTCCGCGGACAGCGGGACTACATGTACGAGGACGGGCAATGGGTCGTGCAGTCCGGCGAGTCCGAGAGTTACGAAGGCGCGCTGGACGAGCTGGTGGAGCGCGGGGCGAGGATCCAGAATACGTACGCGGCGGCAGCAGCGGAGGAGGCGGTGGAGACGAATATGGAGGTGGAACAGATGCAGCCGATTGCTGGGACGTGGTTCTCGCCGATTATCGAGCCGGCGCAGTCGGCGAACGGTGGCGATGACGTTCTCGGTATCGAAACCATCGAACGGTCGCGGGAAGCGCAGGGTGGGCCGCTGCAGGCGGGATGGAGGCCGCTGACTCTAGCGGAAGATATGGCGTCCTCTCCATTCCCGCTTGGCCTTCAGGACTTCGGTCAGCGACGGCAGCCGCTGTACACAAGTACAGTCCAGCAGGACACTTCAAGAGAGACGGCACCGTCCTTTGATGAGGATCTTGCGGCGCTGGCGTATAACCTGGGGCGACGCAATCCGATGGCGTCGCTCGACGACCTGCAGAAGGGTTGGCCGCTCATGCAGATGTATCTTCAGTCGCAGAGGAACCCACCCGACGAGCAGCGGGAGCCATCCGGCGGCTGGGAACAAGCCTTCGACCAGGTGTTCGGGTATCGGGGAAACCCACTGCAAAATGAACCGACGATTGGTCCACTGGACCGGACGAGGACTCAGAGGCCTGGGGAACGGCCGGCAGTGACAAGCTGGAGACAGGATAACACGAGGACGCCGAACTATCTCCAGATGTTCAACAGTATGCTCTCGCCGCAGCAGTCGCAACCACGCAGCTTCGGCAACTTTTTGAACGGCAACTTTTTGAGCCAGCAGGATACCGTGCGCTCAACCGGCGACCGGCCAGAGTCCATCGTCGACGAAGGGCCGACGTCGCTCATTCCGAACAACGTCTTCATAGCGAACAACATCTACACCGAGAATCCAAACATGGGAGGACCGCCGCCGAGCCCGAACGCCAACACCCAGACTTCGCAAGCCAGTCAGAACAGCCAGAACAGCCAGAGCCGGTCTGACAGGTTTGCCAATTTGGTTGCGAATCAAGGAATTCAACCGCAGCCTGCGCGCTTCAACGAGGAGTATTCGCCCGTGTCCGATTACTTTAGCACCGACACGAACGACGTGTAAATCTCAGATGGGGTTGCATGGCTGGGACCATGGTCTATTGTGCAGCGTTTGGAAGCTAGGGCCCGTTCTACATTCGTGCATAGATATAATTTCTATATTTTCGAGTGTAAGTGTATACTTACTTGGATGGTAATCATCGTGGGATAGACGGAAGGTATGAGAAATTGTACATGTCCGCTATATAAGTACCTATAGGTAGCTGCTTTAATATGTACTCTACTTGCCGATAAAACCGCATGTATGGTCAACTCGGGTGCGATGTAAATGTGCAGGCAATTGTAACTCATATCATGCGATAACTCCGCCAGACCTGAGACTCTGGATATCATTCGACGTGAAGCCTAATTCCTCGAGAATTTCGTTAGTGTCCTGGCCCAGTACTGGCGGGGCCCGGCGAATCGACGCCTCGGCGTTCGAGAACTTGAACGGGGTGTTGACGAGCTTCATCGGGCCGCAGGTCTCGTGCTCGACCTCCTTCACCATGCCGCGGGCTAAAACTGTAATGTAACTCTGTCAGCCAAATTCGTTCAGCCGCTTGGGTGCGTGCGTACCATGTTCGTGGGTCAACGTGTCGTGGACGTCGTTGACGGCAGCGTACGGCATGCCGCTGCCTTCGAAAATATCCAGCCACTCCTGGAATATATACCAATTAATCAGTGCTCATAAAAAATTTTCCAGCAACATACGTCGACGATTCATACCTTTGTGGTCTTCCTTCCGGTCTCTTTCTCGATCATCGACACGAGCAGGTGCCGGTTCGCCACCCTCTTCTCGTTCGTCGCGAACCGCTCGTCAACAGCCCACTCCGGATGGCCCATCCGGTCACACATAATACCGAACAGCCGGTCGTTCCCGCCGCCGAGCAGGATGTCGCCATCGGACGTGGGGAATGCCTCGTAGGGGACGATGCTGGGGTGTGCGGTGCCCCAACGCCCGCTGTCGCGCTGGCCGGATATCAGTACTGACGAGGCAATGTTGGCCAGCGTCGCGACCTGGCAGTCGGACAGCGACATGTCGATGTGCTGGCCTTGGCCGGTCGTCGAGCGGGATAGCAGCGCTGCGAGTATTGCGTTGGATGTGTACAGACCTGTCGTCAGGTCTGGTTGGACCGTATATATACAGGTATCGTACGTGTATACCGTCAGCTGATAGCTATATTAGAGGTGTACTGGATAGAGGGGTGGACTAACCGGTTACTGCGACGCCAACTTTGACGGGCGGGCCATCACGCTGGCCTGTAATGTGCATCAGGCCCATCTCTCTACAGTCGACAATACCGTAATGTAGATCATTAGCGGATTCCTCTCAAGAAAGATGGTTGTGGAACATACGCTTCCACCATGACGTCGTAGCCGGCCCGGGCTTTATACGGGCCCGTCTGTCCATACCCGGTGATGCTGGCGTATATCAGTTTCTTGTTTTCGGCCGACAAGCTGGGGTAGTCCAGGCCGTATTTCGCAAGGGTGTCCGGGAGATAATTCTCCACCAGCACGTCGGCTTTCCGGGCGAGTTCTTTGACGATGGCCTGGCCGGCGTCCGTCTTGAAATCCAGAGCCAGAGAGCGCTTGTTCCTACGGTACGGCCGTGCTTAGAAGAAAGTTCGCGATTCGACATTTATACACCGTCTAGGGTCCACGCAATGCTTACCGATTTACCTAGGCCCCCCAAAAGAATGTAATTAGTTTCACGATAGATAAGTACGCTGTGTTATACTATAAACAAGCAGACATCACTGCTTACCGCTAGAAAGTACGCGCTCTCGCCGGACCCGGGCTTCCCATCCTTACGAGGCGCATACGGCGGGCCCCACGCGCGAGTGTCGTCGCCGCGGGTTACATGCTCGACTTTGATCACGTCCGCACTAGTCAGAGTCCAACGAACAGATGTGAGAATGCTGCGCCATCTAACCGAGCATACGGAGAAATACAAAAGTGCGAACCAACCCTAGGTCTCCCAATATCTGCGTGCAGTACGGCTTTACTTCAGACTCCGGTTAGCTAGCTGGGCGGGCACTTTTCCTGCATGCATGCGCACATGCATATGTTGGAGGTACGGTTGGTGAGGAAAGTGCGTTGGTGCTGTTGGATGCAGCTTGAATTCAGCTTACCCCGGCCAAAACCCGCGTGAGGTCCAGCACCTGCGTTCCGGCAAGAGGCAGCTGCAGCTTGGACGACGGCGACCTCTGCGGGATCGTGCTCTGGTATCGATATCCGGTTGCTCGAATGCGAGTCCGAGGCCCCACGCGCAGCCGAGTTCGGACACAACAGCAATTCAGCAGGCCCCGGCCGGCCGGTGTCAGGTCGACAGTCGTAATAGGTACTCTCATCCTCGACTCGTTCAATTATACATAAGCGGCTCGAGAGAAGAACAATACATAATACACATTTAAAGCAGGTACGCGCTCTTTATTAGCTTTGGCTAGCACGGAGCTAGGTGTGCCCTCGAAGCGCGGCGGATAGCCACGGCTGAAATGTGCAAACTCGCGCGTTCAAGTCACCAACTTGACCGAGGGATTAACAAAGTAAAGGCAAGCTCGAGAATATGTCTTTTAGGGGATCGCGAAGTCATGAGTATTTGGCGGGAATCAATCGATAGCGTAATGAGCGTACAAGTACATCCATAATCTAGCTCCAAGTAATATAATACATGGAATCACAGATGCTATCACTTCAAGATACCCAGGTGGACAACGTAGCCGCCCCCACCTTTCAAGGCGCAGCCGCCGTCGCCACAGCCGTCGTACAGGCTATCCGGCAGACGCCAGACCCTAAATTTCTCGCAGAAGGCGGTCATGAACGCCTCAAGCACATCAGGAGACCGTAATTCCTGAGCGACCAACACGAACGTTGTTGGTGCTTCGTTTTCGGTATCCTTGTTCAGGGTGCTCAGTTCGGCCATTGTGTCGACGAGAGGCCGGACCAAGCTTTCATTGTAGATGCAATCCGCGGCAATGACTAAGCCTACGCTCCGGTCTTTGAGCTCAGGGATTGACGAGACCTGGGTCAACTGCCAGTCGAGTGGTAGCACCGTAACGTTGCTCGTACCCTTCGGTGTCTCGGCAGGCCGCTTGCTTTTTTTGCCGCCACTACCTCTCCCCTTGGAGCTGGCAGGGGTCTCTGGATGGGTCTCAGAATTTTCCAAAATGTTCTTGCGCAATAGCTTCAGGCAGTACTCCTGGTCCGTGGCGATGTAGCTCGATACGAGTGGTGCTAGTGCGAGCGCGAGAACTCCAGAGATCCCAGCGCCAAGCTCAACCACTGTCGAAGCAGAGTGCGCGATGTGCTTGGTGAACGTGTTGGCCGGATGAGTGAGCCAGCTCGCCAGGAGAGGTGTGACCTTCCAGAGAACGGCGCCGGTGGTGCCGGTCGGTCGCGAAGAGGTGAGAAGGGAGGGCGACTGGTGGATCAGGAAGTCCTGGGAATTCACGGATACTGAGACGGTCGACTGGGTGCGGTCGACGAAGCCCAGGTCCTAGCCGGCCGTCGCGTCGGATGCCAACGTTACCAGGCTGCACCAACGGGAAGGAAAATTTTTCCCTTCGAGAAGTTTGTACGGGCGAGATTGCATGGTCTTACCCTGTTATCCGGCTTGCTCGAAACGAGGAGGAAGCATTCTGGGCAGGATGTCGATAGCCAATGTTAGATATCCATATTATGTATCATAAGAAACATGCAGCAACATAATCAGATGCATGCGACGGGCATTGTCAATTGAAAGCAAGCCGCCGTTTCCGTGCTAAACCCGTGCCGAAATTCGGCTCGGAGTGGTAAAATATGCACTCACCTTCATCTGGATCTTCGATCTCGTCCCCGAGCAGCGACGGAAGGCCGTCCATTGCTGCGATGCAACTGATGTTGGGTCGGACGCTGACGTCAAAAATTCAAACGCGACGGGCAGCGCAGGTGGGTTTAAAAGATCGCACCTGCCTACAAGCGAAAATTAGGCGAGAGACAGGCAGGTCGGCGGGGCTTCAGTACGGCCTGGACTGAACTTCGGAATCAATCGCAGACTTTTTTTTCGTCCCTGGACCACCCCTTTGCTGAAATTTGCTTAGCAGACCAAGCCTCGGTACTTTTTTGTCTATCTGTAAGACATGCGCGTGGGTGTTCATCTGCCCGTCATGCATGCATTGCATCTAGAGATCCCTAGGTTCGTGGGTTTTTTTTATGAAAGGAGGGCCCGACAAGACTATACCCTGTCCGTTCGATGGAATGCATGTGTGCATATGCCGCTCCGTGTTCGCGTAAAGGGGAAGCTCCAGTATTGCCTTAATGCCACGATCGTGATTAGTTTCCGAGGTGCCGTATGCCCGTGCCTAGGCACTTACTGAGTAAGTCAAGTAAAGATGCCGTAATCGTGGATGAGGCAAGGCGGTGTTTTAGCGGTAGGTATTCGATTCCCAATCGGAGCAGCCAATGGAAGGCATCTGGAAAGGCCACCAAAGCTGGGTACTTGGCGGCCGCTGGGCATTTGGTATCTTTGGCAACAGTCGAGCGCTCAAAGGTACGTGCGCAAATGTACCGTTTGCTTTGCGGCCTGAATAGTCGAGAGGTGGACGTGGACGAAGGTCGGCTATCATCAGCAGTTGGCGTCCTTTGACAGGAATGTTACGCATGCAGGTGGGAGGGTTTTTGTACGAGCCAGTTGGTAGCGTTACGCAAGGAGCGCCAGTTCATATATAAGGACGTCCTTGGCTGCTCGTCCCCTCATGACGAGTCCTCTTGGTTGTCTTTGTTCACGTCCGTACCAAGCACTGCTGCTTCCTCATCTTCGTATTCAAACTAAGGATACCCAAGCGCCTTATATCAGCGAGCAGCCAGAGTTGGTCGTCTTCTGACCCGACTCCAAGAAACGCCCAGAGGCGGCAGCAACAGCAGCATCACGGTCGATATCCCCGCCAAGCGGCCGCGCCCCAGCCTCTGGTCTCGCGTCCTTCAGCCCGGCTGTATAGAGACATATATATCGCCCTTGCGACAACTGTCCTTCGAGGGATTAAATAGGATACTGCAAGATCCTTTCTTCCGCCCTCCCAACTGTTGCTCCCATCCTTTCTCTTGTCCGATACGTATACCTGTCGTCGTCGTCGCCGGATACGAAATCGAAGCACGACCCCTCGATAAGAGAGCATCGAGCGATATATAGCCCGATAGCAAGTAAGTCAGTCCGTCGTTAGTGTACCTTTACTGCAAGCCCGGTGGATCCTCTGGCGTCCGTCCCTGCACCCAACGGCACAGCCAGCCAGCCTGGTGTGTTCTCCACAAAGCTGTGCCCACAAAGTCGGTCGTCTGCTCCATCGCCTACCCCAGATCTGGGCCAATCACATGTGCGAGGGCGGGCAGGCCCGATTACACAGATGCTGACCCTCTCGCTTGAGGGCATCACTATCATGTCTGCATCTCGACATGCTGTTCTCGCTGCTGGCCAGCTCCCGGCAGGCTCCGCTGGCATGCGGGCAGTGCTGAGGACGTTTGGCCTGGTGCTGAGCAGCGTGGGCAGCGTGGGCAGCGTCCTGCCCATCCGTCCCCTCCGTTCGTCCTGCTCTGGGCGCCTGCCCGTCTGGTCGGCTGGCCGGCGTGTCTTGCAGTTAAGACGACGTTTATCCCCTCTTCCCTGCCCAACAAAAAGCTGGTCTTAGCGACTCTTAAGGAACCTGCCGCCCTTCCCCAGCCTTTCTCGAAACCTTCCTCCTCTTCTCCCTCCCTCCATCACCCGCATCACCCGCATCAGCACTTGCTTTGCAAACCAGCTTTTTCAGAGGCAAAGGTAGCTATCCACTCACCCTCATTCCCATCATCACTGTCGCGGCTATCGCAGCTGTGGCGCTCGAGCTTGCTGTCCGGTTTGCTTGTTCATATGGTCGTTTGTTCCTGCGGTCTTGCTGTTTCCGATGTCCTTTCCCCCCAGGCGACGTCATTTGGGCGTTGGTGTGTGCTGCAGACGCGTGCGCGTTGCGCCGCCTTTCGGCCAGGAACACCACCACCATGCATATATATCTTTCCGTCCACGCCACTCCACGCGAATGGTGTATATTCACGCATGCTAAAATAAGATCGTGCTCGTGCTGACCATGTTCTCTTCGCATCAGGCAGAAAACAAGCTGTGAATCTCTGCTCATTGAGATCTCCATCATAGCTACCGTTCACCGGAAAAAGAGAAGTAGAGCTCGTAAACATGAAGAACGTCAACTTCAGCCCGGTCATGACGGCCAAGCCGCCCTTCTCGGTCGAAGTACCAGGAGCCACCAAGGTCGAGGGAGAAGGTATTCCCCGCAGACATCCGGCCGCCAAAGACGGAATCTGGGAACGCCCCTCTGAAGACGTCAACAATGTCTGGGATGTTGTTGTCCGGAGTTCCAAGAAGTTCGAAAAGGTCCGGTGTGTCGGATGGCGAAAGCTCGTCCAGATCCACAAGGAGACCAAGATGCTCAAGAAGATGGTCGATGGAAAAGAAACCGAAGTCCCGAAGGAATGGACGTACTTTGAGAAATCTCCATTCGAGTTCATCACCTATGCCGAATACCATCAGCTGTGCAAAGATCTGGCCAGCGGTTTGGTCGCTCTCGGCCTCCAGAAGAATGATAGAATCCAGATCTACGCTGCAACTAGGTAAGCATCCTGATCAGTTCGTCGTGCTTGATAAAATACTAGGCGTTGAATGTCGAGGGGCTGACAATCTGCAAAAATCGCTCGCAGCGTCCAATGGTTGTCGAGCGCACACGGTATGTTGAAGTCCTTTATCTGGGGTGCGTTTTAATGGAGAGAAATATAGCTAACTTGAGTCCAGCCGCCATGTCGCAAGGAATGGCCATTACAACCGCCTATGACACCCTCGGCCAGAGCGGTCTTACCCACGCGCTCGTCGAGACCGGTGCCAAGGCAATTGTTGTTGACGCTCCACTCTTGAATAACCTCGTAGAGCCCTTGAAGTCAGCTAAAGAAGTTACGTTGATTGTCTACAACGACGCCGATGGTGCCCCCAACCCGGAGCATGTCGAAAAACTTCAGACGGCCCACTCCCACTTGACCA
Organism: Drechslerella dactyloides; assembly: GCA_020064725.1. Lineage (NCBI taxonomy): Eukaryota > Fungi > Ascomycota > Orbiliomycetes > Orbiliales > Orbiliaceae > Drechslerella > Drechslerella dactyloides. Next base: position 1,618,987 of record JAGTWJ010000017.1, read on the forward strand.
TCCTCTCGTGGGAGGATCTTAAGGCTAAAGGGAAAGAAAATCCGGTTGAGTCCAACCCACCAGAGGCAACGGATCTCGCCTGTATCATGTACACCTCTGGATCCACCGGCACTCCCAAGGGTGTCTACATCACGCATGCCAACGTAATTGCAGCTCGTAAGTAGAAATAATCACTTGTATCTGGCAGAGTACCCGAGGAGGCGGTGCTAACACATTCCCTACGCTGACAGTTGCTGGTATTCACACTGCCGTCGGCGAGTTTGTTGGTGGCGAGGACACTCTTCTGGCGTACCTCCCATTGGCCCATATTCTCGAATTCGCATTTGAGAACGTTGTTCTCTACTGGGGCGGTACCCTGGGTTATGGTGCTATCCGAACCCTGACTGATGCTTCGATGAGGAACTGTGCTGGTGATATCCGTGAGCTGAAGCCAACGATCCTTGTTGGTGTCCCGCAAGTTTGGGAAACTGTCAAAAAGGGAATCGAGGGCCGAGTCAAGCAGCAACCTGGCTTCCGCCAGAAACTCTTCTGGGGCGCCATGTCGGCCAAGTCATTCCTGTTGAACTCTGGATTGCCAGGAACAGGCATTCTTGACGCAGTGGTTTTCAGCAAGATCCGTGATGCTACCGGTGGCAGACTCAGAATCTGCTTCAACGGAGGTGGTCCTTTGTCCAAGGAGACACAGCACTTCTTGTCGATGGCCATTGCCCCTATGATCATTGGGTATGGTTTGACTGAGACATGCGCGTAAGTCCCTCTAACTCTGCTCACAGTCTGATGGCGAATACTCACATATTGTGTTCCAGCAACGGTTGCATCATGAATCCGTTCCAGTTCTCGACGACGTCGCTTGGAGCACCCACCGGCTCTGTGGAAATCAAGCTCGTTGACTACTTGGACGCTGGGTACTCCACTGCCAACAACCCCCCTCAGGGAGAGATCTGGATCCGAGGACCAGCTGTTGTTGGCAAGTACTATAACAATGAAAAAGAGACGAGTGAAGCGTACAGCGAAGACGGCTGGTTCAAGACCGGGGATGTCGGCGAGTGGACCCCGCAGGGCCACCTGAAAATTATCGACCGAAAGAAGAACCTGGTCAAGACTCTCCACGGAGAGTACATTGCTCTGGAGAAGGTAAGCATGGCAGTCCCGAGTGAGGTTTTCCCCGTTTCTTTCCCGAGCGACCATCTAACGAGTTATCCTGGCGATCAGTTGGAATCCGTGTACCGATCATGCCCTTACGTCAACAACATCTGCGTCTACGCCGACCCGCAGAAGGCCAAGCCGGTCGCGCTGATCCAGCCCCACGAAGTCAACGTCAAGAAGCTCGCGCAAGATCTCGGCGTCGCCTCTGACGACTTGGAGACTATCGCTCACAATCCCAAAGTGCAGGCTGCAGTCTTGAAGGATCTGATTGCCGTTGGCAGAAGAGGTGGCTTGATCGGTATCGAAATCATCGACGGCGTCGTCGTAGCCGGTGATGAGTGGACACCGCAAAGTGTACGTGCCATTTTTCCGATCCCTCGCGTGTAACCGGCACCCTTGTGGGACGGAAACAAAGAAGAAGTGTAATTGCTAACGGGATTTCGTGTAACTTACGTACAGGGCCTCCTCACCGCCGCCATGAAACTCAACCGAAAAGGCTTGACGGACCACTACAAGACGGAAATCGAAGAAGCCTACAAGAAGGCTGGAAACTAAGAATGTCGTCTGTTTCCCTGTTTCCGTCTGTGCCCGTTCTCGCCGCTGTCCGGCAAAGGTGTCTTTGATCGTGATTCTGTTTATTCGCCCTGTATCGACTTGGGCCTTCTATTATTTCCTTAGCAAGCAGCTCTTTCCTATCTCGTGTCTCATTCGGCTCTCTGTTGTTCTTTATTATTTTTTTTACCTGTTATCAGCTGTGCATCGGATGGAAGGATCGAGGAGGAGGGGAGAAAAAATGGTGGTATATCTCAGTCTGGTGCCGTCTTTTAGCAGCATGTACGACCCTGCGCATAGGAGGCGACTCGGTCCATGGTGTTTCCGATAGTGATCCTCCTTCTTATTACTCATAATGATATTGATAGTCCTCTCTCAAACTAGCTGTTCGAGCAATTAATACGTACACGCCGTGTTTCTATCCTATTGATCGCGAGGAAGCGATGCCTTGGGGAGCGATGGCCGGTGATGATTTGACGTGATGCAAACACGTATACGTAGATGAGCCATATGATGCATCGATGTCCGACCACTCGGATATCAATCGAGCCAATATAACTCAGCCCGGCTACACAGGTGCGACACTCACCTAATAATCACTTTACAGGGACTAAGCACAAGCACGCTCAAATTGCGATCACAGTGTCGTCAAATCTAAAACCCCACCTCATCAAGCTCGATTAATATATACTTTATATATATAATAATATGGAAAGGGATCCCTGTCCGCCGAGCTCTTGTTCCGAAAACGGTGAAGCAGTGAGAGAGGATACACTCAAATACAGCTAATCACTCGCCCGTCCAAAATGCACCCCAACAGGTCCAAGTATATAAAAAGAAAGAGTCACCAAGACACTTAGTAAAAAAAACTTTAGGAGTATATAGGGGAAAAGGATAAGTATGATAATATGAATTTACAGTGAAACGAAGTGGCCCACAGAGACAAAGGGCGTAGGTTGCGTGAGAAGAGGGTAATCGGATTCAAAAGATCTGTAAGCTTTTGTAGTTTTTGACGCCCCGGAAACCGTAGAAGACATGTGCAGAAGGGGAGAGAGGAACAGGCCAGAAGCAGATAAAGACACCGCCGACAGTACCTTTGCGTGTATCAATCGATCAATTCTTCAGAGGCGTCATTGTGCCGGCTTACAGGCGAAATACGAAAGCCGTGGTGCAGCCAAAAAGACAGGAAGGCTTGAAACCGGAGCGTTGTCTCCAACGACCAGGCTGAGGGATGGAGAAAGGAAATAGTAGTAGCAATAAAAGTCGAGTAATCGTAAACAGAACCTGATCACTGGAAAACACCCAAAACAACATTGTGGGAAAGAACAGTAAAAGTAGGCCTCCCTTGAACGAAAGAAAATTACAAAAGAGATAAATATCAACTCCCAGAACTCCTCCACCGTGAAAGAGGTATCTAGATTCATCTGAAGTAACAAAGGGAAGAAGGAGGATACGGGAACCATGATTAAGTAGCGCTCTCTCTCAAGTCGACTGCGTGGGCACGTCTTCGTCGTCGTCGGCTCTTACGATCCGCGATGCCCATTAGTTAGCGAATGAGATGTTGCGTTTGGAGGGTCCAGGTCCATCGCCGTACTGGACTCGGTCGGAATCGAAAGCTTGGTCTCCCCCTCGAAATCCGAGGCGGCGGCCACGCCGTTGTTTACCACTGGTGGGCTCTTGTCTTTCCTCTGAGATTCCGCTCTCTTGCGCGAATACTCACTCAGGCTCATTTTCTTGTGTACGGATGGGGTTGCTGGCATACTTGACTGGGCCGCAGTGACTGGAACAATCGGAGTTGATACGGGTGATGGGTTTGTAGCCTGTGGCAATGAGGGTAAAGCGGGCGGGGTTGGAGACTGCAGCTTTGGAGGTTCTGGCAAGGCGTTGGTGATTGGCACATCGAGCGTTTGCCCTGATGGCGTCTGCAACTGGAGTTCCGCAACATTTGTCGTTGTGACAGTAGAATCAGTGCCTGGTCCACCAGTGCCGTTGACGGAGATGCCGTTCGTTTCAAGGTCGGCCGAAGCGGGAGGTTCAACTTTGACGACGTGGTCCACCGTCCGCTCAACATCGACCGACATGACGTTCGGAGGTGTAACCTCGGCGACTTGAAGGTTTGCAGGAGGCTCGATATTGGCAGAGGCATCCGCATCTGTCATCACTGTGTCGTTATCGGCCAGACGTTCTTTGGATAGCGAATCCTCCTCTTTGACAATAGACAGCTGTTGTTTCAGAGCATTCTCCCGCTGTTGGGTTAGTTCCCTCCACTCCAGAAGAATCCTCATTTTCCGACTGCTTGCGATGGGTTTCGGTGTGTTACGGACAGGCACATCAATTTCAGTCTGAACACCACCATCCACGTACGAGGTTTTGGTGGTGGCCGATTGCGATGATATTCCGTTGACCTGCATTTTCCGGATGTTCTGAGCCGAGTGAGCCACGTCTAGAAGTGCAGCAGGTTGTCCGCCAGCGACCGTCGCCAGAGCTTGTGGCAGAGCCTGATCGGCTGGCTGTTTGGGTGACTGTGACTTGTAGTTGGATTCCGGTATACCACCAGGCAGCGATGGTTGTGCAGAGGGTTGCGATCCAGCGGTTGGCCGTTTTATTCGCTTGTTCCCGCGTGAGGAGTCCGGATTGGTCAGTTTCTCGATAAGGTTGATGGTCTCTTTCATTTTGCGAGCCTCCCTGGCTGACGAATTCTGATCGGTGATGACACTGCTTTGCGTGATTTCCGCAGACGGGAACGTGGGAGTCCGGTCTCTGCTTTCGGACTTGCGATGGGATGATGTGCTTGAAGAGCGTCTCTTGTATTTGCTTTCCGGGTCATGTTTCTCGGGGCTTGGATCACGGCCTGTGGCGTTAAAGTCCTGCATTTCCCGCCAGCGACGTTTAGTCCCTGCCTTGGCAGCCTTTTTGGGCTTTCCGACCGGAACATCTCCCTTGAGCCGGGACATGATACATGTTTCCCGATCTACGCAAGCGCATTCGCCGACAGTGGTGGTGAGAACTTCCGCCCAGGTCGACATCTTATGCAAGACCTCGGCGTCCAGATCTTCGAGTGACAGATCACCGTTCAGCAATCTGAGGAAAGGGAGAGAGGGGTCCCATTCCCAGCCGATGGTCAACTCGACACCTCGTTCGATCGGTTGGTTCGTGTAAAGTGCGAATCTCAGATCGGTGCCATCGATTACCATGGTCTCGAATTTCAAGTTGGGTCTGCAGCTCCTCCGAACGAATCTGGCTTCCGAACCGCATCTCCTCGCATCGATGTAGATTGGCAGTTGAGGGTGGAACAAGACGAAGGCTTTGGGATGCCTTATCCGCTGATACTGATTCAAAGTGTCTTGAATGTAACTCGTTCTGGAGCCGATCTCACCGACATACTCGATAACGAACTGGTCCGCTTTGGAAGGTGCATCGGCCACAAGGCGGACAAGCGGCAGCCCCAGAGCGGAGAGTTCCTCCGGGGAAGAGACCCATCTCACGGTGTGGCCGGATGGAATGAGTTGATGAAATTCCGACGTTGAGTATCGCCGAGGGAGGCAAGGTATTGAAGAATCCGAGGCATTTATCGTGGGTTTAGCGCGGTGAAGAGCGTCATGGGTCCATGTTTTTATCTTGTGATCGATTTCGGGCGAGACGATGGTGTTGCTGGATATCGGGGTGTATTCCTTGGTGTACACGCAAGGTGGAACTTCCGAATCCGATGCGAGGTCTCTCTCGATGCTTGGACTCTTGCCGGTGGGAGAATGTTCGTCGGGAGACGCAGATGTGTCCGGGAGGCTGGCGTGAGGTTGAGGAGGTATCGGCCTCTGTCTCGCTCGAGATTTTCCGGCCACTTGTTCTTTAGGACTTGGAGGTTTGTGCGACAGGCTCTCGGACACGCTTCTCGAGTGTCCGGAGCCGTTCGTTTCCCGCTTTCGATGAGAGGCTCCAGCGGTGCGTTTTGGATGGGCTGGCGCCTTCCGTCCCTCACCCTCGAATCGCTTGTACTGGATAGCCTTGGCTCTCTTGAGGTCATCGTTCTGGAGATCTCTAATCTCGCAGTAGTAACAGATGAAGATTTCCGGGATGTTCTTGGGGTTTATCTTGACGCAGATTCCGTGCTGCCAGCGCGAACATTTATCGCACTGAATGGTGAAGCCATCGTCGAGATCGTACCCGCAGAAGCACCGGATTTCGCTGGTTATAGAGGCGTTTGGGAGATCCTGCGGCGAGAGAAGGTTCCGGGTGGACGAAGGATTCGAGGGGGTAGGGGATGGACGCGAGCCATTTGTGAGAACCTCATTCATTCTAGCTTAGGATGAAGCCCTCTCTTCCAAGGCGGCGAGGGCACAGCAGAAGGGAAAAAGGAAGACAGGTGAGTTTAGAAGTGTATTAACCGGATGATCATCCTCGTCGTCAATGGGTCGTGAACGAAAGGGGACCGGAAGACAAAGAAACGAGAGATTTGAAACGGGAAAGCGAGGAAAAGGAGGCCCAGCTGTGAGATCCCGAAGCAATTCCGGCTTTTCTCGCCCGTCAGCGGTGATGTTTTGTCGTGGGAGCCGTCGAGGAAGGGGGGGAAGAAATCGACAACCCGGGGCTGAATCGATAAGAATCCACGAAGATCTGGGAGTGTTTCGAGAGGAGGAGGAGGAGGAGGCCTGTAGAGCGATAGCGACGGCGAAAACAACCGGCGAGAAGAGGTCAGCGATGGCCAAACGCAAACAGGGATCGAGGTGACGGTGTCATCGAGAGCGGCGAGGGTGTCGAGAGGGGGGAAGAAGGGTGGAGAGGGAAAGGAGGAAGAGGAGGAGAGTAGGGAGAAGAAACGGAAAGAGTCGCAGAAGAGGGGGGTAGGGCAGACCAGTGGCAGGCGAGACTGGGGGACCGACGGAAACGATGGTTGAGACGACGGCTGGCCGGACGGTAGAGATCGGATTGGATTGAGTGGACGGAGGGATGGCAGGCGACGGAGACGAAGGCGATGGGGAGCGTCGAGAGATGCGGGCGGTGGTGGCGGTTGAGGTGATTCTGGTGGGTGGTGAAGGGAGCAGCGGTGAGTGAGAGAAAGAAGAAGGAGGAGGAGAATGATGCTTGTTAGCAGCAGCGATGAGAAGGAGAAGGAGGGTGAGAACGGGCGGGCGAGCGAGCGAGCGGTGTGGTGTGGTGCGGTGTGGGCAGCGTGGTGGCAGCAGCAGCAGCGGTGCTAATAAAAAATCATAATAAGAAACGGCGGCGGCGGCGAGAGAAAAAAGGGAAGGGCGAGGGAGGAAGACGCAGCGAAAGCAGAAAGCAGAAAGCACCAGCCAAACCAGCAGAACGGACGGCAGCAGCAGCAGCAGAAGAAGCAGCAGCAGCAGCAAACGGCAGCCAGCCAGCCAAAGGCAGCCAAAGCCCGCCAGAGGCAGCGCAGCACCCGTTCAGCGGGCAAACGGCCAGCCCGAGGCCTGTTTGTCGCTGTTTGTCCCGTTTGTCGCCGTTCGTCGCCGCCTTTGCGTTGCGTTTGTCGCCAGTTCTGCGTTGCTGCGTTGCCGCGTTGCTGCGTTGCCGCGTTGCTGCGTTGCCGCGTTGCTGCGTTTGCCCGTTGTTTACTTTTGGGCGGGTGGCCCCTTTTGCTGGCCGCCGTTTCGCTCTTCTGCTCGGTTTCCGCTGTGTATAGTAGCAGCAATTGGTGTCTCGCCGTCTCCGGCTGGCTGGGCTGGGCTCTGGGCTGGTTTCCCTGCCCGGCGTGGTAGCATCATCCACCACCACCATCACCATCATCGCCGATGGCCCCATCCGCCTCCCTTGCTGCTGCCCAATCCACCAAGTGCGTCCGCAAGTAAGAGCTTGAACTGTCTCGGGCCTGGCTGCTGTCGGTACCCACCTGGCTTCAGCCAAAACTCCCTTTCGGAGTCCCCCTTTTGCTGCGGGAGGAAGCTCCTCCTGCTGGCTGCATGCAATTTGAACCCTCCGCAGACTTCAGAGAAATTTCCATGCTGCCGTCCCTCCATCCACACGCACCCTTTTCACTCGCTCGCTCACCCAGCTTCACGCCCCCAATTTCCATGGCCGTCCGTGTGGGATGGTTTGCGACCCGTCGCTGCTAGCGAAACGCATGTGGCACCGACGCCCTCCGTCCTGCATCAGCGCGAAATGTAAAGTAATCGGTCGAGCACAACTCCGCTCCGGAGCCTGGAATCCAGAGCCCCCAGCCAGCAAGCCAGCCAGCAAGCCGTATCGTAGTACCTATCGTCGGGGACCTTGATAGAGGGAGAGACAGGCACAGATAAGCCGGACTTGCCAGTCGTGACGAAGAAGAAAGATACCACCTCCCATCCCTGAAACCATCCCCTTTCGAGAATAGCGCCATGCATCCGGCCTGCAGAGAGCCTAGCAAACATTAGTGTCAAACCAGCCGGATCCTTGCTTTTTTCCATCTATTTTTCTTCCCTCCTGCAGTCCGCCAGTGACGAAAACGCGGGATGGGGAAATCGTCATTGGGGCAAGATTCGCGACTGGTCCCTCGCTTTAACGAGGCTCCCCGCCTTGTATTCGCTGTCCTTCAGGTAGGAAAAAAATAATGGAGAGGAGAGGAAAGAGGAGGCAAGAGAGAGAACGAGAGAAAGCGTGTGTATGCGGCAGCCGTCGAAGATTCACGGTCGAGCCATATACGCGTGTCTGTGGATATCGGCTCCTTCGTAGAAAATGTAAAAAAGCCGTGGCCGTTTGATATATGTGCAGAGGTGCGGCAGGCTGCCGACACATGAGATGGAGAAGGATGCGAACAACTGGATCGATGGGTCTCAGGACCGTTCCACCGCGCCGGTGAATAAAAGGGAAGAAAGAAGATGGAAAAAGATGAAGCAAAGAACGTCATGGCGGACGGCCGGAACGACCCTCATGCCGGAACAGGTGCCTCAAGCACCGACGCTGCATTCTCCGGAGCATCGTAGCACGTAATGTAGAATGCCGCTTCAAATCGTCCTCGGCGGAATCCTATCAGGAACACCGGTATCAATACCTGTACGGACGGCGCATGGTCCAGTGTTATCGTCGAGGGTGCCGGTGCCGTCTCCATGTCATGCAGGATATAGCCAAAGACAGGAACACATACCGCTCGCTTTATATCGCAGTGCGAGAAAAGTACTGACATACCAGCGCCCAGATGCCTCCTCGCCTGGGGGGCTATACCGTATTTTAAGCTCCGTTGGCTTCTTTCGGTTTTTTTTCCTCGTGCTGATGCTGGTCGGGTGGTCACATTGCTCGCATCGATTTGGTTGGCTGAGCTCAGCCCGTTTCGTCTCAACGGCGGATGGCTGGTAAAATGCTTGGCGGCCACCGCCATGCGCTCATCGTCATCAGCATCATCAGATCACAAAAGCCTCCTTCCCTCCTTCCCTCCTTCCTCCCTTCCTTCTTCATCCTCTTGTTAGGTACTTTTCGCCATCTTCCTAGGCGACCGCTCCCGAGGGCCCGACAACCCCATCCTTGCATCCCAAGTCACGCTCCCGCCCACCAAAGGAAGAGAGCCCTTCAACAACACTCCGAGCCGGCCGAGCTAGGCTGATATTCCGCTCCCTCGCCAGCACTTCTCTCTTGCCACAGCACATAGACAACTCACCACCACCACAACCACCCACCGGAAAGTTCCCTTAGCACCAACAGCATCTCGCCATGAAGTTCTCCAACTTTCTATCCGCATCGGCCGCCGTCGTCGCCTCGGTATCGGCGTTCGCGATCGATCTCAAAGCCCAACAACCTATCGGCGCTTTGGGTGGCGAGATTCCCGGCGGTTCTCCCATCAACCACTGCTCGAATCCAGACACCGATCTCATCCAGATCGACAGAATCTACATAAGCCCGAATCCACCTCAACGGTCAGTATTAGCTATACCTAGCCTTCTCCCGCAAACTCCTAGCACAGTCCTTCCGCAGAGACTAACATTCTCACATCGCTACCAGCGGCCAACAACTACACTTCGAAGCCTCGGGCATCGTTAAGAAGCGCATCGAAGAAGGCGCTTACCTCAAGGTCGATGTCATTTACAACAGATACATCCACCTCATCCGAAATCAAACGTTCGACTTCTGCGAGAACATTCAGAAAGCGGAGGTCGATATCTCGTGCCCCATCGAAGAGGGCCCGTTAACCGTCGTCAAGGAAGTGGATCTTCCGGGCGAAATCCCACCGGTATGCCGGAACCCCTTGTTATATCTTTGATCGAATCCACCTGGAAAGATAACATCGAAGCTGACTGCTCGATCAACAGGGCAAATTCATCGTCACCGCATTTTTGTACACTGTGAACGACGAGATGATGACCTGCCTGCATGCTGAAACTACATTCAATCGCGCCTCGTAGGCCTACAGTCTGATCGCGGGGAGTTCACCGAACTATATCAGAGTGTCTTTCGCCCACCCCTTGCTCTCTTCCATTTTCTTTTGTTTCCTTTTTCTCTTCTCGTCTTCTTGTGTTTGGGAACAACAGCCAGTTTTTTTTTTTTTTTTTCTCGCTCAGGGGGTCATTCATGCATTCAACGCAGTAATGTCGGAAGTCATTGGTCAGATTGTCTGCCTTACGTTGTCTTAACCTCACGGTAACGCTCAGTATTTTGGATGCCTGCTTTGTACAACAGATCAATGCCAGCCAGCTTGTTTTCGCATTTTGTCCTACATGGTTTAGAGCCGGATTTCTGATTGCAATTTCGTTGGGTTCGATCTGTCGATATTTGTGTGTCCTATTTCAATTAGATTGGAAAGTTTGGAACGTCAGGAGCACTTGCACGATGATATCCTTTGTGAAGACAGCACTCTCATGCATGACAAGCAGTATTGTATGTAATACGAATTTACAGTCAACTGCAGGAAATCAAGTCGATAGGAGTCCAAAGTCGGTAAAGACCCGAGCGACCAATCATATCGAAGGGGCTGATGATGTAATGCAGCTCTGACAAGGTTGCAAACATGTAATTCGCTTTGCAATGGAACATTCTCTATATTCTAAACCACTCTCTAGTGAAATATATATGCATAAAGCCCGTCTATTCGCCAAATAGCTTCCGGACCCTCTTCAGCACACTGTCCTTCTCCGGGTCATACGGGTGGTCCTTTGCTGGGATCTCGAGCACCGCCGGAAACGCAGCGGTGTACATATCGATCTTATATCGTATCTTTTCGGCAACCTGTAACGAATAGCCGAGTTGTCTCTGTTTTTAGCGCCACTTGTTGCGAAAGCCACTGCCGATGCGATGGCTTCTTAGTGGGGGGGCTGGGGGACGGGGGACGGGGGATCGTACGTGCTGGTTGATGAGCAAGATGCCGATGTCCTTGCGGGCCACCAGGTCGTCAAACGACTTTTCAATCTTGTCGGTCTCGGTCTTGGGGTCGACGATGAAGAAGTTGCGGGTAGCCGACGGACCGGTCGTTACATGCTGTCATGACGTAGGAGTGAGCAGGCGGATTCTACCCCGCGGGAGTGGTGGTATTGTAGCGAAAGACAGCACTTACGCCGATTCCCGCAAGAAGAAGGCCGGTCACCGTGTCCTAGATGCCCACGCTCGGGCCGTTAGCACCAGCGAGCAGGGGAGCAGAGGCCTCTGGGACCCACCTCATCGCCAATGACAGCAAGGAAGTTTCGATCCTTATAGGACGCCGGCGTGGCCATGTTGAAATGTCGGTCTGGGGGTTTCTGGTGTTCGATGCAGTGCAGAATGATGGGATGGACATGTACAAGGGCTCGCGGGAGCAGCCCGAACGGCCCAAACGTGTTGCGATGGCCCCGGACAGCAGCGCCAAGCACCGGCTGGGACCCAGCTTGCCGTCCAGCTGCTGGTCAATGGCGAAATGAAAAGTCCAGCGGCGATAGAGGCTGAGGACCCCTAACTCCGGCCGCGTATCCGAGATGAAGGGTGTGATAAAAAGACCAGTGGTCGACGCCAAGGGCTTCTGCAGAACACCTTTTCTGTTTTTCACAGCTATTGTCCAGCTGAAGGGCTGGGTTTCGCTCATTCAATTTTCGAGATATCTCCCCTGTCGACTGTCCGGTTCCGATATCCGTTTCGTTCGTTCTGGCTGGCTATTCGCAGGCTGGTTGCACAAATACCACGCGGTCAACACACTCGCGACCAGCTCGTACAATTGGTCGTGTGTCCCGGTACATGCAGCCTCCCAATAGAAATAGTAATACTTACAGGCCAGTGTATAAATAATGAGTCGCGAAGCAGCGGGTTGCAGTGAGAGGAACGAGGAGCTAGGTATTTCCCAGGCTGAGCCTGAGAAAGACATCCCAATAGAAAAGGCGGACGAGGGAGGAGATGCAACAGCAGTCGCCCAAGAGCCAGCAGGACCGCCCTATTCGATATTCACCGAAGCCCAGAAAAGATGGATTGTCTTCCTCGCCACCATAGCGGCATTCTTCTCGCCGTTCAGTTCCACCATCTACCTCCCCGCCCTGCTGCCGGTCCAGAAGGACCTGGGCATATCCTCAACCGAGGTCAACCTGTCCCTGACCACATATCTGATCTTCCAAGCCATCGCGCCAACTTTCACGGGTGAGCTGTCGGATAGCTTGGGCAGGCGGCCCGTCTATCTTATCTCGATGACTATTTACGTGGGAGCTTGCGTTGGTCTAGCTCTGCAGAAGAGTCTCGTTGCACTGCTGTTGCTTCGGATGCTGCAGAGCTCTGGTAGCTCCGGTAAGCCTTTCAACCTTCAACTCGGTTATGTAGTCAATCTTGATATCTGACACCCCTGTGACAGGCACTATTGCGATAGGATTCGGCTCTATCGCGGACATTTCGACCTCAGCCGAGCGAGGCAAATACGTTGGCATGATGAACGCATTCCCACTCTCTTCGCCGGCTCTGGGGCCTGTAATTGGCGGTGCCATCGCAGAGCGGGCTGGCTGGAGGTGGATATTCTGGTTCCTGGTCATCTTCTCGGCCGTCGCGGTTGCGCTGATGGCCCTGGGTCTCCCCGAGACCAACCGCAAGATTGTTGGAAACGGCAGCATCCCGCCATCTCGGCTGAATCGCGCCCCGTTGCAAAAGCTGGTCAACCCGCTTTCCCGCGACCCGCCTGAAGGCGTGGAAGTGAGAAAGAGGACGAAGCGCGACCTTATCCCCAACCCGTTCCGCAGCGTGTTGATCATGTTCAACAAGGACGTCAGCGTAATTCTCTTCGTCATGAGCCTCTACTACGCGGCATTCTACGCCGTCAATGCGAGCCTGCCAAAGCTCTTTTCAAACATATACGGTTACAACGATCTCGAGATCGGCCTTTGCTACTTTTCGTTCGGCGTAGGCGCAATACTCGCCAGCGTCGCAAATGGCAAGATTATCGACCGCGATTTTCGGATAGTAGCCGAGACGGAGGGAATCACGGTCGACCGTAAGAATATGACGGATATGGCCAAGTTCCCGTTGGAGAGGGCCAGGCTGAGAAGCGTATGGTATTCCATGGTGGTTTATATCGTTGCTATAGTCCCATACGGGTGGGCTTTGCAATACGGCGCGGTAAGAACCTATACTGCATCCAGAAGAACGTAATATACCAGGAACCATTCTAACATGTTGCTTCTGTTGTTTGCGAACAGCACGTAGCTGTGCCTCTGGTCTTGCTGTTCATCCAAGGATTTACAGCCATCTGTGTGGTAAATGTAAGTCTAGTCACGCAACATCGGTTCGAATTCATTTAGTTACCAGAATTCGATGGTCGGTTTTCTCTTCAGCGGACAAATTCTGAGAAGTCGATGCTGATGAAATGCCCATTCACAGACCGTCTCGATATTCCTGGTAGATCTCTACCCCGCTGCTCCTGCAACTGCTACAGCGTCGGGGAATCTATCACGATGCATGTTTGGCGCCTTATCGACTAGCGTCGTGGACATTATGCTGGACAACCTCGGAATTGGATGGACATTCACCTTCTGGGGCTTGATCTGCATAATATGCTTTCCATTTCTCCACTGGGATAGGCATTATGGCTATAAATCGAGGATTGCAAGGTATGAGGCGCTGATAAAAAAGCAGGGGGCGGAAAAGCGTCGGCCTGAACAGACCAATGCATGAGTACCTATATTAATTCAGATTCTACCCGCATGTAATACACCCAAGGGATACCCGGGACGTATATGCTTACGATAAGCATGTGCGAGGACTCAAAGCTCCTAATTTAGAGAAAGAACTGGATGGTGAGCGTAGACAGCAGCAGCAGTTCGAAGGAAACAATAGCATACCAATCTACATACTCAGACTTACTTAATATCTACTGTTGATGTTACGTGTGTCCAGCTTCTGGTTCACGAGACGAGTTGATGTAGCACATATAATTTAATCTCAATATAAGCACTCGAGGACAGGTCAACTCTAGTAATGAACATGTATGATTGCTCGCGCATTCGGATGGACGGCCAAAAGGATTGTAGATTATACTCTAATCAAACTGAAAACTGGCCCTTTCGAACGCCCCCAATATACTCTCCGTGCAAGCCAAAACCGGCACCCGTCGTTATTCAAGGATATCTAACTCTGCACCCAGTACTACCCAAGAAAAGCCCAAACGAGAGCACGCCAAAGAAAGGAATGTCGGTGACTGCGATAAATCTAGTGCAATACCAATGTCGCTTCAATGCGAATGCCAGTATAGTGGTGACAGCAGCGCCTTTACTGATTGGCTGACCCTACAACAATGCCGAGGGTCTTGTCTCTCCTTCCCAGAGCCTCTGCGACCCATTCCTTCATGAACGGCGTCTTCACACCCTCGGCCACGTGGAGGAATTCTTTCAAGTCGATCTCATGAGTTTTTTCATACTCTATCGTCTGAAGTATAAGCTCGTAGCGGTCGACTGTGGGCACATAAGTGAGCCTTTGCACTGGCAGCGAATAGAGTCATATCGGAATCGTTCTTACCATCCTTGACAAATACTGCCTCAGGCGTTTGTCCTGTCTCGTATTCTGTCCACAGGTCCATGAACTCCCCAGCTACTGACTCCGATATCGGTGCCAGCAGAGTTTTGGTAAGGTATTCCATCGTTTCCAACTCCCTGCGGTGCTTCTCAGCTATAAACAAAGAGGTAGTGCGTTAGTCGCTCCGCCGAAGAAACACGCTAGTCTTGAATGCTGGCGACGAACGCTTGGGTATGCCGTCAAGGGGCGTGATATCGCCCACCAAACTCTCTGCCATGTCGTGAACGATGGCCATCTTTACACATTTGTCCTTCTGGATTTTAGGGTCCGGGCAGAGCATAGTGATGACCGACATGCGGTACATGTGATCCGCTATACTCTCTACAGCCATCGGAGGAGGAGGTTAGCAAGGTATTAACCCGATATTGCAACGAGGGTTTTGGAACTAACCTCCATGGTTTATTCCATGCCGCTTCCAGCCCTCCCTCTTGTTGGTCTTGAGACGTTCGATAACATGGAGGAACGCAATAGGCGAAGCAGCCGGACCGTTGGGAGGCGTTGGCAGAGGATTTAAGACTGCGGCTCGGTTAGTAAACGCTGGTTCGTTCTTCGCAGGCTCCAGGCAGCGCTGCAGCATGCACGGATAGAAATCCCGGGGAGAACAGGGTCTACTTGCCTTTGGGCACAGTCCAGATTTCGGTTTCGTCGGTGGCTACTTTGATATCCTGGTTAGTTTTTGCTGCTACAGCCACGAGGTTTGAGGATTCTCACCACCATTGAGAGCCGCGGCCGGAGACATGGTTGCAGTTGTCCGGTAGGAAAGAGGATGAAAGACGGAATGTTGCTGGTTGGTCCAAGCCGTTATTTATCGGCGGTACGTCACAGCTCGCAGCGCGCGAAACGGGCCTGATCTTCCCCCATGCACCGCGAAAGCCGATCCGGCCAGCGTCTCCATTCCATCGCCGCGAAACATTCACGCGACAGGCCATCGCGTCGGACGAAAGCAGAATGGCATCGAAGGCCCCGGCAGAAACCACAACCGTTGGGCTCCTGCTCACGAATCTCCGCCTCCTCGACCTCCCCGTACACCCGGACCTGCCTGTCAACGAGGAGACGTTCTCGCTCGGGAAGAACAAAAGCAAGGCTTTCGAACATATCGCGCACCACATCTTCTATCGATACGACCCCGTCGAGTCCAGATCTGTATGGGCAATCCCTTCCCCTTTCTGTTCATAGCTGGGATGGGCTGTCGCCGAGCTGGCAGAACAAATGCTCTAATGCGCTATTCGCTACCGTCTCCCCATTCCTTAGAGATTCGCAGGAACGTGGCCCATATACGAGCCGGCCCAGTCGAAGAACTTTCGCGCAGCAGTCATAAACTGGCTGAACGACCTGAAGAAGGCCGGCGTTTTGCACAATGCGGTCATCATCCGAAAAAGCATGTTCGATGAGTGCCAGGGCGACCGGTACGAGGAGCTTCTGCTTGCCTTGTCTACCATGGCACTGAAGAAGTGCGTGGAACAAGAGCACGGCGACGCTCTCGGAAACTCCATAGGTACTCTTGACTTGTGTTATACATTCGAAGAAAGTTCTCCGCGCTTGGGCCTGGCGCTGACTCCGCGTGCAATTCTGCAGCATTCGATGAAGTCTTGAGTCTGCAACCCAATTCAGACACCGTGAGCGCCCTCAGCATCGCATATCAAAACTCCCTCAGGAGAACGCTCCAACGCCGATTTGTAGACAAGCAGCGATGGTTCCTGGCATCACGCAGGCTTGAGGAACAGGAGCAGCTGGTCGCTGAAAAAGAACAAGCTACGGCGATTGCGCGCGAGTCGCGAAAGAGCTTGGATGTCAAGGAGAGGGATATAATCTCAATATGGGAAAAGAATTGGATCGGCGACCAAGCCATCTATAGGCTCCTGTTACCAGAACAAGGGAACGATGCTGAGCAGGAATTATGGTCTGATACCTCCTTCCAACGATTGTTCAAGACTGGAATGTTCGCCAAGGGCTCCACTTCATCCAGCGGCAATGCCAACATCCTCCAAAAGATGGAAGAATCGCTCAAAGTTCACGAGAAAAGACTGTCACAGTGGTCAGAGTTCAACGAGAAATTTTTGAAGGACAGATTGGGATCTAAGCGGTCCGCTTCCGGGAAGAAAGTCAGTTTTGCGGCCGATGTTGGCGGTGGGTTTGGTATCGACTTCAATAAGCATCAGGTACGGTGAAACGACTGGTCCATGTTGGTTACCACGCTAATTGATGGACAGAATCTGCACGCCAGTGCCTTTTCTTTGCAAGAAGGGACGCAACTTCCTATACCATCTACAGAAGATGAGTTTGGCAAATTGTTCAACAGTATGCGGAAAGAGTTGCAAACCATCCGGGTATCTAGGCGTAAATTAGGCACACTGTCATACGCCAATACTTATGGCGAGGCCGAGGAAGAGGAAGAAGAGGAAACAACAGCGCCAACAGGACCCAAGCAGCCGGCTGTAGGCAAAGATATCACGGAAGAAGAAGCGCTGCAGCTGCTGACTTCTCATCTTCCGATCGATAACACGCTTCCTAAGCAACCCACTCATCCGAGTCGCGAGGCTATAGTTGAACCTCTTCCGGCCCCGATACCTGTCAGGGAGAATCCCGCTGTCGGAGTGTTAAACTCGTCCCCGGACCCGGCTCCGGGGAAAACGCATACGCCTAAGCCAAGGTTGCGGAGCCCCCCTCCACCTCCTAAACCTGTGGAACCAAGCTACGATGACGAGAACGACCCGGATTCTACGACACCCCCGGAGGTTTCTCCAGTCTTAGCCCATGAGCCTAAAATTGCCATCGAAGACAAGGTTATTTTACCTAGAGGCCAACCTCATCCGCACTTTGATGAGGAACAAGAAGTGGAAAGAGAAGATTCAGTTGATGAATTCATGGTTGAGAAGGTATACCGCGAACAAGTTCCATACTCTCGTGACAATATATGCTAACAATCGGGGAAGATGATTGCCCAGATCACAACTTCGACTGATACCCCTGCACCAATTCGGCCCCATCGCATTCAACCCAATCCGACGTGGTCAAAACAAGATTTGGAAGAAGATCCATTCAAACCTCGACCCAAAGTTGCTCTCAGCCCCCAATTGACACCTTATCGGCTCCAGAGAGATAATAGTGGGCTCTTGGAAACACCGAGGGTCGAGTTTTCCTCCTCGGAGTATAACGGAAACGAAGACGACGACGACGGCGAAGATGCGTCCCCATCGAAGGGCCGAGGCCGTGGTCATCGGTGATTGAATATGGTAGAATGAGAAGGTGAACTGATCATGCAGCACCCGTACCATCTTTCCGATACCCAAGCTGGCATTTTCTCCGAGAGTATCGCCAAGTATATTCTGTATGCAGTACAGTGAACAAAATAAAATCAATATATGAAAAACCTATCTATGCTGTGTGCCTCTAGCAGACAAATGCATTACGATGAATGCAAGTCAAAAGTCCAAACGACGTAATCTTACAAAACAAAACCGCTGATGCCCACAATGAATCCCACCGAAAAGCAAACTAAATAAGAAAAACCCCGAGACTGAGATGCTGCGCCCACATTTACCTATGCTTGTCGAGATGTATGCAACCAAGATGACATATATATCGCCTTTAGACAAAGTACCAGCCGAAACCGCCAATTACTGTTACACCCAATGCAACGTACCACCAGAAATCTAGGTCTCCCCGGGTATCAGGCATCGTGGCTGGGATTCCCATGAAGGATCTCTTGACCTTGGCAGTGGCGGTGGGGGCTGCTGACGATGTTTCACTCTGGACGGGATTCAACGTGGTGGTTGGGAGCATTTGCGGCGGCCTATACGTTAGATACCTAGCAACAGATCGATCGTCAGCAGATGGAAGTTGGCCGTGCATGGCTGGTTGACGTACAGCGGATTCATCGGTGCACCATCGAATTTGTATAAATTAAGGCGATATTGTCCTCGGTAGTCATCGAGCACGATATCCCATGACTGTGAGCGTGAGATTTATTTCAGTATTTGGGATACTCTCTTATGTCGGTCTTGGGGTGAAGACATACCCTATATAACTCGGTCTGGTTGTACCTAGTATATACTGACTTTGACTGTTTGCAGGGGTCGGACCATAGTTTCCTTCCATCTGATTCGAATGGGAATAGAGTGATTGAGCCGTTCTTGTTGAGCGAGTATTTGCCATGCTGCCAAATTATAATAGCGGTTGGGCATCCCGGGGTCGTTGCTGCAGTATGTAGCACTTAGAGTCAGATCGGAACACGTTTCTTCATGACAATTGGTGAACACGCACGGTTTCCGACAACGTTATATATCGCCTCCTCGAAGTGGCCATCGCCCGTAAATGAGAAAGACGTCCCGGGAAGTCTCGGCTCAAGAAGCCGCTCGCCGATGGGATCGTAGATGTCCTGGAGAACGTGTTAGCGGCTGAAGAGAAACCAGAGGTTATAATAAACGGTATAGGCACGGATAGCGATGTGCGAAAGGCGAGAGAAGTCGGGAAGTACCGGTCCAGTTACGACAGTGTCGGATTTTGAAGTCCAAGTGCCCTCCAATGATGTAACGTTCGCCGCGATCGCATTTTGTATCGAGGATGTCAGGAGCACCGCGAGGGCGGCGAGACCGTGCCGCATTGTCGGAAGCAGGCGCGAGTTATATATATACTATTGAAACACACTTCCACCTTCTCTGCCTCTCCTTCTGGGTGTCGTTCGTGTCGTCGAGGCGAGGGTTCGGGGCTTGTGCAGCGCGAAATGTTGGGTCTTCGGGTTGGTGTCAGGGTGGATTTGAAGGTGTAGAGAATTGCCAAGCGGACCGCCGGCCTCCTTGAATTGACACCTAAAGATAGCGCAGGTGGCTCCCGCCTTGGCGGCACGTTAGTCCAGCCACTGCACCGACAGTCAACAGAAAAAAGAAAGAAAGCAAGATCTTGAGATAGCGAAATCACGCGCGATGGAAGCAGTTCTGAGAAGAATGTCAACGAACGAGGCACTACGAGAAGCTAAACGAGAGCTGCGGGCTCTCATTGCTCGGAGGCTGGACACGCTGAATCCCGAATCCGTCCACGAACAATGTCAGTTTTCTGATGGATACTGCCCTGGAACGTCACGCTGATTTGGGCTGCATGATGCGATTTCCTGTATAGCCCGCACCGTGTTCAAGCTGTTAGCGGGGCTGCCACAGTACCAACAGGCCCGGAGAATCAGCGTCTATCTATCCATGCCGACCGGCGAGATCGATACGGTGCCAATTGTGCAAGATGCGTTTGAACAGGGTAATTATTATATCAAAGCACTGCGCAGGCAGTGGAGATTTTAACTGACAAGTGGATAAAAGGCAAACAAGTATTCATCCCATTCACACATAGGGCCGTCCCAGCCACTGGGCCTGGCGGGGACCCAAAACCTTCAGTCATGGACATGGTATCACTGCATTCACTTGATGATTATCAGGGACTCAAACGCAACAGCTGGGGGATTCCAACACCGACGAAGAGCTCATTGGAAACACGGAGAAACTGTATCGAAGAAGTCAAGGCCGGTGAGTCTGGTCTAGACCTGATTGTCGTTCCCGGTGTCGCATTCGACAGCGCATGTCGACGCTTGGGTCATGGCAAGGGGTATTACGATTATTTTTTTAAGAGATACCATGAAGCAACGGATGGGAAACTTCCCTTTACCGGTACGTAGACTATCTGATTTTGCTATCCTAGCTTCTCTCACATCGGCGGAAGATTTTGACGCATCCTGGCAGTTGGTGTCGCTCTGCAAGAGCAGATAGTCGATGCATCAGCAAGTATTCCAGTCGGGAATCAGGACTGGCCATTGGATATGATTCTGGTCGGAAATGGCACTTCGATACGCCGAGAATAGATAGAAGTCCCCAGAAGGGATCACCGGTGCTAGATGCTGACACTGGGAGAGGTGACTCCAACCTTCATCATGAATCCGGCCATGCTATCTAAATAAGATCGCTACCGTCATCATCAAGGAATCTGTTATCTGCTATATCATACATGCCTGTCCACTTGTCGCTCCGACTACAGGATAAATTGCCGTTCGATTTCTGGCCAGCTCCATAGTAGCTTGGAGAGCGTCTACCCGAGCGATGCGCAAGCAATGCAAGTGACATTGTCGCCTTTCAACAATATGCGTCCTATTCAACCCTCTGTCAGTATATACTGAGATAATGAAATGGCAGACTCAAGAACTTACCTAGCTCCCGACGTGTTTCTTCCTCTGTCTTCGTTGGCAATCTTATTTCAACGGCGTCATCGACCACCAAGTTCATAAATTCATCGAAACCCTGGAATAAAACATTAGCTGGTTATGCCACTCCAAGCACAGGTTATATCGAGGAAACTGACCCGAATCTTTCCTTCTATGCGTGACTGGAGCTGTTCATAGAGCCCTAGAGAAACGATGAAATCTTAGCTGAGCACGGCCCAAGAATCCGCAACAGTCAGGGAAGTCGCGTACATATCTGGACAGTCGCGTGTGTCTGCAGCAACTTGAAGATGAAATTGATGGGAGGCAACAGAACTCTTCTCCCGCCGCCTCCACCTCCGCCACCTCTGCCAGACATCTTGTGTATCGGGGACTAGTTGGAAGCGAGCGAAAAAGTCGCGGCGATGTCGCGTGTAAGGGCGGACCGCTGTGCTAGGAACGATGGAGGAACAGCGAATCCGGTTTCCGAATGCTACCAGCTTAAGGAAAGGAATATATGGTATGCAATGCGGGAGGCAATGTTGCTACCGGGTCCGAGCAGGCAAGAACGACAGCGTCGGGGTGGTGATGATGTGGCGCGGTTGATGGTGATGAGTTTGATGTTTCCACAGCAGCTGCTGCTGCAGCTGGCAGCTGGCGAGTGAATGTCAAAGCCAAACCGGCAACACTCATTTTTCTGCCCCCACCGACCAACCTCTGACTTCATCCTTGCCGCTGGACTCCCACCAAGCACCATAACCACACCACCCCCATCACTGTCCTCAGTCATCATCACCATATCCTCCACTATACACCGATCATTACAGCCACCATATTTCAAGCTCCACTGCTGTCCATCGCCGCTCTTCAGAGATTAAAGCCTGGATAGAGCAGCTCGAGAGGATTCAAATCCCAAATTGGAGGCACACTCGATAACCGATAAAGGCGGGGGCAAAATCGGACGGAACAATCGGAGGAATACCCCCCATCTCTCTCCCAAAACGCCAGAGAAATCAACATCAAAGCCGCACATCCGTTAGCTTAGTTTCTTCGGCCCCGAAACACTGCAACCGCAATCATGGCGACCTCCACCGCCACGGAAGCTCTGGCTCCAATCCTGCAGGCCCTTGCGACGATGCAGGGCAATGTCGATCGAGCACAAAAGTACCAAGCCAACGAATATCTCGAGGCATTTCAGAAATCGGTGGGTCTTTTCGCAAAACCTCTCCTCTGCTCTGCAGTCCAGTCCAGTCCCGTCCAGTCAAGTCAAGTCAAACCACCTTGATCAGTACACGCTCGTATCGATACCGCTGCCCTGGCTCTACATCTGCCTATCAGTAAAGGATATGATAAGAAAGAACTTCAGTCTTTCGCAGTCCGCCACCAGCAGTTCAGGCAGTTCATGTTTCCCGGCAAAAAAATTCACCTTTCGCTGTTCTCGTCCTTCTGCTTTTTTATTCTTTATCTTCTAGAGACAAAGATACCATCAATCCGAGTCCCCCCATACACCCTTCGTGAACCCACAATATCAAGCCGGCTGGCCGAGGGGTACGAGAATTCCAGAGACTGTGCAAATCTGTTCGGGTTATACTTCGTACACAAGTTCTGGACGGGCTACGGAGATGCAACAATCAAAGACAATAAGATCGGAGACTGATACAACGATTCCGCTGGTTATGGTGGTCGTTCTTTATGAAACAGCCAGAAGCATGGAACCTCACATTCACCATGCTAAAATCAGCAGATTTGCCGCTGGACGTGAAGTTGTTCGCTGCAACCACTTTGAAAGGAAAGGTAGGTAAATACAGATGAATATCGCCTTCTCTACCAAAGCGAGCTTGCTAATGCAGCCTGTTCTTGCTTAGATCATCTACGATCTTCCACAACTCCCACGAGAGCAATTAGCAGAGCTTAGGAATACGCTTCTCGGCTTACTCCAGGAGTTCAGGTCTGGGAATCAAAATAGAATTATCAGAACCCAACTGAACGTTTGCCTCGCCATTTTGGCAATCCAAATGACGGAGTGGAAAGACGTTCTGGAGGTCGTCGTGAAGAGTCTAGGGCAAGATGCAGACGGCAGCGTCTGTCTTCTGGAGTTCCTTAAAGTTCTGCCAGAAGAAGTCACCGAGGGCCGTAGAATCCGCATGACGGTTAGTTTTACGATCAGCATGGAGGAGAAACATCAATCCGAAACTAACTTATTCATAAAACAGGACGAGGAACTAGACGCTCGGACGAAAGAGCTACTTGAAGAGAATACCGAACAAGTCATGAATCTGCTGATTTCATACGCTCAATCCGTCCCTACCGCTGCGCAAGAACCGCTCCTCACTTCCTGTCTTACGTCATGGTTGCGCGAGATACCAGTCCTGACGATAGTGAAATCGCCGCTCCTGGAAGTTACGATCAATTCCTTGTCGTCGGAAGTGGCCTTTGATTCCGCCGTCGATTGCCTCTGCGCGATGTTTTCGGAAACTCGTGATGTCGACGAGTGCCTGGATACTATCCATATTCTATTTCCGAGAATCATGCAGCTACGATCGAGGATATCCGCGGCAGCCGACGATGAGGACATTGAGCAATTGCGGGGATTCACAAAACTATTTGCAGAAGCTGGTGAAGCATGGGTCATTCTCATCGCGAGGATGCCAACGGAATTCAGACAGCTCGTGGAGGCCATTCTAGAATGTTCCGCCAGGGACAAGGAACAAGAAGTCATCGGCCTAACGTTCAACTTTTGGTTCGATCTGAAAAACTACCTTGTTTTGGAAAATTATATCGAGGCCAGGGTGCAGCTAGCCGATCTATTTGCAAGTCTGGTGGATGTAATGATCGGGCACTTGAAGTATCCAACTCCTGATTCGAACAACGAGGCCGACCTCTTCGATGGAGACCGCGAGCAGGAAGAGCGATTCAGAGAGTTCCGTCATAAGATGGGCGACGTCTTGAAGGATTGCTGCGAGGTCCTGGGCGCTCGAGACTGCTTGGCAAAGGCGTATGCCTTGGTTGAACAGTATATGAGGTCTTACGTGGCTGGGACGCCCTCCGCTCAGAACCCCGTCCCAAATTGGCAAGCCTTGGAAGCACCGTTATTCAGCATGAGGGCTATGGGACGAATGGTGCCAGACGATGAAGCAGAGGTTCTCCCTCAGATCATGAACTTGCTAATCAGGCTTCCGGAACACCCGAAAGTACGATTCGCTGCCACGTTGGTCCTTGGCCGATACACTGAATGGACAGCCAAACACCCAGAGTTTCTGGAGCCTCAACTCACGTATATTACCAATGGGTTTGCACACAGCGATAAGGACGTTATGCGCGCCGCGGCTATGGCGCTCAGGTATTTCTGTCAGGATTGTCATCAACTTCTGGTCGGCCACATCACCCAGCTACATAGCTTCTACGAGCAAGTCACCTTGAATCTGCCCAGCCAGAGCTTGGAGGAGGTTACGGATGGCGTCGCTCACGTAGTAGCCGCACAGCCAGTCGACAAAATATACGACGCTCTTAGCCTCTTCTGTGCGCCGATAACGAAGAGACTGATGGAGAAAGCCAACCAGGTGCGGGATAAGGAGTCCGTTCGCGAACTGTCAGGTAGGAATGCCCCAATGAATAATGTTCTGCCTTCGCCAGTAGCTAAAATGTGTTTAGAAAATGTTTCATTGCTCACAACATTCGCCGCGATTGTGCGACCAAACATCGAGGCTGGGCGAGAAAACCCGATGGTTCGTTTCTGGGCGGAGGTATTCCCAATAGTAACGGCGATTCTCGAAGAATTCACCGCCCATCCTGCTATTTGCGAGCGGGTTTCGAAGTTCTACCGTACACTTCTCATCTCCTATCGAACAGCGATGCTCCCGTTGCTTCCCCAACTAGCCGAGAAGCTTGCAGCATGTTTCCAAAAGTCAAAGCAGGGCTGCTTCTTATGGGTTACTGGGTCTGTGATACGGGAATTCAGTGACGAAGAACAAGTCGATGAAAATACACGAGAGGCAGTGTACCAATTTCTCGAACAGCAATGCTGGACGATGTTCAAGATCCTTAATGATGAATCGCCAAAAGACATCCCAGACCGTACGTACCTTTCCACAGTTGCAGTATCCCCCAAATACCAAGTCGAGATACTCCACTAACACCAAGTTTATAGTCATCGAGGATTTCTTCAGACTGATGCAAGATGCAATCATGTTCCACCCAATGCGCATAATACCCTCTCAGCTCTTGGAACCGAGTATGAAAGCTGCTTTGGCATGCCTTGTGCTCGAGCAGAACGAACCGCTTATAGCTGTTCTGCATTTTCTCCGCGACCTGCTTGTGTACGGCACAGCAACCCCGCCAACCTCGCGATACGATTCTCCTGAAAACCCACCACACATACGGCAGGCAGTAGTGAGTATCACGAGAGCTCAAGGAGAGATTCTTACGATCCGGATCTTAAGCGGCCTGATGTATTCATTCCCACGAGATTGCGTTCCTGACAGCTCGGGTGTCTTGATGACTCTGATCGACTTGCTTCCTGAGGAAACGGTTGGTTGGGTAGCGAAAACAGTTGCTCAACTACCACCTGGTTCGGTATCGGACCAAGAGAGGCAGAAGTTCCTAACTAACTTTCAGCAGTAAGTAACAAAACTCTGGGCAGCGGTGGTGTAGGTTGTATATGAAGATTGTCTAACTGATATACGCAGGTCCATTATCTCGAGAAACCACAAGAAGGTCAGGTATCAACTCCAAGATTTCACTAACTGGTACAGGAGAAAAAACGTCACACCGAGAGCGGCATCCACTTCCGGTATCAGCACGCCAAAATTCAGCTTCTAGTCCAGTCCGAGAATCATTCTATCGTTTCGGATTTCAACGACTGTCGTTCTGCTTTTGCCCCTCGCTTTGCCGATTTCTTCTTTTCTTTCTTTTCCCTCGCTCGTACAAGCTGTAATGAAAGATCTCACGTAAGACTGCGCCATGTGCATGGTGTTCGCCGTACGCCGTGGTTCTCTATGGGTATTCTAAAAAAAATTAAGAGGCGAACCACTTGTGAATTAGAAAATGCAGTGACGGACAAATTGTCCCCCTTCTGTCATCTATATGATGCGAACCCCAATGTAAAGAATTTGCAGGCTTGGTTCATGACGGATGGGTCGTATTAAATGAAGCTCGCTCGCGTGATATCCAACAAAGGTCAACATGCATACGATAGGGAGACACGGGGTCTAGACGTAAGATGTGGGTGCTGGTTTTCGCCGGCAAGCTCAGTGAGCATGGTGTTGCACATAAAAACGCACCTACGCGGTTACCATATGTTGCAAACACACTACACGCGTGTTCAATGGCCCTTCACGACAGCGTGGGAATTACTATGATACGAAGCTAGGAAGCAGATGTTCCATCAACACTAAGCTCATCGCCATGGAGCCACCGGCGTCGGCAGATTACAATCGACGTATGCACACCACAGTTCAATAACATTCTTGCTGATAGCTGAATTCAATACTAACCCGGATATAAAAACCAGACCGGCTGCCGACCAGATCGGCTGCCGCTGCACTAGCAACGCAGCTGGACCACGATCAGGGTGGCTTCACGACCGGGAGCGAAGCTCTCAATAAAGCCTGGGGCGACTATGGGCTTGAAAAAGGGAAGCTGCTGGAAATCTGTGGTCCGCCAGGGTCTGGCAAGACAGCCATCGCGTAGGACTCCCATCGTGATACCGCCGCGTGCCCAGCAGTCAAGACTGAGTGTTCCGCCACGACATATTAGACTACAATTGGTATCCGACGCGGCTGCCAAAGGAGAGAAGGTTTGTTGGATCGGTAAGATTTTTCCATCATCGTCATCGTCATATGATCGAGAAAGGGTAGAGACGCGCTGATCAATTGAGGTGCATAGATACATTATCGCAATGCCCGGTTCAGCGATTCGAACGCCTGATGGCAGAGCAAAGCCTGGAAGACTCTGTGTCCGCCATTACCCGGTACCAGGTCACTTCACTGGCACATTTCTTCGCTCTGATAGCACATTTGATGGACGAGGACGATGCATCGACTGCAGCATCGCTGGTGGTGGTCGAGAACGTCTCGTCACTGTTCACCAAGGAGTTTCCGCCGTCCTCCTCGGATGCAGCCAGCGTTGCTCGAAACGCGCCGACCAACGTGGTCGGCCGAGAGCAGATGGAGAAGCCGGCGGATAAGCGTGGGAGGCTCATAGCGGATATCGCTAATCGCCTACAGCGTTTGTCGGCATCAAGGATGGTAGCTGTAAGTCGCGGTTTGTGCGTGGGGACGACCCGGAGTGGGGAAACGAGGGAGACACCTGATTGCTGACATCGTATCCCATATGCATCTGGTGGCCCGCGATATAATATAGGTTGTCGTTTTAAACCAGCTGGTTACGAAGGCTGTCATTGGAGGCGGTCCGCTAGAGCTGGTACCTTCCATCAGTGAGTGGCCGCCCATCAAACGGCTGCGGATGCTGCTGGTTTCTTTTCCTCGACAATGACTCGACTGACAATGGATTGGCGAACGTTAGACTCGGCTAACCATGCATGGGCCCATGCATTTCACCACCGGATACTGCTGTTGAGAAAGCAGGTACTCCGAACAGAGCTGCCGTTGATTCCGAGGCATCTGCGGTTCGTGTTCGTGCTCAAATCATGCGGCACCGATATACAGAACACCAATCTGAGCCGATCGGATTACTTTTTCGTGATCAGGCTCACTGAGGTCGGTAATCCCGTCCAGTGTTACCCTAGATTTAGCTTAGTGGATGTTGGACAAGCTATATCGTGTGGGGGTGTTCCTTCGGCTAACGGGTAATAGACTGGCGTTGAGGACGAGAAGCAACAGGTATTCAATGCTATGACTGGTGCGATTTCCATGGCCGAGGCCTTGGCCGCGTCGGCCCCGAACCCGGAAGAAAATGGCTACGATGATAATGATGACGACGACGACAACGGAGGTGATGGGTTCTTGAACTCCAGCAATGCGGAGGAGGAGGATGAGCCGGCACCGAGCTTTCCGAACGAGAGCCACTTGAAACGGAAGCGTAGCAACAGCAAGAGCAGCAGCAGCAGCAGCAGTGATGGACCTGCAGCCGAAGCGGAATTGGGCATCGAGACGAACACCGAGCTCGAGTGTTCACCAGTTGACCTAGTGCATCTACCAGAAGCCGCGATCGATTCTGGCGTAGGGCCGTTCCCGATCCTGAGTCAAGCGCGGGGAACACGCGTGGCGGCAGGATCACAAGCAGATATGTCTGTACCTGAGGATTCAACACCAGCGCTGGGAAATCCCCAGAAACTCAAGAGGACGATGGTTCCCGACTCTGACGGCGAGAGTGAGGATGACGTATTTTAGGAGCATGGTTTGCCAACGCTCTGATCGAGATGTGATACACAGGAAGCCTTTTTGTCAGTTCCTGCCTCGGTACCGGCAATTTAATTCACAGGATGGACTACGAAGTGTGTGTGTGGGGGGGAGGCTACCGTCTCCAGAGTCAAGATTGAATGCCAGCAGTCCTTCCGAGATATGTTCGTTTGAAATGTGCAGGCCCAGCCCGAATTCCGATATTGTCCATGAGAGTGTTCGGCTCGAAGCCTTTTCTAGTTCTTCTGACTTGCCCAGTTGAGGACTGGACGGGTAGCCGTCTCGGGGCTTCCATCGGCAAAGTGGTTTTCCTGCTGGGCTGCGAAAAATGGGGAAGTCAAAGTGCTCGCATGTGCCGAAGGTGGTTCCATAGCCCCGAGACAGCGAAAGCCGGTTCGGCGGAGAAACAGCCGGGCCAAAAAACAAAAAACGGTATTGGCAAGCAGGCTACCGCTGGGACGACGAAAAAGATTAGGGATGGAACATGGCAAATTTTGAGATGCAAAAAGTAGCCGCACCGCGAGTTCGCGGTGGATGAGGGCTTGGCTTATCACGCCCGTTTCGCTCGCACGAGCCGGAAACGCTCGAAGGTCGGAATTTGGGCGCTGGATGTCACCATCTAATTGCATATTGCGAGAGGATCACACCATAATCTCGGGAAAGTCGCTTTCTGCATCGCAGACACTTTCGCAGGCAACATTTGCACTGTTTCCTCGGGCTGCAGATAAGCTGCATCCAGACGACTTCAGGAGCATAAGCTGTCATTTAGGCTGAACCAGGACATCGAACGAAACAAAAGGAGAAGCACCGAGAGAGAAAAAATTTTACGCTGGTTCAGCTCGGGTTGGACACACCACCCCCAACCAGAATTCCGTCGAGCTCAGGGTATCTGCTCCAACAAACTCGTCTCCCTTGGAGCTGCCTGTGCTCATGTCGGTACCTACATGCTGTTGACTTATTAGCGGAGGGGCTGTCCCGCGGATACACCTGCTCGAAGCGTCAGAGGATTACGAGAAGCGCTGCGTGGAATTACATGCATATGCTGTCCAGAAGTACTACGAAGAAGAAGAAAGAAAGAAGAGGCAGCGGCGACGATGGATGGGGTTGGGGGCAAGCTGATAAGCCCGAAAATTTCGGCCCTCCTGAATTTATTTTCGTCGCTTCGTTAAAGATGATGGTGGTGTGGACTTGCGCCATGCATGCGGGGCCCCCAGATTCTCGCTTGATGGAAAGAAGCTTCTTCAGTTTTCGCTCTCGAGAGACGGTGGATCGCTCGACCAGCCCTTGAGGCCGTCCGATTTGGGTCGATGCGGCCTTGGTCGGACTGATATGGATCGAGGGGGTGAGTATTTTTTTTTTTTTCTTTTGAGTTTTTCATGAGCTTCCTCCCTCGTCGAGGCCTGGCGAAAAGGACAATCTCGATCCCGCTGCGTCGGGTTTGCGGGTCTGACGTGTAATGGCCGTCACCAGGCGGGGCGGGATACGCCCTTCGAATTCTCACCTTTTTTTTTCTCTCTCTTGCTCTCACTCGCACCAAGCCTCGCAACTGTCTGGCTGGCGGTAGGAGCTGGTGCCAGACTGCATGCGTATTTCTTACATACGTGCAGCGCAAGCAGCGTTTCATTCGCCTTTGGGTCTTATCTATCTCGGGTCGAGAGAGCCACTGGCAGTTGCAAATCTGCAGAGTCAGCGGCGAGCGGTTGGCTGGCAGACAGCCCGGCGTCCAACTAACAGTAATGACTTAGTAAGAGGCGCATCGTTACCCAAACCTGATCCCCGGGGTAGCCGGCAAAGCCAGAGTAATATTTTGGTCTCCTTCTGGCTATTTCGACCGTTTACTCGTCGACGTCGTGGGGATGCATGTCAGGACGGGTCCCCGGATATGTGCGCTGCTTTACTCTTACGTACTCAATTGGAAGCTAGCTCGGTGGCCCAAGCAGAGCTCTGGCGCTCTTCTTATCTAAGTAGTTGAGATTCTCGGGACAAGAAGCACCACAATCTGGGGTATCGATGTCTGGTACTATAGCCTTTCCCTCCAATTTGCAAATCGAAATCACATCTGCTATTGTACAGACAAGGCCGACGTGCATGTCTGCAGATAAGAAAACCACTCCAGCCGGGACGATGAGCAACAGTTTGCGGCTGTGTGGGTGTGTTAGCGCCGCTGGTTTCGAACAAGAGGGTGTCGACGAAAAAAAAAAAAAAAAAAAAAGGCCCGTCGCTTTGACTTCTACATGTACGGATATCGGATTGGATTCTGAGAGTAAGTAGAGAAATGGTATTATTGTGGAGATCCAGAAAATATGACAGCGCCTTGGACATGTGCAGCAGATATTCTATCGGCAAAAGCAGGATTCCCCCCTCCCTGAACAGAAAGAAAAAAAACATCAAATGATAGCTCCCTTCCTTCTATAAGCTGTATACAGACGACGAAAATGACCCAAGATTGTACCCCGATACCAATGATAATGTAGTGTAACAAGTAGGCAATAAGTGTGCGCCGCCACCAAAAAAAAAAAAAAAAGGATTCAAAAGAAAAGAGTCAGTTGAGAGTTGCAGGCGAGGGAGATGGAGTTAACTCTGAAATGGAAGAAAAGTTATGAGAACGAAGCAACCCATTAAATAGCAGAACGACAAATAGAACGCTCTCATGTCTAACAAACAACAAGCGACAAAAATATAGAAGTGATATCCCTTACCAAAAATACATGACGTTAAACAAAAATGATTGCAAGTCTAAAAGCTATCCAATAAAGAAGCAGCAAGAAGGAAGAACAGTGAACGGTGCTCTACATGCACATATATCTCTCAAGTCGGTATATACCGACTGAGAGATATTACAGAAGAAGTACAATAGGAAAAACACAAATAAAAAAAAGTTCGGGGTATCCTCGACTCATAATCTATCAGAGAGGTCGCCTCCAGCGACGGATCCAGCCGCAGATGAATTGCCAGAGGAGAAACCGCTACTGCTACCGTTGAGCAGGTCATGAACGGTGACTCTGGGGACAGACGGAATAGGGAGCTTCCTCTGAGCACCCTCGCTCTTGCTCATGATGTCGGTCAGGCGGAGTGCCGACGTTGTCGGTGTAATGGACGGGGTGTTCGTGGCGGAATAAGGATCAGCGATGTCCATCGGGGCCAGAGCTGGCATCGGTCGCAGGGAGAGCAGACGGATGCTCGGCAGTTGCAGACCCGATCCATATTCCAATTCTCGCGGGTAGAGCCTGGGTGAATGCGCGGGAGTGGCGAGAGGCGTGTGTTCAGGAGTCGGAGAGCACGAATCGTGAGAAAACGTCGGAGAGGATGGCGCCGTTGAGATGGGAGAGGTCGGTCTCGAACGTTTGGCGGCCCTGTGAGCAAGATATGGGTTCTCGTCGTCGTGAGAATGCGACCTCGACATTGATGATGGCGACGCTGAATCCATGATGGGTGCTAGAGGAGCGAGTCTGGAGTGGTTATAGAGATGCGGAGCCGCAGCTGCAAGGTAAGTACTCGAACCAAATCGTTCTCTTTCCAACTCTCGAGAAGCAGCGGCGGCGAGCAGGCTCATATCCAAAGGACCCTGGGTAGCGCCTCCTGACACCCGGCCAAAGCTGGGCAGGGCGTTTCCAAGGGGTGATCCGTGGTGTGAATAGTGAGAATGAGGCGGCGAAACGTTGGGAGAGGCGACGATCGAGGAGGGAGCAGACTTGGAGCCGTGTCGGGGTGGCGGCGGCATCATGGCGGAGGGCGTCATCGCGTTTGGCGACGTTCTCGACTCGAGCTGCTGCTGAGCGAGAGAGGCACCAGCAGATGAGGTGGAGGACGAGGATGCATGATGCGCATGGCCGCCCTTGTTACTCCTCCTGGAGTTGGGATTGTTGTGTATTCTGGAATGCCGGGTCAATTCATCGGAACGGCTGAAGCGTTTGGAGCATCCGGGAAAACTGCATGCGTGTGGTTTTTCGCCGGTATGGGTTCGGATGTGGCGAGTCTGATGCTCGAGTCGGTGAAAGCAACGGCTGCAGATGGGACACTTGTAGGGTCTCGGCATCTCCTCGGGTTGGGGCTTCGAGGCATCGTGGTCCTCCATGATTTGAGCAAGGTTGGAGACTCTGGTACTCGGCTGGGCGGAAACGCCGGTTTCGATTATGGGTGTGAACAGCGACGCTCCGGTGGCAGCAGCAGCGGCCATGGCGTCTTCGCGACAGGGGATTGCAGGCAGGACTCTTTGTGATCTGCCCGACTGGATTGATGGGGTTGAACCGTGGATGGGTCGTCGACGGATTGAGGATGGGTGATTTTTCTTTGCTTTCGTTCGTGATGCTCTGATGTGAGCTCCAAGATAGGCCAACTGAAAGACCGGTCTGAGATTGGGTTTCCGAGGATGAATCCGCCAGTATCAGTCCGGCGAGCGGGAGAAGGCACTGTTATATAAGCGGTCTGGTGTATACGGGGTGGTGTTTCGGGTTCCCCGCAAGAAACGCTCGACTGAGGCAGTGAGGCCGCGAGCGAGAGCGAGGCAGGAAAAAGAAACGATGCAGGCAGGCAGGAGGCAGGCAAGCAGGCAAGCAGGAGGAAGAAATCCGGGGAAGGATACCACCAACTTTCAGAAGCCGAGCGAAGACTGTCGAGAGCGAGACGGGAGGAAGGGGAAGGGGAGGAGAGTGAAAGGCGGATGAAGGGGAGAGCGGGAGGGTTTATAGCAGAGAGGAATGGAGGTGGTGGTGGTGGTGGTGGTGGTGGTGGTGTGTGTGGGAGGAAGAGGAAGAGCAGCGCAGCGCAAAGCAGAGAAGAGAGAAGTTGGGGGTCGCAGTGCAGCTGCCTGCATTCCCACCACTCCTCCTCCTCTTCCTCCTCCTCTTCCTCCTCCTCCTCCTCCACCGCTCCCTCACCACCTCCACCACTCACCGCTCCAGGACAGTCCACCGCCATCGCCAACAGCCAGAAAAGCACATGTAACGAGTGCCCTGCCCACCCCGGTCTGCCCTGCTGCTGCTGCTCGACGGACTCGCTGGCTGGCGGGCTGCTGGCCGCTGGCTGCTGCCCTGGCCCGGCCTCGCGTTTCTTTTTCCGCCCGGTTTTGGGTTTGCTTTTCTTTTTCACGCTCGCACACGCACCCATCCATTTTAAATAAAGTTGGGGCACCGTCATCGAAAGGGAAGGGCGACGGGGGATGCTGGCCAAAAGGTGTGTGTGTGGGCAGCCAGTCCAGCCAGCAGGTGGAGAAGGAGACGAGGCCGGCGCATTCGGTCACTCGCTCTCTCGGCCAGTCGGCTTGCCGATGGGGGTGACGGATCATGCCAACCTGACTAACGGACGGGGGCCCAGGCAGGCTGTCGCACAGGATCAGATCTGAAATATCAGAAATCACTTCATCTCGACGCTGGCGTCGACGGATGCCGTGTACCATGCGCCGCGTACCGCATATGTACCGGTGCAGTATGTACAATTAATTACCCACGTCGACAACCACCTCCACTCCCACCATTCGCTCCACCATTGAGACATGCCGGCTGTTGCATCGCGGAAATATAATTGCTGGTAAGCCGCGCTGACTGGGACGTGCCCCTCCCTCTCCTCTCCTCTCCTTCTCCGCATCGCCGTGTCGTCCGCAGGATACCTCACCCTCCGTCCAGCTCTCGCACGGCCAATCGCAGCCTCTCTCCCCGTTTGGCATCTTCCATGTCCACCAGGGTCCGGTGAGGCAAAGACGACGCCTTTTTGCTTTGGGGTTTCTCATCCACCCCACACTTTTGATTCCTTTCGAATTTCCGCCATGCATCCACGATGCTCGATCCAGAAAAAGGCAGAAGCACGCCCGCGCAAGCGAATCAAATGGCCGACGACAATGCGGAAGAGCAGGTGTGGAAGAACCCAGACCAGGGTCTCTCATGGGCGCCCGGATTCTTCTCCACGCCGGAAGCTCGCTTTTGCTCCCTTTTCACACCATCCGCCGACCCCCTCTGCGGTTACTCAGACTTCAGATTCTCGCAGGGCGCATGGACTGGCCAAATCGCCTGGCTGACTGTTTGTCTCGACGTCTGCCTGCCAGCGGTTGGACCCCCACTTTCGTTCTCTTGCCCTTCTCACGCTCGCACACGCTCTCACCTCCTGACGCAGCTTATTTCCCCATAAAACTTGGCAAGAATCCATCAATCTGGTTGGCCTGGGGCCGCTGCTTGAGATTTTAATTAATTTGCCGCCTCGAAAGTGGAAACCGACTGACGAAGCTGGAACCTTCCTTTGAGAATGCAATGTGCACCCCCAACCCCTTCTGCCCTCGTCTCCTCTCCCAGTCTCGGGAACGCTGGTTTCCTCGTCCTCAGCCTTTCGCTGGACGGCAGAAATCCTTCTTGAAACTGCGGGGTACCTTTAAGCACTGGAATGCACATCTTGTTCCGTTCTCCGTCCCCTACATTGAAACTCCAGACTCGCCCATCGTTGCATCTGCACCACCCATATTCACTGGACGTGAAATAGTCAAGTGGTACGTCAAGGCTGGGAGCCCGATGGCGATAGCGCCGCCCCGCGAAATCACCAATCATGCTGTGCTGTGAACCGCGAACTTACGATGCATGCATGCTATCAGATGAGGGCAGAACGCGGATTGGCATCTCGGGAAAACACGGGAAGAAATACGCACCGCCGCCCACCCGTCGTATTCTCAGGATGGAAGCGGGGAATAACCATTCCACGGCCTGGCCTCTCCATGCACCCACGGTTGAAACCGCAACTTCAGACATCATGCAGCTTGTCTGCGCATGCCTGAAATCGAGTGGTGGTGGTGTTTCTCGCAGACTACGCCCCCACACTTTTCGATCTGCTGCTGCTTGGGAACATGAGGTCGGCATGAGCCTCAGCGCCCAGCTTGCCTATAAGTCAGGAAGTATTGCTATTGCATGTGTCTTCCCTAGGTTCGTTTCCGGAGGGCGGACCCCACCAGCTGGGTCTTGGCTCTCGAGGGGTGCGGCCAACGATGGGATTTCGGCCCGGCAACTGCTCTGGGGGGAAGGCCAGATTATCTGATCTGAACCTTTAGCCGCTCCCTTTACCCGAAGGAATGGGGGCAGTCCTTTGGCCGAAACCGTCTCGACGCTCGCTGAAGCTCGGAGAAACTCGAGTCAACAGCCCAGCGCTGACGGGCTGGCAATAGCCGCGGGGGTTTTCCGGCTGCCTCGATCCAGTCCGTCTGCGCGGACAGAGCACATGCCAATTTGCAGTCTGTCTCGTCCTGAGACGCCTCGACTTGATTTGGGTTCAGAGTCAGCACCCGTCCTCGGTCCCAATGAATGAATGATCGAATGAACGAATGAATGTATACATCACGACTACAACTCCGTGTGAACTCACATTTTCCGCAATGCCGAGATCGCTATGCGGGTGGCCGGATGCGTCCACGACCAACTCATTCCACTCCGCTGTCGCAGTCGCCCTTCTGATCAAAAGCTTGCATCCAGAGCGCTGTCCGATACCGTCCGAACGACTACACCAGTCCCCACGCTGGCACTCCGAGATGCATGGTCGTCCGTGACAGACCGACGTTACCACCGATCCGAGAGCCCTCTGGTAAGGCTACAAACGTGCATGCAAGATAGCCGTGTCCTCGGGAATTTTTAAATTTCTGCTCCCACCCTGGACGCACTGGTACCGACCTGGAGTCGGGATTCTTTCCAGAACTCTCGCATCGTCCGGAAGAAACCGTTCTTTCATGTGCGTGCGTGCGTGCATTGTCGCATCCCTGCCGATTGTGAAGGAGCTCGGGAATCTACGTGTGCATACTTTATCTCTCCGACCGGTGGATAAAACTTACGAGTAAGTAAGTGGCATCTGTACGGACAGGCAGCATATGCACGGTGGACCCTGCGCGCACTGTGGAGCCATCCAAGGCCTTTTTTTTTTTTTTCTTCTAGAAGCCTGGCCCCGCATCGATGCGCCGATGCATCACGATGCTACGTCCGGGTGGATTGATCTCGCTGCCTGCGCTGCAAGCATAGCCTTCCTTTCAGCCCATAGAGCATAAATTTTCGTCCATACTTCGTATATTGATTGACGTGTCACAAGGGACGACACCTGCGCGGATGCTTAGCGCCGCCCAACGTTCTCACAAAGTTGTTGGCACCACAAGCCCGCCGCTGTACGCTAGTTACCAACAGATGTTGCAAGCGTCCCGTCTGTGAATTTCTTTTACAGATGACCCCTGCGACCAGGATGGTGCGAGCTAGCCTTCGAATTACTCAACTACGCTGTAAAAGTATATCGCGGTTTCAAGTTCCCCCGTAGCCTTCTAGAAACAGACACTGGCCCCGGGTGTATTACTGAATCGCCGTCCTTTCATCATTATCATCATTTTCGTTATCGTTGCTTACCCGGGTGCAACCAAGCCAGGGTACACCCAGCTCTTCCCTCTGATCCATCTCCTACCCGAGGATGGCCCGCTCGTTCTTCATCCTCTCCTCGATGCTCCGCATCATGTGATACCTGCACTTCGAGTTCAGCACGCCGCCCACCCCGAACGCAGGCACAATCCGACCGCTGTATCACATGCTATCAGCACTCGCAACCTGGGGAAACTAGTCCAATCCGCGAGAACAATGCGCTCTCAAACTTTACCCCGCGGTCCATCAGGGTCCTGCACTTACATCCTGGCTAGCGAGCTCTTTAGATAGTTTACGCTAACTGCTTGCATCCGTTTCTTCATCCCGAGCCTGCCGCTGCGGTTGTATAGATCCAGGCCGAGCAAGTGCAGCGGAGTCGACAGCATCTGACAGCCTGGTTAGACAATTAGCAGTTTTCACATGTTAACATTGCATCCTTCCTTCTCGTACTATATATAAAGCCTCGAGTCTTTCAGCTACAGCAACAAGATATTTAGTGCAAACTTACCCGCGGGTGCCACAATTTGGGCAATTGATAGAGAGCTCACTCCGCCGACACCATCTGGGATGGCCTTCGAAATCATAGGCGGGACGTTGAAAGAAAATAGAATCGTTAAACTGTCCCTTGAACAGAACAAGGCGTACGTGGGCAGTGGGACCGCTCTGGATACACCCGTGCCAAACATTCGAGCAAAGTTCCGATCTTTAACCAGCGTCAACAGGATATTGGTGCTGCACAAGTCACGCCGTGTCAGCATGTTGCTTTCCTGTGGAAAGGGTACAGCTACAAAGGAAGGGGGACAGAGGCAAAGTGCCCATATCAACCTTGACGTAGCAGCGAACTTTGCCGTCCCTGCGGTAACTTCTGTGATATCCTGACTCCCACTTCGGTGGGATAGAAACGTATCGGTCGTATTGGCGACTAGATATGTACCGGCATACACCATCTACCACGGTTAGCTTGTGGCCTCCACGGTCATTGAACAAGTGAAGGTCGCTAGTCTTACAGCCACCAAACCAAAGGTCCTGGACAGGAAAAAGTTGTGCGGCCTCGTAAACAGTTGGATGACCGAGTCCCTGTTCCAGCCCTATATCAGAATACCAGTCGATAGTGTCTATAACATGACACGCTATCGCCATAGCTATATTCTTTTCAGATTCAACATCTGTAGACCTACCGTAACGAATTAGCAAGAGTGCGTCTTCCACTCGCATTTTCGATAATGCTTCTGCAAGACAAGCATCAGCAGCGTGCTCCATGCGCAGCATCCGTTGTATTCTCAAATGGGAGTGCACCCATCTGGGAAACCTTACTTGTCGATCATGCATATTGCCTGTCGATGTCGGTTACCGTTAGCGAACCGTACTCGAGCACTAGCAGCGATACGATAAGGAACAATGCATCGGTCGTATCGACGCGATAACCGCAGTTGTACATACCGGCGTGACGGCCGCAGCTGCGATTGCTGCAGATGTAAGATCCGCAGCTAGGCGTGCGAACAGATGGGCATCCTGGGGCGAAGCTTTCCTTGGGTCGTGGACAATCAGTGCATCGGATTGGTGCATCGCTGGTAGCTTGCTTGCGCGGCAATGCGCGATTGTTAAGCGCCAAGATGGCCGGACGAAGCAAGCGCTGGATAGACTGGGTCGATAGCAATTCTCTCAAGGCGGATCGGTGTTGATAATTGTTGCACTTGGTGTATCGGTGAATCTTCGAGAAGTAGAGCCTCGCTATCTGAGATGGGTTGCGGTGTTATGGTTATCGCGTCATTGGGTGCTTCGCCCGATTGGCTGGGAGGAACGGGGTGAGATAACGGTAGCACTGAGCGTGCATCGGATAGTTTACATCTCTGTCGGGGAGCAGGGCCGAGCAGAAGATATCCAGACGGTCCGTGGTTCGCCGTTGATAGAGGGCGCTGGATGTCCGCTTATCGGGCCAAGTTGCATGCATGTCGGTGAAGTCGCACCCTGTCGGTAGCGGCTAATTGTTGGCAAACCCGCTTCTACCCAGCTACATGATCGACTGGCATCGAGGGCCTACGGACACGGTCTACAGCTTTACAATATACGGAGCACCGAAGGATCAATGTAATTGGGAGTCAGGATTCATCGATCACGTAGCCTCAATACAAGTTCATTGCTAAATCGACCCTGAAAATGTGCTATCAAACTTGGCACCGCAATATTATCACTAGAAGAGGAGTAATCCGCAGGGGCATAGTCACCCCTCGCAGATACGAGAATATCAGGGGAAATGTGGAACAAGAGCACCGGAAGACTACGGAAGCGCCATTCGACTCTGATCGAGCGCGGCGTACTCGAGCACAAACTCTTTCTGCACAAGTCGACGACGAGTAGTTAGCATATGTAAATCCAGCCGGCGAACAGGGGATTGCGCCCCCCCGCAGAAAAGACCGCTCACCTGCTGTCGCTCCCATAATGTAGGCTCGAAGAACACGTAGACACCCTTCTCGAACCGCCCTTGCACAATCTGCGACGGCTCGTTCCCGGGCACCTTGGTCAGCCAGACCTGGAGCTCCTTATGGTACCTCCAATTTCTCTGTGTCCTATTCGTGCATATTATTAGCAAAGCTAAACGACGAATAATGGAGGGTATACACGAGACGTACAGCTCTTGCGCCACAATTTCCTGCATCAAGTCCTTGGGCATGGTGTAGAAGATGTAGAATAGCGTTTCATCCGAAAAGTTTCGTACTTTCGACTGCAGTGGTTGTGTATTCAGGACGGAGTAACATGGCGGCAGTTTGAAATCCGGTTCGGCTGCGCGCACCTGTTGGTCAGACCATGGAGATGCGAATGTCGAAATCAGAGGTTGTCTAAGAAATCGTAAGCGTGGGTGATGTTAGCGGAGGAACTCGAGTATAGACGATTCAGGGCCGCAAGAAAAGAGATCAAAAGGGCTTCCGAAGCCTTGCTTCGGATGATCAGCTGAGCTAAGGAAGATCAATACGTACTCAGGTTGATTCAGTTCCAGACCGAGTTGTGTCAGATCAGTCCCTAGTGCAAGCAGCGCCATGTCTAGATCCTCATTTCTTATCAAGGGAAGAAGGCCATTTAAGCCGAATCTGTCGATATCACTTGGGCCCGACGACTCGCTCGGCTCTGTGTCTGGCGGTGTGGATGAATAACGCGGGGGCTGCTGGTCCGGAGGAAGGTCTGGCTGGGACGCCAGACTCGATATCGAAGATGAAGCTTGCTGCAGCAGATGCTGCTGCTGCTGCTGGCGACTGTTCGTAGCTTGTGTCATTGGTGCGGACGCTGCTGTGGATAGTCCGGTTCCAGGCTGAGGGACAGCAGATGCCGAGCTCGAAAGTGCTTTTGTCTGTATGCGATAGTAGTTAGCAGTTGGTTCGCACCCATGAAGCCGCCGTGGGGACGGGCAGTCCAACGAACTTTTCTGCTATTCTCGGATGATGCTTCTGTGGCCGAGGTAGATGCGCCGCCGACTGCTTGCTGTAAGGAGTGTGGATGATGCTGCGGCTGCTGTTGGTGGGAGAGTGTATGGTGATGATTTTGGTGATGATCCATTAATATAGGCGACAAGCGCATTTGTGGTGGTTGGCCACCTATGAATCGCAGCCACGTTAGAACAAACTCTCGGCAGAGGCTGATAGACTACTTGAGCGGAGGTGGTTCCAGGAATGTTGATGAAGCGTTATGTGCACGCGTGAAAGAGAGAGGCAAGGCAAATGGACCAAACGAGTCCGTCGAAAAACCTCTCAGGATGTAAAACCACAGAAAGTAAAATCACCAACCGTTCAAATTTTGACCTCGGCTACCCCCGCCTGCACCCTGCTGTCGTCCCGCGCTGGTCTGCAGGCTGGAAGACCCCAGGGGTCCATTGAGGAAGGCCTGCCGCTGCGAATCTTGCTGCGATAATATGTCGAGATGAGACCCACTCTGGAGAGCCTGGGCGCCCAAGAGAAAGTTGCTCTTCCTGTCGCTCAAGCCGTCGCTGATCGCGCTGGAACTCGGTAGGGCCGGGAAGTCTTCGTTACTGCCTAATCGTGGATTCCTGCTCGAGCCGCTGCCTTGTCCTTGGCCTCCAGCTCTCTGTACACCAAAATCATCCAGAACATGGGCGCTTTGATAGAGTTCGTCTTGATTTTGTCGTCCTTGGCTTTGGCTGGGTGACTGCGTGCTTGCTCGGCCCCACCCTTGGTTTGAATTCTGGTGAGCACTACCCGTGCCTAATACAGGAAACTCTCTAAGTCCGATTTGTCGGTACGCGTGTCTTCATCAGCCAACAGGTCCTGTAACTTCGCCGCCGTTCCCGCCACCGCCGTTGGAGCGTCCAAGCCCTCCCCAGGCGTGCTGACCGGGAGCAAGAAAACGGCTGATATCGCGAAGGGGTTTCGGTACATACGATATATCGAAGGGCGTTGCCGGTTGTGACGAGTTCGCGAGGGGTTGGCCGAACCCAGCCATCGATGAATTGGATTGTTGCTGCTGCGTCGGTGGAAAGGCCCATCCTGCTGATGCTTCAGTCCAGAACCAAGAATTGATATCAGCTCCCTGTCTGCTAGCCACTGCTTCGGACGCGAGGGTCAGGCGTGAATGGTGAGTCTGAACCTAACTTGCCATTCGGCATTCTTGAAATCAGGTTGTTGGAGAGCCCCGAGGAGTTCCTGATGCCGGAGGACGGCTGGGGTGGGAAGCCGGCATGTCTGGTTTGGGAACCTGGTCCGGAGACGTTCAGTTGAGCTCGAGCTATAGAGTGTGCCGATGCATATTGGCCGGCCGGCCTGCGAGGCAGCGGCCACAGAGTGAGCAGGAGATGTAGCGGACGTACCGGGTCGATTCATGATGTTGATGTTCCGAATGGCGGCTGTGGGTGCAGTAATAATATCCTGGTTGGCGCCACAAGGTTAGCAACCGGCCAGCTCGCCCATTTCTCGGAAACGTGCCGGCGCCTTGGGGACTTACTGGGAGCGCGAGATGGACGGTTTGAGTCTTGAAAGGATGATCTGGAGGGGTGACCGTGAAGTGTCCTGGTTGAGGGAGGAGAACAAGATGAGGGAGGAGGCAGAAGGAGGCCGCAGGTTGGGCCAGCCAACCAGGAGCAAGGCCCAGCGACCGGGGTGCAGCCCACAGACCAGGGCCACCACACGTGCCCGCCAGGCGCATAGCACTACACGCTACAACATCGCCATCAAACACGGCAGCGGTTATATTACAACGGTACGGTATATGCTATTATAATCGTATATAATCGTACAAGTACGCTTGCCAATTGGTCGCAGAGCTAATTAACGGGACTTCACATTGTGTGTGTGTACATGTGCTCGAGAGCGTGTATGGGAGACGGCTGCATGCACCCCAATGCCCTTGCATTTGTCTTTCAGAGAAACGCAAGCTCCATGCAGCGTCTTTGATATCAGATGTAACAAGCAGGCTGTTCGCAAAAAAAAAAAAAAAAAAAAAAAAAAATGAAGAAGAAGATGGAACAAATAAGAGGGAGAACGAAAGGGATCGTGCACTTCCAATCGCACGTCAACAGCTTGCCCGCGCAGAGCCTAATTATTCGCTACTCATCTACCACACCCAGTTCTTCTCCACCACACGCCATATCTTCACCTCTCCGCTTCTCATGTCCCCAATCCTATAGTTGTCGAGCTTGACCTTCTTGCTCTCGCGCCCCTGTTCGAAGATGCGGATTTTCTTCTTGGTCCCGTCCCAATCGTAAACCACGCCGACGTGATCCGTCTTGGATATATCGAGGCTATACTTGTGGTGCAACCCGCCCTTGTGGCCCTGGAACCTCGCGTTTCGGAAAGTTATGATATCGCCGGCACGAATCTCATCGAGTTGCTGCATCGTAGCATTCCCAAGATTTTGATACACCGTGACGCCATATGCCTTTGTCCCAATCGGTGGAAGAGCCCCCTCGAGTCCTTTGATCAACTCTGCTGGTAGCGCTGCGGGATTCCCATCTCCAACAACTTTGTTCTCCAGAGACTTCGCGCCTTCGAATATCAGCTTGCCGAATTTGTTTGAAGCTTCTTCAAGTTTGTCTTGTCGCAGTGGCTGCGGCGGCGGCTCATGCCGTTGTTCCAAGCTAACATTCATCGGGTTTTCTTTGTCAAACCGGGCAGTCACGATCGTTTGCGAGTAGTCGGAGAATAGAATGTAGACATCCCGCGTTACGTGTATCTTCCCTCCGCGTTTGACCGTGGTCGAGTCTTCTACTTCATAGTACAAGTCCCGGCCACGATTCTGGAAAGCTGGTGGAGGCGTGTTTTCTTGCGTCCACCAACTTGTAGAGGCCCCCAAGTCTTCGTCATGGGCCTGGAACGGATGGTCGTGGAGACTGCGGCTGAAGTCCACTGATCTTCTGCTGGAACTGGACATTGACGCCCGTGGGCGGTCTTCCGAAGCGCGGCCGGGGCTCCTTTCCGGGGCTGTTGGTATCGGCTGAGAGTCGGATGCTTCTCCATCTTCATCATCATCTTCCTCCGGATACGTGGGGGGGACCCTAATATAAGAGACTGGTCTTGTGCGCTCGGGAAGGTCTCTCAGTAGTGTTGGTGGGCTGGTCGATGGCGGCGGCGGAGGGGGCGGTGGCAGACTGGGAATGGTTTCCCTGGGTGGAGAAACAGAGGGCTGAGACATGGGAGGAGGCGGAGGAGGTGGAGGAGGCGGAAGCCCAGGAGCATGGCGAGGTGGTTGAGGGGCGTTGTGGAGTTGAGGAGACGGGAGAGGTGTTTCGTCGCTCTCTTCGTCGAATTCCTCGTTGCGTCGTGCACTCCCATGCGAACCAAGTGCATCTTTGAACGACTTCTTGCTGTCATCCAGTTCTGTATCGATATCCGCTTCATACTCAGTCACCTCTTCCTCCTCCTCATCGCTATCGTCAGGCATTGATGTCTGTCTCACAGGCGGGGCATTCGGTGGTGGAGGAGGAGGGCCGCGAGCTGCGGGCGGAGGGGGAGGGGGAGGCTGAGGAAGTTGGGGAAGCTTTGGGCCGGTAGCTCCTATTCCCGGTATCGGGGGCATTTGGCCCCCGTGGATATAGCTGGCCCGCTTTGCGCTCATAGGTGTGGCAGGGCTATCCGGTATTGGGGGCGGTGAACCAAGCAACGAAATTCGCTTCGCTGAATTGACATCTAACGAGTCGAGGGCTTGCGTCTGCGCGATTCCCGATACCGGTCGTCGCTGACCGACTGTAGGGCTTGCTAGACTTGCTGCTTTAGACTCGTCCAATGACATTTCGTCATCACTTTCCGAACCCTCCGTAGGCCCGTAGCCTCTGGTTGGAGGCCTCGGAGCAGTTTGCGGAGGCAGTGACGGAGGCGGCGGGGGAGGCGGCCGAGAATCTCGTGCTGCCATCATGCGTATGTTAACTTTGACACGATAAACTGGGGAGAGAGAGGGCTGCGAAACATACCGGAAGGATTGACGTGCGTTATGGGCTCGTCAGCTATGATTGGTGAGCAACGTTCTTCGATTATCTCTGGGTATAACGGTGCTTCGATGGACATACCTTCACTCTCAAAAGACGGCTGAGTGGACCGTTTTATCGTGATATCAGCTGTTGAGGCCTCGTCCTCAGTTGGCGCATCTTTCGCAGGCGAGTCTGTGTCGGATCGATGCGTTTGGGAACGAGTGGGCGATCGATCTGAATCAGACCCAGCGGTTTGTGCTGGTGGTGCAGGAGGCGGAGGTCTCGCCATTGGGA
This sequence comes from Drechslerella dactyloides, assembly GCA_020064725.1. Taxonomy (NCBI): domain Eukaryota; kingdom Fungi; phylum Ascomycota; class Orbiliomycetes; order Orbiliales; family Orbiliaceae; genus Drechslerella; species Drechslerella dactyloides. The sequence continues at coordinate 1,663,210 of JAGTWJ010000017.1, forward strand.
GGATCGGTATCATCCGAATTGGTGCCTGAGGTTGGTTCGTCTGTGTATTCGATTCTTCGGATTCAACGCCAGACGGCTCTTGCTTCTGCGGTTTGGGAGGTCTATATGGTGCTGGAGCCCCACCATACATGCCTGGCATTCCTATTCCGGCCATCATGCCCATCCCCATGCCTCCAGACATCTTCATCATCCGCTCCCGGATGGCGAGTCTACGGGCGATCTCCGGATCAACTTCTTCTTCCTCTTCTTCCTCTTCTTCTGCACCCTCGTCTTCTGCCTCTTCTGCTGGGCTCGTTGGCAATTCTTTTGGCTTTTCCTTTTCTTGCTCACCGCCTTCTGGATGATCCTCTGGCGGTGTATCTTGCTTGTCCGCTTCTATATCGCCTCCAACAGGTGGTAGGGGCCTTTTAACGGCTTCAGATGTTGTACTACCATCTCTCTCAGGCTCTTCCATATCCGCGGGCGCTTCGAGGCTAATTTTCGGTGCTGGTGCTACGGGCCTGATGTTAGCGCGAAACCGGCAAGAAAGGTATACGATTTGCTGCTAATAGGTAGATAGGAGGAAGGATAAATACCAGCGGCATCAGCAGCTGCCAGGTTCTCCGCCTGGCGACTTGGGTCCTGAGTTTCAGGCTTGGGCATCAATTCTTCCTTCTTCTTGGCCGGGGGCGGCTTTGGAGGCTTCTTGGGTTTCCCACCCAAAGCAGGATTGAGCTGTTGGCTTTGGAGCAGGGCAATTCTGTCCTTCAGACTGGACAGCTTTGGTTGCTCCTCCTGGCTGGGTTCCTCCTGTCTATTGACCGGAGGCGGAGCCGGCCGGTGATCCTGCTCACGACGCGGCTCGGCTTGCTGCTGGGGAGGCGGTATGAAGGCATTCTTTGACGGCGGTGGGGGGACGTAAGGCTTCTTGATGAAGCTGGATGGTTTAGGCTGAGTTGGAGCGATGGGAGCTGCAGCTGACTTGTTAAAAGCAGCGATCCTATCTCGGAAAGAGCCGACTGGTTTGGCGGATTCGGTTGGTGGAGGGGAGCCTGGTGGTTTTTGAGAAGTGGGAATCGCAGCAGGAGCGGTTGGCGCGGAGCTTTCGGGTTTCGAGCGTGGTGCGGCGGAATAGCTCGTGCGTTTCTTCAGGGGCTCGGGTTCGGCGTCGTCAGACTTGGGAGGGAGCTTTGCAGGCGGGTCCTCTGGAGCGGAAGCTGCGGCTCGCTTGGAATCATCATGTTGAGGGCGGACGGGGACCGGGGGGAGCTTTGGGGCTTCAGGCTCCGGGATCCGCTCGACGTAGTTTTTGGGGAAGATGCCCTTCTTGAGGTTGCCCTGGGCGTCGCGATACTCGCCGTGGAGCCAATCGGCGTCCTCTTCCTCTGTGACTTTTATCTTCTGGCCGGGCTTGAAATCGAGGTCGTCCTCGTGGCCGGAGTTGTACTCGTAGAGGGCGGCGACGGTGTAGGGCGGCGAGGCTGACATTGTTGCCGTTCTCTCGCCGTCGGGCAGCTAGCTACGCAGGCTGTCTTGTTGTGGTTGGAGAGGAGGGGCTGGCTGGTGCAAATGGACGACGACAAGAGTCAGATTGCTAGGCCGACATGACCGAAGGGTGGAGATGAAGGCGGAGGGAGGAAGCTTTGGCGTGCACAGGCCGGTGTCGAAGCGGGTCGATGCCAGCAGCAATGAGGTTGGTGATTGCGTACGATTATGATAGCGGTGGTGGTGGTGGTGGTGGTGGTGGTAATGGTGGTGGTGGATTGATTGGGTGGTTTGTGGTGTGGTGGCGGACGGCTCTGCGGTTAACTCAGGATGGGAAAGATGACGGCGGGCTTTTGGGCCAGCGCCGGACAGGGCATACGTAAGGCGCCTTCCCACCGAGCTCGGATGGCGGGCGTCGTAACGGGCGGGGCCCGGCGTGGGGCAAGCTGGAGCAGCTCTGCCCAGCGGGTCGTATAGAATCACGATATCGATATCTGACAATGTACATACTACGGGGCTATTGGCCCGACTAAGGGCCTCAAGCCCTTGGACGAGATCCGGGTTACGGCGATGTGAAGGAGCCCGTTCAGGCCGCATGCAGGCAGGCGCTGGCCGAACCTGCGCGCTGCAGGGCAGCAGCCCGTCCAGTGCGAAGAATCGAGGGCGGCCGCCGGCCATCCAGGGCCCATCGCCAACATCTGCCAGCGTGCACCGCGGCCGGCGTCATGGAAGGTCATCCATATCACGAAGCAAGCGGGCGAGTGTGCCTTCAATCTGAAGCCCTGCCGGACCGCATCGCGATGTTTTGTATCGGGCCGGCTCCAAGCTGAGCTCCAGGCCGCAGCGGCGGGGCGGCGAGGTGTTGCGCGGAGGTCGTTTGCTATCGATAGCACCCTCGACGGCCGTCCGCTTCGGGCAACTGCCAGAGCTGCCACCGGGACAAACACCCGTCCGAAATGTGTTGTTCCCGGACAAACACCAACGCAGCGGCTGCCGACAACGCACTCCGCCGACAGCGCGTCATCGCACAAACCACGAACAACAAACAACAACAACAAACCACCACGCGCGCAGTTGCTCCGACACGAGGTCCACGATCCCACGACCCTCAATCCACCTGCTTTCGCGACACCCATTGCCCGCATACCCCTCCTCCGCCCCATCGCGCCACCATGCCTCCCCGACGAGCCCCAAAGCCGACCCTGGCCTCCCATCTGGCCTCCTCGCCCTTCTCATCATCCGACGACGACGAGCTCCCGCAAGACACGAAACCCGCATCCAGACCCGCCGCCTCCGTCGAATCCTCTGCTGTCAAGAAGAGCAGGGGCAGACCGCGAAAGCAGTCCCTCTCCGTCGCCACTCCAAACCGCGCGAACGAGGTCCAAATCGACACCGACGTGACAATGTCAAAGACAAAACCGCAATCCGCCGCAAAGCCCTCTGCCAGAGCGAGAGCCAGCAGGACAGCCGACACCCCTCGCCAACCAGCCGCCGAAACTGGAACCAAGAGAAAGAAGACCGGGCCGCAGGCAGGTCTAGCAAAAATAGAAGAAAACAGCGAAAACGACGAGCCAGATGCCGACGTCCCGCCAGCGAAACGAAGAGCCACGAAAACCACCAGGGCTGCGGCGCCCGGTCGAAAGAAGGCCGCAGACCTACGAGCCGAAATCCCTGAAACCCAGGTCGACTCGAGAATACCGGACGAGGATGTTTCGAGGCTTTCGGACGAACAGGAGGACGAACCACCAGCCAGGTCACGGAAGCCAGCTGCGGCTGATGAAATAGCGGACGTCAAGGCAGAATTGGAGCAGCTAAGGGCTCGGTATAACAAATTGCGGCACCTTAAAACAGACCAAGCGGAGTCGATCCAGAAAGAGCGCGTCCAAGCTCTCCAAGAGCAAGACAAAGGTCAGTCGCCCCGCCAGAGTTTACTTGCTGGTTATCTAATTTTTGGTGTCACAGCATCGCAACGTATCATCGAGAGCCTCAGGGCTCAGCTCGAGGCCAAGGACGTTGCGCATGAGGCAATGCGACAGAAGGATGCCCGTGTCGAACAGCTCGAGCGGGAGAACGCAATCATGGAGAAGAAGATCGAGCGGCTGGTTCAGGATCACGCCATCCTGAGCGCCAAACTGGAAACCGCGCGCAACCAAGCCAAGCCGGCCTCGACCGTCGCAAAGGCGAACGGCGCTGCGGCCTTCTCGAAGGAATTCTCGCAGCATAGAGACAATCTGTACTCCGACCTGTGCGGCCTGATTGTGCTGAACGTCAAGAACGACGAGGACGGGGGCATCGAGTACGACTGCCTGTCGACGGGCAGAAATGGCGGTAAGTCCCAACATATATTTACTTACCTTCATGTGCACACATCGAACCGCTGGAACTATTGCTAACGTTGTTTGTTTGTTGTTGTCTAGCGCTGCATTTCAAGCTGCAGCTGGACGCGGAAGATGAGGACGAGGACGAGGAAGACGGGCCGTACTTTACGTACAACCCGATGCTCGAGCGGGGCCGCGACGAACGGCTGCTGGCCGTGCTGCCGCCCATCTTCCGGGACGAGATGAACTTCAAGAGGACGCGCGGGGTGGATTTCTACCTGCAACTGATGCAGTCGTTGCAGGTCCAGTGAGAGATGATGTGTTGGGTGCCGAGACGATTTGGGTGCCTGATTATGTAATGTTCCACAGCCTTCTTTGTCAATCAACTCTTCCTTATTTCCTGTCAGCCGTGTCTGCTCCCTCGATCTCCTGTAGTCCTCCCCTTTCCGCATATCCCAGGCTCTCCGGCGAGCATGTCGTGCGTCGTCGGTAGCCCCGTTCAATGACCGCCGCTCCGTCCCGTGCTTCCAGGCGGTAGTTTCAAAACCCAGCTATCTGAGCTGGCCTGTCCAGCCTATCCCCGTTCGGATCCTCCACAAAAAACCCGGGATGGCTTCCACCGAAGCACCCCGCGATGCTTCTCTTCAAAAGCGAAACCTGTGCCTCGAAACCCTCCATGAAATATTCCCAGACGCGGACCTCGGAGACCTGCGTCACCGAATCAACTCGAAATTCCAAGAGCACATCGAGCTCTCCGAACAACTAAAGATGCTCCTTGAGCAGTCTCAGATGGGACGTAAGTTGAAGAACAACGTCGGCAACAATGAGACGCTGCAGCCGTGGACGAGGTTTCGCAGCAGGGAGTACATCAAAGCGGCGGAGACCAACCTGTAAGTTTTGTCACTATATTTATCTTATTCTATTCTATTTTATTGTATCTTGCCTCAACGCGAGGACACGATACCAAAAGCTTTATTGACAATGGCAACAACCGCTGACGCCCATGCACAGACGAAGGGAGTTCAAGAGCCTGTCACGGTCCACGATCCTGGCCGTCATGGCCGAAAACAACAACCACTACATGAAATCGCGGGCGATACTCATCGACATCAACCGAAAATCCTGGCGGTCCAAGATAGCCTCGTGGCTGCTGCTTCGTCCGAGGCCCGAGGAGCCACGAGCGATCCCCAGGATCGTTGCCACGGGCTGCAAGGAGCTCGACGACGAGCTCTGGGAGCTGGGGCATGCGGACCGCGCCAAGCAGGCTTCCTCCGATCTCGCGGTCGCGCAGGACCTCAACGAGAAACAGTACGAGGAAGCTGGCGCCCTGCTCGAATGCGAATGCTGCTTTGGCGACTACGCCTTCGAGATGATGTCGGCGTGCTGTCACGGGCATCTGTTCTGCCACACCTGCGTTGTAAACGCGGCCAAGGAGGGCGTCTACGGACAGACCACGAGCTTAGTCAAAGAAAAGGGATCCCTGCGATGCCTTTCCTCCGTCGCCGACCCGCCCTGTGACGGTTACATACCGCTGGACCTGGTGTCGCGGGCCCTGCCTGACGACATGCTTCGCGCGATGGAGGACAAGCTGACGGAAGACGACCTCGCGCACTGCGGGTTGCCGATGGCGAAATGCCCCTTCTGCAAGTACGCCGAGGCCGACGAGATCCCAACCTGGGCCGTCCGGAAGGGGGCGGCGTACGCGACGGCGGTGCTGGCATTCATCCTGCTCTCCGCTAGCCCCTCGATAGTGTTTATCGCCGCAGCAGCACTGCTGCTCGCGCTGGGCTATGTTTATATGTTCGAGGTCGTCGCGGCGCATCAGCCGGTGTACCTCGAGGATGTCATCTCGGGCCTGACGATGCGGGCGGTCAAGGAGCAGTTCGAGAAGCGGCGGGAGCAGATGTTCCAATGCCGGAACTCGCGGGCCGTGTGCGGCAAGAAGAGCTGTCGAGACTGCGGCAAGGAATGGAAGGCGTTCCACAAGTGCTTCGAGAACGAGGAGGAGGCGCTGCGGCTGTGCGTTGAGAATGCCATGGCGGCTGCCATAAAACGGACGGTACCTAACCCTCACCGGTCCATTATATATTTCGTTTAAAGGTAGATTTTCTGACTCTGATTTGTAGTGCCCGACGTGCGGAACGTCGTTCGTCAAGTCGGACGGCTGCAACAAGCTGACCTGCGTCTGCGGGTACGTCATGTGCTACGTCTGCCGCGCGGACCTCAAGGGCGTCGGCTACAAGCACTTCTGCCAGCACTTCCGCCAGGTGCCCGGGACCGCGTGTTCGGAATGCGACAACTGCGACCTGTACGTGCAGGAGGACGAGTCGCTGGTCCTCAAGATCGCCGGCGAGAGGGCGCAGGCCGAGTGGCTGGCGAAGAACACGACCGTCGCGGGCTGGAAGCCGCCGCGGCGCCAGGTCATCGCAGGGTATACGTTGAAGACGGAGGGCAGCGGGACAGTGCTGAGCGTCGAGGCTGTCACGTATTACTTGACGTCCGCGAAGGTTGTTTTGGAAGAGGCGCTCGTTCAGTGTCTCGGCGTGTACGTGGAGTTCGCGGCGTCGTAGACGCCAGATGGCAGGCGTTCTCGGTTTTTGTCTTTTTTGCATCATGCGGTGTTCATGGGTGAAAGGAAGGAGGGAAGGAAAGAGCCGTCTGGTGGGCGGTGACGATTACATTGATCATTGATTGGCATAGTATTGGCGAGGAGGGCATCTATCATTCATGCTAGCTGTTTGTTGTGTTTCTGCGCATGTACGAGTATCATTCCCATCATATCTAGCTGCTTGGTTGATTCAGAATTCGAAATTGCATACAGAGCCATCGTGGTGCCAAATGTATCGATTCCTCAGAATGTAAACGATAGATTGGCCACTTATACGAAATGTCGACGGGTGCATTTTTAGGGTGAAGGTCAAGGCAAAGATTTGTATCAACTGACACTTTTTAGCAGCGCTATTTACTCTTTTCTCGTATCACGCACCGGAACTTTGCTGTTCTCCAGGTTTCGATATATCAGTCAACCGTCTGTCGCCATTCTGAGTTAAATCTATAGATGGTTTTTAGAATTTTTGCTCCCACTTGTATGGCCTCGTGGCGCAATGGTAGCGCGTTGCTCTCCTAATACCTGCTTAGCCAAGCAAAGGGTGCAAGTTCGAGTCTTGCCGTGGTCGACTTTCTCTTTTGTCTTTTTTTTTGCCGATCTAAGTGCAGAACTGGGCATTCTTTTTTTCATGAGACTCCATCAACTGCGCTAGTTTAGCAATTCAGTGTCTTTTAAATAAACTACAGAAGATCGAACTGGCGATACGCAGGTTGGTAGATAATGCGTGGTTCTATGTAAATGATGCTGCAGCTTGAAATACTCTCCGCTGACAATTGCTGCCGTACACGATGCTGTAAATCACAACTAATGGGCTGGACCACCCAGGCTTGCCGCTATCCCAGATAAACCGCATTCAAGTACCCAAGAAAAGAGATGGCTTCCCACACAAACGACCTGTCAACCAAGAATTTCCCGTACTGCAAATGCGACCTCAGAGAACGAGCAAATGAAAGAAATGAAAAAAAATTGTAGTTATAACCAAAGTGGAAACCCCCAAAGAAATAGAAAAGCCATCGGTCACCGGGATGGCGTCGAGCGTGGCGACTCTGTCCAACAGGTCAAGCCACGGTTTCAGCCCTGGGCGTGGCCGTTACCCTTGTACGGGTCCTTGATGGACATGTTGCCCTCTTGTCCTGGCATGCCCTGCCCGCGCCAGCTCCAGCCCTCGAACAGGATTTGGTCGCTCTCGGACAGGCGAGCGTCGCCCTCGATGACGCTGTCCGCGGGCGCTTCGCCGGTGAATTCTTGAGAAAAGTTGGTCGTGTCGAGCGCGTTTTCCTAAAGGGCACTGTCAGCTGAATCCGAGTCGGTTCACCGGGAACAGAAGAGCTTACCACAGCGGGTTTGAAGGTCGGCTGAATCTTCTTTTGCACCAGTCTTTTCCAGTCGATGCTATCGAAGAACTTGTGGCCCTTGATCTCGGCCGCTCCGTTGGCGCCGAGCCGCTTGGTGGGGTTTCTGTTCAAGAGCTTCTCCAACAGATCTCTGGCGTCCTGCGGAACGATTTCAGGCCCGGGGAACACCAGCGGATCCTGGAGGATCTTGCGGTACATTTCATTGGTGTTCTCGTCGTAGAAGGGTGGCAGTCCCGTCAACATTTCGTAGAGCAGGACACCCAGCGTCCACCAATCCACGGTTTTGGTGTAACCTTGCGACAGAAGCAGCTCCGGAGCGATATACTCGGGCGTACCGCAGAATGCTGTTGTTTTCGAGTTAGCGTTTAGTCAGCTTGAGAGGGCTTGCTCTCGTTGCTGCACTTACTATTCGTCTTGTCGTCTTCCTTCATGTTCAGCTTGCACAGACCGAAATCACACAGCGCAATGTGACCTGTATAGTCGAGCAAGATGTTTTCGGGCTTCAGATCTCTGTAAATGACGTTGAAGCCATGCAAGCATTCCAAGGCGCAAAGAAGTTCCGCGGTGTAGAATCTTGACCGGTTGATGTCGAATCGTCCCTCTCTCTGCAGGTGATGGAACAGCTCTCCACCGTTGACGAACGCCAGGACGAGGTAGAGCTTCTCGGGCGACTGGAAAGAAAATTTGAGCGGGACGATGAAAGGATTGTCAATCTGCGCGAGAACGGTCCTCTCGGCTAGTGTGTGGGTCACTTCGGCCCTGCTGATGATATGCGCCTTTCTGATCGTCTTCAAGGCGTATATCCGCGAGGTATCCTTTTTGCTGTTTTCCCGGGTCTGACGTTAGCGGAGTTGCAGAGGGAGTTGCATCATTGGCCGCTTACCGAACTTGCATGACTTTCCCAAAGCTTCCCTTGCCGACCACTTTGAGCAGATCAAAGTCGCCCATGGTGAGGGGTTTGCTCTACACACAGGTAACGGAGGTGAGTAAGTGCTGCAAAAAGATTATGAGAGACGGATGACGTACGGGGTTCGCGACGTATTCGAGTCCGATTTTGACGCTGCCGCTGCCGAAGCCGAGATTGACCCAGTCGATGCCCGCGTGGACGGGCAGGGGCGTTGTCGGGGCGGAGGCTTTTGATTTGGAGGGGGTGGCTTGCTGGTTGGCGGTTTCCTCGAAGCGAGGCTGGACCTTGCAGCTACCGAGGAAGAAGTCGTTCTCTCTGTTGTTGCCGGTGCTGGTTGGGTTTCTGAGATAGAGCTGGACGGTGAGATCGGTCTCGCGAGAGACGTCGAATTTGTACTGGTTGCTGGGGGCGTCGTAGGTGGGGGAGGTCGGGGCGGAGGACCTGGGGGAGGCGGTGAGGAAGACCTCGCACTTGTCAAACTCGACGACGCAGTAGGGCAGATAGCGGGGATGGATGCCGCCCGCGTGATTGTAGCCGGTGCCGGGCCGGGAGGAGGAGGTGCCGGGCCGGGAGCTCGCGGTTACGGAGCCGGCCATGCGAGCCTGCGAAGAGGCCGGACGCATCGAGTTGAGCGAGCCGGCGGCACCGGGGCCGAGGCCGGCTTGGGCGGTGGGGATGTTGGGGAGGGTCAAGCCTTTGGCTTCATAGAGGGTGAAGATGAGCAAGCCGGGCTTGACGGTGGAGGTGACGTGGGTGTTTCCGGGCATGGCTGAGTCTATTGAAGAAGGCGTGGGCGAGGCCTTTAAGGAGGCAGGGGTGATTGTCGACGTCGAGGATGATCGCGAGGTCGCGGAGGTCTGGGTTGGAGGAGTGAGATGGGTCTCCTTGAGCTCTGCGGGTTTTTCGCGAAGGGAGAGAAGACGGGGTGCGGGTTAGCATACGGGCCGAAACGTCAGTGGTTATAGGGGGTACCGCGGAAAGGGGTGTGAGAGGAAATGATTGGGAGCGCGGCCGCCGTATACAAACTCGAGCGGAGAGAGCAGAGCAGGGCCGGCCGGGGAACGGAAGAGCGAAGGGAAACGAGCGGCGAGAGGGAAATGACCCCCTGATTCCGGTGTCCAATCGCGATTGGAGCCGACGAGACTTACTCTTTGTGAGCTTCCACGACATTGTTGCTGATGTCCGTAGTGGATATGTGCGGGTGTCTTGCTGTACGTAGGGATATGATCGAGATGGGCGACGGTGGAGGTGGAGATGGAGATGGCGATGGAGCGTCGGCCGATGCTGCAGCTGGAGCTGGAATATATACGGACGGACGATGGAAGATGCAGCGGCGAGAGGGGAGCGGGCTTTCCTGCCGGGGCGAAGCTAAGCAAGCAAGCAAGCAAGCAAGTTTGTGGCTCCCCTGTTTCCGGGGAGGACGTAGCGAGCAGCGAGAAGGACGGCGGAGGGGCAGGCGGTGGAGGGCCTGCCTGAGCCGGAGGGAGGAAGGACGCGTGAGGTCTGTGCCGGATGAAGCCAGCAGGTGGAAGCTTTTTTGTTTCGAGGAGATGGCGATATGCGGGAGGAGGAGCGGAAGGAGGAGGAGGAGGAGGAGAGCGGAGGTTGTTGTTTGTGCTGTGCTGCAGCAGCTTGCGGCGGAGTGCAGCCGCTGACTAACCGCCACACCAACGCAGCCACCTTTACTTCTTTGCACAGGCGAGGCTTGTACGTAGCCTCAACGATATATATATATATCTAAGCGCTATAGCCTGTGTGCACGTCGGGGGGTGAATTTGCGCGTATGTATGTGTGTGGATGCGATAGATGCGCTATGTACAGCGTGGTATATGTCTCTATATTACGCGGTGGAGGTATATGATACACGTGGGGCGCAAAGAACGTATTTACAGGAACGAACGAGTGCGTGCGAACTCCGAAAGATATATGGAGAACTCCAACAGATATACGGAGGAATGTGTGTGTTCTACGGCTCGAAGCGGCCGGCCTCGTTCAGGCGGCTCAGCAGGCCGAACAGCCGGTCGTGGAACTCGGTGGCCTTTGGCGGGGCCCTGCCGTTCTTGTCCGTCAGGAGGGACTGCGGCGTCCTCGAAAGAGAGGATGCCGAAGAGTCCGAGAGCGGCTCCTGCTGGGAGGAGGGTCGGGCGGCCCTGAGGGCGGCCAGGTCGTCCTTGCCGGATTCGGCGCGCGAGCGGTGCTTGTTGGTGAGGCCTTCGATGAGGCTGCCGTAGACCTGGTGATAGTTGCTGTGTTCGAACTCGATGCGGATCTTGCCCTCGGAGTCGAGGTCGGCGGAGGCGGGGACGACGCTGACGATGTGGGTGATGTTGGAGGTGCTCTCGAGGGCGAAGCGGGTGACAAAGTCCTGGAGGGCGTAGACGACAAAGCCGCCGACGAGGTAGAAGGAGCGTCTGCGCCAGGAGGAGTCGCTCATCTTGAGGTCGAGGCGGTGGATGACGCGGGTGGGGATGGGTCTGTCGGCGAGGGGCCCGAGCTCCGGGTGGTTTTCGAGGTAGGAGGGGTCGAGGGCGTAGTAGAGGCCGGCGGAGGGGTGGGTGACGCGGGGCGGGTGGCGGAGGGGGATCTGGAGGAAGGCGCGGACGTGGTTGAAGGAGTTGAGGGAGTCGTGGCGCCAGACCTTGATCTCCTCGGGGATCGGCTCGACGGCGAAGTTTGGCCGGAAGACAGAGCCCGGTGCAGCATCCGCAACGGCATCTTTGCTCTCCTCGGGGGGAGGGTCGGTGGCAGCAGCAGCAGCTTGATTGACAGCAGCCTGATTGACAGCAGCCTGATTGACAGCAGCTTGGTTGACAGCTGGAGGGGCGTCCTCCTTGGCGGACCCGGTTTTGGCGAATTCTTGAAACTCGCGCCGCCGGGGGACGAGCTTCTTGTCGATGAAGGTCTTGAGCTCGCCGGGGGTCATGTCCTGGACGAACTTTTCGCGGTAGCCCCAGACGGGCGGGGTGACGCCGGCCTGCTTGGCGGCGGCGGCGGCGGTGGACGTGATCTGCTGCTCCGGCTGCGATGTCTCCGATGGTGATGTTGATTTTGACGATTTTGATGAAGATGGGGGCGAGGGGACGGACGGGGCGAGGGAGACGGAGGGGACGTCGTCAAAGTAGAAGGCGGAGGTGAAGCGGCCGGAGATCTGGTCGAAGAGCTTGATGGGGATGCCCATCTCCTGCCACTTTTTGAGGGAGAGGACGGTGTCGTGGGAGGACTCGAAGGTGGTGCGGTGCTCGATGGTGTCGAGGTCGGTGTAGCGGAGGTAGGAGGAGGCGACCTTGCGGGGGATGGGCCGCTTGAGGCCCCAGTCGCCGCGGTGGCGGGAGGCCTCGGGGGTGGTGATGGCCTGGTGGGTGGGGTAGAAGGCGCGGTGGACTTGGGTGTCGCCGAGGGCGGGGCCGGCGCGCGGGGCGGGCATGGCGACGAGGCGCGAGTGGCGGATGAGGCTGGCCGCGGGGCCGGCCGCCTTGGACGACATGTCGCCGACAATTGGCCGTATCCAGGGAGTATCCGGTGACGATTGGCCGTGTTCGAGGGTGGAGCCTGGGCGGAGAGAATGTCGAGTGGAGAGAATGTCGAGTGGGGAGAGATCGCGAGATGTTCGCGAGGGTCGTTTTGTGGTGTTGCAAAACGTTCAATATCCACACGTGACCTCCCAGCAACCGGGGACGGCTCCGGGTACCGGGGACGCATATGTCATCTCCCCGGTGACAGCTCCCGGGTGGAGTCAGGAGCAACCGGGGAGCAATGTAAGAAACCGGGGGGCGGGAAGGGGGCGAAATGGTCCGCGGGGGCGCGGCTTCCCGGGCAGCTCTCTCTCGTGACGTCTCTGCTTCAAGATCTCGCAGCTGCGTCATGCACGTACGTGAGCCATGATCTATATCTGCATCCTGCCAGCCATGATCGGTACATCCGCCAGCCGTGATCTGTGCATCCGGGTCGGAATGGGACAAGCGTGTCGATGGATGGTGGCAGAGCTGTCGCAGCCCTGCGCTTGGCCCAGCTGGAAGCAGAACGGCGGCCGTCTTGGAACCCGGGACGGGTGTTTTGGCATCCATGCTGCATCTACCGCCCTCCTTTTTTCGTCCTTCCATCCTTCCTTCTTCCATCGCCATCTTCTTCCATTCTTCCATTCTTCCTCTTCTTCTTCTTCTCTCCATTCCTCCTCCTCCTCCTCCTCGTTCATGCTCCTCTGATTCTCCCTCGCCCGCAATTCTGTCCTTTCCGCGGCTGCCGCCCAACCAGCTCACCCATCTCTCTCCTTTGTCCTCTCATCTCCAATCCTCCCTAACACAATAGACACGCATCATGGACTCGCCCTGGCACAAGGACTTCGCCGTCCGCTACGACTCCCTCCGCGAAAACATCTCCGGCCTCAAGCCCTGGAACCGCCGCCTGCTCTTCCTCCTCCCGCCCCTCCTCATCTTCTCCTGGATCATCTTCTTCTTCAACCCCCTCAACGCCGCCTCCGCCGCCATCGACGCGCCCCTCGACCCGGCCTCCACCCTCCTCGTCCCCGTCCCGAGACCCCCCAGACCCGACGTCCCCTCCAATCCTTCCGCCGACGACGACGACAGCGATGGAGCCGCCTTCCCCGTCGTCGTCACCGCTCCGCCCGCAGTCGCCTCCCCCGACTCCCAGCTCTCGCCCTCCGTGATGCCCGGAGCACCCGCCGGCCAGGCCCTCATCCCCGAATTCAAGACCGAGATCCTCACCTACAACCACACCAAGGTCGCCCTCCTCATCGAAGACCGGCCCCTCGGCCAGCTCGCCCCCCTCACCATCCACATGATCAACGTGATCCCCCCCGACTGGGTCTTCCGCTTCTACGGCTCCCAGGCCTCTATCGACCACCTCAACCACTCCCTCCCCATCCAGATGTGGGAGCGCCTCGGCAAGCTCTCCATGCACCTCGTCCCCTCGAACCTCACCCTCCACGGCCAGCAAGAGCTCTCCCGCACCTTCACCGACCTCTGGTTCTACGAGACAATGCTCGCCCCCGCCGAATACCTCCTCGTCTTCCAAACCGACAGCATCATGTGCGCCAACTCCGGCAAGAACCTCAACGACTGGCTGCATTACGACTGGGTCGGAGCGCCATGGTACGTTCCTTTCCCTTCCGTTCCCACCTCCCCCCCTTTTTTTAGAAACAGGTTTCCGACTTGCCGATTCAACGGGGACAAACCCTGTTTTTTGGGAGCGCGCGCTGGCACCGACGGTGTGTTGCGGTGTTGCCGCGCACAGCCTCGACGCAGCCTTCTCTTTTCGCACACCGTGTGCTCCAACAGGAAGCACAGCGTCGCATCCCCGTTACTTTTGGACACAGCGTCTCCGAAACCGCATGAAACAGCCAATCCAACGTGAAGAGAAAACATTAGTGCGAAAAGTGCTGACGAGTTGCCGTTCCACGAACAGGGTCAAGAACGCGAAATCCGGCGGGAACGGAGGCCTGTCCCTGCGCAGAGTCCGCCCGATCATCGAGCTGCTCAAGAAGGAGTCGCGGCCGGACGGCCACCCGGAGCTCGAGGATCTCTGGCTGTGCAACCGGCTGGCCAAGATGCCCGGCGTCAACATGGCCAACGGCTCCATGGAGGCCCACTTCTCCGTCGAGGCCGTCTGGGAAGACAAGCCGATGGGCTACCACACCGGCTGGTCGGGCGCCCGCCTGCCCCCCGACGTCTGGGGCACGCCGGAAAAGCGCAAGGCCATCTACGACTACTGCCCCGAGATGAAGATGACGATCGCCATGAAGCTCGAGCGCGAGGGCTGCGACGGCAAGATCAAGCGCGACGAGCTCGACGTGTGGAGCGAAATCGCCGCCTTTTGAGCCTTGATCCTGCCAGGCGTTGCAGGAGCAAACTAGTCTCGAGGTTGAGCAAACCAGCGACGGGAAATTCGCGTGCGTGCGTGCATGCACGGGACGGTAAGTAAGTATAATTTTTTTTTTTTAGCATACTGGTGCGCATCGTGTACCTTGGGACTCAGACTGGACGGGCCGGGACAAGCGAGCGGGTGTTCATGCAGCCTTTTTCACACTCTGTATTATTACATACCACTATTACTTTCCATTCTCTCTCGCTTGAAAGACGAAATGTACGCGGTTTGCGAACGCCGTTGTGAATTGTTATTTTTAAGACTCCTGGCGCCTGCCGTTTTCGAACGGCCAATCGCGGCCGCCGCGCCGCTGGCCTCCTGCGATGTGACGTCACGGCGGGCCCGGCGGCCGGCCTAGACCGCCGCCTCAGCCTCGCCTCAAAGTTGGGCCCCCCGGGAAATTGCAGATTGCAACTTCTCCGCGCGGGCTGGGCTGGCGATGGTGATGCCGCCCGCTGCTGCCTGTCACGAACTAACCAACTGCGAGCAAGAAAGCCGGTCGGTCGTCACCGGACCGCGCGTGTGTATAAGTATGGCGCCATGTCCACCGTCCTTCCCTTCTCGATCCCCGTTTTCCCTCTGACTTGCCCCCCCCCCGCCGCCGTCAGAGACCGCGATCGCTATCTCCACGCCGTTCTCAATCATCAGCCGGCTGCTGTCGCCATCGCCATGGACGGCGTCCCCGTTCCCAGCGGCAGCGGTGCCGCCGCGATGGAGAAGACCTTTATCACCATGCACGACCTCAGCGCCGGTGAGCATCTTTTTCCCCCCCTCCCTCCTCCTCCTCCTCCTCTTCCCCACTCTTCCGCCTCCTCTCACCCGTCGTCGATACACGCGACCGATATATACTTATATATATAAAATCGATCGGGGACGACAATTGCTAACGGTCGTGATGCAGACGCGCGCATCGTCTACGCGTCGGACTCGGTCGCGGACGTGCTCGGCTACCCGCCCGAGGACGTCGTCGGCCTCTCCTGCTTCGACTTTTTCCACCCGGACGAGCTGCCCTTCGCCCGCAAGGTCCACACCCGCGGCATCCACCTCGACCGCGCCGCCGTCCTCGCCTACTGCCGCGTCAAGCACAAGGACGGCGGCTTTGTCAATTGCGAGACCATCTTCAGCGTCGTCTACGACGTCTTTGTCGCCGCCACGACCGTCCACGTCCAGACCAGCAAGAGCCAGGGTGAGCCCCACCACACATACGTACACGTTGTACATGTTTACAGAC
This sequence comes from Drechslerella dactyloides, assembly GCA_020064725.1. NCBI lineage: Eukaryota > Fungi > Ascomycota > Orbiliomycetes > Orbiliales > Orbiliaceae > Drechslerella > Drechslerella dactyloides. The sequence goes on from JAGTWJ010000017.1 coordinate 1,678,973, forward strand.
GGAATATATACCCACGCAATGCATACGGACATCGCTGACAGGATGCTGGTTTTACAGGCCGCGCGCTGACCGCCCCCGTCATCCGCAGGGTCTTCTCCTCCTCGCCGAACGACCCCAGATACCACATGCTCACCCACCTGTCCACCAAATTCCGCATGGAGAGCTCCCACGACCAGGGCTCGCACGAACCCCGCGTCGCCCTCATCCTCAACCGGTTCACCCGCTCCCTCACCATACTCTACGTCTCGCACGCCTCGCAGGCCATCTTTGGGCTGCACCCGGAAGATCTCGCCGGCAAGAGCTTTTTCGAATGCATCCACCCGGATTGCCTCCAGGAGGCCGTGGATGCCCTCGAGCGCGCGAAGGAAAACGACTCGATCGCCTATCTGCGCTTCCAGTGGAGAGATCCGGTGAACCCGGACGCCGACGCGTTACCACCGCCCCCGCCCCCGCCTGAACAGCAACAACCCCCACCGCAGCCGGCGCCCGAGCGGTCCCTGCGGAGATCCCAAAGAATCAGCTCGCTGGCGAAGAGGAAATTCGACGCCGAGGACTCCCCCGCCCAAGCGTCGTCGTCGTCGTCCTCCGGCCGGCCGGCGAAACGCAGCCGTGCCATGCCCCGCGGCGAGGCCTCGCTGGACGCCGGCCTATCCCGCCCAGCACCACCGGAGGAAGGGGGATCCTCCAGAGCGCTGGACGTGAGCAATCCGCAGCAGGCACCCGCCAGCCGGGCCAGGATAGCGGAGGCCGAAGCGGTCGTCTCGTGCACCTCGGACGGGCTGGTCGTGATCCTGCGCCAGGCCAGACCCCTCATCCCGAAGCCGCTTCACAACGTGCCCAGCAGCATCTTCGCCTCGCCCTGGGCGCCCGTGCCGCTGGTTCCGAGCGTGGAGAACGCGCCGGACAAGAGCCGCGAAATCAGCTTTATGGAGGCGATACGGGAGGTCGCCGTCTTCGCCTGGAGCTTGCGACAGCTGGGGGGCGAGATCATCTCCAACCCGGAGAACGACGGCGCCAGCGAGTCCGACGAGAAGAAGCTCGATCTGGAGGAGGAGGAGGACGAGAAGGACGAGAAGGACGAGATTACTCGAGCTGCCTCCAAGGGCAAGGCGGTGGCGGCGGTGGCTTCGGAAGACGCTACTCCGACTCCGTCGGCGGCGGCGGATCCGTCAGGCGCCGCGGCGTCTGTTTCTAGCCCGAAAGCGGCGGAGAAGGAACGGCGGGGCCGTCCCAAGAGCAATCCGCGGAGACAGCAGCGGCGATGATAGCCAAGAGTGACGGGGGGAAGTTGAAAGGCGGGGTGGATTGAATCTCACCCGTTGGAGATACACTTATATAGTAGTGTAGTTTGATACAGCCGACGTGTGAATATTATAGCAGTGTAATAAGCAAGGCCCGGCACTCGACCAGCGTTCGAATGCCGACTTTTTTTCTTCTTGGTGTTATCGCAGCCTGCATGCATGCATGTAATCGCCATCTCCTGTCTCGTAGAACAGAACCCCCGGGCTAGCCCTCGAGTCATGATGCACGACGGCGCTTTGTGTCGCCTATCGCGAGACTGCAGACGATGCGATCCGAAAATACTAGAAGCGGATTCGGGGATTCCTCGTCTAGCGTGCGTTCCTGCCCACGTCGCCCCGGATTCCACGCCTCTCGCATGTGATCCGCCTGCCAGCCTGCCCGCAACGGGACCCGGAAAAGATCCGACCGCGCGGACGCTCGCAGCACATGCCGACTGTGGCTCCTTCCAAGAGACAAAGCCGGTCCTGACGACGCGACCGGGGACCGTGGCCCGGCCAGGCTGGGGGCAGAGTTCTGTGGGGAAAGAGCCGAGGCACAAAGTGGCAGCTCTGAGGGCGCGCTGCTTGCCGGGCGGCGCTTTGCCGCATGCGACGGACGCGAAGAAGGCCCGCCGTTTGGCATATGCTTTTGCTTTGAACCGAGAGGAATGTCCTCCGCACCCCGGCAGACCCGAGGAAGGACGACGTCAGGCTCTCTCTTCCCTTCCTTCTCCTACTTAAGCATCACCTCGAGGCCCGACGCTGTCCGCGCTTCCTTCCCGCTTCCTCCTCTCCGCCCGCCTCTCCGTCTCCATCTCCATCTCCATCTCCTCGCTCCTTTAGCTCAAGCGTCCGGTGCACCCCGTATCTAGTGTCCAGCGTCCAGTGTGAATCCCGTGTCCTCCAACCTCCCACGAGCGAGCATCATGGCGGGGCCCGAACTCCGATTCGACAACAAGGTCGTCGTCGTCACCGGTGCCGGCGGCGGCCTCGGGAAGGCCTACGCCCTCTTCTTCGCCTCTCGCGGCGCCAGCGTCGTCGTCAACGACCTCGGCGGCTCCTTCAAGGGCGAGGGCGCCTCGACAAAGGTAACACCACCAACACCCAACGACACCACCTCCCTCCCGCCTCCGCTAACAATTCGGTCATTTCTCTCTCGCAGGCTGCAGATGTCGTCGTCGATGAGATCCGGGCTGCCGGCGGCAAGGCGGTCGCCAACTACGACTCCGTCGAACACGGCGACAAGATCATCGACACCGCCGTCCAGGCCTTCGGCACCGTACACGTCCTCATCAACAATGCCGGCATCCTCCGGGACATCTCCTTCAAGAACATGAAGGACGCCGATTGGGACCTCATCATGAAAGTCCACGTCGAGGGCTCGTACAAGGCATGTTTTCTCCGTCGTTGCTGTTGCAATGCTGGCTGGCTGCTGCAGGTGGCTCGGCTGGGATATCGCGAACGGCCTGCTAACTTTGCATGACAGTGCTCCAAAGCTGCCTGGCCCCATTTCAGGAAACAAAAGTACGGAAGAATCATCAACACGTCTTCCGCCGCCGGCCTGTTCGGAAGCTTCGGCCAGTGCAACTACTCCGGTAAGCGTCTTCGGTCCCGAGCATCACGTCCTGCGGCGTTGCTAACATCAGCTCTCCACTCCTCGCAGCTGCAAAACTCGGCCTGGTCGGCTTCAGCGAAACGCTGGCCAAGGAGGGCGCAAAGTACAACATTCTCTGCAATGCCATCGCTCCGGTTGCCGCGTCCCGGATGACGCAGACGGTCATGCCCGAGGAGGTCCTGGCCAACCTGAAGCCCGACTGGATCGTCCCGGTCGTCGCATACCTCGTTCACGAGTCCAACCAGACCGAGAACGGTGGCATCTTTGAAGTCGGCGCCGGACACGTTGCAAAGCTCCGGTGGGAGCGATCGAAGGGTGCTCTCTACAAGCCCGACAGCACCATGACGCCCGGTGCCATCCTCAAGAAATGGGACCAGGTCAAGGATTTCTCTTCCGCATCCCATCCGGACGGCCCCGCGGACTTTATGGGTCTGCTCGAACAAGCCATGGCTCTCGGCTCGAACGACCAGGGTTCCGCGATCAGCTTCAAGGACAAGGTTGTTTTGGTTACGGGAGGAGGCGGCGGGTGAGTCTACTCGAATACTGCTCTTCACGCTTGGCTCATGCTGACGCACAATCTCAACGTAGTCTTGGTCGAGCGTATGCCCTGCTCTTCGGCAAGCTTGGTGCCAAGGTTGTGGTGAACGACCTGATCAACCCGGATAACACCGTCAAAGAAATCAAGGCAGCCGGAGGCATCGCCGTCGGCAACAAGAGCTCCGTTGAGGATGGCGATGCGGTAGTCAAGGCCTGCGTCGACGCCTTCGGCACCGTTCACATCGTGATCAACAACGCCGGAATCCTGCGCGACAAGTCGTTCCAGGGAATGACGGACGAGCTATGGAATACCGTCATGGACGTGCATCTCCGGGGGACGTACAAGGTCACAAAGGCCGCATGGCCGCTCATGCTGAACCAAAAGTACGGCAGAATCATCAACACCTCGTCGACCAGCGGCATCTACGGCAACTTTGGTCAGGCGAACTATGCGACTGCTAAATTGGCCATCTTGGGCTTCTCCCGCGCGCTGGCACGGGAAGGGCAGAAGTACAACATCTTTGTCAACACCATCGCCCCCAACGCCGGCACAAACATGACCCGTACCATCATGCCGGAAGAAATCGTTCAGGCCCTCAAACCGGACTACATCGCCCCGCTCGTGGCGCTGCTCTCCTCGGATAGCTGTCCCGATCCGACCGGTGGTCTGTACGAGGTTGGGTCCGGCTGGGTTGGCAAGACGAGGTGGCAACGAAGCGGCGGCCACGGCTTCCCCATCGACAAGACTCTGACGCTGGAAGACCTCGCCGCTGTTTGGGAGAAAATTGTCAACTTTGAAGATGGCCGCGCAGACCACCCCGAATCCGCCCAGGACAGCCTGACAGCGATCATGAAGAATCTTTCCAACAAGGCTGGCGCCGCCGGCAATGCGGAGGAGAGCACGGATTATCGCAAGGCTATCGAGGCCGCGAAAGCCGCCAAGGCCAAGGGCTCCGAATTCGTTTTCGACGAGAAGGACGTCATACTCTACAATCTCGGCCTGGGAGCCAAACGGACAGACCTCAATCTGGTCTTCGAAGGGTCGGACAACTTCCAGGTCCTGCCCACCTTTGGAGTCATCCCCCCCTTCGGTGCCGAGGCGCCTTACAGCTTTGACGACATCGTCCCCAACTTTTCTCCCATGATGCTCCTCCACGGCGAGCAGTACCTGGAAGTTAAGAAGTACCCGCTTCCGACCTCCGCCAAGCTGCTCAGCTACCCCAAGTTGGTCGAGGTCATCGACAAGGGAGCAGCCGCCGTCGTTGTCACCGGCGTGACGACCAAGGATGCCGCTACGGGTGAGGACCTGTTCTACAATGAATCTTCCATCTTCATCAGAGGATCCGGTGGCTTTGGAGGCAGCTCCAAGGGCACGGACCGGGGGGCTGCCACCGCCGCCAACAAGCCGCCTGCGCGGAAGCCAGATCTCGTCGTCGAGGAAAAGACCACGGAGGATCAAGCTGCCCTGTACAGACTATCGGGCGATCGGAACCCTCTTCACATCGACCCCGAGTTCTCCAAGGTTGGCGGCTTCAAGACCCCGATCTTGCACGGGCTCTGCTTCTTCGGAATCTCAGGAAAGCACATCTACAACAGCTTCGGCCCCTTCAAGAACATCAAGGTCCGATTCGCCGGCACCGTTCTCCCGGGCCAGACGCTACGGACGGAGATGTGGAAGGAGGGCAACAAGGTTATTTACCAGGTCGTTGTTGTCGAGACGGGCAAGTTGGCCATCTCGAACGCTGCGGCCGAGCTCGTGAACACGGCGCAGAGCAAACTGTAGGATAGATTACTAGGCACCGGTTCGAGTACTTGATTATATTTATATTTGCGTATCGCAGCTTTCTATTTTGGCGCGACTTTTTGTTGTGGAGTTGATTCTTGCATATTACCCCCTCTCATGTATTAAATTGAACCGCCCGCCGGCAAACTCAGGTCACCATGCACGTACGTACCGAGTATCTATAATATAATACGAGTACTCCATTACGCGAGATAAGATAAGTCTCAGCCCAACATTTCGTTCTTAGTCTATCGATTTCGTATTGCAATATCCGATACAGCCAAAATTGACGGTTGCCAGTTCGGGTAGAGAACACTTTATAAGAAAATATTCCAACAATTTGATTTGAAATCTCTCATTATCATTATGATTATGGCCGGTATAGAGGCCCCCGAAGAATATGTTACAGATGCCGGGTAACAGCTCAGAACTAATATACATATACAGGATGAAACGCCTACCGATGCTTCCAAAAAAAAAAGATATTGCCAACCGACGCCCAGTGAATACAACAGAAACTCCCCGCCATGACAGTTCAAATACCCGGAAAACGAATGCATCTCCCGCCACTTCTCCTACAGGTCCCGAACTCCAAAACATGGATATAGAACGAGATGAGATAACAAGGAAAGGATACATGTATGAAATTTATATATCTAGTGATCACATATGACCATACTAGACCGGTGAATGCCATGAAAGTGTCCGGTTGTTGATATCTCAGCCCTGCAGGTCGGCAAATGAGAACAGGTTCCGCATGAGCTGAGACCGTTGTGGATTATTGGACACATCCATTTCTTTGTTTCGATCTTCCGCGAGGGCCCGCATAGCAGACAGGATGTTCATCGATGACGCATTTCGAGCTCGCGTGTCGGAATTCTCCGGCAACCACTCGAAACGAATGCTTCGGTCGTCCCAAAGCTTGGAGAGAAGCGATTTGAATGGTATTGGATATAGAAAGCTATGGAAAGAACAGTTAGAAGCAAGTCACAAAGAAAGCCGTCGGGATCGAGCTAAACTTACCCAGCTTGTTCTATTTCGTGGAACTGCAAACGAAGGAACATCCGGACATTCTCGTCAGGGGCAAATGCTGCAGCCATGGCCAGCGAGAGCTGGAATGGTAGCAACAAGGCCGGTTGGTGCCAGGTTCCACCCGTAACCATCCTGACAAGGTCGTATATAGCGGAGCAGTGTGTGGACATATAGTCTTTGTCATAACCGTGCAAGACACTGCGCTGATGATGTATCAGCATGCTAAGGGCGTGGATTTCGGCGTAGATATATGCCATTCGAGGAATATATGGCGACGAAAACTTTGAATCGTCCGATCCTTTGAGACCGATATGAGACTCCAGATCAGAATACTTCTCCCAGAAGGTATCAATATCCTTCGAAGCAAGAAGCATTCCGCTTTCGTAAGAACCGTAGTCGCACAGACCGTTGAATCGAGCATACAACAGATTGACAACTTGCATGGATATGTAGCGGCAATGCGCTTCCGCATTCATAAAAGTCCAAGAGGTGCTATCCGACTGCTGCGCGAATTCGGGTTGGTATGTTTTACAGGCGGTGTCATACCATTCAGGATCCAGAATGGTCTGTAACCCGGAGATCATCGAGACACCGAGATCAATCCTAGTGAACCAGGAGAAAATAGGGTATCCCTCAGATGTATCCAAAATGGACTGCGGTGAAAATAAGCTCTCCAGTATCATATAAGCACCCTTGCGATGTTCGATCAGATTTGCCCAGTCCCCAAGGTATTCCTCGAGCGTCGCAAGTTGAAGTACTGTTAAAAGAGTGAAGACATCGGGTGGCAAATTTTCCTGAAAGGACTCCCGCAGTGATACTATTGCCCGGTTGTGGTACTCGAAGAAGGTTTCGACGCTTTTTTGGTCTGTTTCCCAAGTTGCAGCCGAGTGATCTTCGCTGAGAAAGTAATGAAACGAAGCAAAGGCTACTACCGAATAGAGAAGGGCCTCGTTACGGATGGCGTATGAGAGTAGGGACTCGCTGAAGAAGTCTGATTCGTCGCTTTTCAACAGGTAATGTTGGAAGGTGATGTGTTTTCTGTGATAATCGAGCCAGAACGCGACATCTGGTGCGTGTGAGCCCCTTTGGTTGGCCGGCTGAGCAACTAGATCGGGATAGCCATCGTTGTTATACATGGCTGGGCTGAGGCTTCTTTGGGACCGTATAGAGCCAGGAGCCGACTGTCCCGGGTTCGACGAATCTGGCGGACAGGCGCTCAAGAAGCGGATATCTGCTGGGTAAGTGTCGGAGAAGCAGATGTCGGAGTCAAGGTCTTCAGGCGATGGGCTCTTGTCTTCAAACTGGGGGAAGGTTGAGGGGGTGTTGGGTTGCTTTCGCCTTGTTCGTGTGCTTTTCGGGGTCGCGGTGGGGTCTGGAAAGGTACACTGTCGTCCACCCTTGGCACAACCTATAAGAACAAAGAAATACCGGTTAGTTGTAGCTCCAAAAACAGTGTATATCGATTGTCGAAGTGTGATGAAGTGAATACAGAGTGCAGCACTTACGTTCGCAGATAGGGCGCGTCTCGTCGCACTATTCAATTTCGTGGTGTTAACAAATTTTTGCCCATTATCTTATCACGAGCCATGGCGGTTCATGGAAGAAGTGTATGGAGCGGAGCAATAACAGGAGGAGCTTACCTTAACCCGACGAGCACGGCAGGTAAAACATCCTGATCTTGTTCGCCGATGCTTGATATGCTCTCCTGGTCCGCTGAGTTCCAGTTTGATTTCGGCATTCTGCCACCTTTGCCCCGAACTCAAGTCGATTTGATCCATTGCCAATGGTCTGTTGTTGTAGGTGGCAAGGGAATAGTTGGAGAAGATGTGAAAGCGGTCCCCGGACTGATTGGGCTGGACGAAAGCAGGATAGTACGCCACTGTTTCGGTCATATCTCTCATTGTGATATATTGACTGGTTAGACGAGAGAAATTATATAGGTATTCCCATAAGAATGCTCGACTTTTTCCAGGCTACGGATTGATCGATTGCTTGACAAGTCGAATGCAACTGGTAAAAGATACGTTGGTATTGTTGGTTCTGAGCTGTTCGTAAAGCTAGTTGAAAGAAAATCCGATGTCGAATTGGAAAGTAGGGGTTTAGCTCCCAGTTATCGAAAAGCGAGAGTGAATTTACAAGAGAAATAAAGGTTAACGAGGGATTGGGGCGTGATGATTATAAACGAAGGTGCGAGGAAGAAAATATACTGATGTCGTGACTGTTGATGAGTGACCGTTGAAGCTTCTTGGGAGATCATATGAGCGAGGGGATCCAGCACCTCTTATATATGAATGATTGTATTAGCGTTCCCGAAGGGTGGTAGCAATCAGAGGTGTAAGCATGTCCAAGAGAACTAGCCAGGGACACGATGGTAGCGATGAGACATTGCGGCGTCAGCGGCGTCATGGACAAGGAAGCGGCGACGATGCGGGACGGTGGACCAAGATTATTCTGGAAGAACAGGGCTTCGTGTGACATAACGGCGGTGGCGCTATCGAATCGGCGCCGGCAGCAGTTGAGAGGTTGAAGGCCGCTGCGGGACATGGCCGCCTAAACCTGCTCAGGGACAGACCCGCAGGTGTGGTTCTTCCCGCCGAGTGGACCAGATATCCTGGTACAGGTACAGGTACATGCACCTTTCCATCGGCGCGACACGTCCAGGGACATGTCATTGTGCCTGTGTATCTAACTCTGGGTCGAGAGAGGATGGGCAGTGCCTGCACGTCCAGGGCTGGCTTCTCTGCTCGGTGTGGGGGAGCTGCCAGGCTCGGTTATTTCCCGGCCTAAACCCCGAGCGGACAAGCGTGATTTATTTTTTCCACTCGCAGAATCCTTCTTGAACGGGAACCAAGGAGCACCGCCGACTGATGATAATTATGGAAATACGCCACAGGCCAGAGAAGAGGTAAGCGAGCGTCCGGTCGGTCGACGCCGGTTTGAGCTGTCCATTCCCGATCTGCTCGAACCGAGCAGAGCTGCGCATGCAATCAGCTTGCAAGCTGCCTCTGCTGTCGGAGCTTGGTGCTGGCTGGACCGGTCTTCCGCGTCGGGACGTGAAGCTCTCGATCCGTCCGACGTCGATGCCTCCAGGGTCGCCAGGCCGGGACTAGAGGAGCGTTGACGTTTGAGGTTTGCGCATCTGCTCGTGACGACGATGGCCGTGGGATGGTGGAGCGCGGTGGAGCCCCGGCCCACTTGGCTCCTCCCAAGTTAGCAGCGTGATCTCATCGATGCTCTTTGTCAGGGGGCTTCGTACCTGCTCTCCGTCCGTAGCTGTCTGTGCTAAGTGCAGGTATGTATTCGGAACTTGTCCCCACATGAGCCAGCACCAGTACCTGTACCTGCGCTGGTACCTGCGCTGGTGCCTGTACATGCGGTCGGCGTTCGGGGAACTGGGGTTGGAATTTGTGTTCTGAACTGTCGGGCATGCTTGTTTGCTAAAATTAGCGACTCAGCCCCGCCGACCTTAATTTGACAAGCCCGCAACAGCACATGTTTCCCTGCTTTGCGAGCATGCGCCTGCACCTGCACTCGAATTGCGTTCGAGAAGGTCTGGAAATCATGCCATGCAGCAGATTTAGCTAGCCCTACCATGGATCTGGAACTGGGACTGGCTATGCGCTCATGCTTCTAAAAGCAGGCGCTGGCGATTCTTCACGACTTGGTTGGTTGGTTCGGTTTAGAGTGGACGGCCGCGGCGCCCCGCGCGATCAAAGAGTATGGGCTTGTTCACAATTCTACTGGCGGGAGCTGAAATAATATGACGAAATGCAAATGCACCAGCTCTACGCCGCAAACACGAGAAAGACAAACATGAACACGGCGGGGAGCGAGGGCTTTCGATGCGATAGGCCTCAAAATCTTACAGATATCGGAGCACAAAAAGGGTATCGTGCCGAGTCAAGACATTAAGACTGGGACATGAAAACTGAAGGAAAGAAAAATTAAAACCGTAAAAGCCGTGACAATCCCTGCACGGCCGAATCACGAAAAGGCGGCAAGATGATAACCTATCCGCGGAAGGCTGATCATGCAGGGCTCACGGTGGAATTCGCCCCGGCTGCCGCACCGGCAGCTTCTTCGACTGGAGTTTCCTCAACTCCCTGGCCGCGACATAATGGACAGGAATTGCGCCCGGTTGTCAACCACTGTAGGATGCATATTAGTAATCAAACTCGAACCATGTATAGAAACATGAAAAAATATTGACGGATGATGATGTCGCTAACTCGCGACTTTGGATATGAGCCACATACCTCGTCAATGCAATCTCGGTGAAAAACATGCTGACACTGTATAAGTTGCCGACAAAGCTCACCATCCTCAAAATCGCTGAGGCACACAAGACACCTCTCTCCGACGTTGAGCCGAACATCGCCCACGCCGTCGTCCGCTGCTGTTTCTGAGGTCCCTCCGAGACGCACTCTGAAGAGTCCGCCCGCGGAATCAACATCCTCTCGAGAAGCAACCGGCGGTTTTACTGGTGCTATTAGTGATGACAAAAGCATCATATCCTCGTACGTCGGGGCCTTGAGCCGTTCCAGGGATTCTCGGTCAGTGTTTGTCCTACACGTCATCAAATGGAGAACCGCAGGGCTGTGGCAAACTTACATCAGTAAATAAGGAGGGCGTCGTTAGGATAGGATGGTTCTCGGGGTAGCTCCCGCCGAGAACATAAATGATCCAGCTGCGGGTTCCTTCAGTAGGGCTTCTGGGTGAATCAGGGCTCGAGGATCCTGATAACCGTACGTTATCGTCCAGAACCTGCGGAGATGCTGACCTCTGAGACAAATCTGGAGATTCAAGAGCAGAGTTCCATCCGGAGGTCTCGCTTGGCACGCTGGAGAAATCGGCGGCATCTGGTTGGTTTATCCCAAGATTCCTTGACGATCTTGCAATGCTTGGAGAGTTAATTGTTGATGGTGAAGCAGAGCCCTCTGTATGAAGCCCTCCTTCAGCTCCAGCCTGACTCTGAGAATGTGTCGAGCGTGAGCGGCTAGCGAGGCTACTGCGCCTTGAATCAATATCACTAATCGTAGGTGCGGAGGATAATGCCTCTAGGAAAGTTGATGTTCGGCCGTCACGGATATCAGTGTCCCTTGGGTTGACAGATCGAATGCCCACGATGATAACGGGTATCATCCTTGCATTTTCAGCAGCAGTAGAGTGATTGGGACCAGAAGATGTCGGGCCGAAGCGGAACATTCGAAAAAAATTGAGAGGGCCAATGGATCCACCTGATGCGAGATCATCGGACATATCAGAATCCGGTGAATCAAATGTATTTCCACCGTTGCGGAGAGCAGAAGTAAGCCGACCATTCTGAAGAGCACGGAGAAAGGCCTCGAAGCTACCATCAACACTGCCACCGGACACGTCCCTGGCGTCAGAAAAGGCTTGGACATTGCTGCCAACCAACGACGCCGCGGTCGCCGCGGCAGCAACCGATAGTAGTCTTGATAGGACCGCAGCCTGGTCCTCTCCAGTACGACTGGGACGTGAAGAGCTGGATAAGGTGCTTCCACGAGTCTCCCGACTAGTTCGGTTAGGACTGTTCTGATGTTGATTTATTTGGAAGGGGTGATCCCCCATTTGAGAGCCTTCGGCAATTCCATCATTTGTTTCAGAGTGAGGGGTGGTTCGGGACTCTTCGGAACGAACACCGCGCCCTGGGTGTAAAGGATAACTATATCTGTTGCGCTCCGATGTAGAACCAACATTAGGACGAGACCCGATTCGTCGGTAGTCTGAAGGTTGAGAGGTGGATCGTTCGTTAGCTCGATCTGAATCCGAGGCCACTGGTTCCCGCGGGTGTAAGGCGTTGGTGTTTTGAACATCGAGAGATCCAGTAGGTCTTGTCGCATGGAACGAGAGCGGGCCGAGCTGAGGTGGTATCAGGGAAGACGGTCCACTGCGTCGATTGTCTTCCAGGACAGCGGTATTGAGAGATCTGCGTCGATGCAGGAGTGAGGATCGTATCCGAGGGAGTCTTACCCTCGAAGAGGGGGCCGGAGAAGGCTCAGTATCCGATCTCAAAATATCACGAGTAGGTCGAGCATCTTGAAACGAATCCGTGGATGAGGTATGGTCAGCCGTAACGTTTGAGGAAACGAATCTCGAGATCCGCCGTCGAATCCGACTACTTCTTCGAGAGTCAAGGCTGTCGGGATCCGGCGAAAAGGACCTACGTCGCGACGAGGCCATGGCGTTGTTGCTTGTCGGAGAAGATCGCGAAACTTGGGGATCCCGCTCATTCGAGGAAGCCATGCGCTCAGCGGAAGGAGACTGCGATGACCGTGGAACAGCGGTGGTTGGACATCGCGCTGACGAGGCGCGCTGGCCCATCGCACCAACCAGCTGGCGCGAAGAGTCCAGAAGGGCCTGGAAAGACAAGTAAAAGGTGGTGTATGGAGGTTAAACTGTGGTCGTGCCGAAGTGATCAAGACCTGCGAGTGGGTCTAGAACTATCAAGCACCTCCAAAAATATCGCCGGAGCACTGGACCGCTAAGAGATGGCAGCGGAGACCGTACGGGCGATGGAATAGCACAGTCGTTGTGAAATTCGATACGTTCACGGCGGTCGTATTGATAATCAGTGGGCGTGTGGTGGCGATCGTGCTTTGTCAGCCAAACGGTGGTTATCAGGACCTGAAGAAGCCAAGGAGAGTCGAACGAGGCACTGCGAAGGGTGACGTATTCATTCGTGAGAGTTTCGTCTTGGGTCTTCGTCTTCAGTTGTACGATAGCAGCGGCATGGAGAGCAGTGTATTTCGTCGGTATCAAGGCAGCAACTGCATAGTATTTAGGACAGCATACCAGGGGAGCAAGAACACCAGGGGGGAGGGTCGGATGGAGATAGATTATGAACAGATAGAGGCGCCGGAGATAAAGGAGGAAAGGGCGGACCGTACGCAGGAGAGCGGGTGGAGAGTGGAGGAAGGATGGACCGGTGGAGAAAGTGGTGGTGAGGTTGAGATGGATGGAGATGGAGATGGAGATAGACGGGGGAGGAAGAGAAGGCGGAGCGGGCGGGAAAGGGGAGTTGACGACCAACAACGCAGCGGCTGTCTGTCCAGCGTCCTGGCCTCAGCACGTGCGCTTCGCGAATCCCCGCAGGCCACGGCCACCGAAACCACCAGGCGAAACGGCACGACACGACTCGGCACGATCGATAGACGCCGGAGAGAGTGGGGGCTAGTGGCTACCACGTACGGTAGCCGGAACACCAGGGCGGATGGATGTTCGATATGCTATCGACTTGAATTGCACATTCCTCGAGCTTCTATGGCGTATCAGCATGCCAGGAGCACTCACTTGGTATGCACATGCCCCTGTCGAAAACAAGAAGAGTCACCAGGAAATAGTATGTGTATGTACATTAACAATGGCTAAAATATCATTCACATCGGACCAGCAAGCTACGTGTTCTCGTGCGTCCCAAAAGCTGGAGATTTGCCCCCTACCCCTGCACGCGTTTACAGACCTCCGTAAATATATGGAATGGACAGCGAGCGCTTGCCCACTGGCTTGCCTACGGCGCTATAATGACAGCCGGTCCAAGCTTAACCTGTCCAGCGACCGATGGCGTCTATGGAGAACAACGTTAGAATCATCGAATCTCGAAACCTGTCTACGCTCAACTTTCGGATAGAGTAACACGTACACTGGTTGCAGCTGATAAAATCGGGCTTGCCCGTCACCCGCCCTCCCACCGATCCACCATTTCTCGCCGGTCGCGCTGTTCATTACCCCATCTGTAGAGCTGGATGAGCTTCTGCGCCGCCGAGCCGGCGAGTGCTGCCGGGTATTGCAAATAGACTGCGGAGGTGTCTGCTGAGACCCCGTATTCGACTGACAGTTTGTCGCCGCTGTTGCGGGTGGCCGTGGAGAGACGCTTGCCCGTGTCGGAGATACTATGGCACTGCCCGTAGTCTCGATCGTACCCGATGGCTTTTGTAGCGCTGAGTGTGCCCGAAATGCCACAAAGAGACTGGCGAGGAAGGGCCGATTAGACGGCATGACATACGCTACGCATGTACTCTGTACGTTCGCTTGTTCAGATAACGGCTCTCCGTGATGATTCCTGGGTGCCTCCTCTGCCGCCGACCACTTGCAAGATCAGATTATGCCTGGGAACCGCCTTTCCTCCAGTTGATGCGTCCCTCCATTCGATTCTCCTGATAGGAGCTTGCTGCCGGCTAGCCGTTCCCTAGTAGCCTGACGCAGATGGCGATAGACTGTGGCTCCCTTTGGTCGGTCAGGATCGCGGTTTGACGGTGACTATATCGGATCGCCAGCGATGCCGGCGGATGACTGCCGGTTGGATCGCAACTTTAGGTGTGACGGTGGTTCGGCTGAAAGAAGCGGTGGAAGCGGTGGTTCAAAGTTCAGGGCCTAGGGTGCTTGCGGTCGGATACGTAAATGAGTACTTGGTAGACTATATATCGTCAGCTTGCCCTTTTCTCTTATGCGGGCCTTTGTTTCCGAGAGAGACAGCCAATTCCGAGGTCTGGTTTGCGGGCAAGTCGGTTGCTTTGGTGTCGTCACGCAGGAATTTTCCGGGTGGCCAATCGGAACGCTCGTGTTCCAATCGGAAGTACTATTTATGTAAGCAGCCTTCTGAGGAACCTCGCCGCAACCACCACCGCTGCTGTCTTCAGAAGTCTCATACCCACATCACCACCGCCATCCCCATCTCCGCACGACCGTTGCGAAAGCGATAGCCAAGGAGCCCACTCGACCGAGCGTCATCCGCCCTGCAGTCATGTCAACGTCAATGGTTAGTCCCCGGAGGTTATCAATTGCATCTCGCTGTCTAACCTGTTGAATCGCCCAGCCATACCGCAGCCCATACGGCCCCAAGTAAGCCGGCTCCTCTATCCGAAACGCGCAGAAATCCCACCCGAATCCCGACATATGTGCTCATGAGGGAAGATGGGCTGGAAAATAGTCATCAACTCGAGGCGATGCGAGGCGATGCGTTTCGACGGAGAGCGTCAAGAATCATCAGCTGATCGGAAATTGCTATTATGCGGCATAGACTAAAGAACGGACCGCATGTCGGCCCATGGACCTTCAAAACCCTAGGACGATTGTACGTCACCCAATGAGAAAACAATTATAGAACACCCTAGCGCTCTCTCAAATCGAATTTTGCTCACAGGTTGAACGATTCCTAGGGGTTTTACCACGGGTGCATTTGGTGGAGTGGCTCTCTTCACCCTCCTCTTCTTTGCTGAAGGGGTGCCGCGAGTCAGAAAAGATATTCTGCAGAAAATCCCAGTGTTTGGCTCGTACTGGATCAGGGAAATCCCTCCATCGGATAACGTACGGCACCTCCTTTCTTTCTTAGACTAATAACACTTACCGACAACGCTAATGCTCTATCAACAGCCCTTCTAAGCTCCGATTGCACAAGTCCTGAGCTTCGCAGGCGTGATCACTCCGTCTGAATTGCCTCTATGATCTCTTACTGCTCACCCCCGAAAGTAAACAATTGTTGTTGTACATAGGATTGCCATTACTAGTAACCATACTACATACCGATACTAGCCTGTATACACGTATCTTCTCAACTATCATTATCATCAATCTTATTATTGAACGCCGAAGGTCTTCTAAATCTGCCTCAATATCAATAAATGCGCCTACTCCTGCTTTGCTAGTAGTTGATGCCGTGATTATTTACCAGTCGGTTTGTATCACCAGGCAATCGCAAGGGTATGATCTAATACAAGCACTTATCAAGTCTTGCCAATCCATCCAGAAGCCACTAGAAAATCATGAATCTTAGAGACCTTCGCAACATCCACCTTGCAGATTTCCTTGGCCTGTTTTTTCTTCAAAAGTCCTCCTTGCCGCATGGCTTCTTTGAATAGCAGGTCCTTTATGACTAGATAAGGTTTTGGGTACATCCCCAACATACTGCAAAGCCGTCGCTCTTCATCAGTAAGAAGATGCAAGTCTGGCGCATTTTCCGTGTTGAGCGCAAGTGGGGTGAATGAGACTGGTTGATTTAGAACCGCATTTGCCGCATTGTTCCTCTGTTCCAGTGTAACAGGAGATGTTCGGGAGTCTGCCATGTCATCAATGACCTGAGCGTGGGAATTGCTAGCAATCGGAGCCGAAGTTGGGTTCGAGATAGATATGTTGATGCTTTTCAGAGTCCCCGGATGCAAGAGGTGAGGAGACGATAGAACCGGCCCTTCAAGTGAGCTCCCGCTTTTAGCATTGACGCGGTGTCCAACTCGATCATTTTGGGAGCCAGGTTGCTTCAGGATGTTTGTCTGCATTCCAGAATGGCTATTTAGTTAAACAGATTGTAATTCACGATGGTTTCAATCTGGTTGCGAAAATACGAAAGGGGGGCAGATCAAATGCAGAGAAGAAAAATTGCAAACAAAATGGAAGAAGAGAAGAGAAGAGGAAGAGAAAGTGTAAGAGAGGCACGGTTTCTTCATACCCGATGCGCTTTTTCTAACTCGTACTTGGCGCCTCTATCCAGGCTCCTTATGCCTGACCTTCTCCAATCTTGCAGGGTCAAGATTGCCTGCCTTAAACTAAGTTCTTTCTGCAGGTCGTCTGCGAACATCGTGTAGTCATGGTGGTTCATTATTTTCGCAAACGGTTTCGCTTTGTTGAGCAGGTCCTTCTCTTCCTTACTTCGTCGTTTCTCGATCGCTTGGTTCTTTTTGTACTCTAGTAGAGCGTGTTCAAAAATAACTTTCTTCCGTTCAACTCGCTGTGTAAGCCGATGATTATAGATGTCCATGACTGTGAGCTTGAGTTCGATTTCGGGTTCTATCTGCCCTGTAGTCTGATTTATCCCATCGCCGGGATCAAAATACATGTCCTTGACCGTTGTCTCCGCTTCGTTCTCATATTCGACCTCAAATTCCATTCTGCCGGGCATATATCCTTGCACTTCATGGCAGGCAGGCACGCTAGCGGTTGGTTTCTTTTTGGGAGCTAAAGGCAAAGCGCTTGCTGCTGCCGCTTTCCTGGCTTCTATCCTTCTTTTCTTGCGCGCTTGAAACTCCTCTCGGGGTATTTGATCCAAGCCGCCGGTCGTTCGTGGATCAGAAAGTTCTGGAAGAGGGAACTTTGACGACTCGATGTAGTTTTTATAGTAATGGTCGCGGACCTCATCCTTTTCTCTCCCCCCGCCAATATGGTCTGCGATGTCGGCCCAGGACCCAAGACCATACATCTCCGCGCCCTCGAGGAGTAACAGCTCTTCATCAGCGCCCCAGTCCTCGTCGAAAATTGGGATCGAGTGTTGTTCGATCACACAATACGCGTGGCTGGCGGGGCGGTGATTGCCGCATGTTTTGCCCTCGGAGAAACAGGTTACGCAAAGATCGAACTCGGGACATGACGGGTCCGCGCAGCGTATTCGAACCTATATCGAGATGATCAGCTCGGTTATTAGAGCGCAGAAATAGCGCGGAGTCCACTAAGTGGACCGTCGACGCGGTGGGTGATGGAGGTACCTACAGTGGATGATATATCGGCAGAGCAGACGTCGCAGTGGAACCGAACTCCAGGTTCGGTAGCACGCGCACTCGCGTTTGATTTCTTCTTTATTACTGTCATGATTGTGACGACGGAACGTCCCCTGAATAGGAGCGGAAGATGGACGCGAATCGGAGGATGTGCAGTAAACTATATAGAAGTCGTTGATGGTGGGGTTTGATTGGGTGAGCCGGTTCCTGGCAAAGGGAGCAGACGGATTACCTAAGCGGTAGTCGCTGAGGTCGAGCCGAGCAGCTCTCAGGAGCCAACTTGTACGTCGCTAGCGCGACACCTTTGAGACCAAGCATAGAAAGTGCTACATTCCTAACTGTCATCACCTTCCCGACCCTTCCCAACCATCGGCGGCCACGTTAATTCAGGGGTCCCCGATCGATGCATCTCCCAGATGCTTCTTCTCACTCCCCCCACGCTTTGATCGATACAAAGGCGGTCGACGACACCTCATCACCATACTGACTTACAACTTCGGGTGCCTTGCTGCCCTGGTCACAACCGGCGCTAAGCGTTTACCTTGTGATATCAGGTACCCGCCCGGACCTCATTCAAAAACCGCCCTTGTGCTCAGCTGACGACTTCCATCCTGGCATAACAGCCGTCTCGGATATATTATTCCTGAACACCTTCGCCGTACCCTCCATCTGGCGAACATGAACATTTTGGAAGCTGGCGGGAATGGCCTCCGAAGAGTTCGTATCTCGCCAGCAGCGGCTAGGTAAAGCGAGGATGCAAAGTGCATATCAAGGCAGTTCTCGATATCTTAACCGGAACCCGATCACACGAGAGTGGGGCCCGAGCGGAGCTCAGGCAAATCCGGAGGAACCACGAAAGCAGAACCTGAGAGCTGCGCTTCTCACAAATAATGTTCTAAGTGCAGCAGAGCAGCAGAAAAGACGATCTTCCCTCTCATCCGACACCGGAGCTGCGACCCATGAGACCGAGCGCGATGATGTATTGGTTTATGTCCATAACGTCCAACCTACCGACACTCTCGCACGGGTTCTTCTGATCTACGACATCGAGCCTGAAGCCCTTCGCAAGGCCAACCGCCTTTGGCCAAACGATAACATTCAAATGCGCTCACAGCTCTACCTTCCAATTCACAACTGCGCTGCGAAGGGCATCCCGCTGGCGTCCCACGATACTTCTGACAATGTTTTGGTCCCCCAGAAATATCCGGACCCAGATTCGGATCAAGCAGTTCTGTCTCAATCTAGTCAAAGCAAAGCCAGTTCTTCGGAAAGCGCAACAAGCCTACAAAAATCCAATAGGCATCATTCCTTCGTTCACATAGATCCCATAGGACCCATCGAAATCATACGGTTGGCAAAGCCCAAGCTTTCTCACTTCCCACCCGCTACGAATGATCCTCCCACGCCAGATCCTCAACCTTATGACGGCGGCGACTCGCAAGAGATTGAATTTCATCACTTGATTGGGGGTATCGCGAAAGAATCACTCGAAGGCCTAGAAGTCGTTGGGGCGGCAATCGAAACATTTGTTCGGAGAGTTACGAGAATCACTTGGGTCAACAAGACGACTAGCGATCTCATCGAACTTACCTCTCAGATTGGAGGGCGAGTCCAAGCTAGCGATGATAAGAAAGTCACTGGTAGCAGAAAGCGAGATATCAGGGCGCATCGCCCTGGGGAGGCTCAGACGACTTCTGCAACAACCAACAGCGCGGCGGTCCGAGGAGACGGTTCTGATGCCCCAAGGAATCGTCGGCGAACAAGAAGATTGAATGAACCAGACAGTTAAATTAAGAGGCAATTATTCTACTTGAGTGGACGAGACGCCAACCCGCTATCTTTATTTACAAAATCCAGATGTATCTTGTCCTTTGAAGCCAAATGATGGAAAGGCTCACGCTTTCTTTTCTTCAAAAACGACAAGATCGCCGACAATCATTTCGCTGAGAAGCTCAAGCGCAGCTACAAAGACGCAGAGTAGGCTTGCAATCACGAAATGACTAATCGTCGTTCCAATATCCAGCCAGCTACCCTCATCTTTGACCATATAGAAGAAGTTCAAGGTCAGGATGTCACTTATTGACATGACAATCATAAACAAGGCTGAGGGAGGCACGCGAAGCAACTGGTTCAGGATCCCCAGGTTTGCCGAGATCACAGCAAAAGGGATCAATAATTTGAATATAAGTAGCGCCCCCATGGCAAAGGGGTTGAAGAGAGGGATCAGCCGGTAGACCGATTCCAAGGAGAAGGAGCCGAGAGAGGCAACATTCCCCGTCCCAAAGAATCCGGCTTGTATGAAAAAGAAGAAGAAGAGAGCAATACGGTAGTCACCCAAGTTAAGGGGCCGTGTGCTCGATGTGGCCTTTGGCCTCGGGTTCCGGGTTTCGTGGGCTTGTTGGATTTTATACTCCATTTGTACCCATGAAGCAAGCAACGCACAGAACGAAACATAGAACAGCCCTTCATAAGAGATTGTAAGGATAATGAATGTTGGCGAAAATGTTAGGAAGAGAACCATGAGTCTGTGCTTGTAGTGCCCAAGAGCGAAGTATCTATGGGGCACCAGCATGAGCACCGATAAAACTTCAAAATTAAGCACCAAGTCAGTATCCGAAAGTATGTATTTGCCCGAATTCGTAGGAGCGTCCTACCTAGGATGGACCATCCAACAACTTGGTTTCCAAAGGGGAGACCTTGTTTCGCTTGAAGAGATTGGACGCTTGTGTGGGTAACGATCATGGACAGACCGATCAGACCGCACTTTAATAAATGATGTTAGCGCTGTTGCAGCAGGTCAACAAATGGACAAATTTACCTGGATACTGAGTATTGATTGCATATAACGGCCTGTAAACACCTCGAGATGTGCCTTCTCATGTTCTTTAAAGATATTATGGCCGTATAGAATATAACCGACGCCCGCAATGAGCATCATGAATCCGGCAAGATGACTAGAGAGCATTGAGTACTCGAGATCTCAAAGAAAGAAGAAAAAAAAAGGGGGGGTATATTTGAACTTACATCTGGAGCAGGCTTTCCAATTTGATCACGGGTAGGAGAGTGAATGTACTCATGGCGATGCAGGAAATGACCCAATAAGTGACGACCTGCCAATTCTTTCTGACAAAGTCTATACCGTAAACCCACGGCCAACCAATGCCTAAGAGGAAGCATACTGTGAACGTAACACGCTGGAAGTAGCCGTATACCTAGAACAAAGGTAAGCCCCCAGTTGGTCTAAGATGTAATAGACTGAACCTACTATAGCTTCAAGAACAGCGACGAGACCAACACCTTGAAGGACAATTCCCCAACTCTGACTCTTACTTGAAGTTTGAGCAAGAAGGGGAACGCCTTCGATTAGATCATTTTTGGAAATCCAGATTTGCCACCAGAAGAATACCGGAGCAAACGTATAGACATAGTATGTCCAGGGGCTCTTCTGAACGAATAATACCGCATCGATACAAACGAGGACGCTAAAAAAGCCGATGAAGGCAGTGTATGACCATTGGTTGCTCGAGCTCCTTTGGAGGAAGTGTTGTTGGATCACGAATGTCAAAGCGAATAATATCCACCCAAGATACCCAATAGTGACCACAGTCCTAAGAAACAGCCAGTCGTATCTATCCAAAATAAACCATTAGTTTCATATGCTAGGCCAGGCATGCGTTATATCGCACGATCCGCATCCGTGCACTACTTACGTTTGCAAGTATCGTAACCCTTGCAACGAGACCGTGATTAAGTCTTTTGAGAAGGCTATGGCTGACGCATAGTCTTCTGATTGGATTAGCGAATGAATCTTCGCGACTCTTGAGCTGCTCGAGTTTGATCCCTCGCATAATGATGGAAAGGGAACAAAATTTATGTGCGTGGTCATTTTCGTTGCTAGAGGTCATAAAGATGTGCGTTAGCGTTGTCTCCACGAAGAACATTGCTTGATGTATCAGAGCCACTGAATGGGACCTACCTTCCTTGACCTTGAACATCTCTAGTATCTCAAGGGCATTTGCAAATAAAGACTGTGCCTTTACCTTCTCCGTCGCATCGAGGAAGGCGAGTGGAAGAACGCCAACGGAATTCGCGGGATAATCGAGACCGACAAGATGTGCCATCAAAGCCGCAATATCTGCCTGGTCTACATCGACGCGTCTCACGGGATCTAAGTTCCAATCACTGGAGAATTCATCATGACCCAGTGCAGGTACTTTGTTGTTGGAAATTTCCGGGGCTCTGACGCCAGCCCCCCATGCAATGAGCGGAGTCCTGGTATTGTCAGGATGGCCGTCACCGTGCGACCCCCAATCAGACATGCCATGGTCTGCTGTAAACACCCAAGCAGTTTTGCCATCATTCCCGTAGAAGTCATCCACCATCTTAACAAGTTCTTGGACACCTTTATCAACAACCTCGATATTTTTCAGGTATTCTTGAGAATATGGTCGATACGCATGGCCAGTGGTATCCAGACCAAGCAAATGAAGGAAAAAAACGACCTTGTCGGCCTTTACGGCAGCCTGAAGCTCTGGTTCAACGGCAGCCCGAGAGAAAAACTCCTTGACATGATCGAAGACCCACGTATCAAGAGCGGTAGCATCTGCAGTAAAGTCCTCGTCCTCTTCGGAATACATGAAGGCATCGACTCGCCCGGGGACTGCGCCCTCCTTGAACATAGGCAAGATATCCGGCGAGCCCCAGCTCCAAGTATGCCGGCTTCGGTTGAAAACACTGTCAAAATTGACGGGATTCAGCTTCCAGCCCGTCGTGACGGCGGAAACATCCTCGTAAAGTCCAGCTATGAGGGCGACATGGCCGGGGCGGGATTCCGTCGGCATCCGAGTGTGGGACACGCCAAAGCTTCCGGCCTCCAGGACCCGAGAACGAAGGTAAGGGGCCAGCGGTCGAGGGCTCGGATCCTCGCCATCCTTGAGGAATGGAGGAGTGTGGGATTGGAAGCACTTGTCGGCACGCAAACCGTCTCCTAAGCGTTTTTGGATCACGAACGTCAACAACAGCAACTAGAATACCAACGACATGACAGCTGTTTCTTCCTCAAACGAGAGCATTGTCCTTGATGGCTTTAGATCGCCTGACGATGGGTTGGACGAGAGAGATGGCTATATAACGAACCGACGATGAGGAACAAGCGTTTTGCTGGGGCTTCTACGCCACTGGAGTGGTGGCGCATGCCATGGACGATTGGAGAGACGAAGTAAATGTCGAATATGGACCAGATATAGGCGAAGTGAAAGACGACCGCAATGGCCAGGAAGCCTAAGCGTGTGAGCTGCATCGATGCTATTTCAATTGATACCGCGTGTGTTTGAGAGAAGCAAAAGGACAGCGTCCCTAGGACGAAGGAGAGAAAGAATGGCGACCAGTCCAGAGACGCGAAAGCCTAGAATGGACGCATAGAACACGTCCTCAGTTACCTGAGGATGTGTTCAATAGAGCACTTACTACTAGGGTACCTCCTTAGCTTCTCCTGAGACAAGATTTCAACCAGTGAGGCGTGGCCCCGGCGCCGGGTGCGCCAATGCCCTGGCTTGGGGTGCTGGAGCAGCGCGCTTGTGTCCTTCGTTACGTGCGCCTGAGAGTAAAATGTCTTGGCTGGCCCGCATGCACAAACCTCGAAAACCCGAACGACAGCCGCAGACAACCGGATGAAGCAGGCTTTCTACGCAGAGATACCGACATCATGCCTAGCACAGTTGACGATTCAGGTAAGCAGCGAATCTCATTCAGTACCTTTGTACCTATGGATCCTCGGACTGATCCTCTCAATTATACAGGCCCAGGCGCTACGGATGCCTCCGATAAGTCTCTGCTCGAAAATCTGTCGAAGGCGTCCATACAGGATGCCTCCGAGACCAAAGACGTAAACCATGACGAATCAGACGATGATAACGACGACTTAGCAATTCCGGCGGAAGGAGGTGCTGTATACTGGGCCCGCTAAAACGGCGAGAGCAACGCTAACATCTTTTGAATTGTAGGTGAGAACGCTCCTGCGAAGAAAAAGAAGAAGAAGAAGAAGAAGCCCAAGAAGAAAGGAGGCGCAAATCCCACTGTTCAATCGGAGCCTCCTCGCGTACCGCTTTCTACATTGTTTCCCAACCAGATCTATCCGGAGGGAGAGTGCTCGGATTATAAAAACGATAATCTATCCCGAACCACAAACGAAGAGAAGCGTCATCTTGACCGGATGAGCAATGACTCGCACCAGGACTTCCGGAAGGGTGCAGAAATCCATCGGCAGGTTCGGCAGTACGCTAAAAGGATGATCAAACCTGGCATGGCTCTAACCGATATCGCGAACAATATCGAGGATTCGGTCCGGGCTCTCGCGGGTCACGACGGTTTGACCGAGGGGGACGGGCTGATTGCTGGCGTCGGATTTCCTACTGGGCTATCGATAAACCACTGCGCCGCACATTATACACCAAATGCTGGGAATAAGATGAGTAGGTCTCAGAGATAGCCGTACTTCATTTCCCTACGCTAATGGAGACGACCCGGCCAGCTGTGACTGAACGGGACGTGATGAAGGTCGACTTCGGAGTTCATGTGAATGGCAGAATTGTGGATAGTGCTTTCACTATCGCATTTGACCCTACCTATGACAACCTTCTTGCTGCCGTCAAGGATGCAACAAATACCGGAGTCAAAGTATGATGAACATGCTCATAGATGTGACTATATATTTTGAGTAAGTAGTCAGAAATTAATAGGGCTAACAGAAGTGGACAAACTAGGAAGCCGGTATCGACGTGAGAGTTTGTGATATCGGGGCCTCGATCCAGGAGGTAATGGAGAGCTACGAGGTGGAAATCGGCGGAACGACATATCCTGTTAAGTCAATCCGCAATCTCAACGGCCATAGCATTAATCCCTATCAAATACATGGTGGGAAGAGCGTCCCGATCGTAAAGGGCGGCGATCAGACAAAAATGGAAGAGGGAGAAGTATATGCCATCGAAACATTCGGTAGCACCGGCCGCGGCTACGTCCACGACGATGTAGGTAGCACCAATTGTGAAACCCCGACAAAGTTCCTTGACCAGCCTCATGCTAATAAGAACCTACCTCTATCAGCTGGAAGTTTCCCATTACGCGAAGAGATCAGATATTGACCCAAGCACCATCCCGTTGAGATTGCCATCTGCGAAATCAATCCTGAATGTCATCAATAAAAACTTCGGTACACTGCCATTTTGTCGGAGATATCTCGACCGTCTTGGGCAGGAGCGATATCTGTTAGGTCTCAATAGTCTGGTCTCTAGCGGTATCGTTGAGGCATATCCTCCGCTAGTCGATATCAAGGGGTCATACACAGCTCAGTATGAACATGTACGTTGCCAATTACCTGTCGAACTATCTAAACATCAAAAACATACAGTACTGACTCGTTTTCTTTCACCCTAGACTATATTGTTGCGACCCATCTGTAAGGAGGTGATAACTCGCGGCGACGACTACTGATACCTTGAAGGTTGAACTTGCCGTCAGTTTGCGATTTTCAGGCTGGTATCCAGATCTCTGCATGTTGTGGGGAAGGCCGGCGTTGCCGGTTGCTAGACAGTCACGCAATATCGATGGGCTACTCAGATTAACGGGAGCTCGTTGGCAATTATTGTATACTGGATGTCTACCTAGTATATATAGATCTCTCGTGATGTTGGCGCCACTTCGTGCCCGGTATAGACGTAATCGTAATGATCTTTACCAGTCGTAGCTTAACAAAGGCTCTAAGCCTACTAGCCTAATTAGTAGATACACCCGATTATACTTACTATAACGAGCAGGTCTTTTTCTTACCTAACCCAGGCAGGCATCTCTTGAAATTGTTAAAAACTCACAAAATACACGCGGACAAAACCAACAGTTCTGAGGCCAAGTTAAACTAGCCGGTTGGGGACGCTAACAATAATGACCTTACCCGAAATCTCAACTCCTCAAGTAGACACTTCTTACTCAAGTAGTAAGTGGTACTGACTTTGCCAGTAGTTTGCCCAGCATCTGCCCAAGTAAGGATTGCTCGAGTGTTGATAGATCAAGTTCCTGTCTACTACCACTGCCTTTCAGTTTCTTAAACCGCGGAGTCGACGCTCGATATATCTTGTGGTCCGCTTAACACACAGGTCGGAATTTTCCGTTCGATCTTTGCCAGTCTGTCGCTTGGCGGGTTGGGTACCCGTTTTCCAAACCCAGGAGCCCTGCAGAACGAGTATTAAAAAGTGTCCACAGGCGCTCTGTTTCTTTCTTTGTACCCACAAGCATACTACTACAGCGAAGCTCACCAGCTCCCATACCCCTATTCGAATCTCGAAGCCCAGGCCCACCTCTTTGCAACAAGGTCCATTCAGCTCCCTCCCAGTGCAACCGGGGCCTTTTCTATCCAAAGCACCAGCAGAATTCCGGCCCGGTACAGCTTCCGCCGTCCTCGCTGTGTCGGAGCAACGCGACAATGCAGAGGACAGTCGTTCTCTCGAGTAAGGCGAACGGTAGCACCGAATCGGAAAAACCCGCGGGATCTGGGATATCATCTTCTGCACCAGCGGACGACTGGTTATGGACATATCAGGAAGAACCGCATCGGACTCGTCGCCAATTGATCATCAAGGCGCATCCAGAGGTGAGGCGGCCTGACAGAAGAAGCTCTCGGGGCACCACCGCTTATATATAGCTTACTGATGCTCGATGCTCCTCTCCCAAGGTAACCAAGCTATGTGGCCCTGAGCCTCTCACAAAATATACCGTTGCCTTTGTGGTGGCTTTGCAGTTTTCGGCCGCGCTGCTGCTCAGGAATACCCCAGTGTTTTCCTGGAAATTTCTTTTGACGGCATATGTTATCGGTGCAACGGCGAATCAGAACCTGTTCCTTGCGATCCACGAAATATCACACAATCTTGCCTTCAGGAAGCCAATGGCAAATAGATTGCTCGCGATATTTGCCAATCTACCTATCGGAATTCCGTACAGCGCATCGTTCAGGGTATGTGGCCACGAGCTGAATATAAGCTTCGGTACATAGAAAATAGATGTTGACGAAGGGACGCGAGTCTATAGCCATATCACCTCACACATCATAAGTCACTAGGGGTCGAAGGCCTCGACGTCGATCTGCCAACAGCGGTAGAGGCAATGTTTCTCAACTCGGTGCTTGGAAAGGCGTTTTTTGCGACGTTTCAGATCTTCTTCTATGCCTTGCGGCCCATGGCTATTTATCGGCTTCCATTCAGTTGGATCCATCTCTTGAACATTATTGTTCAAGTGATTGTGGATGTGATTTTAGTCAGGCAGGCGGGTTGGAATGCTCTGTGGTACTTCCTCTGGAGCAGCTTTCTGGCCGGCAGTCTTCACCCCTGTGCGGGTCACTTCATTGCAGAACATGTGAGTCGAGGCCAAAGATTCTCTCCTACCCTGATTCTCTTAGTTGTCTGCTGACCAGATGTCTTCTTCGCCCGCCGTCTCCCTTGGGATTCAACAGTATGTATTCGAAGCAGTGCCCAAGCCATCGCCAAGATCATCGCCATCGGATATTCTACCGGTGGAAACGTACAGTTACTATGGTATCTTGAATCTAGTAACATACAACGTTGGGTTACACAACGAGCATCATGACTTCCCCGCGATTCCTTGGACTCGGCTGTGGAAACTTCGAGAGATTGCGAGAGAGTTCTACGATCCGCTGCCGCAGCACAAGAGCTGGACGCACGTTATTTGGCAGTTCATCTGGGATCCTAACGTTAGTTTATGGAGTCGAGTGAAGCGGGACCAGACGACCTCGAAAGGCCGCAAGGTGGGCGCGGGGTGGACCAAGGAGGAACTGGGTCAGGAATGAGCGGTTGATGTCGACGACGCGGTGATCGGGTCGACCGGATCGTATAATAAGTCAGGCTGGGTCCTGCACAAGGCAGCCCGCATTGGATATCATGACACCAGTAGAGTGATTTTGCCGGCGACGGAGAGCATATCTAGAACAATATGTAATTTTTATTCCTCGCAGATTACGCCACAATTAAAACACATGACCTCGGACTGACCCATCAAGATCTCGTCGCTTCCACAATTTCGACATATTTTGGGGGGTTCTGTAGTGGAACGAGCTTGTTGGTAGCTCTGGTGGCACTGTGACTCAAAGTCGCAGAG
This sequence comes from Drechslerella dactyloides, assembly GCA_020064725.1. Lineage (NCBI taxonomy): Eukaryota > Fungi > Ascomycota > Orbiliomycetes > Orbiliales > Orbiliaceae > Drechslerella > Drechslerella dactyloides. The sequence continues at coordinate 1,706,882 of JAGTWJ010000017.1, forward strand.
GATCCCCTGTATTTCTTCTTCCTCCATCTCGGCCATCGCATCTACCATCGCAGCGTCGAAATCCGAGATCCCTGCAAAGTGCGCAAGATGTATATCAGTATCGATTGGAAAGGGTCAATCAGGAGGTAGGACAAGGGCTGGGTCGACTTTTGGAGAGACCACAGAGTCTGCATTGGAACATCAAAAGAGAGTCTTTACCGGGTGGTTCTTGGGAGGATAGCTGGAGTTCGCTGGCGACGGTGTCGAGGGGCGCCTGCCAGGACGAGGCTGCGAGGGCGGCGCGTTCTTGGCTGGTTTCCCACCGATTTTTCTCCGACAGGTAGATCAATCGCATCATCTATTGAGCGTAAGATACTAGGGTCTGGATTGGGTACAAAGACGAGCAAGGGCGGGTGTCACCTCGTCTTCTCCACCTCTAGCTTGCATAGCCTTCTCTTCTCGGTGATCCTGAAGCCTTTTCAAGAACAGTTGGCGTCTTCGATCGCGCGCGTCTTCCGCCCTCTGCAGCACAGGGTTTGGCCGGAAGGGGCGCTTTCCATCCGGAGAATCACGATTCGGAGCTCGCCTTGCGATCGGATGCGACGCAACATTGCTGGGTTGTACCGGCTCGAACAGAAAGGGGTTGGAATGAGAGGCGAGAGAAGGCGGCGGGGGAGGTTGAAGCTGGGGCCGCGACGACGGCGATGGTAGCGAGGAAGGAGAGGAGGAGGAAGGACGGTCTGCGTGGGAGCCGGTGTCGCGCAGCTGATGCTGGAACATGGGGACGTCTGTATCGTGGGACGGAGGCGGGAGACGAAGGCGGACTGAGACCGGCGTATTCCACCGGCAGGGCGGCCTACCGGGACATCCAGTCGGCGGGGGGAGGCAGGCGGGAAACGAGTGTCGCTGTCGGTCGTGAAGCTGTCCAGGAAGGGGTCCCGCGAGCGAGTTCACGTTTCGCGAAGGGCTGCAGCTGTTTGGTGCCCGGCCGCGCGCCGCGCCGCGTTGCGTTGCGACTGTTTGGCCGGCGGCGTCGCTTAGTCACGGCTTAGCTAAGCTGGCTGGCGGTGGGGCCATCCACGCAGCACCCCCCAAAAGAACTGGTAAGCGCAAGGACCGGCAAGTGCTGGGAAGTGCTTATAGCATCGAAGCAGATGCTGTAATCGACGGCTCCCACGGCAGCGCGCCGCGGCAAAGCGCGGCTGGGGCCAGGGACCGCGGGGCCCGTTCCTGGACCCTGAGAGGGAGCTGCTGCTGTTGGCGATGGGCTGGCTGGCCGGGCCTGCCTGCATGCACCCCGCATCCTGCCTGCAAGGGAAACCGCCAAACTCGGACAGGACCCAAGGAAGCAACGTCTGTAATGTACATGTAATGTACGTAAGTGCGACGCCGACCAGCAGATGCACACCCCACGCCGCGCCAGACGTCTGTCATTGGACGAAACGGCGGATCGAGGAACACCGACATCCAGCAGCTTCAAGCTTCAACGGACACGCGAGCCCGACAGAAGTACAGCACAGCACGTACACACCACGGCCGGCCTCCCACCGAGCTCCTCCCACCGGCGTGCGATATCGTGGGACCGGACCACGTCCGCTGCTCGAACTCGTTCCGATGGCCGCTGCGCCGGGCGAAGGGGTCACGAACGGTAGCTGTGATGCATGGTGACGGCCGTCCCGACGGGGGCCCGTCGTGGGGCAAGATGCGAGGGATGCGGGATACTTGGTATCACAACGTACAACCAGCGCAGGCCACCTGTACCACCACCGCTCCGGCGTCCGATAAACGGCAAAGGCCGCGAGCGGCGGAGCGCTCGAGAGATTCATCCGGCGTCCTCGACCAGGTTTAAGGTATTTACCCTCGCGCTCCTCCCTCTGAGACAGTCGCACCTTTTGCTTCCCGCTCGTCGTCCTTCTTCTCCCTCTTCTCGCTCGTTCCGTTAGCTCTCCGCCAGCTATCACCATCCCGCATCCGACATCGCCCGTATCTTTCGCATCTCCCACCCGCAAATTTTGCATCAAAGCAAATTGCATTCGCAGCACCACCCCAAACCCACCGCCACCCGATCCGCTGCTCTCCCATATCACCTCTCTCGAAAACAGACTTCAGACATGTGTGGAATATTCTGCTCTCATAGGGTAAGAAATTTCGAACCGTCAGCCTTTTTTCCTTTTTTTTTTTTTTTTTTTTTTTTTTTGGCCGTCCGTCCATCAACCCGTCGCTGACCAGTTTTGCGCCGCCCAACAAACAGCATCCCGATGTCAACGGCTTCAAACCTCAGGCGCTTCAACTAGCAAAAGCGTACGTAGGGACCGCGACCATCCGCCACCCATCCTGTTTGTATGCATTGCCGTATCACTCATATTCTGGCCGTATTCTTTCTACGTAGCATCCGCCATCGAGGCCCGGACTGGAGTAAGTCGAGTCACACAGAGTTTAGGCCCAAGTTGAGCTTCCAGCAACTGACCCGGGCTTGGCCGCAGGCGGAAATATCATCTCCAACAACACAAGTATGTCTGGCCAAATACCACATCCAGCCGTTCAGCTGGTCGAAGCACGATGAACCCATCTAATCCAATCTTTGGCAGTTCTGGCCCACGAGCGCCTCAGCATTGTCGGTCTCGGTAAGCATATCGTCCGATGCCCAAACTCCAACAACGCCCTCGTCGTTCTAATAAAGCGCCGCACATCAGATACCGGAGCACAGCCTCTAACGAACGAGGATGACACTTTGATTCTCGCTGTCAACGGGGAGATTTATAACCACCGGGTCATTCGTAAAGGCTTCGGTGACAAATACAAGTTCAAGACCCACTCCGATTGTGAAGTCATTCTCTATCTGGTACGAAGAACCCCATCTCCAGCCTGGACGGACAACATAGACTCTCCTTACCTTCCCCCACCCCCCCCACAAGATCGATTGCGATAGTACCATCTACTAACACAAACCCATAGTACGCTGAATATGGCATCGAAGCACCGAAAATGCTGGATGGCATGTTCTCGTTCGTCCTATATGACTCCAAGAAGGATAGAGTGGTCGCAGCCCGCGATCCTATCGGAATCACGACATTCTACCAGGGCTGGAATTCGTCGCAGCCGGAAACCGTATACTTCGCATCTGAGCTGAAGTGCTTGCACCCCGTTTGTGACAAAATCATTTCCTTCCCACCCGGTCATGTCTACGACTCTGCTACACAGATGACCACCCGGTATTTTCAGCCCAAGTGGTGGGATGCCAGCTTGGTCCCCGAGACCCCGCTCAACTTGCAGCATATCCGAACCACGCTCGAAACATCCGTGAGGAAACGCTTGATGGCCGAAGTTCCCTATGGGGTTCTGCTATCGGGAGGCTTGGACTCCAGTCTCATCGCTTCCATCGCAGCTAGGGAAACTCGCACCGGGTCAGATGCAAACGGCCATGTGGACTCTCAAAAGTCTGCCGATAATCTCGTAGGTATTGATGACCAGGGCCACCTTAGAACTGTGAGCAAATATCAGCGCTTGCAGTCATTCTCCATCGGTCTTCCGGGCTCGCCGGACGGTATCGCTGCCCAAAAAGTTGCCGATTTCCTGGGAACCGAACATCACAACTACACATTCACGATACAAGAAGGTCTAGATGCACTACGCGATGTGATATACCACCTGGAAACTTATGATGTTACGACTATCAGAGCATCGACTCCGATGTACCTCCTGAGCAGAAAGATCAAGGCACATGGGGTAAAGATGGTCCTCAGTGGCGAAGGCAGTGATGAGATATTCGGGGGCTACTTGTACTTCCATGCCGCTCCTGACAAGAGTGCTTTCCACGAAGAAACCGTCAAGCGTGTCAAAAACCTACATCTCGCCGATTGCTTGAGAGCTAACAAATCTACATCTGCCTGGGGTTTGGAGGCACGGGTTCCCTTTCTCGACAAAGATGTACGAACCTTCATCCTTCCCTTCGATCGAAAATTGAAAACATCTAGCTCACGTCGTCATTTCCCAGTTTCTGGAAGTTGCGTTGGGTTTTGATCCCAAAGAGAAGATGATCAATGGCGAGCGAATAGAGAAGTGGGTTCTCAGAGCGGCATTCGATACCAGTTCCGATCCAGATGCAGAGCCATATCTGCCCAAGGAAATTCTTTGGAGGCAGAAAGAACAGTTTAGTGATGGCGTTGGTTACGGATGGATTGACGCCTTGAAGGTACCATAACCCTACTAATGTGGGAGTCAGACCCTTTTGGCTAACACCGTCCAGGATACTGCCGCTGCTCACATCAGCGACGAAGCGTTCGCGAACCGTGAAAATATCTGGAAAACCGATGTCCCTGATACTAAGGAGGCGTACGTTGAAGATTCCAGTCTGTTCTGGCTCTGATTCCGCTGACCTGCAAAATAGATACTGGTACCGTCAAATGTTCGACGAGCAATTCCCCGAACAGTGCGCGTCTACCGTCATGCGGTGGACACCAACGTGGTCGAAGCAAACAGACCCTAGCGGAAGGTATTTATTCGACCATGAAACAAATACGAAAATGTGGAGAGAAACCCGTCGCTGACCTCGGCTACGTGACAGAGCAATATCTACCCATGTCGCAAAGTATCAACATGCGTAGCCCTCGTTGAAAATTTTATCAGGTATAATCTGAATGCTCGTATCGGGCAGATTACGGCTCTGATGCTTCGATTCATAGGGGCGGTCGAGGTGGTCATTGTTACGGATATAGGCGCAATTTACGAAGTACTATAGACTCGTGTTACAAAGCTGAGATACAACTGTGAGAATGCTAGAACAATTAATATAACCCAATCGAGAAGTATAACGCTAGTTACTCCGGGATCGTTTTGAGAGGTCTGAGATATTGCGCAATTGCATCGTGATCCTTGGCAAAGCGTTCAGTAATTAGATCGTTTTGTAGCCTTGAGGCCTCTCGGTCGTACCTTATTTAGAACTTGGCTCAGCCGCTGAGCACCTGCCCGACCGGCTCGCGTCATAACCATAGACTCGACAAAGTGACACCGTTGATGCACATTTGTTCATCTGACTTGCTCGCCTCGGCAAGGCGCCAATAGTGGGCCCTGCTGGTTCCTGCATGCCTGGCTGGCTATACATCGCCCCTGACCGATCGCGCGTTAAATAACGCGGGACCTCTTGTCAGCCCACGGCATGCATCTCATCTAGCCTCCTATCACAACAAATGCGACCGACAGCAGTCCTCATCTACACCGATACTTGACATACCGGCAGGATGAAACTGACGTCCACGGCCCACCCGGCGCAGGAACTATTGCCAAGATTGCTGCTTATCGTTAGCGCATTACCACAGCTAATAAACTGTCTTCTCTTGAGTGAAAATCCTCAGCGGAGGCAAGCTCCCAATGCCGACGGTGCTGTTCCGTCGCTGTCCGGCGCGACGACGCCCGTTCCGTCGGGCGGCGCGCCGCAAAACCCTCCCTTCGGCAACTTTACAACGACCAGCTCCTCTCTCTCTTCTGCGCAGCCCACCGATCCTATAGACTCCAGCCAGCCCGAGCTCACAAGCACCATCACTAGAGTACCCATTACCACCCAGGTGACCGTCACTCATGTTGTCACCGACGAGTCTGGCAGACCCTCTACGAGCATCGATATCGTGCCGACCACAACGATGATACCATCCGACGACCCCTCTTTGGCGAATGGAGGCGACTCTAATGCTGCGTCTGGAGTCACCCCGCAACAGAAAAAGATCATCATCGGGGTCGTGGTCAGCATCGTCGGCGTTCTATCGATTGCAGGCATCGCAGGAGTCATCTGGCGCATATGGTTTACCCGGCGAGGAGGAAACGAGGAAGGCCATCCTCCGAGCAAAAAGGCCTCCGTCCCAGTCTCGTTGTCCAGGTCCAGCATGCATACCAGCGATGGTATCACGCATACTAGTAGTGGTAGCGGTGGCGGCGGCGGCGGCGGCGGCGGTGCAGAGTACAGGAAGAAACCAGGTTTCGGACCATCCTCGAACTTTTAAATCGCTCGCCACGTTCACCTGCCGTCCCAAGGAGAATGGAGAACAACATCCTACAGTAACTACAGTCCCGAACATATATACCTACCGCATATACCGGGCCGCTATCGCCCCGAATCCTCAAAGGCGCATTCGCAGTTCCAACGGTTCCACCTAGCACCTGGCCTGTCTACAAATTAAACTTCGGTATCAAACTTTCGAGCTTTCCCCTGCGCTGATCAACTTCAACACAGCAAGTTGATTCGCGGCAACATTTTATCATGTCTGCATGCACGAGATTGCTCCGGTGACCTTTTTTTCGCTGACGCGAAGACCCAGTTTCCGAGAAGAATCAGCCGTTCCCTCCCTGCAATCGTTCCATCGTCTCTAGCCTGTTCTGCTCCCAACGAATAATTCCAAGCCCTTGTAAAAGGCAATCTGCCAGATCATCAAGCTTTTCAACTGTATGTTTGGGCCTTGCCGACGTTTTTATGAACATGGATGTCGTCTCAGTTATCATGTCGTTCTTTCTGTCGTATTTTACAGCATTGCCATCCGCCAACCACATCCTAACTAATTTTACCTTCAGTGGCTTGGTTGCACTCCCAGTCCTAACACCTTGTAGCAACCCATACCGGTTGAGCCAGAATGCTGTCGTTCGTTGCGGACAGATGCTACAGATCAGCCCGCGTTCCCAGATCCCTTCCTCCTGCAGCACCCTGAGAGCAGCATGAAGCATTGCTTCGAGCTTATTGACTCTGATGGTCCACTCCTGGACCGCGGCAGAGCCCATCGTCCGATATCTCTGCTTTTCAATGGCGATGATGGTAGGCTTGTACGCTGTCACAAGATGTCGCGCCAGACCAGTGGCTAGAGGCGATAGAGAAACAGCCGAGAAGTCAAATTTCTCGCCTTCAACAGCCCTTGGAGAGTGATGTTCTTTTGACTCCATGGTAGAATTGGGCGAAAAGTTGAAAAGCGAGAATCTTTGCCAGGCCAGGATCTCGGGCAAGAGCGCCTCGCCAGAAGGAAGGTCGTTTGGGGGCACCTTCAGCAAGCTTAGGGCAAGATTCTTGATTCCCATGTCGAGGCTAAGGATGCGGTGCTCAGTCGGCTGCATTTTCGCTGGAGCAAGCGCACCAGAGCTCGCCCGTTGGAAAACAGTCAGTCTTGATTGGGGGACCCTGGCTTGTATCTGTTCAGCCATCGCGGCCTTCGTGCCGGACACAGGCCATCCGCATTTCAAGAGGATTTCTTTAAGTTCCGAGTTTCGCATGGAAAGGAGCCGTTGCTGCATTTTATCAAGTCGGGCGAGTCAGAAACACTTTCATACAGAACCGTTAGCTACTTCAGCGCGAGTCGGCGTATGAATATACCCTAATGCTAATGATAATTCACACCGATTTTTGCAAATGCTTCGTGAAACGTACCTTTCCAATTCACACTCCTCTCGGCGCGGTTATCTCATGGCAGAAGTATCGCAACGATGGCGATAGCAGGGTATGGTATGTGCAGGTGCATGAACATGTGTGCATGCATGAACGCGTGGGCCTATTTTTGAGCTCTGCAGCTGTCCGGTAGAGAATCGAATGCAAGTCTGCTTTCGGATGAGCGCGGGAGGCATGTGCTGAAGGCTACAATTAGCGTACGGTCCCCGAAATTAGGACGACTCCTTGCGTCCAGTCTCTTCCTCACCTGCCAGGTTTGTCACAACATGCTGTCGCGAGGTCGTGGTAGATGCTTCGGCTCGTGCGTTGCGAGAAAGCAGCCCTGCTTTCTTGGTCTTCTTCTTGCGAGGAAAGACATGGGGAGCCCTGGCGGCAGGAAGGTGGGGCGGTATCGGCATTGCGAACAGCCCGCCGTTGAGTAATCACCGACTCCGTCGTCCTCGAAACCCTGTGCAGATTGGCCTGTTGGGTTCTGGGCACCCTGCTTACTCAACCTGATCCTTATCGCGGGGAGGTTTAAGTTCGATCTGTCCCGGAGCGGGGTTTCCTCGATGCAGCTAGAAACCTAGCCTTCGATTCCTTCGAGCAGCTCTAGCATCACCACCAACTCTCATCAACCTCCCATCCATCACAAGGCCAGCATATCAGTAATCGCAAATCTGTTTGCCTCAAGTTCTGCACGTCGCCTGCCAATCGCGGCATCACGCTTGTCTTCAGTAAGACGACAGCTTACAGGCATGGCGCCGATCTCGAAGTTCGAGGAATACGACTTTCTGGTCATTGGTGGTGGTAGCGGTGGCTTGGGAGCAGCCCGTAGGGCGGCGAGCAAGTACGGCCAAAAAGTTGCCATCGTGGAGAAGAGTGGCCGATTGGGAGGCACCTGTGTTAATGTCGGGTACAGCCTCCGCGCCCAGATAATCATTACCCATTTGTTACGTAGACGCCCTGGCTGACATCTCGCTGCCGATAGATGTGTTCCCAAGAAAATATGTTGGAACGCTGCTACGATCGCGGAGACCCTGCATGATGCGGCTGGCTATGGGTTCAAAATTGAGCAAAAGGAGCCCTTCGACTGGACTGGCTTCAAGCATAAACGGGATGCATATATCAAACGCCTTAATGGGATATACGAAAGGAATCTGGACAAGGACAGTGTTGAGTACATCTCTGCACACGCAAGCCTTGTATCAAACACCGAGGTCGTTCTCAAATCTATCGACGGCTCCGAAGAAAGCAAAACGGTCAGGGCGAAGAAAATCTTGATTGCAACTGGTATCTGCTTTCTCCATCCCGTACCATCTACTTGTCGGCCCCCACAATATACTGATTTTTCCAAGGCGGCTATCCGATAGTTCCTACCCAAATACCCGGGGCGGAGCTGGGTATCACAAGTGACGGCTTCTTTGATCTAGAGACTCTGCCGAAAAAAGTGGCTCTGGTTGGTGCCGGATACATCGCCGTTGAGCTCGCTGGGATCTTCAACGCTCTGGGATCGGAGACCCATTTATTCATCCGGGGAGAAACTTTCCTCCGAAAGTTTGATCCTATGATCCAAGAAGTTCTCACCAATCACTATAGCAAGTTGGGGATCCATATCCATAAAAACTCGAAAGCATTCAAGAACATTGAAAAGACCGGCTCTGGCTCGTTAAAGCTTCGTGGAGAAGGGGACGAGGCAGAGTTGGAAGTTGATGCACTTTTATGGGCAATAGGCCGCGCACCGCAGGTCGAGGGTCTTGGTCTCGATAAGATTGGTATTGCGACCGACGAGCATGGGATGGTCCAGGTTGATGAGTATCAGAACACGAACCTGGAGAATATCTATGCGCTGGGTGATGTGTGCGGAAAGGTAGAATTAACACCAGGTGAGGGCCATATACGATCGCGAGTGACATATGACAGCCTTAAGGTTTCTAATAAGGTCGACCATCTAGTTGCAATCGCCGCGGGCAGGCGGCTCGCAGAACGCCTGTTTGGCCCCCAGGAATTTTCGACAAGGAAGCTTGTTTATGAGAACATACCTTCTGTCGTTTTTGCGCATCCCGAGGTGGGGGCCATCGGGCTTACCGAGCCACAGGCCAGGGAACAATACGGCGACGCAAACATCAAGATTTACAAGTCATCCTTTGTAGCCATGTACTATGCGATGCTGGAGAACAAAGGGCCAACCTCGTACAAGCTTATCTGTGTTGGACCAGAAGAGCGGGTTGTTGGGCTTCATATCCTCGGCCTGGGGAGTGCCGAAATGCTTCAAGGATTCGGGGTAGCAATCAAGATGGGGGCGACAAAGGCGGATTTCGATAACTGTGTCGCCATCCACCCTACGAGCGCCGAAGAACTGGTGAGAACCATTGCATTCCTCCCCGACACGGCGGAGATGCGCATCGATGCTGACGGCTGTCCCAGGTTACGATGACGTAAGCGTGCGCTTGTTTGGCGGCTTGGCAGGTTTCTGCGGGGAACGATTGCCGCGCAAGTTAGGGTTTGTCGCTTGGTTCGTTAGGGCTTTCGGACGACACGACGAACGACGGGTTTTGTTGCGACCGTGTTTTGTGTGGGGCCTCTGTCCTCTCAACGCAGCGGGACCAGGACCTCGTTTACGTAAGCCACCACGTTTGGCCGATAGCACGGTAATTGAAGAGGGAGATGCCTCAGATAGCGGAATGTGGGTGTAGAGACGTTAGATGGATTCCAAGCCTGTGACCGGCTCAGCTCTTGCGTTGTTGTTTGCTCTTTACAGTCTACAGTTTGAGGAATCAAATCGAAAGAATTAAATAAAAAAAAAAATCCGAGTTTGTAGCGAGGTGCCCACACAAAACCCACCACTAGAAAATTGCCGCCGCCCACTTTGAGCATCCACCGTTCCCATCGCCGCCACCACAGTATTCTCACCCACTATCCTATATACCCGATTGCACCGTCGCCGTAAGTCAGCGAACACCTTTACGTCTCGTCACCGTCGTACCATCCTCGTGTAGCCACTTGCTAACTCACATCGACCACCCAGGCTTTAGATTCTCTCACTCTGCCCGCCAGATTTAGTCTTGTTCATCATAAAAATGGCCACCACCGAGCTTGCGGTTTCATACGCTGCCCTCATCCTGGCTGATGACGGGGTTGATGTCACAGTTGAGCCTCTCCATCTTGACGGCATCAGACCTGCGGAAACTGACGCAGGCATTTACGTTGCATCCTAGGCAGAGAAGCTACAAACCCTCCTGAAAGCCGCCGAAGTCGAGGTTGAACCGATTTGGACATCACTATTCGCAAAGGTTCGAATGTTATGCTTTTCCTTGGATGCATGTGTCGAGTATGCTCATCGTTTACTCTCATCTTCTAGGCTCTGGAAGGAAAAGACGTTAAGGACCTGCTATTAAACGTCGGCTCTGGTGGAGGTGCGCCTGCAGCTGGTGGCGCCCCCGCGGCAGCAGCGGGTGGTGCAGGAGCCGCAGAAGAGACCAAAGAGGAGGCGAAAGAAGAAGAGAAAGAGGTACCAGCCCGCACTCTTTCGATTGCAATCAGTATTTGCAGTTTGTACTAATGCGATGGTTCCCAATTCTAGGAATCGGACGAAGATATGGGTTTCGGACTTTTCGATTAGTCGTTTCGATATTTCAGCCGCTGCATACTCTTCTTGTCGCATTTTCGTCGTACAGGGGGAATTTCTGTTTCTACTTTTCATACGCCGCCTATGCCTTTTCGTCGGCTCTCATAATCCGATAAACATACAATCATATTCGTACCGTGCAATAGAAATGTGGCTGCGCGAACTTGCCGCCGTCAGGTAAGAACCTGAAATGTTTAGTCAAGCTCGAACAACTAGGTACAAATTCACGTGCCGCATCTGTTGTGATCAAAGGCCGCGAGCAGTTCCTATAGATCCCTACTTCAAACTGTGTCGACCCCAAGATCTTCAGAGTGGATCTTCCAAACATACTTTCGAAGGGTGCGAATGATGATCATAAATAAATCTATGCTTTCGTCTATCAAATAAACTATGCTGCTTGTGACGTGTATGAAGAGTCCGGCCTGACCTGTGGCAGATCATTCTTGAGTCGTCTATAATATCTAAACTGGCCGAAGATAACAAAATCTTGAACCAAAGTCCCCAGTGACCCCAGCAGCCATGGTACATTAGTTATCAAGTAATTCCTGTCCAGCGAATAACTCAATATCTAGATTTATTATTAGCCTCATGCAAATTGATGATATCTGGCACTTGGTCACAAAAACTCACGCTAGCGCCATACGTTAGGTTGCCGATAGTGGATAATATAAAGAATAGTATGGAAAGGCCATCACACGATTTTCGCTGAAAATTTTTGTAAATCTGAGGAAGGCGTGCACTAGGGTATGTCAGTGCTTTACTAAAACGGCGTTACGTGAGGGTGTAGGATATAAAGGCTTCGACCTACGTAAGATAGAAAAGGCTGCTTGCATAGCCTAAAAAGAGCGCCCCCCAAGGAGCAACTTCGTCCGATGGCGCACTACCTTTGGGACTCCAGGTACCGGTCTTCCACGCTATTACCCAGCCAGCAACCCCCGCTGCGAGCACGACCAGAATAGAAACCGTATTCTTAATTACCTCTCGGAAAGAAGATTGAGCAGAAAAAGCTTCCGATAGGCTATCTCGTCGCCGAGTACCAGAATGTTTGTGGGAGTTCTGCGGGCCGGCGTCATGCGAACGATGGGGTTGGTCGGGGAGCAAGGGATCAGTCATGCTCGGTTCATGCTGCGGGGGCACTCGAGAACGGTGCGAGGGACGGTCGTGGACGGCGGTCCGAGGCAGGTAGTATTTGTAGTATATCAACTGCCCCAGCATTACAGCATCAACGCCGCAGAAATATACGCCCAGTCCAATCACCGTCGAGAGTAAATTAGCCCAGATAGCACCTATGGGGGCTACATGTTAGATCGATCATTACCAAATCTTAGACCCGATGTCCGATATCACACTTACCAACCAAATTGCAAATGTCCCCGAACAACCACATAATCAGAAAAAGTGGGCTCAGCCCTTCGACGCTTTGGTTCCGGAAGTTCTCATATAGTTGCGGTACCTATGGGAGTGAGAGATGGGGCGAAGGTAGGGCTGTTAGTTGGCACTCGGCTACAGTCAAGCTTTTGAAGGCTGCAAGGACTTACGATCAAAAATATCCACGACGTCAGGGAGATACTCCCAAGAACACCGCTGATAGCCTCGTTTGGGGGTAGCATAATGGCCCGGATGTACGACTACAGGCGTCTTCTTTTTTACGGCATGTGTGTGTCCTGGGTGTTGCGATACTGGTAGGGGCTACGTATGAGAAGCATGTAACCACTTATAGAATCTGTGCGTCTCGTAACAAGCTTGTCGCGTCTGGTTGTATTGCATGAAAGATCGGATATCTCTAGGTTGTGGTTGTGGGCGCGATAGATAGATCGGAGGCGGTACTAAGTCTCAGATGTTTAGTTGTCCCCGAAGCCATACGCTTAGAGGAAAAGGGCGCGCCAAGGCGAACCCTGCGCATGACATCAACCCGCATGGAGTTTAGGGCCACGTGAGCGACGCGATGAGCATCGCGAGCCCGCCCGCAACAGAGACGCTTCAGCACTTTCGGACATGCCCTTTGGGATACTGACTGCTTCCGGAATGGTATCTAAGGACAAGAAAATATTTGATCTATAATGAGCAGCTACAGCGGTTTGACGGATCAAGAGTCCTCTATCTGACACCTTAGCTGATGGCAGATCTCATAGCATTCCTCCAGCAAGCCATTGACAGCACCTTGCCCCTCCGGCTATAGCAGAATAGAATGTTAGCTGATGCGAGTTAAAATTGAACGAGGGTGGACTGCTTACTATTTCTTCGCCAGCATAAAATTTTCCGTCTTTCTGAATTAAGAAAAAAAAATTGTGGCTTAGATCGGGATATATTCATGGGTTGTAATATGGGGTCGAGCCAAAAGAAAGGGCTCAGGCTACTTCTGTACTTACCCTGAAATTATCAATCGATGCCAGCTGTAAAATTCTGGCGACGAGTTAGTGGTTTCTGTGAAAGTCTGTCGCCAGAAGTGGAATATGTGAGGGGGGACTTATTGATTGAGAAGGGGAAAAGCTCTCTCGCAGAGGCGACGCCCCCGGACTGCTGCACCTCCAACAGGCATTTCTTCAGCGTTGATAGTTGATTGAATATTGGCTGCAAGGACTCGCTAATTGGCTCCGAAGAATAGAGTAATTCATATATCATAGCGTATGACTTCCGCAGCAGGTAAAGGAGGTACTTTTTGAGCGTATTAGCCGGGTGTCATTTTCCAAGATATGAAACTCACACTGATCCAAACCTTTTGTCCGTCCTCCGGTGATGTACGATCAGAGCCAACGAACAGACCATCAACTCGTCCCCCATCGATTTGCCGAAGCTGTTCCAGGATTTCAAACAGATCCGTCTCCCTCATTGACCATGCCTGCGTTAGCATGAGTTGTTCCAGCTTCCCCTTGATAGCACTTAATGATTCGTATATCTTGGTAAAAGTAGGGTCGACTTTGAGCGTTCTATTTGCAATCGAATCGGCAATGAACCTGCATTTCTCCAAGAGATCTGTAGTAACTTCCTGCCCTTCAGGCACTGTGCCGTCTGGCGCAAGAAATTTCCCATTCACGCGAGAATTCTCTACTTCCGATATCCTTTCCTGCAACTCTTTCATCTCCGATTGAACCACCTATGTCGGGTTAGCGATGTTTATATAACCAAATTACTATCGGTGGTGGTGGTAGTGTCAACCTTCGGTCTAGATCCGGCGGCTGTGATCTGGCGATATAAAGAAACAAGTTTTTCATAAAGCGGGTCAAGGTGATGAGATAAGCCATCCAAATTTCGCTTCACAGGAATCAGAGCTCGTCGACACTCATCAAGTTGGGATTCAAAGAAGTCGGACCACATTGCGCCGTATTTCTCCTTTCCTCGCTCAAGAATACGATTGATATCGTCAAATTTGGCCTCGAGGGTTTTCAGATCATGTCGAGAGTACACCGCGGCTGTAGTCAGATGATGCAGAAGAATCTTTGCATAACGAGCATATTAGCAAATATATCATCATAGACCCAAGTAACATTGGTAATGATCCTCACTCGTATCACAACCAGAATCGAATACCTAGATTTGACATGAGGAACTCATTAGTTCGATAGATTCTGCGTGTTAGAATTGGCAGTGTAACATGAATGATCTCACACAGCAGGAGGTTCATTGTTTTTGCCGACCGTCATGTACGCAAGTGAAAATAGGAGCAGTATATCCTCTAGGGCTTGCGCATCTAGAGTATTCGCATTTAGCCTCGCTCTCAATCCTCGAGGACATGCCAAATAGCATACCTTCGGATTTTCTTTCTGCATGGGTTGGCAAAACAAAGTCGCCACCAAGTATTTGTAAATCCTGCGGGCGAACGTCTAGGGAACGAAATAGTGATTCAATGTCCGATGACTTGATATAGCGCGTTCTATCGTTCCTGAACTGGTCAAGTTGAGAGCGGATTTCTCGAAGATTAGTGGTATGCTACAGTACGATCCGTTAGCTGACTTTGTACTGATCCCAAAAGTATATTGAATCTCTTACTTTGATATTAGGATCCATTTTCAGACGAGCGGTCTGGGCGACCACGATACGGTGATAGAGCGCTTGTTCTATAATACTTCTTAGGGCACTTGATTGCGCGGGGGTGGGGCGTATGTAAAGATAAGATGATAGTTGCACCAGTCGTAGTCTAGAGATATTCTATCGCGTCCAGCGAACCGGAAGAGAGGACATCTGTGTTCTGGTGTTTACGTAATCGGAACTTCTATGGTTGGATGCACGGACCGAATCCCAAATAGTACCTGTTTTAATTTCCGCGCCGTTTCAAACCTCTACCAGGCTTGGATATACAAGTATATCGGCTTATAAAAAGCTGCGTTTGTTCTAAAAAAAATTTAAATGCCCGTTTGTTCTAAACGAAACTTAGTTGCTCTTTGGCATCTAAAATGTTGATATCTTTCGATCGAAACTGCCCCTCCAACGGATAATGTTTTCAGCGTTCTCTTTGTCACTGCCGTTCGCGCGCGCAAACCCTTCTTCCAGCGTCGCAACAATTCCCGCCTGTAGATGCCTTGAAGCAAGTCTTGAGGAGGCTACATCAAGTGGCGTTTCTATGACCCAATTTTCGTCGAATGACTTTGCAACTTCGAGCCATAGTTGTGATGGGTAGGTCTCGTTGGTGTCACTCCCGGGGCTTGGGGGCGGGTAAAAGCAAAGATAGTTTCCTTCAATGATAATAATCCGGTGGCTCGAGAGGATGGCGATATCACCAGGCCTGGGATCCTGCAGAGAAGAGGAGTGATTTAGGGACAGGTTCTCCGGGTTCTGAATATACACAAGGTTGCGAATTATCATTGCGCATCTGTAATTCCGGGCATCGCTAAGATGTTGAGTATTCAGACTTCATGAATACCGTATCCCTCCTACCTTTATAGCATGGTCAAAGCTCGGCGCATACACGGTGGATGATGTTACTGGCTTCTTCAAGTCCTTGAGGAGTTGCAGTAAGCCGACGACGTCGAATGTGAAAGGTGCACCTCGTCGCTTGTGTGCCTCATGTGGGCTGGAGAAGGTATCCAGGATGTTTCGAGTATAGTGAAACCCATCCATTGGGATTGAACAGGCAACGGCAACCCCATATCTTAGCTGGGTAATACTATTTATTCGTTCGACGACAGAAGTCGTAAACGTTGTCTTCCCTTAAGAATAACCATATATGTCAGCAAAAAAAAAAACATTGCGGAAGTTGTTACTTTGACGAAAATTGGCACTAACCTGACCCCGGAATACCTGATACTGAAATGACCAACCGACGAGGCTCACGCATTTGATTGCGTCTCTCGATGGCGATGTATGCGAAATCTTCGAAGATTTCGGGCTGCCCCTGGTCAGATTCATCCATAGCAGTATATAAGGATCTTGAATAAACGGAATGATGGGTGTTAGTTAAGGAACCACGAACAATGCCAATAGGAAGCCTACACCAATTCTAGTTTAAACTGGAGACGATAATGCCCAACTAAATAGGAGGGCCTTATTACTGAGCGGGTGCGCGCAACCTGTATATATATCACCACCAACGTAACTTACGGGCCTGCGAGCCGAAGCCACCACACAAAAAAATGCAAATTTGATCTGGTAAAAAGTGTGACACTTCATCCAGGTCAAACACACTTTATTCTGAAGTCTCTAATATTTTTATTTTTAAAATTGTTAATTGTGGTGGTGCGGACCGGATGTGGCTGGAATGCCAAGTCTGGCTCTCTGTATGTAGTTTACTAGTAAATATACAGGATGGAGATTCCTCTCTATTATTACCAACCTTAATTATCAGAATTTAACCTTATAAACTTTATTTAGTAGTGTTGATTATTTATAATCTATCGTATATTTAAAAAGCTAGATTAAGTAATTTATTAGTCTAAGTAAGTTTTAAGTGGACTTAATTGTGTGTTAGGTTATGAAGGTAAGTCTTTTTTTAAACGATATCTAATTTTTTATTTATATTTTATTCGTTTATTATAAATGTTAACTTTAATTAGTATTTCTTTGTTTTATTAAAATATATTTAGAATTTTAAAATATATTTAGTGTGGTGGTGCGGACCGGATGTGGCTGGCCGGAATGCCAAGCCTGGCTGGATATATGTAGTTTACTAGTAAATACACAGGATGGAGATTTTTCTCCATTATTATTAATTTTAATTATCAGAACCTAACTTAATAGACTTTATTTGATAATATTGATTATTTATAATATATTTTATAATCTATTATATATTTAAAAAGTTAAATTAAATAATTTATTTAGTTTAAATAAATCTTAAATGAACCTGGTTATATATTAAACTATAAAGATAAGTCTTTTTTATTAAATTATATCTGATTCTTTTTCTTATATTTTATTAGTTTATTATAAAACTTTAATTTTAATTAATATTTTGTTATTTAATTAAATCATATTTAAAATTTTAGAATATGCCTGGAATATCTTTTAGATATTATTACCCAAATTTTTTTTTGGATTCTATAGTACTATTATAACTCTTTAGAAAAAAGGAGTAATCCTATAAAATCCTAATTATAATTAAAATTATAAAAAATTTCTAAGTTTGTTTACTAGATTTTTATTAATGCCCGACTGAAAAGGAGGGGTTTACTTAGAACTTCTCCGGCTGTGAGCCGCACCCCCCCCCCCTTTTCTCCTATTAATAACTTGGCAAAATGTGTTGTTTTTTGTGAATTTAGAAATTTTAGACTTTTTATCCCTTAGAGTTTAATTTTTTTTTAATTTATTGATATTATATATATTAAGGGGATTTATATAAAGTTTAAAACTAAGATTATATTCTTGTAGTTTAAATTTATAAATTTTAAAAACTTATAATAGTTATAATTAATTTATTTTGTAAATTAGATAGCTGTTAGTAGGCTTGTAAGATAAGCAATTAATAATAATTCTGTAATAGAATCTGGTCTTTTTAGTCGGGTTTAAGTGCTGCGACGCGGCCTTCTAGTATATATATTGTATTATTTTTTATTTTATACTATCTTATCCCCTTATACCTTATTTTTTATATATAGTATATAAATAGTTTAATTCTAGTTTAAGAAATCTTTTATATATTGTTCTGTTTTTATTTTATTTTAATCTTATATTTATAGTATATAAAATTTATTAAATTGATACTATTTGTGATGCCTAGGCCAGGGTGGGATGTAACAAGGTGGTATTCCAAGAGGGGCCTAGGAAGGCCTGACTTATATACAGGATCTAGGCCTAGTACCTGGCTACCAAAAATAGTCACAATTATTATAGTATAATAACTTCTTTTTTTTTTGAAAAAAACACATATTAGTATTTTATTCCTTATAATAATTAATTTATACCTTTTAATAATAATAAAATCTTATAAAACTAGACCCAATTACTCTAACTTTATATAACTACACATAATAACAAAAATAAAATAACAGTAAGACCATAATCAATATACTTATAAATCTATATAAAACTAAGTCCTAATATCCTAATTTTACACAAATAAAATATATATTACCTAACCTCTATATTTAAATATTATATTCTATCTTTTTATATATTTCTATTAATTTAAATACTACTAAACCACTTATATCTTATTATTTATTAAACTTTAGGCTAAAACCTACTTACTAAATTAAATACTAGATTTTTTTATCTTATTTATATCTCTATTTTTTTATCTTTTTTTTTTAATAATTTTCTTAACCTCCTAGTATTCTTTACTTTTAATAATAATCTCCTTTATAAATAAAACAACAATATAGTTATAAAAATTAGATAAAAACACAAAACAAAACTTTAAATATAAAATAAAAATAATTAAATAAATTCTTATAATTTTAGATAATTTTAACCAAAAAGTATTATTTTTATTTACTTTTTTAAATATTTTAAATAATCTATAAATAATTTTTAATTTATTTTGTGTTGTTGTGTTGTATATACTTATATAGGTTTGTCTGTTTGTTTATTACTCTTTTTTTTATTTTTGTTATTTTTATTTTTATTTTATTTTTATTTTTGTGGCTGTGCGTGTGGCTGTGCGTGTGGCTAGACCCGGCGCGCCGGCCTCCGGGGCACGAGAGGTCTAAAATTTCTAAGTTCGCAAAAAACAACACATTTTTGCCAAGTCACTAACAGGGAAATCGGGGGGTGCGGCTCACGGCCGGAGAGGTTCTAAGTAAACCCCTCCTTTACAGTCGGGCATAAATTCCTTTTTAATTATTAAATATTTTTAAAATTGATAAACCTCTGCTAAATCTAAAATCTATAACTCAGAAATATTAATAATTATAATATAATTATTGTTGTATTATTGAAATCCTAGTTTTATAATATATTTTAAAAGAGTTTTTTCTAAATCTAGATTATATTAATGTTTTGAAATTAATTAAAAAATATATTCAAACTATTAATTTTTAATATATATTTAATTAAATTTATATTATTTACAGAATTTAGAATAGTTAATCTAATATAATTTTAATATACCTAGGTATATAAATAACACCACATTCACTAAACTTATAAATTTACATAAATTCTTATTTTATATATAACAAAAAATAATTTAGGATATATCTATGCCCGACTGTTAAGGAGGGAGGCTAAATGAACTCCCCAGTGTCTCCAAGCCAGTTTTTCTACCAAATTTTGCAGGGGCGATAGCCTAACAAAAATATATTATTTCTTAGCATTCTTGGCAAAGCACAGCCACGCGCCTAGCTACAGCCACAACCACACCTAAAACAATAAAAATAAATAAACAAACTTAGTATAATATAATAATACAAAATAAATAAAAACTTATTTATAGATTATTACGTAATAATAAAGGTTTACCCCCATAATATATAATTTAATTAAATAATTATAGAGATATTCTACTTTTAATTTCAAAAAGTGAGTTTTAATAAAAAATCCTATATAAAAAACAACTTAGAAAAAATCTATAAAAATTAATTAAAAAAAATAATAAAAATTTAATAAAAATTTAATAAACAATTAATAAAAATTAATAATAAAATAAATAATAATAAAAAATTAATAAAAAATTATTACAAATTTAATAAAATTTTAGTAACAATAATTAATAGAAATAATTAATAAAAAAATTAAATAAATCAAAAATAATTAACTAAATTAAAATAATTGTGTAATTAAATTAAAAATTATTAGCAATTAAAAATAATTAAAAAATAAAAATAATTGAAAATTGGAAATACCTAGGTAATTAAAAAAACAACAAAATTGGGCAGCTTTACAGTCGGGTTTAAGTGGTGCAACGCACCCTTCTAGTACTAAATATACACAAAAGCTAAAAAAAATCTAATATGATTACTAGAAGGCTGCTTCCGCAGCACTTAAACCCGACTGAAACTGGCTTGTGCAGGGGATATACTACTCTTACAACCTTCTCTCTATATAAAAATCTACAATCCACTTAAAATAGTATAATCTAAACCTTATCCCTAATAACCTTAATTAAACTCTTATAATTTATTTATTATTTATTTTTAAACCAAAATCTTACTATAAATTCCAAACTTTATAACAAACACTACACAACAAATCTCTACTTTAACTAAATCTTTTTATTATAGTACTATATTGAAATTACAAATAATTAATTAATAATATTAATAAATACTCAAATAATAATCAGAAAAATCCTTATAATTTATTAATTAAAATTCATCTTAATATCCTTAATAATATATATAATATTTCAAAAAAAATTTTTAATCAATATATATACTATAAATTAGCTTCTCAAGAAACTAAAAAAATTAACTAATAATTTATCTTAATAGTATAAAATTAACTTTAATAATATAAATCTTTTTAATATTATTTATAATAATATTTATATAGACTACTATAATAATCTAGCTAAAAGTATAATACCTAGGTAAATTTATATTCTAAGTTTTTATATTAATATTACTATATTCTAGATATTTAATCTAGATAAAGTATATAATTAAGTAATTTAATTCCTATTTAATTTTAAATAATATAATAATAAAGCTAGTTTTATAAATATATTATAAACTTAGATTTAAAATATCAATATATAAAATCTTATCTAAAATTCTAATATTAAATATTATGCCCGACTGAAAGGAAGGGGATTATTACTGAGCTCCCCCGCGAGGCCCCGTGGCGCCCTCATGGTCCCCCCTAAAAATGTGTTGTTTGCTCGGCGTTTCGCTTAATCTCTTGGCGCGCTCAGCGCACGCCCCACCAAACCTATAGTAGCAAGCTAGGCACGCACGCTCAGCATGCTCGGCCCCACACACACACACACACACACACACACACACACACACACACACCTATATATATATATATAATCAATTAAAATTAATTATAAAAAATAATCAATTAAAATTAATTATAAAAAATAATCAATTAAAATTAATTATAAAAAATAATCAATTAAAATTAATTATAAAAAATAATCAATTAAAATTAATTATAAAAAATAATCAATTAAAATTAATTATAAAAAATAATCAATTAAAATTAATTATAAAAAATAATCAATTAAAATTAATTATAAAAAATAATCAATTAAAATTAATTATAAAAAATAATCAATTAAAATTAATTATAAAAAATAATCAATTAAAATTAATTATAAAAAATAATCAATTAAAATTAATTATAAAAAATAATCAATTAAAATTAATTATAAAAAATAATCAATTAAAATTAATTACAAAATCAGGCCTTCAGGAGGGGCCGGCGTAGGCGACGGAGTCGCCGAAGCCGGGCCTGACTGAAGGCCTTATATATATACAGTTCAGTTTCAGTCGGGTTTAAGTGCTGCGGTAGCAGCCTTCTAGTTAAACATTTTTTTTAAAACTATATATTCTCTAATATTTTTTAGTAATATCAGTACAGTTTTAGGACTTTAATATTTTAATTTATATTACTTATAAATTAGATTTTCAACAAAATCTTTAAAGTATTTAATAACAAGATAAAATATTTCCTAATTAACTTTATTTAAAAATTTATACTAACTCAACCCTAGATTTATATAACCTAAATAAAATCTATAATCTTATATAATTATAACAATAATATAAAACTATTATTTTTATTAAATATTTTAGCTCCCATTATTTTAATTATTAATCCTTTCTAACTAAATATAAGTAATATAAATAAAAAATAATATTAATATTTAATTTATAAAATTATAAAGATAACTATCCTAATTATTAAAACTCAATAATATAAATATAATTGTCTCGTGAACCTAAATATAATAAAAATAATTATCGAAACATCCTTATTTAATAATATTTAAAAAGAAAAAATTAAAACAATAATACTTATTAAACCAAAATCTACTAAATTATCAAATTAATTTCTATTTATAAAACTAATTAAATAGAAACAGATAATTATTTATAATTATTATTATTATTATTATTATGAATCATACTGCATGCAACCTTTCGGTTATGGCAGGTGGAAGAAAATTAAATACAAAATGCATACAAATAAAAATTAACATATATATGTGTTTTCCTTGTTTCTTTTATTATTAATTAATTAATTAGTTAATTAATTAATTTTGGATATTATTTTAAAGACTTCTAATCTTT
The DNA here is from genome assembly GCA_020064725.1 of Drechslerella dactyloides. Classification (NCBI taxonomy): domain Eukaryota; kingdom Fungi; phylum Ascomycota; class Orbiliomycetes; order Orbiliales; family Orbiliaceae; genus Drechslerella; species Drechslerella dactyloides. The sequence goes on from JAGTWJ010000017.1 coordinate 1,729,497, forward strand.
TTTAATCTTTTCCTCTTGTTTTATCCTCTTCTCTTTAAACAGATATGTTTTGCATCATTTATAATATTTATTTTTGCTGTTTATTACAATTCGTCTTGCTTAATATTAATAATATTAATTGGTGGACTTTTAATCTTTCTTAAGATTACCCTATCTAATTTTATTATTAATATTAACTTTGTAATTATCTTTTCTTTTAAAAAGTATTTTTGTATTGTTAAGATATTTTTCCATTTATATTAATTTATTCTTAATGAATAATAATATATTAAAATTAAATAATATTTTCCCCAATTTTTTTTTCATCTCTCCTCTTTTTTTTTTATAATATTTATATCCCATGATGAGATGTTTTGGTGTTTGCATTATAATACCACAATTGTAATATTTATTTAGAATACCTAAATTTAGTATTTTATATAAATAATCATTAAACATACCGTATTCTATCCTTAATTGTGTTATTGACAAAATAAATTTAATATTGTTATTTTGCAATATTTTATTTCTTTTGAGTTTTAATAGATTATTGTAATCTATTTTTTTTTTATGTTTTTGTTATTGTTCTTGCTATTTTATTAGACTTTTTATTTTATTTTGTCTTTTTAAATATACAAAAAAATTGTATAGGTTTTCTTTAAAAATTTTAGTGTCTGATTTTGCTAATCCATCTGCTTTTTTATTTCTGTATATATTATTATGCCCAGAACACCAATTTATATATATTTTTATTTTGTTGGCATTTAGTTCTCCGCTAATATCCTATATTTCTTTAATAATGTCTTGACCTGGTCCAAAATGTAATGATTTTATTCTTTATATTACAGCTTGATTGTCTGAATATAAATATATATTATTTATATTTTTATTCTATAACAATATTTTTATTCTATAACAATATTTTTAATACTTTTTTAAAAGTTATTTATATAGTAATTAATTTAGTATTATAACGTATTCCACAAGCGAGCGGACCACACAAGCGAGCGGACCACCTCAACACCCCACCCCAGCAAAAACACCAGCTTCACAGCCACACTGCTATTACACTGGGCTATATATATGTTAGTTCGCTTGGTTATATGTTTAAGATGCCTACTGGCATGTTTGAATGTTATGTCTAGGCTTACTACAACCGCTGTAGTGAATTATTTTTTTAGAGGTGGTCTCTAGCTGGGGGCTGCTTTGATGGTTTAGACACCCTATCTGCTTACTCTGTTTATTTATAGTATTATTATCTAGGATTTTATTAGCTTGGTGTATGGTAAGTGTGCCTTCATGCTATATACACTGTCTTTTTGCCTGTTGGTGCTTATTTAATATCTCATTAGTAGAGTGTAGTGTTGTATTCTCTACTTATATAAGCGCTAGCTGGTGTATTATTATCTGTGCCCTTTTAGTAAATTGGTCTATAGCAGCTAATAACAATGTTAAAGAGTTATCTTGATGCTGGGTAATCTGGTTTTTGATGAGTTCTGATTGTAGGCTAGCTTCTAAAAGATTTATTAGAATTTTTGTTATCTAGGTGGTTGCTGCATTTACAGTATTAGGACATAAATTCATTGGGGTAGACACTAGCAGCTGCATATCTAACTTTAAGAGAACCCTATCAGGATCATAAGGTATAATATCAGTTCTAACAAAGCTGCTGCATATATTCTTAGGTGTTATTACAGCAATAAATACTTTGTAAAACCCAGAGAAGAACTCTAGCTTACTAATATAGTTAATATACGCACACATCAAGTTTTTTACCTAGCAACTATACGCTTGCTTCAATGGCCCAAAGCACCCAATGTCTAATGGCTGAAGAAGATATAAAGAATATAGTGGCATACAAACTGTAATAATCTTATACTCTTGACAGTAAAGCTTAAAAAATACTGAGTGGTGGCTGTTATAGCCATCTAGGATTAATAGCCGGTAGTCTGAAATGTAGTGCCGCGCTGTAAAATGATTAAAATGCTTTAATTACTCTACAGCAACCTCATTTATTGTCTAGCTGTTATCGAAGAATATAATAGTCTAGTTATTTGGTAAGTTAGTTTTTGTATACCAGCTAGCTAGATAGTATTGACCAGCTAGGATAATAAATGGCAGTACTGCCCAACTTTCTACACCTATCCCCTAAATAACTGTTACCCATTCACAATTCCCAGGCTGTGCTAGCTTAGCTTTATTGCGTATTTCAGCTCCTATGACAACCATAGTTGTAAAGATTATGCCCATTACAAAGCCTATCTCATCAAAGTTATAAATATTATTGTCCATAATACCATACTTCGCTTTTGTTGCTTGTAAAAGCTGAAACCACTTTTGAATAAGGTCCAGGTCTTCACATTTAGTTTGCTAATAGTTGTACTTTTTGGACAAACACATCTGAAGCTTTAAGCAGTGTTTTACAAAGTTTGCTGCCCAATTCTTACCAACACATCATGTACTATCACCAGCACACATCAACAGCAGCTGGTTAACCATATCTTCCACACTACCCAACCTAAAATAAAAAGACCACACAGACAACTCAAGTATATACTGAACAATAACATCCTCTTCTAATTTTATAAGATTTTACAATTTAAAAATATTGTCTGCTTTTGAAGTATAGCCATTATACCAGTATAGTAAAGTAGTATAAGGGATATCATAAAGCTTAGCAATAGCTCAAATACTTAATTTTTAATCTTTTTCCAAAACTTTAATAGCTAAAATAACTCAGGATTCAGTTATAGTAGCAGCCATAATAATAATTATAAAGATAATATAATGCAGAAAAAGAATGGTCACACCAGTATTAAAAGGTGGTCCACTCACTTGTATGGTCCACTCGCTTGTGGAATACATTATATTTTTATTAAATTTCCCAGACTGATTTTTATTTCAAAAATTAATTTATTATTAATTTTGCTATATATGCCAACATCTGTTGATTTAATATCTTCTTCCAACCTTAATAGAGAGCTGTTTGTATAAATAATTAAATTCTTTTTTGAATTTAATTTTAATTTATTTATAATGTGTTGTTTTGCCTCTATTTCTTTTGGTTTTTTATTAATATTTATATTAATATTATTTTCAACCCACAAAGAGTTTATTTCTATATTAATATATTTAATTTTAATATATAAAATAATTAGATAATTTATTCTTAATAAAATAAAATCTAATAAAATTTAGTATATCTTATTTTTATTATTATCTTTTTTATTTTTATACCATTTTAAATATTGAATATTCTTCTCTCTACTAAAATAAAATTCTAGTAGAACCAATTCTAGTATTCTTAATTTAATTAGATAATTTTTATTAAAATATAATAATTTTAAAACATATTATCTTTATAGACTATTAAGCTTAATTTCTAATAGCAAAATAAAAGTTTCAACTTTTAATAAATAAATTAGTATTATTTTATATACTTTATTAATTTTTCTAATTATTTTATTTTGTAAGATGTTAAAATCTTTTAAAAATGATTTTTGATTTTTTTACCAGATTTCAGTACTAAAATTTGAAACAGAGCAAACACAACTTTTATATAATTATATTAATACTTTCAAATTTAATTTTTTTTCTAAATTCATTAAATCTCTAATATAATTAAATATTCAATTTACAGCTACTAATTTATTTTTAACATAGAATTTAAATTTTAAATTCCTGTTTAAATAAATTCTAAGTTATCTAATTGTATTAAATAATTTAATTATTATTTTGTTTAGTAAAACCAAATTATATTCTCCATTATTATTATTTTTCTCTGAATTAAAATAGAAATGTATTAATTTAGATTTTACATTATCAAAAACTACTATATTATTTTTTACTTAATTAAATACAGTTTTTAATATATTTTTTAAATCTATTATATTTAATTTAATTAATTTATTAATTATAATAATAGCAATATTATTAATATAAATATTATAGAGGAATAACAAAAGTGCGCAAACAAAGAGCCTCTCATATCATTTGACGAAATCGACGAAACATAATAAAAATTAGATCATTCGAAAGCACTTGAAATACTTAATAAAATATATTAAGTGTATAATCTAATTCATGATTGTGATTTTATAATCACAATAGTAATATATCAAAAATTTATGATTGTCTACATATACAAAAATCAGGGGCAACACTAAAAACACTAAAAACGCCACTTTTGGGTAAATCTATTTTAACTAATGGATTTACCTACTAGCTTGTTATTGGATGAAATAAATCTAATAAATATTATACCTAAACTAAATAAGTGATATTATATGTAATTAATTAAATCTATATAAATAGAAAAAATTAAAACTGAATTAATTTAGGAAAACCAAGATTTAATCATCTTGGTTACAAAACAAAAAAAAAAAATAGATAATCTAGAAAAGCAACTAAATAAAATCCAAAATAAAAATAAAAATTAAATAAATATATTAAAAATATATACACAAACTACAAATACATAAACAAAAATACTAAAAATATTAAAAACACAAAAAACACCAAAAATAATAAATCTACTGATTAAACAATAAAGATTAATTATTTTATGAATGATAAATAATAAATTGATAATAAATCTAAATATCTATTGAATAAAAATAAATAATATCCTTAAAAAACAAAAAGAATTTTAAAATAAAATAATTACAGGAATCTTGATAAATAAAAAAGGTAATTTAATATTAATTATATACCAAAATATAAAAAACAAAGATATTCTTAAATATAAAAAAGAAATATACAAAAAATTAGTTAAAATAGACCAATATATTTAAAAATTAGTAAAGATAATAAAATAAAAATTTATAATAATATACAAAATCTAAATAAATTAATTTTAAAATAAGAAGTAATTAATTGTTTTAAAAAACAAAATAAAAAATAATAATATCTGTGAATTAGTAAGAATACTAAGATAGTTAATACTGGAAAATAGATAAACAAATAAATTTTGTTCTTCTATAGTATTAATAATAAAAATAACAAAAATAACAAAACAAATACTGTATAATAAAGAATTATTTTTAAATAAAGAATTTCTAAAAGCAGAGAAATATTACTTTATGTATTTAAAAAACCAATATATAAACTACCAAGGTTTTGGATATTTAACTATAATATATATATTTATAAATATATGTAAAATATATTTTTTAGAATATAAAATATATTAATATAAATATAATAAATATAATATAAAAAGTAGAATATATCTACATAGTATTTTAAAATGTATTTATTATAAAAAAGAGTATATAGTGAATTTATAAAATTGTGAAGAGTTAAAAACATTAAAAATAAAATTTAATACAATTTAAAAACAAAATTAAAACCAAGACTAAAACCATAACTAAAATAATAATATTTAAATTATTTTAATATAAAATAAAATAAAATATGTATAATATAATTATAATATATTATTTAATATAATATAAAATATTTTAAATTTTATAATAAATAAAATAGATATTTTATTTTTATAAGAACCATAGATCTTAAAAGAATTAACAACAATAAATATTAATAGTTTTATATTATTAATACTAAATATAATAAAAAAACTAAGAATAATTATATATTATTTTAATTTATTTTTATATAAAATTAATAATTAAATAAACTTAATTAATAACAAAGATTACCAAATTATTAATATTAAATCAAAAGAATTTAGTAAAATCTAAATAATTAATATTTATAATGAAAAATACTAAACAGATTAAAACAATAAATTATATATAATAAAAAAATTATTTAATAAAATAATTAAATTTATTAATAAAAGGTGTTTATTAATTGGAGATTTTAATGTTTATTATTATTTATGGAATTCTAAATATAGGAAAAGTATTTGATATGAAGAATTAATAAATATTATTAAAAGTAAAAATCTATATTTAATAAATAATTCTAATATTCTAACTTATTATTTTAATAAAGGGAAGAATTTATTTATTTTAGATTTAACATTCACAATAACTCAAATAAATTCATTTATTAGAAAATAGATAATAAATAATAATTTAAATATAAGATTAAACTATAAGATTATTTTATTTAATATATATTTTTAAAATAATAATTATTTAGTTGACAACCTATTATCAACAAATAAATATAATTAGAATAAAATTAATTAAGAAAAATTTTAAAAAACATTATTAAATTTAGATAGAAATCTAGATCAAAATAATAACTAGGATAAATTATTATTTACTTTAAATAGTAATAATAATAATTTAGAATAAAATTTAAAGCAGGCTACAAATTTATTTTAATAAAATATAATTAATGTGGTGGAAATATTAATACTAAAATTAATTATAATATTAAAATTAAAAGTTTGGTGGAATAATGAAATAAATACACTAAAAACAAAAATATAGTAAGTAAAAAAGCAATAAAAATAAAATAAAATCTAGGAATAATAGAATTTATTTAAATTTAAACAAAATAATTATTTCAAAGTAATAAAAAGAGTTAAAACTGAAAAGTAGATAGATTTCTTAATAAACATAAAAAATAAAAAGATCTTTAAAGTATTAAATTATATAAAACTATTTAAAGTATAAAGAATACCAAATTTAGATTTTGAAAATAATTTAGTAATAAGTTTTAATAAGAAAATACAAGTATTTTAAAAAATGTTATTTCTAAAGTCACTAAATTACCTAGAATCTAATAATTTATTTGAAATAAAAAAACAAATAATTGGAAATATAATTAAATAAAAAAAAATTATAAATAAAGAAATTAGAAAAGCTATTTTTATATTAAATTTAAAAAAAACACTAGACCTAAATAGAATTAATTTTTTATACCTAAAAGAAACATACAAAATAATACTAGAAAAATTTAATAATTTATTTAAAAGATTATTAAACTATAAATACTATCTAATATATTTTAAACAAGCAATTAAGACAATTCTACTAAAACCCAATAAACTAAATTATAATATCTTAAAAGCTTATAAAATTATAAGTTTTTTAAACTATTTAGGAAAGATATTAGAAAAAATAATAACTACAAAATTAGTATATATCTTAGAAATAAGAAATATTCTATATTATAAATAAATTGGGGGTAGAAAATAAAGATTAGCTATAGATGTTATATTATCTTTAATATATAATATAGAAAATACAAAATCAGAAAAGCTTAAAACCTTTATATTATTCTTAGATATAAAGAAAGTTTTTGATAATGTTTTAAAAACAAGATTAATTAAAACTATTAAAGATATAAGATTTCTAAAATAATTAATTAATTAGATTAAGAATTTTATATTAAATAAACAAATTAAGTTTATTTTTAATAGACAAATAAAAAAATTAAAACTAATTGAAATAGAAATACCTCAAAATTTACTTATATTTCCGATTTTATTTTTATTATATTTAACACTGTTATTTAAACAATTAAAATAAAAATATAATAATATTAAAATACCAAATTATATTGATGATATTACTATTATTATAATTAATAAATCAACAAAATTAAATATAATAAATTTAAAAAATATATTAAAAACTATATTTAATTAGACAAAAAATAATACAGTAGCCTTTAATAATACAAAATTTAAATTAATATATTTCTATTTTAATTTAAAAAGAAATAATAATAACAGAAAATATAATTTAATTTTACTAAACAAAATAATAATTAAACCATCTAATACAATTAAATAACTTAGAATTTATTTAAACAAGAATTTAAAATTTAAATTCTATATTAAAAATAAATTAGCAGCTATAAACCAAATATTTAATTATATTAAAGATTTAATAAATTTAGAAAAAGAATTAAACTCAAAAACATTAATACAATTGTATAAAAGTTATATTTACTTTATTTCAGATTTTAATATTAAAATCTGGTAGAAAAATTAAAAATCATTTTTAAAAGATTTTAACATCTTATAAAATAAAATAATTAAAAAAATTAATAAAATATATAAAACAATACTAATTTATTTATTAAAAGTTGAAGCTTCTATCTTACTATTAAAAATTAAGTTTAATAGTCTATAAAAATAATATATTTTAAGATTATTATATTTTAATAAAAATTATCCAATTAAATTAAGAATATTAGAATCAGTCTTATCAGAATTTTATTTTAATAAAGAGAAGGATATTTAATATTTAAAATAGTATAAAAATAAAAAAGATAATAATAAAAATAAGATATATTAAATATTATTAAATTTTATTTTATTAAGAATAAATTATCTAATTACTTTATATACTAAAATTAAATATATTAATATAGAAGTAAACTCTCCATAAATTAAAAATAATATTAATATAAATATTAATAAAAAACCAAAAAAAATAAAGATAAAACAACACATTATAAATAAATTAAAATTAAACTTAAAAAAGAATTTAATTATTTATACAGACAGCTCTCTATTAAATTTAGAAAAAGATATTAAATTAATAAATACTAGTATATATAGTGAAATTAATAATAAATCAATTTTTAAAATAAAAATTAGTTTAGGAGATTTAATAGAAGTATATAATACTAAATTAATTACTATATAAATAGCTTTTAAAAAAATATTAAAAATATTACTATAGAATAAAAATATAAATAATATATATTTATATTCAGACAACCAAGCTATAATATAAAGAATAAAATCATTACATTTTAAACCAGGTCAAGATATTATTAAAGAAATATAAGATATTAGTAGAAAGCTAAATACCAACAAAATAAAAATATATATAAATTAATATCTTAGATATAATAATATATACAGAAATAAAAAAGCAGACAAATTAACAAAATCAGACACTAAAATTTTTAAAGAAAGCCTATATAATTCTTTTATATATTTAAAAAGATAAAATAAAATAAAAAGTTTAATAAAATAGCAAGAATAATAACAAAAACATAAAAAAATAATAAATTATAATAATTTATCAAAACTCAAAAGAAATAAAATATTACAAAATAGCAATATTAAATTTATTTCATCAATAACACAATTAAAGATAGAACACAGCATATTCAATAATTATTTATATAAAATATTAAATTTAGGTATTCTAAATAAATATTACAATTATAGTATTATAATATAAATACCAAAACATCTCATCATAAAATATAAATATTATAAAAAAGAAAGAAAAAAAATAAAAAAAGAATTGGGGAAAATATCATTTAATTTTAATATATTATTATTTATTAAGAATAGATTAATATAAATGGAAAAATATTTTAACAATATAAAAATACTTTTTAAAAGAAAAGACAATTACAAAGTTAATATTAATAATAAAATTAGATAAAATAATCTTGAGAAAGATTAAAAGTCCACCAATTAATATTATTAATATTAAGTAAGACAAATTGTAATAAATAACAAAAATAAATATTATAAATAATACAAAACATATCTGCTTAAAGAAAAAAAAATAAAACAAGAGGAAAAGACTAAAAAAGATTAAAAGTCTTTAAAATAATATCTAAAATTAATTAATTAACTAATTAATTAATTAATAACAAAAGAAACAGAGAAAACATATATATATGTTAATTTTCATTTGTACACATTTTGTATTTAATTTTCTTCCACCTGCTATAACCGAAAGGTTGTATGCAGTATGATTCATAATAATAATAATAATATAGAGGAATAAAATTTATTTGTTTGTTTATTTTCTAGTATTAACTATTTTGGTGTTCTTGCTAGTTTGTAAATATTGTTGTTTTTTATTTTGTTTTTTAAAGTGATTAATTACTTTTTATTTTGAAATTAATTTATTTAGATTTTGTGTATTATTATAAATTTTTATTTTGTTATTTTTACTAATTTTTGGATATATTGGTTTATTTTAATTAATTCTTTGTATATTTCTTCTTTATGTTTGAGGATGTTTTTGTTTTTTGTATTTTGGTGTGTAATTAATATTAAATTGCCTTTTTTATTTGTTGAGATTTTTGTAATTATTTTATTTTGGGATTCCTCTTGTTTTTTAAAAATATTATTTATTTTTATTTGATAGATATTTAAATCTATTGTCAATTTATTGTTTGTTGTTTGTGGAATAATTAATCTTTGTTGTTTAATTAGTAGATTTATCATTTTTGGTGTTTTTTGTGTTTTTGATGTTTTTAATATTTTTGTTTGTATATTTATAGTTTGTGTGTATGTTTTTAATATATTTATTCAATTTTTATTTTTATTTTGAATTTTATTTAGTTGTTTTTTTAGGTTATTTATTTTTTCTTTTTGTTTTGTGACTAAGATGATTAAATCTTAATTTTCTTAAATTAATTTAATTTTAATTTTTTTTATTTATATAAATTTGATTGATTGCGTATAATATTGCTTATTTAATTTAGATATAATATTTATTAAATTTATTTTGTCTAATGATGAATTAATGGGTAAATCTATTGATTAAAATAAATTTACCCAAAAATAGTATTTTTAGCATTTTTAATATTGCCTCTGATTTTTGTATATATAAACAATCATAAATTTTTAATATATTGTTATTGTAATTATAAAATCATAATCATAAATTAAATTATATATTTAATATATTTTATTAAGTTTTTTAAACACTTTCGAATGATCTAATTTTTATTATGTTTCGTCGATTTTGTTAAATGATATGAGAGGCTCTTTATTTTTCTAATATTTTTTTTAGATTATTTATAATTATTATATTAATATTTTTAAAAAAAAATTTATATTATAGCTAAAAAAAACTCAAAGAAAATATTAATAAGATATTAAATAATATTTATATTATTTATATACTTAGAGATCCAAATATAAACAAAATTAAATAGATATTTAATATATCATAAAATCTACTCCTTCACACAACAGAGAAATCAATATCCAAAATTTATAGTAAATATCAAAATATAATAGATTATCTTAAATAATAATTATCCAAAATTAATCAATTCAAAGATAAATATTTAAAACATATAATCAATATTACTAAATATTTTAATTTTTATAATAAATTAATTACCAAACCAATAAACAACTATAATAAACTTATTTAGATATATCATATTTCTCTATAATATCTAATTATTAAATTTTAATCTACTCTAACATCACATCATAAACCAAAAATATTATTAACAATTTTATAATATAATACAAAAATACCAAAAAAACAGTTTTCAAAAAAAACGAAATTCTATATTCTAATAAAATAACCTTTTAAATAATATATTAATATATTATTTATTTATATCAATTCTTACAGAAACATCAACTAATTCAATTATTATTAAATATAATCTTCATTTCTAAGACTATCCTACTATAAACCAATAGTCAAAATCCTATTATTTAATATAACAAAAACACACCACAGACTCATTAACCCAGATATCTCATAGTAACACCCATCCCAAATAACACTATTACTAACCAACAAGATAAAGTTAATTCCTTAGCTTTTTTAAATATTCTACAATCTTTTTTATAATTTATAAAAGAAAATAATTATAATTTAATATAATATATTCTATACACAAATAAAATAAAAATCCTCTATACTTAAAACTATTTATTTTATTTTAACAAATCCCAACTATAATGTTATTGTGCATGCAGAGACAGCCATATACAAGAGGCATCTATTACCAGGTCATGGCTCTGCTAGAGAGGGTGGCTGATAAGTAAGCTTACTAAGCTTGCTATTTTTTAATCTATCTTTTTATAGAGCTTTCTCTAGTAGACTTAAATATTATTAATATTTTTTAAAAAAAATCTATAACGTATTCCACAAGCGAGTGAACACCCCAAACAAGCGAATACCTTTTTTACCCCACCCTAATAAAAACACTACCTTCACTATCACACCACCACTAGGATAGTGTGGGAAATCTATACTATACTAACCTCAATCCTTAAGATACCTCTTAATAAATTCAGATATTATGGCTGGGCTTACTATAGCAACTATAACACAATATCTTCCTAAAGGTAGCCTCTAACTAGAAGCTACTCTGGTGGTTTAGATATTCTATCTACTTATCTTATCTACCTATAACATCACCATCCAGAATTTTATTAACCTAGTGTATAGTAAGCGTGCCTTCCTACTATACACACTATCTTTTTATTTACCAACACTTAGATAGTACTTAATTTATAGAGCACAGTATTATATTCTTTGTTTATATAAATGCTAGTTAATATATTATTATTTATATCCCTTTAGTAAATTGGTCCACAGCAGCCAATAATAACATTGGAGAACTATTTAAATACTAGATAATCTAGTTTTTAATAAACTTTGATTATAAGCCAGCTTCTGAAGGGTTCATTAGTATTTTTATTATCCAGATAGCTACTATATATGCAATACCAGGGCATAAATTCACCAGGGTAGACACTAATAACTGGATATCTAACTTTAAAAAAACCCTATTAAAATTATAAAGTATAATCCCAGCTCCAGCAAAGCTACTACATATATTCTTAAGTGTTATTGTAACAATAAATGTTTTATAGAATCCAGAAAGAAACTCCAGCTTGATAATATAATTAATATCTACACACACCAAATCTTCTATCTGGTAACTATATACCTATTTTAATAGCCCAAAGCACCCAATATCCAACAACTAAAAAAAATATGAAAAATGTGGTGGTATACAGACTATAATAATCTTATACTTTTAGCAGTAAAGTTTGAAGGTGACCGAATAATAGCTTTTATGGCTATCTAAAATTAATAGCCAATAATCTAAAATACACTATAAATTAATTAAAGTACTTTATTTATTCTATAGCAAACTCATTTGTTGTCCAACCATTATCAAAAAATGCAATAACCCAATCCTTTAGTAAACTAATCTCTATATACCAACTAACTAGATGATATTTACTAACCAAAATAATAAATAGTAGTACTATCTAACCTTCTATATATATTTCCTAAATAATTATTACCTATTTGCAGTTCCTAAGTTATACTAGCTTTACTTTATTATAGGTTTTAGTACTTATAATAATTATAGTAGAGAAGATTATACCTATTATAAAGTTTATCTTATTAAAATTATATATATTATTATTTATAATACTATATTTAGTTTTTACAACTTATATAAATTATAACTAATCATTAATAAACTTATAATCTTTGTATTTAATCTATTGGTAGTTATACTTTTTGGATAGGTGTGTTTGGAGCTCCAGATGGTGTTTTATAAAATTTGTTGTTCAGTTCTTACTAATATGATACAAATTATTATTAGTATGTATTGATAGTAGCTGGTTAGCTATATCTTCCATATTATTTAATTTAGGATAAAAAGATTGTATATATAACTTAAGTATATATTAAATAATAGTATCTTTTTCTAATTATATAAGATTCTATAATTTCAATATGCTATTACTTTGTAAAAGATATCTATTACACTAATAGACAAAAATTATTCAAGAAATATTATATAATTTAGTTATTATTGTAGTATTTAATTTTTTATCTTTTTCTAAAATTCTAATAACTAAGATTATTTGGGATTTAGTTATAAAGACTGTTATTATAATAATTATAGATATAGATAATAATAAAAAAGAAAAGGGGGTAAGGTTGCTTAATAAAGTGTTCACTTACTTGGGGTGTTCGCTCGCTTGTGGAATACGTTATATTTTAATAAAAGATATATTATTGTTAAATATTTACTAGAAGGCCGCGTCGCGGCACTTAAACCCGACTGAAAAGACTTGATCTTACCTAGGCAAGTACCTAGATACTCAAATACTTACTTCTTGGTGGTTTGTTCTCTAACTCTCTCTACGAAGATACTTTGTTGGGTAAACTTAAAAAAACAAGATGTAATGTTAAAGTTCAAATTTTGTAGGGAACTTCTTATTGTATATAGAATTGGTAGGTAGAAAGGGGAACCGGCCTCTGGGGTATGAGAGGTTTGAAATTTCTAAGTTTGTAAAAAATAACATATTTTTGTTGGGTCACCAGGTAGTAAAACTGGGGGGTGTGGCTTATGGATGGGGGAGTTCAAGGTAAACCCCTCCTTTTCAGTTGGGCATTTATTTATATATTATAAAAATAATTATTATTATAAAAAATAGTTTTTGAAAAAATATCTTCTATAATTATTAATAAAAGAAATATCCTCTTTTTTATTATTAAACCTTTTTTTTAGTATAAATTTTCTAGATATTAATAAAGTAAACTATTTTTTATAGAGATTTAGTATTTTTTTTAAATTATATATTATATAAAAAAGGAGAATCTATTTTTATATTTTTTTAGAAGATTAAGCCTTTGATTAAGATCTTTTTTAAAAAAAAGAACTAGATTTATTTATATACTAAAAAACCTATTTTATTATAGCTATCTCTTTTTTAGAAAATAAAAATTATATAAAAATATATACTATTAATATTATTATATATTTAATTAATAGTAAATTATAGAGTCCTTTTGTAAATAAAATTTCTAAGAAAATTATAGAATATCTATATTAAAAATTAAGCTATAAAATATTAAAGTTTTTAAATAAAAAACTTTTTATAAAATAATAATAATTTTTTTACAAGTATAGATAATTTTGAAAAAAAATTTTTTTTTTTTTAATTAATAAAGACTTTTTTAATAAGTTTTTTTTATATTTTTCTATAGTTGTCTTTAGAATATTAGAAAATAATTTAATTATATTATTTATAAGAATAAAAGATTTATAATTTCTAAAATTTAAAATAATATATTAAAATTATTATTATTATCTAATAAATATTCTTTTTATTAAAAAAAATAAAAATAACTTTCTAAAAATATATAAATTTTCTATCACAATATATATTACTTATTTAAAACCTAGAAACTTCAAATATTACAAAGATTATTTTAAGTAATTAAGATTTAACTCTATCTTAAAAAATAATTTTTTTTTTAAAAAAAAATCTTTAGTAAATCTATATTAAAGAAAAGTAATAATAGAATAAATAAATCTAAGAAAAAAAACTAAATCTTTGTAGATATTATAAAAAAAGAAGAAATTGTTTTTAATTTATATATAAAAAAATAGATTGTTTTAAAAAAAATCTATTTAAATAGATTTTAAATAATAATAATAAATTTATTATATTTTCTTTTTATATTATAGAGAAATTTTTGTAAATAAAACTATAAAGTTTATAAGAATATATTAATATTTAAATAAGTTTTTTTTTAAAAAAATAGTATATAGACTTAGATATTAATAATTAAATAAATAATAACTAGAAGGCTGCTTGCGCAGCACTTAAACCCGACTGAAACTTAGCTGTATAGATACGTCTATTATAATATATATATATTACATAACTAATTTTTTAATTAATTATTTTTTAATTAATTATTTTTTAATTAATTTTATATACAGATTTTCTATAAAACTCACTTTATGAACACCGAGCATAGATTATCTCCTTCATTATTTAATTAAATAATGTGTTGTGGGGGTGAAACCTTAATATTATATAATAATCTATAAATAAGTTTTAATTTATTTTATATTATTATATTATTATATTGTTATTATTTTTTAATTTTTTAATTTTTATCGAAATTTTTCTAAGTACTTTATATATAAAAATCTTGTATTGAAAATTTCTAAGTCCACAAAAAACAACACATTTTTTGGGGGCCACCACCACCAGTTTTGCCATACAGCGGGGCCTGCCATGCGTGCGGGGGGGGTTTAACTAGTTTCCCTCCTTTCAGTCGGGCATTTTAATCTTTTTATTATATATTATTTTTTTTTTATTAAAAGAAAGATTTATCTAGTAGATGATTCTTTTATAAAAATATATAGGATAGGAATAGTATATATTAAAATATATTTTTATATAATAAAAAAGAATAAAGTATTTTATACTTTAAAGATAGCTTTTAATTTGATAATAGTTAAGAAGCTAATTAAAAAAGATTTTAATATTAAGTTTAGTAAAAAAAACTACTTTATAATTTATAAAAAAACTATTATAAACAAATGTTTTGAAAATATAGAAATAAGTTTATATAAGATAGAGGAAATAAATTTTTTAAAATAGTATTTATTTATATAAAAGTTTATATTAAAGTTTATATTCTTTTTTTAAGTTAGAAATATAATAATAATAAAGCATATAACGTGCACGATAAGCGACCGGGCCGGACAAGCGACCGGGCCACCTCGCTACCCTACCCTGACAAAATTACTAGCTACACTGCTACTAGCGCTTAGTTTCCCAGCCTAGAACCAGGAAATTATTTATTTGGATTTTGAAGATGTCTGCTGGTATGTTTGAATATTATGGCCAGGCTTGCTGTAGTTACTATAATGATATATATATATAGTAGTAGCCTCTGGCTAGGGGGTATACTGGTACTTTAAAGATATTGGTGATATAACTATATTATCTATAGTATTATTATATATTAGTTTATTAGCTTGGTATATAGTGAGTGTGTTCTTATATTATATATACTATTTTTTTAGTTTCTGGTGCTTATTTAGTAACTTATTTGTAGAGTGGAGTGTTGTGTTTTTTATATATATAAGCACTATTTGATGTATTATTGTTTGTGTTTTTTTAGATAGCTAATCTATAGTAGCTAGTAGTGATGTAGGAGAACTGATCTGATATTGGGTAATTTGATTTTTAATTAGGCCTGCTTGTAGGCTGGCTTCTGTTGGGTTTAATGGTGTTTTTGTTGTTTAGATAGTAGCTGTATTTGTGGTATTTAGATATAAATTTACTAATATAACTACTAACGTATTCCACAAGCGAGCGAACACCCCAAGTGAGCGAACACCCCAACACCCCACCAAAACCTTTTTATTAATATTCTAATTAATATCTCTTAAAAAATTATAAAAAAAATATCTTTCAACTAATATAAATTAAAATCAATTCATTATATTTTTTTACATTTTTTAAATATAAAAATAAATTAATAATAATTAATTTAAAATTTTTAAAAAACAGCATATAATCTTAAGTGTTTGCCAGTAAATATCTTTATTATATATAAATAAAAATCTTTAAAAATAAGAAATCTATTAAATAAATATATAATCTAGGCCTGTACAAAACCTCTATCTATTATATTAAAAATTAAGATTTATAGATTTTGCTAAAGTTAGCACAACACACTGACTACACACTAGCTATTTTTTATTATAATTATATATAAAAATATAATAAAAAAAATCCTAAAATTTTTTTTTAAATTAAAGTAAATTAATATTTTATTTTATAATTTTTTTTAAATTTTTTTAATAAAAATTCAATTTTTTATAAAATTTTATTATAAAAATTAAAAATATTGATATTAAATTATATAATATATAAAAAAAATTAAAAAAATAAAAATAAAAAAGTTTTAATATATTAAATTCAAATTTATTTTTTTAATTTTTTTAATTATATTTATGTATAATTATTTTAAAAAAATAGTTAGTGTGTTGTGCCAACTTTAGCAGAGTTTCTAGAACTTAATTTTATTATTATAAATAGTAGCTTTAAACAGGCCTAGATTATATCATTATTTATTAGATTTTTAATTTTTAAAGATTTTCGTTCGTAAATTATTTAGATATTTAGAGTCAAACAATAAAAAAATGTGTTGTTTTTAACAATATTTAAAATAATTATTATTAATTTAATATTAATATTAAAAAATAAAAAAAAATACTAATTAGATTATTTTAAACTATTATTTAAAGAAGTAATTTTTCTATAATTTTATAATAAATATTTATTAATATATTAATAAAAAGGTTTTTGGTGGGCTGGGGGGGTGTTCGCTCGCTTGGGATGTTCGCTCGCTTGTGGAATACGTTAGTAACTGTATATTTAGTTTTGATAGAATTTTATTAGGGTTGTAAGGTATAATATTAGTGCTAATAAAGCTATTGTGTATGTTTTTTGGTGTTATTGTGGTAGTAAATGTTTTGTAAAATCTAGAGAAGAATTTTAGCTTGGAGATATAGTTAATATATATATATATTAAGTTTTTTATTTGATAGTTATATACTTGTTTTAATGGTTTAAAGTAGCTAATATCCAATAGCTGAAGAAGGTGTGAAGAATGTAGTGGTATATAGATTATAATAATCTTATACTTTTAATAATAAAGTTTAAAAGTAGCTGAGTGATGATTTTTGTGATTATCTAGGACTAAGAGTTGGTAGTTTAAAATATAATGTTGTGTTGTAAATTTGTTGAAGTATTTTAGCTATTTGAGGGCTAGCTTATTTGTTGTTTAGTTGTTATTAGAAAGTGTGATCACCTAATTTTTTGGTAGTTTTGTTTCTGTATACTAGTTTGTTAGGTGGTATTGCCTAATAAGGATAATAAATGGTGGTATTATATAGTTTTCTGTTTTTATTTTCTGAATAATTATTACTTATTTGTGGTTTTTAGGTTGTGTTAGTTTTATTTTATTGTGTATTTCTGCATCTGTAATAATAGTAGTTGTAGATATTATGCTTATTGTGAAGCCTGTTTTGTTAAAGTTATAGATGTTGCTGTTTGTAATGCTGTACTTGTATTTTATAGTCTTTATTAGTTAAAATTATTTGTTGATAAATGTAAAGTCTTTATATTTTACTTACTAATAATTGTATTTTTTAGATAGATGTGTCTGTAGTTTTGGGTGGTGTTTAATAAAGTTATTGGCTTATTTTTTACTGATATATTATATACTATTACTGCTATGTGTTGATAGTAGTTGGTTGGCTATATCTTTCATATTACTAAGCTTGGGGTGAAAAGAATATATATATAGCTTAAATATATACTGAATAATAATATCCTCTTTTAACTGTATAAGATTCCATGATTTAGGGTGGCTATCTATTTTTGTAGCGTGGCCACTACACTAGTAGGTGAAGGTGGTTTTAGGGATACTATATAACTTTGTAGTAGTCTGAATGTTTAAATTTTTATTTTTTTTAAAAACTTTAGAAACTAAAATAATACAGGATTTAGTTGTAGAAGTAATTATTATGGTAGTGGTAGTGGTATGTGCTAATAATGGAGAGAAAAGGTGTGTAGACAGCGTGTGTGGTCCGGTCGCTTGTCCGGCCCGGTCGCTTATCGCGCACGTTATTTAAATTTAATAAGATACTACTCTTTAAATTATTAAAGATATAATATTATAGATTAAGCTATTTCTATCTTAAAATAGTTAAGAAAATCCTAAATTTATTAAGAATAGAGGATTATATCCTACTAAATAAAATAAACTATATCTATAAATTATATATATATAACAAATAAACTACAATATCTAATAAAATATTAATTTATTAAAAAGTATTAAAACTATTAAAGCTCTTTTATATAAACTTAATAAAACTATAATAAATAGCTACTCTTTAAAATAAATATAAAATAAAAAATTTTAATAAACCAATAACCTTTTCAATAAAACATATTTTTATTATAATAGATAATTATTCTAGTTATAAATAAATTAGATTTTATTTTATAAAAATTAAATTCAAAAACAAACTAATCCAACTAATTATTATAAAAAAAGATATTTAATTTAAAAAATACTCAGGCTTAAAATAAATAATATATAAGAATTTATCTTTTTTAATATAGAGGACTTCTATTCTAACTAAAAAATAAAACTTAAACTAAATATTTTCTATAATAATAAATAGAATAACAAGACTAAAAAAGCTAACCACTCTATCAAAAAAATAAATAGCTCTATATTAATAAAATTTAGCCTACTAAAAACATTCTAAATAAAAATTTTAAAAACTATATCCTTAATAAATATCTTATAAATTAAAGAAAATCCTTTGAAAATAAATAGAATTTATTAATAATATTTTAAAAAAGATTAATAAATTTAGTTTTAAAATATAATAACCTCTATTTTTTAAATATTATATATATATTATTATTTTTTTAAAAAAAAACCTAAAATTTTTTTTTAATAAAATATATAAAAATAATAAACTAATTTAGAATATAGGATTTTTTTAAAAAAATAATCTTTATAGTAAAAGATATTAAAATAATAGGAAATCTCTTTTTTATAAAAAAAAAATTATAATTTCTACTTTAGAAACTAAAAAAAGCAGTTATTAAAAAAGTTATTTTTTAATAAAATATAATTTACTAATAAAAAATATATAGTAATAAAAAAAAAGAAAGATTAACTAAAAGATAAATTTAAATAAATAATTATAAATAAAATAAAAGATAATTTAATTAAAAGAATAAAAAAGGAAATTAAAAAAAATATTATAATTATTTTTCTAGTTTTTTAAAAATTTAAAAAGATATTAAAATATATTTTAATAAATATATCTTTTATTTTAGAAGGTATAGGGAAGATATAATTATAGTAGATAATTAATAATTTTTTTAATTTTATATAGAATAAAAAATCTCTATTATAAAATAAAATTTAAAAAGATTAATTTATAAATTAAGAGTATATATTACTAAAATAATAAATCTTATAAATTAAATTAAATTTAAAAATATAGAAATTATTTTAAAAGTTTCTAATACTATTAAATAATAAAAAAAAATTAATAAAAAAATTAATTTTCTTAAAAAAAATAAAATCTTTATAAAAATTAATTAGATTTTAGTTAAAGTAAAATAAATAGAAACTAGATAGGTTTTTAAAAAAAAATATAAATTAATAAAAGTATTTTGTATAAAATAAGATTAGTTATTAAAAAATATAAATAAAAATATAGTATATATTATATAAAGATTTATATTTTAATAATAAATTTATATATTTTTAAAATAATATTAACTTTGATAGTAAGTATAGATTTATATAACGTATTCCACAAGCGAGCGGACCACACAAGCGAGCGGACCACCCCATATAAACCAACACCCTACCAAAACACTTTTTATTGATAACTTAATCAATAATTAATTTAAAATTAGAATAAAATTAATCTTGTTTATATAAACTATTACAAATCTAAAAATATTTTTTTAAATTTTTTTTATATTAAATTAAAGAAATATACAAGGGGGGTGGTCCGGTCGCTTGTCTGGTCCAGTCGCTTATTGTTGACGTTATTACTTATTTGGTTTAAATATAATATCTATTAAATTTATTTCATCCAATAACAAGTTAGTGAGTAAATCCATTGGTTAAAATAGATTTACCTAAAAGTGGTGTTTTTAATATTTTTAACATTGCCCCTGATTTTTATATATGTAGATAATTATAAATTTTTGATATATTGTTATTGTGATTATAAAATCATAATTATAAATTAGATTACACATTTAATATATTTTATTAAGTTTTTTCAAGCACTTTTGAATAATCTAATTTTTATTGTGTTTCGTTGATTTTGTCAAATGATATGAGAGGCTTTTTATTTTTCTAATAACAATTTAATATTAATTACACACCAAAATACAAAAAACAAAAACATCCTCAAATATAAAAAAGAAATATACAAAAAATTAATTAAAATAGACCAATATATCTAAAAACTAACAAAGATAATAAAATAAAGATTTATAATAATATATAGAATCCAAATAAATTAATTTTAAAATAAGAAGTAATTAATTATTTTAAAAAAACAAAATAAAAAATAATAATATTTATAAACTAGTAAAAACACTAAAATAGTTAATACCAGAAAATAGACAAATAAATAAATTTTATTTTTCTATAATATTAATAATAAAAATAATAGAAATAATAAAATAAATACTATATAATAAAAGATTATTTTTAAATAGAGAATTCCTAAAAACAAAGAAATATTATTTTATATATTTAAAAAATCAATATATAAACTACCAAGGTTTTAAACATTTAACTATAATATATATATTTATAAATATATATAAAATATATTTTTTAGAATATAAAATATACTAATATAAATATAATAAATATAATATAAAAAGCAGAATATATCTATATAATATTTTAAAATATATTTATTATAAAAGAGAATATATAATAAATTTATAAAATTATAAAAAATTAAAAATATTAAAAATAAAATTTAATACAACTTAAAAATAAAATTAAAACCAAGACTAAAACCACAACTAAAATAATAATATTTAAATTATTTTAATATAGAATAAAATAAAATACATACAATATAATTATAATATATTATCTAATATAATATAAGGTATTTTAAATTCTATAATAAATAAAATAGATATTTTATTTTTATAAAAATCATAGATTTTGAAAAAATTAATAATAATAAATATTAATAGTTTTATATTATTAATACTAAATATAATAAAAAGATTAAGAATAATTATATATTATTTTAATTTATTCTTATATAAAATTAATAATTAAATAGACTTAATTAATAATAAAAATTACCAAATTATTAATATTAAATTAAAAGAATTTAGTAAAATCTAAATAATTAATATCTATAATAAAAAATACTAAACAGATTAAAATAACAAATTATATACAATAAAAAGATTATTTAATAAAATAATTAAATTTATCAATAAAAAGTGTTTATTAATTGGAGATTTTAATATCTATTATTATTTATAGAATTCTAAGTACAGGAAAAATATTCAACACAAAAAATTAATAAATATTATTAAAAATAAAAATCTATATTTAATAAATAATTCTAATATTCTAATTTATTATTTTAACAAAAAGAAGAACTCATCTATTTTAAATTTAATATTCATAACAACTCAAATAAATTTATTTATTAGAAAATAAACAATAAATAATAATTTAAATACAAAATCAAACTATAAAATTATCTTATTTAATATATATTTTTAAAATAATAATTATTTAGTTAATAACCCATTATTAATAAATAAATATAATTGGAATAAAATTAATTGGGAGAAATTTTAAAAAATATTATTAGATTTAAATAAAAATCTAGATTAAAATAATAACTGGAACAAATTATTATTTACCTTAAATAATAATAATAATAATTTAGAATAAAATTTAAAGCAGGCTATAAATTTATTTTAATAAAATATAATTAATATAATAGAAACATTAACACCAAAATTAATTATAACATTAAAATCAAAAGTTTGGTAGAATAATAAAATAAATATACTAAAAATAAAAATATAGTAAGCAAAAAAACAATAAAAACAAAATAAAATCTAGGAATAATAGAATTTATTTAAACTTAAACAAAATAATTATTTCAGAATAATAAGAAGAACTAAAACTAAAAAATAAACAGACTTCTTAATAAACACAAAAAATAAAAAAATCTTCAAAATATTAAATTATATAAAATTATTTAAAATACAAAAAATACTAAATCTAGATTTTGAAAATAATCTAACAACAAGTTTTAATAAGAAAATATAAATATTTTGAAAAATATTATTTTTAAAACCACCAAATTACCTGGAATCTAATAATTTATTTGAAATAAAAGAACAAATAATCAGAAACACAATTAAATAGAAAAAAATTATAAATAAAGAAATTAAAAAAACTATTTTCACATCAAATTCAAAAAAAGCACTAGACCCAGATGGAATTAATTTTTTATACTTAAAAGAAGCATATAAAATAATACTAGAGAAATTTAATAATTTATTTAAAAGATTATTAAACTATAGATACTATCTAATATATTTTAGATAAGTAATTAGAGCAATTCTACCAAAATCTAATAAACTAGATTATAACATTTTGAAAGTTTATAAAATTATAAGTCTTTTAAACTACTTAGGAAAAATATTAAAAAAAATAATAGTTATAAGATTAGTATATATTTTAAAAATAAGAAATATTCTATATTATAAATAAATTAGAGGTAGAAAACAAAGATTAACTATAGATATTATATTATTTTTAATATATAATATAGAAAATATAAAATTAAAAAAGCTTAAAATCTTTATATTATTCTTAAATATAAAAGAAGCTTTTGATAATATTTTAAAAATAAGATTAATTAAAATTATTAAAAATATAAAATTTTTAAAATAATTAACTAATTAGATTAAGAATTTTATATTAAATAAATAAATTAAGCTTACTTTCAATAGATAAATAAAAAAATTAAAACCAGTTGAAATAAGAATACCTCAAAGTTTACCTATATCTTTGATTTTATTTTTATTATATTTAATACTATTATTTAAATAATTAAAATAAAAATATAATAATATCAAAATATTAAATTATATTGATAATATTATTATTATTATAATTAATAAATCAATAAAATTAAATAACGTCAACAATAAGCGACTGGACCAGACAAGCGACCGGACCACCCCCCTTGTATATTTCTTTAATTTAATATAAAAAAAATTTAAAAAAATATTTTTAGATTTGTAATAGTTTATATAAACAAGATTAATTTTATTCTAATTTTAAATTAATTATTGATTAAGTTATCAATAAAAAGTGTTTTGATAGGGTGTTGGTTTATATGGGGTGGTCCGCTCGCTTGTGTGGTCCGCTCGCTTGTGGAATACGTTATAATAAATTTAAAAAATATATTAGAAACTATATTTAATTAGACAAAAAATAATATAATAGCCTTTAATAATATAAAATTTAAATTAATATATTTCTATTTTAATTTAAAGAGAAATAATAATAATAGAAAATATAATTTAATTTTACTAAATAAAATAATAATTAAATTATTTAATATAATTAGATAGCTTGGAATTTATTTAAACAAGAATTTAAAATTTAAATTCTATATTAAAAATAAATTAGTAGTTGTAAACCAAATATTTAATTATATTAAAAATTTAGCAAATTCAGAAAAAAGATTAAATTTAAAAGTATTAATATAATTATATAAAAGCTGTATTTATTTTGTTTTAAATTTTAATACCAAAATTTAATAAAAAAATTAAAAATTATTTTTAAAAGATTTTAATATCTTATAAAATAAAATAATTAGAAAAATTAATAAAATATATAAAACAACATTAATTTATTTATTGGAAATTAAAGCTTTTATTTTGCTATTAGAAATTAGGTTTAATAATCTATAAAAATAATATATTTTAAAATTATTATATCTTAATAAAAATTATTTAATTAAATTAAGAATACTAGAATTGGTCCCACCAGAATTTTATTTTGGTAAAAAAAAAGATATTTAATATTTAAAATAATATAAAAATAAAAACAATAATAATAAAAATAAAATATATCAAATTTTATTAAATTTTATTCTATCAAGAATAAATTATCTAATTATTCTATACACTAAAATTAAATATATTAATATAGAAATAAACTCTCTATAAATTAAAAATAATATTAATATAAATATTAGTAAAAAATTAAAAAAAATAAAAACAAGATAATATATTATAAATAAATTAAAATTAAACTTAAAAAAGAATTTAATTATTTATATAGATAATTCTTTATTAAATTTAAAAAGAGATATTAAATTAATAGGTGCTAGTATATATAATGAAATTGATAATAAATTAATTTTTAAAATAAAAATTAGTCTAGAAGATTTAATAGAAGTATATAATACTAAATTAATTACTATATAAATAGTTTTTAAAAAAGTATTAAAAATATTATTATAGAATAAAAATATAAATAATATATATTTATATTTAAATAATTAAGCTATAATATAAAGAATAAAATTATTATATTTTAGATTAAATCAAGATATTATTAAAGAAATATAGGATATTAATGGAGAGCTAAATGTTAATAAAATAAAAATATATATAAATTGGTGCTCTAGATATAATAATATATATGGAAATAAAAAAGTAGATGGATTAGTGAAATTAGGTGTTAAAATTTTTAAAAAAAGCCTATATAACTCTTTTGCATATCTAAAAAAACAAAATAAAATAAAAAATTTAATAGAATAGTAAGAATAATGGTAAAAATATAAAAAAAAAAGATAGATTACAATAATCTACCAAAATTTAAAAGAAATAAAATATTGTAAAATAGTAATATTAAATTTATTTTATCAATAATATAATTAAGAATAAAATACAATATATTCAACAATTATTTATATAAAATACTAAATTTAAATATTCTAAATAAATATTATAATTATAGTATTATAATACAAACACCAAAACATCTTATTATAAAATATAAATATTATAAAAAAAAGAGAAAAAAGATAAAAAAAAAATTAGGGAAAATACTATTTAATTTTAATACATTATTATTTACTAAAAATAGATTAATATAAATAAAAAAATATTTTAATAATACAAAAATACTCTTTAAAAAAAAAAATAATTATAAAATTAATATTAATAATAAAATTAGATAAAATAATCTTAAGAAAAATTAAAAATCTATCAATTAATATTATTAATATTAAATAAGATAAATTACAATAAACAACAAAAATAAATATTATAAATAATACAAAATATATCTACTTAAAAAGAAGAAAATAAAACAAAAAAAAAAAACTAAAGAAAATTAAAAATCTTTAAAATAATATTTAAAATTAATTAATTAACTAATTAATTAATTAATAACAAAAGAAACAAAGAAAATATATATATGTATTAATTTTCATTTATACACATTTTATATTTAATTTTCTTCCACCTGCCATAACCGAAAGGTTGCATGCAGTATGATTCATAATAATAATAATAATATTAAAATAGCTCCTAGGAGAGACTCTCTCTCTCCCTTATCATCAATACATACTCTATCCATAGTCTACAATTCTGTTTTCCCCAAAAAAATATATTACTAGAAGGCCGCGTTGCGGTACTTAAACCCGACTGAAAAGCTGATTGCTGATTTGGTAACTTTTTAATTAATTTATTAATTATTTTTTACTTTATTAATTATTTTTTAATTTATTAATTATTTTTTAATTTATTAATTGTCTTCAGTCGGATTTATTACTTAATTTTTTTAATTAAAAGTGAAATATCTCTTTTATTATTTAATTAAATTATGTGTTTTGGGGGTAAAACGTTAATATTACGTAATAATCTATAAATAAGTTTTATTTATTTTGTGTTGTTGTGTTGTTTATATATATATAGGTTTGTCTGTTTGTTTATTACTATTTTTGTATAATAGGTGTGGCTGTGGCTGTGGCTGTGTTATAGGCGCGTGGCTGTGCTGTTGCCAAGAATGCCAAGAAACAACACATTTTTTGCAGGCTATCACTGGGCAAAATTTGCTGGTAGGCTTTCCTTGCGCACACCGGGGAGTATAAAGTTACCCCCTCCTTTTCAGTCGGGCATATATAATATACACTACCTAAATATACCAATTTATTAAATCAAATTCCACCAAAATAGTATTTGTTTAGTATATTTATATTTCTCCTTATTTTTATTACTAATTATTTTTAGATAAAAACACATACTCATCCTTAATAAATATTCTAGTATAGATATCTTTTTTTAACTACCAATAATAAATTTTTTAGTTACTCACATTCATATAATTAATATAATAGCTAAAAAAAAAATTATTTTTAATATTAAATCTAGTTTTTAAAAAAGTAAAACTATAATCTTAGAATTTATTTCTAAATGCCCGACTGAAAGGAGGGAACTAGTTAAACCCCCCCATATGTATACCAAACCCCGCTATATAGCAAAACTAGTAATAATAACCCCTAAAAAATATATTATTTTTTATAAACTTAGAAATTTTTAATACAAAATTTTTATATATAAAGTACTTAGAAAGATTTTGATAAAAATTAAATTTTTAAATTTTTAAATTTTTTTTTTAAAAAATAATAATAATAATATAATATAACAACACAACAATATAAAATAAATTAAAACTTATTTATAGATTATTATATAATATTAAAGTTTCACCCCCACAACACATTATTTAATTAAATAATGAAGGAGATAATCCACGCTCAGCATTCATAAAGTAAGTTTTATAGAAAATCCATATATAAAATTAATTAAAAAATAATTAATTAAAAAATTAGTTATAAAATCAGGCCTTCAGGAGGGGCTGGCGAAAGCAACAGAGTCACCGAAGCCGGGCCTGACTGAAGGCCTTATATAATATATATATATTATAATAGACGTATCTATACAGCTAAGTTTCAGTCGGGTTTAAGTGCTGCGCAAGCAGCCTTCTAGTTTAAAGATAACCAAAACAAATCTCAAATCACAATTCATACTATTATATACATAATTTTTCTAATCTTTATTAATATTATCTAAAAAAAATTTTTAATTTTAATTTTTTTATAGTATATCTTCTTATATTAAGTATATTTATATCAATCATTCTTTTATTTTATTTTTTACTAATCTATAACATTTTATAAATATTATTTATTTATTTTTTTTAAAATTATTTTAATAAATTAAAATTATTTATATAAAACTAGATTTAAGTTATTAGTCTCCTTTTTAATATTTCCTAAATTAAATTAAAGTTAATAATATATTTAATTATCTATTTATAAAATAATAACTAATTCTATGATATAAAAAGTCTCAATTATATTATAAAGTACTTAGTCTAAACTAATTAATTATTAAATCAATACTAGAATAAAATTCCTAATCTTCAGATTTTTATCAAAATCATCTTTATTTGGTGATGGAATATTGTTAAAAAAATAAATAAAAATTTTATATGTTGGTAATATTTTCTATGTATATCTATAATATTTATTATATTTTTTACTAAAATATATTATTTTATATTTTTTATAATTTATTTAGTAGACTATACTCTTATAATTATATAAACAAATATCTTTGAGTTGGGGTTTTTTGTATTTGTAATCTTCTAGTTGATTAAATGTGATTTTTATAGATTTAATTTACAATAAAACATCTCTACTATTATATTTAAATTTAATGTTTAAATCTTTAACTACTGTTAATAAGAAAATCTTGTTGATTTTAATAAATATATTTTGATAGGTAATTGATATGAATTTATTATTGTAATAATATTCTAGTTTATCTAAGATAATAAAAATAATTTTTGGGTTAGATATTTGATATATAATTTTTAAATAGTTATAAAACTTTTAAAACAAGTTTTGAGTTTGGTTAATTATAGATTATGGGTTTGTTTTAATCTGTTTATATAAAATATTCTGTGTTATGGTGTAATGGTGATAAATTGATATCTGGATTTTTATAATATAATTATAATATAATAAATAAATACTAAGTATTTAGCTTTTATAAAAAAGAATAAAATATTATAATTGTAATAAACAACTATTATAATAGCTAGATTCTATATATTAATAAGATTATATATTTTCCAAATATAAATATTATTATTATTATTAATATAGCTTTGATCTACTATTAATTATAATATATTAAATTGATATGAATATTGTTTGTGTTTGAATTTATAATAGTTTGTATTATACTTATATTGATTGATAAAACCTACTATTTTTAATATCTTTTTTAGGATATTTTTTAAAATCTTATTATTATTTATTTAGTAATTTATGTTTAGGATGTTATAATTATTACTGGTGTTTATAAAATAATTAAAATATGTCAATTTTAAAAACAAAATAATATATTTTATAAATATTATATCTTCTCTAATATAACTTTTAATAAAAGGAAGTCTAAGATTGTTCTTTATTTAAATAAAATAGTATGCCCGACTGAAAGGAAGGGGACTATTACTGAGCTCCCGGGCCTGCATACCGTTTTTACAGCCAATTTATGCAGCTAGTGGTATCAAAAAAATATATTACCAAGTGGAAGCTTGGTGTAAATACCCCACCAAGGTTGAATTTTTTAAGGGTGTTTTGTATAAAGTTCATAATTTAGGTTTGAGTGTATTTGAACAGGTTTATAGATAAAAAATCATTCAAAAGGAAGAGGTGGGTAGAGAGAAAGAAGGTTGTGGATGTAGTATGGGGAATTGTATGTTAGGGTTTAGTCGGGTTTAAGTGCTGTGGCAGCAGCCTTCTAGTATATATAGAATACCTTTCTTGTTAATTTTTATTAACGTATTCCACAAGCGAGCGAACACCCCAAGCAAGCGAACACCCCACCAAGTGATCTTACCCCCTTTTCTTCTTTACTATTACCTACATTCACAACTACTATAATAACAGCCTCTACAACTAAATCCTGAATAATCTTAGCTATTAAAGCTTTAGAAAAAAATAAAAAATTAAATACTACAATAGCAACTAAATTATATAATATTTTTTGAACAATTTTTATCCACTGGTGTAATAAATATCTTTTACAAAGCAATAGCATACCAAAATTATAGAATCTTACACAATTAAAAAAGAACACTATTATCCAATATATACTTAAGCTATATACACAATCTTTTTATCTTAAATTAAATAGTATAGAAGATATAGCCAACCAGCTACTATCAACACATATTGACAATAACTTACGTTATATTGACAAAAACTGGGCAACAAATTTTATAAAACATCATCTGGAGCTTTAAATATACCTATCCAAAAAATACAACTACCAGCAGACTAAATACAAAAATTATAAAC
Organism: Drechslerella dactyloides; assembly: GCA_020064725.1. NCBI lineage: Eukaryota > Fungi > Ascomycota > Orbiliomycetes > Orbiliales > Orbiliaceae > Drechslerella > Drechslerella dactyloides. The sequence goes on from JAGTWJ010000017.1 coordinate 1,759,992, forward strand.
TTATTAGTAATTGGTTATAACTTATACAAACTGTAAAGGCTAAGTATGGTATTATAAATAACAATATATATAATTTTGATAAAATAGGCTTTGTAATAGACATAATCTTCTCCACTATAATCATTATAGATACCAAAACCCACAATAAAACAAAGCTGGTACAGCCTGGGAACCACAAATAGATAATAATTATTTAAAAAATATATGCAGAAAATTAGATAGTACTATTATTTATTATTCTAACTAGCAAATATCATCTAGTTAGCTGGTATACAAAAACCAGTTTATTAAAGGACTAGATTATTACACTCTTTGATAATAACTAGATAATAAATAAGTTTACTATAGAATAGATAAAACACTTTAACCAATTTACAGTACAGTACTATATTTCAAATTACCAGCTATTAGTTTTAGATAGCTATAAAAATTATTATTTAGTTACCTTTAAGCTTTATTACTAAGAATATAAAATTATTACAATCTGTATACCACCACATTCTTCACATCTTCTTCAATTGTTAGATATTGGGTGTTTTAAACTATTAAAATAGGTATATAGTTACTAAGTAAAAAACTTAATACATATAAATATCAACCATATCAACAAGCTAAAATTCTTTTCTAGGTTTTATAAGGTATTTACTACTACAATAACACCTAAGAATATACACAGCAGCTTTACTAAAGCTAGGATTATACCTTACAATCCTAATAAAATTTTTTTAAAGCTAGATATCCAATTATCAACATCTACCCCAGTAAATTCACACCTTAGTACTGCATATATAACAACTACCTAAACAACAAAAACACTAATAAACCCTTCAAAAACTAGCTTACAATTAAAATTTATTAAAAACTAGATTATCCAACATCCAAATAACTTTTTAATATTATTACTAACTACTATAGACCAGTTCACTAAAAGAACACAAACAATAATACATTAACTAATACTTATATAAATAAAGAATACAATATTATACTCTACAAACCAGACACTATCTAAGCACCAGCAAGCAAAAAAATAGTATATACAACAAAAAAACACACTTACTATACACCAAACTAATAAAATCCTAAATAATAATATTATAAATAAACAAAATAAATAGATAAAACATCCAAACCACCAAAATAACCCCCAGCTAAAGGCTACCTCTAAGAAGATACTACACTATAGCCACTATAGTAAACCCAGCCATAATATCCAAATCTATCAAAAGACATCTTAAGAATTAAAGCTAGCACAGCATAGATTTCCCGCACCATCCTAGCAGTAGTGTGGTAGTAAAGGTAGTATTTTTGTTAGGGTGGGGTGGGGAGGGTGTTCGCTTGCTTGGGGTGTTCGCTCGCTTGTGGAATACGTTATATTAAAAGAAATATTTATTTTGTTAAAAATCTCTAGATTATATATTTTAGATTTAATCAACTTTTTAAAAATAAATCTATAGTTATATAGAAGAAATTAATTAAAACAGTAAAATTATTTAATATATTAACTTAGCATAATTAATATTTAATATTCTAATTAAATTCTAAATTAATAGAAACTTTTATTAATTTATATATTAATAAACTATTAAGATCTCTAAGATTTAATGTTAACTATAAGGCTAAAATCTTATATTTAATAAACAACAAAAATATTTTATATTATATAATATTTATTTAATAAAAAAATATACCTAGATAAATTACTTATTAATACCTTTCTTATAATATTTATACTAAATATTCTCTCTCTAATATATCTTATTAAAATAATAATCTTTTATATAACAATCCAAACCAATATATTTATTACCCAGCCAGTTATCCTACATTCCTCTTTAACAATCTTCAATTTTTATATATTAATATTTTTTAGATTTTATTATATTTTAAGCTAATTATATTTTTTTATTAAAAAAAATTATTAATTATTGTTCTATTTTTATACTAAATACCAAAAACATAAAAATAAAATAAACTACCCATCATCAATCATAATACTATAGTAAAAACTTTACCCATTTCTTTAAAATAAATTTAAACAATCTACCTACCATATAATTATAATTATCTATCTAAAAAAAAATTAAAAATATGTTTATAAAAAATCTGGACTAGAAGGGTGCGTGGCACCACTTAAACCCGACTGTAAAGCTGCTTCTGCTGTTTGTTCATTATTTTTTAATTAAATTTTTGTTTAAATTTTTAATATCCATTTTTAAAAAAAATTTTAATGTTTTTTATTTTTTTAATATTTTGTTAGTTTTTATTTTTTATTAATTATTTTTTTATTAATTATTTTTTTATTAATTATTTTTTTATTAATTATTTTTTTATTAATTATTTTTTTATTAATTATTTTTTTATTAATTATTTTTTTATTAATTATTTTTTTATTATTTTTATAAAAAATTTCAAGTCATTTTTTGTATAGCAATTTTTAATAAAACTCACTTTTCGAATTTAAAAGCAGATTATCTCCTTAATTATTTAATTAAATTATGTGGGTAAATCTGATTTATTATGTAATAATCTATAAATAATTTTTAATTTATTTTGTGTTGTTGTGTTGTTTATACATATATATAAGTTTGTCTGTTTGTTTATTACTATTTTATAAAGTGGCTGTGTGCTAAGTGTGGCTGTGTTTTAAAGAGTGGTTGTTAAGGAATGCTAAGAAATAATATATTTTTTCCTGTTTATCCAAATCTGCTGTACTTGCCCTCCGTAGACTCGGGAGTTCCAAGTAAACCCCTCCTATACAGTCGGGCATAAATTTTTAAAATTAAACAGTAAATTATGGTATATATATATTGGTTTTTATAGACTCTTTATTAACTACTATATAATTAATTATTCAATACTATAGATAAACCTAGTTTCTACAATTATCCACTTACTATCAATATCATCCATCAAAGAACTAAAAATACTATTTATAGTAGTAGTAAATTTAAATTATAAATTTAAATATCTTTCTATTAATAACTACTACTATATTCTATAACCCATATTATTAGTATTATCTTCTTTTATATTAGAATTGCTATCAATATAAATATATATACTCCATTCAGCTAACTCAGCTTCTAAATTATCAACATATAATATCAAATTTATTATAACGTATTCCACAAGCGAGCGAACACCCCAAGCGAGCGAACACCCCCCCTAGCCCAACACCCCACCAAAAACCTTTTTATTAATATATTAATAAATATTTAATATAAAATTATAGAAAAGTTACTTCTTTAAATAATAGTTGAAAAAAATCCAATTAGTATTTTTTTAATTTTTTAATATTAATATTAAATTAATAATAATTATTTTAAATATTGTTAAAAACAACACATTTTTTTATTGTTTGACTCTAAATATCTAAATAATTTACGAACGAAAATCTCTAAAAATTAAAAATCTAATAAATAATTATATAATCTAGGCCTGTTTAAAGCTACTATTTATAATAATAAAAATTAAGTTCTAGAAACTCTGCTAAAGTTGGCACAACACACTAACTATTTTTTTAAAATAATTATACATAAATATAATTAAAAAAATTAAAAAAATAAATTTGAATTTTAATATATTAAAACTTTTTTATTTTTATTTTTTTAATTTTTTTTATATTATATAATTTAATATCAATATTTTTAATTTTTATAATAAAGTTTTATAAAAAATTGAATTTTTATTAAAAAAATTTAAAAAAAATTATAAAATAAAATATTAATTTACTTTAATTTAAAAGAAATTTTTTAGGATTTTTTTATTATATTTTTATATATATAATTATAATAAAAAATAGCTAGTGTGTAGTCAGTGTGTTGTGCTAACTTTAGCAAAATCTATAAATCTTAATTTTTAATATAATAGATAGAGGTTTTGTACAGGCCTAGATTATATATTTATTTAATAGATTTCTTATTTTTAAAGATTTTTATTTATATATAATAGAGATATTTACTGGCAAACACTTAAGATTATATGCTGTTTTTTACAAATTTTAAATTAATTATTATTAATTTATTTTTATATTTAAAAAATGTAAAAAAATATAATTAGTTGATTTTAATTTTTATTAGTTGAAAGATATTTTTTTTATAATTTTTTAAGAGATATTAATTAGAATATTAATAAAAAAGGTTTTGGTGGGGTGTTGGGGTGTTCGCTCACTTGGGGTGTTCGCTCGCTTGTGGAATACGTTATGGTATTATATTCTTAGATAATTATTCTAAAAACTATTTATTAATCTTTATATTATTATATAACAGATTATTATGCTTTAAATTGATTAAAGCTTTTTTAATAATCATAAAATATAATTGTAAGTAAAACTTTAATATATAAATATTTAATTAATCTATTAATATTTAAACTACTTTTAAAATTATAGTTTAATTAAAAGTCTAGTTTAATAGTATATCAACTACAATCTATATTTCTAATAAAATAATAATAGTATAATTTTCTATTAATCTAACGTCAACAATAAGCGACTGGACCAGACAAGCGACCGGACCATCCCTCTTGTATATTTCTTTAATTTAATATAAAAAAAATTTAAAAAAATATTTTTAGATTTATAATAGTTTATATAAACAAAATTAATTTTATTTTAATTTTAAATTAATTATTGATTAAATTATCAATAAAAAGTATTTTAATAGAGTGTTAGTTTATATGGGGTGGTCCACTCACTTATGTGGTCCACTCACTTATAGAATATGTTATATATTTTATTAAAATAAGTTTCTCTAAATATAAATTTTCAGATTTTATTAATAATACAATTATAGATAATAACCATTTCTTCTACTTTATAAAGATTTTTAAAATATTCTGGTATCTTTAACTACAATCTATAATTATAATTAATATTAAAATTATTATATTTTAAGAAAAATAGTATTAATTTTTTCTATAATTTTTTATAGTATTATAGACTAATTTTTTTATTTTATAGTATAAATATAGAATAAATTTAGATATAAAACTTTAAGATTATCTAATAATAGATTTTTAATATTTAGTAATATTATAATTATTTTATAATTAAAAATATTATAAATAAAATAGATATTATTTAATATATTTTTAAAATTTATATAATTAATATATTCTTAAAAAAAATTATAAACTTTATTATAATTAATATTAAAAAAAAATTATTTTAATAGTTAGATTTTATTATTAAACCATTCTTCTAATAAACCTTTTACTTTATTTTTATATAATTTAAAATTATTAATTAAATATTTAGTTATCTTAATATTAATAATATTAATAATAACAATTTAGATAGTATTTTAATTATTTATAAAAAATTTAATAGTTTTATTTTTATTATTGTTATTTAATACTTTTAGTTTATATATTTTTTTTAAATAAAAATACTTCTAGACCCTCTATTATAATATTTTTATTAAAAGCAGGTTTTTGTTATTTATTATTATTTTATTTTTATAATAATTAATTTAATAATTAAAATACTAAATTAATTTCTTTTTAGATAAATACTAGTACTCTTAGCTAAAACTTAACTATTACTATAAAACTAAATATTAAAAAACCTAAACTCTACTAAAATCACTATATTTAAAATCTTTATTTTTAGTTAGCTTAGACCTAAACTCACCAAAACTAACCAAAATATCCAAATAAATCTCTACTATCTAGTATAACCTTCTATTATATATAACCCCTAAAATTTTAATATTATAATATTTTTTTTTCTTAGACTAATAATATTATTATAATAATAAAATTTTTTTAAAATATTATCAAAAAAAATTAAAAATATTATCAAAAACTCTTATATAACTATTTAATATATTTTAGTATCTAAATTCTCTATTTATAATAATATAAGAGAGTAGATTTTATAAATAATTTATACAATAAACAATATAAAAATATAATATTTAAAAAATATAGAATCTAAAAGCTATAAGATTATAAATATATATTATTTATCAAAAAAACCCCTTAAAACAAAATTAATAATAATAAATTAACTAATAATAAAATATTTGTCTCGTGAACCAGATGCCAATCCTAGTTTACGAGACAACCCACAACACATAATTTAATTAAATAATTAAGGAGATATTCTACTTTTAATTTTAAAAAGTGAGTTTTAATAAAAATCCTATATAAAAAATAATTTGGAAAAAATCTATAAAAATTAATCAAAAAAACTAACAAAAAAATTAATAAAAAAATTAATAAAAAAATTAATAAAAAAATTAATAAAAAATTAATAAAAAATTAATAAAAAATTAATAAAAAAATTAATATAAAAATTAATAAAAAAAAAAAAAAAAAAAAAAAAAAAAAAAAAAAAAAACAATAAAAAGTAAATAAAATCAATAAAAAAAAAAAAAAAAAATTAATAAAAAATAACAAAACTATTATTATAAAAAAAGTAATAAAATTTTATTACAAAAAATAAATATATATATATATATATATAATAGCTATTCAGTCGGGTTTAAGTGGTGCAACGCACCCTTCTAGTTTATTATATTAAATATTTTAAAACATAAAATAATTATTGTATATATTATTATAACAATATTAAATTAAAAAAATGGGAGAAAATAATATAGATTAAATAAGTCTTAAAATATATTCTAAAATAAATTAAAAAATTAATATAAAAATATAAAAAAAATAAGATAATTTATAAAGAAATAATAAAAACAATTATCTTAATTAAAATAATAATTTTGATAAAATTAAATATATTATAAATAGTAAATTTAAAGAATTATTTTATATATTATATATAATATATATTAGATTCTTTAGTATATATAAAGAATAAAAAAAATATTTAAAAATTATTTTTATTAAAAATTATTTTTATTAAAAATTATTTTTATTAAAAATATATAAAAAAAATATTAAAAACAAAAATTAGATATTTTTATAATATCAATAATAAGTGGCTGGTATAGATAAGTAAGTGGTATAGCTTTTTATTTTATTCTAATAAAAAATCTAGCTATATCACCACTACCAAATAATTTTTTATTTTAAAAATAGGAAATTATTTATTTAGATTTTGAAAATATTTATTGGTAGATTTGAATATTATATCTAGTCTTATTATAGTTATTATAGTAATATATATATATAATACTATTTTTTAATTAAAGAATATACTAGTATTTTAAAAAGGTTAATTATTTAATTATTTTATTTATAATATTATTATCCAGGATTCTATTAATCTAATATATAATTAATATATTTTTATATTATATATACTATTTTTTTAATTACTAATACTTATTTAACAGTTTATTTATAAAGTAAAATATTATATTTTTTATATATATAAATATTATTTAGTATATTATTATCTATACTTTTTTAAATAATTGGTTCACAATTATTAGTAATAATATAAGAAAACTATTCTAATACTAGATAATCTAGTTTTTAATTAAACCTATTTATAGGTTAGTTTTTAATAAATTTAATAACATTTTTATAATCTAAACAACTACCACATTTATAATACCTAAATATAAATTTACTAAAATAACTAACATATTCCACAAGCGAACAGACCACACAAGCGAGCAGACCACCCCATATAAACCAACACCCTATCAAAACACTTTTTATTAATAACTTAATTAATAATTAATTTAAAATTAGAATAAAATTAATCTTGTTTATATAAACTATTATAAATCTAAAAATATTTTTTTAAATTTTTTTTATATTAAATTAAAGAAATATATAAGGGGGGTAGTCCGGTCGCTTGTCTGGTCCAGTCGCTTATTGTTGACGTTACTAGTAATTATATATTTAGTTTTAATAAAATTCTATTAAAATTATAAGGCATAATATTAATTCTAATAAAACTATTATATATATTTTTAAATATTATTATAATAGTAAATATTTTATAAAACTTAGAAAAAAACTTTAATTTAGAGATATGGCTAATATATGTATATATTAAAGTCTCTATCTTATAATTATATACCTACTTTAATAACTTAAAGCAGCCAATATTTAATAACTAAAGAATATATAAAAAATATAGTAGTATACAAATAATAATAATCTTTTATTCTTGGTAGTATAATTTGAAAGTCACTAAATAATAATTTTTGTAGTTGTTTAGAATTAATAACTAATAGTTTAAAAAGTAATACTATACTATAAATTTATTAAAATATTTTAGCCATTCAAAAGCTAGCTCATTTATCATCTAACTATTATTAAAAAGTATAACTATTTAATTTTTTAATAAATTAATTTTTATATATTAGTTTACTAAATAATATTTTTTAATAAAAATAATAAACAATAACACCATATATCCTTTTATACTTATCCCTTAAATAACTATTACCTATTTATAGCTCTTAAGTTACACAAACTTTGCTTTATTATATGTTTTAGTGTTTATTACCATAGTAGTTATAAATATTATACCTATTATAAAGCTAGTCTTATTAAAATTATAAATATTATTATTTATAATATTATATTTGGTTTTTACCACCTTTATTAGCTAAAACTATTTATTTATAAACACCAGATTTTTATATTTTATTTATTAATAATTATATTTTTTAGAGAAATATATTTATAACTCTAGATAATATTTAATAAAGTTATTGGCTTATTTCTTATTAATATATTAAGTACTATCATCACCATATATTAACAATAGTTGATTAGCTATATCCTCCATATTAAACAACCTAAAATGAAAAAACTATATAAATAACTTAAATATATATTAAACAACAATATTCTTTTTTAATTGTATAAGATTCTATAACTTTGAGATACTTTTATTATATAAAAGATAGCTACTATAACAATATATTAAGGTTTTATATAAAACATCATATAATTTAATAACTATTCAAATGTTTAAAGTTTCATTTTTTTTTAATACTTTAATAACTAAAGTAATATGGGATTTAGCTATAGTAGTAACCATTATTATAGTTATGATAATATATAATATCAAAAGTAACTTATCAGGGGTACCTCAAGAGATATGCTGGTCACTTGTCTGTGCCAGCCGCTTATCATTGACGTTAAATATTATATATACTATTTTATAAAATACAAGAATAAAAAATAATATAATTATAGATATTTTATAAAAAAAAATATATATTTATTACAATATCTTTATAATTTTGATAGATTAAAAATAATTAAAAAACATATCTACTAATATAATAAAAAAAAAAAATATTATTAATACTAGAAATATTTTAAAAACAACTTTATTAGTTAGTAAAATAAAAACAAATATATAAAATAATATTTTATAGAAATATAATAAGAAGTAATTAATAATTTAAATTATAAATTAAAAAATTAAATATATTTTAAAATTAATAAAAGTATATTAAAATAAAAATTTTAAGTTTCTAATAAAAAAAGTTTACTTTTATTTTATTAATTTTTAAAAATTTTATAAAAATTTTAATAAATAATAAAATAGAAGAAAATTATATTTTTATTATAATAATATAAAAATATTAATTTAAAATATAATAAAAATCTAATATTTATTAAATCACTATTTTTTTATATTAAACTTTAGGAAAAGTTATTTAGAAAATAATTTTTAAATTATTTATTAGTAAATATTTAAAAAAATATATTATTAATATTTTAGATTTTTTAAAAAATATTCTACTAATTCTTAGATTTTTATAATTAGTAAAATACAATCTTAATATTAATTAAAAAAAAAATTATTTTTAATAATTATAATTATTAAAAAATTATTAGAATATAATTAATTAATAAAAATATTTTTTAAAAAAAATATTTATAATTTATAATACATTTATCTAAAAAAGAAATCAGAAATAAATATAAATATAAATTAAAAACTTTATAATAAATATAAATCTAAATTAAGAAGTTATGTGTAATAACTAAAAGATTAGATATTTTTAAATGCCCGACTGAAAAGGAGGGAACTAGTTGAGCTCCCTGGTGCGCGAGGGGCACCCACACCAAAATCCGCAGAGCAATAGACCAGAAAAAATATGTTATTTTTTATTGACTTAGAAATTTTTAATGTTTTATCTTCTGGAGGCTAGGATCTAGAATATTTTTTTATGTGTTAGGTTATGAGGTTACCAATACTACTAATACTACTGTAAATTAGTATAGTATTTATTAAATTGTTTATTAAAATTTTAGTTATATATAACTTTAAAAAGGAAAAGACAGTACAGTCATTTTTAGTCGGGTTTAAGTACTGCGCCAGCAGCCTTCTAGTAAATATTTAAAACAAAAATATACTTTTTAATCTATACTAAAAAAATAAACTTTATCAAAAATCAATTTATTTAAATATTTAATATTTTTATAAAAAAAATACAACTAAAATTTATATCTATTTATAGATATACTGACTAAAAAGTAGTAGTATTTTAAAAATATATTAAAAAAAATCTTAAAATAAGATATAGATAATCTTTTAATTTATTAATAAAATATTTTATTTTGTTTGTAAAAAAAAAAGATTTAAATAAATTATAAATTTATATTGATTATTAAACTTTTAATATAATAATTATTAAAAATAAAATTTTTTTATTTGCCCGACTGTTAAGGCTGATTAAACTCCCCGGTGTCTCCAAGCCAGTTTTTCTACCAAATTTTATAAGGGCAATAGCCTGACAAAAATGTGTTGTTTCTTGATATTCTTGGTAATAATATAGCTACATAGTTATAAACATAGTTATATAGCCACAAACACAGCCACACCTAAAAGAGTAATAAATAAATAAACAAACTTAACACAATATAATAATATAAAATAAATTAAAAATTATTTATAGATTATTATATAATAATCCCAGTTTACCCCTATAACACATAATTTAATTAAATAATTATAGAGATATTCTACTTTTAATTTTGAAAAGTGAGTTTTAATAAAAATCTCTATATAAAAAATAACTTGGAAAAAAAATAAAAAATTAAAAAAAAATTTAAAAAAATTTAAAAAAAAAAATTTAAAAAAAAAAAATTATAATAATAATTAAAAAATAGTTAATTAAAAAATAATTAATTAAAAAATAATGAACAACAGCAGAAGCAGCTTTACAGTCGGGTTTAAGTGGTGCAGCGCACCCTTCTAGTTTTATTAATAAATCCTTTAATAAAATATTAAGTATTATAGTTTATATAAAACTTAATCTTATTAATATATATTATAATATTAGAATTAATCTTAAAAAAAAATAGAAAATTATTTTTCAAATAAAATATAAATTATTTAAATATTTAATTATATTATTTAGATTAACTAATAACGTCAATGATAAGCGAATGGATCAGACAAGTGAGTGGATCACCTTACTACCCTATCTTAATGAAAATACTGATTTTACTACTATAATACTATAGTTTTAGGCTAGATATATATTAAATAACTTATTTATATACTTAAAATATCTTTTGATATGTTTGAATATTATGTTTAGCTTTATTGTATTAATTGTAGTATAATATTTTTCTAGAGCTTTCTTCTGGTTGTATGTTGTTTTAATAGTTTTTTGGTTTTATCTATTTATACTATTTATTTATAGTGTTTTAATTTAATATATTACCTACTTAGTGTATGGTGAGTATGTTTCTATGTTGTATATGTTGTTTTTTTGTTTGTTGTTGTTTATTTAATACTTTATTAATAGAGTGTAGTATTATGTTCTCTGTATGTATAAGTACTAATTAATATATTATAGTCTGTGTTTTTTTAGATAATTAGTTTATAGTTGCTAGTAGTAATATAGGAGAGCTATTTTGGTATTGGGTAATTTGGTTTTTAATTAGGTTTGCTTATAGGCTAGTTTTTAATAGGTTTAATGGTATTTTTGTAGTCTAGGTAGTTGCTGTATTTACAGTATTTAAATATGAATTTACTAGAATAATTATTGATAACTGTATATTTAGCTTTAATAAAATTTTATTAAGATTATAAGGTATAATACCAGTTTTAGTAAAGCTACTATATATATTTTTAAATGTTATTATAGTAGTAAATGTCTTGTAAAATCTAGTAAGAAACTCTAGTTTAGAGATATGGTTAATATATATATATACTAAGTTCTCTATCTTATGGTTATATATCTATTTTAATAACCTAAAGTAGTTAATATCTAGTGGTTGGAAAATATATAATAAATATAGTAGTATATAGATTGTAATAATCTTATACTTTTAATAGTATAGTTTAAAGGTAATAGAGTGGTGGCTTTTATAATTATTTAGGATTAATAGCTGGTAGTTTAAAATATAGTGTTATATTGTAAATTTATTAAAGTATTTTAGTTACTGTAGAGTGAATTTGTTTGTTGTTTAGCTATTATTAGAAAGCATAATAATTTAATTTATTGATAGTTTTGTTACTGTATACTAGTTAATTAAATGGTGTTGTCTAACAAGAACAATAAATGGTGGTATTATCTAACCTTTTGTATTTATTTTCTAGATAATTGTTACTTATTTGTGATTCCTAGACTATACTAGCTTAGCTTTATTGTGTGTTTTAGTACTTGTAATAATAGTAGTTATAGATATTATGTTTATTGTAAAACTAGTTTTATTAAAGTTGTAGATGTTATTGTCTGTGATACTGTACTTGGTTTTTATAGCCTTTATTAACTAAAATTACTTGTTGATAAGTACAGGATCTTTGTATTTTGCTCACTAATAATTGTATTTTTTGGATAGATGTATCTATAACTCTAAATGGTATTTAACAAAATTACTAGCCCATCTTTTACTGATGTGTTGTATATTATTGTTATTATGTGTTAGTAGTAGCTGGTTGGCTATATCTTTTATATTATCTAGCTTAGGATGAAAAGACTGTATATATAGTTTAAGTATATATTGAATAATGGTATCCTCCTCTAATTTTATAAAGTTTTGTAATTTAGGGATACTGTCACATCATAAAGAGTGGCTATTATATCAGTAGATTAAGATGGTATAAGGGATATTATAATGCTTAGCAGTAACTCAAATACTTAATTCTTGGTTTTTTTTCATAGTTTCAATAACTAGAAGAATTCTGGATTTAGTTATAGAGGCAGGCATTGCGGTGGTTATGGAGGTATAAGGTATAGGAGAAGTGGTGGGCGTATAGGTGTGGTGAGGTGATCCGCTCGCTTGTCTGATCCGTTCGCTTATCATTGACGTTATTTAGTTAATATAAACTATAATAAAAATATATTTATAATAAAAACTTTTTTTTTAACAATAATTATTAAAAATATATTATAAATATCTTAAATACCAAACTTAATATAATAATAAAAAAAATTTTAAATTAATAAAACATTAAAATAAGTAATTTAAATAGTAAAAATCTACCTTAAATTATTTTTAAATTATATATAAAACAATTAAATAAAACCATTATTTATAATAGAATTTACTTATAATTTATTAAAATATTTAATTATAAATTATATATTTTATAAAATATTATAAAACTAGAACCTATAAACTATATAATTAATTTTATTTATAAAAAAAAAATATTTAATATAAAAAAATATTCTAAATCTATAAATAAATTTTATAAATATTTAAAAAATAATTTAAACTTTATAATCTAAATTATATCCTACTATTATAATAAAAAAAAATATATTTCTTTAAAAAAAAAAAAAAATTATTTACTTACAAAAAACATTAAAACAAAAAGATTTAATTAAAAATGCCCGACTGAAAAGGAGGGGGTAACTTTATACTCCCTGGTGTGTGTAAGGGAAGCCTACCAGTAAATTTTGCCTGATAATAGTTTGTAAAAAAAGTGTTGTTTCTTGGTATTTTTGGTGTTTGTTGTTTTTAGTCTTAGCCTTTGATTTTAACTCTTGGTTTTGGTTCTTGGCTTGGTTTAAAGTATTAGAATTGTATAAAATAAGAGAGTTTGGGGAAAGCTTTAATATTTTAAGATATAAGGTTTATAATTGTTACAAATTTTTTTGTAGTTAAAGGAAGGTGTTTAGTTTGTAAAACAACCTAGCTGTAAGAAGTGTCTGATTGTTCTGCAGACAGTAATAGTTTTTTTTTAGTCAGGTTTAAGTGCTGCGCAAGCAGCCTTCTAGTTTGATTTTTAAAAATTTAAATTATATAACGTATTCCACAAGCGAGCGGACTACACAAGTGAGTGGACCACCTCTCAACACTGGTGTGACTATTTTTTTTTTGTACTATATTACTTTTATAACTACTATTATGACTGCTATTATGACTGAATTTTAAATTATTTTAGCTATTAAAGTTTTGGAAAAAAATTAAAAATTAAATATTTAAATTACTACTAAGCTTTATAATATCTTTTATACTATTTTATTATATTAGTATAATGGCTGTACTTTGAAGGCAGACAATATTCTTAAATTATACAACTTTATAAAATTAGAAGAAGATGTTATTATTTAATATATATTTAAATTATTTATATAGTTTTTTTATTTTAAATTAAATAGTATAGAAGATATAGCTAATTAATTATTATTAATATATACTAATAATAGTATATAATATATTAGTAAGAATTAGGTGGTAAATTTTATAAAATGCTATCTAGAGTTTTAGATATATTTATCTAGAAAGTATAATTATTAGTAAACTAAATACAAAAATCTGGACTTTATTTAAAAATAGTTTTAGTTTTTATAAGTAATAAAAGTAAAATATAGTATTATAGATAATAATATCTATAATTTTAATAAGATAAATTTTATAATAAATATAATTTTTATAACTATAATTATTATAGGAGTTGAAATATATAATAAAATTAAACTAGTATAATCTGGGAATTATGAATAGATAATAGTTATTTAAGGGATAAATATAAAAAGTTGGGTAATATTGTTATTTATTATTCTAGTTAGCTAATACTATTTAGTTAGTTAATATATAAAAATTAATTTATTAAATAATTAGGTTATTATATTCTTTAATAATGGTTAAATAATAAATAAAGTTACTATAGAGTGGTTAAAGTATTTTAATTATTTTATAGTGTGGTACTGTATTTTAAACTACTAGTTATTAATCCTAGATAGTTATAATAGTTATTATTTAATATCTTTTGAGTTTTATTATTAAGAGTATAAGATTATTATAATTTATATATTGCTATATTTTTTATATTTTCTTTAATTATTAGATGTTGGGTGTTTTGGGTTATTGAAGTAGGTGTATAGTTATTAGATAAAAGACTTAATATATGTATATATTAATTATATTAATAAATTAGAGTTTTTTTTTGGGTTCTATAAGATATTTATTGCTGTAATAATATCTAAAAATATATATAGTAGCTTTGTTAGAACTAATATTATATTTTATAATTTTAATAAGGTTTTTTTAAAACTAGATGTGTAGCTGTTAGTGTTTATTTTAATGAATTTATATCTTAATACTATAAATATAGTAATTATCTGGATAATAAAAATCCTAATAAATCTTTTAGAAGCTAGTTTATAATTAGAATTTATCAAAAATTAGATTATCTAGTATTAGGATAGTTTTTTAATATTATTATTAGTTGCTATGGACTAATTTACTAAAGGAATATAGATAATAATATACTAACTAGTGTTTATATAAGTAGAAAACACAACACTACACTTTATTAATAAAATATTAAGCAAGTGCTGACAAACAAAAAGATAGTGTATATAGTATGGAGGCATGTTTATTATACACCAGGTTAATAAAATCTTGGATAATAATACTATAAATAGGTAAAATAAACAGGTAAAACATCTAAACCATCAAAGTAACCCCCAGTTAGAGGCTATTTTTAAAAGGATAATTTACTATAGTAGTTGTGGTAAACCTAAATATAATATTTAAATATATTAATAGATATTTTAAGTATATAACCAAACAAATTAACATATATATAGTCTAGTGTAATAGTAATATAACTATGAAGCCAGTGTTTTTGTTGGGGTGGGGTATTGAGGTGGTCTGTTTACTTGTGTGGTCCGCTTGCTTGTGGAATACGTTATTATAATTAAAAAATTAAATAAATATTTTTTTAAATTTTATATTTTTAAAAATTTTAAAATCTATAAAATATTTTATATTACTCTACTTAAGCTTATATCTAATAAATTTTTTTTAAAAAAAAAAAAATTAAAAAATTAAAAAAAAACAACTATAATAAATATAAAATGAAAAAAAATCTTAAATTATAAAAATAATCTAAAAATATTAATTAATAAAATTTTGATTAGATAAAAAGATTATCCACCAAAAAAACAATATTTTATTAAAATTTATTAAATAATATTTTAATAAATTTAATATTTATTAAGTAGGGTAAGATCTATAATAATTTTAAAAAAGATTTAAAAAAAATATTAAAAATATAAAAAATTAATTATAATAATATAATTAGTTATATAAAATAAACTTATTTTATCTTAGAATTATATTTTTTAATATTAAAATTATTATTAAATATAAAAAATTTATATATATATATAAATTTTTTTTTAAGGTATAAATTAATTTATCTATAATTTTATAAATATTATCTTAATGATAAGAAATTTTATTTAAAATATTAATATTTGTTTAAATTTTAAAATAAAAATATAATATAGCTAGTTTAAGAATTAGTATCTTTTAATAATTAAAATAAATAAGATATATTATTATTATAATAAAAAAATAAAGAAAACCAAAATTATAAAAAAATAAAATTTATTTATTTTATTTTTTTCTAACAAAACTTTATAAAATAATTCTTAAAATTATATATATAATATAGTATAAACTAGTATTAATTATATTTAGTAATGTATATATATATTAAAAAAATATTATATTAAATATTAAAACTTATATTATTATTATTTAAAAAAATTTTAAAATCAAAAAATTCCAAATCCTAAATATTTTTTTAGAGATATTCTAATTTTATATTTAAAAACTTTTTATTTTTTTATAAACTTTTTTTTAATATATAATTTTACTTAATTTATTATTAAGAAAGGATACTTTTTTTTAATATAAAAAATCTAAAAAAATATTTTGGTAGTTTTGGAAATAACTTTTAGTAGTTTAGTTTATTTAATTTTTAAAAATTTTAATTCTTTTTTTTTCTCTAGATTTAACAAAAAATTTAATTTATTATAATGATATTAATATTTATTAATAAAAGAATTCTAAAAAAAATATATATATATCTATATTTAGAAATTATAATATAACTATTATTAAAATATATATAAAATATATATTTTTGATTTTAAATAAGAAAAATAAAATAATTAATATTTTTTTATTATAAAACTTATATATAATAATAAAATATTAATTTTACTTTTTAATCTAATTAGTTTGTTTAATATAATATTTAAAGATAGATTTTTTGTGATAATTAATAAATCTAATAAGATTATATTATATAAAAAATATATTAAAAAAAAAATATAAATTATTTAAAGATTTTAAAATTATATTATATTATATCTAGAGCTCAATCCGGTTCCGGGTTAACCCGGAACCTGTGGGTTGTGTTGCGCTGAGAAACTAATCTATTTTAACTTAGAATCTATTATAACCTGGAAAATAGGTTTAAATAAATAATTTGAAAATAAGTTTTTTTTTTAGATTAATTTATCTTTAGACTAGATTATTTGCTTTTAGAAATTAAGTATATAAGACTAAAGTATATATAAAATAATAAATATTTTTAAAAAAATTTAATAGATTAAAACTTTAAAAGTAAGTGTTATAATATATATAAAATAATATTAAAATTAAATTTATTTAATTATTTAAATAATTTATTAAAATTAGAAATTAGATTAATTAGAAAGTAGTAAAAATAATTGAATTAGTATTTAAATATTTAAAAAAGAAATTTAAAAAATAATAATAAAGAATTTTTTTTATTATTAATTATAAAATTAGTTAAATTTTTTTTACTAGAAGGCTGCTCCCGCAGCACTTAAACCCGACTAAATCAACCTGGGCCCTGCCTGTGTGGCTGCGTCCGCAACCTTCTACTTTAACTTTACGACAAAATCAACTCAAAATTCCGCATTCAGTCAAAACCGGGAGGGATCAGGAAAACGTAGCCTAGCGCTCGGTAATGCGTGGGATAGCCGAGCGTTTGGGATGGGGCATATGGGGCAGTCTGGGCAAAATTTGCCCAGTTTGGGGTGGCGCGCTGGTAAGTTCAATGGTAACCCTCCCATTCAGTCGGGCATTAGAAAAAAATTTAAAAATTTTAGTAAAATTAAGATTTGGTATTATTAATATTAATATTATAATAGCTAGTGTTAATATAATATATATTTTCTGAATTATATATATTAGATCTATTTATACTAACTCTAAGTCTAATATAAGTAATAATATACTAATTATATAGTAAAAAAGAAAATAAAATCTAGTTATATAAAAATAATAAGTCTTTTTTTAAAATACTAACGTATTCCACAAACAAGTGGATCACACAAGTAAACAGACTATTTTAATATCCTACCCTAGCAAAAATACTGGCTTTACAACTATACTGTCATTACACTAGGCTATATATATGTTAGTTTGTTTGGTTATATATTTAAAATACCTATTAGTATATTTAAATATTATATCCAAACTCACTACAACTACTACAACAAATTATTTTTTTAAAAATAATTTTTAGCTGGGAACTGTTTTGATAATTTAAATATCCTATTTATTTATTTTGTTTATTTATAATATTATCATCTAAGATTTTATTAACCTAGTATATAGTAAACGTATCTCTATATTATATATATTGTTTTTTTGTTTGCTAGTACTTGCTTAATATTTTATTAATAAAGTATAGTATTATATTCTTTACTTGTATAAGTACTAGTTGATGTATTATTATTTATATTTTTTTAATGAATTAGTCTATAACAGCTAGTAATAATATTGGAAAACTATCTTGATATTAAATAATCTAGTTTTTAATAAATTTTGATTATAAGCTAGCTTCTAAAAAATTTATTAAGGTTTTTATTATCTAGATAGTTACTACATTTATAATATTAAAATATAAATTTATTAGGATAGATACTAACAACTATATATTTAGCTTTAAAAAGACCTTATCAAAATTATAAAATATAATATTAATTCCAACAAAACTATTACATATATTCTTAAATATTATTACAGTAATAAATATTCTGTAAAACCCAAAAAAAAACTCTAACTTACTAATATAATTAATATATATACATATTAAATCCTCTACTTAATAACTATATGCCTACTTCAATAGTTTAAAACACCCAATATCTAATAACTAAAAAAAATATGAAGAATATGGTAACATATAAATTATAATAATCTTATATTTTTAATAGTAAAGTTCAAAAAATACTAAATAATAATTATTATAACTATCTAAAATTAATAACTAATAATCTGAAATATAGTACTATATTATAAAGTAATTAAAATATTTTAACTATTCTACAACAATCTCATTTATTATTCAGCTGTTATCAGAAAGTATAATAACTTAATTATTTAATAAATTAGTTTTTATATACCAACTAACTAGATAGTATTAATTAATTAAGATAATAAATAGTAATATTGCCTAACTTTCCATATTTATTTCCTAAATAATTGTTACTTATTTGTGATTCTTAGGTTGTACTAGTTTAGCTTTATTATATATTTTAGCTCCTATAATAATTATAATTATAAAGATTATATTTATTATAAAATTTATTTTATTAAAATTATAAATATTATTATTTATAATATTATATTTTATTTTTATTATTTATAAAAACTAAAACTATTTTTGAATAAGATCCAGATCTTTATATTTAGTTTATTAATAGTTATACTTTCTAGATAAACATATCTAGAACTCTAAATAATATTTTATAAAGTTTACTACCTAATTTTTACTAATATATTATATATTATTATTAGTATATATTAACAACAGCTAATTAACCATATCTTCCATATTATCTAATTTAAAATAAAAAAACCATATAAATAACTTAAATATATACTAAATAATAATATTTTTTTTTAATTTTATAAAGTTTTGTGATTTAAAGATACTATTTATTTTTAAAATACAGCTATTATATTAGTATAATAAAATAGTATAAAAAATATTATAAAATTTAGTAACGTCAACAATAAGCGACTGGACCAGACAAGCGACCGGACCACCCCCCTTGTATATTTCTTTAATTTAATATAAAAAAAATTTAAAAAAATATTTTTAGATTTGTAATAGTTTATATAAACAAGATTAATTTTATTCTAATTTTAAATTAATTATTGATTAAGTTATCAATAAAAAGTGTTTTGGTAGGGTGTTGGTTTATATGGGGTGGTCCGCTCGCTTGTGTGGTCCGCTCGCTTGTGGAATACGTTAGTAGTTTAAATATTTAATTTTTAATCTTTTTTTAGAGTTTTAATAACTAAAATAATTTAGGATTTAGTTATAGTAGTAATTATAATAGTAGTTATAGAAATAATATAATATAGAAAAAGAGTAGTTATATTAATATTAAGAGGTGGTTTGCTCATTTGTGTGGTCCACTTGCTTGTGGAATACGTTATATAATTTTTATTTTTTTTATTATATTAAAAAAAAAAAGATAATAAATCTTATATTATATATCTAAAGAAATAAATAGTTTTAGAAATTTTATAAACTATCTTTTAATAATAATAATAGGATTTAATCCACCAAAAGAAAACCAAAAATTAATTATATATAAAAAAAATCTATAGTAGAAGAATTAAAAAAATAACTCACAAAACAATAAATTTTTTTTTATGTAAAATAATTTTTAGATATAAAGTAATAAATGGAATAACAAACAATAAAATTCTAAGATTATTAGAAAATAAAAGAATAATTTTTCTCTTATTTAATAGTAGATCAGTACTATTAGTAAATAATATAAAAAATTTATAAGAGAATTAATTAAAAAAGTTTTTTAGTTTTTCTAAACTATTCTCTAGAAATTCTAACTTTTTACTATTAAATAGATTTATTAATAATAGTAAATTTTTGAAATGAATGCTAAAACTATCATTATTATCAAGAATAATTAGATATTAGTAATATTTTATTAATTTGATATTATTATTGTTAATATTGTTTAAAAGAAAATTTTTATTATTATTAATATTTTTAATCTTATATACTTTTTTATGTTTTTAATATTATTTCTATTTTTTTAATTTTCTTTTAACCAGGAACTCTTATTTATATTTTTTTTTTTTTAAATTAAATATATAGGTATTTGGCTTTAAAAGTTAACACCTTATTTAAATAAATCTTATATCTACAAATAATAAAAAAAAAAAATAATAAATTTATATATTTTTTAATTTAATTATTTAGTATTTTTTATATATTACATATATATTCAAAACTATAATAAAAATAAAAATATTAATAATATAATTAAGTTTAATAAAATAAAATAAAAATATATCTTCAAATTAAATAATTAAAAATCATTCTACTACTTCCTACAAAACACTAAATAAATTAATTATAAAACAAAAATCTAAAATATTATTAATATTATATATAATATTCTAGATTACTTTTATAAATAATAATTTTAATAAAATTATATTTATAAACTTTTATTATTATTATACTTTTTATAAAATTTTGACTATAAAATTATTTTAACATTATTATATTTATAAAATAATAATAATTTATATATATAAAATTTAATATTTACTTCTTAGTCTAATATACTTTTTTTTTTAAATAATATAGATTTTATTATTATAATAATTTTATAAAATATTTTTTTATTTTTATTAAGTTATTTATCTTTATTACCTTTATCAGATTTTTTATTATTATTATTAAAATATTTATTTTTATTATTATTATTATTAATTTATTTATATTTTTTATTATTTTTAATTAACGTATTCCACAAGCGAGCGAACACCCCAAGTGAGCGAACACCCCAACACCCCACCAAAACCTTTTTATTAATATTCTAATTAATATCTCTTAAAAAATTATAAAAAAAATATCTTTCAACTAATATAAATTAAAATCAATTCATTATATTTTTTTACATTTTTTAAATATAAAAATAAATTAATAATAATTAATTTAAAATTTTTAAAAAACAGCATATAATCTTAAGTGTTTGCCAGTAAATATCTTTATTATATATAAATAAAAATCTTTAAAAATAAGAAATCTATTAAATAAATATATAATCTAGGCCTGTACAAAACCTCTATCTATTATATTAAAAATTAAGATTTATAGATTTTGCTAAAGTTAGCACAACACACTGACTACACACTAGCTATTTTTTATTATAATTATATATAAAAATATAATAAAAAAAATCCTAAAATTTTTTTTTAAATTAAAGTAAATTAATATTTTATTTTATAATTTTTTTTAAATTTTTTTAATAAAAATTCAATTTTTTATAAAATTTTATTATAAAAATTAAAAATATTGATATTAAATTATATAATATATAAAAAAAAATTAAAAAAATAAAAATAAAAAAGTTTTAATATATTAAATTCAAATTTATTTTTTTAATTTTTTTAATTATATTTATGTATAATTATTTTAAAAAAATAGTTAGTGTGTTGTGCCAACTTTAGCAGAGTTTCTAGAACTTAATTTTTATTATTATAAATAGTAGCTTTAAACAGGCCTAGATTATATCATTATTTATTAGATTTTTAATTTTTAAAGATTTTCGTTCGTAAATTATTTAGATATTTAGAGTCAAACAATAAAAAAATGTGTTGTTTTTAACAATATTTAAAATAATTATTATTAATTTAATATTAATATTAAAAAATAAAAAAAAATACTAATTAGATTATTTTAAACTATTATTTAAAGAAGTAATTTTTCTATAATTTTATAATAAATATTTATTAATATATTAATAAAAAGGTTTTTGGTGGGCTGGGGGGGTGTTCGCTCGCTTGGGATGTTCGCTCGCTTGTGGAATACGTTATATATTTTAAAAGTATTATAAAAAACTAAAATATAACAAAAACTATAATAAAATAATATAAAATTATAGATTTCTTAGATAATAAAAAGAATTATAATAAAAAAGTTTTAGAATTTTAAAAAATCTAAAATAAAAATAAAATAAAACTTTATATATAACGTATTCCACAAGCGAGCGGACCACACAAGCGAGCAGACCACTTCAACACCCTACCCCAGCAAAAATATTGGCTTTATAGCTATATTACTATTATACTGGGTTATATATATGTTAGTTTGTTTGGTTATATACTTAAGATGTTTGCTGGTATGTTTGAATGTTATGTCTAGGTTTATTATAATTGTTGTAGTGAATTATTTTTCTAAAAGTAGCTTTTGGTTAGGGGCTGTTTTGATGGTTTAAATATTTTATTTATTTATTTTATTTATTTATAATATTATTATTTAGGATTTTATTAGTTTGGTGTATGGTAAGTGTGCTTTTATGTTGTATATATTATTTTTTTGTTTATTGGTGCTTGTTTAATATTTTATTAGTAGAGTGTAGTATTGTGTTTTCTATTTATATAAATGCTAATTAGTGTATTATTATTTGTGTTCTTTTAGTGAATTAGTCTATAGTAGCTAGTAATAATATTAGAAAACTATTCTGATGCTAAATAATCTAGTTTTTAATAAGTTTTAATTATAGGCTAGTTTCTAAAAAATTTATTAAGGTTTTGTTATTTAGATGGTTACTATATTTACAGTATTAAGATATAAATTTATTAAAGTAAACATTAGCAGCTACACATCTAGTTTTAAAAAAACTCTATTAAAATTATAAAATATAATACTAGTTTTAGTAAAGCTACTATATATATTTTTAAATATTATTATAGTAGTAAATGTTTTATAAAATTTAGAGAAGAACTCTAGCTTACTAATATAGTTAATATATATATATATTAAGTTTTCTACTTAGTGACTATATACTTATTTTAATAGTTTAAAGCACTTAATGTTTAATAACTAAAAAAAATATGAAGAATATGGTAGTATATAGACTATAATAATCTTATATTTTTGATAGTAAAGTTTGAAAGATGCTGAGTAGTGGCTGTTATGATTATTTAAGATTAATAATTGATAATCTAAAATATAGTGTTGTGTTGTAAAGTGGTTGAAATATTTTAATTATTTTATAATGACTTTATTTGTTGTTTAGTTATTATTGGAAAGTATAATAGTTTAATTATTTAGTAAGTTAATTTTTATATACTAGTTAGTTAGGTAGTATTAACCAGTTAGAATAATAAATAGTGGTACTACCTAATTTTCTGTATTTATTTTCTAAATAATTGTTGCCTATTTATAATTCCCAGGCTATACCAACTTAACTTTATTATATATTTCAACTCCTATAATAACTATAGTTATAGAAATTATATCTATTATAAAGCCTATTTTATTAAAGTTATAGATATTATTATCTATAATATCATACTTTATTTTTATTGTTTATAAAAGTTAAAACTATTTTTAAATAAAGTTTAGGTTTTTATATTTAATTTACTAATAGTTATATTTTCTAGATAAATATATTTAAAATTTTAAGCAGTATTTTACAAAATTTATTATCTAATTTTTACTAATGTATTATGTATTATTATTAACATATATTAATAGTAGCTGGTTAGCTATATCTTTTATATTATCTAATCTAGGATAAAAAGACTGTATAGATAGTTTAAATATATATTAAATAATAATATCCTCTTTTAATTTTATAAAGTTTTGTAATTTAGGGGTATTGTCTGTTTTTGAAGTATAGCTATTATACTAGTATAATAGAATAATATAAGAGATATTATAAAGTTTAACAGTAGCTTAAATGTTTAATTTTTAATCTTTTTCTAGAACTTTAATAACGAGAATAATTTGGGATTTAGTCATAGTAATAGCTATAATATAAAAATAATATAGTATAGAAGAGGAATAGTCGTACTAGTGTTGAGAGGTGGTCTGCTCGCTTGTGTGGTCCGCTTGCTTGTGGAATATGTTAAATAATAAAAGAATTATAAATTTAATTTATTTTATAATATATATATTTAATATATAGAAATTTATAAATAAGATACTATATTATAAAAATAAATATTAATTAATTATAGATATTACTATATTTTTATAATATTTATATTTAAAAAAATATTTTTTAATTTAATATAGTAATATATTTTATTATATAATAAAATACTATATTAAGTTTATTTAATTAGTATAAAAATATTTAAAAAAAAATAATATTTAAAATATTTAATCTTATAAAAATTTTAATATTTGTAAATATACTATTCTATTAAAAATATAATATTATATTATAATAATTATAAATTTATAATATAAATATATAGAAGTTTGAGATTCCAACACATTATTATCTTATTAATTTATTATATTATATTTAATATTTTAAAAAGTATTTTAAGAATTTTTACATCCTATATTATGCCCGACTGAATAGGAGGGGTTTACTTAGAGCTCCCGGGTCTGCGCGACCCGCCGTTTTGGTACCGTGGCGGCCCTATAGCCCTCCCAAAAATGTGTTGCTGAGCGCGCGCTTGGTGGCCTTACCCTACCAAATTTACCTAGGTATATAAGAGCAGCTAGGCATGCTAGGCACAGCATGCTTGGTGTACCCTACTAAACTTATAAAAGTATGCTTGGCATGCTTGGTGCTGTACATACATACACACACACATATTTATACATAAAATTAATTATTAAAAAAATCAATTAAAATTAATTATTAAAAAAATCAATTAAAATTAATTATTAAAAAATGAACAAAAGGCCTTCGGGAGGGGCCGGCGAAGGCGACAGAGTCGCCGAAGCCGGGCCCGACTGAAGGCCTTATATATATATATATAACGGGCCTGTTGATACAATTCAGTTTCAGTCGGGTTTAAGTGCTGCGCTAGCAGCCTTCTTGTTTATATATATTAATAAATAAAATTTATAGTTATAAAGCTTAGTTTATTATAAAAATTAGTAAATAATTATAATATAATATATATTTATTATATAAAAATCTAAAAAAAGAACTTAAAAATTAATATCTAAGATTTAAAATTTAAAAAATTTATTATTACTTTAAATTATTATTATATTTATAGAGTAATACCTTTTTGTATATTCTCTATTATTATAATAATTTATAAGTTTATTAATTTTTTTTATTTTTATAATAAATAACTTTAGATTTATTTAAATTAAAAAATTATTTTAATTTTTAAAGTTAAAATACTTTTAAAAAAAACTATAAATAATACCAACTAACAGAAAAAGTTTAAAAAAAATAAAATAAGTTAAATAGCAAAATATTTATAAATTTAAAATTAATTTTAATAAAAAAAATTAATAATAAAAATTTATATAAAAAATAATAAAATATTTATTAATACCAATAATAATAAGAAAAAAGTTTAACAAGAAAAATAGAAAAAGAAGTATATAGCTTTAATATTTAAAAAAGAAATTAAAGTAAATAAAATCAAATAAAAAAAAAGAATAGGTTAATTTTTATTAATATAATAAATTAAAATAATATTAAAATATATTTAGATAGAAAATTTACAAAAAAAAGATTATAGATAGTTAGTTATTAATAATAATCTTAATAATTCTATTAGTAATTAGTAAAAAAAATTTTAATAAAAATTATAAATTTTATTATTAAATAATTAAGTTAATTATTTTTAATATAAATTAATAGAAATTATTTAAAGCATAATATAATAATAAATAATAAAATAATAAAAATAATAAAAGAATTATATTTAATAAGTTAAGATATATTTTTATTAATTTAGTATTTAATAATAAAATTATATAAAATACTTTTAAAAAGAAAAATAATAATAAATTAAAAAAAAAAATATTAAAAACAAATAATAAAAAATAATAAAAATAATAAAAATAATAAAAAAGATAAAAATAATAAAAATAATAAAAATAAAAATATAAATAATAAAAATATTTTTATTAAAAAATAAAAAATATTAATAGATAATAAAAATAATTTTCTACTCCTTATAAAAAAATAAAAAATTAAATAAATAAATATTATTAAAATTAATAATAATAATAAAATCATCAACACTAACAATAATATTAATAATATAAAAAATAAGAAATTAAAACTAAAGAATAATAAAAAAAAATAAGAAAATATAATAAATAAAATTAAAATAAAAAATAAAATTAATATTAATATAAAATCTAATAAATAATAAAATTTTTAAAATCTTTAATTTAAATAAGAGAGTTTTTAAATTATTTAATTATTTTTTAATCTTCTAAACCTTTGAGTTGTTTTTTATATTTATATTTTTATTAATTTTTAGATGTTATTTTATTAGTATAAAAATATTAAATATAATTTATAATTATAGTTTTCTTAGTTAAAATAATTAATTTATTATTCTATATATATAGAAATATAAAATTCTTAATATATATAATATATATTAAAAATAAAAGAGTTGATAATATTAATAATAATAACAAAAATAAATATAAAAATAGAAGAATATAATAAAAAAAAAAAATACCTTAAAATTAAATTAATTTTATTTATTTTTTAATTAGTAATATAGTTTCTTTTTTAAGATTAATAATTATAAAAAAATATTAGTGTTTTATTTGCTAAGTTATTAAAATTTATTATAAGAATAGAGTTGGTGGTATAAATTGGGTGTTAATTATTTAATATAACGTATTCCACAAGCGAGCGGACCACACAAGCGAGTGGACCACCTCAACACCCTACCCCAGCAAAAACACCAGCTTCATGGCTACATTACTATTACACTAGGCTATATATATATTAGTTTGCTTGGTTATATACTTAAAATACCTACTAGTATATTTAAATATTATATTTAGGTTTATTATAATTGTTATAGTAAATTATTTTTTTAAAGATGGCCTTTAGTTAGGGGTTACTCCAACAATTTAAATATTTTATTTATTTATCTTATCTACTTACAGTATTATTATCCAGGATTTTATTAGCCTAGTATATGGTAAATATGTTTCTATGTTATATATATTATTTTTTTGTCTGCTGGTGCTTGTTTAATACTTCATTAGTAGAGTGTAATGTTATATTCTCTACTTATATAAACACTAATTAGTATATTATTATTTATATTTTTTTAATAAATTGGTCCACAGTAGTTAGTAATGATGTTAGAGAACTATTTTAATACTAAATAATCTAGTTTTTAATAAGTTCTAATTATAGGCTAGTTTCTAAAAGATTTATTAAGATTTTTATTATCCAGGTAATTACTACATTTACAATATTAGGATATGAATTTATTAGGATAGATATTAGTAGCTGCACATCTAGTTTTAAAAGAACCCTATTAGAATCATAAGGTATAATACTAGTTTCAGCAAAATTATTGTATATATTCTTAGGTATTATTATAATAATAAATATTTTATAGAATCTAAAAAAGAACTCTAGCGTATTAATATAATTAATATGTATATATATCAAGTCTTTTACCTAGTAATTATACATCTGTTTTAATAGTTTAAAATATCTAATATCTAATAACTGAAGAAGATATGAAGAATATGGTAGTATATAGACTATAATAATCTTATACTTTTAACAATAAAACTCAAAAAATGCTAAATAGTGGCTATTATGGCTATCTAGGATTAATAATTGGTAGTCTGAAATATAGTATTATATTGTAAAATAATTAAAATACTTTAATTATTTTATAGTAATCTTATTTATTATCTAACTATTATTAAAGAATATAATAGCCTAGTTATTTAGTAAATTGGTTTCTGTATATTAGCTAACTAGATGGTGTTGACTAACTAGAATAATAAATAGTGGTACTGCCTAACTTTTTATATTTATTCTCTGAATAACTGTTGCTTATTTGTGATTTCTAGGCTGTATCAGCTTAGTTTTATTATATATTTTAGCTTCTATAATAACTATAATTATAGAAATTATGCTTATTATAAAACTTATTTTATTAAAGTTATAGATATTATTATTTATAATATTATACTTTACTTTTATTATTTATAAAAATTAAAACCATTTTTGAATAAAATCCAGATTTTTATATTTAGTTTACTAGTAGTCATATTTTCTAGATAGACATATTTGAAGCTTTAGGCAGCATTTTACAAAGTTTACTATCTAATTTTTACCAATATATTGTGTATTATTATTAGTACACATCAACAGTAGCTAATTAGTTATATCTTTCATATTATCTAATCTAAAATGAAAAGATTATATAGATAATTTAAGTATATACTAAACAATAACATTCTCTTTTAATTTTATAAGATTTTATAATTTAGAAATATTGTCTATTTTTAAAATATAGTTATTATACTAGTATAATAAAATAATATAAAAGATATTATAAAGCTTAGCAGTAATTTAAATACTTAATTTTTGATCTTTTTTCAGAGCTTTAATAGCTAGAATAATTTGGGATTCAGTCATAGTAGTAACCATAATAATAGTTATAGAGATAATATGGTGTGGAAGAGGAATGGTCACACCAATATTAAGAGATAGTCCGCTCACTTGTGTGGTCCACTCACTTGTAGAATACGTTATATTATTGTTTAAATATTAATTAGTAATTTTTTAAAAAAGTTTTAATTTATATTAAAATATTAAATTATTTATTATTAATAATTTTATTTTTTTTATAATTATACTATTATTATTTTTGTTGATTTAATAGATTTTATTAATTATAATTATATTATTTATTTAGAGTTTTTATATATTATTATTGTAAATATTATAGTATTTAAAAATATGTTTATTGTTATTTATAAGATAAAAAATTTATTATTTACTAAAATTTTTAATAAAAATTTTTTTATTAATAAAAATTTTTTTATTAATAAAAATAATAGTTTTTTGAGTTTAAATATAAATAAACTAATCTTTCATCAACCTCTTATTGGGATTTTTAAAATAGAAATAAATTATATATATTAATTAATAATTTATTATTATTATAAAATAAAATAATATATGCCCAACTGAAAGGTAGGGTTTACTAAGAGCTCCTGTGTCCGCACGACCTGCCATTTTGATACTATAGTGGCTTTATGGCCCTCCCAAAAATGTGTTGCTGAGTGTTTACTTAATATTTACTTAGTATTAATCTTATTTAGATTTATCTATACTATATATATTCTATAAATAGAATTTTATTTTAAAAATCTAATTTTTTGTAATGTTTGTGATGTGTTAGTAATATGTTTTGGATTTTTTTTTTTTCTATCTTAATTTATAATAGGATTTGGGTTTCTTTTTTTTTTTTATTTTATTTTCCTGTTTTATATTACTGATTTTTTTATTATATCTATGTTATATTAATATTTATGAGTATAAACTTAACTAGATTATATTCTTGATTATAATATATCCTATATTAATATATTTATTATTATTAATAAAAAGATCTACTTTTTTAATTTTGACTTTTTAATTCTAACTAATTGATTTTCCCTAATTTATAATAAATAAATTAATAAATATAGTAATTAGAAATTATAAATTATAAAGATACTTAATATTATAAAATCTAACAAATTTAATAATATTAAAGAATTTATATATAAATATCTTATTAATTTAAAAATATAGTATTTAAAACTGATTTTATAAATAAAATAGTTTTAATAAGATTATATTTATTAGTAAATTTACAAGATAAACATTTTATTAGTAAATATAACAGATATTAGGTTTCTTTTTTGATTGGATTATATAAATTATAGAAGATAAATTCTCTTATATTATTAATTCTAAGATTAGTAAAATATTATGGTATTTAGTCTGGACTATAATTTCTAATAATTAATATGATCTTGGTTTCAAAAAATTTT
The DNA here is from genome assembly GCA_020064725.1 of Drechslerella dactyloides. Taxonomy (NCBI): domain Eukaryota; kingdom Fungi; phylum Ascomycota; class Orbiliomycetes; order Orbiliales; family Orbiliaceae; genus Drechslerella; species Drechslerella dactyloides. Next base: position 1,790,983 of record JAGTWJ010000017.1, read on the forward strand.
AATAGTATTATAAAAAAATATATCCTATTCTATAAGATATTATACACACCCTTAATACTAAATTCTAATTTAACACAAATAACATTAAGAAATTGTTTAAAAACAAGGAATTATATTAACATATTAATAAATAATTATCTATATCTATTTTTATAATTATTAATAATTTAATTTTCATCTATAATCATAAAATAAATAGTTTTGTGATTATAATTGTAATGTTTTTAAAGGCAGAAAATTATCTTACTAAAGTATTAGATATATTATTTATTTTTAGATTAATTATATCTTTAAAACAAATAGTTTAAATTAAAGAAATTATTAATAATAATATATTTTTAGTTATATATATTATAACTCAAATTTAAGCTATTAGTATTATATTAAATAATTATAATTATTATATATTAAATAATTACCAAGATCAAGATTATTAGCATATACCCTATCAACATAACTTAATTACTGGCTTTGTTTTTGAAATTAAAGACATATTAACTAATATAAATAAGATTTTAATAACGTATTCCACAAGCGAGCGAACACCCCAAGCGAGTAAATACCCTCCCTACCCCACTTTAATAAAAATATTATTTTTACTACTATACTATTGTTAGGATGGTGTAGAAAATTTATGTTGTGTTAGCCTTAATTCTTAAGATGTTTTTTGATAGGTTTGGATATTATGGCTGGGCTTATTATAGTAATTATAATATAGTATTTTTTCAAAGATAGTTTTTAGTTGGGGGTTATTTTAGTAATTTAAATATTTTATTTGTTTATTTTGTTTATTTATAATATTATCATCTAAGATTTTATTAGTTTAATATATAGTAAGTGTATTTTTTTATTATATATACTATCTTTTTGCTTACTAGTACTTAAATAGTACCTAGTTTGTAGAATATAATATTATATTCTTTATTTATATAAATATTAGTTAATATATTATTGTCTATGTTTTTTTAGTAAACTAGTTTATAGTAACTAGTAATAATATTAGAGAGTTATTTGGATATTAGATAATTTAATTTTTAATAAACTTTAATTGTAAGCCAGTTTTTGAAGGGTTTATTAGTGTTTTTATTGTTTAGGTAACTACTGTATATACAGTATTAAGGTGTGAATTCACTGGGGTAGGCACTGATAACTGGATATCTAGTTTTGAAAAGACCCTATTAAGATTGTAAGGTATAATCCTAGTTTTAACAAAATTATTGTATATATTTTTAAATATTATTATAGTAGTAAATATTTTATAGAATCTAGAAAGGAATTCTAGCTTATTAATATGATTGATATCTGTATATATTAAGTCTTTTATTTAGTAATTATATGCCTATTTTAATGGTTTAAAGTACCTAATATTTAATAGCTAAAAAAAATATGAAGAATGTGGTGGTATATAGATTGTAATAATCTTGTGTTTTTGGTAGTAAAGCTTGAAGGTAATTAAATAATAACTTTTATGGTTATCTAAAACTAATAATTGGTAGTTTGAAATGTAGTGCTGTGTTGTAAATTGGTTAAAGTGTTTTATCTATTCTATAGCAAGCTTGTTTGTTGTCCAGCTATTATTAGAGAGTGTAATAATCTAGTCTTTTAGTAAGCTGGTTTTTATATATTAACTAGTTAGGTGGTATTTACTAGCTAAAATAATAAATAATAGTATTGTTTAATCTCTTATATATATTTTCTAAATAATTATTGCTTATTTGTGGTTTTTAGGCTGTACTAGCTTTGTTTTATTGTGGATTTTAGTATCTGTAATAATTATAATAAAAAAGATTATATTTATTACAAAGTCTGTTTTATTGAAATTGTATATATTGTTATTTATAATACTATATTTGGTTTTTATAGTTTGTATAAGTTGTAATCAATTATTAATAAGCTTATAATCTTTGTATTTAGTCTGTTGGTAATTATATTTTCTGGATAGGTGTATTTGGAGTTTTGGATGGTGTTTTATAAAGTTTGCTGTCTAGTTCTTGTTAATATGATGTGAGTTATTGTTAGTATGTATTAATAGTAGTTGGTTGGCTATATCTTCTATATTATTTAATTTAAGATGAAAAGATTGTGTATATAGTTTAAGTATATACTAAACAATAGTGTTTTCTTTTAATTATATAAAATTCTATAATTTTAGTATACTATTGTTCTGTAAAAAGTGTTTATTATACTGGTGGATAAAAATTATTCAAGAAATATTATATAATTTAGTTATTATTGTAGTACTTAATTTTTTGTTTTTTTCTAAAACTCTAATAACTAAAATTATTTAGAATTTAATTATAAAAGCCATCATTATAATAATTGTGGATGTAGGTAATAATAAAAAAGAAAAGGGGGTAAAGTTGCTTGGTAGGGTGTTCGCTCACTTAGGGTGTTCGCTCGCTTGTGGAATACGTTAGAATAATAGGCCTAAGATAGTTATATTTTTATATTAATAAATAATATGTTGCCTAGTTTTAAAATAATTATTTATCAATAATAATAATTATTATCTTATTATATTCTATATATTTTAGAGGAATTCCTTAGTCCTAAGTTATATTATCTAAATTATTTAAAATCTTATATTATTGTTACCTAAATCTACTTAAACAAACAAATTTAAATATATTCTTTTAGGATTATACTATATTTTAATAATATTATGTAGGACAATATTAACAGTTTTTAATATATTTTTAATATTAAATTGGATATTATATCAAAAGATCTTATCAACTAATTAATTTTATAGATAATTAATTAACTATTTCAAAACAAAAAATAGATTAACAATTATATAAAAACCATATATTTATTAAAAGATTAAACTAAAACCTATAAATATTAAATAAATTCCACTTATTAATAAACATTTATAAAGTATATCTATATATATACTATCCATAAAATATATCCATATTTATATATTATAATATTTTTTTAAATAAGAAAAATATCAAATTAAATAATATTTTTAAAAATTTTTATTTTTAATTAATAATTTATCTAGAAATATATTTCTACAATATTATTCTCTTTATTAATATTAAAGCTTTCTATAACTAAGTATTGTCTCGCGAAGCCAGCCCACCAACTTGGCCTGCGAAGCAGGCACGCCGTAGGCGGTCTGGTCTAAAACCTCTGCGACAGGATAAAATCGGGTGTCGGAATTTTTTTTATTGTCGGGAAATTTTTTAGTGTCGGGAAAATTTTTTATTATTTTAAAAGATTTTTTAATAATAATTAAATAGTGTCGGGATTTGTGTCGGGAAAAATCCCGACACGTCGGCTTTTTTTTATTAGCTAAAAACTATTTTTATTAAATTTTAAATAAAAAGTTTTTTATCGGGATTTTTGTCGGGATTTTTATAGCGTCGGGATATATTAAAAAGGCGTCGGAAAACAAAATAATTATTTTTTAAATTTTTTTTGTATAATTCCGACACTAAAAATATAATAAAAAAAATGCCGATATTTATAATACCCGACCTTATCCTGTCGCAGAGATTTTAGACCAGACCGCCTACGGCGTGCCTGCTTCGCAGGCCAAAGTACGGCTGGGCTGGTTCCACGAGACAAAACTAAGAATATAAAACTAAAAAATCTTCTACTATCTAAATTTAATTTTAAAAAACTATTAGTAATTAATAATAAAATTAAAAACTACCTAACTTCTAACTATTTTTCTTAATATCAGGAGAAAGGCTACAATCTTAATAGGCCTAATAAAACATAATTAAATAATCTACTTATACTACACAATAGATTTCTACTATTAGATTTTTATAATATAATACATATAGGTAACATCAGTCATATTATATACTTAATAAAGCTATTAATTTTATAATTCATAAAAGCCAAAATACCTAATTATATATTTAAATTAATAGATTTTAAAACATTAATATATAGAAAGTTTTTACTAAAACTACAATCTTTATATTTAATAAATATAATAATTTAGAACAAGAACCATATAAATTTTTAGAATAAAATAATAAAAGAATTTATTAGTTTTCTTAAAAAAAAGAACTATTATAAAATAATATAAAAAATAATAAAATATTTTATTAATATAATATTTAAACTCTAGTTAATATTCTATATATTTAAATATAATATAAAATCTTTGTTAAATAATAGAGCTAACAATATAAAATATATCAGTATTAATATTAATAATAAAATTATTATTTTAACTAAATAATTATTTATAACTGGCTTCTAAGCTTTTAATATAATACTTAAAAATTAATTTTAAAAAATTAATCTATAATTAATTCATAAACAACAATTATAATATAGTAATATCTAGTAATAATTTTTAAACAAAACTATTTTCTTAAATTATTAATAAAAATTAGATATATAAATTTCTATAGATTTACTATAATTTATAGATAATATAATTTTAATAAAAAAAGATAATTAATCTTCTTAATTAATTATATAGAATTATAGTAGAGTAGTTTAGATAAAAAATAATTTTATTAAATATAATATCTATTTATATATAAAAAATAATAGTATTTAGTATTTTAGCTAGTTTTTATATTTATTTATATAATTTTTTATTAATTATATAATAGTCTTCTTAATCTTTTTTAAGTAAAAATTATTTTGATGGATCTTATTTTTTAACTAAGTTTTTAAAATTTTTAATAATGGCTTATAAATAAAAGATAAGCTACTCAAACTCTAGACTCTAAATAAGGTAATATAGATTATTTAAAAATATTTATTTTTATTTATATTTTACTAGATTATTAGTAAATTAATAAATATAAAATTAAATATTTTATTTTATATTTTATTTACTATAATTATAAAGGCTGATATATAAGGAATTTACTTATATTTAAAATTTTTTTTATTTTTACTAGATATTTAATTAGATTTTAATTATATAATTATTAAAAATAATATAAGTAAGATAATACTAAGATTTAAACTTTTTAATTTTATATTATTTTTATTAAAATTAACTAAAACTACTAATAATGGCTTAGTAATAAAATAATAATTTAATTAAACCTAAAATACTATAACTATAAGATTTATTATAAAATTAATAATAATTTTTTTAGAATTATTAGTAAGACCTAATCTTTTATAATTATTAATATTAAGTATTATAAATATTTTTTCTATATAAATAAAAATCCTTAGACTAGTAATATCTTTTATTAAATTATTAATTATAAGAACTTCTATTAGTTTTAATATAACGTATTCCACAAGCGAGCGGACCACACAAGCGAGCGGACCACCCCATATAAACCAACACCCTACCAAAACACTTTTTATTAATAACTTAATCAATAATTAATTTAAAATTAGAATAAAATTAATCTTATTTATATAAACTATTACAAATCTATAAATATTTTTTTAAATTTTTTTTATATTAAATTAAAGAAATATACAAGGGGGGTGGTCCGGTCGCTTGTCTGGTCCAGTCGCTTATCGTTGACGTTATATATATTATATATATTTATAAATAAAAATATATTAAATTTATTTTACCTTATAAAATTATATACTATTTTTAGATTTAAATAATTGTAAATATTATTATTATAAATAATATATTTTTATTTATATGAATTATTATTATTTTCTATTTTAATAATTATTTTTGATTATAAGAGCTTTATATCTTATAGATTTAATTATTTTTGGCACAGTCTATCTAATAAATCCTAGAATTTAATATTATTTATTTATTTTATTTATTTATTAAGATCTATATAATGATTTATGTTATTCTAAATTAATGATATAATAATACTTTATATGTTTTATTAGTTAATATTTAGATTATATAAAATTATATTAAATATTAATCTTAATTAATATATATTATTAATTATAAGTAGAATTAATAAGCCCCTAAGAATTATTTGATTAGTTTTAAATTATTATAAAATTTTATTAATAAGGATTATAATTTTGTCTCTTACTATATTAATCTTATTGATAATTAATATATAGATTTTCCTTTATTTGATAATTATTATTGTAATTGTAGCTGGGTTAATTGGACTAATATTTTTAATATCTTATTTATTATTAATATTTAAATTGATTGGTAATCCAAGAAAACTGTAAAATATTTTTTTATTAATATTGAAAGTTGTGTGAAGGTATAAATCTTAAGTTGGTTCTAAATTTTTATAGTTTTAAATAAAAGTGTAATGGATTTGATAACCCAGTTTTTACCAGTACCCTCTTTTTTAAATAAATATATAATAACCTATTTTATATTTATACTCCATTTTTCTATAGTTTTGGTTATAGTCAGGATAATATATAATTATTTTTTATTTAAAAATATCTCAAATGTTATAAATAAAGTTGCCTTATATCAATATGGATTTTTAATCTAGATTAAGTTAATTTTTACTAGTAGATTTGTATTATAAAGATCTGAAAGTAGATTTTATTATTTAAGAAATATTTCTTGGGTTATTGGTAGTTTTATTAAAATTTGGGTATTTTTTCTTATCTTTAAAAAAAATTGGTTTTAATTGTTAATATATTAGAAATTATTATTATAGTTAAAGAACTAGGGATTATTAATATTAAAGTCTATTTTTAATAAAAAACTTTTATATTTCTATAAATATATTTTATTTTTTAAATTATTAATTCTAAAGTTATGTTTTATATTATTTATTATAATATATATTATTTATTAAATTTTTATTACTATAATTAAAGACTTGGTTTTGATTATTTTATTATAATTTTTTTTAAATTTAGTTTTTTTATAATGGTTATTATTCTAAATCTTATTTCTAATTTATATTATTTAATAAATATTATTCATATGTTTTTATCAAGATTTTTTTAAGAAATTAAAATTGTTAATATAAAATTAGATTTTGGGTATTAATTGTGGTTAGAGTTTCTTTTAAATTATCTTAAATTTAATTGGTTTATTTTTGAGAAATTTTTTATATAAAATTAGCTTTTACTATAGAATAAAAAAATTAAGCAGGATTATATAATATTTGTTCTGTTTATATTAATCTAAATTTTAATTGTTATAAATATAGTTTAAGGAATTGATTTTTCTGTTTTTAATAAATCTGTGTTTTTTGATAAAAAGATTGTATTATAGAAATATGGTATAGTTCTTTTATTTACTGATAGAAGTTGTTATTTAAATTTGGAATATCTGCTGTATTTATAGATAAAAGGAATTATAATTACTTTTTATTTTTTATTAATTTAGTATATAAGACTTCTGTAATTGTATAGATAGAGATTTTATAATTACTAATCTTGGTATTAATAGTTTTTAAGTTAATTAAATGTAATCTTTTTGGTTTTAATATAAAATAAATTATTATTTATATTATTTTTTATATTATCTATAATATTAATATAATTTTAAAAAATTTTAAAGATTTCTTGGAAAATATTATGATATGTAATTAATATAAATATATTATTATAATAATGTTTAGATTTTTTTAATAAAATTAAAATTATTTTTAGTCCAGAAATTTCTCTATACCAAAACAATTATATAGTTTCTATAAAAGACTATAATTTTAATTTATTAGCTAGACCTGGCTTAATCTAATTATGCTAAAGTCTTTTTATAAAATATCCTAGGTGATTATATATTTATAATAAAATAGATTTTATATTTTTATTATATAATCTATAATATAAAAGATTAATACCAAGTACTTAACTTTTGTAAAGAGAAAAGATATATTATAATTATAATAGATAATAACTATAATTAATAAATTCTATATATTAATTGTTGGTTTAGATCTATAAAACTAAATAAACCTGTTTATATTAACAAAACTTTTCTTTATTATAAGCCAAAGAATCCTAAATTAATAGTAATAATATCTATAATAATATTTGTGGTAACTGGTGTTATATCTATATTAATTTATATAACTAATCTATTATTTGAACTTTTTTATTTAATAAATTATTTATTATAAGATAAACTTAATTATATGTATCAAAATTAAAATCTTTTTTAAATATATTTTTATAATTTTTATTAATAATACTATATATGAAATAAATAATCTTTAAAAAATTAATAATATGTTATTTATAAAATAGGTCCTAATTTAATTAATTTTTAAAATCTGGTAATCTGAGATTTCCTTTTAACTAAATTAAATAATAAATATAAAGTATATTTTTTCTATTAATTTTTATTATTTTAAAATAAATATTAATATTACTAAAAATTCCTAGTTCCTTATTAAATAGTTTGATTAATTTTTTAAAGAAAAATTTTATTATAATATAAAAAAATTTAGTTAATATAATAAAATTATTAAAAATATTAGTTTATTTTATTTTATATTAGATTTTTCTACTATTTTTAAAATTAATCTTTAATTTAATTAGTTTGTATATTAGAAGGCTGTTAAGATTATATAGATTAAATATTAACTAAAAAATTGGTAATTTATATTTAATTAATAGAAAAAAGGCTTTTTTATATATTATTATATAATATTTACTTGATAATAGTATATATCTATAATATAATAATTATTAGTAAGATATTAAATTATTAATATATCATTATAATAAATTAATAAGCTAAAAAATAATAATATAAATAATAATATATTAATATTAATTTATATTTTAAGATTTTTTATTAAAATATACTTTATAAAGATACTTATTTTTAATATAATAGTTTAAATATATATATCTAATAATTTATTAGTAATTTTTATCTTTTTTTTAATTATTTTAAGATTTTTAATAATTATTATATTTAAAATTTATTTAATTTTTAGCTAATTTTTATATTTTATAAACAAATAAAACTAATTATTATTTTATTTATATAGAAATATATTAAAAACTAAAAAAAAAAAGGTTAAATATATAGTCTATCTATAATTATAATAATAAAAAAAGTATTAGATTTATTTTTTTAAAATTAATTAAAAAAATGACTATTTAGATAATTATCTATACTAATTTAAAATAGAGTAGAGAATATTCTAATAAAAAAGTTTATTAAATTTTTAAATAATAATAATATATTTTTATATGTGTATTATATGTGTTGATTATCTATTACTAGAATACTATATATAGTATTTATATTAAATATAATTAATTACTTAATATTTTGTATTAACTTTACTTTTATAATAGTTTTATTATAATTAATATTATTTAATAGTAATCTTAATATATTATAGATAATAAATATAATTTTATAGAGCTAATTAATTTATAAATTAATTTTAAATATAGTATTATCTATTTTTTTGTTATTATAAATATATATACTATACTCTACTAATTTAATTTTAGAGTTATTAATATATAAAATTAATTAAATGATGTTTTTTGGTATTTAGTTTTTTAATAATATCTGGAGATATATATAATTAATTTTAATATTATAATATAATAGATTATTATAAGTCAAACCCAATAAAATATACTAGATTATAGTTGGCTGGATAGTTAAAAATAGTTTTAATATTACTAAATCTAGTTTTTTTATTAAAACCTAAATGATTTTGAGTATTTTAGACTAGTTTAATATCTTATCTAAAAATAGATTAACTATATTTTGTGTATTAAGTGGGATTATAATAATGTGTTTGTTTATTAATCAATAGATGTTGTTGGTGTATATTTCTCTGGGTATGAATTTATATAGCTTGCTGATGACTTAATTTTTGGTGATCATTATTTCTTTAACTTTGGTTAAATCTTAAAGATAATTGGGTTTTGGTTGATTTAAAGACTGTGTGTATATATATGAATAGCTGAGATTAAAGTCATTAATTTTTAAGAACAGAAATATCAATTTTTTTTTAACTTCTTTATAATATTTGTTGTAGATAAGACCTTTATTTATATGATTTAATATATAAGAATAGAATAGGAAATTATACTAAACTTTTAAATTATCAAAAACTAGGTCTTATAAATATTATAAAACAAAGAATTTTAAGTATATTATATAAAAAATAAATCTGGTCTAAAATATAGGTTGTCCCAGTATTTTTAAAATATACTCCAAATAGTTAATACAATTTTAATTGATTTATGTTAAATAAGAATTCTTTAAATAATTGTTGTTTATTATAGAACTATTAATATAATAGAGCTGTTGGTTTTATATAAAAACAAATAAAATTAATATCTGGGGATTTATTTTGTTTATAAGAATTATTTAGCTGAAAATATATAAAAAAAGAATCTAAATATAAGAAATCTATATTTATAATAAAAATTTAACCTTAAAAATAACTATTATAATATTAGTTTTTTTATTAGTTTGTAAGTAATATTATTTTCTTATTTTCTTAATTAATATATTAATTGTTTGAAATGTAAATCATTTAATTATTATTTAAAAAAATATTTTCACAATAAATATTATATATAATATTCATAGATTTATATTTATATTATTTTATGACTTGAATATGTAAGTGAATTATATAATAGAAATAATTTATAAATAAAGGTTTTTAATAAATAAAATATAAATCTAGATAAAAACTTGTTAGTATTAGAATCTAGATATTTTTAACTATTTATTTCTTATAAAATTAAACTAACATAAACTTTATAATATTATCTAAAAATAATATAAAGTGACTATAATAAGCTATTAATTAATTATTGTTTTTATTCTTTATTCTTAATATTTTTTAAATTAAATAATATTTTTTGTATATATATATTAGTCTATAAAATTTCTGTGTTTATATATAATTAAAATATCTTACCTACTAATTATACTTAAGAAAGTGAAATTTAAATTTATATACTCTTATACTCCTACAATATACAGGATAATAGTAAAATTTATAAAAATTAAAAAAAATTAAAATTATTGATTTTGTATATAATAAAAATAAAGTTACTAAAATAGATAAATTTTTTTTTTGTTTAAATAGATATAACGTCAACGATAAGCGAGCGGACAGTACAAGCGAGCAGACACCCTCCCCACCCCACCCTAATAAAAATACCAGCTACATTACCACTAGTGTATGGTTTCCTGGCCTAAGCATGGTAAACCATTTATTCAGGCTCTGAAGATGTCTGCTGGCATATTCAAATATTATACCTAGGTTTGCTGCAGTTGCTATAGTGGTGTATATGTGTAGTAGTAGTCTTTAGCTGGGGGGTATATTAGTATTTTGGGGGTATTGGCTGTTTAATTATTTTATTTATAGTGTTGCTGCTTAGGATTCTGTTAGCTTGGTGTATAGTAAGTGTGTTCTTATATTATATATACTGTTTTTTTAGTTATTGGTACTTATTTAGTAGTTTATTTATAGAGTGAAGTATTATGTTCTTTATATATATAAGTACTATTTAGTATATTATTATTTATGTTTTTTTAAATAGCTAGTCTATAGTTGTTAATAATGATGTAGAAGAGTTATTCTGGTACTGGGTAATTTAGTTTTTAATTAAGTCTATTTGTAAGCTTACTTTTAATAAATTTAATAGTGTTTTTGTAGTCTAAATAGCTACTGTATTTATGGTGTCTAGATATGAATTCACTGGAGTAGTTATTAATAACTGTATATTTAGTTTTAATAGAATTTTATTAAGATTATAAGATATAATATTAGTTTTAGCAAAGCTGTTGTGTATGTTTTTAGATATTATTATGGTAGTAAATACCTTATGAAATTTAAAGAGAAATTCCAGCTTAAAGATGTGGTTAATGTGTGTGTGTATTAAATTCTCTATCTTATGGTTATATATCTGTTTTAATAGTTTAAAGCAGTTAATATTTAATGGTTAGAAAATATGTGATGAATGTGGTGGTATATAGATTATAATAATTTTATGTTTTTGATAATATAGTTTAAAGATAGTTAAATAGTAGCTTTTATAATTATCTAAAACTAATAATTAATAGTTTAAAAAATAGTACTATATTATAAATTTATCAAAGTGTTTTAGTTATTATAAAATAAGCTTATTTATTGTCTAACTGTTATTAAAAAATATAATAATCTAATTTATTAATAATTTAGTTATTATATACCAACTAATTAGATGATATTACCTAATAAAGATAATGAATGGTGATACTATCTAATCTTCTGTATTTATTTTCTAAATAATTATTACTTATTTATAATTCTTAGGCTACACTAGTTTAGTTTTATTATATATTTCAGCTCCTATAATAATAATAATTATAAATATTATATTTATTGCAAAGCCAATCTTATCAAAGTTATAAATATTATTATTTATAATACTATACTTAGCCTTTACAACTTTTATTAACTAAAACTACTTACTAATAAATACAAGATCTTCATATTTCACTCACTAATAATTGTATTTTCTAGACAGACATATCTATAGCTCTAAATAATATTTAATAAAGTTATTAGCCTATTTCTTACTGATATATTATATACTATTATCATTATATGCTAATAATAACTAGTTGGCTATATCTTCCATATTACTTAACCTAGGATAAAAAAATCATATATATAATTTAAATATATATTAAATAATAATATCTTTTTTTAATTCTATAAAATTTTATAATTTAAAAATACTATTATATTATGAAGGGCAACTGCTATACTAGTATAGAAGAGTTATTCTCAAAACACTATATACTTTAACAGCAGCTAAAATATTTAAATTTTTATCCTTTTCCAAAGCTTTAATAGTTAGAGTAATATAAGATTTAGTTATAAGAGTAGCCATTATAATAGTAGTAGTAGTATATGATATTAGAGGTAGAAGGACATGTAGGTGTTTGGTGGGGTGTCCGCTCACTTGTACTGTCCGCTCGCTTATCGTTGACGTTATTGACTATTAAAATGATATTTATATAAATAATAAGACTATTGATGAAAATTGGATGTAAATATTGATTAATAAGAATGATATAATTATAAATAAATTTATAAAAAAAAATATAAATTAAAAATAGAAAAAATCATTATTAATAATAATATTAAGTTTAAGGCTTTCTAATTTGGTTTCTGGATGACTAATATAGGGTTCTACTAGATTATATATCTAATTTCTATCAACAAATTAAAGTTTATAGATTATAAAACTAAAGCAAAAACAATTTCTATTATTATTAAAAAAAAATAAAACTAAAATATTTAACTTAAATAAAAAATTTTATAAAAAATTAGTAATAAAAAATAATATTAGAACTTATAACGTATTCCACAAGCAAGCGGACCACACAAGCAAATAGACCACCTCAACACCTTACCCCAGCAAAAACACTGGTTTTATGACTATACTGCTATTATACTAGGCTATATATATACTAGTTTACTTAATTATATATTTAAAATATCTACTAGTATATTTAAATATTATATTTAAATTTATTATAATTATTATAGTAAATTATTTTTTTAAAAATAGTCTCTAATTAGAGGCTGCTTTAATAGTTTAAATACCCTACTTATTTACTCTATCTATTTATAATATTATTATTCAAGATTTTACTAGCCTAGTATATAGTAAGTATATCTCTATGCTGTATATACTATTTTTTTGTTTACTAGTACTTACTTAACATTTTATTAATAGAGTATAGTATTATATTTTTTATTTGTATAAATATTAGCTAGTATATTATTATCTATACCCCTTTAGTGAATTAGTCTATAGTAGTTAGTAATAATATTGGAGAGCTATTTTAATACTAGATAATCTGATTTTTAATAAGTTTTAATTATAGGCTAACTTTTAAAGGATTTATTAGGGTTTTTGTTGTCTAGATGGTTGCTATATTTATAATATTAAGATATAAATTTATTAAAATAGATACTAATAGTTATATATCTAGCTTTAAAAAAATTTTATCAAAATTATAAGGTATAATATTAGCTCTAACAAAACTACTATATATATTCTTAGATATTATTATAACGTATTCCACAAGCGAGCGGACCACACAAGCGAGCGGACCACCCCATATAAACCAACACCCTACCAAAACACTTTTTATTGATAACTTAATCAATAATTAATTTAAAATTAGAATAAAATTAATCTTGTTTATATAAACTATTGCAAATCTAAAAATATTTTTTTAAATTTTTTTTATATTAAATTAAAGAAATATACAAGGGGGGTGGTCCGGTCGCTTGTCTGGTCCAGTCGCTTATTGTTGACGTTAGTAGTAAATATTTTGTAGAATCTAGAAAAAAATTCTAGCTTACTAATATAGTTGATATATATATGTATTAAGTCTTTTATCTGATAACTATATGCCTGTTTTAATAACCCAAAACACCTAATGTCTAACAGCTAAAAAAAATGTGAAGAATATAGTAGTATGTAGACTATAATAATCTTATATTTTTGATAATAAAGTTTAAAAAATATTAAATAATAATTATTAACGTATTCCACAAGCGAGCGGACCACACAAGCGAGCGGACCACCCCATATAAACCAACACCCTACCAAAACACTTTTTATTGATAACTTAATCAATAATTAATTTAAAATTAGAATAAAATTAATCTTGTTTATATAAACTATTACAAATCTAAAAATATTTTTTTAAATTTTTTTTATATTAAATTAAAGAAATATACAAGGGGGGTGGTCCGGTCGCTTGTCTGGTCCAGTCGCTTATTGTTGACGTTATAGCTATTTAAGATTAATAATTAATAATTTGAAATATAGTGTTATGTTGTAAAGTGGTTAAAATACTTTAACTATTTTATAGTAATTTTATTTATTATTTAATTATTATTAAAAAATATAATAACCCAATTATTTGGTAAATTAGTCTTTGTATATCAATTAGCTAAATAGTGTTGGCCAGTTAGGATAATAAATGGTAATATTACCTAATTTTTTATATCTATTTTTTAAATAATTGTTACCTATTTATGATTTCCAGGCTGTGCCAGTTTAGTTTTATTGTATATTTTAACTTCTATAATAACTATAATTATAGAGATTATACCTATTACAAAACCTATTTTATTAAAATTATAGATATTACTATTTATAATATTATATTTTGCTTTTATTACTTGTAAAAGCTGAAACTATTTTTAAATAAAATCCAGATTTTTATATTTAATTTATTAGTAGTTATATTTTCTAGATAAATATATTTAAAATTCTAGGTGGTATTTTACAAAGTTTACCACCTAATTTTTATTAATATATTATATATTATTACCAACATATATTAATAATAACTAGTTAGCTATATCTTCCATACTACTTAACTTAGGATAAAAAGATTACATAAATAGTTTAAATATATACTAAATAATAATATCCTCTTTTAATTTTATAAGATTTTATAATTTAAAAGTATTATCTACCTTTAAAATACAACCATTATATTAATATAATAGAATAATATAAAAGATATTATAAAACTTAATAGTAATTTAAATACTTAATTTTTAATTTTTTTCCAGAGCTTTAATAACTAGAATAACTTAGAATTCAATCATAATGACAGCTATAATAATAATTATAAAAATAATATGATATAAAAAAAGAGTAGTTGTACCAGTATTGAGAGATGGTCCACTTACTTGTGTGGTCCGCTCGCTTGTGGAATACATTATATTTAAATATATCTATATTAATTTAATTTTGATGTAGATATTTTTGGTTAAATATAGCTAAATTTATAAAATGTAAATATAGTTAATTACTAATAAAGATTCTAATTATACTAAAGAATATAATAAATACTAAAATAAAGATAATATTAAAGTTATTAATAAAGTAAATTAAAAAACTTTTTATAAAATTAATTTTAAAAACTTTTATAAAATTAATATTTAAAGTAGTCTATACTCCTAAATATAAAATCTAAATGATTTTGAAAAATAAGTATAAGTGTTTTTGTGTATTAGAATATAAAATATTAAAATTTAATTAAAAATTTAAAAATAATAGCTATACCTAAGAAGAATTTTAAAATATTTAAAAAGAAAAATATTAAATTTTTTAATAATGATGAATTAAATGAGTTTTTGTATAATATACTGAAAACTGTAGAGGAATATATTGCTAAATGGAAGTAATTATTTAATTATATTGTTAATATAGTTGAGTTAGATAAAATAGAATAAATAAAAAAAAATGGTAATTTTATTTTTGTGAGAAAGGAACTAGAACTGTATTCCTAATATAAGTTATATTAATTAATAAAATATAAATAAAATAAATAATTATAGTAAATTCAACTTATTAATTAAAATTAATAATAAGTAAATAGATATATTTGAGGAGATTTATGTTAGGTATAATAGAATTAAAATTTTATTATCTCTATATAGATTATTATTTTATTTCTAAATAAGTAGTAACGTATTCCACAAGCGAGCGGACCACACAAGCGAGCGGACCACCCCATATAAACCAACACCCTACCAAAACACTTTTTATTGATAACTTAATCAATAATTAATTTAAAATTAGAATAAAATTAATCTTGTTTATATAAACTATTGCAAATCTAAAAATATTTTTTTAAATTTTTTTTATATTAAATTAAAGAAATATACAAGGGGGGTGGTCCGGTCGCTTGTCTGGTCCAGTCGCTTATTGTTGACGTTATAGCTATTTAAGATTAATAATTAATAATTTGAAATATAGTGTTATGTTGTAAAGTGGTTAAAATACTTTAACTATTTTATAGTAATTTTATTTATTATTTAATTATTATTAAAAAATATAATAACCCAATTATTTGGTAAATTAGTCTTTGTATATCAATTAGCTAAATAGTGTTGGCCAGTTAGGATAATAAATGGTAATATTACCTAATTTTTTATATCTATTTTTTAAATAATTGTTACCTATTTATGATTTCCAGGCTGTGCCAGTTTAGTTTTATTGTATATTTTAACTTCTATAATAACTATAATTATAGAGATTATACCTATTACAAAACCTATTTTATTAAAATTATAGATATTACTATTTATAATATTATATTTTGCTTTTATTACTTGTAAAAGCTGAAACTATTTTTAAATAAAATCCAGATTTTTATATTTAATTTATTAGTAGTTATATTTTCTAGATAAATATATTTAAAATTCTAGGTGGTATTTTACAAAGTTTACCACCTAATTTTTATTAATATATTATATATTATTACCAACATATATTAATAATAACTAGTTAGCTATATCTTCCATACTACTTAACTTAGGATAAAAAGATTACATAAATAGTTTAAATATATACTAAATAATAATATCCTCTTTTAATTTTATAAGATTTTATAATTTAAAAGTATTATCTACCTTTAAAATACAACCATTATATTAATATAATAGAATAATATAAAAGATATTATAAAACTTAATAGTAATTTAAATACTTAATTTTTAATTTTTTTCCAGAGCTTTAATAACTAGAATAACTTAGAATTCAATCATAATGACAGCTATAATAATAATTATAAAAATAATATGATATAAAAAAAGAGTAGTTGTACCAGTATTGAGAGATGGTCCACTTACTTGTGTGGTCCGCTCGCTTGTGGAATACATTATATTTAAATATATCTATATTAATTTAATTTTGATGTAGATATTTTTGGTTAAATATAGCTAAATTTATAAAATGTAAATATAGTTAATTACTAATAAAGATTCTAATTATACTAAAGAATATAATAAATACTAAAATAAAGATAATATTAAAGTTATTAATAAAGTAAATTAAAAAACTTTTTATAAAATTAATTTTAAAAACTTTTATAAAATTAATATTTAAAGTAGTCTATACTCCTAAATATAAAATCTAAATGATTTTGAAAAATAAGTATAAGTGTTTTTGTGTATTAGAATATAAAATATTAAAATTTAATTAAAAATTTAAAAATAATAGCTATACCTAAGAAGAATTTTAAAATATTTAAAAAGAAAAATATTAAATTTTTTAATAATGATGAATTAAATGAGTTTTTGTATAATATACTGAAAACTGTAGAGGAATATATTGCTAAATGGAAGTAATTATTTAATTATATTGTTAATATAGTTGAGTTAGATAAAATAGAATAAATAAAAAAAAATGGTAATTTTATTTTTGTGAGAAAGGAACTAGAACTGTATTCCTAATATAAGTTATATTAATTAATAAAATATAAATAAAATAAATAATTATAGTAAATTCAACTTATTAATTAAAATTAATAATAAGTAAATAGATATATTTGAGGAGATTTATGTTAGGTATAATAGAATTAAAATTTTATTATCTCTATATAGATTATTATTTTATTTCTAAATAAGTAGTAACGTATTCCACAAGCGAGCGGACCACACAAGCGAGCGGACCACCCCATATAAACCAACACCCTACCAAAACACTTTTTATTGATAACTTAATCAATAATTAATTTAAAATTAGAATAAAATTAATCTTGTTTATATAAACTATTGCAAATCTAAAAATATTTTTTTAAATTTTTTTTATATTAAATTAAAGAAATATACAAGGGGGGTGGTCCGGTCGCTTGTCTGGTCCAGTCGCTTATTGTTGACGTTAGTAATTTTAAATATTTTTAAAATATATTTAATATAAGAAAAAATATGTTTAATAATAATTTAAAAAATCTAAAGAAGTATTTTAAAAAACTATCTTCTAATATATTGGTTATTATCTATGTTAAATTTATAAATTATAATATAATTAAAAAAAAAAGGTTATATAATCTAAGATTACTATATATTTAATAAATATTTATATAATTAATAAACCAAAAAGCAAGCATTTAAAATATTATTATCTCAATACCTAAATTAAAGGATTAATAATTGTGTTTTTAAGAGGAAGTAGGATATAAATATAATTATTAAGTTAATTATATAACGTATTCCACAAGTGAGCAGACCACACAAGCGAGCGGACCACCTCTTAACACTGGTACGACCATTTTTCTTCTGTATTATATTATCTTTATAATTATTATTATGGTTGTTACTATAACTAAATCCTAAGTTATTCTAGTTATTAAAACTCTGGAAAAAGATTAAAAATTAAGTATTTGAGTTATTGTTAAGTTTTATGATATTTTTTATACTATTTTATTATATTGGTATAATAGCTATACTTTAAAAGTAGATAGTATTTCTAAATTATAAAACTTTATAAAATTAGAAGAGGATATTATTGTTTAATATATATTTGAGCTGTTTGTGTGGTTTTTTTATTTTAGGTTGAATAATGTGGAAGATATGGTTAATTAGTTGTTGTTGATGTGTGCTGGTGATAGTATATGATGTGTTGGTAAGAATTGGGTGGTAAACTTTGTAAAATGCTGTTTAGAGTTTTAGATGTGTCTGTTTAGAAAGTATGATTATTAATGAGTTAAATGTGAAGATCTGGATTTTATTTAAAAGTGGTTTTAGTTTTTATAAGTAATAAAAGTGAAGTATGGTATTATGGATAGTAATATCTATAATTTTGATGAGATAGGCTTTGTAATGGGCATAATTTTTATAATTATGGTTGTTATAGGAGTTGAAATATGTAATAAAGCTAAGTTGGTATAGCCTGGGAATTGTAAATGGGTAATAGTTATTTAGGGGATAGGTGTGGAAGGTTGGGCAGTATTACTATTTATTATCTTAGTTAGTTAATATTATCTAGTTAGCTGGTATATAGAGATTAATTTACTAAATAACTAGATTATTATACTCTTTGATAATGGTTGGATAATAAATGAGGTTGCTGTAGAGTGGTTAAAGTATTTCAATTATTTTATAGTGTGGTGTTGTATTTTAGACTACTGGCTATTAGTTTTAGATGGTTATAATAGTTATTATTTAGTATCTTTTGAGTTTTATTGTTAAGAGTATAAGATTATTATAGTCTGTATGTTGCTATATTCTTTATATTTTTTTTAGTTGTTAGATGTTGGGTGTTTTAGGCTATTGAAGTAGGTGTATAGTTGCTAGGTGGAGGACTTGATATATATATATATTAATTATATCAGTAAGCTAGAGTTTCTTTTTGGGTTTTACAAGATATTTATTACTGTAATAATACTTAAGAATATATATAGCAGCTTTACTGGAGTTAATATTATATCTTATAATTTTAATAAAGTTCTCTTAAAGCTAGATGTATAGCTGCTAGTATCTATCCTAATAAATTTATATCCTAATACTGCAAATGTAGTAACCACCTGGACAATAAAAACCCCAATAAATTCTTTAGAAACTGGTCTATAATTAAAACTCATTAAAAATCAAATTATCTAATATTAGGATAGTTCTCCAATATTGTTACTAGCTGCTGTAGACTAATTTATTAAAAGGGCACAGATAATAATACACTAGCTAGCATTTATATAAGTAGAGAATATAACACTGTGTTCTACTAATGAGATATTAAGCAAGCATTGACAGATAAAAAGACAGTATATACAATATAGAGGCATGTTTACCATACACTAGGCTAGTGAAATCCTAGATGATAATACTGTAAGTAAACAGAGTAAGCAGGTAGAGCATCTAAACCATTAGAGCAGCCCCCAGCTAGAGGCCACTTCTAGAAGGATAATTTGCTGTAGTAGTTGTGGTGAGCCTGGGTATAACATTTGAACATATCAGCAGGTATCTTAAGCATGTAATCAAGTGAACTAGTATATATGTAGCCTAGTATAATGGTAGTGTGGCCGTGAAGCTGGTGTTTTTGCTGGGGTGGGGTGTTGAGGTGGTCCGCTCGCTTGTGTGGTCCGCTCGCTTGTGGAATACGTTAGTATAAAAAAATAAGTTGAGATTTAAGTAGAATTAAGAATAATATTAAAATTAAATATTAAATAGTAAAAAAATTTTAGTTAAATATATATTAAATAATTAAAAAAAAAAGAAAATTTTAACTACAATAATTAATAGAATAGGATAATATACTTTTAATTAAAATAAAATAAAAAAGAACTTTAATAAACACAAATCTATATAATTATATTAATATTAGTATATTTTATTATTAGATTTTATAATAATTACTAGAAATCTATAAATCCTCTCCTAGTTTAATATATTTTAAAAAATATTTTTAATTGTAAAATTCACTTTCTTTTATTATAGATAAGACTATAAATTAGTATTATAAATAATGTTAAAAAAAATATATAGGGATTTATATATTAAATTAAAATTATAATATAAATCTATAGGATTTTAGTTATTAAGGATAGTATTATTATATTATTTAAGAATATGTTTTCTATAGTAAATACCAATAAATAAACAACATCATTATTATATAGTTTTTAAATTATTATTAGATAAATCACTTTTTAAGAAATAGAAAAGTGGAGATAAATATAATTTTTTCTAATAAATAGTTAACTAATAACATTCTATTATAGCTTTATTTTTGATAAATTTATATCTTTTTAAAATCCCAACAAATAAGTTTGATTACTTTACTTTAAAAAAAAAAGATTTTACTAATATAAAATAAAAATTAAAAAAATTTTTACTATATTTTATTTTACTGAAATATTGTATAAGTTTATAATAGTTATTTAGCTTATTAAAAATTTTAGATATACTTTATTGTATGATTAGTTTTAAGTTTTTAATATTAATATCTATAGAATTTATAGTTAAAAATATAGTTTTATAGATGTTTATTTTAATATTATTTTAGATTAAATTTTTCTAAAAATCAGAAATATTATTATAATATTTTGTATAAATCTACTAAATCTAGGTTTAATAATTAAACCATATCTTAAATAAATCTATATAAGATTTAGAAAATTAATAAGTTTAATTAGGTAATATGGTTTAAAAAATTTAAGTTGTTTATAGATATTTTATCTTAATTTTTATAAAAATGTTAATAGTTAGAATAAATAATAGTATTTAAATAAATATGTTTTTTTAAAATACTAGTAAAAAATCTAGTTGTTGATATTTGGATTCTTCTATTAATGTCTATAATTGTGTTATAATATAAAAAATATTAAGTTAGTTATAGCTGATTCTTTTTAATTTGTATTTTTTTGGTGGTATTCTTAAGATTTTAGATAGGGGTTTAACTTGTGATTGATGTAGAGTTGTGGTAATAATTATAAAAAGTATAGTAGAGAATATAAATTATATAGTAGCTATTTGGAGTTAGACATTATGTATATGCTGTTGAGGTGAGAAAATTAAATAATATTCCTCTAGAATCAGATATCTGATCTTAAAAATAAATTATTTTCTGTATTTAGTTGTTAATTGATGGAGACTATTATTAGGCTGTATAATTTTTTTAGGGTGGATAAAGAGAAGCTGGTATTGGCCATTAGTAATATATTTGAGAAGGTCCAGGTTTTAGTGTGTGGTCTTATTGTTAAGGGAAATAGTTAATATATTTTAGGATTGGAGGTCAATTATTAACTCATCTATAAGTTTATTTAAAAGTATAAAAATTAAGGTAATTTTACTTAATAATTTGAATATTAGTGTTATATAGACCTTAGTTTTGCTAGTTATAATAAATATTATTAAAATTATATTTATTATAAAGAATATTGATATAACTATATTTCTTTAGAAAGATTTTTAGTTATGATTATAAAAAATATATTATGTTAATTTAATATTGTTTATGAATTATTATTTTAAATGGTTGATATTATTAATATAATATATGATAGGTAATACTTAGTAGCTAATAAGATTTGGAGTATTATGCTGAAATGATGACTAGAGTCTGGTATTAGTTAATCTATATAAGTTGTTATAGCTAAAGAAGGCTAAAGTTTATAGCTGTTTGAGTTTTATGTTGAAAATATATTAATATAATTGGCTTTTGTTTTTATAACGTATTCCACAAGCAAGCGAACACCCCAAGCAAGCAAACACCCTTTTTACCCCATCTTAACAAAAATACTACCTTCACTATCACACCACTGTTAAAATAGTGTGGGAAATCTATATTATACTAGCTTTAATTCTTAAGATATCTTTTAATAAATTTAGATATTATAATTAGGCTTATTATAGTAACTATAATATAATATTTTTCTAAAGGTAGTCTTTAGCTGGGGGTTATTTTAGTAATTTAAATATTCTATCTATTTATTTTGTCTACCTATAATATTACTATTTAGGATTTTATTAGTCTGGTATATAGTAAATATGTTTTCTTACTATATATATTGTCTTTTTGTCTGCTGGTATTTAGATAGTGTTTGGTTTGTAGAGTATAGTGTTGTATTTTCTGCCTGTATAAGTATTAGTTGATGTATTATTATCTATGTTTTTTTAATGAATTGGTCTATAGTAGCTAGTAATGATATTGGAGAACTATTTAGATGCTAGATAATCTGGTTTTTGATAAGCTCTAATTATAAGTCAGCTTTTAAAAGGTTCATTAATGTTTTTATTGTTTAAGTAGCTGCTATATGTATAGTATTAGGGTGTGAATTTACTAGGATAAATACTAGTAACTGGATATCTAGCTTTAAGAGGATCTTATTAGGATTGTAAGGTATAATTTTAGTTTTAGTAAAACTACTGTATATATTCTTAGGTATTATTATAGTAGTAAATGTTTTATGGAATTTAGAAAGAAACTCTAGCTTATTAATATAGTTGATATTTGTATATACTAAGTCTTCCATCTGGTAACTATATATCTGTTTTAATAGTCTAAAGTATCCAATATTTAATGATTAAAAAAGATGTAAAGAATATGGTAGTATATAGACTATAATAATTTTATATTTTTAGTAGTAAAGTTTGAAGGTGACTAAATGATGGCTTTTATGGTTATTTAAAATTAATAGCTGGTAGTCTGAAATGTAGTATTATGTTATAAATTGGTTAAAGTGTTTTATTTACTCCACAACAAGTTTATTTATTGTTCAACTATTATTAAAAAATACAATAACCTAGTTCTTTGGTAAACTAATTTTTATATACCAGCTAGCTAAATGGTATTTGCTAGTTAGAATAATAAATAATAGTATTATCTAATCTCCTACATATATTTTTTAAATAATTGTTGCCTATTTATGGTTCCCAGACTATATCAGCTTTGTTTTATTATGGGTTTTAGTATTTATAATGATTATAGTAGAGGAGATTATATTTATTATAAAGCTTATTTTATTAAAATTATATATATTATTATCTATAATACTGTATTTGGTTTTTATAGCTTATATAAACTATAATTAATTGTTGATAAGCTTATAATCTTCACATTTAATCTGCTGGTAATTGTATTTTCTGGATAAGCACATTTAGAATTTTAGATAATATTTTATAAAGTTTACTACCCAGTTTTTGCTAACACAACACAAGCTATTGCTAGCACACATCAATAGCAGCTAGTTAGCTATATTTTTTATATTATTTAATCTAAGATAAAAAGATTATGTACATAGTTTAAATATATACTGGATAATAGTATCCTCTTTTAATTATATAAGATTCTATGATTTCAGTATACTATTGTTTTATAAAAAGCATCTATTATATTGGTGGATAAGAATTGTTTGAGAAATATTATATAATTTAATTATTACTATAATATTTAATTTTTTGTTTTTTTTTAGAGTTTTAATAGTTAAGATTATTTGGGATTTAATTATAAAAACTATTATTATAGTGATTATGGATGTAGATAATAGTAAAGGAGAAAAGGGGGTGAGGTTGCTTGGTGGGGTGTTTGCTTGCTTGGGGTGTTCGCTCGCTTGTGGAATACGTTATTACTCTTTATAATTTATAATATAAATAAATATATTATTAGATAATATAAGATTAAATATTAAAAATATATAGATTTTGTTAATAAATATATAATAATTATGGTAATTTCTTATATAATTAAGGTAAGGTATTAAAATGGATAAGATTTAAATAATAAGAGGTAAAGTAAAAATATATATGTAATAATGTAGAATGGGTTTATAGGTTATAAGATGAGACCTAAGCTGGATTGAATATTAAAATTAAATTAAATATTAAAATAATTAAAAATAAAAATATAGATTATATGTTAAAATAATTAGGTATTAAGTTAAAAAAATTAGATTTAATTAAAACAACTAGATATTAAGTAGAAAAATTAGGCTTGACTATAGGATCTAATAAAAAAATTAATATTTATATATATTATGAATTACTAAATAGTAATCTTTGTGTGTGTTAGATATAAATAAATAAATTTTTATTAGTAAATTTTTATATAAAAATAAAATAAATTTAAGAATAATATTTTAGAAAATAAAATATCTATTATTATTAAAATATTAATTAGAGATATTATTATAATGGTATCTATAATAATCTTTAACCACCTAGTTATTATATAAATAATAAAGAAACTCTATATATTATAGTTACATGATTATTAAACTATGTTTGTAAGATAACGTATTCCACAAGCGAGCGAACACCCCAAGTGAGCGAACACCCTCCCCACCCCACCCTAATAAAAATATTACCTTTACTACCACACCACTGTTAGGATGGTGTGGGAAATCCACACTATACTAGCCTTAATTTTAAGATATCTCTTAACAGGTTTGGATATTATAGCCAGACTCACCACAGCAGCTATAGCACAATATCTTTTTAGAAATAATCTCTAGCTGGGGGCTACTCCAGTAATTTAGATATTTTATCTGCTTATTTTGTTTATTTATAATATCATTATCCAGGATTTTATCAGCTTAATATATAATAAGTGTGTTTCCCTATTATACACACCATCTTTTTACTTACCAGCACTTAGATAGTGTCTAATTTATAAAACACAATATTATATTTTCTACCTATATAAACACTAATTAATATATTATTATCTATATTTCTTTAATAAACTGGTTCACAATAGCCAGTAATAACATTAAAAAGCTATTTAGATACTAAATAATCTAATTTTTAATAAGCTTTGATTATAAACCAGTTTTTAAAGGGTTTATTGGTATTTTTATTATCCAGATAGCTACTGCATATGCAGTACCAGGGTATAAATTCACTAAAGTAGGTGCTAGTAACTAGATATTTAGTTTTAAAAGAACCTTATTAGGATTGTAAGGTATAATCCTAGCTCCAGTAAAGCTACTATATATATTCTTAAGTATTATTATAATAATAAATATCTTATAGAATCTAGAAAGGAATTTTAGTTTGTTAATATAATTAATATTTATATATACTAAATCTTCTATCTAGTAACTATATATTTGTTTTAATAGTTTAAAGCACCTAATATCCAACAGCTAAAAAAAATATAAAAAATATAATAGCATATAAACTATAATAATCTTATACTCTTAGCAATAAAGCTCGAAGGTAACCAAATAATAACTTTCATAGCCATTTAAAATTAATAGCCAATAGTCTAAAATATAGTATTATACTATAAATTAATTAAAGTACTTTATCTACTCCACAGTAAGCTCATTTATTATCCAACTATTATCAGAGAATACAATAACCCAGTCCTTTAATAAGCTAATCTCTATATACCAACTAACTAGGTGGTATTTACCAGCCAAAATAATAAATAATAATATTGTTTAATTTTTTATATATATCCTCTAAATAACTATTACCCATTCACAGTTCCCAAATTATACCAGCTTTATTTTATTATAGATTTTAGCACCTATAATAATTATAGTAGAGAAGATTATGCTTATTATAAAACCTATCTTATTAAAATTATATATATTATTATCTATAATACTATACTTGGCCTTTACAACTTATACAAACTATAACCAATTACTAATAAACTTATAATCTTTATATTTAATTCACTAGTAGTCATACTTTCTAGACAAACATATTTAAAACTCTAGATAATATTTTATAAAATTTACTATCTAGTTTTTATTAACATAATATAAACTATTATTAGTATATATTAATAGCAGCTAGTTAACCATATCTTTTATATTATTTAATCTAGAATAAAAAAATCACACACACAACTCAAATATATACTAAACAATAATATCTTTTTCTAATTATATAAGATTCTATGATTTCAATATACTATCACTCCATAAAAAACATCCATTACACTAGTAGACAAAAATTATTCAAAAAATATTATATAATTTAGTTACTACTACAATATTTAATTTTTTATTTTTTTCTAAAACTCTAATAGCTAAAATTATTTGGGATTTAATTATAGAAGCCATCATTATAATAATTATAAATATAAATAATAATAAAGGAGAAAAAGGGGTAAGGTTACTTGGTGGGGTGTTCACTCACTTGGGGTGTTCACTCGCTTGTGGAATACGTTATATACTAAGTTTTTTATAATCACCCAAAACAATACAATATTAATAAATATTTGTTTAGTATGGGTAGATATTATTGATAATAATATCTATAGTTATTTATTTGATATATCTAGGAATTAGACTTAATTACAATAGTTATATTTTTAAAAAATTAATTTTCATAATCTTATCTAGAGTATAAATTTTAGCTAATAAGGCTGTATAAATATATTTTTATATATAATCTTAGTAAAAAAAATTATTTATATTATATATAAAAGAAAAATTATTTAAATAAAACTAATAAATATATAGTTTATAATTATAGTAGAGTTATTAATATAATTATTTTAGAATCTTAAGAGCTGTAATTCTACTGAGAAAATGTTGATTTTGGGTGTTTAAAAATTTTAGAAAGTTTAAGATTTTCATCAGAAGATATTAATACTATTATAAATAGAAAAGTTCTAATTTATTTAAAAATTAAAGACTTTAATAGTTAGTGTTTATCTAAAAATTTTATAAGAAAATCAGTATACTTAGTAATAATATGATATGTAGTCTTATTAGTAAATGGGATGTTTTTTTTTTTAAAATAATCTTTTGTATATATATTTGTTTATGATAAAGGATAAATTAATCTACTTTTTTTTTGGTCTATAATATGGTGATTAATATATGATTGTGGTATTAAGTAAGTTATGTATTTGATGTGTTATTTGAATTAGCTGATTGTAGTTTTTAATTAAATTAATAATAGATTTATTTTATATGTTTAAATAATTAGTAATATCTATTATATATTAAATATATTTTGTTTTGAGTTTTTTGATTTTTAGGGATTATTGTTTAAAATATTTGATAGCTATACTATATCTTTATTATATTTCTGAAATGGATTTGTTTGTGGATTTTAAAAAGAGTTTGTGTTGGTTGGCTGATTTTTGATTATTTATTATAGTATCTTATAAAATGTCTATAATGTATATATTATTTAGTATCTGGATTATACTATCTTTTAATCCTTTATAACTATAATATAGAGATTTCTTTAAAATGTTGTAATGGTTGTTTTAATATATTATCTATCTCCACTAATTAAATTTTTTAAAATTAAACTATTATATTAGTTGATATTAGATTTGCTAAACATAACTACTTTAATTTTTTTATTTTAGATCTTAGATAAAGATATAAAAGGAATATTCTTATTATTATTATCTAGTTTTTTATATTAACAAACTTTAATTATAATAATAACAATATAAATTAATCTTTTAAATAAAAATTTAAACTAGATTTTACTTAACTTTTTTACTAAAAAAAAGGATATATTAATAATTAAGCTAATAAAGATAAAAATATTAAATAATAATAATAGCTATATATTAATATTATATTTTTATAAAATAATTATTTTAATCTAGCTAGAATAAATCTAAAATCAAATTAAAGTAAATCCTTATGTAAATCTAGCTAAAAATCACTCTAATTTAATACTAAGATCCTTAAAAATCTTTTTAAAAATTTAATATACAAAAAAGATAAATTATATAATAAAAGCACAAAAACTATATTAATATTACTAAAAAATAAATAAATTAGTAAAATAATTTTTAAAAAATTACCTAATATTAAATTTATATTTTAAATCTATATCTAAAGAATATTTATAAAATTTAATCTATTACTTTATTATTTAAAAATAGCTAGATATTAAGTTATATAACTATAAGTTTTATCTAGATTAAATATTTAAAATATAGCTATAAAATCCAAATACATAAACCTACCCAGATAGTATATCTATTTTAATATCTTTATAATAATCAAGATAAATATTTTTATATATAATATTAGAAAGATACAAACTATCAACAATATTATTATTATTATTATTATTAATATTATTATTAGTATTATTATATTAATAGTTATAAATAGGAATACTATATTTAAATCTTTTAATTAGCAACTAGTTACCCTAACCTATTTATAATTAACTATTATTAGTAGTAAATTATTATCTATATGATTAATCATAATAACAGTTATTACATTTTCTATATAAACATTATCAAGTGGGACTAAAAAATATTTAAAAATACAACAAACAACCATTATTTAGTATTTTTATTAAAATCAGAACTCAATAAAAAGTACAGAAATATATCAATAAAAAATAAAGAATTTATAGGATAAAAAAATTACAACCCAAGTTTATATATTTAAATTCAAATTACAAGAATTTAGATTTAAAGTTCAGCAATTAGCTTTGTAAATTAACAAAAATTAAAGTTTAAACTATAAACATTATATATAAAAAGTTTTAAACAAATTATTAAAAAATTAATATAAATAGGGAATAGAATAGAAGGTTGTAGACATAGCATAACATCTGCTTATCAGCTTTCAGTTTCAGTCGGGTTTAAGTGCTGCGGGAGCAGCCTTCTAGTATAATAGAATTTTGTATATATAATTATAGTTTTATATAAAAAATATAAATAAAAAATATATATTAATAAGGTTATACTTTTAAATTAAAAAAAAACAGTTTTTATTTAAAATTTTACGTTTTTTTAAATATATCTAATAATTTTTTTTTAATATTAATAGTATTATAAAATAATTAATAATTTTTATAAATAGAATAATAAAAGAGATTAATATTAAAAAATAATTAGTAATTTATTTTTTTATTTTCTATAATATAAAATTTATAATATAAATAAGATAAGTATCTATTATATATATAATAAAAATAAATAAAAATCTTTTATTTTTAATTAATAAGTCTTTCTTTTTTTTTAATAGAAATATTAATTAATAGTTATTGAGTTTTTAATATTAAAAATAAAAAGGAGTTTTCTTTTTAGTGGAAGTTAATTGAGTGGTATTGAAAATAGATTAATTTTTATAAGGACTATAAACTTTATATATTATTAAGTTGGGGATTTAAAAAATAATTAACTATTTGAAAGGATTTTAGAAAATAATCTATTATTAAATTAGAGAGTTTAGTATTTAATGTTTTGTTTATAATATTTATTTTTTTTATTTTATAATTAAAGATATTAGAATATTAGTAATAAAAAATTATTTATAATTTTTTTAATATTAAAAAATAAGTATACCAAATAAGAGAGTTTTATTATTTTTATAAATAAATTTAACTATAATAAAAATAGTAAATTTATTATTTTATATATATAATAATTTTTAATTAATTTTAATTTAGCTAAATTGTAGATATAAATTATTACTATATTTAAAAAAAATATTTCAAAAACTAGTTTTTTAAATAATATTCTTTAAAAAATTTTTTTGATTTTTTAAAATAATTTTGATTTTTATAATATAATAAGAATATTAAAATCTTATAAAATACTATTATTTTTAATAAAAATAAAATATAATTTATAGATAAATATAATAAAAATTGAAGTTAAGATTTTAAATTTTATTCTTATAAGATAAAAGATTTCTTTTATTCTTAATATTTAGATATTTTTAAATAAGTTTATATTTTGTACTATTTTTGTTTTCTAAATTAATAATAATTAAAATATTCAATCTTATTTTATTAAATTTAAACAATTCATTAATAAATATATAGAAATAAATATTATAAAGACTATTTTATAAATATTAAATTAATTTAATCTCTATAACTAATTTTTCACAATGACAATTAATAATATTATTAATAATTAATTTATAGTGACTTCTATTAGAAAATTAATTTTAAATATTCCTAATTGTAAAAGAGATTTTGAGGGTAATAATTCTTTTAATATAAGAGTTTTAGGTTTAAATTTATAATATTATAGAGTCTATATTTTTAAAATAATAGAAAACATAACTACATTTTTCTTATGCCCGTTAAGGAGGGACTGAATAAACTCCCCAGTGTCTCCAAACCAGTTTTTTCACCAAATTTTACAGGGGCAATAGCCTGACAAAAATGTGTTGTTTCTTAGCATTCTTAGCATTTGCACAGCCACACCTAAATCACAGCCACAATAAAAGCCACATCTAAAAATAATAATAAACAAACAAACAAACCTATATATATATATATATATAAACAACACAACAACACAAAATAAATAAAAACTTATTTATAGATTATTACATAATATTAAGGGTTTACCCCCACAACACATAATTTAATTAAGTAATTATAGAGATATTCCACTTTTAATTTCGAAAAGTGAGTTTTAATAATAATCTCCATATAAAAAACGACTTGTAATTTTTTTATAAAAATTTATTATAAAAATTAATAAAAAAATTTATATAAAAATTAATTAATAAAAAAAATTAATAAAAAAAAATAATAAAAAAATAATTAATAAAAAAATAATTAATAAAAAAATAATTAATAAAAAAATAATTAATAAAAAAATAATTAATAAAAAAATAATTAATAAAAAAATAATTAATAAAAAAATAATTAATAAAAAAATAATTAATAAAAAATAATGAACAACAGCAGAAGCAGCTTTACAGTCGGGTTTAAGTGGTGCAGCGCACCCTTCTAGTATAGAATTTTATAGTATAAAAATAGTTTATAGATGATAATAATTTTAAATTAATATTAAATAATAAAGATAATAAATATAAAAAATCTATTAATAACTTTTATATTTTAAGAATATATAAATAAAGAATAATTATAATAATAATTTAAATAGTACTATATATATAAACAAATAATAATATAATATCTTATTTTTTTAAATTAACCAATAAATATATAAATAATTTATAAAAATATTAAAATAAATTAATAATAAATATTAGAATATAAATTTTAAAAGAAATAAATAATACTACAACCAAAATAAAAAATAATATTAAATAAAAATTAAAATAAGATTTTAAAATAATATAATAAAAAATATTTATAAAATATTAATAATATAACGTCAACGATAAGCGAGCGGACAGTACAAGCGAGTGGACACCCCACCAAATGTCTATGTGTCCTTCTACCTCTGGTATTATATACTACTATTACTATTATAATGGTTACTTTTATAGTTGAATCTTGTATTACTTTAATTATTAAAGCTTTAGAAAAAAATAAAAATTTAAGTATTTTAGCTATTATTAAGGTATATAATATTCTAAAAATAACTCTTTTATATTAATATAATAATTACCCTTTATAATATAATAATATTTTTAAATTACAAAATCTTATAGAATTAGAAGAGGATATTATTGTTTAATATATATTTAAACTATATATATGATCTTTTTATTTTAGGCTAAATAGTATGGAAAATATGGCTAATTAGCTGCTATTAGTATGTAGTAATAATAATATATAATATATTAATAAGAAATAGATTAGTAACTTTGTTAAATATTATCTAGAGTTATAAATATGTTTATCTAGAAAGGATGATTATTAGTGAGTGAAATGTGAAGATTTTGTGTTTATTAGTAAATAGTTTTAGCTAATAGAAGCTATAAAGGCTAAGTATGGTATTATAAATAATAATATCTACAATTTTAATAAAACTAGTTTTATAATAAACATAATATCTATAACTATTATTATTACAAAAGCTAAAATATATGATAAAACTAAGCTAGTACAATTTAAGAATTGTAAATAAGCAACAATTATCCAAGAAATAGATACAAAAAATTAAATAATACTACCATTTATTATCTTTACTAAATAATATTATCTAGCTAGTATATAGTAACTAAGTTACTAATAAATTAAATTATTATATTTTTTAATAATAATTAGATAACAAATAAGCTTGTTTTATAATAATTAAAATATTTTAATAAATTTATAATATAGTGCTACTTTTTAGACTACTAATTATTAGTTCTAAATAGTTATGAAAGTTACTATTCAACTATTTTTAAACTATACTATTAAAAACATAAGATTATTATAATTTATATATTATTATATTTATTATATATTTTTTAACTATTAAATATTGGTTGCTTTAAACTATTAAAATAGACATATAGCTATAAAATAGAGAACTTAATATATATATATATTAATCACATTTTTAAGTTGGAGTTTTTCTTTAAGTTTTATAAAATATTTACTACTATAATAATATTTAAAAATATATATAGCAGCTTTGCTAGAGTTAGTATTATACCTTATAATCTTAATAAAGTTCTATTAAAACTAGATATATAATTACTAGTAATTACTCTAATAAATTCATATCTAGATACCATAAATATAGCAACTATTTGGACTATAAAAATACCATTAAACCCATTAAAAACAAGCCTATAAATAGATCTAATTAAAAACTAAATTATTTAGTACTAAAATAACTCTCTTATATTGTTACTAGCAACTATAGACCAGCTATCTAAAAAGGCACAGACAATAATATACTAAATGGTATTTATATATATAGAAAACATAATACTTCACTTTATAAATAAATTATTAAATAAATATTAACAGCTAAAAAAATAGTATATATAATATAAAAATACACTTATTATATACCAGACTAATAGAATCTTAAGTAGTAA
This sequence comes from Drechslerella dactyloides, assembly GCA_020064725.1. NCBI lineage: Eukaryota > Fungi > Ascomycota > Orbiliomycetes > Orbiliales > Orbiliaceae > Drechslerella > Drechslerella dactyloides. The sequence continues at coordinate 1,824,785 of JAGTWJ010000017.1, forward strand.
TATTATAGATAAAGTAGTTAAGTAGTCAACATCTCTAAAACACTAGTATATTTTCTAATCAGAGACTACTACTATACATATACACCACTATAATAACTGTAATAAATTTAGATATAATATTCAAACATGTTAACAGACATCTTCAGAGCCTAAATAAATAATTTACTATACCCAGGCCAAGAAACCATATACTAGTAGTAATATAACTGGTATTTTTGTTGGGGTAGGGTGGGAAGGGTGTCTACTCGCTTGTATTGTCTGCTCGCTTATTGTTGACGTTATATAAATAATCTTAATAATAATTAGTAATATTAAAATAATTATATTAAAAAATTTTTAAAAAATAATAAAATATATTAAAAATCTAGTTAGTATTTAAATAAATAATATTATTATTTAGAATTTTATATAACTTATTTAATTTTAATTTATATTAATTAATAAATTAAAAATTTAAAAAAATAAAACTATAATTATTTTTATAATAATATTTAATAAAGTATTAAAAATAAAAAATTTAAGTAAATATAAAAAATAATTTAAAAAATTTAATTAATTTTTTAATTAATTAGATAATTATTTTTTTTTCTATTTTAAATAATTTATTATAGAATAGTATAAGATCTACTTTATAAAAATATATTTTAAAAAAATATTTTTAATATCTATTTAATATATAAATAAATATATAAAAAAATACTAAAAAAAAACTATAAAATATAAATTTTTAAAATTAATAAAATTAATAAAATTTTTAATATTTTTTAAAAATTTATAAACTGTTATGAGATAACAGCGCAACACCTGAATATCCTGTATAGACTGGATTCCTATATAGACACCCAGTCCACATAGTATATAAAGTAATAGTGTATTGATGTACTATATAGAATGGACTCTTATATAGGATGTATAATTATGTAGATTTGTTTTATATAGACTGTTAATTTATATAGTATGCTCTATTATATAGGTGGTAGGACTATATAGATAATATAACTATATGGAATCTTAGATTATGTAGGAGGATATTGTTATAGAAGAATATTACTATTATAATATTTTTCTTTGAGTAGGAGCTACTATAATGACTTATGGTTATATAAGTGCTTAGTGTTTAGGGTGTTTAGTATTTAGCTGAGTATTGAGTGAGGTAAGTATTGAGTTATTTAAATAATATATTAATATATTTCTATTATTTTATATATTAAAATATTATGTATATAATTAGTGTGCTTTATCTTAGAACTGAAGACTTTTCTTTTAAGAACTATTGGTTAATATTTAAATTATAGTATTTTAATAGCTAGTTTATTTATTATTGTTATTATATATTTTATTTTAATAGTTACTATTGTACTTGATATATATTTATCTTTTATTATTAAAAATCTATATAGTAGTAACTAAAAATCAGGGATTTTAGAATAAAGTATATTTAACCTGGTCTTAGACTAAAATGTAATACTTTAACTAATCACTCTTAATAAGTGAGGAGAAGTAATAAGTATATAATAACCCTTAATATAATTTATAAATTCTCTCTAATATACAAAAATAAAACAGAATTCCATAGTACAGAACTATAAAAATACTTTATAGATGATAACAATTTTAAATTAATATTAGACAGTAAAGACAATAAATACAAAAAATCTGTTAATGATTTTTATATTTAAGATATATACAAACAAAGAATAACTGCAGTAACAACTCAAACAATACTATATACACAAAGAGATAATAGTATAAACCCTAATCCTCTTAAATTAACCAGTGAATATACAGATAATCTGCAAAAATACCAAAACAAATTAGTAGTAAATATCAGAATACAAATCTTAAAAAAAATAAATAATATTATATTAGAAAATAATACCAAGCAAAGGCCAGAACAGAACCTTAAAACAGCACAACAAGAAACTATTATAATATATTAATAATATATATAAACAGTCTCAACAATAGTTAATAACATTAAAGCAATTATATCAGGAAACTTTAAAGAAGTAATAAAATATAAAAAAACTCTAATTAATATCTAAATAAGTAATATTATTACTCAAAAACCTTTACTACTTACCATATCTAGATTCATACAGGCCAACAGATTAGAAACTTAAAAAATAAGAAACCCAGTTACCCCTATAGCAATATCTAACAAGGTATTAAGAATAGAAAATTTAATTAAATATAAAAAACAATTTAAAAAACTTAATTAATTTCTTAACCAGCTTAGTAATTATTTTTTTTTTTACTCTAAATGATTTCTCATGGAATGGTATAAGATTTTCTTTACAGGAATATATCTTAAAGAAAATATCCTTAACATCTACTTATTATATAGATAAATATATAATGAAACAACAGAGGAAGACCATAAAGCAAAAATCCCAAAAATTAAGAAAGTTTTTAACAATTTTTTAGAATTCATAAAACACCTCAAATAAAAGTATAGATATAAAAACAAAATCAAAAAAACTCTTAAAAAACTTAACTAGCTTAAATAAACTGGATTTACACAAATTTTCTTCCAGTAATTCGATCAATATACACCTCTTACTAACTACAATAATGAAGTTCTATTCTATAAAGCCAGAAAAGAACTCAAACCTAACCTAAAAACAGAAATCATCAAACAAAAACTCATCAACAAAAATATAAACTATTACAATATACAAACTATAGTAATCGAGCTTAATAATGCACTTTACTATTTTTAAAAGAATACTTATTAGAAGAAATCACACTATAACCCAAACAAATACAACCTTAATAAGTATACCAAGAAACCTCAGTAGAATTGGACTAAGATTAGAAAATCCTTTTAGAGACTGAATAAAATATATAGGCCAGAACCCATAGATCTTAATACAACTTAATACTAAAAGTCCAAAAAATCCAACACGCCTCTCTACTACCAGTGTAATAAGGCAGGATACATCAAAAGGGACTATCTTGAAAATAAGGGAAAAAGGAATTTCCAAAAACACCTTTAACAAGAACAGAAATTTGGAATAATATAATAATCATTTATTTTGAAGGATTTTGAAATAATTATAAACAAAATTTAGAAATTCATATATTTTAAAGCCAGGCCCATTTAGTACTAAAATATTATTTAAAAAATTAATGTAATTATTAAACAAAACCCTGTATTATTTAAAAACACAGAACCAGAAGAAGATGAGTTTAACTAGTTATAAAACAACCTAACACTGGGATCCTACCTGATATATAGAAAAAACTCAGATAGATATTTATAAAAAAAATACCAAAATAATAAGAGAATCTCCATAAGAGTAATCCAGATGTTATTTATCTCTATTATACCCCCAAGATAATTCAACTAATTATAACAAGAATTAATCCCTGGAAATTTTGAGATCTGCTATAGAGAATATTACATAAAACAAAGATAAAAATCAGAAATTATTAATGAAAACACTGGAAGAACTATTTTATGGGTAGTCTTCTCCCAACACTATACTTAATTATGTAAGTAATAGAGCTATATAACTTGCAGATTTATTATCTTAATCGGAGAAAAAATAATATATAGAATGTTGGAAACCAATGTCTGCTAAAACTGTAGATAAGCCAAAGAAATAGACACCATTAGACAACAGGATACTATAGAAAAATAATGAAGTATTTACTGACTATATTAAGAGGCTACCTATTAATATATGATTTAAAAATATAGACGGCCCTTTGCTAACTAATAGGAGGCATACTAGCTATAGGCTAAAAACAACAAAAACCCACTATGGTACAACTCTAAAAATAGAAGATGATTCTTTAAAAGTATAGAATATCTCTTGTATATGGAATAGAGTTGCTAGCTCTGTTGATAGAACAGTACCAATATATAGTTATATGGGTATTTCAACCTTTGTAATGACTATTATAATGAATGGGTATATTAACATCATTATTTCCTATATCTAGACTATATTAAAGAAAAATTATTATAAAAAACTTTTGATACTTTCGAATATATCTATTGTACCAGATACTTTAGAACATGGCCTGAATACTGTGGACACATCTGCAACAATACCAAGCAAAAAAAATAGAGAGAAATCCTAGAAATATAACAAACTAACAAATATATCATAGCCTAAATCAAGAAACTCATACAGATATATTAAAACTATAAAAAAATATATAAAGAATTAATAAACAAAAACAGTGATTCTAAAAGAATAGAATATACTACTGATAGTGGGTCTGGTGAACTACTATATATACTATATATTATCTATATTTTAATCTTTAAAACATTTAAAGAATGGGAACAGCATTTAAAAGATTGCTTTAACTAAAAATATTGTGATAAGGATCCAGAAACTAAGACAGGATATTTTTGTGAGGATTATATGTGATATTTCCGGATCTATAAAGAAAGATAATACTATAACTGTCTATATTTAATAGAAAAAGGATGTATTTACTGCTTAAATTACCTCTACAGCTTTGATAAACTTAAGACTTGTAGGTGATATATTAGATAATGCTATAAACAAAGAAATAAATATTACTTCTGTTAGAAATGCTTCAGAAATGATTTTACTAATTAATAAAAAAAAAATGAATATGTAGAATAATATCTTATAAAAATATAGTAAGAAGTAGTTGATAGTTTAAATTATAAATCAAAAAACTAGGTATGCTTTAGAACTAACAAAAGTATACCAAAATAAGAAACCTAAGTCTCTATAGAAAACTTACTTTTATTTTATTTATATTTAGGAAATCTACGAAAACCTTAATTGATAGTAGAGTAGAAGAAAATTATGTCTTTATTACAATAATATAAAAATACTAATTCAAGATATAATAAAAATTTAATATTTATTGAATAATTACCTTTTTATACTAAATCTTAGGATAAGTTACTTAAGAAATTACTTTCAAATTATTTATTAATAAATATTTAAAAGAATATATTATTAATATTTTAAATTTTTTGGAAGATATTTTATTAATCCTAGGATTTTTATAACTAGTGAAATATAATCCTAGTATTAATTGAAGAAAAGGAGAAATCACCTTTAATGATTGTAATTACTAAAAAATCACCAAAAAACAACTAAATAATAAAAACACCTGTAAAGAAACATACTTATGACTTATTATATATCTATCTAACAAAGAAATCTAAAATAGATATAAATATAAACTAAATATTTTATAAAAAACATAGATTTAAGTTAGAAATCTATATATAACTTTAGAAATAATAAATATTTCTAAATAAATATTTAGAGAAGTAAGAAATATCTTTCAACCTGTATTAAAAGAATAGACCTTATCTGAGATTAATTCTTTTAAATACTTAATATTTTTATAAGAAGGAATATAATCTAAATTTATACCTATCTACAGATATATTGATTAAGAAATAGTAGTACTTTGTAAATATATTAAAAAAAATCTTAAAACTAAATATATATAACCCTCTAATTTACCAGCAGAACACCTTATTTTATTTATAAAGAAAAAGGACTTTGAAAAATTACAAATTTGTATTGACTATCGAACCCTTAACATAATAACTATTAAAGATAGAAAATCTTTACCTCTTATTAATAAATTCTTTGATAGAATATCAAATACTATTATTTATATAAAACTTAATCTTACTAATATATATTATAATATCAGGATTAATTTTGGAGAAGAATAGAAAACTGCTTTCAGAACTAGATATGGGCTATTTAAATACCTAGTCATACCCTTTAGATTGATTAATATATTTGCAACTTTTCAAATATTTATAAATCACATTCTACAAAAGTATATCGACAATATATGTATAGTATATCTAGATAATATTCTTATCTATAGTAAAAACTCTTTAAAATACTAAAAACATATCAACCAGATCTTCAAAATCTTGAATCAATACAAGCTTAAGATTAAGTTAGAGAAATCTAAATTCAAAGTAACTAAAGTTGAATTTCTAGGAACTATCATCACTCTTTATGGTATAAAAATGGACCTAAAGAAGGTATAAATTATATAGGATTAGCTAATACTAAAAATGTTTAAGAAAATATAAACTTTTTTAAGATTATACAACTACTACTGATAATTTATTTGAGAATACAGCTACCTAGTAATTACTTTTTTAGAATTAACAAAGAAAGATATTTATTTTGAAATGATAAAGGAAAGGATTAAGGCTTTTTAAATACTAAAGGAAGTATTTATCTCAGCACCTATCTTTAAACTTTATGATCCAAAATTACTAATATAAATAGAAGCTGATGTTTCTATAGTAGTTTTAGGAGCTTGCCTACTATAGAAATAATTTAACCAGAAATAGTATCTAGTTATCTATCTATTATATAAATTTGATATTATAGAAATAAGATACCCTATATATAATAAGAAATTTATAGCTATCTTATATACTTATAAGAAATAGAAAATTTATCTATAAATTATAGAATTATTTGAGGTATTTTTGGATTATAAGAATCTTACATACTTTTTAATAATAAAAAAACTTAGTAGATATTAAGTTTGATAGTAGGAAATACTTAGTGAATATAATATGAAAATTATCTATTTTAAAGGAAAAGAAAATGTTGGAGCTGATATTATCAACTGATAACTAGACCTAATAAAAGATATTCTTATGGATAAGCAATTCTGGAATAGTAAGGAAATATTATTACCATCAACAAAGAGCTTAATATTATTATTTATAAAATAAAACCAGAAATAGCAACCAAATTAAAAGAAAGTTACCAGAAAGATACAATAACAAAAAGAATACTACAAAACCCTAAAAAAATCATTACCCCTTTCTCTATAGAAAATGGGTACATCCTCTTCAAAGATTTTTTCTATGTCTTGGACAAGAAAATACAACTTAAAATCCTATAACTATATTATGATATGCCCATGTATGGATATCTAGGAATCAAAAAAATACAAGAACTCATTACATGATAATACTTTTGGTCTAAGATGAGATAACAAATTAAAAACTATATCAAAACCTGCAACCTATGCTTAAGAAACAAACTAGCAAAACACACACCATACAGATATTTACAACTAAATGAGGTACTAATTAAACTATTCTAAATTATAATTTATGATTTTGTATAAAGACTACTACATTCAAGAGATACCTTAACAAATTAAATATATGACAAAATCCTAATTATCACCTGCAAACTTACTAAAACTATTATTCTAGAACCATGGAATAGTTCTTGGGAAACAGAACAACTCTTGACAATCTACAATAAACAAGTATTTAACCAATACAGATTATAAGAAAAATATATTTATAATAAAGATTTTTTCTTCAGTAGTAAATACTAGAAATATATTATAAACTCATCAGGTACTAAGTTTAATATAGTAATTAAGGGAAGAGCTCAGACTAATAAAACATCAAAACAAGCAATTTAAATAATTAAAATCTATTTTAGATTATTCTTTAATTATATATAAAATAATTGGATAAAACTATTATTTATAGCAGAACTTATTTATAATTTATTAAAATACTTAGTAATGAATTATATATTCTATAAAATACTATAAGGTTGGAACCCATAAATTATACAGCTAGTTTTATTTATAAAAGAAAAAATATTTAATACTAAAAAATACTCCAAATCTATAAATAAACTATATGAATATTTAAAAAATAATCTAGACTTTATAGCCAAAACTATGTCCTATTATTATAATAAAAAAAGGACAAAAGCACTTTTTTTAAAGAAAGAAGATAAAATATATCTACTTATAAAAAATATTAAAATTAAAAGATTTAACCAGAAACTTGACTTCTAAAAACTTAAACCATATACTATAACTAAAAAACTAAATAAATATCTTTTTAAATTTTATATTTCTGGAAATTTAAAAATCTATAAAATATTCTATATTGCTTTATTTAAACCTGTACTAAATGGACTTAAAGAAGAAATAAATAATCTGGAGATTGAAGAAGATGACTATAATGAATATAAAGTCAAAAGAATCTTAGACCATAGAAGAAATCCAGAAATATTAGCTAATAAATTTCTAATTAGATAGAAAGACTATTTATTGGAGGAAAACTTATAATAATTAAAAAATAATGTTTTACTGGAATTTATTAGATAATATTTTAATAGATTTAATACTTGCTAAGCAGGGTAAGACCTACCACCACAATAATCCTAAAGAAAATCTAGAAAGAAACATTAAAATATAAAAAATTAATTATAATAATTATACTGAAAGAAACTACCCTATCTTAGAATCACATTTTTTAATATCAAAACTACTATTAGATATAAGAAATTTGTATATATACAAAATTTACCTCTCTCTAAGGTATGAATTAACTTGTTTATAACCTCATATATACCACTATAACAACAAACAATTTTATCTAAAGTATTGGTATTCACCCTAACTTTAAAATGAAGATGTGGTGTAGCTAGCTTAAGGGCCAACATCTGTTAGTGATTAGAATAAATAAGATATACTGTTATTATATTGAAAAGGGATGAAGGAATAGGAATGATAGAAGAACAAAATATTTTTTGATGATTTATTTTTATCTTATCCCTCCCTGTGTAACAGAACCCTACAAAATAATTCTCAGAAATATGTGTATAATATAGTACAAACCAGTACTAATTATATTTAGCAATATATATATATATTGGAAGAATACTATATTAAGTATTAAAATTTGTAATATTATTATTTAGAAAAGCTTTAAAATTAAATAACTCTAGATTACTGATTTTGGATAAAGAAATACCAACTTCCTTTTCGAAATTCTCTTGTTCCTTGATTGAAGCTTTTTCCTCTTCAAAAACAGCCTTTATTTTTGAAGAAGCAGCATCTAATTCTTAATAGAGATAAGTTATTTTTGTCTAAGTAGTTATTAACTTCTTTACCAACAACAACAATTCTTGAAAAAGTTAAGACTAATCTTGCTTAGTTCTCTACAACTTTTTGTGCTTACAATTAATAACCCTAAGAGTGTGCTCTACTAGAATAAGTTAGATAAACCATTAACACAGAAACTAGACAAGAAAGGACTACCCACTTAAATCAAAGAAAATGCAGTGACACCTTTAATATATACAAACAGAATATTTCTTGCCAACATCTAAATTTACTCTACAAACATATAAACCAGATATATAAAACTTATATACCACTATAGAAATTATTAAACATCTCTCAATAATTTATACCTAATTAAGACAACAATCAGTAGAAGATTTCTTATAATAATTAGTAGGTATACTAATAAAAAAAATTATATTAAAAAAAATTAATTATAGAAAGAAAGGAAAACATGGTAAAAAAATTATTCAACCAAAAATTATATTATTTAGATTATATAATCATACTATATATAAAAAACTATACTGCTTTATTTTACACTATTTATGTTTACACCTAGAATTAGTACACTACTAATTCTTATAGGAGAGAAGAATAGTATTATAAGATAACAATACAATACCTAAATATCCTATACAAACCAAATTCCCATACAGACACCTAGTCCATACAGTACATAAAGTAATAGTATATTAATACACCATATAGAATAGACTCCTATACAAAATATATAATTATGTAGACTTGTTCTATATAAACCATCAACCTATATGGTATATCCTATTATATAGATAATAGAATTATACAGATAATATAACTATATAGAACCTCGGACTATATAAAAAGATATTATTATAAAAAAATATTACCATTATAATATTTCTCCCTGAGCAGAAGCTACCATAATAACTTATAATCATGTGAATACTTAGTGTTTAGGGTGCTTAATACTTAGCTAAACACTGAGTAAGGTGAGTACTAAGCCACTTAGATAATATATTAATATATTTTTACTATTTTATATATTAAGATATTATATATATAATTAGTATACTTTACCTTAGGACCAAAGACTTCTCTCTTAAAAACCATTGATTAATACCTAAACCATAGTATCTTAATAGCCAGCTTATTTATTATTATTATTACATATTTTATTCCAATAGTTACTAACGTATTCCACAAGCAAGCGGACCACACAAATGAGCGGACCACTTCTTAATACTGGTATAACTATTTCTTTTTTGTATTATATTATCTTTATAACTACTATTATAGTTGCTACTATAACTAAATCCCAAATTATTCTAGCTATTAAAGCTTTGGAAAAAGATTAAAAATTAAGTATTTAAATTATTGCTAAGTTTTATAATATCTTTTATACTATTTTATTATACTAATATAATAGCTGTATTTTAAAAGTAGATAGTATTCTTAAATTATAAAACTTTATAAAATTAAAAGAGAATGTTATTATTTAATATATACTTAAGCTATTTATATAATCTTTTTATCTTAGATTAAATAATATAGAAGATATGGTTAATTAGTTACTATTAATATATACTAGTAATAATATATAATATATCAATAAAAATTGGGTGATAAACTTTATAAAATATCATCTAAAGCTCTAGATGTATTTATTTAAAAAGTATGATTATTAGTAAGTTAAATATAAAGACCTAGACTTTATTCAAAAATAGTTTCAGTTTTTATAAGTAATAAAAATAAAGTATAGTATTATAAATAGTAATATCTATAATTTTAATAAAATAAGTTTTATAATAAATATAATCTCTATAACTATAATTATTATAGGAGTTAAAATATATAATAAAACTAAACTAATATAGTTTAGGAATTATAAATAGGTAATAGTTATTTAGAAGATAAGTACAGAAGATTAGGTAGTATTATTATTTATTATTTTAGTTAGTTAATACTATTTAGCTAGTTAGTATATAAAGACTAATTTACTAAATAATTGGGCTATTATATTCTTTAATAATAGTTAGATAATAAATAAGGTTGTTATAAAATAATTAAAGTATTTCAACTATTTTACAATACAGTACTATATTTTAAATTACTAACTATTAATTCTAAATAGTTATAATAGCTATTATTCAGCATCTTTTAAGTTTTATTGTTAAAAGTATAAGATTATTATAGTCTGTATGTTATTATATTTTTCATATCTTTTTCAGTTGTTAGATGTTGGGTATTTTGAGTTATTGAAGTAGGTGTATAATCACTAGGTAAAAGATTTAATATATATATATATTAATTATATTAGCAAGTTAGAATTTCTCTTTAAGTTTTATAAAATATTTACTATTATAATAATATTTAAAAATATATATAATAGTTTTGTTAGAATTAGTATTATATTTTATAATTCTAATAAGATTTTTTTAAAGTTAGATGTGTAGCTGCTAATATCTACTTTAATAAATTTATGTTTTAATATTATAAATATAGTAACTATCTAGATAATAAAAACTTTAATAAATTTTTTAAAAATTGGTTTATAATTAAAACTTATTAAAAATTAAATTACTTAGTATTAGGATAGCTTTCTAATATTATTACTAGTTATTATAAATTAATTTATTAAAAAGGTATAGATAATAATATACCAACTAGTACTTATATAAATAAAAAATATAATATTACACTTTATTAATAAAATATTAAATAAGTATCAGTAAGTAAAAAAATAATATATATAATATAGAAATATATTTACCATATACTAGACTAATAAAATCCTAGATAATAATACTATAAATAGGTAGGATAAGTAAATAAGGTATCTAAATTATTAAAATAGCCCCTAATTAAAAATTATCTTTAGAAAAATAATTTATTATAATAATTATAATAAGTTTAGGTATAATATTTAAATATGTTAGTAGATATTTTAAATATATAATTAAGTAAATTAGTATGTATATAGCCTAGTGTAATAGTAGTGTGGTCATAAAGCTAGTGTTTTTGCTAGGGTGGGGTGTTGAGGTGGTCTGCTCGCTTGTGTGGTCTGCTTGCTTGTGGAATACGTTATTATATTTAATATATACTTATCTCCCACCATTAAGAACCCATACAGTAGCGACTGAGAGTCAGGGACTTCAGAGTGAAGTGCGTTCGACCCGGTCCTGGGCCGAAGTGTAACATAAACTTCTTTAAATAAAAATATAAATATAAAAATAAAATTAAAAAAGTTTTTAAAAAATTTGATTAATTTAAATAAATAAAATTAATATAATTTTATTTTTAATAATTTAATTAATATATATTTTATATTAAATATAATAATAATATTTTATTTTATAAAATTAAAAAAAAACTTAAATTTAATCTAAAAATAGAAATTATTAAATAAAAAATTTTAAAAAAAAGAAATAATCTATTATAAAATATAGATTATAATTATTAAACTAGATAATATATTCTATTAGTCCTAAAGGGGCTTATAATAAAAAAAATTATATTATAATTTAAATAAATATTACTTTAGTAAATATATTAAAAATTATAATAGAACTAGATTTGAATTAATATAGAATTATAAGAGTAGTTTATAGATAATAGCAACTTTAAATTAATATTAGATAATAAAAACAATAAATATAAAAGATTTATTAATGATTTTTATATTTTAAAAATATATAATTAAAGAATAATTATAATAATAATTTAAATAGTATTATATATATAATAATATAATATTCTACTTTTTTAGATTAATTAATAAATATATAGATAATTTATAAAAATACTAAAATAAATTAATAATAGATATCAGAATATAAATTTTAGAATAAATAAATAGTATTATAATAGAAAATAATACTAAATAAAAGCTAGAATAGGATTTTAAGATAATATAATAAAAAATATTTGTAAGATATTAATAACATATATAACGTCAATGATAAGCGAACGGATCAGACAAGCGAGCGGATCACCTCACCACCCCATCTCAATAAAAATACTGATTTTATTATCACAATATTATAGCTTTGGGCTAGATATATATTAAATAGCTTATTTATATACTTAAGATGTTTTTTGATATGTTTAAATATTATACTCAGTTTTACTATATTGATTGTAGTATAATATTCTTCTAGAGTTTTCTTCTGGCTGTATGTTGTTTTGATAATTTTTTAGCTCTACTTGTTTATGCTGTCTATTTATAGTGTCTTGGTCTAGTATATTATTTGCCTAGTGTATGGTGAGTATGTTTTTATGTTGTATATATTATTTTTTTGTTTATTACCATTTACTTAATACTTTATTAGTAGAGTGTAGTGTTGTGTTTTCTGCATATATAAGTGCTAATTAATATATTATAGTTTATGTTTTTTTAGATAGTTGGTCCACAGCTGCTAGTAGTAATATAGAAAAACTATTCTAGTACTAGATAATCTGGTTTTTGATTAGGCCTGTTTATAGGCTAGTTTCTAATAAATTTAATAATGTTTTTGTAGTCTAGGTAATTATTATATTTGTAGTGTCTGGATATGAATTCATTGGAATAGCTGTTAATAACTATATATCTAGCTTTAATAAAACTCTGTTAGGGTTATAAGGTATAATGCTAGCTCTAACAAAACTGTTGTATATGTTTTTAGATATTATTACAGTAGTAAATACCTTGTGGAATCTGGTGAGAAACTCCAGTTTAGAGATATGATTAATATATATATATACTAAGTTTTCCATTTTATGGTTATATGTCTACTTTAATAGCCCAAAGCAGCTAATATTTAGTGGTTGGAGGATATGTGATAAATGTGGTAGTATGTAGATTGTAACAATCTTATGTTTCTGGTAGTATAGTTTAAAGGTAATAGAATAGTAGTTTTTATGACTATCTAGGATTAATAGTTGATAATCTAAAATATAGCATTATACTATAAATTTATCAAAGTGTTTTAACTATTATAGAGTAAGCTTATTTATTGTCTAGCTGTTATCAGAAAGTGTAATAATTTAATCCACTGGTAGCTTTGTTACTATATACTAGCTAGCTAAGTGGTATTATTTAGTAAAAATAATAAATAGTGGTACTGCCCAATTTTTTGTATCTATCTTCTAGATAATTGTTGTCTATTTATAATTCCTAGGCTGCATTAGTTTAGTTTTATTATATGTTTTAGTACTTATAATAATAGTAGTTATAGATATTATATCTATTATAAAGTCAGTTTTATTAAAGTTGTAGATATTATTATTTATAATACTATACTTAGTTTTTATAGTTTTTATTAACTGAAACTATTTGCTGATAAATATAAGATCTTTATATTTTATTTACTAGTAATTGTATTTCTTGGACAGATATATTTATAGCTCTAGGTGGTATTTGACAAAGTTATTAGCCCATTTTTTACTAACACATTGTGTACTATTGTTGTTATATATTAGTAGCAGCTGGTTAACCATATTTTCTATATTATTTAGCCTAGGATGAAAAGACTGTATATATAGCTCAAGTATATATTGAATAATAATATCCTCCTCTAATTTTGTAAGATTTTGTGATTTAGGGATGTTGTTATATTGTAAAAAGTGGCTATTATATTGGCAAACTAAGGTGGTATAAGGGATATTATAATACTTAGCAGCAGCTTGAATATTTAATTCTTAGTTTTTTTTTATAGTTTTAATAGTTAGAAGAACTCTGGATTTAGTTATAAAGGCAGATATTATAATAGTTGTGGAGATATAAAATATAAGAGGAATAATGGGCACATAGATATGGTAAGGTAATCCGCTCACTTGTCTGATCCGTTCGCTTATCATTGACGTTAAATAATTTTAACAATAGTTAGTAATATTAAAACAATTATATTAAGAAATTTTAAAAAAATGGTAAAATATACTAAAATCTTAATTAATATTTAAATAAATAATATTATTATTTAAAATTTTATACTATTTATCTAATTTTAATTTATATTAATTAACAGATTAGGGATTTAAAAAAAATAGAATTATAACTATTTTTATAATAATATTTAACAAAATATTAAAAATAAGAGATTTAATTAGATATAGAGAATAATTTAAAAAGTTTAATCAATTTTTTAATTAATTTAGTAATTATTTTTTTTTATTCTAAATAATTTATTACTAAATGGTATAAGATCTATTTTATAGGAATATATTTTAAAAAAAATATTTTTAATATTTATTTAATATATAAGTAAGTATATAAAAAAATATTAAAAAAAGATTATAAGATATAAATCTTTAAAATTAATAAAATTTTTAGTATTTTTCAAGAATTTGTAAACTTCTTTAAATAGAAATATAAATATAAAAATAAGGTTGAAGAAGTTTTTAGAAAACTTAATTAACTTAAATAAATAGGGTCAACATGATTTTATTTCCAGCAGTTTGATTAATATGTACTTTTTACTGAATATGATGATGATACTTAGAGAAGGATTCAAATCTAACTTAAAAATGGAAATTATTAAATAAAAACTTTTAAAGAAGAAAATAATCTACTATAAAATATAAATTATGGCTATTAAACTAGATAATATATTATATTAATCTTAAAAGAGCTTATTATAAAAGAAACTATATTATAATTTAAATAAATATTATTTTAATAAATATATTAAGAAATCTCAACAAAACTAAACCTAAATTAAAAAAATATTTTAAAAATTAAATAAAATTTATAAATTAGAATCTATAAATCTTAATACAATATAATACCAGAAATCTAAAAAATCTAATATGTTATTTTACTATTAATATAATAAAACAGGATATATTAAATAGGATTATTTTTTTTTAAAAAAAAAAAGGAATTTCTAAAAGTAACTTTATTAAAAAAAATAATTTAAAATAATAAAATAATTATTTATCCTTAAAAATTTTAATATAATAATAAATAAAATATAAAAATATATATACTTTAAAATTAAACCAATCTAATATCAAGATATTATTTAAGAAATTAATATAATTATTAAATAAAATTTTATTCTATTTATTAATATTTAATTAAAAGAAGATAAATTTAACTAGTTATAAAATAATTTTATACCTAGAAATTATATAATTTATTAAAAAAATTTAAATAAATATTTATAAAAAAAATACTAAATAAATATAAAAATTTTTATAAAAATAATCTAAATATTATTTATTTTTATTATATTTTTAATTTAATTTAACTAATTATAATAAAAATGAATTTTTAAAAATTTTAAAAATTATAATAATAAATATTATATTAAATAAAAATAATAAAAAAAAAAATTAATAATAATATAAAAAAATTAATTTTATAAATAATTTTTTTTCATAATATATTTAAATTTATAAATTTTAAATCTATATTAAATATAGATTTAATATATTTATTAAAAAATAAACTATTTATAAAATATTTAAAATTAATATTTATTAAAATTATTAATAATAATTAAAATATAATATTATTAGATATTAATATATAAAAAATAAAATATAAAATTATTTTTAATTATATTAAAAATCTATCTATTATTATATAACTATTTTTTATAATTAATATTTTATTAATCAATAAAAAACCTACTAGTTTTAAAATAAAAATAAAAAAAATTTATTTTAATATAATTTTAATAGTAAATAATATTTTTTTAATAATATAAGATATTTTTTTTATAAAAATTAAAAATATTATTTTTATAGAAAAAATAATATAAATATTTAATTATATGAATATTTTAATTTATATAATAATTATTATAATAAATAAATATATTAATATTAATACTTTTTATATTATAACTATATTTAAAAAAAATTATTTAGAGAAATTTTTAGTATTTTTAAATATATTTACTATAACGTATTCCACAAGCGAGCGAACACCCCAAGTGAGCGAACACCCCAACACCCCACCAAAACCTTTTTATTAATATTCTAATTAATATCTCTTAAAAAATTATAAAAAAAATATCTTTCAACTAATATAAATTAAAATCAATTCATTATATTTTTTTACATTTTTTAAATATAAAAGTAAATTAATAATAATTAATTTAAAATTTTTAAAAAACAGCATATAATCTTAAGTGTTTGCCAGTAAATATCTTTATTATATATAAATAAAAATCTTTAAAAATAAGAAATCTATTAAATAAATATATAATCTAGGCCTGTACAAAACCTCTATCTATTATATTAAAAATTAAAATTTATAGATTTTGCTAAAGTTAGCACAACACACTGACTACACACTAGCTATTTTTTATTATAATTATATATAAAAATATAATAAAAAAAATCCTAAAATTTTTTTTTAAATTAAAGTAAATTAATATTTTATTTTATAATTTTTTTAAATTTTTTTAATAAAAATTCAATTTTTTATAAAATTTTATTATAAAAATTAAAAATATTGATATTAAATTATATAATATATAAAAAAAAATTAAAAAAATAAAAATAAAAAAGTTTTAATATATTAAATTCAAATTTATTTTTTAATTTTTTTAATTATATTTATGTATAATTATTTTAAAAAAATAGTTAGTGTGTTGTGCCAACTTTAGCAGAGTTTCTAGAACTTAATTTTTATTATTATAAATAGTAGCTTTAAACAGGCCTAGATTATATCATTATTTATTAGATTTTTAATTTTTAAAGATTTTCGTTCGTAAATTATTTAGATATTTAGAGTCAAACAATAAAAAAATGTGTTGTTTTTAACAATATTTAAAATAATTATTATTAATTTAATATTAATATTAAAAAATAAAAAAAAATACTAATTAGATTATTTTAAACTATTATTTAAAGAAGTAATTTTTCTATAATTTTATAATAAATATTTATTAATATATTAATAAAAAGGTTTTTGGTGGGCTGGGGGGGTGTTCGCTCGCTTGGGATGTTCGCTCGCTTGTGGAATACGTTATTAGATATTTTAAAATATAAAATAATTATTGTGTATATTATTATAATAATACTAAATAAAAAAAATAAAAAGAAATAACGTCAACAATAAGCGACTGGACCAGACAAGCGACCGGACCACCCCCCTTGTATATTTCTTTAATTTAATATAAAAAAAATTTAAAAAAATATTTTTAGATTTGTAATAGTTTATATAAACAAGATTAATTTTATTCTAATTTTAAATTAATTATTGATTAAGTTATCAATAAAAAGTGTTTTGATAGGGTGTTGGTTTATATGGGGTGGTCCGCTCGCTTGTGTGGTCCGCTCGCTTGTGGAATACGTTAATATAAATTAAATAAACCTTAAAATATATTTTAGAATAAATTAAAAAATTAATATAAAAATATAAAAAAAATAAAATAATCTATAAAAAAATAATAAAAAATAATTATTTTAATTAAAATAATAATTTTAATAAAACTAAATATATTATAGATAGTAAATCCAAAAAACTATTTTATATATTATATATAATATATATTAAACTCTTCAATATATATAAAAAATAAAAAAAATATTCAAAAAACTATTTTTATTAAAAATATATAAAAAAAATATTAAAAATAAAAATTAAATATTTTTATAAATATTATATATATTATTTCACAAAATATAAAAATAAAAAATAATATAACTATAAATATTTTATAAAGAAAAGATATATCTATTATTTAAAATATTTTTATAATTTTAATAAATTAAAAATAACTAAAAAATATATTTATTAATATAATAAAAAAAAAAAAAGAATATTACTAATATTAAAAATATTTTAAAAATAATTTTATTAATTAATAAAATAAAAATAAATATATAAAATAATACTTTATAAAAATATAATAAAAAATAATTAATAACTTAAATTATAAATTAAAAAACTAAATATACTTTAAAACCAACAAAAATAAACTAAAATAAAAAATCTAAATTTTTAATAAAAAAAATTTATTTTTATTTTATTCATTTTTAAAAACTTTATAAAAACTTTAATAAATAATAAAATAAAAGAAAATTATATTTTTATTATAATAATATAAAAGTATTAATTTAAAATATAATAAAAATCTAATATCTATTAAATTATTATTTTTTTATATTAAATTTTAAAAAAAATTACCTAAGAAATAATTTTTAAATTATTTATTAATAAATATTTAGAAAAATATATTATTAATGTTTTGGATTTTTTAAAAAATATTTTGTTAATTTTTAGATTCTTATAATTAACAAAACATAATTTTAATATTAATTAAAAAAAAAAAGAAATTATTTTTAATAATTATAATTACTAGAAAATTATTAAAATATAATTAATTAATAAAAATATTTTAAAAGAAATCTACCTAGTTATAACTTATAATATACTTATTTAAAAAAAAAAATTAAAAATAAATATAAATATAAATTAAAAATCTTACAACAAATATAAATCCAAATTAAAGAATTATAACGTATTCCACAAGCGAGTGAACACCTTAAGTGAGTGAACATCCCACTAAATAACCTTATCCCCTTTTCTCCTTTATTATTATCTATATTTATAACTATTATAATGATGGTTTCTATAATTAAATCCTGAATAATCTTAGCTATTAGAGTTTTAGAAAAAAACAAAAAATTAAGTATTGTAGTAGTAGTTAAATTATATAATATTTTTCAAATAATTTTTATCTATTGGTGTAATGGATACTTTTTATGGAGTAATAGTATATTGAAATCATAGAATTTTATATAATTAAAAAAAGATATTATTGTTTAGTATATATTTAAATTATATATATAATCTTTTTATTTTAGATTAGGTAATATAAAAGATATGGTTAACTAACTACTATTGATATATGCTGACAATAGTTTGTGTTATGTTGGCAAGAACTAGATAACAAACTTTATAAAATGTTGTTTGGAGCTCCAAATACGCCTGTTTAGAAAGTACAACTATTAGTAAATTAAATATAAAAATTATAAGTTTATTAGTGATTGATTATAATTTATATAAGTTGTAAAAACTAAGTACAGTATTATAAATAATAATATATATAATTTTGATAAAATAGACTTTGTAATGGGTATAATTTTTTCTATTATAATTATTATAGATGTTGAAATCTATAATAAAGTAAAGCTAGCACAGCCTGGGAATTGTGAATGGGTAATAGTTATTTAGGGGATATGTGTAGGAGGTTGGATAGTACTATTATTTATTATTTTAGTTGATAAATATTATTTAGCTAGTTGGTATATAAAAACTAGTTTACTAAAGGACTGGGTTATTGCATTTTTTGATAATGGCTGGATAATAAATGAGCTTGTTGTAAAATAAATAAAACACTTTAATTAATTTATAGTGTGGTGTTGTATTTTAAACTATTGGTTATTAGTTTTAAATGGCTATAAAAGTTATTATTTGGTTATTTTTGAGTTTTATTATTAAGAGTATAAGATTATTATAGTTTGTATGTTACTATATTCTTTATATTTTTTTTAGTTGTTAGATATTGGGTATTTTAGACTATTAAAACAGGTATATAGTTACTAAGTAGAGGACTTGGTGTGTGCAGATATTAACTATATTAGTAAGCTGGAGTTTTTTTCTGGGTTTTATAAAATATTTATTGCTATAATAATATCTAAGAATATATGTAACAGCTTTACTAAAGCTAGGATTATATCTTATAATTTTAATAAGGTTTTTTCAAAGCTAAATATCCAATTATTAACATTTACCCTAGTAAATTCATGTCTTGGTACTACATATATAGCAGCTATTTGGATAATAAAAACACTAATAAATCTTTCAGAAACTAGCTTATAATTAGAGTTTATTAAAAACTAGATTATTTAGTATCTAAATAGCTTTTTAACATCATTACTGGCTGTTGTGGACTAGTTTATTAAAGAAATATAGATAATAATATATTAATTAATATTTATATAAATAAAAAATATAATACTGTACTTTACAAACTAGATACTATTTAAACATTGATAGGTAAAAAGATGGTATGTATAACAGGGAGGTATATTTACTATATACTAGATTAATAAAATCTTGGATGGTGATATTATAAATAAATAAAATAAACAAATAGAATATCCAAACTACTAGAATAGCCTCTAACTAAAGACTACCTCTAAAAAGATATTGTGCTATAGTTATTGTGGTGAGTTTAGCTATAATATCCAAATTTATTAAAAAATATCTTAAGAATTAAGATTAGTATAGCGTAGATTTCCCACACCATCCTAACAGTAGTATAGTAGTAAAGGTGGTATTTTTGTTAGAGTAGGGTGGGGAGGGTGTTCGCTCACTTGGGGTGTTCGCTTGCTTGTGGAATACGTTATATAATAATTAAAATATTAACTATCTTTAAATAAATATTTTTACAAAAAAGAAATATTTTTTAATTTATATTAAAAAATCAAATTTTACTAGAAATTAATTTATTTAAATATTTGATATTTTTATAAAAAAAAATATAACCTTAATTTATATTAATATATAGATATATTGATTAAGAAGCAATAATACTCTAAAAATATATTAAAGAAAATTTTAAAATAAAATATATATAATTTTTTAATTTATTAATAAGATACCTTATCTTATTTATAAAAAAGACAAATTTAGATAAATTATAAATTTATATTAATTATTAAATTTTTAATATAATAATCATTAAAAATAAAGAATCTTTATTTTTTATTAACAAATTTTTTAATAAAATATTAAATATTATAATTTATATAAAACTTGATTTTACTAATATATATTATAATATTAGGATTAACCTTAAAAAAGAATAGAAACCTATTTTTAAAATCAGATATAAATTATTTGAATATTTAATCATATTTTTTAGATTAATTAATATATTTATAACTTTTTAAATATTTATATTTTATAAAAATATATTAATAATATAACGTCAATGATAAGCGAACGGATCAGACAAGCGAGCGGATCACCTCACCACACCTACGCGCCCACCACTCCTCCTATACCTTATACCTCCACAACCACCGCAATGCCTGCCTCTACGACCGAATCCAGAGTTCTTCTAGCTATTGAAGCTATGAAAAAAGACCAAGAATTAAGTATTCGAGCTGCTGCTAAGCATTATGATGTCCCTTATACCACCTTAGTCTGCCGATATAATGGCCGCTCTTCACGATGCGACAGCATCCCTAAATCGCGAAACCTTACAAAATTGGAGGAGGATGCCATTGTTCAATATATACTTGAGCTATGTGCGCGGTCTTTTCATCCTAGGCTGGGTAGTGTGGAAGATATGGCCAACCAGCTGCTGCTGGCGCGTAGCGACGATAGTACGCGACGCGTCGGTAAGAGATGGGCTGGTAACTTTGTCAAACGCCGCCCAGAGCTACAGACGCGTCTGTCCAGGAAGTACGACTACCAGCGAGCGAAATGCGAAGATCCTGTACTTATCAGCAAGTGGTTTCAGCTAATAGAGGCTGTAAAGACCAAGTACGGCATCGCGGACAATGACATCTACAACTTCGACGAGACTGGCTTCGCAATGGGCATAATATCTACAACTACTGTTGTTACAGGTGCTGAAACACGCGATAAAGCTAAGCTGGCGCAGCCTGGGAATCGCGAGTGGGCAACAGTTATCCAGGGGATAGGCGCAGAAGGTTGGGCAGTGCCGCCATTTATTGTCCTCGCTGGGCAACACCACTTAGCTAGCTGGTATACAGCGACAAAGCTACCAGCGGATTGGGTTATTGCGCTTTCTGATAACGGCTGGACGACGAACGAGCTCGCTCTACAGTGGCTAAAGCACTTCGACAAGTTTACAGCGCGGCGCTGCATTTCGGACTACCGGCTATTAGTCCTAGATGGTCACGAAAGCCACCACTCTGTTGCCTTTGAGCTATACTGCCAGGAGCATAAGATTGTCACAATCTGCATGCCGCCGCATTCATCGCATATCCTCCAGCCACTGGATATTGGCTGCTTTGGGCCATTAAAGCAGGCGTATAGCCATGAGGTGGAGAGCTTGGTGCGCGCGTACGTTAACCATATCTCTAAGCTGGAGTTTCTCACCGGGTTCCACAAGGCGTTTACTGCTGCAATAACACCTAAAAACATACGCAGCAGCTTTGCTGGAGCTGGCATTGTACCTTATAACCCTGACAAAGTTTTATCAAAGCTGGATATACAGTTGCCAGCAGCTACTCCAGCGAATTCACGTCCAGGCACTGCGAATGCGGCAGCTACCTGGACTACAAAAACACCATTAAACCCATCAGAGGCTAGCCTACAAGCAGGCCTGATCAAAAACCAGATTACCCAGTACCAGAATAGCTCTCCTACATTACTGCTAGCAGCTGTGGACCAGCTGTCTAAAGGGACACAGACTATAATGCATCAATTGGCACTTATACGTGCAGAGAACACAACACTGCGCTCTGCTAATGAAGCATTAAGTAAACGGCGGCGGGCAAAAAGACAGCGTATACAGCATGGAGGCATGCTCACCATACACCAGGCAGGTGATATACTGGACCAAGACACCATAGGTAGGCAGCATAAGCAGGTAGAGCCAAAAAACTGTCAGGACAACATGCAGCCAGGAGGGGGCTCTGGAAGGGTATTGCGCTGCAGTCAATGCGGTAGAGCTGGGCATAATATTCGAACATGTCAAGAGGCATCTTAAGCATGTAAATAAGCTATTTAGTATGTATCTAGCCCAAAGCTATAGTATTGTGGTGGTGAAATCAGTATTTTCGTTGAGATGGGGTGGTGAGGTGATCCGCTCGCTTGTCTGATCCGTTCGCTTATCATTGACGTTATATATAGTATATTTAAATAATATTTTTATTTATAATATAGATTTTAATTAATATTAAAAATATATTAACTAAATTTTTAAAATTTTAAATTAATATAAACTTAAAATTAACTTAAAAAATTCTAAATTTAAAATAATTAAAGTTAAATTTTTAGGAATTATTATAATTTTATATATTTAAAGAAGGTATAAGTTATATAAACCTAATTAATATTTAAAATATTTAAAGAGATATAAGTTTTTTTAAAATTATTAATAATTTATTTAAAAATATAATTATTTAGTTTTTATTTTTTTAAAATTAATAAAAAAGAATATATAATTTAAAATAATTAAAAAAAGAATTAAAACTTTTTAAATTTTAAAAAATGTTTTTATTTTAATATTAATTTTTAAATTTTATAATTTAAAATTATTAATATAAATAGAAATTAATATTTTTATAGTAGTTTTAAAAATTTATTTATTATAAAAGTAATTTAATTAGAAATAATACTTTATTACCTATTTATTATATAAATTTAATATTATAGAAATTAAATATTTAATTTATAATAAAAATTTTATAATTATTTTATATACTTATAAAAAATAAAAAATTTATTTATAAATTATAGAATTATTTAAAATATTTTTAAATTATACAAACTTTATTTATTTTTTAATAATAAAAGAATTTAGTAGATATTAAATTTAATAATAAAAAATATTTCATAAATATAATATAAAAATTATTTATTTTAAAAAAAAAAAATATTAAAACTAATATTATTAGTTAATAATTAATAAAAAATATCTTTATAAATAAAAAAATAATTCTGGAATAATATAAAAATATTATTATTATTAATAAAAAACTTAATTTAATTATCTATAAAATTAAATTTAAAATAATTATTAAACTTAAAAAAAGCTATTAAAAAAATATAATAATAAAAAAAGTATTTTAGAATTTTAAAGAAAATATTATATTTTTTTTAAAAAATTATTTTTATATTTTAAATAAAAAAATTATAATTTAAAATCTTATAATTATATTATAATATATTTATATATAAATATCTAGGAATTAAAAGAATATAAAAACTTATTATATAATAATATTTTTAATTTAAAATAAGATAATAAATTAAATAATATATTAAAATATATAATTTATATTTAAGAAATAAATTAATAAAATATATATTATATAGATATCTATAATCTAATAAAATATTTAGTAAATTATTTTAAATTATAATTTATAATTTTATATAAGAATTACTTTATTTAAAAGATTTCTTAATAAATTAAATTTATAATAAAATTCTAATTATTATTTATAAATTTATTAAGATTATTATCTTAGAACTTTAGAATAATTTTTAATAATCTATAATAAATAAATATTTAATTAATATAAATTATAAAAAAAATATATTTATAATAGAGATCCTCTCTTTAATCATAAATATTAAAAATATATTATAAATATTTTAAATACTAAGTTTAATATAGTAATAAAAAAAAAAACCTAAATTAATAGAATATTGGAATAAATAATCTAGATAGTAGAAATTTATTTTAGATTATTTTTAAATTATATATAAAATAATTAGATAAAACTACTATTTATAGTAGAATTTATCTATAATTTATTAAAATATTTAATTATAAATTATATATTTTATAAAATATTATACTAGAAGGCTGCTTGCGCAGCACTTAAACCCGACTGATAAGCGCCGTATTGTATTTATTTTATAGATTTATTTTTATTTGTATGGGCATGAGCATGGGCATGAGCGGCGTGGGCAGCCGAGCATGTTTGTTGTGTGCTGAGCGTGGCTGCGTGGCTGCTGCGCGGCTGCTGCGCGGCTGTGCTCAGCCGGAGTTTCGGCCGCCGAGGCACGGGCTGTCTAAAATTTCTAAGTTCGCAAAAAACAACACATTTTTTCTGGGCCACCCTGCAGATTTTGGTGTGGGTGCCCTTTGTGCACTGGGGAGCTCTACTAGTTCCCTCCTTATCAGTCGGGCAAAATTGGAATCTGTAAATTACACAACTAGTTTTATTTATAAAAAAAGAAATATTTAATATTAAAAACTATTTTAAATTTATAAATAAATTTTATAAATATTTAAAAAATAATTTAGATTTTATAGTTTAAACTATATCTTATTATTATAATAAAAAGAGAATAAAAATATCTTTTTTTTTAAAAAAAAAAATAAAATATATTTATTTATAAAAAATATTAAAATAAAGAGATTTAACTAAAAACTTGATTTTTAAAAACTTAGACTATATATTATAATTAAAAAATTAAATAAATAACGTATTCCACAAGCGAGCGGACCACACAAACAAGCAGACCACCTCTCAACACCAGTATAACTATTCCTCTTCTACACTATATTACCTCCATAATTATTATTATAGCTGTTACTACAACTAAATTCTAAATTATTCTAGCTATTAAAACTTTAAAAAAAAATCAAAAATTAAACATTCAAACTACTATTAAGTTTTATAACATCTTTTATACTACTTTACTATACTAATATAATAGTTGTATTTCAAAAACAGACAATACCTTTAAATTATAAAATCTTATAAAATTAAAAAAGGATATTATTATTCAGTATATATTTAAGTTATTTACACAATCTTTTCATCTTAAGTTAGGTAGTATAAAAAATATGATTAATTAGCTACTATCAACACATACTAACAATAGTATATGATATATTAGTAAAAATTAGACAATAAATTTTGTAAAATACCACCCAGAATTCTAGATATATCTATTTAAAAAATATAACTACCAGTGAGCTAAATACAAAAACCTAGATTTTATTCAAAAATGGTTTTAGTTTTTATAAGTAACAAAAGCAAAGTATAGTATTATAAATAATAATATCTATAACTTTAATAAAATAGGTTTTATAATAGACATAATTTCTACAACTATAGTTGTCACAAAAACTAAAATACATAATAAAATTAAGCTGGTATAGCCTAGGAATTGCAAATAAACAACAGTTATTTAGAGGATAAATGTAGAAGGTTAGACAGTATTATTATTTATTATCCTAACTGGTTAATACTACTTAGCTAGCTAGTATATAAAGATTAATTTACTAAATAACTAGGTTATTACACTTTCCAATAACAACTAAACAATAAATAAAGTTATTGTAGAATAATTAAAGCATTTCAACCACTTTATAATATAGTGTTACATTTTAGACTACCAGCTATTAATCCTAGATAGTTATAACAGTTATTATTTAGTATTTTTCAAGCTTTATTATCAAAAGCATAAAATTATTACAATCTATATACCACCATATTTTTTATATCTTTTTTAGCTATTAGATATTAGGTGCTTTAGGCTATTGAAACAGGTATATAATTACTAGATAAAGGATTTAATATATATATATATTAACTATATTAGCAAGCTAGAATTCTTCTCTGGGTTTTATAGGGTATTTACTACTATAATAATATCTAAGAATATATATAATAGTTTTATTAGAACTGGTATTATACCTTATGATTTTGATAAAGTTTTCTTAAAACCAAATATGTAGCTGCTAGTGTCTACCCCAATAAATTCACATCTTAATACCATAAATACAGTAACTACCTAAACAACAAAAACCTTAATAAATTTTTCAGAAGCTAATCTATAATTAAAATTTATTAAAAACTAGATTACCCAACATCAAAATAGCTCTCCAACATCATTACTAATTATTATAGACTAATTTACTAAAAGGATATAAATAATAATACACCAGCTAGTACTTATATAAATAAAAAACACAATATTATATTCTGTTAATGAGATATTAAATAAATATCAGTAGGTAAAAAAATAGTTTATATAATATAGAGGTATGCTTACCATACATTAGGCTAATAAAATCTTAGATAATAATACTGTAAATAAGTAGAATAAGCAGATAAGGTGTTTAAATTATTAAAGTAGCCTCCAGCTAGAAGCTATTTTTGGAAAGATAATTTACTATAGTAGTTATGGTGAGTCTAAATATAATATTTAAATATATTAATAAATATTTTAAGTATATAACTAAGCAAATTAGTATATATATAGCTTAGTGTAATAATAGTGTGGTTATAAAGCCAATATTTTTACTGGGGTAGGATGTTGAGGTGGTCTACTCGCTTGTGTGGTCCGCTCGCTTGTGGAATACGTTATCTTTTTAAACTTTATATTCTTAGAAATTCTAAAATCTATAAAATATTTTATATTATTTTATTTAAATCTATATTTAATAAACTTAGAAAAAAAATAGATAATTTAAAAATTAAGGAAGATAATTATAATAAATATAAAATTAAAAAGATTTTAAATTATAAAAATAATTTAAAAATATTAATTAATAAATTTTTAATTAAATAAAAAAAATTATTTATTAAAAAAAAATTTATAATAATTAGAAGATAATATTTTACTAAAATTTATTAGATAATATTTTGAAAAAATTAATGTTTGTTAAATAAGATAAAATCTACTATTATAATAATTTTAAGAAAAATTTAGAAAGAATATTAAAAATATAAAAAATTAATAATAATTATATAATTATATTAAATAAATTTACTCTATTTTGAGATTATATTTTTTAATATTAAAATTATTATTAGATGTAAGAAATTTATATATATATAAAATTTTTTTTTTTTTAAAATATAAATTAATTTATTTATAATTTTATAAATATTATCTTAATAATAAGAAACTTTGTTTAAAATATTAATATTTATTTAAGTTTTAAAATAAAGATATAATATAACTAGTTTAAAAGCTAGTATTTTTTAATAATTACAATAAATAAAATATACTATTATTATAATAAAAAAATAAAGAAAATAAGAATTATAAAAAAAAAAAAAAAAAAAAAAATAATAAATTTATTTTATTTTATCTTTTTTTATATAATAAAATTTTATAGAATAATTTTTAGAATTATATATATAATATAATATAAATTAGTACTAACTATATTTAATAATATATATATATTGAAAGAATACTATATTAAGTATTAAGATTTGTATTATTGTTATTTAAAAAAGCTTTAAAATTAAAAGATTCTAGATTTTAGATATTTTTTAGAAATATCTTGATCTTTTAAGAGTCTTTTGTTTTTTTATGGATTTTTTTTCTTAATATATAATCTTATTTAATTTAGTATTAAGAAAAAATATCTTTTTTTTAATATAAAGGATTTGAAAAGATATCTTAGTAGTTTTAGAAATAGTTTTTAATAATTTAATTTGTTTAATTTTTAAGGATTTTAATTTCTTTTCTTTTTTTTAGATTTGCTGAAGAATTTGATTTGTTATAATTATATTAGTACTTATTAGTAATAGAATTCTAGAAAAAAAACAAAAATATTTATATTTAGAAATTATAATATAATTGTTACTAAGATATATATAGGATATATATTTTTAATTTTAAATAAAAAAAATAAAATAATTAATATTTTTTTTATTATAAGATTTATATATAGTAATAAGATGTTGATTTTACTTTTTAATCTAATAAGTTTATTTAATATGATGTTTAAAAATAGATTTCTTGTAATAATTAGTAGGTATAATAGAATTATATTATATAAAAAATATATTAAAAAAAAGAAAAAATTAAAATTATCTAAGAATAATAAATTGAATTATATTATATTTGATTATTTAATTTTATTATATATAAAAAACCTATACTACTTTATTTTATATTAATAATATCTATATCCAAATTAGTATATTGTTAATTTTAATAAAAAAAAGAATAATATTATAAAATAACAATATAATATCTAAATATCTTATATAGACTAGATTTTTATACTCAGTCCACCTAGTATATAAAATAATAATATATCTATATATTTTATAAATTGAATTTCTATATTAAATATATATCTATATAAATATATTTTATATAAATACTAAAACTATATAAAATATATTATTATACAAAAAAATAATTTATATTATCTTTCTCTTAAAATAAAAACTATTATAATAAATTAGAAATATATAATACAATTGTAAATTATAGATTATAAATTAATTTTTAATAGAGTTATAAGTTATAAATTATCTAAATATATTAATATATTTTTACTATTTTATATATTAAATGTTATATATTTAATTAATTTATTTTATTAATTAATTAATAACTTTCTCTTAAATTTTATTAATCAATATTTAAATTATAATATTTTAATAAATAATCTATTTTATTATTATTATTATATATTTTATTCTAATAGTTATTATTATATTTAATATATACTTATCTTTTTTTATTAAGAATCTATATAATAGTGACTAAGAGTCAGAGATTTTAGAAGTGGAGTGTGTTTGACCTGGTCCTGGGCCGAAGTGTAACACAAACAATATAATTAAATATTCAAATAATCTATAACGTCAACAATAAGCGACTGGACCAGACAAGCGACCGGACCACCCCCCTTGTATATTTCTTTAATTTAATATAAAAAAAATTTAAAAAAATATTTTTAGATTTGTAATAGTTTATATAAACAAGATTAATTTTATTCTAATTTTAAATTAATTATTGATTAAGTTATCAATAAAAAGTGTTTTGGTAGGGTGTTGGTTTATATGGGGTGGTCCGCTCGCTTGTGTGGTCCGCTCGCTTGTGGAATACGTTATCTAATTTTAAAAATAGTTTTTTATTCTTTTTTAAAATTAATTCTAATATTATAATATATATTAATAAAATTAAATTTTATATAAATTATAATACCTAATATCTTATCAAAAAATTTATTAATAAAAGATAAAAATCCTTTATCTTTAATAACTATTATATTAAAAATTCAATAATCAATATAGATTTATAATTTATCTAAGTCTTTTTTTTTTACAAACAAAATAAAATATTTTATTAATAAATTAAAAAATTATATATATCTTATTTTAAATTTTTTTTTAATATATTTTCAAAATATTATTATCTTTTAATTAATACATCTATAAATAGATATAAATCTTAATTATATTCCTTCTTATAAAAATATCAAATATTTAAATAAATTAATTTTTAATAAAATTTATTTTTTTAATATAGATTAAAAAAATTTTTTTTTTCTTAAATATTTATTTTAAAATATCTAATTTTTTAATTATTATATATAATCCTCTAATTTAAATCTATATTTATTATAAAATTTTTAGTTTATATTTATATTTATTTTAATTTCTTTTTTAAATAAATATATTATAGATAAGTTTTTTTAAAAATATTTCTATTAATTAATTATATTCTAATAATTTTTTAGTAATTATAATTATTAAAAATAATTTCTTTTTTTCTTTAATTAATATTAAGATTATATTTTATTAATTATAAAAATCTAAAAACTAATAAAATATCTTTTAAAAAATTTAGAATATTAATAATATATTCTTCCAAATATCTATTAATCAATAATTTAAGGATTATTTCTTAAATAATTTTTTCTAAAATTTAATAACGTATTCCACAAGCGAGCGGACCACACAAGCGAGTGGACCACCTCTCAACACCGGTACGACTACTCCTTTTCTACACCATATTACCTCTATAACTACTATTATGGTTACTATTATAACTGAATTTTAAATTATTCTAGCTATTAAAGCTCTGGAAAAAAATTAAAAATTAAGTATTTAAGTTATTATTAAGTTTTATAATATCTTTTATATTATTTTATTATATTAGTATAATAGCTGTATTTTGAAGGTAGATAGTACTTCTAAATTATAAAACCTTATAAAATTAAAAAAGGATGTTATTATTTAGTATATATTTAAGTTATTTGTACAGTCTTTTTATTTTAGGTTGGATAGTGTAGAAGATATAGCTAATTAGCTACTGTTGATATATGCTAGTGATAGTATATAATATGTTGGTAAGAATTGGGTGGTAAACTTTGTAAAATATTATCTAGAGTTTTAGATATGTTTGTCCAGAAAGTATAACTATTAGTGAGTTAAATGTGAAGATCTGGATTTTATTCAAAAGTGGTTTTAGTTTTTATAAATAATAAAAGTGAAGTATGGTATTATGGATAGTAATATCTATAATTTTAATAAGATAAATTTTATAATAAGTATGATCTCTATAATTATGGTTATTATAGAAGTTAAAATATATAATAAAGTTAAGCTGGTACAGCCTGGGAATTGTGAATAGGTAATAGTTATTTAGGGGATAGGTGTGGAAGATTAGGTAGTATTGTTATTTATTATCCTAGCTGGCTAATATTATCTAGTTAATTGGTATATAGAGACTAATTTATTAAATAACTGGGTTATTATATTCTCTGATAATAGCTGGATAATAAATAAGATTATTATAGAGTGGTTAAAGTATTTCAACTATTTTATAGTGTGGTGTTGTATTTCAGATTATTGGCTATTAGTTTTAGATGGTTATAATAGTTATTATTTAGTATTTTTTGAGCTTTATTGTTAAGAACATAAGATTATTATAGTTTGTATACTGTTATATTTTTTATATCTTTTTTAGTTGTTAGATGTTGGAAGTTTTGAACTATTAAAATAGGTGTATAGTTGCTAGGTGAAAAACTTAATGTGTGTGTATATTAATTATATTAGCAAGCTAGAGTTCTTTTCTAGATTTTATAGGATATTTATTATTATAATAACACTTAAGAATATATATAGCAGCTTTACTAAAACTAGTATTGTACCTTATAATTCTGATAGGGTCTTCTTAAAGCTAAATGTGCAGTTGTTAGTGTCTACCCTAATAAATTTATGTTCTAATACTGTAAATGTAGTAACTACCTAGATAATAAAAACCCTAATAAATCTTTTAGAAGCTGGTTTATAATTAATGTATTCTACAAGCGAGCGAACACCCCAAGCGAGTGAACACCCTCCCCACCCCACCCTAACAAAAACACCATCTTTACTACCACACCACTGTTAGGATGGTGTAGGAAATCTATGCTGTGCTAGTCTCAATTCTTAAGATGCCTCTTGATAGGTTTGGATATTATGGTTGGGTTTATTATAGTGGTTATAGTGTAGTATTTTTCTAGAGGTAGTCTCTAGCTAGGGGTTATTCTGGTGGTTTGGATGTTTTATTTGTTTATTTTGTTTACTTATAATATTATTATTTAGGATTTTATTAGCTTGGTGTATGGTAAGTGTGTCTCCCTGCTGTATATACTATCTTTTTATCTGCTGGCGCTTAGATAGTGCCTAGTTTGTAGAGTGTAGTATTATATTCTCTGCCTGTATAAGTGCTAGTTGATGTATTATTGTTTGTATTTTTTTAGTAAACTGGTTTATAGCAGTTAGTAATAATGTTGGAGAGTTATTTGGATGCTGGATAATCTGGTTTTTGATAAGTTTTGATTGTAAGCTAGCTTCTAAAGGGTTTATTGGTGTTTTTGTTGTCTAAATAACTGCTATATATACAGTACTAGGGTATGAATTTACTAGGATAAATACTAATAACTGGATATCTAGCTTTAAAAAAACCCTATTAGAATTATAAAATATAATCCTAGTTCTAGTAAAGCTGCTGCATATATTCTTAAATATTATTATAGTAGTAAATACCTTATAGAACCTAGAAAAAAACTCTAGCTTATTAATATAGTTAATATTTGTGTGCACTAAGTCTTCCACCTAGCAACTATATACCTGTTTTAATGGTCTAAAGTATCTAATATCCAATAACTGAAAAAAATGTGAAGAATATGATAGCATACAGACTATAATAATCTTGTACTCTTGGTAATAAAGTTTGAAGATAATTAAATGATAGCTTTTATGGCTATCTAAAACTAATAACCAGTAGTCTAAAATACAGTGCTACGCTATAAATTAGTTGAAGTGTTTTATCTACTCCACAACAAACTCATTTATTATCCAGCTATTATCAAAGAATACAATAACTTAGTCCTTTAGTAAGCTAATCTCTATATACCAACTAACTAAATGATATTTACCAACCAAAATAATAAATAATAATACTATCTAATTTTTTGTACATATCCCCTAAATAACTGTTGCTTATTCACAGTTCCCAGACTGTACCAGCTTTGCTTTATTATGGGTTTCAGCACCTATAATAACTATAATAAAAGAGATTATGTTCATTACAAAGCCTATCTCATCAAAATTGTATATATCATTATCCACAATACCATACTTAGCTTTTACAGCTTATACAAGCTATAACCAATCACTAATAAACTTATAATCTTTGTATTTAACCCACTAGTAATCATACTTTCTAGACAGGTGTATTTAGAACTTCAGACAGTATTTTACAAAGTTTACTGCCCAGTTTTTACCAACACAACACAAGCTATCACTAGCACATATTAATAGCAGCTAATTAGCCATATCTTCCATACTACCCAATCTAAGATAAAAAAATCACATATATAACTCAAGTATATACTAAATAATAATATCCTCTTTTAATTATATAAGATTCTATAATTTCAGTATACTATTACTCTATAAAAAACATCCATTACACCAATAGATAAAAATTATTTAAAGAATATTATATAATTTAGCTACTACTACAGTACTTAATTTTTTGTCTTTTTCTAAAGCTCTAATAGCTAAGATTATTCAAGATTCAATTATAGAAGCCATCATTATAATAATTATGGATGTAGATAATAGTAAAGGAGAAAAGGGGGTGAAGTCGCTTAATAGGGTGTTCACTCACTTGGGGTGTTCGCTCGCTTATGGAATACGTTAGAACTTATTAAAAACTAGATTACTTAGTATTAAAATAGTTTTTTAATATTGTTATTAGTTGTTGTGGACTAATTTATTAAAAGAACATAGATAATAATATATTAGCTAATACTTATATAAGTAGAGAACACAATATTATGCTTTGTTAATGAGGTGTTAAGTAAATGCTGGTAGGTAAAAAAATAGTGTATATAGTATGGAGGTATATTTACCATATACTAGGCTAATAAAATCCTGGATGATAATACTATAAGTAGATAAAATGAATAGGTAGGGTGTTTAAATTGTTGGAGTAGCCTCTAGCTAGAGGCTACTTCTAGAAAAATAATTTGCTGTAGTGGTTGTGGTAAGTCTAGATATAATATTCAAATATACTAATAAATATTTTAAATATATAACTAAACAAACTAGTATGTATGTAGCCTAGTGTAATAATAGTGTAGCTGTAAAACTAGTATTTTTGCTGGGGTGGGGTGTTGAGGTGGTCCGCTCGCTTGTGTGGTCCACTCACTTGTGGAATACGTTATAAAAAAATAATAATTTAATAAATATTAAATTTTTATTATATTTTAAATTAATATTTTTATATTATTATAATAAAGATATAGTTTTCTTCTACTTTATTATTTATTAAAATTTTTATAAATTTTCTAAAGATTAATAAAGTAAAAATAAGTTTTTTTTGTTAAAAATTTAAATTTTTTATTTTAATTTACTTCTATTAGTTTTAAAATATATTTAATTTTTTAATTTATAATTTAAATTATTAATTATTTTTTATTATATTTTTATAGAATATTATTTATATATTTATTTTTATTTTATTAATTAATGAAGTTATTTTTAAAGTATTTTTTATATTAATAATATTTTTTTTCTTTTTTATTATATTAATAAATATATTTTTTAGTTATTTTTAATTTATTAAAATTATAAGAATATTTTAAACAATAAATATATCCTTTTTTTATAAAATATTTATAGTTATATTATTTTTTATTTTTATATTCTATAAAATAATATATATAATATTTATAAAAATATTTAATTTGCCCGACTGAATAGGAGGGTGGTTATTGGACTCCCCAGCGTGCTAGGCCAAATGCCAGCAAAATTTGGCCCCCCGGATACCTAAAAAAAATGTGTTGCTGAGCACACACTCAGTGGTGTTACCCTACTAAATGAATAGAGTTTTGCTTGGTATGTGTTAATTTTGTTTAATCTGTTTGGTAAATCATACTAATGGTTTTAGTTTTATATTGTATCTGGCCTAATATTGCTGAGGGGATGGCTGGTTGTGTGAGATAGTTAGAGTTATTTAATAGAGTTTGAGTCAGTTGATCTGGTAGAGGAAAGATTTGAGTTTTAGTATAGAAGGTTGCAAAGCAGTACATCTGGGGTGTAGGGCAGGTCAGTTCAGTCGGGTTTAAGTGCTGCGGTAGCAGCCTTCTAGTTTATTTTTAATATTTTTTTTATATATTTTTAATAGAAATAATTTTTTAAATATTTTTTCTATTTTTTATATATATTAAAGAATTTAATATATATTATATATAGTATATAAGATAGTTCTCCTAATTCATTATCTATAATATATTTAATTATATTACAATTATTATTTTAATTTAGATAATTGCTTTTTTTTATATAAATTATTTTATTTTTTTTATATTTTATTATTAGTTTTTTAATTTATTTTAAAATATATTCTAAGGTTTGTTTAATTTGTATTTTTTTTTTATTCTTTTTGTTTAATATTATTATAGTAATATATATAATAGTTATCTTATATTTTGAAATATTTAATATAATAAATATATTTAAAAATATTAAAAAAAATTTTTAATAGTTTTTTTTAAATATAGTTATAATATAAAAAATATTAATATTCATATATTTATTTATTATAATAATAATTATTGTATAAATTAAAATATTTATATAATTAAATATTTATATTATTTTTTTTATAAAATATTTCTAATTTTTATAAAAAAAATATCCTATACTATTAAAAAAATATTATTTATTATTAAAATTATATTAAAATAGGTTTTCTTTATTTTTATTTTAAAATTAATAGGCTTTTTATTAATTAATAAAATATTAATTATAAAAAAATAGTTAACGTCAACAATAAGCGACTGGACCAGACAAGCGACCGGACCACCCCCCTTGTATATTTCTTTAATTTAATATAAAAAAAATTTAAAAAAATATTTTTAGATTTGTAATAGTTTATATAAACAAGATTAATTTTATTCTAATTTTAAATTAATTATTGATTAAGTTATCAATAAAAAGTGTTTTGGTAGGGTGTTGGTTTATATGGGGTGGTCCGCTCGCTTGTGTGGTCCGCTCGCTTGTGGAATACGTTAATATTTAATATATAAAATAGTAAAAATATATTAATATATTATTTAAATAGTTTATAGTTTATAGCTTTATTAAAAATTAATCTATAATTTATAATTTATAGTTTTATTATATATTCTTAATTTATTATAATAGCTTTTACTTTAAAAAAAAATAATATAAATTATTTTTCTATATAATAATATATTTTATATAATTTTAGTTTTTATATAAAGTATACTTATATAAATATATATCTAATAACGTATTCCACAAGCGAGCGAACATCCCAAGCGAGCGGACCACCCCATATAAACCAACACCCTACCAAAACACTTTTTATTGATAACTTAATCAATAATTAATTTAAAATTAGAATAAAATTAATCTTGTTTATATAAACTATTACAAATCTAAAAATATTTTTTTAAATTTTTTTTATATTAAATTAAAGAAATATACAAGGGGGGTGGTCCGGTCGCTTGTCTGGTCCAGTCGCTTATTGTTGACGTTATATATTTAATTAGTTTATTTTATTAGTTAATTAATAATTTTTTTTTAAATTTCATTAATTAATATTTAAACTATAATATCTTAATAAATAGTTTATTTTATTATTATTATTATATATTTTATTCTAATAATTACTATTATATCTGATATATACTTATCTTCCTTTATTAAAAAACCCATACAGTAGTAACTGAGAGTTAAGGATTTTAGAGTGAAGTGTGTTTGATCTGGTCCTGGGCCGAAGTGTAACATTACTAATATTATATAAGCTTTTGAAGATATTAATATTATAAATAATATAAAGATAATCCTGGTTTAATTATCTATTTAATATAAGTATTTATAAATTAATATCTTAGATATCATAAAATACTCTAGGTTTGTAGTTATTAAATATTTTAATAATATTTATAAGTTATTTTCAAATTTAAAATCAGAAAACTAGACATATATATAGTATTTTATCTTTAAAAAGAAAAGATATATAGCAGCTAAAATCAGATTAAAAAAATTAGAACTAAAAAAGTTTTACCTTTATAAAATCTTTAAATAAATTTTTAAATATATTTATTAATTAAATAACGTATTCCACAAGCGAGCGGACCACACAAGTGAGTGGACCATCTCAACACCCCACCCCAGTAAAAACACTAGTTTCATAATTATACTGTTATTATATTGGGCTATATATATATTAATTTACTTAGTTATATATTTAAGATATCTACTAGTATATTTAAATATTATGTTTAGGCTTACTATAATTATTATAGTAAATTATCTTTTTAGAGATAGCCTCTGGCTGGGGGTTATTTTGATGGTTTAGATGCTCTACTTGTTTATTCTGTTTATTTATAATATTATTATCTAAGATTTTACTAGCTTAGTATATGGTAAGTATGTCTTTATGTTGTATATACTGTTTTTTTATCTACCAGTATTTGTTTAATATTTTATTAATAGAGTATAGTGTTATGTTTTCTACTTATATAAATATTAGCTGGTGTATTATTATCTATATCCTTTTAGTAAATTAGTTTATAGTAGCTAGTAATAATATTAAAGAGTTATTTTAATATTAGATAATCTAGTTTTTAATAAATTCTGATTATAGGTTAGTTTTTAAAAGATTTATTAAGATTTTTGTTATTTAGGTGGTTGCTGTATTTATAGTATTAGAATGTGAATTTATTAGAGTAGATACTGATAGCTACATATCTAGTTTTAAAAGGATCTTATTAAAATTATAAAGTATAATACTAGCTCTAGTAAAGCTGCTGTGTATATTCTTAGGTATTATTATAGTAGTAAATGTTTTGTGGAATTTAGAGAGGAACTCTAATTTACTAATATAATTAATATATATATATATTAAGTTCTTTATTTGGTGACTATATACCTGTTTTAATAGTTTAAAGTATTTAATATTTAATGGTTAAAAAAAATATAAAGAATATAGTAGTATATAGATTATAATAATCTTGTGTTTTTAATAGTAAAATTTAAAAAATACTAAATAATAATTATTATAGCTATCTAAAATTAATAATTAGTAATTTAAAATGTAGTGTTATATTATAAAGTGGTTAAAATATTTTAATTATTTTATAGTAATTTTATTTGTTGTTTAGTTATTATTAGAAAGTATAATAGTTTAGTTATTTAGTAAGTTGGTCTTTATATATTAGTTAGTTAGGTGGTATTAACCAGCTAAAATAATAAATAGTAGTATTGTCTAATTTTTTATATTTATTTCTTAAATAATTGTTGTCTATTTGTGATTTCTAGGTTGTGCTAGCTTAGTTTTATTGTGTATTTTAGTTTCTATAATAATCATAGTTGTAAAGATTATATTTATTGTAAAACTTATTTTATCAAAGTTATAGATATTATTATTTGTAATACTATACTTTGCTTTTATTATTTGTAAAAGTTGAAATTATTTTTAAATAAAATTTGGGTCTTTGTATTTAGTTTACTAATAATTATACTTTTTAAATAAATATATTTAGAGTTTTAAATAGCATTTTATAAAATTTACTATTTAATTTTTACTAACATATTATATATTATTATTAGTACATATTAACAGTAGTTGATTAGCTATATCTTCTATATTATCTAACTTAAGATAAAAAGACTATATAAATAATTCAAGTATATACTAAATAATAATATTTTCTTCTAATTTTATAAAATTTTATAATTTAAGGGTATTGTTTATTTTTAAAGTATAGTTATTATACCAGTATAATAAAATAGTATAAAAGATATTATAAAATTTAATAGTAGCTTAAATATTTAATTTTTGATTTTTTTCCAAAACTTTAATAACTAGAATAATTCAAAATTTAATTATAGTAGTAGTTATAATAATAGTTATGGAGGTAATATGGTGCGGAAGAGGAGTGGTCGTACTGGTGTTGAGAGGTGGTCCGCTCGCTTATGTGGTCCGCTCGCTTGTGGAATACGTTATATCTTTTAACTAGGATATCTTATTTATTATTTTTATTATTTATTTTAATCTTTTATTTTAATCTAGCCCTGGCCTCTTTATTAAGAAAAAAAAAAATTTAAATATATTTATTATTTTAGATTTAATTTTATAATTATCCTTAGTAATTTAACTAATAATAAATTTTATAAAATAAATTTAATTATAAATTATAAATATTAATATAGATAAAATAATAAATTTTTATTTAGAATTATATAGAAAGATTAATTTAAAAGGAATGTCACGGCGCGAGCCGTGACGAATGCGACCGACGTCTACCGAAGGACAATGATGTCGGCCAATATAGCAACTGATGCGCACCAAAAGGCGTATATTGCTAAAGGCGTACTATACACGCATCAAATGTACACAAGGCATCACAAATGCTTACAAGCGATATCTACGAGTCTCTTTTGTATATAAACAGGACAATTTGCCAGTGTTTGACTCTATTCAGCACTGGGTAACCTAGATCAATACATACAATCTGATATCCTTACTCTGCTTTCTCGACGAGTCGCTACAAGTGGTTACGCCCCTTGACAAGGAATTTTATATAAAAGATAGAGAACTATTTATTTAAAAACTGCTTTAAAAACCTAAATATATATAAAAACTATTTTAATTTAATAATTATAAAATATACTATTTAAAGAAATTATTTATTAATCTTATTTTTATCTTATATCTTAATTTATTATATATATTTATAAGTTATATATTTATTATTTATTATTTATTATTTATTATTTATTATTTATTATTTATTATTTATTATTTATTATTTATTATTTATTATTTATTTATACCCCTATAATATAGTGTTATTAATATTTAATATCTTTCTATCTTAATCTACCTATTATATACTAATATCTATATTAATTAAAAAATAAAAATATAATACTTTAGTATATTTATATATATAGTATACTTTACAGCTACTTAATTAGCCTATATAGATAATATATCTTTAGAAGTTTTTCAGCTCCCTTATCAATCAATCCATCCTATCTACAACCTACTCTTGATACTACAATTATTTAACAACTTTTTGAATAAATAATATTCAGAAATCTTTTATATATATTAATAATTTTTTAAAATATATAATTATTTAAAAAATCTTATTATATATTTAGTTTTCTAATATTTTTAATTTATAGAGTCTTTTTTAGTTTTTTATTTAAAAATATTTCTAATAATTTTTAAATAATTCTTATTATTATTTCTAATATATTTTTTTTAACCTTATAATATTTTAATCTTTATTATACCTTTTTAATATTTATTATGTTTTTTTAAATTATTTATCATATTTTCTTAAACTATTAAGACTCTATTTAGA
Organism: Drechslerella dactyloides; assembly: GCA_020064725.1. Lineage (NCBI taxonomy): Eukaryota > Fungi > Ascomycota > Orbiliomycetes > Orbiliales > Orbiliaceae > Drechslerella > Drechslerella dactyloides. The sequence continues at coordinate 1,865,977 of JAGTWJ010000017.1, forward strand.
TATTAAGATCTATAATATTATATTAAGGCCACTCTTTGGGCCTCTTGTCAATCCGAGGGGGCCTGTGCTCTGACAATTATAAACCCTAAAATCTATTTATAATTTATTAATACTTTATTTTACTTCTATTTAAAAAAAAATATATATTTTAATTTTATCAAACCTATATACTTGATTTATTAATTTAGGAAGATTATTAAAAATCATAGAAATCTTACTATACCATACCATACAGACAGTATCCTCTTATAGATACTAGATAGCTAGCTTGTAGATAGAGAGAGATAATTCATCATCATCAACCTCCATCATTGTACTTTCGTAACAGATTCCCTGGTACTGATCTTGTGCACCATGTTGCTAAGTTTCATCCTATGCTTCCTCTTAGCAGCCTTCTTGGCTCTCCTCAGCTCATTCACTCATGGTCAATTACCCCCCCTGAAAGCGAAAAATATATGATCTGGAGAGCCTCCAGCTTTAAGCTTCTCAGTAACTGCACCATCTGCTGTTTTGATAATTTAATTAGAGAAACTACAACCTCTTATTATCTTGGGTTTATGATTATGACAAACATAATTGATTGCAGATTCCATTTATGTTTATGTAGTAATAATATTAGTATTTTAGTGATTACATATATATCTTCCTATGTGAGCTACTTATGCTTTGATGGGTCTAAAGCTGATATATCTGTTAGATTGAAAACACTCAGTGAGTGTTGCACTTCATATGATCAGACTACAGACTTTGGAACCATGATTAGCAGCAGCTCGATTATACCACCAGCCTCACAGATGGTGACAGAGACAGTCCTGTGAACTACAGTGACTGTGATATTGGAAACGGTGACTGTTAATCACAGTAAGTAGTTCTGACCTAATTTTGGATCATTACGCTAGGAGTTTGTGACTTATATATCTAATACAATTAATAGTAACCTTCATCACAACAAAAACCTCGTTCATCCCAACAAAACTTTGTAGGCAGCCAGTCATCTGCGATAGCAAATACGATATCAATTGCGACAGCGATCGTAAATTCGACGGCTGCGGGTGGTTTAACGCGATCCTATAAGGTTGGGCTCGGTGTTGGGCTCGGGATTGGGCTGCCAGTATTCCTAGTTCTGGCACCTATCTTTAGCTACTTTTGGGCCAAGCGTGGTTTCACCGCGTATCCGCCGGATATCCATCACACACCGACCAGACATAAGCGGGTTTATAACGAGGCTTGTAGCAATCCCGCCTATTTACTCTGATTATAGCAGAGCCTCTATTTTCGGCTAAGTTGACGCTCGAAGCTACCAAGGTAGTCCTTTATCTGCGCAAGTACAAATTGACACACCAAGCATCGTCTGGGGGACTGGTGTTATTTGTGATTTTTCGACTGGTACCCATTTTCAAAGTCCCAAGTACGGTGTGCAAACAACAAGTATGGCCATATATGGTTCTTGTGCGATTTCAGAGGAATCGCTATACGTGATAGAGAATGGAATCTGCGTTCATCTCAGTGTTCACGTGTTATATGCTGTGTGCACATGTGAGTATGTCTACGGCTATATTTATATTTAGAGTGAGTCCGACTGAATAAGGAGGGCTTTAATATAGTCTCGCTGGATTGGTATCTTATGTAGTTCCAAAGTTTCGTTCTGCCCGCTTTTCGTGCCCGCTGATAAGAGAGTATCCACGAGATAAAAGTTCTGCGTGCGGTGAAGGCAAAGCGCTTGCGATTGGTTCAGCGGAGTGTGTTGTCCATGTTGGAAGGTTGGTAAGCTTCGGCTGAGGTAAGCAGAGCTCTTGACTCGTTGGACGTGTCTTCCATCGCTTTTCGCGTACCTGCCGCCGACACACCCTGTCCCCCAAAAAATCCGAATCACGGTAATCCTCACTATCTATCACTCACGTTCCCTGACCAGACGACACACCTACAGCCTTACACCCTTTCTCAGCAGCCAACAGCCCTCCCTTCCTCGATCGCCGAATCAGGTATGCATGACGTCCCATCAAAATCTATCGGGAGAGTTGATGACTGAACTGGTACTGGAAGGTCCCTACGCCATGGCGGATCACGAAGAAGATCTCATCGACTACTCCGACGATGAACTTGGGAACGAGGCCAACGCGCCCGCCGAAGCAACCGGTCCAACAGGAAACGGTGATGCGAAGAAGAACGAGGTTGCATCCTCCAATCAGGCCGATAAAAAGGGATCATACGTTGGAATACATAGCACTGGTTTCCGCGACTTTCTCCTGAAGCCCGAACTCCTGAGAGCGATTGTCGACTGCGGCTTCGAGCATCCTTCTGAGGGTCAGTTTATATATTCTGCTATGCACGCTTCCCCATCATATTCCTTCACGAATTATACTTCCGCCCTCCGGCGTCTCCGTTGTCGATTTCAGTTGTCGTGTTTAAATGATGGATCCAAGGACAGCTATGCTTTCCGAAAGGTTGAGATCCTATAGCTGGGCCGCATCAGGTGGTACGCGTCATATCCAACACCCTGGCTTCGGCATGGAACGCTGTCACGCTGCTTATCGCAATCCGTGGACCCCGTCGATCTGCACTGGATGAATCCAAATGAAGAGCACTTGCGAGAGGAGGGCAAATGGCGTGGATGACGACCTATCACATTTTAATGCATCTGATCTGAAGAGGAGGGCAAATGGATATACGCAAGACTCAAGTCGACGCAAGACCGATCGGTTGTACCTAGCCGGGCATTCCGAAAAGGATCCAGAATGAGGACACGTGCGACAATGTGGCGCCCATCTACAAAACCTTGGACTTAATTTGTCTCGCCTATGATACCGCCGATATCCCCCGCTCGGATTCGCAGTCGTCTCCCTTTATAGCATCTGTTTACTTGACACCCTCTGTTTTCAGCCTTCGCGCCCGGTTGCAACGCGACCAAAAATTTGGTGATGGTTGGTATCTAACTCAAACATTTGATATCTACAGTCCAGCAAGTTTGTATCCCTCAAGCAATATTGGGCACGGACGTCCTCTGCCAGGCCAAGTCTGGTCTAGGTAAGACTGCAGTGTTCGTATTAACTACACTCCAACAGCTCGACCCTGTCGCTGGAGAGACATCGGTATTGGTTATGTGTCACACCCGCGAGCTCGCCTATCAAATACGCAACGAATACTCTCGGTTCTCCAAGTACATGCCGGAAGTAAAATGCAGCGTGTTTTACGGTGGGACTCCAATGCAAAAGGACATAGAGATCTTGAAAAACAAAGACACACACCCCCATATCATCGTGGCCACACCAGGACGGCTTAATGCGCTTGTCCGAGATAAACATCTGCGCCTGGGAAGCGTTAAAGCTTTTGTCCTTGACGAATGCGATAAAATGTTGGATCAAATAGGTTCGTCTCGAACCCCATCGCCATTCATCGCCCTTTCCTGAATTTACATTGCTGATGGAAGACTATTAGACATGCGACGCGACGTCCAGGAGATCTTCCGTGCTACACCACAAAGTAAACAGGTGATGATGTTTTCGGCCACACTGTCGCAAGACATCCGCCCAATCTGCAAGAAGTTCATGCAATCGCCGCTCGAAATCTTTGTCGACGACGAAACAAAACTCACGCTGCATGGCTTACAGCAATATTACATCAAGCTGGAAGAAAAGGAAAAGAACAGGAAACTAAATGAGCTCCTGGATCAACTTGAGTTCAATCAAGTTATCATCTTTGTCAAGTCCACGGTACGGGCCAACGAACTGAATCGGCTGCTGGTTGAGTGCAACTTCCCCTCTATCGCAGTCCACTCGGGTATTTCTCAGGAGGAGCGCATCAAGCGCTACACATCATTCAAAGAATTCAACAAGCGCATTTGCGTCGCAACCGATGTGTTTGGGCGAGGTATTGATATCGAGCGGATCAACCTTGCTATAAACTACGACCTTCCTGCGGATCCAGACTCCTACCTCCATAGAGTCGGTCGTGCTGGCCGGTTCGGTACAAAGGGATTGAGCATCAGCTTCGTCAGCAGCAAGGAAGACGCTGAAGTGCTGGACAAGATTATGGAAAGGTTCGAAGTGCAACTCGAAAAGTTCCCGGATGAGGGCATAGATGCTAGCTCGTAAGTGACTTCCCTATACGGCCAGTACTGGAATTCTGCTGACAGCGACAACAGTTATATGAACACTTGAAATGGCGGAGCTGCAGACGAGTTGGCGGTGGACTGGGTTCCTAGTCTTACTTGGGAACTGAGAACAAGTCGAGATGGACCGGGGGGGGGGGGTTTGCGGTGATCTTGATCCGGCTGCTGCGCCTGCGCTTTATTTTCTTTTCTTTTTCTCGTATCAAAGATGTCAATTAACATCGTTTCCTGTCTTGGACGAAGAGTTTTTTTCTTTTTTTGACCACGATCGGATTGTTTCGTTAAAAGTCGTGGTTTCCAGCCCACACAATATATGTTAAGACTTTGTCTGGTCTGAACCGCAAAAAATCTATAGGCGATTCTTGAATCAGGAGGCGCCTCCGCCCACGATACCACGAGGGTATTTTCATCATCAGACGTTTGTTCCGAGCCCCCGTGTCTTAGGAAGATTTGTGAGCAATAGGCACCCTAAATGAAAACCCTGTTCTTGTTAGTTCCATTAACGACTCCTCTTGATGGGCAGCACTCGGGTTTATAGTCACCTAGAGTACCAGTCCTGGCGGCACGAACTCAAATTATCCTTGCCTTTTGTCTGGTTGCATGTCAACCCCAAGTATGGCAGTCGCTTCAGGGTAGTGATAGAGTGTTACGAAGAAAACAATGAGCTGTGTCACAATTGGTTTGGTGCAAGCGGAGGTCCTTGTGGCCAGCATAAACTCGACCAGCTAGAAGCTGGATTTGGAGAGTGAGGGCCCACTCGGCGGTGGGTATTGCCCTCGCGGCTTGACCATGATTTGGAGCAAGCGGCTGTTAGATCAGACGATCGAAGCCGAACCAATGCTCATGATCCCCCGCACTAGGTAAAGCGGATGGCGTTCCACTTATAAAAAGGAATCTGGCGTGATGTATTTGCCAAAGAATATAGAATTCCAGCAGGGTAATCACCCCGGCCGAAGGCTCGTGTCATCTACCAAGCCTTCGTTCCAGAGTAGCAACGCGCGCTTTGAAGTTTGATACGATTTCTTGGATGCGGCGGATTCGGTCGAACTCTAGCTCAAGTTCGTCGATCTGGTGTAGTATCTCTTTGAACCTTTCAATTTCTAAGGTTGCTTTGTCTACAGCCGACATGTGCTGCCGGTGGCTCTGCTGAGTTGAAACCCGTGTTTGCTCCGAAAGCTAAAGTGGAATTGCAGCCAGTTAGTTGAAGTGCTGTGATCGCAAATAACTGGAGACGGAAAAAGGCTATGCAAAATAAATATATGTACAAACACTCTCGATCCTCCCTGCAATCGCCACCAGCAATTGATCGAAGTGAGAAGAGAGGGCGCCGACAGTTGATGGGTCTAGCAGATGGCTTGACGCGGAAGACGTGGATGGGGACGCCAAACCAAGGCGCCGCGAGTGATGTCTTATCAGTTCCGCGTCACTAGATGAGATGGAGTTTCGGGAGGATTGACGTCTCCCGTCATTGGACGCCATTCACAGTATTTCCTTTCGGAGGCTCGATCGGGATTTGTGTTCTTTCTTGCGTTCTCGGAGGATTGGAGTGAGGGAGGGAGGGGAGGTAGGCGATGCGAGATGTCGATGGGTCAAGGCAGGAGAGCCGCGATTGAAGCACCGCTGCCTGGTCCGTGCTTATCTAATCACAAGATAAGATCCAGCTAGAAGATAAGATTAGATCGAGCGGGGCGGTACGCCTGGGCGACAATTAGGTTTCTTCCCCGGTCCTAATTTTTTGAATGACTAAGGATTGAGGCAAACTCCCTTGTTATTTGCTCACGACAAGTGACCAAAACCGTCTCCAAGACCACAAGACAGATAAATTCTGAGCGAAACCAGCCGACAAGAACGTCCCTTTCCTACCTACGCCAGTTCTCCCTGGAGCCTTCTCATCTTCAATCTCGTAACCTCCGACAAGTACCTTGCAGGACGTCACCAGTTCCACCGATTCAATATGCCGAAGAACAAGGGAAAGGTTGGTTAATTCGCGACCCAGTATAAGCAAATTTATGATATGCAGAAGCTCATGGCTATCTATTTCTGTCTATTAGGGCGGCAAGAATCGCCGTCGAGGGAAGAATGAAAACGATAATGAAAAGCGAGAGCTCACATTCAAGGAAGATGGCCAGGGTAAGCAGCTGAAGCTTCCCATATCTTCGAATCCCCACCAGAACAACCCCTCCTTCCTTAAGTCCCATCTTGCTCACTGGCGATCCTGGTTTAGAGTACGCACAGGTCACAAAAATGCTCGGCAATGGGAGGCTTGAGGCGATGTGCTTCGATGGAGAGAAGCGACTGGCCCATATTCGCGGCAAACTGAGAAAAAAGGTCCTTTCCCATTACAATATCCCCCGTCTGAAATGTCATGCTAGTGAACATTTAACTGACCTGAATTTCATCCTAAAGGTCTGGATCAATCAAGGCGACATCATTCTGTTATCTCTCCGAGATTATCAAGACGAGAAGGGTGACGTTATCCTCAAATACACTGCGGATGAGGCTCGAAATCTGAAAGCGTACGGCGAGCTACCCGAGTCCGCCAAAATCAACGAAGGTACATTCGACGTCGAAGGTATGGACGAGGGTGGCGTGGATTTCGGGATCGAAGAAGACGACGATGCCTCGGACGTCGTTGACATTGACAGAATATGAAGACAAATGCCGATTCAACAGACAAGATCTCGTGCATCCCAGTCCATCGCTTTACTCATGCTTCGGCTCTTCTGCGTACCTTGTCCGACCGCATCTTTCCGTGTATCTTACAATATGTCAATGAGCCATTGATTATCAAAGCCTGCCATCGATGTACTTATGCAAAATGAACTCGTGCATTAGTCTCGGAATTGAATGCATATGTTGGGGGGCTCAGCCTCCGCGGCGAGCATCTAGACCACTTGTGCACGTACAAATTGAATCTCACTACAACGGATCTTGACTCTAGAAATTCATCGACTTTGCGCAGTGCGAATCAACTCAAGAACGATCACTTGCTCTATAACAGCTAGCCCTTGGCACCAGGCTCAAGCGATGCACGATTCACGTCTCGGGATTCTCACAAATATCACATATCGCCGTGGAGCGAGCACAAATGGGAAAGGGCGTCGTATACAATAACACTACTTCTGGGCGCCGGCGATAATTCCAGACGTCCTGGGGATCAGATGTGTACTGGTGGCACAACACGAGTTTCTTTTTTGTTAGGTAAAACAAGACCGCTTTCTTCGCCGCTGCCCAAGTTCGCTGATATGTAAAGTAACCAAGTGGCTCCGAATCCTCGCGATCACCATCTTCCTGAACTACGATTATGGATTATGCAGCAAAATCAACCCTGATCGCTTCCAGGACACCCAATCAGATGAACTTCACAACAGAAAAGAAATTATGTGCAGGTAAAGCGCGAATGATTGCCTGTAAGCTCGCTCCGTATGGTGAAGCTGAAGCATGACCGCTGAGTGTAATATGATCATTCTGAAGACAAGGATATGTTTTATGAGAGAACCAATGGAGATAGCGACTTCTATTCGTGCTTTACACCAACAACCGCTTGGTTTAAGCGGTGAACTGGCGGGTCTGATTCGCAAAGCATATCTGACGTACTTTGCTGAGGTAAAAACCAATTGTCTGCTAAACCAGAGGTATGGGTAACCGTCGCAGGGTTCTTTTGAGATGCGCCCCAAGACAAGTCGTAACCATCATTGACAGGGAAAGATTCGGCACTTTCTCCGAGAAATTGGGGTGGCCCGTTTTGTATATCCAGCAACGGCTTTCCGTTGTTCAGCACATTCTCTGCAGGTGGGTCGGAGCCAATAGCGAAAAGCCCTGCATCGCCATAGGTCTGAGCCATAGGTCCGACACCATTATCTACCGAATTCAGTCGCTCGTGCTTAATCGTATCCTCTTGAAGGAGTGGCATCCCCCCAAAGTTGACATGCTGAGAAAGAGGCGAAAAATTATTTGAGGCATTTTCCAGTCTCCAGAAAGACGACGTAGGGTCTTCTATGCCAATTCCAACGGATTTAGCATTATTAAATCGAGACGCAAAAGTCGAGAATGTATCCACATATGTCGGAGAAGCGTCTGATAGCGAGCGAAATTCGCGGGAAGGGAGTGGTGCAGTGAACATGTGGGCAAGGCTTGGCCTGCGTGAGCCTGAACTAGAAAAGGCCAGCGATACCCGGCTGCTTGAGGAGAGGCTTCGGTTTCTGTACCCGTCGTCAAATGTAGAGATCGGGGTTTCACAGTCGTAGTTAGGCGTGATAGGTAAAGATGATGGATAAAGGCTTCCGTCATATGCGGGATTCATATTGATTTGATCGACGCTCAACCGTGGGGACCGCGTAGGCGAAGATGGAGATGAACAGTTATCCTGGAAGATCTGAGATATTTCGGGTTTGGAGGCCGAGCGTGGTCTACGATCCGCTGATTCAACTGGGTAGAAACTGCATTCCTTCTTGAGCCTGATGCAGTTTGAACAGCGGCCGCTCTCATCTTTCGCCAGAATGCATCTTATTTTGCGTCTTCTGCAGTGGCCTAAAAAGTATCACAGTCTCAAGTTAGATGATTTTCGCATTCGGCGAAGGCATACTGTGAATTACAAATTCCAACAAGGTTTATCAAGCGGGCATACATGAATGCCGAATGAATCAAGTGTCTTCGCACGGGCAGCTGCACGAAACTTGCGATCTTCGTGGCCATCTTTGATACTGTAACAACTATAAGCTCAGATATAGAAAAGTCGGAACATACCGCAGGCGACCGAGGTTCGGTGATATCCAAGTTTGTTTCTTTTCTTATCCAATTGATACGCCAGAGTGACAGGGGAGATATCGTCGGTCGTGCTAGCTGATGGTATTGGCGGCGCAGACACCGCACTTGCAGCGGCCAGCTGAGCAGCGAGTTGAACGTTTGGAGTTGACTGGGACCTCTTGACTGACAGGGGAGTTCGGCCTTTGTTCCCTCTCCTCCAAGTACCATGTTGACTCTTGGTTCCGCTGGACAATGTGTCTGTGTTTATTGGAGGTGGTGCAGTTTTCAAGTTAAAGCCGGATATAGTGGCCGCCTTACTTGCGTTAAGGGCGATGTTGGCATGAGAGCCCCTTCGAGAAGACTCGCCAATGACCGGCTCTTCTTTGATATTGCTCTGGCCAGCAGCTAGGGTCGAGGTAGCCAGCATGGCATGTGGGGGAATATGGTGTTCATTATTGTATGTAGCAGTGATCGGGGGTTCTGCCTTCGAACTATCCGGGTTCGGATAAAAGGTGAGGATATTGCTGGAGATATCATTGGGGACCGGCGGTTCGTAGGACGGCGGGAGAACAGCAGCGTTGTAGTCCAGTCCGGGAACGCTATAGGTCATATGGTTATCGAGGGGGTTAGGATAAGCGTGGTATGCCAACGAATTTTCGCCATCAGCGCCAGACTTGGTCATGTCTATCCCGGGAGGGACATGTAGACCTTGGAGACCTAAGCCGGTGTCGACAGCATCAGCGGAAGACAAGGCGGATCGGAAGGCTTCATCGTTGATATTAGGTGGTTGGACGACCGGGGTTATCGAACTGAGCCGAGGCTCTTCACTGGGAAACAATATTTGATCTCCGTGTATCTGTTGCGAAGAGACAGGCAATGCATTTTTGAAAGGCGTTGGCATCTTGAGATGCGCTTGGGTGTGGAGGCTTCCCTTGGAAGGGACAGCGGCAGTGGTAGCAGCGGCTATGGGAGGTGCTTTCAGGCGCAGTGGCTAGCCTCCCTCCCCTTTCCTTCTGTTCTGTATACTAAGGCCCAGGGTTGGGTTCTCTGGGAGGGAAAGAGGGCGTTAGCAGTTGGGTTGGCAGTTGGTTGCTCGCTATTCTGGTACTATCAGGAAAGCAATTGCATGGGATCGCAAGAACATCGCACATAGTCGAGCAGTATAGAAGTATGTATAACCACCGAAGGCGCCTGGCATGGTCGCCAGATGTCACCAAACACCGTAGGGCAGGGGCGATGCGCGAGTCATCGATTGGGTATGAATACGGCAGCACTGGCGACGGCGACGACGACGACGACAATTGTGGGATAAAGGATTGGTCTGAAAGAATCGATAGGGCTGATATGGTGGTTGAGTTGGAGAGGCGTGACTATGGCACCAATTGCGGCTTGCAGCGCTTCCAAGCATGCAGGGCAAAATCGGACAGCGCAAAGACGGGGTGATCAAAGCGCGGCAACGACAATTGACAGCGGCGAGGACGAGTACGACAATAATCAAAAACGAGAATAACGACGAGGAGTCGGGGAGCGAAGATGATTGCGGTCAAGATGCTGGACAGGCGGGACCCGAGTCTGGAAGCAGGCCAGGTCTTCATCAGAGGCTTCCATCCGCCTCGATCATCTTCCCCGCCCCTCTTTCGTCTCTTCGTCCTCCTGCTGCTCGGCTCCAGTCGAACGCTTTCTTTACCGATGTCCGGCTGCCCACAGCGTATGGGTTGGGGTAGTTTGTTTCGCCCTCTTTCCTCTTTCCCCTCCTCTTTTTCCCATGGACATGTATTCGTAGAAGCAGAGCAGAAGGCGAGATGGACTGGGACGGATTGAGTATCCTGACTCTATCTTTTTCTCTCTTTCGTATCTGAAGTCGGCGACGAGCCGTGTCTGCAAGACGGATCAATGGAAAAAGCGAAAGCAGCTTACCTAAGGTTGCCGAGCGGTTGCGGCCGTGGTTGGACCTTGGTGGCTTTTGATCCGGGCGATACCGTATCGCTGCCGTCGCCGTCGTCGCCGTCGTCGTCGTTGTCGTCGTCGTTTTCGTGGCCCTCGTGGTGGTTGTGGTTGGTGGTGATGGCCGTGGCAAGCAGGCAGCAGGCAAGCAGGCGGACAGGAGATGCTTCGCTGCTGAACTGCGCAACGATCTCAAAAGAAGCCCTGGAGGAGTCTGCGGCAGCGTTAAAAGCCGGATTATGGAATGGGAAACAGTTACGGTAAGAATGGCATTCGAGAGCTAAAGGGGGGGGAGGAAGAAGAGTCTCGCAATGCAATTGACCAATCCAGCGAAGGCATGCGTTCGCGCGATTTGGCGTCTTTGGGGGGGAAGGGATGAGCTAAGGACGAAGAAGCAATGTACGGGCGAGCACGCCGCAGGCTGCCCAGACCAGCAAGCAAGCAACCGCAACTGCAACTGCAACTGCAACTGCAAATGCAAATGCGAGCACTTCTCCGAACGCTCTGCTTCTCCTTCAGGTCCTCTGGCCGTGCCTTGGTCAGAAACTATCGGACTTACAAGCACTGATCAATACTGCTATCTGGAGATGCGGCCGACATGGGCCATTTAGGGCTTGTCGCAGGCCGGGCGGGGGTGCGGTGCCAGCGCCGGGCTCCAGCGAACGGGCCGGCTGCCTCTTCCTCTCTCGCTCTCTCGCTCGCTCGCCCGCCCTGGTGATGCCGGTATCAAACTCAGCGACGCGACGTCGGCTACGAGCAAGGAAACGGTAGGTGAGTGTGTACTAATAGACTCGTGTGTATATATAACTGCCAGCGCTCTCCATCCAGGTTCGACTCGGGCTGGGGGACTGTGGTGGGTGCGTGTCCAGGCGTCGTGGAGTCGACAAACAAGCAGCAGAGGAGAAGTGGGCCGACCCAGGCCTGTTCGCTCTGCTGGCACCGACCCAGCTGAGAAACTACGCTGGGGCTTGAGCGAGGGAGAAGGCAAGTGAGCATTCGGATAAGGAAGGGTGTCAGTGCTTAGCATGTCCTTTAAGTATACTAGTAGCACCATGTATATAAAAAGTACCCCAGCAAGACCTAAGCAAGTAGCAAGTACAGCATATGCCTTAGGTAAGTAGGTACCTATACTTTACTTGGTAGATAGACCGGGGCGCGGTACTCCCTCAGGTTAGGTCTACACGCAGGCGTATAAATAAACAGTACTTCGTATCTAACGACTTGTCTACACACTTGTTTGTTCTCCTGCACGGCGGCGGTTGCATCAACCTGGTCGTAGCTTGGATTTCCACGAAGATTTTCAAGCATCCTCACAAGCTTCGAAGGTCGTATCGGGCCAGGTCTCACAAGCACACGCACGCCTTGCATAGCAGGCAAGACGTCCAATACTCGGTACAGCCTTCACGCACTGGTTTAGCCGACGACCGGCCGCAGCTGTTTATTGATCTGGACCTATTTGTATTTCCGACACTCAAGCAAACAATCCAGCACTGCGGTCGAGACAAGCAGAAAGCAGAGGTATTTATAGCGCACCCCGCGGCTGAGGCCAGAGACCATTCGCCCACGATCAGATCGTATCAAAAATGGCAGGTTGATGGTAGCAACATGAACGTTGTCTCGAGCGACACAGCTCGCTCCAACTTTTCTCTCGTCCTCTCGCCTTCCATCAAAACGAAGAGTGTGGAGAACCAGGGTGCCGGGCGGTGGAGGGGATCTTTAGCTGCCAGCAGGCGAAAAAAGAGAGTTTGCTGGTCATTTTTAGAAGCGCTCGCTGCACTCCGCTGAGGAAAGGCAGGTTCTCACTCAAAGCTGACTAGCTTGTACCTGGATGGACCAACCATTGTCCAGCAAGTGAGTACCAGGGCTGCACGGAGTACCTCTCTCGCAAGTACCTGGATCGGGATCTAGCCAAGCATTGTGCAGACAGAAAGACCGTCTTCTGGTTCGCTCGAGTCTGCGGACGAGCATGTTCGCAAAATACGCGCAGCTGCAATGCATTTGTGCATAATACTCGTGTACTGTACACCCGCAGGCAAGAAGTAATCAAAGCCTTGCGAAGTACTTACTGACTTACAGGTCGATTCGGTCACTTAATTACCAAAGCAGGAAGTTACCCAAGCGTACACTACTTTTGTGGGGTTTCTCGGATCTTTGGTTGAAGAAAAGTTATGCACAAGTAAGCACTTGTTGCTTGAAGAAGTATAACAATACGGCACCGGGTGTGTGTGCGCATTGGTGATAGTGAAAGAGCGACTTTGGTCTATAACCCCTGGTATCTATCGGGGAGCTAAGCGAGAACAAGCGATCGCGCGGGAGTTCGGATGTTGGAGGCCCATCCCCCAGGTCGAGCGTCTTCACAAGCTCGTCCTCACACCGCCTCCACTGGGCCTTTCAGAGCGTTCCAGAGCCTCCATCCGATGGGAAGTGAATCGGCCCACGGCCTCTCAATGTGACACCAATCAGCTTGTGTTTGACACCGTCTCCAACCGTTTCAAATCCTGTCGCCAAATTAATTCACAATCGGTGAAACAGTACAACAAACAAGCCCCCCTCACACGGGCTCCCTTCAACCGCCAGTTCGTGCACTTGAATACCCAAGATCAACTTGAAAGAAAATGATTCGGATGCTTCATTCGGAACAAGCTTTGGAGACCAGCGTCCCAGAGATAACAATTCAGGCATCCAATCCCAACGTCGCTAAAGCGCCGGCGTTAGCACAATTTGAAGAAATCTAAAGCAATGTGTTCCGCGGCCTCTTACCGAGAAGTTCGTCCAGGTCCGCCATCAACTTGGCATACTTTTCACCGTTTGTTCTCAACTCTTCGGAATGATGACCTTGCGCGTCTTGCTCTTGAACCGACGCATCGTTTTGCTCTTCCGAGAACATGTCTGTGACAAGGCCGTCGAACCGCATACGAAACCTCTCTGGGAAGCGGATGATTAGTCAGCGTCCCCAGACCAGCGGATGGTGTATTGATCACGACTGTATGATATACACCCATGTAAAGTTGGGCTATAACCTGGAGCAACATGGCTTACCGTTGAGATAGTAGCGGATATCATCGATCAGCTCAATCGTGTCCGTTTCTTCTCTGCTCTGAATCCTCGCGGCCGATTCCTTGACAAGCTCCTCGAATTGCACCCGGAAGCCACAATCGTCGTCGAGACATTGTTCTAGTCGGGTGGCCAGAAACTTTGCGCAGAATGGGTCAAGCTTGGGAAATGTTCCCGTAAGCCAACCCGTCCTTGCTACGTCGAAGATCGAGTACCCCAACTCCCCCGTGAGTAGCTCGTCTTGATCCTGTGTCGTGAGAAGCAAGCACGCTCTAGTCTTTAGTCTTTCGATCAGCAGCATATCTGCCGCGATGAGTAGTTCAAGAGCAAGCTCCGGGTCGATGTTCAAGATGTCAGTGTAAAACCATAGCATTATGGTGTCCATTATTCTTGGAGTCACGTCGACAGAGACGATGACAGGAGCACCGTCACTCGATTTCGCATGCTGGAGGTTTTCTTTGAATCGAATAGCAGTGTTTACAAAATCGCTCTGCAAGACAGCCCTGTGTGCGGCGTAGTAGTAGTACCCGCCACCGTCTTCTTGCAATTCAACCCGTAGAACAACATCTGGACGCAGCAATCGAGCTCCATCGCTGAATTTAGCAAGGGAGAACTTCTCTGACCGAGCCAACCGCATGGGTGCACGAAGATACCTGTCACACAATCTCGAGAAATCTTGCTGTGCATATTCAATAGCTGTCGTCCATCTTTGCTGGCCCGACTTCTTGGAGAAGAGTCCCTGTGTATCATGTAACTCCGGCAGATGAAACAGATGGGCAAGTTGGGCGGTGTCGATGGCGGGATTCTTGGCCAGCGGTTCATCGGGGTCTACGAGGTACAGATATCTCAGCATGGCCCTAACCGTGGCTGCATTCACGCCGCTCGGCAGGGTAAGTTCGTTGGGCGGTGATGAATCCGTGGATGACATGATCATCCGACTAAAGTACTGGGAGCGAGCTACGAGAACGAAGATATGAACGTCGAATTCGCATTCTGCTTCCCCAGCTAGCCTAAGCCGTAGGTCGCCATGTGGACGAGGTAGAACCACCCCTGTCGGGACGCCACGACCTAGCTCTCCTAGGAACAATGATGATATCAAAGCAGCAAAGGGCTGGCGTATATCTATCGAAACGGAATACTAAAATGTGCGCAGCAGGGTTAGCTAACTTGTGCGGACATAGGACGAGATTGGGACGCTCCACAAACATTGTTTTTGAGCAATAGGTTGCGAATACGGTCGTTGAGCGCGCTGTATACAGCTCTAATTCCAAATATTAGCATCGTTCGGCGACTCGTGCGTGATAACTATGATATATTGGGGTCAGGCTAAGTAAAAACCTTTCTCCTTGGAAAGTGTCCCGATCACATCTGGCGCCGGACGCGAGGAGAAACTCAACGATCTCAAAGTGCCCGCAGAGACTTGCCTAGTGGTATCAGAGGCAGTTTGTCAGAATTCCGATGCCAAAACCTGGAGATGTTTTGCTTGTCGCTATATGGGGAATTCGGGTGACGGTCACGTACAAGGACGAGGGGCGAGTAGTCGAATGCATCGAGTGCGTTTAGATCAGGCTTGCATAACGCGACGTGCCGTTGCACAGATCTGATATCCCCGATTCGTATGGCGTTCATAAAACCTGTAAAGGCCGACGCAGTTGCCTGTTGCGAGGCGCCGTTCGTTTCCTTGGGATGTAGCGTGCCAAGATTCAATGTCCAACCTTGATATCGAAGAACTGACTGACTTGGGGATATCGGGGATGCTTACGGATCCACGGCTGTCGCCGTCGAAGCTCATTCTGGGGTTATCGTGTGGCTGCGCTGCACACGCAGGAAGGTGCTTTTGACAGGAGCAAGTTGCGCAACTTTCAATGACTCGTTGGGCTTTCTTGTTACATATCGAGCAAGTGCTGCTTGAAGTCGGAGTCTTTTGGTCAAGCTGCACAGCCGAGCGTCGGAAGAGGGTCTTGGGGCCGTCCCGTCTAGGTTCGCGTCGGTTTGGCGATTCCCGAGAGCAAAGCGACTAAACTCGAACGGTGAAATTTGTGAGCCCACTGCTACGCTAACCCGAAGCGCACACGGCGCGATCATGTTCCTTTGTGAGTTTGAGCATCAAGTTGTGCCCTCTTATTCTAATTTACTATACTGATATACACGAGTGAATATATATATCGGGCTTTGTGATAAGAAAGCATGGGACAGAGCAATCAAAAAGACATTCGCGTGGAACAGACGAAAGAAAGCATCATGGAAACCCAGAATGAGCCATGAGACTGCAAGATAGGATTTGTTTGAACGCGCCCGTTATGTTAGTTCCTGGTGGCTCCAGCTCGCTGACTGCTCGGTTACAAACAAGTATCCCAGACCGCATCGATTCTGTAGGAGCAGACACGGCGTTTGCAGAATTGGGATACGGTTCTTGTTGTTACGTCCACATACAAGTCGTAGCATTACGTCGAGTCCACCCAGAACAAAGACTAGAAGACATATGAGGAGGTAAAAAAGAAAAGAATTTTGGTCTGATGTCAATTTAATTGACTCTTGTGCTGACTCTGGCCGGGGTGACCTTGCGTAAAGGAAAAAAATAAAGAAGAATAGAGAATGAAAGAGGCAGAAGGAGAGAAGACGATCGAGGATAAAGTTGTAACCGCGTCAGGATAAGGGGCGATGCCGTACTTCATCAAGATGACTGTGCAGGATGCGGCTGCGGCATGTGCCCTGGGGGCATCCCGTATTGGCCCCGGTGGGCCTGCTGTTGCTGCTGTGCGAGATATTGATAGTGCTCTGGGGGTATATAGCCGCCTGCGACAGGAACTTGAGCGGGCAGAGCACGGGATTGCTGTGGAATTTGCATATGCGGGTGCTGCTCTTCGGGGGACTCTGGTCTGTTGGAAGCAAGCCGGGACTCTCGTTAATAAACTGTCCAGCACTTCGTGCTCCGGAAAGAACTTACGCATCATCTGCCTCTGCATTGTCCTGCATTCCCGGGATGTTGGGCTCGGGTGCGTTCAGACAAGCTTGGATTAGGTTTTTGCCTTCTGCTCGGGTCACGAGCGGTTGCAACTTCGGTGTTGTAAAAGTGTATACCAGCCCGGTCTCAGAAACAACTAACAGGAGAACTTGAGTCCCTGTGAGAACAGACAATTCATAGGCCTACATGTTGTTCAACGGTTAGTATGACCGAGTGAGACGCGATGACGAGCTTTTCTCGCTTCGTTTGTATTTTTGGCGGTCGCGGGGCGGTGGGTTTCGACGTTACCTTCTTCATGATTCCGGCCTTTCGTTTGGAGAAGGTGATGTGGCGGCGGGATTTGTCTTGGATGAACTTGATTTCGATCTTGCGACGCTCGCGGCCGGGTTTCGAGTCATCGTCATCGTCATCTTCGTCTTGGGTGGGACGCATTCGCTTCATCCCCCTCGATTCGCTCGTTGCGCTGTTGGCGCCCTGCGATATGCTACCGTTGCCGAGGGTTGTGGCACCGACAAGGTCTTCATGAGCACCAGGGGAACCTTGTCCGTCGTTGTCTGACATTTTGGTCTGGTAGATGTATCGCTAGTGTTCGGGTGATGGGAATGTGGTGGATGCTGGGAGAGTTAGAGAACGCAGAGTGAGTGAGATCCGGCTGTGGAGGAGTGTTCTGAAGATTTTTCAGGCATGTTAGCGCGAAGAACCACGACAGCTGTCATCACCGTCACCGTGGCTATGATGTCAGGCTTGATGGGCTATATGCGGATGTTCTGTAGAGGATGATCATGATGGACTGCGGATTATTGCATCAAGGGAAAGAGACGAGATGGGTGGTGAGGCCATTGGTGACTTGGAGTATGCCAGCTCTCATGATGGATGGATGGGGTAATGCTAAAAACGTGTTTTTTCAAGGTGGACTGGGAAAATTTTCTTCGTGCAAACTCTCGCGATTCGCGGCAGCCACTTTTTTCTCTCTCATTCTTGGTGTAGGTTGAGATTGAGATGGAGGGAACGAAGGAGATGAGCAATGACGGCAAAGATGACGATGGGAACGCGAGAAGGAGCCTTTCGGGCACGAAGCTAGGCTCGAGGATGGGATGGCACAGCTGGAGGACGCGGAGGGTTTGCGTGTGGAGGGAATCGGGGAGGACGGGGAGCGATGGGGAGGAGCGGGCGTGGGGGGAAGGGGAGGCGGTAGGACGGAGGACGATGGTGATGAGGGACGGGGAGTCGAGGAGATTGAGGACGTCGAAGAGGGCGAGTTGATACTTACCGAAAGCAGACGAGGTGGGTATTTGGGAGACAAAGACGAGATGGATGTTTGGGAGCAGAGCCGGTCGAGGCCTCCGTTTGGACAGACAGGATTGATTGATTGGGACTGGCCGCGTTGAGTTGGGTTGGCAGCAGCAGCAGCAGAGCAGCAGCAGCAAGCGGGCGGGCTTGGATCGTTCGGGGAAAACGGACGGGCAGGACAGCTGGGCTGGGCTGGGCTGGGCTGTCAGTCAGTCAGGTCGGGTCAAGTCAGCGCTCAAACGAAGCTCTCGTTTTAACTTTTTTTGACTTTCTTTATTCTCTCTCTCGCTCTCGAGGGGGACGAAGAGGGAAGCGACGGGATGGGGCTTTTAGATTGGACGGGGGGGTGGAGGAGGGAAAAGGGCGGTCGAAACAAGCAGCAGCCGTTTTATTTTGCTGGGCGGCAGGAAAACAACAGAAAGAAGAGAGAGAGAAGGAAAAAAAAAAAAAAAAAAGTTGCGGTGCTGCCAGCCCCCAAAAGAAAACATGTGTTGCGTGTGTTGTCCTTGTTGTTGTTTTGCCAGCCCCGAGGGGAAAAAGGAAAAAAGGGCGGACGGGGGTGAGACAACACCGAAAGGAGGCCGCAGAGGCCGGCCAGCGGGCGAATCGAAGGCCCCAAATGGAACGCCGGGCCAAGGTCGAAAAAAGAAACAATCCACAAGGAAAAAAAAAAAAAAAAAGAAGACGAAGAAGTCGTGAGAAGAAACAAAAAAATAAAATAAAGAAAAGGAGGGAGATGCAGACGGAGACGGAGACATAGAAGGAAGGGAGAGACGGGGACGGGGACGGGGACGGGATAGCTGCCCCCTTCGACACGCACGCGGCATCCCATCATCCATCCACAGACGCAGGCAGACAGACAGACGCACACGCGAGGAGAGCGAGCCGGACGGGGGGTGGGGATGGACAAGAGAGAAAGCCATGCTGTCGGAGATAATACGGTGACGAGAACGGGCAAAGGAGTCAAGAGCTTACAGGTATCGGTCGCTATATCCGTGCTTTATTTTATTTTATTTTATTTATTTTATCTTTTTTGTTTTTCGCTGTTCCAATCCGGCCAATGGCTCTGTATATGGAGCGGCGGCAGCACGTCGTCGTCCGTCGTTGCAGAAGCGATATTCGTTCGAGGCGTGGTAATAGCGAGAGCGAATAGTCGTGTGTAAAGGGCGGTGGGTTGACCTAGTGGGCAAGCGAACAAGGAGAGTTTAGCAAGTGTGCTCTTACTTACTTGAGAACATATAGCACGTTTAGAAGCAGGTAAGCCAGCAAGCAAGGTAGCGTATTTATATGGACCCGGCACCGAGCACCGCCAAATACGGAGGATGAGGAGAGGGGAGGGAAGACGGGGGGGTGCTAGTGGTCGACTACGCATGCAGGCAGGGTGCGCAAGGCCTTCTTCTTTTTTTTTATTTTTTTCTTTCCTGACGACAGCCGCAGGCAAAGAAGGAAGCATCCACTCGCACGCACACACACGTTCGATCGATTGAGATATCGTTGATCGAATCAATCGACCAAATCGGTCCATCCATCAATCAATCAATCAATCAGTCAACCACTCAGTCAACCGATCTGCCAACCGACCGAACAATGTACTAGCGACAGCCGGGCGGGCGTCCGGGCTGACAGAGGCAGACGGGCAGACAAGCAAGCGGACAGGCAAAGCAGATGGACAAGCAGACGGACGTACGTACAGGAGCGAGGAGGCAGACAAGTTTCCGTGCGGTGTCGAAGCTGTGTCGCTGAGGTGCCGCCTCACCAAACCGGATTGAGATGTTGGTTGCTGGCAGAAATTCCTCTTTTGAAGGCCGGGTGGGCGGCCGCGCTGTTTTATACGGCCAACAGCCCATCCGAACAAGGGAATTTTTCCATTTTCTGCCACCTGCTGCGGCCCCCCTTCCAACACAAATAATCCTGCCGGTGGGGCCTGCCTGCCCGCCTGCCTGCCCGCCTGCCTGCCCGCCGGCCTTCAACCCTTCCTTTTGCTTCCTCCAACTTCCTTTACATGCTTCCTCTCTCGGGCCAGCGCATTTGCGTCCGTTGTTTGTCCCGCGAGAAAAGTCAAAATGCAGTGCTCTCAAAAGCAAAACAAACCCGAGAAAAATCAAATCCAATAAAGTGAATTGCAACTACACCACCGCCGCCAGCAGAGTCGTGAATACACGTCTGCCGTACCCCGTATGGGTGTCGAGAAAAAATAAATATAAAAAAGTGACGAAAAAAAAAAAAAAAAAAAAAAAAAAAAGAACGACCTCGAGTCCACCTGCCTGTTTCTCCCGCCGTGCTGCATCCACTGCAAGAGAATGGCCCTGAAATTAATGCAAAGCTGGTAATATAAGCGAGAGGCGGGCTGACAGGAGGAATTCATTCGTCTGCCAAGATACAGATCCCCATCCACCACCACAGTCCACCACCTCCTCCACCACCACCACCGACCCCTTCACGTCTCATACGCTGTACATTACATACATACATGATCCAAGGGTGTATTGGAAACCGCTCTGCGGTCTGCGGTCCGGTCGTATCATACATACGCACATGCACACCGACGCCTGTCTGCACCGAACGAGCAGGTGCGGTGCCTGTGCGTTCGAGACTGTCGTGAACGGCCGCCGTGTCTGGCGTTCTCGTCGGCACCCGTGCTCCTCCAGAATAGTCCGTACCACTAACAGGTTAACAAATCAACTAACTGACGAATTAACTATCCGAGAGGTGGTAATACGTACTATTAATAAACACCCCGTCGATACCACGCATTGCATCCAATAGTGCTACCAGATCAGTGCCAGAGTGCCTGAATAATTCGCCCTCTCCAGTATGTACATACTGACCTACATATGTACGCTCGCTAAACGCTCGAGCAACGGCCTCCACCGTACATACACACACACACATACTGTACATTGAATACATACTTCTTCTTCTTCTTTTTACATACATGCTAAGTACATCCACCCATACACACATACGCACATACGTACACGCTATATTGCACTTACAGACATGCAGACCGAGCATGCTAAAGCACGCACGCATGCTGGTTCCACGTCCTCGACACCGTGCAATTGCTCTATTTTGTTCTTCCATTCCCGTTCCAAAAAATATTGCAATTGCGAAACCGGGGGCTGGCCGCTTTTGGCAGCCTGCAGCACGCATCCGGCTCCGCTTGCTGCTCTCGTCGCCCCACCGCTGTCGATCTGGCATTTTGCAAGTCTCCCCCGGCGTTGGCTCAAAATTACCACCCTGGGAAGCTTTGTCCTCCCATCCCCCCACAATAGGAAGGGGCCAAAACCAAACACCCACCCTTCCGCACCAATCCAGCACCAAAGCTACCTCTTCGGTCCAATTCGTGAGATGAAAAACAAAAATTGAAAAAATGAATTAAATTAAATACAACAGCATCAATACCGCGTGAAAGAAAAATAAAAATAAAAAAATAAAATAAATCATTCGGGCACACGCATATATACAGCCACGACACGTATGAATGGATGCAACAAGGACGAGAATCCGCCTTCCGCGAAGCAGCCCTTGGCGCCAACTAGCTCATGAGCAGATGCCAGAGATCAAGCAGCACGCCGCCGCTGCCCTTTACGTAATTGCCTTCTTCGTCGTACTTCGCCGTGCTCTGGAACAAGTAGCCGTACACAAGCTCCTTGATCCTGTCCACAACCCCAGGGTGCTTCAGGAATATCGCCTCGTCGTGAAGCACGAGCAGTTGTCTATCATGTCCCTGCGATGCCGACCCGGCAGGTTCCACCCCCGAATGTCCAGCTTTCCTGATGCTCGACGCGTTCGCTGTCTCTGCCGACAGGAGCATCCATCGCGGCCGTTCCATGGTAGCGTTCGCCCGCACCCCGAGGTCGTCCGCCTCGTTCCAACCCGATACCTCCAACGGAAACCCATCGAAATGGACTCCGTTGGAATTCAACGCCGCCGTTGCCTGCGACTCATTCTCGTAGGTCATTTTTATCCAGTCGGGCCCCATGACAACCTCGTTCGCCTGTCTCAACATCTCAAGATTTGCGGGATATTCCGACTGCCTCGTGTCGCCGCTGGCCAGAATATCGATGGGCGTCCCCGGAGGGAAACAGGCCCTCAACCTGAACTTGGCTTTGTGATTGAACGGGTTGACAATGTTTCCGTGATTCAGCATGTGGTCCAGAATGTGATTCCACGTGTTATTGTTCGTGATAAGCAGCGGGTGCTTGACTTTCACCGACGCATAAGTGCTGTGATCGCTCAGGGCGACGACTGAAGTCGCTCCTGTAGGCTGCCGCTCCGTTTCCAGCTTGTGTGTCTGCAGGGCGCCGCTCGGCCCTGAGCTCGCACCGAACCCAGACGAATACCCTCTGTCTTCCTGCGGCATCGAGATGGATGTCCTCCTGTGCGGACCTCCGTGCTTGTTATATGTGGATCTCCGTGTCAGAGTGGGGCTCGAAGGTCGAGCGGGAATGTTCCATTTCAACCGCATATCGTCTTCCACGGCCGCACGTCTGCTCTCCGCCTCTTCTTCCGAGAGGGTGTTGAAGAGGCAGCCGGGCAATATCGGGGGAAAATTCGCGAACTGCTGCTCCATATCCTTCCGCTTCTGCTCTTCTTCCATGAGGGAAACGGCATCTGTGCGTCGTCGGGCCTTCGATCCGAAGCTCGCTGTGCCTTTGGGTGGATGGTCTCCTCGGTGCAGGGCTCTAGAAGAGAGGGAGGGAGGCAAGGTCAGAATTTCGTGCTGGCTTATGAGTAGGAACGAGCTTTTTTCGACTTACGAGTCCGGTCCCGAGCCTTCAAGTTCCGTGGGGTCATATCCCTGTGGTCATGTTGTTTAACGGTTGTCCAAGGGTGACATCAGAGTATGTATAAAGCCGAATAGAGGGGACGGACCTTGTATTTCATGTGTGTCAGGTGGCTGGGTATGGTTTTTCGATTATCTCGATGGGTGGGCGCGCCCGCACCTATGGACGTGCCTGGAGCGGCAGAGCCTGCTTGGTGCGCTCTGGATTTCTGGAAGATGGATTGAGCTCCACGCGCCTCCGCGAGAGTTTGCATGCCGGCTTCAGCCCTCTGTCGTAAAGAGGAGGCCGTGACGGACTCGTGGTCTCTCCAGCCCGGATTGGCGTGTTCGATGGGAGCCTCGATGACGCTGGTAACGAACTCGCTCTGGGGCCAGGTCCTCTGCGATGGCTCCAACTCGAGGGGCGGGTGCACCGACGCCTGCATGGAAAAGAGGCCGTAGCCGGTTGACGGCTGGTTGCTCTGGTCGATGGGTTGCTGTTGGATCAAGGACTGGCGGTAGAACTCCGACATCATGTGCGACATCTCCTCCGGATTCCGGGGGCCGCTGGGCTGGCCGGCGGGATTCATGGCGACGGGATCGCGTCGGTGCGAGGCGCCTCAGAGGACTGTGTCGTGTTCGGGCGGGTCTTGGTTTTCGAGGGGTGTCGAGTGAGCCAGAAAGCGTATCCGAGGGGTCGGGAGCACCGAATCGCTGACCCGGCCTGCGAGGAGGAGAAGATGGAAGCCGTCTGTTCGCGCGGGGGGGAGAGCGAGCGGCGGTCTGGCGGGTCGTTTGGTCGGATGGTTGGTTGTTGATCGAGCGGTCGGTCGATTGATTGATTGATTGATTTGATTGCTTGGTTGGTGATAGCGGACTGCGCGGCGATGTGGTGTGTATTTTTAGGGAATCGCGCGCGCGAGAAACACACCGAAGCGGCCAGGGGCCAGCCAACACGCCCGCCGCATCGCCCAAGGAACCACGAGCGGTACATGTAGCGCTGTACATGGACACGAGCTGGGAGCCTCCGCGCGGACAGCAGGCGCAGAGATACCCGAGTGCAGGTACCGTGCTTCCAGTACGAGGGGACTTGTGGCGGTAGGGCGGTGCTTAGTCAGTCGCCCGGCTGGCGTGCGTGGAGCTTGTGACCGGGCTGCCAGGCGCCCATCAACACCCGCCGAATCGACGCCCTCGTCTACGGCCACTATTACTACATACTACATCTATCGAAGCCCGCCGACGCTCGGCCGTCCCCGCGAGACATCTTCGTCTTCATTGCGTGCTCGCCCACCACCACCACCAGCGCCCGCCTTCCCGCCTGTTCCCTCCCGCCGTCCCGCTCTGGCGGCCCGTCTCTCAGGTACGCGATATTCTCTCACCGTCCGCGGCCGAAAGCCCAACAAACTGACCCAGTTTGAGGTACTTTGTCCAGCCAGGCCCCGACTGACTCGGTTTGGAAAGCCAACCCCCGTCCGCCTGCACGCCAGAAGCGTCGCCGTCCGCATTCCATCCGAGTTCCTGGCGCATCGCATCGCATGCGAGACCGTTCCCTTCCCCTGTTGCCGTCAGCACCACCACCACCACCACCACCACCTGCGAAGTAGTTAGCCCGCCCCGCCCGGCCACATCCTGCGCATCTTGGACCCTTCTTGCCGCTACCCCTCCTCCCCGTCTCCCGAACGAGACCCGCGAAAGGACTTCGATTCCCGGCAGCGTTGTTACGTTCTCACAGCTAGCACAGGCCACTGCGCAAACGTGGCCGACACACCTCACGTCCTCTGCAGCTGTCCCGCGTGCGGTTGCCGGCCGACCCAACCAAAACACACATCGACATCCTGAGAGCCTCGTCCTATCGCACCGAATGCAACCACGGCTTCGCCATTCTACTTTCGTCCTCCTGTCCTCTCGCTGCAAACACGACCTCGCTTCTGGATAGCGTATCAGGGCCAGCTTCGGTTTGGATGCAGTCGCTTGACGGCGGCTGCCGAACCCCCCCACAATGCGCGGTATCGATCTCTCCTCACAAGCTGCAATCGTCCTTGGTATATTTGTGGGAATAATATCAACATCTATCCAATCGCTCGGGCTCACGCTCCAGCGGAAGTCGCATCTGCTCGAAGAACATCGGCCGTCTCCTCGGCCACCTTATAGGCGGCGAAGATGGCAGGTAAGTGAACCCACACAGCGTCCCAGCATCTTCGTACGGAATGATGGTGCTGACCGATGCTCGAACCACCCTGCACCCTTCGGCCTGTAGATCGGGATGGGACTCTTCATCACATCCAACATCCTCGGCAGTTCGGTTCAGATAGGTACATTGCCACTGGTCATTCTCTCCCCACTACAAGCGGTATGACGCCTTCGTGATAAATCTTATATACCGTCATCTCGACCCTTTTTTTTTTCTGTGTCCACCTCCCCCGCGTCCTGTTTTTGCATCTCTAATCGATCTGGTGCTTTCAGTCCGGTCTAGTTTTCAACTCGATATGCGCTAGCGCCTTGCTGGGCGAGCCCTTTACCTTACTTTCATCCGTCGGTACGGTCCTCGTCTGCATAGGAGCCGCGCTCATCGCAGTATTCGGAGCTTTGAGAGAACCGGTCCACAACCTCGACGAATTAATTTCCCTTCTCTACAGAAGGGGATTTATACTATGGCTAATAGGCCAGGCGTTGATCGTAACATGTCTGCTGGTATTAGCTCGGCTCAGCGTCGGCCCAAAGAGGGCTGGGAACAACAGCCGATGGCGAATGATCCGAGGGGCGGCATATGGTAGTGTCAGGTGCGCATCTTAACTCCGGCTTGGACTTTCTTGCGACGCTGAAGCAGTGCGACGAACCATTTGCTGACGCTTGTATGACATATCTCTAGTGGCATACTCTCTGCCGACTCTCTCCTCCTCGCCAAATCGGCGGTAGAGCTATTGATACGGACGGTCACGACCGGTGACAACCAGTTTACGAACTGGGCGTCCTGGATAATCGTCATCAGTCTCGTGGTTATCGCCCTCACACAACTCTTTTACCTACACAAAGGACTGAAGCTTTGCTCGACGAGCGTCCTTTATCCTCTCGTTTTTTGCATTTACAACATCTTTGCCATATCGAACGGATTGATATACTATAATCAGGCAGGCAAGCTTTCTGCGCTGTCGTCGGCTCTTGTAAGAACACATATCCACATTTTTCCGTATCCTTACTTTTATATTCAACGGCTAACGGTCACGCCTTGTCTTGCGATGTGTTAGATAACCCTTGGTGTTCTGATCCTCCTGTCCGGTGTTCTCGCTCTGTCATGGAGGCTGGAGCAAAACAATCAACCGTTCAATCAGGATGCAAGCGAAACTCCGGATGTAGTCTTAGATAGCGAGGACTCGGAGCAAGCCCATCTCCTTGCCGAATCATCCGAGTCACCAGTCGCTTCTCCGAACTGGTTCAAATACATCAACATCAAGCCTGTAACGTTTGCCGAAAGGAGGAACTCTCCGACTGCCACGAGTCGATACGGCACGATATCTCGTCGTCGAACGCTGACCGAAACCCGCGAGATATTGGCCGAGCTGGAATCAGATGCATCGCCGCCGCCCTCTGACTATAATGGGGCTGGAGGGCTGACAGATTCGGATGGTCGCACCAGTGTTTTACCCGAATTCGGTAATTCACGGCATCCGTAGCTTTTTTTGGTCCTTTTATTTTTATTTTTTAATTTTCTGAATACCTTTGTTTCCTTGTTGCTATACTACCGAGCTATCTCTATTATCATCATAGTTTATCTGAGCATGAGCATTACCACTCTTATGTCTTTTCTCTTTTTTTTTTTTTTTAAACTGCCCTCCCAGTGTTTGTCTGGTGTAGCGAGCGAGAAGCTGGAATCGGGAGTCACGCCTTTGTTCTGTTTATTCCTGTCCAGGACAATCGGTGTCCTCCGGCGAGATATCCTTGATGGTTGAAGATGATCTGGAGTTCCTCCCTGGAAGTGGTGTAACATATATACTGTGATCGATATCTATAGATCCACGGGCCGAGCAGGCTTGCATTTGATACCCTTGTAGTTGCCTCATCACAAAATTTACCTATTGATGCGAAACATCGTATGCGAGTAGATTTACCGTCCGCGATAAAACGTGGCGTCGTACACCCAGCCATCCGAGCTTTCGATTCAAGAAGGCAAGTAGACACGCTAGGCTTAAGCATCAAACCGACGTGCGAATACGGTCCGAGTAAGCGTGTTGCGTTCATGCATCTGAATGGCCGCTTAAATAAGCCGGGGCTTTCTACGTAATACACCGCCGTCCGTTTAACGATAAACTACCCACCACACCCCTGCACTTCCGCACCCACCGATACATGTTGCAAGCCAATATCGTCTATAGTCCGACGACCACCAGAGTCCGACACGTACCACCTATCAGATAACGGTCTATAGTCTCGGGTTCCGAGAACCGCAAGCACGATGTCTTTGACGGACGATCAGGTTGTTACCCAGACCCCCGGAACGCAAATGTGTCCAGAATGTCACGGCCGTTGCTAAACGCAGATTGGGCTTTCACAGGTGGCGGGGGAGTTGAAGAAGATGACGGCGTTCATCAAGCAGGAGGCACAAGAAAAGGCCCGCGAGATCCAGATCAAGGCCGACGAGGAGTTCGCCATCGAGAAGTCGAGACTGGTACGGTCCGAGACCGTGGCCATCGACACGCAATACGAGCGGAAACACAAGCAGGCCGAGCTATCGCAGCAAATAGCACAATCAAACGTCACCAACAAGACGAGACTCAAGGTCTTAAGCGTCAGGCAGGAGCTGCTGGAGAACATCTTCGAGGAGGCCAGAAAGAAGCTTGCCCAGGTTACTAACAACAAGAACGAATATAACCGGGTCCTCGAGGGATTGATCTTGGAGGGTGCATACGCCCTCGGAGAAAAGAGCATCGCTGTCCGGGCGAGGAAAGCGGATTTTGGATCGGTCAAATCCGCCATCGATTCTGCCTCATCCTCATACACCAAAGCCACCGGGAAACAAATCAAGATCACGCTAGATGAGTCTAACGAACTCCCAGAAGACAGGTAGGGATCACAAGCCTCCTCTAACCACTGTGCACTTCATCGCTAATAATCTTCGCTTTAGTGCCGGGGGCGTTTATATTGTGAGCGGGAGCGGCCGCATCGACATCAACAATACCCTGGAGGAACGATTAAGCATCCTCGAACAAGAGGCTTTGCCTGCAGTCCGGAACACTCTCTTTGGCCCATCGCCAAACC
Source organism: Drechslerella dactyloides (assembly GCA_020064725.1). Classification (NCBI taxonomy): domain Eukaryota; kingdom Fungi; phylum Ascomycota; class Orbiliomycetes; order Orbiliales; family Orbiliaceae; genus Drechslerella; species Drechslerella dactyloides. The sequence goes on from JAGTWJ010000017.1 coordinate 1,894,105, forward strand.
GGAAGTTCTTTGATTAGACAACACGCGCTCGATCTACGTAGAATTATCTTGTTGTTTTCGCCATCGGAATATCCAATCTTGCCGGCTTTATCATTTTTACGGCTTCGTTGTCTAGGTTTAAATTTCCTGTTACCGTTCCGCTGGCGTGTGCCGAGCTGGACCCTTGATCTTATTGTAAACCAAGTTAGGCCAACCAGAATACTAGCCTCATACTACTGCTGTGTCCTGCCGGAAGTATCTCTCCATAACTGTCTGAGCGGCTTTGGTTCTGGGTCGTAAGCACTGCAACCTAAGTATCATCTTTGTGAAAGAATCCTTTGCATCTGATTTTTCGATGTTCAAGTCGTTGGCTTCGTGGATGGATTCCTTGGAGTGTTTCAGATGTGACACCAGTCTGTCTAAGAGCAGCTCGGGCTCTTTGCCAGAAGCAGCTGTAACAACTCTGGAACACCATTTGGCATCATCTATGACGATATTGATCATATCCAAGATGTTCTGGACCCTCGAATACGTTTCACCCTTGGGAGGATTCACGTCCGGGCCGTCCAAAGCATCCACGATGCTGCTTATAAGAATATCCGGTTCCAAGGCCTTCTGAAGGTATAGGGACTTGTTTGAGAAGAAGACAAGCGCGAGACGTCTTCTGAACTTGTGCGAGAACGTGCTTGTGACTGGGATCATATCGAGTGTTCTTATTTGGAGAGTGCGATCGACGACCGAGGCTTTCGTATCGGCCAGGACGCTCTGTGCGGAGTTTTGAGGGTCAGCACTCGGCTGCGGCAATAAGCTCGTTAGGTGAATGCTGTTACCAACCTCGACGAGACTATATTCGCACGATTCGAATTTATCCATGAGAGCCTCCATGAGCTCCAACAGATCAACGTGACATTTTCGGTCTCCGGTTCTTTGTTCGTCGAGAGACAGTCTGACGACTAGCCCCCATAATACTCGCAGCTGCTCCGGGGTCAAGCTGATTCACGAAGGGGTTAGCTGTGAAAGACAAACGCCGGGTAAACGTGGGGAAGATGTTTGAAGTACCCCTGTGCTATCTTTGCGAATAGTCTCAGTACCAGTGACACGTTCCACCAACTGGGTGCGACGGGCGGACTAGCGTTTTGATCACCGGAGCCCGTGTCTTCTATGTGCTTGCGATGGTCAACACCGGTCTGTCTTGAGCGCGAAGGACGGAAAAGTGCATACCACGGGGTGACATGTGGAGGGGGAGGCTGAGATCCAATGCATGGTCGGAGCCACCGATCAAGGTGAAAAGCCGTTTTATCGTGTCTTCGTTGATGAGCTTATCGAAATGGTTTCGATCAGCCTGTAGCGATACTGGTTAGGTGGGGGGTTTCTAGTAACTTCTATGAGATGAGTAAGGCGCGCCCACCATTATGACACCAAGGTATGCTGTAGAAAGACCCTGATCTGATTCCAGGCATACTGCATCGAAGGTGTGAGCTCATGGCTGCTTCCTGAGAGAGGAGGGGATGTTCGACTAGAAGAAGAGCGAAGTCACATACGTTCGTCGAGTAGCAAGGGGTGCAGGGCGGGGGCAAGTTGGAGCGACCCGACGCTAAGGGCGTCCGTGATGCATCCGGATACCAGGAGATCGCGGATCATACCGTCGGCTGGAATGGAGAATCAGCATTTCCGATCAGTTGATTCCGGAGGGGAAGCGTGTCTGAGGCCGGCCATACAACGTACTATCGTGGGAGTCTTCGGGCAGTTCGAGGTAGGAGCGGGCCAGGGTTTCTCTCCAAGCTTCACGCAGCTGGCGGAAGCTCGATTGGGACAGGTCGGGCGCGGGACTGAAGAAGGACCATTGACGGTCGGGCTGGGACGGTTTCGGCAGCGAGGACTTTGGAACAGACGGGGTGAGGGCCTCCTGGCCGTCTTTGGTCTCAGGAGCTTCGGTGGAGGCAACATTGACGGTGACTGGGTTCGTCTGGCCGGGCTTCTCTGCTTCGAGGAGTCGCCGGGCACGACTGATTTCATCGTCCCGGGCTTTGTTCTTGCGGGTCAAGGCCAGTATTTCGGATATGGAGAGCTTGGGAGGGGTTGCGGCGGAAGCCCTGAGGCTGGATTTGTTGTTGGCGGGTTTTAGAAAGACGGCGAGGTCTCCATCGCTGCCGTCGCTGTCGGCTAGGGAGCTGAGGGAGCTGGGAGAGCTGGGAAGGCTGGCGGTGGGGCGCTTGCGGGACGGCATGGCCCTGGCGACGGAGCGTCGCTGGAGCTCGGATGCAAAGGCGGCTTGGCGCGACCTGAATCTGGCGAGGTCGTGCTCGAAGTCGTAGTCGGAATCGGAGTCGCCCTGGGAGTCGGGGACGACGGAGGGGTCTTTGAGGGGCGACGACTGGGATGATTAGCAGCGGTGATGTATATGTGGGGATGGAGGGAAGGAAATGGGAGAGTAAGTAAATAGTTGAACGGACGGGTGGTGGACGTACCATCGTGGCTGGTTCTTTGTTTGATGGAGGTGGGGGTGGGGGGGGGGGTGGTGGAGATAGCAGTAGCAGCTGGGGGAACGTTCTTTGTTCGTGCGACGCGGGAGGACGCGCCGCTGACATAATCGGCGGCCCCGGAGCGCAGGTGCTTCCGGGCGGATTGGAAACGGGTCCGAGAGGAGCCGGGCGAGATTACGAGCTTACCTCAGCCGGGGAGGAGGGAGAGAGAGAGAGCCCGGTCGCATCCGCAGCGGCTGCAGCCCAGCCAGCCCAGCCCGCCCAGCCCGCCAGCCCCTTTCCTGATCTCACCACAGGCTGCAGCGGCGGCCGCGATTGGCCCGGTCGGGGGAATTGGGCGTCGGATGGGCCAAATACCGGACACCTCGCGTCCATTCGTGTCGCGCTGCGCACCGCACTCGATGCGTCGAGAGGTAAACAGGGAGATGTGATGTATGTATGCGTGTAAGCAAGCAAGCAGGCAAGCATGTCTGCGTGAGAGCATGCCGCAGCAGCTGCATTGGCATGCGGTTACATGTGCAGCGCTCGAATGCAGCCAACCTTCCCGTCTCATCCGCCGCTCCAAACGTCGGGCCCCCCAAAAAAGGGCCTCCCTCCGTCTCCGCGTGTGTCCAATTCTGTCCTGAATCCAAATCCAAACCCAGTCCCCAAATCCAAATCCACACCCACGACATCGTCATCTTCAACACCATCGCCAACCCTCCTCCCCTTCCTCCCCATCACCGCCTCCTCTCCCTCGCCGTCCTCCTTCTCCGCCCTCCAGCCAATCCTCCACCTAACAGTCGTGCCAGTCGTGCCGGTCGTGCTCCTGCTGCAAGCGCTCAAGCGTCGTTTTGCTGTTTGTGTTTCGCTGCTACTGCTCTATCTTTGGTCGCATCCTGTCGCACTTCTTCGCTTCCTGTTTCCTCCCCATTCGCCTCCTCCTGCTCTCCCTCCTGCTCCTGCTCGCTCCCTCAGCTTCTCCCCCCTCACGAGACAGCCTGCCGTCGCCGTCCCTGCCGCCAGCCTCTCGACCCTTTTTCATACTTTTTTTTTTGGTAAACCTCTCATTACTCGCTTCCCCCGCCCTTCGAACGCCATAACCGTCGGCATTGCACATCCCGTGCGTCTCCTTTCCGAGCACCTCCTGTCGCAGCCCCGACCGGATCCGACCCACATCGTCCTGCTCAGCTATACTCCCTACTCTACCTGCTACCGCTGCTGCTGCTGCTGCTTCTACCACCACCAACACCGCTCCTGCTCCCTCTCACGACGCCGACGTCCAACAAAAGCCTACCGATCCAATCCAATCAAATTCCACAGCTGTACACGCATCGCCGCCCTCTGCGCCGCGTCCGGTTGGTCAGCAAAGCGCCGCCTCTCGCCGTTGCCCAGGCCTAGTGTTTTTTTATAGCGTATTTCGGCTTTACCGGTGCTCTCACCCTCGCCCGCCGTTCAGCTGCCGCTCTTCAATTCAGCCTTATTTCACCTGGCATTCCAGAATTCTTCGGTTCCCTCTCATTTAACTACCAAAGTCTCATCTTATTTCGCTTTCCGACTTCTCCCTCCCTCCCTCCCTTCATGCTTCGATATTCGACATCAACCTAGCCGCCCATCGCCCTCCCGCTAAACCCCGTCCTCCCCGTCGACACATGGAGGCTTCGCCCTTCCGCTCTCTCCCTGCAAGCCCATAACCCTCAGGACCGTCTCCTCTCCTCCGCTGACAACCCTGGCATCGTCGTCGGTTTCCAACATCTTCGCTCCACCCAGAGCTTCGTCTCCCACCGCTCTTCCCACCGTAGCCGTCCCGTTCCGATACCCTTCCGTGGAGTTCCCGGCGCGCGCGACGTCTAATGGCGGGGGCACGGAATAAATCCGGGTCCCAGCCCGGCAAGAAGATCACTTCGCTCTTCGGCCGGAAAGAGGAAAAGGGAGATCTCGACGAGGCCGAGCAAGGGAAGGCTTCTGCTGGTCAGACGTCATCCGAAAGCGGCGAAAGCGACGACATCAATCGGCCGCCGGCTCGAAACATCTACGTCAACGTACGTCTCCCCGAAAACGAGGCCGACGAAGAAGGAAAACCGCTAGCCCAATACGCGCGAAACAAGATCCGGACCGCGAAATACACACCACTGTCCTTCGTACCGAAGAATCTGTGGCTCCAATTTCACAACGTCGCCAACATTTACTTTCTTTTCATCACAATCCTGCAAGTGAGTTGAGCCCATTCTACCTTGCTCGCCTTACCATCTTGCCGTTCTGACCCGGTTTTTTTTTTTAGATATTCTCGATTTTTGGTGCCTCGAACCCAGAATTGGGCTGCATACCTCTCGTCGCCATCCTCCTCATCACCGGAATCAAAGATGCAATCGAAGACTACCGAAGAACCATCCTGGATCTCGAACTCAACAATACACCCGTGCACATTCTGCTCGGCGTCACCAATGTGAATGCCACCGATGACCAGATATCGCTATGGAGGCAAATCAAAAAAGCGTCTTCCCGCGGCCTCCGCGCCGCCTTCCATTTCCTCAAGTCGCTTCGAAAAAAGGACGAAGGGAGCCAAGGCGGAGCACCGAAGGGCTTGCAAAGAATGAACACCAGAGCCTCCATATATACAATTGCCGAGGACGTCGAAGCTATACAAATGACTCCGGTACCTTCTCCGGCAGCTCCCCACGGCCAATTCTCGTTCCCCTCAGACCAGCAGGATGGGGGAGCGGCTGATTCCATTCGGCCAGCTCCCACCGGCTCCTCTCCTACAAAAGGAAAAATTTCCCCAAGCGGAAAATTTTATGGGTCTGTGGTGGACCCGCGCTACGATCCAAAGGAGCAATCTCAGGCGAAGTTCAAGAGGGACAACTGGAAAAACGTTCAAGTCGGGGACTGGGTTCGCATTTACAACAACGAGGAGGTTCCTGCAGACGTTGTCATCTTGGCAACGTCTGATTCCGACGGAGCTTGTTATGTCGAAACCAAAAATTTGGACGGCGAGACAAACTTGAAGGCCCGACACGCCATGCATTGCGGTGCAGCGATCAGGCATGCCCGCGATTGTGAGAGGGCCAAATTTACGATCGAAAGCGAAGGACCTCATGCAAACTTGTATTCCTATAACGGTCTCATGAAATGGGATCAACTGGATCCGAACGGTGAGGGGGACTCGATAATCTCAATGACCGAGCCGATAACTGTCAACAACCTTTTGCTCCGCGGCTGCTCCCTCAGAAATACGGACTGGGCCGTCGGCGTTGTCATCTTCACGGGCTCCGAAACAAAGATCATGATGAACGCTGGTATCACACCCACAAAGCGAAGTCGGATACAGCGTGAACTCAATTTCAACGTAAGAAACAATACCCAAATGCTTCGATTATCAGCACGAACATTGAATAATATCGAACCCCCCCCATGCTAACATTGGAGCAGGTCCTGATGAACTTCATCATCCTCTTTGTGATGTGTTTGCTCTCGGGTATCGTCCAAGGTGTCTTTTCAGGCAAAAAGGACGCGTCCCAAAGCTTCTTCGAATACGGTTCTATCGGTGGATCTCCCGGTGTCGATGGCCTCATCACATTCTGGACGGCTGTCATTCTGTTCCAAACCTTGGTGCCTGTCTCCTTATACATCAGTCTGGAAATCATCAAAACCGCCCAAGCGTTCTTCATCTTCAGCGACATTCTGATGTACTACGAGCCACTCGATTATCCTTGCACGCCGAAATCTTGGAACATCTCGGACGACGTTGGCCAGATTGAATACATTTTCTCCGACAAGACCGGGACGCTGACCCAAAACGTCATGGAATTCAAAAAGTGCACCATCAACGGTCGTCCGTACGGCGAAGCCTACACGGAGGCCTTTGCAGGTATTCAGAAGCGACAAGGAGTCAATGTCGACGTTGAAGGTCCGAAAGCCAAGGCTCAGATTGCCGCGGATAAAAAGGAGATGATAAAGAACCTGAGGCAGCTTGACGACAACGAATATCTCGAAGACGAACGCGTCACGTTCGTTGCTCCCGACTTTGTCAAAGATCTTACCGGGGCAAATGGAGACGCCCAAGCTGCCGCTTGTCACCATTTTATGCTTGCTCTAGCCTTATGTCATAGTGTCCTGCCGGATATCGTATCGGAGGATCCACCGAGGATTGAGTTCAAAGCGCAATCACCCGACGAGGCAGCTCTTGTTGCAACCGCTCGGGATATGGGTTTCAGCTTGGTTGAACGAACGCAGTCCGGCGTTCGTTTGAATGTACACGGCAAGATGGTGGGGTATCAGGTTCTGAACACCCTGGAATTCAACTCCGCTCGCAAAAGAATGAGTGCTATTATTCGGATGCCCGACGATAAGATTATCCTGTTTTGCAAAGGCGCCGACAGCATCATTTACTCCCGACTTGCACCAGACGAACAGCAAGACCTCAGGAAAACTACGGCGGAACATCTGGAAGTTTTTGCGCGCGAGGGTCTTCGAACGCTTTGTATCGCCGAACGGGTCCTCTCCGAAGAAGAATACCGTGAATGGATGCACCAATACGACGCAGCAATCTCTGCCACTGTTGGGAGAGATGAGAAAGTAGAGGAAGTCTCGGACATGATTGAGCAAAACCTTACTCTATTGGGTGGAACCGCTATTGAGGATCGTCTCCAGGATGGTGTGCCCGACTCTATAGCGCTGCTGGGCGAGGCTGGCATAAAGCTTTGGGTTTTGACCGGTGACAAGGTCGAAACGGCCATAAATATCGGGTTTTCGTGCAACCTACTTAACAACGAGATGGACTTGATTCTTCTTCAGTCGACCGAGTCAACCATAGAAGCGGCACATGCGATGGTGCTCCGGTACCTGCGTGAGCACTTTGATATGCAAGGTGGCGCCGAAGAACTTGCCCTGGCCCGAAAAAACCACGACCCTCCTCCGCCAACTCATGCGGTTATCATTGATGGAGACACTCTTCGGCTTGTGCTCAACGATGCTGTGAAGAACGATTTCTTGCTGCTTTGCAAACAGTGCAGAGCAGTACTTTGTTGCCGTGTAAGCCCCAGTCAAAAGGCTGCAGTGGTGCGTATGGTGAAGGTTGGACTGGACGTGATGACGTTGGCGATCGGCGATGGTAAGCAGCCCTTCTGCCCTCTATAGACAACGATCTTAAATCCGCTGTGATGCCGGAATATCACACTTCAAGGAAAATAAGATGCTAAACTTTCTATTATAGGAGCGAACGATGTAGCTATGATCCAGGAAGCGGACGTCGGAGTTGGTATTGCGGGTGAAGAAGGTCGTCAAGCAGCAATGTCATCAGATTACGCGATCGGCCAATTCCGCTTCCTCTGTCGCCTAGTTCTCGTCCATGGTCGCTGGTCCTATCGCCGTCTTGCGGAGATGATTGCCAATTTCTTCTATAAGGTACATGATTCCGGCACCCTTATCAAGAGTTGCTTTCTCCTAGACAAAGTCCTTCCGGATCTAACCTAGTTCAAATGGCGTAGAATATCGTTTGGACTTTCGTCCTATTCTGGTACCAGATATACTGCAGCTTCGATGGGTCATACCTGTTTGATTATACGTAAGTCTTCAGTCTCGGGGTGTTCTGCAATGCGTATCTCTAACGACTCGATCATAGATATGTCCTGCTATACAATTTGGCCTTCACATCTCTCCCGGTTATCATTATGGGAATTATCGATCAAGATGTTGATGACAAAGTGTCACTGGCTGTTCCCCAACTATACCAACGAGGAATCCTGCGGCTCGAGTGGACACAAACAAAATTCTGGTGAGTTTCCTCCGTAATATGCGTTTCACATCTTATCGATATTCTACGTTGATTCCAAACTAACCTCGAATCTCAACTCCTTCAGGATCTATATGGCTGACGGAATTTATCAATCCGTCATCACATTTTATATGACATACCTCCTGTTTGCTGGCGGCGGCTTCACATCATCCAACGGACGAATGCTGAACAACCGAGAACAAATGGGTGTCTATGCCGCTAGCGCATGCATAGTCGTCGTAAACGTTTACGTTCTGATGAATCAATACCGATGGGACTACCTATTTGTGGGCATCGTCGCCTTCAGCATCCTCCTGATCTGGTTCTGGACCGGTGTTTACTCTCAATTTATGGACTCTGTAAACTTTTACAAGTCAGCAGAGCAAGTTTATGGGGCACTGAGTTTCTGGGTCAATCTACTCATTACGGTGGTGGTCAGCCTCTTGCCACGGTTTGCCTGCAAAGTCGTTCAAAAACTATACTTCCCTTACGACATCGACATCATCCGAGAGCAGGTCCGACAAGGCAAATTTCGATATCTTTACGAAACCGAAGAAGGTACAGTGGCACTACCAAGAAGTTCTGAGAGTTCTGCCTTTTCCAACCTTCACAAATCACGTCCGTCTAATCCATTTGCGAGCGCTGAAGATGATGAACGACCAATGTATCCACCAAGCATTGCCCCAACAGCTACTACCGCTGGCAAGCGAGAAAGTCATCACGGCAGTGATGGCACGGAGAGCGACATATTCGCATATCCGCCCCACAGATTCTCCATGGATGAGCGACCTCGTAATAGCTTTGAAAGAATCAGAGCTTCGATGGATCGCACACGGGCGAGTTTCGAGGCCAGCAATGACTTTACTTCAGCCGCAATGCTGGCGAGAGTGGAGTCTAGAAATTCCATTGCATTTTCAAGACGCAGAAGTGGACTTGCAACCGAATACTTCAGGTGACCCATCGCCTAGTCGACGTGCAATGACTGTGGCCTCTGTTAGGGTAAGATATCCTCTTTGGGTGTCTGCGTTTTTACCTGTTATAGGATTAAGAAATGTATATACAAGCGACATCTTATACCCTTTGTCGATACCATCAATCATAGTTTCTTTAGAATCTTGGTCTGGCTTTTTACGTTTTGAATTGCAGACCGATGGCGTCGCGGCGTTCTTCTTTTATTTCCTTTCTGCCTGTTTTGTACTTTTAGCCCTTCTATGCAGGACTCTTGTCATGATTCTTATTCATTCAACCCGACAGCAACTGCTCCCAACGTGCCAACGTAACAGACATTGGTTCGCCTTGGAAGCGATGCTTGGTTTTCTGCTCAATTTACACAAGACCTATACTGTATCCAGCGAACAACCCGAGGCTATATGTCCTTGGTCAATACTTGTGATTGAGCAGTTTGTATTTATAATTATACATGAGAGGTGGAGTTTTATCAGTGTTGTTAAATGTACTATATGCCCGCAAATAGAATCTATGAATTTCGCCGATTACCCCCGAACACCCACCATTGAAAGAACCCAAGCCCCCCCGCAGGATACATCTTGCTATACGCATATCATAGGGTATTAGAACAAGGTAGGAGATGAAAAGAATTTGCAAGGGAGATCCAGGCAGGCTTGATAAAATGGCCGATGCATCTCTGAAGGATAAATTGGTTTGACGATCCGGAAGTCCAAGCTCGTCCGCTTGATATTGCGCTCGAACAGAAGTTGCCGTTCCTCGATAGCATGCTTCTGTACAATTTTGGTGATTGGGTATGCCGCGTGCAAGAACTTCATCCGTAGCGACTGGAAAGTTCATCACTCGCTCTGTTCGAGCTTCGCGGTTCCGCTGTACTCCTCCATTTTCTCCCAGGCGTGACCCCAATGTTGCCTTCGCCCCACATGGTCAAGCGCTGCGTCCGCCGCAACCTGTGTAGACCGTAGCCGAATATCACAGCGCTAAGGACAACGACTAGCCCGCTGATGCCGAAGAAGCCAAAGTCGGATTCTTCTATAAAATTTTTTAAATTCATACCGTACAAAGCTGCAAGAGCAGCTCCACATCCAGTGCTGAGAGTACCTATCGAGAACTGTGTCTTGTTAGCTTGCGGAAACGGATAGTCACGTGCGACGCTGAAGGTGGCGTGCATACCTTCAGGTCAAGAAGCATCAAAGAGTTTCGATTCGCGTCCAGGATGATGTTCACGCTGAGTGCTAGCGTTAGTTTATCTCCAACAAGTTCGCACCCGATTTTTGTTTTGGGGTCGGTGAACATACATGTCCTCGGTGTTTTTGATATTCGCGACAAGATTTCCCGATATCTGGACAATCTCATCCGCCATTTTGTAATATGACTCCAGCAGCAATTCAATTTCCGAGTGGTCTTCTGCTGGGCGCTCAACTCCTTGAGCCTTCTCTGTAAGGTACATCCCCGCCAGGTCTTCGTCTGCTTCCAGAACTTCTTCAATGGCACCGCATATTAACTGTGCCTTCTGCTCAAAAGTAGAGAGCTTTTTGGAATAGATGAGAAGAAACCGTAGCTTGTCGCGGTCAATGTTTTCTTCTAATTCTTCCAGTAACCGGACGACGTTTTCCTGTAGAATTTTTAACTCTGCCTCCAACGCTCCCATAACTGATATGAGTATGGCTTCCAGGGCGCGCATTTCGTATGGGAGACCGCCCATCGGTTTCGAAGACCGAGATGACAATTTCCCTTGCAAATCATATAAGAAAACGCTTTGGGTGTACGTATCGGTGGAACCGTAAACATCGAAGAGGAGGACAGCATTCGATTTGATGAGAGCTCGGATGTGGAGTAGATTCACCAAAATCGAATTTTTCCGCACCAGTATGTGTGGGACGATGACTTTTGACTCAAGCTTTCGTAGATCTCGAGGAAGTAGTCCATGTTTCGTACACAGCTCGGTTTTTTTGAAGTCTCTGGAGGTGGACACAACGTTCCCTATATTTCGTAGACCGAAAACAGAGGGCGTCAGTTCCAGAACGGGAACCCAAGCGGCACATCCTTGCTGTATAGGAAGAGCTATTCTGCTGACCTTCTGAATCGAACTCGGTACATCGTAAGATCATGTCGCCATGTGTTTGTAAAGTGAAACTTCTATCCAATATGCTTTTTTCCTTTGTGGATAGTGGTTTGAGAGGGGCAGTCGCGATCTTCCGGGCGACAGCTTTGGATATAGGCCTTGTAAGCAAGGCATGCTGTCGCTCCGGAGCGACCAAGCTTAACCCGACAGCATGCCGACTTTTCGAGACGAGAGACACAGAGTGTGATTTTGGAGGCTGCGAGAGGGACTGGTATCTTCGAAACGAGAGAAAGCTTGACCAGGGATCTCTTCGTCGACATAAACACGGTGTGTAAGTTGCGGTGAGGTCAGGTATCGTCGGCAGATGTAGTGGTAGCTTTAAAGTCCGCATGGTGAGGTTTCAGCGGATGTGAGCAAGCGGATGTGAGCAGGCCTGAGATCACAGCTGAACACGCACACGATATATATCACCCCCCAATGGGTGAATATGCGGACAAGCACCCACTCGGATAGATAGATACAATTACTGGTGAGCGGTACCAGTGCGCGCGCTGCGCTGACTGCGAATTACGCCGTGCTGGGCTCCGTGCTCTAGCGAGGATGAGCGACTGTTGAGAACGGTAAAGGTGGGCTGGCTGTGAGCAGTACCTGTCTTCGGTATGGCGACACAGTCACCATGGCTGGAGCTTCATCTTGAAAGTCGCGAGGGCTGAGATCGTGGTATCGGGGCTGAGGGGAGTCTCTTCTTTGTCGCTGTCGCCGACGGTGGGTTTTCTTCAAGTTGTGCTGAAGAACAATTTTCCGGCCGATTGCCGAGAAAAGAGCAATTGCGGTCGATGGAACATTTCGCATGACAACAACGTCGCCGGCCACTCTCGTCGTCTCGTCACCCTCGCCATCCTCACCCATCCAGACTCAACTTCGTCGCCACCTTCTCCGAACTCCCGGATTCCCCTCGCCGGTTAGACCACGGCCTCTCTCAACTCCCAATGGCATCCCCTGCGGCAGTGGTACGTCGTTCCTCAATCCCCCGGTTTCACCCGTGACATCTACTTTCCAACCCCCGCCTACCACATCCTCTTATCAATCCAGTTGAGGGATCAACCGGCAAGGCTAACTTGTTTCCCTAACAGCGTAGCGCTGCTGTCAAGGTCGACTGGACCAGAATCATCACCTCTCTCTCTCTCAAAGGCTCCACTGTCTCCCAGCTCCAGGCCTTCAAGAAGCGCAACGAGGAGGCTCGCCGGAAAGTCAATTTGCTCCACGACCAGCCAACCGAGATAGATTTCGCACACTATCGATCTCTCCTCAAGAACCAAGCTGTGGTGGATGAAATTGAACGGGCATCCAAGGCGTTCAAGCCTATCAGCTACGATGTCTCCAAACACATCAAGACCATCGAGAACTTCGAAGCCGAGGCTGTGAAGAATGCGGAGACGACCAAGGCTTCCGTAGATGCTGAACTCGCAGATCTAGCGGCGACGTTGAAGAACATTGAAGATAGCCGACCCCTCGAAGAATTGACCATCGTATGTTTGCTTCCAATTCGATATCTCTAAGACTGCCACGTGATTCTAATACCCGATATTCACCACAGGACGATGTTGCCCAAGCGGCGCCAGAAATCGATAAAAGAACAGAGCAGATGGTATCTCGTGGTCGCTGGCAGGTGCCAGGATATAGAGTAAGCTGATACCCTTCTCCCCCGTTCATACTTGCATCGTCTTCGTGGAATCTGACACAGGTCCTCTAGGAAAAATTCGGTGATTTCTCGCTCATGTAAAATTGAGATGAGAAACATTGGCTAGAGAGACTATTCTCGTCCTCACGTAAATACTATATGCCCGTCCTCGAGGTCTGCTAGCTAGTTGAAAGCGCTCTATCTTCAACATCCCTCACGCTGGCCATAGAAAATCTTGTTGATTTCTTGTAACATAAATAACCTAGTATATAAGTAAGCAAAGGCAAAAAAGGCCATTTCATTTCGAGGCGATTTGTAGTATACACTAGGTCTCGCTACTGTCCAGGCCAATCTTTAGGTAAGCTTGCTTGTAGAAAATGAAATAGTTTGGTGGTTCACGGTAACGAAAGGTTGCGAGGCGATCGATCATTGACATGGTCTAGAGACTGGATGGATGTGAATTCACCAAGATAGAACTTGCAAGCATTAGCGATGGGGTTTATCGTGGTATCCTATTGAAGTTTGAAGAGACCATATATTATATTACAATTAAGTGCTATATATGTTCGTATTGAGGAAAGTGTGCACCTGTCTCCCAGCTTCCGGCCCAATTATCTTTGCTACGTCTCCTTCCCCTGCGTTGCTCAGCTCGATCACACTATCCATTTCGTAAACCACATGCTTATGATTCTTTTCATTGATACCGGGTATTGATTTCAAAATATCCTTTGAGTTATCAAATTGCTTGCTGTCAGTCTCATGCAACTGATATCCAAGAACGTCTGACTTACCATCGGCGCCTGCGCGTATGTGCTATACTCGTTTTCTCCCTCTGCTAGACCCACTGATACAGCCTTCAGTGGATCTGGTTCTTCTTGACCCCGTTTTAGCTCCTCAAAGATCTCGGCTGTCTGGTAAGGACTCGAAGACCATATTATTCTGAGCTTCGGGAAATGTAAGGTAAGAAGTACGAGCTTAGACTGTAGATCTGACTGGTTAGGAGAAGCCGATGTGCTTAGATCCATGAAAGGCTCAAGATTAAATGACCGGTCTTGGTCGAATTCAATCAGCAACATGGGCTCCTGATAGCCCGCCAACATCGCTTCAGCCTGGGAATAGAGCCGCCCATCTTTGAATGACGATATCAAATCTTTCACGGATTTTCTTTCGACGCAAATTGTCGGCGTTAAGATGTAGTCCCCCACTGTAAGAGAGCATGGGACAATATCTATGGCCTTCCCATGCAACAGAGAGGGCAGCGAGCTCCGAAACTCCCTTACGTCAACGATCACCTAGAATCATACCTTGTGTTAAGCTCGAGGTCGCATTTGTACGCTTATGGAGCATAGCACTAACCCTTGGTGGTTCTGCTGTGGCCGCAAGCCGGCCCCCTCCGGCTATCCGGGTATTCAACGTCCTCAAAAATTGTTCTTGAGGGTCTTCAACCAAATGCGAGTCACCTGTGAGAGTCACCGTCATGCTCTGATAGCCCACAGTTATCAGAACGGCTTCTCGTTTCTCATTCAGTCATAGTTAGAAACAATTTCAAATGCTTACCGCTTTCTGTCGTATCAATTTGGTAAAAGAATCTTTCTCCCTGCGCACTTTGCTAAGGTAAGTCTGCTCTTCTACAGACCCTCCATAGTACATAAAGTAGACCCGGATGTTGTTGGCTATCGTGTGTGAACTTCGGTGCACTTCTATACACCTGATGAATGCTGCGTCTGGATTGTAGATGATCACGTTCTCAGGTTGCAGCTCATCAAGAAGACTATTGTCTGAGCCCGAGCTATATGGGTGGATGACAATCGCATCGCTTGGCTCGTGCATTTCAAAATCGATACTAGAAATGTCTTGGTCTGTAGATGCCTGTTCATACAGGCCCTCCGATAAATCAAGCAGAAGCCTTGAAGCTTCACTTGGGGCTTCGATCTGGCCGCTATTCACCTGCTCACGACTGCTCGTCGCCGCAGCAAACTGCGCCGCTCCTCTTACCCTCCGTCGTTTATTTGCTGGAGGCTTCTTTGATGTAATACCTCTTGTACTTGCTGGTATTGCTTTCTCTTTTGGAAGATCAGAGGCTCGAAATTTAGTAAAATCGTTGCGCCAGGCGAGGAATCCGAGAAATTTTCGATGCATAAACTTATTCAGCGGGAGATGTTTGGAGGTAAGGTCAATAATTCCCTCGTCAATGTAAGCATTGCCACTGATTTGTAGATATTCTGCAACTTGTAAACATGTCTGCCTATCCTGGCACATGATCAGAGTCGGTCCACTCTGGCTTGAGTTCGTGCTGCTTTGAGCGATTTCATCCAGAATATTTGACAAAACGCTCCATTTTGGCTGCTCTTCTAGGATCAGACCTGATGCTTGCAAGTCCGAGGGCGCGATGCTTTTGGGGGGCTTTCCTGTATAGACTCGCTTTCTCGCTGTAGAGAACAGGATATCGGCAGCGTCCAGATCTAACCATGGCGATCGCATTTGAGTGTGAAAGCTATCGACGGGCGCATACGATGCCAGCAGAGTTTCAAGATGTTGATGGAACGATACCGCATCGAGTGACAGAAGATTCCTGATAGAGTAGATTTCAGCACGCAAATTCTAAACATTATTTATCTATAAAGCTCAGACTGGTGAGAAGTTAGTATCTTACTGCAGTATCAGACGAAGTGTAGTCAAGTCTGCCGCTATCAATCTCGTTCGCGAGCTGACACGGTGCCATACCGGGTCAAGCTGCCTACGGATAAGTACATCGAATGAACGGTGCAGCGCGCTGTCGACACTCCAATCGTCGAGGTCCAAACCAGCATTTGCTTTTCGGAGCTCGCTGATAGATACCTCTATACACTGCAGAATGGCGTTCTGTATAGTTTGCATAGCGGCAGTCATACCGACTTCAAGCTCGACCACATCAGCCTTCCTAGCTTCGAGAGATTGAGCAACGCGGACGTGGTATCGAGGCCACAGGCTCGATTTCCGAAGGAATAGGTTGCGCATGATCGTTGAAAGCGGCGAGAATCCAGTTGCGAAAGCATCTGGGTTCTCAGAAAACGCCTTCATAAACCCGTTCTTGTTTTTCTGGCGGAACATGCGAACTATGAACGCTTCTGGCGATGTTGTGGTCACCCTATGGGACGTCGCAGGATTAGAGGACACTCGTGGCTGGTGTCTAATTGGCTCCATAGATCTCTTGCGTACCTCTCGGCATGAAGTATTACTAGCCCCGTAATCCGGGTCGGATCGAGGAGGCCTTGGTAGGGGATGCGGTGAGGTATCAGCATGGGTAACATCATAACATCCTAGCGTTATAGGCTGGTATACCTGAGAGTATATCGACAACTAAGATCCGTGAGGTCACTGTGAAGACGCCTCCATTGGCGTACATCTTCTCTCTTCCAGCTCCAGAGTCAGCTCCGAGCCTTTCGTGCGGATGGTCCGTATGACTGGGAGATTGGAATTTCAGGTGGTGCTGCTGTACCTGGAGGATACGTTTGTGACATCGGTATTGATGACGATGAGGCCACGAGCATAGGGCGCTTTCGAAATTGCGGCCTTCTCTGCAAGTTCTAAGAGGAAGAGCAATTTCTTAGTTCATGGCTAGATGTCGCTGGGAGACGCGCGAGTCTGTTGTTGGTCTGCAACCACCTTCTCCAAGTTGGGAGTTATCCGAGTCCCCAGCGCCTACCAAGACGACGAGGTTCCTCCCGGCGGCATCATAAGAGTGAAGCAAATTCGCGACGATTTGCTGCAGACCAAGGCCTCGGGCAAGGACGACAAGAGTGTCATCGTTGTAAACTTCGCGAAATATTTCTTGCTGGTAGGCCTGCAGGTTATATCATTAGATAGTTCCCTAGCAGTGTAGCAGGATCTTACTGACTAGAGGCAGTGACAACTTGATAGGTGTACTTTTGGTGGAGTTGTCCATTGCCGGGACTAGCGACGATGAGATAGCGATGGCGTTGACGGTGGGTTGTAACTGTTGTGGATGCCGGACGTTGGGTGGGTTACACACATCAATCCGGCCTCGATGCGCATATGCGCGCCACCACAAAGTTTCCTACCGGCACCACTAGCACCGCCGATACATCGGCAACGATAAAACACACCCCCACAATCCCGCCACATTCAGTACAGATCCTTCTTGACAGTCTGCTGCAATGGCTGCTCCGATGACTACAGCGCGAGCGATCGTGGTGCCAGCGATAGAAACCAAGCTGTGGGATTCGACAATCATATTCTGCCATGGACTGGGTGACACTGGCGGAGGGTGAATATTTCCTTCTCACCATTCCTTCCCCCCGACTCGCAACCGGAGCTGACAATGAGAGAGGAAACAGCTGGTCTTTCATCGCCGAGCTGTGGAAAAGCAACAAAACACTCCCTCGCACTGCCTTCATCTTCCCGCATGCGCCAAAGATTCCGATAACTTGCAACGGGGGCATGCGCATGCCTGGATGGTGAGACTCGTTCTCTAGTTTGATACATCTCGTACTTCGGATCTGGAATTCTGGTGGAGTCGTTCTTACACAAGCATCGCTATCGCCACCGCTGCCAGGTATGACATTGTCGATTTCGGGAATCTCACTGCACGTGAAGACGAGGCTGGGGTATGCATATGGATGCGCGGCAACATGACATCTCTAACATCCCGGAACAAAGGACATTGGCTGACGAGTTGCTGCTATTGCTGGATAATGCTTGCAGCTAAGGTCCAGCACCCAGATTATCCAGAAGATAATCACGGAGCAGGTAGAGCAGGGAATAGACTCTAAGAGAATTATCCTGGGCGGTTTCTCTCAGGTATGAATATCTTCTGCTTAACCTCAGTATTCAACAAATGTCATTCTCATTCACCGGGTGCACGAGCGAGTCTGATAATGGGTATCTTTGGCAATAGGGTGGAGTTATGAGTCTGCTGACTGGTCTGACGTCGGAAATGCAACTGGGTGGTAAGGAGACCCCCGCCCCTCCAGCAGTGTATATTGATGCGGTCTCTGGGTGTAGTCTGTCTAAACTAGCCGCGATGGTCTCACAGGTATTGTCGCGCTGTCAAGCTACCTCCCGATGCGGGACCAGCTGCCGGCGATGATCTCGGACGCGAATCGCAAGACGCCGATATTTATGGGGCACGGTAAAGACGACCCGGTGGTCAAGCATGCGTGGGGGACTATGAGCCGCGACATACTGTTGAAGCAGAAGTGTAATGTCAGCTGGCACGAGTACAATGGGCTGGGGCATTCAGCGGACCCGGAGGAGATCGACGCCTTGGAGAGATGGATCATGGACCGCCTACAGCCGGCTTCGGGGGCGGGTGAGGCGTCGAAGAGCGAGCCGAAGAGCGAGCTGTAGGCAGACCACAGAGTCCATAGACGAATAGACAGAGTGCTTAGAGCCTTTAGAGCCGAGTGTACAAATCCGAGTAGCTTGGGGCCTGCGTAATCACCACGCGCGGACGTGTGAAGTTCAAGTTTGAAGTTGTCGTAGCCTTGAATCGAGCCCGAATCCTGCGGCCTTGCCACGGCGGCGGTGCCGTTCGCTTTGGTGCTCTGTTTGCTGCTAGCCAGCCCAGCCACGCTGCCAGCGTCATCTTCATCACCACCATCTCCAGCTTCAACCTTCACCTTGGCGCTTGTATTCCCTCTCACTGTTTTGCGCTGCCGCAGTCCCGGTTGACGATGTGCTGATACGCCGCCATTTCAGCCGACCTTTACCACCTCCAACCAGCGTCCGCCAGCTGCAGCTGCAGCTCCTCTGCCCTGCCCGGCCTCTTTCACGCCCTCACCACTGCTGTTTGCCGCCGTCCACATCGCTGCCTCCTCGTCGATAGACCCGCCGTCCAGGCGGCATGGCTCCTTCAAACCTAACAAAGAACGACCACGAACAGGTCAAGCGAGTCGTCCCCTCGGCCACGAACGATATCCTGGGGCACGGTGTCGCCCGTCTCTACGTCAACTACCCGGACAGGAACAGATGGAACTACACAGGTATCTCCGGCTGCCTCGTCCTTGCCAACGACAAGGTCGGCAAAACGCACTTCTTCAAGATCGTGGATATTTCGGTACGTTCCATGCTCGGATAGCTCCTCCCCCGATATCCGGTGATGAAAGCCAAGCTTGCCGTCATCTAATAGGGTGTTTTATCTCATTGACTTTGCTTCTCTCTGTCTCCAGCCTGCGAATCGAGGTGTCTTGTGGGATCAGGAGCTTTATGAGGGCCTACAGTACAACCAGGACCGAACATTCTTCCATTCATTCGAGATCGAGGACTGTTCTGCGGGTTTCTCCTTCACTGATGAAAAGGAGGCCGAAGCATTCAGAAAAC
This sequence comes from Drechslerella dactyloides, assembly GCA_020064725.1. Classification (NCBI taxonomy): domain Eukaryota; kingdom Fungi; phylum Ascomycota; class Orbiliomycetes; order Orbiliales; family Orbiliaceae; genus Drechslerella; species Drechslerella dactyloides. The sequence continues at coordinate 1,913,352 of JAGTWJ010000017.1, forward strand.
GAGTACTGAAAATCGCGCCGCCTCTGCCACCGGGCGCTCGCCAGCATCACCACGCGCAATCGTCTGTCCAGAAGCCGAAAGCTAGAGATACCGCCCCGTCGCATGCTATCGGATATCAAAGCGCGTCAGCGTCTTTGGCCAAGGGACCAGAGCCGCCATCAGCTCCTGTCGCCGACGAGATTGATCCATCATGGAAACCACTATTAGCTGAGCTCTACGAGCTTGGTATCACTGATGAGATGATTCGGAATAATTCGGATTTCATTCGAGAATATGTTGAGCAGAACCGGGCGTCTTTATCGAGGCATGAGGCTCCAGATACTTCTTCGAACGGTGGGAGCGTCGGTCCGCATATGTCCGCCCCCCCTCCGCCGCCCCCACCGCCTCCGCCTCCATCCCAGCCAGCCGCCTTCATCCCGGCCGTTGTGCCCGCGTCGAGACCGCCGCCAGCGCCGCCGGCAGAGCCACCAGCTTCGCTCGCATCTCGTCGCAATCCCCCGCCCCCACCGCCAACCCCTCGACGAACTCAAGCAAGTAACCCCTCCTCGGAAAGCCATTATGAACCGACATCTCCTCCACCTAGAGAGCCGTCGCCAAAACCTTCCCCGTTCCAATTCAGAGTACCACCCCCACTGCAAAATGCTGGCATATATGCAGACCGAGACCCGCCAAAACCAGTTCAGGCACCTACGACTGCCCCCCCACCTCTGCCTCCCAAGATACCCCACGAAAGCCAACCGGATCGGAATCATGTCTTTGCAGTGCCTCCACCATTTTCGAAACCTAGTTCCTCTGTCCGGCCAGTGCCGGCGCCTCCCCCTCCACGAGGTCATGCCCCCCCTCCTCCACCACCCAGGGGCTCGGTTGCGGCCCCTCCAATTCCGTCTCGTGGTTCACTAAGCGGGTCATCACCATCCGTACCTCCTCCACGGCCGCTTTTCTCTGCGAATAATCCAGCGCCGCCGGTAGCACCCCCTCCTCCGCCGAGAGTGCCGCCACCTCCTACCGCCTCTGGATACAGCAATGCGCCGGCCCCCCCTGCCCCTCCACCGCCACCGATTCCGGGATTCAATTCAACATCCGCTCCGCCTCCACCACCCCCACCACCCCCACCACCTCCTCCTCCTCCCGGGTTTGGAACTGGAGTACCACCTGCTCCTCCTCCGCCGCCCCCTCCACCAACGCTTGGTGGTGACGGGCCGCAAGCGCCGAGCCTCGGTTCAGGGCAGCCGCAAGATCTCCTGGCTTCGATTCGCGGTGCTGGAGGGAAATCAGCATTGAAGAAAACTGCTGTTGTGAACGATAGATCGCGACCGCAAACCAATGGTGGTCCTGAAAAGGCGGGTGGAGGTGCCGCAGAAGCTGGGTCTGGAGCAGGTCTTGGAGACGCTTTGCAACGCGCGCTCGATAACAGAAAGAAGAAAATAAGCCGAGACAGTGGTGCGTATGCCCCAGGGCGCAGAGTTTACAAGTCTGCAATATATCTTTTACCCGTAATACATTACTGACTATTACCTACTAGACGATGAGGATGATGATAATGGCTGGGACTAGTTAAGCGCAGACGCGCCAAGCCGGCAGCTCAGGTACGTTGCTCGTTTCCGAAGCTGTTCGGCTAGTTGCGCCACATGCGGGCGCTGTGGCTGGTGTAGGTCTCAAGACCTCATTCGCCTCAGCGCGGGGCTGGCGAGAGCGGCTATCTTGCAACTGTAGGCATGACCAAATCCCGTTATCTCAGTTCCAGGCCGGGTCTCACTCGCGCTTCAGCGCGTCGTAACCCTTTCCGTGTCCATAGCTACCATTTCTTCGCCGCTTTCTTGCCCTTTCTATCTCTGTATCTATCCTGGCCCTCGGCGAGCGACCTGTGCCGGCCTGTAGGTTTAGAAGCTGGAGTTGCCGCAGGCTATTAATGTTTATCTCAATCATTCAGTGCCACTGTCTTTGTTACTAGACTGTCGGTCTTTGGCATGGAGCCTAATACACCCGTCAGCGTTCGCTCAATCAATCGTAATCGTAGTCGTAGCCTTAAATAGTCGCAGTTGCGTAGTCGTAGTTGCGGCGGCGGCCTGCTGCTGCAGCCGAATTCGATTTTTTTTTCGACTGTGAAGCGCCCCACGCACCACCTCCACCACACCCACCGCCGCCAACATCACCACCACCACCACCACTACCAACCTCATCACCACCAGGAGCCTGTCCGACCTTTCCGCCCCGAGGCCATACGCACGACAAAAGAAGCAGCCGCTTTGTTTCCCGGCGCCTCTTTTACAATACCACCGCCCAACTAAACTCGTACCTTGACCCTCACTTGTCCAACTCTCATCACCTTTGCCCACCTCCCGACTGCATTCCACGACGAAAATGGACGCCCAAAAGCTGGCCAGACTGCAAGCCTCCGTCAGAATAGGTTTGCCAATACCCTTCCCCGAACCCTCCGTGAACTCTCCCGGGCGCCATGTCAGCTAACCTTCTATCTCGCATTGTACAGGGTTTGTTACTGCCTCCAATCTTGCTGCCGCGGCCTGGGCCAACGACAACCATGCCTTTCCCCTCAATTTCGCAACTTTGGTATAACTATAGCAATCGCTGACCGCCGGTTACCGAGCGTAGAGGAAAAGGGACACCGAGACGAAAGGTCAAGAAGGTCCACAAGAGCTCAGGCACTGACGACAAGAAGCTGCAATCCTCGTTGAAAAAGCTCAATGTGCAACCAATCCAAGCTATCGAGGAAGTCAACATGTTCAAGGAGGACGGCAACGTCATCCACTTCTCTGCCCCTAAAGGTAATCGATAGTGTATAACCTCGAGATATATGACCGCAATGTATTCTCTAACGCATCTCCTTTGGCCTTCTAGTCCATGCTTCGGTGCCTGCAAATACCTTTGCAATCTACGGGAATGGAGAAGACAAGGAACTTACAGAGTTGGTTCCAGGAATCCTGAATCAGCTCGGACCGGACTCGCTAGCTTCCCTGAGAAAACTCGCGGAAAGTTATCAGTCACTACAGAAGAAGGAAGGTGGTGATGACAAGAAAGATGGCGATGATGATGACGATGACGACATCCCGGATCTAGTCGCAGGGGAAAGCTTTGAAAGCAAAGTCGAGTAGAGCAGATATCACATTTCTCCTCTCAATCGCCAGAACCCCCAGAACTGTATCAAACCACACCGTCGCCTCTCCCTCTTCTTCCCTTGTGTTATAATGATACATATCCTCGATTCTCAGGCAGTAATGTTTCGATAGCAATGTTTTGGAGACCGGCCCGAACATGCGGGAACATAAGAACAAAATCTCGTTCAACTACCGCCTGGCCTCCTTTCGCCTAACCCAAATATTTGCACTCGGCGCCGGAAAACTTGTTAAGCTTGCTCTTCTTTGTTCAACTTTAGTTGAATAGTGATGTCTTTCTTCTTCCTCCATGTTGCACCCGTTCCAAGGCTGTGGGTTTGCACCTGTATGTTACTAGGGCATGATCGTGATACAATTACAACGAACCAAACCCAATGATCATAGGGCAAAAACATATAACTGGACATTACAGATACAAGTGTGTCGGAAGAGGAGTGGAGGCCTCTGAAAAGTAAAGAGCTCAGCTTAAGAAGGAGAAGGGAACAAAGAGAACACAACCAGGTACTACTGCCACAATGCCACCGAGGCGAGTGCTACAGTGCTGGCGAGAGCTGTCAATATGGGATCCGCCGGTTGCGAATTCAATTATTCTAAAGCCAGGGGTCCACTTCAGAGGAATTATCCGGGTTCTTCCTATAGCTGCGGCTTATGTAGTTCTGGTTTGCAATTCCGCCAACACTGGGTGCTCCTGCTTCAGTCTCTTTTGCTCTCGCTCATACCTAGACCACCAATGTTAGTCTGGCTTGACCAATCGTCATGCTCATGGAGGGAGAGACTTGGCGTACAGTAGAATTCTGCTGACTTGTACCGTTCCAACGCCCGCAAGGAAGAAATTAACGGCGGCAAGCCTATCGTCACACACGAGAGAGAGAGAGAGAGAGAGAGAGAGTATGTTAGCCGTAGGAAAGAGCAAAAGCGTTTGGGGGCTCGGAGGGATGTTCTCGTACAGGTAGTTTTTCGGCTTGATGATGAGGCACCACCGCGTCCATATGCTTCCGGTGGCAGTAAGGGCAAGGTTCTGAGTGAGGGAAAGCTTCTCGGGAGGGCGATAGAAATCAGAGATGCCGGCAATGACAAGCCCCCATTTCATCACCGGCGCCTGCGAAAATATGGGGTTAGCACGGGACTTGCGAGTTTTGAGTCGGGTTGGTCTTACGAACCCAGAAATGGACTGTTTTCAGCCCGACCTCGCTATTCCATAGCCTTGAAAATGCCGCCGACGCCATGATTGTGATGTGTAGTGAGAGTGAGGAAGATTGGTGGTGATGGACAATGATACTGTCGGCGTTGGTGGTGATGAAGCACGTCGGAGGTTGTCATTCCTAAGCCCGACGTCGGCGGTTGGCGAGATCCCGGGCCCCGGGATTGGCTCTGGGGGAGCGTTTGCTCTGTTCCGGTCACAACCGCACACGCAACCGCTTCTGCTTCTGTGTCTCAACGTCACGAAAACCGACCTCTCAGTTCTGCGAATCATGGCTGCCAGATTCACGTTTACGAAGCAGCTCAAAGAGCTACGGTTCCACCTGTGCCAAACGGGTGCAGCTAGCACGCCGCTGCGGTAAGGCACCCGTCTGACCATTTTTAGCATCCAATGGGCTTTTTCTGACGGCCAGCGCCAGATCATTCATCACGAAATCGTATCCTACCATGAAAAAGAACAATCCGGATATCCCGATCCTGATACGAGAAGCTCAAGGCACATCACCTCGTGTATTTGCTCGATACGGTATGTAAGCTTCTCACCGCGGGCTTAAGTCCTTTGACCGATACAATTTTTTGCACGCGTCTCGGATCCACATGTGCTCACTCTGATAAATGCGTCTCAGAACTCGGGAAAGAGACACAAGTTCCACTATCCGGTAAGCCATTCTGAACGTCTAAACTATCATGCGAACGTCTGCTGACAAATGGCAGATCTCTCGGAAGCTGAGATTGAGAGCAAAGTGTCGGCGATCACCCAATCACCGCCGTAATGCTCCCCGCTATATACGTCGAATCATTGGTTGGGTTCTCTTGGATAAAAGCAAGGGCCGCATATCGAATATACCGACTACTCCTAGGACCTCTAAAATATGCCACTAAGTATTATCTAAGTGTCTCCGAAGAGGAACAGCCGGTCTACGGCGTATCTTCTGGCCTTGAATTCAGGAATGGCAAGAAACAAGGTACACGCCGAATGTACAAGAGCCAGTAACGGGATGATATCTTGTTTAGTAAGCTTTGGGTGCATCTAGACCCCTTCTTACGGAATCATACTATTCTATTGAAAATAATTTCCAGGCGGCCTTGACTAAACTAAGCGATATTGGGCCCAGCCCATGCTCGATTCTCGATGGTTGAATATCTGCTTTGCCTGGCCGTCGCTGGCTGCCCCGATAGCAACATAAATCGGCAAAATGTGGTCGAAGTGTGGATGAGCAGTACGAGCATCCATTCTTTGGAGCAACTCAAGCATCTTCCGCTCCCTCGTTTCCCCGGTGCTCGAGATCATTGCGCTCTCCAACGCTCTGTCAAATGGAGCCACGTACGGCAGAGGTTCTTTCTCCGTAAAACTCACGTCCCTAAGATTGTGGATCGCTTGACCAGAGGCGACTATAACATACCCCAACTGTCTCAGAGGAGCGAGTGCCTTGCCCAATGCAATGTGTTTCCTAGGGTCCTCGTCGCCGTATATCGATACCTGAACAATAGGCACATCCAACCGGTTCTGGTTCTCAGGATCAAACGCGATGCTGAATGGCACCCAAACACCATGGTCGAGGCCTCGCTTTACTGGACGAGTTTTGATATTTGCGGATGTGAGCAATTTTGAAATTTCGATGGCCAGGGTCTCGCTGCCTCTGTGAGAAAACTGCTTTTGATAGTAATGTCTTGGGAATCCTGTTATATTCAAAACCATACTGTTAGAACTGTGGACCCGGACCAAGAAGGGGACTCAACCCACGGACCATAGAAATCGTAGACCAGGTCAGTAGACTCTGCGTGATTGATGTAGATTTCATCCGAGCGGCCGGTAAAGTGCGCAGAAAGGACCACGATTCCCCTGGGCTTCAGTCCGACGACCTCTTTTCCAAATTCGACGAATGCCTTGTAGGCCGGATGGTGGGTCCATTCCATAATTGGCGGGCCTGAACGAGGATGCGAGGATTAACCCGGCTGTCAGCTTTGAGGCTTCGTTCCCAGTTTCTGTGTAAAATCACTGTGACTTGGTTGAAAACAATACCTCCATGACTGATAAAGTATACTGGGGGCTGTGCGCCCGAGCTGCTTGCAGTGCTCATTTGGGCGGCGAACTATGGCGAACGTGTCTGCGGATTTTAAAGCCTGCGATTTATGGACAAGTCCACGCTGAGAAGACGGCCTGAAGAACCAACACGCCGGGAGTATGCCGTCCAACCTCAGCATATTTAACTTATTCCGGACGCGTAGAGCGCACCTGGACGTAGCCTCTCCATCCGGCCCGCTGTAATTTACAAGCATTTGTCATGCGTTAAGTAAGGCCGCCCGGGCAAAGTCACGTTTCTCGGGCGAGTCTCGGGCGTCTAACAGCCACATGACCAGAAATTCGGTGTAGATTATAGCATTATCGTACATATCGTGTAATATTAATATGTAACTTACTCGGACATGAACGCCAAAACTCTTCTCCTCCCCGATCCTATTCCTTCGCTTACATGACGATGCAGTCCGCGTCGTCCTTCGCCTTATTATGCCGTGAAAGCCTTTCGCGAGATTTCTTCGGCGCACCCCTCCGCATCTCCTCCAAACGCTCCTTCGCCTTGGGATGGCCTTGCCCTGGATTTGCGAAAACGTTAGCTCTCATTCAACACGCTCTCGCCACTTATACGTATTGGGTGGACGTGATGCACTTGCCTGCAGCTCTGAAATACCAGTTTCGTGCCTCTTCTTCACTCCCTTTGCCGTCTAGCCCGATTCCCAGCTCGGTTAGATGACCAACAGCGAATTCGGCCTTCGCTAGACCCTGTTCCGCAGCCTTCCGAGACCACAGATATGCTTCTGTGTCATTCTGTTCAAGAACGCCTTCTGCTCCGGTGAGGTACCATCCGGCAAGAGCAAGCTCAGATTCTGCGTCGCCGCTCGCGGCCGCCCGGCTGTACCATGTAATTGATAGTTTCGCGTCAATCGGACAGCCAACCAGTCCATATGCGTAAGCTGTCCCCAAACGATATTGGGAAGGTGGATAGCCTAATTCGGCGGCTTTCGTGAATAGCTCCTTCGCATAGCCCACATCTCTTACAATGCTTCCATTCCCATCTGCTGATTCGTACAGAATACCTAGCTGGTGTAACGCGTGTGGGTTCTCTTCATCTGCTTGCTCGGCAGCACGTTTCAGCCAGACTATGGCTTCACGATCGTTACGTGGAATGCCAAGCAAACCCTTGTGCAGAATCATCCCCAGCTTATACATGGCGGCGGTATCTCCAAGCGCAGCCGCTTTCTTATACCACTGTATTGCTTTACCAAGCTCTTTCTTGGTGCCGGCGCCAATTTCGCAGCATACTGTGAAAAAGACGGCTGTGTTAACTTTTCACTGTTCTGTCTGATACAAATGGTAACCGCTCAAAATGGGCACATACCAGCTGTCCGATATGCTGACGGTGGGTGATTTAGCTTTGCCGCGGATTGGTACAAGGAAAATGCCCGGTCATGGTCCACTTCGAGACCAAGAGAACCATCTCCATAGCAATTGGCTAGATAGAACATTGCCTCTGGATACGGATGCGCCTAAACATAAGAGAACGTACCAGGTTAGCATCAGCGCCTCCAGTCGGTAACAAATTTTCGCCGTGAGATAGATAGACCACAATTATAGAGAATATGGTGGAGAACGTGACATACGCCAGATGAGAGTTTCTTGATGATTCTATGAGCCTCGAGACTAAAATTCTCACGACTCCTCCTAGCAGCTTTTGGATCCGAGTCGTTTACCAAGGCAAACGAAGCTTCTACAAGTCTCTTTGCAAACCGGAACTGGATGCTTGAACTAGCAGGCTGGTTTGCGGGTTTGCTAGCGATCTCGTTTCTCAACAAGTTGATCATGTCGAAGGATACGGGACCGACATCATGAACGCTAATTTTGCCCTGTGACACAAGCGGATCCATTTGAGGGGTGACGCCACTGCCTTGTGTGAAACCGGAGCGTATGGACGCGTTATCACTGGCGAGGCCGGGACGGATAGGTGCCGGATGTTCGGGGAGTGCGTCCGGGTCATTTGGAACTCCACCTGTCAAAGAGTGAGGAGCACCTGGCACAGGCTGCATGGGTCTCATGGCATCTCCGGGCCCCCGATTTGAGTATGTACGCTGCGGTGGTGGGCGTGACCTCAACGGATCAGGTCCTGCATGATCAGGTCCTAGCACGCCTTGAGCACTATTGAATCCATTGTTGGATTGAAACTGCGGATTACTGTTGTTCATAGGACCATGGGGCCCGGGATGAACGGGCTGATCAAAGCCGCCGTTAGGACCCGCATTCCGAGGGCCGTTCCAATTCCCGGCATCTTGCTGATGCATAGATGGTGGGAATGGCAAAGGGGGCTCTTGTTGCGGCCTGTAAGGGCCATCGCCACGAAGATTGGGCTGTGATTTTGACCGATGCGCCTGCACACCGGGAGGACCAGCCTGCTGGTGTGGCTGGAGAGGTGGTTGCTGATAGTTGTTCTGGTGTGCAGGATTATTATTATTCCCATAGTAGCCATCATTCCTCAAACTATTTGAGCGTGCGTCATTATATGACTGGCCGCCATACTGGTCTTCATATGAGTACAAGTCGAGGACGTCTCCAACGCTACCCCTCGTCGGGTCCAAGCCCCGCGCCCGAGGATCCATACCATCGTTAGGTCCTTGATATGCATCATAATTTTGATGACTCAATTCGTTATAAGTCCCTTGCTGACGTGGATTATATGGACGCTGTGGTCCAGAACCCTGCATGGAGTCCAACCGATCCGACGGCATATGCTGTGGCATGGTTTGGCTCCTGCTTAGGTCCCTGGGCCCGTTCATGGGCCTATCATATCGCTGTGCGCCCTCGGGCCCATCTTGCCCGCTCGGCCACCCGCCATTCTGGTTGGGGTAGCTATTATTCCCTTGTGGTGGGGGTGGGCGAGGCCGATGAAACTGCATAGGGCCGTTGTGGTGTGGAGGGGGTTGTCCCCTCCCGCCGGGTGGTCGTCCGCCAGGCCCAGGGTAGGGCCCGGGCCCATCACGGCCGGGCGGCATTGCAGAGCCAGGAGGGAGAGGGCGACGTTGATTGTTGAAGGGGGGAGCTGGGCGTCCGTGCCAACCGTCTGCAGTCCCTGGGCGTTCCGCACCTGGCGGAGGTCGTCTCTGAGGGTCGCTTCTGTGCCTTCCTGGACCCATGGGTTGGGGATGCATACCGGGTCGTTGTCCATGATCCGCATATCGATTGGAGGGTCCCGACTGGGGAGGAGCGGGTGACTGATTACGGTTTCGTTGATTCTGATACGCTAAATGCCCCGACCCCGAAACGTCAGCAACCCCTTGAGCTCGAATGGCATAGGATGAGATGTCCGCTTGTAGTCCCTCGTTGTGCGAGTGCGCGTGGACGTGTGCGGACGCTGAATAAGGAGTGAGAGAGAGGGAAAGAAGGGGGAATCACGATATTCGTACCTGATGGGTTGATAGAGAGATCTCCAAAGTTCGAATTCAGCATGTTCGGGTCATCGTGATACCGGTCTTGATACGCGTCGCCCGGGTTGGCAGGGCCACCGCCGCCTCCATAGGGTCCTGCTTGGGGCTGATGGTATTGGTGGTTATTCCAACCGTGGTCGGGCTGTTGAGCATAATTGTTGCTGTAGGCGTGCATGCCGTCGTTCCTGTTCATGTTGGCGGTGTTATCGTAGCCTTGGGGCTCAGGCTGGCTCCCTCCATGGTAGTGAGAGGAGTTGTCCATCGCACCCGGATGTTATGCGCATGCAGCGAGATGGGGCCGAGCAGAGTTTGGAGGTGGTTGAAGCTGTGGCTGGGATTATCGACGGGGGGCGGTTAATCGCATGTTGGCCGAGGGCGCGCGGGAGGTTGACTGGATTGTTGGAGATGGCGACGGCGATATTACGACGGTTTCATTTCTTGTCGCTGGCGCCGTTGTCGTCAGCGCCACGGGCGTCCGTATTGACAGCGGCAGGCAGGCAGGCAGGCAGGCAGGCAGGCAGGCAGATGAAGGAACTCTGGACGTGAGGAATGGTAAGGACGGGTATGATGAAAATGGTGGTAGAGGATGAGCTGGGGAAGATGGGGTGGAACTCGAGCCAGGGCGGGGAGACAGCTAGGCTGGGACCCGCCAGTGCGGCTCGGCCCAAACATCACATTTCTCTCTTTGGAACTTTGCTTCATCACGAAATCTTCACTCTCCAACCCTGTTCATCGGAAGCGACAACAGCCATCACAATGCTGTGGGGCTTACGGCCTATGGCCTATGTAAAAATGGCAGCTGTGTAAGAGCCTCACACCTAATCGCAAACACTCAAACCTCGCTGACTGGCCTCGAATGCACTCTTAGGACAGCCCTCTTTCTGGGAGGAGGCCCAGCGCTGGTCCTATATCTCCAGCCCACGCCGGAGGAGCTTTTCGAGGTAAACCACCCTGCTGCCCATACGCCTAGCCATCAGCAGCGGATGCTCACCTCGGCTATAGAGATACAGCCCTGAGCTGAAGAGAAAGTCTCTGGAGGAACGACCACAACGGCTCAAAGAATACCAGGAATTCCTCGATGAACTGAAGGAATTCTCCAAGAGTGACAAGCCTATCTGGGTTCTACAAGAAGAGGCTGCCAAGAAGAAAAAGAAGGAAGCACTACGGCAGGAAAGAAGGAAGATTCGACAAGAGGCGAGAAGAAGAGCTAGCATGCTGCAGGAGCAGCTCGAGGGTCAATAACCGACTACGTTGAAATCACGGACGAATCGGAAGACACGCTTTTTTCCCATTGTTGGTGAGACCAGACACCTGACTTCAAATATCGTACACCCATATACACATTCTGATCGGGCGCCCGAAAATGCAGCGCCCAATACACAAACAAGAAAACAAAGCGGCTAATAACAAACGGGAATACGAAGGGGAGAGAGAAGGCATGTAAATAGAGACAATCCTCCGCTCACATCGATTGGCTAGGCGCTTGGAATGTAATCCAGTCCTGTCATTACAACTTCGACGCCGCTCCTCCAACCGAAATGATCTCGTTGTACAGCAACCTAAGTGGTGCTCTTTCATTAGCAATCCAGCAGCTTCTCCAGCAAAACGACAAAAGGAACCGGGGTGACTTACGTCGTGAGGAAATCCGCATAGTCCTCGCCTGTGATTTGGGTACCGAAGTAACGCGCGGCAACTTCGAGTTTATTGCCCTTGGGCGCCTTGGCCTGTAGCTCCTGGAGGACTTGCTTCATCAAATCAAGATTGTACTCTTTGGTGACTTTCTTTCCCTCCGCGGTGGTCACACCATGTCGAGCCCATTGCCACAGCTGGCTTCGGGAAACCTCGGCTGTCGCGGCATCTTCCATGAGGTAGTTAATGGGTACACAACCGATATTTCTGAGCCAGCCCTCCATATAACCAAGGCCGATGGCGATGTTCTTCTTGATTCCTTCCTCGGTGATCTTGCCAGGGACGTTCATGTTGAGAAGATCGTTCTGCGTGATGGTAACATCCTCCCGTCGGACAAACATCTGGTTAGGCGTGGGCATGTATTTATTGAAGACCTCGGTGGCGATGCTGGCCAGAGCTGGATGAGCAACCCATGTACCGCTATTGGTAGGCAACAAGTCAGCGACATTGCACATAGTCCTAACCGATTCGCAAGTCGGTCGGTTCAACGTAGGGTCGAGAGTGTGGTACTTACTCGTGTCCCGCCCTGGCTTCCCTCAATTTGTCCGCCCTCACGTTATCCATAGCTACATCGTTCGCCTTCGGGTCATCCTTGATCGGGATCTGTGCAGCCATGCCGCCCATGGCGTGAACACCACGCTTGTGGCAGGTCTTGATCAGAAGCTTCACATAGGAGTCCATGAATGGCACGGTCATCGTGACGCAAGACCGGTCCGGTAGGACAAAGCTTGGATGTTGCCTGAATTTCTTGATCGTCGAGAAGATGTAATCCCACCGTCCGCAGTTAAGGCCGGAGGAGTGGTTTCTCAGCTCGTAGATGATCTCGTCCATCTCGAAGACCGCAAGTATTGTCTCGATCAGGACAGTTCCCCGAATGGTGCCCCTCTTCATGCCAATGGTATCTTGCGCCAGGTTAAAGACGTCGTTCCAGAGCCTGGCTTCGAGGTGGGACTCCATCTTGGGCAGGTAGAAATATGGCCCTGCTCCCCGCTTCACGAGTTCGTGGGCATTGTGGAAGAAATAGAGGCCAAAGTCGAACAGGCCTCCGGATACCGGCTCGCCATCAACGATGAAATGCTTTTCCTCGAGATGCCAGCCTCTTGGCCTGTTGAAGTGATGTGATTAGAAAAGGCAGGCCTGTGGAAGGGAAGTCGGTACGGAATATCGTGCGTGATGCGTACCTGACGATAAGCGTGGGAAGTTTGCGGTCCGTCCGGAGCTTGTACTCCTTACCACCCAGCTTGAAGTCTACTTGCTTCCTGATGGCGTCGTACAGATTGACTTGTCCGTTGACCATGTTCTCCCAGGATGGGGCACTCGAATCTGCAGGTTTACGCGAAATCCAGCGGCCTCGTTAGCAAAGCTTCTACGGGCGGACGGACAAATTGGAGGGGCAATTGCGGTTAAGCACCTTCAAAATCAGCCATGTAAGTCCAGACGTTCGAGTTCAAGGCGTTCACCACCATTTTGCGATCGGTGGGGCCGGTGATCTCGACCCGGCGGTCCTCGAGACCTGGTGCTGGGGCAGCGCCTTGCCAGGTCGGGTCATCACGAATATGCTTTGTCTCTGGCAGGAAGTCTGGCAGGATGCCGCGATCGATTTCGGCCTGCTTCAGGACACGCCGCTGGAGAAGCTCCTTCCGGCGCGCATTGAAGGCCCGGTGCAGCGTCGCGACGAACGCGACGGCATCCTTGCTCAGGATTGGCTTGTGAGCCTCCTCGACTCGTCCGAAGATCTGGACGCCCTCCAGCATGCTTTCGACAGACGGCATTGCGGAAATGGTGTATGTATACGCGGGCACGAGTGTGCTATGAGGTTGAGACGGCCGGGTGAGGTATTGGGAGTCTCGAGTGTGATGGAGAGCAGCAATGGCAATGGCGGGGGCGAGGCAGGCAGACAGGTCGGGTTATATACACACGCAGCCCGCGTTCGGAAGCTGCCTGCGCACTTATCTACTATCTACACGGCACCGCATCCCGTCGACCGCCGCCCGTCCTGTTACCGAGCGCACTCGATCGCCCCGGTCGGACTTGTGGAGAAGGCACGTTCACGTCATATTGGGACTTCTACACTTGGCGCAGCAAACATGTGAAAGCGGTTCCGCTGGGGGGCACGCGAGCGAGCGAAAGGCGAGCAGCTCTTAGCCGCGGGAGCTTTCGAGCCACCTGCGACTCTCGGCCACAGCACCCCCTGCAGCTTTGCGGGCCAGCTGCTGCTTCTGCAAAACGAGGAGGACGGTGCCCGGCATCAGCGCCAGCGCAGGTTGAGTCTAGTACAGTACACTAAGGCCCGCCCTCGTCGACGGCGGACGGCGCGGCGGCTGGGGGCAGGCACGGCTGCGGTCAAGTGCCCGATCCCCGTCCGCGAGGGCGAATGGAGCTGCGAAAACCGTCTTCCGGCGAGTGGCCGACCGCCCGCCGGCGTGCGCTTAGGTAAGCCGCACCCGACAGGGGCCGTCGTAAGCCGAGCTTTTACCTAAGTGCTGAAATATTAAGTGTCTTTATCTACTAAAATACATACCTGCTGCTGCTACATGCGCGGAGGCTTCCGCCTGATGAACATGGCGTCCTCCACGTTCTTCTTCTTCTTCGGCGGCAGCGGGCCTCTCGATCCTGGCGGCGCACGACGCTGCTGGGGCTTAGGCTCCTGTCTAGCCTGCCCCGGTGGAGGTCCTTCGCCAGCGTCCAAAGGCTGCAACCACAGGTGATATTAGATTAGCGAAGTCACTGGATATCGCGGATGCATGTGCGCATCATTTGGTACTACTTACCTCGACTTTCTCGGTCTTGACCTCTGCGGGGGCTATCGGCGACGCAATATCATCGTGATGCCTCTTTACTACGACCGGGGATTCTAACTTCACTGGAACGTCCCGCGGGTCGGTCACACTTGGTTTCCTAGGATTTACCCCCGCGCCTTTTTGGCGACCGTCCGGCCTGGCCGCAGGCTGTTGTTGTCGCACATCGTTCCTCCCGTCCAGAGAGTCCGACATCCTTGTATCCGTAGTCGTCATCGTCGTCGTTGGTGAGATTGACACGCCGCTGAGCCTTTTCTCGATCTGCTTCATCGTTGTCCGGCAGGGCCGTCTTAAGAGTTGCTCAAATTTCCCTTCCGAATAGACATCTCTCTTTCGAGCGTCGTCAACGAGCTTCGCCCAGAACTCGTTCTTGCCCAAGGTTTCTGCGTTTCCAAGTACAAAAAGCGACGACCTGGCCCTTGTTAAGCCTACGTTCATACGCCGTATGTCGCTCAGAAACCCAACAGTAGATCTTTGGGAAGCTCTGACGCAGGAGAAGATGATGATCTCGCGCTCTCGTCCCTGGAATGCGTCGGTCGTGTTGAAGTCAACCGTTTTGAGTATCTGATCGCCATAGTTCTCCATGAATTTCTGCCGCAATGCCTGCAGCTGGGTTTTGTAAGGTGTTATGATACCAATCTTCCCGTCAAAATCGGTTTCCGGGAAATCAGCCACCAGTCGCTTGTAGATCATCAGAGCAACGTTGACCTCATGAATGTTTTTCATCGAATGTCCCGACATGGATTCCTGGCCTAGCACGTTGAAGAAACGATACGGCCCAAAGAAGAGACTCTGGTGCCAAGGTTGAGATCGTAGAGACTCCATGTCGGGACCATCCTCCAGCTGTGAGTTGTAAAACATCTGACTTGGGAAATAGGATATCGCAGGATGCATGCGGTACTGAATGCTGAGAAGATGAACAGTTTCTGGATGATTCTTCTGCATCCGGACGAACAAACTCTGTTCGTAGGCGAATTTAGATGCCTCTCTGGATAGGACGGTGGGTGGCTATTTTGTGGATTCGTTTGAAGTAAATGATTAGTTTTCTCCGAAACGACGGTGTTACTTGAATCGCAAAAGCCATAACTCTTACCAACTGTTTTGGGTCTCCAACCATAATGCACTTTTTGCATCCAAATTTGAGGGGAATCAATGCACTAAGTTCGATGGACTGTGCTGCTTCGTCGATGATTACCGTTTCGAACTCAACGTTGAGGTTTCTTAAAGTATCATGGCCAGCCCCGCTTAAAGTTGCGCACAATATATCCGCTTCGTCAAGAACCTGCTGCATGAACTCTCTCCGCCGTATATCGTTGTTTCGATTGACCATGCCGGCCTGGTCTCGAACTTCGTCCATTTGTCGCCCGGTATCCCGGATCTTCCTGGATAAAGCTTCCACTTCTTGCCGTAGATTCAGCGGTGGCTCTCGCTGTTCGCCTCGGGCCTGGTCAATCGCGTTCCATTTTTCTTTTTTTTCTGCCAAGAGGGTGTTCATCTGGCTGCGAAGCTCTTCCAGGCTCTTTGGCTTCTCATTTGGCTTCCCGTTTGCTCCGTTCTCCTTTTCCTTTTGAAAATTAATCTTCTTATCCACTAGGGCATCAAGAACCACATCATGGACCGCTTGATTTATCACATCCAAACGACCCAGTCGGACAACAGCAGGAACGACTATTTCGCCGGATTGTTTCACAACACCCTGCTTAAGTCGAATCACTAGCTCATCCACGGCCGCATTACTTGGTGCACACACAAGTAATTTCTTTTGGTTGGCTTTCGACGATGTAGATTTCCCCCCGGGCACCGATATGGCCACACCTTTATCTTCAGACAGTAAGGCCCCGATAACGGCAATCACGGTTTTGGTTTTCCCTAAATTGCTTGTTAGAAAAGTCGTGGATACTACGTTGAATGTTTATTTACCTGTCCCTGGAGGTCTAAATTACAAACGAAAAGGTTAGTAAGGCCATTTCGGAGACCGGTTGAGGGAAATAGTGAGCTTTTAGCTTACCCTTGAATCAATGAGAAGCCGTCATTACGGACGGCGCCGATGATTGCGTTTGCCTGGGGCTTGTTAACATTATACACCTTCATTGTTCGGCTGACGTGTCGGTCTTCGGGTTCGATGAACACATGAGGTCGCCCTTTGATGATCTGCTCGCACAAATGATAGTATGGAAGGGCTTTCAGGGCCGCATATTCCCTTTCTATCGGTGTGAGTGATAGAACTTTGACGCCGCGTAAGGTGCCGTTGGGTCGAATCGCGGCAATGAACTCTGGGCCCGGTAGACATCGAAGAGAGACCTGAGCATCGGTCGCTTTGCGGCTTCTGATTGCATGTACCATAGCAAGACAGGACATCTTTCTGTCGCCAGCCATGGGATTTTGGGATTGACTGACTAGAACGACATCTGAGGGGCCAAGAGTATTCATGGCGATATTCGTTTCGATTTCAACAAAGCCATCAGCGGATAATCGGGTCACAACTTTGATATCAAATGCAGATGCACTTTGGGCCTCTTCCCTTGCCGTGACGACCTGCTGCCAGCACTCGAGTAACAGAAGCGGCTCGAAGGTCTCCGCATACTCCTTGGCGGTGCGGAAATGTTGAGTGACCATAGTATAATCGGTTTTGGTAGCGTTTGGCGGTAGATCGCCATCGTGAAAGAAGTTCCAGTTTAAGATACCTCGGAACAATGGAGTCAAATCCGGTGTAAGCCTTGCTCGGATGTCTGAGGCACTCTGCGCATGGCGTGGCCCAGGGTCCCCTAAAGGTATCCCACGCGTGAAGATAGTTGAGCCACCAATAAATTCGGTCCTTCGAGGACCCTTGGGCTTGTCGACAGCCTTGATGGATTTCGGAATGGCGAAAACGTCATTTCCTATGTCTTCTTGATCATCAGATGAGGAAGAATCATCGTCGAGTGCAACTTTGGGCGGCTTATCAGCTTGGGGGATTATCAGAGCATTCAAACTTTTGAGTTTGACCCCTTCCGTTGAAGTGATCGCTTTAGATCCCGACGTTTGAACTGCATTTCTCGCTCTGATGTCACTCCGGACGCCAGCCTTCAGGTCTTTCATCAGGGAAGAACCACCTCCGCCAGCATTTTTCTGACGTTTTATTGAAAGGTCTTCTTTCTTAACGAGTGTGCCTGATGAAGACCCAGGGGCGGTCACCCGATTACGATGGGTGTCTTCAACAGCCTTTGTGTCCTTCGACTTGCTAACCCATGCTTCAAGATCGATCGGAGCAGCCTTGAGTCGTTTGGGCGGTGGCTCAACTGCGAGCTCAGGCTCGACTTTGATCTTTTCTAGATGCATGGGCTCTTCTTCCACTTCCATGGGCCTGTGCAATGCGACAGCGAGGCGAAGCTCCATCTTTTGTTGACCTGTCATATTGGTAATATATTTTTTCCTTGTTCCGACAGCCATGTTTTGACAAGTATCGAGGGCTTCAACCTCTGGAGCGACTCCGACTTGATGAAACTTCTTCAGCATGCGGCATAGCAGCGATTGACACATGCTGAGGAGAGCTTCATCGCGAAGGCGAAGCCACGATGCGATTCGACCTAAAATCACGCTGACTTTTGCGAGAAGCTGACGGCCGTCATCAGATATCTGATCTTCTTTTGGGGGTTCAAGCTCTATGGTAACCGAGTCCTCCGAATTTAACAGCGCTGCTTCAAAAGCAGCAAGCTCGGAGAAAAGTTTCCCGGCATAATCCATCACATCTCTGGTAAACTCAACCATGACTTCTTTCTCATATATCTGTGACCATTTGATAGCGTTGTCAAATATGACGCCAAGCGTCGACCACTGATTGTTCCAGTATTGACGGAGGAGCAACTTATTTGTCTGATTGAGTTGTACTTTCTTCAAAGTTAACAGTCCGGTCCGGGGACAGCAAAAGATCTCTAGAATATTCTCGCAGGTTTTAAGAAACCGCGGCATCGGACCGAAAGTTCGCAAACCGCGTAGATTAGTTACCGCATGATCGAATGCTAATAGGCTCTGGTGAAAGTACTCCGTCAGAAGGCCTGTCAAGGCCTTGAGTTTCTCAAGGGTGCCGAACGCCTGTTTGAGGATATCGGCCGATGCATGGTAATTCTCCTGGTACGGGTCAAACAAAGCAGACACCAAGGCAATGGACGCTTCTTCGTCTGAGTATAGACGTTTCAGTATGACTGCATCGTATTCAGATATACGATTATAGAAGTTGGCAGCAGAGGCCTTGATATGTCCCAAACTTTTGTTAAATTCGAGTCTTGCCGGCTCGTTTGTGGGGTCCCTCTTGGTTACTAGCTTTTCAAGATTTGTGAGGTCTGATATTCCGCATAGTATACTGCGAGAATAATCGAAATCGTCACTGGGAAAATTGTCGTAGAGTGCCTCCCAGACGTTTGAAGAATACGCAATTGCCGAGGGAGTCAACGCCCCATCGTTGAGAAGGGTCTTGAAATCAGCCTTGAATATTCGACACTCAAGTTGAAGCAGAGATTCGAATATACGAAGCGTAACAAGTCTGTCTTCAGGGTTTGCGCGAGAAAGTGCCTTTAGCAGAATTTGGAGATGAGATGTTGCGATGCCGATTGTTTCCCGAATTATAATGCGGTTGCCCTGGTGCTGCGATTCGTCTAACCCAAAACTCTTGCTGTGGAAAAGTTCCAAAGTCTTATCCAGGACTTTGAGACCGATGCTGACGCAAGTTTGTCTTGCCTCGACAGGGAATCGGTTGTCTTGGAGCCGTTGGAGTAATTGGAAAAGAAGAGATGCGCACGCTTGGGGTCGTGTAGACAGTTTGAGAGAATCCACAAAAGGCTCTATCCAATCAACGAGGTCGACCAGAACCGGATCTGGTGTATTATCTGACACTGATATGCCGAGTAAAGCTTCATCATATCTGGGATTATTGAAGATCAATTCAAGCAATGCCTGTCACGCGGTTGTCAGTATGGAATGTAAATACGTTTGTGGTTCGTAGTATGGAACTATAGCTAGACCTACAGGTGGTGGCATGGAGCTTACGGCCTCCCAAAACTCGGGCCCAGTTTTGACGAGTAAGGCCTTTGATAGGCGGAGAAGAAGTAGAAGATGCGGGCTATTTCCCTGGAGATGGGAGACAAGAGCTCGAAATATGTCACAATCACTTCCGGATATCCGACCAACGATCACAGATTTCTCTAGCGTCTCTATCAAGACGGTCATCCCTTTCCAAAAGTTCGTCAAGTACGCCCAATCCACGGTAACAGAAGACGCTGCGACAACTGCCCTTTTAAAGTGTGGCTGCAGCCAAAGATCATAGTCCGACAAGCCAATAGGCTTATTCATTCTCCGCAAGCACTTGATAGCCCATTCCGGGAGGGCCGGCGGCTGGGCAAAGAGGAAGGCACAAAGAGCAGGGATGGCTTCAGTCATCCCCATGTGCCGACCACCCTCTTGGATTGCGCCAAATGTCGTTGTGAACGCTCGGGCAAGCTCGTTGTATTTTTCCAGAAGTTGGGGGACAAACATGCAGTCGTATATGGCAACATACACACGATTATCGATGAACTTCAAGGCTGGCTCATTTGATTGACGCTGCCGCAATGAAGCTTCAGTGGCCGATAAAATGGCATAGATACGTTCGTAATCCCAAGTGTCGATGTCCTCGATGAAGTGGTCGAGCACATCCGGGGCATAGTCGCTATAAAAAATCAAGTATGTCTTGTTAGTAGCTTTATAAGAGAGCTCGGGGTGATCGACCCGGTATGATGGGTCGTATGAGACACTGACCCCTCATAATTCTTTCGAACGGTCTTTTTGGCATTGTGCCAACCTTTGACGCAGAACTGGCAGTCGAGGAATTTGGAGATTTTAGCCTTGAATAGATCCAGAGTGGGGTTGTTGTAAGGCTCGACGAATAGTTCCATGCAGACGATAGTGGCTTCGATCCGTTGCTCGGGTGTCGAGGTAGCCGATTCTTGGTTGTTGGCAGGAGACCGATGACAGAGCCAGTGTACGCCTGGAGGTAGGCTGGTGAGATACCTAGAAAGGAGGACAACAGAGCGTAAGTGAACGGCGAACCAGCAGGAGAACGGGATATTGAGGTTATAACTTGGGCGGGGGGACGTATGTACCTCACAGCTTTGATCACCGGGGAGTTTGATTGCTCCATAGTCGCGTAAAAAAGAAGAGGGGTTTATTTGGAGCTTAAGCTGAAATCCTCTCCCCAACTGTCGCGAGAGTCGACGTGATTCGTAGTGGCGTCGAGGTTCAGAAGGGTATGAATAGTGATAGTGAGGGTTGTCGGAAAGACGTCATCGTCGTGGGCGCGAGAGGGAGAAAGAGCTAGTGGCGATGGCAGCGAGGACGTTGGGAACGGGAGGCGGTGGTAAAGAAGCAGCTCGTTGTCGTGGGGCAGAATCGATCGCGTGGGCCAGCTTGACGTCGCTTCTCGGCTCTGGCGACGTGACGTGAATCGAAGCTGCACGTGGAGTCCAGCTGAGTCAGCAGGGCGGGCGGACAGCAACACAACTGCGACACCGGCGCGCGACGGCGCACGACGGCGCACGCACCTTCGTCTACGGGCTGACAAAGGTCGTCTCCAGAAAAATTAGACTGGATGGCCGCCCCTGCGCAACGGTTTGATTTGACTCTCGCTAGCCGGCCGAGCAGCTTGGACTTTCCGTTCTGGTCGACCATTTCGACACGCTTGTGCTCCGTCTGTATATTTCCTGGAGAATTAAATAGACATTGCATTCACAGGGACGAGTGTTCTTCAGGATGGTTGTTTGCTCCTTGTGAGCCCCCGTATTCAAACGCACACAGTACTTGTAATAATAGATACTCCGTAAACCCTCCTGATAACTCATAGGTTATTATTACTGATTCTTCATCTCGTGGGAAACTGAGAGCGTGCCGGAGCACCCTTCAGCATCGGTTTATAGTCAGCTATGCCTCAATTAAGCTGTTACATAGCGAGAGGCTGAAGAGAAAGGGACTGGTTGGTATCGGCCGGACCCTTGTATTCACCCATGCAATCACCATCTCCGACGGTCTGAGCGCAGGGGCGCATCCCTGGAAGGGCAATAACCACCTTTGAACCGAGCCGTCCAAGCGCTGGCCCCAAGAAGCCAAACGGTCCTGGCCAGACCGTGGCTTCTTCGATTGTATCGAACAAGTCGCCGGTCACCAAAGCAGAAGATAAGGAGGGCGAAGGGCAGCCACGGAGTCGAGCTCTTGTTCGTGCCCCTGATCTGTAATAGGCCGCCCGACATGTAATTGTGCATGTACTAAGTACTAAGTACTTACTTACATACAGTAAATACATGTGCATGCGTGTATCTGAACAGCCAGTGGATGCATCTGTAATAACGGGCGCTCCATATTACATATGTTCAGACATCCGGACACATGTGGCGCGTGTTCCGTGCACAGGGATCCACCGCATTGGTCTCGATGGCAATGTCCGAGTCAACAGCGTGGCAGGCAAGGCGTCGCGCGGAATGAAGTCTGACACCCGGCTGCATCTCGCTATCGATCCCGCAGGGGTCAGAAAGCCCGGGAGAGGGGGGGACAGCAGCAGGAACAGGAGAATTGCGCAGGGATGGGAAGGGAGGAAGGGAGGGAGGGAAGGGAGGCAGGAGGGGGAAAACGATGACCATGATGTATTACATTAGGCCGGGCATCCCCTTGGCCTCTTCCTCCAGCGGTCCTCCTGCCTTGGAATCTCGTCCCCTTCGCGCATGTGCATATGCATACATCCTGCATGCATCCGGACATCTTCGACAGCATCGCCAAACTTAGCATCTCTCGTCGACGGCCAAATTCCAACAGCAGCAACACGCCGATGCCTTGGTCCGCGGACAGTTGACCCTCACAATAGAAAGACTAGCTGATATCCGGACGACGCGAGCATTCTCATCCATCTCCTCGACTGCCGACTGTTCGGAAACCGGGTTCACCACCTATCTTGTCGCCGTGTCCGGCACCTCTTCTTTGGATGTGCTGCTGAGCGTGCTGCCCCTTGCGTCAGTATGCACTAGTGCTATTTGTTGGTGTCCTGTCGAAGCGACAACTTGAACTCGAGCAGCTGAATATCGGCGGCGACGACGGCGGCGACGACCAGAAATCAAAAATCCGCGGCTGCATGCATGTAAAGGTAAGTCATCACTGAGACTCCAGCCTCGATTGGGGCCAAGCCAGCGCAATGCACTCCTTGGTGGCCGCCAGGGATAGACTGCATGCAGTGAGTCTTGTTGAATGAAGGTGGAGCTGATGGATTGTAATGTGATGCGATCGAGCCCATCTAGACCACGACTCCTCTCCAAATCTCCTCCTCCGGTCAGACTTGACAGCACACACCTACAACAACAATAGCGTTCGCTCAACTCCTCTGCTCCTCACATCTTCTCATCTCCTCCTGCGTCAGCCCTTCTTGCCGATTGCGCTCCATCTTCTCGGTTGTCTTTTTCTTCGGCTTCCATTTTACTCTGTTCGGCGGGAAGGTGTGGTAGCACCTTCGAGGCAACGACAATCTTAACGGCCTTTGTACAACCACCATCAAACGTCAAGTTATATATAACGGCCGCAATCACCACAGATATCATCAGAACCATCGCCGCTGTCTCCCTCTAGCCCTTTTAGCTTCCTTGGCCTCCAGTGTGCTTCCTTTTACCGCCATTGGCTAAGCAATCAAGCAGACGAGATCGCATCTGTGTTCAGAGCAACAGTTTACCAACCTAGGTACTGACTCCGCGAAAATCCAATTGCATCGAGAAGCGTGCACCGCTGCAGAGAAGACGTCTTGGAAACCTTTATAGCCTCTTTCCCTCCGTCCTCTTTGAGGTCTGACTGCTATCCGTCATTCAAGGCCCAGTCTTCCCACGACGGGTGCCAGCCACAGATCGAATATCCGAAAATTAAAAAGAAGTCGCAGCATGGCCCTGCCATCGCCGAGCTCTCAACCTGCCTATCCCCACCAACAAGGCCCGATAATTCCGTCGAGCGTCTTCAGCTCCGACAAAGACCTTCAAGAACTTGTCAACCGGAGAGATATGCGCATCTCATCCACACACGACCTCGCCGAATTTCTCCGTTCTTCCAAGCCTGAGGATTACTCCCGCCCTGTTAAAGCTGCCGATGATCTGGCGCTAGACGCCAGTCATCGAAAAATCTCTTTCAAGTTTTTGAAATCTGCCTCGAAAGATTTCCTATCTCCCCGAAAAAATGTAATCCCAGTTCCGGTGCCCTCAACGACGGCCCTGCCAGAAAAGGTGCGCCCCGAAAAAACCGCCAAGGGGAATTCATATCTGGCGATTCAAGTCGATTATACCCCTGTGGGCGACGAGTCACTCATTCCTTCCATCTGGACGCCAAGTTCGAGCGATGGCAGCACCCGACATAGCTTCCAAAACACAACTTTCGCGGAATGCTCGTCGGACCAGAGCAATTACAGAACCAGCTTGTCGAGTCAGAATTTCGCATTGGAATATGATAATTTCACCACACCGACCGACACCCGTTTAATGTCGCGGTGGATGCGGAACTCTTCAGGGAGTGAGCTATCATCGCCTCGAGCAGGTCTACTTGCTTCTTCCACCATGATTTCACAGTCGCTGGGGACTTACACCACCGCGAAAAACGAGCACAGGGTCGCGTCACTATTCCCAAATAAGCACGTCCAGATTGACAATTCGGTCAGTGAGCGCATGCCCCCGCTCTCGGCCTTGCCAAAGCCGGTCTCAAATCTTGCCTTCATCCAAAGAAGATACTCGACCGACTCAACGGTTCGCGGAAACCCAGTTTCTTCCCATAGTAGTCGGATATCTTCCCGGATTCAAGAGGACGACATTTACCTGCCCGTTTCGACCCCAATCTCTTTGAATCGGACAGTCGATAACGAAAGCCTCATATCTATGGATTCTAAACATAAAGATGCATATTCGAGCTTAACTAGTACGCCTGCCCGACCAGGCCCCCCTCCAACCCGCGACCTACCTTCACTTCCTGAAGGTCATGGTGATGCCATTAATCTTGCCTCAAAAATTCGGGCTGCAGCCGCAGCAAGATCTTCTATCAGCTCCCAAATATCTCTGAGTAGCGAGGTAGGCTCTTTGAAGAGTCGCCGGGCAGGAACTCCAAATCGCACGAAAAGCCAAAGGAGCCAACGTGAACTTTCAGTGAAAGCTAGGAAAATCAAAGACCTGGAGGAGCTGAGAAGCCGACGGAGCATGAGCCAGTCGGAGGGAATTCGTCATACGGAACTGCCAACAATGAGACACAAGAAATCTCAAAGCAACCCAAACCCTCGAAAAAATAGTCCGAAGCCCGATGCTCTAAGCTTTTCACCTATCACAGTTGTCTACGAAGCCGCTCCCGATGATGGGGAGGCCGAAACAGACAATTACTACAGTGATGCAACGCGGAGCGCAAAGTCTGGGTCCGATTTGAGACAATCCGTGTCGTCGGCGGCCTCGTCAGAAGCGCTCCCTCCGCAGACTCGTCAGTCGATGGACTTTTCTGCTAGTGGGCTTCCTAGCACACCAAGGAGTTATGTTCTCAGGTCTTCAGCCTCTGCCATCACCAGCAGCACGACCAATCTGGAAGCCAGAATGAGTTACATGGAAAGAAGAAATCATTTACTTGAACAGGCCCTCCTAGCGGTCCTGCGAAGTGCGATCTGTATAGACAACGGCGCCGCAATGGACAACAATGGGCTATCCGAAATCGTTAAAGGTCTCACAAATGCTCCGGCTTCGTCTTACTCACACTAAGATAGAGCTCAGAGGTGGATGCTGTGTACTTTTCGTTCCGATTCTACTTTGTTTTCGTTCTTGCGTTCTTTTCGTGATTCACTCAGCTTTGAAGCCGATTTTTGCGGTTTAAACATTTGGCAACTGCCCGATACCTAGCTCTCATGAGCCCGAAGGGATTAGTCTCCCTCCGCCTTTGTCCTTCGTTTATTTCCTTTCTAATCTTTGGTTTTCTGAAGACTACATCGGCCTTCCTTTTATAAGGACTATACCCTGTCTGTTCTACTGCTTTCGCTTTTGTTCCTTCGCCAGCTGCAGACCTCGCGGAATCATACGACCCGGGATGCCAATCGGGTCATGATTTTATTCCGCTGAATGATCCTAATTCTTTAGTATACCCCGCGACCAGTGCTCGGGTTACCTTCGGGCGGCTGGTCAGACTGGTCAGGCTATTTTTTTCACACTCTCTGTCTCTCTTCCCGGTTCCTTGCTTGCTCTCGCTCTCTAGCTTCATTTCATCATATCGTTCCTGCTGTCTTTAGTATATCCCTTTTTCAGTGTGTTAATACTAATACCTGATACCACCGCGTATTTGCGTTGGCTCTGTTGCCGTTCCTAATGCATCAAATTCAACCTGCCGCCGCCACAACCGAGGGTGCAGCAGATTATGTCATGTCACATAGTATGCTCCGTAGACCCCGACCGAAATAGTAATGTAGTCTCTCCGCGGCACTGAACTTTATTCCATCTTCCGTCCGCCACAATATCAGACATCCACCTATAGCCAGCTAAATTCCACCCCTGGGCGTTTGGGCTGTACAAAGTCGGTGTTACAATAATAAATCATGTTCAAGTTTGTACGTTGTCAACTTGCCATCCCCGAAGTCCAGATCAAAGAGCCAAGGCTATATAATACCTCTATCGTTGAGAACTTGACTGGAAATGCCTACACACAAGTGCATAACGTCCCTTGACTACAACAGTTGCAACAGGCTAACATTCTTCGAATAATCGATGGAACTGTCACAATCGATTAATCGGACTCTGTAGCACAAAACTCTCGATGTCCTGACGCTCTTCCACTCACCTCGTTCTGAGGCCTCAAACCGCGTACTGTCTGCTCTGAAGGCTGCCAATACCGCTGCTGAAGAGTCGGCGGCGGCTCCGGCGGCGGCTCCCGCTGCCAGCAACGGTAGCAATGGGAAGAAGGAAGTGTTCGAGCTGGATGTGGTAGAAGGCCCAATGACTCCGACCCAGCTGAGAAGCATCTTGGACTACGTCGGTGACGCGAAGGTTGGTGACATTGTTGATGGTGCCAAGGGAGTGACGGATGCCATGAAGATTCTGGAAGGAGCAAAAGATGCCAATAAACTAAAGAGACCCATTGTGAGTCCCAAATTCTCTGTACACCACATATACTGGCACAGGAATGCTGACGGGAGAGCGACACTCTTCCCAACGTATGGGCGATTCCAGGTTGTGGATTGGAACAACGGTAGAGTAGGTGAGTTACTATTCATGTAGTCGTCCAGCAAGCTGGATGGTTTAGAATTTCCCGAGCGGTCGTACAGGCGCTGACAAATAAATTCCGTTATCAGTCCTGGGAGAGAATCAGTCTGCTCTCAAGCAGCTCGTTGAGTCGTTGCCGAAAAATTAGAGCAGGACCTGTTACACTGGTCCCATATCTAGCCCGCGTCCTACAAATCTCCTGTACTTGTTGCACCTCTGATCACGGGTGGTTGACTCTTGCATGTTGCACTGGTCGTGTGGTTTCTAAAGAAGATTCGTCTCTGCATTATAATATGATACCAATCCAACCCACCCCACCAGCCCAAGTATCTGCATGTTAGATACCTTACATGAACACCAAAATTCCCCGCAGTTGCGACTCCACACGAAGAAAAAAAGCTCAAAATACCAAAGCCCGAAGGGCGCGTAGGACAGTAAAAAGCAGAAAGTCGAAAACGCAACGCCTCTAAAGATGATATGACAAAGGGGAGTCGTTTCGCAATGCACGAAAGGATGAGGGTATCCATACATATCATATTGTACAAGTGAGCAAATACTCGAGTATGAGAAACCAACCTGCGCCGGAGCTTGGCGTTGACAGCAAGAATTAGAGCTGTCTTCAAAAGAGACCATGCTCTTAAAACACTTTTCTCCTGTTCAGAAATGGGCTCGGCATGTCGTCTGGGGCTGTGGTCTCAGGGTCCCATACGGGAACATCGTCATTACCATTCTCCTTTTCCTTCTCCTTTTCCTTCCTTTTTTCCTTTTGCAGCTCAAGAAGGCTCCTAGCACGGGTTTGGTTCAAAACCGCTGCTTTTACTCCAACACCAGCTTTCCTTGGTTCCGGCCCTCCCTCGAAATTGCTGCCGAAGAACAATCTCCGGTTAGGCGATAGTTGCCGGTTTTCAGCGCCTGGATTCGGTTTAAGGGTTCCGTTGGCGGCGCTTACTCGTCTCCCTCTAGGCGGTGTCGATGGATTTGCCGGGTTTGCAATCGAAGGGTTGGGATTGATCGGGGCTGAGTAGACCCTTGATAGCCCCTGTCGACCATGAGATGCACCACCCGTAGGTGCTGTCTTCATGGCCCCGAAACCTGGGCGAGCAGGTTTGCTGCGTAGGGCACCTGGTTCTTCGCCTTCTTCCTCTGCGAGATCATCCTCGTCCTCATCGCTATCATCAACTTCAGTAAATCCCAGACTGTTACTTCGGGCCATTGTCTGCAACTTAGACATCTTACGCCCTTGCAGCGGCGAAGTTTGGTGGTTCATCGCCCGTCGGTGTAGAACGTTACTAATCGATGGGATGGGTGAGGCCATCGAGATATCCATAGGGGACGCAGGACAAACATCATCTGGCTTAAAGGCATGAGTTTGTAGGTCGCTTAGAGAGTTTGAGCGAGCCAAGGGGGCTGCGGTATCAATAGACCGGGACAGTGTTGTCGGCTCAGAAGGCATGCTCCGGACACTGCAGCTATTTGTCGCTGGCATATCCCTTTCTGTTACCTCAAGAATACCGATTTTCTGGGTAAGGAGTTCATCTGCGACCCTCTTCTGGACCTCCTCAGCGACTTGCTTCTCGAATATCGACTGGAATTCATTGCGCATTGCTTCCAGTGCCTCGTGATATTGCCGCTTCATGTCGGTCTCGTGCTCGGTGCATCGGCGACTAACTTCCAGGTCAACCCTCCTACGAATCTCATCTTCCGCCTTCTCGTCCCACACCTTGCGCAACTCGGCGTCGATTTCTACTCTCATCCTTGCTGCGGCTTCTTCGAGGATCTTGCTCATATTTTTCTCTGCGGAATCGACATCCTTCTCTCTCCTCCTCAACGCTTCTTCTCGTGTTTTGAGCGACCGGCTGATCTCGAGAGCATCGAGTTCTCGTCTTATCGTGCGGATAATCTGCAAATCCAGCAGTTTCGCTGTATCCGGCCGCTCCGAAGGGTTGGTCCTCAAACACAGATCGACGACTCGGCGCAATTCGGGGCTATATGAATTGGGTAGAGGATTGTACCTCCCGGCCTGGATCTTCTGACACAGAGCAGGGAGGCTTTTCGCGTCGAATGGCGGTGTGAGGACACAAAGTTCATATATAACGCATCCCAGCGACCAAATATCGCTCCGCGAAGTGTATGGCAGGTCGCAGACAATCTCCGGGGACATATAATAAGGCGTTCCAACGTAGGTCGTGGCCATATGCTGGTCAGACGCCAGTATCCGAGACAGCCCAAAATCGCCCAACTTGACGCATGTTTCGTGATCCAGGAAGACTGTTCAGAGGAATCGTAAGCACGAAGGACCCTCACTCAGAGTACTGGATTGATAACGAACCGTTTTCGGGTTTCAGGTCTCTATGGACAATGACTTCTCTGCCGGTAGCTTTCGTTCCGGTGGTGGCGGCAAGAGCTGGGGTGGTCTTTTTCTTCTTATCCCAGCCTTCATTCATGTCCTCAAGAGACGGGGGGTCGGAGCCATTGTGGCATTTGTAAAGAGCCAACACGAGCTGGGTAAATATACTCCAGACGACGTGTTCAGGCACCAGTGTACCATTCGATTTGCATCTCTTGATATGGGTCGATAAATCTCCTCCGCCACAGTATTCCATGTATATGTACAGCGAATGGTCCGTTTTGTTGTGTTCGCGGCTGTAGTAGCGAACGATGTTTGGATGCTGGAGTTTGGATAGGATTGAGAATTCGGCGGTAAGTTGCTCCTTTTCTTTAGCAGACATGCGATTGTAGGAGATTTCCTTGCGCGCTAGAATCTGCAGGGCTCGTCAGCAAGATAGTCCTAGATATTGCGGCCAGACCAGGATGAGGGTGTCATACCAACCCATCGCGGACACGCCGGACCTTATGAATCTGTCCGAATGACCCCCGACCTAGTCGACGCCAATTGATTAGTTTGAGCGACAACGAAGCCGACTGAAAAGCTTCTGGTGATCCAAGCTAACCTATCAGCTCGAGAACCTCGTAATCTTCGCCCATCGTGTCTAGGACAGGGACAGTCCACCCAAGAGCCGAGGAACAGAAATTGTCGAGCCTGAGAAGAGGTCAGGCTGGTTCGCGGTATTGTCACAGGTGACAGAAATTGGACTGGTTCTGGACAGGGGAGAGTAGCGCGGTCTTCGATGCGATGCTTCTTCGAGGGATGCTGGAGACGCAGTCCGGGAGACGCCTGATGGTGTCATTGACAGGTTGACTCGGGTCGGAGATGGAAATGGAAATGGAGACAGGATGCAGGAGGCTCCCTTTGTTAGAGGGCGGCGCCGGATGTTTAGCTAATACCTCCTAGCCACTGAGAAGGAAGCTGCTGTCGTGTGTGGAGCCTCGTTGTTTGCAGCCGCGGCGGCCGCTCAGGAGGCCTGTGTTTACGCCCGCGTTGCTGTGTTGCCATGTGGCAACATTGCTGCGTTGGGTTAGCGGCATGTTTGCTGTGTTTGTCGCTTGTGGAACTAGCCCGAACGGGCAACTCGCGTTTCTCGACTTCAATATTAGCATTATTGGATCTATTCATCCGGTGGTAGTAGTAGTATCAGAGAGCTAGCCTCCCTCCAGCGGCAGAGTAGTAATGTATATATGCAGAACCTGAAAGCAAAAGGCTGATGGTTGCCCGTGATAATAAACTTGCGATGATGTAAATCAAAAGAATAAAAGAATAAAATAGACCTAGCTCATCAAGAGCCCGACAGCCCATTTGACATTCAGCGTTCGTAAGTCAGTGTAATTCTGCCCGACCCCGAGGAACACTACAGGAATGCCAGTTGCGAACACCATGCTGATCAAGGCCCCCACCATGTCTCCAACCGTGTCACATTTGCTAATGATGAATCCATCCAGCTTCCTCTCTCTCCCAAATGCTGCGTTGAAGTTGCGGGCCTGCT
This sequence comes from Drechslerella dactyloides, assembly GCA_020064725.1. Classification (NCBI taxonomy): domain Eukaryota; kingdom Fungi; phylum Ascomycota; class Orbiliomycetes; order Orbiliales; family Orbiliaceae; genus Drechslerella; species Drechslerella dactyloides. Next base: position 1,943,765 of record JAGTWJ010000017.1, read on the forward strand.
GGACGCTATCCGAGCCCACCAGCGCCTCCCCCACCATCAGGATCTTGTCAGGATCTGCGAACTTCGCAAACTTCTCTAGAGAGGACATTAGCCGCTGATCATTGTGGCGGCGTCCCGCGGTATCGATCAGGACCACATCGAAATCTTGCGATGCCGCATAAGCGACTGCGTCTTTGGCAATGTTAGCCGCGTCCTTGCCGTAACCCTTCTCGTACAGGTCGACCACACCCCCCTCTCGTTCTGATAGCTCCTTCAAATTCCGGGCGTGCACTCGGAGCTGCTCGACAGCTCCAGATCGAAAGGTATCGCAGGCAGCGATCAGGACTTTCAGCTTGTTCTGTAGCAGGAAGAAGCATATTTTAGACAGATTAGTCGATTTTCCGACGCCGTTCACACCCACGATCGAAATGACATAAGGCCGCCCCTCGCTACTGCGGACTTGTTCGATCTCACGAAGCAGGTCCAACGAAGTTGTAGGCGTTAAAATTTTCCTAAGCGCATCCTCCATGGCGACCTTGACCAGACTCTCGATGCCTATGAATCCCAAAGCGGAATTTGTCAGCCATATATGAAATGAGGTGATATCGATGGTTGGCCTGCTTACTCTGAAAGCTTCCAGTTTTTTGACCGACAAGACTGGTCTGAACACTGTCGCATATTTGGGCTGCGGCCTCCCTTGCAACGTTCTTCTCGAGCAAATGCGTCATGATACCAGAAATGGCCTTATCTGTATCTTCTTTGCTAAGCGTCTTGCCCCCGACAAAATTCCTCAGGTAGCCCATAGCACCAGCGGCTAGCCCGCTTGCAAGCCCGGTAGACCCCTTTTTGTCGCTCTCCTTTGCTTGTTTCAAGATGTCATTTATTTCAAAGTCCAGATCTTTCAACACGAAGTCTCCTTGGCTGGTTTTCGTGCCCCAGGTACTCTGGTCGACAAGCTCTGGTCGGGATCGCACAGGCTCATCATGCTCATCATCCGTGCTCCCTCCACCCGTACCAGAATAATCCAGCTTTTGCTCCTCTCCTGCCTCGGCAGCGGATCCATCCTCGCCCCATATTCTCATTTCCTTCCCGCGTTTTGGCTTAGCGCTAAGTCGTCCTGGCGATCTCTCCTCGCCGGACGATGCGTGGGCCGAAGACGCGCCGCTGTGACCAGCAGACTTGCGGGACCGACGACCACGACCACCAGGACGTCGTCCAGAGGCCTGGAGAAGCGCCTGTGCCACCAATGCCGGCGATGACGGTGAAAGGGTAGTGTTCGAACTGGGTTCTAAAAGAGAATTTTGTTTCGAGGATGAAGCTGGAGTTTCTGTGGGCTGATTGCGGGGACGAGAGTTGCCTTTAAGAGTATGCATAAGATTAGCATGTATACTCGGGAAACACCAAGAAAGACAGAATTACCGAATTGGGCGACTCCGGGCATTGGCGGAGGGGCAAGCCATTCATCATTGTCACCACTTCCAATACTGGCTTCATCATGGTCGCTTTGGTCTTTGATTTCTGTTGCAGTCCTGCCGTTAGGCGGGCGTGCTGGTGCTTGACTGCCGGCTCTGGGTTCCAGAGACCTGACGCTGGAATCGAAGTATTGGTCGAAATGGCACTGGATTTTAGACCCGTTGCTGGCCTTGACCTTATCGCCATACTTTGCGACGAATAGCTTTTTGACCTGGTCCAACAGTTCGTCGATCCATGTAAGCTGGAGGAGGCTTTGGTAAACTGCCTGTGAGGTAATTAGAGCAGCGAGGAACCCGTTAGCGAATCACAGAGTCTCAGCATCAGAGCTAGACTTCGGAGACTTACCACGAAGATCAGCCCAAGATCAGTCGCAAGAGTCCACTTGAGCGTGTAGGAGTCCTTCTTGAACCATTTGCCCTCGCTGCCAGGCTGTGTTCGTTCTTCGATGAAGACGTCCGAGATGAGGCTGTTGATGACCGATGTTTTAACTGGGGTGTAGGATCGTGACCAGAGGACGACGCCAGAAGTCGTGATGACTTCGAAGAGGTCCAGCATGCTGGGCGGAAAATTTGGCAGAGCGTGAGTGTCGAGCGATGGGAGCTGGCGATGGGCGATGACGTTTGACTGGCAGAGGCCACACACGCCAGAACGGCGATAACGTCAAGCTGAGCTGCAGCAGAGAGGGAGGGCAGGCACCCACAACACACAACACACAACACCCCACCAACGCCAGCATCTGCGACAAAAATCTTCCTCCCACGAACACCAACCGACGCCCGCCTACCATCCAAAACCGATCACGACCCCCACCTTCTCCAGGGAAAAGAAGCTGTTAATTGTCTCAAAAAATGTCGAACCCTCGCATTGAAGAAATCGAAGATGAGGTCCCTGAGACCCGCAAGGCCGCTGTCGAGGACGAGGACTCGTCCGATGAATCGGAACACGGCCACGACCACGACCATGACCACGATCATGACCACGATCACGATGGTGACATCCCAGCTGGCTCGTCCGTCGCCGTCCATTCCCGCAACGAGAAAAAGGCCCGCAAGGCGATTGCAAAGCTCGGATTGAAGCATGTCCCTGGCATCACCCGGGTTACACTCAGACGGCCAAAGAACGTACGTCTCGATACTATACTATTGCACATATTATTTTGATCGATTGCTCTTTGCATTGCGAGACCATGCGTTCATACATGTGATTGCCGTGTTACCGTAAATGCTCGCGCTCATATTGACCCGTGTCTTTCGCACAGATTCTCTTCGTAATCAACAACCCAGATGTCTACAAGTCCCCATCTTCCAACACCTGGATCATCTTTGGCGAGGCCAAGATCGAGGATCTCAACTCCCAGGCCCAAGCCTCTGCTGCCCAGCAGCTTGCTAATGCAGCCGCCTCCTCTGCCGACCCTACCAGCAACACTATCGAAGCCGATCTCGCTGCAGCCGCCGACAAGGGTAAGGGTAAGGAAGTTGAGAAGAAGGACGAGGACGAAGATGACGACGAGGAGGTCAGCGAGGAAGGTTTGGAACAGAAGGACATCGAACTTGTCATGGCACAGGCGAACGTATCCAGGAAGAAGGCTGTTAAAGCGCTTCGGGAGAATGAACACGATATAGTCAACAGTATAATGGCCTTATCGACCTAACGACAGCACCCCGACCTCTCCCTCCCTTCGCGTACCTCTACACACCCTGACCGAATCGAGGCGCGAAGGGATCCTGACCCTCACAGTGCTGCGAATATCCAAATGTTTGAAGGTTTCATTATCTCGACATGTGTATAAAACAGTGTGATTTTGTTCATTCTTCAACCACTTCTTCACCTGGTTTTCCCACTATGAGTCCACTTCAAAACTAAGACGACATCGATCGCGTGGTCCCTCTCGATAGTATTCCATTACTTCCGCCGGATCCCCTAATATAAATACATCTGCCGAGCAACCTACCATCAAGGCATTGGTAGCCTATAGCAGCTTGTAAGAGCCATCATGGTAGCATGTCGGACCAAGTAAGATGCGCCATCCCTTGACCTCAAAACATAGTATGAACGCCCGAATTCATAAATCCTCGGTTTTTTCCTGCCAGAATTCCCAAACTAAGGAAGAAACAAAGGGCATCCGAGCACCGACAAAGAGACAAAAGCGAAACAACGACTGTAGGCGATTTTGAGTTATCGAAGAAGTTGGCAGGGGTTTGTCAACCAAAGATCGTATCGTATTCGCCCACATCGCCACTCCTCCGGTCCTTGTCTGGCGACTCCCGTCCGTGAGCGGCTTTTGCTCCACCTGGCCCGATCCCATCCATAATGTTCTCTTTCCGGTGTCTAAAAGTGAACCCGACGAAAGCACCTCTCTCCAATACACCCTCCCTCTCTTCCATCTTTTCAAGGGCTGCTTGCTTGTCGTGCACTTCCTTGTATTTTGCCATATCCGCCTCGTTGCTAAAGTCATCAAAATAACCTGCATCTGTTTCCGAGTCAAGCTCCGGGATGAAGGGAGCACGAGATGTACGAAGACGAGCAAAATCTATTTCCGAAAAGTATTGATGTTTAAAAACATCAGAAATGTTGGACAAGCGCTTGTCTCGGGTCGTAATGCACCTAACCCCAAAGTTAGTCTACCTCCATGCGGGCCCTGAGCGAAGTATCTCCACACAATCATACCTTGTGATCATATCCCAAGTCCTAGTTGATAGAAAGTAATTTGGGTCCTCGTATTCTGGTTTCTGTAGAACCTTCTTCCAATGCTTGAGATTGTGCCAGGTCTCCTCGACTGATGCCCCAGCGAAAGGCGGGTATCCAGCCAGCGCTTCAAAAAGCATGCAGCCTAGCGACCAGTAGTCAACAGTGTAATCGTATTCTTCCCCTCTCAGGACTTCTGGAGCCATATAGTCAGGTGATCCCACGATCGATTTGGCCTAGTCAGGTTCGCTCAGTTAGATGGTCTAAGAAGACGTTCGAAACCCCGATAATCCTTACGTAATTGATGTCGTTTTCTCTCCAACTTTTATATGCTGCTCTTCTCTCAATTGTTGACCTTCGAACCAGATCCATATTCATTTCCTTCACCTTATCAAGCTTAAGTCTCATGCTTTCTAGCTTCGACGGGCTAAGGATACCAGCACTGAGTCCAAAATCCGTCAATTTGACATGCCCACTCGCATCAATTAGGAAATTCTCAGGCTTCAGATCGCGATGAATGTAGCCTAATTGATGGAGAGCATCAACGCAAGCAAACATTTCGGCAATGTAGAATCTGGCATGCTTGTTGTGTAGAATCCCGGTATTATTGAGTAAAGTTCGAAAATCCCCTCCAGCAACGTATTCCTAATTCTCGTTAGCCCTGATATACACGGACCTCGGGGACGACTTACCATTGCTAGATATATATTTGTCTCATCTTGGAATGCGTAGAGGAGTTTGACCAACCAGGGACTATTAGCCGCAGTCAGGATGTCTCTCTCCGTCAGAACATGCCGAATCTCATCCATCTTGAACAGCACTTTCTTGTTCATTATTTTGAGCGCACAAACCTCGCCAGTTTCTTTCTTCTTAGCGAGGAAGACCTGACCGTAGCCACCCTGGCCAACCTGGGTTAACCGTTGGAAGTCAGTTTCACGTAAACGGGTTCTGTGTTTCCTGAGATGGACCCGTTCTCGGCCAGAGTATTGATCCCATTTTGCTTGATACTCTTCTGTGTTTTCCTCGGGATTTTCCGATCTGAATTTAGCTAACCGACCACGCCTGTCATGAACGTATTTAAGGAGACTGAAATAGTAATCCAGAAAATCTGTTTCAAGTGATATTAGCGTTTCGATCGAGGGGAGCGTCGAGCAACAGGCGATCGACCTATGCTTCCGCCTGTTAAGAGACCAAAGAGACTTACATAACTGGGCGACATTCTGCATTCGCTTAACTTTCGGATCACTGAGTTTCATTTGTTCCTCTGCAGTTAGGGGTCGTTCGGGGTCATAGCTTCTTGACTTTCCGGGTGTTTTTGGAGGTCTGGGTGCTCTTGGGGCCTTCCTTTTCTGAGGGGTCTCCTGCACAGCTATTGCTGGGGACGATGGTGACGGAGGCCTGTTTTCCTTATCGTTCTTTCTCTGGGGTGTCTCGGTATAGTGCAGCACAGAGGTATCAGCACTGGTCGAAGCTCTGGGAAAACGTCCTTCTGACTCGACGATAGCTGTTAGGCGCCCTTGTTTAAGAGGGGAGCCGGAAGGTGTTGCTTTGGCCGACGTCTCGGGTTCGTAGCGGTCGTACTGTTGGCGTTTGGTGGGAGATCTGCGGGATGCCTCTTCGGCGACGTATGCGGCATCGGCATCAATGTTGACATTTTGAATGGCGATAGTGTCCAGGGACTGGCGAGAGGTATGTTTTGTGGGAGATCCGTTGGGAGTACCGGCGGCATCGCGGTTGGTTGTACGTCTCGGGATGGACGAAGGAACATCCATTTTGCCAATTCGCAAATTCGAAGCGACGAAAGTATTGCAATAGATCGTAGCTATTAGGAGCAATACACACGAAGATGGATCTCGAATTGGAGCAGGCCAGCCGGGGCAGACCAAGTAAATATTGGTGATGTGGCGTGATGGTGTCTCGTTATCTGAGCGGGGTATGGAGCCTTTTGTTTGTGCAGAGGAGCACAGCTATCCGGAAGACAGTGATAGCTCCTTTCGGCAGACAGTGCTAGGCAGAGCAGTCTTGACGGCGGTTGGATGCCCGATGGTGGAGAATCGGTGATGGATGATTGGAGGTCGAGAAAGTGGCGGTGATAGCTGCTGTTCATCGTCCTGCGACGGCGGCGAGGATGATGTTGTTGTTTGATCCCTGTCCCACATTGTTGCTTAGCAACACATCCGAGTCCGCGCGCTGGACGCTCTGGACAAACACCTTTCAAATCACGTGATACATAAATGCAACGCAACGCAATGACGGCAGCCGTCTCCAGACTGGGTATGAGGTCTTTGGGTTGCTGCACGCTGGGTGCGAGACGAGGTTGCTTACACTCCCCCATCGATTGCATCGACACATCAGCATCCTTTTCTAGCTGCTCCAGTCATCGACCTGATCACGGATCGTGTGCACCACGTCCGGGTCATACCAGACACATCAAATATATATCTGCACGTACTCTCATTGCGTTCGTTCACTCTTGAAGCACTCTTAAGATTTTGAAGTCTAGTCCAGATCCTCGAGGCCTGGTTAGCTACGCCTACAGCTCGACAGGGGGCACCATATCATTCTCCTCATTGCTGCAGGGCTATATTTGAGACCTACGCGGTAGTGAAGGACCGCTGCCAAGCCACCCACATCTTATAAGGACCCTTCTTGATACGTTCTTTCGCTTGGTCTCTCGTTTCGAAAATGTTCTACGACCACAGAATCCTTACCCAGCGAAAATATGGTGTTGCTACGGTCTGGTGAGCTTCCACATGTATTCTCAAATCTGGTCATCGATTTTAGCAAAGAAGCCAAGCTATCTACGATAACATGGCATCTGGCTCCTGCTTAAGTACAAGTCTCATCTAACGATCCATTTCGTATAGGCTGGTTGCTACCATCGGATCGAAAAGCAGTCTCTCCAAAAAAATTCACAAGAAAGAGATCCTTGAAGTCAACCTGGCCAAGGCTTGCAGGACCATTATTCAGTCTGAGAACCCTCTAGCGCTCCGTCTTCAATCAAACCTTCTCTTCGGGGTGTCGAGGGTCTTCTTTGAGCAATATAGCTACCTATTCACAGATGTCTCAAACGCTCACCAGAGGATCAGTAAAGACCTTATTCACTTTGACACTGGCAAGATTGACCTTGTGGTCAGCCGAACAAGGTATGGTGACCTCATTGAGTCCCAGCAGGGTTTCTTGGGCTGCATCGCAAAATTCCAAAGACTGATCATGACCATATGGTAGACCAGAAACCTTGTTGTTGCAGGATGACCCAGCCTTTGTCCCCGATCTTGCATTCCTCACCCTTGATATTGCCGGCTTACCAGAAGATCGGCTGAATGCTGCTACTCAATTAACAATTGAAGACAAGACTCTCTTGCCCTCGGAGCAGTCTGACTCGATTCATCGAAGTGGGGATCGGAGAGCTTCGTTTGGTCAATTGGTCATTCCGGACTCGTCGTTCCTCGACGAAAGTGGCACAGATCTTCAACCTTCCATTGGTGGGGACTTTCAAGTTGATCAAAAACACGAAGACCAATTCGATGACTCTGTAGATTTCGTTTTCGATGAAAACGGTGAACTTCAAGATGTTCCAGTTCGGCACCAGCTAGATTTCGACGACAATCACGAAGAGGCTGTTCTGGGGCTACAAGATTTACCAATTGTGGAGACCCCGAAACATAATCGATGGGGTAACATATTCCCAAGCTCTGAGAGGGTTCGACGGGAACACGAAGAAGGGAAGCAAAACTTTCTCGTAAGTGGTGCCTCGTCTTCATCTGAATTTCAAATTTTGAAGGGGGAGATATGAGAAAGCTGATTAGCCTCAAATACTAAGGCGAACCAAAATCTGGTCGATCTGGACAACCTGGAAGACAATTTTTCGGATTTTAGAATCGCCGACAATGCTCCATCGGCAGAACCGTTTCCCCGCTGTAATCATCAAGATCATGAAGCTGAAGGAGAGGAAGATGAGATAGCACCAGTCTTACTAAAGCCTAAGAGGCGTATTCGAATGGCTCGTGCGGATGAAGCCCTGGAGCTCAGAACGTCTGAGCTCGCTGCATTTGGGTCTAACTATCTAGGCAATATGGAAGCAGCCCGAAACAAGCGATCTAACTTTCAGAAAATGCATATGGCTAAAAAGTTCGCGCTCGAGTGCGTCTACGGTTGGAGTGGAATGCTTAGAGCAGAAGCCCTGCAGTCGATGTTCAACGGCAAGAACATTATACAGGTGATTAATAGCAATTTTGCCGAGCAAAGTGACGCGTCCGTACGTGGTCGCAAAAGAGGTCTGGATGAAACCGGGGAAGATGAATCCGAATCCGAGTCCGAAGGCTCGCAGCGTGGTAGGAGGGTCAGAGGAGAACCATCCAGCGACCAAATGGGATACGATTTGAACATGCACGTTGATAATGCGGATTTCCAGCATTTCAATATAGAAGACGAGGTAATCCGCTTAGCGGATCAGTGAAAACGCACTTCAGAGCGCCATCAACTTTTCTGACTTCGTGAATTATTCCCAGGAACCCGAAAGAGCTCGAAGAGCGTCAACTCAGCTGGATATCAATACGGCACCCTGGAACGCTCCCCAGCGTATATCACGATCTGGCTCCATACTTAGCTTTGGAGGTTTTGGAACAAGCTCAATCGGGGGCATCCCAAGTAGCGTCAATCGCATGTTCTCCTCGACGGGGCGCCGCATTGGAAGCCCTACTGGTCAGCTCGGCTCTTCTAGAGGGTTTGCTAGACGCGGCGTTCGTCTCACCTCCAGCCCCTTGGCTCGTCATATTGCGACTGTCACATCCACTGGAGCAGGGCCTGGGGTTGAAAGCCAATTCAGCCTTTCATCCGAGACTGATATCGTTAGAGATGACGAGGACAACGATATCCCACAGAAAGATAAAGCAGATGATCCGGGTACGAGAAACTGGTTGATCGCATGCATATTTGTTTATGGCTTATGTTGTTCCGTGATAGCCTCAACAAGCTGACTCGTCCAAGATATAGTGCCTCATGATTCAGCAGGCGTTCGAGAAACCCAAAATTCTCAACTTTTGGCTGAAACTCTGGAGCGCGAGAGCGGGAAGTTCTACGAGTAGGTGTTTGACATCTGAGATTCGAAAGATATCGCCACACAATGACGGCGTCGTTGTACTGATCTATTATAGATATCTTGCATTTCAATTGAATGGAAAGTATGGGAATGACGAGCATGACGACGTGGATGAAATTCGATTCATAGATTTCGAAGACCTGATCTCGCCAAACTATATTTCCTCGGCATTCGCGGCCCAAGCTTTCCATCATACCCTGCAGCTTGCTACCGTCGGAGCCATCAGGGTCAAACAAGGACACCAATTTGGTCCTATCAGTATCACCTTGGCAGCGTGGAATATTATAAGCCCTTTGCCATGAGCACGTTTTTTTTAAAAAAAAGCAAGACATGCCTATGTGTAAGACCTCTACCAATACTTGATTTCGGTGATACGCGATGCAGAGAAAGCTGATAGCTAACAAGTTGATAGTACCCATAATGGGGACCTCTTTTCCTTGATTTATTCTTTCCCTCCTTTTCCTTGCTCTGTATTTCTAACCCATTTGACTTTACCGGTCCGACCATAGCTTTATTGACGAAGCCACAGACATGAGGTTGGTGAACCAACTATGGATCTTTGATACGAATATTCTACTGGCTCTTTTCGCTAACATCAAAACGCAAATCCACCCAAGAAGATCCCGGTCATGATAGAAAGGATAGAGCGGGAAGAAGGCGACATTATATATACATAAGAACGGGATGCGGAACTCAAAGGATAGGTGGTTCGATATGTGACCGACTCTCACACTAATACCGCTGAATACTCAATTTCCTTTGAACTGATCCACGAAGGAGGGAAGAAGGAGAAGGGAATGTTACTATAATGAGACCGAAGTGATAAATAAATAAATGAACATTCCTCATAGATGGGAACGAAGATGGATAGGGGACTGCTTCGCGCCCCTTACTTCCTCCTTTGTAGACTTTTAGTTTATTCTTACGCATTAGTGGCCATACCTGGCAAAAACAATGTCCCCCAGGAATACTCCGACAAGGACAGCGAAAAAATATCCGACATTGAGCGACATGACAGCCAACATGCTAAAAGAGAGATCAGGTAGAAGTTAGCCTTTGATACGCATGGCAGAGTTACAGGACCGAATGGCTGCTCACAGTAGGTAGTGTATGCCCGCTTTCACAGTGGACAAGAGCGCTCTGACGGCGTCAACCTGCCATCGCCAAGGCATGCGCCGTTTGGTTTCCTCACTGGAGCTGACGTTGATGTTGGCCTTGTCATCATTGTCGTCGTTCGGAGTAGCGATCACGATCTTCCGTCTCGATTCTTGTTCTTTCCAAACAGATTCCTTGTACGAAGAATAGGCGAGGATCCCGCGGTGGATTATGGATAATACGATGAGGAAGAAGATGGCGCCAACGTATTGCCCACTATTTCTTGGCGTGAAGGCGTACGCGTAGATGGGGGTCTCGAGGACCCAATGGAAGACCATTCCCATGCCGTGCGAGCTGGAGGATGATGTTGTCGAACCGCTGCCCATGTCTTCGCCGTGCATGCCACCCATGGACATGTCGTGGGACATTGTGGAGGGGGAGATGTCGAATTTTGACGTGGACGGTTATAGCAATACTACGAAGTTTCGGTCGTTGTGGCGGTAGCGTTATGCGACGGAATAGTCTGGTCGAGCCTGAGGCCAAGTATGCAAGTGTGTACTCTGCCGATGTTGGTCTAAGGAGGCAGTCGGCTGCATGCACGACGGCTGTCGCGACGAGGAAGTGGAGGGCGAGGGCGAGGGTAAGAATGAGGGCGCATCGGGGAGTCAAAAGGGCTACCGCAGCCTGGGTTATGTAGTACTAGTAGGTCGAGCATGGAATGCTAATTCGGTGAGAATGGTGGTGGAGCTCGTGGGGAATAAGAACAGGCGGGCTTTCACGTATTGGCTGGTGGGGCTCGCTTGAGCTGGTTTGCGCTTGTTTCTGCAGGTTGGTTCAAGCGAGCGACACCACGCTGGTTTCACTCTGCGAATACTACAGGATAGTATGCTATGGCATCTGCGAATGAACTATCTTCTCGCGCCCGTCATTGTGAATGCTTCTCCGACATCTGAATGCTCTCTATGCTGTATCTATGTATCATGTACGCGCTGATACTGGTTGGCGATATCTCAATAGCCGCCTGCCGAAAGCATCTCTGCCTCCCGAGCTGCTCTCCCGTGAGCTTCTGCCTGCCCAGCATCTGAAACCTTAATCTACCCCCCTCAATAGACATTGCATTCCCTTTCTAATACGCCGCCACCCTCGAATGCGGGGGCGCATCAAGACAAGGGAAGACAATCAAAGCAGTTGAGTATGTCCGTCAAAACTGAGGGCAAAGAGCCTACACTTTATACATAAGAAATATCCTGGCAGATGCCCTGTTAGCCTTGAAGTGTGCGGCTGGAACTCGGGATGCTGACGGAGGACCCAGAAGGTGCCAAAAGGCAGATGAACGGCGCATGCTCAACTTACTTCCGGAAGGACCGAACTGGAGGTAAAGCTGACATGCAAAGAGTCGCACAAGAGAAATTTGCGGCACGTGGAGCAAGCGCTAGTTAGATGACCCCGGACAGCCATGTAGCTCCGATGTGGCCTGCGCGCCATTGGGTGTTTCGGTTAGCTTTCTCATCCCAGGCCACTTCGGACTCCCACAAGAAGCAAGGACTCACCACACAGCAAAGACATGTTCTGTCGGTCGATGTCGTACCCGACTCCCTCGACTGGAACGATCCCGTACGCATGCAAGACCGCATGTAGATTTGCGGCTTGCACCATGTACGTCAGCCAAGGCTCTTCCCCATGAAAGACCACACTCTTCGAATCGCGCAACGACTCACTCGGCATCTCTCTCATGGAGAATCCATAGAGTGGGAACCCGCGTGGGATGCGCCCATCAATGCCCGGTAGAGCGTACAGAGGGTCAAACATTGTCTGGATAGCCGCATTGCCTGTAGCACAGAATCCTGTTAGCCAATCGTTCCGCCCATCTCAGGCCATCATGTGTGAAAGCGCCCGACTTACCAGCTCGGCGAGTACTCTCCGTCACGTTGTACATCGGATGATCGGCCTTTTCAAAGTATGCCTCGAGAATCTCATAGTTATGAGGGTTCTTATACACGCTCCCGCCTTTCGGGGGACCGACGCCGGGACCCCACTTTGCCAGTCGCTCCTCCTCGGAGGCCGTCGTACAAGCGGCTGGTATCTTTGGGAGATAGGAAACAAGATCGATCTTGGTCAGCGTCCCCTCTTCGCCAAAGGAATTTAGCGAATGAGTGCTGGCATTCCCCGCTGATTTTGTCGGCGATTGTGGACCGGCTGTATTGCTCTTTCCGGGGTCCCCTTGCTGGAAACCGTCTAGCGAGCCGTCGCCGGTGAGCGGGAAGCGTTGGGAGCAGAACTCGGAATCAAACGACGATCCCGAGCGGCTGGGAGCATGGCACGGCCCGCTAGAATGACCTCCCATCCTGCGAGCGAGGTTCTCCGTTGTCGGTGTGCAGCTGATGCTTCGGAGGCTGGTGGTAGATGTGTTCGCGGTACATCCACCACCAGGACGAAGATATGCCGACGAGGAACAAAGAAGATAGTTGAACGGGTCGTATTCCGACTGCTGTTGCTGTTGCTGCTGAGGAATAGCAAACGCAGAAGAAGCAGGCGTGAGCGGGGTGCGGAAAGAAGGCACTCGGGTTATCCGATAGGCACTTCGAAGCGACGGCGAGAGCTGAGGGTCGTCAGCGTTTGCGCCTGATAAAGCGTGATTCTCACGTGTGGTATTGATCGATAGGGATGGTTTGCGCGAGGCTGAAAGCGGAGCGTAGATTACAGGGACTCCTCGTAGGACATCTTCAACCTGAGTTTCTTGAGTGTGGCTGCTGCTATGGTCTGGATGGTCCACAGGGCTCGTTTGGGGGTTCGCGGGAGGATCTGGGGAGGTGCAGAGCTCCGGGCTCGAGAGATCACAATCCGAATTCATTATGAGTAGGTCTTGTTGCTTTAGGATCGAATGAAATAACGTGAGCACGATGTGGCTTGGTCTCGTGAGAAATGTTGATGATGCATGGGGAACAAGATCAGAAAGTGGTGATAGTGACCAATTGATGTGGTTTTGGTTCAACAGCGACGGAGAACACGCCACCGCATTCCACCATCATATATATACCTCCGCCGTGTATACCCGAGCCACACAGTCTCTACAGCGTCCGCTGAGCCTCTTGAATAGTTTCTGGATCTATGATATGCAGGCTTAAGAAAGCTGAGGTGAGGTGAGATCAAGTGTCAACACAGCAACATGTTGGATTACGACGTTCGTTAACGCCTCCTGATATATATAAATCAGCCGAAGCCGAAGCCGCAGGGCTGCACTGGCAGACTGCTCCCTTGCCCTCGTACTTCCGGACATGCGATTTCCTCCCTTCCAATTTGCGTTCTTTCTGCTTGTTTCGGAAGCCGCTGTTATCTTTCGGTCTAGAAGACTCCTCGGGCACGATTTCGTCGTCACTTTCCTTCTCAATTCAGCTGCCACTCCTGTTGCTCGAGCGCTCCTGCCCTGTAACCAACATGGGATCATTTTCAAGATATCAAGCTGCGATCAACTCCAAAACCAACCTGACGACGTGTCCCCAACCTGCTAGTTTTTAACAAAACTCTGCCACTCATTAACGTGACCTCCCCAACTTCTTCTTTTCTCCTTGTTCATATCTGCCACGGGATATGCCAGAATGTCAATGGATGTGTACCCAATACGCCCGACCAATCGGCAATGCAGCTACTAGTCATAACGAAATATTTCGAATGGCCTCGTAGACTCAATACTGATTGGTAGCTCATGTGCTTGCATAACCTCGTCCGTTTATATATATATATATTACACCGAGTCTCAATATAGGGCGCCTCTATTTGCTCTTCTCGCTACAATCTGAGGATGAAGGACAGAATAGGGTCGTGGTTGGCAATGCAGCCCAACCTAATCATTCAAATTTGTACATCCTGAATTCCCGGCTGGCTAGGCGAGCAAACAATGTAGCCCTTCCGGCAGTGTATGCTTAGAATATACTACTCGAAAGCATTATTGATACTACAACTGACAAGCGCTGAAGCGGGTAGCCCTAGCCCTACGACTGACTAAAATTCCGTTCCGTCATGTATAAAAGATGTTTCATATTGTAAGGCACTGCTATATTCATTCTACCTGACACAGAAATTAAGCAAATGCATAATCCTGAGCTAAAACTATTCTTTCTGCTGCTTTGCACGTAGGCACATTTCCTGGATTCTTCAGGCGAGGGTAAACGTCAGCCGGCTGCATAGAGAAATAGACAGTATGCAAATAATGTCACAAACGATATCGCATGCCCTCAGCGATCTTGGTGTAAAGTATAGCTCATGTCACTCCAAAGAGCAATCACATACTATCTTAGGCATTGTTGTTTTAATCATTGGGCTTGAATGCGAACGAGACACAATAGGCAAAGGAGATGAGACGAAAGATGTCAACTAACGTACCACTTGTAAATTAACTTGCCGAGGCACAGCCATGGCATGCATCACACCCTGTCTCGTCGTCTGCATTAGCTCGCCGCACACCCATCAGGAACGCTTGTCGAGAGAACAAAACGTGCAGAGAACATGAACAAGAGGGGAAGTATTGATCAGTATATGTAAGAAATGGATATCAGAGTTCGCCCTGCCGTATGTGCGGACTAGGCGTGTCCACGGCCGCGGGCGCCTCAATCGCAAATTATATCATCATCGTACGCTCTCGGGAAAGACGCGGCTTGATTGGAGAGAAGGGAGAGGAGACAACAAACAAACATACCGTGGACTTTCCATATGGCCGTGGGTGTACATCCCGCGATGAGGGCAAGATCTGAGGAATTCAGCGTCCCCGAGTTGGCGATGAGGGCGTCATCTAGGTCCGCTGCTGCCTGAGATTAAATGGCGGACGCGATGTTGCAGAAGAGAAAATTTTCACCGTGTTGCCGTGTTGCCGAGCCCTAAGCCCTTATCAGACCACTATCGCTGTGTGGCAGCCTGCGCAGTCGAAAACAGCTCCCACGTGACCTCGAAGCCCTGCAGCAAATTGTGTTGGCCGCCAGTGTGTGCGCTACCGGTCGACTACCTCGAAGAAACACCATCACCAAATCACGACAAATCCCATCGACATCATCGCTACCCTTCCTCGCCTCAATACCCGATCTCGATCGCTTCCCTCGCTACGATGTCGCAGTCCGAAGTTGTTTCCTCCCAATGGCCGTACGTCCCATCTTCTCCCCGTTCGGCCCACCGATGCTAGAGCCACCCGTTTCCCCACGACGACATCTCCTTGATATCTCCTAGATGCGTCTATCTAGTAGCCCGCGGAACAGCCAAAGAGGGGAAACGGGCGGCTTAGCAGCAATATGAATCGATGGATGGTTGCTGATATTCGATATGCAGTCAGGTCGAGACCGGCCGGGTGGTCCTGATAAACAGCGGCAAGGATGAAGGCAAGCTCGCTGCCGTCGTCCAGATCATCGACCACAAGAGAGTCAGTAACATACGTCCTTTCCGAAATACCACACTTGATACTCGCAGAATGTAGGAAGAAGCGACATTTGACTGACGTGGTGGGGGTGCATATAGATCCTGGTCGACTCTCCACACGTCGAACGACAGGCCGTTTCTCTTTCCCACGTCTCCTTGACCTCGCAAGTCGTCACCAAACTGCCACGCGCTGCTCGAAGTGGCGTCGTCAACAAGTACTGGACCGAAGCCGGCGTCGACGACCAGACCGCTTCGGCGACATGGGCCAAGAAGCGAGTGAGCAGGGAGAAGAAGAGGCAGCTGACCGACTTTGAGAGATTCAAGGTCATGGTCCTGAAGAAACAGGTGAGCTGAGACTCCAGTTTATACACCGGGATTTGACGTTGCACTTTATATCCAAGGAGTGCTCTCGGTCCCCGGCCTTCATGAGCTATCAGAACGAGACCGCTAATTGCGACTATCTACATGCAGAGACGATTCGAGGTCAGGAAAGCCGTTGCGAAGGCGAGAAAGTCGTAGACTTGTTTCTTTTGCTTCTGCTTGTATCTATGCCAAACTACATTTCCTCCACTACCGCCACGAACCACCACTACTCCTACTACGCCATGCCTCGGTATCTCCATATCTCTTCATCGATACCTTTGCGTTTCGTCACTTATTCCCGCTTTCATCTTTAATGTCGGCCACGGTGTTTCCTATCATATTTTACTTCCTTTTTACTCTACAAGTCCTGTTTCATAGGTACTACCGTCATCTTGGTTTTCCGCCACTTCGTGTCTATATATATAACTCCACCTCTCCCATAGAGGGTAATCGACATATCCCTCCACTGGGTACTAGATGACTACAGCAGCCCGCCCTCGTTGTCCGTAAATTCGACATCATGAATGCCAATATAAGCCCGTATAGTGATAATCAATCTTATATCCTTAAGATCACAAGGCGCGAGGCTAGGTAGTTGTTTCGCGGGTGTACGTCTAGTCACAGTCTATGCTGCTCCATTGAGTATTCTCTTTTAAGGACAACTTGAAAGCAATAGCTAAAGACCTAGAACCACCATTAATATCCAAATTTAGTGGTACAACCAAGGCTCAAGCACCCCGAAAAGTAACTGCATCCTCACCGATGCAGCCATTCGAGCGCTGAAACAAACGCCAGCGCCGTCGAGAGCAATAAACAAAAACAGGCAAGGACGCCACAAGGAAAACACAAAAAACTAAAACTTCAAGCCTTTTACACCCGTTTTATCAGTTCAGTCTCAAGTATGCTAAAAAGGCAGCCGGGGTACAGGTTCAATGGGCACAGCGCATGCGGTTTAAGAAACGTGAAGGTACAGAAACCAAACGAAAAAAGATATGGGCCATACGTCAGCATAAGGATCAGAGTTTTTGCCCATGTAAAGCAAGTGCAGCACAAATAAAGATTGCTTTTATACGAAAAATGACAGCGTGAGCTTGTTGCTCACAATCCGGAACGGGGCAACTGAAGTTCGAGTCGTGGCGGAGGCGAAGGAGTACGTTGAATCTGGATGAGCTCGTCTTCTTCTTGTGGCTCGGGTGCCGGTGGGACTGAGAAGGTCTTTCGCCTGAACAAGGGAAGAATGTTCAAGGCGAATCTCCTCGAGATCCTTGATGCGAAGAATTTGCTGGAAGCAAAGCTATTCCTCTGAGGAGTCGATGGCTTCGAGTCAGAGTGGACAATGAAAGAGGACCGTTGCTGCATTCTGCCAAATTCGAAGAGACCAAAGATGTTCCCGCGGGAACGACGCCTCCTCGGATACTTGGGCACAGCGAGGATCGGCTTCTTCTTGCGGTCGAGTCTAACGCCCAAGCTAGACTTAGCCCTCCGAGGAGATCGAGGAGAAACCTCGGGTTCCATAATCGAAGGAGAATCAATAGTTGGAAGGACTCGGAAAGATGGCGTCCCGGTTAGATCTGGCTCGTTGACCGCCTCGTAGGCGCGAGAAAACTTGAAGAGGTTTAAAACTGAAGGCCGTCTCTTCTTTCTGCCTTTCTCCTGGCTTGCGGAACCTCTAACGTCCTTGACCCTGAGGGAATCGATTGCTGATTTCACCATTCGAAGTGGGCGCTTTTGCCAACGGCTGTTCTTGCCCGACTTAACCCCTTTGCTCACCAAAGCGGGAACCTCATCATTCGCCTCTGATTGTGCGCCCCTGGAAAGACTAGAAAGGGACATTTGGCGCTCTCCCAGATAGACATTTGTTCGCTCAAGCGGAGCAACAAGAAGTTCTTCTTCTGGGGCGATGTTTTCCTTGTTATCGTCGGCATCGAATTCATTCACCGTCTCTGATACTTTCGATTTCTCGTCGCTGGTGACCCGAGGCTTGGGAGGCAGAAGCTGCCTGTTGCCGTCTATTTCCTGCATGATGCGAGTGGGCGACTTGGGCAACGTATTGGACTACATTTGGCTGTTAGTAGACCATCCCCTAGATTGCGGTAAAGCCTGTATCAACATTCACAGCTACTTACGATTGATGCAGCGTCGAGGGAGTGGGCTTCAATGGAATCACTCTGACGATTCTCGTTGATGGGTATATCGTCCAAAGGGGCGATCGGGCTATTCAAGGCACTGTTCCGATCGGGAGTGCTTGTTATGATCTGCGGGTCCTGGACATAATGCGCCAGTCAATGTGTGTTACTGATTGAGATTGTGAACTTGACACTTACTGAAAAATCTGGGGATGGCAGAGGCGAGGGGTCGACCTGCTGGTATAAGTGGTTAGCCTAAATTCCTGGCGGTAAGCTCTGAGCTAGGTATTCAACTGTGTACCTCAGAGTCGTAGATATGGTGAAGAATGGAGCTTGCGCCGCAGGATTCCCGTTCAGATTTCTCCGTCTGATTTATGATCACGCTGTCTTCTTGCTCTGGCGAAACTGCTTCCGAGGTATCTTGATTGTCTGAGATTTCTAGTTCGCCAACATGGCTGCTGGCCGATTTTGAAGTAGATATCTCAAAGGGGTTATGGTCTTGCGGCTCTACTGATTCCGAACAAGAAGCGGAATTTTCATCTTGTAGAGTTCCAGATACCGGGTTAACTGTCTCGACTTCGGTCTGCGCATCGACCCCGTCGCTTGAAGGCACAAAACGCCCCTTCAAAGATCGCCCGCGGACAGGCTTGATGGCGTTGAGCAGTTGATAGGATGGCGAAGTTTGATACTTCTTCTCGACAGGAATATAGCGAGGGGTTTCGAAGGAGGAGATTCTCTGCTGAACAATTGAAGACGACTCGGATGCTTGGCGGGACTTGGAGACGTTCAAGACGTCCCCAGCTGCAGCAGGCACCCGGCCTAATCGTCGTTGAAGAAAGAGCGTTAGCAGAGGTGGCATGGTAGCGGTACTCAAAACGCAGGGATAACACAGGGGGTTACTTGCTGTTTTTAACAATCGTCGAGGTGATGAAGGATGGTGTCCCATGCCCGCATTCAGGGAGGAAGATCTGGGAGGGAAGGGAATTTGAACTCTTATGAAAGTCAGTCGACATTCGGACGGACGCCAGACTGCCGTGGCTGCTTTTGTGTTTTCCAAAGAGTGAGGAGAGGCGCCGAAGCGGGTTGCGCTTCTTATTTCTCCCTGGTCCTCGAAGTGGTTCATCGTTCGACAGAGAAGACCTGCTACCCTTGGAACTCGGACGACTATGCGGTTTCGTTATCGGTGCATTGTTGGGCGCATTATTAATAGAAGCTGCAGCATCCCGTTCCTTCCACCAAGCCATGACAGCCTTAGGGCGAAGCGGGGAGTTCTTTTTGCGCCCAATGGACAGAGGGCTGCGCGGCGGGCTTACAAGGAAGGCTGGGTGTTGACGCCTTGGTGGAGTGATGGGGTTTCGACGACTAGGCAAGGAATTGTAAAAGGATGGAGATGTCGAGACTCGAGATAGAGGGAACCGCCTGCTCGGAAGGCTGAACTGTCGAGTCTGAGGACGAGCTGGCTCATTTTCACAATTATTTGATTGCAATATATCTCCTGACTGGTGCCTGGGTGCCTCTGTTTTGTGATTATGAGGTTCCGTTGTTTCATGGAGTATTTGTGAGTTGAGATCTGCTGGCCGGGGAACACGGCTGGCGTTGGGCGTGTTGGGCGGAGCGGAGCAGTGTTGTTCGCACTCGGTGTCCGCGTCGTGGTCGTCAGCGTGAGCATCGCAGCCGTGGACGCCGTGGACGCCGTAGATGGACTTGCCGGTAGCGGTCCCGCTGCTGATGACATGCTCTTGCGAGAAGGCTGCGTCGAGGATGATACCACAGGGCTGGCCAAAGAAGCGCCGAGTGTTGTAAAACACGTCAAAGGCAGCCGTATATTTCGCCTCGAAACCATCTTCGATCGCGTGCAAAAGGCGCATGCTGATGTCTGATTCAGAGGCAGAGGAATACATAGACTGGAGCTGGTGAAGTAGCTCCTCGTCGAAGTCTGCATCCGCCAGAACGTCCGGTTCGATGACGTCGCTGAGAATTTGTCGCTCGGTACTCTGGGGAGCAGAGATATCGGGAGTAGGTGGTCGCAAATCAGCGGACTCGATCTCAGCGGATGAGTCCTCGTAGATATCAAAATCTCCCTTCGCATCAACGAGTCCGGTAGAATCTTGATCAGCTCGAAGCTGCTGATTGGCAGCGGGAGCAACATTCTCCTTCCGCATCTTGAGAGCGGCTTCCGGGGCGTCTTCTTCCATTTGTTCAGAAGTTCCAGAGGCCATCCGTG
Source organism: Drechslerella dactyloides (assembly GCA_020064725.1). NCBI lineage: Eukaryota > Fungi > Ascomycota > Orbiliomycetes > Orbiliales > Orbiliaceae > Drechslerella > Drechslerella dactyloides. The sequence continues at coordinate 1,964,211 of JAGTWJ010000017.1, forward strand.
GCCAGGTTTGGTTTTCTTGCAAAACGTCGGGTGATCCGAGGGGAGTCGTGAGCGGGGAGTCAGGCTGTATCGGAGACAGAAGCCGCGGTGCCTGTATCTGGAGCTGGCCTATCTCTCGAGCATGTCGCTCAGACAGAGCTGCTTTAACGCCATCGTGAGGTGCCGAAGCTAGAGATACGGTACGAGTGGGACGACGTCCGATTCTCGCTCGAGTCTCGCTCCGTCGGAGGTCAGATAGCGACCTGGAGCTTATACGGTCTGAGCTGTCCATCTCGGAGCCGACACCAGACATGGTCGATAGATCAATCGTAGCAGCTTTAGGTACAGGTGCGGGTAGGTAGACGGAAAGCAGCGTCGTGAATGGAGGTACTGCAAGAGCTGATGAGATGATGACGGGACGGAGAGGAGGTAGATGAGGGGAGAAACAGAGGAGACGGGAAGAGGGGGGGATAGAAAGCAGCGGGGTCTCTTATCCGCAGCGCCCGACGATATCGAAATATACACCGAAACAGACTGTAACATCGCGCAACAGGCCAATCCCGCCGATGTGTTGTTTTTGTGGTCGACCGCAGCCCGGGAGCTTGATTGACACCGGGGAGCCGTCTCCGGGGCCCGGGAACAGCAAGCTACTCGACTCCGTATTGAATTCATCAGACGATTACTCCGTAAATTGCTGCGCTAATGCGAGATCCTACTCGAGCAAAGTGTACAGATACATTACTACACCGGTCTACTAGTATAACCACCGGCATCACCTCTGCCTCCCCGTCCGGCCCGCCCCGTTCTCGACGTCGCGATTCTGCCCCGTCTCCGCAGTCTGCTTCCCGATCCCAAAGCTCACCACGAACCCTATCACCGCGATGCCGCCAATGCTGCCCCACGGGATCCACTCCCCGCGCTGGAAGCGGGTCCCGACGGTGAACAGCCCGCCGGCGACAAACGGCCCGAACGCCCGTCCCGCGGCCGACAGCGTCTGGGCTAGCCCGTTGATCGATCCCAAGCTCGAGTGATCCGGCGCGCAATTCGTAATCTAAGATATAGTCCCGTCCATCAGCAAAACACATATGATAGTTGTAGTTTGAAGTGAGGTACTCACCATAATCATGGCACACGTCAAGGCGGTTATCGACGTTACGACTTTGACCGTCAGAACGCCCGCCAGTTCCATCCACAGCCATAGCTTCCCGATCCCGCCCTCGTACCCTATCAGCGGCATCACGAAGAACGTCGCGGCAAACAGGCCCAGCGCGCCCTTGAAGCTCAGATCGTTGCCGGCGCTATGCTGCAGCCGCGCGAAGAAGAGCACCTGAAAGACGATCGTGACCAGCCCCGCGAACGCCAGCGACAACCCGATCTCCTGCACCGACGTCGCCCGCCCCGTCGGTGGGGGTGACGACACAAAGATCGGATACAGCGCGTTGTACCCCACCATTGCAAGATTGAAGATAAAGTACGTCGCCAGCAGGACGATTGTCGACGGCTTCATGATATCCTTCCACGGCACGGGCTTCGACTGCGCGAACAGGCCGTGGTCGTCAGTGTACACCACGTCGACGTCGGCGTGATTGCCGCGCAGTAAAGGCTCCCTCGAGCGATCGCGGCCGGCGTTCCCATTGCGCGGCTTGTTCTTGCCCTTGCGGAGGTACGTCGGCTTGATCGCGCTCGTGAACTGCCACAGCCACGAGAACAGGTTCCGTATCCGGTCCGTCAGCGGCGGCAGCTCCCGCGCCTCGGCCAGACTCTCGTCGAGGAAGAACACGCAGAGCAGAAAGTCGAGCCCCAGCAGGACCGCGGACGCGAGATTCGGCAGACAGTAAGGGTACTTTTGCACTATCCCCCAGCTCGACTCCTTCGACGAGGAGAGCAGCCCTCCGAGTATCGGCCCCAGGATCCCGCCGACCCCGTAGACCACCGGCAGATAAGCAAAGGCAGCGGACTGGTTCGACCGGTCCGTGATCTCGCCGAGCACGGTGGACACGACGCCCTGATTCCCATTGACGATGCCCATGGTGGCATGGACGATAACCGCCTGCCACAGCGTCGTCGTGAACGCCCACATCACGAACGCGCCGGCCGTGAGGATCGTGCCGCACAAGATCACCGGTTTCCTGCCTATCCTGTCGCTCAGGTTCCCCCAGAAGAAATTCGCTACACGCCGACGCGTCAGTCGTCCATTACAATCCCCAAGCCAGCAACAACGACACGAACAAAGTAGGGCTATCACTCACTTACAAATTGGGCCACGGCAAAGGAACTGGCAATGATCCCAACGCTGACGCCAACATTGCCCGGCTCGACATCAGGAAACTGGCCCACCATCTCCGGCAGATACGGACTGATGCTATTGAACGCAGTCTGCTCCGCCAGCGCAATCAGCGCGAGCACCAGCAGCTTGCGCGTGGGAATCGGCGTCGGTGTCGGCACCGGTGCCGCCAGACTCGCGTCCGACGCGGTCGACGCTACCGTCATCGTTTTTCCCAACGGTAGATACCGTCTGGCTGACGAAATCGACGATGTGGACGGCTCTCTGTGGACGGAGCCCGCGTTCGTCGAAGCGGATGAACTCGCAACAGTGCTCAGGTCCGAGACGGTCCGCGGCGGCGGCCTCGATGGCGTGTGGTCTCGTCGCAGTGGCTTACCGGGCTTCTTGGGCGGATGCAGCGGCGAAGGGAAGCTTTGATACGAATGGACCGAATGGCGCCTGAAGGCATCGAGAGCGAGCGCGGGATGGCTGCGTCGATGGTGAGCTTGCACGGGACTCACCGGGGCACCGAGAGCACCTGCACCTGCACCAGCACTACCACCACCACCAACGCCATCCCCACGGTGGTTGTTCGAATGGCGGCGCCCGCCCGGCCGATTACGATTGGGAGCGCTGCCATTGGTCGAAGGCGAGGCCATCGAATTCTGCGGCTGCTGCTGCTGCAGCTGGGGCGGCGGCGGCGAGTGGTGCGACATTCCTCGAGATCCAAGTCAGATCGTAAGAAAAGTGCGTTCGCAACCCTGCCAGCTGCCGTGCATGACCCACTTGGGCAGGTGCGGAGCGGAGTGGAGTGCCGCTGCAAATATTACAATCGATGGGTCAGTTATATTTGTTACCCGTAAAAGTGCTCCTGCCACCGGTAATATAAAAGCAACGGTGACGCAATATCTCGGGGCGAGGCAGGCAGGGGAGGGGAAGGGCGTACATACATCCCCGTGGAGATACCAGCCAGTCGGAGTTTTCGTAGACGTCTGTCGCGATTCGAGCGAATCAAAAACCTAGATCAGATCGAGCGAGCCGGAGATGCCGTGCGAGGTGTCACAGCACAGCTCGGGAGTTTTTTTTTACCACTTCTCACTGCTGATTCGCTCGGATCCGGCGCGCCCACTCCGGCAGCTCGTCGCGGGGGCGGGCCAACCGCATAAAGCCAGCCCAAGCTCCGTCTGCCATCGACGCTGGCGGAGGCTGGGAAAGCAAATCTCAGACACCCCGATCAGAAGGAAAGGGCATCATCGATCGATCGGGTCTACGGCCAATCAACATTCTTCGCGATGCAGCCTGCGATGCAGGAATGCGAATTGGGGGTGCATGCAGACAAATATCATGCAGCAGACTCTTTATAATTTAGCTTTGGCTCCTTCCCATTGTTTTCCCTCCGTTCTAAAAAGCAGCCGAGGGCACCGAAACAGCGCAAACAGGAACTGGCGGACGACTCTCAATATAGTACACGGCCCGGGGCGTTCTCTATGCGTTTCATCAATATTTGCCTCAAGCGGTCAGGATTGCAGAAATCGATGCGCTTTATGGGTGAACTTTTTTAAGTTGTAGATGTAGCAAGATAAAAAAAATAAAATAAAAGATATAGGAAACGAAATGTAACAAAGGTATGCCGGCAAGATGATCGCGAAACGAAGGCAGCAGCAGACATTACACAACTTTTATGTACCCCGTCCCTCCAATTCTGGGAACGCACTCCATCGACTCGCGGCGGGCCTAATCCAGCGGAATGCCTTCAAACTCGTTATATCCTAGTGCCAGATTCATGTTTTCTACAATAAACCATCCGTTAGCGTCTCCAGTTTCAAATAGTGCTCGAACTGGGGATCTTGACTCACGCAGGCACTGGGTAGCGGCGCCCTTCAGCAGGTTGTCGATGGTCGCACAGATCACAACCCTCTTCCCGGAGCTGTGGACTGCGAACGCGCCAATCTCGACGCCATGCTTGCCCGAGATCTTCTTGACGCTCGGCGCCTCGCCGACAACCTTGACCAGCTTCTCCCCCGCGTAGCGGTCCTGGAAGAGGTTGCGGATCTCGCGCGACGTCATCTGCTTCTTCAGCGGAATGTTGACCGTGTGGTGGATCCCCTGGAACCAGACGGCGACGTGGGGCATGAACCCGACGTCGACGCCGAGCTGCCGGCTGATCTCCCGCTCGTGGATGTGGTCCGTCAGGCTGTACGCTACCAGGTTGTCCCTCAGGTTCTCCACGTCGTTCTTCGGGCTGGGCTTCGTCCCGGCCCCGGAGTATCCCGACACGCCAAAGATCGTAGGCGATCCGTCCACGTTATCGATCAGCGGCGAGATGGCCAGCTGCGCGGCGGTCGCGTAGCAGCCCGGGTTGGAGATCCTCGTGGCCTGCGCGATCGTCTCCCGCTTGATCAGCTCGGGCAAGCCGTAGGTCCACGAGTCGTCGAATCGGTAGTCCGCCGAGAGATCCACGATTATGCTCGATCCGGCTTCTCCAGCTCCGCCGCCGGCGACGATGGCGTCGACGAAGGGCCTGCAGACGCCGTTCGGCAGCGCCATGATCCACGCGTCGACCTCGCCGTTCTCCTGCATCTTGCGGATTTCCTCAACGTTGAGGTTCGAGTAGTGCACGTCGGCCTTATCGTACCCTTGCAACCGCTGCCCGGCGAGCTCGCGAGAGGAGACATGGCTGAGGGAGAGGTACGGGTGTTTGTTGATGAGAGAGATCAGAGCCTGGCCGGTGTATCCTCGAGCGCCGACCAGAGCGACCTTCTTCGGCTGGAATTTAGCGTTCTCGCCCCGCTTCAGCGGAGGGTTCGGGTTCGTATCACCTGGGAGCGGCGCCTCAGCCTCCGTCGCAAATCCCCTAGCCTGCCGTCTCGGATTGAAGCTGCGGCTTGAGATTCGCGGCCGCGAGAAGGTCGAGAAGGCCCGGACCTGCTGCCTGATACCCGTAACGGAGTTGATGGCGGCGGGATCGACGGTGGTAGTGGTGGTGGCTTGCTGCGTCTTTGCGGTGTTCAGACCTTGGCTATGGAGCCATGCTGCAGCCTCTTCCAGCCCCCCGTCGAATCCGTACCAGAAAATGACGTTCTGCCCCTGCATGACGCTGCCGTCCGCCTTGTCGAAAAACCAGGTCAGGTATTCGTCCGATGTGCTGGCGACCCAGATGAGCTTTGGGAACTCCCTCTTGATGTTGTGGAAGACATTGTCGGCAACGTTGGACAGCCACCCGTGCTTTGTCACGACAAACTTGGACAGGAACGCCGGCTCCGCAGCTTGCGACGCCGGGTGGACGATTGCCAGAGCGTTCAGCGGCTCGTCCGCGTACGCTTTGAACGGCGTGCTTTCCAGCTTTTGGAGGAACTGGTCAACGACGGCCTTTGGCGACTCGGCGGCGGCGAAAGCTCGATCCCGCTGGAGAGCCTCGTTCAGCTTGCCGATATCCTGGAACTCGGACAGGCTCGTCTTCGCCGTCAACTTGTTCCCCCGCCTGATCAGCGTCCCCGCGCCCGTGTCCGTGAAGAGCTCACGTTGGAGGTCTTCGACGGCGATGATGGCGACGGACGAGGTCCGCGGCAGGTCCTCGAGCAGGTCCTTGATTTCGTTGACCTTGAGGCGGGTCCCGTAGCGGAACCACCACTGCCGCGACAGCTCCTCGTACTCCTCGTCCAGGTTGATCGTGGATATCTTTTCGTGCGTCTCCCCGTTGACCAGCCCGCCCTTCTCGCTCAGAAACACAATCTTGAGCGGCTGCAGCGACCGCGCGAGCTCGCCCGCGACCACGTCCGCGTTGACGTTGAGCGTCTGGCCGTCGGGGGTCTCCGCCAGACTGGTCAGAATCGGCAGACAGCCGGCCGCGATAGCCGCCTCGATCGGCCGCTTGTCGACGTTGGTGATCTGGCCGACGAACTTGTACTTGTCCTTGTCCAGATAATCGGCCGTGAGCACGCCGGAGTGGATGGGCCGCGCGCGGACGCCGAGGGCCTCCAGGGCCTCGACGAGCTTCAGATTTTCGTCGAGGAAGCACTGCCTCGCGACGGCGAGCGTCTTAGCGTCGGTGATCCGTATCCCACCCTCGTACTCCGGCTCGACACCTGCCGCTTCCAGCATCTTGTTGAGCTGGGGCCCGCCGCCGTGGACAACGACGGGATAGAGGCCAACATGGTTGAGGAACGCCAAGGCGGATGCCAGGGCCGGGAGAGCTTCCGTGATGATCGCGCCGCCGACTTTGATGACCGCGAACTGCTGCGACTGCACCGACGTGAAGTGGGAGAGGTACTGCTCGACCTCCCGCTTGGAGCCAATGTTGGACAGCAGCTGCACGACGGTGTTCCGCGTTTCGAGGGTGCTGGTCTTCAGGTTGGCCGGCGACGTGTAGGGCCGTCGCTGGAAGACGGACGAGGCCGAGACGAGGGCGGAGCGCGTGAGGACGTTGCGATTGGCGGCGAGGGCGGGGCTGCGCAGAGAGCGTTGGGCCAGCCGAGTCGCGGCGCGAGCAGCCTTTGCGGAGAGCGCCATCGAAGGGGGTGGGTCGAGCCGGCCGGGGTGGAGGGAAGGAAGGCGAGATAAGGAAGGAAAGAGGGATGTGAGCGGTGAAGCTTTAAGCTAGCTGGCTAGCTCGACGCGGCAATGCAATGCGTCGATAGCGTTTGTGATTCGTCGTTCGCCGTCGAGGGAGGACCTGAAGGAGCGGACTCGAGGGTCAGTTGAGGGCCTGACTCGGCTGCGAGGCGATATCGGCTGTAGATGCAGAAAAAATTGATATGAAAAAAAAAAAAGGGAACACTCACGCTTGGCCGTCAGAGAAAGCTGCGATTGGACAGTCGACTCAGAGCTGGCAGTACCGCTTGAACGACTCTTTGCTTAGGCAGTAGTATTGCCGTGACATAAGAGGGGTTTGAGGAAGACCGCGGGCACCGACGAGATCGCGAACGAAGACGATGTCGAGAGAAAATGGGGTTGAACAGAACCAACAGCAGCAGCTGTAGTAGCAGTACGAGGTAGCAGTAGAGAGCAGAATAATCTCGGCTGTGGCTGGACGTCGACGTAAACGGGCTAGTGAGCGTGGTTAGCAGGCCAGGTGCGTCGATATCTGGCGACGGAACTCGTCTCGAAGCAGACAAAAAAATTTTTTTATGGAGAGAGCACCGTAAGCTCAACTGTCTCTCCGGATGGGGTTGAGAGCGGCAGTCGGTAAGGTACAGGACACGACACGACTCTTGCTACGTATATCGCTCAAACGGCCGTCTCGCGCGCGGCCATGCACAGATCGATAGCGCATGCAAGTGCAGGGATGGATACATGAACTAGCTGGAGCAGCAGTACCTGAGGACACGCATATAAAGACCGGAGCATCAGGTAGCTGATTCACCCGGCTGTCGATAGAAGTATCGATATTGCCGTTTACCCTGGAGCGGCGTCTCCTGGCCTTGCTTGGCCTCCTCCCACGCGCACATCTGAGCTTGGAGCGGAGCTTTCGGCGACTGGAACGCCGCTGGCTGGATGGCAAATTCGAAGGAGAGAATGATCACGCAACAATAGCAACCTTGCATAACGGCAGGGGAACGGGCGCTGCCGCCTCGTCACCGATCACGTAGAGATTTTCATTCGGGCGACCTTCATTTGCACCGGAAGAGAGCACAAAAACGCACGCCCTCGGTTTGGGGAACGGCGCATCACCAGATAATGTAAAAGACCCGAGACTATGTAATAGACACCCCTGCGGGAAGGGACGATAGTTCAAACGTCGGTAGAGTACATGGCCTGACGACTGACGCAGGAGATACAAGAAACGACAAAAAAAAAGAACAGCAAAAGGAAAAAACACCTGTGCATACACAAGGAAAAGACAACCGGCAAGACTTCCCAAAGCTCAAAGCGTAGGAAACTAACACAAACAGAAAAAAAACGGTTCACGTTCGTTGGGGAGAGATATTTTGCCATTAGCTCCCCGGGCGGTTCATGATGGGCGACAAAAAGTCGGGTGGCATGAGCGTCTTCATTGTTTCTTTTTATCACAGTATATAAAGATATCGTTCCAATCGTTCGACTCGCGCTGTCGCAGTCCGAGGCATGGTCAAAAATTCGTTGCTAAGGGGGCGGGGGGTGGATGCGGTATAATTCCTTGGAATTAATTCTTCTTTGTCACGACTGCAGGAAGATATGTGAGCAGCATTTCACGGCGGGCATGTTATGGAGGAAGAAAAAGCTTACCGATTGGGACGACGATGACGGCGATGAGGATGAGGACGCCGCCGATGAGGCACAGTCTCATCTTCATGTCTTTCCACCACATGGCTTTCCGCACCCGGTTGGCGCCACGCCGGAAGCCTTGCGCCGAGTCCGCGAGGTCATCTGAAGGAGGAAGGCGAGTTAGTTTTGCTTGTTGCTCGAAAGCTTTTCATTTTTTCGTTTTTTCATTTTGTATTTTTTTCATTCCCGGGCGGGAAAGGGTGCTTAGGAGCTGGGGGGCTTACTTGTCTTGTTTTGGAGCTGGTTCAAGTTCTGGCCTCGTTCTGTTGTCTTGTTGATGTTGTCCCTCATGATGCCAATGGTGTCATCGATTTGCTATAGAGCAGGGCGCCCATCTTGCGTGTCAGCAATGTTTCCCCCAAGCTGCGGTCCCGGTAGAGTCTGGCGCATGATGTATTTGCGGAGACGGGTGTTTGAAACTGTTTTAGGTTGGGAGGGTTGGGGGAGGGTGGGAAAGCGTCGGCGAAGGCTGAAACACCCCCGGCGGATGGGGGATGATGGGGATTGGGGTTGGGGATCGCGGAGGGCCAGAGCTGGAGCTACGGCGGCAGCAAAACGGTCGCAGTGCATGAATGCACACACGCGTGGACGCATCCGGTGCACGCGAATGCGTATATGGAGCAGCTGTGTCTAGCTGTGGGGTAGAAGGGTAGAAGTGGAGATGGATGATATAGGGGATGGCATGGGATGGTGTATATGCTTGTGTGAGTGTAGATGGAAGTTTGTGCGGATTGGTATATTCATGTGACGTACAGCCTGGATCTGGGCGGTCCTGCTCTGGCCACCGCCGGGGGCGGGAGCGGCGCCGGTGGTGGGAGCATTGTTGCTGGGGATGTAAGGGTCGTAGGGCTGGTCGGACATGGCGGCGGATGGCGATAGCAGCGGGAGGAAGAGGTTTGTGCGGTCGGCGAGGGAGAGGAGAGGAGGAGGTCGGCAGGAGCAGCAGGCGGAAGCGGCGGGAGCTGAAGGCGTGAGAAGATTCAACAACGGGCGGCGACAAACAACGAAGCCGAGAAGTCGTTGCTGGTGTCGAGGTTGAGAAGCGGTGTGCGATCGGGAGGCGGATGGAGTGAGGTTGAGAAGCGGTGGTGAGGCTGAGGCCGAGAGTGAAGGATGATGATGGTGATGTGATGCAGCGATGAGATGGACGGAGGGTGTGGTGGTGGAAGGGGAGGGAGAGAAGGGAGGAAGGGGAGGAGGGAAGGGAAGAAGCGGGCTGCTTTTCGTTAGGCTGCTCTTTGCTGCTGCTGCCTTTCTGCTGCTGGCCGGCTGCTGGCTGGCTGCTGTCTGCCTGCTGCCGCTGGGAGTTATTGGGGGAGAGCAGCTGGGGCTGGCTGTGTTGCGGGCCAACGCGGCGTGAGACGGGGGCCGAATAAGCAGCTGTTTTTCCTGCCTGATTTCTTTTATTTATCCCGTTGTTCTGGGATGACGACAGGCTGCTGCTCACCCTTCCCGTCAGCTCTCTTCACTAGCACTGCTGCTTGGATGGTTCAGCTGCTGCACGGGAATGGAGTGAGGCTAGACCGGCTGCAGTTCTGGCCGGCTGGGCTGGTCGAGTCCGTCCAGCCTGCATCTCAACTCAAATACTCTACACTACTAGTACACCGCTGTCTACCTGATGTGTAGATGATGGCTCGCTCTCTCGGCGGCGAGTAAGTGCGAGAATGCCCCGTTCTATTTTTACCGCCAGCATCACCACCTCCTACTACTATGTACCTCACTGTGCAATGGCCTCGGCAGGCCCGGCTGCCGGTGCGCTGCTCCAAGCACCAAGCAGTGCAATGAGTGCCTGCCAATACGCTTGGTGGACGCCTGCCCCATCCGACGCCGCCCGCTGAAACGGCCATCCTCGTCCTCGTATAACTATTGTGCGTATTGTAGTGTGTAGATGAAGGACGTAATGCGCAGGGTCGTACATACGTAATCCCTGGGCCTGCGCCGCGAAGAATGCTCGCGACCGAGCCCCGGCTCCCGCTTGGCTGCCCCCATTGGCCCTCCCGCCGTGGCCTGCCGTGGCCTGCCAATGCCTGCCCGCTCGCTGGCTGCGTCGTGACGGAGGGCCCCTGTCTCACGAAAGGGGAACACCACCACCACCTCTACTACTACACCGCCATCATCACCACCACTACATACTACCTCCGCTACCACCTCAAGTACCTCCACCGCTCACCCTCCAGCCAACCGCCTCTGATTCTCCCTCCTTCACGTCAATTCTCCTTCTTCTTCCTCTCGACGCTCGTTAAGTAGCATCATCGTCGTCGTCGCCGTCGCCTGTTGTGGCACCCGTCGGAGTTTTTTTTCTATCCGTCCCCTCGCTCGTTTTTACCTCAGGCCCGCATTACGCATATATGTCCTTGTACGTCGCTCCCTCCCCAATCACATATAGCAGGACGTGCATGGAGTCCAACTTCTTACTCATGTATATACACATATATGTATATACGTGCTATGCTGGCCCTGCAAATGCCTTCCGTGCCGCGGTTGGCAGTTCCCGTGACTCCACCCACGATGCATGTTGGTCGTATCTGCTAACGCCCCCCGTCCAGGTAGCCGAGCCCATCCGTCCTCCCACGCGAACATCATCGCCCACCCGCAAAGAAACTCTCCCTCAATCGCTCGTTCTGCCACGCGACACCCAGCGCGACGCGCTCGTGGCCCGCCATGAGACTGCCCGGAGCACGCAAGAGCTCGCCGTGGGGCGCCGTCCCCGTCGTCCTCTCCACCCTCGTCATAGGCGTCTGCCAGGCCATAGACCTCGTGGTCACCGATCGAGGTATGCACCTATACATCTATATCTATATATATATACGCATACTCGCATTTATATTGCCCCGCTCACTTGTCCTAATTCGATGGGTTGCTAACAATCGATGCGCATAGACTCCATTCTCGCCGCCGCGAAAACCGCCGCCAAGGGAATGATGGAGTACTATCACGGCAACGAGCCCGGCCAGATCCCAGGCAACCTGCCCCAGCCCTACTACTGGTGGGAGTGCGGCGCCATGTTTGGCGCCCTCATCGACTACTGGTACTACACCGGCGACAGCCAGTACAACCAGCTCGTCATCGACGGCATGCTCCACCAAATCGGCACCGCCAACGCCTTCATGCCCCCCAACCAAACCCAGTCCCTCGTACGCAGGCCATCCACCATTTCCCCACCTATCCCCAGTGTGTGTACGCGCAATGCTAACTGATGTGCTGCAGGGTAACGACGACCAAGCGTTCTGGGGCATCGCTGCCATGATGGCCGCCGAGAGAGGCTTCCCCAATCCTCCCAAAGACGCCCCCCAATGGCTGGCCTTGGCCCAGGCCGTCTTCAACTCCCAAGTCCCACGATGGGACAAGCAGACGTGCGGCGGCGGGCTCAGGTGGCAGATCTTCCCCTTCAACAACGGATACGACTACAAGAACACAATCTCCAACGGCTGCTTCTTCCATCTCGGCGCCCGTCTCGCCAGATACACCGGCAACCAGACCTACGCCGAGTGGGCCGAGAAAACCTACAAATGGTCCAAGGACGTCGGCCTCATCTCCCCCGAATACAAGTTCTACGACGGCGGGAAAGTCGGCTCCAACTGCTCCCAAAAGGACATGATCCAGTGGACCTACAACGGAGGCATCTACCTCTCCGGCGCCGCCTACATGTACAACAACGTAAGCTCCTTTCACTCACTCACTCACTCCCTGACTCGCTCGCTCGTACACCCCCGATTCCGCCCATATCACTTGCTAACCAATCGCAGACGAACGGCACGAACACCCAATATTGGAAGACGGAACTCCAGAAAATCCTCGACGCGCAGGAGGTCTATTTTGCGGACGGCAAAATCATGTACGAAGTCGCCTGCGAGTCCTACGGCGTGTGCAACATCGACCAGCGCTCCTTCAAGGCCTACCTCTCGCGATTCATGGGCGTCACCGCGCAGCTCGCCGACTTTACCCACGAAAAGATCATGAGCTGGCTCGCACAGTCGGCTACCGCCGCCGCCGCCAACTGCATCGGCGGCACGAACAAGGAAACCTGCGGCGGCCGATGGACGCTCGACAAAAAGTGGGACGGCAACTTTGGCGTCGGCGAGCAAATGTCCGCTCTCGAGGTCTTCCAGAACCTGCTGGCTCCTCAATTCCGTGCGCCCTGCACCTCCGGCACCTGCGGCAACAGCACAGGCGACCCGAGCGCCGGTACCGGCAACTCCATCCAGACTGGCACGTACAACAGACCCGCCACAACGGGAGACAAGGTCGGGGCTGGCTTCCTCACGACGCTCTGTCTCGGTCTGCTGCTAGGCGGCACCTACTGGCTGGTGCTGTAAAATCCTCACCCGACGATTTTTCGACTCGAAGCATCTTTGTTCTGTTTCTTTTTCCTGTTTTTTACCGCTGTGGATGTGAAAGCGAAAGAGCGGGCGGGTGCTATGGATGATGTGCCCTCGCGAGATCTGTCGTACATACTTACTTACTTATTATATATCCCCGGACCCATTTGCTTGCTATCTGTGTGTTTTATCGTTTTCATTCCGGTTGGGGCATCTTATTTTTTGGGAGCGGAATGGACATCCTGTAATATATACAACAAGCATGCATGCACATTGTAGTAAGAATATCAAGTACCTGGCATTTTATACCCGCTGGATTCGTTTTCCTTGTCGTGCGCATATCTCGATCTCTTATACCGTCATCATTACATGGATTCTCGATCTCTTATATCGTCATTATATGCAGCCGGACCAGCGGAACGGGGCCGTGAGTGCATGGTGTGGTGCTGTTGCAAGGTCGCCGGCTTCGGTCGGCTTTCGCGCAGGTCGGAGTTGGGCCGAGGTGGCCGAGCCGAACATTTTATATTATTAAGGCACTCGACGATGCACTCGGGTCGACCGCCTCTATAATACTTCCCACCGGTATAAAAATCGATTGAAACGGCCCAGCCAGGAACCGACGGGCATATCGCATGCACAGCGTACGTCATCCGAACCACTCCCAAATCTTGACAAACGTCGCTAATCACAAGCTACCGCATTTACTCTACGTACAGTGCCCCGCCATGATGCTCCGCGGTTCAGCTAGAATTGCCTCGCCATTGACGGCCGTCCGCTCGCAGCGCGCGCTCGCAAACGCCGTATATCCGCTGCGCATGTCGTCCTCGCTGCACCATGCGCCGACGCCCGCGCAGGAGGACGCTCGCTTCCAGGCGGACGTCGACGCCGTCGAGCAGTGGTGGGCGTCGCCGCGGTACAAGGGGATCAAGCGCACGTACACGGCTGCCGACGTCGTCAGCAAGCGTGGGACGCTGCCGCAGACGTATCCCAGCTCGCACCAGGCGCGCAAGCTGTTCAGCTTGCTGAGCGAGCGTGCGCAGCAGGGGAAGCCCGCCCACACCAGTACGTCCCAATCCCCGCACTCGCCAAGCGAATATATGAATGCGTATATGTGTGTGTGTATGCTGACGGTGGAATGGTAGTGGGCGCGATTGACCCCGTGCAGATGACGCAGATGGCGGAAAACCAGGAGGTCCTCTACGTCTCCGGCTGGGCGTGCTCCTCCGTGCTCACGACGACGAACGAGGTCTCCCCGGACTTTGGCGACTACCCCTACAACACCGTCCCGAACCAGGTCCAGCGCCTCTTCAAGGCCCAGCAGCTGCACGACCGCCGCCACTTTGACGCCCGGCGGGCCATGACAGCCGACCAGCGCGCGCAGACACCCTACATCGACTACTTACGCCCCATCGTCGCCGACGCCGACACGGGCCACGGCGGGCTCAGCGCCGTGATGAAGCTGGCCAAGCTGTTCGCGGAGAACGGCGCGGCGGCGATCCACCTCGAGGACCAGATGCACGGCGGGAAGAAGTGCGGCCACCTCTCCGGCAAGGTGCTCGTGCCCACGGGCGAGCACATCAACCGGCTACTGGCCACGCGGTTCCAGTGGGACGTGATGGGCACGGAGAACCTCGTCATCGCCCGCACGGACTCCGAGTCCGGCAAGCTGCTGTCCAGCACCGTCGACGCCCGCGACCACGAGTTCATCCTCGGCATCACGAAGGAGACCAAGCCGCTCGCCGAGGTGCTCGCCGAGATGGAGGCCAACGGGCGCAGCGCGGAGGACATCAACAAGACCGAGCTGCAGTGGGTGCAGGACCACCAACTCGTCACCTACACCGAAGGTTTGTCCAACCTCCATAGTCACCTTGTCATATTATACAGCTGCTGATTGTTGCAGCCGTCGTCGAGGAGATGAAGAAGGTGGGCATGCTCGAGGCGGAAATCAGCGAGTTCGAAAGCAAGTCCGCCAACATGTCCAACTGGGACGCCCGCAAGCTGGCCAAATCCCTCCTCGGCCACGACATCTACTACTCCTGGGAGATCCCGCGCACGCGCGAAGGCTTCTACCACTTCCGCGCGGGCGTCCCCGCCGCCGTCAAGCGCTCGCTCGCGTTCGCGCCGTACGCGGACCTCCTCTGGCTCGAGACCAAGCGCCCGGACGTCCAGCAGGCCGCCGGCTTCGCGAAGCAGATCCGCGACGTGCACGAGGGTAAATGGATGGTCTACAACCTCAGCCCGAGCTTCAACTGGCTCGGCGAGGGGTTCACCGAGGACAAGCTGCGGAACTTCATCTTCGATCTCGCCAAGAGCGGCTTCGTGCTGCAGCTGATCTCGCTCGCGGGCTTGCACTCCGGGGCGACGATTACCTGTGAGCTGTCGCGGCGGTTCAAGACGGACGGCATGCTGGCATATGTAGACTTGGTCCAGCGGCGGGAGAAGGAGCTGAAGTGCGACGTTTTGACGCATCAGAAGTGGTGAGTAACAAAGTTCTACCCTGTGTGCTGCGCCGGGCTGACGGATGGAATCACTCTGCAGGAGCGGGGCGAACTACCTGGACGGGATCCTGTCGTCGATAGCGAGCGGCAGCTCGAATACCAGCTCGACGGGCAAGGACAGCACGGAACACAGTAAGTGTATCCACTCCCCTCAGCAATCGTATATACGCTAACCTGTCCGACTGGATTCAAAAAGGCTTCTAGATGAACGTACAGCCATGTCACATATACTGTAAATTGAACACGCATGTACCAATACTACAATCGATCATAGCATTTACCACAGTCTCGAGCACACTAAAACAGTCATGCATGCAATCCGCGCAACAGGTGAGAATGAAAAGAGGTTAGAATTGAGAGACGCCTGCTATGTACGCTAAAACTCATGGGTATCCATCCACTCGCGGAAACTCGTCAACTTGACGCCTTTCTCCGCATTATACGTCCCGTCCGCATCCCACGAACACCCGACGCCCTCGCCGAACACCAGCTGGTACCGGCAGATCTGGTTCTCCGGGTCCGACTGGACGTTCTCCCGCAGCGTCTTCAAATCCAACACCCGCCGCTGCACCACTCCCCCCCACTTCTCCTCGATGGCATCTGCAATGTCCCCGTAGCTCGCCGTCTCCCCTGCGATCCGCACGACGCCGTCCCCGCGCTTGTCCGCGAACCGCTCAAAGACGACATCCGCCGTCATCCGGCCGATATCCTCCGCCGCTGTCAACGTCACTTTATTCTCCCAGCCGCCGAGCGCGGTCACCGTGCGCTCCTTCCTATCGACGATGCCAAACGGCTCGAAGAAGACAAAGCTGGCGAACAGGCCGTTGCTGACGATATTCCACGCCATGCCGCCGCTGTTCTCCTCGCGCAGGATCCGCCGGATGCCGTGCTGCTCTGCGAACAGGCCGTTACCCGCAACGGGGCCGACGGCATCGTAGTCCACGCCGAACTGCCAGGGGATGAAATACTTGACGCCCGCCGCCATCGCCGCGCGGACAACCTTCGTCGGCACGCCCGGGGCGGCAAACATGCCTGACGCGTGGAGGACGGCTGTGAACGGCTTGAATGCGGCGGCGAGAGCGTCTGCGCTGGCATCGGCCAGGTCGAGCGGCAGCCAGCGCACGTTCGCCTTGTCGAGGAGGGAGTACTTTTCCGGCTCGGACTGCGGGAGCGATGCGATGGTCTGCGGGCGCGCGAGGACGGTGATTGTGGTGAAGGCGGGCTTGGCCGGGTGGGCTGTCAGGCTCTTGATGAGTTCGAGGCCGAGCTCGCCGTGGCCGATGACCAGGATGGAGGGGCAGTGGAAGCGGCCCATCGTATGTTAAGTTTTATTCGGCGGTTGGTCGATACGACGCGGTAGAAATTGTAGAATTGTAATTATATTCCCGAATCGGGTGCGATACGAAGTATGACTATACGATATTATATGACGTCTTGTAATGATGATAAGAGTGTCGAGAAATCTCCAGATATTGTACCGTGAGAGGTCCTGCCGTTTAAATCTCACAGCCCTCGGATCGAAGTCAGCGCTATTATATTATATCTCCCCACCACCTGGGCAAGTACCAGGCAGGTAGGTACTTAAGTAGGTACCCAAGACCCAGGCGGGTAAGCACAGGCTACCCGGTATCTCCATCTGAGAAAAGTTAATCCCCCAACAATGCATCGCCGACGCTGGCAGCGCTCCTTGGCCGGCCGCGGGCCGGATGACAATTGCGCGGAGTTAAACCGCGGAAGAGCCGAGCGGAACGTTAAAAGTTATTACCACGTACTGCCCAATTGCCCAATGCAAAAACTACCTGCGCTTCGCTGCTTATTCTCCCCTCCAGGCCCGCCTTGTGATACATTATACATTATACATACATTATACACAATACATCCCATCCGTACGAATGCAACAGTTCTGGCAGATAGAAATGT
The DNA here is from genome assembly GCA_020064725.1 of Drechslerella dactyloides. Classification (NCBI taxonomy): domain Eukaryota; kingdom Fungi; phylum Ascomycota; class Orbiliomycetes; order Orbiliales; family Orbiliaceae; genus Drechslerella; species Drechslerella dactyloides. The sequence continues at coordinate 1,981,433 of JAGTWJ010000017.1, forward strand.
CACGACACGACATGATGTGACAAACGATGCTGGTGCCGAAAGAGGGAATCTGGGTGGGAAATGGTCCGCCGGCCGGGCATCCCAGCCAGCCCAGCTAACCTAAGTCCGCGCCGTAGTTACAGCTATTTCCGGCACAATCTCCGCTCAACTTCTCGTTACATGCCGACTCGGCTGTCTGCAAAATACCACACTTGCATGATGCATGCATGCAGGTGTGTAGGCTGGCAGGCAGCAGATATCGATAGCCGAGCTCAGGGTTTCGTTTGTCATTGAATTACTTGATATATCGATAAGATCTCGTCGAAACGGCGCAGAGTCCATGGCCATGCATGGCGTGATATATCAGATGAACAGCTTTGTGAGAGATTGCCCACGGGTGTATGGGCATATTCGAATTCTGCGGATATTGGGAAGAAAGCTACTATATTCACATTGAACACACGAGTCCCACCCCGGGAAGCTAAAGAGGCGGTCACGTAACGTTATATCTCTATCTCTATCTCTATCTCTATCCGGATATCCGGTTAGTCGATCAAATATATATAACAGGCATCAATTGCAACCTATCAATTGCAACTCGGTCGGATGCTCTAGCTTGATATTCTAAGAAAGCTACCGTTTTATACTAACATTCCTCTCCACAATGATTACTTCTCGCCATTTTTAATGACCGACATTGAACTATTGCCTTACCTAAGCTTGGTCTCGTAAACCAGATCCACCCTGTATACTACTGTGCGGGTTTGGCTTGCGAGAGTACCTTACCTTGATTCATGTTGACGTACTTTGGATTTTCAAGTTGTCTTACCTTCAATAGTCTTAACTTATAATCTCTTACCCTACCTTACTTTGTATTGATTTCTCAATCCAAGACCTATGTCCAACTTCCAGTTAGTCATCAAGAAGCTTTATAAAAACGAAACGTAAACGATCAAAAAACAGAAACCTGAGCCTTATGATCCGAGGCCCCCTTTCTGGCCGCCGGAACCCTTCGCACCGAACTTGATCGCATAGGTCGTAATGCCGTGTGAATGGAGGCCTGTTTCGAAGTCCTCATGGAACGTTAAGTCTTTTGTAATAAAAACAAGACCTCGCGCTTTCGCCTCACAAGCCAGAGCCAAATCCGCCCGGCTCTTTGCGAGCGTGTCGCGCCAAGCTAGAGAGCACAGCGATATCATATGATGTTTAGCATTGGCATCTACAATCAAATACAGCATTCAACACAACTCGGACGAATGTCTTACCCTTCTTCCTCTGCAGTTTGATATCTTTTATATCGGCAGCAGAAGCTGTATTTTGGAGCGCGGAGGCTTCGAGCCTCGCCTCTAATTCACTCTTCAGGACTTCACAGCAAAGCTTCGTGCTTTTTGGTGTGTCGCAAAGCCCGTGCAGGATATCAATATTGTGTTTAGATAATTTCGTGACAATATCGTCATACTGATATCTGGCTAGTGTGTAGGAGCTCGACATAAACTCGAGCACTGAGAAGCTCGATATCGCTATTGTGGCTGAGTGCTTCTGGATTCTCGCAAGCCATCCCGGAAGCTTATGAGCCTTGATGATGGGACTCAGCAAATTCGAGTCCAGTATTACGCCTTTTGCCTTTATACGGCCTGCGAGAAAGCTGTTCTCGTCGACAGCAGGGCCCGTGGTTCTGAAATCGACTAGGAGTTCACGCTTTGACCCGTAATATCGTGCGTTCAAGGGTAAAACTCCGTGGTGCGGCGAGAATTTACTGAGGGGGCCTTGCAGCCGCCCAGGCATACGTCCGATTAAACCCAGCATTTTTGCTCGAATCTAGATCGAGACGAATATATTAGTCTAGCTAAGGAATCTCGAATACAGTAGGATCTATACGCTCTATAAATCTACGGAGCACACTGCTTCGCCTTCGTCAATCGGTAATGGCACTGGCTAAGCCTTTTAGAAACTCCTAGGATACATACTTGGAAGTTCATACCTAGGTATGGAGGGAATCAAAACCGCAGACACGTTTATATCTTCCGACGTGCCTAGAGAGCTTCGCGATAGGTTTAAGGTTAATACAATTCTATCGTCCCAGAAGTGATGCGAGATATGATATCTCAGGCTGATTGAATAAGTACTTATAAATTAACATTTACATCGCCAATCAAACATGCATCGTCGACGCTGCTGCGGTAAACGCGTCGACGTCGATCTGATACCTCGTTGATCAATTGAACTCAGCCTTATTACTCTTAGTGTGATTGCCTCGCAATGGACCTCAATGACAACCGGAAGTTCAAATCTACAAATTATAATATTAACATTATTCTCACATGCATGTGTGCGGGCGACTGTCGGCGTTGCCCAGGCGCGGACTACAGTGGAAGTTACATGCTAGGGCCGATAAACTGGACTACTAGTAGTTACCTAGGTACCTACCTAGGTACTTACTTAGATATTACTAACTACAGCTACTTGAAGGGTAACATATTTGTCTCGTGAACCAGACCGCTAATACTTGGGCCGGAGCTCGGAGGCGTATATCGGTTAATACCCATACCTTCGTTAGTTCACTCAGTAGGCTACGACAGTCCTAGCCAAAAGCGCGAGACAAGTGCTTGGTAAAGTAAACCCGGTCATTTACTCACTCACATGTGCGTATGTATAGTAAGTATCCAACCTGGAATAAATTGAGTGATTGTATCTCAATATAGCTTGTGGAAAATGACTACCATTGACTCTCATCCGTGGGCTAGATACATGTATACGCACCCAAATATCTGCTTTCAAATTCCAATCGATTAATCCAATTCTAAATCTTCCTCGAACTCTTCCAGCTCTGCAGCCGTATCTGCTCCTCTGGATCTAAGGACAGCATCTTGGAGCAAAGGTTCCGGCAGCGCGTCGATATCGTCCCGCTCAACAAATCCTTCTTCAATCATTTCAGTCATCCACTCCCAGAGGAATGATGACGTTAGAGGATAATAGTGCGGGGGGGGACTTTGAACTTCCGCTTCTTCTTGCTTTATCAGGTATCTGAATGCTGGCGAATGCGCATATAAAGCCTCCCAAAGCCTATATACCTTGCAATTGATGCAAGCTTTGAATATGTCGTAACACCTCCATTGACGGACTCCGCGAGTATTGAGATTATTGTACCAGATGGCGTCGGGTTTGGGTACATTAATCGTTAGAGGGCCTTTTGTGACGAGGTCGAGGTGTTGTAAGAAATCCAACGGATGTACGAAAGCCTTTTTGGACGACATACCGGCATATGCTATATTGAGAGCATTTATGCCAGATTTGGTACATCTAACGTTCGCTTTTCGTAGTTCAGCTACTATAACGGTGGACACGAGTGCACGTTGTCGGGTCGGCCCGTGGCTGAATCGTCGAATGGAACCCATGTTTTGCAGGACGGCCGTCCGCATTCGGCCCTGCATGAGATCTGGTGCCCGAGTGTTCGGTGATATCAAGAAACCCCTGAGAGGGTTGCCGGTGAGCAGCTTTGAAGTCATTCTCATCTGGGGCTTGCGGGTGATCGAGCGGTGATAGTAGTTGACAGTGGTGTACTGCTTTGCGTATCCGATATGCTCTATTTTCGAAGAACTTTATTCCTGGACAGCTGTCGAGAAGTTAATTGTACACCTGTTCGTATATCTCGAGAGCCCCCGCGTCACAAAGCACTTACATCGGAACGTCCGGAACAATAAAGTTTGAATCGGCAAAACACCCCATTGATAAAGCTTATAAAGGGGGAATGCAACCGAAAGCGACAATATGCCTACAGCAGGTGCAAAGGAAACGTGGAACCTCAAGTAGAACGATTTACGAATGCGGGGGTCCTAGAATTCCTGTTATAAACATTTCTAATCACATAACGACGCTGGGCTAACTTGATTAAATCGAAATTTCAAAGCTTTAGGTTATGGTACGTTACATATGTTAAGTACATCCTTTCTAAGTACAACTTGCATACTCCGTTGCCTGTCTGAAAATACCACACATGCATATCTACAGGCGTGCAGCATATATCGGTGAACTAACTCAAGCTTTATCATTGCATTTTACGTGATAGAATTCCGTGGAAATGGCGCTGGAACCATACCATTCAACTTTGCATATGCATTTACGAAATTCAAATCTTCGGGGAAATGAAAGGTGGATATCACAGGTGCGAAGGGTATAACAAGAATTATAATTATTCAATTCCCAAAGCCTATCGCTGAACGAGCACTACAACCAAAGAAGACAGTACAAAAAACAAAGCAATACAGCAGAAACCGGTGTCAAAACACCACAAAACCACCGTAGCAGAAACCAGTTGGTAAGTAATACGAGAACGTAAGAGAAAAAGAAGCGAAATAGGCAGATTTCTATCGTATCGTCATAAGAACGGGCCGGCCAAGTTCAAAGCGTCGACGCCGCCTGCCAATCACGGGAGCTGAGTATCCAAGGCGAACAGCTTTCGCATCCAGTCTGATATTTTCACGTTGCTTTAACTGCTGACTGGATGTTGGAGCATTGATCGTCTCTTCTTGGAGGCTCCCATGGGCGGCGGCGACTAGATCCTAGAGGTCGTTGCCCTTGAGTGGTGCATTCCATGGCTGCGGCGACGGTGGCGGACGCGGTTGCAAGTCAGGCAGCTGACGATGATCATCAGGAAGTCGACGATTCCTATTAAGTGCGAGGAGATGCGTTAGCACACTGTCATTTTCATGGAGACTACTAGGAAGAGACGCTGGCTTACCGTTGACAACTGCGGTTATCGCGCGCCCAATGGCAGAGATGACGGCCATGATGGCCCGGCCGATGGCACGGAGAGCATCACCAATCTAAGAGAAGAAGGAGCTGTCAGCAGGCTGTTCACCTGTAGTCAGACATAGAGGATGCGATGCAACGTACGCAGCTAACGACGGCACCCATGTTGAAGGTTGAGAGTATTCAAGCTGAAAGTTTTGAAGGTTTTATTCGAGTAATTGATATGGAGGAAGAGTTTTCTTATCAAGAAGTCTGTACTTGTTGGAGAGGATGAGGATGATGTTGAGGTTGGATATCTGATGGCGCGTGCTCAACTGCAGGAGGCGGCAAGGTGTATTTATACAGACGCGAAAGCGGGGAGGAGCTGTGGCCGGCAACGGAAACCTTGCTGCGGCTTTCTCGAAGGTGCGCAACATACATCATCATTTGGCTCTCAGGCGAATACGTCGTCATTACTCGCTCAGCGGTCGCGCGCCGTTTCGCCGTGACGTCACAGAGCTGTTCGGCGCTCGGCAACGCCCGCAGAAAAAGCTTGGCACCAGACTCTGGCAGCTTCTTATCCAGGAACTCGGTCTGGCGACAGGCTGGCAGCAGCGCTAGCCGGCGGCCATGTGAGCTTCATGTCGTATGGACTACTTCCAATCGAGCGAGGTTGGCAGCGTCCCAAGAACTGCAAGTTTGGTACCATGTTCTGGGCTGCTGCTCGCTTGTCGTCATCGATGCATCCCCCCGCCGCAATTTTCATCTGCTGCCGCAAAGCAGTGTCGCACCGCTGGCAAAAAACCTGCAGCCACCCCGGCATCTATACTTACCAACTTGTTCATATGGCATCACTGGGCAATGGCGACTCTGTCCCGGATCGCTGTTCCTGCCGCAATGCGTCTGTGCAGCCTCGTGGACGCCACCCCTGCGGGCTCGTTGTGTCTCTCAATACCTCATTAGATCCTTGCGTCAGTGTCTATCCATCACTAGCCACAAGCATCGGCATCATGCATCTGAATGCGCCACGAACGTCTAATCGGACTACACAAACCGGAGCTTTACTGCGTGCACGTGTGCACTCTTGGCCGCGATCTTCAATCAACTCGTAAGCTCTTCACGAATGGCCGGTTCACGAGCCACACTCGCTTGTAACCCGATTGCCACAGTGGCACAGTTATCGAACAAACCCAAATGTTGGCACACTGATATTGGGCAAGGAGCAGTTTTGAGAAGCTTCGCGTTGGTACCGACTGCGTCTGGACAACGGGATGTTTGATATGGCCATGTTGCCGTATACGTATCTTCGTCTGAACGGTCTAGAACAGTGGCAATATGCTAACGACATGGTATTTATTTGATATCTTCTTAAAGCGTGTCCGTATTCAGGCCGTCTTGAACATCATGGAGCTTCCGCGTTTGTAAAGCTGCGGTCAGACTGCGAGAGGTGTGCTTGGCCAAGCCAGAAATCCCCGTAAGCATTCGATTGGTGTAATTCATCCGCTGTGGGACATCACGATATCTAATGTCAGCACAATGGTGGCACCCGGCAGGACGCGTATCACAACTGCCGTGAAGCGTCAAGACGTGAGCATGGGCTCAATCCCGACGCGAGGTCCCGCCGCAAGATATCACAATACCCACTGTCATCGCCTCGACAGTTTCCGTCGCACGATAGCATGGAATTTATGAATGCTGCTGTTGAATCTCATGCGGATGGCGCTTGGCAAAAAACATTGCAGCCACCAACAGGGCAACCCCCAGCGATGCTTCTCGCCCATTGGCCGTGCGCTCTGATTACTGAGCACCGAGGCTCCAGCTGGTCCCTGCTTACATATCTCGCGATTGATAGCGCGCCTGGGCGCCTTCCTATAAAAGGTCTCTGCGGGGCCGCGGCCACGATAGCGTGGCTCTCGCAGCTTCCAACCTCTCGATAATTTACTGAAGTTTCGCACCTCCGCCTTGACGTCCAGCAATCGATTTCGCTCTATCGGTATATCGCGACGCCATGCTTGCCGGCGCGGTGCGAAAACTCGACGCCATCAAGCTGCCGGGTGGCGGTCATCTCCGCATCGCCCAAGATGAGGACCACCTCTCGCAGTTGCAGGAGTCGCACAAGGACCCTGAATTTCGCTTCACCATCCACGGCTCTCAGGACCATGTAAGCACAACATCGGCATTAGCAGTGTACTGCCGAATGTACTTAAATAAACTCTATGTCAACGCTGTACATATATACACATAAAATACACGTCAATATGCATACTTATTGTGAATCTTGGGACATTAGATATCGGCGCTGAAGGAGTCGAAGGAGCACCACCAGAGCCTTACAAATGCTCTCCGCGAACGCCACCCCGAGATCATTGGCGAGATGGACCGCCTCCAAGCGCAGATGGACGAGATTTCTCACGACCTGCACGCCATCACCAAGCACGATGTCCACCTCGAAGCGAACTTTAGCAAATTCGGATACTCTGCTAATCTCAGGACCCATGTTCGAGAAGATTCGGAAGATGACAACAATTCTACCGTCATTCGAGTCTGGAAGTGAGGGAATCTTAAACATGCATATGGCCAGAGACTCTTGGCTAATCCGCATCACCGTAGGCGTCCCGTCATTCGTCAGTATTTCCATAAAGGGCTGCTTTGGAGGGCGCGCGAGGAGGAAAAGGTAGCCAGCTGCGAGTTATTCGTTGGTAAGCCGATGTCATAATCCTAAAATATTATTCCAGTAGAATCTAATTGGAATGCAACTTAGACCTCTTGTACGTTGGTATATTGGCCCTCATCGGGGACCGCGCTTCAGAAGAACCAACAGCAAAGTCATTCCTATGGTTCTGCGTAAGTCCGAACTGCTAGTCGTTCTGAATAATACGATTCCTGACACTGGGCATAGATCACCATGATACCTTCCTACAAGCTATGGAATGACATCGGCATGATTGTCAGCTGGTTCGAAACTGGTCAGTATCCTGAGTCTCTTCGAACATTGGAAAGCTCAATTCTTCGCATTGCTAACGGATCGCTGGCCTCAAGACGACATTGTGCAGCGCAGCGCGATACTGTTCATTCTGGCCTGCTTGTTTGGATACACCACGAACATATTCTTCGCAGAAACGACAACGTACACGCAAATGGTAGCATTCTACCTGACCGCGCGACTCTTTAACGCTGCTACCCTGTAAGTCTGCCAAGGTCTGGGTATTAAAGCTTGTCTGGGTGTATACTAATTAACTGATTGACTTTTGGTAGGGTCGTTGGAGCTCTTCTGCTCCCAATGGTGAAGTACACGTTGTATGGCAATGCACTCTTCATCGTGATCCCTTCTGCCATCTGGATTGGCAGCATCTACGTCGACATTCCGAACCGATACGCCTTGATTTGGATTGCGATATTCTTGGGTAAGGCTGAATAAAGTCAATTTTTGGGTATTCCGATCGGTATGCTGACCAGCTGTCACCGTTGTTTAGATCTCACAATGCAAGGTTTCCTGGTCATGGGCATGCGCGGTGTTCCGTTTATCCCAAAGAAATGGAGCCAAAAGATTCAAAGCCTCTTTGAGTTCTATCCAGGTAATTTTGTGAACATTGCAATGGAGCATTTGTGTTATAAGTTGATGTATCTGACTATTTCTCTCCAGCATTGAACATCGAACATAAAACCGAGCGGACGGGGGCCTTTGTCTCCCTCGTCTTTGGCTACTCGGTCGTCGCCTTGCTGTTCCAGAATATCGCCCACTTTGGTATCAACGCCTTTTTGGGCAAAGCGCTCCTCGGCCTCCTACAAGCATACTGCTTTAACACCATCTACTTCGATATCGATGGATCCGGACACGAGCTCCATGCCATCCGTCGGAAATCGTGGTCAGCATTTCTTTGGATCAACGCCCATCTACTATTCATCCTCAGTTGGACCATTGGAGGTGCCGGTTTATCTAAGCTAGTTCTGGCACACGACTGCCAGGATACGCATGTGGAAGACCTTTACCATACCTACGAGGAAAGGAGCTTCGAGCACCTGGAGGAAAGCCTCAGGTGGTTCTACTGCGGTGGAATCGGTAAGTCGTCTGTCGCACAAACTTCGGAAGGCCGAGGGCGCTAACTTTTCGGTTATATGTAGCCGTCGCTTTGTTCAGCATGTCGTTGGTCTCCATGTCGCACTTGCACAAAACAATCTACACGCAGAAGATTCCCAAGCGGTATAGACTGATATACCGGATCATTGTCTGCATCATCTGGTTGTGTCTTCCTACCGCGAAGGAACATCTGAACTCTCTCCATATGATCTCGATCACCACGGGCATGACTATCTCCATCGTCGCCTTGGAGATCTATGGAACTAGCTGCAGAGAGGACGTCATGTTTGGCGCGAAGAAAACGTGTCCTTATATCTGCGACGCGGAGCTGTGCAAGCGGCGGGAATCGGATCAGAGCTCTCTGGAGACAGCGGTCGATCCCGAGAAAGGTGGTCGCAAGAATTCGAGCGAATATGTTTTGAAGGACGTTTATGTGCCAGTTGATGTTCAATGAGTGGTGCGGGCGTATTTCTTGGAAGGTTGGAAAAGCGAGGTCGATTACTAATGACTAATGTGATAATGAAATTGGGAGATACGGATTGATAGAATCATAGAATGACGGCGGTTTTGCTTTACTTATGATAGCTATAGTTGGGTCGAGCTAGCTAACTTTGAGAATGGCGATAATCTATTACTATCTATAACTACTTGCATATATAGCTTATGGCATTCGATTCGTAATATTCCTATTGGGTGATATGGTACCTTCTGCAAATACTGCCCCGCTCGTATGATCATAGGATGCCACCGCCTTCCCACTCATCGTCAGTCTTCTCAAGGTGCTTCCTAACCGACTCCATAACAGCGCCGACAAGCCTCGGGGGAAATGCATTTCCGACTGCAAGATCACTCATCTGTCAGCGGGTCAAAGATCAATTAGAAAGGAATCAAGCGAAGATTAACATACTCTGCCGCATCTTCTCTCCTTTCTTGCCATGGAACCGATGATCCAACGGAAACGACTGCAGGCACGCCAGCTCTCTCAGTGTAAATTTCCTGTTCCGCGATGGATGCAGATTGTACTCGCCGCCGCCGCACTTGATTGTTGACCGGAACGGTTGATCCCATTCGTGCGGCGGCAGTTTGAGCGAACTCGGCGCCACCGTCTCTAGAATCTCAATGTCGTGGTCGGACGCGTACCGTGGGATCCGCCCGATGGCTTCGCGGAGTGTCACGGCTGGCCGGAGACCCACTGGCACCGGCTCAAATGGGTTCGCGCTGTAAAAGTGGGTTGGACTCGGGAAGTCTGCCAGCGTTTCGCCGGGGCTACATGTCGAACATTGAATTAGTAGGCGTGCCGATATATTTCATACACAAAAGAGAGTGGAAAAGATATGACTGGATCTGACTGTGCATATGCCATGCGAAGACTGACCAACATGCAATTATCACGAGTCGCTTTCGTTTCGACGGGACACCATACACAGCAGCATTCAGAACACCGTATTTGACACTATACCCCATCGACGTAAAGTCACCAAGCATGCACTTGAAATGCCCTACCGAACGACTGAGTCCGATCAGCCCGTCGGTCTCCTCGACCGTCACAGCACGCGGCCGGCATGAATTGAGCGTGTTCGGGACGACAAAGAAGCTCGCCTCGTTCTTTTCGTCGTTGCGGCCGGGGATCGTGCGAGCCCATGAGAAGAACTGACATGGCGGGGACAGGTGTAGGAGGTCCACATGCGTCGTTCTCTTGCTGTGGCGTGAGACGAATTCATGGACGTCTTCCTGGTAGCCGATGCTGAAACCGAAATTTGTGCGCCAGGCGCTGATGGCGGATTCGTCGTGATCGACGCCCCAGCGGACTTTGAAGCCGGCCATTACCGCGCCGCTGGTTGCCCCACCGGCCCCGCAGAAGGCGTCGCCAAAGGTGTATCGGCGGCGAGGTTTCTGTGGCCGTGAGGGGACGAGGGTGATTTCACAACTGTTGGGAGAATCCGCGAAGATCTCTACGGTGGAGGTGGTGAGGTCGATGATGCTCATGTTGGATGGATGCTTGGAATCATGCTCGGATTCTACTTCATCCTGATCTCGAATTATAATCGGAGATGGCGCACGCCTGGTGATGTCCTCAACAGCTGTGATTTCCTCATCTAGGTCGATGACGGTGGAGAAAACTATTGGGCTCTTTGACGGACTGGGAGAGCCCACCCGGTCTTCGTCGTCAATTAATATTGGAGTCGGCGCTGGTTTTGCCTCTGTATCCTTGACGATGGACTGTTCTTCGAGATCAATCTTCTCAAACGCGGTTATCGTGCTCCCGGAAGGGCTAGAAGCAGCAGGCGGTTGCCGATGCATCTCTTCAACAGGGCCACTTTTACACTGCGCTGGCTTCTCATCCGGCTCGTCGTCCGGAATGCTTCTCCAGGACCTAGAGAGCTCCATATCACTAGCTCTATAGTCTGGATCAGCCTCAGTTTCGGCCAGCCGCCGAATATAACCCGTTGCTCCAAGCTGTTGCATGCCCGTGTTCCCGTTGATATTGTCTTTGATCTTCGCCTTCCAGCGGCAGATGAGCCGGCCGTATACATCGTCCCTTGCGTCCTCGTACGACTTGCGGACAGTCTCCCGGCCGAGGAGGTTCGTGAGGATGATTTCACGGATGTTGACGACATCTGACGCGCGGACTTCTGCCTTCTCGCGCAATAGTGCGATCTCACCCGCGGTTTTGGGTAGGATGCCGTCGAGCTCGCGGTGGCGGCGGAACAGAGGACCTTGAATCCATGTCTGCGACATCTCCGTTCGGTCCTTGTAGACTTCGACGCGATGGAATATCTTCTTGATCCGCATAAAGTAGCCGCCGCCCAGAAGCGAGCGATCCGAAAGCATGGTGCCATACTGGAGCTGGACGCCAACCTGCGGTTCCAGGAGGAGGCCATTGATCTTGAATTGGTCGATCGAGGTGTCAGTTGTCTGGACTGCGGCGTTTTTCTTAGAGCGTTTGCGGCTGCCGCTGGCAGTATTCCGAGGCCGACGGGGCCGCTCAGGTTCCCTAGATATAGCTGCTCCCCGGCGGAGTCGCGTTAGCATGGAATGCAGCAGCTAGTTTGCAATTACGTTGGGTATATATACACATACAAGTACAACGTTCAAAGATCACGTCATCTGAGCTATCGTCGTCGCTGTCGCTTTCATCGTCCGAGATGAAGATGGCAAGGTCGGGGTCAGGACTGCCATCGTCGGACCCAAACGTATCTCCGATCACCGTTTCGGAGCGGGCAGGTGACGCAGCATCCTCGTCTATAATTACGATATCTTCTGGATCCTCAGATGCATGGGTCTGGGAGCGGGTGTCCGGGCTATCAAGTAGCATGCAGTCATCATCTGCATCTGAATCTGAATCTTGACGGAGACATCAGATTTCAGTATGTAGTCGTCGTGATTGTAAGTGGGAGCGGTTTCGGTCCTACCGTCGATATGGATCACGGTAGGCTGATCGTCTTCATCTAGAAGGTGTGATGCGGTGTGTTAGCGCGTAGGAGATAGATTGTGGGGGTATTGAAGTTCCTACCTCCCAGATCTATCACTTCGAACAAGCTCATGTCAAAAGTTGCAAACTGGTATGCTCGCAATCAGTGATATAGCCGGATGCGGTCTAACCAGCAACGTCGTGCAGCTCAATTGGTGGATTGCAGGATTGGAGTACGAGCGATCTGAGCTGACAAGGGTGTTCATTTTGGTGAGATATTTAGGAGATAGTGATATGGCGACAAAGCTAGAGAATGTTCTAGTGGATGCTGGTTATCTATGTAGCTGGAGTGTCTAGCTCCACCTTTGATACAATCCCACATGTTAAATCCAGCCTTCCTGAGGAGCTGGTCCGAAGTTGGCTGACGGTATCGGTTATAGTGTCAGTTGAAATGGCTTGTGTTGCCCACGTTGTACTTTTCCAACCATGGATTCGGCTTCATCTCGCCATCCGAACTTTGGCGCTTCAAGAATCCGAAATCAGTTGGTCAGCGATTGAGTTCATTACTACGAAAGTAGAAGCTCGTCTCGGATAACAAGAGCTTGTAATATCGATGTCCTTAATATGATGCAGCTAAGTCGCTGAGGAACTTCGGCATCTGCGAGGTCGCACCCCGTTGGCAGACGTGACTGGGCAACGGCGAACAGCCGTTTGGGTTTCAGATGGCGCCCTTCAAACAGCTCGCGACTCAGACTGCGCCAGTCCGTCGTCATTGCGAACCCCGCCGGCAGAAAGGGCGTATCGAAGCCGATAATGCACATGCCACAGCGGTCTACTGCATATGTTTTGCTAGGCGACGCTAGTCGGCGCACTTACTTGATCGCGCAACTGGCCATATGCGTGCATTGTGTATCTGGTGCAGTCGCATGTCGCACATTGACGACGCATATCAGATCAGACGGCCCCGAGTCAATTAGTGGATCTGAATCGTCTGCGACTGGCCGGGTCAACTGGAACCGAAGCAGATGCCAGAAAAAGACTCCATAGACAATCGGGTCCGTTTAAAATGCGGGTCGTGGGCCCATCGTTTTCCTTCCAGAGATCTCTTCGTCTAACTCTTCTAGATGCTGCTGCGCCCGCTTGGCCTTTGAGGCTCCTTCCACTCGTTCACTTCGTCACTCATTTTCGTTTGCTTCTGTCTTCGAATTCTCTCAGCGCCTTTGGCAGGCATTTGTCTAAGCATCTCACTCCGACTCTTCTAGAGATTCTCTACCATACCGATAGTTCGCGAGTGTTCAAGATCCAACTGGTTTGGGAATTGTAACGTTATCCAGAATCTGTCAAATTGAACTCGTCAAGATGAGATATCAGACGATCGCATGCTTTGTCGGCAGTCTCGTTGCTGTCGCTAATTGCCAATCGGTCATGGACCCTGCATGGGGAGTCGGTAAGTAGATTCCGTTCGTCGAAGCATAACCGGAATTATGGCTAACCATCCTCTTGTTTAGGCCACTTTGGAGGCGTCGTTGGTGTCTGGTCTAGAAGCTCAAGCTCAAGCTCAAGCTCAAGCTCAACTTCAATCTACTCCAGTCCCACCTCATCATATAAGGCAATGATGGCAGGAATGGCAGCGGTCACTCCTTCCAGCATCCCGGTCCCCACGACTTCCTCTATCCCGACAACATCCAGCACGTCCGTTGCGACGACGCAGTTCATTCCTCCGCCGCCGGTGCCCACTTCTGCTGAAGAGGAATACGATTCGACGAGCACCACGTATGTGACGATCACGTATACCGTGACCGTTGACGAGCCGGAGCCTACGGCTTAAATCATGAGGGTGAATTGCTCCCAAGTAGATGCGGATTATAGCACGCGCGCATTGAATTTGGCTATTGGCCTGTTGGATAGTTCAAGCAGTCATCTTTGTATCGTCGCGCTATTCTTGTATGTAACCATATTTAAGCCTGGCCTTGGTTCTTAGGCGAAGGCGTCTCTGTATTTAAATCGTGATACCCGAATGATAGCATGGTTGATGTTTCCGATCCGGTTGTTGAGAAAGCCTGAAAGCGAGGTTGTAAGTGGCAGAGTTGACGACATGTTGAGTGTGTGAAAGGGCCTAGCTCACGCGACAAGGAAGCGGACACGCGAAACTTAACCCAGCCGCGTGCCCGCCCGATAGATCAACTCAGCCAATGTCACCCCTAGGACCCTTCAAATACCGCCGTCGTTAGTAGGAAGAGGAAGATGGCCCTGCATCCGTCCACAGTTCTCGAGTGGGTCCAAACCGCTTCACCCACATCCGCTGCGATTGCCTCGTTGGCCATTGCCCTTTCCCTCTGGCTGGTTATCGCCTGGTCTTCTGAGAGCCCAGACTACGAAGAGTTCACGGTCCCGCTCCCGCTCGCACTCGAGGAGGGTTATGTTGGGAAGCAACTGAACGCGCCTTCAGTCAAGGTCCGACTGTCCCGTGGATTCTACACTGCCCGCAACTTAACAATTGAGCATGGAGAACTAATATTCTGCATTGAAAATTTTTTCGTTTCGTGTAGGCTGAAGATAACCGGATCCAATGTTATGCGCCGGCTACTGGTCGCTTACTCGACGTGCTAACACCCGCCTCCGCAAACGATATTGATACTGCTATTGCCAAAGCTGCCGAAGCACAGAAGCAATGGGCTCGGACGACCTTCAAACAGCGACGCAAAGTCCTTCGGACACTGCAACGATACATCTTGAAGAGTCAGGATATCATAGCGAGAGCGGCGTGTCTTGATTCAGGAAAAACGAAGATTGATGCCTTTTTCGGCGAAATCCTAGTCACTGCAGAGAAGATCAATTGGCTGCTCAAGCATGGCGAGAACGTCCTCCGGCCGGAGAGGCGAAGTGTCCCTTTCTTGATGATGTACAAGACAGCGGAAGTCCGCTATGAGCCGATGGGTGTCGTTGCGGCCTGCGTCAGCTGGAAGTAAGTCTTCGGGAATACCTCTTATTTGGCAAGTTCTTGTTATTAACCAAGTTTTAGTTACCCCGTACGTAGTGAAATCACCCTAGATTTTGAACGGCATGTGGATAGTATACTAAATACGCAATGTGCATTCAGTTTCACAACCTCCTTGGCCCTATTGTGAGTTCAATATTCGCAGGAAACGGCATCATAGGTGAATCTACTTGTTCCACGTCGTGGCGCATATCTGGAGACTGACCCTAGAATAGTCAAGGGATCTGAGAGCACGGCTTGGAGTAATGCTTTCTTCTTGAGTATTGTCTCTCGGGCCTTGTCAGCCTGTGGCCACAACCCCGATCTCGTAGCTGTAAGTCAAAGATCATATTTGATGGATCAGATAGATACTAACTCTTTACATAGGGTATCTGCTGCTGGCCCGAAGCTGCGGATCATTTGACCTCCCACCCTGGAATTTCCCACGTCACATTTATCGGCTCACGGCCGGTCGCAAAACTTGTGGCTAAGTCTGCTGCCGCGACGCTACCCGCTCTCTGCGTAGAACTTGGAGGGAAAGATGCTGCTATAATCCTAGATGATGTTACAAATATCCAGCCGCTGAGTTCGGTCCTTGTTCGTGGGGTATTCCAGAGCGCCGGCCAGAACTGCATCGGTATTGAGCGTATCATCGTCCTCCCTAAGATCTATGACAGATTGGTTGAGATATTGGAGTCACGAATCAAAGGTCTACGGGTTGGATCTATACTCGACAACCCCGAAGAGACTGACGTCGGTGCTATGGTCTCTGCGGCCGGCTTCGACAAGCTGGAGAAGCTCATCGAGGACGCAGTTCAAAAGGGAGCAAGACTTTTGGTGGGTGGCAAGCGAATCAATCATCTGAAATACCCACAAGGCCACTACTTCTCACCGACACTCCTCGTCGATGTCACAACAAATATGAATATCGCCAATGAGGAAGTCTTTGGCCCAGTTTGCCTTGTGCTAAAAGCACAGGATGTGTCTCACGCGATTCAGATCGCCAATTCGACAGAGTACGGATTGGGAGGCGCTGTTTTTGGGAAAAACAAGGCCAACTTGAATCGGGTTGCGAACGAGATGAAATGCGGCATGGTTGCTATCAACGATTTCGCTGTCTTTTACCTTGCGCAGCTGCCATTTGGTGGCGTCGGAGGCTCAGGTAAGGACTAGTATTCTATCCTGACACAGTATCGCCGTTTGCACAACCCTTCCTCTAACTACAATTGCCTTGGTGTTTACAGGTTACGGTAGATTCATGGGCGCAGAAGGTCTCCGCTCAGTGTGCAACATGAAGTCGGTTTGCTATGACAAGTATCCAGGGATTTCTACAAGCATTCCACCGCGGGTAGACTATCCGATCCAGGATCGAAGCAAGGCCTGGGATTTTTGCAGAGGTAGGCAACTTCCACCTGCGGTTTGACACCCCGCTAGATCGATGGTCACAGGCTGACAAAAATTTGAACATCTTTGATTGGCGGCTTCTGTAGGCCTGGTGGAATTCTCGGTTGGCATGACGCTCAGTTCGAAAATCGCGGGCCTATGGAGACTAGTCAAGAACTCGTAGCACCCACCGCCAAACACGCCCAGCTAGTAGTTTCTCGACCACTCTTGTCTGTAGTCAATTGCATAGAACAGTAATGTAGCTGAGGACGATAATTATCAAATATGCGTATGAAGCGCATGCCGGACCCGCTATGCATGGCAGGCGCGCTGGTGGCCGAAAACTCGTATACCAAGATAACACATGCGAGCCCGCTCCGGTAGCCCGGTCGCCCGGCTTTCCAACCGCGGCAAGCCGCCCGTTCGCCCACAGAAAATTTGAATTCGGTACTCTCGGCGCACGCTTCTTAAATCCAGCTGATTTCTAGAATATTATCATCCCAGATATCACCATCGCGCGCATCGATAACAATGGCTGTTGGATCGAAAGCAGGACAGGCGACACTTCGCCGGCTCGCCCAGTCGGTAAGTGCTTCACTTTATTGACCGTTAGCCGCGTCTGGCATGTTGGCGGCTAGGAACTCTTTCGCGGCGCATTCACCGCAAACGATGAATACTTACACCTTGCGACTCGCGACAATTGCTGACCGAGTTTGAATCCACTATCAGAGCGTATTCTCGGGCGCGCCAAATCGGTGCGTATCCGCCGGCCGCCGGTATTTGTCTTCGCAACCCGACCTGAAGACAACCCTCAAGGAGGTTATCCCCGCCAAACGCGAATATCTCAAGAAGATCAAGACCGAGTATGGCCAAAAGAGCCTTGGCGAGGTGAAGGTTGAAAATGCCATTGGCGGCATGCGGTGAGTTCTTATATCCGGACTTTCCAGACAGCATTCAAGGATTTCCCGCTGATGCTCACGGCGTTCTAGAGGCATTAAGGGTATGATCTGGGAAGGATCTGTCCTGGACGCCAATGAGGGCATCCGCTTCCACGGAAAGACCATCAAGGAGTGCCAGGAATTCCTGCCGAAGGGTTTGACGGGCGAGGAGATGCTCCCAGAAGCTATGTTCTGGTTCCTCCTCACCGGCAAGGTCCCATCCACGGAGCAGGTCCGGGAATTCAGCAAGGAATTGGCAGAGAAGTCTGCACTGCCAACCTTTGTTGAGAAGATGATGGACAACTTCCCGACGACACTGCATCCGATGACACAATGTAAGGCAGTTTATCGCAAACTCACATACTTGCCCCGGCCTTATTGCTAATATATATCTATCCAACCGACTCTAGTCGCTATCGCGGTATCTGCTCTTAACCACGACTCCGTGTTCGCCAAGGCATATGAGAAGGGACTCAACAAGGCGGATTACTGGGAGCCCACTTTTGACGACTGCATCTCATTGCTCGCCAAGCTACCAACTATTGCCGCCAAAGTCTACCATAACACCTACCAGGGTGGCGGTCAGCTACCGGGTGCGGTCGACCCCAAGCAGGACTGGGCTTACAACTACGCGGCAATGCTAGGCAAGGCCGATAATACTGGCTTCGTTGATTTCCTGCGGCTGTATCTCGCGCTGCACGGCGACCACGAGGGAGGGAACGTCAGCGCCCACACTACACATTTGGTCGGAAGCGCTCTCAGCGACGCATTCTTGAGCTATAGCGCCGGTGTGCAAGGTCTAGCTGGCCCGCTACACGGTTTGGCGGCCCAGGAGGTCCTCCGGTGGATCCTAGCAATGAAGGAGAACATCCCTGCCAGCTACACCGAGAAGGACGTCTCCGATTATCTTTGGAAGACATTGAAATCGGGACAGGTCGTTCCAGGATACGGCCATGCTGTTTTGCGCAAGCCAGATCCGAGATTTGAGGCTCTGATGGACTTCGCGGCCAAGAGACCCGAGATCGTCGCAGACCCGGTCTTCCAGCTGGTCCAGAAGAACTCGCAGATCGCGCCTCAAGTTCTGACTGAGCACGGAAAGACGAAGAACCCGTATCCGAACGTAGACAGCGCGTCCGGCGTGCTCATGCACCACTACGGCATCAAGGAGACCCTCTACTACACCGTCGGATTCTCTGTTTCGCGGGGCATCGGCCCATTGGCCCAGCTCATCTGGGATCGGGCCCTTGGGCTGCCAATCGAGCGGCCGAAGAGTCTGTCGCTCGAGGCTATCGAGAAGCTGGTCAAGTAAGCAGGCGGTAGTTAGTTGTATCTGTAGATAGCAAATGGCCTTTGGGACACCCCAACGTGTAGAATATATCAACTAGTAGTCTCCCAAAAGTTCTTGCGTACACCTACCGATTGCTTGACCCGCCATCGAGTCCCAACTCCCAGAGCCGTATTCTAGATAATGCACAATACATGCCGACTTGATCGCGGGACCGGCATGTTCTCGCGTCCCGGCTGCTCGGCCGCCAGCAGCGAGCCGACGATAGCCATTCCGGCCGTCCGATGCCCTACCAGCAAGCCTCGGCCCAGCCCCGGCCGGCACTCAAAAGGGCTTTAAGCAAGCATCCACATCATGATCAGAAAAATCCTTCGTCGACAGCAGCCGCCCCAGTCCAATTGATCAATCGCATTGCTCTAGCCTCCAGCCATGTTCGTGGCAAGACGCGCTCTCACTCGACGTCTGCCGGGTCTGACCTCAAACTCCGCCCTCGTTTCTGCCTCCCGCTGTTGCCCCGCTGTCCTCGGCCGCGCAGGCGGGTTTCTCAGAAACTCCACAAACTCTCCCCGCCAAACATCCACGCCCGCTGCTGCTGCTTTTTCGACCAGAGCCGCTCTGATGTCTTCCCACACCCCGACAGCCGCCTCCCATGAGGCCGACAAGGTCCTAACAGACATTGCCGACTATGTCCACAGCTACAAGATTGATTCAGATCTTGCTGTAAGTTTCCCGCCTGTGCATCCATTGCGTCGTACGACCATGAACGACTAAATTTTGTGCTGTCTCGCAGTATGACACCGCCCGGCTGGTCTTCCTCGACACCCTCGGGTGCGGGATGGAGGCTATGAATTTCAAGGAATGCACAAAGCTGCTCGGCCCCGTCGTCGATGGCACTGTGGTACCCAATGGCACCCGCGTCCCTGGAACCGACTACCAGCTCGATCCCATCCGCGGCGCCTTCAACATCGGCACCCAAATCCGCTGGTTAGACTACAACGATTGCTGGCTCGCAGCTGAATGGGGGCACCCCTCAGACAACCTGGGTGGTATCCTCGCTGTCGCAGACTGGCTCTCGCGAACCTACAAGGCGGAAGGAAAGTCCGCTCTCAAGATCAAGGATGTCTTGACGGGCATGATCCAAGCTCACGAGATTCAAGGCTGTCTGGCTCTCCTCAACAGCTTCAACAAGGTTGGATTGGACCATGTCGTCCTCGTCAAGGTCGCAACGACTGCCGTTGTGTCACGTCTGCTCGGTTTGACCAGGGACCAGACTGTGGCCGCCGTCAGCCAGGCTTGGGTCGACGGCCAGAGTCTGAGAACCTACAGGCATTCACCCAACACTATGAGCCGAAAGAGCTGGGCTGCTGGTGACGCTTGTTCGAGGGCTGTCAATCTCGCTTTGATGGTTAAGAAGGGAGAGACCGGTATCCCGACTGTCTTGTCCGCGCCAGTCTGGGGCTTCTATGATGTGCTTTTCAAGGGCAAGGAATTCGAGTTCCAGCGTCCGTACGGCACCTACGTCATGGAAAACGTCTTGTTCAAGGTTTCCTATCCAGGTAAGGCAGACTCATCATGACTACGCATATATGAATTCAAAATTATCGCACAGATCGCAGTTGCTAACCTGACACTGTTTTCCTACAGCTGAATTCCACTCGCAAACCGCGATCGAAGCTGCCAAGAAGATCTATGCCACCCTCCAGAAGATGGGCAAGTCTGCTGAGGATATTGAAAACGTCGTTATTCGGACCCATGAGGCTTGCATCCGCATCATCGATAAGCAGCACAAGCCGCTGACCAACTTTGCTGACCGAGACCACTGCGTTCAGGTAAGACAAACTAGATATGGCCCTCTCCCCGCTGACTCTCTACTTATGCTAGAATTCCCATTGCTGACGCGCGTGCATTTTTTATAGTACATGGTTTCCGTCATGCTGTGCTACAACCGGCTCGAGACCACAGACTACCCGGATGACTCTGAGGCAGCTCAGTCTCCGCTCGTCGAATCTCTCCGCCGACGCATCTCCTGCGTCGAAGACACGCAGTACACTGCTGACTACCATGACCCAGCCCTCCGGACGATTCCCAACGCTCTGACAGTCACTCTTAAGGACGGCACTGTTCTTGAGGAGGTCGCTGTCGACGCCCCGTTGGGTCACAGGATTAGACGCGAGGAGGCCAAGCCCGTCATCCTTGAGAAGTATCGGAGACATTTGGCTCCCCACTTCTCGGAATCGCATGTCAAGTCTTTGATCGAGCTTGGAAACGACGCAGCCAAGCTGTCCGAGATGGACGTTGACACCTATGTTGACATGTATATCAAAAAGTAAATAATTGTAGATTAGACGGACATTTGTATCTATAATCTATTTAGATTAACCTTCAAAACATATCTCAACAAGTGTGATTCCGAATGTCGTAAACGGATGATGTAACCTGACGAATAGAGATAATCCAAATCAAGTATAGGTCGTCTTTATCGCTGATGAGCACGATCATCCAGTGTGGTTACACTCACGCTAGTCGCATCCCGCTCCTCCTTGGAGCGAAATGTGCGACGCCCGCGCGCAATCCAGTAGACTCCGAGGAACGAGAATACGACAAAATACACAACCGAAACATAGTTCATGCTGCCAGCCACCACTGGGTAATAGTACGGGAATGAGTATAGAACAAATGTAAATGCGGTCCAGATGAGCACCACGTAGTTTGAAATCAGCCCGAATGGACCCGCCCAGAACGGGCCTCGTGTGAGATTGTTGCGCCCCTTCGCAAACAACAGGAGGACTATAGGGATCGAGTAGGAAAAATAAAGTAGCACGACACACGCCGTGATCATGCTATCAAAATCTTGGTCAGATTACAATATTAGACTTTAAGCCACCATAGCAGTGCCCACATACCTGTTGAACGCGGTCGAAGAGGCGATATACAGCAACCCGAGAATCGCAACAAGAACACAGCTTAACGTGTGCGCATTCACTGGGACATCCAACTGTTTATGCACTGCTGCCCAATATCTAGAACCGGGTAGACCACGATCTCTGGAGAATGACCAAGCAAGTCGTGCTTGCCATGTATGGCATGCGATCATACATCCGATTCCTGTGCAAATTATGAGCGTTTCAAGGACCACAGCCCCGGTGATAGACTCCAATGCTTGCTTGAAGATCTCGAGGATTGGAACACCCGTTGGCGACAGATAAACGGCACCGATGTCTTTAATTGAGAAGAACATGGAGATGCTGTATATGAAGGACGTGACGAATCCGATAGCCACAGTGCCTAAGATGGCGATTGGGACTACTTTCTCAGGATGCGAGACTTCTTCAGCCAGATGTGTCGCCGCGTCCAGACAGGCAAATGACCAGTTCGGATTGATCAGGCCGACGACGAAAGCGATGAACGGCGACGACCAGCCGTTCTCGTTGCGGAACGTTGCAAAGACAAACTCAGCGCTGTTTTTCGGGTTCGATTTCGCCAGGACCGTGATGGTAATCACGATCATCGATATCAAGGAGGTGTATAGCGCTACTGTCGCCGTTGCTGGCAGCGCCCTGCCATAGCAGTTGAAAAAGTAGGCGAATATATTGACGAGCTGATAAGCGGCAAAGATGGGCCATCGCCCGCTGATTTGAAGCGGATTGAAGGTACTAGATAACAAGGGTCAGCAATCTAGTAGCGGTATTTTCTCTGTTTCCTGGCTTGTACGTAGAGGCTATAACTCACAAATCTGGATTGCAAATCTGGTAGACTCCGACCAGAGCACTACCAACAGAGATTGCAACGCTCGCAGAAGTGAAAACAGAGCCGGCCCATGCGATCCCGCCCGTCATATAAGCTAAGAAGTTGGACCACCGTCGCGGCGCCAGCTCGCTCGCCCAAAAGTATTGCCCACCAGCGTTGGGCATGGCGGACGCCATCTCAGCTAGCGAGACGGCGACACAGGTTGATATTATAGCGATAAGACAGATACCGTACACGGTCACAACGGTGCCGCCCGAGTATATACCCTGGAATGGTTTATATTAGCGTCCGCTATCCGTATTGCTATAGCCTCCCTAAACACACATCCTAGAGTGCATGCTTTTGGATATGCACCATTTGAGCTTTGACTAAAGGACATCTGAGACTTACCGTGACAAGGCTCGCGGATATCCCAAACCACGAATTGGTAATTGAGAACCCAACAGCGAGCACAGAGTATACCGAAAAATCTCTCCGGAGCTCCGATTTGTAGCCCATTTCTGCTTGCGAGTTAGCCCTTCAGGGTCCGTCGAATATGGGTCTCTCGCGCATTGAACTCCCACGCAACCGTACTGAGTTGTAACATGTTGCAACCTGACTCGAGGGCTGAAAGATCACCTCTCTTTCTCGCAAACGCTCACGCTTGGTTCGAGCGGCATATTGATCTGTATTCCGTCGAAGTCGGCATGAAAATGGAAATTAAAATGACCTACGTGCCAGCCTGAGATTGTCAGAGTCCAACGAAGCGCTGTCCGGAGTGCCGCCGAATTTCAACTCCAGCGCGTCTTCGCGTTTTTCCAGATCCAGATTGGTCGCCATTGTCGTGACGGGCTTCCCGACTTCCTTGGCCTTGTCTAAGTGATGGTCAAAATGAGATATGCGATTCAACCTGTGCTATGGCGTCTTCTGGTGATCCTTCCAGTCGCAGTACAAGTTTTTGACAAATCCTCAACGTCGCAAGACGTAGCTCATCTGCGATATCTTAAGATGGTTGAATAATGGTGGGACGCTTGCTGGCGCCTTAAAAGGTCAAGCCAAGCAGGTAAAAAGGATAATACACTTGCGAAGGACCCGGCCAGCTGCAGCGGAGCTATTGGGACTGAACAGCCAGTGTGTCGACTCTTACGGATCCAGCGGAATTCCGCCCAGCTCCCTTCCAGAAAATCGCATGCGAGGTACTTTAGTCAATTGCATACCGCCAGAGTCTGTGCAACGTATTGCGAAGTCTCTGATGTCCCAGAACCCTATCCCATAGTCGAGATCCGGTCCCGAAGTATTCAAGTCGTGTCGCACAGGCAGCTTCGGCACCTGCACAGTTATGTGCAACGCCAATACATCTGCCGAAAGCATATCAGTTCAGAACCCTTTATCTAGAATGTAAAGGGAATGAGATCGGCCGATTGCGATCAAGTTCGTTTGTCTAGATACTTGCACACGCTGTGTGGGTGCTACCGCCGAATTTGTCGGACGGCTGGAGAGTGTATCAGTCTTCTGAGCAGCTGGCGCTCGAGCGCTCGCTCTTCATCGGTCCAAATGTTCTGACTGCCCCAGATTGCGAGAGACGTATGAGGGCCAGAATCAGGGAAAATGTCAGAGCCAGTGTATGTTCTGAAAATGGAACGATCAGGGCTTTTGATTGTCCGCCGCTGGTACGCTTATATGCCTCCCAGTGGCAATTGCTACGCTGTGTCACACAACGGGGGCCGTCATCAATTATCTGTGACATTTCATGGGGCAACACACTTGTCTCGCGGGCCAGAAGCACACACAATGTCGACATCTACACTCAGCGGATTCTTCCAAACTTCAACTTCGGAGTGTGTCCACATACAAGTACAGTGCCTTAGTAAAAGCAATTGCATTCAAATGCCGTTTTTGTGACAGAAACGAAATGCACGCAAAATGGTGACCTAAATCGATCATTTGTTTATAAATTTACACACATGCGCTTCAACTTTCGAACCAATCGTTTTATGCTGCACCATTAGTAGTTCCTCTATATATATATGAGTCGCTATTATATTGGGCATCCATTGATTGTATAGATCATGTCCATACTTATACATGTATGCCCTTCACCACAATGACGCAATCGCGAATCCAACCTGGAGCTACTGAAATATTTGATAGTCTTGAGGCTAGACTTGCAGAATGATGGTAACCGGGCCCGGGCGTGCACAGAGATTCAGACGGGTACTCGAAGCAGTAGAAATCACAGGTACTAGTCAATTGTCTGAGACTTACGAAGTACATACGATCCAATTATTATGAAATGGTGGGCCAGAAACAATGAACGATCGGGTTTCAACACCACATGGGAGTAAAGTTGTTCGTTACCGTGCACGCATCTAAACAGTCCTCTTGTCATCTGCAAGGCACTGAGGGCGGCAATGAGTCTGACTTTCATCTGCACGACGCCCTGGCATGCTACTACCACGGCGCCTATTCACATTCGATGCAGTAGACGCAGCCTCCGGGTTCCAGAAGAAAAAAAGCCTAGATAAACGCCTTGCACGATCAAACAGACAGATGGGTATCGTAATATGAGGCTGTGCCGTATATGCTGGGTTAGATTTCCTGATTCTCTCGGAATCAGATCCGATTCTAATAGACGCGTGTCCTTGCATATCGTGGGAGATTCGTCCCTGACGGACCCACCCGCCGGAATGTCTGGGATTCACTTTCGCCTGTTTCGTCGAACGCGGGACGAGCACGATGCACTGCAACGTTTGTGCGTGCGTAAATGGACGTTGGCATGTGGGCTGCTGCGCATGGTGCCGCTGTATATGCAGAAGAGCCTCTACTTAATCGACAGTTATTCCAAATCACGATCTAAATGACGCTTACGTACTTCTGAATTAAAGCCCCTGCGCGCCGAGAATGGCGGTGCGAATCATGCCTCAAGTAGCTCTAACATCGTGTATCTTGATGTCAGCCGCGACCAAGTATCCACATGCGTTTTATGTAGCCCGGACTCCCCGAAAAAACTTCTGAGACTTTCTGAATTCCACGTCTTCTTCATCCGCTTAATAATGCTGACTTGACTTCCATCTGAGAAAGAACGCAGGAATGGGTCTTGGTATCTCTTGGCAAATCGGCGTAGATGCGGCTGCAAATATGTATCCTCAAGACAAGACGATATTCACATGTACATTCTGAAGACCATCCGCCACAAAAAGAGTAATGTCAGCCCTAGATCTATTCTTCAAATGGCCCGTGACACCGCATAGCCAGAACGATGGGACTTGGAAACGAGTACTGCTTATCTGATTCTGGTACCTGTTGGATGTTGTAGGCGCCCAGCACAAACAATACACCAAGGGGCATGCGCCTCCAAAGTGGCAAACATATGCGGTGCTAAAATAATACTGATCATTTCCTTCGTAATATCCAGACCTTGACCTTTGTTGAGCTTATCAATTCATTTGGAGCCTGTGAGCTTGGCGGATGCAGTGCAGCAGCCTTACTGCATGTTGACGCGAGGGGCTGTAGTCCAACGGTCTAAGGGCTGTCGCTTGGCTGTACTGGGCTGGTTCTATAGACTGCGGATGCATGATATATCGTTCGTACGACTGTGTTCATTTCGTGTCTAAGTTCCGGCATTCTGCGAGCGTATAATCCCAAATTGTAGCTCGACTTTTGAGGGCCGCAGGCAGACGGGTCGGTCCTTCATGTTAAGCCCTCTTCTAAAAATGTCTCACGCATCCGATTTTGCTAATGGGTTTGCGAGCATAAAGCCCGACCGGATTGAGTGAGCGCAGGTCGTCTATTCATGCAGGCACAGCCAGCCAGCCAAAGCGAGGAAGTGTACTGTACTTAGTACATATCGGCTAAGGCTCGCGGCAAAGTCCCCGGCACTTTTCTCCTGAGCTAGGCCAGGAATTGAAAGTCGGGGTTCATAGGGCTGCGTCGATGTGACGGCTCAATGCAGTCGGAAGTTAACACTGTGCATGTAAGAGAGCTCGAATGTAGTGTAGATGTGTAGGTGGAATGATGTTGTGGCATGCATACGTTTCGAATTTCGTCGTCGATGCATCGTGGCGAGCTCCAGGCGACAAACGTGCAGGGAACATTTGCATGGGCTCGACGTGGTGCGAATCGGTCTCCCGGGGAGGTCTTCTATTCGCCGGCCAGAGCCACGACATCATGGTCAACCACGACAAAGCTTAGCACTTCATGCTGCCCCAAGAATTCCAGAGCAGTGCCCTTCGGCCTTTTCCAGCGCTAATTATCTATAAATATCGAAAGGTAAGGGCAACCTGCGTTCCACTCAGGGTATGTTACTTGGGGCTGACGGGCATCTACGATGGTGCCACCACTCTGTGGGGACTCGTGATCGGTGATGCGGGCGCCTCGCTTCATGTCTCCCCTCTTAGACTAGTCTCGCAGCTGCTGCATGTCTCCAGCCGTTCTCCACTTCTTCTAGAAGGATGATGGAAAGCAGCTTTCCCACAAGGAACCCCGCCAGTTTCCGGCCGCTTGAAGGCCGATTCGACATTCTTTGAACAAACTTTCCAGAGAGCTCTCTCACGGCAGCATACATCCCAGTCTCAATGGCTGGCCGTGCAATAACACCGCAGTTATCAAGATCCCATTCCAACGTTGTGGTTCTTTGGTTATCCGTAGGTATTGTCTCACTGGCACTCGGGAAACCCGAGGGGTATACAGCCTTACCGCTAAGGCCTGCTCCCAGCTGCCTCATCCACTGAGGCGGTAAATTGGCCTCGTTTACAGCGCAGTTTCAAAGTCGCTTGAAGCCCTCTTCGCTTGACGGCCGTTTTGGCCTGGCATTCCAAATAGCTGTTGGCCAGCACGCGCAACTGCTCTGGGGCGCGATCGTTCAAAGCCCTCTAGTTGGTTTCGCCAGGTCGCCTAAACTTTCTCCGTCCTGGATATCCGCGGAAGGGTTGGCATCACGGTTACAGTTCCCTTTCAAACAGTAGATGCAGAAGTGCGAATGTTCGTGTAGGGAGAAAATTTCGAGACTGGGCGCACCCTTGCCAAATGGTTTGCTCTCTGGGGATGCAAGACCCATGCTGTGTCGTACCTGTACATTTTTAGAACGGGAGAAGTTGTCTTGCTTTTTTCGAAGATTCTTTGTGTATTCCGAAGAGAGTTAGGTTTTGTGGATCCCTTGAAGACTAATCAGGCCAGCGGGATGAATTAGGGTCGACCCACAGGGAACGGATAATTCACAAGAACGCAAAATGCAGAGGTCATAGACGGTGGGAGATGCACCGGCGCAGATAGCCGGCGCATACAGATGTCACCTCGAAACGACGGCTGAGCAGGGCAGCGGGTAACTGGAAGCACCATGGCAAGAACAGCCAACCAAGCATGCCTAAGTGGTCAGATGAAAGGAGTCAGGGAAGCGAGTTCGAAGCCTGGTCGGCTCATACGGCTGGAAGAGACTGTGAATGCCAGCCTGTGGTTTTGCAGTGTAACATCCTTACCGATTCACACAAAGACTGGCCGACGGCCGAACTCGAATCCGCGACGCTGCAACAGCCTTTAGCTTGCGAGCTTGGACGGAAGAACTACTTGAATGTACAAGTACAGAATACGACCACGCCACAGCCCGCGATAACGGAGGGCGACGCTAAAGCAAGCCCTCTCGCGCCAAGACACGTCCCAAAATCGCCGTCCACTGCTCCATTTAACCAACGTCGCTAGGCAGCGGCGCCGACGTTCTCCACGCCCAAAAAGCAATTCATCGATCCAGGAGGTGACAAATGCATAAGAATAGTGGGAAAAAGCAAACGCGACGATAGAATGAACTGGCAGCTGCACCAGCAGAGTAGCAGCTCTCATTCGACATCGTACTGCGGTGACGATGATTACTGTCTGAGTTAGACCTCGACGCTTGGCGGGCTACCACCAACCAAGCACGCCAATCCAGCTGCATGTGTGTCCATGCACGGTACGCACGACCTGATGTAATGTACCTATAAGCCAGCAACTATCGTACATACATCCTCGCATTCAACACCGCCCGCATGGATTAAATTCGTGAGCGCGCAGTACGTACGGTTGCATCTTAGACAGCTCGGGCGCAGAATAACCCCCCATTTCTCCAACATGCATGTGGGCGGGCTGGAGCTCTGACCTCTATCCCTGGCCGGACGAGTTGGCGATGATATATTTCACCCTCGCGACCCCTCGACCCAACTCTTCAGTTTTCGCATTCATTATCCTTTTGATGATATCACGGTTCTAGCTGTACCCTCACTCCCCAATTTCGTTACTTTACCAAACCTCAATCTGAGACCAGTCAATCACTGAGAAATATACTTCCTTCTACCCACCTCTCCCTCTTCTCACGCTCGCTCATTTGTATTAAAACTTCACAAACAATAGTAAGTTCTCAACTCCCCTTCTTTCACATATCGAAACCTATACCAGGACAATTCGTCTTCTGACTTTGGTAGACCCCTCGCCAAACCCTCTTTTCGCTAGTGCATTTGCCGGCCCACCCCCAGTCTTTTAACTTGCAGCCCTTCCAGGATCCCAAATGGCGGTGGCCCTGTTGCAGCCGCACCTATTCAGGCAAACCGAAATGACTTCCTCGCTATTCCAACCTTCTCCTTCATTCCCTTCAAACACCCAAAGCTCGCCGATGCCACCCGCCAGAACAAAATCGAAGTCGCAAACAGGTACGTCGGCGGCGACAGCACCTAGCCAATCCGCAGGCGGCCCAAATGCTGCCGGAATCATAAAACCGAAGCAGAGCAAAAGTCGTAATGGTACGTTTACTCTTTACTCCCTTTCTCATGTGCTTGATGCACAGATGCACAGATGCACGTTGCAGCTGCTGCCTGGCGCCAATGCTCGCCCAAAGCCGGGTCCAGGCCAAACCAAGTTAGCTTGGAGCTCTTCAGAATGCAACAGTCACAACACAGACCAGCTGCCCAAGAAGCAACCACTAACAGAATTCGTTTGTAGGCTGCGTCACCTGCAAGGCGAAAAGACTAAAGTGCGACGAGACGAAGCCGACTTGTCTGCAGTGTAAGGCCACTTGAAAGCCCCAAAATGACATTATAGTAGCATATGTCAAGACGTTTGTACTAACGATTGTTCACACTCTCAGGTGAGAAGCGTGGTGTCCCATGTGGCGGTTACAAGAAGGACTTCAAATGGAGAGCATTCGAGGAGTCGGATCTCAGCGGAAAAGGGTCAAAACCGCGCCCAAAGCGTATGTTATACCATTGGAGAAAGCATACATTGCATTACCTGACGCAAATATGTCCAATTAGCACTTTCTAGCCTTCCCACCAAGTCGAAACGAGGACCATCGCCAGGGGCTTCTAGCCCATCATTGTCAGAAGCATCTCTAGGATCCGTCCACTCGCCAATGCAGTCCCCTCTCCCATTAACACCACTCGATACCCAATTTGATTCCCCCCATACCCCTCCACTTCACCACCTTTACGCTCCTAATATTTACCCACTCGGCTCGCTTGATGACTCCTACATCTCGAACCCGGCATTTACTGCCGCCGAGGTCCCTCGCTCGCATCCAGCCTACATGGATGAAGAGCGCAGATCATCGATATCACCAAGACTGGAAGACCTATTAATTCCTGGAAGCGCGCTCAACAGACCGATTCCTCTCCCTGACTATGTTGACTACCCTCAAAATGGCATCTACCAGCCGACCACGATGGACATGGGAATGGCCATGCCAGCCGATGACGAACAGATTGAGGAGATTCCAAGAACCCTTCTGGAGGATGCATGGGCGGTCTCAAATGCAGATGGCTCTTCGAATCCCAACAACTACCAGAGCCTGACGGACATCTTCCGAAGACCCTGTGTAGATATCAACAGCCCCGAGATGCTTATTCTGCATTTCGATAAACAAACCTGTGGCATCATGTCCATTAAAGATGGCCCGACGGAGAACCCCTGGCGGACATTAATTTGGCCGTTGGCAACCCAGATTCCAGCCCTCCGCCACGCCATCTACTCCATGACTGCGTTTCATATGGCCCATAGCCGGCCTGAAATGAGAATGGAGGGGATGGAACACATGAAAAACAGCATTCGACATCTCGCCGCCGGGCTGAACAGCGGAGACATCCTCCCAGAAGCTGCGTTGGCGACAACTCTTGCCCTTGCCTTCGCTGAAGAGTGGGACAGGCACATCACCACTGGCATTGAACACCTGCGAGGAGCCAAAGTCCTTGTCAGCCAGGCGTTGATCAGGTATCAGAATTATCCTGCCAACAGCGTTGAAATGCGCCGGCTCCGGTTTCTTTACAACGTCTGGGTTTATATCGATGTTCTTGCTCGCCTTACCTCCAACAGCGATGATGAGTCGCACGCATTCGAATCTATTTCACCACTTCTCACTGCTCCCATGATGATGTCTTCCGAGGTTGACCCACTGATGGGATGCGCTACCACCTTGTTCCCATTGATCGGGAGGTGCGCCTCCCTAGCGAAACGCGTGAGGAAGAGTAAAAAGAACAGCGTCACCATCATCTCAACTGCCTTGGAGCTCAAGACTGCGATCGAGAGTTGGCAGCCAGATACCATCTACGAGCCGATCGAGGACCAAACCTCTAATATCGATCACTGCATCCAAACTGCCGAGGCATACAGATGGGCTACTCTCTTGTATCTTCACCAGACCGTTCCAGAGATCCCATCTCCATCTTCACATGAACTCGCCGAGAAGGTCATGTGCACGATTGCATCGATCCCCACGACCTCTCGCACCTGCATTGTGCACGCCTTCCCTCTTCTCGCCGCGGGCTGCGAGGCCGTCGGTCAGGAAGAGCGCGAGTGGATTGAGAAACGCTGGGTGGATCTCATGCAACGGCTCTGGATCGGTAATATCGACCGTGCCTGGGACATTGTCCAGGAGATTTGGACTCGTCGGGATAACTACATGAACGAGAAACAGGGGCTTTCGATGATGAACGAGATTGAATACAACATGAGTTCGCAATACTCCTCTAACGGCAGCACGCCAGCGGCC
Source organism: Drechslerella dactyloides (assembly GCA_020064725.1). Classification (NCBI taxonomy): domain Eukaryota; kingdom Fungi; phylum Ascomycota; class Orbiliomycetes; order Orbiliales; family Orbiliaceae; genus Drechslerella; species Drechslerella dactyloides. The sequence continues at coordinate 2,012,943 of JAGTWJ010000017.1, forward strand.
TCCGGAATTGAGGACTCCACTATGTACCTCGACTTCCAGAAGTTGAACGAGGAACTCCACGGGTCACCGAACCATAGTGATATGGTATGGGGTGGCAGTGTCGCAGGTGATATGCGGAGATCCAGTCCCACTCCTGGATCCAGGATCAAGGGTCTTGAAATGGACGAGTGGGACTACGAGACCTCGATTCGAGGACGGCTTTCATGGGTCGGGCTGTGTGCTGAATGGCAATGGGAAATTCTCATTGGATAGATTTAGTATTACGTTTATTGTGTTTCTCCCTTGCTTTTGTCTGGATAACGGTGTTTTGATGGCGCATCAGGAGTTATCGTGGAGTCTTTTTGTTTGATTCAGCCGTCGTGTACATATACGAGCGATATTGTATATATAGTATTGGTGTCGTATTGGGATCTAGCGGGTGGCGTTTGCGCTTCATAACATTGTATATCATCGTTTCTTCTACAAAAAATTTTCAATATATAGCAGACCACTACAAAGCAAATCCTAGAGATAAAAATACTTTTAGTCCCAAGCGCTAGCGCGAAAACATCTTTACTACGACAGTCAACTACAGGCTACATCCAAAGCTTTGTCACGGGACATTGCATGCTGGCTAGTACATGACTCTGATTTCAAATAGCCCCCTGCGCCGTGGCGCTATCTTAGTATCATCTGGATACACCAAGGGCCTGCGCCGCATGCATCTCGGCGCAACCCTTGCACATATTTCTAGGGGTATCATCCGGGGCACCGATAAAGCAATTGTGACAGGTATCTCAAAAAAGCTCGCAGGGTAGTATGCAGCGGTTGAAGGTGTCTATCTGGCTACAAGGAATATCAGATTTGTGAGGCATAGCGTGGAAACCCTCGATTGTAAAAGCTTGACCCAGAAGAAAGGAAAAGGAAAACGGAACAATCCCACAAGTCGTTCAGAGTATACTATAACGCCTCATGCCATAACGCGCGAAGTAACATAAGAAATCCGGAGGGGCAGTGCTGGTAGAAAGGGAGGCCCTAGAGTGGTCACGTAGAGTCTCCTGCCGAACTGACAAGAGGTATCAGATTTCGCACTGATGGGCGTTATCCTTCATACTGTTTCCATGTAACGTCTCGTCTCCCTAAAAGATAACGCAGAAATTATTTATTAGCATTCACCACTCCCTTGTTATATGTTTCCAGACATTTGGGTGTAGCTGCGACGTTGCCCACAGGGTAACCAGCAGGCAGGAGAATACGTTAATCACGGAGATCAAGCAGAACAAGACTTACCAATCAGTGACGGCTTCCTCCCACTGCCGGCATTCGTGCTCTCTCGTTCCTCCAAAATGCTCGACAAATGCGTCACCAAGGACTTCTCGAGCGATACTGTCTTTCTCCATGAACTTAGCAGTCGCAGCCTGAAGCGATTTCGCCAGCCTCTCGCCCCCGGCAGCCTCCGTTTTCCCCAATGGCGGTACTGTAAGCTGAAGTTTCTTCTCAATCCCACGGTAGCCACACGCCAGGATAGCAGCTAGTGCATAATGGGGATTGCAATCGGCTCCAGGGACGCGGACTTCCAGTCTCGTTGCTTTGGCCGATGCGGTGGGTGGAGTGATCAAACGGATGGAGGCGGCGCGGTGCTCTAGTCCCCAGGACACTGTGACTGGTGCCCAGAAGTTCTCGACGAGCCGCTTGTATGAGTTTATGGTAGGAGCAACCAGCGGCATAATGTATGGCAAACCCTCGAGAACGCCAGCAAGAAACTGTCGGCCTAGGTCCGAGAGATATGCGACGTCCGGGTATGGAGCATCGAGATCCTTCTCATCACGGGCGAATAGATTTTTTCCGGACTTATCCACAATGGATACATGGAGATGACCAGAGTTGCCGGGTAGACCCTGCTTTGGCTTTGCCATGAAACAAGGTGTGATGCCATTCTTTGCACCAAGAGCCTTTACAGTGAGCTTAAACAAAGACGCCCTATCCGCCATCTCTGCAACATCAGTGAAGGCCAGCGCAGCCTCATAGACACCCGGTCCGGATTCGGTATGCCATCCCTCCAAGGGAACCCGAAATGCCTTGCAAGTATCGTAGACTCCATAGTAGTAATCTTGGAAAAGAACCGGTCGTGTTAACGAATAGCCAAACATACCCGGTGTGATCGATGGTAATGCTTCAGGCTTATGAGCACGAATATCCTCTGGTGAAGCTGAGAATTGGTAGAATTCATATTCCGCTGAGTAGGGGAGTTTGACGTTAGTCCCCGGGTTATAAATTGGGGGGAAGCCTTTAAGTGAACTCACCTCCAGCCATAGCACCCATACCGTCCTTCTCAAACTTCGACAGGGCATTTTTAAGCAAGCCTCTAGGACACGGTGCGATTGGCTCATCCGTATCTGGGTCGTAGAAGCTGACCTGATTGATTATTAGTTGCGGCCAATTACAGCGAAACTCATACAGACATACATACCAGAAAGAAGGGTACGTTGTTCTCCCAAGGAATCCTTCGGAACGAATTCAAATCAACCTTGGCAATTATATCATGATAGCCATTCTCTTTGTTCGAGATTGAAAGCTCCTTGAAGTATGTCTTTTTGATAATATATTAGCCTTGCTTTATATAAACACGGTTAGATGAATTTTCACAATGAGCCCCATACCTGATCATGCATATCCCAGCCGAATACTACAGAGCAGAACCCAAACCCGCTGTTCACGATGCTCTTGAACTTGTCCAGCGAGATCATTTTCCCACGCAAGATCCCATCGACATCGAGACCCGCCAGCTTGACCTTGTCGTCCCCATGCTCTTCCAGAGTCTTGATTACCGACTCTGCCGTATGGTTCTCCGGTGCGGCCATGTTTCGATCCGAACTTGTCAACTGCGGCGCAGCTGAGAAAAGTCGAAAAAGTTTACTTTTCCGTCGAGTAGTGTTGCTCATGCAGCGAGCGAAAAAACGTCGAAGCGCGCTACCGCGAAAGATGCGATATTGATGAACAAAAATAACTCAAGGACCAGATCAAAACCGACAACTGTATGCTAGCACGCTGGTACACCTCTATCTAGTGCTGGCGGTCGAGGTCGAGACGACGTGACGTCCGCGAGAGAGCGATGCTGCGTTGGGTGGGGCTCTAGGTCTGTTACTAACTCGCGTTCGGATGCAAATGCGATATTGAGGTTTAAGGCGTCGGTCGACGTTGAACTATAAACTTTTTTTTGCTGGCAGGCTGGCGAAAAAGCTTAAGAGGCGAAGGGACTATTTGGATGCTCGGCGACGGCGGCTTTGTATTTATGCAGGGCCGTTTGAAGCATTTGCTCGGATCAGATATGGTATCAGTTGGAGATTCGTACCTTCGAGGTAGGTCCGAAACTTGATAGTATCGCTCTTAAGTACCTCACTATCTTAGAAACGTCTAGTGCCGGGGATGGTTGCACCTTCCGGGTAGAAGAGCAGGCGACGGCGTAGAAAATATCCCGGTTCTGTCGCCCCAGACCGAGTTCATGTTCACAAACGGCTTCTATCCCGACAGCATCGACAGAACTACATGATAGGATCGATATTTCTGAGAAACGAGCACGAGACAGTGCCAAAGTAATATCATGGTATTGCTGCGAGCTGCCCCATGGCGCAGGTTCGCATGCATGGCGTACCGGCCAACGGGGAGCACTTCTTGGACGCCTGCCCACTCAGGACAGCAGCTGCCCGCTGGCTGCATGATGCAACGCCGGCCACCAGGACAGACTGCATGATCCACGAGCTTGACTTCGAAGCGGCCGCTGCTGTCATTGTTGCAGCATGCATTTCGCAGGCCCTTGATTAATTAAATACAGTTTGATAACGTTAGGGCACATCGAATGGGCCCACCTTCATAGTTTTCGTCTCCACTCCGATGCATAGTGAAGAGACTGACACCCGGATATCTCCCTTGGCTTCATGCCGGTGGATCGATTTCGTGGATCTCGGCCTTAGAGGCGTCTTTCTCGAAGCACTAAACGGCGAAAAATGGGGGAACTCCTTCTGAAGAATGTTGGGGGGGGACAGCCCTCAGGCAACACTAGCTCGTGAATTCGCTTGGGCTCCCTCATGCATGCGAGCAGACTAGATGGCACCAAGCCTAAAAGTTCCCGTCGCTTGCCCACAGTCGAGTCCTCCGTCTGACCCAAGCGCAGGAGAGATAGTTGACTATCTCGCGAGGGCTGGTTAGCTGGCGCCGGTGTGACCAATAAGTCCAAGGTGCATAATGCTGTGCTTCGCGAGATGCAGACTTCTATCCTGTGAAGCATATATGAATGGGTGGACGATCATGTCGGCTGGAGTCGTACAGGGTAAGTGGCAGCTGCAAAGCACCTTATTCCCTCAGCATTTCGGTCCTTTAGAAGGTTTTGGTTGCAAATCAGTATGTCATTATGACTGTAACCCGAGTCCGTCCTGATAAGCGATACAGACGGGTCTCCAGGAGCACGCATAGGGAAGTATGTACTATGTACGTACGTTTCGTCGTGCGACCTGATATGCATGCACGTCTCGAGAGATCGTAGGTATTGGGCTACCTCAGCTTCGAAGGGAGCTCTGACCTAGACTGCATTCCATTCCACTCCGTTCCGTGCACTCCCATGCATGTGTCTTCTGTACGAGGTCTCGCAGGTCAGCTGCAATTAAGGCTGATATCTGCGGTTCGTCGGCCACCCAGCCCTGGCACAGCCGGCGTGCTGTCCGGATGGCTGGCTCGTTCGCCACTGCAGGGTGATTCGCACTTGGTCCGGCGTCGGGCTTCGTCAGCGCCCTATCGCAGGTTATCGGACGAATTGGAAAGTGGAGCTTGAGATTAAGCCTGGTCCGCCGCTCGTTAGTGCTGCTTGTGGGGACAGGAACGCATTCCCCGAGTCCAATCGCGGCTGTCAGTCCACGTAAAAGATATTTAAGCACGCGCACCCTTGGAGCTTGATAGCTCCGGAGTCCAGGCTTTCGCCTCTCCGCCGTCCAGCGACGGGGGATCTGCCGCTCCAGAATTTAATTGCCCGCGAGGCCGACCGCCGGAGAGGGATTCGTGTTTCGATCGAGACTCGGAAGGGGATGGTCGTTGTCCGTGCTACGTGAAAGAGCTCTTGGTCCGATTCGACCTTTGTTTCCGAGCCCTTAAACTTTGCGGCCAGACCTCGAATTCTCTGCGCTCCGGAACTTAAAAGGAAACCCTCCTTCTTCCTCTTCTCAATATAATATATCCCGATAGATTCATTTCACGTCATATTCTCAATCTCGCAGGAACACAAACAAAACTCAGGACCCCCATCGATTCAACATGGTTGGAAGACTAGCTGGCAAAAACTGCATTGTCACCGGCGCCGCCGGGTACGTTTGCCTCCCCTGCGCGCAACCTCGTTCTTATCGTACTCGCTTTTCAGCGATTGAAGTGCCTGGCTTCTAACATATGCAACTGCCGCCAGTGGTATCGGCCTGGAAACATGCATTCTGTTCGTCAAGGAAGGTGCGAACGTCGTCATGGCCGACATCAACCCCGAAGCCCTGGAGAAGGCCGCCGCTATCGTCAACCACTTCAGGACCGACACCGAAATCAAGCAGGTTATCTGCGACGTATCCAGTGAGCAGTCGGTTCAAGAGCTGGTCGCCGCTGCGGACTCATGGGGCGGTGTGGACGTCATGTTCAATAACGCCGGCATCATGCACGGCAAGGACGATGATGCCATCAACACTCCTGAGAAGATATGGGATTTAACGCAAAACATCAACGTCAAAGGTGTCTGGTTCGGCTCGAAGCATGCGGTCTTGAGCTTTAGAAAGCATGGCAAGAAGGCAACAAGTGTCATCAATACTGCGAGCTTCGTGGCCTTGATGGGCGCTGCCACGCCACAGCTCGCCTATACCGCCAGCAAGGGGGCCGTCCTGGCCATGACCCGCGAGTTGGCCATGATCCACGCCAGGGAGGGCTTCAGGTTCAACTCGCTGTGCCCGGGTCCTCTCAACACTCCACTGCTGCAGGAATGGTTGGGCGACGACGTCGAAAAGAGATTTCGCCGTGAGGTGCACTTCCCCAGCGGCCGATTTGGCGAAGCAATCGAACAGGCGCATGCAGTCGTCTTCCTAGCGAGCGACGAGAGCTCGTTTGTCAATGGCACGGATTTCCTCGTTGATGGAGGACTATCGAAGGTAGACACTTTGCCCTCATATCGATGTTCTATCAAACCGATCTTCAAAACTAATTCCCCGCGTTCTTCGCAGGCATACGTGACGGCACAGGGTCCATCGCTCTCGGCTCCCAAGAACAATGCATTTGGCAGCGAGTGGTGAGTCATATATTCTTGCTTTGATCGAGCATCGGAATAACCCGCTGATTCGTCGCGATTCGTGCCTTCTAGGCCGCACAAAGAAACCTGATTGTGTGAATGCGACTTCTTTGGATGCGATATTAGTATGCTTTTGCGATTTCATAGATGCAGTTGACAGCTCGATGACGGCTCGATGACGGCGGCGTTCATGTCCATTGGCTTTCGGGAGGTTTTTTTCCGATCCTATCGATAACGGATCCTTTTGTTTTCGCTTTTTGCTCTGATGCCCTGTTATTAATTTGTGCGCAGGTATCAGAGATTCAAGGATTCTCTGAGCGGCATGATTCAAGTTACTTTTTAGAAGCATGTTATACATGAATTTACTAATTGGCCTGTGATGGTCTTCTCTCACGCCTTAAGTCCACCAAATGCTTCATCTTGCGTACTCTTGGGGACGCTGCATCTTGCGCCTTTATCTGGGTGTAAATGCGGTCTTAAGCCCGGGGGGTTGAAACGAGCAGCCACCGCCTCGGAATGCCACTTTGAACCGTGAACCCCAATCAATACATTAGCAGCGGTGTGTCGGCGCTCTCAGCGGTGAAACCTGCGCTCTAACTGCTGCCTGTCTTAAACTTTTTTTTTTTGTCGTACTTGGCTTGGCGTAGGCGTCCACGTTCATGCAATGCGAGTCAGCTCAAACCAGCGCTGTTTGCCAACCAAGCCGAACTTCGATAAGATACCTGCAACGGGCTCCGCGCTCACAAATTTTTTCTCTGCTCTGCTATTCACCTCTCTTCAGCTTACGCCAAGTACCTCCAGGACCTTTGCAGCTTTGGAGAAGCAGCTTCTACCAGTCCCACCGAGGTGAGTACTAATGTCAATACCTTCACGACCCCGAGTCCCTCAGTCTAGAGCTACCCCTCCAATAAGAAACCGCTGGTTACCGTGGAGGGCCCAAGAGGACAAATTAGCCAAAGCTGACTCGAAATCACCTCTCCAGAGACAGTTAACCCTGCGACCGGGAACGATATATACACAGTAGCTAAACCTATAGCCCGAAGCGCGAGGGCACTTCGATGCCAGCTACCGCGGCCGCACCCGACAAAATGACCACCACTATCCACATGAAAGCGCCAGCGAACGGTTTCTTCACCGATGATGAAGACGTAGTAGCTGGCCTTATCAACGAGATGTTTACTTCTGCGACATCGCAGGGCAGCCTCGATGCTGCAAACAAGCTCTTCACACTCATCGTGACACCACCGCATACCTTCCGCTCCCTCGCCCGCTTCGATATCCTCTCCGTATTAGCTGCAGCCGCCGCCGACAAGAAGGATGGTACGAAACGAGAGAGCGCTATGATTGCCTACTCGTCGTTATATTCGATCGTTATACCTGCTGTCCGGTGCACAGAGCCAATTTTGTTGAATACAATCGAGGTGTGTTTGGATGGGTTGGCAGACAAGGGAAGCGTTGTGAAGGAATCCGCCCAATATGCCGTCGATACTATATTTTCGATACTGCCGATAGAAGCCCTCGTCTCTACGTTACTGCCAATCTTAATGGAATACCTCAAACGGCCGGCGACAAAGTGGCAAGGAAAGATTGGAGCTTTGCAGCTAGTGGGAAAACTCGCGAAAAAGGCCGTCGGCAGGGACGAGGAAGCCAGAATATCGTCAGAGATCATCGGATCCAAACTGGAAGAATTGATTCCAGTCGTCGAATCTGGCATGCATGATCTCAAGTCCGAAGTCAGTTTCCTCCAGCTTAGCTCGATAGTTTCGCCCAAGTCCCTGAGCTAACCAAGAATACAGGTCTCAAAACAAGCTGTCAAAACCATGCAGACGATTTGCGGCCTCATCGATAACGACGACATCAAAAAGCATATTCCATTACTTATAGACAACATGTCGAAGCCGAGTGAAAAGCTCTTACAAAAAGCAATACACGATCTCAGCCATACGACATTCATTCACCCCGTTACCTCACCTTCGCTCGCGCTCGTAACGCCATTACTCCACCGGGTCCTGTCCAACCCAACCACTTCCCAGGAGATGTTGCGACAGACGGTCGTTATCATCGAGAACCTTACAAAGCTGGTCCACAACCCGATCGAAGCTCGAACTTTTCTACCCCAACTTCTTCCTGGAGTCAAGCGGGTAAGAGACCATGCGTCGCTGCCTGAAGTCCGCGAATTGGGCGACAGTGCTCTGAAAGTTGTGGAGAAGGCAATGAGAGGTGAAGGTGGCCGTGAGGGTTTCGTGGACTACAGAGTTAGCGCCGATCAAGTTAGGGATGTCATATCGGAGAAGGTTGCGGGAGCTTGGGTGGGTGATGCCGCGGATGATGCACGCTTTTGGGAGACCACTATCTTGGACTACGTCGTCTCGATGGTCAGAGAGGTCGTCAACATTCGAGAACCGAGGAGGGTAGAAGTTCTTGTCGAGCCTTACCTCATAGACCTCAAGGGGGGTACGGAAGCGCACGAAATAGCTGCAGATCTCCAAAATCATTACGTGAGGGAAGATATGAAGTGGGATTCAAGGTCGCCGACACCAGAAGAAGACGCCAATGAGGTGGAGGTTGTGAATACCCCTTTTTCACTAGCATACGGTGGCATGCTATTGCTTTCTCACACAAACCTGAGGCTGCTCAAAGGCCACAGATATGGCCTCTGCGGACGAAACGGCGCTGGAAAATCAACACTCATGAGATCGATTGCCGAGGGTAAATTGGAAGGTTTCCCTTCGAAGGACGAAGTTCGGACTTGTTTTGTTGAGCACAAACTGCAAGGAGAAGAGGCCCAGCTCAGCATCATCGAGTTTATCGAGCAGGACCCAGAGATCTCGACGGAAGGAGGCACTGAGCAGCGGAAAAAGAGAATCAAAGATGCTCTTTTGGCTGTTGGATTTGACGAATATCGACAGGCTCAACCTGTCGGTGCCCTCAGCGGAGGATGGAAGATGAAAGTCGAACTGGCCAGGGCGATGCTGCTGAGAGCCGACATTCTGCTTCTCGACGAACCTACGAATCACTTGGACGTTTCTAATGTGAAATGGTTGATGGAATACCTGAAAGAGCATACAGAGATAACATCCATGATTGTTTCGCACGACAGTGCTTTCCTTGACGAGATTTGCACGGATATTCTTCACTACGAGAATAAGAAGCTGGTACACTATCGGGGAAATCTTGCAGCCTTTGTCAAGAAGAGGCCAGAAGCAAAGTCGTACTATACACTGGACTCTTCTGTTGTCCAATTCAAGTTTCCTAATCCCGGGATTCTCACTGGCGTCAAGAGCATGACTCGAAGTATCATGAAGATGAACAATGTCACCTATACATACCCGGGAGCCTCGAAGCCCAGCATGGTCAATGTCAGCGTCCAGCTTAGTTTGTCCAGTCGGGTGTCCATCGTTGGCCCCAACGGAGCGGGCAAGAGTACTCTTATCAAGCTACTTACAGGCGAGCTTGTGGTGAGTAACATGACGATCCCTACCCAAATGCCTAAGAACTAGGAGACTGACCCATCTCAACTTACCAGCCCCAATCAGGGATAGTATCCAAGCATCCGAATATTCGGGTTGCCTACGTGCCGCAGCATTCATTGGAATATGTCAATATGCACCTCGAGAAAACGCCGCTTGACTATCTCCGATGGCGTTTTCAGAATGGCGACGATCGCGAAACCAACATGAAGGCGACTCGTGTAGTCAGCGAGGAGGAACGCAAGTTGATGGATACCCCGATCAACATTGGCGACGGCAAGGGACCGAAGAAGATCGAGAGGCTGATTGGCCGACAGAAGCTCAAGAAGAGTTTCATGTACGAAGTCAAGTGGCAGAATATGCTACCGAAACACAACACCATGATCACGCGTGAAACCTTGATCAAGTTTGGGTTTTCGAAGATGGTGCAGGAATTCGACGACAAGGAATCCGCCAGAGAGGGTTTGGGATTCAGAGACCTGACACTGACCGCCCTGAAGCAACATTTCGAAGACGTGGCATTGCCAGAGGAGATTGCGACACACAATGAGATAGCAGGGCTCTCAGGCGGTCAGAGAGTCAAAGTCGTGCTGGCGGCAGCGATGTGGAACAACCCTCACATCGTCGTCCTAGACGAGCCCACCAACTATCTGGACCGTGAGAGCATGGGTGCCCTTTCTCATGCCATCAAAGACTTCAGGGGCGGAGTGGTCATCATTTCGCACAATGCCGAGTTTTTGAAGGGACTCCTCAACGAAGAGTGGGTGGTCGACGCAGGACATGTCACAACGAAGGGAGGAAATTACGACAACGAGCTAGAATTACCAGGCGGCAGTCGGCCAGGGAGCGGCCCGGCGTCACGAGCAGCCAGCAGAGCTGCTTCGGCTGTCAACAGCGCCGCTAATAGCGGTGTTGAAGACAATGCTGAATCGGCTAGCATGGGGTTCAAGGCGAAGAAGCCGAAGAAGAAGAAGCTCACGAGAAACGAAATGAAGGAGAGGGAGGCGAGGAGGAGACTACGTCACCTCGAATGGCTATCGAGTCCGAAGGGGTAAGTGGTAGACCTAATGGCTGCTAGTTTCCCATAATCGACCGACAAGTTCTAAACTAACGATTCGGAATGTTTCACAGGACCCCCAAACCAGTTGATACCGACGATGAGGCCTAATATTGCAATTTCGTGCGACATCGAATTCGTTTCTTAATCACAAACTACCTACATTCTGTGCTACACACAACCTACAATGTTGTTTAGATTCCTGTTTTGTGCTAGACGGACCTCGATATATAGTGGCCTTTGCATGTCATGAGCGAAGATTGTTTTGGAGTGGGGGGCTAAAAGCTATTCATTTTCAGATTATAAGTATCATTGGCATAGAGGTATAGATTTTGAATAGATGAGTTCAAGGAGGGTGCTAAACGATGGCATAGATATACACAAGTCATTTATATTCCTTTTTGAAGCTGGGTTCTATGTACAGGACTAGCAGTCATGATTAAAATTACAAGCGGAGGATAAATTGAACGCCATTATAAGAAAACCCGGAACCGGCATTAGCATATTTCCTAACCCGAAGATGCTTCGATTATTCTCGTGAAAGTGAAAGGTCATGTCTGCCACATAAAATATTCGTTACTAGTCTGCCTTCTCGCCGCTGGAAGATATCTTGTAAGCTGCGAAGGCAGCCGTGCCAGCTAGCGTCCCAAGACCAAACCCGCCAACGACGCCCCTCCAGAACGGCAGGCTTCCGCGAGTAGCAAGACCGACGACAGCACCAGTGACCCCACCCGCGGCAGAAAAATCGTCTAATTGACACTGTCCCTCGTTCCGCAGCAACCGCCAGCTGCGATCCTGCCACTCGATCAGAGGTCTGCCAGCCATTCGGCCCCATGTCATGGCGACCATGAGTCCTGATGTAACGAGCAGGCCCGTGGAGTTCGATCTTAGCAACATGGTGGAAAACGGGAGCATCTTGGCGGCGGGACGACGGAGAATGTAGCGGGAGGTGAGTGGGATGACCGAGGAGATAAAGGCCCCGATGGGCATGCCGCGGTGAATGACATGGGTGGTGAGGATGAAGTGGGGGAGCTTCTGGTCCTCGGCATAGTCGGAGGTCGGGTAGATTGCGGCGTCCAGCATTATGTTAGTCTGAGTATATAGTGGTTACTCAGTATGATCTTGGACGCACTTGGCTGCAAGACGTGATATGTGAATATAATAACGCTGATGGACGGTAAGCTTGAACGGTGATGTCTAAAGGCAGGCAGTAGATATCGGGATATGACGGGCTCGTATCTTGTGAACGTTCGAAACAATGTATCAGTTTACGAGCGAACGCAAGACCCGATGTGTATTTAAACTACAAACGAGGGCGAGGCTTCATACGTCTATAAATACGGTGGGGACGGCGGAACCGTAAGTTTATCAGCCGGCTGCAGGCTGCTTATATTGCGGCGCCTGCTATTGGAACGCTGCTCGGAGGCACCATTCCCCGATGCGGCGGAATCCACGGCGCCATATGCGGATGATAGTTCTGACTGTCACACCGGCCATTAACCCCCATAACCCACATTTACCTACTCGGTAATCACCACTTACTTACTTGCCTTGATTGGGAGAAAGATATCCAGGGGTTGGCCTCTACGCACTGGAATACCAGCCCATTCTGCGGCTGGTGTCGAGAGACTACCGTTAAAAGGCGCCTCTTCGAGGTGTCCGCAACGTGACGTTGAACGAGTTGCGGGGCGTGTTGTAGCCTGGTATCTGATAGCATCATGCACCATCGCTACGTGGTCCTGAAGCGTCTTCCTGTCTGTGCTCCTGCATTTCTTTTACGATAAAATATCAAAATCTCTTCCGTGCACTGACGCCTGGACGTCCCAAAATCGTCGGTTAAGCGGTGATGTCATGTCCCGCTTCGTCAGCCGCGGCATTGGCTGCCGGCCGACTACTCGGCTGGCTCTGGGCGTCTGGCGGGGTTCCAACAAATACCCCTCCATAAGAAGTCCACCCGCAGCCCTCCCCGTCAACAGTAGCAGTAGTTTCTCGCATCGCATCCAATTCACATCGCTCTTCTTCTCCAGACACATCCAAAACACCGTCGCCATGGACCGAGTTTGCGAGGCCTGCAAAACCATTCCGCCCATTGTGGCCGAGGGTTATGTTAAGGTATCACCACATGACGCGCGCTCACACGTCACACCGGGATTAGCTATCAAGCTAACCAGCCAATTGACTTCCACAGAAAGGAGTGGACGAAAAGATCAATGGGGTTAATTGCTGTACGACCACCCAGTTCCCAAAATCGCATCTGTGAGCTGGAACCTGACGGCGCAATGCCTTGGATGTAGACGTCGCCGCCCCGAACCCGACCCCAAAGTCCGGTATCATCTTTGTCTATGACATTTTCGGGTACATGCCACGCTCAGAATTGCATGCATTGACTATCAGCCGTCCTGACAATTATATTTAATGAAGCTACTTCCCACAGACGCTGCAAGGCGCAGATATTATGGCCCTAACAGACCCAGGTCATGTTGTCATTATGCCAGACTACTTCAACGGACAAGTAAGATCACGTCTTTCTGGGCGGCTCTTCTACTTAGTTGAAATGCTGACGGAGTACTCTACATCTTAGCCTTTGCCAATCGACATCATCCCGCCTAACACCGAGGAGAAGAGGACCAGGCTCGGATCCTTCTTTCAGAATGAAGCTGCCCTGCCTCGAACCGCCGAGACCACAACCAAGGTCCTCGCTGGCGTCAAGGAGAAGTTTCCGGAAGTGACAAGCTGGGGTGTTTTTGGGTATACTTCTAAGCCGCCATGCACTCCTTTATAGAACCCCGTCTTTTTACCCTCTCGAACCATGCGGAAGACTGACGATCTGGTTGCATTTTACCCCAGTCTCTGCTGGGGAGGAAAGACGGCCACGCTCCTCGCGAAGGACATTGGGAACGGATTTGTGGCTGCTGGACAAGCTCATCCTGTTATGATCGACGCATCCGAATATGAAGGCTACCCGGTTCCACATCTCTCTCTTTTCTCGAAAGACGAAGACACAGCAGCGACCCAGAAGATTGGCGAGATCGTTGACGCCCTCAAGAACGGCAGTGTTCACAAGACATACCCAAATGATATTCATGGTACTCCAAAACAAACCACTCTGAAATGCAAGATCTCAGACGGCTTAAGCTAATCGATATGTTTTCTCGTGATATTCAGGGTGGATGGGTGCCCGCGGCAATCTTAGTAACCCAGCTGAGGCGAAATCGTTCGAGCAAGGATACACGGATGTCGTCGAATTCTTCAAGAAGACGCTGTATGTTTCCATTGCATATGTGGACCCTTTCCTCATGGATCTACTGACCAAGTTTCAAAACGACAGGAGCTGATTGAACAGAAGGTCGCCACAGCTGGACAAATCCCGTCTCTAGGCTTTCAATGTAGCAGCCAGTATTCTCGCGTATCAACTGGATGAGCTATACTCATGGATCAATAGTCAGATACGTTGACATATATTATACTTTCATTGATCTATTCTGATACATAAAAGCCGCATTCTATAAAATGTATACCTAACTGAAATGACCGTCGTAGAAACTCCGCCAAAACAATTGTTGAAAATCTACCATGTAACTTTCAAAGGGAGGTCCCGAGAGCTGTGTCCAACGTGAAATATAAACTACGAAAACCGCAAAATTCGTCAGTACTCCAACAGTTCATATTATGCGAGATAAAATGTAGACTCACCTGGCCTGTCGTCGGCATGATCCAGTTTTGCCGAACCACGCACCAGTAACTGACGTCGCGCCGCTTTACCGTCAACTTCACGGTGGCCTTCTCACCCTTCTTCAGCTCCACCTTCTCGAAACCCCTCAGCTGCCGTACAGGGAAATCCACAAAGTCTCCAAGCTTCGCATCGTCCGCGTCCCCCGTCTTCATCCTCGGCTCCTGTGTCGGAAACCCAATGTACAGCTGCACTACCTCCTTCCCCGTGACATCGCCCGTATTCTCTACCTCGAAAGACACCTCCCCGACGGCTTCCCACAGCGCCGGGTTGCCACCCTCGCCACCACCAGCTGCGGACTTTGGCTGCACAACATCATACCCTTCCGGATACGGGAACGCCGGCTCCGTGGATATCTTTTTGCCCGGGTCAATGTACGGGTACACGTACTTGTTGATCTTGCGGAACCCCGCTGGCAGCGTCGCTTCCGCCACCGGAGGGATTGTAGCCGGATACGCCGGCGGGTCGAGTGATGCCGGGGGCGGCGCGGGCACGGCGGACTTCTCCTGCAAAGGTTTGAATGACAGGCCTGAAAGCTTGAAGGTAGTGTACGACAGACCATGGCCGAATGCGAACCGTGGCTCGATATTCTGCTTGTCAAAGTGGCGGTAGTCGATGTAAAAGCCCTCGGAAAAGTTGGCTTGTGGCTCCAGCGCGTTCGGGTAGTACATGACCGGCGCCCCGGGTCCGTAGTCCTCAAGCGACTTGCCGACGGTGTACGGCATCTTCCCCGAAGGGTTGATGTCGCCGAAAAGGATGTCGGCAAGGGCGTTGCCGGATTCCTGGCCGGGCAGGTTTGCAAAGATGAGGGACTTGAGGTTCTTGTGTTCGACGAAAGACTCGACGGTGACGGTGCCGACGGAGTGGATGACTACGACGGTGGCCTTGCAGTTCTCAACGACAGCTCTGACGAGGGCATCGCCATTGCGTTGGGCGAGGAGGTCGTTCCTGTCGCCTTTGATACCGTCAACTTTCTCAAATCCCTCACCAGAATCGGCGTTGATGAAGGCAAGACATAAATCTTGCTGAGCAGCGGACTTTTTGACATCCTTGATGCCAAAGTTATCCAGAATGGAGGTGAGCTCGACGTTAGTGTTGTCTTTCAGCCGTTCCGTGATGGCCTGCAGCGGATCGATCATGTATGGAAAATCGACTTTTGATGAAGGACATTTTGGTCAGCATCTTTCGAGGTTTGGAGAGATTCATGCCCCGAATGCGATCTGCTCACCTGCTCCAGATCCCCAGCCGGAACCTAGCGTTCCGGAATTGCATGCGCGGTTGTGGCATTCGTTCGCGCCCTCCTTGGACGGACCTGCATCCGACCCGTAGATCCCGATCTTGCCCCGAAGCTCGGCCGCATTGAGCGGGAGCGTTTTGTCATCATTTTTAACCAGCACGGTGCCCTCCGTTGCCACCGCCCTGGCAATCTTCTTGTGGTCTGCCTGGACGTCAATGAATTTGTTCGTGATTCCCAAAGGCTCGGATTGGTCGCTTCCGAAATGCAACGGGCCCTTGGCTGTGGTTACCCAGCTTGAAAAATTGGGCGCGAAGTCCTTCGGGAAACGCGTCTCGTCATCTTGGCCCAGCTGGTACCAGGTGGCGACCACGCGGGTCACCATATCGTTGAACCGGTCCAATGGCATGCTGGTATTGAGCACGGCGAGTGACAGTTGTCCGCCCCAGAGCGAATCGCCATCGTGCCACCGAAGTCCGTCGCCTGCGTTTGCATGGGAATACGAATGCATGTGTTAGTAAGAATATATGCAGCTGACAGCGCTTCGCGTGGTCAGGCCGTTGGGCCAAGGCGGCTTCGAGAAACACCGAAGGGTCATATTACCTGGCATAGTAACATCGAGGCCTGTTAAGGCGGAGGTCACGCCGGACCTCTGCGCCAACCAATCGCTCTGGACGAAACCCTGGAATCCAAGCTCGTCTTTCAAAATGCCATTGAGCAGCTTGCTGTTCTCGCATGCATACGTATTGTTCACCTGCGGACATGCAGTCGGTCAATGTCATGCTCATGCTTGCATTTTAAGAGCGTAGTTGCAGCACATACCTTGTTGTAGCTGCACATGATGGAGCCGACCCCGGCTTTGACAGAGTCGGCAAATGGCCAGGCGTATAGTTCGTGAAGCGTCCGGTCATCGACGTTAGAGCTGATACCGGAAGGTGTTCCTAAAGGTTTGCATTTTAGCATGGGATTATAAGACTCAGTCATACGATCTTTGGGACCATACCCCATTCCCAAGCTTGGCGGTAGTGCTCTTGCTCATTCAGAAGCCAGTGTTTCGCTAGAACCTCGCTGTGATTAGCACATGTTGCATCTCAATATGCAGAGCGTGCTGTGATCGGGGTATTACCTGTGGCAATGATGCCAGTGCTCTGGATGCCTTTAATGGTCTCAGCAGCACATATCCCTATGCTTCCGTTAGCCAAAGTCGTCACACGAGAGGAAGGCTCGATCTCACCGGTCAAATACGGATCGGGAGAAAAGCCCTCCCAGTTTCGACCTATTCGCGTCAGTACGGAGGCCGAATGAAGATTGGAATGTTCTAAACCTACCACCAGCTGGATGCCGTCCAAGCGGGCCCATTGCTACACAATAAACCTTTTAGCCCGTGGTTACACACCAAGAATATAACAATGTTGGATACATACCTGGGCCGAGTAGGATATTGATACCTTTCCCATGGGCTTCGGTAGCATGGGCCTCTCCCCGAGCATACCTACTCACAATTAACATAGTCCTTCACTAATTTTGTAGCGCAGATGAAGTACGGAAGATGACGGACATTAAATCCCGGTTCCACGTAGCGGCAACCGTCAGACCGGCGGGGAACGCTGTGCTATGGTCCGCAAAACGGATACCTAGCGGGCCGTCTTGGTAGCACAGCGACGGGAATCCCGCGAAAGTTGCTGGTCCCGTGTTTCCGACACAGAAGTCCATTGACCATCCCGTACCTGTCGAGAAAGCGGGCTGTAAGACGACCGATCATGATATCAGACTCAGAACTACTGGTATGCGAACCTGTCGTGATGTTGACTTTCTCGGCAAGCTGTCAGGTTCAGTTATATTAGCACGAGTAACCTGACTAATGTGCAAGTAATCATGCGCGGTGACTGAATGAGGATTTGCTCTTACAGTCATCTTCGATACCAGCTCATGCGCCTTCTTATACGACTCTTCCCACTCTTTGACAGTACCTCCCTTCGCTGTTGTCATGTTAATATCTCAGTACGCGTCGCTATATCCTGTAGAGGCAGCCTTGTATTCTATTACTTACGGGATGGATAATGCGGTGGACTCTTGACCTTGCTCGGGTAGAAGAATTGTGAAGCCGGCTTATACATGACGATACCCCAAACCACCAGTACGACGGAGACGATGCCGGAGCCGATCACCAGCTTCCTAGAGGTCTTTTTCCCCTGCGCAGCTCCGATTACCCTCTCCCGCTCCTTCTCGAACGAGCTTTTGGGGCTACTCGTGCCATCTCGAGCGAGCAGAGCTTCCCGGGCATCATCTTCCTCCGACCGCCGTGATCGAACCTGCCGAACAGAAGCCATCGGGATATTTAGTTTGACAAGTCCAGAGCGATATCCTCAACCATCAACCGTAACATTCAAACGTCGAAGTATGCGTCCGCAGAATAGAGCACCATTGCGCTCGACCTCCGCCGCGCTCGACCTTTTAAAGAACTATAGGATTTAACTTACATCGCGTCCGAGCTCATGTAACTGAAAGGACTGTCTTACCCCACGCTGGCCCTGCTCCTCGTCGCGCATGTCTTCGGTTGACGTTTGTCGTTCCAGAGTATTGCGACGGGAGCTTACTAGACGGCATTCGGCTAAAATCGTCGCCTACGAGTTCGAGCTAGCCTCCTTTGCACCTGTTCAGCGGAGTTTCTCTGCCCCGCCGTAACCATCGAGGAGTCTGGAGACGAACGTGGGGAAGAAGAGTTCCTGACTCAATACGAAGCCAAGCTGACTCTCCGCACCGTTGCGTTCTGAAAGCGATGACGCCGTCGCAACGTGAGCGGGCTTGCGCGGATACTTCGCAATTTGTGGTGATGGCAAGTAGCCGAATATCCAACGTGGCTCAACACATTTCCCGAAGACGCGAGCTCGAGAACTCGTGCCCGCGAACCACACGCTCGTGTTCGCGGATTTGAACGCCTCAAATATGGCTCGCTGTCACGAGATCAGGCTCCGAAACCTAAACTACGCGTATGTATGTGGCAAAGAGACACGCGAAGGACAGGGGCCCTCGGTGCGGTATTAAAATGTTAGAAAGCTCGGGACGGCGCGCCTATAGCTAACGGTGTAAAGGTAAGTAGTTATAAACTTTGAACAGGCACTAGAAACTCTGCACATGCAATGCCGCTGGAGCGCACCCGTTTAGTTAGCTCGAGTGAGCATCGAGAAGGTTCCTAACCGTTGAGAGGGATGCGGGCCGCATCTATCGAGCATGTCCACGTTGCATCGTCACAGTAGCACAATCTCGATTACATATCACCTACTGGCCCCCTACATCTTGGGACAACCAGTTTCGCCGTCACAGTACTTTCAACGGGGACAGGTGGAACTTCCGATCGTTGAACCTAGATGAACAGGTGCGGGGTAGACAAATTTAATGCGGCTAGGTATGAGTGCTGGTGATATGCTGGAAGTGGCCTGAGGATGTGCGCCGCGAGTGACTTCCACCTGACGCAAATTGCATTCGTGTCTTGACTCGGCGTAGAGCAGAACGAGTCATGAGCAGTCAGTGTTTGTGCAGTATTTGGTCTTAGAAATTGAATGGCCTTCGGATGTCAGGATGCCGAAATTCGAAAGGGTGTGACAGAAAAAAATGGCTCTAGGTGAGACAGCATGCTGCTGGGAGGGTCTCCAAGGATACGAGCTGGCGTGCATGGAGACATCCTTATGCGCAAAGTCGGCAGAACTCACGGCACCAGTGGCGAGGGCCTCAGTTGACGAGAATCAAAGACATACGCTACGTTGGCTTCGCAGGCGATGTTGACAACTATCAAAGTCACAATGCGAAAATACAGCGATTGGCTGCTGATAACAGCTTCGTCTATGTGTCCCGAAGTAGACGACGAGGCGGTGGCTGCTTTCAGCAATTCTTCGAAGAGGCTTGAACTAAAGCTCTCAAGAAGCGAGTATGCACTGCAGACGGATTACATTACGTTCGAAAGAAACAGGATTCGCTCTGAGTTCAAGCTCAGGATGCGTCGACCCGCTGGATGTGACCCGATTCATGATTGCCTCTGCAAGACCATATCTGTATGCGGATGATACGGAACATGCATATTAACTGGTGGCTATTATCAATGAGCAGAAAAGTGAAAGACACTGAGAGCTGCAATGCAGTGCTGATTGATGGTTGTGGCAGTGACAGCGAAAATTCGATGGAGCCCATGTATCTCCGATGGTACCCCCACTACTTGGGCATGTCAAGCGAGGTTGAGTGAACGTATCGTGCACCTGCGGTTCATGTGAGTATCCCTGCTGCAATTTTTGGCTGCGTTGTTACACCTGAACTCTTGTTTCATCAGGATCCTGTCTTGCTGGGCTTACTTCTTCCCCCCTTGCCCTCAGGTGAGGCTGAAGCCTGGGAGGGGAAACCACGAGCTTTTGACTGGATTTTCAATGCTACGTGCTTGTCTTATCAGGCGGGCGCAGGAACGCAGGGCCTGTTCGGCTATGGTCAACATGCATGATGTTATTTTTCCAAGCCGTCTGCTGGCCAGCTTTTCGGGTGTCCCTGCCGTACGTGTTGCTCTTTTGACCCAACCTGTCACCATAAACCACGGCTGTAAATACATGGGCGAGAAATGATGAAAGCCGAGAGTGCTACAGACCATGTAACGACGTCCACGACAGGGCTTTTGAGGGCGAAGATAAGACGAAATGACAGATACAAGCCGTATTCCAGCAATACGGTCGCTTGAGCGGTGGGGCCTCAGCGCGATAACAGAAGCCAAACGCTCCGGAAATTGCGGCGAGCTGGGCAGCGCTGGAAATGGCGTCCTGAAGCTATGGGCGCGGGCGCGAGCGGCGCCCTGCATCGCCAAACACCGAATGCTAAACTGGAAAGATTGACCCCTTTTTGCCATGCCTGGGCATTCTCCTGAGAAACCAGTCAGCGTTTTAGGGGCTATGCAATGTTAAATTAACGACAAATGGACCGACGATGTCTACGGAAGCAAGCGAATGCGAACACGGACACGAATCGGCGGTCGATCGAGCTCCTCAGATAGCGGAGCGGACTGGGCTGCGATGGGACTAGATGGCTCAGGCAAGCTGCAATCGCAGGGAGAAGGGAAACAATCGGCCTTTTGCGAGCGTCTTGTTGGGAAGCCGACACGTGGGAAGAAGAGCGAGACGGACCTTGCCAGGAGCCCATGCAGTCTTGATTGTTTCGTCAAGTTGGTTTTTTGCGGTTAGCTTTTGGGGGCAGTGGGACGGCGGTGGTCACGGACAATCTCGTAGCGCATTCCGTCCGTCGCTGAACGGCAGCATCGGAAATTTTGCTGGCTGTTGTGAGTCTGTGCGAGCGTCCGTGTGTCGCACAACGGCCCCGGAAGAGGACCCCTGGGCCCGGGAGTTGCCGTGTGAAACGCACACCCGGGGACGATACCCCTGTGCATGCCCGGAGGCGTACCCCGGGCCCGGGGCCGAAAGGGGCCAGCGGTGTGACCGCGGCTCCAACACAAACCAAACGGCGTCCACGGCCAGGCCTCGTTCTAGCCTAAACTCCAGCGCTGGCGGCCACCTTCCCTTTCGCTGCTGGCTGGCGTTCAGCTGCAAGTCTTCCTGGCCATGCAATCTGCTCACATAACATTCGGCCTGACTCGCCCTCCCAAGACGCTGGAGGCAATTTGGGCGGCCCATCGACCCATTGGAAACCCTCCCAAGCCAGCCTGCTTGTCTGCAGTTTGCAGCCTGCTCTCGTTCCATTTTGCTCCTGCATCTGCATTTGCCCATCTCCACTGGCCAGCTGCTGGCATTCACCGCCTGCCTCTTTCCTTTCCCCGCCCACGAGTCCATCGTTCCATTCGTGATCCGGTCCTTTATTGCCAGGCATCATTGCCTCCGACCCCACCCCTCATTCCTTACTAATTGCTGTAACTAGCCAGTCGCCTTTGCTGTGCTTGAGTGCTTGTTCGGCTGTCCCTCGCTCACCACGCTCGCTTCCGCTGTAAAACTAATCCACACCTTGCGACTCTCCTTCCTCCGTCGTGACGGCGGTTCACGACGATCGAGTTACAAGTCAATCCACATTCAATTACCCGTCCGTCTGGCAGCATCGATTTCATCGCCATGGATCCAGACAGGTCGCAGTTTTCGCCCTTCGTGGACCCCATAACACCCGTGGGGAGCGTCACGCCATACTATTCATCCGAGGCCAACTCAAACAGAGGCTCCTCGTCCGCCTTGCCCAGCATAGTCGGCCCGCATCAGCGATATTTCCATTCGCGACGCGTAGAGAAGGGATCGATGCAGAAGCCATGGCTGGAGAGGAGAGACCCGAAAGAAAAATGGGTCACGATCATTCCCATGGTTGGGATTTTTATCGGATTGGCGCTCTCGGGGTATCTTGTATATGATGGGTACACGTCCGTGGTGAAGCACAAGTACTGCCCGATCCTTATGGAGGACTGGCGAAACGGCTTCGACACAAACACCTGGACGAGAGAGGTGGAAGTTGGTGGATACGGGTAAGGACAAACCCATCAATTTCTTCTGTTTGCGCCGCCCATTGCTCACCAAATTTCGTTGCAGGAACGGCCAGTTTGAATACACTACAAACACAGACGAAAACTCCTACGTCCAGAATGGCCAGCTCTTCATCAAGCCGACTCTGCAGGACGAGCGCCTCGTCGTGCAAGATAACATAATCGATCTCACCAAGATGGGCATCTGTACCTCGACTATTGCTAAAAACTGCATTGCTGCGACAAACACTACAAACGGAACCATCGTCAACCCAGTAAAATCGGCCCGTATCAACACCAAGAACTCGTACAAAATAAAATATGGCCGCGTCGAAGTCGTCGCCAAGCTGCCGCTTGGTAAATGGCTATGGCCCGCTATTTGGATGCTGCCGGCGGATAATAAATACGGGGACTGGCCGCGCTCTGGTGAAATTGATATCATGGAGAGCCGAGGCAATGACTACAGCTATCCACAAGGTGGAAATGATATCGTCTCTGGGGCTCTTCACTGGGGACCAGACAGCGCGCACGATGCCTGGTGGATGACCAACGTCAAACACCGTGCTCTCCATACCACATATTCCGCTGGGTTTAACACATTTGGCCTGGAATGGTCCGACAAGTATTTGTTCACCTACGTCAACACTAGGCTGCTGCAGGTCCTTTACACCAAGTTCGAGGGGAAGAGCTTGTGGGAGCGCGGTTATTTCCCACTCAGCAGTTCTAACGGTACCCGCTACACCAACCCGTGGTATGACAGCAAAAACCTTAATGCCCCCTTCGATCAGGAATTCTATCTCATCTTGAACGTGGCTGTCGGCGGGACCAACGGCTGGTTCCAAGACGGTGTCGACGGGAAACCTTGGGTCGACGCCAGCCCCAATGCGAGGAGGGACTTCTGGAACGCCAGGAACGTTTGGGCAGCGGATTGGAGTAAGAATGACAACCATGCAATGGTAGTCAAGTCTGTCAAGATGTGGCAACAGTGCGATTAAGACGTTCCACTTTTTGATTCCCCTCCTGAGTTTACATTTATGCTTGATATATAGAGGCTATTGTTCATACGCCATGTATTTCTGATCTCACATGCGCATCTGTCGCCTAAACGCAATTTATCTGTTTTTCCAGTTTTACCAATAGTTAGTAACGTCTGTCATCCTATAGTTGCTTTGCATCATGTTCCCTTTCAATATTTTGTTTGCGGATGGGTTTGTTGGTCCTGGCGCTGTTTCCATTTTCTGCTTCTCTCTTGAAGGTTTGCGGGTCTAGCGTAGTAATATCACGAACATGTGTTGGAATAGATTCTTCGTGGTCGAAAGTTCCGTTACGGACTTGCCGTTACTCTTGACAAAAATGCATGGAAATTTACCTATGTACAGTACATACTCTACTTGCGGCAGTATCCTCAAGTCTGCATGTGATCTTAACTTTGCAACTGCCTTCGACGTCTTCGCGCTACCATCAAGCTAATGCAGGTTTAACAAGCTTTGTGGGCGGCGCTCAAGTGCTCAGCGGCATGAAGCCTAACCATACATACATGTACCGGGATAGGGACTTTGGTGGTCCAAACGCAAGCCCTGGCTTCGGATCAGCCTTCGAAGGCCCGAGATCGATCAGAGGTTCCATAATTTCACCTCGGATTGGATTGGATTGCGCGATTTCCCAGGCGATTCCTTCATTGAGCTCTCTGGTCGAATTCTCGGCTCGCGGTTGCATTGTGATTTGTGAAGGTTCGCGCTAGCTGCCTGCGGTCTTATCGCCAGACCGACTTTCGTGCCAAAGCTGGTCGACCACCCCACGGTGAACCCCCAACTGGGTCCACTGAAACTAATTCCCAACCAACCTCGAGGGTGGATGGATGGATGTCTGTTCCTTGCACCTGCGCAATGCAAATGCTGAGAGGCTTTCACTTGTCGAACATGGATCCTGATAGAGCTACATTGCCTCCGCCCGACAATTGCATCTGCTCGGAGGGAAAAGAAACCTTCCCTGTCTTTTGAATCGGCTCCTCCTTGTCATCGCGCTGTTCGTGGACCGCTCAAGCCCGTCCCATGCATTATGCACACGCAGTCAAACTTATCACCTCATTTATTCCTGCAAGAAAACGTGTGCTTTAGAACTCCGTGGAACCCGAGGCATCCATCTGCAGCGGAGATTTCCAACTCATCGACGCATGGCAATATCGCAACGGAACCTAACTGGCGGAGGATGAGGCAAGATACGAATCTAAGTCTTCGCTGGCAATACCCTTGGATCCTTGTGGCACCGATCCCAAGCAGCTGCTTCCATTGACGAGCCATCCTGGCCCGGAAGAACCGGAATTCTGTCAAAGCGGATATAATTTTGTTCTTCGATTATCTGACTTTGATCAATTGACAGCCTATCGACACGGATGATCTACTCGTAAGGTATACACCATACTCATGTGCTTGTTACACTGTTCCGACAACAAATGGATTCAGCATCATGCACCACAGGTCATGGCCGTCTGGACAGATTGGACACTCGTGCATTGTGCAGCAAATGCACAGTAGACTCGTTGAACCCGGAACCCATGTCCACGAAGGTATTTAGTCAGGAGGACTTAATACTGCGCATGTCCATGTCGGTGAGGCAACTAGCACAGTCTTAGCGAACATCCCGGCCGGCCGTGCAGCGGCAGATATCTCCGGTTTCCGGATGGTAGCTTCTTCGCAGTCGTCCGCTCTCCGTGGCATGAACCTCCCGAGTTGGTGATTTGGTTCTAGAATCACTGAGAGGCCGGTCTGCTTGCACTGGGCGTGCCTAGCCTGCAAGGAACTCGCTCCAAGTTTGCGTGGGCTGAAGATGGAATTAATTTTGATATCAGCAGCTGGCAGCGCAGGGGGCCAGGAATGTGAAAGGGCAGCCCAGACATAATCCAACAACTCAACTATATCGCTGCCTCCGAACTATCTCGATCGCGACCAGCTCGAATCAGGTAAGATCAATCGGGTCACGCCAGCCAGTCAGTTCAAAAAGCTCGTGTTTTCAAGCTAATGTTGGTGACCGGAACCAGCAAAAACCCAACTGGGTCAGAAATGTGAAGTTGCGCGAGATGGAATCCCAAAGCGGTGCTTTCCATGCCTATCACTCTTCACTGCTTCTCTGAGACATGCTCTCGATGCGGTCCGTATCTGACCAGTTGGGACGCAGTATCTTGTGCATACACGATGGCTTGACCATGTGCATGCGCTAGCTCGTTAAGTCCTATGATATAATATTCGGCTTCGGCTTCGGGCCACGACCACCTGCCAACAAACCCTAGGCCTTTCAAATTCCTGTACCCTATCGGATCGCACAAATGTCGCACAAAACTTCCTCCTGGGACAGAAGAGAGAGAAGGGAAAATGAACATCTCAAAGTCGCCGTGGTGAACCCCCGCAGGAGGCATACCGGAACGATCGATCCAGGCCGCACGGCGCTAATCATAGTATTCTCGATGTTAGGGCAGCACGCCAGCTGTCAGGGCTGCGAAAGAGCCCCAACATATCAAATTTTAATCTCGGGAGGACCTGAAGGACGGATCGCGGATCTAGGTGGCTGAATGACAAAGTTTACGAACCCCCATGCTCGGGCAATCCGCGGGACTTTTTATGTCTCGCTTTTCTTTTCGCTTCTCTGTCAGCTAGTGGTCATGAGGATGCAATCTTAACAGATGCACTTGGACATGCGGCATGAGGCACGAAATGTCTTGATCGAAAGAGGGAGAGAGCTCATGGTCAATGCAAGGGAGCACGCATTGTTGCAGCTGTCGGAATTATTTTCGCATCACTATATATCCCATTCGCAAGCGCTGCATTCCAACAGACAATCAAAAGAGGGCCTTCCCGAGAGACAAGTGTGCACGCTCATGGTCAGGGTGATAGGGCTGATGTTCCCGGTGTATCATGTTGTATCATTCCCCGTCTCGATGCAGACAGCTTGAGCCATTTGCTCCACGACGTCACCAATTTTCTTTATCAAAAAGTCCCCCCAACCCAAAATTTAACCCGGCGCAGCGATATGAGGTCTCATCACGAGAGTCCTAGCCTCAATACTTGATTGTGCAACTACCTACGATCACCAACACAATAGTATCAAGACATCCATCCATTATGGACGTTCACAACATTGCTATTTTGTGTCTTCCTTCAGGCCTATCCAGCCGCTGAGGCTGGAAAATGCGACGAAAGGATTCGAACAGCCGTTCCTGCACTCCCGTTGACTTGAGCCAACCCGGCCGTGTTTGAGGCTACGCGGTTCAAATTTGGAAATATGGGTCGGCGCAAGAGGAAATTAGCTCCTGCAGGACGGATGGGCTCAAAAATCCAAAACAAGCGTTAGCGAGGTGGTCCGGTGTGAGAACAGGCCGGACCCACTCTGTGCCACCGTTTCTTCTTCTCACTGGATGGCCTGTATGCAACATCGCCACGCATTCGAAAGACAGGGGGACGGGAGTTCTGCAAACGCGAATAGAGCATAACAAAGCGAAGTTGTTAAAATAGAAAAAAAAAAAAAAAAAAAAAAAGTGTAAAGCTCTTTGCTTCTGCACAATCGATTGGATCCGTGGTTCGAGGACAGGGGACAATTACTGAGAGTCTTTTCTCCTCGATGGCAAAAAAAAACAACCAGATTCTGCGTAGAAACCGAACTGTCACATCGACAGAGTGCATTGCATGCGTCAAATACGGGTTTGGAACAGCCAGAGCTCAAAAGTTTGTCGCCACATGTACGCCGTAGTCGACGTCGGGACTAAATGCCCTTATGCATACCAGAATATAGGGTATTATAGAGGAATATTAATTAATTGGTTGACTGGGCGAAGACGAGTCGACAGATGCCGGGTTTTCGCTGATGGGAATCATGCACATCCGTTGTTGCGTGCGACTCTAACGTGCAGAATGCAGTGCTAGCTGGCTGGGCAGCAATCTTGCGATACAGGATATAGGACTTGGCCTTCCCAAGCGCTCCTTATAATATAAAAATCAGCCCCAGAATGTAGAGCTATAGTAAGAGAGGATATAATTCTGCCTCGGCCTACACATATTTCTTTCTTTTTCCCCCCTCAATCGCGTGTCCTTAGAATTCTGGATATCTCGAAGCGAGCTTTACAACTGAGTAATTCAAGGCCTCCCATTTTTGAGGAAGAGTATGCATTCTAACAGCGTATTGAGGTTACCTGTGATTCAGGTCGTTCCTGAGTGATCTAAGGGTGACTTCAAGCTTCTTTGGAAAAAAATCTACGTGTATAGGGTGTTTTCCCATCCCGAGCGCCATCAAAAACAGTGCAATCAGTCCATATTGAGAATCCATAGTCGAGAATCGAAATTCCCAGGAGTTTTGAGGCTTTCTGCTCAAACTGATCCCAAGCAGTTAGGGCTGGTCGCCCGGATGCAGACCCTTGTTCCCCGGGATGGAGCTGCCCGGGGAGCCCCACATATACCCGAGGATCCCAGGTGCGAAAGGGACGCCGCACACGATCACGATACGAGCTCAGAATTCTATCGACAGCGCTGATGTCTATCAGGCGTAATATCAGCAACAAGTGGTAGCATGTACGCAGTTACCTCTTGTAGCTAGATGTATCGGTTTGCTTGGATTCGTACAAATACATGCGCATGCCCTTTTCACGGTTGTTCCAGAGGGGTTGTTGGTGTAGTCTCGTGGGTCTCATAAAACTTATATAAATCACACTGAAGTAGCACCGGAGTTATTTAGTGTTTCAACAGGGGGAGTATGCCGACTAAGCTCCGTTGGACGTCCTCGACAGGGAAATATTAAATAGTTTGAGTTGGCTATTATGTGGGTTATACCCGTTTTCGTTTAACAAAAACCTCAGTGGCGGAGACGGGATTGGCTGGGTGTCACAGGTTTTAGCTGTCCATAAAAGACTGGACTCTGGCAGCTTACAAAGGCGTATTATTGCATTATGGGTATATTACATACGCCAGCTGAAATTTACCTCGGCGCAGCAGGAAGATTTCCTGCATTCTGCACTCAGATTGTGATGCGTGACTTTGTCCAATTTGTGTGCCTGCGGAGAGACACTGGCGTCTACTCTCATGACCACTGTCTCCACGGGCCTCCCGTCTACGAGCCACGATTTGGAAGAAATCTGCTCCATCTGACCTGACAAAAGAGGTCTATAGCTAAGCAGGTCCCATCGGTACTGCCCGAAGCTCTTAGGGTCGGCAAGGGGATACAATCTCCTCCTCCCTAAAAGCTGTCGAAAGTTGGGAGCATCCAAAAGTGAACGCCACCTTCCCGGAAGGAACAATGCAGATGACTCTCTTTCATCGATGGCCAACGGAATGCCTAGCTATCCTTGCGTAATCGCCTCGAGAAAACAATCAGGAAAACTTTCGTATGCAATGGTACCCGACCCTAGCTCGGCGAACCCGGAGTCGACTGCAGAGTTCTTTTGCGCAACTGTACAAGTACGGTTCTGATAGAGCACGCAGGCTGAGCATCTCGCTTAGAAGACTATCTATCCCTAGCCCCTGTGGATGCCGACAACGCAGATTCCGGTCGACGGTTGGCCTCAGTTAGATGACTTGAGCACGCTATAGATGTCGACAGCTGGTTCATACTAGCAGCCCGGCCTGCCAACGGATAAATAATGACCATGGCCTAAAAGACCGAGTTTCTGGGCAATTGTTTTTCCATAACGGGCTGCCTTTTTGTGGGATGTTTAGTCAAGTTACATGCTCGGATATCTCTTTGTGTCACAGCCTGGATCTTGGCCTAGAGCGAGGTTATGCATTCAGCAGCCAGAATGACCGATCAATTGGAGGAGCACGTAAGAAGACGATTCCAACCTTGAGGGAAGCATCCGTGAAAGAGGAATAGCAATTGAGCTGGGAACCTTGCAAAAAAAAATTGCCCACTGTTCGTCCATGTCTATTTTTACTCACTGATAACTGGGACTTCTAGGCAACATGGCAACGGGGACTCGGAAGCAGCTTCAAGACCCTACGCTCTCTGGACAAGGCACACCTCATCCATCCATTTTCTCTCTGTTGGGGGGTAATCCCATGGGCGGGTATGTACGGGGACGGGGAGGCAGCCCGCGGGGCAGGCCTCTCGAGGCCAATTTCCCCTATCTCGCGCCAAGCCAGGCGGGCTGCTTTTCGCGGCTGCTCCCCTGTCACCCCTCGCTTTTCTTTTTCTCATGGTGTTTATCCCGGCCGGCTGAGCGGTCTCTGGAGCATCTGGATCGATTGCTTTTTCGGAGTTTCTTGTTCAAATTTACCTTGCATACGCTTTTCTCTCGCGCTTTTTCCCACGGGGGTTGAAGGCTAATCTGGATGTTCTCCTTGCCTGCATAACCCCTAAACCCTGCTAGTCCCTTGGGCGGCGCATATGGTAGGAACAGAAGATGATCGAGAGACACGTCCATGTGTAGCAGCCAGTGCGTAGTTGGACCCATTGACACCGTCCCAGGCCTGCGTTCACCAACTCCATCCGGGATCGTTCAGGTTACCATATTTCACCGGGAAGGCCCTCTTTCCTCTTTCCTTCATTTTCTTTTCGCTCTCTCACCATCAGCCTCTCGTTAGCTCGTCTTTTGCCCTCCAAGTTCCGGAGATATCAACTGGCAATGTCCTTTCTTCCTTCTCGCAGGCAGTAGAGTCGCGAGCAGTTGATACTCAATTCGAGATTCCTTTGGCTATCGTCTCTCAGGCATCCCACATCGTCCTGACCGGCCGCATTCCAAAGCATCTCCGCCATTCGCTCCATAGATCTATCGTCGCTGATCCCCTCCCCCGCCATTCGTTACGACCTTTTGCCTTTCCTTTAGTTTCAAGTTTCGGTTTTGTTTTGTTCTCGAGGTTTCGATTGAACGAAGGTAGCGTTTATCTTTCAGACGACGACTGTATTTCGGATAGTGACGACAAGTTGGAAAGGGAAGGACCATAAACCAAATCGCCCAGGGCCGCCGCTGTAGCCGTTCGCCAGCATGGGTCTCAAAAACTACTTCAAGGCCCCGCCGCCAAACACAAATGGGTCTGAAGGCTCGTCACCCCCTCAGACCGAGAAGGGACCGGCGCCTACGCCAGCCATTGGTGGCAGCCTCGAGATGCCGGTGCGCAGCCCGTCCGGAATGTCGTCGAGGAGTTCGCTGAACAGCCCTGGGTCCTCTCGATCGTCCGCATTGATCGAAGATATCAAGCACGAGGTCATGGTGAACTATCTGTTCCAGCAGCAATGCTCTCAGATGTGGGTAGCAGACGTGACCGGAGAGTCAGAAGGTGTCATCCTCCGGAAGAGTAGGAATAACTATATGGCATGCCCACCAGAGTTGGGAAGAAGTCGGTTTGCTGCAGCGTGCGCCGCCATGAACGTGCAGGTTAGTTTCCGGTGGCGATGGCGGGATCCATTTCAATGTATTGAAATACACTTACTGATCCGTTCAATCCGTATAGGTTGCTATGACGGTCAACTCTCGTGTCATCAAAACCTTTCTACAATGGTCTCCTGACGCGCTGGATGTGCCCTTGATGAACGGCCTTCGTATCCAGATCTTGCCCACAATAGACGACCTCCCTCGAGCGAAGAAACATCAATTCGCGGCCTTTATCGCCCATGAGCAGATATTGGTGGTATGGGATGACGATGCACTGCATATTGTCCAAAGAGCCAAATCGATTGAGAGCGAGCTCATGGAGCTAGTTTGGAGGACCCATGAGGATATCGAGGCGGATAACGAAAAGAAGGACCCCAACCAGATACACGTAGAAGGTCTCGATGAAGAAAGCGGCGAAGTCACCCTAGAAATGAGGCCGACACATCTGATGAACACGATCCTGGTGTCCCTGACCCTTATCCTGGTTATTGTGACGCTCGGCGCTGGTTACCGTCAGTTGGCAGTTGAAATCGCCGTTGATGGCGACTTCACCCGGCTGGCATTTTTGGCGCTGACTCCAGTGCAGATTTTCCTGACACTCGTAAGTTCATCCATCAAGACTGGAGTATTTTGTCAGCAGAAACCGTCTAACATCTGTTCAGTTCTTCGGTCAAGTCATTGTTGGTTGTATAGCCCAGGTTTTTGGGCCCGTCCGCCAGTTATCCATCAACTCCAAATTTTACTCCGCGAAGCCGCCTGTTCGGATCAGGTCGCAGGTGCTTCCTCATGTCACCATCCAGTGCCCAGTCTATAAAGAAGGTCTCCACGCTGTGATTGCACCTACGATCAAATCGATCAAGCAGGCTATTTCCACTTACGAGCTTCAGGGTGGCTCTGCAAACATTTTCATCAACGATGACGGTCTTCAGCTTATCGACGAGGAGGACCGACAGGCCAGAATCGAATTTTATGCTGACAACAACATCGGATGGGTCGCCCGTCCCAAGCACGGCGAAAACGGATTTTTGCGGAGGGGAAAATTCAAGAAGGTGAGTTGCGAGTATGCTCGGTTGCTGTTGTCGTGCCTATATCCCCGTTCGTCGTGAGAAAAGGGAGGGTTTCCCTCAGCCCTGAATTCCGACTCTTTGCCACAGCCGAAGAGGAGAATGTTTGGGGGGAAGAACGGATGGAAGGCTTCCAGTTTTCGAGTCCGTATTCGTAGACGGTCTAGTTTTGTCGTTAGTCAGCTCACGTGGCCAACACTTTTCTCGCACTTAGGCATCCAACATGAACTTCGCTCTCATGATCTCCTGCAGGGTCGAGGAGAAGCTCGCTGTTATCGAACGCACCGATGATTGGACCCAGCACGACGAGGCACAGGCTTATGAGGAGGCTCTCAAGGAGGTTGTTACTACCGATGGCCGTGCGTGGGCCGACGGCAATATCCGGGTTGGCGACTATATTATTCTCATTGATTCCGACACTCGAGTTCCCGCGGATTGTCTTTTGGATGCAGTCAGTGAACTTGAACGTTCTCCTGAAGTCGGAATTATGCAGTACTCTTCTGGTGTCATGCAGGTCGCACACAACTACTTCGAAAACGGCATTACTTTTTTCACAAACCTGATCTATACCGCCATCAGATACACTGTCTCCAATGGTGATGTCGCCCCATTCGTCGGGCATAACGCCATCCTCCGCTGGTCCGCCGTCCAACAGGTCTCTTACATGGATCAAGACGGGTATGAGAAGTTTTGGTCTGAATCTCACGTGTCAGAGGATTTCGATATGTCTCTTCGTCTGCAAGTAAATGGCTACACGATCCGCTTGGCAGCGTACACCGGAGATGGATTCCAAGAGGGTGTGTCGCTGACTGTCTACGACGAACTGGCACGCTGGGAAAAATACGCCTATGGATGTAACGAACTGCTCTTCCACCCTATCCGCTTCTGGATCGTCCGTGGGCCGTTTACCCCTCTATTCCGCCGTTTCTTGTTCTCGAACATTCGGCTCACTTCCAAGATCACGATCATTTCTTATATCGGAACGTACTACGCTATTGGTGCTGCCTGGATCATGACAACTGCCAATTACTTCGCCATTGGTTGGTTCAACGGATACCTGGACAAATACTACATCGACTCTTGGCGAGTGTGGTTCTCTATTGTTATTGTATTCAACGGTCTTGGTAATATCGCCCTTGCTGTTATGAGGTACAGAATTGGCGAGAGAACCTTCCTTTACGCATGTAAGTCTCCGAGTGACCCGCTACGAATTATCCGACCATCCACTAACGCAACATTCCGTCCATGCAGTGTTCGAGAACTTCAAATGGGTCCCCATGCTTGCTCTTTTCTTGGGTGGTCTCTCCTTGCACGTGTCTCAGGCTCTTCTGGCCCATATGTTTGAGATTGACAGTAAGAAACTTCTACCGACTAGGTTAGCCTCACGTTTATGCCTATACTAACCTTTTTGCGATTTTAGTGACATGGGGTGCCACTGGTAAAGAAGTCGAGTACTCGAACTTCTTCATTGAAGTTCCAAAGGTCTTGAAGCGCTTCAAGTGGAGTATGCTCTTCGCCATTTTAGCTTTGGCAGGTGTCATAGTTCTAGCTGTCGGTCCATTTGTCCCTTACTCTTACCGCATCAAGGATTTTACTCCTATATTACCAATGGTGAGTCTTAGCTTCAATCCTCATATGATAGCTATGCTAATATGTATATTCTAGTGCACTGTTGCGGTCTCCCATTTGCTATTCCCACTCGCGCTTAACCCAGCGTTGATGACTTTCTCGTTCTAAAACCAAACAACAAAGTTTGTGTGGTCTGTTTCTTTTGTACCATTCAGCACCATCTCTTTTCATGATACCATATTCATTCCTTCTTGCCAGTGGATTTTCTTATCTCGGGGTATCGATATACAGGTCTATAGGTTGTCTTGATTTTATCTTTGATTCAAAGTCCACCCTCATTCAGTTGTTGATATGCGTTGGCAGGTCATGGCGTTTTTGTTTGTCATTTGGTTTTCCTCCTTTCTCCACGACCCACATCCTCCTCTTCCCTCAGCCGCTCTCGTCTGTTCGGTCAGCCACGAGCACGGTATAATCTTAATTCTCAATTCCATATTCTGCTTCTGTTATGAATCTTTCTTCCTTTCAGAAAGATTTTATGCAAGCGGCTTCGTCCTTTCTCTTTTTCAGCGATGGATTCTTCTTACTTGGTCCCACAGAGCATGCAAACACAATGCCGGAAGGACGATGATGTTTGCATTTCACTTCCACAACCCCACACTCCATACCATTCATGTACAGCCAAAGCACCTCAAAAAAATACAGATAGATCGTTGATGGGTATTGAGTATCCTTGTCTGTCCCTTGGTCTTCGTGACGAGACGTCGATGCCTAACCCGCATTTCTGGCAGCTCGCACGGTCTATTCTGGGACTCGACACGAAAGAGGACTTTACTAAGCGGCTTGGCAGTGGACATTTGTGTACGGCTTCCGGGTTCTCTTTGCCGCCTAATTTTAGACGGCTGCATGTTGCAATGCATAAAAGCTGAGGAGCAACATTGTAAACTCCGTTTCTTACTCGCGCACAAGCGAACAGGCGTGGGGCTACTTTCAATCCAACATTATGTTACCAAAGAGTTACATGGGCATCAGTGGGAAAGTAGGCTGTGAGTGAGGTTTTTCTTAGGTCTTGGGATCAGGCCAGTTTTGCTGCTACATAGCACGTTTCGGCTTTTCAAACAATCTATGACGCAAAGAACCTGCGAGCGACGCGAGGTGGCTTTGTTAACAATTGGTCCTCAGACGCCGAACACTCGTGCAGATTCGCTTGAGTGTCATCATCGCGTCGAAGTTGCTCCTGGACGGGCTCAGATAGCCATATCGCAGGCTTCCGAGTTATCCGAACGTGTCGCGCGATTTCTCCGGAGCGATTCCCACATTGCATTGATATTTCTCCAGAAGGAAGAATTCGCTGGCGTCGCAGGTCTCCACTTAACAAGGACAAGGGACTCTGATTTGCCGGTCGCAGTCACGCTGTATCAACCCTTCAGTAACTATTACACAATTCACAAACTTCACATCCCTTGTCGTGTCTCAATTGTGCTGCAGGAAGGAAGGACTTTTCACACATCACCCGATAGAT
The DNA here is from genome assembly GCA_020064725.1 of Drechslerella dactyloides. Taxonomy (NCBI): domain Eukaryota; kingdom Fungi; phylum Ascomycota; class Orbiliomycetes; order Orbiliales; family Orbiliaceae; genus Drechslerella; species Drechslerella dactyloides. Next base: position 2,047,700 of record JAGTWJ010000017.1, read on the forward strand.
TGTCGCTTGGATCCAGGAATGGCCCTGGGCCCAGATCCCGACAACACCCCAAGCTTTCTTCGGCCCGAGAACATGGACTTTCGAAATCTTCGGGCGCCGGTGCGGACGTTATTTGCGTCTGATGCGTCCAATTACTTCTTCAATGCACATGAATTCATACATTGACGGCGAGGAGGCCTGGAAAAAATCCGTTCAATGCTGTTTGCTGATCAACCGCAACCGAGCTTTATATTTCTACTACGCGACCGTTTGTACACCGGGATGTTCCAGGTCGAGAGGCTAGTTTGGTTCCCGAAGTTCGATATAATAGAACTAACCCTGCGCGAAAATGCGCGTGGAACCTGCGCACTGGCTCTTGCGCCGGCGATGGGCAGAGTTACGTGAAGCTTTGACAAAACGCCATGCTCCCAATTAAGACGGATAAAATATTATTGGTGGGTTCCCGTTTCTGGATACCAGCTAATTATGTATCTACTGTATTATGCATCTTGTAACATTGCATCTCCAGATTTCAAACCCGCATGGCGGGCGCGTGGCGGCGCTAGCGTACCCCAGATTCAATTTCAGCCTGATTACTTTCCACGCCAAACATACTAGTGGCGACTTGGAGATGCCTCCTACGGTAAAACGCGAAGGCAAGCCTTCAAATGTAAGGCACAGTCCAATTCGCGGGGTCCACGAACAGCTTATTGAGTAGAATTTTGCGGGGTCAATGCCCCCCTATCACGTAAACGGGCCTTGTCGCAGTCAGTCTTTGCGGTATCTCTCCGTTCACCTCTCATAAACGGAATGCAGACTTATATTATCGCTAGTCCGCTGGTTCGTGAAACTGCAAATCTACTTGGAGGAATAATTCGAATTGTAAATGGCCTAATTCTCACTAGCTTCGAAGTACTCACTAATATTATAATATAATTTTAAGCAGATAGATGTAACAATGCTTGTTCTCAGTCTAGTGCTCTGACTGGCGTTTTTCGAGAATCTCACGATAACACACGGACTTGCTCCGGCCGCCACAGATACCTTCCACAAAGCTCGGTATCAATAAAGCTACATCGGGAACCCGGGATGGCTTGGCAGTTGCCTGTCTATTCTGAGCTGCCGGCTGGATTTTATATGCACTGGGATGGGAAAAGCTTCCATTTGCCTCCGCCGGACCGCCGGAGGCTGGTCCAAAGATTCTGTCGCCGGACCCGGTACCACAAGACTGTTTATCTTATATAGCTTCTGCTTTACCCTATGATTATTATTATTATCGTTATTCTTATTATTAATAATACTAGGTATATTACTATTAAGTTAGAAGGCTTGCTCTAAGTCTATTTACGCCACGCCGTCGCTGGAGCGTGATCTGCTCAGGACATATGCAAGGGATACAACTTATCTCACCGGGCCAGATTGGCGAGTAGTAACGGATGGCTTCGTGCAAATCGTCTATCTATTCTACACATAGGTCATAGAGATACTCATCTATAAAACTTCCAGGGTATAGACCTCGTCTTGTCGACCTCTGAACGTATGAACTCGGAACCAGAAGATATAGCTGTGTGTTACCTGTCGCCTAGGAAGCTACAGCTCGGCGGACCCTGACAGGGATTAATCCGGATTGCAACAGATTCAAACGGACGGTGTTCACACCAACAGGTCTCCCGCGATATCGGACTCCATAGGTTCATCCAACGACATATGAACAGACTAAAAATATGTATACATATATCCAGTATCCGGATATCCGGCAGCGGCCATCCAACCTCTCGATTACAAAGTTGTAAATTAATATGCTGCCTGTTGGACCGACACGGGCGGGTAAAGAACTATCTTACATCGTAATCGGATCCGCTTCCTGAGTCCCCGAGATGTTGGACACCGGTAGCGACGGCGACAGCGATCCCGCCTGCCGCATGTCTCTGACCCCGGTTGGCCCGTGCTACAAGTACCGCGGACCTATTTGTTGGACTTTGCACACATGATAGCTTCATATGGACTATACTATGCTACACTTTATCTAGGTATTTCCTGTTGCATACCGTTGCACGAGGATTCTACTTGTTGGTCACTATACCTGCCATGGCACTTGGATTATCTGTCAATTGCAATGAAGTGCGTACTCAACAGCAGGAGCTAGCCAGTTGACTTGCAGCTTGCGACATTTGTATGCCTCTGCGTCAAGATTCTCTCGCACTCTAGGCGTAGGAGAGAGTTGTATGTGTGACTCGAGACTCTACAAAATGCGATTTGGGAGCTGTGATAGTTTGATATCATTCTACCAAACTGCTGCTGTGTACGTATGTACGCTGTCATACGACATACGTACGCAGCTGCCTGCTTTCATTCTGGATCTGCGGGACGGGACTACAGGGGGTACTTTAACGCAACCGTTGGAAGGTACGTCAAACTTCGTTTACAAAGCAGGCATCCGGGAGTCCAGTCACCGAGCGCGATTTGCGTCGGATGCATACATCAAGGCACATGGATCCTGGTGTTTGCGAAATATATTACCGGTAGCTCCGTAGATAGGGGAATACTGACAAGCTCGGTGTCCCGCATGAGCTCAGCTCGGCCGGGCTTGTGTTACCAACAGGCCTCTAAAGTTTTTCTTTGCCAGGGTTGGTTCTGTTTTTAGCAGCCGAACATGTTGGATGGCACGACATATCTGCATGCATGAGACTACATGAGATTGTTGTATATATTCGCGTGCATATGGTATGGACTTACAACTGGGGTTCGGGTTTTGTAAACCAGCTGTCTTCAGACGTCTTAGACTGCTATTACTTTGTTACTGCCCAGATATCTACTCGCACTAGACAGCATGTAACAACTGCAACGGTCGAACGTCGAACTACAATAACGAATGTTATGCAACATATAACTGATAAGGCAACAGAGTCATTGTCATAGTCATTTAAACGGCCAAAGGAATGGATCCTCGCCATTGTAAATGACCACCTGTCACGAAGGACAGAGTACAGTCCAGTCGTCCAAACTCAGTCGTTTTATAACTGTCGAGAACCCTTGCGCACCATTGGTCGGCGAACATATTTCCGCGATAGCCATGTTGCTTTCCTCCGGATACTCGATATGAAAGACCGGAGAATTGTACTCCAGGAAGGTGCGGTAAGGCTCGCATTCATTATAGGCAACACAGGACTCCTGGACGCAGAAATCCATGAACTGTACAACATTCGCCACGATGGCACCTCCGTTTTTCAGCCCGATGGACATCCCTCGCTCGTGCGCTTCACTCGCCATGAAATCTAGGTACGATATAGAATCTTTCTCGGTCAGGTCGAACCCTGTCGGATTCTGATAGCCATTGATGTTGTCGGGATCAACCGCATCGCAGCCCTTGGACTGGGCAAGTGCGATTCTGCTTGCCATGATATTGCGCACATTCTGACTGTTGATGTTTAGCCACCACTCTCCTGGCCAACCGTCCATCGCCTCTCCGTAGTCTTCTTTGTTGAAGTTCTGGGCATCTGGACGCCAGTCCTCAAAGGAGCCGGCGGAAAAGTAGCAGATCACTTTATGGCCGTTCCGTTGTAGGTTTGCTATGAAGGATTGCGAGTTATCGAAGAGATCGAGATCGAACGCGGTCACTGACGCAGCCGTGTTATTCGGTGGGCGGATTAAAGCAATCTCCCATGTCTCTCCAGCAGTAGGTAGCCATCGCGCCACAGCTTCCGCTCGAGAGGGCCTGACTTTGTAGGTTGCTGTAGGTGCAGTACTACCTGTCGTCGGTACGGGCATCGACTGGGACGACATTATGTCTATACTGCTGGTGCTCGAGCTCACGGATGACGACGACGCAAGAGCTTCCGCGCCAGTGCCGTTATTAACGACATCACTGCTGTTGCCGCTATTTTTATTCCTCGACCGTGAGGTGAGACCGACGCCCAATCCGATTCCTAGTCCGATGAGCACGAGAAGGACGATGCCTCCGGCAACCCACACCCATGGGCGGCTGCGCCTCAGCCCGGCAAATGGCTTGTTCGAACCACTAGATATCGTGTCCCTGTTAACAACGCCGTTCTGGGTCGTTATACTGATCGTTTTCATTGGTCCAAAAGCGGATTTACTACGATAGCAGACAGCAGCACGTTAGGTGTGTTGTCGAGTTGGATTTCTTCTCAGAGTCTAGAAGTTCGATTGTGCAGCAGCGGACTCCGCGCCTTAGAATGGCTCGAGTCACCTGCTTTATACTCGATGCAAGGTACCGTCAGGCACGCGAAATCGCACGGAACCTCGACTCCGGCGATCCTGACGACAGCTAAGACTGTGTAGAGGCCGTCTCGGCGTCGGTAGCCTGCATGCAGCAGTCGAGAACTTCCGGTGTTGCCGGAACCGGCACTGTCGAGAGACGATATATGAGCGGTACCTGTCGGAAGCAAGAGAGGATCAGATCAACAGCTTGATTGTAGAGTAGGCAAAGCTCTAGATGCGTGAGGATCTCCGATCTGCTTCAGGGCGGAAACAGCCATTTTGCTCGTGACTTTCGCTGTATCCAGACCATGCTGAGACCTGAGTACCGATTGGTTGGAACTGAGAGTATCGATCAAGTTAGTACCGCTTAGCTGAAGCCTAAGAACATTACGCTACCCACGCAGTCTCGCTGACTAGTTCGTCATATTTCAGCATCGTTAACAGCCGCGATACGAGGCTCTGTCAGTCAGATCAAAAGAGATAATGCTAAACGAAGCAACTGGTTTTCAACAGCCGGCTCCTCCCGGCCTCCTACAATGGAGCTCGTGATGGCGCTTGCCAGGTAAAACAAGAGTGCCTCTGATGTCGTGTTCCGTGTCGTCTTGGATTGTGTCGATTGTGTTGGAAGTCGACGGCTGTTTGCCAAACCGCCCGAAAAGGCAAACAGCGACGGATGTTGGACAGCTTGTCTTCAACCTCGACACCGCATTCTTTTTCTTTTAATCCAGGTCAGCTCCCACCGCGCACAGCAGCTGGTCCGCCCAGCCAGTACCCAAGAGTCCGGCTTGTACGGACACTTCTCCGGATCCAGTTCAATCGATCAAGTCGGCTTCTACTGAGCAACCTAGACCGCTGCAAGTCGACATACCCACAAGCAATCGCACAGCTTTGACGCGATCCGAACATCGTGCGATGGGGCTTCCACCAAGCATAAATGCCGCAATCCAGGCTTCATTGCTTTCGGGGTTGTCGAATTACCTTGCCCAGATAATAGCCGCGTGGAGGGCAAATGTGTGTATGATACCGCCTGTTGTGTCCGTAAGCTCTTGCTAATCATCTTCTCTGTATTTGCGTCCAGCGGCCTTTTGAATTCGCTATCGCCCCGATTCTCCGCTTCATTATATTCACATTTATCACCACGCCTCCCAACTATAAATGGCAGGCATTTCTGGAAAGGACTTTCCCCACCTACACGACGGCCTCGCTACGAGAATCGAAAAAGACTGATGACCTTGACATGAAAGAGAAAGCGGGGCCTCTATCTCCAACTGTCGCTAGTGCTCCTGAAACGGGAAGAATCGATAAAGGCAATATCCTAAGGAAGCTGCTTTTGGACCAGTGCTGTGGAGGCCCGATCAACAATGCGCTCTTCATTATTGGTATGGGTTTGCTGAACGGCAATCCATGGGAGCAGATACAATGGAACATCGCGCGGGTATGTGCTCTATTGATTCATCTGACAAAGCTGTGCGATTGCCATCGTATCTAATCCATTTCCTGCTCTAGGACTTCTGGAGATTTCAGTTTGCCGGTTGGAAGCTTTGGCCGCTGGTGGCTTTGATATCGTTTAGCGTCATTCCCTTCGAGCGGAGGGTTTTGTTTGGAAGCTTTGTATCTTTGGGTTGGACTATATATCTGAGCTTGTTGATCGGGGAAGTTTAGGGAATCGGGTTTCGCATCATGACGGCTGTTTTGGATCATGACATTAGCATTTTCATGACTTGGCGACTGAAGGATGCCTTGCTGTATATATTCTTGGCTATGATAATCACAGGCAGTAACCTCTCGGTTCAACGCCAATCCGTATTTACCTTTTGGAGGGATATAGTACAATAGAGAAGATATACAGTTAATTACCAGATTGAGCCGTGTAGACCTCTCCTCGTCAAACCCCGTTGGAACACCAATCCAGAGGATCAACTCATCGGACGAGATAATATAAAAAACCGTCCGTATGCCTTGGTTGACCAGTCGCGCGTTACTCAATTTTCACCCTCAATCATCCCCACCAACTGAAGTTCGATACATCGGAGCTACTCCCACAAACGGCGGTTAGATCCCTAAAAAACGAAGTACGCAAGTCCTCCTCGATAGCCAGAACGTCTCGTTGCGCCTTAAGATCCATCTGCAAGCTCTTCCAGCTTGCCTCGTAGTTGCTCTTGAGGTTCATCATGCCGGCCTCATCTCTGACCGGCTGTCTCTTCAGGATTGTCAGCTCTTTATCGAGCGAGACCTTCTGGTCATGCATTATTTGAAAAGTATCTTTGAAAGTGGCGTGTATCGCTGCGGTGTGGTTGTCAAGTTTGGCTATTCTTTCTAGTAACTCCTTGATCTCTTGTAGCTGTCGTCTCTCTGTAGCCTTGTGGAGCATTGCGGAATATTCCATGACTGTCTGGACGTTCTGGTATATTGGCCGCAGCCATTGCTCGCCAGTATTCATATTCTGGCGCAGGTATTCATGGCGAGGTTGGAGGAATTGCTTACAGTCGAGCTGATCATTGTTCACCATCTTGGCTAGCGCCGCATCTTCAAAAATGGGCAATGGTGGTTTCCCAGGTCTATCCTTCATGGTTGAGAGTAATCCAATGAGATGGGGCTTGCTGCCAGCTATCTATCAGTCGAGGGAGATAGAGTGGCCTCATATGTCAGCATCGCAATCGATCCCATTGGTGTGCTAAGAACCCCGTGTTATCGTACGTACGGAAGTCTTCGATGCAATGAAAGTGCTCAATTAAGTGTCTCCAGATTGATTTAGTAGATCGAGACTGCCATTATATAGGGGCGCTGGTTTGAGTTTGTACAGTTGTTTGATAATACGTATACAAGAACTGAAGTCTAAACGTATGAGCGAATTCCAGCTCGCCCGCTTGTTGGCCTCCAGCTTGACCGAACCTTGTCTGGGATATTCGAGGAGTGGTAAAGTTGAGCCGTGGATTCGCTGCGCGAGATCCAACATTTTGGCCGGTCGTGGGCGCTCATGAGCTCGCGGGCCTCTTGGACCAGATTTTTCCTTTTGCTCCTATACGCGCATGTGCATTGCATTGCGTGTGCTAACTCGTTACAAAATCGGAGCTATCCGGAGCACTAACTCCTATAATGATGGGCCTGATGCAAAACGGTGACTAAATCTTGCACCCAAGAGAGTGGCTGTTTGCATCGTTGCAGATAATCTGGCGTCGACGTCTAACATGGGGCAGTCTGCGGAAGGTTTATCCGATTCGACGACAACAGACACGGCATCCCCCGTACGAATTGCTGAAAAGCACTAGGCTCTCAGACCAATTCCTCGACTAGCAAAACTCTGGGATGATACTCCATAGCCTAAAATAAATTACCACAGTTCGAATAAAGAACATTATTGTATTGTTGGCGCCATGGCACGAGACCAATTAATTGTCGGTGGATTCATTATGTAAATTTCTGGAATAATCCACAAGGATCTTAACTTGTCTCGAAAATTAGAACTTCTCTATTGGAGTTTACGGTAAAACTCTTGTGAGTATGTACCTACGTATATTGGCTGAACCTCAGGATTCTGATCATAAACCTTGAACGGTGGCTGTGTCAACGATGTTCCCCATCAAAAACCCTTCAATTCGTTCTACTATGTTATAGGACTGTTCTTAGGCTACCTAGCTGCAACTTTTGTCTTTTGTCCCTGGCGAACGCGACGCGGATCGATCAGCACAGGCTTCAAACCACCAACACAAAGGCACAGGTTGCTGTGTTGAAATGTGGCACAGCACCATCCTCATCACAACATCTCTGTCTGCACACACATCGCGTCCAGTGCACCCTCCAATAAACATTTATACCTATACACGTCCAGCTCCGACACGCGCAAGCAAGATCCGTCAGATATGCCAGTCCTCAGAGGCATTAGCTGCTATGTCGACGTCGAAGACAACCGCGCTGGAGAATATGGACTAGAATGTAAACTGGATCCCGCGGTGGCTACCTGCAGTATTGAATCGCAGGAGGATAAACGTTTCTGCTTCCAGCTCAGTTTCACTCATGCAGATGACCATGCGGGACGATATGCCTATGAGGTTTATGCAGATGGTCTTCTTGTCGCTGGTTACTCCTCGACCTCGAAGATTGTAACTCTCGCAACGGTCCAGAAGTTCGTTAACGGCCAGTGGGAGATGCGGGGGCTAAGATTTTCGAAACTTGAAACGGGTACGTATACACATCCCACCATACGCTGTATCGACGTTTAGGCAAGCTAAATTCAGCTAACCTTTATCTTTCTCGTCAAAAGTCGACAGAAAAGCACCTGACCTTGAATCTCGTAACAAAGTTCTGAAGAGCGTTGGTACCCTCGAAGTTAGAGTCTGGAGAGCTCACTTGCAGACCAATCACGTCCCTGCTTGTAACAATTCTCGGATTGCGGAAATAGACAAGATCCATGAGAAGTCACTGAAAGGGAGAGGCGTTTCGCATAAGACCTCCTTTGGAGAAGCCACTTATTCATCTGAGCGTCTCTATTACTCGGTCGCGACCAAATTGGACCCGCAGAAGATTCCCTATGCTACCTTCGTCTTCCGCTATGCAAGTAAAGGTTAGTTGCTCTTGGGGGTGCATGCTTACTTTGGCTCATGAGACGGGGCTAACCTATGTATGCTTCGCCAATAAGCGCATCTCCAAAGTGAAGGGTTGATCCCTCGCACACCATCTCCAGAACCTGTCGTGAAAGAGGATGGTGATGTAGACGATATGGCCCCTGAGGCTCTCCGTCAGGAGATTCGGCGTCTGCGAGTACGTATCTTAGTTTGTCAGAGGCTGGCTCGGGCTGAACATTGCTGACGTTTTCAATCTTGATAGAATCAAAGCAGGCAGAGCAAGGCTGTCAAGCGGGAGCTAGAATCTTCGCCTCAGCCCTGGACGCCTGCAGACCCAGATGAGCTGTCTATCCAATCAGTACGTCAGGTCAAAAAGCCAAAGGTAGACCTGAAAGGCGAATCGATCGAGGTTATCAGCCTCATTGACGATGATTGAATCGAGGCTATTTCGACCTATCTTTTTCTCCTTGGAAGAACCCGACGCGCCCACGGACTCAGTCACGCGTATGATTTTCTTATTCCCTATTGATCCACTTTAGGCTTACTTTCTTCGACTCATTCTGCTATTTCTTCGGTTATTCGCTCGTGCTTTTGTTCATTTCAGTTTTCATTCTCATGATAGATCAGTGCCCGGGGTATTTTGGTTTGCCTGGCGATAACGGATGACTTTATATTGCAACTAATTATTCCTGTCTTTCTGGGACATGCTCTTATGTTTTCGTTCTCTATGTTGGGGTGTCCTATGGGTAGACACCCTCGACGTTTTTGTATTTGGTAAATCTTTGCTATTCACCCGCTGCATTTAAGGCACAATAGTCCTGCCGAGTATTGATGGGTCGTTCGTCGTTCCTGCCGATTACATGGCACACTACCAATGCAACATAGACTGATATGGTTAGGTTCCGCTCTGGCCTCGAGGTTCCACTCGTATAGTCAACACCATATCGTATACCTGTGAAAGCTGAGTAAGTTTTACTGCAATGTGGGAGACAAGCTGTTCCCATTCGTAGACACGCCATATTAGCGCTGTCATCTGCTTAGTGGCAGTGTCGCAATTAATTCAAGCTAGCTTGACCAAAGTGCAGCTAGATTCTCTGAAAAGTGGGTTACATGCAACAGGCCAAATCTCGAAGGAATACCGACAAGCCACTAGGAGACTGTACCAAGAGGATACATAGCGATATTGACAGAGGAGTGCGATAAACCCGGCTATACGTATCGTTGTATATATATAGAAGAAGAGTGGTAGTGAGCAGCGAATATCGTGTATGCAGGTAATGATAACCAGGCCTGCCAGCCAGTTCTCTACAAATCCAGCTCTACATAGAAGCATTTGGATCAACGTAGATTAATATTATAATCTTATCTCATAATACCCCCAAGCCCGCAGCCACATCTTCACAGATTCCCAGAAATGGACTTTGTGGATCGATTGTGAACGGCCGCCCCGCATTCTGCGGAGCACCTCGAAAGCAAGCTGAACCCCGAGCACCAATACAGCATCTAGCTGCTCCCTGGAAAGGGTGAGTGTATCTGGGTAAAAACTCGGGACCCTCGTAAGTTGCGGTTCAACCAAATATGCATGCCATACATGGCACGATTTGTGACGGTACGTACGCCTCATAAAATATGCTTGCTAGTCTACTTCAGACCGTCCCTTCAAAGATACCGCGCTAATCTCGGGAATACTAAGCACGACCGGGTGCTAAATCATGCGGCTAGCCATGGTTATAAGCGAGTGTTCCGCTGTGCTCAGTATCGAGTAAATGCTCTGGACGATGTGTGATAAATTATTTAAAATCAAACATCACGCCCGCTATACATCATGCATCATGCAGCAATCATAGTAGAAGCCCAGGGCTACAAGATCACTGCATATGGCCAAATGCTACTGCTTGTACTACGTTAATATGCACTTCCACGGATACGTTTTTGTACTTACCTGTATGGGCTGTGGCGTAGCTTCTAGGTTGATTTGGAGCAAGACGGATGCCGGCCCACTGCCTAGGCGCCTTCTTAGATTGCAATACTGCATCCACCAGCAAACGCAGAGTGGTCGATTTGCTGCGTGTTGGCCTCGATGCCAGGCGCGAAATGATTAACGTTAGCTTCGAGCACAAGCATCGCGTGCCCTCCACCTTCTAACTTCGTATTTACCACCGTCCGTGATACTCTCTATCGAGCTACCCTGCAAGACGCAGTCCTAGTATCGACTTCAAACTACTGACCGATCATCTCGAACAGAGCAACGGACCAGCAGCTAAAAGGGCGGGCTACTCGCATACTCAGTGCGTCATGCAGGCAGCATCCAACATCACATCTGCGGAATTCAAGGGCGTCCTATCGCGATATCCAGCAACTCTTAAGCTGGTTTCCGAGAGCAAACAGCCGAAAAAGCCGAAGGCTGGGGACTTGAAGACGCTGGAGGAGATTGATAAATGGAGAGACACTGTCGCAGAGCGTGCTAGATCACAGCGGGGAGGCAAGGCCGAATCAGAGGCCCCTATCCTCGACGCGTCGATGGTCAAGGAAATCGTGCTGTGGAAACTGTACGACATATGTTACAACCGTGCATGCATGCACAATCTCTTGAATCTAGCGAAATCGCGTTGCTAACTGTACGAACTATCGTTAGGAAACGAGGCAAATTTCGCCCTACTATTCTACCATTGGTGTCATCGAATCCAGTCGGTAGCCTCCAGGCAACAGTCGAGGAGGCGCTTTCAATGTCGCCACCCGACCAAGTAACGTTGCAGGGCGGCCAGGCAGAAGAAGAAGACGATGACGATGACGAGGATGATGCCCTGGCGCAGGTTTCCGCGATGATGAAAGTGTTGACAAAGTTGAAGGGAATCGGTCCCGCTACAGCCACTGCGATTCTGTCATCCGTCTTCCCTGATACCATTCCGATGTTCTCAGATGAGGCGTTCCGTTGGATTATGATGGAGGATCCAAATCCATCAGGAGGCTGGAACAGAAAGATAGCGTATGACGCCAAAGAGTATGCTGTGTTCTTCAAAAGAGTCAGAAGACTCTGCAGAAGGCTTTCTTCGGAAAACGAAGACCTGGTCGATGCGGACAGCGTCGAGAAGGTCGGCTGGGTCCTGGGTCAGGAAGCCGCTTTGGGTATCGGCGATCGGAAAGTCGAGAATGCATCGGAACGGAAGGTACCCTCAGCGGAAAATGCAAAACGACCATCGAAAAACGTTCGCAAGCGTGAAACAAAACAACAGACTGCCTCACCCGCTGACCGCGAACACGAGCTGTCAAAAACCCAGGTCGTGGAGACGACTGCCAATCTGAGTAAGATAGGCGCTAAACGGAAGGACGTATCGGCTGAGGTGCCAGATTCCCTGCTTCGCAGAAGCAAACGGAATAAGGATGCCTGATGTGACCAACGGTTTCAGGAGGGAATCGAGGATTTCGACAAAACATTGACAATGGTGTCCTCACGTGGAAATTCGTATGGCAAAATCACCGAGCTACCAAGTGCGGCGAAATATTTTGATTAAAGAACTGAATATTCAGGCTAGGATGTGTGAGCTCAATCGCAATATTTGTCACAGTAGCGGTGACTCTACTGTTTGTTCGTCTTGGCAGCTTGGTGCTTGCTGCCGTGTGATGGTCAAGAGCAGATATCCTGCAAAGGCAGAAAGAAAGCGCCGCACTGGCATAGTCACATTCCGTGATAGCAGCAGAAACAGTCGAGAGAAGGCATCCGATGGCTCACGCCTGTGAGAGCTAAAGTTGCCTTGCTAGATTATCGATACACAGACACCGCATCGGTGAAAGTCTTTCGCATCCTCGTGGTGTGAGAAACGGGAAACAGGCGTCGTCATCTCGGTAGGCGACCCAACTGATAGGCTGCACCGCCGCAGAATTGCCGGCGACATCTGGGGACTCCTGGACCCCCAAGCCCACCGACTTTTTCATTCATGCAAGCATGGCTGCGGCGGACCTAAATCGAAGGATCAAATCGCTCAATAGCACACACCTCCTGGTGGTGCCAATGTTCTGCCTACTCCAACCCGCATATATCGCTACAAGCGGAAGCTTCTTGGTCGTCTAGCACCTGCTGTTGCCCACGTACCATTTCGTACCATTTGGAATTCAGGTGGTACAAACCAGGCTTGATTTGGTTCTAGAGCGGAGTTTATGAACTGGCGTCGGGAGGGGTCGATTCAAGGCTGACGCCCGAGGCTCTCTTCTCTCCTTCCGACCCGCCAATGACAGGCCCACTTGCGGGTGGGGAATCGCAGTAACTTGAGCCAAGTCGCTCGTCGTCGGCCTGGCTGTAGCACTTCGGCTTTTTAGCCAGTGTTTTAGCTTGGCCGCCCTCCATGACATGCCGGAGTTTGCGTGTGCATGGGCCAAGAAAACCTGGGTGGTGGGAGCTAAACTGTCAGCAAGTTCGAAAAGCGTGAGCCTCACTTGCAAACGGGAGGCTCGAAATGCCTACTTGGTTCCGATTTCGTCAAGATGCAAAATACTACAAATGAGGCTGCTAGTTTTCTCCCTGGTCAGGCTCTCTGACAGCCCGCCATCTTGACGGAAGATTTCGTTAGTCATCATAACTTCCGACGAATCCTGACCGGACCTGCAGCCCTCAGTTGGCGAGGATATAATCAGGCCTTGCAGCCCACTCGACTTTGGAACGGATTTTACGATTCTATATCACTAGTCATATTCAGACCGTCTTATCAACAACCGATACGAGCAGTCTGCTCCCCAGCCCGCAGAAAGTCGCAACCGAGTACGAAAAAAATCAAACGTCCGCACAATGACGGACTGTTCTGGATCGACGGAGCCACCTCCAGGCTGTCAATGTACGCAATTGTGCACCTGCAAACATGAGAAGCAACGCCCGCGTTTCTTAAATCTAGCCAAACGATCGTTCACCAATATCCGTCTCCGATCACCTAAAACTCCGCCAGCAGAACCCATGCAATATCCGATGACACCGCCGGACGAAATTCAGTCATGGGCTCCAGGTACGATCACGGATCCTGGATCCGCCATATCTCCTACGACGAAAGTGGACGAACTGCTGTTTCGATCGCCGTCTCCGAGGGCTCCAATCGTCACGAGGAAACCTGTTCCGACGGTCATTGTTCCACAGACCAAACCCTTTGCGTTCCTCGACACACCAGAGCAAACTCCGACAGTGGCGGTTCGCAGAGATGCGTCGCCCGCTCGGAATATCGAGGATTTTGGAGTACCGTCCTCGAAGCCGCTTCAAAAGCGGTCGCTTTCGCTGATGCCTGAGAAAATTCCACGATCGCCAATCGTTCTTCGGACTCGAGGCCAGTCCGTGGACCAGACCAACACCGGAATCTCCATTGCTATACCTAAGCGGAAACCAGTGCCAGCACGAATCGAAAACAAAAGTGCTATGATAAACACTAGAACTTCAGGCGATGGTCTCGAAGAAACCATCGAGCAAACGCTAGCATGGTTAGAGCGAGAACGGTACGATCCTCGAGATCGCAACCTGACCCCGTCGCCAGTTTCTCCTCTATCGGACAGAGCAGATGATCTTCCAGGCCCCTCAGACTACACACCACTTCCACTGCACCATGAACGGATCCTCCCTGGAATTTCGGGGTTCCCGTCCTTTTCTTCTGGCTCTACACTTTCCTCGTCGCCGTCTTTCAAATCCAACTCCACATCAACTTCTCTCGAGTCTCGGTCCAAGACCCCGCCACCCACGATATCTTCTACTCCTTTCCACATCCCAAGGATACCGGCCCGGAAACCTGTAAGCCAAGCCTCAATATCCATTCCAAGAAAGGCGGTACCAAAACGACAACGGCCATCTATCAATATTCAGTCCCTTCCCAGTGAAATTATTCTCAAAATCCTTTCACACCTGCCTTCTCTCGATTCCATCATGTCTGCTCGCCTCATCTGCCCAAGGTTCAACGACGTTATCGCAGTGAACAACATGGTGCTCATCCGAGCCCACAATCCAAGTGCCTACAGCCTGATCAATATTCTATTTCCCGGCGAGAACAACTTCGAGTCCTTCCGGTCCGCCTACAATAGCTGCCTGGGGGTTATCGATGGGTTAATCACACGTATTCGACGAAGGTGCCCGGGACTTCTACGCAGGGAAATGTTGGATGCACTAAATCGAGATGAGGTGACCAGTATGAGACTGGCACTTTGGAACATTTGGTGCTTCTCTTTGAACTTCGGCGTGGGGTTCGCGGACTCCGAGGAGTGCCACCTCGAGCAGCGAATATGGCTATCACGGTTCGGAAGGAAGGAGTTGTTCGCCATGATTGAGATGTGTGGACTCATCAGCGTACTTCTAAGGCCGCTGTTGGAGATTGCATATTCGGTCGAGTTGACGGATAAGTTCCGACGGGATGCGTATTTCGATGACCAGCCACTTGATATCAAAGAAAGATATGGTGAGTTTCCAGCCTCCCCGAAATCATACACACACGTTGTAGTTGTAGTTGCCCATCAACTAACGGAGCTATTGCAGAACTCATCGAAAACCTCCTCGCATTCTTGCGGACTGTTGGGTTGGACCACATTTACGAGCTGTCGTCCATCTTTGGCAGCAGTGAAACAGCAGCGTCACCCAAGATCACCAGGAACATCGCTTGCGACTACATTATTGAGAATATGTTGATCGAGACTTGGGAGAGGGATCTCGGCAAAGCATATTCGAACTTCATGATGAAGCCCATGAAGGATCTTCATCTAGAGTTGGAGAAAGAGGCAAGGAAGAGCGATTTTGATGGAAAGAAGGCACGAGAAGAGATGGGTTGGGGGCCCAGTACACCCGGGAACGACGATGAAGAGCTTGTGGCGGTTTAATGGCTCCTGGAATATGGGATCGGTTCGAAGCCGCTGGATTATCCTTACGCCGTTCGTTGAGTTTGTCTTTCTCCTCCTTTCAGTCGCGCCTTCTTCGACTTTGAGGGCCTTGATATCATGCAAAGCAATGCGATACTTTAATGACACCGGAAAGTTTTTATGGAGGCATTATTACGCTTGGAACATGACCTGAAGCTCAATATTCTGGGTTCGAGCAGCTGCTTCGATCGAAGTTATCTCCGCCGTCGAACACATTTCACTACACGTGTACATATTTTACAGTTACCTTACGATTTAATCGCCGGATGATTTCACGAAGTATATAGAATCCAAAGCTTGATGATATATGATTCGAACCTGCCATGTGCAAGATCCACTAGTAGTAGTTCATGCACACCTTCGCTTCTTCGTTTTGTGATGAAAGATGCATCGATGCTCCTCGAAATCACATCATCCTATCTCCCGGGATAAGCTATGAGATTGCAATTTCTATGTAACGGATTTTCTAAGCAGTCGGCATCAGGCAATCGTATATATGTGCAACTCTATAGTGCGGAGTGTAAGCTTAAGGTGGGAACCCCAAGTGTGGAACTTGCACTCGGCATATTGCAATACAATCAACCAATTAGGCACCAGTATGGGCTGGAACCCTGTCGTCGCAGACATCAGTCTCCGGAAATGCTGTATAGATACATGTATACATGGCACTGGCCAGCCCAGCAGGTCTGGAGCTAGCGCTCCGTGACGCAATACTGGTGAATTAACCGAGGTTCATAGGGACAGTTGTGAACGCCAATGAGATTGAAGTTTCGAATAAATTCACTGACTATATACAAAGTGGGTTTTATCTATGCCGTTGGGACGGGCGGAACCCTTGTGCCTGTGCTGTTGCTTCTGTTGGTGTCACGCTAGCGCTAGTTATTCTCCCATCCCACCATAAATTATGAACTCTATTGCAATTGAGTCCGAGTTCAAGCTAGTTGAACATTGCAATCGATGGCTGGAAATGCGATGCTTTGATGAATTTGCAACGTGTAGTTTGGGGATATGCATGATGCATGTGATAATTCACTCCCCTGCACAATCCGACGGATCATAGACTGTGATCGCCGACGATAGGTCAGAAGCGGGATGCTATGCAGCGCTCCCGTAACCCCACCGTATATATATTGTTCGTTTGTGCAGCACATCCATACGCATATATGGCGGAGGTGAGCCGGGGCATGCATTTAATATCAATTATATCAGTTAGCGGCGAAATTATTGGACGCATGCGGCACGTTTTCTAGCGCCATGCAGTTGATCTAACATCTGCATTCCATGTCATCGCCATACCAGGTCGAATATGGCGCATGCATGTTAATTGCTCGGGTCCAGACAACGGCATGCAGCGAGATTGCGACTGAGTCTGATTGAAACTTCCACTTTATCCGATATATGTGTGACCAGTGGTAGAGGAATGTAACGAAGGGCCTCTAGATTGCGTGCAGACGCACATTGTTGGCTGTTTGAATATTTTCTAGGTAGCATTCAACCCCAGACTGGGAACTTGCTGGCGGCTGCATCAAAAGTCTGAATCAGATGTCAATTGAAACCATGGATCGATTCGACGTTGTGTCGATGCCATGGCCGATGGCAAGCCACCATGCGCATATGCGGGAGGAAGGGCCCTTGCCAGATGCAACAGCAGACGGCAGAGAGCTGTGTTGCATGGGTGTTGCTGTGTGTCACCTTAGCGAGCTGACTAACAGGTTCTGGCGTAAACAGCCAGCCATCAGCAGCTCTGAATCAAGATTGCGGACCGAGGCAGTGCCGCTGTTCAGATGTCTCCTTGCCTTGCCACTCTAATCGCTATCGATACGGTTATATCCATCAGCAACCAACATCCCATTGGAAAGGCACGACTGCTCTATCAACAAACCGACAGCTAACCAAGCGAACGAATTCAGTTTCATAATTAAAACCAAGCCCTCACTCGGATTCCGCGGAGCCCGAACGGTTTCCGACTTTAGATCCGAAATGCAGCACTCGGGCGACAGCGACGATTCTCGCGCTTCCGGATCCCGAGCACGAGACCATCTAGCCGGATACCCTGTATTTCGCCTGGTCAACGACTACACTCCGTTCCACCTGCCAGCCCTGCTTATCAAACATGCCCCCGCTTTACCGGATCCCCTGGATGCCGCCGTGGATGACGGGCTGTCAGCAGTGGATAGCTTTATGGAGAGCCGTGTGGCATCGATGAAGAGGGGCTACGAGAGATGGGTGCTCCGCCCTCAGGAGAACATTCGCACGGGTGTCGGAGTGTATACCGATTGGGGCAAGGGCCAGGTTTCTGGAAGCATCCGTCGGCTCGAAGAATGTATAGTTACGGTGGGGGAGTACTTGCTCCCAACCGAAGAAGAGGACAACGACGGTGACCATGCCGGCATGAACTCGTACTGGACGTCGACGGAATCTGTAATTGACAGCGACGATGACGAGTACGATGAAAAGAAGAACGAGACGGCCAAGCTCCAGTTGCAGCCGTTGACATCAGCGACAGCTGCAGCAGAGGCAGAGAATCACCATCACCAGCATCGCCACCATCATCAACGGCCGCGGTCCGCGTCTGCCCCGAGCCTGCCGCCTTTTCAAGCCAACAGGCCGGGGATGGAGCTTGGGAACATTGGCAAGCTGCTAGTCATCTATGCACGCCGGACATACGTGAAGAACGCGCATAAGTCTCCAACGCAGATGCTGCACGATGCACTAGACCTGGCCAAGACGGAAGCAGGGAAAGCGGCAAGAGGGATCGATGAGAAGTACAGCATTGAGATTGGGTATCTACGGAAGATGATGGAAGCCGGGCGGCAACCATGAGCTTGTTTTTTTCTTTGTTTGCTTCTTAGCTTTGTTTTGTATCGCTCCAGCACTTGCAAGGTCGAGCGAGTGAGATTTTCAACACTGGTCATTTAGGCCGGCATGGGGCGGTGACGGTGCCCTCGAGCAAGATATTGGCGGAATGGTTATGTTGTCTGTCCAACACCAACGTTGCAATGCAGACGGTGGGGGAACTCATGACTGCTACAAATATATCGAAAGACATGCGCCGTGTAAACTTATTCACGATTCATGTAGCAAATATTCTTTGGTCCGGTGCTTGTTCTACGTAAGTTCCCAACGAAAGCAGAGCTTGAGCTCTGGAGCTGGCGAGCCTTGCTCATGACCGAACAGTGCTCCCTTGTCTACCAAGAGTTCAGGTTCCTCGTAATCATAATCACTGGCAGCTGTTACCTGCAAGATACTCGATCATTACGCGTTGCTCGGATGTGGTTCGTTCCGGAGCAGCTTCAGCCTTATTCAAAATCGTAAGCCGAAACACCACAGCGAATGACAAGACGCCCCTGGCCGAGATAAAGGCATGCAGATGCAGACCCGCACAAAGCGAACGACAATGCGAATTCCGAGATTGGGTACTGGATGCGTGGGCTCGATCCAAGAATACGCTGCGACCCAGTCATTCCGTTGTGTTCCATCGTGCTTCGGGTGGACAGGGTCTGTTTCCCAGGGGGCGGCCATGCAGCCTCAAGCATTTCTCGGATCTCAGTGCTTCCGAAGTCTGATCTGAAAATTTTCCTACCAGATGACGTCTACGAGATGACGAGCTAAGCTTGTTGAAAGACATCGAGAGAGAAGAAGAATCATGGAATCGCAGCAAGAGGACAGATACATTTGCTGTCGAACGCGAACACGTTCATTGATGGCGCGACTGGCCACGGAATGCTCAACATCATGCTCAAGCCAGCGGGCGATAGCAATCATCGACCGAGAGCGATAGGATTCGACTGACGAGAGAGAGGCGATATTGCATCGACGGATACCCCGAATAGCAAGATCAAAAGACCGACGGTCGAGTGGGTCGCCCCGACGAGCAGCAAAGAAGGTTCTGCGATTAGTCACCGGGTGGTGGGGCTGTGGGCTTGGCCGGAGGCCAGAAGCACTCCGAGACTCCGTGAGCAGCCGTCGAAGACGCGCAAACGAAAGACAGGACGAACGACAGAAAGGGGCTGGCCGGGCGGCAGGTCCCCCTTCCGCATCCGAATTTTCGTCCACGGTCGACGCAAGCAAGAAGCTGGAGGCCTGGCTCTGGGACGAAGAGCAGCCGGGACGGACAAACATACTTGCCTTCTGGGCAGCTTCCTTGGGCTTACGCTCGTGTTTGCGGTGCCGAGCATTCACGCTGGCGCTGCTTTTGATTTTGGTGCAGGCGCAAATATCTCGTTTCTGGCGTTTCCGGATGGCAGACTATCCGAACGCTTAAAATCTCACCGCCAATAAAATTGCCTGCGCGGCCAATATAATAACAAAAAGGCTGCTTTCTGGCACCGTCGCCTGTTTTCACGGTAGAGCGCTGCATCCGCTGCCGAACTCTTAAATATACCGTCGCCGTCGCCATTGCCACTTGCTGTTGGCGGTGTGGTTCACTGGGCCCTTTCTTCCTTCTCCCTGCTTCTTCTTCTTGCTACCCATTTCTAATAACCCTCGTCTACACCTTTTTTTTTACTAATCTTCAGTCCCTCATTTAATTACGTTTACTCTAAATTCGCTCTCCCACTGCTTCTTTCTTGTGCAGTGGCAGTTACGACCCCTCCAACCCTCCAGAGCCAGGCGAGTCAGTAACCCTGCATTGGACCGTGCTGCCGTGGAACCGACGTTGTCCCACGTGTTTGGCGCATTCCGGGAACCGGACCCTCGATTGAGCTTCAGTCGCACGACGTAAAACAGCTCTGGGATCTGGGATTGCTCGAGTGGCTGCAATCGCGTTGCGATTCAGGGCGTCGGCCATCACCGACTTAAATACATGGACTTCACGACCAAATCGACAATGAGCAAGTCGATAGACGAGGGCTCCGCCACCCAGGTGGAGTCTGGCCTCGAGTCTTTCGACGGCAGTCGCAACCAGAGCAGAAACGAGGACAACAATGCTCAATTTGGGCCGGGCGATGAAGAGCGCGTTATAGAGCTTGCCCGAAGACTCAGCAGGACCACCTCCCATGCAGGTGGCCACCACTTGACCAAACAGGAGACCCGTTACAGCACCTTCGAAGGCGAAAACCCGTTTGTGGGTTCCGATCATCCCCAGCTCCAGCCCGGGCATGAGAGGTTCAACCCCAAAGCATGGCTAAAGTCAATCGTCAACATTACGGCCAGAGACCCAGAAAGATATCCGTCGCTGAGGCTCGGTGTCTCGTTCAAAAATTTGAGCGCACACGGCTACGGTAGTGCTACTGATTACCAGAAGAATGTCGGCAACATTGGCTATAGCTACCTCGAACGATTTCTCACGTTCGGAAAGAAGCGAAAGATTCAGATTCTGAGAGATTTTGAAGGCGTTATCAAGAGCTCGGAGATGTGTGTCGTTCTTGGGAGACCTGGAAGGTAAGATATTCCCTCCTTGTAGCAACTCAAATCGCATAATTGCAAGATTCTGACACTCGACATCACGGTGCAGCGGTTGTTCCACCTTTCTGAAAACAATTGCCGGTGATACATACGGCTTTTACCTGTCCGACGACACTGTTCTCAACTACCAGGGAATTCCGATGAACAAGATGCACAAGGCATTCAGAGGGGAGGTCATCTACCAAGCCGAGACCGATGGTATGTTGTCAAAGCAATTCGCGTCTCCAGTCTGTCGTCATAGCAAAAAAACTAACGGTCTGGTTTAGTTCATTTCCCACAGCTTACCGTCGGTCAGACCCTGAAATTTGCCGCTCTTGCTCGCACGCCTAGAAATCGGTTTGGTGATATCAGCCGTGACCAGTTCGCCGAGCACATGAAGGATGTCGTGATGGCTGCCTTTGGCCTTTCACACACAGTGGATACCAATGTCGGTAACGACTTTATCCGTGGCGTCAGCGGTGGTGAACGGAAGCGTGTTTCTATCGCTGAAGTCGCTGTCAGCGGCGCTCCGATTCAATGTTGGGACAACTCCACCAGAGGTCTGGACTCAGCCAATGCTTTGGAGTTCATCCGAACGCTCCGTCTGAGCGCCGAACTCACTGGTAGCACTGCCTTCGTTGCAATCTACCAGGCTTCACAGAGTGCCTACGACCAATTTCACAAGGTGATTGTCTTGTACGAGGGTCGCCAGATCTATTTTGGGCCTACAGGTGAAGCCAGACAGTTCTTTGAGGACATGGGTTTCGAATGCGAGGAGCGTGCAACTACTGCTGACTTTTTGACGTCGTTGACCAACCCGGCCGAGCGTCGCATCAAGGCTGGTTTCGAAGACAGGGTTCCTCGGACCCCCGATGAATTTGCCCAGCGATGGAAGGAAAGTGAGCCGCGGAAGAGACTCATGGACGAGATCGCTGCCTTTGAGGCCGATAATCCTCTCGGGAAAGACAATGTCGAGAAGTTCAAGCAGGTCAGGCAGACTGTCCAGGCCAAGAACATGTCTTCAACCAGCCCTTACACCATCAGCTATCCTATGCAAGTTCGTCTTTGCATGGGCCGCGGCTTCCAGAGACTGCGAGGCGACCTGTCCCTTGCCTTCACTAGTATTTTCGGCAACGGTATCATGGCATTGATCGTGTCGTCGGTCTACTATAATCTACAGCCTAACACCGGTTCCTTCTACTCTCGCGGCTCGCTCCTCTTCTTTGCTGTTTTGCTCAATGGGTTCGCGAGTGCTTTGGAGATCCTGACCCTTTATGCCCAACGTCCTATTATCGAAAAGCACGACAAGTATGCGTTGTACCGCCCTAGCGCCGAAGCTGTTTCGTCCATGATTGTCGACTTGCCTCAAAAGATCCTATCAACTATCGTCTTCAACTTGATCCTCTACTTTATGACGCATCTCAGGAGAGAGCCAGGCGCATTCTTCATCTTCTTGCTATTCTCGTTCTCTACTACCATGGCAATGTCTATGATCTTCAGAACCATTGCCTCCGTCAGTCGGACGTTGCATCAAGCTCTGACCCCCGCAGCTATCTTTATCCTTGGTTTGGTCATGTACACTGGCTTCGCTATTCCGGTAGTGGAGATGCGCGGATGGGCTCGCTGGATTGGATATATCAACCCGGTATAAAAAAACACCTTGCTGATTTCGTTTCTTTGTAAAGAATGCGTTACTGACACCCTCCTTAGATTTCTTATTCTTTCGAGAGTCTGATGGTCAACGAATTCTCAGGCAGAGATTTTGTCTGTTCGAATTACGTTCCGAATGGACCCGGCTATGAAAATATTAGCGGTGACTCTCGTGTTTGCTCTGCTACCTCGGCGGTCGCTGGCCAAGAGGTGGTAAGTGGCGACCAGTATATCAACATATCCTTCCAGTATTTCAGGTCCCATATGTGGCGCAACCTTGGTATCGTCTGGTAAGTTAAAGTCTTGTCCGTAATAATATATTCCGACAGACAGCTGAGATATCGCATACAAATAGGGCTTATGTCATTGTCTTCTGTGCTGTTTACTTGATCGCTACGGATAGAATTACCGCTGCAAAGTCTAAAGGCGAGGTTCTGGTTTTCAAACAAGGGAAGGAGCCCGCCAAAGCCAAGAAGGGCGGAGACGATATCGAAGATGCCGCTCCTCAAGAGGCTGCGAGAGAGCAGGAGCTTGGTGCCGTTATGACTCGCGAGATTTCCGTCGCCGCTATCCAGAAACAGACCTCGATTTTCCACTGGAAGAATGTTGTATATGACATTCCCGTTAAAGGTGGTGAAAGGAGATTGCTTGACCATATTTGTGGATGGGTTAAACCTGGTACTCTCACTGCCCTTATGGGTGTTTCCGGCGCTGGTAAAACGACACTTTTGGATGTTCTGGCTTCTCGCAAGACCACCGGTGTTATCACCGGTGACATGTTTGTCAACGGCCAAAAGCGCGACGGCTCCTTCCAACGGAAAACTGGTTATGTGCAGCAACAGGATCTTCATTTGGAAACGTCCACTGTCAGAGAAGCTTTGGAGTTTTCTGCTTTGCTTCGCCAACCTCAGGAACTTAGCAAGGAAGAGAAGCTGGCGTACGTCGAAGAGGTCATTCAGATTTTGGAGATGGAAGAGTTCATCGACGCTGTCGTTGGTGTTCCTGGCGAAGGTCTTAACGTTGAACAGCGCAAGCGACTGACAATTGGCGTTGAGTTGGCTGCAAGACCCGAACTGCTTCTCTTCTTGGACGAACCTACTAGCGGTCTTGACTCTCAAACTGCCTGGTCCATCTGTACTCTGCTCAGGAAACTCGCTCGTAACGGACAAGCTATTCTGTGCACCATTCATCAACCGTCCGCTATCCTCTTCCAGGAATTCGACAGATTACTGTTCTTGGCTGCTGGAGGTCGGCAAATCTACTTTGGTGAAATTGGCGACAATTCTGAGACTCTGATTTCCTACTTTGAGCGCAATGGTGGTTTCCCATGTCCGGCCGACGCCAACCCAGCGGAATGGATGTTGGAGGTCATCGGCGCAGCGCCCGGCAGCCACTCTGAAATTGACTGGCCTAGAGTTTGGCGTGAGTCGCCTGAAAACGCCGAAGTCCTCGACGAACTGGATCGCATGGAAAAGGAACTCCCCCATCAGATTGTCGAAGGCCCCATGTCCAACCTGCCAAGCAGCAAGAACGACTTCGCTGTCCCTTTCAGCACTCAGATCTATTATGTGTTCATTCGAGTCTGGCAACAGTATTGGAGAACGCCATCGTATATCTACGCCAAGTTGATTCTGTGTGTTTTGTCCGCGTTATTTGTCGGGTTCAGTTTCTACAATGCCGGTACCAGTCTGGCGGGACTGCAAGGGCAGATGTTTTCAATGTAAGATGGCTCCCCCTTTCATATTACTCACTTCGGTCACACCGACTAACTGACTTGCTCGACGAACGATAGCTTCTTGATCCTCACGACTTTCGGCCAATTGGTTCAGCAGCTCATGCCCCACTTTGTGTTGCAGCGATCCTTGTATGAGGCTCGTGAGCGTCCTTCGCGTACATACAAGTGGACGGCATTCATGGTGTCCAATCTGTTGGTTGAGCTCCCGTGGCAGACTCTTGCTGCTGTGCTTGTCTTCTTCTCCTTCTACTTCCCGACCGGGATGTACAAGAACGCGCTCGTCACGCACACGGAGGTTGAGAGAGGAGGTCTCTTCTTCCTTTATTGTCTTTCGTTCTACCTTTTTACTTCGACTTTCGGTACCATGGTTATCGCGGGTGTTGAGCTTGCCGGTTAGTAACACCGTCTTGGTGTCCGGTTTCAGAGTTGGATTTGCTAACGCGTTAAATCACGATTAGAAACTGGTGGCAACCTTGCCAACTTTATGTTCTCCATTTGCCTTATTTTCTGCGGTATCCTTGTCCCGCCTGGCGGTCTCCCAGCAATCTGGCGATATACTCGTGAGTAGATCTTGTATGACTCCCAGTCAACTCTACTTTGCTAACCAGACTTCCTATCCGCAGTTAACTACATATCTCCGTTCACTTACATGGTCGGCGGTATTCTGGCAACCGGGCTTGCAAACACCGATGTCGTTTGCAACCCTCGCGAGATAGTCCGCGTCCGAGCGCCCAGCGGTATGGACTGCGGGGAATATCTCACGCCGTACAGCCGTGTTGCCGGAATCGGTATCGTCAACCCAAACTCCACAGACATGTGCGAGATTTGCTCGTCGGCCAGCACCAATGCTTTCCTGTCAGCCCTTGGTGTGGACTACTCACAGAGATGGAGAAACTGGGTCATCTTCTCGGCCTATATCATCTTCAATCTCTTCGCGGCTGTCGCAATGTACTATCTGGTCCGTGTGCCCAAGGACAAGGACCTGCAGATCGCGAAGACGGTGGACAAGAACAAGAAGGTGCAGCAAGTCGGTGTCAATATCGAGCCTGATGAGAAGCCGTGAGATGATTAGGCTAGGTAGCGATATGTTTTTGATTCGTTTCCGCGCGTCTGGAGAAAGGGGTTTTGGGTGGTTAGTTGCTCTCCGCTCGTTTCGTTAACTGGTTTCTGAAAATTGGGCCACTCCTCTCATCCTGTTAGATAGCCATCTTTTTTTTGAAGTCTTTGAGGCAGAATTTTATTTTTACCTTCTGTACCTCCTTTTAATGTGTTAATAAATGAAGACCGGGCTACACAGCCTGCTCGCGCTATTCCTTCACGAGAGCAATTTGATTTTTCATCTAGGAAATCATTATGTGTGTGTTGCAATGTCGTCGCTGGTACCATGGTTCCACCAGCAAAAATTCGCTTTGGGAAAGCGCCGGATCAGGTAAAACGGGTGACAAGGCCGGATCAATCAGAAACACCATCGTGGCCAATGCAATGCAGTCAATGCATGCATGCAGCTCCAGCTTCCACGCCACGGTCAGCAGCTTCCAATCGCGAGTACATCTTAGCGTCTGTCGAGATCGTTTTCGATCCAGCTCTCGTCCGTCTAGGCCCTCCTTTGCTGACTCCTTCCCTCGATAAGAAGTGCACATCTATCGGGTATTCTGATTTAGCCCCAATGACAAACACTGCGCCAGATGGTCACCTGCACCCTGTCCAGCTTGGGTGGAGCGACGAGCGACGAGAAAAACGCCTGCTGGTGAGTCCCGCAGCGCCATGCGTGCAGCCCGCAGGGAGTCATCCATCGTCTCATCTGCAGCAGCCATGTCCAGGCATGTGCGCTGCAGGCAGCATTCCACAGACCTTGCATGGGGCCACAAGGATAGCTTGTTGGGAGCTAGCTGACTGGCTCGCTACAGCTGTGTGATGCAGTCATCGATCGCACCAACAATTAATGCACAATGGTCACTGATCGCGGTAGCGAAAGAACAAGTAACCTGAGCTCGGACGCCAGTTGGCAAAGAAGGAAAGAAAGAAAAGCTTTTGCGCCGAAAGGATCGCAACGTGATGCGCGTCGACGTTCCGCCGCTGTGGGAAAAGTCACGACTTGCGGATATCGGGCGGGGCCCCGGAGGCTAGTGTATGCCGTGAAAAGGCAGAGCAAGCGAGAGCTGATACGCAGGACGCAGCGTAAATGTGGATCCCTCCTTGGGGCGCTGTTCTTTTGGACCCGTGCGCGCCGATAGATGGCGGCGGTGATGGATGATGGCCTTCCAAGAACAGACCCCCTTCACGGGAAGCTTAAAAGCTGACGCCTGCCCACCCACTTTCGTCGACGAAGGCCTGGTTTGGTTTGATCTCTTGCCTCAACTCGCCACACGGGAGACCTGCGGTTTTAGATCCTTCTACTTTGGTGTCGATTTTGCCTCTGGAAGTACGAATCTTCGGTCTCTTCCTTTTTGTAGTATATTCGGGGGCTTACTACGACCTTACTCTACTTAAAACACGACGACGCGGGGATGGCACTCTCACGCTGGAAGCCACACGCAACTTTTAGCCTCAGCGCCCATGGCTCGGTTCAGCGGGAAACCTATTGCAACGAGTGCATGCGACATTTCGTTTCCACCGACGCTCTCGAGGAACATTTCCTAGATTCGAAGTTCCATTTCTATTGCAAACTATGCCTCCGACACTTTCGCGACGGCAAGTCCCTAGAAAATCACCATAAGACCAGCCGCAACCACCACCACTGTATGAAATGCAACATTGCCGTGGGTTCGCAGGCTCAGCTCACCGAGCACTTCCTGGAGAAGCATGCCTACTGTGTCCTGTGTCGGAAGCTTTTCGACAACGATGATAAGCTCCATGACCACCTTGCTGGCAGCCACCACGTCTGCTGGGACTGTAACGTCTTCTATACCACCGAGAAAGAGCTGAAAGACCACTATGCTCGACTTAAGAAACATCCCTACTGCTCGGTTTGTCGGGAGGGCTACGCCGACGAAGAGTCCTATACGAGACATTTAACCGTCAGCAAGAACCATTATTACTGCGTTCAGTGCAAGCGCGACCACAACAGCGCCGAGCACCTCCTGCTGGTGAGTTTTTCCGTTACTCCTGCCCTACTTATCAGTCCATGGCAAGAGATCATACTAAACAGTTGGCGAATGTAGCACTTTGATTCCCGTGAGCACAAGAGCCACAAACTCATCAAGTGTCCATACTGCACACGCACATTCGATGCGCACAGCTCGCTCGTCATCCACTTTGAGATCGGCACTTGTGTCGGTAAGAATAAGAAGAAGGAAGAGAAGGACTTCAAGGCTCTCCTTCCCAACAAAGACAACCTCGAGAAGCCTATGAAGCTTATCAACGACGTCGACCGGCCGGCCTACTATCTGCCCTACCACGGATACCCCAAAAATACGGTTGAGTATAGCAGGCATGCCTATGAACCCAGGAGCTCGGCTGAAGCCGTTGAGGTTGTCGAGCCCGTGTACAAATACGTCGATAGCAACAGAGCCATGGAGTACATCGGAACCGAGCCCTATTCTCGCGGCCGCCGCTTGTCCTACCATCACTACGACTATGAGCGCGAGCGCGAACGCGAGCGCAACGAGAGCCGACCCAACCGCAGCCGCAGTCGCAGCCGCCACAGCAACTACTTTCGCGCACGCAGTCAAAGTCGGCACCGTCATCACATCTCCAGCGATTCTGATGACTCTGAATGGGAAGATATTCTCAGACAGTCACGGCTCGCTACGGACCGGTCGTGGAACGGCTATAAATTCGAGTGTGCCGTCTGTTTCAAGCAATTCCACACCCTTGAGAGGCTAAACTGCCATCTCGCTAGAGACCACGATTCGGAGGTCTACCGCTGTTCCGGCAGGAACGGCTGCGGAAGGGTATTTCCAACCATCAGAGGCCTGATCAGGCACGTGGAAACAGATGACAGATGTGGTATGGGGAGATGGCGTTCATGGCGTTCAGCCAGTGTGGATGACCTGACATCGAGGTTCAGATTGCTCGACTATTAGGTTTTTTTTCTGATTCAATACGCATGTTGTTCATATGAAAACAAATTTGTGGAGATCACGCGGACATTTCCTGCGGCTCTCGCATTATCTAAAAATGGGTCCAAGGTACTTTTATGACAAGATCTAAGAAGAAAAAAGTGGGAGTATGCGACAACAAAAGGAAGAAAAAAACGATATCACGACGATGTTTATGCTGATGATTATGAATACCCTTTCGAGTGCTATTTCCTTAATAAGTTCAAATGATGTCTTGCGCTCTCATGATGATCTATCAGTCCTGTATGTAATGAGATATGAGGTCGTTCTGGAGTTCCAACAATGTCTTACTTGTGTTCTTTATTTTCTTCCTTTTGACGTTCCACGATGTATCGCTGTCTGAGCCACACGAATATTGATTCATTCACCGTATTCTTTATTCCGAAACGCTACTTGCTTCTTGGAAGCTCTGGTGGTATCCACTCGAGTTCTGACTGACCTTCCGTGCGTACTTCGGACAGATCTTAATGCTTTGTTCACATGCACACGCGGGAGGGACGCCGCCCCCTTCCCCACCTTGCAGCCGGCCCTTATTCCCCAGATCTTTCATTCGCTGCTCCACTCCTAGTTTTGACTTTGTGTGACGAATTTTCTTTTTTCCTTCCCTCTCGATTAACAACCTCGTGTTGTTTGGTTGTGTTGAATAGTCCCTCAAAAGCTCTTTCGTTCCTATGATGTCGAGTTATTTGCATGCCAAGAAAATATTCAAAATAAACTACTAAGTTCAACCAGCTTTCATAAGACCGTGCGGTGGTCGTGTGTCCCTCTGGGCTGAGAGGATCACGTCGGCTGGTGGTGGTGGTGGGCCCATGCCAGTCCTTCGTATTTTTGCGCGGGTCTCGGGCACATGACCATACCACATAGATCGGACGACCGTACGACTCTATGACATATACTCGATTATCCACGCCTCCCTCGTGTCTACGGAACTCCTATTGCCTAAAAACTGGGCAAGATGAACGAAAGCAGTAGTTTATCTCTTCCAAGATATGATGTGGTAAATATGATATGGTATATAGTACACCGTGGATCCCCCAAATACTTGATAATAACGCCAACCTATTAGAAGAAGAAGAAACCGGTCTCCCGCATAAACATTGCAAAACAAAAAAAGAAGAAAAGAAATAACACGCATTGCACTCCATCGCCCCATTTCCCCCTCGTCCCATGATGTGTTTGTTTGTATGTGTATGAGTACATGCGTAAGTTAAGTATATATATAGAATGGTATATTGCAAATTGATATGAGAAGAAATTGAACCCGTGATTTTGTCCGTCCGTTGTTTGTACGTCGGCGAAAGTAGCTTTGCAGCTTTGGGGTTTAGTCATGCCAAAATGCTTGATCGTGTCGGCCGTGAAAGAGTAAATGAAGATAAGAAACAATAAACAAGTTCAAGTGGGTATCAAACGAGCGAAGTGATCTGCTGGATCAAAATTGAAACGAAAGGTTGAAATGGACGAATTAAAAATGCGGTCTCGCTGGAAGCCTTTATTTGGCGTTCGGTGAAGCGAAGACGAAGGAATATTAAGTTTTAAAGGTATTAATACTGTCGTAATATTTGCTCAAGACCGCAGAAGTATTGATAGATGTTTGTGTAGTAGATTCGTCATTTCGTCGTAAATATCATAGTCGTCATTGTTGGATTTCATGAGTTTCGTGAGCTGGAATGCAATAGTTCATGTTGGTATTGTAGCAATAGCGTGTTGTCTTTCAAGCAGAAGGCTTCTTCGCAAAGGATATGAGCATCCGGAAATTCGTCTTCTTCTTCTCGCATTCCCGAAGGAGCGTCTTATCCTCCCAGAGGGTTTTCTGATAGTTGAGCTGTTCGCCCTGATTTTCCACACCGAGATTTTCGAAACATTTGTTGTACCACCAGCGTCCAACCTTAGATACGACCCGGTTGATACCTTCCGCACTACCCATGTCAACTTCGTCGGGCGAATTGCCTTCTTTTAATATTTGCTGCATGGATGCTTGCTCTTCCCTGGAACCGTCGACGTTGCCGACAGTGGGAAGCCCAACTCTGCATCGCGTGATGTCTGTAAAGCCGCGCTTGGCGAGTAGTCTCAAAGCCTTTTCGGAGGCAGTTTTCTTGAACCAATCAGAGCCGTTGCCGGATTGGTGTTTCCTCAGATTGACCTTGATCTCATCAACAGTACGTTTTGTCCTTGGGCCCATGTTGACCATGTCGATGTCAAGAACGCTGAGCTCGAGGTGACCACCAGGCTTCAAGACCCGCATGCACTGGGAAATAATGAAAGGCCAGAGTGCATCTGCTGCGCATGGCAGGAACCGGAAAGTGACGACAGTGAAGAAACCACTCGGGAAGGGAAATGGACTAGCGAATGAGGCGTGATGAATTTGATGGTGGTTATTGAGGTTATCGTTGCCGCCGTTGCCAGATTGGCCTCCGGTTGGAGATGTGGGATACGATGCCTGGGATGGCGTAAGGTTGTAGACGGTCGCATTCGGGTAGTTGAGAGAACAGTAGAAGGACCAGTCATCATTACCGAGCCCGTCGATGACAAGAATTCGTTTTCCTGAACCTGGACCAGCAGCCTTAATCTCCTCGTGGGCGGAAGACACGAGCACTCGACCAAAAGATAACCATCTGCTTGTCATTAAGGCCCATAGACGAACTTTCATTTCTCCTTCCAAGGCATCCTCAGTGCCAGGCATAGCCGAAATAATGCTATCCCGGAAGGAATCTGAATCATCGGAAGAGTCGTCCTCAAAATCTGTGACGGAAGACATTGGTGAGAGAAGACCCATTTTCCTGGCTTGTGAGCTAGTGTGATGCGATTTGTCAAGCGGGTCAACAACACTCATGACACCACGATCAACTTCGGCATAGGCTGCGATGAAGTCGGCAAATGCGATTGTCTTTTGGTTGCCTGAGGACCGTTGGCTGTATGTTGACGAGGACCGCTGCGAGTTGAGCTCCTTCAAGCTCCCGGCGAAAAGGGAGCTTCGAGCAGTCGGGAGAGTTGGCGAAAAGAAAGGGCGCGCGGCAACAGGACGTCCCTGTGACATCTTTCCCTGGTCAAGCACCAATTTCTTCTTGTTTGAAGGCGGGAATTTGGTGACCACTCCGAATGTCGCAGCGGAGGGCAAGGTTGGGGAGTCCTTCAAGCGGCGGACAGGCTCGACTTCGTCTTGCACATCCGGCTTGAGCTTTGAGACTCCTGGGAATGGAGCACCGAGAGACGGGATCCTGCGTTGTGGCGTGGTTGCACTCATTTCATCCAGGTATTCGTCGTATTCTGCCCATTCATCGGTGTTGTTGGAAGCCCTCCGAGACGCACACGGCTGGATCTGGGCCCAGCCGCTCGTAACCAGCGGCGCAAGTTTAGCAAGGGAGATATTGCGAGTGTTAATGTAATCAACTCCTTCACCACCGTCATCTTCACCTTCCGAGCTGGGAGAGTCAGTCTGCTCAACGGGCGTAGCAACAGCAGCAGCGGGTGGGTGCGCAATTCGCCGAGGCGGATGGATTTTCAATGGTTGCTGTTGCTGCTGTTGCTGCTGCTGCTGCTGCTGCTGCTGCTGTTGCTGTTGCTGCTGCTGTTGATGGTCACGCAAGCTCGGCGGTGGAGGAAGGATTTCTGCCAGTGTTGGAATCTTGATGGTAGGGCCTTCCGCACCTGCAGCCTTTGGAATTCTTCCGATTGCGAATGTTCCAAGGCGTTGTCGTCGGCCGGGACTTGGGTTCGTATTTGGCTCGGGTGTGACTGGGGGTGACATGATGGGCGTCGTTATAGTTTGGACTGGCGCAGTTGCATTGACCGGCTTCTGGGCGGATGCTCCGTTGTTCTCATCATTAACGTAATCTTCTTCGTCGGTGTATTCATCGCTTTCGTCATTGTCATCATCAGCTGCCTGAGCAATATTTTCTTGCTGGGCCTTCTCCACAAGCTCCTGAATGTTACGAGTTGGAAGCTGGGCTGGCGATGGCCTGGTGGAGTTCCTTAGAGGCGATTCCAGCTTGGACAAAACACTAGATGGCGATGCCGTAAGAGCAGAGACAGGGCTAGTATTCTGAAGTTCCTGGAGCTTTGAGAGTTTAGAAGATTGAGTGGGAGTCGAGGATGTGACTGAAATTTTTGGCTTGAGTTCCGCAGGGATTGGCAATCCTGGTGGGGGCCTGATAAGACCTCTGGAAGCAGTACCACTGACTCCGGGGGCCGATTGAGACACTGGGAGCGCAGGACTGTTCAAGTTAACAGCAGTGACAGGAGATGGTGTCCTTGATGCTATCAAACGAGATATGACTGGAGGGTCCGGCAGGAGGATAGACTCGACGCGTTGCTTTGGTGCAGCCACACGTGCTACTTCCGATGCTGACTTCTTAATTGGAGGGCTATGGACGTCCCGAATATAGCCACCAGAGTTTTCGTTGCCAAATTTAACTTCCTGCGCCAGAACTGGAGACTGGGGGGCCGTTTTGGACGGAAGAGTCTTTGAGGATTTGGAGCTGTCCTTGGAGACGTCAGGTGCTGACTGCGACCTTGAAAATATATTCCAGCGTCTCGTTGGTTGTGGAATTGACCCGACTGGTGGGGGAGCTAGCTTCTTGGCAGGGTGTGCCTTGAGTTTAGACTCCTTATCGTCAGACTTCATGGAAAGAACTGATTTGGCCGATTTCCCCTGCAAAATTCTCGAAACAGGAGTTGTGATTATTGCAGTGGTTGGCGACTCTCCACTTGGCCTCGATTTGGAGGAAGTGTCGATTGTAACTGATGGCCGTCTTTGGTTGGTTACATTTGTACCAAAATCGAATTTATCAAACTCGTTGGCCGCTTTCCTCGGAGCATCCAGACTTGCGTCTCTGCTGCTGACACCCTGACTACTATCAGCCCTCGGAAGATCAAGGCTGTTCTTTTGGCTCTCTCCCTTGATAGAGGGCCTTGGTAGGGAACTCGAAGCACTTTGTGAGCTCCCGGTCCTTGTCATATCGACGCTACCAGGCTGTCTAACGACACCTCCCTTCATGACCACGGGTTCAAGGCGACTTGCCAAAAAGTCATCCATATTGGCACCTTTCATAGCGTTCGCTCCTGCGACTCTGCCCCAGCTACCAGGCGGGGTTGGAGTGGCGCTTTGAACTTTCGGAGGGGCTGTTGGGATTGAGCTGCCACTGGAACTTCTTGTACGAGTTGGCTTGATGAATTGAGAGTACCCTTCATGTCCAGTCCCAGCTGCTGGGCCTCGCTTTTGCGCCACCGTCTTTTCTTTCTCGGTTGCAGTTGCGGCAGGCGCTGGAATTGACTTTGTACGTGCCCGGCTGAAGAGGCTTGGCCTCGAAGGTGGTGAAATTATAGCCCCCACGCCCTTGTCGATTGAACCCTTACGCTCATCCTTCTTCAGCTTACGCGGCGAGCCATCCGAAGCCTTCGTTGGGTGTGAGTTACCGGAGGACGATGGCGTCGAAGAGAATCCATGAACAACGGTAGCTCCCTTGGCAGATGTTGGTGTAGAGACACGCGTTGCTTTAGGTTGACCGGGGACCGACGTTGAAACAAGGTTTACTGAGGAGTTGGATCCATTGGCATTGCCAAAAGGTGCTCCGGAACGGTGAGGCACGGAGGATGATGTAACAATCTTCATTTTCGGTCCTCTTGTCTTGCTGTCTTTGGTTGCCACGATGCCGCTTTGGATGACTGGGACCTCTGAGGCAAACCCTGCAAGGTCATCTGATGGTCCATCTCGAGCCGGTCGCGAAGGTGGAAGTCTCAGCGAAGACGACGAAGAGGATGCAACCGGAATCGGTATTGGCGATGCTGATGTAGAGAAATAACCAGCAGGTGGCGCAGAGGCCTCACCAGGAGAGCGCACATTAGATGAATCGCAAGAAGACTGTCGAGAATGGCTTGTGCGGCCGATCTGTGGTTGCGACGCCGATGTAGTGAGATCTTTGGAGGACTTGCGAAAGTGAAAACCCGCAAATCCGACGCTTAGGGATGACTTAGAAGGAAGCAAATCCTTCGAGGTCTTCCGAGAATGCTTTGAAGGCTGTGCCAATTTGGAAGTGTCCGAATTGGACCTCGTCTTTGGGACTGCTAGGGACGTGGTGTTGGAATTCGGGATTAATGAGCTCCTAGATGGTAGCTTTATCTGCTTTGCTTGATCCGAAGAGGTTCCTGCACTCTCCTTGCCTTTGATAGCTAAGGCCATTCCAAGCTTGTCAGTGGCAGCTGTGACACCGGCGTATTTTGATATCAATGGCCTGGTTGGACTCGAGGTTCGCACCCGTTGGACGGGAGGAGAGAAGCCAGGAGATTGAAATAAAGAAGGGTTTGTAGAGGACGAAGTGGGTGTAGAGTTATAACTGAACATACCAGGGGATCCACAGTTTGCAGTAGAGGGACTACTGTTGTAGTTCTCTGCTGCAGCGGCTGGTATTGTGAGTGGAGGGGGTATGGCTCCAGTCCTCGGTGCAGTTATTTGGGAATCGATACCCGAAACGGATAATCGAGTTGAGGTGCCTGACGACTGGCTACCGCTACCAGATCTAGCCCGTTGCATTGCACTAGATGCAGGTACACTAGGCAAACCCGGCGGGGGCGCGATCGTCCTTGCTATGTGGCGCCCACTAGGGCCAGATACACTCCTTGACCCATATGTATATGATGTGGGCGGCATCGAAACACCAAAGACAGAGGTACTCTGTCCATATCCGCGGTCCATATGGGACGTAGACGTCGAAGTCGTAAAGCTAGCAGAAGAAGCATTGGTACTTGTGGTAGAGCCTGTCCGCATCGCGATTTTCGAGTCCGGTGCCTGCACAGATACCTTTCTTCGGATGACATTTTTCGTCCGCTTTTCCGTGGCTGAAGACGAGTTCGCTGAAGAGGGTGGGTTTGAGGGCGGTAGAGGGTGGCTGGCGGCTTCGGTCACCGTTGCCTTTGAGGCGCTGGATTTCAGGGCCGGCGGTTGGCAGGAGGATGGTGACTCTGTTGCTGGTGGTGGAGACGGGGTTCTTGGAATCGGCGAAGGGGTGGAAGGGGATGCAACTGCTGCGGACGATGCTAGAGAGGGTGTGATGGGCAGAAGAATCTTACTCCCGGCATGCCTTCTCTCCCTACCATCATGAACTCCATAGAAACTTGGAGAGGGCACTCTTGAGCCGCGTACTCTGGCCGAAGCAATCGAAGGACCAGCGGCTGGGGAGGAGAAACCTGGTGGAGGAGCCAAACGAGTTTGAGCTTCTAACGCTGCCTTCTTTGCCCTAGCCCGTGCCGCAAAAGACTGTCCCGAACCCGAGTATGTCGGTATGTGCGATGTTGAGGCCAAGGCCTCAGAGGAGTATGAATTCGACATTAGGGAGGAGTACAACTAGGTAATTCGATTTGTCTTCGAGTATCTCTGTATATACTTCTACGTATATACTAACTTGTCGGTATCGGTTATCTCGCAACTCGAATCCTCGGAAATTCTGACGAATAATGCATTCCAGCGTCTGCTCAGGAACACATGTGGTGAATGTTAAGAAGATATGAGTGAACTATGGTATCGGATTGCTATAGAAATCAAATTGTGTTAGTGATACTCCTTCAGTTCTAACTCTGAATGTAAGGCACGGCAGCGCATGGCGATTCGCAACAATGCAAGGTTATATTAAGGCAACATTGATACGGCTTATTGCATGAGGGAAATTTTAGACGGAGGCTCCTCAGGTGGATTATGGGGGATCGAATGTGACGTCTTGACCGAGAGCCACGGAAGACTCAGAGGTGGCCCGTGACGTTGCCGCAACTTCAATTGGCTACGAAACTCGATCTCTGATTTCAGGACTTCCTCATACCCGTCAAGGTGTCGCAATTGAGGAGGCTGAACAAGGGCTGGTACCGGATCTTATAACGGCGGGAGTGGATAGCACCACCGGATCTCGGTGGGCCACTTGCGGGGGGAAATGAAGTTGTTTTGCAGAGGCGCTTAACTCAGATCTCGAAACAGTCAAAAACGTACCAGGATCAGGATACGGAAAGGGTATCTCTGGGACTTGAACGACAATCAAACACGGATTTTCGCTTCGTGTGTCTTGTTCGAAATCAACAAGAAGTTTCTGATTTCTTTTTAGATAATATTCGGCTCCAGAGACGTTAAGCCGATGATAATTAGAAACGTTGTCGGGAGGCTGCGAGGATCTGATCTTGAACCGAGCGAAGCGCAAAGGCGGTCAGAGGCAAATGGGCGGCAAACAAGATTGCAAGAAATATTCGGGGCAGGCTTCCAAATAAAACAAGCCGTTTCGTCGTGTTGCTTGAGCGCAGTGTCGTCTGATCGAAAATATGTCGATATAGAAGGATCGAGGGAAGCTATGCGAAGGTGGATATCGGGGCGTAGGTCGTGTAAGTAAAAGGGAGAACTGTCTTTCGAAGAGGGGGAATTGGGTCGTCGTTGTCGTCGATGGCGGCGCAAGGTACGGCAGCACGGCCAGTACTATATTATTGTCTCGGTGCCTGTGGAATTCACTAACCCGTTTTGATGGCGGCGCACTGGTAACTGGGATCCGGAGATACCTGGGCGTCGAAAAGGCGACTGGCAAACAAATCTGCAGTTTCAACCGGGAACTCGATCAGAATGTGAGCATCGGAGTTTTTTTTTTTTCTTGAAGAGTAGAGCAGAAACAAAACATAGCAAATACCGCGACCTAGCGACGGGTATATGAAGCCTCCGCGGATGCAAAATTGTATCCGCGTTGGATCGATGGATACATGAGCCTGTGTGAGTCCCTGCTAGGATATCCTTTCCTGGCAAAATCGGGTTCTCTCGCGAATCCGGCTAGCCAGTTGACAGCGCATGAAGGCCATCGGTCGCACCTGCGCAGTTTTCCCAACTTCATGCGGGTGCGAGCAGCTTCGCCTCAGCTGGTGCCGACCACTTCCTCCATATTACCCCCCAGTCTGAACAGATCTCCACCAGGGCGCGCCTTCCCTGCTGCTCCACCCTTGCCCGCGATTGTGGTGCTTTCGCCGAGGGCCGCTCCAAAAATAAGCCAGCAAATGCCTACTCTGGAAACTTTGTCGGTTGCCTCAGCTTTACGCGTGGCCAGCAAGGCAAATCGCAGCAAGGCAAACCGCCTTTGCATATCCCGGGTGCCCCGAACAGCGACTCGGGCGTTGACCTTTGACACATCACCGCTCATTAGTTAGGATCTCTTCGCGCACGACCACATTTCCCGCTGCTCAGACGTGAACTAAAAATTTTTTTATTCCCATGGTAGTATATGAGCGGGACGTTTGGGCCTCTGATTTTTCCGGCCTGGCGATGTGGATGCCTCGGTGGAACAGAGAAAACGTTGAAAGCCCACCGTTACTCGTTCCGCCCAAGCGCCAACTAGCAGCGAAAGAGGAGCAGTTAACGTTCCGCTCAAGATCCCTTTTATGAACAGGCATTTGCAAACGTGACGAAAGCCTTTGATTGGTCGGGGATTTGAGATGGCTGCAAGCTGTCTCAGATGATAGGCTCTCGATTTTTCGAACGGCTGGCGAATGACAGGAGTGGTGTCCAGAGGCCGCACCCTCCTGTCCCCACCTTTCGAGCGCGAACTGCAAGCCAAGTCCACGGGCCTTCTCCTTCTCGACGTTCCGTCGAGACGGTACCGAAGTCTTGTCTCCAACTTGAATAAAAATTAATAGCCCGAAACGGAAATATTTCTGAGGGTTTTACGCGTTAATCCCCGATATAGAGGGCGCGCCAACGCTGCCATGGGTATTGTCGATATTGTGATCCGGAAACAGACGAGATGAAACATACGAATCCATGTCTGCGCTTCTGACTTCACGAACCAGACCGTGTCATCCCACGAAACCTGCCATCTGCGAGGCGTGTAAGTTTCGCACCTTGTTGGCGATTCGTGATATTCCCGCTTCTATGGAAAGGCGTTTTAAGATTCGAGACGCGGCTCTGGTTCCGAGTCCTTTCCGACCCCCGTCATTAGCACGCGATCCGGAAGACGGGATAACCCAAGTACGGTAAATCGCTTCCCGGGGTACGATACGACTTGCCTGATGAGCTGGGAACTGCACATTCGATGGGCATCCTCGGTGGCATCTCGCATCGCATATCAAAATTAAGAGCTCTCCAGCATGCAGATTGTCATGTGTGCGGCCAAATACTGGAGACCCCATGATCAACCCTCCGTTCGGTTATTCGCCGGCGACATCCTCCCCACACATCCCAGCTTTTCGGAGTCTCCGGTTGACATCATTCTGCTGGGCGAGGATCGGAGCAAGGCCTGGAAACTGGCGGGCAATAGGCATGAGTGAAGTGTGTGGCGGTTCATCGGATGAGTTGGCAATCCGGTTAAGCCTCATTCATTCTGCGTGGCTGTGCCCGCAAATTTTCCAGGCGGGCAGGATGTGTTGTCGTGTTGCGTGTGGTCGTGTCCGATTGGTCTTGGCGGCTTCCTTCTGGCGACGCGCGCTTCGGCGCTGCCGTTTGGACGTTCATGCAACCGTCCATCGTATTCACTCATTCAACCGCCCACTCTATTGCCATCCTAACAGCAGCCTGACAGGAATCAACTCCTGTGTCGCATCATCCTGCCAGCATGACGGATTACAGCAAGCTCAAGGTCGCTGACCTAAAAGAGCTATTGGGCAAGCGAGGCCTCTCGCAATCGGGGAAGAAAGAAGACCTCATCTCGCGTCTGACTGCTGATGATGCCGAAAAAGCTAGCCCAGCGAAAGCAGGTACGAGCGACTCTGGCGCGCAATCTATATCCGAGCTAACTTTGACTTCTATAGAGAAACCTGTCGAACCAAGCTCCGAACTATCAGCTGCCCCAGCCGCTCCGGCTACCGCCGATCTAACCGTCGACGAGGCAAAGGATTCCGGGAACACCGCGGCATCTGCAGCCTCCGTTGCCCCCGTAGGAACTGCTGCTCCCGCCGAGGGAGAAAAGAAGAAATTCACCTTCAAGCGCTTAGCCGATGAATTTGAAACACCTGCAACGGAGGCGCCAGCAGATAAACCTACCGTGCAAGCCGACGATGCCAAACCTGTCGAGCCGGCCGAATCCTTCTCCGCCGGGCTGGCTTCGACAAACACTGATTCGGAGCTTGAGAAGCGCAAAAAGAGAGCCGCTCGATTCGGTGTACCCGTCACTGAGTCTATCAAGCTCATGGAGCGTGCAAAGAGATTCGGGGCTGATGGCGACGGCTCTGATAGCAAGGGAATCAAAGAACTCGACGAGGCGCTGGGCGAAAATCGTGGCAAGAAACGGGCGCCCGAAACTCGTATTCAAAACGAACCTCTAAAAAAGAGCAAGGATAACCCAAAGCCAGCTGCCACTGCGAAAGGCGTCCTGAGCGACCCCGACGAGAAGGCGAAGGCTGAAGCAAGAGCCAAACGTTTCGGAGGATAGGTGACTCGAAGCGCGGCTTAGCCTTCTCAGTCCCTTCTGCCTCAGCTACTATGGGCATCTTGTAGATCTCCCTCTCACATCTAATTCTAACTCAAGGCCCAGCCTTGAAATTCTTCAAGGGACTATAGCCTCCATAATCCTGGGCAGAACACGCCCTATTCAGTACGCTTGATGTTGCCCATGTCTATTGGTAACGAAGCTTTCCCATGCTTTTATTTCCTATATTGTTTCTCTTCCTCTAGGTCGGTTCCAGTTGCTATGGAGTTGATGGAAGCATCACAGGCTATACTGTACTATAATTCGCTTATCTGAACAGATGATAGAACTTGATATCCAAGTATTCAGGGAATATTCGATTTGCAGCGCCTCGGAGATGATATAGGCGATGGATATAGAAATCACGAAGCGCCTGAACATAGCTGCAAGTCCAGCATTCAGACCACGAGGAATGTTCTACCCCGCGAGTCTGTCCACTGTACGCGGCGAACGAAGAAATGACTCTCTACGGATGTTTGATGTGATTAATCAAGTGACTGACCCGGTCCTACTGAGATAAATCTTCGTCACATATGTACATAGAAATATCATAACCAGTAACCATGATAGCAACCCGTCTCTCAAGTTGTCTACAAACAGTACTTGCTGGTGCAGGCTAGCTCGTCGAATGATATATTATAAGGAATTTTCAGGCAATGTTACCGCAGGGCCGCACGCGACGTACCACTGGATTGGTCTCGTACACCGAACCTTTACTTGCCACAAACGACGCCGAAAGAATGCATGCCACAGCACCATGAACTCACATATGGCAAGGCGAAGTCACATTGTTATCGCGTGCGTGATGCCGTCAAGATCAAGATGCGTTGGTCGGCCAGCTAGTCTTAGCTTCGTCCTCGCGGATGCCGGATGACATCACTGTGACAGTTTATAAACCGCACATCGTCCGCGTTTCGCCCAACAACCCATCTTCGATTAATTCACCCTGCTATGCATCTGGTATATGCGATCTCGCGATCAGCTTTTCAAACGAGTACAACTAGACACCTAAGACAAGGCAACCTTCCGGGTCTTCTCGAATCATTCTGCGAAACCGGCCCAGACTATAAACTTTTTATCTGAGCGCATGCCCCAAGTTTCTTGAATGAACCCCTGTTAAAGCAGGGCTGAACGACGCAATCGCAGCGGATATCCCAGGAGGGCCTGATTTGAGGATTGTGTCGGCCTAGATGTGCGCCCACAAGCTCGCCGGCTTGCCGCATATGACGCGCAATGTCGTTCTAGTCGTTGAAATAAGCGTAAGCATGATCCTTCCACGTCAGGGTCTGGACGTTGGCTTAAAATTTTGCGAAATAGGATCTGTGTAAGATGCGAATGCGAAGATTCCCATCTTCTTGAATGGAGGACCGGATGCTCCCGTGAGCCTCTCAACTCGCGTGCGACAATGGCGTTGGGTATGCAACCCAAATGAGAGATCTAGACCAGAAATTCCCGAAATCTAAAAAAAAGGCTCCTGCCGAATGATACGTTACTGATGTCTACAAGGAAGTCAAATTTAGATATCATCCCTCGCATATGCATCGCATAAGTATTGCATTGCATGCATTGCAGCGGTCAGACCCGGCTATCCAGAGCAGAGCGGCGCCTCTCAACGCGACCCTGATTTGCGGTGCAATCCTCGGGCGATTGGAAAAGTCTGCCGACCAATCAAGCAGGAATCTGCACATGGCTTTTGAGCAGGATATCAGAAGCTATTCCCAGCCGTGAGCATGACGAACGAGGCGGGCCCAATGCGCCCATGCTTCCCAGTCACATTCGCGTCCACTGCCCAGCAGGTTTTTTTCGGAAACAATCGAATGTTTGCCACCGAACTGGCAAGTTTGAGGCCCGCGCGAAACTAAGGCCTCGCAAAGCTCCGGCACTAAGGGCTCGGGTTGCACTTGTGCCTAGCTGGAACCGGCAACAGCCCTGCTCGCAAAAAGCAACACGAAGGTGCCAGAATCCAGGCCGGCCGGTCCCTCAGCTCTGCGC
The DNA here is from genome assembly GCA_020064725.1 of Drechslerella dactyloides. Lineage (NCBI taxonomy): Eukaryota > Fungi > Ascomycota > Orbiliomycetes > Orbiliales > Orbiliaceae > Drechslerella > Drechslerella dactyloides. The sequence goes on from JAGTWJ010000017.1 coordinate 2,089,563, forward strand.
GCTTCCTGAGTACAGAGTGGAATGGTAAGGAAGTCATCCAGGCCTCCTATCGCAGATGTCTCATTTCGTTAAAGAAAAAACTGGAAATCGACGTAGGCAAGCAAGCTAACCGTCCCGATAGCAAGAAATACGTCAAGTATATCTCCGTAGGCAGGGCGTCGCACCTCCTGCAGCACGGCGCACCCGCTCGTGCGCCTGTAGCGAAAGTGGCATGCCAATCGATCCGCTGGTAGAAGCAATCAAGATCCGGCTGCTGGAAGTGATTATGTCAGTTGCCACGCCCTAGGCGGCTTACAGACACATACCACGTGGATTAAGATGCGCCAATTCAATATCCAGTCCTATGCGTGCCAGCAGACTAAGGATGGATAGACGACTACGTACTAGAACTGAGGTCTTTCGCCTCCCTGAGTCCCGCCACACTTGCGATCTCCAGAGCCTTCAGCCACCGGCACTACGTCTTCTTTTGCTAGACAGGGCTACCATCCTGCAGCTAGGTCACACTTCGGCATGAGGCTAGCAGCTTGCGGAAATCAAACTTGGCTAAACAGCTTTTTTGTGTAAAGTTTTCCGGCCGGGGACTTGGGTCGCCCAATAAAGGGTCCTACCCACGGTTCCACGCATTCACTAATTCTGGCTACCGTTGCTTCAAGCGACAGGTCGGTGGCGGCGCTCGGGCAAGACCATTGGTGAAGTGCGTATAAATCCGACACTTCCTTCATATGTATACTGACACTTGCTCATGTGTACCCGAGCCCGGAGTTTCCTTGTAGGAATTCGCTTGTCAACGCCCCCTCTCGTCATAGAGCCACGTCGCTGCGAGTCAACCTGAATCTGCAGTCGAACGAGGAGTCAGCTAGCCTTCGGTCTGATTGGGTGGATTGAGACTTCCAGCATCCCCCGTCACGCTCTTGGAGGAATTTGCTTAACAGAACAGAGAGAGAAAAAAGAAAGAAGAAAAATCTAGTATTGCCTTGGCCCTTATAGATATAGATGAAAGGAACTCGTGTATAGGGAAGGATGTTTGAGTGCGCCCTAAATATTTCCACCCTGTTAACTCTGTCCAATAGAAAAACCCTAAAGAGAAGGCACCCCTTGGGATTTTAAAGACTTCAGATATTGGAGCTGAAGACTCGTATCTCAACCTTTTCTTATACCGATCTTCTCCCCAAGTACTGGAAGCTGATCATCAGGCGAGATTTTAGCAAGTTTGGCTCTGAGTGGCACCACAGTAATGGGCAACGTCCTGCAGCGGCCAGCCGGTGCACTAAACTCGGATGAGTACATAGTTCTTGTTGGAAATGTGCGTCCTCCCGACCCGAGCCTTTCGGTTGCTATTCGAAATTAGAGTGCAGGGAGAAAAATACTTCCCTCCCTCATGGCTATTAGTTTTCCCTCTCGCTTCAATTTTACCCGCCACAGTTAAGCGGCCATATTTGTTTTCTCTAACAGTTGGATATATCTTTCTAGATTCCCTGGCGAGGAAGATGGCAAGACTTGAAAGACCTAGTACGAGAGATCACACCAGGTGTTCAGCGCGTTGAGATCTATCTTACGCCTGACGGGCGCTCCAGGGGTTTTGGATACATTATTGTAAGAGACCGAGATGAAGCCCTCAAAGTCGTTGGTACGTATTCCATTATCATCACCACAAGCCCTCAAGTATTTTGCCGAACTTTGCTGAACGGAACCGTCTTGTTTGACTGACTGTCCCCCAGAGCAACTGGATGGACTTGAATGGCATGGGAGAGCGTTGATGGCGAAGCTGGGAAACGAAGCAAATGCAGTTCCCATACTAGCACAGCAGCCGACCCAGACATCTCCATCTGACGGGAGCCTGCTGCCAGACTTCTTGCCCGTCCCTCCACTTCCCACCGATTACATCAGTAATACAAACCTTTCCGCATACCCGAATCTCGCGCCGTCGCAGCTCGCGGCGTATAACGAATGGATCTCAATCCAGGCGTACTACCATTACGCCGCTTTGGCTCATAATATGGGCATTCGCGTTCAGGAGGAGCGTGCTCAATTTCAGAAGCAACCAGCTATCCGACGGGAGGAGGAGGAGGCTCTTACTAGCAGTGGTGTTCTGTCGCGGCCACGGTCCGTCGATACAGAAGCAGTCTCGGCGGCCAATTCATCACCAACGCATGACAACGAAGCACTGCTAGAGGAATACAAACGACAGGCCATCATTGCACAGAGGGCGGCTGCTTCTCACTCTGGAAGGCATCACGCTCTTTTACATGAAGAACTGACAAGATTCCAAGGCGGTTCACCTTTGGGACACCAGTCGACCTCGTCGTCGTCGACTCCCTCCTCTTCGTCGGTCTACAGCATGGGCCGCTCGCGACGTGGCACTCCCAATCAACTGAGTACCTTCAGGTCGCCTCCCAAAATCTCCTCTCCACCTCTTCAACAACAATCATTCGTGCCCTACTATCCTTTGACGCACAACCAAGGATCAGGTTTCACGTCGAATCCTTCCTCCGCGATCCCAAACTATCCCTCAATGACTTACTTGTCGCAACAAACTCAACCGTTTCCTCTCTCTCCAACTCAAGGTTTCTCATACCGTCACTATTCTCGCCGTTGTCAACTTTTGCTAAGCAAACTCTTATAGTAGGACAAAGCCACCTGCCTCTCCAGCCTCTTCAAACCTCCAACATGGCACCAATCTTCTTCAGCCAGGGCGACATGCCGCTCCTCCCTTCGTTTTATTCCGCTCATTCCGCTGGCAGTTACCAGTACAGTCCACCACCAATCTCACCATCTGCAGGAATTGGGCCTCACCGACACAGCAGCTTCGGCCACCAGGCTATACAGGGCTTCCACCAAGCACCGCAGCAGCAATCGCAGCAGCAGCAGCAGCAACACCACTACCATCACTATCACCAGACCGGCCAACCCGCAGATCTCGATGGCGACCGCTACCAACAACCACAGATACCAGCAGCAATCCCACCTGCTCCTTTGGTCGTCACAAACTCTGCTGGAGTCCCCGTCAATCTCAGCCATGGCGCCGTGCAAACCGAGAACCGCGGAATCTTCATTGGCAACTTGCCATACAACACCCACTGGCGTGACCTTCGCACCTTCCTGAGCTCCGCCGGCAACATCATTCGCTGCGACGTCCCTCGCAAGCCAAACAACAAGGGCCGTGGGTACGCCACCGTCCTCTTCGCGTCAGCTGAAGACGCCAATCGTGCCTGTGACATGTTCAACGGCACGACCTTCCAGGGGAGGCAAATCCGCGTCCGATTGGACACGTATGCTAATACCAAATCTGTGGAGAGTGGAGGAGCTGGAGGAGCTGGAGGAGGAGCAGGAGGGACTATCGGAAGTGGCAGTGCCGGGTCTGGCTCCGGTGGGGGTGGATCAGGATCAGGTGGGAATCAGTCGTCGTTCTTCACCGATGGCGATGTTGAGCGGGACGGGAATCAGGAGGATCAGGGCTGCCGGAGGTCTTCTGCATCGGTCTAGGTGGTCGACATGCGGTATCCGGTGCACTCATGGTACTTCTGGTACCCTCGATACAACTACCACTTCTACCGCCACCATTACTAAAGGGTTTGGCTCGTCCGGGTATAGTAGGGGAAGGGGGACGCCGACGACCGATATTCCAGAAAGATCTGTTTGAGCTGGGTTCTCCAATGCTATATTGAACTTCATGCATGTGTCCTTGTGACTTTCTTTATTTTGTGGTGCTAGATTAGAGAAAGGTAGCTAGATTTCACGTGGGAACATTCCTGAAGGGTCTTTCAATATGTCTATAATTCTGAGCTGGGCTAGCTAGCTACAATTTCTTTCTTTGATGGAGTCTAAATAGGGTTAACTGGGTATTTGGGCTGGTTGCGAGATGCGAATAATTAATTTTTGAAAAGTGTATGTACTCCCTCCTATCAAAATGTACCGTTTTGTAACCCAGCTCTTTCCAATGGACCAAATTTACAAGAAAACAACAACGAATAAGAACAAGGGACATGGCAAGCAGAACGAAATAGGGATAGAAACACCAAAATACTCCGGTCATATGCAAGAGACCTGTGTGAAAAGCAAGATGGAATCTGGAACGTGATAGATATCAAAGCCTCGCCAGCTGCCGCAGCACGGGAAAATCAGGGCACAGTAGCCTGGAATCGAGGCTGCACGGCAGCATGAATTCGGGAACGTTCTGGCACATGCATCCGGGTCTGCCGACTTGCAACACCTGCAACGCAGAATCGGCCAGAACGCCTGTTGCAATCTCCAAAACAGGAAACGATACTCGGTGGGAGCATCATCACCAGCGTATCATATGAAACCTTAAACTTAGTACCGGTCTGCGATTTCGCCACTCTCGAGAAAACAACCGGTTCCGTGCCGCTGGGTGGGAAGTTTTGCCGATTGGCCTAGCTTTCGCTCAAACGAGGCGCAGGCCTGCACCGGCATCTTCCAAGGAAATCCACTCGCGAGCTGAGTCACGAATAAGCTGCCTCCACTGCAGTGGCAAATCGTAAGCCATTCGTCAGCGACACCGGAGGGGTTGGCCTGGAGGCGTCTGATAGATTACGAATCTCTGCGAAAGCCGCTGGACTGGTCTCCCTAGCTTTACCCGAAGGACGCCAATCGGTATCCCGTCGTCTCCTACGGCTACTCCGGTGGCGAACGAGGGAAGGAAAAGAAAAGCGAAACAAAAATATTTGTGTCCAGCGCGCAGGGATCGATAGAGGCCGGATCGCCGGAGTCGGCAATGCGCGTCGCGCGCCGTATTGGGACCATTTGGTTATTGAGGCGACCCGCGGTATCGAATGTCACGTTGGAGGATTGGTGGGCTGAGATGCTGGGTCGGATCCTTCTCTGCTCCTGTGCAATAGCATGCGACCGATCTCCTCCATCCTTGAAACCTCCTGCTTGCTTTCATGAACAGTGGTCTCGAGTTCCTGTACCCTCTCCTTGAGCACTTGATTTTCTCTTCGTAGGACAGCAACCTCGTTTGCATCGGCGTCCCCCCCAGGGCTTGAGCTTGACCTTCGTGCTTCCTCTGAAGATTCAGAGAACGCAAGTCGTTGTCGAATGTCCTCAATGACTTGGTCTCTTTCAATTATTCTGGACCTGAGGACGCTCTCTCTTTCCTTCCATTTGTTAAGCTCTACCATCGATAACCTTTCCATCTGAGAGGCGAGTTGAATGATGCCGGAGTACTCCCTTACTCTGGAAACTAGTCTCCTGTTGATTGAATCCCGCTGTTCTGTCAAGTCCTGGACTTGTGTCTCCGACTGTTCCAAGGCTTCTTGAAGTCGATCCCGTTCTGCTGAGAGGGAGACGATTTCGGCATCGGCTACTGTGCACTTTTTCTGTATTGCCGCGCTTCGTGTCTGTTGCCGGCTATACGCCCCGAGCAGCCGCTCATGCTCCTTCTGAAGGGTTTCCAACGCCAGTGTTTTTGTCGATAGTTTATGCTGTAGGTCCGTAACCAAGTCGTTATACGCTTGTAACGAATGCGATTGTGTCCCTGGCTTGATGTCCTCTGTGGGTAGACTGGCCGTGGGGTCTTGGAGCTCACTGTCGTCCGTGCGGTGCGCGAGAGGTCCACCAGGATGCAGGACGGCCTCAGGGAGGCCCTCAACAGGATCAGCCATGGTTACGCTTTGATCCGTCCGAGAGGGGTCCACACGTGGCAGACTATGCCGTGGAACTTTCCTCAGCAATGGTGTTTTAATCCTGCTGGATGCAGCCTCAAAATCGAGCTCCCAGATCCTTAAATCGGTATCGTCGCTGAACGACTGGTCCTTCCGAGAGTGGGTTCCAAGCGCAATGCTGGCCGAGGCTACGCTTGGGATTGGGCTCCTACGGCTGAGCGGGTGATAGAGTTCGCTCAGAAGCGGCCACTGAGGTGGATTGGTGGTGGTGGTTGAAGACGATGCTGACGCCAACCCCGCCCAACTTGTCGTCGTCGCGGGCGATACGACGCTTGGGAGCGAACTGCTGTCAGCCGTCAAAACTGAAGCGATGCTCAGCCTTCTGGGATACTCGCGCACTGGGAAAGTCCTTAATGGGGCATCGTCACCCACGCTCAAGCTAAAGGGGTCGTCCCTTTGCGCCTGGTGCTCTAGTTCCGTGGACACACAGGAGAAGGGTGACTGCGGGAACAGAGACAGCTTGCGCCGTTTGGAACTATCCTGGATATCCCTCTCCGGACCTGGCGGCAATTCTGACTGCGCGGGAAGGAAGCTCGCGCGTCGCTGCCGCTGTCTTTCGTGATCCGGGATGCGCCTCGCCAGCAGTCCAGGGATGCTCGACTCCACTGCGGCGGGCTGGAAGGGCGAGGAAGTGGTTCTGTCTGCAGCAGGCTCGCCAATTTTCAACAAGTGTGGGTGTTGGGCCGCAAATGTGTTGCCGGCGCCGTCTGACAGGATGGCGTGGATGCTCGTCTTTCTGCTGCGAGTCGCAGGCGGCTTGGTTGCTTCATCCGTCATCTCGAGCTGGCAGCTTCGGATCCGGACCGCCTCGACTTGATAAAAATAAAGACAGGTGCCCAGTGGATTAGTATCCGGTCAGATGCTCCGTCCCTCGAGCTTCCGCCACGGCCGCCGGTGGGACTGCTAGCTCGCAGCCTGCAGGCTAGCAGCAACGGCAGGAGCTGGCCGGTGTCGTGAAGGCTTAGTACGAGATTATACAGCTCCGGAACCAGACGCAGGCTCAAGCTAGTTAAGTATTGCATTGCACGAAAAAGTCGTCGATGTAGCTGTGGATGTTCTGCTCAATCGTGTCATCTGTCGATGCCTTACAGGCGAAGGGCTCTTCTTGCTATGTCCTGTCCTTGTCGGTCGCATGCATGGACTAGTACGGGTTATTAGGTACATGTGCATGGCCTTGTAAGCTTTCGCAAGGGCGGGTCAAAGCGGACGCAATATAAACGGTCCAGCAAAGTGAACCCCAGAGGTCCTTGTCAACTTGAAACATGTCACCCATATCATCAGCTTCAATGTCAGCACCGCAGCCGCGAGTGTCGTAACATGGGCTACATATCAGATATAAAACATCCAAGAGCCGTCCGGAATCTTGAGCAGAAAGGAGGAAGGAATCGCTGCCGGGGCCAATGGCAGCATTGACCCCCTGCTCTGATTTTAAGCCTCTTTCAGAAACGTTTTGTTCCCTCTGACTCGCTCCTTCGCAAATAGTCCAAGGTCGGCCGAAAGGGAAAAGGGAAAGACGATGATTCGCGACACGTTGCGGTCTTACCTGGCGTCCATCGACACTATCACCAGTCTTTCAAGGCGGCCAGCGGGCACAGGAAGGGATTTTCTTGGTTTTGCTCGCTCCTCGTTGGGGTTAGTGCTAGGGCGGTGAGAGTAGGCGGAGAGGAGCGGGTTCATTCGTCTTCCGGAATCTGCAAATTATCGCGGCGGAAAAAAAGCATCCGCCTGGCAGTCCTCCTGGGCGAATTCGCTCTCTCTAGCTGCGAGACCGATTCGATTTAATAAGATTGTCTCGATAGTCCCGTGGAGCGCGGCGTTGCAAGCCAAGCCTGGAAAAAAGGGAGGCTGCTGACTTCGCAAACCCGAACAGACGGTTTGCGAGCCAACCGGAGCCAATACGGCTCCGCCAATGCATCTAGAAAGCTTGGTGGTGTCGGTAGTTACGAGTCGGGCGAAAATAAGAACGACTTGATGGGTGATATAACCGGCAGTCCTCGCCTGCCTGCTTGCTTTAAGGTTCCTTCTTTCCTTCCTTCGAGATCACATCCTGATTTCCTTATCCGCTTTTCTTACCCGGGACTTTTGGCGCAGGCATCATCTAATACTTTCCCTTGGTTAATTACGGTAAGTTAGCGATGAGCGGGATCAAACGTGCTGAGATCTTTCGCAGATGCGCGGCATAAGGCACATGTTAATAAGGACTTACGTATATCTTTGGCCATCTGCCAAATCGGATGATACTCTTGGCAATTTAGAGAGATTGCCGCCAGCGCAGTGAACGAGATGAAACTTCATAGTAGACTTGTGTGGGATTACAGGCAGAGCTGCGCTATCCCAAGCCAATGGGTTCGCCGTATAACGGTTATCATAAGCTGCCCCACAGTCCATGCGTTCACACGGAATGCACATAGTGCCCAAACACGTGTATGGGAAGGGGTTGGGAAGCTTCCCGTCCTCCAGGAGCGCGGAGATATGCTTCGACGGCAGCCTATCGGGCGGGTCCCAAAAACCTTTGTCATCAGCACCGCCCTGACAAGTGGTTGTAGCGTAAGAGCCGGAAAGCAGACGAGGGGTCGATACTAACAAAACAAATTATTTCGGGCTCTTCCGTCATTGTGCAGAGCCGTAGTGGCTATGGACAGCCGACGGTCACGACAGTCTTTCCGTCGATGTCTCCACCCCTCGCGAAAAGATATACCGAGCCAGGCAGGCAATGCACGGGACTCGATTGCCCCAGCCGGCGAGGATGATCGGTTGACAATCGAGACCGAATGACAATGCTGAACCAGGGAAACGATGCCAACTAGTCAGACAGAACGGGTGCGCATGTGCGATCTGTGTATTGTGTAGGATGCCGGACAAGGATCGGGCTTGAGAACTGCAAGGCCTGGAGCTGAAGCCGAGCCAGGCGGCTAGCTGTCTCTTCTTGATTGAGGTTTCAGCTGCTCGCCGACGCGGTCGTTAAGATTGAGACGGGGTCTTCGGCCAGGGCCGCCAAGCCACGCCGCAGCAACGCAGTCTCGTAAATTGGAAGGACCCGCGCTCTGCAAACCGCACACGGCGATAGCCGTGATATCTAATCACGATGGGCCGATGCTACATTACTTCGCGCATTACGAGTCTGCATGCTACACCAAATTTGACTTGCGTCGGAAAGGAAGCCTTTTATTCGAACTTTATATCTTTATCATCATGTTTTTATATAGTAACTAGACCCAATTACTAAATAATGAGAGACTGACTAACCGCCAATGCGTGGAACACTCAAACGCTCAATTGATCGAGCTCGTATTACAATTGCGATCCCTGATTCTGACAAACCAACCACCCAGAAAATATTACTCATTGTCTGCCCAAAAACACAATGCATGAGACGTTGCGTCCGGAGCCTCTAACGAATTCATCGATATAATCAAAGGTAACATTATGCCGTTCAGGTGACAACATGCAGTTCCACCACTGCCTCGCTGCACGTACCAGGTCCACCAATAGCTCTTCGCGATCCTGTAATGGTTTCTAGCGGACGACCAATCACGGTCTCTAGTATACAACCCGCTGAGGTGAATAAGACAGACGAGCAAACAGTCTTGTATCGTTCCCGGCTTCTTTCACAAATACAAAGTTGACCACGTTGCAGGCACGATAGCTTCTAGCGGTGCTTGGGTGCCTAACGTAGGCTATACTCTGCTCACATGCTACAACGCAGATGCCCGGATGATATCACTCCGCCGCTCTTTTTTTAAAGACATCAGCTTTCACCATTTTGCAGACAAAACGGACTATATGGCTGTTCCACTTAGGTGGTAACAGAGATCATTAAACCATCGAGTGGCAGTGCATCCAATATATGAGTCTAGTCGTCAGGATTCAACCGCATTTCAACTGCGGAACTGTCAACAGCAGAGAAGTCGTGTTTTACAACCTATATAAAGATCAAAGAAGTAGCTACGCAGTCGCGGTTCAGATAGCTTGGTAGAGATAAAGTATTAATATCGGCCGATTGCATCCATAATTAATTATCACACGAGACGAGAATCTAGCGCTAGCCGAAATCTATATTAGTCTTCGATCAATATCAATATATTCTGAGATTACTAACCATCCACCGGTACTGTTGCACTTTGTTGTATAGAGACCCGGATCGCGCATCGCCACTAATCATGACCTTTAGTACGCGCGAGGATCAGGAGCTACTCTTTTCAAGCTGGCGAATACTCGAAAGTTTCATCCACAGACGATCCGTCGGGCCCCAGTTGACATGAAATTCGGGGCGTCAGACAGATAACAAACAACCTGCGAAGCATTAAGCTACTTCTGAGTCTCTTCCCTGCCCTTGAGACCAACTTATGATTCCATCTCAATTCAGTATAGTAGAATATGCACTGCTGTAAGCAATGAAGAGCTCGCCATCTTCGAAAGGTAGTCCCGTTGGCTCGAGGTCAGGCAGATCGGCAAAAATGCCATCAGTGAAGTTTTGCGAACACGCAGATAGAGCTGCAAAGACAACGTGCATATGCGTGCAGCGCAGGGGGTTTATAACGGCCAAGATCGCCCATCCTTTCATGTTGCGACTCTCGCCGGTAGCTTGGGGCGGCAGTAAGGCTTGGAAATGTCTGATTGGACGTCAAGTCAGACTGAAGCGAGCAAGTTGGGAGATATGTGCCGACAGGAGACGAGTATCAACGCTGATCGATGGGATGATTAAGAGTATCTGGTCTGGCGAGACGCTTCAAAGGCTTTTGTGTCGGTTGTGCATGCAGTCCCCTTGCCATTTTATTTGAAATCCGAATGCAGCGACAGGGTTACAGAAGCAATCAACGAACCTCTATTGCGTCCTTCTGATCTCGCGGCTGAGGCGACTGGGATATGCAACATGCGATTAAAAAAGGAAGAAGAAGAAAGTGGATGACCCAACTTACCTAAGATCCTTGGCATCGAGCTGGGAAGAGAACCAGGGCTAGCTATGTCGAAAGGTCAAGTTGGTGAAGAAAACCCTTGTGCTCTAGCTCTAACCTCGATACTAGGTGCCCTAGGATGAGGCTGAAGTGTTGCGTGTGTAGTTTTTCTGTCTCTCCGAAACTCGACGCATATGATACGGCCGGACTTTTGTCAACACCATTAGCTATTAGTAATTCGCTCAAAGTTGAAGATAATAATAATATATATGAGATGTTGGCACAGGCGGCGGCACTATGCTCATCATTAGCCTCGAGGAGAGCGTTCCGGATCCTCAAGACTAGCCTGCTCAATTTTGCATGCTTGGTGAATTAGAAGTTGTATGTTTAGTAATACAGATAGGGCTAGTTCTAGCAGCTATTCAGCTAACCAAGTCCATGCAACCCATGCACCATACGGCATAGTTACTAACGCGGGTAAGTTTTATCCACTCGGCTCAGAAAAATTCAGTAGCTTCAGAGCTGCAGAGGAGGAATAGGACGATGATTGGAATCGAAACAGGCAAACCAACCAACAATAAAGGAAATTGAGTAAACGCCTGTGTAACAATATCCCCAAGAAGCAATTTAACACCATCTTTTGTCTAGGTTCCCCCATATATGCATGTACCCAAAATAAAGACGATAAAACCGAAAATGATACATTTCAAATAAAAAAGACAGCAACCTTTTCTTGAAACACGATGCGAAAGTAGCTAAACAAAACAAGATAGTCATGTACGAACGTATTCAATATCAAGCTTTGTACGTGAATACTAGCAACCCCACTCTTTCAATCCCAAAATTAAAATTGTAATATATTACTCGGGCTGTACGTGTAGCCTGCGCATGCCCGACATCTTAAGGCCCATCGAATGCAATTTGATGCACCCTAACCTCCAGTACATCCAAAAGAACTCCGGTGAAAATGCAACAAAGAACAAACCTTGTGATTAAATCAGTAGTTGAACACCATTAGCGCAGGATTTAAGGCAAACTACGCAACATGACTCGTCAGCAAAGGTAGATTAACACAGTATGCACGTGAAGATGTCCAAGGAACGCGAACTTACCGGGAGAAGGAGATGCCCAGCAATCATTGTGGCAAGCGGAACAATCGCCGTGAACTCAGTAACACGCCAATCGGGGGGTGCGAAGATGCCGCAGTATACCATGCATCCCGCCAGGGTTCCAACGATCAGATACATCCACTTGAAGGTTTTGAGGATGCGAGGGACCTCAATCCAAAAGTTCGAATCAGTTTTCTCCTTAGAAGTAGCTCCCCAAGTCATGTCGATGCTGAAGAGGTGGGCCAAAATTGCTGTGTTCACGTGGAAAGAAAGCCCTGAAAAGAAGACCACAAACATCTTTTCGGCAGGAAAAGTTAGAATCTATGACGCTAGTCGTTTGCGCAGTACTATGGCTAGAATGCTTACCGGCATCCATTTAAAATTCTCCATCAAAGCTCCCATCAGCGACTTCTCACAAAGCCGATACCGAAGAACTGCAAGACTTAGATTGCCCTGTGCAACTTGAGTCAGCATACCTAGCTCTTGAATCTGCCAAGGTATTACATCTGGCACTCACTAGGAAGCTGAAAACCGCAATCAAGGAAAGAAAGACTCTCCAACCGTCGAGGTAGAAGCTATCGAAAAAGCCATTACACCAACCGAGAAGCGCGTAGTTGATTATGGCGAAAGGGAAGCCGATAGCGATAGCATAGTAACTCAGGATATAGCCGAGAACAGATATCTTTGAACACAATTGGATGTTGCTGGTCAAAAACATTATGAATAGCCTGCTAAACGGCCCTCTCCACAGCCAAGTGTGTATAGGGTTCAGGACTAGTTCGTTGCAACCGTAGGCGTATCTAAGCTCGTCATCAGTAAGTAATCCCGCTGTAGGATAGATAGACGTGTCATTTGGATGTACCAATAACCTACTTTTCCCATCTTGCCAGCTCATCGTAGATTGTCAGCGAGACGCCTTCCTGAAATCCCTCCAAGCCATGGTATGTTGCCAGTCTCACAATGTTTCCGGCCACTTGTAATCGAAGCGCCAGGTCAAAGTCTTCCGAGACATGAGATTCGCTCCAGTAGTACTCTCTTCCGTCTGCTCGATATGCCACGCTTTGCACCGCTTGCCAACGAAGGAATGCATTGTGTCCCACAAACTACAAAATCAACGCGTCAACGGTCAGCGGCCAGCGATATTTGAAAGGGCGAAGTGATCCAACTTACTGGTGCAATGTCGCCAGAGCCACAAACAAATCTAATTGAAGAGTATATGAGATTTGTAAAATAGGTAATACCGTTTTCAAAGTAGTCTCCTACGACTTGCATGACGCCGGCACTATGCTGAATGATTGCAACCTCGGGATTCAGGAACATTTCCGCAGCACCGTAGATAAGGCAGTCTGCAGGAACTCGGGTGTCGCTGTCGACAATAAGAATAATCTCCCCAACTCTGATATTGCCAGCAGCCCATGCCCTCTTGTCTTCCATGATGACCCTTTCGAGCGCGGTTTCATATAATTCTTGTTCATCCGTGCACGTCAAACTTTGACCCACTTCCTCTCTCGTCTGGATTAGATCCAGCAGCATATCTTCGGTTTTATTGGATATCTCTAAGCAGAAGTTCATGTTGGAGGCTTTTTTGAATTTCCCCGCCCTCAGGTATCCGTTCTGTCCGTTCCCAGGCCTTGCGACCCAACCTATACCGTGATCTCTATAGTACTGCCTCCGCTCCTGAGCCAGTACTGGATCAATAATCTGTGATGATGTTAGTGAATAAACTCGATTGTTTTGACGTTATTCATGGGCACCGATCGCATACTTGCATCCCGTCGTCGTTGACAAAGAGGTTTGCGGTTCCGCCGTGAAGCTCGTAGTTGGATATCGCTTTTTTCAAACTTTCTATCGTAGGGCCAAGCACGAATGCTAACGACTCTTTGTAAACTGGCATCTGTATAGTTATATGTGGTGGGTGGAATCCATTTCTGAATGCGTAGTCCAAAGAAGGCGGCCTAGCGGAATAGAAACGAGAATTCATTGTCGTAGAACGTACTGGCCCTACCAGCTGGCAAATATCTGTCGCAATAATAATGAAAAAGAACTATTAGGTAGAAAGGAAGGAAAGATAAGTTCCTGAGCTTCTCGCTTCAAATCAGGGATATTAAGAAAGAGGACCTACCAAGGCCAGTGCTCCAGAGAACGGTATCGAAATGGCAAGTAGATAGCGCAAGTAGAACTCATCCACTGCCGCTTCGGTGACTATGATGCGGAGAGAGCCACCAAACAAGAGTATCGTCATAATGGAGACCGCAACGCCCGTGTAAACGGAACTAGTATATACAACAGGACGATCTACAGATTCCTTTGAGGCCATCTCGAGATCAATATCGCTTAAGGAAGATGTTTCGGCTTTACTCTCGTTGATTGTGATCGATGAGCCATAGCTTTCTATCTTTGGAGGAGCTAACGATGCACGTGATACACGTGAAGCGGAGGTGGTACTGCGCATCGAATAGAATGTGTCCCTACATCCGGGTAGTTCTTGGGCTGCCAGTGTACGCTCCAGTCGTCCTGTGAGATCTTCTCCGCATAGCTAGTTGGCCAATATGCAATGAGTATAGAAAGACGATAGAAGGTTATACGAGGGTGGATTAATATACGGGAAGGGTTCTCTTACCAAAGACATCATCTTCGTATTCATATGGTCTGCATGCCCAAAGATACTTCTTGTATGATCATGCCATAGCAGGACGGCTTGCTCTCGTCTTAGGAAGCAGATGTATTGAAACCTCCTGACGGACCTTTCCGTCGAGTCGATGACTTCGTCCAGAGAGTTGAAGATTTGGACTTGGACACCTTCTCTTGGGAAAATCAGTTCATCATCCTCGTCTGCAATGGTTCGGAAGACACAATCTGTGATTTTCGATCGCATCAAGAAAGCCACCTTGACGTCAAGCTTTTGAACCGCGTCTAGAACCTTCATATCGGGTGGTGATGGCTCGACGGCGTACTCCCCTTCCTTTGTACGAACACAAACGGAAGGGATCGCATCTGGACCCGGAAGCGTCCACTGACTTGCGTAGAACTTCTCGTGTATGTGGCTTGCGATCTATAGAATTTGAGGCGTAATTGAGTCAGTGCATCCTTGCTAAATGTGCGTGGGGGGGCTTTGGTGTAGATAATGCGCATTATGGGTAATGCAGAAGGAGTCATCATACAAAGTATGCCAGAGGTATGACAACAGATAGATGTGCTTACCAACTGAGCATGCTCAAGGCTCGTTCTCTCAGCCAAGCTGCTTGTTGATATCGGTCTTCTGTATTCGATAGACGGTATTGAGGAGAGGGCAGAGGAGCTGGTGTATGGCGAAGTTGAGACGTCGACGGTATCGGAAAGAGCCATTGCTGCCGATAATACGGGAGTGAACCAGCTCGATCGATCAATTGATCAAAGCACTTGAAAAGTGCGAATGACAGACTAGAAGCCAATTTCAACTGCGTCCTGTCTGCCATTCGTAAAACTTATCAATGATTTCTGACAAAAAACATTGCCGCCAACATCGGCACACTTTAATGCCTGGTTATTCGAGAAGGCTGAAGGCGACTAGATAGATTCCTTGCGGAGCCGCATAATGTCGAGGACCGGAAGCTCAGCGTGCATTGCATATAACCTCATGCAAAATTGTAATTGCTGGTAGCCTTCAATTGCTTTTTTCTATAAAACGGCCGGCCGGCGGGCCATGCAGGAGCGCCGGCAGCCCCTCCCCTTGACAGCGACTCCGACCTGGAACTCACAAGCCGAGACAAAACTAACCAGATAAATCTCCTCTCTATTATTGGCAGCAATTTGCATAGGTCGCTTCAATTCAAGAGAGAGAGTTCTCAGCCGTGCGAGCGTTGATCATTAGATTTTTAAGCGATATCTTTTATGGACGATGATGGAACATACAACAGCAAGATTGGTACGGGTGGCTAATTCTCGGCTTGAGCATCAAGCATGAATATGATTATTCCGGGTTTGTTTCCCGTGAAGTTGGTGGGAAACTAGCGCTATTGAATTAAGCTGTTAGTCATGAGCTGCGGGGTACGCCAAACGACTGGAAAACTAAGTCAATTCATTTGGAACGATAACTATCTCAGATCAGGAAAGAATCCGATTATCGCGAATGGCGATATAAGGCAACGGGGTTGGGGTGCGTGAAGCTGTAATTAACCGAACACGTTGTTTTGTCTGTTGGATTCTGGGCAGGGTGACGGCCTTCTTGATTGGGCTGTTTGTTCTCCGTCGGTGACCCAAAAGAAGCAGTGGTGCGGCGGCTGCAGCACGCGAGACATCATAGAGGCGCCGATCCATGTTCGACTGGGGACTTTCACGGACCTCTTGGGACTTTGGACTTTGCCCCTTGCTTGGGCATACAACTTTATATATAAGTTGGACGATTAGCTAAATATTCGAACGGCTGGGGGCCATGGAGAACTTATGTCACGCCGAATACGATTGCCATCATGACCCTGATAATCATATTTCATCTGCATGTCGCTACTCGATTTTAAGCCACCACGAAAACCTTCCGGAAAAACAATTTACTATTTGGCGGTGGTAATTGCGGCATGTCGAGTCGCATGTATAGTGAGACAGGCCGTCCTACGTCAGCTCTCGCCATGTTAACATGTTGTAAGTGAGTCCGAGACTCGCTAGATGTCCGACAAGGCTAGTCCGCCATGTCTCTAGCGTCGGATAATCAGACTGTGTAACCCGCTTCAGCTGCGTCGCGTGAACGTGTATCTAAGTAACGTTGGATACGCAACTTCAAGCTAGAACTCTCAGTGACTGGACCGCATGAACAGATTGCTGGGGTTTCAAGAAAGCGGATCATCTGCCGCTATCCGTGCACATCCGCAGAAAACAGAAGTTGATATATGGGGACAGTCGGGCCGGCATGATGTGTTCGCTAGACCAGGTGCATGCTTTAAAATATGGCACCATGCAGGGCGCAATCGCAGAGCTGGTCTTCAACCAGGGACAAAATTACTGGCGACAGTCAGTTGCCTAGGCGCAATTATGCAGATTCGGGTTCGCACATATACATACGTACTATGTATGCAGATTAATTATGTGCCTCGTGCGCCTACATAGACATGCTGTATACATATACATTGCATTACGTGTAGTTACCCCAGAAATTCCAACGTTTTCCGCACCGGAACGGGTGGGAGCCGAAGAAAAGAAACGAGATCAGGGCAAGAGTGATAATGGGGTGATGCCTACGGCTAGCTGTTATCACGGACGTTATGAAATGCGTCGAGAACTCGTTATCTTGTACGAGAAAGGCTGTAAAATCATTAGGGTTCGAGAGGCTTAGAGGGAGCTGTGCTAACTACAACACATTTTCGTGTTATATATATTCGACATTCATTCAGCTTGCAGCAGCAGGAGTCTTGCACAGCTGCACAGGCTTCGCGAATTCGGCACGTACATAATTTGATGCCGCTTTCGATTGCAAATCTTATCTCTTGTTGACGTATGTTTTATGCCGCCTGCCGAACACCTCGCAAATCTACTAACTTCCAGCAAATTTATGGATAAGGCAGGCAGGCATGCATGGCAGGAGCTGAGCGCTAGATCTCCACCCAGGTTCCGCAGTCGACATCCTTGACATGGCACGGCCTGGACTAGCTAGCCAGCTGTAATATGCAATGCGGCTCGTCTCGGCTTCGGCATATTTTGAAACTTCCTTCAAACATAGAGTTCTTGACGTATCTATAGAATTACACAAAATATGCAACATCCTACTCAAACGCAATGCCGCTATGTGTCCGATGCAATTTGCAAGGAGTTCCCGTGCTCTCACGTACAAAATATTTTGTATAGTGCTCGGTCCCTCGTATTCGAGCATGGCGCGTTGCAGCGCTACGGGCGACTATCATTTCTGCTGCTATCCGGAACAGTCGGTTGAACTTTAAAAACGGCTGATAGGACCCGTAAGACTAAAAACCTCCATTGCCCCAATCGCCAAGCAAGGAATACTACAAATTGAAATAGACGTGAGGCTAGCTGAGCTGAGCTCTCGTCATCGGCAAACTTGCGTTTTCTTTTCCAGTCCTGAATTCTGGCATCAAACTCATACGATCACAAGTAATGGACTATCCGGTATATTCATCAGAGAAGAGAAGCTTCAAGAGCTATCGACTGCGTGGAGAATACCCTCAGCCATGGCTTAAGGAGCAACAAGTAAGTCTTTCCAAACCCGGGTAACAGTTCCTCCATGCATATACAAATGCCGCCGCCCAATATGCATACATCAACGAGCTGCGTTCTAACATAAATAGAGAAACTATACGCTCAGGAGCAATCTGATTGTCTATAGCTTCTTCCTAGGCAGTCTTTGCATTAGTGCTTATTTATGCTATGACGGATACCGCAAAGTCAAGCGCCGCGACGTAAGTATAGACGATTCTCCTTTATGTCTCAAAGCCATTACTAATAATCATCACGTAAGGTCACAGTACTGTTTAATCTTAGATGATACTTTTAGCCAGATCGACTCAAGTATATGGCAAAGGGAACAACAGCTCGATGGCTACGAGTAAGTATCTAGCTAATAATTCATTGCATCTAGACTAACTTGTGCGGCACAGTGTCGGATCATTCGACTGGACGACGCCGGACGACTCGAATGCATATACCTCTCCCAATGGCCTCATTATCATGCCCACTCTCACAAACTTAACCACCAACATAACACCCGCCCAGATCATTGACGGATACCGTCTAAACCTCACCACTCAGCGAGTCTGCACTAGCGAACGGGTTGCTTCCTGCGCCGTCTTAAGCAACTCCACTACTGGGGAGATTGTCAACCCCGTCCGGTCCGCAAGGCTCACGACGAAATTCTCAAAGTCCATCAAATATGGGCGAGTAGAGGTGATAGCCAAGATGCCCAAGGGCGACTGGCTCTTGCCCTCCATACGGCTGCTCCCCGTCAGTGAAACTTACGGCGACTGGCCTAAGAGCGGTTCAGTTGATATCGTGCTGGCGAAAGGAAACCAAGCAGGTTATCCAGGAGGCGGTCGCAACATCTTCACATCAACACTCCATTGGGGTAAGTTGGCAACTAGTCATGCACCTCCACCAAAAAACGCAGGCTAAGTTTTATTTTTTTCGTTACGTCCTCAGGGGTTTCTCGCACTGCCGACCGGTTCTGGAAAACGACTTTCGGGCGACGGGTACGGCGCACGGACTACACAAAAGGCTATAACACTTTCGGTCTAGAGTGGACTAAAGACTACCTCTTCACCTATCACAATGGTCGCACATACTCAGTCCTCTGGATTGGTTTCTTGAAAGAATCATTATGGGAATTGGGCCAGTTCCCAAATAACGGTTCATTGCAAGCAAACCCCTGGGCGGTGTCCGAGAACATGAATGCGCCATTTGATCAACCGTTTTACTTGTCGCTGAGCGTTCAGGTCGGGGCGACTAATCGTAAGTGCTCCATCTTCGTGTTGCCATTCGCACAAAAATTTATAAGTGCCGCTTAATTGCGTTTGCCGATTGGGGATGCCCGCTGACTCGCCACTTCGACGGCTTCAACCATCCATGTGCACATGCAGACGCTGTTTTCCCGTATGTAACGACTCCCAATCTCCACCGAAAACCTGCTGCGTTCCCGAGGCAGTGGCTGGATGAATACTTGATGAGTACTGACTCTTGAACTTTCGCGTATCTAGTGATAGTCATGAAAAGCCGTGGATTGATGCTAGTCCACACGCCGCCGCCGACTTTTGGTCGGCTGTGGACTCTTGGTACCCTACTTGGGGCGCTGGTGAGGACCGCGGAATGACTGTCCGCAATGTCAAGATGTGGCAGGAAGGAAAATGCAATTAACTCGCGTATTACACATATAACCAAGCTTTCGCGGCGGGTCGGGAAGCTTAGAGCTTGGGATTCGGCTAGCTAGCGGTCTCTGAAATGAAGGGTTCTGGTTTGCATGACTCGGCGTTTTTCTTCACTGCACGATTTCATGTTGATGATACATCTGTACCTTTCGTACCTGCCCCCTCATTTTATCTCGCCTTGCATTCAAATTTCCTATACCTCATAGATCTTTTCTTTTCTCGGAGGCTACATACATTCATCTGTGGGTACCGCTTCTACCTAATTATTAGAAGGTCATCTATTTTATTGGGGTCATTCGAGTAGCATGTTTTGCGACGTCGCAATGTTTCCCCCTTCAACATACATTAATCCTATATCGCCTATTTGACATACAAATTCATACCCTGTGGTCAGCAGTTGCAGAGTAGAGAATATTATACATTAATCTCCTAGGGTTCGAATTTATCATTTCCAAATGAAAAATCTAGCGACTTGGCCGACTGTCGGCACGGCGAAAAGTCGAGCGCCGAATGGTGACACACGACCCATGATCACAAGATCACATAATCCCGCAGCGAGCATTTGCCATAGACAATCTTCGTTCGGCGGGTGCAGTGGCAAGCTGGGGTAGATCTAGTGTTGCACAACCTAACAAATCCTGCATTCCACATTCTTAGAATATCTGTTTAGAGTTAGCACTGCATACTTGTTCACGGCAGTGCGACCTACAGGTCGGGTGCGCGGCACTTGCGAGACCGATCATGCCATCAACACGATTGAAGCGGGGACTACGACCGCCGACCATGACGTTATGTTCTGAGGAATACTGGTAGTGTCCATTGCATTAGAGCGAGTCTAAACCTCGACAGTATCACCATCGATGGCCATTTTCGGTCTTAGAACGAGACCTGTGCATCGCCGGTCTATATAAGTAGGTTCAATAGCCAGCTATCTTTCCATCGGATGCTCATATCCAGCAATTGCACAAGCTTCTCCATCATCGATCATCCTTGTGAATACTCTTACCAGACTTGGACGACCTTGTTGCATTTTATTGCTAGCAACGCATTCATAACGTTAGAACCCACGACAGACGGGTAGTACGGTAAATTTCGCAGTGGCCGACCCAGGCAACTTAACTTAAGTCTGGCCTCGAGACTACGACAAACGGCCAATACTTTGTCTCGTAACCAATTAACTGTCTCCGACGGCACGTCAGTTTCGACGGGTTAAAATACGGCAGCCTGATTCGCGAGACAGAATAATACTTCGCAGTTCCGAGACCCTGAATAATTTCACGGTACAACCAACTTTCAGACCGGCAAGCGTAATGTCATCTCCAAAACCCGTGCTAGTCGCCGGCGCAGGCCCAACGGGCCTCATGGCCGCCCTCTGGCTCTCTCACCTCAAGACACCCTTCCGCATCGTCGACAAGCACGCCTTCGCAGTTGACACCTCGCGCGCAACGATCGTCCACGCCCGCACGCTCGAATACTATCGCATGCTCGGCCTATCCGACCGCGCCATCTCCGAGGGCCGCATCGTCGAATACCTCACGTTGTTCAGCAACTTGAAGGAGATCATGAACCGCAAATTCGGCGACATCGGCGCCGACACGTCCAAGTTCCCGTTCGTGCTAATGTACCCGCAGGACCTGAACGAGCAGCTTATGATTGGCGAGCTGGAGGGCCGCGGCGTCAAGGTTGAGCGAGAGGTCGAGGTTACGGGTCTCGTCCAGCGTGAAGACGGTGTGGCGGTGTCGTTGAAAAGTAGTGATGGTGGAGCAGAGGAATTCGACGCCTCGTACGTCCTCGGTTGCGACGGCGGGCACTCAACAGTGCGTGCGCACACGAATATCAAGAATACACCGGGTACCTACTCGCAGCGCTTCTTCGTCGCGGACGTGGAAGCCGAGGTCTCTGTCGGGTTGAGGAACGTGAACCTGTGCTTCAACGCGGAGGACTTCTGCCTGCTCTTCGCCATGCCGAACGGGCGAATCAGGCTGGCGGGATGGGCGCCGGACGAAGTCGTCGGGGAGACTTTCACGTTCGCAGATGTCGAGGAATCCGTGAAACGGAACACGGGTGCGAGTATCTCCAAGGTCCACTGGTTCTCAACGTACAACGTCCAGCATGGCGTCGCGGAGAGCTTCAGGGACGGCAGAGTATTCATATGCGGCGATGCCGCGCACGTTCACAGTCCTGTGGGCGGACAGGGTATGAACACTGGGCTTGGGGATGCTTCCAATATCGCCTGGAAAATAGCAGCTGTTCTCGCTGGCAAGGCGTCACCGGATATCCTAGACACATACCAATCCGAGCGACGGCCCTTCGCCGAAAGGCTCGTCAGCACGACCGATAGGGCCTTCACCATCGCCACGGATAAGGGGTTGATGGGGAAGGCGTGGCGAACCATAGTAATGGGGAACGTTGTCCCCCTAATTGGCCACTTCGGTTTCATTGACACGCTCATGTTTGAGACCGTCTCGCAGGTCAGGATAGATTACACACAGAGCGCTATGAGTGACAGGAATTATGTTGGCACTCTGTACGCGGGAGAGAGACTGCCCTGGGTCAAGTTCGAGGATGGCACGGACAACTTTGAATCCATGTCGGCCCTGAACTGGCAAATTCACGTCTATGGTGGTCTGGACGATGAAGTGAAGGATTGGGGATTGGAGAATAACATTATCGTCCAGGATTTCCCTTTCAGTGAGGATATGAAGGCAAAGCGCATCCCTAAGGGCGCTTTGATTCTGGTCCGGCCGGACGGGTATATCGGGCAGTTGTTCCATGGCTCCACAAAAGACTGCCTTCGCAAGCTTCAACTCTTCATCGATAAATGGGGAGTCGAGACATTCTAGCTCCTATAATTCAACGTTATGAAATTCGATTACATAATTCTCTGTTTATTACCAGCATCGCAAGAATTCTATCTCCCGTTTTGTGTTTTGGACGAAGCAAGCTCAAAGCAGCTAGCAGAAGTGTTGAACGCACTAGCTCGAGATCCGTATCAACGATCACATTAACAGTTGGCGGGTCTGAAGCTGGGCAGCAAAGGCCCAAACATGTAACGCCGTCCAAGATATATAACGAAACAAACAAAAGTGATTCCTCCACCTATCTCCATGGTCGAAAACTGCAGTCTCTCTGCAAGGTATAGTTATAGTGCATGTGCCATGCTATCAACAATGAAAACAATGCGGCAGAATCAAATACCAACGATTCATAATAATAAGGAACACAAGAAATATAAAGTCATCAGTTACCTTTCCGTTCTAGCCGTCAAAAGTGGCATAAGTGTCTACAGTCTCGTCCAGTTGATGGACAGGGCGTGAATGCACATCCTTGAGCGCCTTCCCAAAATTCTTGATGACCTCTTGTGCATCGTCGATAACTCGCCCGACGACCCTAGTTTTAGCGTTAGCTACTGTAGTAGTAGTGTTTCCCTGAGAATCAGGACGAAGATCAGCATCGCTAGGCGATTCCAAGATTGCAAGAGGCCCAAGCATCTTCTCCCATATTTCCATCTTATTTTTGGCGTATAGAATCAGCATCCTTAGATGATTGATATCTTCACCGTCCTTTCGCATGCAACGCTTGGCCTGTGCCGCGTATGCATTTGCTCTGCAAATCTCGTCCGCCTGGCGATTGCTCTCATAGTTGCGATTGTAGAGCTGAGTTTCCAAGTGCTGGTTTTGCTTCTTGAGATACTCGAGATAGAGGAAGTTCTGCGGCACTGCCATGGGTGCGTATTCTCTGAAAGTAAGGTTAGATTAAAGTTTGAGACACAACCATAGGGTGATCAGGAAGCACCTACGCCACACTGGCATGGTTCTGGATCGGGACAGGTTGCTGGTAGTTGTTGTTCTGTTGGATATGGGGCAGCGAGACCCTGTGGCGTATCTCTACGCCGCCAGAAGGAGTGGTGACAGCATGGAACTGGCCTTGTGGGGGTAGCATTGCACGAGGTGGTGGGAGTGGAGCCTGGAGTTCGGCTGCCATGTCGTTTGCTGGGCGAATCTTTTTGGGAAGCGGCTCCTTGGTGGGGGAGTTGCTGACCTCCTTTCGCTTGGTTGGCTGAAGCGCAGGTGTATCAAGTGAGATGTCATTGTCTTGCTCCTGGCTGCTAGTAGCAGTGCTATCGGGAAGGATCGAGATGTTGTTCGACTGGTTGGGGCCATGCTGGACCCTCGGGGACTGACCCAAGCTCAGGGCGAACAGAGCAGGGTCGATTATGAGCCCGTCTGTTTTCTTTGCAGAGGGTGTATTTTGGGATGAACCAAGCTCCAATGCAGCCTGGGCCGTCTTCTGGGGATCATTAGGTCGGACGCGGGGAGGAAGAATGGTCGAGAACGTCTGCTTCTCAGGCAGCAGCTTGTCCTTGGGGGTTGGGACAGTGAATCCGGCTTGAGGTGGAGGGGTTGGAGAGCTGTTCTGGTTTAGAAGCCAGTCCGACTCATCTTCGAGCTGGCGGAGGGGACGTGCAATGGTGGGAGGAGGACGAGGGAGCTCGGCAGGACCAGTGCCCGTGGTATTCGGGTTCAGCTTGACGGATCCCTGGCTCGGGGTGGTAAGAGGCGCTCGGGACAGCATAGCGAAGTCTGATATGAGTATCCCTCGTGGACTTTGAGGCTTGGATACTAGGATGATGGAGGGAAACTGATGGAATCGGACGGCGATGGTGGAGGCAGGGAGACCAGAGGGGATCGTGATGATGATGATGATGGTCCACGCACGAGGGATGGAGTGAAGTAGGGGCTCCGTCCAATATATCCGCCAATTTCACTAACGCTCCCGTCTACGTCTACACAGTCACCTGGCATCACCACCGACGACAGTTCCCCCAGCGATGTGTATCCGCCCACCGACCGACACGGCGCAACCGCAAGACATCAACGGCACCCACGATGCCTCACGACCACTGATGACGACCTTAGGAACGGGATTGGGGAGATCTGCTGGTAGGCTCAGGCCTGTTAGCCCGACTTTAAGCTTCTCACCAAGGTTACCCGGGTACCTGTCTAGATGTCTATCCAGCCTTTGCTTCCCGTGTGGGTACGTTTGGGCTACGACGACAACGCTGCTTACATAAAGCAATATGCTAACGTTAAGTATTGTCCCCCGGCCCCACAGTTGCGACATCTCCCTGACAAGTAATTCTAGAATCCGTGTCAACATTCGCCCAGCCAATCGGATCATACGCCATGCAATGTAAATTATCCGCCCAGACACAAACCACACGCTTGCTGTCGCGAAATTTGAAAACGTCGCCACGGCGTCAAGGAAAATCCTGTGTTGCTGCACGCCAAGCGATGTTGCACGTTCACGAGCCAACAGCAAGCACAGCTCGTCTCCGAACAGAGCTAGCCATAATCGATACCGAATCGACCGACGGCGCGATGCACAGGTACGCCAGCTTCCTCTTCGGGCTGCAGAAATATCTGCTTCCGGACTCACGGGATCGATATCGGCTGGGGTGCCACCACCCCGTCGTCTAGGTAGCTAGGCCAGGTAGCTAGCTCACGTAACCCGATCGATAAGCAGCGATGGATGGGATGCACATATGGACGATGGGATGGGCTATGGCAGGCAGGCAGGCATGTAACGTCGCCGATGCCTTTTACCGGCGGGCGAAAATAGCTGGACAGCTCCGGCCCAAGGATTCCGACCTGGACTCCTATGGATGCCTGCACCCAAGGCCCTCCAACAGGCTTGGGTCGCTGGCGCTCTCCAGATCAGCGCGGATGCGGATGATGTGAGGCTTACCTTGTAGGCATGTCTTGCCCAAGAGCTTGCCACGCGCCGGTCTCTGGGAGAGACTCGAGTCATCGGACCGGGGGTTGCAAATTTCGCAAAGGATTAGAAGGGGGGACATG
This sequence comes from Drechslerella dactyloides, assembly GCA_020064725.1. Classification (NCBI taxonomy): domain Eukaryota; kingdom Fungi; phylum Ascomycota; class Orbiliomycetes; order Orbiliales; family Orbiliaceae; genus Drechslerella; species Drechslerella dactyloides. Next base: position 2,114,947 of record JAGTWJ010000017.1, read on the forward strand.
CGACCTCGATCGGGGCAAAAGTCTTCCTGCTTGAACTCCTCATCTCATCCTGCGAGAATTCAGCCGTCGACAACAACAGCAAAGGGGTCCCCGTCGTCTTGGCTCTGCGGCTGAGGGATCAGAATGTTATGGTGGGAGATTTGTCCTCGCAGGCGACTAGTCCCCTTTCAGCCACCCTTAAATGAAAGCCCCACAAGGCCTGTCGTGAAATGGTTCCAGTCCCTGTCCGGCCGGCGAGGACCAGCAAATGGGATGGCCTACTGAGCGACAATGCGGTGGGCAGAGACGGGTGCTGGCATCCTCTGTTCCATCAGTCCCGAAAGAATCTGGGCGACATGGGGCGCTAGTGACTGCAAACAAAAGTTGAGGTAGCCCACGGCTTTGGCTCACCCTTTCTCTCTCGGCCCCTCTGCCTTTCTTCGATCTCACAAGAGTCTCTCTTGGGCGCCAGCTGTCGATCGATCGTTTCGACGGTTTCTACCAGATCTCTCCCATCAAGACATTCACTTCTGGTGTAACCGCGGAACAAGGGAGCCTTTGGGAGAGCACTGCGTAAAGCGCATTTTCAGATCCAAGGACGCAGGAACAGACAGCAACCCTCCTCCTCTTCCCGCCCCTTTCCTCAGCCAATACCTCGAACGGCACCGATCATCTTCGAAAAGAAACCCAATCCTTCTTCACCGTATCAGAAGGTTCTACCTGACCGACAGGTAAAAAAATACATTAGCAGCCATGATTTCCCTACGACTGTGGCTGTTATCTTTGCTGTTTGTGCTGCCGTTCTACACATACTCGCTCAACCAGCGGCCGAATGAACCCGCGGAGGATGTCTTCGAGAAGCGCGACTTGGAGGACTTGAAGGAACTGAAAGCCGAACTCCAGAAACGACAGGACATCTTTACGGATACGGACTTCCTTGCCAGTTTGAGCTCAGCGATCGATTCCGTCTCAGACGTTTTAAGGTCCATCACGGAGAACTCGGATTTCAACATCTTCACGCAGAGTTTCGGCACCGGGTTTGATGCCTCGCTTTCGTCGCTCGTCGGTTCCCTATCTTCGGATATTTTCGGTCCCACCAGCGCTGTCGTTAACGCGCCGACCACCAGCCCAGGTGTCACGCCTTCGGCAAGCACCCCGCAAGTGACCAGTCCACCGGCGACCAGCGCTGCCCCCGTTGGAACGCCAGGCCAGGTCATCACCGATGGAACCCGAACCGGCACCGTCGGAGACGACGGCACGACCCGATTCTGCTCCGCTTCCTCATTTCTCTGCCCCGCTGCCGTGAGCTACGGCTGCTGCAAAGACGACTGGACCTGCGGGCTCACAGCCTGCACGCCACCAGGAGCCGGAGGAGGAGGAGCGTCGGTGCCCCCCACCGCCAACATTGCTACGTTTGTGGGCTCCACCCCGACGTACGATGCGACGTTTTCGTTCACAAAGGGAGGAGATTCCGCCGAGACCAGCTCGTCGCAACCTGTCAACCAAGGCTCGAAGGGTCTTTCCGGCGCCGCAATTGGCGGCATCGTCGGCGGCGTTGTCGGCGGCATTGCCATTATCGCAGCGGGTATCGTATGGTTCTGCCTCAGCAGGCGCAAGGTTAAACCCGTACCCCCCGCCGAGGGACCCAAGGGTACCGAGCAGTATACCGGCGGGCCGATCCCCCCGCAGCCGCAGATGGCATCGTATGCCAACGATCCGCGGTACCAGTCGCCACCGCCCCATTCCACGATGTCCGGCGGGTTCTACCAGCCGCAGCCCAACCAGCAGCCATACCCCAACCAGCAAGGCCAGCCTGGATATCCGCAGTACGGGCAGAACGTTCAGGAACTGGGCGGCGCTGCCCTGCCGTATGGCCAGAAGACCGACGGCGTAACAGGCGCGGCGCCAGCAGCACCGGTACCGCAGCCACCGCAAGGCATCTCAGAGGCACCCGCGGACTCAGCTGTGACGAGCCCGGCGTCTCCGGCGCCGCCGCCGGCCCAGGAAACGCAGGCGGGGTACGGCGGATACAAGGGGCCGAGCGGGCCCGTTTACGAACTGAGTTAAGAAGGATAAGACGGGAGGGAAATTCACGAGTTTGAGCAAATCAGAAAAAAAGATACCAAACGCACGCGACTATACATACATAATCCGCAGAAATGGGTGGAATGCGACAGAAGTTTTCTTTCGGACACACCATTTACATTCATTTATTTCATTAACGGTAATATTCTTTTGAGAATTTCTGACGAGTTGATTGCATTTTACCAGGTTCCGGTGTGCATGTGCTTCCTACATTTCCTATTCCTGTCGGGTTTTGCAATTCCTTTGACCATACCATATCATATCATATCTTACAGGCATGCGGTTCGATTGCGGTTTGCTTTGCATCTCGTCTTACTTTTTTAGCAAGTACGTTCGATGTTTTTTTTTTCCTTTCCGGTGGAGTCGGTCACACCCTGTAACATTTTTGTAGTAGCATCATACATATTCTCCATCAATATACCATTTTATCATCTCCAATCGCACGATAACTGCCGGGTTCCTTCTGATGATATGTTTTATACTTGAAGCAAGGAGGTTTTAAATTTTCAGCTTACGGAGAGTACTATGTTATCGCGTGGAGCTCGGAGGCGAGGTGCCGGATGCAGGCGAGCTAGCAAGCTTACCCACCAACGTGGACGTGCATGCATGTAGAAAAAGTGACAGGTGCGGTCCAATGCGAGTACGGTGCGGTTCCCGGTCACAATGTACTTTGTATCGATAAGACGGCCAATGGAGATCTGTCGTGCGTCGTGCGCAGCCGAGACGAGACGGCGCCGTATTGGCTGGACTCAGATCTGGAGCCGTTATCCGGCTGGTCTGACCACTCTCTATAGCTCCTGTGTGATATAGCGCACATAGAAAGCTTGAGTAGTGTATTTCTTTGTTCCTGTGAAGATATCAGTGGCGAAGATGTACCTATTATCTAATGGCCTCGTATTCGGTGTATACTAATCATTCCGACGTTTGTTGCAGTTTGGAGGTCGGGTAGCACTCACGGATAGTAGTGACAGGGATGGTGAGTTTGTGCTACTTACAGCGCCTCAGCATTCCACAAGGATCACAACATACATCCTACTGGCCACTGGGTAGATGTAATTGAAGATCTGATGCTGTATCTCTCGATCTAATTATCGTCGATTGACGATAGCATACCGTTACATATAGGATAGGGGGATTCGAAATGGTGCTGTTGAAGAAAAACCTTCCCGAACACGCCGGGCACCGCCACATTGTCCGATGTGGCGCTGCCCGGAGCATAAACTGTGGCTGATTACTCAGCTAGGGAGAACCCGGAATCTCTGGTGGTTTTTTGAACACTCTTCTCGCGACTCCCCACCAGCTCTTCCTTCCCCACCAGGTTGGTATACATTCCTCGATCTAATCCCACACTTGAGCAAACATGCTGACGCCATGCATCTTCACAGACGAGGCCGTGTAGGCTACAATTGCAATGCACGCGTCGGTGCTGCCTTCGCGCCTTGCCGCCTGGCGTCGCAGTCCCGCCAGATTCCTCGTCTGTCGCCAATGCCAGCGCCGACTGCTCCACCTCTCCTCCATCCCTTCTCCGGCGCGCGATCGCCATACGCGCGCTGTACAGTCCATCTCCTCTGCCGTGCGCGGTTTCTACGACCGCAATGAGCCGTTTCGCATCGCCCACGGCTCGACCAACTGCACTCGACCTGCGACCAACCGCAAGAACGCCGTCGACACCTCCCCGCTGTCCAACGTGCTGCACGTCGATGCCGGCTCCAAAACCGCGCTAGTCGAGCCGAACGTGCCGATGGACCGCCTAGTTGAAGCCACCCTCGCGCATAACCTGATACCCCCAGTCGTCATGGAATTCCCCGGCATCACCGTCGGCGGCGGGTACGCGGGGACGTCCGGCGAGTCCAGCTCCTTCAAACACGGCTTCTTCAACCGCACCATCAACGCCGTCGAAATGGTGCTCGCGGACGGCGAGGTCGTCACCGCCTCGCCAACAGAGCACGCCGACCTCTTCCACGGCGCTGCCGGCGCGCTCGGCACGCTCGGAGTGACGACGCTGGTGTCCCTGCAGCTCGTGCCCGCGAGCAGATACGTCGAGACAACCTACCACCCGGTCTCCAGCGTCCAGCAGGCCACCGACACCGTCCGCTCGTTCACGGCCGACAACAGCTACGACTACGTCGACGGCATCCTCTACTCGCCGACCAGCGGGGCGATAATCACAGGCCGCTTGACCCAAACGACGGCTGGCAACCCCATCCAGCGATTCAGCGACGCGAAGGACCCATGGTTCTACCTCCACGTGCAGGAGTCGCTATCCCGGGCGCGCGGAGCGTCCGTGACCGAGGCGATCCCGCTGCCGGAATACCTGTTCCGCTACGACCGCGGCGGCTTCTGGGTCGGCCGGTCGGCGTTCGAGTATTTCTGCTTCCCGTTCAACGCGCTGACGCGGTGGTGGCTCGACGACTTTCTGCACACGCGGATGCTGTACAAGGCGCTGCACGCAAGCGGGCAGTCGCGACGGTACATCGTGCAGGACCTCGCGGTGCCGTACGACAGCGTCGTCGAGTTTGTCCAGTACGCCAGCCGCCGGTTCGGGATCTGGCCGCTGTGGCTGTGTCCGCTGCGACAGAGCCCCGTGCCGACGATGCACCCGCATCATGTCAGCGGTGGGCAGCAAGCGGAGATGCTGAACGTCGGGCTGTGGGGTAACTGTCCGCCTGGCGTGGACTCTCTACAAGCGAACCGAGAACTGGAGGCTAAACTGCGGGATCTGGGCGCGATGAAGTGGCTGTACGCGCAGACGTACTACACCGAAGACGAGTTCTGGCAGCTGCACGATAGGAAATGGTACGACGCGCTGCGGGAGAAGTATCGCGCGACCCGCCTGCCGAGCGTGTATGACAAGGTGCGGTACGTCGAGGAGGCCGATAGCGCCGACGAGAAGAGCGCCGAGGAGCGGCTGCGGGCCGCGTGGCCGGTCAGCGGGCTGTACGGGATCAAGAAGGCGATCGAGAGCGGGCTGTACCTCGACGCCCGCAAGTCCGCCTGGAAGGACCTGTAGATACCTCATCATCATAGACAGAATAATGTGTGTAACGTGGGAGCTGTTGTAAAATGCGCGTTGGCGTGTTGGCGGGTCGTCGATGGCCGCCAGCCTTCCAATTTAGCCGTCAGCGCTCGCCGTCCTCCTGATTTCTCCCCTCCACCGCGCACTTCCCATCGCGATATCCGCAGGCCGCTCCTTGGACCTTCCTCTGTCGCCTGTGCGGATCTCATTGCCGTATCCCCTCCTTGCGCGCCGTCGTTACCCGCAACATACCGCACTTGTACTATTATCCATTATCCACTCATCTAGTGTTCCTATCTTATCATATCGATCGCAATGGACGCCAAAGCTGCAGAGCCCGATACGCCGCCGCAGGAACCGTCGCGCGCGAAACCCGCCGCCGCCGCCGCCGCCAGCGTCAAAACCAGCAACGGGAACGGAAGCGCTGCAGCGTCCAAAAAGCGCAAGGCCGCATCTCCGCCGCCCTCCGACGAAGACGACACCGAAGACTACGACTCCGAAGCTGACGCGGCCGCGAAACCCAAGCCAAAGCCAAAGCCAAAGTCCAAGCCCGCGCCGAAACCCAAAGCCGCACCCGCAAAACCCACCCCGAAGAAACGCAAGCCCGCATCGCCCTCCCCGTCCGCATCGGACTCCCCGGCCTCCGCATCGGACTCCGAAGAGCCATTGGACTCTGAGGACGAAGATGCAGAATCCTCCTTCGACGACGCGCCCAAGAAGCGCGGCGCCGCCAACGCCCGCACCACCCGCGGCCGCGCGACCGCCGCCGCTGCGAAGAAGGCACAGATAAACAAGGGTCCCCCGCCCCGCCGCGCGGCCGCCACAGCCGGTGCTGCGAAAATGCAAAGCCGCAAGAAAGCAGACGTCTCCGACGGCGATGACGACGATCTCGATGAGGACGAAGACGAAGACGAGGAGTTCGACGAGTATGATGATGAGGACGACGCCGAGAGCGCCTACACCGAGTCCGAGGCTTCCGGGTCCGAGTACGGCGCCTGAGCGGGTACATCTTGCCCGCCAAATACTCTGCTCTCAGTGCACTGCGGTATGGTATAGCATGTGTACGCAGCAGGGAGGAGGGAGGCTTTTGTGGCGGTTGGTTATGCATGTTGGAAGAAGACATGGGTGGGTGGGTGTATCTGCGTCCGGAGCATGTGGCGTTAACGGTTGTGGCTTCCCGGCGTCCGTTGCTAGTTGTATCTTTCATCGTAGTTAAGTATTTAGTTCTTCGTAGTTGTAGCTCTTCCGCTTCTTATTGTCGTATCGATCGATCGATATCAAGCTGGCCTTTATCGCAGTGTAAGCTTGCTATATATATAATACTTGGCACTTGATCCCACCTCTACATAAGCGATTCCTTTCGTAAATTCACCAGACACAGCTCATGATTCAATAAAGTGATTGATTGACATTCAGGGAACCTCCATACATGATCGCAGCAGCAGCCGGCCTAGATACATGTATCCTGCACCCACACTACTACACCCGCCAACAGACCGACAGAAAAATATAAGAAAGTAAGAGAGTAAGGAGAAGGATGATAATATTATGAAGATGATAGATGGAAAGGATAATGATAGAAAAAAGCTCGCGCCGTCACTATACGTATACTACCTGGACACCACGCGCGCACGCTGCGCTCCAAACCCAGTTGCTCGTCATCACAAATGATAAAACACAGACAGACAGCCAGACAGCCAAGAGACACGTCATCGCTCGTTCGTTCCTTCGTCGTTAGTATGTATGTAAGTACCTAACTTGATTAGCGGGTATCTAAAACAGCGGCGCGCACGCATATATGCGTGGCAACCGCAAAATGGTTATTATTCTACCGGCCTTCAATTCCACCACCGTTACTACCACCATTAGTATTAAGTAGTATAGCTGGTTCACGCGGACGGCATCGCCCAAACGGGCTCCCAGGCCGCCAGCTCTCTCTTCTGCTGTACGAGGTCCGCCCCGCGTCTGTCCTCCATCACTTCGACGAGCGCCTTGCGCATGTCCTTCCGCGACGCCGTGACGACCGTCCGCTCGATCGCCTGGATCGCATTCAGCTCTTCCAGCCCGGCCTTCAGCCGCCCGACGGTGACAGCGAGCACTCTGCCGAGCGAGCTCTTCAGCCCCGCTGCACACTCGTCGTCTTCGCCGCTGCCGTCCTTCTCGCCCTCCACGACGAGCACCGCCCAGCCTTCCAGCCCGCTGAGCGCCATCTCCATCTTGCGCCTCATCTTGAGGATGTCTCTGCCAAACTCGCTGCCCATCCCATCGATCTTCCGCTCGTGGCCGTCCGGGAGGGCTATCCACTCTTCAAACACACGGATCATGCTCGTGTACTCGCCTTCGTAAGGCTCCTCGGTAAACCACGCGAGCACCTTGGACAGCTGCTCGGAGAGCAACTGGATCGCCTCCTCGGGGTTGCCGGAGAGCTTGTTCTTCCAGTTCGCCGCGGCCAAGTTGGAGCCCGACGACTTTTTGAGCACCAGCGACATGGCCTGCAGGTCGACCAGCTCTTGTTCTCGCCGGTATGACCGGTGGACGGCGGCGTTCTTGTCGCGCACTTGAGAGAACCGCTTGTGGAGCTTTGTCCGCGCGGACGTCCGCAGGGCTGCTGTTGCGTCGAAGCTTTGGGAATGGAGCATGGCTAGCTGCAGCAGTCTGGTCTGCGCGTGGAGCGTATCCGTAGTCGGCGCAGCCGACGTCGCATGGCCGCCGGCCGCATGCATCAACGACGCCGTCGAGGGCTTCGGCATTGGCGGGGCCGGCTGGTATTCCTGCTTGTAGTTGTTAAAGTTCGGTCGTGATGTCTTGGCCGCCATCGACATGTTCTTCTTGTGGCCTCGGACGGGACTCGACTTGCGTGGCGACACCGGGTCCCTGGTCTTGGAACCGACGGACAGGCTTCCCTGCTTCGGTCGGGTGGTCATATCTGAGCGCACGGAGCTAGCGTTAGATGTGCTAGATGCGACGCTCTCCGAACGCATGCTGGACTCTGTGTCCGATCCCCGGGCCGACGTCGGCGCAGCCGGTATGGTGATGTGGCTCGACGTCGGCCGCGACCTGCTGATCAACGGCGGGGGACGGCGTGTGCTCGCTGAGCTCGAGGCGACGGGCTCGTTCGGCCGAGTCGATGTGGGCCGCGGTGGAGCAACCGTCCGACCGTTAGTTGCGGTCAGCGACCCTCTCGGCAGCGGTACGTCATTCGCGGGCGTTACCAACCGCCTCGCCTCCGCAGCGTTGTGAGAGACAGCTCTAGGCCGAGCGGCCGAGATGGCATTCACAGTACTCGAGGGTCGCCCGGGAACCGCGACTTTCTTCCCAACGATGGACGTCGGTCTCGGGTCGGCCGGCCGGGTGGAAGTCCCCGCTCGCGAAGACTTGGACGACAGCGCGACTCCGTGGCTTTGTGTTCTGATGTGGGTACCCTTCCGAGGAGACGGAGCAGGCACCTGCGGTAGCGGCGAGGGCGGTTTGATGGTAGCCTGCAGCACGGGCGGGTCCAGCGTGACTCCCCCCGTGGGCGATGCTGAGAACTGGCGTATCAGAGGCGGAGGCGGCGGTGGCATCAGCTGGGTGTCCCTTCGGCCGGGTTCCTTGAGCTGCATAGGCGCCGGCGACGCCTCGCTGAGCAAACCGAGTGATTTCCGCACCGGAGTGGAGGCCTGACCCTCCGCGTCGTCGTATTGGTGTCTTGCCGACGACGACGCACCCGAAGCGAGCGACGGTCGCCGCAGACCGGTCGTCGGGCTTTTCATGTCGCTGAACATGTCCCTGTCGTTGCTGTTGTCGACGTAGGACGCAGGCCGGGAAGGCGTGCCTCCGAGCGTCCCACGCCTGATGCTCCCGATGCCTCTCGAAAGCCCGGCGCCAGCAGCACTCACGGTGCTGTGCGACCTCGTGAGTCCATGTCCGTGTGGGTGTCCGTGCGCGTGTCCGTCATCGGCCCTCTCGAAGACCTTTGCTTTCTCGGCAATGGAGCTCTGGCGCCTGTGACTCGAACCGACGGTGCTGTTGGCCCGCTGGAGGCCGAAGCCGGGTATCTTTGACGGCGAGGGCGACGGACACGGCTGCGGAGCGAACGAGTCGTACGGGCTCGCTTGGGGCGGGAGGGACGGGCGGCTCGGCGAGGGGTGCGAGGAGCCGTAGATGGCGGTCGAGATGGAGCGCGAAGAGTTCGGGCGGCCGAAGTGAGAGTTGGACGGCGTCGGCAGGCGGGAGTACGGCGAGGGCGACGGGGGCGGTATCGCGGACTTCTGGGTCGAGTAGGAGGCCATGGCGGGCGGCAAGGGATGGATCTAGGAGGACGCTTGCATGGGCGGTTGTGCGTGAATGCCGGCGAGGCGAGGAGTATTGATTGATGGAGAGGGACCAGCGAAGGAAGGAGGGAGGGGCGAGAGAAGAGCTGGAAGGAGGGAGGGAGGGAGTGAGGGGGAAGAGGTCGTCCGTCGACGATGGCAGGAGACGGTGGTGATGGTGGTGAGGGCGATGGGAAGCGTGGATGGAGCCGGTTGGCGGTTGGCGCAAGTGGCTGCGGGCCTGCTGCACCGCCAACGCGCATTCTGCAACAATTCACCCGGACTGCTGTCTCTACATGCATTCATTCATTCATACATGCATCCATCTTCTGACATGATCGTGATCTTGCATCTGCACCTGCTGTTCTACATTCATCTTTCAAATGTGATATAACATCTCGACGCCTACACGCTCTTGTTAGTCGGTGGCCGCCGCTCCTGCCTGCGCGTGGCCGCCAGCTGCTCCCTCTTCGCCGCGATCATGCGCCTCTTGCTCTTCGGATTGCTCTCCTCCCCTTCTTCCTTCACCGCCCCTCTCTTCCTCTTCCCCTTCCCGGCAGCCCTCAGCCCGACCTCCTTCGCCTTCTCCGCCGCCTTCTCATACTCCGAAGCGAAGGGGCCCATTCCGCCCAGCGCAACTTCCTCTTCAGTTAACATCCTGTTCATCGTCTCCACGTTCTCCTTCTGCCGCAGATAGTCCGACCAGATGCCCCGCGTGTACAGCCGCGTCTCGTAGTTCCCGCTGGCCTCCCCTTCCTTCAGCTTGTCGATCGCGGCGCTCGTCCTGGGTAGTCTTGCCGAGTCCATCGGCGCGGTGTACCGCGCGCAGTCCTCACAACAATGGTGGTCGAAGCACGTGAAGCAGATGCACGCCGACCAGACGATCTCATCCTGGAAGAACAGCAGCCGCACCTCCGACATGGCATGGCAGTTGCAGCAGCGGAAAAAGTAGTCGGTCTCGGGGTCCGCGAGCATGATGTTGCCTGGGAAGCTGAGCTTGTTCACGATCTCGCGGCGGTGGTACATGTCTTCGTGGCGGAACGGGTTGGCGACGAGTTTTGTCGAGAAGGGGACGCGGTCGAAAGTTTGCACGTCCAGCGGTGTCATTCTGCTTTCGTCTTCGGTGCCTGGGAGGTCGCTCAGGGTGAGCTGCGGCTTGTATCTGTATAGGTACGAGAGGCGGTCGTATCCCAGTGCTGCAAGTGGTGGTAGTGTTAGCTTGTTCAATGTTACTGTTGTTCTATGCAACAGGGGTACGCACTCGTCCTCGCTTCTAGCTCCTGTTCCATTTCGGCGGCCCTTTGGGTCTCCTTTTCCAGCCTGGACTTGAGCTGCTCGACTTCGACGGTTCGATCGGATAGCTGCCTCTCCAGGTGCTCGGCCTCGTCCATCTTCTGCATGAGCTTTTCCACGGCTTCTTCCATTTCTTTTTCAACCTCGCGGATCTCCCGTGCTGTGATCTCAAACGTCTTATCAGATCCTTCGTCCTCCTCGTCCGAATCCTTTTCATCCGTAGAACTCCCGTTTGACTCGTCGGTGTTCTCGTGCTCGCTTGAGCTTTGGCCTTCATGATTATCGGACTGTCCTCCCTCGCCGTTCGAGTGTGCATCTTGATTCGTACTCTCAGATTCTTGATCACCTTCACTGTTTGTGTCTACCGGCGGTGGTGGGGGAGTCATCGGAGGGGGAGGCGCAGCGGGAGGTGTCTTCTTCCGCCCGCCGAACCAGCTCGCGACAGCCGGCATGAAGCCCGTCATCTTGACCTCGCGCAACGAGCCGTCGCGCTTGTATTCTTCCTGCAGTTCGAACGCCTTTTCCGCCTGCGCTTTCCGGAGGCCGGAGGGCTCGCCTGGGGATTTGGCGCGGTGAAGCTCTCGTTGGTGCTCGACGTTGATGCGCTTCATCAAACTCCGTTGTGCGGATCGCGAGCTTGGATCGATCTCTTGAGGGATATTAGATTGCTTGTCGGTGCGTCCGCTCGTTTTTACAGGGGCGCCCCGGACGGCTACCTCGTCGTCGGAATCGGGGGTGGCGTCTTTTCCGTTCTCGTCACTTGTTGAGCTGTCGCTATCGTATGCTGGAGTGCCGTCGGAGCTGGAGTTGGAACCTGAGATCTCGCCAGCTGCTCCTTGGTTTTCCTCGTCGTCTTCATTGGTAGCGTCTCTGCTGTCTTGATCCTGCTCCTCGGACCCATCTGAGTTCTCTTCTTTCGCGTCCTCCGTTTTCTTTCCACGCTGTACTTTTTCCTCTTCAGACTCCTCATCACCTTCGGAGGATGCATCGGGCTTGAAGACGGTGTCCCCAGTCTTCTTATTCGCGGCTTTCCTAGTCTTCGGTGCCGCTGGTGTCTCATTTTCCTGCGCGACGTCTGCATTCTTGGGCTTCCTCCCGCGCTTCTTCGGTGGTGAGTCTACCCCTTCTTCCTCCTCCTCCTCAGATTCAGACGGGGTCTCCTGTTTCTTCGGCTTCCTCGCTGGACGGCCTCTGCGTTTTGGTTTCTCCTGCTCACCGTCACTGTTCTCGCTGTCGTTGAAATCACTACCGTCGCTCTCGCTATCTTCCTTGTACGTCTTCCCCTTCGTCGCGCGGCGGGGGCGTCCATCGTCGCTGGAGCTGGGGAGTATCCGCTCCGGTACCTCCTCGTCGCTCTCCTCGTCGACCTGCTGCTTCTTCCGTCCGCGGCCTTTAGCAGGTGCTTTAGCTGCTGCTTTTGCGGCGGCGAGTTCAGCTCGCTCCCCGCTGCTTTCAAGGGGGCTGAAGCTCGTGGAGTCGTACCAGCCGAGACTCCTATGCTCGGTTGTGTTTCCAGTGTTCGGAGCCCTCGCGTTTCTGAAGAGTCCCGTCTCCGCTGCGATATTCACGGGAGTCCTGGGCGACGGCGGCAGGGTTTTCGCTGCGAGGGCGCGGGCGGCGCTGCGGGTTGTCGCGACGCGAAGGTCGGTTGTGGGTAATGGCGTGGATGACGCGGCGAAAACGTGGATGCCGAGCGCCATGCGCTGCCCGTCCGTCATGTCGGTGTCGCCGTCGGTGTCGAGTTTGTACTCATCGCCGGAGACGTGATTCTCCGCTGGCATCTCGTCGTCGTCGTCTTCATCCTCGTAGTCGTCGACGCTGGGAGTGGCGTTTGTACCTGTCGGTGGGAGAAACGTGATCGGTGTGTCCGCGGGCTTTATATCGACTTCCATAGCTTCGGCGTAGGTGCTCGCCACCGGCTTGAAGAGCCCATAGAGGGCCGGGTACTTGACCACCATTTCCTCGTCGAAAGATTCGCCGTCATCGTAGGTGCTAGTCACTGCTGTGGTCTTTTCATGTGCTGTACGAAGGCCCGTTTCTAGCGGTAGTGGAATGGTAGCCTCGATGCCGGGCGCTGGTGGAATGGATTGAGGGTTTATAGTTGTATCATGCGTGGATTGTTCGTGTTCCGGTGACGCGTACGGCTGGTCTTGAGGTTCCTCGACGGGTGTGCTTGCATGATCCTGCGTAATATATGACGGCCGTTAGACGCTAGATCACAATGCCTATATGCGCATGAGTATATATCTGAAGACAGTACTAACCGGAACGGCTGCTTCCAGCGCAGCTGCTGCCGCCATACTTCTTCTTGGCCGCCGCTGACCGTCTGTGCAAGTTGACTTTCAAGCCGTACGTAGATGTCCTATCGACGGTACTGTCCTACCTTTGGCACTATCGACTCGACTGGTCTCAGCAAGAAGCGAACGACCCGTAAAATAAGTGAACGACGATCTATATTATATTATCCTTTCGATCGAGCCGACGTGATGTTTATATCTGGATCGCTTCACTAGACGCTTGCATGATGAAGAGTATAGAGGAATAGTCTGAGGTCTGCACGACTAAAAGACAATGATAAAGCACTACTCCCAGAAGGACTCCGATCCTACCAGAAATTATAAACTCGCATACAATAGACAAAGAAACCCCACATGGCCACAGAAATGCCCTGAAGTCACCATCAAAGACGTCGCGTCGCACAAAGACGCCGCCGCTGCCACAACGCACAAAACACAACAATCTCCTTTGTTGGAATCAACACACACCGCACCGCCTGACCTCCTAGCCTCGTACTGGTATCGAGTACTGACCCCTATCGATCGTCGCATGAATCATGCATGCATGCACACCGATATCTACCCATCGTACACTGCAGACAAGCGTGTCTCATCTACAGTACAGTACAGCGTCAATGCCGCCGTGCATGCAGCCACGCTAGTATACCCAACATGAATCGACACCCTACAATATGCATACCACAAACCTCGAAACGCAGCCTACGTATTATATCACAGACCAGTTGGATTATAATAATGAGGTGAGCATTCGCTATACGATTCAGTAGAGAACTGCAATGTAGACATACAGACGTAATTTAATCATACACTAATTTTATAATATAATTGTAAGTATATAGCGTACCGCTCGCTCAAAATCGACCGACAGTGGGAAACATTCGTCCATAGACATGACATGCAATCTCATAATATGATATGATGGTAATAATCTTCATAACGATACGTAACAGCAAACGACATTTTCAAAAAATAGTAAGATAAAACAAAATGTATGTGCAAGAAAGTCGTCGCTGTTTGTGCATATCACGCATAAATGCAAGAATGACATCCCAAAGTGACAAAAAAAAAAAACTCCAAGAAATGAACCGCTCAAACATTTATCCACCGATACATCTCACTTCTACGTGTAGGCTGCCGCCCGGGGACTCTCGCCCCCGCTATGGCTATAATCCACCGTCTCCCGCCTCCTCTGCCGCCGCTGCCGTCGCGCCTCCCGCTCCCGCCGCAGCTCCTCCTCGGCGCCGGCATCCCTGTCCGACAAGCTCTCGTTCGCCGCCCGCCGCCGCTGCTCCTCGCGCACGCGATAGTCGCTGTCGCGCCGGCTGCGCTCGCCGCTGCGGCTGCTGCGCCGCGCGCTGAAGTTGCTGAGGTCTGTGCTGCCGCGCTCGCGGTTCGGTATCCGCTTTATCGTCGTGACGGTCTTGCCGCCGTCTTGCTTCTTGATGCGGACTTGCAGGCTCGCGTGGGGGAAGTCGACGGTTTGCGAGTTCATGCTTTGTGTCGTGGGTGTTTCGCTCGCGCTGGTGCCGCCGCTGGCGACGGCGGGTGGGATGCGGTAGGAGCGGCTGCCGGCGGGCCGGTTGTGCGGGCTGAGGGAGAGCTCCGAGTCGCTGTGGTTGCCCGGCGGGATGATGAAGCCGAGCTGCTGCTGCCGGGTATCTGCTGAGTTTTGCCGGCTGTGCGTGCCGCTGGATGGGACCGGCGGGCGGGGCTGGCCGAACGGTGGGAGTGGTGCGCCGAAGCCGGCGGGGGTTGGGTCGCTGTGGATGTTGTTGCCACCGGACGGGCCGAGCGGTAGACGGTGGTTGCTGTAGATGCTGCTGTTCTGCGCCGGTGGCGGGGCCTGCAGGCCGCCGGAGGGGGTGACGTCCTGGGGTTCCGTCGTGCGGATGTCGGTGTAGTACGAGTCCTCGCTGATCGAGGCGGTGTGTCGGCGGTCGCGGTGGTGCGCTGTCGCCAAACCGACACCCGCCGCGCCGGCGAGCGCGCGTCTCGTGGGGCTGCCGTCGCGTCGGCGGCTCTCGTCGTCGTCGTCGGACTCGGAGTAGTCTTCCGTCTCGACGGGCGACATGCCCCGGGACTCGCGGTTGCGGCGGTGGCGGTCGAACCAGCCTCCGTCGCCGGTGAAGCCGGTGACCTTGGTGGACCGCTTGGAGGGCTCGGTTGAGGAATCGCCCGCTTTGTTGCGCTTGAAGAGGCTCGCGAAGAAGCTCGGCTTTGCGTTGGCGCTCGGCGATCCCGGGCGCGTGTCGACGGCTTTCTTCTTGCCGGAGGAGAGGAAGCCCGCCAGCAGTCCCGCCTTGGCTGCCGCCTGTGGGGTTTTGGTTGGCGACACTCTCGATTCGAGGTCGTCGGTGCGGCTGTATCCTTCGGTGCCGGCCGTGTAGCCCGTGCCGTCGGTGTAGCCCGTGCCGTTGGTATAGCCCGTACCGTTGGTGAGGCCTGTGCCGGCGGTGTAACCGGTGCCTTGGGTGTATCCCGTGGCGTTAGTATAGCCCGTGAGTTCGGTCCGGTTGTAGCCTCCGTTGACCTCTGAGTTTGTAACGCCGACGCTGGATTCGTAGCCTGCGTGCTGTCGCCGCGGCGGGGCGGCGCTCCGGACGCCGGGCCGGCTGCTGAGTTCGCTCTGCTCGACAGTGGTCGCGTCCTCGCGCGCGGTATAGTGGTCCTTGACTTTCTTCGCGACGAGGAACCCGAGACCGAGCTTGGCGAGGTTCCCGGCCAAGCCGCCCTTCTCGTCGTGGTTGCCGTGCTTGTCGGATTCCTGGTAGTCGAGCGCGGTTTCGGTGGTCACGGTGGCGGTACCGTGCTGCCGGCCGCGGAAGAACTCCAGGGTGAAGTAGAGCGTGAGAAGGAGGAAGGTGTAGACGGCGTAGAGGATGAAGAGGGACAGCGGGGAGCCGTAGAGCGTCAATCCGAGGGGCACCTCCGCCAAGCCCAGCAGCCATACCGCACGGCCGAGCCAGCGATGCAACTTTATATCCGTTAGCGCTGAGAACATATATTGTCAATGTAGGAGAATTGCATACCATTGTGCGCAGCGGCAGATGGGGGGTGACTTTGTATTTGCCTCGATGGTGGACGATGATGCCGAGCAGGGCCTGCAACCAGATGGTGCAGTAGATCGTCAATCCGATGATGTGGTGCGGGTTCGTCCAGGCGCGCTTGCTGGTGGTGGCGGCGTACCCGCAGGCGAAGCCCATGCTGAGGAGGATGATGGTCAGGGTGTTCGCGAGGACGTGGGAGCGGATGGCCTTTCGAGGGTTCTTGTAGGCGCGGAAGCGGGCCTGGAAGATGGCGAAGGGCACGCAGAACAGGATGGCGAGGCACATGAAGACGGCGTGGGCGGTGACCAGACGGAAGTACGACGGTTCGTCGCGGTGCCGTGCTCCCTCGCCTGTTCGTTCTGTCAGTATCATACTATAAGAAATTATAGGAAAAATGATATGGGTAGGTACCGTTCAGTCGCATGTCCTCGTAGGGGAGGCCTATCAGCGGGGGCAGGACGTAGGCGTTGACGTCGACAAAGTAGACGCCATCGCGGTAGCCGCGAGGACTGCTGTTGTCGTCGGCCATGGCGACGGGGGCGACCAGCCTAGGGTCGCGATTCGATCAGCAGGGGCGGGAGTGCGGTTTTGTGGGTGATATCGAAGCGTGTGCTGGGTGGAGTGATATTTTGAGGTTGTTCAGATGCGAATCGACATTGGGACGAGGTGGATAAGCGGGCCGGCCGGGGAAAAAGGTAAGGTGATTCGAGGAGAAGGCGGAAGGAATATTCTTATATCGCGGCCGTCAGGAGGGTTATAATAAGAATGGGAGCGTCCTGTCCGGTGCGATGGGTGTGATTTGATGTGACGGGCGGATGGAATGTATTCGGGATTATTCGTCTGGCTGGGTTCCTTCCGGGCTGGCAGGCGCAGGGCAGGCAGGCAGGCAGGCAGCTTTGGGGCAGCGCTATGATATGCAGCAGGTGTCCGAATCAGATGAAGCCTCCGTGATGCAATGCAAAGCTCGGCGGAACGCTCGCTCAGCGGCTGCGTGTCGTCGGAAAAAGAACACACGAAAAGAAGATGGCGGCTGCAGCGTGGTATACCGGTAGTAGTAGCGAGGGGAGGATTTCACCGGTCGAAGGAAAAGATCCAAGGAATGATAGATCGGACGATGGTGGTGGTGACGAGGCCGACAAACGGTGCAGCGGATTGAGAGCGCGGATACAATCGATCGAGCGGACGACGACAGCGGACGATGCAGAGCTGTGTAACCGTTGGTGTGCAAGTACCGATGTATGTACGATCTTGTATTGTATTCTGCCAGCTGATTGAAAGGCCGACGGGACTGTCGCAGGAGCGTTCGTTAGTGTGGTGACCGCTGTGCTATATAAAAGTGATTGATGGATGGAAGTGCCCGGCGCCCGACGGTGAGAGAGAAGACAAGCCAGGTACAGGTGGGTGATGGGGAGAGAGAAACAGTGAAGTTTCAAGAAGGGAGAGAGGAGAGAAACGGTCGCACGTACCTGGTGATATGTTGTATCTGCTATCTCCGAGTGTGGAGAGATGATGGTGGTGATGATGATTGGTAGGGTGCAAGTTGTACCAGCACACCAGGCCGTAGATGTAATGTACCTGGAGTACTTGCTTAGTGGTATAACTAGTAAACACCGGGGCTACGTGTAAACAGGCCTCCCGCGATCCTTTTACTAGTACTCCCCTAGCTTGCCTGTCGACAGCGGTTTGCAATTTTAGTCTCTGCCCCCAGCATTACGACTGCCAGCTAGCCGGTCAATTGATCGAGCTGAGCTAAGTTAGCACTCTCGGTGGAAATGCAGGGGCCGGACACTGCCCCAAACGGCAGAAGCGCAGAATTGCCAGGGCCGGCCTCTCGCCAGCCATTGCCACGACAACCGCCAGCACCACTCCGAACTATTACTACACCAAGTTCGATCCATGATTTTGTATTCTCGTGTTCACGGTCGGGACAGTTGCGGCGCTGTGGGCACGGTACTCCAGCGGTGCAAATCCACGGACGGTTGTATTGGCTGTTTCTCGACGCACTTTCCAGATCGAATGCCGCCGTGCTGCAGGGCGCATGCACAACAGTCGCACATCCAGTCGCCCCGAATTTCGCACTCCTCCTGCGCCGTACATCCCCGACTGCAGCACGAAAATGCAATCTGACGCCGACGTTCGTTATCCCCGTCCGTGTCGTATGGGAAAGAGCGAGCGATAACCATGGATACAGGGGACGCGTGCACGTGTGCTCCAATCGTGGCATTCACTTCATCAATCGGCCGTCTGCACGATGATACATACATGTCCAAAACTGCTAAACCAAGTAGACTAAAACTAAACTACGCTGTTCCCCAAATGCACAGATCGATAACGAGGTTACGCGCCAAGACAAGACAAAAAATACACCAAAAACTCCACAGCCGCCCGCCCGTCAGTTGACCAACTAACTGACTAGCGGAACCCAAGGTTCAACGGGATCCATTATTAGCACCAAACCGCCAATCTAATCGATAGCGAGATAACGAAGTCATTGATTGATTGATTGATCGATTACTCCTGAGCCTCGGCCTTGCCGCAGACGGTGTCGACGTACTCGCGGTAGCGGAACTTGTCGCCGCCCATGCCCAGGCCCTTCTTGTTGGTCCACCCGCGGCACGCCTTCTCGACCTCGTCCTCGCGCATGCCCATGTCGGCCAGGGCGTCCTTGAGCAAATCCAAATTGATGACGCCGTCGTCGTTGTCGTCAAAGGCGGCAAAGGCGGCGAGGATGTCGTCGCGGGGCGAGAGGGCGGACAGGTGGGTGGTGAGGGTGGTGAGGTAAGACGCGAGGTTGAACGGCGTCGGCACGTTTGAAAAGTACGTCGCCAGCAGCGTCGGCGTCGGCTCTTGTCCTGTTGGCTGTCAGCTGGTGTTCGACTACTGAATACACCGCTGTATGCAACGAGAAATATACCTAATGAATTGAGCATGGCGGCGAGGTCGTCCTTGGAGATGACGCCGTCGCCGTCCTTGTCGAGCACCTGGAAGCTCTCGCGCAGCTCCTGGATCTGGGGCTGCGTGAGCTGGTTCATCGCGTTGGGCGTCGCCTTGCGCTGGCCGCCCGAGAAGCCGTTGTTGGAAGTGGTGGTGCTATTCGCAGTAGAGTTTCGACCCGGGGAGTACTGCAGCTGCTGGGGGCGGAAGGAGGAGGAGGGCCGGGCGGAGGGCGACGTCGGCGAGAAGAAGCCGAGCGGCGAGGGCTTTGCGGTGCGCGGCGGCGTTTTGAACTGTTCCTTCTCTCTGTCGTATTAGTAAGGGATTCTTGCGGTGTTATAGGGAGGGACACCTGCCATGGCGATGAGTGATTGTCCGTCAGTCAGTCAGTCGTGGAATGGAGGCGTGAATGCGAGTGTGAATGTAAGGGTGAATGTGAGAGTGGTGAGAGTGGTGAGAGTGGTTTGGGCGGAATTGAAGCGTCGACGGGAATGCGTTGGATCGCCAGTTATTGTGTTGCTCTGTGTTGCCCCAACAACGCCTTCTTTCCTCCCTCCAATTCTTCTCCCTCCCAAATACTATCACGATCACGATCCTCACCACCATCGCCGGTCTCTCAGTCAAATGCATCGCCGCCTGCCGTCGACGCTCGCCCGCCGCTGCGGCCGCCCCGGAGCGCCCCTCGCCCGGTACACTTATAATCACACCGGCGCCCGCCAATTGTCGCTGCAGTCGTTCGTCCCGCGCGTCTTCTCGCCCTCGTGGTGGTCCCGCCAGCTGCCCAAGGACCTCTTCACCCCGCGGCCCTCGTCCGCCGCCGCTGCCCGCCCCTGGAACCCGGCCTGGGGGTTTATTATCCTCGCCCTCTTCGTCGGCTCGCAGTCCCTCAACATCATCGCCCTGCGCCAGGAGGCCGCCGTCTTTGTCCGCCGCTCCGACGCCCGCATTCGCACCCTGCAGGAGATCGTGCGCAAGATCCAGGACGGCGACTGGGCGGCCGACGGCGAGGAGGTCCGCAAGGCCCTGCGGCTGGGCAAGGACGCCCGCGACGACCGCGAGTGGGAGGACGGTACGCCCCCTCACATATCACCGTGATTATCTCCATCCACTCTACTAATGCGATGATGTACCGTGCGATGTGAATACAGTGATGGGCGAGATTGAAAACGAGGACGCAAAGTGGCAGGCCGAGGTCCAGCGCCAGCGCGAGCTGCTCGAGCAGCAGGAGGCCGAGCGCACCAAGTTCGCCGCCCTCGAGAGCCCGACCGCCGCCTGGACCGCTGGCCAAAAGAACAAGAAAAAGGTGACCGCGGACGACTATCTCGTGTAAACTCTGATGCCCGTGTGGTTTTTTTCTGTCCCATGCACCAATGATATCCACGCTTGGCCAATGACCGACCGGGGTGTGCATCCCGATGGCGGGGTTCGGCTGGCTGGGCGAGCTACAGCTGCCTCTGCTGGCGGGGTAGCTCAGCTCGCCTCGCGTCCCGCAGGCCATCGCGGACGCGAACCCTTTTCTCTCTCAAATCCCTCTCACGAATATCTGTACTTGTAATAACACTCCCCGCCGTTCTTGACCTCGTGTACCATACCCATCGTATCCCATACCATTTCACCACAGTCACCAGTACGACGTTGCTACCACGTATAGAATCCGAACCTCCGTATATAACACAATACAATACAATGTCCTTCGAAACGAAAGCCACGGTCCCCTCCTTTGGCGGCCGCCTGCTCAAGCTCTCCCACTCCTCGGCCGTCATCGGCTCCCCCATGGCCCTCAACCTCTACCTGCCCCCGCAGGCCTCCGACGCCAACAAGGTGCCCTGGATCTTCTACCTCGCCGGCCTGACCTGCACGGGCGACAACGGCGCCGAGAAGGGCTTCTTCCAGGCCGCCGCCGCGCAGAACGGGGTCGCCATCGTCTACCCGGACACCTCTCCCCGTACGCTCTTCACCCTTCCATCCGTATCGTATCATGACTCGAATGGCTAATTGTTCGCTGCAGGAGAGCCAAGGTATGACGGCGACGACGAAGGCTGTACGTAACCTCACATCACCCTATATATACTGCATCCGCGGCAGTGCGATGCTAATTAGAGATGTTCAGATGATTTCGGCCGCGCGGCGGGATACTACATCAACGCGACAAAGGCGCCGTACAGCGCCACGTATAAAATGGAAAGCTACATCGTCGAAGAGCTGTACACCGCCCTGCCGAAGGAATTTCCCTTGGACCCCGCAAAGGTCGGCGTCATGGGCCACAGCATGGGCGGCCACGGCGCCCTGACACTCGTGCGTACCCATGAACCCATACCCGCACGGTCTGTACCGAAAGTTACTGACCAGAGGTGACATGCAGTACATGAAGCACCCGAAGAAGTTCAAGAGCGTCAGCGTACGTACCCTACTCTATATTCCCGTAATAGCGAACGAATCACGCTGACGGAAATGGTAGGCGTTCGCGCCCATCGCCAACCCGAGTAACTGCCACTGGGGCCAGAAAGCCTTCTCAGGATACCTCGGCGACAACGCCGACGACTGGAAGGCGCACGACGCAACCGAGCTCGTCAAGACGTTCAAAGGAAAACTCGACGTCCTCATCGACGTCGTACGTCCTCTCTCTCTTCTCCCAAAAAACTCTCGTGCATGTAAGGATGTGTATAATTGACTAGTGGTACAGGGCACTGGGGATGCTTTCTACAAGCAGGGCCAGCTGCTGCCGGAGCACCTCGAGACGGCGGCCAAGAAGGCCGGCCACGAAGGCGTTAAAATAAGATTCCAAAAGGTACGCATCCATCCCCTTTCTGCCTTCACGCCCGTCGATATTAGATAGCACCGCTCGTGCGAGTGGGGAGGGTGGTAGCTAACGGCATTGCGACAGGACTACGACCACTCGTATTACTTTATCGCGACGTTTGCAGCGGACCATATTGAGCACCATGTGCGGTTTCTGGTCAGCCAGGACAACCTGATCGATTTCTAAGCGTAGTTAT
This sequence comes from Drechslerella dactyloides, assembly GCA_020064725.1. Lineage (NCBI taxonomy): Eukaryota > Fungi > Ascomycota > Orbiliomycetes > Orbiliales > Orbiliaceae > Drechslerella > Drechslerella dactyloides. Next base: position 2,136,886 of record JAGTWJ010000017.1, read on the forward strand.
ATTGGTTGAATAGTGTATGAAGACGTTAGGAATGCGAAACTATTCGGTGTAGACGGGTGAAACCGCCGTTGGCATCTAGTCGCGTGTAGAATACAGACGCGACGTATCGACCCCGTCTGTTGTAGAAGCTATATTGTGAATATGAAAAGCTGTGTTGTTGCGCGGCTGTTGCAGTCTTTTCAGCAGAGCCGCATCGCCAACTGCATCCCACCTTCACCTCACAAATATCCACCAACGACATTCGCAAGCGACGTCCAACGATGACAATCATACCATCACGCTCGTAGCAGGGCCCAATCACTCATTTATCACAGTCAGTACCACATACCATCCACCCACCACAAGTATATACTATACTATACTAACCACAGTCTAGTCCTAAACATACACAATGTCGACGGCTCTCCGTCCACTGCTCCGCAGCCCCGTCCCACCGCTCGCCGGCCGCGCCTCCCACCCTACACCGACCCTTACGATCACCCCCTTTCAACAGCGCAATGCGACGATAATCCGCCGCCCGCAGCGTCCCTACACCTTTGAACAACTCGTGATCCTCAGCGACGGCTCCTCGTACAAACAGCTCACAACATCCCCACAGGGCGTCTTTCGCAGCAGCAAAGACGTGCGCAACCATTTTCTATGGAACCCGCTCTCCGAATCCCTCGCGAACGTGGAGGAAGATGAAGCCGGCCGGCTGAAGAAGTTCCGCGAGAAGTTCGGCACCGGTTTCGATGCGACGAAAGCGCTGGCGGAGCGGGCCGGGGACGCGGAGGCTGTGGCTAGCATGCGGGAGTCGTGGGCGACCGGCGGTGGTATGCACGAGGCGGACGTGGAGGCGTGGAAGGGCAAGATTGATGAAGCGGAGGTGAAGGAGGAGGTGAAGGTGGAAGAGGTGAAGACGGATAATTTGTTCGGATTGATCAGTGGGAGTTTCAAGGTTGCCGCGAAGACGGAGCATGGACGGCGGGCGAGGCGGGCGAAGAGGAATGCGAAGGGCGGGCCGGCGGATGAGAGCGGCGAGGGGAAGAAGTAGGGCGTGTATATATGTATATTATCATCTCGGTTCATATCGAATATATGGCATCATCCACCGTGGCGTTGAAATTTTATATAATACTTCGAGGTAACCGACTCGTAACTACCATCGATTGAACTGGTTCGAATGAGGGTCGCGTTTATACGCTCTATGTAATGTCAAGTACCATCCGTTAATCCTATATACAAAGTCATGACCAATCTATCGTACAAATTACCCGTCATCTAAAACAAACGTCTATATATCGCTAATGTCGTCCGACCGCCGCTTCTTCATAAACTTGTAGTCGAGGTAGGGATCGTCCATCAGAACCTTCTGCCCCGCGGGCCCCGCGTGCACCTTGCTCACATCGAACACGTTCTCCGTCCGGTGCCGAACGTACTTGCCGTTGCGATACGTCTGCGCCATCTCCCGCTCCAGCCGGGCGCCCTGCAAGTGGAACCGCCGGCGCTCGTGCGGCCGGTCGCCGATGGCGCCGTACAGGTCCATCACCTCTGCGATTATAATCCTATGGTCGCCCGCGCTGACGACCTTGCGCAATTGACAGCCCATCGATGCGAGCAGCACGTTTGGTATCAACCGGATGCCGTACGGCGTGCGGTAGACGGGAATACCCTCGAACGGGCCCTTCGTCGGGCGGAATTTCGGTTCCATTGACGGATTCGGCATGCGACCTATGCTGTTTTCCTTCATCACGCGCAGGCCGTCGGTGGCCTCGCGGGCGGCCATGTCGTCCGGTGTGGTGGGGCGCGGGGGCGGCTTGACGAAGAGGGCGCTGATCTTGGCGCTGTTGATGTGCTGGCAGAGGACGTTGACGACGAAGAGTTCGCGGTTCATGATGATTTCGCCGGTCGTCGAGGGAAATTTGACGTTGAAGGAGATGAGAGGAATGGGGTCCATTGAGACGGTGTTGAAGGAGGAGATGGTCATCGCGTTCCAGGTTTCCGGGTTCTCAGCGTCCTCGTACGCCGTCACCAGCACGACTGCCCAAAATACGTTAGCTGGTGATTATAGTTGGAGGTATGAAGGAGGGTACGCACTCGGGTAGAGGACGCGGCGCATCTGCAGCTTCAGCTGCTCGCTGAGCGGCATCTCGGGGCCGGCGGGGATCTCGTCCGGTAATATGTCCTCGCCGACGCCGCGCTGCTCGACTCGCTCGATCACGGCGCCGCTCTAATGCCACAAGTCAGCGGATTTCTCCCCGCGTGTTTGCATGTGTAATTTCGGCGATTGGGACGTACGGCCGTTACGCGCAGGCTGCTCTTGAAGCGCTCGACTATCGGCTTGTGTTTCCGCGGCGAGGTAAAGTCGATTTCGCTAAACGTGACGTCGCCCGCCGAGGTTCTCGAAGTGTAGATGCTGCGACGGCGGGATGTCGCGGCGGCGGGGCATGCGGGTGCGGGTACTATCGTGCGGCGACAGGACGCGCAGAGCGATTGGGACTGCCGGAGCAGCGGCCGGAGCGACCGCGACATTGTAGCGGCGGTCTGTTGCTTCGTGGATAGGCGGGGTGGTGATATCGTGATGCTGCTGGTGGAGTTTTGGATGCTCGAAAACCCTGTCGAGACGTCGGCTGCGATTTTCAGGCGGCGGGCTTGGCGCTGTCATCTGCTCGACTCCACTACTCCACTGGATTTCTCGCGACACTCGACCAATTAATTGAGACGGACATCTTCTCCATGTCGGTGTACCGTCGTGCACCGCACATCCTGCGTCGCGCATATGCCTCTAAAGCGGCCAGCCAGCACGCGACAAGCCAGGATGCCGTGACGGACGCGGACGGCGAGCCCGTCTACACGAGCCTCGAGCAGCTCTTCGACGACGACGACCTCGGACTCGGCCCTATCGACCTGCCGGATGACCTGCCCGTCTCCCCGATCATGGACGAGAAGCAATGGGCGCGGCGCTTCAAGCAGGACAAGAAGCAGGGCCCGCCGCACCCGTCCGAGATGCCGGCGGACGAGCTCGCCCTCATGCGCAATCCCTACGGTGGGCTCCTCCCATCACTACAATACTAAACAAAACATCAATGCTGATATGAATGTGAATGAAGCCAATGCTCTGATGACAAACATCCGACAGGACGCCTGGTACCGCCGCTCGATGCCCAGCTTCTTCCTGCAAAAGCTGCAGGTAAGAGTCCACCCGGACTCCAAAGACCCATGGATCCTCCCCGTCGGCATCCGCTCGCGCGACGCCAGCAAAGTCACACCGGGCACGTCCAAATACATCGGCGCAAACTACGCCGCCGTTGATTTCCTCAAAATGCGCCGCTATAAGAAGCTGCAGGACCAGAGGTTCGTCATCTCGGCCGTCTGGCGGAGGGATATGGCCGACTTTGTGCTCGCGCAGCTGCAGAATAGGGTCTACGAGGAGGTTGCGGCCTGCCAGCGGTGGATCATGAGCGCGAATCGCGACGGCGGCAAGTGGGAGGACATGCAGCTTGGATGTCTCCTCGTTTGGGAGGACGTCGCACCGACCGACGTCGCATCCACAGGAGGCGCTAGTGCGAGCACGACCGGGGAGAGTGGGGCAGGGTTGGCATCCGGCGTCGAGCAAGACGCGGGGAGTAGCATCACGGAGAAGAAGGAGAAGACGGCCGGTCCAGGCGTCACGGCGAGGACGCTGGTCGAGGTCAAGGGAAAGCTGGTTCCGAGCTACAAAATGCACCTGCTGCTGCGCCGCGAGCAGGCCGCCGAGCTGAAGAAGCAGCTGAAAATCGAGCCTGTCGTCAGAAAGAACGTCGTGCTCTCGTCCGCGAGGACGATGAAGGCCCAAACCTGGCTCTGGAGACTGGCAGGATACCGTCGCCGGCCGGGCGCCTCGCTCTTCGGCGACATCGACGCCGCCCGGCGGGCTGGTGACGTTGACAATTGACGCCGGGTCGCCAAATTGACCGGATTTATCACATGCGCGCTACGAAGCTTAGCGAAATTCCATCCGCCGATTCTGGACAGCCGCACACAAGGTTAACTGTCCCCAGCCCGACACAGCCCGTCAACCACATTCCTCTCTCCTCTCTGTAAATCAACCCTCTCATCTCTGCCCTTACTCTCCTCAACCCTCGATTCCGCACCCGTAGACGCAAGATGGCCGCTATCGCTACCGAAGAGACCGAAATCACGCTCAAGGACGGCCACAAGCTGTTCGCGAAAGAGTGGAAGGTTTGTCGCTTGCGCCGCTACCCCGGACTTCAAGTTAAGTTACCTAGGCTAGGTACTTCAGCTAACCCGCCAACCTATCCAGACACCGGACGCTCCCGTCGCCTCTGTCGTCTTCCTGCACGGCTTCTCCGACCACTGCGGGGCCTACTACGACTTCTTCCCGGACCTCGCCAGCCGCGGCATCAACACCTATGCGTTCGACCAGCGGTACGTCGCTCCCTCGCGATCCCTATACCCAGAAAACTCTCAACTGACCGGGACATCTTGAACCGCACAGCGGCTGGGGCAAGTCCTCGCTGGACAAGAAGCAATGGGGCGTCACCGGCGGGACCGCCGCCATCTTCTCCGACCTCGACGAGATCCTCAGCGCGCGGCTAACGCACTGCGAGTCCCACGCGACGCAGCCGCCGCTCTTCCTCATCGGCCACTCGGCCGGTGGCGCCCTCACGCTCACGTACGCGTACGCCGGCGCCCTGCGCTCCAAACTCGCGGGCTTCGTCGCCTTCTCCCCGTTCCTGCGCCTGGCGCCCGCGGAGAAACCCAACCCGATCGTGGTGATGGTGGGCAAGCTGGCGTCGAAGGTCATGCCGAACTTCCAGATGCTCAACAAACTCGACGCGAACAACGTCTCGCGGGACCCCGCTGTGTGCAAGGCCTTCGCGGAGGACGAGCTGTGCCATGACACCGGCACGCTCGCGGGACTGGCGGGGATGCTGGAGCGTGGTGCGCGGCTGCTGACGGCGGAGTTTGTGAAGAAGTTTGATCGGAAGAAGCCCGTGCTCGTGCTGCATGGGAACGCGGACAAGGTGACGGATTTCGAGGCGAGTAAGGAGTTCGTGGCGCTGCTGGAGGCCGAGGACAAGGAGCTGAAGGAGTACGACGGGTGGTACCACAAGAGTGCGCATTCCCCGTTACCTTACTTTACCTGCTGACCGTGTGAGAGTGAATTTATGCTGACTGGGTGTTTTGTGGTAGTGCACGCGGACTTGCCGGAGAATAGGCAAGAGTTCTCGGGGTACATCTCGGACTGGATTCTGCAGCGGACGGACAAGATCAAGAAGGCCGAGGTGCCCACTCCGAACCTGTAACGGCGGTAATCAAATATTATGTTTAGATAGCTCTTAGCCTAGCGTGTGTATGGTGCGATGCTATTATATGATGATACCGATGGGCGGCTGTATTAATTCTGATACCAGTGGTAATGATATGATATGATATCTTATGCGTCAGTATTCCTAGCTGCGGACATACCTACGTACATACACTCGATTCGACGCTTCGCCCGCGCGCCTGGAAAAACGCTACCGCATATAAACAAGTAGATGACATAGATACATAAAAAGCATATTCAGCACGCTAAATGGAAAGAAGAAGAAGATACAGTGAAGGTTAAGATTGAAGGAAGAGAGTATAACCCGAGATTAATACAGATAGATGGGATAATATGTAGCAGTAAATGGTAATATAATGCTTTGGTTTTCGTCGCTATGCACCCGTCCTGGCCACCGGCGGCCCGTACGTCGTATGCCGCGCCGTCGCAGGCCCCGTACCACCGACGACCATCGCCCCCGGCGTCGTCGGCACCGCACCGCTCGACAGGTGGCCGATGCTGTCGACACCACCTGCGGCGTTATTCTCGCGCTCCTGCCGCAGTCTGATGAACGCGAGCTTCTGGAAACGGTTCATGTTGTTGAAGAAGTGGCGGCCGGCGAGGTGGGTGCTTATTTTCTCGAGGAGCTCGACGACGGCGAAGCGGACCTTTTGGTTCGGGTGGAAGAGGCCGAATGCAATTGGGAAGATACCGTTCTGCGTTTCCGGTATCACGCACAGTAGCTGTCGCCACACATATCGCCGTTAGCTCATTCCATTACCAGATTACTCGGAGAGATGTGGGGGCGAGTGCGTACCTGGTTGATTTCTTCATAGTCGTCAACGTAGTGCTTGAGCACCATGTATATCTTCTCGGACTCCTCGTGCGACAGCCGCAGCACGCGCAGCCGGTCAATCTGGTGGTGCAAATCCACAATCTTGATCGGCTTGGCCTGGTACAGGCGCGCGGACTCCTGCACGAGTGTAAGGTAGCTGCGGGTGCCGCGCCAGCCCTCGATGCGCGCCGCGTTCGCCGTCAGCTCGCGCACCTTGAGCGCATCGTCCGCCCAGACGTATCCGTGGCCGCGGATGACGTGGTTCTCCTCGTGCCCGATCCACAGCGCCGACGCGCCGTACACTGACTCCTCGAAGGCCGTGGCCACGCGCGTGAACCGGATGACCCAGTCGCGCCAGCGCGCGCGGACAGCCCACTCGCCGAAGCGCGAGTGGATGCAGTGCATCACGTCGTCCATGAAGGCGCCGTCCATCGTGTCGAACTTGACGTAGTCGGACACGCCGACGTTCGGGTTCAGGTTGAAGAAGGAGAGGCCGTCGGTCAGCGGCGGCGGCTTGAGCTGCGGGGAGATCTTGATGCGGCCGGCGTCGATGTCGCAGAGGACGTCCCACCAAGCGGGCATCTCTTCAAACATGGGATTCTTGACGCCCGCGATGAAGCCGGAGCTGTGCGTGCAAAATGTCCTCTGTTAGCCCATTGTGCGGCAGGGTCTAGGAGAATTGCAGAGGTAGAGGGAACTCACACGAAGAGTAGCTCGTCGACTTTGGAGATGTCGGTGTACGGGAATGCATGCCGTGTGAAGCCCTTGAGGACGCCGCCGCTCGCCAGGTAACATGCCGCCAGCACGTGGTTGGCAACCTCCCCGGATGCTCTGTCGCGGCCGAGGAATACTATTCTTTTCTGCGTCAGGAGCGCATTCACGAGGACGATGATGGGGTGCGTGTATGGGCCGTTGGTCGTCAGGTGCGGGTGTAGAGCGAACGGCTGCGGCGACTGCGAGTGCGGCGTGGAGAATGTGGTGATAAGTTGGATGAGTGAGAACTGGCAGCATCACTGAACGTTAGCGTCGGTATATTTGTAATCGAAGGGGAGGAGATGCCCACATCGCCGACGGTTTCTGGCATTACGGCCACGGGGACCTTGATGGGTATCTTGACGCCTTTGTATGGGACCGATGTCACGTACTCATGGCTGTCGCGTATACCGCTAAGCTTGCCGTTTATCAACTTCTTGCGCCCGTGGCCGGCCCCGATTTCAAAGTACGTCGCGCGGCTGCCCCCGTCCGGATTCGCGACCACCGGCTCGCCCGGCGTTTCCGCCTGCTGTATGACCTCTGCGAACTTTTCGATGAACATTTCTTTATTCTGCGAAGTGGCGAGGATCTGTCTCTCGAAGACGGAGAGGGTGGGGATGCCGCTCATGTCCATCGAGTTGACTGCGATAAAAAGCTCCGCCAAGGTGTCTATTGTTGGCGTCTTGAAGTATTCCTCGAGGGCTAATAAAAGAATCGGCTTTGAGCATGGTCAGTATCGCCGTTCGATAACGTTGTAGGGTGTGGTAACCACCTTGTATATATGTAAGAAGGAGTGCCTCGTGCAAATCGCCATTGCTTTTACTTTTGCACCTCTGAACAAAAGTCAGCATGGCAAGTGGAAGTAGAGTGGCCGTTTAACATATCACGCTGCCTACCTCTTTTCCCGCTCGTCGCGCTTTGTATGGACCAAATTGAGGACGTATATCAAAGGCTGCTGGCCGGTGTACTCCTCGCCTTCCTCCTCCTCCTTGTGGAGGAAAAATATCGTCCAGTCCTGGTTTCTATCGTGCGCTTTGTCCGGCAGCATAAGCTCTGCCAGCATACTATGAATTGCGACTGATGGTCAGCATTGCAATGGCATCCAGAGGCTCGTCTCAAGAATGGGAGGCGTACTGTTCGTCGCCGCTGATAGGGGCCGGGTACTGGTGCTCCATAGTCGGGCCCTCATTGATGGCAAACTCGGCGACCAGAATGTAGTCGACGTGCAGGGGCTGCTGTAGCTCGTCCATATTGGAAGTCTGCGACGCATGAGATAACTGCGACTGGTAGCTTATCCGGTCTGGGTGGACGCCGTTCTCGTCGGTTGTTGGACCGCTCAAGCCAGACCCGCTCGCCCGGCCGTTGCTCTCCATGTCGTAGAGCGTGTCATCGTCCGTAGCGTCCATGGTGGACATAGTATATATATAAATATAAGGATATATAAGGATATAAAATTATGGTGTTAAGAGGATAAGGAGGATCGATATGGGCAGGGCAGTCGTGCCAGGGCCCTCCCGGTACACGCGCACGGCGGCGGGTCTCCCCTTCGGTATGTAACAGGCGTGCTTCAGCTCAGCAGGCAGCGTGCATAAGACGGGGTAGGTATAGCGACAAGGCTCATCCGGGCAGAGATTCCGTGTGTGCGGGCGAGCGATAGTTGGTCGAGCGGCGTGCGCCCCTCAATTGCCGGGATGAGCAGCCAGCATCTCCCCAGACGGGCTGGACCGCGCGGTATTTTCGTGGGCCTGTCCGGCGCAGACGGGCGAGGAGTCGCAGGCTGGAGTCGAGCGAAATAAGGGACGGGGAACCGGAAAGGAGGCGGTTCTCGGATTGTTTATCGATCTCGTTAAGCTTCGGGCAGCGGTGGGTACGTATCGCCAGTGGGTTTTGGCGGATGCGACTGGGATGATATGCGAAGAGCACCTGCGGCGTGGAGCTTGATTACTCGACAGGGTTAGAGAACTGTCAGGAAACCAAAGGACAGGGAAGTGGATTGGGAGTCTGGATGCGGGGTCGTCCGGCGAATGGAAGGGGGGCCCTCGTCCGGCGGACTTACATGCAAGAATCAGCGGGTTCCGAACGCGAGCTCGGTGAGATGGGCGTAGACGTGCGACGTTGTCTGGACGGAAGCGGCTACGGGGAGCGCACAGGGCTGACTTCGGCGATGGTTTGTCGTGGAACGGCGCACTGGAGGGGCCTTGCTCGCATGGGCGCACAAGCACCGGTTTATACCCAGGCGTCTGTAATGTAATATAATGCAGTATGTCTTCTGTTGTGGAGGTGAGTAAAAAGTAGCACTTGTATGCACGGAATAGAATGTGCATGAATGCGCCATCGGGCGGGGCCTTTATCAAGCCTCATCCAACCAGGCAAAGGCGTCTGCCTGCAGGAAAGCATCATATCGCCGCGTCTACAGGCATCTCGTTCTCCATCCAGCCGTCCAGCCATCCCAGGCCGGCTAGCTAGTCAGCCCGCATGCACGCCGTCGAGACGAGCTGGTCAACGTGCGAGCAGAACCTGGTCTTCGATCGATGTCGTCGACGCCCTTGCACACATCCGCATCTGCATCTGGACTCATGAGATACTTACTCTGCGCATCGAGCCGGAGAGACACGATTACGATACACCCACGCGGACAGGCAGCTGCTGCAATGGCCGTTGGCGACAATGTTAAATGACAAGCTCCAGCTCATCTCCACCAGCGAAATCCACCAGCCAATCCGGATTAATCTCGGGCCCGGCTCCAAATCAGCTGCCCGGCGCCGAGAACTCACTCACGCACGTGGAGGAGGAGGAAGAGGAAGAGGAGTCGTTGCCGTGGCGACGTTTCAATTGCCGCATTCGGCTGTGTTTCGCGGGCGCCAACTTGAGAACTCGCGTGCCTTCAACACACGTCACAGAACCCGATTCGAGACGACGCTCAACATTCGACATTCGACATTCGACACTATCGACACATTCGACACTCGGCATTCGACACGGTATCGCGCATCTGGTCATGTCCTTATAGCATCTACACCGACATCATCTGACCTTACCTTACCTCACCCCATCTCGACTCGCCTCGCCCAGGATGGCCCTCACAAAGGCTGCTGGCCCCCAGGACGCAGTCCGTAAGGGACTCTCCTCGCTCGACTCCTGCACATCGGCCATCCCCCCGCTACTTCGCGACATCCTTTTCCCCAAGCAGGACAAGGCTGTCGCCCCTCCAAAGCACGCGCGAACGAAATCTGTCGTCTCGAAGTCAAAAACCACCGACCGAGCGAGCTCGTCAACAGCTCTAACGGACGAACAACGGGCTCGAATAGCCGTCGAGACTCTGAACAGCACCCTGCAGCTGCTGAAAGATGCCACCCCCCAGCCCAGCAGCAGCAAATCCTCGAAGGCCGGCTCCTCGAAATCCACGATAGATAGTGTAATCGAATGCGGGAGACAAGCCATTCTCTACCTAAACTCTCGAGAACATTCCGGACTACGGCCTGGGACCCGGGAGTCCGCCCATCTAAACTTCGTAAACCGGTTGGCTCAACACGGGAAGCTTGACATCGGCATAGAAGAAGCCATCAGTCTAAAGGAGAGGCTGACCTCCTCTTCTTCTTCCCCCGAGACCCGGAAAAAATCCCTTCATACTGTCTTTGAATGGGCGAAGGTTCCCGAAGACCAGGAATGGCTGTCGCTGGCGATTGGGACACAGATATCCGCGCTGCGCTTAGCAGCCGCAAAACCTGATGTTGCAGCTCTCCAGGTAATCGCCCACGCCATGCGTTACACTCTTCACTTCGTCTGACATCTCTTCTGTAGAAACTCCCAAAATCACTGGAGCGTGACACCAACCTATACCTCATGATTGAACGACTGTATAGCACATCGCCCGCCAAAGCTCTCAAACAGTTCGACACATTGGCGACAATTATATATACATGCGCCAAAACACTCTCCAACACACGTGAACCGGATGCTGCGAACCCGACATTTGCTCGAGCTTCGATGGATCTGGCATTTACCAGTATCTTATATCGGCTACGGTCAGCTAAACTCCAAGGCGTACCACCATCGCCGGGCCAAACCGGTGATATCTGGTCGATTTTATCGTATTCCATTTCAAGCGCAAGAACGAAGCCGATAGCCCAAACCCCAAAGGAACAATTCCAGAGATTATCCGCCAGTGCAAACCCAATCTTTGCTGAGCTCGCCGGCGCAAACTCGACCCTGGATAAATTCGAGTCCAAGTATCTCACCTGCAGCGTCGCCCTTGCAACCTTTGCCGAAGAAGCTCAGTGTTGGAACGACGCCATCAGGTATCTCAAGGATGTGGATGACCGTCTCAATCCGAAGCAGCATCAAAGTCTCGTCAGCTCCTGCCGCATCCGCCTAGCCACGAGTATTTTGAAATCGTGCGCGACCGGCTACTCCCCCGAAAACTGGACAAACTTTCTACGCAATGGACTCGAGGTTGTTATACAGCCATTATCAGGGAGCAAAGAGAAGCTACAGAGCCTCTTTCAAGACGTCATGCAGCTTCGTCGGGCTTCATCTAACTGCCTGGCTTCAGCCAAAAACACTTCCCAAGATATCAGCAGAATGTGCGTCGAGATCTGCTTCGCTGCAGTCAGCTTCTCTCGGAGATGTGCTGTTGCTGGCATACTTGACCTTCATGCCACCTCCAAAGAACGAGCGATGATTGTCGGCTCAGTGGACCACTTTCTAGTTGCATCCAGGAAAGTCACCCGCAGCGGAGACATTGGTTCTTGGTGGGAAATCGAGGACCAGAGGTTACAAGAAATCCTTGCGTTAGCCCGACTGCTCGACGACGCCAACGAAGACGATGATACCCCTATACCCGAGTCGAAGCAAAATATATTTGAAAAGGTCTCGGTATTCTACCAGCAACACTCCAACACGCTGAGAAAGGCGGATGAGATGGAAAAGTCGGTTCAAGCGTTCAGAAGGTCGATTTCTTGCTTTGATGACCGGCCCTTGGATGAGCTTGTATCGGGAAACCTTGCCACAAAATATGAAAAACTCGGAGTGCTCTACATTGGGCTGAGCGATTTCCCTCGTGCAATGGACAGCTTCAGCACTGGCCTGGCCGTACATATCTCCGTTGGCGATTTTGAGAATATCACTTACAATTTTGCGGACAGCCAAATCGACGATCTTCACAATGACGAGGAGAGAGCTATCGCTAGGGCACTCAGCCAGTACGTCAGGTGCTGTCTCGAAGCGCAGACCGACTTGAGCTTCTGGGATAATGAGGACCTTCACCCTGACGTTAGATGTTTGGTGCTCCTCTTTCAAATACAAGCATCCCTCGCCTCCGCGACGCCAAAGGGTATCCAACTAGCCTTTTCCTCGCTCTGCCAGCTTCTCGGCCCCCAATCGGAAATTACCATCGACATCCGCTCCAGGTAAATGTTCTCGGTTACCCGCCCTGAATAGACATCATTAACATGAATATTTCTTAGGGCTGCTACCACCCTCGTATCCATGATCTCAGCGCTTCCTGGGAAGGAGATGCAGCATGCGTTCCAACTTGTCACACGCCAGCGAGATGAACTATTTGAGCTCACAAAATCTTCGCCAAAACAAAGCCCTCCTGATGCTAGCGTCTTCTACCGCTGCGGGCTCTTGTCATTGTCGATTTGCTTGGCCTATATCGCCGATAACGACCAAAAGTCCGACCACTTGATTGAAGGCCTCACTTGTTGGGAGACTCTGTTGCAGATGTGCCCATCACCCAGTGCGCTGTACGAGAACACAGTCAACGCGGAACTTATGATCGAAAAGCTGAGACTGCTTGCGGATTTCTTGGATATGAAGGGCTATTCAATGGCGCGCAAGCAAGCTTTGGAACTACTCGTCAAGCTTTACAAAATGCTCGACTATTCCGTTGATGGTAGGAAATCTCGTGAAATTCTCCAGACATATGAAAATACTAACATACGGTGCAGAGATCGTAAAATGCAACATTTCCCTGGGTGTACAATATCTTCGACTGGGGTTCTCGGGCAAGTCTGGCTCGATACTATCGGAGGCCGACTCCCTCATCAAGAGAGAAGGTGCAACAACGGCAACCAAACTGGAATGGACTCTCGCATACACCGAGTATCTAATCTCGACGGGCGAGGGTAACCTTGCTAAGGGAGCGAGTTGCCTCGCTGCAGCAGAGCAAATCGTTGGAAACGATCCTACGGTTCTTGCAGCCGCTGCATCTGGTGCGAAAATCCACAAGCGCGTTGAACTCAACCGCCTGGTTTCGAAGGCTTGCTATGTATCCTCGCTGCTGGCTCTCGACAAAGGCAACATCAACAACTCCATAACTCTGGCCAAACGCAGCCTGAAGCTGATGCAACGAGCCTGGGCTGGCCTCGAGACGTTGGCAAAGCATAAGAGCTCATCCAACGCCAATGGAAAGTCGGAATCGGGTGTGCTTACGTACTCAACGACCATTCAGGCGCTCAACGGCCCGTTCCTTTGGCCCATCGTTCGCTCCATCTACGATATCACGGTCCACGTCGCAACTCTGTACCTGCACCAGGGCATGCAGCGAGAGGCGCTCTTTTATATCGAAGAGGCACGAAACGTGGCAGAAGGGGTCGACTCCAAGTCCCTGCTTTTCCACGTATCGTCGATCTTTGGCGACCTGCTCATTCGGCTGGGCAGCCTGGAAGAGGGCCGGGAGAAGATACAGCAAGCCACGGCTCTGAAAGAGCAGCTTCTTGAGCGAGGCAAAGAACTCGTATCCTTCGACTGCACTTTGGGTATAATGTACCGGAAGCACAAGTCATGGGCTCGGGAACTCGATGCGTATAATAACGCTGAGAAAACCTTGGACGCTCTGATGGGTAGTAACAAGGCTGCGAGGGATGAGGATAAGGTGTTCGTAGACATCACAGAGAAGTAAGACGGACTAAATCATAGCGAATGCGCTTGCGAATGCTAACGATATTTTACTAGGATCGCCAATATGCAAATCGACCCTGACAAAAAGTCCAAAGCGAAGGTAGTCAAGCCCTCGAAAACAAAGGCGACTGCGAAGTCGGCGAAAGCGCCGGTTTCAGATCCGCAACCAGCAAGCACGACTACGGCGGTGAACCAATGCGCCGGCTTGGTCAAGCTCAGAGATGATGTTCTACGGTTGAAAGCAGTCAATCTTGCCATTCAGCAGAAATGGGATCTCGCACAATCGCTACTCGAAGAAACCGCGAGCACGTCCTTGGGGTCTCGGGATCTCGTTTCACAAAAACTTGCGATCGCCAGATCATCTCTATTGCAGGCCCTCTCGGCCATCGAGGAGGACGATGAGTTCCACACTCTTCAGGAAACAGCTATCGTTATCCCGAGCGTGGCCTCCGTCAAGACCGTTGAGGCAGCGGCGACAAAGCCGGGGAGAAGGACACCGAAAAAGGCACCGGTAACGATCAAAGAAGAGGAGGCAGTGCCCCCGAGCCGTGCCGCCCAACTGCTTCACGACGCCCGAGACAACGTACTTGCGGTCCAGGCACTAGCTGCGACAGTTTGCCCAACGACAACTCTCAACTTGTTGTCGGCTATGCTTGGGGAGGTTATCTGTTTGTTAGCTGCGATCACCTCTGACGCAGGCATGGCGAAGACGATCCCTGCCATAAACTCGTTGGAGCTCTACAGGAGCGTGTCCCTGCTACGGGAGAAGGGCGCCATTGAAGCGGAAAAGATCGAGTCACAGGAGTCAGATGACCTAAGATGGCCTAGTCTTCCGAGAGCCTCTCTGGAGATTGATACATCCTCGATCCTCAACTTCCAACGAGACTATGTTGACATTATACCAGCTACATGGGCCGCGGTTTCCATCTCTCTTGGTGAATCGCGCGAGGAACTGTTCTTCACGCGATACCAGGCGGGCCAGATACCGTTCATGATCCGGGTTCCGCTGGTTATCAGCGAGGAGATGGATATCGACGAGGAGCAGTTCGGGTTCGAGAGGGGCCTTTCCACCTTCCGAGATATCGTCGAGCGCGCGAATGTTAGCACCCATTTGGCGAAGGACATGATCACCAAGGATACCCGGGCGAAGTGGTGGACAGAGCGCGAGTCGCTCGACAACGAGCTCCATGACCTGCTTTTGAATATTGAAAACAACTGGCTGCGAGGGTACAAGGGCATTTTTGGCGGGTACAAGAGACATGCCGACCTGATCGCCAGGTTCAACGCCTCGTTCGTCAAAATTTTGAACCAGCATTTGCCGTCCCGGAACTCGGGGAACAAGAAGAAGAAGAACAGCAAGGTTGTCACGCTGGATGAGAGAGTGGTCGAGCTGTTCCTTGGCATCGGCGACCCTAACGAGGAGGATGCGGATCTTGAAGATTCGATCCAGGATCTGATCTATCTCGTCATCGATATCTTGCAGTTCCACGGGGAGAAGAATGCAGCGGACGAAGTCGACATTGACGAGATGATTGTGCTCATCACGGATGCGTTGGAGAGCTACCATAAAGCGGTCAGAGACTACGACGACTGCACGACCGTCGACCACACCGTCCTGATCCTCGACAAGTCGGTCCATGCGCTACCGTGGGAGTCACTCCCCTGCCTTGACGGGCGCTCCGTCTCCCGTCTCCCGTCGCTAGCAAGCCTGCGCGAGCGTCTCGAGATGCACAACTTCGCGCAAGAGAACAGCCAGGCGGGTATCTACATCAACCGCTCCAACACCGGCTACATCCTCAATCCGGCGCTCGACCTTACGAACACACAAAAGACATACGAAGACGAGCTGAAATCCATGACGGGCTGGCAAGGGCTCATCGGCAAAACGCCCAGCGAGAAGGACTTTGCAAACTACCTTGACGAGAAGGACCTGTTCCTCTACTTTGGCCACGGCAGCGGGTCACAGTACATCCGCGCCCGGGCGGTCAAGAAGCTGAACAAGTGCGCCGTCAGCCTGCTCATGGGCTGCAGCAGCGGCAAGCTCACGGACGCCGGCGAGTTTGAGCCGTTTGGCATGCCGGTGAACTATTTACAGGGCGGGTCGCCCGCGGTTGTGGTCACGCTGTGGGATGTCACGGATAAGGATATCGATCGGTATTCGTCCCGCGTGTTCGAGTCGTGGGGACTCTTCCGGGAGAAGAAGGAGAAGAAGGGTGCGAAGGGCAAGGCGAAGATGAAGGTCAAGCATGACGAGACGGCGGCGGCGGCGGTCGAGAAGCCCGCGTCGTCGTTGTGTCTGGCGGCGGCTACGAGTAGGGGTGCGTGCAAGATGCGGTATTTGAACGGGGCGGCGCCCGTTGTCTACGGTGTTCCGGTGTATTTGAAGTGATGTGAAGTGATGTGGTGTTATCTACGAGTATTGGTGTTTTCTTAACGGTTACATTTTGGGGCATTGTCACGGTGTTTATTCGGAGGTGAATGGTTGATAGGTAGAGCTGTTCCTAACATCTTTGCATCTTTCCTTTTGGCGCAATTTTAGCGATTCGGTATCTTTACCTTTAGCTTTTTGGAATTGGCAGATTATATTATATTATACTACTTGAGCATATGCAATCGTGCATGATTTGAAGTATCGGTAATATGAGCAGGGACAGTCAGCTGTGACGTTCTCGGGCTAACTAACACTAACACTCCAGCCATGCATTATGTCTGGCGTATTTTTATAAACGCGTATTCGCTTCCTGGAACGACCGAGCCGTGGGAGACATAATCAGGCCGCCACAGTACTGTGGAACATAGTATTCGCTCGCTGAACCAGGAACCACAGTCGCCTAGTCACCATAGACATTTTAAATGTGTCGGGCCGGGAGGAAGATGTGCTATAGATAGCGGATATATTTTCAGGTGCGGGTGCATGGATGGTCATATGAGATCGAGAGGCATTCTTGCCGATAGCGAGCCAGACGAAACGAGCAGCCTTCGAAACGAAACGAAACCGGACCCCTGCGAATAAAAATCTATCTACGGATTTAAACAGAATGGTGGGTAAGGCCTCAATCAATTAGTAAGAAGTGTCTAAGGAACGAAAGTCGAGTGGCATGTAGAGGCAGCTGCGGGCTATATTCCTGTGGCGTGTGAGTTGTCTTGCAAGTTGGAAGCCCGTATGAGCGCGATTGCCAATTCGACGTTGGTGTAACATTCTACGGCATATATTAGTTCCCTGGCAATATAATAGCTATAGCTGTAATTAATCGAGCGCGACGGCATATAAAGCGCAATATTTTATTATTAATCTAGGAGAGCACGAGCTTTCGCGCCCAGCGGCTCGTTTACGAGACAAGACGCACGCCGGCTTGTATGTGAAGAATGCAGAGCTGGTTTTTGCGTAACTCTGTCAGTATGTAACTGTGTACTGGAGAGTGTGCATGTGTCCAAGTGTCCGCAGTCTGGCGAAATTTGATATCACCTCCAGCGATACCCGGAGCGTTTTGCTATCAAAATTTGCAATTCAGAAGCCATTTCTAGGCAAGCCTCTCTCGCGGACCCATCGACCCGTGAACCACGAACGAAGGCAATGAATGCACTCACGATGCAAGGACAAATACTCGATTGATGCAGACGGCTCGTGGACATGGCATCCCCTGGCACGATGCATTGCATTGCATTGCATGCCGGAGAGTCTTCAGCAGCGGGACAGCAAATGAGCAGAATGGATGGAGGTCGAGCCGAAAGCGAGTCGAGGCTCGTGGCGTGTGAGCTTTTTGCTTCACGAGACTAGTTGGCATTTCTCGCGAGAGATCACGAAAATAGACTGGCGGGCTGGAATGCATGCATGGACTTAATCAAAGGGTGCGGGGGACGGGATAGGTGGTGGTGGTGGTGGTGGTGGCTTGCCTGCGGGTCTGTAGCTCGCATTCCCGGCTCATCGTGCAGGTCGCAGCGCGGTGGGCGTCGTGTAGGGCTTCGGATGCGATACACAAGGACGTGCCGGACGCGGTTTTTACAGGTGGTTTCTTTTGCCGATGCTGAAGCTCTTGCCTGCGGAATGCCGGTCGACGCGAAGAGGGCAGCTGCAAGGGCACAGGGTCGCGCGGCTGGCGGAATCCGTCAACAATGAGATTAGAAGGAGATACTGCGCCGACGGAACCGTGGTTGAGCAGAGCGAATAATGGCAGAGGGGACTCCTACGTGCGCGGTTCGAGGAAGGTGGGAGATGCAAAGGCATTGGCATCGAATCTCGAGATGTGCCGGGTTGGTCTAGAACGAGCAGTCGGGGTCTCCCCGGCAGCCATTTTCGGCCACATCCTGGCCGGCCAGGGCTGAAGGGCCGCGTACTGGAGCCACGATAAGATCACTTCTCGTTCGTATGGGTATGGAGATGGGGATTTCGCCCTGCCGATATCACGTTTTTCTTCTTCCTGGCGGGAGAGGCGACTGCTGGAGCGACGATAATCGAGCTGACGGGTGCGAATCGAACGGAGGTGTGGTTGCAGCGCGTTGAGAGCCAGCCAGCCAGCCCAGCCCAGCAATCTTGTTTAATTTCCGACGTCTCCACCAACAACCACCATCAATCACATCACATCACGCCCGCCCGCCCGCCTGGCGATGCTACGGCGGTCCTCAACAGCCTCGCCGGGTTCCCTCGCCAGCGGAGGCCCGAAGGCGACATCGCTGCGGTGACAGCTCAGCTGGCCACAACTTGCTAATTTGATCGCACACTTCGGTCACAATTTTGGATCGTTTGTCTCGCCGGCTCTTCGCGATGAGCTGCTTGCATTGGCTGGAAGGCGGCGGCCAGGGGTGCCCGACTTGGGTGTGGAAATTAAACATGGAAAATTGCGCATCCGATAAGTTGCCATCATCAATCAATCAATCAGCTGAGTGCGAGCGAGCTCGAGCTTTCACAATCGAGGCAGCAGCTCCTTCGTAAGCAGTTAGCAATTGTTTTTCTTCTTTTCTGTTCGTCCGTAAAGGCAAACGGTGAGCGCTCGCGAGCACCTCTCAACCGTTGACTCAAATGGAGAAATCTGATGCTGCTGCAGGCGCGACCAATCGACGCAGGTGTCTGTGCGGTACCTGCTTCTTCAGGTACCAATGCGCTGCGTCTAGACTCGGCTTGAACCGCTGCCTGCATGTCGCTTTCATGCGGAAGCTCCTCGCCACGGCCGGAAAGCTCGACCTGAGGTCGGTGTTTCGCTCAGGTTAGTCGATGATGTCGAGAAGCTGCCGACTCCGGTCCCGACCGTTCACTTCGATGGCTGTGCAGCACCACATACAACCTCACTATTACCCTCAATGCTAATAGTGTGCCACAAATGTGGAGATTCGCCATCTCTTTCCATCGCTGATCATCGAGAGCCGCAGCGCCCGTCGCTCCCTACCGGAAAGGGGCGACCCAAGAGCACGAGCCAACGGCTTTTTTGTTCACTCATCTGTTTCTCGAACCGTGAAAGATTAATTGCTCGGAGCCGTGCGAGCGAATCCCAGCGTCGTTGCGACCCAGAATATCACCATTCCGACGCCAGCCTGTGCACATGTTGTTAATTTGCTCGGTCCCCTGCAAGCCGGAGCCTTACGTATACAGGCACAGCACGCACGCTCGGGATCGAAAAGATACGAAATGTGCCATGAAGACGCCAGACATCCGCAGACGCACAGAGACATACCCATTTTGCTGGTTTGGTTTGCTTGCCTGCTTGCTCGCGGGCGGCGGCATTACAAGTGTTATAATAAATCATTTCTGGAAGCGCCATGCACTGCAGACTGAACGGGAGCACGAAAGTTTTTCCTCTCGTCGCCCGTCTCCTGCACCTTCCTGCACCAGGAAATTGTCGAGAGATGGCTACCTGCATGCAGGTACGAACGGTCGCACAGCAGGCCAGTTGCGAACTAGTTGCGCTCCATCATCGGCTCGATATCGCGCCCTCGATTCGATGGCGAAGAGAGTGGAATGCATATTAACTTTTTCCTGGGCCAGCCAATGGCCATCGATATTCTCGAGATTCTCAGGCCGGGTCTTAACCGGGGAACGCTTGTGCTTGGTTTTTTTGGGGTGTGTTTTCTTTTCTTCTTCTTTGTCTTCCCGGCTTGGGTTGCCCTCGTTAATTGGGATGATCGCGATAGTGTGACAGTCACTGTCACCGATATGTTTCCTCTCCCTGGCCGCTCAACAGCGAAACCCCACGTTGAAAGGCCTTTGGAAATTGGCTGGAAGGCAAGCTAATCTTTTGACGGAAAAAGCGTGCTCGAAGACCCGCTCGGAGAGGCAATGGCGAGCCAAGATGGAGAAAATTTTGTGCTTGGTTGAACCTGCTGGTTGCTCCCTTGTTCCTTGCCCAGGTTCCTTTTTGAGAACCGTGCAGGGAGACCTCCCTTTCGAGAGGAGGGAAGGAAATCTCGAGACCTTGCAGGTTATGCACCCACCAGCCCCGGTCCCCCAAATATTGCTGGTAATATCCACTATCAAGGTTCCTCCCCCTTATTATGGCTTGGCCTGTCCAGCCGCCAATGGGCTCGGATGGTCCAGCAGCGGTCCCGCGAGCCCGTCTGTTTTTGCTTTTGAGCTCTGGCTGACAGCAGCAGGTCGTCCATCTTCCCGCGAAAGATGCCCATGTCTGCTTTTTAAAGGTGATGGTGATCCCGCCGTAAAGGGCTCTGGTTCTTTCTTTGGCCTACAGCATGTGGGGGATCATCAACGAAGGGAACCCGTTCAGTCGCCAATCCAACGGGAACGATCTCGACTTCTCGCCCTTCCTCTTCACTGGCGATTCGCTATCCTCCTTTCCTCCCGGGGTTCAGCCTTCTCTCGCTCGCACAACAACAGAGGGACAATCGATCGCGTAACAGCCCGGATTCGTGGGCGTGTGCAACAGACGATAGCAAAGGGAAAATTTCGACGCTGCTATAGAGGGTTTAACGACAATAATAGACACCAAAAAAACTCCCTTCCCCGACCAAGCCGACACCGACATCTCCATCCAAGGGTCGGGCACATATCAGAAGCGTTTTTACGGCCGGTTTGTCTGAGGTCTTTGTTGTACCACTTGGACAATTCTATTCGGGACGATTCTGTGAACTGGACAGAATTTCACCCACTCGACAACAGCCTCAGAACCAACACTGGACTGCAAGCTCTTCTTAGGAACTCGGTTGACTACTATCGATTCCTAATCGCATACATCATTGTATTCCCTTACAGCGTTGTATGCATAGCTAGTTTGGTTTCTGGAGCCGCCATCTGATATGCGCTTTAACGTGACCTGATCTTGTCGTCTTTTCCACCCTCTTTATGATTCTATCGGAATCCCACACTCGTTTTTTTTTATAGAGCAACAGTTTACCATCATCCTACGGCTGCCGGGCGACGTTAAGAATCACCCTGTAGCCAACATGGACCGACAATCGCTAAGAATGCCTTCGTTTTGCAATCGTTCGCTATCTCTATACCTTACTCTTTTAATAACATTATTGTTCTCTTTTGCATCGGCTGCTCCGAGCCAACACCCTTTCGAAGAGGAGCCGTCATTAATAATAACACGCCTGGGGACGCCGACAAGCACATTGGCCTCGGGACTGCAACGGAGGGTTCAATCGTATACACCGGCGTCGACAGTACGGGGCGCTATCACCACAGCCTCTCGCCCTCCGTCTGCTACACAGACAGCTGAATCGGACGATAACTATGTGGCGCCGTTTCCTCGAGCGTTCGACACAAGCATCGCCTTGAACAACTTCACCGCGCCCGGCTGTCAACCTTTCTTCCAAAACTTCCTCAACAATTCCACCTTTGTCAACTGCCTACCGCTCTCATTCTTCATTCAGGTAAGCTCAGTCATTCATCGCACCCTGAATCCGAGTCCAATCAAGACAATTTATCTAACAAGACCGTGTGTCGCAGAACTCCCAATCATGGTTTGACATCATCAAGCACGGCATCGTCCCCGTCACGCAGGCGCTCACCGCCTCCTGCGCCGTCGACTCGAACCAATGCAACGCCGTGATGAACCAGTTCGGCAAAGAATTGCTCGATGCGAACAACTGTGGCGCCGACTTCAAGTCGCGCAATCCGGTTGTGGTTCAGGCGTACGCGTCCTTCATCTCGTACTCGGTCATCTTCGCCGCTGGCTGCCAGCGGTCTGAAACCGGGTTCTGCTACGCGGACGCCGTCACAAACACGACCAACGCAGCGGACTCGTACGTCTACCTGATGCCGCTGGGACTCTCCGTCCCCGGCGGCGCTCGTCTGACGTGCTCGACATGCCTGCAGAAGACAATGAGGATCTACTCTGCCGCGGCGGAGAACAAGTCGCTACCGATCTCGTCGACGTACGCTTCGGCAGCGAGTCTAATCAACCTCGGGTGCGGGCCTTCGTTCGTAAACTCGTCGGTAACGGCAGCGCAATTGGGGACGGCGGCGTCGCTAAGCTCGCGGACATGGATATCAACGGTTTCAGTCATCGCGGTACTGTCAATGATGTTCTTATAGTCAAGTCAGTCTTTCGAGTTTCGATGTCGATTATAAGAATAGACCACAAGATTCATCCATCCACCGGCGTTTGTCTGAAACACATGTATATTTCCCCCATCGTCGAGATATTCGATCGATTCAGCCACTTCGCCGTGTCCATTGTAATGTGTCCATGTCACCGTCCGTCCGTCCGTCCATCCGTCTTTAAGCTTCTCTGCAAATATATATACATTTTTATCGTCGCTTTAGCTCTCTGGCTCTCCTTTTGGCATCTGGTGTTCCGGTTGATATAAAAAGACTTATCTTTGGGAAAATATATTGGGTATGGCAGGATGGCTCGCTCTTTCTTTCTTACTCTCGTTGATTCTAGCTGGGATGGCATTGGAATTTAAACAATCATTAGCGTTTTACCTCTTCTTCGTTCGAAGGAACAGCCTTGTTTGCCTTATAATATCATCTCCTCTTCGTTCTTAATATTATTATTCTTCCCAGGTTTACTTACCAACTTCCTTTCTTCCCATCCATTCAGCAGGCCGCGGATCACTTTATCGTCGTTTTGATTCCGTATCGATGCCAGCTTGTATATATACCCACCTGTAGCCTGAAGAAAGTACATGATCCAACCGCGGACGCCAGCGATAAGTGCGATGAAAATTTTATACAATCGTACGTGATAAAGAAGTAGAATCCTCAATGCGGGGACTGGGCAAATGCCAACCCTCATAAGGCTGCAACCCAGCGTAATGATACGACTGTCTGGGATCCCTTCCCTTATACGAGCATGGGCCGGGCCCGCGGGTATTATAAGATTTATATAAACGAGAACGACCTCGGTAATCTCCCTCGATCACAGCGAATTTAGCCGTACGTTGCTGCTACACGATTGCAAGATATCCGAGATGAGGTATACTTGTATATAGACCTCATGCTTCCTTCATAAAGGAG
Source organism: Drechslerella dactyloides (assembly GCA_020064725.1). Lineage (NCBI taxonomy): Eukaryota > Fungi > Ascomycota > Orbiliomycetes > Orbiliales > Orbiliaceae > Drechslerella > Drechslerella dactyloides. The sequence goes on from JAGTWJ010000017.1 coordinate 2,160,079, forward strand.
ATCCAGATGAGACACATGCACAACAGAAATTCACAAGAAGTTATATAGCAAAGGACCTTGTCGGGGGTAATCTAGCAAGGCCTGGACCTTTTAACTTATCTTCAGGTTGATTTTGTGATCTTGTGGTTTCCTTCCAGCCAGAACAGGGCTTGTATCTCTTCGGATAGCATTCGGATAGCCCCTTCAATAGCTGTCACTTTGTCTTGTTAGTTCCTCTTGTTGTACCTTGTCTCGTGCGTCCAGCTTCTGGTTTACGAGACAAATTGTACCTTCGTTGACAAAGTAAGTGTTTATGTTTCGAACAGCCAGTCTCGACACTAGACCAACGCATGGCCCAAACCTTCGCTCGCCGCAAACTTAGTCTAATGTCGAGACTGCAAAATAGCTTAGTTGTTCAGATGGGGAAGTGTAACGGCCATCGTATATATCAAATTGGAGAGTGCTCGAGTGCGGTGCGGCACGCAAGTACATGTACTTAAGTGCACGATGCCGGGTGGCAGACAAAATGGCCATACACGGAAATGGCAGAGCTGCATCTCTATGATTTGCATACCATAGTGCGTAGGAACAAAAGCTTGCGGTGGCATTGAGAGCTTGTGGTCCATGGCTTCGACAAGATAAGAGGATCATCACCTTCCTAGAATGTATAAAAGCATTTTCGGTTTACATCCGGACGGGAACTGAAAAGACGAGAGTATGGAGTATTAACCGGGGCCCTGGATTTCGAACCGGCCTTGTTATATAAACATAGTCTCGTAGGGGGGACAGCTCTCGTTTCCCAGTATACCTAGTAAAAGGTATGTCGGCCTAGTAAGAAATATGTCGGTCTCGAAGATATGTCGCCGTATAGCTAGTAAGAGATATGTCAGTCTAGCTATCTTTAGCGCTGTCACCTTCTTCGATCTTCATTTTATCCGGGGACAACTTCGACGAAAGCAAGTGCTTAAGTATAGTGATGACCGCCTAAGCTAAGGCAGAACTGTCGTCAATACGAAGAAACCAGAGATTGATCAGTCCTTCTTTGTTCATCATGGCGCTCGAGAATACGGTAAGCATCCGTTCCAGAATTTTCAATCATAACCTCATGATTGGTCTCATGAACTAGACCCTCGCTTTTACAATACCACTTATGGTCTGAAATCTGAATATGCATATGATCTCGCTCAATTAGCGCTATTGTGGTCTGGGGATGCAACACTCGGTTCTTGTACCACGTCAGATACTCAAACTGGCGCAAAACGCCCATAGAATTGGTATCGAGCGTGCACTTTGCAAATTTGGGCTGTGGGCTAGGAATGCCATTTCGAAATCCCCTTTGGGTAGGTCATGAGCGGCCAAAAGTAAGCCTCGGGTACGCTACCCTCTGAGCTTGGCGGCAAAGCTTAAGCGCAATCGCTGGTTTGTGCATGTGGAAAAAGACCTTACCAATTCTAGCCCAAAAGTAACCATCCAGCCTGGTGCAGTGTCACATCCAAGCGGAGCCCCGACGCCCATTAACCCATTGAGAAGCTGCTTCGTATTCAGGAACCAACCGGAACAAACTCGAATCCCTAGACTCCCGACAGTGATTTGGAAGAACAAACGCAAGATTCGGATGCAAGAACTGAAATAGGTATCGCAATTGCTGCTTCTTTTAGCTTCAAATGCTTACCTGGCTCGCTCGAAGGTTTAAATTATGTAAAATAGTAGCCATATAAGGTACGTACGTCTAATTAGGTTAAACAAACGGGAACGTTTGTTCTGGGCGTCTGGGCAATAAGGCTTGAATACGAGCCGCAACTCGAACCAGCAGGACGACATCGCGATGGTGCTTGAATACGACGTAATTTTGAAAATGCGAGTTACTGGAGCTGTAGATTTGGCAACAGGCGGCTCCGCATGTGAGACTATCAACTTGAAAAGTTGAACTCGCGGATGAGATTCTCGTGTATATAAAGACAGCATCTCGAGCTTCTCAGTCTTCTTTTTTTCTCATCATCCTCCTCATCATCAACAACCATAGCTCAATATCCTCATCCTCAATATTTATATACTTTACCAAACCTACTGAGATCGCGATGAAGTTCTCCACCATTTTCACCGTCGCTGCTATGGCCCTGGGCGCCTCCGCTGCCCGAGAGGGCAACAGCCCCGAGGAGATCATCAATGGAATCGCGGCCGACTCGCAATGGAGCCGATGGCCCGCCGTCGTCCACTGCACCCGTGGCGACGTCACCGGCACCGGATGGGACCGAAGCGACGCAATTGTTTGGAGCGGACCGAGCTGGATCAAGACAAGAAGAGACTGCAAGATCACTTGGTGCAACCCTGACAACGGAAAGTGCTGGTTCGAACTGAAGGGTGATGGCGGTGGCTACAACTGGTGGCAAAAGGGCTGGTACCGTGATGACAAGAAGCTCTGCTACCCGAGGCCTTGCAACCAGATGTAGATGTTACATCAATAAGATTTTGGAGGACGCTGTGACGCTGGTAAGAGCCACATATCTAAGCTATCTCGTTTCTAATTCCTTGCTAATACTTGACTGCAGGCTGGAAAAGACCGATCAAATCATCTTCGGACTCACTTATCAAGCAAAGTTCGAACGTACCATTCAAAGTTTCCAATTGAATCGAAGGTCAAATCTGGTTTCCGAGTAGGAATGAAGTCAGGAGGGGGTCAATGGGGTCGAATGTACGAATATTGGGGAGAGAAAGTTTCAGTTGTATATTAGATAACGTCAACGATAAGCGAGCGGACAGGACAAGCGAGCGGACACCCCCCCTTAGCCCAACACCCCACCAAAAACCTTTTTATTATTATTTTAGTCAATATCTATTAAAAAATTATAAAAAAATAATATAAAATAAAAATAAATTCAAATAATATAATTATATTTTTAAAAATTTTTTTAAAATAAAAATAAATTAATAATAATTAATTTAAAAATTGTAAAAAACAACACAAAGTCGTAGGTGTTTGCCAGTAAATATCTCTATAATATATTAATAAAAATCTTTAAAAATTTCAAATCTAATAGATTATTATATAATCTAGGCTTTTACCGAGCTATTACTTAATATAATAAAAATTAAGATCTAAAAAGCCTGCTAAAGTTGGTACAACACACCAGCTATACACTAGCTATTTTTCAAATAATTATATATAAAAATATAATAAAAAAAATTAAAAAAAAATTAATTTTGATTTTAATATAAAAAAGCTTTTTTATTTTTATTTTTTTAATTTTTTTTATTTATTATATAATTTAATATTAATATTTTTAATTTTTATAACAAAAATTTATAAACAATTGGATTTTTATTAAAAAAAAATTAAAAAAATAGAAATAAAAAAGCTTTTTTATATTAAAATCAAAATTAATTTTTTTTTAATTTTTTTATTATATTTTTATATATAATTATTTAAAAAAAATAGCTGGTGTGTTGTGCCAACTTTAGCAGGCTTTCTAGAACTTAATTTTTTTTATAATAAGTAATAGCTTAGCACAGATCTAGATTATATAATAATTTATAAGATTTTTAATTTTTAAAGGTTTTTGTTCGTAAATTATTGAAATATTTAGAGTCAAACACCTAAAAAAATGTGTTGTTTTATAAAAATTTAAATTAATTATGATTAATTTATTTTTATATTAAAAATTTTTTAAAAAATATAATTATATTTTTTAAATTTACTTTTATTTTATATTATTTTTCTTATAATTTTTTAATAGATATTGACTAAAATAATAATAAAAAGGTTTTTGGTGGGGTGTTGGGCTAAGGGGGGGTGTCCGCTCGCTTGTCCTGTCCGCTCGCTTATCGTTGACGTTATATTAACAATCCAAATACCCTTATTACGGTTGTTTAAAATTTAAAACGGTTCTTTACAGAACTCAGATCGATCGCGATCGCGGGGTCTAGGATGTCAACATATTTCGTAATACTATTTCATTTTCATTAATGACATATGTACCCCTGCTCAAGCTGCTGCCATTTCCACGCTTCGTGTGTTTGTGGCGAAAGGTATAGGGCCGGTAGGGATATCGGCATTTCACACGGCAGTGTATCATGATATATCAATTAGGTATGAAGTCTTCGTATCTTCGTATTTGTAGTGGTGATCTTTGGCTGTGTTGTTGCGGACGTCTGAATGACACAACGCGTCGATCGCCAGCGTCGCACAAGAAACGCTGATCGCGATAGGCGGCGATAGCCTCGACGGGAAAATTACATAAGCGTCTACCATACCCTCGTATCACGACGTAACCCCGAGTGCAAGTACCATATTGCCATCCATCCTGCAGATATACAATACCTGCGACTCTAGGGCAAACGGATCAAGACTTAACCAGACGACAATCGCAATCTAGTATGCCATATATTCGGAGTTTAACCAGGCTCCGGATACCCAAGCTGGGTTCCCCATAAAGCATGGGTCTATAAATTCGTCGAGACACACGACACCCATGTATGTACGCACAATTGTGCGACGGACGATCAGGCTGGCGGCACAAGCGCCGACGCACGCGGGCTCTAGGATCGTATGCACATACTTACGTATGTGCGCACCCGTCCCGGTATAAATGCAGCTCACATGCAGGATATATATTGGATCGACGACATACCGGCTGCGCTCGTCGATCGACGGCCGCGGGCACACGTGGCGCCGAACACCCGTCCATTGGCCCAAAGCTTATTTCGACAGTTGTGATACTGCACTGCACTACCTATATATACATTATGGTATAACGGGGGTGCAGCGGTCTGGTTTCTGACGTGACGTTCGTATCCGTCTATGCATTTCGACACCGGTACTGTGTACGCAAGCGCCCGCCCCAAATAGGGAGTGTACCTGAGACACTCGGGTCGGTATCTCAAGAGGGTAATGAGTGACAGGGGAAAGTGCCGTCAGACAACGTATACCAAGGCCCGGGTGCCCAAGGGAGCTGGTTCACCAATTTACAAGTAACCCAGAAAACTCTGTAGTACCTGCCAAACTAAACTGCCTATGTACAATCTCCAAATATCGCCCGCTAGGAAGTCAGTCCGACAGCAATTCAAGGCAATTAAGCCCGACTGCTGTATGATATCCTCAAAGTTAGAAGACAAAAAATCATGAAATCCCTCGTCTGAACGCCAAGAAAAAAAAAACACCAATCCTGTAGTCGCAAATTAGAGCTGGTAACCCCCAAAAAACCGTGCGATACGATGATGTTGTTGCTCAATGCATGCATTGCATAACTGACCCTAACACAGCGGGTCCGCCAAACAAACCAATCCAGAGGACAGACACTGATCCTAGGGCGTTCAGGATTCCTGGACCCGACCGCTATCAACGATCACCTGCTCATCAACTCTTATGTTGGTCTCGTCCGACTCTCGTCTCTTCCAGGTCGTTATCCTGCCGGCAGGCGCATCGATCTCGAACAACCGTACCCGGCGAATGTAATTATTGTAACCCCCATATCTAAAACGCAGGCCGTTAGCTGTCGCCGCCACGAAATATATGGAGAAATTAACGCACCCGCCAAAGCCAGATCCTCCAGCATAGCACATCCACAGTTTCGGATGCCCATCTTGTTTCTCCAAAGAGCAGTAATCGTTCGCATGGTCGTGTCCGCAAGTAACAGCGCTGACGCCAGCGTCTATCAATGCTTGCGTGAAATTTGTATTGTACCGTGGCGCCGTCACGTACTCCCGCCACTCGCCGACCCTCAAGTTAGTCTTCTTGGCATACTCAGGTAACGGGATGTGAATGAACGCCATCCCCAGGTGGATCTGGGTGTACTGGCGGATGAGTGGCTGAAGTCTCTCATGCTCGTCTTGGAACCACTTGATCTGCTCCTCCTTGATCCAACCGTATCCTGGGTAGTTCTTTTCGTCGGGGGAGTAGGAGTGGCTGTCGAGGAAGTAAAGCGTGACAGCCGGGTGGTTGCCCTTGTGTGACATGATCTCAAGTACGTAGTTGCCGACGCCTGGAACGGCCTCCGGTCCTGGCTCTGAGAGTGAGTATGGCAGGGTTTGGGTGAGCGTCATGAGGTCGTGGCGTTTCAAGTCGCCTTCGTCATCGTGATTGCCGTATATTGTAGCGAACGGGATTTTGGCGCTGATGAATATCTCGGCCATCTTGAACAATGCCTAGACGATGATTTCTTTGTTAGAATAGGTACAGCCTAGGCAGCTGGCTCGGTGACCTACCGTCTGGGCATCCGGGGCAGTTTCGCCGTTGACCTGGTCTCCAGTGAGAACAGCCAGGTCTGGCTTCTCTTCATCCAGGACTTTTCTGACGAACTCTATCGTCCGCGGGTCGGCTTCGCATTTCGTGCCTTTGTTGATCGGCCACTCGTCCCGACACTCGCCGACACCAGTCGAAAAGTGCAAGTCTGTGAGGTTACAACATCAGCTAGCTGTGCCTGAACTGTCCTGTGTCAAGGCTGCATACCTGAAACCTGGATGATCTTGAACCTCCCAGAGTCTCCAATCTTCAATTTCCGCGGCTTGTTCTTCTCAGCCGTGCCGTCCGGTGACCCGACCCTCACAGTCAACCTCGCGTCTTTGCCAATCCGCAACGGTATGCTCGTCAGGTTCCAGCCGCGCCTTGGGTCCTCAGCATCGGGTCCGAACAGAACATCGACCGCCGTGACCGCGTCGTGCCTCAGCGGGCCTTTCTTAATCCAGACATTGCCGGCCTTCTGCTCCCACACGAGACCATCCTTATCTGTTGCCGGCTGGACTCTGGACACCTTTATCCCCAGTATAACGTGCTCGTCGTCCGTTAGCTCCTTTTCGTGTTTTCGGATCACGTGTATGAATGCATGTCGCATTAGGTGTTCCTCGAGGTAGAGATCCTTCTCGATGCGGTACCAGGGTGCCTCCTTCCGACATCGACTCAGCAGCTTGATGCACGACGAAATATCAATGTCCGTGATGATCTGCTGGTCGTGGTGCTGGGGTAATCGATTGTGGATGGCGTTCGGCAGGACGCGATACCGGCTGTCGAGCAGGTAGACTAGGATAAAGGCGAGGAAGGAGAGCACCGCGAGTTGGCTCGCGGTGCGGACGATCTTCCGGGCCATGGATGCGTGTGCGCTTCGCCAGGCGGTGGGCAGCCGTTCGCGGGGGGCTGTGAGACGTGTAGCACGGCTAGGCGGGGCGCGGGTGAGGGTAGAATGTGGATAAGGAGATGGGAATGTTGGTGGCGGTCATCGTCGACCGCGCACTGCTGTGGAGATAGCGTGTATATATATCGGGTCCGAAATGCAGCGCAGGCAACTTGATGGGGAATGGCCAGGCAAGCGGGAAATGCAACACTTCACAACGCAAAAGTCGCACGCACAGCTTATCGTTGGTGGCGGAGAGACCGATATCGCGGTGCAACATTGGGGCTTGTATCTCAATGGCAAGGGGTCTTCTGTATGAATAGCTCCTTTCGAAGGATTGGGATACCTGGCTGTTCTACTAATCTACAAACTCCCAGTGTTTTCACGCTATAATTTATTGTAAAATCTCTAGTTCAATGGGCCAGCCGTACACATAAAACCAGCAGGACATGTTCAACTAACGTTAACAAAGCAGCATGGACATGGATGCAAGCACTGCCTCAAATGGCTCTGTCTTGGACTACAGAGCAAAATACAGAGCCTGCAAGTCTCTTATACCCGGGTTTGGCCAATAGTCCTGATAAAATCCAATCGCTGCATCATAGAGCACCATAAATCCATTGCATTACGCGCTCTTTCGTAAAATCTCTTGCCAGTCTCACTGTAGGGCAGCGTATAATTAGAAAGAAAGGAAGATACTAATAAGAATCCGAAATTTAACCCGATTCAGTCCATCATAAATGTACTCTGCACAACCACAGCACTAGTAGCTTCGTCACCGGATCAAACCTGTACGAGACGTTAGCTGCAAACTCGAAAGGTAAGCATAAACCGTGTCTCTAGTCTGCTGAAACCACACAAATTGTTCTCGGTGCAGCCGAAGCTTTCCGACTGACGAAGAAATTTCCACCGCAGACAGTCAAAAAGGTAGCCGGTGCAAGCGGTAGATACATGTTACCGGCGGTATCTACACAATGCTCGTAACTGCACTTCTCCCGCTTCTCCTGCTTCTGGGCGGCAGCGACTCGGCAGTAGTACATGCTCCCAGTCCCCCCTCGCTCAGCCCACGCAACCCGGATGTGTCGTTCAACAACAGTCATGAGCTCGATCGTCGGGCAAAGGAACCGTACTTAAAGTACAAAGTCAAGTATCCGAGTCCTCTGAGGAGTGTCATCACAGAATGGGGCGGCGAATACGACGCCCCAGTCAATGTCGGCCCGGATCCACAGTGGCTGTCTCAGCTTGAGGCCATCGGACCTGAGTTACCAGACCTATGGGAAGTGAGCGATACCTTCAGATCCGCTCTCAAGTACGGCCAGATGCTCCGCGATGCAGTAACCGAGGCGATCATATGGAATTTTGACGCTATGAATGGCGCCGAAAATATCATCACGGCGGAGAATGGGTACACGTGGGGCGGCGGGTTGGTGAAGTACGAGCAAACAGGCGTTTTGGTGACGCGTAAAATGACCGATCGTCAGAAAGATGGCTTTGAAGCCACCCGGAGTCTCTTCAGGTGGTTCGAGGACCGCTCCCCCGCGACCAAATATGCTGACGTCTCCTTGGAAAATATGCGGGGCTCAAACCGACCGCCCTACGTGCACCTCTTTAACGCGAAAGACAGGATGATGGTTGTCCAAACGGTACTCAGGTTTACGGATCTATCGCCCAATAAGGCTGCCTGGTCCGATATACTCTTCGCGTCATGGAAGAAATTTTGCGAAGCGGCGAAGACACCCATCCACGGATTAAAATACATTGCCATTCAAAGGGTCACCGACAGGGACACTGTGGCGATAATTTTGGAGGCGTACGCCGCACTGAATAAGGACCCCGGAATTTACAAGACTCGTGGATCCGAAGCCTTGTTGGTGCAGTATGATAGCAGGAACGAGGCCCAAAACAAAGATGGCAGCGTGGGTGTGGACGAAGAGGTTTTCACGGCTTTGCTAGGCTCACCGGCTATAAGGGATGTTACGAGAATGCTGGTAGATTATCGGTGGGACTTTGGTCATAGGAAGGTGGATTCAATCGCAGTACAGCAGTCCAAAACCCAGATTAACAAGAAATTTTCCGTACTTCTGAGATTGCGCCAGCTCTAGCCGCGTGATAAAAAGTGATAGGGAGGAGCAGGAGGGGTTTTCGCGAGTGAAGTTGGATGTCAGTAAAGAAACGGGTCTTTCGCTGGGTAGGTGCTGATGCCCATGACGCTATAGTATCAGCGCAACTCCCTGAGATGATCGCAGGGACTATATATATAGAATGCACCAAACTTTGTCTTGTGGTTTCTCCAAATTTTTCCACTGTCCGTTGCCAAATTGATCACAAGGTCGATATGCGTGTCTTAGCATCAAATTGATCGTAGGTCTGAAGCAAACGTGAAGTTTCCCGTCTAATTTATTTTCATTCACTATTTGAAGAGAATACACCATCTTAGCTACCGGCTCCTCGTCAGTGAAAACTTGGAAATACAGATGGGAGGCAGCTTTAAACATCTTTCTAGGAAGCGAAGGTTGTATCGGATATATATTGCATCGGCGACAAAGAAAGTGACGACATGAAATTGAAACAGGATTCGAAAAGGCATCAAGTCCCCCTCCGTTCCACGGTCAGATTTATGAGATATTTGAAAGTATAACCATGAAAGGAAGGGTGGAGGGTGGTAGTAAAATAGCGTGTAAAATTCTATCTCGAAAATTAAAATCGCAATTGGTGCTGAATTCATAAATTGAATGGAATCTGCCGCACCTAAGTTACTGGGAAAACAAGGAAACAAGCGGGTTGTACTGTGTGGCAACATGATCTCTTGCATACGTTCAACCTCCTACAGTACTTCTCTTCTGGAGTTTGGGAGAACATAAATATCAATAGACACAAAGATACCAGCCAACATGGGGATCGAATCTGCGAGAGGCAGGGGTTTAAAGAAAGGTGAGGTCAGAGCAAGCATGCCGTTTCAGACGGGATCATTAACGCTAAATTGTGAGGAAGTCATGGAAAGAAAACAGTGATATAAAAGGTAGATATTGTCGGCGAGAGTTATAGATCGTATTACAGAGACGATCTCCGAGGGTAGCTGACACCCTCAACAGCGGGGTGATCAACGAACCACATAACCTTCTCTCCAAGCGCGGTATTGACAAGGGAGCATGGGAGACCGTCCTCCGGACTCTCGAATATTTTCTTCAGGATCTCCTGTTTCCCCGCGCCGGTTGCGACAAATGCCACCTTGCTAGCATGCGCAATAACCGGCAGGGTCAACGTGATCCTCTTCGGTGGAGGCTTTGGAGAATCTTCGATTGCAGCAACCCATGCGTCATGCTCGCGAAGAAGTTCGTGGTTGGGGAAGAGACTGCAAGTGTGGCCGTCCGGGCCGCAGCCCAGTAGGAGCAAGTCGAAAGCTGGCTTTAGGATGCTGTCTCGCTTTGCGAAATGGTTGATGAGGGCGGTATTATACTGGTCTGCCAGCTCTTGGACGTCGTCGAGGTACTCGGTATCGATTGGGACGACATTCGGCTGCGGGGTCCCTTCGGGCAGCTTGTCGAGCAGCTCCGCTTTGAGCAGACCGTAGTTGGAGTCTTCGTGGTCCAATGGGACGGCCCGCTCGTCAGCGAAGAAGATCTCCCACTTTTCCCAGAGGATCTGCGTGACGGCTTCTTCCTCGAGGAGGGCTAGGGCGAGAACAGCGGGCAGGGATCCGCCAGAGACCGCGACCTGGAATCTACCATGGCGTTCGATAGCGACCTTCTGACAGTCAAGGATGAGGGAGAAGAGCGCAGGCGCAATGGCTTCTTTCGACGGGAAGCTGTGGATGGTGGCCATGGCTTGGGATGCTTGTAGCGACCAATGGGAAAGGCCAATCTTGTAGTGAGGGCAATGGCGTCGATCGAATCCGAGAACGAAGAAAAGCTTGATGACGAGAGGAAGTCAAAGCCAATTGACAGAAAGGCGGGCGAGAGGGTTAAATTATAATTCTTCAAAGTCAGCGAGCGAGGGGCGACGCCAACGTTAATTTGAATCGACGGCGGCGGCGGCGGCGGTCGTTGTGGGCGGTGGTGGGGTGACGTTGTTTGTTTGACCCGGAAACGTGGGCGGACGCAGAAGCTAGAAGAGCACTACTCACTCCACTCCACTCGCTCGCTCAACTGCCTTCTCTCGGATGCCGTGGAGGGGTTACTTTCGATGGCAGCTCGAAGCTAAGTCGGCCAAGCAGTGGGCTAGCAGCTAGCAACTAAAAGTATTCGAGAGAGCAGCTAAGGGCGCCCGCCAGCAGCCAGCTCTCCTTCCTAGGCCGAGTGGAGGATACACCTGCAATTGACCGGGCTTGGACAGATGCCAGCTAGCAAGATCGCTTGCAACGGCTCTTCAATTGGATGGTCGAGGTACAGTACTTTATTCAATCTCGCTGGTTGGCTGGACGCAATTGAGTAGCTATCGAGGTGCTGGCGGCGCTCCGTGGTGGTCGTAGCTTCTGGAAAGAAAAATATTTCAGACCTCCGGACACTCAGCTGTGAGGTGACGTTATCAGCACGGGAGCAAAATGAAAATCCAGTGCAGCTGGCGATGGGCTCTTTTTCTGATCGCAACATACCTCTTTCCGGCCGCGTGATGCTTTTCAAATAGATATCGATAGCACAAGCCGGCTGTTTTCTATAACAAATTGATACAGATACAGCAATCTGCGGATGCCGGATAAGCACGGGTGGTGTGCCCGTACGGCTTTGATATCCTGGCCGAGTATATATAAACGGCAGGGTGGCCCAGCGGAGAGCGGAGAATGTGATATCAAGAATTTCAGGTGGTATCAATTCTGCCTCCGGCTTGCGCGAGCTGACGGTGGGCAGCCACACCCTCTGGCAGCCGGACGATCGAGCAATGCAAAGACGCAGGGCTCAAAAGGCTATATCGTGGCGATCCTATACGGCCAAAACCGCGCGCGGCGGAGGGTGGGGATGACAGCACTGAGGGTGGCTGCACTTGCAGTTCCCGGCAATTCAGCTAGCAGAAGCGGTGCGGTGGATTCTCAAGAGGCTCGGCGGTGAATGGTGGCCGTATCGGCGTCGATGGGTGATGCTGAGGGCTGTCTGGAGGATCTGGGGATTTGGAGTCGACGTCCTGCCGTGGACCTGGTTCCATTTATACACGTAAGATACTGGAGACGTCGTCTTGCTATCAATTGAACAACCTCGTATATATCGCAGCCTCACCATTGCATCGATGCATCTAACTATAGGAACACACATACACAATAATGCATCAATACATCCCATCCCTTCGGCTCGTCGACCAGCTGCAGATGGCCCTGCTGAACAAAGTTCACGTTCTCGTCCCGACGTATTAACGTACGCTGCATTATCGTCCCTCCCATTGGCCGCCTCCCAGCTGCTTCGACGAATCGCAGTCCCGGCCGTCAGACAGTTGCGTCTCGACACACAACCTTAAAAGCCTCCCACGGACCACGGTGACGATACCATGCATTCAGCAACCGGGATTCTGCTCACTGTATGTACCTACCTGCCTGCTCGCTGGTGCATGCGCATGGAGTTAGCTCCCCGCTAGACCGTCGAATGGATCTGCTACACAGCGCCCACGCCCTGGCTCCACCAATGATGTAACTGCGCCCGGGGGCAGCCGTTCTCAACAGCCAGCGCGCCGTTTTTTCCGTATTGGCACTCGACTCGTTTCTTTCTGACTCGAAAAAAAAAAAAAACGGTTCGGGAGGAGGAAGAGGGACGAAATGTTGCGGATTACGAACAATCCCGAGCTCGAGCTATCCGAGACGAGGCCACGAATTGATGCTAGTCCACCCAGCATCTCTTCTAAGCTATGTCCAAGCTTCACTACTTCCCCTTCCGACCTCAAAACCCGCTATCGAGGCCCGACTAGTCTCCAATCCACCCTCGAGAGCTCGAGCCCGCTGCAAATGCATGCGGACGTGCATGACCCCCAGACCTCAAACACGACCTCCACGTACCAACTTACTTCCCTCCCCTGCTCGGCCAATACAGACTACAGACGGACATACATACATAAAAACGCCCAGCTTCTCCACAGCATGAACCGCGAACCTCGTGAGGAAGGCCGGCAGGCCTGCTCCGCGAGCACGCACGAACGCAAAAATGTCGTACAGATAACTCAAAATCTCCATTGACCGACCACTCGCCCTGCAGCACATGATGCACGCACGTCTATCCCCACATACGCATCCTGCGCTGTGTATATTTCTATCCGCGCAGCGCAATTGACTCGGAATTGCATCGTACAGGTATGCATAAATAATGCAATGTATGTACTGTACTCGACATTTCATTTCACCCCGGTCCAACCAGAAAAAAGCCGCAGCGGCCAATTCTACTAGTATAGTACATATCGTACGAGCATGCTGGTAAATTAATAGCCCAATACTCCTTAAGCATCCCGCATAGCGCGGTAAGTTTAAAAAAAGAAGATGCCGTGGAGTATAGCTACATGTACTTTAATTAAGCGGCCATATCATCGTGGACGCATTACATCGGTCGTATTATCGTGCATACTGCGTCAATTGTCAAGTGATCGTCATACCGCCGGGGAAAAAATAAGCTTATCAATTGTTTCCATTCCGTGCATATACCGTACATTCATGGAGCCGAATCACGATATCACTTATCCGTCCGGCTCACAGACCTCGGCGCGGGCATTTAGGCAGTTAGCCTTCCCTCTGATCCGCGCGATTACTCGCGAGCAACTTATAGCTTGTATTATAATGCAGGGGATCTAAGATAGGTCAATCTATACAACTTAATGCGTATTCTACGAGCTTGGGGCTACGCTAGCAGATGCTTCGATGGGGCTCTTCAGCCAAGCTTGTTACCTGGTATCGTTAGCTAGCAAGCTATCGTCGACCATGCCACCGGCATGGAGCTCTCGCTACTTTGAGAAGCATAATTCACTAGTAGGAGCAAATTCTCGTTCGTAATTTAGCCATTGCTACGTCCTTTCTGTGTGATACAACAGCAAGCAAACACCCCGTGACAATTCCGATCCCATAAGACGACCAGTACTAGCTTCTCGACATCTCAATCCCGGAAGCTGCAGCTCCACTTCCAACAAATCACCCATTTTGCCAATAAATCTTAGCTCATAATAAAAATCATCCGATCTTCAAAAGGCCAAGTCCACGACAACGGAAAAAAAGAGGTCACATTATCTGTTGTGTAACGTCACGTCAGCATATGCGAGTCGATAGACAGCAATTGCCTTTCTCCACTTTCGTGTCACCGTCTGGCATTCGGTTGAATTCTTGCAACATACCGTACAATTATCCAGCTGATCGATATGAATGACAGTTCCTCCCGCACCGCCAGCCATTTGGCGCCGGTGCAAGCTTCTGGCAAGCTGCGCAATCATAGAACTCTAAATACACGGCAGACAGGAAACGGCAAGAATCAGTACGTCATCTTCACGAAGGTATGGAAAAAAAAAAGAAAGAGAGGGAAGGAAAAATTGAAAAAAGAGAAATTAGAAACGACATTACGAAACGGGCAACAGCATCGACGGCTGATTCGAGCATTAAGCGACTCGCTTCGTGTCTTGTCGCCCTTGACGATATACTGTACAATACGATATCAGGGTGGCACATGTGGCTAGCGATCAGATGGACGGCGAGACGGGCTCTTCCTCCTAGTCGGAAGAGTCACTGTCTCCAGCGCCCAGTAGATGCACCCATTCGCCGAAACTCAACGCAATGCGGTTCCGGAGGGCACGCCGAAGGCTTACCGTGATCACTGCGTCACTCAGCCCGTTCTGCCGCGAGATTTCATTGTCGCCGATAATCTTGTCTTTCTGGCTGAATCGCTGACGGCTCAGGAGTGGCTGGCTGTTATTCATGCCCTGCCCTTGTCGAGCGCGGTCTTGCATCTGGCGATCCGGTGAGAAGATTTTGATGGTATCGTCGATGCCTGATACTGCCAGCATCGGTTCGGTTGGATGACCCTGCACCACGTTGACAACTGAGCTATCGCCGTGAAGAATCTGTATCAATTCCGTCGTTTCTTTGTCCCCTATAGAATCACAAAAATAGACGAAAGGTCAGCCATCCGTAGCTGTCACAGATACCCTATTGGTTGGTGACTTACAGATGAAGACGTGTCCACAGTCGCTGCCACTGACGACGTATTCGTCTTGCAAGCCGTAAAAATTCACGTCTTTGACCTGCGTAGCACTCGTCATTAGCGTGTCCAACGGACCGGATGATCGAGAGAAAAATGTAAGTACAGTTTGAACGTTGCAGTGTCCCCTATACAATCGCGTGTTCTCCTCAATTGGCGCGTGAGCTTGGAGCTTGTTCCGGTTGTTGCGGGTGACTGCCTTGATGCGTATTGTATTTCGAAGCCGTCTTCGTCGTCGCTCCTCCGCGGCGTCGGTGGTGATATCGACATCCATATCATCGTCATCTCCATCGTCGTCGTCTTCGTCGTCTTCATCGTCTTCATCTTCATCATCGCCGTCATCGTCATCCGATGCGCTCATGAAATCGGCATCATCCTCATCATCATCTTCATCCTGTTCCTCTTCTTCATCCTCGTTCTCACGATTGGACATGTTCATTATTGAGTTTAGGATGGCGGATGTTCGTGAGGACTCTGCAGCTTCGGCACCTTCGTCATCCGAATCGTTTGGCTCGTCTTCAGAGCTACCTTCAATAGCAATCTCCTCCTCGATATCATCTTCGTCCATCAGTATCATGTGCTCGCCGCGCTCTTCCAATGTATCCTCACTGCTGTCTTCTTCCTCCGACGCCTCGTCTTCTCGGACGACGTCCATGAGGGTCTGTCGAACAGATCGTCCAGACGCGTCAGTCGGGTCCAGCAAAGCTCTCTCGATCCTCTCTTCAAGTGCCAGCTGTTGATCCGCCAGACCGCCGAATGACGATTCCATGAAGGCATAATCAATCCCCTCGCCCGCCTTGAGCAGGACACTTCGCGCGTGAACCCAGCCCCAGCGACGCTTCACGTCCCACGGAACGGTTGTCGAACCCGGCTCCTGTGCCAGAAGATGCGCCATCAAACTTCGGGTGGCAGCCTTCTCGGTCAGGAACCCGGGGAAGTCAGGGTCGATGCTATCTATCAGATCGTCTTCGTCTCCGGACGCAGGCTCGAGCAGCGTCTTCAACTTTTCCGCAAGATCGTCATGCGTGCTAACGTTCCAATATCGTTCGACTCCCTGTATTCCATCTTTGAGGTACTCGATCAGAACGGCGAGATAGTCATAAGCCCACCCGGCCTCTTCGGCATGTGTCCGATCTATGCTGTCAAACAGAAGGCTTGTTCGCCCCGAAATAGATTCCTCGGCGGGCGACACAAGAATCTTTGTCAGAGTTCCCATTGCCTGAATGTACTGTCTTGCTTCCCGACGGCGTCGTCTGAGTGAGTCTTCGTTTGCAGGAACTGGCGTCTCGAGAATTGAGGCTGGGGAGCTTGGCTCGTTGGAGGAAGCCGGCCTTTGATTTCTATCGTCGTGTGTTGCAATGTAGTCGTCGACCATGTCTAGACATTTTGTGAATGGGTCAAGCACGGTTTCCGGATACGAATGTACCTGGTCTGTCTCGAGGGTTGGCGTCTTGATGCCGTAGAGAATCCGTCGTGCCTCGACGAACGAACAAGCAATCTTGAATGCAGTCTTCTCCAGATTATCAAGGTGTGCGTTTCCGCTGTCGGATGGCCTGCTCCTTCTGGGACTCACGGATTCCCTCCATGCTCTCTCGACAGAGCCCATGGAAGACGTCCTGCTTGCCGCTTCTCGCTTTCGTTTCAGCTTCCCTGACCCAGATGTAGAACTTTCCGCGGCAGAACGATTCTTCTTCACTCGTGATCCAATGCCTTCTAGAGTAGACTTCTGTTTCTTTGCCTCAGCCTCGGCCTCGATGGCGTCGGGCGATCGATGGATGTCGAATCCACCAATACCGCCGGCAGACCAGCTGACGATAAGATCGTTGGGGCAGTAGTCTGATATTTTGCATGCTGTGATGTGGCCACCACGACTCCCTCTATCCGCCCAGGGCTCGTCTTCTCGGGGCGCAAATCTCTTGACGCAGATGGGTTCGTTGTCCTTCGACCTCAACATTCGCCTGTCATGAAGGAAGCAATACAGATGACTTCCTCCCAGGGCGAGGTAGTGAGGCTGCGATGTCGCGACTGAGATCGTATTAATGTCCAGTGGGGATTTGCGGTACGATATCAGCGGCCGAGCCACATCTGAGTAGTCGTCGTCGTCGCGTGAATATCTAATGCGGTGGCGATTCGGGTCTGACGGAGCCCGTGTGTCGAATTGTCGGACATCACCGTCTTCGGAGCACGTCAGGAACTGGTAGGGTGAGTTCTCCGTAACAATCCTCTTCACACGATCGCGATGCGCTCTGTAGACACGGGTGTTCGTCTCGCCGTGAGATAGTCGGGACGTCTGGCGGACGGAGTGGGCGAAGCTGGAACTAGCAGTATCGATCGAAGCGGCCGAGTAGTTGACGTCAAAGACCCTGACTTCGCCATCACCGGCACAGGAAACCAAGGTTCGGTCTCCACTATGTGGCATAAACTTTACAGAAAAGATATTCTGCGTGTGGCCTGGTTTATACGGGTGTTAGCATCGAGTGGCATCGTCGTGTAGTAACAGGCGGGATACGAACCCGTGGAAATAGAGTGTGTGAAGCTGAAAGTAGACTCGGAGCTACTCCGCTGGTGAATGTTGACGTAAGTATCATCGCTGCCAGAGGCGAGCAGGTTACCAGACTGAGACCAGCTATGTGTCGATTATATTGTTAGCTGCCGCGCTTCAAGAAGCCTTGTCTTGACCGGATACCACGCGAATGCCTACCTGAGTGCATTGACACAGCCGGAATGAGCGTATAGCTCGTTAACGATGTCGAGACCCTTGACGAAAGTCCGGTTGCCGTATAGTCCTTGTCGGGAAGCTCGTCCGATATATGATCCTTCGAGCTCCCGCAAAAGAAGCCGATGCTCGATGCTGCTACCGTTCAGCAGCATCTTGAATAATGGGCATGGATGTCAGTGCGAAGGGCGTATTCGGTGTTTGTGGATCGGATCCGAACGGCGATTCTACGGGACCGATAGCGTGGAAGAGGTGATGGGATCTATAAGTGCTTGATCAGAAAGATCTCGATTGGTGATCGGATTGGAAAGTTTAGAAGTCATCGGTAGTTTCGCCAGCTGGTCCAGTCAGGAGGCAGAAGAAAGCGCTCACGTAGCGAGCGGGCAGCACCAGAACTATAAACAAAACCAGGTGAACGGGACTGAAGGCGGGCGGGCTCCATCGGCCAGTCCCCTCGATCAGGCGAATGTTATCCAAAGCCCGGCTGGCGGGCGAACAGGCGCCACTTTTGTGTTGGCGACGCCGCAAACATACAACATCGACAACACGCGCTGCTTATATAATACCGAGATCAAGATCACGACGTTCGAAAGACACCGGAGTCCGTGTATATGTACGTCTGCGTGTTCACGTATTTGATATATCTCTCGTCCTATCACTCACTAACGCCTCCTCCTGTCACCTTTCATCGTTGACGTCCCCGTCGCTGCTCGTCCACCACTAACAGGCCTTCCAGCACATCGTTCTCCTTCTTCAGCCCTTCGACATACCCCCTCGTCTCCCTGATCCTCTTCTTCAAAGCCTCCTTTCGTTGCTTCTTGGCATCATCGACTATCTCGGGGTGTGGGTGTAGCGGCTGTTGTCTCCTCACACTCGGGATCTTCTCTTCAATCGGCTCTTCTGCTTTGGTGTCCACATGCGATCCGCTTGGGCTGCCTCTCGCGACCTCGTCGAATCCCTTGGCCTGCTGCACTGAAGAGGATCTGCTGCTCCCGTTTTTAAGAAGAGCTCTGACAGTATTGGACGCGACACAGCCACACCAGTCGCTTTCCTTCCCAGAGCCGGTGGCTAGCTCGGCTTGCAGGTTCCAGTGGTGCATTATCAGGGCTCTGACGGTTCTCGACTCATCTTTGTAGATGATGGAAGATCGACTTTGTCGCTTTCTCCGTCGCGACCCGGTTGATAGGTTGCTGGTGCTCTCTTCGGCCTCGTTCTTCTTTTTCTCAGCGGCGGCTTTTCGCTTGGCTTCTTGATGCTCGAGCTCCCCGTTGCGAACCTTTATATCTCGGTTTTCCCTGTTGAGGCTTCTGTTCCTTTGCTCCAAGGTTCTCGCTCTATCCTTCCAAGCTTCCCTTTCGCCTTCGGCTTTCTTTAATGCCTCTTCAGCGGAGAGCAAGTTTTGGGTGAGAAGAGCTATTTTGGCTTGCAGGTCGGCGATGTTGACAGTGTCGTTTTCGTCGCTGCCATCGTATCCTGCGCATACGCGTCTAGCGGT
The DNA here is from genome assembly GCA_020064725.1 of Drechslerella dactyloides. NCBI lineage: Eukaryota > Fungi > Ascomycota > Orbiliomycetes > Orbiliales > Orbiliaceae > Drechslerella > Drechslerella dactyloides. The sequence continues at coordinate 2,179,519 of JAGTWJ010000017.1, forward strand.
TGGGCTCTGGGACAAGTCATACGCCTGTCGACGGACGTCAGAGTTCGATGCCACTTCGTGCAGATTGGGTTGTGGCAGTTTCCGCCTGAGGTTCTTGAGTGGGAAACGCTTGGGCTGAGGCGCTGAGTGAAGCCTGTACTGGTCCAACAGGGAGGAATCGGGCGATGTAGATGGCGAGGGTGGAAGATGACCTGGCTGGGCATGAGGCTGCATTTGGCCTGCTGGGGGCTTCAGTTGGAGTTTCGGTTTGGAAAGTGTTGATGTTGTATTTCGCGACGACATCCTTGATGCTTGGTAGCTAGTAGCTGCTTGATCCCTGGCAGAGTTCGAAGCCTGGCGATATGTAATTGGTAGAATCGGTGAAATTGTAGACTGTTGTGCAGTAGGAAAGATAAAAACGAAAAGAGATGCGAGATGCCCTTCTATAAATTAAGTCCAATTTCAAATGCAGCTGCGCAGATGGACGACTCGGCCGTGGTAACCAGGCGCAATGGCAACAGGAAGTATAGTAAGTTAGCAGCCAGCAGTATAGAATACTAGTAGTAGTCACAGTGTGAAAGGTCCCACGCAATTACCCTCCGAGCACGGGGTTTATCTAAATACGCTACTCGACCTCGCAAGTCTCCAATTGCTCAACAATTTTCCGCGCAGGCTGCGAGGCCGCACGACGTGGAAACTGCTGTCTCGGCTGATTTCGTGTCGTCTGTTCTTAGCCCTCGCCGCTCATTGGCCCGCACTGCTGGACAGCTATGCACCGCTGCGCTGGAAGCTGTAGCTCTGTTTGGGTGGACGCACGTTGCATGCATGCATTGCCCGCCCGCCTCGAGCTTATGACGGGGACATTCAATAGCTCGAATGTCAGTGCTATCTGGCATTCGATATTCCACCTGCTGCAATCCTCTGGCGCACTTTACTAGTGAGGCATCAGGCACCCGTCGGGTCATGTAGACACGAAGATATTTGTACAGGGACCCGTGCTGACTCCCTGAAATCATCGCAGGGGACGAGCTGGCGGTTTCATTTGTGAAGCAGGCAGATCATAAACCTCGATTGCTGGCCGAGCAAGTCATTATTTCCCGCTGATATCCGGCCGTTTATTAAGAAAATCGCAGGATCTGATTACCGGCCCGACCTTCAGCGATGCAGGTGGAACGACATGGTGGTATCCTATGATGTCGGAGCTTGATTTAGGCAGCTCCAACGGTTCTGTTCTGTCCAGTAAGGTATCTACAAATCGCCAACAACCCCCCATATTCATTATACATCCAGTCCTTCTTGCTCGGTCCCACAAAGGGGAGCTTCGCATATGCCGCAAGCCTCAAAGTATCCGGGTTGAGATGTCCCTGGTACAGGTTATTACGAGGTCTTCTTCGCGGCCGCAGCAGCCTTCTTGGCCTTCTTCTTCTTCGCAGAGTTGATCATGACTACGCTCAGGAAGCTCCCAACGACCGCGCTGATGATAAGGAGAAGGATGACGGGTATCCTGATAGCCCAGACGCGGGGTGGGAACAGGGCTTGTATCGGGTGGTTATCATCGATAAACGGCTATGTGGTAAGAAACAGCGATTAGCGCGTCATTCGGGAGCTGGCAGATCCAATTGAATTCGTAATGATGGCGGGATACATACCGTAAGAAGGGTCCAGACGGTGTAGTACAGGAACACGGTGGATGCGATCAAAAGCATGGCTAAGCCAGCGAGTTTGTCCAACTGCAAAGATGCCCAGTAGGGCAGAGGTCAGATCGAGGCAGATAAGGTCGACGGTGGGGACGAAATACCATCTTGAAGATAGATGCTCTGGTCGCAATCGGGAAGACGGTCTGGATGTCAGGGGGTCGTGGGAGCAGTGTGGTGGTGATGCCTCCTATCTCAAGCCACGAGGGTGGTAATAAGTGTTCGCATCCGTAGACTTGACGACAGTTTAGGCGACGTAGCGCGTTTGTGCAAGTCGAATGTTAGTGATGAGACTTACGCAGTATCCAGCGCACTTTACGGCACCGTATTGGTCTGCCTCCCGCGCCTGTGTCACGCCAAATCCTTTTCCACAGTAGTTGGCGAGTCACACTACTAACGGCTTCATCACTCATCATCCATCGCTGGTTCGCGCGACACCCCCTGCAACCCTCATCACACCTCATCACACCTCATCCAGGAGGCCAGAGTCGACAGGACAACCGGAGTATCCGACGATCATCGCATCCTGCCTCTGATTCAAAATGGACGGCGGCCAGGTCATCGTCCACTCGGCCGTTCGCCTCCCTTCACCGCTATCGCGAGATCCCACGCCGCCTCCCGCGACGTCCTCCAAACGGAAGCGTACCTCGCACTCGCCATCGTCACCACCTCGCGACAATGAACGGCGACGTTCTCCACCGCCCCGCCGTCTGCGCAATGAGTTCGGTCTGCCGGACGTCGATCCGGAACGCGCGGCGGAACGTATCCGACAGCTCGAGGCGCGTACCGCCGCTACGAAGGACGAGCCTGCGAAACCGGCCTTCGATCCTAAAGCCGAGTACGAGAAACTGCTCGCGATGCGCAGCGGCGGAACCTACATACCACCGGCGCGTCTACAGGCCCTGCAATTCCAGATCACCGACAAGTCCTCGAAGGAATATCAGCGCATGGCCTGGGAACGGCTGAAAAAGGCGATCAACGGCTTGATCAACAAGGTCAATACTTCCAACATCAAGAGTATCGTGCCGGAGCTGTTTCAGGAGAACTTGATCCGCGGTAGAGGGCTATACTGTCGGTCTATCATGAAGGCGCAGGCTGCGGCTCTGACGTACACCCCCATATACGCGGCGATGACGGCGATTATCAACACGAAGCTTCCTCAGGTCGGCGAACTGTTGGTGAAGAGGCTGGTCATTCAATTCCGGAAGGCGTTCAAACGAAACGACAAGGCTGTGTGTCTTTCGTCGACTACGTTTATCGCACACCTGGTCAATCAGCAGGTCGCTCACGAACTACTCGCGCTGGAAATCCTCATGCTGCTGCTGATGCAGAACCCTACCGACGACTCGGTCGAAATCGCTGTTGGCTTCATGAGGGAGGTCGGCGCGTATCTTGCTGAAATGTCGGCTAAGGCGAACGAGGCTATCTTCGATGCGTTCCGAAGCATCGTCCACGAATCTTCCATCGACAAGCGTGTCCAGTACATGATTGAGGTGCTCTTCCAGGTGCGGAGGGACAAATACAAGGATAACCCGATCGTTCGCGAGGAGCTGGATCTCGTCGAGGAAGAAGACCAGATAACCCATCAAATCAACCTTACCGACGACGACATCGAGACTCAGGATACCCTCAATGTTTTCAAGTTCGATACGCACTACGAGGAACACGAGAATCTTTACAAGCGGACCCGAGCGGAGATTCTTGGCGACGCGTCTGGCAGCGAAGACGAGGATGGCTCGGGCGAGGAAGAGGACGAGGAAGAATCCGACGAGGAGCAAGATGAGAAGGAGAAGCAACTGCTCATACAAGATCAGAGCAACACGAACCTCGTCAACCTCCGGCGTACCATCTACCTCACGATCATGTCCTCCATCGACTTTGAGGAATGCTGCCACAAACTCATGAAGATATCCCTGCCAGCAGGGCAGGAACCGGAGTTGGTCTCCATGATTGTTGAATGTTGCTCGCAGGAACGCACGTACGCAAAGTTCTACGGTAACATTGGCGAACGCTTCTGCAAGCTCAACCGACTCTGGCAGGATCTTTTCGAAAAGTCGTTCATGAACTACTTTGAAACCATCCACCGATATGAAATCAACCGCCTGCGGAATATCGCTCGGTTTTTCGGTCACCAGCTCGCCAATGATGCCATCAACTGGCAGTCCCTAAGCGTCATTCACTTGAACGAGGAAGAGACAACTTCGTCATCCCGTATCTTCATCAAGATTCTCTTCCAAGACCTAGCCGAGCAGATGACGATGAAGAAAGTCGTCGAACGGCTCAACGACCCCTTCCTTGCCGAAAGCTTCGCCGGACTCTTCCCACGCGACAATCCGAGAAACACGAGATTCGCAATCAACTACTTCACCAGCATTGGTATGGGCGCGGTTACGGAAGGTCTCCGTGAGTTCCTGCAGAACATGCCCAAGCCGGCCACCGCCGCCCTCGCTGTGCCCAGGCAGGACAGCGATGACGAAAGCGACCGTGGACGCAGCAGATCGCGTGGTTCTAGCGTTTCGCGGAGCAGCTACTCGAGGAGTAGAAGCTCGCGGAGTTATAGCTACTCTAGAAGCCGGAGTCGGAGCAAAAGCTACGATAGCAGAGGTTCTGGAAGAGGGCGAAAGGCTAAGAGGCGTAGCTATAGCCGGAGCAGCCGGAGTTACAGCTCCAGATCCCGGAGCTACTCAAGCTCTAGGGACTCGCGGTCCAGGTCCAGGTCGAGAGGGCCCCGGAAAGACGCAAAGAACGATAGAGGAGATGCGCGTCGCCAAAGCAAGGGCAGGGGTAGGAGTTACGACAGCTACTCGAGCCGGAGCAGGAGCCGCTCCTTCTCCGCGTCTAGATCGCCGCCGAGAAAGGCGAACAGGCGCCCGAGCCCGAGCCGCAGCAGGAGCCCGCCGCCAGCCCGAGGTGGCAGAGACAGCTACCGCCGGCGCAGTCCGAGCTACGACGACAAGGCACCGCCCCGGCGAGAGGCGTTCAGAGGGCGGGATCGGAGTCCCGACCGAAGAAGAGGGCAACGGGATGACAGCCGTGGAAGGTCGCCGTCGCCGAGGAGAGACCGTGGAAGCATGGATCTGGACAGGAAGGACGAGCGGCATTCCACGAGGGAGAGGGCGGAAGCCGGGCGGGGTGGCGGCAGGGCCAGGGCGTCGGATTTCTTGTAGCGCGGGAAGACTGCACCATCTCATACTCATACTCACATTCACATTTACATTCATACTATAATATTCCAGGACCGCAGACGGCGTCCTGCATCTGTACACTAGCAGTTCGTGTAATTAATAGCATACGGCATCGCTGTCTCTGAGCGGTCCCTGAGAACGAGCGAATGGACGCATCTTGATTGGATCTCGCGCTGTGATTGAGCTGCCTGTTGCCGAATTAGCGCAGCGTTTAGCGCCCCGCCGGCCAGAACCAATCTGCCGTGGCTGTCGCATCGCTGTCACCAAAATTAGCAGCCTGGCCTAGGAACCCGCCATCGCGGTCCTGCAGGGCAACTTTAATCTGACAGGACGTTCTGCAAGCTGAAACGCGACGCCAGGAATACCATCCGTACCGTACCAGGTAGAGCCCGCGGTGCACTGAGCATCAGCCGGTCCTGCGATCGTCTCGGACGCAGCGGCGGGATTAGCTCGAGTAATTTTGGCTGGTAGCTCGGAGCAATCGCGAGCTCGATCCCGGCGTCGCCAGAAGTGTGAATCATACCTGCAGCCGGGCGTGGTGGCAGGTGGGGCCTGTCGCCGCATAAAAGAAAGCGACCTCCCCGTTCAACCTTCTGGCTCCAGATCCCTCAAACCCCTCGCCACCATCACCAGCATCGGAGGAGAGCTCACCGGCCCCTCCGATATCCGCCCGCATTCCATCTCCCGTCTCTCCCTACTCCTCTCTCCTTCATCGCCACCTTGACGCCGTTTCATACCTCTGGCAGCTAACGACGCCCCTCATAATCCCTCTCCTCCGGCCATCCAACTCTCAGGATATCAACCGTCGTGCATCTTCCACCGACCTCCATCCATTCCTCAGACCAACCCGTCGGCCCGTCACATCTACCCACCATGGAGAAACGGCATCCAAGTTCCTTCCAGCAGCTCGAGAAGCTCGGTGAAGGAACCTATGCGACCGTACGATACACCCCCTGTCGGCTGCTGCGGCCAACTGCGAACAAAAGCTGACATGTCGTGTCCCACAGGTGTTCAAAGGACGTAACCGCCAAACCGGCGAGCTCGTGGCACTCAAGGAGATCCATCTCGACAGCGAGGAGGGAACGCCGTCGACAGCGATCCGTGAGATCTCTCTTATGAAGGAGCTCAAACACGAGAACATCGTCTCTCTACACGACGTGATCCACACCGAGAACAAGCTCATGCTGGTCTTCGAACACATGGACAAAGACCTCAAGAAGTACATGGACTCGCGCGGCGATCGCGGAGCCCTCGACCCCGCTACCATCCGAAGCTTCATGTACCAGCTGCTCTGCGGCATCGCGTTCTGCCACGAGAACCGCGTCCTCCACCGCGACCTGAAGCCCCAGAACTTGCTTATTAACTCGAAAGGTCAGCTCAAGCTCGCGGATTTCGGTCTCGCCCGTGCATTCGGCATCCCGGTCAACACGTTCTCCAATGAGGTCGTCACGCTGTGGTACCGCGCGCCGGACGTCCTGCTCGGCTCGCGGACGTACAATACCTCGATCGATATCTGGAGTGCTGGATGCATCATGGCGGAAATGTACACGGGACGGCCGCTGTTCCCCGGCACCACGAACGAGGACCAGCTGCAGAAGATCTTCCGGCTGATGGGCACCCCGTCGGAGCGGTCGTGGCCGCAGATATCGCAGTACCCGGAGTATCGGAACAACTTCCACGTATACGCCACACAGGATCTCCGGATGATCCTACGGCAGATTGATCCTGTCGGCCTGGATCTGCTGAGCCGCATGTTGCAGCTGCGCCCGGAGATGAGGATCAGTGCCAAGGACGCTCTTCGTCACGCGTGGTTCAGCGACTACAGGAAGAACGCACCGGCTAATGGCGCGATACCTGGTGGTCTGCCGGTTCCTGGACAGGTCCCGCCGGGTGTACCGGGAGGGACGTCGCAGATGCCGCCACAACAGGCGCCGCCACAACCACAACAGCAAGTCATGCAGGCCCAGGTCGCGATGCAGCCACAGCAGCAGTACCAGCAGCATCAGCAGCCGTACCCCCAGCAGTACCCGACGGCGCAGGGATATTAGGCTTATTCCCAACACCCGCAGACGTACGAAGGCTGGCTCTACTGGCGTTGATCGCACTGCGCGCCAGGCTGACAATAGAGCGATACATCTCTTACCCTTCTTCACCCTCCTCTCCTCCTTCCCTTCATTCTCTTTTCTCTCTTCTGTCCCTGTCGCCTTGACGGCTTTGTTCATGTGCATTTTGTTTATTAAACGTTGGCTTTTGTCCCTGTTTACCGATGCTTGCTTTTTGTGCTCTGGGTGTTTATGAGGAAACGGATTGCTGTTGGTAAATGATGCTATGTAGTATTCCTTGATTTCTTCGCAGGGGCATGTATTTGCACACTCCCTTGGCGTGGTTTATGGTAGCCTCGGTGTCTTATCATCGATGGGAATTTATGATGGCTCGGCTTATTGCGTATTTTCTTAGATTAGTCCATCTTGTGTAAGGTAGTGCCGGCTTTGATGTATGCCAAAAGTTTCACAATACGATGCAGTGACGATAACAGCGACGAGAAAAGAGAATCTCGACAACGGAGTGATAGTCAAGAATGCGGGTGCGCTTCTGCCAACCCTGCTTGTAATCAATACCAACTAGACATGCCCTCGATCCAGTACCAGACTCTCCAGGTTAAACATGACGGCAGCTATATCTGATACCCGGGCCTGACGGACAAAGCCCGGAACCCAGTGCATGCCCATGGAGATCTCACCTGAGGCACACTCCCGGTTCAGATCTCTGGGTTCCGGGTGAGTAAACGCCTTCGTCTCGTGAACCTGGATCGCAGTCGGGATATGCAGATGTCTGCCTATAATATGCTTGCAGTGGCTAGATTGCATGAACAAGGTTGTGTGTCTAGACTTGCACGTATGAAAAGCCTTGAGCCCTCTACACCATCTACGCATCAAGACTTTGATTCGAGGTCATGTACAGGTCCGTCCGCAGTCTTGAAAGCCTGCAGCTGCGCAGATGTCCAGGCAATCAAGGCTGGAATTTAGGGAATGATACCGAGAATATGATATAGCTGATATAATATGATATCAGACGGTATATCATAATATCACACCAGATCACGGCCACATCGTCCCATGTCAGTTAATCTGCCCATCCACGCTAGATGATACCGATATATTGTTGGTTGGGATTGATATCGTCTTCTATGCGATGTTTGCTGGTTATCTCCTCGCAAGGCTGAGACTGTCGACGAATTTGTGTTTGCCGTAGCCATTCAGATGCATAGCAGCCTGCACAGGCACATTTACAGACTGCAACTTGTCAGTCTGCAAGTTGGGGAATTTGTGAGAGCCCACATGTGCACTAAGAGGAAGCTGAGAGAGCCAAGATGGCGTCCACTCTGGGTCCGCAATCGCAACGTCCAATGCCCTAAGAATACTGAATTTCTCAGGTTTCTGAGAATTATGTTAGAAAGAATCGATTATTAGTAGCATACCCCAGTCATTTAATATGGGAATTCATTTCAGCCGTTGGAAAAGCCGATGCGTGATTCAGCCCTATGGAATTAAATATCACAAAGCTCACTTGTATAGCGCAAGCTGCGGCCAATTTTGAATTTTCAATTCCGCACTGGTATTATATTTGGACATTTGTAGTCTCGTGTAACGATATACCATACATGCTGAGGTATAGGTGTATATACTTATGTATCGTAGATGTGGATGTAACTATACCCGTGGGATTTGGTGCTCGCAGATGAACGGCTGGGGCACGTCGGGCACGTCGGGCACCCAGCACGAAATCAGTTACCAATAGATACGCATTTATGCACTTGCGTGGATACGTGATCTAGATGCTCTGGAGCGACTGCGACTGCGATTAATTGCAGCCTAGAACACATGCACGTATATCCCATGAACACATTGAATATATGTTCGAGAGTTGAAACTATAGAAATCAAGATTGCCCCAAATATCAATTGCAATTGTGACCAAAGATGCAATTAACTGATATCGTGCCGCCCTCCCAGAGCGACTCCGATCCACATCTTAATCATGTCAATATCCTCGAATGCGATCAAACCGGTTAAATATCTCGGTACCGCGTGCATGGCACCGTCGCCCGTTTCGGCCCCGATTGCGATCTACGTGCTGCATTCTGTCTGCCTGCTATAGGCCAAGCGGCCGGTAGAGGAATATCTATCCACGTCGAGACAGTCTCAATTGTCGCTCAAGCTTGAAAGCGTGCGTTCGCTTGCATAGTGCTGGCTGGCCAGAGCGGCAGCTGTAGTCTAGACGTACCTACACATATACATGGAGCGTTTATCGTTTCTGGATGTATATATCGATGTATATGTTCTCACGTTCTGTACATATCAAAGTATCCAAATATGGAGTCGACGCGCAAGACGTACGTGCAGTGAGGCACCCATATGGCCATCCTTCATTCAATCGGTAACAAGTTTCGGCACTTGCTTGCTAGTGTACTGCGGGGACAAGACGACACAGCGTATATGGGGTGTAGATGCTCCTCTGTCAAGTTTCACTTTTCCACCAGCGGTGCCGATGGACCTTTGTTCACCCCACCAGATGGGCTATCAAATACGTGGCCTCGCTGCCGCCGACGTTTTCATTGAAGCAGCCCGTGAGAGATCTTCGGCCAGATAAGTCGTTATCGTGACCAGATGGGTTCGCCGAAACCCTTCCCCGTGAACCTAGATTCGTCATAAAGGTAACGTGTTCTAGCTCTACAAAGGAATAATTGCTGCTGTTAAAGTCAGCCAAAGCCGTTGTAGATTGAACATTTATAGTGTATAGCTGGCTATCATATTATTCGACGGATCGATATCATGCCCTGGTGCGCGGGGGATCTGATATGGAATATTTTACACCGGATCCATGCCCTTGAATCGTCAGTATACAAGGTCTTGAAGACCGCACGCCCAAAAAAGTTAACATAATAGGATAATAATCTGCTATTGATCTATAGATTACGACGGAGACTGTTTGGAGGCTGCTATGACCTTTAGTATCATTTCTATAATATCAAGCTTACATTCGTAAATTATTGTCTGATTCATTATATCTCGTGTAACGGTGCTTCGTAATATCGCTGGGCTGAATTCAGCTGAAAGCAAGCCCTGAAGTTAGCACATACAACCGAACTGCTATGGTCGTCGAAACTACTACTATTACCCCGTAAGCATCCTTACTAGCTAACACAGCGTGCGCATGTAATGGTCACGCCTCTTAGACTACACTAAACTAGCCTTGACCAGACCCTTATTCTCGCATGGGAACGTCAATGCAGTTGCAGGTCACGTCGTGCATGGCTGCCATGTGGGCGCGGCGGACGTACGCACGTTCGCCTACTGTTGTTGCATGTTTGTTGGTTCGTTGCATGTTGCAGATTCGTCACTGCCGTCGCCGTTGCGTGCGACGCGACGACCATACATAACAAGATGGTGACATGCACGTATTGCGAATCAATCTGTTGACTGACTTTTCCTTGCATCGAGGTTAGATGAACCCACGTTATCTTTATACATGCCGCGTATGCATGCGCATGCCTCAATGAGAGGGAATAGTTCAAGATCAAGATCACAGAACCGTAACCTCGCCGACCAAAAATCAGGAGCGTGCTACAGCCCGACATGGATCAACTCGTCAAACGACGATTGAGATTCCGACAAGGTATGCGTTACGTATCTAGCAGGGCTTCTAGTACGAGCGTGCCTTGTACTGTTCGTAGTCGTGCAGCATACATGCGCGCAGCGTCGAAAACCCGGTTACCATCCTCGACATCTACCTACCTACCTATACCGATCGGTGGGCAGCCAAAGCCATGCGACGCACGCACGCACGCATGCAACTTCCCGCCATCGCACCGGCATCTTATCGCTGAAGTCTATCGTGCGGGACGATACATCACTCGTATAACGTAGCACTCAAAATTCCGAAACGTGCAGGTAAAGAGAAGCGAGGGAGAGGTATCGCCATTCAATGAAGATCGCACGTTGCCAATGCGTGCATGCGGTGTGTATATCTTGCTAGTCGTACAAGAATCAAACAACGGCTCCGTGGTACCTCCGCGAGCCCGGGCCAAGACTAAGAGCGGCGATTCAGCAGACGCACAAGTTCCCTATCTGCGATCTCATGCGACACGCTGCGGAACCGCGATGCAGATACCCTCCACCGCTGACGAACGCGGTGTCGTCGAAACCCGTCAGATCCAATGTGGTTTCGCCGGATTTTCACAGGGTAACGCGAAGCCACGAGTGTCGCCAAGTCCGCGTATGTATGTATATACTCTACAGACAGCGAGGACTGCGTGGAGGCGGTTTGACGGTAGCAGGACATGGGACGATTCTATCCCTCCTTCTTCAATGATTCGCTCCCGGAGCCCGGCCGGGTCGTTAGAATCTCGTCGATGAGGCCCATGTTCAGCGCATCGTCAGCCGACATGAAAAGATCGCGCTCCATGATCCTCTCTGGAGTAAATTATCAGAACTGTCAGCTATGTGCAGGCCGTGGACCGAGCTAAGAAGGTTGTATATCGCTAATTAACTCAGTTGTAGACTGTGGGTGTGACGTACCGATTTCATCGAGTTCATGCGGTTTTGTGAGATGCTTCTGGTATATCTTGTTCAACGACTCCCGTACTCGCAGGATCTCCTTCGCATGTATGGCGATGTCACTATTGGAACAAAAGGGGTTAGAGAATGCGCGGACCCGAGTTATCATACGACGAGGGGTATATAGCTGGACGCCCATACGTTGCCTGCCCGGAGAAACCGCCACCTGCAGCTAGCCCGTTAGCATCTCAGATCTCACCCGAGGGAATTTTCGATGCAGTCAATCTTAAAAGAAAATCAAAAGGAGGACGGGAACGGGGGTACGAACTCGGCTGGTGCAGCATGATGCTGGAGTGGGGGAGAGCAAATCGCCGGCCCTTCTCCCCTCCGACGAGCAGCAGCGAGCCCATGCTCGCCGCCTGCCCCACGCAGATCGTCGACACGGGACATTGTATGTAATTCATGGTATCGTATATTGCAAGCCCTAGAGTGATCATTTGCCAGAACGCGTTAGACTTAACGTTGGACTCCGGCGTGCGTGTGCGTGGCTTGACCGAACTTCTCGACCGATGCAGGAACCACAAGCAGAGAGGATGTGTGGGGGTCGCGCGGACGCAGATATACGCAAGTGCAGCTGCAAGTGCGATCACAAAAGTGGGTGGAGGTCTCTATCTACCAGCTGTTACACTCCCACCTGGGGAGTTGATGTACAGGTGAATTGGCTTGTCAGGGTTGTCGGCTTCCAGGAAGAGTAGCTGGGCGACGATAACGGCGGAAAGGCCATCGTGGACGGGCCCGTTCAAGGTGATGATTCTTTCCTTGAGCAGTCGGGAGAAGATATCGTAGGTGTGCCAGCCGCCAGCCTACGTATATGCGAAGTGAGCGATTGCGCGGGAACGGCTCGTTAGCCCCGGGATGGAGAACTCAAGGCTTCTGCCCGAGCAGGTGATGATCTTCATACAGTCGTTTCGTGGACGTAGGGCGTGGGCACCCAGTCTCGCAGCGGGGGACGGGAGGAGAAGGCGCGGTGGAGCCGGTGGGCGAGCAGCGGAGATTTGGGGAGGGAGACGCGAGATAAGCTACGCGAGGTGGGCCTGCGCCAGCTGCAGCTTGTCGATCTGCCAATGGCTAGTGTTTCGAGGAGAGACGAAGGGAGCAGCGAGGGGCGCATCGTGTCGCTGGCCGGAGGACGCTGTGCGGGTATCGTACGGATGCTGGTCGGCCCTGGGAGACGAGATATCGAATCGAGTGTTTCGAGATATCCGCTAAAGAGATTTTGGGTTGGTGTGTTGGGCGTTGTCGAGACGAATGCGCGAGCCGGCTGTTACACCATTGATTCGTCTATCGACATCTAGCTCTGCGCGGTCAATTGGCTGCGCGAACGATCAAGGGCGCGTCGCACTCGGCTGCACGGGCGACAGATATCGTGCAGCTTGTCCGTCCGACGATAATCGATTCGCTCGCAGACGGTAACTCCAGCCTGACGAAAAGCGCCGAACGCGGTCACGATGCGGTTCGTATGTATCACAAAGTCACATTTCAAGATACCAGGCTGATTCAATATTCTCCCTTGATTTACTCCGGAAAATTCCAAAGAGGGTTGCGCCCCTCATGCGGAATCTTGCGGTCGGACCTGATTCCAGCTAGCTGGATGCCAATATGCGGTCCACGCCGCGGGTTCGATATCAGGCTCCGTCCTCATGCACGCCGCGTCAACCTTCCTCCAAGTTGATCAGACCGTTTGGCCGGCCGTCGTGGCTATCGCTGCCTTTCTCCCAATCCGCATTGTGATACGGAGTACATCGCATTGCATTGTTTTATCGCGATGGAGAACGTACTTTTACAGGGAGGCAAGATATTGGGAAGTGGACCAGATCGACGAACGAAGCTTCGTGCCCCGGCCTTGGCAGCCCTCCATAGCTTCCAGAGCACGGGACGGAATTTATCGCCGTTCCAGGCATCCCTTCAACAGAGGCATGCACGTTGCAAAACGTGGTTAGGAGCTGGAAGGGATCCCTTGCTTTCTTCCACGACTAGACCGAAGACAGGTCCGAACGAATACAAAGGAAGACAAAAAGGCCTGTACACAAGGAGGAGCGGTACGAACGAAGAGCTCAGAAAACCGAGATCAGGCTGAGCGACCGTGATCTCACTGCAGTCCAGCTGCGCTGGTCGACCGCCTCTTTCTTTCCTTCTTTCGGCACGCCATTTCGCGTGATTTTGGCCAACTGTCAACGGCTCTTGTCCGCCCTCCCGTCGAGGATTGCAATTGGTGCCCAGGCCGTACTCCGTACAGACTTCGTACAGACTGCAGGGCAAGTTCGACGGCCGCCTGGCGCCGGACTTTCGGCTTGTGGTGTGATCTATTTCGGCCTCGCAAGAGGAAACGTTTTCCGCTCGTGAAGGGCACAATTTCTACTCTTCGGGCTTCATTTCACCACAAAATGACAAAAGGTTAGGTAATAACACGCAACTGAATGCCCTGCCCGGTGACCATCCTGAGCGAAATCCGCTCGAGGCGACCACTCGAGCGATGTCGTCGACAAGCTGTCACGAATGGCAATAATTATGGGGTAATAGTTATTCCCAGACGCACTCGGCCCGCAGACCAGGAGCGCCTCCCCCGCCAGCTGACCTCGATCTCCGAAGAAATTTCCTGCCAAAAAGACGTTTCTATTACCCAATACCCGGGGACCATCGCCGCCGGAATGGGCCTTCGGAGCGGACGCGAAGGCAAGCCAAGGCAAGCAAGCTCTCGATCGAGACGTGCTAGCGGCGGGGCCAGACGGTGAAGGTTCGAGTCAAATCGACCTCCCCGCCCAAGAGCCAGGTGACGCCAGTTCCTTTCTTGACACTGGGCCCCTGCACAAAAAGCTTATGCCCCGCGGAGTTGTGCGAAGCGTCGAGGTCCCTAGGTTCGTTTTTTTTATCGCTGGGGTGGGTTCGATTTCCCCAGACTTTCGCTACCGTTGCAGACGATGACGCTATTTTCATCCTTTCCCACATGCACAGGAGGAACCGGCCTCTCGAAGCCTGATTTTTGGTCTTCCAATAGCGAAAGAAAAGAAAAGAAGAAAATTTTCTTTCCATCACGGCGCGATTGGAGTGGGACCCTTTGTTATTGTAATATAATATTGCTTTTGCTCTTTCATCCATTCATATAGTGAAGGCTAGCGTCCCGCATGGCTCTTGCGGATGCCTCTGCTTCTGTACCACCTGCGAGCTCGTCCTGCGCGCTGGACGGGGCCCATGTAAAAGTGTATGTAGGCACCCCTCACAGAGCTAGCGGAGGAAAAACAAAATACCAGAAAGAAAAATGGGATGGGCCGTTTCGACCACGGTTCTTCGAAGGTAAATGGAGACGGTGCGACATTTCTTACGAGTTCGTAATTGCAACTGCAAGCCGGCGCCGCGTGTCCGGAACATGCGCTCCCAATGACCGCTGGACGCAACTAAGAGGAACTATATAAGCAGGATCACGGCACTTTGGGAAAGCCCGTAGCATCACGATATCATAACTATCGTCGTCGGCCCTGTTGCCATTGCTTCTGACAATTGCGACTATCCTATCCCCTTGGAGCATCAACTATCACACGGTTGTTCATACACGCTTACATTTAGGACGGCATCTTCCACTGCGAATAACGTCAAACACTCGAGCGATTTCGCCTTGGACGACGAGTGCGACAGCAGAGCGTCCATCCAGCCAAGCAGCCAAGGCGCAACCGCCTGCGAGCGACATCAAGCCGTACCTGCGATACGATCCGATACGGTAGATATACGGGGCACCGTACGGAACTCCGTCTGTCATCTCTGCAGCGTCGGCCGACCAGCCTGACACCCTGCAGCGCCCCATTCGACGAAAAAGACCGCAGCCGAGCTGGCTGTCTGTCTGTCGAAGAGCGTCCTGCACGGTCAGCATTGGCATCTGGCGGCCAGGTGGACGGACGGTTGAGACTCGAATAACTTGATTATCGACTCAAGCGACAAACCGCAAGTGCAAGTTGCAGCCGGCTGGAGCAAGAGTGTCTCGTCCGTCTGGTCTGCAACAGCCCAACGCAACCGCAGGGCCATTCGATTCGCAGTCGGCGGCGGCGAGGCACCCTTGTCGCCTGGCGCTGGTGATGGCCTGAGCTGCAGACGGGCCTTGGGCAATTGATTGATTGATCGGGGATCCAGCCCCGTGGTTCGCTCTTCGAAGCTGCTTGTGGGAATAATAATAGTTCGAACGATACATACTCGGGATCCTGTTTGGCTGCTGCAGGTGCGCGCAGAATATATAAGCAGGCCGGCCTGCGCTTCGCAACTCCACGCTCCGTCCACTGGGGGCCAACATACAAATATACGATATTTCCCTCCTGCGGAAAGGGCCGTTGTTATTTGAAGGTGCGATCCATATATGCATTACCACGAAAGAAAATGCAAAAAATCCTAACACTTGTAGTCGTAGGCATTCACATCATCACCAATCGACGCTTAACTTCACCATTTCCCAAAAGCGTTCTTGGATATCGCCACGAAGAGTCAATCTTCAAGATGGACTCGCGCGCGACTTTCCTGGAAAGACTGCCCTTCGACCTGATAACGCTGGTGCTCCCGCATCTAGACCTCTTCGATATCGCAAGATGCCGCCTGGTCTCTAGAGGGTTCTATCGCCTCTTCACGGACGACTCTGTGTGCAGGTTTGCGCTTAAGCAGTTGTTCCACCATGCGCCGGAGTCCCTCGAGCCATCCGCGGGTCACGTCGAGCTGACCCGCCTCATCGCCAGGACGTCTCGATGGGTCCGGAAAGACCCCTCGAGGGTGGAGAAGGTTTTGGTCGCCAAGGGCAGCGCTGCCCCGACATGTCTGGGCTGGGGTGTCGCTGGAAACATCCTTGCGTACCAATCCCCCTCTCATATCGAAGGCGGCGAGGACTCGGAACGGTCGAAGCTCGTCCTCCGCTGTCTTGACGAGAGCAGAAGGGAGACGTCGCTCGATCTGGTCGACATTGATCCGCTCTTCGACTGCGTCCACCCGGACGAGCCGAACAAATGGAAGCTCTGGATCCCCCAGTCCGCTGACCGGGGCGACAAGTTCCTGACAGGCCAAAAGCAGCTGCCCAAGTTCATGATGGTCGCCAGCCATCCGAGAACCAAAGTTGAGCTTCAGGCCAATCCGCGCGGCGTCCCGCACCGCATCCTGGACTTCCTGAACCGACGGGCGCACACGACTCCGACAACCCTTCACCAGGCGCTCGCCATCATCTCGCTCGACCCCGCGACTCTCGGAACCGTCGTCTGCCACTGGACGATCAACGACGAAGTCCGCTGCTTCGACGCCAATGCGCACTACTTTGTGTACTCCAAGAAGAGCTCGAAGCAAAAGTACAACGTCTGCTTCTTCAACAAGCTCATCCCAAGCTGGCCCGCCGTCCACCGTCCCGCGGGTCTGGAGGACGTCGCAAAGTCCATCACAACCTTCGCCTTCCTTACCAACAAGGAAATCACCGCCCTAGGCGCCGATGTATCCGGCCAGCACCTCTTCATCAGCTTCTCCGCATCCGCCCAACTCGTCGACGCCAGGACCGGCGTCTCTCTCAAGAAAACCGACCTGTCAATGCCGCCTCTCCGCGACACGGTCCCCGCGATGAGCATAAAGACCCGCTTCGCCTTCTTCCTGCCCACCGAAACGACAAACGAGCGCGGCAAGCACCTCACAATAGACCTCTGCTGCCACCTCCGCTACGACGAGGTCAACAACGACCTCATCCAGCACCGCCAGGCGACAGCCCTGTGGAAACTCGACGCCAGCATCCGCGCCGACGGCACCGTCGAGAACCTCGGCTGGCGGCCAGCGTTCATGACGACACCAAAGCTACCCCGCCAGCACCTCCCCATCTCCCTCAACTCGATGACTCTCTCCTCCAACCGCCTGCACGAATGTCTCTCGATCGCCTCCGTCCGCGTCAACACCGAGCAGATGCGCGCCGGCTGCCGCAGCTCGTACGCCTACCACCAACACCGCAACCTAACACTCGTAGGCAGCTTCCCCGGCATCGTCACGAACCTGTACAACGTCTCAATCTTCGACGACGAGGAGGATGGCGGCGACGGCGGCGACGGCAGCGCTAAGAGCGCGAAGTGGCTGCAGCCCACGTCCTCCGTGCACGTTCTGACCCCGTCGGACGCCAAGCCGTCCAATCGGACGACGCGGATTGCGTCGGGAAGGATTGGGGTCAAGGTGCCCCGGCCGACGGTCGACTGTGCGCCTATCGCGGTCGGGTGCGGATGGGTTGTCTTTGCGAAGGATAGGAGGGACCAGTGCTCGCCGCTAAATCTCTATGGGAGAATCGGCAATATCAAGAAGGCGGATGAACTGGTCATCGTTCGGTTCGACTAATTGAAAGAGATGGCTTGAGACTGCTGCTTACTATTCTTACTCTATTATTTAATTCGTGCGATTTCACAATTTGTATATTTATTTTGCGGCTTCGCTCGGGTTTCTTTTTTCCCTGCATGCTGCGTTTGGCTGGCGGCCGGACGATGGTTGATGTTGAAATGTTTTTTCTTGTTTTCCCAATTTGAGCGTCTGCATATTGATGACATTGCGAGGGAGTCTTTGATTATTCATTCTGCGTGGCAAAAATTACTATCTCTTCTCTGCATTCAGGAGGTTCGAGGCGTCATTATGGAATACTCTGGGGAAATTGCATCTTTATTATGCTTCTCTATCATTATCGCTCTTCTAATCATGCATGCATGCCGGATGGCTGTCATCTCTGCTCTTTCTTACTTATGATTGCCTTGTTCGATCGAGCTTACGACCTAGAGTCGAACTTACGCTCGCATACAGGGCTTGGCTGATTGGTTGAATAATCAAGACTCCAAGGCTTTGCTTCGTTACTAATACATGTATTCTCCTTCGTATCAAGAATGCTAATACCTATGCACCGACTTTTGTGCTGAATTCTATAGTTGTAGTATTATAATATTTGCCCTCGACGCCATCAGGTATACACCGCCTAACGGTAGGTGTACCGTCGGGTGTCCCATCCACCACGTATACACACCCGATCCGCATGTATGTACTCAAAGATACCGCACTCACGCACCCTTCGCCTCCCCTTTGACAACCCTCGCCTCAGCCGCCAGATAACCCTCCGCGATCTCGCCGTACGCCTCCCACACGCCATCAGCAGACGGACCCATGATCTTTTCGACTTTCCCTTCCTCGTTCCACCGCTGTCCGATAAGCTGCTCGAACGTCTCGTCGGCCTTTCGCTCAACCGCCCACAGCGCTTTATACGCGGCGCCGAGAGCGCATGCGTTGCCGACGTCGAGCTTGTAGACGCCGTCGTGGCCGCCTAGGACGTCGTTTAGGACGCGGGCCATTGCGCTGTTCTTGCTGCCGCCACCGACGAAGTAGACGCGGCGGGGGCGGGGTGTTTGTTCGTCGAGAAGGGGGCTGCTGCGGATGCGCATGCTGAGGGCCTGCGATTCGAGGATCGCGCGGGCGTCCGACGTCGCTGGCCAGGTGGTGTTGGAAGGCGACGCTTCCGAGATATTGTTGGAACTGTCAATGTGGAATCTGTAGGTACCGGGTTTACGCACGTGCGGGACGATTTCAGGCAGTGGGAAGTAGAAGCCGACTTTAGCAGAGGGTGAGGATGGTGTTCGGCCGAGTACTGGTGTTTCGACGGCGGCCTGGTTGAAGAGCGCCCAGGAGTGGTCTGTGACGCCCGCAGCGGTATTGATCGCATCGCGGATCTTCTCCCGTGCGAGGCCGCCGTTCTTGTAGCAGAGCATAAACATGTACAGTCCCGGTGTCGTCGGGTGGTTGAAGAGGTGGTAGGCCTCCGACGGGTAGTAGTGGCTCGTGCTCATCAGGATGGTGGTGCTGGTGCCCAGACTTACGATTGCGTCTTGCGGGTGCAGCGGCAGCGCGAGGATGGTGGACGGGTTGTCGCCGGTGCTCGGCATGATGGCGCAGGATGCGGGAAAGCCGTACTTTTCGCAAAAGTAGCGGGAGATGCAGCCGAGGTTCTTGCCGCCGTCCGGTTCGACGGGACCGAGCTTGTCGTAGAGGGCGGCCGTGGCGGCATCGTCGGTGCCGGACGGGGAGGCGGCGAGGGCGATGAGTCTGGGGTCCCAGGTGTGGGTTTCCATATTGTACAGGTTCATCCCGCAGACGTCCGAGATGTCGAGCGGCGCGATCCGGCCGAGGAGGAGGGAGGCAAGGAACGAGGAGACGAGAGAGATGCGGCTCGTGGCAACGTATGCGGCCGGCCGGAGCTGGACGAAGCGCAGGATCTGGGGGCCTGTGAAACGGTGGTGGCCGGACGAGCCGGTGGCCTGTGCGAGGGCGTCCGGCCCGCCGACGAGGTCTTCAAAGGTGTGCAGCTGCGAGGAGGTGCTGTGGTCCTGCCAGTTTGGCGAGAACTCCCAGCTGAAGGCGGCCGGGGCGAGCTGCTCGAGCAGCGTTTTGTCCGGCGAGAGGGTCGACAGAATTGATCCGGCATCCCTGGACCAGTATCTGCGTGATATCGCGCGGTCAGTGATTGTGTGTTGCAGGGCAGAAAAATGCAACAGGGGTGAGGTCGTACACGCTGCCGTGCTGCTGGCCAGCGCCGCTGATGCCCTTGACGCGGGAAAAGTCGAAGCCGCGGTTCTTCATGCGCTGGAGGATGAGGTCGAGGGCCTCGATCCACATCGCGACGGGAGCGTAGACTTCATGGTCCGTGTCGTTGACAAAGACGCCCTTGTGCACGCCGTAGGAAGGTAGGTCCGCGTCGAAGGAGACGGCTTCCTCGAAGACGGTTTCCAAGCTCGACTCGATCGCGAGGACTGGTGGAAGTTGGAATTGTTAGCATGCATGGGTAATTGATTGGTGGAGTTTGTCTCAATGGAATGTATGTACCTTTGAGCTGCTGGGTGGAGAGGTCCAGGCCAAGGTAGAGCGGTTCGGATGCCATGCCTCGATTACAACCGATCGATTGCCCGCTAGACACCTGAAGTAGAAAGTTGCTAGATAGAAGTTCTTCAAGCTATGCCCTCCAATATAGTATATATATCTCCCGTAGGTAGTGAGGGCATGGCTGTCTTTATAGCAGCGCTCGTCGGTGTCGCCCCGGCGCCCACAGCCGCGATTTAGGCTAAATGCAGACGGGAAGCTGCGATTGGCCGGACTTGCTGGGCCGCCTTTATCGATAAACGAAGGGCGGCGGGTCCTTGCACACCGTCAGCACCTCCAGGGAGCCACAGGGAGCCAGGGCCTGCAGCTGCGCTTGTGTCATCGGTCGAGCGATCTGGTCTGCTAAGCGGGCCCATCGCACGTATGTTCAGCAGATTGCGCAACGGGGGGGCAAGCGAGGCACCGCCCTGCCGGAGCCAGCACGGCGCCTCGACGCGTCGCCGGAAAGCGCTCACCGAGATGAATTGATCCGTCTCGTTCATCGTGCGTGTGAATAGCTCGAGTCGCGAAGGCATTGGCTCGTCGGTGTCCCGGTTCAGCGTCTGCGGTTTCGATGGCGCCGGCTGGCTTGTGGCTGCAGCTCGGCTCTTCTGAAGAGAGAAGAAAGAAAAAAAAAATTATTTACGGGGAGCTGTGTTGTCGGGTCGTCCACCACCTTTTGGGCATCCCTGGCTTGCCTGCCTCTACGTCCCCCATCCACCTTCTTCACCTCCCCCATCATCGTCGCCTTCATCCCCAGCTCATCCTTCCCTCGCCGTCGCCCCTCCGGTCTCTAGCTGGCGCTCCATTGCAAGGCGGTCTCAGCCGTCTTCCAATCCATCTGGGGATATCCTTTCTCTTCCTCTCTCAACACCAGCATCTCGTTGCTGGTTCCTAACGCCAACCACTGGACTAGGGTACAGCAAACAGCAGCATTCACGGATCTTCCCGCCCTCCCCCTTCACCCCGGCTTCCCGTAGCCACCAGCAATCATGAGCAAACCATCCACGTCCGAGTCCGCCGCCTCATCCCCCTCGGACTCCTCAACCTCTTCGTCCCGAAAACGCAACCATGAAGCGATCTCTCCGGTACACCGCTTCCCTCCCGACAATGCTCTTATGTCCGAGACCGGAGACACTGACGATGAGGTGGAACCCCAGCACCGTGGAGCGGACATCCTCCATAACCACCTGATCATCGAATACATCGTCAAATACCTGCCCGATGTGATGGACATCATCCATCTTCGCCGGACATGTCGAAGTGTCGCCAGAGACGTCAAGCACTATCTCGTCCGAAACGCCAGCTCCCTCGACTTCTCGACCACGCCCGGCATCCACGACATCCACATTCGCAGGTTCTTGCGCGGCGTCTCCGATGCCAACCTCGACCCCGGCGCTTCGTTTAAGTTACAACAATGGAGCTGCCTGACACACCTCGATTTGAGCAACACTGGGATTTCTGAGAAGATGATGGCCAACATTATCATCCAGACGTTCGACGGTATCAATCATTCCGAGTTCGTCTCCGGCTTCAGTCCGGGCTCCGAGGCCAATCCGGAATGCTTCATGCATCTGGAGTCGATCACCGCTCAGAAATGCCCTGGATTCAACGTGGACATCATCCTTTCTCTTCTCCAAAAGCTACTCTTCAAAAGGCTGGACAAGTACTGGGAACAGGAAGAAGCCGCTGTCGGGGGCGCCTGGCAGGTTCTTCGACAGGTCAAATCTCCCATCGGGTCGCAGATTTGGCGTGGCCCTCTTCCCGTTAATTCCGAGGAGCTGGACAAGACCGGACTGGTCGGTTACACTCGCCTCAAGAAGTTGTATCTCGCCAATAGCGGTAAGCTCGCTGTTGAGAAGAGGATATGGCAGGGCGTTGAAGAGTACTGGAATGAAGATCAATGCCCTTACAACCACAATGCCGCTCGATACCTCTGCATCACGGGAGCTCTCGGCCTGGAGACGGAGCTCAGGTTCTGCAACTCCTACTGCGACTCCCACAACGTGTTCCTTTGGGATGGATGGACGATGGAAGACATCAGCGGCCTGGAGGACGATTATTCTCAGATGCGCACCCACCATAACATCCACAAGCAGATCAAAATGGAAGGCATGAGCAAATTCCCTCAGCTACGATACGAGAATCCTATTCCGCGTATGCCTTGGGAAACCCGCATCCAGCACACGTCCGGTCAAACCTTCTACTTCCCGGGATCCGGCGCCGATCACAAAGACCAGCTCCATATCGACGACATCAGCCTGAGTATGACCTTACTGTGCGACTCGACAATCGACAAGCTGGTATCGCACTTTGAGCGATATCCCAAGGCGGAGAAGCGACACGCCCTCAACAAGATGACCGGTGTCAACTGGGAGAAGCCCGAAGGGTGGGAGCACCCTGACCCACAGGGCCAACGTGCCGAGAACGAGCGCTACTTTGGATACATCTTCCGCTACTGCCTTAGGGAACGAAACTCACATCTTCACCATTGGGCGATGCCGAACGCACCCCGAACGGACCTGACGACGGGACCGCCCTACCCGGCTTTGCCAGACTTGCACATGAAGCTCACCGAGGTGGAATACGTCATCAAACGCATGATGCGGTGCCCGTTGCCGCGTCGCCTGTGGGTGTCGAATCTGCTGAATCCAAACGTGGACCATCATTGGTGGGACAAGCGCAATGTTGCGATGCTCGAACACCCGCGCGGTCTTTGCGACAACTGCGAGCGAGAAGTCTGGCTGTGTCCGCAGTGCAACCGCAATCAGAAGGCATTCTGTGCCGAGTGCATGATCATCCGCGGGGAGCAGACCAACACTAAACATCTCGCCGAATAGACGTCTCTCGCCGTCATATTGTTTGCGTTCTCTCTCTTCTTCATCACGGTTCCGCCTGAGATTTTCTTTCCTTGTGCATTTCGTACGCCTGAACCTCCAGGTGTCACTAGCTAGCATTTGCGAACGCATACATGGTGTCTATACGCGCCACCTTTCGCATGTGTGTTCTTTCCTTTGTCTACAGCGGGGCATGTGGTAATCTGTTTTATACGATTAATGCATGGCGTTCTTGACTGTACTATCTTTTATTCGACATCCATGTCTTCAGGAAAGACTGGCGGGAGGAATCATTTCCCTTCTATCTTTCTTTCTTCGTTCTTTTTGACTTTCTTTCTTTCTTCATTCCTTTGGATCTCTCGGCGTCGTGCATAGTGGAACTTTTACCGGTTCCACCGCGCGAGGGTATCTGTATTTTTTTTTCCCGGATGCCGTATGCCGGGAGGGCTCTTCGCGAATATCTGGGGACGGGTACTCTCGTCTACGACTGATTTTCTTTAGGGAAGCTACTAGATCGTCTGATGTAGTACTACTATTGAAGAAAATCGTTCCTCGAAGCCTGCCTGTCGGGTGCGGTAGATCAGATCAGATCCGCTTTACTAGAGTCAGATCTTATAGTCTGGATGCATGACGACCGTCCGTTGTATTCTGGTTTGCAAATCGACGGCCCCCCTCGATGTTGATGCTCATCGCCTTTGTCCTCAGTCTTAATCTTGGCCATACATACATTTTCGACCGGCCGGACAACACTGCCGGTCTTATCATCGGGTCATTTTTTTGCATGCATACATGCATTTGTTTATTCCCCATCCCGGGATTCTTATTTCGCTGCATTAGAAGTTCGTTGGGGCGTTATTCAGGCGGTGGATGTTGTATTTTAGTTATAGGATATGCTTTAATTCATGGGATGGGACGGTTGGGAGGTGGGGTTGTGGGTACCGGCGATAGACAGGATACGATCGATTTATATTTACTATTCTCTGGGCTTTCTTAAATGTACATACTTCGATTGGGCGTGTGAACTTGAATCAATCCCGATGATTTGATGAATACGGTGGAATACATTAACAAGTATATACGGTAGTCTAATATATCAGCATGCATGCTACGGAATCAAACTCTACAAGGGTTGGTTCAGGAGGTCTCTGCTGAACAGACCTTCCTCAACGGCAGCCCTGAGGACAGCGCGTATCCTGTCCGCGGCGATACCGCTCTGTATCAGACTCTGGATACCCTCCGCGTTCCCATCCTCCCAGCGGATAAGCGCCTCTTTGATCCGCGCCTCCTCTACCACTTCCTTCACCTTCCCACCTTCCACGGCGCCGATTAGCCCACTTGAGCTCGCGGCGACGGCGTTACGGCAGTAGACGCTCGCGTTCTTGCGTAGCAGCGCGCGGGATGCGGCGTCGACGCCCGCGACGGGGATCTGTGCGCGCAGCAGCTCGAGGTTCGCGCGGGCGAGGTAGACTTCCGCGCGGGATTTCTCCGGCGACAGGTCTGTTGCGGCCTTGAGGTCTCGCGCGGCGGCGCTGCCGAGGCGCCAGGCTTGCGTCGGTTGACTGCTGGCGATGGCGGTGGCGAGCGCGGTGTATGCTGTCGAGCGGTCGCAGAGGCCCATCCAGGATGTGGAGAGGTCGATTGTGCGCTGCGTGGTGGCGGTATTGTCGGGGACCGGCAGGGTGACGGGGTGGAATGCGGATGCGATGACGGTTTCCCAGTCGTCTGGCGTGGTGAGGGCAAGGTGGTAGCGCAGCTCGGCGAGCGCGGTGAGGTAATTCGCCCGTGCGAGTGCCGCTTCCATTTCCCGTTCCGCGAGGACGGTCGCGTCGATGTCCACCTCGCGGTGAAGCGCGCCCGCGAGCGGGAGGATGTAGTTTGCGAGGGTGTCATCGGCTGTAGCCGTCAGGGTATGGAGATACGCTTCCGTGAAGAGGGTGGATGCGCTGGCCGCCCCGCCGAGGCCGAGGATGCTGGTGTGTACGTCCAGCATGGCGAGGGTGGTGTCCAGCAGGGTATCCGTCGTCGTCGGCTCGACGATGGCGGCCCACTGTGTGGTATTCCCGTTGCCGCTGCCGCTGGACTGAGAACTCGCAGCGGATGACCGCCTGGACGGCCGCAGTCTGACGCCGCCATCGTCGGCATCCATGAGGACGTCATCGCCATCGCCGTCGTTCTCAAAGGCGGCGGTCTGTGCTAACGTGGCTTTATATTCCCGCTCCTGTATCGCGAGACATTGCTGTAGGATCTGCCAGGCGGCTTCGAACGCTTCCTTCGCGGGTAGGAGGCGCTTGAGCTCGCTGCCGCCGTCGTCGCCGTCGGCTGCTTCCTTGTGCGCGTAGAATTCGCCGAGGCTGCTGAGCGTCTGTCCGTAGTTGAAGAGGACGTCGGAGCTGTCCCGCTCTAGCTCGTTGCATTCCTTATGCGCTGCGACGGCGGCGAGCAGGCGGTCCTCAGCTGTAGAGCCGGGTGGGAAGAAGCTGCTCGGCAGCGGCAGCTGGGTGAGCGTGTACAGCAGTCGCGCGCTTTATATATACGATCGATTGACCCGTCCGTTAGAATATTCGGCATGTAATTGGGGTCGACGGAGGGTACAAAGGTCTCGACGAACCGGTTGTAGCGGGCGTCAAAGCTGTCAGGATACCGCGCGAGCGTCGTTTCGTACGCCGTAATAGCCTGCACGAAGAACCTGCCAGCCTGATATCGAGATTCTATCAGCAAATGATATCGTACCGTCTGCCATACAGCAATTGAGGGAGATAACGTACCTTGGATACGTCGCCGCTCCGCCATCTCTCGCCGCTCTCCTCGAGCTCGACGGCGACTGCAACATTTTCGAACAGTTAGCGTAGCGGACAAGGCTGGTAGATCCTGCAGTACACCCCACCGGCAAGGTACTCGTCCACGGTCTCCGGCGCCTGCGAATGAGAAATACGTGAGCATCGCGACCAATCGGTTCATGAAGCATTGCGGCGGCCGGCCGGATAAAATGACCGGCACTGGTGTCCAGCGTACCTTTGGCGTCTTTTTCCGGCGGGCGGGCGGCGGGAACGGGCGTTTGGGCATGGTTGAAGTGTCGTTTGTTGGATTTAATTTGGCGAGACAACGAGCGGAAAACTTTAAACAGATCTATCGGGATACACTCAGGCCAGGCCAGACTGTCGACGCGCCAAACTGGCGGCCGCTACCATTTCTGGGTAAGTGTGCATGGAAAACGTATCGCGGAACATGAGCATGGAAATAAAGCGACTCGCTGGACGTGTTACTTTTGCGTGTTATCTGAACGAGGAAGGATCCTAGGAGACTTGCAGACATTACTGCTACCTATCTTGTTAACGACATGACATCGCTCCAGTACAGGTAAGCAGGCATTGAGCCTCCTAGATGGCGAGGAAGATACTCGGCAAGTATTCGAACACTTCGGGAACTTGCAGAATTCTCCTCGGAACATGAGATAAGGAAACAGAGATAAAAGCCTGAAAAAGAAAAGGTAAGATATTGACCTTGGAAAGGAAAGGAAAGAGATCAATCCTGTGCGAGGTAAGGAAAGAAATCGATCCCGGAGAGGATAGGAAAGGAAATAAATCAATAACCCTGGACAAATGAAAAGAAAGAAATGATCCCTAGAAGTAGAAAAGGTGAAAGGAAAAGGTCGATGAATGCATTATGAGGAGAAATCAAAGGCTTGTGAGATCGAAAGTTAAGGAAGATACGCCCCAGCGGCGAGCACAAGGTTCTTCCTGGTGAACTTGACAGTGTAGACGGGGGTCTTCTTCGTGTAGTAGACAGCAAGGTGATCGTTCCTGCGTCGAAAGTTAGTAAATTAGGAGTGACACAGGCATTCGATACCGGATATATACTCACGTTGCGACGACCTCCTTCTTGTCCTTACGCCCCTTAACACCCAAGCCTGGGAGAGCAGTGGCACCGCTGGCGGCAGTCAATTCAACCTTCGTCGTGGAATCGCCAGGGAGCCCGCCGATGCCATTGATGACCATTTCAGCGCCGACAGTTCCGGTCCCAGCAGCATTGTTTCCCTTGTCTTCGCCAACGGACCAGACGCGAATGGAGCTATCAGCTGAGCCGCTAACCAAGACTTGACCCTCGACGCTCCAGCTCAAGTTCCAAATGGGGACGCGAGCGTGTCCGCGCATGGTCTTGATTCTGCGACCCATCCCGATATCCCAGATGTTGATCGTACCGTCATCGGCTCCAGAGGCGAGGTACTTGCCGTTCGGAGAGACTTCCTGGCATCTGACAGGAGCGGTGTGGCCGTTGAACAGTCTAACACTAGTACCCTGTTGCATGTCCCACATACGTAAAGTCTTGTCAGTGGATCCGGTGAAAACGTATGCGCTGTTCGGGTGCCAGGCGACGCGATTGATGCTCTCAAGATGGCCAGCAAAGATTCTGACCGGGGCAATGTGCTCCGCTGACCAAACTCGCGAGGTTCTATCCCAGGAGGCCGTGGCGAAATAATGTCCAAACGGGGCCCAACGAACATCCCAGACCGGGTTGTCGTGACCCTTGAAGGACACCAGAGCAGTGTAGGTCTTCAAGTTCCACAATTTGACCGTCTTATCCATCGAGGCGGATAGAAGCCACATGCTATCGGGGCTGAATGAGACTCCATAGACGGGTCCCGCGTGACCAACCAGGCGTCGGGTGGTGCTAACGTTCTCGTTCTCAGACGGGTTCATCGAGACCAGTTGCTCATTATTCAGCGACCAGAGCCTGACGTACGACTCTGCGTGCGAAGTTGCACAGCGAGTCTCGTCGTCGTTGAACGCAACACGATGCATGTTGTCACACGTATTATGGAAAGTGTACGTCAGGACGCTCGGGAGAGGACCAGTCATAGCTGGACCTTCGAGACCGGGCTGGTTCCTAGCCTGCACAGCAATATTGTCCAGGCGGTACCTGTTACGGTAGTCCTTGACGTTCCTGATTTCCATATCAATGTCAATCTGCCTGTAAGGCGGGAGTGGGATGGCGTCTCTCATTGGAGTATCCTCACTCTCCTCCCGCTTGATGTGGCGTTGGAACGTTTCCAGAAAGGTTGGACCAGATGCGGTGCCCAATTCCGCGTTACGCTCCTTCTCTTTGGTGTCTTCGAGCCCCAATTCATACTCGACGTCAGCGATCAAGTCCTTGTCCATGGGCAGAAGACCCAGCTTGACAGCTGGAAGTTGCTTCGAGGGGGTGGCGTCTTTGTTGAGATTCCCAGGGATCCCCTCGTTGTCCCCGAGCATATCATCATCGCCGGAGAACCCAAAGACGGGTGCGCGGTCGACTTTGTAAAGGACCGTTCGTGTGTTGAGGATCGTGATGACAGGGTCCCCAGCCGGATCCTCATGCTCAGTGAGGTGAGCCATTAGGAGATTGTGAGAAGTCGCAGTGAGTGTGACATGGTACTTATTCTCGAGGTACTTTCTCGACGTCTTGTTTTCTTCGACTTGGTCGGGGAGGTTGATTGTAGACAGGACATCGAGGTCCTGGACGTGTTTCGTTTGGAATTCTTGCTGATTGGCGTCGAAGAATTTTTTGGCCTCGGCGGCATGCCCCGTTGCCATCAAATGGAGGTAGATGTGGACGAAAACGGGAAACAAGACGCGTCGGAGCTCCGGCTGCACGCAGGTTGATTAGAAGCTATTCCGGCAGAAGTGGATAAGACGACGTACCTTATAGAGGTCGAGAGAGTTCTCGACAAACGAAAGGAGACGGGCTGTGTCAACAAGTTAGCTAGGTCACTTCCGTCATCGCCATCATGATCGTAGGGCGGTGGGGACATCGCTGCTGCCGTCACTTACCGTATGCCTTGTCGTAGATGGCAAACTTGTCGTCCTTGGATCGGGTCTTCCCGTCGCTGTCGATGGCTGCCATCTCGGCCCGTAGCATCATTTCCGTCTTCGTGTATCCCTTCTTGCTCAGGTATTCGATCACGATATTGTTGAGATTTTGCGAACTGGCGGGGGCGGGGACGGAGGTTGATGGTGTGGGTGGGGCGGCATTGCCAGCAGCAGAGCTTGCTGCTCCTGCAGCACCGCCCGTCGATGCCATCTCGGCGGTCGTGGCTGCTCTTTGCAGGCCGCAACTCCAGACTAGGGCTCGGGTTCCGTTGACTGCAGTATCGGTCTCTCCGCGATCTTGTCGTCCCGCGTCGCCGACTAGTCTTCTTGAACGATTCTAGATTCCTACCATCACCAACAGCCGAGTTAGCCACCGCACTCCACCGGACAAAGCCAGATACGAAGACAAGCACAGGAGGGCAAGGACATCAGGCGCCCATGAACAGGTGAGGTTGCATACCTTCGAGAACGCGAGCGCAGTAGTGAGGTCGAGTAGCGATTGATTCGTGATTGGAGAAGACGCGACTGTGGACTGAGGTGAATTTGGCTAAGCGAGTGTATTCCGCCAGGGCCCTATAAGAATGCCTGTCAGCGGAGCTTGTCGCGGCCGCCCAGAAGCGCGGATACAGACAGCTCCACTCTTCCTCAGGGAATCGCGGGAGAGTCTATAGCACGGCGGAGGCCGCCGCACTGCATCGCCCGTTGAAAAGGGCGGGAATCGCGAGATCGAGATCCGATTCGATATGCACCTCGGGCTGTTGGGCCTCAGGTGACTTGGCACCCACGGGCATGCGGACGAGTCAGATCGAAACGCCAGTACATGTGCCTGCTTCGGGCGCAGATAACGCGATAATGCACATACGGCTGGGCCTCGGTTCTTGGCCCGCATTACGAAGTTCTATGCGTATGGAGGACACTATCGGACTGTCGGCTCGTTCATGAGATGCTTGTAATACCCGTATTACAAACGGCCAGGCAGACTCGCAGTCACCATATCGATGGCTTACTTGTACATCAACAAGGTTTCCGCCATGCCGGCTCTCTGACCAGGACGCTGGTCTTCGCGACGTGGCCGATTCACGTTCTTTTCCTCTTTTTGCAAGTCTGGATGGACTACCGACAGGGTGGGTCTGGTCGTCGACTAGCATTCTGAAGGTCAGCTAAGCTGGCGAAGCGAGCCAGACTTGCTATCATCCGATCCAGTTATAATTCTATCTGCTTCCTATCGCCCGTATAAAGTCCCCAACGAACCAACGAACAAGCCACGCTAACATCTGCATCGGAGCCCACATTCTCGGCGGAAAGGTATTCAACATCGAGCACAAAATTTTTACTCTTTTCTCCACCCCCCTCCGGATGTTTTTCTAACGGCCTACAATCCTCGTAAACAGCTGGTCTAAGCTTGACGGCAGCTCATACGTCACACACCCTCAGCTGCAACACGCTGGCCCGCCGACCATGTCAACCTCGCAGGAGCCCAGCAGCAGTAACGATGTCGCTATCGAGAGCGCCTCCAGCTCCCCTCCTCCATCTTCCCCAATTTCAGAGAGGGGGTCCTTCATCTCTCCGACCATCTCCCGCTCTGGCTCATTCGTGGGGTCATCCAAGGATGAGGACTGGGAAGGTGCCGCACAGGTCGACAGGCTGACACTATTCGACCTGCTTGACAACCTTGCTCTCCCGTCGCTTGCTCTAAATCAACGGATCGAGAAGTGGAATAGAACTCTGCAGACCCAAAGCGAGACGTTCAAGAAGCAAGGGAAATACGTGAAGGAGACCTACGATAAGCAGAAGGAGCGGGTGTTCAAAAAACGAGATGTGGAACTTGACAAGCTGCGGGCACGATATGGCAAGAATGTCGACCAGTTGATGAAACGATGGCAGGATCAGAAGACCGTCACTTTGCGTGAAAAGATATCCTTTGTAATGGGCGTCAGCAATATCTTCATCAGCGGCTATCTCCTCGGTGGTTACCCGTATGTTCCTCCGATGTAGCCCCGTTGGTCTTCTAAACGCGTGCACGCTGACGGTTTTGAACGAACAGAGACATGCTGCATTGGTGGTATACCCTGCAGATGGTATACTTTATGCCGATTCGCTTCTACACATACCACAAGCGCGGGTATCACTATTTCCTCGCCGACCTCTGCTACTTCGTCAATGTTCTCTTACTCTTTTCCATCTGGGTGTTCCCGAACTCCCGCCGACTATTCATTAGTGCCTATTGCCTGTCTTACGGCAATAACGCCTGGGCGATTGCCATGTGGAGGAACTCCTTGGTCTTCCATTCGCTCGACAAAATTACTTCCTTGTTCATTCATCTCATGCCGCCTGTTGTCCTCCACTCTATTGTGCACCAGGACGCCATGCAAGGCCAGATGTTTGCGCTCGAGCGGATTCGGAAAGAAGGTGGCTTCAGTCTATTGGAGATGATCGGGTGGGCATCCGTGCCGTATCTCTTCTGGCAGGCTTGCTACCACTTCTTCATCACGGTGCGGAGGGCGGATAAAATCGCTGCCGGTCGACCAACGTCGTTTACGTGGTTGAGGAAGAGCTACTCAAAGACGTATATTGGCAAGATCGTGTTGAGCTTACCGGAGTCGCTGCAGGAAGTCGCCTTCATGGGGATTCAGTATGGTTATGCCGTATTGACAATGCTGCCAGTCCCTCTTTGGTTCAATTCGAGGTTGTTGAGTGCCATGTTTATCTCTATTATGGGATTGTGGAGCGTTTACAACGGGGCAACCTTTTATAGTAAGTCTGCGTCAACTGCACTAAATTTGGTACCTCACTAACACCCCTGCTTCAGTCGATGTATTTGGTAAACGTTTCGAGAAGGAAATGTTAGCTCTGAAGAGAGATATCGAAAGAACCCAAAGGACTCAACCGCCGACTCCCGGCCATGAGCAACCCGTCTCGCCGGAGTACAAGAGCCCTACTAGCAATGCGTCGACAAGAGACGAGGCACAGGATTCGAAAGACGCGGGCCTCTCAACTCTGGAGCCTCTTCCTCCTTCAGCCGCTGACCCTGGCCTGCGGCAGCGGGTAACCAGCGGTATCACACACGACAATCCTAGCAGTTGATACCTTGTTCCGAGAGAGAGGAGGGGAGGGGGGAAATGGGGAACAGGCGCGACGTGTGCGTCAGGTTGTCATTTTTAGCGTAGGGGAGTTATTTGAAAGGCCATTTGCTTCTATTTTATGTGTATGGAGTCCAATGTCTGGTTTCTTTCAATTCCTATCTATCGTGTTGAGATAGTTACATAGGGTTGAAAGTAATCCCAGCCTTTGTTGTTTCCCGACCTGCTGTTTTGATATTTCTCCTTTCCTTGACCTATCGTAGGTGCAACTATCATTGACTAGCTTGCTTTATTTGTGTTGGAGTTTAACGTTTGTTGCACGGAGTTAGACAGCTAGCTGGCTGCGGAGTTCATGTTATTGGATGTGATAATGGCCATCTTATTTGCGGAGGTCGTAGTTGTGTGGGTTGGCTGTGTATTATCTTATCGTACCGTGGCTTAGTGGTTCTGTATCGTGTAACCTAGGGTCGTAGATTCGTAAATTTAACGTCTGATGGTTTGACATTATAACGGTGGTCCAATCGATATCGTGAAAACATCTATATCTGATATCTTGATGATTAATTTTTAGAGCCGGTGGTGCGTCTGAGCTCCCGCACGCCTGGCCCTGAGCAAAGGTGTGTCAGAAATCAAGGTCACATCCCACCAAACTTCTCTCCGGGTCCTTGGTAGACCAATGCCGATATGGCTCGACAGGTCTTTCAATTTTTTATATTGCTAATCAGCTGAGGTGCCAGATGCCGGCTCGCTGTTTTGAAGTTTTGTTTGCCCGCTGGCGGCCAGCAAGTCTGGCCTCCACACACACACACACACACACACACACCAGTGACTGCGATTCATGCGCGAGCTCATATTACAACACAAGGGTACGCTAAATACCACAAGAAAGAGAGCATCTCGTCGGGACAGTCTATCTTTTGCTTGGGATGGCTATGATTGTATTAACGATCTCAGTGGAAAGGCCTGTAATCAGTGGAATGAAGTAAAAATACATCTGCGTAGGACAATACGCTGCTTAGGTTCAATTTTGCATCGTCGACTATCATTTACGTGCCACCGTGCACCTGATCATTATACAATCTGTAACGTCTATCTCATGCATGTGCACAAAATTTAAAATGGAATAGCTTAGATTTAGTAGCTTCACTGACTCCGCTACTATTTTTGGCTTCCGCGACGGCCAATATGGAATGGCAGGGTTTGATACAAAAGTACCTTCCGTTGAGATGTGGAACCCCGGAGCTTGGGAAAATTCCAACTCTGTGATCGAACTTTCCTGTATACATCGTCTTGAGGGACTCATCTTCATACTCCAGATTCACCTCGTCGACAAGGCACATTTGTTTTTTTCTGCTGGGCCCATGCTTGGTATAGATCCAGTCTCAGGATCGGTATTTCTCTATATCATAACGTAAATTTATTAGCTAACTTTTGGAGAAAGCGGGTGTCATCGCATCTGGGGGAGTTATACCAAGATCGCAATGCCTTCTTGAGCATGATGTCGACTAATGCTCGACACGTGGCTCTCTATTGCTTCAAGCTAATAATAATATGGAGAATTATGAATTCCTTCGAGCGAAGGGGAACCACGATGTCATGCTATGCTATGGTATTTAAAGCTTTAGGTATGATGGACTGTCATCGAAATCCTCGTGGAGGTCGAAGGGTTGTAGCGTACCCTGTCTGGTCATAGTTTTGAGAGACTTGGTCCTGGATTGACAGTTGTTTCCAAGGCAAGCTTTACCATCTCAGAAACCGTTTGAACGTGTTTGTCATCGCCATCACCGAAAGCTCGCTTGAGTATGCTGATGAATGCGTTAGCGTGAGGGCCGGTTTATCATCTTCCTTGAATCCCTCGAAGGTGGGCTTGGTTTCCGGAACTCACGCTGATTGTGATAATCAAGAGAAGAGCGAGTAAAACGAATGATCTTTGAGATGGAGTGCCTTCTGCTTCGTTTCGCAAATGGGTGTCTGGAGCGAGAGCTTGGCTATGAAGGACGATGAGTGGTGCTGAGGTTGTGAGATCAGTACTTGTGGACCAGCAACTATAGTACCTCAGCTCAATAGCTTTTACCAGCAGCTGAACTAAACACAGCACACGACAAATATGCGAGAACCGTATCCACACACGATACATTAATATATAACCAGCGCTAGCAACGATCTTAAAGGCCGAAGATTATATAATAAGCTTTGCATAGTTGCATCAATCTGATCTTGTAAACCAAGACCTGTAAGCAGCCTGTTAGTCATAGTCTTGCTTAAATTTCACAAAGATGGATGTTTCTAGACATCGAACCAAAGTTTGCCAATCCATGCCAGAGAGTCTTCAGGACTCTGGTAGTCGAACACGAACAGGACAGGGGAACGAGTAATTAACGCATATAGTAAATTCGACGAGACCTTTTATCCTGAGTATAAACCTTTGAATCACATGTATCATGATCTTCCGAGCAGGCTAGACGCAAATTTCAACTTACGCTAGCGCTTGCAGCTGCGCACTCGTCTTCAAGTCAGGAGTCGACTACTGCCTACAGTTGCGCATGCGCAGCTGTGCAGGCTCGGGTGCGCGTGTGTTTAGGCTCCTTGGACCACTACCTAGTGGAAGCCACGGTGGAAGCATATGATCCTTCACTTGTGATTGTATGCGAAAGCTCCCTGTCAAAAATGCCGTGATACTTTCTCACGGGAAGTAAGTATGCACATCAGTAAAGACTTACTTAACTATCCGCCCGAGTACACGTGTATACGCATATGCGCAAGAGAATTCTGGATCGGAATTAATACGTTTCTCGAGTCAACTGCGCCTCGACGCGACGACCGGTAGTTTTCTCCAGCCTAGTGTGATATATCAATTAATTGTTGGCCGGTCGTGCGACCTAGTCGACCTGCGTAAGGCTCGTCTGAAAGTTTATTTATAGTCTGCGATCCGAGTATCGAAGTGCCAGTTCATCATAAGAGGACGTACGACGTGTCCAAAAAGTAAGCTAGCCAGTCCATTTTTCTACTTAATCAAGAACGAAAATGTGGATTGGGATGCTAGAACATTAATTGTAACTGATCCCATTACCCATTTTTTGTAGCATCAATTTACATACGTATCAGTGATGCAGTATACTGCAGTAGTGAGTTCAAGGTAGGGGTTGCAATTGGAATTCGAGGTACGCCTCGTTTCGAGCATGCAGTGTTGGTCTGTGCATCCGCTTTCGGATTCGAACTTGGTATACCGTCTGCACGTTGCATGCGGGATGTGCATGCATCAACATTGCATATATACCTGCGTATAGGCATCGATACACGATCGAAGCGCGTCAACTTGAGCTCGAGGTGTAACTGCTAAAATCTCCAAAACCTATCCCACTAGGTCCCACGTCCCTGGATCCTTGCTCATGTTAGTATCTGAGCAGCCTTGCCATGTCAGAGACCCAGCTCCTGCATACGGTAGGTGCATGAACAGCTGGCATTTTGCCCACAACTTCCGCGCTTCAAGACTCTTCCCCAGACGACCCATCCGGAAATATACGATTAAATGACCGGGTGTTGGCCGTTGGCAAAAGCAAGACCTATTGCAGCAGAAACACTCAGGATTCCCCATGATCGATGAAGCGCCGGTTCGGCTCACAACTCAGGCGAATCGAACCCTCAGAATCGGGTCAGCACAGATCACCTGCATAGGCCCCACGCAGTCGTCAAGCGAATTTTGTGAGGGGTCTTCATCCCAAATGTTTTTACAGTAACCAAGGTTGCAAATGCGCCGAAGTGGGCAAAGAACGCGAGAATTAGGATATCGGTAAGCCTTCCGTTGTCGGTTGGGATAATGGCCAACAAATCAAGTAGGGGCATCGGGATGTGTCTCGAGACAAGTCGGGATGAGACATAACTATAATGATAGCTAGCGGCAAAAAGTGTGGCGGGTCAGTCCTCACTCCAAAAGCGAATGCGAGGATATGGGGTGTATGTTTGACGGTTTTGAATGACGAATTCTCCTGGGATTACCTGGTCTTAGGATAATATACTTGAATGTTCTACCACACATTAACATTCAGAATACTAGCGATATCTTTAAGCTCAAGACCTCGGACCCGCCATTACGCCAGTGTTTGTCCTGCAGTCGCGCAACAACCTATAAAAAGGCACCTGTGAGGCTCATCTGTTGTAGCCTCAACGTTTGCTTGCCAGGTAACAATATTGTATATATTCCACTGATACAGGACTTTCGTTTCCGCGGCCTCTGTCCCATTGTGCCGCGTATACCGTCAGCGATCGCTTTGTTTATTTCCTCCTCAGACCCTAACAATATTATTCGCCTAGCGTATGTTAATCGCTACCTTACATCTAAACTCCTCTATTACTCTTCCGCACCACACATTACACCGAAGAGAAATTCAGATATATATACGACTGACAGTGAAGGTCGGAGAGTCCGATTTACGGGATTGGGCCGACAGCACTTCTCATCCCTGGATTCGATCCAAGATGGATAGTAGCTTTGACTGGATGCCTCTCGAACACCATCAACAGGACGAAGGAACGTGTAACACATACATCAGGTTCGACGAAGACGCTTATCCTCAGTATACACCTTCAGATTACAGTGCATCATCCTCCGAGCAAGCTTCCTGGGGGCCAGACGCAAACCTCAACCTACAACCGCAGGCGTTTTGGGACCTCGGTCGCTTAGGCATTAGCTCAGAAGCAAACCAGCATCTTGACAGAGACGAATACATCTTGCAGAATCGATGGAACCCAGAACAACATTCAGACCAAGATCTTCCTGGCGTTTCTTCTTCGTTTGACTGCCCTCCCGTAGGCATAAAGCCGCAGAATTCCAACAACGACTGTGATATTCCTAACGCGGATTTCGTACCTCAAGACTCCATTGACGTTTTGTCGACGACAAAGGACTTTCTCGCAACTTTCCGCACACTAGGCGATTGGCCAGCTACTGCAATGGCTGTTGATATGCAGCCTATCAGACCCTTGCATCCCCAGCCCCCCAAGCGACAGTTTGATAAGTCTGCACAGCCAATGGAACCAAAACCTAGTGTCCAAAATACAGTGGCACCACATGCTCATCTTGAGACACTTCTCTCTTTTCCACCATCCAGGGCATCAGGTGGAACGGCGGATCCGTCCCGTGCGACAGAGCCGGATTTAATAGCCCCAGATTCGACACTACTCCATTCCCGTGTGACTACAAGTCGAGAGGAACCGGTAGAACTAGCAGAGATTTGTCAACCAGAAATTATTCTACAGCATGAAACTAGGCCGATATCGCAGGAGCAGCTTGTTGCGGAAGTCAAAGGCATTTACGCCGGACTGGTGATGGTCGAGAACAGATGTATAGAAGCGGATAGCAATCTCGCATCCACAGGAAGTGACTCCGCGGATAGAGCCTCTCAACTCAATAATAATCAATGGCAGGCACTTATCTCATTACACAGAACGCTACTTCATGAACACCACGACTTCTTTCTAGCTCCGTACCCTAACAATTCGCTTAGAAGGCTCACTAAAAAGTGGACTCGCACTTTCTCCGCCCAATGGAGGTCTGCCTTCGATACAATTCTAGAGTGTCTTGAAAGCCAGAAACGGAAGCCTCTAAGTTTTGAAGAAGCTCTCAATTTGGCATATATAAACTTAAGTTTCTCTAAGATTCTGTGGAAATTTTCACATCGAAATTCACGAGAAAATCTTGCCCAGAAGCTTCAGAGCCAATGGTGTCTCAATTCAAAAGAGTTATTCAGCAAACCAGCGGAAAACTCTGGCTGGGAAACACTGCAAGAGGGATGGAAGGCTGATATCCGACGTATGCTGAAGCCTCACCAAGTGGCCCCACCTAACATTCAATATGTGTCCATGCACTCCAGCTGGGACATCAAATATGCTCTGGAAATTCCAATTTTATTTTTCAAAAGTACGGCATGTCCTCAACTTGCAACTTGCAGCAATTGCGCCTCATCCTAACCTACCCCTGGCTCTCTTTAGACTTCACGAGTAGAATCAGCGGACACATACACATCGCCCTCGAAGGCCTTCATCGCGCTGCGAATGATACAAAGAGTCCCTCGAATACTCGAAACGCTAGTGATAACACCCAGTCTGGATCTATGTGGGTGCTCTATCTCTTTGCGGGGTTGCTAAAGGTCGCTGAGCGCCTGGGCTTCGAGCGTGAGGTAGAATTCGCGTATATCCTGGTCCAGAAGAAGTGGTTGAAATGTCAAGAAGATGTCAAGGAGTTCCTACGCCGCCGCTTAACAGGGGTAAACATTCCCCAGTTCGGCAAAGACATGTACAGAACGCTGATTCTAACAATGCTTTCGTGGGTCTCTCAAGTCATCCAATGAAGCCCAGCCGAACGTCGCGGAGTTCCGCAATCATCTTGACGATAAACGGAAATCTATAAAACGACGACATAGCGAAGAAGACATCTCAGAACACGACCAACAACGGCCGAAATTCAGCCACTGCTGCTCGGACCCGGTTCCCCCAGGCCAACTCTTTAGCAATCTTGGAGACTCAGAGGCAGGCGCGTCCAACACAACTAGGTATCAAGACTTTATTTTCCCTGACATATATGCATATATATTGCTGAACTATCGATTCACTGATATCTCACCACCTTTATGTAGAGCGTCACTAGACGGCCAGAAAATAGAGGCAGATAATCAGCGATTTTATTGTGACCGCTCAGGTTGCAACTTCTCCGCTACAAATAAAGGCAACATCAGACGGCATATACTGGAGGTCCATGAGGGGAAGAAATATTTATGTAAGGTCAAGGGATGTGGGAAGACTTTTGGCCGATCCGATCATCTTCGCAGTCATCAGCGACACGCACATAAAATCAAATTTAAGGCATGATGCATCCCAGTTTGCGTATATAATCGACGCACGCAGCACTTTCTTATCATCAACGCTAGCAAAACTAGGAAGATTTGATTTCGGAAATAATTCACGAAGCCGGACGCTACGGAACATCATATGGCTGAATCCAGACCCCTGGATCTCGCTGACCCAGAACGGTGTTTTTCGGAGGTTCGTCAGCTTACTACCAAGTTACGGTGCCTGCAAAGCTCAACGCCAAGGTTCTGCTTACACAGAGGATATATTTTACGTTCATTATTTTTCTCGCTTTTCTACCTTGATGCTGTATTTTTGGGCAATTGTCGCTTCTCTCCTACGAAAGGATTATTACGGGTGACCATCAGCGGACTACTTCATATCATTCAACGTTGCAACGCTTAGCTCTTCTATTTGTCTTGCAACAAAACCTCCAAGATCAAATTTTAACAGTTGGTAGCATTTTCTTTCTCTACACAAAAATTCCCCCTTTCGTTGTTTTCCTTCCTTCTTGTCGTTCAAATAGCGCTGATATATATCTGGTTTACGTTCGAGTTGTCACTACCTAATCACGAGTTTCCTTTGTCTCCTGAATTAGCCTGTTATTCATCCTCTAGCTTAACGCTCCCCGTTACGATCCTAGGATCTTCACTGGTGCTCCTTGCTTCGTACGACAAAATCACTTCCTACAAATTTCTGTTGCGTGTACTGGAAGGAAAACCTGGCCTGGTTTCCATGTAGGATATTTATGCGAATCCAGCTTACTTACTGGGTGATTTAGAGCACAGATTGTTTGCTTAGTCTTGGAGCAGGCAAGTCTGGCCTCGAGAATGGTCTTGGAGATGCTGAGATTACTGTGTACAATACTACCGCCTTCTTCTATCAGTCAGGCTACATTCCGGACCCCAAGCTGATGATAAATGTGTTGCGAGGTCGTCGGCTGACTTGCCTGCGTTCGTGTAACCAACTGCTTGCGGATTGCCATTCGGGAACGGACAACATTAAACAGACGGATTCCGGAATTCAGGTTATCGATAATATTAGTACATGTACAGCATTGTCGATTTTGTATGCTGCGCTGCAAACTGCACCAATACGTATGTTGATGTGTGCACATGCACATATACTACGTCAATCCTGCTCACTCGCCGAAGCGTTCCGCATACGGGTCACAAACTAAGCTATAGTATTGGTCCTAAAGCTGACTTTTTGCGGCCTGTCCTGTGATACCCAATGGACCTACGCACTCGCCACTGCTGCCCAGTCGTGACCTACAGGCCTGCCAACACGCATATGCGTTTGAGTTCTAATCCGGCGGCGGCCGAGGAAATACAGCCAGACCTTTCGGACTCAATTTTCGGTTGGAGTTAGGGCATGTCGTATTCGCCTCCGCTTTACCATCGACTGTTCCCGGTGGCGCCGTCCTTGCGTCGTAGAATTTATATCGCCCCCACCCACTCGTTGGTACAACCGACATTGTCAAGAGAAGTACCGCTGGCATCCCTGTTGGTACGTAGGTGGGACTCCAGAGGCTATCAAGCTGAGGTTTGTAGGTGCGGGGCACTCGGCGACCGTCCGAGAGAAAACACTTGAGCTGAGCTGACTCGAGGCTCGAGCCCAATATATGATCTGAAGGAGGGGTGCTATCGAGAGCCGAATAGGCGTGTCTATCAATTTTGTGACGAATAAAAAGTTACTGTGACGTCGAGCTCGGACGAGCGCGGCATGTTCCTTTAGCCTCGAACGCACTTAGGAAAAATATGCTGGTCCAGAGACATTTGCTGCGCCAAGTCCGATACCCTCGACAGCGGGGTTATCAATAGGCTGGAAGCGGAAGCTGCCAATAGCGACTTGCCAAATGCTTGGACATCTTGGTTCCGAAGCTTCGCCAAGTATCTCGTGGTTAAGACAGGGTGGAACAAGCTCGTGTAAATTCTGGGCCCATGGTCATTTTTTATGTTTCGCCGATGACAGAAGGTGTGGTTGACCGGCTACAGAGATATCTCCACAATATGTATTGTTCGCAGCTTCCAACTTTTGCGAACCCTAGCTCTTTTTTCGACAAGACGGAATTTTTGTTCGGAAAACGTACATGTATGTTACTGAACGCTTCGGTCGACTGACCGACCGTTTAGAACCAGGGTCTGTAGCATCGCAGAGCTCTTCGCTGATGGGAGTCTGGGTCCAAGGGATCCGCTGATGATATTTTTTTTCTCACCGTGATAAGCTTTTTTGCGAGTCGGATGCATGTCCGTTGGCCGATCGACGGACCCATATCTAACGGAATGCCATCGAATCCCGACCGCTTCGAAAATCTCAAGTAAAGCTTCCCTGCAAATGCACGTGCGCATATATGGTCTGAAATACAGCGTTGATCTGGGAAAGTGCGCAAGTAGACGTCAAAGAGTCGCCCCACGCCTGCCGGCTAAAATGGAACTGTTTCTTTGTCACGCCAGCGCGCCTCGGAGATATTTAATAAGTTCAAAAATTGTGGATACCGGATTGTGAAACCGAGGGTTAAGTTCGGCGTGGGCGCCTTCTTTTTCCCTTGCCCTCGATCAAGTGAGATCGTCAAGGGTCGGTTGCTTTCAGGCTAGCTAGTGCGGAGACCAAAGCTAGCTAGCGACAAGGCCCATGATTGGGATCGCTCTTTTGCGAAAACGCGAGATTAGTACGTAGATTGGCAGCTGGCGTCAGACTGGCTAGTTCGAGGTGCATGCTGATTGCTCCGAACGGCAGAGGAGCATATGCTTGGAGCATGCGCTCAAGCGACTGCTCCTCCTACCACTTCTGCTCGTGTGGCTTCTGACCGTGCTGTGCATGCGCATGAGGTTACGCATTGTTTCGTGGTCTGTTTACTAAGGTTAGCAGCAGATTTCGACTTGAGCTAGAAAGTCAGTACGAAGTAAGACCAGCGCTGATTCTGCCTAGCGTATGAAGTGGTGGTCTGCATTCCTCGTAGCATTCAAGAACCAAGGGCGGTGCAGGGCCGTCCAT
Organism: Drechslerella dactyloides; assembly: GCA_020064725.1. Lineage (NCBI taxonomy): Eukaryota > Fungi > Ascomycota > Orbiliomycetes > Orbiliales > Orbiliaceae > Drechslerella > Drechslerella dactyloides. The sequence goes on from JAGTWJ010000017.1 coordinate 2,221,467, forward strand.
GGCAAGGCAGGGCTAGGGTCTGGGGCCGGCTCTGGATGGTTGTTTGACGTGATATGATGTGGTCCGGATCCTGAGCGGCCCAAGCTGGTCTCGGAATGGGACAGCGGAGACGGTCGAAGCATCGTAGAATGCTTCTTTTTCTCGATTGTATTAATAAATACCCTGTCCGCCGCTCCGGCCGCGGGTGTCCTCATCCAACTCGCGAATTTCGATCTCGGCGGCCAATCCATAGCTTATTTCACCATATTAGCCAGTTTGCATATTCCACATTCGTACTTGGGCGACCGATCCATGGGAGTTTTGACGCCCCATATCCTCCCAAGTTGCTAAATCCTGCATCGAGCTGGAGCAAGCAGCCGGCGTGTAACAGAACCCGGGTAAGTGTCCTGGACCAAGCTTTTCGTCCCCCACGGTTTGCGCAGACATGAGAGTGGACTTGTTCGATCGATCGAGTGACTGCTGCACTCGCACTTGCATTGTTGCCTGTGATCCGGCTCGGTTACCGTACGAAGTACGGCAGCGATAATAATGGTATTATGCTCCCTTGAAACGCCAGCGCCCAGCAGTCCTTCCGCAGTTTCCCACCGCTGCTGATGCTTCAGCCAGCCCGGAAGAAGAACGCTGCCGCAGAGCGAGATCCGTTTGCGCCGGGGCGCGGAAGCTGCTGAGCCCGAGCTAGGGCGACGGACGGCCAAAGGGCCAAACAGCTGCCGGGCAATGTAACTTCGGAGTGGTTAGTGCACAGCAGAGCAGCGGTGGGCGATCGTGAGTGGACAGCCACGCTTGCTTGGCCCGAAGCCTCACCGGTCCTCGTACTTTCTCCCTCTCGTCCTCCGTTTCCGTCGGCGGCCACCCTGCGTGTCTCTGAGCATGTTTCTGCGTGTTCCTTCGCTTCGTTCAAAGGGGATAGATCACCAGCCAAGCTGCTTTCTTGTTAGTCGTGTCGAGAGAGAGAGAGAGAGAGAGGAAGGGGCGCTCCTGGCTCGCCTCCTGTGCGGGCTCTGTTCACTGTTGCCTGAGTCAGCATCAGGCGGCGACAAACTCTTGTGTGTTCGCCAATCGAAAATTTGGCTATTTATCCTGCACCCGTTTTAATTCTCCATCCCTCCCACATCTCACTTGCATCCATCACGACCCCTCTCCACCCCGTCGCCGTCTCGCATCGACGCTCTCTCACGTGCATGGTGGGATAGCGTCCGCATCGTCAATTCGTCGGTATTTGGAGGAGGATTTGGCTGACAGCGTCCGGGACCGAGAGAAGGCATAACAGCCCACCAGCTTTGCACTTCCCCAGAAAACTCCGCGACGAACCGATAGACCCCTTCGAAAGCCTCGCATCATATATCTTACGACTACCACGGAGGGCGACGTTGAAGAAGAACACGACCACTTCTCCTCCCTCGTTCGTACACGGCTAGGACGGTTTCCGACTCCCAGCTCCGGCTGTTGGCTATGCCTCGCGGCTCGACGTCTTCAAACACGAAGCGGTCGAGCAACAATCAGAACCTCAACAGCAGCACCCATAATGGCGGCCTAGCTCCTTCAAAGCGCCAGCAAGCCCGGTCCCGAGCCTCGAGCAATGCTAACACCCACGTTCCTGCCGCTAATACCAACGGCTCAGCATCCTCTCTCTCGTCCATCTCCTCCATCAGCCAGCTATCTCAGACAGCATCCGACGACGTCCAGAGCAGCGGGAGAACATCGATCCATCAGGAGTCGCCGCTAGGGAAGCTGGCTGTCAATGGCTTGGCAATGGCGGCGAACAACTCCTCAGGGAATTTGTCGACCGGTTCAATCGCACGGATGCACGTTGACGGAGATGGCAGCACAACAACAGGGTCCACCACGCCTCAGAAACGAATGATAGATCTCGATAGCTCCGTTCCGAGCGTATCCGCCAGCGATGGACACTACAAGACGATACTTTCATCATGGCCCCTGATCGACTCCCTCACCCTTCTCATCATCCTGCTCCAGTTGCCGACGACTCTCCTCACTCTGGTTCACCTTTTGTTCGCTTCTCTGTCATTCGTACCTCACAACCTCACCCTTCTTGGACCGAATCCTGGGGCCCCAACATTCAACTATGGGGCTATCTCAAACTACATCTTTCAGGGACAACAGGGCGGGCCCTCCGTGCTCACTATCATCATATCTGACGTCATCATGGCTGTCGTTTCGATGCTATTGTGGCCGAGTGCTCGGATATTTCTCGTGGATCTCGCTCAGGCCGTGGTAGCTCTGACACTAGGTGCAGGCTCTTCCGGCCCTGGAAACAGCGGAGCTATGAGGAATGCTGCTGTTTGCGCCTCCGTTGTTGGGATATCGCAAATATTGCGGGAGCGGTCTCAGATCGCGCAGCATCTCGGGATTCCGGTACCACCAGCTGCCGGCAACGAACTCAATACGCTTGCCCCTTCGACGCAGTCACCCGGCACCATTAGGAGCGCGCTGGCCGTCCACATCGTTGCTCAGGGCGTTATGAAAGCTATGAGACGATGGTTAACTCTTCGAGACCCTGCCGAGTATGCTGCCTCTCACCCTACGACGTCATCATCTTCCTCGAACATTGCATCTTCAAGTCTACTATCACCTGCAAATCACGGATCTTCGACGGCTAAAGCGAGTACTGCATCTAGTGTTGTTCCAAATACGCCTAAAGACCCGGAGGCAGCATGTCCTACTACCAGCACTACCAGCACTACCACGAAAAAGAAGGGGAAGCTTGGAGGTTGGGTAAGGGGACAGCAGCCGCTATGGGCCTCTCTTGCTAATATCATTGTTCATTTGAAAGAGGTGGAGAAGTTACATGCAGCGAATGCCAACGATTCGAAGCCAGCATTGTCAGATACGGTATCTGCGTCCGAGGAGCCTAAGGTCTGGATCACGCGGATTGGGTCAACCGAAATAGAATTTGGGTCGAATTACCACGCGCCGAATACGTTCCTTGAGGATGAAAGTGTTGATAAGAGATTCCCTTTCATAGTCGAGTTGAATGGTATTAAGTGGCCCCAGACTACGATATCGAAAGCCAGCGGCAGTGGGGGCAGTGGTGGAGCGGAGGATAGCACGATCAGCCGCACAAGGGACGAGGAGGAATGGACCGCTGAGATTTCCGGGCTGACGCCGACGACCGTTTATGACATCTCGTTCATAAGACGGACGACTGGAGAGATTATATACTCTGCCAGTGTCGGCACGACGGCCAAGCAAGGTAAGGCGGAATCACTACCGAGCGCTTATGTTCGAATCAAATGCTGACTGTATATAGCCACCAACGTGGATGCTCCGAAAGAGCCAGCCCCCTTGAAGCCCCAACGTCCGTTGTCTCCCATCACCACCCTGCATAACAGCTTGAATGCCTCACGCAACAAACTCGAAGATCAAAAACGCCGTATCAAAGTCTCAAAAAAGGCGAACTCCAGACGTATAAGCTCTCTACGCAGCGAGATCGATTCTCTGAAATCTCGACTGGGCTCGGGAGACAAGGGAGACGAGCGAGCACGCCGGAGAACGCTCTCCCTGAGAGATTCTGTCCGCCGGGCGGAAGATGAAACAGAAAACCTCCAGATGGAATTGCAAACGCTGAAGGAACTACCGGAAGATCAAGAGACGGAATGGGAGGAGAAGAAGAAATCTTGGAAAAGCGAGAAGGAAAACCTGACGATTTCGGAGAAAGATGCAACCACCATGCGCGAGCAGGCTGATCGCCGGATCTCCGAAATCAAGAGCGAAATCACTTCAACGACTACCAAACGCGACAAGGCTGCCCGCCGGGTCGTCAACCTCAGAGCCGATCTTGAGCGCACGAAAATGGAAACGGCAGCAACGGCAGAGGAACGCGAGAAGGCGAAGCAACGGGATCTTCTGAAGCAGCGACGACAGAATATTGAACTTGAATTCTCTGCCTCTATCGCAAAGATGGAACAGGGCATGGTCAGCTTCCGACAGAAGGCTCGTGAGAATTACACCAACATTCGAACTTTGGAGAATTCCTTCATGATGCAGCAACAGCAAGCTGCCCAGGCCCAGCAGTTGGTTATGGGCAGCGGTGCAACTGCGACGGATATGGCATTCCCTCTTGCGATGCAATTAAATCAGAGCATGTCCCCGCGGACCGCATTCGGTCAGCAGCAGATTTATAACCACCCGTACGGACCCTTCTATGGCCAGCCCTCGCCGCACAACTCCGGTTCGTTCAGCAACATCAACAACCTCCAGCAACAGCAGAATCCCATTGTGAGCCCATTCCCAAGCGCGTATCCTACCTATGACCGTGGCCGATCTACCTCCATCTTCTCTATGGACAGCGCACTGACCAATTTGTCGGATTACGACAATGGCCGCAAGAAGAGTCTACCAGGAGCTGCTAGTTCCAGTTCTTCGTCGGGCAGTGATAACCAGGAAATCGATGGATATGGAAATCATATTGCTACGTCGGCCGGATACTTTGGGGCGGCAGAGGTGTCGCAGCCATTTGCTGAAAAGCTCAAGAGCGGCGTTGCTTTCCCGCCTTTGCCACCGCCGTCTGGGCATACAAGCGCTTCCCCCAAGTCGGAGGCGATCGCCCAGTAATGCGACGCGAATGCAGGCGCGTATACGATTATGTTCTGGTCAAGCCGGCAGGTTTACTTGATGTTGCGCAGGATGCGAACCGTTTTCTATCTTCTTCCATTCCTCAAGGCATTTTCATGTGTAGTCATAGCTTAGTGAAAGAGCATTCGGGGTTTTAAAACATGAGGGCATTGCAATGGTAGTGTCCGGTATATAGTCGAAAGTGAAAGGAACAATGCATACGAGTGCATATCGTCAATGATCGGAAAGTGCGACAGATCGTAAGATGTAGACCCGGTTGACACGATTTCGTGGCGCTGGAAGAGGCGGTTGATAAGAGAGCCCGGGAATTAAGACAGATATCTCCGTCGGCTGCTCTCGAGCAATTTTTCCAGCATCAAACTCCATTCCGCATTCCGATACCGTCGACCGCGAAGCCTGTCGAAGCGCTTAGGTGGCTTCAATTCCCAGCCCGTTACCCATCCTCGCGGTCCATTTGCATCTCCGGCTGTGGACGCACACTCCTGCCGCCCGGGCTGTCTATCTGCATACCTATTTTGTCTTCTACCCCAGATCAAGCTACAGTGGTCTTAACGGGATTTCTGTCAGCCCAGCCCGTCAGCCAGCCTCAGCTCAGGCTCGGTCGCGTGTCCTGCCATCCCCTTCCCGTGCAGACGGCGCCGCATTGGACGAGCCCCCCTCCACAATTCACCCGCAGCCGCGTATCAGGGCCGTGCATGACCGCTAGCTAGGGGCACTGGCTATAGTGTAGTTACTTTATTTATGCTGTACACTCGAAATGTCTGTCGTTTCTCTCCATCCTCCTCCTCCTCCTCTTACTGCTCCCTCTCTCGTTCCCCTTCTCCTTCCTTGTTGTTCTACAGTCGCCTTCAGCTTGCCAAGTTACAACCGATAGCGGCGAGGCGGACGACTACGACGGTGACGACGACTTCAGCTCCTGATTTCGCGAACGCTCACCGGACAGAGATCTTTACTCGGATATCGGCCCGCCACAGGTCCACGTTGCTCCCGCCCGCGATACAGAGTGTCACGGTACGGCGTTTCACGAACAGTGGTCGGACGACATTGCTACAAGCTCAAGCTCAAGCGAAACGGCCGACGGTGTCTGCGCGACCGGGAGTGGTGCTAGCAAAGATGGCGTCTTCGGGGAAACATTCGCACGACCATGATCATGACCACGATCACGACCATGGACACTCGCACGGGCATTCGCACGGCCTGTTTGGGCATCACCATCACCATAGTCCCGCGGATAACGTTTTCCTAACGAGCAAGAACAAGAGTGACGCGGGCGTCAGGATCACGCGAATAGGTACTTTTCACCCCACCACATCGTTGGACGACGGACGACGGACTATGGATTGGGATTTGCTGACAGACGGGTGTGCTCTGTAGGATTGCTCGTGAATCTCCTCATGGCGGTATCCAAAGGCTTCGGTGGGTGGTATTTCCACTCGCAAGCCCTGGTCGCGGACGCGATGCACGCGTTAACAGACCTCGTCTCGGACTTTATGACGCTGGCGACGGTCAGCTGGGCGCTGAAGCCACCGACGAAGATGTTCCCGAACGGGTTCGGCAAGGTGGAGAGTCTGGGTAGTCTGGGGGTTAGCAGTCTGCTGCTGTTCGGGGGGCTGGCAATGGGTATGTTACGTCATCCGGAATGGTGCTACGTGGGATGGTCGTGTGCTGACAATTGGCTGGTTTGCAGGGTTGAATGGTGTTGAAATGCTGTATACGCAGTTCACAGGCGAGCATTTGCCGGCGTTCTTGGAAGGGCTGGGGCATAGCCATAGCCATATCGGACTTGACCATGGGCATGACGGACACGATCACGGACACGGACACTCGCACTCGCACTCGGATTTAGGTCCTAATATCAACGCGGCGTGGCTGGCTGGAGGGAGTATCATTGTGAAGGAGTGGCTATATCGAGCGAGTGAGTGGTGCTGTTCAATGCCGTTACGGCAATAGTATAGCTTGCTAACGGATGCGGGAATACAGCCATGAAGATTGCGAAGGAGCGCAAGTCGTCGGTCCTGGCATCAAACGCAGTGCATCATCGGATCGACTCGCTGACAGCAATGGTCGCCCTGGTGTCTATATCCCTGAGCAATATCCTCCGCAACGCCGCGTGGCTGGACCCCGTCGGCGGGCTGCTGGTTTCCCTGATGGTTATTCGCGCCGGGTGGGCCAATTCACGGGCAGCACTGTTCGAGCTTGCGGACATGGGCATCGATGACGAAATGCAGGTAGATATCAAGCGCGTGGCCGAGAACACCCTCAAGGAGGAACGTCTCGCGCACGTGAACCCAGGGATTGCAGGCAGTGTGAAGAGCGTCGGTGGAATCAAGAGTGGCCAAAACTTCCTGGTGGACCTGACAATCTCGCTGGAAAGCCGCGCAACGCTGGAGGATATGGCCCGGATCGAGGAGATGCTGCGCCGGGATCTAGGCGAGGATGTGAGAGGGGTGAGGAAGGTGAGAGTCAGGTTCATCCAGGATGGGGCGGAGGAAGCCAGCGAATTTGTGGAGACGAAGGAGGGGGACTTGGGGAGCGATAGCGAGGATGAGCACAGCCATTCGCATGCTCATGAGAACGGGCATAAGCACGAGGAGAAGAAGCACAGGTAGGGACGCTCGCCGCTTTACCTTGTATGTGGCTGGATTCTGCATTGGTGTATATTGGTGTACGGGTGGGTAGATCTTGCTTGGACGTGTATATAAGCATTAGAGTTACCGCGACATTCTGCAGTTTACGAGAACATGCGATAGATGCTCTGTCACTGCTCAAATTCCTTTCACTTGTCTCTCTAGGTTACAATGTGAAGGTTGACATTTGAGGCTGATTACGTAATTTAAAGCTTGCGCCAAGTGTGTTCTTCACCAGCTGTCGCCGTTCCAAAAAAAAAATTCCATCCCCATCACCAAGCTTCACGCTCCGTCAACAACCCTACGCTCCCTCCCGATTCATCCGACAGCCATCGGAGGAAACACATTCCCTAGACTCCGTTAATCAGTCGAGCGACCTTTACCCCGCAATCATGTCCGACTACGGCGACGATGGCGGCGAGGCCGAGTACGTGATGAATCCCCGTCCATCGAGAACCCCAGATCGCGAAGCTAACAGCGCCTAGGTTCAACGAGCCCTACGACGATCCCGAAGCCTTTGACGACCACGAGTTCGACGAGAACGAACCCTACGACCAGGCCGATCAAGCCAACGATAACGACGACGGTGACGAGGAAGGACACGCGAACGGGATGAACGGCTCCGGTGGCGGTATGCGGACCCACGGTACTGGGCCGGATTTTGTCGCGTCCGGCGACGTCGCAGCTATGGCGGCAAGTCAGGGCCGTGGCGGGGTCGCCGACGAAAGCAAGAAGAAGATCCCGAATGACAAGCGAATGACCACTCCGTACATGACCAAGTACGAGAGGGCCAGGCTTCTCGGCACGCGGGCTCTTCAGATCAGGTGGGTGCTTCCGTCAACGCCAAATGCCCATCCATGCATCACAGGAAGATAGCTGACAGGTACGGGCTGTAGCATGAACGCCCCGGTCCTCGTTGACACGGAAGGGCAAACCGACCCGCTCCAGATCGCGCTGAAGGAGCTCAACGAGAAGAAGATCCCGCTTATCGTTCGCCGCTACTTGCCAGATGGATGGTGCGTTACACCCATTTCCCCCCTCACACGGCCAAATGCGATGCGCAGCTAGGAGCAGAATGACAAGTTAACGTAGTACGGTCTGCAGTTACGAGGACTGGACCTGCGAAGAGCTCCTTTAGGAAGGGACTTGGTTCGACGAGCAACAGCGCGCGAATCTGCCTTCGCCATCAGCGCACAGTCAGACTCCGACTCATATGGCAATCGATCGCAACGGCGGCCGCATTCCATCTTCGCCAGCTATGGGGCCTGCAGATGCTTCCACGCGAGAGCAGGCGAATGGCTTGACTAACGGACTGGTCAACGGTTATCACAATGACGACTAGGTTCCAACGGAGTTCGTAGAAGAGATGGAGGACTGGGTGGTCAAGCATCTCCACATATAACTTATTGACAGTATCGGCGGGTAGATGCAGATGAAGAAATTTTATATAAACTGTACTGTACAATAGGGCGTTCGCGGGGTCAATTTCCTTTGTCGCATTTTTACTTGCATCGTGGGGGTGGATCGGTTCACAAGGAAGTTATGAATATATACACTCGCGCAACTGTTGAATGCCGTTTCACGACCGTAGACGCGTAAATTCCAGCAGTATACTAGTAGCAGGTCCTCGGCTATCGATAAGCGGGCAACTGGTTGGCGAGCTGCTCTGCCAGCACATTTCGTCATATCGCTCGGAGCAAGAGGAGACAGACCAGCACGTCGCTCAAACACCACCACCACGAAGCTTAACCTTCGACCAATTCAAAGACTCCGCGAACTCTCTTCCACCAACATCTTATCATCCGCTACCGCATAGAGATCCCGAAGGTCAAGTGTGCGCCACCATAAACCACTTGCTTGCTATTTCGACCACCAATTGCTGTCACACGTTCGTTCGTTCGAAGCAAACATTCACAAGTCCTCGACGATATAAGACCTCTAGCCATCTTACAATTCAAACGCCTTTCGCTACCAAGCTCCAACTTGATTGCAGCTCCAGTCCAGTATTCAAAGGCGAGATGGAGCAGCAACAGCAACACGAGCCGCTCGACAGCAGGTACATGCCCGCTGTCGCGATCCTGGCTCCCGGCGAGATGGGCACGGGTATTGGCATCATGCTTCGGCATTACGGATATACTGTCGCCACTCAACTGGCTGGACGAAGGTGCGACGATACCATTGCATACCTCTTTCTCTACGCCTCGATCTTGCGCAAGCTTGCGATCGAAGAAGCAGCACGAAGGATGGTTTCACTAACGCGTCGAATAGTGACTACACCGTTCAACGAGCCCGCGACGCCCAGTTCCACTGCTACCCCTCCGACGAAGACATCATTGCCGAATGCACCTACGTCTTCTCCATTGTACCCCCCGCCGCTGCTATCGCCACCGCCCGCAGAATCGCAGACGCGGCCGTCAGCTTTGCCTCTGCTGCCGTCGCCCCGGAAAATCCTCCCGCTCCACTCTACTTTCTCGATCTGAACGCCACGTCGCCGTCAACGGCACGCACCATTGCTGCGCTTTTCAGCAGCGCCAACGAACAGCTAGCTGGTAACCCTGCCGGTCGTAAGATCGTGTTTGTGGACGGCGCGATTATTGGAGGTCCGCCGAAGCTGGACCCACATAATGGGGAATGGTTCAAGCCGAATATCATGCTAAGCGGGCCGACGAAGCTATCGCAGACGGCATTCAACGAGACTGATGATGCAACAACGCTGGTCGAGACGGAGGAGGATGACGGGGAGGTTTTGGAGCGAGCGCTGGGAGTCAAGTGGGTTGGAAACGAGATCGGCCAGGCGAGTGGTGTCAAGATGTGCTTTGCCAGTCTCACGAAGGTAGGATACTCTAACCACTTATATTACAGATACTATCAATCATGTAGGAGTTGCGATGGCGGTAGCTGACTGGCATATCACTGAATATAGGGACTGACGGCCCTCGCGATCGAGTCATTCACAACCGCGTCGGCGCTGGGCCTGCTCAAGCCGCTGCAGGACCAGCTGGCCGAAAAGACCCCCCTGATCTCAGGCTTCGTCAACAATGCGATCGTGCAGATGCCGCCGAAAGCGTACCGATGGATCGGTGAAATGGAGGAAATCGCAGAGACGTTCTACACAGAAGGCGGCTTCGACCGGACCATCTACACGGGGACCGCAGAGGTGTTCCGAACGATCAACGAGGACACGGAACTCGGGCGGGAGCGCAGCTGGATGCGCAACCGCGGCAAGACGGTGGAGGACGTAACGCAACTGCTGGCGGAAGGGATGCGGCATCGTAGGGATAGGCTGTCTCGTGCCGCGACGGCAGTGGGCGGCGCTCCCGCACCTGGGACTGAGAAGCTGGGAGATGCGCTTACGGGGTTGAAGATTGATGGGGAGGGAGAAACAAGCGAAACTAAGGGCAAGCAGACTGAGAAGTAGCGGGCGTGCGTACGTATTTATGTTATAACGTTCCTGCTACTCGCTTGTTGCTTGATTTCAGACCTGATGCTTGTCTGTCTTTTGCTTGTTCTAGGCGGATGCGGTGCAGCGGTCTGGGTAGTGCGGATACCTACCTAATTATCGGGGGTTGAGGTGAGCTTGGCTTGCATGCGCGATACCCCTCGTCGGTTCGTTCGTTCATTCCATCGATCGCTTTTGATGTTTTTAATGATAGCCAGATATCAACTGGTGTGTTTTGATTTTGGCTGTTGAGGGGTGCATAAGTAAGCGCTTCGGGATGCGGTAGATGTCTTTTTAGCAATTTGCTGTTCGTTTGGCATATTTGTAGTTTTTTATTCCGTAGACTTACATCTGTAGATATACGGAGCTTGACACCGGACTTGTTCTTGTGATGCATATTCTAGTGATGGAAACGTAGACATTATCTCGCAAGCCAGACGCCTTCCGTAGACACGTGGGTCCAAAATTAAGTACAGGTATATACATGTCCTCATTACCAAGGATAATGTTCCGAATCATCTGTATGAACGCCGGGGAAGATAGAAACGCTTCCGACAGCGTTTTCCAAAACGTGCCGACAAGACTAAACGTTTTTTCCAACGTTTTCTAGAACGTCGTAAAAACCACTATTATTTCACAACGTTTCTAGAAATGTAGTAGAGAACGTTTCCACGACGTCACAATGCACACAACGTCCTAGACAGCATTGGCCTAGGGCGGACGTTTGCCCTAATTAGATTGTAATATCCTCGTTCGAACGTTCCGAAGATCATAACGTTGTATGATTTATGACCGTTTTCTGATCGTTTTCTAAGACCCAGCTCCTGCTAAACTATACTCCCCAGACTAGACTATACTTATGCTCCAATGCAGTTTATGGACTGATACACATCTGCATATATAGAAACTTGATGATAACTGCTTTGTCTTTATGTTTATGTTTATCCAAAGACATATATTACGGAAGGGATCAATGGTGTCGATACGAGGAATCGATCCAAAAACCAACAGTTACAAGGTAGCTATTTCTTCTAGCTCCTCATTATCATCGAATCCAAGCTCCCACTCCTCTGTTGACCGGCCAGCAAGTCTGACGATGCGACTCAGGCTTCCATGGAGCCACAGCAAATGTGGATGCGGAAGTGGCATCTCTTCCGGATCATCCGTTTCGAAGGCGATTGCGTCGCCGTCCACTAGTATGCGCCTGGTGTTACTATCACAGATCCCCGCGTCAGCTAGTGATGGGTCTGTATCGACACTGTGCATGACGACGTCGTCGATGCATAGTCGTGTTATACCGGCGCTTGTTTGCGATAGGGGGGTGGTCGGTGTTGGGAGGGGGTGGTATTTGACGACGTAGCGGCTGGGTGTAGGCGTATCTCCAAAGTGTGAGAGGTCGACGGACATTGGAGTTGACTCGTCGGAATCGAGCGGCTCGAGATAGAAATACCCTGAAGCCCATTCTGAATGCACTGCATTTACTAGCGTGATTGTGTTTTCCAGCTTGTTGGTGGTGTTCGCCGAACCGGGGTTCTGTGAGACTGTGATAAGATGGTCTCGTAGCATTATGGCGGCAGGCTCTCCTATGAGCATCTTTAGCAGTTTCCAGAAGTTTGTCTATGGGTGGCCACAGCTTGTTAACAGTCCAATCGCGCATTATATGGGTGGTGACACAGCTTACTCTGAGATCTTCCGCTAGAGTTTGGCCGATCGAGGATGGCAGTATGTTGCAAACTTGAAGGGATGGGCCTCTTCTTCCTGAGATCCTGCAGCGTTGCTTATCTCTTTCCCCGGTCTATATATTCAGCGATAGATCAATATCACACTCCACGAAGAAGTATCAATAAGAGAGGGATCTATGGTGACGGTCGACTGCACCTTTTGTACAAGAGAACGGCTTTGAGCGGAAGTTTCACTCTCTCCGCCGAGGAAACTCAGCCCTGTATCTAACCACCATTTTGACGTTGCTGCCCACTGCAGCCCTAAAGAACGACGATGATGTCAATATAACGAACATGTCAAACGGCTATATAGTATCTCTTACAAGTATCGATCCCGTTTCTCACATCAAGGCCGACTTTATTGATCCTTATTCCCAGTTCCTCAAGTTGCTTGACGGTGGCATCCTGGTAACCGTTGATGTTTATCCCGAGCTCGGATAAAGGGTCGTTGTTGAGGTCGTTTCGAGAGCGAGCCAGATATATAAGTGCTGCAAGCTCCGAAGTTACCGACAGACCTGCTGCCTCCAAAGCCGAGTTAATGGTTTTGTAGTATCGGTCAGGAATATCTGTGTCCGCTCGATCCTGTTTGAGGCCACGGACACTCTGCTCTACTTCTGGCCACGGCGCAGCCTGTTGCAGATCTATCGCTCGCTGCCAGAGAGTTTCCACCGGTTTCGGACCGCCAGAGCTGTCTGGCAAGTCTCCGTTGGCGACACGAAATACTTCGATGAATGTTCTCGTGAGGTTATCGACATCTTCGGAACGGAAGGACTTGGTGGCCGCAGCTAGAAAACCGCCTAGTGCCCGTCTATTTTCCAGCGAGTCGAGGTATCGTTGAGCTATATCTAGAAGAGGGGCCTTCCAGATGATGCCGTGGTTTGTACTCCAGGCTACGACCTTGGCGGCTGCTCTGGTCCTTTCGAGGTTCTGCGTCGCTGTTCTTGCGGTGAGGACGTAGAATTCATTTGAGGCTGTTAACGTAACTGAATCCATGGATGTGGCATTTTTTCTTCCTTCGTGAATGAAATGTATTTGCAATATCGCGGCGGCGTACACCGGGAGTGGAATTGATATGAATTGTCTTGTGACTTGATTTGAATTACCGTACTATATCTGCGGTCTCCGAAAATGGGAGCAGTGTAAAAGGGAGGGTCTGATTTACGAGACCAGGGAGCAGCAACTTGGGTTTGAATTTTGCCAATACATTTTGACTTTTCTTCTTTGATTGTGATTAATTTTCATGCTCGTCTACCGAACATTAGAATGACCAGGCAGTCCCTCTTCAGAATGTAGACACATAGATGGGTAAGTAATCTTCTTCATACTCTAGTATCAGCCAATGAACTTGGCATCGTCATCTCATCATCTCGATCTCGTCGCTGTCCCAACTGAGCTTGTAATTCTTTCAATCCACATCAAGTAATCTCTGTTAGAAAGACAACGTTTACGTTTGTTGCGTCAAACTTCCGAGTGCTGCTGCAACTGTACATACTTCGCGCGGCCCCTCTACCAAGTCTCGATACATTTCCACCCGCCCCAAATTGACCTTAATACCGGCGAGATTTATATATATAGCAAATGACCTAGCAGGCCTACTGGCTAGTACCGGTATAAATCTATAATTTCGAACCTTGCAATCCCGGGCCAGAGACTTCAACCCCGCCTAAACATAGGTCATTTCAATCTACAACCCGGCCTAGCTATATAGGCGTCATGTCATACGTACAGGTGCCATCGCCACGATAGTCACGTTAGTCTTACAATCCTCCGTGTGCACAGCACCCCACGCTGCAAGCCTGAGATCCCGCAGGCCTAGCTGCATTGCAGAGCATATGATCAAAGACCAAGCTTAAGCTAATCTATAGAGGATCGAACGATCATTTTACAATGGAAGATTTCCACGCGATTCAGGATAAGGTTAGTTTATATAATATAGTTGTAGTTATAATACAGTGACGTATTTACCGTCCTGCGCGATGTGTAACCAGTAACCGTTATTGTTCAAACTAGAGAACTTAAATTTACCTTTCAGTTTAGCTTATCGGTGGTTCCAAGTGGCTTGGTTGGCTGACTCAGGGGACAATGTATTCGAGATCGATATTAAGACAGGCGCAATATGATACATCAGCTAATTAGCTAGCGGGGAAGGCCGCCGTTTCGCTAGAATATTTGGGAAGAGCGGTGGAGGATGTGGGCTGCGGAACGGATGCGGCGGGTCATATTGCAAACAGACAGGAAACTCGCGCAGAGATTCTGCACACGCCCGCCGGGGACGCCTGGCGATTGGCAGACACTGCACAGGAACCGCTCTCGATGCCTGTATGCATCTACGAGGGGGGCTGCATCGGAGTATACCAGCGGAGACAGGTCCGGCAGCATTACATAATTGTGATGAGATGAGCTAGCATGCGAGAGTGGAACTGTTGAACGGACGGTTGAGAGCTGCTGAGTGGGAGAGGAGAGGGCTAATTTCCCCTCAGCTGGCCAGCCAGCCAGACAAACGGGAGTGGAGCAACCGCAGCCGACGACACGGCAGCCGGGCAGCCCCCTCTCGCTGGAAGAGAAGAAGAGGTTGCGAGCAGGAGCTTGCTCCTCTTCTCTCCTGATTCCACTATCATTCTGATATCCATCGATCTATCTGTTCATCTGTTCATCTATCTGTCAACTATCGCTCACGATCACGCCAACTTCCGGACCATCTATAGACTGTACCATTGTGTGTATTGTATCGTATCATTTGTCGCCGTTCCTCCGCTTCGCATTCTTGCCGCCATCGATACCCATATCTCCGTCGTTAATGCACGTACGCCAACTGGTCCGTCCGGTCTGTGCCTCCCGTAAAGTTGCCTGAAGACTTTGAGTTCGTCTCGCCCGTCATATTTGTATCAGCTGCCCGGACCGCCCGCCGACTGACCTGCCATCATAGATAATCTTCTTTCTTCCATTCCAACAAGCAAACACACAAAGCACGAACAGCACAAGCCGATATCGACAATCTAATCACAAGGAGCAGCTTCGCACCAGGAAAGCAGACCCGACAGACAGACGAAGACACGCAGACAGACATCTAGACAGCATCCCACCCGTCCAGCTGGTCCTCCCCTCCCTCACAGCTCCCTCGCTCTCGGTTGACTCATATCGAACAAGACAGCAAACAGCCCCGATTGACTGACGGACGGACGGGAAGACGGCAGACCGGACTGTACTCATCCAGCCCACCCGCTCGCTCGGGAGAAAGAAAGAAAGAAAGCGCGGATTGTACTCATCCGCCCGTTCGCTCGCTCATTCGCGACGGACCAGGTGCTACCACCGGACATAAGCTATCGCAAGCTCGTCTTCCGGACTTCTTAATGCCCGCGCCTCCCTCCTTTGACGCTCCGATCCCCACGTCCCCGTACAACAACGCCTACTCCCAGCAGGTTGCGCATCGGCAGGCTCTGCTGCAGCGGTCGCAGGCGAACACGCTGAACCCGCATCCTGGCGCCGGTGGAAGCAGCGGAAACGGTCACGCTGCGAGCAACAATAGCGGGAGTGGTGCGCCGGCGGATTGCAAGAGTCTGATTGGCGGGAGGTTCAAGATATACCCGAGAGAGTTGTGAGTGCTGCCCCGTTCCCTTTTTTGACGCATAATGCGCATTGTCCTCCCCGAGTGCTCTTACGTTATTGCGTCCTGCTTGCAGGCGAGCTGCCCAGGCACCTTGGATGCTATATTCTCGCCATGGGAGGCGTCGATGGCGGTGCAGGGCTGCAATATCGCCCGATGATTCCATCGTTACATCATCACCCGTCGACGATGCCACAAGCTTCCCTTCCCCTTGCCCCTTCTTGCCTTCCTTCCAGCTAGCCCCGAGCTAGGGAGCTACAGACATGCACGGGGGCTGGCAGGAATGCATCTATCTGGCAAACAAGACAGATGCCATCGGCAATCTGCCGTCCAGTCGCAGTCGACCTCGCCCTTACTTTATACGGACGGTCATCTGACGGGCGGTCAGCGCTGCCAGCGGGCAGCACCGGCCGGCGTCAGTTGCCATTGGCACACACACCCGGCCGCAGCCATACGCTCGCTCCACGTATCCTCATGCTTGCCGCTGTCGGCGCCGACGTCGACGCCCATGATGATGATGCGTGTCTCCACGAGCTCGAGCCGGGAAGTCGCGAGGTGCCAGCCGTCTGACTAAGCAGATGACGCTGTTCGCAGTGATCGCGCAACACATCCGGCTGACCGCTGCGGCTTGGCTGGCTGGCGGCCGCCTGCCCTTCGCTTTCACACCCGCCTGCGCTCCTGCTGCCACTCCTGCTCCAGCTCCTACTACCTTTCCTTCCTTCTCCCTCCGCATTCCTTCCACCGAGTTTTGAATTCAAGCAGAAGATCCACACACGATAGCATCGAGTAGCCAAAGAAGCAGCAGGACGCACAAAGAACAAGAGAGCCCACAGCTGCTGCAGTCGCAACCGCCAGCTCGTGAACTCGACTCCCTCTCGGGAGCTTTCACTTCGAGATCAGCCCGCTAACCTCCATGCCTCGTCGCAAATCGCGCCGGCCCGACATCGACAGTACCAGAGCCTTCCCTCAAGTCCAGCCTCAGCAGGTCCAGCAGAAGACCACCTCGCCGCTGCTCTCCGCCTTCACTTCAGCCGCCTCCTCCTCCCTACCCTTCAATCTCCTGGGCAACTCTTCGCCGCCGCCGCCCTCCATCTCGCCCCAGGTCTTCGGTACATCCCCAAACCTCCAGTACCCTGGAGGAGCAGCACCGGTCGCTGGAGAATACAGCAACCCAGGCGCCAACGGCGGCCAGCAGAACATCTCCATCCCAAACTCCTTCCCCAGGTCCTTTCTCTCTCAGGTAGCCCAGACCGGACCCGGAGGTGCGCCTCATGCGATAAGCCCACCCACAGGTGGCGGTGTCCCCGGCAGGGGCTTGCAGCACCATGTCTCCTACCCGTCGTTTCCCGAACACAAGGGTAGCAGCGTCTACGCCACAAGCCCCACTCCGAGCCACCTGTCCGGTCGGGGTGGCGGCTCTCGCCCACCGGCCCACTCCGGCCATTTACGGCCCGGTGACGGCGGATGGGCTTTCTCGTTCGACGTCTTGGACGATCTCGAGGGCAACATCGGATCCGATTCTGCTCAGAAGGCATCCGGAAGCGGTGTCGCCGGTACAGATGTCGTCTGTTTGGGATGGGAGGGTGGCGTTGATGTCTGGAAGGTTGGGAGAGGCGTGGTCGAGCTCGTGGCGCGGATGAGCGGACTGCCGGGGACGGTGGTGGGAGCAAAGGTATACATTCCGATCGCATCCCAGAAAGCTTGAAGGCGCCCGTGCTAATGTGTGGTGTTGCAGCTCCTACCCACACCTCGGAGAGATGATGCGAGTGCGCATTTGCGTCCTTTAATCTGCTTGGTCATGCACTCTCCGGTGCTGCCCAAACATCCGGACGACGACAATGAGCACGAACAATCGCCGACTCCGTCGGAGAACTCGAGACCCGCTAGCGCCGCGTCGAACAGGTCTTCGGAACACATTGCTCCCCAAACTCAAGCCGAGGAATACCAAACTTCCGTAGAAATCTATTCGCTGTCAAGACGGACCCACGTCGCTACGCTGTACAAGTCGCCGCTAATCCCTGTGGGGATAGGTGGAATTCCCGCCCCACTCGGAATCAGAGTTGAGGTGTCCAACATTGGCGGAACCGGAAACGTTGTGGCTGTTGGAATCGCGGGAACTGGCGAAGTGTTCTTGTTTGGAGACTCCAAGCCATCGGGCTCTCGCAAGAGGAAATCCGGAGCAGCAGGCGACCGTTCCTGGAATTGCTGGGGTAAGATCTGGACGAACATATACGTAGAAGGCCGAGGTAGTTCCTCCGGTAGCTTCAACGAGTTCAACAGTGAGAATTTGCCCACCAGCAAAGCCGGAATGCCTATTTTCTCGCTGGAGGGCAGGTGGCTTTCCTACTGCCCACCCTCGCCAAGCGCACAGGCGCTGCGAATGGGCACTCCCTTCCCATCCGTTGGTGGTTTCGCTACCGGTGGGCTAAATTTGCCTACTACCGTAGTCCCTCAGCCGCAAGCAAACACCTACGTCGATGTACCAGAAGACGAGCCAATCCTAAACCGTGTTGCGAGGGAAGTAACGCAAGAAGTGATTCGAGGAGCCAAGTGGATGGGCGAACAAGGCATCCGCGCCATGAAAAACTACTGGAATGGCTACAGCAGTGCTAGCACCAGCAACGGTAATTCGCCACCTGGTGCAGGCATCAAAATCGGCCCGAATCCTGCAGGTACGGACGGTGTCAGTGCGTTAGGCATGCAGGTGCAAGAGATGCGGGAGCGAGAACGGGAACTTGCAGCTCTCGGCCCGGGCAGTGGAATCTCACCCGGGAAGAACGGCTACGGGCTGCAGTCCGGGGGCGCTAACGGCGGACTTGCAACCAATGGCTCGTCGTCCGATCCTGTCGTCATCTCGATCATCGATCTTGGCAAGAGCATGGCCCAAACTCACAAGAACGAGCCTCTCACTCCACAAACGACGTTCCAGCCTCTGCAGGGAGCCAGTTTCCTCTCCTTTGCCCCCGGCGGATTGGCGCTTCTCGTTGTTAGCAATAAGGGCGACGTAGTACACGTTTGGGACCTGCTGAAAGGCATGCATCAGCCGCCAGCATCGCCTACAGCTCAGGCCGGGAAATCCACCGCCAGCGCTGCCGACGCTTCCGCAATTGCAGTCAATGGCAGACTCGCGAATGGTCACCACGCTGGTAGACACGTCAGGCAGATCGCAAGATTCACACGAATGACAGTAGCACACGTGGTCGACGTTGTCTGGTCGGGTCTGAAAGGGGACAAACTTGCCATCGTAACGGAGAAAGGCACCGTACATTTCTACGACATGCCCGGCAACGCTTACCAATGGCCACCTCCCAAACGCTCTGTGCCCCAGCCGAAGACCCCGCAGGGTGGCGTTGGCGGCATCGTCAGCTCGGCCGGACAGGCTGCTGCGAGTCTGTTGACCAACGCTCAGCCGCTCGTCGTGGCAGCCCGTCGTAGGAGGCGGAGCTCAAGCGGGAGCGTCAGCGGCTATGGTACGAGTACTGGTAAGGATAGTACGCTCGGCAGCAGCGGCAACTCTGTTGCACAGGCAAACGCCACTGTGCATCGCGTTTCGCTTCCGTATGGTCCTGGGACGCCTGGGATGGGCTTCGTGCGGTTCTTGGGAGGTAAGGAGTACGGCTTCGTGGCGATGATTGGTGGCGGTACTCTACGGATCTACGAGAGCAAGACGTCTGCTGTCGCTAGAAGGAAGTCGTCCTCTCATGATGGCGGTGTGGTTACTACAGGCTGGTTGGAGTACGAACTTCCAGGTTTGCCTGATGGTACCGCCGCGGGAATCCAGGAGCCTGTTGATGACGACACGAACGAAGAGCCGACGTCTCCAATCTCGGTTGCTGACGAAACGCCAAAAGCTGAGCCGACTGTATTGCCCGGCTACTGGGGCGGGAAAATGCCGTTGCAGCAAACAACCCTTCAGAAGCACAAGGAACTCCAGAAAGAGCTTGTTGAGACTCCGCTTTCCTATGCTGAGATTGACACGAATCCGCCGTATCCGCCAATCCACTCGGACCGCCACGTCACGCTGTCGGTTTTCAAAGAGGAGAGTTCTATCGCCGCCAGTACGACTTGGCATCTCAATGCCCCGCCATCCAACGACCTGGTCTGGGTGTTCGGCCGGACGATCCCGTTCGAAAAGCTTGACATCGGCTTCGCTAAGGGCGAAGTTGAGTTTGTAGATGGCAGCGACGGGCTGGTTGAGGCCATGGAGAGCGGGATGAGAATCGAAGGGCGCCAACAGCCGCTGCCGCAGCAAGTACCACGGCCGACTCGGAAACCGCGCGTTCAGACACCTCCACAGATCTCAGAGGTTTCGGAGGACCCCACGACCATGATCTTTGAGATTCCATCGAGCACGACAATCAGCGCCGCCCCGAAAGCCAGCAAGAAGGAAGGAGCGGGCGGCGAGAAGAAGAAGAAGAAAAAGGCCAAGCGCGTGGAAAACTTTGGCGATGAAGGGTTCTTCGAGCAGGGTGCTGAGGTTCTGGATGAAAACAAACGAGCCCAGCAGGCGTAAGGAAGGTACTTTTCTTTACGGGTTTTCCCTTTTACACTCTCCTGCAGCCTGTGATCGGTCCGAGTATCTTCTTGCGGGAAGGGGCTATCTTATTTAACGTTCATCTGTCTCCTTGCTCGGTCTTCTCGCGTCACTCAACTTGGCGGTGGTTCGTTTCGTTACATTTTGATTTCTGTCGTTCCCGTTTCAGGTTTTTCTTCTTGTCCTGACAGCATGTCATGTGGAATTAATACCTTCTTTTTCTCTTTCTCTTTCCGTCTGGTTCGCTTTTAATACTGGCTGTAACTTTGGCATGTCGAGGCGTTTTTTTACTTTTTTTCCTCTGTCCTTTACGTTTTCCTCCATGAAGGTAGGGCTGTACGTCCCCCCCTTCAGGGGTGGCTGCGCCTTATCTTCTGGTGGTATTTGCATTTGAATCGAGGATCGATTGCATTTTGTTCTGTCCCCGGTATATAGAGTGTGTCGTCGCCGTGGCAGATCAGCATACGTCCACCCCCATACCTGCACGAGTTGGTACTTCACTGTATCGACAGTTGAGGGCTATCGACGATGGGCGTCCGCTTCTGCCATGCTACTTTTTGCGACTTCCCCTGCTTTTGATTCATGATGATTGGCGTCCCTAAGGGTTCTTTTTTTGCAAAGCCTTGTTCACAAACTGTATGACGACGGTCTGTCTGGTCTGGTCTCGCACGATACCCCACAATATATCCTCCTGGATCCAGAGACTTTGTTTTTGATTCCATTTTTTATATTTCACATTATACCACTGTTGTCGGGTTTGTGGGAAGTAGCTGGGGCACTGACAGACATCGATATGATTGTTGGTGGGTACGGGATGGGATGTAGTGGAATGCTCTCCGCATATATACACGGTTCGGAACGGTATGGGATTGGGTGGGATGGGACGGCTTTTGTTTCTTTGGTTTGGGTTACGGTACGTTTGTAGGTTGGGCGCCGCGGCCGGTGGAGTGTGCCATATACAGAAGGATTGGAGTTTCATTGTCGTTTTTCGTATCGTTCTTCCGGGGGGTTAGTTGGTTGGGTGTACTTTTTGGTTTTCTTGTTCAACTACGGTTTGGGTGTGGACGCCTGGGTGAGTCGAGTTGGTAGAAGGTCAGTGGCCGGTGAGGTACGCAGCTGGGGAGAAGATGTAGGTGGAGTAAGAAATGCATGAGTGTCCAGGATGATGGAAAGCGGAAGATCTCGAAGAGAAGGAGTGCCCGAGAGAGGGGAGCGTGACTTGAATAAGAGCCAGATTGAACATGTCTTTGATATCGATAGCGATATCGATGCGCGCCAGACGGACAGGAAGAAGGAGTTACAAAGGTAATTCGGTGGGTACAGCTCGGTCTGTTTTCCGCAAGGAGCGTCTAGTTTCTCTGGCATCGAGCTGGAACAAATTATTCGATCGAAACCGAAGGAGGAAACCCGGAGGAAGGAAGGAAGGAATGAAATAGGTTAATGCACCGTTGGCCGCGAGCGAGCGAGCGATGGAATCTTGCATGGGAGCGAACCTGGTTGAGGAGTACGTATACTGACCGACCCCCACGACGGTGCGAGTATGCGGACGTGTAGTGTAAGTAGTAGATATCCCACATAGACAGACAATGCGCATGCATCACATCACATCCTGTATCTCTACCTCGTGATCTTATTCTCACCACCAGCACTCTGATCGGATTAATTAATCAATAGTATACATCCAAATCTACCATCTACGACGTTACCCAGCTTGCACGCACGTATGTACGTATGCCCTAGCCTCGAGACTATATATGCATGCCCCTCGCGGGAGTAAATTTTAATTTATCGAACCTACATCGCACCGGTACCTTGTAACGACGATTATCCCGTGCAAGTAAATGAAGACTGCAGAACGTACAGCGATAAAGACATCCTCCTCTATAGAAATGGTAATACCCTCGGAATGTATACTATATCACAAGCTTGAAATGAAATGGTAGAAATAAATCCATGCAGCAATCGGAACCACAAACGTGCGGCAGTCAATGGGGAATCTATAAATGTGAATCTCGAACCAAAGGAGGAATGAAAGGGAAACCTTCGTGCAAGATGTACAAAGGAAAATGAAAAGAACAACAGCACGAACACTGCAGTTGTGTTAATGCTTCGGTAATATAATGTGCGTGGTCGCCACGTCCTACTCTACAGGGACCCGGTGGATGGACGCTACCGGTAACAAGATAGTGTGTAGGATTATATTTGTTAAGATTTACTCCCTCTCGATAAGAACCGGTAACAAACCACAGAACGTAAGTAAGTATGGGTCAAAGAATCCTCGCTGGTTGTTGCATGATTGCTTTTCTGCAAAAGAAATTTAGCGTTGACAGCGCCAACATGGAAGTGAAGAAGAAGAAAAAAGAAAACGCTACCAATGCGGCCGATAGACGGCTCTCACCCGCCGATGGATTGGAGGACGAAGTTCTATAAACACCGATTAGTCCCCCGTTTCTCGAAAGTGGTTCAAGGGGTATTTGCTCACCTGGAAGAACCGCTTGAAGTTCTTGTGGTCCAGCCGCTGCAGCGCCGACAGATATTCCTCGGCAGCTTGCTCCGGGAAATTGATCGAAGGAAAATACGTCCCGCGCAGATACCTATCACCATCACCCAACAAGTTAGATCAGACACCACAAAGCTATAGCGGGGGTGTATACACACGTGACAAAGTTCCCCCCGGTCCTGCCATATATCACTTTTTGCAACGTCGCCACCTCTCCGAGCACCAGCTTGCTCTGCGCGTCCTTCGCATCAAACGCCGAATTCGCGGGAACACCCCAGCATATCTCGGAGAACGTGATCATGAACCGATCAAACCCAGGAACGGGTTCTAGCAGCGCGTTCGCCTTCTGGGCGGCCTGCGGGTTCTTCTTCTTGTCCTCGGGTAGCACCGTCTCCGGAATCTCGGGTCCGCCCCAGACGGAGGACATGCGCGCCATCAACGCGATAGCTAGCCGTTCCGCGTGGGGGTCCGAGACGTCCTTGGCGAAATGCTCGACGGTCTCTAACAGTCCCTGGAAGTTGGGTTGGTTGGCTGGTTACACGCGCATACACCGATTAGTTCTTGTTCTTTCGACGTACGTTTGAGGAGCTTCCCACCTGGACTCATAAAGATGCCGGAGAGGTCGTTGTTCAGCACTGTGAAGAGGAAGTTAAGGTACTCTCGCTTAAGCTCCGCCGTCTCCAGCTGGTCGTCCGTCCCCGTCGTCGGCTGCGTCGTGATCTGGAAGACCTTGCTGCACAGCGGCGTCAACAGCCTATCGAGGTAGTCGTATAGTTCTTTCTAAATGTCCGCCAGTCCGTCAGTCAAATGTATCCGGCAATATAACCCATCCAGCAATGTGACCGTACCTTGAACCCGTGGATCAACTGATCCAGGAGCCTTAAGAAGATCGACAGTTCACCCTTCGACGAGTTCTCAGCCAGCAAACCCTCGATCCACCGTGGCAGCAGTCTGAGAATAGATATTCCCAGCACGCCAACCATCCGTGCGAACGCAAAACTAGCGGCTTCCCGAACCGGTTTCGACGCCTGGAGATTCTCCAGCGCACTAACGATACCCTCCGCGGTCGCTTGAAACTCCGTCGCCAGCGTGCCATCCTCAGGTGGCGCCGGGTGGCTTTTCAAGGGATCCGCAAAGCCTTTCGCAAAGGTGCCCATGGCCATGATGTTATGATGGATCTGAAGAATAGCAGCCTGGTCATTCCGCTTCGCGGCCCCGAGATTCGCCTCGACATCCGAGAACAAGGGGCTGAGAATGGTCTGCAGGACAACGTTCTGGTCTCCAACGGACAGCCCACTGGACGCAATCGACCCTATCGCCTCGAACAGGTACAGCTGACTGTTGAAGACCGCGTCGTTCGGCGAATCGTCGTCCGAGGAGATGTCATCGTCGTCCTCGCCTGATGCATTAACAACCGCTTTGATCTGTAATAAATCCTGCACGCTGCCGATAACCTGCGAGGCCACAGTATTGATATCGACGCGCAACATCTTGACGATCCTGAGAAAGAGATACCACGACCTCGTCTTCACCTTAAGATTGCTGTCGTGCAAGCATTGGATAAACATCTCCAGTGCCGGCGGCACAAAGTCTTTGCGATGCTCGAAGAACGGCGAATACCGGTGGACGTTCTCGAGGTACAATAACCGCGTAGCCGGGTGAGCGTATATGCTGGGACCTATGACACTCGTTAACCAGATGCTCTTCCATAAAGCCGGCTGGCTGACCGGGGCGCTGCTCACCCAACTCCATCATCTTGGCCATCATGACGACCAAAGCCTCAGCAGCGGGCCCGTTCGGGCTGCCGTCAACATACAACCCATTCGCCTTGACCGCAACCTCGCCAAACAAGAACATCTGGTGCAGCGCCAACTCCAGGTCCCGCCAGTCCACGGGGCCCTGCCGGCACCGATCCAGCGTGTTGACAACCAGCACCGATATCGCCGAACAATACAGCTCGATATCCGTCGAGGCAAGCGCATCCTGCAGGGTCTTGATTTTCTTTCTCAGCTCCTGGAATTCGGCCTCCATGTGCGGGTCCGTCTCCTCCCAGTCGAGGTCCGCGTCGAACTTCATCTTGCGTACGACAGCCTCGAGAATCGGCTCGAGCATCATGTGGTGCGTTGGCAGCAGCGACTTCGTGTTCTTTTTCTCTTTTCGAAGATACGACAGCAGCTCTGACAGCGCGGGCTGCACGAGGATCGAGACGTCGTCGTACTCATGCCGGAATATCACAAGCAGGAACAGCACCCACTCGCTGAGGAGATTCTCTGCAGTCTGCCGTCCCTCGGGGCTGATACCCGAGTCCTAGAGAACAATAATCAGCACCTGTCACGTAGTCTCCTAGACACGCTTTCCATGAACGTACGCCGTTGAGCATCTGGACCAAATCTTGGACTATCCTATTGACCAAGGCGCCGACAGCCTCCGCGAAATCAATATCCTCATCAGCATCCGCATCGCTGCGCATCTCCGGCAGCGAGATCAGCGTGTTAACAACGTCCGTCAACCGCAGGAAGCCAATCAGCTCGAGCTTCTCGTCCGGCTTCATGCCCTTGCCTGCGATCTCGCCCAACGTCACCGTCGCCGCCCTCCGCCGCTTCGTCACCTCGGGCCCGCTGCCGGCACCCTGCAACAGATCCGCCAGATGACCTAGGAAATGGTTGTTGACCACCAACGAGATATCGATCCAGCTAACCCACTTGGCAAACACGTGCAGCACGCGCTCGACGACCTCAGCGTTGACGTTACGCCACTGCGTCAGGATCTCCTGCCAGGTCGCGACGAGCTTCTGGATGTCGTGGTCGCGGATGTAGTCTTTAATGAGTGTGTTCTTCTTCATCTGATCGGCCGTGCGGCAGAACGCCGTATCCGCTATTTCGTCGTGGATGTCCGTCATGACTCTTAAATAGATTACAATGCCGGGGAGGTTGTCCATCGGGCCCGTAGGGGTGCCGTCTTCCGCCCGCGCGGTCGTCGTCAGCGCTCGCAGCTCGTCGAAGAATCCCGTCCAGAGGGTCATGTAGAGTGCGGTAAAGAGGGTGGTTAAGGTCTGTATAAGCTTGCCCTGGATGGCAGCGTTGTCCAAGTCGACGTTAGGGTGGTAATTTCGCCGCAGGTACTCCATCAGACTGTTCTTGATGAACATGAGGTTCTGGGGACCGAGCTCGTCGGGGCGGGCCTTGACGGCGGCGTTGACAACCTCGAGGGTGTAGAGGCGGACGACATCGGGCCGCTTGGGCTCGCGGGTGAAGAGCGACAGGCAGACGGTCCATCCTTCCGGCGAGTCTTTGACTTGGGTGAGGAATTCGAGGGCCTAGTATAGATCGACGACACAGGGTTACCAACTTGCTCTTTGTCTCCCTTTCCGTTCGTAGTAGCAAGGGAGAATGGAGAGACCAAGAAGAGTAGAGAAGCAGAAGACGCAGTGCGCGCGTACGATATCGACTGTACGGACCGGGGAGGGTTTGTGCACACCTGTCGGACGATTTCCTGGAGGGGACCAGCGGCTGGGTGGTAGACGATATTGACAGCTTGCTCGACCTAACCGAAGCATATTAGCCAGATGAAGCAAGCACACAAGGTATCGCGAGAAGCACGGGGACGGATACCTGCTCCTCCATAGCTGCAGCTCGATGGAAGGCCGGAGAGAGAAGCGGCTGGCGGCTGCTACCGCCGACCAGCTAGCAGGTGCGCGGTTTGGACAGCTCGAGCAGCAGCCACCTTTGCGAGCGCGTCCCGGCTCGTTAGCGGGGTTCGGTCACGGTGTCTTCCCAAGGATCCAGAGGAGCTGCGATGCGGTAAAAAGACCGTTGACGGGAGAGATACGTTCCAGCTGCAGCAGAGGGAGCAGGAGCCGCGGCTCGATCAATCGTGGTGGTAGATGTCGAGGCTTTAGGAATGGACGGGCGTCCGGTGTGTATTTTGGCGTGGGAGGTTGGTTGGGTTGCAGTTGAGGTCGACGTACAGACAAAAAATTATTTTATGCAGATGCTCCCTCGCCTGGAAACGAAACGAAACTCCTGCAGGCTACTATATTATAAATTACAACCATCCTCTGCAGAATTGACAGCTCACAGACGCCCGCTTGGCCGCCAGCATGGACGAATCGGCAGCTGGAGCCGCTTTATGACCTCCGGGACAGTGTCCAAGGGCCCAGCTGCCCGAGCGCCGCAGGCACGTGGACAGGTCGTCCAAGCTCGGCTGCAGGAAATCGCGATCGTACATTACTCACATACATTCAACTGTCCAACCTGTCAAACGGCGCAGTGCAGCCAGGCGCACTAGCCGCTTCGGGCAGCCGAGGGCCCACCGCGATGCCATCCAGGGTGCTACTTGATGCTGCTGTCACGATCTCTGGCATACAAAAGTCGCATCTGGAAGATATAGGAAGAAACAGTATTATATTATAATCCACCGGCGTGAAGTGTAACTGTCCCAATCGTGTATGCATGCAAGCATCTGCACCACCATCCGCAAGTTAACAGCGGACGGGAACAGAGCAGAAATGAAAGGAAAGCAAAAGACAAAATGCAATCAATGCTCCTCGCCCGCCGTCGCAGCCGCCGTATCCGGTGTCGTCGGCGACGACGTTTGCAAGTTCTCCTGTGCCTCCAATCTAAGATTCTTGACTTCCGCCAAAGTCTCGTCCTCCGCAATCTCCCTGTCCAGCTGCAGCAGATACGTCTCCCACAGCTCGATGACCTGCACATCACCCCGTTAGCCAGATATCAAGCTACATAAGATCATATTGGGGATCAAATACCTCCTTCTGCGCCTCCACCGCGCTCTCCAGGAACGTCTCGACGCCGCTCTTGAAATCCTCCACCTTCTCCCTCTCGAACCGCTCCAGCTCATTCTTCATCAGTCGGCCCATCTCGTCAAACAGCACCCGCGCCTGATGCAGCTTCTTCTCCGAATCCGCAACGTCCGCCTGCATCTGGTTCAGCCGGTCGCCCTGCGTCTTGCCCTGCCGCTGCAGCTTCTCGTACGTCGCCCGCTTCTTCTGCGTCTCCGACTCCGCTGCATGCCACGAGTGGAACGCCTTCTGCCGCTGCTGGAACGCCAGCTTGACCGACCCTATCAGCCGGATGTACTCGTCCACCGTGATTCCCAGCGTCAGCACGTCCTGCTGCGCCTGCCGGTCGTACAGCTCCCGCAGCCGGATCTGCAGGTCCGCCAGCGATGCCAGCGGCGACGACAGCGTGTTGCTGAGCTCGACCGCCGACAGAGCATGCAGCGAGTTCCCAAAGTCGTTCGCCGACTCGGCTAGCTCCTTCCGCTGCTTGATCACCGTGTCAATCGACTTCATCAGGTTCTTCAGCTGGCCCTCCAGTGCGTCCAGATACGCCTTTCTATCCAAAAACCACTACCCAGCACCCCACAATTAGCGTTCATCGAAACTATACAGCGCATGTAATGTATTCGTACCTCATCCGTCTCGACGAACTTCTGGGCGGTGGAAAACGCCCCTCCGATGCCGATAGACCCGAACAGCCCTCCCCCGCCACTCTCCACCGTCGTAGCCTGCCGTTCTTTCTGCTTGACGTCCACGTTAAACGACTCGGACTCCAAGAATATCTTCAAGTCTCCGTCCTGCTGCAGGATCGGATGCAATGCAATCTTGTTGAGCATGCGCTCCAGCGCCGCCCGCCGCGACTCCACAAAGTCCTGGTCGAACCGGCCGAGTTGCTGTTTCTCCGGCGGCGGCGGCACAATCACACCAGGATTGCTGACGATCAGCGAGTTGTACAGCCAGAGGAAGTCGCGATAGCGCCGGCTGACGGTGAACTCGGGGACCTTGTACGCCTTCGATGACGTCTGCACACCCATCGTTAGCAAATGATGTGACGAACCGGTATGACGAACCGGTAGGTGGTGGTAATGGAGAGCGCAGCAGCGTTGCGCCCAGGTCATACCTTTGTCGAAACCTGATAGACGATATGTGCACTCGTCAAATCCCCAACCTTGTGCGGATCCCCAACCTGAATATCGAACGTCGGCTTCGCCGCCAGTTCCACCGGCACGCTCGGCGGGATGGCTCTACCCTCCCTCGCCGCGGCCGGCGGTGCACCAACCGGCGGTGGCTGCCGAGGCTTCCTCCCGCCGGTAGCAGCGCCACCGTCCTCGTCATCCTCGTCTTCCAGAGTAACGCTCTCCATCAAATCCCGCGTGCTCGGCCGCGACGCCGTGCTGACGCTCCTGGCACCCCGCGACGCGGAGGCAGCCGCCGTCGCAGGCTCCTTGGTCGGCGGCTGCGGGGGTAGCTCGTCGGACAGGCCGAGCGGGGAGGTGATCGGCTCGTCGCTGGTGTCGTCGCCGCCGAGGGGTCCGAGCGGATTTATCGCATCGTCGACAGCCTCGAGCTTTGCGACGGTACCTCCGCCGCGGCGGGGCGGGCCGCGCGTCTTGGACGGGACGGCTCGTGTCGGTATCGACGTTGTCAAGGCGGGGAGCGATGGGGAGGTTGCCGCTGCTGTTGGATTTAACGGTTCGCCGGTGGCATCGCCTAGAGGACCGCAAGCATTACATTACATTAGCATCAGTCGGTACAAATCTATCGTTCAAGTTATAGTGTAACCCGGAGAGCGCTGTCATCCGCGTACCGAATTTAGGCTGCGAGGGGTCATCTGTCGTGGTTATGCCGCTGGATGGCTGGTCGTCCCACGGCGAGTTGAGGTCGAGCCCGTCGAATCCCCCACTCATGGCGAAGAAAGGATATGTCGGAACGTGCTAAGATGCAGGTGAATCCGTTGCGCGAACGTAAGCTTCGAGGTGTATGTCTGCCGGCGTCAGGGAGTGATTGGTGGGTTGAACGATACGTAGTGTGGAGGAGCAGCGGATAAAACGGCGGGACTGTCAAGGTGAACGTATCCGAGCAATTGCGTACCTTTGCTTGGCGCTCCTCCCAACACCCTCCCTCAAGCCAAGACTCCACCACCCTAATATCACGACATCGCACACACTAACTATAGCACTACCAAACTACAACCTACTAGTATAGCTATAATCGATATCGCGATTACGGCAAAAGGTACGTTCAACGAGTTCCATTCCGACGCCTGACGCACAAAACGAGAGACACGACTATCCTAAGTCAAACGACAAGTCGCAAAACTATCCAAAACGCAACGATTACCCTGGAGCGGGGGGGACAACAGGCAGGAAGCTGCGGGCGCACATACACGGCGTACATCGAGGCATTCGTTCGTGAAGCCGATAGCCCGGAATAAATGCAGGTTTGCAATCGGCAGAAAAGGGTGGGAGGAAAGACAGCTGCAGCACGGATTTTATACTCCTAGACGATACCCGAAGAAGCGAATAACGAAGAAAGGAAAGAAATGAGACCCTCGATAGCAGAATGGATGAACTGGACGGCGGGACAACATAACAGCTAGCGATAAGAGCAGAGCAGAGAAAATGGGATGGACAGGATTCGTATCGCAGCACACAGGAGGAGCGAGAAACACTATATACCAGAATGAGCAAAGGAACATACGGAAGTGAAGGCGAAGGAAACGGACAGTTCCACATGACGCATAACAAAACATGGTATAAAAAAACAAAACGTAACTGACGAGAAGCTTAGCAGATCGCGATACTAAAAAGAGATCCGACAAGGCGGATGTAACCCAGAAACAAATACAACGAACTGACTCCGATTGTCACACCAACGTAACGAGATGACGGGAAGGGAAAAGACCGCATGTTAAAAGACACGAGCATCAGCAAAGGCGTAGATGAGAGGAACATTACTGTCTTCTAGCTTGTGAGTTCAAATAACATAAATTCGGGGACCATCTACCCACGGCGAACTCCCACCAACCCCGTCTGTTCGGGCCAACTAGGTCATTAGGAAAAGAGAATCGAAATGTGGATACTGTACAAAGCGATTGCTTGATAGGAAAAGGGTATCTTCCGTAGCACGTTTCCATATATAGTAGTGTGGTCTCTATCAGAGGAAAGAGGTGGGTCGTTCGGAGTCCGTTAGACTACTTGCGGGAGGACGTCGTACCGAAGTCGGGAGGCGGCGGCTTGTGCACTTCCTTCCTGGGCGGCTTCATATAAAACTCGGCCTGGATCATCAAATGACTGCAAGCAAATTTTGTCAGTAAAAACGAAGCTTTGATGCTGGAACTGAAGAAGATTCCACTTACTCGCTGGGGAAGTGGACATTCGGGAAACCGGCCACTTTGCTCATGTATTCCTTATCAACCTCGCCGAGCAGCCCGGTAACCTGCATGCAGTTGGTCGAGTACCATATGTAATCGATCACACCGTTGAATCCAGGGGTATAGTTGGTGAATGGGAAATCGGGGAAAATCGAGTAGGCCGATTTCAGATTGAAGGGGTGGGAGATGCCTTCCTCCGTGAACGGGCCGTAGTCTCGGCTTCCCAGCGTGGGGTGGTGAGGGCCAACCGAGCCCTTGGTCATCAGTTCGTAGACACCGCTGTCACCAAGCGAGTTGAAATCACCGCATATAATCAGCGGGACGCTGGCTCCATTCGGGTACTTGACTTCCGGAATCTCAGATTCGCCCTCCACCTTCTGTATCTTGGACGGTGGCGGGTTGGCGACGTAACGGTTGGCGATTTTGCCAAGCTCCTCAATCAAAACGGCGGTCTGAATCAACTTGACATCTTCAAATACGGGATTCCAGAACAGATGGGCATTGGCTACAAGGATGCGGGCGCCCGTAAGCTTGTTTTCTAGGTAAACAATAGTCGCAATGTCGTCTCGAGGCATCACACGGTTGAAGATATCCGTAGCTTTCTTCATGTCAGGGCGATTGATCGCGAGCTGCTGGAAGTTTATCGACTGTTTATCGAGAATATTGAACTTGGTAGTTTTCCAGAAGATAGCACAGCCGTCAACTTGCCGGGTCTCTTGAGCTCCGAAGTTTCGAGCTCGGCTCTTCTGGAACATCACGCCCTTGTAGTCCTGATATGCCATGCTCGGGCTCAGGTGGTCCTCAAAGTTGTTCAGATCAACCTCCTGCAAGCAGACAATGTCGGCGTTGCTCGACATTATATCCTGGGTGATCAAGTTCTTGCGGTAATCCCAAGAGAGAGCCCACGACGGAACGTAGCCATAAGCCTGGGGCGTCGCATATTTCTCGCAGAGGATATTGTACGATACGACGCTGAGCTTACTCGGGTCGCCCTCGGTCGACGGCTTGCCTTCAAGGGTGGATCCATCGAGGACGTTCCACTCTCGCGCCGGCTCCGGGAGATCGACTAGATTGGGTGTTAGCTTCCAACTTGCACGACGAAACCTAAGGGATAGTTCTTACTTTGGCTATTCTCCAAGAGGTAGTTGATGAGAGCGGAGGTTCCGTCGGTGACAATCTTCTGCCGTAGGTTTTCCCGAAGCGGGTTTCCTTCGATGCCGAGCACCTCGAGCTGGAAGAGCGTTCCCATCTCGCCGGGCAGGTTTTGGATGTGGTTGTCAAACAGCAATAATGTCTTCAGATTGGTGAGCATCCCGATCTCGGCTGGGATCTCGGTTAACTCGTTGCTGGAGGCGTCAAGGTGGGTCAACAGCTTCAGCTTGCCGATAGATGGAGGAAGGCTCGTAAGCTTGTTATGATTAATGTGGAGCTTATCGAGGAAGGTATAGTTGAAAAGGTTCTCGGACAGGGCACGGAGCCCCTGCCCTCCGAAGTCCAGCGCAAACCATTCCTGACGTTTATCCTTTTCTGTCAACTTGCGCTGCTGGATCGGGCGTTTTTCGTTTTCGTTGGCGCCGGCTGCGCCTTCTTCCTCGTGGTCTTCGGACGTGGTCAAGACGGTCGAACCTCCCTTCGCTCCAACGCTCGTCTTTGTCTTCGTGGCGGCCACTCGAGCTTGGTGGTGGGGAGAGCCGCTCTGGCGAGAAGCTTGGTACAGCTGCAGTTGTTTCTCCCAATGGCTCGAGACATTGCTGGCGTTCGCTTGGATGGCGGTGGCGTTTCCATTGGTGAGATGGTGCTGTTGTCCGGTGTACGCGGTGCTTCCGATAGCGCCCCCCGAGTAGGTATGTTGGTGCCCGGAAAGACCGTTCTGGCCACTATTGTTCGCGCCGGGGTGAGCGATGACTCCTCTATCGGTCAATTGGGTGGGCTGCTGAGGTTGGTGGATGGGTTGGGCGTTGTGATGCTGGGCTTGGAAGGCATGCGTGAGGTTCTTTGGCATGTAGCGGGTATGGGGTTGGGCGGCAGCATTTATGAGCATGTGGGGATGGCCCTGGTTCTGCTGGGGGGCTTGGCTGTACATGCTGAAAGAGGCGGGTGACTGAGGGACGGGGGATCGTGATGGCGATGGTGTGTCATTAGGACGAGGAGACGAACCCCTGCCTAATCGAAACGGTATGAAATTTCTGGACGGGTAGTGCTGATACACTTGGCTCTCAGACATCACACGATCCGGATGGCGGGTAGGTGCGGAGAGAGAGAGAGTCGGCGGGAACGGCGTGGCGGCTAAGTGGACGTGATGGTCTTCTGTTGACATGAGAAACGAAGGGTCAGCAATTCGGCTCCAGGGACTGCTGGGGACATCATCGTGCATAGTACCGAGCCCCTCCCCGCATGTAAAAAGCTTCGTATCGCGGTGCCCGGTTTCTTTGGCCGAATGGTAGGTCGTTCCGGAGGCAGGCCGACGGGTCGGGAGTCGTTTACGCTCCGGCTCTGGGCATTGTGAAAAAATCGGTCAACGGGTCAGGTGATGCCAAGAAGAAGCTGATGGAATGGTTTGAAGAAGGGAAGAAGCACGATGGAGGTGGTCCTCGGAAGATGGGGCAGCGGAGAACGAGGAGGCGACGGGAGCCGGGTGCTTACGATGGGAACAGCGGCGATGGTGGAGACGTGAGGGAGGGAGCAGGAGGCGGAGGACGGAGGCGGTTCGAGCGGGTGTCGTCCGCTTGGTGGGGAACGAGATCGAATCTGGAATGGATCAAGATCAGTTCACGTTGACGAGTACGAGGCGCCGGACTGGCCAACGGCAAGCAGGCAGGCAGGCAGGCAGGCAGGCAGGCAGGCAGGCCGGCGGCAAGCAGTCTTGCAATTCTGCAGTCTGGCTGGCTGGCAGTCTGTCTGGCTGGCTGGCCGTTGGTTGGTGGGAGAGGCAACGGCGGTGAGGCCACGCGGTGGGACCGAGAAGGAATTGGCGAGCGACCCATGCACGCCGCTTAAGAACCCATGCACGGGGCACCGACGGACGGACAAACAGGCAGGCAGGCAGGGGGCAGCAGGAACATACATGTACAGCAGTTGGACGAAGGCCGATATCGCGGAGGGGAGGCGGGAGGGCGGAGGAGGAGGAAGAGGCCGTGGTGATGGTGATTGATTGATGGGGGGGATAAAAGGAAGAAGGAGAGGGAGAGGAGACGTGGTTGAGATGTGGTAGCGTTTCTGGCCGCTGTGTCGATGCAATGTTGTTACTTTGAATCCGAATTTAATTTTTTTTTTTTTTCTCTTCCTGTCTGTTCTTTCGAGCCTCGGCCCCTTGCAAGACAGGATGAGAACTGTCCCGTGAGCGCGACGGAGCAGAATTCTCAGGATCGAGAGATGGCAATGTCAATTGGCCGCCAGAATGCTGAGGCTGTGGGGCGGGCGTATATATAGCCCGGCGACAGCATTCCTGCAGGCCGCTGTATCTGCCCTCAGGAATGCATCTCACCGCCCGCGACCCATCGCCACCGCATCAACCGCGCAGCATCGAGCGATCATGCACCGGTACGTCCAGGCATACGTTCGATTCTACTATCTCTGCAGCAACGGAACGGTCCCGAGCTAACGAGCGTCCGCCCAACGGCTGTCTTGGACCTGCCATGTGCGACAGCAGGTTTCACGCCGCCCTGTGCCTGGCCACCTGCTGAAACCGGTCCACCGTCCGCAGCGCATGCGAGGGGCCGGCGCTGCTCCGGCCAGCCACGGTCCGGCACCGTGATGGTGCCATGTATGCGCATTGGCATCCATTCGCAGGACACGGCCGCGTCTTGCGATGTCGCGATGTCGCGATGTCGTCCGCGGATGACAGAATCGCGACGGCCACGCGACAATCGTTGAAACCAGGTGGCTCAGCGTGGCCGACACGTTCCGCCATGGCGCTTTCATGGTGCCCTCATGGCTTCCACGGTGCTCGCCACAGTGACTGCCACGGTGACTGCCACGGTGCAGCTTGCCACGGTGCTTCCATGGTGACCGCCACGGTGATGCTGAGCTAATTTCTCGCGCAATCGCGAATTTACCAAGTGCAGCTCCCCGGAGCGCTGCTAATCGATAAGAGGTGGCCAGTCCCCTGCAGCTGGCTGGGAACCTAACGCCACTGGCGTAAGATCTTAGCACCGTACAGTGCGAAGTAGCTAATCTAATCATTAGAGATGATTCGAGCGCCAAAAACTTTCACATCGTGACCCTAAGATCCAGATTTTCTTCCTGTTGGTAGCTGCTGCAGTCAAGTAGTTTCAAGGCTTATGTGGAGTGTATATACCAGTAGTTTAGAGCTCACATCGCGATCTCGAGCTCGTTGCAATATGATGCCTTAACAATTGCTTAGCTAGCGCCTGGTAGGATTATATTGCGTAACGAGATCGATCGACCCGGTCAATTGGGATATTCGTCAAATGGCCTGATCGATACTGGTCTCGTGAATAAGAACCGGACCTCTCAATAAAGGAAGTGCTCTGAAATCAAAGCTTGTGCTGTGGTTACTGGTGTTCTTCTTTGGAAAATAGTAATCCAATGTACCCTGGAATCACTAGAACAGATATCATCACTCTTAAACTTCGGATTGGAATCTAAAGAGCGTATATACATGAGTAATGAGTGTTTTGAAATAGCAGCCGCTGGAGCGAAGCTACCATGAAATGTTGTCCTCCCCCCGCTATCGAAATTTTAACCACGAGTAGATGCCTTTCCTGCGTCGAGTAGAAAAGGTTAACTACCTCGGGGCCCACAACCACAACACAGAATTTTAATATCTCCAGTCCCAGACCTATCAAGTGCAACCGGGAACCATCGATGGGACGATTCTGAGGAGTTGCTACGATAATAAACAGACTAGAATGTCAATCGAATCTGCGCGTTCAGGCTGCAGGCTCTCCAGCAATCAAGGTTCGTGAACAGATCTCTCGTTCAATATCGATATTTGCGCCTACCATTTCGACCGACAGACACCACTGTTATGTATGTATTAAAAAACTCCATATACATGTTGCTGCCGTGGTAATTATGCATGAGGGAGCTAGAGCTATATATCTATATCTATATCTGACGCATCTCGGTTCCGAAGATAGTTGGCAACTCGCACAGCAACGTAATTTGAATATAATTCTGCAAACTCGTCAAGTTTTTCAACATCGAGCTATCGATATCGGGATGGAGGAAGAGACTACCGTCGATTACTTTGCTACGCATCACTCAAAGGGAACATTAACGCACCCGCCTCGAGGCTTAAGCGCCTTACGGTGCGATGATGGGGGCGAGGATGTTAAGACTCCAGATGAAAAGCAATTGGCGGTAGCTAATCCCAGCCCCTCAGAAATGTTTGAGCGACAAAAACTCTCACGGTATCTCGACACTGTTTTTGAAAATAAGATGGGCACCTGCCCGCCTGTGATCCCGATCGCGGCCGATTTCGTCGACGTTACGGGCAAGTCTTACTGCGGTTAGTATCGTCCTACTGAATATTCACAAATATGTTGCATAAGAGGAGTGCTGATGCGAGGAGTAGTGCGAGCGACGGCATGGGCGTTCGGGACGCACCACCTCTTCACCTGCAATCACACCTTCGAAGACGAGGAGATCATAGACTCGAGTACCGGAAAGACCGTTCTCGTCCAGCTGGTCGGCGTTCATTGGACGAACAGTTTGAACCCACGCAGTCGTCGAGCAAACCTCGAAATAGTGTATCAGGATCACATCCATGATATCGCTATTCTAAAATCGGACGAGGCCTTCCACCGCCTGATACTCCAATGTCGCCCGCCAGTACCTTATTCGAAGCTATACACGGTCCAAATATTGAACGTAGGGCATCCGATCGTGCACCCAGGGCGCGCATATCCGAGCCCGAAGCCGCACACCTTTCTCTCCGATGCGGCATCGACAGAAGGGTTTTCGGGAGGACCAGTTATGACCTCGAATGGCCACGTTATTGGGATGCTGCAAGCGTCCTGGGGGGATATCAATGCGATGGTTGTCACCACAGGGGGCCTTCTCAAGGCGCTGCGAGATTTCGGGGGCGGGACGATAGAGTGGGAAGAGTACGGAGTGAAGGCCTGCATAGGCTGGAAGATACCTCGCCAGCTCTCTCCGCCACCCACCGCAATCGACTCTAGGTTAGTGGGGCTTCTATACCGCAAGAAGGACAACTGGGAGCAGATGCTCAAGGAGATCGAGGTCGCCAAGGCATACGAGCAGACCGGGGAAGATTAGAGACTGGGGTGGGCGGCTGTGGGATTGCAGAGAGCGCGAAGTCGGGACTGCTGGGCCCGACCTCGCGCGTACTCAAGCAGGTAGTTTTAGCTTTTTCTTTTTTTTAACGTATAAAGGTATCTTGACGTCAGTTGCAAGTTGCTTCTGGCCGGCCCGAGCTCCAGGCTTCGAGTTACATCGTACATCCCAGTCCGACGGCCGCCGTGTCGGGAAGGCTATCGATAGCGGCGGACCAGACCGTCGCTTCCGGTGCCTGCTGCCCCCGCAGTCAGGTCGAGCATCTGCCGCATCCGCGCATGAGAAAGAGCGATATCGGTATCGCGGTCTTCGTTGACATGACCCTGATTCGTGTCATGAGTGGCATCTCAGGCCTGACCTGACCCGACCCGGCGTGCGGGTAACGTATGCAGGCTCGAATTCCCACACGAGATGAGGGGACGTGCATGCATGCAGCTTAGCCGGCCGCGCTGGTCAGGGGAAAACTGCTCCACTGCTGTCCACCAACTGGATAAATCCAGCCGGTGCGAAACCGTGCCTGATTAGTTCTGGCAGTCCGGATGGCCAGGTTAATTCGTATCGCGATCGATGGTCCACTCTTTCTCACCACGGACAGCTCCCGTCGCGGCTGAGGGGAAGCTCTGGCCAGTCCCGTCCAGCCGCGATCCCCTTTCTCCTCACGCCGCCAGTCGGGTGAATTTATATCAAGAAGTAGCCGCCATGAGATACTCCGCCGTGGACACACGCCAACCTATAAAACACCGTCGACGAACCGTCGTCCGAGTGCGCCTGTTCGACGTCGTTGCGTTGGAAGCAGAACCTCCTCCTGCTGCTGCCGGTCACATTCCACACCCCCACGACGACACCTCGAGTCCATTCCGACACTCCTCCCCTTCTCCAACATCCTCATCATTACCACCGCCACGATGATGGAACCGGGCCTCTCTCCGGCCTTCGCATACCCGAAGCCGGCAGCTCACCGCGAGCGCCTCATCCCCATCCTCACCAACAACCTGCTCCTCCCGGACGGCGTCTTGCCAATCCCCACCAGCGCTGGCGTCCACCACCACCTGCGCAAACCCGAGCCGCAATACTTCATGGGCCGCCCCGTGCACCCGGCCTACCACTACAAGCGCAACCGCCGATACGCCGGCGACGACTCGATCCCCTACCCGCTGCCCTGCGACCAGCAGGAAGTCAACCGGCAGAACCTCGTCCACCACATCTTCCACGAGGTCTTCGGCACCATCCACGCAGCCGAGTTCCCGCGGCCCGAAGACATTCCCGCGCACGTCCTGGACGTCGGCTGCGGCAGCGGGCTGTGGATCGCGAGCATGGCTGACGAATTCGCC
Source organism: Drechslerella dactyloides (assembly GCA_020064725.1). Taxonomy (NCBI): domain Eukaryota; kingdom Fungi; phylum Ascomycota; class Orbiliomycetes; order Orbiliales; family Orbiliaceae; genus Drechslerella; species Drechslerella dactyloides. Next base: position 2,260,251 of record JAGTWJ010000017.1, read on the forward strand.
GCCCGCGGCCGCCCAGACGTCCGCTTCACGGGGCTCGACATTGTGCGAAACCACCCCGACATGCCGAGCGTCAACTTCCGCTTCGTCAAGCACAACATCCTCAACCTGCCGCTGCCGTTCAGCACCGGCGAGTTCGATTACATCATGGTGCGCGAGATGAGTCTGTGCTACCCGCAGGACCGCAACCCCGAGGCCCTGCTGGAGGAGTATCTGCGGATCCTCAAGGTCGGCGGGACGCTGGAGGTGCAGTGCTCCGACCACGCGATCCGGAGCCTGGCGCAGTCGTCCATTCCGCCGTCGTCGCGGAGCGGCGCGTACCTGCTGACGGCGTCGACGAGGTTCAACACCAAGTCGGAAAACTCGTACATACAAGACTACAACAGGTACATCGGCCACTTTCTAGGCACGCGGCAGCTGGACACGGCGCCGTGCACGAACGTGCAGGCAGCGCTGTTGATGGAGGCCAAGTCGATAGGCAACGTCAGGCATCGGCGGTACGCGCTGCCGCTGGACAATCCGATCTGGGAGGGCAGGCCGTCGGCGTCGCCGCTGGTGACGGGGATGTTGGAGAACCGCTCCTTGACATCCTTGATATCCACGACGGAGCCGCGGAAGTCCAGCGAGAGCAGCAAGTCCGCACCCCAGAGCACGACCGCTGTCGGAGCGTCAGACGTCGAGGCGAGGAGCGTGGACAGCGAGCCCAGGATGAAGGGCATGGAGATAACCGTGTCGGGCGACGCCCAGGCGCTGCGGATACTCGCCCGGCAGACCTTCACGAGCATGATCAGGAACCTGGAGCCCGTGCTCCGTCAGGCGAACCGCATCCCGCAGGAAGACTGGGACTGGTGGTTCCGCGACCTGATGCTGAACTTCCACGAGAACAAGGGCCTGACCGGCGGCGAGTGTCTCGAGATGGGGGCCTGGTGGGGCGTCAAGAAGAGCTGACCGTCAGATACGATTTGGGAGGATTAGTTGACACTGTACATCTACATTTGGGACTGGCAGCATAGGCATGGCGTTCCGGAGCAGTCGCAAATTTGGCATCGCAGGCGGCCTTTTGGTATAATATAACATAGCATTCATGAAAGTTCCTTCTTGCGTACCGGCAGCGCTCGCGATATTACCAGCACATATTACAGCAACCGCACATGTACATACCATATATCATACATCTTAATAAAGTTACCCACGTGCTCAAGCATCGTTACGATATATATCATGCATGCATGATCGTTTCTATTATCGGACGGTGAATCCGCCGTGTCGCGCCGGTTCGGCATGCCGAGACCACCCGATCCGAAATGCGCGGTCCCAACAAAAACGACCGAACAAACCGCACCAACCGGCCCGATCTTCCTATCGCCAACCTCACTCGCTCCACCGTCAATTGCAACCTCCCGTCGACATCCACGACACCATCTCCGCCAATTGCGCGTCCACGCCACGCACGGCATCGAAAATGTCGTCCGCCCTGCGATCCTCCACGCGGCGCCTGCTGCATCCCGCGCGCGCCTGGCGATATGCTACCGTCAGAGGTATCACCACCCACTCGTTAATACCGCTGTGTCCAGATTGTACTATCAACCTTGAATTATGTAGTTTAGTGTCCGATTGCTAATGATATATCGTATGGTTAGGAATCTCGTCGACGGCCTGCACGTGTAAGGCGCAGAACTTCACCATGCCCGCGCTGTCGCCGACAATGACAGAAGGCAGCATCTCCGCCTGGCGGATCAACGAGGGTGCGTCTACCCATTACCACATATCATAAACACCTCGTCCCACAATTCCCACGAAACTGCATTCCCATGCCCCGGATCTACTCCACATGCCTCATCAATGCTAGAGGATGCGCTAACGTGTTCGTTTTGTACGAACGATGCTGCAGGCGACAAGTTCTCCGCGGGCGACGTCATACTGGAAGTCGAGACGGACAAGGCGCAGATGGACGTCGAAGCGCAGGACGACGGCATCCTCGCCAAGATATTCGTACGCTGCCCCGTCTACATTGATATATCTGTTGCAAGTATACTGATATGGAAGCACAGGTTCCAGCTAGCAAGGACCAAGTGCAAGTCGGCACCCGCATCGCCGTTCTCGCCGACATTGACGACGACCTCTCAAGCCTCGAAATCCCCGCCGAACAGCCCGTCGCCTCCTCCTCACCCCCGCCGGAACCTCAATCCTCCGCCGCCGAATCCACCCCTCCGCCACCGCAGTCATCGAGCGCGCCGTCCGAACCCGACTCGTCGTCCTCCCACGACAACAAGCCGCGCAAGAACCCCTTCGTCGCAAGCCCCGGCATCGCGCTCCTCCTGCACACGCACGGCCTGGAAATGTCGGACGTAAAGGGCACCGGCCCCGGTGGCCGCGTCCTCAAAGGCGACGTGCTAGCCCACCTCGGCAAGATACCAACCGACAAGCCCCGGTCCCTCGCCGCCGAAATCGCCAGCCTCGCAAAACTCGACCTCTCAAACATCAAACCCGCCGCCGCCAAACCCGCCGCCGCCTCCAAACGACCGGCGGCACCGACCAAGCTAGACCCCCTGCAGCTTGTCGAGGTCTCCCTGCCCATCTCGCTTGCCAAAGTCACAGCGGTGGCACCGGACGCCCCCGTCGCCGACGCAATCGCCCGCGCGGTCGCCTTTGCAAACGCAGGTCTACCGCCGTCAAAGATCCCGCCGTCGCCACACGACCTCTTCGACGAAGTCCTGGGTCTGCCGTCCGCACGTAAGCAGCCACGGTACACCGTCACATCGGCCGAATACCGCCCCGCGGCAGTAGCGGCACCGTCGCCGGCAGAGCTGTTCGACGAAGTGATAGGCGCCAAGTCTGCGAGGGCGAGGAATGCGGTGGTTGCGCCGGTGGGATTGCGGGAGTTCAAGGTGCAGGTGCCGGCGGTTGATCGGGATCGCGCCGAGTTCTTTCTGGCGAAGGTCAAGTTTTCGCTCGAGGGCGACGTCGAGAAGGTGTAGCTGTGGTTGTGGCGTGGCGGGTGCGTTTTAGATCACTTTCGTGTAAGTATATATGTGATATCTCTGAAATTCAAGCGACTGCATTGCATTCATAGAGGTTCAATGTCGTATTATGGGACGTAGCATTTCCTCGCGATGTAAAGACTGTGTGCGTGCCACCGTCATTATGAGCGTATATGGTCGCATTAATTTGGATCTAGGCTTGGTCTCTATCACCCCTGTGCACGCCTCGCGACATTTACAATGGCCTGGTAATCGCATGTCGTCGATATTGATACTCCACAAGTGGATATTCGGCATCACGCGCTGTCACAAATATCATATCTCCCACCACCGCTCGCAATGCATGAGCGGTAAAATATAATTAAATATAATAAGAGTTTACGCTATGCAAGAACGCTACGCATCCGAAATACTTCATCATCACGTCATGGCGGTATCCTCCTCCTTCACTTCCTGCTTCACCCGCCCCTTCTTCGCACTCCCCGGATTCTTCAAATTCCAGCTCCGATCAAACCACTCGTTCGGATGCACAATCGTTTCCCGCATGCTACTACCGCCGCCACCATCCTTCTCCCTCTTCAGCTCCCGCTCGTGCAGATGCTCGAAGACGCGGTTACACGCCAAATGGTACTTCCTCGCCGCCACGTCCTGCTTTACACCGCTCTGCACGCTCTTCTCCTCGTTCCCGATCCCCATCTGCGACTCCATCGCCAGCATTAGATTGTCCACGGAGAAATGGCGGAACGGACACCCGTGCGCGTCGCCCGTACCCGGCGGGTGGTCCATCAATATCTGCTGGCAGCTATACGGGGAGTAGTTGCGCCCGGCGCCCTGCAAGCCGTAGGAATGCCGGATGTTGTACCGGTACTCCTTGTTGAACTGCTCGTCGGTGAACTTTGAGAAGGCTTGCCGCCAGAAGACGAGGGCTTCGTCGATGGAGAGGCCGATGCCCTTGAGGAAGAGGCCGTACTGCAGGCGGCCGAAGTGGCGGAGGTGCTTGTCGCGCCGCAGGGAGGAGTGCAGGTTGCGCATGCAGAGGGGGAAGTGGGTTTTCAGTCCGTCGATTTGGCCTGCGGTTATGGCTTCGCCGGAGAGCGTGGTCGGCGCGGCGGAGGAGTTGTATTCGGGGGCTGAGAAGCCTTTGCTGAGGTGGTTGAGGATCGGTATCAGGCGGTCGTCTTCGTCGAGGCGGGGGAGCAGCCGCGCCGTCGCCTGCACACACATACACACATAAATATCAGCAACCACCTCCACACCTTATATACGCGCACGTGTATGCTGATATGGAGGGGGAAGAGGGGGTGCCTACGATGAGGGACTGGTCCAGCTTCTTCGAGAACTCGGCGAGCACCAGGCTCACGAGCGCCCCGCTGGGCACATACGCCATACCGCCCCGAATAAACACCCTCCGACTCTCGACCAGATCCGCCACGCGGTCCCACTCAACTTTGACGTACGACTCCGCGTCGAACTGCGCGCGCGTCTTCTCAGGCGGCAGCCGCGCCCCGAGCGCCAGCACAGCCTTCAGCTGCTCAGCATACTGCGCCTTCTCGCCCTCCCCGACGACCTGGGAGTCCAGCTCCAGCGCGCTCATAAACTCATGCCGCTCGCGCGTGTCGTCCGTGCTGAAGCGGTGGCGGAACAGGATCGTTTCCACGCGCGTGAAGCGGCGGCGCAGGTCTTCGGAGCGGGCGAAGGCCAGGCGGAGGATGAAGTGGCTGTAGTGGTCCTTGCGGCGCTCGGCGGTCAGGCCTGCGAACCGCTTGGGGTTGCTGCGCTCGGCCTCCGGCACGGAGTGGTTGGAGGCCAGCGGGAGGTATTTGTCCAGCAGGCGCTTGAGGGTCGCGTCGATTTCGGCGGGGGTGTTGTTGCGGAACAGGCAGGTTTCAATCTCGCCGAGGACTGCAGGTACATTCATATTAGTATAGGTGCGAGAGGGTGGTTAATTTTGGGGGTAGGCACCTCGGAGGCGGTCGATGGCCCATTGTTCGAACTCCTCGAGGGAGACTTCCTGGGTGGGCGGCTTGTCGTAGAAGTTGAGGCGCGTGGGGTATGGTAGACCGGACTCTTTGGCGGCCGCGCCGATAACGTTGCCGCGACGCTGCTTGCGGGCCCGGCGGATGGCCTCTGCTCCCTCCATGGCGTGGTGTTAGAGGTGGTGATAGACGTGGTGGTGGAGCAATTGGGGGGGTCGCGAAGTTGAGGTCGTCGCGAGACGCGTCTGTTGTAGACGCCGTCGCGTTAAGTGGGTCAAGCCACAGCAGTAGCACAATGGTAGCACGGTCAGCCACAGCGACAACGCGGATTGAATTCCGTCGACGGCGATTCGTCCAAACCGCCTTGTTGCGCTTGGCAGGTAGCAGATTGATATGACCGGGTTTGTACCTGTATCGAAAGACAGCTATCGACAGTCGTATTCTTTGTTTTTTACAAAAGTGCATGCGGCGACAGGTAGCAAATCGCTCCAGTCACAATCCGTATGACGGCCTGCAATTGACGAATAGCCTGTGGTCAACGCATCTCTGTGTTACAAAAATGTTTATAACCGCGAAATGTCTATTGAGTAGTATGCAGCAACTGCAAGCTGGCAAGGCTGCGAGCACGAAGAAGAGTAGGTACCTTTAGCCCTTGGATCAGGTTTGCATTTTCCGACATGCCAATTGTCGTATTTTATCTTCTCCGAAACGGTGAATAACATATATCTTCGCAAAGCTGCAGCGGGCACCGTTCGAGTGTTTCACCAAACGCAGGTAGTACTAGTTCATATACTAACATGATCCATCGTGCTATATCTTAATATTAGAGGGTACTAAGTATATATACATACAGGTGTTCCTTAGGCCCAGAATTTACTGCTACCATCCAACCTTATATCGCAGTTTTGCAAAGCAGGTATTGTGTAACCAGCGGAAGGGAGGCGTAGAACTTTGAAACCTTGGATAAAGACCGTGATCAACTCGCAAGCTATGGCTATATAGTCTCACCGATTAATGACACCAGGTGTGATGCCTACAGATTATCTGACCAACCCACCTAGAGAATCCACACATTCAAAGAAATGTTCTGGATATCAGCCAGTTGTATTCCGGTACGAGCTGTAGGAGATGCCCGAGAATCGTATTCACAGAGGACTTGAGCGTAATTTATCGTCCGGTGATATTGGGCGCAAAGATAAGCTCGTTCTTGTCATAAAGCATATGGATTTTTATTCTTTTCTCTCGTGAACGTGGAAATTCTTTTTAAACTTGTGGCTTAGAGCCTCAGATCAGTTTTGTTGAATCGGAATGGAGAGATAGGATTGAGACGGGAAGACATGATGGCCTGACGGAAGATAGTGGATAGGAATAGCATATTCGCATTTTTCTCACTCCGGACGTAAGCTTTTATAAATTTTATCGAAACTGGACGCTATGATTATCATCCATCTCCTCCAGGAGATCTGCGTCAGGAATCCAAGACGCAAGCCGGCCCAGGAGTTGTGAGATTGCTTCCGCAAAAGTATGGAGTTAGAGAATTGATTGACGGGGGCGACTCTTGGCTGTAGCTTCTTGGGGGGAAGCAGGAGATTCATTGGCTCTGGGTTTCCCCCAGAGGATATCTTGGACTGGCCCTTCTGGTGAAATTTTTATATCGTCTGGATCCTGAACCAGGTAGCTGACGCGTCCAATGTGAAGCCAACGCAGAAGAGTACGTTGGATCGTGGTGGAGGATCCAATGCCCGAAAATTATCTGGAATTGCCCCGCTATGCTCGAAATGCCGGTCATATCTCGAATACTGCCACCGTCGTCTTCGTTATATATATGGGTGTAGATACCAGCCTTCAGCTTCCTCAGTATCCACAGAATACTACCAGTGTAGCAGCAACAACTTGGAGACACATTCGAACCAGTGACTTATTATACGCGTATACGCCCGGCGTCATATTCGAGAACCAGAGGTGAGATTACTCTCTTTCAGATAAATAATATACAAGAAATATGCGACTACATACTAACAGGTCGTCCTCGTAGACAAATTATTATAAGAAAATGGCAATGTCGTTCGTAAACAACACCATCGATGAGCTTATGGGCAGCGCCAGCCGTGCGGCTTCAGCATATATGATCATCATAGAGGGCAACGAAGGGAATCTCCTCGAGGTGGGCACGCGTTGGATCCCGCTGGACGAGAGAGCGGCGCGCGGGTGCTCGCTGGACGCCGCGGAGATTAAAAAGATGTCGAGGGACCAATTACGGCTCGTTGCTGATGTCCTTGTTTATCTTCGTGATAATGACCCGAGGCCTCGTCGCGAGTGGGATATGATTTCGTGTTGGGGAGGCGTCGATGGATTGTTTTTGATAGTTAGGAATTTCTTCCCGGAGACGGAGGGGAGCATGATCACTGAACAATTCTCTTGATCTGGAGCTCATTTGATTTGAAGTATTATATTTAAATTTGTTAAGATAACAGAGCAAATGCCCGGCCAAGAGACATCTTCAAACGGGCTGGATATTTCTGTTGGCTACAATCATAATCACACATTAACAATATTAATATTGTCAACCTTAGGCTCGATTATAATATTTTTGTCTCGTGAACTAAACTGCGACGGCGAACCATTATAATAATTATGTTCGATGAGTTTTAAATTTCTCAATTTGGATTTAGCAACAGGAGATGATTTTCGTTCCCCCTGCTTTGATATATTTCCTAAGTAACGCCGCCAGTAATTGATTCCTCAAAGGTCGTATCGAATATTGTTCGAAAGGAATTCACAAAAAAAAAATTGATCATTTAGTCGCGAATCGATTGTGGTCGTTCAGGAGCACAAAGGTCGTTCGCACGAAGCTCGCACGCCAGCTTTGACAGCCGCGTGTCACCCGCGAACCTTCGCTCCGTCTCATTTTCGCGAATTCTCGCCTCGCTCGCGCGCGTGGCAACGGTCTCACCCGCTCAGCCGGTTGCAGCCTGCACCGCCAGCCAGAACGCAAATTCAATCGCATGTCACAGGTCCGTTACTGTCGGTGCCACCCGTCCGCGCTCCTGTCACGATACCGAAAAAAAAAAAAAAAAATCAAGCTAACTCTTGCTCGCGCACGTCATGTAATGAAGGGACGTCCTCCGCTCGGCGTGATGCTCGGCTGTCGTCGCGAGTGCGGAGCCGGGCTTGCATGCGGAGAGAGTTCAGACTCGATTCCAGAGTTCTTCAGCTCCTCTCGTGACATGCCGTCCTGCCGGCCATCCGGTCCGGCCGGCGTGACCAGCGACAGCGGCGATCAGGCACTCCTGGCCTGCTTCCTGGCCTGCTTCTCGACTTCCTTCCTTCCAGCTCTCCGGCCGCCGCACACCCTCACGACATGCACATCCGGTCTCGAAAGAAAGCTCGGGGAGTGAGGATCGATCCAACGTTGCATGCAGCTTGGCTGTCCCGGTGGACGCTCTCTCGAAGGGTCGTCCGGCGTCCTGGCCTTCGATCGCCTCGATTGACTGGATTCATACAGCCCACTCCCCGCTAGCTCCTCCCTCCTTCGCGCGTGATGCCGACCAAAACCTGTATTTGGACGGACTGCATGTATCCCCAATTATCGTCGCTGCTCGTCCATCCACCGCCGGCTAGCTGACTGACGGCTGTTGGCTGTCCTCGCTAGCTGATTAGCTCGTGAAAAAGGCGAGCATCGGAGGGAGCTCCAGGGTCTCTCTTGCCTCCTCCATCCCTTCCTTCGTCTTCCTCGCGCACGGGAAAACGGAGCCACGAGAGCTGCTAGTGCCATTCAGGCTGCGGCAGTCGAAGAAAACCCGACCAAAGCTCCTTCTTCCAGCCTCAGCGCAATCCGATAGGGCATCTCGAACAATCGATTGCACAAGTGGCACACCCGACAATCAAGCTAACTTAGCCAACTGTCGCGATCGAATCAGACTCGGATTCGCTCGCTCGCTCGCTCGCTTGCCCCAGCAAGGCCTGCAAACGCAAGCACTTACATACTTCTTACATACTCCATATCTCCTAGCCTCATGCTTCCCTCCATCGAGTAAAGTAAGAGTTATATCACAGTCGATATAGACACACGGTACCTTAACTCCTCCACTAGGACATGCAGCGCGGACAATGCGTCCTAGCAGCAACGAACTGGATGGCTTATCGTCCTTCCCCGAACCCGCCAGTCCGGACAGCTAACTCGCACCCCGGACGATATCCCCACGACTGACTGCCCTTAGAGAGCGAGGAGAGCGAGCCAAGGACCTCTCGCCATGGTACTTTTGACCGAATCATGTCGATTCGGCAGGCGTAAATGTAGAAAATATCTGGGCGAGAGCTACTAAGAAGGAAGTGAATAGCTCGCTGGCAGCCGACCAATGCGAACCTTGTCGCAGTGGCCACGCACATGCAGCATGCAGCATGCATGTAGGATGCACTTTCTGTCCCTATCTATCATTCCATCCATCGAGTCGCATTACTCTCAGAAGGAGCAAAGGAGGAAGAAAGGAAGAAAGGAAATGAGGGAAGGCAAAATGTGAGGGTGCCGCTGACCTCGGGTGTAAATTTGGCGATGGATTGGCTGATTACTCGTCCTCGCTAGTATAGTAGCTGGGAGGTATCCAGCGGTGGTCACGCACGCATACGCACCAGGATCCAATGGCCGGGCTTCTTGGCCCTGCATGCGCATCCTGGACGGATGTATCTCGTGTATTCCTGTCTGTAGATTGTCTGTCTATGCGTGTGCATGCGTGGCTCTGCGGCGTGGGGGAGACGAGACGATATAATGTGAGGGGAAGCTGGCAATGCCGGGAAAGTCTACAAATTAATTGCGAACCTCGGTGCAAGCACGCCCGCACTCATCAGCCGACAAGCAAGCAGGCAACCTGGCTGGCTGGCTGACCTCCCAGGTCAATGGGTAATAGAATTTTTTTTAACAAAATGTGACCTGTCATATGGAAAAAAAATCCCAGTGCGAGGAAAATAAAAAATCCAGTCATAAGACGTCGGCCGACGAAAACGCACCGGGATGCAACCAATGCCTGACCGGGCACCCGGGGACCACAATCACGATACCCATCTTTATTCTCACTCTCTTTCCCTCCGTCTTACCCCGCAATCGTGGCTCGATACATCTCTCTACCTTGCGATACACCTCCATCGACGGTCCGTCTACACGTACGTACGTCGACGTGGTGGTGGTGAGATGGCGGGGCATACACACAGACACATGCAACATCAGAGGAGCGCAGAGCACGTCCGTCTGTCGAGATGCTGGCAATGCTATTCTATTCTAGCGTTATGCGACGAGAAGCGAAGATGGGCACATGCCCGCTGACGTCGACGTAATCCCCAGCTTCCTGTCGTTCGTTTCATCGAACATAGCATAGGATCGATACTAGTCTATCCCGAAAGTTGGGCCGCATGAATGTTATTCCAGCAGCGTAGTCAGCTAGTTGGTTAGCATGCATACATACGAACCAGGGTCCGATTTGAGTTCGAGTGTGCTATCAATATTATCCCATCCCATGTTCGCTCCAACCAGCCGTTTCAGACCGGTCCGCGCGAATTGAGACAGCCATATAATATAAATATCTCAAGGATATCATATCATATTGTATGCGCGGAAGACGCTGGATACTCCCGGCTGGGTAAATCCAAACGGGAGACTTCAGACGAAAAATTAAATCACAAAAAAAGATACGACGTCTTGTATCGTACATGTGAGGCGCAACGACGCTAGCCGGAAGTACAGTACAGTACAAAACCTGTGTGTGGGTGTGGGTGTGGGCAACCCTGAATCCTGTGCCGGCCGTCGAATCGTCTGTCGCACGCTGGATCACCAGAGACAACCTGTACCCTCGGAGGGGATACCGGAGCTACATCCCCACACATCCACGCATACGTGCTGCACGTTTCGTCGACACGAGCCGGAGATGGGATGGATGGAAATAGAACGAACGAACGAACAAAAGAATGAGGAACTGGAACAGACTAGCCGCTTCGACCCACTAGACCCTGTACCCGGGTCCAACCACACCTCTACACTGTACTGCAACATACACAGTATTATACACACGGTATATCTGTGTCTGCATTGGTGGGAGAGGATGTCTGTGCTTTGGTGGCGGGGCTGGACTTGCCAGATGCATCCTACACATAGGAACCGCTGAGCTCCCTCTCCGCCAGATCCAACATATGAGACGCCATTGCGTATGCTCGCCATCTTAACAAACCCACGATAATTATCATAGATCCACCAGCTATTGATTGAATCTCAAGACGAACGAATGAGGGGTAGTCCTTTACCTCCCTACGCACCGCGTCGCACGATTGTGCACAAATGCTAATTTGACGACAAACAGCCAGCCGCACGGCGACTGCGACGGTGGAACTTCCAGAACAAGCGCCGAATGCCAACGTGACCAAAAAATCCAAATTTCCATCCCATAATCATTACGCCGCGCAAAAACCAGCAAACCAATCCCGTCCCCGTCCCAGCTGCCACGTGAATACTTCTTATACATATTATGCAAACCTCAGCCGATTTCAACTGTACAACTCCACATATATTAACATTCGAAACGCGGAGGCAATGCAACAGCAGCAGTCACGCCAATCGGTCAATCAAATTCCAATCTACGTAGTACGCTCCAACACCAACACTCCAATCGAATTTACCGCTTCCCAACTCGCCAACGGCTATATTCAGCGCTAGAGTATTTTTAAGTTAAAGTTGTAAATACCCCGCCGCGCCGAAGATCGCGAGAATCAGCCCCGAGTGCGACTAGCCCGGATTCCGACTTACGAACACTTTATTCAACAAGTTCATGCCGCCACGCTACTTCTACTACCACCATTACCACTACTAGCATAATCAGACGACGCAAAGCTCGAATGCAACCCTACCGTCTGTACGTATACGTATATAGCCAACGAAGCTAGCTTATGGATTGGCGGAAGCAATTGTCGCCGATTGGCGGTAGCGTGTTTTACCGTGAAATTTTGCGTGTATGCTATACGAGCGATATCCTGGGACGAGGTGAGACCTTTCGAAGCGTAGACGAACGGCTAGCGAACACGCACACGCATTGACCACCGCAAAACTTACTGGAGCCGGCTAGACGTCATATGTATTACTGTACCGTACCCTACTACCGTTTAACACGCCGGTTGGCTGTGCTGTGCTGTTGTTGTCTATGCACGCCGTGGATCCTAAGCTAGTGATATACCTACCATCTCACCTCGCAACGTATGTACATACGTGCCCGGGCCCTGTCCGTTTCAGCGCGAGCTCACTCCGCCGGAAAGAATGGATGTGTATGAGGTTTTTTCCCTATATCAATTTCTCCGAGAAGCTAGCAGTATAGTGGATGGATGAATATAAATAAATTGTTCGGAACAACGCGCCTTGTTTGTTATCGCGCTCGGAGATCAATGACGTCGCGATGCGAAGATCGTTAATTTATATTATCTGGTACAATATGTAAAATCCTATGCCGTGCGTCTGGCTGTCTCGTGTCCATGTGGCGCCGCATAATGTGCCGTCGGAGCCGCGGAAGGGTGGTGGAGTCGTCTCCGTTACCGTACCCTACGTGCGGTTTTGCATTCCGGAGTTTATTCGTACTGACTTCATAATACATGACGATATGATATAACCTGATACGACACGATACGATACACATGACAGCTCGGCTGAAGCGATAGGATGCCCGTTAGTCGCAAAATTGATGGATACACACAGACGGCAGGTTGATATCGCACGTATCAAAGATATCGTCCGCGAACTCCCACTTCCCCCACCGCCATGATGAATATTTACAGTGTGTGGTATATTGCACACGGTAGTACAGTATCTGCAGGCTGATAAATCGGGAAAGCAGGCATCAAGCCCAGAGCGCCCAGTGGCTCGGCCACATGGATGACGGTAGTCATCTACCTTTAATACCGTGTCGACAGGGTCGTGCAGACTGCTAGTCAGTAGTACTAGTATATTGACTGCATGCTAAGCTTCTGTCAGAATCTCTTACCATGCGTGTATGTGCGTGCGTGCGTGTGCATACGACGGGGACTATAGATCCTAATACGTAATACGTAATACAGTGCACTCCCACCATTTCTAAAATTTGTTGAAGAAACTTATTATTAGTATGTGGTATGAGTAGTGCAGTGGTTGTGGTGGGCGACGGATGGTCATAATATGATGTCGTCGAAATCGAGATAAGCTTATACTGCCACCCGCAGGACGGGATACTTTATTCGGGTGCAGCTCGTATATGCGCATGGCCACCGGTTAACCTGTGTCTATATGCATGGGCTGATTTTTTTCTCGCTTGGTGGAAACTGCTGTATACAGTTTGTGTGCGTGTGTGTATGCTATGCAATGCGATGAAACCGAAACTTGCTCCTCGGCAGACAGCCAGCCCTGCCGTCTTACCTTCTTGTTTTTCTTGCTTTTCTTGCTTGGCCAGGTTTTTTTCCCCGACGTGGGAGTACAGTTGCTAGGAGATGTACCTAGGTAATTGGATTGCTGATGCCTTACATGCATGCCGGCACGTCCGTTGACCCGAACGGTACAGCTCACTCATACTACAATTGATACACACATTCCTCTATCGCAATCACATCACCACATTCACCCTGTACGCACAGCATGTATCTGAAGTAAGTACCTAGGTATAATCTGCGGATATCGCCATGGACGGCAGCGGGTTCGGAAAGCCGTAACGTCAATCGACGATAATGTGCAGGCAGTATCAGAGTGGCAGCTAGCAGCCTGCGTGCGACGGTTTGGAATGTATTGGCAGCGGCAGTGCAGACGCGAAACCGGCAGGCAGGAGGTCGTCCCAAGGCGCTAGCTAAGACTTTGGACGGTTGGTAGAACGTAGCGACTGACAGTTATTACGTGCATTGTTCCGTGTCTTCGCATTCTCGAAGGGATGGGATGTGCGGTTGACATTTCTCGGCGTTTATACTGTTTTCTACTGTTGCTGCTGTTATACAGAGTTGGGATGTGAGGGGCTTGGATGATATGATATGAATTGGCTGGATGGATGGAGTATGTGATATCGAGATGCATGTTGATGCTTGTATGCACACACGGCTCGCGAGCGTTCAATTTACAACTTTAAAATTTTCCTTCTCGAATGAGCGCTCGGAGGGGTTAGTGCGGTGCCTGGGGCTGTGATCTATGTCTGTAGGTCTGTAGTCTGTATGAGGGCGCCCGAAGATCCGTGGTGGCAGAAGGGACGGGCCCTGGATGCTCGCTCGTGCCAGCATGTAACACTAGCGCACGTTGAGCTCCGAGAATTTTCGCTGCCGCCCGAGACTGTACTTAGTAAAGAAAAAAAAAATTGTCGTTCACTGCGATCGGGTTTCCTGATGCGAGTGCTCGCTTGGCTGGGTCGGAAACATTAATTTTTTTTCCTTGGGGGAAATGTTCCCTAATCTCTGCCGCCGTACCATACGAACAAAGTAAGGAACCCAACCGAGATCTCACTCACGAGAGGAGGAAGAAAAAAAAAAAAAATTGTAAAATTTCATTCCGACCGGCTCTCGCTTCGTCATATCCCAACCTTTTTCGAGAATGTCAGAGCGGGTTCCGGAAGGAAAATGTCACCCGGAAAAGCAAAGGCGGTACGAAGGTTCAACAGTTGCGTATAATCGTGTGGATGGGTGTCTGGGAGAGGGCTGCTGACGGCGGCGGACGTGGGATGCCATAAGGCTGCTGACGGACGGCATTTACTGCCACAGGCAAAAGCAACGCTCGGAGCAATGCTGAATCATTGTGAATCGACGCAGCCAGCCAGCCAGCCAGCCAGCCAGCCCAGATTGTGCATACGGACGCGCATTGAAATCGGAAGAAGCAGAGTAATGTGTGCAATGTACCAAGGGGTACCTGCTCGTCGCTGGCAAGCCATCGGGGAGGGAAACCACTTCCCTATGTCGCGAGATGCAGCCAGCCAGCTGCAGGCGGTGGGCCGGGCTAGACGAGAGGGGATCGAAATAGTAACTGGTTCGGGCAACCACAGTCGTCCCTTTGCGGTCGATGGCGTCTGGACGCAGTAGCGTCGAGGAATTTTCGGGCGCCTTGCTCGGCTGGCCAGCAATTCGCCAGTGCAGCGATAGCTTTCCCCCTCCCATGGCAGGCTGTAATTGTGGAGGGACATACATACACCCACGCTGATAATATGCAATGGATCTGTCCCGGGCAATTTGCAGACCATGTCCTGGGCGTCCGGTATCTGGACGGTGGGTGCGCCTGCATAGAAGCAGCTGCTATTGCATGGCCGAACTCACGGCAGGAGGAGGAGACCCTGTCGGTGGGATGGATGGGATAAGACGTACTGGCAGGGCCGTCCACTGCCGGCCGTGGAGGAGGAGGACACTGAAGAGACGCAGGAGAAGAAGCCTGGCTGGCATACATGTCCTGTGAACTGGCATTCGAGACGGTTAGCTTTGGTTTCTTTTCCTCTCATGTAATTAACATTAAGCTTTGGCCTGGGGCAGAGGGAAACGGACTTGCCTGCATCTCGTTTGTCCATCCTGCCGGCCGGGTGGGTCTCAGCCAGCGAAAAGCCAGCCAGCCAGCAAAAGGCCGCCAGAAAGCCAAAAAAGCGGAGCGGGTTGAGCGAAAATTCGGCTGGCCGCCAGTCCTGCGGTATAAACGTCCCTCGCCCGCCCTTTCTTCCCTCACCACCGCTCTGTTGCCATTTACCGCATGCAATCGCTCCCACCACATTTGTACCACAACCACACAACCACACAACCTCGCAACCTCACTTCATCATCCACCACTCTGAGATACATTGCGACATCGCCATCGACGCTTGCTACCTGTAACACAGCTGTAAGTCTCACCCAATCGCCCTCCGTCGCGGCCGTCTGCGAAACGGGCGCAATGGGATCTGCTGCCCGACATCATCGTGCGGCTTCTCAGACCGGCTAGCTGCCACCGCCTCGCCCACTCTGGAACTGCCGTTTCACCTCGTCCTTTCATACGTTCATGTCCATCTTGTCCATCTTGCTCGTCTCCCGCCCGCTGCTCCCTTCCCTTCCGCTGTCACTATTATTAATTTTCCCTCTCTTTTCTTGCTGCTCGTCCATACCACTTGCCCCCCGTGGTTTCTTACATTTTTTTTCTTTTCTTTTCTCCTGCTTTGTTTTGCTGTTCTGCTGTGCTGTGCTGTGTGCCTGTGCCTCGGTTTCGCCTCGCTGACCCGTCCGTTTTCCCAGGACGCCTGCTCGCTCTCTTGATTGCAAGATCTTAAAAACCAGCTCTCGTCGACTGCTCCCTGCTCCCTTGGGCCTAGCATCTGATATTCCGCCCTCCCTGTCCGAAGACCGCCCATCGACACCCTCCCGCGCGTCTTCTCGCTGCACTCCGCCGCCCCGTCGTCTGACTTCCTCCGCTCATCCTCGCCTCCAACGACCGCTTTCGTTTCTTTTCTTTTCCTTCCTCTCGTCGTCTTCCCTCCACATCATGCAGTGTTTACGCTTATAGCCTCTGCTCCCCCCACCACCTCCTCTCACTTCAATCTCCACGATTGAACACTCCGCTCTTCCTATCCCCAGGATCTAAGACTAGCTCTTCGGGTCCGACCGCTCTCTCTTCCTCTCCCTCGTCGCAGACTGGGTCTGTCTGTTTGTCTGTCTTTGATTCCTAGAGACGCCTTATAGACTACTTTCATACCCTTATTACAACTGCTTCACCCCGGCCTGGAACCGGTTTTCATAGTTTCCCTCGCACAAAGTCAGACTTATCCTCTTTATATATCTTTTTATATTCACGCATACGCATACACACACACACACACATTACACCTAATACAAAGATGGCCGACATTGTCAAGCGAGAAACCCTAGTCAACAGCATCATGGCGTCCGTCGTCGCCACACATCAGCTCTCGGCCGACGAGGAGTCGATAGCGGAACCCGACGAGCCGGCCGACAATTGTCGCCGCAACTTGTCCACCAGCGGCAAGTTGCGTGACGACGATGCTCCAAACATGTACAAGAAACACATCGTCAACCCTGGCTGCTCCTCGAAATGCTCCTCCCTGCTCACCCGCGCCATCATCAGCGACTCCGAGGTCGCCGCCCACCAATCGACCTCAATCTACACCAAGGTCAGCTTCCGAAGCCCCAGACGCGGCATGTCCACCACCTCGACCGTCAGCACCGCCAGCGTGCCCTCGACCGCCGACCTCACCAGCGACGCCGGCGACTCGTCGAGTTCCGAGTTGAGCTCGCCGAGTCCGCGCGCCGCGGCAATGTTCGCGCTCCCATTGGCCGACAACCACGCCGTTGCCATCAAGGGCCACAGCGACGACGAGCAGCTGCACAAGTCGACCCTCCAGACCGACCCTAATGCGGTCGTCGCGGCTCTGGGTCGCAAGCGTTGTATCACCTTCGCCTGCCCGGGCCCTGTGTCCAAGGTTGAGCAGCCGGCCGCGCCCAAGATCGAAATGCCGACGCCCGTTCGTCGCCAGACGACGCTAAAGTTCGCGTGCAACGTCAAGGACGAGAACAAGGCGCCCAAGAAGCCCAGCTCGCCACCTCCGATGCACAGACTCGGCCTATCGCGGTCTGCCCATCTCGCCATCCACTCGCACCACCATCGTCGCGACTCTTCTGCTACCGTTGTTGACGACAAGTCTTCCACCCCCGCCAAGGCGGTCCCAGTTGTCAGCAGCGTCTCTTCAATGGCCAGCATCCCACGCTTCTACGAATTCGCCAGCTCGGTCGACGACTCTGTCCACTCGTGGATGAACGCCCCGCAGTTCCCATCTCGCCTGCTCAAGGTCGACTGCTTGCTGGAGAAGGAGAAGAAGATCCAGAAGCTTAGCGAAGACGTCGACGAGGAGCAGGAGGACGACAATGACGATAATGACAATCTCGAGCCCGAGGAGGAGGACTCTGAAGACGACGGTTACAAGGAGGATGAAGAAGACGAAGAGTACGAGTGGTGGAGCGATTCCGACGAGGACGACGAAGGCAATGACGATGGGGATGACATTGCCGAGTCCGACGATGAGGACGAAGACTTCGTTCAAAAGCTCGGCACTGCCATTCCCGACCGCCAGGTGGACCGACCGACCTGCTGCCGCAACACCTCTGACTCGTCTTTCGCTTCCGGCCACCACACTCGCAAGCCGGGCCTCTGCTCCTTCCAGCGCGAGCGCCGCATCTCCATCCGTCCGCGCACACCCGAGCTCCCGGACAGCACGGACTTCGTCCCGGGTACCTTGGACGAGGACAAGGTCCTCGAAGACTACTACCTCTCCTGCATGGAAGAGCGCAAGTCGATGAAGAAGGTCGTCCGCCCGCAGGACATTGACCCCAGCTTCCCCACCGACGATGACGAAGACAATGATGATGAGGACGAGGAAGACGAGCGCCCTCGTGGTGGCCGTCGCCGCGGGTCTTTCACCAGACAGTCCAGCGCCTCCCGCTCTCCTCCACCCAACACCCGTCGTCTCCGGTCCCCTCCGCCGATTTCCCGCCGCGGCTCCCGTGGAATGTCTCCTAACAAGCGGCGCCCGTCCTTCACCGCCCGCTCGCCGCCGCCGCAAAGCCGTGTCGGCCGTCTTCGGATGGAGTTCGACAACAACCGACCCTCGCTCGCCCGCTCGACCTCTCTGCCCCGTCATGGCCTCGGCGCCCGGCGCAAGGTGTGCATGACGACTTCGACGTCCCCCAAGCCGTCCAAGGCGATCCCACTCCGCCAACGCGGGGCCCTCGATATTGTCAAGGGTCTCGAGCGTAAGCGGATGCGGCGCCGCGAGAACGTCTACGGCCGGCCGCGGGAGTACCGTGCCGAAGCCGGCGAGGGCGTCGAGCGGATGCGCGAGATTGGCATCATGAACAAGGAGAGAGTCGGGGCGAACCCAGCGCCCAAGTGGATGATTTCCGTCTAAACATCCACTCGCTTCCTTCCTTTACGACAGCTTTTCTCTATTACCCTTCATACATACATACTCATTCGCTTCGTTGTATATTGCCTTGCAACCTTTACCTTTTGTTACTATTCTTTTTCTTTTCGTTTATATCTTCATTCGGTTCAGAAAGCATTCACGAATGGGAGGGTCAATGATTGATTGGTTTTTCATTCATTGGTTGGTATCGTGCCGTTGTTGAACCTGATGATCACGGAATGGCGTTTCACGAATTTCCTTTATTCGTCGTATACCTTTTCGCCTTTGCCTTTGCTTATAGTTTTGTCTTTTCTTCTTTCAATATTTGCGATTCGTTTTTTTGCGACTCGTTTTCTTTTTGCGACTTGTGTTCTCACGACAAGATCTTACGGTTGCATTCTTACTACTATTATACCCCTCACATTCGCTTCGAATAGACCTTTTCCCTGGTACTGCTTTTAATCGCCTTTACCTTTTACACTTTATTATTATTCTTGGTTTTGCTTTGTTGGCTTTTCTTTATATCATGGTTTTGGAGTTGTCGAGGAATTTGCCTTTTGCCTTTTCTTTGTTCTTTTTTGAAAAAACTGACCGTTTGTTCTCGTCTGTGTGTCTGTCTGTTTCTTTTCCTTTACAAGAATGGGCTGGCACGCTGTGTTTCTTCGGAGGCTGTATAGTGGTTTAGTTTACTATATCGACAGAACGGAAATGGCAGTACACAATCAATCAATCAATCATACTACATTCATACATACATTCAATTTACATGAGTAATTCAGTGAGAGAGAGCATCATATCAGCCAGTCGGGTAGTTTATCCGCGGCTGGATGAGTGAATCATCGTGCAGGAGTAACCATCAGCGCGCACTAGCAGGGGAATACGAGGGCGAGTACGCAAAGTGTACTTTCTGTATGTCGGGCGACACGTATGCGGTGCATGAGACAGCCAGCGAAGAAAGGGGCCTCAAATCAGCGCAGATGCAACCAACTTGTTAGACTAAACTTGTTGGAAGGAAAGAGGAAGGAAGGAAAAGAAAAGTGTGGCGAGTGTGGCGGTCGCTTGTTGTGGCGCGGGCCGATGACGTAGAGCATTACGCCACCAACGACGTCTGCGGGCCGGGATGGCCGTATTAATACATCCCAGACGTACCCACCCTTCATTCTCCACTACATCACCGACATCATTACATTACATTACATTACAACATCCTTCCAGCATCAAGAATAGAAACTGTAAATCGTAAAAAACGAAAATGACGGACCCGAATAATACGTCAAACTTCGCCGGCGATGCGACGCCTCCGCCTACGCCACCTGCAGCTTCGACCGTCCATGGCACGGCGCCCATCCCGCCCGCTCGCATCAACCGCGACCAGAACCTCGGCCGCATCGGCCCCGTTGTCAACGTGCCCATTCCGACGAACCTCGTCGGTAGGCCGGACTACTCGCGCGCACCGGGTCTTGACATGACGAAGATTGCACCGCGGCAGAGACTCGACAATGACGAACATGTCGATGACGAAGACGACGATAACACTGTTGTAGACGATGTGGACGAGGGCACTAGCGATAACGCATCTTTCTTCTCCAGCATCTTTAGCATGTTCAGACCTGGTACCAGCAGCAGCAGCGCTACCGCCAATACCACTACCGCAGCCAAAACCGACAAGGGCAAAGCTCCAGCTCCAGCCAAAGAAGTAGATCCCGAATCGGACGCCCTGGAAGCCTCCTCGCTGCTGTCAACCCGTCTCCCCCCCGAACTCGTCCCGGACATCCTCGACCACGCCTCCTACTTCCCACACGCCGTCCTCGCGTCCAGCACAACACCAACCTCCGTCTCCGACGGCGACAAAGTCTACCTCACCGCCACGATCCCGGACTTCCCAGCCCTCGACGAGACCACCGCTGGCCGCGGCGGCGCGGAAGGCGCCGGCGGGCGCGCGGGACGGGTGCGGCGGCTGGTCTTCCGGCTGCGCTCTCGCGACCAGGGGTGGAGTTCCTTCCCGGAGGACGAGAAGACCTACCGCGGCGCCTGGAGCTGGCTGGACGTCGAGCTCTGGCGGCGCCAAACCGCGGACGACACTGCCACCACCACTCAAGACACCACCACCTCCTCCCTCACCACCTCCCTCATCACTCCTCCAAACTCAGCCAACACCACCACTGAAAATAACGACGAAGACCCCGACCCCGCAGATGCACCAGGACATACCACCGACGGCGACAAAGAGTTACTGGGAACCTGGCTCCTACAACGTAACGTCCACGCCGAGCTCGCGATGTCAGACCACACCATAATATGGGACTACCAAGTCGACGAACTACCGGACTCCGCCGACGAAAAATGGGAAGACAACACGATAAACGAAAACGGCCACCGCGACCGCTGGCACCGCGGCGGCCGGATCGCGAATGGCGAGTTTATTCGCATGTTGAAGGGCGGTGATGAGATACGGGTTGTTATGAAGGCTCGGTTTCCGGGGTGGTCGTGCAACGTTAACAGGTGTGAGGTTGAATGCTGGTGGGCTGTCTAATCGCATCCTCACTTACTTCCCCCTACGAACGACAAACCAAAGAAAAAACTATAAAAAGAAAAGCGTTGGAATGCAGGGATGAAGGAGGAGAGTGGAGGAGAGGGGAAGCGGTAGACGTGGGGTGATGGGGTGGCCGGCGTTCGAGTTCCGTAGATATGACTTGTGGTATCATCATCACGTTACGTTGCATTCGCTGATTGGACTGGTCGTACATTGCGGGATATAAAATACAAAAGCAGCACATCGGACAGGCGGGCGGATTAACGGCCGGACGGACGGTATATATCGTCGGTATCGTCTACCTCGCCGTCTTGTCGTCATTTGTTTCCTTACTTTTTTTTAATGACCGACAATACGTGTTTTAATGCAGCGGTGTGTATGTGTATCAGTACGGAGGACCCGAGTATACAAATTGTTAGCTGGTGGATGGCTGATTTTTCTTGGAGAATACATGTAAACTACAGGATGGCAATTCAAATCTTACGCAGTTACAATATCGGTACCAATTGGTGTAAAATACAATTTCCGTCTGCAGAATATACATTTGCCCATGCATACATGGCACAGGTCCGACTAGCTGGCCAATTGCATTCTCGGCCGATGATGATACATACAATCTACCGGCCCATGCCACAATCTCTTCTGAGATCCCACATCCACGCACCAAGCATGCCTGTATAAATGTCCGTGTAAACTTGCGACTTACACGAATATTGTCGGTTCGAGTTTCGTGTAGCGTTCGAAGAAAGCCTTGAACAGTTTAACGGCATGCTCAACGTCGTGCGCGCCACTATATCAACCGTATTAACACCATGTCATCAATAAACACGAGCAAAGCATGAATCAAGGGTAAAGAGTATACTCACCCAGTCTCGCGGATGCTGTGCATGCTAAGCTGCGCATTCCCCAAATCCAACGTCCGCATCCCCATCTGCGCGCTCAACATCGGCCCAATAGTCGACCCGCAGCTGCTATCGTTCCTCACAACGAACAGCTGCAACGGCACGCCCGCGGCCCTCGCACACTCCTGCACGAGCACTATCCCCGGTGAATTCGTAGCGTAGCGGGCGTTGGCATTGATCTTGATGACGGTGCCCTTGTTCATCTCGGGACGGTGGTGGGACTCGTATTTGGCTGGGTAATTTGGATGCACGCTGTGCGCCATGTCGGCGGATATCAGGAAGGATTTAATGAGGGATTCTTCGTAGTAGGTTGTTGTTGGGGAGAAGAGGGTGTCGCTGGTGTTGGTCGTCGAGTTTGACGAGACGGAGGCGAAGTCGTAGTCCTTGTCGCCGGAGAGGACAGACAGCCGGCGGACACTGCGTTTATTATCGTGTTAGCTGGCTATTGGGTGTGGATTGGTTGGGGAGGGGGGAAGTACACTGCGGGGAGGAGGTTCGAGTCGGCGCCTTGGGCGGTCGTCGAGCCGATTTCCTCGTGGTCGAAGCAGGCGATGATGCGGATTCCGGGCTCGCTGTCCAATGCGTCGTCCGCCTCGACCGACGCGATGAGACTCTCGACAGAGCAGTACGTCATGCCCTGTGCCTATTAGCTTTCCACACTTATTTGATTCAAGCACGTTGAAGGGAGGAGTCCCACCAAATTGTCGAGGCGGGCGGAGAAGATGAATTCCTCGTTAAGCCCGCCGAGCGTACCCGGCTGCACGTCGTACAGTATCATCTCAAAATCGAGCACGTCCTCCGGTTCCGCCTCCGTCGCGTCCGAGATCAGCTTGACAACAGCCGGGTGATGGCGCTCCGTGATCGCGGACAGCGGCGCGAACGGCTTCTGCTGCTCAACCGCATCGTCGCTCGTCTCCGCGGCGGCCGCCGGCGAATCCTTGTTGAGTTCGGCGGCGATGAGGCCGAGGATTGGGAAGAGCTGCGTTTCCTTGTTGAACTCAAACTTCTCCTGGCGGTCAAGATGAATCGCGAGCGTCGGCACGCGGAGGACTACGATATATCAGTCAGCGAAAATCCCTCTTCGAATGATAGAGGTGACAAACTTGGCCTATCGATCTTGACGAGTTTGGAGACGATGCTGCCGTCCTTCTGCCGCACCATCGCCCGCCCAGCCATACTCAAGTCCCTATCGAACCCTATACCCCATCAGCATACATCCCCGACGTAGCACCCGGAAAAGCCAGCGTACAGGTATGCCACAGGCCGCCGCCATAGCTCTCGACGCCGACCTGCATGAACGTGTTCCCCTCCGTCGTGCGCTTGGACACAGGCTTCAGCCTGAGCGCGCACGAATCGGTATGCGCGCCGACAATCGACATGGGGTTGCCGGGCTGAATATTAAAACCTTGTTAGATATTTCATAACCCTTCCAGAGTATCGAACGGTGTGGGTCCACGTACCTTCCACAGCTTCCCGACGGCAAAGGCGATAATGGACGAGCCGTTACGCGTGAGGAAGTACTTGCCCCCACTGAGCACCTTGCCAGCCCATGCATCCCGTTCCTATACACTTGTCAGCTGCCTGGGCACGATGTAGTCGGGGAAGGGGTGTTCAGCGCACCCTAATCTCGCTGAAACCAGCCTTCAACAGGGACTTCTTCGCAGACTCGACGGCGTGGAAGGCTGCACAAGATACATTAGCGGATGCTCTTTGTGTGTCGGGATAATAGCGGGGACTGCGTACGAGTTGGTGAGGCATTGATAAAGTCGATGAGACCTTGTGCGAAGGCCTTAGACGTCGAGGAGGCCATGTTGCCTTATCGGTCAGTCGTTGATAAGGTATTCTTGAGTGTCGATGTATCTGCAACCGAAGACGTGAGGTCAAGAGATCAGTAAAATGGACAGAGTACAGATTTAATAATTTAAACGCACAAAAAGAACCAATCATAACACTCGGATCGCTCTCACAATTTTGCGCAGTTGAGAATATCCTCAAGTTGATTTCTCCACGTGCGTCAAGCTTTCGCGAAGGCCTGGGGTAGCTTGGCTTAGTATCAGCAGCTGAACTGTGGACTCGCAGCGCTAGAATTGAAGACTTTAAATTGGAACGCACGTGTTAGGGACGGAAGGCTACAGCCAAGAGCCAGATAGCCGCGCGAGAAAAGCTTAGAAAAGGGCAGAATCGATTGATGCCGACGACATGTGGTATCGAACGTTTCGAGCCGTGCCGCGGTGGGGTGAGAGATGTCCGCGCTTATCGGCGGGCTAGCCCGCCACGTGGGGCGCGGGTCAATTTACAACAGACGTAACGCAAATGTCTACAGGGTCGATATTGTAACCCTCTTCATTATTTTCGCGAAGACAACCAGCGCTATTGCATTATTTGACGGCCCCAGACTATCAACGGCGAGGAGTAAATATCCATGGTAGTACTAAAATAGACTTTGATTACATAATGTGTACGGGCCTTGCTGAGAAAAGTCTCGGGCTATGGCGTTCGCAAATATATATTAGCCAAGAAAACTAGAAGCTTCCGAGTTATACAATTCTAGATCGATATTTTTATTGATCTGGGAGCTCAAGGAAACTCGCTCGCGTAGGCGTTATAATATGTCTGATAGACTATCCTACGAAAATCGCGCAGCAATTCTAAAGGCAAAGTATTCAGGTCGAATAGTAGCGCTAGCCCTTTTCGGGGTTTAGAGAATCAGATGTATCATCACTCTGTTTAGAGCGTTCATGAATCCCCTCTTTCCCCGTTGAATGACCTCCATTGATGATAGCAGACGTTCTTTCAGTGTCTTCCTCTCAAGTGTGTTCCGGCACGTAACCGGCTTCTGAGCATCCGTCGTCACCACCTTCTGCTTGATACTTCGCCAGGTCAAATCGACGCCATTGTTAAAACCTCGGGAGGAAGAGAAAGTTCAGGAGAAGGTTTGAATAGCTCCATCGTGGAATCCGAATCCTCGTCGTTACTCACCGTTGTAGCGAGCTAGGGCATCGTCGAATCTACGCCATTGTTCCATAGCGCGAGCGAGGACCTCGGGGGGAGGGCGAAGTGCAGGAGAAGGTTCGAATAGCTCCATAGTGGAGTCCTCATCCTCGTCGC
The DNA here is from genome assembly GCA_020064725.1 of Drechslerella dactyloides. NCBI lineage: Eukaryota > Fungi > Ascomycota > Orbiliomycetes > Orbiliales > Orbiliaceae > Drechslerella > Drechslerella dactyloides. Next base: position 2,285,643 of record JAGTWJ010000017.1, read on the forward strand.
TCTTGCCGCCTCTATTGGAGTCATTCCCCGACGCTGCGAGTTGTGAACTCCCTGGCTCCGATTTGACGACGGAATCCTTATTGTAATCTCTGAGACGTCCTTCGTATCGTGATCTTGGGCCCTGAAGCCCTGTGGCTCCCAGAATCTTCCACAGGTAGTCGTGCCAAAATAATAAAAACGCTGAGGGCAAAGGCAATTCAGCAGGATCTGTTGTAGTAAGCCGAATGATATCGCCGTCTCGAAGTAGGCGAGGCGTGCGTAGCCTCAGTCGGGATGGTTTCCCCCCTGCATCAAAACTGCACTGATCCTCCGGCTCTTGCGGGAGGTGCGTGAAAATACACCTCATCCCATCAATTGATGAATAGCATACGTATTTTGCGTCGAGATAATGCGGATTATCTTCTGGGCAATGTATCGGCAAAAGAGCGAAATTGCCGGTTTCGAAACGTCTGCGCAGACCGACGTCGACGGAGAGTCCATTCGCAGTTGTGTGAACTCCTCGGGAGTCAGAAAGAAGCTCTTCAACTAAAGCATCCCTCAATTTTTCACCCAGCAGGATGGATATGAATTCCCAAGTAAGCATGCTGGAATCCTCTTTCAAGTTGAGGGAGGAGTACGGAAACAAAAGCGCAGTATCGCCAAGGCACCCCATATCAAAACCGGTGAGAGCGCAATCTGCTTCTTGGCGGTCTCTGCAGTCAGCAGCATAATCCGGCGGTCCCGTTAGTCCTCCCGCTGGTATTTCAGGGAGTGGGTCCTCGACCCCAAAGAACTGTGCGAGTGAAGGCCCTGTTCGAAATAAATTGGCTGTATTAGCATACCTCCGTGTCCGTCTTAAGTGGGAAACAATATCTCTAGATTGATACCTAATATCACATCGGATGCATTGTGTGTGGAGGATGGCTGAGATGGAGGCGCTCGTTCACGAATGACCCTCGGGCGCAGATAAGAAGGCCCGGCGGTTCTTGAGTGACTGTTTATTTGAGGGGTAGGGCTTTGGATAGGAGTCACTTCAGGTGTCTCAATAGTCACTGCAGGCCGCCCTCCAAAATTTCTTAGGTTCTTCAGGGCTGTTTGTGTTAATCTCCCCAAGTCAATCATTTGCTCAGTTGTAAGGTCTGTGAATCGTCGAAGAACGGCATCATTTGTTGTAAATGATATGAGAGACCGCAATGCGAGGGCTTCGTCGCGATAAACGCAGGATGTTTCCTCAATTTTCGTCAGGATCCTCCCATATATTATAGGGTGGCGCTTGCGCAAAGGTTCGAACGGTGACCGTAGGCGATCCATTCGCGAAGCCTTTGACGAGTAAAGAGTCGACTGTCCGGGCTAAAGCGCTAGGTGAAATGCATTTGCTAGTCCACAGATGTTCTGGAAAGCTCCGATATCGATATGGGCACGGGGAAGTGTGCTTATCTGTAGTAAAATGAGTTTTCGTATGGAGAGTTTCACGGTAATTTCTCCGGAGAACTAGTGATGATGTTAGGAAATAGTTTGGCTGTGTAGCATTCCACTGCCAGGTTGGTAACATTAACGAGAAAGGGGCGGTGGTCTCGAGGGACAGACTCTGGGTGTCTCAGCCGTCAGATGGTTGTGATCGTTGTGATCGTTGTAATGATTGTGGCGACGTGGTCGTGGTGATGGAAAGTGGAAACAGGAAGAAGCTCATAGGAGCTGGCAGGAGGAAGATATCGCTACCAGTAAGCTCTCTCCATGGTGCCAAGATTACTCCATCGATGCATCTGCCCTATACATCTCTGGGTAGAAAAATGCTCTCCTGGAAAATAAGCGCTACTACCAGCCCAGCTTCCAATGAACCTTATTCACCAAAACTTATACCTACATAAACTTTGTTATATCGACAGGCTTTAAATCTGAGGAAGTCCCTCGTATCAAAATGAAAGAGTCCAGTGTTCTTTCTGGATAGCAGCTACAGTTTATGACCAGTATGATACGAACCAGCAGGTACAAAATAGACGTGGCTGCAATATTTCATGGTGAAGAATCAGCCTATCATTGTTGCATGAGTAGCGTATGGACCTATAGACCAATATGCGTATGTGAACAAGGTTTATGCATGACCGATCTTTGCTCTCAAGATCCTCTTCATGATATCGTTCTGTATGCGCGCTATATTTGTTATTCCCTTGCTGGGGCATGTCAGCCGGCTGCTAACTCGTAGCGGATCGATTCTGGTCCCGTAAACCAACCTTTAGTCACAAGCCCAGAATTTTTCCGTTGAGACTTCAACAACTCCGCGTACAGGGTACCCGGGTGTAGTTTCCAGTTCACTGATTTCTAGGGTAGCATCACCTCGTGCGCGCGTGTATCTCCAAGTATACCATTATATTAGAGTACTTATATTCATGAATATATACATCCTGACTGCCCTTAACATTTAATGTAACGCCCCTCGAGCCGAGTCTCCCTCGTAACTCCAGTCTACTTTCGGAATCTCGCGTAGCCATCAGAATAGACAGACCATGAGGACCAACTTGTCCCATAGTAATGCACCTCTGCCTCAATAGCGTAAGGCAATGGCCTGCGTAACCTTAGTATACGGTAGGGCATTATACACGCATGGCCATGCGCATGGGCCAGCCATGGGTCGTTCGCAGTCCGGACTAATTAGTGCAGTACACCTCATCAAGAGGATGAACGCTTGTTTGACACTCGGTACCCATCCAAATGCACTGATGGCTATGGCAGGCGGTGCACGCGGCCTCAGTCTTCATATTCTCGCAGGTGGGCCGATCGCGCTTGGTGAGTTTGGTCGATGGGGCCATGACCTCTCTAGCCTGTTCGGGCACCAGAAGAGCGGCTGCGGTCGTGGCCGCGATGAGGAGAGCGACGAGCTTGGTAGTGTTGAAGTACATAGCGATGTTTAGTCTGCTAGAGGATGCCTCTGTCGTTAGCATATGTATCGCCATAGCTATACCTCATTGTGTGGACTTGTGGCATTTTTGTATGGTGTTGTCTATAGGGCGTTATAGAAGGCATATTTACCTTGATTGGAGAACAACGGTAATACAACTTTATTGAAAAGAGGTTGATGGCGTCTTTGGCGAGGGTGATAGTAGAGAACGATCGAAGGCTGCTCTTGAGATGAATATATCTTGTCGATGTGTCGTGTCAATGAAGTCTTCTTGCCTGGGGTGACCAAGCCATATTTATATACAGAGACCCTGCTAATTTTCTTTCTGCAATTTAATATATTCCATGTACTCGACATATACCATGCACCGATGGCCATACATTTCACGCGGATCCCATAGAAGATCTAGAACACAGTGCTCGCGCTCGTCTACATACATGCTGTCTTGGTTGTCTGTGGAGATTATGCGGAGTAACGGAAACTGGCAAGCGAGCTTGCAGCGAAAAAAGTGGCCGACAAATGAATGTCTCGTCGGTCGCCCTCAGGATTCACAATAATATACAGCGGCGGTGCAGTTGCAGTTGCAGTTACACCAAGAACTCTCGAATGCAGCCACCAACCGATCTCGTCAAGCGCCACAAGATGGCGGGGTAGTATAACATTTAAACGCTTTCTAAACCGGCGTTGCAACGTTGCATTCAGTGGGTGAGTAATGTTTATATGTTCGCCCTCAAATTGGGAGCGCGCACAGATGGAGGTTTCAATTCCCATCCTCTCGGTACCAACCTGCAAACGCAAACCGGGTCAGTCCAACTCGGGACGTCAGGAACGGACCGGTTTGAGCTTCCCTAGCTTGGAAACTCAAAATGAACCCACCCCAACTCAATTAGATCCAATTTGGCTAAATAAGTACCACGCGCGGCGCGTGCCACGAGCGCATACGACATACAACCACCAAATTACAGCAGAAAACACACAGCAGAATCCGATTGCATGGTTTCCTGTCGGCAGTTCGTCAGCCAACTCGGAATTAATGATTATAACGCTCTACAATGCGTTCTACACATCTCATCTCATGACAATATACGGCCATATATGGAAGAATGCGTAAGAGTTTGACACACGTATCATGAAAATAGCTAAAATCTAGAAGAACTTCTGCGCGAAGCAGTTCCGCCCTATATATGTATATACTAGGTAGAGGTATAACACTGATCAGAGGGCGGCGGTGTGATAACCAAAGTATATTCCTCTGTATATCTCCGAAACTTCCCTCGCGAACAGCAAATGTCAAAATCAGACGGACCAGATAGAAATAACAAAATCGACCAAGATATTCAAATAAAATCATACATAGTCCCAAAACGCCCCGAAACACCCAACATGGAGATTAGCGCGTAAGGAAATAAATTCGGATATATTATCCGTGTTTATGCTAGAGGAAGAAGGGGGTCCATCTTCGCAATATGCATGTAATCGTCTCTTTTTTTGAGAACATGGTGTCGTAAATCGACCTTCTATATCAAAGAAAATATGAGAAAGAAATTAAAAGCATCTCACAATATGAACAAAAACGTCCGAGTGGTCAATAGGTCATTCGTGAGGTGAATTACTTCCTCCATCGATCCTGCTCGGAGCAAGTCGTTGAACGCCAACGTTGGCGTCGTGTAACCGAGTGACAGAGCCGGCCCTATCGCCCGGAATGCCTCTCTCGGCGAGGTCCATTGATCCTGCAGGATCGTCCGATAATGATCGTCGGTCCATGTACGAGGATCGAAACCACGTGACAATCCAAAGAGCAAAGCTCGTTGTAAGCGGAAGGACTGTGATGAAGTTGTAGTGATCGGGGTCGACGGTCTTGACGATGGGCAACAATGCAAATGAGATGAGTATGGTGCAAAAGACAGACTCTCGAACCAGATGCCCTTCCTGAAAACAGGTAAATCCGAAGCGTACGGCCAGTATTGCCCATAGGATAAAAGCGCTAAACAATAATTCCGTTAGGGAACGTTCGATTCTGAAGTATTTCTCTTATATGAAACTAGAATGTAACTTACGTGTGTTCGACTAACGGCGATGCCTTCGCGTCCAGGCCGAAGAGGCAGACGAGGATGGAGGCAAAGCCCATCGCCAGGCCGACCATCCAATTTTTGGCCTGCACTACCCATGCCGCGCATGTCAAAAATAGAGATAGGGTTGCGACCCATAGCAAAGTTATCCCGATGTCAAAGCCGGAACCGTGGCTTGTGTCACCCGCAGCCGTGTCTGACGGCGTGGAATGGTTTTGCGCGGATACAACGGTCGCCAACAATGGAGTGAGGAAAAGCGATAACTTCGATGTTTCTTGCGAACGTTGTGTTTTAGGAGCGGCAACAATGCCACAACATGCAGCTACAATGTTGATGATAGATATGAACTGCTTTCGGTGTGAGCAGATAATCTTTCGTAGAAGCGAAGACGAGGAGTTAGACGGGTACGTACTGGCGATGACCATCCAGAAAGGAGGGCCTCGGCGATAGAAGGTATCCTGGTGTTCATCGACATTGTGGTGTTGTTGGTCTTGTCACCAGCACCGAATGTGGTACCCTCCAAGAGGCTCCATTGCCACCGACCCATACCATCAAAACTACTGGCAGTCCCGCTGTAGTTTGTAGTCGGTCTGCCCCTGTCATCTTCGCGTATGGCATTGTCGTAACGTGTGTTCTCCGCCGATCGAGAGGGCCCGAGGGCCAGCGGCCGTTGTCTCTCGACATGCGAGGAGTAGCGAGTGTCAATTCCAGATCTTTGAGTTCGGCGCGAGACCGTTCGGCGACGTCGGCTTCTTCTCTCAAGCTCATAGCCGCCTTCCCGTACGCGCGTATACGTTGCCAGGCTTTGCTGATGTCGAGACTGCCTCCCGTAACAAGTATTGACCCCAACACCAGTAACAAGATAAGTACCGAGTCCTTCTAGAACCCTTTCACCCGTCAGGATAAAAGGATCAGGCACCTCGTTATCGACACCAGAGATAATCTGGGTCATGCACTCGTCGGCAGAGGTTTTCTTGACTCTATCGCTCCCCTGGCTGTTCGGAAAGTCGGTGCACTTTAGATTGTGACCGCCGAAAAATGTTCCATCAGCTGGAATGATATCGCCTGGTTCAAGGGAAACAACGTCACCGACAAGGAGGTCATATATAGAGATATTGACTACCCCCCCGGAACGTTGCACCTTGATAGTACGATCTTCTCTCTGCTTATTAAGCTCTGCGAACACTTTGTCCTTCTCCCAATCATTCCACGAGCCAAACAGGACGACTATTAAAATTGCCACGATCATTGCGATAGGCTCAGTCCAGTCAGGACCAGATTTTATCGAGCGGTCCGGAAGTCGTCGCTGAGGGTTGTCTGCCTGATATGCTTGGTAGACATTGACGGCGACAAGGAACCCAGCAGCAGCCCAGAGATATACGGATAACCCCGGGACACTATGAACCATGAACCAGAGGAACCCTTTCGATTCTCGTTCCGGGAGAATATTTCGTCCGTATGTCTTGATTCGGTCGTCAAAACTTTCAGCTTCTGAACCCTTGTCTCCTGATGAGTGTGACGCGGTTGGAAAAACTTCTCGGCTTGAGGGCCCCCTCGTCTGTCCGGTAAGGTTTGCCTTTCCATCGTCAATTCCGTTGAGATGATCGTTGTGGTGGTCCAAGGAGAGGCCAAATTCGACATTCGTACGTAATCCGTACTCCAATCCCTTCAAACCACCCAAAGCTCTGAGCGCAGGTAGACTCTTCGGGTTTATCATCTTGTTGAGTTGACCAGGGCTGAAAGTAAAGCGGTTATTCTCGATTATAAAGTCGGCTCCGGTCGGTCTCAAAGTCCCTTCGTCGGATTCCTCGACTCGAGAAATTTCCGACATCGTTCCTGCAGCATATCCTGCCTCAGTCGTCGGCGTTGGACTCTCAAACATGGATAATGTTTGAGGACCCGACGACCCCTCCATCATCGGAATTAAAGCCGCCGTGATCGTAAAACTCGAGCCTGATCGCGAAAGTCGTAATTAACACAGGGAAGCGGTGTTGTGAGATGCGTCGTGAAGTAGCTAGGAGGAGACAGAAAACAATATTCCCGCGTCCTTTGAACCGAAGCTTGGTTCAGTCTCGAACCCAACGTGCGGTGTGGGGATTGAGTCCGGTAAGTAAGTGTACACTCTACGCCAAGGTAGAGCACAGCCTCATCAGGTTTCCCTCCATATAGAGACGCGTAATGCCCAATCACAGATTGAGATATCATCGTGTCGGCCAGTCAGAAGCCGGCACCCACCTTCAGCCGCAAGTTTGCCTTGTTTGACGCCTCACCCCTCTTCCTTTTGTTGCCTTTCGGTTCTCATTATTTCCGATAACATTGACGCAACAGACCGAGTTCGACCTCGGGATTCACTATCACTACTCCCCATATCGGCTCTACTACGTTGGTTCAGAAAGACAAACTCGAGATCAGAAGCTCTATAATCAATATTCTTCTATGCAGGCCCGCCTGTTGAGCACAACCCCGACGTCGAGACTATTACTATGCGGACGACATATCGACATGGCCGTCATCTTTGGTGTTCTGTTGATATTACTATCGCTAAGCTCGTCGACGAGTATAGTGAACTATAAACCCGATTTCGACAGAAGACCCGGATCGCCCGCTAGCTTCCACGATCGAGACGAAAGAACTTCTTCTATACCCCGTAAGGAACCCGAATGCTAAATTTTATCTAAAATGTATCGATTGCAGACTAACGTCGCGCTCCAGTATCTATTCCCGGAGTCGTATTCGAGCTTTCGCATAACAATGACAACTGCGATGCACACTCAGCCGAACCGCGGGAGATAACCCGGGAGCAGTATGTGGGTTTATGGTATGAAGCTTCTTTCTTCGAGAGCCATAAGCACGATTTGCAGAAGGCCAGAATCCGGATCAGCGACCTGAGCAAAGCTATGCTGTCGACGCCCGGTTTAGCCCACCAGATAATTTGCAACTTTTTGCTGGAAATTTCCAAAACGACGAAAGTGGTAGATGCGAATGCGCGATACACCTCGCCACGCGATTCTACCATCGTTGCAAAAGGCGGGCTACCACGGCAGCTTCTGGAAACGCTTTCGGATCCCTCACCCCCGATTGTATTAATCGCCTTTGTCGTTTTTATGGCCTCGACCGCTGCGTTGTATGGACTGGTTCAAGAGTCCGAAGAGAGACTTCAGACTTCGGTGATTTCTATACTATTTGCTTGGCTCCTGGGGCATGTTCCGACAGGGATATATTCGGGGGATTGGCTGGGGATGCTCCTGCACTTGCCGTTGGGCTTCAGCGCAGCCGTTTCGATTGTGTGGATTCGGGCATTCATCTCGCGGGAAAAACCACCCGTGGCTCATTTATCGGAAGATGCGCACTCTCGCGACATCTCCGACAAAGATCATTACACTAGCAACATTTCTTCACTCAAAATATAACTGTTCTACTTGATTCAATGAATTTTATGCGATATCTTGTACATCGCCCAAGCTTACGGTCGGACCTGTTTACTGCTATGTTTTTTGAAGCTTAATTTCCCATTCGATGTATTCGTTATACCACGCAGCTCAGGCGCGAGCTATGCAACTTTAGCTTACAAGACCAATTCAAACCATATATGAATATATATCGGTCGTTGTTAATTGTGGATCAAGGCCGGCTATAACAAAAGATATGGGATTCCCTACTGTTGTATTCGTAGTTAGATCTATATCTATAGAACCTGGAAACATATGATTATGATTATGATATTGGACTGGTATACTATATAAAAATACAGCGAGCAGGACACAAGATGAAAGATAGAGCAAAGGAATCAAGTAAAATCACTTTCTCACCTTACCCTTACACACAAGCATGCAAGCAAACAAGCAGGTCCAGCCCCAAGCTATCTGATAATAATTCAAAATAATAATAAATTCAAATTTATTACTAGGGAGGATCTGCTGGCACACCCAAAATACAAAAGTGTGCCCAATTGATTGTCTCGCAAGCCAGACGCCTCCTGAGTGATTTTCACAAATAAAGATTTTGTGTGATAAGGTACCTCCCAGGAAAATCAAAATAATTATAGACAAAAACGCTGTCGCTATTATTATAGGAGAACCGAAGTCCGCATATATCCTGTCAAAATAAGACATAGCAGAGTACCATTATCAAGAACCATGCCCTTATATAACCAAGATATATCAGAAAGGTAAAGCACCTAAATTTTTTGATATCAAAATATATGGTTTCAAGTAGTAGCGGTGCTGCTGTTGCAGTCCCGTATTTGCGACAGGAGGTTGATTTGTGTATCGACATTCCGACATACTGGATGAATATTAACTCGCCACCTAAAGCCTAAAGCAACGAGCATGCATGCGTGTCGGCCGTATGTGATTATTGTAATTATATTGGAAACAGGCAACGAAACAATCTTTGAAGAGATGACTGGCACTTGCCAGCAATCCATGCTGCTCACTTTTGCTTGTCCTATGATCCAGACAAGCTGTATAATGGCCATGATCCGCTTGAGAATCCTGCAAATACGCTCCGTTGCTTGTTCACGTCGTGCTTTTAATATCAGTCATCGATACGTCGATATTGATAGTCTTGTTGGTCCTCCATATAAATTGTGCTATACTTTAGTATTATATTGAATTGTATATATATACCCATTTTATTGTAATTGCGCGTGGACACAATCGTTTCGTTACATATTCGTCCTCTTTATGCCATGTAGTCCATATGCATCTGGCCTGTGTAAGCTAGCATCTCGAATGGGTGTCTGATTCACTAGATGAATGGACACGGAAAAAAAAAATACTTTGTGGGAAAGGTTGGATATTTGGAAATCGTTGTATGTGATTAGATCATTAATTCGTCGTGAACTTTTCGATTAGTACGCGGTTTCTATCGGTTTTAATACTGATATTGATTATAACTTCTTACAGTGTCCGGACCGCGTTTTCACAGTTCAATTTCAAAAATGGAGATATAACAGTTTAACTCTCTAGAACGGTCGATATCATCATTTGTAGACGTCAACACTTCCCCCTGTATAATCCTTACTTTATACCAGCAAACGCATTTTCTTGGAAAACAGAAGATAGAGGGATTCAAAATATTTATTTGTCCCTGAAGAAAACATATGGAGCATAGAGCATCTAATTCATGAGACAGCCCATTCACGCCGGAAAAATTTTCAAGGATATTTGGAGAGTAGAGCTGTGAGTAGAAGCTTGTTAGTCGCAAGCGGCTATAAATACCGATTGAGGTCCCGACAAATCAATCGAATCGATAGAAGTTTCGTTCCAGACGCAGAATCCACGGATCCATCAAAACCATGTCTCGGAACAGGATCAAACCCTATCAGATATCGATAGAACAACAGGGATTCAGAACGGCGTTGTCCCTCAATTCCACAACCTATGGAAAATGCCAATTTTTTCCCCTCGAGGACTGTTCACAAAACTTCTCCAGCTTTCCCCTGCAAAAGATATGGCGAGAACGCCGTCCCACAGGTAAATACCAAAGCGTATCACATCACCAGGCCCTCACGCTAGCTAGCCGTTCAGGCCTGAGCGACCAACCAACCAACCAACAATAATACGAAATTATCACGACTGACCACATAAGCGAAGGGATCAAGGTAAATGAAGTCCGAGAGTGCTGCAGGGTAGTTATTATTATTACTGCTTCGCACTCGGTGGCTTGGATAGGATTCCTCATTCCGCTGGTCGCACTCTCCACCTGAAGCGGCTCTTTCGACCGCCGAAACGGGTCTCGATCGCCGGTATTATATTATGTATAATGAGCGGCGTCGCGTCGTAATGCCCCTCGCCTCCTGGCGTTCATTCCCTGCAACGGACTCGCACTCGATTCGAGTGCGTGGAGGCAGGCGAATTTTTTCGCCAGCACACGCAAAAAACGGCTAACTGAGTGAACGAGCGAGCGAGCTTGTGCACTGTACTGTACTGGCACGCGATTCGATTCGCCCCCGAGACAGGCGACACGGGCACGACCGCTCAATCAGATGATGTCTGACGCAAAAATGAAAAACCTCAGCCCGCCTGCCTGTTTACATTATTTATTGTTGTGCTCAGATTTCCCGATGCACGATAGCCTGGCAGCCCGGCCGCCTGCCCGTCTGCCAGCATTCCAAGCTAGGGGAGCGGTGCGAGGCAGGCTACAGACACACTAGGAGAGGAGGAGGCGAGTGGGAGGAGAAAGAGAGGAGGAAGCAAGTCAGCTAGTCAGGCCGAGGGAGACGCTAGCAGCTGGCTGGCTAACTGGCTGGCTGGCTGGCTATCGATACACGTCCCCATGTCGTGTGCAGGCAGCCTGTTTGGACAAAAATAAAAAGAATCCAGGGTCCAGCTCAGGTGGTCTCCACTTGTGGTGCGTGCCCCTGCAGCAGCGGCCAGGACAGGATTGGACGCATGGACGAGGGAGGACTCGGCAGGCCGGACGGGACACGCGGGCGAGGCGATAATATTACATGATCTGCTAAGCAGCAGATTGGCCGTATTGGGGGAACAGCGTGTCGAGCTTGGGGTAGTAGACACGCATACGGTTATATACGTATACGTGTGGTATAGAATAGTGCGGTTATATCATATCCGGTATAGACGTATAGATATAAATGGGGAGGCTGGCCACGAACCGTATAAATGGACGGATGGATGGATGGAGATGTCGGGAGGGAGGAAGGGACGGGAGGGGGCGATGCGAGCAATCTGTCAAACCCCCCTCGTCGATTAGAAAGCGACGATGTTAGATTGAGGCCTCGATCAATTGTCCCTCTCCGGCGGTGTGATTAGACGCTGGCAGCTGGCTGGATTCGGTGTTTTGGACAGGGGCGGCGAGATGTTGTTCTTGATGGCGGCGGTGGTGTTGATGTTTTGGGGGTGAGCCAATCAGCGGCGGCGTTTGCAGCTAAAACGGCGGCGGCGATTGCCCGATCGGGCAATTTCTGAATGTTTACGTTTTGCCGGGTTTCATAGCCAACCACCTTTAAACTCACCTCATCGCTGCCACCCTGGCGACCGCCTATCCGGAGTCCTGTCCGCGAGCGTCGTCAACGTTCCAACTCTACATCTCGCATCCTCCGCCGTCGACGGGCTGTATCATATCGTCCAAGCCGCTGCTGTTAAACTTCACCGCTTGTTGTCGTCTTGTCTTGCTGTTTGGTTGTGCTTTGTCCTCCTGCCGGCTGCCGCCGCCACTATCCAACCGCTGCTGTTGCTGCTGCTGCTGCTGTCCTGCTGCTGCTGTTGTCCTGCTGCTGCCGCCGTTTTGTTGTGGTGCTTGACATAGTAGTTGGTATAATTGTGTGTCGACGTCGATGGCCACGCTCCCACGGGACAGCCTCACCCAACCCTAGATCCAAAATCATCACGACGCTCGTTTCAGCTTCAAAGCCCGCGACTGCTCTTCTTCTTCTTCTTCCACTTCGCCCGTCCCGGATCTCCCGCAGCTGCTCACACACTGGCCGCCCATTCAATCAATCGGAGCTGCTGCCCGGAAGGCCTTGAAAAATAGACCTCCCTCCGGCTCAAACCCTCACCCATCTCCATCATCATCAACATCATCATCACTCACCACAACCACCCGCACCAACATCATCGACACCATCGTCATCGACATCACCACAGCCACCAGTCTGCTGTCAGATCAACCGACCTGCCCGCATCAGCCGACAACCGTCGTCTCTCCGTCGCCGACGCTCCGATAGCGGCAGCTCGTAACCAGCTCGTCCGCCTCGAATCGCCTGCCTCGCTCTAATCGTTGCCCCCCCTCACTCCATTCTCTGATCGCTAGCTCGACCAGCTCCTCCGGCGTCCAGGCGCTCGCCCTTTCCTTGTAAGTTTAAGTCCTCGTCCGCCGCCTTGACGCGCGTGTGTCTGTCTATGCAGGTGCTGCTGCCTCCGGGGCGCGCCGTTGATACAGCATCGAATCCGCTGACTCTAATGAAAAAAAAATTAGCCAACACCCTTTCTCTCTCTCTCCGCCTTGAGATTGACCACCAGTCATCTATAGAGAACTTCACCTGGGAGGTCTAGGCCCGATATTGACGCCCTAGCCTTCCAGCCTGATAGACAGACGCCCCCCTTCAGAGGAATCAGGCCCCGCTATTGACGTCCTGGTTTCTTCTGCCGTAATCTCACAAACCCTGACAAGATCACTTGTCCACTCCCCCGTCCCTCTCATACATACCTCCATAAACACTCCCTGCACCCGTCATATATAAAGACGCTCCTTTCAAAATGTCCAGTGCAGAGTTCGACCGTCGGGTCCGACGTTCCGCCGGATTCTCCGTCCCAAAGACCCCCACCAAGACCACTCCCCGTGGTGACAGGTCTGACCTCGACTCCGATGAGTTGATGCAGCGTCTCAACCAAGTGGCTTCGACGCCTGCTGCCACGCCCCCGTCCCGTAAGAGAATTAAGGTGTACGGCGACAGGTAAGATCTTCTCTCGAATCGTTCTTTGCTTCTCAGCTTCGGCGGGAAGCCTTTTCGAACTCGGCACGGTTTGCCACGTTTCTCGTTATCGATCGTTCGTTGCCCGTTCGGCGATTGATGGCGAGGGCGTGTGGAATCTGCTGATTCGTCAGTAAGCTTGCTTTTCGTCTTCTGGGGAACCGAGAGCTAACGGGGCGAAACCAACAGATATATCCCGTCCAGAGATACGGATATCCAGGCAGCATTCAATCTGGCTCACGCGGTTGGATCGCCGTCGACTCCATCCAAGCCAAGAAAACGGGCTCCCAATGGCGAGCTCAATCATCAGCAAAGTAAGTTGAAAATCGCGTCGTGGGTGGTCGTAGTTTGTGCTTTTTCCTGTGTAAATGCTGGTTGGTGGGAAGTTGGTGGTGCCGTGTTCTCGACGCGCCGAGACCCGCAACCCCCTCCACCCCGGCCCCTCCAGCAGCAGAATTTTACCCCTCCATCCCATCAACCCGCCTCAACACCCTATCAAATTGATGCTGACAACATCTCCGCAGAGGAACAAGCCGACAGGACTTACCAATCGGTCCTCAAAAGTGAAATCTTTCCCTCCATTCCTCAGGCCCCCGATAGCCGAGAGATCACCAACTATACCGAACGCTCCATCGTCGCCACCCCACCATCCATCCACCAGAGCACCCGTGCCGTCGACTTTGACATTCCTCAGACCCCACGGTCGAACAACATCCTCTCCTATGGATCTCCAATCTCCAACCGGTCCACTGGCAGACGCCACATGGACCCACGTGCCGATATCTACTCTCTCTCCCCCATCCGCTACGACTCCCAGCGCATGCTGCTCTCCCCGCGTCGACAGGTTCGCCAGGTCTCGAAGGTTCCCTACAAGGTTCTTGACGCACCCGACCTGGCTGATGACTTTTACCTGAATCTCGTCGACTGGGGGAGCACCAACATCCTGGGCGTTGGGTTGGGCAGCTCCGTTTACATGTGGAACTCGGTCTCCGGTCGTGTCACCAAGCTATGCGACTTGGGCGAGGACACGGTCACCAGCGTCTCCTGGATCCAACGAGTAAGTTTCCGTCTTTCCCCTCCCCTCGTGCGACCGTTCAACCGGATTGGAAGAGCTAACGCGAGCGGAACCGCCAGGGATCCCACGTCGCGATCGGCACCAACAAGGGATTCGTCCAGATCTGGGATGCTGAGCGTTGCCGTCGTCTCCGTACGATGACCGGTCACACCATGCGTGTTGGTAAGTACCTTCAATTTGTTTTTCCACGAAACTTTTATACTGACCTCGAAACTAGGTGCCTTGGCTTGGAATGAGCACATCCTCACCTCTGGCTCCCGCGATCGTACCATCTACCACCGCGACGTCCGCACCCCCGACCAATTCATGGCTCGACTCGTCGGCCACAAGCAAGAGGTCTGCGGCCTCAAATGGAACCCCGAAGACAACCAGCTCGCGTCCGGAGGCAACGACAACCGACTCTACGTCTGGGACAAGACCAACACATCGCCGCTGTACAAATTTAATGAACACACAGCCGCCGTCAAGGCGATCGCTTGGTCCCCGCATGCTCGTGGCACCCTCGCTTCCGGCGGTGGTACCGCCGATCGCCGCATCAAATTCTGGGACACCCTGCGCGGCGTCGCCACCAACGAGATCGACACGGGCTCCCAGGTCTGCAACCTCGCTTGGTCGAAGAACTCGAACGAAATCGTCTCCACCCACGGCTACAGCCAGAACCAAATCGTCGTCTGGAAGTACCCTTCCATGCAGCAGGTCGTTTCTCTTACCGGTCACACCTACCGTGTCCTCTACCTCGCCATGAGTCCGGACGGGCAAGTCATCGTCACTGGTGCCGGTGACGAAACCCTCCGCTTCTGGAATTGCTTCACGAAGGACAAGACCAAGACGCGCACTCTGAGCCTCCTCGACGGGATGGACCAGATTCGCTAAACCTTTGTCTTGTCCCTTCCTTCGTGTTGCAACTCCTTCAACTTTAGCATTCATGACGCCTGATGACCGCATAACGACCTTACGAGAATCGAACGACCCTGTTCTTTTTCTGCTGCATAAAAAGCGACGATACCCGCATTACACTTTTTTTTTATAACGACAGACCTCCATTCCTCTCTACCATCATCGTTCTCCCTTTCCTCAAGTTCCAGTACTGTTTCTCTCTTCTACATAACGCCAAATAAATAACGACCGTAACGACCCTGGAGTTCCTTTTCTCTGCAATCCGTCTTCCCGCGTTCGGAGTTTCTCTGATCATCTTCTTTCCTCCGTCTGAATTTCATGTTTTACTCTCGGATCTGTCTTTACAACCGGCGTTACTCGGCGAAAACTGTCAGTCGTGTTTTTTCAATCTGCAGCATCTTTAGCATTAACGGAGGATGGGGATCTGTTTTACTATTCTGTTTTCTCTTTCGTGTGTTTTTTCTCTTTCGGCTTCTCGAGTTGAGAAGGCTTACTGTCCCCTATTGCGTACTGCCCCTTCTCGCGAGTCCCCTGTGCCCGTACTTTCATCCCGGATTACTAACTACTGCTGTACTATCGTTTCCTCTTTCCTGTCTGAGCCTCCCTCACGGACTACTCTATTCTATTCCATCCTATTCTATTACATTCTATTCTCCTTTGTCAGGAATTAGCTTTCACTCATAACCCTTCCTTCCTACTCCTCATTCACTATCCCTCGGGTTTCGGTGTATGTATACTTCTACGAGTTCTCAGAGAGGTGTGCATGCGTGCGCTAGCTAGTCAAACCCGGGAAATGGTGATAAAGCTTTTTTCTTTCGACAGTTTCTGTCTTTGAATTATTATTAGTAGTAGTAATTCTTCACATTCGCGTACGTAAGTTTAATTTTTCGTCTGGTTCGCTTTGTTTATTATTTTATATTATTCAATTCGTGTAGGTATTAATTTGTCTTTTTTTTTCGGTTTTTGTTTTTATATTTGGTTCCGAGGTATATATGGGCTGTGCTGGTGCAGAGCTGGAATTTGAAGCAAAGTAGATGGGAAAGAATACGTATATATAATAGAATAGCCGTGGGTAACGTTCTATGGCGGGTGGAGTGGGGTTTGCGGGGAGAGATAAATGAAAAACCGTTGATCGAGATGATGCTTCCAGAATGCCGTGATCCGGATGATATGATACGTAGGCATTTGACATATCGATGCCACAAGTGGTAGATTTACAACGGCACGTCTTGGTTATAATATAACGGCCTAGGTCTTGTTGTGTACTAACAGTGCCATATAGATGGCTATCGTCGCCCTTAAGTAAGTAGTCACAGAAATCGGACGCAAGTAGTTTGGTATTTGGATCTCGCGAGTCCTCGACTTTCGGACGCTCGGCATGATAAAATGCCCCGTTGTTCAAGAGAGCTTTTCCCGCATGCATGCACGCAAATCTGCAACATGAGATATCCGGCAGCGACGTGCATGAATACCTATTTATTAATATCACGCTGGTAAACAAAGAAACCCCGCAGAGGCCGAAGTCGAATAAACAAAGGCCTGGGCGGATCCGGAAACTCGGATTTGAAGGGTTACGTACATATCATATCGTACAGCGAGCATCGACATCGTCTCCAACACGACTATATCGATAATCCATATCATCATGTAAAGAACACAGTACTTGCACAAACACGACAAAATAAACTCATACACCCCAAAATCTAGGTAATCCTAAACGTCTGCATATATCTCATTCAATCATTCCACTAACTTCAAGCCACGTACGTGCAGTCTGCTGCATGCAACCAGACTGCCGCCCGACCCCGACCTCTCAACCTATATACCAACATATATGACGCAGGGTATCGATTCGAGGACGCAAAAATCACGCCGCCGCGTCGCCGCAGCTCAGCTCTTTCGCAAGAGCACTCGAGATGTATCATGCATGCATGCATGCATGTGGCAGTGTGCGTAAGTAAATAGTATATACAACATGGTATCCGTATCTGTATTAAGTATCCAAGTAAAATATCTAGCAACCGTCCCACCGACCGAGCAACTGTAGCAACTGTAGCACTATATCGAAAGAAAGAAAAAACTAAACCCGGTCCAACATGAATGTAAAAAAGAAATCGGACTAAATCAACGTGCAGATAGATAGGTAGATCGATAGATAGATCGGTAGTCAACGGGAATCGAATCGAATAGAAGGAAAGGAAAGAAAGAACGAAAGAAAAGCGTAACCGTGTATGTGTATAGACTTTTAAGTAGTCCTCCCCAGCAAAACAGGGCGTAAGTAAAACCTCGACCGTGCCGCGGTCCAATGTACCAGCGTGCAAAACAAGTTCCCACTCTATCAATACCAAGGAAGCGAGCAAACGGGAAGACGAGAAACAAGCATATCGAATAACGAAAGGGAATCGTTCGTCGCAGCGTGGCCGTAGTTAGGCGAATGGGTAGGTGTATTCGTGTGTCGTTATTAATGCGTCGATTCCAGGTCGCATGAATAGAATTCCATAGACGAGCATTTAAGAAGAAAAGAAATTGTACTGAAAAGAAACGAAGTCGAGAGAATGAAGCCGTCCCTCACGGTCAAGCTGCCTGCGCTGCAGCTTCCGTCTCCATCGCAGGTGATGCCGCAGTCGGAGTCGCGGCCTTCATGTCGCTATCCGCAGCGGCGGGCGCCTCCTCGGTCGAAGCAGTTGCGGCTGGTTGCTCCTCATCCTTCAGCGCCGCCTCCCCCAGATCTAGTACCGCTAGTTTGGCTTCGGCTGCCGCGAGTCGAGCTGTCGTCGACTCCAGAGTGCTCTGTAGCTCTTTGATATACTCTATCGCAAGCTCGACCGTGCTGGCCTTGCTGCCCGGCTGCGCGCCGGTGGGATCGCTGCTCTTGTCGCCCAGACGCCGGGGCAGGAGCAGCGCGATCTCCGCCAGGGCGTTGTTGATCCGATTGCGCCTGCCTTGTTCGGCGATCTTATGCGACGTTCTCTTGTGCGTCAGGTTCGTGGCGAGGTCTGAATGGTACTCGAGACCCAGCTCCTTGTGATTGCCGGAGACAATGTGCTCGTAATTCGACTTGGACGCCAGGATCAGGGCTGATTGCGCGGCGGTAAGGCCTCCTGGATGTGAAACAGTGAAAACGTCAGCGGATGGGTGCTCCGTCGGGAAATTTTTTACACGTTTGCCACTGCCCCTGTACGTGGGGGGGTTTTCCAAGATAATGTGAATACGATATGTGCATGTCTCGGTGTCGTGTGAGATTGGCAAAAACTCGGCATTTGAGAGGGGAAAAACTGATAATCACATGCTTACCGTCAGGGAGTAAGGGTTTGATACTGGGCGATATCTTGGGTTGGAGAGCCGGGCTTGCGCTTATCGAGCCACGCTTGGAATGTCCTTTTACGTCTTTTCGGGAATTGAGGCTTCCGGACGGGGGTCTGTTGTCCGCTCCCGCTGGCTTGGGCTCGATCATTGGAGATGAAGATGGCGTCGTGTTGGCAGACATCCTTTGCGTGGCGGACAACCGTGGAGTCAATTGCTCGTCCAGCGGCGTCGATGCACCGGATGAAGATCGTTTTTCGGGTATAACGATACTGTTGGACTTTAGCAGCTCCGCCGAGCCTTTTGGTGCGATGCTCTTGGGTATGTTCATGAGCGATGCAGGTGTCGCGGGTTTGCCTTTGATAGACTGTGCCGGGAGCGCCAGCTCTGTCGAGAAAGCTGATATCACGGACAGCATTGGACTGGATGTGACCGAATCATGGCTTTGTTTGGCGACCAACATTGGTGATATTCCATGAGATGAGTGAGGCGCCGGCGGTGGAGGCATGAGACTCTCAGAGAGCGGCTCAGGCGATATTGAGTCTGCCGACGAGCTCTCTCTACTCGATGAGATGCGGTGATCCGCTGGCGCCTTCAAGGTCTTCCTCGGCGCGAGCGTCCGGGGCGACTGCGAGGCTATTTCTGCAAGCGCGGCATCCGTCAACTCGAGCGAGGGGACCGAGGACCCAGCTTTCCGTCGGCCGGGCTGCGGCTTCATACTCGGGGACTGGCGGACCACCCGCCCCGGCGTCGTCCGGTTCGTTATCGACTTTCTCCTCGCCGCCTTCTTCGGGTTGAGGTTACTCGACTCTTGCGGCTCAACAGGCGATTTGGGGATCTTGCGCTGTATGCTTTCCAGCGCCTGGGCATCGAGAGCCGGTGACGTCAGCGGGCTGAAGTATTGGCCGGAGGCGCTGTACTCCGGGACCCTGAAGGATGTATCCAGAGGTGTGACCAGCGGCGTTACCAGAGGCGTAACCGCCGGCGACACCAACGGTGTGAAACACTATAGATATAATCTTACATGTTAGTCTTATCTATATCCATGTCGGGATCATGGTGACCCGGGAGAGAGAATGCCTACCGGATCGCTACCCATGTTGGGGTACATGTTGCCTTGCTTCAGGAAATTCGTCAAGTTGTGCGAACCGGCGTGGATCTCGAGGCTGGAGGGCGTCGGCGGTATGATCGTCCCCGAGTACAGGTTCTGCTGCGTGTGTTCGTAGAGCGTCGCAAGAGCTTGTTGCTGCATCTGAATCTGCTGTTGCAGGTGCTGAGCCGCGGGGGTATTCGCGCCGTTGAAGGCGATATTGGAGTGTAAGGTCGGGAAATCCACCATAGTGATATCATCTCCGGTATTGTGATGCTGAGGCGGGGCCTGCGCCTGCGGCGCCGGCGGAGGTTGAGAAACGTCGGTGTCCATCCCGAAGTGCCCGAAATTCACAAGGTTGAGGAAATCGGCAAATTCGTCGTCGACGTTGGCGATGCCGTTGGGCCATAGCGGCTGGTTGACGTTCCCGCTCATGGTGTTGAAGCCCCGCTGGGCGCCGAGGGAGTGGAGTTGGCCAATCGCGATGGTAGAGGAAGGCGTGTTGGCCAGATTTAAAGCACCTGAAGTCGAAGGGTTTGGCGGCAGGCGTTGAGGAACGAGGCCGGTTCCTGCTCTCCTCCCGGCGATTGAAGGATGCAGAATCATCCAGCGGAAGGTTTCAAGGTGAGTAGTATTTTTTATTTTTTTGTCTTGTGCTTATCGGTTGGGTTTCGAATTTAAATTAGCTTGTGGCGATGGGTCGACTCGTGCGCGTTGTCGTCGCCGTCTAACGTGAATCAAATACGTAAACGGATGAAACCAACGGGACGAAGGGTACGAAACGGCGGTGTGTCGGCCTGTGAAGCCGGCCCCGGCATATATAAACAAGTACGCCCTGAGGTTGCAGGATTTCGGTACGATGCCGCAGTGATGATATATATTCTCCGGTGGTCACACGACCTATCGGATTTCGTGATGTTATCAACGGCTGATTATCGTCGTCTGGACAGTTAAGCTAACTGCAGGCCAACGAGCTCGTCAATGCAATATCAAGCGTAGAGATGTTAATGGCGGGCTACCCGAGCTTTTACATAAGTAGCATACTTGTATTTCTCGGCGTAAATTAGCGGTGTGTAGCCAATTCGTTTCTCGCAGCCGTGCAGCTAGCAAGGTCAGGCGGACGGAATTAACTCGATCTGCAACGGGGCTGAGGCCCTCGATTAGCTATTAGGGCGACGTGCAGCAGCGAGGAATCCAATGGGGACGGGTGACTGAGTGTTTCCCTCAGTATCAAGGGCGAGCCAACAGCAAAGAGCGTCGGGCAGAGATATGAGATATGAGATGCGAGATTGCCGGCTGTGGTTGCGGACGATATCGTATTATATGTGGTTGAGGGCGTCGGCAGCCGATAGCCAATGAGAGAAGCCGGAAGCTGGATCAAGGTGCGACCTTTCCTTTCTGGCACACGGGCCGTCTAAGAACGTCCGCAATTGGTACAATGCTGCTGGTGCATGATGTTCGAAGATGCGGAGCAAAAGCAGGACGGAGGTAAGAGAAATAAACGGAAAGGCTCAATCTCGAGCAGACCTGCGGACAGGACCGGCAGGGACGCTTGTGACTACAGCAGCGAGAAGTTCGGAGTCGAGCGTCGAGTGCTCGAGTGTCGAATCGGGCAGGAACCGCGCCGCAACGTAACCTATATTAACTCTGGCGAGGAAATTTGATATTTAGAGACGGTGTGTCGAGAGTAATCCACCCGATGCCATGCCGTGGCGAAATATGAATCCGGGGATTGTAGCCGTCTGCTTCTGACTGCGACGCTTCGACGGAGTTCGGTGCCGTGCAAGGCCCAGCGATATAGCAGTCCCCAGTCAGGATGCTGTCAAGAAGGTAGGGATATATGGATAGGCGACTAGACCCCTCGCGGTGCTAGTCGTTTTCCAGGGACGACGTCGTATAGCTTGCGGCAGTTGGAGGTTTCTTTTTGCCAGGCGCGGCGAGCTGACTTCTGACTGGCCAGCTCCCGTATTTAATCTTCGTTCCTTTCTTCTAGGCCGTCGGGAGAACAGGACGGAAATGAAAATAAAACATCGAGCGGACCATCGACAGTGGGGGGGTGCCGTATTTAGGAGGCGGACAGGGCAGCACGTCTCGACGTACTACGACCGCTGTTGGTGTTTCACCGACGTCCACAGCAGTCCACCACCGCCGGCCTGCCTGCGATTACCAGAACTGAACGCTTCATTAACGAACTTGCATCCACTTCGCTCGCTCGCTCGGCCCTTGTCCTCTTCGTTTGGTTCGACCTCGAGCTTCTCTACGACGCGAACGGACGCTCGTTACCATTACATACACGCAACCAGACGAACCTGCAGCATGCCACGCACAGGTCTGCCTGCCTGGCTTATAATAGCTTGATCAAGCACCTGGGCATGGGGGTGCCTTCCTCCCTTTTGAGATACCCGCGATTCGCCGAACCTTCTTCAAGCAGCCTAGCCTCGTGATTCAGGTTGCCGCGAGGCTGGCAAGACAGGCCTTCGTAGGAGGTTGTCCCTGGCCTCGACATAGATCCAGACACCAGACCCTGGGTTGGGCTCTGCAATCTTACCACGCCAGGTCGTTTTTTTAGCAGTCTTGTGGATTTTCTTTTGTTCTGACTGTGGTCGATATTGATATATTCTGGATGAACACTCCGTCCTTTCGCCATCAGGTATATAAGTATATACCGGACAGCGAATAAATCCGTGGAGAAAGAAGACTCGCGAGAATACGGGTAATGCAAACCCACACGGCAAACCTGTCATGCAGGGTTATCTGCGTATGTGCAACAGAAATTACCGTCGACCCTTCAAAAATTATGGTGGTTGTGCACTGCATCTCCGACCCGGCATGGATGTATTTTATGCAATTGGGAATAGAGGTGCGGCCGGTCCCTATAACAGCCGATGTTATATGGCACACCGTGTCACAAGCACGCAAAGGGGGCAGGAGGTGGTCATAGGGCCCCATTTACAACATCCTGATGTCACACTCACGATTTTTAGATTTCAAGATTTGCGACTCCCAGGCCCCTCCCCTCGCGATCTGCGTCTACACGCGTAACTTACCTCGACCGAAGTCCATCCGGACGAATGCACCGGCAATTGATACGATCGATCGATAGCCCAGAATATTAAACTTTGCCAACCGGAAGTCTATCTTAGTGCGCAGGATATAATCCGTGCGGATGTCTTGAAGTCAAAGAAGATTACGGCAGGTGTCGGAAAGTGCTTCAACTCGCAACTTTACAAAGTCGGCATGGCGTTGGCGCCCTCCGCAGGCTTTACTCCAGCGGGTAGCTTGAAGCCTTGAATCGCATGTGGGACGTGACCCTAATGCGATCCTGCGCTAGCATGCAAACAACTTAACAACTTCGACTATCGATATTTGATATGCGAGTCAGATAGACTTACTTAATATAACCGTTTGGGAGAATGGTCTGATATATCGCACAGGATGTGCGTTAATTTCAGGCCTAAATTTGCGATTGCTGCTTATCCCAAGCAGGTCGAGGCCTGCATGTAACGTAATCCTTCTCGTAGACGTCACGACATTTAAATTCCAAGTAATTTGGTAGTTTCCTGGTATATTTGGGTTTTCGCCTCCTGCCGTTTTAACGTTTTGAACGCCAACTTGCCACGGCGATATCCCTGGGGAATCCCGGGAACCGTCAACTTTGGCCGGCAGAGGCGTCCAGTCTTGTGGTTCTTGGTTTCGCCAGGCCTGGTGTCGGTCGGTCTTGGTTCTTTCTTAGCATCGTGACATATGCATAATTTTCGGCAGCTAAGCTATCACGTCGATTTTGAAACTAGGTAGCCGGCGCAACACGCAGTATAACGTTACTTAAGCAAGGAATCTTTCCCCCTAGCCTTGAAGCCAGCGGTTTCCCTTTCTTCATTCAGAGTATTGGCGAGCGTCTGTCTCGCGCTAGATATCGTATTGCCTCGACCAAAGGGGATACTGGTATAACAGCCAATCCGACCTTCCAAAGCAAATACCGCAATATCGAACGACCCAACGGGTTGCAACGTCTAGAGTGACTAGCCAGGGAATATTGTCTAATCCGTTGGGATTACGAATCATCCAGGGACAAAAGAACTGGTCGTCCGGTCGTCCGCTTGCATAGGGGAGCCAACATGAAACATATCCACATTCACACACAAACACATGCTCGTGTCTACCGTAAAGTCCTCAGTATGAGAAAAACACTATTTGCAAAGCGATATCAGACCCGCGTGGAGGCTTTGCAGATAGACCTGACAGACAGTCTCATTTGGGGACTATCGTTTCGTAATCGTTATTCGGCAGCGTGGAGAGCCCTGCCGACTTGATCGGACGGACGGTGGGGAATGTTTCCAATTAGTGTCTTTGCATGCAGAGTGCCATGTCAAAACGTCGAAACTGGGTGCCTGATCGATAGACTTTGAGGTGCAGAGAGAGGGGGTGTCAACTGCGCATGCACTTTGCGCACAAGCGATAGAGTACTTGTAGAGCACCGTGTCGGTCTGTTGGTACCGGTACCGATGCAGGTACAGTATACCGACGCAACATGAGACAATGGGTATCTCCGTCTGACGGATCGTCCTATCAGCGCGCAATTCGCGGTTAGAGATGTGGGGAATGAGAAAGAGACGGAAGGAGGTTAAGTCACTCCAGTCACTTCGAAGGCCTGATCATCGTCGTCATTGCGGGTTTAAACGATTCTGCAGAATTAGAGCTTGGTCGCGACAGACAGTCTGGTTGCGTAGTGAGCGCAGATACAAATGCTGGATGTGGTGGCTGAGAGGCCGGTACTGAGAACAAAGTTGAGGCTTCGTGCATGCGCGTGCATACCGGTACGTCTAGCTCGCAGCCCTAGAGGTCGAACGATGCAAACGTGATTCGATCGCAATGTCTGCTGATGTAATGGCCATTAATGGCAGAGAGAAACCCGAACCTAAAAGTCGATTTTGAAGGGAAAGGGAATTCGTGTCGACATCCTTATTGCGGTCGATGTGTAAAAATACGTCACTCCATCCACTGTACCTAAATATACTTCCTTGTGTCTGCATGGATATTGGAAGTATGCATGCTGCATCGAAGTCGGTACAGCTGAAGGGCGAAAGAAAATACCAGTGCCGTCGCCCTCCGATGAGGCATCATGATCATGTGCTTGTCACTCGCTTTTGCCCTCGCCTACGACCCGGGTCCGTCAGCGTCCACCCGGCACTGATCGGCCCCCGTTGGCCGTCGCGTCTGCAGGTACCCTCTTTCTCGACGGGTGCCTGGTCGATAAGCTGGCCTGCGCATTCTCGGCGTGGGGTCAGTCGCATCTTTCGCGCAGCGATATCATATCACGTTTGCTATTTTCGCCTGCCTGTCTGCATGCACTGCGGATGTGGAGGTCGAGAGAGAAAAAAAAGTTAAATGTTCGAACCAGTCGGTTATGAGGCGTCAAGCGAGAGATTGGAAGGGGTGCTTCCTCAGGTCGCCAAAGTGGAAAAGGATCAGCCTGCATCCACTGCACTGCAGATGGGCTGCTGCCTGCACAGCTGCCTTCCATATGGGAATTTCGAATGGCGAAAGCAGAGCAATTCATCAATCGAACAATAAGCGAGCTCAATGTGCATTGCGTCGTCGACAGGGTCATGGTGCATATGCTGGTGCAGAGGCCGTTCCAAATATCTGCTGCATTGCGGGTTGTGAACATAGACATTCGAGTAAACTTGCAGACCGACAGTGATAACGTTGCTGGACGAATGACGAAAGGAAGGATATACCAATGGTCCACATAGCCGACTCACGGGATAGCAAGTTGACGAGCCGTGTTCGGGCTCCTAATAGCTGGGATTCTGATATATTACTGTCATGACTAAAAAGCTGTGGCGGGTGGAGTTCGGATGGGAAGAGAGAGAGATATTTCGTATTTCAGCCGGAATCGGTGCATGCAGCTGCGTGAATCGAAGTCTCAATTATGTAACCTGCCGGGCGTCGAGGTCACTTGACCGGACAGCCCCTTGTTCCCAAATGTCGAGACTTGCCACCAAGGAGGCGTCCATGCCGCGGGAACTGTCTGGGACAGAAGTCGCTGTCCCTGACGTTTCTATCTTATCGAGCGAGAAGCAAGGAGAGCCATGTCTAGGACAGGTGTGATAGATTGGGCGGCCCAGTTGACCACCGTCCCGTCTACCGGACCCGACGACGGGCCCAACACCTACACCTGTGCGCGCCAGATGGGCCGCCACTGTGCACTGACTGGATCTAGACCATCACATCACCCACATCTCAGCCGGTCTCCACTCGACGCGGCATCGACGCCCAAGCACCGGCAGGAGCGAGCGAGGGAGCACGGACCGCGGACAGGAAAAGGAAATTTGCCGACATCCAGTCACCCATCCGGATCGTGCTGCCATGGTTTTAGGCTCACCAAAAACCTGATCATGGCGTCGGTGGGCTCCGCTTCACGCCAGTTGGGTGCATGCATGGATCGCTGACCGAAGAACCAAATCTCCTGTGCAGAATCTTAAAAGCATGCAGCACGCCGAGCTTTCCAAACCGGACGACAGGGCAATGAGAAGAAGAAGGGTGATAATAAACGAGCAGGACGCCGGACTGCGTCCCCGCTATCCCACGATGGGAGCGGATCAGCATACGTCGGGGGCTCCACGAGACTGCAAGCCGGTGCGATCTGCCCTCTGCAGGGCCTGGCATGGCATGATGCTTGAGTCGTTCAATCGGACAGCCAGAACAGGAGCGCTGCACCTCCTTGCCTGTTCCGGGCCACGTGGAGATGCCCTTGCTGAGAGGATTAGACGGACGTCCGCACTATGAGCGAAACAGCAAACGCCAGCTGCATGACATTCTCGTCCCCTCATCCCTCCTCACCCTATTTCGTACTGTTCACCCTGGCAAATTTTGTTTCGAAGGCATCATCACCATGGCCATGGCCTTGGAGCAAGCTTGCAAGCTAACTGACTAGCCAGCTGTTGTCACCAGCTAAACAATGGCTCTATCATTTTAAACCTATTTTTGGACATCTTTTGATGTTCGGCTGTGACGGAATTGGCTTGATACCCTTTTCAAATACTCGACCGACGGATTCATATTCTTGCATGCATACGGGCTATACTTTACACACAGAAGTATAACATGTGCGACATGAGCTGCAATGGCAGATTGGTGAAATCTGCATCCTGCAGCTGCTGTCTCGCGCTCCACCTGCCCTTGTCGGCGGACTCTGCCACGAGTGCGAGCTGACATCTTGATCGGTGACCGTTCCATGTTCCTGCTTTGGATGACGGCGCCCCACAGTCACCAGCAGTTGTGCCATGCGGCCCTCCTTCGCTTGCAATCACGAAGAGATTAAAACTTGAAAATCACTGACCCTTCTGGCGCACTGCTCCGTCGGTGAGAAGTTGCAGCCTGCCGTCCCCAATTCCAATTCCAACTCCCAGATCCACCACGAGGTTCTCTCGGGGTGGACGGGAACCGAAAGGGCTCACGAAAATATGCTATTTTCGCACGCCGTTCGGGAAAAAAGAGGGCATGATCATGAAACAACCTGACGATGGAGAAGGGGACGCTCAGGCCGCCGAACCAAGGTTTTTTTTGTCGTTCTTCCTTGCACCGAGGAATCCCTGCCGGCGTGCTCCCTCTTTTGGATTGGCTGTTGAGGGGATCCTTTCCCAGCTTCGCTTCGGGTTCATTCGATTTTAACCTGCTTGGTTGCCATGCTGCAGCAAGCAGACGGGCAGGCAAGCAGCTATAATCAAAATAATATGTCCCGATACTAATGCCACGTTCCAGGCGGTAAATTTGGCACCGCAAACCGAGCTCGCATGTGAGCCATGTGGTGCTCCCCCCTTCCCTTTCCCTTTCGTTCGTTTCACCGTCTGGGTTAGCCCCAGTTGCGGTAATGTAATGAAAGGCCAATGGTCGGGTGCGGCCTGCGACTCAGCCTGGTCGGTCAGTTCGGAAATCAGCATTTGGTCTGCCCACCCCTAATCCACACCTTGTTGCACTAAGGTTTATGATTTAATTGACCTGCTTGCCCCGGCCGACGTCTCGAGCTTTTTAAAAAGAAGCCATTCTCACCTTCCCTTCCTTCCCATTTCCATCTTGCTCTGTTATCAATCAAGATCGCACAGTCAAGTTTTTATTCTTTTTTCATCCAACCAATTTACCCGACGATATATATCGATCGCGCAGAGATATAAACAGTCAAAGCTTTTTTACTTCCCGGACGAGACTACGATTGTTTGACACAGTCGTGCAGTTTGGTACCATCCACATACATACAACAAACAGCAAGATGACCACCTCCCTAGATTCTGACCGCCCCATCCTAGCTGTAAGCACATTATCCGCCCCCTATTGTTGGTGTCCTGGAGATATTTAGTCTCCAACATTTCAGTCATCTATATCGTCAGCGTGCTTATCGCGTTGTGTTATGATGCTCTGTGCCTGCATTGTGTCTATTTGCCCTTTGTGGACTTGTGCTCACATTCTTTGACCGAAAAAAACAGATGTCGGAGAAAGCGAAGAGACGTACCTCGACACTATCGGCTGTCTCCAGCAGCGCGCAATCCCTTACCCCGTCGCAGTACAGCCGCGAGGCCGGTATCATAGAAATCACCAATGGCTTCATCAAACTCGACGTTCCGCGCCTCCAAGAACAACGATTCACCCTGACCGAGCAGAAGGGTGGTGAACTCGGCAAGCTTGCTCTCGGCGCCAAACTCGAGAGAGCCCTCGGACGGCGGATGACGGGCCAAGACGCCGTCTTCAGAAAGAAGAAGAAGGTTCTTCAGTGAACAGTTGACAACTCTCCACGGTTGTCTCTACTCGCTCGCCTTCCCTTTGTATCGGCCGACCGGTCCAGTTGATTGGATCCACGGAAACTCCCACATGCACACCAACCACATTATCACCATACACCCCATACCCATTCGCAACATGCAAGAGCCCGGACTCTGCGTGGGGAAACCCAGTCTTTCGGGTAGACTAGTTACGTTAGACGGGCCTTTGGACAGGATGAGGTGTCCGTACCTCGTGGATAGAGGATAGATAGAGTTCATCCATCGATCATCCGTACGTCCGGCCGAGGCGGTCTCGCTCGTTCAGGCACCGAAGGTTCAAATCTCGACATTGTATTTAGGGTTCTCGTTTCTGGTATCTTTGGGAATGACGCTTGCCGTCCGTGCAATGCCTGTTTCATTTGTCCGTCTATGCTTTTGTGTGTCTGGGTATCTGGTTGTATGCATGCAATTTGTTCTGTTATATCATCTCATCTCATCTAGCTTACGCACGTCTCGATCACGTCTACATTGTTATGGTGGCTTTGCATGCATCGGAAGTACCAGTTTAGTGTTTAGTCTTGCCTTGTATTCTCTTTCGCGTTCTGGGTCTATTAAATAGTATTTCTAGTCTTCAACTATATTATATACCGTCATTGCCTTCGTCTTTTGGTCCAATGCTTGTTATTACAAGAGTTCATAGGATGGACCGGTGCCATTTCTATAAACAACTATAGTGTGCTAATATCTATATTATCTTGTTCCGTCGGCAATCGAATCGATCAACAGACTTTAAAACTCTCAGCCTTACAAGACTTGCGTGCTACAAGGTTACCAATAGAGTGGTTTACTCTGCCTGCAGATCTAGCTCGGGATAGATCACCAACGATATTGCCAATTCTTGAGGCCGAGAGGCCAAAAGGCTAAAGTTGGATACTAGCCTTCTCAGCGACAGGCGGCAGCGCGGTCGCCGAATCTGGCGATGGTGGGAGGACATCGGAACGCCACCATTTCGGAGAGCGAAATTTGAATTATAAGTGAGATGCGTCGACGCGGGTATGTACGTTACGTTTTAAGGCATAGTTATCATATGATACGGATTCTATAGGGGTTTAGCTTTGTTGCTTGTTGTTCTTCCCCTTTGCGGGGAGGAAGTTTTTCTCCAACAACTGGCTTCTTTGCGAAGTCTTCCAGACGCATGGCGTGCATGATGTATGAAAGCATATGTGCATACTGGACGCACAGAGAAGAGTGCGGACCGGGCCTTCAGCGTGGTGCCTACCCTTCCTTTCGCTGTGAGTTACCAGGGATTTGAGATCGAGACTGCCGGACGCATGAATCTTCATGCATTGGATTGTCCGGATTTTCAACTTGGGAGAACGGAAGTTTGTATGTAAATTGTTCCCCGCTAGTTACGCGCCTGGTTTCTTCGCGGAAAGTGCGAGGTATTTTGCATGTAGGAGCAATCATATGACTGCCGGGAGCCGTCGTTTGCCATTGCCCGTTACTATTCTAGGCAGTCGAACGTTTTGCACGAGGGATGACTTGCACTATCGATATCGATAAAGCAACATCCGATATTGATAGAGGGATGATGGATAGCCGCGGGCCAGCAGCCACGCTGCAAGCCGCAGAGCTAGAGGCATAACGGCTGGCTGTTAATATCTCCGAGAGATTGATACACGTTACAACGAATGGCTTTCCCGTCCCGCGAATTGGATGCGGAACGGTGAATTGGATTCAGAGTCGCGGTTATCGACCCGGCTTTGTGATTGATGTATATCATTGTGGTTAGCTGAATCGACGCCTTCGCTCTCATTCGCTGCTGTGCCGGTTGCTCGCGACAGGATAGGGAAGTCGAGCCCGGATTCGGCGAGATTCAGGCACAGAATGAGGCCGGACTAAGGCACGAGTGCGGCGGGACAAAGAAGTGGAGCCGGGGCGTCTTTGTCCGGGCGTCTGGAGCAGCGCACATGTCATGAAGGACAACCTGCTTTGTCGTCGATGGACATGTTGGAGGTGGAGAGGGCCAGCGGTGGGGAGTTCGCAGGGCAAACAACACAAAGCCGCCACACAGAAAAATTTGACCACTTTTCATCCTCCCAGCGATTATTTTTTTTGTGCCTGAACGTCTCCTCCACAAACCACAGCACAGCTAGCCGACCCTAGATAACTCACTCACCACCACGTCTCGACCTCCTCCACGTTCTTCCCTCCGTCCCTCCACCATCACCAATCGCTATCGACCACGGCCCCCCACCATTCAATCAACCCACGTTACAGACTCTCTCACAAACTTCCGAAGGAGATCTCCTCTTCCTTTCCGTCCGCTGCCTCGCTAGGTCTTCCCGGTGCACGGCTCTTTTCTTCCTTGGTAACATCGTCGCTCCGCTTGGTACATCCTCGTTCAAGCGTTGCATTTAGCACCACCACCACCATCCATCTACATCCGTCATCACCCACACGGCCTTTTCTACCCGTCTCTGTTTTCCTTTAGTTTTTGATAACGAGTTCCCTCCTTTGTTCTTTGTTGTCATAACTCGTTCTTGGCTTCGGTTTCCTTTCGTCTGGCCGTATTTGTCGTGCTTCTTCGATATCGATTCCATTGCCTCTGCTGTTTCCTGCGCCATCCGTCCATATTTATTTCGGAAGGCGCCTTGAGTTTTCTCCTCCACGCACTCGGTAAGTTGCCTTGCTCCGTTCCACAGCCGTCTCGAACGGACGTTTGCCCGTTGGGCTGTTTTAGAGGTGTCACTGACCGGTCTTTAGATTCTTGCAACTACCCCAGCATACACGTCTTGAACCAACTCTCTACGGCCATAACACACCCTTCGACAATGGCTTCTACAAACACCGCTAATGGACCCTCGGAGGTCTTTGCCGCGAACGCTACTCTCAATGGTGGTAACCCTGCCGCCGCTGCCACCGCCCCCGCCCCCTCCGCTTCCACCTCCGCCACTGCTAGTCAGGGCTCCACTACCAACCCCGAGGAGATCGCTTGGTATTTTGTCGAGTCCTACTACACCACCCTTAACCGAACGCCCGAGAGGCTTCATGTAAGTTGACGCGTCCTGCTCGAATATCGATGGCCTGGGAAGTCGATCGCTGACATTTGCAATAGCTCTTCCATCAAAAGAAATCATCCTTCATCTGGGGTACCGAGGGTGACAATGTCCCCGTCTCCCGCGGCCGCGGTGTAAGTTCTCCCGTCGTATAATCTCTAGTGTTGGCCGTTGCTGCAGTGAACTGATTAGGTTTCTTTCGCGATCAACAGGAAATCCTCGAGCGGATAAAAGATCTCCAGTTCAAAGACTGCAAGGTCCGAGTAACAAATGTGGATTCCCAGACAAGCTTGAGTAGTGGCATCATTGTCCAGGTGCTCGGAGATATGACGAACAATGCAGAGCTTAGCAAGCGATTTGCACAAACGTTCTTTCTCGCCGAGCAGACCAATCCACAGGGTTACTACGTTCTGAACGACATCTTCAGGTACCTCAAGGACGAAGAGGAGGAGGAGGTGCTCGAGGGTGCGGTCGAAGAACCCGCTCCAGTCGCTGCCCCTGAGCCAGTCGCCGAAGAAGTTGCTGTTCCAGAAGAGAAGGAGCCCGAACCTGAGGTCGCTGCCGAACCGGAAGCCCCAGTCCCAGCTCCAGCTCCAGTTGTTGAGGAAGAGGTCAAGGAGGAGGCACCTGCCGAAGAGGTTGTTGAAAAGGTTGAGGAGCCTGTCGTTGAGCCGGAGGTTGAGAAGACGGAGGAGCCGGCTGCGGCCCCTGTCGTCCCTGTGGTTCCTGCAGTCCCGGCCGTTCCGGCCGTTCCCGTTGCACAGCCTGAAACCGCTGAGCCGGAACCCGCCACCCAGACCGTCGCCGAACCTACCAAGACCGAAAACCAACCGCCGCCGCCCGCGCCCCAAGAACCACCCAAACCAGCTAAACCCGCAAGCTGGGCGGCTCTCCTCGCTCCCAAGACAACCGCTCCCCCCGCACCAGCTCAGCAAGCCGCTGCTCCGGCGCAAGCCCCCGCGACGACCACCCCCGCCGCCCAGAATACTTCGACGGCCCAGCCAGCACAGGCTAACAATAACAACAGTGGCTGGCAGACCACCGAATCCCGACGACAGAACCGTCCTGTTTCCATTTCTGGTGCCCCCGAAGGGCAGTCATCGGCTTATGTCAGAAGCACGACTGGGAGATTCACTGTCACCCATGAGCAGTTGAAGAACGCTCTTACGCCCTTCGGAGCGATCAACAATGTCAATATTGTCGAAAAGGTAAGCACGTCCCGTAACTATAGATACTGCGTACGGTTTGCTAACTTGGATTGGGACAGAAACACGCATTTGTCGACTTCGCCGATGTAGCTGGTCTTCATGCGGCTGCCGCCGGTAACCCCCACCGCATTGGCGACCAGACCATCTTTGTTGAGGAGAGACGCCCACCGCGCCCGAGCAACTACTCCGGGCCAAACCGCGGCGGTCCATCCTTCCGAGGTGGTGAGCGACAGGGGAGCCGAGGCGCCCAGCGTGGCCCAGGGGACAGGGACCGACTTGACAGCAACCGCAATAGCATTGGCGGTGGACGCGGACAAGGAGGTAATGTTCGCGGCGGCGGCGGCCAATTCCAACGTGGCGGAAGAGGTATGGGTGCTGGCGCGGCCTCGTCGAACTAGCGTGCCGACGGACCCCGCACCAAAGCGAACGGGCAGCCATCATGATCGAGAAACACCTTTCGGTCTAGGTCTATCCGTATAGCTTTGCGCTGCCTATCACCTTTTTTGCACTTTAAGTATGCCACTTTTACGCAAGAGCTACGTTCATGCTCTCGCACTTCGTTTTCAAACCGCTTGATTTATTGCTTGCGCCGTTCCCCCCCCTTCCACCGTCCATAACAACCTTTCGGTAGCCACGTCTCTATTCCTCTTGTTGTTGGCTTTCCTCCTCCCAATTTTCTCCTCTGGACAAGACATCTTTGTCTTTCCGGATCTCATCTTGTGAACTTATGGGGGTCATTCTTCGCTGGTGTCTACGGATTCTGCATTTGCTATTGGGGAAATTTGCTTACTGTAATGCTTTATCCTTTTCATGATCTTTCTTTCTTCCAATTTGTTCGTTTTCGAGCGACATTGCTTACTTTCTTCTTTACTTTTACTTCTTTCCCCTCCGACGTGCTGATTTTTACGTGCATCGTCTTGGTGCATCTTCCGTGTCCATACCTTGCCCCGCCGCCCTTTTATTCTTCCACCATCACCCTCTATTATTCTTTGTATCTTTTATCATGGGACATGGCGACGATGCTGTTTTTCACTGCCCACACTTTTTTTTTTTTTTTCGACAAAAGCTTCTTTTTGTTGCTCATTATCTTATGTATTACGGCTTTCCCCTTGCATTTTCTTTCTTTCTTCCGTAATGAATGAATTCCACGTTAGTATAATTACATTGAGTCCCCTCTATCTTATCCACTGTGCACCTGCGAGATGGTGACCCTAGCCATTATATCATCCGCTACCGATTGGTATCGTTGTTGCCTTTGCCGTTAATATCATTTCCGTACGTGTGTTCTTTGCATACCTAGAGGTGGGGCTATGTGTGCATGACGAAGCTTCGCGGACGGACTATTCGGTTCTTTTCGACGATTCAATCGCATTATCTGGTGTTTTCGCGGTTGAGGAGTCCGAACCGGTGCATTTATGCATACATGCGGATGAGAGTGCGCAGGAAATTTCGTTCAGCACAGTGCAGCGCAGTACAGTATGGCATAGTATAGTATAGTATAGTATAGCAGTAAATATCGATATCAGTATACTAATTGAAGTATTTCGAAAATTATAGACTGGCGATGCCCTAATATATTGATGTGGGTCCACCAGCGTCGGTATCCTAAACAATGGATGGGTCCCAGCTGGGCGGCGGCTGATTGGGCCGAAAGAGGGCAGATGACGGCATCCTGCGTGGAAGGCGGTCAAACAAAGCAGCTTACAAACCGGCGAGACTGTCGAATGATGTCGAGACGGGGCCTGTTCGAGATGAATCGATATCCCCTTTCACAACGTGAACCTTCGAGGCCCTGCGACCGCAATTAACCCCCGGTGTCCCCTCTGAAGATCTACCGGGACGATACACGGACTACGAGTACGCAGACCGGTCGCCCAATGACACCGCAGGACGGGGCAGAGATAATATTACAGCCGTGCTGTGAGTGAGCCGTGAGCTGTGCGTGTGCGACTGCAAGCGAGGTGCTCCGGCTGAGTGCGACGGTGTGCGCTGCTGCTTGTGCTGCCTGCTGGCCCGGCTTGGCCCACCGCGTCCTCCTCTCTGCTACATCTCCGCCCTGCTTTGCAGTATATTCATCTCACTAGTACCGCTCTGTCCAGCCTGGCCGACGCACGTCGCGGATAGATCCTGTCGTTGTCCGACGTCTCCTCGTCCTATCTCTCTGCCGTGTAGCTTTGGCCATCTATCCGTTGTGAGCTAGCTAAGTAGCTAGGATTCACGCTGCTCCTACGAAACTGACTAGTGCCGGGCTGGGCTGCTGTTGATATACTTATATTGTTCTATCATCCCATCTCATCCCCATCCTGGGACTCACTGACCCACGCTACGTATACCGGTACCGAGAACAATACTACCGCCGTTCCTGTTCTCACGTTTACTCCGCTTCCACCGGAGGCTTATAAAACAAGTCGGTAAGACAGACAGCTGCGTTCTCGTTCTTCTTACGATTCTCCCCAAGCTACCCCTCTCTTGTTCGTACGTTACGTTTGTCTGCTATGATACGAATCGAATCGAATCGCCTGCTCGTCTAACGCTGACTCGACCCCTCCAGCTGCCCCTACTACCACGGCCGAGTCAGTTAGGTGGTGCAGGCAAAACGTACGCAAATCGCCTCCAGCATCCGTGCCAAGCTGGGGCAACGGTCCTACCCTCGACAGCCCCTCGGCCAGGTTGTTGCGTTAGCGTTTCCTCGCCGTATACGATACGTACATACTACATAAAAGTCCATATTGGTTACCGGGACGGTCGTTATCTCTTCTGGATTTATCTGTGGGAGAAGCGGGTAGTCATCGCATGCTTGGGCTGCTGCGGCGCTTCGATACCAATACCGTTCGTTTGACGCAATCTCGTATACGTACGCACGTTGTCTGGCCACCGTCGCCCCGCCCCGTTACTCTCCTTCGCTCGCTCGCTCGCTCGCTCGACGACGACGCATTGGTAGAACTAGGGATCGGAAATACGTAGTCTATCGTCTCTTTCGCTTCTATCCGCCGCGACGAACGAACGTACGATGCGACCTGCGTCTGGGGACGTTTTAACTGGCCGGTCCAGGAAGCCCTCGGCTGCAGACATGTCCGGCGACGCTGCGACGGCAGCAGCGTCCTCTTCGCCATCTATGATGACATATTTCCTCGCGAACGAGGCTACCATGTCGTCGAACGGCTTGTCCACCTCGCCGTCGCCTGGCGGGTCGGCGAGCGCACCGCATAATTCACGGCGGACGTCCGTAACGCACTCCGACGCCGAGGAGGTCCTGCTGCGGCGGCGCAGGCTGTCGATGAGGGATAGAGAGGACACGATCACGCCTGACACCCCGAAGATGGGGCTGTTTCTCTCCGCGTCGACAGCCGAGCAACCGTCTCGCGAAGATGAACTGGGAAGCGACTGCGGCGAGAAACCCGCAGTCGAGGGACTGGACTCGGAGCCCGTGACGGACGACGAGGACGCGGAACGCTCGTCCAACCTGTCGTTTCCTCTATCCATAACCGACACTTTACCCCCCGGGTCGCCTGCGAAGCCGCTGCACCGGAACTTCTCGCCGGGCCCGCTGCCCACCCGCTCCCTCGCGAGCATGCGGAACGTCAGCTCAAAATCCCTCGTCGACACCCTCAGCGAGTGCGAGAACACGCCGCTGGATTTCCGGGACCGGACGCTCACGCGCGGGAAGAAGACGGAAATCATACGCGACCCCACCGTCGTCGAGAGCCTCGACAGCTCCGCGCTGTCGACGCAGTTCATCATGCCAACGATCAAAATGCCCAGTCGCCGGCCGTTCACCGCGCGCGGCAAGGAGCTCGGCCGGCTCAAGGTCCTCGTCGCGGGAGACTCGGGCATCGGCAAGACGTCGCTGATCAAATCGATCATTCAGGCGAACGAGGATATCGTCCACGTGGACCCGTGGGTGTACACTACGCCGGACAGCTCGGTGACGTCCTCGTTCTACGGCGGGAAGGAGACGGTGGGGGCTACCAACACGCTTACGGAGATCTATGGGAGCACGAAGCCGTATCCGACCTGGTGGAGCGACTTTGAGGATAGCAGGGTGCTGAGGCGGCGGAAGAGCACCGGAGAGACGGTGCTGGAGCGGAATGTCTGCTTTGTCGATACGCCCGGCTATGGCGCCGGCACTTCGGTATGCTTCCTTCTTTCCTCTATATATACTTGCGGACACAGTATGGAGCTTGGCTAACGGTGGGTATATAGTACTCTGAGTGCATAGAACCGGTCGTCAAGTATGTTGAGAGACAACTGGAGCGGACGACGTCCATTATGGGCGGGAGCGAAGGTGACTTGCTGTCCTTCCTGACGGGCAACGGCTCGCCGCAGGTGGACGTCGTCCTCTACGTCATATTACATCGTAAGATTGCACTACCCTTCATCATCATGTTTGAAGTCAAGAGGCTGCAGGGCTAATAGTGTGGAAATAGGTGTCAAGCCGGTTGATATCGACTTTATGCGAAAGCTGGCGGGGCTGACGAATGTGCTACCTGTCATCGCGAAATCGGACACGCTGACGACCTCGCAGACGACGGAGCTCAAGCTGTCGATACTGAACGACCTGCGCAACGCGGGCATCCGCGCGTTTCTGTTCGGAAAATCCGCGGATGACGTCGCGCGAGGGCTGCCGTCCTGTCCGCCGTTCACGACTTCGTCAGCACAGGCGCCCGACGAGAGCATGGACGCCAGTCTGCTCATGAGCCCGGAATATGTGCCGCCGCTGGTGGCGAGCGAGCTGGACGAGCTGATCGGACACCTGTTCGACACCGACTACGCGGCGTGGCTGCGGCATTCGAGCACGAAGAAGTTTCTAAGCTGGAAGGCGAACCATCCAGCGCTCAACCCGACGATAATACCCAACCCGTCGCTGACGCGGTCCGCGTCCGCGCAGCTGATCAGACCGCGGTTGCCGAGCTACGGCAGCCAAAGCCAGATCCACAGCCGCAGCCTCGTCCCCGTCTCCGGCACGGGCGTCGGGGCAGGCAACAGCGGGACGGCCAGCTCGTTCGTGCTCGCGCGGGTGGCGGACCACACGCGGCGCGAGGAGCACATGGCGCAGCTGCACCTGGCCAGATGGGCGGCGGACCTGCAAAAGTCGATCAAGGCCGAGAAGGACCGGTACGAGCGGCTGGCGAAGGGCGACCGCGCGATCTGGCTGACGGAGCGGCTTGGGGAGTGCGTTATCGATGGCAGCCTGGTGCCCGTGGATAAGACGGGCAAGATGCTGGTCAAGACGACGAACGGGGAGACGATGGCCGTGGAGCCGCTTGTGCGGTTCGGTAAGGGAGGGCGGCATCGTGTGGTCGGCGGGCTGGACCGGCGGGATCCGATGGGGTGGGTGAAGCTGACTGGGCGGGTGCGGCGCGGGGCGTACCTTCTCGTGCAGATTACCGGGACGGCAGGGGTGGTCGGGGTTGTGGCGATGGTGGTGGTCAAGTATGTGTTCGGGGGGTCGGTGGGATGGATGCACCGGCTGGGGATATAGACGCGAGGCGGTCGCCCGCTCCTCTCTTCTTCGTTTTCACTTCCAACATTTCCCTTTGCTGATGTCTTCTTCCTCTTCTACAGTTTTGTCCTTTGATCTTGTCGATTGCGTTATTTGGTTGTCTTCCAGCAAGCTTTTTGATACGAACGGATGTTCACTCGACGATTGATGCCCTGCTCTCCGCTCAGCATTGTTCTTTCGATACACGGGTTTATTGAATTCTTACTAATCTGCTTTCTTGAAGACGATGCTTGTGCATGCTTGGCTTTGTATACTGCTGTTGAAGATGTCCGTTCTGTTCTGTTATACTATCATCATTGCGGGGCGCTGGAGTCTGCTGGGACTTTTGTACTATTTATATTACATCCTGTTCTGTTCTGTATGTAACTACTATGTAGCCCGTATTCGAATTCCACTCTATCCACCGGCTCCACGGTGTCATATCACGGTGCGTATATTGATAAGGATGCGGTTGGGGCGCCAAGGTGGCTGATGTGCGAGGGTGTGTGGAGTGGTAGTTATCCCCAACATCTGGTGTTGTATCTTATCGCTGCTTCAGGCGTCGAGGTACCTGATCTGGATCCTCCTCTCTCCCCACGCCCTTCCATCAACTTCCTTCTATCAAAATCATACCAGACGTTCCCACGAGCGTCAACTGCTACCGCACGCTACGAATTGGTTCTCACTGCCCTCTACGCGCGTTCAACGTCGATTGCATCACGGTATCGCCCTGGTTACCACCTAGTAAGCTCCCAGCCCTTGAACTCATCCACCCAGCCCTGCTGCTTCACACACCGTACAATACCTGGTACACGACGTATCTGGTCACAGATACACTGTTGCATTGCATAGCTGTTGGGATATGAGCAATGCTGCAACTGATAGCAGATGGAAGGATGACGCTAACTGCTGCATGCATGCAGCGTTTGACAAGCGAGAAGCTCGGAAGCAGACTGCAGGACCGACCGACCAGACTTGCAGGCTGAACAGAACGGCAAGCCAGGCAGGACGGCGGACTTATCTATCGAATCGGTTGCTCTCGATCGGGATACATTGTACTGTACGGAGGAAGCGCTGCTCCCTATCTCTGCCGTCATTCCTGCGATTACCTCTTTTCGCTGGTATTTCATCTTAATACCGTGGTTTTCAAGGCGACGCAGCGGTCAACTGTGCGACCGAATTGAAGGGAAGATATATTGAATATGTCGGAATCTACGCCCTCGACCGTCAGCGACATTTCGCTCGCCGCGCCGACCAACTCCTCGGGAGACCTTACATTCGGCAGCGAACCGCCCCGAGAACCCGTCAAGCCCGCCTACATCCCGCCGCACCTCCGACACGTAGCTTCGCTGCCCGCTGCGCAAGCAAGTCCCTACACGCTGCCGCAGCAGTACTTCCCAGCCTCGGCGATATTCGCACATTACGGCGTCGTGCACGGCGGCACGATCAATCCATCGATCAACAACCACCGGCTGCTGGCGTACGTGCTCATCTTTCTGAATCAGCACCCGCAGTATCCGGATAAGATATTCGTAAAGTCGCACTTGGACTTGATTTTCAAGCGCGAGAACGGCGAGGAGCTCAATCCGCTGCTGGAGGGACTGCTCGTGCCGCTGTTCGAGGAGGAGAAGCGGGGTGGTGGCGGAAATGGCGGCGGTGGTGGTGGTGGTGGTGGGGCGCGCGCGTTCCGGTTCCGCGGGTGGGCTCGGGTTGCGGGTGCGCAGCGACTCGTCAAGGGTAGCGAGGCGCTCATCGACATGTTGATTATGAAGTGGCGACGAGACACGCCGCGCCGCAGCGGGTGGAAGGTGCAGATGCTGGAACGCGAACGGGAGCGCGAGCGCATTGCGGCTGGTGAAGCGACGGTTACGACGACGGTGGAGAAGAGTGCGAATGGCGAGAAGCTTGTTGTCGAGAATTGTGTGTTCAAGGACGATCCGGACGACGAAGTCGAGGAGGAGGGGAAGAAAGCGGAGAAGGAGACGAAGGTCGAAGGTACCATTGCGCAGAAGCTTGAGAAAACGGCGCCGCGCAGCGAGATGGCGTGGAAGAATTCGCTCAGCGTCGATTGGGCTGTTGTCACGCTCGAGCTCGTCGACTGCGATAAGGGCAATCCCATGCATGGCCCACCCGTCCAGCTTACCGCGCCGGCATTCGTCAATTTCGACGATGACAACTATAACAAGAAGGACGACGAGAAACCTCAAGCGGAGGAGAAGATTGTCCGCGAGAAGAAACCAGAAAAACCAATCGACGAGGACATCGAGGAACTGCTGGCGTCGACCGACTCGATTTCCCTGGCAGCTGCAGTCGAAAAGAAAGACGCGGACCCGGTGCACCGGTTCGGCACAGACGGCGCAGACGACGCCGTCCTGGTCAACGACGACCTCGACTCAGCCTCCATCCCATCGTCGCCGCTGCTCGAGCCTTCGACGCCGAAGAAAGGGTCAGCCGTAAACCTACCCGCCTACGCGCTAGCCAAGTCCTGGGACGACGGTGCCCTGCGACTACCCGAGAAGAACGGGCAGGGACTGGCGGTCAGCAGTGAGGACATCTCCGCATCGTACATGTCCGCTGGTGCCTCGAGTGTCGCCGACGACTTTGCGGCGATGAGCGCAACGGATACGGAAGCGGAGGAGAGCGACCGCTGGAGTGAGCTGAGCGAGCACGAGCGGGAGGACGAGCACTGGATGGCCGTCGAGCGCGGTGGTATGGCGAGGGAGGTGTTTTAATGGACTGACATGATATGTGGCGACGACGGATGTTTATCAGATTGCGAACGAACAAGCTGGCGTTTCGGAAGGATAAGGATATGGATATGGATAACGAACACTGGGATATTTGAGGACAGGTTGGATTGATCGAACTTTTCATACGATACGTCATTACTGGATTTCTGCATGCTGGTGCTGTTTCCTATTTTGTGAGTGTGCATATCGGATGCATGCACGATTTTACTTTGCTCTAGCGGCGTTCGAGGTGGACTGGACATCGACGGCGGAGGGGCGCAATTGCAGACTGCGAAATCGACGGTACCTTATATGCTCTGCTGCATTATTGTCATGATCATAGCTCTAATTAGGTAGCTTCTATCCAAATACAAGACTGGTTCTTAATATAGCAGGCTCGAGCTCTTTCTGGATGCGGGTGAGTTCGAGGTTTATAAAGTAGCTTGGGTGACAGCTCAACGACATGCAACACACTTGGCGGCAACATCACACGTCACTCGACATTCCATTCCGCCGCACGTCGTCGACACGACACGATACATATACGATACGGCACGGTGCGCATCCCACCATGCAGGATACGGATACGCATACATGATATGACACGGTAGAGAGGATACCTACCTACCTACCTACCTACCTACACACACACGCACGCAATGCTCCTCCGCATCCCCTACACCGCCCCATTCACCGCCCTCCCGCCGCTGCCGTCGTCCGCGACAACCCTCCCTGCCGCCGTCACCGCCGTCGCCAATTTCCTCGCACACGCGCGCTCGACGGTCGTTCTGTCCGGCGCGGGGATATCTGTCGCCTCGGGACTGCCGGACTATAGAGGGGCGAAGGGCACGTATACGTTGAATAAAGAGTATCGGCCGACGTTCTTCAGCGAGTTTGTGCACGGGGATCGCGCGCGGCGACGGTATTGGGCGAGGAGTTTCCTGGGGTGGCGCGGGGTCGAGGGGGTGAGGCCGAATCGGGGCCATGATGCTGTTGCGAGGCTGTGGAGGGGCGGATGGGTTGGCGGGGTCGTCACGCAGAGTACGTTCATACCGTCTAGCTATTCTATATCCTCGCTCCTTACACGGCTTTCCCATTATTTAGCGTTTAACAGATATTGCGTGTCAATGTGTGGGGATATTGTGTGTACTGCAGTATCGCTGATTGGTGATATATGGTAGACGTCGACTCGCTGCACACAGCCGCGGACGCGGACCTCCCAGTCACAAACCTCCACGGCCTCCTCGCCACCATCGTCTGCCTCACCTGCCGCACAACATACCCGCGCGCGGCCTTCCAACTCGCCCTCCGCACGCTCAACCCGTCGTGGGCCGCCTTCCTCGACCAGCTGCGCGAGGACCCGAGCACCCCCGTCCGCCGAAATCCAGACGGCGACATCGACGTCCCCGGCGTCGAGTACGAGTCCTTCCGGTACCCGCCGTGCAAGACGTGTCTTGAAAATCCAGCCTATCGAGGCCGGACACCCGTTGACAACGACGGCGCCGCGCTGCCGTCAACGGTACGGTTTCACAGCGAGGCTGATACACAGGGACATGCACATGTGCCGGGTGTCTTGAAGCCCACACTTGTCTTTTTCGGCGAGAGCGTATTGCAGGCGGTGAAAGATGAAGCGGAGGCGCGCGTGGACGCTGCAGACGCGATATTGGTGCTCGGCAGCAGTCTGGCGACGTACAGCGCCTGGCGACTGGTGCGGCGCGCGCGGGAGCAGGGGAAGAAGATTGGCGTTGTGAACCTCGGCGGGGTGAGAGGGGAAGCGGAGTTTTGGAGCGACGGCGGGGGGAGGGTGGGCGCGAGGTATCGGCTGGGGGATGGGAGGGACGGTGTGAGGGTGGAGTTTGACGTGGGTGAGGTGCTGGATGGGGCTGTCGAGGTGCTATTACGGACGGACCAGCGGGAGAAGAATATCCTCGCGGCTCATGCGTAAACATCTAGATTATCATAGATATTGCTATCAATGTATTGGTCTTAGGTATCTGATATAAGCACGGTGAACAGAGTCCATAAGACATGTATCATCTTGACCAATCTCCTACATACATGCAAGACTAATTGAAGGCCCTTCCTACATTCTTCTTTGCATCTGAATATATGCTTCACACAGTGGCTCTCCTAACAGCTCCCTTATTCTGTATTTATATGTAGCAAAATTGAAAAGGGAACTTCTTGAAAGCTTTGTAGGAGAGATCTGGTGGAACGAGTCGAAACAATCGATGAGGTCAATCGATAGAAGCGTCCCTAAGAACGTGTTAAAATCGTGTCTGCGTGTCCATGCGCACATATACAAAACAGGAAACAGCAGCAGCATAACAATTGGTCTTATAGCAATACATATGCCGATCATTTATCTGGAATCGAAGTTTGATTGATGGAGGTCCATTATATGGAACTTTCATAAGGATTCGTTTGATGATATCCAGGTCTTTTGTTCCTGCATCCACTTTTCCTTCTACTCTTGTCATAGTATTTGTTTTCTTGGCAGTTTCTTCACGAACTGGGTCTTTTGCTTCGTTGATTTCTTGTTTGAATAAAGGCTTTGCCTTCTCGATTTCATCTTTGGTAGCACCATATAGACCGAAGTCTAGTAGACTGCGACCCAAAACCTATAGAAACAACAGATTAGTACCATAAATAATATTTTATCTTTATCCTTAGAAACATGCGGGCTCACCAAAGCCGCAGACGACTCCGCGATATATTTAATAAGATGCTACTCGGTAAGCGCATCTCTTATATAGGTGACCTCTGTACTTCAAGGATAGTATACTATTCGAGAACGCACCCAGCAGTACTCCCTGGCCTCCGGGGATGGGTATCATTATCGTATGAAGTCAGGGGCAGGCTCTTTATTCAAGGCTGGGTCCTCGATTGGATCACCGAGAATTTTGGCTTTAACCGGCGTGAGGTTTTGGCCGAGCGAATCAAGGCGGTGTCCTGTAGCTTCCAGCCCGCCCTTCATTTTCGTTTCGAGGCTTGTTATAGTCTTGCCTATTTTCGCTATTTCGGATTGAGTGGACCTATATGCGCGGACAGCAGATACTGTGTCTTCGACGAACTATATAGGTACTACAGATTAGTAAGGATCTCATTTTATCTCGAGAACAGACGGGCTCACGCTCACCAGCACTGCTGCTCCTCCAAAAATGGCCATTAAGATATTACACTCATTCCTCATCCGTTTCACCTCCGGGCTTGCACTATTCGCACCGATCTTACTAGTGCACT
Source organism: Drechslerella dactyloides (assembly GCA_020064725.1). Lineage (NCBI taxonomy): Eukaryota > Fungi > Ascomycota > Orbiliomycetes > Orbiliales > Orbiliaceae > Drechslerella > Drechslerella dactyloides. Next base: position 2,329,866 of record JAGTWJ010000017.1, read on the forward strand.
ATAGATTTTCACGTGTTAGTTTAACTGTTCTATTCGAGAGCGCACCCAGCAGTACATACTAATCGTCGGCGTGTGGCCACGGTTGCGAAGCGTGCCTGCGCCGGTTGGAATGTTCGGGCACCGGTTTGATATGTGCGGAGCATATTGGAAATTTGTTTGTGCAGCTTGCAAAGGGAGTTGACCGGTGACCTGCTTCTCTATCGATCTGATTATACCAGTTGCTACGGGCGGTAAGACGTCGTCGCGTACAGCATGAGCAGACGGAAATATGACGAAGAGATGGATTGCTGGCGGACTTGATGGTGGTGGTCAGAGTTTGGAAGAAAGAGAGGCTGGTGAAAGCTTAACACAGTGATCTGGTTATGATTGAACGCAGAATGAGCTTGCGCTCATTATATTGAGGCAACAATTTGAATTATGTATTAGTCTTGAAGCCAGAATTACGTATCACTCACTTCTACATACAAATCCTAAATTTTTATCTGACATACATACTTCTTGTATGCATGGCAATAAAAAACACTATGGAGACGACAATCTATAAATGCTGGCAGTATAACACTAAAACAACACACCGATGTCGATAAGAATCGCCAAAAAAGAGAAGCGGACGCAAAAAGTTATGGAATTGCCCGGATTTGAACCGGGGACCTTTTCAAGAATCGATGATTCCCAAACTCTTTAACGAGTCAAATTCACTCATGCGAATGAAACGTTCTACCCCTGAACTACAATCCCTAACTTGCTGATTTCGTTCGAATTAAGCATTATAGAGTAACTTTTGTCTTGGCTGAGCGACGTTTATTCTCAACATCACCGGTAGAAAGTCGAGTAGTACCGCCTAGCACCACAGCCAAGCTCCAGCTATTATCCAGATTTAGCGTGCTTGTAATGCGGTACTGAATGGTGCGATTTGCTGCCGATGAGCTCCGGCGGCGATTCCGCCAGCGATCGCGGCGCTGCTCTTGTTCTGCCGATATAAAATGCATCGGAACGGTCTCGGCAACGCCGCAGATTGCTATTCCCAACACTTCAACACCGTCGTTTCCATCTGGCGATATCGATTCTCCAATCATTCCATTTTACGGCACTGCAGCTTCGACGGTGTTGTATAGGTAGATAACCTGCTCGACGGGAGCAGTAGAACTGCAAGATGGCATCTGCAGAGCCTGGTTCGTCCCGCGCGGCCCCGCGCAAGCTGACGGGCCGGAAGGACGAGATTGATGCCTTTATCGATCAGTTTGATGTACGTTACACCGTTTTCTTCTAAGTGTATATCGTATGGATATTGATATAACCGTTGGCACCGCAGACTTTCCTGTTCGATTGCGACGGCGTGCTGTGGCAGGGCTCGAAGCTGATGCCCCGGGTCGTCGAGACGCTCGAGATGCTTCGCAGCAAAGGTGTGATACCGTATCTTACAACCTAAACTACTGCTGCGGTGACTAATGATCTCTTACGCAACTTTTTAGGCAAGAAGCTCATCTTCGTGACCAACAACTCGACGAAATCTCGCGCCGCGTACAGCGAGAAGTTCACATCCTTCGGGATCCCCGTTTCCGTCGACGAAATCTTCGGCTCCGCCTACTCAACCGCCGTCTGCCTCGCCCGCGTCCTGCAAATCCCAAAGGACAAGCGCGTCTTCGTCATCGGCGAAGCCGGCATCGAAGAGGAACTCACCGCCGAGGGCATCCAGCACTTCGGCGGCACCCAACCACTATGGTTCCCCGAAGACGAAGTCGCCGAGCATGCCGGCCCGGACCCCTCCGTCAGCGCGGTAGTAGTAGGACTCGACCGACACATCAGCTACGCGAAGCTCGCGCTGGCGTTCGGGTACCTGCAGGATCCGAACGTGCATTTCTTCGCAACGAACGTGGACTCTACTTTCCCGACGCATGGGAAGCTGTTGCCTGGTGCGGGCAGCTGTTCGGCGCCGCTGACGTATATGCTCGGCGGTCGTGCGCCGACGGCGTTCGGGAAGCCGAGTCCTGCGATGATGGAGAGTATCGAGCGGCGGTATAAGCTGGATAAGAGCCGGGCGTGCATGGTCGGCGATCGTCTGAATACGGATATCAAGTTTGGCATCGAGGGTGGATTGAAGGGGACGTTGGCGGTGTTGACGGGTGTGAGCACCGAGCGGGAGATTCTGGAGGCGGGCGAGGCGAGTGAGGGGCCGGATGTGTACTTGGATTGTTTGGGGGATTTGTTGGGATAGTGGAGGTGCGGTGGTATAGATCGGTGCGAGTAGACGTATAGAATTAGAGGGCGTGCTTGGATAGAGCGGATGCGGCTCACGTTGACGCTGCCATCACTAGATCACGGTCTTCCTTCAATGCATTGATTCAGTTGCATTTCTATGTTGCCATTGCCTAGATGCACCTACGTAGACTTCGACTTGTCGATTCTCATAAGAGTTTTGAATTCGATGATACGATTGCCAATATCATGCACTATGCGCATAAAGGTTTTATGTGGGACCACCAGATCTCGTTTCCATCTACAAGCTGTCAGGAGAAGCTTCTCCGAGAACTGCCAAGCTGCTTCATATTCGGCCAATTTACACAGCTATGGATATTTGAATATATAATTATGATTGAGACTCTAGAAGATCTTGCGCACATAATTACCAGGCCATTTCTGGTTTTTAATGATAAATCAGCAAGCGTAGGCTATTGTAAGCGTTCTTCTCGAGCCGCTTTGCTGAGTCAATTGTTATATCAACAGCCAGTGCACAACTTTCAGACACTCATACATCAAGCCTGCAAGAGATCGAGATTGTGGTTCGCGAGACCATGGCCGACCAAGTAAACACAAATTATGCAACAGTTCACCATATCTCCACGCCGGATTTGAATCCTGCCAGAACTCGTCACGAAGTCCTATTTAACACACTGCGCGTAACGTTTCATCGTATGTAATCCAATCTGGCGAGTTATCAGTTTAGAGCATACGTAATCAATCGTGCGCATTCGATCCTACCTGGCTGGCCTAAATTGAATCCTATCTCCAGCTGCTACCGTAAGCGTGTTACAATCTGGCGTGCGCGCGTGTTAAAGTTGCCATTTGGCTGTAGTCTGCCGGATGCATCGTGGTGTAATTGTGTAACCGGGCCGGTTTCAAATCCTACCGTCTACGCTTGCACACTTTACGTAACTTTCCCCTCGCTGTCTCGAAGAGTGTATCCACGAAGCCAGCCGAAGAGAAAAGGCGGATCTGCAAGTAATAGTGATATACGCGTGGCACGGGGCTGTGCGATACGGTATAATGGAACGGTACACCGCTGACAGCTCAGACAGCCCGCCAGTTGAGTACGCCTTACCAAGAGCCGCAATTTCTGAAGCCATGCATGTGACTGAGTCAAATACAAGGCTACGCATACCCGGCATTTTTCCATACACCCTATGTAATCTCACGTCCGAGAAAACGAATATGCACTTTGTACCATAAGTACGAAGTGATCATTGCAGGCAAAACGGGCTAGCATGCGCATGCAGCCCAGGACAAAGACAGATCAAGTAAGTAGCACGAGAAAAAGGTCTGAGAATGCTCAATTGTGAATCACTGAACTATTGGTAGCACAACCTTCAAACCCTATCTGGTGTGCATGGCTACAGGCATGCATGCCGTCTCCTCGCACCGTTACGCCCGTCCGTCGGCAGGTTACGCCCCGGGCGCAACGTGCTACGGCGAGTGCCGTTGATTTGGCGAGGGTAGCTGTGGGTATGTACTGTGTATACTGTTATTTTCTTCGAGTCTTCATTTCAAAGAGTTTGTGGAAGATCTAGAAATGTAAGTCTGCTAAGAGTGCGAATAATGCCCGAGTGTACGCGTGTACAAACAAGTGATATAGGAAATTTTGGCCTCAGATTCTTCGACAGCCATAGAATACTATACATGCATGCCAGATTGAGCTTGGATACTTATCAGCAGCGTCTACATACGTATAGAGGGCCTACTTGAATTTTGTCCCTGTATTCATTAATCTCGCAAATTCATACATACGAACTGGCAGATCGGTGTACTAACAGACGCCACAAGCCCTAAACTTCAAGTGACTCAATATGCAATGAGTGTTGTTGTATTACGCTTTTGTCCGTTATTACCAAATTATATTATAATATCTGGCTGGGGTAGGGTATAGTATACTGGTAGGCGCTCCGGAAAGCCCAACGTCCCGACTTGCCGACTCGACAGGCTGCTGCGGATGAACGGCCGATATCGAGATCGAGCTGCGGACCGGAAAGATCTCGAAAATGACGTGACGGTTTCACGGAACGGGCTCGCCAATCCCGGCTTGCCAGCATGGCCTTGCGACGATCAGTCGGCTCCGCCAGCTTGTCTGCCGCCCACCTGCTCGAGTTGTCGCGAGGTTACGCGTCCACTCAATTATGGGAAGGGAACGACACGTCTGAGATCATGAGAGCGCTTCGTGACGAAAGGCCAAGAAGTTGCCAATTGCGATTGATCGCCCATGGGGAATTTCTTGAATCGCATAGTCTAGCCTCCAGTTCGGGCAATCCGCCGATTAGATATTACCATGTTTGAACGTTTGCAGATGTATCCGTCGTGTATTCGTCCGCTTCGACCCATGCAGCGGCAGATCGACAGGCCAGGTCCATAGAATATTAATTACTCAGTACCACCACCAGCATACCGACATGTCGTGCGATCTCCTTCTCGTCGAGGCAGGACGGCAGACGGAGAAGCTAATAAATAATTAACTGGAGCATGCGCCACTTTTTGCATACGGGCATACTGGATCTCCCATGGATCGGAGATCGAATCTGGCACGTTGCATTGCAGGGATGTCAGCATGGAGTTAGCCGTGGTGTATTTCCGTCGGGAGCCCCCGGACTTCTGTTCGCTTGCTAGCCTGATACAATGATGCTGGGATGCAAGCATTAATATTAATGTTCCAGATATATTCGATAGAGGTTATTCATACCGACCGAAGTATGTGCGCTGCGATGATGTGCCGTCGGCCGTGTCTACAGTATACACTACACCCATGGATGTGTTGGTTGGATCGATCGCGATCGCAAAGGTGCATGTTGGTAGTACTGAGTATCCTAATGCGAGTGAGTGTAGATGGACTTGGCGTGGTAGGCATTGTTGCACAGCCCGGTTTAGGCTCGGGTGCGATTGCTCCAATTTTATAGAGAGAAGATTACCGGCGCAATGTCGATGCGATTCACCAATTGTGGACTATAGTACTACCGGTCATAACTAGCATGTTATGCATGCCTGGTAAATACTAGTAGTTTGCCAGCGCTCTGTCGTGAATTAAGAACTGGAACTGAATTAACGCAGAAACAAATATCTCAAAATTTACATCTGAATTGCGAACTAGTTCGATCGATCGGAATGCAGATCGATACGAGAATAAGCATATAGATCGAACTGTAAATATTAATACCTAAAAGACATGTATCACACGGGGCACGTGCACGATTTTCAACCGTAGTCATCTACGTAGATCTGCTATACTCGTTCAAAAATGCACAAGTTACTGTGTTGGTTTTCATAATAACGATAATTGTTAAATCATAGCTTACTTAGTGTTCATCTGCCTTCTTTTCCTGCGATATAGCCTTCCTCAAACTCCATATAGCGACTTCCCCCGCACAGCCAAGACTTGAAGTATGAAGGACGATGTTACGTCGAGTCTCGCGATCCATGGCCGAGTGCCGTATAATCCCTGTCGCGGGCTCGTCGACGACGATTGGTGGATACTGCTGGGTGTATTCTTGAATAAGTATATTATCTTGAAAATTAACTTATAGAAGTTCTATAGTTCACTAAGAGTGTAGACGTTATCAATACTAGAGAGTTAGGCGGAAGGAGGGATGCTCTTTCCGAATAACGTAGTGTTAAATTTCCTGTAGAGGGTCTGCAATTTTCGTGAGCTCGTCTTCTCTTTAAAATAAAATGTGATTTTTAGTAATCACCAAATTCGATACTTCACAAGAAGAACAATCTTTGCTTTCATGATGCAGTTAACAATCTGCACAAGACAAGCTAGCGGAAATAGGGTAGAGCTCACAAAAATCCAAGCTACCATGAGAGAGGTATTTGATCCCGTCGAGCAATGCCTTGATATATTGAAGGATATATAACGCCAGCTTTATCAAAGGCAAGAGCATGGATGTCATTTACTGGGATTGTTGGAAGATGTGCTCTCACGCACCGCCTTTTTTTTTTAGTCCCTGCACTGCATTGAATTCCAAATCGAAATACACTTTACCAACATCTCGCAGAAATTGTATCTCGAGTGTCAACAGGGTCTCTTTTCCTGGAGACATCAGCTACATGAAGAAAATGGTGCTTTATCGCCGATATATATATCGAGATCTTAAATTTCTTGAATTTATGTAGTGGGTTGCTCGGTTGGCCTTGTCGGATGCGTAGGCGGTTTCTGGCTTGCGCATGCGCACATTATAATTTTAGATGCTATATACTGACTACTCTGCTAAATGAAGACATCGTATTTCTGTTGACTACTTAAGTAGCTGATTGGAGTGCAGTCCTGTGGCATATGCATCGATGCATCCTTAGTAATATCACATTCCATGCATGTTTGAGATCCGAGTGGTGTGATATATTCAAATATATTCGGCCTACGCGATTCGGAGATGAAGCCAAGCGAGAAGTTGATTGATAGCAGGTGGGTGATGACTCGGGCACTGCGAAAGACAGGCGCCCAGGCCTTCACTCGTACGACCGAGCAATCACAGCGGTAATGTTAGAACAGGCAGCACCGGCGAGATGCTACATCGAGCGACCAGGCTCAGCTGCCACCCCGGCGGGCCTGTTCAACGGCGCGAGCGACCAAGAGCGCCATCTGTCTATCACATTCACGCCAAGCTTGAACCTGCTACCTTGGCTCGAGAAGCCTTCCTTCGCTCGTTCGCAATTGGACACGCGACACGTCGGTGCGCCTCGCTGTTGACGAATACCTCCCGCTTCGCTTCTCGTATTACTCGTTTCGTCTCCGTCAGAGCGATATCGAGCGATGCATGGGCGAATGCGCGATCAATCGATTAATAACCAATTCTGCTAGTTGCAGCCTTCAGCCCGTACGCAGATAACGCACGCTGTAGGATGCAGGTATGGGCAGCATCTGAGTGGTGGCGCAGCCGACCTCCTTATGCTTCGGTCGTTCGCGCAGGGCGGGCCTTCGCCTGAAGCGGCTGGCTTCGATCTCTCTGCCACTGCTGCTGTGCCAGGTGGCGGCTAAAAAAGCTTGTGTTAACGGGCCTGCCTGCGAGGCACGCATGGTGAACAATGAGCAGCAGCCTGTAAAAGACAAAGCTAAAAATAAGAATAAAGAATAAAATGAAGCGAGAGCGTTCGAACCGTAGACGGCATCTGAATGCGGACCGTTGGGCTGACCGCTGCGGGCTGGGTTGCCTGTCGGGCTGCCAGCTGGCCTGTAGGAGGCGCTCGAGAACTACGTAAGCGGTCGCGGGCGGGCTTCTAGAACCAGTCAAGCTTGGCAGGCCCCGTCTGTAGGAAGCCTGTTGTCTGGATGGGATTCGCGCTTTTCCACCTGCTGCAATCGTGCGAGACGAAGCGAAACAGGCGTACATACATGTTGGATCTAATTATTCTCCGACAAGGGGACGGAAACACAGCTGCGCAAGCCAAGGGGATGGGGAAACATCAGCACGCCGATTATGTCTTACTCTGTGGCCGGCCGGCCGGCGAAGACGTTCTGGTATGCATGTCAGGGAACGGACTGAACGAACCTGACATGAGCGATGTCTGGGAAGGGAGAGATTTTTGATACAGGGCTGAATGTTGTGAATCCCGGCTAATGTTGCGGTCGATGGTGGCAATTTTTTTCTCGTCGCTGGTCCACCTTCGCAGTTGGCGGATTTCGCGCGTCCATCGGCACTAGCCGTTTCTTTTGATTGTTACTTCACATCAATCTCACAGCCTTAAGCTTCTGAGTTTGATTTGATGCCCCTTTAATTGTAAGTCGTGCAAGTGGATGTGGTAGCATCGAGGGATATACCGTGCCGCCTGCTTGGAGTGGGCGTGCTCCCCGCGGGCAACTCAAGGCCGACGTCGACGCGGGCGGTTTTCAGATATTCGAAATATCGCCAAGTGGAAGCGTCCACCGTTGTCGAAAACACGAAACCGGAAGCTTTGGGCATCTGCTCGCGCGGGCGTCGGGTTCGACAATCGGATGCAGGCCTCGAATGCGACTGCAGTAGCCCATTCGGCTCGCGTTTTATTCTGCGTTTGAGGCTCCGAAGAGCTTGGCCAGAGACAAGGTCGAGGACAGCCCGAGACTGCACACAAGCGGACTAAGAGGAATGCCAATGCTGCTTGTACATGCGTGCATATGCATCTCGGGGGGGAGGCAGATGGTGGTGGATCTCGTGGATGCTTATGCGAGAGGATGCATGCATGCGCTTGTAAAATGTCCGGACAGACAGACGTTTGCGTAACGTACATTCGAAACGAACGACAATTATCTGACACAGTCAAGATGCAGGATAATCCTACGCTCGCGAACACCACCCTTCCTATACAGCATCGTAACCGCATCGATTCTTCCATCGTCAGAGAATACAATCATGCCATACAGACGGTTTTCATTCTCATTTTCATCTTCTCGTCGACGAATGTTTGTACCCCGTCGTCACACGGGTCTATTGGCAGGGATCCCGGTTTCTGCGCCGTCGCATCGCAGGCGCAGCTGCAGCGTCCCCGCGAGCTTATCTCAGCCAGAGTGCGGTCGAACATTTGGAAGGAGGAGGGCCAAATGCCTCAAGACGCCCGCCGGGCGGTGTCTAGAAAGTTATGAAGCGATGTGCATCGCAAGAGTGGGGAGCTGCCCTGTCTCGAGAGGGCCCCATGGACGTCCGGGCTGGGCGCCGTCAAACGGCCAATCAGAAGGGGCGTTTGTGCCAGGTGCATCGTGGCTTGATTTTCGTTGATTCGATCTTGGTACGTTCTTGCAACACCACGAACAAGACAGCCGATGCCAGGCCCATATCCTCGCTCGCTCGACTCAGCTGGCCTCTCTTTCGCCCTGGCCTGATGCAATTCCAACTCCTTAGGTTCGCAATGGGTCGAGGGGGACGAACTGGAGGATGAGAGAGCCATCATAATCATGATGACACCCCCAAATTTCTTGCGCGAGCGAACCACATGCTCGGAGCTCCACAAGGGGATGCATCGACGGTATCCCCATGCATGGCCGCGCCGGCCAGGCAGCTTATCGCCAACCGGAGAGAGAGAGACAGGGAGGTCAGAAACAAATAAAGCAGACGCCATGAATAACGGAACCGCGATATGGCGTTCCCACTTTGCATAGATCATCTGGTCTGCCCCGGCCGGCGCAGTGCGCCCCGTCTTAGTCCTTCCAATCTGGCCCTCGCGGAGACAATATAGAGACACAGCTTGCTATTTTTGCTCCAGGCCCCTCGCCCTCGCCTGTCTCGGCCTCCCCTCGGCTTTTGTATATATCTTCGGCCCTCCCCTCTCTACCGCTCCAGGTCCTCTGGCCCATATTCGTTCTGCTTCGCTCTACTGTTTCCCTTCTCGCGCTCCTTTTCTATCCATCGCTTTGAGTATCTGTTACACGAGAATACCCTTTTCGCTTTCTGGACCGAAACCATATATCCTGCTCGTCACCCCTCGCCTGACTGACTCACTAGCTGTCTGTTCGTACCATCGTTGTTTCCTCATTGCTGTCGCCTGTCGTCGCCGCCCTCGTCGTCGCCGCTATTTCATCGTCGCCGTCGTTCGCTGCTGCCGTCAGCTAGCACCATCATGCCTTCGCCGAGCTGGGTCGTTAGATGTTTACCCGGCCTGTCGATTATCGGCCTTCTCATACTGGCGGAGTGCGCCCTCGAAATCCTCCAGAGTCTATGGCTAGGAGCGAGCTCTCCCACCAAATTGATCACCGGGCAGAGTCCTGTCATCGCGCAGGTCCTCTTCATCAGCTACGGACTGTTTTTGCATCTGCTGGCAACCTTCTTCCCTCTTCGTCTGTGCTGGAGAGTCTGGCATGCCTCGTCCGAAATCCTTCGCAAGCATACCACGAACCGGCCTTCTAAGACGTTCTTCCAGCCAGCTGTGGAGGATGACGACTCGGACAGCGAGCAAAATGACCTTATGAAGTACCATCTGAAGACCAGGGCGATCGAACCCGATGTCACCCACAGCCTTATCATCCCCAGCTACAAGGAGGACATCCAGGTGCTCGAAGACACCCTTAAGGTGCTTGCGAGCCATCCGTCGGCTCGTTCCCAATATGATGTATGTCTGGTCTTGCAATGCATGATCTGATCTCCCCCTTGAGGCATTGGCCCGAAACTAAACCCGAATGATAGGTCTGCCTGGCCATGGAAGAACGAGACCCGAACGCCAAATCGGTTGCCACGAAACTTATCGCAATGTTCGGTGAGCGGTTTAAGGATATGCAATTCACGCTTCACCCTGGAACGATCGCGGGCGAGGCTCCGGGCAAAAGCAGCAATGTCGGTTGGGCAGCCCAACGGTTCCTGGAAAAGTACCACGATAGCCCTAACTGGGAACATGTGATGCTGACTGTCATGGACAGTAAGTGCTGAATTTCTGCTGCCTGGCTTCGTCTCCGGCTTAGCATCTGCTGACTAACGCGTTATCTTTCCGTCGTGACACAGGCGATACTCACTTGCTCGGTACATACTTTGACATTATCACTCAGCGCCACGTTGAAAATGTTCTCGCGGACGAGTCTCTCGACATGACTTTGTACATGCCACCAATCATCTTTGACCGCAATGCCCACCAGGTGCCTCGATTCGTCCGCGTCGCCGACCTCATGTGGTGCGGAGCGGGTCTATCCTGCTTCCAGACCACGCCGTGCGCCGATACAGTCGCCATCCCGACCTCCGTCTACACTCTGACTCTCCCCGTCGTCGATCTCGTCAAGGGATGGGATACCGGTCCGGAAGCCATCGGGGAGGACATGCATATGATGCTCAAGTCCTACTTCCTCATGAATGGCAAGCTGAACATTGAGTGTGTCGCGAGTCCGGCCAGCCACTGCAACGTCAGCAGCAACATGAAGGGCGTCTGGGGTTGGTTCGACGGAATGATGGCTCGGTACCATCAAGCTTTGCGCCACATGTGGGGCTGCCTGGACACCGGCTTCGCGATCCAGCAGTGGTCGCAGCTGGGGACCAGCCAGCGCGTCAACAGCCTCTGCTACGACAGCCAGGCGAACATCTCGCTGGGCGCCAAGTTCTCCTTCTTCCGGGTGCAGATCGAAGAAGGAAACAAGGTGACGCTGCGGAACATCGACCTGCTCACGCGCGTATTCGAAGCGCATTTCCTGCCCGCGCACTTGTTCATCATCCTGATCACCTCGACCATCTACAGCCTCATCAACCCGGCGGCGACCACCGCCTTATGGGTGCGGCTGTCGATGGACACGATGAGCTATCTGCGGACCTTCGGCTTCCTGACCATGGTCTGCTACTTCTACTTCTTCTACGAGCGATACCACCGGATCTGCGTCGAGGTGCGAACGGCCGAGCTCAAGCAGGCCGGCATCTACCGCGACATCGAGGACCAGATCAGTCGGCGAGATCCACGGTCGCCGTCGACATGGATCGACTATGTGATCTTCCCGGTCGCGGGTTTGATCTATGGTGGTGTCCCGCTGCTGCACGCGGCGTTTTCCCACTTTTGGTCAGTCGACCTGAACTATAAGGTCAGCGCGAAGCCGAAGCGGGAGCTGGTAGAGGATGTCGTCCGCATGGAGGAGGGCCGGGTGTGAAACGCATTTTGTTTGTTTGTTCGGCAAGTACTGTCGTGTCGGATGAGATGGGATGCGATGCTCCTGCTGCCTTGTGTATGCATTCTCTCGTCGGCAGGTTTGAAGTTCGAGGCGCACGATGTCTCTTTCCGAGTTGGATGAGGGTTGCATTCTATTTGCACCTGCGGAAGGGAGAGACCGGAATAAATGTTTCTTCGAGCGGGCTGCCAATACGGCTGACGGGCACCCAGCCGGAAGCTGTGAAGCGCCGGGCGCCGTGTTTGCGGCAACGCAGCAGAATCCAACAACCACACACGCAACACATCGCCGTCGGCAGCCCCGCACACTCCACCCGCCATCATGCATCATGAACCGCGTCTTCTAGATCATTTGCAGCCTGTCTTATATAAACGGTCGGTCGGCATTTCCCGCATTGTGTATTGACTACCTATTGCTCTTCTTCTTCTTCTTAATTTTTCATTGGATGTACGGAGTTTGGACGCCAGCTTGTGTCAACTGGAGCTTTCTGTTTATTTTACCATTTGCCGGACATGATCGGAATTGATTTCTTTACTTTACAATTCATTTTCTGCTTTATTACATCCTTCGCTCCATTAGCCTGTTTTACTATCATTTGAGTGTTCTTGCATCCATGCATACAGATAACTTGTTCGGGGATAGATTGTGTTCCTATATACCATATTCGACGTCCTGTACGCCGTGCTCGTGACCAGCGCCTGTCGTGTTTGCCTTTTTTTTCCATTTTAATCCTAGAATCCTAATCAACTAATGGATAATGAATTTCATGAAGGGAATCGCGCGGAAGTCGGGCCTGTCCAGTTTTTGTCATCCTGCATCTTGGAGGGGAAGCTTGAATTTCAGCATGTTGTTTTTTTCGTATAGGATAGCGGGGGTGGATTCATGCGTCAAGGGTGCTGATACGAAGCTCAGAGCTGTGGCCAACCAATGCGCAGGCCAAGCGGCTCCACGCGGAAGCTATCGCAAACATGCATAAAAAGGCGGGCGGGTCGCTAGCAGCTTATTTCAACCGCTCGCATGACAGCTAATTCCTGTTTTTCATTTCCATCTTTCGAAGAAACCGGTGGTTGCAGATTGGCAGGCTTTCTCTCATGATCTCATCGTGTGCATATTCATTTTTTCCTTGCTCGCGCAGGTGTCCAGCACGCATACACAAGTACAAATATACATATACGTCTATATAGCAGCGATAGACCTCGGTGTCATTGTATTGAACATCGATCATGACTTTGCTTCCTTCCTCTTTCGCATCAATTCGACAACACATCTGGGGAAATCGAAATCCGCCTATAACGACCGTTATGAACAATGCCGAGGCTGAGACTGATATCGAAACCGAGACTTCGTCGACGGCGAATGGAAAGGCTGTGGGAAGGACGGCAGTGCTGTCGAGGCGTTTTGTGCTGCTGGCGAGCCTCGTTACTTTCCTCTTCATTATCGCCTTGGTTCCATACCTCCTCTACAGGAACATCTTGCACCAGAACTTCCGCGAAGCATCGCTCGATTCCTATCCAAGTCCCAAGAAAATTATCGCGAAGCTTCATTGCCCCGTTAAGCCGAATGCAAGCATAACAGGCAACCTGGAAGCACGGCGACAGCCACTCTTCAGGCTTCCGCTAAGAACACACCGGCGCAATATCGTCGATGCGCGCGGCGAACGAGTCAAGCTCATGAGTACGAACTGGTACGGCGCCAGCGACGAAGACTTCGTCCCCGGCGGACTAGACGTGCGGCACCGCAGGGAGATCGCGGCGACGATCCGCGATATGGGCTTCAACAGTGTCCGGCTGCCGTATTCTGACGAAATGGTGATGACGAACCCGGATGTCCCTATGAAGTTCTGGTCGCAGAACGCCGACTTGCTCAACGAGACCGCGCGGCGGAGATCGCACAGGCGGACGAACGAAAGAGGACAGCGCACCCGGAGTCCGCTGTCCGGTGACCAAGTGGACACCGACGAAGAGGGGAATCGCCAACCGAATAGCAGAACTGCTCAACCGGTCTACATAGACGGCAAGAACGACACCTCGAATATCATAGTCAAGGCGCTGGACGTCTTCGACGCCGTGATCACCGCCCTAACAGACGAAGGTATCGCCGTCATCGTCAACGACCACATCACACAAGCCCGCTGGTGCTGCGACGCAAACCTCTGCGATGCAACCTGGTCCAACGACTACCTGGGCAAGGTCTGCCGCATCCGACAGACCGAAGAGCAGTGGATCCAAAACTGGGAGCACGTCATGCGTCCCCACATCGACAACCCACTCGTAATCGGGGCGGACCTCCGGAACGAAAACCGCTCCCCGCTCGGCAAGATGCTCTGGGCGACCTGGGCTGCCGCCGCCGAAAAGGCCGCGAACCGCCTGCACGCCCTCCAGCCTAACTGGCTCATGTTCGTCGAGGGCGTCGCATCCGGAAACTACCTGCAGGGCGTGCGCTCGCACCCTGTGAACCCCACCGTTGCAAATCGCGTCGTCTACTCGGCGCATATATACGGCTGGTCAGGCTGGGGCTCCCTGCTCAAGGGACCGTACTGGTCGCGCGACTTTGCCAGCTTCTCGTACGACATGTTCGACAACTGGGGTTTTCTGCTCGCTGAAGATATCGCTCCCGTGTGGGTGGGTGAGTTTGGTGCCCCGGATCGGCCGAATACTGGTGATCTGAACTATTGGGTGAATTTAATGAGCTTTCTGGACGAAGTCGATGCGGATTGGGGATACTGGGCGCTGAATCCACGCAAGCCATCAGGCAACGAGACGGAGTCGTACTCGCTGCTGCGCGATGACTGGCTTACGCCCACGTGCGATTATCGAATGTACGATATGCTGGCTAAGTTGGGACTGCGGCCGTATAACTCGACGTGGCCGCTGCCGGAGACGACAAGTACCGCTGCACCAACGAGGACGGCGAGACCCGTCGCTCCAGCAGATGGGAAACAGGTGCCGCTAGGGCATCTTTGAGAGTTTTCTTTAGGATAATGTTTATGACGATTTATATTTGCGCAGCGGGTATTCGCAGGGTATATAATGAATAACGAGCGAGTGTGCATGGGGGTTCTAACTAATACTTATTTGGCGACTGGTTTATCAATTTCTGAAGCATGCGTATGTAAGCCGGCTGGCGCGGTCGGAGTATCAGTCATATTTATATTTCCATTCATATTGCATGCAATATATATAAAAGTAATCGCTCTAGCTAGAAGATGAAATATATGCACCGTCTATCGAGAGCAAGATCGATGATTCGATTATGCGTGATTGAAGCTTTGGTAGATGTCAGCTCCCAGAAAAAGTTTTCTCCAGATACATCTCGTAAAAAGTCTCCCGAGCACTGAGGACTCTAGAATTACCTAATATGCGAAAAGGAATAGGAAGATGTTGTGTTTCTGACATGGCATCTACCAATAGATTCTGTCGACGTCGTCTTAAATTCGAATAGGCTTATGCAACGTGCCACCATCAAACAACGCAACCCGCGTTGAATCCTTGCAGCGCGCGTGTGATATATGATAGAGTGTCTAAGATGTAGTAAAAAGCAGATACAGAATCGTGAGCGGCCGGGTGACTGTTGTTTAGCCTTTGTGCTATACGTAGTACGATACTCATCCTAGAGTCAACGCCGTACCACTCGCATATCGATTAACTCTTTGCAAAGCAGCAGAATTGGTCTCGTAAACCAGATCGTACGAAGAGCAGAATCGAAGCATAGGTCAATGGATTTCTCTAGCGGCCTCCATGTGCTATCCCCAACTGGTATATTATCTAATGCGGCAACAACTTTCTAGCGTATATATATAATGAAGGATTTATACTCGCGAGACCAGTTACATCTACGACAAATAATGGAACTAACACACCCGCCTCTATCCCGCATTTCGAATCTAGAAATATTTCTCGATTCGTGATATATTGTGACCTAGCACCAGAACTTGTCTCGTAAACTAGAACCAAATCAATCGATTCCGGAACCATGCAATGTATATATACGAAAACTATTGAATTTAAGCAAATGTAAATATTTCTTGATCAGTTGAGACTGTAGAGTGTAATTTCGAATCCAATGTCCTCAATAACATTAATTTCTGTTAAGCTACTCACAGCGTGCCGTACATTCACGATTGCGCACCGATATCTGTGCGGGATATTGAACAACAGAGGCGCCTAAGCGTGCATCCTGCCAATGCCTGTATTCATAAAGCAGTCAAGGCCGGGCACGCTCCTGGGGCTCCTGTATATCAACCCACAATATTCGCCGAAAAGATTTGAAATCCTTTTCATCTGTTGTTTCTTTCCTCATCCTCACCATCTGGTGTAGCTATTCAGTCGATATCTTCATCAAAAATCAGTACAAGAACCTCAAACTCTTCGGATTTCATATACATATTCACATTCATCCTCATACTATCCTCATATCTTCATATTCATGATATTCCACGATGGCGCTTCACCGTCGAAGCCAATCTTACCACGACGGGTCTGGTCGACTTGACCCGTCCGGGGTGGCAGTCGCATCCCCAATCGATCAACCTACCGCCGCGATATCCTATCACCGCCGCCTGCAGTCCACCGCATGCGTGGATACCGATATACAGACAAGCACTATCACTTCAGCCCTTATCACTTCTCCATTAGCTTCAACTAGATATCAAGATCAATACCCGGAACCCGAAGCGCGACCACCCTCGCCAGCCGTTACCATATTCTCAACTTCAACATCTGCCTTCACTTTCTTCGACCTTCACCCCGGCCTCGAGCAACTTTGTACCAAGGAGCAGAAATGGACGGCCCTGAACAAGCGGGCAATGGGGCCACCCGGTGACCTTACGCCGAAATTCACGACAAATATCGTCTGCTTTCAAGAAAATACAATTTGTCCGCACGACGTCAGACATTGGAGATATACCGCGGTGGGCTCCGTTATCGCCGGTCGGTACAAAATCTTAACACCATCTTCTCGAATGTGTGCGAAGTGCAAGATTCTGCAGAAGTGGTATATCTTCGAATGCTTCCGCTGTCGAACGAGGTGTTGTCGTGCCTGCAAGAATAAAGTTGCGAGTTCGAAAGGCCGCAATATATCCTGAACATAATATTCAGATATACACAATAAAGGTGCTCTGATCGGCTATACGGGTACCAGCGGTGGAATATGGACGACGTTTCTTTCCCTTTATTTTATTCAACGACTACCTCGACCATTGTTCGATGACTTACTCAGTTCTTTTCTGAACAAATAACGCTATAACGGCCGAACTCGAAATCCTTTCCGATTTTCCGATTTTCTTCTATTTTTCATTTCATGAGGATTAAAATGTGATTTTAAATATTCAAAGTAAGTGGTGGCCAACCAGAACCCCAGAATGCACATTGATTATCCATTCATCCCCACCATCGCGGCTTGAGGCTACCCCATACTGATAGATCGATATGCACATGTATGCTAACATACGCTCACTCCATAGTAGGACTTGTGGAGTTCGATTATAGCTTAGTCGACCGATGCCAGACGCATCGACTTCGATTACAGTTCGATCGATCTATACAAGACTCATAGAGTTCGACTACTCGCCAGTTGATCTGTGGTGTCACTTCTACAGTACCATCGACTCATGCGCTGCTCTACTACACTATGACATTACACTATCCATATATCACCCTCGTTAGCATTACTAACCAACTACATTCCTAGGAACTTACCGCGCAATAAACTCAGCATTTAACATATATGCTAACGTTCGATTAGCCATATCTATCATAACAGGAGGAGCAACTGCAGTTGAAAGAGGAGCGAAATGAAGAACATATTGACAGCTAGTCAATCACGATTGATCCTCGCCTTCTGAAAATATGCGACCTCATTAAGGCAGAGTGAAAGTTGAGAGTTTTACAACAAGGCGGGAAGCGATGTTGGCTGGGGACAGAAAATTACAAACGTGATCTGAAAGATTATAGGCAGGTTAATAGAGGAAGACACGAAGCAAGAAGAATGATGATACTGCACCGGCGTGTAACTGATTTTCGTCTGGTTTGTTTGCAGTGGAACTCGACTGCTTGCCCCAAAGCTCATGGGTTGAAGACATTGTTGAAGCAAATATGTATCGATATTCACATTCATTGTACCGTAAATAATGGTGCTGGTGCCTTCTCAACATGCTGCTATCCTTATGTATGTACCAAGACTTAGACAAATCACCAAGCAGAATGCATGTATTTACTGAATGCGAAGGACTGTGTTAACGCTCGGTCAATGCCAAAGCTTCTATACAAATCTTGAAACAATGATACCAGGTCCCATATTTATCTGGAGAATGCATCGATACGCCTTGAGACCTTGCGACCAAGTATCTGCGTGCTCGAACAAAGCTATGACATGGCTGTCTCTTGGTACGCCCACTGCACAGACAATCGATCTGAAGACATTACGTATTAAGCAATATTCAATAGTAATCAATTTCGAATCTCTAACGCCCCATCATGCGAGGTTTCTATCAATTAAGGTTAAAACGCAGCATTAAATTAGCTGGATCGGGTATCCGGCCTAGGAGTCATCGGCTAACGCCATTCAAAGTCTACCATTCGCAGTCGCATTAAATAGAGCAAACCAGCCATTAAAGATTCCGTCCTAAGAAAACCGCAAGAAAGAAACAGGCCGTAGAACCAGACGAAATCATCCATTCATTCGCGAGACGACAAGAGAACAAAATTATATATGTGCATAGAACGTATAGGCGCCAGACCTCTGGCAAAGTTAATAGCTTCACGCGTCGATGTATTTTCGTAACTAAATGATGGTGTTAGTCGCTGGCTGCAAGCGAGGAATCTTAGGGTAGGCTGAAATCAAACGTACATCTAGTGTCAAGCTCTTGCTTGAGTTCTCCACCTGGTCTCTGTAGATGCCAACCAGAGCCTGGCTTTGTTGGAACAAACCGGTCTTCAAACTGATCACGATGAATTGGAAGCCAGGTCCGCAGTTATTGCGAATATAGTTCGCGATCTTTTGAACGTTCGCATTGTCCAGAGCAGCGTCGACCTCGTCTAGGACGAAGAACGGGGAAGACTGGTACGAGTGGATGGCGAATAAGAGCGCTAGAGCTGCCATTGTCTTTTCACCACCAGAAAGATGTTCCATATCTCTGAAACGCTTCATAGGAGGCATGGCATGGTACTTGATTCCGTCGAGATACGGTTCATCTTGATCCTCGACGTCGAGATAGCTGGAAAAAACGTTAATGTCAGGGCTGTTGATATAGTGAGTAGTGAGAATCTGGAGACTTACGCAGTTCCACCAAGAGGGAAAGTAGTGCTCTTCGTGAGATCCTTGTACACTTTGCCAATCTGATCCGAGATATGGCTAAAGGCCTTGTTGAACAACTGGGTTCTACACAGATCGTGAGTATGGGAGACCAAGGGACTAGGGCAATGGAAATCTTACCTCTTGTCCTTGACAGCCATGAATCTATCCTTGGCTGCCTTCGCATCCCTTCTGCTCTTCTCGAACTCTTTCTCGGTCTCCTGTAGTCGATTCTCTACACCCTCGAGGCGTTCGACGGCTTTGGAGTTAGGAGACAGCTTCTCGAGTTCACCTTCAATGCTCTTAATCTTATCAAGTAGCTCTTCCTCGGTTCGATCATCTCCTGCCTCCTTTAACTCGCCGTCGAGATCCGAAAAGTCGACAATGACACCAAAGTTATCGATTTCCACTGCGCCGGTTGTTCCGGTGTTAGGGTCCTCGTCAACATCCATAGCATCAGGATCCGCCTGAGGGGCCAGTGCATCCTCTATTGGTACAGCGTCCAGCGACTCTGACTCCTCCGTGAGTGGAATGTTAATCTCCTCAAGCTTGCAGCGTCTCAGTAAGGCATAGCGATTGGTCGACGTCCGTTCAATCTCGCTCTCCTGTTCCGCTGTTAGTAACCTCGCTCATACAGTCTCGGACAATACTCTCACTTACCAATTGGGCGATGACTTTCGCAACGTTCTCCATCTCTTTGCTTCGCTTCGAGACGTCCCTCTTTGCTGATGAGACTTTATCCGCGAGCTCTTGAACCTCGTTCGTCGCTGATTCAAAGTCTTCCCGAAGGGTCTCAAGTTCCTCATTCAAGACCTCCATCTCCTCAGTGATTTCAGCTTTTTCCTGCTCGAATTGCCTGATCTGTTTCTCAGCAGCCTTGGCTTTTGCTTCGAGGTTCGACAATCGCATTTCTGTGCCTGCGACACGATCCTTCTCGAACTGCAGCTGCTGCATCAGCTTGTTCAGTTGTGTGTTGAATTCCAAGCGCTTCTGGGCCGCGATGGCTTCTAACGAGCCTTGTCTCTCTTCATAGGATCGTATGTTCGCCAGGCCCAGCCTCTTGCAGAAATCCTTGAAGATGCCATCTTGAACACGATGGATGCCTGTCTGGAGCTTCTCGACCTGTCTGCTAAGGCCATCAACAGCCTTTTCCGCAGCCTCCAACTCCGGTCTGAGGCCCTTGAGCTCCCTATCTAGATGCTGAACAAACTTCTTTCTGTCGTTCAGGGTACTCTTGAGCGCATCCCTTTCTTCCCTGAGACCGCTGAGCTTCTTGTCCAGCCTGTCTAGTTCAACCCGCATGCTCTCTTCCTCGGGTCGGTTAGAAGTTCGGTCGAGGTCCTGAATCTTGCCCTTTAGTTCATCGACCAATTTTCTGAACCCATCTGCCTCAGTCTCGTCCCACCGCCTGGAGTTTTTCTTATCAACACGGCCTCCGGACATCATGCCGCCCTTATGAATGACAGTTCCATCCAAAGTGACAGCTTTGACCTCAATTCCCTTGTCGTAACATATATACCTCGCGATGTCAATGTCGTCACACACAACGGCATTGCCGCAAGCGTACAACATTGCTCGCTCAACGGAGGGATCGTACTCGATGGTGTCAATTGCCAGTCTCATGCCCCTATGCATACCCTTCAGACTCGAGTTGATAGGCTTGTTGACGATGGTTTCCATCGGAATAAACGTGGCGACACCCGCACGATTCTCTTTCAGGTACCGGATGCACTCATGCGCAGTCTTTTCGTTGTCAACAGCAATCGCATCAAAGTGTCGACCAAGCGCCGTAGAGACAGCATCTTGAAACTTCTTAAGCTTAGGTTTACAGAGGTCTGAGATTCTGCCTTTCACACCGGGACTGATCCGTTTCAGAGCTGCCAGTGTCTCGCGCATCCGGGTCTCCCGCTCGTTCTGTTTTCGCCCGTCGTCAAGTTCGCTGAGTTTGAGCAAGGCTTCCTGTAGCTGAGACTCCAGCTTACTTTTCGTTTGCTGGGCCTTCGCGCGTTCGTCGTTCAGTTGCTTCAACTCCCTCTTCTTCGAGTGGACTTCCTGATTGACAGCCTCGAACTGGGTATCGATTTCTTCGAACTGCTCGCTTAATGATTGGAGTTCGGTATTGGATGCTTCAAGCTGTCTCTCGTGGCTCCTGACTTTGCTTCGTATCGCCTCAAGATTTTCACTCTCCGTCTTGGCCTCCCGCTCCAGTCCTTCCAGCTTCATGCTTTCCGCACCAGCCTTGGCACTGAACTGCTCGCGAAGCTTGGAGTACTCAGCAAGGTCTTTGCTGGAGAGCGCAACCCCAGATTGAGCTGCTTGTCTTGCTTGGTCGGCTTCGAACTTCGCCTGCGCCGTCTTGACTGTCTTGACATCTTTCTCATACTGCTCCACAGATGCATTCTGGTTGGAATGATCGCGTTTAATTTCTTTGATCCTGGTTTCCGCTGTTCGCAGAGTGTTCTGTGCTGCTTTGATCTTCTCATCGACAGGAAGCAGGGAAACTTCCTTCTCCTGGATTATAGCCTCCTTCCTTTTGATCTCCTTCTCTTTCTTGGAGAGAGCACGGCTAGCCTGCGCCTGCTCTGCCTTAGCGTGCTCATACACCTTGTTATCCTTATCATAGGCGTGCTTTTGCGTCCGCATTTCGGCTTGCTGCTGGGTGATTTTTGCCTTGTCTTCGTCCATGGTTTTCTGGAAATGGAATAACTTCCACAGTACATGATTAATGATGGCCTGGTCCCTCTCGTTTGCCTTGCGCTCGTAGTTTTCGGCCTCACGCTTCTGCTCTTGGTACTGCTTGATCTCAGCGTTGATGCCGCGGCGTCTGTTGAGGTTGGCGTTCGAGAGCTCGATTGCTCGATCCTGTTCGATTTTTAATCGCTCGTACTCTGCCTTCCATTCTAGCGAGCCGCTGATCTGTTCGATAAGCCGCGTAAGGTCCTTCGGCGACTGAGACGCGACAGCTTCGACATCACCCTGGAAAACCAAGAAGTTCCTGGCTTTGATCAAAATGTTCTCCTTCTCCAAAGCTGCGTTGTACTCCGCTGCCGTGACCGGTTTATTATTGATTCTGTACTCGCTAGCCCCAGAAGAGTTTATCAACCGCTTCCAGTGGTGCTCTTCTCCATCATCGTCCTCATACACAGCCATCACCCATGCGGTCTTCGGATCCGTCTGCGAGATGCTCGCATCTGCGATCTCCTCGACAAGAATATCCTCGCCGTTGACATCAGGGTGTATCGTCCCGTTGACCTTATTTTGCTTGAGCACTCGGCCGCGGTAAACTAGATCCTTCAGAGACGCGGACCGGAGCTGTGACGATTTTATCCCGAGGACGAAGGAAATGGCGTCCATGCTACACATAGCTCTACATCAGCGACTGTCCAACCTATCATACGACTCGGATGTTCGAAAAGGGTAGTATCGCGGCATACGAGTTCGATTTCCCGGATCCATTGGGGCCGATGATGCTCGTAAAGTACGATTCACCAAATTCGATCCTTTGGTGTCCTTTGTAGGACTTGAAATCTGCAGCCTGATGGTCAGCGAGTTACTAGTAGACTTGTGTATTTCGACTATGGTCTTGAGAAATACGCACTGTTGAGCTCTAGCCGCTTGAGCTTGCCCATGTTGACGTTACGTGTGGCTGGGTAACCAGCTTCACCGTGCTCCTGACCAGTACAGTTACGAACACTTTAAGCTATCATACGCGATTGACGGTCGTCTGAGGTACGTGGTCGTAGTAGTCCAGGAGCTGGGCGCGGGTCGCGGATGACGTTCTGTATATCGATGGACGCGTCTGGATGCGATGAGTTTAGCGGGGAGGACGTGATCCTGTCCGTCGATAAGCCAAGGCCCGCAAACACCCTCGCGTAAAACGACAGCCTTCGAAATTTTCAGGATACAACACAACACATCTACAACCTCCAACATCAACCTGTGTGCTTCCCGAACTGCACTGTAGATACGTACCCAGCTGCAATTTTGAACGAGTAGCCAGATATGCTGGCCAATAGGCCATACCCCGCTATCTAAAGCCAAGTCTTGTCAATTTGCACTGCAGGAGGCAAGGCGGCGCACCCTACGGCAATACATTCGACGGGCCGCCAAGGTTGTCCAATAGGACTCGAGCTCGACATTAGCCCTCACCTGGATGCAAGCGTATATCTTACGGCGGAGGTGCAACCCCGCATCGCTACGATCATGGGCAAATCTCCGGCTGGTCACCACTCCGGTTGGGAGAAGACACTACATGAACTCAAACGCAGACGTTGTGAAAGGTATACAAAGCATCCCGGATCCCAGTTCCCTGCTATCGATACTCTGCTGAACATGGTATCCACGTACAGAAGGGGATGCCATCTTCCTGAAACCACGACGTCTTAATGCCAAACCTAAAGAATTCATCTACCTGCAGAGGGTTGACGCAGATGGTGTCACCCACAACGAGAAGGGCACTATTTTACATAACAACATCATCGGCCGTAGAGTTCGTGATGTCGTTCAGAACCACCGCGGTATGTCATAAAGCAAACTCCTGATTCCTTGCCATCCGGGGTATCTTCGAGGCAGGAGTATCAAGGGGGTCGTTGTCTCGTACCCGAATACCTAGCTCGCAGAGATCCCGAGTACATGTACAACCACTCGTATATCATGCATACGCTCTAACACAAAGTGCACTTTCGTCGGCCGCTAGGCGAACGGTACCTGATAAGTTTCCCGACAATGGAAGATTACATCGTCAACAGTGCACGGATAGTCACACCCATATACCCTGCTGATGCAGCAACAATTGTCCAGTCCCTTGACCTCCACGTGTCATCTGAAGTCGACCCGGTCAATGGCCCGCTCGAGATACTAGAAGCAGGAACAGGCCACGGCTCACTAACCCTGCACCTTGCTCGGGCAATCTTCGCCGGCTACGCTGGCAAGGACCAGCCGGCCGCAATCTTGCACTCTGTGGAGCAGAACCCGTCTTACCACCTGTCCGCACGGCACATGTTCTCGAAATTCCGCAGAGGCCACTACGTAGGTAGTGGGGTCAAATTCTATCTAGACAACGTGGAGGACTGGCTGCGGAAGGAGCTTAAAACACGCAATCAAGCACGGCAGACATCGCATGATCCCACGCCTGATGCCCCAGCGGCTCCAGAGGGAAAGGCAAACGCTGAGCACGGGGATAAGTTGGACCACGACACCAACATCAGCTCTGCAGATGAAACAGGATCGTCTGCTCCGAAAGCTCAGGCATCCTCGAAAGACCTGCCATTTCTATCAGCCTGCGTACTCGACCTACCTGACCCACGTCCGATGCTGCCGACCATAATGCGGGCAATGCGTCTAGAAGCAATCTTGGGCTACTGGGCACCGTCGATCACTCAGATTGTCAGCGTGGTGGAGTACATTAGAGTTCAGAAGCTGCCTTTCTTCGTGGATAAGGTGCTCGAATTCTCAAACGGCGCTGGTGTCAGCGGTGCTAGGCTGTGGGATGTGCGAGTGGCAAAGGTACGGAGTCGAGAGAGGGCCAGGGAAGCCGCTTCGCCAACATCAAAGGCCCCACTGAGCAACTTTCATGAGAGGTTTTTGCTGTCAGAGAAGGAAGCCTCGGGCTCGGATCCCTCAAAGCATCCATTCTATGAAAAGCTTTTGTCTCCAAAGGCAGATGACGACACAAAAGAAGATCTAAGCGACTTCGAGGTTGTCTGTAGACCCAAGGTTGGTGAGAGAACTCAGGGAGGCGGTTTCTTCCTTGTGCTCAGGCGGGTTGGACACCACCGTGAGAACCCGCTCGAAGAAACTGGCTCGAATGATCAACCCCCTTCTGAACGTTCAAATTTCCCCGACCTAGAAGAGCATGATCGAAGGATGCTGGAGGGTATGTCGTCTGGCAAGAATATTTTTCCTAGGTCAACGCGATCCTCATCCCCGAATCCAGCCAGGGATTGGCTCGAGGGTCCTGATGATGAAGCATTGAAGGTCTTAAAGAACGCAGGCATAAAGAGCAGATACCGCGATTTTCTGAGTGGTGAGGATTTTGTCCGCAGACTCCAGGAGTCAGCTGCACAGAGAGAATTACGGGAGGGGCGAAGGGCTGGGGCTGCGAGAAAAGAGGACCACTTTGTGCGTGACTGGCTCGCGGGACGAGATCAATCCAAGCTGGGCGACGAGCCCGTACGACACGAAGAAACATGGGAAGCTGACGAGCCGGATATCCTCGAAGACGAAGACCTCGCGAGAACCAATGGATCGGGAAAGCCATTCACAAGCCAGCGATAGTAGAACACTGGCCGGGCACGCTAGAAACGATAAGATATTGTAGGAGTAGCTAACCTACACGCTTTCGAACTGTAAATAGTAAATAATACAATACTAAACAAGTTTCGCTGTCTCCTTCTCCCATTCCCGCTCTCGTTTTCGAAAGAAAATGCTATGCGATTGATGATACACGGTAATGATATTCAATGTTTCCTCCCAGTAAGTATGCACGCATGCGTAGTTGTACAGGAGCGATGAAGTATTTTAAAACAGAAAATGCACAGATGACCTCCTGGAGCAAGCAGCATTCGAATGCGAATGAGCCGAAAAGCACAATCAAGTTAACAACACAGAGCGTAGAAAGCAGTGTAACAAAAGGGATGTGGTGTGGTGTGCCCGTGGTGATTTTATGGACTTTTGCTGGAAATTCAGAATGCCTCTGCTATGGGAAAACACAAAAAAATTTTGAAGGAACGGTCGGATGAGCGAGCGTGGTCTATATGGCAAAGAGAGTTGAACGAGCGCGTGGAAGTAGACAAAAGGGAAAGCAGATGCTGAAACTCCTCGTGGTATCTTAAAAATCTAGGTGGATGCGAAAGGATAAAAAAAAGAGATAGCGGCTTTTAAGAATGAACGCCTATTGATGAGAAAAAAAATAGAACAGGAAAGCAGAAAGCTCGTTAGTATGTCCAGCCTCAGGAAGTAAAACGGGAGTTTTTCTTATGAGCTGTAAAGTTTGTCTCGTAAACCAAATTGCTGACGGGGAGGTGAAATGCAATTATTACAATTAGAGTGGTGAGAACCGTGCACGATCATAGTACTGCTCAAGCCCTGGGACCAGACCTGGACTACATGTCGATCAGAGCGGCTTGAGCGTACACATGCGGCTTATGGTTCTGGTAGGAAGGCAAGGTAATCTTCGGATCAGGCACGAGCTTGTACTGCCCGGGTACAATCTCGTAGCGGATGCCCTTTTCGATAACCAGATTGGTCTGGCGAGGAGTGTTGGCGTTGAGGACGTTCATGCATCGCTTGGTGAACCGAAGGTTCTGCTCCCGCGAGATGGTCGTCCCGCCACGCCACTTCTGGGTTTCCTGCTCGTGCATGGAGGCAGAGGTGTTCCGTGCGAAGCCTGCGAGGTGGCCGCGAAGGGCATAAGGGTTGTATGGGTCGTTAGTGGCAGAAGTTGATGGTCGGCTGTAGCCGCGACTGTCATAGTCAAGGACTTCCAAGTTGTGGCTACGCTCTCGGTCTTCTGAGATGCGCAGGTTGCTGAGGTCGGTGATGCTTTCGGCGGCGTGAGACATGTGAGAGACTGGAGTCATAGCGCCAGACGGTGGCAAGTCGTCGTCATCAAGGTCGGACAAGTTGCCGTGTTCATCGACAATATCAAGAACGCCACTGGTGCCCGGTCGGTCGTTTGGATCGAGAGTCAAGTCAAGATCATTGCCATCAGCGTCGACGAGCAGCTGTGGGAAGTGTCGTCGGATGATCTCCTGTTGCTGCTGGACGGCATTTGCGCTTTGGGAGGAAGAAGAGGCGCCATCTTGGTTCCTTCTCCTTCGTCGCCTTCGCGGAATGGTCTGATATTTTGGTAGATCTCTCTCTTCCAAGGGAAGTGCCATGTTGATACCAGAGCTGAGCCCTTCTAGCCAACTGAAGAAGGTTTCCACTGTCTTACAGGCCAGAAGAAACTGCTGCGTCTCGGCGCGGATGCGGATGACATAGCTCCGTTTCTTGTAATCGCTTGCAGCCCCAACTTCGGCATGTTGAAGAGTGAAGGATTTGATCAACTGGCCAGGCATGAATCCAGTGGCATCATCCGGTTCATCCTCCAGCGGGTCGGGCCTTGGGATTGTCGGATGCTTCTTGATCTTGTGGACCGAGAGAACTGTATTGTTGAGAATGCAATACACTCGGTTCCATTTCCCTGGTGGGAAACAACAAGGTGTCAGCGTCGGGGAACGGATACATGTTTTTATTAGGGGCGGGGATGCATACTGTCACCGGAACGCTCAAATGGGGACTCCATCTCGATCTTTCGATCGAATAGACCCTCCTTCAGCAGAGAGCATTTGTAGCCAGGCAAGGACTCTCGTCCTTCTTCCGGCCGCGGTGTGACCTTGACTCCTCGGGACGAGAAACGCGGGTCGTCGAGTTCACCATACGATGGAGGAGGCAGCGAGTCGTCCAGTTGAGAGAGGGACGAATTCGGGAAGGAGTTGATGTATCCAGGGCTCGGCGGCGGGACTTGGTAGCTGTAGTCCGTTATCGACCTTCGCAGCTGGCGCATACGAGCAGGATCCTTTCCCTTGTTCTGCGGCCTGACATCCTTGCGACTGTAGTTGGTGCCAGAGCCGCTGACGATCTCGTTGACCGACGTCGACGAGGAGGAGAAGAGCGGCATTATGGTTGGAGGTTCGTTGATTGATTGATTGATTGATGAATTAATACGCAGATGGGAGAAGATGCGTGGGAAGTTATAGAGGAAGATGAGGGGGAATGAGAAGGTATTAAGTAAGCAGCAGAGGAGTGGCTTTATGGAAATTTATATGTGCAGTTTAGAGGTATATATATATTTCTTTTTTCCTGTTTTGACCCCGGCGTTTCGATCCTGTGTCACCAGGTGGTGATGTCTTCCTCACTTGTTGTAGAACTTGAACGGTGCGTTGCAGCAGCGCTTCCAGCTCTTATATCAGAGACGGCCATTCATCGAGCGGGAGTGAGGGTTCAGGCAATTGAAACAAAAATATCGTGCGTATCGTAGCGTAATCGTAGCGCGGTTATGGTGGAGGTCAAAGCAATCTCAAACCTCGCGGGGACAACAGGCAAGCTATATGCTGGGGCCAGAAACCAAAAAAAGGAAAGGAATCAAATGCTCAGTCGGTGTGCTGGACGGGAACTGGAATGTGCCACAGATGGAAATTGAAAACGAAAGTCGTGAAGATATAGTGTGGGATCCAGGCAAAGGAACCTGGACAGGCACTATATACTAATATTTCGCTAATAAGCAAAGATAATAAAAGACGTCGTGTTAAGTATGCTCGAAGGGATGTTCCGAAAGAAAAGAAAAGAAACAATTGATGTTTTGAAAAAGAAAAAAGACAAGAGAAAGCCCCTTCTCTCAAGACGTCCTCTCTCCCTGTTGTTGTGCTTCTCGAGATGCTATCTGAGCGACCGACTTATCAGGAATTCCGGGAAAATGTAATCTGGCGAGCTTGCCTGCACAAAGCGAAGGAGCAGGATGAGGGGAACAGACGGCGGTAGTTATATGCAAGTATGGATCACCAAGGCGTTTGAACATGAGCAGCAGGCTGTAAAGTCAAGTATGCGCTCTCTTTGCGGAGGAACATGCATATGAATGACATGTTAAAATGTTTCTACCTTTCGCTTTGGGTTGCTCAGGTACCAAACCTTACCGGGGCCTAGCAGCACAGCGTTTAAAGTAAATTCGACCATCCGTAAAGGGTGGCATGGGGTCAGTTCTCCCCAGTGCGCCTGGGCTGGTTAGCTTGAACTTCACTCAAAGAAACCTTGCTCTCCTTCTTTTCCATTTTTCCATTTCTTTTCTTTTCCGCTTTAGCATCTTTACTTTTTTTTTTTCTCGTCTCGTTGGGCGCCCCGGAGGGAGAAAAAGCAATCGTAGAGGCTGCAGGTTTAAAGTCGTTTGGCTGAACTGCAAAAAACTCGATTAATCCTCCCCAGGTTAGTCGGCTGGCTGTCTTGTATGAGCGTTAGTGTGTGTGTGTGTGTGTGTGTGTGTGTGTGTGTCTTGTCCGGGACTGGCGGCCGTAACGTAACGTTCTAACTCGTTATTCAACCACGATTCGTCCATTCGGTCTATAGTCAATCACACTCTCATGTCGCATATTCCCAAGGGTGCGGATTGGGTGTGCTGAGGTTCCTCTACCAGACGGGGGTGAAATTGTTCAGGCCCAGCAAACATACCCAGATCAATGCGAGTGCTCGCAGTCTCGACAGAGGCCCTCCGTTCTAGCACCCATGCTGTTGGCAAAGATACCTAGAGCTGTACCGGTACAAGTACCTTCCGTCTTGCTACTCGGATGCGATGCAGACACATGTCCGGGGGCTCGATTGGCTGGTCCTTGCCCGGGGCCTCCTCCTTTAGCCGCAGGGCTCTAAAGCTTGTCAAGATACAAGTCGTTTTGTTTCCCCAAACAGCCTTTCTGGAATTAGAACTGATAAATATTCTGATTCAACCCACGACTTGACTTACATGTACGGGGGCCGGTTTCAAGCTTAGATTCCTGTGCGTTGGCCACCTCCTGCACCTTCAATCCGAGTCGTCACGAACACAAACCTGAACATACATGTCCAAATGGTGATACCTTTGGAGCAACCAGGCCACGGGATCGACTGAGGTTATTCTGGATCCTGTGCCTGCTGGTACGCTCCAATTATTGGCCAGGCCCGGCAATATCATGCCATTGGGTCAGATTATCAAGAGTTCAAGCTTCAAGCCCTTGGACACGGCTTACGAGATGGTCCGTGTGCGGCTTCGCAGATTACAAAGACCAATGTTAATCAACGTACTGGCAGACAGACGCTCGATCGAGAGAACTCCTTCGACGAGAGGGCGACAAAGTCGACTAACGACGCATTTGAAGTCGGCACCGTGATCAATAGTAATTCCAATATGCACGGCACTGACAATGCAGCTAGCTGCATGAGCCGGTATCAGCGCTTTCTGCCTGACGAACGAGCGGAACCTTCTCACCGTCTTGGCCGCCGGAGCCAAAGCGAAGCAGGTTATTGAATAATAAAATTTAAAAAGCAGCGCTGCTGACACCCGGAAAAGGGTAGTAGAACGGCCTTCCTGGGCCTGGATGGGCTCGTGGGCGCCGACATCGGCCAATCAGGACGCAGCGTCTACAGCGGGAGGGTGTGCTGCCGACGGCCGCCACTGGTCAGCGTAAAAGATGCAGCATGCAGATTCCAACTAGCCCGAGCGGTCGAAGCTAAGCATTCGATGCATTCGCTGAATAATTGCAAGGCCATCGATGGGGTGCGGAGCTGCAGCGAAGCACCGCCAAGAAGGGGGCCTAGAGGTTATTTTCGCCATCGATGCCGCTCCGGCGGCTTCGACGTTGATGCGATTGGTGGTGGTGACAGAAGGTGTCGGCTCCCAGCTAATAGTTATTATACTACCGACGATGTCTTCGGTTATCAGCCTTTGTAAATTTACACTCCTGTGACTCGCCCTCGCATCGCACACCATTATTGACGAATGTCGTGTCCAATCTCAGCACCATCTGAAACCTGCTCCTCTCGGACCATGCACCCGAATGTCATGTGTCGTGTCTCCAAAAGCAACCGGCACCAACCGCTCTCCAAACGGCACCTTGCAGACGATGTAATGCCGACCTGAATGAATCTCCATCTCATCGAGCTCCCCATGCCCGTGAGCTCGCGGACGTTGAATCCGCTGGTCCATCTGGACGGATGAACGCATATCGATACAGTAACGAGAAGCCTCCTCGCCTCAACGGCAAGCCGCACTGGAGACGCATCCATCTCGGGCAAGTTACTTTGACAAGGCCGAGGAACCACAATCACACAACCGATCCTCAGATTCTTCCGCGGTCAAGCCCAGTGTCACCGCTCATCAAAGGAACTGCAACTTTTCATCACTGATATTGAGCGCCACGTAATGTAATGTACCGGATGTGATATTATAACATATACAGAACATATCAGGGGACCGCTAACCGCATCCATCCAACCAGCTGCGTCTGTATCCAACTTGGACCTTGCAAGACACTTCTCCGCGCGAGGCCCCGGCTCGACACTTATCTCCTGGGGATAGAGAAAAGGAGGCCGTGGTGCTATCCATGATTACCGCTGGCTAGGATCCACCTTGTCAAGCGTACATTTTGCGCTTTGGGGGCCTCCAAAGCTCGAAATTTGCCAGTGGTGGAAATTCACAAAGGCGGACTGGACCGCGGCTGACCCCCCACAGATAAATTATAATCATTTGATCGGGAAATGGGATCGCGAGCTGCACAGACGTTGCCAGAAACTTTTTCGCCCAAGATCCCGCTCCTCCTCTGTCGAGACTCCACTTTCGAGGCGAGCGACAACCACGGTTCAAGGGATCCGTCTTGGCCGACCAATGGGCAGCCCCGCCCTCCCTCCTGAACCTCTCAAGAATTATCAAAGACGCTCAAATTCGCGGCTTCTTTAGCGCCTTCCTTTACAGATTCTGAGGGAACGGCAAAAACCAAATCGCTCTAAGGTTTAACGGCTAATCTATTCGAGTAATTAGCTCCACAACAGCCTGTGCGATCCAGGTCAAATATTGCCACATCCACCACAACTGACAAGTTGATCTCCGCTTTACCTTCTGGGGAAGTGGATTCTCGCCGGCTGAGGCTTTTTTTCGTTGCAATTGAAGATTCTGGCATCATCGGCCGTGTGTGCAAGCGCACGGGGATGCATCAATTAGTTTCAGGCGTGCCTCCTGCGCAGGCCTTGTCAGCGGACTAACCATATCAAACACCAAAAATTTCGCAGGCAACATCAATCAGAGTAGCGCCACATAACTGACGGAGTTTTGGCCAAATCAACAAAATCAATATGTGCAAAGATTGATCTGCTTACGGAACGCGAGCAGGGACAGCTGGGCCAGCGCACTACTAAGTATACGCGGTACAAGTTAAGTATAGGTTTGTGTCCCTTGCAATATGTACCCAAGTTCAAACCACTTTTGCCTGTCGGGTTGCTGCACACTCGATGTGTCTGCATGCAACCGTGCGACTGGTCTGATCCTGTCTGTGAAACTCGAAGACGAGATGACTCCGTTCCATGCTGAGCACATGGCCGTGCCGGTCGCACCGCATACGAGTCCGGATGCAATGAGATCATGAGTTAATTGACGGTCCGATAGATTAATTTGTACCAGTACCTGTCGACCAGTATTTTTCGTCGACGGGCTACGCGCCAAGTTCGGGCAGGGATAGTGGCAGAAACAACAGCCCGAACGGCGGCCGGCCATTTGTCGCGCCCCGTCGTACAACATGAATTAGTGAGAAACAAGGTCACGCCGGTCTGTCAAACAGGAATCTTTCTAGAAGCCTTCCACGGCCTTGCTCGAAACGGCCAAACGCCGGCAGGCCATTCGCTGCCGTGCCCGCCCCTCGCCCAATTACAAGGAGCCCGCCGTAATTTCATTTCTTATTGACGTTGGAGTGGACGGGTGTTTGATCATGAGGGTGGTTCAAAAGGTTAATGTTCGCTCGTTTCGGCCGTTCGCAACCGCCGTCGCATGTCTGAGAATCTATAATATTGTCTCCACTATCGTGCTAGCTCGCTGTCAAGAAAATTTGAACCTTGTCGGCGCCTAACTTGCAGCAGACGTCACCTCCGATAGGCCCGTCGTCATCTATCGAGGCTCGTGCATACAGATATGCATATGCGCTACCAGCTTCGTCGACTATCATACATGTACATGGCTGAGCGGAACTTTAATCCTGTTACAGACTGAGTCGGTCGACCGTAGGAATTATCGCAATAGTGACTGAAGAAAGGCTGTTGCGAGGGTGGGAAAAAAAGCTGCTTCGGATCCAAAGGATACCCCTGCCATTGAGCTGTTACTTGATATGCATTGTACGTTACGACGCTAATGAGCTAGCTATCTGCACAAAGATTATTGCAAACCACCAACAGCTTGCAATTAACAGCCATGTTTCCATTTTTAACTCGAGACATAAGTGTACTCCTTCACACCCCATGGGATAATATTTTCCATTATATGACATAGCTTCTTTCATAAGGCTAACTGGATTCGAGTTTTCTATCTGCATATCAGAGATGCCAATGAATAGCCATTGACAACATTGATAGACGGGTCATGAATGGCTACCTAACCATGCACTCTTCGACCCCAACCACAATCTGCCAACCAGGACCGCAAACTACCCTCCATGAGAGCTCCATCCAGCCCTCGCACAGACGTAATCAAGAAACATGAACCCCCAATGAGTAATATCGCGCAGACGTCTCACACAAGACCTTCTTATCCGAGCCTGCACACCCTCAGTACCGAAACAAGATCGCCAGCATTGCCCCTCCGGGCGACAAAACACTGCTCCAATCGACACACCCGGTCACTTTGTGCATGAGAGACATTCGGGGCGTCACTTTTCCACGTGGCCATGAAGCCGAGCTGGGGCCGCCACGCTAACCGCTTCGCGATCGATTTCAATGCACAGCAGTGACTACATGCTATATACATGTATTCGAGTCTGATTTTGTACCCCTATACCATGGTGATGTATCGTATAGCCGAATGAAATTATGAATTGAATGCGCCATCGACTTGATGTCCATCTGTATCTGCATCTGCATCCATCTGTCGCTCCCTGTCCGTATTCCCTGTCGGACACGTTTTTCTCAGCTGCATCTGCATGCATGCACATGCGCATAAACTGAGCTTTCACATCCGAGTAACTCGACCTATTCAATTCGAGAAACAAGTCGCGATCCTCACTAGAATACATCTCAATCAGTCAATTGATTCGGGCACGCATGTATGTTTCTGTATATTGGCTCTGTTTGCTAGACCAGGACCCTTCGCTCATCGCGGTACTTCTCATATACCAACATCGCAGACCCAGCCAGTACCGCGAGGGCATCAGCGGCAAAGTAACGTACCCGAAATTAAGTTCGCATGCGCATGAATGTGCTGTCGTGCATGCATGTTGGGACAATCACGATAGCGAGGGCTCCGAGGCCAAGGGATTTCCTCCCCATATTCGGAGCTTCCAATCAGCTTGCGCTTGCTTGCGAGCTTGCGTGCCGGTATAGCTGTTCCAAGTATATTATATCACCCAAAGAGTGGAACGCTAGACCGGATGGCAGGCTGATACATCCAGACGGTCGTCCGTCCCGCAGATCGACAGTCCTCCAACTTGCATTTGCAGCTTCGCAAAAGTGCATCGTCGAGCTAGCTAGCTAGCGTGCGTTAGCTTACGTACGACGTTGTACTAGCTATTAGTGCTAGCTGCCCGACTCTACAGTGGTGGTTAAATTCCACCTATCGTGTCGAACACGACCAGCCAACATCAATCTATGCAGTCAATCGAGCCTAACTAGGGTATATCGTCCGTATGCATGCAGGTAGGATCAATTAATATTCCTAATCTCAGATTGCTCGTTTGTGCTTGATAGCTAATGTTGACGGACAAGCAGGCATGTCTATTCAATTCATCCAGAGGCCCTGCTGGCAATCGCAAAGCCTGACTACCAGCTACCAACCATATCTTGCACCCATGGCTGTGGCAATATTAGCCTGCGAGATGCATATCGCGAGCTCGCCTAACTCGTAGACGAGGACGTCTACCGAGCAACGACCATCCACCCGCCCAGTGGACATGTACTGTACATCTACCGTACCGTCCATCCATCCACCCCGGCTGGCTGCCGGCTGCTGAGCGTAGACAGTGACGCGAGGACAACATGATCATCCCGGTCTATTCCCTGCTGCCATGCTGTCGGACGTCTGCAAGCCTGCAGCCGGCTTGATTCACCTCGAATCCTATGACCTGGCCATGACCGGGCGTGGCTTCCAGCCCGTCGAGAGCACGCCACGACGACGACTTACAGACCCATCTGTCCGTCCGCCTATCTCTGTATCTCTTTGCCTCTCTCTCTGTCTATCAATTTTCCGCAGTTGGCGTTCACCTCACCGCCAGGTGCCAATATCCGACAGGACGTCCTGGCAAGCCTCTTTGCTGCATCGCAGCTGCGAGAGAGCGAATACGGGCAGACAGACGGACAGGTAATATACACATCGCCACGCATACCGCCAGCCGGCCAGCCAGCCCCGACATCCGTCCGCATCCACTCATTCCAACCAGCATATTATATCCCTCGCGTGGATTCGACAAAGCGGGGTTGGTACATACATTCAGACGCACGCCCGTCCAGTGGGACTGTAGTACGACGCTGAGCTGCAGTCGGTCAGTCCAGTGAGCAGCTGCTCAGCCTGCACACCACCTATCAAGTATCTCCGACACCCATATCTACTGCATATTGGGCAAACAGAAGAAGAAAAAACCCCGAACCTTGTCCACTGTGTCGGTGCCAGCTACTCCACTGCTGGTAGACACTTAGGCAGCGACGACGAGAGGGCGTGCAGCCGAACCGGCTGGCTGTTTGGGTGGGTAAGAATGTGATATTCCAAGATCGAGCGAGTCCCGTCAGACGGAGATGCTTGCTGCATGGCCAGCTGGTGAGTGCATGCACAACACTGGCGATGCAATGGAAATGTCTTTTCTTACGTATTTCACAACAGAGGACCGTCTGAATGATTTATATCCCATGACCGGGCTCAGCCAGCTTGTCTTAGCGTTAGTCTGGATCGCCATTCGATGGCATCGATCTGTGGCGGGTCGAGTTTGAGCCGGACACTCATCGTCGATGGCCGAAAGCCTTCTTCCCGCGGCACAGTCAATCGGCTGACGGACACGGTGCCACCAGCAACTATCCGTTGAGGGGTAGATTAGGTAACGGGGAATCATATCATGTTGCAATCAATTTACCGGAAGGGAGAGCAGCATGTTCGAATCTAGGTAATACCGGGAGGAGAGGCCGGCCCAGCGAGCGCGAGCCCAGCTACCGAGACCCAGGTCCTGCTATAATATTATCACGAGCCGTTTCTCTGCATCGTGGCCGTCGTATCTAAAGGAGGCATGCGTGTACTTACTCATGGATAAACGTAAGGAATGTACCTATCGGGGTCCACCGACCCAGAGACCCGGGTCCAGGCTTTTTGCCTTTTCGTACGAATACAATGATATATCGTCTTTATTGGGATTAAGTGGTTGGTAGCTGGCAGACACATCCATTCCTTTATCCATTGTCGTGGTACCATAGCCGGCTCTGCGCGATTAATCATACCAGTAAGCTGCAGAGACACCACATTTTACTACCGCGTCGTCGAATAGGATCCAGAAGAATAACGTAGAATAACATTCGAACATTCGTATAGCGAGAAGGAAACCCGAAATGCAGCACGGAATTCCAACAGCGTGTGGCCGGTGGGGACCAAACGAGAGCGTCTTACTGGCCAGCAGTCGTGCATGCGAGGTGACGACGAATTGTTTGCTTTAACAAACTTGAGGCGCATACAAAACCCCAGCCCGAGCTAGCGACATACATAGCACTCGTGGGCAGCCGAAGGAATCTTCCCACTCTCTCACTTCTTCATTCAGCCCGTCGAGACGAGAGAGAACGGCTTGATTTCCATCTCACTTGACCTCGCCGCTCTGGAGAAAATGTCTGAGTTAGCCCTCCGCCATTCGCGCGGGAGGAGCTCGGGAAGACAGGGTGCTCCGGAAAGCCTCGCACGTCCCAGCTGTCATGACATCGCGACGGTTCGCTCGACCCAATCCACGCAGAGCCCGATCTCCCGACTGGCCCCCAAAAGCAGTCTGACACAAAGGCCAAAAAACGTGCTCGTATGGAATTTCTAGATCCCGGGCTCGTCTCCGAGTGTGTAAACCCGCCGCCAAATTAAATTCATGCCGCCCTCTACATGAAAAAAACGTGGCCCTGCAAGTGATTGTTTGCCTTACCGGCCCAGCGTTCCTGCGTTTCACGTCCTTCGAAAACGTGCTGGATTAGCACAGAATGTGCGTGCGCGCACACACGCCGCACACAAGGCAATCGCACAAAAGTCAGATTTAAAACGAGTCAGAGATATTAATAAAATCGCATGGCCAGTAATATTTTCCTAAATTTAATCCGGCGAGGTATGGCCATGCCTATCGCATTAACATTGCACAACAGCAAGCAACGTGCGCATTACATGATACATCGCATGCTGCTGCGAGATATGCGATCTCGTCCTCGAGCTGAGCTGAAGGAGCTGATCCGAGCTCCCCCGGTCGAACGCACGCAGCTTGCCATGCCTGCCTGCTTGCCTGCCTGCTGCCTCTGCTTGCTCGCGAGCTATAAGCTGACATGACAGGACTGTTGGTCAAACAGGGTCCAGTTGCAGCTGCCGGGGAGGGGAAATCGGCCACTTGATTGCCTTTATGCAGCGCGAATCCTCGTTGGAAGATTCCATGCCAATGGAACAATGAACAATTTCCTTCGAAGGGCATTCACACTGCATTGCATGATATCCACGCTTGCCAGTGCGAGATACGATACCTACATACGGGGCACCGGACGCGAATCCCCCATTGCATGCCATTGCATTGCATTGGCCGCAGCTGCTGAGATCTCTTCTGAAAGCTCCAAATCGCAGATGTTCCGAATCTAGTTTGCGAATCCGCATGCAGGAAAGAGGCGAAGTCGCGAGTCGATGAGAAGCAATGGAAGGGTGGATGGAAGGATGGATGGAAGGCAAAAGCACAGCGTCACATGCATCGGGCATCCTTCCTCTTCCAACCATTCGTTTGAATCGACGGGGCTCCACTCGTGCCCTCCCATTGCAAGTAGTACTTGTATATGCGAAACCGAACTGCAGAACAACCGAGCACTTATCTTGAGATAGCTAGCCAGCCAGCCATCCCTCCCGCCACTGTAGCCTTCTCCGCCTTCTTTCTGTGTTCGATTGATCCTGGATAGACTGAATGCAATGAATGGGCGAATGCGAATGGGCCAATGAGTGAATGTAATGACCGAATGGTGTCCGGCTCGAGCTTCCTGTGCCTTGATTGTGCTGCTCTCTCGCTCGGACCCACTCTTGCCGCCCAAAATTACCACAATCAACGCAGTAGAACTTTCCACATTCGCCGAGTATCTGTTACACACCCCGCCTCCGTTGTTCATGCTATAGCCGTGCTATATATATACACACACGCAACTATACACAATTATAGCCAAAACTGTACATCACGACCACCAATGTCCATTCTCGGCGAAAGTTACCTATGATAGGTCTCGCGGCTGACGGGAAGTCTACGTGTGCGACCATCCACGTGTGAGGGCTGCATGTGCATGCTCGGCAGGCTGGAATTTTCGAAACCTCTTAGCTAGGCTTCCAGGCATCAATGCATCGTCCCGTCTGTTTGCTAAATGCACGTGTGAACTGTCCGCGCGATGCACTGATCCTCCTCATATCTGTAAACTTCGACTCATATTTGCCGCTCGATCGAGGATACAACGCCTATGCCGTGTTGAGAAGGCTGGCTTGCTTGCAACCACCTCGATCGATCCTGATATCATATCAATGCGATGCATGCCTACACCGTTGAGGCCTCGCAGCCAACCATTGATGCCATCGGCTGCAAACTTTCAATCCTTCATCCCTCCTTCTTTTCTTTCTCTCCTTCACTCCCGCTCGAGTCAGAATTGCGCCTGGAATCCTATTTTGATCGGTCTATTAATCAACTTTACTGAAACTGACATTCCAACTGCAAACCACCAACCTTGCACGTACGTCCTATCCCGTCCTCTCGATCAGGATATCATCAACAGTACGCTATAGCGTTAGCGCTGTATCTCCCCCTCTTTCCCCGAGCGCTCAGACCTCACCAGCTCTCTAGCACCGCCCTGCTATGAGAATTAGGTTAACTGGTCTATACCCAACAGGCACCCGGGTGGTGTCCCTCCACACCACCGATAGCCAACGTCGAGTTAGCATCCAGCGGCCCTCGCACTCGAGACGCCAGCTGCAACAGCACAATCGACACGGAATGTGCCGTGAAGACGAGTGCGACCCCCTGAGCAGCACCGACGACGAAGTATGCGATCACGCGAAGGCACGCCGCTGCCATTCGTCGAGCGAACGAGCAGGAGCCCCTGGACACCGTCATGTGTGCGTGCATGTCGGGGAAGCGGTTTGTAACGGCTCTCTAGGCTTCCGTGCTCGTGTTCGTATTCCTCTCGGGCACGAAGCTGTCTTCCCGGTGAGTGAACGAATTCGGTAATATATCTCTACCTGCAAAATTTATGATATGATATCTTCCTTCGTCCGGTTTTAGACGTCCCGCGCTGCTTGATTTTAGCTCTTAACGTTATGCGGAGGCAGCGATCGCTGCCCTGCCTGGTCTTCTCGCGTCGGTGATACGTCCGATAGTGGCGAGGTAATCTAATTACCTGCTTCCCGCTGTTTGCTATCTCTGCCGCGCCCGTATCGCACATACGGGGAGTTTCTCGTCTGAACCTGATACGCACGGGCGGTCAGTCGGTCAAGTTGATACGACGACTACGAGCTGTGCGCGCAGACGTACCAGCAACTTCCGTCCGAGTTGAGTACTGTCTCGAGGCCGCAGCCAGCAGGTTTTCTTCGAAAAAGCGGCCGTCGTGTCGGTATCAGGCTAGAGTGGGAAGGCGGATACGACAGCCGACTGCAGCTGCATATGCACTGTGCTTTGGTGCGGATACGGTATACTCCACATGTACCTGTACTTGTGCATGCACTTGCTCTCGTACATACACTCGACTTGGAGCGGATCGGTTTATTTTCCTAAGCTGCTGCAGTCTCTTTCTGCTGCAGCCGTACACGTGTGTCTTCGTTTCTCTGAATATCCTGCTCGAGTGGGCCCCGCATGTCAGCTCACTCGCCGTTTCAGAACATGCAGAGACAGGCATATCTACCCTTCTAATATACTGCAAAGGGGAGTATCCGTAGACGGATTTAATTGCAGACGACAGGACGCTGACGGATTTCGATTTGACCAAATAGACGGTTGATGTAGCGTATGAATGAGCAAGCGGGGTTTGATCAACGATTGAATGAGAATGGTAAACGAACGGACCCTCTCCGCGGGCGAATATGTACGGCAGTCAGGTTATAGAACGAGACAAAGAAACGATTTTCCTTCTTCGATTATCCGTGTATGTCTCTTTCTCAGGCTTTTGATAATTTCGTTATCGAGGCATCCGTGATCGACGTATACTTTAACGTGAACTTTCACAAATGTCAGTGCAAATGCAAACGCCTATATACGCTTCAATGTTATTCCCCCTTTGTAGACCTCCTGGCTTTGCCACAGGAGTTGTAACACTTCTCCACATGCACGTACTTTCGGCCCATCTGGGTAGACGATGGCTTCGAAATGAAACGCACACGCAGGCGATCCACTAATGATAGCTAGTGCAGTGGATTTGCTATCAAAGCAACATGATCCTGTACAAAGAAGACTGATGGGCTGGATGCCACCAACCTTTGTCTCGCCCGCCGGCCAACAAGTTCTTTACCACAAGTAGTCGGGTGCCGAAGCAGCCGAGCCTGACCAACTGGTTTCCCGGTCAATCGGAGGCTCCAACTTACGAATTCTTTCCCATTCATCTATCTAGCTAGTCTAACTGCAATGTAAGTAGAAGCCGGCAGACTCGCTTACTATCATCTCACTACCCGTGCTTGTGATCAAATTTGCAAATTAGATTCGAATATTCTTTGAGATCCGTGTAGTTTATAGCTATGCTCAACAATTTATCGGTCATCCGTTAGCTGGAGCACATATAATACCAACGTTAGAAATGTATACGTACCCAGTGTCTCCGTTTGCAACCTTTCTATTACGGTTACAGATATATAGGATGTACGGTATTGATATTTTAACTCCTTTGACCGGCCCATTGAACTTCTTTCGGATCCAACAATTATCGGTCATGTGCTAGCGTGGAGTACTAGGGTGCTCACGGGATTGATCAAAGAGACACCTCGTTAGTCCCCGCTGGCAACTTTGCCATCTGCAATGCATGCTATAGTTTGCCTTAAGTGAGAGCTTGCACGCTCTCTCATCGTAAGTTACAGTGCGTTCGCCATGAGTGGATTGTATTAGTTAATATTTGTTATGTGCAAGCCGAAATACAACATCGCTTTGCATCATTGTAGACACGCAATGTATTCGATGCAGCGATTCGAAATTAATTGGATCTAAGCTTCAGGTATAAATGATTGAAATATCACACCTTTGATCAAGGAACGACGTCAAATTCTGATATCTCCAAGTCTATGTATACTTTGCCGGAACATCGGAGTGGATTACTACGGTTACTTGCTGAAATCTGCATTACAATTATTACGGAATTATTGCCTGGAATACGTATTTTCGCCGATAACACCGTAATAACACAGCATTACAGCCAATCCTTTAATAGAGTATGGTATGTATCTAGATCGTGCTCAAAAACAAATCTCTTCCGGCACAGTACCTAGGTATCTATCTACCTATATTCATACCATCAGTCTCCCCTTCATCAATCGATATTGATATTGGAATGAATTAAGAGCTGCCGATGGCCGTTCGACAGAATTAGGTAGATCGAGCATGCTAGTCGCCTGCACTTCGTGCGTTCTAGTTTACCAGACCAATGTTAGTAGCCTTTTAATTTTGTCTAGATTCGATATGTGTATGTACCGTATCTGTGGCCTGATTGCCAACTATTGATGCGTTACGCCGTGCACACGATCGTGGGTACTGGCCATCTGGAAGTGCCTTTCCACAACTGCTAAAGATCGAGTTGCTACACCAAGGACTCGAGGCTTTCAGTTGAGTAAGTATATATAGACAGGTAATCCAGAGGTCTTGGGATCGATCTATGACGCCTTTGAACAATGCGTGATAGGTTTTACATGACCTGAGGTTGTCGGTATCGAGCAGCTAGCATTCGCAGTGTATCACCAACATCACGACACCCCCAAGAAGACACCCCGTTGTCATTCCGAATTCATTATCGTAGTATACACATTAAGAATAATAGTAGTGTAAAAATTGACGGAATGAGAACACCTCAGTGTGACAAAAAAGCGGAAAAAAGGACAGCAAATCCCTAAACATCCCACCGTTCCATCCATTCCTCCCTCCAACAGTATCTCTCAAACACCCCATATTACCAGAATATAATTCAGAAGGGGAAAAAAAGAGACGCGCGCAGCGGATTCAAAAAGCTTTTTCTTCCACGTATCAGGTCTACTTGGTCTTCGTCTTCTTCTTCGCCGGACGCTCGTCCTCCTCGCTCTCGTCGTCGTCGACGTCCATGTCATCATCATCATCGTCATTGCCACCCCCAGCCTCGTCGTCGGACCCGCTGCCGCTGCTCTCATGGTTCGAATCGTACTCTTCCGCGACGTCACTCTCCGACTCCGCTTCAAAGTCCTCGTCGACTGCAGTTTGTTAGTACCGATGTGATGGTGTGTAGTACGGGAGATTGGATGCTTACCGCTCTCGTCGTCTTCATCTGCGCTACCTCTGTCGACGCGCGAGACTTCGAGATCGTCATCATCGCCCATGTCATCGTCGAGCGCCGTGCGCAGCATGCTGGACTGTAACTCGCACATGTGTCAGCTTTACGTACTGCTTTGTATCCGGAAGTGCGACAACATACATCCTCCACGAGGTCGTTCTTGATCTTGACGCCCCTGGCCTTGAAAAAGGTCTCGAGGGAGGCCTGTTCTTCCCTGTTGATATTGTTGAACTGGTGTTCGCTGCCAGAGTTCATCGTGACAGTAACATCGAATGTACGAGACGCGGACACCTGTCCTCCCAACCTGTAGAGACATACGCATTAGATTTGTATTTCTGCCGAAGAGGAAAAGAGAAAGGCACGCACCGACTAAGGGTCACAAATTGGACATTATCAAAGCTGA
Source organism: Drechslerella dactyloides (assembly GCA_020064725.1). Lineage (NCBI taxonomy): Eukaryota > Fungi > Ascomycota > Orbiliomycetes > Orbiliales > Orbiliaceae > Drechslerella > Drechslerella dactyloides. The sequence continues at coordinate 2,372,780 of JAGTWJ010000017.1, forward strand.
CGTATATTGCCGGTTTGGGCACAAACAGCAGCGCTTTGTCCAAAAAGAAGAGATTTCCCTCATTCGCTTTCAAAGAGCACTTGACACCGTACTGCTGGTTGTACGAAGTGAAATCTTTCGAAGGAGTCGTAATCTTCTTCCCCGTGACGCCCTTGAAGATGGACGAGAGGACGAGGTGGGCCGAGTTTTCGTAGTGCATCTGCAGGCGGCCTTGGAATTTGTTCTGCAGATCTTCTTCCGTGATGTTGAGGTCGCAGGTGAGCTCTTCGTCCTGACCGAACTGTAGCACAAGGAACGGATATTTGGTCTGGCCTTGCTGGAGGGCAGGCTCTAGACCCAGGACGAGAAGATGGTGCATGTCGCCTGGCTTGGGTAGCAGGAAGAACTTCTTGACGTTTTCGTAGGGAATCTTGTAGTCGTAGGTTTTGCCACGGAGGCGGAAAGACGCTTCGTACAAGTCGACGTCGTAACGGCCTCTGTGGAGTATATTAGCGTCGCTTCGTCTTTTCTGATGGGAGGGAGCGCATACCTTGGGGTTAGGAAGAGGATGGATGGGAAAATGGCAAAGGAGTCGCCGGCGACCTCGCCAATGTCCGCCTTGGTGACAAGAGTCTCATAGAACACCATGGCCGCGGTCTTCTCTTCCTTCTTGCCGTCCTTCGACTTCTCGCCATCGCCCTCATCATCCGAACCCTGTTTGGACTCCTCATCGTCGTCATTGTCTCCCTCGCCCTTCTCTGGCATTCCCGGGATGTACAACCGCATTTCCATAAGCTGGTCGACGCCGGCGAATACCTTTTTCTTCTTCTTCCCGCTCGCATCGGCTTCTAGATCGGATTTGTCGGCGAATTCAATTGCGACCTCTGCTTTGCCAGCAAGGTTTGAGTTGGAGACCTCATCGAAGGGGATCTCGAAGGCGGGCTTGTTGTTGATATTGAATAGGAGCTCCGACTTGGAGAATTCGACGCGGCCCCAGTTCCAGCCTTTGAGGGAATGCTCGCGGGACTCCAGATTTATGTTATAAAGCTGCTTGAGGATATCTTTGAGACGATCAAAGTCCTATGATGCGAATCGGAAGTTAGCAGGAAGTTCCGAAGAGCCACCTTTGTCGCGCACCAGACGCATGAATCAAGTGAGCAGGTTTCTGTACCGCCTGTTCGAAGCCGTCAAGCTGTAGGATGCCATCGTTCTTGGACTTTGTGTAAAACTTGCACTCGTACCCCCTAGCCGCGCGGGACCATGAGCATAGGCAGCCTTGGATGTCGTTGGCGACGATGGTCCAGGTCTGGCCGCCGGAGGGCTTCCAGCCCATGCCACCCTTCGCGAAGCGGCATCGGCCAGGATCTTTGGACAGGTCCTTGTAGATGTTTTCGAATGTCTCCTGCTCCGGCATGTTGACGTTGATCGCCTGGTACGGATAGTGAATGTGGTGAACGCGCCGACGGGGTTTAGCGATCGGTGGAGGTTTGTGGCGATGGAGGTAAAACGGAGCAAAGGAAGGCGGGCTGTCGACGGAGCTGGTTGATAAAAGTATTGGAGCTTGTGGAAGACGCGACCAACAGCCGCCAAGACCAAGCTGCTCATCGCGTGCCACAGCCACAAGCCACACATAAACTGTGGCGCTGATATCTCTCACCATCAACAGGTGTCGGACACACGTCTACGCTGCTGGCCTGTCTATTCACTTACTTGTCCGTATACTTGGCAAGATCGGTCCATTCAATACACGTATCATCTTACGCTTAGGTGTAGATATATTCTAGATAGACGTCTACTGACTGTCCAGCTCGCCATCTACAGAATGATCTGGATTACACCGATTACACCTACAATTGCGGATAAGAAAACTATAGAGTAGAATCAATTGCAATCAATTAATTCTACAGTAACGATATAATATATGTAACCACTGCTGATTCCCAAATTCTCAGCTCGATAAACCAGCAAGGAACCCTCAAGACGAGAGTCCCCCGCCAAACATCAAACTCGGGCGCCCAGCTCACGGGTCGATCTTATTCCTTCATCTCCTCCGAGTACGTATACAGAGTACACGTACTGCCAGCGATATCCTGAGTCCGCCTCAGTTGTAGAGTATGTATCGTGCAGACCGCACACGAATGTGCAGTCCACGCCGTCGGAGTTGGTTGATTGAAGAAGAGAAGAGAAGAGTTCTGCATCCAGGTTCCGCAGCAGAAATTTAGCGGACGACCGGCCGCCAAGCCTCGGCCAAACAACGCGTCTTCCGCTACTTCCAGACACCAGGCATCTAGGGTATCGTATCTCCACCGTCGGCTTCACCAAAGAACGAAAGCATGACGCGAACGACCCGCCAGTCCGTCGGCCGCGGCAAACCTGAGGAGCAAATGCCGCCGCCGCCGCCGCCGCCTTCCGCTGGTACTACTACAACGGCGGCGACCAAGCCCCCCGCCGAGGAGAGCAGCGATGCCGCTGCCGCCGCCCTGCAGAAGCGCATCCGCTCCCCGCTGCTCGAGAAAGTGTTCGACCGCGCCGTCAAGGCCTCCCTCTCCGGCGTCACGCTTGAAGCGTGGAACAAGTGCTTTCCGACGCCGACTGCCAAGCGACCTGAGCAGATGCGCGAAGTGCGCAAGAAGTTCTGCGATATCTACGAGTTGAACGTTAGGGTGAGTACTGAAGTACTTATTCAAGTACTTTAACTTCGCCTCTTCCCTCCTCAATCTCACCCTCTCCAGACCCACCAAGATATAAAAATATATATTGTATGGCCGTATGCGAATGGGTTGCTAATGTATATATGCAACGTAGAAAAACTTCGAAGATATAATCGCAACCCGCAAGCTCCTCGCCGCGCTCGATAACCTCGACATCCTTATCGCAGAAGCCCAATCCCGCCGCTCAACCTATGAATCCACCCATCCTCCACACGCACATGCACCAGAACCCGCACCCACAGCGCAACCCTCCTCGTCTCCTTCCACCAAGCAGGAATCCTCTCAGATCTCAACCAAGCAAGAATCCTCACAACTCTCCGCCAAGCTAGAATCCTCACAACCAGCCCCTCCACCACCCGCACCGACACCCCAACCTTCTCAGAAAGAAGGGAACCAGGAACCCCAAAGGGACCCGGACGCGCCGCTCCCACTGCACGAATTCACCCCGGAAGACCTATACACATCACACCTCCACCCGCTGCTAACGCTGCAATCCGTGCGTCTAACGTCCCTCCTTACAGCACAACAGTCGTCAATCGACGACCTCATCGCCCGCCGAGAAACCCAGCAGTCGGATCTCCGTGCCCTGATAGCGACGCTTGAGCAGCGGCTGGCGGTTGTCGGCGAAGCTGCCGGCGGTGTCAAGGAGATTCTCGAAATGGACGACGAAATGGAAGGCACGTGAAAAGAACGGGAACTGAAGATATGATCCAAAGGAATGGCCATTTTTTGGACCAGCATGTTGCTACACGATGGATTCCGTAGAACATCATGGCCGAAAGGTGGCGAGTTGAATGGGCGTGGAAGATTGTACGTTAGCACGGTGATGTGTTCGTGTAGTTGTTAATTGGCGTTTCAAGGTGTCATCGCCGGTCTTGTGCATATATTACGATTGTCTTAGCTATTAGCGGGTCATAATTTCAGTAGCAGTTGTTCGATTATTCAGGATTGCTACTATTCTACGTAAGGAGAAGATCTGGTGATGGCCGGAAAAGAGCATTTCATTCATCTTTGCAGTTTTCGTCTAGATTACATGTTTGCGCTCACTGGAGGTGGATAGAGACTATACGGACGGAAACATCTCCCGTCACATCCCATCCACCCCGGCACCTCAAACAATGTAGACATGACCAATTTGAAAAAGAAAGGAAAGAAAAACAGAAAAACATAACCGGAGATACAGCGGTAGTAAAGCAAGACAAAAGGAAAGATAAAAAAGAGAACAAAAAAAGGTCCGTAAAAAGGAACGTACGTCACTTTTTGAGAATTCCACCCGTTCGCCTTGTAATGTAATGATGTCGACTGAAGATTAAACAGCACTAGGTAGGAGACAATCTAGAAAAGAAAAGGCGTGCAATACCATTAATCATTATGACTGTGACGACGAAGAACAAAGCCTCTAGTCAACCTCCTCCATGCTCGACTCGACCTGCTCCGTGGAAGCAGCAGCCGCCGCCTCAGCCTCCTTCTCGTCCTCGGCGATGGGCTCGGCCTCATCGATCTGGAGACCCAGCGACACGAGGCGGTGGATGCGGACGGCAAAGCTGGAAGGCTCCTCAAGCGAGAATCCAGACGTCAGCAGGGCGGTCTCGTACAGCAGGGTCGTAAGGTCCGAGACGGAGCGGGAAGCGCCCTCCTCCTCGACCTTAGCCTTGAGCGACTTGATGATCGGAGACTTTGGCGAGATCTCGAATGTCTTCTTGGAAGCCATGTACGAGCTCATGGAGGTATCGCGCAGAGCCTGCGACTTCATGATGCGCTCCATGTTGGCGGACCAGCCGAATTGACCGGTACGGATGGCGCAAGGGGCATCTGCGAGCTTGTGGCTGACAACGACCTTCTCAACCTTGTCGCCGAGGACGTCCTTGAGGGTCTTGGCCAGCGCCTCGTATTCCTTGACTTCAGCCTCGCGTTGGGCCTTCTCCTCATCGCTCTCCTCGAGGTCGAAGTCCTTGGTGATGTCCACCAGCTTCTTGCCATCGAATTCCTTGAGCTGGGTCATGGCGTACTCGTCGATGGGGTCGACAAGCAAGAGGACCTCAAAGCCCTTGGACTTCAGAACGTCCAAGAAGGGAGACTTCTGGACGGCCTTGAGGGACTCGCCGGTGATGTAGTACATGTTCTTCTGGTGCTCCGGCATGCGGGTGATGTAGTCGGTGAGCGAGGTCTGCTCATCACCAGACTTGGTCGAGTTGAAGCGGAGGAGCTTGGCGAGCAAGTTGCGGTTCTGCGAGTCCTCGTGAATACCGAGCTTGATGTTCTTGCTGAACGCACTGTAGAACTTGTCGAACTGCTCGCGGTCCTCGGCGATTTCGTTGAACATCTCGAGCGTCTTCTTGATGATGTTCTTCTTGATCACCTTCATGATCTTGTTCTGCTGGAGGGTCTCACGGGACAAGTTGAGCGGGAGATCCTCGGAGTCGACGACGCCCTTGATGAAGCCAAGCCATTCGGGGATGATGTCTGTGCAGTCGTCGGTGATGAAGACACGTCGGACGTACAGCTTGATGTTGTTCTTGGTGCGCTTGGTCTCGAAGAGATCGAAGGGAGCACGCTTGGGGACGAAGAGGATGGCCCGGAATTCGAGCTGACCCTCAACGGAGAAGTGCTTGACGGCCAGGTGATCTTCCCAGTCGTTGGACAAGCTCTTGTAGAAGGCGGCGTACTCCTCGGTGGTGATCTCGGTGGGGTTCCGTGTCCAGATGGGCTTGGTCTTGTTCAGTTCTTCTTCCTCGACCTTGGTTTCCTTGATCTTCTTGGTCTTGGCCTTCTTCTCTTCTTCCTCATCGTCGATTTCCTCGACCTTGGGCTTCTTCTCGTCACCCTCCTCGACGGTCTCGGCCTCCTCATCCGGAACCTCGGTCTCAACCTCCTTGCTGACGTGGAGGTAGATGGGGTAGGAGATGAACTCGCTGTGCTTCTTGACAACTTCCTTGATGCGGGCCTCGTTCAGGTAGTCCAGCTGGTCTTCCTTCATGTGGAGGACGAGCTTGGTACCACGACCGAGCTTGGGACCCTCGTCGAGGCTGACGGTAAAGGAGCCACCGGCGCTGGATTCCCAGACGTATTGCTCATCGTCGTTGTGTTTCGAGTGCACGACGACCTTGTCGGCAACGAGGTAGGCAGAGTAGAAACCAACACCGAACTGGCCAATCATGGAAACATCAGCTCCGGCGGAGAGAGCTTCCATGAATTGCTTGGTGCCGGATCTGGCGATGGTACCAAGATTGTTGACCAAGTCGGCCTTGGTCATACCGATACCAGTATCGATGAGGGTCAAGGTCTTGGCTTCCTTGTCTGGGATGATGGAGATCTTGAGGTCCTTCTCCGACTCCAGGACGGAGGGGTCCGACAGGGCAAGGTATCGGATCTTGTCCAGGGCATCGGAGGCGTTGGAGATGATTTCTCTTAGAAAGACTGCAAACTTGTTAGCTTATATTGCACGGGTACTGACCGGGCGGATAGGATCTAGACTCACTTTCTTTATTTGAGTAGACGGTGTTGATGATGAGGCCGAGCAGCTGAGAGATCTCAGCCTGGAACTCAAATGTTTCGGAGGACATTTTGGCGGATGTGGTTGAAGGAGGGGGTATCTGGGGAGTTTGTTAGCTGTCGTGCTTCCAGGATCGTATCGAGATCGCCTATCGCCTAGATGCAGACACAGCAAACGCGAAGGTAACGCCGCAGAGGGGTATACGCGGAAAGCCTGCAGCTGGAAAACAGCTAGGACTGTTCTCCGATGGTACCCTCTGGACACGTTCTCCTGGACACGCTGGCTGGACTACACTACGGGGTGATGGCAGCTACGAAAGCGATGCGAGCGAGATTGACTTACCTAATAGCAGAGAGGGTGATGGCAAGCGGTAGGAGTATATGTATAGCAAGCAGGTGTGTCCAAAGCACGAGCAAGTCTTGACGGGATCGAGAGAAGCAGCTGAGGTGGAGAGGGGAAGAGGAGGAAAGAAGAAACAAGCTTGGGAGAGGAGAGGCCAGCAATTTATCTATCGCAACAGCGGACGCGGTCGTTGGAGAAAATTTCTTTGAGAAGGATTAATTGGACACTGCTGGCTGCTTCGCCGGGGTTCGATGGAAAGCCATCGAAGGTTCCACAGCAAGCAGCACGCCGCGGCTGCCCCACCAAAACACCAGCCGGCCTTCTTATCGGGCCCCACCACGCCCAGCGTGATCATGATCCTCGACTCCGGCACAGCGTCAAGCCATTCATGCACATTGCCAGCCCATGCGCCCGTCAGCGCGATGGTCATCCAGGCAGTCCAGGCAGGATCCGGCGGCCGTGGCGTGCGGGCGCATCGCCGTGTCCAGCTCGCGTCGCCCAGCGGATGTTCCTGCGCGGGGTTCGCGGCGCTCGCTCGCATTCCAGCACCTTCGATGGCCGCAACGCACAATATGCAACAGTCCTTCAACTTCACCTGCGACACCCTGGCCCCCATCTGACCCCCCCTGTCTGGATACGTCGACACGTCAGACTACCACATATATCTTGCTCTCTACTGTCAGGACAGAAAAGAGGACAGGGAGGAGGACACCGAGGAGAAGGTGGCGGGGACAAAAGGAACAGAGTGGATACCAAACTTCTGTCTAAAAAACTGGCCACACGCTAGAATGACACTCGTAAAATCGTGCTGGAATACATCATGATACAAGGCCCCTGCATCCCCTAGTGCAGTGGTTGGGTGCATGGAAGATCTGATCATATACCCTTGGATTTACACCCTTAGCCTCAGGCCACCGCGATCCATTGCATCACAATCTTGCACTCCGTCAGCACCGTCGACCGATACGTCCAGCTAAACCCATCCCGCGTCGTCTTCCACACGTCCATCTCCACCCCGGCCTTTGTCTCCACTCTAACTTCCCCCGCCCCCGCATTCCCCACATGCTGCGGTACCTGCTTCTCTTGTCTCTGCTCGCCCTCCGTCCTTTCCGCTGGAAACAACGTGAACCCATGTAACGCCGCTAGCACCTTTGGCCGCTTCTGAAACACACCCGGCGGGAACGCTACCTTCCCGCTGTCCCTCCCGGGTCCGCCCCCAAACTCCAAGAACCCGCTGACTATCCCTCCTGCCTCTGGCGAGTACGCCAGCCATGAGAATGACACCCACGTGTTCGGATCGGATATCTTTGGGATGAACCGGAACCCTGTGGTTGTGACAGCACGAACCTCAAGGTCGACAATGGGGTTCTGTGTACGGTTGACGTCGACGCCCGTTAACCAGATGACTATTTCCGGGGCTCTCCGGAATGTGCGTGAGAACTTTATGGCCCATTCGCGTACACCGCGGCCTTCAACGGTCCCGGTTAGGAAATTTGTGTCCGTTCGCGAGACGGCAAGGACGTCGAACGTGCCACTGCATGCACAATCGAAATCTTAGCAAACAGCATCTGCAAATGGGGGTGAATTGAACGCTGCTCTCACCTCATTATCCGCCGGCTTGACCAGTCGTGGAAACAGCAGTCGAATCCGCTCGCCGTCTCATTGGTACTATACATCCGAAATCGTAGACTCGGGTCTGTAAACGCCTCCGATATGGCACTCAGCTGCCGTATTCCCGTGAATACACGCGGTTGCAGCCCATCCGGTGTGTCCGTGCGAATTCTTCTCGCAGAATGCCCACAGTCCTGGTTCCCATCCTATTTCAAACACAACAAAGGGTAAGCATGCGTAAATCATCTTATTGGGTCCTGAATGGGGACCGGTCCACCGTGATACATACTCCTAGAGAAACACTGCCTGCAAAGTTGTAATGTGTAGCTTTGGATACTCGCAGTATCGGCTTGCCTCTCGACATATTCGCCTTGTGCCCACCGGATGAGACGAGATATAGGTCCGATTCGTCGGACTGTATAACGACTGCAGAACGGGCAACAACCTGCTTGACGCCCTTTGGCAGTAATTTCTATCATCAACGCGATGCCACAGACGTCAACAGGGTGCTTCGGATATCGAATAATCATACGGCTCAAATATGATAGGGACAAAGAAACCAACCGGCAGCCGACTCCGGAACACATCAGGATCTTGAAATGTCGCCGAATACCTCGTCCTAGTCGCATCCTCCGGGTTTAAAGATAAATGCTCCACCTCGGTCACGATATGTTGCATCTGGCATGTGGCAGCCTTGATAGCCTGCTCGAGTTCGTCGATTGTCGGCTTGAATTTACTATCATCGTCTACCGAAGACAGCTGTCGTTTGGTGGCCACATTTGTACGCCGGGCGTATTCTTTCGACTGAAACTCCTTGTCACCGGTCTGGATGTCCAAAATATCTGCTCAGCAAGTCGTTAGCGTCATTTCAACTCGACTCAACGTACAAGGTCGCATCCTCGTTACTTTACCTTCTTCCAATCGCCTCCGCACCTGGTAATCGTTAGCCATGTAATATAATAAGCATGCACAAAAGCTGCCAAGGAGTCAACTTACACCCCGATAGTCCATGTAGGCATCCAGCAGCTCTTTCGCCCAGCGGCTGGCATGGATGTACGGTGCCAGTGGAATTTGAAGTTCACCGTCCTTATAAAAGCTTCTCAGGTACGAATAAGGGGTGAGAATACAGCTATAGCAAGAAAGAATTTTAGTGATCCTATGCATTGATAGTAAGTCAACGTATATCGAGAGGCCCTACTGGGTTCTGTGAGGCTCGCTGGCAATAAGATCCGGGAAATTTGCAGCCGTGTCCATGAGCGAGTGTATCGGTATCTGCTTTTCGCCTAAAGCACCATTTCAGCACAGGTCTTTGGTCGTGGGGGATACTGCGGTACGGCTCACTGGATTTTATACGCCCACCACCGGACCATATCGCGGAAACAGCTATTTCGACGTGATCGTCAATGTCTCTTTTCTCCCATTCTGTTTTACCCTCGGTATCCAACGTGAAGAGACTTTTCCCAAACGCTGCCTTTACTCTGCGAAATTGTTAGTTATGTATGTCGGTATTTCAGACAGAGCTGTACGTGCTCACCCTGTCTCTACGTCCTGTAGCTTGGCTTTATTCAGCACTTTTATACTCAACAAAGCATTGAGCTCTCCACCTTCGACGAAACCTGGCACGGGTCATTTAGCATTGAAGGATTCGAACCTCAAAGACTGGACTTTAAACATGTCATACCGGATATAAAGGTATCCCCGAAGCAGTTTGTAAACTCGTCTTCAACGACGACCCATTCCGGATTGAACTGCATACCCTCCTTCAGGTCGACCTTCTGGTTGATAACCCTGACCCGCATGTAGAAGTTCAGATCCGCCTGTTTGAACTTCTCGACGTCGATAAAGTTGTCTCCAAAGTTGTTGATCCGCCCTTTCTTTATCGCGCCGGCGCTCGCAATGTTCATATCTTCGGTGATGTCACTACCCACCCGCTGCATCAGTCAAGGCGATCGAAATTTGAAACCCTACATCATGACCAGAAGCTAGAAGCATACCTTAGATTATTCACAAACCGTGCCACAAACCGGACATCCTATATGATGCAGATATATCAGCATAACTCTACATTGTTCCATAGCTTACTCATGATGCCGGGGAGTCTCACCTGCCCTGGCACAAACCCATCGCTAATCGACCCCCAGTCCCCTTTACTAACAGGCTCGCCATGCCGTATCCGCACACTCGCCAGCGGTGCCACAACATCAGCACTCTCCCGCCCCGACGATCTCCCCGGCGACGTCGAAGCCACACTACTAGAAGGACTGCTCTCCGTCGCTTTATTTTTCCGCCCTCGTCTCGCCGATTCCACGGACGAAGGCGACCTCTCAGACGTCGGCGAGTACCTGCTAGTATTGCTCCTCGAACGACAGTGCGAGCCCAGCAGCGGGCTGGACGAAAGACTCGACGCCGATCCGTGCCGCGGCCGCCAGGACCGCTGCCGCAGCATTGCGATGGACTCGTTGGCTGTCGCACCGGCGCGGCCGGTGTCCGGTGGGCGCATGGCGGCCGTGATGTCTTGCATTGTTAGACCGCCTTTCTTGAGGACGTCTCCGACTTTTCCTGCATCGATGATGACGGCGTCGTCGAAGCATATCTGTTGCGTGAAGGAGTTGAATCTAGCATGATGATAGAACGACTATTAGTTATTACTCTATAACACTCACAAGACTTGCTTCCGTCTGGCAAGACGATGGGAACTCATGAAGGCGATTGATTACCCCTGCCCTGTGAAATGGAAATTCGGATCAGCTCAGTATACTAAATTGTCGACGCTCTGGATGGATCGGAATGTGAAAATCAAAGGAACCGGCCTATGCATATAAGAAATGCGAAAAAGTCCAACTTACCAAGCCGCATGGACGAACTATATGGACACAGCTGCAGAGCCATCGTTACGTGACGTCTGTGCTGCACCTGCAGATAAACCAGAATGCACCCAATACAATCGGCAGCCGTAGTCGAAACCTAAGCAAAAGCGTATACGTAGTTGTAACCTTCTCTAATTGAAAAGCAGTGGAGCCACAATCAAAAAGCTGTCATCTAAATGAGAAAAGTGGGCACCGACCACCTTTTAGCCTGTTGGGCTAACCGCAGCTAATGGTTGTATGTATGTCAACGTCCTGCGAGATCCCGCAAAGGCACCCACACCATATTAAGGTCTCTCCGCAACTGCTAGTACCTGTCAAACTGCAGGTTGGTTATGCCGGAGAGCGCTGCACTGGTACCCGCGCATGTATTTGCACGAGAAATCCGCAGTACAGCTGTACACTGGCATGTATACACCCCATGTACCTCAACATGTTACTCCTGCCGACTAGACTAGTCTCCGGTCCGTGACCCCCAATAATATCCCGTACCATGGCCAGACGACTTCAATCCAACGGACCGGGTCGGCCTCGACCCCATCGAGCGCTACTATATTTGCACTTCTCCGCCTGCCCGTGTATATACCAAGTGAAGCTGGCTTCCCTTCCTAAGGAGGACGCCTAAGAGCGTGTTTGAATGCTTTAACGCCCGCCGACTTGTCTTCTAATTGATCGTAGACACGGGGTGAGCAAGGGTGACAAGAAGGCGCGCTGAAGGACGGCCTATCATCGATATCAGCATGGAGCTAGCCGGTGCTTGTTGGGATGGGATTTACGACGTAGAAACATCCTCCGGATCAGTTGCTTCATTCATCTCAAGTGCTAGTGCGAACCGGGGAGATATTATACGAAGTATGTAGCGTTAATAGCCGCTACGTCTGCATACGTATGTGGTTCCTCCACGTCCAGTCGTCACCATCGCTTTACATTGCTATCTAGAAACTTGCTGCCTTTGGCGTTAAAAATGAATACATCTTTGGTAATGTGTACGTGCCTAATCTCGAAAATCTAGATTAATCCACGCCAGAAGAAAATGCGGATATCTCAGGCTTCTGCCCGAATTTAGCGGTGTTGGATATCGTAATTTGGGAAGGTCACGGCGCTACTGGCACAGCACGCACGCTTGATTGGCTATGTCGAACATGGATGGCCACAAATAGATGCAAGCTCGAAAAAACGACAGGTGGGGGAATCGTGTCCGCAGGTTTTGAAACCATTGAACCACTCTGGCGGATTCAGGCGCGAAATCGATAGCTTGTTGGTTGTTTCTCGGCGTGGTGATTGGGCTGGGATCCCGTCGCTTCCAGACTTGAGATGTCAGGCGGGCGGAGTGATCTAATCAATACTAGTTTCCTTCGGGCTTCTTTCTTTTTTTGGTAGACCTGTTGCAATTGGCGTTGCTGTCGATATCGGATGGCCACTAATGTAATTGTAGGATATGTTAAAAGTTGGCTCCTGTCATGTTATCGCGGAAGCTGGTGTAACTTTGTGATCCTGGAACTTAACGCACCTGGCTAACGACAGGGAATAGGTTTTCCAGTGGCGATATTGACGTTGTCAAGATACACATATGTCGCGGCAGAAATCATTTCCAAATTGCAACGACTCAAAATTCAACTAACCTACGCATCAAGTGCGTGTATAATTAGCTGCAGGGTTAGTAATAAAGAAACCTAAGTAGCTGCGAAGTAACATATTGCTTGGCAAATACCATACCATTTGAGTCTTTCATGGCTCCTTCAGCCATCTTCTATCACCATCCAAATCCCTAGTTCTGGGAGTAACCAATAAATAGCCTGCATGCCAGCTCACGAGGTAAAATTTGCAAATCAGACAAGCCATGCCTGCAAGTGATATCCCGCATCATAAGACGGATCCTAGCACAATGTTGGATGTTTTGGATTCCGGTCTCAAAATGGAAGAATGGGGGCTCTTTCAGGTTTAGGCTGCCTGCATGCGCATGCACTTAGCTGTCACAAGCTTACGGCATAGGCGACGCCGCGTATTCACAGGAACTGGACGGTGCGGGTCCTCAGCTGGCTGGCTACGAGTCCAGTTTATTGCTTAGAACGAAGACAGCGGTGGCTCGTGATTTTTGTTTTGCAACCAATATTCGTCGCATTTCGCGGAAACTCTGGTAATCTTAGGTTTCTGCAATATCAACATGAGTAAATACATGTATACATGCTATCAAATATTATGTTAATTAGTCTTGATATCGCGGTAAAGGCGCCATACATGCATATACACGCGACATCAAGCCGGATTCCCCCCCTCAATCTCAGTACCAAATTCAAGTATCGTACAACAATTCTCCAGCGGTGCCATTGTTTGGCGCCTACAATCCTGGCAGGCTGCAATCATACCTCGTATACATTCACACATTTTAGCTTTCCAGCCTAGCGTTCAATTTTTTTTCCCGGTTCTTGCCATCCGGTGTTTTATTGTTCTCGATGCCCATGCCTGTGCAGCTTGACCGTGTTTGGTCACAATATATTCGAAAACCAACATTACGTTTGAGCAGCGGCCACTTACAAGGCTTGTGCCTTAGTTCATTGGCGCTCCACCTGGGCAGCGATCTTCGCGATATGCGCTTGTACAAAAACTCCAAGACTTTGCCCTTCGTCAAGCATTTGTCTACGCTATGATTGATTGAATCCTGTGGTCGGAACAACTTTCCGTCCCAAGTTTAGAACATTGTTTACCTCGAGGACTTCTAAGTAGTGTCCAATCATAGGTATCATATTCTCCAAGCGTGACCTGAGGCGCTTCTTTTGGATGTCGAGGTTGGGGGTATCCGAATGTCAATTCACATTCTCAGCCGGGCCCATAATTAGCGATTGCACAGTCGGCCAGTCGGCCGCGACGCGAATCTTAAGCCATAAATCGGAAACTAAACATAGCACATTGGCGGGCGTAACTCAGTTGTCAAATGAGCATTTTCCCGCTAGTGATTCGATCGGAAATAGGAGTGAATAGCTTTCTAGTAGCCATTGAATCTCACTGACTAAAGTATAATAGTCTGGCTTATGAGGTAACTTGTTAGTGAGGGAATCTAGAAGGACATAAACTGTCCGCGTTACCAATGGCCCGCGGAGGGGGGTTCTATTGGGTATGGATCTTTTCAAAAGGCTATCCAAATACAGATATGGGTTTGCACCGACAAGGATTTGGTCATCAGAATGGAGATATCACACCCGAGAACATGCGGTTTGAGTGAAGAACTCAATTTACCCAATGAGGTGTACAAAAACACTATGTAGACATGCATATCACTATGGACTATGGAAGTGATCGAGACAGAGCTGCCGTCTACGTCCCTGGTACTCAGCAACGTACGTTAGTCCGGGGCTGAAGGAGGACCTGCGACTGGTAAACTCCCCATGCAAAAGCACATACTCAAAGCAATGGAATTTCGTAGCTATAACACCCAGTATCGATACTAAAACCACCCCGGGTTTAGTTCTAAAAGTCTTCGAACATTTCCCGACACTCTCGTTGTAGATAGCCCATCCAACGGTGTCTGGCATGGATACCGAGTGTCTTCATCCTCCGAATCCCTCTGGGATGTCGTTGATACATACCTTCCCGGAGACGCAGATTCTTGGAAATTGTTGTCAGAAAGGCTGGAGACTATGTTGCGAGATCTGGGATATCCCCTTCTTGGTGTCGCTGAAGTGCTAGTGCCGCAGGGACGGGCTACCTTCACCTTGAGCTGACGATTTGATCTATTACCCTTACTCCCATCAATTTGTCTCCGGCACTTGTCTAAACTCTGAAGGTTGAGATCAGGGATGATTTGACTTGGGGTGTCTTCTAATTCCAGATCTTCAAAATGGGCTGGCGGTAGCTCATATGGATCCTCCGCCTCGCTGTTTTCCACTACTGCCGCTCCCTCCTTTCCATCTTCAGCAGCTGCTCGGTCCACACATGACCACCAAGAGAGAACATCAGTCATCGATCGCAATGGCCACCTTTCCCACTCGCCTTGTCTCTCTCGCTTTTCCGGGTATGTATCCGGACTTGAGTGTCTGCCGCAGATTTTCTCCAGCGCCATCTCTCTTAGCGACGGCTCAGACGCCAGGTGCTTGACTGCATTCTGCGCCCGTAACGTGGAATAGTCCTCATCCAGGCATTCTTGAGATGTTGGTGATGGCTGCGCATCGGCAAGCGTGAGCTCCAGTATTATTTTGACGGAGAGGCGGAGCGCTGCTTCAGTGTCTGCGAGTCGCTGCTCGAGGGCAATGAGGTAGCCGGGTGGAAGGCCTCGTGGGTTTGGGCGAACGTATTGACATGCTGATGGTGTTCTTGAACATGTCGAACAGAACGGGCTGTGGCATCCGACGATATACATTTAGTAGGTGTTCGAGACAGACATGTCGACGGGCTGAATCGGGCGAGATATATCTCTCACCGGGCACCGTTACACTATCCGTAGTAATACTCGTTAGCATGGGATCTTTCACATCCTTGGCCTTGCACAACATATAGCCATATAAAAGTCCTCCCCTTTAGCGGTAACCCAAAGGTACTATTTTGATACATCCAGTTACTCAAGCTAGATGCGCTTATACATAGGCGCATTAACGCTTGTACGCTCATATTGTGTGTATGCACATGCGCGGATATGCGATGACAGATTTTAGATAATTTGGACACCATATTCTCAATTAGCATTTAAGTGAAGCTAGGGTAAAAATATATAAGAACATATGCATAATTATGATGTCTACTCTCACCTTTCTCTTCTTCCGCTTACAAGGCTCACAAGCCGCGGTTAACCTGGGAGAGCTGCGTTGCCGCATGTCTCGAATTCACTCGTACGGTTCGGCTTTCTATCTCTGAAAGTATTCGGGGCGATATAGCAGTTGGCAGGAGCCGCGCCGATGAATAATTAAGTCGTAGCGCGGGCCAAATATCGACTCGAGCGGTCTCGAACGTTGACGATGGTGCAATGCAACGGGAAAAATGCGGGATAATCTTTATCCGACGAAGTCGATACTTAGCCGAAGCCATGAAGCAAGCAGTCTAGTCTAGCTCGTGACAACGCGTAGAATAAGATTTCAATATCGCTGTGCAACGGTATGCATATTGATCAAGGAGCTTAAGTAAATTTGCAGTGATCGAGACACGGTCCGATCAATGACAGCAGGGCAAAACTGAAATAAATGAATATATGCTTATGTTCGCGGTTGAGCTATATATAAAATTGATATCAAATCGCCTAAGATTTTGTGCCAATGAATCCGACCTAAATATGTAAGCTCGCGCTTCTTTTTCTGAATTTTTTCTCTCTCTCTAAATCCATCATGTCGAAGGGTTCGGCCTTACGTTCCAAGTGTTAAGAAAAGCGATTTTAGTATAGCCCTACACAGGGCAAATTTCATATGGCGGCCATCCTGCTAGACAGATAATTTTCCTTGAGCCCCAAAGCACTCCTCCCGAACGGTGGAGCATAAAAACTATACGAATCTATGTCAATTGAAGACTAGCCTGTTATCTTAGGCTTTCGGTTCTCCTGGAGGATGAGAGTTTCGAATTCTAGAAACAAAGTTATGAATCAAAAAACCTTCATGTGAATTGTGAATTGTGAATTGACTTTGCTACTACCTAAGGGCAGGGATGGGAGGAAAAAATAGAAAAGAATGCCCTGCAAGGCCCAATGGTACCTTTCTTCGTCTTCGCCGGCACTTTGTAACTTCCATTATTCTGCATATAATTAAGCATTTTTAATATACATAAAATCCCGGAAACCGAGAGAATGGATTTTAGATCGCTGATTGTTACAAAGAATTCCCATGGGTTCCTTTTGAATTTGGATACGAATACGAGTTGAATTCTGCTGGACTTTCACCACTTGCTCCAAGGACGACACAACGCCTTCCTTGTGTCGCAGTTGCCGATGAGGTAGTAACAAAAATTGCTAGTTTGGAAGGTCGCTAGCTTGTTTTCATGAGAGCCCTGGCTGAATGGAGGCGAAAATGTTGCTGTTTATTGCCCCAAGCTAGGTTATATCAGATCATGATAGATGAGTCGGCGGTAAAGTTTCGTGGCTGTCGTTGTTTTTCACTTACAGCGGCTCTCACGAAATCATCAAATTGAATGGCAGTATAATGATATGTTCAGATATACCAGTTGGAAATGATTGCCTCCCGAGACAGCCCTAGGCTGCTGTATACTAATTTATTTTAAGAGATAACGAAAATAAATATATACTTTGAATGATATGTACAGATTATTTTGAGCCCCAAAGTCAGGCAGAAACAACTACCGACTTCGACCAAATGTTGTTGGTTGACGCGGTCTGAATGTTTTTCAAGGGAAAAGACATGTCTGCAGGTTGAAGTCATCGCTATAGGAGCATCCGCCGTATGTTGACGATGCCATTCTCGCCCAATAACAATTGAAGTAGACATCACGCAATTGTTTCACACACATCTCAGCGGGAACCGAGAAACCACCTTCCAGATCTTCAATTCGAACGTAACAGGATTCTTAGTCCAGTTTTCGGGGATGGAAACGGAAGTTTTGTAACCCTGGCCTTTTTCAAGCCATTTAGAACCTCCCGGAAGAATTTGAGCACATGCTTTCTTTATAGCGTCTTCGAGCTCATGACCTGAGATGGTGCTTGGTGGCGTTGGCTGTCCTGATACCGCTCGGACGCACCGGAAAGGCTCTTTTTCTTTTGGTGGGAGTTCCTCTGCAGTAAAAGCCCGTGTTGGGGGGATACCGACGCAGTAGCCCCATCCTGCCTTAACAACCGGTTTGGCTCTCAAGGCCGGGTTCTATCTCACTGGTTAGTGGTTGCTTTTACCAGTATACTGAAGCACAAAGTCATGGAAGCATTACCATGTCAAAGAGGACGCTTTCCAAGAGATCAAACTTCTTTTCGATAGTGGCGGGAGTATCCTCTACGAGCAGTGAGCAGACTTTCTTTCACCAAGTTTATATATTTCGACAAATCTGGGTGAAAGCATACCGGCCGTAGCAATGTACCAAGAGTTGCAACTCTTTGCTTCATCCAATTCAGTCTTTTTCTGGCTTTGTTGAGGCTGTGACGTAACAAAGTTGTTAGAAGTCGATACAATGACCATCGATTGGAGAAGAATGCAAAGGCACGTACTGCCTATTTCCCTCTGTTGGGCGAAGACGGAGGCGGCCAAGGCCGCAACTACCGTAGTCGTTGAGAACTTCATATCTCCGAAGTAGAGTGTGAAATTTAGAATAAATTTCTGTTATGTAAATTGATAGAATGAGATACTTAGAGGCCGGTGGGATATGGTGCTCTGGGATATTACTGGTGTATTCGAACTTGGGGTCAGGACTCACCCACATATATATACACCGGAATAGGCCGAGGTAGCCTCATTATTAAAAAGCTTGTACGGCATGCTAAGCTTTCGGAACTCGGGACGAACAGAAATGGGTTGATGGCGCGATGTAACTAGGGCCTCACGAACAATGCAGCGTTACCTTCTTGGATAGGAAGATGCATGGAACATTCGAATTGGACGGATTTATCTCCAGAATCGCTATCACAAAGGTTGGCAGGGATTATCCGAGGTCCATGAATCAAGAATTCTAAAATTTTGCAGAGGTCTCGAATTTTCCAGGACATGACATGCCATTAGGCACGAATACGATCTGTCTTTTGAGTTAAAACCAGGTTACAAGGAATTAGTTTGACCCATCCTCCATCTTGGTGGGTTCCAGACTGAAGTTAACACCCTGATGATAGCTACGTACGCTTATTTCCAAGAGGATGTTGCGTTTCCAGTCGACGTTCAAATTTTGTGTTATACGAATTCCATCATCCCTGCACATGTCTAGTTTGTCAGCTACGCTCTAAGTAAAGAAGGTCGAAGGGACGAATGCACAAAACGATAACATGCTGTTTATAAACTTATGACACCACCGCACGGATGACCCCTCCGGATACTGGTCCAATTAGCATCTCTACATCTACAACACCGGAAAACGACGATGCTGGCGACACATTCGCGCCGAGCCCCTCCGATGCGTTCAATTCCGTCTCAGGCCGTGGGCACAGCCTCGGTCAACGCTCGCAGGAGCTCGGTTCCATGAGAAGCGCGTCCAGATTCGCTGGCAGCTCAAGCGGCATCTGCTTCCTGCGAACTGTCTGCGACGCGATCGCGAAGGCGGGGACCTCCGAGAACCTGACTTCCGCGCCAGCTGTCAACCTTCGCTTCATCCCTGGCGAGGATGAACGAGGAGGAGACTCTCGTGGGTGTCTGTGGCACGCGTTCGAGGTTACGAATGTTGTCGGTTCGGCGTGGCCTTCGTTTGAAGAACTGGTTGCTTTGGTATCCAGCTTCTACATCCAAGGATGGCATTGTCTTTTACCATATTTGCAAGCCGATAAGGTTATGCAAAGCCTGGAAAATGTCGGCTCCGACAATGAGATTCCTCACCTGACACCAGCGGCCGTGTGTATACGGTCCATCATATCCATATCGCTCCTCGATAGGCGTCAAACTGTCGCTATGGGAGGACTATCCCCGGTTCCGTCCTGTCTAGTCTTCAAATCACTAGAAGACTGTAATGAAACAATACACCCTCTGTTTCGCGATAATTCCTTGGATTCTCTGCAGGGGATGCTCAGCGCACAGTTATTCATGATATCGATAATGGAGCTTAGATCTGCCTCAAGGCTAGGAGGCTGGATAATCAGGATGGCCTTTGATTTGGGACTTCACCGCTGTCCTTGCAGATATCGCCGATCTTTTGGAGAGGCTGAAATCGCCACCCGCCGGCGTGTATTCTGGACTATCTATTGTCTAGACAGGTATCTTTGCCAGGCTCTAGGATTACCTCTAGGAATCAGAGACGAAGACATAGATGTTTGTCTTCCAAACCACGAGGTCCACGCGGACCCGACAGGGAGGACAATTCTACCTGGTAAGTGTCATCAACGATGTCGGATGCAGCGTATGTCCTTTCATATGATCATTCAGTCAAATTGACTGATCGGCCTTGCGTCCAGAAAACGACATGCGATTGATACCTTTAACCTTATTCTCGAAATACTCCGGCATAAAAGGTCGTCTCATGGAGATAAGCAACAAGTGCATTACGCACCGGACGTTGAACGCCGAACAAGCCCTACGTACAGTCCACGTCGATATTCTAAAATGGCAGAACGAAGTACAAGACTTCATACAAACGGCATTCAGCGAAGAAGACGACCCAGATAACGCTGGGCTGGACCTCCGAGAGAATTCAAAATTTCTGACACCCCAACACCACCTGCTGTTCCAGATTCAATATCACGAACTGCTACTGCTTATGCATCGGCCAGCACTGTCGGCGAAATCTGTCAATGAAACATATCCGGTTGCCATGCTCACGTGCTTATCCTCAGCGAGGGCAATAATCTCACTGACAAAGCGGTATCTATATCGCTATAAAGCCCCCAACGGGCGTGTAGCATACCCAGTTTTATGGCACGTTCTGCTGTCAGCAGTCTGGATGAGCGGGCTCGTCATAATTTTCGCTGCCTTTGAGCGTGGAATAACTCTGCAGTCTGCAGATAGGTAAGCCATCCACCCGCCTTACCCGTTTCGCTGAATCGGAACTAAGTAAAGCGTATTTAGGGACATCCAAGTGGTTTGGTCCATTCTGGAGTTTCTTTCAATCCGTCTCCCTGGAAAGCCAAAGGCCTGCGAAGTTGCCCTACGCGCGCTGTTTGAATTGCTGTGCAGGAAGAGAGGCTTCTCTAGTGTCAAGCCAACATCTGCACTCGAGAGGCCTGCCAAAAGGCAGAGACGGTCAGATCCAGACGTGCCATTGGACGCTATCGAGCCATCATTCTTGAGTAATGGTCCGAATGACGAAGCATCAATGCAGGCATCAGATGCAGCAATGCCAGTTCCAGGGATCGCAGTAACGAATGATGCCGATTTGTTCCCGCTAGGAGCCCTAACGGACTCAACGCAAGACCAGACGCCCTTCGACGAAAATCATGTGTTATGGCTGCTGGATGTGCCGAGCTTGCTAGATGACCAGTGTTTGAGTTTCTTTTCAGGCCAAGCACCGCCCCTTGACCCTCAGGCGACTTCAGAGTTTAATGCAGATACATTGTTCAACAATCTCAGGATGAATATGGGAAACGAGGATGCATCTTCTTTTTTCGACGATCTTGGCGAGTCTTTTTTTTAGCATAGCGATCTTTTTGCATCTTTCGCACATCTGTTACTAACTTACGGGATATATCTGTTTGAGAGCGCGGCAAGCTAACGCTTCTAATCAGAAACGGCGATATCGCGTTAGTTGGTGAATTACGGCCTGCATTGCAGGCCGTACATATCCTTGACTTGAGATCGGTATCCCTTTTTCTGATTAGAAGCATTAGCTTGCAGTGCTTTCTGATGGCATATCTCCTGGTAAGTTAGATATAATTTATCATATCTTAGTACTATCTCCGATTTATGGCAGAATCGATTATATTTGCCAATGTAGCCCTAGCACGCTTCTGGTTCACGAGACAACCTAGCACTAGACGCCGGTCTTCTCTAGCGGGGTGAGAGAACGGAGTTATCTTTGCCCTTGGTAAATTTATGTGCGGAAAAGCGTTTCTCCGCACATTATGTTCCAACGTTCTACAACAACGAATCTTTGGTAACGTCACACTGGAGGCCTATAAGAACAGCAGCATGCGTTTCGAGAATCTAAATTGTTAAATCATTATACTTATTGTGCGATTATACCCCGTCCGATCGATATTGAAAGGTCGAATAGCATCCTAACGTTCAAGATGCCACCAGCAGCCCATGCAGGACGCCGTATCTACAAAATCGCTTCCATCCCGGCCGACGGGATCGGTCCAGAGGTTATCTCAGCTGGTATCACCGTCCTCGAATCCCTTGTCAGAGCCCTTGGTACCTTCGACCTCAATTTTGAGCACTTCGACTGGAGCTCAGCAACCTACCTCAAAACGGGCAAATACATCCCTGACGGTGGCCATGACATTCTCAAGCAGTTTGACGCCATCCTCTTTGGCGCCGTGGGCGCACCTAACGTCCCGGACCACATATCACTCTGGGGTCTCCGTTTGGCGATATGCCAGCCGTTCCAGCAGTACGCGAACGTGAGACCCACGCGGATTCTCCGCGGGACACAGTCGCCGCTACGCAATTGTAAGTCCGGCGACCTCGACTGGGTGATCGTCAGGGAGAACTCTGAGGGCGAGTACGCTGGACAAGGCGGCCGGTCTCATGCTGGCCAGCCGTGGGAGGTAGCAACGGAGCTAGCGATCTTCACCCGTCATGCTGTCGAACGGCTGCTACGGTTTGCGTTTGAGACGGCGAGGTCGCGGCCGCGCAAACTACTAACGTTCGTGACGAAGAGCAATGCGCAGAGGAACGGGATGGTGCTCTGGGATGAGGTTTGCGAGATTGTCGCGAAAGAGTACCCGGACGTGAAGTTGGATAAGATGCTGGTGGATGCTATGACTGTGCGGATGGTTCTGAAGCCCGAGACGCTCGACACTATTGTCGCCACAAACTTGGTTCGCTATAACCTCCCTAGACAGCTATATCTTATTATGTGATGCACTCACTTGTACGCTGTACGGTATTACTGAAGTTGATAGCTGATTGGTCTATTCTGGCGATATATAGCACGCTGATATCCTGTCGGACCTCGCCGCGGCGCTCGCGGGGTCAATCGGCATCGCACCAACCTCAAACCTCGACCCGACGCGGAAGAATCCCAGCATGTTCGAGCCTATCCACGGCTCAGCTTTCGATATCACCGGCAAGGGAATCGCCAATCCTGTTGCGACATTCTGGACGGCCGTGGAAATGCTTGCGTGGCTAGGAGAGAAGGACGCAGCTGCTGCCTTGATGGAGTGTGTCGAGCGGGTTTGCGAGAGGGGGGTTACGACGCCGGATCTTGGGGGAACGGCAACAACAGTTGCAGTCACCAATGCTGTCTGTCAGGAGATCGAGCGGGAATTTGGTAGCAAGAAGTAGATTATGGGGCCTGAGAATTGCTTGATGATCGGAGAAAACACTCGGCCAGCGGGCTCATTTGGCCTGGTACACTTCATATAATGCTATATAGACCATAGATGGACAAATCATTCCTTCACTTTGGTAGTTTACCGGGATATATTATTGCTTACTTGTTCGACAACATCATCAGTTTTCTAGTAGATCTATAGACATAGTATGCATCTATAAATCTTACATGTGGTGGCAAGGCCTTTATCCCTAAATTGACTAAATACTGGCTATAACAGGCGGATGATCGAGTTAGTCTTACCGACGAATGGAGATTGTTTACGTATCCTCATTAAAGCTTGATCTATCGCCAAGAAGAATGACTACGCAAAATAACCCTACGACGTCCACCGATTGTCCCGCAGGAAGGGCTCCACCTTCGCCCTCCCCGGCCCGCCACTAACCCTCACATTCCTCCATCCCCGCGCCTTAACCTTCTCCCACACCCTCCCAAGCACCTCCTCCGCCTCCCTCTCCACGCCGCTCTCCTCGCTCTCCCGCGGCCCACCAATCGCACACCGCTCGACATTCGTCTCATCCAGCCATTTGATAACCTTATCCACCTCACCTTCCTTATCCGCGCGATATCGCCTCAAATCGACAAAACACATATCTTTCCCGCCTTCCCGGCCGACGGTGATCCCCAGCTCCGTGCCGCGTGACAACTTCTGTATGGCATCCTCGTCGCACGCTGCAAGCGTCAGCAGGCCGTCGGCTTCGTCGCAGTTCAGGCGTGTGCGCTCCGCGGTGTCCAGACTTTCAGTCTCGCGTAGGGAGCCATAGGTTGACGTGATATATTCGTCGAGAATGCGGCCGCGCTCGTTGGTGAAGCCGCGGGGCACGAAGCCGGTGTAGGGGATGCGGTGGGTGATTGCGGTTTTGAGCACGGCGGTGTCGACGCCGGTTTGTCCGCCAGAGATGATGGTGAAGTTCGGGTGCATCTTGTTCTTGTGATATGCGTATACGGGCGAGGAAGGTACTGGTTCAGCGTCTAGTAGATCAAAGCGGGAAGAGAAGTTTGGCCGTTAGATCTAGATACCGAACTGCTAGTGGTGGCGATAATGCAGAAAGTGGTTACGCACGATTCGACGTTCAACTGCGTTGCGTTGGATATCCGGATCCGTGTCCAGAACTTTCCCGAAGCGTCAAGACCTCACCGCCGATTGGATAGGCAGGAGGGAGATGCTGTAATGTGGTGTAACAGTCGAGGTATGGATAACTGGTGAAGAGAATAGATGCTGTTACAAATACCGTGGGTGTGAATCGATGGCGGGGCACATGTCCCACTTTAATATCGATACACGATGCATCTGATCCACTGGACCCACCAGTGGCCACCGAGGCTCGCTCGCTCCTAGAGCCGCGTATCCGGCTGCCATTATCGGCGAGCGGACCCTGTACGGCGACTCTCGGCGCCAAATACGAAGATACGCCTACGTATGTTCTGACGACGACAATCTACAGTCTACAAATATAGAGCCAGAACACGCCGTCTGTTGTTCGACTCACGATTTTCTAAAGAAAAATATGCAATTCACAGCAAGCTCGAACAATGCCGCAAACTTATCGTAACATACCAAGCACTTAGCAGAAAGGAACAGGTCACAATAAAAAGGCTACAGTAAGAAATAAATGCAACGACGCTTCTAGAAAAAATGCCACATGCAATAGTCTTTCCAGCTCGTCCGTCCACCCGCCAGCTAGCGCGCTTATCTTTCCGTTCAACCGAGGTCCGGTCCGGTCCGGTCCGGTAAAGTCCAGTCCAGCCTAGTCCAGAAGAACGAGGAGATGAAGCTAAATCCATGGATCCAGAGACCAAGATCCAGAAACGCAGATCCAGAAGGGTAAGGAAATCTAGAAGACAGTTTGCAGGTGTGTATTTCATTCATTATTGGTTCACGCCTTCTCTTCAGCAAACAAACCAGATCCAGCGCAAACACGGAGCACACAGCCGACGTTAGCCTAAACCATACGTTGGGTCATAAATGGTCAGACGTTCTCAGTTTGTACCTGTGACAGCCAACCTGTAGATTTACAAGATATCATTAGCACTCCAATAACAGCATATATCCGCGGGGGGCAGCGAGAGAGCGCTTACTTCATCAAGTGCTCCATAAACGTTTGCAGCGACACGTCATCGGTGAAAATTGTTTGGGCGTTCTGTGTCGCGCCACCGTAGGCGCCCGTCGTGTGCGTCGTCGAAGGGTTCAGCTTGGACAGCAAGAACCGAGCCTGCGAGCCGCCGGCGTCACAAACGATGAAACGCGGCAGCGGGAAGCGATCTTGAATCAGGTCCTGTCATGGCAATATCCGATGTTTCAGCATTACGCCCAGATAACAATTCATCTGACGGGGTTCAAGAATGGGGTCTTACTCTCGCGTCATCCTTCGGCTGCTGCAGCAGCTCCTTGAAATTCTCGTAACCTTCTTGTTCCTGGTACCCCGCTTTCCTCCATTCCGCAATAGTCTCACCATGGAAGATAAGGATATGGAAGAAGGTATCCAACAGCAAGATGTGCGTCGGCTGTATACTCGTCGAATCGAGCAAGACAGGTTGCGACGGCTGGTCGAAAGTGTAAGTATCCAACGTCGGCTGGATCATCACCAACGAGTTACCACAGTCCTCGCGATTCAAAACATGTCGGTAGAACGCCGTCTCGTCAGGCGAGTTGTTGAAGACTTGCAAGAACTGGCTGCGGCGGAGATGGAACATGAATTGAGGGTACAGGGAAAAGTTCTTCTCCAGGCGGAACGAGGTTGGGTCGTCCTTGCGATACTCTGCGAACCGGGAGCATAGCCTAATAAGCATGCGGTCCACCCAACGGAGCACATCTGGGCCATCGTCAACTTCGGCCTTGAAGACCGCTATCCTTGCCATCAAAACAGCAGCGGTCTCCTGGTCGAAGGAGTGTCCCAGAGCCACCGGATCACCAGTCGGTGGGCTGATATCTCTCGCAATAGTCGTTACACGGAGATGATACTGGCCAGACGAATGTTGGTAATACGTCAGGAACTGTATCAAGCCCTTCTGCGGCACCTGCTGATGAGCAGGAGGACCGGCCTGCCCGGCTACTTCGAAATACGTAGCCACCGTAGACGTCGGCGTAATACCGCACAACTTCCAGGAGCATGTGTTTCCGATACCACACTCGGTCTCTCCGACCGAGGTCGACTTTTTGTTCAGCGAGATCGCATGTCCAATGAGACCAGTGATCTTGAGCTCTTTGGTTGTCAACACCTCCAGCGACGCGTTAAATCCCATCTGCAGATTGTCATTAGCGTCCTTATCGAAAACCTTAATGAAGCTCTGCTTGAACATGGATGACGTGAAGCTGTCCGTGAGAATCATATGCCCGCCGGTGAAGTTTGAGAGGCTCTTCATTTCCAGCAACCCGACTTGATCGAGACATCCAGCAAATATATCGATGATATGACCATTGTGCGCTGTTCGCTTCGCAAGACCGTCATAAAACTACTCTACAGTTAGCAAGTCGCTCCAACACGCACGATACAACGATGGATTTCCCTGTTTGTCTTACCTTCATCGCCTTCTTATAGTACTTGATGTTGTCTCGCTCGATATCGTGATGAGAGCGAATTGGCTCCCTGAGCTCAGGTCCAACGACCATGCCCGGCCCTTCAGTTCCAGGGCCACCTGCAAACAACATGATTCTGGCGCCAGTGTTCGCAAAAGACGACTCCAACAGTCCAACGGCAACGCTCAAAGCCACGCCGGTGCATCGCAGCGGTCTCTTGTCGCTAGCAACGGACCACGGGTCTTTCTGCAGCTGATCGAGGACGTTGGAGAGCTGGAACTCGCAGGCCGATACTGGGAGCAGGAAACGCGCTCCCGCGCCCATCTGCGGCTGCGGACGCTGGCCAGGAGGCATTGGCTGTTGCGGCCGGAACCCAGGATTGATGATTCCGAGCATCTCCTGCACGGTCTTCGCAGAGTATTCCTTGGTTCCCCGGAAGACGTAGGACTTGTGGCATTCATTGTACCCGAGCTCGTGGACTTGAGCCTGTTTCACCCATCAGCAAGGTATTCATCCAACGAACCGCGCATATACCCCCCATTGAGTCTTACCATCGTCCCATAGGTGATGAGGCCAACGAGGGCGGTCGGCGGAAGCAAGCTCAGGCTCATAATAATGGAGTCCTTGAGTGCAGCCAAGCTGTCCTCCTCTTGGCACGTATCGACAACGAACAGGAAGATCGGCGGCGCCGGAGCTGGCCTGGCAAGACCATACTCGATAGTTGAGAACTGGGGCAGCAGCTCTGGCGGATAAGAGTTGTTCGAGATGTCCTTGTAGTGTGGTGGGAACTGGTTGCGCGTCAAGCAGAATGGGCAAATCCACAGCTTCGCGCGTGTATCGACTTGACTGCACGTACACAGATAGCGAACCAAGTTAGAACACACTCTCTACCAATAAACCTGCATCGACGGGATATCAAACGTACCAGTAGGGGTTGAGGACAGCGCGACAGGGCTGCTTGCATGTGACAGGCTCATAGTGAACCATGTAGTTGCTTTCCAGCGGCTTCTCCTTCAACGGCGTGTACAGGACTCCGATGGGCACGACGAGCCGACTGGCTTCCATCCGGGACCCCGGGAAGATATTCCAACTGCAGTATCGTAGCCACATATCAGCGATCACAATGTCCGAAGAGTCCGAGCGCCGGCTATTCAACGATTAGCATACCTCAGTCGAGCGCCATCCTGCTCCTCCTGCGCGGCCCAGGCCTCCTTGATAGCTTCGACATCCATCTTGAGGTCTGTGATGTGTCGAATGTATGTAGCGGGTCGGTTCGACGGCGGAAGGAAGGAAGACGAGAATTGGCGGGGCGTGGGACAGCTCCGAGAGAGCTATGATGTAGTGTAAGTGGCGTTGGCCGAAATTTCGAGTGTCTGCACACAAACAGCCCTGTCGGTGGACAAACAGGCCAGAGTAGGTGGATAGCTCTTAATCGGGGACAGCAGGATAAATGGACAGCAAGCAATTAATATGATAGCGTCGTGGGATGGGATGGTCGTCGGCGGGCGTCTGGCTGGCTCGCCGGCTTGGTGGGGAGAGGTCTTCGCCCAGTGACACCGTTAGAGCCACATAAACAACATCATCCACAACACAACCGCCTCGTGGCAATATCGACAGCGTGCGCTAGCGTGCCTGCGGGCTCGATGCGTCTGGGTCCTTCCCTGAGAACCATCGGTCAAATTACTCAAAATGAAACTTCCATAGTCTAATCTGGTTTCGTAAACCAAACTCTCCCTTGCCATGTTTGATGCTATATTTGTTGTTGCACATTCGAATTCTATATACAATTCTACGACCCAAGGACATACCTAGGTACATACTTCCCTAGGCAGCTGAGCTGAGCCTAGGTCCGGTACTAGGGTTGAAATTTAGACAGCAGAGAATTGCATGACCCGGAGTTCGTTACTCAGGCCAAGGGGCCAGCTTTAAAGCTTTTGTAATTCTATAACTAAATACTTACTTACTACATGATACCTACTTGAGTGCTTCTAAGTGAGTAAATATATTCCGCCCAAGCTTCTGGAACTATTTATAAAATAGTCCTATGCATGCTTTATCTCGACAAAAAAACAGGTACAAATTGAACCCTGCACCGGAACCTTCTAAAGTGACAATATATAACAAGATAAAAAGAGTAGCAGCTCGAGTAGATATAAACAATCAAGATGCAAACTAGGGCCTTAATTTCGAACTATCAACCACCAGCCATTAAATTATAAACTTGATTAATGAGATATCACCTGAGTCGCGGCCTAGAACGATCGTGTTCGCGTAAGATGCCGAGCTGCTATCTGAATAACCATATGGGAGCCAGATGAGTTTCTCCGAGCCCCTGACCAGCCATTTGTCATCGACGAAAAGGCTTTCGAGTTGGTCTCCGTTCTGGTGTGCATGGCTGTCAGCCGGAACAGAAGTCACAGCAATCGGAAATGACTGTGTATTGGTGTTAATGTACCGGCCGTCTTCTGAGAATTGTAGTTTTCCAGGATAATTACAACTGGTGAAGACGTTAAGCGTCTCGCCCGTGGCGACATCCCACAGCTTAATCGTCTTGTCATTCGATGCCGATACCACCATCTTGCCATCGGGTGAGACTGCTATGCTATCAACCCAGCTCATATGGCCGCGTAGGGTGCTCAGCTCAGCTCCTGTGGCGGCATCCCATAGCTTGACCGTCTTGTCACGCGACACCGACGCCACCGTCTTGCCGCCAGGCGAGAATCCTACGTTGTTGACCGGACCCGTATGGCCGCGCAGGGTGCTCAGCTCAGCTCCTGTGGTGGCATCCCACAGCTTGGTCGTCTTGTCGTGCGACGCCGACGCCACCATCTTGCCGTCGGGTGAGAATGCCACGCTATAAACCAAACTCGTATGGCCGTGCAACGCCATACATTGAATCCGAGGTAGCTGCCCTGTCCACTCGATCTCTCCTAGCTTAAATTTGCACCTGATCGGGCTTCTGTTGGGTGCAAATAGAAGTGCTAAATAATATGTCTGCAATGGTGCCCCGCTAATGATCGTATCATTGACTTGCACGAACCGCCTCATATCATATACGAAAGCGGATATACTCTTGCCATGCTCTGCCTACGAATTCGTAAGTACACCCGCTTACCTATGTGCCACTAGACTAAGAACACTTACATCTATCATTGATATCAACTCGTCAAGTGCCTCGATTGTTGGCCATAGATTCACATCTATAAGGCTGTTCGCTTCAAGCCAGTGCAGCAAGTGCTTTTGTAGGAATACGTGAGTTTGGTCGTTATCGACGAGACACCGTCCGCTTCGAGCTCGCTTTAGGTGATAAACCCAGTAGCGACAGGGGTACCGAAGCTCCGACGGAAAACGCTTTTCAATTATGTCTTTATCAATATCCAAACAAAGCCTGCCAGGCTGACCTAGCCTGCACATATCCATCTCTAACCCACCTGGGCGGGACATTTGCTCAATGCATTTATCGGCGATCATTCTATGAAATTCCTCTTCATCTACCCGAAAAGGACTCTCCTGGAGCGAACTATCAAGAAGGAAATCGTGAAACGATAGGTGAAATGTCCTGATCGGAGCGTGGATATCTTTGGGCACATCGAGGACGGAATGCAGTAGCCTCAGCCTGCAATTGACAATATTCTGTGAAATGCACAGTAAGCCCGCTAGACCTGACGCAGACAGCGGGGTCGCAAGGTTGACAATAGTGCCGAGTATCTGTCGGAACTCGTCAATAAGTCGTTTCTTTTCGGCCTCGTTTTGACCCGGGTACGTGGTTATCTTATCTAGAATCGGAAGGTATGTCTTTTGTAGTTGCGAGAGCTGTGAGAGCCGACAATCGCTTTGGTACTGTAGAATTCCTTGTATTCGCTCTTCAGGGTCCCAGTTTTCGTCCCCGATAAACCGACACAGCGTTGCGGCGTAGATGAACAGAGGAACCGCCATCTTAACTAGCATCCAAAGTCTCCGTTCGCCGGGCCATTTCTGCGGAGGCAATTTCGAAGGATCCAGCCAGCTCACCGGCTCTATATCAGCGAGCTTGCGTTCGTCCCGTATTCTCGAAAGCTCCTGGTGCAGGAAAAGCGATATATCGTGCTCGATCCCTGCGACGTTGTGCAATATAACATCTTTATATATACCATCTGGTAGTTTCTCGAATGTAGCACAAATGGGCAGGTCGGGCCTGCTGGTAAGGAACACCCGAATATCGACCGCGGGCCTCACACCCTTCAGACGAGCGAACT
Source organism: Drechslerella dactyloides (assembly GCA_020064725.1). NCBI lineage: Eukaryota > Fungi > Ascomycota > Orbiliomycetes > Orbiliales > Orbiliaceae > Drechslerella > Drechslerella dactyloides. Next base: position 2,403,574 of record JAGTWJ010000017.1, read on the forward strand.
GATTTATAATGATCTTGATTTCTCCCGTCCCGTTGCACTCGTCTAGCGCGTCAATCACTAGAATTAATCTCGCGCTACGGCGTGTACAACTAGGCAGGGGTTTGACCGCGGAAAGAGGCTCCAAAATTAGGGTGCGAAACTGCTCTTCTAGCGACTTTCCAGAAATGTCCCGGTTTTCTTCGCTCGCGTTTTGTATTTGTGCGCCGATGCAGCAGCGATCGTAGTCCGCTAGCTGGCTTGCAATTGTGGTGAATAAACGTATGCTATTACTGCGATCGTGCTCGTTTCGATTGAAGAAAAAGCTTGCTGCTAGCTGATTGCTCGTACGCAAATTTCTAGCTACCGTTCGAGAGATGGTGGATTTCCCCGTCCCCGCCCTACCAACCAGCCAAAATATGCCTTTTCCCTGCGGATCGTCAGACCAACTGTAAATTGTTTTGAGGAGGTCTACTCTGGTTCCTTCTAAACACTCCGGCTCGTGTTGGTCGACGAAGCTCCCGAAGGCTGCACTTTCGACGACAGGCAGGTTTAGTCGAACCTCTTGGGCTAGATTGCCCTCATAGTAGGTTCCACCTCTCATAACAATCTGCCTTGCGGTGTCCCTCAAATTATTTTGCGTCACAGTTTCACCTCGGGCCTCGAAGTGAAGGCCGCTCGATGTAGCCGCTAAGCCGCCTCTTCGATTGGGGATGTTGCTAGGCGCCGACGACTGCCGGTCGCGGCCCGCCCGTTTCAAACGAACGTTTTGCAAACGCTTCGAACTTCTCGGATTACTCATGGCGGCTTGGCCCTTTGCGAGGCTGCGTAACCGTAGAACTCGGCGTCCAGGAAACTAACTTAACGTCAACGCAGGGTGTCCGCCTAGCTAGGTAGAAGACTAGGTAGAAGATAGTCTAGTATTAAGAATCTCACCGTTGTAAGACTAGGTAGAAGAAAAGCGTAGCCAGAGGCCTAAAGATCAGCGGGGAGGCCTGAGGGATGGAGAGAGAAAGGGATCAAGCCAGGCTGACAAGACGGAAAGCGAAGGTGGGCTGCATATTAGAAAGTGAATGGCTAAGCTACTACGGTACCTAAGTTACTTACTTAGCTCGCAGGCCTGCGCAGCCAGTTGTCTCGTAAACCAGAAGCTGGATAAATGGTAGGGCCTGCGAGACAACTGCCAGCTCAAGCTAGTTCCACGTATACTATTGGCTCATTTGCAATGAGGCCAATTACAACAGACTGCATCTCTCAAGCCCCCCATTCTTTAACAAAGGCGTCTTTCAGAACCTTTTCTATGCGGACGCCAGCCGGAAAGTCTCCCAATCCATCTTACAAGCTTGTAGGTGCTCTACGATTGAGATAACTCACTTGGACGGCCCAGCACCTAAGATCTTCAGACGGCTTTTGGCTAGCAGCCGAAGCCTAAGGTAAGAACTCCATCCACTACTCGCTTTATTATCCCTCTTTCAGTTCTTCCCCGTTCAAGAGCCCGATAAGGCTCATGTGGCACGCCTTGCGGAAAAGTATCAAACCTGCAGGATACATCGATAAAGCTCGTACCCGGGAGTCCCAGCTGGCACTCAGGGATTTCGCGTCCAGCGACGGGATAAGAGGCCCGGCCCTTCAACATGGCTCCCCTTCTTCCCCACCCTCCCGGCTCCCTGCAGCGTCAATTGAACAATTCTTTATGGACATTACGTCAGTCCCTTTCCCCATTGTAAATACCTTGGTCCTAGGCTTGTGTTTCCAAAAGTTTTATAAGTATCCAAAAAAAACTATATCCAACAACCCTCAAGCCCATCGTTGCCCTAGGGCCTTTGAAGACTGTTAAGCGAAGCTAGCTCGCAATGGTCCCAATCGCAACACAGCAGGGCAAGCGTCAGTCCCGTATACTGTTGATGTGCCTGTGCTAGTCTCGGGCGCCTGTGCTCCCTAGATTGGCATCTCTTCAGCACTAGTTCCCAGTCACTGCCAGCCAACGGCAATGTTCGCCACCACACCCTCGCTGTTTGCCAAAAAGAGAATTGAAGTAAAGAAATTAAAATAAAAGCCGTTGACGGACGCGACTCCCCCTCAACTGCAGGAGCATGTGGTCATGCCGACTTCAAAATGCAAACGTTTTGAAGCCCAGTATATCACTTTACGTCATTGTGTAACGCAAAGGCTTGGCGCTAAGCAGTGACCGCCCGGAATTTCTCATTGGGCTGGAATATCAAGCATGCTACCGTGTATACCCCGCATGGCCCTGGATCCTTCTGCGTAGGCTTTTCAGCCATCAGCCATGAGTACAGACCGCAGGGCCCGAGACTAGTCCTCTTTTTTGGCAGTAAGAGCGTTGTCAAGCTTAGACGAATATCCAGGATTAACTCGACACCTTTAGAATCAGTCTCTTCCGAATGCTCGCAGCTCGGGCTTGGAATCTGAATCTAGCTATAGATAGCAGCTGTTTAAACATTTGATTTGGTGGGTCTTACAATAATGTATCAGGGGCCGGCCGCCTGCCCTGCAGCAGAGCTTTTTAGGCTGACCAGAATCATCTGGCTATAGTGTTTCCTCGCCGGGCTACGTCTTCGTGCGACTGTATAATGGCTGAATTTATCGCTGTCGCGGGGGTGCTTTCATCAATGATTACAATCATCCATGAAATACAACAGGTGATTGACGCGACTTTGGATGCCGAAGGCCTCCCTAAAGTTTTCCGGCATGCGTCATCTAAGCTTCCAATCATTAGCGATATCTTAGAAGCAGCAAAGACCACTCTCGTAAATAACGGCGCCCCGGAAGTTGAACGCTCTATCAAGGAAATAATCGACAACTGTCAAGAGAACTGGGAAAAGTTGAAAGGCCTGTTTGACAAGGTTCTTCCTGATGGGCAGAGCAACCGCCTGGATCGCTATTACAAGGCGGTCAAGACCCTAGGGAAAGGCGGCAAGGTTGAAGTCTTGATGAAGGAAATGCTAGAGTCTGCGCAACTTCTCGCCAACTTCAAAATTCTGACTGCCGCAAAGCAAGAAGAAGTTGTCGAGATAGGTATCAACAAAGAAAAGCTCGCCCGAACAATTACAGATGTAGAAGGGTGGGAGTCATCGGTGCCCAACAACGTCTTCGACGAAGGGGGGTACACAATGACGGTATCCGGCAGCGGCCATAGTATAGCCCAAGGAGAACGTGTCAAGCAAAATATTTTGAAGGACAATGCGCGGCAAATTAAGATGAGCGGTGGAAGCTACTATGAGGGCACGCCGACCGGCAAAGCAATTTAGGCTTCCTTCTGGGGGTTGTTTTGTCGTATCAATGCCGGTTAGTTCGGATAAGAGATGAGGGAGCCATGGAGTCCTATCCAACTATATACCAAGCTGTCGCGGCAAATACATTAATCATGTGTCCGCGTTTTGCGATTTGCTGATATGCTTAGAAAATGCATTCATGTATGCATATTAGTATTGATTTGAACTACTAGATAGTGGCGTCACGTCGGAGAAGAAGACGTATACCCCGATTTGAGAAGATGCTAACCAGCTCTCTATATGCATACCAGAGCAGCGTAGGACGCCAGTCAACAAACCAGCTTCACCTACCAATCCGTCAATCCATCCGGTTCCCTAACATTGATATCGTCTCCTCTCATGATATGAAATGCAATCCCAGTACCCTTCGTCTCGCGATAAAAGAAATATAGCCCAACAAAACTATAAGAACCACACACTCAGCCAAACATATCCTCGGCCTTCTGCCTCCTCGCCCCCCTCCGGCCAGCCGCCGGCTCGCTGATTCTATTGAACAAGCTGTTCGCGGCCTTGTCCGGCAATAGCTCAATCCCGGCATTCGAGTGCCTGGCCTGTCCTTTCGCCGCACCACGGATGCTAAGTCCACCTCCTGCACTGCCACGTATCGACATGCCCGTGCCAGAATCGCCACCGGTGTCCATATCCATGTCCATATTCTCACTCCTCCCTCGCCCGGGCCGCGGCCTATCAATTCTATCCGCCAGTGACCGTTTCTGATCCATTTTTTCAGGAAACAGTTCAACCGCACCGGTATTGTTCCCTGGCCGCTGCTGCTGTTGTTGCTGATGTTGCTCTCTCCTCCTCTGCCTCGGTGGACTCTGCCCTCGCCGCGGCATCTCAACTGGATCATCGATCGAAAAGAGTGTTCGCGGCGTGTCATCGCTCTGGCTTCCGCCTCTCCGGCGCCCGGTGGTCTCGCGGTTCCCAGGAAATAGCTCGACGCTAGCATTCTTCGCTTTTTCGGGGAACAGCTCAGTACCATCGTTCTTCGACCCGCCGCTCTCGGGGAACAGCTCGACCTGCGTGTTCTTCACTCGCTCAGGGAACAGCTCCACCGGCGATCGAGAGCGTGACCGTCGCCCGCTGCGTCTGTCCGCAGCTCCTCCACTCGGGAACAGCTCTATCTGCTCTCTTGGTTCCCCTCCTCCTCTTCGGCGACTACCTTCGTCATCGTCATATCTCGATCTGCTCCGGTGGTCGTCGCGGTCCTGCCCTCGTGAGCCAGACCGGTATCTCCTCTCCTCGTAGTCATAATCGCGTTGTCTATAGTCGCTCCGCCGCTCTCGCCGCTCCTTTTCTTGTTCCCGTCGCTTCTTCTCCTGCTGCTCCACTCTGTCTTCTTCCGGATGGAACAGATAGTATCGGCTTCGTTCTCTTGCGCCTTTCTAAATCGCCCCAACAAGATTCCATTAGCCACCGTCAACCAGCCAAATACCAGGTAATTGATCGTTCGCGTACCTCCTTCCTGTCCGTTACAAATGCCAATCGAACTTCGAGCCTCGCCAGTGGGTACGCGTCGTGGGTCTTCGCCTCTCTGAGCTCCCACGGCCGGGCCCCCGCATTAATTGGCGTCGTCAATGCCGCCAGCACCGCCAGCGCCGTCTCAGCGTCCTGCCAGACGATATTCAAACTCGTATCATCAATCCACTCCAGCTTGTCCATTTCCGGTGTGGGGAAGTAGGCTGCTATGAACAGCTTCACATCCGTCGAGGACATGCTGTCCAGACCGCGGAGGTGTATTTTATTGGGCACGAGGTCTTCCGGCGAGCCTTCCCCCGCGGCGTCGCTGGGATTCAAGGCAGTTTCGAGCGTAGAGTCCCCGAATCCGGATGTCTGCAAGTAATGATGTGCCAGCCGTCAGTAATGTGTCAACAGTTCTTGACATCTAAGCGTCTCGGTACTTTGACCGAACTCGCCGTGTCGCATGTCTTGATTGAAACAAGCCCAATCCGGCAGTGAAGCTTAAGAGACCCTGCAAGAGAGAAGAAGAATCGTACCTGGCCCATCGCCATAATCTCATCATCATCCATCATCTCCGTATCCAAGCTAATGCTAGCATACTCCGTCACTGGCGGCGGCGCGCCAGGCGAGTTCACCCCACCAGTATTAAACGGCTGCACCGACATCGCTGATTCCATGCGCGCAGCGCGATCGATATTTATGATTGTATCTGTAGCTGTGAATGTAAAAAAGTGACGTTGTTCCTGTGGCGATGAATCCGGTGATTGTAGTTGCGACGGGCGGTATGTGGACGAGGAAGTGTCGAAGGAGATTGCAAGCATCAGTGCTGGCTAGGCTGTAGGTTTGCGCGAATCTGCTTCAGTTTTCAGCGGACACGATTCCCAAAAGAGAAACAGTTGGCGGCGTGTCAACGCAGTGTGTCCAGATGAGTGTATTAGAGCTTCCTACAGGTGGAGCTTCAATATTGAGACCGAGGCGCTTAGATGAAGAGCTAGTAACAGTGCTGATTAGGTGTCGTGACTACCGGAATATTTTTCTGCGAGCTGGTCAGGAACCTGTTGGTTACACAGCAGCCCTGCTAGCTCTCCGATTGACTCCCCGAGATCCCGCTCCTTGAAACAAACAAGGTGATTCTTACAACAGCTTTTCGTCACGGCTACTTCCGCACCTACTACACAGTTCATTCAGACCTCCCGTTTATTATTCATTTTTATCGATCATACAAGATTGCAGCCTTTTCAAAGCTTTTTGTTCGTCAAAGACCGCACAATGGCAGCATCTAACGAAGCCATGACATGATGGTGAGAACAGAGTGCAGAAACATGAACTCCGTCACAATAACAAGGAAACTGAGTAAGGTGATTTCGGGAGAGAAGCTGAAAGAAATAATCGTACGCAGATTAAAAACATAAGAAGCGATGAAAACACGGAACATGAAAGCGCCCATGAGTAGAGGTAGTCGATGTGTATGCATGCGAGTGAGTTATGGAGGGAGCGAGGAGCGGCAGAAGAAAAGGGTGGAGGGCAGGTAGAGGAGGTTCAGACGGAAATGCATATTTCTGCCCCACATATGCACTTGGAGGAAGAGAGAAAAGACGGGGCATGTAGAAATATTAACATCCGCAATACAAATGATTCACAAAGAAGCCGCTGGTAAAAAGCTGCAATATGAAATGTTGAGAGAAGAGAAGAATCATCTCCAGCTGCCACCAGTGGCTCTCTCACCAGGAGGCTTGTCGGCTCCACGGCGGCTGTCGCTTCGTCCACCCGCCTCGCCGCGCCCACTTCCGGTACGGGGTTCACCTCGTCCGCTTCCAGTGCGTCCCTCGTCGCGGCCGCTACCGCTTCTCTCTCCCATATTGCCGCCACCGCGTGCCCTGTATGTAGGTGCCCGATACTTGCCATCGCCTCCAGCTTCGCCTTCACGTCGCTCGCCGCCTTCGCCACCCTCGCGACGCTGGCGAGGCTGCCACTTCTGCTCGCCGCCCTCGCCGCCTTCACGGGGCTCGCGAGGCTCACGTGGTGGTCCGCGAGCTTGGTATTTCCTCTCTCCATCGCCGCCTTCGGTCCGGTTGGTGCCTCGTCCCCACGTGGCTGTTCGTTCCTGAGGAGCAGCCCTGGTGTTTTCTCCCTCTTGTCCTTGTCCTTCACGAGGAGCACGGGGTTCGCGAGGAGCATCTTCCTTTGCCATGGCGTTGTCAGAGATACCTTGCTTCCGGAACATGCCTGGGCGGTAAGCCGAGCCTTGTTTCTCTCCCTCAGCAGGTGGGGTAGGTTCAGGGGCCGGTGCGGACTGAGCGGCTGACTCGCCGTTTGCGTCCTCGGGCTCTCCGGACTCTGCTGCTGCAGCTTCGGCCGCTTTCTTTGCTGCCAAACGTTCTCTCCAGCCACCACCGCTTGAAACAACTGGGACTTTGGTAGCACGGAACGAGGACTCTGCTTTGGCAGGCTCTGGAGCCGGGGCGGGAGCCGGGCGTTCGTGTGCAACCCGCTCGTCCTCCTTCCTTTGACGTCGGCGTTCTTCCGCCCGTTCTTCCGCTTCCCGTTCGCGTTGACGTTGTTTTTCGGCGGCTTCCTCGCGCTCCCTATTGAAACAAAAATCAGTATGCGAGCGGAGTATGGGAGTGAATTCGGAAAAAATACATACTTTCTTCGTTGCTCTTGTTCCAGGCGCGCCTGCTCTTTCTTCTCTGCCTCCTCGGCTTCCTTGGCAAGTCTCTCCTCCTCTTCTCTCTGGAGGCGTTCCTCCTCCTCGATTCTCCTGCGCTCGGCTTCTTCTTCCTCGCGCCTCTTCCTCTCTTTGGCCTCGCGGACTTGCTTTCGTCTCTTATCCATCTCAACCTGGAGTTGTTGCTCTGCCTTCTTGCGTCGGGCCTCGAACTCTTCGTGACGTCTGGAGCGGACGTCATCTCTGAAGCCTTCGTAGAAGGGAATAAGCCGACTAAGTCGCTTCTTGAGGATGACATTCTCCTCATGCTTCTGCTTGTGCTCCCTGAGGAACTCCTCGACTTTTTCATTGTGGGCCTCCAAGTCACGTTTGCGCTGTGCCTCGTAGTCCTGAGGAAGAAGGGCAAGCTCTTCTTTACGATAAGCCCTCTCGAGATGGTCAATCCGCTTGCTAGTAACACGCAGCTTCTCGGTCGTCTCCTTCTTCTCGTTTTCCATGATGGCAATCTTCACCTTGCGGATAAAGCTACTGTCCAAGGTTGTGACATCCTCTGGCAGCTCGAGACCCATACTCTTGACGTGGCCACGGAATTCTTCGGTGGTGAGACCCAGTGTTGTGACCTGCTTCCAGAATTCGGCAGTCTGAATTTCCTTGAGTTGCCGCTCCATTCGCTCCTGCTCACGCTTCTTCTTGTCTTCTTCAAGGATGCGCTTCGCAGTCTGCTCTCTCTCGATCTCTCGGAGGGCATGCAACCTCTGGCTCTCTTTCTCGCGGTTGGCCAAGGCGCTCTCTGCAGCCTCTTTGTGTTGCTTGATAGCCTCACGACGAGCCAGGGTCTCTTCATGCTCCTTCTTGGCACCGGTCTCCGCACGTGCGAGAGCCTCTGCCTTCTCACGATTCTTGATTTCGATGAAACTCGGGTCAACATAGGCGCAGGTGAGATACAGGGTCTTCGCGAGTCGAGAAAGTTGAGTGCGGACGATCTCTTGCGGCGTGCTCTGCAGACGCTGAACACCCGCATCCCTCTCGGCGGCGCCGGTCGCACCGATCGGAAGCGACTTGGCGGATGAGAAGACGTCGGATTCGAAGGTAAGAGCCCTAGTGGCATGGTTGATACGAATGGCAAGTTCACCCTTCTTGCAACCATTCATAACAAACTTCTCGATGGCATTCTGGCCAATTTCGAAAGGCTCGGGGAAGCTGACAAGGTTGTAGACGAAATCCAATTGAAGAGTGTCGTAGACCTGAGAGAGTTGTTGGAAGAGACGGGTGAGAATGACCTGTTGGAGCGGAGGAACATATTTCTTCATATCCTCATCAGAACCTATCTGAGTCAGGATTGGAGCTATCTTCTTGCAAATGCTCAACGGGTGGAAGTCCACTTCCAAAATAGAGTAGAGTTCACGGATCTCAGGTCTCGCCCGCTTAAGAAGGCCTTTGGCAAGGATGTCCTTCAACAAAGCCGAGCGGGTGGGAAGATTCGCCAGCCCAAGCAGGTTTGTCAAACGCGAGCTCTTCGTGCGCTTGTTCGCTTCCTCAACATCCACGAGACCACCGCGGCTCCTAGCCGTACTGATGACAGGGATGGAGAGAGCGGACAAGATGACATAAGAAGCAACACGAGAGAACTCGGCCTCGTTAGTGGTAGGGTACTCTTTCTTTGCGACCGTGCCAGTTTGCACCGCAGCAGCACTCGATCTCAAAAGATTGTAGTACCGATTCCAGGAAGCAGCGTGGAAAAGATGGTTGTCCGATGTCCGGAAGATACGGGTGAGCTTCTCGTAATAGTTGGCCATCATAATGGGCTTGGCAGGACGCTTGCTCAGCGTCAAGAGATTGTGAATGTCCTCGACGGACCTGAAAGCTTCTTGCCACAGCTCAAGCTCAGCAGCAGCGTTGAGCTGTTGAAACCGGGTGTCGAGATGTCGCTGCAGAGTATCCGGATCATTGAGGTTGATAGCATGCATCTGAGCGGAGTACTTGCTGGCATTCTGGAGATGGTTTCGGAGAAGCTCGCAGAGACGACGGAATTCTGTCTTGCGAGTGTACTTGAGGCAGAACTGGAAGGCTTGAGAGGCAGTTTGCTGGTACATCGTCTCCAGACGCGCGTTGTTCCGTAGGATATCGAGAATTGTCCGGTACGTTTCCCACAAAAACTTGAGCCATGGCGTGACGACTTTTCGATCTGTCCGGTCCTTCGTTTGCTCGCCGGAGACAGTTGCCATAAGGATTGATTCGGGAGTTTCGAGAGCTTCAAGGTCCTCGACTTGCTCGAGGTTTATCTGCTCGGCGCGTTGCTGAGCTTCGGTGACCTTGGCTTCCGATTTTTCGATAAAGATACGCAGAACCATCTATCATCCTCGGTTAGTAGCTGGTTTGGACCTGTTTCAATGGTATTTCGAGCTCGGATCGTACCTCGATGGTCTGGACCGTCGTGTTTTGGGCGATATTCTTGTACTGGTAGAGGCCATCTTTGGCGGTTTTGCCTTTACGCAGGTCGACGCAGAGATCGATAAACAGGAGAATTACGGGTTCTAGAGAGGCGATAGGTGTGTTTCTCGATCTTTTGGAGGTGATGTGTTCGTGGAGAATTTGTAGAGCCGCGGCACTTTGGTCGACCGCGATAAGCTCTTGTGCTCGCTGTTCCCATCAAAAATCACGAATTAGCCATCGTCAGAGACGCAACTAAGCTTGAACACGAGCGGGACTAGTCGGAATATGCTGTCTTGGAGCTCACCTTGAGCACATTCTCGGGTTTGGCATGCGGTACGGGCGGCATGATGGCGGTGTTGGTGCCCACGGAGCAGCTCGGGGGAGAGAAAGCTGTCGGGTGTTGCTGAGACGCAAGCTAGATGGGAGCGAGGGGATGCCGCCTGCGGGGTCGTCGGGGAGGGATGAAGAGTCGACGGATGCTGGGGACGAGAAATCCAATCAGCCCGTTGGTGGTGACTACTTCGATGATGGACGGAGAAGGAGGAGTTGGGACGGAGTCGGTTGGGAGGTCGAAATTTTCCTCTTTGAGTCGTTGGAGGGCTAAGACCCCAAATTTTTCGGAATTTCCATGGTCTTTTGTTCTTTGGTGTTGAGCCACAGCCCTGCGTGGCACCAGCTTATCGATAACACCCGCCACACCCCAGCTCGAGACAAACACAACACGCAACGCAAGCGCGCTGTGGCGGTGCGGCTCCCATTCCAGCGGGCGGTTGGCACGCCGAAACGACGGTCATGGGAATTCTGCTCGAAGTCAATATTTAAATCTTATTCGGCCCCCCTCATAAATTGAAAGCTTGTATCCGTCCAAGAGTTTCCGCCATCGGTAATCTCCAGATGACATCCATCAGCAACAGACATGACAATCCCAGCAATGGAAGGCGAGACCCTAACAGCCTTTGCGAGCGCGACAAATCTCCTCCTCGACCACGGAATAATGCTCATCGAATGGGGCGATCAGGTTCTCCAGTCATACGGCTATCCTATCGAGGTCCTTGTACGTCAAGCGCTTAATAAGCCCACGTGGTTATGAAACAGCAGACTAAGAGTGTGTATACCAGATTTACGATTTCGCCATCCACGACCCTCTCCTTGACGAAGCCATGAATCTGATATCCACACACGGAGACGGCTTTGATCTAGCTGACCCCACCGAGGCAGAGAAAGCCCATGGCGCACTCGGGGTAGTAGGCTATCACTTCATCTTCTCCCCCAAAACAGACCAACCGCCGTCGATACTACATCTTCTCCCGGAATCAGTTGTGCACTTGTGGACCAGCGATTGCGAACACGTCCATTCTCCCTTCGATCCGAGCCACGGGCTGTACCGCCCACGGGTACCTCAGCATTGCGTCTCGCTTATTAAATGCATGCAGGATTACCCGGCAGATTCCGACGACAGATGGACCGCAGAGCGCGTTCTTCGAATCCTGATCGCGGTGGCAGTCTATAAACGGCCGCATTTGGGAGAGAAAATATGGTCGCCCGACGAGAAGGAATCTAAAGCGGAATTTCACGCTCGACAGAACGCCGTCGTCCGAGAGATCGAAGGCTGGAAGTTGTACAAGAAAGACGAGCCTTATCGTCCGTATATCATCAAGTTCTTGCTAACGGGTTCGTTCGAGAAGACGGTCGGAGTTGCATCCGTTATTAAGAAAATACAGACCCGTCTCGTCCACTTCATTGAACCAAAAGCCGGAGATTCGAGTTCGCGAGGCCATGGCCATGGCCATCACCACGCCCACTGAAATGGATGCCGGCCGACCTTATGTAGTTATCTATGTTGAGTGCTCTCTCGCGTCTGGGCAATCGACAATTAGTGTGTATCCACCTTTCAATCGACCAAGTTGCTCTAATGTTTGCTGAAGAGACCCGATTTGTTTGTATATTCGTACACATGCGACGATAAGTGGTTTTTATATCCGACAATAGGACGTTATTTGCGAGTTAAACTCGGTTTGCAAGTGTCAGAATCGCCGTTGGTGGCGTTTGTATTAGTTCACTCAAATGGCCAAACGATGTCCACCTGCACGCCAGCTATCAGCTAATCAAGACCTCGCATGAGTAAATTGCGATGTCGAGGCTTGGACAAGCGAATAGTGTCCCGCGCTCACGGCTCGATTATAAAAAAAAAGATTCGGCATATTAATTGGTCCGCATATGCTCTTGCTGTGCCTGCATATGCATATGCACACTCATCAAAATCTACGAGTTTCAGGCTAAGCTGCAGTCCGCAACCGCTGCAGTTTGTACCACGCGAAATTCAGGGCCGGGTGAGAAACATGCTTGGCGATATTATGCTAACGATCATGTTTCGAGATAGATAGTTACCGCGTACGCAGATTTGCGCGACCGAAGACTACCAGCTTTGGGTCCAAATATTCCCGCCTTGAAGGCTTCGCTTCCACCACAAGCACAATGGATGCATATTCGGGTTGTCTGATACTGAAGTGCAGTGCGCCAGGGCCATCGTTACGCGGTGTAACGTAACGTTGCTGCGGGGAGGAAGCCTGGTTGCTCTGAGCTGATACAATGCATACTTGTATCGATATCGATATCCTGCTCGGTTCGGGTTGCATACATGCAGGGGATGGCGGAAGCAGTCTTGGCGTGAAGATTTGCCTGCATGATATCACCAAATTGCGGTCAGGGGATGGCCAACTCCTTGTCGGGCATGGAGTGAGTTACAGGTCTCTTTCTTCGGTCTTTGGCAATCGCAATCACGCCTCGGAGACATCCGGCTGGAATAGCGGCTGCGCGAGGAGGGTGTCTGAGCGGGCCAAGTGGTATGAGGTTCGGAAGATGCCAGACCATAGATCGCGACATCCCACCGCTAGCATCGGTGGGCCATCGCGAAGAAAAAAAAGGCCGCGAACGAGCGACTTTAGTTACGCGGCGCTCTAGCCCCGCGAGGAGCTGCCAGATGCATCCAAAGTGCGGCTTCCAGGTGGCGCGCTCGGACGTCCCAATATATTCACTCGCACGGCCCCTGATTAGCAGAGGCGAGGCACAAGTGAACGATTCTCCAACGCCGGTGCATGAGAACAGGATGATCTTATCGTGAAGCGACAGAAATGCAAATGTCTTCCTCATGTCTCCTTCATGCGGGCCCCCTTTTTCACCCAGGTCGCCAAATGAAAAGGCATGGATGCGAGTCTGGCCAGGGCGTGGCTACGCCGTAAGGGGGAAAGGGGGGCGCTCATGGTGGCCGGATCACTAGCCCCAAGGCCTCTGACCATGGCCCCGGCCTGCTTCAGCTGCTGTTAATCTCGGCTGGCCCTGCTCCCTGATGCATCTTGGGACCAATCGGTCAGGAATCACGTTCAGACCCGGCCGGACGCTCCATCGGGACTGCTGCATTGGCAGATGGTGGTGGTGTCTTCGTAATAATAATAAGCAGATGGAGGGAGAAGAAGACAGAGAGGACGAACGTGAAAGCCGGATCCATTTCTATCCCCAGTCCCCCTCGACCGTGTCAACTAAACACACCTGCCTCCTTCTTCACTTGCCTGTGCATCCTAGGATCCTTCCTGCCCCCATCGCCAACTACCCATCGCCATCGCCGTCACCACTATCCACCGACGTCCGCCGTGAATACTCCTCCACGCAGAGCATCCCGACGTTCCGACGCCTCCTATTCGACCGGCCCCCGAAAGCAGCAAGCGAGACTGCTCCTTTGTGCCCAGCGGCGATTGATTTGACTAGACCGCGCTGCCGGCCGTCGGCTTGTGCCCAACCAACCAGACAACACCTTTTGGCTCGCTTGGGCTTCCCCCCTTCTGCTGCCCCCATCCACCAGCTACATACTCCCGACTCCTCCTTCCGTCACCACCCTCCATCCCTCCCATCATCCATCGCCAGTCCAACCAACCGCCCCTCGCTCCGCCTGCACTTCTCCCGCTTCCATCTTCCGACTCGCGTCGACAGCACCATCGCCTGACTCCGATCTCTGAACCGCGATCAAACCGCTCGAAATGGCCGTCCAACACCAAGCGGGTGCCCGGGAGCCGGCCAGGGAGAAGAAGGGGTCGATGCAGGAGCTCAAACTGAGGCGGCTGACCGAGTTGAACGCCCGTCTACGGGAGGATCTGGAACGTCCGAGGGTGAAAGTCAGCGAGGCCTGCGCATCGTACGTCTAACCTCCGCCGCCGTCACCCGATGCCCGTGTTTTCTTTTTCATCGCGATGCCTTCCACTCATCGGCCTCGTCCTCTAACGTGTTTTGTTTGCGCAGAATGATCAATTATACCAAGAACACGAAGGATTTCATGGTACCGGCCACCTGGGGACACGTAAGTCGACACCTCGCTGCTGCTTTCTCCTTTTTCCTCCGAGCGCTGTCGGTCACTCGTTCGGTCGCAGAACGTTCACTCCCTCTTCACGCGACGTCGCATTATTTTTTTGCTTTCCTTTTTGTTTTTTTGCTGCTTCGGAACTAACATGACATCGCATCGCTGCAGGTTGGAAAAGGAGAGGACCCGTATGCCCCGCAGAATCCGAATGGCTGCTGTACCATCATGTGAAGACGCCCGTTTACGCCTACGACCGTTTCTTTTCCTTCCATGTATAAAATTATTCCTTTTTACATCTCTATCGGTCCATCTCTCTGTCCACCCCCAAAAGCCGAATCGCCTTCGACACACAACCTCCGAAACAGCCGCACCGTACCGTACCTAATCCTTCGCCTGGAATTCGCGCCACTTCGTCAATATCGGAATCGGACCAGGCCAACCCCCTCCGCCGAACCGCGTTTTCTCCCACGCCAGCCACTCCACCCAGTTACGGTCGTGTCACCTCCGGCAATTTCCTAATGTTTTCTTGAAAACCAAAGCATTGACGTTCGATATAACAATAAATGTTCCCGACGCTCTCCCTTTGTTTTCCCTTTTCCCGGCTCCCTCTCCGTCAGTTTGTCAAAGAAAACGAGATACGTTGCAGGCGCCGAAACCAAAAAGATAAACCCGGCGGATGACAAAATACAACATTTCTTTACATTCTTTCCACATCTACACAGCTACTTCTTTATTAATATCTCACGACTGCTTTTCGTGGCGTCATCTTTCTCTCCGCAGCTGTGTGTCCGTCCGTCCGTCTTGCCGTTGTCCCTTATTCCCCCTTTGCCTGGGTGTTGTCTTTGCGGGTGTACTAGCTTTTTCTTTTTCTTGTGCAGTTAACTGTATTTTCGCCTGCTGCCTGTTCCGTTCCCTCCGTTCATTATCGAGTTTTGTTGATTTGCAGATAGGTTGAAATCTTGAACCAAAAATATTCAAAGAATAGAAGTAGCATCACTCAGTCAAACGTTTCGGTCATATTGACCTCCACACGATTCTTAAGCAGGTGGTGCAATTCTCAACATTGAAATACGGTGTTTTGGCCGCACGCGCGCGCACGTGTACTAGTATATCCAACAGCGACGTCTGACGTCTGATACCCTGACCTGTATAGGTGCTAGCTTTCCTTTTGGTCTATCCAAGATCAA
Organism: Drechslerella dactyloides; assembly: GCA_020064725.1. Classification (NCBI taxonomy): domain Eukaryota; kingdom Fungi; phylum Ascomycota; class Orbiliomycetes; order Orbiliales; family Orbiliaceae; genus Drechslerella; species Drechslerella dactyloides. The sequence goes on from JAGTWJ010000017.1 coordinate 2,418,940, forward strand.
CGTGTAGAAGATCATTTAAATATATGAGATGATTGAGTATGCATGGATGAGTGATCGGTTCGATTGTAGATTGATATCGTGCTTGCATGCGGAATACAAGACTACAGACATGTCGACATACGTCCTAGAGTTTGCGGCTCTAGCTCTGTGTAAAATACAACAGTAGGCACCAACCACGACTTGACGCCACACGTATACTTGCACGCACCTAGGCGGGATATCGAAGCAAGAAGCATACAAAAATTGCGGACGCGTGATTGCAATACCAACTCAAACTACGTGTCATTGTATGTTGGGGAATTTCCACAAAATTGTCAACCGTACGTGCCAGTGTGCCACCACAATCAACCCGATTTCCAGGGGAGTTTAGTCCGGACGACCCGCATCATGATGCTACCATATATACGGCACTTTGTTATCCCCACGCGTTATCCTCGTGCGTCGGAATCCGCAGAACTATCCCCCTGAGATTTTTGTTGATGGCATGCACCCAAGCTGGGCCAGTCCAGATACAAAACCAGGAGAACTTAATTACTGATATATCGTAACTTATTTAATATCGTTTCCGCCAGCATACATTCGTCCTAGGTCTGCGAAGGATACAACCATCGATTCGACCAGTATTATCGACATGCTGGCCATTCCGCAATTTCTAGAACTTTTAGGGATCAATCTCCACGGCATACGAGTCACAGTGGAGTAAATTTCGTTAAATACTCCGGTGGATGATTTTAATATCCGGTTTGTTCCTAAACCAACCGGGCTACCAAGCCCTAGCCCAGCGAAGGTTGTATTCTTTTCAGCGTCATCCAAATTTTCGAATAGCATATCATGGCATCGAATGTTACTGGACTGACAGCGCCATGACACAGATTTGGATCGCCGGAACCAAGCTAACTGCAAGACGATACGATTCGTGCTGATAAAAGATGAACTCGAGTTTTGAAACTTTAAGGTACGGCAATCTGATTGACGAGCCTAGGTCGAGTGATAGATCCCCATTGGCGGTTAATTTGGAGGATGCTTTCTAAATTCTTTTGCTGACAATCCTGACACGAGCGCTCACGTATTCTTTGCATTGGAAGGATTTCTTAGCAAGGATGCTATTCAGATCATATATGCATAGAAGAAAGAGCTGACAATTAAACTTTGTCGACCCCAAGCACCGTATATAACATAACTGCTTTCTATTGTATGTCGAATGTTTGATAATATCGTTGACACAATCTAGAATATCCAATATCGCCCCTGACTGCTCAAATGGTCTTACAGTTATCAGTTGGAACGAACAGACTATGTGGGATGACATCCTCTTTACAGCTCATAAGGTTTCTACTGACGTGCCCGAGTTTCGACACGATACCACTCGTAGTTCTCATGATAGCAATAAAATAATGACAGGTTTCGATCGATTTGTCGTTTACCTGATAGCACGCGTATAAGAAACAGGTACCGCAACGCCTGTCGCGATATCACCTGCAAGCCTACAACATCCTGGTCGGTGAACCAGACTTTCCAATGTTCACGTGCACGAACACCTTATCCTAATGGACATTAGTACAGTACGTACGTGTGTAGTGACATATGTGCTTTTCGATCCATTTTTCATATCTTACTAAGTGCTATACCGACCTGAGGTAGAGCAATTTGGTATATTCTCTACATAACAATCGGCAAGCGGCTAAGATACATAATTGTACTGACCGCCAGGTTGCCAATCATATGATGAACCTAGGTCGCAATCATTGACAAGGCTTCGTGGGTATTGAAGTTGCGCAAAGCGGGGAGCTCGAAGATCCCAAAGACAGTATGTCAATCACAAAGAAGTGATTGCCTGTTTTTTTTCTAATACGAAGCTCCCGGCCGGGTTCCGCCGGGAGGTGCCAAATCTCCAAGCAATACTCATCCGTGGATTACATTGATAAAACATTTCGCCCACATGTTTAAGGCAAGTATTCTTTTCGTCGACCAAGATACACAGCCGGCTATTGTCGGCTCTACTCTAGAGTGAAACCCCTATATATACGCCGATGTACGAAGCAATCATCTATGTATTTGGACGCCGCTGCGCTGAGGATGTTTCGAATGACGTAGCAATATTGGATTCCGCCACTGGGCGCTGAAGCTCATACATTTGACAGGAAGGATTTGACAGGAAGGAGCTTGTCTTCGGACCGCATTTCCAACCTATGGTCGAAATAGGGTACGGAAGTGCACGTGGATATCTATGACTCTTGAGATCTAATCGAATCTCGATCAAGAGCTCGATCGGGCTCTCCGAAGTAGGCGCCAGAATGCCAAAGGTCTCACTTAAGCTTAAACATTATCAATCTCAGGTATCAGGATCCGACGCCTCAGTCGGGTACGTCTACCGGCGCGACGTCATATGTGGAAAGGCTGCATGCATGTATTGTCATATCGCCACCTAATATATAATGTTCTATACTATTCAATTCTGGGCACCGATGTTGCAGGTATGAATCGCGCGCATCGCTGTCGGATTCTTTCGAAACGGGAATAGGGCTGATGAATTGGCAGTCTGGTTTACGAGACAACTGATGAATGCAGCATGACAGAGGGTCTTCTACGCATGTGAGCTGTATCATATCAAGTCACAGTTAGCTAGCTCCGCCTGCATGCCATGCCATGTGGCCAGCACAAGCTTTTAGAAAGCTTAACGCTTTGTTTCCATGTTTCATGATGCGTCGAGCAGGCGCATTAGACCGTCAATGCGGCAGCCGGCCGAGTTTTCGGAGCTGGTAGCGCAGCGTATATGCAATGGACGCTAGATCCCCATCAGTGTGCGTCAAATCGCATGCGCAGGTTTCAGAAAACAATGCCTTGACGCACGAACGTTTAACGCTGCACGTCACGGGATCGAATGGCCGTTCAACATTTTGTATAGTTTAGCACGGCCACATATATGCACTGTCTACATACACCGCCCGTCATGTCATCTTGAAACGTACGCCTCGGCTGGCCCTACCAAGGGCGGTAATCCTGTCTCTCCGGACACACACAACAATGCCAGATACCAAGAGCCAGCATCCGAATATCCGCCAATTGCGGATCTCGATTACATCAGTGGATCCGTGGAACCCTTAATCGAGACTGGAACAGGCCAATGACGCCGCCTCCACACGGCTATATTCCCCGTTGTATGCACCCTCTGTTTTCACATCCCCCACAGTGCCGCAGGATAGTGGGTGTGCGTCTTTGACACGACACCTCTTCCACGCCAACGTCTGGAAGCAATGCATCCACCAATCAATGCGGCAGGCCCTAGGGCTTCCAAACTTGTGTAGCGCATGCAATAGTACCATCACGCTATAGCTGTTGGCCTCGTCTACGTTGCATCGGGCCACGGGGCCGCTGTGGACGAAGGTACCGGGTTTTCGAATTTCGACCTTACGCGACCGGCCTGGGATACCAACCAGTGCGAATCGATGACTAAGCTTGGTATTCGAGACTAGGCTAGCTTAGCTTCAGGCGAGTCGTGGCGTAGGGCTGAGGGATGGAATATGGATTCTCCGTTTACTCGTATCGAGGTGGGAAAGCGAGGCGGCGGGTGGGCTGGCTAGGGTGCATGTGTGATCTGCAGAGATCTAGATCCGTTGCGCGGTAGGAGTTATACGGATACACGATATATAATACCAAACCCACTTCATGGCCGGCACTATCTTGATTTATACAAACACAGCTGTTATTTTAACGCAGGGTAGATCATTGAGCTGCATTGTGCCGGAAAGAGCAATGCATGTTGGTGTGCGGAGGATTGTCGGTCTCCATAGACTCGATCTCCTGTAGATCGATAGATATATACTATACACAGCTAGATACATGTAGTCTCCTATGATGTTTACAATGCTGTGTGATATCAGAAAACTTCAAAGATGTAAGGATGTGCGGCAACCCTCCATGGCAGCACAGCACTGTAGCACAAAGTAATCAAGCTTTCCTGTGCCGTTCAGAATTCAAAGCCGAAATTCTACCCGAGATGCTCGAATTGAATCTAGCCCCTGCTCTTTATACCGTATACCAACTCGCCCGGCTGGTCTCCCAAAAACTACTATCACATCTTCCAGCTCCGCGGCGCGTTATCACAACTTAGGAATGTTAATCGTCAAGGGGAGCCAGAGAATGTGTGTTGCACAGGCATGCGTGCATGTTGTAATTTGCTACTGTGCGGCCAGCGCCTCACCATGGTCCCTTGCTTGCGGGCCTGGGTACTGTACATGTACCCACGCAACTAATCCCCGTTTGTTCAGGTACCTGTGTGTATACAGTTCCTATCACATACTCCTTTTACGCCCTAAGTAAGTATATACTCGATCAACATATGTGCTACGTGCGAGGTGGGCGGCACTGGAACCCCTGCTCTGTCGCCGGATCCGGCCATTTTTCTCGGGGTTCCTGGTCCAACTTGGAATCGTCATTGCGTTCCTCTGTGTCTATCTTTGAAACGTGGGATGGGCCTAATTGACTAGGAGGAAACCCTTGCAGACGGGATATATCCTCAGGCCTTGACCGGCTGGACCCTTTACAATATTACACTAGAGTATCCTCTCGATATTCGCCGTCGCCGGCACGGCTGGAGACCTTGCGGCGGTCGGACGAAAGCCTCCAGCCTGTCTAGTTGCTCGAAGGAAGCAGGTAACTTGTAGATATGGATATTTGATAGATGTTTATGGCTAAGGCCGACATTCCGTCCGGCCAACATTGTCTGCCGTGTCCAGCATTCCACAAAGACTCGGGACCACATATCGTGACTCCTCCTGAAACGGTTTAGCGAAGTCGAGAAATTCTCAAATTCCACCTGCCGGATCTACAAGTCCCCAGACGTATACGGCCAGCCTTTCATCATTTTGTTATTTTTTTTCTGTCCCCGCTGGAGAGTCGACAAAGACAAGCCTCTGCGGGATAGCTATACGTATATACTAGCCGCTTGGCTGACATGGGCAACATGCATCGGAATGCAGACCGTGGTTCTTCCGCGTGCCGCTTCGACGAAAATTTGAAGTGACGAAGCGAGGGAGGGAGGGTCAAAGGAGGGATTGGATCAAAAGTTCGGATTTGAAAAGGAATGTCGGTACGTACTGTCTACTATCTATGGACGCTGACACGGCAGCATCGTATGTATAGATACTAGATTGATATTTTGCTTGCACTCCGCTCCAGGCTAGCCCCACCGACGGTTTCTTAGCCCAGCTTGCTGTGCAGCTGTGGAGGTGCATGCCTATTTTTGATTTTGGGGGATGTCGCAGTTGGCGCCACGTTAAATTACTCCTTCTGAACAAGCTCTCTCCCTTGTGTCGCTGTCGTCTATAGTGGCCGTACGTACGTCGTTCCGTGTCGTCGACGGCGCTAGTGACAGGTCACTCTGGGTCGAGCTCTCTGCGATTCCCTTTTCTGGTCTGTGCGCCACTGGAGTTCTCGTTGTAGCTAGTGGGGCGGAGCGGAGACAGTTTGGCATACAGATTGACAGGTTGATAGATCGATGGATGGGTTCCTATACCAAGGCGATTTGATTCTCTATGATCTTTGGTGACCAGAACTTCCGCGATCAGATTGATGTCAAGGTGTAACTTTAGGGTGTCGAATGGAATGTTATGGAATGTAATATCATCATCATGCGTTGGTGTTATCCAATGAACCGAGCCTGATAATCCCAACTTTTTTCCACAACCTCAAAACAAGTTTCTCTACCTAATTAAGTTACGGAAATCACTGCCCTCGTCGCGTTCTGAGGTACATGTACATTCCGATATGCGACTTTCTCTCTTGCCTCTTCGAGTGGGGAAAGGGCACCACAACCCCAATGGCCGCCCACCTCACCGTCAGCCGTCCGTCTAATTTCGGCTTCGAGGTTTTATCCGCAAGAAGGTGTCATGATCACGTACGTATAGGTAAAGCTTGGCCTGCGCCTGGTTCACCGGCCGGCCGGCCGGCTGGGAGGCCGATGCATCGATTCAATGCCTCCACAGCCCAGATAGTTAGGCCCTCCCGACGCAATGTCGTATTATACCTTTGCATTGCACGGTAAGATCTTATCAAGTCAGCGAAGTTTGGGAGGACCCTTGGTCGTTTGCGCGCTTCCCTGTAGATACCTATATCGTACTTGTTTGTATCTGTAAATTTTTCGCAGGGCATGCATCTCATATCATGCAAAGAAGGCAAAGAAGGCTAGCCAGCAAGCAAGGCTCGAAAGAAAAACAAAGACCCATCGCTACATGCAATGCATCGAGAGGATCAAAAAAAAATGTTCCAAGACAGACAGGTGAAAAATTTCGTCCATGTGACCAATCGCAACCAACATGAGGAATTTAGAAACTGGGCGCCGCGCATACACATGTCACCGACACACTTGCTGCCTTTTCTCAAGCTTCCTTCCTTTCGGCTTGTTCTTCTTCTTTTTCGTTCTTTGTCGACATCGACGTAGACGGTCCGAGGCCGAGGCGGTACTCTTGAACTCCGGCTAACTAGCTTAGCTTGCGCTCTAGCTCAGGACCCGGCAGCGAGGCAGAAAGCCAACGGCCGTCCGGTTTAAGCATGAGAGCTCGAGAGAGCTCACAGAATCATCGAAACCTAACGTTCGCCACTACGCTAAATGTCTTGTCAGTCTGGAAATCTGGCCGGGAGACCCTTGCGGCTGCGGACCTGTGCGAAAAATACTTTAAATACCAGACTGGAAAAGAAAAGCAAAGAAAGGAAGAACGAAAAACCCTCGTTTATGCAAGTACCGCGAGCTGGACGCTGGTACATACATGGAAATCCATCCACCAAAGAAACTGAAGAGGAAGCCACCTCGGGAATGCGGTATGCAGATGCGAACCACGCAGCCTGGCAATAGCCCCATTGGCTGCGTTCCAACGTCATATCGAGAGATCTGAGAAACAATGAACAGGCATAGCTCTGTGCCCGAAGAATACGGACAGATCGTTACAAATATCATCTCGATGAGGCCTTTTTGAACTTCCTTCTCCTCGTTTTGCTTTAAATTTGGAATCAGCGAGTCAGCCAGCACTGCAGCTAGCTCACCTTGAACCGGGACCGGGGCCGTGGGGCCAGCCCCGCGAGATGCTCTTCGCTCTTGTTAATCGATAGCATACCATGCCCATGAATGTAGCTATGTTAAGCAGCAGGACCGCTGGTAGACTGGCGGACGAGCTGCCCCGCCTTAAAACTCGAAAGCTCAAGCTTCCCGTCGCCGACGGTGGGCCGAGCGTCGACTTGAGCTAGCGAGCTGGAAGACGAGACGAGCTCGATACCAAGCCTCGCAAACCTCTGTTGATCGGACAGGGCAGCAGAAAGCATGTAACGTATATTTTCCCTGCATCCGAGCGAAATCGCGACTATCACAGCCGCTCGATTGACTTTGTTTAGCTAAAATGAATAAGCATCCCGTAGCGGGCTGGAGCTATAGTTCGCTGCCAACTTTTTTTCAGGCTCCGGAATGCGAAAGAGCTCGAAGCTCGGATCCGGATGTCACGCCGTGAGCTGCACCGCACCTCGCCTCGATTCGCGCCTTGGTGAAACGTGTAAGACAACTCTGGGCAGGATGACATCAACGGCCGCGCGAGCCACCGGGCACAGCTCAGGTTTGCTGCCAACTGTTTCCGGGGTATAAATTCTTGCCGCAGGTCACCTGGGCGCATTCTCGGGGTTATCGCGACACTAGTCGGGCAATCTCGCGACGAGTTCTTGATGACAAGAGCACCAAACAAAAGTCTCTCCGATAGCAAAATGAATGTCGACGTTATGCGATGCAATGGGCAGGCATTGCACGGTCAGGCTGAACCCGCCAGTATCAAAAGGCAGGTCTTGTCTGGACCCGCTGCATGTGATCAAAGCGTTTGCTGTATCGGATTGAAAATCCTTCTGCCAGCTTGAACAATGAGAATGCCTGGTTTTTTTTTTCTTCTTCCAAAAAAAAATTAAAGCTTTTCTTCATCGCATGCACTGCGTTTTCGCATTCAGAAGGCGTGGTGGGATGGGGTCGGTTCGTAAGTCCTGCAGTTTGGTACGCTTACCGTATCCTTCTGCTCTTGCATGCATGAGAGTCTGGCCGCTGGAGCTAGCTGCCCACAGTGCATCGCACTCATAAATCAAAAATTCTCCCAGAAGACAAGCGATAATGTGATCTGGTAATATGCTGATATGATATAGCATAGAATGTAGGCATGCAAGGAATGTGGACTTGAAGGCAAAGACCCACCTCGAGATACTTTTGAAGCGATTCCACGCCGCTGCCACGCCGCGCGAACCGTCTATGGAAATATAATCGACCGTTCGACCCCCAAACAGGGGCATCCGGATAACCGCCAGTGCCCGCTGTGCATTTCTCAACAATGCTAGCTAGATTGCAAGCTCTAGCTCAAAGCTCGGTTTGAAGCTAAGCTCCAGGCTTGCGAATGAATGGCTGTCTATGCAGATTTGCCATTGTGTAATATTACATGCGTCGCTGCCTGCGAGATTGCCTCAAACGGGCAGCATTGATTCGCGGAATTCGCTCAGCTGGCGGCAATTAATACCTGGTATGCGTGCCCGATGGGAGAATGCAATGCATCCACCACGCCCGTTCAGCCTCGTAGACACATGATTTGGGCAGGGAAGCAAGCCTGCAAGTATATGCAGTATGAGTCCCAGCTTTGCAGCTCTGCGGGAGAATCGAAAATGGGGTGCAGCCGGTCGAAACGGGGCTCGCGTTCATCCTTTCGCTTTTCAAACTCGTGTCCCGACCCGGGCCCCGGCTGTCGACTTTTGACACCTTGTCAATGAGCTTGCAGCTCGCCAGCCCCCGATTGCGAACTGGCAGTGATTGTCGACACAATGCGTCGATGAATTCCCCGCACGGCGGCGGGCGACCAATGTGCAGATCAGCTGGGCGTTGGCTGGCAGAGGGCTTATAAGTTTCACCTCGCACTTAGGAGTTTGGATCCCCAGGTGGTGATCAGACCACCTCTGAGCTGTTCTCAGTTGTTCTTTGCAGGCACTTTGCGAAACATGATTTCGCCGCGGAAAACTTTTGCCATTCACAGAGGGGTAACTTATGATATCGCACATCTTGCAAAAAGGTACGTCGTGTGTATACGCGAGCGGTCCTCGGCAATTGTTATAGTCATAGGAATCCGGCTCATATGTAGCGTGGGATTGGGTTTGGAAAAAAATTAAGTGATGGAAGGCGGCTAGAAGAGGAATAGCCCGATGGCCGGAAGATGGGATGAGACAACCAAGCAGATAAGGATTCCCCGAGAGCTTTCTCAGGGAACAAAATCAGTGGAGCTCTTCACTTTTGACTTGTCGGCCTTCTCCACATGGCAGAAGAGTTGGACCAGGATGCTTTAACTTTCCTGCTTCTTGCGAACGCTGGTGGGTGGCAGAGAAGGTGGGGACGAGCCAGGAGCGTCTCCGATTCGCGTCAGATGCTCGAAGAGAGATAGAAAATAGCCTTGTCCTCGTTCCCATTTCCCGCCGCCATTAAGCTTCGTTCCGCATTGCCTGTGGAATGCGAGCTGATAGCTGGGTAGAGTTGAGCATGATCGCGGAATGAGTAATCGAGCAAGATGCACGGTAATGAGACAGCGCGAATTTCTAGCGCGTAGACGAAGCTGGGTTGGGGTAGAAGCACGAGCGTCGATTGTGCCATGCTGCAAGATACTCGTACAGGATGCGTTCGCTCGATTTCCCGCCGATGCTTGTTAATGATCTCGTGAGGTCGCTGTTTCTGGCGATTTCGATTTCATCCAGTGGCGTGGTACTTGGATAAACGGTAGGGTACAAACGAAGCTTGCAAGACGTGGTGGGGCTGGAATGCAGCTGCGGTGTGAGCGCTGACCAATGTCCAAGGCTTGCCAGGCCTCGCTCGGGCCATGCGAGGTATCACAATTGAGTATAATTTGGTGGTCCCGTAACATACTCTATTCGAAACGTACACATTCCGTGGGGAAGATTTCAATCGAGAGCAACAACGGCTCGAGAACTGGACTCCGCGAAAGCTTAAGGTGCACGGAGTATTCGTCCCTGAAGAACTTAGAGAGTATTCAAGTGAGGGGTTGTGCTTGTACGTAGATGGTCCTTATCGTGAGCTACACGCACACAGGGCTAAGGCAGGTACATCTATATCACTTTGGGGTGAGACTAAGTGTTGGTGCTAGCCCATGCATTGAGATATCATGAGGGCAATTGTACTGAAAAACCGGTGCTTGCTAATTGCAGACCTAGACGGGACCCGCGCACCTCGCACCTCCCTGCTTGTACTCGGTAACCACCCTGAACTCCTACCGAGGCTAGTGTGTGGGCGTAATTGGAAGGAGGGACAGCTGTCGGTTTCCCCCAATCAAGTCGTGGAGTCAAGACTATCTTACGAAATGTTCGGACGCAATTTGGTGCTAGTGCTAAATTTCCCCCCGCGACTACAATACCAGTCATGTCGGCGCGTTTTGCTTCCGATATAATTGACTTCGAGATACATGTACCTACTGAAGTGTATAGATGATTACTTTAACTTACTTAAGCTTAAGTATATAGTCAAGATAAAGAAACCTAAGTTGGCAATCGATAGAGGGCGTCGTCAAAGTAGACATCCAGATTGAGAAGCTGCTGATTCTGCGTGAATGAATGGAGAATGGGGTAATTGATATGGGGTAGCACAAAGCCTGCAAAGCAACGACGGCGTCCGACGCAGAAGTAAATACTGCTACGTGACGGGCGTGGTTGAGCATGAGTTTCGGAACCCCAGATCCAGTGCAGTGATGATGACTAAGGTACGATCGAAACTTGTAAGTATGCCGTCCAGTTCGCAAAATAGAAGCAGCAGGAGGCTATGTATCGCCACTCGTCGTCATAATCGAATTCTTGCTGGCGTGGAGGCCGAAAGGGTGCCGGCTGACTGGCATATCCCTCCGCTAACGTGAACCCATGCCAGGCAATGGCCCACCCAGACACACACCTCGCTCCCTCACACGCCTCGCGCCAAACAAGACATGCCCCTCCACATACCTTATTCGCTCCGCTGCCTTCTCTGGGGCGTCGCTGAGGGCTTCCTCCCGGCACCCCCAAGCTCGCCCACCCCGGTCACAGATGCATCCTGAGAATCTCAGATGATATAATCGCAACAGATCATCTCCAGCCGACAGAGGAAGAGCGGTGCTCCTTCCTTTTTGCCGCTTGGTGGACACAATCTTAAAGTCATGTCACCGGGCGAACGCTACGCCATACTCCGCACACGTAGCATGCACACGTCTACCGCCTCCTGCTAGTGCCCTTCCCGTGTAGGATGTACACCGCCAAGGCATCATTTATATAAGTGTACAGCGGTATCCGGCGCCGGATATCATCTCGAGACAGCCTTCCGGCATCCCGCCACAAGCCCTGCATTGCAGCGTCAACTGAATTCGAGACGAACACCGGCATCACGGCGAAGAAGAAAACAAAGCGGATTTCGTCTTGGTTATTATATCGCGGTCGAACTCGGACACCTTTGGGCATGGGCAATTTACCTTAGCTGCGGAAGCGAACCACCTTCCTGTTTATTCGTCGTCGGCACCAATCAGATCCCCAGAGCTAGCATTATCAGCTAGCCCTTTGGAATCTTATTACCCGTATACACGGACAGAAAAAAAAAGCGTCTCGTACATATCACGACAAGCTTTCGGATACTGGGGAGGGAAATAGCAACAAAAGCACGAACCAGGAAGTACACCAAAGATAGCCCGAGTACCTCCAAGTACACTTCCTGGCGGTGGTGGTCGTCGTTGTGCTGCACCCCATCCAATATATCCTGCAGCTTGCTTGCATATTACTCAGGCTGCTAGCAGAATTGCTCAGACGAAAGATTGCACTTTGCATTGCTTCATTCCAGATATTTGGCCAGGGCCTTCGATATAGGGCCCCCAATAGGTAATATTTCTCTCCCAGTCTGTTACTTTTGGTCTGTTATTTTTCTTCTTTCTCTTGCGCAGGGCCTGCAGGGTCTGGTTCGGCACATTTAGATACCCTGACCTACATGCCTGCCTGCTGCAGCTTGTCTTTCTCCATCGTCGCTTCCTCTCCCTGGGAGCTTGCTTGATCTGGCCTCGTACGTTTCCCAACATCCCTCTGCTCTCTTAATCTGTTGCTCCTCCCGCCGACTTTTTTTCAGGATCCTCTTCTCCATCTCTTCTTCCTCTCCCTCCCATCCCTCCCCGCCTTCTCCCCAGAATCCTTCTGCCCTCCAGGGTTTCTTAAGATCTAGAGATCGCTTCAGATCCTAGGTCGAATCTCGACATCAAGAAAACCTTCCTCCAAGGGTTTTCGGTCTACGGGTGCCACTTTATATCCCGTGGGCTCCCTTCTCTCGCCCCCCTTCAGTGTGTTTCCCGTTACAAAAACTTCGTTTCTCCAGACGACATCGACATCGTCCATTTTCTTTTTACGGATTACGACTTTCATGACTTTATTTTCTTCTGACTTGTTCGGATTGCAGCTGTAAAAGTTGCTATCAGGCAGCATAATCCACATCTTACTTTTTTTCTTTCTATTTTTTATTTTTCTGCTTTCCGTCGGCTTCCTCCAAGCCTTACTCATTACGGCATTGGCCCTCCCTCCTGACTCGATCATACAGATACTCCTCTCGCCCACGGCAGCACTATCGACCATCTCGCCATTTTCGCAAGTGCAACTAGTGCGAAGCGAAGGTGGTAGACGGACCAGCGTGTGAGGTTTCAGAGCTGTCTCCATCAGCAAAGGTATTATTAGTCCTTTCCCATCCGGATCCGATAGTTCTTTTTTTTTTTTTTTTTTCTTCCTTTTCCTTGCATGCCTCTATTGCCTGCCTGCTTGCGAGGGAGGGGAGGGGCGGTGCGCCGCCACCATATCACATCGTCAGCTCCACGGCAGACTCGGTTAGTCTGTTTGGTTCGCCCAGAAGGGCGACCCTGACCGCCTGGGAATTACAAGCTGCGGCGTTGAAACGCTGGGCGGTGTGAGGGCGTGTGAGTGGTGTTTAAGGCTGGTCGGCCGGTCGGCCATACCGTCAGTCGCATTCGAATCAGCCCGCCGTCTCCCTTTCCCCTCGTAATCAGATCGAGCCGAGTCGTCGATTCCCGTCGACTGGTTCGGCCCCTTGTCGGCCTGCGTGCAGGGACGTCCGTAAAATGCACAGCTGCGTGCACCGGGCATGACATCGACCTACATGACTTGCCGACATGCTGAGCCTGTCGACCATGTGCGGATGTGGGCAGATGGTGGTTGTAGTCTGAGATATCCCGTATACAGCCTGCTGAAAGAAGAAGGATATATACATTGACCCGTGGCTGCTGCCCGCTGCACCTGGTGCTCTGCTCTCGCCGACGGCCTGTCATCCCAACTCCACCACACCCACCACCTTCACACCACCACCACCACCTCTAACCACCACCACCACCATCAACCTCCTCCCATTCCTCCACACCCTCCTCGCATCTCTCCCAGCTGCTTACGCACCCCCGCTATCGTCGGAGACGAAAGCCGCTTACATACCTGCGTATTTTAAGTAATACGGTCGGACTCTTGCGGCCTCGCCTCGCTGTCGCCTGGGCCCTCTCCTGCTCGCAGCACAACCTCACACTGGCTGTGCCTGGACGTCATCTCCTTCCCCTCGATACCACATCTACAATAGGAGGACTGCTCACCACAGAGCAGGGAACTATTGTCGCTCTTCTCTCTCCCCTGAAGACCGGATTTTTCCCAGGAGGTACGGATTCCAATACCACTCGTTTTCCCCAGTTCCATGCATCATTCGATGCCGTTTAGTCCGTTGGCGAAAAATTACAAGTTTTCTGCGTACTAAAAGTAGCGGAACTCCTCGCTGCTGCTTGTTTGTTTCTCTGCATGTGGTAATCAAACGCAGTGCTCTGCTGCTGCTTCTGCCACTTCTTTACTTCGTTCATGCACTCGCTATTGGTCTGGAATTTTTTTCGGCGGAGCTGCTCTTGTCGCCTTGTGAGTGCGCTGCTGACTGGCATGGATGTAGTCAACCACCTCTTCGGAACACCGACTCTTCCCCTTCGTCGGAATTAACTTTTCGACATCCTTCACTCCTCCTTACAACTCGAAACCCGGGAACCTACGGACAACACCCGAATGTATCAGTAAGATGGATCGAGAGGACGGGTAAGAGCAGCAATACCGTGGCCATTCGTCGACGCTTGGCAACGGCCCTCTAATCTGCGTACGGAATGCGAACGACTAACCGTCTTGAATCTGCTTAGAAACTACTTCATCAAGCATTTGGCAACCTACATCAGGACCCATGAAAAGGCCCTGGCCAATGCTCTGCAACTCCAAGCCCGAAAACCCACCCACAGATCTGGCGATGGCCAGACGTCGCCTACCACCCATGCGCCGGCCACGAGCCCCTCGACATCGAGCGCGCTCGCCGCTGCGTTCTCAATGCCCTCCCTCTCCTTCACATCGCAGAACCTCAAACCGGCAAAGCTCGCTCTGACGCCTCACCACCTCTACTACCTCCTCGAGCGCTTCGATTCCCTCGGTATCTCCGTGGGCCCGATGAATGTCAGACTCGAAAACATCCATGCGGAGACGGCACCAGGAAACTACGTTTCATTCCTCGATTCCGCCCATCGCGCCCGTCGAACCAAGTCCACCGACGCCTTATCGATACACTCCGTTTCCTCCGTCAAGAGCGTCATGTCCGGCATGTCCTCCCTGTGGAACTCGTTCGGCTTAGGCTCCAGCTCGCTTTCGAAACAGGAAAAGAACAAGCAAGCCATCAACGCCGATCTTAAATACATCTATTCCGCTTTCACCAAGATACCCTGCCTCAAACTGTGCCCTGATCCCAAGGCTCGTTTGATCACTGGCTACGAGGAGTTTCCTTTCGATACGGCCGTGCCACTTCTTGCATTCAAGAACGTCACCGCCCTCGAAATCGTAGACCTTGATATCAGACAGTTCTTCGGATGGGATCAGATTGCCGAGAGGGTCAGGAGCTTGGTCGTCAAGCGTGCTTGTATTGAAGATCCGGCAGAGCTGCTTATCGCCATCGTTCTCGACGACATGGACAGGCGGAGGAGACGGTCCTCAAAGAATCAGACCTCCCCAATGAGCTGGTCTACACCCAGCCCAGGTCTGCCATTGAGCATCGACACCGGCTCTACGCCAGGTTCGCCTGGAAAGCAGAGCGCTGACGAACAGAGCACCAGCGTCGGCAGCACTGGTTCGACATTGCGTGATCGTTCCGCTGTCAATCGGCCTGCCTCGCGAAACAGAGATCGGGATAGTAGCAACTCCCCAACTCGCCCCACCAGCTCTCGTAGCAGCTCTACTGCAAACACCACGAACCATCATGGCCACCACGGCCACAAGTCGCACAGGATGCGCCGATCCGACTCTGGCAGTAGCCGCGCCTCGTCCAACGGCACAAGCCAGTACAACTCAACCACTCAGAGCATCAGCCTTATGGGAACCCTCCCCTCCACAAAGTGGCGGTTCTTGCGCCATCTCTCCCTCTCCGATAACTCACTGACCTCTATCTCCTTCGCTTCCCTCGCTCCTCTCGCTAACTCTCTCACCTCTCTCGATCTATCCTCGAACCTTTTCCTCGCTGTCCCAGATGCCCTCTCCACCCTCACTGCACTCCGCGCCCTCAATCTCTCCAACAACATGATCGACTCTCTCCATTCCCTCACTCGCCATCCTCTTCCCGCTATCACTGCCCTTAACCTCCGTGGAAATCGCCTGCAGTCTCTTGCTGGAATCGAGAGACTCCCTTCTCTTGAGCGTCTTGACTTGCGAGAAAATAGACTTACCGACCCGACTGAACTTGCACGATTGACCACCGCGCCCAACTTCAGAGAGGTTTGGATCTACCCAAATCCCTTCGTCCGAACCCACAACTCCAGCTACCGAGTCACCATCTTCAACCTCTTCCGCAAGACTCCTGGATTCACAGAGGATATCAGCATCGATGCACAGGGCCCGGGAATGATGGAGAGGAGACAGCTGGTGGAGCGCGCTGCTGAGCCGATTCCTGTTCCCGTCGTCCGGCCAGTTGCGAGCGCCCCTCCCCCGCGCGAAATAGTACGACCTGTCGAGACCCGCCAACCACCCCCTTATCATAGCCGGACACACTCTGAAAAGGGAACTTTGATCACAACGAAGCCAACTGACGACCTGGCTCGTGCCCGTAAGAAAGGAACCAAACGTCGCGTTGTAGAACTCAGCAAAGGCGATAGCGGTTCCGAGATCTTCGCTGCCGCGGATCGCGCACCCACACTCTCACCCACCGAATTCCGCCGTCAAACCACCGCACCCGTCATGCCTACCTACCAAAGTCGTCCCCAGTTTCCCGCATCGCCTCCCTCTCCTCCAACCTCGATACGCCAGCGCGACACTATCAGCATAGATGCCGAGACGCCACCAACTCCACCTGCCAAAGACATCACTCTTTCTCCCAATATCACACCCGGCGAAAACTGGACCCTCAAGGGCGACGAATATAAGAAAAAGGTAGAACTGATGAAGACGGAGCTGGGTAATGGATGGCTGAGTGCCCTCGCGGACGAGCGCTGGAATAACAACCCAGAGCCTGCGCGAAGCCCACCTAAGGGTGATGCTCCTCGGATCTAATCCATCCCACGCTACTATGTTCGATCTACTCTCCTCCATATCACAGCCCTTCAAACATCTCACCTCGTGTCCCGCACCGTACCTCCGCAATAACGAATCTCGGTTCAATTTTGCGCAACTAACGGCCATTATACCCATTTCCCTGGCGGATTCATTGTACGATAATGTTGATGCTTTTCTTCTGCTCAAAAAATACTTTCATCGAGCCTTTTTGGTCGGGCTACCTTTTTTTTTTTTTTTTTGGATACTTTCAATTGTTCTTTCTTTTAATACATTGTATGAAATGATGATGTATTATCATTTTTCTTTTCTTTTTCATTCGAGCATCTTTGCATACTCTTTTATTATCACTTTTCTTGCACAGCATTTGGATTTTGTCCTTTTACATCTCTCGCTATACCTGTTCTTGCATGATTCCCTTTCGGGTGGTAATCACATTGGGCTATGTTGATGCTTTTTCTGTTCTTTGTGTTTACTCGGGCGTTATGTTCTTCTTTCCGAATTGATATTTCGATTTTTTGATATTCCTCACTCTCCGCGTTTTTCTTTACCGGGATGCGATAGAATTTCCAGTGCTTTTCTTTTAATGCTATTCTTTAATACACCAGCTGCAAAAGGAGCGAAGGTTTTTCAGATCTCGAGGTTGTTTCCTTGCATATTTTCTCCTAATTCATTGGCTTTCTTCATTTCTTTTTTGTTCAGCAGCATCAAAGAGCGGATGGTGGATTGTGATAGCTAGCGCAAGCAAGATTTGGAGAAGCGGATCTTCGTTCTTTCTTTTCTTTCTTTCTTGGGAAATACAATACTTCATCTTTTTCTGTCAACCTGCCGGTCGACATCGCCGTCCATATTCAGCGCTACAGCCTTCCAAGGCCAGCTGCAACTGCGTGCACGAAAAATTTTAAACCTACCAATAGTTACATATATCACAGCGGTACCTTTTTCCTTACAAATGCCTTGGAGGGCAGCGAGTCGGAACAGGGTCGGAATCGCAGTGATAAGAAGAACGCCAAAAGACGCGACGTACCGTAGATCTGCGTGTGATTCGGGCTGCATAGGTGCGAGGGAAGAAGTAGTATACACCCACGCTTTCTTTTTCCCAATCTTTCCCTATTTCCCTTCCTCACTTGGGTAGGCAGCAGATGCGGCAGACGAAGGGGGGGGACCACATCAAGCTGAAGATTTCAAAGTGTAGGGTTACGTCCCTCAATATGTTTGTGTATCTGCACGGAATCGCATGAGCGTGGCGTCCAATCGCAGGGTGCATGAGCGCTGCAGATGCCTGTATCATGCAGATATGCAAGCCGAGGTGTCTGCTAGAGGCCTGTCAAGTTTTCCTGATCAGAGACCCAGCTATGTGCATGCATATCCATCCATCCATCCATCCATGATTACATTCTCCCGGTGGACGATGCAGCGCAGTGCAGACGGCGTGCCCGTCGTCGCTTTCGGGGTTGCACAACTTGCGCAGCCGCATTTCTGTTTCTTATTTAATTCCCTTGCTGTATTTCTTTTTCTTCTTCTCCTCCCTTGCCATCCATGGGTTTAGGAGGGAGCGGATGCCTGGCTGCCGTGGCTGCACAGTCGGCTGTTTTCCTTGTTCTGGGGAAAATTCTAGTTTATGCAGCACGGCAGCATTAGAGGAAGGGAGGGGGGTGAGGGACATTTTGTTCTTTTCTGGCTGACCGACACGGCCCGCGAGTGGTGTATGTGATCCGTGCAGGTGGTATCGAATGAGCGCTGGAGGTGGAAGGAATAGAATCCGGGCGAGGGAGGCTTGCGATTGGACGGGCGAGGGGTCTGCATATGACCGTCGATCTGCGATCTTAGTGTGGGGGCTGTAGCGAGGCGGCGTCATGGGGTCGATTTAGCTTACTAGGTGCTCGAGTTTGTCAGTTTAACATCTACAAGGCGGAAATAATTCAACTTCCTCACCGATTTATCACGCTATAAGTATACGCGTATACGAATCTGGTTGGAGGCAGCCAGGACCGGGGTTTACCGTAGCTCAGGTGCGGAGAAGCTTAAGTCGAGGTCAGCCGAGCCGGTGACCAGCCGGGCCAGTTACCAAGTCAGGGATTTATGGGATATCGAGTATCGCAATGTAGCAATTAAATGCATCCCAAGAGCTTATAGTCAGCCTCGAAGTGTTATTTAATGTATCGGTATACTATCATCCGATTAACCGATCCTGGGACCGGATTTACAAGTCAGGATAACAACGGTAGACATACTATCCCATGCCCATGAGATGCCTAGGCACTTGGTCGAAGTCGCGACGGGAGCTACGAGCTAGTTTCGATATAAGCGTCGCTATTACCTAATAATTTAGCCACCAGCACGTCCGCAGTGCGCCTCGAACCGAACGGTCAGTCAGTCATCTGCCACCCAGTAAGATAACCCATGCATGTCATATCGCGTCGACCTCGGCCGGTATAGTGCGCATGCGACGAGATCGATCCGGCTAGTTAGGCAGTCAGACAGGCAGGCAGGCCGGTCAAATTAAACATCGATCCATGGTGCACGGCCGCGGGACCTGCAGTAGTATAGTCAGGTCGAAGTCGGCCGGAGGTAAGTTAGCGAAGTTGTAACGTTAGCGACGTTGGTTAGTCAGGATCGTGATTTCGCTGGAAGCGGCTAACCTTGACTCGTGATGTGCGTATTCGGATTCGAAGTGCGCGGTTGTGCGCAGGTTTGGGCATGCGCTCGTCGTTCTTGGTTAGCCGCCTGGTTCGACTGTCACGTTAGGATAGTCACCTCGATTTATACATATTCACGGCGACGTTATGGAATTTCGGCTATTTTGCGGCCCGAGAGGTCATATTGTTAATTCACGGGTTTATGGAGTCGACTGTCCTTGCTGATTTCGAGATTAATAATATATCCAGCCTCGATTCTACAGAATTCACTTGATCATGATGAGGCATATATTAACGTGTTTACGAGCAGGGGCTGCGTGACGAGATCCAATGACAACAATCTCGATCTCGGTCTAATTAAACCCTCGATATATCGTTGCTTTTATTCTACGATGCTATAGATTATAAAGGTATATATAACGATAATTCTGAACGCCCATATCTCATCATGTACCCCCCGCGCACAGAATACCAAGTAGGTACAGATGGCTGGATATAAGTTCACAGGCACGCACGATCGATCGGCTCCCAGTTCGCATCACAATTTAATTGTAAGATCGATTACGATACTACTTTGGCATCTATCTTACAATGACAGCTCTCACACCGTCGAGTAGATATATGTTTGTACTATATCTGGACATGCTCTCAAATGAATAGACACTGTATATAGCTAGACCTCGGCCCTACCTCACATCGTGGACTAATTCAAATATATTGATAATAACATGAGAAGTGGATGCCGCGCCTTCGGTTTGATTCGATCAAGTTCAAATCAAACTATCTTGTCCAGAGTTGAAATTAATCATAGAATAATACCATCAGATAAATACAATGGCTCCTCTAATTGATTCGACAAGACGTAATTGATAGGAACTAGTGGGAAGCTCGATTCGATGGCGCAAACTCGTGCCGCGTATAGGAACGTTCGAACGTTAAGTGCTTACTCAGAAAGAGGTCACTCGAATTATACATCACGATTCTTTACAGTAGTGCTATAAAGACATTTGTACTTCTGGGATCTGCTATCATACCCTCCGTAAATTCATAAGGAATTAGCTTAAGAAACCAATCCGTATCCTATACAGAGTGGTTGATCAGGAGTAGAGAGATCTTGGTGTTACCGATTACCATGCAGTATATTTTGCCCGAAAATTTCGAGATAAATGTGCTCCAACTGCGTGCACCTCTTATTTAAGCCAGCATATTGATTCCTTAGATGGGTAGCATGAAAATACTCGCCTTCCATGTACATTCAGGCTTAAAGCTATTTCAATTTCCTATATTACCCGATGTTGCCGTATGGAAGTTGATATATCCGCTACATCTATCGGCCACAGCAGCTGCGTAATATTTTTCATCAACCAATACTGCTACAGGATAATGCATTGATAGCCAGATGAGAAGGCTGCAACCACGATCCTCGTCAATCTTGACCATAAATTCGCAGGTATATATTGATCTGTGGCGTCAATCTAGGATCATGCGAAGATATCACACCCGGCACTCTAGCTATCCAGCTATCCACCAGACCGTATCGTCCTCTGGTTCGATTCGATAACATGATATCTCGGCCAAAGACTGATTGATATATCGAAAATACGCCAGAAGTCGTAAAATGCACGTGGCGTAACAGATGTTAAAAAAAGTAAAATTTTGACTGATCTTGCCGCAGCAGATGCGTGGATGCAGTGCCGCACGATCTCAAGTCGAACAATAAACTCTCACTAAGTATCAGTGCATGCGTCTAGTCTGTTTACGATATATCTGAGCTGGCTAGACCTTGAAGCCACCAGCTAATTTCAGAGTAAAGATCGAGAGCTGTCTAATTAGCGCAGTGATCGTCATCTATATACTTCTATATAGAAAATATCTTTGTATATCGAGTGCTGACACTCAAATATCTATGACACGCGCCGGCTAACTGTAATATTGATAGTATTGTCATTAAATGAAAGACGGAGCCGGACATCTTTACCGGGGCACAATATTCTAGCCCAGCCACGTAGGTCTTTAATACACATATATATACGCATCACGATGGTGGTGAGTTGGCGGAGCTGCGCTTCGGTGTGCAGTCGGAATTCCAGTGATATCATGATATCACAGCTTATGAAATGAAAATTGCATTTTACCATATTCTCGCTATGTAACTGGCTTGTTGTCGCCAATTGATCGCTCGTCTGTAGCTCATTCATGTAAAGAAATAGCTCAGCTATCGTCATCAAACATCGCCATCGATATATTCCCGGAGATATGTCGATATAGTTGATAATGCTCTCCTTCACTCGTCAGGATCTGGGGACCTAATCCCTCAAGTCAATTTCCTATCGAACGGACTGGTTGGTTGAGCTGCAAGTCAATCTAAATAGCTCGTGCGCTTGGTATTCCCCATGCACCACCGTCTTCAAGCCTTGCAACTCGCGTAGCTGGCAACAGTAATCCATGATTTCCGATTAGTGAATAGCAATGTTTTTGAGTAAGACAACATGTTGCAATACACAGATATTTGTCCTACCTCAATGGTGTCGTAGAAGCTGAATATCTGCCTGAGCACCTCACGAGTCGGACTACCGCTAATTCTACAACCCTCTCCGATGCGGCGAAATATCTACACTTGTGAGAATATACTGTGGTCATCTGTGGTTTGCTCTGCTGTTGCAGGCCACGTTCGTGGCCCTCGGCGCTCTGGCTTCAGACTAGTCATTTTCCAAGCTGTAGGTTATTTGATCCACAGAGCTGCGCGAAAATGTCTCGCCATCGAGGGTATATACATATAAATTCGACATTTCTTCGAGACAGTCGATTGATTGGTTCATCGATAGTGGATGGACAAAAGATAAATGAATTATGATAAACTCCGCGTGAGCGGTGAGTGAGCTCTATTGGGTGCGAGGTTGAGAACCCGAAAACCAAAAAGATTGAACTAGAAGCAGTTTCGGCGACGAGATATCGATTCCGGGGGAAGAGTTACGGCCACTATAGCTATGTTTTATTGTGAGTCTGTTACGGTTTATAGTACCAAGACTGCTGTACTAGTTTACAGCTTCCACGATCCGCAAAGCCCGAGAAGTTCTGCTAGTTGTATGCGTTTAGCTTTTTGGCTGATAAGTGTGATCGATATCTGCCAGCCAGTCAGGTCAGTCTTGTTTACATACTACACCATATGAAGCAAGGACCTTCGCTGATATACAATTTGGCTATAAAGCTAGACCGCCTGAACGAAGGGCTAAATTCGAACATACTAAATTACCCCAGCTGGCTTTACAAAATCATCCATGGAACTTACGAAGTGATGGATGCGCCGGCTGATAAACATAACCAATATGCTTATATGCTGATCAAATTAGTTGTCGTGCTGTCAGGCCGCGTGTCTAATCGGCAAAGGAAATGGGTGTAGACTATCTTCGGGCTTAATTTAGATATTAAAACCCCTGTTATATGCAGCACCTATATATGTACAGAC
This sequence comes from Drechslerella dactyloides, assembly GCA_020064725.1. Lineage (NCBI taxonomy): Eukaryota > Fungi > Ascomycota > Orbiliomycetes > Orbiliales > Orbiliaceae > Drechslerella > Drechslerella dactyloides. The sequence continues at coordinate 2,441,653 of JAGTWJ010000017.1, forward strand.
AGACTAAGTCTTTAAAAGCCCCTCAGACAGTCAGTTATCGATATGTCATGATGCATTAGTGCTGTTTCATCGTTCGAGTATCAATCGATGCAATTTTGCAAGTACTTGTGTTACAACTCGATCGGGGGGGTATCGGTGAAGATATGAAGCTGGCGTGGCTGACAATGGATAATACGCCGTAATGTAACTCTTGTTGATAGCACAGCAACCCCATCGGGGAGGATTGCGTCGATAGTATACGCGAAGGACTGGCCCGTTTATTCTATAATTCAACGTTGCTGGCGAGCAGTGAACTGCCAGTTCGGGGGCAGTTGCATATATCTCGGATAACTCCAAGGTAAATGTTGAAAACAGGCATGAGTTGCGTATCGGTGATCTAGATGTCTGTGAGGTACGCTTGTAATTACGTAGAGTTATTAAGGTTGAGGGAGATACTACGTAGTCGTTGCCGAACCCAGTCAGATACGCGCGTCCAGATCGAAATTATGTATATATTCTATATTTAGCTGCACACAAGATTGCAGAAACGCAAAATTTAAAAGAATATTGGGGACCGTATATAAACGAACATCTCGAGATTCAATCTTTACGGCAAGGTGCCTGGACATTTCAACTCGCTGGATGCTCTTGATACGCCGCAGGTCAAGACGCTGTGTGTTGGGTATTGTTGCATTTCAAACAGCAGCAGGGATCACCTGACGGGTTCCCGAATCGAGGAAATGCGCTCCAATGCAATGCGCAATGCATGCAGTCGATGCAATCAACCCAATCAACCTGATCATCGATTATTCATACAGGAGCTATCTGTCACGAGGGCGGTCATCAAAGCTGGGGCTCGGAGGCTCCGCGGCAAATGTGACCTAGTCCTCGTCTTTCCTCAGACAGCTCATTTTCTTCCTCGTTCTAACGATGTCGATTATAATGCCGGTACGGATCTGAGATCCAGATTTTTACGTTACTAGAATGTGAAGGTATACGTATTATATTACATTAGACCCTTAAGCTCAGCTACAGCTCTGTGTTCGCGGATATGCCTAGCTCTCCGTCAGGATTATGAAGCTGCAAAAGTGGCAGCTCAGGCGTCCATGCTGTCCACGGGACGCATCCTTCCGTCGTACTAACATACAGCCCTGTGCACGAAAAAAAAAGAAGGGTTCAAGATAGGCAGCTAGCTTATATATACTTGTACTAGCCACCAAGTCACGCCGCGCTGTGCATACCGGTCGCAGAGCAGGACCGTACCACCATGCATGCCATGCGTACATATTCCCATGTCGATTTCCAATGCGAAAGTGACAAACGGTGCATATTGCGGACAGTTGGATCCTGACCGAGTGGCGTTTGGATTAAAATTTGATATGGGATTCTCGTGTCGAGGCGACGTCGACCCTGGTCCTTGCAATCAAGGTATGGAGCTTTCGCCAACGGGTGACTTTTGTTCAATAGGTTTGATATTGGGCATCTTTGGGAATTTAAGCTGGGTGCTGTACATTGTTGGAGGTAGATGTACCGGAGCTAGCAGACCCGATTTTTGAAATGCTGTCGATACTTGGATATATTCCTTGTTCGGTCCGCGATGTCCACCGAGGAGCGACGGAGAGGCGGCTGCGAGTTTTTAAATCCGCAGGTAATAATGGCTTGACGTAACGTGTAGCCCGGCCGTGGAAAGATCCACACGAGTTAACTGCCGTCTGCGGGCACGCTCGTAATTAAACAGCTGTTAGTGGAGCTGCATTAATAATTATACTATTCTATGAATAGAAATAAGTATCCGTGACCTCGAGTCCCTGCAGTGGTTTGTATTCGACGCAAACCGTAAGGCATCGACGGCAAGCTATAGCTAAGGGTAAGTGAATGAGTCGAATGATCGATATGGAAATTGGCTTCTTTATCCGAGCATTCATCCTGGCATCGATGCTACGTTCATCCACGCTGCAGAACCGCAGATATGCATCATTCTTGCGCGAGAATTGAAAGTCACCGCTTGGTGACCACGGCCGTGCAATCGGCCGGGTGGAGTTGACGTTGGGCTCCGAGGCCCACCGGCCACCGATCGAAAAATATATTCCTTGGCGCAGCCCTTTCCCGATACGATGAACCACCAAATGATCGGACTAGAAAATTTAAACGTTGGTGGCTTTCTCCACTTGCTTTCCTATTGCTACCTAAGTGTCCGAAGATATCATGATATATTGGAGAGTGATATTATATCAACGATATTGATATCAGAGCTAAAGACTCGATTGGGAGAGAGTGCGGTACTAAGTCGCCGTGTGGTCTTATCAGTATACTTAGTTAGCTTAGCAGAGTACGGTCCTTGTTGAATAGCTGGTCAGTTCTGGTACTGGAGCTGGGGTACCGTGTGAAGGCGCATTTTGCATTTGTCGTGGCTATTATTAAGACCTAGCTTGGTTTAATTACAGGCGTCGAGCAGACGTCGAGTAAAATTTCCGTTGGAAGAAGAGGAGACGGCGTCCGTTTGACCGACAGATCAAACGTCGCTCCACCGTCATCCGCATCGCCCAAGCCGGCTATGTCGACAGCCAGCGTGATCCCTCCACAACATTACTAACATCACACCCCTCCGCCACTCAATCCCAAACATCAACCTCCACCTCTACCGCTGGTCCAGACCCCATCAGCCCCAAGAACCGTTCGCGATCCAGCAAACCGATATCAATCCATCTGTCCGCTAGTCCTTTCAACCTACTTACTTGTAAACCCAATTTCCTGCACCCACCACCAACTCCCATCCCTGGACGAGAGGTCCCTCGCGTAACGCGTTAAACGTGCCCGCGGACATCCGGCCCAGCGCTCCAATTGCAATCCGACCTTCGAGCGTCGCGCCACAGGTGTAAGTCTGCACTTCGTACCATGTTTCCAATTCTCAACCGGATTCCCCAGCCCAATCCAACCCAGAACTATGACCTCGAGTTAGCATCCGTCGAGGCTAGCTCTCCAATGGCGACAGCCGTCGTGTCTACACGCACGTCAAGCGCAAACTAGCTAGCCAGAGCTATGGATATCTATAGACAGCTGCGCAGCTGCAGCTCGATGCTGTCTGCCAGGTTTCGCAATTGGGCACGCTAGAGCTACAGCTACAGCTACAGCTACACGGCAGATGATCTCGATTTCTGGATGTATGTCAGTATGCATGAATGCGTGCCTACGTATGCATATGTGCTTATGTGTCTGCGGTCTCCGTCGTGGCCAATGCCGACTCGATCGGATGGCAATCGCAATTGGCCTGACGGCGGGGCGAGCGCGAGTGCAAGCTTAGCTGGCCTTGCGTATCAGATCATCCGCCAGGAGGTGCAATTTCTTCCCATCGCGCCTGCTTCGGGCGTGGGCAGCCTGGACGAGGCCGGGCCAGTCCCGCAGAGGGCTAGCTGGGCTAGGGCAAATGGCACAGCTGGATCTAATCGTTCGCGTTCGAGACCGGTTGGTTAGCGGCAGTCAGCTGGGGAGCACGAGCAGCTTCGACTCTGGTCGTGTATCTCGTGCGAACACGGTTGTCTGTTGGCGTTCATTTCATTTCATTCGATCCCTCGTGTGCTATATAACCAATTCTCCCCAGACGTCACGTAACACATTCCACATCGCATCATCTCCATCGTCGGAGACCTCTCACACACACGTCCCTCCGTCTACACGCATCTCGTATCAGGTATACTAGCTTCACCCGCCGCCTACAGCCACCCCGGCTGTCGAGTCGTCTACCTCGAGCTTGAACTCCCTCCCATCGCCCGTCGCGTCCTGGACTGCCAAACACCAGTCGTTTGACCCCTATTCTGGCGGCCTGCACAGTTTGCTTACGATACTTTCCGCTTTGCCCTGCTCTCGCCTCATGCTGCCCGGCTTAGCCTGTGCACCCTCATAAAGATAGTTTTCCCTCTCGCCCGCTGCTGCTCCAAGCAAGAACCTTCTCCGGGAAACCGCTGCTGCTGTGGAATCCATTCGATAGTGGTGCTACTGCTGTATAAATCCTTTCGCATCCATCCGCACACGTACTGCACATTCACACATCATCATTCTATCCGCTCGATCGCTAGATCTCCCGCTGACACCTGCCCGCCACGCAAGCAAAGCAAGCAAGCATTCCTCCTCCCTGCCTTCCTGCTCGCCAGGCCATCGCCAACTTCCGAAGCTGCCCGCGACCGAACGTGTCCCCTCGGCCTGAGTTCAACCGGGCCTCGCAGAACCGACCAGAAGCCGTTGGGTAGACAGCCCTCGCAGAACACACGGCCATTTTGGACACCTGGTTTCAGCACCGTCCGGCTCCAGCATCCTGCAAGACCGTCCTCGCACCCGCATAATCACAAAGCGGCGCTGCCCTTCCCACGGGAATAATCGAATCACACGAACAAAGACGAGCTCTGCACACCGAGCGGCCCAGCGAGGATCAAAGCTCGACGCCCGCCGGCCAGCCAATCCGCCTGTGTGAAATTTCGCCCGCCGACACCCAAACAACAACAACCGTCCCCGTTCCTTTTCCCCAGCAGAAATTTGCCATCTCAAACCGGCTGCTGCCTCTCTTCCTCCTTCTCCGCATCTGACCCGACCCGGCTCGAAAATCAGCCCAGCAAAATAAAGAAAAAAAGACCAGAACGCCCGTCCAATCGCCGCTACCCATCCGCAGACGCCCAAAGCAGCCTCCGTTGCCCGTCAACCGCCCCGTCTGCCGCATCGCTACCCATCGCCCGCGTAATTTTTCACCTCGCCATCAACCGCAACCCGAGCGAAACCCCCACGAGCCCTCTTCCTCCTCCCCCTTCTCCCCTTCGACCTTCCGCCGCAAACGATATCATTCGAGGAATCCCTGTCTGCAGAGCGTCCGACTAGATCTCGCACCCATCGCGTTCTCCTTTTCTCTCCTCCCGCCTAAAAGTTTTCTTTCTTCCTCGGTCCATAGTGCATTCGCAGCAGTTGGTCGTACAGTAACTAGGTATGCTCAAGATCCTTCTTCCGCCTTCCACCATCCCGTCGCGCCTGTCGGCATAACCAGCGTCCCTACGGCATCCGATTTCTAATCACGTAGACACGATTCTAGTTCCGTTCGAACCTTCTCCAAGCGCCGACTTCATATCTACCAACGGGTCTACTCACCCACCCGCAAGGAACACCACTTCACCTCCCACCACAATAGTTCCTCTCGCCTCCATCGTCTCCTAAACTCGTCGTTCGCTCCCCTCTCTGCCACTCCTTTGGTCGTTTTTGCTTTCAGTTTGTTTCTTTAGTTTGGTGTTTGCCTGTCCGTTTCTCCGACCCTCGTCTTTCGCAAAGTCTCTCTCGCGTGCCTCGTTGCCGTTGCCATTGCGATGGCGGATCAAGCCGATGTGGATCTCGATTCCATCATCGATCGTTTATTGGAAGTGAGGGGAAGCCGGCCTGGGAAGCAGGTTCAATTGCTGGAGACGGAGATCCGATTCCTTTGCACGAAGGCTCGTGAAATTTTCATCTCTCAGCCGATTCTACTGGAGTTGGAAGCTCCCATAAAGGTATGTCGATGAGAAGAAACACGGTGGAATGATTCAAAGCTGATCGCGTGTCATTGTGATAGATATGCGGTGACATCCACGGCCAGTACTACGATCTCCTCCGCCTGTTCGAATACGGCGGCTTCCCGCCGGAGGCGAACTACCTCTTCTTGGGCGACTATGTCGACCGAGGAAAGCAGTCCCTTGAGACCATCTGCCTGCTCCTCGCGTACAAGATCAAATACCCGGAGAACTTTTTTATCCTCCGCGGCAACCACGAATGCGCGTCCATCAACCGCATCTACGGCTTCTACGACGAGTGCAAGCGGCGCTATAACATCAAGCTTTGGAAGACTTTTACGGATTGCTTCAACTGCCTTCCGATCGCTGCGATCATTGATGAGAAGATTTTCACCATGCACGGAGGACTGTCACCGGATCTTAATTCGATGGAGCAAATCCGACGTGTCATGCGTCCAACTGACGTAAGAGCTCGCTCCACGTATCGCTGGAGCTCATACGCTAACCTAACACAATTTTTTTCAATTTCTCTGCTCCCAGATCCCTGATTGCGGCCTCCTTTGCGACCTCCTCTGGTCCGACCCGGACAAGGACATCACCGGCTGGAGCGAGAATGACCGTGGCGTGTCCTTCACCTTTGGACCTGATGTTGTCTCCAGGTTCCTGCAGAAGCACGACATGGACCTTATCTGCAGAGCTCATCAGGTCGTGGAGGACGGATACGAGTTCTTCTCCAAGCGCCAATTGGTGACCTTGTTCTCAGCTCCGAACTACTGCGGTGAATTCGATAACGCGGGCGCTATGATGAGCGTAGACGAGAGCTTGTTGTGCTCTTTCCAGGTGCGTTCTACCTCGCATCTCAGGTTACCCCAGAAAAACCCACGTGGCTAATGTGTGCTCGTTGAACAGATTCTGAAGCCGGCGGAGAAAAAACAAAAGTACGTATACGGAGGTCTTGGACAAGGCAGGCCGGTAACACCACCACGAAAGCAGAAGAAAAAATAACCCGTTTACGAACCGATCCACCCGATTCGACTGATTACGGCAAACGACGGCAACCACTCGAGACGATGCGAACTCCCCACCCCGAAAGCCATGAGCGAGCGAGACGACCCCCCAATTTTACGTTCTACACGCCCTTCGATTCTCTCCTTCACAACTTTTCGAAAGCGTCACGATCTATGGAAAATGCGCGGATTTTCAGGATTCGGATATCTTTTTTCTTCTTTCTCCTAAAGTGACGATACGTCTTTTTTGTTCCTTTCTTGTTTACCGAAACCGCCTTTTGCCTCCTCTTTGTTCTATGATGGAAAAAGCGAGCAGAGTCGTACCGGAAAATTTACTAGCACAGACTTTGTTCCCTCTTGTGACAAGAAAAGAAAAGAAAGCAAAAACGCAAAAGCAAAAGACAATATAACGCCGTGACTATATTATTCATTCCTGTGGGCCGGGACTTTTTTCCATAACGTGTGCTGACGACTTGTTATTATTATTACTACTACAATTCAAATACTACTATTCTTGCGATTGCGCTTTTTTAAAAACATTTTTCTGTGCACACTTCGATGCTGTCCCTAACCTTTTTCTTCTTCTCTCTTCTCGCTATCTTTTCGATTCTAAGACTTTCTCTTCAAGTTTATTATGAAACGCGATGACGAGACGATTGTTCTTCCTCTCTCTCACGACACTCCTCGACGATAAAACCTGGAAAAACATGATTGAAAATTCGAAAAGACATATACTTTCTCTCTCTCTTCGAGTTTTGGCAGCGGATGCTGCGCGTTTTCCGGTATGCCAATAGTAGTGTGATTGATTGTAGTGCATATCTGTCGTGACGAGTGTCTGGTTGACCTACGGTAGACGCATACGGAATGGAGAATGCTAGAGCTCGAGTACCAGGTAGGTTATTGTGGTAGTGCATAGGTACTTTCAGGATAGATTGGGCGGGTAGCAGTATGGACGGCGATATAGGTCTATAGACTAACGCGGCGCTGTGGGCGTCGGTTTTCTGTCACCTCGTAGTATTATACAGTCTTAGCACGGTAAACCATGCATATACGGTATACAGTGGATCGAGGCAGGAATTATATGATACATTTGATATAACTGCTACGTGAATCTAGTCTTGAGGCTAGTGAATTTTGATTTTTGGGGTCGTGATTTTACGTGCGTAGATATATATATCATGTGCTCTCGCACGCACGCACACAGCAGGCAAGAGATGAAGGCGTGCATGCGAGGAAGTCAATACTATCACGAGTAAACTAAGCGGGTGGAAGATGTATCGATTGTATATATCGTAGAAACTGGCAGATCTCACATCTAGATACACATCAACATGCGCGAGACTTCCTAACACTGGAATGACGAGATGCATTGGTACTATTATACCAGACTTTGAGAAGAAATTTGATTATCAACGACTCTGAGGCTCCAATTCATATCATTCAACCGGTTACTTGCCGATGGTGAGGAAGAGACGGTCTCCGCTGTAGACGTGTATCTGTTAGTTAACTGACATCTTCGATCGACCGAAGGGGAGAGTGTATGCTTACATATCGCCGAGTCTGTGGTTTGTCGTGCCATTCAATCGGAGTAGAAGGCGCATTGTCAGCCGTCGTGTCCACAAGATGGAGAGTTACCCTCGCGATAGAGTATAGATTGCGAGAAGGGAGAAGCGCGAGGAGAGAATTATGTACTAACCCAGGAAGAATCATCCCCTGCTCGTTGGTACCTGGGTCGAGGCCGCCAAGGTAGACCTGCACGCCCTCCGGCCACTCGCCAGCCGCATGGTCAACACCTTTCTTCGCGCCGAGGACGCTGCAAAGGATGATGCGACGGACACCCCAGTCTCTTAGCGTCTGGATCGCAGCTATGGCAGTGCCGCCGGTGGCGACGACGGGGTCGAGGATGATGGCGAGGTCGGCTGGTGGGCCGGCTGCGGCAGAAGATGTGGGGAGGTTGTTGTAGTATTCGACGGGCGAGAGGGTGGCTCGCTCGCGGAAGAGACCGAGGTGGTGAATTGCCGCTGGTGTTGGGAGGAGGTCGTTGAAGGCTGGTAGATGGGTGTTAGCTAGTAACACGAAGGGGAAATTGGAGGGAGAGGTACCATCGATCATCCCGAGGCCGGAGCGGAGGATGGGGACCAGCACGACCTTTTCGGCGACTTTCTCAACAGCGTATTCGGCGCCCAGCGGGGTAGTGTCCTACGCGTTCATGTACGCATGCCGGTTAGCCGCTCTGTTGCGCCGGACGCACGCACGTATGGTTGCATGCATGCGATGCATGGACGGACGGATGGGTATAAATATGGGAACGGCGTACCTGGCCCGCGGGGGCGACGCTGAGGGAAGCGGCGAGCGCTTCGGCAGCGAGTAGCGTGGAGATCTCATGGATGAGAGCTTTGGTCTCGCGGGGCCCGGCAGTGGCAGAGCGCAACTGGCTGAGCTTTGCTTTGACGCAGGGATGGTTGGAGACGTGGATGTTTGACATCGTGGGCTGCGGTGCACGTGGGGTTGATATGCAGATGGAGGCGGCTAACGAGGGAGCTGATAGCTATGTTCTGGATCGTCGCAGGTGCAGCTGGCGTTGGAATCGGGCACGAACGGATCAGGCCAGATCGATCGCAATTGCTAGCTCGTCTGGTGGATATCTGGTGGAGATCTGGATGGAAGTCGCGAGAGGGTTATTGTCAGCGGGGGGTTATATAAGATATTGGGATCGGTGAATGCGGCCTTTGGGAAGCGGAGGCCGCTAGCTGTGTGACATGGCAGCTGGCAGCCACGCGCCGTCGCACAGCGTGACGTCCACGTACCGTTTGACTGAGATGTTGCGACAGATACACCACACGAAGAGGATACGATTGGGATTCGGAGTGCGGGTGATCGCGAGAGATAATTATGGTATACGTTGCGGTCTGCGGGTCACGGCCTTGCATTGCATGCATGGCGGGCGGTATAGCTTGCATTTATCTCACGGCGGAAGAAAGCCGGGCGCCGCATTGGGAAGCTGATAAGCTCGCCGGCGGAGACAGCAGGCGCAGGCTTCTGTGGGCGAGCTACCGGACGCTAGCCGGGCTGTCTTGTCTGTCTGTCGGGCGGCTCCGTGCTCGACGACAGGACTCCAATGGAGGCTTGAGCTTCTAGCTCCTTCGATTTGCATTATTGTAGTGTATCGTACAGATGGCAGATGCAGAACGACAGGTGGGGTCATGTTGGAGATTGCATTGGCGGGGCCTGCTGATTGGCCAATTGATCATTTGCAGTCTTCGCAGGTGGCAGGCGCATTGGCGTCACTGGCTTCACTGGCTTCACCTTTCTGCTGGAGGACTATCTGGACCCCTAGGCTGTCCTTGAGGGTGTCCTCGGCCGGATCTGGACGGGCGTCCGGAGCTTCAGCTGGCACAGGCTTCTTCTTGCCGTCGACATGGCCGAGGTCTCGCTGCGGGTCGATGATATCCCGGACTTTCTTCTACAGGCCGAGACCAACAATGGCGATATCAATACCGGAGCGTCCACGGCTTTGCTTTCATGCATGGTTTATGGTCCCAGCTTATTTATAACATCGACGGCACAGGACAAGGAGGAGATGTTACCTTGAGCTCCTTCGTCTCAGGGAACCCGCCATCGCGCTTGCGGTCCCACAGCAGATGGGATTCCAACACCGAGGACTGCTCGTTCAGCGTCTCGAGCGTGACGGTGAACACGCCACCGGTTGCAGGCCGGAGGGCAACCTCCCCGAGGGAAGCCGCGAACGTCTGTAAAAGTTCCTGGGCATACTGGCAGCGGTGGCCTCGTCAGACAAAGAGCTTTGTTTGTAGCAGCACGTTTGAGCGGGATGTGTGGACGGATGGACGTACGTACGCTGCCCGCAGATTCCACTTGCACTGGATGCAGAACTGGATGGCGACCCGGGGCACCGGCGCCTCGACTGACGCGAGCTGTGACATCTCTTTTGAGTCTCGAATGACGATGCGAAAAAGTGGTGATGCGATGGGGTGCGGTTTCCGCGGCGAGAGCGCATGCGTCGAGGTGCGCGCAGCAGAATGCGGAATGTGTTGATTAGTCAGCCCGGCGGACACAATTTTCTGCGGCGCCGTCAAACCGGCTCGGAACCCCTTCCCTCGCCATCATCATCATTCTCTCGTCCACTCCTTCACCCTCGTCTCTTGCGCAATCCACGTCTCCACCCAGCAGCCATCCCTCTACGCGCTCTTCCTCGATCCACCGACAAAGAGCTCGCAATGTCCTCCCGCGGCGGCACCACTCTCTACGTCACTGGCTTCGGCCACGGCACCAGAGCACGCGATCTAGCCTACGAATTCGAAAGGTACCCATCGAAAGCGATCCCTCCTACTCCTTCCTAACCGTTCGTTCCCTCCTGAACTCGATGCTCCCCGACGGCGGACTCTCGTATGCGGCCGAATCGAAGACGGAAGACAAGTAGAAAGACGTGTTTTGCTGCCTCCCTTCAAAGCCAAGAACCTGTCTACGTTCACTGTCGCGCGAATGTCAATGCTCCTCATCATCCTCCCCCGTTTGCAGCGTCCTGTCCCGTCGGCGGAATCAAGAAATCGTATACGGTTCCCCTCCAATTCGGCCTCCGTCGTTCGCCGTCGTCGCTGCCGCCGTCGTATCGTTCGCGAGCTTTCCTTTCTCTGTCTCTCACCCCCTGATTTCCTTCGTCGCCGCCGCCGGAAGCCGTCCGATCGAACCGATCGAGCCCTCGCTGTCGTCGTCGTCCGCCCCGTGGATATCGACTCGTTCCTTCTCTATCTCTCTCACACTTCCGAGCGAAAGCGAATGAACTCTCCGTAGCCAAACCAAAAAAAATTAAAACCAAAGACTCCTGAGAAAACGCGTTTCTAACGACTCTGCCTTCGGTTCTTCTTCGTTTGCCTACAGATATGGACGTCTTGTTCGTTGCGACATTCCTGCTCCTCGAACTGCAAGCAGCCGTCTGTAAGTACTGGAATCCCTGCCGGTCGCCGAACCTGGTTACATGGAAGTTTTTGGGGACCCTGGAAAAACTGACGGAAAGTGGGTACTAGGTTTGCGTTTGTAGAATACGAGTCTCGTCGCGACGCCGACGACGCGTATTTTGAAATGCACGGCCGTCGCATCGGCCGTGACGACATCTTGAAGATTGAGGTTAGTGACAATGGCTTCGCAAACGCGCTTTAAATGCTCTATAAAGCAGAGACGTCATTCTAACAATTGCTGTTCTTGTAGTGGGCTCGTACCCCTCCATCAGCTTCCTGGAGGTTTGAAGGTGGTCGTGATGCTCCCAGACGCCGCAGCCCACGTCGCGGTCCCCAGCGCTCTGCCTCTCCTCGACGTCGTGAACCTCGTGAAGACCGTGGATCTCCAAACGGACGCCCTCGGGAGCGAAGCCGAAGCCCCGGTGGCAAGGAGGAGAGAGACCGTGATGGAGACCGCGAGATGAGAAGCCCACGGGATGAGAGAGATCGTGAACGCGACAGGGAACGTGAACGTGACCGCGATCGTGATAGTCGCCGCGATGATCGCGAACGTGATCGTAAGCAACCGCTTATAAGCCCAATCTCACAGCCTGCAGACTGCTAACGAATTCAGTGACAACAGAGACGCCCCCGCGCCACGATGATCTAGACACTGCCGATGCGGAGTAGTTCTCGTATCCACTGGCATTCCCCGAATAGATCATATGAGTGCTTCTGGTTCCCTTGTCTTGACTGTTTGGTGACATGTTGATTGAGCTCTGCTCTATCATTTTGGCCGACTCCATCCGATTGGCTTTGTGGGATATTCACTCGCTCGCAAATCCCTAACTCAAACGACGACATGACGGACTTTCCTTTTCGTCGCTAGAACAAGCGACGATTGAGGAGTCACACAACCGCTTCCTCCACACTACATACGAATGCTCCTTCCTTTCGCTGTCCCAACGGCACCGTGCCGGTTTTTGCTGAATTCGCAATTCCTCCGCCTTGTCTATTCTCGCATACGCCTGCTTTTCCGTAGTGGTTCTTTTCCAGGGAATGCTTGATTCCCAAAAGTCATATATTTGCTCACACTTCAACTTGATACTCTTCGTTTGTCGACTTTGCGCATCTTGGTTCTCCTTTTTTTTTTTTACTTTTTTTGTTTATGAAATTGTTCTCGCTGTTGGTTTTGACGGCTGCAAGACGCATTCAATCTGCAAGTAGATAATACAGGATACATGAGAATGAACTGGGGTATCGGGTGTTTCTTCCTAGAGCTCTGAATATATCGCAAGACGAACCGTGCGTGATATATCGTAATAGGTTAGGGTTTGTGGTAGCGCTCGTGCTCATACCAGAATGGGCAGATGCGTCATGCATGGAATTAGGTAGCCGTCGTCTAGAAGTCGGATGGGCGGGGTGAAGACGTTGCACTTACGGCAATCGACGTGGTGAACGGTTGTCGGGACGGTTAAAGTTCCGGTGAAGGATCGGGGCGTGCGTACGTCTGGACAAGTAGGGCGCAAAAAGCAATGGTTCAAGACAAATATGTAAATAGGCATCTGAGCCCAGCTTGAACGTCGAGATGCGGATCGATCTCGGCAACTGGACGTAGAATATGGCTAGAATTGTCCGGTACTGAACATAGATCGATTAGATTCAATCGAGTCGTCGTCATATATGCATAGTGGGCAGTTCGCGCGGAAGTGCAGATACTGTGCGTTCGGATGTATGCGCCGGGGGCGCCAGCTCCAAATTTGCGTTCGCGCAATCTTAATACATAGAATGCATCGAATGTGTGGAAATGTAGTTTCACGGCATCAACGGCCGAAGAATTATAGTAATGTGGGAGGCTGGTGCGCGGATGTATGCATGTAGGTCCACATACGTACGTTAATATCATGGTCTGATATTGCGCGAAAAGTTAACTTTAACGCCACATGCACTGCGGTTTGATTGCAGGTGTGGATCGATGCGCACACTGCAGCCTGCTCAGGATGCGTAAGTCTACTAGTATACGTGCTGGCGCTGGCGTTTTTGGATCGTTTTTTTGTTTCTTGAATCCCGGAGATGGAGCGTGCGGTGGTGTGCATGCATACCTGTATGACTGGTCTAGCTTGATGTGATGCCACAATGTCCTTCAAGTGAGGCTTCCCGAAGCTGTTGAAGCTAGCTTTGGCATGCATGCATGCTGCAGAGTTCTGTTAACTTGTGAACTAGTGGCTTTCTAGATGCATGTTCTGATGTATGCAGCTCGACGATCAATATACCGATTGATGTTATTCCGGAGGGTCGATCGATGTAAACAGCTTGTAGCTTAGTATACAGTGGAGCAGAGTGGAAGTCTGGGAAAACTTTTTAGACTCAAGTCTACGCCGAGTGACGGACCCGTTAATCATGATTTCAGGATAAAAAATAAGTTGAGAATCTCGAGTACAGATATCGGTATGTCTAGTGTACGACTAATGAGGACTGCCGAATTACTCGAGTACAGAGTGCATGTAAAAGATTATATTGGAGCGATTTGAATGGGGACAGCCCGGCTCACCGGCTTCCTGCAGTAATCAACGGCCTATATTGGAATTCTAGAATACTAGCATATATATCGTGGTAGTACATCCGTTATATACGGATGCAATGAGCGTAAGCGCTCTGGCGGACGGCTGGCGTGCCACCTTTGAATTTTCAACAAGTCGTTCAGCCATGTATCAAGGGTTGTCAGAAGCCAGCCCGCCGTCCTCCGGCATCAAGGATAGGATCCTATATTTGATTTCCTAGGTAGTCGACTCGACTTATCCTGGTAATATCTGTTACACGAGACTCGAGCTCTGGTACTCGCTCGTGTCGCGAATGCTACGTTGGATAGTTGTACGTATAAGTTATATACGAACTCATGTATACGTATGACGGAATATGCCGGTGTAACGGTATACCATACACCCAGCTGATCGTCGACTATAAATTTGATGGTTACGTTATATATTCTTCTAGGGACATTCCGAAGATCAGAAGTTAACATGGGTGTACATACACACGTGCATACGATAGTCATTAAGCTATATCGGCCGAAAGTATAGCACTTGTACATGTACATGTATGTGCGTGCGTGCGTACGTACGTGTCTACCTGGGCAAGTCGGTAGGATGTTGTATGCACTTACTTAATATTTCGCTAGCTACGAGGATGGGTGTTTTTCGACAGGGTAGGGATCAAATCCGATGTTTCGATGCATGGATGCATGCAGCCAACGGACCAGGAAGGAAGGCAATATGGAAGGAAAATAAACGTCCAAAATTCAACGGATCCACCTGTGCGATACAGTGCCGACTGGTACCGGTGTGTACCAGCGGTGGAGATTGATGGGGATGGGATAAAAGTACAGTTGTGTAGAGGGTATGTACCCCGTCGGCGCTTCGTGCGTGCAGGACGCGGCGGTGGGTACGGGCTTAAAGTTTATGGATGGACGGGTGGCATGGAAGGGAAATGTTGTATGTTTTGGGAATAGCGTCGCGGAGGGAGGAGAGAGGATGGTTGAGGGACGGGGTGGACTGTCTGTGTATGTAATCGGGAGGGACGTCGGTGGGTCAGGTGGCAGGAGTCTGAGTGATTGGGTCGCTTTGTTATATTTTACGATATCTGATAATATAGGAACACTCAACGTCGGTGTTGTTTGAGTTCCTCTTTTCCCAGGTATATTCGTATGTCCGATTTTAAGTATAACATATTAGAGCTATTAAAGTAGACGTACATAACGGTTCTTGGTTATACGGAGGCGGGATTGACGAATAGGATTACAGATACGAGACTGTGCTGGTATGTTATGAGGAAGATGCGAATGCGAATTTCCAAAGGACTGACGATCGACAATGGTATTGCATGGCTGATTTCGATTGGCTTAACTTGGTATGTTACATACCTACGGCAGGAATACTACAGCTCGGCATAAAGACAGATATCATGCCTGGAGATACGGAACGAGGCCATCAGATGCACTGTTCCGAGTATGCTAGCTAGTGTTGACTGCGATGTGGTATACGTCGTAGGCGCTTACGGGCAGGAAATTAATGCGTCCCGTGGCTCAACCGTCCTCATTTGCAATTATGCCGTTGCGGTACCGGGCGCACGTTTCTTATTCATGGCTTAGCATCCGCGGATTCGATCGATATTCTAGAATAGTCCGCGAAGTGGGATGATCGATATTTGGGCCGCGGTTTTGCGGATGGACACCGGTTCCTGGACTGATCGGATGCAGTTGTGGTCCGCCTTCTAGAAGCCTGCCTATCTTGTCTTGGAGGAGTCATTGAGGATCCGGTCGCGATCGATTGACTGACTGACGGATAAACTAGCTCCTAAAGCTTGCGGCATCGGATTCCTTGCGATCTGAGGGGTCTGATGCGCAACGTCTCACGCGGTCGAGAGCCCGCGCGAACAGTTGCCCTTTTGCTTGCGAGAGGCGACCGTTTTTGGCGATGTCTCTGGACAAAGCATATTTTTGATTGTTGGTGTGTTGGGACGCGGCAGCTCTCCCGTTTTAGAACGGCCGGGCGTCCTGGCTTGGCTTCCCTGCGCGAAACTCTAACTGCGAGCAAGAAGAAGCTTTGAGGTCCCCCCGAGACTAGAGAAGGTCCCCCGTCCACGCAGCAAAATACCGCGGACAGAACCATGGATCCTCAAGGCCAGTTGGATGGACGGAGAGAGGATCACAAAATATTCTGGAAGGAAGCAAGGAAGCCAGCCCTGGACGATTCAATGGGGGCGACGAGCATTCCCAAGCCGGCGGCCCTCGCGTGTGTCTCAGTGAACCGTCTCGTTCGATTGCATCTTTGGCCCGGCAGATCCTTTCTCAAAGCCCATGAAGCTGGAGCACCAAGAACTTCCAGAAGCGTCGTAGAATGCCGGCCCCCCGACCAAGGGCTGCAGAGAGCAGGGGGGCCGGCCGCCAAAACGTGATTTGGCCGCAGAACGGCCGGCCAGAGAGAGTTAGCAGCGAGCTAGCGACATCATCACCAGCGAGGAGAGGAGGGGACTAGGAGGCAGAAGGAATGATGGGGACACATGCGTGTGAAGAGAGGGAAGGAACCTGCATCCATGCATCCATGCGTGGCCAAGACGCACAGATTGGAACATCCAGCTCACAGTTAACGCTGCTGTTGTGCCACCACATGCACCTGCCTGCAGGAGGGAGCAGCAACGGCCTCTCTGCGACCCCGGTTTTCCGTCTGGCGAGACAGATCAAGAGGATGGGGGATGGAATCGAACTAGAACTGCTCTCCGTCAGGAAGAGTCATCCGGATGGCGTCGATGGCGTGTGATGCGATGTTATCGATCGCGGCGCATGAACGCCGGGCGGATGAATAAGCCTTGTCTAAGGCTGGTGTGCGGTGACGATGTGTTGCGCCGTCGTCCGGAGCGGATTCATGCACCCTTCCTGCTATATAAGATACCTATAACTCCGATCTGGTATCGAATCATGGAACCACCTTCCAGCTTCTCCGGCATCGCGGCGAAAGATCGTAAGAAAGCGCATGCATAAGTGCTTGCATATCGATTAATCAATCTGCCTCCGACACGCATCCATTCGTGCCTGCGAGCCTGAGTCGCATCTGCAACCGTCGACCTGATTGCCTCCTAGCGCCCACCACCACTATCCATCCAACCACCCTCGACAGAATTTCGACTCGACTCGATTCGACTCTGGACCTGTCACAGACCACCACTCGGCTAGCGTCCGGATTGCCCTCCAATCTTACCGAGCCCGAGCCTGCTGCCCTTCGTCCCGCCGCACAGCGCTGCTCTGCTTGTTTTCCTTCGCAGCCGAGCTGATCGAGGCTAGCTGGTACGTCTGCGAAACCGCGAGTGTGAACCATGTGTATCGCACGGTGTATTACAACTTTGTGCACTACGTATCATTTTAATTTGCCTCGAAGCGCCGGGGCTCTGACATTCATTCGCATCTAATCCTGTCTGTCCGCTTGCTACCTGGCTGCTTGTTTGCTTGCCTATCTGTTCCGCTGCCCGTCCATTCATGTTATCCCATTCACGACTTTGACCCGTAGTCACAAGTTCAGACAAACACGGAAACAGCTTGCCAGCCTCGCCCTGCTCTTGCATTCCTTCTGCATTCCTGGCGGTGGGAGGAGAATCTCACACTAACGTGCCTGCACCTATCGATACAGCCGCAGCGTGGACCTTGTCCCGTCAAACGTATCAGCTGGGAATTCAATCGGATCGATCGAGCCTGGTATGTAAGTCCGTCCACCGCATATTTGTACACACATGCCTGTGCAGGTATTCCGGTATTCAGTGCACATGTCGAGGTGGTGGTGGCTTGATGCCTGAACTGTGCCTCGTCCTTACTTTTATTTCCCACACACCCCGTTCATTCAGCGCTCCCATTCCCACGGATGCCGGATCGCGTTCGGGCTGGCCACCACGTTTTATATTCCTCCAGCGTCCCAGATCGGGATTCCACCTGCCCTAAAACGTTGCCCTCGCGTTTCCACCTCTAAGCATCGTGTCTTTTAGATGCATGTTCCTCTCCTACATCCCAGGTTTTTTTTTTTTTATAGACATGCATCCGAATCATAGTTGACGTGCATACTCTTGGTGACTTTGACTGATTGCTAGTCAGAGGATCCGATTCAGCGACAGACACAAGGACAGACAGACGGAAGAGACATTTCTCCCCTTGTCCCTATCCTCCACTCACGCGCATATAGTTCCCAGTGATCCGTCGACCACCGATCGAACCCAGCCCGCCGGGATACCAACCAACCGACCAACTGTTCCTCACCTTTGGCCTGCACCCAACGTGTGTCTGCACAACCTCGCCGTCCGCGCCCGCCACACCGCTGTTACGTTAACGCGATCCTGCAACTCTGGCAAATCCCGTTGGTGAAGCCTGAGCTGCCGCCTATCAGAGTGAGTTATCACCGATTGAGGTGCACGTCCCTTCTCCCGGCGCTCAGGAATTGTCCTTGCTCTCGGTTCTGGGAGCCCGTTTTTCCCTTGGTGTTTCACGCAGGCACGCTCCGGCTTCTCTGGTCCTTTCCCCCTCCTCGCTGGTGCTGAAACCTCTGCTTGTTGAGCCGCGCCCCTAGCAGTACTCCGTAGAAGAAGAGGAGGACCCGGACCCGGACGAGGGCTCTGGAAAAACCTTTTTGCTGGATACGAGGGGAGGGGATAACACTGCAATGCAATATTTGGCCCCGCTCTTTGTTTCTTTCTTTTTCTTTCGCCTCGGTTCCCTGGGTAGATGCAGACATTCATGTATTCTTCCTTTCCGGCTGGGCCTCTGCACCCTCGTCTGAGACAAGTCTCGCTGTTGCCCGTGTCGTTGCGTCGTCGCCCGGGCTGGGCTCTGGGGGGCATGTTTGTACGTACGCCTCTACGCCTGCGTCCTCGCGGACACGCACATACACACAACATGTTTGTGGGCCACCACCGACGTGATTTCGACGATGCTTCATGAAGCGAGAACCACGGCCTCTGGCGCTGTGTGTGTGGAGGTGCCAGCTCTGCATGCGATTATACGGCATGGTCCTGGCGTCGAATCTCCATCTGCAGCTCCAATTTCATGATCGTCCGCATCCCTGCCTGGTCGTGCATTGCTGGCGTCCCCCGGAAGCAAGGTCTAACCATCCAAGCAACCCTGCTCCACCATTCTTTGGCTTTTTTTCTTCTTCGGGGCTTGGATTCAAACACGAAGACCAGAGAGAAAATGGCGCTTTCTCCCGATTCCGCAAGGACTGGTTGCTGAAGCCGGCTTGTGCGGGTCGCCTGCTTCCCAACCCAAACAGCCTGCCCACATTTCCATTGCATTACACGACAGCCAGTCAGCCAGCCTGCCAGCAGCCGGTGAGACAGCCGGAGCGTGAGCCAGAGCGTGAGCCAGTCCATGAGCCAGCGCCAGCGCCTGCGAGGGAGCGAGGGCGAGGGCGAGGGCGAGGGCATGGTACCTGCTTGCCTCTGCGTCGCATGAGCGGCTTCTTCTGTGACCTGTTGTTCTCTCTTCAGTCCCTCGAGACGACGTCCGTTCCCAACATCCTCCAAACCCGCCGCTGATTGATGCTCTCCGCCTCCTCCAGCTTCCGCTTCGAATCCATCGATTGCCCGTCCCAGCAGCCGACGACATTGTCTGAATGAGTGAGTGAGCGAGAGCCTCGGCAGCCTTTCCCACCACCGCACACCGCGCAAACAAACTGCAGGCAAGGCAAGAAGACAAGAAAGAAGAAGAAGGCAAGGCCAGGCAGGCCACCCACCCGGCCACAGCGCCGCATGCACTCTGGCGATCGACTAGAGGCGTCGCTCTCGCCATATCGGACCAGCTTCTCCTCCATCCGCTCGCTGGCTGGCCGATCGCCCACCGGCTTGCCTGCCTGACCTCGTGGCTGCGCGCTCTCTCCCTCCGATCTTCAACAGCGCCAGTGAGAGAGAGCCAGCCAGCCAGTGAACGGACGGACGAGGGCGAGAGGGGCAAAACGCGCGGAACAGGCCTGGCGTGGATGGTGTAGCCTTATGTATGGAACACACCAGCCCGTTTTCTAGAAGCCCTTCCCTCCAGATTGGCAGATTCCTGTTCGCCGGGTGCGGGTGCGTTTCGTTCGATCTTTTGGCTCTTTGAGGACCGCACTCCAACTAGCCTGTCTTCCTCTCCTTCCCTTCCAACATTTTTCTGATATCTGTCCGGACGTTCTCTGTAGAACGTCTGTCTGTCTGCTTCGTTGCTGCCGCTGCCGCCGCTACTGCTTGGCTCTGTTCTCCCCCTCTCCACCTCCCGGCACGTTTCACCGTCGGCCGTATTCTCCGACTTTTTCTTTCCTATACAAGACTCGTCGCAGGAGACGTCGGTGGGACGGTAATAGCTGACCGAAATAACGCCCCCAGTCCGCCAGCCCAACCAGACCTCGTCTGTACAAACCCTTTTCGACACTGTTGCGTATGTTTCTAGCTCTCCAACCCACACTCTCCCTCCCCCAGACCCGCTGCCCACCACCGTTATCAGGTTCGATCGATTCTCTCAGATCTACTTATATCTCGAATTTGTCCGCGACCTCACGCTGCCACGCTGCACCCAAGCAACTGTTGCGGACCTTGCATTGTCCGGCTCGCAAAGTATAAATTTCGTTCGCTTCATTCGCAGGTTGTGCTCAGCTATCTGGGAAGCACCAGCTGCCTGATCTGGCTGCTGCATTAAGAATTCTCCCCAGACACACCGGTGCTTCCTCTTATGCCCCCGTCTGTCCGTCCTGCGGATCTGCGGGCACCGTCCAGTTCGCACGGCTTTCTTTGGACGCTTTTCTGAATTCCCCCAAACTCGCGCTCTGCCTGCGCCGATTGGACCCGCACTTTTATTATTCTTTGACACCTGCTCGATTATGGAGCAATAGCGAATTTCTACTGTTATCGTCGTCCTTCCTGCGATTACTCGCTATTGGGACCTCGTTAGCCTGAGGTTCCATGTCGGCACCGCCGAGTTCTTCTCCCCTTCGCCTGGTGTCTTTCCGTCTCCCCTCCCTTCGCTCGCATTGACTCTTTCGTCTCGCAAATTGCATCACGTACCTCGCCCGTAGAAACTCACCGCGCCTCGTTCTTCGAACACACCTGCCCGGTTTCCTCATTCTGTCTTGACCGTCATCCCCCCCAGCCCTCCTCTGCCGCCGGGTTAACCTTCTCGAACATTTTTTCCCCCTTGCTTTCCTGGATAGGAGCTCATCCTCTGTGTGTGTGTCTTTAAGGACTTAGGCCGTTTTGACAGTCTTCGACAGTTTCAGTTCGGGACCGACATTGTGAATTTGGTCAACTCGAGGCTCGACAATAAGAATTGTTCTTCTTTTTCGACAAAGGCGAACGCTATTCGAAAGGAACGTTCGGCACTTCTTCCACAATTTTCTTCCCTTTTACCGGCTGCTCGCACGCTCGCGGCCGCCTTTTTCGCACTCGATAGCTTTTCACCAAGGGAAAACACACAGCACGGCAGGGTCGACAAACGGATAGTGCTTGATTGAGAAGGTCGTAGAGCAACCGGGTGTACCATCTACTAGGAACATTCAGGAAACACAATAACGAACTTTGGGACATCCGAACGGAATAGTTTAGGTTTTTCCCTTGTGCTTCGAGAAACAGAAGGGACGGAATATTCTCTAGAATTCCTCCCCTACCTACCTCCCAACCAACGAGGAACCCCCCGACGAAACGAGGGCAGAGGACTGCTTCGTTTTCTTTTTTGATATTTTTTTCGCCAATCCAATCGACCACCTGCAGGGCCGTGCTCGTGCTCTGTGGTTTCTCCGTGCTCACCCTCCATTTGGAACCCCATCGGTACCTGCTGTCGTTTTCGCCCAGCCAATCTGCCACGGTTCTCAAACTCTCGGACAAAGACGGTCACGACCACCAACAGAGTTTGTGTCCAGCGCTCAGCTTGCCGTGTTACACAAACTGCCTCGTGCGACAGCCCCGAAAAGGCCGCAGAAAACGAGAGAGCGGACGAGAGGGAAAGAAAGATTGTCGACGCTGCTTCGCGATTGGAGGGGCGGATCTGAGACAAACAGCACTCGACTGACGACCGAAAAACCCGCCCGGCTCGCAGCGAAGTAACCCGGCGGACGGACGACGGCTCGCAGGAGGACCTCCACCCTTTTATGCTTCCTTAACAAGTAGCACCTCTCCGCTTCTCGAATTGGTGGTGCAGCTTGTAAATATCGACATCCGGGGAGGTGCTTTCTACTGATCGTTCCTATTCTTGGTCTTCCTCTCTCTCCTTTCAATCAACGGGACGCCTTTCTTTGGGATCTTTCGGCATTCGAGTTCATCTTTGGGGAACGTCCCTTCGCAGCGGTTCTGTCGAAGGGATAGTGCGGGACTTGTACACACACAACAACAATGATCAAGGAGATAGCGAAGTGTAGCGTGGTCTATGTCGACCGGAGGGCTCGGTCGGAGCGAAGCGTGTCGCGGGGAGACCTTCCGTTGAAGTCTACGACGGAAGAAGGCTTGGAGACCGAGCATGAGGAAGTCACACGGAACATCCAGGCCTTACTGTCGGTGTTCACGAATGGTGCGTCTTCTTCCGTTATCGAAAGGGTGTGTGTCTACGGAGCCGGCCTCGGGTGAACTAACGCAAGACGACTCTTAGTTTCAATACACCTCTCTGGATCCTCGTGCTTAGCGACCCTGTCTGAAATTAGCAACTACGATCCGACCCCGACAGTCTTGATACTGGACGTGCCGGCCAGACACCTGGAAGACGATGAGTCGCAAGAGGTGGACCGACATGACTCGGGCATCGCCTCCTCGGTTGGAGAGGATCCGCTGTACGGTCGGTCGCTGCTACGTCACATCAGAGGGGAAATGGAAGTGGAAACGTACTCTCAGAATATCCTGACCGTTGCTCTGATATCGGACCTCGAATCCACGACCAAATCGATAGACGCGGGATCATGGACCGAGTCGGACGAGGAGGAGACCCTCCTGGCCTCCAGGCTACTGGACACTGGCGCTGCCGAAGCGTTTCCGTCACCCCTGACGAAACAGAACACGAAAGCGTTATCCATGCACTGCTACCGGCTGGCACGGAAGGCTCTGAAGCGAAGAAGCGAGCGGAAGAGATCGTGGGTTGGCGTCGACACGGATCTGGAGGTGGAGGAGCAGGAACGGAAGAATAACATTCGTGTCGCGGAGGGATATGCGTACTTGCGGGAGAAGATGTAAGGAAACCATTAAACTTCCCGTCTGGAGAAGGTTTACCGGCCGGCCGGGCAGCCTGAACCCTGGAGATTGCTCGTTTAATATGTGGAGACGGGAGCTGACAGTTCGATTGCTTTGTTTGCTTTGGAAACAATTACAGGGTGTCCGAGTTGATGTCTGATATCTTCAAGCCCAACGGTCCAGCGCACACCAAGTCGGAGAGGTTTGTCGAACGAGTCCCATCTGATATTCACCGTGATTGCTATTCTCGGATGGTTGCAGCTGGCTAACAGACATGGATGGTTTTCGTGAGGACAGCAAAATCCGAGTTTCACCGCACAGACACGAGCTGGTGCGTCAAAGCGTTTGCCGATGGGACTTCTCGGCGCACGAGTTCACGGATGACGAGCTGCTGCTGTGCGCCTTCGAGATGTTCAATCACGCCTTCACGATGCCCGAGGTTGAGGATTGGCGGATATCACCCGGACAGCTCACGGACTTCCTGTTTGCTTGTCGTAGGGCGTACAACGAACAGGTTCCGTACCACAACTTTAGGCACGTGGTGGATGTCTTGCAGGGTGTCTTCTACTTCTGCCTCGCCCTCGGCGTTCTCCCGCATTTCGATGGCAAGCAGGCGCCCAGACCGAAGGCCAGCGCGACGTCGTTGTCCAAGATCCTGCGGCCTTTCGATGCTCTGACGCTGTTGATTGTCGCCGTCGGCCACGACGTCGGTCACCCGGGAGTGAACAATGCGTTCCTGGTCACGCTCAAGGCACCGCTTGCGCAGATGTACAATGACAAGTCGGTTCTCGAGTCGTTCCATTGCGCTGCATTTTCGCAAGTGTTGCGGAAACACTGGCCCATCACCCAGACGGAGCCTGCTATGAGGAGGTTGATGATCGACTCGATTCTGGCGACGGATATGGGTCTGCATTTCGACTATATGGGGCAGCTGGACAAACTCAAGCAGAAGTTAAAGCAGGATAAGGGTATCAAGAACTGGGACGAGAAGACCATCTCCGCCAACCGAAGTCTTCTCTGCACGTTGCTGATAAAATGTGCCGACATCAGCAATGTGGTATGTATAATTGCAGGGGATCGAGAAGTGACGTGGTACGTGAAGTTTGGTGCTGACAATTTTCTCGCTTCATCCAGGCCAGGAGATACGACATTGCAGCCCAGTGGACTGTCATTCTCACGGATGAGTTTGCCAGACAGGCGTCGCTGGAAACCGACCTGAAGATTCCAACATCGCTAGCGGTGCCACCTGTTCAGGGTTCCAGCATCGCGCTGGGGAAGTCGCAGGTTGGGTTTATGAAGCTCTTCGCCGCGCCGCTCTTCCAGTCCATCGCTGATGTGATGCCCGAAATGTCCTTCGGCATCGCGGAGGTCAATGAAAATGTGACGATATGGCAAAACCTGATCACCGAGTGCACGGAGAAAGGCGACCGGCCATTCTTTCTCGAGAAGATAAGGAACTCGCTATACTACCAGCCCGCCAACAACAGCGCCTCGTCATCCAGCGACTACAACGACAAGCGACAGACAAACGGCGTCATTACGGTCACGCAATCGAATGGCAACGGCTCGGACTACCCGGCCAACGAATCGAGGACTCGAAAGGCATCTCAAGCGTATCAGGAGCAAGGCACGACAGAACTTCTAGGGATTGGTCATCACGGTAAGAAAGAATAAACTTTACTATACTCAACGAATATTACCACAAGAAAAATACAAGATACACAAACAAGAAGAATCATGTCGATATCTATATTTTTGCATCAACGTACGTCACTGCGAGGATTGCCCGATGCTAACGGAAGCGGTAAAATCGGGGAGAGGGCAGATGGTAAAAGCTCAGGCTCAACAACACCGTTCGTGACCATCAAGAACTTTTTTTCTTGTTTCCCTAGGAAGTTCTCTGACTGATTCGTTGTGATTGTGGATGGCTTGACGAACGGAGGGCTTTTGCTCTCTGTCGTGGCCCCCCTCATTCCTTTGAAGTTGCAGTCCCCCCTCACCCGGAGAGCCACAGGCCTCTAAAACGGGTGCGATCAGACCTACGAGATCGCGATTCAACCTGAACAAAATATTTCGGTGGAAGAGAGTCGACATGAACGCCAACACCAGCAACAACGGTCTGAGGCTGCAAGTGAACGCTCCTGATGACGCGTAGCTATGATTGCTGCAGATTTACGAAGGAAGGAAATAAAGACGGAAGGAATCTCGGCATGACTTCCTACACTCCCACACCTGCTTTTGCTATGCCCTTTGAAAAGAATCAAATCAAAAGGATTTTTATTTAACAACGTTTTCCTTTGGAAAACAAAAATCAAGACATCAAAAGCATCGGGTGGCTGCCCCCAAAACTCGGTTTTTCGCATTTCGTGCTGTTTCGCTGTTCGTCTCCTTCCCCCTTTCCTTTACGAAATCTACAGGTGGCGTTCCTCCTATCATGTTGCGGGCTTTCTCGAAATTTTTCTTCTTGGACTCGCTTTTGCCTACCGATGGCTTATAGGTAGCATTTTGGGTTCTGGATTAGGGTCCTGCTATCTTTCTCGTCGCTGGTGGGCTGCTATACGGCCTATTCTGGTGGTTTTGATTTCCACCCGGCGTGCGAGCAGGCGTGCGAGCAGGCGTGCGGGCTTCCCTTATTTCTAAATCCAGGCCGTTATCCATCGGCAAGGCAAGCTTGGGTTTCCATTTCATTCCTTCCTCTTCCGGTATATAGCTTCTTTACTCGGTGGCCCCTTCCGTCGTCACGATTGCCCACGCGTTTACGTCTTTTATTCCCCTTTACGGAGCTGCTGTCTTTTTGTCTCTTTGCGGTTCTTCATCTTGAGCCCTCCCGTTTCATTTCCCCTTTTAAAAACCAGTGTCATGCTTGTTGGTTCTTGGTACGTGCCGTCGTCAAAGAATTAATTGATCATTTGCTGCTGTTGCTGCTGCTGTTGCTGCTGTGTATGTATAATATCCGGAGTTTTTGAGCACTGTCTTTCATTCTCTTAGAGGAGAGAGATATATATATCCTTTTTCTTCTTCTTCTTCCTTCTCCCCTCTTTGAACTTTTCTTTCAGTTGATTTCAATTCAAGCTTGTTTGGTTGATTGCATGCTGCTTTGCGAGATTCTCATTCTTATATATCTTGATCCATCCATCTGCCGTGGAGTATTACTTACTATTATTCTTGTGTGGTTTCCTCCCTTTGATCGTTCTTCATCATCGATCTTCTTCGTGTAAGATATCCTACACCACTATTCTTTCTGCCGTAGTCTTTTTCTTTCTTCGTCTTGAATTCTCTCCTTGTGTTAGTGCACTGGTGGCCGGGGGTTTATGTTAGGTACGGTTTTCTAGTTCTGTTTTGCCGCTGCTGCGAGCAAGATCTAGGGGTCTGGGGATCGATCGATCCGGGACGTGTTATATGTACGTTGGCGGTCGAGCGGTGACTGTACTAGCGGTATAGCGGGTGTTTGTGGTCGATTCGATGCGATCGATTCATGATATCAGGTTTATTATTACTCGTTGTATACGTACGTATTCTCATTCTCTGTGTCCACGATATATGCTGTAGTGATATCATGTCGATATCATGATGCTCCCTTGTCCGATCTTACGGGGCTCGCTTTCTGTAGAATGGCGTGTAAGAGTGGGTATATGTACGACTGGTTGGATGCCCATGTAGATGTATCGACACTGTTACTGCAGTTCTGCTATCTCTTCTTATCAGTCATTGGGATCGTGATATCGATCGCTCTATTTGTAATGCTGGTATTTTGCGAATTCCACATATAGGTCAAGGGAGTCCGTCGATGACGGACATGTGACAAATACGTATGTATACGTATACGCCGACGATGCAACTAGCTAATAGTTCGTCTCAACCCACCCGCTGCCAAACCTGACCACATTATCGCTCAGCACCGTAACCTCGAACCCGCCGCCGCCGCCGCCACCACCACCTCCACCGCCACTACTACCACTCTCACCCTCACCGGTACTAACCATACTGTCCACCACGAGCCACGTCTCACCAACCTCCCTATCCGGCCGCAAATCCACATCCTCAAGCCTCGCCACGCCCTCTACGAACCCTTCTTCACCGCCAACAGCATCCTCACTCCACCCGCCGGCCGCCCACCGCTTCCGTCCGTTCTCCCACACGCCGATGCGGAGATACTCGCCCGCGACTTTCCGCGCAACGCGGATATTCCCTTGCGACAGCCGCGAAATCGACAGACGAATGGAGCACCGTCTC
Source organism: Drechslerella dactyloides (assembly GCA_020064725.1). Taxonomy (NCBI): domain Eukaryota; kingdom Fungi; phylum Ascomycota; class Orbiliomycetes; order Orbiliales; family Orbiliaceae; genus Drechslerella; species Drechslerella dactyloides. Next base: position 2,469,052 of record JAGTWJ010000017.1, read on the forward strand.
GCCGACAGCGCGCACGTCGAATGCGCGGCGTGCAGTCCCGCGTCCTCGTTCGGTACGACGGCCAGCGGCGGTACCACCGCTGACGACGCGACGGTGACGGTGAACGGGGAATACTGGTCCGTCGTATAGGTACTCGCGACGATAGTGTATGTACCCGCTGGCACCGCGGGGGCAGCGCACAGCGTGAAGAAGCGCGTGTAGTCGCCGCTGTGTGCGAGGAAGCGGTTCCTCGCCGGCGCGTGCACCCGTCGCCCGCCGTCGGAGTGCAGTAGCGCAACGTGGATGAGCGGGGAGGCGGTGGATTCCGCGGCGATGGCGCGGCCGACAGCTTTGCCGTCTGCGGTGGGACGCGCGTGGATGGACAGACCGATGAGGACGTTGGCGGCGTGCGGGAGGGAGAGCCGGAACATGGGGTTGCGGCCGTACTCGCGGCTTTCGGTGTTGCCACCCGTGGCTGACGGTGTCCATGCGCCTTGGATCGTGGCGACGTATGGGTGTGGTTCGTCGACGGGCTCGAAGGTCATGGGGATGGAGGTGAAGGCGGAGATGCTGCAGGGGTGGGATGATTCGGGGGGCAGGAGGTCCTGACTGGAGACGACGACGGTGTACGTTGTCCGTGCGGGGATGTCGATGCGGAGGAGGGTCTGCGGGCTGTCGACGTAGGGTCCGCGCTTGAGGTATCCGGAGGACTGGCGGACGCGCTTGCCGTCGGCGGCGAAGAGGTAGAGGGAGATATGACCGCTTTTGTTCCAGAGGTTCTTGGGCTCGAAGTCCTTGCGGCGGAGAAGGTGGCGGGAGAGCAGGATCCATGCCTTTGAGGGGTTCGCGGACGAGTTGACGAGCTTGTACTGCGGGTTGCCCCAGAAGCAGCCGGGGACGTTCCAGAGGTGCTCGGTGGACGAGAGTTTGGTGAGGGTTGACAGCTGCGGCCAGCTGAAGTGCCAGTCGTAGCGGTGGTTCCAGAGTGCGGGGTTCCAGTTGAGGTAGATGGAGTCGAAGTAACGGAAGACGCTGTTGAGGTCGATCCAGAAGGCGGACCGGGAGGTTAGCTGCGCCAGCTCTTCGGGGTATGCATCGTCAGAATCGGAGTCGCTGCCATCGTCGGAGCTGGACTTGGGATTGTCGAAATCCTCTTCGGCGTCGGAATCCTTATCGCCGTCGCCGTCGCCATCATCGTCATCGTCGTCGTCCATGAATGGCGGACCGGACCAGTTGCCGCCTTCCTTCCAGGGGTTCTTGACGAGAAGCCATCGGCCTACCCGGCCGCTCTGGGAGACGACTTCTTGCAGCCCGATTATGGCGTAATCGTGTTCTCCAACAAGGCCATGGCCTTCCCAGTCTTCCAGAGCGCCAGTGCCGAGTGTCATCAGGACGTCGCCATCCTGCCATGTCTGATAGATCCGATCCCAGAGCGCTAAGGGCTCCGCTACGTCCAGATGGATATCCGACGGATTCCCCTGCAGGAAAATATGCTCGGGAATCCAGCCCGTAAAGCAGTAGAGATCCGTTCCCGAGTTCGAACCGGGAAAGTCGTATCCGCCCATCGCCTTCAGGTATGCCTTCTCGAGCAGACTGGGGAGAATAAAGCTCGGGTCGCCGTTTGATATCACATGCAGCGCGTGCTTCGAGTCGCCGAGAGAGGCGGGCAGAAAGTCATCGATCACAATCTAGAAAGAAATATTAGGCCGGTATATTCGAGAGAAGGCGGAGGAAGGAGTGCATACCCTCCGGTAGCAGCCATTGAACCAGAGCCGGACGATATATTTCCCGGTGGGGCTGATGACCGGTACGCCGTTCGACTGAGGCCAGATGACACACGATATAAGCTGTACATTACTTATTAGTCTTGGTATATAACTAAGGGCAAGGCAATAGTATGGGAGCCTTACACTGCCGTGGCCTTTCTGCTCCCGTGTGAACGCAGCGCATAGAGAGGCGACGACGCTGCAATCCGAGATGATATCCTGCGAGAGCTCGGCGGCGAGATCCTCGCCTTCTCGCATGAGTGTCATGTTCTCAGCACCGTTCCATATCTCGTGCGGCCGGTACCATCTGTCAAAGTGCTTCTGCTGCTGCGTCGACAGCGCCAACGGCCCGGCCGGGTCTCTGTTCAATCACACAGAACGTCAGTAAACGGACGTTATCACTATAGTCATAACACCGGCGACAACGTACGAGAAGACCTCATTCGGCGCTGATGGAGCAAAGTCCGGGTCCTGCGGCGGCGGCGCCTCGTCCCAGGGCCAGAAGCTGTGCGGGGCAAGCTTGGACGACGAGAGGAGGATGATCTTCTCCGCCTTTGTGTACGGGCGGTGGGAGACGGGCGGCTGTCTCACGAGTCTCCGCGGCACGACAGGTATCGGCGCTGCTAATTGATCGGTTACCCAGCATTAGCAACAGCACGATATATATATAAACCCTTCATGGTTTGATGATGTATGGACATACCTGCCAGGCTGACCCCTGCCACGGCAGCCGTGATGCCTGCAACGTTGCATTCCTGACCGGTAGCGGTAGCGGCGGCTTTCAACTTCTTGAGCTCCTCGCCGCGCTGCAGCAGCTTCATGAACTGCTCGCGCCGCCGCTGCTTCTCAACGGGGTCGGTGCAGGCCTTCCACGCCTGCAGGTAGAGGTCCGCGGCCAGGATGCAGGCGTCCAGCGCGGTGGCGAGGTCATTGCGGGATGCCGCTTGGGATGCGAGCGATTCTGCTTCCTTGCGAGCTGGAGTTAGCCGACAGCCGGGGCGGGGCGCGGGGTACGATGTGACGGGTCTGATGGGCAATGGAGCAGACGTACCGCCGCCCGTTGGAGGGTGTCCATGGTGTGTGTATGACGACCTGACTTGTATATGTAATCGCTGTTTTCGAGGTTATCTTGGATCTTATCGCGGGGGACGCGATGCAATGTGGAGTCGTGATGCAATGCGATGAGGTGGGTTTCGTAATACGTTATCCGCGGCTGGGGTGCGGTTCTTGGGAAGGTGAGCTTTCACGTTCGTCGGACAGCCTCGGCTGCTGGTCTCCGAAGAACTGCCTTCCACCCGGCTGCGGCTGCGGCGGCGAGCTCACCGGCCCCGCCGTCTGCTCCGTCGCGTATACTAATTATATCGGACGCCCGTCCGTAGCGTTCTGCATCTATTCTCGCTCCTTCAAGCTCTTCGACCGTCTTTAGTTCACTGCGATTGAACGCTTGTAGTAATACTTACGGGGACTCGAGCTGGCTACTGCTCGAGCAGGCAGGCAGGCGCGCGACTAAGCGAAATCACCATCCATACTTATAGTCTGCATCCCTCCCATCCTCGACAGCATCGCATCGCATCGCATCACCATTCGACCATGTCGCTCTCGAAGGAGGCCGCCCTGCCGGCCTGGGGGTATGCTGTCGCCGGCGCAACTGGCGCGGTGCTCGCGAACGCCTCCGTCTACCCGCTCGACATGTCGGTACCACCATCCATCCACCATCCTATCCCTTCGATCTTGATGATGGGCACGTGCTAAAGTATGGGTGCCTGGAGAATGCAGTGTCAAGACGCGGTTGCAGGTGCAGGTTAAGAAGCGCACGGTTGCAACGGACGGCGTGCTGGTATCCGAGGACCCCGAGAAGCAGATTCCCGCAGCGTACGCTATCCCCACGCATACACTCCGATTACAATACGATTGAACGCACAGCTGACGGAGTATGCTGTATCACAGCCCGGAGCCGGAACACTATGCGTCAACGCTGGACGCCATCCGCAAAATCCGGACCAAGGAAGGCATCTCGGGCCTCTACGCCGGCATGCCCGGCTCGCTGATCGGTGTCGCCTCGACGAACTTCGCCTACTTTTACTGGTACACTTTCGTCCGCACGTACTACCTCTCAATGCAAGCCGCCGCCGCCACGGCGGGCAGCCTGTCGACCGTCGCCGAGCTATCGTTGGGCGCCGTGGCCGGTGCGCTCGCGCAGCTGTTCACGATCCCCGTCGCCGTCGTCACGACGCGGCAGCAGACGTCCGAGAAGGCGGATCGGAAGGACCTCGTCTCGACGGCGAAGGAGGTCGTCGCAGCGGACGGCTGGACGGGCCTGTGGAGCGGGCTGAAGGCGAGCTTGGTGCTCGTCGTCAACCCGGCGATTACCTACGGCGCGTACCAGCGGTGCCGGGAGGGCTTGTTCCCCGGCAAGAAGAACCTCAAGCCGTGGGAGGCGTTCTGTGCGTATCCATCCACCGTTCAAATCATACGGCTTGACAAGAAAACGACGAACCAGCAAGCTAATATATATGTAACCTGCAGTCCTCGGCGCCCTCTCGAAGGCACTGGCAACCTTCGCCACGCAGCCCCTCATCGTCGCAAAAGTCGGCCTGCAGTCCACCCCGCCTGCTGGCCAGAAGAAATTCAAATCCTTCGTCGAAGTGATGCGCTACGTCGTGCACCACGAAGGTCTGCTGGGCCTCTACAAGGGCATCGGACCGCAGCTGATGAAGGGACTGCTGGTGCAGGGTCTGCTCATGATGACGAAGGAGCGGGTCGAGCTGGTGTTCCTGCTGATGTACCGGTACGTGCTGCAGCGGTTTGCAAAGAAGGCTTAATATCCCGCACGGCATTTCATATATCAAGTATATATATTATATCGTATTATAATGTTGCGTGCGTATTCGGGTTGGCTGGGTATGCATTTGGAGGTATATCGCTCGGTTTCCGCGAGGAAGAGGGTAGGCCACGGCGCCGGTAGTATACTGCAGTCGTCTTTATTACCGCAGTTTGTCTGTATCTGTGATTTCGAATTCCTGGGAGCGGTTCGCGCGGGTTTTATATATGTCTATATTATATTTCCGTCTATGATTTCTGCCATCTGTTGTATACTCCTGTATACTAGCCGCTAGACTTTGCTGCATTGTAGTCGTACAGACACGATTGGATCTCATATATGGCTCTGCTCAGGGAGAAAGATAATAGAAGTTATAAAATCTAAATTATTTTTTAAATATTTATAAAATTTATTTATAAATTTAAAATATTTTTTAATACTAAATATTTTTTTTTATACATAAAATTAGTTACATAATTCATAGATTTTAATTTTATAATACTTTATAAAATATATAATTTATAATTAAATATTTTAATAAATTATAGATAAATTCTATTATAAATAATAATTTTATTTAGTTATTCTATATATAATTTAAAAATAATTTAAAATAAATTCATCAGCAAAAAAAAGTGTTGTTGTCATGGTTATCTGATGATATGATGACTATGACAATTTCTCTATATCTAAGGTCATCTGGATAATAACTTTAAAAAATTATCTTAAATAATAGAAATCTGTAAATATTCTTAATAATAAATTTTATACAACATCAAAAATATTTATTAAAAGTTGTTATTTAAGATAATTAAAATATAATATTATTATAAATAATATATATTTATTATTAATTTTAATAAATATTTAAATTTATTATTTTAAATTATAATTAAGAATTATTATTATAAATATTATATTTATATTATTATTATTAATTAATATTATAAATTATAATTAATTAAATAAATATTTATAATAAATTTACTATTATTATTTATAAATATTTTATATTTTTTAAAATATAATATATAAAAATAATAATTAATTTTTAAATTCTATAAAATATAATTTAATATAAAAAAGAGTTAAAATATTTATTTAATAATATAATAAAATAGTTAATATATTATTTTTATATTTAAAATTAATAGTAAATTAAAATAAAATAAAAAATATATTTTATAAAAAAAATTTTAATTTATTAAAAATATCTTAATAAAATTATTAAATAATTTTTAGTAATTATTCTTAAATATTAACTAGTTGTTTTTTATAGAAAAATTCTTATAAAAATTTAATATATAATTTTATAATATTATTAATAAAAATATTTAATAAATAAATTATAATTATTTAAAATTTTATTTTAAATATTAATAAATTAGGTATTAATTTTTTTTTTTTTTTTTTTTATTTTTATATATTTTTAAAATAATAAAGATATATATATTAATAAATACTAGTAATGTCAACGATAAGCGAGCGGACAGTACAAGCAAGTGGACACCCTCCCCACCCCACCCCAACAAAAATACCAGCTACACTACCACCAGTGTATAGTTTCCTAGCCTAGGTATAGTAAACTATTTATTTAGGTTCTGAAGATGCCTATTGGTATATTTGAATATTATATCTAGGTTTGTTGTAGTTACTATAGTGGTGTATATATATAATAGTAGCCTCTGGTTGGGGGGTATACTAATGTTTTGGAGGTGTTGGCTGTTTAACTATTTCATCTATAGTATTATTGCCTAAGATTTTGTCAACTTAATATATAATAAGTATATTTTTATATTGTATATGTTATTTTTTTAGCTATTAGCGCTTATTTAGTAGCTTATTTGTAAAGTAAAGTATTATATTCTCTGTATGTATAAGTACCATTTGGTATATTATTGTTTATATCCCTTTAGATAACTGGTTTATAACTGCTAGTAATGATGTAGAAGAGTTATTCTAGTACTAGATAATCTGGTTTTTAATTAGGCCTATTTGTAGGTTTATTTTTAATAAGTTTAATGGTGTTTTTGTAGTCCAGATAGCTGCTGTATTCACAGTGTCTAGATATAAATTCACTAAAATAACTATTAATAATTGTATATCTAGTTTTAATAAAACTCTATCAAGATTATAAAATATAATACTAACTCCAGTAAAACTGCTGTATATATTTTTAGGTATTATTATGATAATAAATATTTTATAAAACCTAGAAAAAAACTCCAGTTTAAAGATATAGTTAATATATATACACACCAAACTCTCCACCTTATAGCTATATACCTACTTCAATAGCTTAAAACAACCAATATCTAATAGTTGAAAGATATACAATAAATATAGCAACATATAGATTATAACAATCTTATACTTCTGGCAATATAGTTCAAAAATAGCTGAGTAGTAGTTTTTATAACCATCTAAGACTAATAACCAGTAATCTAAAAAGCAATACTATACTATAAATTTATTAAAATACTTTAGCTATTATAAAACAAACTTATTCATTATCTAGCTATTATTAAAAAATATAATAACCCAATCCACTAATAGCTTAGTCACTATATACCAACTAGCTAGATAGTATTATCCAGCAAAGATAATAAATAATAGTACTACCTAATTTTCTACACCTATCTCCTAAATAATTATTACCTATTTACAGTTCCCAGGCTACACCAGCTTAGCTTTATTATATATTTCAGTTCCTATAACAATAGTAGTTATAGATATTATACCTATTATAAAGTCAGTCTTATCAAAATTATAGATATCATTATCCATAATACTGTACTTAGCCTTTACAACCTCTATTAACTAAAACCACTTATTAATAAACATAGGATCTTCACATTTTACTCACCAATAGTCATACTTTCTGAATAGATATATCTATAACTTTAAATAATATTTAATAAAGTTATTAGCCCATCTCTTATCAACACATCACATACTATTATCACTATATACTAATAATAGCTGGTTAGCCATATCTTCTATACTACCTAACCTAAGATAAAAAAATTATATATATAATTTAAATATATATTAAACAATAATATCTTTTTCTAATTCTATAAGATTTTACAATTTAGAGATACCATCATATCATAAAAGGCAACCATTATACCAGTATAAGAGAATTATTCTCAGAATACTATATACCTTAGTAATAACCAGAATATTTAAATTTTTATCTTTTTCTAAAACTTCAATAGCCAGAGTAATACAAAATTCAGTTATAAAAGTAGTTATTATAATAGTAATGGTGGTATATAATGCCAGAGGTAGAAGGACACATAGGCATTTAGTGGGGTGTCCGCTCGCTTGTACTGTCCGCTCGCTTATCGTTGACGTTATATAATTATTAATTATCTATATAAAATTAAAATTAAAATAAACTAAATTAATTTTTAATTTAAAATATATATTAATAAATAATATTATATATATTTTAAAAATAAATAAAAATAAATAAAATTAAATATATTTATTAATAATTTTAATAATTTAATAAAAGATTTTAATATAATTTATATTTAATATATAATTATTAATAATTAAAAAGTAATTATTTTTAAAAAAATAAAGTATATAATTTTTAATAATTTCTAGATTTTTGTATAATTTATAAATATTTTATATTAAACTTCTAATATTATTTATAAAATATAACTAATTACTATAATATTTTAAATTAAGTTATTAATAAATTAATCTAAAATTAGATTTTAAATAAATAATATTATTTATATAATATAATAAATTAATATTAAAATTAAAAAATTAATAAAATAGTAATTAATTTTTAATAAACTTTTATAAATCTATTATATTTATAAATAGGTTAATACTCAACTATTACACATTAATTAACTTTTTAATATTTTTTAAAATAAATATATTATTTTTTTTAAAATTATTTAAAATTATTTTTTTATATTATTATTTTATATTATTATATAAATATTTAGAATTTAATACTAGATTTATTAAAAACTTTAAAGTCAAATTTTTTTTATTAATATATTTTAAATAAATTATAAACTAAACCTAAGATAATAAAAAAAATATTAAGATATTAAATATTAAAAAACTAGTATTAAATATCAGATAATTTATAAAAGATTAGGGCTCAAAACAGTTCCGGGTTAACCCGGAACCCACGGGTTATATTGCACCAAGAAACCGAACCAATCCAACCCATAGAGCTCGAAACGGTTCCGGGTTAACCCGGAATCTGCGGGTTGTATTGCACCAAGAAACCGAACCAGTCCAACCCAGAAACCAGTATAAACCAGAAAACAGTTCCAAATAGGTAACCAGAAAACAGGTTTTTTTCTAATTCAATTTACTTTTAAACTAGGTTATTTGCTTTTAGAGATTAAATATATACTAAAACTAAAGTATATATAAAATAATAGATATCTTCAAAAAAATCCAATAGATTAAAACTTTAAAAATAAATATTATAATATATATAAAATAATATTAAAATCAAATTTATTTAATTATTTAAATAATTTATTAAAGTTAGTGTTACACTTCGGCCCAGAACCGGGTCAAACACACTTTACTTTGAAGTCCCTGACTCTCAGTTGCTACTGTACAGGTTCTTAATAGTGGGAGATAAATATATATAAAATACAATAGTAACTATTAAAATAAAGTATATAACAATAATAATAAATAAACTAATTATTAAAATACTATAATTTAAATATTAATTAATAATTTTTTTAAAAAAAAGCCATTAATCTTAAGGTAAAGTACATTAATTATATATATAATATCTTAATATATAAGATAGTAGAGATATATTAATATATTATTTAAATAGCTTAATACTTATTTTGCTTAGTGCTTAACTAAGTATTAAATATCCTAAATATTGAATACTTATATAACTATAAATTATTACAGTAGTTTCTACTTAAGAAGGAATATTATAATAGTAATATTCTTTTATAATAATATCCTTCTATATAGTCCAAGATTCCATATAGTTATATTATTTATATAGTCTGCCATCCATATGGTGAAATATATTATATAAGTTAACAGTCTATATAGAATAAATCTATATAATTATATATCTTATATAGGAGTCTATTCTACATAGTATATAAATATATTATTACTTTGTGTATTATGTGGACTAGGTGTCTGTATGGGAATCTGGTCTATATAGAATATTTAGATATAATATTGTTATCTTATAATACTATTCTCCTCTCCCACAAGAATTAGTGATGCACTAATTTCAGGTGTAGGTGTAAATAGTGTAGAATAAAGCGATACAGGTTTTTTGTATGCAGTATACTTATATAATCTAAATAATATAACTTTTTTATTAAATAGTTTCTTTACTATGTTTTCTTTTCTCTCCATAATTAATTTTTCTCAACATAATCTTTTTTATTAGTATACTTGTTGATTATTATAAAAAATCTTTCACTAATCATTGTTTTAATTAGGTGTAGATAATTGAGAGATATTCAGCAATTTCCACAGTAGCATATAAATCTTGTATATCTGGTTTATATGTTTGTAAGGTGAATTTAGATATTAGCAAGAAGTGTTTTATTTGTGTGTATTAAAGGTGTTACTATGTTTTTTTTAATCCAAGTAAATAGTCTTTTTTATCTAGTTCTTGTGTTAATAGTTTTGTTTGACTTATTCTAATGGAGTGTGTTCTCAGGGTTATTGATTGTAAGTGTAAGGAGTTGTAGAAAATTGAGTAAGATTAGTCTCAACTTTTCTAAGAATTATTGCTGTTAGTTAAGAAGTTGGCAACTACTTAGGTAAAAATAGCCTGTTTTTATTAAAAGTTGGATATTGTTTTTTTAAAAATAAAAACTACTTTTAAAGAAGAAGAAGTTTTAATTAAGGAATAAGAGAATTTTAAAAAGGAAATTAGTATTTCTTTATCTGAGATTAAGAATTTAAAATTATTTAATTTTAAGGTTTTTCTAAATAATAATATTATAAATTTTAATATTTAATATAGTATCCTTTTAATATATATATATTATTTAAATATAATTAGTACTAGTTTATACTATATTATATATATATTTTTAAGAATTATTCTATAAGGTTCTATTATATAGAGAGAGATAAAATAAAAGTAGGTTATCAAAGGTATTTTATTCTTTTATTATTCTTATTCCTTCATCTCCTTTTGATATAGTAATAATATATCTTAATTGTTCTAATTATCAATAAATATTGGCTCTTAAGCTAGCTATACTATATCTTTGTTTTAAGGCTAAGGTAAATACTAATACTTTAGATAAGATTACTTATTATTATAATAATATATATAAGATTATAAATAAATTAGTTTATACTTTAAAAAAAAATGAATTCTATATATATATAAGTCTCTTATATTTAATAGTAATTTTAATATTAAAAAATATATTTCTAAAATAAAATAGATTTTTTAATATAATTATTATAATTAATCTTTTATATTCTAATATTTTTTTCCTAAATTTTCCTTAGGATTATCTTAGTAGTAGGTCTTGCTCTACTTAGTAAGTATCAAATCCATCAAAACATTGTCTAACAAGCTCCAGTAAGATATTATCCTCTAATTACTATAAATCTTCTTCTAATAAATAACTCTTCTATCTAATTAGAAATTCATTAACTAATATTTCTAGGTTTTTTTTATAATCTAGAATCCTTTTAATTTTATATTTATTGTAATTATCTTTTTTAATTTCTAGGTTATTTACTTCTTCTCTGAGTCTATTCAGTACAGACTCAAGTAGAGCAATATAGAATGTTTTATAAATTTTTAAATTTCTAAAGATATAAAATTCAAAGAGATAATTATTCAATTTTTTAGTTATAATATATAGTCCAAGTTTCTAGAAATCAAATTTCTAATTAAATCTTTTTATTTTAATATTTTTTATAAATAGATATACTTTATCTTTTTCCTTTAGAAAAGGTGCTTTCATCCTTTTTTTATTATAATAATAGTGTTATGGGATAACAGCGCAACACCCGAATATCCTACACAGACCAGATTCCCATACAGACACTTGGTCTATATAGTATATGAAGTAATGGTGTATTAATATACTATGTAGAATAAGCTTCTATATAGGAAATAAATTTATATAGATTTATTTTATATAGATTATCAATTTATTTAATATATTTTATTATATAGGAGATAGGATTATATAAATAATAGAACTATATGGGGTCCTGGATTATATAAACAGATATTGTTATAGAAGAAAATTATTATTATAATATTTCTTCCTGAATAAGAGTTACTATAATAACTTATAATCATATGAGTATTTAGTGCTTAGGATGCTTAGTACTTAGTTAAATACTGAACAAGGTGAGCACTAAGCTACTTAGGTAATATATCAATATATCTCTATTATTTTATATATTAAGATATTATATATATAATTAGTGTACTTTATCTTGGGATTAATGGTTTTTCTCTTAAAAACCATTAGTTAATACTTAAATTATAATATCTTAATAACTAGCCTATTTACTATTATTATTATATATTTTATTCTAATAATTACTATTATACTTAATATATACTTATCTTCTACTATTAAGAACCCATATAGTAGCAACTAAGAGTCAGGAACTTCAGAGTGAAGTGCATTTGACCCAGTTCTGGGCCAAAGTATAACAGATATACTATTATTTTATATGCTAAGTAGACTGGGTATTAGTATAAGAATCTGGTCTGTATAGGATTTTCAGGTGCTACGCTGTTATCCCATAACAATAACAAATTAAATAATATATTAAAATATATGATTTATATTTATAAAATAAATTAATAAAATATATATTATATAAATATCTATAATTTAATAAAATATTTAATAAATTATTCTAAATTATAATTTATAATTTTATATAAAGATTATCTTATTTAAAAAATCCTTTAATAAATTAAATATATAATAAAATTTTAATTATTATTTATAAATTTATTAAGACTATTATCCTGGAATTTTAAAATAATTTTTAAAGAATAAAATAATTTTTAATAATTTATAATAAATAAATATTTAATTAATATAGATTATAAAAAAATATATTTATAATAAAGATTCTCTTTTTAATAATAAATATTAGAAATATATTATAAATATTTTAGATATTAAATTTAATATAATAATAAAAAAAAATTTAAATTAATAAAATATTAGAATAAATAATTTAAATAATAAAAATCTATTTTAGATTATTTTTAAATTATATATAAAATAATTAAATAAAATTATTATTTATAATAAAATTTATTTATAATTTATTAAAATATTTAATTATAAACTATATATCTTATAAAATATTATAAAACTAGAATCTATAAATTATACAACCAATTTTATTTATAAAAAAAAAAAATTCCTAATATTAAAAAATATTTTAAAATTATAAATAAATTTTATAAATATTTAAAAAATAATTTAGATTTTATAATTAAAATTATATTTTATTATTATAATTAAAAAAAAATAAAAATATTTTTTCTAAAAAAAAGAAATAAAGTATATTTACTTATAAAAAATATTAAAATAAAAAAATTTATTTAAAAATTTAATTTTTAAAAACTTAAATTATATATTATAATTAAAAAATTAAATAAATATCTTTTTAAACTTTATATTTTTAAAAACTTTAAAATTTATAAAATATTTTATATTGTTTTATTTAAATTTGTATCTAATAAATTTAAAAAAAAAATAGATAATTTAGAAATTAAAGAAAATAATTATAATAAATATAAAATTAAAAAAATTTTAAATTATAGAAATAACTTAAAAATATTAATTAATAAATTTTTAATTAAATAGAAAAATTATCTAATTAATTTAAAATTATAAAAAAAATATAACGTATTCCACAAGCGAGCGGACCACACAAGCGAGCGGACCACCCCATATAAACCAACACCCCACCAAAACACTTTTTATTGATAACTTAATCAATAATTAATTTAAAATTAGAATAAAATTAATCTTGTTTATATAAACTATTACAAATCTAAAAATATTTTTTTAAATTTTTTTTATATTAAATTAAAGAAATATACAAGGGGGGTGGTCCGGTCGCTTGTCTGGTCCAGTCGCTTATTGTTGACGTTATTTATTTATAAAAAAATTTAAATAAAAATAAAAAAATATAATAATATTATAATATATATTAATTAATAGATTTTAATTTTAGTAGGGTATTCTCGCTTATTTTTACTTAATTTTTAGGTCTTATTTAAAAAAAATTAAAAAATTTAAAAAATATTTAAAAGCATTTAAAATAACCAATTCTTATTATAAAATTATAATTTTAAATTTAATTTATTATCAAAAATTTATATTTTTTTATTATAATTTTTTAATTTTTTTTATTAATTTTTTTATTTTTATTTTAATTATTTTTGGATTTTTCTCTATAAAATATTAATTTTTTTTAATTTTTTTTTTTTTTATATATAGATTAGTAAATATATAAATTATTTATTTATATTTTTTTTAGATTATTATATTAAGTATTGGTGGTGTTATTATTGTTTTAGAATTATTGTTGTTATTAGATTTGTGGAGTAACAACCCAGTCTAGAGGTAATTTGATTTGGAAAAAAACCCGTTTTCTAGTTATCTATTTTAATCTATTTTCTAGGTTATAACAGATAACCAGTTAAAATGGATTAGGTTCTTGGTGTAATATAACCTGTGGGTTCTGGGTTAACCCGGAACTGGCACAGGCTCTAACTATAGCTAAATAATTTATAAAAAGATATTAACCTACAGGCTATTTTAAAAATCAAGCAGTAACAACTATATTTAAGGTTCTTAGTAAATAAACATCAACAAGTCACCAACAGAGTAGCAGTATATTTGAGAGATATGGAGCTGAAGATTGATAAACAAATGAAAGAAAGATTGAAATAGGGCAAACCTAGGTTTTATAGGAAAATGTACATTTCAGAGAATGTAGATTTGTTGCCCAACTAGGGTTTTCAAGCTGTCAAAATGGGATCCCCAGGCTTGCCTTTATAGGCTCAATTTCGCAAGGTAAGTAAATAAGGTAAGTATATATGCCCAAGGAACAGAATAAGTTGAAGAGACACTTGATATCATCATAGCCGATTAAAGCACTACCACGAACAGGCCTCAGGACAGCATTAATTGCAAGCAAAAGACAGCCAACCAACCAAAAAAAAAAAAGTACGCTGTAATTACGGGATATAAAGAGTGCAGGGAGCAGTGATGTGGCTGGACAGCAGTGGAAAGAACGTGCGACTACTGATCGATACTACTACTATAAGATGTAATGTGGTGTAAACAGAACAGAACAGCGCTAGCGGCGGCGGTAGATTGCAATGGGAGATTCAACCGATGCAGCCGGCGTGACGACGCCTGTATTTCCCTCCGAATTCCGATTCCAATATCTATACCCTCTGTTACTTCCTCATCTTCAATATTGCTACCACCCTTCCAAGGCGGATATGGTAGCTGCTATGGCGTCCGCTTTCGTCTAGACGTACTGGGAAACCCACTGGAAACCCTCCTTGTAGCCTGTTCACAACCGTCAGCATCTCCCGTGTGTTTATTTCTGCGATAATGGTATGGTATACGGTACGAACCTTGCCGCATGACGACACTGCACATGAAGACCTCGATGGGCCGGATCCCCTCAACGGGCATCTTGCCCTTACCCGTCGTCTGGTACAGGCCGAGCTGGTGCCGCAGCTCGTCCTCGCTGATGGCCTGGTGGTGGTCAATCTTGTTGCCGAGGATGAGGAAGGGCACCTTGGACAGCTCCTCCATGGACAGGAGGGCGTCGAGCTCGGCTTTGGCTTCGGGCATGCGCTCGAGGTCCTTGGCGTCGACGAGGAAGACGATGCCGGAGACCTCGGGGAAGTAGTCCTTCCAGAGGCGGCGGGCTGCACATCAAAACATGTTAGCGAGCGGATACGAAGGAGGGGGAGGATGGCTTGGATTTGTAAGGTACCCTGCTGGTGGCCTCCGAGGTCGAAGGTTGTGAAGCGGCAGTTGCCGATGGCAAGTTCCTCGGAAGTGGGATGTAACGTCGGCGTCAGGACCGCTACCCGGTCATTCTACAAGGCACGGATATATCAGCACAGTTCCTCTCATACCCCGCTCAGGCAACGAATGTTAGGTAAAGTACACACCTTGAGCATGTGCAGCAGCGTCGTCTTGCCGGCATTGTCGAGCCCGAGGAAAAGCAGCTTGGCATGCTTGTTGAGCAAGCCGAGGGAGGCGAGGACGTCCCAGACTACAGTTGCAAAGAAAAGGTCGGTCAGCACGCGATCGAATACTCAAAGCATCGGATTATGCGTATGTGTATGCGTGCATGCATGCACGTCATGTTATATTATGCCAGCGATGAGGTCATGCAGGCACCGCGGCGGGGAGTCGGCAAGAAGCAAGGTACATACACCAGTTGACGATGAACATCGCGGCGGTAGATGGATACGGATGGAAGGTAACGGTAGCTGTGATGTCGGAGATCGGTAGTACACGATAATGTAATGTGGTGACGGCGTGATTGGATAGGGAGGATTGGAGGCGATGGAGGTTGAGATTGACGAGAATCAGAGTGCAAGTGTAAGTGCGGGCCAAGGTCGCTCGCGGTGTTATATATGAATAATCGCCCAGCGGCAGAATCCGCCCTCCTCGTCGTAAAATGGGAGAAAAATCGGAACTGACACGCTGGAGCTAAGTGCCACACCAAACCCAGTCACAGCCTTCACCAAGTAGCGCCACCGCCAGGCCACCGATCCATTATCGCCACCAGTCAATATAAAGTAACTCATCCCTGACCATTCCTGCCATTCTAACAGTATTAGTCACAGCACTGGATGGTGATATAATATAATTGTAGTAATACAGGAGTCTCTGCCAAGTGTCCTGTTCTGCAGCTCGTGAATCTCGGCTTAAACTCCGTTTGTCCGTCGTGGCTGAACTCAAGCTTGATCAGGAGCTGTCAAACAGCCTGCGACACACCCAAGACATCACTACTCAAGCTCGAAATAAGGTGCATCCATCGAATAAGACCGACACTACTATAAGATGTAATGCCACCGCTCGAGAACGCGGCGATTGTAAAATTTGCATGCAGTTTCGTTTCAACCGCAGCTCCTGCACATGCAATATCCTCCCTCCAACCGACGTCATGTGTAAATCATCACGACAGCCAACACACAAATCCACAAGGTACTTCTGCCATCGGCACTCAGACATATCGTATCGCACTCGCCCTGCCCACGTTGAGGCCTTCCTTCGACTGTGAGTCTCGTATACACTCGTCCGTGGTCTTGCCAGTACTCTTTCACACCTCGCCTTCCAAACCGCAATTATATCATACGTCCAGCCCGCTATTACACTCACGGCCCGTCAGTCCCCCCCACTCAAACACGGGGACGCACACAAGCCTCACCATGATTATAACACTTGTACACCGAGAAACCGTCCAGAGCGACACTGTATCGTAAAGGTAAGAACAGGCGTTGAAGTGGATAAGATAAACCGACACCAGTCACCGCTGTTCAATAATCGCGCGTCGATGCTCGCCGAAAAACGCCGTTGAGGCAAGAAAAGCGTCCAATAGATAGAATCGCACAGTTCACATCCCGCTCTGTAACCGTGCCGTACAGTAGATCATCGTAACCCGCCGCCACAGCGGAGAAAAGCGTCGATGATAAATATCCCGCCATCATTCCTAGCAATCAGTAACCTGAGAATCCGCCGATAGTAAGAAAAGTGTTCGAATGGATAGAATCGCGCCAGCCACAGCCCCGCTCGGTGACCGTCGTGTAAAACTGTCGTAAACCATCAGCACGGTAGAGAGGAAAGCATCGATAGAGAAATGCCCCGCCGCCATTCTCAGCAACCAGTTATCTGAGAACCTGCTGAATAAAAGCCTCGTAGAGTAGGATAAGGCATCGAATAGATAGATAGAATCGCGCCACGCATCCGGCAACAGCGCGTCGAAAACCCCGTCGTAAAACACCGCCGTTGTGAAAAATAGAGAGTTGAAGAAAAGCCCCGCCGTGGTCTCCGCATCGTAAACTGAGAGACCGCCGAAGAACGCATCGTAAAGCAAAGGAAAATGCGAACGGAAGACACATGTGTCCCGTAGAAAGTGATGCATGTGTTTATTAATATTCCATATCCAGAGTCTCCTCTCATGGAAGAACTTGCGGGATGATGTTAAGCTTATGCAGTCGATCATTCTCAGGCCGGTTGTTATCTGCTCGAACACTTCATCCAAGTTACAGACCTTAAACAGCAGCTTGGATAATGTGTTCCAGAAGGTAAAATCGCATCAGTCGCCACCCGGTTCGGCAACCGTGCATCGAAAGCCCGTCGTAAAACGTACGTGCGCCGCCATGCTAACCAGAAAGGCGTCGTCGAAGAAGGCCGTCATGATATAAACGCCGGTAAAACGCACCAGCAAAGAACGCCGTCACAATAAAGCGTCCGAAAAAGCCGCCCCGTAAACAATGCCGCTGCAAAATCCGTAAAACGGGCACTACACCAATACCCCGCTGTATCAGAAGATCGAAGAAAGAGAACCACCGCCAGTCGTAGATCGTAACACCGAAGACGCGCCCGTCAACAAGCGCAGTAAGTTTATCTCGTAAGCCAGTCCGGCGTCGTGGATGTAGAAAGCGTTCAAAGATATCCACCTCGTGCCGTTCGTTGCGTCGCCACCGTTGCTCCGCTCAGCAGCTGCTCGCCCGGTTCCCCAACGGCCACTCCGCATCCATCCACAGCGCCGTCTTCTCACCCGGCACTCGCCCTCTCAGCTTGGGGATGCGCGGAAACGTCGGCGCGGATGCAGAGCGTGACTTCTCCTTCTCCTTCTGCGACGAACATGAAGTGGGCCTCATCTTCCGCAGCACGTTCGGTCGCGGCTTGTTCGTCCGGCGCGACAGCTCCTCCGTCTGTCGTGGCGCCTTCAGAGGTGCCCTCGTCTGGACACGGGACAGGCCCTCCGCGTAACCGGGTACTCGGACAAGCCGGCTGCGCGAGGGCGGGGCTGTCCCGCGTGCGATCGTCGACTTCCTCAGCTGCGAAAGGTAGGTCTGGAACCGTCCCCCCCCGGAGCTGTCGCTGAACGTACGGTCGCTCGCGCCATCGTAGCCACGAGGGCCCGGGAACGCGCGTTGAGTGCCGCTGGTAGTCGAGACCGTTGGCGACGGTGAGACGATCCGCTCGGGCATCGGAGCCCCCGTGTAGTCGTTGACGTAGTACTTCGCAATCGGCAGGGCGGAACTTGTCTTGCGGAATGGCGGGAGGCGCTGCGAGCGGTTCGGATCGCTCGCGAACGGGTCGCCGCGCCGGATCGTCGTCGTCGGGCTGGCCACGGCGCTGCTGGGGAGCCGACCCCCGTCTTTGCGCCAGTGGGTGTCGTCTGCGAGGCGCCGGGGCACCCTGCAGACGCTTCGCGCCTCAGTTGCTCGCTCCTGTGGTCGGGGTTGTCGGAACCGGCGGGTGCCGAACACCGTCGCCGTTCCATGGGACAGGGCGTCGTCGTCGAGGGGCGGAATGGCGCCGACCCCAACGCTTAGTCCAGACGAGGTCTGGAAGAAGGTCGGGGCTCGGACTCGCGGGTGGCGCTCGACCGTCGGCAGGGTCGAGTGCCAGTCGCGGTAATGACGGACGGCGGAAGCCGTCATCGTCATCTGCGTCAGCTCGCGGAACAGCCTTTGCGACTCGGACGTCGCGCTGTTCGGGACGGCGAGGGCGCTGCACGACTCGCTGGAGGCTGCGGAGCCTCCGGCGGACCCGCTGCCATGGCGCAGCGTCTGCTCCACCGGGATCGTCGCGAGGCGGGTCGGGACCGGCGAGAGAATCTCGAGGTCCGGGAACTCGGTCGGTAGGCGGACTTTGCGCTCCGCTACGACGACCGAGTCTGCGACGAGGTAGGCGGCAGGTGCGGGATCGGTGGCATCGAGGTCGGCGGCTTGGCCAGCGATCGCGAGAGCGGGGCTCTCTTGACCGCCGGGGCTGTTGTCGCCGCTTTCCTGGGCGACGCAATGCTGGCGGACCGATCCGCTGCTGCTGGAGGAGAGGGTGGAGGTCGGGCCGGGGCGCTTGTCGTGGAGCCCCGTGGCTCTTTGCAACGCTTTGAGACAGGCGTCTCTGGCGCTGGTCTTGCCGGCCTCGGATAGCTTCGCATAGGCCGCTATCCGGCTCTGAACAAGGTTGCTCGACCGCGTCGAGGCCTTGTTTAGCTCGGCAATTTTCTGCCGAACCACGGTTTTGGGCTCCAACTTGGGCCCGATCCTCCTTGGAGCCGCCGGCTTCGGGGACGCCTCTGGCGCCTCACCCGAGCGGCGACTCCAGGTCTCGATGAGGCTCGAGACCTTTTGTGCTCCCTTAGGCAGGATGACCTGCGCAGGAGCGTTGTCGGTGGCCGCGTGCTGGCCCGAGGACAGGGAAGCCGGGGGGGTAAGCGGGCCGTCGAAACGACCCAACTTCCCTGGATGCCCCGGCTGTCCCTGTCGAGAACTCGGCGCGGCGGGTTGTCGCTGCATCTTGACAAGACGAGATGCGGGAACGGCGGGAGGCGACGGAAGGCGGGGAGAGCCAGCAGGTATGTCGCAGCGGGGGCGACACGTGGGCGGGGTGAGGGGGTGGTTGTGCGGTGAGATCTGGTAGCTGAGAGCTGGGCAGAGAGGAAGCGCAGGAGACGGTTGGCGGGGTGGAAGGCAGCTGTAGCGGAGAGGGAGAGTCTCTAGGCCCTCAATGGGGGGACTAGCTGTTTAAAGCACTGTTCCATCGAGCGATATCTGCTGTTGGTTTGGTAGGTAAATATGGGAGAATAGCGGAGACGTAAATGCGGATGTTATTGCATTGTGTAGAGCGAGGTGGAGATATCGACAGTCTGACGTGCCGGTGCAGATGGCAGATTCTCTGGATCGCCAGATGGACTGCCTTCAGCGTCGTATCCGTATGCCTCTCTTCAAGCCAGAGGAAAGCACCGATTGCTTGCGACAATGCTTGCCCAAAGACGGAGTGGTGAATAGTGGATAGTAGTGAGTACAGCTCGACAAGCCATATCAGCCTCGATAGCCACCACCAGATTCAGTTCCACTATGCGTGTATTAGAGGTCGGGAACGCACTCGATACAGCACGCCTACAAGGCATCCGTAATCTCGACGTCCAGCCTCAAATCCACCTTCTCCCCACCCTCGACATTCTCTCCGTCGACCATCTCCCTCGCCTTTTTCCACAGCTCCTGGTCCATCTTCCTGCCGACGGCATCCGATCTGC
This sequence comes from Drechslerella dactyloides, assembly GCA_020064725.1. NCBI lineage: Eukaryota > Fungi > Ascomycota > Orbiliomycetes > Orbiliales > Orbiliaceae > Drechslerella > Drechslerella dactyloides. The sequence goes on from JAGTWJ010000017.1 coordinate 2,489,932, forward strand.
CGCCCAGCGCGCCGATGTCGAGCCCGCCGCCGCCGGGTGCGGGATTGCTAGCGCCGCTGGACGTAAGGATCGTGGGCAGCGGGATGTCCGCCTGCTCGAGCGCGTAGATCTGGCGCTTGAGCGATGTGACGATGGACTGGACGGAGGAGTGGTATTGTGCGGATTGGGTTTTGAAGGCGGATTTGGAGGGTGTCGGGGCGGACAGCGTCGTGATCGCTGCGGACGCCGTGTTTAGGAGGGATGTTATTTCCTGGTGATAAGTGTGAGCGTGTGGATGGTCGTTTGAGGTGGAGGGGGGAAGTTACCTTATCGATCTTGTTGAGCTGCTTGATCCTGTCGGAGGGGGAGAATGTTGATGTCTGCGAGGAGGACGGGTGGGATTGTGAGGTTTCCGTGGGGCCCGTCGGCGAGGAATCGATGGTGATGATGTCGGCGGACATTGCGATTCGTGTCGTTAGAAAGCGTCGGCGGGTGAAGCTTAGATTAATCGATTGTTTGGTTGATGGTGTGATTGTGGATGGAGGCATGGAGGTTGAAGCTGTCGTTGACTGAATAGCCGCGAGTCTTGGCGCGAGGTCCCGCCGCCGCCAAAATTTCGGAAACCTCGCCAAAGGGAAACGTCAACCGGCAGAGCATCCCGCCACTACCGACTGAAACCCACGCCTCCGAAACCCCCTACCCACCGATCTCCCTTTCCTCGAATCTCCAAAATGCAGTCTTTCCGCGTACTGCGCACCGCTCTCCGGGCGAAGCCGCTCGCCTCCTCGATAATCCGGACGCCCGTGCGGAGAGGATACGCCGAGGCCGCCAGCGATAAGATCAAGCTCAGTCTCACGCTCCCGCACCAGGTGAGTACCGCCCATTGCCCATCGCCACTATGATAAGACTTCAAGCTGACGTATTGCAATCATAGGCCATCTACAAGGCTACCGATGTGTACGTTCGAACCTCGCAATCAGAGCTGCAAACCGCCGGGCAGCGAGACGACGGATTAGAGGAATTGGAGAACCAATTGGCTGACATGTGCTGCGGAACGACAGCGTCCAGGTCAACATCCCCGCGGAGTCCGGCGTGATGGGTGTCCTCGCGAACCACGTGCCGTCAATCGAGCAGCTCAAGGCCGGTGTGGTGGACATCATCGAGGAGGGCGGCGGCAGCAAGCAGTTCTTCGGTGCGTCTCTTCACCTTCGTTATGATAATAAGAGAATGTCAAGGCTGACGGTGTGAATGTTCTAGTTTCCGGAGGATTTGCCGTTGTGCAGCCGAACAGCCGGCTGAGCATCAACGCTGTTGAGGCTTACACGCTCGACGAGTTCAGCGTCGAGGTAAGCCCCGAACTCTCATAAATCTCAATGCTGTGACCGAGCGTGGGGGAACTAATCGACGGAATGTGTGTATAGGCTGTCAGGGCTCAATTGGCCGAGGCGAACAAGATTGCCAGCGGCAGCGGCAGCGAGCAAGACATTGCGGAGGCCAAGGTTGAGATTGAGGTATGATATACAAACCATCTCTATACATTACTCTATTATAATAAGAGGCAGTGCTGACTCTGTGTACAGGTTCTGGAGACATTACAGGCAGCCCTGAAGGCGTAGTTGCGCCGAGTGAATGCGATGGACATAATTAAATGACGGACGTTGTATAAAGCACACACGCCTTCGTGTAGTATAGTATTTATCAGCTGCTTTTGGCACAATCCTCTTCTGCGAAAACTAAAACTCCTTCGCGGGAGGACGTATATAAGACAATCGAGCACAATTGTAGATTCTGATCGTTCTATTAATTAAACGAGAGATTATAAAGAAAAGCCGGCGGAGTTTCTTCGTGGCTGCTACTGTACACGTGGGCCGTATCGTATCTACAAGACTGCGGCGTCCAATGGGCATATCTACACTTAAAGTGACATCTGTATTTACATATTTACTTCGTCGACTACATTCGCCCACCGTCCGTGGGGTAGTACTTTGTCTCCTTCTTCAGCAGCATGTCCAGCCCTCTGCGCTCCCGCTCCCACGCCCACCCCTCGCGATCGATCCGATAGACCAACCCGCTGCCGCCGCCAATCTTCAACTTTGCAAAATCGTCCATCCGCAGCGCCCGCACGAGCTTGCGGATGCTGGACACGGCCAGCCAGGCGATGTACTTCAACGGGCCAAAGTACCCCGTGAATTTCCACTGATCCACAACTTTTGCTGTTTGCACGAACGGCGTGACCAGCCATGTCGACTGGGGAGTCGAGTCGATGATCCGACGGCGGAACGGCAGCAAACTGCGCGTTTGTATCTGCAGGGAGATCGCGCGAGCGGACTTTGGGACGGCGACGATGCGGTGGACGGTGCGCGAGGGGACCCAGAATGTGTACGCGCAGATTAACAGACCCATGCCCGCGCTGACGCTGCTGATTGCGCGGGTCCAGGACGGGGCATCGGGCTGGCAGATGACGTTTTCGTAGAACTCCATGCCCGCCCAGGATACCGAGGCTACCGAGATGGTGTAGTAGGCATAGATGAGGAGGCGGGAGCCGGATTGGTAGAGAACGGTTTCGTGGCCCGCGCGGGCGAGGTTTTCCTCGAGGGAGAAGTAGCGGCCGCCGGAGGGGGAGGAGGGTGCTGGCGTCCGTCTGGCGGGGTTTGCGGCGTAGCAGCGGCGGGGAGCAAGGCGTATCAAGGTTGCCGGGCGGATGGTTGCCGAGGCGCAGGAGAGCGGTATCGAGGGCGGCCGACGGAGCAGGCGCAGGCCGAAGCCCGCTGTGGATATCGACATTGAAGGCGGCATGTTGAGTTATAAGAATATTATATTGTGAAGGTGGAGGATTCGATTGGTGGTCACCGCTACCGGCGGCAGGGAGACAGACGCCGCATCAGAAGGCCTCTCGACTGGCAGCGTCAATTGTGGAGGGAGCAATGGATCGTAGTGGATTCAATTGGCATCTTTACGACATCGCCGTCGACAAATTTTTGGTGTTGCAACTTTGTGCGGCTCTGCTTTCTTAACGCCGACTATCTCCGAGCGTCTTCCCTGGATGCCCCTGCAACCTTCGACTTCACCACTCAACATGCAACAGCCACGATCATGATCGCATGGAACAGCTGAATACGATCGAGCATCGACGAGTAATTCATCTGCGGAAGCTTCTGGAGACACTGAAGACAGTATCAGCCCGGCCCGGGAATGCGCCTGGCATGTGACAGCGAGCACCCCCAACAGAATGAGCTGTTTGCCCGCCATCGTCGCCTGCAGGTGGCTCCACCCGCCCGGTCCCTGCGCTGGACTAACTAGACTGCTGGCCCCGGCTCCCGATCTCACCGTGATACGAATTCAAGGCCGTCCCCCAGCATTATCTCACGCCTGCGATCGATCGCGTTCTCGAGCTGTGCTCCCAGTCGCCTTCTTTTTCAGTGCCTGGGACGGAAACCAACTCTATAAAAGCGTCAGCGGAACGCACTCATGTCGCCCGTCCCAGCCTGTCAAGTGTTTGATGCGGCTGTCCACCTCGAATCCGATCTCGCCCTGCACCGGTGACACTCTACGTCATACCTCGCAACCACCACTACCATCACTGCTACTACATCCTCCGAACATGACCATCGCGGGCCTCGGCCCCGTCGACGAGACTTTCGATCGAACAATCACCAAAACTCCGCTGTAACTATCGCCAAACATGAGTGCCGACAGCAAGCCCGTCACCGACGCCTCCAAGCCGTACGCCGCGAACGAGTACCCGCCGGAGTTCGTCGTCGACTACACCAACAAGAAGCGTGCGTCCCAATACCCCTAGGATATATATAGCTATCCTGGCATGTGCTGGTGCTGACTTGATAGCTAGACATCGACCAGTTTGCTCAGGTCCTGAATGCCCCGCCGACCGCCCCGGACGTCTTTATCAGCGCCGAGAGCGACTGGAAACCCATCAGACAGCGCGTCGGCAGGCGGAAACGACGACCGAGAAGGGATGAGACCCGTGAAGGTGTGCATCGTGCTTCCATTCATGCCTGCACCTTTTGCTGACGGTGATGTTTAGGATTCTCCTACGCGCTCTTCAGCTGGCCGCTGCTGCTGCTCGTCTTCGGCTGGATCCTCTTCCTCGGGTGCGTCCGTTCTACATCACATCTCAACCGAACTGCTTATGCTAACGTCTACCAGCTTCCTGTACTTCCTGACCCGCATATACATCTGGCTCTACGAGCACTTCATCACGCACACCGGAAAGCGCCAGCGACTGCGCCTCGCCCTCCGCCACTCCCGAAACTACGAAGAATGGAAGGTCGCCGCCCAGCAGCTCGACGCCTACCTCGGCGCCGACGAGTGGAGGGAGGTCGAGGAGTTTAGCTACTATGACTACACTACCGTCAGACGAGTGCTGTCCGAATTGCAGGAGCTGCGAGCGCGCGCCAGCCGGGACGACGATGCCATCGATGGTCTGGCGACGCTGGTGAGGGCCTGCGTCAAGAGCGACTTTGCCGGCATCGAGAACCCCAGGCTGTACAGCCAGACCTACTACGGCACAAAGACCCTCCTCCAAGACTACTATGATGAGTGTAAGTACTGCCGTCGGTAGTATAAAGGGTTCGCTGCTAACGTTCGCTAGTGGAACGGTGCCTGCGGATCCTCGTCGACACCGACCAGCTCAATCTCGATGAGAAGCGTAAGCTCTTTAAGCACCTGTCCAAGAATCTCGGCCGCAGCGCTCTCTGCCTCTCCGGCGGTGCGTGCTTTGCGTACTACCACTTCGGCGTCGTCCGCGCGCACCTCGACGCCGGCGTCATCCCCAATATCATTACAGGCACCTCGGGCGGTGGCTTGGTCGCAGCATTGGTCGGCACGCGGACCGACGATGAGCTCAAAATCGTCATCCGCCCGGAACTCGCGGACAAGATCACGGCCTGCCACGACGGCATGGCTGTTTGGATGGCGCGCTGGTGGAAGACCGGCGCGCGCTTCGACTCCGTCGACTGGGCTGCCCGCGCGCTCTGGTTCACCCGCGGCAGCATGACCTTCCGCGAGGCCTACGAGCGCACCGGCCGGACCCTCAACATTTCCTGCGTGCCATCCAACCCGAACAGCCCGAGCATCCTCCTCAACCACATTACCGCGCCCGACTGCGTCATCTGGACTGCCCTGCTCGCCTCCGCTGCCGTCCCCGGCATTCTCAACCCGGTCGTGCTGATGATGAAGACCAAAGACGACGATCTAATCCCCTACTCCTTCGGACATAAGTGGAAAGACGGCAGCATCCGCACCGATATCCCCATCCAGGCGCTCAACCTGCACTTCAACGTCAACTTCCCCATCGTCTCGCAGGTCAACCCGCACATCACCCTCTTCTTCTTCTCCTCACGCGGCACCGTCGGCCGGCCCGTCTCCCACCGCAAGGGCCGCGGGTGGCGCGGCGGCTTCCTCGGCAGCGCGGCTGAGCAATACCTCAAGCTCGACCTGAACAAATGGCTCAAGGTCATGCGGCACCTCGAGCTCCTCCCCCGCCCACTGGGCACCGACTGGAGCAACCTGTTCCTGCAGCGGTTCTACGGCCGCGTGAACATCCTCCCGCGGACAAAGCTGATCGATTACTACTACATCCTGTCGGACCCGTCGCGGTCACGATTGTCGTGGATGATCAACAGCGGCGAACACGCGACGTTCCCAAAGCTGCAGTTCATCTCAAACCGGATGAAGATCGAGCAGCTCATCGAGGAAGGCAGGCGGCGGCATAAAGGACAGGGCGCGGAGCTCGAGGCGATACTGTCCGCGGAGGATATCGCCAGCCTGATCAAGAAGCGGCGAGACGCGACCACAGGCGCTGGTAGCAAACGCAGCTCACGCCGGATCTCTACCGACCTCGCGACGATCATGGGCACCGCAGCCTCTGCTGCCGGGGGTGGCGGCACGGGGCTCGGGATACGCGATACAGGCGGCGACACAAGCCTCAACACCGCGCAACCGACGCTGGAAGTATCAGGCTCCAACTCGCCGAGCACGCCGACGCTGCAGCGGTTCAGCTGGTTCAAGAATAGCCTATGGCCCGGCAGCATCGGCGACGTGCTCACGGCGACCCCGCGGGATTTCCGCGACTCCAACCGCCGCAGCACGGCCAGTCTGCGCACAGCCGTCTCGCGGAACGATAGCCTGGAAACAGTACTCCCCGCCGATAACAGTCACAATCACAACACCGGTAGCGGCACCGTCGGCAACGGCTTCCTTAGCCCTGCGCCGCCAGCGGACGCAATGTACATGTCCGACGACGAGAGGGGGCGGTACTTTGGTGCGGCCGGCGGCGAATTCGGTGGCGGCGAGGACTTTACGAGCGCTGCGAACACGGAGGATAGCGCTAGTGCCAGCGAGGGTGATTTCTTCAGCGGCAGCGAAGTTGAGAGGGGCGCCGACGATGATCACGACGACGAGGACGACGAGGAGACGGAGGATGAGGGGTTGGAGATGGGCGGTGGGACGATTCGGCGGCGGGGGTTCACCGGTGGGAATGAGGATCGGGCGGGCGGAACGCCTGGACGGGTGGAGTTTCTTAGCGCTGGGGCGGTGTAGATTGTACTGTACTGATACCGGACGGGGCTGCGATTGAGGGCTGGCTGGCTATTTGAGTGCTTGGGGTATACATATACAGGAGCGGTAGTGTTTTTTTTTGGTATATGATGGAGTCGCGATGGTCATATGGGTGTAAGATTGCTGGCGATGTTACTTAGATCTCGCGGCGGCGACAAGCAGGTTGGATCCGTGGATTAGATGGCCGGTTCATATGTTGATATAACTGCATCAGTCGATTTGAATGCTTCAAATCGTGGAAGACGATGTGGGTTCGTATCCATCTATCTACAAAATCTTCACATGTTGTCGATTGTTCGTCCATCTGTCAGGCGTAAATATAAACCCACCTTCGAGCTGCTGCAAATGAGAGTTGTATAGGTAATATATATTATTCAATACATTTCAATAGCATTCGCCACATGGTACATATGACAGCATCAGCCATACCGCTTCTTCATCGCGCGGTACTTCGTCAAAGAATACCTAAAACACGAACAACCCAATCAGCTCGAACGGACGGACGACTAAATGGGTGGATTGGTGAACTGAACGTACAAAGCTTCGACCTCCCGCTTGACGAACGCCGCGCGCTCAATCCCCTGCCGGATCGCAGACTCGTCCGTCAGACCCGCGTTTCGGGCGAAGGCGGCGTGGCAGCGCGTGCGGAAGTAGGGGTATCCGAGCGGGTAGCGGCGGCCAAGGTAGAGGAGGTCTACATCACACTCTTTCAGTATTCGAGCGGATATATCAATGGCGGTGATGTTCGATAGATGGCGACTGGATGGAACGGACCTTTGTAGAGGGCGAGGACCTCGTGGCGGAGGGTGGACATTCTTGTTTGCTGGCGGCGTAACCGTGATCGATTTCTACATTGTGAGCGGGGGCTGGTGGTTGTGTATGCGTAGCTTGGGCAGAGGAGAGTGGGTTATGTAGCTCGACAGCTGTGTCGTGACGTCGCCGGCAACGCAAAATTTACAACAGGGAGGTTGGACTGACTGTGCTAAATACGCTATGGACTGGGAGCTGCGCTGCTTGTATCGGCTTGATTTTATATCTTTCTCACTGCGGAGATGACTCTGTATGTACGGCTTCTGAGCTGAATTAGTTGGTGATATCGATAGTCGTGAGTTCCACAGTTCAGTGCGCTCCGTCTACCATTGCCATGATCTCAGCGCTGAGCTGCCTCTAGGCCCCTTAGCTGACCGTCCAAAATATCATGAACAGAACTATCTAAGCTCCGCACCATAACCTGGATTTGGCGACACCTAGAGCTTCTCAATATACTACATTCCAATAGCTGCCTCCAGCTACCACACCCCTCAGAACAGCATAGCTACTACCAGAAAACCACACAGCTTAACTGGGCTCAGTAGTATTATATAGCTATCCACGAGCTAGCTATGGAAATCTTCCGGATGCTTCTACCTATTGCCAGGACGCCCAGATGTGCGTCACCATAAAGATTCCCTCTCGGCACTGGGGACTATAAAAGGGGCCCCTCCCCCGCTTTTCCTCCATCTTCCTTTCGTCTTCCTTTCACCATCCTACACATCGCCTCACTATATATATTTCACCTAATATCCTGCACTTCACTATGTTGAATGGCCTAGATTCCTTTCTCAAACTTAATGAAGCGATAGGAACCATACAAAAGCCTCCATGGATGCATCCCATTTTGAGGGCAGTCTTGTCGTATGACCCTCAACGCGAAAACTTATGAAATCACACATCTACGACACACAGTCGATGGTCATGCTGAACTTAGGGACGAAGCATTAACTGCTACCATCGATTTTTGATGGTGGATACTGCATTCCACCTGATGGATATATATATGCGCGTCCAGTGGTAAGCGTAAATTCAAATGATATACCAGGTTATCAACATTATAATAACATTTGACCTGTAGCTGACCACGCTATGCAGCTGTGGCGAGGGCCAGACTGTTCCAGACAGGATCGTGTCTGTCAGATTCTATCCAAATGACCAAATTTCGGAAAGCACCAGATGCTTATAACGCTACTCTCAACACATACATTCCACGATACATGCACTGCTATGCGATATTCGAGCAACATAAGATCGACTTTTTGGATGAGTCAGTCATGACCAAAGATTCGTCGCGTGGTCGCTACGTCACATCACAATATTATCTCCAGCAGATCTCCACTCAGGAGCGAATCACCAGAGAGCAGATGAATTTCAGAAATTTCAGGTCAATCTTTTACGATACGAAAACGTCGCTGTTCCTCCTATATCTATGTGTGCGTCAGTCATCGACTTGGACCATTATGATGGATATCACGGCTGAAAAGACTTCACAAGTAATACCGCAAGCTTATACGGTTACATGATACCGGACAAATCATCAGAGCAATCACTCAATATGTTTACAATTCAGACAAATACATCTACTGTCAACTGGACATCGAGCTGCCCGCTAATGGATGGCTCGGGAAACACATCATGGAGACCCACATGCACTGAAACAAAGTCTAGCTAAATGATACCAGTATCCCAGAACAACAATGGGCGTCTTTTATGACACTCACAAGTCAACCAACATGGACCCAAAGGATGATTTCGACGCTCGTGTACATTTTCCCATTGTTTAATGGGGTTGAACATATATTCACCCAATATTCGTCGAGACGCTCGTCATAGACGGCAAGAGCATCGTTATTAGATCGGTTACCTTCCACGATGAGGGAAATCGCAAGGACGACATCAGGTACCAACCTGATCCATATTTCTGGGGTATAGCCGCCAACTGAGATAGACTTGAACGACGACATGGCTGTATCGTACGTATTTACGGAAAGCCAAAAATGCCGACATACAATATATGACATCTATCATTATCAACTGCGACGGGCTGCCCCACGGCCCCTGCATCGAACACGTTCTTGCATTTGATGGCAATATGGAGCCGGAGATGAAGCTCTGGCTGATGGGATCGGATGGGAAGTTTGGTCGACTCCGCAAAATATCTAACTCTATCGCTCAGAAAATCGAGCGGCTCATGTTCGTATATACCATGATCACACACGCCACTGCAGTTCCCTGATGGCTTGCAGTTGGACAACACCGGAACGGAGAATGTGGTTTGCGTTATTTTTCGGAGTCGCTTCATGGAATCCTGACAATTTGACGTCTGGAAAATGGTATTAGGATCAATGCAACGGCTCTCTCGTTACATACGCATGAGTGTATACAGACTCTTGACCCATACATCACGCCCAAAGCCACATTGGAAAATGGAGATGCTTTGCATGTAGTGCCATCGGGTCGAATTGAAACAGATGTCTTGCAGTCACGCTAGCGAGAACACTATGAATGCATGTCACAATATTATAGCGACACCTGAATCAGAGTCTTCAAGAGGTTGAAGGTCACCACTTAGAAGCACATGATTGAGCTTTAATTAGATATATACTCCGGTCTCTCCATTTGACACATATATGTCTGGTTATGATCAGGAGCAGGAGTCTTCCATTTTGAAAGTGACGGGACATGGCCGTCCACAGCCATCAATCTAAAACCTAGCTCAAGAAACAGTTCAAAGAGGACAATGCTATATATCTCCATGTATGATTTGTCAGTGAGATACTGCGGAAGGAAAGAACGATGAATCTCAGACTTATATGATGCTTGCAGCAGAAATCATCGGACCTCCATGCTAAAGCTTTGAATACTTCGATCCTCACACCGGCGTCACGGGCGACCAGCTCTCTTGGGTGGTAATTAATGGCAAAAATGACGAGCACATATATCTATCAGGAGGTACCTGCATCCAACATTCGCATGCGTCCAGGTGCCTAGATGGACATTCTATAGCAAGCTCAAGCCTTCAAATGACAGTCTCTCTATTACTTAAACGAAATGTGATTCGTTATAACATGCTGTCGTAATGGTCCGGGCTGAAGCAACATTTTGGCCTGTCCGTGGCGATGGCGCGTCGAGCCCGATGCGCGATAGACCAATCCTGAGAATCTTCCGCAACCTCAAAGTTATTGAAAATTTCCTTGTGAACGGGTTCTTGATTACTGGATCCCGTAAATGAAAGAGTGGATGACCACCCAAGTCAAAAGATTCGATACTGCTGATGCATCAGCGAAATGTGGACCGGAAGAAGGCGCAAAGCGGCTAATGGCGGCCGGGACTTCTCTCCTCATGATTCGATCTATAAAACAAGAAGTTCAATGGTGATAGGACACTTCAGGTATGCACAATATTGATGATAATTGGCCTAGGTTGGGAATCTACCATGCATGATCCTAGGAAGATTACAGAGGATTTCCTAGCAAAAAATGCCAACGGACCGGGGTTGAGATTCCAAGCGAATAGGCTGTTTCGACGATTAAAGACGAGCCTGCCCCCTGCGACTCAGGCACCATCCTCTGCACTCGCCGCCTCCATTCACGCGCCTAAGCAAGAGATGCATTCCATAGCTCTCTTGCTTCACAGTCGAACTATGATCTCCGACAAAACTACAAAAATGCTGATCGAGTGGCTGATCGAGCTGCCACCCGCTTACGGTGTGGAAGTCAACTCGGTTCACGACTTGGAGTCCATGACCTACGCGGAACCTTGACCCAAGACGATTTATGAGAAATCTCAGCTTGTGAACGAGCCACCCATGAAATTAGCTCGGAATCCTAGATATATATCTGCTTTTAGTATCACTAGGTTCGGAAATTCAGACACAATAAATGTCCTATCTGAAGAGACACAAGCTCAGTATATATATGCTACATTGCATGTGTACTGCCAGCGGATTGGGATTTACGGTCCACGTATGAGCTTTCATAGACCAAAAACAGGTGGCCCAGCTTCCTCAAGATGAGATTTCTACGCGTCTCCGCTATATATAAAATCCCGGGGACGACACGGACAAATGATCCATATACTGCCCTTATATACAGTCGGCATGCTCTAGGATATCTTTCTATGCGCCGAATACACCAACACTCGTCTGAATGATCATCTCACTAATACGCACTTAGAAAAACTCTACGTATGCATTTCTCATCCGAGTAATTCTGCAGACGCAAAAGACATGAGGGTATTACTGCCCGATGGAGGCAGTGATACCAAATTGGCGATTCATGTTCGCATCAATCTTAAGCATAAAAACCACGCCTCACAGGGTGACGAAGATGTGCTAGCAAAATTATATATTATTGCGCTACCATATACAGACATGTGACAGGTAGAAGGGAATCATCCCCTCGAATGTAACTCGCAAAATATTAGACGCGGGAGCGACACGCATGCGCATGCTGACTACGAATTTTGAGGCACTACACGGCTGCGGAAATAGAATGGCTCAGAATCATATTTCCAAATTCGAATGCGAGGCGACTGTTCCGCTTTCAACGACATTCACAGATAGAACTGGTGGTATACAGCAAAGGTACCTCACGGTATCGCGTTCCCGCATGCTTGAGCACGCACGTCGAGAAGGTTCTGGCCGCATGCTGGATCTAGATTCGGCATTAGCGCCTGTAGCATGATATCAACTATACAAAGATATTAGTCTCGAGGCCAGACTTACCTATACAAGGATACTAAGACCGGCACCTTCTATGAGTTATGAACTGAACATAACCTTTAAAGAATGCAATGATCGTATCATGCAGTGAATTTATATATACAGAGAAGCCAGATTCGAGATCTTTTGCGTCGTATGAACTTAGATCTTGTCAAATTACCGCTATCATAAATTTGGGCTACTTATGAGATATTCAGAGAGGTGCAACAACGATCTTATGACAGTCCCAGATCACAGATCCTTGTGGATACAGCAGCTACCCCAGTTAAACCTGAGATCGACTTGGAAGAATCGATGGAAACCACTACAAGAGAGAGCGAAGCTGGCTATGAGGCTGCTATACATATATTAACAACCCGCGACGAATCTAATGAATGGTGAGCAGTATTCGCTGCCAAATACATAATCACGGGCAGTGCATGAGTCAAACTTCTACAACGTAACCAGTGCATGCTCTATACACTCTCCAACCATATTATTATTACTGTACTATCGCAGTCAACAGACGTTCGCCGATTCATGAGCTATTCGGACCTCAATAACCAGTTTAAAGAAATAGGCATCGCCGAACGCATGTGTAATGTACCCACCGAAGGAACGAAGAAATGTAAAAATTCGGGAGACACGGCGCTGATTTCTAACGTAATACATGGAATCGACGCAGCATACCAAGAACGCATGACTTCTCCATATGGTGTGAGGCTGGTATCTCGAAAACAGAACGAGAACTCCACCCATGTCTTCAACAACAATACTCACTTAAGCCAGAACGGTATTCCATGGCCAACTATCCCCCCAAAAACTTGATACACCAGGGCTCAATGTCCAGAACACATTTAAAGCAGTCTGAAAACATGATCGATATCGAATGGCCAGTTGATTAGTGAAACTGGATAGACAAAGGCATCTAATTCTGCCTAACAATTTTGACTTTACACAGAGCTCATATGTCGTCTTCACCGCCTCTCGACCATGTTATATACACATATACGGATTCAATCGATTAATCAATGAATAAAATCCAGATAAACAGCCAATTAGCCGGGAAAACATGTATAAACTAAAACATATCGGCACTGGTGCATAATTTCGGAAGAGGATGATGTCCTGGTGGCAGTTGTTGGAACATAATGATATCGGTTACAGATCTACAGAAACTCTACGACCATATATAGGTCCCTATCGGCCTTGCCTAATCGACGAAGCCGCGGCATGAGAGCTTCACCGTTATCAATAAATGGGTATGATGCATGGCAGAATTTCAAAACCAACTCATGGAACATATCAAAATATTTTAGACCACAACCGACAAGATATTACATAGGAGTGTGAATCGCTGGGTTCAGAAGTAAGAATCTGGCTAGAAGATGACAAAGACGCTATAATTATCCTGTGCAATGGTAATATTTCACAAGACGGAACAACATTCGATCAAAGTATCTTCCCAAATTCGCATGCGACTGGATCGCGACTAAATTTCGAGGCGCTATGGCATATATAATGAAATTGTCAGTTGGCGTCGCTCGATCGATTGAAAACTGTCGCCTGTGCGCAAGAGAATGACTTACCAGCGCGACCGATCGAGTCAGTAGATCATACGACCACCCGAAGAAGCAGGCCGCGACCCCTATCTCGAGAAAGAGCATGTTCAAGCTACCGTTGTCCACTCTTGAATGCGCAGCGCAAATACGACACCTCATGATATCCATTTACACAAATTTCATTAACCACAGACAAGGCGCCCATATTTTATGACTATCTGCCTATTTAAATTTATAATATCTGTGTTTCCAAAGATGAGAAGCAATCTCACGCATCACATGCGATCCCCCAGATACTTCCAAAGCATGGAATTAACTTGCAATCAGAAATCTCATCAAATGATTGTCACCAACTGCAGGCCAATCAACGTCACCCAGGAGGTATACACGCATAAAAGAGGCGCAAATATCATGATATCCACTGAATATATGACCAGGACGAGTATATATCACATACGCATGCGATTTATTAGTTTGAGCTTCTATAGCTTGGTGTTTGTGGATGCGCCATGCACCCATCCGAATCTGCTTCTCAGAACACAAAGACAACATTCTGGATGAAGCGATCTTAGCTGATACTAAGATAATATTTACTACCTGCATGAGCGCTGGCCGTCATCGAATCCACGGATTCTGCCATGCATCTGAGTTCGCCATATCTTCAGCCATGCTGAAGTCGGGAAAGGTCATGTTGAGTATACTTCTCGATCTTTATTTGAATCATGATATCAAATACGCCTGACTACTACTTCACCTACCATCAGAATTATATACCACGGCAGAAAAACACGTCTTCAAAAGCCAAGCTTTCCGATATGCATATATGGGGTGCCGAAGATGAGCCTGGAGGCTACTACTTCAATATGTCGCCTACTCAAACCATGATCTGTTCTTGAAATGATGCAGATGGCGTCCGCCTATTTAAGCATGATCAACATAACCTGCATCCTCGTATAATCCGACGATTGCTGTTGATAAAATGGCAACATTGTCAAGGTGACAGCGATGCCGCCAGATGTGAACGCTCGTATCAAGATGTATTCGAAGACCTCAAAATTGTTTATGAATATATACAAGATTCTAACAGGTGAGCTAAATAATGCGCCTTGAACACGCTAGCAGCATATGGGAAGCCAGTGATATGAATACTTCCCTTCATATAGATACCAGCTCGATGGAGACCGAGTTCTCCTAAACATGAATATACCACACAGCAACATTCTGGAACGATGAGACAAGATATCCAATAATAAAGACAGAAGAGCCAAGGGTGATGATACGTTAAAACTATGGAGAACTTCAAATATAACAGCTAACAATGCTGATCAACAGTCGGGATTACATGCAATCCTGTCAGCGGCGCAAAAGAAGACGTCCATGTAGCTACAGATCTGTCATTGCTCCTATGAACGTGAGTCATCTTAGTATTCCGTTCACAAAAGCACGAGTCGAGATGTGCGGTCGTGAAACTCTCCCGGTTCCTCGATATGGCGAGAAACTCTGTCGGCAACATAATACGCTGCACAGTGGGATATCACTGTCCTCGAGCTCGGAACGATGGTTTTAAAGCTAGATCAACAATGTCGTATGAATTCTGAATTGATTACACACGACGAACACTCAAATGATGAGTCAACAAAGAAATTACGAACTCAAACGCTGATAACATGGCAAATCTGACAGGCTGTGGCAAAGGAGGCTGGCTCAGAAGATGCGACGAACAGCGAGCTCAGTCTTCAAAATGTTCATGATTAGCCACAGAGTATGACGGGTCGCCCAGGATTTGATGATCAAAATACACCAAGAAGCAACAAGGTAAAGGAGCTGATGTTCCGCGATTGATTGTACCATGTTCATCTCGGACGGATAATCTGCAGATGCTCCTACCGGAAGTTTCCAATATTATGGAAGAATATGCTTAGAGTTTCAATCGAGATACCACTAAGATGCAAGGCATCATGAACCGGCGAACTCATCAGAGAAACTGCATGGGAGATGTGAAGGCCTGTCCGATCTTCAAGAAGGCACTATCTCACCAAAATCCAGAAGATAAGCCATGGTATCTAAAAATAAGTAGTGCTATTTGACAGACTTTAAGATGCCAGACGCACGCTCAAAACACCGATGGTTATAATGTCTATAAATTCACTCGCGATTGGATTTCAATGTGTTTGATACCGTAATTCTTCGCTGTCTTGACCATGGAGCTGGGATTTCAGGTCTGTCGTATCCCGGTACTGACAGTGAACATGGGGATATTTACTGCCTGGAAGTATGGCATATATGGCAGCTTACGATCGTGAGCAGGACATCGGGGCCTTTCAGGAAAGAAACCGCCCGAGGGAATGAATCCCATTGACTTCAACAATTATTTTGCTACCGTTCGAACCGTTCAGCATTTTAAGGCCATGGAATACGTGTGATTGGACGCCGTATGAGGCTGGGTTCATGTAAGCGATAGCAAGGAGAAGCATGCCGTCAAGCTCTTTATGTGCTGATAGATATGTATACGAGAGACTACACAATGAATTGTACAATGGAGGTAACGTCGTGCGATTGAGCATAGTTATATGCAAATCCTTCTCACGCAAACTCCGATAGAACCATGTCAAACCATTTATCTGCAGATATGAATTCGGAACCGACGATGAATAGCATATATACGAACAATGATCCAATCGACATGGTCGTAGGTCCTCATTGCACAAAACTCCCGATTAGACCATCCAGCAGTCCTCGAGCACCGCGCCACAGGCCATGCGAAGGCGAGGTCTCGGATTTTTTTTAAATCTGGAACGAAGCAATCGACTGGAGATTTTTAATGGCCGCTTTGGTTAGGCTGGGTTGCTAGATGTGCATGACTCGCTGCGATGGTGCTTTCGCGTGGCACAGGATTTGTTTAAGATCCTTGGGATAGCTCGGTAGCTTGGGATTCAACAGATGTTTAGCTTTGCGTCCATATTTATAACCTATGTTATCAGAATACAACAAACAATAAGGACTCTATCGATAGTGGCGTGTCTCAATCCGTTGCGTGTGTAGATGTATCGTAGATCGGTAATAGCTAGCCTAGATGTGTAGATGGCTTAGCTGGCCAGGGCGCGGTTCATGTGATATGATATCATCGGAGTTGTAGCGTTTCGTGTCACATTGCGCGTAGATGAGCCCAGGGGGCGGGTCCGAATTCCGGGCCTGATAGTGAGTGAGTGCATTCCAACAGGCTTTAAATGCCACAGGTCAGAGCCGAGTTCCGGCAACGTGAAATGCTGTAACGTGATTTGGTCCGGATTCTGCTGGAGGAATTAACGTCGCATTGCATTGAGTGCATGCATGCATGCCGACGGTCGTTCGTAGCGCTGCGCTGCGCCAACTGTGGTATGCAGGTTCAACCTTTTAGCAGCTAGTAGCTGCGAGGTCAAGCCACGCTGTAAGCTTCAGGATGGAACAATGTGATGGAATTTATATCTGAAAGGGTATTGAGATTTAATTTTTTTTTTAATTTTTCAACCGTCGTAAAAGTGATACAGATAGGACACAGCCGTTGGAATGATGTAAAGTGATTTACCTCGATGCCGCCGAGCCGATGATACTGCCCAGATGCACCGTCGTCTGTTGGGCTCGCATAAATCCGCCCCAAGACATCTCCGGTTTCAAGCCGAGGGCCCTGGTTCCTAGGGTCGAGCTTGCGTGCGAAGGAGCATCGCAGCGTTCCCACAAGGCTGCAGGTAACCGCGTGTCGGTGTTCTAAAATTGTCAGCGTGCAGTGGGTTTATTGGGTAGGTAGGCTGGTAATTTCCGACGCTGGGTTCGCAAACGTGATACCATGGCGATCGAGTCCGCTGGGACGACAGACCGGGCGTGGAGACGGAGGGTTTTCACGAATCCATTGGTTGAAACGGGTGCCCAGGCTGCGTGGGTTCGTGGACGGACGGGCTCTTTCTGGGCAAATCTCGGCTTCGGATATGCAGGTGAGGAGCCAGTGCAGGCAGATATCTGCCTTTTTTTGCATGCCGGAGCTTCTAGAAGCTGGGATGAATGCGAGGTTCACGATGCTTGACGGGCTCCGGCTCGGAGCAGCCTCAGGTAGATTGAGGCTTGGCCGTCCGAGCAGCGGCTGTAGCAGATACACTGAACGACTCAAACGTCGTCGTCCGAGGGAGATCCGAGTGGAGATAAACTCCGACTGGCCGAGCGAACGGGTGAAACTTTTGCTCCGTCATCCATTGCTCAGATACAATCAATACATGGACGATACCGGAGAGCGGAAGCAGAACGAGCTTCGCGTCCGTCGAGGTCGATTGAATCGAGCAGCTGGCCGGCGTCTCTGTAACTCGCGTGCCTGGGAATCCGCCCGACTTGGTGGGTCGTTCCCTGAAGGGTCCCGTCCGAGGTTTGCCTGGCGTCTCAGGATCCATACCAGTCGACACCCACCATCATGCTCTCGCGCTAGTCGTGGGTAAGCTCTGTTTCTACGGGATTGCTGCTCCCGTTTCGAGACGCAGGAGGGCGGCGGGCTGCGATTGGTCCCCGACGGGAAGGCGTGCTGGGGGGGCCCATGGGCAGGCCCATCAATAGGAGAGGAGATGAAGGGCGTTCGGGTCCGGCGTGAGTGCTTGGCTGGCGAAGTGAGGTGAGCACGGAGGGAAGGCGAGGGAGATATCGTCGACGGCGTTCAGCCTCACCGCGAAAGAAGCCCGGGACATGATACCGCCACCGGCAGGCTGCTCTCCTGAGCAATACTAATCTGAAGCGGACGGACGACCAGAACTGCATTTTTATATTTCACGCCCGCATCCGCGTGCCTTTGGCGTGCCGTCGAGCGAATATTCTCCTTTTCCCCGTCGTCGACTGCGCAGGAGCTGTCCCCTTCAAGCTGCCGCGGGCGTCTTAGCAGGTTATATCGTTCCCACTAATTTGCCCCTGCATACGGCAGAAGAACCACCTCAACTCTCCTCGAACGTTAGCAGTTCTTAGAGCAAGATACTTAAGTTAGTAAGTAAGTATATATCTCGAGCCCGGGCGCCCTTTTCCGAGTCATCGTTGCATGCCAGGGGCTCCTCTGGCCTGATTCCGTATATAAGCTGCCGCATACCAATCAGCGTCCGCCGTCGATTCCGACAAGCCCACAGCTCAGCTCAGGTTCGGCCCTGCATTACATCGCCTCTTCTCCTTCCTCCTCCTCCTCCTATCCTCCTTCTTTCATCCTCTTCTTCTTCTTCTTCTCCTTCATCGTCTTCATCTCACCGTCTCTCCTCTCCCCTCGTCGTCCTCCATCGACTCCCGCAGGCTCGCTGTTGCAGCTCATCGACCACGGTCTCGCTTCCCCTCGCTGTCGCTAATTATATCCTCAGGTATTGGTGTCGGCATCCTCGTCAGCTCCTCCCTCTCTAACCGCCACCCCTAACAAAACCCCGACTTCCCTCCTCGACCCGACCTCAGCCTTCATGGTTGCAACCCCGAGCAAGCTCTTTTCCTAGCGAGACTTTCCTTCAGCGAGGAAAAACTCCTTTGAGGTCAGCAGGAACTGCAGGAGATTGGAATCTTCTTCACCGACTCCGGTAGTCCGCCGACCTTCGTTACCTTTTGGACAAAGCTCCTACCTCCATCTACACTCGTCCATTCACCGGTGCAAGCATCCGTTTCAGAGGTACGTATCACATATCCTGCTGCGAGTCTCCTGGCTCTCATGTCCGCCGGTCTCCGGAGATGTAGCTGATCGCGATCGCACGGCAGTCCAGCATATTTCAGCCCGAAGCCACAGCGCTCCTGCATCCAGCCAGCCCGCATAAGCCGCGTCCTTCCTTCCGACAGAAGCAAAAAAGCCAATCGTAGCATCTAGAAAAGCTACCTAGCCTAGCTTTCGAGTAATATTATATATATACACGCATCCGAATCTTATAGCATCTTCAAGCGTCGCGCTTAATCGATTTTAACAAAGAAAAATGGCAACGAACCGCAACAGCACCCCGGACGGCGCGGCCTCGTCTCTCAGGCCTCCCACGAACCGTGGCCACCATCTTCGCGCGTCTGCGGATATGTCCGCGTTCAGCTCTCCCCTCGGCAGCGCGCGTCAGATCCGTCCCGCTTCCGAGGTCTATCTGAACGCCGGGACACCCCCCGCTCAGAATGCCGAAGCCGAAGCGTACGACAAGGCAGCCCAGAAATGGCTCGCCGACCTGGAGTCTTACGAGAACACGCTCGATGAGATGGCAGCTGCGACCTTGGATCAGGAGTTCAAGGACGAGCTCAGCGCCATCGAGCAGTGGTTCCGCGTCCTCAGCGTCGCTGAGCGTACAGCTGCCCTGTACGCTTTGCTGCAGCAGACGACCCCGGTTCAGGTCCGCTTCTTCATTGCTATCCTGCAGCAGATGGCTCAGACTCAGACCAGTCTCGTGACCGGTAAGCGTCAGCACGTACCCCGAGATATCGATCACACTCTAATATACGTACAGATCCACTGTCGAGCAGGATGAGCGAGCTCATGGTCAGCGAGCAGTCCCGCCACTCGTTCCCATCTCGGCCTCCACCATCTCCTACGACCTTGACCAACCGGAACTCTCAGTTGGACCCGGCCACCGTCAGTGCCATGTTCCCAGAAGCCGCAGCTGCACTGGCCACACAGCGAGCTCGGTACAGCCAGGTTTCCGGCGTAACCCCGGGTACCAAGTCCAATCGGAACAGCGCCATCTTCGAGACCAAGCCTTCCAGCTCTTTGTCCATCATGTCCTCAGCGAACCCGCCTTCCTCGCCTTGGAGGCGGGATGAGAGCGTTCCCCAGCCGAGCGCGAATGGGAACGACAACAGGCCCAAGTCCGGCCAAGATAATAGGCCCCCCGCAAAGGAGTCAATGGGCAATTGGCAAGCTCCTCCCCGTTCCGCCGGTCTCCGATCTCCAGGGATCCCAGCCTCGACCTCCGGCAACCTCCAAACCACGACGATCACCAGTCACAACGGTGGAAATGGCAATGTGGAAATGCCCGAGCTCTCTCCGTTCCCTCCTGGGGCCAATTGGGCGTCTATGGTTAATACCCCAGTTGTCCCCATGTTTGGAAACGACGCCATGTCCGCTGCAGTCAATGCTGATATGGTGGCGAATGCCACCGCGATGAAGCTTGCTGCCATGTCCACTGTCAACAATCGCTTTATGATTGACTCGGACGTCCGCAAGTACAGGCGATCCAAACCCGATGCCGCGTCGATGCTGAGCCCGGGGCTCTCTCCGGGCCAGCCCCAAATTCCGTCCATCGCGCAGAATGTGATCATGTACAATGAGAGGGGTCAAGCGGTTCAGATTCCTGCTGCTGCAATGCAGGTAGCTGCAGCTCAACAGCAGCTCGCTTCGTCCCCCGGTCTCCCCAGCGCAGGACTCGCTCGTAAGTTGTGAATTCATTCCTTTCTTTATTGCCAACAACGCTCTAACTTATCATTTCATCAGATCTCGGATCTCCTCAAAATAATGGATTCTTGACGCCCTACGGATCCCCACTCCTCAGCGCCGGTCCAACGATCTCGCTCAACCAGTTGGTTGGAGGCGGCAGCGAAGGCTACCACAGCGATCACTCCGATATCACTGGCCGTGGCCGCAGCCCGCGTGGGCGACGGGGAAGCAGCAAGCCACCTGAGGACCCCACTGATATCAACCTCCTGAACGACATTCCTGCCTGGCTGCGGAGCTTGCGGTTGCATAAGTACACCGACAATCTCAAAGATCTGAAATGGCAGGATCTCGTCCAGCTTGACGACGAGGCCCTTGAGAAGCGCGGGGTTGCTGCTGTTGGCGCTAGGCGCAAGATGCTCAAGGTATGTCCCTTCATAGCCGATATGATCAAATTGATACAAGATGCTAACCAACTGCGATAGGTGTTCGAACAAGTCAGAGACGCTAAAGGGGACGGCAAGCTCGCCTAAGCAGTTTGTTTCGTAACACACAGCGGACACGCATATAAAAAATACGTCCAGGACAGGCCGTGATCGCGATCAGGCTTCGAGACGCCGACCTTTGCTTTCTCATCTTTCCCTTCGCAAAAACGTTCGCCACCGGCATGAAAGCTACCCTCCTTAAAATTTTACACCCAATGCCTTATATAACTCCCGCGCACTTTTTCTTCTTCTTCATCTTGTAATGCATCATCATGCAAGCTAAGCTTTGTACGAAGTTGACGATACGATTCCTTCATGTTTATAAGTTTTCTACATTTTTCACAACTGCTCGCCAGGCGATGGTAGGGTAGCTTCTCGTTCACTTACACCTTTTAACGCTAATAAGAGTCATCCTTTCTCTTCTACCAATATTACTCCCGTAAACCAAACAGTTCCCTTTCCGGGTCCAACCATATTTATAATAAACAGGCCGGCCGTAAGCTGTTGTCGTGCTCGTGCGGGCAGGTGGGCGGCCGTTGTGAAGTAGCTGCGGGGTCTGTGCGTTGGCACCAGGAAAATATTTCGATGCGCCTTAGCGACTCGGCCACCGCATCACATCCCACTCCAACTAACGTTACACCCCTCGCCGTATATAACCATCACGCACAGGCTAGCTCAACCTCACTCTCACTGCTTGAGCTACCGCTACAGATACTATCTATCCAACGCCCGATAACCGTATCTCATACCATCCTTAATTGTAATCGCAGTCCGTCTTCGTCCGCCCCGCCGGTCAGCGGCCGTGCCTCACGATGTCGAACCAATACACGCCCAATCCGCTACGACCCTACTACGTCCCTCCCGCCCACGACTTCCTCACGGGCAAGCTCTCGACGACACACGCGACCGCGACACACACGCTCTCCTCCACCGCCGCTCGAAATGCCACCGTCTCGTCGCTCGGCTCCGCGACGCGGGACATGCTCTCCGACCTCGACTACTCGGATTACCTTGAGACGCCCAGCGCGACGGCCATGGTCCGCGACATGTTCGATACGGCGGTGATGCGGTATACCAGCGTGCTGATACTGCAGCCGTTCAAGGTTGCCAAGACGGTGATGCAGTGCCAGTACGTTCCGCGGAAGATGCCCGGGGCGGTGCCGTCGAGGAGTGGCGTGAGGGGTGCGGATGGGGTGGAGGGGAGTGCTGGTGCGGGCAGCAGGAGGGGCAGTGCTGTTTCGCCGGAAGGGTTTGCGGAGTACGGCGGGGAATGGAGCGGGGGGTATAACGTGAGTTTCGCCCAAGTTACTTTGTGGAGTTAAGGCTAACGGGTGTGATGGGTGTTAAGCAGGAGGGCGAGGATTCGGAAGATGAGGACCCCCCGTACTTTGCCTCGAACGACAATCTGGACGAGTCGTCCGCGTGGTCGGGCAGCCAGCGGCGGAAGCGCGGGCAGGTGCGCGAGCGGAACCCGAGTCGCGGGCGAAAGATGACGGATCGCGCCGGGCGGATGATAACCGACGCGACGAACGCGGCGCCGCATGGCGAGAAGGCGGAGCATCCGTGGCAGATCAGGCCGCGGAAGGCGGGATCCGTCGGCGACACGCTGGGCGCCCTGTGGAACAAGGAGGGGATCTGGGGGGTGTGGAAGGGTAATATCATATCTCTACATAACCGTCGCGAGATATACGTCGCTGATATATCTATTCAGGCACAAACTCGACGTTCGTCTACACGATCCTGACGTCGACAATTGAAGCGTGGACGCAGTCCTTCCTCTCCGCCGTCCTCAACGTCCCGGACCCGTCGCTCACCGAGGCAATCGACTCCCCCAACCCGCTCACAGCAATCTGCATCGTCGTCGCCTCCTCAGCAATCACCGCCCTCCTCCTCGCACCGCTCGACATCGTGCGCACCCGCATCATCCTCGCTCCCGCCGACGACAAGCCGCGGACAATGCTCCCGCTGCTCAAATCCCTCCCGTCCTACCTCTGCCCGCCGTCGCTCGCGCTGCCGACAGCCCTGCACGCCGCGCTACCGGCCTTCGTCTCGAACGGCATGCCGTACTACCTCCGCGTCAACTATGGGATCGACCCGGTCGTGCGTCCGGCGCTGTACACGATGTGCTCCTTCTTCTCGTCGACGGTCGAGCTGTTCGTGCGGTTGCCGCTGGAGACCAGCCTGCGGCGCGGGCAGATTGCTGTTGCGGCGCCGCGGAAAACGATCGTGCCCGTCGGTCCGTACCATGGACCTGTCGGGACGCTGTGGAGTCTGTGCAAGACGGAGGAGAGCGGCGGTGTGGGCATCGAGGGGATGTATCGCGGGTGGAAGGTTGGCATCTGGGGACTGCTGGGCACGTGGGCGATGGGCGTGTTTGGCGGTGCGAACAGCGCGAGCATGGCGGGTGCGCAGTTTTAATGGCAGGATACTCCCTCGCTCTACTTGCTACAAGGTCGGGTGAAGGAGGCGGATTTTGGGAGAGTGATGTTTTTGCATGCGGGCGTTCTACGGTTGGCATGACATGAACCTTTTGGAGCACATACGCACGTACGCGGCGGGTGCGGTAGGATAGTATATACTTACATACATAGTGGGCGGGCTAGACGGGATCGATTCTCTTCTCTGTATGTGTATGCGTATGAATACACTCAGCTCTTCGAACACATTACCAGTCGCAAATGTGAAGTAGGATTTAGTGTGTAAATGCGGGTTGTGAAACTAATGCTGCAATCATCGCCGTCTACGACTTGAGCCGCGGACGCTTTCGATTCACCATCTGGGACTCTTGGAGCCTTAGCTCACGCTAGTCTTGAGGCCCCCCACCGTGGCTGTCGGGGAGTGCGAAAGAGGGCCGCAGCCAATTAATTGCAGTGTTCCGTACCGCAGCTTGCAAGGGACAACAGAGCTCTCGAAGCAGGTTCAACATCCAGGTGCAGATTGTATGTTGGATTCGACGGCTGCACTGCAGCTCGGGAAGCTTCGGAGAGGACTGCAGGCATTAGAGATATCAATTGGTAGAGTTATTGTCAAAGTAATTGTAACATTGACCTCTCTAGCTCTGCGAGCTTCCCGCGCGGTTGGAGAAACGCCGTCGACGAATATCATATCGCGAGTGATATAGCTACAGACTCCGTTCTAGCGACTCGGTATAGTGACGGGGTGTAGAAGCCTGGCTGGTCAAGCTGCGGGGTATATTATACTATATCCTCAGATATATATATCACGGTTAACGGGTAAGCTGATCCTAAGCTTAATCAACTCCAATTATATCCTCTTGTATATATGATAGCATATGATCAAAAGATACATATTCGTTTTTTACCCTATATATGCGTTCAATCTACCTCATGTATAAGAGTAACTTTCCTGCTAGTATATACCAAGGTCTATGCTATAAATGAAATTTACCTGTAGAATACTTAACTTTTAGGGCTATGTTTAGCTGCTATTAGACTGTGTAGCAGAAGCTGGCCCACTCTCCAGCAGAAGCCGGCCTAGTAAGCCGGCCCAGCAAGCAGCTAGCCTGCCAGTGGGCAGCAGCCGGGCCGGGGCACTCTGACTATATAGCAGCTGGAGTGTATACGCGTCTGTATATGTATATCTATATATACTACTATTAGGCCAGCTGCTTGCTGAATTGGCTTCTGTAGGCCTGGCGCTGCCAACTTCTGGCTGGCTGACTGCTAAGCTTGCTGGGCCGGCTGCTTGCTGGGCCGGCTTACTAGGCCGGCTTCTGCCGGAGAGTGGGCTGCGCGGCCCGACAGCAGCTGGGCGTACCATGAAACTACTTGTTGATATATAATTAAAGATGTTAAGTATTTTACAGGTGGAATTCACCTACAGCGTAGGCCTTGGCGTGCGCTAGCAGGGGGGTTGCTCTTATACATGAGGTGGATTGAACGCATATATATAGTGAAAGCAGGGCACATATATTAGAAGATATTGAAACGAATGCGTATCTTTTGATCGATTTTGTACGCCATATAGCAGGCTCCGTTAATTATCATATTAGACAACTAGCTGTACACCGATAGACACGTCCCTCGCCGTCACCGGCGGCCCAGCTCCAGCTCGTTGTATTATCGAATGGCCGGGTCGGCAGCAAGCATGAGCACGAAGTTACGATACCTTGACTCTATAAAACTGTGTACTTCTAGTAGGTTATGTTATATTCATTAGTGATTTGAGCTGACAGCTGTTGGCCAGCAGATTGGCATCGTAAACAGTGTGGACTTGAATCTTGTATCGAATGCGTTCAAAGCGCGGCACCATGGCAAATGCCAATTCCCATGCTTCCCACGCGCAAGTGGGATTAATTCTGTACTGGCAAATGTCTCGCTACGGCTACAGCGGGAAGTCAAATGAGCGGGTCCACCCTGAATCTTGGCGTCGGCGCACATACATACAGACTAACCAGTTTACGAGCATATCACGAACTCAAGTGTGCCAAAAGCGGGGCCTGGTATACACTCATGCACGGCAAATCTAATGTTAACACGCCTTTCTTACATGATTGACACGACGGTAGCTTAATTGAGCTCCGGTTGTGGGCCCGGCGCATGCATGCAATGTGATAATTTACAAGGTGGTGACGGGATAGCTCTGGCATCGAGGCTCGCGACGGGAAGTATATCCATGTACGAGTCAGGAGGTCTATAGTTCTTGCTGTAATTATCTCCCTCTATAGCTCTTAGAAGGCGTCTGGCTTGCGAGACAAGCTCTTAATTATAAGATCTTAAGCTTATCATGGGCTATATCGATAGTATAGCATCTGCATTTAAAGTATTGCAAAAAAAAGGTCTGGTATTGCTCTCTCTCGCCGTTACGACCTCATTCGGCACAATCCGCATCGATTATGCGCATACCGCGGCTCATCATGATAATCAATTACTCAGTCTACCAGGTCACGGGCGACCAATGCGACGGCGTATCGTGCCGAACGTGTGGCACGTGGGCTCTTTCACCGCGGTATCGTAAGGGTTGTAATGCGAAGTTAAGGATTTATTATCGTTATATCGATTCTGAATATGGATTCGAAACGCAGTCTGCAGTTCGAAGAGCTCGGAAGACTAGCCGGCTGGCTAGTTAACTGCCACTAGAAATGAAGTATCGATCCCTTTGAGACGGTACTATTCAATCGGAATACTGCGCATTTTGACGTAGAAAGCTAACAGTTAAATTTACGATATAAAACAGCAGTCCCGTCCATTGTCAGTCAAATTTCTTGCGACAACAGACCAGAGGATCGATGTGTCTCGTCTGACGACTATCGCTGATATCGAGATCACATAGCTTATATACTCTAGACACCAGTAGCTATGAGGAGTCTCTTCAGCACGGCTGCCACGGCTGCCGTTCTTCTGTAGCAGGCAGCCTCCGCCCTGCCGAGTCCACCCATTGCAGCTCGCGCTCGTAAGCAGTCATCTATCGTCCCACCGGACGAGAGCTAAAGCTAACACGGACGTTCATACAGCCGGAATCACGGCTAGACATGACTTGAACCTGCTCGAGTACCCCACATCCGCACTAGAACTGACCTCGCGATCCATCGGAGCCCGCCACAGCAACAGCAACCAGTGCTACACGCCCGACGCAACCACCAAAGCCCTCTTCTACACCTTCACCCAGTCGCTCACCTCCACGGACAGCTCGTCGGGCCTCGACAACCGCATAATCAACCTGGTCTCCCATTCCTTCGACCTGGAGCAATGCGCTGCCAACTGCTAGTTCACGCCGGGCTGCACGTATTTCGCCTGGTACCAGTTCCGCGTCGACCCGCCCGGGGAGGGCAACACCGCGGACCAACGGTTCTTCCGCTGCCAGTTCTACAGCGCCGCCCTCACCTCCGGCGACCTGGAAGACGACAGTCCCTTTACCAACGTCAAGACGGTGCAATGGCTCGGATTTCAGGCGTTACCCCGGATATCGTATATAGACGGGTACACCTACACTCCGTACGGCGATGCCGCGATCAAAGCGCCGCACGGAACATGGTCGAAGCGCGTGACGGCAGCAACGGGGGAAGACTGCGCTGCGGCGTGCGATGCGGTTAATGCTGGCAAGACGGAGCATAACAACGGGAGTACGTTCCAGGCTTGCAATTTCTTCAATTTCTACTATAACTTTTGGAAGGGCGCCGGTGGGGTTGTCATGGCTGAGGCGCCGGCTACGACGTGTGTTTTGTACGGGAAGGCGTTCGATGTGAGTAATGCGGCGGATCGGGGGCGGTGGGTGCATGTGAAGCGAAGGTCGGTGGGATACCCGCGCCTTGCACCGGTCGGTGATGCCAATGGCGTCGCGCCGGTGTAGGTGGAGTTTCTATTGCTATTATACTGCGACGCATGCATGGATATCACACATTCGAAAAGATATCGTGTAGTTGAGTCATCGGATGTACAATGATATGAATTGAGATATTTGACAGCCTTGATAATTATCGCCGTGTTGAAATTGTTGGAAGTTTCTCGGGACTGGCCGAACGGCATCGGCATGCATGCCGTGAATGGGAAAATGTATCGACTGCAAGACCCAGTTGATGGTAAAAATACTAACTCGTCCTAGTGAGCATCGATTAAACAAATTGCCTGACTACTTGATCTGGGCTCTGCGATCGATCCCGAGCAATATAACGTTTCGGCACGCGGCTAATGAGCTTAGCCATGTGCCGACCCGCGCGCATTCCACGTAATGTCCGGTACCCTTTCGGCACGAGACCTTGACGCCCGCGACAGGGAAGACAGAGCATCCTTCACGCAAGCGGCAGGTGCACATGTCCGCTAGCGCAGCGCATGCATTCGTGCCGTACCAGTAGCCGGCCGTGATTATTGATATCGGAATGTCAATGCCGGCTGGTTGCGGGCGGGTTGCGTGGGTTTGCATATAAAGCGACGCTCGCCGTACGTTAGTTACGCACGTCACCGATCAATGCGCTCACTCGATTCGATTAATTCGCCTTCACATGCATTCGCGCCAGTACAGTTAACCACCAACATCTACCTAAATACGTTAATATAATACCATCGCGACGACGACAGAGATACCGATATTAATATATTCGATCGCGACAACCGTGCGACGTATACGTCACGATGCCAGAATACACCTCCACCCCCGCGGCGACAATCTCCATCCCGCTCGCCCCGCTCACACCCGCCTCCTTCGCCCCCTTCGGCACGGTAATCGAGAAGCCTCGCCCAAAGTCCGATTCTACCACCACTTCCACCACCACAACGCCGCCAACGGCAACGGTAAACCAGGGCACCGCGGCAAAATACCCGTCCATCTCCCCCTTCGTCTCCTACGCTCCGCCGTCGGGTAATCCTTCGACCGGACGGATGAACTTGTTCGTGTGCAATCCGCGGGTGCTGGGTGACGGCGGGCGCACGTTTACCGTTGGGATACTCGAGCGGCATCCGTATACGACGCAGACGTTCATACCCATTGGCCTTGACGGCGCGGACGACTCGCGACGGTACCTTGTCATCGTTGCGCCGACGCTGGCGGATAAACCTGTCGCTCCGAGTACTGCGAGTACGACTGTTACAAGTACGGGGGCGGGCGGGTTGGTACGTCGGTTATGGCAGCAGCGGCCGCCGGCGTTCCCGCTGAAGAACCGACTGAGGACAGCGCTGTCAAATCCGGCGAACAGACCGCCCGTGTATCCTGTGCAGGAAAAGGGCGGCGACGAAGTGGAGGAAAAGGACGTGTCGGGGACGGTGGTGCAGAAGGGGAGGGGGCTGCCGGATCTAAGCGGCATCCGCGCCTTCATCTGCCGCGGGGACCAGGCGGTGACGTATGGGGTAGGGACGTGGCATGCGCCGATGGTGGTGCTGGGGGATGGGCCGGTGGAGTTTGTGGTTGTGATGCACGAGAACGGGGTCGCCGTTGAGGATTGCGAGGAGTGCGAGATTGTCGGGGGGAGGGTTAAGGTTGTGATTGACGGGGACGTCGATGCGAGGGTCGACCTCAAAGCGAGGCTGTGATTGTATTAATTTGTTCTAGCGTTTGAAGTTGAGCGTATGTTTGGAAAATTGGGTATGTACAATAGTATGCATTAAAAGCAGATGGTTTATATCGTGCTATATTACAGGTTCTATCGTCGTGAAATCGTAAATTTCGTCTCCATGTTGCCGTCGGTATGCTGTTAATAGACGTCCTCGGGGCTCACGAGGAAGGTCTCGCCGTTCTCGCGCACGCTCTGCCGCTTGACGTCCCTCTTCAGCGGCTTCCTCATATCTGCACAATACCAATCAACTTCACCATCCTAAAAAGCATATCGAAAGGAGTAGAACAGAAGCAAAGGAAAGAAGGAAGGAAAGAAGGAGGGAGACGAACCATACGCATCCTCAGCTTCGGCCCCACCGCCGGCAGAATAATACCCGACAACCCGCCGATAAACGCTATACCCCATCCCACGGTACATCTTAACCGCAAGCTCATTGCTAACCCTCACGAACAAATCCACAAAATACCCATCGTAAACCTCCTCGCTAACCCTCTCGAGCTCCGCCATCAACACCTTGGCCAGACCCAACCGTCTGTACGCGGGCGCGACGGTCAGCGCGGTGACGTGGCCGTGCCATTCCGGTCCTTCGCCTTCGGCTTTGCCCATTATGTAGGCCATTATCGTCCCCGTCGGCGAGACGACGGCGAGGAAGAGTTTGGGCCATTTGGAGAGGTAGGAGAGGTAGAAGGTTGTGTCGTAGTTTTCGGTTAGGACGTCGAGGTTTGTCGGATTGAAGGCGTGGAGGTCGAGTGCTGTGAAGGGGCGGATGGAGGCCATGGCGGAGATTCGTTATCGCGGTCGTCGGCGCATCGGTGGTGTTCTGTGGGGTGGTGTTCTATAGGGTGGTGGGTGAGTTGAAGGTGAGGTTGAATCGAGGTGAAGTTGTGAATATTCCCGATTGAGCTGGTTTGACAACGCAGAAAATGCCACATTGCGTGGCCGTCGTCGGCGACTTTCTAACGGCGGCGATATCGTATTCGCATAATATTCGACAGCCTGGCTGACGGCTATGGTATCGTCTATCGGTATGCGCCGCCTATTCATGTCGCAGTTGTAGTTAAGTTGCTAGTAGCATATTTATAGCTCAACTGCACGACATGATCCAGGTTAATATATCGCGGCACAGAACAGGACTCCGCAAGTCTCCTGCGGAATGAATGCGCACGACAGTAGTCGACTAGTCGGATAGAAACGTTGGACTGTATGCGTTCCAGATAATTTCATCCCGCGCCGCCAACAGTCATTGACGACAGTATAGCAGTGTCTGGTGAGGAGTCAGCATGCATTGATAGTCTAGACCATCCATTATGCTCCTGTCGCTTCTGTATATATTCGCACGTACGATCCTGGCGGCAAGCTAGACCCACTTTATGGTACCATTGCGTACAGTGTACCTGAAGACCAGCCGTGCAGCTGGCAGATCCGGTGCATTCACATTTCCCCATTGATATCCCTCCCACGTGAATGCTATGCACCATGTTCACGAACGCTAGTTATCCCGCGATCGCGACAGCAGATAGGAGTATAGCACCCAGGATACGAATCTTCCACATCGAATCCCATACGTAATTAATATAATTCAGAGAATCAAATTGCCATCCTACGAATACATGAGCGATAAGTAATCACAACTTGTGCATACCATACGCCATACGCAAATAAGCATGCAAAGTACGCACCGGCCGAGCAGCCGACCGGGCGGGAGAGTATGACCTCCATCACGCATCCAGGCGAATGGGACGGCCGAACGAACAGGCTAATTTAACGAGAGTGGACGGTGCGCCGTCGCTGGACGTCCTGCGCGGCCTGATTGGCGGGCGGCCGTCGTATCGGGAAATTTAACGACATGTGTTGGGGTGCCGTTTTACACCAAGCTGCTCTACCGGTATACGTTACTTGCACTATCCGGCTGGCAGAACGGCGTGGTAACGGTGTGCCAGCCTTATGGTGTCGGGGTTCTGGAAGTCGAATCCGGGTCGCAGGAGGCCGGTTACCTGGTTTATATTTTCGGGTCGCGGTTCCTGTACATATAGGTATATATAGGGAAGTGAGAAGTATCTGGGGGGATGACCCTTTTGGTGAGTATGCATGTATGCCTCGTGGCGACGATGCCTTAACGACGTCGTTGCAATTGAGGCTGCTTGTATACCTATACTCACTGCCTTATATAATATAATATAATTATTTATACACGCTTCTCGTCACTCTTTCGATATTTCCATTTGTTTATTCGAAAATATCATTCCTTGATAAGGGATAGAGTTGGGTGGATATTGAGACAATGTTCACGGGGTTCTACCAGTATAGTGCGTCGACGCCCGCCGCGATTGCTGGCGTCGTCTGCTTCTGCTTTCTGCTGGCGTTCTCGGGCTGGCGGATGTACACTGCCCGAGCGTGGTTCATGTTTACCAACATCGTCGCCCTACTGAGTACGTCTCTATTTCTTACACATGATATAATGTTAGAGACTGGCTGACTGGGAATATCAATAGTGGAGGTGGTGGGCCTGGGTGCGAGGGTGGTGTCGGTCAACAGTCCGGGCAACCTGGCAGCCTACGTCGTCAGCACTGTCTTCATAACGTCAGTACCACCTTACCGTCATCCCATATACATATATCAACGAAGGAAGATCTAATATGATAGGGTTAGTCTGGCACCATCGGTACAGGCGGCGAATGTATATATGCTGGCAGGGCGGACGATCCGCCGGTCGACACCCCTGCAGGACCAGAATTTCCGCACGCTCTGGCTGAAACCACGGTACCTGGCCGCGACGTTCCTCACGCAAGACGTGCTATCCTTCGCGGTGCAGCTTATCGGCGTGGGCATGCTGCTGAACGCGATCGCGGGTGTGAAGGACGGCGACGTGCAGAGCGGGCGGATGCTGCAGCGGGCGCTGAACGTGCTGGTGGTCGGGTTCGCGGGGCAGATTGTGACGCTGTGCGCGTTTTTGGCGGTGATTGTGCGGTTTCAGATTAAGAATCGCGAGTGGCGGGCTGTTGTTGGTGCGAGGGGGTTGAGGGGCCGGGAGCGGGTTATGGGGGTGGGATTTTACTTTGCGCATATGGCCACATTGCTCTTGTTGGTGCGTATACCCTCCGTTCACCTGTGGGTTAGTATATCGGCGGTGGAAATGTTTGTGGCTGACTGGGATTGCAATTGTAGATTCGGACGCTGTACCGGCTGAACGAGTTTGTGGGGGAGGCGAACGGGTGGGACATCTTCCTGGTGACGCAGGAGTGGCCGTTCTGGGTCTTCGAGATGGCCGTCGTCTTTTGTAAGTGCATCCATCGCCTCTCGATATATATATATACACCTAGGTTTCTAGAGAGATGGCTGATTGTAGGGGTAGTGCTGTTTTTGACGTGTGTGGTGCCGGAGTACCCCGGGGCGTGGTTCACGCGGGGAGGCCCGCTGGAGGAGGACTTTGAGGCCGCGATCCAGCAGGCGCTGGCGGGCAAGCAGCTGGACGACGGCGACCCTTGATTCTGTCGTCTTCGTGGGGATATCGATATTGTACAATTGTATATATTGTGTGTATCCGATATATTCGATGTTCGCGTATCCGTGCGCGGATTTGGTATTCTCGGCAGGCAGCCGTTGTGGTGCTATTTATATCCTATAGCAGTCTGTCTATATCAGCATTATTCACCGTTGATAAGAAAGCATCGATAAGTTACATAAGAAGGACCGCCCGTGTGATTCATGTCGTGACAGCAGCTGTGATAGTGGTGGTGATAGTGGTGACAGTGGTGGTGGTGGTGTTAGTGGTTGTGAGTGGGAGGAGAGAGTCTCAGCGGTGAAACGGCGGCGGGCGCCTGCATTCCGTTCCGGTGACCCCTGCCCGACTTCTTCCCTTCCAGCTTCTTTCTCTCCATCGTGCATGAAATGCCTGCACGACGCCGTCACGTGGCTCCGTCGCGGCCAATTTAATTCTGCCGCTCTCCGTCGACGACTCTCGCATCCTTCCAGCATGCAGCAGGTGCAGTTCTATCTAACCAGGTAGATATCAGTGCATCGCGACATCATCGGACAGCGTCGACGAAAACCTCTTCGCAACTCCCAGCCAATCGCATCGCGGCCTCAACGGACAACCTCCTTCGAACCAGCTGTCGTTTCACTCCCCGTCTCATTTCGTAATCTCACCCGCCGCCCTTCACCCCCCTCCAGCCAAGGGGCTCCACGCCGGGCTACTCGACGCGGCCGTCCCTCAATCCCACTCCCCGACCGCAACCGTCACACCAACCTCGTGGACCACTCCGCCGCCCGCCTTCTGCATCAGACAGACGGACAAAGGCCAGCCAGACGGAACTGCATCGCTCCCGCTCCTGAATCGGGCGACCTTTCGCATCGACAGCCCGCTCGCTTCCGGCCTCTTTCGACCCGGCCAACTATACCACTATAATATCGACCGTCACGTCACGTTACCGTTATCAGCCAGCTTATAACGGAGCCCGCGCGCGTCCCCTCGCAACGATACCAACAGACCTCTCCATACATAACACGCGGGATAATACACGGGATATAATAGTACGATGACGGACTACTACGACGAGGGGGACTCCTTCGCCTACGACGACGACGGCGGGCCCTCCTCGCCAATGTCGCCCGACCACGCGGCCGCGGCCGCGGCGAACGGCATGGGACTGGGCTCCCTCGCCGACGAGCTGGCCGCCGCCTGGTCCGACGACGACGGCGACGAGCTCGACGACGCCCCCCGCTCCCCGACGACGCCGCGCTCGCCGACCCACCGCCGCCACGCATCCATCTCGTCCGTCGGCTCCGCGGGCAGCGCCGGCCGCAAGCGGTTCGCGCGCCTGTCCAACGAAACCGCCAGCAGCATCGTCAGCAACGGTACCACCGCGACGTCCGCGACGACGGCCAGCAAGCCCCCGCCCATCCGCCACCACAGACGCCTGTCCTCCTCGGCGCGGCTCGACGTCAACGGCGCGGGTACGGGCATCTCGCCGTCGCTCGAGGACAAGATTGGCCAGATCGAGTCCGAGGCGCTGCGGGGCCTGTCGATGGTCAAGTCGTGGTCGCGGCGGCAGAGGGCCGGTCTGTCGAAGCGGCGGGGCGACGTCAACGGGGTCGTCGAGGAGGACGCCGTTGGGGAGGAGGAGGACCCGATCTGCCGGCTGCTGGACGGGCTGCAGGGCCTCAGCAGTCAGAGCGGCATCGAGACGGGCTCACAACGGTACATTCCCCCCTTCTTGTCACAATCTTAGAATGGTATGAACATCAGGCTGACAGAAGTAGACTCGTGACGGCGCACGGCTCGCTGGCAATCCACGTCGAAAACCAATCCCGCACCCTCCGCGACCTTTCCCTGCAGCTAAACGCACCGGGCACGACAATCACCGCCTCCGCACCCCGCCTCTCCACGCACCCCATCACAATATCCTCCTCCTCCTCCTCCAACCACACCATAACAGCCACCCTATCACCCCCCGACGAAGACCCCGAAGAAGACAGCGAAGACGACGGCATAGCAACCCTCCTCTCGTCGCTGCCAACACCGGCAATCGAACCCCTCCGCGACATCCAAAGCCTGCACATGCTAACCCTCCAACTGATCTCGCACTTCGCCGCGCTGTCGGACGCGATACACATGTTCCGGCAGCAGAGTAACGCTGTCTCGCGCAAGCTGCGGGGAGCGAAGGAGGCGATGCGGGACTGGAAGGCGGAGGTGGAGGTTGTCGAGACGGCGCATCGGTATATCGATGAGGGGGACTGGGAGGCGCGGTTGGGGCGGCGGGAGGCGGCGGGGGTGTGTCGGGAGGTGCTGGGGGGGTTTGAGGATGTGATTCGGGGTATGGAGCGGCGGATCGAGGGGTTGTGTTAACTGTCAGCGTGGGTGGTGGGCAGGCGTCGGCTGGTACCGTTGGTTGGCGTGGTTGGCGTGGTTGGGTTGGTTGGTGGGTTGGTGTGGATGCGATTGTGGTTTCATATCATACCCTGGCGAATATAAACCGGTTATATACTCTGGCGGAATTCGAAGTACTGTGGGTTATAGATGATGTTTTTTGTTTCTTTATAGTGTGGATAAAGAACGGATGGAGCATGCATCGATCGAATTGTGGGTGCCGGATTTAAGCTTCGTTCGTTCGTTCGAATCGAGGCTCTCTAGTGATTTTGGCAGTATAGTATGCACTGCACTGGCGGCGTTTATTCTATTTTTCGGGAAGTCTTGCTTTGCTTGATTGGCTATTGTTATTATATCATTCTGGTTGATGGGTGTTTTGCATGCATGTCCGCTGTAGATTTCGCGGGTATCTAGCAGCTTGTTGTATTGCGTTGGTGCATGGCGGGTATACGGATGGATGGATAGGCTGGTAGGTATGGTGGTATGGTATGCATTTGGTATATATGCATGGGATTATATTATATAAATGCTGGGATTTCTTTGTTCTGTTACAATAGTCTCTACACTGCTGCATTGTTCGGTACTCGTTCTGTATATACGGTCCATAGATGCATATACACCCCTACCATACAATCTATCCAAAATGACATATATATATATTTATGTATTCTACTAGGACAGGGACGTCACGATGTATCCTTCGGCACCCGCCACACTTTCAACGCACCGTCAAACCCGCCACTCACCAATATCTCCTCCTCCTCCTCCTCCTCGTCGGTAACGATACTCCCAGCAACAAGACAACGGACCTTCCGCCCCTCGTGCGCTGTAAGTTCAGCCTTAACCTCCCCGCTCTTTATCTCGACACCCTTCACAACCCCGTCGTCGCCGTTAACCCAGATTCCACTGGCCGGTGCATCCCCCCGCCAGGCTACGACGCCGGTTGAAAACGGTGCTAGGGAAACGGGCACGGTGATGGCGCTGTCGACGGTGTGGGTTTGCAGATTGTAGAGGAGGAGTTTCGGGGAGGGGAGGGAGGAGGTTAGCAGCGCTATTACGTGTGGGTGGGATGGGTGTCGTGTTAGGCTTGTGGGGGTGTAGGTGAGCCAGGTTGTTAGTGTTGCTGTCAGCGGTGCCTTTGTCTGGAGTCTGAATCTGTGCCTGTGCTGCTGCGTGGCAGCACTACCAGTGGTACTAGTAGAAGAAGAAGAAGGAGGAGGAGGGGTGGTGAAGATGTGCAGGTATGTCGAGTCGCGGAGTGTGGCGATGAGTAGCGGTGAAGGTGAGGGATTATCGACGGCAAAGTCCTTTGAAAAGAGGACGTCTTCGACGGTCGTCTCGAAAGGGAGGGAGTGGAGGTATTCCAGCCGCGGCGGGCCGGTTGTTGAAATATGCAGTTTATGAATCGAGAACGTCTTGTCGTAGCTTGCCGCCGCGAGATACCGTACCTCACCGCCTTCCCCACTTTCTTCTGTAGATGGGGGAGTGGGGAGGGGATCGGACAGGGCGAGTTTTACGACGAATTTGGCGTGGCCCTGCCATCGCTGTTGTACGGCGCCGGTGAGGGAAGAGACGGCGATGTCGCCGGCCATGCTGCTTGTTAGCAGCCATTTGTGCGAGATTACGAGGACGGATAGGATTGGACCGGAGTGGAGTGAGGGGAAGGCGTGGAGGAGGGGGTACGGTGTTCGGGCGGAGTAGATTCGCAGGTACTTGTCCGCGGACGTTGCGATGATGGCGGGGTGAGGTGCGTCTTCGCCGGCTAGGAGGAGTGGGGAGAGGGTGATGGAGAGGATGTTGGACGTCGTCGAGGCTGTCGTCAGGGTTGTCTGTTCGCTCGGGTCTGTCGTATACATTAGTCTCGGTAATATATTCATTCAACATATGAAATTCATATGAATATTCAATTTAATATATGAAATTCAGTAGCTAAAATACGGCATGTGTTGTCCCTGTTGCACTTTTACACGTGGACGACGGGGATGTCTGTTGAAAGTAGTAGGATGAACGTACAAGGGACGGCAAAGGCGACGGCGGCGGCGTCGACGTGCAGCTTCTCGAAGCGGACGGCGAGGTCGTAGAGTTTTTTCTCCTGCAGGATTTTCTCGATGGTGAGGTCTGTTGGGGCTGTCGTGATGCTGTCCGGCGTGAGGTTTGTCTCGCGGGTGAACGCCGCGAATGTCTTTACATAGTACTATCGTTAGTGGGGTGTATATGTGTGTGTAGATGTGTAGAGAAGGTACCTCGTGGTAGTTGTTCGCGAGGAGGAAGCGGGCGACGAGCACGTCTGGCGAGTCCCCGGCCGGCATCTTGTCTATATTCTACAGTGATGATGTTGATGTTGATTGTAGCTTGATGGGGGGCAGGTAAGACGAATGTGGAAATACAACATTATTCAGGATATTCCAGCAGATCTGTGCATGTGCAGCAGATCAGTCTGGAATATCGTGGAATTATGGAGAATTGCAGTCATAATTGATCCCGCCTGTTCCGCCAGTATATAAAGGCCGTCCTCCCTCCACCATCCCGGAAAGCACCATCCTCCTTCCATCTTCCACCATCCTCCTGTATCGTCCAACATCTTCTTACACCCTTTCGTGAATGTCCTATAAATCACACATCCTCCCTCATCCCCTGCTCCATCTTATCGTACTATCCTCTCTTGCTGCCTCGTCTGCTTCATACTGCTTGCAAGCCAGGGTGGTGGTGTACTTCCTCTCTTCGCGGTCTTCCTCATCTCCAAGCCTGGTTCCTTAGGAACATGTCCTGCGGTAGGCCAGCTCGAACAGAGCTCGTACCAGCCCAAGGCTCAATCCTGCCCGCAGCCAGATACAGGTACCTCACCATCCCCGCCATTCTCTCTAAAGCGTAACCTCAGCCCGTATATAGAGCTAACCTCATTAGCCGCTAGACATATTCTCCAGCGACAAGTGCTTCCGCGGACTCTGGACTTCTCTTCTCTCCTCACACTACGGGGTGGGCGTAAGCGGGGCCCAGGAGACACTGAGAGGGTCTCGTTCGACTTCCCATGCAACTACAAATAACGAACCCGTTGATGCGGTGTCGAATGTTGTCAGACAAAAGAGTTCCTTCAACTCGTTTATGACCGCGACGAGGGGATTGACACGTTCGTATCAAGGCTAAGCGACCTGCAGTCAATGTTGAACACGCATAGAATTGTCACAGATGACGAACCCGCAAGCGCCCAGGACGCGGCGGCATCAGCGGGAGTGGCATTGGGGGCGGGGGTTGAGCGTTTAGATAAAATGATAGCGACATTAATATATTTCGGCAACAAGATTGCGGCATCATTGCCTGCAGGCTTCCAAACGACTATCGACGCATATTATGGTACAAATACCAAATTAACATGCAGTAACGCAATTGTCAACATTATCAGGGCAGCTGAAA
Organism: Drechslerella dactyloides; assembly: GCA_020064725.1. Classification (NCBI taxonomy): domain Eukaryota; kingdom Fungi; phylum Ascomycota; class Orbiliomycetes; order Orbiliales; family Orbiliaceae; genus Drechslerella; species Drechslerella dactyloides. Next base: position 2,528,706 of record JAGTWJ010000017.1, read on the forward strand.
CACCAATAAAGGCTGAATTCCCACATCGACCAAGCAGACCCCAAGCCTTCCGGTCGATTTCATCTACATCCGCGAACAAACCGCCTAACCAGAATAACATATAACGAAAGGACATATATTCTATATACATCTGAAACGGAGAGTGACGGGATTGAGTTCATCTTGGAAGGTGAACTGCACGAGAAGCCACCATTTGGCTATGAACCACAGTTGCCAACGACTTGCCCGGGTCGACTCCCCAGACCAGAGCAAGAAGACTTCGCGAAAAAAGTCCTGCAACTAGACGCAACTTTGGAAAAGATCATTCAGGATTGCACCGCGCTGAGGATCGCGATCCGTTTCGGACAAGCTTCCGGACGGGCTTCGACGGGAACCGCTCAGGACACGGATACGGCTCAAAATACGGAAACTGCTCAAGACGCGGATATATATAGGAAATGAAAGAGGCTCAGCCCATAGGCCACTACACCGGCGTTGGGTGCCTGATTTGGGTTATCGTTCCAGACATACAAGCGCTGGATGGAATTCATGTTCACTGCCAGAATCGTAAGAAATGCGACGCTGAAGGGCGACGCTGCACGGTGAGTGCACCTGTGACTGTTCATCGTTTTATGACGTCGATGAAATCTAACTGATAGTGCGAGTACAGCGATTTAGTCGCTTCATATCGCGACGTCGAAGATCGCGGTCGTCAAAGTCTTCCCAGACGCCGCAGTTGCATCCGCCGCCGACGTCACACTACTGGCAGCTACAGTCCTCTTTGTAATGTTGTTTGGAGGCTTGCCGGCCATCCGTTGATGGAAGTCGCAGGAACGGAAACAACGCGGTCGTCATGGTACACAATTCACAACGGCGTGCCGATTGCTCAGCCAGCTCGATATTTATATATATGAAAGACAGTCACCGGCCTATTGAATGCTGATCGAGAATTCAATCGAGGGACGAAATCCAACGCCTGACCTTAGCCATGGTTGTATACGATATCTGGAGTTGCCAATCGCAATGCTGCTCGGTCACAACTCAAACTGATCTGGATCTTCCTGGGGCCATCAACTATAAAATCGCGCAGAACTATCGGAAAGATACTGGACTGTCTACTAGAATCTTCGCAGCTATGTCTTACTGCATCTGACTCTAAGTCCTGAGGCATGATTCGAAGCACATGAAGTATTTGAGGACAAGCACGACAGCGTCCTCGCAGCCGCTCTTGCCAATTATAGGGTGATGTCAGTCGAAGAAGTATCGTGTCGCCATGGCTGCGACAGAATATCAAAACCGAAGCTGTGGAGTACACCCACCACGTACTGTTGGTGGAGAACCAGCTGTCCATAGAAGAACAGATGTCTACCAAACTTTGCTCGGACTCTTAAGCACATATTCTACGAACATGATAACTGGAAGACGATTCTCAGGGCAGCCATCAGCTTTTTAGACGCCAACGACATACCAAAACACGCCAAATTGCTGCGGGATAAGATGGGGGTCGTCAAAACTTCAATAAAGACAACGATACAGATGAAGACGATTTTGAAGGCTCTTAACGAAAGAGTAATGGCGGTGATCACAGATTATAGCGAGAATAGCGGTTACTTCTGCCCACTGAATCTTCCACGACACGTTTATTTCACACGCGTAGTCAGCCCAAGGCTATTTCGCACGCTAATTGCACGAGGACTACCTAGCCGACTCAATGTACGTGCAGCAACCCGCTCGTGCATGACCGCTGAAGCCTGCCGGACCGTATACGTGCACGGTGGGCCGCACTGCCCGTTCACAATAATCATGTTTACGGAGGGTTCGCAACCTTTCAGAGAACGAGCAAGATCATAAGACGTTCTCGTGCTTATGGAGTTTCGACGCAGAGACGGACCAAACTGACGTCGTTGAAAGTCAGTTTGGGAAAGATGACGACCAGTCTTCGGCGAAGCTTAGCGCTTTGCGAAAGGGCCATGAGACGTATATGCTAGTCACCAGAAACATATGGAGGGTGGCGATGGCCCTTCGAAAGTTGCTACTACGGTTCTGGCGATGGCTTGGACCAAGCATCGCTGTATCACCTTGATGAGATTCTCACAAGGCTATGGCCGGCGGTCTGGTTCACGGATCGCCAACTACAACAGCGCTATGATGAACATACCAGACCCTGTCGACTTTGATCAACTAAGCTTATGGGTTGAGATACAAGTTTCGGGCCCCCGAGGATCGGGGCTAAGCATATTTAAACGTGTCTTAGATGATACTGGGTCAGATATATTGGCCTTGTATGTCTCTGATATGATGACACTCAGCCGACATCTCATGCGCAGAAAAGGAATTAGAGCGAGTGATAGAATACTGCAAAGCCTTCGACATGAACATCTGGCTTTTACGGAGCTTTTCTGCAGCTCTGAGATGAACGTCAGTTTCTCAGCCTCTCGCATGGAACAGTCCCCCCTAAGTCCGGATACGAATGGACATGGACAGTGAGCACGTCAACGGATAACAGACTCGAGGCGGACATTGTTGCATGGGGCAATTCGTGCACGTTTATTCGCGTCGGCTATACGGTCATTCATGCGCTTGCCAATCATACAAGATCCTGGACAGTCCCTCCGTTAAATGTGAAGACGCGGAGACTACGCTAAAACATTTGTCAGTTTCATCCCAAGTTCCTGCGAGGACCAGCATATTGCATATCCAAAAGTCCCGAAATGACGGATCTGCTGCCCATGATAAATTCTGCGACAATGAACACCTGATGGACACCTGGAAGTTCCAAAGGTGGTCATTGATGTCCTCCGGCTACGAGTTGCCAAACTGCTAAGATATTGGCCAACGGACCTAGAAACCACCTGTACCGTCTGGGTTATCAGAAAGGTCCGACATTGGGTTCAAAACTCACTCTATCACGGTCCTGTATATGGACTATTTATTAAAATTGGATATACTATATGGCGTTAGATAGGTAGCTTGGTGTGTTCTCATCAGCGTCACGAAGCAGAGGTGGCCTATGTCTTATTTCCTTCGTCAGATATGATATATGAATGGGAGGCGTCTGGTATCCCGGGGATTTTTTTGGTTATGCATAGCTAGGGCGTTAGGCCACTGTTTATTTTTGTTCAATTACGCATTTTTATGATGTCGCGAGGTTGCTCCGTATACACAGGGGAATCCTTATGAGGGGAAAAATACATTACTGGATTTTATATATTGTAGAGATATATAATTAGGACATTTCTCTCTCTCCTGTAGATAGGACATCTTTTGAAACTACATCCTCCATTGCATTCCAGAGCCAAGTATTGTTCCATACGTAGTTGCGTATCGGCAACGTTATCAAAGCCTCGACGCGCAGTATTTGCTAGAGCAAGTCTGACTATTTCCAACACCGGAACGCCCAGCTGGCTAGGGGATGGCATTCGGCCTGTTTGAGAATACGGGTTCATGGGCCGTATAATCTAGTGTTCTGACTTCGGATAGTTTCATGGTCGTGTTTGCCCTTGGATCATCGCGGATGTTCTGGAGGACGTTGGAGTGGGAATGTTCTTGCGACATGACCGGCACCTTTTGCGAGATGGCGTTTTACATTTACTATTTATGAAGCTGTGAAAAATTTATTGCTGGAGATTGGAATATATATGTACCTCCCTCTATTTTATACAAACTAACTTTCAGTTTCATTTTGTATTGAATTATATATCGAGTAACTTATATATCTTAGGCTAGTCGATCGTAACGATGGGGTTGATAGAGTGAATAAATTTGGCCGCGAGATGGAATGGACCACTACGCCCACCTCAATCTGAGACTGTAGCGACGTCGCGGTGAGTAATGCGCCCTCTGTGAACACTCCTCGTACTCCCCTCCGTGAACGCCCCCCGTCCCTCCCTGCGACGGGCGGACAAGGGGCAGGAAGGTTTGGAGGGCGATGTCCACTTTGACTCTTCTTCGCACCAAAATAGGTCTCTGCCGCGGGTGTGGGATAGCAGGGACCAGAGTGTTGGCGAAGTGCCCGTTGTGACCAACTAGCGTTGTTCTTCACATGTATGCTTATTGTACCGTGGATAGTATATATTAAGTATATATAACACTGGTACTGGCGGTGGATGGAAAAAAAGTAATAGACTAATGATGGTGGAAACCGATGACACCCCTATGAAACCCCGGTGCGCAAGACGGTACGGAAAGCCCGTTCATTAAAAGGTCGTAATATATACAGAGAAACGGAGAACGAAGGATCGTAACACATTAACTTTTTCTCTCAAGTTGTGTCGTTTACTCGTCGGGGACTAGGAAATGTTAGCGGGGTAATCAAAGACGGTATTTGGGTGACGTACTCTCGATCTCTCCGTTGTCGATCTGCTCCTGGATGTCCTTGGGGCTCTGGCCGTCAACCTTGCAGCCGACGCTGAACGCGGTGCCGAGGATCTCCTTGACGGTGCCCTTGAGCTCCTTGGCCAGCGACTTGTGGCGCATCTGCCGGGCGATCTCAATGATCTCGTCGAGCGGGATGGACTTGGAGTGCTTGATGTTCTTCTCCTTCTTGCGGTCGCGGGGGGGTTCCTTGAGCGCGCGGATGACGAGCGACGAGGCGGTCGGCACGACGGAGACGGCGGCTTGACGGTTCTGGATCGTGAGCTTGCAGGTGACCTTCAAGCCCTTCCAGTCCTGGGTTGCCTTGGCGATATCTTCACCGACTTTCTTGGGCGAGAGACCCAGGGGACCGATCTTGGGGGCCAGCGCGGAGGAGGCACCGACTTCACCACCGGTGGCGCGGAGGTAGCTGTTACACATACGTTAGTATTCACCGCCCCATATATCCTTCGGGCAGCATTCAACCCTGCGTGTTTTTTCTCGAGATGGATGAGAGGGGAACTTACATGACCTTCACCTCATTGGGATCGAATTTTGGAGCTATAGTTCATCCAATGCGACCACATGCAACTTGTCAGCATTCTGCCATCTTTACCAAAGCAGCAGCGGCCTGCCATCTCGCCTTGATACGGCCCCCGATGACGCTCCAGACGCTCATTGACGGAAGTCACAGCCCAGAATGCCGAGTCTGCTTTACTTCCCGTCTTGTATATGATATAGTTTTCCACGAGCGAGCGATCTGGAGGTAGTCTTCAAGGAGGCCTGCATGGACGGCATTGAGACGACGGCGGGAGGAATGCATCGAAGGACGTACGCATGGCGAAGCTGGCAAAATTGCAATCTCAGGCGAAATTTTCAACGTGAAGATGAGAGAAAAGTTGGCGATGTGATGTCGTGGAGTGGATGCAGGAACGTTGAATCCAAGAAGCAGCAGCGAGTAAAAAACACAATCAAATTTTGGCGTTGCGGTTCATCACGTGATATCAAAATTTTGACAGTCCGCCGCCGCAGTTTTTTTGTGCGCGCAAACGAGCGAGATTAGGGCTCAGTCTGCGAGCCACAACACCGCCGAATTCTTCCCTGCCCGCTAGTCAGTCCTCACCGCATCGCAGAGCGAACGAAAAGACATCTACAGAACCTCCATCACGACCCTTCATTCCCATCACGAAGTCACGGTCTTCACACACACATCTTCACAATGGCCAGTAAGTGACCTATCACCCCCCGCTCCAATCGTAACCGTTGAACCCGCATGCTGACCGTCACTCGCAGAGGTAAATTCTCCCACGAAGCCCGATGCTCACGACATCGAGATGAACAAAAATCGAATACACACGATCCACCGTCCGTCCGCTTGATACACCGCGAAGCTAACACGATGCCGTAGTCGAAAAACTCGTCCCAACACAACCAGTCCCGCAAGGCCCACCGGAACGGCATCAAGAAGCCAAAGACGTTCCGGTACCCCTCGCTGAAGGGAACCGACCCCAAGTTCCGGAGAAACCACAAGCATGCTCTGCACGGCACCGCTAAGGCTCTGGTGCGTCTACAAACCCTCTCTCTGCATTCCTACATTCACTGTACGGAAGAGCAGACCCGGTAGGACTATCGATACTGACGCTGCTGTCGTGCTACAGAAGGAATTCAGGGCGGGAGAACGGGAAAACGCATAGACGTGTCGTCTCTTGTTGCTCGTTCTGCCTTTCGTCCTGTAGTTCCTTGTTAATATACCATCGATTCTCTTCGATACGATTCTCATTCTTCGTATTCCGTGTTTGCTCGACGCACTGTTCTCAGCATACTTACGACAATGTTATGTCACTCGGGTGCGCACGGACTCGACTCCGCTGCGTCTCCAAGCTACTGAAGCCATTCGACCATGTCTTCGGACTACTGCTGCCTACCTCCAGTACCTTATCTAGGCGTGAAGTCAATTGTTGATATGTTCGTGGGATGGAGATTCGAGAGTCCATTGATCGACCGCAGAAAAAGGCATTAGTGTGTACAGCTTCGAGCACTTTTAATAATGTTCAAATGCTCAAAGCTGAAGGATATAAATGGCTTTACAACCCATTTTTTTCGTGCCGATATTGAGATTGGTGTCCTCATTACCAAACACGTCTGGAATAAAACCCTTTGTTTCACGGGACGGACGTGCATGGAGAGGACGGTACATCATTTCACTTTTAAAATAGTTGAAGGAAAACGGACAAGGTCCAAAAATATAATATTCTTGAATTGAAAATAGTTCACTTTTCCCTAAAGCATTCTCCGTAACGCCTCTAGTCAAAGCCGTATACGACACCGCACCAATAACGCCATGAATAAAAGAGTATATTACACAACCAGCACCCTCGCGACAACATCGCGACACATCTCCTGACTCCCAACGGCATGATACAGCGCCTGCATATTATACGCCGCCTCCCACTTCAAATCCCCGCTCTCAAACTTCTGCTCCTCCTCCGCCCGCGCCTCCTCGTCCCCGCCGGGATTCACCCACTCCTCGCTCATCTTCACCACCTTCTCATAGTACTCCGCCGCATAATGCTCCAGGCCAATCTGATGGTACGCCCTAGCCAGATTATACTCAGCCTCCTGCCGATCGAACCAGTCGGCGGATGCCCTCTTGATCTTGTAATACCGGTTCAGAAACACGAGGCCCTGCAGGATGTGGTACTGCCGGTTCTCAGACTGTCGCTGCATCGCACGGTGGAGGTACGCCAGCGCCATCTGGAATAGGATCATGGGATGGTTGTCCTGCACCGCGTACGCGCGGGAGAGGTAGTGCAGACTGGATGTGTAGCTGCGCCCGTCGAGCATGATTTGCGCGTAGAGGACCAGCGCGTTGATGCTCATTGTCTCCGGGACGAGTTCGTTGTCGTCGTCGTCGCGGAGAAGCTGCGCGGAGACCCCGCAAACGTTCTTGCCGAGGACGTGCTTGTCGAGCGCCTTCAGCTGGCGCATCAGGTACTTTTGGTTGTTCTGGACGCTGAAGAGCGTCGTGCCAGGGTATGTTTTCAGGGTGCCGCGGACAAAGGAGGCGGCGGTCGAGTAGAGGTGGTACGAGTCGTCGTAGAAGAGTAGTGTGGAGGTGAAGTATCTGAGAACCTCGGAGGTCTGGTCCGAGTCCTGTGCGAAGATGGCGCATGCGAGGTGAATGAGGCAGATTAAGAAACGCGGGCGTTTGGTTCGGTCCGGGTCCTTTTTGTCATGGTAGAATATGTTGGCGTCTCGTGCCGCTTTGCAGACGTCGTACGCGATGACTTCGCCGCCTTCTTCGTGGAGTGTGAGGAGAATGGCGTAGTTTAGGATGATGTTTAGCCAGATGTCGAAGCCGAGGCCGCGGTATTGCGTGATGTCGGGCTGCGGCTGATCGTCGACTTGCTTGTCCTCGAGGTCCATTTGGTACTCAAGATTGGATTCTAGTCGGCGCTTCATCAGATTCATCTGGCTCTCGAGGTTGATCCGCTTGCCGCTCCGGCGCGCCGTCGTGTATCCGAGGAAGCCAGCATATTCAAATCTGCGTTCGCTGGGGTATAGCGCGCGGGAAGACCGAAAGTCGTCAAACATCTCTCCTGCGGTATCCAGCCATTGCAGTATCGCGTCCGTGTCTTGCTGTTCAACTTTCGGCCGAAGGAGTTCGAGTTTCTGGTAGTTTTGCAGGCAGAGCTCGGTTCGCTGTTTCTCAGCTTGATACCGTTCGCTGGCCGTGGGATTGTATTTCCTGCTCTTCGGCTTCTTCTTGCCATCTTTAGTGGTAACGAATAAGCTGGTGCCGGCGCTGGTGCCTTCGTGCGTAGCTTCGCTGTCGCCCTTTGCCCGCCGCTGCTCGCGGTTGCGCGCGCGAATGTCGATGACCTCGTTGACGACCTCCAGCGCGCGTTCGTTCATATCCAGCACTTCGTATATCTCAATCAGTAGAAGCCGAGATTCCAGGTCGTCCGCTTTGCATTCGACGACGCACTCCAGGCACCTCCGCGCGTTATCCCAGTTGCGGAGTACTTTGTAAGATTTACCCAGTCGCAACCAGAGGTCTACCGTTTGAAAAAAGTCGATTTCCGTCAGAGGAATCCACAGGTCGACTGCTTCCTCATGCTTATTGGCTTCGGCGCAGGTGTCACCGGCAGCGAGTAGGAGATCGCCGATATTCATCACGTCCTCCTTCCTGAGGATTTCGAAGTGGCGCTACGAGTATGTTAGCATAGGTACTTGAGTATTGTGTCGGGGTTTCTCTCACCATCCCCTCCTCAAAATGCCCGATCTTGACTCTAAACTGGCCTAATTTGAACCGCAGCTCTGGTGGCAGCTGGTACGACTCCTGACCCCTCCGAGCGCCATGCACGAACGCAGAGATCTGATTCCGTCGTTCATTGTTGTCGTCCCACTCGCAATCATTGCGGACCTCATCCCAGAAAGTTTCGGAGCCTCGAGCGAGCAACAATCGACATAGAGTCTTGATTTGTCTGATACCATGGGACCACTTCCTTCCTAGGGCGCAAAGATCTCCTAACATATTAACATGCTTCCAATCAAGACCGCCCTCGCGACCTCGCAGGGAGTTCCAGTATCCTATGTGGGACTCGAAAGTTGTTATCGCCTCGTCCACCTTGCCCATCCCAATGAGACATTGTGTGAGCGATTTGACAACGGTCGTGTCGTGGGGCAGGATCTTCTCTAGGAGTTTTCGGAAATCCATTGCCGCCCGGCCGTACTTTTGCAACTCTTGCAGCAGATTCCCTCGCTCGAAAATAGACGTCCAGTCTTTGGGATTGGCTTTGATAGCTTGGCTGTAGAGGTAGATAGCTTCTTCTTTGATCTTATCATCGTCCAGGCCTTCCTCTACATCGAGATCCAGAGTCATTCGCGCACAGGTAACCCAGAGCCCGTGTTCTCGGGGCCGAAGATGGGCAGCTGAAATCCACGAGAGCAGACACTTTCGCGGTTCGTTTACTGCCAAGAACACCTCACCCATGACCTTCCAGGCATAATACACCTGATTGTCGATCTGGATAACTCTCTGCACAAGTTTCAGTGTTTCTGGCCATTCTCCGGCTGCGTAATGTTGGTTCGCCTGGCCGAGGAGGATCTGAACTTCGGCTGAAGGGGTCATATCTTGAGCTGCGCGTCGACCTTTCCTAGCTTGTCCTTTTCGCGCAGCTTTGCCCAGTCGGCCAAGTCCAGATCCAGCATGCAGTGCCCTATGGAAGGAGTTGATTTCGTTCCCGAGTATTTCTCCGCCTTCAGCGCGTGGGTCATCGTCATCGACGTCTGATTCACCGGCATCGTCATCGAATGCTCTAAGGAATCTGGATGTTAGCTTCAAGAGTCGGCTGGCAGGGGTGGGGTAACGCATACTCTTCATCGTCCGAAGCCCATTCATCGTCTTCATCTTCGTCTCCTTGCTCGTCCTCGTATTCGCTGACTGCCTCTTCGCCATAGTCGTACTCCTCGTCAATCTCGCCCTCGGCGTCCTCATCCGAGTCGTGGCCGGCGCCATCTACCAACGGACGCCTGCCAATTGGCTGATCCATGGGGAGCTCAAAGTCGTTGGAGTGTAGCGCGTCCGTAAAGCTGAAGTTCGGGTCGTTGACGTTCCACTCGCCGGCGGCGGAGGCTGTCGTTTGCGCCGCCATTCGTGGTGGGGGTGACGTCGCGCCGTCCAGCTGCATGCGCCCGAAAGCCAGATCGTCAAGGAACCCGCCCACGAAGTCGGCGGGGCTTCCCTCCCCTGGGCTCGACGGTGGTTCCATTCCGGCAGGCGGAATGGGCTCTGGCATCAGGGAACTGTATCGCCTGCGAGGTTCTCCGGGTCATCCTGTCCGCTGTTGTTTGTCGGCGCGCAGTCGGAATGTCGTGATTGCTGCGCGCGCGAGGAAATTTCGGCAGATGGAACTCCAGCAACTGCAGCCCTACCAAGCGAGTCATTCTTCGGCACCGATTACCGACCGCGAGCTAGCCCCGGACATTCCACCACCGACGACCAAGACACTCAGCCACGGCTGACATCACGGCGGGCCCTTCGATCCGCTGTCTCGAACTCTTTCCCTGAACGCATGCAGCGATCCATCTGGCTTGATGGCAAATCCACGAGACGGCAGATCCCCAGCCGGACGACGCGGCCTCCAAGAAAGCTGATGGAGGGTGGATGCTACTTCACCATGCACTTCTCGATCCTCGACCTGATTCCGCCGTCGATGCAGCAGGCTTCTTCTGTTCACAACTGCGTATCACAGAGCCCTGTTCCAAGCCCTGTTGCCTGACAGTGCATTTTCAGGTTAAGGTTCCACAGGCGAACTCGGGCAATCATGGGCCCGTTCGGCTGCAGCGGATAGAGCGAGCCATTTCAGCCATTTCGTCCCGTCTATCCGCGTCGTCTTAGCTAGCTCATAGACCTGGAGCCCTAACGTTAGGCGAGGCAATTATCGGCCAAGTCTGACCCAACATGCGGGTGCGGCGATGGCCAACCTGGGCGTCACTCGTTGACCCATTGAACCCTTGGCCGTGATAAACCCCGGTGTCAAGGTTCAAGTGATGGACAATGCAATCGAATCTATAAGATGACTTCCCAGGCGCCTGTTCTGCCTACCTGATCGTCAAACAAAGGCCCGGTCACACGACATCATCGCTGTAGCGGTGCGTCCAGCGCAACATGCAACATATATCAAAGATGCGGTTATTCCTTTGGCTGATATCGCATCCGCAATGCTGCACCAGCGACAGGATGCCACGACCGACCAAGAAGTCTTGAGTTGCAATGGATGCTGAATTCTATTTTTATTCGGATCTAGTTTGCAATGCTGCCCAATGACATTTTCGATGAGTTCAACTTAACGTTAACTAACGGCGAGCAGAATCAGGTCCTGGATCGTCGCGCAAACGTCAGAAAACGGCAGAGTTAAGGGAGCCTCACGCCCCACCGCTCTGGGCGTCATAATTGATGACATATGCCAGGGAATCCACTCAGCGAATCTAATTCGCAGAGGAGATATGACCCCTCGGTAACGGAATATTTCTACCGTCTTTGGACTATACAGCTAGTGAGGTAGCATTCTCATTAGATATGATGAGGCCATTGCGGCACCTATCTTCTGAGAGCAGGATGAATTTCCTGCACTGCCATCATGCTCGCCTGTCTATCGCGACACCCCGAGGAGAATGACCTGGGACTCTTGCTGGTGGATCTGAGAGCACCCTGGACCCTTGTTTTGCGGGGTATCCTGGAATGTGCACTTGGTATGTGCGACTCTGCACAGCTGCGCACCCTCGTCGGCTTCCTGGCTTCGGCCCCTGTGCAGAGGAGAGTGTTCTCCCTGGGGCCTTCCAATCTGGCAAATTCCAAGCCTTAATTTCTGTGGCCGTTCTCGGGGTGCTATTTTGTCGACAAATATTATAACCATAACGTTGCGTCTGGGGCGGAACTTTCTGTACTGTCACCTTGATGCCGATCGCCTCCGTCAGATTTCTGAATCGCGGTGCATAAAAGGGCAACCATCTCCTCTGCAGCTTCTTTGTAATCGGTCCATAAACTACCTACACTGCAGTATCATCGGCGGCTTTCTAAAAATCAGAGCAAGTCAATCACATACAATCGATTCGCCTCAATTCGGTTTCATATATATTAGTGATCTATAATATATATCATATTACTATTCAAGATGAAGTTCACACTCGTCGCCGTCGTTGCCGCTTCGATCCTCAGGTCGGTCCCAATATTCATCATCGTCGATGTCTATTTTCGTTAGATCGTGAAACCAAATTTATATGATAAATATCCGCATCAACTAACATCATGTTCTTTGATATATGCAGCGTCCAAGCTTTTCCTCACCCCATGATAACACCAGCTCCAAACCCACTGGAGAAGAGGGAAGATTATGGAGTCTGCCCACCGCATACTACGACCGCCACACCGGATGTCTGCCCAGCAATAGTGTGCCCGAGTCCGACCGTCGCATGCCCCCTCATCATCAGGGTCACCCAGGTCCCGTGCTACTGCAAATATAGTCCTTCGACGGTGACGACCACCGCCCCATGCTGCACAACTGAATGTATCGTTCCGACGGAAACGGTATACACTGGCTGCCCTACAAAGGTACCATCTCCCAGCAGCTGTGCTTGACGAGATCTATCCTGCGTACATGCATGTCCGGGACTGACCGAGCTCTGTGTAACAGTGCTAGAAAGTCGAGGCTTGAGTTATCCGTTAAAAAGAAGGCTCGGATTGAAGTCTATATCTCTTAATTTCGAGCTTTAAATATGACCTCGTGTTCATTCGCTCATTCGTTCATTCATTTTTCCAAATTGATGGATTCTGGAATTTCTTTCTGTATATTAATTTTCCTCGAGTCCGTTATATATCTCGACTGCCAATGAAGTTTAGCCAGTTTGCCGTGTGAAAAGATACACACATTCCAATTTTCAGGTAGTCAAGTAGCTAAAACCGTGCCATTCTCATGCTTTAACAACTCCGTACCAAATCATTCCAAGTGCTCCGCCCAGCAGAATTGCAAAGAAGGGCTCCAGCCCAAACCATCTACCTCCCACAAAACTCGTAGCTGTAACAGCTACCCAGAACGGGTCGACACCCAGAGCGGTCCCCGTGCTATGATCCTTGTCTATCGCGCCCGTCTGAAATAGCCTATACACAGCCGTGAAGACCAACCCCGTAGCAGAGGCATTCACACCACGAAGCAAAGATATCACCCATCGCCGCTTCCTCATCACCTTCCACAGTCCCATGATCCCCGCCGCAAGAATAAGACCTGGCGCGAAAATCCCCAAGAAAGCGATTAGCGCACCGGCTTCCTTTGGTAGAGCCGAATTAGTCACGGCAAGTGAACCGAGGTAGACTGCAAAGTTGAAGTTCGGCCCCGGAAACGCTTGGATTAAAGCCAGCCCTAACAAGAAATCTCGAGAAGACACCCATCCTTCGTTGACGATATACTCGCGAAGCAGCGGGATGACAACGGGCCCGCCGCCGAATATAATCGTTCCTGCAAGGTAGAGGTTTGCGAAGAGCGAGTACCCGCGCGGAGGGGTGAGTAGTGTGCCGCGAAGGGCGATTACAGTAATAAAGGTAGCGAAGAAGCCAGCGATAACAAGTACACCCATCCGCCAGGTGATCAGCGTTTTCTCGCTTGGTGCTGGAGCTGGAGCGGCTGTTGGAGGTGGCGAGGGTGAAGTCGAGACATCCTGATTGGACACAGGGAGGATGACGTCTTGGTCCCGCCTTCGCAAGCCGGACTCGGCTGCAACAAGGCCGGAACTCGAAGCACCAGTGTCCGCTTTATCAGCGGCATCGTCGGCCTGCGGTCCAGAGATTTCGATTTCTGCCGAGCTCTCAGCACCAGCTGGCCTGCGCGGCCTCTTGAACGACCTAGCGAGCTTGTGAATCCATCTATAGTCCCATACAACAGCGGTTATACCACCAGCCACCATCAACACCGGGAAGAACCAAAGCGCTGAATACAGCATTCCCACAGCTCCGCCTACGAATACCAGTACTCGAGTCATCTGGTCCGTGATTGCCTTCTCCGAAAGCTGAACGGCTGCAAGCGCTATAATTCCTACGGTTGCAGCATTCAAGCCGGAGAGGAGCGCATATACAGGTGATGGCATGCGCTCGCCGATGTTTGCTACTCCGACGGACAATCCGTACATTCCTAGAGCCCCGGGAAAACTAGAAATATCGCATTAGCGAGGAATTACAGAAGTATTATATATTATCCGTAAAGCCGCACACGTGTACATGTTCGCGTGTACGATGATAAGAATGTGCATACCTCCAGATGCAGAATGCTAGTAGTCCGGATGGAATGCCGCCGTGGATGGAGTTTATGCAGAACAGCATCTTGGTGCTCGCGGGACCCGGGAGGGCCTGACAGAGAGCGAACAATTCTTGATACTTAATTTATACACTCAAATTAGCCCTTGCAAGTCTACTATCAGAGAACATACCGATGGAAACGCGCAGAGTAGAGACAAATACCATCTGCTCATCGATCCACTTCAGTTTATCCACAAACCTAGTGTGGAACTAGAACGTGCAATGTTAGCGGTTGTATGATGATTCTGCAGGGAATCCGGGACCCATTTATTTTCCGGGTATACTTACAATCTGGAAGTGCACGGGCGGCCCGCCGAAGGCCGTGAAGCCCAGATGCCAATTGCCGACGATAAATTCTCGCCATCGTTCCGAGATCTTAAGCTTCAACGCTGCTCTGGGACGTGATCCGAGATGGAACGATGAGGATCTGAAGGAGAGCATCGTTGATTCACCTAAGCCAGTGGTATACCTTCAGGTTCAAGTTTCACATCTTGCTTGATTACCACGCGCCTCTGCGACCTTTTGTCCCGCTCTCTGGGTAATCGGTTGGACCAATTAGAGACGGCTAACGAGCACGCCATCTCGCTTGGCGTAGTGACCATTTGCATTCCCGCGATGTATTCTGTGTTGACTATGTTGTATTCTGAGAACACCCTACTGTTCTTGTACTACTCAGGCAAGTCTTGCAGATCTTGGTGAACTCGGCTTTATTTACAAGATTGCAAGACACATTTAGAAAACATCAAATACTGAATTTCCTGATCTTAGCGCGGTGGAGTTACCACGAGGGGAACTTGTTAAACTTATGAGCATCATACGGGTTTCATTAGAACCCTAGACGGGTGACATGTCGACAACATGTAGGGCACGAATACATATTCGATCGATCTGAAGTTCCACTCTTATTATGGAGCAGAATGTGAGCACTCGAGCGGGATGTTTTGCATTAGCGGTATTGACGCTATGCATTAGCACAGATCGAGATTTCCATAACACATAAATCTATAGGTAGCTACGTAGGTGATTACCTACTTACTAAAGTAAATGGAGACGTTCTGACTTTTGAGCTCGATCATCAGATTTACGGTATTCACGGATGGATCGTGAGTTTACTGCCGCTCGTTAATATTTTTGAGATCTACGAGACGAGCTGGACGCAAGTCGATACGTATACCATTCGAAAGAGATCTATCGCATAAATAGTTAGCCTTGACACCGGGTTCTGAGCAGGGAACCCATCACTCAAAACCATCTCTTCTTGCTCCATGGTCCAGCTTCCATCTCTAATACCTGCATTACTTAACTTCTCATCTCGGGTTCAGCATCCTCCTATAATCGATTAGTCAAACGCTGTGAAAGAGAAACCAACATATAAGATAGAGCTCAACCGATTGATAAGATACCAAAATGCAGTGGCTTCGGGGCCTTAGCCAGACTGCCCTTCTACTGGCTCTATTCACGCCCTCGACCACAGCTCTCATACATCCCCGTCGTGCAGAGCTGCTGGATGTCGCTCTTCACGATGTGATCTCTGAATTCCAAGTGCCAATCTACAGTACCCCGGAGGGCATTCCAGCTCTAAATCACCGCTTCGTTCGAAATGTCGGATCAGGTATTGATGGAAGCTCTGCTCCGGGACCCGTCTTCAACCAAAGCATCAGTGCCACAGGAGCTCTCGTTTACTGGATTCCCGTAACCGTTGGCGGCCAAGAAGTCAGATTGGTTCTCGATACAGGCAGCAGCGACAGTTGGGTCGTCGCCGACCAATTCACATGCCTCGGCATAGATATGACAATCGACGTAATAGGAGAGGTGAAAGTAGACCACTGCGGCTTCGGACCTGGCTTCAACACGACAGACTCCGAAAGTTTCCAAATAGTCAATCCGCACGACACTTCATTCATGGTCCAATATGTGGACGGAAGCAATGCTCGCGGCTATCTAGGCCAGGATATCTTCAATGTCTCCGGGGTAGTAGTCAGCCAGGTGCTCGGGGTGGTGAACGAGAGCTTCTGGTCAGGCGATGGCGTCACGAGCGGTATTCTTGGCCTGGGGTATCCGGGAAGCATCCCATCAACACCAGGTCACCAGCCTTACGACTGGACTTCTGATAGTCCGAATGTCCCCGACTCCCCTTTCGACTGCCATGACACCTATCCGTCATTCGTGCAGAACCTCGCCACCTATGGTTACAACCCAATCTTCAGCATCGCACTGAACACAAGTTCCACGTTGGACTCGCGTTGGCATAATATCGCCTACCTAACCGACGGAGGCCTACTGACCTTGGGCGGCATCCCTAATCTCCACGGCCTCAGTTTACCGTTTGCAAAAGCGAAGATGAACCCATGGCTTGAGAATAACACGTGCGAGTCGAATATAGAGCAAATTGGCTACGGTATCGAAATCGACGGTGTCGTTGACGGCACATTTAGATTTGTGGACAAAAAATACCGCGCGAGAATCGATACGGGTTCCAACGTCATCATCTTGCCTACAGAATTGGCAACTGAAATGGCTAAACGAATGGGCTCTGAACAAATAGGCCGTCCAAAAACGTACATGCAACCGTGGAGCATTCCATGCGACGAGGCGATTCCTGAGTTTGGCTTCATCATCGATGATGTCGTTATATCGTTGAAGCGGGAGAATATGCTCAAAAAAATGAACGCGCCGTCGTCGCAAATGACCAAAGTTTTTTATTGCTTTATGACTTTTGTCACTCAGGACTTCAACGACGAGATCATCTTGGGACAGCCGTTTTTACGGGAAGTGCTGGCAGTATTCGATCTTGAGGAGAAGGAGATCAGGTTTAGCAAGAGATTTGGAGATTAGTATTATGGTGGGGCCTGTTGCAACCGGCTTCTTTCGTGTGAATTTCGGTTCTGAAATGAGCTGCTCTAGTTGGTGGAGAGCTCAAGTGATTTGTATCTGACCGGGGTGCGTTTTCTCAAGCTTCGTTGTGACGCGGACTTGCGCCAGATTGATTCTGTTATACGAGTGTACTAGCCATCACTGGAGTGGTTTTGCTGTTTTAAATTTTGGGGTGTATCCAAATGGGTTCCTCATTGGTTGGAACAAACGTCTTGTAAAATAGACTGGGGAACAAAGCGTATTCGGAAATCAATATCCGACAGCCATCATTTAATTAGGGCTAAATGGGAGAAAGGGTCAGTGAGTGAAACAGATGTGCACACATTCCACATGGCGGGATATAGTGGTATCCGCTAACACCTTTAGTTAGTGCTTGATTTGTGACAGGTTGTATGATAGCGTGGAAAAGGGAGGGCTCGGTTTAGGAGTAGAAGTCCAGAATAGTGTGAACCTGTTGCAATTCGGACCTGCATGTGTTGGCATCCCTTGGACGCTAGGATGAGTGGGTATTTCCCGCCAGGCAGGCATACCGGCTGAGGGTCAATAAAATACGATAAACTCGGCTAGCTATAGGCGTTCGGATCTGGACCCTGTTTCGAACCGACGGACCGTGCTGCACAAGGCCAGTGTCAAGAATGTTTAAATTTTGCATAGCTTGTTTTCCTGTTCAATCCCATATCCATGGTTGTGCAGTTGCAAGGTTCAGCTTTGAGTGCTGGATTGAAGCTTGCCCTTTCGGTTACGATCCTCTCGACTAGCATAAATTAAACTTTATTAATACCACTCCGTTAACGCGTTCTGTCAGTCGGAGTTCTCCATTTCTTTGGTCATTCGTATTGCTTAACGCAGACTGGCGGGACGGCGGCACGCGCACATAGCTCCGCTGAAAGGACGCTCGGTCTTTCCCCAGAAAATAATCGTGGGGGCCGGTACGAAACATACGTTAGGCAATCTGTTTGCTTTGCTATATAACGTAACGGCAAGAGGGTGCATACGCATGCAGGCAGGGCGGAATATACCTCATTGAGGTGGGAAGTTTCCAGCTTGTGTCATTTATAAACAGGGCAGGTAGACGGCGGAGGGCTGCTTTGTTAATGTAACTGGCGAGCTATTGAAGGAATTCCGGAAGGCAATCGAAGGAAGGAAGGAAAGAAGGATATACGGTAGCGCATCGCCATCGCAGCAATGACGGGTCAAATCAAACGGGTTGGTGCATTGAAGATCTTTCCCTCTATCATACTGTGATTTACAACGACGGCGAACGTTAGTTGGCTGGTTGTACCTAAGCTTTGGCGCTGCGAGACCACCTAAGCTCATGCATTTCAACAGGTCATCGTCGTCGGCGCCGGTCCAGCGGGGATGCTGCTCACCCTCCGCCTCGCGCAGAAAAATATCCCCGTCACTGTCTTCGAAGCCGCGCCGGCAGCCTCCAGCCAACCACGGGCGACGCATTATCTCCCACCGGCTGTGGTGGAGTTGCGGCGCGCGGGCGTCATGGCAGAATTGCGCAAGGATTCGGACTGCTTCGTCCTGAACAAATTCTGCTGGCGAAAGCTTGACGGGACGTATCTTGCCGGCATCGACACGCGTGACCTGGACGCTGATGGCATACCATACGAGAATCGGATCACGGTGCTTGCACTGAATAAGGTCGTCAAGGTCTTGGAAGATATGGTGGCCAAGCTGCCGAGTGCCACGGTCAGATACGGGTGTAAGGTCTTGCCGGGGCTCGATCAGGATGGTGAAAGAGCATGGGTCAGCGTGGAGCGGGCAGCGGATGGGGTTGTTGAGCGACACGAGGCAGACTATGTCGTTGGATGTGACGGAGCTTCTAGTCAAGTCCGGAGAAGTATGTTCGGAGACAAGACTTTCCCCGGGTATACTTGGGAAAACCAGATTGTAGCCACCAACGTAAGTCTTTCTCACTTTGTCACCAGCCCCGAATACGGCTCCTTAAACCCTCTTCGCGCGTTACTCGGGGATGCGCCGGCAAAGTCTAAGAGCCAGTATACATGCCCCTCGTGAATTGAGTTGACAGTGAGGTAAATTTAGACACTTTACGACTTCGACAAGTTCGGCTGGGAGGACTCCAACTTTATCATTCACCCGGAGCATTCATTCATGGCGGCAAAAATCAGCCTGACGCGCCCGTTGTGGAGGGTCACATATACCGAAGTCACCGGCTTATCAGACGAAGAAATCCTCGCTCGCCAGGCGTGGAAGTTCGAAACGATGCTACCTGGTCACCCCAAACCTGGAGAGTACACCGTTCTTCAGACGAGTCCTTACAAAATCCACCAGCGGTGTTCACCATCATTCAAGGTCGGAAGGTACTTGTTAGCTGCTGATGCTGCCCACCTGTGCAATCCATTTGGTGGACTTGGCCTGTCCGGCGGTATTGTCGACGTGGGCGGCCTGGCGGACTGTCTCATTGGAATTCATGAAGGGGAGACAGGAGATGCGATTTTGGATGAGTACAGCAGAATAAGGATTGAGAAGTACCAGAACATCATCAATCCAGTCTCCACGGAGAACTTCCGGAGATTGTACGACCAGGAACCGGAGCAGGTGCTGGAGAAGGACGAGTTCGTCAAGTTGATTCAGCAGGCAGAAAGTGATCTTGAACTGTCAAGGAAGCTTCAGATGGTATGTATCTTCATACTATACACTGTAGTCATACAATTTTGTCACGCCAGCCGGACGACTGACGGCTATGCTTTAATCCCGCAGGGTTCGCTGGAAGTGCTACACGATTTTACAACTTCGTTTGACAGTCGTAAGGTTAGCGCCACACCTTCAAGTAGCGCTGGGCCCCAGCAGGAAACCGTTGAGCCCGCCTCCGCCACCGTTGCCCCTGTCGTGAATTAAATTTGCATGCGCGCTTTCGATCAAAACTGATTTATTGTTATATTCCACCCTTTTCAGAGAATTCGTTCCAAGTTATGATCGCGTGGCGCGCATGCAAGCCTGGTAAGTGTAGGAATGCACATAGTGTACAATGGAGGTCGAGATTGAGAGGCGAGTAATATGCATATGCATGTGAGTTCGTTCATCGAATTCACCGGGTAGACGTCAGCGTTGGGGAGTTTAGCAGGTTATGATTGTCTATGCATAGTTCCGAGATCTATTTCGTGATGTTAATGACATTATACGTTTAACCCTTCTTGGGCGTTTCTCAATCCAATTTTCTCCACTGATACGCGATATCACCCATAATAATTCTGTTACCACCTGTATACATGTAGTCTGCTTTTCAAGAGATCGCATACTTAAGTAATTAATTATAATACAGCAAGTGGTACGCATTAACGAGGATATGCATGCGCAAAACGATCGATGATTCTGAACCTTAGAGCTTCGAGACAAGATACTCGTTACCCTTGCGCAGCATGTCAACAGCCTCTTTGACCATATCTTCGACGATCTCCCTCGCCGGCTTGATGTCGTCAATTACGCCCGCGACCTGGCCCATCAAAAACGGCAAGTCCATATCATTTCCCTCCTTCATGTCATATTCCAGTGGCGTAACGCCCTTGTCGCACAGCTCCTTTATTCTTTCAGGTTGGTCCTCCCATTTCTTGATATACTCGTTCATCTTTACTCTTAACGGCCTACCTGATACAACCAAGGTCCGGATCGTGTCATCGAAAGTCGCAGTCTTGACTTCTTGCTTGTGCATCTCGGAACACCCGGCCTCGACCGAAGCTACAAAGCGAGTCCCTACCCAAACGCCAGCCGCGCCCTGCATCAGCGAACTCGCCAGCGAGCGACCGTCCCTTATTCCTCCAGCCGCGACGACTAGCGGCGTCTGGCCCGTCAGCGGTGACTTGTACTTCTTTGCGACGTCGCACACAGCGGGTATGAGGATGCTGGTCGCGATCGAGCCCGTATGCCCACCGCCTTCGCCACCCTGAGCGCACACGATATCTACGCCGGCTTTAAGCGCGTACTCAGCGTGCTTGGGATGTCCGACCATGTTCATGATAAGAATCTTGGCATCATGTAGCCGCTTGATAATATGCGGCGGGGGGATGCCAACAGCGGAAACGAACAGTTTCGCGCCAGACTCGATAGTTACGGTGATCAGCTCGTCGAGCTGACCGTTGGTGTAGTCGTGATTTGTTTTGCGTGCGCCGGCGCCGACTTTCGGCAGGGCGAGGTCCACCCCGAAGGGTAGGTTTGGAGATGTCAGTCCTGCCTTCAACTCGGTGATTATCTCGAGTAGTTGATCAGGCGTGTAACCGAGCCCACCGACGGTCCCCAAGCCACCGGCATTGGAGACTGCAGCAGCTAGCTCGGATGAAGAAGTTCGCGCCATTCCTAAAGATAGCCATTCGTGTTAAATACATAGATACTTCTATAATATATAGCCAACGGAATTACTCTGAGGAGTGAATGCAAATGCATATTATGAGGTATACAACGTACCTGCAAGCAGGATTGGATGCTTTATCCCGAGGAGATCGGTTAGAGGAGTCCTGATTTGTTGTTCCATGGTGACGTCTTGAGAGGTATTATACCCGCTATAATGAATGTTAACATATACGAATTATATTACTATCTCTGATATACGGTAGGAAGTCATGCACGCGCGCGCTCTGCGCGCGCGTGAATGCAGGATATTTTACCTACCAATGACACAAGAAATTACGCGTTCTGACGCCAAGGCAAGGATCGATGACAGCGAGCGGAGAACGGATTTATATAGACAACAGCTGCCCGGCTGCCTCAGATTATCAGGGCCTGTCGATGGCTGGCAAGGCTAACCTAGGCAATTCCCCGCGAGGGAGTATGCTTAGCTTACATTCACGCGCATGTGGGTGATACTCTAGAGTGGTAGTCTGGAATTCGAAGGCGACAAAGCGACCGCGGTTTATTGCGGGTGAATTCCAGGCCTGCAAAAAGTGCAACAAGGTCAACGCCTAGACAACTCATCTTGTGTCTGTCAGAGAGGCAGGCATAATGTGTCGAGACCGGTTGTTAAAAAAACCCCCCATTCCAAGATGATCACGCTCACTTGATAAAGCACATATTCTGTTCTAGTAAGCATGAAGGCCTTATCTCGCTTAGCTAAGGGATATGCTATTATTTTGAAGTCAAAATTGCCTTTGCACTTATACTATATGCGGGCGAATTGTCTGCTTGGCTCCAGAGAATTGGTCTCGGTGAAACAGAAGTCCGGAGTGCAGGCAGAAGATCACCACCTGTACTACAGGATGGTGTTGGTTATCGCAACCAATACCAAAATCTTGCAGATGATTTGACCAATTTTCAGGGCTAAAGGTGGTGTTGCTCAAAGAATTTCACGACAAGACGGCGCCAGCGTTGCTGTCATTAAACTGTATGATCGCGATACGTGTTGGTTGCCTATAAATTTGCTACCGCTGCCCATCCGCCTCAGCCGTTCCATCTTCCCTCAACTTTCCCAAACGCTGTAGCTTTACACATACACCTGCTTAGAGCTACACAATCATCTACATATCATCCAACCTTCAGGGGCGCGCTCTTCATTTCCTGACGGAATCATGGCGTCTAATCCTCCAGCCCCCGAACAAAGCGGCCCCAAACTCCATCGGCCTCACGCAGATGAAGATCACAGCTTTGGCAACAACATTGAACTGGTGGTAGACCCCAAATGCGGTTCGACTACTGTCATTCGAAACAGGCCCGTTCAATTGAACTGGGAGACCCTATCGTCTGCAGCCAGGAATATGTTCGCCGATCTGGCCGGAGACCAAACGTCTAACCGATTTCAAATCCTCGTCGAAAGTTGTCTGACGAGCTGGGCTGAACAGATGGCACCTGACAACCCAAACAAGCTACCTGACGGCAATCCAACATATCTCCAAGACGACGTCATCCCGGTCATTAAGGCATACGTCAATCGTGTCCCGAAACCAGGCATTGCGGGAAGTCCCATTCCCCCGGCTCTTTCCATGCCTGAGCTTGAGGCTCTCGATTTTCTGCATCATCACCAGGCTCTCCCATATCAACAAAGAGACTATGCCGAAATATTCGGGGATATCCCCGATGGCTTCATCTGGCATCCCGTTCAAACCCTGGTCGGTACGCGTGGTCTAGATCACCGTACCCTGTTCGAGTTCCGCGCATACAAGCACTTCTGGGCAATCCACCAAAATGATAACAGTATCAGAGAAATCGTCACCAAAGATGACCCAACCTGGGAAGTCAACATCTTCCGTCCGGGCACTGATATCGACTTCCCAGGCCTTATTCCCGGCGGTTTTCACAATATGGCTTGTCCCCCAGGCAATGGTTTCCTCCGCCAGGAATTGAACAGGGCCAACAAGGAACGCAAAAAAGCTGGGAAGTCAATTTACACGCCGATCATGTATGTCCGCTTCGCCGACAACGAGGCCCGAATTATGCTGGAACACCACAACGACCCCGAAGTCTTCGACGTCGAAGGCGTTCCACGTCTGCGTGAGATTGGCAATATCATGTACAGAGACTACACCGACGAAGAAGATTTTATCACTAGCTTCACACAAGTGTCCCGGGTCAACGTCCATCGCCTTCCAACCATCCAAGATATACGCGGTACGGACCATAAACCCTCCCCTGCTCAGTCGACAACAACCCCAGCAACGGGTCGTAGAGACACCTCGAAAGACGTCGAGCGAGCGGCGGGATTAATTGCTAAAGTTATGGGTGGACCAGACGCCGGCTTTGACGCTACCGCCGGTTCGACCAACGAAGCCTTGAAGAAGCTACAACAGCGAATCCAAAATCCAGATTGCGAGTGCTGTGCCCACGGTGTTGCTGCAGTAGCCTCTGGCGATGTACCAGTCTATAGTCCCGCTACCGCAGCCGACCTTGCAGCCATAGACGCAAGGATCAAACAGTTGATACTCGAGCAGCAAAATCCTCGCCAGCTTCCTTCGATGTCAAAGCTTCCAGGAAATGGTTGCAGCAATGACTCCACTCTACCTGGAATATCTCCTGCGGCGGCTATTTTCGGAGCAGTCATGGTATCAAAGGAGAAAGTGGAGGCCAAATGCACCCGAAAGCTAGCCGCAACTCACGGCATAAAGGCCAGCATCTTGGAAATCCCGATTAGATCTGATACAATAATCCCAGCGGATACCCCTGGTGCCTGGTTCGCAACATACTTGAACCGCCCGCTCTTGGTCCACCACCTTATATCCCCCGAGGACCCGGACACAATCCCAACCACGGGACCGGGCGCCAAATCCTGGGTAGTTCTGAAGGAGGAGAAACGCAATCACCTCGTAAGTGCACAAAGCTCTCGCACACTGTATCAGTTGACGTACGTGAAGCTCATCAAGTCGTTATAGGTGGCGCTCAAATCTGATATCATGGAGAATGCCACAAAGGAACACATCAAGAATAATGGTGTCGTTAGTCTCCAGCAAACTATTTACTACTACTTGATCACCGGGGACCACCTCGAAAAGAAGAAGATTGCCGCCGACTCCGCCGATGCAACCTGCCATGCCAAAGTCACCACGATTCTCGAACATGGCCAGCGGCTTGTCATTGAATATCTCACTCTTCCTGGCGCAAGTAAATCCGATCAATTCATTAGAGCAGCCGGCGCCGCCCGTCAATGGGACGAAAGCATGAAGAGTGGCAAGAAGGCTACTTCAAAAGGTCCAAGCAATATCAACATCACGCTTACTGATCAGGAACAAGCTGCATATTTCAAGATGATGGCAGAAACGAAGGAGTTTTGGCTGCACTCCGCTCAGTGTGGCTGCTGGGCTTGGAACGCCAAATGAACACAACCTTACGTCCGAGAATCTTTACTTTGTTTCGTATAAGATCTCGTCTATGACGTGCATATTCACCTCCTACACTCATTGCACCTCTCAGTTGTTACTCGAACCCACGCGACACACATTGGTACAAAATATGCTCATGGACGTCGTCGAGACTTTAGCCCGAGTCTTTTTCACTAGATTTTTGTCAATCAGATTTACATATCGCTTCCTTCCACATCTTCCATGTCCTATGCCCCGAAAACACATGTCATGACAGGTATTCTCTAGCTCTGCTTTAAGTATCCTGTCTCCACCAGCAATCTTTTCACCTTTCTTTTGACAAGCGCTACCGATACTATTTTTTTCTGTCAGTGCATTAATATCTTGCTCATTCATCTCGCTTGACCTACTTGGTCGAAAATATCTCTTTTCTCCCACACTTTAGTTCTTTGGCAATGTTTGCATATTCTCACCCTACCAAGCTATTGAGACGAAAGGCTTGGATTCCTCCGCCGTTGGCACCCTTTCCTGAACGTCATCAACAGAGTGCTATGGCACCCCAGCCACCTGCTTTCCCACTTTACATTCTCCTGCCCATTCATGTACTCTATCGTTCAGAGAAATAATAGTAGTACTTCAAGGGATTATCTGGTAGCTATAGTTGCGGGATATGTCGAAAAGCATCCCTGAGCTTTGACCTTCGCATTGCATTGCTAATCTTGCCAGCTGGTCTCGTCCCCAGCCTGGTCATTGGCTACAGTCCCTCGGGAAAATTGTGCAGCTCAGCTGGCACGGCATAACTACAAGCCGTTGCTGCACGCACTAACCTGGCATGGACTTAGTCGATCACCAGGAGACAAGCATACCGCAAAGGTTCTGGCATGCCACGGTAGCACATGCATACAAGATTATAAGTAAAGTTAAATATAGAATACTAGAGAGCTCCCAGCAAACGAGGGGCTCAGAGCCTCACCCGCAGAGCCTCACATAGAGACACAAACATGCAAGGTCCGGATATCCAGATGATGTTCTACCCGTCCAATCTTCTGTATATCAGGCCACGAAACCGCCTATAGCGCCGGCGCCCTCTGCGAATGTGAACGATAAGTATAGGCACCGGTTGATAATCGATTATTTCAAATATGCGGTGCATACAGTACCCTAGGCCGCAATTTCCAAGGTTGAGGATTCTGTCCACGAGACTACAACGATATATCGAAGCTACATATCGTTAGCCAGTGAGCGTTCCTGAATAGCCGATAACTATGTGGGTATCTATCTTACCCTACCATAACCGCAGCCGGCGATACATCGATGTGAAGGCGAGCATGGCAGGGATTCGAATACCGGTTTTCGAGGTACCGAAATACCGCATACACCAGAGAACAGGGCGCTGCTATAATAGTGTATGCATACATGCTAAGGTTAATTGATCCCTAGTGTATATGCCAGATTCAGAACGGCGATTACGGCTTCCCGCTCTCCAAGTTTGGCCCCGCATCGTTCGGTTTGCATGTGTGGATACCCACAACTGCCTAGCTGAAGCCAAGAACGCGAGCGGGATATATCTGCATTACTCGACCAGCAAAAGCACTTGGCAGGATATATCGATGTTTACAAAGCACATGAGAAGGATCGTAATTCGCCAGCAGCGTCGCGAGCCCCGTACGTGGCCATATATAACTCGGAGAGGAAGATACCGCCGGTGACGGGGAGCCCGGGCTGGCCGGCACGGATTGACGTAGTCGCATGCCACGTACGTGTAATGCTCTAACTCGAGCTCGGCAAGCCCATGACCCAATTGCATGAGTATCATTCAGTAAAAATTATTAAGCTGGATCAGCTGTTAAGGGATAATAGAGCAACTGCAGGCAAGCTGACTACGCATATGAGTCCAGTTACGGAGCCAGTGTTAGGCTAACTCGAGAATGGGTACCAAAACTTGAAGATGCAACCTTGTGCATCTGATTTGACTTGAGGATGCAGATATATCGATATCAATTTGTGATACGTATGTATGTACATTCAACACCTAGTTTAGTCTCCAACGTATAATAATACCATGCAGTGACGTCGAGTGAAGGATCTGATGGTTCGGTGCATGGTCAGCCAAGCAATTGTCATGATCCATCGCGCGAATCTAGAGCTGAAGTTCCTGACAAGGACCTCCAAAAACAATTTTTGACAGTTCCGCGTCACGTTACAATGCTGCTACGCGGCAAATGCAGGATCTGGCTCCATCGTTGATGAGATGCATGAGTATCGAATTGTTCCCGCCATGGCTGAACATGAACTCATCTTACAACTCAGCTTGGATTGGGAGCTCCTGCGTTCGGATCACAAACTTCATAATACAAACTTCGTCAGAGCTGCTCAATGGATTGCGTTCTATTCACTTCAGGGATTATTTCTATCCCGTGTCATGAAATTGGAAAGTCAAGCTCTCCAAGCCTATGCATTGACGATCCGGCAAGCGGCGTCGGTTATCGGATCTGCCAAGCTGCAGAATCGCGCGCAATTCACTTTTTAATTCGACTAGTTTAAGGAGAGACAAGAACAAAGAAATAACATTCTAGCAGTTGCGATTCAGTGCGATTGGAATATTCTTATTCTCATGCGCCTGAAACCCAAAACGCCATGTCGCGGGAATGGCAATTAACGCCACGGGCTACCTGAGGCATGCCTAGGCAGACTCCGTGATAGAAAAACGCCTGGCGGAACAATGCAACACCACTCGAGTGTCGTGTTTCACGCGAACCGAACGTTTGTTTCCGAGATTACTTAACAAGCATAGGCCCGAACATTGCCGAGCAGGACCGCCCGCTCCGCCAGCGAATGAGCAGCGGCTGTGGTGCAGTCTGTCTGTGGTTTCGGGTAGCCACAGCCGATGGTTTGGGGTTGGGCTGCGCTCTGGCTGGTGGGCTGGGAGTCAACATGCAAACGAGCAGGGACAAGGGGGTGAGGAATTGCAAATACTATCCGCGGCTGCATGCGAAAGAGGCTCTATCGAAGCACGACTTGCAGAAATCTCCGAAGAGAAGAGCAGCAAAATGCTTGTTCGCAGCGACTTTCTCGAGATGTAATGCACCCGCGTTTGAGATTCGGACTCGTTTCTGTTTAATTGCAGTCAACTAACCCTGCACCTACCGTCGGCCGACAGATACTCTACACGTGCGCGCTATAGTACGATACCCCGAGAATATAGCGAACATGGCGTGTTAATCCTGGAGGTTTAATTCTCAGCCCTGCCAGTCATTGGCAAGCAAGGACGCCGCATCGCCAACCTCGGATAAGATTCAAGATGAGTCGTAGATGCAGTGCAGATGTCGTGGCTGTGGGTCGATGAAGACAGAATGCGGGCGATGCGGCATGTCAGCCGGGTGTCCGAAACGGGAAATCGGCGGCCAACATCACCGCAACAAAAACAACACACAGTGCCGGCCACAACGCCACGTTTTTTCGCGGGATCAGAAGTTTTCGAAGGATTACGAGCTGCAGACCCGGCCAGGCAAGCAAAGCAAAGCAGGCAGGCAAGCATCGTTACTAGCGCACACGCTAAGTGAATCCAACCGGCTGGCCAGGGGAAACCCAAGCAAGGCCACAATATGCGTAAGGCGGATTTCGATTACCGACTGTCCAATCCGCCTCGTAGCTGTAACCCATCGATGTTTCTCCATGCCGTATTACACTCACGGCTAATTAACATTTGTACGTTACAGCGGGTGTCGAATGGGACGCGTGGGACCGAAATCCTTTACAAGCACGTCGACTCAGCGGCTCTGTCGACGACCCTCTCGAAACGCGAACTAATTCCGCCGTTAGCGTAACCGTTGCCCATGCTGACTACGAACTTACGTCGGTGGCACGTTGTGGTTACGTGCAACTTTAGGCCAGCCATGACTAATACGCCCCTCACGGTGCGGCTGCAGACCCTCTAGCAGTGCATGACGTCCGTCCCGGCAGGAGTTGACCTCCTACGTCTGCATGCTTCGTGCTAGCTTGCGTTAGCCCTCATTCTAGTCACCGATCCCAGAGCAAGTTGAGTAAGATCTTCGTCAAGATGGGGCTCCGTCGACGCCGCTGATTCGCGAGACATGCGTCCTCGACAGGGGTACAGCAGTGGTCACTCGTTTCCGTGTGTTCCTGTCGGGCTGGCGTAGCCAGCTGTGCACATGATAGGTCAGCGGCTTGAGAGAGTCCTGTAAGGGAGGCTAAGGCTGGTCGCTCGTTATCGCTTCCGCTACAATTCGAGTCGACTAAGTCAATAAGATACGAGCCGTTGTGGGATGGTTAATGTGACTGATAGCTAATTTGGGAGAATCTCGCGAGCCCACTTGAATTCTTGGGGATTACAAACCGGTTTTTCGACACGAGGCCTTGGCGATGGTAGGTCTGAGCCCTGAGAATCGACTCCGCTATTCGTTGGTAGTCGCAGTCGCGGCTGGTTATGGCCCCCTGACCAAGAGCCCGAGCCTTGTTGGCTTGCTGGTCGGAAAGGCTGTTAAAACCGGGTGGGTACACTGGACGGCGATGAATGCGCTACTAAGGCTAAAGATATATGCTATATATACAGAGATCTGTTTGAGGCTTAAAGGAAGCCTGGCTAAAGCGAGACCTTTTTTTATATTTTTTCGCTTTGGTTGTTCAGGTCCTAAATACAGAGCCACGTGAGAAGTAGAGCAACGAAGGAGAATGAGGTCCTGTAGACATACGCTGCAGGCGGATCCTGCTAGCTCCAAACCGAAAATAAACGCGAACAAGTCATAAGATATGCTGGAGTAAAGAATAGAAACATTTAGATACAGGCGACGTAGAAAGCTGTGCAATGCGACGCTGTGCAAACGAAAGACAAAGTTAACAATTAGTGGCAATATTGACAGCCGTGTACTCCCGAACTCTACCCAAAACCGAGAACGCCCTTGTATACTCTCTCGCAAAAATGCTGTAAGACCAAAAAAATGGGAACTGCCAGAAAACACCAAACTAAAGGATCGTGTAAATCCGCGGAGAAGAGATCGCTCCAAAACCAGTCTGGGCAAGGTAATCAAAACCAACAACCCAAGCTCAACAAAATGCAGTATGTGCCGTATCTAACTCAACCCAAAAACCCCTTTATCGCCATCGTTCACCCGTCATATGTATAGGTATGCTTGTAATATTGTAATCCGTAATCGTTAAGTCGGTCGCCATTCCCCAACGTCGTCTCCTTCCTCCAGTTAGCTAGCGAGCGCCGGCAAGCCGCTCTAGCTTCTTATGCTTCTTACTCTTCTCTTTGTGGTTCCTCAACGCGTCGGGACGCCCAAAAGACTGTCCGCACAGCGTGCATTCCTCTCTTGGCTCCTTCCCCACATGCTGGAAGCGGCAATGTCGTAGAAAGTTATTGTATGTCTGCACGCGAGTATTGCAAATCCCACCGTCGGGAAGCTCTAGCTTGCATGTCTTCGATTCGGAATCCCAGCCATGAGCATGGCCTTCATCGTCGTCCGAGCGGCTGAGCCGGCGAGGGCGGCGACCTGGCGAGCGGTCGCTGCGTCTCCGTAGTAGCGCGGACTGGGGTCGTTCATCACCGGCGACAGGGGCCAGGTGCAAGTTGGAGCTGGAAGTCGCGTACATGTCATCGTAGACACCTGTGGATGAATCGAAGAGGCCGGGTGTGATCTGGCCGAAGAGCGGTGGTGAGACGCTAAGGGTATCCCGAACACCGGGTATGCTCTCTGAGGGGAAATAGCCTTCTGGAAAGTACGATTCTTGAGGGGGTGGGGAGACTGTCCAGCCTACTCCCGAGGTCGACTGAATGCGATGCTATCGTTAGTACATGTAGATTTATAGAGGTGAAGGGTGTGGGATACTCACGGATTCACCGTACTGTGGTGTCATGAGCCGGTCCATCTCGGAGGAGAGCATGCTGGTGTCGTAGTTTGAGAACTCGGACGGGTTCATGCTCATGATCGGCGAGCCCCAGATTTGCGCCTCGAGCCCAGCAGAGCTGGTCGGCCGCGAGATGGCCTGGAAGCTCGATGGCCGCCCGCTCCTCGAGATCGCGTTCGCCTCCAGAAATGTCAGGTTCCCTATACCCCCCCAAAAGCCGAGCCGTTAGCATCGTGCCACTTGAGCCACTTCTCGTACCCCTAGTAGGACCCTGGCTATACTTACTCTTCAGGAACATCTTGAACAAGTCCAGGAAGAACCCTTGCTGTAGACCTTCTCGCCCGACATGTCCTGCCGGCGAGCTTGTCACAACCGCTGAATCGGGCCACAGCCTCGCAAGCACCGCGAGCACGCTCTGGTGATTCCACCTCTCCGCATACCTTGTCCATTGCAGCAGCTCCCCTTCGAGGACCGAAGGGCTCGGCCGACTGCTGGCATCGACGCGACTGAACAGAACGCAGAACAGCAGGTGCGCGTCTAGGATCACGTATTCAGGGATAGTGTCAGACGCCAGCAGCTCCCAGATGGAATGCACCCAGTTGGTCTGGCTGTGGGTGAACGACGGCAGCCAGCTGTTGGCGCTGATGCATCCATGCGAGATGAGCAGCCCGCGTACGCGGTTCATTGCTTCACAAACATGCCGCAGTTCTCGAGGCACCATCGGCGTCTTCTCGTAGCCGTGTGCGGAGAGCGCTGAGAGCCTCGCTACACAGTTGTACAGGCCTGAGATTGCGGGTCCATATTTGCGGAACCTCGCGACGAGCTCACTGGCTCCAGCGGCGCTGCTAGACATGGCGTCCGGGTCTAATATAACTGACAGGAGTTGCGAGTCGGGTAGATAGATTGATTATCTTAATGTGGGGGGTGCAGAGTGCAGTTGATGGATTGCGGATTTCGAGATGGGTTAATTGGCCTTTTGATGAGTTGGCGAGCGAGGTGTGGGATCGACGGGTGGGGATTGCTTGGAATCGAATTGACCGGATTCAGGAGTAACTCGATTGATGGCGGTCGGTTGGCGCACCAGCTATCCTTTATTCGATGGTAGCTGGATAGCTGTCGCGATTGACATTAATCCTGACTTGAGGATTTCTGATATATGTTTGGGTGGAAGGTTATCGCTAGCTAGCGGAGTAGGAGGCTTTTGAGGCTGCAGGTGTATATAATGATAAAAGGACGCTAGGGAGCGCTGTGATGTATGTCCGTATATATGCTCACGCAGGGTTTATATCAACCTCTTCAATTGCGGGCACGCCTTGAACCTTTGGCTTTTTGAGTGCAGAAATGTCGTCGCGAGTCAACGTTGTCAGGCCGGCGAAAATGTACCAGTTATATCATCATGCCCTACAGGAAGCCAAGCAAGGTCGACGGGATGGAGGGAATCCGCTGGATTATATTATGACTGCACGGGTGGTGTTTCCCGCGAGCAAAGTGTCTAGCCTAGTTGATTCGTCAGAAGGGAGCTTGCGTATAATAAAATTGCTAGTCATAAAGAAATAACGGTGTGTATGTGCGTATATATGTGTGCAGGCTGCTGCCCAGGCCGTGCAAGAGGCTCTCAAGGTTTCTAATTGAGAACGGAATGCATGTAGGCAGGGCTGGGCGACATGGGGTTTCGGGGAGGGAGTAAAAGAAAGAAAAGAAAAGTTAAAAGCTTGTCAGTTAATAACAGGCAAGCCCGGGTAGGCTGCACGCGGGGACATCGGGGTGCTGGTGCCTTTTGACGATAGCCAGAATAGAGTGCGCGACTCCACAATGACCTTTGTGGCTTTAGCTTTCCGATCCTCCATGCATCCGGAGCGGAATAGTATTGTTCCTGGCTGGGACCCTAGGAGAGTGATATGCAGTGCCACCGAACATGACACTATCTGAAGCGCTTGACGCGATATTTTGCTTGGGGTAGAAAGAAATAGAAAGATGAAGCAGACCATGCAGCATGCATACTTGCATGTGCGTATGTACTAACCCAACAAGCCAAGCTACAGCTCCCGTCGTATAGCCTCCTAGCCGGTAGACGTGATCATGATCCAATTTGAGCCTTGTGCGTCATGACGCCGACGACGGCCCTTATATCATGCCTCATAGTGAGGCGTACTTTATGTTGTGGGTGGGTGGGTGCATGCAGTGCATGTGCAGGTTCGAAGTCGAAGACGACAACGGCGAAGAAGAAAACATGACCTTCGTTCATTCCATTGCATCGTGTGCCTAGCGAAGCTAGCTCAAGCTACTAGCTGGCTGCGCTAAACTACGGCTGTACCATCTGAGATCGTGTTAGATAATCCCATGCAAAAAGAAAAGCGGCGGCTGTTCAGAACGCATGTTTAGCCTCGACTTGACGGAACAAGCGGTGAGTTGATATCTGGCTTTGGGGCGTTTCATCAAGCCAGGTCTTCGAGGGCGTGAGAAACTCACCGTAGGACCGCAGCTATTGGCCGGTTGGTGGCATGCCGCGCCATTGACCAAGACCGGCTCTGCCACCACGGTTGGCAAGCGTGAACGAGTCAATATGGTGACAATAGTGTCCAAGGCCATACTATTAAGGGAAACTCTGCTAGATGTAATAGTGAGTGCGACGGAGGAGACGCAGGGGCTGCTAATTTGGGTCGCGGTTGAGTTTGGCAGGCCCTGTTCGGGGCTTTTTGGGGATCTCGGTTGCACACCAGTACTCACAAGCATGAAGCACTCACCCAAACATGAGATGGTGGAGAGAGAACGATTAGATCATGAGGCTCCAGAGTGAAGGATCCACCTTTCAATCCGGGCTGTTGACAAATACTGCCATGGCCATGTGTGACCAGCTTCATTCCGCACCGCTGCCCAATTAATCGATCAATCTCGGGACACCGATGCGGACTCGCGGCTCTAACGTGATGCGGAAAGGTGAGTCAAAGAGTCGAAAGCAACCGCCATTCTAGACGAGACGAAAGAACGCCAGAGCACAAGAATGATCTATTGAATGAGAAAGCTGTCTGCGCCTTGCACATGTATCATAGTTCAGAGAGTGTACGCGTATACGTATTATATTATCGACGTCGCCGCTTCCGTAACCGTTATAACGTTACGGCAGCACCGTCGCGCCTCGCTATCGATGCAGGACAAAGGTGAAACTGGGTTGAAGACTGGCCTGACTCTCGATCTTAGTCATCGCTAGTTCGCAACTGACCTGCATCCCATTCATCGAAAGAAAGCTCGGGCGATATATGCATATGCGCCTCCACAGCGGTGTCAAGGACCCGACAGACTGGGACTCACGCTAACCCGTCGCCCTCAACGTGGACTCGATTCACCCCCCTCAGGCTATGCCCCTCCCAGCAGACCGCCAAGCGATCGAGCACAACGGACCGCGCGACTTCTGGGTATCTGGCCCCACCAGATACCCACCGAGACCTGTCGTGAATAGCTATTCGTGGCAGCAGCTGAATGTGGTGGTGAGCCTTGCAGCGTGCTGGAGGATCTGGCGGCGCGTTGAGTCAGCCTTACCTGACCGTCGCACAAGCCGAAATTGGCAGTTTTGTTGCCAAGCCCGCAACGCGCTCTCCTCCAACCTCATGTCATGGCATTTCACCCCGACGAAAGTTCTTGAACACGTTCCCCTGGGCCCCAGCCGAGTTCCGTGGCTTGCAGGGAAGCGCCATTTAAGAGGCACCATCGCAAGTGCGGCGCGCGCTGGCTCGGGGCTCGCATTGGGCGGGTCTAGGATCCATCAGTGACAAATACCTTTTCACGAATGTGGAGCGCCCCCAATTTCTTTAGTACTCTCCTATTTAGAAAGTGCATACGGAGTAACTACAAACGTTTGTTTATACCAATAACAAGACTAGTTGATTAAATAAGACACTTATTTCGTAAGCAATCACTATATTTTGTAGCAGAGTACTATCAGTCGCTATTCCGACTTTTCTCGAATAAACGGACGAAACAGCCAAGGTTAATGCCGCAGAGCTATAGCACTGCTCGGCCGACGGACGAAGCCGTCGCGAAAAAATTGCAGCGGCTCGTCGGAATCAGAGCTCGCAGTAAATTCCCCGCGTGACGCTAATGTTGTCCGAGGCTGTCAGTTTGGGAACCCTGGATAAGTTCCGGGGGTACTAACCCTGGATCGATTATGTAAGTAACTTCGGGGATACGCACCAGGGACTCGGGAAGCTTCCCCGGAACAATTCGAGCATCATTGTGCTACGTATGTACGATACTACAGTTGGAGCCAAGCAGGCAGGTTTATTTCTTACTCTTTTCTGGAGGCTACAATATGCTATGTCGTGCGAACAAACTGTCCGTACGTACCCAGTGTATTTTACTATGTGGACAAACTTAGCACTTCTTGCAGAGAGGACCGCTAGGCAATGATGTTTCTTCAACAACAAACGGCGACTGACAGCTGACCCACAATTTCCAGCCGCTGGCACCAAACACCCGCTCTAAGTTTTTGGACCAACATCTCTAAAATCGGCCAGTTCATCACCCTAGTTTGAGCTCACGACAGCAAAATTAGACTGTCCGGGGAGCTCAATACTAACACGGCCCAGCTGTTCAGCCAAGCGTCTAGGCAACTGATTCCGCAAGAGAATGCCGACTGGTGCTCGCTCTTCGCGTCGTAGGTTATCAGCGGCATTGCATCGTTCCCACCTTAACCGAAAATCCTGATCAGATGTGAGGCAAGCAGTCGGCGTCTCATCTTTGAAGGCTAGCCAGCCGTCGATTCGCCAATGCAATGCAGCGCGACCGGTCCAGAAAAACAGATAGCCTTCGACCGCAGCCGGCCGAATGCAATGCGCTGGGTTAATTTCGGGAGAGCGACAGTGGAGCCGCTGCTGCACAATATCACTTGTAAGGCTAGGCCCCTGCGCACTCGCGTCCAGTTATCCGGAAGCCGTGCCGAACAAATTTATGCGAAAAATCGCAATCCCCCAACAGTGTTTCAAACAAGACATTCGTCTGTTTGGCTGATTTTCGCCTGCACGGTGGGAGTACTTTCCACTTGCGTAAAATCGCTTTTTGTAGCTACCATGCCATTCCATGCAATGCCGTGCTTCGACAAGGTCCTCCAAGATCTGGCTGCCTACTATGCACGGTCCATATCCACTATTAACATCAAGTAATCTAAATGCAATCCATCAGCTTAAAATCCCATGTGGCCTTATCTATCTGGCTACTCGCAGCTGATTATAGCTTCGTAGCTAAATAAACAGGGCGGGACAGCTAGCTAGCCGTGAAAATTGTCGGGTTTAAAATTTTGCTGATGTCACCGTGCAGCAGCCCTGCGGTGTAGCCTAAAACGCCGCCCGTTGCTAAGAATGCTTAATTATCTGGTCTCGTGGCATTTTACCTGAAAGAAATATATGCACAGGATGTCGCGCTGATAGATAGGGCGGACGGATGAACTCCCAGAGCCGCCGCATGGATTTCAGCTCCGGAGGCTAATCGATATTGGATGGGGGTCGGATCCGGAAAGATTGCATACCACGCTCGGAATAGGTGATGACGAGGCAACACTCTCGACAACTGCGAGTCTATACCTTGAGATCCGCCAGGCAACCTCCCGTAATTGAAATCATCAATCCCGTCGGCGTAAATCATTTTCATGGATCCGGACCCAAAAAGAAGGAATTCAATGGTATGATGCCGTTCTTGGAGTCTAATACCAGTGCGTGCAGTATACAAGGCTGCCAAAACCACAAAGTTGCGTCCGGATCCGCCAAGCGTGATGCCACTCGGTTGGAATTTTAAGCCTCGCGGCCATATCGCTGTGGAGTACGTCAGGGCTGATGCACATACACGCTACCTTTCGATACTGCTGTGAATTCAGGAAGCCTGTTGTGTGAAAAATGTCTCGCGAGGAGACTGGTGACAAAGACGCAGTCGCAATCAACCTGTGGAGCCGCCTTTGAATCATAGACTGTATATTCGCGGCAGGAGGAAACTCAGGCGAAAATCGAAGATTTTCGTATGTATACGTATGCCACCATGCCCTTCAGTAGGCCGTGCAGGGTGAGCTTGAGTACAGTAGGATCCACCGGCTGGTGGCGACTTGATAGCCGGGTTATGTCGGTATGATCCCGTGAGCAATATGACTAAGGCAAACCAGATTCCGACCCACAAGGCTTTGAATTCTACATCGTCGAAATGTTGACAGTCATGAGCTATTTTCTAAAGATTCTCCATGACAGCAGATGAACAAGTGCGTATAGACATGTTGAATGAAGCATCCTGTTTGTTTTTGCTTGAGGAACGGCTGCGTTTGCCATAAATCCAGGCGCACGCGAGTCTTCGGTCTGAGCGCCAACATATTTCCAGGCCCGAATGCGCAACTATAATACAGGGTATTGTCAACATACTTGATGGGATTCTCGTATCTGTAGTCATAAAAAAACGGCTCACCGATAAACAAACCAATCGGGTTTCACATAATACCCATCTCTTTAGGCCCATGCGGCATACGTGCGTCCCCCAAAGAAGCGACGCTGCCCCATTCAGCGGTTGCCGCTTAAAGCGGGCGCGGCAGTGTTGCATTTTGCGTGTTGCGTTGGGGCAATTCATTCTGGATTGTGTCTAGCAAGCCTGTCGTCACACGGCCAGCTGGCCATTCTAACCCTCTTCAACGACGTCGAACTCCTCTCCAGCATCGCATGCGGCACGATGATGCCGTCCGTTTGTATCTCGTCCACCGTCTTTGCTACCATCCCATCTTGAATATCGAACGCCAAGCCGTAGCTTGACATGACAGTCGCAGGGACGGCCTCCCAGCCCGGCGGGGAAGACTCCATCAACGTCGCGTTCCGAGACGTCCCGCGCGCGCTCTGGTGTATCCTCGGATGCTTCGCGCTGCTTTATACTGCGAACTACCATGCCGTCGCACGGAATAGTCGACGGCACGTCTTCTGGAGCGTTGTGACGTTGATGGCTGTCGTGTTTTCCCACTTCTATGCGAAAATCGACTGTCGGCCGTGGCTGGCCTTGCGGAATTGCGCGTGTAAGTTAACGTCCACTTTGGCATTCGAAGCAGGATATTTCGTTGAATAGGGATGCTGACGGCTTCCCTAATGTCTGTAGTCTTCTGCTGCTTCATGAAATGTCTGGACATGCTGTTCCGCCGGTTCCAGAACACCACCCTGACGTGGAAACTGCCCACGCCGTCATCGACCCCGCCCCCGCTCTACCAGCAAGCCTTCTGGATGACGCTGGAGCTCCGCTACGAGCACTTTACGCCAAACCCCGTGCGTATCCCGGTTCCGGCACCTTTTCACGAACCTACACAGTGGCTATACCACCTCCTCGTCTACGCCATCATCACATTTGGCCCGCTGCCCCAGGATCTCTCCATCGTTAAAGCAGTCAAGCTACTGTTGCAAATATATATTATTTGGACGGCTATGCACCTCCCACTACGGCTGCTGGATACAGCACCATTTTTTGCACCGCTGTACACAGCTGACTCGCTCGTTAAGTTCTGGAACGGGACCGTCTGGCACGTAGCATTTCAGTCGCCGTGTCGTAGTGTCGCGATGGTGCCCGTGCAGACACTGCTGACGGGGCTCGGGACCTCGAGGAGCCTTGCAAGGGGCGCGGGTGTTATCGCTGCGTTTGCGCTGATGGGGGTCTTCCATGCGTATATAGGGTGGGCGGTGATGCGGGATAGCGTGTATGGGTGGGGTGTCGTTGTTGGTTTCTTCGTTATGAACGGCATCGCGACCGTGTTGGAGAGTGTGCTGTGGGGGAGGAGGCGGAGCTGGGTGCGGGCGGTGCTGGCGTGGGGGTTTGAGATCGCGCTGGCGAGCTGGGCGATGAGCGGGGTAGAGTTCCCCAGGGAGCTGTGGCGGGTGCACGATCCGCTTTTCTGCCACATCTCGGTGCTGTAATAGCGAAGCTTTAACAGAACAGTGCACGGACTCTAGTCGGTTCCTCATCCTAGATAACTGTTGCGCTTGTGTGTAGCTAGAGGCGCATGGGGTGTGGGCGTACGTTTCGCATGGTTAGGTGTTCGTCGGATTGGCTGGATGGATCTTATAAGGATACTCTCATACATCCACCTGGTATTTCATTCCGCTGCATAACGTTATAGTCTAGAATCCAGACGAGTGGGAGTTCACTGAGAAACGTGCAGGCTTCCGTTTCGTGAGCGAAGCTCACGCATAACGTTATACTGCTAGCCTAACCTGATCATTCTACTCCTACAAACGTAAAGAGAAATACTGTACATACGTAATTAAAACTATAATAAGGACCTTAAATAAATACATTTGAACTGAAACATATTCTCTTCCCACTGCTGTCTACTCCCTCGCCTGCATCGTCTCCTTACAGCGGGCAGATGCAATTGCAAAAATGCAACTGTACACAAAAATTCCAAAATGACTGCCAACAACTATACTCCGGCCGCGGCGTGTCCCGATAACTCTCATTCGTAATCCGCACATGTCGTGCCGGCCCACCGTATAGATGTCGTGCCTTGTGAGAGTACACGAAAGGCACGTAGTCCTCCCCTTCCAGGTAGCCCCGTTCTCTCACCATCTCCCAGTAATCACCATAATAATTCGGATGAGGATCTGGGTCAATTTCCATCGGCGGCGACGGGGATGGCGGCTCGTGGATGGGTGGCGGAAAGTTCGGATCGTTTTCTATATACTCGAGCGTCGTCTCATACGTAGAGAAATCGTCCGGTCCCACGGAGGGGCTGTTGACGTATGGCTCGCAGTCTGGTGGTGGAGGGTCGGCGTCCGGGGGGCGCTGCGGGAACCCCACCAGAGGGGGGAAGCCGGGCTCGCCTGGGCGGACAAGGTTGTAGTCTGCAACGTAGGTGCCGCCCCACCATACATAGCCTTTGCGGGGAGGTGCCTTGACGTGGCGTATCCATGGGTTGTCGTCGCGGGGCATTTTTTTAAAACTGTTCGTATCTCCCCGCTTGGCTGGTTATAACGTTAGTCTGTGGGTCTGCTGGGGATCTACGTAGGAAACAAGGGGTACTGGGCCCTTACATAGAATATGATATATTCCGTAGGTGTAGTAGCGTAGCTAAATTTAATGTGATGATATCGAAGAAAGCGGCTCGGCTCAGTCTCGATTGGTGGGGTCAGTTGAGGCTGGATAGTCGATAGTCTAGACTGAAAGAATGTGGAAGATGGAAAGTGGAAGGGCCCGAGGACCCGGTCTTGGGAGCCAATTTATAGGCCTTTGTCCGGCCCTAAAGGCCACACCTTCTGTCCAAGTAATAATAGCCTCAGGACATTCTATCGACACTGGTAGATGCGATAACATTGTCCATCCCGACGGATTGGCCTGAGTTGTATCTACACGTGGGATGACGATTTGCGGTAAAATGGTGTGTGTAACAGCCTCATTAGGCAGTCAACGCGGCAGTTTGTTGCATTAATCCGCGCAGCTGACGCGCGCAAAACCATTCCTAAAGTTGGAGTATCTTTATAGATGCACCTTATACGATTATCTCGCGAATATGGAATAGGTGTACAGGTTATGAACACGATAATTCTATAGAGCTCTTCGGCTACAAACTGATACTGCATACAGCAAATAACACTGATCTTCTCTCGCTCTTCTCAATGTGCATGCATCCTAACTTGAAGACATGTCGAC
This sequence comes from Drechslerella dactyloides, assembly GCA_020064725.1. Taxonomy (NCBI): domain Eukaryota; kingdom Fungi; phylum Ascomycota; class Orbiliomycetes; order Orbiliales; family Orbiliaceae; genus Drechslerella; species Drechslerella dactyloides. Next base: position 2,569,020 of record JAGTWJ010000017.1, read on the forward strand.
ATCAGCTCGCTCGATCGATCGGTCGTGCCAGCATGCTGATTCACCTGTGCTTTTCCAGAACTCTCTAGCCCTGGTTCTGAATTCGGGCTTCCATAAGTGCAGGTTTACGCATAAAATCGCGCACCAATCTCTAAGTGACTTGTCCGGACTGGGCCGCCATACACTTTGGCCAAGGTGTATTCACTCTCGGAAATTTGGACCAAACCACTCGTCAGCGCAGCTAACGTGCGACAGCAAATTTGACAGACAATTGTACAACCGAAGCAGTGTACAATCAGATATATATTATAACAAACAGCAGTGATGGTCTGCCCCGCAGGCTGGAGGACATCGCTTTGCCCAGATACGGGACAATCTACGGGATCGCGTCTCTACATTCAATATTTTGCTGATCAAAATATCTCGGACACAATCCGGACCAAGTCTTAATAATAATATAATACAGAGTTAGCCTACGGAGCGGGAAGATATAATATGTTGGATCGTGTCGGCGATCGTGGATTGTGGATTAACATGATAGGCAGATCTGCTGGCTCGCGCGCAGATTTATTCGTAAATTGACACCTGAAATAACATTAACTCAACATGGTCACATACTAGTAGCTTTACACCAGCCGGTGATACCAGATCTTAGAAGTTCATAGCGGGCGAGCCAGTATATGCATACGGCTAACTCCATCCACGCAGTCCCTACGTCTACATCACACTCGTTTTTTGTGCCGCTGTTATACCGCCCTCCTCAGCTCGCAGCCTTGACAATGAGCTTCCTGGACCGTGGATGGCCCTATGATCATGACGTTCTCGCGGATAAAACCCGGCTGAGCGCAAGAGGTCTGCAACGTTATCATGCTGCCCAGACACTTATTCCCTAACTTCATTCGCATTGACTTGACTGACGCATTTCCGGGATGGATATCTGCAGTCGCGAAGGAATACTCTGCCGCAGACGGCCCTTCGGACAGCGGCCCGACGCCACTACTCCGGGGCCTGCTCAAGAAGCCATTTATACCGGCACGCATCTCCAGCCTGCACGCTCTCCACCGCTCGAAATCCACCGACAACCTCAAGGACGAGATTGCCGCCGCCAAAGAAGAAGCTGCCTCGTCTCGGCGCGCGTCCTCCTTGTCCCTTCCCTGCGGACAGCATCAAGTGCCACCTACCTCCAGTCCTTTCCCATCCCCTTCCGACTCGACCCCCGAATCAGGATCACCGAATTCTACCCCGTTACTCGATCTCCCATCCGCAGCAACCTCCGCCAAGTGCTCCAGATCGCAGACACCAAGATTCGTCACCCCGTTCTCCACGCCGCTGCCGCAGACGAGCGTAAGCCCCGCTATTGCAGCGCCCGTGCTCGTGCTACCAGAGCATGTCAACCCCTTCGATCTGGCGGCGGCGGCCCTGCTAGAAGACGGCCGCGTTCGTCGTGCTAGCGATCCTAGCTACGATCCGGCGAGCCACACGGCGGCGGCGTTACCGCCGGCGAAGGCGCGTGGAATCAAAAGCGTCACTGGGGAGGATGCCGTCGATGACAACATCGGAACCGCCGCCTGTGTATGCTATGTCGGACCCGTCGGAAATCTGGGACGAAGCGGACCCGGGATCTCGCTTCCGTACTCTGATGCGCACACCAACGCCGCAAAGCGCGCGAAGGAAGCCAACGAGGCGAGAAACCTGCTAGCCGGCGAGACTTCGACTAGCGCTCCTGCTATTACCACCAGTCCAGATAGTACGAACGCTCACATCAGTTGGAAATCCGACGTTGTAATCATCACGCCCATCGGTGAGGAAGACGACGGTAACGCGCCGGCCGGGCACGAGCGCCGTCGCTCGAGCTCGCTGTCGGACCTGCCGGCTACTGGTGGCAAACCGTTGAGGTCCGTCAAGGGCCGCCGTCCGACGCCGTGGGTGCACAAAATTGGTGCTGGCGGATACGCGCGGAGCGCCAAGATACCATTGCCAACACTGAAGCGACTGAGTGATGCGAGCGTCGAGAGCGTCGAGAGTTTGTACGAGGTTTGGTTTGATGCAGTGGAGGAGCAGGAGTAGGGTGGTTGAGCGAGTGTGCGACCTATCCGGCGGAAGCACCGGTAAGCTACAGTGGTGATGTCAAAGTTGCATCGTCGGGAGGAAGATGAGTGCGCGATAATCGAAGCGGATAGAGGTGGAAGCAGAGGGTGTTACATTCCTAAATTGTCCACTGCAAGGCGGATTTGCTCTAGCCGAGCACTTCGACGGTCTGGACGGCGGGAGTCTAGTATGAAGAAGGGAAAGAAAACCTGGATTGCTAGCTTGACCCCGACGGGCGATAGCTGGCCGGCGGTGGCGTATCCGTGTCGAGCTCCGTACCTGTTTCCTCTTGCTGTTTCGGTCCTGTTTTTGAAGTTTTCCTCTTGCGTTACTATAAAAAGTGCAAATCCACATTTGCAATTTGACGTCAGTAGTATACATCCCTGGTATTGTAGTATACACACACAAGCGCAACGCGAGGCTAGTTGAGTTATGAGTTAACATTTTTTGTATTAAGATATCCTCCATGCTAGTGGTATACTGTATTTTGTTTGAACCCCAAGCGTTCGAGGACACTTTTACCCCTTCTTTCTGGTCTGGGAGCTCGAAGAATCCGGTGAACGATGCGGGTCGCCCGATTCAAATATTGCTGGCTTGGATTTATCCCAGAGGGACTGCATCACCAGCTGTGCTTTCAGGGCAGTACCTCACGCGAACCCCTCCAAGCGTTGAATGGTCTCCAGCAGCTGAGCAACAGACGTGAGGACCGTGCCCATTAACATCCTTGTTACGACCATATTTGGAATACCAAGCCACTGGCCAGTTCCCAAATGCGGGATGAAGTGATTGTGTATTTCTTGTACCGGGCCCAGCGTCTGCAACAGCTCTTGTCTATCCTTCTCCCTCATATCCAAACACCAGACCGGATCTTGAGTGCGAGTCGATTCCTAGGGTCACACGGGACTTGTTGTTGGAGGGACTTATCTCAGCCACTTCCTCGATCCAGCACACCTCATCGATTTTCGCTATATCGTATAGGACATGTCCCGGGACGGTGAGCTCGGCTTTGTTGTAGGAAAATCTAATACAATCCTTGCCCAGGTGCGACTTCTCTACTATGGCCTCCTGAAGCGCTGGGTTCTCCGTTTTGACATCATTGTGAAAGACGACGTAGACTTCAATGTCACGGTCACGGATATCTTTTAGCTCTGGTGTAATCTTGAGTTCCGGGTGGTAGACATCGACGTAGGCAATCGGGTCCATTTGACGAATCCGGTCGAGATCGCGAGGCTCGTAGCGACACAAGTGTGTATAGCGGGAGACGTAACTGTGGAACTCAAGGCCCGCACCTATCAACGCTTCTTTTTGTGACGGGCTAGGATATCCATTGGTCTGAACTAGGATGTAATTGGACTCGAATGCATCTTGTTTAAATCTTGGATTATCCTCGGTTGACGGGACAAGATCATTCCCGTTGATCTGGATAGGAAAGATCGGTGTCGTGTTAACCTGCAGCAACGTCCGAATTCACATAAGCGAGAGCAAACTGTGTGCGGGTGTGTAACTAAGAACCAAATAAATGTATATATCACATGTACCAACTGCAACTTACCGGTCTGGAAGCTTTCTCCATTGTTGATTCTGAGGTATCGTCGATATGTCCGGACAGCAACTTAATCAATCCAGAGTGTCCCTTCGCAGCTGCGATGTGTAAAGGCGTCGATCCAGATGCGTCGCTGATTTGGATATCAGCTCCTTCTTCGATCAGTAGTTTAGCGATGATAGAATCTCCTTTGCCCGCTGCGATGTGTAGGGCAGTCATCCCAGAGTCGTCTTTAGCATTTGGATCGGCCCAATACCCGAGAAGCGCTCGCACTGCTCTATCATTTATGCTCTGAGCTGCGTAGTTGAGAGATGTTTTTCCGGAATCGTCTCTGATATCTGGGTCGGCGCCAGACTCGAGCAGCAGCTCTAGTATCTCATTGTTTCCCGCTCTGGCTGCGTGGTGCAGGGGTGATAATTTAGCATCATCCTTGACATTAGGGTTGGCTCCTTCGTCTAAGAGTGCTTGCGCCCAGTCAATGTTAGACTGCCGAGAGGCGTCGAGCAAGTCTCTCTCTGTATGAATTTATCATAGCGACAATTAATACGATAGCGGTTAGCGCTGTAATATGACACTAGGATGATCCAAGTCGGGGGCTTGCGTCCTGAATATATGAGGTTGTACGATACCTTGACGAGATAGTTCCAGTGCCATCTCATAAAATTTCGGGTAGTGATACAGAAGAAGTAGCTGGTGGATTTATATTTACAGTTGTGCAAGCGTTGAGACTCGAGCTGCCGTACACGGCCGTGTTGATGCCGATAGGATGAAAATGTGATCATTCTCTATTTCCATCTCCCGCCCCGTGAATTCAATATATGTGCAAAGTAAAATATGAGCACATTACATAAGCAGAGCACCATCTTGCCTTAAAAAATTATGAAGGCCAAAATCTGTCGTCATGATTTTTGTATTTATGTTACATCCCATACGCTGGGAAGGCGTCTGCGAGGGCCAGTATCTAGGCGAAGCAAGGGTGGACCAATCATGGCCTGGGGAGTTGGAGTCTCCACTGCATGCCCAGTCTGTTGATGAACACCAACGCATTTCGATTCGTCAATGGCGATATATCGCAGTGAATATACTAGGTCTACGATTAATTAGTAGATTGAGTGCTATTCGATTCAACGAGATCTAGAGATCGAGAAGGTGGTGGTTAGTTCGATGGAAAATAGAGAGAACTTGAGGGAGAGCGAAACCGAATGCAGGTAGCAAGTGCTTGAATCGTTGCGAGCGGGATATACACCATCCTACACGGTAAAATAAAAATAGCTCAGAACTAGTCCAAATGAAGCCATTTTCCAGTCATTGGTGGGTATTCCTCCCCTTCTTCCTTCATGCAGGCGTGCATGCTGAGGGGAAAGCAGCAGCTGTCGAGAGATACGAATGTCGACCGAGACACAATACGGTCTTTCTCGGAGATTCTCACCCCATGCATGGAACATGGCCTCTCGCAACGAGCAGTCTCCTCTACATAGCCGATACGAGCGTGAGCGGTATCTGAAATCTCTCCGCGGAACAGCGCGGCGTGATCCGAGATATCCTTAGTGGCAAACCTCGCCCAGGTCTTTGGCAAAATCAAGCCTTTTGTCGAGCCTTGGCGCCCGCCTGCACGGTGACACACGCACACGTCAGCTGAAACGTCGCATCCGGGTCCCTCCACTCTTGATTCGAGGACCGGGACATGGGCCGACGACTGGTCGACAGGGCCCACGCTCTGCCTTGGCGGAAGGGGAAACTGGGAGTGGAATGCCAGGGCGAGCGGTCAGCAGAGGCATTCAATCTTGCAGGCAATCATGGGGGGAGACCTGGCGTTAGATGTAGATAGCAGGGGAGGGGATGAGGAACGCAAGCTATGCGCCCGATGTGAGAGATGCAACTGTCTTCGTGCGAAGACACGCCACTTGGATCGATTCGATCGAGTTGGCCGTGAGTGGCTGCAGCTAGCGGGTTAGCTTGGACGACGCTCATAGGCCTGCCGGGCTGGCCGGTCGAGAAATCGATTTCAAGGGGATGGGAACTGGGAGCTTGCTTGCCTGAGCGATAAAGTGGATCGATGCATGAAGGCATCCTGCATCTGCCTGGGTGCGGTCACTCGCTGCCCGTGCGGAGGGTATTTAAGTCCTTCGTGCCGTCTCTTCGTCTTTCGTAATCCGCTCAGTCCACTACGATTGCCATCCATCCGCATCTTGCATACACCTCTTGCAGTTCTACTAGTCATCCACCCATCAATATTTCATTCACCTTCGCTTTGTAGAGTTTAAGGAGCCTATTTCATCAAAATGCAGGAACAACAGCAGAACGCCAACGTAAGACCAGAGTTCACACGAACACCCTTGCTTGCTTTAAACCTTCAAACAAATGCCGATAGCTAAATGCTAGACGTACGTGGTTACTGATGTTCTTTTTGATTGAATTGTACAGGCCCAACCCGCTCGCGCCCCTTCGATGGAGATGACCCCTCAGACACGCACGCCCCAAGACGCACAGCGTGAGACCGAGCAGCCAAAGGTGAAGCTAGGCCTGCGTGGCGGTCACGACCGCGGCTGTTTCGCCGGATGGTAAGCAGAGCAGATACTCAACCCTTTCAACCCGTGGTCAAAGGTTTATAAATGGGCTGTTGCTAATGTTCTTGCGACCGTTAGTCTCGCTGCCCTCTGTGTCTGTTGCGCCTGCGACGCCTGTATCGACTGCGTTGACGACTGTTGCTGCTAAACGGTAGAGCTACGACCAGATGCGAAGCCTGGATACTCTGTCATTCTTGCGCTCGCGCTACGATACATTTCCACCGTCTGTCTGCTTGTATGTCCAGGATGGATTTTATGCTGTGTCACGTCAGTGTACGGAGTTTAGTTGCGACACGAGCTGGTCGCGCGGGTGTTTGGTTTTTTGTTATTTTACAATCGTAACGGTACGGACAATACATTCACGATTTCGAGATCTCGGTATAGATCTGCTTCATATACGTAGAATTCTAGAAGACCACCGCGATATATTTCCCAAGGATTATATAATCTCGCCGATACTCGCAATTGCCATATCTAACTTTTGACCGCACGCATGCATACTATAAGATCTGTGTTACATGCCCAATCCCATAAAATCGACGGACCAACAATCAATGCATGCGCAAACGTACCAATCCTAACCTACCGTGTCGCAAACGAACCTGCGTATATGTGAATATAAAATGCTTCCAACACCTTGGCTTCTTGTTCCAATCCTGCGAAGAAACAATCCCAGCTCCGCGATGACGATACGTCACCACACGGTAACTAGCCAAATCCAACCATGCACAGTAATCATGCATAGAGTCTAAGACCCTTCGATCAATATCGCGCGCTTACTTCCACGTGATATCCTGCTTGCCTCGCGCATACTTGAATCCCGCCGGCGGGTACACCGTCATCTTCTTCACCTTCTCATCATACTCGAACCGACACGCCCCCTTTCCAGCGACCGCCACGCTAACCGGCCGGCTCTCCACGCCGAACACATGGATCGCCGCCACATCCTTGATGAACTCGGCCAACTTGCCCACGTTACCAATCTTATTCCCGTTCAGACGCAGCGAGTTCCGCGTGGCCGTGAAGCCAACGTACAGCGCGTCGCGGACCTGCTCTGACTCCCCGTCGTCAATGTAGACGTTGCCCGTCGCGTGACCTGCTGCGTCCAGCGCTACAACGATCTCGATCGGGTTCCTGCGCGCTTCGAACGTCGTCATCGCCGGCCGTTGTAGTGGAAGCACGTGGCCGCCGCGCACGTACAGTGGGATATGTCCCAGCGGTGCGTCGACGGTGTGGTTTCCGCCGTCGGAGAATGCGGCGGCGCCGGTATACCAGTCGTACCAGATCGTGCTGCCGTCCGAAGGGAAGACACCAGCAACCTTGGTGGCGCCCTGGTCGAGGACCGGGAGGACCATAAGCGCGGGACCGACCATGAACTGTGCGTCGTTGTTCGCGAGCGAAGGGTCATCCGGGAACTCCCACGCCAGCGCGCGGAGGACGGTAGACCCGGTCTTATGAGCATGGTACGTTAGCGTGTAGAAGTACGGCAGCAGCGAGTAGCGGATCGCCATAGCGGTGCGAGACGCCGTCGCGACGTCCTCCCAAACGTACGCTTCCTGCGGGTTCGCGCTGAGGATGTTGTGGTTGCGATAGAAGGTGAAGAAGGCGGAGAGCTGCATCCAGCGCGAGCAGAGCTCCAGGTCCGAGTTGCCGTTGAACCCGCACGTGTCCACACCGAAGAAGGGGATGCCGAAGAGGCCGAAGTTCAGCGCCTGCTGGATGCTCTTGCGCATGTAGTAGAAGTTACTAAAGTTGTCGCCGCCCCAGTGCGCTGCGTACTTGCCCGTGCCCGAGGCTGTCGACCGGCCGAGGAGAAAAGGCCGCTTGCCAGGGAAGACCTTGCGGAGAGTCTCATACGTCGCTTTGATCTCCAAGTGGCCCCATAGACTGTGCACGTCGTAGTCAGAGGTGCCATCGTGGTGGGTAGCGTTCGGGGAGACTGCATGCACTGCTAGATCGTGATTGCCCTGGGCGTGATTGATCGCGTACGGCGGGTGGTTGACGTTTCTAACGCCCGGAGTGACAGCCGGGATGCGATAGTAAGGTGTGGTAGTGGTTGACGGGGGGTTCTGCTGGGCGTTCCATTTGTCCTGGGCCTTCTTGGCGGCAGCGGCAGCCTTGGCCTCGGTGGCATTGGTTTTCGCAAAGCCCTCAGGGTAGTCGTAGATGATGCTTCCTCGTTCACCAGGCAGTCTGAACGGCGGGTGAACCGGGTTCTGTTCCACCTTACCCGAACCGCAGCTGCCGACACAAAAGCTGGACACCTCGTTCATGTCCAACCAGATGCCGTCATAGGGGATCTCCTTGTACCATCGAATATATTCATCGTCCCACCACTTTTGGACGTTGGGAGCGGACCAGTCGGGGAAAACAGTGTAGCCGGGCCAGACGGCGCCGATGTACTCCGAGCCGTCTGGGTTTTTCATGTAGACATCCAACTCGTGTCCGCGGTCATACGACAAGTACTTTCCTTTCTCCGTTGAAGGACTCTGCAACATTGTTAGCGTAAGATTCGCTTATGCGAACAACAGGATGGGTTTTGACTCACTGGAATATAGATGGCAGCGTCGACAATTGGGATCCAGTGCATGTTCTGCTTGTGCAGATCGTCAAGCCAAGCTTTGAATTCCTGCTGCGGGTACAGCTTTGGATCCACTGTCCAATCTCTATATTGATCCATGTAGTCGATATCCGACCACATTGTCTCCAATGGGATCTGGAACTTCTGGTAGTTCTTCACAACGTCATCGAGCTCGGTAATGTTTGCGTAGCCCCACCTGCACTGGTGGAACCCAAGCGTCCAGTACTGCTGCATTGCCGGCCTCCCGATAGTCGTGACATAGCTCTGTGTAACCTTGGCGGGAGTGGGGCCGGAGAAGAAGTACAGATCAATGCTGCCACCGATGGTCCGCCAGGTGATCCCCTCTTCGCGGACGAGGATATCCTGCCCATGGAAGTTGCGCGAGAAGACACCGTGAGCGTATCCCTTTGTGGTGCCGTTGGCCTTGACGTATCGGTGATCCAGGTAGAACGGATGGGCGCCGTAGAGATTAGCCTCTGGTGTATCGCCGATATCAGCCGAGTAGATGGTGCGGTTGGCACCCTGCAGGCGAAAATTCTCAGAGATAATGTCTCCGAGGCCGTAGATGTTCGCATTGGCGGGCAGGGTGGTCTTCCATTCCACGAACTGGTTCTCAAAGATCAATTGAGAGCCCTTGGTAGTGAAGACGACGTCGCCGGTGGATTTACGGGCCACGGTGAACGTGAACGGATTGACAGTATAAGTGAACACCCAGTCGGACTGATCTGACGAGACGTGGAGCCCGTGATCAGTGGGACGAGGAACATGCGCATCATTGACCTTGTACCACGCTTCCTGGCCCTTAGGGATGTTGGCTGGGAATATTTGTACGTTCAGGCGGTCTTGTCTCTGGTATTCGACGCGGAGTTGAAGTTCCGCAACGTCCGTTCCGTACAAGTTGCAAGCCTATAAATAAGGTTTCCGTGAGATTAAAATTTAAAAACAGAGTTCAAGGTGGTAGATTGCGGGGAATACCTTCCCCCGGAGGGACAACGTGGCATCGATACCGGACGCCGTCTTATGGAGGTTCTTCAATAGGTATCCGGGACATGATGTCTGCGGGTTCCGCGCAGAGTTATTCATGATTGTTGGCAGGATATTCTCGCCATTGTCGATACCCGCTGGCAATGTCGGCATGGGCTTGAGGGACTGGCCGGCGGCGACTCCAGCCAGGAGGCCCAATCCAAGGGATTGGAACTTCATGTCGAATTTCTCAGCAAGAGAAGTAGGGGTAAGAGGAGAATCAAGCCTGAACGGTACTTGCTCGTCGCCTACCACCAGAGAAGGAAAAAGGAGGACCCGGATGGCTACGAAACAGAGGATGCAAAATCGAGGAGACACGATTCCCCATCGTAGCTTATATATATTTCCGGGCCAGCAAGAATTTTCTTTATAGCTGGGGGTAGCGCCGGCCAGTCCGGCGCATGTGCGTGCGCGGGAGCATGTGCCCCGCGTGTGGCAATGGGTGCTGTCGAGCGAAACCCCTTCGCGTCCAAAGCAGTGAAACAATCGAGAAGCAATACGAGACATGGCGAACGGGAAGGTTAACTTGGCTGTCGCTGATGGAAGAGGATGGTGGCTGTCGCGTCATCGCACGTTCCTAGCTCGATGGAAGGCGGAGACGAGATTGCAGACGTCTGGACAGGGATCTTAACTGCGGGTTCCCTGCTCTGCGGTGCGAATCCGGGGTACTGGTGATGCACCCAGGTGTCCTCCCGTGTGGTTGCCAGCAAAGCCACGCAAAAAGCATGGCCTGAAGCATGCCCCACGGAGGCTACAGTGTCCGGACGAAGGGGTGCGATGCGCGGTATTTCGTCATGCTGCTTGGCCAATTGGTCGGATTTCAGAACCGGTTCCCAAGACTGTCGATGTCGATGCTTGTTTCCTGGAGTCGCGGGGTGGGTCCCTGTCATGACGCGCGCAAACTTCTGGGCGGCGGGTTAAGGTTCTCTCGTGGCTGTCAGCTGACCGTGACCGTCGGCGTCTCTGCGAAACATGACTCGAGGCTGTTTCTGAGTCCAGCCGACTCGAATCTGACAGCCGATGTTTCGATCTTTTCTGGCGGTGTCGGTGGTGGTGCAAGGGCGATGCGTGCGAGATGCTCGAGTTGTTGCCTGCAGGCTTGGTATAAAGTGCATACTACGTGAATGCATGCATCGGTGGAATGCCCGGCCATTGCATTGGGATGCCCCACGGTCCGGGCCGACTAATCGATTCGCAGTTTCCTGTCGAAGAGAAGAGCAGCGATTTCGGCAACGTCCCGCTTGCGCGTAGCTCGATTGACCGCTGAAAATTTTGACCCGAAGACGAAATGCTGGGACCTGTACTAGTTCAGTTTGTGTGTCCGTGTGGGCGTGTGGGCTAAAGGAGCGACAGGCACCACGATGCTTGGCGCCGCCAAAACAGGCCAACGCGCTGAGCCCGCTTCTCGAACAGGCTGCCGAGCTTCGACACGGTGCTCCGGACAGCAGTCTGGCATCATATGTTACTCTACGAACGGATCCTTATTATGCAACACCAAAGGAAACAAAGCTGTGGGGTCTCGGCGGGGTAATACTCAAACTAGCTAGCGCTATAGTTTGCGGAGTCAACGTGGTATGCAAAGTTGAATATAAGAGCTCGAGCGCGATATATGACGCATCTAGAAATTTTTTGGCATACCGGTGCCAGGAACTTTGAAAAATTCCAATGCTTCTTACACGGCCGGTTTGGGTCCGTGGTAATCAAGCCTGGAGCTATCAAGATGCTACGTACTATCACGGATGCAGCATTATAGTATATGCAATGCCATGCAATCATGACCCCAGGCCACAGGCGGGTCGGGAACATGAACACCTGGATAAGCCCCGATAGATGTACCAGTATTGTTATCTAGGACCCGGCGTATACACGGAATCTACGATATATTCGGTCCCTATGCATCCGTAAACAATGCTGATATCAATTACAAATGACATTTCTCGGTTCGAGTCAGCCCGCTTCGAGTAGGATTCCGATATCGCCACCGTCATGGGATGTAAAAGAAGCACTTGGTGGCACAAGGCAGTAATTAGTGAATGTCGCCACCCGAGACGTACTTTTCCGTGCCATTTATAAATGTTTCAATATAGCTTGCTGTAGCCTTATAATGCTGCCCCTGCATGATCGTCTTTTTCTAGAAGCCTGAATTCAGTTTGCTTTTGTTTCTATCTACAAGCATGCATGCATAGCTGTGTAGATATTCTCTTTGGGGGAATCGAATCCTGGCGGCAGCATTGTGGAACTAAAGTCTTACTCATAAATATAAGTACGCAAATGAATTTAAGCTGTCGTATAGTTGCGCGGAATGCCATATGCAATATCGACAATGATGAATACGGATAACATCGACCATATGCCAGCCGAGATTTGATTGTGCGACAAACCAGGCAGGAGCATCCTCACGCTGGAGTTGTGCGGCCCATCTCACCAGCCGTTATTAGCTCGCGCGCCATCAATATCTCGCTAATCGGCGGCATCTCGGCGGCAGCTCGGTGTGGCGGGCATGACTTAGTTCAGCGGATGTGGCAGGTCCATATATAATATCAATGTAAATCTTGTGGCATTCTCTTGGATGTATCTTGACCGGCGACAGTTGACTTGTAACTGATTTGATAAAGGGTCTCCACTATTTCGAGAAAATATGGACCTAAGGGATCTGGATGTGTTAGATTTGCTCCACGATACGATGGTGCCTAATTGACCGAGATACGTTCCGGATATTGACAGTGGATCTTGATTTTGATATCAGCGGATGTCGATGCATAAGTATGTTGCATTTGAGCCATCCCTGCTAACTTTTGACCAGGGTCACTTTCGTAGACGGCCTTGCCGGGTCGAGATTGGCCGGATCTAGTATCTGGAAACCAGCGAACGGAATTAATCTCGGGACATGGAATAGCTTGCAAGTAATCGAGAGGCGAGACGAGTAGCAATTCGCTAGACTAGGAAGAGCTGCCAGAAAATCCCAAAAGTCGCCCGGCAGAAACCTGGGGAATCGAAAACGCCCAAGCCGAGGTCGCTGGTAAGATCAACCGACTTACTGGCTGCTTGTTGAACCGAACTAGACTGAACTATCAGTGATGTCAGATATATCGATAGTCAACAAAGTGGAGGCATCGAGCCAATTGACCGAGCTGGCTGCCGATTGGAGCGCACTTACCAGGTTCACCAGCGGCCCCGGGCTCGATACATTTCAAGTTGCACGATGCATTGCACCAGGCAAGGGGTTGGACGCCGTGAATGGCATTTGCGTTCTGCGTCTGGAGGATCACGCCTCTTGGCGGCTGGATCGAGTTGCTGTTAGCGGCCTCGTACGAAGAGGCCTGTTTCCCCACAACGCTCGGCCCAGTTGACGCCGAGTAGACGGCCACCCCCCGCAAAGCTGACCTCCGCATTTCACTAGCAAGAAGACCTCCCAGCAGCCCGGCTTCCCCGCTTCCCCCAATCCAACCATCCCACAACCATCCATCCATCCTCCACAACCACACGCCTAAAATCCCCAGATTTTAAAGACCCATCCTCAAATCAGTCAAGATGAGTGCAATTGTCGACGGTGAAGAGGTCATCAAGGTCCTCATCACCCTCCACGACGGATTCGACCTCCTCGATTTCGCCGGCCCACTCGAGGTCCTCAGCCACACCAAGCAGGATTCCAACGACCCGAACTCGGATGCCTTCGATGTCACCATTGCCAGTCTCACGGACAAACTGGAGGTGCAGAGCGCCCAGGGCGCCATGATCAAGACGCATATCACCCGCAAGGAGGCGCTTGAGCAGCTATCCGAGTGCGTAAAACTTACCCCTGGCTCCCACCTCCACACCCCATGGTGTGGCTATACACGTACGATGACTGTGTAAGTTGTGTGCTGACGGTTGCGTAATGTAATGAATGTGCAGATTCGAGATTATGATCGTCCCTGGCGGCGGCACGGCCAAGGACGTCGACCTCAAGCGCGACGAGCCGGCACAGGTGCCTGTCATCCGCGCGTTTGCCGAGCTGCAGGAAGCCGACCCGAAACGTGAGCGTACGCTCATGTCCGTGTGTACCGGCTCGCTCTTGTACGTATACGTCGATTTCATCCTAAGCTGAGATTCCATTCGATCGCGTTCGTACACCCCTGCTGACCTACCTCCACAGCCTCGCACAGGCGGGCGTCCTCCGCGGCCTCTACGCGACCACCCACCCCGACTTCGACGTCCAACTCGAGATGATCTGCCAGGTACGCACAAACTTATACCCACAATCGCCCCGTCAGCGCGAATTTCAATCCTTAATGATGCTAAATGCATATGTGAATAGTACGCCTCCGCCTACACGGAAGAACACCGCACCGAAGTCCTCCAAAACTGCCGCTACGTCGTCAACAACGCCCGCTTCGACATCGGCGATCCGGAAGACGAATCCGCCCCACAAAACCCCTTCATCCAAACCTTCGAACAATACACCCTATCCCGCAAGGAGCGACGCAAGTCCAACGCCCGCCGTGGCAGCGTCAGCCATCGTCTGTCCATGTCCATCCCCGAGAACGTGACCGCCCGCGCATCCAAGCGGCTCGGCGGCCTGCGCGTCATCACCGCCGGCGGGGTGATGAGCGGGATCGATGCCGCGCTGTATGTTGCCAGCGCGTACGTCTCCGTTGAGGCTGCGGAGGAAAGTGCGAGGATCATGCAGCATTTCGACTGGCATAAGGGCGTTGTGGTCGATTCTATTGATTTCTAGGGCGCGGGCGTATGTACGCATGCAAGCATACATGCATGGGATAAATGGTGCAAGGATTATGGATTGATAGCATGATTTGATGTGATATGGTTTGGAAGGAAAAAAATATACACGCTGGATATAGAGATATAGAGCAATAAATCTCATTCATCAGCTAAGAAAGGACTGTCCAAGTTCGTAGAATTAGATACATATGTGTATAGCGCATATGATATTGGAAGGATTGGTCGAGAGAGATGTCCCGCTGGGCTGCAGCGCGCATATGGCATTGTGATATATTACCGGTCCCGTCACCGTCTCGCACCGGATAACACCAATATTTCGGCCGTACACTAATCACTCACCATCGCGCCGCTGACATGTTCGAAACATTTCTTTGCATTGATCGAAGAATGCCACTGCAGCACGTTCATATTGCTTACTGCATGTATCGTAATTATACACGGGGTGGATTGGTACAGTACGGTTCTGTAGTTCTGCTACTATCATACCAACTTTAGGTTTGCTCTCACCATGCGTCATCAATCCTTTGATTTACTTACGCCCATAGCAGAATTGGAGTTTGCGTTGAGCATGTGCATGAGCCGTCCAGTAGTCCCCAAACGCTCTGGGTTACGATAGCACTAACAGAGCCCATTAGCTCCGGGCCATGCTGTTAACCTGCATCTGTAAATACCCGGGATATAACCCGGATGCTCCGCATGCAGACTAGCAAGCTGAGGAGGGCTGTCTAGCTTTGACGTCGACATTCCAAAATGCAACAAGTCCGCCCGAAAGCGGGGAACCCAGCCCTACCATTGCATTGTGTATCTCCCATCGATAACCCCATTCCATCCCGAAAAGATATCGATCCAAGACTACTTGCAGATAAAAACCTTCCCAGGGTCACCGGAGGCCGCAGGGTAGCCAGCGCTAGCCCCTCGAATCGGAAAGTAAGAGAACACCATGCGATTCAGTTCCCGCACTAGCTTCCGTGCATGTAGTACGTACGTAGTACACGTATCGCGTAGCCTCAAGTTAGTCGGTTTCGCAAGTACAGTACATACACTAAGTATGTATAAAGGAATCCTGCTGATCTCGCGTTTGAACCATACTTGATGCAAAGGGTGCAGACTAGCTTCGACAGGGTAAGGCTTTCGCTGATGCATGGCCGCATTGGCTTTGCTTCCCGGGTGGCTGGTCATATAGCGCGCTGAGGAGGACGCCCTCCGATATATCTGTCCAGGCGCATGACGGCAGCCGCGTCCGATACAACTGTTGATACATGATAATAAATTACCCTACGTACGCATATTTATACATACGCATAGAACGGCGACGCGACGAGCGAACTCCAGAATGGCCGCCTCCAGAATCCTCATCGCGGACCCTCTGTCCACGTCCGGTCTGGAACCGCTCTCGGACTCCCAGTTCTCCGTCGATGTGAAATTGGGCCTGTCGGAGCAGCAGCTATGCGACATCATCCCGTCCTACAATGCGCTCGTCGTCCGCTCTGAGACGAAGGTGACGGCGAAGGTCCTCGCTGCCGCGAAAAATCTCAAGATCATCGGCCGGGCTGGCGTCGGCGTGGATAATATCGATGTCGACGCGGCGACGAAGATGGGCGTCATGGTGGTGAATAGCCCCGATGGGAACGTGGTAGCTGCCGCGGAACTGACGCTGGGGTTGGTTCTTGCTGCTGCACGGAATCTCGGACGGGCGGCAGCGGGGATGAAGGAGCGGAAGTGGGAGAGGAAGAGTCTGGTCGGCGTGCAGGTCGCTGGGAAGGTATTGGGGATCGTGGGGTTTGGAAAGGGTGTGTCTCCTGTTATCTTTCATGATCGCTAGAATAGATATCACCTTGGATCATATCGGCTGACAGATTGCTTCAGTTGGACAGCACGTCGCAAGGGGGGCTGTAGGCATGGGCATGAAGGGTCAGTACACTATCTTCAAGATACCTCATATGCATCGAACGCATCTAACCAATCTATACATTTATATCAGTCCTGGCGATGGATCCATACGCCTCGCCGTCCATCGCCGCCCAGCTCTCCGTCAAACTCACCACCCTGCCAGAAGTTCTGAAGACCGCAGACTTCCTCACCTTGCACACCCCGCTCCTCCCATCCACCCGCAACATGATCTCCACAAAGCAGCTGGCGAACATGAAGCCCGGCCACATCATCATCAACGTCGCCCGCGGCGGACTCATAGATGAGGACGCCCTCCTCAAGTCCCTCGAGTCCGGACACACCCGCTCCGCTGCCCTCGACGTATTCCCACAGGAACCGCCATTCTCATCCGCCTCATCCATCGCCCTGCTCGCCCATAAGAATGTGATTGCGACGCCTCATCTCGGCGCGTCAACCGCTGAAGCCCAGCACGCCGTCGCCGTCGACGTGACCGAGCAGATCCGCGATGTCCTGCTCGACCAGCTCCCACGGTCAGCGGTAAACGCGCCACCAATCAGTAGCGCCGACCTCGACAAGATCACGCCCTACGCTCGCCTCCTCGAGGCCATGGGACAGCTGTACACAGCGCACTTCCAGCGCCACCCAGCAACGTACGAGCTCGTTTTCTCCGGAGCAATCGCCAGCGTGCCTACAGCGCCTCTGTTCGCTGCTCTCATCAACGGACTAACGAAATCCATATCCGCGCGCGGCACGACCGTCAACGTCGTCAACGCGCATCTCGTGGCGAAGGAGCGCGGCATCGTCGTCCAGGAGCGTAAGGTGCCCGAGGACACAACGTACAGTAGCCTTGTGACCGTCCGCGGCGACGATGGCGATGTGATACAGGGTTTCTGCAGCGAGGGTGTACCGCAGATTGTCCGGATTGGAGCCTTCGAGACCAGTTTCGTCCCCGACGGGACGTTGCTGATCGCGCGGAACTTTGACAGGCCGGGGATGATTGGTGTTGTCGGGCGGATTCTCGGCGGCGAAGGGCTGAATATAAAGAGTATGACGGTCGCGGCGCGGAAGTTCAAGGGGAAAGCGGGGGAGAAGGAAGGGGATGCATTGATGATAGTCGGGCTGGATAGCGGTAAGGTAAGATCTGGGGCGTTGAAGGAGATTGAGGCTACGAATGGGATGTTGAGTGCGCAGGTCGTACGCTTTGCGGCGCCTGGGATTGGGCTCACCGCGAAGTTGTAATGTGTTCATGGATGTCAGTGATTGGAAACCACTCCATCACTCCAGATTGATCAAGCTTTGTATGCTACTTGTAGAGTAAATCTGTCCTCCATGCGGTAAGTAAAGCGTGACGGTATATATAAAGAAGCATCTGGATTGGATAGATGTCTACGTCTCCTATATATACCTAGGTATTTACAACAATGACTCGAATACACGCTCGGAGAAAGAGAGAGCTCGCAGTCATATACACAGCCTCAGTTACGGCTTCAGAGTGCGAGCCATTCCGTAGTACGCTGGTTTCTTCTGATAGTTGACATCCCACGGCAGCGCGTCACCCTGTCCGGGGAACACAGACGGAATCCAAGAGTTTTTCTATACACCATTATATCAGCACAAGTCCCACAAAACCAGCAAGGAATCCGCCAAAGGAAATATAAAAGTATAAGCTCGGAGAGAAGCAGTACTTACGTCCGTAAAATCCCACAGCGTGATCCCGACACACCGTCCGGTGACCTTACACGCATTCGTCACCGCGGCATACTCCGTCGCCTGCTGCGCATACGCCGCCGTCTGGTTCACAGGCGGCACGGCCATCCGTATGTCCAGCTCTGTAATCGCCACCTCCGCACCGGCAGCCACCATCCGGTTGAAATTCACGTCGATATCCGTGGGAACCTGCCCGCTGATTAAATGACCCTGCACACCGATGCCGTGCACCTGCACCTTCGCCGCCTTGAGCCGCTTGAACAAATTTAGCATCGCGGTAGACTTGGCATTCACGCCCTCGATATTGTAGTCGTTGATGTAGAGTTTTGCAACCGGGTCGGCGGCGGCGGCTGCGCGGAGCGCCGTCTCGATGTAGCTGTCCCCGAGGATTTGGTAGAATATTGACGAGCGGAAGGTGCCGTCTTCGTTGAAAGGCTCGTTGACGACGTCCCAGTGCATCATTTTGCCTTTGAAGTGCGTCGCGACGGTGGTGACGTGGTTGACGAGGGCGGCAGTGAGGGTGGTGGTGTTCCAGGTGCCTGAGGTCACCCAGCTGGGGAGCTGGGAGTGCCAGACTGCATTTACCACGCCATACGTTAATTATTGTATTTTATTATGTAGAGGATATAATATGCACATACCTAGAGTGTGTCCGCGGAATTTCTTGCCGTTTTTTAGTCCCCAAGCCACGAATTTGCCCGAGTTCTCAAAGTTGAAGGTCCCCTGGGTTGGTTCTGTCGTATCCCACTTTTGCGTATTACCTGTTGTCAAAACGCCAAACTATATAGATCAAGCCGGCGATAGGAATCCGCAATGTTAGCATCGCCGAGATGCGGGGTATAGCTCTATGGTATCGTACCTCCGAGGGATCGGTTGCAATCCGCGACCAATTGCAGTCCATCACGTTCTCGTACACCCAGTCCCCAGCCGTACCAACATACTTCCCTCTCCGCGTCGCAAAATTATGCAGCCCGTCTGTCTGCGAGTTCGAATTAATGTACGGTCCGAAGGTCGTGCATTCGGTCACCGAGACCCTTTCGCATGATGACCACCCTGTGTGATTGCACCAGTACACACCGTCAGTATAAGCATGTCGAGGCAGTACAAACACATATTGCATGTATGTGTGGGTTGGATTCACGTGCGCATACATTGATTTAAGACTTGGCAGTATGTGCCCTCTACGCACTCAGTTTCGCCCGTCCAGCCCTCGCCACCACCTATATTGTACAATCGGTGTAAGCTGAAGATCGATCTCTTGTGTCGGTAAAGTAACTAGAAAAGACAGAGGGTGCTTACATCGTGACCATAATGGAACAAGAGCCTCGACTGAGCTCGCCAGGCAGTATGCTAGTAAGCCTACCGACGATAACATCCTGCTCCGACACATTTTAATTGGAGAGTTTTCTATCTCCTGAAACTTCAATATGTTGGGCTTTGGAGGTCAAAAGTCGCTGTCTTTGTGACCTTACGGTGTATATATTTTATTATGCTGGCCCTCGCTACGAGCGCACAGCCTAGGGTATCAACGTCAGCAACTTCGGCAGTGGATACGCCGATCCCAAGTGTACCTGCAGGAACCCTACCCCCGGAATCCACATGAGCAGTCTACCAGGTAATCATGCCGTCGTCGCACCATGGATGGTAACAGTGGGGCCAACCAACAGTCGGAATTGCATTCCGGGTGAAAACGCGATTCCAGCCGTTCAAGTAATATGTGTACTGCCCGACCCTGGCTAAGGATCCTTACCCTAGCCCTGTCGGTGGCGAAAAAATACCCGGCTGTGGTTGGCCGGATAGCATGGCTCGATCGAGTCCTGCAGAATCCCGCACGTACTCTCTGGAATCAAATTATTGGTCTATATATACAGTGGCCTCTCACTAGTTCAGTGGTATTTATTTGACAATGCACAATGAGCCAAACATGTACAATTCGGGGAAATGCATGTCGACATTACGCCGTCCAATTTTCAACTTTCTGAGACCCATCGAGATTTCGAAATGTTGTACTTTTTGTGTTGCCGCGGCTCCACATGAGGCCCTTTCACGGGCCTAGAAGCCGGAGTAACCTAGTCTACTGTTTCAGATTGGCGGGACCGATAGTAAATAAGGACGCAATACACACGTAATCGTGGGGCTTCTCGGACTCTTGCTCTCCGGCCGTGAACTAATATTAATACTGCCTTAATCAGGTAAATTTTTAATTACAGCATGCCGCGCCTCTTAGTTAATTTTTCGACCGTATACCAATAGTTCGAATAACTCGTGCCAAACCACAGTACCAAAAACACATGTGATAAAACTTTTCCATGCCCCCGCTAGCACTGAGCTACCAAGCAGCAAAGTCATCTCTATCTGGAAGGTGGCCCACGGTCCGTAACGCATAATTATATGACCCGCAACATAACGCCTGGTAAAACGTTTAAAACCACATCCCTAAGAAACAGCGCATGATGGAACCCTGCTTATCGGCCTCCGCTGTGGCTCTTGCCCTAGTTCCGATTCTGTTCGTGGATCCGGGAATAACTCCGAGTACGGAATTAGTGGAGGTGGAGGTGGAGGGGGTGGGGGCGGTGGATCATCGTCAATTCCCGGTGGCTCTGGCCCGTAACTTCTTGGAGCAATACCCTCAAAAATTCCCAAACGAAGCTGATCCAGCTCCTGGACAGCTTCCTCCAGTGCAGCTCGAGCTCTGATGACAGTTAACTCGGAAGCTGCAACCCTTCTATTCTGCTCCTGCGTCTCGCTGACGACCTGCGCCTGCAAGGCTTCCATTCGAGTTGTTAAATCGTCGAGCCGATCACGGTAGCTCATGGAGCAGAACCAGTTAACGTCTCGAAACATGATATCTTCGAGTTCGTAGCCGCTTAAGATGACGTGCACGACATTGGCAAACGGCCCAATTTCCTTCTGGAGATGGCACGCCTGCGTGAGTAACCTCTCGGCGTCTTCAAAACTATCCTGCGCCCGGTGGATCT
The DNA here is from genome assembly GCA_020064725.1 of Drechslerella dactyloides. NCBI lineage: Eukaryota > Fungi > Ascomycota > Orbiliomycetes > Orbiliales > Orbiliaceae > Drechslerella > Drechslerella dactyloides. The sequence goes on from JAGTWJ010000017.1 coordinate 2,590,098, forward strand.
TGTCGCGGTCCATGATCTCTGTGAGGGGTTGAGGGCGAAGTAAATCCAGAAATGAAAACCTCTGCACTGCCTTGCACCATTCAACCGCCTTCTGGATCGCGGACCGCGCGTCTTTCATAGATTTGTATGCGGCTCGATCAATTTCTGCCTGAAGCCGTGCCTCTCGGTACCAGTCCTCATTGTTTTTGACAGCAATTTTGATCTGATCCTCCTCAGGGTACACGTCGCCGGAATCTTCGAAAGCTTCATGGAACACGTTGTCCAATTCCAATTTGAGTTCGAGGTACTCTTTCTTGAGCGGCTTGAGCTCTTCGATCTTTCGCTTCGCATCAGCTATCGCGTCCTTGAACCATTTGATGTTCCTTTCTGCTGCTTGCTGCTTGCTTAGGGCGTCGAGGTACTCGCTTTTCTGTTTTTCCACCATGGACTTGAATTCTTTGGATTGGTTGGTGAGTTTGTGGGCGACTCGGCGGATGAGAGAACGGGAGATATGTTTGTATTTTAGTCTTTTCTCTCTCGCGATGGCACGAAGCCTCCTGAGCTCTTGCACCTTGACAATGCCGGCCCTGTGATAGTCCCTGATACGATTTTCCTCGTAGGTGATGGCAATCTGAGCATGCTGTACCTCGAGTAGGCGTGGCATGATAGCGTTATGTTTGCTCACGGCCTCGAGGACCTTTTTGGGGGTCCCGTCCTTGGAGCTTTCATTGCTGGGTGCGTTTTCCGTACGAGAGCTACTCTTGGCGGGTTTAGACTCCGGGGTAGAAATGGCATCCTTTAGAATGGTGCCTTCCAGATTGCACGTTTTGTTGTCTTCATCGGTAGTCTTGAGGATAGCATCTCGGGGAGCGGCATTATCGAGGCCCGCATCTTTGTGGGTGACATCATTAGCGGCGGCCATGATGCTGGCGTACAGGATATTGAGGGCGTCGATGGCCATGGCTGGGGAGTGGAGAGAGGAACTAATACCTCTCGACCTCAGTCACTGAATTACAGTATGATATTGGCTGGCGGATCAAATCGTTGATGAATTGCGGATCGAGTACCTCGACAGAATATATACAAACAATATGTCATTGAGTGGTACGTAGTGTGAAGGTCCGCGACCAGCAGCGAATCTCTCGTAATTTCAGGTTTCTCCATACCTACATACGTAGAGATTAGATAATGTGGCTTTAGAGCAGTAAGGGTAAGACTCCCACAGATCGATTGCCCGATCTGTCTCAAAGTCCAACGGGGAACGAACAGGAATCGGCAGAACCAAAAGGTCAGCAGTAGCCCGTGTTCATACAAAGTTACCACGACTCTTCCAGTCGACCAGCAGGGATCGCGGCTAGCCGACTGTAGTGCCGAACCGGACCCCGAGCCTTTCCGCATACGGCTCGACCGTTTGCCAAAAGTGGTAAAAAAAGCGGAAATCTGCGTGCCGATTGGCTGCCGAGGGCGACAACGCATTCCATGCTGTTGTGGTTTTTCGCTTGATCAATTGAGACAAAACAGCCAAGTTGATGGAGGAACGCGTTAACGCCGAGGCCGTTGGAGAAGACGGATCGAGTCAAGTTATGCATTAATGGAGTTAAGCTAATTAAGTCGCTTTTGAATACTGATGAGGATTTGCGCTATTCCGATACCGAGTCGCGAGTCGTGGGCTTGCACGACGATAAAAATCAAACTGGAAATGTACCATACTATCAGCAACAAGGCTGAAATGTCAGCCTGGTGCCTGATATCAACCTGAATGTGTTAGCATCTCGATACAACTAGGCTCACAGCTGGTAATATGTCCGTAATATTTTTCTCTCTGGTTTACATTCTGGGCGCCGCGGGGCTCCCAAGGGCTTGACTATATTCCGTGAAATATATCAAGAATGTTTGTCCATGGCCTGGTTAAGCTGATAGTTATAGCAAAGCGTCATTGCGAGATAGTTCAAATACTATCTAGGGAGGTGCTAGCTGAAATAGTATAGTACGTAGCTGTAGATCCGGGCGCGTATCGGACCGATCGATATGGACGCATGAGATCTACAGCGGGGTGTGTTGGCGTGTCGTTGGAGGTGAGACAACGAGAGCGTGCGGTCGTCGATCCCGACGGTGCCACAAGACGACGTCATTTCATCGGGATAGCGGGTTGCGATAGCAGGGCACCCAGGAGCTGTAGTACAGCCCGTTTTTATATTCTATGTAAGCATGCTTGAGTTGCGGGGTAGTATTTCCCCGATTGCTGTAATGCCTTCCGTGAGTCCTGAACCTCGAACCTCAAATCGCCGGGTAGGCATATCATTTCAACGTTCGCCACTCTACTCCGATGCCTCAGTCAGCGATGTCTTCTCCAGTCAAGAGCGGCTCCGTCCGTACAAAGGTAGGATCGATCGCGAGCCACTCTCCATCCAGCTCGAGGGCCGCCCGCGATCGTGGCGCGGCTCCAGTGTACAAGCTCCATTGCGTCCCTAAAGCCTCGCAGACAGCGAATCAGCAGGTGCCGTCCCCCAGTTCTAGGCCTTCAGGCTTAACTTTAAATCGCATTCATCGTTAGTCGTTCGTACATGCATGCACGGATGGCAGGTCAACTCCCATGGCGTGAGACATACTAACGCGTATCCTTGTTGTTTGCGGACAGCCCCAACCGCCACCCAAGATGGCCGCCAAACATCACGATCAGAAGCCACCACCTACATATACTTCATGCCCACCGACTCCGGACAAGAAAGGCAACCGCCATTTCAAGCACAGGCTTGAAGTCTTCGAGAGACAGCTCAACCACAAAGACAAGTCAACAGATCCATGCCTCGACCGAAAACCAACTCTCGCCGAAAAGGATACAATCAAAAAGCTCACACCTTCGCCATTGGGCCTGTCGCACTTGGACGGGCCAGAAGGCCTTCTAGCCCTCTACGAAGAAGCCCCATTCCACGGTGGTGGTGGAGCTGGAGACATCTCTGGCGACCTATTCGATCAATACGACAACAGCCGTGCCAACCTCATCCGTTTGTGCAAAATAGCCTATGAAAAGGGCAGAAAGGACGGAGTAGCGGAAGACCGTAAAAAGGTCAAAGAAGAAGGCTACCGCCAAGGCTTTAAGGATGGGCAAAAATTGGGCTGCGAGGACGGTTGGAAAGAGGGGTACCGTGAAGGGTATGATGAGGGATACATGAAAGGGCGAGACTACGGGGATAAGAAGATCGAAAAGGAAATTAACGAGACCATTGCGGAACTTACCAAGAACCCGAATGCGTTGCTGATGAGCTGTGAGTATACCGTCGGAGCGGGCGAGCATACGAGCCAGTTGGCGGGTATATCCTAACGAAAATCGGAAATATATAGCCCCGAAACTTCTTCATCCGGATTCTACCAACAAGAGCTTGATAAATATGATCTAGATCTGCTCCAACGTGACTCATGATCTTTCGGATTGTTCATGTTGCGACTCTTTGGCTAGATGGCTTTGTATATACTTGTTCTTGCGCTAGCACGCAATTCCACTATTCTTCAGGTATGATTGTCTCGGAGAACTTCGGCGAGGGTGAACATCGGAGATTCTAACTTATAAGACCAGAGAGGCCCGCAACTTGATTCATCTCTGACGCTTTGTTGCAACACCTTATAATTATGGGAATCCAACAGCTATTCTAGTTCTTCGAGCAGGTTATAACAAAATTTATCAAATCCTCAAATGCTTTTGGTAAAATTGTCTATCGCAACGGTCTGTTGACGCCATAAAGATCAAAAACAAAAAATTCTAAACATCGCCAAACCGGTAAATCAAAGGGAAATTTAAATGCAAATCAAAAGGCCTGACGCCACCGCGGAAACATATGCAGGTACAAAACCCCAAAGAAAAGCACAAGGGAAAAGGTACACAACCAAACGATGTCTATAATCTAGCACGAATAATACCAGTTCGCCCCCGTCTCTTCGACCTCGTATCTCTAGATCTCCCTCCGTTTGCGTCAGGGAGATAACCAATTCCAACCAAATACTCAATATTCTTCTTCAGTGCCGCCTTGATCTGGATCTTCTGGGTTTCTTCCGGTCCGGTGGAACTTTTGGCGACTCCCAACTGGCCTAAGAACTGGAACACGGGCCAGAGCACATGAGTGCTACCCGCAGTCTCCAGCTTTTGGCGCATCAGGTCAAGCCAACTTGACCACTCCACAGGCTTCATGTCGTAATCCAGCTCGTCGATCAACATTGTCCAAAACTCTTTCACCGCCATACCGTTTCTGACTTGGACAGATGCAGTGACATTGTCGCCAAGTGCCTGGTTGAGAATGGTAGCGGAGACATCGGCTGTAGAAGAGATGCTGAGCCAGTTTTCTTCTTCGATAGGATACGCCCCAATCTCCATCGCGCTAGCCACCACGCGCCAGAAGAAGTCGTCGGTGTTTGCAACACCTTCTTCCAGAGTGCCAACCAGGAACGACGGCTTGACGACAGATACATGATCCCCCGCAGCTGAAGTGGTAGCAAATTTTCTCACTAACACCTCCGCCAGGAATTTCGTTTGGACATATCCGATACTCTTAGCCATGTTCGCGCTGATCTCCTCACGCTTTTCCAGTGCATCATCTTCAAAGTAAGCTCCTCCCGAGATGAAGACGAATCGAGGTTTCGCAGGCGATTTGTCCACTATCTTCAATAGTTGAACAGTGGAGTTGACGTTTGCTGGTTTGAGAGTATCAAAGTCGGCGACCCAGTTGACTATGGCACCGTTGTGGATGATAATATCAATGGAACTATTTAGATCGATCCATTGTTCTGCTGTCAAGCCAAGCTGAGGCTTCGCTAGATCTCCTGCCCAGATTTCGATCTTAGTTGCAAACTCGTCGCTCCACCACATGTGTTCCTGAGCAACACCAATGACACGCTTCAGGCCTTCCTCAGCGCTGTTTGCTCGAACGAGTAAGATAACCTTCCTGATATCTTCAGTATTCAGAAGTTGTCTAAGAATCTGCGTTCCCAAAAATCCTGTGGCACCCGTCAAGAAGACTCTAGACTTGTCCGATTGTCGCATGATATCGTTCATGCAGTCGTCAAACTCCTTCAGCAGATCGATTTCCCGCTCTTCGACGACTTCGCCAGACTTCGCATTGTGTATTTGCGCAGCTAGGTCACGAATAGTTGCTCGGCTGTTTGTCAGATTTTGCATGCTAATACTAACACCATACTCTTTGTTGATCGTGGAAGAGAGAGAGACCGCGGTGATAGAATCGCCACCGAGGTGGAAGAAAGTCTCGTTCACCCCGACCTCTGTTCTGTCCAAACAGAGAATCTTCGCCCAGATTTCTTGTAGGCTCGCTTCCAATTTCGTTGCTGGCATCTCTTTGTTCGGCTTGGCTGAAATCGAATATGATGATATTTCCATAGACGCGATTTGACTTCCGAGCGCTCGCAAAGCTTTCCGATCCGTCTTGGTCGCCAAGGTGACTGGGAAACCGCGTAGTGGTACGTATAACTGGGGCACCATGTATTGTGGGAGTTGAGCCCTGATCTTTGTTTCAATAGACCGGAAGACATCCCTCAGCTCGTCCGTCATGGGCAGAACCATGTGCCCACTACTGCTATTCTCGACAGAGACCATTGCAGCCAAAAACGAAGATTTGTGTCCACCACGTATCGAGTCGACAACTTCGACCACAACCTGCCACGATGGTGGGATGTGTTGACTGATGTGGTGTTCTATCTCGCCGAGCTCGATGCGGAGGCCGTGTAATTTGACTTGCGTGTCCTTCCGGCCAATATAAAGTATGTCGCCGTTCTCGTCGTACCTTACCAAATCTCCGGTTTTGTAGAATCGTCGGAACTCGTCCGGTCGTCCTGACACTGCCCATTTTGGGTTAACAATGAAGCTATTCCGCGTCTTTTCCTCGTCGTTCAAATAGCCTCTCGCCAGAAGTGGTCCTTCGAGCAACAGCTCACCGACCATGCCCAGAGGTGTGAGACGGTCGGCGTCGTCTGGGTTAACTATCCACGTAAGTGTGCCCATGTCTCTACCGGTGCCAATATTCGAAGGGTCAGACTCCAGGGTAACCTTTTGGCTAATGGTGGCCGCAATGGTAACCTCTGTTGGTCCGTAACAATTCTTGAATGTCAACGGTGCACCCGCCCATTTCCGAACTTGAGCCGATGTCAATCTCTCACCGCCAACTCTCACGTGCTTGAGCGATGGCACATCCGCTGGGTTAAGCGTGCTTGCGAACGATGGAGTAGTAAGGACAGTGTTGGCGCGGGACTCGTTGATAAACCCGACTATATTGTTCAGGCGTCCTTCCTCGGACGGTATGCAAACACAGCCTCCGAAGACTAAGGGGGCTAGAAAATCTTCCACGCTGACATCGAAGCTGAACGACGAGAACTGAAGTGTCCGGGTCTCCGAGGAGAAGCCGGCAGCTTCTTGCCGGGCTTTCAATCCCGTGGATAGTGCCGCATGTTCAATCACCACGCCTTTAGGTTTGCCGGTGCTTCCAGATGTGAAAATCGCATACACAGGGTTGTGTGGACCTGCTCGCGAATGCATTGCATTCAAAGATGCCAGCCTAGATTGAGTAAGCGCTTTCGACATGTTAGCGTGTCGAACGAGCTCATTGCCGTATTCCTCCATCGAGAACTCTGTCGGAGCGTCAACCGGAGTCTTTCCTCCATACGCACGGCCGGCTGGTGTAAAGACGGGAGATGGGCTTATTGAGGTTGAACTCGCGGGTGTAAGTAACCCCGAAGTTAGTGTCGATGATAATCCGACAGAAGCGCCGTCAAGACTGTACGACCCATTCTCGAAAGCATCCCTCGAAACTACCATCTTATTCACCAACATACCGTCCAGGAGCCTCTCGGTTGTAGGCGTCACCAACACGACGCCAGCTCCAACCTGTCCAAGGATCTCCTCAAGCCTTTGCCGGGGATAATTTATGTCAAGCGGCACAAACGCAGCCCCTGCTTTGATGACACCCATAACCGCCACCATCACCCATGCACTCTTCTCGAATAGCAGAGGTACGAATCGCTCGGGTCCAATCGAAAATTTCTGGACCAAATATTCCGCAAGGTGGCTAGAGAGTGCGTCCAGCTCAGCATATGTGAAGCTCTGGTCCCAGCCATAGACCGCCTCTGCAAAAGGCCTGGCATGGACGTTCCTCTCAAAGATTTCATGAACGCATTCGGATACAGTTTCGGGGTACTCCTTGTTCCATTCTTCAATCTGCATTCGATCGTGAGAACTGAACATATCGATTTCGGCGATAGTCATGGAAGCAGGAGCAGTGTGAAGAGTCTCAAAAACTTGAGCGAAGTGGGACATCAGACGTTCAACTTGCACTTTGCTGATCAGGTTCGCATCGAATGTAATCTCCAAGCTGATCGAAGACCTTCCGAGATTGGCTTCCACCACTAGTGGATATGAGGTAAAGTTGGCAGCCAACTCGGTAGACATTATGGCAGGCCCGAAGAGATTTCCGGTAGTGTTTTGGTCGTTGGAAGTTTGCAACGTTTGAATGACCAACAGGTTCTGGAAGTCGCAGGCGCTTTTGCAATCTTGACCCATCCGGCCGATATTTTGTAATCCCTTGTGTTCGTAAGGAATCATATTTGTAGCCTGCGCCTGCACAGCTTCGAGAAACTCTGATATCCGTCCTTGTCCATGCAGCTGAATTCTGACCGGTACTGTAGCGATTGTAGGGCCCATCATCTCCATGACCCCATCGACTGGCGCATTTCGTCCGCTCATTGTCATTCCAAACGCAACATCGGATGACTCAGTGTATTGAGATACCACAAAAGCCCAAGCCGCACGGATTAGCGTCGCGATTGTTGTATTTTGGCCTTGGCGCTTGGTGAAAGAAATCGGGAACGAAAGTGTCTGAGCCCGACGAATATGGTGAGCATCCGTCGGTCGAGCTGGAAAATCCCGTGCTTGGTAACCTTCCAGTTGTCCGCGCCAGAACTGTTCCGATGCGCTGTCGTTCACCCCCTCAAGATATTTGATAAAGCCAGAAAACTGAGGACAAGATGTCGAAACGGACATCCCATTGTACATCTCGAAAACTTGCCGCAGCATCAGAGGTACAGACCATCCGTCATATACAGAGTGATGCATTGTGCAAACAAAGTACATTTGCTTGCCCTCTGTTATAATTGCGCTTCGCCAAAGTGAGGTTCCGTAATCGAAAATGATCTCCCTATCAGCAGCAAGGTAGGCGTCAAGCCTACCCACTACATTCTGCAGGGAAACATCGGCGCTTTTCAAAACAACTTGCAAGGAACCGAATCGCAGTGAGTGTACGATCTTGGTTCGCAATATGTCGTTCCTAGCCACGACACGGTCCCAAGCAGCTTGGAACCGGTTGGTGTCAATTGGAATGACACACGGAAATACTAGCTGCGCAACGTATGCATTCTTCTGCATCCTGGAAAGCACCATGAGGCTTTCTTGCAGAGGGGTGCATCGGTAAATATCCACAATGGAACTCCTAGATATACCGTAGCTTGACTCAATTTCGCCAAAAACGTCCTGCGCGTCCCCCACACGGCTAAGAAGAGAGTATGGTATGATCGCCTGATGGCTAGAATTAATCTCAGAAACCACACCAGTCTGAATATCGTTGCCCGTGGCTCGGGTGGCAAGGTCCGAGATGCCTTCGCACTGTAGCACGTCCTTTGCCGTAACAACCACGCCCTCTCTGCGGCAGGCGGGAACAAGCTCCATTGCTGAGATGGAATCTCCACCGAGCCTTATAAAGGATTGGTCGAGTGGTATCTCCGAAGGCTGGCGACCAAGCACTTTTGAGAAACAGTCCTGGATAATTTCCTCCGTTCTCGTGATTGGTGCTGCTCCCGTTGCGTTCCCCGTTGTATTGCTGGTCGCGGAAATCGCTTGCGAAGGAACTGGCAAAGGCTCGGTAGCAGCCTTAGCCATAGTCTCGACATACTTTCTGATCTTGAGTCGGTCCAATTTCGCTGATCGGTTAAGCGGAAGTTTTGTCGAGACCAGGTAAGTCGTAGGTAGCATGTACGGCGGAATATTCGTAGACGCGTACGAACGAATCGCACTGAGCTTTCTGGAGACGGTGTCGAGATTCAGAATAAAATCGTCCTCCGGATCTGTGGAGTTATCGGCTGAATTATTGAGCTCGAGAATAGCAACAAGCTGTCCAGAATGTGGTCCCGCCTTCGGGACAAGCGCTACACAATTCTGGACAAACTTGTTGCCTTTCAGGTTCTGCTCGATATCTCCCAACTCGATCCTTTGTCCGTGGTACTTCACTTGAGTGTCCTTGCGTCCGATGAACACCAGTGCACCTTCCGCGTCGTAACGTACCAGATCACCCGTCTTATATACCTTTGGGTATATATTTCGAACGCCCCAATCAGCTTGTAAGAATGAGGGATTGTCGATGAATGCGGCAGCGGTCTGCTCAGGTCGATTAAGATACCCCCTAGCTACAATTGGACCTTCGATTATTAGCTCGCCGATACTTCCCACTGGTACAAGCGCATTGTAATTCTGTGGGTCGACAATCCAGTGCCGGCATCCGAGCGGGTGTCCGATGCTAGTCGATGTTGGCTTCACGGCGCTCAATATCTTCTCCGATGTCGCGGCCAAAATTGAGCACTCTGATGGCCCGTAGCCGTTAAATAGTCTGACATGGCCTGCCCATTTCTGAATATTTTCTTGACTCATAGCTTCGCCAGCAAGTAACACGGACTTGAGACTCGGTACCATACTAGGCTCCAGCAGGCTTATAACAGATGGCGTTATCAGAATCTGGTTTGCGTTCATCGAATTTATGCTCCCAGCCAGGTCGTTAATGCGGTCATGGTCGGACGGGATGCAGACGCAACCACCTGATACGACAGCAGTGAACATATCGCTGATACAGGCGTCGAAACTATACCCAGAGAATTGGTATACTCGAGTTTCTGGCCCGATGCCATATATAGCGCATTGCGCTAGTAAACTTGTCGACATGGATAGATGTTCGATGTCGATGCCCTTAGGGGTCCCAGTGCTGCCCGAAGTAAATAATGTAAAGGCTCTGTTGTTAGGACGGACTTGTGACTTTGCGCTCTCTGCCTTCGGCAGTCTTTGAATCGAAGAGGCGTTTACGGGCACCACCTGAGGAACGAGGCTTTTGCATAATTCGACATGCTCGGGTGCTGCAACAATTATCTCGGCCTTTGTGTCCGCGACGATCGCTTGAAGCCTTGATAGTGGATGCGACGAATCCAGGGTCATGCATGCTGCTCCGGACTTCAACACCGCCAACAATGAGACAAGCGTCCACGCAGACTTAGAGAAACAAACAGGTACGATCATCTCTGGACCGGCCCCGATTCTCATCAATTCTGCCGCCAGCTTGTTTGATGTCTCATCCAGCTCCCTGTAGGTGAACTGAGCATCCCAGGCGAAGATTGCCTCGGCATCCGGTCGCATCTTAGCCTGCATTTCGAAGAGCTCGTGTACGCACACATAACTCTCCTCAAGAGGCATGCTATTCCATTTTTGAACCTGCATCTTATCCTGCATGCTGAAGAGGTTCACGTCCTGCAAAATCCGTGGCGAAGACTCAGCCTCCGCAAGTTGCTGAACAATATGCATGTAGTGGTCTAGAAGTCCTCGAACCTCGTCGACGGACAGCACAGCGTCGTCGTAGTGAGCCTCGAAGCTAAGGTTTTGTCGGTCCATCGTGCACATCATCATGAGCGGGTATTTGTGTATGTATGTCGGCTCTGCCACAATCTTCATAGGTAAGGGCGCCTGTTCGTAGCTCACTTTATGTGGAAGCTGGACGATAAGGAGGTTTCGCAAATTGCTCGCTTTACGTCCATCGGGGCCCAGTTGCGAGATCTTCCGAAGGCTGAACTGCTCATGCGGTACTCTCTGGTCGCCGTCTCTCTGCACAGAATCCAAAAGGTTCGTTACGCTTTGAGAAGGATCGAGTTTGACGCGCATTGGAAATGTTGTAAGCAGGGGACCTATCATATTTCTGAGACCCTGGACAGGTCCCTTTCGACCGGAACTTATCGTTCCAAAAATGACATCATCAGATTCTGAGTAGCGTCCCATTGCAATTGCCCAAGCAGCGGTCACGATAGTTGACGTTTTGATTTTCGATTCGCCGACACGTCGGATCGTCATATGGTCAGCCACCACTCTGTTAGGTGATGAAGCATGAGGGTTGCTATTGTTCGGTTTGGGATACGCTGAACTCGGGCAGCCGGCTAGGTATTGACGCCAGTATCTCTCTGAAGGTGCGGGATTGGAGGTGACCTGGTTGTGAACGAAATTCTTGAACGGCACGATCGGTGCCCCAAGGTTTGACGATGACAAGTCCGGCAGTCCTCCATAAATTTGCTTCAGCTTCCTGAAAACTAGGTTCAGGGCGAATGCGTCCCCTATTGCGTGATGAACGGTCCAGATGAAATATTTGCCGCTATCCGCAGTCCCGCAGCGGCTCAGTGGCTGTTCAAGATCCATTGGCTCTTCTCTATCCCGGTGATGATATTCCTCCAATGTCCTTGCTTCTTTCCAGATTGCCCCTCCCGATGTAACGGCTTGAACGGTCCCCAAAGCCTCCGTTATCGCGATTCGTGTTCTTAAAATTTCGCATGAAGCCTCTAGAACTCCCCATGCTTCTCTTAACCGATCCAAATCGACATCTGGATGTAATGAAAATACGAATTGACAGACGTATGCATTTTTATCTAGCGCAGACAGCGCCATTAAGCCTTCCTGGATCGGAGTGCATGGGTAGAGATCCACGATGGAGGAGCGGGAGATGATGCCGTGGGCATCAATCTCCATAAGAGCTTGGTCAACGGCCGCAGCATCGTCGAATAGGGAGAATGGCTGGACTACCAAGTCAACTCCTTCTGTTGACCGTGTGTCCATCGTCAATTATTTGCTAAATGGAAACAATAACAGGCAGAAAAGAAAAGGTATCGAAATAAAACGAGATCGCTATGATCAAATATTAAATAGAAATCGTCCTGTTTGCGCGAATGGTTGAGACCGTAATGCAATCTGTATTTACTGCTATCTCGTCCGACTATTATATATATTTCGTGCAACCCGAAATTAAGCTCCTTAACCATACATTCATAGTGTCATAATCGACTCTGCGGAATAAACTATTACAAATAAAATTTTTTTGTGACAACAATACGGACCGAGCTCGTCAAGGCCTTCCATAATCGAGCTCATATCGCCACCTATCCCCCTACCCCGACTACTTTTTTTTGCTTCTCTGTTTTGCTTTCAGTCAATCGTATGCCAACAGAGTGTCGGCAAGTTCCGTTCCATCTCTACGGACTTGCGATTTGCATGCCGTAGAGGAGTACGAGTTTGGTTACGAGACCACCCAAACCCAAGGCACCAATGAGCCTCGATTTCAAGGGAAACCGTCGTATCGGAAATAGAAATTGTAAGGGTTCCCTCCTGGCGGAGTTCCGATTTTGGGAAGGAGGGTGCAAGCGCTGACAGCCGCCGAAGCATGCGAAAATACTTCATAATAAGACGCCGCGGCTTCTCTTCTTGAAATTTTAAGTCACCCACACACCCGGTGCATAAATCATTGAGAGTCGCCCTAAACGGTCTAGGACTGTTTCGTGTAACTTGAGCTTGCGCTGAAATTCGATGCTGCCAGCTTCTCCTAACATCTTATTGGGCTTGGTCGGCATGCGGTATACGTACCCCTATTTGGAACACAAGTACCCGTTTGCCGGCAAAGCCTTACTAGTAGGTAAGGTGCTTGTGTAAAGAAAAGAACTAAGGCGCTGCCGACGTCGGTGACACAAATGGGCTAGAAGCGCAGAGAGACAACTACATAAACGGAAGGTAGCAAAGGTTCGAACATATATAGTATGGTAGTAGCGCAGCGATTATCCATGCGTGAAAAAGCTTAAACCTGGTATTGATTGAGTAACTAGTGAATGGAGCCGAGCTTCAGCCGCAGCATCGGAATTCCACATGGGAAAGCCGGTACAGAGCGGTTGCAAGGAAGGGTCAGACGTCAGGTTTACAAGACCAAACTATTGGCGCTGTTGCAATGTTCGCCACACAACACTTTCTCCTTATCCATACTGCAAGGATGTAGCTTATACGCTATATATACGCATGCCGGATACGATAGCGATCGATGTGATTACCCGGATACGATCGATGTGATGACCCGGATACGACCGATGTGATTACGCACCAGGGGAAAATTTTTTTACCCGGTTCGATCTCAGCGGTTCACGCGTTCGCAGATCCCGTATTCGTAATGCGGACCGAGGCGGTTCTATTCGCATATGCATGCATACTTTGATATTTATTTTGAGCGGGTGACACGTGAACACTGTTCCCTAGCGCGAGCGCGAGTTGCACGTTGGCGGCAGTCGCTAGTATTAGTGGAGCTTACAAGTGTCAAATGACGTTGCGTCTACACCTTTTTTTCGAATTTTCGCGATTGACTCAATTTCTTACGACAAATAATAGCACTCATGACAATTTCGAGCTTATAAGCTTACTAGCGCCCCTTCGCCAACAGCGGGAGACAGGTTACCTTCCTGGAAAGATTATTTCTCTCGTCAGCCAGGAATTCGAATCCGGCTGCGACTAGGTAGCGAACAACCAGCCTCATTACTCCAGGTATCAAGTCGCTGCTAGTATATATACACCACATACGCAGCTCCAGCTTCGCGAGCGCCCTAACTATCTGGAGGTAATTTTTATCAACGCGACAGCTCTGCAAGAACAAATAATATACGAATAAATATATCTTCGATACAAGTAAGTGTAATTTTTGCACCGCCTAGCGCCCGTTAACGCTGTATACCATGCATCATTCTCAAGCTCTAAAAGTCTCAATATTCGGTGTTTGTTACCTATACATTTCACCAGCCGGCTCGAGTCGGTGTCTATGGTGAGCAAACAGGCAAAATGGCCCTGTTATTCAACCCTCAGTGGTGAGAGAATGATATTACCCTCTCATAGGACGCATCCGACGAATTACACTCCAGGTTTTCACTGGTATTCCATCGTGTCATCTCTACGTTCACTCCCAAGAGCCAGCCGGTCGATTGGGGGATCATGCTATCGGTACTACCATATTAGTATCGCTTGCATGCTGGTACAAGCACACTAGTGCACTAGCTTAGCCTAGTCAGCCTGCCAGAATGACAACTCGAATTTCCCTTAGTAAATGACTGCAGGCTGCCGTGTCATATGCACGAACGGCACATGCGGACCTTAAGTGTAATCCTTTGGGCTCTCTAGTAAAGCGCATGAGCACAGGTCCCTTTTCTGTCGGGTCAGTCCGACGATGAACGAGGAGAACTAGCAAACGAGAGAGAACTTGACGTTCAGCCGCTAGGTCAGTTTACCTCGTATCGTGATATGACCTTTGCTTACGAAAGACGGTCATATTCTATCCGAGCCGCGTGTCTTGCCAAGGTCGTACCCGGGCAGACCCGAGTCCACGCGCAAGCAGGCATCCCCTGGGACTGACTACAGTTTCACACTTCGGCGATCCGGAGACCAGTAATGCAGTCTATCGCTCGCCCAGGGTAGTTCCTTTCATATCATTTTCGTGGTACGAGACCACCAGGGTAGCTACTTCTATCATATGTGGTGGTAGTCTCGAGACAAGACTTGCCTGATATGGCGATTTAGTATCGTCAGACCCATTCAAATTCTTGACTGGGCTATGTGTTCTGACAGCATCGAAGCATGTACATGCACACGTCCGATACAATCCTGGCCATCGAGCATGGTCGACCAAGGGCTTTAACAACACCCGGGCACCAGCAGGCTCCATAAAATCGTGCATGCGAACATGCGCGCAACCAGCAATGAGCACATGCGTCTACGCCAGGTGGCACGATATGTAGTTATCGGAAACTTGTACAAGTAGTGACGATCCCAAGCTTGCTTACAGCTCTTGTGAATATGCATGCATGTGTGCATGATCCTGAGTATTCCAGTTTGAACGTCGGATTCATGTCAACAACAAAGAGGCAGCTCGCCAGAGTTTCGTGCCAGATATCTGCACAAGCAAGTTCGACCCGCAGAGACCCGAAGCTTATATTTACGAACGTATAGGACCGTATGCATTCTGGGTTGAAGGACGGCTGCATGTTAGCTTTCCAATGTGGGCCGGTACGAGTAAGGTCACATGCACATATTGACAGATAGACTGAAATCTGCGTGCATATAACTATCGGAGAATACACGTCTGCTAGCTGCGCAGCGATTTCTGCAAGTGGTGCATGTGGAGCTCCCTGAGCTCGGCCGGTCGGTTGTGTAGATCATGATGTGAGAGCGAATCGGATGTATTTGCGCGCTGGTTCCGTGCGTAGCGTAATATTATGCTCGAATGTAAGGAAGTGGGTCGTTGATCAGTGTCAGGGCTGAGGGTGTGCCAACTATCAAGCGAACCCTTAAGAGCTAGGTAATTGAGGCCGGCCTGCAGTTGGGTTTTAAACTGACTTCAAAGATACAAATATGCTTTCTTGATTTGGCTAGAAATCGGAGACAGAAACCTGTCGTAACTATCATGAACCTGATAATGCATCGATCGAGTAATCGTAAGGAAACTGAGAGGCACTAGAACTCTGCTTAGGAACTCCTGTCTCATTTCGGCGGCCTCGGGATTGCGGACCAGATAGCAATGACATGATCAAGCGTAATATAAAACGGATCTTGAGAGCCAAGACCATGCTGAGTGGGCGCCCACACTAACCTCAAGGATTCAAAGCTTCTCTATGAGATCGAGATAGATAGTGCTGCGCAGGTAATATCGCACAGGAGCTAAGGTCTATAGTATCGATTCACCACGGCGACGGTGCATCAGAAGGCCTCTGTTGAGTGGCTCATCACCATGGGTATTCTCTTTCGGCCGATGTCTGGCACCAGTCACGATGACCTAAATGGATATCAGAATAGTCATTTGCAACGATATCGCGCACTCCGGCCCTCTGTGTGGGATTATTGCTACCCTGGGGGATCAGCTGCTGTCAGGGGTAAGATCTCTCGAGAGCCGGGTCTCGCGATGCACAAAGGCACGCCATCCGTGTTCCTGTCCCCGTGAACAACGTAAGCACCCGTCGGATAAAGCTAAGGTGCCAGTCGACTAGTCTCACCGCAAGGCGGCATCGAATCTCATCTCTCGAACTCGCAACGTACGATATGATCTAGTCCATTGTACCTCATTTCAAGCTAAGTATGCCGCTCCGGCTACTTTAACAAAATGCATGCGTGCGCGCATTATAAAATTGTAAAACGCAAAACTCACGCATCGTGTCAAAAACGTGAGAAGTCATACGACTTCATATTTTGATCCCTGATGCGTGGGAACCGAAAACCTTATTGGGTATCTGGCGCTGTCGGAAAGATTGGGCTTACCCCTGTCTCTACATGCAGATGCATGTACGATGTGCAGCAATGTATGGATGTACCGATGTTTGGATATGGGTATGGTTAAAGGGATGCAGTGGACGTGATAGGTGATGCACGTTCCGCCGCGGCTGTCGACATCATATCAGCCCCATCGATATCTGACAAGCCAGGCCATCATGCAAGCACAAATATGACAAATAGAGCAGGACGGCTCGTTTCAGAGTCCGCTGTTGCAAAAAGATGCATGTTTGCGGGCCAGTATGCAAGGCCGTAGTAACACACGCATGTCGGTGGGGCCTTCGCAAGATGAAGCTCGGAGTACCATCGCATCCCAGCGGGTATCCGCATGCCTGATCTCTCGCCATCGAGATTCACCATTTCTACCAGTCATCCAATAGCAACGGTATTCCCAACTCATGCGAGAAGCTACTCATCGCCGGACTGACTAAGCGGCGTCTGGCATACGTATCCTGAGCCTGCCCATGCGCACACGAGTGGGGCGAAGCAGTGATGGTAAAATTAGCTGACCTCAGAGATGCTTCGCGGTCGACCAGCCAGCCACCAAATAGGCGAATAATGGCTGAAGGGAGCTACCCGAGCCTGGTTGGTCTGCTCATAAAGACAATGATGACTGCGAACGTAATTAATATGGCGAGCCCGTCTGATTCCATCTGATCTTAGCAGATGCCTGCAAGTAGGTCGCTAAAGTTCAAGATTACCTATCTGGAGGGTACGTACCATGTGGCTTTCCTGCAAGGGGCAGAAAAGCTGAATTGCTGCATTTTGGAAGGGTAAGGCATGCCCGCTGCACGGACATACGCACATTATCCACGTATGTGCGTCCGTGATGAGTAAATTGAACGGTCGAATCACAGCTTCTGGGGACGGCAATGTCCTTTCAGCCAGAAGATAGGCTGACTGACCTCAATCCAAAGAGGTCCAATCCGGAGAAAACGTCAAGTCGGTTGACTTGTGGGCGGAGAGTGGGTGAGGGATGGAGTGAGGGAGTCAGTGGTAAGAGGATTGAATGTGGGAATGCAGCCAAAGATCCCTTGAACGAGGCTGAGTAGCAGCGGACATGGCTGTCCACACGGCTAACGTAATTCGCGACAGCGCTGCAGCTAGGTACCTGAAAATCAGCCCCCGGACGGCGTCGTCCCCACGGTGGGTCTGTTCATGCATAGTGCAGATGACGATTCGGGCAATCTTCAGGAGGAGATGGTGTTTTGGGCCGGGGGGGACGAGAGAGCGCTTGTCGCGACGTCGGTGCGGCCAAGTGGACGTCGCTCCACGTCGCCCACGTTGTGTTGCAGGCTGCCCTCCCAAACCAACGTCCGAATCTCTGACAAATGCCAAGGCCGGGAAACCACACTGCTTTCGACGCATCCTGCCCAGCATCAAAGGCATGCATCGGCCCTCACAGCCCCACGAAACTGGCCGCGGAATGCGCAGACTGCATCTACACGATCTCCTTCCAGTATTCTTTTGCTCCTTTGGATCGCATGTCGCTTCGGGGTGGTGGAGGCAGGCGGTAGGCGTCTCTCCCATTATGATTCAGGGCGTGTGTCACTGCGTCTCCTGCTTGACTAAGCCAAATCGATCCCGAGGGTAGGGTAAAATTTGTCATTCCTCGAGAAATCCGAACTGCGATTAGCGATTCGATAGGGGTTTCCAGCGCGAGGCTGAGTCCACGTCGGGTCCAGACGGCTGAAGGGGGGCCGGGATCCCATCGCCATCTCTGACGTGATGGGCACCTGTTGACAGCCCGCCCTTAATTCGAGGACCCTCAAGTGCTCTCACTTTTAAGGATTGTTAGGCTGCCCATCAGATATAGCTTCCCGGTACCGAAAACGCCGACCTCATCGTCGTTGTGTGCCTTTCGCATGCGTTTTTGCGGTTCCTCTGCGTGCCGCCGGCCTGCCCTGCAGCAGGACGCTTCGATCAATAATGTAACGCAGTGATGCAGCCAGTCATGATCATACTCCGAACGGGTGATGACCATCCCGGAACGGCATGGTAGGGGCAAGTGGGCCCCAGCATCAGCGTTGCGGTGCATGCATCCAGGGCCAGCGCTGTTCACCAGTTGCGGCCTCGTTCGGCCATAGCGAAACCGACGGGGCCGGAGAGTGCATAGCTCTGGAGGACTCTTTCAGACAGACACCGGACGAAGCTGCAGGACACCGGCAGCGCAGCGGCTCGAGCATGCAGCTCGAAAGGCCCCCAGTTGAAGGTTTAACCCAAGTCAACCAACTTTTAACTGCCTGCGGGTCATTCGGGCGCCAAGAACCGGCGCTGGCTGACCGTCCCCCAAAGGACCAAGCGGTCCAAACGAGCGAGCGATGCACAACCGAGAATATTTAAATCCCTTGAACTTCCGCGAAAAAAACTCTCCAGCCAGCATTAATTGCCAGGCAGCAGAACGCCCAGACGACAGAACAAGGCGGCGACGGCAACGAGACGGACATCTACGGCTCCGGTTATGATCTCGAGAACAGCTCGGAGCGGATCCAGGCACGAAATTGGATAACGGCACGCCAGCTCTACCGGATCGATGCCGAGAGGTGTAAAAGACGAAGGCACTTGTTTCTATTGTCGACGGGACAAGAAGAAGGTGCGATATACCCACACCCACGGTTCAGGCCTTTCTAGAGCTGCGGCGATAGTGTACACGCGCGCGTACAGCTTGCGGCCTGAGCCTTAGCTTCCCGCGTATACTCTATCTCGATATATTTTGGAGTAACAGCTCCGCTAACTCGGCGGTTTCTGACAGTGCCTACGGGAGACTCCGAAGGGCGAGCCTGAAATTTGCGAACGCTGCGCCAGGTATGGCTACATTTGCGCCGCGACCCAGCCATCCCAGGCAGAAAGCACCAGACGGGTCCTAAACAGACATCGCTGCGATGCTTGTCGGAAGCATCATCAAGTGGTAGGCTTGTTCGACGACCTCTCGTATTTTCGCAATCTGGCGTTCCGCAATGCTGACACCCTTGTTCCTAGTGCTTACCTATCGATCGGCAGTGGCCGGATAGATGCGATCGCTGCGTCAAGAGGAATCGAGCCTGCTCCCCGCCTTTCGCGCAGTCCGCCGCTGGTCGCGCTCTCGCCAGCTCGCTCTACTTCCCCAGCTTGAACCCCACGGTGACATCGAGCCCGTCGGGTCAGGCAAACTATCCAACTCCATCTAGCGTCTCAAGTCAGAGCGCCACGAACTTCGAGTCCCCAACGCGCTCGAGATCTCAGATTACGGATATCATGTCTATCGACAATGTCCTAGCGAATACGCCGGAACAGACACGTTATGATTATGGGGAATGGGTACAGAAGCTCGAGGAGAGCCAGTACAGGCAGTAATTCAACTGGGTTTGGGCAAGGAGGGGCGTTCGGCATTTTTTTGATTGTATTTACTGGCTTTGGCATTCTGCTCTTGTACGGATACTCCTGGAGACGCGCGAGGTTCCTTTGGTCGTATTTTTTTTTTATTTATCATGATCCAGTTTACCTTTTCCTTCCTACAATTGCTTATTTTTCCTGTACGTGTACATACCTACACTGTCGGCATTATACTTGCGCTGTTGGCATACCTTTACCCGCTGCTACGTCACGCCTTGGAGGTCTGAGACCATCACTTCGAAGCTTATGAGGAGGCTGCTCAGATTGCCTATCTCGAGTAGTCCGATTCTGTTCTGATTCATAATCCTTTACAAACCTACTTTCAAATTCTATCGCGGATACTCACTTAACCAAGCGATTATATTGACACGCCATGGCAGATATGACAATTTAATTTATCAGGCGCATGGCAATCACAAGACATAGCAACTTCGGAACTGTGCATTACATGCTCGGGATCAGATGCCTGGACACTAACGAGATTCCTGCATTCGAATTACCATTTGCCATCATTCTCGTGAGCGATACCGTCAGAAGGCTACCACAGCCGCGTCCGCACATTGGAGCTCCTCGACGGATGCTCGGTCAAAAAAGAAATTCTCCATGCTTGCTCCTAAGCAGCCCGTTCTCACTAAAGAAGAGCCGACTGGCAAGCCACCGGCACCAAGACGCAGTGACGAATTTCGGAAACGGTCAACCCAGAAAACCAGCCAAGCTCAGACAGAACGTGCAGGACAAAAGCATATATAACGTTATCCGCGCGTAAGTCTGCCTTTCCGCAGATAGTATAGATTAATTTCGTGTGTTATTGCGCTCTGGCGCCCCTCGGAATTAACACACCGGACAAGCATTCGGAACACGGACTAGGCACTGTCCCATGTTATTCTCCTCATCTATATGTCAACATCTATATTATTGCAAAAGAAATCCTACTAGACTCGAAATTCATTCAGCTAGGCTGGAATTAGGCGCATCCTTGGCGGTGTTTCAGTGCGGATATCAGATTCCGAAATACTTATGTGGAAGCTTCCTTTCTCGAAAAGCAAATCGGTTGCGGATGACTTGCGAGCCTGCGCGCGACATCGGGCCATCTGCGCAGCCTGCATGCATAATGTCACGGACATACGTCGGGCCGTGGCTTGCAGTTCAGGTGCAGAATTCCGGTGTCCCTGGCGAAGCCTTCTTCACTTCTGGCAATGATGCAACTTGCTTGGTGAGTACTCATTCAGTGGTTTGATCACACTTCTCTTGGACGTGGACAGTAATGCAATTACTAAATTCAGCGCTATCAGTCGAGGCCAGCTCCCTGCAGCAACGCCAGTCTGAATTGATCGTGATTTCCAAGATGTGTGACCAACTATATTTACCGCTATCGGGCACACGGTTATTGCAAAGTTCTTGCTGACAAAAGTTTTCTGCCACTGCAGCTTGGCTATCGAGACCCGATATGTTGATCCGGGCCAAGACCGCGTGGGGACCCGCCCTCGTTTGGTTGTTCCCCTGCGTCTAGTTTTCACCATCGAGCTGCAGATATGCGTCTCCGCCTTACAAGCACGAACAAACATTATCATTATACTATTATACTTCTATATGTGATGACCCGGATTACAAGCTTTGGTATGGGTCCACAGCGAGTCAATTACCGGGGCCTATAAGGATGACTGGTGTTGCTGATATCATCCGGGCCATAATCAAGTACACTCCACAGCTCCCTGTTCTGATGTTTAGCTCCAGACAGATGAGCGGGACGTCGGACCACATCATGATATCATCAACCATCGCACTAGTCTCAATTATCCGCATCGCGTGCTCCTTACGCTTCAGACTTGGGATATTTTCTACGGATTCGTACCTTCATGCGAGACCACTTGTCATAAATTGACCCAAAAAGTCGTAAGTTCAGACAGTTGTTGAAGACGGCGTGCTTAGGATGATACACAGACACCGAATACCCATGCATTGAATCCATGTAGATACGTTCGTGAAGCTATATTAAGACTCCACAAACTTGCTCTGTTGAACCGCAGTCGCGAATTTGAGCTTCAAACACCAGACGGGTAGCTAGCGAGCTAACTTCGAGCTTCGCGAATCCGAAACCGCATGGACTTAGCGCAACAGGCTGCTTTACTTTATTTTTGGGAGGGCTCCGAAAAATCCGTACTTACCACTCTAGGAAAAGTATGCTAGCTCTGGTAACGGTCAAACTGCGAAATATAGTATCACCGCATGCACTGTTCGACCGCGCCTTAACGAAAATATCCCAACTTGGTGGGCCCACGAGCCGCCAGCCATCCATCGGCGACCAGGCCGGCGAGGTTGCACAGCAACTAACCCCTTTAGCGGCACAATCCGGCGACGCAGCATGCTGCGCTTCGCCCAGATCAAAACGGCCGCGGCCGCCACCGACCCACTTCTGGCGGGTCAGCGGCACCGCCATGGGGTCGCCTGACGGACACCACTGCATGCACTTCCCGCGGGATGGGATGGAATAGTGATACGTAGGGCTCAATTGAGACAAGCATTCGGAAACCTTCGAAACGTCGAACTGAAAAGGCGGCTTTTGAGTGCACGGTCTGTGCTGCAGGAACAATTTAAGAGTGAGCTGGCGGTGGAGATGTATTGAGGCTGGGGCTTTGAGGTAAAAATGGGACACGGCAAACGGAATCAAACTTCGGCGACAGTTAAGTTGTGTTGTTCAGTCTGCCTAGGATTTCGATTCAGCATGCATAGTATGATGCAACATGTGAACATCCTGATATCGAATTCCCAACTAAGCTCACTTTGCGACCGGATTGAAGGTGCCTTGTCGCATTTATCCAGCTGCAGCGGCAGCATGCCAGCAAGGTGTGGAGACCTTTGCATACACACATGCATCGTCATTGTACCCAGGATTTTTCTTTCCGCTCCACAGCTGTGCTATATCACAGGCCTCGGGCGCCAGGTCCCCGCCATAGCCCCAGTGCACGGCACGGGGAACACAAGCATCATTGACGTCTCTCGTTTACTTTCCATCTTGATTGGCCATATCGTAGTTTCAGATGTAGGTGGTCTTAGGGTTTCTGCCGAACGGTATGTAGCTATTGTCTCGCGATGTAGCTATTGATTTAGCAAATTACCGGCAATTACCCAGGACGTATGGTTGTGAAAATTGAACCGCTGAAGCAAGGCCTTGAGGACAGGTGTAACCGGTCAATTCGCACACGGTATAGGCACACAATAGTTCGATATCAGATTCCCATGCATTCCCTGCATGTATATATCGTATGTTATAGCCAGTTCGCCAGCCTAGCCTGTGATGGAAGCCAGTTAGCGAATGCACATGCTTTCGCATGCAAGTAGCCAGAGCTATAAGTTGATATCAGTATACATGATATAGTATCATTAGCCGGCGTTCATATACCGCCTCGGTTAGCTCGATGAGGCCTTCGAGTCGATTACTCAGGCTTTCCACTTTAACTTTGAGATGATCATTCGACATTTTAGTAGATATCATGATGCAGGAGCTTTGGTGCATCAGTCACCGTTAAGTATGGCTGAGGCCTGACAAGCTTGTTGATTTCCTGTTTGGTATGCTCCCATCACGGCCACGGCATAGTTGGTCGAGGACAATTAGACCACCTGCATTGTTTAGAAGATTAATCCGCATGCATCAAGTTAGAATCTGAAACTTAGCATACCCTCATATACCTAGGTATATTCGAATACCTACACGCTCACATATGGTATATAATAACATGTATATTGATATACCGTGTTTAGCCCTGTAGGTCGATCAAGTGGGCCATGCGGTCAGCTGGCCTGGATTAATCGACCAAGTAATTGTACGCATCGCATCGACGGTCATCGAAATATGGCGTTTGAGAATTGATCCGCGGATCCACCCAGCTGTCGATATATGCGAAACCTTTTGCATGCTGCCCTAGCTACTAACTTACTTGGTTAGCTATGGCTGAACCTGTCCACCTGCCCAAGCTGTCCAGTTGGGCTGAAAGCTTAGCAGAAGGCTCTTGCAGCTTAAAGATGCAACTCGGAACACATACGGGCAGGATATCAGTAGTGCGTCCAGCTGTCTAGCCTTCGGAGTTAAATACTGATAGTCGAGGTGATAAAGTATGCGGACGTGCCTATTCGCATACGTCTCATTGTATGCACATTGCGAATGGGTCGTCACTGCAGCCGCTTCGGATATAACAGAGCCTGAAGCTCGAGGAGGTACCTGCATTGGAGGGATACAGCTACTGATGTACCATATCAGACCGCCAGTAACTAAAATGCTCAGATACATGTGGAGTCTCGGGTCAGACGTCTAGCTCAAGTGTTTGCTGCTCTCAGTTTGAAGTTCCACCAGAACGGTCGCTAGAATCTTGCTACCTGGTAGGATTAGGTTGATGGTTTGTAGAAATTAGGAGGTGAATATTGTGTTCGAGTTGGGTTAGCCAAGTTCTTGCTTCAAAAGTGATTTTGGCTTGCGAGATTGGTGCGCGTATCAGGACACCTGCACGTTAGGAAGGCTTCCGAATTCTTGGACTTGTATCTGCGAAGTTTTGTATGTTAATAACAGACTAGTATCCTCTTACGGCCGAGAAAAACTTCTGGAGGACCAGTCATCTTAGGATGACATGATGTTCAACCTACATCTACCGTGTAAAAACGGTATCGATTTGTCAGCGGAGCATTAAATCTGCCCGAGCCCGTTTGGAAGCTTATGCGCCAGGCGATACTGAGAGTAGTTAGTCGGAATCGGTGATAACTCGCTTGTCCGACTTTGAATGACACATTCGCGAACTACAGCATACCACACGCGTATACATGTCGATATGCCTGAGTGCCGCTGTTGACGCGTGCGTCGTACAAGATATTGCATAAGGTATATCGCATATATGCATATTAGTCATACAGGTTTTGATATCATATCGTTTGATCAATAATCAGCCTTGATTGGAGAACGATCTTTCAGCCTCCTCCACGCTTACAAATGTCGGGCCGGAGCGGTAGCCGCGACGCGTTCATCGGAGCTCGCGGAGACTATGTGTTCCGAATCTAAGCTGTATATCTCAACTTTCAGAAGTTTATGGTGAGCATCTCGCGACCCGCTGACTAACTGGCTACGGTCGGCCGATAAAAATTACCCGATCGGGACGAGAAAATGCGGAGAAGACGGAGTTTAGATACAGATCTACCAGATTCAAGCGATCGCGGCGCGGACTTTAATCTCCCCGCCTGAGCTTTGAAGCTTCAACAATGACGAATCCAACCGCCGATATGCGCTTAAAACTTTGACCGAAAAGCTATAAAATGCTACCTCCAGGGCCAAAGATTTCAGGTTTAGCAGAACATACAGTACTTCCATAACTATCCAGCCTTTCTCAACAGCAATTTCCATATTCAGAAACGTCACCTCACAACACAATAAGTTAAAAATACAACATGTCGTCCTCGAACCACATAAAGAACGTCGCGCTAGTCGGGGTAAGCATTTACCGCATTAAAGCATCTTGAGGCAATTGCTTGACGGAAGCTAACATGTGTATGTTCCTTGCGATGCACAGGCCACCGGCTTCCAAGGCAAACATATCGCGGCCGAGCTTCTCAAGCGAGGGACATTCAACATCACAGCTATCACTCGTTCCAACAGCACAACCCTACCAGCCGGAATCACTCCTGCAGTTGTCGATTATAACGATCACGCCTCTATCGTCGCAGCCCTACGCGGCCAAGACGTCATCATCATCACTCTATCCGTGCGCGCCCCACCGGACACACATCAGAAGCTTGTCGACGCAGCAGCCGACGCTGGGGTCAAACTCATCGTCCCGAACGAATGGGGCTACGATGCAGAGCGCGACCCGGAATTCACCAAGAATACGATCGTTGGTGAAAAGGCCGTCAAGAACAGAGAACACATCAGAACCAAGGGCATTCCATTCATTGGCGTCAACGGCGGCTTCTGGTACGAGTTCAGCCTCGGAGGTGACGAAGCTCGCTACGGCTTCGACTTCAACAAAAACACCCTAACTATCTTCGACGAAGGTAACATCAAAATCAGTACATCGACATGGGAACGGGTCGCCCGCGGGGTAGCCGGAGTACTCAGCCTCAAGATCAATCCGGATGGCCCAGATGACAAGAGTCCTACCGTCAGCAGCTTCTACAACCAGTCCGTTTGCGTGGAGTCCTTCAATCTCAGTCAGAAAGACATGTTCGAGTCCGTTAAGCGCGTGACTGGAACCACGGACGCCGACTGGACCGTCACCCATGAAAACTCCAAGGAGCGGTATGGCCGTGCAATGGGGTTCTTGGCCGCCAACGATTTTCATTTGGGGCCGGCGGCGTCGACGGCTATGAGAGGTTTAGGAATGGCGATGTATACTTGCGCATTCTTTCCGAACAGCCCGGCGAGCATGCCTGATATAAAGAATGAGGTCCTCGGGCTACCCAAGGAGGACTTGGATGCATGCACGAAGAAAGGTATTGAGTACGGCAAGGCTGGTGGTGTCTACGGCGGCAACACTGATGCTTAAACTTGACTCTTGGAAATTACAAAAGTATTGGCGTTTGTGGGCACATGCATCATGCCTGCTTGTTTACGCGATTTGCGGGGAACCAACATGTAGGGAACTCATTCATGTAGCTACATAGGCTAGTCGAGTAGATAGAAGGGTTTTACTCAACAGGACATTTCGATATTAATCAGAGCCCCATGAGAATAAAACCCCCACGTTGATCAATTATAATTATCTCACGTTTCACTAAACTGGCGTAATGACCGTAAAAGGCTACATCCAGCGGGCCTCGGGACCAATCCAGCGGTCGGATTTGACCGATTAGTCATGCAAATGTCAACGGGTGATTGTAGCCGAGCGTCAATTGAGTTCCAGAACGCCGACATTTGTCCATTTGGCAGATTTCGGCGACGTTCCGCCTCATGTGGCTCTGGCTAGTATTCCGGATAATGATGCGCGCACGTAGTGTGATGCAATTCTGTCAACATTTCTCACCGTAGAGATGTTTCCTCGAGCTTACGTCTCAGCCTTCTCCAAAGTCGGATCCGCGGGTCGAAGTTTTAAAAATACACCTGAGATGGGTTGCGCAGTTGCTGCGCGATTTGCCAACTTGCGCGACTAAAGCAGAAATAAAACGCGAGATTCGGGAATCTCCGAACTTGTATACGAATGCGTTAAGCCTGTCCTCTTCAGCAGATAATGTGCGAATTGACCCGTTGATCCGGGATCGGCATGCCGTGCAATCGTGCTCGAGATTCAAGTGGTGCCATTCATTCATGACTCTTGTCTCGGCTTCACAAATGATATGCCGGCATATATTTGGCCCCCGTCTCGCAGGGGTAGCGCCCCGGAAGCCACGCATCCGTGATGTCTTGTGTGTCTCGGGACACAACTAACCGGGCTAGACATCCTGCCGTACTTCCGACAAATTGGCTCCAGTTGGTTACACAGAGTGCCCAGCTTGTTGGATTGATGCAATGATGGGATCGGGAACGATTGTGTTCGGTGTGATGATCGATTCGACTGTTGGATTTGGAATCTGGGTAATTAATCCTTCTTCTGCTGATGGTAACAAATATAGCGGGTAACGCATTCGGAAATTCGAATTTAAGATATAAGAATCAGGAAAACTGTTCAGATCTTTGGATGGACTGAAAAGGATTTCTTCTTTGACCATATCACTTCAATTTAGTCCAATATTGGACGTAGGGCCCTTTTAGATGGAGGGCTCGATGTCAAGTACCCAAACTAACTACTCAAGTTAAATAAAATCAAAGTCGATTCGATGATGTCCTAAGCTATCTACAGGAGAAAGAGAAGTGCCTGGTCTCGTGGGCCAGACACGCACGAAGGAAGTGCCCTAAATACATCATTTTCGCAACACATAAAACCCGGTGATTTACTTTTCCCTCACAAGGGTCCCCCTGTGTTAATGGAGCGACCTCGCGACGTCTGATAAACGCGTAAAAAGGATAATAAGAAAAAGACACACAGTGCCGAACGCCTCTTGTGCATAAATAAAGGAAATAAGATATGGGCCAATCCTCGAATATGTTCTGAGCAACCTGGCTGCATGATCTTCCGCCAACGCATCCAAATAGTCTCCATTGTAATCTGTCACTAGCAAGTCTAATTTTGACGTATTCCCGTCACAAATCCTCTTCGAAGCTGCCTCAATCTTGAATTTCCAATGTAGAACTTTGGCGCAACATATCCGGCGTGTGAAAGCTGCATGGCGCCATGGTGTGGTTGTTTGGTTCATCATTCATGTCCAGATAATCGTTGTCTTCAAGTGCAATGATCTGCATCTCGAAGCTGCCAGTGCTGCCATGGTTTGCTTTTGATAATTCAGCTAAATGTGTAGCTGTTTCTTTAAGTATCATTGCTTTCAGCCTGTATAATGTTGGCGTTCTGGATCGACCGGTCGATCCATAGAAACGCGCACGTGGAGTCGTTGCTGCAGAGCAGATTTTGGATGTGTAGTTTCAGTCCCGCAGGATGAAGCGGTCCACGCTGTGGCTGTTGCAGGTAGATTGAGAGACTAGCTGCAGATATTCGCTGTGCATGTGCTGTAGATGCATACAGGAGTTGCTTCTGGCGAATGCAGGACTCATGTTGGTGTTTTGGCCAAAGTCGTGCAGAGATCGAGATATCCGGCTTGGACATGCGATGCATTAGCGGGATGATCTGTGTTCCTTTGAAGACCATCCGGCACTGGGTCGTGTTTGTCCATCTAAGTAGCATGTTACTATATTTACAGAGACTTTGTCGTCTTTTGGTCCATCGGCAGAAAACCGTCGAAGGCCAGGAATAAACTTGGGATATAGCTTACCTTCGCCCATTCCACGCCACACCACGTGCCTTTATAGACGCACCATGGGAGCAAGCTATAGGAGAAACCACCTATCTTATATCCGTGACTATTAGCATCATCTTTGGAGAGATACGGACAAGGGCATCAAATGAAACTTCAACTTACCACTCTCCGACACAGACACACTCACTCACAACCACCCCCCCCCCCCTCCTTCGCCTCCTCCTTCTCCTCTTCCTCTTCCCCCTCGTCCCCTCCTTACTCCAGTCGTGCTCGTCGCGAACACCCAGGCCCCCAAAGTGCGTGGGAATAAAATGCGCCTTGTTGCATTTCTCCCTGCAAAATTCCACGCCCCCTTCCAAACCAACAAATACTGACCTCTTCCGCCTTTTCATACACTTGCTCCTACACACCGAAAAGGTCAATATCACCACCCTAACGGGTTCAAGGCTCTTAAACAAGTCCAGTTCCTCTGCTACCAGACATCAATCCATCAAATGGCGACTATCCGCGCACGCAACTCCACCCTCACGTCTCACCGCGGGACTTCGCTAGAAGCCGTTGGCTGCGACGCAAGGGTTCGACTGCCGGAGCCGGTCGGTCTGTCACCACGCCCCCGCTTGCCTGTACCGGCACGGCGGGGGCCGCCTCTCGCGCACGCGTCCGCTTACCCCGCCCAGCCGCTATCCTCCCCGAAGGTACTGAACGACTAGGTGAGGCTTGCATCTGCGTCTTCAGCGCTTGAGACGTGATGGTTGATTCGGAAGCGTCGAGATGAATCGACGTCCCGCTGATAGCGTCCGTTGTTCCAGTAGACATCTGCTGCTGCTGTTTTTCATGTTGCAGCTGTTCACGACGGCGACCACGTTTGGCCGATGGCCGCACGTGGCCGCCGTCGTCTTCCTCCCCGAAGTCTGCGCGCTTGCGCTTCTTCAGGCGGGAGGGAGCATCTGTACCATCTGGAACAGTGAGACTCCCGGGGATGTTATCGCTGTGTTGAACAGCTGCGGACGAACTAGTCGTCACACCCCCGGACGATCTCGAACCACGGGTCTTACCACCGGCGGTCGCAGTTTTGCGGACTCCCCTGGTGCCTGTCGGTCGGGACTGCCCTGAGACAATTGCGACGGACGGCTCAGGTTCGCCACGCTCGTTACTTCCACCGGCTGGCACCACCTCGCGGACCGCCGTCTGTCTGACGATGAAGCCTGCCGGAGCAACTCCTCGCCAGGACGGAACGGACGGATCCGGATTGACTGGTTTGAGGCGGTAACCACACAGCGCGGTGCCGCGTCGGTTCCTGTAATTTTCATACAGACCGACCTGGTGCGGTTGACCTTGCCGTGGGCGTCGACGTCGTGGCTTGTTGTCGAGAACGAGATCGTAGGTCGCGGCAGGAGTGTTGTCGATGGCTGCACGCGAACGCTGAGTCTCCGGACAGAGCGGCCGACCCTTGTGATTGTTGGCTGCAGGGCCGGCCGGGGCGGTGGTCGGTTGGTTGGGGTCTTTGGGGTCCTGGGTGGCGGCAGGCACCCGTCGACCCATCGAGCGGGTGACCATGCCGACTTTAAGAGAGGTGTCCGCAGGGCCTCCCGACGACTCGGCGTTGGCAGACTCCGTCCCCGTCCTCGCCCGCTTGGCAACAGGTGCCGTGCTGGGTTCAGACGGCTCAGGAGCCCGCCTCCGCTTTGCCGTCGGGGCTTGTTGGCTGGAGCCCTGCGGACGTTTGTTGCCTCTCTTTGATGTCATCTTTGTTCAGTACTGGATTGCACGAAGCAGTTAGATCTGATGTCTTCAATGAGGAGCGATATGCTGTGATAAAGCGGAACACAATATAGATCGACGGAAGGAGGAGTCGTTGTAGATGTAGGATGAAGGGATGTGATGGATGTGATGGATGATGAAAGTGCTTATGGGGGTGATGTAGTACATTGACCACAACAGCGGGGATGTATCGGTCGATGGAGAAGGGATGATTACAATCTTGAGGCAATGGGTGAGAATTGGTGATGAAGGTGATAGCCGTAGGTGATGCTGGGAAGCAGTGCTAGAAAGCAATGGCGATGGGCGATGAGAGAACACGGTGCCAGAAAAAAGTTGGCAGAAGAGACGGCGGAAGAGATAGCAGAAGGTAACGGCTGGAGTGGTACAGTAAAACCAGCAGTCACAAGCCACAACGACGGAAGCCAGCATCACACTCGACAAAGATGACAGCCAATGATACATCTCAAGGTAGTCACTTACCAAGTACTGAACACCGTCGCTTTTTTGTTTTGTTCGTCTTTCTAGGATCGGTTGGAGGTTGTGATTTGAAAGCTGTCGGTGGAGAGGAAAGAGAAAGAAGGAAGGGAGCAAGAGGGAGGTAGACAAGAAGTTCTATCGAAGCAACACCGTTATCACGCAACACCGCGACGCAGGACATTCAAAGCTACCATCAATTGGAGGACGTGTCAACGAACTCTTGCTCGGTCGCCATAATGATGACTGCCCTGGCCTCGAGACTATGACTGCCCGCTATTCACCATCCTCGAAACGCAAGAATCAAGACGTCCATAACAGCATCCCTCGATTCGCCTACTACATACCCGCGCATGAGCCTATACACAATACACTACCTCGAGATCGCTTCAA
The DNA here is from genome assembly GCA_020064725.1 of Drechslerella dactyloides. NCBI lineage: Eukaryota > Fungi > Ascomycota > Orbiliomycetes > Orbiliales > Orbiliaceae > Drechslerella > Drechslerella dactyloides. The sequence continues at coordinate 2,621,305 of JAGTWJ010000017.1, forward strand.
CTTACAGTCAACTGTACGTCGAGTATCCCATTAGATTTATCCACCACCTACCAACACGATGCACTCATATACCAAACACCTCTGCTGAATAAGATGCGTTGACCGCGTTGAATTCTGCGTAGCGTCGTCAAAAGCTGCCCAAAGAGGCAATTTTCTCATCCCACAAAATTTCCCCATCGAGTAGCTTTTATTTTCTAGCAGGCACGCGAAAAGTTTCCCAGTCACTCGCGAGCCAAGCTCGCCTCCATCATCACTCCACGACTTCAGCTTCACTGCCAGTCCCAATCCATCCACCAAACCATCCATTCTTTCTCCACACGAGCTGTCGAGCGGCCAGACACAACCACACTCCCTGCCGTGTTCTCGGAGCCATCACACCTTCCTTCCAACCGGCAGTCTCCGATCACCCCCGTCGTCACAATGAAGCTAGTCAGGTGAGCCATCGCACAAAATCACGAGCCCTACGCAGCCAACGACACGTACACGCGCCCAGCTAACACCCGCCGCCCGTCTGGTGCAGATTCCTCATGAAATGTGCGAACGAGACGGTCACCGTCGAACTTAAGAATGGTGCGTATCCATCCACTCCACCAACACCGATCCACTCGCGTGCCTGCTGAGCTGCGTCGATGCTAAAATCTTGCCCTCTTGCTGACGCGATTATATAGGCACAATAATCCACGGCACAATCACAACTGTGACGCCGACAATGAACACCTCTCTGCGTACCGTGCGCATGACAGTCCGCAACCGCGAACCGCAGACCCTCGACACCATCAACATTCGCGGCAGCACCATCCGCTACTTTATCCTGCCGGACGCGCTACCGCTCGACACCCTACTGATCGACGATAGCGTCAAAGCGAAGAACAAGGCGCGGAAAGAAGGGGAGAAGGATCGCGGCGGCGGCAGGGGACGAGGGCGGGGTAGAGGGCGGGGTGATAGGGGCGGACGAAGAGGGGGGAGACGTTAGACCCGCAGCTTATCCGTTGAGGCTTGTGGAGAGCGGGAGCTCTAGCGAGGAGACTATATCTACGAGAAGGGATTGTGGGAATTTTCTGTTCTACTATATTATGACGAGCCTGCAGATTAGGTATACATCATATCATTCACAAGATGCCTTGCTAGTACCCTTCCTTCATAGGTGCTATGCAAGCATAATAAGCGCTGGGAAAATGCAGTAGATTTCTGCCGTTGCAATTCGCGTATAGGCAATATAGCAGTCTATATATACAGAAACTCACACCTGCATGTGTGCATATACATCTCAGTTCTCGCCCTGGCCCTCGCCCGTGGTCTTCGCTTTACGCATCAGCTCGTACAGCTGTCCGATCTGGTCGTCTATTGCAGCATGCCCAAATCACATCAGCCTCGGTCAATATACGTCATACGCGTAGGGTACTATAACAGTGTAACAAGTGCAGCATACCGCTCATCTTCTCCAGCTTGGCTTTATCCAGCTTTGCGTCACGCCAGGTGTCACCCTCCAGATGCTGCGCGTACAGCTGCCATTCTGTCAAAAAGGCAACCTAGTTACTCGCATGTCCATAGTCACATATGTTAGCATTCCGGTTACTACTCGCACGCCATTCAGCGATCGTGAATGCATATATGTACATGTATGTGCTTATGGACAGCAGCGCAAAGGAAGAGGCAAAGAGGGATGATGTACGAAAATTGACGACGTACGATGTGTAGCGGATTCTCAATATCCCTGTGTCGCCGCCACTCGTCCCGGACATAATGGTCCCCCAGGGCGCGCGCTTCCGGCGGCAGATGCCGGCGATGGGCACGCAGGATGCGGCGGTACAGCGGGATGGGTGGCAGCAGCGCGAGGGCGTTCTTCGCTAGGATATTTGGCTGCGTAACAGGCGACGACAGCAAGCGAAGAGCCGGCCGCATGATTGCTCCCTTCCTTCCCTCCCTTCCTTCGTTCCTGGCGTCCGTCCTTCGTGCTTGTATAGGCGCTTCAGCACCGCGTGTCGATAGGCAGCGTTCCCAACTATAGCTGAGCTATACAGACGGCGAAGACTTTATACTTCTGGTGACATGTGCCGAAAGTGCGTTAGCCGACGGAAAAGCAAAACGGGCATGCAACCCAATCAAGCGACCTGCGGCAGGACTCCTCGGACAGCAGCTGTCCACACCGATGATGTTAGCATGCGACGGAGATCGTGGGGTTGGGCTGCTGCTACGACTCACTTGGTGCCACCGGCAACTAGACGCCCGGGATTGTGATAGCGCGTGCTCTGGCATTCCTGGTCGTGATGGTGAGGTGTGAGAGAGGTCGATATCACGTCCACGCTGAGTGGAGCAGCCCAACACAGCCAGCTAGCCAGCACATCCGCCGGCCGCCTGCAGCTGCCTCCGCCTCTTCTCCCTCACTTCTCTTCCTCACCTGCTAGCTTCATCCTACTCCTTCCTTCATTCACACTTCACCATCTACATCGCCATCTACTGATACTGCTGCTGCTGCTGTCCATATCTGTAGCGCAGACAGCTGTTACTCCTACGAGCCGCGGCAGATAGGTAACTACCGCCCGGACAAACAGCTGCGAGGCCGGAATACACCCTACCACCCGCCAGACGAACGAAAATAGCCCCTCTTATACCCCTCGCATCACCAAGCCTCCAGCTCTCCGTCAAGCACATGCTCCAAAAGAGACCACCGAACACCCGGTTCTACAAACTCTGACGCCTCCAACCTCTCGTAGAGCCCCAGCACGAGACCAGAATCAATACATATCTACGTTATAACTAGCTCATCACATACCTTCGTACATCTCACCCTCACAAACGAACTCGCGTGAGTGCGAACGATCGAACGAACAGACAGACAGGCAGGCAGACAGGCAGCGAACGATCGAACGAACACTACGATAAAATGTCCTACCCTTCAGACCTCTTCCGTGCGATCTTCACGCCCGGCGCCCCGCCCGCGCTGCTCCTCGCCACCAACGTCTCCTTCGCCTGCCTACAAGTCACCCTCCTAGCCATGCTCTTCATCACAACATCCATCCACTTCGTCTTCCTCTCGCTCCTGTGCGCCGGCGTCTGGGGCGGCATCAACTGGTTCGTCCACGAGGTCGCAGCCCTACAGCGTATCGAGCGGCAGGCCGACGAGATCCGCCGCGTGCAAGCCGAGCTGAACAAAGACGCCGCCAGTTCCCGGGAGCTGGACGACACGGAGGAGGAGAGCGAAAGCGACAACGTATTACTAGATACCGCGCAAAGTACCGCAGTACAGTTCGGCGAGGAGTCGGCGCCGGCGGCTAGCAGACGGAGACTGGATCAGGACGACGAGGAGGAGGATGACTTTGAGAAAGTCGAGAAGGAGGACGGGTACGAGACCGAGGGTCGGGGCCGGAAGATGAAATAGACGTCCGGCGCGCGAACGAGTGTGGTTCTGTGTACTTTGTGTACTTGTTTACACACGCCGCACTCGCACGGCATCAGGCACACGTTATGTTTCGATTTCTTCTACGGGCTGCCACAGGGTATAGATAGATAGAAGGGGTAGGAATACAAGGCAGATATGTATGTCTAAGACTATTTTCCGACCAGCTGGCAAGCTCGGTCGGTGGCGGTCACTGTTGCTTAAATTCCGCCCCTAAGTACTGGGCGTTATCCGGCTGGGCTTTTCTCAGATCGATCCGAATCTTGATCGATCGATCGATTGCCGATGGCTGAAACATGGGGGGTTTCGTTTTCCCTCACTATATCTACCCCATTCAGAACAGTAAGTCGGTTGAGCAGACGGTCTATATTTCGCATTCTATATTCTATTTCAGGATACAGTAGGTCTGGTGTGTATGCATGTCGACTAGGCCTGTTTTACTCGGCTTTCGATTGGTGGGTCTTCATTAGATGCAATGTTACCCCTAGATCTATGTGGAATTGGTAAAGATAGAAATCGATACATTTACACATCGATATTCTTAAGTAAGACTATCCAGCGATTGATTTCAATATCAAACGCCCGTACTATGCTCGTCTGAATATTTTATTTAATTATTTCTATTTGATAATTCAAACAATGTTTCAAAAGCCGAGTTCTCCATATATATGCGCGAGCAGATAGAGAATATTTGTTTCAATTGATCAATTGATTGGGGCGCCAACAGCCTGGCCACAGGCATAGAACTGTATACACACGTGGAATCGAATCGGTACTATATACGCGGATATAGTTATATAATATATATGGTATTCTTATTTCTTTCAGTTCCCATCCTGATAATTCTCCTCCTTGTAGCCGCAGAGTCCGAATAAGAACGCAGTACTCGAGTACTCCATATATTGATGTAAATAGAAAAATGAAAAAAGGTATTCAAATGGTATCCAAACAAAAGCCAGTATAGGAAACAAGAGATTAACGCCGCGTCAAAATGATGGTGGTGTGATGTCTTGGTAACCAATCAATCGTCTAACCAGACGTCAACAATAGAAATTATATCGTAGAAAAGTCATGAAATGAACCGATACACGCATAGATGCGTGTATGTATACCGGCGTGTTCCGCGGACGTACCGCCACAGCCTGTGTTCTATGGAGATTTACCCCGCCACTCGCTCGTTCACTAGTTTCCAGCGAGCTGTGGTGTCGTCGTTCGGGCGACCACAATATCGAACTCCTCCCCGCCGACATGCTTGTGCGAGAACCCAGGCATCTTGCTCACCCGGCTGCTTAAGAATCGCATCACCCCGTCCGCCGGCTCGTCCTTCGTAATCATCTCGAGGATGTCCTTTTCCGTCAGTTCGTAAAAGTCCATCATGTCGCCAATGATGTATGAGTTGGCCTCTTTCGGGTGGGGTTGCTCAAACGACGCGGTCAGCTGCGGCAGCTTGGTGTGGCCCTTAGCTTCTTTCGCATTTGGGAGAGCGATTTCGACGCGCAGGCAGAACTTCCACAAGCCGTCCGGATGCTCGTTCAGCCCGAGGCCAAGGATCGTGAGCGTGTAGTAGAAAGATTTACGCTTGTCGTTGGCGACGAGGAAGTTGTCTAGGGCGACGTATGTGCTTGGCTTTAGGCCACCACGGGTCCACAGACCGCTATCCGAGAGAATATTAGTCAGCAATTTGCCCTGCTCTGCCAATGATGACTCGATGGAAGCGGGGGATGTGCGGATGCTAATTTTAACAAGCGCAATTTTGTGAATGATTATATGGGGGCGGGGAGGTGGGTTTGCGTTTCAGGGCATCGGGGTTCGGAGAACTCGGTTCGGACATACCTGTGCGGCAACAGCACGGGCTCGGGTCTTTCCGCCTTGAGGACTGCCTGCTTGGCGGGCGGGTGGGTTATGATACCAGCTTGTGTCGGTCCTGCCGTTCTGATTTCAATGTGGGTGACCCGCGGCCGCGGCGGTAGTGTCGACGTCGATGCGGCGAGGCCTCGAACTTCATTGTATATCTGAGCCAGCGGGAAGGCGTGCACAGACAGGGATAGCGAAAGGAGCGTGTTGGCGACGACGAAGAAGGCCGCTCGGCTGTGCGAAAGCATGTTGGGCAAAGCAAAGGATGGAAATGAAAACAAGGCAAAAGGACTGTGAATTGACGACGACGAACGACGACAAAGAGCAATTAATAACAGCCGACGATGTATAATAAAACGGACAAAAAGAAAAGGACCGTCTGAATTGAACTGAAAGCGGACTCCACTATCTCTTTAAGGCGGAGTAAGGGCCTTTGCTCGATAAGAGGAACAGCACGCTGGTGGAGGAAGGAACCTGCCCACGATACCAAGGAGGGAGGGCACCGTTTTTATGGCAACCGCAGTCTGGGCTTCTTCGGTTCCCTCGCTTTTCGTGCCCAGCACCCCGCGGACACTAAATCGCCACGGTCTGGAGCCCAGAGTGGTCACTTTCCACTACTCGCGGGCGGAGGAGGAACGAACAGTCAGTCGATCAGGCCCAATGGCCGAAACTTCGTCGACCAAAACGCACTGGTGAATCCTGTTCCCTGCAGGGCGCCCTTGTTGCAGGGGGCCTGCGGCGTGAGAAAAAAAAGAACAGAGGACAGAAGTCTTCGGCGCTGCTACCCTTGTCTTGTCCTCCGTGTCTCTTGTCTCTCAGAGCTCAATCCGGTGCTGGGGCTGAGGGTTGTTTCGGGCCCGCTGGCTCCCCTCACTAGTTCCGCTGGAAGGGATGGCTGTAAGGCTGCAACCTCTGCAACTTTGGTTGTCCAACCCGTCGAGATATCCGAGCGCTTCAGGCCGCTAGTTGGTGTTAATATCGTCAGAGCACATGAAGCCCGTAGGAGCATGCACAAAGAGGCCAAAACCTGTAGCCATGGCGGCTCCTTTATACTGACTTTTCGGGCAATATCGACGCCCGAGATGCCAGCCTCTTCCGCGAAACCAAGGGCAAGAATGAGTTCTCAAATTTCCAAACCAGCAGCGATTTTCGTTCGCCTGATCGCTGCCACACCCAAGCTTGAGACTAGCAATGGGCGCGCGCCCGTTCTTTCAATCACGTCCCATCCGACCGATATTCATTCCTCCCTCGGTATCCTGCAACCCCCTGCAAAGGAGCATTCAAGCTTTTCGCCGTTGCACCGCATTGAGGACAGAAAAGCCACGGATCCCAACGTTAACCGTTAGTCGAGCTAGCTCGAGGGTTGTAAGAAAATGCCCGCGCGGAAAGGACGTTGGAGGAACGTTAACAGTATGGATAGTATGTGTGTACCCATGCCCTGTATGCCCGCTGGCGGGCGGGCAGCGAGGCAGGTCATCGCATTGAGGACTGACTTGGATTGCAGATGTTTGTCCCCAGATGCTTTTCCCGTTTCCGACTGCTGCTTTGAGCAGCACGCCAGAAACTTCGCCACGGGCGACATGCTCGCTTCACCACGCGCACGTTAGGATTCTGTGGATCGTCAGGACTTCGATTGGAGACCTCCGCTATATCTTCCACCGGTATGCTATATCGGCACTTTTGCCTCTTGTCTCTCCTTCCCTTGGTTCTCATCCGCTTCCGGAGAAATCGAGTTGTGTTAGCCCTGAACTAAGAATAACAAGCTTTGGATACCGTCCGGGGAGCGGTGGGAATCCTTCTGCTCCCGTGGGTGGAATTGAGCAGGAGCGGTAATCGCCTGGTATGGATATGTCCTGTACATGGAATGTAAGAGTACATACGGCCGTTGTTCCCATCGCAGAAGGTTCCATTGAAGACCTCGCAGCCTCGATCAGGCCCTAAAAAAGGCTGCGTGGCATGCTGATTAGACCCTGCTGGAACTCAGCGGTGGCCGCGTGAAGCAGCTATTTGTTAGCCTCGTATCCGCGGGGCTTCCTTTGAACCAGCCTACCGGTCGACTTTTCTTCCTTCCTGTTGGGTACCTGCTCGCATGGGCTGTTGGATTTGTACGAGACCAGATTTAATTTGTGATGTCGCTGAGCTTTTGCAGTTTTGTTGGTGTCGAGATTACCATGCCCATGGCCATGGAGTCAGAATCGTTCGATGCGGACCGTCTCGGCGCCCGGGCTGCTGTTGGAGACAACACACCTCGGTCCACACAAGTCAACCGCCGACATCTGTGTCCTCAAGTTCAGTTGGACAAACTGCTAAAGAAGCGCTCGAGTAACAGCCATGGCGGCGCGTCGAACGTAACAGCCGGCCTACAGATACTCGCTTGGTACTTGCTACACGCTGGTTGCTGGCCTGCCGACCCACTTATGCAAGCCCGGCCAGCCAGCGTCCTGCCCGGCGGGATTTTCACGAGTTTCAAGCTTTTTGATTAATGTTACATCCGGCCAGCTCGTACGTAAATCCCGCGCGGGGCGTCCGGCGCCCACCAACTCGTAACTCGGTACATCTATACTTGTAAGTAAGCATGCTTACATGAGTGCTTACTCAATTAATAACGAGGTCTACGTATGCCATTTGATAGGGCAATCTCGAAATCGCATGATCAGGTAAAGCATTGATCAACTGAAAGCTTAAAAAAATCAAATCGGCAGAACACACGCCACTATGCAATATGTTCCGCAACTTTGAGCACCTTAACGTTACATCGATAATCAATGTTCCTAGCCACGCTCCATGGATCCAAGACTAGACTGGTCAACAATTCAGGGCTTATGGGTACAAGTATCAACAAGGAGGAATGAAAGAGTGCAGTTTGCAACGTTTGCAAGACCGCGTATATATACACATTAAAAGGCCCAAGAACGTTCGCACTTTGAACAAGAAAACAGGACACCAAGCTAGGGACGATCACCCTATATAGATGTGTTATCGTTGTAATACATCGCTTGAGAGTGTACCTCCTGGCCGGTATTGCCTAGGCTCCAGCCCAATCTGATGCTGATAAACTGCATTAAATGCGCTGCAATCTGCAAGTAACCAAGCAAAAGTGTTAGCAGCCGCAGGTGCAACTCGCAGGCGATTACAAACAGCCGGTGTTATATGTTAGGGATCGCCTATGCAGACGCATGGAGAGGCAGGGAGGCAATGCAAGGGAGCGGGGGCAAGCTGAACTCTTACCTTGATGTAGCCGACATCGGTGGGGTGTCCTTTGGGGTTAATGTCGCCAAACTGCAGAATGCCGGTCGTATCGAAGTAATAGACATTGTTATTCCCGCCATTCCGGAAGTAGTTGACGGCGTTTTGGATCGCTGTCTGGTACCTGTTGGGATTTTGGCGGTACGTATTTCCTAGTGGCCAATGACTGTCAGCCGGTCGTTGCAGGTACTATACGAAGAACTTTTACAGTGTCGCAATATATCAACCGGTAACTCCCGGCACAGCGGTTTTTCTCTCTTCTCCTCCGAGATGAGACATCTCGGAATTCCCAATGCATTCCGAAGGGATTGTATCTCCACTCACCGGACCTGGTGTACCCATTCCAGAATTGGACCGCAATTATTTGCGCCCTCGGGTACTTGCTTCTGACATCGTTTATAAGTTGGATGTAATTCTGCTGAAAGGTGCTCTCTGGGACGGCCGTGGTCCCCTGCTTGTAGTTTATGTCGTTGGTACCCAGATTTATAATCTGCACTCGAATTCCAGACCATCAGCCACCAAATCAAGTATAAGATATGACAGCATAAAGGGTACTGATATATACACACCACAAGGTCGGCGGGTTGGGTTGTAGTAAAATTCCACGGAGCAGGGTTTGACCCATACACCTGCTGCGCGCGCACGCCGCTATCGCTAGCTTGCTGCCACTGGAAGAGCTGCCCGCGCGTACTGCCATAACATAGCTTGTCTGTCAAGCAGATACCCGTATCTGCATGTGAACGGCAAAGAAAATGCCCGGCATTAGTGAAATCCTGTCCGTCAAGAGCTCACCCGCACATTTCTAAGGCTGGCGTCAATAAACTTACATGCAACCAGTGAGTATTCGACATTGCCGAGTCCCTCACAGAGACTCCATCCAATACCGCTCATCGCTTCGTATGTGCCGGTATAGCCCACTGTCAGAGAGTCGCCAATCATCTCAATCTTGCGAGAGTAATTGGGGACGCTGGATATAGCGAAGCCGGCGGCGACGTGGACGGCCTTCATTTGCACGCCAAGTGCCCAGTTTGTGACACTATTCACCTTTTGTCAGAACGCGGCTCTATGTCTGACAATATATTATATTTGAACTCAAGCTTGTGTGACAAGACCAAGCGTGCCAGATCAAGCATCAATTCGGAAAGTGGGGGACACGCGTCCGCGTCCGAGCTCCGCGGCGCTTCTTAAATGTACGTACTGGAATTCAAAGATAGTTTCCTGTCCGGCCTGTAATCCTTGAGTGGTCTCGCTGACGAACTGGTATGACCGATTGGCCGTCACGTTTGCAAAGTTCCATGGAAGACCCGATACTCCTGTTGGAGGGATTGAGACATTAGCGCAAGACCTAGAGTTACACAAGCCCGCATCCTATCACCAACACACGTCCTGCGATAACCGGTAATTCTCTTCCATTTTTGATCGTTTTGTTGGACGAAAATCTCTCCTTCAAAAACCATTCTCAGGGAAGAAAGCTTACTCCAGGATAATAGGACATTGTTGGACGTATTCTCCCCGAACGTAATTGCGACCTTGCTCCCTGTATACCGAAACTTCACACCAGGCGCTGCCCACCACGAAATTCTCCGGCTGCACCACCGTCCCTTGTACCCGATCTCAGGGGCACTGGCGTCGTAGGTCCTCCAGCCCACGTCGGTGGTCTTGATAGGTGTTGGGAGGGCGGTCGCTTGGCCGGTTGGAGGGTAAGGGTTGAGACGTTTTTGGCCGTTTTCCCAAATAGTTGCGACCGCAGGGGCGACACACGCGAGCGCAGAAACCAGGTAGAGCAGTCGCATCTTGGAATTTTGGCGCGAAATTCTTCGATAGGCGAGCAAGAAAACAGAAGACCGAAATGCACAACCTGCGATGTGAAGATCGAAACTTCAGCACCTGCGCGCGTTAACAATAAATACTGATAGGTCGAGGAGACTGCGAGTAAGTGCCAAGTATTATATAATATAATATGTATCCTCAGGGTTCATATCCGGCGATTTAGTTTCAGCAAAATTAAATGAAACCAAACAATGCTCTTGAACTTCCCGCGGATATAATTGCGATCTCAACAACCGTTATTCAGACGACTTAGCTTCTTCTTCTGTCTGACGAGTACTTGTAACCCTAGTGCGAATCTTTCTCACTAGCTGGAACGGGCAGTAAATATAGGTATAACCAGATATTAGCCACAGGCCAAGGATATTGCGGGCCGATGATCGACATACCGGGCGCCAATATACCAGACAATGCCCCTCTTGGTCACCCGCCGCGTGTTGGTACCTGGTGAAGCGAACGGCCACGAGGCTGATATCCCGTCGATGCTATCTCGCGCGTGGGCGTCTGCTGATACTACCGACTGCATCGGCGATGATGTGAGGGTGGCAGGGGTCGATCCAGACACTAAGTACTTATAGATGTCGTCTGGTCATGCGGCAGGCACATGTCGGCGCCGAAAAAACACCATTTCGCCGAACCATCACGCGGACTTTTATATTAATATATATATTATAGGGCGTCGATGTTCTATAGGATTCTCCAAAAACGACAATACGCAACTTGCCTAGTCCCGTAGACCTGGCCTCAATTTTCCAGACTCGTTTAGACATCCAAGAGCTGCCCTGAAGTTCTGCGAATTGTTGTTCAGAGAAAAATCATCGCTTAGAATCATCATGCGTGTCCAATTGGATTCGAAAGGGGGAAACAACTTTTATGCATTATAGGATAACAATGCGGCAGGGCCGATCGTGCATACAGATCCATGGATATGCATGCACTCCGGTCCATTTCTATAACCTTATCAGCTTCACGAATGTGCCCAAGTCCGGAAAGTGGTGCTATGATCCCGATCTCATATCCTCGAACTGCCTCCACATGCTGCCGCAACTGATCGTCTACAAATCTTGGCGCCTTGTATCCGAGGGCTTGGTCCTGGGCAGCCAGCACTCTAGGCAAGATGCATCAACTCATTCGAAATTACTTATCTACTAGTAGCACCAGATGTTTATCGCGAGTCGTATGAATATCCAAATATTTAAATTCCACCCAATTAAGCTTGTTACAGATTAAGCGAATCCAGAAGCAAATAATGATAACGTAAAATCGCACTGCGTGCCTGCCGATCACGTAGCGAATCGTATCTTATTATTAAGTACGTGCATTATATTACTCAGGGTTCATGCGCCATGCGGACATTGAAGTATACTATAGTAGAATGTATGGTGGACCGAGAGCCGAGAAACTTAGCTTATCGGGACGTTTCAACATTCAGCGCATGCTCGAACGTTCGAGAATTGGGACTTTGGCGTTGTGGCTTGGTCTCGTAAACCAAACCCTCCCTTTTACACGTTTAGCTTACGTTTTGATGAAGTAGATTACTTATGATATGATCTGCGCGCCCACATATGCATGCATGCGTGGAAAATACACACTATAGACGTGCCGCATTACCTGGTACCTTGCATAACTGGACTTCCCGAACAGTGGGGCGTTTCGGTCGACTCGCTCGAACCCGTTCGTACGAAAAGCCGTATTTTTGGAGTCGGCCTAAATACGAGCCCTAGTGGGATGCTGAGTACGAGACTTATTATTAATTGGTCCCGACGGATATAGATATCGCGAGCCTTTCAATTAATCTCAACGCCCTTCCGTGTAAGTCTACCTCTCTTATTCTAGCATAGAGGTTTCGGAGTCATTAATATTATATTGGTCACGAAACAGTCAGAATACTGACCGTATATGGTCAAGATACCCCTTGGCTAGGTAGCTAACGTATAAGACGATCGTGAGAGACGTTACTATATCGTATGGAAATCAAGATTGCGGAAATTGCTAGCAGACATGGAGAAGCTGTGCCACCCGGGGAAATTCGATATTCCTCATCCGATTTCCATTGCAAGTCATCAGAATGGCTATAGGAGTGTCGTTATATCCGAATTAGGACATAGATGTGATTATATGATAATCCTATCCACTATGATATTTGAAAGCATGTGAACGTCTGCCTGTAGTTCCGGACAGAGTGAACGCCCTGCAGGCCATGCATGCCAGGTATACGGGACGCTGTGACGAAGATCTCTACGTTATCTCTATCTACTAATGTATACCATCTTTAGAATGTACACCGTGCGAGGCACATTAATGCGTTGCGTGCAATAACAAAGTATGATATGTCATCCTACACAGTCAAGGCTAGCTAGCTACATGACACTGCTGACGACGGACTCCGACCATCGCCGTTATGCTATTATATATTACCTATACACAACCACCTTATTATATCGTCCGTCGCAACATCAATTGTTACACTGATCCATCTGCTCAATCATAGGCACCTAAGTGCATAGGCGATCTACAGATGGAAATGGTGGTGATGATGGTCTTTTCTACCAACCTCCACACTTCGTCTTCTGTGGTCGCAATGGAGGCATTCTTCATGCTCGGTCTCGGGTTTCGCGCGTTTACAGTTCATGTAGCCGTCGTTAATGGGCGCGTATCCGCAGCCTGCGCGTTCGCGCTGGTGCACACTTTCGTGGAAAACGGCGTTGGCAGGTATGTCGCGAGTAAAGCCGAGGTTTGGCGGCCAGTGCCTGGGGACCCAGCGGCCGAATTCGAGTTCCAGGCGTGTGAATACAGGCAGGACCTCTATAGAACAACCGTCTGGTCAGCTTGAATCTTCCGCACAGAACACGCATGCATTCTAGAAGTTTACGTACCGATAATCCACCAGCTAACGACGCCCATATGTGTCCATCCTCGGTTGAACTTGAGCGCGTCGTGAATCTTTGCGACCCCGACTTCGTTCTTCGCCGCCTTGAACACTTTCTCCACCTCGTCCATCTTCCATGGTAGCCGATCGGGGCTCGTCCGCCCTACACACTTATCTTCGATCTCGAGTACTTCCTCCATCATCCAGGCCAGCGCAATGTCGCTGATGTTCGGCACTCCTTCCTCGGGCGTCCATCCGCCACCAATGTCCGCGTGGTTCCCCGGGAACCACACCTCCTTCACATCGTGTTCTTCTGGCCGCCACCCCTGCATCTGCGCGTAGAGGCTCGGCTTGAATTTGAGGCGTCGTTCATCGATCGCCACCGCGTGCCGGACGTGGTCTGCCGCTGGCTGCTGCGTCTCCGGAAAGCTGCGGCGTAACAGCGGCAGCTCGAAGCGACCGACCGAGTTGACGGTGTCGTAGAGACCAAGGATGTGCACCTTGACACCTGTCCGGCAGAATGTCTCCTTGAAATGTGTCATATGCTTGCGGATTGAGTTTGCATTGTGGGTTTTCATCCGGCGCAGACGCTCGAACTTTGCGAATGACTTGTAGGCGAAGGGGACCATTTCTTCATTACCGCGAGAGAGAAGGCCGACGTACATGACCATCTGGGTCAAGAAGCGGGCAGTATATGCGCCGCGGGAAAAGCCTGGTTACAATCGACGTGGTGACATGTTAGCGGATTAATCGCTTGAGTGGTCAGGTTGAGTGCGCGTCGATGTCAATGAGGTCGTGAACAACTGAGGAGGGACTCACCGAAGATGTAGATCTTGTCGCCAGGGCTGTAGTAGCGCATGATAAACTGGTATCCTTGAATGACATGATGGTCAAAGCTAGTACCGACGGCTTGATCAACGGACTGGTCGATAAAACGCTTTATCTTGGAGAACGGGCCCGGTGCGAAATCGTGCTCGCCGGCAACGTATGTTCCAATACCGGCTAAGGCAATGCCACTGTTAGACCGCGAGATCTTGATCGGGAAAATAGGGATGCCTGAGCTTACGTTGGTAGTAGAGGTAGATTTGGGGGTCGTGTTTGTCAAGCATTTGATACCTATGCCCAGTGTCAATATTCAAGGTTTATAAGCCGCCTTTAGCTAATAAGGTCGCAGCTTAGTAGCTTGAGAAGCCCATAGTGGTGAGAGCTTACATTTTGATAATATTTGTATCCTGAATTATTAGGGTTAGCACAATATTTCCTATATAAGCGGCTTGTTGTGAACCTACAGAAGTATTCCCTTTGAATTTATTGCCCGTCCCATCAAAGAACAAAACGAGCTTCTTCGGCCGGACCTGGATCTCAGTAATCCCAGCATCTTTGTACGGCAGCGGATCGAGCTCAAGGTCAAAGCTGTCCTTCGTCATCGCGGACATTATTGTCGACGACTTGCGCATTCGACCCGGCCCGGGAGGGCTGTCACGCTCGGTATTGCCGCTCAGTGGCGACTTTTCATTGAATTGCGAACCATCCGCGACAGAGGTGTCTATATGAGGCCGTGGCGGTGTTGCTTTCGCTTCCGGTATCGATGACAGCGAGGTCCCGTTTCCTGGCGACATTGGAGCTGATTCTTTCTCCGTTATGGTGTTTGGGTCTCGACCTGCTGTTGGGTATGCATCTGGGTCGCTGGACCAGACGCCCGGCTTACTTATATCTGCCATTTTTAAATCGAGCGAAAAATGTCCCCGTGTGATATCGAAGTTTAAACGCCTAGGATGCTCGGGTCGGCAATCGAAATCGATCTCTGCAAAGTGGTCAGGGTAGGGGTGAATATATTTCTGGCAGGTCCCGTCAACTTAAAAGTTCCACGGTAGGGATAGTCCTATCGGGTGCATGCGAGATTCGCCCAAGTGTATACTGCTCTGGTGAGCTGAAGGGAAAAAAATCAGGAAAATGCAAAATTATAAAATGCGAACTAGATGTTTAAAGCGGAGAAACCAGAATAGGCAGCCTCTTCTTCCTTACTTCACCACATGTCGCATCGCGCGCCCTGAGCACAGGAGATTGCCTCTTTATATTAGTACCAATGGGCCGCTATTCTCCTCAGTTCGAATGCGCCAGTGCAGACGCGCCAAGCTGGAATAGGTATGCGCCTGGTAGATCGTCGACAAAGTGAGGAATGGAGAAGAGGCATAGCTGGTCGGACGGCACTTACACATGGTGCATGTCCATCGTCACTGCAACCCAGTCGGGCCGGAAGATATCGATTCCTGGCGAATCAAAGTGGGTCATCTATCGTGCCTGGGTGCGATCAGGCAGATCGTGGCTCTTTGGCCGTGATATATTTTGGTGCAACGTGCTCGATTTGGCAACTAGTTACTAATTCATGGCCTTGAAAGCAGCTGAAGATCGTACAGGATGCGGATGCTTTTGCTGCACTGCACTGCACGAGCTTGAGAGCTGAGCTGAAGAGTGCGGGCGGATGTGTCAATTGTGATGCCGTATGGTGCCTAGTTTTCTGGCACAAGAGGCATTCTGACCGTCGCCCCCATGCATAAAATGGCGCTAACTTCAGGGCTAGGCAATCGTAGTGTTCCAAGATCGTCATGCCGGCCGGACAGGATTTTGATTCAGGTTAGGACGGGTCGACTGAAGTGGAGGTGTACCCGATGTTCATTTGCAGCAAAAAATGCAAGGCCTCAAGAAACGCCAGAAGACGTCACATTCCGGTGGGACGTTAGACAAATAAGGTTAAGGCTTCGGCCGTGCCGGAACGTTTTTGTTTCTGGATAGCATGCTAAAGGGCATGTGAAATGTGCAGAGGTATCGATATCCTGAGTCGACACGCATTCGTAAAACGTGACTTTCTAGCCCGTCGTTTCAGTAACGTCTTGGATATTGTAACGGAGATTTATTTAACATTCGGAAGCGGGAGGGGTTTTCGTTCGGTAATCTAGGATGGCAGCGATCGATTCGAATCGATTCAATCAAGACAGACGGCGTCCAACAAGCACAATTAATCAGGGAGGCCGGCGAGACAAGGGTTGAAAACAAGGAAGCCCAGCCCTTCACCAGGACGGCAGGCGGCACACTCCTTGCCTTTCCGGGCCGAGTAATATCAGACCGAGTTAAAGCGATCTCGCTTGGGCCGCCACCCCATGATTCCATTGGCTTGCTGCAGTCTTTGGCATATATTGAGTTGGCAGGTTCTTTCGAGGAGTTCCGCTCGGAGTCTCAAGTCTCGCCTTCGGGTAGGATGCGAATTAGAATTCCGGAGCAGCCAAGTGGAGTCCTCTCTGACGGGATGGAGCGCAACTGCGAGATCCTCTGTCGGTATGTCGTCAGGCAGCCGGATGCCGGCTTTCTTACATATCAGTCCGAAGCTTTGGTTTCGAGTTGGTGGATTTGTCTCGCAAGCCAGACGCCTTCTTGCAAGATCTGGGTGGGTGTGAATCGAGAGCATTCTGCTAGCACGGCTTGTAGAATTTTCTCACTGGCTGCAACCGTTGTTTTTAGACCAGTTTGAAGACGCTAAGGAACTTGGATGGCCCGCAGATGCCCAAGCAGCTGAGGCTAGAGCAGTCGCAGTCGGATAGCTTCCGCTTGCCTCTCAGGCCTTTGAACAAGGAGCTTAGAGGAATGGCGCACGTGCTGGTGGGACAGATGTTTTACAACATGTGGCGGCTGTAGCAACACAGTTAGTGTGGCTGGTGTTGCATTATGCGGCGCTAGATCTAGACGCGCTTCATGACTGCTAAACAACTAGTCTCGAGGCCAGACTTGCCTGGTACTAAAACAACCTTCCACAATACACAGCGAATAACCTGGAATTCTCATCACCAGACTATCTCCTAACTGTACTACCATTCCGGATCGATAATATCTCAAGAAAACCGAGGTAGAAAGACCCCTACTAGCTACTTCGGAAACACCAACATACACAGCATGGCGGCAAGCCAGTCACCTGCCGAAAGCCTCGACCCCCAACTCGCCCAAACAAGCAATGGTTCTTCAAATGCCCCTGCTGTTGATACGGGGGGCGATGCTTCGGTATCACCGATAGAATCCGGGAATCTTCAGGAACTTCCTGCCAATATCCCGGAGACTACTCCTTCCGACGCCCCAGAGACCGCTCCTGCCAGTGCCCCTGAGGCTACTCCTGCAGTAGTGGCGAGCTTGACGGAGGATAGCATCCCCGAGACTACTCCTGCCAATGACCCAGAGACTACTCCTACAAAAGACTTGAGTTTGGAGGAGAGGAACGCCATCGAGGCTGCTGCTCGAAAAGAGGCTGCTGCTCGAAAAGCAGCATTGCTTCGACAAAAATACAGCAGGCCGCTTGACCCAACGAAATATCTAGACCCGATCGGCTCGTTCCATCCTCGATTCCCAAAAACTGGCCACCATGAGCGCTGCCGAAAGCGCATCCGCGGCTCGCACGAGAGTGTCCTGCTATTCGACACTATGCATGCTCGCTATGTCTTTGAGAACGACTACTTTCCGATTTTCTACGTCCGCTTCAACGACTTCTTCAATCCCGGCGAGAATCTCAAGAGTACTAGAGTCAAAGATGCAAAAGTCGACGAGAATGGCATCAAATTCATGATGATGTATGGGCTTGCCACTACTATCGAGGCTGATTGGTGGATTAAAGTCAATGGAAAATTGATCGCTCAGATTCACTACATTACTGAGGGACCACTCCAAGGATTTTGTCGTATCCCATTCAAGGCCATTGGTGAGCATCTCCAGTCTATAGAATTTATACAGCTTGGAAGAGCTGCGAAATTCTTGGTTACTGATTTGTATGTGCATAGATACCTGGAGGGAGGAAGAGGACCAGATCGTTGGCTATCCTCGCGATCCATATAAACGGGTCGATGTCCATCAATGCTATCGAACCATCCAGTTCAAGATTGACGATCACGTCTTCCAATCTAACCAGGCTGTTGCTGTGTTCCAGGTTGGGTTTCCCGCCCGCTTCTACTTTGGCCACGACATTCTCAAGCTCAAAAAACCCCTGACGGGACGAAAGATGCCAAACGTACATGCAAAGAAGAACGGGAAGAGGATTGTCTGTCCGTACAAGGGCGAAGGAGAGTATGTCTTCCCTCTGAACCGTGCTCCCAGCTTGTCTTGTGCTATCGACAGATGTCGGACATATCGGCTAAGGTATTCTGTGCTGCAGGTACTACAACTTGGAGATCGGTGGCAAGGAATATGAAAACATCATGTGGGCTTATGACAGACCAAACGCTGAGGTCGCCATCATCAAAAACAGATTTTGCTTCAGCACTCGACACCAAAACGTAAGCCCCGTATACTTCGTCGCATAAATGCTTGACTGGTTGCGCGAATGTGGATTAACATACTTGACTGTGGCTATGTCTAGATCTCTTCTTTCAGGATCGAAGGTGCAAGTCAGAAACTGCCTCCGATCCCTGCTGATCATGGCATGACTATGGAGGAACGCGAGATGTTCAACAACGATACTTGAGCACGTGCTTAGAGCCTCCATCTATCATTTTCGATTCTTAGAGTAATGATTGTGACCCCTGCTTATATGCGATCACGCATATCTATAGGGAGGTTGCGTGTAATGGCCCGGGCCAGTCCTATTACCGTGTCCACATGCATGTACTAATAATATCTCTTATCGTGGTGGCTTATGTGCTTTAAGGCAATGCAAGAGAAATTGTTCCGACCCCTCGCAGGGTCGGATTCCAACTTCCTCCTTCGCGGGTCTACCCGCAAACTCAAAGTCACAAACGCCCTCAATAGGAAAGCGACAAACGAGATCAGCTACCAACTGATGTGAACTTCGTCGGTGTGACCAACTGGGTTGTCGCACAAGGTTCAACCAACACAGAGAGATTCCAACACGAGACGTTTGCCTCAGAGTCCTCTATCTGCTGTGACGGTACCAATACAAATGATGCGGATGCAGGCAGTCTGCAATGTCTCTTCGCAGCTCTTCACATGCATGCACGTCTGTACGCACTCCTCCATCGACAGGGTGCATTTGGGGCGTTGGTTCGTCAGGAGGTCGGAGCGCTGCAGATAATTATAACTGCAGACGGGCGGGTGGGCACATGTCGTGTCTTGCGTCGCGATAGGTTGGTTGACGTCTGAGGTTGGACGGGATTTATAATATTTACAAGTCATGGCGGCTGCAGTTGCGTGTCCTTCAGGCAACTAGATCTGAAGCTCTGGCCAGGTTCGTCTCGAAGATCTTGTCGCAATTGTATCCTACATGGAGGCATCTTTCAAAGCTGTCAAGTTTCTTGGTGACTTGGCTAGCCGGCTGTTGGCTTATCTGCGATCATGATTAATCCGTTTGATACAAGCTCGTTCCGTCTCCCGCTGTCTCACTGTGCCAAATCACCAACAGCTGCTAGCTGTCGGTCAGCGTTTCCCAAACCCGCCTCGTTGCCCCCGCGAGAGCTCATCTCGTTTTTGACTTGCATCCAACTCTCACGGCTTCGTCGACAATCCATTCGTCGACATGGGCCAGTCCTGGGATTCTCCACTTGACAGGGGCCGTTGCCACCCAATCGCTTGGGATTGCGCTCCACAGCAGCTCCACACTAGCTGCCCAAAATTGATGAAATTGGGGGAACCATCGCGTGAGCCAAGCCGCTGGACAACTCAGAAAGTTGCACCTATTTTTCCAAGGGATGCCTTCGTAATTTTGGTCGGAGGGAATTTGATTTGCGGGCCTGGCGGATTTTGCTTTTTCCGCATTTAGCTGCATCTGCACCTTGAATGAGGGTTCGACGAAAATTTTTTCGTGGGGACATGACAGATGTACAAGTACCTGTATCTCATCCAAGTACCCGCCAACAAAAGTGAATTGATCACGGAAAAAGGGCTGGTGAAGAGCTTGCGGTCACTCAAAACCATATTACTATTATCGACGGGTCTTGAGTCACTCCAGCTGGGGCCAATTTTGAGGGTTTGAAAGCTTGAATCTGTTATTCCTTTCGACATCTCTTCTGCATCCTTCTCTCGTCTTTCTTTTCTTAAAAAAATTCGATCTTTTCATCCTCCAGCTAGAGGCAGGCTTGTAAGGTTCTCACGAGGCCTGTGACTTCTGGTATTTCCCGTCACAGACGCCCTGTACCTGTATTCCAGCCGCGGCCTCGGAACGTCTCTTTTTCTTTCTCGCCGTCCTTCTCGTCTCGAGCACCCTGCTTGCTCGAGAATCCCGCCTGAGGGCTGCAGTTTCCAAAGCTGCAATCACAGTCACAAGCCCGCCGACAGACAACCACGACCTTTGGGAGAGAGATTGAATTCTATTCGACCGCTTTGCGTGATTCGGCTTGATCTCTGAGCTTTCGGATTTCTCATTCTCTCGGTGCAGCTTGCCTGAACTAGACAACGTGATACTTTCCAGGAACAGTTTCTGAAGAGAAAAGTTTCCTTTTTCGTATCTTCGTACGTAGTTCTAAGTCTCTGTAGACCGACCTCCCACAAGGTAAAAAAAACTCTGCGTGCGCGGTTTCTGCCATTCGCCCACCCCACACATACGAGTCTGCTCGTATATCTGGTAGTTGGCAGGCAAACAAAAACCAGGCTCGTGCGTCCTGCATTGCAGACGAGCGGAGGCATTTTACTTGCAAAAACCTGGTAGAGACGATAGCGGGCAGACGCGGGTGACGACACAGCCTATTCCCTATCGACTCTGGCTTTGACCGAGGAATGTGGGAGTAAAAGGCTATCGCGGGAATATCGTTAATGGTAATTCATGGAGTCTTTATGCACGCTGAATCACAGGGCAAAACTATACTCTATTTGGCTGGACTGTCGGCACTGACTGAGCGGAAGGGAATGCTCTCGGGAAGTCGATTGGCATTTGCAGGGTGAGGGTAAAGACCAAGCAAGTCACTGGTGTGGAGCGTCTAAAGGCAGTCAGTCATTTGCACTCGATTGATTCCCCACGCACCGCAAGGAGGAGGGAAGAAGAAAGGCGGGACAGTAGGAAACTGTCAAAAAACAGGAAGTACTGGTAGGGTTTGAGCGGCTGGATTTCGCCATCTCCAACGAGGCGCCCAATCCACTGTCGCCGGAAGCAGTTTCCTGCCCATCCGCATTCTTTTTTGAATATCAATTACATAGCTGGATGGAGCCAGCTTGCCAGACCGCTCACGTGTGGAACCAGGATGTGACCGCCCTTTGCAAGCGCAATCCGTCGGCCTTGGAAGCGGTTTCTTCTTCTGCACTATCAATCGACCTGCTGGGGACACCGGCCTCGCTGGCACTCTCGGCGGACGGTAACACAGTCGTCGATGCCATTGTCGGTGTCGTTGCTGATACCAGTGTCGTCAACCTCCAAGCAGCTCTTGCTTTTCTGGCACATGCTGCTGCGGCTGTGGTGTCGGTGAAACCCTCGGACCAGGATCCAGCTGACGCTAAGGGCTCTCGTATACCGACAGCGACAGCTCGACCACCATCAGGCACAAGCCGAGCTGACCTGCTTCCGTCTTCCAGAAGCCCTTCAGACCAATTCCTTTCGCCTCCCACGGCGCAGGCCTTTGCTTCTGACGCTTGTCAGCCGCTGCTGACAAGAACCCGGTCGGGTTTGTCACCTTGTCCATCCCCTTCCATCCGGACTTCACCACATCATCACCACCCTCTGCCCAACCGACCTTACATGATCGATTGCATTGCATCGAGCACGAATATCCACACCTCCCCTGACTCGAAATCATATCATTCGTCGATAGACCTTGCAGAGCGGCACAGCGGATTCGTGGCAACATCCTTTTCGGCGCCCGCGGCGGGCTGTGGGCGGACTCACTTGTCCTGCCGCACTGGAAGCTCCATCGAAAGGGGTAGGTTTGAGAAGCAGCAGCCAGCATCCGACGCACACGCACAGCATCTCTGGGCCGTCGACATCATTATCTCATCGCTGCCAGCGGATATCGAAGGCGCCCCTCCGCCGCCCTATCAAGAAGTTGCCGACATGTCGTTCTGGGGTGCTATCGGGAAGCAATGGGGCGAGGCCACCAAGTCTGCGAAGGAGGGCCTTCAGAAGTTGCAGAAGGAATTCGAGGTCAGTCCAGTGAACCTTGACATAACGTCGCTCGCATTGCTATTAATACCTTTCGTCTACCGTCTCCATTCGGGGCATTTGTGACGTTTCCGTCCCTGATCTCTTCCCGTGTGGCTGTTTTCGACCTGCTTCCGTAAATCTGGCGGCGGGTTTTTTTTGATTCGATCAATCGTTAACGCTTGGTTTTATATCTTGGTGTGTGTGTGGTGTAGACGCCACAAGGACAGCAACAGTCGTCTCAGCAGCAGCAGTCGCAACAGTCGTCGCCAGCCCGACGCCAGCCTCAAACCCAGAACCAACAGCGCCGACCGCCTGAACAACATCGCCAGTCCCTTCCTCAAGACCATTTCAATTCCACCTACACCGGCCCTGGCGCTATCACCGACCCCTACGCCCCGCGACCAACCCCTTCCGACCCCTACCCACGCCAACAACCTTACAACAGTTACAACCCTTCGCCGTCCCCCTATCGCGAACCCGTTCCGATTCCTAGTCCCTCGCCAGCCAAGTCATATAATAATACCAACAATTATCTCGAACCGTCATCGTATACGGGCGCCCCTCCTCCGCCGTATAGTCCACTGCCGGCATCTTCAACGCCTTCATCGATGCGGCGAGATCCGGATGATGCCCTGATCGACTTCCTCAATAACGAACGGAACCCTCTGACTCAGCTTGGCGTCAAGTCGGATCCCAAGGGCGAGTAAGTGCCATCCATCTCAATTACATCTCTGCTATAACGGACTCTTCGTTGTGTCGTGTTTGTGTGATGACTAATGATGCTATGTAGACATATGGGTGAACCTATGGACGCGAAGAAGAAGAAGACGGGTGGTGGCAACAAAGGTCCTGCTCCGAAAAAGAAGGAAGCCGATGAACCAGATACTCCAGTCGATCCGCCCGCCGGCGAAGACAAGTCCGGCGGAAGTGGAGGTGGGGCTGGCTCAGGTAGCGGGGGCGACGATAAGAAGGGTGGAGACGATAAGGATAAGAAAGGTGGAGATAAAAAGGAGAAGGAGAAGGATGACGCAGAGGAAAAGAAGCCCGAGGAGTCAGAGACGAAGGAAGAGGTTTGTCATGATCTCTGATGCATCAAGTTATCATTACTCTTCTGGAATTACTAACGCTTCGACATAGGAGCCTGACACTGTGCCTCCGACTCCATCTGAGACCGTCCCCGCGACACCAATTGATACGGTGCCCCCGACTCCGACAATAGAGAGTTCCGAAGCATTTGCAGAGGCAGCTGGCGGCAAAAAGAAAAAGAAGAAGAAGAAGGGAGCCAAGGTATATCGCATAATTTATGTTCGACCAATCGGATTCAGCCTGCTAATGATTCCATCTAGGAAGCGGATACTGTCCCGCAAACACCTGCTGAGGAGAAACCCGAGCCACTGCTTCCCGCTGCCCCTCCGGTAGATGCAGAAAGCATGCCCGCTGCAGACGCTCCTGCCGAGCCACAGTCTGAAGAACCATCTGAAGAAGCCACACCCGCTGAAGACGGGACCGGAGAGCCACCTGGAGAAGAAAGTTCTGCAGCTCCCGAGGTCACTGTCACTGATGAAGACCCAGAAGCTTTCTTGGAGGCTCAAGCTATTGAAGATGCAACCGGTGAATTTCAAACACTCATGGCGGAAAACCAGAGCTTGAAGACACAGATCAACGATGCCGCTTCCGAAGCTGGTCGTTCGCTATCACGGTTGGAAAATCGCGTATCAGAACTCAAGGACGACAAAGCGGAATTGCAGGAGCAAGTGAAGCAGCTTGAAACAGAGGTTGCCGAATCGCGAGAAATGCAGAAAACCATGGAACAGCTCCAGATCGAGCGAGGCAGACTTGTCGAGTTGACCGACGAACAAGAACGGCAGATCAAAGAAGTAAACGAACTCCTCCAGAAACTAAAGGCAGAAAATGAGAAACATGCCGACGCCGACGATTCGAAAGCCGGTGTAGCGGCAGCAGATGCAGTCAGACTCCAGGAGGAACTGGATAAGGTCACAAAGGACTTTGATGGCATGCTTGCTGAGAAAGTCAAGGCTGTTCAACAACGAGAAGATCTTCAGGACACTATCGACGAACTGATGACGAAGGTCCAAGATTTGACTAGCAAGGTGGCAACTGGCGAAGAGGCTCTTGCCGAAAAGGAGAAAGAACTTGCCGCCGCAAAATCAGCTAAACCCGGGAATGTCCGGGGTAAGGTCAAGCAACTTGAAGAGCAGCTGGCGCAGCGCCTCAAGGATGAACTCGCAGCGAAGGAGGAAAGAGACAAACTGAACGTTAGGGTCGTTGAGCTCCAGCAGCAAGTTGATTCTTCCCCTAAAGAAGATGATCTTACAGGACTCAAAGAAAGCCTTGCTGCGAAGGATGCCGAGATCGAAGAACTCAAGACCCAGCTCGCGGAAGCCAATAACAAAATCCTGGAAGTTGAGAACACCCTCCTCGAGAAAAAGGGATCACTTCGAGAAATGGAGAATCTGCAGGACGAAGTGGATATCAAAAATGCCGAGCTTGAAGAGAAGGATGGCGAGATTACCGAATTGAAGGCGAAACTTACTGAGCTGGAAGCCGCGGCCACACAGGTGGAGGAGCTAAAGGCAGAGGTTGAGGCCCGCGAAGAAGACATCAAGACCAACAAGGAGCTTCTCAGCGAGGCTAAGCAAGAGCTGGAGGACCTTAGAATGCTCTACGACGACGCTGATATGCGCCTGCAGGGCATGGATGATCTCAAGGCTCAACTTTCTGAGGCACAAGCAGACGCTAGTAGCGCGAGGGATCTTCTCGATACTCTCGGATCGGACAAGGGCTCGATCGAAGGCAAGCTTACGGATCTCGAAGCTGAAAAGACTGAGCTCGAAAGCAAGTTCTCCGCCCTTGAGACTGAAAAGGCCGAGGTTGATGAGAAGCTCGCTACCCTTGAAGCTGAGAAGACTGAGGTTGATGAAAAACTGGCTGCTATCGAGGATGAGAAGTCATCGCTGGCAGACCAAGTCCTCATTCTGACCGACGACAAGACCCAACTCGACGAGAAGATCGCGTCTCTAGAAGAGGAGGCCGCCGGCCTCAGCGAGTCCCTACAATCCACCAAGGATGCTGAAGCATCATTGAGCGACCAACTTGTCGAACTCACAAGTGCCAACGAAGCCCATGAAGCCAGCCTAACTGCCCTTCAAGAGGAAAAAGATGCACTGGAAGCCAGCCTTGCCGCCCTCAAGACCGAGAAGGAAGAGGTTGAGGCCACGCTGCAGAACACCCGTGATGCGCATGCTACTCTCGAAACTCAACTCTCTGCACAGTCTGAAGGAACATCTGTTTTCGTCGATGAGATTAATAGCCTCAAGGAATCACTTGCTGCAATTAAGGCCGAGCTTACCGCCGCCAATGATGACCTAGAAGCCTCGAGAAGCGACCACGATTCTGTTAAAGCTGATCTGGAGGCCGCAACCGACAAGCTAACAGGCCTTGAAGCAGACGTGGATGCCAAGACGTCAGAAGTCACTTCTCTTACTGACAACGTTGCTGAGCTTACCACTGATGTGGAGGGCAAAGCAGCAGAGCTTGATGAGTTGAGGGCCAGGGTTGGACAACTTGAGGCCGAGCTTACCGAGAAAGATGAGATGGGTGTCAAGGACTTCAACGAGAGACTCGAGGAAGAGATCGCTAAGAGTGCCGGCTTGGCTGCTGAAATCGAGCTCCTGAAGGCGAATGAGCCTAGGGATGCATCCGAAGACCTCGCTGAGCTCGAGTCACTCCGTGCTCAGCTCAGTGACGCGACCTCTAAGATTGAGTCTCTTGAAACCGAAGTCACTACCCTCCGAGATGTACCTGAGGGAATGGCTGTATGCCGAGATCACGAAAATGAAATCTACAACCTTACTCATCGCATCGAAGATGACCGAATCCGTCTGGATATTATCCGCGGTGAGCTCACGAGTACACAAGACGAGTTGGCGTCATACGAGCAGCGGTTCGAGGAGGTTGAGAGGCAGAAGCTTGCAGCGCAGAATCGTGCCGCCGAAACCCTCGAGGAGTCTCTCACTTTGCGCGCTAAACTTGAAGAGATGGAACAGCGAGCAATGGAAGCCGAGCAGCGAGTTGCAATCTACGTGTCCGGGAAGGGCGAATACCAGCGCCAGACGCACACTCCACCAGCAGAAACCGTTGATTTCGAGGAGAAACTTCGGGGTTCTAGACAGGTATATGCCGCTCAGATGAGGTCCAGTCCTCCTGCTGAAGACCCCGGGTTTTTGCCAATTCCAGACGTGGCCGCTGGTGGGACTACAGAGGCATCCAGAAAGGAGCGACGGCGCCGACACCGCGCTGCTCTCGCTGAATCTGAGGAGAAACGCAGCAAAGACCGGGATGCTCGTCCTGCTGACGAAGAAGAACGTAAAAGACATCGCAGAGAGGAGCGCAAGTCTCGAAAAGAAAGTGCAGTTCCGGAAATCCCTATCGCAAGAGACGCCACCCCGACAGAGGACGAACTTCGAGAGCGAGAACGGGAGAAGCGTCGTCTCAGGCGTATGGAGGAGAAAGAACGCGGGAGCATGGAAGGCAAGGAGCGGCACCGTCGGGCTAGGAGAGCTTCAGAGGCCGAACCCGTACCTGTTTCGCGTGCACCGGAACCCGCTCCGGCACCTGCGCCTGTCGATGAGGACGAAGAACGCCGCAAGAAACGTGAGAAGGCACGAAGGGGCCTGCTAACTGCCGCTGCTGCTGTCACCGCGATGAATGCACTCGGCGGTAGTGGAAGCAGGCGTGAGGCATCAACGAAAGAACGAGAGCAAGAGAATGCTACCCGTGACAAGGAGAATCGGGAGCACAGACACTCGCGCCGTCGGGAGAAGGAGAAGGAGAAAGAAAAGCGCTCTCGCGGGGGCATGATGGACACTCCCACCTTGTCACAGGGCGTGACGGATGAAGGTCCCACAACACCGGTGGAAGAGTCTAGTCCCGACCCGAACAACATGGACATCCGCCGTCCCGAACTTCGAAACCTGCGCAGCCTGTCCCAACGACATTCGCGGCTGATGGTTGGCGGATACGAATATCAAAGCCCACGGATCGCCAGCGTCAACTCTTACATGATGAACGGCGATGGATCTGCCGCGAGTGGTTCTGGAGAAGAAGCCTATCCAGAGCAACCGACGAAAGATGCATCAAAATGGGGCAAGGTCCGAGGGCTACTGTTGAAGCGGAACCAGACAGCTCTTTAACCACTCTTTACACACTACGAACGATTTTACGATATTGAAACGAACTTTTGATGAAAAAAACGCTTGGGCGGTCGCGCCGCTGATATATCCCCATACATGATTTTGACTGACTCACTGATTGATTGTACAATGTTCCTCACGGCTGTTATTATACGATTCTGATTTGCGCCCCCAAAAAGCTTTTGCTTTGCTTTGCTTTGCTAGCAGGAGGGATGGAGCTATTGATTTTTGCCTTACTTGTGAAATTAGCGAGCATCTGTCTTCCGCCCTGTTTAGCGCATGCATCGCGCAGGTTTTTGTTCAAATATTTCTGGATCTTTTCTGCTCGGGGTCCGCGTTTTCCTGGCTGACTTTTACTCTACGAACACATAGCGAAGGGTCTGCTTTATATTATACACTATCGTTTGATACTTTTATGATTGCGATCTGTTTCCTGGCATGACGCTTTGAATCTTGCATTTCCGACTTTTGTCCCTTCGCTGGCTGTTCTTGTATTATCCGGTGTATCAGATATTTCTGTTAACGAAGTAGTGACGAATGCGATGGAGGTAGCCGAAATATAACTTTATGACTCCGCTCTTCAAACCTGTTCATCTGCTCTATAGATCTAGTAGCTTTGTTTTGCAATTTTGCGCTGCTAGGCGCCGCGTCTGGTGGTCATCGTAATGTAACACCGGCTTGGCTCATGATCAGCCATGAGGTCTGCAAGAACATTCGTGAGGTAGCTCGAGCTCGACAGAATCGCGACTCCTAGAGGGCATCTTGCAAACTTGCGTATGACATCTACGTGCTGGTTCCAGCTCCAGTTGTTTCATGACCGCAAACTCGCGACTTGTGCAGTATTTCGAGGTTCTTGTTAGGGCCGAGCGCGGGCTTGCGTCTAGATTGACTTTCATTTGATTAGGGGTATGCATCTTTAAGCACTCAGCAGCCAGCCGACAGCGCGCATATAACATTGTAAGCTCAATCCATGCAGCTCGGCCTGCAGCTCTGAATCCACATCCACATTTACATCCACCTCCATTGGGGTTCATCGCCACCATCGTATTCTTGTTTGTTTCCCCATCGCGACCCGCAGAATACCCGCTTCTACGGTTGCCGAACCAAGACTGCAAGCCGAATCCACCGTTTCGCACTCGAATCTGGGTACACGGCGCCCTTCGTCAACTACGACAGCGCAGGGGTACGCATCCTCGCTTGAGGCTCACCCCGCCAGCGCAGAACAGCGTCCTGCATCTGCAGTGCTGTCGGGACAATTAGCCATACCAACCGACACAACGTTACATGAACATGTCCATCGACTCGCCGACGACGCCGGACGTCTTGGAAGACGACCCGGTTTTCAGCGCATTCGCATCTCCATCGCTGGTTCTCACAAAGCTATCCGTCCCCGCCGTCTCGTACTCCGTCGAGCCGTCCAACACGATTATCATCAACCTGACGCTGCACCCGCGCGTCATGATTACTTGCTCGACGGTGTCCGGGCACGAGCTGGGGTACTTTGGCTGGAGCGCCGGCGCGGTCGACATCGGCTTCGAAGATGACAGCGAGGTGGTGATTAGCTATTCCTCCACGCCGACCATCTGGTCGTCTGGTCAGAGGGTGCCGGAGACAAAGGAGTACTTAGCCGAACGGGTGTGGTTTCACACCTTTGCGAACGTGGTCACAAGAGGCAGCACCAGCGATGACGGCGGAGTGATGCGATTGAGCGTCACGAGTCTGAACAGCAAAGGCAGCCAGCGGAGGAAGAAGAGTGCTGGAGCTGACGCGGATGCAAGTGCAGGTGCAGATACAAGTACAAGTGTTGGCTCAAGTGCCGGTACTTGTACTGGCGGAGGAATATATGTAGCTATGGGTCCTGCAGCGGAAGACGCAATGCAGGAAGTCTACATGGACGGGGACGACGACGCGGACGGCGAAGGCGGCGGGGAGGAGGAAAAGTATCCGGCTGCAGCGGTCTCGCCATCGCGAGGGCCCAGAACACAGCAGCAGAAGAAGCGTGTGGTCAAGGGCAAGATTGGGAAAATCGGGAAGGTCAAGCGTAGCAGCGTCGAAGCTACCGAGGCCATGAAGAAACTGGCAAAGCTGACGATTGATTAGTGACGAATGGGAGGCTGAAGCTTCTCGGTGTCGTTTTCGGAGCTTTTATTTGCCTCCCAGATTTCACGATCGGTTAGTTTTTTTGTCCTATGGGAGGTACGGCATGATGTGTAAGACACACTTGTATCGGTGGGCAGTTGAGATCAGGTGAGGAGAGCAGAGAGGATACAGAAGATGGGGGCGGGAGGAGGCGGGGGCCGGATCCACGCCATCTTGCCATTGTTGCCGTTTTGTCGCTTCGTATTCAATTTTCTCGTGGGTATACCCGAATTCTGAAGTCAGTGCGGGGCCAGCCCGCCTTGTTTCTTTTTCAATGGCTTCATTTCTTCTCCTCGGACGACTAGTTGTTCGCTAACCGCTGGCCGTTAAGGTTTTCTGGATAGATCGCGCGAATTTCCCTGGACTCAGGGTCCTTCTTTCCTATAAACGTATGGCGTCGTTTTTGATTTCCTCCACTGTCGGAGTCATGACTGTGAAAATCCGGTTTTACTGCACCGGCTTCCTTGATATCGTGAGTATTTGTGATGCTTCGTTTACATCTGCAGTTGAAGCGCAATAGCTGGTAGTATATGCATAACGTCAATGATAAGCGAACGGATCAGACAAGCGAGCGGATCACCTCACCACCCCATCTCAACGAAAATACTGATTTCACCACCACAATACTATAGCTTTGGGCTAGATACATACTAAATAGCTTATTTACATGCTTAAGATGCCTCTTGACATGTTCGAATATTATGCCCAGCTCTACCGCATTGACTGCAGCGCAATACCCTTCCAGAGCCCCCTCCTGGCTGCATGTTGTCCTGACAGTTTTTTGGCTCTACCTGCTTATGCTGCCTACCTATGGTGTCTTGGTCCAGTATATCACCTGCCTGGTGTATGGTGAGCATGCCTCCATGCTGTATACGCTGTCTTTTTGCCCGCCGCCGTTTACTTAATGCTTCATTAGCAGAGCGCAGTGTTGTGTTCTCTGCACGTATAAGTGCCAATTGATGCATTATAGTCTGTGTCCCTTTAGACAGCTGGTCCACAGCTGCTAGCAGTAATGTAGGAGAGCTATTCTGGTACTGGGTAATCTGGTTTTTGATCAGGCCTGCTTGTAGGCTAGCCTCTGATGGGTTTAATGGTGTTTTTGTAGTCCAGGTAGCTGCCGCATTCGCAGTGCCTGGACGTGAATTCGCTGGAGTAGCTGCTGGCAACTGTATATCCAGCTTTGATAAAACTTTGTCAGGGTTATAAGGTACAATGCCAGCTCCAGCAAAGCTGCTGCGTATGTTTTTAGGTGTTATTGCAGCAGTAAACGCCTTGTGGAACCCGGTGAGAAACTCCAGCTTAGAGATATGGTTAACGTACGCGCGCACCAAGCTCTCCACCTCATGGCTATACGCCTGCTTTAATGGCCCAAAGCAGCCAATATCCAGTGGCTGGAGGATATGCGATGAATGCGGCGGCATGCAGATTGTGACAATCTTATGCTCCTGGCAGTATAGCTCAAAGGCAACAGAGTGGTGGCTTTCGTGACCATCTAGGACTAATAGCCGGTAGTCCGAAATGCAGCGCCGCGCTGTAAACTTGTCGAAGTGCTTTAGCCACTGTAGAGCGAGCTCGTTCGTCGTCCAGCCGTTATCAGAAAGCGCAATAACCCAATCCGCTGGTAGCTTTGTCGCTGTATACCAGCTAGCTAAGTGGTGTTGCCCAGCGAGGACAATAAATGGCGGCACTGCCCAACCTTCTGCGCCTATCCCCTGGATAACTGTTGCCCACTCGCGATTCCCAGGCTGCGCCAGCTTAGCTTTATCGCGTGTTTCAGCACCTGTAACAACAGTAGTTGTAGATATTATGCCCATTGCGAAGCCAGTCTCGTCGAAGTTGTAGATGTCATTGTCCGCGATGCCGTACTTGGTCTTTACAGCCTCTATTAGCTGAAACCACTTGCTGATAAGTACAGGATCTTCGCATTTCGCTCGCTGGTAGTCGTACTTCCTGGACAGACGCGTCTGTAGCTCTGGGCGGCGTTTGACAAAGTTACCAGCCCATCTCTTACCGACGCGTCGCGTACTATCGTCGCTACGCGCCAGCAGCAGCTGGTTGGCCATATCTTCCACACTACCCAGCCTAGGATGAAAAGACCGCGCACATAGCTCAAGTATATATTGAACAATGGCATCCTCCTCCAATTTTGTAAGGTTTCGCGATTTAGGGATGCTGTCGCATCGTGAAGAGCGGCCATTATATCGGCAGACTAAGGTGGTATAAGGGACATCATAATGCTTAGCAGCAGCTCGAATACTTAATTCTTGGTCTTTTTTCATAGCTTCAATAGCTAGAAGAACTCTGGATTCGGTCGTAGAGGCAGGCATTGCGGTGGTTGTGGAGGTATAAGGTATAGGAGGAGTGGTGGGCGCGTAGGTGTGGTGAGGTGATCCGCTCGCTTGTCTGATCCGTTCGCTTATCATTGACGTTATATCATGAATGAATTAATTAATATTTCTTCTTTTTATTTTTTGATCTTTATACTACTAGTACTAGACTATACTTCTTTGGTGGATACAAGGCCCGTGTATGTATAGTGCGACGCGGCAAGCAAGCTAAGTGCTGATCGATGATGCGATAGATAAAGAAAGGAAATGATGCTCAAAGCTTGCATGAGTGTAAGAGAAATTTCTTGATCTCCAAGCGCTAGAGATCCGTCGAATGAAACTTTCGAACCGGGAAAAATTATACGGAATCGAAGTATTAACAAAGGAAATGAAGATGGATGAATGACCGTCGAAATGGAATTTTGAGATACGCCCACGGTATCAAAACGAACGCGATCGAAATAAAAGAGTCCAGAAATAACGCCAATGTTAATGTGCAGTCAGACCGGTGGCTTTGTACAAGAGGGAACATGAATGATTGAAACCCATACCTTAAAAAAAAGAGAAAACAAAGGAAAGGGATATCGATGAGCGAGTGGAAGAAACTTGGTCGATTGAAAGCAAAACAGGAAAGGATGTAGCATGCACCGTATAACACACATAAACTCTTGAATTTTATAACGACATATAAACCGTATATGCATAGCATACGTAAACGACCAGATAACGCCGGGTATCATTAAAAGCCGTAATTGTAAAATATCATATAAAACGAATGGAAAGTGAAAAATTTATTAGGAAGAGAAGCGAAGTCGCATTATTAGATTGCAGCAGTTGCAGACCGCAATGCCAATGGCGGACGGGCCGTCGACATTGGCGAGCATCCAAGCCGTGGGCTCGGAAGCCCGTTCTTACCAAAAACAGGACGTAACTGGAACATACTAGTGTAGTCGTCCAGGCATCCCTCGAGGCACAGCTCGATGGTGAGAGGTGAATAGCCCTTCTCGTCGCCTTGTCCATTGGTTTTCTGTTTCTTATCGGGGGAGCCCGCAGAACTCGGTCGCGGGAAGCTATGGATGAGAAGAGCGTCGGCAGGTGGTGTTCTAGGGGTTGGAGGGAGAGGCTTCCATTGATTCGGGCGCCGTGGGCGAGGGGATAGAGAAGTGACAGATACGGCCGAGTCCGGGTCGGTATCATCAAAGTCGAAGTCTTCTACATTGAGGAATGCAGATTTTCCAGGGTGCAACGGTGGCATGCTGGAACGATGGCCGGGCTTCTCGGGGCGAAATCGCAGTGGAAGTCTTGGCGAAGGAGGCATCTTTGGGGAAGGGGGAGGTCTGGGGGTGGTAGAAAACTTCGGTGACGGAGGTGGCTTGGGCGAAGAGGGAACAGGTATCTTCGGCGACTTTGGTGAAGTAGGCGGCTTGGGTGAGTGGGGAGGAGATAGCAGAGAAACCTCGGAGTCTGGGAGGAACATGGAACGAAGCCCAAGAGGAGCCAACGCGGAGTCCCGAATTCTAAGCGAGGACGTTCTCTTTGGAATCACCGGGAGCCCTGGTAGTGACTTTACGTGCTTGAGAGACTTGAGAACCTCCTTGACTGGTTGTGGTGCTGGTGACTTTGCTCTTGGCGGTCGAGGCGGGATCTTGCTCGCCTTCCTGACTCTCTTGTCAACCTGCCCAACAACATGCTTCAGCCTATCCACGCTCATTTCGAGGTGGGCGCTGGATTTCCTGAGGCTCTCGAAGCAACGGCCCCAAACTTCGATATTGTTCAGCATCGTCCGGTAGTTGCGAACGAGCCCTGTATTCTTCCAGCCCTTTTTTATCGAGGTCATGTATTTGGACAGCTCGGCGAGGCCTCGCGTACCCTCAGCGACATCTTTCAGGTTCTTATCTAGGGCGGACGCTGTTGTCTTAACGACGGCGTCCACCTTTTGATTACCCTCTGATATCTGCTTCCTGAAAGCGAGATCTGTAGCTAGCATCTTCTCGAAGACCGCAGAATTATCGATCGCCGCTTTGAGGCTCTTGTGTCTGTCCTCGATATCAGTAATCGCCGAGTCGATTGTGGTTGTAGCTTTGTTCAAGAACTTGTTGATATCATCGACGTGTCGCTGTAATATCTTGACAACTTCTGTCTCTGACTTTGCGAGCTTCTTGTGCAATAGATGAATGCCGAAGGCGATCTGTGCAAAGACCTTGACCAGTGGATGATGCTTGAGATCGAGGCCCTTAGGATTGACAGCGTTCTCCACGTCGACATCCGAGCATCTCATGGATTCGAGGAACGGGCCTTGCATCGAGGATACAGGATGTTCGAGAACACTGGGCCGGCCAGCCTGCGCGGATTCCGACTCGGAGCCTGCGCTGTCCGAGGCAGATGAGTACGACCGTTCGCTCTTGTAGGCATCACCATTCTCTGCTGAAAAACCAAAATCTGGGCTCTCGCTGCGGATACGGAAAACCTTCTTCTTGAAGAAGCGGGCAGGCATATTGGCGCCGAAAACGGGATGGGTCCACTCATTCACTTTTGCGACGGTTGCGTATGCTGCTGTTGCGGGTCTGTATTCAAGAGCAAGGACGAGGATGAGCTTGCGTTGTTCTTGTGTTATCTTGGGTCCATGTCTACTTACCTGAAGAAGTATGATAGCCTGAACCGACCAAATCCAAAGTCCATATATTTGCGAGACTGGTATGGCGGTATCAATGGAAAGGCGGAGCGTCTCGAGCGACCGGTCCTGTAGATAGAAGCCCGCCCGAGTGAAAACCGTCCGATTGCTGGGTTTTAAATTCTAGTATCAGGTCTGGGAGGATGCATGCAGCGGCCTGCGTCGAAATTATAGATATCTGGCAACCACCAGCTCCCAGAGATATAGGAATATAAGAAAGAAACAATGAAACAGCAACCGCAAGAAAGAGATACAACTACGGAACTGATTCTTTTCGAAACGGATGAGAGCCGAATTTATGATAACCGTTGGATTTCGTGCCCGAACAGTTGCGGCGGGTGTGTGTACCCCTGCCGGTCTCATAAAAAGCACATTTGAGGAGAAAGTTAAAGTTAGTTGCTTATCGTACTAGTTCTCAACGTGGTACCCACCCGCACTGCAGATGGCTGCGCAGCTAATGTACGTACATGTGCATAGTTGGTACCTACACAGGATGATTCCCAGGTTTTTTCTCACCATGCATGTATGTATTCAACCTGGACGATGCGATGCGGCCCCCACCCCTTGCATTCTGCCCTCCTGCCTCTTATCCATGAGGTTTGGGCGAAAAGGCCGATAGCGGTTGATGCGAGATCGACGGTTGCTCATGCACGAAGGTCGTGTCGTCTTCACGAGCGCTAGGGTTGCTCTCCAATTCGACATGGTAGGAGAAGCTTCATACAGTAGCACGAGGAACCGACTCCGCAATCAGCAGAACGGCACGGCGTAAACCCGCCGCGTAGAGCTAACGGATTTATCTATTTATTTGTTTGTGTCGCCAGGTGTTTATACTCTGCTAAAATGTTTATTATAGTCGTGTTTTGAGAAGGCAAAAGCGGTCCGAAAGACATTACATTGCCACGGCTGTGCTGTGCTAGAAGCAATTTCTCCTCATGCAGGGAACCAAATGGCGACGTATCTTCTCATGCAGAGATTATTAAGAACGCTTCGATTATGTGACGGTGAAAAAGAAACCCTACGCTATGGCGTGCATGCAACCAAAATAATCCTCCTCACGGGTAGCGGAGGTTATATGTCTACTGGCGCTGGTGCAGCGACCTTGATATCTGCCTGCCGAATGCCCACACCCACCCTAGGCCGTTCCGATATCTAATCGGCAGTTGACTCTGTGAGGCACGATTCCGCTCCATGAGTACATTGTTAAAGTGTAGCTGCATCCAACCCGCGCGTATGCCGGCAACAAGTTGTAACGCTGCCGGCTGCCAAGCTGTCTGTCTCTTCGACCGCGATGATTTGTGTCGCTGTTTGCCTGCAGGAGTTAGGACGCTGGCGAACAGATCGATTCCCGGTTTGAGTAGGTTATTGGCGAAACAACTCAGCTGGCGAGACCCTCTGCATGACGTAAATCAAAATCTGCCAACGGTCAGTCGCCCAGCACACAGTGACAGGGTGAACGAGGATGTATGCAGTTTTGCCAGTCTGCTGTCGCCTACTGTTGTTGGGCACTTCTGAGGATTTTGGAGAGAGAGAGAGAGACAGAAAGTATGTGTGTGTGTTCTGGCCCCAAAATACTGGCATGCATTATCTCAGACTGTAGCATGTCGAGTTGGTGTCAGATAGGTTGAACTCATGCCCTTGATGCTTGTGCACTGCAGTAAGAATTGCGTTGCACAAGCTTGTCCTTATTCCTGAGCTGCAGTGATTACCTAGGTAGTCGGTTGTTCCTGATACAATTGCTCGCCATCAATTACTGGCTCGCCTAGAAGCTCGAGCTCTGGGTGGGTATCTGACTATACAACGGCTGCTGCGGGAAAAGAGAATAAGACTGAGACTGAGAGACAACGGCGAAAAAGCTCTCCAATGGATCCGGTACAACCAGAGAGGCGGAATTGCCAAGTTAACCGTTCGAGTACTCGAGTCCTTACGCCACCTTGTCGCCATGCAACTTCCTACTTCGCTTACCTGCATCACGAGTGCGCCATGCAACGACTACCTGCGCCTGTCACACTTTGCGTTCACCGAATTGCTGCTGTGTGTCTGAGCCTTGGTGAGACCTGCGTGGAGGTCTACCCCTCTTTCCGATCGATTGATCAATCCGTGCGTTAAAGGAATAATGGTAAGGAAGTCTGTTATTGTGCTCGTAAGCTGAGCTTTGCTTTTGGGTCGATCTCGGTCACCGCCATACCATTTCCTGCCCTTGTTGTTGCTGCAAGTTTGGACCACACTGTCGCACTGGCCTTGTGCTGAACCCTGTCGATTCGGCAATCGCGTTATGTTCGTCCTCTCTCCGGAATATTTATTACTGGATCGGGAAATATTCCAATGCAACTGATCTTTTTTGATTCCTTCGGTCTTGATCTCGGCCTCACCTGAGCAGCTTGTTCGAGGAGGTGTCT
This sequence comes from Drechslerella dactyloides, assembly GCA_020064725.1. Taxonomy (NCBI): domain Eukaryota; kingdom Fungi; phylum Ascomycota; class Orbiliomycetes; order Orbiliales; family Orbiliaceae; genus Drechslerella; species Drechslerella dactyloides. The sequence continues at coordinate 2,658,299 of JAGTWJ010000017.1, forward strand.
TGAAAAAATATTATACTGCGGTACTGGTCTTCACCGAGAATTGAGTACTTGGGGCAAACTCCATTACTATGAGAGTATCGCGAGGGTATCACGAAATTCAGAATGCCGCTCCACTCAGCGGCCCACTATTCCTAGATACTTGCTGAGGATTATGTCCAAGCGCATGATCTAGTTCTGCTATTACCTGGTTTTAGCAGGAATATTACCCTGTTTTCCCTAGACTTCGAGAGGGCCTTCCGACATCAACAGGTAATATCCAATGATGGTAGCGTAACGCAATTGAGGCCTTGTTTAGCGTTTCGGTTCGGTGATTATAGGAGGGGCAGGGCCCAATCTCAAATCCGGGTTTAGAGGAACGCCTTGTGGCCATGGAGAAACTCCACTCACTCACTCACTCACTTTCCTTGTTTCTCTCAATCGATGAGTATGTAGTACGGCATTTCCATTGCCCCAACGGCCGCACTGGCCTCAGGCGCGTCTGGAAAACACGTATTCCTCTTTCGGTGATTTTGGGGCATCATTGTTGATCACGTCTTCTGAATTCCTGCCCGCTATCGTAAAAAAGTAAAATCAAGCTGAAGGCGAACTACTAGAAGGAGGATAGAGCGACACCACACGCTTCTCTCACGTTGATGTCAGCCACCGCCATTATTGTTCTGTACAGACATGTAGGTACCTTACATCGATCTTAGACGTTTCGAAAACGCTCCATTTCCCGCTCTACCCAAGAGGTCCAATTACCTGGGTATCCATGATAATGCAGGGGAAAATGTCTGCCGATGCTGTTCAAATGATGAGGCAGTGAGGCCAGTCTGCCAGTCTGATATTGATCGAGGCAGAGTGACTAGAATTTTCACAGTATACGTCAGAGCTACAAGCAAGAATTCGCTTGATCGATTGAGAGCATCCAGTATACACCGCAGCTCGCCAGCCTCGCAATTCAGTTTTCAGACGAACTATTTCTGGTACGTAACACTTAACATATTTCGTAATCTTGAACATTAGTTTCTTTTGGTAATGAGGCACTGTTGGAGATGTACCGTTATCTTGAACATACTATAGCTTCGTAGGTATCAGGCTGAGCCTACGATCTGTAGGTACACGTGTATTGTGGATGGCTTATTGTGGAGTTGTGCTGTGACGGCCAGCTCTGCATCTGCAGACTTTCGTCGTGCGAGTGGAGACTCTCGCGTGTGTGGACGAGTGAAGCGGGTTCCAGGATGCAGGGTTAAACTTGCCCGGCTACCCAATGCTTGGTGCCGAGATCGGTTACAAAACCGCTTTGGCCGCATGCACGCGAAGGCTCATATGCCTCACAACCGCACAATCCACATTACAGGCTTTCGCCAGCGGTCCAAACCCACATGAAAAACGGAGTGGAGAGGCTATAAGCTGGCGCTTGCGACCATTGTGATTGTGGACGATCTTCGAAGCCTTCTTCCCTAGGTGGGGATAGAGTTGTAGAGCTGAAATATTATGCTCCAGCCAGCTTATTTATTGGCCTTCTGCTCCGCCAGGTGTACAGTTGCGCGTGAAGTTTGGATATCAGGTTTCTGCTGTACAGTTGGCGGCCCATCAGCTTCAGAGCTTGAAGGACTGGACCCTGAAAGCCGTAGCACTTAATTGCTTGTTTTCTTTCTGGCTTGCTTTTCAGTCCAACTCATCAGCCCACCATGCTTACATACTGAGGGCATAAGGGTTCCTCTCGAAATTCTCTGGCGAAAGCCGGTTACCTTGCATGCAGGAGAGTGACCGTTTCTTGACCTATTTAGGAAAACGAATCGTGCATGCATACATAGTCCCGAGACTAATGCATATAGCTTATTCTTCCGGCGAGGAGAATTTCTCACCTGGGAAAGGTGAAGCTTCTGAATCAGGTAATCAGATTTTTACTCGCGCAAGCTTGCTCGGTCGTCGTGCCGATACAACTGGCGAGGCTGAGGTAAACCCAATCTCGTTGATATTTAATCTTTCGGACATCTGCAGTTCCAATCAAATGGCGCTGGCGCACCTGTCGCCTTGAACCTAGAATATTCTTACTCCAATCTTACTCATGTCGTCTATGATTAACGGAAGACAACAAATGTTACTCGGTCAACAGTCGACTTATTGGATGTGCTGTAGATCTATGGAAGTACCTATACAAAATAAGACTGCCTAGGAAACGGAAAGCCAAACACAAGAAGCAACAGGTTTCTAGCAACGGGAGACACATGACGGCGAGGTGGTGCGTAAGTACTTACATACGTGTATGTACGTACCTACGGAACGGTTCCCAGCGGGCCAGCGGATATCGCGGCTTCAAACACCTTGCCCCTCTTTTCATGATGAGAATTCCAATCGGGCTACTTTGGCTCGACGCAGCAGGTTGGGTGATTTGTGCAAGCAACAAAATCTTGACAGATTCGGTTTAACGTCGACACATTGACTTGACGATCAGACATTTAAGTTACAGGCTAGACGTGTGTACAACTACATGCTCCATGTATACATACAGTACGTGAATGTGCATCAATTGCGATCAAGTCCGCCTCGGAATCCACCTAGTCCCCAATATTTGATGTCAGGCGCTCTAGCAGACTACAATCTACCCGCGACCCTAACGTTACATGTACATGTAGGGCTTAGAAAGCAAATTACCTGTTGTCGAGGAATCTGCATGCAAGACGGGTCGTATTATTGATGCACACATTTTGAAGAACTTGCATACAACCTCCTAAGAAGTACCTATATGCAGGTACTTACTTCCAAGCAGACTCGACTCTCGTTACATAGGTAGGTACGTAGTAGCAACGGAGATAAAATAAACCGTCTGCCCGTAACTGAGCGGAAATCCTACAATCGCTTAACCCGAAGCGCGACGCCTGAAGCTTGGCTACTGCACTTTCCTGAGACAAATGGCAAGTTCAAAACCTGCACGGCAGTCCCAGGAGCCGAAGCCTCCCCAAGTTCGCCGTCTGTGAAAGGTTTTCGCGCTTAGGAATAGCCTTGGGCAGAGTCGAATCGTCGAAGGTGGGGCCGACTGGTCGCGTCCGAGCCATCAACGTGACCGCGCGCAATCGGAAATGCGGTCTGTTGACCCCTGGTTCTGGAAGTACAAGCCGCGACGCGTGGGTAGAGGTTGCGCCACGGGAGGGGTCCAGACGATAGCTTATCAATATTGTCAGGCACGAGGCGGGTGCCTGCATGAAGTCAATCGATCATTGTGGAGATTATATACATCGGCTCGTGGGTGCCGATGTTAATTTAACGCGCCTGCGGGTCATGATGTTTAAATTATATTTCTGGGTCCGGGTGCGCACGCAATAATATCGCATTACTGGAGCCCCGCAGGGTCCCGTGATGGGGGACAACAAACAAACACGAGGAAGTAGGCATCGCCGATCCTGTTTGGCAAATCCTCATATGTTAAGGGATTCGTGAAACAAGCTGGCGATTGATAGCCCTCCCTACTGGTATAATTTCGCATGTGATTCCAACGATTTTGGGACCGTGTGAGACCAAGGCTCTTGCAGGCCTGGTTATTCGTATCACAAGTTAATCCTGAACGACCAGGTCCAAAGAGCAGTGATTTAAAGCTCCAGGGTCTGTGGTCTTCCGCTGAACCGTAATCGCGTGCGCCTAATATCAGCTTACAGTGCCACCACTATCGTGAGATTGTGTTATTCTGTATGCAATGTCGGATCGCTATAGTTCTACAATAGGGAATCGATAGCACGCGGTCCATTGTTTTACCTGGATGTTGTGGATCTATGGATACTCGAATCAGAAGTAAAGGGCTTCGTTGAGAGATGTTATATTGGTATGCGGATGCGCCCTAGTCTCAAGGTGGTCCCTTCCCAAGCTGAAGACCTCTAAAGACGCTTTTTACTTCAAGGTACGCCGCTAAGTCTATAGCGATTTATTTTAGGTGAACTTCTATAGGAGGGGTGAACGCACGTTTTTCCTATCAATATATCAATCTGCGTGCATCTGCTGTCGATCGAGTTGGCGAGTCGTTCAACATGTTACCCAAACACTTTCATTATATGGCTCCAACGACGCAATTTCCATTGCAGTGTATTATAATTATACCTAAGTACTTACCTATGGAATACGATTGACTTCATGCCCATGAATGTTGAGCATTCATGGATTGACAAGTGCGTATGTGATCTAGAAAGATAATCAATCTAGTGCATCCAACAGATGAAATGTGTTGCGCAATTGCCTTTCGTTGCGTCGTCGTGATCAATGTTCACTGGATGTTACGCGCATAAAGAATTAGCTCAAAATTGATAGAGAGATAGACAAATATCTCTCAAGTTGGTTAATGGTGACTTGTGGAAGTTTAAAGTAATGACCGCAAATACGATTGTTCGAGCCTCCGATCCTCTTCTACGAATGAGCCATCAGACACATGCAAGATGACCGACTCACTGACTGTTCTCGGCGTAATATGGGGGCTCGCTTTCTTTTGCAATGCATATGACCGCTTCAGAATCGGTGTGCAACCCAGCGATCCGGGAGCATTTCCCTGGAAGACTGAGGAACCGCTTTGGTGTAAGTTGCCAAAACCAACGGCACTTCATGCTACAGTCCATGAAAACTGCTGCTTGGCTACCGCTAGAGGCTGATGTTGTGCAAATATTGAATTCATGGCGAGGTTTCATTCGCATAGTGCATGCCGATATTCCCATTGATGGCGATAGTCTGCTCCAATATGGATCATCGACCCTTGAGATACGCCCTTGGGAAAATGAAAACGGAGTTTCTGTGAAAAACGGGATCTGGATGCTCCTAGAGCCAGAGCAGCAGCCATGGATGATGTCACAAGCGAAATACCTCGAGGTTGGTCCCTTTGTACATACCCGTTCTGACATAGGTATCCAGGAGCTCCTACTATGCATGTTGAGCGCCCGGGTGGCAATTTTGAACTAACGTCCATTCTAATGGGATCCTATGCGCGTAGTTGGCTCTCAGTGGAAGCGACACTGCCGTCACGAAAACGTTGTTTCAAGACGACGCCAACGACATACCCATAGAGCTATACCAAATGACGGGCATAGATGATCCTTCTATAATGGCGTATGTGTCATCGGTATCTCTAAGTGGATGGACCGTGATCTTATCCCATTGGCCCGTCCTTTCACATGCGGGTTGCTCCGCGAATTCGGATCAAAAGAAGTACATGTGTGCTAACTTCAGATAATTCGTTGTTTCCTCGATAGGTTCGTGGCGGTACAAGCAAACTGTCGGTATATGAGCTTCAATGTGCATTATGACAAGCCGGATACACGATTCGAAATTGTGTTCCAATTGAAGACACCCCAAGGTTACGATAATTCCGTCGCAGAAGAATTCTACGGTAGGCCCTCCATATGTATAAGATGCAACCAGCACATTTTATAACTTACGAGGCGCTAATGGTATCTCTTGAAAGCATGCTGGCCGTATGCTGCGAACCCTGGCCTCGGCGAAATTCAGATGTCCAAGGCGATAGTAGATCTAAGTATTTATCCACGACTCTTCGCTAGCGCCGATGTACCCGATCAAGAATGCCACGAGGTTTGGCTCTATCTTACCTACTACGGTGCGAATTACAATTTTCCCGCTGGAACTTCGGAAAAGGAGGACGATGATAGTGAACCATATACATGCTCACCAATGAGTGAGTTTGCACTGATAAAGGAGCCATTGGGGGCGTCGCAGAACTCGCAATGGAGTTTCGAAAGTGGGACAGAACAGATTTTGACACCAAAGGTTCCGAAGAAACCTCTGAGTGACATGGAAGTTGTCGACGAGTGGGCTACCACTCCTCGTATAGATGACTTTGCTAGCACAGGACTCTTAGAGAGCGGCCAGTTTGGATATGGGAATCTAAAATCCCCTTCAATCATGGAAGAGGAGGCGGAGGCGGAGGCAGAAAATGAAACCAATGAAGGAAATGTTTCTGGGCTAGGGAAAAGTAATCCTGCCGGCCCAAATAACTAAATTGCCATAATCTCAACCGTATTTCTACGTAACTTCGATGGTAGCCTTCTCCTTTCACCTAACTACCTACTTAACTAGAGTCCCGGAGCTCTAGAATGATCGTTGAGAATAATTACAACCAAGACTTCTATGCCCATCTAGGTCTCAAAGATTAATCCATCGAATACATTAATAGCATCAAGACCGACGACACGCACGAGGAGAGAGTAACATCAAGATATGTTCCTGCCTAAGCTATATATATAGCAGGGCCCTGAGAACTGGTCGGTAGGCGCCGTGGCATTCATGCGCAAGTAGCTGGTCAAGCAACACAACGTCAACGTTGTAATTTATTCGTATTGAGCAGACTAAGTAGATTCGCACGTAACGGGCAATAAATACGATCACTCACAAATATATGAACATTCGATGCATTCTCGCATAGAATAACTGCACTGGATATGGAATAGAATTGCTTTCGCAAGAATTGCGGAACCCCAAGGCGGAGCTGCAGAATTACCAGCTGGGGAGCTAAGCACTACAGGATCCCAGAGCTGAGCTCATGAGGGTAGAAAGCCCCGTCACTTCATGAATTCAAGCAACACGTCATGCAAGTCAATACCAGCTACTTGCGGAGATGGAAGGATGCCGAAGGACAGCTTGGGTACGTGAACCCAACGGAACGTTATGATGCTAAATTTAAATTATTCCGGAGATGCCGATATCAGGCAGCTCTATAGTGATGCCAGAGCTGTCTAGAAAACCCTCGAAGTTTTAAGCTCCAGGCTCACGATAAATTTAGAGGTGCATAAAGGTTTGACCGTTGCAACGCAAAACGACGTCGGTTCCGAATGCCACACTGGTGCACTAGCGAGTCCCTGTCCCTGTCGGAACTGCCCTTAAGACTGCCCGCCTCCCGCTGAGGCAGGAGACCAACAGACAGGACACTTTAGCTGTTTAGAGCCTCGTTTATACTTACTTCTACAAGATCATCTACTGGGTTGCAACGTAACCTCATGTTCTCGAAGGTCTTGACCAGAAACAGTCTACGCATGACGCACACGAGATCTACGCGCGTACTGGTCGGATCTGGTATCGGTAACTTCTGAGCCGCTTATCCGAATGGTCGGAAATGGCCTGAGGATGATCCGGCCACCGACGTTAATGGCTGACTTTTCCGGCCGTCGCACCTGCTCTGACTGCGTCTGGATGTCAATTTCAACCGAAAATTATTACCAGATTGACGAACATTCATCACCTGCCAGCAAGCTTCAGAAATTGCGGTCATGTAACGTTCCTGGCTTCCTTGACCTCAAGCTATAATTATAACTGGCGGCAGACAAGTTTAGGTTAGAAGCGAGGAAACGGCACCCTGATATGGTATCTCGATACATGGGTGAACCCTGTAGCCTAGCCACTTGTACCTGCTTGACGCGTGCTTTACTTAACCTAACATCCCAACGGGGATGTGCGCTGCACTATGCAGTCAATGTTGCATCGAAAGGCAAGTGATGATGTCAAGACCCTGACAAAGCCTTGTCTTAAACTTTCGTTAGCAAATTGTTCGCGATCTCCACGGACCGATCAGGTGAGCCGGTGTCTAGTATCTCCACATTTTTCTTTTGGGGAATTTCCAACTAAAAATGTAGTATATAAAGCCATCTAGATGCCATGACAGACCCTTCATCTCAGCATCAGCATCAAGCTTCAATATCCAAGTATCACACTCGCTACAACACTTCCAAACCAACTCACTTCGCTACTACAGCTTTATTTTCTATACATCGTTATATCATCTTATAACCAACATCTCTCAAAATGCAGTTCACTATCGCTACCCTCCTTGCTGCCATCTCTGCCGTCTCTGCGGCCCCAGCTGCGCTCCCCAGCGATGCCCCAGCATCTGAGCTGAAATTCGGCATCATGGCAATCCGATCCGCTTCTCCGATCCACTATGGCCAGGTCAATGCTTCTGGCCAAAAATTCTTCATCGGCGTCGAGCCAAGCGCTTACTGCCCCGTCCCGCCAGTCCCCGCCGGAGCCTGCCCCTCCGGTAAATACACCTCTATGGTCGGTGATTCCAGCCTTTCCCTGAACGTCATGGTTCCCGGCGGCCAGAGAATCTACATCGACGCCGACGGTTCCCTAAGCTACACCCAGGCCCACAGCGCCTTCATGCCCCCCGGCGCCGTCACCGATGGGTTCACCATTGGCCCGGTTCAAGAGAACACCCTCCGTCACATCAGCCACAGCAAGGGTGGGTTCTATGCCTGCCCAGCCAAGAAGGACCAAGCCCCATGGAAGATCTTTGTTGGTCAGCCAACTGATGCCGCTGCCCCCAGCGGCAGCGCCTCTGACTGCCTCCCCTTCTCGGCTACGGCCGTTGAATTCAAGACCGAGCAGTTCGGTGCTTGGCAATACTAAATCGGACATCGAGAGATGTTCGATCCGAACCCTGCGATATAAATATCAACAGACAATGTCTATTATATCCGGGGCGTGGAAACTATGAGGCGGCCGGTTTGCAAACGCATTAATGTATTCTCAACGAGAGTTCTTTGAAATCCTTCACAAAAGTCCACATAAAAATGCATTGCATAGGCGCAATCTGATTTCCTGGTTCTTGTTTGTTTAGAAAGTTTAGTGAAGATACAATTGACGTCACACGTATATATATAAATTTGAAAACGAATATTTAGAGATCAACCCCTGCGCATTATTTACACTCTTAAAAGGTCCCATATTCTACTTAAGTACTTAATATTGTAGTGAGAAGTCAAATCAAGTCAGTCTCACACGCGCACCGTGCACCGGATGAAGAATTAAAACAGAGGACGCAACGCTGGCATCGAGCTAACCGCAACGCACAAAATACAACGTGTTGCGAGATCGCGGGAGCAGTACAAAGCCTAGCTTAAGCGCATAAGCTTAACTGATCAGGTGCATGCTGTAGCCCGGCCGGGCCCAGGCCTCCCATATATGCATATATATATGTTGATTTCAGGATTCGTTGGGCCAGTGTTACAGATCTAGATCTCAGCCTAGTCGGCTTTGGCCTATGGGTGTGGTAGATAGGCTAGGCCATCCATTCGATGGGACCCTTAGAGTACAAAGCTAGTGACGTCCCTGGGTATTCAACACTTCGTTTTGTTGAGCCAGATCATTGATATATTAATAGCAATCGATAGTGTACTAGCTGGCAGTAGAGTAGTAGTACTGTAGTAGAGCTCGAAATAAATCGTATTTATTGTATCACCGGTAACTAGTGGTCGATCACACGCAAAACCCATAGATCGATGACCTTCACGATGCCCCCGTGCTACCAGCGGCTACACGCAGGCTCAGTGGCAGCTTGTGCGACAATGTGTTTCGGGGTGTAGAGTCAAGAGGTCGAAACCCCCAGCTAGATTCTGCAAATGCCCGAGCCGGAGTGTTAGCTCCTTGCGTATCATTAGTTTACAACGTGTGCTTTGCGTGCGCTTTGGTGTAACTGGGCGAATTGCACGCTGCAAAAGTGCACTGCATTACGGAGCTGGAGCGCGTTGGGAGCCCTCAGTAAAGCTGTATCGTATCACGAGTGATGTCTCACCGACATTTCGATACTACGCTGATATTCATGCATGGGTGCGAATGCTACATCGTTGCATGTATCGATGTATCGTTTCGAAATTGGAGACTCGCCTCGATGCCAGCGCCTGGCATCAAGGCTAATTGCAGACTACATGAAGACGACGCACACTTGGTGCGTGAGCACATCCGACAATGAGGTTATGGAATAGAGCGATTGAATGAGTACAATGTATCTCGAAGTGAATATTGTGGATAAGAGTTGGCGTGGGCGTATCGCAAATTTGCTTTCATTTGCCTCTGCTCGCAAGTAAAGTGCTCAAGTGAATCCCGCCATGCCCAAGCCTTACTCGTAATGAAGTTTGTCGATTAAGTGACACGCATTGTGTGAAGGGTGCCTCGCTAGGTGCTCTACAGGGGGTAAACCTGCCCGTACCGCTCCGCAGCATAACCGTCGCTTGAAGCCACTATTGTCATCTCTTCATCCATACTACCTTTCTCCTCATCAAATCTGCTAGCCGCCATCTCATGGACTTCCACAGGTTGTTGTGCATGCGCATGCGTTCCATGTTCGTGTGCCATGGTAACCTCGAAGTCAGGTTGTATGGGATTACTCTGCACGCCGTGCGTAGTTTGTCGATTTATGCTCTGAGTTCTAGCGAGGTTTGGTGAGCCTTGTGCGTTTTGTGAGCTGACCAGTCTTCGCATCGGACTATGACCGCCGGCGGTGACAGACACGGGGCTAACACCACCGCTACCGTTCATGCCTGTCTGTAGTGCGTGCAGCCGTTCGAGGTACATTGCCTTCTCCTCTTCTGTTACTGAAATAATTACGGTTTCGCGGGTCGCTGGCTCTCTTATACTAGGGTTGTGGATTGATAAGCCGCGTGGTTGGATGATGGGACTCGCTGGTGCCAGTTCAGATGCGCGATTTAGATTTACCGATCTATCGCCGTGGAAATACGGGTTTCCTACAGAGGAAGGGCTGTTTAAACTGTCCATTGGTGAAAAATGGGGAAAGTCCTGCTGGTGACGGTCTACAGGGAGAAGAGAATTTCGACGTCGGCGATAGCGAAAGAATAGGTAGATGAAAAGTGAGAGAAGTGCGAGAGCACTGACACCACCAATTACGACTCCGGCTATAGCAGTCCAATTCCTGGACTCAGGTCCCGTTATGGTTGAAATTGTGGAAGCAGTTGGGGGTGCAGACGTAAGCGTGGTAGTAGCTGGATCAGGGCCTTCGGAATTGTGACCTTCGTCGTTTGGGAACGGCTGCCCGGGAGTAAGGACATAAGGGGCAGCGAGGGCAGCCTGACGGTATATCTCGAAGGCAACGGAGCCGTTACTAAAAAGGGGGCCATGTTAGGATCCAATTTTGCAATGTTCAGAATGTCAAAGGTGAAGATAGAAACACTGATATCCGATCAAGTGGACCTACGGGTTGATCATCATCACCATACCCGCTCGGTTGCATGAGCCTGGCGCCCCGCAGTATAAAAACAACTGCTCTGAAGTACGGACCGTCCAGGTGAACGACGGCATTTCGTCCTATCATCATTGTTAGATACGGCGTTTTAGTATTTTATTGCACACAAATTAATGATAGTGTGAATTGAACCACTGATTACAAATAAAGTCTGTCGATAGTGTCGATACCTCTAGCTTGATTGTGGGAACAAATGCCCAATCGGACCAAATCGCTCCATTCTTGTCGACTCGTGGATTTAACATTTCGTACGGAATACATGGACGCTCGAAAGTACCTCGAATAATGGAATGATTTGTTGGATAGAACCGGAAAACTATACGTTGTCAGTCGTCATTATTAGTATTGCCTTTAGTTCCGAACTTATAATATACCGATAAAAGTTGACTAAAAACCTTTCCATTGAAAGTAGGACGGAGTTGACTTACGGATTTTATCGCCAGCATTAGCCATAACAATCTCCGGATCGAACTTATCGGGTTTCTAGTAAGAGCAAATACCATGAGTTTCAAGAGCATTTGTCTTGTTTAGCTGGGCCGGCGGCGCGGTAAGGCTGGACACTTAGCCTATAACCCGTACCTTTCCGACTGTGACAAAATGTGACATGGTTGTGGCGAATCCGCTAGGCCTTTCCTCGGGCCGTCCGACTATTACGGAGGAAGCTGGCGGCGGCGTTGTAGCAGGGTTGGTCGCCATTGTCGATACGGCTAGCTATCTAGTACAATAGTCGGCAATTTAAGATATGTCGTTGATGTGGGAACACAGTCGTAGATGCGTTGGCGCTATAGCTCGACAAGTGGGCCGCGCCAAAGGTAAGGTGATTAAGTATATACCGATTGGTTAAAGCCCGAGGAGAAGTTGTGGTGTATCTGCGGTTCAAAGATCGAGTATAATTCGATCAATATCATCAAACGGAACAAGTAGAACAATAGTCAGTGTTGCATGCCAAATCGGTGCAATGAAATTTTCTTTGTGACACTACCTTAGTTTGAAGTTATCATAGACATTGGAATGATGACCTTCATGAAGTAAGGGTGAATCGACATCCACTGGAATATATGCTGTGGGGATATCTGTGGAGGAATTCGGAAAAACGGGAGTTTAAGTTACTTCCAGGTCCTGCAGGAGGAGTCTATGTACACAGTATTGCGACTCCTAGTCGACCAATACACCAATCCCGAGTGAATGGGAGAATGCAACCATGCGGATAGCCAGTTTGAAATCCAGGATCCAAGCTTGCCTGGGCTGGCCAAGAGCAGCAGATAGGTGCTAATATGGGAAGGGCATCCTTTGTCTCGTGAACCGGCATCCTTATCGTCACACAAGAATCAACATAACGCCATGGCTATAGCTTTCCAAGCTTTGGACAGCTGGGTATATTGGGTATTGTGAACTAATGACGGTTTTTTTGTCCGTAAACTTGGACAACGATATGAATCATGCTAGGCTTTAGTAGGTACTGCAAATTGAAGTCGACTAGTCGGTCTCAAGATCTCGATTGATCGAAGCCGGCTGCAGAACACGTTCGCGGGCACATGCCACACGCGCACGCGCACAAATCATACACTGTGTATGACCTGGAGGCGAGATGTAAAACATTTCTGTATGCGCCGAAGGGGCAGAAAAGTGAATGCGTCTTTCTTCAGGATGTCGACTTAGGCTTATCATGGAGGTTTGCATTCATTGCCGCCGCCTATAGGTAGGATCGGTAGCTCGTTTGCTATGTGGGAGAAGTTGCGTTGTCCTGCTGTGGGTGTTGCGCCGGGCGACGGTGCCTGTCTGCTTGCTTTTTGTGGAGATGCCAGGCGCGTCAAACTCGGACCGCATTCCTCCAACCAAGGCCATCCATCACCCATCACGACACTCATCACCATCATCCCGCCCTCGACTTCCACCTCTTTCCACCGGCGTCACAGCCTTCTGGCCGCTTCAGAATACACCACTTTTCCCACGCCCGTTTGTCGTCATCGTATTCGATCCTCCGGGCCCCTCGCACTACAACTACGATACACTTCTACCGTCGCGACAATCACAACTAACTGGCGACGCCGAGGAAGCACTCGTTCGCATCTCTTCCACGCGACATTCTACCCCGTATCTTCTTGGCGATCTAGGAGCATCTCCCCCACGCGATATTTCCGTTACGCTTTTCCGCCATAGGTTTCCATTGCCGTGTACACCGACGACATCAGGATGTCGTTCGGACAACCCAGCCAATTCGGGGTCTTGAATAACTCCCAGAGTGCCCCCTCTGGGGCGTTTTCACGCTCTAACAGCATCGCTGTTCCAGCGGGGCCGGCTGAAGTACTGCTGGGTGATGAGGTCCAAGAGAGTGAATCAGATGTTGGTACAACCCTTCCTTGGCGTAACGTTCAACTTGCTCACCACATCTCCAGGTAATCGGCTATGTAGCTCTGGCCGGCGAATCGAAGGTGAAAGTCTTTGACGGCCAATACCCCGAGAATGACCTTCCGATACCTTCTTCGCATCTGCTTTCGATATCACAGAAACGGCAACTGTTCGCTGCAGGTGGTCCTCAAGGTAGATCACCAATTCTTAGACCCGTCTTTGCAAAGATATTTTCTGACAAGGAGTATCCGTTAGGTGTCATTGTCGCGCGTACATCTACATTACGGGCGGCTTTCCAGAACAAATCGACAGCCAATGCCAACGTTCTACCTTTCCAGCCGGAATGCACTATTCCCATGTCAATCCGCCTATCACATGTCGCTTTCACATCGGACGGGAACTACCTCCTTCTCGGGGCTCAGCTGGGTGGAATAGCAATCTATTCAGTTGACGATATATTGAGCAAGGGAAATGCAGTACAACCTCAATCACAAGTCACAACTGGCCCTCTGCTTGAGATGAAGCCTATCCCAACAGTAGCTGGCGCTGAGAAAGTCTGCATCCTGGTTGGGTCTGCCTGGGGTCAGGGCGGGGCAGTTGGCATCTTGGATGTCAAGACGCAGCAAGTACAGGGGAACCTGAAAACCGGCGTCACAAGCATCTGCTGGAGTCCGAAAGGGAAGCAGATTATATGTGGTGGATCAGAAGGGGGTCTTGCTTGGATAAAGCCCGATGGCACAGAAGCAGACGTTGTCCCTGGTGTGCCCAACTACCCTAACCACTTTGTCTCATCGATCTTCTGGATAGAATCCGAAATCATCTTTGTGATAGTCACCCCGAAACCAAAACCAGGTCCACAGGGGCACGACAACGAGTCGGTCCATTTCGTCCTGATACGCGAAGGAAAGAAGCATACATTTTATCGAGTAAATGATATGTCTGCGCCCTTCGGCATGGCATCCCGACCTACGTATCACTCTTTCATTCATCTGAAAGCTTGGGCTCCGAATCTCAAGGATTGCCTTGTCATCTCCAACACTTGCTCAACCGACATCGGCACTATCCTAAGACTTAGCAATACGCCTTTTACTCCTACGTCGATCCTTAGCGATGGTCGTCGTGCGACTCTTCCCCTCACAGCTAGTGGTGGAGATATGACACCGATTGGCCTGGCCGTTGACCTTACTGCCACTGACACCGAACGCGTCGACAACCCATATCCCAATGTGGAACGGTCCGCCACTGCGCTGCCTTGTATGTGGATTCTTACCAATGAGGGCATAATATCTGCCTACTGGGTAGTGTATTCCGATGCTATCAAGATCGAGAACTCATCTGCTGCCTATCCGGAACTTTTGGCGTATGAGGGCCAGCAACCCCCTCAAACACCTCAGAGAAGCACTGCTGGTGGTTTCGGACAACCCGGGTTCGGAGGCCAGGCATCGGCAACCTCATTCGCTTCCCAGACCTCTGCCTTCGGGACTCCAAAGCCGACGTTCGGACAACCGTCCACTCCTACCTCTACTTTCGGTCAACCCTCGAAGCCGTCCGTCTTTGGTCAGCCCTCGACGTCAGCATTTGGCCAGCCTTCTCAACCGACGAGCACTTTTGGCCAAGCGTCAACTACTACCTCTGGTTTTGGACAGCCGTCAAATGCCGTCTTTGGGCAACCTTCAAAACCTGCCTCAGCGTTTGGGCAGGCGTCGACCCTTCAGCCAGTCTTCGGTCAGTCCACCGCCCCACAGTCGACATTTGGGCAAAGCTCTACCTCTCAACCTGCTTTTGGACAACCTTCTGCTCCCCAGTCGACTTTTGGACAACCGGCATTTGGGTCAGCATCGAATCTTGGACGACCTGGAATGTCCACTGGCGCCTTCGGCAGCGCTTCTAGTGGTAATACTGGCTCGGCTTTCGGCAGTGGATCCGCCTTTGGAGGCCAGCCGGGAGCATCTGCATTCAGCCAAAGCTCAGCAACACCAGCCTTTGGTACACCGTCGGCGTTAGGAAGTTCGGCTCCAGCATTTGGTAGCTCTACAGCGCTTGGGGCGAATCGACCAACTTTTGGTCAACCTGCTTTCGGCTCTTCACAATCATCTGGTTCGGGTTTTGGACAGGCGTCGCAGCTAGGATCGAAGCTCTCCGCCTTTGGCTCTGGAACAGCAGCGCCTGGCGGCGGCGGCGGGTTTGCTAAGTTTTCGGGTGGTGGTGGTTTTCTTGCTACCGGCTCGAATTCGAACGCTCCGCCAGCTTTTCTACAATCAAGCGGACAGAGCAATCCCTTTGCGCAAAGCCAGACTGACTCTTTCTCTAATCTGAAAAGCAATACTTCAACTAGTGGCTTTGCGATGACAAGTGCCTTTGGTTCAACAACTACTGCTGATGCAAACAAACCACCGGGTGCCGCTGCACCGACAGCGGGTGCCTTTGGAAGCGCCTTTGGCAATTCCCTCGGAACGGCTCTCTCTCAACCAGCTGCCTCAGCTAATATTAAGGATGATGAGATGCAAGACAGCGATGATGAGGTTGAACAGCCAAGACCAGGGGTTCGCGGTGGGAATATGTTTGATGTTTCATCAGCTTTGGCAGGGAATTCTTCAAATACCCCAGCAAAGGATCCACAGAAAGCTCTTGCGCCGGCATTCGGGCAGCCTGCTCAAACGGACCAGCCATCTACTGAACTTCCGAAACCCTCTGCATTTGGAACAGGATTGTTCGGTTCGGCTGTGAACAAGGAGCAGCCTAAGGGAGCGTTCAGTTCGTCGACGAAACCCGCTGCGCTTGCGCCGGCTTTTGGCACCCAAGAAACGAAGCCGGCCGCTCCTGTGAGCGCGTTTGGCTCTTCGACGTCGCCGGAAAAACCGTCCGCGCAGGTTGGAGGAGGCCTTTTTGGAAGTGCCCTTCAAAGGACCGCATCTGGTGCCCAGCCAGTATCGGCATTTGGAGCTGGATCACCCTCAGCATCGGCGTTTAAGAAACCGAGTGCTCAGCCTTCCGCGTTCGCTGCAGGCGCATCCTCCACCTCAAAGTCAACAGTGTCTGCGTTTGGTCAAAAACCAGTGACGCCAGCCGCTAGCCCCGAGAAGCCAACAGCCAAGGTCGAAGTTGGAGTTGCAGCTGGTAAAGATCTTCCGGACGATAGCTCGGATATCGAAACGGCTCACTCCCCTGCCGAAGAAGAGGCTCCATTACCTCCCGACTTCACCGCCCCGACCAAGAAATCAGCGCCTGTTGCTGACGACGCACCGCTGCCCCCAGACTTCGCTCCAGCAAAACCAACGCCAGCAAGTCCTGTTGCAGAGAAGAGCTCATCTCCAGGATCTGTTCTGTCTAAGGCAACCGGAAAGACGGCGCTATCGAACTTGATCAACCTACCGGAGTCGCCCGAGAAAGCCGCTCCCTCGAACACATTGCCATCCCCAGCTGGATCACCATCAAAGGGTGGAGCCTCTGGCGACTTGTTATTATCGCCTAGTCACAAAGCAGCTGGCACGAAGGCTACCAATCCACTTGCCGCGCGCAAGGGAGGCGTTCGGTCAGCCTTGGACGGTCTCAAAACTTCTGGCCGCTTGCCCGCTCAGAAAGCCGGTACAGCTGCGAAACATGGGAAACATCTTGACCGAGATTATGCAGATGAGAATAGTGGATTCTCTTTTATGCCGAAAATCGACAAGAACACCCCGTCTCTTAACAAGGGCGGTAGTGTTTTTGATAATATTGGCGGCTCGTCTTCTAAACCGATCGACTTCAGTGCTGCTAGCACTTTGCTGCCACCGGACGATAGTGACGACGATAGTGACGACGTTACCGACGATGATAGCAACGCTGACAGCGAGGATCTCAGTGGTGAGGGCAGCCCCGTCGATGAGGGCAGAGTCGCCACCGGCCCCTCCGACCGATCTAGTGAATTGGGAGATGAGAGCTGGGTCAAAACTGGTGATACCGGCGATGAAGAGTCCCCTGTTCAAACGTCACTCCCCCCCTTGGACACAAAGAAGGCTTCCCTCTTCGAGCGTGTTGGGTCTCCTTCAAAGGCAGCAGCGATGGAGACTTCTAAGCAGAAACCTTCTAAATCGGTGACGCCCGTCCCAGTGGAACCTTCAAAACTCTCGACTAAGTCTACACAACAGAAAGCGCCTCCGTCGCCACGAGCGCTTGCACGTCAAAAACAAGAGGAAGAAGACAAACGCAAAGCGGATGATGAAAGGCGAAGAGTGGAACACGAACAAGACCTTATACGCCGTGAGGGTCGTTCGAAGGAGCAAATTTTGGCCCAAGCTGAGGCTCAGCTCGAAATCCTCAAACGTAAAGTCGTGCGTGAGAACGTCGAGATAAATTTGAACGAGGAGAAAATGAGGCGGATCGAGGATACTCGCAGGGAGTCGCTGCAAAAGCCTTTCGAACCAAGTCCCGTGTTGAAACAGCTGATCCCGTATCGCGAAGATGGTCCACTTACTCATTTTAAGGTACGTAGCTATACCATCGCCCTCTTTAGATATAAGGAGAACGTTTTGGAGCGGATCTCTAACATGGTATCATTGATATGTAGGGGTTTGACGGCATCATGGAACACCATGTTGTTGTTACCGAGCGCCGTATCGACAATTACGGCTTGAACATGCGCAACCTAGAGTCTTTCATCAAATACCATCAGAAGTCCGACCATTTCACTCTAGATGACGAACGCCCTGTGGAAGAGATACGGATGACCGCAGCCCCCGACTTGTCACTTATGGCGAAGGATCTCGTTGAGAAGGCCCAGGAACTGAATAAAACCGTTGATTTGGATGCGCTAAGAGCAAGCGTGATGTCTCTTATTAGTGATGTCGACTATCGTAAGGAAGCCTACCCCCTCGAACATCATATAAAGGACCATTCTGACCATCAACGTTCTTAGTCTGCGCTCGCGCAACCGATATACCCAACATTATTCTATTGCACACTCACCCCGAACTTCGCGCACACATTCGCAAACGCCCACTAGCAGCACAACAACGGATGCAACAGTCCAACCTGAGAAGAAAAGTGCCACTTTTGCGACGCAAATTCAAGCGCGCCGAGGATGAATTCCGCATCCTCCAGGCGCACGTCGCAGCTATCAACAAGAATCAAAAAGCCAATTATGGCGACGTCCGACCACCGACTGTTCAGCAAGTTCGAGAAACTGTCGCCAGGCTCACTGAGGTTGCCAAGGAAAAGGCTGAGAGGCTCGATGGCTTGGAAGATACTCTGCGCAAGTTGCGGATTCGTAGCGTTAGTCCCGCAATGAGTCGTGGAACGACACCTAGCTTCAGAGCTAGTAGCGTGAGCTTCTCAGCTGGTGGCGGTCGAGGCGATCGGGAGCGAGGTAGCATCTCTAGCGCCTTTGGCTGGAAATCCACGAGAGGCAGAGATACGACCCTGGCAACTCCGCAAAGGAGCATGCCTGGTCCGGATAAACTCGACTATTATGAAAACACTGTTGACAGCCCAGTTTCTCGTTCCACCGCCCACAAGGCCAGTCGGAAACTCCCGAAGAATGTTCCGGGCATGTTTGGGCTGATCGAGGAGTTGGGAGACGACGAATACTTCAACGAAAGCGCTGCGACGGCCACGAGCAACGTGCCAATCGGCACTAGCTACGATAGGGGTATGGCGGAGCGAAGAAAGGAAATCCTGACCACACCGAAGAAAGGTGATAGTCGTGCCGAGGTCCCGAATACGCCTGCCAGCAGACAGGTTAATCGCCTTCTGAAGGATGAGTTGGAGGAGATCACCGGGGGCAAAGGGGCTCGCCAGGCCTGGATTGACGCGGATGATTATGCGGAGGACAAGAAGCTTCGAAAGGAGGTGGGCAGACGCATGGCGAAGGTTATCCGACATGTGGGCGTCAAAACCACCAGAGTAGACCTGGTCTAACGAGCATGAACGCTGTATAATCCTGTAAACTACTAAGTATTCTTCTGATTTTCTCTTTTCCTCGTTTTTCTTTTCAAAATTATTGTTCGATCTGTAGAACGGTGGAGCAAGACGCACCCCTCCTTCCCGTGAGGCGGATTGAAGGGCATCTCGCTGTAGGAGTGGATATGTGGGTCATTCTTTGTTATTGTTAGCGGCATTTATTTCCAAGGGCATTCCTGGTTATGTATTCTAGCGAGGCGAAAAAGGAATATCATTTATGGGTACAACCAACTCCGCGCCTTGGACTTACCCAAGGAGCCGCTTAACTAAAAGTCCCAGCACATCGTGCATATGCACGGCTCCTGCAAAGGATATAAATATCGGCGCGAGATCTCGAGAGGCCTAATATACATATTTCGCGAGTACAGCACCAGCAATCACCTGCCCACCATGCAAAATGCAACAGCGCAGTGTATTCAGCAGGACCATCTTCTACAGCTAAGCAGTCATACGGTTTGTGACCGCTTCAAACACTAGCAATAGAAAGTTGTTAAGCAGGTTGACTATTGTATATATCAAGATTTTGTCAATTATCATGTGCATGCACAACCCTACAAAGTTTATTAAAGACAAATCCTTTGATTTTACCTACAGAACGATGTCAAACTACCTAGCACAATGGCAATAAGAAATCAAGAACTGCAAGGTCTACAGGGATGTTTTTCGCCCGGCAATCTCGTAGAATGGACGCCATATAGCTACGGCGTTTTTCTACTATATCAGCGTCGCCTTCAAACAGACTCTTACCCATCTCCACATGCTTCTCTGCCAGTACAGCTAATGCGCCAGTGGTTATTTTTTCGGCTGCCTCGGCAGAAACGGGTATGCTGATTTCTTCAATCAACGACTTTGCTTCAGCCCAAGATTCTGCTCTGAAAGCCTTCTGCCAACTATCTAACCATAAGCAACCTCCCGCGTCCACATCTCCCCGAGAGGAAACTGCTTTGCGCTCCCGAAATTTTCGATCCGCTCTGATCATCTTGGTCACAATCTCAGAATCTAGCGACTTGGAAGCCTCGAGAAGTGGGTATTGTCCTGTGAAACCCCCTAGTGTCGGATTGGCACCGTGCGCTAGCAAAACTTCCAATGCTTTCAACCGCTGACTCCCCGTTTTTTTACCAAGGAATACAAACAAGAGAGGCGTTTGGCCGTCCTTATTTTGTAAGTTCGGATTTGCTCCACGATCTAGTAACGTCTTCATCCAGTTCTCCGGAAACGATCCACTTTGGTACGGATTGGTCTTGGCCAATGAGAGCAAGTGTAAAGCGCTGTTCCCATTTGCAAGCAGCGGCCCAGTGTTCACCTTCTGGCATATATAGCCGCCTAATTCCATATCGATGTCCCAACCCTCTAGACAAGAAAAATAAGATTCCACTAAGGATTTTTTTTCAGGTACCGGTGTAAGTAGATCCGCGCCTTTTTCAAGGAAGAGCTTCACAGCTTTATTCGCTAGACCTTCCTTGTTTAAGCTTACCGGCCAATAGCGGGATTTCGACCTGTCTTTCTTTTGCCAGTCTTTTGGGCATTGTTCCAGAAAAAGCTGGAACGGTAATTTACGGTTTGGTATAGCGGTGGTAACATCGGCGCCAGACTCAAGGAAAAGAATGGTAAGATCAAATACGGTATTACTGAGTATGTCGTATCTGTTCAGAAGCTTACTGAACGCAGTAACCCCTTGATTATTGGCAAGATTTATATCCGCGGAATTCCTTACGAGGAGTCTAATTCTTCCAGGGTCAAGTAACAAGGACAGAGCATAGTGGAGAGGCGTATCACCAGCCGCATCTCGACTCGATGCGTCAGCACCATGTTCAAGGAGTATTTTGAGAAGACCGGTTTCTGACGCGGCTAGGTGCAGCGGGGAACATCCTTCGTTCCCTCTAGCGTTGACGTTGGCACCGAAACGTAGCAGGAGCTTTACCATTTCGGACTTATTCTGTAGAACTGCATAATGCAATGGCTCGTTCCCAGTGTGATCTTTGATATTGACGGCCGCACCGGCGTTGAGAAGACTTCTAACTTGCTCCAGTGTGTCGCCGGATATAGCCCTGTGTAGTAAGGTTTTCCCTTCTCTATCCTGTTCGTCAAGCCCGAGAGGGTTCCACGCTGGCGGGATTGCGGGAGGGCTGGGATCAGGATACCGAAATGTCGGTGCAAGACTTTGGACTGAATGGGAGCCCAATGTGCTGAAATTTGAATCGAGTGCGTTGATGTCAAACAGGTGGAAAGGTGTTGTTGCACTAGGCTGAAAACTTTCCAGAAATCAGCCTACACAGCTGGGGCCGCGGTTTTATCACGTAGGATGTATATAGGTAAAATGGCAATCGAAGTACATACGTCTGGGTTACAGTAGTATTGTCGTTCAGGGCCATTGGAATTGATGTGCTGGCTGAGGCTGCCGCAGGAGCGAGCGAGAAGCTTTGGGGGCGCGCGCTTTGCTTCATCCGTTGATTGCTGTTCGTCGGCACCGGATGCCCTGCCGTGTTGTATTTCATATATCCCCATTTCTTGAGCTGTGTTCGATAGGACCGCTCGCTATCCGCAAGACATTTAGCTATTTAGAAAAACTTCAAGTAGAACTGGAGTTGCTGTGGCAGTATGCTTACGATGCGTGAAAGTTATGTATACCCTTAATCACGCGCATAACATCTTTTAGAGGCCGGCCTTCAACTTGGGAGAGCCGCTTGATATCTTCTTGAAGAGGAGCCCAATCCTTTGCCATATCTTCAGCTAGGCCCAGAATGTTGTCGACCCGCGATGCTGTGAAGCAAAGCTTCTTTCCCAAAACAAGTAAATAATTTTGATAATAGTCTAGGTTTATTGGCCAGAAGAATTTAGGATACGAGCAAGCTGGCTCTCGATGGAGAGAACGGGAATCGCGGAAATATATAAGAGCGAAATGAGCTATCTGGACGGGCGACACAACACGAACGTTAATAGCCTGGGCGGAATATAGGATGGAGGTTCGTCTGGTCTCAGTCCGTGGCCTGCAGCTTTAAATATGCAAAATGCAAGTTTCGGCTGGACGCCTGGGTCGAGTTTGTTCGCCATGGCCAACCTTTCGAGACCTTAACAACTTGCAGTTTGCACAACTGCTCACTCTTGCATCTGCAAAATGCAAGTTTTTGCCGGACTGCGAACCTGTGCAACTGTGCCCAAATACCCCTCAGAGTGTTGTTCTGAACTTGCATTTAAATTTGCACAACTGCTAACTACTGCTTCTGCAAATACCTAGGTAGTTTGCGTCAAGTATTTCTCCAGCAAATAAAGCGAAAATCTACAACTCTACAATGCTGACGGGGAAGCACTTGGTTTGCTTTTTTTTCGCATCAAAAGATGAGAGACGGTGGAATGCAGTCTCTCTGCCGTCCTGGGGGCGCGATATAAATACCAGCATGTGGACTGGAAGATCCTCTCTCATCAGTATTATCACCAGATTTATATTGAAGGTCAGCTAGCACAGAAACATATAATTTGTTTTACTTCAACGAACGGCTTAATTACTATCTAAATATCCCTCGACTCGATTGTTACACGCCCGGGCGCCCGATGCGAGCATATTATGGAGTCTACGAAAACCCGAGGATCAAATGAAGAACTCATAGTCAGCGACAACGAAACCCGAGGCTGCTGGTATGTCGATGTGCATCCTAGGTTGCTAGGTCAATCCATCGTCCCTCTTTCAAACCATTTAACGAATTCGCAGTCTTGGTAAAATATATACATCCATATGCCAGATACATGCTAACCAGCTGCAATCCAGGCCTGACGGTCAACACATTTACGTTTCGTCCAAAAATGGCGACTCAGTCCTCTCGCGCACGTTACACGCCACAGACCCTACTCAGCCCCAGCGCAAGAAGCCCGTTATACCCCAAGTCCGCCAGTACGAGCATTGGTCTCTGGCGCAAGAGAATGCGGCCAACTCCATACGTGACGAACAGGCCGAGAATATGCGGAATAATCTCTGCCTCCTAGGGGTCGATTTGCCAGACTCCATCCTCGAAAAGATCACTGTATCTAGCTGGAGGATGGCGCCCATGGAGAGGTTCCTCGCGGAGCACTCCGAAGCCACCCAAGTGTTTGCAGAGAACAACACCAAATAACTAGTGGGACGGTGATATGTAAGGATGGACCAGGACAAATATTCTTCGGTATTGGGGTGACCGGTGGCTAGAGCTTTCTCAGAAATTTCTGCTACCATCGTCGGACTTTGTTGGTACCAAGAATCATGTAATCCTGCTTCAAAACGGGACAGTTTCTTTTGACACAACCCGACCAATCCATGGTTCCATGTCCAACATAACGTTATCACCCGCTAGAGCAAATTACTACACGGTCGGTAGCTGCGCTGCAGCACGTAATTGACTCCAAAATGTCCGTGTTTGTCTGTCTATATTGAGCGCTATGAATATTCGAGAAGCCGTTAGAAGGAAACGCTACGATTTTTGCAGATACCCTCGAGGTTTCCTTGAGATGTACATTCGGTCCCATATATTTTTCTGGGAAGTAGATTTAACAGAACCGGACCCTCCTTGGCGTCGGGCAAGATTCTTAGAATAAAATCTCCATCTGAAAACAGTCGTATCTACTGTTTTAAAATTTAATACATACAGCATCTTTTACTTTGTAAAATCATCTCATCTATATAGCTTGCGTTGAATTGGTTTAACTCACTGTTCTGGCTCGCGAAATATCGAGATCATTGACCTACCTTGGCCTTGGTAGCTACTAGTATACTGATACCAACAATGAATTGCGATTGGTACTGGAGATGTGTGGGTTTGGCTTGCGAGACCAATTGCCCGAGACTAGACCAATTGGTACCGTGCTCCCCCATATAAATTGCATAGTGTTCGGCGGTGCCATCTGTCGTCTGCCTTTGGCAGCCTGCCAAGCACCGCCGTTCTGCTGTCATACAGGCGGCGCGTGCTGCACCATTCTAACACTTTTACCTTATAATAGTAGAAATAAGATGATAAGAGTTACAAGAGCAGGATAGAACTAGAGATTTGATAAGCTGTGAGCTGGAAGTGACGTCTGAGTTCTGTACACCTGTGGAGATATGGGCAAGTGCAGCGCTTGCACGTGCCCTGGCTGGCCTTGAAAGTTGCCTTGTCCCTTGTCCGAGCGTCTCGGGCTGGACGCCAAAACGCGTCCGTGAGCAATCGCTTCCCAAAAATCATGCCGCTTCCTCCTTTCCGCTTTCACCAACCCGCGTTTTGGGGCGGGGCGCGCTTGCATTGTCGAACGCGAAAGCAGTCAGCCGTACAGTTATTCTTGCGATACGAAAAGTTCAATCCACTCTCGCGCATGAGTCAATGGTCCGATGAAATCAGTCCTAGGCGTGCCTTGGTTTCAAGTGTTTGCTCTTTCAGTGGGCCCAATCCGCGCGGCCACGGAGCCGGATCCTATTGTGCAACAGTCGACTTTGGGCGATCTCAACCAGCTTTGCGTATCCGGACTCGTCTGTTCAAAGACGCAAAATGCATATAAGAGAGGGGATGTTCCCCCTCTTGAGGATGCATACGTGGCTGGTATTCCGCATTCGCCTCACAGTAGACCCGGTCGTCAATCCCTATATATCGAGATACATCCCGCCATAATCTCTATACTTGGCTGCATTCCAAGATATCGCTCTTTTACATACGCAACTATTCTGAACGTCCTCTGTATACAATCCAGTCCGACCCGTCTAGTCTATCTAAATCGCAAAGATGTTCAAGTCGATCAATCGCGCGGTCAAGAAGCTCACCGAGGAAGCTCCTCAGGGCAATGATGAGATGATCATCAAGGTGAAGCGATTGGACTCGCGATACAACTGGCGGGGTCGCCAGATCATCGTTGACTCCGGCACAGTCCCGACTGTCGAGGTTAACGAGCGTGATCCAAATGGCGCCTATGTGCTTGTCCACTGCAAGTACTACAATCAACTGGGTTTCCTTTCGCGCCAGACTCTTGACATCAAGAGTTTGATGCTCAAGAAAGTCTTGAAGAATATCATCGGTGATAGTTATCCTGGGATCAGTTTCACCACCAAGGATGTCGTGCTCGAGTACCCGTTGAGGAGCCTTTGGCACTATCGGGATGAAATCAGATACCTCGCGAAGGAAGACAAGAAGTCGGAGAAGGGGCGTCATTTGAAACTCCTTCTCGACTTCTTGGATGCAGAATTCGCTACCCTGGATAAGGAGTACAATAATTTCATGGAGCAGGATATGACGACCTTTGAGCTGTAAGTTACATACCACCCATTACAACCCTGTGATTAAAATTTTGGAACATGATGCTTACGTCGCATGTTTTATAGCATGTGGACTCTCTTCAAGCCTGGCGAGCTCATCCTCACGAGCTTTGACGGCCATCCGCGTGTGTTTGAGACAAAGGGCTACAAGGAGCAGCAGGTTTGCGGTAGCGTGTGCGGCGTTATCGATGGCACCTACATCGATTATAACGGCGATGAATTCGGATGGGCTCAGAAATACGTCATTAACCATGAATTCGAGGGCCCTCGCAAGATTGTGGATCTGGATGCTTTCCCGTTGAAGCACCACCCTCGCGAGAAGGAAGTCAGGGCGGAATTGATTTCCCGTGGTCGGAAGTTCGAGAGTCTGGCCGGGATCCACTGCATGGACTATGAAGGACCCACCATTTCTGGGGCTGGGCACTGGGGTTCAAAGCTCTTCGTAAGTCACGCATGCATAAGACCATCAGTATGAAATTCGTCTCACAGTTTGTTTGCGAGAATAGGTCAACGGTAGGGTCATGGTCGACGTCAAGACCCACAACCACTATAACCCGAACAAGCAGATCTCCATCACCTCGTTCAATGCGGACAAGATGAAGGAATTTGCAGATTCCCAAAAGCCTCAGTTCACCACCGGCGGCTACGTCGATGGCGCCTACTATGAGGAAGTGGCATCACAGGGAACGAATACCGTCACGATGAATGTGACGCTCGCGACTGACGGCACGGGCCAAGATATGAAGAGCGCGAAGAAGAGCAAAAAGGAGAAGATGAAAGCTGTCGAGGCAATGACGGACGAGCAGTTGCTCGTGTGCACCAGTCTTATCTACGGATTTGCACTGAACGAAAAGCAATGGGGTATGTACATGGAACCTTTAACAAGTAGTATCTGTTGTACATCGTGCTAACATTATGGGTCTTTTTCAGTCCAACTTTTCGTCGAGTTCATTCAGCCGGTTTCGTGGAACATCAAATCTTTCGACCAGCTTGTGCTGCCAACCTCCCAGAAGCATCTCGTCAAAGCTTTGGTGGAGTCCCATCAGAACTCGAACTCGAATTTCGACGACTTCATCGCTGGTAAAGGCCGAGGTCTCATCTGCTGCTTGCATGGATCGCCCGGCTGCGGTAAAACTATGACGGCGGAGTCCGTGGCAGAGTTCACCAGGTCGCCGCTTTACATGATCTCAGCGGGTGATCTTGGAGCCGACGCAGCAGAGATGGAGAAGTCATTGTCCCAGATCTTGCGTCTCTGCACGATCTGGAATGCGGTTCTGCTTCTTGACGAGGCGGACGTTTTCCTCGAGGAGCGATCTCTCCACGACTTGAACCGGAATGCACTCGTGTCCATCTTCCTCCGCATGTTGGAATACTGTATGTT
The DNA here is from genome assembly GCA_020064725.1 of Drechslerella dactyloides. Classification (NCBI taxonomy): domain Eukaryota; kingdom Fungi; phylum Ascomycota; class Orbiliomycetes; order Orbiliales; family Orbiliaceae; genus Drechslerella; species Drechslerella dactyloides. The sequence goes on from JAGTWJ010000017.1 coordinate 2,685,215, forward strand.
GCCCAGAACCCATCGCATCTTTGATTGAAACTCGGACTAACGATAATACACTAATTAGACTCCGGGATCCTCTTCTTGACGACCAATCGCGTCAAGACCTTCGACGAGGCCTTCCAATCCCGTATCCATGTCGCCCTCCGCTACCGCGACCTCGATAAGTCGGCCCGCGAGCAGGTCTGGCGCAACTTCATTCAGAAGATCGAGGATGGTGGAAACACCACGGCCATCAGGGAGGTTGACTACGAGTTCTTGGGTTCAGTGCCACTTAACGGCCGACAGATCAAGAACGCGGCGAGGACGGCGTTTAGTTTGGCGGAGAACATGGGGCAAACGCTGACGGTTGACATTATCAAGAGTGTTTTGGGCATCGTGGAGGCCTTCGAGAAGGACTTCAAGGAGTTGAAGCCGGCGGTGAAGCAGATTGGGGCATAAGCTAACTAGCAGACAAGATTGCCTAGTGCGTGGTTGCAGCTAGCTGATGAGAAACTTGCCAGGACGCTGTTGACTTTCTAATTCGTGAATGATAGCGCCAAGTTTTGTCGGTTTTTTTTTTTCGCATCTTTCGGATCTCTTCTGTTATCTCTGCGATCTGTTCCTCTTGAACTAATATAAATGTATATGTAAGATTGAATTTTCAAATGCATCTTTGTTACAAAAAAAGAAAAAAAATATTCGTGCAACAGGCGCCTAGAAATGGTGAGTTGTGTGTGGAGTGTATATGAATGTGGAAAGTTGATGGCACCTAGCTCACGAAAGATTACGAAATGATGCAAAATTGATGGTACCAATTCCACTATACATGTCCTATAGCGTAGGTATACATGTGTACGCGTAGGCCAGAGCAAACACCTGCAGTTGTCGGCAAGCTTGTCAGAATGTATCCCCAGGACACCCATGCATGGCTCCTCAACGGGTTGATGCATGGTATTTGCGGTCCTGGACGTGGTGAAAAGTTTTGAGACTAGACAGGCACTTCACCGGCCCTGGGACTGGCAGTCTGGCTTACGAGACAAAATTTCGAGACACTCGAGAGCCAAAGAGATATCTAGATGTGAACTGTAATTAATCTATAAGGAGAAATGCAGTAAGCTTTCTAGAATTAAACAAGGGCACCTTTATGAAACCGATTTTGACAAGTATTAAGTTAGATATATTTTTTAATTTCATAACTATTTATGGCTTCCTTGTTTTTTTCCTTTCTTCTTTTCCTGTTTTTTATAACTATTATTGGACTAGATACATCGACAAAATTATTCCTATATAATTTCTCAAGGTTTAATCTATTGTAGATACTTCGTAGGCTGTAGTAGAATCGACTGTATCGACCGATCGTGAACCCTGCTCTGGAGCACGCGTGACCGACGGAACTATCATTCAGGTCCCCCCTCCGGCATCGGTGACTGTGATTGAGTGGCTGAGGTTGTCACCGAAGATATAGCTGATGTTGGAACTGCAGTAACAGAAGCGGGCGTTGCCATGCCGTTTGGACTGGTAGCAGGAGGGGCCATGGAAGGCTGACGGTCACCATTAATCATGGTGGGATTGATGACCGGGGCTATGGGCATAAGGCCACCTTCGGGGTGAGTATGGTACACTGGTTCCACAGTCGTTTGGTAGTCTATAACGTAGAGAATCGTCAGCGATCGACCAATCGGAATAGCCTCAAGCGATACTTACAAATTATGCCATCAGCATCTGTCGAGTAAGGCGCGATACGAGTCTCAAAGTCGGTGTGAACTTCTTGTCTCTTGTTGTGTCCGAATAGAGCTTCCGCAAGCTCGTTGGCGTTGTGCAAGATTGGCCCCAGGGGATGGCTGGAATGAGTGGCGGTCGCAACTTCTCCGTCGGCGAAGTAGCGTGGACCCAGATCATTGGAGAAAGGCTTCACATGGACGTGGCTGACTCGAGCGGTGACGATGGCCCCCTTAGACTCGTACTCGATCAGTGGAACAAGCTGGTTTTCCCTTTTGTCGACATGCTGTAAGCTTGCTGCTGTGAGATCAATCGGTGTTAGCATCCATCGGCTGCAACACGGTTGAACGTGGTACTTTTGGCTCGGGGACTAACCTTCGATGTCGCGCAGGGAGCCCGCAGCGTACCGGTGGAGTTTCCGGGGGGTATTAGCGGCTTGGGCGTCAGTCGCTTCAAGACCGGTATCCTGGGGATTGGCATCGGCCTCTCTCTCTTGGGGAGGTGCCGGGAGACTGCCCGTGGCAAGATTTTCGGGCGGCTGGGACAAGAGGACACTAGAATGGGTGCCAGCAGTCTCGATGCTATCAATCTGAGTTGTGGCCTGGGTATAAGCAGGAGACTCGGCACCAGCAGTCTTGGTCATACTGGTACCGAAGATGCTCCGGTGAGCCGCGGATCCATCGCGTATGATCTTGTTAGCTAGTAATACACCGGCGAGAACGGTCATAGCCAAAAAGGCGAGGAAACAGCAAGAAGCGAGGAGCCGTCGCATCCTTTTTTCGCGCCTTCTATCCCGGAGTTCTTCATACGACTGCGGCTCGTCTTCGAGGATGTCGACGTCCTCGAGCTCGTGATCAGCCATAGGCTGGTCATGAGGCGCTGGCCCAAACTGGGGAGCATAAGCAGCGTAATTATAAAATGGCATAGGAAAGCTAGAGTTATAAGCCATAATGGCGGGTGAAAAGTGGTATCTCGAGGAAGATAGTAGAGATGAGCTGTTGTGACTTCGAAGTGTATTGAAAGTTGGTGATTCTTGTAGATTCAAGAGAGAGAAAATCAAAGTAGAGGAAACGAAAGCTTGTGGGGAGGGCTTTTGTGCCCTGGGAGACAGCTAAATTACCGGCGTGTATCCCACGTGGGCCTTTGAGCTGTTTTCGTAGACGATGATCGCGTGTATCGCGTGTAGACGGCGTGGCTTTAGTATGTATATACATTCAAATATATCTATATCTCTCACCCAATCCATCGCTGCCCACCCTTTCAAGTCGCTCGCGTCGAGAACCCGCTGCAGAATATAAGCAGCACAAAGCATGTCGTACATTGCTTCGGTGCATCGATCGAGCAAGATATATGCCGGTACACTGGTATATATAATATCGTTCCCATCTCTAAATCTGGCGAAATATATCATTTGTGCAAGGGCACGCATGAGCCATATTGATATGTATGTAGCTATAGTTATAAGGGCGGTGGATGACGGAATTCGTCGTCAGACCCATGTTCCAGGTCCCATATCTCGCTCTCATCCATCATGATGATGCCCGCTGAATCAAGTGCGTCTGAGAACTCGTCGTCGGTAATAACTACCGCACCGTTGAGCCGTAACGTGCTCCGTTTTTGCAGAGCTCCAGGGCCGCCCTGTTGCTGCTTTGCATGCATAAGGGAGCAGGATCGGAAACTGTCGAATGACCCGCTGTCACCGAGCTCTCCTTGGCAATCGATAAAGTATTGTGCCAAATTCTTTGCGGTGGGAAATGTCCCCGCCTTGTAGCAATTTCGTAGTGCATCATAGTACTCTCTTATGCATGTTCCGTTGCTGCTTAGAATGCAGGGTGCGGCACCTTCTCGCGGCACATTGCACATTCCTATAGTTTTCGCGTATATTAGCCGCTGCCGCCGTAAATAGGGGACACTATAATATGGCTGTTATTGTCTTCATTAAAGAACTGTTCTTGTTTACCTGTGGGCATTGGTGATGTGGCGGCAGTAGACGCTGTTCGAGCGGGAATATCGATCGACGGCCCATTGACGAATGAGGTGATTGTCACAGTAGGAGCGGTCACAACCTCGACAGTGGTAATGTAAGAGATATAAGTTGGGACTGCGGAGACATCACCTAGGGCCTCTACAGCCACCTCAGAGAGATCTTCCACTGCACTAGTCTCGTTCGCCTGGTTCAACTTGATCGCCGCACCTGCCTCCGCAGCTTCGACAACAATGCTCACGAGGGAAGGGAACAGCAGCCAAAAGAGTGGCAGCTGAGGTTTCCAGGGCTCTCTCATGGCGAGTTCGGGTTGTCCTAGACCTGTTACCCCCAGATTCAGTGGGCGACGATGTTTCGCGGGTCGTAAACGAATTGTCAAATTGAACAAGTAGTTGGTGAGCTTGGGTGGCCAGAAGTATAGCATGCGGAGCACGCGACTTAAGTTGCCACTCAATTCATGTTATTCCGAAGTCCAGTTCAATGGAGCAGAATATGTGGTCCGAGCTAGTTGGAGAGGACAATATTAATATATTGTGATCATATTATGCTCATTCTGGTGAAGCCAGATATGACGAACCATTGTCGTTTTTTTGACTGCAATCATTGCATTAGTTGAGGCATGAGGTAGCTTGCAAGCTTTGGCGATGTTTGAACATAGCGAGCTCACCAATTCTAGGAAGCCAAAAGTATCGCTCCAAGCATAAACAAGATATACAAGTCTATAGATCTATACGTATACTACACGCAAATATGCGTCCGCTGGAGTGCTGTGCGACTTCAAACACATCAACTTGAGCTTGGACCTTTTCTAGGGAAATATCTCATACAGAATTGCAACATACCCAACACATTAGCACAATTCCTCGCGGCCTCATCTCGCGATTTCGTCGGATGCCGGAAAATTTCGGAAAATTTATCGATTTCTGAGGATAAGATAGACTGATGTACATATATGTGCATGGAGTCGAGGTGCGAAGGTAATAGCTGTTGCATTGAGCATGGAACTGATAAGTACCCAGGTGTTGGCTGATGTGATTACGAGGGACGCGACTCCTCTGCATTGGCCATATTGGTCATTACTGAGCGTGTAGATTAATCGATTGGTACTCTTACGCGTTCAGCCTAGCGAGCCATCAAGCTTAGCCCCATTTGAACAATTGAATTGATAATACATTAAGCGTAAACTAGGAACTAGGAGCTCGTTGCAATGGATTGTCGGATGGGGCCTAGGGAGGCGGTTGCTATACGTCCCATGCAATGACAGAAGCTTTCAATAAAAACCCTCGTCGGTCTACAGTGGCTATTTAACGCCAGAGCCGGCAGCCCGTAACGCCTCTCTTCCCTCCCCCTCTCTCTCATGCTCCTTCCTAATCCTCTATCAATCCTCAGCCTTCGTAACCTAGAGCCATCACTGAGCTTCGTGTCTCATCAAGGGCAGTTTGTAACTGACCGTCTAGAAGAAAACGAACGTAAGTACCAGATGTCTACTAGAACTCCCTCGTAAAGTTCTCCAGCTCCAGAAGGATGTACGAAGACCCAAGCTATGGGAAGAACACACTAGCCGTGGATCCCCAGATCCTCCCGAGCTCCGCTCATAAGTCATCACCCACATTTTTCGAAGTCTATTTCGCTCCGATTTTTTGCCCTTAGAAACGTCTAGTGCAACCTCCTTGGTTAACTAACCATCACTCACAGAATAAATATAACGAAAAATGAAGACAAGAACGATCTGCTGCGAGCCATGTGATTTCATGTCAGTCAATTCTCTCTCCATCGTTCCTTGTTCGTAGTTATCACTAATAATTCGTCCCCTTTTAGTTTCACTGGCGTGGCCCTGTTGCAGGAGCACCACATTGATCGGCACATAGTAATTGTCTGCCGACAATGCAATGATGAGAAGTTCGCGGGGATAGCGGAATTCCGCAGACATGCTCCCTGCCTCGGCCTCCACGCTTCCAAATGTGGAGACTGTGGGAAGCGCTTCGAGAGGACCCTGGACCGCGACGGCTTTGACATCATCGAACACGCGAAGAGCTGCCAGGCCATCATAGACAGCATGTGCCGAGGCCTGTTCTTCACAAGCTCGGAGGACTATAGGCAGCACTGCCGTCACGATAGTGGTCACTGCCAGCGCCTCAACAAGCTCCGGTAATCTATACCGAACGATCTAGCCATAGCTAAAAGGTCAGCATCGATAAAGGTGTATATATGGCTAACGAGTCGGGTGAGTATAGACACGAGAGGCGACAAATCCGTATGGAGAAGATGGCAAGGGAGAAGAAGGCGAGAGAGGAGCGTGAGCGAAAGGCTCGCGAGGAGGCAGAGAGGCAGAAGGAGGAGGAGCAGGAGGAAGAAGAGCAGGAGCAAGAGTGGACGGGCTGGGAGGGCTGGCCGTTACATGGGCCTGCCGCCCCAGAGCCTGAGGTCAAGGCTCACTTCGAGATCAAGACGGTCACAACCGAGGAGATCGTGCGCAAGATGTACGGTATCAGGTCCGCCCTCGAGCCCGAGGAGGAGATCGTCTGGCCAGACCATATGATCTCTCCATGGGCCGCGGCCGCTCAAAAGCGCCGCGAGCGTGGTCTCGCTGAAAGAGCAGCACGTAAGGCAAGGCAGCAGGAGGCGCAGGCTGCAGAGAAGACAAAGGGCAAGAAAGCTATCTGAGAGAGGTAGGGAGGGAGGTAGGGAGGGTATTTAGGTGGGGGTTTTTACTACAATTATGGAAATGCTGATATATCAGGGGGTGAGGGAATATGCCGTTGATACGTTTATAGAGGAAAAATATATTTAGTTCAGCTCTGAAAGTATTCTGTAGTCTCCATAATATTACCGCTTCTCGTTCCTCTGGACCGATGCATATATATATCAATAGCTCTGCATTGCCAGCACCCGCACCATCATTTGAAAATATTCGCCCTCTTCTTAATATATAACAAAACACAGTCCACTTGAGTGATCACTACTCAATAGTCAACATGAATGCTTCTGAGGTAGTATCCATTGAAACTGTTCTCGAAGCATACTTAAGCCTCTAATCCTTTCACGCAAGCATTTTTCACTAATTTTTGCCATAGACTGATAATCCCCCCGGGTACGGCGGGTCTGAGGAAGAGATGACTCCGGACATACGACTCAAGCACGAAAACACCCTCTATGCCATGGCGATGAATATCTTCGCGGAGAAGTCTGTGCGAGATAAAGCGAAGATTGCCAAACTTCAAGAAGAACTGGAACGGACGACAGACGAGCTCGGAAAGACTATAGGAGATAATAACGCCCTGAAATATATTATCCGAGACCTGAAAGGCGAAATCTCAGCAAATCAGCCTACGGGAATCTACGACTTTCAAGCGCAAGAGCTTGCAGTTCTGAAAAAGGAACACCGCGAGTTCAAAGCGGCGGTTTTCATGGACCTGTATGGCCAACTTGCTGCTGCGAAACACCAAAATGCTAGGAAAGAGGAACAGAACGTTGAGCTTCGAAAGGAGGTTGATGAACTCGAGAGAGACGTCAGAGGTCTCCAACTGAATGTTCAGGAACTCACAGAGCTTCGTTATCAGCAAGCCTCGGAGAAACCTGCCGCCAGCCACGTCCATCGACTCAATCTCCAAGTCGAAATCATGCGCAAGACTATTCACAATCTGGAGGCTGACAACAAGCGTTTGCAACGCGCAGGCTTAGCACGCTCAAAGTACGCCCCGGTTCCAGAGGAAAATGCCGCTTGATAGAACTACCCCCAGATCGTTCGTTCAGTACGAAAATCCTTTTTTCCTTCTCAAGTTCGGCTCTACTCATCAAGCATATTCTTATATAAGCACTGGGGCTTTGCGTGATTATGTTTAGTTGAACCGATGCTGTCTTTCATACATATTTGTCGGCATTGTGTGTTGTTGCTGTTAGTATCAGTGCGTAAATTCAGTCACATCGTGGAGCTGTTCTACTGTGTCATTAAATTTGATCGAAGGTTCTGCATGCGTTTACTCTAGCTCTATTACAATTCGTCTGTGCCCCCGTGTAATTTCTTCGAATGAGGCTTCATTTCCGGATCGCTATGAGAGAGCCTTAGCATCGCAGTTCTATAAGACCCGGGAACAGGGTTTGAACGTTCTAGATTGGGGTTTCCAGCGGAAGAAAAACTTAAGCACTTACCCTTTGAACTCCATCTTGCCCGCAAAAACACTATGTCTTTTCACTTTGACGACGAGCTTATCCTCAACTATCCCTAGGCTTTCCTTCGTCCAAAGATCCGTCACTTCATATCCGACTTTCCTCCTATTCCACTCATCAAGAAAAATGTCCTTAAAGTCTATAGTAAATTCACCATCTTCATCGCCATTGTTGATTAAAGCAACGGCCATGTTCCCGGTCTGATCCTTTGAATCCTGTAGCCAAAGCTGCGACTTCTCTTTCTTGTAGGATCGAAAACCGGTATGCCACCTACCCTGGTTCAAGTCTAAGATGTCTGTATTCGTCAATATCCTCATTGTTTCCTCGGAGGTCTGCATGATGTCGTGCCCCATTATCAGCGGACTCTTCACCATGGCCCAAATTGTGAAATGCAGCTTCTGCTCTTCGTAATCCAGATTATCGTTGCCGACCTCCAGCATATCCAGGTCGTTCCAGCCCCCCGCATGTGCCTTCTGCCCCAACGGCGCAGCTTTATTTATGATATTCATGATCGAGCAGTGGTGTCCCGGGAGCCGGCAGATATAATCCTCGCACGGGCAACGGTCGTCGTATCGGTCGAACACATTGACGATATCTCCGCTCATCCGCCAGCTATTCGCGATCGAGGGGGCCCAGTCCCAGGGCGAATCCTCACCCCAGTTGCACATACTGTAGAGAATGGGTCTGCCGGTGGCATTCAACGCCCTGCTCATACGCTCGTACCGCTCAAAGCTTATCAATGGCGTACCGCTCTGTCCCTCATTGTGGCAGTTGTCATACTTGAGGTAATCTACACCCCACTCCGCGAAGAGATCCGCATCTTTCTCCTCAAAGTGCAGGCTGCCAGGGTACCGACCGCATGTCAGCTTCCCCGCTGAGGAGTACATGCCGAAGCCGAGCCCCATAGCATGGATCTCGTCGGCGAGATGCTTGATGCCGTTGGGAAACTTTCTAGGGTCGTATTGCAGATAACCTGTGCCGTTGCGTTTGTGCAGGGACCAGCAGTCGTCCATTACGACGTAGTGGTAGCCATATTCATCGAGCCTGAGATCTTTGAGGGCCTTCGCGGCGCCGATGATGATGCTTTCATCGATGTTGCAGCCAAATGTGTTCCATGTGTTCCAGCCTATCGTTTAGGAGTTGAGAACGTGTTATTTTGTGTCGGATAGAGCGGAGCGATATTGTCCGAAGGTAAAGGATCAAACGTACCCATCTGAGGAGTGAGAGCGAGGCCATTGTCTACAGCCTCCGCGCCCTGGAGGAGTATTGCGAGCGGAAGTAACGCTCGGAGCCCTCTGCGGAGCATGCTGGCTTCGTCTCTGGAGGGACCTCTTATCGGTATAGCGAGTATCGGATGGGTTGTCGGGGATTGCCGGGTTTAGTCGAGACCTCAGCCGACCGATTCAGTCAAAGCAAGACTGGACCTTGCACCAGCCTGCCGAGAGCTCCAGACGTTCGTGGGCTACGTGCTGGGCTACGGTGGCGGAGGCAGGCTTTCCGCGTATCACTTAACTCAATCGGGACGGTATCACGACTTATCGCGTCTGCTTTGGGCTCGATCGCGTCGAGACGCGTCTCACAAGCTTTCGAATAAAAATTGCGTTTAAATTAATACAAGGAGGGGCGATAATTTAATCTAACGAGCTTTGGAACGAATATCACGACCAACTAGTTCCTATTCACCCAGTTCACAGTAAACAGCGTGGACTTCCGCTCGTCCGGCACCTCTGTTCCAGAACCCAATTTCATAGCCAGGCTTCACGAAGACGCTCATGCCTTCAGTTAGATGCTCTCTTTGTCCTTCATCACCCGTCCTGGAACATTCACTACCACGCCTAAGCAGAGGTACATGCCCACCCTCGCTGGCGACCGTTTCCCTCGGACCGGGAGTTTCGCTATCCCTCTGTGGCTCTTGGGCTTGGCGTGATGGTCGCGCCCTCGCGGATACTTCAACTTCGCCCGCCGTCACGACGTAGATTGCGGGTCCATCAATCGAAAAGAACTCTTCTTCCGCACGGTCTAGAGAGATCTTGAGCAGTGAGAACTCTTCAATCGGCCCTTCGTACTTCGTTGTGTGAGAGTTCCGAGATCTTAAGAAGGGCTTCGGTTGGAGCAGTTGGTGTTTTGCTGATTCTGGATTGTGCAGCAGCAATTTGACCAAGAGATCTGAAACATTCGGTTCGCTTGCTGAAAGACTGCGAGGCAATAGCTTGTCCGCATTTGTCATACACTATCGGATTGGAAGATTTAGCAGATGGCCTTTTCTTGAACAGTGAGTCAGGTGTGAATGCTGCATACCTCGATTATATCGCCCTCGATGTAAGTGTGAATGCAACCTGGTGGCACGGCTAGACCTTCACCCCGTTTCAAAGTAAGGAAGTTCAAGAAGAAGACTGCTCCAAAGAGTCCGGGATCCCCTGGGGCATATCTCCAGATCTTCTGCACCACGTCCGCCAGCTCGTCCCTTTCGCCAATCTCACCAAGTGCTCTATTCCCTTGCTTTTGGATGCGGCTGAGAAGCTTCTTTGTAGTTTTCTCAACTTGCAGCTTGTCCTTTTTTAAGAGTCTGCAGAGTATCTCCCTGAGTTGTGGATCTAGGTTGGCATCGTTAAGATTTGCGATTATCGATTGCTCCTCCTCGAGTATCTCCCGTAACTCCACCACATCTCTTAGGAAAGCCTTGATCTCATCGGCTGGCCGGAACCCGACGAAGGACTCGAAATGTGGCGACAATGATAGCGCAACCTGGGGCTTGTGGTTCAGATTGACGACTTTCTGATTGTCACTCTGGGTCTCTTGCGTCCGTTCTTTCTCGAGCTGTTCTGCTAGTGATTTATGCGGATGAGCTCCCAGTGGCAACGCCTTATCGAAGGATAGCACTTTGAACAGAAACGGTAGTTGTGGGCTGTTCTCGGGCCCGGGAAACTTCTTGGCGATGCTGTTATTCAGGTACGCGGCCGGAGACTGCTCAATCAGAGTCCGTAGATGAACAGACGTCTTCAGAGACCGTGAAGGTCCGTCTTGATGGTCACCCATCCAAATCTGCCAGAAATCATAAAATTCGTTAGCAATGGATCGTGGGAAGTAGATAATGGGGAGCCGCAGCTCTAGTTAAGGCTCACCTCGCCATATTGTTGCTCCTCATCGATCTTGAAATGGCCTTCTGATTCATTCGCGAGCGCATACCTCGCAGCCAGCGATTTCGATCCCTTTTTGCCGAACGTGTAATCCTGGATTTGACACGCAAGGCGTATTATTGGCTCATCGTCCGGGTCGGATGTTCTAGTGCGGCGAAGCTTCGGACTCGGCTCCATGCTGCAATCAATTTTCGGAATTTCCAATTCAGATACGTTTCACAGTTGATTCAATTGAAGCATCGAGACAGGCGCGCTTACGCTACTAGCGACTCGAAGAATAAAAATGCCGGACAATTGCCTTTAATAACTATCTGTCCCAACACCGATCGAAGCTATGGATGGAGGCGTCCTCGAAGCAATTGTGATGTCGAATGGGTCGCTGGTATATTAGAGAACGTTCGAGAAACGTCGACGAGCGGAGCTTTTGGGGAGTGTTGATGTCATTCTGATGTGACGAACAGTTCCGCAACACAAAATCTGCCACGTTCGCTCACAAGGCAAAAGTTCAGACGTTGCATGCGCTATCGATTCTTGTAGATGTACGTGCAACTTGAGACTTCGATATTCCACAACCAAAATTTGGGGTAGAAACGGCATGCGATTACAACGGAGAGCTGGTGTGAGGTTGCGGCTCCACTGCACGCCAATCACGGATATCGAGCATGCACATTGATTGGCAATCTTGTCCATAAATGGACTAGGTCGGCGGGTTAACCGTTTACCTTTCCGGGATACGTACGTTTATATATTTGTGGCTAGTAATGCTTAGCCACACAAGGCGCAGGCGCAGCCTAATGTCAGTTGAATACGGTTAATTCAGCAGCCTGGACTTGTATCAAGCGTGTTTTCGCGGAAATGCAAAGGTGCCATGAAAATATAGTGCATAATGTAGGTATATTTCAGTGATGACCACATGTACATAGTCTTGAATAACTCAGCTTTTGTGAAAATCACCGTACAGAAGGATCATATGATCACACCCGGGAATCCATATTCTGGCTTCGTGCGATCTTCAGACTCGCGAGGTCACGTTCAGCTATAGTTATGTACATGTACATACAAAAACTGTCTATAGACATAGATGCTTACGCTCCGCAGGCAAAAGGTGGTTGGGCTGGTTTACGAGACTAATATACACCTATATATATCAATATTTCTGTATATAATTTCCGTAGCGAACAACCGACCACAGAGCGTACGCGGGAGCGCTGGACCTCATAGCTTGGAAGTTGGGTCGAATGCAAGGATATCCCTAGATATCTGCGACAGATTCTTGATGCCTGCAAGAGCCATGTTGATCTCAAGATCCGCCCGGAGGCATTTGAACACATGCTCGACGCCAGGTTCGCCACCCATTGCTAGTCCCCACATCATTGGCCTGTTTATTCCATAATATCGTCAGCTTAGCTCCATATGACTAAAGTAACGGCAATGGGCGACCATCTCTACGTACCTTCCTATCAAAACACCTTTCGCTCCCAGCGCCATAGCCTTCAATACATCGCTACCAGTGCGTATACCACTATCAAATAACACGGTCAAATCGCTATTCTTAACAGTATCGCTGGCCATGATATTCTCTAAAGCGTCGAGGCTAGCAATTGCGCCATCAACTTGTCTGCCACCGTGATTACTAACGATAATACCGTCTATAATCCCAGTCATGCTAGCAGCTTTCTTCGCATCTTCGACGCTCTGGATTCCTTTTAGCAGGATCTTTCCCGGCCAGTGTTTCTTCAGGAAAGAAAGATCTTCCCAGGTCCGGTACTTTGCATTCGACATTTCCGTAAGCCATGCGAGCGACTTCTTAATGGTAAGCGCATTGTATAGCAGCCTGCATGCCTGGAAAGGATTCGAGGCTCTGCCAAGGAGGTTAAGAAGACCGCGATTTGGAATCTTGGGGTCATTGTAAGCCCCTGCTGCATATAATCGTTGGAAAACGGGATCCGAGAATCCGATTTGGCATCCTGCAGAAACCCCGTAAGCAAAGTCCTGCAGATACGTTATCTGGGATGTATACATACCTTCGCCCCATATAAAAGGTAGATAGCCTAAACCGTACGCCAGGTTAAATGTCTGCCCACGACGTAAAGTAACTCTCTTAGAACGGAAGTTTCTGGTTCTTACAGTTGTCTAGATCTGCAGGTCTATAACCGAGTTGAAACGTATCAAGAGTCACAACGAGTGTTCTATACCCGCTGTTCCAAGCTCTATCCAGTAAACTAACAGTAATTTCATCCGTTCTAGGCCAGTAGAGCTGATACCATCTCTCACCATCGCCCGACGCCTCAGCTATTTGTTCGATGGATCTCGTTGACGCCGTGCTCAGAATATAAGGGATCCCCAAGTTCGCGCACGCTTTCGCAGTCGCCTCCTCACCCTCAGGATGCATGATACTTTGCACGCCGACGGGCGCGCATATCAGTGGCGATGAGTACTTCTTGCCAAGAATCTCGACCTCGGTAGATTTCGAGGTGGCGTCCACCAGCATGCGTGGGATGATCTTCCGCGACTTGAACGCCTTGAGATTGTCGCGACATGTCTGGCCAGTCGTCGCAGAACCATAGACGTACATGAAGTTGCCAGAGGGGACAAGGCGGCGGGCGAGGGCCTCCCATTGTGTTGGGTCCGTTGGGTATCGCGGTGGGTTGAACTGGCCGTATATCTCGGTTTGGAAGGCGCCGTGCTCCGTCATGTTGGCGGAAAGAAAGGAGTATATCGTGCAAGAGATGGGAAAACAAATGTTAAGCTCCGAGACCGGCCGCTGTGCTACGCTACAGATGCGACAAAACAACAGGGTGACGACCGATGACCCGTATGTAGTATATATAATGATACGGAGCAAAAGAATGACGGCGAACAAGCGCGCAGGAATGTATCATATGCATGCATTGAGCTTTCACTTTTCGGTTAGAGGCCGCTGGTCGCGATGCCTGCCTGTTGCCTCGGCTGAAACTCCACGGAGAAATACCACGCGGTCAACGCAGCGCGGTTCAAGCTTAGCCCAACTTCGGCCGAAACATCCAAGATATCTCGGGATTTCGTATCGTGGGGTGTTGAAACAGAGGTCAAATACGAAGTGCATAGATAAAATACTATTTCCCCCAGAAAAAAGTACCCAGCATGCATATGTGCCGCAAAGCCTCCGAGACCCTAACTCTATCCGTGCGCGTCTGGTCCCGAACGCGGCTCGGCAAATCTTAGGCGAATCTACATCTCGGCCTCACAGCAACTTGATTTGGGCCGCGTTTGGGAATACAGGAGCCGTTGGTGCTATGTCCCATGAATATATACTAGTATAAAATATTCCGTGAATACCAAGACTGAGGTGAATAGCCGGCCTGCTGATATATTGCGGGTGGACTTATCTGCTGCGCAGTCGATAAACCGGCCCCGATCGAATCAAAATATTGCTAGTCACAATCGCGTGATATTGATTATGAATTCCACATATCATGTTGACTGATCATTGCCTTGATTCGTGATAACATATATAGTGTATTACGACTGGAAGGTGGCGGTATGTCGCCTTATTCGATATGTCATCTCCACATATGTCTCGATATATGGAAACATCTGCTGATTAACTAATCATATCATGACATCGGTGTCGGGGCCGAAGTTCATTTTCAAATATCAATTGCAAACCCATTTTTAACGTGTCGCATGTCAACTAGCTTACATATATGCACACAGATATAGCAAAAGTTCGAGGTGGGATGCATTTGTTCAATTAATTGTTTAACCCACACTTGATTATCACGCCTATAGGTGAATCCTGGGTTCATGATTGCTAAGCATCCTGTAGAACTGATTATAAGCGCGTGCTGGTCTAGAATTCGAAGTTGCCTTCATATATGCCCGATTCAAGTGAAAGTATATGCCCACAATGCTGTCATCAATTGGAGCCGGCAGTTGAGAATCTCTAAGTCCATAGTATCTTCTGAACCACAAGTGCTGCCAACTAGCGAATTTATGCTTATATCAACAGATGCAATATTATCTCCGGCCGGGGGTCGGATAAACTTGGCCCGACACGCAGGTATGAAAAAACCGCTTCTGAATCATATATCATGCCATAACTGTAGTTATTGCATGGACTTAGCTAGCCATTGCAAGTTGGCTCGGGTTGGTCAATATGGCAACACAGCTGCATAGAAGCTGACAGTCTCGATCCCAGCCAAGCCTGGTAAGGAGAAGCTGACTAACACAACAGAGTGAGGAAATTACATCACTTTCGTGCTACCACCGACGGGAACCGACGCTGCACAGCCGCAGCCTTCTCGGATTGCAACAATGACACCCGCGATATCCGACGTCAAGATCAGTAATCTCATTGTTTAACTCCGTTCTATCATCCCGCGATACAATCCATGGTCTTCTGACAGCCTAAAATCTTTCTGCAGCCGGGAATTTGCAAACCACGTCGCGTCGGAATACCAAACCAACCAGGATGCCTTCACTTGGCGCGTAGTTAGCCACGTCTGACCCGCGTCGCGCGGGGCAAGAAATTTGCGAATATTTGTCATTTGCTTCTTATTCACATATCTGCAAGCTCAAAGCGTAGTCGTTGGTTATTCCAAGGCTAGAGTGAAGTTTAAGATACTGCATGATGATTTGCCGTTGTGCACTGAGGGCTTGTCTCGTAAACCAGACCGGCATTCTGGCTTGCGAGACAAACTGAGGGCCTGGTTCCCAACAGAACGGTATAACCGTTGACCCTGCTTTGAACTAATTGACTAAATCCCTCTCCTCCTAGAGAGGCGCTTGGCGCGTAATACCGGTCCGGTCCGGCCCAATAACGTGTGTGACCCGCTGGTGGTGGTTCCTTTTGGCTTATCGCAGGATATGCTGCTGGGTGTGAGGTAGCGACACAGCTATTAGCATGGTACATGGGTATTAAGTCGTGATTATCTCAGCATCACGAAATCCCTTATCACGCCAGGGTTTAAAAACTTGACCAAAGGCGCCCCTAACAAGACTTCGTATCTCAAACTAGCTTCTCAAGATTGTTTGCTCAAGGGCTGTTTACCAAATACTTTTATAACACGATTGTCACAAGATGATGTTTTGTACGAGGGTCCTTCAGGCCCTGCTGATTGGGCCAGGTGTTTGTGCTGCGTCCCGAGTGCCTACTTTCGATTACATGTAGGTCATTGTTCAGGCAGATTCAATGTCAAGGTCTCCGCTATCGTGTCTAATGAATACTAATACTAACTGTTGCTCTAGAATTGCTGGTGGTGGCACCGCTGGTCTCACAATTGCAGCTCGGCTGACCGAAAACCCAGCCGTCACAGTTGCCGTTATCGAAGCGGGCGAGAATCGCGTCGATGATCTCACCATTCTTGCTCCAGGGCTCTTGACCGCATTATATTCCAACCCTGACTACGACTGGAACTTTCACACGGTCCCGCAGGCTGGCGTCAATGATAAAATATACGCCCACGCTCGTGGGAAGGTCCTAGGCGGCTCTAGCGCCATCAACTTCCTCTTCTGGACGCACCCGTCTCGGAAAGATATTGATAATTGGGGGAGGTTGGGGAATGAGGGTTGGTCGTGGAATGCCCTGAAATCATACTTCAAGAAGTCCGAGCAATATGTGGCACCCAGTTCACAAGTTCAATCTGATCTGCGAACGCAGTACATCATACCCTCCTCCCATGGGACCTCGGGTCCGATCAGGACAGTGTTTCCAGATTGGTATACCGAACTCACGGAAGCGTGGCCACGAACATTCGCTAAACTTGGACTGGCGGTCAATAGTGATCCAGCGGACGGGCTGGCACTCGGCGGTTACACCAACTTGATAAACCTCGACCTCTCCTCTCATACACGCAGTTATGCTGCTACAGGCTATTACGCACCGAATGCGGGGAGACCCAACCTTCATGTCTTCACTGGCTCTTTGGTCAAGAAGGTCGTATTAACGAAGCGACACGGAGCCGTTGTGGCGACTGGAGTCGAGTTTATCAAAGACGGGGTTGCGACAACGATCCATGCTACTAAGGAGGTCATCGTCTCAGCAGGGTCATTCGGCTCGCCCCAAATCCTGGAGCTCTCAGGGATCGGCAAATCGAGCCTGCTAAGAAAACATGGGATCCCGGTCCTGGTAGATAATCCAAACGTTGGAGAAAATCTGCAAGACCATGTGTACGTCCCAATCGGACTCGAAGTCAACGATGGAATCTTCACACTTGACAGCTTCAGGGATGAAGCTGTATTTAATGCCGCCCTCCAAGAATACCTTACGAAACAGACAGGCCCTATCTCCGTCAGCGGTGCAAGCTCTGCGCTCTTATCTCTCCGCCAGATCGCCGGGAGTAGCTACAACTTACCCCGAGGCAAATTTGCACCATCTCCAAACCCTGCATTGGCTGTTCAGCACGCCCTTCAGATCGAGGACCTCTTCACAGAGGCTGTTGCTCAAGAGCTCACCATCGGGGCTGGTATCAACCCGGTGTGGCAAAATGATACCTCGAAACTGTTCAACAGCGGCCTCCCGACGGGCAATTTCCTCTCTATCCTAGGGGTGCTGGAGCACCCATTCTCTCGCGGTTCAGTACACATAACTTCTGCTGACCCAGCTGCCTACCCTGCAATTGATCCCAACTACCTTTCGCATCCTCTGGATATTGAGATTCTCTCCAAGATCGTATTGCACCTCCAAACAGTCGCAAGGACAGCTCCCTTATGCAATCTGCTTAAGAATGGCGGGAAAAAATATCAGCCCGGATACCACGAACTAACGCTAGGCAATGTAAAGGCTTGGATCAAGTCGGCGCTGCAAAGCGAGTTCCATCCGTTGGGAACGTGCTCTATGCTACCGAAGGCTAAGGGCGGTGTTGTTGACGCGAAGTTTCGAGTACATGGCGTCCAGGGGTTGAGGGTTGTTGACGCAAGTGTGTTTCCGCTGATGGTGAGGGCCAATATTCAGAGTTTGGTGTATGCCGTTGCAGAAAGAGCGGCCGACTTCATCAAAGAGAGCAACGGATTGTAGGATACAAATTGTACGATGACGCGGAATGCCAGCCAACCAGATCTCTAAGAAACCGAATTTGACCAAATTGCAATTATCTCCGTTAGATGACGAAGGGATAGATAGAATAGGAAATACCTCAGTCAAGCCACGACTAGGTCAAGCTAAACCGAAGTCCGCAACGCGTTGTTATATGTCCGCAACGCGTTGTTATATGTTGTATTTTAAGTGTTGACCAGTATCTTTCCTGGGTTCGAGGCAGCTACAGCATGAAAATGAATAGGCGCAATTGTTCTCATGTTTGGCTTTGAGGTAGATAGCATAGCCTGGATGCTGTATATAACAAAAGACTGCCAATTTTGCATTTTGCTTAAATATGCTCGCCTAGGCAAAGCCTGATATGCATCTTGCTGTGGCGAATGCATCTGTAGATCTAGTTGTTAGGCACGCGAACGTTAACCTGGAGAACATAATCTTACATTATACCCAGCCATGCACATGTCATCTTCTTGAATTTGCGAAGGAGCGGGATCAGCAAACAAATGTGGTGTCGCTGTCAGCCTCCAGGATGTCAAGCCACAGACGCATGGTGAGTTCCACCTTTGTTAGCACAGAATCCTAAACTCCGCTAACATTAGCAGCTTTTATCCTTCCAGGCATCTGTCGTCATCTCGATCATATGCGTCTGGGAGCTTGCCAAAGCAGAAGTAATTCGGTCCGACGACAGTGCAGTCACCATAGACTACAAGAACCGCAATTGCGGGGAGCTCCTTCAGCACAATCGTACGCTATACAACGAAGTCCAATACAAGGGACACCTGACAAACTATCATGGTAGTCCCGAAGCAGACGTTCAGCTGGTTGCGATAACTTACGATGGTTGCGTCAGAGTCTGCGGCAACTTTTGGCGCAATGACTCACAGACTACGCTGGATCTGCTCCTGGATTGGATTCTGCCGGCGCTGGGTCTAATCACAAACATGCCGTGGGATTCCAACAGAAATTCTGTAACGGTCGTCTGGCTTGCGAGGTGGATTGGTTCACCGATTGCCGCGCTCGCCTTTTGTCTTTGGGATGTCAGGATTGCAAGTAAATGCGCGAAGCTGATTAACCTAATTACAAGACATCGGGATCAAATCTACCATTCTGAGGTTATCAGGCAGCAGTCGGATGCCGAAGATGAGCGCGAGACATTTTCAGATGCTCGGGATACGAGCTACATCCTGCTAGTAATGAACCAATTTCAATTGAAAAAGTCAGCGGAACAAGATCTGACATCCGAGGAGCTGGTTATGGCGGTTGAAAGGGCACTTTTCAGCCGGGAGGTAGTCAACGGCCTCGATCTGGTGGAAGAAAGAAGGAGCATCGCATCTGAACTAAGGGACAGACGGAAACGAGGGGAGGTCCCAATACTATTAGGTCTTGGCGGCTTCTTCTTCGCGATGGCTGTTGCTATCAAGAAAGCGTTCGACGTCGGAGACAATGAACGCGCAACCGCCTTCAATGTTGGACTAGGTCTGTTGGTTGGCTGGCTACCAGTTCTGTATCTTGCTGCTGTTGTGGATAGCGATCACGACAATAAGCCTGACTTCGCGCTGAGATTCAACAAATTGGTATCGGCATGTCACAGTAACGGTGACTTTATCGATATATTCGGAGACGGGAAGGGGCAGGGGCGCGGAAGGTGGCACTATGGCATCGGCCAAACCATCATGTCGCGCATAGAAGACGAGTTCGTTGTTGGATGGAAGAATGGGACCCCCTTCGACTTGGATGCTATGCGCAGGAATGCCGCTCCGCCAACGCGAAGAATTGAATTCGGACACTGGAGGATCATCGAGCCAATCTTATCGGGCTTCGTTATCGTGTCAGGTATCAGCTCCGGGGCGTTCATATTGGCGTATTTCACGCCACCTGTCGGCCTCGCCTGGCGGTCCGCGGCGTACCTCACCTGTCTCTGCATTGCTGTTCTGATATTCCTTATCGACCTGGCTCTCTTCAAGATTGTGCGACACCCCTTCATGACGGCGAACGACCAGGTCAAACACGGCGTTGTCTATAACTTTTGCAAGAGCGTGCGGTTCCGCCAAGTAGCCCATCTGGTCCTCATCACCCTGGAGATCATCAACACGCTGACATTGTGTCTCCTGGTGATAGCTATGTCGGCAGGATTATTCAATTTCTGTGCCGGCCAGGCTGTGAATAGGAGTGGACCAGGAGGCGGCCTGATCATTTTGAACGACGGGGCGTTCTATAGTAAGTACTTTGATATCATCAACTACTACATCCTCGGTATCGTTCCTCAAATGATTTTGATGAGCGTGGCGACGCTATATCTGATTGAGCAGTGGTTCACTCAGAGCTTTATGTCGGCTGATAGCGTTGAGGCGGGAGTGATCGGATGGAAACGGTCTAGACGTTGGAAATGGATAACCACGCTTGGTGGCGCGATGGAGGTTGGAGAGACTCTCCGTTGGATCATGTAGGGAGAATTAATCGGCGTTAATTTTACTGTCTATAGCTAGTTACTTGTGTAAACAAGGATTATAAACATGTAAGTAGAAGATGAGATGGCTGACGAGGCCAACGTTGAGAAGAAAATGTTCCAAGAATAAATCGAAAAAAACTCCCTCGGGGTATCATAACATTCCGAATGCTATTAGTATGTTGGGTCGTGATGTGCCTTTCCTGTATAGCATCCCTCCATTGTACGCCGGAAACCAACAAAAAGAAGGAAAAAAAGCCCAACCATCAAATAAAGTGTCATAAAAGTCACATGAGTAGCCATGCAGGAAAATATGTAAGCCATGCAGGGAAATATGAACAGGTGTTATCGCCATTCAGATAAGATCGTAGAAGCCGTTAGACTGATAGCCCGATGTCGACCACGTGTTGTCGCAGAAAGCGAGGCTGGATGAGTTGTTGTATCTTGGGTATTGGGAGCTTTGGATCGGCTGGCGACTTCTTGCGCGGATAGAACCATTTTTGTCTCCTCGTAGTTTTCGCCAGAATTTCGCCCCAAGCCCGAAGTTGGGCTCATCGAGGTTGTCGGAGAATTTCTTGGAAGTTATGGTTGGGATGGCTTTGGATTTGCGGAGATTCTTGAACTTGGAGACGTCGACCCGATGCATGTTGGGAATCGCTGAGACTGCGGCGGCTTTGGCGTGGCATTCTGCACACCTGCTGAGCAGACTGGCGACTTCGTAAGTTGGTTTCTTGCAAGGAGGATTTTTCTCGCAAAAGATGGTTGATCCTCTTTCCGAGGACGCTGTCTCGAGCGGGGCTAGATGGCCGCAGGAAGCTCGGTACACGTGAACCCGGCACATGTTTGTTTGTTGAAGCTAAGCTGGATGATCCGAACAAATGTAATTCGCAAGTTGAGTTGGAAAAACTTGAGGATGCGATCGAGCAAGTCAGCGCTCAAGCGGATGATGGAAAGGTCATCGTCTGGGGAGACGGGGAACTTCTCGGGTTCGAGAGAGTCACGACGGCGATAGGCGTGGATGCTGGGGAGCCAGTAGCAGAAGAAATTCGCCAGAGAGCTTCCGCCTTGCTCATATATACCGAGGCGAGCTTACTCTCGCCTTGCCAGATAGATCCTCCTGCAAGAATGCTAGCTTTGCAGAGAAAACATGACGTTTGGAGCTGTGCAAGACAAAGCTGCATGCTGCTCGCAAGGATCCGGGTTTACAGCCGAAAGTAACTAGAAATTCTGGCTACTTCTTCATGCATACCCGACAGCGGCGGAGCCAAAGTATCCTGCGCCATTCGGTACTTTTGCATGCGAGTTTGCCAGCCAGCTCTCCACCCAGCTGGCAAACCGTGCATGCCATCCATGGATGTCACCCGACTTTCTTCCCAAGTTCCACCGGTGTGGGATTTAAATTTTTTCGAGCTGCTGGAGCTGCTAAAAATATGGGCGATCAGCCTCCTGCGCGATCGAAAGGTAGCTCCGATGGGGAGCGCCAGCCTCCGACGGTTGCTGATATGCTGCTGGGCTTATCTTTTTGCGGTGGCTGTGGCATGTCCATGGTCCAGTCTGTCAGATCCAGCCGTGCTCCGCTAGCCGAGTGGCAGGCGTATGCTTCTCGAAAATTTCTTTCTTCCGCCGAGCTAAAGAGGCTCGTTTGGTAAGCTTTTCGCATGACGAAATTGGCTTCTCTTGTCGTCCAGACTTTTTCTCCGTTTCATCTGACGTGATGCAGCTGAAGTGCAGGGGCCGGGGGTGACGATGATGCCGAGATGGAGTTTGGCGGTGTCGACGTGTTGTTTTGGCGGGGCCCCGGCGATAAACACCAGCGGCCAGGCTGGGCGCCCCAAAGAACATCTATCTATCAACATCACACGAACGTCACTGCGTCTTCCCGATGACACGGTAGCGACATCCCAGACGGCTCCAGCGACCACGCAATGAGAACGCGTCCCGACCTTCCACCGTCGCCATGTTACTGTCAGGCTTCCACATTCCCCAGGAGCCTCATCGGCAGGTCAAGAAGCGCCGCATCTTTTATGGCATCTTCCCGCCCGCAGCATCGGCCTCCCTTCCCACCCCGCTCGCCACGCCTATAGGGTCTTTCAACGAGAACACCCCGTTATTGCCCCCCAGTGCCCAGGCCTCGCCCTTCCCCCACGGCCAGGGATTCTCCAATTCCGACGGCGAAGCGTTCGTCACTCACAGTCGCGCTTGGCACCTCGCTACGAGCTTTCTGTCTTTCCCAGATTCGCCCTTCGATGTGTCTGAGGAGGACAGCAATGACCTCGGAGTCGCAAGAGATGGTGTTTATCTGCGAAGGAAAGCGGATCTATGCAGGCCGGAAACGCGGGAGGCCATTTCATATCTCATGACTTCTGGGGCAAATGCGGTCCCCGGCGAGAACCTGGTAGAGTGGTACACGTGCGAAGTTCGCCGGCATTTCCTCGAATATATCCGACCAATGCTGGATGAGGCCGAAGTACTTGCAGGAACCACTCTAAAAAATATTGCATTGACACCTTTCACTAACCGTTTCCGCTTTTCAGAGGGACATCACAAGCAAGGCCCGACCGGAACACCAGCTCAGCGACATTATCCTGCAATTACGTGTCACCTGCAAGATTTACTACTCTGTCTACTCAACCTACCTCCTGCCGTATATCGCAAAGGTTGATCCAATTGCGTCCGTTGAGCCATTCCACAGGTCTCTTGCGTCAATCATAGCATACTGCCTTCCGTCAAGTTTCCCGTTGCTGCTGCGCAAGACATTCTACGCATACTTTACCATTATCCTGTCGCTCCCAAGCTCGAATTCCACCGTTGCGGATGTCGGGCTATTCACATCGCCGCATATTCCAGGAGCAGATGAGACCGTCCATAGTACGGACGTCGAGCTGGAGCTGGAAGATGATGAAAAGGCGACAATGGATCAGGTGGAAGCCAACCGACGCCGCGAGGAGGCCAGAAGTGCTGTCTTCAAACTTGTTGAAAGCCTCAATGCCATAGAATTGATGGCCAATGGTGTTGGAGAGCGCGAGTTCGCCGTTGTCATTGACCGTATCGCTGGTGAATGGGTTTCTCATCGGTTCTGCGGCAGGTACACGGACTCGGATCTGGATGTGGCGGACGCAGATGGTGATACTAGTATGGCGAAAGTCTCGGCTTCAGCTGCTTCGGCAGAGATTATGAAAGAGTGGTTGGATGGATCTCTAGCGCCCCTCGTCCGATCGGTCATGAAGATCATTCATCCCGGCGACCCAGATGATGAGCTACCCCCGCTGCTGAGCCGTCTTGCCCATCGACTGGCACGCGTGCGAATCAAGGAAATGTTCGACATCATTGTCGATTTCCCAGCTTCCATGCCCGGCATCATGGATCTTATACCTACGCTTAATACGCCCATAGCCCGGCTGGTTCTGACGAGCACTTTCGCTTATACACTTCACAGACGGCTTTTGCACCAGGGGGCCAGCACGGTGAATATCTTACGAGCTTACATCAACATGATCAAATGTTTTCAGATACTGGATGCGAAGGGGGTCCTCTTGGATAGAGTCGGCGCCAGAGTACGTCGGTATCTTAGCACGCGGGAAGATACCGTTGTTGAGATTGTCAAGGGGATCTTATGCTATGAATACGATGAAGAGGATAACGACGAGCAAGATGAAAATTCGGTCCTCGGGCCAATGTCTCCAGCGAAAGATGACCTCATGAACTTCAAAGAAGGTCTACGGCGACGCATAGTGATTGATGCGGATGTCGATGACGAAGACGAAGAGGACATTTTGAAGGAAATAAGCACCGAGTTACAAGCTTGCGCGCACATGGGAGCAGATAAAAAGAACGAGGTTCTAGGCGCAGCTGCAGCCGCCAGTCTGGAAGACCTCGACTTTGATGACATGGAATGGCAGCCAGACCCATCTGATGCAGGGCCCGAATACAGAAGGGACAAAGGGACTGATATCATCTCGCACCTCTTCACCATGCTCGAGAGCACAAAGTTTATCAATGAGTTCCAAAACCAGCTTGGTAAACGGCTGCTTCTCCAGCCGACCTCTGAGTTCCTCAGAGAGAAGGCTACTATCGAATTGCTGAAAGTGAGATTCGGCGAGAACGAAATGCAAAACGCAGCAATCATGCTCAAAGACCTAAGTGAATCGCGCAAAATCGATACGCATCTACGCGATAAGACCATTGGCAAGCATATTACCAGCTCTCTGCTGTCGGGCAAAAAGCTTCAAGACGAAGAGACTGAGATACATCTCAAGGTCATTAGTCGCCTGTTCTGGCCGCAGCATATGATTTCCGAGGGCGATTTCAAGCTTCCGGCTCACATCGCCAATACCGTCGGACGTTTCAACCACGAATTCGAATTGTTCAAGAAGAGCCGAAAACTGAACTGGCTGAAAGAAGAGGGATACGCGATTGTTGAGCTGGAGCTCACTGACAGGGCATATCGATACAAGCAGGTGCCCACTTACGCGGCGACTCTCATACATGCGTTCGGTGGACTACCAGACGTCCCACACAATGACATTCCTGGAGAACTGAATGGCGGCCTAGTCGGCAACGCATGGTCTATCGGTCAGCTGACCGAGAAGTTATCGATGAGCACTGATCTCATCCGCAAGTCTCTCGATTACTGGGTCGAGCGGCACATTCTCACAGAATACCCCCTTGACTGCAACGTCTACTACGTCATGGAGACTCTACCGCGAACTGACATCCCCGCCTCGCGCCGCACGACACCACACACATCTCCAATCAAACGAGACGATCAGCACAGCGCATTCGTGACACCCCGCCGACGGCGAGCACTCAGTTTCGTCTCCGAGTCCTCAACAGACACGGAAGGCGAGGACGCAGGCGCCAGGAAAGAAGAGCAAACACCTGCAAGACAAGATGCCGATGACGATGACCCTCTTGCGAATCCACGTTTCACGATGGCATGGAACTACATCTCTGGCATGCTGACGAACCAGGGGCCCATGACGACGGACAGGATATTTAATACGCTTAGTTTGTTCCTTATTCCGATGGGAGGGCTCCAGTTTGACGCGGTCGAGTTGGACCAGTTCATGATGAAAATGGAGGAGAACGGAAGGGTCGATAAGACTCCTGCGGGGTGGAAGATGAGGAGGGCATGAATGTGGTCGGCCTGCGTTGCTTTACGTAGTTCATAGAGGCTGGGGTGTGCTAGTCCATTCTTTCTCCTTTTCTTTCGTTTCTCTTCATTCTTTGACCGGCGTCTGACGTTGGGCTATTTCGTAATTCTTGGTTGCAAAGGTGGACTGGTAGCAACATTCTAAAGGTTCGTTACAGGTTTAGAAACTGCGGGTTTGATATAGGTGTTTCACTGCTGTATTCACTCTAGAGCGGGTTATAGAAACATATAATGAAGCCATGCATGATGCATCCATTCCGATGTGCCTGAGTCACTGGAGCGACCTATAGATAGCATTACGCAATCGCACAACGACTTAGGCATTACTTGCGAGCGTACCGGAGTTGTAAACCAGGTGCTAGATTTGCAGACGAATATGATTTCACTCGACAGTAGTGTATATACAAGGGATCAATGGACCCAAAAATCCAGCAATCTGACTACATATTGACAGATTGAAATGTAATAAGAAAACCCAAGGCGGGGCGCAACTTGGACCCAGGATGACTCAGGTAACAATCTTACTGAGTACTCTCTACAGAGATCCTCGCATCCGATCCCAGCGAGGCATCGAGCGCCTTCCCAACCGTATCAGCCCCAAGAATGCTATCTGTAGGGATCCCGTTCGGATTGTCGATGACGAAATTAACTCCACCGTTCGATACAATCTGCCTATCAAAGCCCCTGACACCATCCGTGTCCTCCGCTTGCATCGTCCAGCCGTCCTGCAGCTGCTTGACAACCTGCTCTGAATCATTCTGCTGGTCAGTATTGATTAGCACCGTGTTCCCGTCGATCTGCGACGCGGAAACGATACTGCCATCGTCCTGCGAGACGACGTCGTTGAGCAGATTCGGATCCGACGGCGGCGGGCCGCTCATCGCGCCAAAGGAGGCGAGGTTGAGAGAGTTGAGGGCCTGCGCTTGGATTTCTGCCGCGGGGTATTTGACGCCGTTTGCGTCCGTGTAGACGGGCACGCAGTTGAAGTGGAGGACACCGCCGTTCTGTAGTAGTAGGTTAGTGGGCACGCCGGACTCCGGGGAGTAGTTGTTTACGGATTGGGCGTCCGGCGTGAAGGGCGCAAAGGCATCGGATCCCGTGGGGCTTTGTGCGAACCCGTTGGGGATGAATTGGCCGTTGTCCGGGAAGGCTTGTGTGTCTGGGAAGGCGAAGGGCGGGAGTCCGTTTGGTCCAACGGGGCTCTGTTC
This sequence comes from Drechslerella dactyloides, assembly GCA_020064725.1. Taxonomy (NCBI): domain Eukaryota; kingdom Fungi; phylum Ascomycota; class Orbiliomycetes; order Orbiliales; family Orbiliaceae; genus Drechslerella; species Drechslerella dactyloides. The sequence goes on from JAGTWJ010000017.1 coordinate 2,712,016, forward strand.
GAAGCCGTTCGGCGTGAATTCGCCGCCACCGCCGAAGACAGTCGATTCCGGCATTGCTGAGGCAATATTGTCGTTGAGGAATGGTCCGAAGATTTGGGGAGTTTTGAGGCCGGACGCTTGGTCGAGAACGTCGGAGAGCTCTGCTGGGTAGGCTTGGGTGAGGTCTGCGATGGCTGGGCCGTCAGTTACTAGGCTTACCTGCTGATTGGGTGGGAGGGTGTCAATGAAGTTAGCAAAGTTAGAGATCTGGTCCGGCGTAGCATTGGTCAGGCCGGGGACGAAAGTGCCAGCAGAGTTGGGATCTTGTTCAATTGCCTGTCGGGTTTCCGGCTGGAGGAATGGCTGTAGGCTGGCGGGGTTATTCCCTTGGAGAAACTGCTGTACGTCAGGAGAATCGAAGACCTGCTGCCAAAGGTCTGGGGCGCTGACGATAGCGGGGAGAGCCGTGTCGTCGGCGTTTTGGATCACTTGGCCAGGCTGCGTCTGACTGAGTTGGTTGATTGCCTGGTCTTCAACATCCATTGGAACAGTCGACGCCGGTTGCAAAGCGCCGTTCTGCAGAGGCTGGCCGATACCATCGTAAACGTCAAGGCCTGGCAGGCCAGTTTCGTCGAGAGCGGGGAGTATATTTAGCGGCTGCTGGGCATCTCCTTCCAACGGACCTTTTAAAGTCCCGTCTAGGACAGTAAAGTCGGCGGGTGTCGGCGCAAATGGAGTGTTATCCAAACCGGGAAGAACGCCTTGTGGCTGTTGCGCATCTCCTTCCAACAGATTCTGCAAGGTCCCGTCCAAGACGCTGAAATCGGCTGGCGGAGGCAGACTCGACAATATATCTTGTGGTTGTTGAGCACCTCCTTCCAATGGACCCGATAGAGTTCCATCAAGGACTACTGTAGAGTCACCTGGAGAGGGGAAGAAACCGGGGTTATCCAATCCAGCGAGCGTATCTTGCGGCTGCTGGGCACCTCCTTCCAAGGGACCTGACAGTGTTCCGTCAAGCACTTGAAAATCTGAACCAGGGTACGGCGTATCTGGGGTCACGTCCACCACGGCGGCCGGCTGCTGAGCGCCTCCCTGCAGTGGACCTTGTAGAGTCCCGTCAAGGACAACGACTTCGTCAGCAGGGTTGTTTGCAGGCCCAAGGCCCGCTATCACGTTCTCAGGCTGCTGGGCATTATCTTGTAGAGGACCAGACAATAGACCATCGAGGACTTGAAATCCTGCAGGCTCTATCACCGCAGCTGGTTGCTGAGCGGTCTGGCCAACAACTGGCTGCAGTGACGCCGCCGGCGGTGACCATGCAGTTTGTATAGCTGGAGCGAAAGATGCCAACTGGCCCTGGACGACAGTCGGAGGCTGGCCAAACCCGAAGTTAGGGTTATTAAAGCCCTGTTGCTGTTCGTTCGCGGCATTCTGAAGAGCCTGCTCTGCCACCGCCTGCAGGTTGTCCACGGCGCCTGCAATGGCATTCTGTTCATCCGTGATGTCAGGGCCGAAGGATCCGATCCTGGCGGGAGCAGAGTTACTCCGTGCCCGCGTAAAATCTGTATTGAACTGACGCTTCGAAAGGGTTTCGCCATGGGTTCCGGTGGCTGCAGTGTTACCGGCCCCGATTGCATTTTCAGGCACCTTGTTTTGAGCCCACGTTGTTAGAACGTTGGCATCGCGCTTTTTGATCTCATCTTTCGCAAATTCTGCTTGCACAATGGCTTCATGTTCGAGATATGTATGATCTTTGCCCGGTATAATATTTGGGATAGGATCTGGCGCACTGATGACAGACGTTCCAACCTCAATGGTAGGTGCAGCTGTTGAGAATTGCGCAGCCGAAAGTATCGTCGCCAATACGACGATGCCCCTTATAGGGGAATGAAGCTTTGAAGACCCCATTCTTGGTGTAACGTGTATATCTGAAGTGTGTCAACTAGCGCTATGAGAGAACACGTACGAGAACACGTAGTGAGATTGGAAGGCCACGGGGTGGGTGGGAAAACGTGGTGGGCACGCGCACGCGAGGAGCGCAGTGACATTATAACAGCGCGGGTTTTGAACGAATTGGCCAGTTGTCATTATCCGCTGCTACCCCTCATAGGTACTAAGAGCAAGTTACGTGGAATGATCCCGAGAAGTCGCGAAATGCAATTCGAGGCCATTTGTGCGGGTTTTGCGAATGGTGAGGATGATGATAATGATGTGTTGAGCGTGGTATTTTGGTCCTCACTGCGGCTATGCTGCCGAACCTGAGGTGGTTTTGGGGGAACAAGCAGCACCGGCCGGAGCTGGAGTCCATCTAGGATGTTAATGAATACACCTCTCCGCCCGGGTGATTAAGGCAGTAAAACTAGTTAGGGTTCTGGTAACAATATGACGTTCAGCTCGTGTATATTCGGTTGTTCGATTTGCATAAGGATACAAAAATCTATATATCGCTCGTGCAGTCGCCGAACTCTCCTTCATCTACCTCCAAAGTCTAGGCATCGACTTGCATGATGTCTGCAGTCAGGGTGCTCTCCCCCTTGGCATCAAGTTCCGTCACGGTGATGTACCTCCTCAACTCGTCCTTCGAAATGATCTTTTCCTGCAGAACGGCTGTCGTCCCCTTTTCGAATTTATACTGCAGCTCTTTGGGCGCGCGGACGTTTGGTGTGATGTAGTTTCTCATGAGGGTGGCCTTGTCCGGCGTGATGACGCATACATCGACATTCGAACCGGACCCCAGGTCGTTGAAGATACCAGACAATATAGCTTCGGAGCACAGCTTGACAGCGGCCTCCCTGTCGAGACCCTTCTTCCATTGCGTTTCAAAAACAGACATAGCGGCCAAACTACCGGATCCCATAGTGACGTACGGCAGCCTGTCGGTCGATCCGTGAGCATGGACGGTGTATAGATGAGAGCCAGTGGGGTCGCAGCCCGCGACGACTAGATATGCACCGATGTGGCCTTGATATTTGAAGAGGTGCTGCTTCAGCATCGTCATGCATGTTACGACGCGTGGTTTCCGGCCGGTGGAGAGAGCATGCAGCTCGAGGTTGGACGAGACGATGGCGGTGGTGAACTCGGTGTCCGCAGCTGTTCCGGCACCAGCACACCAGATCTGGGGAGAGATGTAATGGAGCTTCTCGCAGTTCTTATCGGCAACTATGGAGCCGGAAGTCGCACGGGTATCTGCTGCAATCTAGAACGCAGGGTCGCTCGGTTAGATGTGAAGCTGGTGTTGGAAGTGGGTAGCGGGGATATCATGCGGGGACGTACAACGACACCTCCATCGAACAGGCATCCCACGATGGTCGTGCCGGTACTCGTCGCCTAGACGGAGCTGAGTGTTAGCAAGCTGCAGCTGGTTTGAGCAAGATAATGGTGTTATATGCGCTGTGGGGGGGCTACCTTGGGAGCTGGCATGCCAGCTGCCATGAGGGCGGCATTACGCGTGTGATTGGAGAAGTCGAAGCCACCCATTTTGACCAGGCGCGGATTCGATCGAGAGACGGGAGGAGGGTATCTGATGGAGATTAGGCGGATGCTGAGAGTCTTGCGGGAGAGGTATACCGATGCTGCGAAGCTGGGCAATGGAGATGGAGATGGGATGGTGGACAGCGAAGCTTGTCGTCGTCAGCGCGTGTGCCAGCGGCGGCGGCGGCGTTGTTGGAGACGTTCAACGCCACTTGGGCACCATGCGCCACAACAGTCCCGCCTGTGGCGCAGCGACCGAATGCGGTAACACAAGGAACAAACGGTCAAACGCCAACGCGGCACTGTGTAAGGTAACACAACGACAAACTCTCCTCCAACGCCGGCAACACATGCGGACGACCACCCGTTTTCGGCCAAAGCTTCACCGCCAAGCGGGTTAATGTCAGCCGGCTATTCGGCAGGCCAGCGCTGTCAGCTCCCTCCCGCGGAACCATCATCGCCAACCCTTCTTGCAGCCCTGCCTGATGCCAACCTGCACTAGCTGCGTTCGCCTCTTTTAAAAAGGAAGAATAAGCGGGCTAATCAACCGCCAAATTTATATTCCTCCTCGAATCGACCTCGCCCCTCCACCTCAACCGACTTTTTCCTGCTCTCCTCGTACGAATCCGCCGCCCGCCATCGCTCCGTACGAGAGGGGCATGCACGCCCGCTTATCCCAGCTCACGAGATTGTGGGACATTCCGCGCTTGCCCTGACGTACATGCACACGTACATGTATAACACCGGATAATATAGCAGCTGGTTGGTGCCCTGGTGCCCTGGCTGCTTACCGCTTCTGTCCATGTCCTCGGCGGACTCCTATCTCTCAGACCATGCGACGCCGCGAGGCTCGGAATCCGACTCGCCTGGCGCTGGCAACCCACATTCCAGCAGCACCTCGCTGCCGTCGTCGAAGGCTCGCCCGATCACTGCATGCCTCACCTGTCGGAATAGGAAAGTCAAGTGTGACAAGGTATACCCCCTCTGCGGGCCCTGCAGCAAGTCCGGCCGCGAGTGCAAGTACGACAAATCGGCTCCCGGTGCTGTCGCCGCGCACGCTCACGTCGCCGGTGCTAGCCCCAGCAGTACCATCAGCAGCTCTGCGGCCAATAGCACCACTAGCAGTCATCCGCACCCGCGGTCGACATCTACCGGCGCTGGTGTAACGAAGCACGGGCACTCGCATGTAATACACGGGACTTCCCCGGTTACCGGCGCTGGCAAAAGCCACCACGGCCACGGTCACGGCCACGGCCATGGCCATGGCGGCAACAAGACCAAAGTAGACCTCCAACAGCGCATTACGCGGCTCGAGGGTCTCTTAGCCGCTAGCGTGGAACAGCTCAGATCGGGCAATGTGGCCGTCAATCTCCCTGCAGGATCGACTGAAGCGAACGGCCATCATGTTGGATATCCCGGAACCCAAGATGTCTTGCCCGTCGCCGACTCTCAGCTTAAGGTCCGTGAGGGCGGGAAGACGAGATACATCGGCCCATTGTCGTGGGTCTCGGCCGTCGAAACTGAGGTAGGCAGTTACTCAGTTCTCTATATCAACATGCATTTATGTGGATCATCGCCGCTGAAATCGACCGGCGTTCGAATAGATTGACGACATTAAGAAAGCAATCCTGACCGATGATCACCCCTCTGAATCAACGGACCCGGCTGTCGCGACTGCGTGGGCGTCTAGCATGATGTTCCCATCGGCACTCTCACTTATGGATACGAACAGTCTCATCGCTTGGCTCCCCACGAGAGCTCATTCGGACTTTCTCTGGGAGACATACGTCGAGCGAGTCCACCCCCTCGTTCATATACTTCATCGACCATCCTTCCAGCGCAGGTATGAAGCTTTCTGGAATGTGACCATGCCTTCCGGGGACGTCGGGTCTTTCGTTGCTTTGTTATTTTCAATATTCTACGCCAGCGTTGCTAGTATGGACCCGCAGATGGCGCAACGGGTCTGTGGAATGCCACGGACCGACCAGTTAAGGATATATAAAGACGCAACTCAGCACGCGCTCGTCAATGCACGGTTCATGGAATCTGAGGAGCTCTCTTCACTACAAGCGCTGACGCTACTTATCGTACGTATGCGCACGTTATATCTAATTTCCGTACTCTATACTAATTGTGCTCTGCCACTAGTCAATGCTGTTGCAAAATTCCGGCCAGTCACAGTGCAACGCAACATGGACGCTAGTAGCCGTTGCTTTTCGGCTGGCAAGGTCAATGGGCCTTCATCGTGACCCGTCGATCTTTCCCAACATCGGCACAGTCGAAGGCGAGCTTCGACGGAGACTATGGTATTACATCTTCCAGCTAGAGCTCTATGCGATTGGACCTGCAACGGCAATACCAGCTATAAACGAAGACAGCTATGACACCCGCCTGCCGCGGAATCTCGAAGATGATGATATTGTCGATGACCAGCCGCTCCCCGACGAGCGCCCCGGTTACACGGAGATGTCTCACTACCTCTTCCGATGCCTTGCTGGGAAATATTATCTTTCTAGTCTCAAAGTGACTAGCAGCTTACGGAAGGTCAAAAAGGATGACTTTCACAGTCTCATCCGAGAGATGCAGGCTTGGGGAAAGAAATTGGAACTGGAGTGGCTACCGAAGTTCGACACCCAGTCTGCGAAAGAGAGGCTAGCTAAGAAAACAGCTGTTCTACTCATCCACAAGGCTATCTTAGTCTTATACTATCCTGTCAGCAAGCCGAAACATCGAGCTCTATTGCCGCCGAACGTACGAGAAAAGTAAGCTATATTCACTGCAAGCTTATGCTGCGACGGTGCCGTTTGCTAACAATCCTGATTCCAGTGCCATTCACGCTGCCTGTGCCGTGGTCGAGATGTCCAACTCAATGGAAACCGATCCGGGAGTGGGTCCGTTTGTCTGGTTCTATAGCTCGTACATACAATATCACGCGGCTGCCATCATCCTCGGAGAGCTGATCTCCAACCCCGAGAGTCAATTTAAGCAGCGCTCGTGGACATGTCTCGACGAGATGTTTGCCCTCAGTAGCTCTCCAGCCCTAGCATGGGCGAAAGGCACAACAACCACCATGGACTGGAAGCTATGCCGTGGGTTGTACGAGAAGGCGTGCAGCACACGAAATTGGAATAATATCCCGTCCGTCATCACTATGACCAGCAGCGATGGGTACAGCATTCCATTACCCACTTCTGGGCGTCAAATTAAACAGGAAGGTTGGACTTCGGATATCGATTGGGTAAGTTCTGCTGAAGCTCCACTTCATAATCCAGTCTATGCTGCAATTGCTAACTTGGAGTGATATTTACTAGTCGAGCTGGGACCAAATGATGACCAATGCGCTGTTCGATGATAATCTATTCGGGAACCCAGATTTCCAGGAGATAGGAAATGCGTATATGCACTCCGGCGGACATCCTTCGAGTTTATCGTCTTTGTAAACCTCTTATCTGGAAAGGGCTGGTTCTGCTTTATTTTTTATGTAGTGTAATATAGTGCGTTTGGAGCCTGTGGTGGAACAGTTTTGTCTTTTTTGATCTTCTTTTTTGATCCCTTTTTTTGTTTTTTTTCAACATTACCTATAGGCACGGCGTACCCTGGTCTCTAAAAGCGCCTCGCCGTTCAATTTCTACCTTTTCAAGGCCTAATACTTATGTTTTTTGATGTCATGTAACTTTGCTCCTTTGCGAGATACTCCTTATGATCATATGAATGGTTCAGTTGCTTCAATTAGTACGCGGCCAAGCTGGACCGTCTGCTAAGCAGACGTTGCCAAGGGAGCCCTACGAATTCATGAATGCAGTTGGCCTGTTGGATGGATCCAGTTTTTACTCAGCTAAAAGCATGCGAGTTAACTTGGGTTGCCGGAAAACTCAAAGTCGTATCCTGTTGATCTATCGATGATCGCGGCCCAATAGAGCTCTATTAAGAGCAGATTTACTCGACGAAAACGAAAATGCTCACAACTACTAGGCCCCCCTGGTCTTGACCCTATATTTAAAAGTAGAGAGATCGCCAGGTGCACGAGATGATGTTTCGAGCATCCCGATATCCATCGAGAATCAGCCAATCTCAGAGATCATTCGAGGCGTGCCGTCAGTATAAAAAAAGCTTTAAAGCACAATCTCAGTAAGTCCTACCTTTACCGATAAGTTACTACGTGCAAACCATAATGCAAATATACTGATTGCATATCGACGCAGTCCCACTACGGTTCAACCGGCCATAAAATCAGGCAAAATGCAGACCACCATCTTCCTCGCCCTTCTCGCCATGGTGCAGCCGCTCCTGGCCGCGCCTGTCGTCCCTCCACAATGCAGCATGGGTGTCTGGGATCCTGAACTTAACAGCTGCCGAGAGTTCACCGACGCCAACGTGAACTGTGCGGGTCCTGATTGCGCAACCAACGCTGACGTCAACTGTGCGGGTCCCGCTTGTGCGTCGAAAATCAAGGCACGCAATGCGATCAAGGTGAACACCCTGAAGAGAAGGTCCGAGATGGCTGCACAGATCAAGAAGAGGGCTGTGCAGACTCGTGCTCGAAAGTAGATGCGGAAATATTTTCAATTGAGGTCGTCTATGCTCGAGGACGGAAAAAATTAGCTTGGCTGGATGGTTTCTATGATCATCAGGCGTTGATGTAATTAGTATCTGATTTGAACAATATACCGGTATTTTCGAGATGACCCATTTTTTTTTCCAGTCCCAATGTTCCGGGAAAACCATTCGTTTGTCCAACTATAGTTGCGATAGCGCAAATTTGAACAAGCTAGGTGCTGCTTCGTAATACAATGGTACAATGCTGTGATTGATTTCACTATATAGACCTTACAATGTCGATATAGAAGGGAGGTCTCTATTATTTATTAAAGGTGGTAATATGCATAGCTGCACAATTACCAACTCGTCCCACCATTACCGCAGGCGCCTAGGCTATTAATCTACAGAACTGGTCCAGAGATTTCGTCTGCGCGATTGATTTACGAAGCAAATAGAATACTATTGAGAATCACGCTCTATCAGCCTCGAACGCTTGCGACATGGCCGCGTCTCATGGATGCGTGCGGTGAATACCCTCTCAAACGATCTCTTAGATTAATTCTGTGCAACGAGGTCATTATGCTGCACGCGTTTCTGTAGATGATGGCTGCGCTGAAGATATTAATATCGATAATGTCGCTACAAGCAATTCGCATTCTATTCCAGAAGTTACATCGCCAGTAGGACCCAAAAGACTCAGTGGCCATGGCCATGTCCCTACTGAGGATTGCCGCGATCTTAGCGGCCGTCGTGGCCGTTGTCGCACCTCCTCCACCTGATCCACCAACTGGCCAAAGTCCCACTACTGGCGGCACCGGCACCGTAGGCGGTATCGTTCAGACGCCAAATATCATACCTGCAACCTCGGACCAGCTGAGGAATTCCGAACCTCTGATCAGGAATCTCAGAAGTGTGAGCCAGGAAGGGTCCAGCAACAGTCCGACCGAATCGCGGGATATGGATCTAACAAACATGAGCAACCTTTCCGTCATGGGTACGAACTCGCAAAACAACACCCCGAGAAGTATCTACCGCAAGCAAGCCCGCTATCTGTCGCCGCAAGACAGGAAGAGTGGCAAGTCGCCCTTCCGTCCGGAGAGGTCTGGCAACGTCCAATGGAAGGACCTGCTGGAAATCGAAGAATTGGATCCAAACGCAAAGACAGCGACTCCCAGTCTACCAGTGTCGGGTCGCTGGAATGGGATGCCCACATACACGAGGCCCCAAACCAACATGAACGATAGCCCCATGGCGTACAACTACGCGCCGTCGCAGAACAGGGTTATTTCGACTATGCCGGTTGGCATTCTCCTAGATGATGAGGAGGTCGACGATATCACAAGCGACGCCGACGGTGACGAGACCGCAGAACTTGATGATGATGTTGACTTCTCAGCTTTACCGCCAACGAATGATTTGGTGATGAGGATGGGGCCGATAACGTCGCCTAGACTACAATCATATCTAAGGTCGAGGCCACCGGTCATGTACTACGAACCTTCAACCGGGGGACAGGGTGGTACTGTGAATACAGCGAGGCTGCAGTACGCTGAATCACAAAACGAGTGATCAATGCAGGAATTAGCTTGCGTTCATGTTTGGTAAACTGGTTAGTTTAGACCACTTTCGATTACCTGGAGCCTACTACTATCTCGGAACATCCGTATTTTGAGACGGTCAGAATACGCGCTTTGAACAAAATTGAATATAAGAGCCATGCACCCTTTCCACATGCACTATATCACCCGGTATAATAGTTTCGGGGTTTTTTTAGTTGATGTTACGTAGCATGGCTGTATGAACTCACTTGTTATTCCGACATTTAAAATATTTTATAAGGTGCTTGGCCGGAGAGGTGTTTATCTAGGAACAACCGTCATCAAAGTAGACACTTGATTGGTGAGATTTCAGACAGCCGCTGACAGCCGGTCCTGCCCGCATTCCAGATTTGATACGATGATTAGCTATTAAGTGATCAATTAAATCATGTCGAATGTGCCCACCGCAGCCTGCTTACGTTACCACGTATAACAGAAATAAACAACTTGTATGTCACACTGTATACTAGAAGATAGGCATGGCAAGAGATGAATAAATTCCGCACCAGTCCATAGAACTACGGCAGTAGCAAACCAGTGATCTTCATCCACCTGTATATGTGTGTGACCTGTGCGGACCACGAGATTGCAGCCTTGGAAATCTTCTGCTCCGTTAGAAGATGCAGTACTAGTATCTCTGCGTATCTAGCGCCAGTCTCTTAAAGCGCTCTTTCTAGCTCTGCAGTTCGTCAACTAGACCCAATTTTCCCATAGTAGAGGCAGCTGAACACAACTGAAGTTTAGCTATCCGCTCTGATGTCCAAAGGCCCCGATTATCTACGACGGAGGCCGCATACACGCCCACACGTGGAGATTTGGGATGGCAGGCTACTTGGCCGTCTAATGACGTGCTAGCGCTCTTCTCCTCGCTGCAGCCCGGGTCGTTCTAGTCAGTCTATAGTGTCAGCCGCCTGGCGTCAACAATATTAAGCCCTATAGGACAGCACTAGGTATTCGGCGTTTTTATGCTACATTAGAAGTTGGAACTTGCATTTGAAAACGTGTGCAGCATGAATATATCGAACATGTGGCTCCAATACTGCAGTACTAGTTTGGTGGCTGCAGTACTGTTGAACAAGCCTATAGGAAACTAAACTATAATATATACCCGTCCAGGTTTGAAAGCCGGATGCGGCATATATTAATGGATACTTTAGCTGCAGCCATCAATTAATACTATAATCCTGGGTTTTTTTTCCCGACCCTTTGCTTTTTGAATGGCTACTGAGGCGGCACTGCGTTTGAAGCCCTCCGGTATCCTTGAGGGCTGAAGTCTCGACTCGAAATTTGCTTCCGAGTGGGCGAGTGACGGTAAATCCTGAAGCGGCAGCTCGTTTGTGTAGCCAGAATTCCTCTGCCGTGTGTTACCATTTTCATCTGCCACGCCACAAAGCCAATTATAAGTCCCCGAAGTATCAGCCATGTATTCAGCCAAAGCACAAAGGTACCCACCACTAGTAATCTGTCTATCTCGCTGCGCGCTACTCGCGTATCGATATCAGAAAAGGTTGCGTGAATATAATGCCTATCCGATATAGATGGTCACCTAGTCAGTCGGCGCTTGTAAAAATTCGACGCTGGGCGCTGGCGAATTGGAAGGGGTATGGTATACTAAAGATGCTAACAATCCGTGTCAGACCACCCGCTACACAATTTTCACCAAGGGTGAAGCCGCTTCGAGAACGTATTCAAATCTTGTGGCTGAAGTATCAGCTACATAGCTACAGTGCATCCCTCAAGTTGTGTAATAATGGTTGGCAAGTCGCGTACAGCTGTACAGCCGGTTCGTCTTCCTCCATTGGGTTATTTTCATATTTTGTGTGACCTGCTCTGACGAGCATTCAACACGCATTTTGATAAAATGACACATATCTGAATACGCGCCCAACCGACAAACTGTACCAAGGTGATATGTCTGGCGCGTTGGTGTATGTTTACGATTTCAAATATTCCACTCGAAGAACTAGTCATACAATCATATGCAGGTTTTTAACAAGAGTAGGAGGAGTAATAAGAATAATAAGGAGATTCCCATTTTCCGATCATAATTATTTAAGTACTTAGTTAGCTATATTATAAGTTCTAAAGAGAGCCCACTCCACCGAATGGAAAGGCAAACAGACGCACAATTAACGATACATTGAGGAGTAGGTAATATTAAGTACCGAATATAGTTTAAGGAAACCCATGCCCAATATTACACCCAATAAAATTTAGCAGTCAACTCAACCCGACCCCATTGCCGTGCGTATTAAAACCGTTCTAGCGAATGGGGGAATAACCCGAGTCCCATCATGCTAATGGAACGTCTAGTACCTGCGTCGCCTGCGCCTGCGTGCCTCAGGCTCCATAGATGTCGTGGTAGTTTCGGTGGTCGTCTCAGTGGTGGTGGTTGCCTCCGTGGTCGTGGTAGTTGCCTCAGTGGTGGTAGTCGTTTCTTCAGTAGTGGTGGTGGTTGCCTCAGTGGAGGTCGTTGTCTCCTCTGTAGTAGTAGTGGTTGCCTCAGTGGTTGTGGTAGTTGCCTCTGTAGTGGTGGTAGTTTCTTCAGTGGTGGTTGCCTCAGTTGTAGTAGTAGTTGTCTCTTCAGTGGTGGTGGTTGCCTCAGTAGTAGTGGTAGTGGCTTCAGTAGTGGTGGTGGTCACGTCGGTAGTGGTGGTTTCAGTGCTGGTAGTCTCAGTGCTGGTGGTCTCAGTGCTGGTGGTCTCAGTGCTGGTAGTCTCAGTGCTGGTAGTCTCAGTGCTGGTGGTAGTTCCAGTGCTGGTGGTCTCAGTGCTGGTGGTAGTTCCAGTGCTGGTCGTCTCAGTGCTGGTAGTCTCGGTACTGGTAGTGGTCTCGGTGCTGGTGGTCTCGGTGCTAGTAGTCTCAGTGCTGGTGGTTTCAGTGCTGGTGCTAGTAACGGTGGACTCAGTGGTGGTTGTGCTGCCAGTAGAAGTAGACCCCGTTGTCGTCGTAGCAGGAGTGGTGGTCGTCTGAGAAGTAGTAGTTGTCGTGCGTGTGGTTGTCGTAATCCTCGACGTGGTAGTTGCTGGCTGGGTGGGATTGATTTCGACACAAAGGGATCTACCAACCACATTGTCAAGAGCATCGTCGCAGGCAATGTTCTGCTGGAAAGTTGGATTCCACGTATAAAGCTGCTCTAGCGTTATTCTGAAGTTGCCGAGGACCCAGTTGCAGGTGTCCACGTCCCGAACCTGTCTCCATCCGATGCAGTTGGCGGGCTGATTCTCCAGGGCGATAGTAGGAGGCACGCCCCTCGTCGAGACGCAGACGTTAGCCCCGAGTGCACCCGGAATCACTGAGCAAGAGGCCGGAGTCGAGCCCGGGACTACCGCGGCTGGGTTCCAGAGGATAAATTTCTCCAGGGTGAGACCTTGGTTGACATTCTCGTTAACGATGCTTTGGCAAGTATCTCCGGTCGCAACTAGGTGCCAATCATTGCAAGTAGCGGGCTGTCCGGCCTGAACCACCGCTGGAGCGTCGGGATTGGGCATCTGAATACAGATCCATGTCTTTGTCGGTGGGAGGGTGCATTGACCGCCGACGTTCAGAGACGGATTCCATTCGAGAAGATTTTCAACCGTCGCGCCGGTCAACGGGCCTCTCCTGTTGACAATACTGTCGCATGTTTCACCCGGCTGAACGAGTCTCCAACCATTGCAACCGGGAGCCTCATCGGGCAGCCGGTTCACCGGGACCGGTGTTACCAGTCCGGTGCAGAGGAAATTATTGGGTGTTACATTGCAGGAGTCGATGGTGCCGAGTGCTGGATTCCAGAGGACGAGGTCACTCAAGGCAACTTCATTGGCCATGGCGATTCCGGCGCAAGTGTCGCCTGCCTGGGTTAGTGCCGACCATCTGTTGCAGAGGCGGGACTGCCCATCTTGAATGGGCGCTTTCTTTGCTATTTCCACACAGGCAAATCGAAGGTTGTCCCCAGGATTCGCGACGCTGCAGACTCCCCCGGTCACCAGAGAAGGATTCCATTCCTCAAATTGCTCCAAAGTCAAGCCGTTTTGCTTCGGGTACCGCCCGACAAATGACTCGCAAGTCTGCCATCTTGTGATATTCAACATTCCCCACCCAATGCAAGTAGTAGGCTGATCCGGCAAGACGCCCGCGGGAGGGGTCTTGCCTTGGGGCGGCTGCTCCTGCCGGGCCACAATGTTGCTACCCCGTTGGTAGTGAGAGCCATAGGGCACCACGGCAGCCGAAGCTGGAGAGAGGCCTAGGTAGGCGAAAAGCGCCGGGAGGATGATGCTGGTGTGCCGCATCCTGTTCGTATAACGATGGAAGAACGATTGTATGAAAGGTATTAATAAATTGTCGGCTTAACACGATATTCTCTTCGACGAGAATCCGATCCTGCCACTTATGCGCGAGAACGACGCAAATGCCCAGAATTGAAAAATAAACGAGAGAGACGAATGACCTGCTTAAGGAATCATTCACAGACCGTTGAGGGAGTGACGGGTGGGAGTGTGATGATGAAAGAGAACAGGATGAACAGAAGGGACCGACTTTATATAACTTGTCTCTGCGCCCACATCACCGCTGACCTCCAGCAAAAGCCGCGATATTAAACCCTCAATGGCACACTGGAAGACTAACACGTGAGGTCGCTAAGTAAAGCATCGCATTGCATCGTGAAATCGGAGTGCTGAAGAGTAACTAGCCACACTAGCTTTCTTTCGTTGCGTTGTCCGTTGCAGAAAGCTCAATCTTGACGGAGGGTTGCGCCCACACGACAAGGATGATAGTTCTCGAATTGCCTCCCGTTTCCGCCAATCCGGCAGGAATCTCAGTAGCTTCACTGCCGTCTCGACTAGCCACCAGCGGCCTTAGTGCACCTACATACGTCTAGTTTCGAGGCTAGTCCGGCAGCCAATATTCGCCACCATATCCCCTGGCGATAGCGCAGGCGGTTCCTGGCAGATTGGTTCCTGGCAGATTGATGCCGGTTGATAATGCGTCCGCGCCCAAAGAGTCATGAGGCATCACATCGCGACATGTGCTCCTCTTGAGGATCATGGACTCGAACGGCTAGCTTGCAAAAGTATTTGAACATAGGCCTGCAGATTCACATTATGCGAACGCCGATGGCTCCGAATTTCAACGATCGTATCTAGCAATAACGGTCCGACATTCGGCAGCTGCAGAGATATGTTACGTCTCCTGTCGTGCTGGACCATGGCCAGGGGACTGTGGTCCCAAGAATCCGTACGAAACAATTGGGTCGGAGGACGTATGTCCCGTCCGTCAATCGAAGGGGGGCGCCTTATTCCTCGACAACGACGGCACCTACTAGTACCTTATTTCACCGTAACATTAGTCGCGCCGTTTTCTTTTGCTTCGTATTTGCTGCTACCGTCAGCTTGACGAAAGGTCCTTGATCTATCGGTAATACAGCTTTATGGCTTAATCCTTCGTGCATATGTGGAGATCAAGACTTCCTTCCATGCGTACGTCAAAATAGGAATCGGCTTGAAAACTCGGCTCTATAGTCTGATCTCCTTGGGAATGCATGCCCGAGTATAGTAAAATTATCTGATAATTTCGCACATAGGGACGATATGACTCGGATATATCGACGAAATGGCTCAAGTGCACGACGCTTCTGGCAAAAAAGTTATTTTATTTTTATTGTGTTGTTAAACCACGACACCAAAGGGCCAAATTTGGTAGAGATGAAATCGATGTAACGTTAAGCTTAAACCTCATTCGGACTGGATTCCTGCATGCTTTCACCCTGTTATATTCGTATTACCGACAGGACCCTTGTATTTTCGTGCTCGCAACCCCTCACTTTTTAGGCGTAATATAATGCACGCCATTCACCATAAGCGAGCTGCAGTATGCGAGCCGGCACCAAAGCTTGCAAAGCTCCACGCGAACATCAACTGCGCAGTTGATGTTGGTTAGGTTAGCTGCAATAACGTTGCAACCACCAGGGAAACATCAACAGCTAGCATGCAAGAAACACTTCGAATCCCAACGGACGCGCTTGCCGTCTTCAGCGCCTTGTTATCGGACCCGCGAGCTCGAGCGGTAATCACGGCATCTAGGATTGCTCCGGCGGTCGTCACTAACTACCTCCGTCCATAGTCATGGACATCCGCTATCACCACTTGAATATCAAGCGACTAGTGATGCTTCCTAGAAGACATGTGGCGAACAAGGTGCTTGCTAGTGTCCTGTATAAGAAAGCTTCATATAGCGCGCAAAGATTATTTACAAGTGAGGCGTTTGGTTATCTCATGATATGCTTTGACGTACGGTCAGCATACTTGCGGAGCATGGGGAACTATTCAAAAACTAGAACCAACTTGCTTCGGTTTCCAGAGGGCGCACGCCAAAAAATTAATAACGGACTGTATGCATGACAGACTCAACCGATGACCGGGTGCTATGTGACTGAGCACTATAGTTCAGGTCTATCATAAGAAGAGAATTTGAAGGCCCTCGTGTATGGAATGATATCGATCTGCCGTTATCAATATATCCTCCTAAACAATAGAGCACGGTTCTAAAAATGGCCGGGCGTATATGGGCCATCGACTAGTCGACTAGTCTTGGGACTAACTCCGTCGGCCCGGTATTAGGTGTCTTTGCGGCGCCAAACTAACACCGCCCACCAGTCGTAGGAAGGCTCATCATTAGTCTATCGACTAGAAATCATCTAACGCTTCCGTCGCAAATGCAATGACGGTGACTTATTAGTGACGGAGAACGGAGGGACGAACGAAAGATTCTGCAAACTCAGCCGGACGACGTCCGCGGATCCACGATTTTGGACAACGAAGTATATCTATTAATTGCCGTTAGGGCAGAGGGATGCCAAATACAACTAGTTAGCTTTGCCATCAGCAAAGGCGATAGGGATGGACATTACGCTAAGGAATCGACCATCGCATTGCGGCCATTGGAGACCGCGACTGGTGGGCAAGCTTTCGAAATTTGGGGATACATGGCTGGAAGATAGAGCCGCAGCACATACACTGGTAACTATGTTACTCCATCATTATTTCGCTGCCTTCTGAAACAACTAAGTTAAGCATTCCAAGACAGCCACTACTCCTAAGGCTGATACTTGGTTGACACCCGTAACTTCGATCGTGCTTTAGTATGATTGAATATTCGTGAGACCATGAAACAACTCTCACCGATAAGGCGCTCGCTGGGTAGATTAAAGGTAACGTGCAGATCATGAGAGCGCGCTCGAGCGCTCGAGAAGAGAAACGCGCTGGCGACATCTTTCTTAGTTACAAGGCCAGTCAGGCTAACGTGGTCTCGTAAACTAGACCCTCCCGTTTACAGGCTAACGCGGCGTCTCGTGTTGCTGCTGCCAAGAATTCCTTTCCACTTGTCATGAATTTACGAACTCTGAGATCTACTGTGGATACCATTATGCTCTAAACCTATAATTAGTTCACGTGTAAAGTTTGACTATGTAATGCGGACAGCGAAAGAGCTGAAAAGCTGATGCTCGGATCCAGAGCCAGTCGATTTCGAGATGCGAATCACGGCGTTGTGAATTATAACACAATGTATGCATTTCCGATAGTCTCGTATACCCAGCCTGCCGTTTATGAGTAAACTAGGGTTATATATAGTCTTTCGTATACGACTTCGCTGGTTCAAGCACGGCAGTCTGGCTCGCGGGACATTATTTACGTGTACGAAGCCATTGACTTAGAGCTGCATGTCTGCCCCGAGACCAAAGCTGTATTACATTTACAGTTTAGACGGCTAGTATATATCTGGACTGCTACATGACATGCATGTGCTATGAACGCATTAGTATACGCAAGACCCAAGAGGCACTTGAGGTCATGTGGATGTATAAGCTTTGCCACTAGCTGGTGTAACCTAGATGCCCTGCTAACATTATCATTCGAAATCAACTTTGTTCTTTATTGTATCTGGTGATATACTCGTTCTCGTCATGATTGTTGAATTCAATTAGAAGGCAAAGTTCGAAATGGTATTGTTATACTAAGTATTGGCCAATGTCCGGGGAGAACACGAATACATTACTATATATATATATACGTAGATATAGTATTCATATATGGCAATTTATGTTGCGATCCAAAAAAAAGTACCTGACCTTTACAAGTATATAATGCTATTATGAACTGAGTAAATAATAATGTTGAGAATATCAGTTCTAAGCATTAACTTTCGCTGTTGCAGTTTGGATTGCGAGAAAATAATAATCATCTCACCTTCGAGAGATATATTTTCGATAGTCATTATCAAACGGTGATCTTGCGATTGTATATATTAACAAATGTCTATCCTTTGAGTTTTCTCGTATTATATTCATCGAAACGAATACGCTAAAGGAAATCGTCGGTATTCCATGACAATCGAGAAAAATAGGAAATATACCGTTGCATGTGTGTACAATCGATGACTTCTACTAATTTCCCGGTTGTTCTCATACTCTGAGCTAGCATTGCGAGGGATCTACGGCATCTCATTGTTTCACTTCATGCCGTCCGGCATCCCGCGAACAAGAATGCTTTAACCGAGGCACCATCAACGCTTTTATCAAACTTGCTGACGATCGCAAAGTGTTTTGCGACTATTTCCCCATTGATTTATCTATGGAATGGCCTGATCATATTGGTTGCGCCAGTGCAGTGAACCGCGGTCTGAATATCCCGGGAGGATGCATCCTCCCTTCCATATTCAGATGCATATCGATACTGGCAGGGATCAGTACGAAAAACAACATCTCCGAACAGCCCGTGCATTCTGGATGATCGACACAGCCCGTATGAAGAAATCTTATATTAGCCAGCATAATGTAGCGAGAAGTCTCCTATAGTAACAAATGAACGGCATACAGCAGGCATGCAAGTACAACCCATCGATCGGATCGATCTAGATTTTGAACATCTATAAATTTATTCATGCTCCAATCAGGACGCGACCTGGTCGCAGAAAATTTAAGCATTGAATATATCTTACGCAATCGATATGCGATTGCGTAAACCGTTCGCTAAAATATTCTTGCGGGTAGTCTAGTAATTCACGAGGCGATCCGGATTCGTCAGTTTCGATAAAGAATAATCGGAGCTCAACGGCTGGGGGGTATGCGCACCCCGATGAAGTTGTTGGATTTCGGTACACATCTTCCGTATCGAAGTTGCGAGAGTGTGGCCGAGTCAATCTGCGCTGCAGCATTATATCATTGCTTGTTATGCATTATTTCGAAGTGTCATCCGTACACTTGCATGTAATGTACCAAACAAGAACCACGCGGCCGACGTATGCATACTCGAGTAAGTACTTACTCATATTATCTGTACGTTTCAGCCATCGTACCCATCCTTGGGCCAGCACCCAGCCTCCCAGGCCCAAGCCCATACCCCAACGTCCTACCAAGCCCATTTCCCCCCGCTGCCTGAGGCGTAATCACAGCCTTCAACGCGTCCACCTCCTGTACAATGTTGTCTTCTGCCGTCGGCGCTCCCGCCAGCCCCACCCTCCCGGGATGCCGCACTTCAAATGTTCCGTATCCACTCACTGGTCTGGCGAGCGGCATGCTCACCTGCTCGTCGCAATACTCCCCCTCCTCTGTTATCTCGCAGCTCAACTTCGCCCGCTCCGACACGTCGTCCTCTTCAGTCATGATCCCCTGCAGCACCTCATCGAGATCCAAGAGCTCGAGCTCCCTCTCCGTTTCCGGCGGAGGGCGCCGCCCTCCCGCGCCATTCGACAGCCATGCAAGGGGTGGGGTAATCCTGTCGCGACTCGTACCGAACCTGAACGGCGACTGACCTGCGAGTCTCCCCCAGACATCCTTCTCTGGCGTCGTGACGGGCTCGTAATTGCTGATAGGAGGGACCGAAGATACGGTTTCGCTCTGCTGCTCTTCTCCCTGATCAATTGCAGTGACTGGAGTTCGCCAGCTTTGCTGCTGGGGGGTGTTCGTGGTCCCTGTGGCGCCGCCACCAAATATGCTGCTTTGCTTAATATTGCTGTTGCCGAATGCAGGGGCGAACGCTTGCGAGGGCTTAGTGTTCATGCCCGACGCGTACACCTGGTATCCGCGCGACCCTTGGCGCGCGTCCTGCCGAATTTCCTCTCCGTCGCTAATAATGGCGCGGAGGCCGACTGTGGGCGGTGTGTTTATTACCGTGTTGGGACTAGAGTCGAGATCTGTGTCGTAGAAGCCGAATGGCGTGTTGGAAATAGCCTGCGCAGTATTCATGTAGAAATTGCTGAACGGCTGAGACCGTGACTGCGCGTTCAAATTGACAACCCCTGGTCGTCGTCTAATGACGGGCTGCTCATCTCGTAAAGACGGGAGTGAATTCTGGGACGGTGGAGTAAGGGATTCGTCTGCGTCAGAGTATTCTGATATCGATAGATCTATCTCACTGCCTTGCGGGCGTGAGACTGGTAAGGCTGCCGCAAGGCAGCTCAGCCATCCTACTAGTAGAAGCCCACGCGCGAGCGACATCGTGGGCCTTCGATATGAAATGGTAATTTATACAAAATGATATTTTCAAGAAACACTATACACAAAATCAAGACCCATATACAGAGATACCATGCACGTCGTGAGTCTATTTTGCCTTGCGAAGGAGACGCAAACGATTAAAAAAACGCCGCATTCAAAAGTTTGAGGAAGTGTGAAAGCATCCTGCTCAAAATGTGAAGATGTCGCTCATATCGCATCACATCACACAGAGCTCACCTTCAATTAATCCGGGACGTCGTCCTTGGTATACGGCCATTGCAGCTGCTTCTGCGCCGACGGACCTCCATACGAGCCGCTTCCGGTTAATTGCTTCTGCGCGTCTATATTCCCTTTCCATTGCTGTAAATAGTCTAGCTGTCGCGTGTGGTCACGTCTACTGGCGTCCTCGATTTCTAGCTGCCGCTTGCGATCCGCGGCAACCTTGAATTCGATCATCTTGAGCTCCTGTGCATTCATCATGGCCTGATGCTGCTGCTCTTCTTGATGCATCCGCTGGACATGCGAAAGCTGCCGGTTGCGTTCAATATCCTCGTTGCGGATCTTCTGCTCGGTGACCATGCGGATGTGGGCGATTTCATCCGCGCGTACTTTGGCTAGCCGAGCTTCCTCGCGGGTCTTTCGATCCGCCTGTCGGACGAGCTCGGCTTGGTATTCGTGATTCCGAATGCGCTCCCGTTCCGATGCTTCCTCCTTCTCCATTCGCATGCGGGCCAGTTGGAGCTGCCGCTCGTTATCAATCTTGCGTTGGATAACCTGTCGCTCTTCCTCGATATTCTTCAGGTATTCGGGGATCCCAAGGTAGCCGGCCGGTTGTGGGGTGCTGGGGTCGTCGATGTAGAATCGGTCTTCCCCACGGTAAGACTTTAGGAGCTGATACAGCTCCTCCAGGACAGCAGGAGATTTGTTCTGGCACATGGCCTTCTGAACATACATCGTCGGCGAATACACGGTATTATTCGCGTCTTTGTACATGTTGAAACCAGCGTTCAGACTCCTGTACAGACCGGCATCTAGAAGGAGTCTGGTCATCTCAACGGGGTTCTTGTTATCAAGCCCGAAGAACAATGGCGAGCGGTTGTCGGTTCGTAGCGAGGGGTCCGCCCTGTTCTCGAGCAAGGTTTCTACCGATTCCTTGACTCGTTCTCGATTCTTGACCGGATCCGCTTCCAGGGCCAATTGAGCTAGGGCACTCCGTCCTTTATGCCGTGAAGATGGAAAGTCGGGATCATGCCGTCCTTCACTGATCAGTAGTCGTACAACCCTCGCGTGGCCGTAGGTAGCTGCTTCGTGTATGCTGCCATCGTTCCGAGAGGAGCTCCTTGCCAGCAGAAGCTCAACAATATCGTATGCGCCTTCTTTGCAAGCTTTGAGCAGGGCTGTTTCTCCCTTTTGGTCTTCTATAGAAACCGAGGCGCCAGCTTTGAGAAGCTCAAAAACGACATCTCGCCTCTGCTTCTGGACAGCCACCATCAATGGCGTTGTAAAAGAATATTCGGACTTGAAGTCCACGTTGGCTATCCGATAAGTTAGCATATATGCCGCTTTGAAGGTGCGACCAAGAAGCAGAATGGACATGACTTACCGCCGTTCTCAACGAAACACTTGATGACGCTGGTCTCGACTTCGCCGTTCGGTTGTAGCATAGCCCATAATAACGGCGTAACATTCTCACTAACGTTAAGAAACTTCGCCTTCGCCTGGCTTTCCAAATTTGCCCCACCATCGATCAAAAGCTGATAGAAATCCACAAAATTGGGGTATTTTGTCAGCGTTCCAAAGAGAACAGGCCCATACGACGGATGCTGGAATGTCAAGTCCGTTTCCAGCCCGTTCCCAAGAAAAAGTTTAGCAAGGGCCAGCAACGTCGGTTCGTCAGCGCCGGAGGAGATTATATTTGGAAACGCCATCGATAGCGACCGCTTTGACGGGTTCCCCTGGAGCAGTAGTTGGACCAGTTCAACATTCGCGTTCTGCGCCGCGATTTGTAGACAAAGTCCATCCTCGCGATTAACGTTTGCATTCGGAGATTGTAACAGCGATTCGACCAGTCGTTTCGCCGTTGGTGACGACTCGTACTCTTCTGCTGCTACGGCGAAGGCTTTATCGACGCACATCCCACTTGCCCCGTGCGCCAGTAGGTTTTGCATCGTAGCCAGCCCTTCTTCCGTCTTCCATACGCCCGCAGTCATGGCGTCGTCGAACAAGGTAGTGGTAATCATCGAGAGCTCGGAAGACAGCTGCCGATGCTGCTTCAGTAGGATGTCGAGTACTTGCGGATGGCCGCCCATGGCGGCAAGTCGGATAGCTTTGCCATCGTCGTAGAAAACAGATGCCCCATGATCCAGGAGCATGGTAACGAGACGCCTGCTCGGAGGCTTATCCTCGAGCGCCCTGACCAGGGCTTCACTGATATCGTCCGCCTCTGGATCTTTCTGCAAGATCACGCCGACTAGCTCCCGTTTTGTGTTCATTTCTCGATACTCCATCGCGACCTGTAGAGCGTCTCTGATGACACCAGGAGAGGGATTTCGTTGAAGCAGCATTTGCACTTTATCGACATAGCCATGCGAAACGGCCTGTAAGACAGCTGCTCCGGAGGCATAGTTGACTGAGGCGTTATGCTCTAGCAGCAAAGAAAAGACGCGTGTATCCCTAGTGTCTTGCTGCGCTTGATTGATAAGTGCGCCGTCGATGACGGAGCCGCTCAAGTTCCCCTGGAGTATGGCTTCTAGTGCTTTATATTGCCACTCCAAGTCACTATGATCCAGAGCACCATTGAATACCGTCGCCAGATTCTGTTCTGTGGCGCCCGAGAGCACCAGTTTCTTCAAGACTCCAAGTTGCTTCGAGGAAAAGGCAGCATTGATGACCTCGCCGTTACCGAAATTCACATCGGCGCCGTTGTTGAGCAGTAAATCGATCTGACCGAGGGCTTCCGGCTGCTGCCGAATCGTCTTTACGAGTGCGATAGAGACCTCGTCTCCTGTCGCTCCGGCACTGAGCATCGACTCCAGAATGTCGAATCTCGTTGACGGACTCCGAACATCCATCGCGAGAGGGAATGCGGCGGACACAACGCTGGGGTTAGGCTGTCCACCCAGCAAAATCTTCACCAGCCTGACATTAGCTCTACGGACCGCAGTCTTCAGAGCTGCCCCATCGCCTGCGGCCAGATCGGCATCGCCTCTTTTCACCAGCATTTCGACAATGCCGTAGCTTGTAGGCGTTTTCTCAGCTTCTTCAACGAGGGCACGCGAAATAGCCGCTCCACGTAGACCTTGCTGCAGAAATAGCGATATCATTGGACCCCGTGGCGGGTCGCTCAGCCTTCCAACCATCGGGAAGGCGGCTTCCATGGCCACCTGGCCGTCGGCACCAGTGCAGTTTGGTAAGAGTGCCGCCAAGAGCTTCTCATCTCCACTCTGAACTGCTTTTTTCAACGAAGCACCGTCCTCATACGTGGCAGACGCACCACCACCTATAAGGAGCGAGACGACAGTGATGTTTTGTCGTTCAACAGCAGATATGAGGAGTCTCGAGAGAGGCTCACCAGTGGCACCAGCGGAGATGAGCTTCTGTGCCATCGGATAGAGTCCCCTAGTATCCATGTTCAAGTGCCCGAAAGCCATGTTTGCAACATCAGACGGTATCGGATTCCGTAACAAGGTATCCATCATGGCTTCGTCTGATTTTGAAATGGCATGGACCAAGCTTGCTGCGTTCGCGTAACCTACGCTCGCGTTATTCGATAGCAGCAAATTTATCATTGCCCACTGATTCTCGCGAACGGCAGCCAATAGAGCTCGGTCGACAGGCTCGCCGCGGGCGCCTCTGGCAAGCAGCAATCCCATCAGTTCGTGCAACACCGCCTCGTCGAGAACCATGTCAATCGCTGAGAAGGCAATGGTAGCGTAAGGCGGGCTGATTGGAGCCTTCAGCAAAGCTGTGACCTTCCAGGTGTCCACTGATGTGATAGCATGAACTAGGGCTTCAGAATTGTTGTATTCAATCGAGGCTCCACTATCAATAAGAAGTTGCAAGAGGTCATTATAGCCAGCTCGGACGGCTTGGACTAACAGATTTGCAACGGCGTCTCCAGACGCTCCAGCGACTAGCAGAAGCGATGCGAGTAATTTGATAGTCGGTTCGGACTGCGATGTGAAAGGTATTTCGCCGAAGGCCATGTTCAAATATTCCGGCAAGGGTGGCCTGGCAAGGAGCATTTCTACCAAGGACATCTTGCACGCTGAAACGGCGTGCCGCAGCGCAATTGCTTGATCGTAGTTTACGTCCACATCAAAGTCAATCAGCAGCTTGATCAAGTTACTGTCATCTTCTGAAACCGCTTGCATCAGGGCTCGCGACAAATCGTTTCCTTTTGCCCCCGCACATAGCAAGATCTCAAGAAGTGTGAACCGTAAAGGAGCGTCGAACGGCCCATTCATGACAGTATTAACAGCTGCGAGTAGGTAGGTTTGTGATATTTCTCCAGACGGCGCAGTCTGGTTGAGAACCATCCTGAGAAGGATATCCCATCTTCCCATATTGACAGCCACTGTCAAAGCCTCAGCGTGGTTGTACTCCAAGTCGGCACCGTTTGCGACCAATAGTTCAACTAATTCAATAAAGGAAGATTCCACAGCCGATTTGAGACACCTTGATAGGCACTCTTTTGCTATCGGGTTCGGAGATAGGAGAACAAGCTTGACGACATCAAGATTTCCTGAAAGAAGAAAGGTCTCAAAGTCTTTTTGGTACGCGTTGGGATCAGCGCCGTGTTCTAAGAGGATCCGGACAACAGCCAAGTTTGTTCTCGTCATCGCAATGTGGTATGCCTCGTTTAAATTGGCTTGTGACGCTCCCCGGGACGCGAGAACCCAAACGACGCTCGCCTTGCCTCTTTCAGCGGCATTCTGGATATATCGGGCGGGAATCTCGACGTTGGCGTCACTCTTGCCAAGGTGCATCTTGGAGACGAACGTGTCTTTTGCGCGCTTGTAAATGTTGGCATCCGCTCCCATGCCCAGCAAGGTCTCCACAGTCGCAGCACAATCCCGGTCCGAATTTGCCGCGTCAAGAATTTCCTGGTCCAACAGGTAGCTAAGTTCCTTGAATTTAAAGGTTGCAGTCTGCGCCTCATCTTTCGATGGTACTTTTGTTGATTTCTTTCGCAGAAACCCAGCGCTTGAGCTGGAGGGTGGTTTGTAATCGGGCTGCGAGCGACGAATCACCATCAACTTTTCGCGGACGGCTGTAGCAGCTGCTGGGGACCCAAAAGTAGGTGGCGGCGGCATCTGAAGGAGTGGATCCAGGCTGGTTTTCGAAACACCGCCACGGGCAGCAAGACTTGCAAGGCGAGTTGCATACTGTCGACCATATGATTGAGTCGGGGATGCCACCGTCGTTGATATGGGCGATGCAACATTAGGGTGCAAGGTTGCAGCGGGTGCATTATTCTGGTAGAAGGTGGTAGATGTTGACAGAATGGTAGGGGATCTCGTAGGAGGAGTATATGAAGGCGAGTTCTCGGCTAACGGTGAGTGAGAGCTTTGAGGACTCGGAGGTCCACCTATAGACGACATGAGTCAAGAGAAAAAGGACGTGAGCGATTCCTCTTTCTTCTGTCCGTCAGGCTGATGGTTGGGAAGAAAGAGTAGCTGTTCCACGGGATTTTGGATGAGGAAACCGAGCCTCTTGGGCATATTGACACCATGGGATAATTGACATTTTGACGGACAGAACTGACTAACCTGGCATGGAGAAAGTTCTTTGGTGCGGGTGGAGCTGAGGCTGTGCAACAGAAGCCGCGTCGACAGGACGCCGATGCCCCAGACCAAAGGCTGAATGACGACGGCTGGTGGATGGCGCGGCAGGTACACCCTGCTGGGTTGTTCCTGATTTGCAATTGCGATAACGTTAGCTTTCTTGGCTTCCTTCGCTATTTACAGTATCAAGGAAGCTTTCGTGGAAGACGACGGGATATAAAAGTTAACGGGTCCCGAAACACACCCTCCAGTGAGAAGTGGCGGTTCGAGAACGCGCCAACCATCTTCCTTGTGCTGCCGGAACAGCAGCTACTGTCTGTTACGGAAGGCGTCTAGTCTAGCGACCACCGGATTGGGCGGACTTCCATATCTGACCAGACTTGGTTGCGTATCCCCCGGCAGCTTGGTCTCCTGTCGAGGCGCGAGCTGGTACAAGGAGATCTAGGTTCCGCGGCTTTGTCGAGACCGGGCTGAATGAAACGAAACGGCCAGGCCGGGTTTTATGGGTCGCGACGGGAGAGGCTAGCGGAAGCGAGAGCGGGAGCCGTGAACGACAGACGGCGTCGATACATGCAATCGGCGAGAACCGGCGAGATTGCCCGAGGATGCCACCGGCGACGAGGGAGCGAAGGAGCAAAGTCGGTGGCGGAGGAGAAGGATGTCGTGGTGAGACGTTGATGGATGGATGGTGGCAGATAGATGGAGAGGCATCCAGATCCAATGAGCGTTATATGGCAGCCGTGGCCCGTGCCATGCGAGTTTGACCGCCTCGAATCCGTCACCCGAAACCTGACAGCCGCGTCCAGCATCTGATACTGACCGATAGCGAGGATACCCCCGCGGACGCTCGCACTGCGATATGTGCAGGTGCTCGACTACATGCACCGCACTCTAGGGTCGATGCTGGCGATGTAGACGCGCCGAGAGTCGATGTATTCTATATCCCTTGCATCAGCCACCGTAGTTCCAATCAGCGCAGGTCAATTGCAGCTGGAGGGGCGCACGATAGCGGTCTCGTACCTGTAGACATCGTTGTCGATACCGGGATGGTATACGTATTGCAGGCCGGAGCGCGGTGGTTGACATCGGAGTCCGTGCTCTTGCTCTCGACTCGAGGCGAGAAGCCGTGTATCAGCCCCGTTCCGCCGGCCTGCTGCAGCCCGACGCATCCATCGAGCAGGCCGAGCCGCCGCTGCCTCGCCCCATCGGAACGAGCGATGTATAAAAAAAAATTTTAGATTCGAAACTTCGAATGCAATAGCTCGTCTCCCGCCTGTTTCTGTATCTCGTACCGTCCTGCTGTGGCTTCCTTACCAGGTTCGCCGTCCGCCGTGCTGCAGGCCGCCAAACGCAGGACGCCAGCCAGCCAGCAGCCAGCCAGCCAGTGCGGCAACACGCCCGCCAAAACAGCCCAGCCGGTCTTCCTGTGACAGCCTGTTCGTCCTCGCCTTCTCGTCTTCCATTCCAATCAACCATCCAATTCGAATCCTCTCCGCCTCTCACCATCCCGGACCAGCCGAACAAGATCACGCATCCATACCATCTGCTTCATCTCTCGCCGTTTACCTACCAAGTCTACCCAGCCGTCCGCGTACCCGTTGGCTGCTGTGATCGGTCGCATTGCCGCACTGCTCCTTCCCCCTCGGACGAGCCTGAACCCAGCCTGAACCCAGCCTGAACCCGGAGAGGCTCTCAAACCCCGGCCCTTCTACCTCCAGCAGCACCTTATCTAGGCGAGCGACACCATTCGCAATCTTCAAAGGCGCGTGCTCGCTCTCGAGAAAACTCACACCCGTCCAGCTGTTGTTCAAGCTCTCTTCCAGCCGTCCGCCATGGCGGAATCTCTAGCTGATGACCATCAGCCAGCAGGCTCCTCGTCAGCCGCCGCATCCTCCTCGTCCGCATCCTCCTCTTCCTCTAACCCTTCTACCCATTCCAAACTTCCGATCCCGAATGGTATCACCAGCCCCTCTCACCCTCACCCTCAGACTCCTCCACCGCTTCAGCAGACTCAGCAGTCCAATGGAACCTCCGACAGTCTCTCTCCGTCACCAGCGAACCTGGCAAATGGCGACTCTCATCGAGAGGATACGACTGCCTCGCCGTCGCAGAATGGTTTAACAAACGGGCATACCGCTAAAACCTCAACCAATGAGGCATCGGAGACAACAGATGCCGAAATCTCGACTTCCAAGGGAATCAACCAAGGAAGCGATAGCTCTGCCCGTGAGAATGTATCGTCTTCTAACGGAGACCCAGAGGGTGGATCCAAGCCTGCACTCGACCTCAACTCTGGTAAGTCCTTCTGGTCACACCGAACGCGTGTCCTCTGCAGGCCCTTCTAACATCTTATCCGCGACTTTGCAGAAGAAGAGACGAAGGAGCCCAATTCGCCTCCTCGACAAAAACCGGGGCCATCCTCCGATATTACCGCAGCTGAATGGGATGGCGGCATGGCGAAAGAGGACGTACAAGACAATCTAGATGATCTCGAGAACGCAGATTCCGAATCGGAGACGCTTGACGAGAGACTTTCCGACAAGTACAAGCTCGATAAGGGCAAGTCTCCGGTCCATCTAGTCGCCAAGAACAGCGCGGTCAAATCTGGAATAACGAATGCCGATAAAAAGAAAGAAAAGAGCAAAGCATTGAGGTTGATAGATTTGCCACTTGATGTGTTGAAGGAAATAGTTCGAGAGGTATGACGATCGTATACACGTAGCCGTTTGGATCTAGAAGACTGACGAATGCTTCTCACAGGTCACCAATACAACAGACCTCTGCTCCCTCTGCCTCGCACACTCGTCCCTTCACGCCCTAGCAATACCTTTGATATACTCACGGTTCGACATCGTATGGCCCGATCAAAACGTCTCGTCTGATCGAACCGGCGTCGACGCCCTAACGTATGGCCTAGCTACTCTGGTGTCCAACGAAAATGACTATGCTCAGTACGTACGGAAGTTTTCTCTCGGAAATGGACCAAAGGAGTGGGTCGGCGAATACGCTATCAACAAAGAAGGTGGGAAAATGCTGGGAACTCTTGTTGGCCTAGCCGTCTGGAAAATGGGAATGCTGGAAACATTCAGTTGGGATATGCCTACAGGGATACTTAGAGACGTATGGAGAGCTCTACACCGATTAAAAGCTTTGCGAAATATCCACGTCAGATGGCACGATAATACGCAGATCGAGGTTGTCGGATCACAGGATGGTGCGCGTAAGATCGAGCGCCCGACATTCAGCGGGTTTAAGAACCTCAAATCTCTGAGTGTGCTCGATCTCGACGAGCTAACATACCTGAGGGAGATGGCAATCGCGGTTCATAAGAGTTGTGGTTCTCTACGCGAACTGCGGCTGGGGGTCGCAATGCACGCCCAGTCGAAGCGCTGGGTGCATGACGACGTGGAAACAATAACGCCGGATACGCCCGACGGGGTTGGAGAAGGCGGCGCCGTTGGGATACTGGTTGGCAAGATCTGCGATTTCAACAAACGAGCTACAACTACCACTTTGCCGACATCGCAGGAAGTAACAGCCGATAACGCCTTGACCCAAGAGCAACTGGCCCAGATCCTACAAGGTCAGCAGCAGCAGGCACAACAATCCGCTCAAGGAGATGCCGATAATGCTGCATCCATCTCTAGTGCCGGTACCATCAGTACAGCAATTGCGACAGTCGCGACAGTCGCGACCTCTATCCCCACTACGGTGAATATACTTTCGAAGCCCAAGAGGGACCCCTCGGAACCAAGCAAGCAGCTTCGACTCGAGACGCTGGAGCTCGAAAGAGTACCCATATCCACTCGAGTTCTTACCAAGGCGATTGACTTCTCCTACCTCGTCAACTTGACTCTTCTCAACTGCGGTAATCAGTCCAAGTTGTTCAAGGCTCTCAAACGCAAGTACTCGCCGTATCCCGCAAATGTGCTTGCAAAACTCAGCAAGCTCTCCCTCACACCGGCGTCGAGCTCGGCAAGCAAGCCTCCATTTCACATCCCACCGCCAAACTACCGGCTCCGACTGAAGAAAATACATACAGACATGGTCTCCTCATCTCTCATCGAATTCCTGCACCAAACTCTCGCCCCAAATACCCTCGAAACACTGTTTTTACAAGAAGCCGCCGGTGATAGCTACATCTCCTCCGTGGACCTATCGCAGATCGTTACCGATGTTCTTCGCCGCCATCGACTTTCCCTCCAACGCCTGTTGATCGATTCTTATGTCCAAAACCCAGACATCCCAGTGGAACAACAGCTTAACCTTCAAAACATCAACAATCGCAAGTCGAAATGGCGATTCAACCAGGATACCATCTCCTTCGTAACGGAGATGCCAAAACTGCGAGAACTAGCTTTTGGAATTGATTACACGGACTGGCATTATATGATTACCCGATTACCAGACATGCGGAGCCTCAAGAGTCTATACATACCCCATGTGATTGGCGGTATTGAGTTCCACAAAGTGGAGAGGCAGAGCGAAGAGCTAGCGATGTCGATCGTCGACGTCGTCACCCTACGGCCAGAGTGCGCCATCTGCTACGTTGGAATAGTAAACAAATGCTTCGAGCTGCTCGAAGGCGAAGAGGGCCCAAGCGGCGAGCACGAGACCAGCAATGGCGAGAACGGCCCAGGAACCGATGATGAAGAAGACGACGACAATAGCGATGAAGACGACGGAACCGATGATGGCAACGACGATGACGGGAGTGACGACGGGAACGAAACTGAAGACGCTGACGAGGGTGTCAGCGATGCCGAAGGGTCACCACTGGCTACGAGCGCTGTCCTATCGCCAATTGCATCCTTCAGCCCTGTATGCGAGGAGGAAGATGATTCCTCGCTACGGCGGAAGCGAGTGAGCATACGGCAGCGGGAGATCTTGTTCTACGACGACAAAGTTGCGGTGTTCAAGGCCAGGTTTGCGAGGCTCTAAGCTTGTTGATTCTCCGACGTCTTTCACGTCTCTTTACTGCTCCCCCAGGAGCTTGGATACATTTTTGTATCCGTGTTGGCCTGATGCGACGGCTGCTTTCCGTCTTTTTTTTTTTTCTTTCCTTTTACTTTTCCTTACTTCTGGAATATGGGTTTTTGCACATGCACGCACTTTGAGTTGCGTAAGGGATGCTACAATCTCCTCTTTGGCCGTTTACAGTTATTAATGCCCATACCTCTGTGTATCCTTACCCTCCGTTCTCTGTTTGCTTTCCCCCGGGTCTGGGATTATATGAATATCCAACGAACAAGGAATACGAATGTCTCTCTTTACCGTACCGTTCCACTGGTTGACCGGCTATTGGGCTACAGATGTTGCCATTGTAGCTGGTTTGTTACGTTGCGGCAAGTCTATATTTATTGTCGGCCTGGTTGAATGCTTGGATGCATAGCGATGCAATGGCTGATAACCAGCTGTGATTAGTATTCTTTTTTTTGTTATCATTCTTTCGGTCCGTCTCGCTTCTCGTTATTGTCCGTTATTGTATTTCTTTGGATGGAGGAGCATATTGTTTGGGATGGGACGTATGGCATGGGTGACGCGGGTGGGTGGATAATAGATCAAGTACAGATTTTGGAACGACTTAATCGAATATTAGCCTTCCGTTTGAATTATATTATTTCACGATGGTCCTGGTTCTCCAACCCGCTTACCTGTAGGTTCTCGGGCATTAATATCACTGCATATCAACTCAGTTATGTTTGGCCATTGTGATTGCCATGCATACAGGGTGTTGAGAGTGGTCTTAGTAAATATATATGTGATCATTAAACACAATTCTAGAGAAGGTGTGAGAAGATCTATGTAGCTATGGTACAGCAGGTTGATTGCAGGAAGCTAATCGACATTGTACCAGTAGAGTTAGCCAAGTAAGCTGCCAGACATATAATCTGCTCTGTATAATCCAGATGTATAGATCTACTCGTCTCGCGAGCCAGACTGCCGCACTTTAATTTTGCTCAATGCAGAGATGAAATCTTGACATGAGTCGCTTTTCTATGCGGGTTTGGCCTGCATTGGGAGACCAGGCGTTCGCGCACGCGCGTTCAGTATAACCGCGAAAACGTCCCTATTCCTGTAGTCGGAGCTAATCCGTAGATTATTCGGAGAGTATCCGCCTCACGCCCCGCCAGCCAAGAGGGAGATGCGCGACGGAGACGTCCGAAACAAGGATTTTGTATCTTGAGATACGTTAGCAATACCATTACCGGGATTGATGAGAAGATCGTCAGAGTGGGACTCTGCGAATCTGGTCACGCATGCGTGCATGATCAATATACTCCGCAGAATCAGTAGATTCTCCACCCGGACCTCTCGAGCATCTATCCTTCGAAAGCTACCTACACGCCATGATATCATCATCACGAACCAAGACTGCAGGGCGGATTGCTTAATCGCGAAAGCTCTAATACAACGGGCCGACTCTAGACGACCTTTCCCGCAGCTTTCCGCAGCAAGATCTTTTTGATAATAATCTATAATAGGTATCAGCACGATTTAATCAAATTATCTATG
Source organism: Drechslerella dactyloides (assembly GCA_020064725.1). Taxonomy (NCBI): domain Eukaryota; kingdom Fungi; phylum Ascomycota; class Orbiliomycetes; order Orbiliales; family Orbiliaceae; genus Drechslerella; species Drechslerella dactyloides. The sequence goes on from JAGTWJ010000017.1 coordinate 2,744,382, forward strand.
CAGAGCACGGTTTGGAAGTGGGTCCAGATTTGTCTCGTGAGCTATACGGCTGTCTTCTATACCCAGGTGATGTGTCGCGGCCGGGACGCAAGATTTCGGCCACAAACACGATCTGACCACGTGGGATGCATATAATCCTGCATCTATAGGCATGTGTGAATCAATTGAGATAATATAACGCAGCAATTGAGATAACGCAGAAATTGCGCGCATGCGCATGCGTACATACATGCAGCGCGCGCACATCGGCAGCGGACGAACGCGTTAACGCAGCGCGGTAACTTTGGCAAGTACACGCATCAGTCGGTAAGCTCTTACCTACAGTACCTTCTATTGGACGATGTTGTGTCGGAATCGTTGCATTTTGAAGATCAGCTAGCTCCACCATCAAAGCACGTCTATCAAATATTATAGTAAACTATTAATTAATTGATTGGTAGAACGCACGGTCCAAAGATACTGCCGGCACTTCCCGGTATTAGCTTATAACATAATCCCTAAGCCACCTTTTATTATATCCTAGTACCATTATCATGATGTTGAATACCTACGGACTATAACGATATAGCTATAGCTTCCGACAGCTGGCTGCGATGCCAACTAGATCATCGGATCATATCGGTCTGGACGCACGAGACCGCCAATATTGCAATGGCAATCTTCCATTGATTGCGCGCACTACACAACCAGTGATAGAAGCTGACACACGAACTATCTTCCAAAGCCGGTCGCGTAAACCAGACAGACTGGAAATGCGGCGGCGCATGCGAGACCTTCACGGGTCATAATTTATTAACTACGAATACCGAGCATCCGGCAATTCGAAATTCTCCGTCAGCGACACGAAATTCGAGTAGTAAAATCTCCAGCACGACCGTAATATTAACAGGCTTTATTGTTGCATATGTACGTACAGCAAACCTGCTTTGCGATCTGCGTTTTCCTTCAGGTGTAAAATATATGCTGGAGCTGTTAGCTGTCATTCGAGAGCGTCAGCCTCGGTTTGGAAACCCCTGGAATGTCTGCAAATGCATTGATGACCCTAGCTGAAGACTGTCGCGCAGTGTGTCAACCGCGTTTTCTTGCGTTTCATGCTGCGTTTGTAATTAACCCAGTGGTTTGCAATGCATGCATAAGCATGCGCGTGGTCCGTCGTGCCGCATCGATCGGATAAACGATTTCCCAACATATGCCAACGATTGATTAAAAAGCCCTTTGAGAGACGCAGAGCTTATCCGGCGTCCCCGAAAGCTTGCTGGAAAGCTACTGCTGGAAAGACTTCGGCTAAGGTGCTCGTCACGGGCTATGTGACTAAAAACGCGACTTATTGCAGGTATATACGTATTTGCGCAGCTACTTACTTATCCAGTTCTACCTTATCTGTAGCTTGACTCTAGGATAAGCTAACAAAATCTGGGGATACTGATAGATTCGGGAATAAATTGCGGTATATCGTGTTCATATACAGCTCTATGGCCCGGTCACAACATTGGTCCGGCACGGGGGGCTCCGTCAATTCACGTATTGTGCTGACCGTTTAACCCCAAAACATATTGATTAATGACTTGGTGATACACTAGCAATGCTATAAAATATTAATATACAACAGTAAACACCTAGCAAACTAGATCGATATAAATACTCCATCAAGTCCCTGAACGTGGTTCATTGTTATGGGATTTTTGACATCCTATTGGACGAAAAACAACAGGCATATTTTGCCGACAGACAAAATTCACCGGAGTTACCCCACCTTCAATCTGAACATCGAGCTTAGCACCGAGTCTAATTGTACCACTCTGCCGGACGAGCTGCCATAATAACCGATGCCTACAATACGGTCGCACTGATATAATATTAGTTATATATAATTAAATAATCGGTAATGCACGTGGCTACTTTCGTAATCCATGAAGGATCGCTTTATGCTTAAGTAATCTGTGATAATCTTATAAAACGTTTCATTTGAGTTTGATGCGATCGTACCGAAAAACGTCGGATGCGCGAAGCCCCCATACTAAAAGTCGGTAATCGATTGGTATAGTTAATTCAATTAAAGCTTACACAGATTTTGCTATTTGACAGTACATTCTTGCCTCGACTTATCGCTCACTTGGAATACACCTATCCTGTCGTTTGCCGAATACAGAATTCTACCTTGAATAGTTACAGTCGAACGCGTTGAGGTGTGTCATTTTGTTATGCAAGCAGAAGCGACAGCGCGAAATACCCAACGTGTCAGTTACACTTGTCATTCATTTGGAGTGCTGAGCTTCCACGGAACCGAGGCGTTGAGATTTCCACAATGCAGAGAACCAAGTTTGTTAAAGGGCACTCAGGAAGATAGGGGAACAGAGACCCCGGGATATCTTGTGCTGACGTCGTGGTGACATTGGCGTCCCACAAAATTATGCACGTCGATTTATGCACAGCTAAGGCAGATCAACGCCATGGCTCAACAAAGTGGCATGTGCTTGCGATCGATATACGAGTCGCTTGATACCCCTGCTTGTCAGAAAGACGCGACGTGTGTACTACAAAGTTGCCGCAAAAGGATGCCAGCGTCCGAAAACTGGACAGAAGTATACGGCAACGGATATCAGGGCCCCTAACCTTGAGAGTCACACATACATATATACATATGCATATCTACCGTTTAATTTCCGTCATAGAAGCGACTTTGGTTTGCACGAAGATATAAGATGCACATGTGGGCCCGCGCATACCAAGTGAAGGAGCCTCTAAACGTGTCCTGCATGCCATGCATTTCAGTGCTGCACCACTAAAATCGGCATAACATACTTTTCAGGGATTAGCCCTGGCATGACACTGGTACATATCCTCTGTGGGATAGCTGTCACAGCTGATGCCCGACGCAGAGAAAAAAAAAACATTAAACTAGTGACCTTACGAAGTTTTGAGTGTGTGAGAATTAGCGAGAGAAACACGGTGATGACAGATGAGCTATGCTGGTCAGTGAAAGCTAAAGCCTTCTTTCTTACCGAATTATCAGCACTTCTGGCTATGAAGCTCCGCAGATATGTTAGCATGCGAGAGGCTAGTCTTCAATGTCGCAGTATGGTTGTCAACCTGATTTTCGATATATACCGTGAACAGGTACATGCAACTTACTTCGAGGGAAACAGCGTCTGTTGGAAAAATATAGTATTGCTATTCATGTCTTTCTATTAGGCGACGGCGACAGTATCGGGCCCTCGGTTGCAATGTTTCATCATCCTAGGGCCAAAATCCGAATCAAAGGTGTAAGGCCCGCCATCAAAGATCCGCATCCAAACTGGCATCGCCAAGCGACATCTAGAATCCCGGTCCTTTAATTATCTTTGGCTCCTACACGTCCGCCGTGGATTTGGGCCCGAATCTGAGAGTGGGTATACCGGCAGCCTCAGGCACCAACCATTTTTGCGAAAACTAAATTTATCCACCGTGAAGCAGCGAATGATTCAAGTATCCGTCGCCTTCCAGATTCGAAACGACAAAGTTGGAGCTCTCGAAAGAGGGCGGGATTTCGCGGATCCCTTATAACGTTCTGCCAGTACCCGGCGAGCCGGTCAACATAACGGGCACCTCAAATCGAACCTCATATATTATGTTCGTAGAAGCAAGGGTCATACTGAGGATGAGAACTGGTTTTCTTATAATGGGCCGATCTACTATTCGCTGAAAGAATATATAAGCGGCAAGTGGGGGTAGCGGCCGGATATCAGTTGCCTAAGTTCAGTGCACACATAATTTCAAACCATGGTATGTGTGAACATCGGACTATGTGTATCCGTAAATAGCATGATCATATGAGCTGTCAGATATTAGCTGTGGATACACATCACAGCCATCGAATTGGCGTAATACTAGATAGGCTTTCAACATCTCAGCCTCCAGAAGTACAGCGGTGAAAGGTAAACTCAAAGGCCCAATGAAAGCCACAGATGCCGACCTGCCCAATTTGAAAACTATGATGGACTACATATTGCGGGTCCATCGGGTCGGAAGCCACGTTTCATAACTATCGGACTAGTTGTTTGCACAACCTTTCATCCCGTCTGTGACACGGCCTTGCCAAAAGTGGTCATCCCCTTGGGCGCACAGGAAAGATGATACATCCAATAGACGGCTCCGCGACGCATGCAAATGCGTATGCATACCCTTGGTAGGCAAACTGAATCCCTGGGTATCCTAGCCAGTGGGCCGCCGTGCTCAGGTCCCCGTTCCGATAACTACAGAATGTCCATCCCGCTGGGATATTTTACGCTAGTTTCTCCTTCTAGCAGTTAATCCCGCGCAACGAATGAGCATCGTCTTTACCGGTAGATGACCTGCGGTATTTGTACATAGATTCCACGTGGGCTATACTCTTTACAAACCTGGGACATCGCCGGGGAAACTACCACTTTATTGACCTGGACTTCATCCCGAGGGGATGCTCGAAGCCATATACTTTGGAATGCGCAGGGTATCCCTAACTAGAATATTCTTCATATGCACCCAGTCGGGACGGCCCTTAATTATATTGGACCTTGAGCTCGATAAAACTTTTGGTGTGTGTATCCTTGAGAAGAGAAGGCTGGGTGACGGTCGAATCATGAACCGGTACATGGTGCTGAGCTAGCCCGGCGCTCAGTCAACGTAATTTATGGCGTATGTGCGTCTGCACATGCTTGACGTCCGCGAGGCATGCATGCATGCATGGCGGACTCCGCAGAACCTGCAGCAAAGCTGGCGCACAGCTTGCCTATTCGTTCGGCCAGCTCGTCAGCTCGAGGCCGTCGTCACGTAAATTATCATCAAACGGCCGCAGCTCTCGATACAACGGCTCCTTTTCTTTCTTCAATTCGCATGTACATCACTTCGTCGCAACTTTCGCAGCTTCTCATCGGCTTTGGCCTTGAGCTATCGGTCATGTGTATATGCATCCATATCTATTTAATAACTATGTACCCCCCAGCGTTGAATACTCTTCCATGACCAGAGAATGCTTAGTCAGGCACTCGTCTGACCATCCTGCTTCATACCACCATCGAAATCTTTGTGAGACCAAAGTCCGGCCTCAATACTCTTTCTTCATAAATCCATTCCTCTCCTGAGCGACGGTCGCTTTTATTCCGTATAATACCTTAAGCTATCCGGTGTTTGTTCATTCAGCCTGTATACTCTCTTGGCCGGGCCTTCGGTACATCGTTTTCTGTCAATCAGCTGCAGCTAGCTCCTTTCCAAAATTTCCCCAGCTCAATCACGATTCGGCTTCCATACTTATCAGAAAAATTTCCAGGCGGCGTCATCAAATAAGTCATCGATAATAGATTTGCTATGGAGACTACTGATTCCCGAAAACATCAATTTTCACCGTCGGGTCACGTCTGTCGTGACAGCCAAAACACTGCATTTTCTACCGAATCCAAGCACGCAGAAGAACGCATGCAGATAAAGCGTGACTTTGTTCTCGGCGACGGTCTAGATCTCGCTTTTGATATCAGGTATGCTATGCTCAATATAAATCTTAGACTTGTCTTGGTAGACCAGGCCTACGGTTGTCCGCCTCGCAAGCTGAAGTATGGCTGTTCTGCAGTCTGCGGATCTGGCTTGCAATTCAAGGCATGGAGTCGAGCTTGGTCCCCAAGATATAATGATGGAAGCAGCTCACTAACAATTGTTTCGATTTTAGTCTTGTTGGGAAAGGGAATCGTATGAGGCAATCGTTTCTGTCAACTACCTCAACAACATCAAGTGGCCTGGAGGATGAAGATGGTGAGGACGATGACGATTTTGGCGACGAACTTTCATATTCAATGACGAATCTCAGCTTTTCTGGAATTGACTGCAGCTGTGGCGACTTCGGTCTCCAACATAATCCCGAGATGAACCGGCTTCGAGCCGATCGACGACAATGTTTGAGCCCCGAACCAGCTAACAGCGATGTCCCTATACCCACACCTTCAGGTTCCCTTATCACGGACCGCTGTACCAGGCGTCTCTCTGGGGAGAAAGCTACCTTTGGCGAATCGGTTGATCCAGATCCACGACCAAACTTCTTGGCCCTGACGGACCCAGCGTTCGACCTGGATTTCGCCTCTCTTGATGTTCAGAATCATGAGATAACACAGCGACCCAATGGTAGCAGCGGGCAGTGTTCAAGCAACAACAGTAGCAGTGGCTCAGGTAGCGATCAAGGAAGTGATGCTCCAAATTATCCACCTCAGGTGGCACCGCCGCATGATTGGGGTATCAGCCGCCAAAGACGACGAGGACGCGGCGGCAATGATCCGAACGATGAGGATAACTACAGAAGGCAAGAACGGGGCAGTTCCCGTCCCAAGCCATCTCGTGCGAAGAAATACGCTTGCCCAGCAGCGAAAGGAGACCCTTTCAACAATCCTGAATGTCTAGGATTATCGTTTCCTAATCTTGCCAAAACAAGGTGATTAACTACTGGAACACCTTTGTGTGTTGGATTTTGCGTTCGGGATCGTGTCGCTGTGAGGCGCTATCGTTAATTAATTGACTCTGACATGGATAAAAATATATAGACAACATTTGGCTTGCACCTTGCATTTCGCTGTCAATTCTACAACCAAATTACCGGATGAAGTCCGCGATCCAAATGGTTGGGATGAGATCCAGCGATACGCATACCCTAATCAAGAGATCCCCTCAAGCGGTAAGTTGCTTCTCTCGCTACTATGCTTTCAAACACATCCGAATGTTATCTTATATCTAGCTTCAGCTATTTGCTAGTCCAGATCCCGTATAGGTGTAAGTTCGAGTTGACATGCTGACTTATGTTGAACTTGGCAGATGAGGACTACTACAAGACACTTGACGTAATCCAGGAGGCTGGTGCTGGGCCAGGTCAGCCAGACTTTCGATCTCATATCATCCGAATGATAAGACGCAGCATGGAGGACCCTGTGGCTGGCCGACAGATTATATCTGCTTTGGAAGCAATCAATTCTGAGTCGCCAAGTCAGAAACCAGGCGACTGGTGTATGGTAGCGCCAAACGTTCCTTCGTCTTCGCCATCAGATCCCGGCCATTTCCCAGCTTCGTACGATACCACTGGTGGTGACTTTGAAAATATTTATGAAGGTTTCTCGTACCCTTTCCCAGGATCCCTCAACAATCATTCAGGGCACAGTCCTGAAGCAACACGTGCCCCTTGGTCAGCTACCGGGCACGCTGCAGTCGTCACTAGCTCTCCTAGCTTTTATGATCACGGCCACGGGATTACATCGTCTTCAAGGGATGCGGCCGGCCACCATCCCTCGGGTTATTCCCCCCAAGAAAACATTATTCAACATGCGGCCTCCTCGCTTGCAACTCCAGGCCATCGGCATGTTTCCCAAGGACAGCCCCGAGTAGATGTAAGACTACAGGGAAGCCATGTCAACTCTAGTTACTATCGTACCGACGACGCAGCCGACTTTGAATCCTGGGCCAACTCATCCCGCCATTATCAGGGATAGGAAGCGAGGCAGTCGGTGATCATCGCAAACGGGACATCTACATCTGGTCTGCGAGACAGACCTAATTTTCCATCTCTGCCCCAGCTCTCCGATACTCTGCTGGACTGGAAGGTCATTCCCATTTCTTTAACTACATTTTCCATTTATCCGATATCTCTGATTGCCCTGTCATTATTTTGATCCAAACAATTACCGATTGCATTTGATCTACTGCTGTCGAAGCTTTGTTAATGTATTTACCACATCTGCAGGCCCGGAACCCCGGCCAATCACGGAACGCTAGGTCGCTTTGCGTACGCAGAGCCCTGCCAAACTTCTGCCCTTTTTATGAGCCCAATGTCATTTATTACCGTCAGACGTTTTTTGGTTACGATGGAGAGTAAGACTCATAGGGAGGACTCCTTTGCGCAAATATTATTATCTTCGGCTGGACCAAGACCTTTGTTAAAACATGTACCTGCGATTGTGTTCGTGTAGCCCTTGCAACATGTTAAGGCCAGCTTCGGTGACATATGCATGTCAAATTCAATTAATCAGGCCGACCCCGACGTACCATGGTACCAAGTTTTAAGATGCCGAGAACGCGAAATGACAATATCTCTACTAAAGACAGATATTATCATTGATCGAAGTTATTATGCTGAACATAGCGGACCTTCTGTCAACTTTCGGCAGCGGCAGCGCCGGTTCGTGCCAAGATCTTGGTTAACAGCTGGATTTTTTCTGTAAATTGTAGCGGCCGACGTAGCAAGTCCTCTGCTAAACCAACCACCCGCTAGGTGACATCGAGAAATATCAATCTGTATTGATGTAACGTTTCATGACGCCCATCTCAACTTCTGGATCTTTAGCAATGCAATTCGCCCTGTCGTGAAGAAAAAAATATGCCCCAATCCGGCAAGGAAACGCTCCGCCCCGACGCCACGGCCCAATATATATGCAATGGAACGGGCTGGCCCAGCAGGGCGCGCGGGGCGCAGGACACTAAACGTTAGTCTCGGGATTCAACCTTCCCATCAGATCAGAACCAAGACTCACTAGTTGGCATGGGCTTTGATCCTGCATGAATAACTTGGAGCTTGGTGCCGCGTGGTTTCGTGATGGGCTGGATGCGGCTGAATTTTGGAGAAAAGTCGCGGCTTGGCTTCGATCCCTTGAATCCCTCATCTCAGGGATACCTTCATTGTATCGATATATATATATATCCGCGAGTCGATCGCGAGTCAGTCCCAGGACCTCGATTGCAATTCATCCACAGGATCGATCGCGTAGTCAATCCAATTTCCCGTTCCTGTTTTGGTTCCCTCAAGATTGCAATCGGGTCTGTGTAACTCTCAACCTCCGTCTTCAACAATGACACACACAACGCAGACCGACAACAGTCGCTACTCTGATCCGCCGCCGTCCGCCGGCCTGGCGCAGAGCTACTACCAGGCCAGCGAGCCACCAAACTCGCCTCTGCCCCCCTACTCCGATCCACAGAATATCGGATACCAGGCGGAGGCCATGCACTATGCCAAACCCGTCGACGAGGCCTCCAAGTCGACAGACTCCCAATCTACGGCCCTTCTCAAGCAAGATCCGGAACGCCTCGAGCTCCCCGAAGGCGGACCCTTCCGCCATAAATGCAAGAAAACCCGTCTAACGCACAAAAACTCCCACGTCCGGGGAAAGCAGTATCTCGCTCTCCTGCGCATCTACATTTCCCCATGCACCACGGTCCTCGCCCTCGTCTCCGCTATCAACATGGCCATCGCCTACTTTGGAATCTACCAAGAAGGAGCCCATTTGTCCACGGAGCCCACGAACCGCTCTCAGCAGCGTCTCTACGCATTCCCGCAAACGCTAGAAACACTCCCAGAAACCATAATCTTCTCAGTGGGATTGGCCGCCACCGTCTACAACACCGCTATCCTGTTCATGCCAATTTGCCGATCTCAGCGCAGATTTTACAACTGGCGCTACTCGATTCCCGAAATCCTCGAAGTCATCGGCCACATCGCCATCATCGCCGCCGGCGCAGCAGGACTATACTTTGCCTTCACAGCAAAGCCAGACGTCGAAAAGAGTCTATGGGGTTTCACCTGCTCCCGCACAGATAAACCCGAGCCAATCGCCTTCCCGAACGTACGGTACACGAATGCGTGTAAAGATTACAGCGTGGCAGTCTACACGCTCGCCGCGGCGCTGGGGTTCGCGGCTCTGAACGTCATAACGTACACTGTGAACGTGTGCCTGAAGCGACGGTTCGGAGTGTACATTGAGTCCGACGATTCCTTGTGCATGGATGCCTGCGAATGCTGCGGTAGTTGCTGTAGCGCGATTGCCGACTTTTTTATATGGTTCCAGTGTTGCTTCGCTTGCTTCGATCTATGCTCTTAGTTAGGAGCACGGCATTATCTACAGAGTTCCTGGGTTCGAATTCCGTCTATTTGCACGGGTGCATATAGTCACCAAATATATGAGATATGGTGTTGCGGAATTCATGAGGCGGTGATGTTATAACGTTACTGGTCGATTGCGTTTCTTTTGACTTTGATTTGGATATCCTGTGGGTATAACTGGCGTTAGGGGATTGATTACATATTTGTACACTCATGTCGCAGCGAGTTTATAATTTAGTCTCACGATTAGACAACAATATCAGGCATTTGACGACGAGAATGAATTGCAATCCCAGATTTCCCATACTGCATTCTCAGAACAAAACCACAAAAAAATATCTTACATTTGAGAAGAGTTGTCAAGAAACGAATCCTGCTTTCCGAACAATTGAAGCGAATAGTAACGAAGAGAGTGAGATAGAGAATGTGCACAATTAAAAGGACACTACGGATAAAAAACATTGAAACGAAGTCGCAACGACACCTTCAACGAGGATAACTGAATAGTTACAGCTATCGTATCAAGGAAACGAGCAGCAAAAGGATAGACTTTTCCAAGGGATGTTTCGAAATCCCTTTTCATCCTCCACGTTTTCAAAATATAAGGAGCACAAAACACCTCCTACTGACAAGACTGTGCAGCAATTTGGTAATGAGGGGAATTCAAATGCGGTGTTTCTCGCTCTCTAAGGAAAGGGGTTAGATTCGCAATGTAATATCGTCAGCGGGCCGACTCACCCAGTCGAGAGTACAACATATAGAGGGCCATCTGGTTGCACTCCTGTGTGCCTGTTATCGTAACCAGCCTCTCGTTGCTATTGTCCTGGGGCTCATTGATTTTGATGACACTGCCGCTGAGCTGCCTGATCTCGTTGATCTTGGCTCCGCCCTTACCAATGATTGCGCCGACCATGTCGTTAGGAATGTAGATTTGCTGCGTGAGCGGGGCTCCAGGAATCATCGCTGCCATATTGCCGTGAGGTTGTCCACCAGGCCCGCCATGTGCGCCATGGTGCGGGACGTTCGCCTGGTGCGGTCCAGCGCCGCTATACGCAGGTTGAGCGCTCGGGTCGGCATAGTGGATCGGGGCAGCTGGTTGCTGAACGGGTGCCTGGCCATGCAGGAATGGAAGTCCGTAAGGGTTCGCCGGTGTTCGCTGGGGCTGGTTATTGTGACGACGGTAATTATCGGGGTGACCATAGTTGCCATAAACTGGTTGGGGGGTATATGGCACAACCTGCATACCGCCAGGGATTGCGCCAGCTGGTCCACCGGATCGCGACGCATAAGCCGAAGCCGCAGGTCCGCCGAACCTCTCTGTCAGCTGCTCAACGAGTGTCGTAGCGACGTAGTAGGTTGCGATGTGGACTGCATCGGCGACACCGAGGACAATGAGGGACCTTTCCGTGGAGAGCGGCAAGCAAGAATCCGAGGCATTCAGTCTGGCTCCAGACGCATCCTGGATCTCCCGGATCCGCATTCCGCCCTTACCGATTATCGAGCCGATAAGGATATGCGGAATTAGAAGACGAAGGGGGAAGGTCTTTGATGTTTGGGTGGAGGGAGAGGCGAGCGGCTCGCCGTTAATCGTACGCACTATCAATCCAAACGCCTAGACAAATCCTACTTATCAGCCCATGATACGCTTTCTTGGAATGTAGCGTTTCGCTACAGCTACTGACCTTTGCAACGGCGTCGACTCCCCCGCTGACCGTTAGTATTCTCTCGACGGCACCTCGGGAATATTCTGACACTGTGCACTTGGCTTCAGCAAGCCTTCTAATCTGCGTCACGTTCTCACCGCCCTTTCCAATGACAGTAGCCGCTTCAGCACTAGTGATTATGGCTCGCATGTGGATCCAGTTGGACTCATCTACGGGCTGGATGCTCGAGGTCACGGCCTGAGGAGCATCGGGGACCTTTGTATCACCGTCGGCTTCGGGCTTGGGTTCGGCAGGTGCATCATTCGGTTCGCCTTTCACGGGGCCCCCTTTGTCCAAGGCAGGGCGCTTGGCATCCGGCTCATTTGGCGCTGTTGGCGAAGACGGGTCCTCAAGGGGTCTCTTGGTCGTCGTAGAGGTCGAGATGGGCGTGGTTTCGGGTGCTAAGGCCGTCAGGGTGACTGACGATCCGGCCGATGCGGTCGATTCTGGCTTTCCGTCGCCGGAGCTCATTTTGTCGGTCGGTAACGGTGATGGTTTGATTCGAGTTTTTCTCGCTCACACTTCACACTTTGCACTAGCAGCTGCGGCTTTGGGGGCCAAAACCTGAGTTTGTTTTTGAAGACGTTCGCAAGACCTGATCGCCTGCGGATATTTATTGAATTGCTTTTTCTTTCTTTGCTCTACTCGATATACACCTTTGACGGGCAATGGGTGCTGGAGAAAGAGTGGTGTAGGCAGGCAGGCAGGCAGGTGATGGAAGGAGGTGCGAAGAGCGATGTGCGAGGTGTGCGAAGCTGGTGCGGATGTTGGAGAGTAGTATAGTATCTTTTTCTTCTTTATTTGCTTGTGGCAAGGGTGAGGTTCGGAGGAACGGGCGGCGAGGTGAACCAGGCAGGAAGAGAGTGGAGACAGGTGGTCTCAGCGAGTACGTACAGTCTCGCGAGAGATGCCCTCGATGCAAGGAGGGAGAAGCGGCTGCGATGGCAGTGATCGGAAGTGATGGTGGAAAGCAAGGAGGGCAGTTCTTCCAAGTCTATTGGAGAGGGAACTGCGCTGTTTGGGAGAGAGTGCGAAGGCGAGGGCGAAGATTTGCAAGGGATGCAGGACGGAGAAGAGGATGGTGATGAGATGGAGGAGACGTGGTAATGAGGATGATGGCGAAGGCGACGGTGGTGGTGGTGATGGTGGTGATAATAACGGGAGGATGAGGACGCGACAGCAAGCCGACGGCGCCTAAGAAAGTTAGTCAGTTGGCCGACGGGCTGCAAGAATCTGCGACAGCACACAGCCTCTTCGACGCACAGTGCTCCTACCGGGCAGGGTCTAGGAGACGGCGGATGAGACGAGACGAGACAGAGCTGCGCTCAAGACGGAAAGTGCTGGCCGATGCCGACGGAGCGAGCAAGATGGATCTGGATTCGAGTGCTTCGAACGCTGCGATGGCGAGGGCGAGTTCGAATGGAATGATGATGCGGCGGACGATTGTTCGGGCGATGGTGTGGAGTTTTTCTCTCTGCCTGCAATTTGAGCCCGCCCAAGCGAGCGGGATTATGTAAGCCGCCCAATTTTGCACCGCCAGCAAAAAAAAAAAAAAAACACCGTCGACGGGAAAACATCTCGATCGTGCTCGACCTCAGCAGGCAGCAGCCGTCGGTGAAAACGCTCGCGGACGCCATTGCCGCCGTCGCCCGGATATCACGACAAGGTACCGTCCCCGGCCTGACACTCTCTCTGCACCGGCTCGCTGCTGACCGGTGATGGCCGAGATAGGCAGATGTCACATCCACGTTTCTGATGCATCTGCTGTCGACGGACCGCGCCCTGCATTGATGGCTCTGCCACCTCGCCGAAGCTCGACATCCCAGCACGAAACAGCGGCCTCTCGATAGGATATCGATTGAGCGCCGGCTCTCCTCGTGGCAGCCACGCTTCCCGATTGAAACGAAACAGAGACAGCCGGAAGAATTGAAGAAACAGATACAGGCGTATCCATCCACCGAGCAATGCCGAGCAGCACCCGCCACCAGATGCATTGATGCGTGCCTCCCGCTTCCTCCCCGCCGCCGCTGCTGCTCGCAGAGGCTGCCGCCGTGGCACTCCGCTCCACGTCTCGGACCACCTCTGGATCCCGGAATCGCTCGTTTGCGATGTTTTTCGCACCTTTTGTTTGAGACGGCTGCATACCCGCAGCCTCAGGCGGCCGTCTGCGAAGGCCAGAAAATGCTACACGTTTCAACCCCTTCGGCCAAGCAGGGCGGAATCAACGTCACCTGACGGCCACCCTGACGATGACGCACCACCGTCAGCTACCCAAAACCTATTCAGTTGGAGCTTTAGCAAGAACTATGAGGGTATCGCAAAGATCAGCCGTTTGTCAAGACGGAAGCCCGCAACAACCACCGAGCTGGACCTCGATCTGGACTATGGCAAAGCCAGCCTTTTCGATACTGCGGGCCCGCTTCGGAACCAATTGAATCACTTGATCAGATTCGGGACCTCCATGAGCCAAAATGAGGACGATGTCCAGCAAGAGCCAGTGCTTGATTCGCATGTGCAACAGGACATCCAGGATGCCATGCTTAATTTATTCCCGGAAGTGCCGCGAAAGCAGCTGAATTGTCAGCCTTCACTGGCTACGGACACCATACCTCTGCCAAGTACCGTTGTTGAGACTCAACATGTGGCTTCAGCCAGTGCCTCTGAGCAATCCGACTCCCCAGAGAAGATACTAGATTTGCCGCCTCAGAATCCACCACAGGATCCGGCTCTTCAAGGTCCACCTGCTCAAGAGTTAAGCTTTCCGCCCACGCCTGCTATACCCCAGCTTGCGATACTACCTCAAGAAGACCCACATCAAACATCGGAGCCTGGCGACGAAGAATGCAAAGCAGATCAGAAACGCTCTGCGGCGGAAGAGATGCCTCAGATGCCTCATGATGCTTTTGAATTCAAGGTTCCGGTCAATCCTCCTGTGGATATAGAGACTCTTCTCTTATCCAGCGAGCACATTGAGGCCGTCGAAATCTTGAAGGCCATCGACCTGGATAATATCGAGAGTCCAGGCTGGGCGGACAAAATCGTTCTAAAACCACACGAAAGGATACAAACGTCGCCCTTGCCATCACAACAGGACTTTGAAGCTCAACTTCTCGAAGTCATATCCGACAACAAGGCTACCGTCGCGAGCTTGGTCATGATATACTCCCAATTCGATAGTCTAGTGGGGATAAGCAATTTCTCCGACCTCCCCAGGCTGAAAAAGACAATGTACGCTCGGCTGGGTGGCCAGGCACACGAGTGGCTGGTCTGGTTGTTTCGACATAAAAGCACCGAGATCCTAAGAGACCCTGACCTCATGCCGCCCTCCCTTCGCAAAAAGATGGTGAAATTCGAAGAGTCTTTGGCACAAATCACGCCCAAAACAGCTAATCCAAAATCAATAACAAGGGAAGACGCCCTCCTTGATTCTATCTGGCACAAGTTGAAGACTTCCCCGGTCTTCAGTCAATGGTATCCTCTGGACCATCCAGGTTTTGTCCTACGATTCACACAGGCCGACATGATCCTGGACAAGGCAATTGCGAGACTGAAGCAAGGCGACTGGAATAAGAACAAAAAACGTGATGTGGAGACCTGCTTGGATATCTTCTTCTTCTACTCTGGTATGAAGGCCCCGCTGGTCCTGCTCTTCCCCCGCATTCTAGAGCTGTTCCAGGCGTGGGTCCCCCATTGGAAGAGCCAAAATTATGCCACCAGGCTTGTGAAATCAGATCCATCGGCTTTGCAGGAATACCCTCAACCGGGATCGACGGACGAGTCGCAGTCGCAACCGCCTTCGGAAGCTGGTATACCCTTCAAGCCTGAAATGATCAGACGGATAGCAATCCAGAAAGTTCGACACCATCTCCTCAGTACTGGATCCGAGCGATTGGAAGGAAAATTCCATACAATCATTCCTGGCCTTCAAAGACTCCTCGATTGCTTGCCCGCAGCACATGTTCGACGGCTTATTTCAACCCTCCTCCTTTCCCGCGCTAGCCCAACTTCCAAGGTTCCCCTGGCCGCTGGTGTTTCATGGACCGATGCCTGGACCTTGGAGGAAATACGACCTTTCAAGCCTTGGATCCGTCGATCTCTAGATATCAACGTCACATTCGACGATGGTGATCACCTACGCTTCCTCCGGGACGCCACAGACTTATACGAGGCTATCTTGGTCACCAAAGGCCACGAAGCAGCGTCCGCGTACTCTTACAACCTCGACAACATGAGGCTCGTCGAATTCCATCTTCGAACGTGGGTACACCACCATGGCCTTCGCTACTTTAATGACAAGACGTTCCTCGATGAGCTCCAAGCCACGATGGAAAACATCATTGAGCGCGTGCGAGCCTCTATGGTTCTCGAGCCTAAATTTCCGGGACAGCCGTTCGCCCAAGCGATCCTCTCGATGTTCTATCTCAACCTCCCGACAGAACTCTTCGCGATCGACCTGATACGCTCACTCGCCGTCTCCTACCGAACCAGCCAGTTGCTCTCCTGCCTCGCCATCCTCCAGCGCTTTGTCGGCAAATCCAACGGCGAAGTTGTGTTCAAGATCCCCAAACACGCAGTGAAGATGGCGCTGGCAAGTCTACGACGCGCAGAACCCTACGAAGCCCTCCGACTCCTATCCCGATACCACAACCACCACAACGCAACCTGGGCCGAAGTCCTGGTTCATACAGCTCACGAGTACCCCAAGGAAACCCATTTCGTACTGCGACGGTTCCTCCAGCCACTTCACCACAAGTCGGCATTCAATCCACAGATAGAATTCACCACGCCCCGCGGCCGACCCAACCGGAATCTCTTCTCCCAACTGGCAATGCGTTATGCACTCTCCCAAAACCACTCAGCAACAATGGCAACTCAGCGCATCTCCTACCTCCGCCGCGTAATGATCAATCTTGGCTACGGCGCTGACATTCGCGTTACACGTGCGCTGGTGGTCGCCGCAATGGTCCGCTCAGGCGTCCACCGCGTGCAAACCGGTACCGAGTTCACTGCTCCCAGCGACCTATGGAAGCACGGCCGGCTTATGTATGCGGCGCGCCGGTTCCTGCAGGACTCCGATATTGACGGTAGCTGGCGAAAGGGGCTGACGAAAGCTCAGGCGCAGGAGAAGAAGAAGGAATTCCTGGAGCAGTGCATGATCGAGGTGTGGAAGGAGGTTAAGAGGTGGCAGGACCGCCGGCTTGCGCAGAGCGAGGATTCCGGCGATGTGCATGCCGTTGCTCTATGAGTTATCCGGATGCGCCCAGTGTAAAGGTTCGCATTCGATCTCCCTGTTTGCGTGGGATTCACCCTGTATATAGTATTCTATACCATTGTATTATAGCCTTATCCTGCAGATTGTATATAGCATAAGATAGCAGCTTCGGTACATGGTTCGACCTGGATGTGCAAGCCACATGCACTGTACATGTATGATAGATTTTTTCAGCATCAGACCCGCTATATATAGCTGGATTATAATATCTGGCCTAGTATTCTGTTCCACACGTTATATGCAAGCCTTACGGCACTATGATCGCGCGTAGCCGACGATTCACCATTTACATGGAGCAGATGCTTAAGTAACGACTTGCTCGAGAGATTGTTATGAGTTCTCACATTGTACATTGCCGCTACCTACAAACCCTCAATCAGATGCATATAAAAGTTTGAACGACTCGAATAACTTACAGTAGCACTATAGAACAGAATTAAAATACAGCATTATATGTATACATGCATCAACCATCGATCCAATTTGACTCGTCCGGCTTCCAACTTGCACACACACCTCCACCAATATTCAGTCGTACCTCAAGGTTCATCAATCCACTTCTCGTCGTCCAACGGCGGATCTTCGCACCGGAGCTTGAAATGATCCAACCAAGCCTGATCCGTCGCCAACGGCGAGTTGTAGTACAAGGCAATGCCAACCTCGGGAGAATCGCTCTTAAACGTATACGCCACAAGATTCCTATCGTACAAGCTCAACTGAGGCACCAGCGTGACGGGATGGCTCTTAAGGTCCGGCGTATCAAACTGGATGCTCGGGTCGAGGAACGTCGCGCCGTTCTCCGTGATGGATGCCATCCGAGAGCCGAGCATCACGTTTGTCCATTCCCATACCTTTCTGCGCTCTAGATTGTACTTTTTGCCGCTGAAATTGCAGAATTCAAGGTAGGTTGCGCGATCGCAGCTGTAGTAGAAGGGCCGGCAGGAGCTGGAGTTCGTGGTGACGTAGCCGTAGACGAGGTTTGGCGCGTCGACGGCGTCGTCGCCGTAGAATTTCCAGAGTTTCTGCGCGTATGAGGCTGGGAAGGTTGGGCCGACGAGGATTTCGGAGTGGGCTAATGGGAAGTTGTGCCTTTTGTTATGGATGTTGCGGATGGGGCCGAGCTGTATGTCGAATTTATATCAGTGTCAGTAGGCGGTCAAATGATTGAATCGGAATTGTCTATGCGGTCATTTTTAGTTTCGAGGGTGGCTTCTTACCAGATTCGCCGGATTCTTCACCGGATCACTTGCATCGACGCCTGTGCTGGATCGATTCCACCCTGTTGATACCTCAGCTGACGGACCCGTTGCAGCGGGCCGCTCTAAAGCTGGGATCTGTGCGTCGAAATCGGTCAGCCACGCATCCCTAGATATCACCACTTACAATTATACGGTTCTCGATGTGTAATATCAAAGGAGAGACGTTTCTTACCGGCCGCTTCTGGGGGGCTAAGATCGCCGCATCGATGCTGGGAAAGAGCGACTGCAGATACAACCCGGAAGCTAGAATGGCAGCCAAAGTTTTCCCTATCATGACCACGATTCCTTTCCCAGTTCGCCTCTAGGCTACTCGACTGCCTATCTTGTCTCTAACACACCCGACACTGAACCTCCCCACGGGTAAGATCCGAGGATATATGGGTATTCGTCGCGAACAAGTTATCGTGCTGCCGCGAGACTGCTGTCTACTTTTGGAGATTTCGAGTATTGTCAAATCTTCAACGAGTAATGAAGTTGAAAAGCACTACAGCTGAGGAATCTGAGCTTAAGGATCAATATGCATTGTCGAAGTCGAAGTAGAAGAATAGAAAGATTCAAAAGACAATAATTGGAGTGCCCAGTACCCATACTTGCTTACGTTATATCTATCGACAAGCAACAAACGCTATTCTTGAAATATAATGGCTGTTGCTAGACTGAAGTCTGGATTCACTTTGAAACGGCGTGTTGGGTTCCGTATATATCTGGCACTTCGAATTCAATACAGCACAGTTAATTAATGCTGCAGCACTGCAATACCTACAACATTCTGGAAGCATACGCATGCGAGAGCTGTCCGGCTGCACCTGAAAGTTGCAACATTACAGGTCGTCCTGTATCTGGAACAATACAAGACTACAGCAGTTCAAGCTAATATTATAATCCGTTCACCTACAAATCAAGGAGCCGATACCGCGTATCATTTGGTGGGGCCGGCCTGTTGGTCTCCTACGCCAAAATAGGTGGTTCACACGTTGTCACGACCGCTTCAAAAAAACAACAAGAGATTAAATATATCAACGAGTTACATGTGCATGCTGCAAGACGAAACTACAGAAACAAAAAAAAAAAAGCACTACCATACAATAATATAAAACTTCAATACAATCTGACAACCCCGATTCATCATATCCACCACGTCAGCGCCCTCACTCCACGCTTACAATTCTGCCACACATCGCAGCATCCAACCCCAATCCAACATCGCCAACGCCAACTGCGCCGCCCTGCCGCCCACTGTCCGTGACCAACACCGTCGTGCCTTCCTCAATCCACTCCACCGTCGCAGTAAACCCAAAGGAATACCGAACCGTGCCGGCACCAACCTTCTGCTGTCCACCATCCGCCACCTCATCGTCCTCCTCGTCGAACCCGAACAGCCCGCCTCCGTCCTCCGCAGACCTGTCCTCGGTATCTTCCGTGTCTCCACTGGACACGAGCACTCGGTCTAACACTCTCACCGAAGTCCGTACACTGCCAAAGTACACGATGGCGTGCGCGCCGATGCTCAAGGGAATACCGCCGCGTTCTTCGGTCACATCAAACTCAGCGCTGAATCCCGTTGAAATTCTTGGCTGCGCGGTGACACTACCGCTACACGGCAGCAGCACCATTCCTTTCCGCAGCCGACGGTCTCCCGAGAGCCCAACGTGTGTGGAATGCGGCACGTCCAGCGTATTCGCAAATGAAACAGACTTCTGAAGCGACCCCCTGTGCGGCGCGGTCGGTTGCGGTGCATGGACGGTTGGCGGCGGAGGGCTGAGACGCTCGCTCGACAGCAGCCTTGTGATCGCAGAATGGGAAGGGCCAGAGCTGGGTCCCGTCATTGGGACCTCCGGCGCAGGCACTTCGCTCCACTGGCATAGCCCGATGGTGCCGACTTCGCCGGCCATCAACGAGCCAACAGGCAGTCTGCTCTTCCGGATGCTGACGACTTTGACCGCCTTCCATTCACCAGTCTCCTCGGGCGTTGGGTTGTTGATAGCAGCTCTGCCCGGTGACATGTTTGGCGACCGGCTGAGGTACTTGCCGCTGTGCTCTGCAAAGCTCGAGGCTGGCGTTGTTGGTCGCGAGTTAGACAGCGATGGGAATGGGCCGAGGAACAGTTTATCTCCCATATTTATCTGCCCGTACTTCACATGCCCTCCGAGGACGGTTTCGACTAGTGTTGAATTCGTCTCAAAGACGTCCTCAATGTGGAAGAGGGGTTTCAAGTTGGCGGATGTCTCGCTCGAGTCTTCCTCGTCCGTGGCAATCGGCGGCTTCTCAGGCGGCGGGATCGGCAGCCGGCCAATGAGTGTCTGAAAGGTATCGATACCTTTGCCGGTCACCGAGCTTACCAGTAATACCGGGACCACGGATCCGTCGAGGACGGCATCATGATTCGAGGTTAGGAACTTGGTCATCTCGTCAGCGCCGCCCTGGACGACCTTTGGCTCTTTCCCAGCTTCTCGTATCACTTCGAATGCCAGCCTGCAGAGTTTCCGCAGACCCGCGTTACTAGCCAAATCGAGTTTTGTGATAAGCAAGAAGAACCGTAGCTTGAGCTTCAGGCAGAGCATCAAATACTCGAACGCCGGCCCGATCGCGGTATCGGGAAGCTCAATGTCACTGGCCATCACGATAGCCGTGTAATGGGGCGCCCAGCCCATGAGGCCGCGTATTGCCGTGCGACGGTACTTGAACAAGCCGGCAGAGTCGAGTAGAAAGACGGTACGCGCCAGGTTATCCTGCCCGTCTTTGAGGTCCGCGGCGCTAGATCCCACGATAGCATGGATATCCATCCAGCTGCCAACGTTCCCTGAATGATAATTTATCATTTCACCAGTTGCAGTGAACCCTAGCAGCTCGCTAGCTATGCTGGAGGTCACACCGGTTGCTACTTCATGGCGATGCTTGAGCAACGAGAGCCGAGACTTCCCACGACCGTTATCAAGCGTGCTGGAGGTCAGCGTCCCTAACAGCGAAGACTTTCCAGCATTCGTTGGCCCCGTCAGGGTTATCCGCACCTGCGGAATGCTCTTGGTCGCGTCCGGAAGCGTGTCCTTCCCAGTTGCTTGGGCTGCCGTGATCTGGCACGGCCTTACAAGTGCTTCTGCGGCCCAAAGCGGGACGGTATTCCCATCCTCAGTTGTCGTGTTGGCCACATTTACTCTCCTGACGACCTCAACCATACATCCAAGGGCGTCTGCCATCGTTCTCAGGGTATTCAGACTTGTCTCCAGGTCTTCCTCCGCCAGTCCCAAGAGCTTCCCGTCATCCGCGACGCCAATCTCGTAAAAGCACCCCTGACTGTCCTGCAGCAATGTGGCATAGTACGCTTTGTCTACCGCCCGGCTCGAGATCTGCTCGTCGCCCTCCTCATTTTCGAAGATGGAAACGGGCGGAGGAACCAGTCCGGCGGTGTTGTGAGACGGACAGCTCTGCTGGAGTCGCCATAGCAGCTGGGTAGTCAGATGCTGCAATCGCAATGGATTCGGATGGAGCAGAGACAGCTTGTACTCGGTAGACCCTTCCTGCGGTTCGCTGGCGAGGGACTGGATGCCGTTGGCTTTAGTCTTGTTCGGGCCAGAGAGGACTAGCGTGGGAGTTGCGGCTCGCGCATTGCCACTGCCGTCCGAATTAGCCGCCGGAATGGGCGTCGAGAGCGCCGAATTCCAGGGCGAAGACGGGGGCGAAGGAGAGTGGTTGAACGTGAACAAGCTCGACATGTTTCCTACGCCGAAAATAGCAGGTGTTAACACGCAGCTGCTTTCAATTGCTTGACTTGTTGCAACAGATTCCAACAAACCTAGGTTTCCCTATCTCTCAAAATACGATAATTGATATAAAACTCCTGCAGCGAGATGCAGGTTGTGCCAAATGACTGGCTAGCTCAGGAGAGCGAGGCGCAAAACAGCGCTTATTCACGTCGGTATACGGTCGACGGCAGCGAAAGGCGAAGCAAACGGTTCAAGCGCGCGTTCGTAAAGAGTTCCAATTTGTCTGGTGGAGGTGGGTTTTGAATAGGGCGGATAGTCGGCGTGTCATCTTGACGGTATTGTCCAGAGACTCGTTTCACTTGACCTGGTCAGGGCAAGCAGAGTCGTGCAGGTTGCGGTGGGTCGAAGAACGGGGGTTCTCGGGGGGTTCTTAGAAGACGAGCATCGTGGCTGTCTAGCTGTGCGCAGAAGAATTGCTATACGGCGTCAGGTTTATTCACGGAGTCGTAGCTAAGCAAGTATCTATGTCGAGGCCATTCTGAGGTCTGGTGGGTGATGGGGAGACGTCCTTCTGCGTGTGGGGGAGGATGTTGATGTTTACTTGTATCAGCTGCTGGCGGCTGTGCTCTCAGGCGAATGACTAACACAACACGGCAAACGTGCGTCATGACATCTCGGCCTGATTCTCAGGTCAAACGGCTACGAACGGCGATGTCTGTTCACAGCTGCTCATGTTAGTCACACCGCGCAAGTCCAGAACCCGCGATCATTAATGGATTGAAGACAAAGGGTCGCCATTGAAAAAGGCTTCATCCGAATAGGGTAACCAAAGGGCCGGGGCAAGGGTCTCCATGACTCGATGTCTGGATGACACCTGTCAGACCCAAAACCATGATTTTTACATGTCAAATCCGAATATCCACCCCAGCCCCTCGCTCGAGATCCTTCACGATAGTCGAAAGGCGTTGTCCCTTATGGTGGCCTTTTGGTGGTCTCATCAGGTGAACCACATCGGGCCCAGTCTCGTTACCGGGCCTGGCCTTGTCAGCGTCAGACTGGCCAGACGCAGTATCTCTACAAGATGGAAGATCAAGTGACAAGCCTAGGTTTAATTCAAACATGCGCTCAACGTCTCTGTCTCTAGCCTCGATGCCAGGTGCTGTAGCTCTGCCAAACACGCGGAGGTTAAGCACTTTGTTGGAATGTGCCCTTCCGGTAGCAATTAAGCAGATGCAGAAATTACAAATTGTGATATCGCAAGTGCATTCCCAAGAATACACAATCACGAACGTGTTGACAGCGGAACCATAATCTACTTGGCTCTCTTAAATTCTAAGGTATCTGTATCCAAAAAGAGCCGTCTGTCTGTAGGCTTCTGCAGTGTATTGCTGTGTTCACTCGAAATTTAAATGTATACTCGTATACTCGAGGAACATGTCACCCAAAGCAAAGCGCTAGATCTGTAGAGTGTCCGTAATTAAGCTTCATAAAGGTCGTCATCCATCGCTAGCATATTCTTACACAGAACTTATAAATGGGTGTCCTTCAGTTGCCCAACAACCCCCTCCGCTTCTTTAATGTCCCCTTCCGATACACCAGATTCACTCCCTCTCCTTCGACTTCGATACGTCTTCCGAAAGTCCTCAACCTGCCTGTCTACAAATCTCTGCATCCCCTCTTCCGCCACGTCCAAAACCTCATCCATCTCGCCGCCTTGCAGCTGCTTCCTCAGCTGGCTAGCTTTCGTCCTGGACGACTTGGCTCCGACACCGCTTTTCACCAGCGCCGCCACGACCCTCCTTATCACTATATCAATCTTCTCGTTCTTCCTCCAGATGCCCAGTTTCTCCTCGTACACGCTTCTTTTCCCAAACGTGTCCAGTGCCTCTTCCAACACCTGCTCCCTAGTGACCTTCTCCTCTTGTTCCCGCTCGTCCTCTTCCTCTTCATCCCCGTATTCACCACCATTCCCCTTCAGATCCGATATTTCCTCGCCTTCATCATCGCCATCATCATCATCTGGTATGACCATGCCCAGGAATTCCAGCCACCGCCGAATCATCTCCCGCTTCTTAATCTTCCTCCGATCTCTAGCCGTGCTGAACTTCCGCCTCTTAAAATACTTATCCTCGAAAAACCGACTCCCACAAATAAACCAAAACACAGACTCCAAATCCGCAAACCCGGCGCTGTAAATACCCCAATCCAAACCGAAGAACGCCAGCGTCTCCCGGACGTCGCGCGTAAGTTCCACTTTACTCGCCTCCTTATTCCGCGCCTCGATCTCGGACACCCGCAGCTTGAGCCCGACCTCGTCCGCGATCAGGCCCTTCGCACGCGACATCATGCCGAGAATGGACCACATGTCGCCGTACCCGTGCTTGAAGGCCATCCAGTGCATGTTTTCAGCGGATGGACATATATGCACGTCTATCTGCGCGTAGACTTTATCCGCGGCATTCTTTTTGTCCCCGTCGATGGGTACGGCGTATGATCTGGTGACGCCGACGGATATGCTGTACTCGGCGCCGAACGCAACTTTCACTCGATCGACTGTCGTCGCCAAGCTGCGACGGGGCTTCGGGGCGGTAGATGCGCATATGGGTAGCTCGTCGGATGCAAGTTCGTGCAACGGTAAGGGTTCGGCGACGAGAAAGTCGATATCGCCGTAGGTTGTCTTCTCTGGCGCTTCCGGCGGCGTGGTAACATGTGCGTAAAGCCGCCTGAGGATGTCGTGGTGCCGCTTCTTGAGCGCAAAGTAGGTTTCCGGCGGCATGCGCGGAGTCGCCAGACCGAGGCTTGCGAACGCTGAGCCGCCCATTTATATGACGATACAAGTAGACGTCTGTTCCCAGATAAGTATATATTCTGACTGAATGTCGACTCATCAATACATGTTAGCGGATCACGATATCAAGGTATGATATTTTGACCACAAAGAATATCCCAAGCTCACCTCGATCAATATTTTGGGTATGCCACCAAGCCGATAGAATATCTCGAGCAAGTCTTTTATCGCGGGTTCAGCGTTGATATCGAGCCTGGGATAATTAATCGCGAAGTAACACGTAATTGATATGAAGAAAAGGTCTCAAAATCGCGATATCTATAGTGTCGTGTCAAATATTTTCGAGTATGTAACAGATATCTCACTTGACTCCTGAAGCAGTGCAAAGTTGCTTCGAGTACCAGCCGCCACCCTCATACTTAAACCCCGATCCCGCGTCACAGCCATCTTTGTCGCTGACGATAAATTGCCTGCCCGTCTTGCATTGGTGACTCAAAACACAAGCTCGAGCGCCGAAGGTTAAATGTTTCAGGCACCCTTTGCGGCTCAACACCGCCCCACCGGGCTGACCGCCGCCGTCCGAGCGCCAAGGCATCGAAAGCGCGCCGACCAGCTAGGAAGCAGCTTACGAAGTTTACAGGTGTGTACGACATAGTATACTAGCTATGGCCTATGAAATAGTATCAATATTCATGATCAATCGATATCGTAAAATAAAACATTCTATAGCGTACAAACGTGATAAATCTTATCAATGCCGGTGAAATACACCAAACAAAGCCCAACATCGCCATTAAAAATACAGCCCGTTCAAGAGAAACCGGCGCCGAACCGCAAATGCAAAAGTTAAAACGTATAAATCAACCAAAACTGCTCAGAAAGATCCATATCTCTGGAGTAGCAAACAGACGAAAACATCAAACCCGCCCGCTCAAGCATGCATGCCTTCGCCGAAGTAAAAAAATAATAAAGAACAATCATCGCCCATCATAAGAGCAGAAAACCAAGCAAGAACGGTAAATCAGGCACCCCACATGCACCTTACCCGGCCCGTGTGGGCTCAATTACATCCGCCGTCTGTCTACTTATCGCCATCTTCCGCGTCTAATCCTTAGAGGTCTATGACACCTGTCACGCCTTGCCCTTCCCGGACCGCCGGCCCCCCAGGCTCTGACTACCTCCGCCAGCGAGCACCACGAATCCCTCCTCCTCGCTCCCGCTATTGCTCATCGGCACACTCAAACTGCTCTTCTCCTTCGGGAACCGCCGTCTATTAACCCTACCAAACCCAAACCCGCCCGTCTCCATATCCCTCACACCGTACACCCGCCGATTGCCCCGGACGATGCCCAGGTTGGTCAGCACCATCAGGAACGGCCGTGCGAGCAGATACACCAGCCCGATGGCAAAGCAGACCAGCACGACGCCGTACAGCAGCATGAACCTCGCGCCGTGGACGGTCTCATGCGGCACGCCGTGCTCTTCAGCTTTGAGCTGTGCACCGGTCGAATGCGGCGCGTTCTCGAGATCCTCGTGCGTGTCTTTCGGCGGCGACCCGTGCCGCGCGTTTTTGAGGCTCATACAGATCTGTTGCTGCGTGTTCGGCTGCGAGGGCTTCGCGTTCGGGTCGCTGGATTTCGGGCGCGGGCGGTAGACGGGAACGACGTACGTGCAGAGCACATCGATCAGGTCGCGCTTCGGGGAGTTTGACGGCTTGATATCTGCGAATATCACGTTTTTATCTGCAAGGTTTTCCCCATGTTAGTTATCATGATGGCGAAATATATGTTCATGCTGAAAGCAGATGGAGAAGGGTAGAGTCCGATCAGACAGCAGTTGGTAACAATTTTGATATCCACATGTGTTCTTCAGAACAGGTCTGTGTGAAAATGTGCTTCATCATAGGACTGTGCAAAGGAGTGTGTTTGGAATGATGGACAGGGCCTACCTTCTTCCCGCACCAGGGCAGTCGCATTCTTGGTGGCCTGGTAAAGCGCCTTCCTCAGGGCCATGGTATTCTTGTTCTGCGGCACTATAGTCCTAACAGTGGTCTTGAACGCCCCGGAGCGTGCGTTATCCCAATCCCTGCCGATAACGACGATTGTAGCATCCGGCCGGGCGGATTCCCGCAACCTCCCTAAGAACACCAGCAGTTGCCGTCTAAACGCCTCCGGATCCACGGGCTCTTCGATCCGTAGGAAATCACGGACGCCGACGTCTACGACCACAGCAGCCGGCATCGACTGCTTCAGCCATTGGTCTTCCCGGAAGAAGAGCAGTTGCTTCTGCAGCAGATCCTGCACCTGCTTCGACTCCTTATGCAAATCCAGAGACCGCAGCTGTGTCGGAAGCGGGTTCTCATTGAAGTACTGCACCGACAAGCCTGGTAGCGGATCCCGCCGATCGCAATCCGAAACAAAGCACGTCCCGGAATCCGCATGGGAGTGACGGATCCGCAGGGCCTCCGCGGCTTTGAACTGCGTGGAATTGACCACCGATACACCGTGCCTGACAATCTGCCTGACGGCATGCGCGCCTCCGTCGTCTCCGACGCCGCCAGCGGAATTATCATGGTCGAAGCCCAGAAGCCCACCGTAGGTTTCCGCATCAATCCCCTCGCCGATAAACTCGACTTGCAGTCTCTCATCCTGCCCCTTCGTCCAACTGTGGCCTTGCCGGATAAGTGTATTCGCCACGAGGAACCCCTCAAAGGAGAACGGGTGGTCTGGGACGCTGATTATTCTGACGGTATGCGGCTCCAGTGTTTTATCCTTCTGCTGATCTTTCGGCTTGTCGCTGGGTATCGTGATGGGTACGAAGATTATCTCTCGGTCCTTGGCGAGGGAATCGAACGGCGGTAACGTGTAAAGGAGGTCATCGGAGCCATCGACGGATACGTAGAAACTGTAGTCTAGAATCTGGCCTTGAGGCTTTGGTCGGAGCTTGACGATGCAGGTGTCGCCGTAGATGAGGACGGTAACGTAGGTGCCAGGCCATCGCGAGGCGGTAAAGGTCTCTCGTCGGCGTCGCCATCTGCCGGTGAACTGTGTAGCTAGAGTGTCAGCGAACGGTCGAAGTTGGTGATTCGGGTAGAGGACAAGGGCTTCTAACGCTGAATAGGCCGCCGTGCGTCTTGGGCGTGACCAGAAGCTCTTGATAGGGAATGTACTTTGGGTCGAATCTAGGATGCCGCAGCCGGTGGTCAGCTAGTCGTCACGGATCAGATGTCCAGCAGAACCTCCACGTGATATCTTACACTTCTGACCAGTACCCGTCGGTCTCTGCCTGAGCGTCGACGAGGGAGCAGTACTCGAGGCTGACAAGCAGCCAGAGAAACACCGCGAGGAGCCGACACGGCAGAGACGTCGTCCGTCCCGCCATGATGATGTTACGCGGGCCAGCCAGAAACCCGGTCGAAAGAGGCGAACCGGCCGTAGTTGTAACCGATGGAGTGGAGCGAAGAAGCAAGTAAGGTAAGCAAGCGATGGAAGGAAACCCCCGCGGTGAAAGCCAATCGAAGAAAATGGCCCAAGGTTCCGCCAGCAAACACGGTCTCTGGGTTAGTACTAGTTATCGGTTCGGGGCGTGGAAGGGATTGGTCGTAAGTCGTAAAGGCCAGGTAAAGTCGGAGAGGTAGGTCGACGACCGTTCGATCGATCCGTTGGCCCAGGCTGACAGCCTTTCGTCAGGGTCAGCAATTAATTACAACGGGGACGTGGGACGAGATGCGGAGCCAAGGCGAATTAATTGTGCAACATCGTCCGAGGCCGGAAGAGACATGCCCAGCTGCAGACAAACGGGGACCTGCCAGACAAAATTGGCACGGCCGGAAGCGAAAGAAGCGACGAAGGACAGGAAGGAAAAGGAGCTACTTTGTAGTTACAGGGTGATGCTGATGGCCCAACGGGGCAGGTTCCAAGGAAAAGTCTCCGTTCGCGATCGTGTCAGCGGCGCCAATCCAGCCGCAGACGGCAACAACGCTGCATTCTTCGCCAAGCAGGCGCCGTCCGCATGCCGCAAGAACGGTCCACCGTCACAATGGGATTCCTGAACGATAAAATAGAATGTATTCGAGTAGAGCTCATTCCGTATTTACATGCCGATGTGCGGACAGAGTAATTCATATATATTATTGAATGCGGCAAGGAGAACGTATAGTAAAGACGCTGGGAAAATGCAGTGTTCATGTCCTGGGAATCAGACTAACCTGAGCCATGAATCCAGCCGAACTGGTTCAACAGGTCCACATATCAAAAACTCATAGCCCTTGAGTTCAGAGTGACAATAAAGGATGTCATCATATTCCCGACAAGCCAAAGGAAGAGGCCAATTTGTAGTTCAAAAGGGAACGCACATCTCGACAGCCAAAAACCATAACGTCGCAAGTGGTAAAACTTACCTGGTCCGCGCAGCCGCTGAGTCCTCTCCCCACGGATCCAGCCGGGGGAAGGTACCCGAGCAGCTTGCTACGGGTAGATGTGAAAGAAATGGCCGTAAATAATACCAGGTTGATGTGCTGATGCGTGGGATGTCAACTAGTACGAAGACTGTTAACAACGTGGACACGCGAAGGCATCAAAACCAGTGCACCACTAGACCCAACGAAAGAAATTGCAAAGGAGACTCAACTAATATATATATGTCATGTAGATATAAAATAGACCAATATATATGATGAGATTCAGTTAAATGTCACACACATATAGTGGTCTCAGCTGTCGCTGGTGTGCTGAAAGTTAGTCACCAGCAGTGCTGGGTGAAGGACAACGGCTATCGAGATCATGGGCTCGCGAGATGCGAAGACCTAGATTCTTTACGATGCCAGAATCGAGTCAGCGAACACAACTTAAGGAGTGCAAGCTGTCGAGATGTACGTTGTAGGGATAGCTGCAAGGGAGGAAGAAGAACGCACAAGGGAATTAACGTTATCAAGAACATGAACGGAGGACTAGATGATCAATGTATAAAAGCAAAGAAGTGACGAAGCAAGCAAGAAATAGAAGAAAGGAAAGAAGGAAGGAAAGAAGGAAGGAAAGAAGGACGGTAACAAGCTCAGAGGTGTTGAAGTCCGAAGATATTTGTGAGTCAAGCTCACTTGCGTAAGAATCGACGAAACAATTCTTTCATCTTCAACAAAGTATCATCATAGCAGGAGGGGGGTAACAAAAACGAAGAAAATTATAAGGGTAAGAAGAGGAAGGGGAGATGTTTGAAAAAAAATTAAGATGCTCAGAGCTGCTTGAGGATTTCAGCCAGGTCTTGAAGCCTAGCCAGCATCAGCAAGAACACGTACAAAAGTATTCGAACTTGTAGCCTCAAAGTCTGTCATCATCGCATCAATCCCTCAATATGTTCGCACCCTGGGTGATACTTATACCTCAAGCAGCCTGCGAGAACCCAATTGTTTCATTTTTGTTTTGTTTTGTTTTCACCTCATTTTTCATCTTTTTTTTCATCTTATATCTTTTTCATCTTTTTTTTCCCCTTTGATCGATATTTTTTTTCTCTTGATCTTTTTTTTTTTCATGATCTCTTTTTTTCTTTGATCTCTTTGTCATTTTTCAAATGATTGTTTTCTTCGAGGTGTATATATATTTTTTTTCATGATCTTTTTTTTCATTTCATATTTTCTTCTTTTTTTGATCTTTTTTTTGCTCTTCTTTTTCTTTTTCTTTTTTCAATGTTGATATCTAGCTAAGTAAATAAGTGAGTACCTAATAGTCTCGAGATCAGATTTGCCCGAGACTAGTATTCAGCTAAATGTTAGTACCCTGTTTGTTAGTAGATAGAGGCAAGGTTTAGAGACTATCTCGGTAGCTCGATCACTTCTCATATAGAGGTAAGATACAGAGACTACTTTGATAACTCGACCACTTCTCATATTGTTTTGTTGTATTGTTGTATTGTTGTGTAGACGGATGGAGGAAAGGAAGGAAAGAAAGATGGGATGAAAGCTGGGGGGAAGGCCGCCTTTTATAGTTGTCGGGGAGGGGCGAGGGAATCTTTCGGTGACACTCTTTGGGCGCAGCATTGATCGCGATGCGATGTTACCGTTGTGACTGCTGCAACTGTTGCTCGGCGGCCGAGCTGTCGTGGTGGTGGTTTACGAGCTACATCGACGCATCGCCGTTGGCTGCTGAGCGCTCGGCCTCAAAAGCAGTCACACCTCACCGCGGAGTTGTGACACTGCGGAACCATTCAGATTCGACTCGACCCCTCAGAATCATCCGCGCCGAGTTGACGGATGGTGGTTGAGCAGTCACCTGATGAATCTATAGATTCAACTGTCGGTATCCACGATTCACAGAAGCGTTGAGAACTCGGTATATTGATGCTCTTAGTCTAAGAAGCTGCAGCTTCGTGTCATAGCTACTAGTTAGAGCTAGGCTCGATGCTCGTAAGAGTGTAAAACAAGTCGACTGATGAGACTCGGTCTCTGGCTTCTCTCTACCCGAATACAGCTTGCAATGGTGATATCGTGAAGTGGTTTGACGTTGTAAAATATTAGAGATTACGACTGCTGAGTAATGGAATGCAATTCAATGCGGTCGCCGGACGTACGGTCGCAATGGCATATCTGTTCATAGACTCAAATCCCCTCCCTCCTCTCACCTATCGACAGCCGTCACGAAGCCGCACAATCTACCTTGCCGCCCCTCCCAGCTGCTCTATCTAGAGACACCGACGCGACACTCGAGACTAAGATATCGTCGAGTGTATAGGGAGGGCCTGTTGGAAAGTGCGGTTTGGGCGTGTTGTGCAGGCCTGGCGGGGATCTCCTTGCGCCCCTGCCGCCACGCCAAACAAAACGGAAACGTCAAAAGCGCCCAAAATTTTTTGAAGACAAGACAAAGGCAACTTCCCGCCATCACCACTTCTTCTTTTCTTCTTTCTTCCACCCCGCTTTACAATTTTTCTCTCGAATACTCTCCATTGACCTCCCGCATCCCGATCGCTCCCTCTCCCGCATCATCATGCTCCTTGCGATTCCACTCATCATCGAACACACGCTTCCATCGTCCGACTAACGACAACTGTTCCTTTCCCTCCATCCTTCCTCGCTGTCGCACAGCCCCGACGTCAGAGATGTCACAGAAACACAACAAGCGGCCGAGGCTGCAAGGTCCAAGACGGGTCCCGCCGACCGTCCCACCGGCCTCTATATCCACGCTCTCGCGCATTCGTCAGCAGCATAACGCTCTGCAGGCGAGCCTATCCGAGACCGGCCAAGGCTTCAAGACTAGATTCATGTCAGACTCGCCAGAACCTTTCGCCGGAACACACCTCACAAGAAGCCAATACGCAAAACGCATCCCAGAAAGCGATTCCGATGACGAACCTGTCATAACCAACGGCGGAATCAGCGAGCTGGAAGCAATCCGGATGCGCAAGAAGAACGAGAAAGCTCGAAAGAAGCGAGAACGAAAACGCAAGCGACAAAAAGAGACCGAGCGCCAACGGGAGGATGACGACGGAGGGTACTCCTCGTGGAACGGGATAAGTGATGGACCGCATACCGATCAGGAAGAATCTCCGCCCCTCCGACCTGCGCCCAAGAAGTTTGTCGAAGAAGAAATCATCATCTACGATGAATCGGCTCCCCATAACATTCCGACCAATGGAATCACTCAAGTCGCCGCTGGACGCGCACCCTCATCCTCCCCAGAACCCGCGAATGTCAGCTATATTCCACCAAACAAGCGCAAGCGAAAAGAGAAGAAGAGGAATCCAGAGTCTGGCACGACGACGTCGACGGAGCATTTGTCGCCCAAGCATCGGAGAGATCCACCAGAGGAGATCTCTGTCGAAGATATTCTTCCCGAGTCACTCGCGGGCTCCCCAGCTACCACGAAATCACCAGCCGCTCCACCTAAGATCGAAAGCGTTTGGGACAGAATGAAAATTGCAGCGGGACAGACACAGAAGGACGCCGAGTCCGTTGCGTCATCCAGGCTCTCGATTGGCTCTCTCTCAGACCGTCCTCTCCCCAACTCCGACACCTCCAACCTCACCATCAGCTCCGAAGAGAAGCCATCGCCCAATCCGAAAGCCGAGCCCACGGCCACGGACGACAACCCGTTCAAGTCCTCAGCTCAACAGAAAGTCTACAAGAACGTCCCTCTGAAGACGAAGTCGAGGGCTCAATTGGAAGTTGGAAACGACTCCACCGCAGGGCTTCTCGACCCCCTCACACCGAACCCACCGAAATCTCAGGCGAAAACGAGAGAGCAACTCTCCCTTGAGCTCCAAGCGGTCCGTAAGGCTCTTCCAATCTGGAGCTTCCAGGACGAAATCCGCTGCAGAGTCTCAGACTCTGATACTTTGGTCCTTGTTGGTGAGACTGGTTCCGGCAAATCCACGCAAATCGGACAGTTCCTCCTGAATGAGAAATGGATGAAGCGTAAAGCAGCATCCACCGGCAAGAAATACGGAGGCTGTATCGCCATCACCCAACCTCGACGCATTGCAGCTATCTCCCTTGCCCAACGTGTATCTAATGAGATGGGCACGTATCTCGGAAAAGAGGTCGGGTACTGCGTCCGTTTCGACAACAAGAGCGAAGACTGCACTCAGATCCGTTATCTGACAGACGGTATGCTGCTCAACGAAATACTTCACGACCCCGAGCTTTCTCGTTACTCAGCAGTCGTTGTCGACGAAGCCCACGAACGCAGCGTCCAGACAGATCTTGGCCTCGGATTGCTCAAAGGAATCGTTGACGCGAGAAAGAAGAAGAACGTTAACATGAAGTTGATCGTAATGAGTGCTACGCTCGACGTGGATAGAATGGCTGGATACATTGGCGCCAGCCCAACTGCGGACGAATCCACGTCTTCAAACGTTCCGGCTCCCATCTGTAGGATTCCAGGCAAACTGTACCCTGTCGAAACCTTTTACACGCCAACGACACTCGAGGACTTCCAAACAGCGGCGCTGAAAACCATCTTCCAAGTTCACTACCAGCACCCTTGCCCCGGCGACATTCTTGTCTTCTCGACAGGTAGCGAGGAGATCGAAGAACTAGCGTCCACCGTTCAAGAGCTGTCTTTGCAAATCGACGCGGACAAACCAAAGATGCAAGTTCTGAAGCTCTACGCCAGTCTGGACCCCGCAGAGCAGCAGAAGGTTTTCACAAAGGGTGATCCTAAGGTCCGCCGAGTCATCATCGCTACCAACATCGCCGAGACGTCCGTCACCGTCCCAGGCGTCCGACACGTTATTGATTGCGGGAAAGTCAAAGTCAAAAGATTCAGACACCAACTCGGCATCGAATCGCTTCTCATCGCAGACATCTCTCAAGCGTCTGCTCAGCAACGGAGGGGCCGCGCGGGTCGTGAAGGTCCCGGTACCTGCTACAGATTATACACGGAAACCTCGTACCAAAAATTCGACAAGAACACTGAACCTGAAATCGTTCACTGCGATCTCCAGAGCGCGCTACTCACGTTGAAGGCGCGCGGCATCAGTGATGTCTTCAACTTCCCCTTCCTGGACAGGCCTAATAGGTACAGCTTCGAGAAGGCACTACTCGGGCTTAATTTGCTCGACGCGCTGGATGACGAGGGTCGACTCACCGACGTTGGCATTAAGATGTCTAAGTTCCCGCTGCCACCGGTGCAAAGCCGCGTCATCATAGCTGCAAGTGAAGCGGAGGCGGAAAGCATAAATATGGATGAGGACGTTCTCGTTGACGTGATCGATGTCCTCAGCTGCCTGTCTGTTGATGGCAACATCATGCTGCAACCGACGAGGTGGAGTAAAGGCGTGGACAAAGCGAAGAAGGTTGACCCGCTCCTTCCGAATATTAAGAAGAAGAGGAAGAAGCCTACCGAAGACGACGACGACGAAGACGACGAATACATCACAGTCGAGGAGAAGGTTCATACCAAGAGGATGGAGATAGTACACCCGTCCGGCGATCATATCACCTATCTCAACATACTCCGACGCTATCTCAGCAAGCGGTCGAGCGAGCAGAGGCGGTTCTGCGAGGAGTACCAGCTGTCCTATCCGCTGATGAGGAAGGTGGAGAACATACGGAAGCAGCTCCGTGGCTACTGTCGCCTGGATAAGGTCGGGGACTTGCCGCGTGAGAGCGAGCTGAAGTATGAGAGCGAGACCATGGTCGCGCGCTACCCGCGAGTCAGCGAGGAGCAGACGGAGAAGATCCTCAGGTGCTTCCTGAAGGGTCTTGGCGTGGAGAGCGTGGCGAAGAGGGTCGCGGGTGGGAAGTACCGGGCCCTGGCTGCCAGTGGCAGCGCCGGGATGGACGTTGCTGTCCACCCGAGCAGCTCCCTCACGTGGGAGCGGCACAGCGGCGGCGAGAACAAGCGGGCCAGGAAGGAGGGCGGGGGCGAGCCTGAGCGCCGGGATGAGGGGTATGGGGAGGCCCTCATGTACCAGGACGTCGTGTGGACGTCCAAGGCGTTCATGAAGGTGGTGAGCCGGATCAAGATTAGCTGGCTGAGGGAGATGTGGGTGGTCGCTACTTGAGCGACCGGTCTTGTTCTTTTTTCTTTCTTTCCTTTTTTTTTTTTTCCGTTCGCGGGGATGATGTGCATATGACGGGGAGGGGGTGTGGGTTCTGTACCATATTACGCGATGGCGCTGTGGGGTTTCATCTTTTTTACTGTGCATGGCGGCGGACTCTTTTTACATTTGCTTCCATACATTATCGAGGTCTGTATATTGCACGGCTTGTGGCGTTTAGATAGTGGAATTTTGTGCATGGGCGGTGTGTATACTATTAAAAATGGCAAGTGATCGTTGATATAACCTTGCAAAGCCTCACGCGACAGGTTGTTTCTGCTAATAGCTGCTAGTACTCCGAATGTCTAATTCAGGGTCCTGCCGTATAGGTCATGCTGGATATAAAGATGGTAAAGAACGGCGCACCGGTCGAGATTTAGCTTGGCAGGCCGGGCAACGTCATGCCGGACCGGTGATAGCAGCACCGCGCCATCCGCATACGAGTTACACTGACTTTCTAGGTGTTACATTAGTAAGACGTATTCCCAACGAGCTCCCGGATAACGAGTGCTCACCCAGGCGTGCTTTGGTAGTGATCACGGGCGGGCCCTCACACGACTGGTTCGGTCATCTGCAGGCGGTTGGTCTGGTTTGGTCACCAGAACAGCGGAGGGTGCACAACGCAAAAAATGCAACATTACGTCTTGCTGCCTGCTGCCAGCGATGCGACAAACGGCAACGTGGAGATATCACAGAGATGGACTGGAGTCACGTTGCGAGTGATAGGTGACCAGGAGAGCGCGGTGCTACGGTGGAGGTATATAAACCAGGTCAGGCCGCCTGGTCGACCGTTCGTCTTGCACACGACATCCTCACATTGCATTTCTCAGTCGGAATAGCAAACAAGGTTACGTAGCATTCGCCGTCTTTCAGCAAATATATTTATAACCCCGTTTCGGAGATTTCCTTGAGATCCGATCTGATCTTGATTCTTCACCATGGCATCCGAGACGAAATTTGGAGCAGGCGCCCGAGAATTTTTCAGAGACCGCATCTGGAGGTGTAAACGCTGGTACCGCCGCGTCGTGAAAAAGAAGGTCACCACCGAAGTCGAGCCGCACGACTAGACGAACA
Organism: Drechslerella dactyloides; assembly: GCA_020064725.1. Lineage (NCBI taxonomy): Eukaryota > Fungi > Ascomycota > Orbiliomycetes > Orbiliales > Orbiliaceae > Drechslerella > Drechslerella dactyloides. Next base: position 2,780,568 of record JAGTWJ010000017.1, read on the forward strand.
AACCGCATCCACACACGCATATATATATATATATATATACACGCACAGCTAGACGACATTGGTTGATTGATATAGGGGGATCTCGATACAAAGACACCTACATGCCCGATCGATACACGCTTCGCCGCCTCTGGTTGAAGAAACGGGAGGTCACGTACTTTAGCTTCCCGGAGTTCCTCGACCGCAGCCCAGACAAGCCGCGACGACTGCACCGCGCGCAGCCCCTTCGACCGTCGGACTTTGACTCGATATCGACGGCCTCTGCGCCTAGCTCTGCGAGCACCACCGACAATACCGCCACTAAAGCTACTAGCAATAATAATCCAAGCGACGATTCTAATAACCGTAATACATCTGCTTCTGCTGCTGCTTCTGATTCGACACACCGACATCCTGATAATGAAAATCCCGCCCCTCGCGCCAGCACAACAGCATCATCATTCTTTTCTACATACCGCTCTTTCCGCCCTTTCGCTTCTCACACTCCTGACGAACGTCACCCCGGCCGCTAGCGACCGCGGCTACGACGACGATGTGGCTACCACAGACCCGCTCCGGCTGGTGCGAGAATCTGCTCCACTATGGCTGCTACCTGCCGGAACTTGCCTCCCCGACGCCGCCGTCTCGCACGGCATCCAGAACAACGGCACGGAGGCAGATCTCTGCCAGCTCCTCGGCAGCCTCGCCGCCGGTTGCCCCGAACAGACCGCCTCCGACGGCGGCGGGTACACCAAATCCGCCCCCTTCCCAACCTACTACCTCTTCCGCTACTGCCCGAACGTAAACCAGATCCGTATCCTCTACGACCTGTACTTTCCCAAAGACACCGGCCACAAGCACGATTGGGAATGGGCCGTCGTGACCTTCAAGCAGCGCAACGCCGTCGGCTCCGACTGGCGCTGGCACCGCGAGCACCTCATCCTGCAGAACGAGGGCACAAACTCGGTCTACCCGTGGAACGACATACCCGAAGCCTACACCGACGGCGACGACCTGCACAATAACGCAGCCGCCAAAGGCGACCATCCGAAGCTGTATGTTGGCAAGTTCCACCATTCGATCCACTGGAACCCTTTCACCTTCATCACGAGCAAGTACGACTGCGCGTACAACGCCCCACCCGTGTACGGTGACTGGGACTACCGGGATGATGAGTACTATTTCCCCGCGCAGGATTGGCTGGTCGATGGTGTGGGAGAGGGTGGAATCCGCAAAGATTGGTCGTGGGGGAAGAGCGATAGTCCACCGCCAGCGTTCCTAAGTGATGGAAATTACGACCTCTGCTACCTACGGGTTGACAAGACATCGTGAGGGTATTGTGCGTGTTTGATTGTTTTTTGGTTTACTGCTGCATATGCTGTCGTTCCTTGAAACTTTCCTTTGTGGTCTGCGTTTTTGTGTCCGTTGGAGTTCCTTATGCATTCCTTTGCATCGGCGTATATTGTGCGTGCATGATGGACGGCGTTCTTCCGTTATTTGGTCTTTATATCTTAGTTGAAATTTGTGCTGGAGGCGGGAAGTGGGCTTCATTATCAGGATGTGTACCTTTCGCAATGTTCTTTGCTATATATCGATACCGCGCGAGTTTGATAGTTACTGCACCAATGCAATCTTTACTACTTCGACGCTGGGGTTTCGGGTACCTATTCACATTATAGACCAAATTATTGCTCAACCCAACTCCCGCTCAGCTGATTAGAGCAACCATAAGCAAGCTAGTATACAGAAACAAGGCCATTCGTACTTGCGATACTATTAATAATTAATGAGAGTTCGCTGCCTGACACTTACGTCGAAGTGACCTCCAGTGCAGTTCGTACCATCTGACACCTTGATCCACACAGGATCAGACGTTGTGCAGCAGAGGCCAGCTCACAGGGCGTACTGTTCCCTCTTCACGTCCCTCACATACCAGCTGCCCTTTTTACCATCCCACTCCCTCTCGTACTGCGCTATCCTGCCATGGCTTCCCGGTAGCGCGCCTGCGGACGTACGCCATATTAGAAAATGTACATTCCCAATCTCTACTCTGCTGAGGAGATTCGAAACTTACCGCCAACACCCCACGCGAGGTAATCCAACGGCTTTATAGCGCCCTTGTCCCTCGCGAATGCCAGTGCCTTATCCTTCGCGTCACCTAGCTCGTTGCGATAATACCACATGAACAACCGAATCGCAAGATTCGACGGCATCCCGCCGGTGAAATAGAGTGCCGTCAACAGACCACTGACGACGCCTGCTATGGACTTCTTGACGAGGAAGCCAACGAACTGAACGGGGAGGGCAGGGAGCGAAGACCCCTTGAGAATGCCGAAGGATGTGAACGATTGGTGGATCGTGTACTCTGGGCTCTAAATAATGGATGTTGAAGTCAGCTAACCTTCCCTATACATCTCTACGGGATGACTTGGGACGATCTAGGGAGGGGAGGATTAAGTACCACGACGAGGATTCTATCATTTTCGTCCGTGACGACGAACCGGTAGAACCCATCCTGCGTCGTCAGCGGAATATGCACGCTAATGTGCGTTACGGCATCGAACCGCCTGGTATTCGCATTCGTGATGCCCTCTGCTGCTGCGGCCTCATTCAAATCGCAGGCCGCAGCGTCCCGACAAAACGACCGAGCGGGCGTGATCTCCGACCCGTCCGCAGAAACGTACACCATCTTTCCGCCCTGCGAGAACGTCTTCATCTCAGCCTGCGGCGTCACGTCCGTCCACCCGCCGCTGTGCTTCACTTTCTTCCCCGTCCAGCTCGCGGCCTGCCAGCCGAAGAAGCCATCCAGCCAGCCTTTGCGCATACGGTAGACTTTGAAGGTGGCGGGTAAGCCAGCGTCGGCGGCGTGGAAAACGGGAAAGTCGACGGACGAGTGGATGAGAGTGTACCGATCGCGGAGGCCTTGGCGGAGAATGGCGAACTTTGGGGTGACGGTGATGCTGGAGCCGACGTAGACATCTTTGGAGTAGTGGGCCGTGAACCGAACGGTGCGGTAAATCAGGCGTGCGGTGCGGGCGACTGCATTTGGGAGGACGCTGAGGAGGGAGCCATTGGAGGCAGCGGGCTGGTCTCGGGGCGCTGTGCTTGTTTCCGACATGGTTGATCAAGTCTACGTTTTGATCGATGCAGCTGTGGAGGGTGACGATGGTGACGATGGTGAGATTCGCGGGGATGTTGGGTATGGGATAGATCCTGTAGATGGTTGCATGGTGGAATACTGAGATGGTTTATATATTTACATTTGCGGTGAATGTGCATTCCAAAAGTTGGCGCTGTCGCGAAGCAGGCTTCATGACGTCATAGCGATGCGCCAACTGTGAAGTCATTTCCGGGACCCGCAGACACCACAGAACGACACGTCCGCAGAGTTTCGATATCCAACATCGCTGTTCCGACAGGAATCACTCCTGCATCTCCAGGACGCGACGTCGGTTTTCAGAACGTTCGCGCAGACTATGCAGGTCTTTGCGGTAGGGTCGTTTGCGACCTGGCAGGCGCTGCAGATGGAGCTCGATGTGCCCCCATCGTCCTTCGCGTTTTCTGCGGTGGAGCTTTTCGACTTGCTGTCCGACACCGCAAGCGGCTTTGATTTCTGGTCGGCTTTTCGTTTCGAATTCTCCGGCTTGTCCTCGTCGTCGTCCGAGATAAGAATTGGGGAGGGCTGTTTTTTCCGCCGTTTGGATAGAACGTTTTCGTGATCACTCGCATCGCCGGGGTCTGTCGCCTCGCTTTTCACGGGCGGTCCGGTATCCGCCGTCCCCTGATCTTCTATCTCGGGAAACGCGTCTGTGGGGGGACCTGCAGCCTCGCTACGACCACAAGCGAAGGCGTTCATTTCGTCCCTCATGGCGTTCATATCAACCTCGTCGTCCGCAAGCTTCACTAGCTCCCCGTCCTCTTCCTCGCTCCCGCTCTCCGTGGCGTCGTTCTCTTCTTTCTTGAGTTCCTCCTGCTCCTTTTTCTGAGTTTCGAAACGCTTCAAAGCGGCTTCGGCGCGTAGGTCTCGTCCTCGGGCACTTGCTGCTACGCGGGGCTTGCCTTTTGGCTTCTTCCCTTTCTCGAGCTCTTGTCGTACGTCCTCGTCCACGCCGACTGTATTCCCCTCTAAGCTTCCGAATTTCTTGATGATTCTCCTACGCTTCTGCTCTTGGTAATCGACTTTCTTCTTCGGTTCCTTCTTTTTGCGTTTTTCTCGGCGGTACACACCCCCACAAAGCTCTTCTGGTAGTTCTTCCTGAGGTATTAGACGATCTTCCGTGAGGTTCGAGGAAGGGTGGAGGGAGCGGCCTCGTCCCCAGAATCCCTCGCCGGTGTAGCCTTTGGATTTCAGTTCTGACAGTTCAGCAACGTATCCAAGTCGATGTTTGTGGAAACGGCGAGAGTGATTCTAGGAAGGATGTCAGAATAGGCCGAGTTCGACTGCATACATTTTGCTAGTTTCTATCGGGTCTTACCATCTCCTTGCTACTCAGTTGACGAGGTTAGCTAGTGGTCGTATGATATATCTCAGGTACAGCGAGAAAGAAAGAAGGAGCCTACTTGTGCGCCAGCTCATGTAGCATGACCAACTGAATCATTGGCATCGGCAGCCACATGCCATTGTGCGGGCTCTTAAGAACCAGCTGGATAACCTCGCCGCCGTTGAAGTTGCGTCCCCAGAACTCGCGGTTCGGAGGGAACTCTTCCAATCTGTCTCGTGATGAATGCATTAGTGGGCATATTCAGGCGGATTTCTGAGGCTAGTTCAACGTGTATATGTAAACTTACGCCATGACGTAGAGATAATGTTTCTTCATGATCTACATCCGTGAAGGAGCGTAAGCAAGTGGTTCTGGCGACCAAAACATTGATTCAAAATACATCATGTGGTGTGTAAACGTACAGGGGACACGATTGCGGCGACTCGCTCGAGGATATCCTGTGCAATCTGTCGAGGACGATAACCTCGTTAGTCACCGAGAGTTTGAATGCGCCCGCCTCTTTGCTCGAGCCCGGCGTGACGCAAAGAAAACGTTCCGAGATAGTTACATACAGCTTTGTCAGGGCCTTCGAGAGGCTTGATGAAGTTGATATTCTTATTTGGGCGCTGCACCCTCTCGTTCGCGCCTGAAGCCCGGTTCAGTATGTCAACTCCCGTATATGCATATATATAGCAGGGGTCGGGTATATCTCACGCTCAAAGCCCAGCGGCATCTTATGGTGCTATCTCTGTGATCCAGGAACAACGAGACAACTTGCAAAGTAGGGAGGCCTTAAGGTTTAGCGGTTTTCACAGTTCAAGATGGATCGGTAGAATAATGTTGCCTCCGGAAGGAAGAGGAAAGGATGCATGGAAGCTTAAGAAGACGCGTTTGGCAGACAAACAGAAGCGCGTGGTCACACCACCCAACATTCGGCTGGATTCAGGCATGCTATCTGTTGTGCGACCTTGGCTAACTTGCGTGGCAGGAAAACCTGGATTCCGGGTTAGTTCTCGAACCCAAGTGAACGGTTCGTGAAAGAGGGGTAATCGGATTGGAATGTAGCTGCACAGCGTATATGTATAAATAGGAAGTGTCGAGATAACTTCTCGTAGAACCCCTCGATAACCATTGAATCTACCGGCAGCGTTGATTTATAATCCTAGTCGTAAAACGCTAGTCGAATAACATACTTTCACAGCTATATGACTCCAATGGCTAATCCGTTCGCAGTCACCGAGGCAGACTTCTCTGCACTCCTACAGCAGATCCACAAGGCCGTGACAGAATACTACATCTCCAACCCGCCCGAGTCCATTCGGCCACCAGAGGCCATCTTACAAAATAGCTCACCAGCGGATCCTCCAGCCAGGAAGCTCAAATACCCAATTGGCCTACAGGGGGTAGTCAACGATCTCATTGAAAATGTCCTCCCCGGCGTCTTTGCGCAATCCCACCCTAATTTCTATGGATTCGTCACCGGAGGCGTGCTTCCCCCTGCCTTGTTGGCGGACTTCATGGTCTCCCTAATGGACCTGAACGTCATGGTCCATCTGCCCAACGATAGCATTCACACTACCATCGAGCACCATACCATACAAATGCTCTGTGATATGTTCCATCTCCCACGGTGGATGGCCCCTGGTAGTGCTATCACCACCGGTGCAACGGCGAGCAATATCCTCGGTTTGGCCTGCGCGCGCGAGTGGACGCTGACGAGGACCGAGCCGAATCTCAGCGTGGCGCGTCGAGGCTTCGCACAAGCCTGCCAGAGAGCCGGGTTGACAAGCGGCATCGGTATTCTGTGTGCATCGCCGCATTCGTCGTTAAAGAAGGCGGCATCAATTGTTGGACTGGGCTCGGATAACGTGATCGATATAGCGGACCCCCAGACGCCCTGGGACTTCAATCTGGAGAATCTTGAAGGCCTTCTCGCCAAACAAAAAGACACGCGGTGGATTGTTGTTGGCCAACTAGGAGAGGTCAATACGGGCCAGTTCATGAGCAGACTTCCAGCCATTCGACGGTTATGTGATAAGTATAACTCATGGCTGCATATCGACGCTGCATTCGGACTACCTGCTCGCTGTGTCAAGGCGTACGATAAGCCGACAGAAGATTTGGCGAACTGGGATAGGATATTCAACTGGTGTAATGGGGTTGAGCTTGCGGACAGTATCGCTTCAGATGGCCACAAGCTAATGAACGTGTGAGTATCCGTACATGTGGCGCAATCCAGCCTGTTGTTTATGGTGGCTGACGCAAGAGAGCTAGACCATACGATGCCGGCCTCTTCTTTTCAAAACATAGAAATATTTTGTACGAGGTTTTCAAAAATCCTGGAGCAGCGTACCTCGCCACGGGGTTAACTGAGGTTGAGGCGCCGTGCGTAAGTAGCTGTTAGTCTAGAAGATATCATCGTACGGAACTAACAGTAGTTAGGACATTAACATCGAGAACTCTCGACGCTTCCGTGCGCTTCCGCTATACGCCGCCCTGACGGCACTTGGGGCCCCAGGATACAGCGCACTCATCAGACGTCTGGTCCTGCACGCGCGAAAGATTGCTGCAATTATTGAATCCGAACCACTCTTAAGTGTGTACGAGGTCGCGATGCCGAGATTGGAAGACATCTTCAATGTGGTGCTTTTCAGGGCTAGGGATCCGGCGCTCAACGAGGTCCTCGCGGGAAAGATAAATGCAACCGGCAAGATGTGGGTTAGCGGCACTCAGTGGAGGGGATCTAAGGCCGTCAGAATCGCAGTCGCGAATTGGCGCGTAAGCATCGAAGAGGATGGACCGGGCAGTCCGGCAGTTGTCCGAGAGGTCTTGAAGGAAGTTGCAGGGATATGATGAACGGGCTTGGTATTTATATGGGTCGTCAAATCCGCTTCCAATAGAGGTTAAATTACCACTGTTAAGTCGCTTGAGCTTTAGGAGGATCATGATCGAGGTGGTGATGGGAAGAACGTAGGTCGAGATTGATTTAGGACGACATGGACTTTTAAAGCCAGCCAATTCAACCTCTGGCCCTAAAGAACGGCTCTAGAACTCGAATCATTCTTTTATCCTGCCGCCAAAGTCGAGCAGTCGGATCTTTATTGCATCCTTAGGATGGAGGCTAGCCGCGAAGGACCGCACGAGGAACCGCGAGGCCGCCGAATCCCGCGACAGTTTCGTGTACGCATGGGTATTGTCCTCAAGCATCTTATTGAGCATTGTCTGTATCGACGGTCAGCTCGACTTCGTAAATAATCTTGAGATGAACAGGCTATACACACCTCAATAAGCTCCAAAAGCTCTTCCCCAGCCTTATTCTCAGGATCCGCCGACTCGCCAGTTTCCTCTCCATCCGCATTGCCACCACCCCATATCTCATCTAACCGCCTCTGGCCTCGTTCCCGAGCCTTCGCTGCCTTATTCCTTCTACCCGTAGACCCATCGTCCACCTCCAGGTACTGTCGTAAATTCTGGAGATCCAACTCGCTGCCGACAACGGGCCCGCCAGCTTCCTCGACCGCAAGCATAACCCCCAACCGCTCCCTGACAAACTTCGCGAGATCCTTCGCCAATTTCGCACTCATCGATATCATATCCTTCCTGGTCTTCTCGTACTCCGTCAATTTCCGTTTATCCCTTGCATCCTGTGACATATTCACGCGGCTGAGCTTCTCGAGTTCTGCAGCTCGTCGCTTGAGCTCCTTCTCGAGCTCCTGCGCTGTAGCAACCCAGCCTTGCTCGCGCCTTAGCGTCTGTTTCGCCTCTTCGACCCGCCGTTCCGTCTCTGTGATTTCCTTGCGGCTCTCTTCGATGACGCGTAGTACGCTTCTGACGGCTAACAGCGTATTGAGCCCACTCTCCTCTTCCGGCAGCCATGGCAGCTCTGCGAAGAAACGTTCCGAGCCATCCTTCAGAGCATGTTTTCTTGCTGCGTCGATTTTCTGCGGCGTCGCGTCGTCGCGGGTATGTAGCGCGTCGATCTGAGCTTGGAGGCCCCTGATAGCGGCTTCCTGTTTCTTGATGAGCTCATCGAGCGTCTTGACGTCCTCTGTGACGGAAGATTGGTGCTGCGCTTCGGCGGCCGCGACGGTGTCGAGGTGCGTTTCTGTCGGTCTGGGGTAATTGTTTATCAGAGCGGTTCGGAGGAATGGCGTGCTGGAGAGGTCTTGCAGGCGCGCAATCACCGCCGGAGAGAAAGGGAAATCCGAATCCATGGCTACCAATGGCCTGGACCACTTTTACAGCTAAATTTCCGAGACGTAGGAGTCGGGACGCGTTGAAAGGACAGAGTGAAGATGTTTAGATTTTAGCACAGCGGGTAACACAACAACCATTCTCGACGACGTTGGATGCAACTCAAAATATGCCTGTCTAAAAGTGCTTCCAACAAGAAGTACACGCTTTTCGTCACACGAAGTCTCTAAACCTCGTCAAACAGATCCGCCAAAATAGCGTCCTCAAGCCCCTCTTCATCTACTTTCCCCATGCCATACGTGTTCTCGAAATTCCAAATACTAAGATACCTCAAAAATCGCGTGGTCACCTTCGTAACCTCTGCCCCACCCCCACCTGGACCATTTAGCAAACTGCCGTCCCGTTCATATATCATCAGTCGCCTGAACCCGCCGCCTTCGCTAGACACGATGTCAATACTGTCGCTTCGTCGAGCCCTTGTCTTGTTCTCCGACAGCTCCCGGCTAACGTAGTCGGCCAACGCAATAGACGGCACATCAACGCTGTAGTCCGGCTTGTAGACCGCCTCGACAGTATCTGTGATAAACAGCCATTCGTTCAGCTGCCACTCGTCTGGCTGGACGACGAGCAGTGTGTCGAGCAGTTTGCATCCTTCCAGCAAACTCCCATGCGTATAGCTATCCTGTCCGCTTTCTCGCGCAGACGGGTGGTTGGTCAGTGACATCAACAAGTTCTGCAGCTCGGAGACGATGATGGGCCAGAAACTCGTCAGGTGTATACTGCTTGTCCGCAGGACAAGCGCCCGCAGAAGCAGGTAGACTTCGCAGCGAGTCGCTGCACTAGGGCTCGTTATCGCCGTCGCGCTGAGGACCTCCAATAGCTTCACTTCGAATTCCTGCAGATAAACCACAAAGTAGTCCTTGTCTCCCGCAAGAAGTAGAATTGTCATCCTCCTGAGTACCGATCCAATCCGTTTGTCAGCTTCTGCCCGGGCGCTGGCAGCACCAACGCCGAAAACGCCTGCAGTAGCTGGAGGCGTGATCTTGGCAAACAGATCCAGCATTCGTTCTTTATCGCTGATGATCCACTGCCGCAACAATGGCTTCCAGAAGTTCTTCACGCTAGGCACGCTTGCCGTAAAGAATCGTGTGTCATTGAAAGCATCGGATATCTCTTTCCTCCAGAGCTTTTGCGTGTTCGGTATCTTGGTAATGTTGTATACGATTTCCAGGAGACTTCTTGGCAGTGCTACCGGAAATGACTTTGATCGAAGAGCTGGAGAAACTAGCGACGTGATTATGGTTGTGACTACTGCGACCGTTCGCTCAGGCTCGACCAGAATTTTGCGAAGTTTGGGAACGATATTATTTAATATGGCGGTGATATCGTCAGGCGCCGGCTCGATCTCCGATGGCCGCCTGTCACCCATCGTTGAAGCATCTGGGAGAATACCAGCCGCTGGCCGAAGAGTGAAGACAGATGACAGGATGCGGATAAAAATATCCTAAACAATTGACGTGAGCAGTCATATCAGAGGAGTGTTCATAAAGGGGAGGCACATACCCCAAGTTCCTTGCGCATTTTCTTTTGTTCTCCGAAAATAGTATTATCGACCTTTTCGCCAATAATGGCTGTAAAGTGCAACAATAAAGGTATTGTCTGTCGATGTGGGAATGGGTTCTTCAGAACATCCGACAAGAAAAGAAGGCAGTCAGTCCAGATCTCCTCCATAGCATCGTCTTCGAGTGACTTGACATAGTCGACCAAGAACGCCGCGACGTCCAGATCAGTCAACTCCGAGGTTAACGACGATCTTCGGCTCTGTTCTAGCGCCGCGGCATTAGTCCTACTAAAAATGCTGTTGAAGATGGCACCAATCGTATGCTTGGGCCTTGAAGCGTCCAAGACGTTGATGAGCTTAAATATTGCGTTGTTCTTCCCCAGGGGCTTGATTTTCCACATCTCGATGAAAGTTTCCAAGCATTCCAGGGTTTCCACCTGGTACAGATGTTCCAGGATACGTCTAGCTCTCGCTCTCAATCTAGAGGAAGTATACCCGTATGAGGCGGAACAGCTGTCCTCGCTGGTGAACTTGGAGCTAAGGTCGCCCCACGACCAGATCGAGAAGCATATCCGCACTGTATCTTGGAAACATAGGAGCACAGTCAATCTGTTGTTCGCTTTGACATTTTTCACTATTGCCGTCTCGTTGGTGAACACGTTGGACACCATGTTGCCAAAGAAACTCGTATTCTCATGGGGCGTCTTGGGAATCGCTGATCGGACTTCGGCTACCATGATCTGGTCATGCGCGGCTGCTATGAGATGCTCGAGGCCGTTAAGCATCGCCACCAGCGTAGTCTCGGGAGTATTAATCGGTGCACCTAGTTCCTGGAACTGGTTTTTGAGCAGTTCAAAGGTCTGTCGGATCTGCTTGCACATACATTCGACGAGCGGTAAGAGAATCTGAAATATAACTGGTGATAAGAATGGCAGGCACTCTGTCAGAAAGTTGATCCAGCTATCGAGGACAGGTCTCGTGCTGTCGGAAGAGAGTCCCTCGATAAGGACGTGGATAAGTTCATGAGGAGGATTTGGCTGCGCCATTGCCATCTCTTTTTCCAGTTCTGCAGTATTCGAAAGTCTCAAACTTCCTTTGCTATCTCTTGAAGGAGGTGGTTTCAATTGAGCTGAAAGTAAAGAAAGTTGAGAATCCGATCGTCGAAGGCTCAGTTTAAGAGAGGCAAACAGAACATCCAGGATAGCCACTTGAACGAAAGTATCACCCGCTTTCAAAGAGTCATCAAGGCGCTTTGTAAGCTTCAGTTCCAGCTCCAAATCTGCCAGGGCGGTAGAATAAGGGCTCAAAAGCAGTTGATGGAGAACAGCTAGGGCCGCTCGGTGTAGGCGAGCCACTGATCTAACCAGAGATTCGTTGGCAGATTCTCCTGGGAATTTCGTCACGACGAAATAAGACAGTTCTGCGAAGACCATTTGTAGGGTGATCGTTTCTTCCGTGATGGCTAAATGGCTAATTAATATAGACTTCTTCGGAACTCGAACCATAGGGAGCTTACCATCATCAAGGTATTCATGTAGCCAAGCAAAGCTCGCAAGATGGTCTTCTGCAATAGATGCTAAAACAGCCTCTGTCGCGTACCGTAACACATTGTTGAGTGTTTGGAAATAATAGATACACATTTCAATGTCTGTGTCATCTGTGATATCTTGATCTTTGGCTGCGATCTTGGCACTATTGGGCAGCGGCAGCCCAATGAATGGGAATTGCAGAATCTTCGATAGGATAATATCGAACAAGCTTTTGAAAATCAGCAACATTTCGTCGAAGAAAAGTTTGAATAACCCAGCTTACCGGTCTGTTGATGCTAGATTCTGTAGCCACCCTCGACTCTGTACATTTCTCTCCTCATCGTTCTCATTAAGCGCGTCTAACAGGAGGAATAGTGGTCGCGAGAGGACCATTTTGTAATCTGGGAAGTGACTGCTATGACTCCAGAGGACCGCATAACGTCGGCCAGGCTCGGCGGAGGTGTGAACCCCCGACTCGACCATCAGGCTGCAGATAGCAGCCTCTATCCTACGGTCCTTAAAGGATGCCTGTAAACCCCAGATAGCTCGCGTTGCCTCGACATGGTGTCGTGGTGTATCTGGCGACAGCTCTGCCCAAAGAGCGGTTACAAAAGGAATGGCAAGGCTTTTAGTCGCCGATGCTGTACTATATCCCTTTTCTATCAAAGTTGCCAGCAGGTCTGCAGCACTGGCGATGCTTCCAAAGCTGGCTTTAGGATTCTTCAGGATTATATGGATGCTTTCAAGCAGAGCATGAGGGTGGAAGGTACTATCGAACGAGATCTTGCTCAAGACTTTGACCAGAAATCTAGACGCCGACGGTATATTTGCCTCGTTGCTTTTCAGAGCTTCAGCAGTCAGGTCTGCAAACTGATGTAGAATAAGATGTCCACATAATTTCGTTGAGAACGGCGGGAATGCTGTTTTCTTCTTCGAGTCCAGAGAAAAGAAGCGAGCAACCCGACTTAAGATTGAATCGGCGTCTAGGTCGACGTCGCACTCGTCCTTCACCATTGTCGAGGTGAAGGCCCTTTCAGGTATCAAATCAATGAGGTCGCTAGCGACGCCCCATATAACTTTGTTTCCCTTTGCTGCTGGGTTGTCTGTCCTTTTTGCCTCTGCGATTATCGAAAGTAAAACTAATGGCGCGTATATGATGACCATTTCTTCTTCTTGGACATTGAATGTTTTCAGAACGTATCGTGCCACATGTAGCCTCTCAAAGGCTTCATCTGGCTTTAATAAAGGATAGTACTTTGAGCCTAGCGATGTAAGAAGCATTTCCACTAGCTCAGACCATACCAACCCGGGTTCAACTCCATCGAAAAACTGAGCAGCTGACCGTAATACCTCTTGGTATTTCTCTGGAGAAGGTGCTAATTTTTCGTATTGCTGTGCTGACTGCATGGCGGGGAAGAACAACTTGGGAATGACAGAGCCGCCGATTTCCCAGCGATCCATCAAAGATAATAAGATCCGGTACGGTCTCGCCATCTCGACCGGGTCGGACTTCTGTAATAGTATCCTCTCCGAGAGCCCCTGACACAGACTGTCAAGCCCGTTCAGGCTGAAGTACGAATTTTCGTCGGCCATGGTGCTGATAGGAGACGAGGCAGCATCTGACTGGTCTGGGCCTAATAACCAAACCCATAGCCTTCTATTCAACGACATATCGCGTCGAAGGACGACAGTGCAAGCTGAAACCAAAAGCTTCTCGCGGTCTTTAGCTGTGACCAATCTAACATCACAAGGGGTCAATTTCGGATCCAGCTGAAAGAAGAGGCGTTGAGGCTTACTTTTGCAGTATAGGAGAAGACAGTGGCAGGTTTTGAACCAAGACGTCCAGGAATCCGCGCTGCACCAGCAGTTGGTCATCTAAGAGACCAGTTGAGAAACACCTGATCAGGAGCCCGGGCTCGGGAGTCACCAGCGGCGATGTAAGGGCGTCTTCCGACCCCAAGTTGGGCATCTTTCTCGATAAATACGCCAGAGCGCCCTGTCTCCTTCCCGGAGATGACATTGAAGCCAACAGAAAGCATTGCCAGAAGTATGCATCCTCGTCGATATTGGTCCTGACTGATTCCAGTAATGCAAATGTCCTGTCGAAGAACTCACTGCCTTCCTCGTCTATACCCGGCAAAATAGCCAGTATCAGGCTTCGGAGAGCCGGTCTTAAGGATTTCGCAAGAGGGAGATAGTACGTTTCCAGTATCGTGAGGAGGTACGGTCTGACGCTGATAGCGGCGTATGAGAGTAGAGGAGCTAGACCAGGTGTCCATGTTGCAAGATCTCGGGCTAGGCCTTCTTGCTACTCCGACACATCTTAGCCCCCTTCCTCATGATCTAACGGGACCCTCACGGACATACCCCAATTATCGAAAAGACGCTAGAATAGACTTCAAGAGCCTTTTGGTGGACCCCGGACGGCAGTCGCGCATTAAGGCACTGAGCAAGCCGCTTCGAGACGACGGATTTGGCGGGTATGACGGCAAGTGAATGGTTTGCTTGAATTGCCTATCGAGATCAAGTTAGCTGGCGGCTCTGGCAGCGAGACTAGGAAGCGTAGTGGCTATTACTTTGTGCAGTCTACCGAGGAATGAGATGTAGTCGGCCCATTCTTGTATCGTGTTTTCGAAGAGCGCCAGCGCTCGTTCGACGCCCGCCGCGTATTTCTTGAATTGTCTAGGATCTTTCTGTATCAGAGTGTCTACACGCGCAATTAGCAATTTGCATCGCCGACCTTGCCAGTTCAAGCCTTGAAGGTGCAGGGTACCTTCATACCGTCGTACTCATTCGTCCATCTCGGAGCTGGCGACGACCGGCCCGAGCTCACCGGCGACACATCCGGCCGCCCTGGCTCCAACGACATTCCGGTTCCGAATCGCCCAGGGACTCGATCGACAGTCGTACGATGCTGGAATGCGAGATATTGGGGAAGCAGTGGTTTCGATAAGATCAGACGGTGGGGCAGCGCGTCCTGAGTTCGCGAGTCGGTTGCAGCGTGGAGGACACGAATCAGCAGGCGTGCCGCGTTCGAGCTGCCAAGCCCGTCCATCTCGCATGATATCACTGGCGCCAATCACCGGCCTTCTCCTCGCCGCCGCCTGTCGCGCGATCAGGCACATCTCCACAACTTCACGGACGCTTACACCGCCAGTGCGGCGCGGTTCCAGGCAGACTACAAAACTCTCCATGCCCTGAGGTTGTGCTTTTGTAGAGCCCCTCGTGAAGCGGACGAGCATTCCTGTGCAACCATGACGAGTCGGCGCGATGGATCTCTACTCCAAGACCATCGACATGGTCGTTGCACCACTCAAAGACATTTCCGATAGTGTGAACTCCACCATCGCAAACTCGGCAGAGCGGACCTGGAAACTGGTCAAAGGAGGAACCGGCGAGGCTTCTCAGCCGACAGAAGAGGGGTCGTCGAGTGGAGCTGCAGCTGCAGGAGCCATGGACACGCCAGCAGAGAGTACAGCGCATACAACCGTCGACACATCTGTAGACACGTCCGACACCCAGCAGCCAGCAGGGAGCATGTCTGCCGAAACCGAAGACCACCAGAGAGCCAGCCCTTCCGAGACTTCAGACGAAACTCTACAGCCTCAGCCCGACCACGAGGCCGCCGCTCCGATCCCTAGCGGTGAGCCGACAGCCACCGATCCAGAACTGGACGTCACAGAAGATCAGGACCAAGAGGATCCCTTGACGCCACGTCCGTCGACCCCGGCTCGACCGCCCGAGATTATAACAAGCCCCAGTCGTGGGGCTATCCAAATCACAGAAGACTACTTCACAAGACCTACGTCCAGAGGTGACTTGTCGAATGCCAGCACGCTGAGAGCAACGGACATAGGAGCCATGATATCCGGCTCATGTCCTGTCACACCCTCGCTGGAACGACTTCAGAGCAAACCAACTACCGCCCTATCCTTATCCCAGGTCCATGCCAACAGCGCGGTCGGCTCCTCTGGCGCAAGCATTATCGTTCCCTACACCGAGTCAAGCAGCATACGAAGCCTAGTCCCTACGATCGACTCTGGGGATAACGATGTTGCCGGAATGCTAGGCGAAATCTTGAACGAGGACGCCACCGCATTTGCACCCGGGTACGGCCAAACATGGGCCTTGTCAAAGCAGATGGAAGAGGAGGAAGAGCTGGTCGAAGACTCTGAGGAGGAATGGGACGAAAGTGATAACGACGAAGATCTTTCAGAGAACGAGAGGATCGAGAAATGGAGGTGTCGAAAAAAGCACTTTTTTATCCTCTCCTCAGCGGGAAAACCCGTTTACAGCCGCTACGGAGACGAGGCGATTGTATCTCAGTTCATGGGTGTCATACAAACTATAATATCCTTCTTTCAGGAAGGAAAGGATCCACTTCGTTCATTCACCGCTGGCAGACACAAGTTTACCATCCTTCAAGAAGGTCATTTGTATCTTTGTGGCGTTTCTTCCCTGGGAGAAACTGACTCTCAGCTTCGAACGCAGTTGGACATGCTTTATACGCAGGTATTATCCACACTAACCCTCACAACAGTTACCAAGGTCTTCAGCGAGCGAGAGAACTTTGATCTGCGCCGCTTACTCGGCGGTACAGAGGTCTTCCTCGACGCCCTCTCCGACGCGATGGCACGAGGCGAGCCTAACATCCTCCTCGGTTCGCTTGAATGCGTTAAGATGCGGAAGCATGTCCGAGAGAAGATCAACAATATCTTGCTGAAATGCCGAACGAGTAATCTCCTCTACGGACTGATTATCGCGGATGGCCGCCTTGTATCCGTCATCCGGCCTAAACGCCATTCTCTACATCCGCCGGACCTCCAACTTTTCATATCCATGCTCTTCAGCGCCAGTACTTTCAAAGGCGGCGGGGAGCATTGGACCCCGATCTGCCTCCCCAAATTCAACGCCAAAGGTTTTCTGCACGCGTACATCTGCTTTTTCCAGCCAGAAATCGCACTGGTTCTCATCTCGCCCACGCGAGAATCTTTTTTCGAAATGAAGGCTATCAAAGATAATATTATTGAGCAGCTAGACCAGGCGGCGAGCATCCCCATTATTGAAGGCGCCGTTAAGCGGGGCAGGTACCTTGCCTCAGATCTCATCGATGGGACAGTAATCCAGCACTTCCTGTACAAGTCGAAAGCAAACGTGCAGTTTACAATGCCTTCTTTCGACCCCCACTTTTCCACCCCGCACGCCCGCAGAAGGTAATCCGATCTCCCTCGTAAACTCTAGATTGTCCCTGCTAACCTAGCATCAACACCGCAGGTTGATGGTTCTCTATCAACGCCTCCATGCAGCCGTGCACGCCAGAGGTGCTCACCTCAAGGTGCATCACAGCATCCGCCGGCGATCCGTGTCTTTAGCGTGGGTGACGCCGACTTTTGAGCTATATTGCGTAGCCGGTGCGGGTACGCCGCGGAACGTGCTTGCGAAGCACGCCAACGCGATAGTCGGCTGGGTGAAGAGGGAGGAGGAACGATTATTCATCGTCGGTGGCGCGGTATGTACATTTTGAGAGTAAGCGGATGCGCCTGACGAGTAATCGACGTTTCTAACCGCTATTTAGACCTTTTGATCGGATTGATGGCAGGGTACGTGTCGATGTGGATGGAATTCGTTCGTGTGATTTCTCTTACTATCTAGGAGAGGGAGGGAAGGGACAATGCCACGGTCTTTTGCGCACCACGACACATCTTGGAAGATGGTTTATATTCGGGCAACGACGCGAGCAAATCGAATACCCGTGCGTATGGTCATGGCACGGAGTTAGGGCAATGATTTGAGATTGTAATGTTGTTATTCGACCGCGAACAGCCAAATGCATAGGACTTGTTTTGTCGAAACGCATATCCATTGTGACTACTTGTAGCCGTACACGCGATTTTAGGCCAGTCAGACATAGCTGCTGCCGATCTCAGCGGTTAATGGATTAATCATGGCACGCTTGCCGTAATGGGCATTTATTCGCTTGTAGCCTACACTCGACACAACCCAGAAGAGGTACTACAGATGTTGCAAATTTACCGCACCTCGAATCACTTATCGTAATGGGCATTCTCACCGTCCTCTACGAGTCGACAGGACGGTATACTATATATTGCTTGAATGCTGATAAATGAATTTTTGAGAAAGTTCGCTACTAGACAAGCGGAGGATCAAAACGACAGGGACACGAAGAATGGAAGAAAGAAAGAAAAATAAGTTACAAAGAAGGGGGATCGAGGGCCGAAAAAATGAACTCATGCAGTATGAGATCCAAGGTGAATAGAAGTGAAGTGAAACAAGAGGAAACCACCGCGTCAAGATCTAACTATTTATCTAATCTGTACAAAAGTCTGTCCGCCGATTGATACCCTTCTGAGAACAAACAGAAACTATGAAAACAAGGGTATCCATATCCACTTAACCTCACCAGTCCAAAGAAGCGGGGACCTGCACGAACGTACACGCTCTCGCATATTCCCATGAAACGTAAAGCAATAACAGCCGCCTCAGAATTGAAGTAGAATGCTGTGAAAGATAAAAGCAACTAGTACTGCCGACGCCGGTGCCGGTACAAGGTCGTAGGATCGGGTGCAGCCCACCTCTTGTGCTTGGTGGTCTTTTTTGTGCAAGTCGTGGTTGGCTTGGGCTTGCTCTTCGTGCAGGTCGTGCTGGGCTTCCCGCCCTTTGGAGCCGGGGGTGGGTGGTTTTGCGGCTTGTTGGTGACACCCTTGGCGGCGGGCTTCGCAGGCTCGGGCTTCTTTTCATCCTTCTTTGGAGGAGGTGGAGGTGGCTTCTTATCGTCTTTCTTAGGAGGCGGTTTCTTGTCATCCTTTTTGGGTGGCTCGGGTTTCTTCGGTGGCTCTGGCTTCTTCTCGTCCTTCTTCGGGGGTGGCGCAGGCTTCTTATCATCCTTCTTAGGTGGCTCTTGCTTCTTGGCTTCCGGCTTCTTGGGGGGCTCTGGTTTCTTCTCATCTTTCTTTGGTGGTGGCGCAGGCTTCTTCTCGTCTTTCTTGGGTGGTTCGGGCTTCTTTGGGGGCTCTTGTTTCTTAGGTTCAGGCTTCTTTTCGTCTTTCTTTGGCGGGGGCCCAGGTTTCTTCTCGTCCTTCTTGGGCGGTTCTTGTTTCTTAGCTTCCGGCTTCTTTGGTGGCTCGGGCTTCTTCTCGTCCTTCTTTGGTGGAGGTGGAGGTGGTTTCTTCTCATCCTTCTTAGGAGGCTCGGGCTTCTTGGGGGGCTCGGGCTTCTTGGGAGGCTCAGGCTTCTTCTCATCTTTCTTGGGAGGTTCAGGCTTCTTAGGAGGTTCGGGCTTCTTTTCGTCCTTCTTCGGAGGCTCGGGCTTCTTCACGACACCAGCAGGCGCAGGACCCGGCTTAGGTGTCCCCTGCGGCTTGCCCGTGGAATGCGCGAATACAGCCGCCATGTTATCCGCATGTGTCACAGTCGCCATGTGCACATTCTTGATGCCCGCGATCATGGGTGGGACCTCAACTCCAGGAGCGGGAGGCTTGCCATCCGCAGGCTTGGGAGGCGCGGGTCCAGCGCCGTTGGGGCACATGGGGACGAACGCGGCCTTTAGGTCCGTTGCGGTCTCCTTGCTGCGGTCCAAGCATGCGTGTAGCTGGGTCTCGCACTCCTTCTTCTTGTTTCCGTCCTTGCCCTTATCCGCATGTTTCTCGATACAGAGGTTTGATTGTTCCTTGCAGGCGGTGGTGCAGGCTTCGGAGAGCTGCTGGATCGTGCAGTGGAAGTCTACGCGGCATTTGGAGCCGGGGTACGCGTAGACCTTGATGTGGTTGGCGAGGTAGCCGACGACGGGGGCCTTGTGGCCACCGACGGCAGGCTTCTTGTCGCAGGGGCAGAGAGATTTTGCGGTGCCGCGAGAGGGAGCGGGAGGACCGCCAGCTGGAGCTGGAGGGGGTGGAGCGGGAGCGCCGGGCTTGCCCTTGGTGGCTGGTGAACCTGGGGCTGCGGATGAAGCAGGTGCGCCGGGCTTGCCTTTCGCAGCTGGTGCACCAGGAGCAGCGGAGGACGCAGGCGCACCGGGCTTACCCTTCGCAGCCGGTGCACCAGGAGCAGCAGATGATGCAGGCGGACCGGGCTTGCCTTTCGCACCTGGGGCGCCTGGTGCAGCGGATGAAGCAGGCGCGCCCGGCTTGCCTTTCGCGCCTGGTGCGCCTGGTGCTGCAGAAGATGCGGGTGTACCTGGCTTGCCTTTCGCAGCTGGTGCACCCGGAGCAGCAGATGATGCAGGTGCACCGGGCTTGCCCTTCGCGGCAGCCGCACCAGGGGCAGCAGAGGATGCTGGTGCGCCGGATGAGGTTGCAGGTGCACCTGACGAGCCTGAGGGCTTGCTACCGTTGTTGGCACCCTTCGCCGCGATAGCGATGGCAGGGCCGGAGGAACCGCCAGTGGTCGTGGCTGCGGCGCTTGAGGGAGTGCCGCTTCCGCCTTTGTCCTTCTTATCGTCACCAGAGCTGGAGCCGGTATCTTTATCCTTTTCATCGGAGCTCGAGCCACTGTCCTTGTCCTTTTCGTCAGAGCCGGAGCCATTGTCCTTGTCCTTCTTGTCGCTGGAGCCAGCGGCGCCAGCAGCCTTGGCTGCAGGTGCAGCGGAGCTGGATGGAGCTGCGGAAGATGATTCTGGTTCCTTGTCTTCCTTGTCTTCCTTTCCTTCGTCACTACCGGACGCGGCAGGCGAACCCTTGCCGCCAGAGCCACCTACAACGGCCTTTGCAGCGGGTGCAGCAGGTGCGGCAGCAGAGCTGGATGGAGCAGCCGAGGAGGATGAGTCTTTGTCTTCCTTATCCTCGTCATCACCAGAAGATTTGCTAGCGGCGGAACCGCCAGAGCCAGTAGCATTTGCACCTGCGGCACTCGTAGCAGCGCTGGTAGTCTTGCCACTAGAAGATGAATCCTCGTCTCCTTCGTCGCTAGAGCCACCGGAGGAACCGGCGGCCTTTGCGCCAGCGGCAGCAGTAGAAGTGGGGGAAGCACCAGACTTAGCGGCACCAGAAGAAGTGTCCTCGTCCTTGTCGTCGGAGCCACTGGAGGTACCGCTGCCTTCAGATCCAGCAGCAGCCGCACCGGTAGCCTTTGCTGTACCACTCGAGGTTTTGTCTTCATCGTCGTCGCTGCCGCTGGAGGTAGGGGTAGCACCGGCAGCCTTCGCACCAGCCGCAGTCGTACCCGAGCCTGTAGCCTTTGCCGCACCAGATGATTCTTCTTCGTCATCAGTAGGCTCTTTTTCGTCATCTTTGCTGCTGGCACGACTAGGATTGGCGCCAGAAGCAGACGAAGCGGTGACGGCAGCCGCGGGACCTTTAGACGGCGTGCTTTCCTCATCTTTATCATTGTCCGTTCCGCCAGATGAAGACCCTTTGCCGCCTGCAGCACCTGCGGGAGCGACCATACCGGGTCCAGAGCCAGGACCTTTGCAGCCACCCGCGATCAACGACTTGTAGGCGAAAGCCATGTCCTGCTCCTCGTTGGCGTCTTGGCACGCGACCATCTGCTTGTTGCACAACCACTTCATCCTCCTGGGCGAGACGCTGATGGATTTCCCCTTGACGGTCCGAACGACGGGGTGCTTCGCGACTACGGCCACGCATTTCTTGTGCTGCTCGATACACGCGTTCCAGCACGCGTACTGTAGCTCCTTGGCGGTGCACTGGTAGTCCTTCCGGCATTGGCTCCCCTCCGGGACGGCGAGCTTGATCCCAGTTTTGCAAGCGGAGACGCGCAATGCTCGGATGCCGCCGAGCGGGAAAGACATAGCGGCCCAGTGATCCGGTGTGCGCATGTAGTCGTTTGAGGGGTGTAAGCAAAGATCGGTCAGGTCGATTTTTGAGTCGCCGCTGCCGCTGCCGTTGGTCCCAGGACTGTTATCTTGCGGTTTGATGCCGCTTCCGGCTGTCGCTGCGGCTGCCCCGGATTTCGTCTTGGTGCATGTCGTCGACGAGGATGCCGGCATGGCGAGGACCTCTGGGGTCGCCCTGTGGACATTCAATCGATGCATCAGCGGCGTAATTCACACGGCGCATACCTTTACGCTCGGGTTCGCACGTATACATACCCCAAGAGCAAGAGCGAGGCAACAGCGATATCGAGCCTCATCTTTGCGATATCGCGGCGTCCGCGCGTTCAACCAATCACAGTTGTATAAATGAAAAGGTCGCAGCGAAAACACTATCTGAAATTCGTGAGGGAAGGGAAACAACCAATTCTAGCTTATCGGGTGAATGTATGAATGAATGGTAGGTATCAAAAATCAAAATGAAAGTCGTAGTTATCCGCACAGCTGCTCTTCCAAAGGAGCGATAAGAGCAAGCTTCAACTTCAAACCCAAGTGAATGTCATGAATCGATATCGTATCGTGTGCACCTCGCCGTCACAAACCCTCCTCCGCAAAAACAAAGAGAGCGTGTATGGAATACTTACCCAGCAAAACAGCTCGCACTCCCACGGCTATAGCTCTCTTCATATACACCCCTATCGGGTCCCGTCCCCGCTAGCAGTACACCCGCTCAGCAAAAGGGTCTGCGACCGCCCTCGCGTCCGGCTGCCGGCACGCACAGCTCGCCATCCCGTTTGGGAGACCACCACGCGAGAGCACCGATGGGCTACCAAGATCAGAAACAGGAACAGGAGCAGCGTCTCCGCAGCCCGGCTGCGCATGTCGAGTGGTCCGCATGCGTATGCTCCGCGCGGGCTGCCCGCTAAAGTGGTGGCCCTGTGCGTTGCGCAGCCGAAAAAGACACACAGCGCAGTCGGCCGCCTGGGCAAGCCAATGAAACGGTGCCGAGAGCACTGGCCGGTTCGGCTAGCCCGCCGGTTCCGGGAGGTCGCCATGCAGGCCGCCGTTACGAGCTGTGGCCACATCGATGCTCGTCTGCTGGGGGCCCGCCGCTTTGAGAGCCAGGGTTCGGGGCAGATAGCCGCCGTCGGAACCAGATGCTGCCGCTCGGGGCTGTCTAGCCAGCTTGGGCGCAGGTGCGGCCTCCAGCTCGTTGGTGAGAACAATCGATTGTCCATCGAATGCGGTCGCTTCGATGGATCTTGGTGGCGTGTCGTGTGTGAGGACTATCACATCGTGGTGATGTTGATAGTGTCGCGTCATATCGCATCGAGATCTGGCTGCCAGTGTTGCCATCTGTCATTCGCCAGTCGAGTCATGCATCGGCGTTTCGTTCGTGGTTTAACGCTATCGGATTGCTGGCCGACTGCGCATTGAAGCTTCGGCATCTGGATAGGGGTCTCGGTCCCATCGCCGTCGAATCGGCCAGGCGTCCAATCGAGAGCATGCACCGTTTTCCGTCCATTGCGAGAAGCTATCGTGTGCCGGCCGTGAGACGACGTCGCAGATTGATGATGGCTACAGCGAGAGTCCTCGCACGCCAAAAGTCTTGGAAGACGCCCGCCGAGACCCCCCGAATATATATCCTGCCGCGAAGACGGTGCCGAAGTGCCGCGTCGCCTGCCGCTGCCACCGCCCGGCAGCCGAACAGGCAGCGCTTTACGAGCTAGCCAGTCGACTCCAGTTGCGATAACGGCATCGTCCAGTCACAGTCCCGCGACTCGAATAGGCGTGTGAAAATTCTCCGCCATGGCCGCTCGTCTACCAGGTTCGACGTCGCGCAGCTGATGGCTAAAATTTACAGTACTAGAATATCATGTCATCGATATATATTGAGCGTGCGCGTACGGCCGCGGCTTCACCGAATATATATCAAAAAGGTCGAAATGACCCAGCTCGGTCCACTAGTCGGCTATAAATCACAACGCCACCAGGTAATATGCGGATACTTACCTATACACGGTTTAATCTGCTCCATATGAGTTAAATTTATGATATACTGTAATATAATGACAACCGCGTGAAGCAAACATACATCTCATCTACTGGAAAGATATTGCGGGTGGTATCAGTATACCTAGATGGAGTGTCGGCTATTCTACTAGAGCACTAGCACTGGTAAATTCGAATTTGGTGGACGTTCTCATGTCCATTCTTGTTCCATTTGTGCAAGTTTTTCACTAACGTCGAACCCTGCCTTAACTGTATATGACTCTGTATTCAGGTACTCACTATCCTCTCCTTACGAGCCTGTATATTGGGAATGAGACGTAAGACCCCCTTAAGCTATTCAACGGTAGGCACACTACGTAAAAAATGCACAGGACCTGCGTGACTAGCCTTGAATTTATCCGCACCATGCATGCATGAGCTTCTATCTACGTACGTACACGCATGCTCCAGCAGCTATACAGCCATCTTCCATACGAAAGATGACACCAAATCTACCACCGCTACGCGTCCAACGTCGTCCCCACGTTCTGGAACTCGCCCTTCTCCAGCTTCTGCTTCCAGAATATCGGATTCGTATCCTAGTAGCCACCCACATACCGTCAGCACCCCAACACCACACAATGATACAATATAAAAGAGATAGAGATATAGAAAGAGAGGAAAGGGGAGAGGGGGGAAAACATACGTTGAACCCATGCTGGACCCACCCGTCCTCTTGGATGTGATACAAATTGATATAACCACCCGAATAAGCATCCCTGTGCGTCGCAGCAAGAATACTCCGCCGCGCGAGCTCCAGCGCCTCCTCGTCCGTCAAGTCAAAATGATACCCGCGGTCCAGCACGCCGTACGCGAAAGTCGCGCCGGAGCCAACGCAGAAGAGGTTGCCCTCGACGCGGTTGCCGTCGCTGTCAACGTAGTACAGGCCGAAGACGCCGCCGTGGCCGACGCCCGTTAGCATTGTGCCCATTGAGAGGCCCATGCCCTTGTACGAGTAGACGAGCTGCGTATATTCACGTGATACTATCAGCCTCTGATCTGGGTTTTGGGGAAGAGTTTATATTATGGGCGTACGTTTGCAAGAATCTTGCTGGCGGCGGCGACGGAGATGAGCCGCTTGTGTCGGAGCTGGTGCAGCCGGCACTCCATGCCCAGATACGTGAGCCAGTACTGGCAGTCCTATATCCTCACTCCATCAGTATATCTCCACCGTGGACATCCTGCCGCCAGTCTGTCCGTCCACATACCGCAGCACCACCAGCCATCGTCCCGAGCAGATAGGGACTAGATTACAGTTAGCATATTATTCATAACGCGTAAACACCAGTCCCACTCCAGCAAACGTGGGATGAAGGAATGAAAAGATGGGGGAAGACACACTTAATCTCGATAACCTTCTTCACGGTCTGCGACGCAATCCACGACCCCTGCGTCGCCCGCGAATCCGTACAGACGATAACCCCGCCACGGAACTTGAACGCCAACGTCGTCGTGCCGTGCTTCAATTTGATAGGTGCGGAGGGGTTAGCATGGTCGTCTGTCATCGCGCGCAGAAACTTGGCCGGCTACCATTCCACAAAATCACATTAGCCGCCAATCTCTCATATATATAAGATTCACCGTAATCATCAACGTATGCGATATAGCTCGCCCAGCTGGGAAGCTGAGGCTTTGCGTTGCTCTCTGCTCCCATCCCACTTGACCGCGGGAAAACAGCAAGAGGGATAGTAGAGCGATGGTGAAACGGATAGTAACGCACCTGGTCGACGGGCGGAAGCGTGAACGAAACGCTCTGCGGCAGGTGACTGCCAACTTCATCGTCATCCTCCTCCGCAACATCGAACTCCGGCTCCGCCGCATATTTGGACACGAGAGCGTCCATCGTGCAGCGTGTGTAT
Source organism: Drechslerella dactyloides (assembly GCA_020064725.1). Taxonomy (NCBI): domain Eukaryota; kingdom Fungi; phylum Ascomycota; class Orbiliomycetes; order Orbiliales; family Orbiliaceae; genus Drechslerella; species Drechslerella dactyloides. The sequence goes on from JAGTWJ010000017.1 coordinate 2,806,007, forward strand.
ATCGACGTGGGACAGGCTATAGACGCGGGATAGCTTCCAATGTATTCGACGGGCCTCGAATGGATGGACGGTGGGGATGTCGGTCGGTCGGTTGTTTCGTGTCGTAATGTCGTGTCGTTCGTGTCGTGGGGTGGTGGGAGCTCTGGCGGGTACGTTTGATAAGAGGGTTGGGTAGAGCTACGCGGCCAGCTTTCGTAACCGCGGAGAGCTTGCCGCTAGCCGCATTTGGACGCCGCCGAAATGCAACGGGCTCAACGCACACCGCAACACCTGTGACAATTTCCTGAAATGTGCAAAGCAGTAGGGTACATGACTATTATCACAAGGCCAGGCCAAGGGCATTTTAGACAAAATGGGGCGGTTGACTAATTAAGTAGGATAGATTGCAGATGGAGAGACTATAGAATGGTATTTATGCTAACTAGCTATGATGATAGAAGACTGAAAAAACTACGTTACATGACATATCCGTGTATACCCATTACAAAAATCATACCAAGATCGAGAGAAAATCGAATGTCGAATCCACCACTCAGCGTACAACCACTCGTGTACCCGTCCCATCAGATAGATAACCCAACGTGCTCTGGGTAAAGCTCCTTGCATCCTCCTATCCCGCGGTCTTCGTCGTACGACCCGGAATGTAACCGTATTCTATCGTCGAAATCCACCCAGCCACCTCGTTCGTCTCCATGCACCTGATCAGCCTCGCCTGCATGATGCACGCACGCACCTCACCCGCAGCGCATGCATACGTCTCCGCCCGATCGATACTCACGCCACAAACGCACTATGAGATGACATCCGTCGGACTATTTAATCGTATACCTAACAAGGCACATAAGCCCCCGTGCCCCACAGCAACAAAAAAAAATGCACAGCAAACCCCGCAAAGGGAGCGCCTGAGAAGGTAAAAAGGCGAAGAGCAAAAAGAAAAAGAAATCTCACAAACAAGAGAGGAGCACTCTACCGCCGCATCGACAAGCGATTCTTCTTGCCCTTGCCGAACTTCGCAACACCTTGCTCGTCCGACGCGCCCGCCGGCCAGTCTTCTCCCCGTGCCACGCCGTCGTATCCGTATCCCATCTTGAAGCCGAGGCCGTTGCGCAGATGCCGCTTCGACGAGTTCTTGCCGCCGCATCGCCGTCGGAGGAAGCTGAAGAGGAAGAACGCCAGGATGGCAAAGAGGATGCCCGAGGCGATCGCGATGCCGACGCCCTGTCCGACGGACAGCGATTTGTGTGCGATTGTCGGAAGCGCGGCGTTTGTGATGGTCGTGTTGGCGGTCGCCGAGGCGTCGATGACCGTGGTGGTGGTTTTGGAGGCGTCCGTGGTCGTCGTGCTGTCCGCGCTGGTGGACGTGGAAGTCTCCGAGGTCGAGGTCGATGTCTCCGAGGACGACGAGGACGACGAAGACGACGAGCTCGACGATGAAGAGGAAGAAGAGGAAGAAGAGCTAGACGACGATGAGCTGGTGCTGGACTCAGATGAGGAGCTGGAGCTGCGGGAGGACAGCTTGCTGGCGAGGAAGGAGGAGAGATCGAACTTGGAGCTAGAGCGCGTGGACGTGACGAACGTCGTACTGCGGTAGCGATCTCGTTAGCGGGCCGGAATATTACGAATCAACGAACTATAGTAGCGTCCGCGCGTGCATGCATATATATGCGAGATCCGAGAGTCTAAAATTACACCCGCGAAACGCTACGGTCGCGGTTTCAGATATGGTGAGAACTTACGCTGTAGACTTCATGTCGGTCGACGTGACCATGGACGATGTGTCGGTCGTGGCCGTGGCCGTGCTCTCCGCCGTCGAGGTCGCATCGCTCGTCGTGGCGTCGCTCGTCGTGGCGTCGCTGGTCGTGGCGTCGCTGGTCGTCAGCGCCTCCGAGGTCGCCGTTGATTCAGGCGCGGTCGTCGCCTCAGCGGTCGAGGTAGCCTCAGCCGTGGAAGGCTGGTCTGTCGTCGCCGCGTCCGTGGTGGCCGCTTCTGTCGAAGCCGATCCTGCAGAGGAAGAATTCGCACCTTCAGTCGACTGAGTCCCCGCAGAGGAAGTAGCGCCAGGAGCAGAGGTAGCGGCGTCGGTCGAGGGAGGAGCAGGGGTAGATGCGGGGGATGCAGTAACAGTAACAGTAACGGGGGCCTCAGAGCTGGGGAATCGAATGTTACCCAATGCGGAGCTTAGATCGGCGGCTGCTGAGGAGGCCGCGTCGGCGGCGGCGCTCACTGTCGCATCTGGAGGCGCACTCGTCGCTGCATCGGCGGCGGACGACGGTCTAGCGTTAGTTGCAAGTGCCTGGAGGAGAGAGTGGAGGTCTGCGGTCGCGGATATACCCTGGGCATTTGAGGCGGCGTCGGTCCTGTCGGCCGCTGCTGACGGCGCGGGCGCCGAGGCCGAGACTGCGGCGAAGAAATTCAGAAGGCTGCTGAGCGACATTATAGCGTGTATAATGCGTATATGGATACGATTCGATAGTTTTATCGATCGGTGTATAAACCTAGTCGCAGGTCGCTGTGGTCGATATTGATACTATGCGATGCGACAGATATTGTATGGTCTGTGGTATAGTATAAAGTGGATGTATATGATAATGACGAGAGAGATGCTTCGCAAATGGAATATATATGTTTCTCTTCTATCGTAGCGCGTAAGTGTCGTAATGCCCGACCAGTCCGATTATTAAGTATCTTCTTATGATGTCGCAAGTATACTACTACTCGAGGACTGCTTCGTTCGGTCGTTGGGTCGTGATTATATATAAAAGGATGGAATGCTTGCAATGCAATGAGCTAAACTGAAAAACCCAGAAATCGAATCCACCGGGGCCGCCGCCCTTGTTTATATATATCCCCATCCTCGTCGCATCATGCGCGCAGGTCAGGCTGGCACGCACGCTACGTACGCTACGTTGCCCTAGGCCTCGCCGCCATTAATTTTCTAAATCAATCGAATTGGCTCACTCGCAACCTGATCGATTTTGGTTCCGCCGGCGCACGTCCAGCAAAACGACGCGCCGGGTCAATTGAATCCTTCCAGTCAAACGTAACGCCACCGCGCTCATCTTCGTGATCCGGCGATGTGTAGGCGATATCCATGACAACCGTTGCACCGTACGTGTGCCGCACCGTGCGGCGGAGGGTGCAAACCGGCGATACAACAGATGTCCCAGAGCGGAAGCGGAATAATACCGCGCGCTCAATTGGCCGGAACTCTGGAAAGTAGCACGGGTGCCTGCGTTCAGTCGGAGTTCGATCAGGCGGCATTGTATTGTATTGTATTGTAACTAGGGGGGGTGCGATGCCAAAGACCCCGCCCTCCGCTGGCAGCTGTATCGCAGGGCCTAGGGTTCACCAGTAGAATGGTGCTATAGTGATAGTATACTCCGGAGTCGACGGCGGGACAGGCTGCCGGGCGCCATGGAGTTCGGAGCGTTACATCACGTATTTTACAAAGCGAACGGTTGCTGCGGCGCACGAGAAGGGAAATACATACACAACGTACGTTAGTTAACTTCCAGCCTCCCGCGACGTCCGTTGCAATTGATGCTTCATTAGAGAGCATCATTGCAATATCCAGACGATATGATAGGGTAGTGTAATCTACGTGTCGCCCGAGGCGTGCGGCGCCGCAATTGCCACGGGCAAGTGACGGGCGCTTGCAGTGATAACCACTACGGCTCACGTCACCGGGAGCGAGATAGCTTTCCACAATTTCGGTTCGTATGATATGTAGTGTATTATGTGCAGCGGGGGGAGGATGGCAAATGTGAGAATCCTACTATTACGAGAATAGCAATCGGATGTCCGAAGGGGGCCACCCTGTGATAAGGCTAATTGAAACGACGCCATCGCGAGAAGAGTATATTAATATCCAGCATTACCCGATCGGGAGGATACGTCTCGAGACTAGCACTGGAAGATACCGGACAAAGATAGTTGGCGTGGGAATATTTAAATAGTGCACCCGTTTCACGTACCGACAAGACCGCGGGCGCCCGCTGTCCAGCGCGGAGATATCACTCGGATCGCGAACAGTGCTGTGAAATATTCGAAGCTGCAGCCTGGCCGGCCGGGTATCCGGGCAACTGACATGATAGCGGTGGCCATACAAATTACGGCAAGAGGGAAGACGGGGGAAGAAGAAAGAAGGGAGGGAAGGGTAATGAACGGAGCAGCCCGGCGCTTAGCACATAGTCCTTTGTATTATATGTCATCTCCATCAATGCGCCCCGCGGCGTCAACGGAACAATATCGTCGTCAGGGCTGCGTGCACTAGTAGCACCATCTTATCGTATCAATCAGATCAATTCCGTCCCTAATGCAGGAACGGCCTATAAGACTCCCTTATATACCCCGCTGACATAAGCCTGCTGACATAATCGCTGCTGACATAATCATCACTCCAGAGCGTGCAATCTCCAACACCACCGCAAAGCTCACCGCACGCCCTTCGACGTGAACGCCGCAAAAAAAGATGTCGGTCGAGCTGCTGCCCAACACGGCCGCCGGGCGCGGCTCCTCCGGCGGCTCCTCCTGGTACTACTCCTCCGCCCCGCCCGCCCAGTCCGTCTCCGCCCTCCCAAAACCCGACGACCTGCGCGCCCGCAAGGCCAAAACCGCCGCCCTCGCCATCTCCACCGCCTCCTCCTCCGCCATCACCACCGACATCGACACGCCCACCGCCATCCCGCCGTCGGGCTTCCCGCTGTCTTCCGCGTCCACAGCCGCAATGGGCGCCCACGGGCCCGCTGCCGCCCACGTCTACAAACTCGACCCGCAGACCGCGCGCCGCATCGCCGAGCTCGAGAAGGTCAACTGGCGCGACACCTCCATCAAACTCGACCCTTCCTCCTCCTCCTCCTCCGCCGCAGGTCCGTCCACCTCCAGCGATGCGAAGAACCGGCCGAAGAAGCCGAAATCACCAAACGTCCGCCGCATCCTCGCGTCCGCGAAAACCTTCCACAACCACCTCTCCGACGACCTCGCGTCGCAGGAACTCCACACACACCCGCACTCGTCGAAACAGCAGCCGATAGACCCGTCCACCACGCCGCTGGGATACGTCAAATGCGCGGCCGAACCACCGACCAGTACCGCTGAGCGGTGCCGGAGAGCGTTTTGCGAAATCTGCGGGTACTGGGGCTCCGTTGGCTGTCTGCGGTGCGGCGTTAGGCTGTGTTCGGCCGAATGCCAGGTCACCCACCGCGAGGCACGGTGCACGCGGCGGTTTTAACCCGCTGTACGCATATTTCATATCAGCCGGGGAAGTCGAGATGGTATTCACTGTATTATACTAGACGGATTGCGGCGTTTGGTGGTTTTAATGATCCAAGAGAATGAATGAATGGAATGCCATTATATGCTAAACTATCCTGTATTACAATGCAATATATATCATGCTGCTATCATGCATCCATATCTAGTACTCGCCATGCCATCATTCACCCATCGGCTGTCATCCACGCGTGCGATATATAACTAAGTTACCTCCTCTAGATCATATATAATATAGTGTGGCCCCCTATATACCACGACCGACATAACCATCTATAACGATACCGCCAAACAAGAAAAACGTCAAAATGCAAATGCAGATGCAATCACGCTAACAGTCCTGCGTCATGTGAACTCCGGAAACGGCTCGTAGCGGGCGACCTTTGGCCCCGCCCACCGCTCGCCGTACATGTTGACCCGGCTGCCCGCCAGGAACCCGTCGTGCGTCTTCCGCACCATGTCCAGCCACGAGTTCGGCTCCGGATGCTTCGCCCACTGCGTTTCCCCACACCGTTAGCACTAGCCACTTACATGTAACGTCTCGAAAAAGGGCCGATGGGTGGGTGGGTGGATGGATACTGACCTGGTTGTGGATGTGGTACGCATACGCCCCACGGAAAAAGTTCTCCAGCGTCCGGTTCGTCGGCGGGTACGGGTCTCTCTCAAAGTCGTAACCCGGCGCGAACCCCTTGACGGTCTCCCGACTGCTGCTCCCGAACCACCGCTTCACGATCCTCATCGCGGGACTTCGCGCGTTCCTACCGGCCTCGTCACCGCTAACACCCCCCTCGACAGCCGGCATCTGCGGCCCGCTATACCCATGCCAATCATTCGGTATCGCGCCACGCTTGCCCAGGAAGGCTTCACCGTAGTTCACGAGGCAGGGGACGGTACACCGCGTGACGCCGGGCGTGTTGAACTGTCCCCAGATCGGATCGAAGAAGCCGTCTTCGAACATTGTGAACTCGTCGCCGCGGCCGTCCTTGTAGACGAGTCGGCCGATGATGTACGGGTGGAAGTTTATGCCCATCTTCACGGCGCCCTTGAGGAAGTGCTGGGAGAGCGAGGAGTTTGGATGCAGCGACATTATCGCGGTGTTGTAGTCCCATGGCCCGCGCGCCCAACCCCAGCGTTCGGCGAAGCCGTGGTTTGGCGGCAGCAGCAGAGGTCGGAGATCTGTGCACGTACTATTAGCTTGGACACTTCCTTTTAAATACTTATATAAGTAAGTAGATCAAACGTGGTAGGGGACATACCTCTCAAGAGGACGTTATCCATGTCGCAGTAGACGCCGCCTTCGTAGTGCAGCACGACAAACCGCACGGCGTCCGACACGGCAACAGGCAGAAACGTCATCTTCCGCGTCGAAAACTCAAGCCACTCGTTCCCTTCCTCGTCGATATAGGCCCCATCGCCCAGCTTGATGATCTTGCCGTTGCCATCGCCGTCCACCGCCTTCTTCAGCAGCACGCGGCTGGGGAACCGCCACTCCCGCAATTGGATATCGCCGCGCTTCACAAGCGGCAGGAACATGGCGAACTTGGGATCCTCCATCATCTGCGCGACGGCGTCCGGGTTCGCGTCGACGTCGAGCCAGAGCTGCAGCCGCGAGCACGGCAGGTTCTGCGAGTGGAAGTAGCTTTTGATGAACAGCTCGACGCGCCAGGTGCATTTGCCGCTCCACCAGACGTGGTACGGCACGATGGGCCCGTTGCAGACGCCGATGTCCCGTTCCGACGACGGCGAGAATTGCGGGTGGCCGGCCGAGGGGGCCTCGTCGTTGGGGGGGAGATAGTAGTAGTCCGACCGCGCGTTGGTGAGGTATTCCATGCACTCGTACACGTACTTCATCCGCTCGAGCCCGCCTTGCGAGCCCCGACATACCTCCAGCAGTCGGGTAAAGTTGGCGAACGTGTCGGCGTGCGGCCGCGTGCCCATGTATGCGTCGTTCGCGACGACGAGCGAGTCCGGCCGCGCGGCGAAGGCTGCGAGCTCGCCATTCGAAGGGGAGGCTGAGGACGACGACGGCGACGGGGGTGACACGGGCGATTGCAGGTTGCCAGATGGCGGCGGCGGGGGGCTCGTGGAGGTCGGGGAGCCGTAGAGGAGGGTTTGCAGCGTGACGGTGACGAGGATGTAGACGGCTACGGCGACGAGGAGGTTGCGCACCGTCTGCAGGGCGCGGGCCGCGGGCCGCTGCACGTCCTTGTCCTTGTCCATGGTTCCAGATGGCTATACAGCCTCGAGTTCGACGGGGAACGGTATCAATCGAGAGCGGATCGTGTCGTGTCGTGTCGTGTCGTGCGGAATAGGGGACGGAGGGTGGCGATAGAATTTAGCGGTCAGGAGTCGACTCTCGATCCGAGGAGAATTCGCGACGGCGAGCTCACGGAACCAGGTGACAGGGGTGAGCTCAACCGCGCAGAGCAGCCATCGTCGAGATGAATAACTGTCGATGAGAATGCTATACCAAGAAGATGTGAAGGATGAAAACTCTCGCCATGGCCAGCTGGAGATGCAAACGTTTGATAATGGAGCAGGCAGGTCGAGGCTGGCGAGCGTGTGCCTACCGAACCGGGAAACGGCCCTGCGCCCAGCGGACAGCAGCTGAACGCCATCATCTTACGCGGCCCCGAGCGAGCTTGGCGGGATCACAGCGGGCTTCAGCTGCAGCCGCTAGCCCGCAGCCTCGTCTGACGGGTGGAGTCGTCTTAAAACTGTATCACTTATAGGAACCGTCGTCCAGTCACGTAAGGCGTAAGTGAATACGAGCCACGGTGCGGGGCCGCAGCTCTCGGCAGTCTCACGTCAAGACGTCAAAGATGCAATGCGAAGTGCGGAGGGAATAAGGCCGGAATGCCTCCGCGGAAAGCCCCGTCTGCACGCCATATCTAATACGCCGATTCTGTGCATTAGACTATAGCTTCGAGGCTATAGACTAGAATAGTCTCATGATCCAGAATAGCAGCATCTTGTAACTGCGACACCCATATCTACCGACTTTGGGTACAGCGACGTCTGTTTTCCGTCGCGGTTGAGTCGAAGTTCATATCTGAATGGACCCACATATAGCCGCATTTTCGACATCTCCAACATGTCAGAATCACAATCCGGTGACTAATCGATTGGTAAAAGCACTCCGACGTGTAACTTCGACGATATCCCAAGCCGTATACAGCCGCTGCCATCTTGATTCGGTTTACCTGCCGCTGCCCAATTCGGTACTTTGTACTACATGAAAGCATGCAATCGGACGAGAACCATTCCCGGCCGTCTAAACCCCGCCATGGACGAAATCCACGAGAACGACCGGGAACGGATAGCTACACTATCCCCAGATTAGCACATCCTTAGCTAACCGCCCTTTCGAGCTCGAGCGTGATGTCGCACAGGAATCCTGTACCCTGCTTGGCAGTGCGGGGTAACCATGAATAAAGGGAAGCTTATAATAAGAGATCAATGGAAGATCTCGAAGAGCAAGCGTGAACCAAAGTCCCTCTGCTGAACGAATTCCTGTGTGCGTGATATCATAATCCAATACATCGAGTCGCAATGTCGGTGCTGGAAAAGCTTCAGTCTCTCACGATCGGGCAGCCCAAGTACGACAAGTACGAGCTGGGCGACTTCAAACTCCAAAGCAATGCTGTCCTCCCCGACGCGTGGATAGCCTACAAGACATTCGGCTCCCCGGACGCCCCCGCGATCCTGTACCCATCCTGGTACTCCGGCGCCATCGCGGACAACGAATGGCTCATCGGCGAAGACAAGGCCCTGAATCCCAAAAAGTACTACATCATCATCACCGCCCTCTTCGGAAACGGAGAGTCCATCTCCCCGTCGAACTCCAAGGTCTCCCCGTTTCCCGACGTGACGGTGTACGATAACGTGCGCGCGCAACACCAGCTGCTGACACAGAAACTGGGCGTTCGCCATCTCCGCTGCGTCACCGGCTGGTCGATGGGCGCCGCGCAGTCCTACCAATGGGCGACGCAGTACCCGGACTTCATGGACATCTGCGTTCCGTTCTGCGGCTCGGCCAGGACATCGATCCACAACCAGGTCTTCCTGGAAGGCGTGAAATCAGCCCTTCTAGCCGCCAAGGGGTCGTCATCCGCGGGCAGTACCTTCGGCCGGTTGGAGGCCAAGGGCTCCGAGAATCGCACGTGGACAGACGAGGAGCGGAAAGTCGGCCTCAAGGCCTTCGGGCGTGGATACGCCGGCTGGGGTTTCAGCCAGGCCTTCTACCGAGAGAGGCTCCACGAGAAAGCCTACGGCGCAAAGGACCTGGAAGACTTCATGGTCAGCTTTTGGGAAAAGTGGGCGCTGTCGAAGGATCCGGAGAATCTTCTGGTCATGCTGCACACGTGGCAGGCCGGGGACGTCAGCCTCCAAGAGCCGTACAATGGGGATTTTGAGAAAGCGATGGCGAGCATCAAGGCGAAGACGCTGGTATTGCCCAGCAAGACGGATCTGTACTTCCCGTAAGTTGGTCAAGCTTTATATCAGTCTTACAAAGTGCAATTGTGCTCACTGGCTTCTTGTCTATAGGCCCGAGGACTCCGCGTATGAAGTGAAGAGCATGACGCCGGGCGTCGGTGAGCTGGACGTATATCCGTCCATCTGGGGTCATTGGGCTGGCGGGCCACCTGGCAATATGGAAGATGTGGAATGGCTCGACGTAAGGCTCAAGAAGCTGCTTGATACCGCACCTAAGCTCGCGGTATCGACATAACAGCCTTTGTGTCAACGTTCGCTTTTTGTGAGATAGTGCCATATCGCGTCGGCGGCGTTCAAAATGCAACACGCTCTATCAATACCCTATCGCAACTAAAGGTATTAAATTAAAACAGCGATAGAAGATATCTATACGTATAGCTAGGAGCAATTGGCTACTTGCAGGCAAATTGCTTTCCTACACATCCACGATTTCCCCCACCGGGTGACCATTGTGTCCAATCGATATCATGATGATATGAATTGCGGATATATACACAGCCTTCGAGTTTAGCACTATACTTGAGCATTCCACAGCGGAACAGCCGTCACAGCGTACATCTGCTTTCGAAACTCCTTACAAGTCCCCAACTCGCTCGCCTCCAGCGTACCCGCCACCGCGCCAGTACACTCCAGATTATTCCACAACGTAAACCTAAACGCGCCGCTGGGCGCCGTAACCCTCATATCCGCCCACGTCGCATAGATGGGCACGGATACCGGCCAGCGGAAGGCAAAACAGCTCGCGACGCCGTCGTCCGTCGAGACGGATGCGTACTGGGAGCAGGTTTCGCCGCTGCTGGTGGGCGAGCTGCCGCAGGAGGCCGGGTTCGTGCTGTAGCAGGAGGTGTTGCCGAAGAAGAGTTGCCAGGAGGTGTCTTGCGGGATCGTGAGGGTGCTCGGGGTGCTCGATGGGGTGGGGGGTGTGCTGAGGCCTATGTCTGATAATATGAAGCCGTTGTAGACGGCGATGTGCTCCCCTGTGTACATGTATGTAAGCCGTCTGTCAGTAATGGGGTGGTTATGCTGCGGGATTTGATTTAACGATCCTACTGACCGAGGTTTATGGAGGCCGGGATGGGCTGGCCCCAGGTCGGTTTGCAAAGGCACGAGAGTTTGGCTGGTGGCACGATGGTACAGCTGTTGCAACTGCCGCCGTATGCGCCGTTCGCCGCCCACTATCGACATCATCAGTCATCATTATATGCATTACATCAAGGTGGGATGTTTGTAAGCTCACCTCGAGGACGCCTTCGTGGTTGGTGATTCGGTTTTGCAAGTAAACTGAGCTCTGGATTCTTTTCGTCCCGGGATTCGGCAGACAGTCGGCTACCAGCCATCGGCCTTGAAGGCGGATGTTGGTGCACTGGCTGCTGATGCTGGCGTGGACGGCCACAAAGCCCAATCCGGCCCATAGGAGCACCTGAATTGCGAGGCCACGCATTATTGGATATCTACCAGCTGGAACTTAAATGTTGAACTAGCCAGCCTATCAGAGGTAAAAATACAAGAGCTAAGACCAGTGCAAAAGCTTAGCTAAGGAGCATGTAGCAAATATTATGTAGCACCAGGCCTGGTCAACTAGTACAGTGGCATGTAGCCGACCCTTATATATATAATTGTACATAGCACCACCGGCCTTTGAATATATATCTATAAATTGTGTCAGTCATGGATGACTATTGACTTACTAATATACACCTGCAAGCATCGTACGAATGTGAACAGAAGCCGGGGAATCGCGAGGTACTGTTCCGAGCTTTTTATTATAATAAGGTACCGGCAATCTTGATATAACGCGCAAAATACCACGCCTCGCTAGCGGTACCTGGCTGACAAGTGACCGCTGGCTGCAGGCTATTTTGCGGATTGCATTTAGCCTGGACGCGGACGCGGACGCCTTACCAATGAGAATTGCTAAGGCGAGGCTTAAATTCATCTGATATACCGACGACCTGACTCGTTGTATATTAAATATCGGCCGATAAGCGGTTGTTTTCCTGGGACTCTTAGTGAAGTATTCTCGTGACGTATGTGCATGCTGCACATTTCTTGTATCATGCATGCCATCGAGTTTGTACCTAGGTACCTAGGTAGTTGCTGGGAGAAAGTACCTGCAGCTACATAAAGTATAGATATCTCTCTTTTAATAGTCGTATCGGACTTCCGCGTGGAAGTTGCTTACTGCCAAGTTTAGGCACGACTAATGCCGGTGGCTTGGTCGTAATTCAACAGAGAATATTGTTACAACTGATGTATTCGATAGGATAGCATCATAGTATACAGAGCTTATGATTGACCTGCTAATAGCTTATATTACGTCCATACCAAGTATACCTAGTGTTTATGTGTCAGGCCGGCCGATTCCTAGCCATATATAGGGTCGATATACAGTTGCCGTTGCTGTCACTTATGCGCAACCGAGCCACATATATATATAAGTCGATGCGTGCAGTCCAACTAGACCCTTCCCAGAATCTCCCCCTGAATCTTTGTTGCCTCTTTGCCCGTTTTTGCGCCCTCCGTTTTGGCATCCTCGATTTCTCCCTCCAACTTTGTGGATTTCTTCTTAGTGTTCCTATGTTCATTCTCTCTTTCCGTCTTGCTGGCTGCGTCCCTTTTGATTTTCCCCTCCAAGTCAAGTTTCTGCGCCTCCAGTTCCTTTTTCTTATCCCCAGTTGTAGTTTTGATCCGCTCCGCTAGTTGATCCGCCGCCCTTTGGTTCTTGTCAATTCGGTCCTCCAGAGCTGTAATGTTTCTTGCTAATTCATCGATCCTATTTGTGTAGGTTGTATGAGTCTCGTTCATTTGTATAACGTTCAGCTTGAGGCGTACTGTTTCCGCTAGGTTGCGGCTGTATGAATCCAGTACTGTAGAATCGTGTCCAGCCAGTTGCCCGGCCAGTTTCTCAGTGGCCTTGTCGATAGCGTCCTGTTTCAGGGTGTTTATTTGAGTACTATCGAGACCCAATTTTTTAAGAAAAGTGCGGTATGTCTTCGTGAATATCTCGAACTTCCCAGTGGCGTAAGTGTTCAGGTGGCCGTAGATCGATTCCGCTGCAGTCCGATACACTTGATTCCAGGCCTCGCCGTCAAGTTCTTCCAAAACCCCATTCTTGGGTAGGGTTCCGTTCCGTCGCAGCTCGGCAATTCTGGTCTCGATCGCGGTACTAACCTTTCCGTCCAAATCAAACCCGTTGAGAATGTCCTTCCACTTCTGTTTTTCCGCTAACAACTGGTGATCCGCGAAGGTCGCAACTTGGTCAAGCGTTTGATGCCTTCTTCCAGTCACTTTGTGGGTGACGATTTCTGACAACTTTTCCATATCTTCCTCTTCCTTAGCGTTGACCTTCGCCTTCTTCTGCCTGCGGGTGAAGAAGTGATATACGGCTAGGGCCAGCGTTACTATCTGCACGAGGTTGAAAAACTGAGATTCGACATTGTTCGCGTTTCCGAGCGTATCCCAACCACTGATATCTTTCACAGTGACTTGATCTGGTATCTTCCCTGCGAAAGGAATCGCAGTCCCCGTGGTGGGGTTTTTTGTACCTGTGAAAGCCATGGCCGTGCCATCCAGAGCGAAGACAACATCGTAACTGGTTCCGTCAATCATGGCCCAAATTATATGCGTCTGGCCATCAGCAGTCCTTTTCTGGGTCGGAAGGTGTCTCTCCCCCTGAAAAACGATCTCGCCCGTGATCCGGTCCAGAGTAAGGTTGGAGCGGGCTAGATCATCCGGCTTGGTGACTTGATATTGACCACCTGAAGTTCTAATGTCGTACGCTGGTACCGGCACAAGTTTTGTGCCGTTAAAATCGGAATCCTTACCATCGCTGGTGGATTTCCCCGCAAAAGACTGCAGGAACCCGCCGTCCGATTGCGCGGTGGAGGTGAAGACGACGCTGTATTTCACCAAGTCCTTGGTTTCTGCTGATCCAGTCGCCCAAGTGACTGTGTAGGTCGGATTGTTAGCATCGTCATTCGATGTGATGCCTGGTGTCCTTGTGAACTTCTTGTAAGTGACCGCGCCCGTGCCAGGGTCGACCACAAGCAGATCGGTAGCATCGCCATTGACTTTGTAAACTCCAGAGTAGGCCTGTATGGTGAACGAAGGGGCCACAACAGTAAAAAATGCATTAAATGGTCTGGGGCGATGGATTTCCTCAACCGGCGAGATGGAACTCAAAGCTATTTCGGACGCCATGGAGAATCCCATTAGGTCTCCAAGCTTGTCGCAATCGACACCTTCAAACCCGTGCTTGGCGGCGACTTCGAGTACCTGGTCCAACGGATCGGGATGCTCAGGCGCCGCTGACGTATCGAAACACTGATACATGTCCGTCATCATGGTTGTGTCCTCCAGTGAGAAAAAGGTATCCCAGAACTTGGCTTCGAGTGATTTCGATCCGTCACTGGGAGCATCCGTGGGCGCCGGCGCCGCTGGGCCGTCAGACATAGGCACATCAGGCCCTGGACGGAACCTCTCAACAGTCGAAGGTTCTTCCGCGGGCTGAGAGTCAGGTGTAGGAATGACAAGGTTGGGACTTGGTGTATGATTCGGGGCCGGCTCGGGTGGAGACGCGATACCCCCCGTCAAAATCATATCCCACGGCATGGCAAATCCGCTGGTTATCGCCTTGCCGTTGCTAACATCGGCTACGATATTATCGGCATTAAATATGTGCTGGCCAGGCAGTAGAATATTCGTGACCAGGAAGTAATTAACAGATGGGAATGACACCACTCGGACCGGGATGTTGACTTGAATAGATTTCCAGACGTCCGGAACATCGAATGACCAGGTTTCGCCCCATCGCCATGCGCCGCTTATAGCATGCGGAGTGACTTTGTAAACGGATGGGAAATTCGAGCTGGCGGAAAGCATGTTCTGGCCCTGTTGCCATGTGTATGTACCGCTACAAGCAAAATCCAAGCTTGTTTGACCATGGTCGAATTCCCATTGTTTGCTGCCATAGTTATAGTATGAGTAGCTCCAATCAGAAACGGCGTTTGGAGTGCCGTAGGTCATTGAGATCGATGGAGATGCATTCGCATCGTTTGTCGGAACCTTTGGGCTTACACTCATGGTGCTTTGTTGTGTGCTGATATCGAACGATACAGCGCCAATCTCCCAAGAGATGTCTTTTGTTTTATACCCTGGCACTTTTACCGTTTGAGAAGGCAGATTGAATGTTAAGGCCAGAGCTGAAGAAAGATATCACATTAGTATTCTTCTACCAATATGTTGTTTTACAAACGACGACCAACGTACCGTTGTCTCCCGCTACCGCTTCCTTTATATTGGTGCAACCATAGCGGGCAAGTCCGGCCTGCGTTAAGTGAAGGATTAGCGATATATAGCCGCCTTTGAGGTTTAGATTGCTTCTTACAGTAAATAATTTATCCTTGACCAAATAGCGGTTGAGGATAACGCTGCTGTTACTTCCTTTTGGGATAGGGTTGGTGGAAGTACCACCAGGGCTGAACTCGAGATTGGCAGTCTCGCCACCAGCATTGCCCGGGCTCGATACTCCCCCTTCTACGGCGATGTATAAGCACAAGACGCCTGACCCAGAACCATCCTGAGGTTTTGGAATGAGAGACATCATAAAGCAAGTTGGTTGCAAAGCCACATCGCCGCCAACTTCAGCATCCCCGCTATGCTGAACACCGGCTAAGCAAAAGCTTAAGCCTGCCGCACTATCAAGATGCTGCGCAATAGGCTCAGAAACTCCGCTCAACTGGTTAAGGAACGCTTTGCCAGCGTCAGTCGTAGCAGAATATCCAAAGTTGAGGAGACTGTTTTGTTGAAGGTTGATACAAACCACATTGTGGACGTTGGGTTCGGTAGCAACAATCCATCCAGGGGCTTTATCCGTGCCCGGATTTGGCTTGAAGGTACCATCTTTAGAAATTGTCCCTTGAACGTGCGCGAGAGTGGTGGCGATATTAAGATATACACCATCGGGGAATTTGACGGTATCACCTCCTTTATCCTTGATGTCTCCTGACATTTTGAAATTAACTTGCAAAGGTGCAGCTGCGACGGTGTCCAAGAACTCAATGGTAATGTCCGAAAGAGTAACATTGAAGGTGTAGGTGTCGGTGATTTTTCCCAAGATATCTACAAATTCAATATTGTCAACACGGCCGAATCCACATAGTGCTACTCGTTGCGCACCCATGGGCCCAGTAACATATTCATAGATGTACTTACTTTTCTGATCGACAGAGAATACCGGAACAGTCTCGACGTTCTTCATCGTTTGCCCCTGTGCTTTCAAAAGGGCGTTGAGCATTTGGATGTCATAGCTAACCAGAACATCCCAGCCTTGGAGCAAGCTTTCGTGCTTGTCTTTGGTCCCTTTCTCCATGGCGCTTGCCATCTCTACGAGGTTATAGGTTGCAACCATTTTGACGAAAAAATGCGGAGCTTATACTTTCTTTGATGAAATCGAGGTAAGGGATCTTAAGGTGGAAGCCAGAAGTGGAGATTATATCAAAGATATGGGAATAGATGCGGAGGAAGATGATCAAGGATGGAAAATTACTGTAGCTGTTGGAGTTGATATTCGACAGGTGATGTGAATTCTGGTGCAATGGTTGAAAAACTTCGAAGCTTGAGTAGTGGTCTTATATAGACGAAAAGATTTACGTTCAGTGAAGACAGTTGCTAGACATAGACCGCCCAACTCCGAACAGGCTGAGTGACAGCCCTGGCGATCGAACATATCATGGTGGTATACAAACATACTCAAGCATCTTGATTTGAGATGTTATTTTGGCTCGAGGAGGGCTGCGGATGGGTGTTTCCAGCTGAACTGAAGCCACAGCTGAACTGTAAACTCAGTTATGGAGATTCTCATTGGATCAGCTATTTCAGGGAGCGTTGTATTCTTGTATTTACGAGGAGCAAACCTGAAGTCAAAGTTGTCAGATGTTCTCTAGATGTCAAGCGGCGTATTTTGACATGGAAATTGTTGCCGTGGTTCTTTCAGCTCGGCTTACCAAGCCAGATTTTATTGCGAGGCGTCCAATAAATCACTCAACGAACAATTTATAGAAAAGCCCAATAAAGGCTGTATAAGCACTAAATACTTTTTGAAATTACAACTAATGTTCACAAGACTAAATGGCAGATACGTTGCGTAATGTTTGTGTAACTATTCGTTCAGTTATATTTGGATGTCCTATACCATTTCGACGGGTAGTTCCGATCAAGATTCAGATTTGGTTAACCGAGCTGAAAAGAACCATGATTGGTTCAGTCAAGTAGGGCTGACCTGGTCCCACTGGTAGGGCTGAAGATCAAGAGCAAGTCGGAAGCCCCGAGCGCTAGCCTAATCAGAATCTGATTGGCGGGTCAAAGAGTACAGAAAGCATCGTGAAAAATGCTGTAGAATGTTGGTGTCGCATCTTGCAAGGCCCTAGGCTGATGTTGAAGAGGAAGATAGCTTCCTAGGCCGGCTCAAGCTGCAGGTATTTAAGGGAAGACGAAGGCGACCAACACAGCAGCGCTACAACAACATATTAACACTGCACCGCGTTGGATAGTTGATACCTGTTATTGATAATAATCATACACGGAATCCATATATCTTTTTGTGGATTTATTTCTTCGAAGCTTCGTCTATTTAGCTCTTCAATTGACAGAACAAAAAATGTCGTCCGAGTCCCTCCATTTTAGTTTTGCTAGCAAGAACTGCACCTTGATTCTTGACGCCGGTGGGTCTCCATCAGATTCGGATCTGGATTCGCCAAAGCCGTATACCATTGCAGAAGATTTTACTTTTGACACTCCTGCCTGTTATATATATGCCGAAGATATTGTTCTTTCGACAGATCTCAAGTTGCCTGGCAAGGTCCTGGGGCTCTTCTGCAATACACTTACCGTCGCCTCGACCATAGATCCCAAGACTAAAAAACCAGTCCCAACAACTATCAACGTCTCAGGGGAAGACGGTGTGAGCAACGCTACTGACGATGATGCACGAAATGGCGGTGACGGAGGGAACGTTTATCTCTATGTTGAAAACATGGACGATTCAATTCTTCAAAATCTTCGCATCGTTTCGAACGGAGGGAACGGAGCAACCGGAATGGATAATGCAGGCGGTCTCGGTGGCCCAGGTGGTAATGGTGGGAATGGGGGCGAGATCCAAGTTGTTTTTGGCAGCGTGTTCAGCGATATCGGAGTCCGGGCCTACAACGGGACCTCGCAGCCATGGGTGATGCAGGTCAAAACTTTAGTAGACTCCATCATGCCCGCTATAAAACTCAAGCAACTCAGCGACAGTGTAACTTTTGGTTACTCTGACTCTCAAGTCACCAGCTGGGACGGTACCCTGGATGATTATTCTACTTACGTCGACGACGTGCAGAAGCTCCAAGCCTCTCTTGCATTACTCTTTTCTCCCCCAATAGACAGCGGCGGAGACCCCAGCGATGAAACACTGGACCTTGCGCAACAGCTATCCGATTCAATCCAAACATTGGTGGACTCGCCGAATGCTCCAACAGCTGTTCCTGACTCGACGGAGGATATCGAAACATTAGAAACAGCGATCGATTCTTTTATCAAGATTGGTGGTAACAAAAAAGAGGCCGAAGTCATCTCTGCCTTGAGCTCGGTGAAATCCGTTAGAGAGCCCACTTCCAAGACATCTGACTTGAATTCAGCAATCGACAGTATTGTTCAAACCAGCCTTGGTTTGCTAGAGCAGTTAGTGGTATTCATAACACACAGTTGGGTAGAGGCCAATGCCGGTAAGTAAACTTTCAGATGATGCTATCTCGAGACCTTCTGACGGTATTTTTGTGCAATAGGTCGCAAAGGCATGGGTGGTATAAGTTCTCATGATGCCGCTTCCCCGAATGGCCCTGCTGGCACTGATGGAACTCCTGGCTATTCTAAAGCTAAATATCTTGGATTAGACGGAAGAGTTGAAGATTCCGATGTTGATATTGCCTACGCGTTTCCTGAGCAATGTCGTATGCTTTTGAACATCGCAGATTACTACTATTTTGTTTCCGATCAGAAAAGTTGGACTGCCGCGGCTAGGCTCTATGACCGTATCAGCAAACGATTGAGCTTTATAGAAAAGCTGACCCAGGACTCAAAGATCGCTAAAGCTTACAGCAGTTTGGAAGCTGACGACCGGATCACTTACCATCCATTGTCGGAAATCCAATCTGTTTATTCCACCGCCCAGGGCAGGCTCAATCAACTGAAACTCGGTCATGATATGTTTGGCCACTCGGATTCATGGGTGCCTCGCCTTTCAGCTGCTTATTATAAGGACCGAGTCGACACAATGCTCCAGCAGCTAGGGAAATTGGAAACAGCCGTTGATCTTTACGTGAAGGAGCACAAAGACGACACAAAACAACGCACACAGGCGCAAGTCGGAATACAAAATTCGTCCGGGGCGCTATCGAATGCCCAGGACAGGATCCAGCTTCTCTCAGGACCTGGCGGGATACTCCGCTCGTACGAGAGACAAATCGCAACTTACGCTCCACTTCTGGGGCCTGCCCGCGATGCAGTTTTAGACGCAATTAAAAATGTCACGAAGGATATCCAAAATAACATTAATATCAATCCAGAGGATATTATCAGCGCGTTCACAATGCTGGCAATGTGCCCGAGTAAGGTGATGGCCGCCGCCGAGTTTGGCCAGGAACTCTTCAAAGCTACTACGACGGTAGCAGGGGACGATGGAGTGGACGTCAACAAGAGCTACGTTATTAAGCAGCTTAATACCTGCAGCGACACTCTTGCGTCCCTCAACGAGGCTTTCAAACAGAACACGGATGGAACGATCGATTTGGATGATCCCGGTGCATCCATAGTACTAGCGCAAAAGGACGATATCGACTCTCTAATGGAAAAATTTGCAAAGGCCATCCCCAAGTCGGATTCGGACGCTGTCAACGAAGCCTTCCAAACCTACACCACCCTTATTTCCAAGCGCAATACCGCTGTCATGGAATACAACTGCTCATTACAACTCCTTGCCCAGGCGATCAGCGACAAGCAAGACTACGAACGCCAAACCAAAAAATGGGGCGAGGTCCTTCTCACTTTGCCAACAGACCTTCCAGCCATAGTTTTATGGTTGAGAAAGTCCCGAGACGACCTTCGCTTCCAAATCATGCAGCGGCTCAACTTCCAATCGCGGGCAATATGGTTTTGGGGTTTAAGCCCCATAGCAGTGATGAATAGCCCCGGGCCCCTTATGGACAGTGCGGATCTAATCGGGGACCAGAACAAGCTCGATTCCGCAACCGAAGACTCGATAAGTTTTCTGGCGAATAACAACATGCAAGCGTTGCCACCACCTGGTAAACCGGGAGCTTTCTATCAGATCTCAGACGAAGACCTTGAAAGTCTGAAGAGCCACTTCACAACAGTCTCAGAGCCACCGGGCAAGGTATACAGCACCACGATTACCATTGCTCCCGGCGACATCCCAGATATCGCCACTGGCCGCAACATCCGTCTCACGGAAGTAAGGGTCTGGTTAGTCGGCGTGAAATCGAAAGTCCCTGCAGGTCCATTAGGAGACCAGCTGTTTAGCTTGAATGTCATCCATAACGGCACGGAGACCATACAAGACACCTTATCAAGAGAAACCTCTTTCACTCACGATCCTGTCATAGTGTCGTTTGAGTACTATTGCAACAAGGTGAAGTCGTATAGAGACTGTCTCGCTGACAATGTGGCTGGCGTTGAGGGATTAGGTGGGGACTACAATGGTTCAAATTACCATAACAACATTAACGCGCCGATTGGGCCCTACGCTGATTGGACTATAACCATTGCCACTGATGACAAATCAAATCGGGGGCTAGATCTAAGCGGCGTGACCGCAGGATACTTCGAATTTGCAGTCAGAAAGCAAGGGAAACCCCCAGTTTTCAGAGCGGCAGCTAGCGCTCATGGTCACGGCGGAAAAGAGAGGAGTAAGCATAAAGTGGATCGAGGCAACCGATTCAATGCGAAATCCAGACAAATTTGACGTTTTAATATCGGCAACTAGCGGATTTTAGAACGGACATATACCCGTATCTACGTTGGATGTTGTTTGAACTTCGATGGACCAAATTTGCAAATGGAAAACGAAATGTTGACTACGTTCAATTTACAACTACACGTTTGTTTACGAATGAATTCAGTATGTGTCAATAAACTGTATTAAGCTTCATCACCCCGCCGCCCTAGATCTAACATAATCGATCGCAAGCTTAAAGTCACTTGTCGACAATTGGTAAGAATCTCGTAAGCCGCGGGTTCGTGCAACCTGTGTGCACATTGACCAACTCCAGATTCGGCAAAATGCAACATCTTGACTGAGGCTCTAGCGTTATCTATTTGACTATATGACCAATGAAGATCGAACTTATTTCGAATATAGTATATCTGTTTATTCGGCTTTCGTTAGGAAGGCGACGTGGTTAAATTGTCCAATATGCCATTGGTCCGCATATAGCAGGCGCACGCACGCGTCTGCTATGTAGAAACTGAGGATATGGCCTGAGAAAGAAATATATAGTACAAGATTAAAACCCCCAGAACTCGCGCTCCATCGTTACAGAATGTGATACACACGCTAAATACGCCGAACAAGGAAACTATAGGACTGCGCCTTCTAAAAGACAGCTTGTGGGTATAAAAATGGTAAAATAACTGCATTCAGCCGACCTTCCTCACATCGGAGCCTCTTGTAATAGCGGCGCATTATTACCAGAGGGCGCTTCGTACACATCGCGTCTGTAGTCGTTCGGCGTGCTTCCGGGCAGCTCGGCATTGTATACAGCCGAGTCTCCGTGTAACTCCGGCCGTAACGCGACATGATGCGGCGGCGCCTGCAGTTCTGCAGTCTCGTGGTTTACGGACGCGTACCCGATGTATCCTTTGTCAGGCTGCGCAGCACCGTTAGTCGACGTTGGCGGCGGCGGAGGGAGAGGAGTTACGAGGTCTCGCGGCTGCTGCCGCCGTCTCCGTAGGAAGAACCAGATCCCGACTCCGATTAACGCGATGATAGCAATAGCGCCGACGACTATGCCGCCGATTGCGCCGCCGGATATCGAGGAGCCGGAGCTGGATTCCGGGGATCCGGGTGTCCCCCCGCCCGTCCCGCCTCCCGATGTGCCGGTTGGACTTTGGGTTGCACGGGCCGCGAATGGCGCGAAGACGGTGGCAAGAGCATTTTGATCGAATCCTCCCGGTGGTTGCGTGAGAGTTGCTCCACCCTCGGCGCTACAGGTACCAGATAGTCAGCATCGTCAACAATAATTCTAGATGTTTTACGAACGATGTAAGTAGAAAAGTTTATAGCTTACCCGCCGCCAATGGCTGAGTAGACCGGCGCAGGCACGCGGTATGTGTCCGCTGTGCCGCCATTCACCTGACTTGTCCATTCAAGCAAATTCAGATCGAAGAACCACGCCAGATTGCTATTCCTGTCACACTGCGGAAATGCGTAGGTGTACGCCCTCTCCACATGGTTCCCGCCAACGACGACCAGATAATGATCCTTCATAAGATCGCAAGTCGGCGCGTATCGCGGGCCTGCGGAGACACTCGATTCAACATTCTCGGCCAGCTGAGTCCACGTGAAGGACGGTATACTGAGCGACCATACGTCACCGAACGTAACGCTGCTGTTCGCGCCGCCGAAGTATATTATCTGGTAGCTGGACTGGTCTTGCGCAGGGACGATAGTGCTACAACCGGTCCAGAATCGGTTGGGTGGTAGCTGCCCGTTTGTGCGCTGGCTGTACCACTGTTTCGAGCGGGTGTCGTACACGCGCATAGTGTCCATTACGCCTTCTTGGTCGTTCGTCACGCCCAGACCTGTGATTAGCACGGGTCGGTCGTCGAGGATGATGCCCTCC
Source organism: Drechslerella dactyloides (assembly GCA_020064725.1). Lineage (NCBI taxonomy): Eukaryota > Fungi > Ascomycota > Orbiliomycetes > Orbiliales > Orbiliaceae > Drechslerella > Drechslerella dactyloides. The sequence continues at coordinate 2,828,671 of JAGTWJ010000017.1, forward strand.
ATGAAGCCGCTGACGGATTCGGTGAAGGGCGTCGTGTCGTTCGTCCAGACGCCCGTGGAAGCATTGAATGTGATGAGCTGGTTGACAGTGCTATCGATTTCAGCGCCGTCGATATATGTGCCACCCCAGGCGTATCCAGTGCGGGACTGCCGGTCGAACCAGTTCGCCCCTGTGCCGATGAGATTGGGGTTTCTGTTACCGATCCTGATGTCGGTTTCGACCCAGTTTGAGAGGATGCCGCCGTCGAGCAGGTCGGCTGTCCACATTTTGCCTCTTCGGCCCGGATTGTAATTTCTCTCGGGGATATAGGTTGCATTGCCAACATCGACCTCGGCGCCCAGGGCAAGGTAAGCTTTCCTGCCAGTCTCGTCAAGCCAGAACATGGGCGAGCGGGTGTCCTGCGCGCTGACATTCCAAGCGAAAGGCTGGCGGTCGTCTGTGAGCGTAATGATATTGTCAGGTATATCTTGCGCGCGGACGACGCCCGTCAGGTTGAGAACTCGGAGGTACGGATCTAGCGCAGGTAATCATTATTAGTTAAAGTCCCCCGTGCTCCTCGCCGACGAGTAGGCGGATGTGAATATTTCGATGACGGCGTGTGCGTCACGTCGACAAGATGCATCTGTCTCTTCTGAATGTCGAATGCACGTACTCTGAGCGAAGCCCTCAAAACCACTATATATCATTCGACCACCTTGAATGTACATGACATCCCCAATGACCAGCCCTACAAAAGCGCAAAATATCTGTCAGTGCGGTCCTCCGTGCAAGTTCGCTATCGCGCGAAGTTGCGTCGCGACTCACCCGCGTGGCCGGTTAGCGAACATGTATCGCGGACCGGATCTGCAAAGGTTCTCGACATGTCGACGGTTTGCTTCTATACGAGCCAGCTGAAGAAGCCTCGATATAATACCCGATATCGATTCGATTTATCGTTGGCCCAATCCCGTGAATTTTCGTAGCTGAACGCTTCTGCATGCGCTTCCCCTTTCGACGTAATCCCACCGTGACACAAACCGACGGCCAAAACCGGAGCCCAGAACTTCGAAATCAAGAAATGAGGGATCCCATGCGGAAAAGTTGGCGGCGCCACCGCATCTAAAAGGAAACCCGCAAACCGCACAAATGCAAGAAATAAGATCCTGACAAGACGGCACGCAAGGAAAACAGCCGTTGCCAACCAACCAATTTTCGGCACCGAAATTACAAAAACCAGATCCGAATCCCTGCTGCCAGCCTCCACTAGAGCCCAAACTAGCACCGACACAGCGAAGGTGCAGAGCCCCGTCTTGAAACACCGTGCATCGTCCCTTGTCAATTAATTGCTGACGGCCAAGGTTCCGGCAGATCGCAGAGCGCTGCCTCAGCAGGCCCCCGGCGTCCTATTCGTGACAGTCAGGCGGAGATCCTCGGCCGGCGGCCAATCGGAGCGAGAGAGCACGTCAAAGTGCCCGTCTATCGATAGCAGAGGCGGAGCAACCTCCCACCGTGTGCACAGAGCCACGGCACGTTGCCTGCCTCTTGCAGGTGTCGTGTTTGGAATGCATGGAATGCGTAAGTCGTGGCGGCCTGCTCCGTACAATTTTGTTAGCGTTGAGATTTTATTTTTAGTGGGCAATTGCCGGTACGTGACACGAGAGGCCTTCAGCTCGAAAATCTTACCCAACTTTGCCCAGCTTTTGCAGTCCATATTTGGATTGTTTGTAGGCGTAGAACGCCAAAGTGGCAATCGGCAGGGCAGCCGGCTGAGCTCTGTCGCGGTAAGGTACTGAGCTGGTAGCTACTGGCCGCCTGCCAGGCTGAGAGGATCCTGGGACGGAGATACGCTGTGGTGTTGGATGTTGCAAGTGCAAGTGATCTCGATATCCGCCTTGAAGAAGACGGTGGCCACCCTAAAAACCATGTTGTCGAGTCATACAACTTCGTAGTCCGATGTTAGCACTTGCCTCCAAGTCCCTGATGATCTTTATTGTGGCATCCTTGGAATACGCCTTGAACGCGAACGCGAACGCTTGTTCGATATGGCCCTATAGTCAGCGGCACGGACCGGATCTATGCCGCCGGCCGCGAGTGTCTCGTGTTTCAGCGCATGTTCATTTCTCGGCAGCGCTAGCGATAGGCTTGTATAGTGATCCGCAATATCTTGGTTCGAACGTTCTATCCCATCTTGTATGTGTATTAGTATGATCTGAGAAACCTTCTGGGTTCAGCAGAATAGACCCAGAAGTTTGAAATGCTGCAACGCAGCGCTAGCATTTGCAAATATTCAAATCGACCGGCACACATGACCGTATAGACAACTGATTCCCGATTTGGACGCTCGACCTACGTTTTAATTTCGTTGCTCGTTGGTGTTATCTGTTCGCCTTGGCATGTATATATATGTCCCCAAGCCGGGCATCATGAGCTCCGTAAATCCTGCTTATAATTACATATGAGGCACGATAGATATACAATATATAAGTCGTTCCTGAAGAAGGAAACACTTATCTTAAGAATCCTCCTCCTCTAGTGCTCGAATTGCTGCCATTTGCTTATGATCATGCAAGATCTCAGAGTGGGGGCACATATTGAACTAAAATGTAAGTTACGATTACTCGTCAATATCGCGATACGAGGCGTGACCTTCCGAATTTTCCGAAACTATCACCTTCCTAGATTGACCCGCATCGACTGATATATCGACACTTACCTTCCTGACTCGTTGTGGTGCCGCATGCCTATCGATGTCAATTCGCGGATATCCATATCCGGACTGTTATCGTTTGCAACATACCCACGTCTTGTTTGAACGGTTAGCATTTTCGGAAATGCAAAAAAGACTTTTGACTCCGAGCAAATTCGAGAATTCGAGAAATGCATCTGTTTTAACTTTTAAACGTCCACAACGTAGCGAGAGCGGGCCGAACCGAACAAATATAGAGTTTGAACTGGCTGTCAGGTGAAGCTACGGATTATCGACCTCTATGTCGCGTTCAGCAACGTGGTTGGCTCACATAAAAATTTCCTGTGCGTAGGTGGCCGAGTCTCTTCGCATATACATTTATGTTTGGGGAGATATTATCCTCCAATATCTTCTGTCATTCGGTTGACGCATGACTCGTTGTTCGTCTGACCAGCTAGTTTCTTGGCCGACTGTCTATTCAATCCAGGAACCAATACCGGTACCACGTGAAGGATATTGGACTCCAGTCAGCTCTTGTCACATACTGGAAGTAGTCCAGTTTCTAGTTAGCGAGAAAGGGTATCTTGACAATGTAAATGCCTCAAAGCAATCGCTAACCCAAGTACAATTACAAAGGCAGGGATTCCGACCTATAGACTTATGTAATTATATAGGTCCTAGAGGTATAAAAGTTTCGTCCGAGTGCTTGCAATCACCTAGCTGTAGGCTAGACGCAACTCTCTAGAAGGCATGATTCTCGAATAGACTGTTGTATAGAGATCGATTGCATGCTAGTTATCTATCGTACGCGTATACGTAGCTACATAGGCTGCCAGGAACAAAAGTCGACTCTCAGAATCACAGCTTAACTTGATAATGAGATCGATCAATATCTCACATCTTATACCGTCAAATGTTGTTATCAGCTCAACGGATCCAGGCCAAAGACGCCTATACATTTATTTACAAAGATATTGAGAGAGACAGTAGATTGTTCATTAGTTGACGCGGCGGACAAGCCGGCAATCTCTAGCACAGCCCAGCGGCAAATTCCTCTTCTTTCTTTTCTCTTAACCTTGATTTAGCAGCTGCGTAAAAAATGGACTGACATCGATGCATCTCGTGCTGGGAATGGTACGTCCCGGAACTTTTATCAACGTCACTAAGTGTGTCGGCCCGTCTATTTCACGGAATCTAGCGGCGTCCACTGATCTTAAGACAGCGGGTATCAGAGATCTCAGGAATCTATCAAGTCTGCAGATATAGCCCAACGAGAGCTGCCCTTGCCTATAAATTCGACTAGCAAGAACACGCCATGCATTCTATGCATCCGGCATGCTCGCAGTTCGTTTAAGGATACTGGAACAAGAAAGTCGAAAGCCACAACGGCGTAGTATTTCGGGGGGTATCCAGGTACTGCCAACCGTCATGAGTCGTAATGCCTACCGTGCCCGATGGGATATCAACACCGATACACTATATCGGTAGATAGGCACGGGAGTAATATAAGTATATCAATTAATATTGAGTCAAGCCTTCCATGGGAGTGAATATAAAATGGCGCAGATCCAGATGAGCCGGTCTTGAGATTTATTTCCTTCTATACTATATCGCTATTCTCGAAGCCGGATTTGCCAGATACAATACATATAAGCAGGGCTTCGTATTGATATATATCACTGATACCGGTACTCTATACCCCTCGAGCTGCGTTTCTATCATCGTTTAATAAGCATACCCACAATAGGTCTATGTATACTGACAGGTATATTTTGCTGTTAGGCAAGCTTTGTAAACCCAGATCAATCGAGAACCAAAATGCTCTTCAAAGCGGTTGTTGTTGGTGCTACGCTTGTGACTGTGGCAGCGGCTGCCGTGCTACCAGTGGTCCGTCGCGATGACCCAGTCTTTAACCCGGACCCTAGTTGGCGTGAGTGGACCATTTTCATACCATCATCATATTAATGATCGCTCGATAGTTTGGAATAAATTTACTCTACCACAAGACAGGCCATTGATAGCTAACTCACGAGCATCTGCTGATCTTATTTATCTATATCTAGCGAAACCTTGGAGGAAGGACCTCCTGTCCGCCAACAAGAGCACTCCGGACGCCTATATCATAGCGAATGATGACACCTGGATCAAACTCGACCTTGACTTTCCGATCAAGATCTTCGACAAGACCAGCACAACCGCCTACATCTCCGTCAACGGAATTTTCTCCATCGACGAGCCCGTTGCAGGCCAACCAAGCGTTCCCGAACAAAAGCTTCCCGTTGACCCCGCGAAATGCGGCACCACTCCTGGCGCTGGCTGCCTCCCCGGCACTGCAATCGCCGCCTTCTGGAGAGACCTACAGCTGACGAACACCGGAGCTTATGGCACTGGTCTTGGGTGGCAATATACCTACCATCCCGGAAACGAGACGCCGCACTACCACATCTACTGGTTCTTATGCGACAAGGCCGTCTCCATGGCTCCAATCGGGGACACACGATGCGGCAAGGCGACACGATATATCAGGATGACGTTCTGGCAGCAGAACCCTGGAGTCTTTATGTTTGAATATTTGATGAATGACGGCAGCGAGGGCGTAGACGCGACGATGGGTGTTCAGAGTTATCCGGATTATCTTTCGCTCACGGCAGCTGAGGTTTTTGAGGGACGGGTTTGCTCGCTGGTGTATTTTGATACCAATACACGCAATACAACGATCGGGCCCATCGACTATTGCTAATTTGTAGCTTATACAAGCTTCTTGTACTAGAGTACCATATGTAAATAAACACAAAGAGATCCTTGATTTTCTATATGTTTGCCTCGTCATACGGATACTGTGAAATTGGGATACTGGGTCCCATGACGTGATGTGAGATGGATTAACATTGGTGCGCATGGGATGTAGTAGTATCGCGGCTAGGATGCAGTGAAGTTAGATGATAGAGATGCGTGCAGATAGTTGTCTAATTTGAGAATGTCTATATATATCTCAACAAGAACGCCTTTCAGCTCGCCCACCCAGTTACATGTTGTTGCGCAGCGTTATAAAGATTGGCTGGATCATGATACACATGAGTTCAGAGGTGGGAATTCCCCTGTGCAAGTGTAGCCGATTAAATAATGGGAAGAGAAATAAATACCACCTTCTACACAGGGCCTTGGTAGCGCTAGTGAAGGCCCCCAAGCTGATACCAGTGATAGAACTCTCAGGGAATGCTTGAGTTCTTACTATTTCTCGCCACCTGCCATGCCGACGAGATTTCCGTATTTGACTGTGTTCATTGTCGCAGCGTACTGCTCAGCAGCTGGCGACACTGTCAGAATCATTGCCGAAAATCCGCCTTCACTGCCCAGGAAATGTTCCCGCAGGACCATGGTCAGGGGGGACGACCGGAACGGGATACGCGCCTGACCAGATGAGCGGGCACGAATGACTTCTTTCAACGCGAACAAATCCGAGTTGATCTGTCGTCCTTCCTGCCGCTCCTCGGCCGTCTGCTTGCTCGCTGCGGCGGATGATGAAGCCTTCTGGTCATAATATTCGGACCCTGCGAGATCAACGAAGACGAATTTACCCCCGAGGCATGGGTGACGGCTGCTTGCAAAAATTTGCTGTACATGTGCTTCCGCAGCTTCCAGACGCTCTTCATATTCGCGTTTTGTAGCCTCAGCAGCGTCGATACGTGCTTGGTCGATGGTGTAGTCTGGGTTGAGCATGTATTTCCCATCAGGGCCTACGATATAGCCTTTTGAATTTTCCGCCAGGTAGACGTCGGTTGCATGCTTGCCATGCGGTACAAGTTCGGAATGTCGTTCGATGACGGCATCGCGCGCGTTTATAAGTGCGTTATTCACGATTTCCAGCTCGAAGACAGCGTGCGTCCGTGAGCTTTTGTCATGAACAGTAGATGTCCCCGTTGCACGGAGGGCAAGGCCAGCCTCAAGCGATTCGAGAAGAGAGTCGTACGTAAAGCAGGGCTTTATGAGTATCGGCCGGACGCGGACCTTGCCGCCTTCAAGGCTCTCTGTTTCTCCACGGACATGTGTTTTGCCGTCTGGACCCTCGCGGACGTGGCATTCCGTACGGCCGTTGAGGAGGTCGAAGGCGCTTTTCTTGCGAACCTCGTACATGCGTAGGCCGACTGCTAGCCTCTCGGACTCCCTATCTGCATCGGGTGGCAGAGATTCGTTTAATTGTGCTAGCTTGTCAAAGAGAGCTCTGGCAGCAGCAAGTGAAAGGCCTGTTTGCGAGGGGTCGGAATGGTCATAGCCGACGATAGTGTGCGTCTTCCCACTGCCTGTGTGTCCATAGGCGAAGAAGTTGCAAGTTTTCCCGGCGAGGATGCGTGGAAAGGCTTGAGAGACAACATCATCGAAGACAGCTTTGTTATCGTCGGTGGGCTCGAAGATGCGGGTGAAGGACGCGGCGCTCGACCACGAGCGCGTTCCTCTGGAGGAAGAGGAGCTGGACGCTGGTTGAGAGATGCTGACGGACTGGTAGTCGCCAGACTCGGCAGTTGACTTCTCGATCGAGGTGGTTCCTGGCTCGTCTGGCAGAGGGCGCCAGCGAACGTACACATCGAAGGGAGCCAGCTTTTGGGCAGTCTTCGGCGGCATATTTCTTCGAAGGTGGGGTTATTATGGTATACGGATGTTCTTTTGTGTAACAGCGGTCAGTAAGCAAGAACCGTTCAAATAGAGGTATGGATATATCAATAAAATCATGAAGCGTACCGAGTGCCTTGGTATAAATACTAATGCATACCGAGGTAATAATGCTATCTCGATCACGGAAGCGGATTCGAATCAGATATCAGATGGGCATATTGGCGACTGCGCGTGAACGACTGACAACGTGCAACATAGCCTTGGAGACAGCCTGAACAGATCAGGACAGGGCCCGCTGAGACCAACCGTCCAATCGGGCCATCTTATCTATATTCACGTCTCCAGATCGGTCTGTCTGCAGCATCGCGAAGTCTGTTTCAGTGGAATTCTTGCTGCAAACGTAGGCGAAATGCGACGCGTTCTGGGTCTTGGCCGCATGGTTCCCGTTGCGCTTTGGAGAGCTATAGCTCTAGTGGCAGGTCTGAAATTGCATAGCCAGAACTTGAGGGGTCGCACGCAGGATCATTATAGTCAGTGTCGATATCGATACTCCTCCGCGGTCTGCCTGAGGTCCTTGTGCCAGGCAGTATCGATGTCTCCAGTCCCACGGCAGTTCTAGCTCTCAGCGACGTCAATGCGTTGGTGGCACGTCTGTGGCACCAGGTCTCCAGCTTCTCCTCCGACGCGCAAAACGTAGCTTGTGAGCTGGTTTCTGCTCTCTCCACCATCACTACCGAACAGTACACTATCGCTAACGTCAAGCTCACTTCAACTTCGTTCCATTATCCGCCATGTCACAATTATCTGGCGAACCGCAGGCCTCACTGGCAAGCCTGCCGACCGAGATAGCGTAGGTCATCACCCCGCGTTCCTTATCCACCCTTGGCAACACCCAAAGTAGAAGGAAGCTAACGGGCTGCATGCGCACAGCGATACCATCTACCATTCCCTTGCGCCAGGGGCACTGGCCCGCCTCGCTCGGGTGTCCAAGGACATCTATGTTGCGGTCCAGGGGCCGCTGTACCGGCGCCCTGTCATCACCAGCTTCCGGAAGCTGCAGTTGTTCGTGCAGACGCTCAACACTGTCGCGAGCTGGGACAAGACCGGCGAGGCGAGAAGCAAATGGGTCGTGCTCTTGACGTTGTTGATTGACCCGGCGGTCGAAGAGAGCACCACCGGGAGGCCGCTGACTGCGGTTCTCCTGGCGAGACTGATCCGTGTCATCTCGAGGTGCGTCTTCGTGAAGTGCTTCTTGTGACGTAGTGAATTTGAAGCTAATGGAAACAGGTACAATCCTGCCGTCACAATCACATTGATCGTCAGGAACTCCTCGTGCCAGTCCCAGCCTGTCCGCTCATTCCAAAGCGAGCAGTTTCCTCGTGTCACCAACCTCATTCTCGACCTCAGCAATGATGCTCCGACTCAGGGATCCTCCCGGGGTTCAAACTCTCTCGACAGCGTCCATGCTAGACGCCGACATATGGGTGCAGACTACTCGTATAACACTACGGGAAGGCAATGCATGCCAAATGCCATCTTCTGGACGCGATTTTTCAATGGCATCTGTTTCCCAGAATTGCGGATGCTGGAACTGCACCACCGAACCGGACGTGGAGCACGACCTGGCGCCTATCACGGGTTTGCGGGAGAGCCCATCCTTTTTACGGAGTTGGATACAGTCGGACTGGCGAAAATTGAGCGCCTCGTAGTAAATACGGTACCAGAGTTCAACGACATCGTATTGCTTGCCGGCCTGCGACATGCACCGCTGCTGACCGACTTGCACATCGAAGATTGTCACGTGAGCTATGAAGGTATGCAACTGATGGCATTGCTTCGTGTATTCGGATGGCTGATACGCAGATATGGATATAGCACTGGAAAAGCTACTGTTGCATGCCCTGCCTATTCTCCGGAGACTTGTCCTCCGCATCTCGATCAACTCGGAATACCCTAACATGGTCAGGCAGAAAATGAACGTTCGAAATCCGGAGCAAAATAACCCACATCTATGCCCGCACTTCCGCCGCAACGGTCGGAATCTCAAGCACTTTGAGTTCTCAGCACCGTATATCTGCCGCGACATCTTCGTGGACAGCTTCGAGACCAAGAAGCTCTCCGAAGCTGGGCATCCGGGTCTGTTGCAGGGCGACCCGCTTGGCGAGGTTGCCAGCGGATACCTAGATGCTGTCCTTGTTACCGGTACACTTAGCCGGCTTCGTCAGAACCGCGATACAGACGGCAACATGACAAAAGCAGCAGGTGACAGCAAGTCATTTGAAGAGGATAAAGCGATCGTAGAGAAGGAGCGGTCGCTACGGACGCGCAGAGCAACCATTGAGAAGGAGGGTTGGTCGAGGAAGGTGCATATGCTAGAAGGGGTGTGTGTTGACGGGGATACATTCGACGAGTTGGTGGTGTTGGCGGAGGTCGAGGAGGGTGGCGTGGAATGGACGTTGGGACACCTGCCTAGTAGCAAGGCTATGAAGGTGGTGAACGGGATGGTGAGTAACGTCAGGCACGCGGATGAATTTGTGAGAGGGAGGCCGCCGAGGGAGCGCGCGCACCGGAGAAATCTCGAGCATGATTTTAATGATGGTCCGGTGGCACATTTTAATGGCGGCCCGCCAGTACAGGACATGGGTGACATGAATGATATCTGAGACTTTGGGGCGCGCTGTGATAAGAAATTTGATCTGGAGTTTAGGTTTATCGGGGCGGGTTGAATCTTAATCACTGTTCATGCTCTTAACGATAGTCTCTTTGTAATACAAATTGAACTTGTCCTTAGAAAATAATTTGAAAAATTGGGTATACAGGTTCACCCGAAATAAGGCGATCAAATTTACTGCATCTGCGTGAGGGTGTTAGGCCTGTTGATACATATGGAATATATCTTGATGTGAGGTCAGACCTTTGTAGGCTATCCGGGTGTCTTGCGAAAAGAAATTCTATGTGCACGCCAATACTATGCATTACGAGTCCCACTAGTATGTCGTATCGCCTGTTGGGTCATGCGAAATATAATGCCCGATTTTGGTCAGGACATCTCTTGGCCCTGGTGACGTCCTCGATTGCGTTCTTTGAGTCTGAGTGCCTATTGTCTGGCGCGGGCTAGAATACCATGCTTCGCAGCAGGACTGCATAGACATCCTGGTAGTAAAGGCGCGGCCTGATAATCGTCTATGGGGTCGATCCTAGTCTATGAAAGCCGGAGAAGATCCGCTAGGTGGTTTCGGGTAACTCCACGGATAGTGCTAATCTTCCTTTTCAGGCGGCGGACCGACCGGTTGTATCATTTTCTATTGCAGGATTCGCGTCAGTGACCATCCGGCACCTGAGAAGAGGGAGCAGAATTTGCATACCTCTATCAGTCGTGTGCGAAGCTTTGCCGCCGGTTCGTTCAGTCCGAGCGCCATGTACGACAGCAGCGGCGGGTGGCCGACGTAGGATGCATAACTGTCGCGGTGGATATTCGATGTCCATTCAAATTTGGTCGTGTCTGCGTGGCCCGTGCCCACGAAACGGGCCTGCAGCTGCTCGAGCTGCTGCTGTGTACGGAGTTTGTCTGCCTGCAGGCTGTTAGCGATATCGACCGATGCAGGAGCGACGGCCCAAGGGCGGGGTCACACGTACCATGGCTGAGGGTGTGGAAGGATGCAGTTGATGATCAAGGGATGCAGTTGGGATTGGATGGCGACTGTTGGATGCCCGAGAATCGAAGCAGTCGGCTGGGCTTGGCGTGCAGCTAGTAAACGCAACGCGGGTCGCGGTACAAACAAAGCGGCGGCCGACGAACGCGTTCCGCTGAATTAGAGCCTCTCAAATTTCGATATCCACCACGATCTGTGTACTTGCGTCCAACAGCTGCCTCTCTACGATTCCGGCAACCAACAGTGGAGTCAGAGCTTCACGGAAGCCAATCTTCTTACTCCGCATCCTAACCTAGCATCGGGCGGCGATGTGGTTATGATAGGCCCCAAGCTACGTTTCCTGGAATCCACGGACTCCTCCCGCTACAAATACTGCATCGAACAAGCGAACGACACGGATATGTCACTGCTACTACGAGGACGAAACGGCCGGACATGACGACAAAGTCGCGGGCTCCGAAGAACAATCTGAGCAGTCATATTGCTTGGTTGATTCGAGAAAAGCCCACCGTACCGCCACCGAGAAGCGACAAGCCTGCGACATCGCCAATATCGGCGTCGACTCTAGCTGCAATCGAAGCGCAAAGCCGTGCTACTGCTACTGCTACTGCTACAAGGCCTGTTTTAGTAAGGGCAGACTCGGCGACGGGTGCTTCGGGGGTCTCGCAAAGCAAAGATCCTCCTGCTCTCACGATAGCCCCTGCGGCTGCTCCGGCCAGGTCTGTCAGCTTTGCTGGAGAACCAGGCCCCTCGGCGGCCGTCACTCATCAGGCACCACAAAAGCGATCTACAGATGCCCCAGCCAGGGTTGCGACCATGCCAGTTATACAGCTGGCAAAGACGCCGAGCAATCGCCGGAGACTCACCAGCGTGCAGCGGAAAGCATCATCGGATGAAGATGGAGATTCGGACCCTTTCGAACCTGCGGCTAAGAAACGGGCCGAGAGTACGGCTAGTACGGGAAAAAGGGCCGGTGGGAGTTTGCTCGACAAGTACACGCAGCATTGCGCTGATGGAAAAGGAACAAAGACACCTGCTGGTATGCTACAAACGCCCCACTACACGAGATTGGTATAAATACTGACCACCGTTGTTATCATTACAGTGACAAAGAAGATCGTACTTCCTACCGGCCCTGTCGAGTCAATAGATCTTACGATATCGGACGATGAAGAGATTCCGAACTTGCCCACATCCCGTCTTAAGCAGCGGGGATCCTCGAATCCAGCTAGATCTGACTCGGCGACACCTTCACGGATAACGGCGACAGAGAGAACGACGCTGCCCATCGGATCTTCGAATCCACCCCTGCCATATTCCAGTCAGAACCCTTCGGAATCCCGAAATGCGCGGCCGTCGGCTGGCAGGTCGATGTCTAGAGAGGCCAGCGGGTTAGAGGAAGCCGAGGAAGCCGTTACTACAGCCCGAAAGCCCGCCAACACCAACCGGGGAATATCGCCTCATGATCTACCTATCGATGATCAACTACCTGCTATTCAAGTAACCCGGACGGGCGCCAGCAAGGCGAGATCCGCTTCTCACAATGTCACCAATTCAACGACCGCAATGTCTATAAGGGCCCGCAAACCCCGCGCGATAGTCTACGATTCAAATGACGATGAAGACGGCAGTCTATCCGATCATAGTATGACGATAGTTGCCGGGAGCGTTGCAGGCGATAATAATCCGCTTTTTAACGTTGACATCCAGCGGCCCGCGGGAATACCTGACAACGAGCGGTCGCGAACGACATCGGCGTTTAAAAGCCCCAGCCCAATGAGAGCGTTCAGCGCGCCCCACAGGGATCACAGCCCCAAGGTATCCTTCGAGGATGCGGTAACGTTGAAATCCAGTCCGTTTCATCGCAGCCCATCACGGACAAAGCGGATGCTGGCGAGGAAGGCTAGCCCTGATCCCAGAGAACTGTCGAAGAACCTAGGCAGAATTCTTCCTCCGGCAGCCGGGAAGGAGAATATTCAGTCGCCCTTGAGGGATGTGGCATCGATGCAGCCCTTTAATCTGGATGACTCGCTTGGCAGGAAGAAACAGATCGAGGAAGAGATGGCGGATGTCAATGCTATGATACAGGCGTATACGAGCAAGAAGTATGAAGGCACTTTGACGCTTGTTCAGATGGCAATGAAGTATGAGGAACTTCAAAATAAACTTACAGAGCTCGAAAAGCCTGCCCATGGGTTCCTCGCCGCAACGGTGGCGGTTGAGCAGACGCAGGAGAGCCCGGTACTCGAAACACCAGAACATATCGCTGGGGTCGACGTCTACGCGACGCAGAATATCGTCAAAAACACGCCCATACGAAAGCCGTTCCTCTCGCGGCTGACAGATGGACATACTCAATTCGTCAAGCAGACGCAGTATATGAACGGGTCTAAGCCTGAGCCTCCGGCGGATGAGCGGGTCAGTTCCACGATGTCAGCGGTGAAGGACGAAGATACAATGGATGTGGACGAAGAGGAAGAGGATGATGGCTTCGATTTGCAGATATCGAGTCCACCTGATGCTGCGCCAATGTCACCGAGCTCCCCACAGCCGTTGGATAAGGGTAAAGGACGAGCGACAACGGAAGATCTCGAGGAACAGCTCGATGGAGATCTGGATAGCGACGGAATGCCAGATGAGTTCTTCGATGTCGAGAATGAAGCCTTTGATAACATCCAGGAGGAGGAAGACCCAACGGGTGGTAATCCCTTCGACATAGAAGAATTCGAAGGTGCCGATTTTGAACTGAGCCCCGAGGAACTGGCTGAGATTCACGCCCAACCATCCGCCACTCGGCCACGCTCCCCGTCTCCTGATTTTGAAGTTCTCGACCAACCGCCGCCGAATATCTTCGAGGCCCGTGCAAGACATATCAGCCAACTCGCGAAAACCGGCGACGTCGAAGAACTCGACGACGACATCATGGAAATCGGAACCCAGAAGGCGATTGAGCTGGATATGTCGGCACCGAGCATGAAACACCCGTGGTCTAGCGAGGTCGTCCATGCCCTGAAGACCGTTTTCAAACTCAAAGGATTCAGAACAAATCAACTTGAAGCAATCAATGCTACGCTATCGAGTCACGATGTATTTGTTCTGATGCCAACTGGCGGCGGCAAATCGCTTTGCTACCAACTGCCTGCAGTGGTTAGCTCCGGGCGCACGCGCGGCATCACATTCGTCATATCGCCGCTGCTATCATTGATGGAGGATCAAGTTGATCATCTCAAAGCACTCGGGATACGGGCGTATATGTTCAACTCTTCAGTGTCTGCTGAGGAAAAGAGGGAAATTTTGAAGGAACTAAGGTCGCAGACTGCAGCAGAATCGATCCAGTTGCTCTATGTTACCCCGGAAATGCTTGCCAACAGCGTTACACTGGAGAAAGTGATGTTTTCGCTACACCAAAGAGGACTCATTGCACGTGTGGTGATTGACGAAGCTCATTGTGTGAGCCAATGGGGCCACGATTTTCGCAAGGACTATAAAGAGCTGGGGAGGCTACGGGAGAAGTTCAGTGGCGTCCCGCTAATTGCGCTTACTGCTACGGCTACCCCATTAACACAGAAGGATACAATGCACAATCTGTCGATCGAGAAATGCAAGATCTTCAAGCAGAGTTTTAATCGGCCGAATCTTACTTACGAAGTTCGTAAGAAGGGAAAGGAGAAGGAGATGATTCAGGAAATCATCAAGATTATCCAGTCGCCAAAGTACAAGGGGAAATGCGGCATTGTCTACTGTCTTTCACGGAACAACTGCGAGAAAGTTGCTGCGGATCTCAAAAACGCAAGAATCCAAGCGGAACACTATCATGCTGGGTTGGATGCTGCGGATAGAAGGGCAGTCCAGAAGCGGTGGCAGAAGGGAGAAGTCAAAGTTATTGTTGCGACAATAGCCTTCGGAATGGGTATCGACAAGCCAGACGTGCGGTTCGTAATCCATCATAGCATTCCTAAATCCTTGGAGGGCTACTACCAGGAAACCGGGCGCGCTGGCCGTGATGGCAAACTCTCCGGCTGCTTCCTATTCTATAATGGTGGGGACGCGATCAAGCTTGCGCGTATGATCGAACAGGGCGACGGTGCCACCGCGGAAACAATCGAGCACGGCAAGTGGATGTTAAGCCAAGTCCAGCTCTACTGCGAGAACAAGATCGACTGCCGTCGGGTCGCCGTGCTCAAGTATTTTGGCGAGAAGTTCAGCAAGGCCGATTGCAACAAGACGTGCGACAACTGTAGCTCGAACAAGACGTATACGCACCGTCCCGTTACTACCGAGGCTAAGGCGATTATGCAGATTGTTATGGGTGCGCGAGACCGCAGTTTGACAATCGCCATGCTGACGGACGTGTATCGCGGGTCGAGGGCTAGGGCCATCTTGGACAACGGGTGGGACAAGTTGTCCGGCTACGGGCAAGGGAAGAGCTGGGATAAAGATGCGGTGCAGAGACTTATCGCGCATCTGTTTACAGAGGAGATCCTCGACCAGGCGCATGTTACGAATGGTATGGGATTTACCACTTCGTATCTTACTGTAAGTTGTTACCATACCCTGTCTTTAGTGTGGTGTGGGGTGGTTGTTCGCATTCACAATGGCTGACGCGTAATATTTTCGTTCGCGTAGCTTGGGAGAAAGGCCCATACGTTCCAACAGGGTCTCCGACAGTTGGACATGCTCTTCGAAACTTCGCCAACTGCACCGTCGAAGAAGCCCAAGAAAGGAGTACCGGCCAGCGAAGAAGACTTTGAGTCGACCTGCATCTCGTCGCCGATAGGGCCCAGTCGAGGAAAGGCACGACAGCTCGCAGTAATATCTAACACACAGCCAGACGAACATGGGTTTATGCCCGTCCGCGATGGGACTGCGAATACAACTACTGCTGCGAAGAAGCGCAAGAGCGACGGCCTCGGAGACGACCTTGTTGCGCCGCGGCGGAAGAAGGTTGCTGCTCAACCGATTGGAATGGGAGCTGATACTATCCGTGCGGGCCTCAACGACTATGATCTTGATGTATTGGAGCGGTTCCTTAGAGATGCTAAGCGGATCCGTGGCGATGTGAGTATACTTTGCTATTTGCCAGAATAGTTCAACATGCTGATCGCTTGTTACAGCTCATGAACGAGAAGGGCTTGCGTGTGGAATCTGTCTTCACGGACACTGAGCTGAGTTGGATTGGCGTCCGGCTTCCCTGCAGTAAGTCCATTCTCTCCCTATCCGCTCGTCCTATCGAAATGAAGAAGCTAACTCGTTCTGTCTGTGCTAGGTATGAACGAGATATTGAACATGCCACAACTCGTCGATAAAGAACGCATCCGGCTGTACGGATCAAAGTTTCTCCCGATCACACAAAAGTACAGCAATGAAAAGCTGGAAAATTATGAGGGTACGCAGTATCCCCAGGGCGGCGGCGGCGGCTTTGATACGCAGGCCACTGGCATGGAGGGTTTCTTAGAGGAAGACTTCGACGAAGATTTTGAGGACGAGGATGAAGCTGGGGAAGGCGAGAAGTCGCGGTTCTTTAGTAATACTGCTAGTGCAAGTCAAAGTGCTCTGGATTTCAGCGCAAGGAGTAAGTTCACTGATTCAACAGCGATCGTGAAGACATTTGCTGACAATTTCAACAGTGGCTGCTGCATCCCAAGCCAAGTCAACAACTACCAAAAAGGCGACTGGTGGCGGTAGGTCACAGAAGCGCGGCGGTGGCAGCGGTCGAGGACGAGGTGGTAAAAAGATGTTTACTAAGAGAGCTTCCACCGCTGGCAGAAGCCAGCGAGGTGGAAAAGGCGGTGGCAGAGGCGGTGGCAGCACGAAGGGCAGCCGCGGCGGTGGAGGTGCTGGGTCCGGGTATTCCGTCGTCCGCCCAATGATGTAGCGATCGTGGTGACGATTTGACGGCCTTATGCACCTCGGAGGTTATTGTATGTACATACATCGCATCTATGGTGTTTTTGCGTGTTTGCGCTGTGCATGTGGCTTTTTCTTTGACTGCAGCGGTGTTTGGCGCGCGAGGTTGTTGTTTTGTACTGCGGCGGATCATATATGGCGAGATTGGCGTCTTCTATCATACTTGATTTTTAGCGGTATGGCTATGAATAAGGGAGTCTGGCTTGCGAGATCTGTATAGCTTCATGATTTCGAACGATATGCTGTCGCCTTGCAATGTATACATTTCATCTCGGACAGCTTGAAGAGTGTTTGGCCATTCGTTCTAGCGGCCGTGTATGTATATATCGATATCCGAACTCATTCCATTCCGCCATAATGGTATAAACCGAAGTTTACCGCGCAGCACGGAAATTTCTCATGGGTTTGCAGGACTATACGGCCAGCAGCTTATTAATACGCACATGTCGGAAATCTTTTAGGCTATATCACGAGAAGTTTACGCTGAATGCATGCATTAAATCCCTAGGCTTGCTGACTAATTGTGACGAGTGTAGCAGAACATGAAGGGACGGATCAATCCCGGCAACAGGAATAGCATGATCGATATCTAGTAGGTGATATTACGAGCAAAGCAAGGGTGCACCGGTGCTTTGATCTTTGGTCCGACACATTGGTCACTTCGTTACTATATATATGGGTGCTTTCCTTAGGTCTAGATCTGGGAGGAGTGATTACTTAATTATCACATATTGATTAATGATATCCCGAGATTTATGCGGGAAAGTTACTATACTATATACTAGGCGGAATTCGCAGTTCAGAGTCATTGGAGATCGATCAATTTTCAAATCACGATGGTTGATTCGGCATTATTACCAGCCGAAGCTAAACATAATTATATAAGAAGCTCGTGGTCTCTCCCATATGGCCATCCAAGTCATAAACTCCAAATCACCCGTTCGTCCCGTATCGATCTACTACTATTGCATATGATAATTGACCTCTCCTCATGGGGTTTAGAAATTGGAAACCCAGGCTGTTCAATATACACCAATTAGTTTACAACAGCATTCAACCTCTTTAATATACTGTATATCTGCAGACAGATCCAGATTTATAGCTTTGGATATAAATTCGCTATGGCACGTTCAACTGGACGGTTTATCGTCCTAAATTCTATTCTTTGCTTCTTTGGGGTTGCTATTGGCGCTCCTCCAGTCCTGCAGCCCTCTACTGTTGCCGCAGAACAGGAAGTTGACTACACTAAAATCCTGGTACCAGGACCAGGCCTCCCGTCGGTTCAGGAACTGGGCCTCACAGATGCCGACTTGCGAAAGCCTATTCCTTGGTCTCCAGGTACGTCGGATCGTTACACACACAATCATGCACCCAGACACACACGCGGCTACCCCTCTCTTGCCCACTAGTTCTGGTGGTATACGTCATTCTGTGAACAGCGCATGATTAATTTTATGCTATATGCTCTATTATAGACACTACAAACCTTACGTCCGACCAACTTACCAAACAGTTCAATCTGGTGTGCGGTACAAGCGTCGATAAATGGTGTGGAAATGATGATGCCAGCGCCTGCTATAACTATCTCGTCAACCTTCCGACTTATCAATCTTGTGTCGTTGGTTCATATTCGGGAAATGTCCGTACTAGGATGTGTATGATCAATAGCTGTAAATGGTATGGGTGGCCTATTACATTCTCTGGTACTGCGGTTTCACCCTGGTAAGTTGAACAGCTGAGCACATGCATACTACTGGCTGTCGTTATTCTTTGTCCTATATCTTGAATACTGTGATCAATGAAGAACTAATTCATAAGATATCAGCTTCGACGTCGCGCGTGGCGGTAAACAGATAATCGAGCAATGTCTCAAAGGCCCCGGCGTCATAAATGGTAAGTCTTTCATACCTGCATGACGATTGATACTTTCAGGACGTCTATCGAACAACCCCTCTAGGTCAAGATAGTTACAGACTGACTGATCAATTGTGGCACGAATGTAGGTAGGAATGCGGCATGGGACAATGGCAATTTGATTGTTGAAATCTCTGGAGAAGACTACTAGAACAGTCTGCAGGCACCAATCATATAGCACCAAACTTATAGCACTTGATCAAACTTAGATTTATAGAAGGTTAGACTTGCACAGTAGAACTGTATAGGTTTGACTTGCGAGACCAGGTTAGACCGTTTTCGGGCTACCAGATCTGCAGAAGTTCCTGGCTCTCTTATCTGTATTTTTTTGTTAGATGAGAATCACAGCTCTTTGCGATAGTAGTTGAGGCTCGATCACACGATGAATAAATATCCTAGTAGTATTTGGTGCCAGCTTTGAATTGTAGAATCTGCTTGATGATATCGACAAATCAATGGTAATATGACCCTGCTCAATACAAAGTGTTTTATCTGGCTTCTTTAGCTACTGCAATTGAAAAAGTAGCATTAGATATACAGCGTACTTGCCATTATGTCTCATCAACATCCTAAAGATAGTCCACGTCTAGCTTCCTCCTCTCTGAGCTCAAACATAACATTGATACCGACGAAAAGGCATCCTATGGTCCCCCCAAGGAACGCCGCGCCAGCCCACCCAGCGTTTATGATGCCGTCGTATATCAAATGCTTCATCCCATCCACACCCAGAGCAAATCCAATCAAATTCGCGACGCACATCGTCAGAACTGTCAGCGCGCCACCAGCCGCAGCTAGCGGTCTGTACCACCAATTACCACCGTATTTGCTATACGGAAGCATCGCCCGCGCGGTCAATTCGGGCAGGATGAACAGCACAATTAGCCATCCCCACGTCAACAGGGTGAACGAGAGGTCGTGCCAGAGCGCGACAAACGTGAAAACCACCAACGTATTGAGGACAGCCCGCTTCTTGGATCCACCGAGCGGGACGTAGATGTATCTGATGTTCCAGCGATTGAAGCTCCGATGCCAGCCTCTCCAGAAACCGACGGCGGAGTAATTATCGCTCATGCATCTGAGCATATTCTCAGGGGGATCGATTGAGTCGATGAGGGCCCACAATCTGAAAAAGCGCCAGGGGATTAGCAATTTTAGCCAGATGATATGGAGGTTGAAGTATCCTATCATCATGAGCTGGAAAGGCGTATCGTTTATCCATGCGTTGTACGGCGCATGAGAAGCTTTGGAGATGGCCTGGACGTAGCAGAAGTGAAGGACTAGCTCCATACAGAGCAGAGATAGTAGGAATCGGACGCAATAGAGGAGTACAGGTTTAAAAGCAGTTGATGGTAGTGGTTTTATAGCCGCGTGAATATTCTGAGCAACAAAGTCGTTAAATGTAATGATTGGCCCGGCGAGATATAGCGGTGAGTAGAGACAGTAAGCGTGGTAGATGGAGAAGGTATACACGCTGGATGGGTGGGAGGTCGCTACACGGTCTTTGTCTGATTGATGGGATGGCTGTGGCCGCTTTTTCCGCTAAAAGTGTTTAGCTCTGATTTCAGTATCAAGTCTCGAGACGGATGGGAAATATAAGGTTAGAGTGGGATGTACCTCAAGATCAGGACCCGTTGTGAGCATCCAATAATAATCCATGTTGAAGCTGATAACTCGGAGCATAGTGAGGTTGAAGTGAACCTCCCATCTGGGCATCAAGCCCCCGAATTGGCTGTCAATATAGGAATATTCCGGGCCGAATATTCTCCCGAACATGTACCCTCGCTTCCATTCATTTAAAAGAAGCATCATTAAGTTGAACCCCCATGTGACAAATGGCGTAGCTTTTGACGGACCGAAGGCCTTTAGTATTCCATAGTTGGTGGCTAGCAGAGCTAGGATTTTGAAATAGCTTATCCCATGCAAAGCTAGTAGAAAGATGGCGGCGAATACATTGTCGAAGATTGTACGGGTTTGCAGATCTGCGTTTCCAAGCATATTGGTGCAAAGTTTCCGTAGGCCGGTGTGGGCAGCGACAACGACGAATAGGATGAGTACATTGTCTCTAAAACCTTTGTATTGCATGTCGGTGTTATCCTACTACCGAAGTTCGCATTTATCAGAACCGAATCCGGCTGTAAGTGACTGCGAGGACAAAGTGCTGGACGTACAACTTTCCGGCCGGGTATCCAGCCTTCGGACAGGATGCTTGAGTATCTCAAATAGTTCGGATGGTCCTCTTGCAGTATAATAAGATGTTAGCATGAGTTGAAGCATTGGCGGCATCAGCATCCATGTCTGCATACCTCTTGATATATCGTAGACAGCTTTGAACATCTGTGGTATCACAAGAATGAATACAGCATAGTACAGCATGTACTCAATACTCTGCCACCGTGAAGGTGATGTCCGCCTGGGAGGCTTGCTGCTTGCCGTGGTCGTGACATCTTCGTCCCGTTTGGAAGCCCCATCTTTCTGGGAAGCAGTCGATATATCTGACACGAGCCGGCCGTCTAGTAGCTCGGGCGTAAAGAGGTATTTGAAAGAGTCCACCGACATCTTGTTCGTATATGGTGAATTGAGGGGGGTAACTGGATGTTCTTGTAGATGGGGCAGCAGCCTGGGAGTTATCCCGATCACATTCCCCTTTTCGCGCCCTCCGGAGCCTCAGCCAGACGGCGTGAATATATCGGGTAGCAATTGAGGCGAGGACGTAATCGTAATGAGGAGGAAATTAAGGTCGGCTGGCTTGTGAGAGTGGGACACGCGGTGGAGAGCGGCGGGCGGGTCAAGCCCGGTCAATTGGTTTCGGCTGTGCTGAGACCTGGTCGCAGTCTTGGCGCTATCGCCGTCGCGACCATCGCAAAAGTTGACTTTGGCTTCACGGGACCCCGCCGCCTCCAACTCGCTTTCACCATCTACTTGGTGGAGCTCTCATCGCCATCCAGATCCATAGTCGCCATCTGGAGCTTTCACTTAGCGCTCATTGTATCCCCAACCTAGTCTATCTCTCTCTCACTTTCCGCCCAACCTGTTGTAGACGCCTCTTCGTCCATCGACGCGTCCGATACCAATCATGGCGAGCACACCTCAACCAACCCAGGTCTTGCCATCCACAACAAAGCCAGCCGAACTCGAGTATGGAGGCGGTTAGTTGAGACTTTCCAATCGCCTGCAAGGGTTTTCTTCTGTTCTGACAATGTCTGCTATTCTTAGATGAGATTTCAGCTCTCGTCCTCGACCCTGGTACGAACACGACAAGATGTGGCTTCGCAGGCGAAGATACACCAAAAACCTGCGTGCCCACTTACTACGGCATAGTTCCAGATCCAGAGACACCAAAGTACTTTGGAAGCCTGAAAATTGGCGAAAATGCCGTGAGCTCGGTTATTGATGGGATGGAGATCCGGAATCCCATGAACGATGGCATCGGCACGTCTCAATTGGTGCACATATCTTGGGCGGGGCGTAGGCTAACGGGCTTTTAGTTGAGAACTGGGAGGTCACAACGGAGATCTGGCGTCACTGTATCGAGTACAAGCTATCATCAAGGGTGGAAGAACATCCGCTCCTGGTCACAGAACCGATATGGAACCCTCTGAAGAACCGAGAGCGAACCACAGAAATCGTTTTTGAAGATTTCAATGTCCCCGCCTACTTCCTTGTCAAAAGCGCCGTCTGCGAATCCTTTGCCAATAGCAAGCCTTCATCATTGGTTATTGATGTTGGCCATGCCAACACCAGCGTCACACCGGTCGTCGACGGAATACCCCTTAGGAAGGGTAGGATACACCTACTCCAATCTCGTGTTTCGTACAGACCTTTCTCACATAATCTCTACATAGGCTCCGAGCGAACGCCCCTGGCTGGGTTGCATTTGACTACACAGCTCCGTCATCAGTTCTCAGAGATGGGCATTCGCATGACTCCATGGCTCATGCTCAAATCCAAAACCACATACACCGATCTCACCAATCCGCCTCAGCTTAGGCTCCGAGACTACGGATTCCAGCCCCACCAGTCATTCATAGAATATCAACAAGACCGCTTCATCCACGAATTCAAAGAGAGCATGTCCGAGACTTGGGCCGAGCCCCGATCCTTTCCAGCTGATATCAACAATCCTGGGGATATGCTCCGCCCTATGGCAGAAAAGTCCTATGAATTTCCAGATGGCTATCAACGTCGGTTCATGCTCGATCGTTGCGTGGCTACAGAATCGCTCTTCAACCCATCTCTTTCTCCCAAGCCATTCACTGGCGACACTCCCAAAGGCATAGCTGAAATGATCAAAGACTCAGTGGACCATCTAGACGCAGACATACGTGCTAATATGCTCAGCAACATTGTTGTTGTCGGGGCTACGAGCTTGCTCTACCGTTTCAATGAGCGCCTAAGTCAAGATTTGGTCGCCATGTTTCCCGGACCCCGGGTCAAGCTGCAATCATCCGGTCAGACTCCAGAGCGGAAGTATTCCGCCTGGCTGGGTGGCAGTATTCTTGCTAGTTGTGGTGCTTTCCACCAGTTGTGGATCAGCAAACAGGAGTACGACGAGATCGGCTCCAATATCATTGAACGCAGAGCTAAGTAGACGACCCTGACATATATTATATACTTCGCTTTACATGAGCCCCGACTATCTTGTATTCCTATATGGGGCTTCTTAATCGATACGTGTACAGATATACTTCCTTTCCTGGGGTTAGTAGACAAAATGGCGTTACGAATAGGTGTACGACGCGTCAGACTCATGTATCCTGTCGCGCTGTTTCACACAATTGCATAATGAACTTCAATAACTTTAGTGTGGGTTTAAATGGTGGCGATATACTTTGATCGATGACTCTGTCTTAGGTCGCATGACACGGCGGAAGCCAAAGAAACTAGCATGATGCTTGCACTGGTTCGCCTTATGCCGCCTAGAGTAGTCTCGGACGCCCAGGGCGTATCACCTAATATCAGCTAAGCTTTTGATTCCTATTGCCAAAAAGTATAACCCCATCGCCGAAAAAGAACTCTTATATCGATACATTGCTCAATGACCGATCACCTGGATCACTTTTTTTCTTTCTCTTTATCTTCCAGATACTTCTTCCAGCCGACCTGCAGCAGCATGTCATCCGTCAAGACAACCGAATCCCTCATCCCCTTCATAAAACTCCTCATCACGTCTCGATACCTCCCTTCACCCGCACCCAGTATCCTCACCGCCAGTAACGCCGCATTGTCTGCGCGGTTGACACCGACTGTAGCCACAGGAATTCCGTTTGGCATCTGCACAATCGATAGCAGGCTGTCCATACCTTCTAGACTCGACCCTTTCACTGGCACCCCGATGACTGGTAGCGAGGTCATACTGGCACACATGCCTGGGAGATGCGCGGCGCCTCCCGCACCGGCAATTATGACGCGGATGCCCCGTTCTTCGGCGGTTCTGGAGAAATCGTAGAGCTCCTGCGTCATGCGGTGGGCAGAGACGATGCGGGGCTGTGTCGGGATGTTGAAGTTGTCGAGGGTTCTGAGGGCAGCAGACATGATCGGCAGATCGGATATAGAACCCATGATTACGGCTATGGGGGATGTTGGGGTCGGTAGTGAGGCAGGGAGGATTGACGCTGCCGGGGAGGTGTATGTAGCGGCGCGTACTAGAGGTGCGATTAGGGTTTCGCAGTTGGTGATGCCGTCGGCCACGACAGTGATGTGACCCATCTTTCGACCCGGACGAGCTTCCGTCTTGCCGTAAAGGTGGAGGGTTGAGCCTGGTGTCTCTAGCGCTAGCTTGCAGAGGGGTAGGTGTGAATCGGGTTGCGGCCCACCCAGGATGTTGAGCATGATCGAGCTGGTGGATGGTGTCCGAGGCGATGTGATGGAAGGCGGTAGCGGAAGGTCGATTATGGCTCGAATGTGGGCTTCGAATTGGGATGTCGAGTGAGTTTCGATAGTGTGATGACCCGAATTATGGGGTCGAGGGGCAATCTCGTTGACGAGGATGGTATCATTTTTCAGCAGAAACATCTCGACTCCAAATATGCCTGCCCCGGGAAAGTGTTTTATGGCGTCTTCGGCCAGCTTTTGGGCTCTGGTCCTCGCTGACAGGGTTGTTCTTGCAGGCATGTATACCAGTTTGCAGATGTTGTTCTCGTGGATGGTCTCCACGGTCGGATATGACAATGTCTTCCCACTTCTAGTCTTGACGACCATGACGGCGAGCTCCATGGTAAATGCTGCCCATTTTTCAGCGTAGAGCGGTCGGTTTGAGAGAGCTTCCAGTGCTTGCGGTATCGTGTCTTTGGACCAGACGACGTAATTTCCTCTCCCATCATATGCCAAAGTTCTCGACTTCAACATGAATGGGTATCCAAAATCCGCTCCGACTTTTTCTAGAGCCTCGACGCTCGGGCTGTCAATACTCCTGCTTTCGGCCACCGCAACCCCATTCTTTAACAAAAATTCTTTCTGCAGGTACTTGTCTTGAATGATTCTGATTGTTTGACTTGATGGCTGAACATCGACCTTGCCCTCCTTCTCTATTGTTTCCAAGATGTTCGTGTCGACATGTTCAATTTCCGTCGTTAATATATCGCATGCTTTTGAAAGTTCCAAGATGTCCGCCGAGGAGCTAAACGACCCCGTGACGTGGGAAGACAGAGCGTTTATTTGCTTCGCCGGAGAGTTGTCCGCGTCGAGAATGGTGGTGCGGAGGTTGAGTCTGTGTGCGGCTTCGACCAGCATGCGGCCCAGCTATATCGAGACCACCAGATTAGCTTAGATCTCGCAAGGAGGGGTAACGAGATGTTACTTACCTGGCCTCCGCCGAGGATGCCTATGGTCCTGCGGTCCATGCTCTGTTGTTGCAATGAACTTCGTGCGTTTGTGAAGATGTGAGTGGCCTCCTCGAGTGGGAATCGGTGTGGTGGAAGATGAGGAGTGATGCTCGAAAGACGAAGTGGGAGCTTGGGAAGTTAAAGATGCGAAGCCGGATGTGTTGTTGTTGAACAGAGATTTTAGCGATTTGTACTGCGAGTTGGAAACCACACCCGCAGCACCAGCGGCCGTGATCAAGTAAGCCGATGTTCGTGCAACCGACGACTTCATAGTATGAGAGAACACTGCCATAGTTGAGTTGAGGTATCGTGATCAGGTAGGACTAGAAAGTTCGCGTTTCTTTATCGTTGAAAACCGGCGGCTCTTGTATCAGCTTTTCCACTATATCACTGTTCAGATCGATTCAAGGTGCTAATATTTAATAGTAACACTATCAAGTCGTAGATCGATCTAGAGAGCTCCGAATATTGCTGGCAGCGAGAGCTCGTGCAAAAGAATTGTGCGAAATACCGGTTTATATGCCAGAGGCTTGCCAGCCTGGAGTCGCATTTTACCCAAGGAAAACCACCCCTCTCACCAAACTTAGTAGGGAGTGGGCCGACCGGCAGATGCATATGCGCATGCGCATGCACCTTCTTAGTATCACATTGGGAGTGGGCCTCGTAACGGTGTGACGGGACCTTCTGCGTAGCACTTCGGACATCACGAAAGCGTCTTCCCGCCTGCCCTCGCAAAGGGGTCTAGTCCCGAGCCAGCGGCTCATTCACCGGACCAGTATCCTTTTCTGCGATTTGGGCCGGAGTATCTCTCAACTTCTATATTTGGTGTCTCTTACTCAACCATGATCAAAATCATTGCGGCTTCCGCTGTCAAATGACCATGAGAGTGACTAAAATGACCTTGAGAGGCTTGGAGTCTGACAGGCTACTGTAGTGTAACTAGTGGGGCGGTTCCCGGCGCGCCTCCCGCTCACGCACACCATTCGGAACAAACCCAGATAGCGGCTCCGGCTCGGCAAACGTTGCCTTCATGCTTCACCGCTGACAAGGTCGTCTTTGCGAGACTCGCCGACCGCGTTGGAGATTTGTCTGAAGGTATGCTAGACTTTTCTTCTATCTCTGGAACGGGATTCAGGCTCTGCTAAGCTGTCGTTGTACCAATTGTCTTTGAGACCTTGAGGCTTAACTTCCATCGCGCTCATATGCCGGCAGAGGTTTCTCTTGAGCACTTAAGCTATGCCAAGAGACATGTTCCATTCATGGCGTCCCCCGCTGATAGCTTGAGGTGGACCTAAGCGGGGTAGTTTGCACTATCGGCTGAATAAGTACTCAGTTCCAAGCTCTCAGAGCCTCCAACGATTTTTCTGCTTTCGGGAATTTTCATCTTAGTTTTTGCATTCCAGCGCGCTCGTCAAGATGGCTCAGGCGAGTGGTGGATTATTAAAGAAGGCCCGCAAGGGACCTGAGCGTGCGACAACAGACGAATACGACGGTATTGAGCTCGAAGATGGTGGTGGAATCACTATCAAAGTTCTGGAAATCAAGGACGAAACGAGCAGCTCGAGCTGGGAGAAAGCAAAAGTCCTGTTTCGAGAAAAGTTGCAATTGGAAGAGGGCAGCCTTGACAAAAAGACGTTGCAATTTCTCAATGAGGTCGTCACGCCTCAGCAAGCTATCGCCCAATGCGAGAAAACAAAAGATCGAGCCGATAGGGAATACTCCTCCAAGAAAGAGGTGGTGGTGGCTGGAGTCAAGCTCAACCTCAAAGAGAAGATGGCTAAGATATTGCGGAAAATGTGAGACTCTTTAGCCCCGCCATCCGTGTCGGTTGGTTGTGGTGGTCACACGATTGACAGCTGTGCAACCTGACAACACTTTCCGTATGTGTATACACACGCACATCCTGGCACTAACTCGCGTGAGCTGGGCAACAGGAACATGTTTCTAGCTATTGGTGATGTGATCTTCCAGAACTCACCAGATACTTCGGCCGTCGGTAAGTAGTCGAATAACTAGTTTGTGCGGTCTTGCCGTAGGTAATATCCGCTAATTATCCTGTGCGTTAGTATGGTCTGCCGTAAGGCTAATACTCGAGGTATGTTCAAAGCATTACAATTTTACAAATATCGGGTGAATGCGCGGTACAGCGCGATGGCCATACAGGGGCTTACACCATCTTCTCATATTCGCAGATTGCGCTGGATGATATCAATACGTGTGGTCTATTGATAGATGCGGTTGACGAAATTACCGGCGCTATGTTCGCCGCCGAAATTTATGAACGACGGTACCAGAAGGCGATCCATGGTGATAGCGACAAAGCGAATATCTTAAACATGAACAATCTCACCTCACTTGGAGGCAAGGTCTTAGAGAAGATTGTCCCGCTATATGCAGATATACTCTATTTCTCGTATTCCTCAAAAAAATACCTACAACACGGGAAAATGGTAAGGTCAACTTCCAGTCCGCACGCATTACTAAGTCTGACATACTTGTGATGGCATAGACCCGCTTGATGAAGGGATTCACGAAGCCGATCATCGTTCTCCAAGGAATTTTGGATGACATCACCAAAAAGCTTACCGATATGCACACCATCGCCGGCCTCGTTTTCCAAGAGCAATCGCTTGATTCATACGAAGAACTTGCAATTATGACGAAAACACAAGGAGAAGAAACTCGCACTTTCATAAAAGAAGCAATGTTCCAATCAAACCGAGATGTAACGGACCTGAAAGATTCTATCTTGCGAAAATTGGAAACAGATCAAAAAGAAAAGCTGCAGGCTGATTTTGCGGACAACGAGAAGTGGCTTGATCCCCTCCATGACCTCTCATTTGAACTAAACTCGAATCGAGCAAAGCGTCAAAAGGGTACCTGTGGTTGGATTTTCAACGAAGAAAACTATCAGACGTGGTACAAGCCTTCCGAGTCTTCATTTCTGTGGATCTATGGGAAGCCGGGATTCGGGAAGAGCGTCATCATGTCCGCCATTGTCGATAATATCATTGAAGATACGAAGAAGAGCCTGCCGCATACTGAGAGTGACGATGCAAGTACTCAGCCACCACCACCACTCATCGCTTTCTTCTTCTGTAAAATCGGAAATGAAAAGACCCAGAGAACAGTCTCCGTTGTGAAAAATCTGATATACCAATTTTACTCTCACTGCAAGCGCTGGATGTCTGAAGATGCTCTAGCTGAGGCGAATAAGAAAGTAAAAGAGGTAATCGAACAAAGCAGCCAGGTTGTGAATTTGAAGCAGTCATCAAATTCGGCTGATACGCTTCCGGAGAGCTTGTATAAATTGTTACTCTGGTTCGCAAAGTTCATCGATGTCCATACATATATGGTTATTGATGGTAAGTACCTTCTGTATCCCGTCTAAAACCAATATTTGATTGCAGAATCTGCTAACTTTGCTATCTGTGAAGCTATTGACGAGTTCGATAGCGGAGAAAGAGGCGGCCTATTGAAATTTCTTCAGCAAATTACAACTAGTGACTCCAAGATTAGAGTCGTTGTCGCAAGCCGGGAGGAACCTGATATCCTGAGCTCACTCTCTCAACAGCCTAAAATCAGCGTCGAGGAACAAAAAAACTCGAGTGATGTTAAAATATATGTCAAAAAAGAGCTTCAAAAGATTTCGATCCTGAAGGAGAAGGAAAGACTCGACGCTCGGAAGGTTATCGTGAAACGTGCGGCCGGCATGTTCCGATATGCTGCCCTGGCTATTCAAAGTCTACGGGAACCGTGGTCTCGTCCATTATCAAAACACCTCAAAAATCTGCCTGATCAAATGACGGAATTCTATCAACGTTCCTTGGCTCACATGAACGAGCGGCAAAAAGAAGTCCTCATTACGGCATTGAGATGGATTATCTGCGCCGACGAGGAAATTTATCTTCAGGATATCGCGGAGGATTACAGCTGCGTGTTCCTGGATGCTCCAGAGGAAGAGGACCAGCTATCAATTGAAAGCGGCGACAGCGAGCTGGATGATGTCAGCGATGATATCAGCGATGACAGTGACGAAGAGGACAGAGACGAGGATGATGACGACAGTGTTGATGGTGGCGATGGCGGTGATGATGAGGAAGGTGACGTTGACGGAAGCAAGAATGGAGAACGACGTGAAACTACTAAATCAGATGGAGAAGAGAAACAATCGAAGAATGCAGAATCGCGGCATACTGACAGCGACGCCGGCGGCGGGCACATTAACTCTCAACAATACAACGAAGAAGAGCTAAGAAAACGTCTGAAGCAGGCTATGGAGCATGTTGCAAACGTCCGGAGCATATTCTTCACTATCGGTGAAGATGAGATTGTTCGTCTTACTCACACAACCGTTAATGATTTCGTGGAAAGTAGTGCAAAGCAGTTCCTGGAGGAAACAGCAAAAGTGACAACTTGCAAGAAATGCCTCCAGGATCTGGAGAAATCATCGACAGTTAGATGCGCACCAAAATGGGGGCACCTGCTAATTGCATTAACAATCAGTAAGAAGACATGCAAACCCCCCATATAACCCAAAGTTTCTTGGCTCGTCTAAGCTTTTGGTTAAGAGTTGCTGACACGGATGGCTGCTCGTTTCCGTAGCTCGGCATCTAAACTCACCTGAGTTCCAGCAGAGATATATGAGCTGGGATTTCTGGTGGGATAAATGGGATATGTCTCGGGATGATGCGCGTAGACTTTTACAAACTGCGAGTGTTACAGCGTCGAGTGTTACAGCCCCGAGTGTTGCGGCCTCGGATACTGAAGAGGTCCCGGATACGCTGGACCAAGTTCAAGATGATGATTCAAATGTTCCGTCCGGAGATGCGAAAGAGTCCGAAGCAATCATACAGCCCAGCTCTAAGCAAGAAGCCGAAGGCCATAGTAGTTTCAAGACTGACCCTCTTACTATTCCAGAAGGAACCACGCCCGAAACATCCGTCAACGGTAACAACAATGTACCGGATGTTGGCTCGACGCAAGGGATCGAGGCCGGCGACAAGGCAATTGATGGCGAACCTGATGACGATTCTCATAGCAAAATTAATGGTGTGGGAGCTCAAAGTAATAGCGATTCGACAGCTGAAGCACCAGATATAGTGTCATATGCTGCCTCGGAAGTTGACACCGATTATGCACCTTCGGATCCGGGAGCACCGCCCGGCCCGGGAGTGGATGAAGCCTCATTTGCTGTAGGGCATTTCATACGGTATGAGATCAAACATTGGCTCGATCATTTATCGAAAGCGGAGGTTTTATGGACGGATGAAGAGAAACGAACCACGAAAGAGTGGCAGGATCTTATTCAGGGAATTAAGCAAATTGTGAACAACAAAAAAGTTTTCCGGTTCTTGCAAAGACAGTCCTGGGCTCGCTCTAAGCGTTGGGGACTCTGGAATCATAACACCGGCTACATGTGGACTCTCACAACTGGCTATGCGGACCCACTTTGCGTATTTGCTTCCTGCAAAGTTCCCACACTGCTCGCAGAATATTTGAAAGATGGCGCTGATCCAAATGTAAAGTTTGTGGGGCGCTATGGTATGAATAGAACAGCTCTTCAGTTCGCTGCCGAGAACGAGGATCCCCGCATGATGAAGCTATTGCTTGAAGCTGGAGCGGACTTAGAATGGTGCGAGTACGATCCCCGCCGAAAACGAAACACGAAGACGATTGATTATACGTGCCAAGGATCGATCATCTATCTGGAGACCATGAGGCTGTACCTTGAACATGGAGGAGATGCTGTGTTAGCTGACCGCGAGCATGTTTGTGCTACGCCTCTTCACTACGCAGCCGTCAACCGAAATGTTGAAGCTGTCAAGCTATTATTGCAGCATGGGGCAAGAGTTAATGCAAAAGACGACATTAGCGAAACCCCGTTGCATTATGCCTTCGATACCAAAGGCCACGATCCAGTTGCATCAAAAAAAGTTATTGCTTTATTGCTTGAGCATGGTGCAGGCGTCAATGAGGTGGATGATGATGGCCAAGTTCCCTTATACGAGGCTGCCCTACTCGGGGATGTGGAGCTATTGGAACTGCTCCTTGAGCATGGGGCGGACTTGCATACCGTTGACAACCGTGGTGAAACGCCGCTTCATGCAGCCGCCATGAGTGGCCATACAGTAAGTCCTATCGCCGATACCCCTGAATTAAATACTACAGAGCTTCTCTATTCTAAAATAGAATTTTCTTAACGATAGGCCGCATGCTTGCTCCTTATCGACAAAGGTGTTGATATCATGCGCAAGGATCATTCTAATCAGACAGCCTTATTCAACACTGTGTATACGGGGTTTCCTAGTACCTTCAAAGCTTTATTGCCACTATACCTTCAAAAAGATCCGACGCATGAATTTCTCCTATGGCCTGACAAAAAGGGTAGAATAATGCTTCATAGAGCTGCGGCAAATGGTCAACTGGACATTGTCAAAGAGCTGCTGTCTATTGGCGATCCTTTGCCGGCCCTTAAAGCCAGAGAAAGGGGAGGCTCAACGCCGTTGTTTGCCGCTGCGTACAGAGGATTTCCGGATGTTGGTAAGTAGTACCTGACAAGCGTGCGAGCCCTTGTAGGGAAAGCTTTGATTCTATGCTTTCCGGCTAATCTTGAATCTGAACGTGTAGTTGAGTACTTGATCTCAAAGGGTTCCGAGGTCGACGTTAAAGACAAACATGGAGCCTCGCCGCTATCGAGAGCGATAGATGCTTTCTGGAGTCTTGACAATCAAGTGCTGGAAATTACACGCGAAAAGACAATTGCTCTTCTGATTAGAGCTAATTCTAGTGAATCTAAAGTAGATTATTCGTTGACTAGGCTGTCAAGCTTGATCGGTTCTACTCACATTCTGGATTGCTTGATTGACATCGGAATGGATTTCTTAGCTGTCGATGACTTTGGATGGACTTGGGCTGAATTTAACATCTCCTACGGCCTCGATCGCGAGTACTTTTTAGAACGAAATATCGCAGTACCGGAATATGAAACTTCTCCAACATCGACAGAAAGGTGGCTCCCTTTAAGGCCGTCAAGGCCTGTTTCTCTGCCGCGTCCTGAACTGTACAAGATTGACGAGGGCGACGGGACTATCATAAACTGGTTTGGGGACGTTGATCTCGCCTTTGCAACCGATATGCCAATACCTCTCATTCATCTCATTCAGACTCCGTACTACTATGAGATGGAGATCATGGAATATGACTTCTCCTGGTAAGTGATTCCTCGCTAGTCTCCAGAACTGAGAAATCATATCAATATATTCTTAACGATAATGTCTTTAGCCTCGATCGCACCACTGTTCGTATAGGGCTTGCGAGAGACGACCCATATTTAAATGTAAGGTCCCATTCTTCAGCTTGAACAGATACGGGACTTCATATTTCGACCAACATTTAGAATACATAAGCGATAGAGCCATGATTTAAGCTTCAACTTTTGCGCATGCTTGCGCAATTGCGGCGTATAGCGATCTAATTGGTTTATAACAACAGAAACTTCCGGGACAAAACATCAAACCGAGTTGGTCTGACGTAAGTGTCCTAATCTTGGCCCCATGACCAAGATCGTCAGTTGTGGATGAAGGATGACTCATGCATGAGAATCTACAGAAGGCAATTGGACTTCATGGTTTTACTTGGGCATGGAACGGTAACGAAATTCCCTTCTGCTGATTACCTTCCTGCATCAACTGTTTGATCATTGGCCTTTACTGAATAATGATTATCGATTAGTCGGAGATGGAAGAGTATATATCGGACCCCAAAGCGATGGTGCTCTTCAAGCATTCAACGAAATTACGTTTGAAAGCCCTGCTATCATAGGTTGCGGGTTCGATCCTGAAACTGGAAGGATTTGGTATACTAGGGATGGAGAGTTCATTGGGATCGTCATAAACAATATTCGCGGTAGGCTGTGGCCACTCGTGGGTTTCAGTCAGGGTCGCGCGAAGTTCCGACTGAATTTTGGCAATGATCTTGACCGTCGGCCATTTCGATATGATTATCAAAATCGGTTCGCAGATGACGCTGCTCGCTGTGAGAAGGCCAACGACCGAATTGGGGAAGTTAGACGCCTTGTCCGGGCCAGATACACACCGGTATACCCCTTGGCCGTTGCTTGGCTTAAGTACTTCGAAGACCATCATCCGGATATCTCACTGCCTCCTCGAATGACGAGAGAATTCATCTGGAAAAATATTTTATAATGCTGTCATATGCATTATGAGCACAAAGTACCAGCCAAGCGTCGGCAGATCAGCAGAATGGATGCTACGCCTGGGGCCTTTGGAAGCTTTTGATATCATATATTAAACAATATTATCGTATGCTCTTCGAG
The DNA here is from genome assembly GCA_020064725.1 of Drechslerella dactyloides. NCBI lineage: Eukaryota > Fungi > Ascomycota > Orbiliomycetes > Orbiliales > Orbiliaceae > Drechslerella > Drechslerella dactyloides. Next base: position 2,862,580 of record JAGTWJ010000017.1, read on the forward strand.
TCATCCGGAGGAGGTCACTTAAGTGCTTATATGATGATCATAATTCTAATTCAGTTAGGTCGTCGGGTCTACACTATATGCTCAAAGTCGCTTGTATAATAATAGTTAAGCATCGAAAGCACGCAACCAGCGCGTGAACGTGAAGTATATGGCAATATTGTCGCAAATTGGTGCACGCATATTTAACTAAGGGAACGAACGTATTAATCGAGAGACCTTAACAAATTTGATTAATGTTATGGCGGCATCTTCGGGTCATGAATATTCGAAGGCTCTGAAGCACACAGTCTCTGCGGGTTCCTGTGATTCTGCAACAACCGATAGATATATCAACAGCTATAACAGCAAAAAATGGATTGCGCGACATATCGACGGGCCGGAGGGGTATCATGGCAATATGTCTCAACTCTTAGTATCGCGATTGTTTCGCTCCTTTTTTTAGACATAACTCTTGTCCTGGCGGTCCCGACAACCCAGTCTGACTGTCTTGGCTCTACCGAAGCCTCAAAGTCCGATCGATGTACCTCATCTCTCCATCACCATCAGATCTACAAGAGAAACCCAACGCCTCAGCAGCCACGAGACACTCAAGAATCTGATGATGAGTTTGAAAGATCTATCAACAGAGTTTCCGGAATGCAATCAGATGATCCTGCCTTCCAAAGCATCGCTCAAGAAGCCTTAGCTGATATACGGACCGACTTAGTACAGACAGTATTCCCAGGTGTAGCGGGGGGCCAGGCGAACAATCTAATTGCTCCAGGCACTCAAATCAATGTACAGAACCAGAATATTCAAGCACTTTCATCAAGCGAAGATAGCTCGGAGGAGTCTAGTATAAATCTAGGACTTAACAGACCTCAACTAGAGCCTGAGTTACGCGCCCCCATAACTAGACAGCAACGGGAGATTCTCCTGCCTGGATTCCAAAGTCCGGGCACCATCATGCGTAACCGCCGAACATCGATGTTTGAGTCTCCTGCAATTGGGAGTGCAATTGAAGAAGAAGAGCAGGGCAGCGAGAACAGGAGTCGAGCTAGTAGGAGCTCCCCACCGCAGAACCGCCGGGTCCGATATACAGGACTTTTCGGAGCAATTGATCCTGTATCATATGAAAGTCCGTTACAACGCCGCCCACCTGGTCGTCGGGGCAACCGAAACTTGAGAAATTTCTTCGATGCACCAAGCCCACTTTATGAGGCAAGAGATATCACCCTCGATAATGAGCTTGGTAGCACTTTTCTACCCCAGATAAATACTCAGCAGAGTGATTTCGGTGGTGGAGATAGCCCGTCCTTGCAACAATTCATGATTGATCTTGGGGAACACCAGAGTGCCTATCCAGAAACGCAGAATGACTTCATGAGGCTGCAGGATTTCGTTGAAGATACGGAACTCGGTATCAACCCATCGGGCCCGAATAGGGCGCGTAGACTCGATCTAACAGGAGGACTCGGAGAATACAGAGTCTGGGAAGAGGCGAAAGAGGAGGAAAGTGAGGATAACTCTGGCAGGATGGATGAAGAAACGGATTAAATAATCTCTCGATACCTCCTACCGGTGTTTTCATCAGGTTATGCGGATGAAACTCCAGCCTTTACATATATGCTTCTGGATAGCTCATGGCGATGGGCTTTGGCGCCTAAAATAATTATTATAGTGTATATATTTACAGATCCGAGAAAGATGTTCGCATCGGTATCTAGCTTCCAGATCTCTGGGGTTTATTGAATGGCTATGGCGGGCGCTAACCGTCCGCTCACAAGTAATATCCGAAGGCCTTGCGTGCCTCTTCGCTAAACCCTCCATGCCCCTTATAGCCTTTAAGAAGGGTTTCGTTCAACTTTCCTTGGGTATCATATGGCTGACGTCCGGAAAGAGTATCTGCCAACTGTGCCTTTATGTAGGCGCTTGTTAATGGTGTCGTAGGACAAGCAGCTATGAAAACTACGGAGGAATGCTGCGAGCCTTGGTGTTCGGGGTCGACTGCGTGGCATAGCTGTGTTACGCATTCACATTGATCAGCTTGCTCCATTCATGTGCCAAATATCGCCAAAGTTCTTCTTGAATCACTTACATCGCTATGCCACCAGACGGAATCACCGGGTTTTATTTCTGGTACGTGAACAAGGCATTCTTCGAGCCGTAAGTGGGGATGTGAAGAGCGGCTGAGAAATTGACTCTGGTCTTTCCATGTCCCAGGGAAGAAGCAACCGCTCTCATCGAAGGTCCACTTCGCTGCATCCATGATATCGCCTTCGTTATCTGGTGGCCGGAAAAATGGGCGAAGCAGGAGGTATGCCATAGTTGCTTGGACATTGGGATATAGCAGAATAGATCCTTCTCTGGCACGCGAGGTGGTCAAAGCTGTCCATCCTTGGAAGGCCCTAAATACACTTGAATGGGATTGTGCCTTGAAGAGATCCTGGACAGCATCCTTGCGAAGTCCAAGGTCCCAAGCATCATGGTTTTCTGGATTTCCAGAGAATACCGCATCGTAAGCTTTCCGGTAGCTTGGATCAGCCCAGCGACTCAAGCTTCCGGCATCAACATGTGGCCCTAGTCCAAGGAAGGCCTGATTTGGTGGGCGATTACGGACACCATCATAGTAGATCAATGGGTCCGGAGACGTCTGACCCGTTTTGTCGTGCCAGAGTGCGTTTAACGACCGCTGAATTTTGAGATGATCTGGGTGTGAGCGAATTGCGTTTTGCATAGGCGAGTCATATAATTCATACATCGCTGGGCTCTCATCTGGCCACGCCTTTATTTTTTCAGCATTATCAGCGATGTAGTTGTGTAATTCTTTGTAGACACGCTGGGCTTCAGCTTCCGGAATAATTCCCCGGATAACGGTACAGCCGGTTTCCTTGATTCTTTCTCTTTGTTCTGCTGAAAACCCATTTTCCAAGACATCCGCTGCCAAACAAACTGGAATAATACCATTCCCCTGGCGAGCAATGTTATCTGTGATGGCTTCAAGTTGCTTGCAAACTTTTATCCATCCTTCTTTCAGTTTCTCTGGGCCGTATTGGTCGATTACCGCTCTCTTCGTGCTGACAAAGTCTTGATCTGCGGATGAGTCGCCGTTCCGGCCATACTCATTCCATTTAGGCCAATGATGAATACGCCCCACCATAATGACTTTTCAAATAAGAGAGACAAAGCTATACCGACAGGTTGAATAGAGATTTCAGTGACGATTTGCGGAGCTATGGCTTGGTAAACTATGAGAGGAGTATATAGGCTTCAAAATGACAATGAATGGAGGTATGAGCTGGCAGTTCCTTAATCTGATTTGACTCTGAAGCTGAAGGTCACTGGATACTATGCGATGCTAAGGAGGTGGACCCGCGGAGCGCAGTATCAAGGTATATATAACGCGACTATAGCTATTGGAAGCAATAAGAATTGTACGAATCCTACAAAATATATATCAGGACGTATATGCAAAAGATATAACCGCCATTAATAGATAGCCTTCCCAAGCAAGGGGATGATTAGGTTCATACAAGGGATTAATCCGATCAACAGGGATACATTTCGCCGAAGCTACGAACCGAGTGAATGGTAGCTACAGGGGTCCAGAGAGTTTCCTTTCTTAGCCGGCTGCGATTGCTCAATGGGGAGCTCCGCTCTCGCGCACATAGCATTCGGGCCGCTGCGAAAGCCTTGCTAATGGAAGCTAGCTTGTCAACGCGTTTTGGCGTGCATGGGTTCGAGCTAGGGCATGTGATTTCGCTAGCATGGGGGAGGTGGAGACTTTTCAAATTCACGACATAAGCAATACAGGGTTGCTATTGTGCAGGCAATTGCGAATCCACTCATCCATGCCAAAGGCTTCAAGCTCTTGAGACAAGACTCTGATTTCCTGCATGAAGTTACCAGATTTCTTATCCAACCGCCCTATCATGTCGCCGCCGCCGACTTTCCTCATTGGGCTATTGTTTTGGGAAAGCTATAACTTATCGAATATTATTCATGGTTTTCTGATATCGGTACTGTTTACGGATGGCGCCTAGATCTCTTTGCCCCGAGCCTAGTCTGCTGGATTTCTACAGCAATACTGAATAAAAGCCCAAGAGTTCCCAACTTAGTTGACCGAGGCCGCCGTTTGGAAGCTGTCGTATTATGCCGAACTATTGGAGGTTTTCTCGAATATTGTCTATGATTTAGACTTTCTCACCCTCAAGACTTTCGTTTTGTTTTAGCCAGTCAACATGGCCCACTTCGAACGGAAGTACGTCTCGGAGCTAGTTCCAGCAAATACGAAAGTTCTCACCGTATTACTTGTAGCAGTTACTATAGTCAACTCAGCGGTATGTTGACTTACCGAAGACAGTTCAAGCACAAGCTGACATCAAAATATCGGAGTTTCTTCGGATAGACTTTTGGCTATGACGCTAGTGTGATGAATGGACTGGCCATTCTACCATCATATACGGAATACTTTCATCTCACCGATGCTACCATAGGCTTAAACAATGCCGCAGTATGGATTGGTTCTATCCTGGGAACAGGATTTGCTCAACCGATTCCTGATCGACTGGGTCGCAAGAACGGTATCCTTCTGGCGACCGTGATCACCGCCGTTGGAATTATCCTGCAGGCCTCAGCGCAGAATATTCCAATGTTCGTTGTTGGACGGATGATTATTGGAGGTGGTACTACTGTCAGTAACCTTTCGGCGACACCATTGCTGGCGGAGCTTTTGCCACCGCGGAGTCGAAGTTTCATACTCGGCATTTTCTTCTCTTGCTTTTATGTCGGAGGTCTGTTATCTGCGATCATCAATTATGGTAGTCAGAATATCCAGTCCACTTGGGCATGGAGATTGCCTTCATTGCTACAGATCATACCGAGTGTCGTTTCGATTGCTTTCCTCCCTTTTATCCCAGAATCTCCTCGTTGGCTTATTGCCAATGGACATGAAGAGCATGCTACGGAGGTCCTGGCGATCGTCGGTGGCGAGCGAGACAACCCTCTTCAGAATGCGGCGGAGTCGATGCAGGACATCAAATCGATTATGGCCAAAGAGGAGGAAATGTATCCTAAAGGCCCATGGAAAGAGCTTCTTTCAACCCCGGCGAATCGGAAGCGAGTTTTTTTGCTGGTACTATTTGGTATTATGATTGAAATGATGGGAAATTTCATAGTTTCGTAAGTTCGGGCTGATTTAGTGCTCTCTATCCCAAATCTTCTTGACGGCTAGGCGGTCAATTGTCTTCAATAACTAACGGTCTTTAGTTATTACCTCGGGAAATTCTTGACACAGGCGGGGATCACGGACACCAATAAGCAAAACCAGATTAACGTTATCATACAATGTTGGTCTTTCGCTATCGCCATTTTTGGAAGTTTCATGCTCGATATAATGGGTCGTCGTATCCAGACTCTCATTGGCGTTGCCGGTATGACCGCGTCTTTATATACGTTAGGAGGTCTTATCAAAGGTGAGTTCTTCAAAAACTTCGGATCCATGATACAGCGTTATAACGATAAGTGGTAGTCTACGGTGATAGCAGCAATACATCAGCGGTCTACGGAACGATTGCCGTCATCTTTCTATTTCAAGGCTTCTATGCTTTTTCGATAACACCAATGACCAGCTTATACCCGACGGAGATCTGCCAGTATAAACTTCGAGCAGCTGGTTCTGCAGTTTTCAGATTCGTCGACTCGGGATTCGGGTACGTCATCCTTCCCATGCAAAGGTCCTAGGATTACTTAACTGATGGTTGTTGGTATTAGATTGCTGGCGTCATTCACCATGTCGTTCGCCTTGTCAGATCTAGGATGGAAGTTCTACCTTATCAATGCCTCATGGAATCTGATGTTCCTCGCTTTGGTCTATCTCTTCTTTGTAGAGACGAAGGGTCTCAAGTTAGAGGAAATTGCGCTTCTGTTTGGTGAGGATGTGATTGATGGATCAGAAAACCCGCACGTCGAATATGTCGACGTTGCGAAAAATTTTGATGATGGCAGTGTACCCGAGCGGGGTAGCCCATCGACGAGTAGGTTGGAGTAAATATCGCTTGATGATTTCGGAGTTAGGGCGCGGGTGGTGATGATGGGTGATAGAGGGGTCATTCAGATAGAGGGTGGGCAGATAACCATCATATATCCGGAGTTGTGTAATTACGTGGCAGAACAACAGTATATTTCGGTCAGACAAAGGAGCCGGTAGGGACATCTGACCTCGCCGAGTTTCAAGAAGTATTATGACTTTGATGAATCTAACACTCTCGCGAACGCATGCTCAACTATGTAAATATTGTGGAACAAAAGGCACCCTCGTCCCGAACTGGAAGATATATTAAGCTAATTAAATAGATTTAAACTGAGCACTCCACCTCCGGCATCTTCAAAAACTGCGGAAGTGGACACCTTCCTGGGCAATTTATATTATCGCAAGGCTGTATAACCTGCTGTGGCCACGGGTATGGGAAAGTACCGACAACAGTCCCGTCAAAATCAGTTGACCAACCCAGCGTCACCTGGCTTGTAACAGTATCACCACCCCACTTGCCACAGCCTGGCGTCGGGCACTGCATTGTTATTCCACAGCTCCAGTAGTTTCCATAGCTAGGATACGGCGGAGCGGCGTGATACTCCCAGAATGTACTGGCGACGCCTGGGAATGGTGGGCTTTTTATATGCAACCCACGTGATGTAGAATGTGCCTTGGCCGGAGCCAGGGAATGCAGGAGTATAATAGTCGTACAGGTTGGTGCAGGAATAGATACTAGGATCGGTTGCGTTGATACCGCAGTTAGAGTATTGGCTGGTCGTGAAGTCGATCTCTTTGCCCGGAGGGACGCAGAGTGGCATGCCCTTGAAAGGGCCTATAGGTTGAGTAGGAATAGGGTGGTCGTAGGTAGGTATTGTCGTGGAGCCTGGAGGCATGTTTGAAGTGGACATTGTCCTGGTGGAGCTGCTTGCAGAGGTCCTTGAGCTGGTCGTTGTACGTGTGGTAGATGTTGAGGTAGGGCAGGGGTCTTCTGGCAGTGCCGAAATAGTAGCCTGGAGGTTGACCTCTAATGGGACCTCGCCCGTGTATGGATTCCACTGAATCCAAGAAAGGGCCAAAGTAAGATCACCAGGAAGAAAGTTCCCAACGCTGACTGACATATCGATCGTATTTGGTGGCGGCGAGCAGAATGCTTTGGAAATTGCGTGGTTTGTGACATCGTCAACTTTCTTAATATTATTGATCCCTTTGCAAAATTTCTCCATCGCGGTTACGACTTCCAAGCAAACTGGTATTAGTTCAGGTTGTGTGATGAAGGCAACAAAGCAAGAGATTCTTTCGACCGTAGACCACTTTGTTACTTGAGCACATATTTCAACAATATGGCTAGCTGCCACAGTAGTGCAGCCGTAGCTATTGGCAACGTTGGCAATGCGTGGGAAAGAACAGCCACCAGTATAAGTCGCTTCAGTCCATTCATTCAAATATCGCTTCTCTGGACTCACGGGAGCCAACCCTTTAAAGCAGTATTTGTTAGTCCAATTAAGGAATAATATCGATATTGGAGGGTATCTGACGAGAGGAATTAATAATTTACCTCCGAAATACTGGGTTGGGTCATATGTGCAGGCTACCACAGGATTGAGGCCTGAGAGCTTCTCTCCGCACCGGCCATTGACAGTTACCTTGACACTGAATGTTGGGGGCTCGATCCATGCGGTTCCAAGCTCTCTAGGTTGCAAGCTCCGTTTCTGAGGGCCACTGCAGGTCGAGCGAAGCGTGGCAGGGACCGTCCCATCATGAATTAGGATATTGGTACCATTCTCGAAAACAGCTGATATATAGCTTGGGAAGTTCTGGAAGTCAAATCTACTTGCGTGGAACCCGGCCCTCAAGAGCGACTGCAGCGGGTTAACCATAAAAACATTTATATGTGTTCAAAGGACCCCAAGCGTCACGACTACTATTGCAACGACCGTGTCAACTCTGACTGCCAATTGCGTACCGTATGCTCCTACGGGAAATCCGCAGATGCATGTTGCCACCGATGAAGCGTACGACGACATCCCTTCTTCTTTCCTAGGATATATCAATGGATACAACGAGACTGCACAACTCACCGGGATGACACTGAATATTACCAGTAATTCGACAGGGGAGATGTACAAAGTCCTCTACGACTTCGTAAGGCTAACTGGAGCAGCTGAGAAACGAGCAACAATATTGTCACAGGTGTCGCCGGATTGCACATATCTCCACCCTACACAGCCACTCACCTGGCCAGGCTGGACTGGCGATGGCGTTGACACCGCTGATGTGCTGGTAGTGGTAATGGTCTTCGACGTCGTAGACCACGCTGGAGATCCTCTCTGCACGCAAACAAATGTCTTTGGCAACAGCCCACTGCAGTCGCTTTTGATCGCCGGATTCCAGGCTAGAAAATTCGCTTTCGTCAAACTTATCGGAGCTACAGCGAAACAAGAAACAATATTGTCGCACGTGTCCGTGACTGCGACATATCTCCAGCCGATACAACCGCTGACTTGGCCGGGCTGGATTGGCGACGGTGTAGTCACCGTCGCAGCGGTGTTTGTTGCCGTTCTCAAGGTCGTTGAAGGCACAACTGTCGACCTTTGCACGCAAACATAAGTCTTCAGGGTTAGCCCGCTGCAATCACTCTTGAGCGCTGGATTCCAGGCGAGGAGGTTTGATTTTGTGAGCATGATCGACGTAAACCGACTGACCAAGTTGTCGCACGTGTCCCCAGGCTGTACGTATCTCCATCCGACACAACCACTGACTTGGCCAGACTGAGTCGGTGTAGGTATGACCGGAGTCCCAGCAGTCGTTGCGGCCCGCCGCTGGATATACTGCCTTCCATCCAAGTCCATATGGCGGCGACGGGCTTCCCATTCTGCCAGCGAATCGGCTCTAACAAGTTCCGAGCAGCATAATATCAGAACCCAGATAACTAAATTCAGCTTCGTACGCGTGCGTTGTCGCTGTTGTATTCGATATGTCGCCATTTTCGCTCTCTATATAGTCCTTCCACCAAAACAGAGCAGGAATCGATGATTAGAACAAAAAATTGAAACAATCAGAAATACGCATCGTTGGTAAGAGCCTGCGTCGCTGAAAAGCATTTTCCTGTCGTAGTCAGCGCTGTGATTATTATCAGCCGCATTACAAGAAGCTTTCTTGGCTTTCCCCTGATCCCTAATCTTCAGGTTGGCTAGGTCTCATGTTCGCGTCGCCAAATCAGAATCCATGCGTGATTGTCCCGGAACCCGGCAAATTTGCCTCTTAGCAAGGGATCTTAAGGCTCGTATATGACCAAAGAGGAATTCAGCCAGGTAAAGAAGCCGTTGTGAAGACCCCACTGTGGCGTCGCTTGGGAGGTTCGTTAGCCTGCTCCGCCTGGTTGACCAAATTTCCGAGAAAAGTGACAGCAAGTTTCCGGCGCAGTGACCTCCTAGAACAGCACACATAAACTATACAGACATGGAATACGGAGCGAATAAAGAGTATTGATATTAGGAGTAACGTTTGGCTATGTCTGGGGATACCCGGAAAACCATAGTCTTTACCTGCTTGCTATGACACTTTTCTTTGGGATACTAACTACCCGCGACACAATGTGCATAGTCGGCTATTCTCATGCAAAAGGAAGAATCAGAGGTTAGGGCAGTATTAGTATCAGTAGATATCTCAGTCGTCGCGATTGACATCGATGGCCAATCTCTTCGCCAAAAACAGTTCGACGCCCTCTTTGTGTGTGTGATTGAGGTTACCGCCTCCCAAACGGCTCCACTTGCTGAATTCTGGAACCGCATCAATCCCCTCCCTACCAGTCATGTTGATGATGACTGACTCACGGTAGTGATTGTATAGCAGTTCATCAGAGACGCGATCGTAATCGCCGCAGGTTTTGTTGATGTGGGCTCTCTTGCTATCGACGTGAGAGTCTTCACCGTCGGTTCGGAAGGTTGTGATTTTGTATCCTTTCTATTGTATGAGGTGAAATAATTAGCAAGCTCCATTGTAGGCACTCTTACGATCAAGTAGTCCCTACATACTCTGGGGTTGATGGAAATCTTATTAGTAGTAAAAGCCTTGAAGAGAAGAAGATCCACAAGAACTCCGTTTTGAGGAGAGTTGATCTTTGTCTTTCCGATGATCCCAGGGTTTCTTTTATCCGTCACTTTGCTGCCCATCTTCTTTCGATTCCACTGCAGCGAATCTTAGTTATCTCATATCTCAAAATCGAGGGGATATAGGGGACTAGATAGCGCATAGAAAGGAGTTGACAGCATACTTCATCTATAAGCTCTGGAGGGAAGATGTGGCAGCTGACGAGCTCGGCGGGCAACTTTGGACATTTGATTTTCTGATTGAGCCGCAAACCTGACAAGATGCACATACGATCCCTCAATCTGACGGCCTCCCAGAAATTGAAGTACTATAAGTAAGAGCTATTATTAGATTTCGGTTCCTTTCAACGTTTTAAGTATTGCCCGAGCCTTTCATACCCTGTAATCGTGAGGAGGACGTGGTGAAGGTGGGATACGTAGCCCAGGTTTCTCGGAGGTAATTTCAACCTTGATGTAGTCTCCTAGAGTGACCAGGTAACCTGCGTGAGTACCACGAAGCGGAGGCTACGTCGCACGGGGAAATATAATCACTTACCATCTAGCCCAAGCACGACGTACCACTTATTCGCGAGGATCAAGTGATTTTTTGCTGCCTTCATGTCAAGGGCCCGGCCATGTCTACGCAATGGATCTTTGGGTTCAGCTTCAGTGCATTGGTGGATACGATAAGTTCCTGGCTCAAGATTCGGGTAGACGATAGAGAACCATTCCATCACGTCATCCCAGGTGATACTTCCGCTTTGCTCGGAACGTCCAATCTCTTGATTCTTGCCATCGACGAAGTGGAAGTCTTGGTCTGTGCTTGCAGCATATCTTGTCTTGTTGTAGCCTTGGTCCGAGGCCATCGTGGTCAAATAGAGGACGGAGAAGCGCTTGGCAGCTTCGTAGGGGCTTGAGAGAATGATGTGATGTGTGAGGGTAGAGCGTTAGAAGGTAGGAGCAGCCCGCGTGACGGGGGAACGGATGGGAGTGGTTGCAAAATAATTGCGTGTGTGGCCTTATATGCTGCAGCAGTCACCAACAGGAAAATTGGGCAAGCTGCTGACCATTGAAAAAGAGCATGGTCCCAACTGCTCCATGGTATGGGGATAGTGACCCATATATCTCTAAAGCATATTGCAATGAAGCCCTAGCCAAGCTTCCCAAAGGTATGTATATTAACAGGCTTCTTCATTTGGTATTCAAACCATTCCCCAGGCATGCAGATTGAGTCTACTAGGCTCCTTAAAGTACTAGTACTGGCTCTAGCACTGTGCAGCCAATCAGAGCGAAGCCGGCCCAGTTTGGCGATTGGTGCTGCAACACAAAATCTCCAACACCCACTGCCAAAACGTGAAAACCGCAGAGGCTCCAACCACGTTCAGCCAGCATAACCACATTGGTGAGATATCAGAACGGATGAAAACGGCTGAGTAATATCCAGTACATGGTTCCTCACTGTGTAAGTAAGTTAACGTGCGTGTTCCCTCCATTTATTTTATTTTTCAGAGCACCCGGGTCACAACCCTCTCTCTCTTCACCTTCTACCCACCACCCTTCCACCCAGGCGTACGGGTGTCCTATGCCCTTGTGCCTTATCTCTTTCCTTTGAGCCTCTTATATACTAGATGGAATCAAAAGCTTCCTCCTTTGCTCTTCAGAATCGTTCTCATGCTTGCAATGTCCTAGCGTGCTTACTAGGCTACTAATTGAAACCTGCTGACTGATTTACGAGACAGTTCTATCTTCAGAAAGACGCTGCCGAACCCATCACGGACAAGACGTCTTGCGATGGTGACTTCGAGAAAAACTTTAACTGCCACTCCAAACATGCACTTACACTGCTATCTGGAGTAGACTGGGGACGTGCTGTGAACATCACTGACGGGGGCTCCGGTCTGAGCTTCGGTCAAGACTCACTTTCAATCATCGCTTGGTTTGCCTTCCGGAAACACTGTCAGCCAACTAACACAGTGCTTCTGGTCGTATGGTTTTGATCTTCAATGGCGTCCGCCGGATCCACGCGAGTGGTGACATTACGCGTCATTGATTTGCGACATCCACTCATCCCCAAAGTTTCATCTGAAGCTTTGAGACTACACTCTACTTTACCCCATTGGAGGGAGAATAAACGTATGGCCCCCCCTCTACTATGATTGCATCTTCGAATGACTATTAAATGAACTTGCGTGACCCCTACTAAGTCTTCGCTAAGAACCCCGACTTTGGGACCATGATCTTTGGCTACTAAGTTGCACACGGAATGTTGGTTTCTCCTCTCCGAAAAATACTCTAATTACACTCGTGCTTCCAGCCCTTCGGGCTGGCACGAAGATTGTGAGAACTGCAAGCCCTCTCTTCTCCATTATGCCTCCCACTCCCCTCGTCTCTCTCTTTCAAAGGCATCTTGACCAAGGACTGAAGCTAAGTTTGCGCCGAGGAATAACAGATCATGAAAAAAGTTGCAATTGGAAAGCGACTACCAGCCCAAAAAGCTGAGAACTTCCTTCGATTCTTCCCCTTCTGCACCCAAACAATACTTTATCACTACTATCGTGTTTGCGATAAGAAAACATGTGAGTACGAAATTTTCTTTGCACAGTCCATACTACCAAGTATTGCACGCATGAGCTTCTGGTTTCCATCTGGTATATCGGCTTCATCCCCCCTCTCTCATAAACGATCATTATCAAACCGAAGGTATGTACAGGTTTACATAGGTTTATCTATGCTCCTATCCCCCCAAACTCTGCTTTCATTGTGTCGACCTTCTTCCCCTCTATTAATCGAATTACGATATCCATGGACAGCTCCCAGTTGTTATCCTATCATCTCGCCCTATCAATATATTAACCCCTGGTCCCCGCTGCTGGCATCCTGGCATGTCCGCTACCTACCCGTACAAAAGACACCCCACCCTCTTCAATCCATCTTCGGGCAGCGCTCTTAAAAACGACCAAGCAGATCAGGCAACTCGGCTCCCCCTGATCTCTGTAGCCCCACATTGTACACGCAGCTCGCATCACCACAGATATGCCGCCTTCCAACCCTCAAGGCGGTGCCAAACACACCCGGCCGCACCGACGACGGTGCCACAACCCCCAGTTGCCTACCTTCCGCATGCCCCTCTATGCTAGAGCTCTCTACTTGACTCGGGCGCTGCAACTGTGGCTCTTGCATGGCTTCGTTTAATTGTTGCAGCTGTCCCGAGACCCTGGTTAGTCCCAGTCGCAATTCATATATCTCACGTCCGTACTGATTCATAGCCAATATTAGGTTATCGATCATATCTTCCTGCGCATTTGCCTTACGCTGGAGTCTCCGCAATTGTGTAGCAATCCCGAAGCTGCCGGACGATGTTGTCCCGTGCGTCGTGGGGTGAGGAGACTCTAGTTCCAGAGGCAAAGAGCTATTGGTCGAGGTAGTCGACCAGCTGGGAGACGAGCGAAGGGGAAATGGTCCAGAATCCATGGCTAGGGGTGTGGGCTTTCCAACGAGAAACCTTGTAATTCGCCTTTAATTTAATTTACTTGGAGTCTAAGCGCAGTGTATGGTTGTTAAATTCCAAAGATAGGGCCCTACGTGTGTCCAGCTTGTGGTTTACGAGACAAATAGGACTGCTAGAGGATAAGAGTCGGCATACTTATAGAAAGTTCCATAAGCTGTACGCTTCTTTGCTGCTTCAAATCTTCTTCCGGTATGTATAATGTCGATTCGAAACGTCTGGTGATTACCCCCCTCGTCTGTGTTCATGTATGCGAGCTTGTGAGACAAGTTATTCTAACTTTCCTGTTGAAGTTCCTGTTAAACCGTAAGCCAAATGTCCTTCAAGCGATTGCCTCGACATCCGTGTGCATCAGCGAGCTTGATATTAGAAAGACCCTCTATTTATATGTTAAATTAGGTATCATGTTCATCTAGGATCCTGGTTGTAGCTGGAGTGGACACCAGTAACCGGCTCCAGCGAACACGGCACTTGAGAAAGAAGCGGAGAAAGCAAACTACCGGGCTCAGGACGAGAGATTGCGGTTCTCTCCATCCTATATCTACATTACTGATCACATACTAGTATCGGCCGTGCCGTTAACTCCACTTGATATACGTGACATCACAGGACACAAGTGGGGCAATTATGTCGTTTCAGTACTAGTTACGTCGTTAATACTGATACAGCGCGCACAACGCTGGTAGTGTTTGAAACAATTGATTCGATATTATATTGATGCATAAGCAGAAAACATTAAAATTGGCTGTGCAGGAGAATGATATACAAAGACCCATACGTGCATATGCGTTTCATCAAAAAGGACTCACGCTTCAAACTATGACGCAGGGTTGAAGAAAGCAGCCGGTGTCCAAGGATACATGTACGTACGCAAAGGTATCAAGAAAGTCGACCAATGAAAAACAAGACGGGATATCATCTTGAATGATGCCGTTATACCGGGCCAAGATTAATACATATAAAGAAAGGCAAGGCAAAACTTTTTCGCCAACTAGCTTTTGTAAGAAAATCTTACGCTGATGCTTATTCCGGATCGCCATAGCAGAGGCCACCGGGCTTCTTGTTCGTGACGTCGTAGTATGTCGTCCAGTCGGTTATATCTCCACTGTTGCTATCCGAGGTTGGTAGTGTGACTTCAGCCGCGGAGACGGAGACTTTTAAGGACTGGATGTCCGACGCGTCTAGAGAACCACCACTCGGCTGAGAAGTATCAGTAAATTGCTACGAGGATATCTTGGATTGATAGGGAGACAAGATTGCTAACTCACCAGTTGGATTCGCCATTGTATCTTGTTCCTCAAATACGGTATGACGCTCTCAGGAGTCTACAGAGACCTAGGTTAGTACGGCGCAGATACTGGATCCATTTTTATTGGAGCAAGACTGACCAAATCTTGAATGTGACCGTTCTTCGCGCATTGGATCAAAATATCGGTCAAAGGGACGGAACCAGTGACAACCGACTCGGGCGGGCAACCCATACAGGTTCCATTTTTCGAGAAAAGGTAATAGCTGCCCGCAAAGTTGGGGTCATCCGTCCATTCCACACCCTCGGTTGGTTCGCCGACGTAAAAGTTGATCAGATAAGGACCACCAGCAACGTATTTATTCAAGCGAACATTGGTGGTCCATTCGTGGTATTTTCCATCTTTGACAAGTTGAGGGGTATTTGCCCGTCCCTCCAGCGAGCGTTTTTCTAAAAAAGATTGCCTCTTAGCGCCTCAGGGCTACATAAAATCAAGGAATCACGCTTACCATTTGTCCGGAGTTGGTTCTGTGGGGCGTTGGCTCCGTACAGATTCTCGATTCGAACTCGTAGTCGCGATCTTAATCGGTAGGCTGGAACTGTTCCCGCGTCCGCAAGTTCTGGGTAGGTATAGAAGAAAGACCGAGTATCTTTGGCCTTGTTAGATGTCCAGTAAGAATCTTGAGACTGATGAAACGGGACTAGATTGCTGTTGGCATCTTCCACAAATCCCGGCGAGGTTGTCCGGGTCGCGAAACTCGCAGTTTGTCCAACTGTATAACTGTTTGGATTCTACGCACAATCCATGTCAGCTGCACGTATCTAAGTTTCCACAGAAATCATAGAGAAGCTTTTCTGCTTCGATGAACCGAACTTTTGGACTTACAAGTGTCTGCCACATGGCAGTCAAGCGATCGCTAGTTATGCGGTTTAGCAGAAGTCCATTAGATAACTTGGTTCTTGGGTACCTACACGTTCTATGCGAAAATTAGTAAGCTGGACATGGTTATAATAGACACTTTCGACATGAACTTACGCAGTGGTGAAGCATAAAAACCGGATCATGAGCGCTGGTATCCACAACAGCCATATCTACAAAAAATCAGAAGCTCGTTCGATGTGTACGGAATGTGCTTCTACTTACGACCAGCACCGCCAACAACACCCTATATTTTCTTGGTCAATTGAGAATCCAACGTGGCATTAGAAGGGAGCAGTTTCATACGTGAATCAAATCGTGAACAGACTCAATAGAGTCTTGGTTCCCCGAGCCTCCGTTGTTCCAAGCCTTATTTGAGAATATTCTGTACTCGTGTTGAAAATTCAGAAGATTATAAACACGATTACGTATGCTAGATACGGATCAGCCAAACATCCTGACGGGCACAATATAAAATCTCAGGAGACTTACGAGGCTTGATTTGCTCCGAGTTGTTGGTTGACTACATTTGGCTGAGTGTTACCGTTGCCATCAGGCTGCCGCAAGGTCCGAGTCCAGCTATTGAACTAAAGTCCGCATTAGCCGCATTCTGAGGCAACTATGGAGAGCCGAACTTACCGGTGGATAAGGGAAAATGGAGGAACTAAACGGATGGAACGAGTAGGTAAACAGAGGATTGTTAATCCGCACAAATCCTTGTGGTTTTTCTACGGTGACCTGTGGTTGTGATCCGATTATATCAGGAACCTGCGCATTGCTGGCCCAGTCCCAGTAACTATTCCATGTCAGATAGTTGCTAGAATAGATATGAAAGAGGTTCGTAGCAGACTCACGGCAGTCTGAATCTATTGGCCGCGGCTTGATATCTGGAGCGCGTGTTTCCGGCGGGGTATTGGTTGGCTAGATTTCGCATGATATTCCCCAAGATTTGCTATCAGATAAGCGTTAGCGGGATCCAGCATCGGTATGTATGTAACAGCGGGATTCATAGGTCGTACTTCGTATGCGGCGAGGTAGGGTCTATGCCAGGTCGGAAACAGAATTGACGCCTATTGATATATTATTAGCGAATCTCCACACGCGCAAGAATTCAACAATGTTAATCAGCATACATGAGTGCAGTATCCAGATCCGGTATTCGGGCCGTCTTCACCACTGTGGTAAGGTTAGCTCAGCTTGGTTATAATTTTATCGAATCGATTTGTCCATACTCCCATGATGTGTATGGAGCACCATGTATGCCTGCAATACCAGTTAGCACCCAGAGCAATTGCACCTAGTGGAGCTAGAGGGTATTTCATCGTTACCTGCTATCTGGAAGAATGATTCCCGAGTATTCTGATCCATGTTTTGCATATTCTCCAGTCCACACAGAAAGAGATTGAGGAGATCAGCGTCGGCCGCGAAGGTAAGGAAGTTCTGTCTTTGCTGGACTCCGTTCCAATTGATACCGGTAACGATGAACTTGCTAGGGCCTTGTCGCTTCCCGATGTGCTTGCCGTCTTCGATATTCGGGTCCGCCACATTGCTGTCCGCTAGCAAAACATTGGGGCTGGTTTCCGACTCGTATAGAAGCTCTCTCAAACCATCATCGTGGAGGACAGCCGCTGACAGAAAGAGCTTCGCAAATCCTACTATTATGATTAATGTACTAAGGGAGACGCAAACGGCTGAAAACCAGCGTCTAGGAGAGAGCCGGAAGTCCGGTTCCCGAACGGCAATCTTAACGGTCATATCGGTGCGTGTCCCTGGCGGACACCGTGAAACGAGAGGCGGCTTATATAAATCGAAACGAAACGGAAAAGCCGAAGCAAGCAGACGATACCAACGAGTGGAGGTAGGGAAGCGATTGGATCCGGACGCCAGAATCGGATGTCATCGGCCAGCCGGAGGGGTTTATAAAGAGGCGACCAAAGTGCTCCCAGGGGGGGCGGACCGGGTGCGCGGAGAGAAAGCGTTGAAGCACTCTCCGACTAGCGTCGCTGCGGAACAACGGTTGACCACAGCACGCTCGAATGTGGTGTTGCTGTGTACCACAAAGCCGGGACAGGTGAGCGCCTTCCGACTCGGCTTTCTACTTCGCACCTCGCCGCAGAGCTGGGTAATTATAACCACTGTGGTGAAAATGTAATGCAATGTTAATATGTACGCTTCAGCACAGCCAACTTGGCGGATCTGGGCAAGAAGCAGCAGGGCTGAAATCAAGATGAGAGAGCGTCATAAACTGGCGTGATACAGCATGGGAAGTGGGGAGATCTCACATTGGTATTATATCTACAGGCAGCTACCTTTTGTCAACATCCATCAGAGCTGGCGGTTGCAATGTCGGAAGGAAGATCGGGCAGACGACTGGCCGGCCGCCAGCTGGGGCAATTTAACGGACATGGGGCAAGTGGAAGCCTTGTATGCATGCGATAACGTTACATACATGCACCAGGCGTGACTTCATCGATGCGATTAATGGGCCTGTCCCACCACGTTTCTTGGAATCGTCTTCTAACGTTTCGAGACCTCGGAACTTGCTTGGGGTGACAACCGTGTGCTTTGGGTTCAAGTATGCTCGCATAATTCCTCCTTGCTCGATGTGCAAGTTTTACCGCTAGTCAGTCCGGGTTCTTGAACGCGGCGCGGCCGTTAACGTGCGATCGATATGCGATCTAAATTTACGTTTAGAACAGGGACAGCATTCCAGGGGTTTTTCTTTGTAGGTCTGTTGGAGCAACTCGGCAGTCCTTGCGTCTATCCCTATCTAAGGAATGCGCCAAATCCAACTGACGGGGCCCAGCCGCTAACCCCGGGAAAACATGACCCGCAGAATATGTACGTGCATATATGTTCATGTAAGTACCCCGTTCGCGGGGACCCTCGAGCTCTCTAATAAATGCCAGCAAAACCCTCGGTTACTCAAGGCAGAATCGATGCACATACTCACATATGATCAGAGAACTCTTTCCTGCCGGATACCTACATGGCTGACGTTGCATCGCGACAACTTGGCGGTGCCCTGGAATATTATTCAGTCTCTGGAATGTAAATCATGTGTCCGCGTTGCATGTTGCACCAACAGGAAACCATCCGGCTCATACAGTCTCGGCACAGGTAAAAGGCTCAACCTTGCGGCGCACCAAAACTTCAGTTTCGAGATTCCAGAAGCCGTTCGTAGTCGTAAGTTGGAGTTAACTCGGAAGCCGGCACGGCAGTTTTTGCCCACAGGAGATATAACCTTACTTCGCGAAATCTAATATTACATCCCTTGCTTTGATCTTTCTCGAGTGGCTCCAAATTTCTTGACCATATTGATACTATATTATCAAGCTCAGAAGACTCAGAGACACTTAACTACGCAATACACAATACAACTCCGCTCCCTTTTCTAGTACGACGCAGTAGCCTACTGCTCGCGTGACACAAAACTCTCAGTATATTGGCATCTCGAGAGAGTTCAGAATTCCGCGGTGATCGGAATTTTGTATATGTCTCTATGAATTCAACAAAGTGCCAAGCTTGCAAGGGCCCCTTGCGTCCCAGATCCACCAACTCACCATGCACATCATGCGCGCATACTTGTGGTCGAGTACCGTATACCCTCTGCGGACAATCAGCTAGGAACAAGTACCCTCGCGAGCTGAGCGCCGATACAACAGGCACCCGCCACTTTACCGTTATAGTGTTGGTGAGATTAATCAAATTCCTTGTCTAGAAATCTCAAAATTTACAAGCCTCGAAATAGCATCAAACTACCGTTTTGGGACGAGGAAAAATAACACACGCAACACACAGGTCGCGAACTTGGAGGCGCAAACAATGTCATTCCATGCCACAGCCTTCGCCGGCACCTGTTTATAGATTGAAGACTGAGGAACACAGATTCTAACGGATCACGCATGCAATATTTTGGGTTTGCGAGAACAGGCCTGTCTCACATCCTCTACTCTACGAACATCGTGGAACGGAACTACACAGTTTGCGAGCGAGCAAGCGGCTGAAACATTACAATATAGGAAGCGTGTTGGACCAACTACCTTAGCCGTCAGCAGCACAAGAGAAATTTGCATAAACCGCGGCCAAGATCTCCATTTCTCGCTGGAACTCTTTGTTAAGCGGAAGAGTAGACGACTTGTCACCACTTCCGTTGACATTCGCTAAAATAACTTTTGAATGCAGGAATCGCGTGTTCAAGTTATCGATAGGGCACGCTCTAATCACTGTAACGATGCCTCCTTATCTCCTATCTTTGATTCGACTAAGGTGGAGCACTTTAAAGTAGGCTGGTCTTTATAGTTTGCAGTAGCTGTAGCTCTTGACTCCGTCTATGGAGATAGACACATCATGATGCCCTGCACTTGTACCCGATATGCTATTGCTGAGGCATAGTAGTCCATACATCTGATACCTGCGTATAGTTGTAGGTTCTTTAAATTTGTCCGTCGCCTCGGAGATCTCAGCGTAGCATCTAGAAAACCCAAAGGCTTGTAGAAAATTCTTGTGTCCATTTGACTTCAGCGACAACGGTGCTGTAATATCAGGCCGACGCCCAAGTCGCCATCGCGATGTCACTTCATAAGCCTACCCGCACCTTTTACAATCGCAAAAGCTTACACCATCTACAGCCATACTCTTACCAAGCTCATGACATCAAATCCCGAATGAATCATTTACTCCCTCGAACTACTCAGAATGCTCAAAATCAAACGCTGGCCGTGCAATGAGGTTCACAAGGACCCAAACCTCAAATGCGAGATCTGTGAGGTGATTCCCTACGGCGTCGTCATTAAGCCATCTGACTGGCCACCAGAAGCCAGGGAAATTTTACGTGCCGCTAACCTCAAAGATCGTGAGCAGCGTGCTCAAAAACCGCTGCCCGTAACCCCCAACTCTAGCATTTCGATCTCAAAAACTCTCGAAGACTCCCTGGCGCCAGAAGCTACCGCCGCAATCGAGGAGAACAAAGAGAATATCAGCGTCCAAGTGAGTCAGCAAGGGCCAAAGCTCGACGCTGGTGAATCAAGCAGTGCGGTCGTTCCTCATACGCCTGAAAAGAAACAGATTTATTCTCCGACTCCTTCATTGACTTCTATTCCCTCGCCATCTTCTGTGTCTATCATGACCGCTACTGCCATGTCCATCAAGAAGGTCGAGCTGGATGATATCGAAGTACTTCACTACATTCCTACCCACCCAGATAAAGAGAGGGAGCAGAACAATACCAAGCTTAAAAACGATAAAGGAAAAGGAAAGGCACAGCCAGACTATCAAAAGAAGGAATCACATCAAGACCACCATGAGGGCAAAGGGCGCCATCGTGGTCAAAAAGTGAATGAACGCCCGGAACAATTGAAATCGCAGGACGGACAAATGCGGAAGAGCCAAGGTCATACAGCACGTGCACAAATTCAAAGCCTCCAGCACGAAAAAGCCCGCATCGACAAAGAGAATAGGGCAAATTCCGAGACTTATGCCGCATACAAAAGATCCGTCTCCATGCCTGAACCTCACCGCGAATCAAAACCCAGACCAATGTTGCAAATCCCACCAACAGACAGGAGAGCAGGCAAAACTCTCCCGACCCCGACTTCTCCTAGCAGAGCCTCAAGACACCAAACGCCAACGAAAAAACCCGGTTTCTTCGCCACCAATCAGTACTACCAATCCGGCAGGCCATCAGCTTCAACATCTGCTCTCGCAACCAGCCGACAGGAAAGCGCCGCTAACAAACCGGCCAACCTCCCCGAGCCTGCAACCGCCCACCGACAGGCCAGCTACGGGGACTACCTCACAGTTCCGCGCCGTCCGCAGCACGATCTCCGACGCGCACGCTCCCCAAGTCCCGCAGGCTCAAGGCCAAGAACATCTCTCGGTCCCCACCCAGGTGTCTCCGCTCCAGGCCCCTCCAGACCGATAACCGCTCTTGGTCAACGCCCCGATATGCCTCTTGGTACCCGGCCGGAGACTTCAATGGCTTCTATTTCTACCCACAGTTCCAGTAACCCCACCAGCGATCAAGACGGTGATAGGAGGATTGGCAAGTTGAAACGATTCTTCCGAAAGTTCTGAGGATATTTGCATGCTCGCTATCAACTGACCGATTGATCAAGCGTCTACGCGTACCATTGGCCCTTCTCGATTTCATGCATGTGTTCACATGGCGCGATTCCATTACCGTCATGTACTCGGTCTAGACCAAGCTCAGGCGTAACTCTATTGCTATGTCCATTACTTTCTGTTCTCGAATCCCTCTCTCTCCAAGTGAAGTTTTACTCATTCGCACGCCCATCCTTCCCCGATTTTAAGCTGATTCCAATGCATTTATGAATATTTCCTTTCGCCAAGTTTTTCTTTCGTACTTTGCTAGGAAGCCGGAGTAACAAACTGGTCATTAACATCCCACGTCCACAGTGTTTCTTTGCGTTATTGTTCTCGTAGACTGCCCCTGTCGCTTCACGCAACGAAAAATATGCCTCTAGATCTGGCTGCCAAGCAGCATTTTCCCACACTGGTTATGATAGTCGCTAACGTTACAGTTGCAGGCAGCCACCACCGCCAGCACTCTGTCGCCTCCGAGATCCCCTTGCATCAGCCACACCGCGCATTCTGATTTAAGCCGAAATCATTATGAATCATTGCGGCGGAATGCAATGCAAGAACTCGAGCCTACATTGACGCCAGCAGAGGCTCAGATTTATTTTCATTGACAGAGATCTCACTCCCAGATGGCCAGGATTGAGGATCCTAAATGACCCTTGGTCGACTCTCCATATTAAACTACTGCTGCACCCTGCTGATCCGATTGCCTAGCTTCGATGACAAATCCGTCAAGCTTCCACAACAGGCCTCGGCTACCCGGCTAAGGTTTCCAGTAGCCAAGATAGAAGATCACCGCTAAAGAGGCTGGGAGGTCGGTTCACGGTTCCACCAAGTCCCCAAGCTTTCGGCAGTAGGAAGCCCACAGGAACCTTGGGACGTCATACAAGGATGGAAATCATTCCCTAGCCGACTTGTAGCTTCGAGCGTTTGCCGTGATATGATACCAGGATACGTCGGCTGTGGAGTAGGATCGAGTGAATTGGCCATGGTTATTTTCTCTGGAATCCGTCCATCTGCACATGATGCAGCTGCGTAGTATAAAAGCAACCACCATATCTGCTCTCTGCGCCCTCGGCCGCCCAACTACAACATCGACAACACAGTTCCCAATCCGTATCATTTTCATCAATTGACACTCGATAGAACCTTTAGCGTCAATATCGTCCACCAGCCACCATGTCGACGAAATACACACTCTTCGATATCCCTACAAAAAGCAATCCCCCGATGTCATGGTACGCCGCCCAACACCGAAGCTGCTATCTCGGAAGCATTCGTTAACCGCTGCTTTCAGGTCTCCGAACGTTTGGAAAGCCCGAGGCGTTCTCAACTACAAGAACGTTCCGTACGAGACTGAATGGATTGAATACCCCGACATCCGGGTCCGGCTCGCAGCAATGGGGTAAGCATAACTTTTGCATTCCCTATGACACCGCATTCCAATCGCCGCATTGACGTCACTAACATATCTCCGCCACAATGTCGTCATGCAGACTCCCCTCCAAGGGTGGACTGATGCCGTATACCTTGCCTATGCTACGAGCCACTATAACTCCCGCAGACGGCTCAGAACCTCAAATTAAATATCTTACCGACAGCGCGGACATTGCCAAATACATTAATGACCAGCATCCGGAACCGGCTGTGGATTTCGACCATGAAATCAACGAGGAAGCTTTGGAACTGTTAGTCAACACCCTGCGGGATCCCTACTGCGGTGTTGTCCTCTGTGAAATACCGAATGTCTTGTCGGAGCGGAGCGCAGCGTACGTCCATGAGACGAGGCCAATTTGGATGGGGATGCCAATTGCGGATTTCAAGAAGAAAAAGATTGAAGAAGGTGCCTGGGCGAACCTTGAGACCGGCATAGGGAAGCTACGGGAGCTTCTGCGAAGAAATGAAGGCCCTTTCTTGCTCGGCGAGAAGCCCTCGTTTGGAGACATAGCGATCATTGGGTACATGATCTGGGCGCGGGAGTCCGGGCCAGAAGCCTGGGCTAAGATCAAGGAAGTGGGCGGGAAGGAAGTGAAAGACTTGATGGAGGCGGCCGAAGAGAAGAAGATGACAACCCGGGCAACCTATTAGAAGACTGCATGATGGCTTCTATAGGGACGGATGTATCTGCATGCGTCTCGCTAGCATACACACACATCTATCATATGCTGCAGCGCGGCCCTGCATGATTCTAGGTGCATTGGGTACACAAAGCTTAAAGGCCAGCTTTAGTTTACGCTTGATTAAACCTGCGCTATTCCAGCCTGGTTCCAATCGCTCAAAAGAGCCATGCATAATACAGCACAATCAATGTACTCTATTTGCTTTACGGCTAATTATAATTTAGCATTGGCAATACTCGGTGTTTCGCGGCGGCTGGCCCCGAGACCGGTACTAGTGTTTCCCAAAGAAGCGGTGTCAGTCGGACATAGTCGGACATAAACATACGGCCCCAACGCGGCATCCGCGACTTCGGACAGAAATTTTCTCGCGGACACTTGGCGATGATCTGATAAGCGGCAAGATAATCTCAGTCGACAGGCTTCCACACGCCCGGCCATACGTCACCGTAAACTCCGGCGGGCTAGCTTCCAGTAACCTCGGGCGCTATACTCTAGTACTTGCCCGCACTTCACACGATCTCTCCGCTATTCAATTCATCATCAGGATACAAACCCATCTTTCCTGCGACACTGACGATAAGACAGTGACTTGTTGACGTATATCACTTGAGTGTCGAGCGACAGGTTCTAACGTTCTGGAGGGTTCTGCAGGGTACCTGCAAGGTTCGGTAGGCGATATTGGAAAACCATTTCCGCACTTGCTCTAACTTTTCGGCGCCGCTATACTGTACAGGCAATGAGCGGCTTCACTGGCAACGGACCTGATATTCACAGCAGTCAACATTCCGCCACCTTCTCGACGGCACTGCTTGATTCCTTTCATCAGAACCATCATCCGGAGGACGGATACCATTTCCATTCAGACAATGAGCTGGTCGGCGTCGACCAGAGCATCCTATCCGATATGCCTGGCCGAAGATCGGGGACCGTTGACGTCTCTCCCAAGCAGAGAATGCTCGCGGCTTGCAGCGGCAGTCTTTTGACATCTCTAATAGGTATGCAAAACCTCTCTCTACTATTTTTATATAGTTCATGTAGGATGATGAAGCTGGAGCTTGGTATTCCTCGTTCATATCAGTTTTGACTGACGAAATTTTGCCACTATAGTCACTCCGTTAGACGTCGTGCGAGTCCGGCTACAAGCGCAGTCCCACGTACCCCCAACACCCAGCCCAACAAATCTCGTCCGTACATACCGTCCCTTCACCCTTCCCGCTGCCGCACATATATCCCGACCGATATCAGCCGATCTAGGCGTCACTTCCTGCTGTCGCGAGGTTTTCTGGGTCTCATCTACGAACGAGCTATGTCTCGCATATCCCAGCGTTGGGTCGGCTGTAACCGGCTCTTCATCTATACTGAAATCCGCAGAAAATTGTGCGATAGAGTCGACAGCCAGCCATAGGTTCAGTGGGACATGGGAGGGCCTCGTTAAGATCGCACGACACGAAGGATTACCCAGCTTATACCGCGGACTTTCGCCGACACTGCTGATGTCTATACCCGCAAACGTGATTTATTTCACGGGATATGAATCTCTACGGTATTCAAGCAAGTCGCCACTGTCCAAGCTATCAGATAACATGGCACCACTTATTGCTGGGAGTTTGGCGAGAACGATTGCAGCGGCGGTGATCGCGCCGTTGGAACTGTTCAAAACGAGACTACAGGCCGCCTCGCATCCAAAGGCCACAAGCAACGCTGAGACGGGTCAGATTTCGGCGTTTCGGCAGACAATTTACAGCGTCCGTAACATGGTCGCCCAGGATGGTTTTGCATCACTCTGGAGAGGATTAATGTTAACTCTTTGGAGAGACGTGCCGTTTTCGGGGATATACTGGTGGGGCTACGAGACCGTAAGGGGGTTTCTTGCAGAAGAGCGGTACGGACGAAAGCACCATCTCGGGCCGATCGAGAGACATCGCGTCGATGGCGAGGTCTTATCCCAGGAAGAAGATAAGGCGACTTTCACGGATTCATTCATCGCCGGTGCGACGAGCGGCGCCGTCGCAGCTTTCGTGACGACCCCGTTTGATGTCGGAAAGACACGGCGACAGGTTTGGAGAGCAGCGCATGACACTGCTGGAGAGGCCAGCACGACGGCAACGATGACGAGCGAAGGGAGCATGCCGAAAGTTCTTAAGGAAATTTACCAGAGGGAAGGAACAGCCGGTCTGTTCAGAGGATGCATTCCGAGAATGCTCAAGGTCGCGCCAGCGTGTGCGATCATGATATCGAGTTATGAGATTGGAAAGAAGGCGGCGATGAGGATGAATAGTGAGAAGAGGGAGAGAGGAGAGTAGACGTACATGGTCTCGCAGACCACTTTTGCTTGCGTAAGTGAGTACTGTCGCGATGCTATTACCCTCGCGACGACCAAAAGCATCTATCAGCACTGCATTGGCGTATCACATTCTGGCGATTATAAGTTCTTCGACTGCTTTTTCGGCGTGGCATCACCTGGGCGGCACCAGTTGAAACTAACCTTTCTCTTCTCTCACCACTAATGTCTTGAGTAACAAGATTTCAACAGTTCGTTTCTTCTAATAAGCATAGAATAGACTTCAGCACTTTTATCAGTTCTGCCAATATGGACGGAGTTCACTTTGTTGCATCTCGCATTGTTTTTGGCCTACTGCTCTTCACTCTTGCTGTATATATGCTTGCATGGTTGTACTATACTTTTTGCATGATATCCAATAAGTAATACATTCTTTACGTCCTGCTACCGGTTTTAAAGATATCGTATCTTCAGATTGGTCGCGTGTTTGTGCCCGAGGGCCAATCGTAGCGTCAGTAGAATGCCCCTCATTCCTGTTTTAGCCGTCCGTCGGTGTTGGCCTGGCTTCCCCACAACGCTTAATCCACAGCCCTGAAAAACGTTCACGTCACCTGCATTACACATCGTACGGCTGTCTCTCCACCCGATCGCGATTCGGTCATTCTTTCTCGACATCTAGTCGCATCCAACCAGCTCTCCTTGGATTACAGTGTTCGCTGAAGTGCCGACGTCGCGATACAGACCGCCGATCGAAAATGCTATCCCGAACCGCCTTACGTCCCGTGCTCACGCACGCCTCGACGGCTTCGAGAAGAACGTTCTCCGTGTCGTCGAAACGGCTCGCGGAGACGGTGACTGCGCCGCCAGCAGCTACCGTGACAGTGAAGAAGAGCAGTGGTGGATTCAGGGGCGGGTACGTCATGATCTTTCGATGGCAGGATGTTCTAGCAGATGTCGAGAAGACGGCTAACGGAGATAATCGCGATGCAGAGTCATCGGATTCCTGCTAGGCAGTTCGCTCGGTGCGCTATCCTCGACTCCAAAATCTACCTGGCGGACGGCTATGATGCCTCAGCAGCCTCCGACTGATCACTTCGCTGACGAATGAGCGACATAGCCTTCGCGACTAGTTTCACCTACCTTCGGAATGAATGGAAAATAAGGGACGACATCCTGATGGAAGATTTCGCAGTACGTCCAATCTTTACTCTAAACACTCTTTTCCCAGACTATCCGGATCATCCGCTAACCCCCGTGTTTGTGCAGACCTTGCGGGCCACGTGCCAACGTGTCGAGGCGAGATTCCGAGTACTCGAGGACCAGATCGCGAAGAGCCAGAAGAAGTAGCCAGATTGATACATAAACATGAGGGCGTGTTGGGACTTTGGGTCCCGAGTGTAAATATTGGTCAGCTAGGTGGTTAATTCTACGCGCGTATGCTTTCATCGGCTGAATGTTTTGACGGACGGCATTGTATATGATTTCTGTGGACAAATCGCGGTTTGGTTAGGTCGATTGGCAATGGTAACGCATCGTCGGAGGCTGGCAGATACGTATCCAGAGGATGAGGAGCACCTGTATGGGTTTCCCGCCCCGTTGGTTGTATGCTGTATGGCATCTCGTCCCTCCACTCCGCTCACTTGTGTATATCATTCTTTCCATTTTCAACAATCCAGATCTGTGCATATCTTGAGCCACTATATCCGCCTTGCAACCCGGATTTTGGGCTCGAACTAGCCGACTGCGCTTGTCAGGTTCACGCCGTACTTATGTTTGCGAAATGTTATAGAGGTAGATCTCAAGGCCGGCTAGCCCCCGAGTTCAATCTGTTGCTACATCCACATGCCCGTACGCTCATAATATACACAATATATACAAATGCACACTCGAAGTTCGGCTCGACCTCATTATAAGCGTGCCGCCATCAACCTTGGCCGTGCCACTACTCCAAGCCCCAGTCAAAACAGTTGATGCAAAGGCATCATATCAAACTATGTGCCGCGGAGAGTCTAGTGCATGAGACCAAAAAGACCACAAAAGAGGGAAATGAGATACCATCTTCATCCCTGCTTCGCAAACTCAAGTCCGCGGTCATGCGAGACAAAATGATCTCTCTCGACCTCTACCGCCTTGTCCACCTTAGTAGCCACTGTCTGACTCTTCTCCTCCCGCACCTGCACCCCCGTATGCCCTACCCGCCTGCCTAACCGCGCCAACACCCCTTTCTTCAGTCGTAACCGCCGCTCAATCTCCTCGTCGCGCATCCGTGATCCTCCCTCCTGTCGCATCATCACGACTTCACGCACCCGGAAGATGTCAAGATACTCTTCCGGGTGGACACCCATATGCTCGTTCAGCGTCTCGCGGGCTTGCAGGATCCGCACGCTATCTGGGACGCGGGGTACGAATCCGCCAGGATGCTTCTGAGACGACCCGATAGCCGGGGCATGTGGCGAGCGGGGCGGGAGGGCGAATAACGGCGGCCTCAGGGTCGATGATTGCGGTGGCGGCGGCGATGATGGGGAAGGGTAGGGTGGTGGTGTGTTATCGTGGGCGACGGAGCCGAGGCTGCGTAGCATGGTGGAGAAGTGCGGGTCTTGGGCGTCTTTGAGGATGTCTGAACAGTATCAATGTACCAGTTAGCTCCCGTATACATAACCAACGTCATACACAGCAGTAAACGAACAACAGTTCTGTTGAAAGTAGAGAACCCAAAGGCGCTCAACGTCGACTAACCATCATACTTAGTGGCAGATGCCCGCGCATTTGAGCTCGGTGGCGACGGCGGCGAGCTGGCGGAATACGTGGTGCTCGGCTTCAACTGTTGCACTCGCCTCGCTGCGGGCGGCAACCGCCGACTCGAGGCTGCGGCGCCCATGATTCGTTGCCCACGATCACAGAAACCTGTCTGCCTCGCTACGATGGCGTCGATATATGTGATGTGCGGTGCATCTGGTGGTTGAATGTATCGTGGCTGGGGTAGCTCGGTCGCGAACCAGAGTACCGGTCGATGTCGTCAGAATGGGATGACCTTTCGGATTGCCCGGATTGGTTCGACTGGTTACACACAGCGCGTGGCGAGCAACACACAATTTACAACAATCGCGTGTCTTCCTTGTCGCCCACACGTGGGCCTCACGACAAGCTCGAGAGACGACAATCAAGTAATCTCGAGCAGGAAAAGCAAGAATCTCCTGCAGTTACAGGGATTTTTCGATCTGTACGAGCCTACTGAATTTGGCTAGAGACGATGATATTCATCTATCAATTCGGTGAAAACTCCTATCATGGCTGGCCAAACTTGTTTGTATTTCAGACTCCAGAGATAAGCTCGGATGCAACTGCCAGATACATACTGTACATCATGTACGTACGACCAGAACCAGGCAGCTGTAGCTCGAGCAAATCCCCTGCATAGCGGGTTCTTATCCTGAAATCCAAACCGAGCATATCCACACCATTTCGAACCTCCTTTTCTTCTGTGGGAATTTCCGATTCGCACTGTCACCTTGTTCGGCCCCGCTCAAATAAGGTGACTATAACTTATTCAACCATTTACGCAGTTGAGAACAGTAAACAAGGCAGAGGGTAACTCGGAGTGGTCGTTTTATCCGAGCACGTCGTAGCACAGATGCGGCATATGTCTCCGTTCTTCACAGGAGACATGTAACGGACCCCCTAGATACTTAGGTATTATAGCGCAAACGATAAGGCAGCCCTTCAACTTTTGTAAACCAGTATTAATCAAGTGTGTTGGGTCGCTGGACCACATGTGTGTTTGTGGTTAAATGGGTATTTATACTTGAATATTCCTTGTCTTCGAGATTCTCTTTGTAGGCTGGCTGCTTCATCTGGTTTCTGACTACATGTTTCTATATATATATATATATATTGAAAAGGTGTAAATAGCCAGACTTGTCTCACAAGCTACTGCCTAACCAACAACGAAGTCAGAAGCTAGGCAATGGCGCGTCTTGATATCAATCAGAACAACCAGGCCCCGAAGCGAAGGCTCTTTATCAGCATCTTATGCACGAACGTCTAGTTTCGACGAAATGTACGATGACTAATTGAATAACTATCTAACAATTGCTCATTTTAAAATGACGACAAGGTAAATTAAGAATGATATGATCGCGATTCGGAAAAATCATAAGGAAAAGATTAGATTACAGAACGTTGACCAGTTGGCCGGAACTAAAGGATGGTATTTGAAGGGTGAAGATATCAGGGGTATTCAGACATCCAGATATCTCTCTTTTTAGATTACAGATTATATTTTCAAAAGTTAACTATAACTTACAGAAATTTCTACGGTTTCTACAAAATTTTCTACAACAAAAAAATGTACTAATTTTTACAAAAATTATTACAAAAATACAAAAAATATAGAAGTTAAGAAAAATTACAGAAATCACAAAATAATTTTTTAGAATAGTTTTTGCAGTTTCTCAATTGTAGAAAATTGGATATCCCGCAAATCTGAATACCCCTACCGATATTCATAGTCCCACCTGAAGCTAGCGCCTGCGCCTAGCTACACACACTGTAATAATAATGCACCCCACCAGAGCTCGTACGTCTTTCGAAGCTTTCTGCCATATATATTATTCATCTATCCGATAATATATTTTCTGGGCGGACTGATCTGTTCAATGATAAAGCGGTTGCTATCTTTACCTTCTTCGGGTCGCCAGTGTTTCTTTTCATTCTTGTGCGTCCTCATATTGCTGACGGCCTTGCTCTGACCCTTGCCCTGCCATCCGATTGTACGAGAGATACACATTGGGTCCCCAAATCCACAGGTCACTTTGATCTGACGGGCATCGGGATCATGCACATTCACCCAGTGATAATACCTGCTCTGCTCCGTTTTGAAGGGAGGGGCATTACAGTCTTCTTCCAGGCACTTATAGAGGCCAGGCGGTCCAATTCCTATTTGGCCAACTGGAGATGTGCTGCTCTCTGTCGATGTTGAAGTATCTGGCTCTGTTTTCTCCGTTGGTGGGTCAGAAGATGCCAAGCTCAACTCCTGTTCTATCCTTGCGGTGAACGTTCTTTCCCGATTTTCTCTGTTTCCATCTACGGCACTCGGTTGCATGTCCGGTACTGATATCCGAGATTCGATGTTAGTATATACAGCTTTCAAAGATAATAGTAACAATATCAGAGGCAACTCGCCGAGAAGACATACCATTAGATCCAGGTGAGCTCATGAGCCATGATGAGCGACAGATGGAATGGACACAATTTCCAAAGATCATAGGTATCCTTGTGAGGGTGGTTGCAAGATGCCTTATCTTATTGAGAAAGTTGTTGAATGCAGAGGGCTGGCTCCGATTAGTTATAAATTTTATGAAGGCATCAAGACAGGTCGGACAGTCTTCGTGCTGCGAGTCGCTGAGGTAGTATGCCCGAGGATCACAACAAAATACGCAGCCGGGGACTTTGGCATTCATCGCCGCGTCATTCATGTCCTTAGTCCACTCGCATGTTTTCCTTGATCTGCTAGCCAAAATCATTTGAAGCAGCTTCAAAGGTTCGATTTCTACAACATTCAATCTGTCAGACCCCTGCGGATATAGAAGTGATGGTTAAATAGATCAAGGTACTCACTGTTCGCAATTCTGACTACATCTTGCACAATCGTCGTAGAAAATACGCACGAGAATTGTGAACCGCCTTCAGAGTTTTGTGGTTGGGAAGAGATCGGCCTCGCGGCGTTATCCATTGTAGGATGGTGGCAATCAGGCAGGAAATCGGCATCCCGTTTTCTGCTCGAATACAAGGTGCTACCCAGGCGATCTTCGACATTCAGCGTGGTTGCCAAAGAGCCCAGGCCACGTACGCCGCCTTGTGGGCCAACGTTTCTTGATAGCGCGTTAGAGAAACTCCGGCCTAGTATACAATCCACGCTTTGAAACTCCCTCCACGTGAGTTTCACAATCTCGTCAAATACGTCTCGCTCGCTGCGCTGCTTCGATGCTTCTGGCTGTGACGACAGACACAGCTTAAAGACATGAAGGTCGTCTCGGAAGTCTGTGAATGGCAAGTCTTCATCCTTGGCATTCTTGTCGACACGAGAGATGGCGTAAGCCACATGCAAGAAGCAGTAGATATCTCGAAGAGTAGATAGGATGTTTCCATCTAATATTGATTCGAGAGCATCGAATCCAATGCGGATGATGTCCTCAAGTCCGTATAGGGAGTAGACAAAATCTGAAAGGTCTGAAGAGCATGAAGATAATTGGACAGCAGAAAGAAGCTTCTTGTGCGCCTTCCCGGCGGCGATTAAGAATTTTCTGTTGAACAGCGGGTCATCGTCACCGGGAAGGCTGTTCTGGATCTCATCGTGTGGTCTGGTACGGTCTCCCGTGTCGGCCGTATTAAGATCCGTGGTAATGTCCAAGTTTGGCTGGTCAACGTCTTGCGTCGCTATTTCTCCCGTGCGAGCAGGAATCAGAGCCTATTCCGATGTGGCCAAGTTGTGTTAGTTCATCTGTATATAGCAACGCTGGCTGCTTGAGATGGATCAAGAAATCAACTATTAATACTAGTGATTTGAACATACCTCCTCAGGAAAAGCAGGGGGCTCGATTTTGAGAGAGGCGAAGCTCGACGATACGTCCGACATCTGGTCTTGCTCATTATCACATTCTCCGACTGGGACCAAATTTACGTCGTTGATCGTGAATATGACAGCTTGCATTACCTGGGCAGCCTGATCATTGTGGATATATGTAGGATCCTCATGCGTTTCTATATCCTCGTGAATGCCAGGCCCTCTACTCTCGATTTGGCGTGTAGATCGGGCAGGATATGGGGTTGTATATGAGCGGTGTTGACGGGCCCACCGACCAGACCGAGTTGGTCGACCCGCATGTCCCAGCCGAACGGCAGTCTCATCCTCAATCTGCTATATGCTCAAAATACATAAGTCGACCCGTATTCATTATCCTTGAAATTTAATATTTCCCAATACTCCAAAAACATCATTCGCTCCCCAGGATAACTCAACCGAAGAAAGACGGGAATCTCACGTACCGGGATAGCTGGAGCCGTTGCCTGGCGCTCGAATGAAGGCCCACCAGAGAAACTTAGGAACTGCAGTGGATCCGCAGCTAGTAGCTTGTCGATGTCCATTTCCACAGGTGGGAAGTAGTTATCCTGCATTCTGAGTAGTAACCTTTGAGGACTTGCTCCGTTTACTGTATCTAAACGAGGTTAGAAAACGCCACTTTGACCGCCCTTTCGTCTTTCAAAGGCTTAAGGTTGAGCATTGTCTGACTTACGATATAAGATCTCCCACTTCTAGCTTCTTAGTTCTTGTTACGTCTCAGGATTTCCGCGCGGTATCTAATATAAAACGATATTGTAGCCGAGCACGCGTGTGTCGAAGAAGACTGTTGGCAGTCTGAATTACGAGACCAGAAGAATGCGGTGCGTGGTAATTGTCAGGCCTTGCGTTGCAATTGCAGCTCTGCCCGAACCTGCAGCCGAATATAAACATATCGAGATGCACTCTCGCTATGTGGTATTTAAGTGCTTATGCCACAGGCATAAATGACGCCGGCTTGCTCTGGCAATGACATCTTAGGATACAAATCCATTCGGGCAATCCTAATATAAGCATATTATATAATTCTTCGCGCGGCTAGCTCGGGATCCTACGCTCCCGTCTCAAGCTCGTGTCGTACACACCATTGCGATCCGACGGGCCGAATCACTCAAATAGCCCCGAGACTACTCAAATAGTTGTCATGCTGGATTCCCTAGCACGTTTCAGGTACCCGGTCCATGATGCATGATCGTGCATGATCGATTGTTCCTGAATCGATCCATGGATCCAGGATCGATCGAGCACGGGGCACCAGTCAATACGTACGCAAGATAAAGGAATAATATCTACTAGATCCATAGAACAAGCCCACGGCCCGTCTTTCTCGGCTACAATACCACGTACGCGATCTTGGTCTCCAGTCTCCAGTCTGATCAGTAACCGGTAGTACACCTCGATGTATCGAGGGCAATCAACTTGCAACTTACCTGAGTATTCGATACCAATTTTTTAGACTGCAGGTTGCCTTCCACGCTAACCCCCCACACCAGGCTGTTTGTACATGCGTATTTCTTGATCACGATGAGTGTCGAAATTTCGGATATTTCGTCGAATACTCATATATAAACAGGGTAATTGGTATGAATCGCCGAACGGCAGCTTGGAGAATTCGAAAAAGTCGTAACATATAGGAAGCAGTACTGGTTTACAAACTTAGATACAACTGTATAAGTACTTACTTACCTAGGAGCCTCGAGCTCCGTATCATCTTTTCTTGAATTCTTGGAATACACCTGATGGGTATTGGTACGCCAGGTCGATTTACCAATGTTGACCTGCACGCTCCGCCTTGCGGCCCAGCGCCTGGCCGAGGCCGATATGCATGTAGTCTCGGAGCGTCCCCGAGACTAATATGCACGCACCCGCGCAAAACAACACCTTGTGCCTGCGCTTCCTTGGTCGTACAGGTTTCACTAGTCTCGGGGACGCTGAGGTTTCACACGCGCCACTGCATACCTAGGTAGCCACGTGGTAGCTTAGCCCCTACAATGAATGGTGGATGCCTCTCAATCCAATTGCCACCCTTTACTGGATAGAGCTCCATCGGCCGCCCTGCGCCTCATTTTGAACGCTAAAACTTCTAAACTCCGCAAAGTGCGTTAACGCCAAAGGCTACGCTGTAGTTACCGCAGAAAAGCCAGCTGGCTGATCATCTTGGCGAAGTCACAATATCAGAATTCCTACATTCAGATTTGTGGCGAGCAACACACAATTTACAACAACCTTGTGTCTTCTGCCTCGTCGCCCACACACGGGGCTCACGAGCTCACTGCAAGCTTGGGAGACAACGATTAAGTAATCTCGGACCGAAACAAGAAACTCCCATAGTCAGAGTAGTCTGTCGATCCGTACGAGTCTCTAAGCTTGGCTACAGACGATGATATCGCATGTATCAATTCGGCAAAAACTCATATGATCATGGCTGTCGGGCGCGGGCCCGTATGTATTTTATGTTCGAGAGATAAGCTCGGATGCAGCTGCCAGATACATACTTTAAGTTAAAACAGACTAGTTTCTTGGTGCAACACAACCCGCGGGTTCCAGGTTAACCCAGAACCATTTCGAGCTCTACGATGGTCGAAGTCGCGATCGGCGGCTGACCCCGAGACTAGGTCGAAGTCAAGCAGCTAGTCGAATTTTAATGCTGCAACGCGGAAGGAGGAGTTCTCTTTACAGGTGAAAAACTTGGCTATAAATACTCCGCGTATTACCCCGCACCAAATTCATTCTCTTCTCTCTCTATTTTCATAAGACTATCAATCAGCATAGCAATTACGATCGAACCTGCCTCCGAGAAAGACTGGGTTTGTGCACAAAATCCTCCTTAACAAGCCTAAATAAATACCCTGCGCCTCTCGTCTTGCTTCCGGGTTAGATCAGGCTGTGAGCATCCCACTGATTCTCATTCCACAAATGGTACATTAACATGCGATTTCTAGATACAAAATGCCTGACTGTGGTAATACCGCTTGCAGTTGCGGTGCCAACTGCCTATGCAAACCTGGAGAGTGCAAATGTTAAGCATTTGGTCATACTGGCGATCTGCCTCCTCGATCCCATTCAGTATCTTGATGGAATTCAAAATTGTCGGTGAAAAGTCAATTTCTCAGAATGCACACTCAGGTTAACGGGGCTTGCGATTATTTCGGGGTAGCGGTCCTGCGTTTATGTCCTTGATATTGTATTCCAGTTACACATTACATCATGAATCAGAAGTACTAAACACACTAAGTTGAATGCAAAGCTAGCTTATTGCTAGATATCTGAACTGTACAGTCGAACAACTCTATTGATAGGCTCATTTATTGTACTTTTAGAGAGCTCTGTCTAGGGGTATGGACAGAGCCTAGTCTCAGCCAGCCAGAGCCCTGCTGTGTGACCGCGTGCATGTGGAACGTACAGGAAAGTGTGCCCTGTGCCACAGCGACCTCAGCGACACCATTTTTTAGTGTTGCGCCACAGTTGCTCTTTCCAACCCCGCCCGCTATGTCCGCAACGTGCGTTAACGCCAAAGGCTACGCTGTAGGTACCGCAGAAAAGCCAGCTAGCTGATCATCTTGGCGGAGCACAATATCAGAATTCCCGCATTCAGATTTGACGGAACATATCGTGCCAGCTAGTACTATAGTGCGTATCTGACAGGCAACCGTTCCACGTCGGGTTCCTACGCAACTTGAAGGGATCTCGTAGCTTTATTACAACTTTATGAATCTAGATATCTCGAGACTATACAATCCCGTTCAATCTGCAATTTCATACCGTCTCTCTCAGCTGCCATAAACCATAAAGGAATAAGCGACAGCTTGTTGTGTCTTGACTTAAAGCAGCATGGAACGATACGTCGATACTTAGCTTTGTTTTCAAGAGGATGTATACGTTTCTAAATTTTGTTGTTCGAGTCTATCGATAGTTCGATTCATGTTCTTATGTTTACCTGACACGTCACATCGCGCCGTTCATGTATCCAAACGTTTAAACTGGTCATCTGAATCATAGAATCGGACGGTTCGGAGACCGGGTTATATCCGTTCTAATTTCGAGGATGCTGACCCTGCGAGCTTCCCGAGACTATATCGATACATTTCCCGCCGCGGAGCTACCACGGCCCGTCCGTCCGTCCGTCGGCAGTTCCAGAACGCAGCCTGAACACACATTCCATTGGCAGTATCTTGTATAGGCTACCAGACGCCAGCCGCAGTGTTCTCAGAAGTAGGTTGCCGCGGAATAGCCGCCCGCCGGCTACGGCCCATAAATCACACTCCGCACGAGACCTACTACAAGACCTTTCGGGTAGCACGTAGACTTGTATGTACAGGCAACCACTTAAATGCCACTGCCGAGCCACTGTCGGATGATCCCAAGCCCACACCTTAGGATGATTTGACCCCTCGAATTCTAGAAGTGGGCTAGTGCCCGCTGATATAATGCCTGCCGGCTCGGAATCACCCGAGTCGTACACAAACCGAATGAGGGAGCTCGTCGGGAAGACTCTTGCGTTCCTTTGTGAATTCACAGAGAGACGGGCCCTTAGTTAACCTTGTGGGTTTCAAACATGAAAGTATGACGGAGCGAGTTCGTGAACGAGTGAGTAATATTCTAAGGCTAGCCGGCTGATGTTTGCTGTTCAGTTGACGATCTTGGCATGCTTGCTTGGCCTACGAGCACGGTGAACATCAAGGCTACGGCACGCAGCTCGCTACCTTTCCACTTTCAGCCCCGCAAACTGTTCCTCGTGCTCATCGTGAAGAAGTAAACCAATGTTCATAGTCAAAGTAAGCACATTTCAGCAGCTGAGGGCAAAGACAGAGAACCGAATTATTATAGAAAGCTTCGAAAGACAATTCGATGTCATTAACAATTAATTTGTTGCCTGCTTATCATTACAAAAGGAATTCTCGCATGCTTCATGATAAAAATGAAAAAGTATTAAGTAGTACCGAACAGACAAACGAACAAGACAGAAATTGGGCACCAGGCGCCTACATTCAAAGGATAAAAGCAAGCCCCAAAGCAATCGACAACGCGAACCCGCTCACACCAAGTTTGCCGGCTGCGCCAGTAGCTTCAGGCGGACTAACTGTAGTGCTGACATTGCCAGTGCCTGTACCTGTGCCATTACCGGCACCGATACCAGCACCGCCAGTCGGGACCGGGACCGGGACCGGGATCACAAGGGGGGGAGTGGTAGTCAAGGCGCCTCCGTCTGTCGCCGTCGGGGCCACAACGCCAGTGTCCGTCCCGGCTGCACCGCCAGCACCACCAGTCTCCGTCCCGGCTGCACCGCCAGCACCACCAGTCTCCGTCGGTCCAGAGGAGACGTCAGTCGTCAGGATTGTGAGGACCTCATCGGTGGCTGTAGTTGTAGTAGCCGGCTCGGCGCCATTGCCATTGCCGCCTGACTCATCAGAGGTCGCGGTTTCGGTGGCAGCACCCGGGTTCGTCTCCGGTGGAATCACGTTGCTATCGGAGTCCACGGTGAGCGTGAGGGTGGAAGTCATCGTAACCGAGGTAGTGGAGGTAGAGTCAAAGACTTGGTCGGGGTTGACCGTGAAGGTGGCGGTTGGTGCGGTGGCAGCACAGATGGGGACGTCGGCGCTGGTGCTACACTCTGGGGCAGCAGCATCGCAGCAGAGAACTCCGTTTTCGTCGACGGATCCAGCGGTGCAGCCGTCTGAGGCGTTCTCGCATCCGCGGATAGTGCCACAGACGTATCCTAATTCATTACGTGTTAGTCCTTAGGCACCACGGATACATGCATGTACCAAAACGCGAAAGATATCAGAGATGGGAAGAGTGCAACTTACCCTCAGCGCAACATCCAGTCTGTCCGTTGATCTGGGTGCAAATTTCGCCGGGGCGGCAAGCCAGCCCACTGTTGGTATCACAGCACGGTCCTTCGGTACAGCCGCTACCGCAGGCCGTCAACCCCTCAGCGCAGGAGCTCTGACGTTTGAAGAGCAAGCCGATGAAAGAGCCGTCGGCAGCGTTGATGGCACGAGCGGCAACATGCTTGACGGCAGGGTTGGCTGCAAGGCCCTCCGCGGAGGCAGAAGCAGTGGCAACTAGCCCCGCGACGAAGATGACGACAGTTCGAAGCTGCATTTTGAGCGAGAGAAAATGGTGTGTAGCAGAGTTGGAGAGAACGTGTATCCGTGCAGTTGGGCTGCAGATAGTACGCGTGTTTCGATCGAGGAGGAAGCGAGAGTCTTGTGATCCGAGATGGCGATGGTCTGGAGAGAAGGAATCGAGGTAGGGGAGAGAAGAGAGAAGAGCCTAGATGGCAGCAGAAGCGCTTTGCTTTATTTCCCACGGCGGGATCGTGGTGAAGCCTGCTGGGCCGAGCGTGTCCGTTTGCCTGCAAATGTGTTGAGGCGGCCGTCTTGCAACGTCTGCAATGTTGTCCAGGAACAATTGTCACGACTCCATCCACATCCACTGACAACTTGGGCGATATCGACGACGAAATTGCCAATGAGCGCAAGAACCACCGAAAGAGGAGAGGAAGGGCCCCGATAACGAGAAAAGAGGAGAAATCCTAATCCAATTTAAACCCACAGCAGTAATAGTCCTACCGAGTGTGTAAGTATGAACACTTATCAACGGATGACGGGGCGCCCTCATGTGGTACATAAGTACCTCAGCGCACTGACTTGAGTATGTACACCCGCTGCGCTCGGCGTGCGACGAGAAACATGTCGTCCTGACGCTGCTCCGTACTCAGCCGTACTGTCGTCGCATTGGCACTGCAGACCAAAAGGGCCCGACGTGCATGCATGCATGGCAGGGCACCACGCTAGCTGAGCTAGCTCGCGATACGTACTGTATTTCCTGATATCATTCACGCGGCAAACACCAGGCAGGCAACTGGAACAGTTAAAGCCGGGTTGGGAACGCAGATATGACGGCGGCTTTGCGTATTGCCTCACGCTCGGTTCTCCCGAGCCGCCGTTGTGCGTTCCTAATTACATACGCTTCCTTCATCAATTCATTTACTGACGATGCTGTACAGAAGGTCGCACGGGAAAAGGCCATCGTCATTGCGTCGGCCGGGGCCTGTACCCACTGCAGACGTACGCTGCGGTCGTCCAGAGGCGAGGACAAACCACCACCGTCCACACGATGCAAACGACGGACGGATGAGAAAGAAAACAGCGAACCAAGAGCCCGTCAACAGCTGCAATCGTACTCCACAGCTCAAGCCAGCCACCTGGGGCTGCTGCACGAAAATGGGATAGCGGTGATGCTGCCGACGTTAGCGTGAGCTAACATAAAGCCGACCCGGGCGGCGGAAAGCCAATCAGCAGCCCTGTTAATTATGGTAATCGATCGATCGCGCCCCCCTCTACGTCACCCCTCGCTCAACCAGCGAATCGTCAACCTGCCTGACTGACTCCAGTTCTCCTCCTCCTGCATGCGTCTGCAAGTAGGCAGGGTTGATGGTTCTTCGAATTGATGCTAACCCCGGTCAATGGGATTCCTGAGAACGATTTCCGAGTTCCCTCCCCAGCCCCCTCAATTGATAGTCTGTGATCAAATTGTGGCGTCACCGTCGAAAGAGGCTTCGGCTGCTGCCGAGGTACCCAAAGAGATAACGCTGCGCCTCCAACGAACCGCCAATTGCATGCAGTTAGAAGTCTCGTATGCATTTGAACGCGTATCTCGAAAGAAACTGGTCAACGTCATAAACCAGGCATCACATATTTCTACATGCAGCTGCAGACTCCAGTGACAGAATCTGCCAGGCCAGGTAGTGGATCATCACGCTTGAGCGGAGGCCTGCGTGCGATCGCCTGCAATCGAATAGCAAGTATACTGCCCGCAATATGACACCATGGAACAGAGCATTCTATCGGCATGTTATCCGGGAAAATTTGAAGCAGTACCATGGAATTGCGCAATCTGAATTCCTATTCATAGAATCATCAATATGGGCACAAGCTTCGCAATGGACACGCAATCTTCACTCGACTAGTCGACTTCACAGTTGTGATCCCTCCGCTTTGCCGCTGTAGCACAGCACCCGGCTTTGAGACTACGGTACCAATTCTATCCAAACTATCATCGACCGGCGATCTAAATATCCACATACGTACACACCAAACACCGCGGAATGAAACCATCTTCATCTAGCGAGCCATCCATCTACCCAATTGATCCAAGTGCAAATCTACTCACCCACCTATAGCCAATTAATCAAGCCCCACTTTGCGGCGTCTTCTGCCCCGCCAACGCCGACTTTTTCCTATTCGACAGCAATTGAGACAGAATAAAGCTATTCACATCCTCATCAGACCAATAGCTTAGGTGCCTGTAAACAACCATAGACGTTAGTAGCTAAAACAGCAAAGCGTGCACATGTGGGGGCAAGGTCCAGGCACTCACGAGGCAATCGACGCGATCAAGCTGATATCAAAAGCCCCCTCTTGCACTGCAAAGTCAATCCTCCCGGTGCGATTTAACGCCCGTACTTTCCGCTCCTCAACCTTCAACCTCCTCGCCTTCTCCTCAGCCCGCCTCTCCGCTTCCGTCTTTTCTTCTCCTTCGACCTTCACCTTCTTGTTCCCCTCTCCAGCGGTACCCGTGGCCCCTTCATCGCCCTTGCTGGACCGTCGCTTCTGAAAGCCTGCATATAGCGTCTCCAGTTCGCCGTCAATCTGCGTCGGTTGATGTTCCATTTCTTCCCCCTCATCATACCATGTCTGGATGTCCAAAGAGCTCGCGCTCTTCCGCTTGTTGCTCGCGGAGCCCTGTACGTCGCCGGTAAACCCCAGACTGCGATTCAGGATGCTGCTCGCCACACCGGCTGAGAAATTGCTCCACATGCTGGTCAGACTCTGTCCGATCCCCGACAGCCCCGCAAGCTGGTTCCCCAGCAGCGTCTTCTTCGTGTAAGGTAGGTTCTGCGGCTTGATCTCGCTCATCGCCTTCGTCACCAACGGCTCCATCCGATAGCTGATCGGGTCCGTCGGATGGAAGATGTTGTACAGCTGCCCGCAGAGCGGCGAGGAGACGTTGATGTCCAGCACGCCGTTGCCACCAGGCGTCTCCATTGGGCCAAAGTAGTCCATTCGCACCTCGGGAGGCGTCGTCGCTGGGCCCTGCGACTCGTTATCCATCATGACGACTTTCGACATCGGCGTCCGTGCCGTGATGGACTTTCCTTCCAGCATCTGGAACAGGCCGATAGGGCTTCCGAAGGCGAAGAAGCTGTCACAGCGGAACTTGAGCCCCTCTCCAACCTGCTTTCCCTTGAATCCTTCCCGACAGAGAATGTCAAAATATATCGCAGAACCCAGCGAGTGGCCGCATAGAGACACTCGGCCATTCCACCCGGGGTTGCGCTTCTTGAAAAGTTCGTAAATGCGATTGGATTCACGCACAACGATCCGGGCGATGTGTTCCCGGTATGCGCTTTGGTAGAGCAGGATGTCGAGCGCTAGATCAGTTATCAGGCTTCGCACAGCGGGGACTCCCTCAATTGTGATGTCGTCCAGCGCGGGGTATGAGTCGTAGATGCTGTCGTCGTCCGGGTCGCCTAGATCATGCTCCCGTTGAGCCGTAGCATACCCAGAATTGAGACGGTGTGCGCGCAGCGCTTCCTTTGGAAAATTGAGCAAGTGCTATAACATCAGGCCGGTCAGCCATTTGCGCGAAGGCATTTGGTATCAAAAGATGGTGACAATTACCCTCCAACAAACAGGAAGGACCTGTATCCTGCAATTCTTCGGTGCGTTATCCAGCTGCGCATTAAGATGCTGTATATCCAACGAGGCGCCATAAACGTCCTTCAAGGTCTTGCGGAACACGTTCACATCGTGGATAAAGTTGATAGACTCCATCCGTAACGACAACCGCTGTCCGATACCGTGCGTGACCAGTATCCTATTCCACACAATCGTCAGCCACCGTCTACAATCATAGATATATAACCCTCGCCAGCAAAGCATCCAATGTCGATGTGGACCTACAAGTGCTCCACGACCCGGTCGTTCTCGTTCTCGTCGCTATTCTTATAATCCTGTTTCATCTCGTCCTCCATAACCTTTTCAGGATCGTCATCGTCACCCATACCCAGCAGATTGGACATCTTCCTCTCCAGCGCCATCCGCCCCGCCTGTACAGGCGTCTGATGCTCTTCATCTTTGGTTGCCTTCGGACTGGTTCCTTTCTTCGGATCGATGGTCGTCGGCGAGCGCTTGGGCCCACTGCCGCCCTTACCAGGCGTCGGAGTGACCGGTCGAGAGCCAGTTGAAGATGCAGCCGTAACAGCAGCCTTATCCTTATCCTTCGCAGCGGGAGACTTATCGACCCACCCTCGGACCAGCTTCTGCCCGCCCAGGTTCTGGCCGGATGTTATCCGTTGGAATACCGTGGAGCTAATCTTGCCGTAGATGTCGTCTGTCATAAGCCATGCGGTCGTCGCGTCGACGTAGATGACGAACGAATTGAGGTATGGTCCCAACAGCGGCCAGCTCTGTTGGCTGAACGGGGTCGGTGCGGCGTCCGGTTGTGCGGGGGCCGTCTCCGTCGCTGGAACATCCAGCTTTTTAGCGGCATCCGCCACCGTTGCCACTGCAGCTGCGACAGGCGCAGTAGACGTCCTCTGTCGATATGGTTTGAATTTGATATATCCTACCCGTATACCAGCCGTCAGCTACGCCGCGTGACCTCGAGTCGAGACAGCAAGACGGTTGTATGCCTACCTCGTTCGACCTGATCGCTCAGCTTCTCCTCAAGCGGCCGCAAACTGCTCCCCTCTTTCCTACCGCAAAATCGCACGGTTAACCACTATCACCGTTTGAAGGAAACAACCTCGACGCGCTACTCACCATCGCGAAACCACGTCCCCCGGAGAACGCTATATACCGGCCCCTCCCAATATGCCGTCGCCAGTTCCCGCTTTCGAACATGCACGTCGAACAGATAGTCCTCATTAACCGGCACCGTCATGTCGTCTTCCTCAGCAGTCCGTTCTGCCGTTACCGTCGCCGCATCGTCCTCATCATCGTCCTTGCGCCGCGATGTCCACGGCTTCTCTGCCTCCAGCGCAGTTCGGGCATCGTCTCGCTCCGAGAGTTCGAGGAATGCGGCTTCGATGTTGCGGGAATCCTGCTCGCCGAAGGGGACGAATTTAACGGCGGGTTTCGGTGGGTTCTTGAGGTCTGCTTCCTTCTGGAAGGGCTTCCGCTTCGGGTTCTGCTTGCACGTTAGCAGTCTAGTTTATTATCGTCCTGTACGTACCCCGCCACAAGCATTGTGCATAAGGATAGAGGGGAGGACACGCACGTCGACAGCATAATGCCACCTCGTCAGAACCGGTGGACAATCCTCCGGGTAATCTTTCGGCGATATTCTCTTCGTCGAGCCGACAACATGGTCCGTCACGGCCTTCGCCACAGCGCTCGACCGTCCCGTTGCGCCCGTCGCACTCCGCAGCGGGGACTTGGCCCTCACCCCGCCGGGTCCATCGCTGCCCGCCGCAGCGGCAGCAGCAGCGCCTCCACCACCGTCGCTGGAGCTCAAAAGCTTGTCCATGCCCTTGAAGAGCTTGTTAATCGGCTGCGTGGCGAGATTCTGAGTGCCGGTTTGCGGATTGGCGGACAGCGCGCGAGAGAAGCAGTGGCGGAACAACGTAGCAGTATCGCAAACCAAGCGACCAGTCCGCACCGACCGATTCGCACAGAGTTTGACAGGTTTCGTACGCAGCTAGTCTATCGTATCGGATATTGAGCGTAGATTCGAAGTTGCAGATGTCGATGGAAAGTTAGCGCGGGGAGCGTTAATCAGCTGTTGTTCATCAGATGCCAGGAATGAAGCTAGGCGTCGGAAGGTAAAGCCATCCGATGACCGACACACACCAACTACGTCAC
The DNA here is from genome assembly GCA_020064725.1 of Drechslerella dactyloides. Taxonomy (NCBI): domain Eukaryota; kingdom Fungi; phylum Ascomycota; class Orbiliomycetes; order Orbiliales; family Orbiliaceae; genus Drechslerella; species Drechslerella dactyloides. The sequence continues at coordinate 2,907,343 of JAGTWJ010000017.1, forward strand.
AACGGCAAACGTCCAGATCCGCGCCAGAACATCACGTCCACAGCTTTACATTGCGTTATCACCACGTACACATTGAATAATTTGGAATGTACTTGTCCTGATATTAGACAAACTGATATAGTAGCATACCTTCATCGATATTCGAAAGATAGATATAGACATCTCCGAGGCAAGCGGCTCTCGCGCATTTCTATGGTACATGGACACATACGCACGTGCATTATACAATACAATAACGAAAAGAGAGAAAAGAAAGGGGGATCCAAGAGTAACCCAGCCGGGAAAACCGAGGCCTCCATGCATGCAGATGCGAACGAACCAAGAATCACTCGCTCGCTAGCTCGCTCATACGCACAGAATAAGTGGTAAAATGGTCGGAAAAATAGTATGTGCAAGAAGAATAGGTATCGCGCAGGAAGAACAGAAAGAAAAATAGAAGGAAGAAATATACTAGGACCGAATAATTCGCAAGGGGTGGATCTTCCCCTACATCACCACCCACTCGCTCGCCCGCTTCAAATACTTATCCAGCAAGATCGTGATATCCGCCAACACGAACCGGCAAACAACCAGCCCGAAGAACTCGCTCGCCCGGTTGAGCGACAAATCCAGTCCGATCTGTGTCTTTATATGAATATTGTGGGATTCAATATGAACCGCAAGTTGATCTATAGCACCCTCATTAGCAATCCAATCCATCGACGCGGAGAATCGAGCGGAACGCAAAACATACCTAATATCTGAGCCGCATCAAACAGCTTCGACAGCGCGTACATGTACCCAGCAAACGGTCCCGCGAACCCACCAAATCCGAAAAACTCTCCGTTTTCCGCCTCCACACCAGTAAATCCGGCAGCGGCGCCGTTTTCAGCATAGCTCTCCAGGCTTCTGGCACTAGGCAGCGCATTGTACGAGCTGCTGCTGGAAATGATGGAAGACGTGTTCTTGCTCCTCAGCTTCTTCCAGTAGCTCTTGCCGCCGCTAGAGCTGCCGCTCACCTTCATGTTGGTGCTCGAGTCGAAACCGTTGCCCATGGAGTCGCCATCGACGTCTGTTCCCTTAAACATCGCAGAAGCGCCCGAGGCGCCCACGTCGCTGCCGAGTTTCTTTGAAAGCAGGGCCTCCGTCTTCGCCATCACTGCCTCGAGCTCTTGGAGCTCTTTAAGCAACAGATCGGCATCGGACTTGTCCACCAACGAGAGCTTCTTCAGCGCCATCGTCAGATTATCGCTCGCGGCAACTTTCTCATCCACACACCTCAGCTTGACGCCTCTCATCAACCAAATTTCGCGTGGAACAAAAAGCTTGGTGGAGAGGTATCCGCCATGCGGATTCGAGATCGTGTTGTTCAGGTTCCGCATGAGCCAGGACGTCTTCGATAGCTGTTCGGTTGGCATGGGCTCCAGCGGGGCAGGTTGGGACTGGTCAGCGTCGCCGGACCGCGAGCTCGGAGAATGAATACGGTTGTCGAAGAGGTGGAATCCTCCAGTCGGTATACCGGCAGCAGATGTAATGTTGCCTGATATCGGGGTCCGGGGCGGGAACTTGGCGGATCTCAGATTCTGAGAGCTGGCTGAAGAGTGAAGTCCATGATTAAGCGGTGACGGCTCGCTCTCCGGAAAGCTGCCCATCCGCCCGGATTTCAGATTGACATGAGATTGAGTCTGTCTTAGAATACCGCCTGTCCCTCGGAGGGTCTGTCTCGTCTTCGGCGAAAGGGTTTCGATGTGTGTATGGTCGCTCGATCCGTCATCCGTGCTGCTATTCCGCTTCCTCTCCAGCTTTTCGGCCGTCATCCTCTGCTCGATGGCCCTGGGCGACAGATCCGATGTTGGAAGGGACGCAGTCCAAGCGGGAGTCTCAAGCGTCGCCGTATCTTTGCCTCCCTCGGTGTTAGCCAGTGTGGAAGCGGTCTGCAATTCATCCTTATCATCCTGGGCAACGGAAGTGGCTATCAGGCGCGACTGCCGGTTGTTCGTTTCGATGGTCAACGGACCGAGACCAGACAGCGGTCTACCGGACATCCTTCTATCCAGAACGCCAGAGAATCTTTGGGTATTGCGGTTTATCGGAAGCGACGGCGGGATCATAACGATTGTGTCATCCTCTAAGGGTAGCGTATCCCCTTCATCGTCCCATGATGTTGGCGAAAGCTCAAGAGCCTCTCTGCCATTTGGCAGTTCTGCGTGGCCATCGTCCAGATCGAATTTGAACTCCCCAAGCTGAGCGACTCGGGTCATATCATTGCGCGTCTGCTCTCCCTCTCCATCCGCCTCATAATCAGTGTGGTTGCCATTCACGCTCGACTCCACCTCCGCCTGGGCTGACAGTCGCCTCGTCGAAAGGATAGGTTGGAAAGCGGGATCCAGAGTTGGGATGATGTTCGAGCTCCTTCGTCGGGTATCTCTCGGCGCGGGTGTCGGTTCGGCGTCTTCTATGATGATAGTCCTCGAGATATCCAAATTTAGCGGTGGGGGCCCGTGGGATCTGTTGGTGTCATCAGTCATATACGCATCGTCGATATCGTAGCCGAACTCCTGGTCCAGAAGGGCAGTCTGCCGCCGCACTCTTCCCCGCTTGAGGGGCGACTCCGCATCAAAGCTTTCCTCGAAGCTCGGCCCAATATCGATATCCAAGCCCAACTTTGACAACCTTTGGCTTGCCAGCACGACCGTCTTCCTGATATCCCTGGCATTAAAGTCCTCCTCTTCGAGTCTCCGTCGTCTTCTTTCCTGTTCCTCCTCCTCTTGCTGCAACATCGACTTCCGCCTCAGCAAGGGCACGCTCTGCGCGTGCGTCAATTTGTTCGGCTGCTGCGTGAGCCTCTTAATCCCGTAGCTCATTACCACACCTTCTTCGAAATCGCTATCAGCATCGGAGCTAAACCCGTCCCACGCCGCATCCACAGCGGCATCGATATCAGCACCAATCATATCCGAGCCGCTGTCGTATGCGCTACTTTGGTAAGGTACAGGAATCCCTGCCTTCCCAGGTGACGTTCCACCAAATGACGAGGTAGGAGAGTCCGTTCCGTCATCGTCATCAAAGTTGTGTAACCACGATGTCGATGCCTCGCTAGGGTCTCTGGAATGTCCCATCCTATGCTTCTGCGGCGACGGGGTTTGCAGGACCGTAAGCTGAGGTTCTGGCGCGGGGCGTATGGGTACATAAGGGGTTACTGGAGTCTTGATGGGGATAACGAGCGACGGACGGACCGCATCTCGCTGTTGAGGGGCGTGCGCCGCAGGTATTGCTGGAGGCGGTGCCGAGGGAGGTGGAACCTGCGGTGGGAGATGCACCGACGTCGTTATCGGGATTTGCGGCGGCGGCATGGACGGAGGTGGATTGGATGGTGGTGGCATCTGAGGGGACACATAAATGTGTGCCTGAGCCGTCGACGGGCGAGAAGGAGGTCCCTGAGGCGCATGGATCGGCTGTTGGAGTCGCCCTAAGCTGCTGTCTCTCCTGTGGGTGTATCTTGGTCGCGCCTCGATGTGGACGAGGTTAGGTTGCGCCAATATCGCTACAGATGTCCTGACAGGCGGCCTTTGGACCAGCTGCGGCGACTGCGTCCGTCCCATGATGTAGCTTGTCCGCGAGCCTTTCCGCATGCTGGCGCCTCTAAAGTCGTCATAGCTCTCGACGGGTCTCAGATCAGGTACGTATTCCTGCTCCTCCCCTAGCGCATCCTGCGAGAGCCCCCTCTGGAACTGTCGCCGGCCCATACTGCCATTCGAAGAGTGGCCCCTGACGCCGCCGCCATTAATCGATTCCGGGAGTAGCGATTCCCTGCGCGGAGGGACCTGAACGGTATGTGGTGGAGACATGTTTTGCGATATGATGGATGCTGTTTCGTCGCTCTCAAAGCTCATAGTATCATCCTGTATAGGTCGGGCCGGTAGCTCTTTCTCGTCAACCCTGTACAGCGGCGAAAGCTCCCTGAGCTCTTCTATTCTCCGGGCGTACGTTTCTCTCTAGATATACGAAAATAAAAAAAAGGTAAGCAGAGTGATTAATAAATAGCTGTCAGCCCCAGAGGTGCTGTGAATCAAGCGCCAAGCGCATATACGGTTATCAAACAGCATGAAGCCCCTCTTCCCAAGCGCAACAAGATCTCGTTCACCATTCGTATGAGAAAGAACAAAAAAGTCAAAGCGAGGGGTCGAGTCGGTTTCTTACAATCTGCATGAGCTTCCTGCGATCCTCGTCCACGCCGGCTCGCATCATGACATGGCCGAGCAACGCACAGGCGTCCTTGTAAGCCTCCATTGCACCTTCAATGTTGTTCGCATTGTCGAGTAAGACGGCCGTATTGGCCTTCTGCAGGGCGGAGGACAGCATCGCCTTGCTTTTGGAGCCAGATCCCGAAGACGCTGGCTTGTGTCGGTGGTGGAGGTCCGTCGCGGTGGACGACATGTAAGTAAGATGGAGAGCGAGGAGAGGCGAGAGCAGCCAGCCGGCGCGCGGGGGGGAGAAGACGGAGCCAAGCTAGAGTTAATCTGGGAAGAATACTAAGCAATAATGTTTGGGGGGCAGCCCGTTTGAAATGGCGCTCCTGCGCAGGAGGCAGCAGCAGCCAAATAACTAGCAGCCAATATAACTAAGCCGTTAATAAGGAAGTATATAATTTAATAGCGGCCGGGGCTAATATAATTGCCGTCGCTGGGAGAGGCCGGTTCGTCGACTCGATTGCCCTTGCTTTGGCCGCGAGGAATGCCGCCCCAAGCGTCGGTATTGTGATCGTAGCTGTCGATTGCACGGGGAGTATCGTGTCGTACGGTGCAGTATGCGATGTATGTCCGTACGCTATGATTGAGTGTGCGTGGACTGCGGCCTCGGGGACGGAGAGTCGTGAACGCAGGGAGCGGGCGAGTGCACTGACGGCGAGGAGGCCGTCCGTCCGTCGGTTTCGAAGTCGAGTTCAGGCGGGAATAGCGTCCGCGAGCATGCGAATCGAAGCAGGGACCGGACCTGGCAGAGAGAGGCTGTTTGGTCGAAAGAGGCACGGGGCCTGGCGAAAGGAGGCTGGTCGATGGAGAGATGCTGCAGATGCTTGCTCGAAATACCGTCCGGCATGCAGGAGCAGGCTGCTGGCGATTGTAATTGGGCCTCGAGAGTCAGGAACAGGAACAGGCAAGCAGAAGGAGTCTGTGCGGAGGGGGCGGCCGAGATGAAGGCAGGCTGCAAGCGTGTATAAGTATCGTGCGCTTCTAGAAGGGGCTGAGAAGCTTCATCAGGAGGTTCGACCGAATTCTTTTGTTTGCCGTCCCAACTGCACCACCACCAACCGCATCCCGATGCTCACTTACTTACATATTACATCTCCCCGGCATCTCGCTCCAACAGGCCAGGATGCACGCCAGCCAGGGATGCATGCCCGATACAGATCACAATGGAAACTCTGCTTGTCCGGTTCCGTCCACATCGTAATTGCAGCTTCGCGGCGGCGGCGGCTAAGTGGCCGCATCCCGGGTCATCCTCCTCCTAGGATCCTCATCTCGAAAGCTCTGCCCGCCGAGGAAGGGCCGCAAAAGGGGGCGGTGGGCCGGCGACTGCGATTGCGGGCAATCCACGCCGCGGAAGGCCCTGAAACATCTCCAGCTTGCTCATTTCGATACACATCTTTCCGTTACATCGGCACCATCGACGGCATCGTGGCCGGACGCAACATCGCAATAAGGTCTTCCCCCAGATAACTATGATGGCCCACCGCTGTCAGGTACGCCGTTGGCATGCCGGATTGGGCGGCCTCAGACAAACCAGCCCCAAACACTAGCCTCGCAGACGGGCCAAGCATGCGCTTGCCCTGATGGACGATGGCCGTGGTCGTCTGCTCCCCGTTGCATGCTTCGTACATGCGTGCGCATGCCGACTCACATACTTTTCACATATACATTACCCAGTATACATGCTATCCATGCACGTCCGCAGACACACATTACATAGCCGTCTCTACATACTTCCTTATACATATCGTGTGCGCGGCGTGCGTCCGCCCAGAGACATTAAATATGCAAGGAGAGATGGCTGTGACTCCGTCGTCCAGCGGGCCCTGAAGCTGTTTCATACCTGGCGCAGCCCTCAGCTAGGCCATTTTGTGAATCGGCCATCTCAGCCACCTCGCGAGGGTGGATATGATATACTTATAAATGCAGTACGGTTGCAATTCTCGCGAATGCAGGTCGCACTGCACTGCATTGCACACTGGTACCTTGCGTCCGTTGAAAGAGTTTTTTTCTTCAACGGCCCGCTATCGCCAGCCTGAAAACCTTTTAAACATCCGACCGTGTAACAGCCGGCTGCATGCCCTCGACCGAATCTGCGAGAATCCGGCCTCCACGAGCAGCATGAAAGCATTCAGACCTCGAGAGCTGTGGCGGACGGCGTGCCGAGCAGGAACGAAGCACCTCGCATGCATCACCCAAGAGGGCAGGCCAAAGTAGCAGCACGGATCCCGACTGGCCCCTCCCGATCGATCATGGCCACGCGAGGATGCAATAATATGCAAGGAGCACACTTCTTTTCGCCCTGCTGGTTGGTCTATTTCAGGGAAACCGAGACATGGTGGTTACCGCAGGTTCGTGCCCGCTAGGTCGATGAACCTGCACCGGATCGCAGTCCAGTAGGGCGCCGTTAGTACCAGTACGAGAAGATACGAAGGGCATCCCTTAGACCTGCCTGTCCGGATTACCGTGGTTTCCCAGCGGAAAGAAACTTGGGTGTGATGGTGGTTGTCGCGGTGTCGGCGTCCATTCAAAGCCTGTCCGTTGCCGTCCTTTGAGCCCGTCTTCTTAGTCAGCCGTGTTCACCGCCCGTCGCGTGTCGCCCGCGCGTCCACCGCGTGCTCAACCGCTCCACCACGTTCCCCATCGCGACCCACATCATATCACCGAGCATCATCGCGACCTACCGCCTAGCATACCCACAGCATATAGAGAGTATTCCTATCCACCTCCTACGCAATGCCGCCGAAACGCCAATTCACGGGCAAATTCACAAAGAAGCCCTTCAAGCGCTCCTATAACAACAACAACGATGACGTCGATGCCTCCTCCCACAAGCGCTTCAAGCCGTTCGCAGCGTCCTCGTCGTCGACTGCCACTGCCAAATCCCCAGATGGTGCAAAACACACCGACGAGGAAGGTAATTCCTACTGGGAGCTCGGCGGCAAGCTTCGCCGCGTAACCGTTTCGGAATTCAAAGGCAACGTCCTCGTGTCCGTCCGCGAATACTACGAGAAGGACGGCAAGTGCCTTCCTGGAAAGAAGGTTCGTCACATCCCTTGACTACGGAATCCTACCTTCATTCTACAAATAAACGGCTTGTCATTGGTAAATATCAGGTGCTAACCTAAGCGACGGATCCGTATAGGGAATATCGATGAGCCTGGACCAGTTCAACCAGCTCATCAAGGTCCTTCCATCGATCGAGCAGGCCATTGGGCAAAAGTCACAGGCTAGCGTTGTCCGACCAAACTATACCACCGCTGCCAAACACGATCCTCCAAAAGCCGCAGATCCGGAGAGCGAAGCCGAGGGCGAAGACAACGAAGACCAAGAACAGAAAGACGAGGAGGACAGCGACGCCGAGGACGCCCCGCCGTCGAAGAAGCCGTCCAGCAGCCACAAATCGAAATCCAAGGACGCTAAGACAGTCAAATCCAAAAAGCGACAAGAGGAAACCTCAGACGAGGAAGAGGAAGACGAGGAGGAAGACGAGGAAGACGAAGCAGAAGAATCAGAAGAGGACTAGTGAACCCTTCCACGATCCAATCGGCTTCTTATCCTCCCACGCATCCTACCGTCTACATCGACGCACTAACCATCTATATCCATTTTCTCGTCTCGTCTCATCTCGGAGTTCATGGTTCGGAGTCGCGGTGGCAAAGGGTCAAAAACGAATGCATCAACTAGCAAGTAGATCTCATCACATTTCCTTTTTCCTAACTGTATTTATTTATTTCTCGCAAGCGGATGAGGGGTTCCTCGGGTCTGTTCACTTTCTTAAGCTTCCACTACTGCACGCAAGTACTGCATTCCCCCCGCCTCCTGCACTCGCTACTGGCAGAGGGGTCGCGCCGCCTGTACATCATCTTTCCCACTCCAGTTTCCATTCTTTTTTTGTATTATGACTGGCAGGCGACCCGGGGCAAGCAAGCAAGTAACAAGTCCGTCTGTATGTATGTATGTCTGTATGTCGACCTGCAGGCAGGTAGACAGGCAGTCAGCCAGCCAGCCAGCCAGCCAGCTAGGACCCACCCCACTTGCCCGTGCTCACTTCGCACCGTCGATGCTGTCTTGTGTTTCTTCTCAACATTACTGGTCACCACCGTCTACATAGAGTCAATTGCCTCATTCTCACACGCTGACTTTCCTTCCCACCGCTCCCCCACCCCACTGTCCGCTAGCGGTGACCATCCCTCATGATCAATATCGCCCGCCGCCGCCGCCGGTGTATGGACGCATCTGGCAGTTGCATCCGCGAGCGCGCCGAAACTGTGTGGAATCTGCAGGAAGCGCACCCACCGACGAGTAGGAAGGCTGGCCTGCTGGCCTGGCGGGCTGACTGACCGGACTGACTTTCACCTCCATGTTCGTCTGTCCAATTCGTCTGCGTGTCCGTCTGTGCCATCCTATAGTCTGCCAGCTATTCCTGCAGATCTACGTGGACGCGGTGATTCGAGTCCCAGCATTCCGGGTCGGGCGTGCATACAGACAGACAGACAGACAGACAGACAGAACTCATAAATGTATGTATGTAATGTACTTACGCACATACGCCCAATTTTCTTTTTGTGTCTTTCAAAAAGAAATGGAGAAGGAAAAAAAAAAAAAAAAAGAGAAAGTTCAGGGCATGGTCCGGATATATATGTCCCTAACAGCATCTGGTGGCGTGGAATTATGCCGGCAAGTACACCGCAACCACAATTACAACCACACACTAGCCCTGTCCGTACGTCCATCCATCCATACATGCATCGAACCCCCAGCAGAGAAGCAAGGAGCTGGTCAGCTAGCTACTTCTTAGTAACTCGCTGAGCTAAGTAAAGTAGCTACCTAGCTAAATACCTCCGTCCCTAGCTAGCGAGCTTGGTCCAAGAGCATTAATTTCCTGTATGTAATACTCCAACATACCAAGTACATACGGACGGACATGCGTACGTAGCCTTGTCCCTCCCTCCCTTCCCTTCCCTCCCTAGCATTGCACATGCAGACAGACTACATTACAGCCGAGCCCGCGGCCGCTTTGCCCTGCTTTGCTGCCTGCTGCCTACTACTTTACTGCTTGCTTGCTTGCTTGCTTTCCCTCCTAGCTACTTATTTAGCTGCTTGCTCGCTCATGCAATGCATGCAGGCGTGCATACATGCATATAATAACGCTGCAGCGCTCGCTCGCCCGCCGCCGTCGAATAGGTAGCTTTCGCGGGGCTGTTATTTTTTCCTAGTTGATGCCAGGTAATTTATTGAGTATTACCCATTTTGACTTTTTCTCCCGGATGCATTCTCGCAGGACGATGCAGATGCAGCCGCCGTAGCATTGATTTAATTCCTACGAAGGGTAGCTCACTTACTTTACTTACTACTTCCAACGTACCGCTAGTCCGCCTTGTTCCTTCTCGTCTGTTTGTAATCCATGAAGGTATACTAGTGGATATGCCCCTTCCTGCACGGACTAGCTCCCAGCGTGTAATATACTTACTTCTATAACATTGAATTCCTGAAAATACCCCTCCCTCGTATTCGCTAGCTACCCACCGGTCGCCATATCGACGACCGCATTGGCGAGCTCGACGTATGTGCGTTCGTAGCTCGCTCGCAAAAGTGGAGCGGTGCCTCGGATATGTGCGTACCGGTACCGGCACATTATACACCTCGCAAGCGCGAGTTGCGCGTTGGAATTCGCTATCGATAGCCCGAGCGAGTGAAGTGAAACAAACGGGACCCATGTAACGAATCCGAAGAGAGCGTACGTCTACAAAACAGGCATCTCGATATCGGGCAGCGGACAGGGGGACCGACCCAACCGGGCCGGACGAGAAATGTAAGTAATGTAACGCACCGCTGGCGCTATAACGTTATAGATCATATATCGATTCGATTCATTACACTATCACGGTCGTTAATATAATACTGGCGCCGCAGCAAGCTATATATGCTACACGCAGTGAAAAAACAGCGCTCGAGCAAAATACACAGACATGTAGAATATAAATAAAAGAAGTAAAGAAGAAAAAAAAAAAAAGAAAGAGGGAGAGAAAGAATAATCGTTAGAAATATCGGCCGCCAATTAAATCTCACTACCATCATAAATAAAGAAGAAGGAAAGAAAACCCTCACCGCATTCGCTCAGGACTTTTTCGCGTCTTCCCGCCCGTACGTCGACCGGCCGCCCGTATACATAAAAATTCCATGCAATAATATAGCGCACGAAAGCACGCAAAATGCACAACAACCATATGCAAGTAACCACAATATAACACAACCATGCAGCCGACAAGTAGCCATAGACAGACAAGACAGAACGGACATACGTACATGTACATACATACGGAATCATACCCGATCGAAAGAAACCCACCCGTCCGGTCCGCCAGTAAAATCACACCAGTTCGCCATATTTGCGCAAGCCGTAGTCAAGGTAAGTAAGACGTGGTCGGGCGTCGTCGAATTGCGTTCGTGCGTAGAGTGTAGTGTATTATAGATAACGGCAGGGAAAGGAATGGAGGGGAGGAGAGGGAATTGCGGGATCGATAGGAAGGGAAGTGAGGGGCAAGCGAGCACGGTCATACGATAGGCGGCATATAGCTATTATATTCTCGCCAGTCGGTGGGTGGTATTGGTATAGATGATGGATGGGCAGATAGGGCTAGTTTGTGTTGTCGTGTGAGTGTTCGTCGTGCGATGTGACGTGGTGGTTTTTTCTTCGGAAGAGGTCGTGCGTGCGTGCGTGTCGTTCGGATCGGTCATGTAGGCAATGCAATGGTGAAATGGAGAGAGTGGATGTATGCATGGATATCTGGCTGGCTGGACTTCGTGTTCGGATGGTCCGTTCGTTGTCGACGTTGCAATGAATGCGTGAGGGCAGGGCAGTAGTAACAATCGGTTTTTTGATCGCAATTGTAGCGCAGCAAATGTCATTTGAATTCGTCATCATCATAATCATCAAAATCAGCTGCATGCAGTTGAGAAGTCCAAAAAAAAATAGGAAAAAGAAGAAGAAAAAGGATATATGAGTAGCAGAAAAAAAGGAGGAGAAGGATCTCAACATGCAACGGCAATGGCTTTCGGATTTCATTCGCAAGCGTAAACATGACAGACGGGCGGACAGCAGCTAACAGACAGCTAACACGAGCGTGTGATAAGAGTAATAATGATAATGATAATAATAGTAGTAATAAAAAAAAATTCGTTAATAATTTTTTTTGTCGAGTGTCTTTTTTTTTCTTTCGATCTTTCTTTTCGAGAGATGTGTATGTGTGTTTGCGCTGGCAGGTAGAGAGTCAACAAGTCATGCATGCATGCGATTCGATGAAAAAAGTATCAACAAGCAACGATATAAGGAAAAGGGAAAAAAAGTAAAAAAGCACAATCAATTCCGCTAACATTTCCAACAGTAAAACTCAAAAGCTAGAAAGCACAAGCATGTCCAGTAGTAAGCCAGCAGGAGGAACTTTTTGTTTTCGGTTCGTTCGCAGCGGCCGTACGTGTTTTCGGTAACGATGATTATGTCGAGTGGAGCAAAAAAGACAGTAAACAAGCAGAAACACGAACAAAAGTTGTAAAAGCACAGGTCATCATCATGGCGACAGTCACCCTTCTTCCCGATCGATGATGGGATGGAAGAGCTTGGGGCCGCAGGAGTATAGCGGAGGAGGGGCGGGGAAGCCGGCAACAAGCAAGAAAGAAGTCGTACAATCGCGAGTGCAGAGAGGCTTGCTTGCTTGCTTGAATCGAGAGTAAGCAACGAGACTTTTCCGCTCCGGTGGGCGGGGTATATATAATAGCGAGTGACCTGTGGCGTGAGCTTTTTGGTATCATATCGAAAAAATTCCCGAAATGGAAGACCGTCAAGAACGCCTGTATGGATAAAAGGAGATGATTAACAATAAGGGGAGGATATATCAGAACGCCACGATAAGCGTGCCGTCCAAGGAGAAGAAGAGAAGAAGTTTGAAGGAAAAAAGAGAACCAAAAAAATACACAAACATGCAAGAGGCAAAAAACAAGTCGCTGCGTAAAAAAGCACAATCAAAGAACCAAGACCGTTATCCCATAAATTCCACCGAAAGGAAAAGAAAGAGAGAGAGAGAAAGGAAATCCGAGAGATCCGACATTAAAGAAAATCTAAAACGTTGGGCTGAACGTTGCAGATAGAAACCAGAGTGTATGTATTAGATTTCGCAAGGAAAGGGTCGTGAACACATGTCGCCATGGCGGTCTATCAAGACTCAGCGGAGAGAGGGAGGAAGGCGTCAGGGACTACCTGCGGCGCTGCTGCACTCCAGTTGGAATTGCTGTTCGTCGGGGAATGTTATTTGTGCCGTTGAACGAGCTGGCTGGAGATGGCATACCGGTCTTCCTCCGCTTGATACCCATCCCGTCCGGGTCCGTGCTGTCTCCAGCCCGGCTGGATGGACGAGATGGGCCGTCATCGTCTTCGCGGCCACGCTTGGTGCCAGCAAGCGAGCTGGTCATGCTGGGTGCTTGTTCACCATAGGTGGTCGGTAGCGAGACGATGCCCGACTGGACTCCATAGGAGCCGCTGTTCGACTGTGAGTCCGAGGTTCGGTCTCCGTTCGAAGCATACGAGTCATAACGAGTGAGGTGGGGGGAGGTGGTGTACGTCGAGCCGGAGTTCCAGTGGCCGGCGGTATCAGGGGCAGCTCGGGCGCCTGGCGTGTCGACGGTGCGAGGGACGGCAACATTCGAGGCGTCATACGTCGACCGTGGAACGTCGGTGCCGCCGTTGATTTCGGGCGAGTGGTGGGCCGAGTGCTCGCTGGGCAGGATCGTTGAGGAGGGATAGTACGAGCTGCGGGAGGCGTTGTAGCCCTGCAGGTTGCTCTCGTGGGTGTACTCCTCTTCGTGGTCGGCTTCTTCTTCGCCATGTTCAGCACTATTGCCGCCATGATGATGACCTAGAGAGGATGATTCACCTAAATTGGGTATTCTGCCATCATTCTGGCTGGAAGACGGCCGCGAAGACGGGTTCGCCTGGCCTGGTCTTGCTGTCTGTGGTGGGCCCATGTCCGTCGCTGCCCTGCCGTTCGGGAGATACTGCGGCTGTTGTCCAACGCCAGGATACCGTCCCATGTTGGATTGCGAGGGAACGTTTCTATAGGCATCACCGTATGTGCCAGCGGACGACGAGGAGTAGGATTGAAGCTGATTGCCGCCGGGAGGAGTAGTGGCAGGCGTCGCAGGCATCGATCTACTCGAAGCCATGGTGGCAGTGTCAAGCGCCAATGGTTGATTAGCAGGCACAATGTTTGAGGGTGGCCAGAACTGCGAGTCAGCATTGGGCATCATGATGCTCGAAGCGCTTGACGGAGGAGTTGGGAACGTGATACTGCGCTCGAGGCTGGGCCGGTGCGTCTGGAGGGGATGCGACGGCACGAGAGCGGTAGTGGTCTGGCCGGCCATGGTGGTTCCGGCGCTTGATACAGACGCCGGAGACACGAGGCTGTCCGTCGACCGTCGCTGCGGCGTCGGGGCATTTGGAGCACCGGGCTGGCCCGAGGAACCAGGACCCTGCGTAGGCAACGACGAGGGTAGTGCGGGCGGGACGGATGTCCAAGGATTGCCACCTTCTCTCCGAGCTGCATGGATCACGGCAGACGTGCGGGTTGAGTTGGTGGGGTGGTACAACAAAGCGCCAATGTTATGCACAAACAATGGGTACAGAAGCTCCGTTATCTTCTCCTTGTTGGCAAAGTCAAGTGCTCGTTGGAAGGGGATCCTGTACAAGTGTCAGTCGAAATCTGCATATCCAACTATAACCGTCTACGCCCGCCAACCAGGCTGGGACACCTACCACACTCCTTTCAGGTGCATCGGCCCGATCTTGACAACGTGCCTGACCTTCTCGGACTTAAGAATACCGTCTCGCCTGCCACGGGTCATGCCCGCGACGTTCAGCAGCTTCGTGCCGTTAATCATGTGATTGTCTGTCGTGCACAACGGTCAGCTCAGCCACTCGAAAGAAAGTTTAATACTTTCGCAACTGCATCTCGACGACATACCTTCTCGACGTGCAACACAAACGCCCTTCGCCTCAACCTGGAAGCACAGGCTGCCCTCGTCTTCCCAGAGAGTGGCTGTGACCCTCGGCTTAGCGCCGGGCGGGCAGACCTGGCCGGTTGTGTCGGGAGTGGCTGGGTAGATGGCCTTGTTGTATGTGTCAAGCATGTTGGATTCGGTTCGAGAGCTGACAAGCGGTCCCGCGCCTGGCGTCATGACACCTCGAAATGGGCCTTGTGTGGAAACACTGGAGGAGAGCGTCGACGGCATGCTCGTCGTCGGGTAGGGGAATTGGCTGTATGCACCCTGACTTGTATGCTGCGGCTCGTAGGGAGGCGGCATGTGCGACGAGCCATAGGATAACCCAGCGGATGCGGGCGTATGGCCGCTGGCCGACTGCGGTTGCGAGTAGCTCTGGTGGCTGTAGGAATCCATCCCGAGGTATTGTGGGGCGACAGAAGTGTCGTGGGAGTAGTAAGGCTGCGAAGCCAATGGTGTGGAAGTGACTGGATGGGCCGAGTAATGCGATCCCGAAGTGGAATATGCTGAACACCGACGAAAAGGTCTTGTCAGCCGCTGCGTAATGGATATTTGGGGGGAAAATCGCCAGAATCCGTAGGCGCTGGATGTTAGGACTTACCGCTCACAGATCCAGGGGCAGATTGTGCACTGTGGCCTGGGACAGGAAGTGGGAGCTTGCTGCTCGTAGTAGACATTTGCTGTCTTGGGTGACTTTGGCCGAAGTATTCCGAACGAACCAAAGAAACAGCCGTTGGTTTCAGACCAAGCGTCGTCGTCGTCTTTGAGATGCTGAGCTCAAGGATCTAGAGCCTGTAGGTAAGGCGGAAGCTGGAGGATTTCGTAGCCACAAAGGAAACGGTGAAACCTTTAGATGGCCAGAAAGTCCATATATCGTAACTTGCCGTTATAAAGCCGTTGATCCCAAGATGCTGTTTCCAGACAATTGAACCGAGAGAGAATTTCCCCAAAGACCTAGAGAAATCTTTCGTCCGGTGTTGATGAAAGAGTTGTGCTGTGTGCTGTCTCAAGCCCTGGATGTCTCGATGCGCGATCTGAATCCGGTGAGCGAGATATAAAGAAATAAAAATTCCGCGGAATGTAAAGAGAAAAAGATATAATAAAATCCAGAGATCAAAGCAAAGGACGCTCGCTTGCTAAAGAACCGAGTAAAAAAAAAGAAGAATTGATGCTGCTTCAAAACAAGACGTCTAGATATCCAGATGTGCGAACGGCCGGGTCTTTCGGATGCGAAAGACGACTGTCCGATTATGTTACAGATTCCGCAAGCCTAACCGAAGCCTGCGAGTTAAGGTCGTAAAAAATCTGTTGAAAAGCGGCTACGCTCAATCAGATTGCCGGGCCTATGATATTTGGGGTATGGACAACTTTCTAGCTGCCAACTCCTGTTTTGCTGTTTTTGTCACGATGTCAGCGAACTGCGATATTGAGTTCAAAGCGTCGAGTTGAGGGACGATAGTAGGTGGCTGGGGGGCAAGCTATCCTTGCCCGTCACCTGCTGTCACATCTGAGAGGCGCATTCCCACCCATCATGTGCGAGAGAGAGAGAGAGAGAGAAAACACAAAGGGGACTCGATAGGGAAAAAGCGTACCGTGTTTTTCTCGTTTCCTTCGTGTATCGTTAAAAAAGAAAATGAGCCAGGGTATAAAAGAATCCGTAATCCCGTTTTTTAGTTCGTGAAATGCCGATGCTCGAGTAACAATTGGGCTAGCAAAAATGTCCAACCAAGAAATGGAGCGAAGTTAAAAATAAAAGTATGGTACGCGAGAGAGCGAGAAAAGAGCAGCAGCAAGAGAGATGATATGATAGCACGTCCACCGAGCAAAATGCCGTATCGCTAAGAAAAATGAAGGTCTTGTATTCGTTCCAAAACAGTGACACGTCGATTGGGCCGGAAACCAGGTGTGTGAATCGCAATCGCGCGGCACTCTCCCGAGCCGAAGCAAAAGAGAGAGAGACAGATGCAGGGAGATCGGGTTCCCAGAAGGAGCAAGTCGTTTAAGAGTCGTGCAAGGTTGCGGACGCGAGAGGCCGACGCCGAGGGATGTTCACCTGGGCACACTGGACAAAGAAACTGCACAGAAGAACTGCCGTCCTGGCCAATTAGCAGCGGGGCTTTCGCAGAAAGACCTTCGATCTCAGGATTTATGAAAGCTGGCGGGAACCAGCAGTTTGCCATGTTAGCTCGAAAGCTGCATGCAACGCGCTAGGGTCCCAGCTTTCCCCAAGCATCAGAAGGCCCCAGAAGGGAAGGATGGAAAAACGCACGTACCCGCCTCCGGGAAGTCAAATCCAAGCAGGACAGCTGGACTTGACAGATTCGTCGCTCGCTCGCAGAGGGTCGCGATGGGGTGATCCGACGGTTGTCGATGGAGAGAGGAGGAAGAGAGTCGTGGGGCGTGGGTCAGAAATTTTTCAAGTCCTGGCGCACGCAACGAAGGGCCGAGTGATTCCGACGGGGTCTTCGGTGTTTTTTTTGGTGGTGGTGTCTTGGTCTTGTTTGTCCGGCGAGGGAGGAGGACGAAGGAAGGAAGGACTAGTTACTGCTACAGCTCGGGCTGAGCACGGTTGGACAAGGCGCAAACGTAAGCCACAGCTACCATGCAAGAAAGGGACTACACAGCGACTATTCAGGATCCGAGGCGCCGAGGATGGATGGGGGGGAGTGGATGGACGGAGGAGGGGAGGGCTATCCACGATCGAGGGTTCAAGGGCTTTGGGGAGGTGTTAAATTAAGATGGCGGGGAGGGGAGCAGCAGTATAGCAGTAGCAGCAGCAGACGCAGACGCAGACGCAGACGACGAGAGGAAAGGACCGTGGTCAGCTAGCTGGAGAGCGAGAAGAGAGAGCGAGACCAGCGAGCGCTGTTTGGGAGGGAAGTCAAGTCAAGCGTACAGCTGGGGCGAATCTACAGGGATGATTTGTCGAAGAGGTAACAACGGGAAAGAAAAGAAAAAAAAGAGCGATACAAAATTACAGGTGGAGAAGAGAAGTGAAAATAGAAGTCAAGTTTTTGAGTAAAACAGGAAACGAGAAAAGAAGAAGCAGGGACACGTTCGATCGAGAGCAAGCGAGAGGGACAGACGAGCGACGCCGGTCGTGATCCGTCGACTTGGACGATGGTTCCCTGGGGGGAGGGGGGAGATGATATGATGATGATGGGAAAAGAGAGATATGGAGCAGGAGGAGAGGGAGGATTACTTTGACTTTGTTGAAAGAGTGGAACGACAGGCGGCGAGATTGATATCGCAACCGACCAGCAGGAGAGAAAAAGGTATCAAAGCGAGGAAAGAGGAAAGGCCTGAAAAACAAAAGTGTGTAAAGTAGAGCAGGGCAGGGCGGCGTGCATGCCGTATAAGAATGATAGTAAGCAGAGCCGGCGACGACAGCGACAGCGATTATAGTCGATATACAAGTAGTAGACAGTGAAGAGACTGGACTACAGAAGAAGAAGAAGCACGAGCGGCAGCAGCATGCAGGCGCAGGGAAAACGCTGGGCTTCGATACATGCACACGCAAGGTGAAGACGGCAGTCGTGTATATATAATGTTTAATACGATTTTATATATATGGCGGCGGCGGAGGGAGGTAAAAGGTGGAGGTGGAGGTAAAAAGTGGAGGTGGAGGTGGGAGGAGGGCAGGGTGCAGCGCAGTGCAGCGCAGCGCAGTGCAGCAGCGCCGCGCAGTTGGGAGGTACTTTTTGGTCGTTCGACTTACCTGCTGGATGGAAGAGGACGTGGTGGAAGAAGAAGGGTGGTGGGATGTGTGCGTGTATGTGCGTCGCTTCCGCCCACACACGAGGGAACTCGCAGAAATAAAAAAATACACGGTTGAAAAAAGTAAAAAGGATGAGAGGCGGTCGTCGTGGATCGATAGAAAAAGAAAATGGTCAATTCGACGACGACGATATGTCGAATGGAGAAGAGGGAGAAGGAGAAGCTGGAGGGAATCCGGCTAGATCACTGAGAATCGAATCGAAAGTGGGAAGAAAAGGTACAGGTACAAGTCCCCTGCCCGGCCGTGGTTCGTACAGTAGCGGCGGTCTGGAAGTAAGTCGAATGACGAGCAGCACGCAGCAGCCAGGAGAGCCAGAGCCAGAGGTGCGCAACAGACGTACGTGCGTGAGAGAAGCAGGAGAGGAGGAGGAGGAGGGGTCCTTGGAGGGTTGTTCGAGGGAGGGAGGGAGGAGGGAGGATCAATTAAGGGTACGGGTGCTAGCAATATGTACTAATATGTACGAACTTATGAATGCGAATGCAAATGTATGCGCAGTGCTGCTGCAGGACGTCCGCCTGCTCGTCTATGTACGAAGTCTGTCTGGATGTAAGCAGTTAGCTGGGCTAGCAGAGTGCAGGAAAGCTGCCCTCTTCCCCTTCGAGGTTCGGCTTCTGCTTTTGCTTTTGCCTTGGACTTCTGGCGATATCTCTCTCTTGGGCTTTGGCTTTGGCTTTGCTTTGCTTTGCTTGCTTGGTTGCTTGCTTATTGCTTGCTTCTTCGAATCCGCCGCCGTCGGGTCCTGCGCTGGCTCGAGGGACGAAAAAGATTCGAAAGAAGGAAAGAAGAAGCAGATGCAGCACTCCAGTCTTAAGAAGCTGGTTGGTGATCTAGCTCGACTGGTCGATAGTTCACCGGTTGGTTGCTTTGAAAGGTCCTGCTAAGCTACTATACTACTCTGTCCGTCCGTTCGTCCTCGTCCTGGCAGAGAGTTCGATAAAAACCACGCCCAGCCAGCAGCATAAAATAACGGGGAACGGAAAAGAGAGCACGATGGATGATGATAAAAATAAGTAAAAATAAAAGAGAAGGCCAGCGGGAAAAGGAAAAAAAAGGTAAAAGAGGACTTAATTGGCCTCGATATAATAATAACTACCAGCTGGTGCTAGCTGGCTAACCGTCCGGAACTCGAACTAACTAGCTCTCTTTTCTTTCTCACGCTCGCCAAAACGCCTTAAGACGAATCTGAATAGACCGAGACCTGCCAGTTTTCGAAACTTTAGGCTAGTATAAAACCCCAGGTGCCTTTTGTACTCGACAAGTACCCAGCAAATTCAGGACAGTTCAAAAAGGCTCGCTCTTCCTGAGGAGGATGGTCCAGTACCAGAAAGCCTCCGTCTGATTGGGGACCCCAAAATTTGATACGGCTGGTTGGAGCCGCTCTACGGTTAGAGGATATATTTCGGATTTTGATTACCTATCTCTCGCAAGAGTCTCTCTCGCCTCTCGCAGCTCCCTCGCCTCGCTAACAGAGTGCCGTCATTGCATTCCCTCTCTTGCACTCACAATCACTCAGCAGCAAGCAGCGGTCGTAATCGTAATAGATTTTTAAATTTTTTCGTCTTGTAAAATTTTCTGTTACTCCATCGTTAATAAGCTCCCTCGTATAACTTTTCTTGTTTCCTTAAATTTTGCCTCCTCGCGATCTCATCTGCGCCGCGAAAAAATAAGATCAAAAGCGAAATAACCACCTCCTTCAGATCATTTTACAATAATTAACAAGTGTGAAAACTTCGACGTTCTGTAACTTTTGGCTGACCGTGAAATGAAATTTAGGAGCCCATGCAATCAATCAGTCAATCAGCTTTCTCCTTCGAGGCACTCGCTCGCCTGGCCTCATACCTCGTGCTACATGCCTGAATTTTATTTTATTTTTAATTTTTATTTATTTCATTTTCCTGAATATAAAAAATCAGAAAAAGATCACTCTCACGGTCAGTCTGCGATATTGACATGCTGCCTCCCCCATGCACATCCATGCTGGGCGGCCGCCAGCCAGCCCTCTAACTAAAGTAACGAACTGTGTTCCGTATTTGCTTTTTCGCACTAACCGCACCCACGCCCGCTCACTCAAAACAACAGAAACAACCTCCGAAAGCTCCCCCAAGGCCTCAGCGACCTGGGATTGGTTTGGATGGCATTGGGATCTCAGCAAAGCAAAATAAGAAAATAAAAAGAAAAAAAAGGGTATCAAACTAACGGAGGAAAAGAAAAGAAAGAAAAGAAAGACGAAAAAAGTAAAAGCAACTGATCTTGCAGCCGGCCAGCCTTTTGCACAGTAGCGTCACAAGTCCCCTCCGCACTTGCTTTTTCCCACCGGCCGGCTTCAACGATTGATTCTTATTATTATGCAAAGGGCGGCGCACATTCAACGCTGAACAGAGGAGGCTGGTCAATTCCTTTTTCCATCTCGAGCCTTTTCCTTTTTTTTTTTTTTTTTTTCTTCTCTCGGTTTTTGCAGTGGTGGTGGTGGCCCAAGACTTCGAAAGGTTCTAGCACTCGGTACATGTTATTTTTCCTTTGCAAAAGCCGCATCGCATCACATCGTAACGAGTCATCGCAAAGAGAAAGGCTGGGAGAGAAAATCTGCCCTTCCTTACCTTCCTGCCTGCCTGCATGCATGCAGCATCGTTTAAGCCATCCTGCAGCCCAGCGAAACGCGGATCTCGGGGGAGGGAAGCTACAGGACACTATGTAGGAGTAAGGGACTGAGCAGCAGCAGCGTAAAAGAAAAACGTTGAGCAGGACCGTATAATTTATCGACGATAGCTAGCAGATTCACGCAGTCTAGACTGCAAGCATACTAGCCGTCCTGGCCTGCTGGCTGGCTGGATGGATGGCTGACTGCTAGCGAAGTCTAGCTACCGACACGGTCCGATGGATTCGATACAGCTTTGATAGACAGACGGTCTGATACATACAGATGATCCTAGGAGAATTGCACCTGCACCTGTAATCCGAGCCGATGCTGCTAGCTAAAACAGCATCTATCCGTAGAGGGCATGTCCGACTGTAAGTCCTGTCTGTCCGCATGTATGTACTGTACATGCACTGTACGGACGGCCTGTATCCCATCAAATGTAGGTACTGTACATTGCATCCGGCCGTGTTTCGATTTCTTGTTCTTTCCACAAAGATGATGAGGTAAGATGTGTATCAAACGCTATCGGATTCGCGTCGTTCGAAACATGTATGCAATCGCACGTTTTTAATTCTTCATTCATTCTTCATTCATTCTTGGAGACGGTACAGTCAGCCGGTCCAGTCCGCACATGCGCACGCACACACGTTTCGATTAATTCCCCAAAAAGTCAGAGCTGAGCGGGTCGGCCGGGGCGGCCTGCTGTGCCAAAAATGAACCTCACCGCTGGGTACACGCACAGAACCTAAGGCCACCTGCTACCTTCTCCCTGGGATTCCAACCGGGTGCAGAGCTCGAGCGAGAGGGTGTGTGGATCGATAAACAACTCCAACATACTTGACATACATTACATACATCCCAAGCAAGGTAGCAATTGGCAATTGGGATGTGCGGTTGGATGTTTGCTGACGGGTGGGCGGCGGCGGCACAGCAGCTCGCCCAGGCTTCGGGAAGGGAAGATATCGAAAATAACCACTTTCGAAACGTTATTATTATCTCATATCGACACTAGCCTGCTTGCCCTGTGATCAGTCAACCTCCTTGAATAATTCAATTGAGTTCATCGATGCGATGTATCCGCCGCTGTAGACCGAGAATTGAATTCAAATTGATAACTCAACATGATATGAATTAATTGTTTTCTGAAAATTGCGGAAATCCGGCATAGCGTGCGATATAGGATCCGGCCAGCTAGTCCGCAAGCACGGCAAGCGCGCTCGACCCCTCCGGACAAATACGGCAGGCAAATAGCAGAAGTTACGACTCGGTAGGAACGCCTAGACGGTTAACAAATTATTGTTTTTGCCTTCGCTTCGTCCGTTCTCCTTCGACTCTGCAAATTTGCGATAGCTCGTGAGTTTAAATTTCCTTGATCCGAGGCCTGGGCCGAGACCTTGCCAGCCGGCCAGCTAGCCTGGAGCCGCCTCGGATGCTGCTATAACATTATCAATCATCGTAATCATCATCATCATCATCCTCGCTCACGTATGCATGTCTACAATACTTGGACTGTAATCACCCGGCTTGGAATCCGTCTCGTTCGTTCGTTCGTGTCCCTGCTGGACATGGATCAGATGGATATTTGATAGCGATATCGATAAACAAAACAAAACGAATGGACGAAAAAAGGAAACCGAACACTAAAAAGAATCTGTCAAACCGCGCGCTGGGCCTGCTTGCTTGCTTGCTTGCTCTGCGTTCGCGAGCTCGGCCAGCCCCAGCCAAAGCTGCCAGGCTAGCTTCAAGTAGCTCGACTAGCTTCGCTCGCTGGGGGTTTGGTTTATTATGCTTCCCCACGCCGGAGGCACCACTCCAGTTTTGCGAATTGATTCACATCATTTCACTATTGCCGGCCTGGCTCCACGTCTAGCCCACGCGCCAACATTTTATTTTATTTTATTTTTTTCCCGATGAACAACAAAAAAAAGTTAGGATGACCATGCGAATGATATAATCGAACGCTGGCATTTTTTTTTGTCGCTAGCGTGCACGCTCACACGCGTCCTTTTTTTTTACCCTTCAACTTCATCTTTTTCTTTTCTTCTTCTCGTCATGGCTGGCAAGTAGCTTGCCTGCCTGGGGCATGCTCTGTCAAGGCCTGACCGCCGAATGGCCCAATCAGGCAAAAGCTTCCAGTGGAGGACGGTTTCTATTCTTGCCTGCACGACCTCTTTTTTTGCTGCTTGCTGTCGGTGTGGCATCGTCCGTCTGTCGTCCTCCATTATTAGCCGCTCTGCTTATTGTTTCCCACTGTCAAAGCAAGAGCCGGCTCGCCCTCCGAGTTCGAACAGAGCAGGATGGGCGGACAGAGCAGGGAAGCCGGAGGCGGGCTTGGTAGCACGAGGGCCCCACTTTCGCACCCGACAATTGCGAGAACGAGCAAGAGCAAGTTGAGTGGTGAGGAATTTGCTGAATGGAGGTGCGAGTTACATCTGTGCGCGCGTCTAAAACACTCCGCTGCGGACGTTTCACACCGTCCGACGGAGAGAGAGCAGCAGCAGCAGCAGCAGCTACAGCAAGCAGGCAGGCGAGAAGAGAGCAGCAGCACTACTTCTCAAAACGTATCAACGCCTGCACGTACTCCGTACGCTGGCAGTCTTGACTGGCTGGCGACAAGAAGCTTCGTTCAAGTCAAGAAGATGAAGCCATTTGTTTTCCGCCCGTTCGTTTGATCATCGTCGCTTGGACGGTCTGGTCGAGCTCGAGCCACGCATTCGCATAGTCTCGGGACTAGCATTCGCATTAGGGTGCAGCGGGTAGGCAAGTCGGTCGGTCGGTCGGTCCACACCAGCATTAGTTAGCGGGGAGCAAGAAACGACGATACCCTGTCTGGTCGTTGTCTCTTGGCCCCCAGCTCGTCTGTTTGCTTGCTGATGGTGTGTCCTTTTTTGTCTTGTTTGTTGGCTCCATCCAGCGAGATGTGCCAGTACCGGGTCATCAAGATGTACCGGACGCACAATTCGCACACTTACATACTGTAGGTGTAGATGAGGTCTGCGGTGCGGTGCGTCGACGGGAAAGCAATGTCATCAAGCTCCATTATTAAGAACGACGCACATATGTACGATGTATGTAATGTACCTTTTTTCCTGCGAGTTATCGTGCATTGTTCGGTAAGGAACAGCAAGGTCTAAGCTTGTTCGCTAGCCTGAGTCGACAGCCAGAGACAGCGGAGAAGGGAAGGGAGCACCTCCATCCAGCACACCGTCCAAAGGCAGGAAGACCCGGGAGACAGGGCTGCTAGCTTGTTTGAGAAAACGAACGACGGCGGAAAAAGGAAGTATGGGCCAGGCAAGCAAGCTGGCTTGAGGGGGGGATGTCGGTAATGAGATCGAGGAAAAGATGGAGGAGCTGCATGCAAGGAAGGCAGGGGCGGGGATAAGAAACCCCATCCTGCCAGCGCACCGCTGCAGCAGCGCCCGCCAATGACGAAACGTCCTGCGATCGGGCGGGCATGGCGAATGCTATTTTAATGTTTTGCCTCGGACGTGGTTCGCTCCGACGTCAAAATGGCATTGAAGACAAGACAAGACGCTAGCGAAGCTAGTGGTAACTTCATACTAACCTGCCTGCCTACTTGCTTGCTTGGGCGGCTGTTTCTTTCGAGCTCTGTACAGTTGGGATTCGAACGTTAGTTTTCTGGACTCACGCATTCTTGTCGAGACTGGATGAACGAACGAACCTCCAGGTGCCAGCGCAAGTGACCAGGCCATTGGCGGCATCCCTGCCATCGCTGTTTTTCTTTTCTGGTCTCCAGCTTTCCAACAGAGCGGTATATCCGGGCGTGAATGAACGGCCGGTTCGTTTGTTGAAACCAATCCAATCGGCGAGCTCTATGTAGGCCATCTTATCCAATATCGTCGTCCCAGCCCGGCGGGAAACCCGATATTAACATGAGCATTAACGTTAACGTTAACCCCAGCACGAGAACGAACATGATCAACCCTCGTCATCGCTGTCGGCCAGGTGGGAGTATTGCTGTTTAGAGTTCCTTGGCCGGTGACATGTGCTGAATCGGTCGGGATACGTCTTCAGTGCTAGTGTCGACACCGCTGCCGCCTGCCCGAATGGTGCTATTCTTATCGTGGAGAAGTGCGATGGGAGGTGGTGTCGTCCTCGCTCTGCTCCCCTCAATCACGCCCTCACCAAGGCCAGCGTCGTCTGGAGTCAATCGGTCTTGCCCCCCATGCTATTCCTCTTTCTCTCCTCTTTTGGTCGTTCCCCAAACGTAACGATCCGATGGAAGCCCAGGCTAGCCAGGAATAAGAAAACATGACGATGGTGGTGGTGGACGAGGAAAAGAAGAGGTGTGGGAATTCGGCAGCCGTGGCCAATGAGCTGCGACCACGTCTATGCACCTCATGGGGCCTGGCAAGGTTGTTTCTTTTTCCCGCCATCGTCGTTCCACTCCACCGCGCACGATGTTTTCTTCTTCCTCCTCGTCTTCTCTGCAGTCCTGCCTCGCACAAACAGACGCACTGGCAAAAGGGCTCCAACTCTGGACACCTTCATGTGTACAAAGTAGACCCCATCGAGCGTGAGTGAGATCTTCCAGAAGGAAGCAGTCACCTGAGTAGCGTTTTCGCTCCGTGGCACCTTTTTCAGGGGCCGCTACGCGTTTCAGAACTGACCAGCTGGAATCTTTTCTTCCTTCTTTTCTTTCTTTCACGGCCTGAATTTCTTTTCCCCAGCAAGCAGGAATAAGAAAAGCGCGATAACAGCTGCAATTGAGAAAGAGGGAAAAAAAAGTGCAAGGGCTGACGCGATTCTGCTTACATTGCGAAAAAGAGTTAAGCCAGCTAAACCTAGCCGTGAATAGATACAGCACGAGCAGATAGCAAGCACCCCGCGGGCGGAGAGGCGGTTGAACGACCCCATTGCGAGCTTACAGATGGACAGACAGACAGACAGACAGCAGACCTCCATGTCCTCCGTACTCATAGCTCGCCCACTCACGCTCCATCGGAAGAATGAGCAAAGGAAAAACGGACATGAACAAAGAGGCCAGCTAGTCCACTCGCAGCCGGCTAGCCCGAGTGACACAAGCTTGTGATAGGACACGATTGCTATCGCACGCCCAATATTCGATTGAGCGATTTCGCTGCCTGCCCGTCCGCCTGCTTCTTTGTCGAACCCATTTGTCATCTTGCAGTCGAGCCTTCTTGATCTCTCGACTCGATCAACCGATATCGACAAGGCCCAGCCAAGGACGTAAGCCGGCGGCCAGCGGTGCCACAAAGCTAAGGCCCGCGGTGGTGTGCGTGTGCAGCAAAGCTTTCTGACCTGCTTTTGCCCCGGCCTTGTCCGCCGCTTGTCCTTTTTATCCCGTTCGAGATAAACCTGACGAGGTTGAGGGTTATTAAACTTTCTTTCCCTGTCGCTTTCTTTCTTTTGTTCGAGCTGAGCTTTATCACGTTCATTCAATTCACGATGTTCGTCTGTCTGATTCCTCGGAAGTCGCTCGGCCGGGCCATGGCTAGCTATCGTGACCGTTAACGACAGTGTGTTACTTTATACCGACCCCCAGTCCAACAATTGGGCCAATTCCAGTTGAATCCATGCCATGCTACCTTTCTTGTGTTCCGCGGGCTTTTCTTTTTCCATTCGTCCATCATGTTTGCTCCCGTCCACGCACCCACGCTGTGATTCAATGTGCGTGCGTGCGTGCGTGGATGCGTGTGCAAGCAACCTTAAATCCCGTCCATCATGTGGGCGACGGCAAGGACGTATGCGGACGGCGGCGTTCATGGATCATGCTCCATAATCGCACAGACAGCAGCAGTGCAAGGGAAGCTGGGAATTCGATTCGATTCTCGTCGGAAATTCTCGAGAATGAAAGAAAGGAAAATTCCGGCGTTGAAGTGGCGTGCGGACACTGGACGCTTCCACATTGAGATCTCGAACACCCGACCCGAGGCTCAACCGATAAGAAACATCCGTGGGCTGGATCATATGGGGCGAGATTACTTCCATATGGGGTACATTTCAAAGTTACAATTGCTTGAAGGCAACATACATTACATCCACGTGTGTGCATAAACGGGTAGCTAGTGATGGACAGACATACATGCTTCCAACCGGACAGACCTACATCGACATACCTGTACCCAGGCAAACGCACAGGAACGCGGTGTACGGATGGTGCACACGAACGGTACTTCCATGTTGTATCGACAAGGGTACAAAGTAGGTACACGCCATGTACCGCGACGTACCGTGCATCCATGCACACGTACCTGCCAGCCAGCCGACAGAGCGAAAGAGCAAGCCTTCAACTCAAACTTCCCCTCCATCTTGCGATACGATGGGGGGGTGGCTGCCGCAATTCGTAGCTCGATATCTGAAGAGGGGGGAGGTACAGCGCAACGGTCTGTACATGGCACTACATTCATGTACACCGCACCGGACATGACAGACATGTATGCGCATTGTACCTTGCTGCAAACGCGATCAGAGACTTATGCAACAGCGGACCGCTCAGAGACTTGCATCCTGCAAATCAAAATGGCGAGGGGGGAAGGATGCAGGCTGGCAAGCAAGTTTTTTTTTTCCTTCGTCCGCCGCGCCAGCGCAGCCTCTGTGCGGTGCAGCCCGCCAGCCAGCCAGCAGATACGCAAAAAGAAACGGGACAAAAGGGGGGGGCACGTTTACGTTTTGGCTGTCAGCCGGCCGGGAAGAATTTATCCATTCAGAGTGGACGCTGGCCACACATCTGTGATAAAATTATCTTTTTTTGTGCCATGCGCGCAACGTGAAGGAATTCAAGGAAACTCAAGCTTAGGATCCCTCGTCCGTCGAAACGAAACTCTTGCGACTTTTTTTACATACCGCAACTGACCCCGGACCATCAGAGCGAGACTTGCGGCCAGCCAGTCGTTTCGATGCAGCCAACAGCTTTCATCGAGTGGGCCGAGGTGATTGGCCACACTCGCCCGGCTAATTGTCTTGCTTTCCGATCGGTCCCACGCAGCTGACGCTGGCTGGGCACGAAAAGACCAAAAGGGACGGCTCGGCAGTAGCTTGCTTCATTTAGGCAACAGATGGCGAACGTCGCTAACGGAGCCCCAGCCTTGCGCAAGAGGAGGGCAAAAGCTCCGTTGATTGAAGCTGGGCTAGCGTCACGATCTTGACCGTTTTGTGTGAAGTGGTTGCAGTGGGAAGAGGCAGATTTTTCAGGCGCCTTGCTTGCTGTCCGTCTCGTTTGAATTGTTTCTGTCACTTCGATCCGCGGAAGCCCAATCCGACGGTGGATATGTCCACATGCATACATGTACATGCGTCGACGTACATGCTGGATGTATGTATACGCTGTGGTCGGCAGGAGAATTAAGGGAAAACTTGAAGTACGATGTGCATGTCCCGACGCCTCTCCTGTGTTGACGTCGAAGGGAGGTGCTGCTGCCATTCCACACGTATAATATGTATGTCCTTATGTATGGAGCATATAGGTATGCACTGCACTGTACTGTATGAAGCTGTGCAGCCGTTATCTGTAACTTAATAATCGTCGATATCAATATCAATCACCACACATTCATGATAGAACACAATATAGATCACACACCAGCTGTGTGGTACATCACGCCGGACATATAATCCGCGATCTGCTAATGCGCAGCATAGAGCTCCTATCCTATACCATATTATTTATTCCCTCGGAGGCGCCGCAAGGAAAACAAAAAACCATCCGCGATAGCCCGAGAGCCGGCCGGCCGGCTGGCGGGGGCGTGTGTTGTGGGTGTAGGTATATTCCGGCGGCGGGCGGCGGTGGGCGCTGGACTAAAGACCAAACGGTTTCGAGGGCTCGTTAGTGCTTCTCGCCCGCACGATTTGAGATTATTATGATGAGATGATACAATCCCGCATTCCCGCCCTTGCATGAGCTGGGTCACTGGATAGTCGAGCCAGCTAACGGACCCTTGCCGGCTGGGCCCTTTGACGACTTCTAATTTCCAGCCGGCCGCGCCATCGCAGTGTGGACGCCAATTGCATTCCACCGCCCGCCAGCTGGCTGACCGGCCGGCGCGGACAGCTCCAGGCCGAGCCATGATAGTTCGACGGACGCGTGCGCGTGTTTCTACGGTCCGGATCCTTCTATTCCCTCTGCTTCCTCTTCTTTCCTTCTCTCGAAGGTCGGGCTCTGCACGATGCGTGTGGATGTAACTGTATGTAGGCACGTACGGAGCTTGTCTTTGTCTCTGCGCCTTCTCGACCAGGGGGCATGCATCCAGATATCGATGGTCAGGCAGCCCTAACGCGCGCGGCTTACGGCTTTCTCGAAATTGCATCTGGAAGGAGGAACTGGAGGGAGAGTCGCCATGCACCTGCACCCTAGCTCGCTCGTCGCTTCGTTTCGGCCTACTGATGATCGCGGCTCCACTGCATTCAGGGACCGATGGCAGAATCAAAAAGGCTAACTGCTAAGTAACCTTCCTCACAAGCTTGTGCAGCTCGGTCCGTCCGCCTTTGCGGTTTTGTCTCAGGCCCAGACCGCGTCGATTAGCATATTCTTTCATAAGGATTAGTCAATTCGGTTGAGACTCGGCTGAGAGATTAAGAAAACCCTTCATCCTGGAGCCCTCCCCTTCGCACTGATATTGCAGCCTGCGTCAAGTTGACGCAGGTACCGGAAAAGATATCACATCATTGCATTGCATTGAATTCGCGTCGCCCGTGGGAATTCGAAATCGGCCAGGCAAGGGTCCGGGAATGGGACCCGGATCCAATCTCCGTCCGTGCATCGCTGCCCAGTCCTTCCTTCCCTCTTGCCTGCCTGCCTGCTGGCCTGCCTGCTTGCCTGCCTGCTTGCCTGCCTTGCTTTCCTTCCTTCCTTCTTTTTGCCACTATATCAGCCAGAATATATTAACCTTTTTTCGTGTGTGCGTGCGCTCATGTGAGGTGATGAGATAGCGCAGCAGCGGTCTAACCACAGAGTTCAGATGCCGGCTCACTCGTTCATTCCTTGCGTTCCAGGGACCCGCCGAGGGGAAAGAGCAAACACTAGGCAGCGCTTCCTGGCGATGTCATTTCCAGAATCCTGCCCTGCGATTGGGACGTCCTCATTCGCCAGGGGTGGAGTTCGTGTAGGATTGTTACAGACGGGGGGTGGAACGGACGACATGTCCACGTGCTGCGATCTGATTCCATATCTGTCAGCCAGAGCGCGCTGGAGCAGGATGCGCGGACAGCACATCGCAGACAGAAACGAACACAGCAGGTGTGTGTAGACGGGACGGCAAATTCT
The DNA here is from genome assembly GCA_020064725.1 of Drechslerella dactyloides. Lineage (NCBI taxonomy): Eukaryota > Fungi > Ascomycota > Orbiliomycetes > Orbiliales > Orbiliaceae > Drechslerella > Drechslerella dactyloides. Next base: position 2,937,282 of record JAGTWJ010000017.1, read on the forward strand.
GGGGCCCGAACGGATGTCGGACATCGTGTTTCAACATTTTCTATCAATAGTGCGCGGCCAATATCGCAAATCAGTGTCAGCCGCTCGTTGTCTAACGCACTTAGTCAGCCGTATCGAGTTGCTGTGGGCGTCGGCCACGACGACGGCTTGTTTCATGGACAACATTGGTCCAATGGAAGTGAATCCGAATCGACATTGCATGTGACTGCCACCGATGGACGTTTCCATATCGCGGATAGTATGCCTCGACGGCGCAAATTCTGCGCGACGATTGCTGCATCTGCATCTTCCCGTCGTTCGAATCCGGGTTTTGAAGAGACAAAAAACTTAGACACAAGTACTAGTAACTAAGCGTCTTTTTGCTAAAATTCGATATGCGCGGTGCATGCATCATCGCTGTTTCATAGAGACGCAGGTACCGGAAGCCGCAGCGGCCGATGGGATGTGCAGCCTGCGTGTGTACGTATGTACTTTTCTCTCCGAGTGATGGTGCAGGTGCAGGTGCAGGTACAGGTACAAGTACGAGTACAAAGTGCAGTGCGGGCTCGCGAGAGTCTAGTTTACTCATCGGCATCGGCTGCGGCGTAAGATACTGCAGTAGTTTTGTTTCCAGCTAGCTAGCTCGGACTCAACCTCAAGCTGCAGTTATGTATGTCTGTACTCACCAAGTCCCCTACTACTGTATGCAAGGTAGCTGCACAGCTTAGGCGAGCGAGCCGACCTACCTCCAACAGTAAAGTCAGGGCTTCGCGCGAGGTAAGGAAGGGAAGCCCGGATGTGCGTGCGTGCGTCTCATCCGTCTGCAATGCACTAATCATGCAGCGTCGAAACAGCGGGATTCCATGTAGCTTCAGGTTCTGCAGGCCAGGCCCAGCGTGCAGTGCAGTTGGGCGGACGGGCGGGCGAGCGAGCGCGTTATCGATATCGGTTCCGCGCCATGAAAAAAATGCTAATGCAGCATGTACTGTAATATAATTATAAAGAGCTTTTAGTATACAGCCGGGAATTAAATTATGTATGTACCGTACCACACAGCGCTGTATTTGCCTGCTGGCTGCAGCTGCGATGCATGCTGCTGGCTAAGCTTTGGAGAAATTTCCTTGTTTCTGATTCTTGGTTCGGCTTAGGCGCAGGAAGGAATGCTTACATCTATTTTTGTGGCTGTGGACTGGGCAGCTGCATCGCCCGTTCGGCTAGGTTTGTGATCAGTCAGCTGTGCAGCGCGGCACAGGCATCGACGCTCTGTGTATTATATATCGCGGCCCAGATAATTGCAGCCGCAGCATGCACGGTAAATTGCCTATATTTGTAAGCAGGGGCCTATGCAATGCCCCATGGGGTGGGCATACTGCGGTCGATGAGCTCGCGATGCCATTTCTTGTGCGCCCGTCGATGGCGGAATGTTAATATCTCCAACGATGTGTATATACGTATTCATACACATATAGGTCGGTTATAGCTGTCGCACGAGAGCGGGATCCGTTCGAACAGCTCGTCTTATCTAAGAATCCCGTAAGCGGGGAGCGACGGGGCCGGTGCACAACTTGAGCTGACGGCTGCGTTCGAAAGCTGGTATTGGTAGTATTCACAAATCGCTCTGGCGTCCAAAGTGCTCGCGATGTAAGGGCATGATGAGAAATTGAGTGAGAGAATATATCAAGAAGCAGTGGGTAGTTTCTGTGCAACGTGCAGTACGACGGCTGTTGCGTTGACACTGCACGCTCCAGGCGGTCGAGCTATAAATAAAATTCAAGATGGTATATTCTAGCGATATCGCTATCTATCTATATCTGTAGACGTCGGAAAACATGTCCGGATGTGTAACCTCGTGTATATGCACTCCGGACAATGGCATCTGTCTGGCGAGAGCCTGCACGAGTATGTATCTGCGTATGTACGTAGCTGTAGACGCAGTTTCCTGTAGACGAAAGTTAAAGCCCGGTCGGCAACTATAGCCAATATTTCTCCGATGACAACATTACATGCGCCTGCTTGCCTGCGCATGCGCATGGATGCGTCGACGGACACCACGTATACCGTCGAGCATGCTATACATGCTGTGTACATACATGTACGTATGCAGGTTGGCTGGCACCGGGGATAAGAGATGCTGGCTTCCATCAAAGAGTGTAGTTGGATGCGAGAGGGCTAACCCAGCACAGCGTACTACAGCGCCGCGCCGCACATACGCATACGGACTGCAGATTTTTATATCCGTCGACTCAACCGCTGCATGGATATATAGTGGGGATGTTTCTACTGCGTAAAATCCGATCGCGACATTTAACCTGGTTGCGGCTTATAAACTACCAGTATGCAAAATAAAAGTGTGGAGTTCAACCGCACATTCATGTATGACGATATCAGTATTGGTAAATCGCATCGATACACCTTGACTATTCTGATCGAACACAGCCGTATTCATAATCTAATTCTGGGTAATGTGAATGTTACTCGGGGAACGAAAATAAAATGAAATGCGGCCTATTCCGGCGGAATTTATAATTCTTAGAGTTTATATCTCTAATAGTAAACTCTATGAGTGTACGACCCCGTAGAGAATGCACTAATGAATCTCTAAAACTTAAAATTGAGATATCTCCACCGCATCCAGCAGGGCAGGTGCGCATCGCATGTGCGTAATTCTGACGCGTGCTGAGACAATATCCGTCCGCAGGCCTTCCTCCTTCGCCAGCTGAACTTCGTCGTGACTCCGTCCAACCTGCACTTCCGAACGCTGAGCACCGGAGTCACAGCATACCTCAAACTACACTATCCTCCGAATGCAATCCTCGGATCTGAAAGGCACGACGCCGGATCCTGCGGCGTGCTAGTATATACGGTCTATCTCCGACACCCGTAACACGCCCGCCCAACCGTTCTCTGAAAGCGCGTCGTCTCATCGCGCCAACACGTGCCACCGCGATCGATCGATGCGATGCCTCCACCAACGACCCTCAAAGGCGCCGCTCTCAAGAAAAAGCTCATTGAGATAGCCTCCACCACCCGCCCCGACAGACGCACGGACGTCTACGTCAGCTCAGCAACAGGCCACCAGATCCGCGAAGACGGCGGCGGCGGGGCCAGCGGGTGGCGGGATGATCGGAATCGTAAGCTGAAGGCCCAGTTCGCGAGTATGGGCTCTGTGATTGGCACCAAGCGGAAGCTGGGCGAGATTACTACCAATCAGACGCATCACGCTGTCTCGAGAGCAGCTACTGCCAGCTCGAGCTCGAGCTTTGGTATCTCCAGCTCTGCCGGTACATGTATGTGAACATCCACTGTGCTCTCCGTCGACAGTCTACTCGCCGACGTCTGTCTCCAGTACCCAGACTAACGACCGTCCCAACAGCAACAACGCAACCACCAGCCCTCAGCTTTGCGGGCATCACGAGCAGCAGCAGCTCACCTCCAAAGCAAATTTTCACTCACTGTACAATCTACATCAACGGCAATACCGCCCTCTCCGGCATCTCAGACATCGAGCTCAAGCGCCTTCTCACCGCCCACGGCGCCAAAGTATCCTACCACCTAGCCCGGCGTCAAGTCACCCATGTCATCCTCACCGATCCCTCCGCCCCGTCGCTCCTCGTTCCTTCGCAATCCCATCTCCATCCCCAGCCTCCGTCTCCATCCTCCGTAGGCACATGCACCGGCACTAGCACAGCCGCTGCCACTAGCACTAGCACCAGCCAAACCCAAACCTCCGTCTCGAAAACCACAACGTCATCCGGACCTGCCATCCTCTCGAGCAGGAAGGTCGAGCTAGAGATGAAGGGGCGGGTACGCTCGAAAATCCACTATGTAAGCGTCGACTGGGCGCTTGCGTCGATGAAAGACGGCCGCAGACTCGCGGAGACAAAGTTCCCTGTGGCTCCGCTGCGAGAGGCGAGGCAGGGGACCTTGGCTGGCTGCAAGAAGGTCAAGACGTCTACTCAGCGGTCGCTCGCGGACATGCTGAAGAAACAGTAGATTGGTTGACTGACTGACTGATTAATTGATTCGTCGAGTCGTGGAATGAATGTTCGGCATGATGTGACTGGGTACACGTGTATCATAGGCACTAGCATTTCGAGTTTGTTCGTTTCATCTGATTGATTCCCTTGTGCGAATTGCATTCCAGCATGTCAGGCGTTCGTGTTTCAGTTTACAATTCTTTCATTCACTCGCCTGGTTTACGGTACGGGCGAAGGTGCGTGCATTATTATGTATACTACTACGTTAACCATCGAATCCTGTCGATTACTCATACAGAATACTCCTGTGACTGTAGCATGTAGCTAGATGACGGACATTCTACGACTGTACTAATATATGTCTTACAAACACCGACTTTTATTGAGAATATGTATAGTATACTGTACCAGTGCAGTGGGAAACATACCACGCGTGCACACCAACCCTCACCCCCTCTGTAAACGGTTTATCAACGGCGGCGATAAGGTAGACACAAGAAAGGAAGAAAGAAGAACTGTATACGTAAGAATGCACCCCACTTAATCTAAACCAGACACTACGGTCCGGCCGGTAAACGAGATACCGCCCCGCAGGCCGTCATGATTGGCCATCAAGCCGGGGGTCTGAGACCCCTCCCTCGCTCCATTCTTCCCCTCATCCCTCTAGTCAGCGCTAACCCACCCTTCCAAATCAACCTTCCCAACGCTCATGATCTCCTTATAGTCGTCTTCCTCGTCGCTGTTCAACCCCAACGAGCTGCCACCGGCGTCGTTCCGCTCTCTCTCCGCTGCTCCCAGTTTCGTCGCAACCCGCTTGTACCAGTCTTGCATCAGGCGCTTCTGGCCGCCTTCGACAGTTGCAATGTATTTCTTCACGAGTAAGAGGGTATATTAGTAATGCGCTTGAAACCCCCGACAGGAGGAAAGGGAGGGAAAATCATGAAGAATGGACATACCTCAAAAATCGCATCACCCTCGTCGACGGTTCTGAATATCGCTAGGAACGCCTGCTCCGCGCTCAACTTGACAGGTATGATAGAGTCTCTCACGTTGCCAAACACGACCGGTGCGAGCAGCGCCAGATGCGGCTTCACCATCTCATAGTGCAGTCGACCGACGGTCCGCAGTACGACGAGCGACAGACGCTTGCAGTCTGTCGAGTTGCTGTTCGGCGCCTTGATCGCGGCTGCCAGGTTTTCGAAGAGCGTCTTCGACGTCTCGAACGATTTGTGCATTTCGTCCGACAGGAGGAACTTGCCGGCTGCCAGCACGCTGTTGTCCGAAATAAATGGCTGCAAGACATCGAATCATTAGATATTCCCGCCAACTGATCAAATCCCTTCCAGCCTGAGATAAGGGGAAGGAAAAAGGTATGTGCATGGATAACTACCTCTTTATCCGCCAGTCCGCGACAGATAACCTTCGCAAAGTCGTCCGAAAACCCGCCTTCCGACATGACACCCGCAGCGTCCAACAGGACAGCGTTCAGCGCGAGTATAGAATACTTGGTAAAATGCGTCGTCAAAGCCTGCGCCTTGATTATCCTGCCGACGTGATCAAGCGGTATACTCATCGCCATCGCACCCAGCAGTCGAGCCTTTGATATTAACAGACTATCGTCCTCCTCTTCAAGCTCTTCCTCGATGAGCGCGATCAGGGAAGCGCGGGATGTGTCTCCCATATTCGCGCCAGCCTTGCTGACGACCTCGTACAGCGCCTTCAACATCGCCACCTGGACACCGATGTCGGGCGTCTTGGAACCACTGACGAGCTCTGTAGCACAATCTCGTATTAGAATCTATGTCTTCCTATGGGGGTAGGCCGGTCACTTTATGATGTGCGACTCCACCTACCTGCTATGAGCGGGTCAATCCTCGGCGTCAGTGTTATCAAAGTGCCTAGCGCCTTCGCTGCCCGGGACCGTAGCACCTCGCTCGACGTATCCGCCAGCGCCTTCGCAAAGGTACGCTGCAGCTGCGGCAAGAACGGTTTCAGGAACGTCGGGATCTTCTCCAACAGCGAATTGAGTGTCAACAATATCGCAGCTGCACGCACCCACCAGTCGTCAGTAAACGCGACCACATCACAAAATACGACAAACCGTCGACATGTCAGAATCACTTTGAAGCGACTTACATTTAACCTCGACCGACTTCTCGGAGACCACACGGATCAGCGGACCGGTAATCTGCGTGACGAACGGCCGCAACGAGTCCCCATTCGTCCGGTCGACGATATCCGCAATCGCAAGCGCTGACTGCGTCCGCTGCTCCGGCGTGCCGTACATAAGACCCTGGAGGAAAATCGGCAGGATAGCATTGATCCCCTTCGGTATCGTAAACCCGGGCAAATCGCGTCCGGGCATCCCGACCTGTTGAAGGACCTGCCGTGTCGACGTGGCGAGACTCTCCATCTCCTCCTTGCGCATATTCTTGACGAGCGCGTTAAGCGCCTCCCATGCCGCCTTGACGACGGATATCTCTCGGTCGTCAAAGAGCTGCAGGAGAACGCGGATGCAGTCCGGCGTGTACCGCGAATAGTCGACTTCGCTCTTCTCAAAGAACACAGCTATATGCGTTGCCATTGCAGCCCGCTTCCTCTCATCGTCGTGCTTCAGCAGTCCGAGGATGATACTCATGCTCGTGTTCAGGCCATCGAACTCGTCAACAGCCAGCAGGACCTGGTCGAAAGATTCGCCCAGTTCATCTCGAAGCTCCTCGTCTTCCGTCTCGACCAGGTTGTCCATAAAGGTGTTGATGATCTGTGGCAACCGCCTGTTGACGGCGCTGGAAGCAACTTCCGCGAGATTCGCCAGAGCAGACGCATTGAAAGCTGACATTGGTGACGTGAGCAGATTCGGAATGAGAACCGGCAAGATCTGATTCGCCCGTCCATGGTCTCGAAGAAGCGTGAGAAGACCGGCAAGAGCACTCGACGCGGCGTCCTCATCGCGCAGTTGGTTAAGAAGGAACGGAAGAACCTGGTCGACTGCCCGCCTTCCGAAGACACGCTGGATGCTATCGAACGCATCGGCTGCGGAATCTCGAACCTCGGAATCGCTGTCCACCAATCCTATTCTGAGGACAGAGATCAATATCTTCTCGTAGTCTGCAAGGGCTTCCTCTGAGGTAGATGAGATCAGCTCCTTCAATGCGATGCAGATACCCTGCTTGGCGTCCGAGTCCGTTGTCGTCAGCAAGCTCTCCTCCATCGTCGGCAGCAGCGATGCCAGAACTCCTTCGCCGGCCTTCCGGACAAGCTCACTAAGCGCCTGGCCGGCAATCTCCTTCTGCTCAGGATTTGGATTCGCGAGCCGACGGATGATAAACTGCGTCAATGTCGGGATCATCTCCTTCAGGATACGAGGCGAGGGAACCAGTGCCTTCCAAACATTAATTGCAGCATTGCGGACCAGACCAGAGGTATCGCATCGGCAAATGTAGATAGCGGAGAGGACCCTGTCCCTCTTCTCCGCGCCGAGGGCATCGAGCAAGGCGGTGCTAATTTCGCCGCTGGCTTCAGCGTGGACGTCGTCCACACTTCCGGTAATGCCAGTGAGGTTGAACAGAAGATCGCCGACAAGTTCGACGGAACTGAGACGAATTCTGTAGGCATCGTCCGCAAGACCCCTCTCCAGCTCCGGAAGCAGCAAATCCACAGCCCGAGCAGCGAAGTTCTTGACCAACAACCGACCTGCTCGCAGTGCAGTTTCCCTTATAGAGTCAATGTCGTCCGCAAGACCGGCCAGGATTGGCGGAATAATCTTCGTAAGGTAGTTGCTGAATGCATTTCCAAAGCACGCGGGCAAGAAGATGAACAGAGACATGAAGCCTTCCCTGACATGCGGTTTGCTGCTGGACACATTGGTGAGAACCGTTGGAAGGACTTCCTCGAGGCGCTCGGTGCCAAGGCCAGCGAGGACCTCCGACAGAGCCTGAGCAGACCCAAGCCGATCTCCAGCACCAGTCTCCGACTTAAGCGTGTACATGAGGCCGGGGATAAGCTCTGGCATGGCGTCCTCTCCCAGCTTCTCAACAAGGATACCAAGCGCCTTTGACGCTGTGGAGCGCGTCTGCGGCACTGGATCTACAACTGCGGTCTTGAGGCCATTGATCAAAATTGTCAGATGAACCATCAAATCCTTCCTCTCGGTGAGATGCGCCAGACTGCCAATGATCTGTGAGGCCTTCTTCTTCGTCTGCGATCTGTCGCCCAGCCCTCGTTCCAGGATTCTCACGACCAGTGCAAGCGAAGGTGCGTCCAGATAATGCACGAATGAAACCTTGAGCAGTGAGTCTAGCGCGTCGTTCGTATACTTTGTGGGGTCGCTCAGCGCCTTCAACAGCACACCAACCAGCTCTTTGATTTCCGGGTTCGAAATGACGTCTCCAAACTTGAGCAAGCTCCTGTTCGCAGCGGATCTGACCTCCTTGTGCGTGTCCGTCAGAACGTTAGTCAATGGCGGAATGATAGTCGGCAAATTGACTGCGAGTTGACTTGGCGCAAGGTAGGCCATGTTCCCCAGCATTTCACAGGCGCCCTTCTTCGACCGCCACGCAGATTCATCGAGACCCTCGAGTAGTGTTGGAAGGATAACGGTAACACCATACGATGACAAACTTGAGAAACAGATCCGAGTTGCATCTGCGCATGCTTCGCGGACATCATTAGAGGCATCACCGAAGGATGTCAGCAGCAACGGTAGGATTTGTATGAAGTATGGCTCGAACAGAGGACCGAGGAAGAGTGAAAGCAACTCGTAGGCGAATAGGGCACCTTGTCTGGCGTTTTGGTCCTTCTTGTTCTCCTGTGCGGCTCGAAGCGTTGTTAAGATTCGAAAGTCTTTCAAGGCGGAGATACCGTACCCTCTGACGATGCCCGCGAGTCCGTACGCGGCGCCACGGCGGATGGCATATTTGGAAGACGTGAAGAGAAGATTGGTCATCTTCTCGACGTACTCTCCCGTCTTGTCTCTTGACGCGCGAACGAGCGGAGGCAGACATTCCGCGACAGCATACTGGACGCTCTCGGATGGTGTTGAGAGTGTGGTAAACAGGCGTTGCACGATCGAGGGAATCTTCTTGTTACCTTTCTCGAGATGCTTTGCGAGGGCGCCGTATAGGATGATAATCGCCTCGTTTCGGTCGTCTTGTTCTTGACTCTTGCGGTCTGGCTCTTCGAGGGTATTCTCAAATACAGTCATGAGGTCTTCGACGTGTGGCTTGGCGTGCAAGCTGATGACTGCTGATGAGGCGTCGATCATCTCACGTCGTACGACGCTGTTCTTATCGGATAGACAACCATCTTTGATGACGGTTTCGACAAACGGCTTGACATGTCCGCTGGTAAAGTAAGGTGCGAGCTCTCTGTAGGCTAAGGCTACTCCGCTCCTCGCCTCCCAGGGATCTGCTTGCTGGAGGTTCTTTTTGAGAATGCCGAATTCATCATACACGGGACCTATAGGCTTGGCCTTGTGGACGTATTGTTCCTGCAGATTGGAGAGGATGTTTGGGAATGTGTCTGGGTGGAGCTTAACAGCTTCACCCAGAGACTTGGCAGCAGCACCCCGGAGCTGGCGATCCTGGCTTTCGAGGAATGGAAGGTAGTTGGCGACCCTGTCTTCCGTAACAGCCATGTCATGGACCTCCCAGATTGTGCGTGCGAGATCCGCATTTTCTTCGACTTCATCATGGCAAGCTAGCCAGATAAGATCCAGGGTCCCCAGATCGGATAGATCAATCTCTGCCTCGATAGCCTGCAGAACTGCCGTCCGTAAGTTTGCTTCCGGTTGAATGGCTGCAGAAACAAGGACCATAATCTCGTCCTGCGTGATATTATCCGAAATGCAGCGACAGAGATCGACGAGGCAGTCCTTGATGGCCTTATAATGCTGTGTGTACTTTTTTATGCACAGGATCAGGATCTCGAAAATTCTTTTTCTCGCAATGTTCGTATCGGCGCCTGGGACAGATATAAGTTAGATCAAAGTCGGCTTCAAGATAGGGCTTGTCCAGCGACTTACAAGTTCCAGTATGAGTTGCGAGGATTTCCAAAGCAAGCACCAATTGTTCTTCGATTGCCTCTGGTGATTTGCTAGCAACGCCGCCATCCTCTAGCACCTTGAGCACAAGCGGAAGGATATAATGCAGTGAGATAGCATCAAGGGGCCGCTGCTCTCCTAGAAATCTGATGCGGTAGAGAACACGAGTGCAGAGGCTCCCTAGGTCTTCGCCCATTATCTCACCGGTCAATCCTTCTGCACCGTAAGCTCGCAGTGTCGCAATTCCAACAAAGTATCGGAAGGGCCCCAGCCGGGAGGATATCAAATTCGCATTGTAAAGATAGGCGTCATTGGCTTCGGAGCCAACGATCTCCTTGGCGCTCGAGTTGAATACTTCAAGTAGTGCTTGCGTCGCGGGTCCTATCCACTGCTCTGTTCCATTGTTGACGCCCCGCGCTAAGCTCGAGATGATGGCAATTCCGCGCAGCAGCTTCTTTTGGACTTCCGTCACGTCCAACCTGATTCCGGCTTCTTTCTTCAGCTGCGCATTCACCTTCGCTTGCTCTTCCGGCGTAAGTTTCTTTTCTACAGGTCCCTTTTTCTTCGCGATTTCCTTTCGGACTTCGGCATCCCATTTCGCAAGGTCACTATCTTTATTGCGAGCAACGGGTGCCGTTGATTTACTTCCCAGGACGTCAACATAAGGGACACCCTCCGGCGCGCGCCAGATCGCAACGTTGAGAGAGTTGATGCCGGCGACAGTTTCATGCGAGAGGTCCGAGGTAAAGAGCGTAATGAGTCGATGAGTAAAGTAGTCTGGAGCGATAAAGGCGAGCTTCGCGGCTGCCTCTGCCGCGGCGAGGTGGATAGTCTTGAGAGGATAGTCAAAACTTTCTGTGATCTCACCCAGCAGTCTTTCCGGATGCTTCTCGACTAGCGTTCGAGGATCTACCGAAAGTCGCTGGCACATATAGATCCAATCCACGCTTTGGTAAAGTAATCCGTGATGAGAGAGCACTAGTGCATTGATGAGCTGCAGTTCTCTAGCTTCCGAAGGTATCTCTATTGAGTCTGCAGAGGTGATAAGGGTGGCTTTTAGCGTTCTGCCGATGTTGTTTATGCTGCCCTTTGAGCCCGCACTTGGGGAGTCTTTCTCGGGTTCCTCGAGGGACTTGATCCAGTCGTTAAGCCCGCAAACAATTGCAGGCCCGACGTTTTCTGGATCTTGGGCGAAAGTCTTGGAAAGAGCTGCAGCGGCTTCTCGTCGAAAGTGGGCATGGTGTGTACCGCCACAGATAAAGTAGATGAAGGCTTGTGCCCATGCGTCGCCGGTTACTTTTTCTTTGAATGTGAACGGTGCAAGCCCAACAAGTGCCCTTAGGGCCCATCGGTGATCTTTTTCAGATATCAATTTGGTGTACACCCGTGGCGTTAGCAACAGCGAAAGCTTCGGCGGAGATGCAAAGCTCTGTTTCACAACATCGACCTTGCTCAGTGATTTGCCTGGTAATATGCTGTTGAATAGTAAGCTTGGGTAGACGTATGCACTACCTAGCAGACCGGTTTGGGCTGTCGGCATCGGGTTTGCGGCGACTTCGTTGTAAATATCGACCAGCTGCGGCTCTATATCGGACCCGAATTTCGCCACCTCATCGTTGATTTCACCGGCCTTCGATTTTAGTAAGAGCTCTCCAACTTTGAACGATGTGCCTTTTCTAATGTTGGGTTTCTTGTCGGACAGCCCGTCTTGAACTTTCTTCACCACTGTGGAGTCGGAGGTAATATGTCCGTTCAATAGTCCATCAAAGTAGTGTTCTAGCATTACTTCGTAGAATGCCTCCACGGCAGAATCATTCTTCTCTTTCGAGATGAGTTGAACCACAATCTTTGGGACCTTCTCGGACAGCGATTTCATATTGGGTAGGGTAACCAACATTTTAGCGTGTGCGATTTTTTGGTCCACGGAGGTGGCCTTGCCGGCGACCAAGGGGGCCAAGATTTCTTCCGCTATCGAAAATATCTCTGCCTCATCCTGACATTTCTTCGCGACCGCTTGGAATCCAGAAAGACCTCCGGCTCGTATTATTGCGTTCGTCGATTTAACAGCGTCTAGCAGCCGCTTCAGTAGCTTCTCTTTGGCTAGCTTTGCAAGATCAATGCTCTTGTCGAGGGATTCGATAAGAGGGTCAAGGACACCGCATAGAACAATCTCAGGAGACCGTAATAGGCATTTGTCAACAGCTGGGATGATCTGAGTCTCAAAATCCTCGAGCGTGCAGAATTCTCTGAAGAAGCTCGCAAGGGAACTGGCCTGATAGTAAGGCACGGTAGTTCGAGAGTTGATGAATTCTCTGATATAGTAGTTATATACATCAGGCTTCAGCTCGTCCTCAACCACCTTTCTTAGAGAAGATGACTTCGAAAGAACGTCGAGCAAGATCCCTAGGAGGAGTCCGTTGTGTCGGTTTGGAGTTGATGTCTTGGCTGTTAGAGCCTTCACTGTATGCTGGATGTATGTCTGCTTGTGGTCGGCCGGTATCTCAGGTGACCCTAATATGAACTGAAAGCCAATATGGACATTGCTCCTCGCGCTCTTTCTGAGGCCCGCTCGTACTTCGGGCTGTGAAAGTTCATCGATGAGCATTGCCACTGCCGCCAGAAGCATGTCCGCATGACTGAGGAACTCTTCTCGATCCATCGCCACTTGCCGTAGAAGCTGGATACTCCATTCTAACATCACAAACCGGTTGGAAGCCGCGACGCCTGGTTTGATGCTTTCGGTTTTGATGGTTGTCTTTATCAGGTCCTGCGTCGACTTGGATAGATGCGCATTCTTGTAAAGCGATAGAAGGCAGTCTCGGACTGCATCACGGGACTTTCGGTCAGAGTAGTACCCGTGCGTTTGAACGAGAAAGTTGACAATCGGTGCGACATCCTTGGTGGATAGCTCTAGAGACAGAATACACTCTTGTTAGAACAGCAATCCTTTCTCGCCGACAGAATTGGCAACTGTCACCCAAAGATAGTCGGACGCACACACCTTGGCTATCGATATTCCCCTTGAGGTCGCGTAGAGCAGCGGTCCGCACCTTGACCGAGCTGCTCGCCAAGGCTATCGCAAGAGCTTCGGTGTCCACCATGTCGAACGTGGGGCTTTAGCGTATTGGATGATGAGGTTCAGGTCGGAAAGAAGATTCGATGCCTGGCTACACGAAGAACCGTGCCAGTGGAAGAGTCATAGAAAAAGGCCCTCCACCGTCGTCCCCCACACTCCGCTTATGGTGACTTGTGCATGCGTGCGGCTTTTGTATAAACGAATCCTGGAGTCAGCGTTTAGCTGGGTCAGAATTTTGGCGGGGAACGATCAAGCTGCTTGAAATAGTAAAGTTTGCAGCTGCAGGGCGTCCGCACCCGGCAGTGTTGCAACGTCGTCGGCAACACATTTACACCAATGGCAGAGCTGGTTTACGATTGGAACTCACCTGGCGTGTTCATGGGAAACGTTCAGAGGCTGGCAAATAGAAGGAACAAAGCAACGGCTCCTCTGGCTCCTCTAGCTACTTAGAGCCGGAGGGGGGCAGTACACGGATCCTGCGGGGTAGAAATGCCTATCGAGTGAGTTCTGTCAGCATCAGGCCAAGTGATTTGGTGGGCATGAAATATCACGATTTGGTCGAATATTCCACAGCTATTACCGTTAATCATGCATGCATGATCATATGATACCGAGATGCATATGGAAATTATATTATCAGGCAAAGTGTAAGCTAGGCTGTAGGGCATACGATATAAATTTGAGACGATACCTATCCCACGACATAAATAAGCTACGATATACACCAGTATAGCTTAGTCACTCGACTGTGAGCTGAAAGATTTAGCGGTTGGGTACGCTGGTTGACTGGGGGGCATTAAGGATTAAGTGCGCTGTAAGTCCGGCATCAAGCAACGAAACAAGATCAAGGTAATATAGTATACACCAAGGGAACTCAGGATGCTATACGAAAATCAAGTCCGAAGAAGAGAAGAGGACGGCAGATGCAACAAAGTTTAACGAGGGGCTATGGCAATAACATGACAGAACAGAAATCAAAGGAAGCAGAAACAAAAACATGAAGGCCTAAAGGGAGGGAAGGGCTACAAAACTGGGGCACACATATTAAAGACTATTAAGCGAGTTCTTGGGGGGGGGGGGGGGGGGGGGGGGGGGGTGAATTAGGTAGAAGGATGACGACAGTGTAGAGCTGTGGGAGGGGAAACAAATGGGAAGGACATAGTGAAAGTGATTAATTGAAATTAGCAAGGAGATATGATATTGCCGGCAGAGGTTCGTGCTATGAACCGACGCCACTATCGCAGCTAGAGAATGGTGAAGTCGAGTGTTGAGGGTAATGGCCGAGGATTGTTTGGTTCAGTGGTTCGGGAGGTGTAGTAAAGTGTCCGAGGGCCCTAGTAGATGATTTATGACGGTTCGGATATAGCCTCTATCCGATGATCGGATGCGTGCGCCGAATCACTGGTTATAATTCTTTCCACACTTGTTGCATACGTTATTGACCAATGTTCCACCACAGCCACATTTTCCATCCGGAGGACCACCCGCACCTTCGTGGACCGGCGCGGTAATCCCTGGCATGCTTTTGGAGAGGGCAGAATTCTAAAATGGAGCGGTTTTTGTGTTAGCGATAGCTCAATGACTGGTGAATCTGAGCACTCGCAAGGTCCTAGATAGCTTATATTTAAATATCATTATAGGTAGCAGTGATCAACTTACAGAATCCAAGAACGGGGCTGGCGACATGGCGGCTTAAGGCGAGCGAAGTACAAAGACGGAATAAGGAGATATTGTAGTAATCTAAATGAATGATAGCAAATGCAAATATTAGCCTAGCTATATATATGATAGGCCTACCGTGAGATATAAAGTAGAGTGTTTAAAGAAGTACAACATACCTTGATTAGTTTGCGTAGTTTTCAAGCAAGACAGGTTGCTAAAGCTATGCAATTAAAATTGTATGAACTTTGTACTGATCGCTGAAATGTGTAGTGTGCAAGAGCTGATTATGGAGAGGCCTTCTAAGATCAAGTCAGCTTATCTTTATATCCGCAAAATCGCCTCAGAGCCGCGACCATGATAGTAGGACGTACAAAGGTATATGCCGCATTTCTTCAAGAGGTGTCTTCCAGCGGCTAGCCTGCATGAAGCAGCCTGGTAAAGAAGAGCTACTAAACCAAGGATCTGTCGGCCATCGATCCCGTCTTCACCAATAAATAATCTAAGACGATTGCATTTTGAACGATAATTAAACACACAGGAATCGTTCGGGATATCGGAAGGGTATTGAGAATGCATTATAGGTTGGCCGTCGAGACATCGAAGTAATGATACTATGATACACGTGAATATCCAATACGTAAAATTGCATATCTCTCCGGATCACGAGAGCAGCTGGTTGGTCTGAGTACCGGATCCGAGGCAGGCCTGAAATCACGCCCAAGGCCACAAAGGAACTACCTGCATCAGGCGACATTTAATCACCCATTGATGCAAGGTTACTCTGAATTCTCGGCTTCCTGCAGCATAGCACGGACCATACAGCGTCGGGGATACTCTTTACTTCATATGCTGGAACATACGGAATGTACCTATGCGCAAGGCGATCGAGGCTCAATTATAACCACAAAAGAGATCGATGGCTAGCCTTAAAAGAGCATATCTGCCGCTGGATATCTATGGCCGTATAAAAAGGGGCCATGATTCGGTTAAGATGCTCAAATCCGGAATAGACTATTTTTTTTGGTAAAATGATTCCGACGACGGGGTATGACCTCCAGAGCCATGTTTTGTTCAACGGCCGGGACCGTTTGAACAGGTTTATCGACTGGAACTAGAGGAAGGAGCCTGTTCTCAAGACTTCATTGGTCTTGGGAACGAGAATGATAGTCGAGGACGCTAGCACCATCGGGATAACCACACAAGCCCTGTTCATTTCGATCTCGTGCGTCTTTCTCTCGCAATTAGTTGCGAGGCTAGTTGCGAGGGTGCATCTGACATCCATTTGGCATGCATTTAGCGCTTATAGTACATTGATTGCTTGAATCGGACTTGGTATACACCGTTGTAGCATGATCAAGTTGACTACTAGCCCTAGTACTAGCCGATCGTGCAAGACTCTTGATATCCTCTCACAGATATTGCAGCCACCATGCTGCGCACTGAGCTCCGCAGCTTGTGCGTAGCATGGAATACGATGCCATTGGCTCTCCCTGCGATCGTCGCGTTGGTTGTGCCTTTTAGTGCATGGTCCATGGATCCAGCCTGGGGCTCTCACAGAAACCTGCACGTCACGATGCATGCGGCCAATCGAACGAGGGTGTTTCTGTGTGGCAGAATTGAAGCCGCTGCGTTGTCCGCGAGTTAAGCCCCCCGCCAAGCCACAACGCGTGGCGCCCGCGCTTTGGGTGACAGAGTAACAAGCGCAATGCGCTCGTGTCAAGCTCCCCGCCTTGCTCTCCCAGCTTCACCTCACTCCGCCATCACCTGCCGCAGCAATAGCCAACGGCCTCTTGACAACCCCGGTGTCATCGCTGATTCGTCTGAGCCGAACGACCTCCAGGTAACCGTAGGTTCAGTGCCCTCCTACCTGTCGGAATACTGCTTGTTGGAGGGATGCACACTAAGCGGCACTTCTAAGCTCTCCAGGACACGACCCGCCACAAATCACGAGACCATTCGCGATACCGTGCGTCCGATCTTCCTGAACTCATGACCCACACATACGTCTCACTCACATCTGATATCAACAGGAAATTCGGCGAGATGGAGCGGTTCATCGGAACAGTTCTGGCTTTCCCGTCGTCAGCGGACTTGTCGACTCAAGAATACAATAAGGATCTCAAAACTCTCAATGACTTTCTAACGAAGCTCACCGCCCATACGGTTGCCGGAACCAGGGACAACGACCCACTGGATATCCTAGATAATTGGGCCAATAGCTTGGGAGTTCTCTTTTGCTTGTAAGAACCTGTAGCCAGAATCGTACCATTTGCAGCTGCGCTAATAATTGGACACCTAATAGCTTCGCCCGCCTCCAGTTGGACAAAAGCGAAACACAAGCCCTGTGGCCGAAGTTGATCGATTTCTTCTCGGAATTTGACGGCCGACAGACCAAGTTTGCGAAAGACCAGCTGCTATCCGTACTGAAGGCGCTCCTTCAATTCTGCGACGCTTGCAACAAGGTCGGTACAGCCCCCTTCCTACGCCTAGTTTACGACAACCGATGCTCACAAGGCTTGATGACGCCAACTAGCCAATTCTTGCCATCAAACCGCTACAACATACGCTCTCTCAAATAAACTACCCGGCCGGTTCTAAAGCGTTCTCTTCGTTGCACCCAAAGTTTGTGAAGAAGTGTTTGGATGCGAGATGCTTTCGTGCAGCCCTACCGATCTTGGACGTGGACATCGAAGAATTCCCCCCCAAGGGCGATAAAGAAGTCACATACAGGGATATTCTTCAATATTATCTTTATGGAGCAATGGTATACATGGCTATGAAGAAGTGGAGGCGGGCAAGCGACTTCCTGCAGTTTGTCCTATCCTATCCTGGGACAGGTGTCAGCCAGATTCAAGTAGACGCCTTTAAGAAATACGTTCTAGTTACCTTGCTGCTCGAAGGGAGAGTAAGACTGCACTCTGACCGATCGATATTATGCTTGTGGCAGAGCTGACCATCTACAGGAATTTCAATTACCCAAGACGATATCTTCGATTACTCTGAAAGCTTGTCGTATCATGGCCCGGCCCTACGAAGCTTTTGCCACAGCATATTGCACCGGGAACCCCGATCTCCTTAGAAGAGAAGCCGCTCTGATCAAGGAGATATTCCAGCAGGATGGCAACTGGGGCCTGGCGGAGCAGTGTTTGGAGAACTTCCGGCGGTTAGGGATCAAAGCGCTGACCCACACCTATTCCACACTGAGCGTTGAGACCATTGCTAGTCGGGATCTCGACGTCCTGGGCTCTCGCGGCTCTATCTCAACAGAGGATCTAGAGCGATACATTCTCGACATGGTGAGATCTGGCGATATACACCTGACCCACCTGCATTAAGACTAACAACCGTCTGATATAGATTGATCGTAAGGAGATCAAGGCTTCATTGTCGCACATCCCGGACCCCAACAGTAGTCAAGGCGCGACATCTTGCATGGTGTCATTCCACGATCTGCCATCACTTGAGACCGATATCTTGGAGGAACTTGAAGCTCAGATTACTCGAACGGTCCAGATAACAACCCAAGCCCGACAGCTCGACAAAAAGCTTGGGATCAGTAAGGAATGGATCAACTATACCGGGAAGGCCAAAGGCCGCGGAGGCAGTGTTGGAGGCCCTGCTGAGCATGTAGACCAGGGATACGAAGAGATGGATGATTATCCGATGCAGGGCCGCAGTAGCTTGATAGATATCGTTGCTGCTGCGGAAGCCCAAGCATATGGGGACTATATAGGTTACGATCCCGCTGATGATGACATGCGGCCGGACTACGACGATTAGGATTGTCTCTCGAGAATGGGCTGACACCGCGGCAACTGAGATCGTATAATGCTTGCTTCGTTTTTCTAATCTGATATAAAGGGCTATTTCATGGCGGTGTTCTGGGTGTTTCTTCTCGCTGGAATGTCAACAGGTTCATGTATGGGGCATATATATTGGCTCTGTGCACTTCGAGAGTATATTCACGTCTTGACAGTAGAGCGCATGATAGATGAATGAATCATATGACATGAACTCATTGGCATTGACCAAATTTGCAATACACACTCCCTAATATCTGTGTCTTCGGTGACTAGAAGCTAGCCGTTCCATATACGGCGCCATGCAGAACGCGTTGCTGGTGGGCCACTTCACTAACCAACATCCCACCATCAATTAAACCCGCGACACGACACCATCTCCAAACCTCCATCCTCTTCACCCCGCACCACCATGGGCAATGAGCAGTCGCAGATATCCGGTGCCCAGACCCGCTTCGGATTTCGTGTAAGTAGCAATCACCACATATCTGTCGACCTCCGATATGTACAAATGTACCCGTGAAAATATTCGTAGCTCATTTCAACCCACACCAGGTCGTCCAAGTCGTCTAACGCCCCGTGCCACCTCTTTTGTTCTCAATCACTAGGTCCTAAAGCGCACCAAGGACGAAACACCGTTAGAACCATGGTTCGACTTCATCTGCGGCATCAACGGCCGTGAAATTGTACGCTCATCTCCCCGCCGTCCCTCCGACCGCGTCAAGGGTTACCTGTGGCATGGATTCAAGTGACCGGCTAACGCCGCAGTCAAATTAGGACGACGGCGACGGACGTCTTTTCCAAGAGGAAGTCAAAAACTGCGCCGGCAAGTCTGTCACTCTCGGTGTCTGGAGCGCGAAAGGCCAGACACTGCGAACCGTCGTCGTTCCACTGCCAGCCGACGACCCGACCCCGCTTGGAGTGTCGCTGAAATGGACGGGCCTGGCCGCTTCGGAAGATGTCTGGCATGTGCTTAATATTTCTGCCGGCAGTCCGGCCGAGATGGCGGGGCTGTTTCCATACAACGACTACATCATCGGAACACCGTTAGGCGTGGTTCGTGGAGAGAGTGGGCTGGGCGAGCTGGTTGAAGATGTACAGTTTCCCTCCTCACCTCTAAACTCACAATCAACCTACTCTTTAACACCACTTTTGGATGCAAAAACTATCACCAGGGTGGAAGATAGTTGTAGGGCGATTTATTGGAGCAGAATCATGGGATGCTGATACCATTTGTCCAACAGCATATCGACCGTCCCCTGCCACTCTACGTCTACAACCACGAATTTAACGTCACCCGCGAAGTCACCATCCTTCCACGCAAGAACTGGGGCGGTGACGGCGCTCTAGGGTGCGTTCTCGGTTATGGAGCCCTCCACCGCCTACCAGCTCCTCTCGATGAGCCGCTCAGCGAACCCGGCCAGGCAATGTTTGAATACCCTGCTGAAGAAGGCGGCATTGGTGAACCTGGCCCCGCTGTAGCGACTGCCCAGGACACCTCTTCATTCATCACCCCCGCATTCGCATTAAACCAAGCTGGCTCGCCACCAAACGTTCTTTCACCCACTACCGCTCCACCCGCTACGGCAGGCACAACGAGCCCCCCACCTCAGCTCGCATCAGCTCGGAGCCCTCCACCGCTCTCCGACACCCCACCAGTGATGATGGACCCAGCAGCGATAGCGGCTATGCAAGCTGGCCGACAAACACCGTCCACACCGCCACAGCTACTTCCCAGTGGCTCTCCGTACTCTGGTGAACAAGGCCCTGGTGGTGTTACAGGCCCACCCCCCGCGCGGTCAGCGAGAGGGAAAGCAAAAGGTGGTGCGAGAGGCAATAGAGTCAACTTGATGGACGCGTACATGATGGAAGAGGAGAATAAGAGCAAGAAGGAGGACTATGTGATCGATGAATCTGCGCCAGCGAAGAGTCCCGCTCCGCCTCCGGGAGGTGGCCGACCGCCACCGCCGAAGAAGGGAGAAAGTTGAGTGTTGTAAATCTTAGCTGACGACTTCTGGTTGGAGGTATCAATACACTGGGCGACTTGCGGGAAGCTGCCGGCGCTGTAATACTTTATTCTAGATGTGACATGCCCTTTCTCGATACCGCTAGCAGGATTGAATTCAACGTCAAACCAAGCTGCTATCGAGATTGATGCTCCTTCTACAGCCAATTTCTCATGTTTTCCTAGCTAGTCTCGACTTTAAACCCCGAAACCCAACATGGTACTTTGGTAAAATCCACATAAGCAACTAGCGCATCGGCATAAAATCGAAAAAATATAGTTATAGCATTACGTGTCCAACGTAAATAATCGTGGTGATAACTCAAGGCATCGAGGGCTGCTCAGGCGCACAGATAAAGCACACTATCGCTGGCGGATGCAAGAAACATGTAAATCAAGCAGATCAACAACCATCAATCCATCAATCAGTAACTCGACTCCTCTGTCGCCATCCTGTTCGCCAACGTACCCCGTCCGCGCCACATCAACGTTGGATCGATCTTCCTGGGCCGCTTGTTCACATCCCGATCGCGGGGTTCGCCCTCCCTCTTCTCACCGTAGCCGCCTCCGCCAGGCGTGTGGATGACGATACGATCACCAGGCTTCATATTCGCCGTGTTCTTCCCGCCCAGACTGATTCGCTTGTACTTCGGCTTCGCATCTGGCGATGCGGCGGCTGCCTTGGCGGACTTGGTGTCCTTGCGCATCCAGTAGTTTACGCCGCGGGATGCGGGTTCGCCGCCTGCCATGCCGTAGGGCTTGAAGACGCGCCGTTCGGATAGAATGGAGACCTGGACGGGGATGCGGAACTCAATGTCGCGGATGACGCCGTCGCCGCCAGGGTGCTCGCCGTCGCCGCGGGAGCCTTTGCGGATGGAGAATTCGCGAAGGATAACGGGGTAGCGGCGCTCGAAGACCTCGGCGTCGGTGATGCGGGTGTTGGTCATATGTGTGTGGACACCGGACGTGCCTTCCCAGTCGGGGCCCTAGAGGGGGTGGTATCGTTAGCATCGTGCTTGTGTGGTATTTTGAAGGTATCTGTATCTGTGTGGATTACGTACTGCGCCGCTGCCACCAGCAATGGTTTCATAGTAGCCAAAGCCTTTCACGTACTCGCCGTCTTCACCGGTATTCCCACCGTATCCGAACGTCAAGTTGTTACAATCGCCTTGCGAAGCTGCACATGCTTCGAATGCTTTGAATATAACGTCTGTCACTCGCTGACTCTGCGTGTGAGGGATTGTGTTAGCATTTGATTTTGAAGCGGTTGCGTATTATCAGAGCGGCCCTTACAGTCAGGACGTTTCCGCCAACCACAGCTGCGTTTTCCGACGGGCTCAAGAAGGAATCCTTAGGTATCTTGACGTGGATAGGTTTCAGGCAGCCTTGATTGAGCGGGATGTCGTCCGATATCAGACATCGCAGACAGTATATTATCGCCGAAAACGTCACCGCCTCCGGTGCATTCATATTGCCTAGAATATGGTATGGGGTATTAGCCCAGGTATATCGTTACGATATCGGAGTATTTTGGAATAAGCTACTCACCATACATCTCTGGTCCGGTGCCGTCGAAGTTGAATACTGCTTCTCCCTTCTCTGCATCAATCTCGATCTTGAGTCTGATAGGGCTGCCCTCATCCATGAAATCCTCGGCGATAAGATCCTTTCCACCAAACCGGCCCGCAACCTCCTTGAGTAGGTTTCGGACGCTGAGTTCTGCATTGTTCTGTATCGCTGTCATGTAAAACTGCACGACTTCCTGCGTGTAGTCCTCGATTAAGGCACGAATGAGGTTGATACCCTTGTTGTTAGCCGCGACCTGCGCTTTAAGATCGTTGATATTGTCCGCAAGACACCGCGTCCCACTGCAGCCGGGGTACTGCGCCGGCTCGTCGAGCAGTAGTTGCGTGATCCGCTCTTCGTTGAATCGGCCCTCGGATACAAGCTTCTCCGACATGATTGCCGCGCCTTCCTCGTACAGCTCACGAGATTGCGGCGGCATGGAGCCCGGTAGGATTCCGCCAATGTCAGCATGGTGCGCTCGAGATGCAACGTAGAAAATGATCTCATCGCCGTTGAATGCAGGTGTTATGACGGTGATATCTGGCAGATGTGTACCACCAGCTTCCGGGTGGTTGGATACGATGACATCGCCCTTCTTCAGTTTTCCTTCCCACATCTTCGCCTGGGTTTTGACACAGGTGCTCATGCTGCCCAGGTGGACTGGGAGATGCGGCGCATTCGCCACCAATCCGCCATCGGCATCAAATAGAGCGCAAGAATAGTCCAGCCGTTCCTTGACATTTGTTGAGACACTGGTCTTCTGTAACGCCCGTCCCATCTGCTCGGCAATTGCCATGAATCTGTGAGAGAATATACTCAGCAGGATAGGATCAACCTCGCGCTTCTTCGCTTCCTGTAAGTGGCTCTCTTGCTCCTCGACCCCAACGTTGATAACGACGTGCGTGTAGAGAATCAGGGCCCAGCTGCTTGGCGGTACGATGATTGTCTGGGTGTCATCAGCAAGGATTGCAGGACCGGTGATCTTGCATCCAACTTCAAGCTTGTCGATCCTGTATATCGGCGTGTCAAGTCTGCCCTCTTCAAAGTATACCTTTCGAATATCATGCGCGGTAGCTTTATCCACAGCCTTGTGTTTGTTAGACGGCCATTCCTTGAGCTGTTGGTCGACCGTCTTCTCCATTCCCTGGAAGGACTTGCCGATGCCACGCACTCGAACATCATCCACAAAGATATCTCGGTCAGGTAGAGTAAACCCGAACTCCTGCTCGTGCTGTTTGACAAATGCCATGCCAAAGTCGTCGTCCTCCGGCTTGATCACCATCAAGGCAGACTCGGTGCCGCGGTACCGCATGTTCAGGTACTCTTCAAAGATGATTTCTTGGCCGTCATTGTGGAACCCCTGGGCTTGCAGTCCTTCGACGGCTCGATTGCGGAGCTTTTCCAGACGATCATCCATCTCCTTTGCGACTTCCTCGTCACCCCATTTCGCGGACGTCGGCTCCTGGGCTTCCTGGACCACATCGGCAAGTGCCATGCCGTATGCGCTGAGGACGCTGCTGTACCTGTGAATTAGGATCATCTTTATACCCAAGCTTTGAGCGATAGCGACGGCGTGCTGTCCACCGGCACCTCCAAACGTTGCCAATCTATGGTGAGATGTGTCATGCCCCTTGGCTTCAGTGAGAGAGCGGATCGGCCGTGTCATCGTCTCGTTCGCGATCTTGAGGAAGCCATAAGCGACTTCATCCGTAGTCATGTTCTGCCCCAGTTCGTTGTTGATATTATCTTTGAGCTCCTCGAATAACTTGGTAGACACTTCGGCATCAAGTGGCTCGTTCTCATTGGGACCGAATATCCTTGGGAAGAACTCCGGTAGCAGTCGCCCAAGGTATAGGTTGGCGTCCGTGACGGTCAGAGGGCCGCCTTTGCGATAACAGGCAGGCCCCGGGTGGGCTCCGGCGGACTCCGGACCGACGACGAACAGCCCATTCTTGAAGAAGAGTCGCGAACCGCCACCTGCTGCGACGGTGTTGATGTCCAGTTGTGGAGATTGAATTGTAACACCGGCGGTGGTCGTTTCAAAGACGTGTTCATATCGTCCGGAGCCATAGCGAGAGACATCGGTACTTGTGCCACCCTAGAAGACGATAGTAAACATCATGAAAAGTGTTTCTTTGGTCCCGTATAGAGCTCACCATATCGAAGCCAATCACCGGAATGCCGACATTGTTATCGTAGCTAGTGAGAGCATAACCAACAACGCCTCCTGCAGGACCGGAAAGAATAGCCTTCAATCCGGAGAAGCTCTTGACATCGACCAATCCACCGTCACTTTGCATGAACTCGCACCTAGCTCCCTTATCGCCTTCCTTCATCGCAGACTCGGAGCCAAGCCCTCCTTCAAAACCAGCCTCGAATCCACTGATGTACTTTTTGATCTCCGGAGTCAAGTACGCATCCGCAGTCGCAGACGTAGCTCTAGGCACGTATTTGATCATTGGCATCAGCACTGCTGACAACGAGATGTGTGTAAACCCAATTTCCTCAGCAAGTTTTCCAATAGTCGTCTCGTGCTCTGGGAAAGTGTACGAGTGCATCAGGCAGACGGCGATGCTCCTGAATCCTTCGTCATAGACAGCCTGCAGATCTTGACGCACAGCATCCTCATCCAGTCTCTTGAGAATTCTGACAGCCTCGCCGGTCATCCCTCTAACCAATTCGCTGTCCTTACTTTCATCATCTTGGGCAACTTGCGTGACGTGCTGCTCCGGATCCTCAGCGTAGTCCTCAAGGGTGACGCGTTCGTCCACCTCCACAACCTTTTGGTAGAGCACATCGGGTTTATGTATCGCGAGATCGAAGATTCGAGGCCTGGATTGGTTGCCTAGTAGATACCGCGGTGGGTTGATTAGCTTTATTCCACTGACAATGAACGAAAGGGTATCCGGTATACCAACCGATGACCAAGCAGTCGCCATGACCCTTTGTTACGAATATGGCACATCGCTCTCCTTTCCTCTCGAGCAAGGCATTGGTAGCCACTGTCGTTCCCATCCTGATACTCTCAATACATGACGTATCTAACGGCTGGCCCCTCGGGATCTCCCTGCCCGTGAACTTCTCAAGCAGGCGCCTGATGCCTTCCAGTGGCGCATCGTCGTAGTTGCCCGGATCGACTGACAATAGCTTGATGACTACATCGTCAGAGAGTTTGCCCGTCCCCGGGTTGCCGACACAGTCCGTGAATGTTCCTCCACGCTGCACAGAGAAAAGACAGCATGGTCAGCATATATCTAGGAGTACATGCAGATGATGTCGTGATTACATAATAGCGGAGTCCGGGGTAGCGGGCAAGGGTGAACATCAGAACATGTGAGCGGCGGGGACCGTACGTCGATGGCGATTCTTATGCCTCTTGCCATTCGAGATTGCAGGTGTCTATCCAGGCCCGGGAATATTTCGTTCGAGAGCGAGTTCTGCGGCTCGTTTTCCGTTCGGTAGTACATATAAGTTGACTTTCGAGGGACGGTGATATGGTGAAAGTTAGAGAAACACGCAAGGTTCGACTACACGAAACTTGCGCAATTGCTGCAATTGGATCTCGATTAGCAGGTGTTCGTTAGCCAAGACTACAACTAGATAGCAAACGCAACCGAATAATCCAATTGAACGATTTGGCTGAGAGATGGAAATCGATGGAGATGTAAACTCCCGCCGGCCATTGACGAAGCTTCTTATACACGCGGCGAAGTGGGGTCTCGCATGGGAGCAGCAATGTGTTGAGGGTTGCAATTTACCTGGACGGCAGCGGTGCAGAACAGCTAACCTCCACAGCTGGTGGATCCAAACCGTCGAATTAGAAATCAGGCGGAGCCCGGCCTGCAGCACCGCAAACAATGTTAATAAAGAGAGGTACGTATAATATCCGGCTGGCAGATGCAGATGCAATGGGACGTGATGGGATAACAGGCAATGCAGGCGTTAGAAAACTTGATTACGTCAAGCGGTGCACACGGGTCAGAACAACAAAAGGTCGTAACGGAATGAATATCAAGCGAGTCCTATAGAGGCTGGCAGGCTGGCAGGCAAGATCGGACGGACGGTTCCAAGGCATCTCCAAGGAGAGGAGAGACAGAGGAAATCGGTATTTTATACGTAGTGTATACACCTTCTGCGCCTAGCCAGGTCGTGAGCCGCTCCCAATTGTCCCGCATGGGGGAGAAACAACTAATCGAGAAGTTCAGGCTAGCTTACTGACATCCCAGCGAGCTAGGCATGGCAGGGACGCAGACGCAGGTTGCAGTGGCACGTATAGAGACACACACGAAGAGGGACGCTCAAGCTAGCGTGCACCTACAGTTTCACCTCATGGTGGAGGGATGGATGTAGACACAGACGGTACATACATACGTCAAGTTCAAGTGCTGCGGGGCAGTGGAGAGCTTGCTCCAGCTAGCTCGACGTCAAGATCAACTCGCAAAGGCGGGCATATACGCACAAAAAGCAAAATTACCAATGATGGTGCTGCATGCAAGCAGCAGCAGAGCGGAGATCGAGCGAGAATGCAGCGGTATGCAACTGAAAGCCAGGTAGGCCAGGTCGACGCCAGGTTTGTCAATAAAGAAGGCACGTATCGAGGAGGAGGAGCAGTAGTCGTATGCAAGGCCGAATCTTGCCTGGGTCGATGCGCGAGGTATTTCACGTTTAAGTTGACCAGCTGGTCGATGCACTGAAAAAGGTTTCAGTGTATTTGAAAAACAAAACGTCTCCATGGCTAACTATGGCTGCATTTGGCATTGGCTAGGGACGGGTAGAGCAGGGTCGATGGGTCTTTTGGAGTCTGCTGGTCGACTAGCCCAGTCGCTAGGCCGGCGATGGCGGAATCCGCTCTCGATTGGCGCGGGGGCGGTTGGCTGCCATTGGATCGAGCAGGAGGAAGGCGACGGGGCAATGCTGTGCAAACTTTAGATAGTCCCATCAATCGAATTGACATTTGCGGCGGGCGGGAGGAAGCCCGAGCAAATTGGTAGGCGTGGAGAGCGGCGACGGAGGAGTTCTTCGAAAGAAAAGGTTTGGAGAGGAGCCCGAAACCGCGAAAAGCGAATGATTTTGACCCCATCCGGACGCCTATTCCAACAGACGGCAGATTAAGTAAGTGTCACTTCAAGACGCCATGCGGTGATACCGGTAGGCTGCAGGCAGGCCTGTACAGATACAAGCCGGCGACGTACCCCATGCCTGCTGCTTGTCCGGGCCATCGCCTGTGGGCAGGCCGGCTAGTTTTGATCCTGCAGCTGGGATCGCGAAAGTCACGCTACCTGCAGAACAAGTACATTTTGCGAGCCTTCGGCCAATGCTCTCGGTGAGGAAAGCAGACGCAGACGCAGCTAGAAGCATTTAATGCATTCAGCTTGGCTATTGAGTCTACAGGCTTAGCTGAAGCACGCCTCGACATGAAGGTGGGTCCCCCGCCGCCTGGAAACCGGTGCTCGATCGAGTTCCATGCCCGAATTCGAAAGTCGCGCAGCCTGGTTGGATGGTGCTAATCACCGATGCAACGAGGCGTCGATGTCTATTCCTGCCTGAACTTTTAGACATATGCTCTTTAAATCGCTTTGGTCGAATTTTAGACTGGTGCACTAACGTCAAAATCCTCCAGATCCAATCATTATATTAGCCCAATTGATAAGCCGTCCAATCTTTAACTAGCTCCAAAGTGGGGCCACGGCATACGGCATTTGAGATATTTTGGCCGCGACTCGCTCGCCACGGCTCCCACGAGCTTCGGGTCGGGGCACTTTTCAGAAACTCCGCCCGCCAATCGACTTCCTATACTTCCGGTTACACATGTCCAGTCCCTGCGATCCCCACGCAGTTCCTATCGATTGCCTGGACGAAACCGATCCTTCCGACCCATGAGCGGCCTCAAGCGCTCACGAGCTCGCAATGCCGAGTCCAAGCGAGGGAAGGTCCGCATATCTGTGCCCCGCTCTCGCTGAAGCGCTCTTAACTGCGAATCTTGGCGAGGTTCCTGATGCATACACATATCTGTGAATGTGGTTGCGGTGCAGTCCAGCCAGCGTCGTTTAGCCTGCAGGATCAAGAAATATCCTTTATCGATAAGCAGGGCACGTCTGCTTGCATTTGCATTCCTGCGGCGCGGCGCTCTTCTGCGCTGCGGAGGAACATGCAGAAACGCCAGCCGACTACTCTATAGTTTGACTGACTGGTTGGTTCAATCGAGTCGAGTGCATACTCTACCCCACTATCGACGCAGCATCTTAATATCGCCCTGCTATTTTTCGACGTCTTGGATTATATTCTATTGCAGTGCAGTGTGCCTGTCGTTCCCTGGCATGATACCTACAATCCTACATTACATGTGCATAGGAAGGCACAGCTGCAGCAGCAATGTTAATGCAAGGTTGTTTTCGAACTTGAGACCCTCGACTCTGCGTCTGCCGCGTCTTCAGCTCCTCTCGCATGACAAATCTGAATAAATTATAGTGGCGTCGTGTTTGTCTGTCTGTGAGGGGCACCGGCACCTGCATTCGCATGTGCCTCGACAACCATTCCGCTTCAGCAGGACGGTCTCCAGGGTCTCCGGAAACTCGGTATTGACAACTGCATGGTTTTTCCGATTTTGCTCTCGGGATATCTATTTGGACGTCAAACGATTGTACAAATTTGATGGATTTTGGCGGAATGTTTGCGAAACCGATCGTTTGCGTGTGGTATGAAGCACTGTCGGAGAGATACGCTGAATATATCGCGCAGACTAACGTCCAGACTGCCCATTATAAAGAGATCTCGGAAGGCGTGCATTCCGACCTCCTCTTTGTCGCCAATCGAGTGAACTCGGCGCTCCCCGATGGATACGTTCTATAGTACGACCAAGTATGCATTTGGGATTGCATGCGTCAATTGAGCAATCAATCAATCGATTAGCAAGCGACACGGCCGGTTGCAGCTCCCATGTCCCGAGCTAATTGAACGGGAGCGAATGAACTGCGGAAGATGCTATCCTTCAGCACCCGTGCGTCCCATCTTGGTCCAGGATTAAGAAGAGCTCTAAAGCCGCTTGACATGAGACTAGTTCCGCGAACTTGTATACTTGGAGGCGAAGATCAGATACCTGGGATCCCCGGTTACCGGCTATATAAAATGCAAGACAGCCCTTTATCCAGCATCCCGTAGGATTTGACTAGATGACAGCTGTTCTAGAAGGCTTCGCTCGCTCCTCGGTGTTGCTATAGTGCCCAAGAGTCGATCTTAGCTTGCGGCCAGTTTGTTACTTTCCACTGTCTCGGCTGGGAGATGAATGGCGATACATGCTCGCAAAATCCTTGTAAAGGATTCCCGCCGTCCCGGAAGCTTTATGAACAAAGCCGACAGTCGAGCTCAAGCTTCAATTCAACCAGTACCTAGAAGATGAGATGTGGCATCAAAGGTCACAAGTTGGACAAATATCTGTATTCATCACAGGTCGATTGGCCTCTGGATGAGTAATTGTAAATTCCATGTTACAAAGTCGGCACACAGCCACATATTTCAGATCTGATTATAGGCAGTGCAAGAAGTTTTTGGGTTGCAAAAGCGCGATGATCGGGATGGCATGCTGCAAGCTCGGGGGGTTGCGTCCCCGAGACTAAACAGAAATAGCGACCGACTTCCCCAGATTGTCACAGCGCATGTGGCGAGATTGGGCACAATCTCGAACTAGCTTAGCTCAGCCTGCCAATTGCGACTCGTGGGCAGTCACTTGCGCATTCCAGAACGTCGCGGGAGGTCGCATCTTACGGCTCTCGTATTGCTCTTGATTATAATAAGCTTTGTGTAAGATGGATCCAAGGCACGTCTTGCACTTGCCTGCGAGGAGGGACTTTGGCGAGGACAGCCCTGATTTCTAAGAAGCAACTGTGTCAAGTTTGGCGAGGTCTGCTCGCCCGGCTCTGCCGTCACAGGCAATCAAGCCAAAGAGCCAGCCGGTCAATGCATGCATGCAAGTCGGTCGCTTGGCCACCGGGTTTTCTGAGGCTATCAGATAGCGCCGGCTGGACGTTTCAGATGGAGATATGAATAGCAGAAACCCGATCTAACAGGCGTGAAAATAGACGGGGAGGGTAGACGGAATGGAGGGCGTCTTGATCCGGAACCCGCGACATGGCCAGAATTGCATTACCGACGGCAGCGGGCTCCTGAATTCAATCGATCAAGCTTCCCACCTGCAGGGCCGCACAGCTGTCGCACAATTGGCTTCATGCCATCACGAAATAGCCGATGTGAGAGTTGGGTTTCCATGTATAGATTGGTCCAACAGGGCCCAACTGCGGCCAGTCTAGCATCGCGGCGGGCGACGGCGCGGTTAGTTACTGCCATCTGATCGTGAAGGCGGCCAACAGCCAACAGCCTGCGAACGCTGACGTCGCGATCGATGTTGCTTGGGCCTGTGCTCCCCGAGCTCTCCGAGAGACCGTTTGAACTCATATTTTGTTCGTGATCCGTGTCAGGAACGGCCGGCCACGATATGCAAGATCTGGTCAGCATCGGCGCAACAGAATGGTGCCTGGGGCGGGTGCATCGCGATGAGAATGTACTGGGTACTGCCCATCGCAGCGCCGCCTCCACGGAGACGCTGTCATGCACTCGTATGTACGTACATGTACCCGTACCCGTACGTACATCCATACATGTCCAAGAAATGCCCTTGCAACAGGAGGAAGAAGGCAGTCGGGTTTTAATTAGGCTGTGCGGGCAGGCGTGTCGGGGCTGCGAGCATGGATTGGGATTGTCGGCGGGCTAGCAAGCAGACGAGCAGAAGTGAACACATAAACCTCTTCTCGCAGCTCCAGCTCCAACGGGACCCTGCGACTACGCCCAGATAAATATTTCACCCCCCTCCGCCCATCCTGCTGCTCCTCCTCTTCTCCTCTCTCGATCCTCATCCTCTCCTTCTCACAGTCAATTCACCATTCGCATTAGATACCACGTATAGTCCCAATTGCTCCCTCTCCTCATCATCTTCACACAGGTTCTTCGATAGACACCGTTCAAGATGCTCCCGAAACAGGTGCTGCTTTCTCTGGCCGTTGCGGCCGGCATTGTCTCCGCCTCCGACGTCCACCAGCTCAAGGAGGACAGCTTTGATGACTTTATCGCGAAGAACCCTCTCGTTCTTGCGGAATTGTGAGTACCCCGGCCTGCCATCGACCCCGCTGCATTCCTCGCTGCATTCCCCGCCGCCACGTGCATGATACATTCCTGGGCAGCTTTGGGCGATTGATTTGCTAACTTGCTCTTGACTATAGCTATGCACCGTGGTGCGGACACTGTACGATACCCCGCCGTCGCCAATCGCTGTTGACATTGACATAGTTTGCTAACTGCCTCACAGGCAAGGCTCTTGCCCCAGAATACGAGAAGGCCGCCACTGAGCTGAAGGCCAAGGGCATCTCGCTGATAAAGGTCGACTGCACGTACGTAGCACCCCAACCCCTATAAAGACGATGACAGGATGCTAACAGCATCATATACACAGTGAGGAGAGCGGTCTCTGCCAGAAGCATGGCGTTGAGGGATACCCCACCCTTAAGATCTTCAAGGGTACAACCGAGAACCCCGCTGCCTATAGCGGACAGAGGAAAGCCGACGCGTAAGTCTTATCCTGCCCGCGTGTTCCTATCACTATAACCGCCTCGCTAATTGGCTGTTTCTTTGGAACGTGCAGCATCGTCTCGTACATGGTCAAGCAGTCCTTGCCCGCCGTCTCTGTCCTGACCAAGGACACCCTCGAGGAGTTCAAGACCGCTGACCAGGTTGTCGTGGTCGCCTACTTCGCCGCCGACGACAAGAAGTCCAACGAGACCTTCGCCGCCGTCGCCGAACCCCTCCGCGATAACTACCTCTTCGGTGCTACTTCGGATCCAGCTCTCGCTGAGGCTGCCGGTGTCACCGCCCCCGGTGTTGTCATTTACCGGAAATTCGATGAGCCCATCGTCGTCTACGATGGTGCCTTCGAGGCTGAGGCCATCACGGCCTTCGCCAAGACCTCTGCCGTTCCGCTGATCGGTGAGGTCGGACCAGAGACATACTCTGGCTACATGTCCGCTGGCATTCCGCTGGCCTACATCTTCGTCGAGGGTGCCGAAGACAAGGCCAAGTACGCCGACGGACTCAAGGATCTCGCCAAGAAGCACAAGGGCAAGATCAACTTTGCCACCATCGACGCCGTTGCCTTTGGCGCCCACGCCCAGAACCTGAACCTGGAGCAGAAGTGGCCCGCCTTCGCCATCCAGGAGACCGTCAAGAACACCAAGTTCCCCTTCGACCAGACCAAGGACCTGAGCGTTGAATCCATCACAACCTTCGTTGAGGAATTCATCTCCGGCAAGATCGAGCCCTCGATCAAGTCTGAGCCACTGCCAGAGAAGCAGGAAGGCCCCGTCCACGTCGTCGTTGCCCACAACTACAAGGACATCGTCCTGGACGACGAGAAGGACGTCCTGGTTGAGTTCTACGCCCACTGGTGCGGCCACTGCAAGGCCCTCGCACCCAAGTACGATGAGCTGGGTGCTCTGTACTTCAACAACCCCGAGTTCGCCAAGAAGGTCACCATCGCCAAGGTTGACGCTACCCTCAACGATGTCCCCGATGAGATCCAGGGCTTCCCCACCATCAAGCTGTTCCCCGCTGGCAAGAAGTCGGCTCCAATTGACTACCAGGGCGGCCGGACCGTTGAGGACTTTGTCAAGTTCATCAAGGAGAGCGGTACCCACCACGTTGATGCCCAGGTTGAGAAGAAGGACGAGCCTGCCGCGTCTGCTGAGACCCTCGGCGAGGCTGCCCCAGCTGCCACTGAGGAAGCCACCAAGTCCGCTGAGACCAAGCAGTCTTCTACAACATCGGCCGAGGGTTCTGCCGAGACTCACGATGAATTGTAAAGGCTGACAGTCACAAAAAAAAAGAAAACAATAAAGAACTAGAGTCGCGACGACTGCAAGATGACCAAACACGGCATCATCGCGACATCTTCCTCCCTCCCTCCTACTCCCCTGCATGATATCCTCCCCGTGTCCGGAGCCTCGGTCTCTTTCCTGCTGTAACGTTGGGTAATACGTAAGCCAGATCATTGATGGATCTTTGTTTTATCGCTTGTTCTTTTTGCTGCTACGTGCTCATGGGGTTGGTTATTACAAAAAGAATTCCTTATCCACGACAACCTTATTCATGTATATTATACGCATTAGTTCCTCCTGACGACGTTCTCGAATGGATTCTCTTCCTCACAAACTCTCTCATGCGTACACCTTGCCGTGATGTATCATGATGCAGATGACGGCAGCGTGTAGATGTGTGGTGTATATGACTGGTCTGGTGGGAGGCCTCGCCTCCAGCCGGGTGGGGCTGGCCAGGGGCGCTAGCGGGCTCCGACGCGTCTTCCCGGTTCCCCAAGATTTCAGGTGAGCAAGAGACGGTGAGTCCAAAAGGGCACTCACTCATCCCACGCGCTCACGTTCTCCTGAGAATAAAACCCAGCTGTCAGACGCGCCGAAGCCGAAGCTTTGGCCAGGCTCCATCTTACCCGACATCAATCACTAGTAGCATACTCTAATCAGTTGCCGGTTCTGACCTTCGTACGCCTAGCTCGCGTCCGTTAACGTTATCTCCAACTCCGTCGCGTCGCGGACCCAGTTATCGCTACCAAGCCCGCAGCATGTCGTCTGCCGCCAAACGTAAAGCCACGGACGCCCCATCCGCCGCGGAGAAGAAGGCAAAGTCGTCGACGATAACCGGCTTCTTTTCGAGCACGCCATCGTCAAAAGCCCCATTTGACAAGGCGAAATGGGCGGCCTCGCTACCGGCTGACAAGCGGGAGCTGCTGAAGCTTGAAATTGACACGCTGGACGCCAGCTGGCTGGCTGTGCTGAAGGATGCGCTTCTCGAGCCCAGTTTCCTGAACTTGAAGCGGTTTTTGCAAGGGGAGTTCAAGGCGAATAGGGTCTATCCGCCTGCTAACGAGGTGTACTCTTGGTGAGTTCGTACCAGTCTGCCAAAGTGAAATACTTCACCCGGTTTGAAGGCCTCCTCGGGAGCGAGTGGTCTATCTCTTGGAGGATCGTGAGAATAAAAGTCTGACTAAGAGTTTTAGGTCCCGCCTCACCCCCTTCAACAAAGTCAAGGTCGTCATCCTCGGCCAAGACCCCTACCACGGCCCCAAGCAAGCCCACGGCCTCTCCTTCTCCGTCAAGCCGCCAACCAAGGCCCCGCCGTCGCTCAACAACATATTCGGCGCCCTCGAGAACGACTATCCCACTTTCAAGCGGCCGGCGAACAGCCAGGGGTTGTTGACGCCATGGGCTGAGCGCGGCGTACTCATGCTCAATACCTGTTTGACAGTGCAGCCGAGCAATGCGAATAGCCACGCGAACAAGGGGTGGGAGACGTTTACGCAGAAGGTAATCGAGCTTGTGGCGCAGAAGCGGACGAGCGGAGTGGTGTTTATGGCGTGGGGGAAGCCAGCGCAAGGGAGGGTTGCGAAGGTTAACGTAGGTCCATCCTCTCATTCACAACTTCTCTATATATTCTGGACCGTGTGGTCTGTGTGACGAGTTCGGTTTGCTGACATTTGATAGAAATCGACCCATTTAATCCTCCAGTCTTGCCATCCGAGCCCTCTGGCCGCCTTCAAGGGGCCTGTGTTCTTCGTAAGTCTCAGCCTTCCCACATGCAAGCAGAGATGACGGGAGGAAGCTAATGCACGTTTCGTGACGCTTTACAGAAAGACGGCCATCACTTTAGACAATGCAATGAATGGCTGGAGAAAAAGTACGGTGATGACGGCCCGATCGACTGGAACGCCGTCAATCCATCCAACGTCTCGCTCTTCAAATCCAAGCCGCAGGCCAGCACATCCGCTAAAGCGGCAGAGGCAGCTGCCTCTAAGAGCCTGTCGCCTGACAATGTCGTCGACAAGCACGCTCCGGCAAAGGGAGATGCCGTCCCTAGCCTTGATGATGAAGAGGAGGCGTTGAGAGAGGCAGAGGCAGAGGAGATGGCGCTGCCAACTAATAAGAAGGCCAACGGTAAAGGAAAGAAGATCGATCCTGTGGAGAATGAGTATGGCGAGGACGACGTTGATTGGGATGAGGCCGCGTTGAAGTCTGACCAGATTGAGGAAGAATCCAAGCAGGCAAAAGGGAAGGGCAAAGGCAAAGGCAAGAAGTGAAGACGGATGCTAGCGCGAGATAGTGACACTGGAAACGTTGGTCTTTCGGGAAAAGCTGGAGTGGAATCTCGCGTGGGATGGGAAGGGCGAGAATATAGGCTTGGAATCATTGGCGTTTTGTGAAAAGGCGCTGGCATTTCCTACCCTTGTCTTTTTTCGTGACGCTGATATCTGATTATAATACGGTATCTTGATTTGTATGTTTTCAAGAATGATAACATTCATTTGTGTGATCGCAGGAGGAGGCAAACGTCTGCTGCTGGTATCGAGACCAGCTTGGAAATATATTCTCGTAGCAGTACCCAGACATCGCCATCGCGATATCGATGCATTATCCATTTAATTAAGCCATCGTCACCACCTTTCTAAATTTGTCCGTATGCATGACCTACCATCTATGTCCTTCAGTTTTATCTCAATACATCAGCACTCGTCATCCCGCCTCGAGCTCCCTGAGAGAGCACTGTATTCGCTCGTCATACATCGTATTTGGGTGCCATTACAGCTTCAGAATGCATGCTCTTGAGTTCCGGATGCGGAATGTCTGATCTTGGAGCTCGTTTGACGTGCACCTGGCCAGGTGATCTAGGCAATTGATTCCCAATCAATCGGGACAGGGTATCTAGAATTCTCATACCAACGTCGCTTTCGGATTTCGATGTAGCTGGTCGAAAGATAAGTCTTGTTCTTGACGCTTACATTCTCCAAGAGAGACTTAGAAGATAGACACACATGTCTATTGATATCCATCTCTGCAACGCCCTATAATGATAGATAGCGAGTTCCTGGTGGTATAGTCATAGTTCCCCGTGACAGGCCCGGGATCATGCATCATGGACATCGATCGATCCTCACAGGCGCCCAAACAGCTGAGACGTAACATTATTCATTGTATTGCAACGATCGGCCCCTGCACTCGGCTTTCATTGACGCGAACCAGCCATGAGTGCGTCAAGGGAGAGATAAAAGGAGCGAACGCCGACAGAAGTAGCTAACCAGATCTCTCTCACCACCCCAGCATACACACACAGTATAGCACTATATAGATACTACGGTGTACTAGGAAGTTACTACATTCCCCAAGTTTGGTTTCAGGGCTGCCCGTTAGCTGAAACAGCTATCGGTAGAAAATCACCGGAGAGATCAAGCTTGCAAGCGCAAGTCGACTGGACAAAAGTACGCACGCATGCACATCGCAATCTCTATAACTATACCCACTTTTGGATTCGTAAGCAGAGTATCAGATTCAAGGAAATTTCTGAATTTCTGAACGACGCAGAAATATCTCGACTACAAGACGTCAGCTGAGTATAGTAGTGTGCATATAGAGTGCAGCCCGGTTTAAGTGCGGCTACGCAGCCTCTTCGTACGAAAATCTAAAAAACGACATGTAGGGAGAAGCCCGAGTATGTGTTAATTTGTGTGTTGCGCAGACGTTCGGCTGCGGCTCTGCTGCCACCACGCGCCCGGCTTCCGGTCGCATCTTCCTCCAACTTTCTCCCATCGGCATCACCACAGGACACCCCTGCCGTCAACATCACTATACACCGACCAATACTTCTCCGGCCTTGGGTATAGACCATCGCAGAGCCATACGAACTCCCCTCTGGTACACACAATCTCGCTGTACAATAACGCCCCGGTTCGACGGGACTCGGCCGGGGACCCTACGCGCACTCTTATCGGCATTGCTCATCACATTCCTCCCCACGCGTCGCAACATCACCACCACCCCACATATTCCTTCTACGACCGCGAGAACCCACCGAACACGCACACGCACACCTGATACACTCAACGATGGCTACACCAGTTGCCTCCGTCCCTATAGACGAGGACGCTGCCATCGCTAGCTTCCTCGAGAACCCCGACCAACTCGAAGCATTCCTCCAGGAGGGCGGTGGTGGAAACCAGGAGAAAGCCGACGATGCCATCGACTTTGGCGACATCAGCGACGATGACGACGACCTGCCGGATGAAGAGGAGTCGGCATCTCTGGCCCGTCGGCAGCGAACAGACACCGCCGACAGCGACGGCAGCCTCATGGACCTTGCCGCGGAGGGCATCCCCACAGGATCCCCAGGCCCGGACACGGATCATAAGATGGCGGATGTGGACGAAGACTTATTTGGAGACTCCGCGCTCGACGACCTGTTCGGGAACAACAAAGCTGACGAGCTGGACGCAATAGCGTCCCTGGAGAGTAACAAGCTCCTGTCGGACGCCGTCCATTCGATGTTTAGAGAAGTCGACTTCCAGAACGGCGCCCCCTCTGTTCCCGCCGTCGCCGTTGTCGAACCCGAAGAGGAGAAGGAGCCGGAGCTCACAGTCCATGATTATTTCCCTCTATTCCAAGAACACGCCATCCTTCCCTACCTTTCCATGTTTCCTCCTAAACCCGCCTACTACCCCATGCGGCCCGACAAGCAGCCCAAAGTGCTGTTCCCTACGAAACTCAACCTCGACTTGGCACCCAGCACGGATTCTACCTGGCGCTCGAACGACTACAAGGCGACTAGGAAGCCGGGTATGGTGTATATTGATGATGAGTCAGACACGGAACCCGAGCTTCCAGTCACGCAAGCGGAGAAGGAAGAGCATGACAAACACGAGGCGAAGATCATGCGAGACATCGAGATGGCGACGACGTCCTGGGATATCGACGCGTTGGAGCGCGAACAGCCGCGCCAACGCCGCAAGGCGCCGTTCGATGACGACGAGGCAGAGAATCCAGCAAAGGTTCGTAAACGTCGACGCATCCAGAAGGACGGTGATCAAAAGCAGAAGAAGAAGAAAGCGAATCGGAAATGATTTTTTGCTAACGTTTGCCGTGCGACCTCTTTCTTTGTCTGCGTGGCTGGCTTTTATATAGAGGCGACGAACACTTGCGTTATCTTCAAGTTTTATCGACGTCGCAGGATCGGTCCCGGACATCGCCGAACCGCTGGAGCAAGACTCGCACAAGAAAATCAAGACTGTGCTAGATTTAAATGATCCGTTTTTATTGGTGGATGTCAGGAAATCCGATGACATGAGGAGAGTCCGTCGAATTGGTGGTGAATTTATCCGGCAGAAGATTAACAAGGACTTAACACAACGATACAACATCTCCAACGACGAGGCCTACGATTTACTCAAGGAGAACCACCAGTCGAAAGTCAGATCGACGATCGGCAACCTCGAGATCGAACACACGATGCCTGCTGTCCGGCTGCAGACGCCGTACTACAAGACGCAGCTCCAGAAGCCAGAGATGCGCTCGTTCCACAGGCCAAGACTTACATTCCCTGTTGAGGTTGAGCTTCGTTTTACGAAGGGTAAGACTCTGAAGCGAAAGCACTTCAAGGGGAAATCCATCAAGGAGATCTTTGCCGATACCAAGAGCTTATCGTTGGCCGATAATTCGAACTTCATCCTCTTCGAGTACTCGGAAGAACACCCGTACGTCATGTCGAATTTTGGTATGGGTAGTCGAATCATCAATTACTACCGCCGCAAAGAGGACACCGACGAGACGCGACCGAAGTGTGAATTGGGAGAGCTTCAGGTTCTGATGAGCCAGGACAAATCTCCCTTCTGGAACTTTGGCAGCATCGAGCCCGGCGAGATCATCCCTGCGCTCTACAATCGTATGATTCGTGCCCCGATCTTCAAGCACAATCCCAAAGGTACCGACTTTGTCGTTGTCCGCAACACCGATAGTGGTGGCGCGTACTATTATCTTCGGACTATCCCACACTTGTTCACCGTTGGCCAGACCTTCCCTGTCACAGATGTGCCTGGCCCGCATTCTCGAAAAGTAACGACGGCGTCCAAGAACCGGATGAAGATGATTACGTATCGAGTCATCCGCAAGAAGGGCAACAGGATCGCTGTCAAGGACATCTCACCACACTTCCCAGAAAATACAGAGATTCAGACTCGTCAGAAGATGAAGGAGTTCATGTCCCACCAGAACGAGAAGGAGTCCGAGAAGGGTGGTTACTGGTATCTGAAGGGGGATGACCCGATCCCTGAGGAGTCTACCATCCGCACGATGGTCACTCCCGAGAGCGTCTGCTTGCTCGATGCGATGCAGGTTGGCGGGCGTTATCTCGAAGACGCAGGATACGGGAAAGCAGCGGATGCGGGTGATGAGGACGAGAAGGAAGGCATGAGCACCGAGGAGAAGCTCGCTCCTTGGATTGCGACCAAGAACTTTATCAACGCGACGCAAGGCAAGGCCATGTTGCAGCTACACGGCGAGGGCGACCCTACCGGCCGCGGCGAGGCCTTCAGCTTCATCAAGACAAGTATGAAAGGTGGATTCAAGGCGATCGGTGAGAGCGTTGACGAGAAGTTGGATGCGGCCACTCTGAAAGCCTTGGGCGGACATTCGTACAACGTCGCACGACAGCAGAAGGCGTATGAGGAGACGATCGAAAAGATCTGGCGGGCACAAGAGGCCAGCCTCAAGTCCGAAGAAGTGCCAGAGCTCGATCCCGACGAGCTGCAGGATGCGACGCAGGAGGACGTGCCATATGACGACGGGCGCACGCCGTATTCTGAGGGTATGACCCCGGCCACCGGCGCTGCAAACACAACCATCGACGACGAAACAACCAGTCAGTTCTCGAGGTTCTCCGCGCGATTCACTGGTAATAAGGTTATGCGGATCACGCGGCAGTACCGACGTGAGGACGGGACGGTTGAGAAGCGGACGGAGATGGTGACCGATCCGAAGGTCATTGCGATGTACATTTCACGGCGTCAAGAGATCGAGACGGAGAACCTGAAGTACGCCTCCGATGCCCCCTCCACACTTTTATACCACTCTGCTAACGTCTTGTTGCGAACAGGCGCGATATCACTAATCTCAAGCCGACCGGTGACCCGATCGCTGACGCCAACAAGAAGGCTGTGTACGTACCCCCCGTATTCTGTTCATCTCGACCGGTTGGTAAGATGCATCCGCTAACGGCCATGGTAGGCTCTCGACCGAACTGGCACGCTTGCTGCGGAACAAGGAGCGCCGACAGGCGCGCGAGCGGCAGAACGAGAAGAAGCGAAAGCAGCTTGGGATCGAGGACGACGGAACGCCGAAGGGCGGGACGACGCGCAAGTGTGCGAATTGCGGTATGGTGGGGCATATCAAGACGAATAAGAAGATGTGTCCGATGTTGAACGGGACGATGAATCCGAAGAATGCTGGCGCGGAGGGCGGTGGAACGGCGCCGGGGACTCCCGCTCCTGCGTGAGATGATCTGTCGATTGACTCGTTTTTATGTGGCGTGGTGTGATGTGAGGTTTGTTCTGTCTGTCTGTCTATTCGGGGCTTGTTTATCCCGTGTTATTTTTCTGCTTTACGTGGACGGCATTTCATGCGGCGTTTTATGGATGGGGCTTTTCTTCTATTCGTGTATATTATTGCAGCCGGGGTGGGGCATGTTTCGAGATACCCAGCATGTTGTATCTTTTCGCATCATGGATTTTAGAAGACGGGCAGATGGACAGGGCGAAAAGAGTGTGACCGTCGGCTGGATAACTATAGTCGCCAGGCCTCGTGGTGCTTATCTAGGACCGAGTTGTATTCTACTTGAACATAATTTCTCAGTGTACCCTTACGTAGGAGCCAAGATGTAACGTACGTGCTCAACGAATGAATTCTGGTAATCCATCGAACTCCAAGATCTTTTATTTAGTGCATATCGCACAGCAGAACGCCTCCCACGGTTTCTTTTTCAGCAGCAACACACAGAGAACGACAAAGTAAAAGAAATCAATCAAAGTCGGGCCCAGCTCAACCGATGGTCAGTCACATCGAATGTACGATCAATTCAGACGGACAAAGATCGCAAAAGGAAAAAATTTAATGAGATTCATAACATCGTGACCGGAACTGGAACAGAAAAGAAGGAAAAAAAGAACGAGTATATCGGGCTCAAGGACGTGGATTACAAAAAATGAATAAAGGACGACGACCACTCAAGCAAGTAAGTTTTTCAATCATGGATACGATCCGGGAGGTGTAGAATATATCAAAACGCAACCGCCATGCATACTGTAACCTAAAAGGCGAATATCGCACTCGACTTCTTACCCTTGCCCAGCGGGTACACTAAAAACCGACAAGTCAGCGTCCGAGCCAAAATATAAACCGTACCACGCCGTCCGTACAGAAGCGTCTCAGGTATAAAAGGTAAAATAACAGAGTATACATACCGATCACGCTGCTAAGGAACAGCCCAAAGCTAATCGCAACGCTGATAGCAACCAACCCCAACGCCAGCTCTCCAGCGCCGCCGTCCGTTACAAAGTTCCCCGTACCCGTATCCGTCGCCGCCTTAACCTGACCCTGCACGATCGTCATCGCAACGGACAGCCCGCTCATCAGCGTGCCGGAACTCGCGATGCCGCTCTGCACCTGCAGCAGTATCGCGGGCACCATCGCCGTGAACGCAGCCTGGTGCACCACGCGACTGTACAGGTTTCCGAGCACGCCGACGGTCAGCGCCGCGAGCCCGTTCGCGACCTGCGGGGTATTCGGGAAGCGGTCCGCGGAGAAATAGTTGACGGTGTACCCCAACAGACTTATCACCAGCATCGCGGGCGCCTGCTTCCACCGCGCCTGGTTGGCGAGCAGGACGAAGAAGGTGAATAAGGGAACATAAAAGAAGCGGAACTCGCGCAGGTTCTGGTCCGGGCAGACGGTGGCGTTGGTCGCATTGCGGTCGACAAAGCCGTAGAGCGCGGTGCCGATTGAAATGCCGAACCACAGGAGCACCGAGTAGATTACCGCGTAGAACATGCGGACCGCGCCCGCGACGAGCTTCTTGCTCTGCAGCTCCAGCGCGCCGAGGAGGATGGCGTAGCCCGGTAGTAGCAGCGGGGCGATGGCGCCCTGCGCGATGCCGGAGAAGCAGAAGAGCTCCGTGCCGTTCATCTTGATGCTGCCGAACGCGCGGGCGAAGAAGCTGACGATGATCGTGCCCATGATTTCAAAGCAGTTTGCGAACGCCTCAGACTTCGGGTTGATGACGAGGGCCATGAGCGCGACGACGACGCCGAGGAGGAATGCGAAGGGGAGGTCCTTGACGCGCGCGTTGAACAGCGGTGCGATGGACGCGGAGGCCCCGCCGTAGAGGAGAACCTTGAACCAGACGTTGCGGAGCGGCCGTTTCCGTATCAGCTTTTCGAGCTTTTCCGTACCCGTCTCGACGGAGATGACGTCGTGGAGGACCTCCTTGTAGATGATGTGGACGTGCTGCAGCTTGCCGAGGTCGAGGCCCGTGCCGACCTTGACGACCTGGACGTCGGAGGTATGGGTTTGCGAGTCCTGGAAGGAGACGACGACGGTGCCGGGGAGGTAGATGAACGAGGCGTCGACGGCGAGGATGGTGGCGGTGATTCGAAGGAAGTCTACAACGATTGTCAATTGAGCATGCTGTGCTGTAGGCCAAATATGTGACACGAGGGAGACAAACCTTCGATACGGTGGGAGGGTGCACCGAAGAGCATCAGCGCTTTGCAGAGCTTGAGGATGTACAGCTGCCGCTGTATCGTCTCCGCGATATGCACGGTAATCTAAGAACGACGTAAAGATATATCAGCCACAGCCCTGGAGGCTACGTTTATACGGTGGATGGCATACCGTCAGCTCCTCCTTCCCGCTCTTGCCTCTCAGTTTCTTCGCGGCGGCCTTCAATTTATCCCGCTTCCGCAGCTTGGCCGGCCGGTCCTGCAGGACGGACGCAAAGTCGCCGGTGACCTCCATCTGCGGCGTCGGCGTCTGGCTCCGCTCCGAGAGCGAGAACCGCGACATGGACGCATGCGAGTACCACCGCGGCTTTGACCGAAAGCTCTTCCAGTCGTCCGGGTCGCTTTCGCTGTCGGATGACGGTTCGGGAGCTCGGATCGTCGTCGACATTGATTTCGTCCTCGACACGCCCGCACCGGCCTCTTCCCCTCCCGCATCCAGCGACCGCGTCCTCGTCATCTCGGTGACCGTCTTATCGCTCATGACGCTCTTGCTCCGCGCGCGCGGCGAGCGCGGCATCGATTGGCTTCGCGAGAATGCATACTGCTCGGGAGCGGGGCCCGGGCCGTACAGCTGCAGGAGGCTGGACAGCACGCCGTTCGCGGGCTCCCGGCGCTTGAAGTACATTGCCAGGTCCTCATCGTCTTCCGAGGAGACTTCGGTGTCGCTGTCCGAGTCATAGCTTTGGCCCTGTTGCGGTCTGGGCGGTGGTGGCACGCCGGGTTCGATATGCGGCTGCGAGACCGGGCGGGGCTGCGGGTTCGCATGGCCGCGGACGAGGTGCTCGATTTCCGGGGCGCTCGCGTATCTTGAGAAGAGCGGGCGAGGGCTGAGTTCTTCGATATCGTCGTCGGCGGTGGGGCCGCGCGAGATGGGCGGATGAGGGGAGACCGGGTACGGCAGCGGGTCGGTATTGCGCCGTTCGTGCGGTTGTCCCAAACCTGATCGATATATTAGTATTTCGGTCGATACGTGAACGCATTGAAGAGAAGATAGGAATGGAGAGGAATGGCAATCGATATGGGACGAACCTTGCGGATCTACGAATGGGTTCAGCGGTGCGGATGGGTTCACAGGCGGGTTGCTCGAGTCGCCAGCGCCGGAGCCCGGATTGGAGGCCATAGCGGCCGAGCTGTCGTTCGAGACGAAAACGTGACTTTGCGTAAGCACGTTACGTTATCGGGTTTTAACGCTCAGTTTTCCCAGGCACGCTTTTGCTACTCCAGACTACCTGTCGATAGGTATCTC
The DNA here is from genome assembly GCA_020064725.1 of Drechslerella dactyloides. NCBI lineage: Eukaryota > Fungi > Ascomycota > Orbiliomycetes > Orbiliales > Orbiliaceae > Drechslerella > Drechslerella dactyloides. The sequence goes on from JAGTWJ010000017.1 coordinate 2,981,337, forward strand.
GGACGAGTAGAAGTTACTGCTTCTTCGGAATATTTATGGAGGAGGAGCTCGAGGGAGAGCGGGAGATATGCAAGGCAAGTAACGCAGGTAAGTCGAGAGGTGCCAAATTCATCGGGGCCCGTCAGCCTGCATCGTGGGCGGGTATGGGTTATATTCAAATCCCAAGTCCCACCTGGCACACACACTGCGCGTGAGTCGTTCGAGCAGAGGAAAATAGGGCCCAGCCAGCTTCCAGCCAAGCGCCGAGGGTTACTTAGTATAGCTTCCGCCCGCTGGCTGTGCTGCCCATACGAAGACCTCTCTCGATCAGAGGTTGATAAATGGGCCGGCCCCCGCCCTGGCTCTCCGCTGAGCTGCTACTGCCACCGTGTATGCTGGCTAGCTACCTCATATTAAGTCGACTGGAAGCAAAGCCCAACGGAGCAAGTGCCACAGAGAGAGGAAAGCTAAGGCCCCTCTGCAGAAAACTTTGTGCTTGTCCACAGCGCGGCGTAAGATGGAGGACCCCTCGGTCGATAATCCCGAGCGTGGAGGGGTCCGAAAGGAGCAAGCCAAGCTGTGCGGCTGAGTCGCGGGATTTGTCAGGGCTGGAGCGAGCGAGTGGATCCCTGCCAGCCGGCTGGGGCTGGGCTATTTCGAGGCATCGACTCTTAAATCGGGTACCTCTGTCCGGACAATGCCATGCCATGCCATGCCATCGCATCAGATGCGATTCGATCGTAGCACCGTTGAGGCATTGCATTGTATTGTCAACTGTCCTTAGCGATTAATCGATCGGGGTAACGTTCACGGACGTCGAAACAAGCTTCAGCGGCGCGGTGACAAGGGCTTGGTTAGACATCGACACCATCGCGGCGTCGAGTCTGTTCGATTCGATACATCCTTCGGCGTAGACGCACGGCGATAGTCCGATTAGTGTCGTCTTCCTTTTCGACATCCTTGTCCCAGCTGCCAGCAGCTCGAGGATGCATATGACAGGGTTTTGGTATGGTAATTCGCATTGCGCATGCATGTGCACCGTCGAACGGTGGGCTAGCCTAGCTGAAGCCGTTAATATCCGAACACAGAATCACGGGGAGAAATAGGGAATGCGAAGACTCCATTTGGTATTTTCTGCACTGCTGGATTGGTATTCGGGGTCAGCTCCACGGGCGCTTTACCTTGGTGGGATTCGCGATGCATGATGTCTGCAACTTGTGCGTGTGTGGTATTTCGTCGCTACAACGCAGCTCACGGCCCTTGATTACGATGGAAAGCTCAGGAGCTTCGAAGCAAGGCCTGCGCGTTTTCAAAAGTCCACAACCATGTGCTCACAGTCCGGCCTTCAGGTAAATTCACGTCGCTGTTGACACGAAGGCTATGCTGGAGATATCCGTCTCGCAGAATCTTCACCCAGGCTCAAGATAGTCGACGTCTGAGTGCGGCCCATCAATAATATTTAGCTTCAACAGCATCGATATCACCGACAAGTATACATATAAGAAGTACCTACTTAGGTAAGTACTTACTCTTATATATATATCGATACATCGCGATATGCAACGTCGGTACCGTCTATACTTACTGGTAGTCCTGCCCCTTTGCAGACGAACGCTAGAGACCTCGCTTGGTAACTCCAGGCTGTGTGGCCGCCACCCTCTCCACCCGAGGGCTCATCTTTGCACCGCCTCTTATAAAACCTCCGTCGTCTCAATCTCCACGGGCGCTTAACACGCTTGCCAGCTCAAGATTTCTCCCCTATCTCATCCCTTCCATCTCTAGAGCTCTTCATACAGCCGCGGTTTCGGCCGCTGGCATGCCATAGGTACTTGGAAAAGCCACACCTCCATATAAATATCCGAACGCTAGCTGGCATCCCTTTATAAATTTACCCTCTCATGGGCAACCGGACCGGGAAACCCAGATATCGATCGACCGTTGCCGTATTCCATGTATACCAGCGCCATGGCTACCGGCGGCCCCCCACTTTCCGACGGTGATGGTCCCGGATCCTCCTATAACCGCAGTTTGGTTTACAAGACAACCCTATAACTCTTACCAGGTTACGAAGAACATTAACAATAAAACCCGTAGGCAATATATTAAGATCGCCAGGCCTGCGGCCGGGCTTCCTTCGGCTGTATCCGTTGGATACATACTTACCCGTTCCACATCGCGGGAGGATACCTGCATTTGAGAATACGATATCGGAGACATAAAGTATATACGTATACGTACATGTATGCCGTGCCTACGTATAGGTAGATCTAGGTCGTGATGTGTATAAATCCACCTGCGGTCGACAAAGACATTCTATCCTATAGTATACATCGACAACCACTACACCAGCAGACGCGATACGTACACAGTACCAGTTGTTCAACAAGGTTTCACCCCTTCGTAATAAGACTCGGTTCAGTCTGCGCTTCGATTATCTAGATATATGCTTGTGGCGTAGCACACCCCCTCCGTCTAACTAGTCTAGTATTAAGAAGCTCCGCGTTGAAGCCTGCAATACAAGACTACCGTCTAACGCGTCTGTCACGAACCCAATACACGCTAGTTGCGCCACAAAAAGCCGAGCTATACACCGAAGCGCCCTCCAAGCGCTCCAAAATTCCATATTTACCCTCCGAGATAGAAGCCTAATTTAAACATTATGGAAGAGAAAAGGAAAAGAAGAATAAAAATATGGCCCACGGAAGAAAAATTGAAAATCGTCTCAAGCCCCGCAACGGATGGACGGACGGACGGACGGATACCACACAAGAGTAGATAAGTAGGTAGATAAGTAGGATGGTGCGGCACGGTACGGCAACCGCGCCACAGTGGAAATGGTAAAATGAAGGGGGGATCGAGGCCGTCGGAAGAAGGGGAATATAAAAAAAATATTGTAGAAGAAAATTGTAAAGTATGAAAAAGAAAAAAGTCATCAACTCCGTATATCCCCGGTGCACGGCTTTTGATCGCTACAGCAGCACAGAAAAGACAAGACTGACACAAAGAAAATTCTTGTAAATGAGAGAGACGTGGAGATCGGAACAAAATAAACCATGCATGATGGGTGACTATGATCGCGAGCAGCCGACAGAGATACCAGTACGGGATGTGATAGGATGGGATGGGATGGATGGGGAGTTGAAAATCGAAACAGTCGGTGTAGGAAGGACGCGCGATGCCACGCAAAATGAAACGGATATCAAATAAATTAACATGACGGGTTCAAAAGGGCTTCTTTCTTGGACCTACTTCCAGACAGTCGGCCTCAGATCCACCGAGCCCGGCTTCTTACTGATCACAGGCATCGAGAATCTCTTGGACGGTGCCGATGGCCGCCGGCCGCTACCGTTTAAATTAGGTAGTTCTGGCGTCTCGCCGCGCACGACATCCTCGAAATGGTCGATGAAAGTAGGCACGCCCGACCCCGGAGCAGGTATAGGGATCTTGCTGGGGCTGTTCTTGGACAATGCGCTGGACGGTCGCCCGTACCCGCTACTTTTGACGTGAGAGTAAGCCGAGCCGTGTGCGGGCCCCGGGTCGACCTTGGTAAGACGCACGCCACTGCTGACGCTCGAGAAGGAGTCGTGAGAAGCCTTATTTTTCATCGACACCGGCGGGTATTTCTTTGCCGACGAGGCGGTCCTAGACGCCAGCGGCGAGAGATCGACCGACTTGGGGAGCCCTCTGAGGCTGCCGCTGCCGCCGCCGCCGCCGCCGCCGGTCGAATTCGGAGTGAGCATGGAGTCCCGACGGTGGGGGCTTGGGGTCGTAGCCGAGAGTGGCTTGAAATTGTGGCCGAACCCGTTGCCTTGGGTGTTCGTGGAGCTGTTCCATCGGGGCCTGCCGTCGTTCGATCCCGGATTGGACGCCTTACGAGACAGGGATGGGCGGCTGGGCGGTGTTTGATAGGAGAGTCTCCGGGACGTGAGAGATGGGGAGCTGCCTCTCGAGGTGGTCGGTGAAAGCAGGGACGGGTTGGGTTTGGGAGTGCTGATGATGGGGACTCCTTGCGATCGTCTGGCCCCGTTGCTCGGAGATGGTGATGCACCCGGCAGGGGGAGGTGGGACTTGAGTGACGCGGAGGCGGAGATGGAGCGGAGTCGGGGCAGGCGGGAGCCTGTCGACGGTGGTGTAGCGACGGCTATCGATTGACGCTTGGGGTGTCGTCCGGCGGATTTGTTTCCATTGGTGTAAACGTGGTGATTGTCGACAGAGCTGGTGGACGACAGGTCGTCCGGAATCATCGATACCGAAGCCGGGGTCGGGAGGATCTCTTGAGATTGGGAAAGATCGATCGAGGCCAGACGGGTGTCCACCTCTTGCATCTCTTGCTCGAGGGTCTTCCACTGCGCTTGTAGGTCGCTGTGCAAGCGGATGATCTCGCCGTTGACGGTCAACCGGTCTTGCATGCCCTTGTTGACGATGGACAAAACTCGCTCGATGGCGGAGCCTGCGCGAAAGCCAGCGTTAGCAAATATTACACCAACCGACGAGCAGGTAAAGGTCGAGCATACCGTAGTGAGTGCGCTTAGTCTCATAGTTTTCGACGAGTTTGAGCAGGGTGGCGTCGGCGATGACGTTGGAGATATCATGCGTGCGGGCCTTGACCCTGCTGATGGTGCGCTCGACGCTCTCCATCATGGTGCTCGCCTGTAAAATTACACCCGTTAGTCATGTGACATGGTGCATGATGCATTCATGCAAGGGAGGAGAGTGGGGGGAGAAGAGTGGCGCGTACCTGCTTGCCGGCGTTCCTGAAAATGACGACCCACTTGTCCTCGCCAAGCTCTTTCTTGAGGACGTCGGCGTCCTTCTCGAGCGCCTTCCACTTTTTCTCGAGCTGTTCCCGGCGCATCTCGAGGTCCTCGCAGGCGGTGGGGAAGACTTCTTCGGCACGGTACTGGAACTGGGAGATGCGCATCGGCAGGAAGTCGAGACTGGCGCGCAGGGGCTGCATGCGCGCGAAGAGGCCGAGCAGGGCGCTGGACATGTCCTCTCTTTCCGGCGAGGGCTTGGAATTCCGGGGCCCGTCGGACTCGACGATGGAAGCGAGCTTGTCGATGTCCACATTCTCCTGGGCGTGGACACGATAGCGCTTCTCTTCGCATTCGAAGACGCAATTGATGCAGGCGTCGAGTTCGGCCTGGATGTCGTTCATGATGCTGTTCCAGAGCTCGGTCCATTCCATGGCGGTCTCGACCTGGGCCTTGACGCTGGCCAGCATGTCCTGGACTTCCTTCCATTGGGTGACGGCGAGGTCCATCTGGTCGATGACGACTTTGAGGGAGAGCTCGTCGACGGTGTGGATATCCGGGCGGTCTTGGATGCCCTCGATGCTATCGACGTAGACCTTGACCAGGCCCTCGAAGCGCTTCATGGCGGCCTCGACGTCGTTGAGGGATTTTCTGCCCTCGGCGGCCCACTCGACGTCGTCGCTGGCGTCCATGCCCTGGAGGACCGTCTTGGCGGTGCGCATCCATCGGTTCATCTGGCTGTAGGCGGCGTCCAGCTTTTCGATGCCGGCGCGGGCGGAGGGGAGGGAGGAGATCTCCGTGCGCAGGTCGATGCCGAGAGGCATGGACAGGGAGGTCAGGCGGGAGAGCTGGGCGGCGAAGGAGGTCCGCGAGAGCGAGTATATGGACGGGGCGCGATTGAGGGAATGGCCGTTGGCCGCGGGAGAATCCTCCTCATCGGCAACACCGTTGTATTCCGGCTCTTGAAGTTCCTGCTCCTCCTGCTCCCGGTAGGATTGGGCGAGATAGCGCTGGAAGTCATCGTTCTCGTCGTCGTCGTAGTTTGAGACGCGCAGGCTGGGGGAGTCAAAGGCGGCGGAGGAGGGAGGGGTGAGGGTGTCCGGGATGCCGTCCTTCGGGGGCGGCGGAGGCGGCGTGTTCATGCCGTCGTCTTTGTGGCCGTTGGCGCGATAGTAGGCGGCGCCGTGGGTGTCCGACCAGGCGGACACGGCTTCGGGGTGGTACGTCGACATGTCGGTGTCGCAGTCACGCCGTCGCGGCAGTCGTCTCTGTCTCTGTCTTCGTCGTCGTCACGGTCGTGATTGGCTTTTTTCTTTCTTTCTTCTTTCTTTCTTTCTTTCTTTTCCTCTGATTCTCGGGCCCGGCTCGTTCGTCGAGAATGCCTGGGAATCGACGTTTTCCGACTCTGTCTGTCTGGTTGGCTGGCTGGCGGTGAGAAGGGGGAAGGGAATTGAAAGACACGACGGACAAGCGAGCGAAGAGGAGGAGGTGGAGTAGTAGTAGAAGTAGTAGTAATAGAAGGAGGAGGAGGAGGAGGCCGGCCTTTCTTCGGAGGGTATGAAGTGATCGAATTCGAAACAAAATGGAATGGGGATAGGACTGCCGGAGCCGGAAAACTGTTTACCAGCAGCAGGAGGAGGATAGTAGGATGGGACCGGACGGGCCGTCGTCTGAGGTTCTTTGGGAAGCGACGGCGGAGGAGAGGTCAAATTGAAGTGAATGCAGGACAAGCGCCCTTCCCTGGGAAGTGCTCCTGATGGCGTCGGAGGGAGATGATGCGATGCTGCTGGGCCCACGACACGACCAGGCCTGGAAGATGAGGAGGAGGAGAGAAGAACGAGAAGACGCTTGGTGCTAGTGCTGCTAGTGTAGTTTGGAATGGTGGAACCGGCCAGGAGGCAGGCAGGCGAGCGTGAAGGGCGCAGGGAGGAGGATTGGCAGGAGGCCGGCCTCTGATTGGACCAGGCTGGGCCCGTTTCAGGCCGCCATGCCGGACGATGGACGTGCTATCTCACGAGGCTAGCCGGAAGGGACGCTGGGCTGTCGGAAGCATGCGCAAGCGAGCGATAAGTTGATACCGCAGCATCTCAGGAGCATGGTGGAGAGGAGGAGGAGGAAGATGGCGATGTGGAAGAAAGGAGGAGGAGGAGGAGGAGAGATGCGATGCAATGGAGATGTATCAATTGGATGGATGCGGGCGGGAGGGACGGCCGCCAATTGGCCGCCCCCGACAGATACATGAGTATACACATGCAGTGCTAGCACATGCGTCTGCTAGTACATGATGCATCTACTATCTAGTGCATCTGTAATAGATTCGAGATGACCGCAGGACGTCGACGTGCATGTCCTCGAGAGCCGGTCGCGATGCCGGTGGTGCAATTGGAGTGCCGCAAGATTGGAAGTCTCCGCGAGCTGTGTGTCACGTGACGCCCGTCGACGCGGCCAAATCTCATCTTCCCGTCCCGACTCGACCTCAACCTCACCTCCTCCTCAACCTCATCTCCTCTCCTCCATCGCCATCTTCATCTCCATCGCCATCGTTGTTTCAACCACCGCCGGATTCTCCCACCACCACCACAGCACGGTAGTGTAGCACCCTCCGTCACCTCCCCCTGCAGCTGCCACGATGATGTCGCTCTCGCTGACCCTGCCCCTTGTGGCCCGCCCAGGCTCTCCTCTCGCCCTACGCGAGGGCTTGTCGCATAACTCCTGCTCTTAGCCTCGCTCGCTCCGCTGCTGGACGCGCCTCCCCAGCCTCTCTCTCTCTCTCTCTCTCTCTCTCTCTCTCTCTCTCTCTCCTGAACAGTGCAGTCTGTTCTCGGGCACGCTGGTCTTCTGCGTGTCTTCCTCTCCCAGCTCGTCGTAGCGTCTACATCCGCCAATTGGCGTGTCGAGAGCTCCTTCCGAAAACACCGCGCATTCCTGCATCGACACCTTGCCCTCGCCCCTAGCCTGCTTCGGTCCAATCGCCAATTCTCGCCGTTCCCCAATCCGACAGGATCCACCGTCGACCTGGGTCATCCCGCCCGTGTTTCTTTTTCCTCTCGCCTGCGTTTAAATTCTCAATCAAGATGATGCCGGGCCAGGGCGCTTACTACCAACAATCTCCTCACCCGCCGCTGCACCATCCCCAGCAATACCATCCGCAGCAGCCTCCTCCTCCCCACACCCCCCACCACCACCCTCCTCCTCATCCCGCTCACTCCCACCACCCCCATCCGCACTCCCACCACCCGCACCACCCGGGTGCCGCCGCCATGCAGACTCCCCAGCGGCCGCCGCCCTCCTCCCGGCAGCCCGGCCCCACCCCCGGCGGTCACTACATGCAGATGGGCGGCACCCCCTCCAATCCGGGTCCCTCCGCCTCCAAACGCGCCCGCACAGCTTCCTCCGCCGCCGCTGCTTCCGCCGCGGGGCCCTCCAACCCCATCATCGGCTCCCAGGACGCCCCCGAGGACGAGGAGGACACCTCCCGCGGCGACCTCTTCGACCACATCCCCGCGCGTGACATCTCCACCCACCGCTACAAGCAGCATCACGAGTGGTTCGAAGAAGTCTTCACCAGCCCCTACGGCTCCAGCGACATCAAGCCCGGCTCAATCGGTCTCGAGCAGCTCGGCGACTGGATCAAGCCGCTCATCGACGGCCTCATCGACAAGGAGGGCAACCCGTCCACCGGCAAATCCTACAACGAGGCCCTCAGGGAGATTGGCGAGCGAGCCCGCGCCGAAACCGCCAAAGTCCAGTCCCAGATCGATGAAATGGAGCGTGAACACCGCCGCCACCTCGACGAGTTCCGCACCAGCCGCACCCTCCTCGACGCGGACCGCGAGCTGCGCGAGGCCATGATCAAAGAAGACCTCGCCCCGCTCGGCTTCACCCTCCCGGACGCCGACTACGAAACCTTCCACAACCCTCGCCCCGCCACCGAAATCATCGCCGATCTTGAAAACAAGTTCAACATCAAGGTCATCGAGGTCCTCGAGCGCGACGGCGCCCACTGCTGGAACATCCAGCCCGAAGTCATCGCCTACGAAGAAGCGCAAGCCCGGGAAGCCGCGGCGGCAGCAGCAGCAGCCAAGGCGGCGCGGGAAGCCAAAGCTGCACAGGCAGCACAACAGGCGGCGGCTGCTGCTGCCGCATCGGCCAGCAACACCCCCGGCGGCGGCGGCACAACAGGCGGCGGCGACGGAGGGGCAGGATCAGGATCAGGATCAGGATCGCACGAATTGGCGAATAAAGACCAAGACAGTGCCATGGCCGGCGTGGCCGCATCTGAAAGTACATCCCCCGATAACGCAAGGTATCTGGTCCCCGTGGTAATCGAAAAAACCGATACAAATACAGGATCCTCCTCCGTGCACCCGCCGCCAGATGCGCCAGCTGTCGCCACCACCATCACCACTTCCACTGCGCCACCCGCGGCTGTTGCCAATGCCACCGCTGCTCCTACAACCGCTACCACCGCAGCCGATCACGACACCGTCATGTCGGACGCTGAGCCGCTGCAAGCCATCACCGCCACTGCTCCAACCACTGCTGCCCCTCCCGCTGCCGTCCCCACCGTTGTAGCTCCTCTAGCAGCTCCGCTCAGCGCGGGCACTCCAGCCTCCAACCCCCTCTCGCCCTTCGGCATCCCCTCGCCGTCCACAGCCGCCGGCTTCACACCGGGAGGACAGTCCGGCACCGCCACGCCGTCGCTGTCAACACCGCTACCCACACTCGCGGACCCGACGAAGCCCCAGACGCCGAGCGCGCTGGCTGCAGCCATTACACCGGGTAGCAAACCGGAGGAACCGCCAACGGTGCCCGGCGAGGACGAGGTGCCGGATGGCTTCGCCGGCGGCGACGACGAGCTGGATCTCGATGATTTCGGCGGCGGCGGGGCAGCGGAGGCGCTGGACTTGCTCGGCGCAGACTCGAGCTTTGCCGACGAGTTTGAGTGATTGTTATCAAACAATAATTCTGCTTGCGTGCGTATATGCGTGATGATATAGACTATTTATTTATTTTTTTATCATTGGGAGTGTATTATTATATCGAGAGGGTTTTAGAAGGATGCCGATGTGGCGTCAGTTTCGTGCTTTATTCGGCCGCGCCCATCCCTCGCGCGTATTCATTAATCGATATTGACGCGTCGGTCGACGCTTTGAAGCTCGCATCGACTCTTACTTTTCCATCCATACTAGTAAGACCTCGTATTCTACCGCTACGTTGACGACGCGCGACTACGACGATACTATCATCTTCCCTTTAAATTTAATACTGTTGATGTAGGGAGTCATTTGTAGGACCTAGCTTTTATTCGCGAGGACGTAAGAACATGCCTAGGCGCCTGGCACCTCAATGTATAAAACCAAGAACAGCGCACAACCAAGTGAACAGTCATACGTAGAGCAGACAGACACAAAACGCCATAGAAGAGCAAAATGCCAATATTAAGCAACCACGAATATCAATCAGCAAGTCATAAGGATCATAAGTATCGCGTGCGTGCAAAAACGCTAGTTTAGACAAAAGAAAAACATCAAAACGCACTAGCTGCTAGCGCACGCAGGGTAAAGGATCAAGTGGGAGATATCTATCTAGACGACGAGCTCGGGCTTCGGCGCCTCAACTTCACCACCAGCGCCATGCAACGTCGTCTGCTGGGGGTGCGTCTCCGCAACCGGCGAGTGTGCTCCACCACCCGACGACGCCGACGACGGCATCGCACCGGCGTCCAACTGCGCGTTCGTGGGGACCTCCTCCAGCTCCAGCGTCCAGTTCCTGAGATCCTCCTCCGCGTCCGCGAGAATCTGCCGCGAGTCACGTTCAAGATCATACGTCGGCCGCGAATCCCCGGGGACAACGGGGGTGTCGTCGAGCAACGACAGCAGCCGGCGGGCGTGTTTCGCAAGTATCTCCTGCTTCTGGCTACGTTCGACGACAGCGGCGAAATGCGACGCGTACGCCTCCTTCAATTTCTGGCGGGTCACGTTCGACAATTGTGCTTCGGCGACGAGATTCTCAGCCTCGGCGCGGACGAGCTCCTGTTCGAGCAGGACGAGCTTGGGCGACTGCGGCTCGCGGTATTTAAGACGCTGGATCTCGTCCGTGATCTTTGCACGCTTGTCGCGCGACGGCTGCACGGACGCCTCGACGTTGCGGACGGACTTGAGGACCGTGCGGAAGTCCTCGAGATTCTGCGCGTAGGTTATGTCCAGCTCGCCGAGCTCGGAGAGCATGACGCCGATTTTGTCCGAGATGTCGCTGATCGCGTCGTCGTTGGTGCTGAGGCCCCAGTCGGACAGCTGGGAGGCGATGGAGATCTGCTCGCGGCCGGCGTTGGTGTAGTTGCTGATCACATGGTTTTCCGATTTGATGCTGCACCAGTTAGCATCCTGGTCAATTAACGGTAGACAATTGGGATGGAAGGAACTCACAGTCGGTAGAGCTTCTTGGAGAGCTCCGGCTGGGTGCTGGCCCGCATGGAGCCGAAGCCGAAGCGGCGGCCGGATTGGCCGTCCGTGGCGCCGCCCTTCTTCGAGCGTAGGGAGAGCGAGCGGTTCCTTTTCTCGCGAGGGTCGTTAGCGTATTTGGCGAAGAGGCCGCCGGGAATGTAGCCCGGTGGGTAGGCGGGCGGGGCGGCCGATGCGTTCCGGCGGGGGAAGAGGAAAGATCGCGGGGGTGTGTAGGGCGGCGGCAGCAGCGAGGCCATATTATAGTACACGACGTTCGCACGGTATATACAAAATCGTACGATGGATACGGTTTTATATATATATGAACAATCGAATGTACGATGTATAGTATGCCAATCGCAATATAGCTGATTTCGGTGATTCGGGTATGGGATTTGTACAGGCTGAATTGGAAAGATGGGATGGAGCAAGGGAGATAGGGAGAAGAGAAACTAGCGGACTCACATGGCTGGCGGTTTATAAAGAAGAGCGGTGCGCGAGGCGTGTTTTTCGAGCAGGATCGCGATGCAGGAACGGGGGGCCGGGGTGATGAAACGGCAAACGAGGCGTCGGCGGGGAGGACGCGGTGCAGCGCTGCGTGTGGTCGAAGCGCGGCGGCTAGCCAAACAGCCAAAAATAGCCTTCTCCCGAGATAAGCAGAGCGTACAGTGTTTGATGGCGGCGATAATTGTCGTCAGAGGAGATGATGGTAGATGAGGAAGGGAGTGGAGGAGAAGAAGGAAGAAGATCAGGTGAGGGGGAGGCGAGGGGACGTCTTTATAGCATGCAGGCAGGCCCGCCGAAACTGGAAATCCTGGTTGGGCGTTGTGATCGCCGCGATGATGTCGCCTGTGTTGCGATCGCCGTGATGACGTCGATTTCCTCTTTCGGCAGATCGCCCAATCGGGCAACACACACAACACGCAACACATTTCCTCCCGTCGCTCTGGAGAGAATTCGTAGATGGTGCCGGATGCCTTCATCACCCACATCTACACTTCCACACTCCCCCGCCATCTTCCATCTTCCATCCATCACCGGCTTCACTGCTGCCGTCCTCATTCCTATATATATATAACACCCACCACACCCATCGACCTATTTCAGATCTCCGTCTTGAGCATCACTTCTCTCCCATCTCCCCCCATCTTTCACTATCCATCTATTCGAGACGCGTCATTCTACCACCAGCAGATACACAATGCTGGCCATTGATGACAACGATGTGCTCGTGCTCCAGCTGGGAGACCCCTCTGTCGGACAGGCTATCCGTCACCGCCACGGTGAGTTTCTGAAGACCCTAAAGACACGTTTCGGTGCATGCATCATCACCGACGCCGACAAGGCCACCCGGCATCTCCTCCGATACGCCCCAACCTTCATCCTCGCCGTCGACTACGCATTCGCCAACCGAAGCAACCGTCCCCTCCAGGAAAGCGTCGCCTGTGCCGTCCGCAATGGCAGCGTCCTGCTGCTGTGCTGTGACTTTGCCCCCGGTGTCACCCCTCGTGCCTTCAAGACGATGATTCTCAACGTCTTCAACCTGGGCTGGGAATTTGGTCGCCTTCGCAAGGCTATCTACTCGCTGCACGGCCCGTGTGATGAGATCATCGGCGTCGCAGAGATGCCCGACGTTGAGCCCGAAATCTTGACGACTGCCATCCCCGTGTGGGATGTCGAGGTCACGTCGCGTCTCTACATTGACCACATGCACGAACGTTCGACAAAGGAGAAGGACGCAGCTGCCATCGCCTTCGAAAAGCTCGAGAATGGCTTTATCGGATACGTCGGCGACATACGCAACGTCCCCGGCACCCAGGCCATCATTTTCACCTTTATGCAGAGTACGTGAATCTCCCCAATATCTATTCCTACGCAAACAAATACTGACATCATGAACACATGCATGCAGACATCCTGATGAAAGTCTTCGCGCCAAAGCTGGTCCTACCAAAGAACCCCAGATACAGGGTGGCCAGCAACACAACAACGTCCTCCACCATTCAATCTTCCCCCGCTCTCACGCCCCAAGTCGCCACTCCCAAATCCGAGTCATCCACTCCCATACCCACCGCAGAGTTCCTATCAAAGCACAGAAAGGAACGCAACATCACCCCGCTCAACCAGCGTGGCCCCTGTCTGGCATGCGGCAAGGCCTCGACCACCCGCGCGTGCAGCATGTGCAAGTCGGTCTTCTTCTGTTCAAGCTCATGCCAAAGTATCGCATGGAAAGCCCACAAGGAGGTCTGCCCCGCCAACCGCATAACTCTCGCCCAGGCCATCGAGTTCGCTGAAGACGGCAATCCCACACCGCTCGTCAAGGAGATGATCCATATCCACGAACGTCGCGTCGTACGTATATTACCCAACACTTTACCCCTCTCACATCATCCTGTCACCAGCTCGCCTTGCTAACGTGATATTTTATGCAGGCCATCGAACGCCTCATAGACGCGTACCGCCTGCGCATCGAGGACCTCCACAACATCTCCCACATCGACGCCGGCCACTACAAGCAACCGCCCGGTCATACGCCCCCTCAACCGCCGCACATGGAGGAGTTCATCACTTTCCTTCGCCACATGCAGGAGACCGTCCAGATCGTGCGTCCGCACTGGTGGGATCTCGCCGCACAAACCGAGTGCGAGGACCTCGCTCGCAACCACCTGCTGCGCATGTACATTGGCCGGAAGGCCGACGAGGAAGAAATCATCACCCACTACGGGGGACAGACTTTGATGCCCAAGGCGCTGCGGATTCTCGGTGACGTTTTGTACGGTGCCAAGGTGCCGATGCCGGTGGAACCTCAGGGCGAGGATTTCGATAGACTGGAGCGGCGAGCGGCGAGGAGCTCGTGGGACGAAAAGCAGCGAGAACTGTACCGTTACTATCTGGAGCAGGAGCAGAAGAATATGAGGCGGAAGTAACTGACGGGGACACTAATGGATCCATTTACTAATGCTGGGACGCCTTTATTTCTCTAGGACTGTGTCCGTCGCCTTTTTCACCTTTCAATCTTCTTTTTTTCTTCATTTCCTTGACACGTCTGTTGATGGGTTTCACCACGAGACCTGGTTGTATCTTAATTTTGTCCTGCTGCTAGACTTTGTTGTGCTCGCCGCGGCCTCCATAGATCCAATGACTTCTGTGGCTATCGATAATTTAAATCTATAATCCTTGTCCGTTCTCGCCACTGATCTATGCGTGCTGCATTATATATCCTAAACTCGTAGAATCCTATATACCACCCATCCTCTTCTAGATGGCGTTATTCCAGGATAGATCATATTTATATGCATGGCAAGCATGGCACCGGTCGCATGGGTTGTACAGGGAGAGTCTTCAGACTGTCCGCGGCCATTTTTTGCCCGCCGTTCATGCACAGCTGTTTCTAGAAGGCTCGAAATTGACGTACCTCTACTTCCATACGGTTATGCGCGCACGCATGCATGAATTCTCCAACCTGACAGCATCATATCTCGTACGAGAGCTAGCTCAAGCTGCGGGTCGGCATAAATACCTCGGCGTACCCCCACAAATCTAGACCGTCCAGCTGAACCTCATGACATGCAAAGCTTTAACGGCAGGCAGGCAGGCACGGAGGTGGCATCGGCTGATGTCATGCATGCACGCACTCATGCAAAGGTTGATATACACCCAGGCACTTACATACCCTCATATATCGCATTGCTGTGCTTTCTCCATTGAATTTTTCCAAGACGCGTCGACGCGTTTCCGGCGAACATCACGCGCACGCGTACGTATTGCATATTATGCGTGAATGTACTATGTGCAGTACAGTATGTAATGTACATGTACATGATGTATGTACCTGCGTCCGCCGCTGTGCCGCGCGGCGGATGTATCTTCAACCACCCCGCCCGCCCGCCCAGTACCTGCTGGCCAGCCGAGCGAGCAGCAAGCTCCAAAGCTAGCTGGGTACCTAGCTAGGTAGGTAGCTTGATGACCACAGTATACTAACGGAGCGCTCGACATTCGTGCATGTATGTAATATATGTTACTCACCTCCTGCGCAGGCAGTACCGGGGCTTTATGCAATGCACACGAGAATGCTGATTCAGGATCGATCGCAGAATTCAACATGAATGATATATATATAGCTACTTACTTACTTAGATACTAGTAGAGAGACAGACGCGTGTAGCACCCATCAGCATCGACATCGATGGAACATAACGATCAAGATGTAAAAGTTGTAGTGCACCAGATTCGAATTCAAAAATTGCAGGTGTCCGGCTCAACAAGCTAGCCCCGCAAACAACATGTACGGTATATATCTAAGAGAAGAAAGTTGAAGAAAACACTCCACCCAAGCACGCTCGCAAATGATATAAGAAGATAATTCCGAAGACAAATGATATAGTAATTCGAATAAAAGCTTGCCGAACCGAATTCAACCATCCATAACCCCTCCCGTTCACCGTTCCGAAAATATATAAAAAACAACAAAAAGCTAGCTAAGAGAAATAAGCTAAGACTGACGCCGTTATAAAAGACACATCGAGGATAAAAGTAAGCGGCGAGTAAAGTTGTAAAGTGACAAAAGAAATAAAAATAAACCAAGAGAAAAAAGCTGGAATAGGCATTAAAAGCATATCAGTGTAAACCGTCGGGTATAGCTGAATAGAATGTTTGTATGTGCGAAGCAACCTGGTGCGTGCAGCCCCATCAGCCGCAGTGGCACCTGCAGGGCAGGCATTAAAAGTATAGCGGAAATATTAGGTATTACAATGTACGTATGGTATGTATCAAGGAGCGGAAGAATGGGAATCGGGGGATCGCAAACACAAGAAAAAAATGGAAACTCCAGCGTCGACAAAGGGAACAAGATTAAACCAGGATGTAAACCATGCTCGCTCACGAGCACTGCCAGCGAAGAGGAGAAAAAAAAAGCAGACGCAGCCGTAGGAAACCGATCCAATGTGCATCGCATCGCATCTAGAAAAATCGATAACAAAAGAGCCAACCGCGAGCAAAACAGATGTATAATGAAAAAGGGTGTTCCGTGATCCATCAGTCGAAAATGCCGTCCGTATATGTGTATTTAGCGAGGATATGCGTTCTAAAGCAAGGCGGGCAAGCGGGCGGGCGGACGGGCAGCGGACACCAGCACTCACGCTTCCTTAACCCCCGCGGATTCTCGAGATCAAGCTCTTCCAGGAACTCGCGGCCGCCTCCTTGTGCCTCTCCTACGAGGAGACAAGGGCTGGGGAAGTCGATGGCGAGAACCGTCGGCTTCGTCGTCGCTCCTTCCGCTGGCCGGCTGGCATCTGCAACAGCGCATGGTCTTCCTCCCATTCCGAAAGGACTTCTCCGATGACCTTCTCGCACCATTTGTATACTGCTGTCTCAAAGCTCTTCATGCTGTCTTCCGTACCTGTTGCGACGCCCATGACGTTCATCTCGATCTTGGTCTCCCAGCGGAGATCGGCGGCCTTGAGCCAGTAGCGCAGGTTCTCAGCTAGCCGGTACGGCTTGTTGAAATCGGTGTGAAACTGCGGGATCTGGCCGAAAGGTCGGTGCGAGCGGCGGACGATGGCATTGTGAATGTTGATCAGGCGGTCGCCGGTCCGTAGCAGCTTGAGGAGCGGGGACTCGGATGCCGGCGCCTTGGGGTCGTGTTCTGGAAGGGGTGCGTCGGAGCTGGCGTCATCATAGCTGTCAAAGTAGCTAAGGAAGAGATGGAAGCGTTCTGCATTCCCGACTGTTAGCATTGGAATTTGAATCTGATACCAAACATGCACGCTGATACATACCCCACTCTCGCCCCTCCCAGTCTCCCTCGACCCAGACTTGGCCCTTTCGTCGTCCTTCGTCCTCAAGGCGCAGCTCTTTGGCCAGAAGCGATTCGACGCCCTCAACCCATTTTAGGACAATTTCCTTTTCCTCCGGCAAGAAGCCGGTCTGCCGGATGCTGATCCTCTTCAGAACGTCCAGAACGGTCAAGAATTCTTCGCGTATTTTCTTCTCGGTTGTGATTTTGGTGAGCGTCGACATGTCGGCCGCATAGTAGTATTCCTTAGCGGCTCGAATCGCCATCGTTGTGCCTCGCAAGATCGAATGCATGAGCATATCTTTCAGCCCTGGAATTGGCAGATCGTCCTTCTCTCCACCAATCCCCTCATCCTCCGCATCATCTTGTGACGAAATGCCGAGGCCGGTCGCAGGGGTTTCCTTTGCGAAGCCGAGGTTCGAGGCATCCACCCAGACCCTTCGGCAGTCGTCCAGCGCCTCTTTGAGGTCTTCTCTGAGGGACTCCCTGTCAGGAGGCGGCGGGAGGACATGGTCCTTGGGCTTATATGTGGAGTACGTCGGTGGAAGGATTGCATTAGGGTCGATTTCCACGTCCTCGTTGTCGTCTATCGGCGACCTGGAGAATTGGTCCGCGGGCAGAATGAGGTCCGGCGACGACCGTAACGACGAATACGTGCTATCTATCAGCTGGTTATCCAGCTGTAGGTCTTCAGGGCTCCCGAATTCGTCGTCCTGCTTCTTTCGCTTGAAGCCACTATTCATGATACCAATTAGCACATTTCTAGTATACTCGCGGATTTGAGTCGTGACTTACCCTCCCTTGCCGTCCAGCAACCCCGTCTTCGCGAAAAAATACTGCACATGTGCAATGCTGCCCAGAGCCATAACGCTGTCCCTGGAGCGTGCAGACTTCGAGAACTCGGTTCCCTGAGGTCGGACGAAGCCCCGCTTGCGTGCCTGCGGCGACGTGAAGGTCAAGCTCGGCGTCCGCCTGCCAACCCCTATCGACGACGAACGAGATGATAGCCGTGGCGATGAGCCATTTGGCGGAGAGTCGCAGGGGAGAGGCGAATGCGGTGGCGAGATGAAGGGCTTCTGGGCCCGGGGAGCAGCGATCAAGGGCGATTCCTGAGTCATTGTCGGATTGATTTCGAGTTCGTGGATGCTGTCGAGGCTGTGACTGGTGTCGATGACAAGAGTTGGGGTGTTCATTTCGTCCAGCTTGGGGCCGTGGGGCTGTCCAGCCTTTTTAGCTCTTCCGGGATGGCAAGCAGGATTAATGGCGTCCGAGAGCCGAGGTGGACGGACTCCAGAAGCTGAATGACGGAACCTAGCAACGGAAGCGGACGTTTTCTTTTTTTTTCCTCCGTCCTCGTGCTTTCCTTGCCTCTTTATATTTAGTATCTTTCCTTTTGCTGTTTTGAGAATCCGATGCCTTTTGGACAGTCGGGACCGGGTGGGGGGACGACGGGCTAGCCCTGGCAGAACGCTTGGGAGAGAACGGCAGCCGTTAATGCAGACGGCTGGGGAGGCAGATGGCGATTCCTGACGATAGCCTGCAGCCGGGCTCCAGAAGGCGCAAGTGCCTCTTTATCGGATACGAAAGGCGCCTGTCTGGCCGAGTCGGATGCAGCAGCTCGAGCTCGAAGAGGGCAAGCGTCGGTCCGGATGCGTTGCGTGACGTTGGGTTTCGCGCGTTTCTGCTTGTCTGTCTCGTCTATCGAAAAGGGACGGACTATCGACGGGGCTCGGTCAGCCTTCGGTTGCGGATTCGGTTGGCCGAATTTAATATAGAGAGCCACAGCCACCGGGCAGGCTGCAGAGGGTCGCTTGAAGGTGCTGAAGCTGGCGGTGTCGGAGTCGCTGAGTGTCTCACGCCGGGTGCCCTGAAACCGTCTACAGATGCGGGTCGATAGAGAGGGGGGAAAAAGTCGAAGTTAAAGTCGCGATCTAATTCGAGGGCGAGTGGAGCTGTCAAACGGGGCGCTGGGACTCCACAGGAAATATAGAATATCGAATCCACAGCAGCGGCAGAGGATCGAGGAATGGAAAGGGGACGATGCAGTATAGCAGGCAATTATAAAACGTAAATTAAAAAGGAGAATGAGGAATCCCGAGAGAACAGACAGGACGGCGCGCCAGGATCGATTGGGGCAGCCGAGGCGAGTGTTTGGAGCCGCCAGAAGACAACGAGCAGGGCCGATTATTTTGGACGTATCGTCAAGGGCGGTGACGCAGAAATGCCGGCCGATTCACAGGCGTCCGGCGAGGCGCGGAGCGGAGGGACAATCGCACGTCCGTCGAGCGGTGATGGGACAGGTCGCACGGGGGGATATAGAGACGGCCAAGGCGACGACGGTTGCTGTGGGACTACTGCGACTGGGGCCGAGCGAGGAGACGGCTACCGAGGAGGAAGCAGCGGTGGCGACGGGCAGGCGGATTCGCGATGCAGAAGGAGGACGAGGAGGACGAGGAGGAGAAGGAGAAGATGGTGATGATTGTGATGAGAAGGAGGAGCGATAGAAGGGCCGATAGTAAAATACGGGCGGGCGGGCGGTCAGGGCGGAGGGAGCGGGCGAGTCTTTCTGGAAGGATGGGCGAGGTTCTCCAGCGACGCTGACTAACCGCACGCACGATTACTCTCCTCCTCCTCGCTCTCACTTCACGACACTCCGTCTGGCTGGTCTCCACGGCGTCAGCCCCCGTCATCCGTCCCCTCCTCCATCCTCTCTCGCTCCCTCCACTCACGCCCGCCGCTTCGCTGGACAGCTTCCCCATTGGAGGCAGGCGGACCCCGAGCCCGAATGTCGGATTCCTCCTGGGCGGTCCGCTCGTCGTTTCATTCAGGGGACACCCCTTCCCCGTCACAGTCGAAAACCCATTCCTCGCTGGCCAGTCTGCCTGTCAAATCTGCAATCCCGCGCGATCCCGCTTCTGGCGGCCGGCATATGCACCCGTCTCAAAGGAGAATAAGTCGTCGAGGGCATCCCAGGAGAAAGAGGCATCACTGACGCATCTGCCTGTCAAAGTTATAATAATAATACCCTACGCCGTATATTTGACATCCAAGTCCAGGCGCATGCATCTATCGACGCAGTTGCCCTTTCCAGCCGTCGACAATCTCTCCAATCTCTCCGGGGAAACCACACGAGACGCGCGAGAGAGAGAAAAAAGAACTCCGGCAAACTACACACGCCGCTGAGGCAAGCAGACAGGCAGGCGAGCGAGCGAGCAAACGGCCAGGTTGAAATTGCAGGAATAGGGGAAATTAAACCCACCGCGCTCGCTAATCATATAAAGCGGACATAACGCTCCAGACACACACGACACGACACGACTGGACAGCACCCGAGGATCGAAGGACCGAATGAGCGGATGCCAAATACCTCAAGCAGCACTGCTCGTTCGCCGTCACGGCTCCCACG
The DNA here is from genome assembly GCA_020064725.1 of Drechslerella dactyloides. Classification (NCBI taxonomy): domain Eukaryota; kingdom Fungi; phylum Ascomycota; class Orbiliomycetes; order Orbiliales; family Orbiliaceae; genus Drechslerella; species Drechslerella dactyloides. The sequence continues at coordinate 3,001,716 of JAGTWJ010000017.1, forward strand.
GGCGCGATTACGGCAGTGCCTGCCACTGCCTCCTGTGTAGCCATGTCGTGGCCTCTGGTTCCACAGGGGCACGCTGCTACCGCACCGTACCGTCCCAGCCGTACGGGTTGGGACCATCACGGTCTGGTACAAGTCCGAAGTTCAGATGCGCAATGCTCTCGTCAGCCCGGGGCGGTCTGACTGGGTTGTTTTGACTGATCTTGACACTCTGGCCTCCGATGACATTGACCGTTTTGGTCCCATCGGTCACCCAAATGTATGATGCTGCGTCCTCCGTCTCTTCGAATGCTTTCCAGAGGCAAAAACATTAAAAAGGAAAGACGCAGCGTCCGCGCGCATGTGTGTGTGGATACACCAACCGAATTCATGAGACGCGACGGCAAGCCTGATACGCACACGTCGCCGTTATCTGCGCCAGCCCCGACAGACCGGTGTTGGATCCTCCCGTGACACGATGCTCATGCAATAGTGAGGATACTTGGTGCATCCACAGACCGCCTGTGACTGTACCGCTGCGGCTGGCCGGATGCTCACTCTGAGCCGCAGACATCTGATTCGATGTAGCCGAGCAAACAGCAGGCAAAAGAGACACACCCGTCCTTCCAGAACCTTTCTTAACGTTTCGAAATTAATAATTAAATTGCAACCAGCGGTGTCTCGCGGCTTTTTCGTCGACCTGTCCTTTCCTTCCTCCCACCCCGAGACCATCCCATCCCATCCCATCCTTTCTTTCCTCCCACCTCGCACGGCCGGACTCGATTTGGAAGCCCGGCGTCCGCGACCCGAGAAATTAGCAAGCGAAAACCTGTTGGGGTTGACAAGGCGCGTGCTCGGTCCAGCCAGCCAGTGGAGCACCAACTACGTATGTGGAGAGAGGCGATTTCATTCCATCTGGAAAGTGCATGTCGAGTGGGTCGATTCAAAGGCGATTGTCACGATCCCAAGAACAGGATTCAGCAGGCCGCGGTATTCCCATTTACCTCATACATGCTGCGTCTGCCAATGCTGCAAGTTTGGTTTTCTCGCAGTTTCCTCGCTGCTCCACATTCCACGCGTCGCGGCCCAGCATTCCGGCGTCGCGTTCCTCACTCACTTATCGGACCCGAGATATCTGACCGCAGACCATCCGTATGCGTCCAGCAAGGAATTCCGTGAATACGTCAGAATAGTCCACACGAGCCGCGGGTCGCAACTGCAACCGTGTCTATAGTCCGTATACACACCGCACGTCCTAATGGTAGTATCTATGTGAACAGCCAGGCGGACCCTGGCGACCGCCCCGCAGGACCGGATATTTGATTTTCCGTCAGTCACTTTGGAAACCCCAGATTCAAGTTCAGCCTGTTAAGTTAGCAAGTGTCCGTAATTTACGTGCCTGTCCGAATGCCTGTCCGAGAACCCCGGCGGCTGGGATATTCGCAATCGAGCGTGCGACATGCATGTGCACATGCACGTATGGCGCTCGCTCACCGCATCTCATGCACGGCAGAAGGTCCACGCACATTTTCTGCATGCAGCCCGCCGAAAGATATCACTATCGATACACATTTTGTCTTCAAGAAGTCCGGTACCGGTAGTGGATCCGGCGGGTGAGATTGATATTCCGGCTTTCCAGAATCGATCGATCGGGCCGTATTCAGTACTTTCTTTGCTATATGCGGTTGTTATAGGTATGCAGGAAGGGCGGATCCGAAGTGCGTCGCGCGTAACCGTGGATAGCAAGGCTCAGATTTGGCGATGCTATATATATCACTCCTCTGACAAATCGGTGCCGTCGGAGTGATAATACGGACGTGAACGGCGACCAATTCCACCCATCGCTACGACTGCTATATATAATTTGCATCGTAGTTGTACAGTCGATGCGAGGGTTCCAGGCGCAGTGTATACGATGTCTCTACTGTCGAATTGGTACATGCACACAGCAAATTATCACACGTAATATTACAACAAGATGACAACCTCCAAGCTCGGCGATACAGACAGCACGCTCGCGTTGCAATCGCAGAAAATGAGATATACCCATGCATGCCGTCTACCTAGCTATCTCTATAGAATATCTTACACGTGAAATACACTCTCTAACCAGCCGCGGACAATATAATCGTACAATGCAGACCACACGCGTACATTCGCTTGTGCGACGTAGGTTCTATCGATGTCTACGGCGACACATCGTACTTCATCTGAATACCCATCGCCAACAGCTCAACGTCCAGATACCTATATCACACGTTAGCCATAACACTCGCATTTAAACTTCCAAAATAGCAAGATGAAATCGTAAAGAGGTGTAAGAGGGTTAGGATACTACTCACTTTAGCACGTACGGAATCACAACCACCGTCGTGTCATCGCCGCCCAGATATCGATTCCCCAGCCCATCCTCCCAATACCCCTTCGCCCCAACATCGAACTCCGTCGCCCGCACAGCACACCGCCGACACCGCACCTCCGCCCGCCGCTCCGCCGTCACGATTGGTGTCGTCGACAGAAAACTGCCGCAGGACCGACACACCCACGTCTGATGGTAATCGCTGCAATTCAGCAACCGGTCCTGCACCAGGAACGCGGTCCCGTGCGCCAGCAGCGAGTCCCGCTCCATCTCACCGATACGCAGCCCGCCCATCCGCTTCCGTCCCTTGACCGGCTGCCGCGTCCGTGAGTCCACCGGCCCGGTCGACCGCACCTGGTACTTGTCGTTCACCATGTGTCGCAGCCGCTGGTAATACACCACGCCCAGATATATGTCCGCGTGGAATTCCTGTCCCGTGATCCCACTGTACATTGGCTCGTTGCCGTAATAATTGTACCCCGCCGCGCGCAGCTGGTGGCCGAAATAGTCGACGGCGGTATTGTGCTCATTAAACTTGAAGGGCGTGCAGTCCTGCGCGAAGCCGTGCAGCGCGCCAGCTTTGCCCGCCATGCTCTCGACAAACATGCCGATGGTCATACGAGAAGGGAAAGCGTGCGGGTTGATGATGACGTCCGGTTGTATGCCGGACTCCGAGAAGGGCATGTCGACGGCCGGCCACTTTTGCGAGCAGACGCCCTTCTGCCCGTGTCTCGAGGAGAACTTGTCGCCGATGACAGGCGACCGCGTGATCCGGAACTTGACGCTGATCGCCTGGCAGATTGTGTCGCCGACGTCGTTGCCGAGCACCCGTACTTCCTCGATGTACGCGTCTTCCGAGCTTTTGTATTTGAAGAAAAAGGTCTCGCCCGTGCCCATGTTATGGTAGACGGCAATGGGATCGCCCTCAACGACCTTCTGTCCGACCATCGGGAGGCCGTCTGTGTCATCGATCGTGCCGCTGTATTTGTCCCGCATAGCCTTGAACTTGGCCAGAGTCTGCTGGTCGGCACCTATTGGCGCCCAGCCGTAGCCGAACGCCAGCTGCGGGACCTTGGACTTCGATTTCTCCCCGAGGTCGTATTTCTCCGTCTTGTAGACGGTACCGTATCCGAATCCGCGCTCGTGCGCCGACTTGTTGATAATCATGGCGTCGTCCATGTCGTAGCCGGTGTATGCGATGACGGCAACGACGGCGTTCATCCCGTTGGGGAAGTTGTCCAGGCCGTAGGTATTGTACAGAGGCGCCCTGACGACCGGTGACTGGCCCGTCTGCAGTCTGTACATCTTGTTGTCCGTTCGATGTCGTATCGCGGTTCCCGGTGTGCCCATCGTCTGTTTACCCATCTGGCACTGGTACATGTTTCTGGGACTCTGGTTGAAGTCGGAGAAGGGCGTCATGTTGGCGACGATGGAGAGGATGTTCGTTGGGTCGAATTCAACGTGCGTGTCGCCAGACTTGATCTCCGGGTCCGTCACAGCGATATTGAGGAACGGCTGCTCGAAGGGGCCGACAAAGTCCTCCTTGTCCAGTGGGATGTACTTGACCGGTCGGATCATGCGGGCCTCCTGCGAGAAGAGATATACACCCGGATACTGCCCGGAATTCGACACGGGCACGTACCCGATCTCCAGGTCCTTGGGGACATTGTGCGTACCCTCAACCTTGTAGAACCGTAGACAGTCAGCGACCCGGCGAGCGTCCCTCGGCGAACACCAGCCCAGTATCTTCCCGTCAAGTTGGACGGCCAGAGTGGCGTCCGCGGGTACCGGCAATATCTTGGCCGAATGGACTCCCAGTGTCAACACCAGCGGTCCGATGTGGCTGCAGTCCAACGTCGTCGTCGCAACTTTGCATTTGTGCGCCAGATGGTTTAGCAAACCGCAGGGAGAGCCGTCAGGCGTGTGAACCGGACACAGGAACCCCCAACTCTCCGGCAGCAGCTTTCTGACCGTCGTAGTCTTCAATTGCGCGAAGAAGCTACCTCTATGCACCATCCTGAAATGACTGATATACCGGTAAAAGTTCAACTTCTCCGCAACAACCGTGAATCCCGTCGTCTGCTGCAAGTCCAGCCCGCTGGGACTCGACAGATTCCCCGTACTAAGGAAATAATGCAGCGACTCGCCGATCCGCTCGTTGACCTTGGCCAGCATTTTACGCATGTACTGCGGCGAGTTGAACTCCACCTTCGCCCCACCCATGAGATCCGACCGGATCTGTGACCGGATGTTGAACAGATACTCCTCAATCTTCTCCTTCAGGATCTGCGCGTACAGGAACCCGCCGAGCAGGATCTCCTGGTGCTGCGCCGCGTCGACATTGTCCGCCGCGCAGGTGCCCGCCACCAGCGAGTACAGCTTCTTGATCATGAACAGCAGCTGCCGAAACTTATCCCCGTCGTCCTGAAGATGTACCAGCACGATCTTGCGCAGGAACAACTTGCCGACCTCCACATCCGATACATCGGGGCTGACCTGCATCACGATCCGGAACTTGTCGCCCAGATACGCCAGCGTCTCGTGCCGCGAGTAGAGACCGTACGTCTTGTATGTCCGCAACAGCAGCTCCATCCGGTCCGTCAAAAAGGTATCCTCCCGCTGATCGAGCCCGACGATGCCCTCAAAGATCTCCCGGTCGTTCGTGTCCACGAGCGCCTTGAGTATCATCATGACGGGGACGAGATACTCGCGTTTCCGCCAAGAGAAGCGGAAGGTGATGTTGCCGTCGGTGAGGTAGTGTATCACGTTTGTCATCGACGACTGGTCCGGCCGCACGGACCGAATCTGGACACCCATGTTTGTGTACGAGGGCCCGCGCTTCGCATATGACGACCGCACGACGGCCATGGCGTAGTTGCGGCGGTTGACGATGAGCATGCGGATGAGCTTTTCGTTACCGCTGACGATAAAGTAGCCGCCGAGCTCTTCGGACTCTTCCTTGTGCTCGACGAGGTCTTTTGGCGACATGCCCTCCAGGTGGCATCGGTTGCCCATGACCATCAGCGGGAGGAGACCGCAGTCTCGGTATTCCTTCTGCCATTCGCCATTGTTGACTTTATAGTGGAGCTCGAGTTGCAGCTGGCCGCGGTAGGAGACGTGTCGTTCCCGGCACTGGAGTGTAGCGATGTGAGTGTTAGCGTGATTGGAGATAGCGGTGGTGGTGTAGTAGCGGCGGCCGTACCTCTGCCGGGTATATCTCTCTCTTCATGGCGGTCTTGTCTCGTGAGCTCAGCATCGACTTGCCAAGGTAGTAATTCGCAATCCTGACTATAGTCACCCGGTCAGAATGGTTCCTCGAATGCAAGACCGTAGGTAGGATCTGAATCGCCAGAGATTGGGCATACTCGTCAGCTTGTTCCCGTAGCCGTTCTCTTCGTTGCCGTCCAGCTTGTCGAAGACGGTCTTCTCGCCAATGTCCTGAATCGCCTGGTGCATGCACCCCCCTTCTCTGAATACAGCGTTCCATGAGTCGACATGCGGCCTTATAGCGTCCTGCAGGGCCGGGAAGGCGGTTTTATCGGCTGGTGGGTTGCGAAATCGCTTTTCGCGGTTGATGGTATCGAAGACGGCCTGGCCCGCCGACGAGCGGGAGACGACCGACTTCTTCGTCGACGGCATTGTGGTGCGTAAACACGCAGGGTGGATAAGGCCGTTTGCGCGATCGTGAACGCTACAGCTGCACGAGCATCGGTTGCGCGTGGGTGCTGGAAACGTGGAATTGAAGGTGGAACGGTCGAGGATGTCGAGGAGCTGCAGGGAAGCGTTCCGCCAAATAATTTTTCTGTGCATCGAGTAGCGGCGGACGCCAAGACTTCGGCTCTTCACGCCAAACGAACAGGCACGGGCTCGCTTCTTTCTCCCTTCCACCGCCTGAGCGAATATCTCGTCCGGAGCTCGACGACGACTACCACGATCACCTCGTGCCAGACATCACTCACCCGCTCGACGATGGCTGCAAGACTGCTTCTGAAGCCGGGAGCTGCGGTGCGTTACTATCTGGATTCCCCCGATATACCGTGCGAGGCACAATGCTGATATGGCTTCACAGGCTCTCGGTGCGGCGTCCCTCGCCGGGTTCGCCACGATATCAACCGTCCTCGCCGAAGAGCCGGTACGTTCATTCCGATATCATACTCTCCAGAGCTTCAATTGGTCATTGTATGGATCTAACACTGCCGAACCTTCCAGATAAACATCAACAAGAAGTCCATCTACGACGACTACCCGCCACCGACACCCCACCGACACAACCTCGCCCTCCCCGCCCCCGACTCCTCCTCCTCAACCGACACCACCCCAGCCCCTCACCACCGCGCGACGCCCACGGAGCGTCTGGCGACAGAAATCGGCACCGGCCGGCGGGCCCTCTACACGCAAGTCGTAAAGGTGCAACGCTCCCTCGACGACCTCTTCGACCGCTACCTGCACATCGAACACACCGTCACAACGACAATCGCAGACATCGCCCCCTCCCAGCGGTCCGGCGAGACCGTCATCCCCGGCGTGCTGTTCGTCGCCATCTCCGCGATGGCCGGCAGCGTGCTGGCGCGGCGGCGGATGTTCCCGCTCCGCGTGCTGGCGCCGGTGGTCACGGGTGTTGCGGCGTCGTGGTACTTTTTGCCGGAGACGACACGCAACGTGGCCGATCTGGCGTGGCGGTGGGAGCAGAAGGTGCCGGCGGTGGCGGAGGCGCATCTGGCGACCCGGCGCGGCGTGGAGGATGGGTGGAGCGCGGCGACGGGGACGTATCGGCAGGCGAGGGAGACGGTTGAGGAGTCGACGGCGAAGGCGCGGCGGACGATCGAAGGGTGGGTCCGGAATAGCAAGTAGCTGCACATACCTGCATCGAGGGCTTGTCGTTGCATCCTCTTTACCATTCGTGTAGCATATGTGTAGATTCTAGAGGTTGGTGGGAGCATGTATGTACATATTTGGAAAATTAATCTGCATGTATCAATCGCATCTACGACACTCCACAAGGTCATCATCCAACGCATCATAAGAAGTGAGCTGGGACGATTAAAGGTGGCTGTACGCTTGTGCATCTATGGGATCCATGGTAAATCCGCTAATATGGATATATGACATCAAAGTATCAAATTTGCAACCTATCGCAATGCAAGAACAGCAAAACCCGGTAAGAAGCAAACCAATATATTTATAACAAAGAGGTAACAAATGAAATGATCACAAGTACACCGGAAACCCAACCTCTAGACGCCAACCAAAGCAGTTTACAAGATGCATGATATATATGACGTCACACCAAACTGCCGTGTACCGTACGTCGTACGTCCGTACGTTTCTTGGTTTTTGTTTTAGCGATACGTCCGCTCGACAACAACGGGCACACTCTCCCGCCGCGACGACACATACGATGCCCTCGGCGTAGCATAGACAACGCTACTCTTCGAGTGCGAATGGACGGAGCCGTTGCGGTGGTGGGCAGAATCCGAGCGATGTCGGTGAGTGGAGTGGTGGCGATGGCGACTGTCGTAGCTTGAGCGCGGACGCTCGACGATGACGGTTTCATGGCGGGGAGCTGTGACTGGAGGGACGTAGGAGACGCGGCGGGCGACGGGGTACTCGAAGCGGCGCTCGGTTGGGCTTCTGCAGTATTCGTTAGCGGGAGATATTGTCGTGATATCAAATCTCTGACTGCAGACTGGCACTTACATCAGGCACATTTTGAGGGTCGAGAATTAATTCAGCACAGCAGCAGACGAGGATCTTGTAATTAATTTGATATTGCTGATTGTAGTATAATAGTAAATGAAGCGAGGGCCGTTATGTGTAGGGCTTTGGTAATGGTGTAACGTATAACAGCACAAGGTATCGCGAATATATTCAAATACAAGGTTGATGCAAGTTCGATTAGATTGCAATCGTCGTATCGGCTTTTATATGATATCTTGAATGTTCAAGCTGGAGGAGTATGATTTATACTTGAAGGGAAGATCTTGTTTGAATGCATCCCGATTCGACGGCTGCTGTATTTATAGCCCGGGATGCCATCATATCATGTCGCCAGCCGCCCGGCTGGGTGGCAATCTTCAAACCCCGTCATTCAATTGTATCGATGGCTAACTAGCGGTTACCTCATCACCGATCCTGCCGCTGCGACAAACGTTGCAAACGAACACGGAACAGTCATGGCCATGCTCGCCTTATCCGATATACTTATTATAGCTGACCCGGAGCCCTTGGTATTATACGCGGAGGCACTCTCCCGTCTACTGACCGATATGGCGGAGATGGCATGCTCGTCGCCAGATCCTACTGGTCCGATGACACCGGTCGCCGCCTCGGATCCTCTCGCCTTGCGGCAACGCATGCATCGCATGAAATTCACAGCGCGAGCTGTCTGAAGGAGAGTGAATTTTCAGGGAGCCTTGTATTCCACTTCGATCCTTCGGGCTGACGATATGATGCCATCGGGCTGTTACGTAGGTGTTTTGGCTACGTGTATACGTCTTCGCCTTGGAATATTGGTAAGCCGCATAAGTACTGGGCGGCGGGACTGAGGCGAGTGCCTGCCCAATGAGCCATATGACCAACGTTAACACATGGCCATGGTGTGAGGCCGCGACCGGGAATCAAATCGTAAAGTAAAGTCTCTACCAGGTGGCTCTGCGAGATCTTGGGATCCGGGGAATCAGCAAGGTTCGGTAGCATCCGTATGCATCGGTACCAATATCGCAGGCCAAGCGACTAGAGCATTCGAACGGTTACCAAGTCCCCACTCGGTACAAGCTGGAGCTCGTGCGCTCTCCTCCATCCGATCTATCGACAGTTATCTGCACTATGATGCGACGAAACCTAAACCCAGGGAAACAGGTTTTCCACGCCGTCGTTGTCGCTCGGCGCATTCCCATCTGTCAGACCCTGTCCGTCTGTCCGTTGGAGGGAGATTGGAAATGATGCAACCGTGCAGCGACCCCCAGCAGCTTTGGCTTCGATCGAGCAAGCGGATCTCGCGAAGCACGGATTGGTGGACCAGGCCATGCCATGCCATGCCACGACTCGCAATGGCAGCAAGACGGAAAGTGAACGAGATGAGGACGGGGATGCCAATCACTGAGAGCTTTCTCTTCGATGGGCACACTTTAATTACCGCGTGGCAGCCTACCGCTTTCTTGATACATGCTGCAGATTGTGCCGGAGCGCCATTCCCTTTCCTTTGTCTGGGGATTCGCCTTCTGGTCAGCCACTTTATCCGGACCGCTCGCGGTAAAATTCTCCTCTACGTATATCGTAAACGGCCATCCTAATCGATGCATTTCCTTATAATCAATCAGCCAGCCGAGCTGCCTGGAATGCCCAGTACCGAGAGACAGACAGCTCGCATGGCAAATTTCACAGGTCGACCTTAATTCTAGCGGCTTCTCGCCTCCCTCTTCAGCGACAATTGCAAACGAGCTCAGTCGACCGATAAGTGAAGGGACATGTTCAAACGAGAAAAATAAAATTTATCTGTCTCTGGGCCCCTTTGCAATCTTGCCGTTTGCGACCGAACCCCGTACCAGAATAGAAACAATTGCGGGAAAACGCACTTCCCTTACTTCCCTCACTTACCACCTCACTTACCTTTCTTTGACCGCGCGATATGAGGTCTGGGTGCAATAGATTAATATTATTGCGCTTGCACAGCCTCGTCCCTCGGCGCCCTGATGTGGGATCTCCGAGCACACGTGGGGAGAACGAAATGCGTAAGCCCCGCCCGCCAAGGTTATAGGAGAACGGCAACGGGGTGGCCTGGGTTCCTTCCTCCTCCTGCGCATGCCTGCTTCCCCTCTAAACTGCGGGCGGAAGCTTCGCAGTTTCACCTTCTACCGCCGGACGGTTACGTTCACGTTCACGTTAGTTCGCTTTCTATACGAACCGTGGGCGCATTTTGGACGCATTTTTGTACTTTCTCGTGGCATCCTCCAGGCAGGGAAGAGGGGAAGGAAAAGGAAAGAAGGAAGGACTGCGAAGGTTCTTCGACGGAAGGAGGGATCGATTTCGAACAATGCATTGTGATTGTACAATAATTTGAACGTTACTGCTCGAGTGGGTTGGAGTGGGTATTCTGCCATTGAAACAGAAACGCCATGTGCCGTTTTTTTAGTTTGGATCTTTTCAGTTTTTGGTTTTTTTTTTAGAGTTCTTCTCCCTCGAACGACCTACCGTCTACGAAGGTGCATTTGGCGCAAACGTGTCTGCAGAGACGCCTCTGGTGAGCCCGCCAATGGCCTCCCTGCAGCACTGCACAGGCGCCCGAGTAGACCGGTATTTCTTGCTGTCTGTCTGTCCTGTCTGTCTGCAGGCTGCAGAGTGGGCAAGCACGCGTGCATGCGTGCATCGCGGCCAGCCAATGGGGCCTCAGCGCGGATGTCTGGGTGCGCATGTCTGCCTGACGTCTTCCGTTTCACGTTTCGCACAGCATTCCAAAGCTGATAACAGAGATAAACGGCACATGGCCGCATTCCTTGGGGATTAAAATAAAATAGGATAGAAAACGGCCCGTTGAATGTCGTGAACTGAGCGGCGCTCGCACGATCGAATGGCAGAGTCTGCGGCCAGGCGAGCGTGATAGACAAGACATGCGATCATGAGTCGTGTGTGAACGCCAGCAGAGGTGGTTACTTCACTCCGTGCTAGCGATGACTGAACTGGCGATTGTCTAGAAGACTGCCCGAAACGTGCACAGGCGGGTCGCAGCCTCCTCCACCGCCTGCATGTGGGCGAGCCCTGTTCCTGTTCCTGCGTCGGCCGTGTCTCACCGTCTCGCTCGGCCTGCGCACAGCAGTCTAGTTTGTCAGTTCATTCGCCCGTTCGATCGGGCGGTCGAGTGGTTGGACGGGGCGCCCAGCCATTGCCGTGGCCGGGGGCAGGGGACGTTACGTTGGCTGAGGGGAAGTAAATGGTGGAGTGGAGGGAGGAAAAGGTTAAGGGGCTGGCCTGCCTCCCTCCCATCAGATATTAATAAACCGCCTCCACCACTTCCTGAGACGCCGTCTGGTGCCCGGCCCTTCGTGCTCTCTTCTTTCCTGCCTGCCGCCCTGCGTTTTGATTCTCCGTCACTCTTTCGACCCGACGCTCGTTTCGCATCTTCGCCCTGACTATTCACATCCTTCCGCTTCAAAGTATACTCCAGTACAGCAGCCGGTGTACGTACTCTCGTCGAGTTTATGACCGACTAGCGACGGTCCTTTTGCACGCGAGCGAGAGCTGGGCTTTCCGCCGCCACTTTGCACCGAATTCCAACACCTCCAACGCAGACACATCGATATATATCATTCGCATCGACAGAATACACTTTCCGACGTCGACGTAGACACGACCAACGGAGACACGACGACGACGATTACAATGGCACCCGGGAGCGAGTTGTCATTGAGCCCGCACTGGCGGAGAGGCGTCCAGGAGGACATTGCCAGCATCCCGGAAACACTCAAATCATGGGACAGGTTCGCCTCCATTCCGATCTACACAACTACATGTACACAGAACACGCGCTAATGGTGATTGTACAGCTGCATGGCGAAGGAATGGTGCAAGTACCCCGTCATCGCCGCCTGCGTCGTCGGCGGCCTCGTCCTCATCTCCATGACCTGGTGCTGCTACCGCTGCTGCTGCCGCCGCCGCCGCAAGGCCAAGCGGTCGAAGAGCACTTTCTTCAACGACCCCGTCCCCGCCTACATGACGTCCGGGACGACGCCGACGCCGAACTCCAACGTCGGCAACAACAGCTACAATAGCAACAGCCGCAACAGCATCGACCGTGGGAACACGAACGCTGCGCCGTCGGCTGTGCAGTATGCGTACTTTGAAACGGGGACGACGAACCCGAAGAACAACGACGACCTCCCCGTCATGCCCTCGTGGAACAGCGCGAAGAGCGAAAAGGTCGAGGATACCTCCGTCGAGGTCATCGAGCTGACCGAGGTCGATAACAACGGCCGCCAGCAGCAACCACCGTCGAACAATCATGTGAACAGCAACATGATCTCCGGCCAGACGAACCCGACGCCGAGCGCCACGCCCGCTCCGGTGAACCGTCCACCGCTCGCCGCGGACCCGTCTCAATACCACTCGCAGCCGCATCGCCAGAACTTCCCACCGCCATCGAACAACATGGGCATGAACAACGGTATGCATAACGGCATGAACAACGGCACGAACCCCTTCGGCCCGCAGCGCCTTAACAGCCCCTTCGCGCCGAACAACAGACTACCCATGGCCGCGGCCCCGCCAACCCGCACGCAGTCACCCTACCCGGAGACGAGCAACATGCCAAATAACCACGCCCACGCCCATGCCCATGCCCATGCCCACAACGGCGGGGCGCCGACGCTCGACCTCGACTTCGACTTCAGCCCGCATATCAACGCGAACAACCAAGGCCCCTACGCAAACGCCGACATCTACCCGCCAGAACCAGCCTACCAACCACCACAATTCTCCGGCACCACAGCTCCAACCACAGCCCCGCCGCCGCCGCAGCAGCAGCTGCAGCAGCCGCAGTTCACAGGCACCACATCCGTGACGCCCGCTCCGGCAGGATACGCAGAGGCATACAGCAGCCCTCCGCGACAGCAGACCATTGCGCACACACCCACCGTCACGAACGCCAATATCGCCCACAATGGCTTCATGGCGCAGATGGACGACGATTTCGGCCACTCGCCCGTGCATCTCACGCAGCCAGGCGGCGGCGGCACCGCCAACCCGGTCCCCGTGTTCGATCCCAACGCCTTTGATCACGGCGGGTACGGAGGGTACGGCAACAACCAGGCGAGCGCGCATGTTGCCGACGGGTTCCACGGCCACGGCCACGATGCCGGGTACCAGCGGCCGATGAACGGGAACAATGGCTTCAACGCCCAGCAGCCGCCGCAAGCGTGGTCTGCTTTTTAAATTCGAAATCAAAATGTCACATTCTTTTATTCATCTAGTCATTCATTCATGATAAGATATCATATCACTGTTCGCACGGCGGCGCTTTTATCCTGCACGGTTGATACGGTGTACCGGACTCTCACAGTCGTTATCTTTCGGGATTTTGCATTTGATCTATATAACTAAGTAGTATCGTATCGCACCGCTTGGACTGAGACGTTCCTTCCCTCCTTACTTGCATTTTTCAAGTACTCATCCATTCTTTCTTCTTTTCTTTCTCTTCATTTTCGGACATTCAGTCTTTCTTTTTATATCATTCCTTGATGTTTTGATATCATCACGACGAAACGATACCCATTCCTTTATACACTATCCTTGCATTTTGCTACGGATGCTTTTCTCTCGGGATTTTTTCCATCTCTTTTATCTATCTATCTACCTGTCATCTGCATATTTCATATCTTTCTTCTTCTTCATCTTCTTGGTTTGCTTTACTATTTATTGGTAATTTCGGCATTTCATGTACGTACGCTAGCTAGATAGAGGACCTACAGCTCGAATTCAGGAGATTGATTCATCATCAAGCAAATATTCACCTAGTGCACAAAATGTATACCAGCGCATCGTGAAACGTTTAAACGGGCATTATTATAATATGATAGTGGGGGTTCGGTGATTGGATGTTATAATAACGTTATGGCATCTAAATTCGGTCTCAAGGTGACCCCGCTGTCCAATCAACGGGGCCATGCGTGTTACACCAACATTCTCAGAAGCTGTACAGCAGGTAGTATAATGTGATATCGATTCGGACGTAAGTTATCTTGAAAATCTTGTGCTACGAAGGGCCCGCGCGCAGTCTCCTTGATACAGATATCGGCGCCCCGCGTAAGAAGACATGTCCCATGACGTCAACAATTTATCCCACGACAAGCATCAAAGCCATTACAGAACATTATCAACGCTTATTAACGAAACGTGGAAATTATGAAACGCAAGTCACAGCGCGATATTTTATTTTATTATCATAAGTAAGAAGGAAAAAAAAACAAAAGTCGAAACGTCAATGAGGAAACGACGTTATTCATCATACATGCATAATAAAACAGCCAGCCAGCCCGTACGTAACTCCACAAAACGCCGCACACCTGCAAGAAAGAAAAAACCCACAAACTAATAAAAGATAAAAAACTACAAGCGGAAGCTCGAAAATGCCAGACGTCCACCCCGATTTCAGTAATAATACCAGGTGACAGCGTCTCTACACCTTCGACACGTGCGCCGGCGGCGGGCTCATAACGGGCGGATTATATGGCGAGTTCTCCCCGCGATATCCACCCATTTCATACTGTCCCGGCCCCTGCTGCTGCGGCGCAACGTTGTAATACTCAGCATTGCTGCCGGCGGGAGTATACTGTGGCGGACCGCCCTGCGTTTGCGCAGCGTACGTTTGACCACCGTACTGCGGTCCCGATTGGCCGCCGATGTTGTGGACGTCGTAGGCGGGCGGCGGGGCGGCCCAGGCGGTGCCGTAGTAGGGTGCTAGTCCGCGGGTGCGGCGGCGGCGGGCGGAGAGGCAGGCGCAGCTTAGTATCAGGATTAACGCGATGACTGCACGGATACTGTTAGTATATGATTTGTGGTGGAGGGTAATGGGAAAGTATGTAAGTACCTAGGATGACGCCGAGGACGACCCAGCGCTGCCAGCTGTACCAGGAGGAGTAGTAGCAGTAGCCGCTGCTGTTGCAACTGTTGAAGTAGTGGTGTTAGTAGGTTCTTTGAGGTTTGTAGTATCTGGTAGGGCTGGAGTGGAACGTACTAGTAAGCTCGCTCGACGAGCGATCTAACGAGGACAGCCATCGTGATTGGTCGGTTGACTGTTTGATCGATTGACGGAATGATATGGATCAGAAGATAAGATGGTACTTGGTGGATGTACCTTGCGACGAGTGAGATGTGGTGAGTTCGAAAGAATACAGATCGGAAGGATGCGATGAGAGGTTTATCTTGGAGTGATGTAGCCAGAGAGAACAGTGGCGAGCAGGATTAAGGTTGATTGATATAGAATAATGGCCGTCGAGAAAGAATCAGCGTTGCCGTCGGCTACAAAGCCCGGCCGATTATTTGAGTTTGGCCGATGCACCGCCCCGGACAGGCAGGCAGGCAGACAAAAACCCTCAGCGGATGAAGAGAACGGCCTCTCGTGATCCCGGTACCACCACCGTGCTTAGCAAAGCAGAGGAAGTCCAGACGACGCCGGTCGGGGGAAAGCAAATTGCGACGTGGAGTTAAGATGGCGTTCTGCTGTCAAGGTGGACGTCTGTGGCTGGGCCGGGAAGAAGCGGGTGGAACTTGAATTCGAACGGTGGAGAATGCCTGCCAAGCCGCTGCGCTCACGATGATGTCAACCGTCAACTGTCAACGGCCCTTGATCTCGCCCTCAAATCTCCAATAGCAAGCAATACAAGCTGTCGATAGTGTCTGTTCTATGGATGGTTCCAGCCGGCGAATGGAGTGTATACGGCGAAAGAGGAGGACCGACCGCCTGCGAATGCGGAGACACACCGCTATATACCGGCCGCGAGATCACATTCGACACGAGTAATGCCAGCGCAGCATAAATTAACATACATGCCAGTCGACCGGATGCCTCATGCCGGCCGTTCGCATGCCCAGCGGGGCGGAGCACGATCAGACCAAATACTTCAACCCCGACAGACAGACAGACAGACAGAGGCATGTCTCCTGCGGAAACCCACATGCTACAGACCTACCGCCAGGCAGGCAGGCATCGCTCGCAAAAAAAGTTACTGCTGTGTGGCGGATCCCTGTCGTGCCGATGCACGCGATGACGACGACGCCGCCGGAGCTAGAAGCGACCAGACCGCTTGGCCGGCCCAATCCGTGCAAACGCTCTGCATGTAGGTACGTGTGCTGGGAAGTGGGCTCTGGGGTCTTCTCGGCTGGTCGGGAGGTAGGCGTCATGTCACCGGGCGGTGCTGAGACGCACGAGTCTGCAACGGCTTCCAAACTGGCGTGCTGCGTAGGATTGAGGAGCCGTGTCCGTTTGCCGTTGACTCGACTCCAGCCTGTTGAATCTATCTTGCGGATCTAAGATGTCTATTGCACCGATCCCGCTGTCGTAGGCGTTTAGTCTACGATTTAACAAGACAAGGCATACATTAACTAAGTAATTTATGATAGATCCCATCTCAGAATCTTTCTCGCCTGCGATGGAGCTAACTTGCTAAATGCCACTAGCTCGATGCACAAGGATAACGTAATTATGTAATCACTTTGTGACAAAATCTACGACTGGCTGGCCCTATTCGCCCTCGACGAGTCCAGTGTCACTCCCACACTCTGACGATCTGAAATATACAAATTCCGCATAGTAATTGTATAGTACGGTCGCACGGTATCTGCAGGTGATTTGGCTGTTGCCATTTAGGTTACAAGACAACGTTACCAGCTGAGCCACGGTGAGCAGAATGGCAGTACCAATTGCCATTGCACAGCCTGGGGCGAACACGAAGTACCCAGGATTGTAATATACCGACGTCGATTCTACGTCGCTTCTGTTACACTGTAATTGTACCTGCCCGATTTGAGGCTGGTTATGTGCAGCACTTGCTATACACCCTTGCGTATCACCATCATTGCCAAGGATTGGCCAATTAGCATACGGTATGGAATTCCATCTTCGCGCAGAATTAATTCTAGCCCTTTCCTTTGACTGTGTTAGGAAATTATATTGTGAGAGTATTCCACTTTGGGACCTGTAAATAAGCAGTGCGAATGAAATATTCGGTGTCGCCTCCCGTCAACATCTCGAGATCTTGCACGTTCAAACCAGTCCTTATTATAGGTGGCCCAATATCGATATGATATATAAGAAAAGAAAGGAATATCAGCATAGTCAACGTAGTGAATGCAAGAGACGGAATTAATCGAATAGCAATGAGCCGTAACGTACGGCGCCGTCGGCGTCCCGCCATGGCCATGCTAGTTGAAAAATGCTCGCTGTGTTGTCACCAGCTGGGCCGGCCGTTTTCTGACCTCAAATTCATATCCAATAAGGTCTCTCGTTTAACCCACGAGATCCTCACCCCGCGCTCGAAACAAAAGCCAAATTGACAAAAAGAAACGACACCTGTGAGATTTCAACTCACGCACCCGAGATACCAGCTTGGCAGACTGGCGCGTCATATATATATATATATACAATCCGCCAAAGTGCCTAGGTCAGAGTATCGGTTGTGCGACTGTTAGAATACATAACACCTCTGACTAATTCTCCCGACGTGCACGACAGCGCTACTGCGCCAACAGCATGGTATAGGGCGATTTCGTCAGTAAGATCATACATCTCACTACATATTCCTAAGAGATGGCTTCCATGAATATGCGTATGTGCCTACACGATCGATCGAGTGTCCCTGGCATTACAATAACTCCTGATACGCCTACTTCAGGCTTGATCACTATGGACGGCGTCTGGCTTGCGAGACAAGGGGCGTCCAAAACTAGGCAATTGTTATCGGTAAGTAAGGGGTCAAGTTAATATCATTTCGATATCTTTATATACTTGAATATTCAACGTAAAAGTACGAGCATTCGTCATATATGGGTAGTATACATGAGTATCGCACACAGTATTGTCCATCTCAGAATCGAAACCAGTCCAGTCATGACACTGACACAGGTGCTTAACGCACCAATCGCAGCGCTATCATAGCTACAGCCGCGGACGCTTTTACTCTGCCCTGTCTTTAAAATCGTCGGAACCGTCTATCAGCCGGCGCAGGTGCTTCCTGTTCCCTCTTCTGCTCAGCTTCCCGCTTGGCAGCATTCACATTCGCAGGATTCTCCCCCCTCATCAAGAGACCGCGGCGAGCCAACTTGGCGGACTCGTTAGCAAGGATGACCGACCCGTCGGTGGTGGGATTCGAAGTGCTTTGCCAGTCGTAATATACGATGCCCGCAGGCGCGGTGCCCTGCCATTGTCCGGCGCCCTTATACGGCGCGCTCGGCGTGTTGATACGCACCCAGAAGTCGGGGCCGCTGGTTATGGTGCCGCCGTTCTTGATCGAGACTGTGAAGGAGATGAAGACGCCGTAGATGCTGGCTGTGGTGGTGCTGAGAACGACAGATTGGCCTGGGCCGACGGTGGTGCCTGAGAAGTTAAGTCCTGCGGGCAACGGGAGCGGAGCGTACGCTGTGATTTTGGTGAGGGTGACGTTGGAGGTATTGTTGTAGAATGTGATGGAGACTTGCACGGAAATATCATGTTAGCCTTCGAAGCTTCGTACAATTGTACAATTGCCGTCTGGAATTCAATGTTGACTAGAGTACGTACCCATTTTGTCTGGTTTATAGAGTCAAGCTGCTCGGGTGGGCGGAAATAGATATGGGACTGAATTTCTGTGTCCTGAGAGGGTTTGAAAATGTCGAATTGGCTTTGTAGTAGATTGGATATCGAGCTTATGAGAAAAGACTCCAAGAGAGCCTGCGTCTCGGTCTTATATACTTTTCATTCGGATACTCCAGATACCGTACGGTGAACCTATAACCGGACTCACCCTCGCAACAAGCCGGCCGGTCCCCAATTTCAGGCCTCAGAGCATAAACCCCAATGCTCAGGTAAAGACCAGATGGTGAATTCATGAAGCCTCAAGCGTCGCGTAGGCAATATGGAACCCAGAGAAGTTCGCATCGGATGAAACGGGAGCCCTGTAATCCCTGGTCCATATTCCTTCCAACGGAGAATACCCAGTTGCGCATTTTGTAATTCGAATGAGCAATGGATGCGGCGACCTCTCAACGTCGATTCAACTTGTGCCGAACGAGACGTTCACGCGTTGACCCTGTGTTCGTTGTTCGTGATAGTTGCAGCAAATGTTGTCAACAACCGCGACTTCAAATCAGCTTCTCGGGAGAGGATCCGGATTCCCCGGACAAGGGTAGCAGTCAGCCATTGGATTGGAAAGCTTCTGGCCTTCGTATCCGAATTTTACCTCCTGCAAGCGTCCTGCTTGCCGATATCACAACCCATTTTTCCGGGCCCAAACGAGCCCTTCGGCATGTCAGGCTAAGCTGTTCCAACGCTCGCTCGCCAACCCTAACCGAGAAACCCAACTCCACCAAGGCCGAGACATCTGCGGAGCAGTTTTTCCATCACCACTTCTCGACCCGACTTTGCCACACGCTGGGAGAAAATCCCGCGGTACTGGAACCAGGGTCCCGTGTAAATAATGCAGGAAGCATGAAAATGTGCGTCGAAAAGCGACAGCCCAACGAATCGGATCCTTGCATGTCTGCACGGACGAGCGCGCACGCCGAAAACCTTAAAGATATTCCGATCAGGACATCTCGGCCCTCTGCGGAGCGCTGGGGGATCGGGCCACTCGGTGGCCGTCTGACACAACGTGGGGCCGCTCAACCGCCGATAGGACATTGATATTTGTAAATCTGGAGCTCCCGCTCCCCTGACGATCTCCTGCGGATGTCTTTCGGCTGAAGTGGCACCTCTTGCGGACTCTGAGTAATGCACAATCGACTATTGACATGGGGCTCTGCACGTCGCGTCGAGAAAAACTCGTCCTTGCGTTGCATCCATCCTAGCTCTGGGCTTGCGACGCCCCTCCACGAGCTAATCTTGGCAGAACTAGACTCTGTGATTGGCGTCCCAAAGGTAGCTACAGAATGCTACCGACGGACTTGTCTGCTCTATGCAGGTAGTTATGCCAGAAGCTTGCTAGGCTCCAGACTAGAAGCTGTAGCTGCATGCAGGTGTAATATCCCAGGCTAGAAACACATAATCACGAAAGAAATACTTTACTCCTGTGCTGGCGTGGTTCTCGAATGAAGGAAGCGTCGGCCTGTTATAGATCTATTTGAAGACCATACATACCTCCACATTTATATCTTTATATTTAGTGCTAGATATTTATCCGTCTGCAAGGAAGTCTGTCTCTAAATGCCAAAAGCGCAGAATATCTCGAGACGACAGCCGTAGGCCTGCCATCTTCTAGATCCAAATAGCACGAGTCAGAAGCCTCAAGGACTCCTCTGGGTGAATCCCGCAATGCATCCTGGTATTCCACTGCAAGGTTAAATTCGAATGAAGCAGACAACGAAGCATGCATCAGCCACAAATGTGATATCTCGATCAGAATAGGGGAGCCAGCTGACCTTTCTTTCGCAATCATACCCAACTGCCGCTCGTATCCATTGCACGTCAATGTGGTCGTATTTCACAGTCTTCCAATTATGCCAAGTGGAATGAAACTCAACTCGACTCTACCAGATTACCCGATGCCCTTGGACATGAGGCGTTGCTGACAGAAATACGGGGAGCTCGCTCGGCATATCGTCCAGTCTAGTGAATGTTTAAATATGAAGTACGGTGCATGCAGGTATAAGGAGGGCATGAGAGACTGCTTTACCCCTCAAGTGTAGTGAACTCCTATTCATCTGCGTCCGCGCGTTGCCATCAATAATTTCTGAACTCGACTTCACTTCATCGTATTCTCTTCACCAGCTCTACCCCTCCTATCTGTCTCGGTATATACCCACTGGCCCCGGCTAATGAGAGGGACAAAGTCCTGTCGCGTCAGTGCAGTGACCACCCATTTGTGACAATGCAGGGGAGGAACAATGGCATTGTGTTGACGCGACGTTAGGATGTTGTTCTTGTTGCATTTTGTCGAAAATTCCCAAACTTGGTAATTTACTCGCTGTATCTCCAGATTAGGAAACCGCGAATATTTCCTATAGTGGAGTCGTGGAGAATCTGTGAGACGAACCCGTTAGTGGCATGAGCCGACCATTCAATGCTGCAATGTGATATAATATGGGATGAGTAAGTACTCAGCAGACGTCTACCAAACTTACACTTACCGGAACGCCAAGGCATACATACATACCATCGTCAACCGATACGCCTACAGTGCAGTGTATTAGTCTCAATGTACGTGCCCCGGTTTATCTTTGTGTATCTGCGAATTTATCGGCTCGGATCGAATCTCCCCTCTGCGATTTCAGATGGCTTCGGTTACGTAAAATAGTCATTGGGAGGACACCGTGATGCCTACGGATGGTCCGCCGTAGATATTTCAGCTATCCCGTGCCGCGTCAGGCCGCTTTTATGTGCGACGTCGAAGGCACGGGATGACATCGAAGAATAATATTCCCGGCTGTACGCGAAGGTGGTCTCCCAAGCGATAATATGCAGTGCATATGATAACATCGGACTGCATTGCATTGCATTGTCTCACTGCCTACCCCTTCCGTTCTTTTCTACTTTCCTTCCCCCCTCTTCATCGTCTTATCTATCCTATTACCTATACATGTTACATTTCTACAACATCGTGGTGAAAAGTCTTTCTCATGGTAGTATTTCTAGTGTGTCCGTGGTCTGTAACCCCTCGATTCCGATATCTTATTCCGTCTGTATTTCATAGGCAAGTATAAATCGACAGCTTCCTTAGTTCACCCTCTGGCAAGCTTGACTTCATCGGCGGACATGTGGCAGACCCCTTTACGGATGGTGTCATCACCCTTCCGCGACATAGTGCCATCGGGTGGGCACATGCGCTGAGCGATATACCGATCCCAGATGTGCCGGGAACTAGAGCTCAGGCCAGCACAATATTAAAGCGAAACATGCGCGCGCGGAACGGCTAAAAGATCGCGCTTCGGATCCGAACCACATGCAATTAATCCACCCAATCGGACGGCTGGTACCCCGCCGGCCCCGTGACCACACCCGTCTGCGTCGACTTGCCCATTCTGGTTCTCCGTGTCACCTGGTGTTATATTCACGTCGACGTTAAGGTTATAATGTTACATATAATTCTCTCAGCAGCAGAGCAGAGCAGAGCAACTATCTGTCGGCTCACAGTCCATGCCGTCCGGGCGACCTTTCTTGCTTGAAGTCATGACCAGACGCCAGTGCCAATTGAGTAAGTCAACTGCGAAACGTTCGTAGGATAACACCATCATACGGCCAACCGCATTTAGAGCCGTGTGTAGATTTCCGGAAGAATAGTATTATTCGATCAATGTTGTGAGAAAAGACCAAGAGGAAGAAGGACAAAAGGGCAGTTCACGCTATGACGAGGGAAAGAGGAGTTCAGATCGAGGGAAAAAAAACCAATGCGAAAAAAGTAACCCGCCTGATCGGCGTGAAGACCTGAATTCATGAAGAAGGGCTTGAAGAATTCGAATTCAAGGCCAAGATATATCAGTACTTTATTTCCCAAGTACCCCAAGTTATCAGCTGCACAGTATCGGATCCGATACTCTTATGCTAAAGAAAGTCCAAAAATAAAACAAAAAAGAACCGCAATAAAAGAAGAATCCCGCAATTGCTCTCGCCGCCTCCTAATGAAAGAATACCTTCTAAAAAACACAGCAGCAAAACCAAAGCTATAGCGAACATGCCAAAATCGAGTCAAACAAACCAGTAAAGCAAAAATAGTATCGTTAGAAGCAGTGGTGGCGCGTCCTGCGAATCTAAGTTCATAAATGTCGCTTGAAAACAATGGGTGTTTTTTTGTTTCGTTTTGTAGGTTTCCTCCCGTGTTCCTCATTGTAGCGCGCTCGTCGAGGAGTGGGGCAAGTGATATACCGTCGTCGTACCGAGTGAGTCGCAGTAATGTAGCATGGAGCAATGATAGGCCGTCATAGTAAGGACAAGAGGCGAATGAGAGATATAAAAATGGAAGATGAAGATTAAAGCCAAAGAAATATCATGCCAGACGCTGGGGTATAAGGAACCATGATTGAGCCGAATCGAAAAAGCAAGAAAGAAAATTATCGTTGAAAATAATGTTCGTAATTATGTCCTCAAGCGCATAAGTCATTATCAATCGGGGAAGTCGAAGCGGACAAGAGAATCAGGTTGATGTTTTCGAGCCGGTCCCGCGTGAGAATAAAAAAGAAAAAAGGTTGGCGGATATCGAATGAGGGATGAAGTGAAAGAGAAAGAAATCCCGCCAGATGTCAGCTGGTGTTATTTCTTCGCTTTGCTGATAAGCCACTGCAGTACAGCCTCGAGATTTGTTTCCTCTTTCGCACTGATGCTGTAGCATGACACCTCGCGGTGTTTAATCTCTCGGAGATCTAGTTCATCGATGAGATCGTCCACGCCCAGCTTATCGGGGAGGTCGGACTTGTTCCCCAGGACTAGAAGCGGGATTCCCTCCAGAATAGGCTTCAGGAGAAGCGTATGCAGTTCTTCTCGAGCGATAGGCAAAGCGGCGATGTCGGCGGAATCAACGATGAAACTAAATAAGAACATAGCTGTTAGTACCCCAGTGGTGAACATCAGGCTGCTTCAGAAGCGTTACTCACACAATTGCATTGGCGCCACGACAATATCGCTCCCACATGGCTCTAAACCGAGGTTGGCCACCAAGATCCCAGCTATAGAACGAACGAACAAGTTAGATATGATCTGGTTATTTGAGATAAAGTTTCGAGAAGTACCATTTGAGTGTAACATGACCTTTCTGCACCCGCTTCATGTTGAAACCGACAGTAGGAATAGAACTGCACGATCGTATATCAGCTAATTGTGACCATTGATAACGCCAGGTCTGGGACATGCATACTCTGTAGTGAATTCGCCACCCTATATTGTTGAGGACTCTAGTCAGAATATTTGCAGACTGCATCACGTGAACGAGCTGATTGGTGGACACCTACAGATAGGACTCGTAGCAGAGATGTCTTGCCGGCGTTCTGCAGACCAATCATTGTGATGTCCATCTCAGTAGCCCTACGCCACCCCCAGTTAGAACGTTTCCTGTCTTCGCTTATGTCTCTCCTCGACCACTCGGCGCTCATACCAGAACAGGCTAAGCAGCCAATCGTATATCCTTCGGAAGAATCCAGCCATTGTTGTGGAAAGCGCTTCGAAAAACCAAAATACAAGGGAAAAAGAGATGGGTATCGAGAGATCGAACTAGGTTGGGCGCGACCACGGACGTAATTGCCCTCTATCGCGGAAAAGTGTATCCTTTTGTCCAAGTTTATACCAATTGCGTGTAGATGCGATATCGAAATATGTATGGAACTCCAGCGGTGGCGATGAGACCTCTAAGGGGATAGCCTGTTGTGGCACTGGCTTCGGGTAGTGTTGCTATGATCCAGCTGATGGGAATCCGGATAGCTGAAACAGAAGGCGCGCCTTTCAAATCGTTGATCTGAAGCAGGGTATCTGGATGAAGGTTATAAGGAGCTTTATAATAGAAATTTGTCCGGTTAGCATCCGATAGACAGTTTGTCCCGCGGTGCAGGAATGGCCTTAATATTCATAAACCCGGAAAACAAGAAGAGCAGATAAAAAACAAATGGAGAGGAAGCCTCGTGGACCCCGATGGCGAGGTGACACAAAGAGCAATCGAATGACCCTGTCTCCGGTGTATTATTGGCGGCAGGAAGAGCAGCAGCTCCCAGGCGAGAGGCAAAAGAGAAAGAGCAATCCAGGTTCCTGTAAGAAGTATACAGCAAGTGACCGATGCCAGGGGTTCTAGAAGGCCTGCTAATTGTTCTTGTCAAAGGGCACGGAGCAAGCGGGTAGCCGGATGCGCGCCCAGGATTTTATGCGGACCGTGGTCTTGGGAGTTCTGTTGAGACTATGCACGAGAAAGGCTCCACGGTTCCACGCGGTTTGGTATCTCGGAGGATTTGTGTGGGAGTGTCAAAGGAGCCAGGTGGGGATCCAAATCCCGGGAAAGAGCCTCCGGGGAATGCGATTTCTCCTGTGGATCGAGCTGGGTATTCCTGACGATATGTGAATGGGTCTATTGGGACGCGGTGAGCGGGTTTGCGTCTGGAGGGAGTGCGATTTGGAGTTTGGCTCGCAGCCCGAGGAATGTAGATCACCGGCGAGCTTAGCTTAACGGGTCGCCGGAGGAAATGTACGTTATATAACGTCCCGCGGATGCGCCTAGGTAAAAGGTAGAAGACTTTCTGGAAGCTTGGAGTCCAGAGAGCGCCTGGAAGGTCGGGTTTGCGTGTGGACAGTCACGGGGACGAGGACGCCGAAGAGGGAAAGAGGCCGGTCACGCCAATAACGGTCAAGAAACCGGGTATCCTACAACGGAATCCAGGCTGAGGAGGTCGTCCGGACGTGTTGCTGGTCTTTGATCGCGGGTCGACGTGCGTATGGATGTTGGATGTAGGCAGGGAAGTGGATACGTTACGGATATGCAGGCGTGGAGAGCGTAAGCAAAAGCCCGTCCGAAAGTCGTGTTTTTAGGTAAAAGCCAAAGTCAAAAAAAAAAGTTAGGTCGTAGTCCGGAGGCGGCTGTGCTTGTGAGGGCGAGCCAGGACAGAGGGAGACGGCAGACGGCGTGTGTATCGATCGTAAACCTGGTTGGGACTAAAGGACGATGTTGCACGACATGAATGAAACGTCTGGACGGGCGATGGCGATGGCGGGATATCAATGCAGCGTGGATCGATTCGACGAGACGATGCGACTGCTGAGAACGACCTCCGTGAGCGAACAGAGCTGGGAAACGAAGAACTTCGACTTGGAAAGAAAGCAGAGGCCCAATAGCAATGCAGGAGAGAAAATGTGGAGGACCAGCGAGGGCAGTTTCTGGCGAATGAAAGCGCAACAGTAACTGAACAAGGGGGCGGCCAGCCTGCATGCACGACAAACAGGCGAACAAAAGCGACAGGCACAAGGAGGAACTCTAACGAAGCAGGCGATGAGGAGAAAAAACGATACTCGAGGTGAGGTCGAGGATGGAGCAGTTATATCGTGGAAGCACCAGGCGGATCAGTCGGCGCTGCGCGAAAGCAGGCCGCCGTCAGACGGTCTGGATCGAGCCAGGAGACAGCCAGCCCGTGAGGCCACAAGCGCCTCTATAACGCAGGTACGAGAAACCTGGACAAGCAAGCCCCCGGGAGATCATGAATTCAACTGTACCTCTTTCAGCGACGCGTGGACGTCCGAGCCAACCGGGCAAACAGAAGAGATGAAGGGGATTCGAAGACGCGCAGCAGCTGCGACAGGCGAAGCGTGATTTGACAATCTGCGAATGGGACAGAGAACGGACGGCGCTCTCCTGACAGAAAAAGGACTGCAGCTGATTGGCAAGCGCGGCGGAGGGTATAAATTTTTATAGATAATTGGTTTTTTCTTCGTGTGTGCGTGTGCCTTGCTTTCGTGCTTGCCCGAGCCAACCTTGCCGGTGTATATTTTAATCTTTCTGAGGCTTCGGCGCTTTGACCGCGGCCATTCGATTCGCGAGCACTGCGGCGAGCAGCCCTCGCTCTCGCTGGACAATCCCGGGCAGTATTGGTACTGACGGTTCAGGCTCGCGGCCAGGAGCAGCCGGTTCCATATAAACCCGGATGTCAGATCAGGCACAAGAAATGCGGCCTGCGTCTATGATATAATCCTCTCCACAGTCTCTCACCCTCCGCAGCTCTCCGCTTGACCGACTTTTTTCCCCTTTCCCGTCTATCGGTCCCGCTGCAGCCGAACTCGAAATCAAAAGCCTGAAACTCACCTGTTTGTGATGACCGGCCAATGATGGGATTAGGTAAATGTCGCTTGCCCTCGGTGGGAAACGGCTCGACTAGCTGGGAGGCCCGTTGGTTGGGTTTGCCGCGATCAAGCAGGTAGGTATATGACCAATCCTACAGGTATAATACCGAAACTGGTGGTGTGGCGCGCGAATAAAAGAGCAGCAGGATTTCCAGTCCGGCTCGATGCGAGAGAGTGTGCGGGCGTGTGCGTATGTGTGTGTGCGTGTGTGTGCCCAGTAGGTAAGCATATGCCCCGATCAACGACGGGGGATAACGGGACCTGTTTCGTATTCAGGACACTGTGGAGCAACTGGACGAGAAGCAAAAGGAAAAGGAGTAGGATTATAGCTCAAAGTTGAGGAGATGGGTGGTGGTGGTGGAGGTCGTCAACGTCAAGCTCCAGTCCAGTCGAATCGGATGGGGCGCCTATGTCTCGGGGAACGGACAGGCTAGTGACAGTAGCTCGATCGAAGCGTGCTCAAGTGCAAGTGGGAGCTGTCCAGTAGCCGCGCCGGCTTAGCATTCACGGCTCGTTCTCGCCGTGGTGGTAGCGGTGTCAATAGCGGCGATGGTGGTGATGGTGGTGGTGACGGAAGCAGTGAGGCCTGGTGATGTTGATGCAGTTGTCGTCGCAGCCATCGCCGGAGCCGTCGTCATTACGTTGTCGGCGGAGAGTTGTGAGGCGGACGGTAGTTGCGATGGGGGAGGTTATAAAATCGCCCCTCCCCCTCTTCTTCCTCTTCCTCGTCGTCGCTATCGTCGTCTTCTCCTCAAGTTCACGCTGCCTTCGTTCCGACCTTTCAGATATGGAAGATCTGGAAAGACGTAATGGATGGACGGCTTTCGTCGACTACATCACCTCCCTCGGCCTGGCTATAAAAAGGAAAGAAACGAAAAGGCCCACGGCCACATGGGAAACCTCGAACGTCCCTCCGGCGATGACAGGAGCCCAGATGCGATACGATAGGAAGGACGATGCGTCTTTTTCGCATGCTTGCACAACCTTGAGCTAGCCTCCTCCTCTTCCCCATCTGCTCCGGAAGACGGACGAAACTAAACTAACTGCTATTGCTTGCATCAAGGGCACGAGAATCTCGACAAGAAGGAAAGAACGCTGAAATTTCCCGCTCATGATTGATTGTATTACCCTGTTTGCGACCATGCGCCGGGTCCTCCCCAGCTTCTTGCTGCAGGCTGCCAGCCCCCGTCGACCATCAGATTTCGATTCCCAGACACCCATGCCCGCCTGCCTGCGCCCGCCTGCAGTGTGGTGCAGCGCCGTACATCCGCCTATATGTAGGTCATGTACCTTACCTCTCCGTACATCCAGAGCTGCAGACGCAGGTATCATGCACGATAGGGCCGGCCGTGGGGTCCGGTATCGAGCAGCATATTATTATGCACAGCATGGTCCACGGTGGGAAGAAGAAAAGAAAAGAAAGCAGCACAAGCTACGGCTACTCGCAGCTTTTAAACCGCTCCATCAATCAAACCTGCCGATGATGGTTCGACTGAGAAGGTCATGTCGCAGACGTTCCCGACTGTTGAGCAAGGTGCCACAAACGTACGAAAACGGGCCAAAACAGAAAGCGAAAAGAGAAGAGTCATTCGCCGCTGATGCCTTCGACTTCCGCGACCACAAAACGCTCTCACGCGTGGGGTTTCCAACGGCTCTTTCACCGTTTTCTTCCAATACGGCGTATAATTCTGAACCGTCGCCCATAACACACGATGCCGGTGCTATCCACCCATCCACCATCGTCTCACCCGACTCCAACGGAGCGCTCGCCTTTTCTCTGTCGCGGAATCGGGTTTCCGCTGCAAGTCTAGAATGCGAGCATCCGTATCGATCGAATCAACTCACACCAGCCCCACCCCTGTCCTTCCGGCATCAGGTCAAGTGATGTACCAAGCTATTGCCAGGGTTGACACTAGCTCCTGCTCATCCTCGCTCAAGTGTGGGTGTCCTTCATCATCGCTCTGTAAACCTGCAGCAGCGCGAGAACCAGACATTAGCAGGCAGGCCAAAGCTTTTTCCAATTTCTTTACCCGTTCGAGTATCGAGCGTGCGTGATACATACAACAGGCATACAGCATGCATTAGCGAGCGGCGCTAAGGCACCAAGCTCCCATCAAATTTGACGCTCCTACCTCCAAGTGCGAACCCACTTTCTTAGAGTGAGCGACAAAAGTATCCAACTGAACGCAGGTACGTATATACGCGCCCAACAGCGCCAGGGCTGGTGGTCCAATCTGTACCGCTGCCGACTTTGCGTGTACCTGTACCTGTGCAAGCGTGACCATCCATGCGCTCAACAGTTTATGCACGGCCATCCGGGCCTGCGGGTTCCCGATCTCCATTTTCTTCTTGACCTCTTCTCGACCATTCTCCTGTTGTACACCGAGCCATGTGCACCCCGCGTGCCCTGGAAAAGGGCCGTGTATGCGCTCGCCTCTGTACCCTCGAATCATGTGCGATGAAGAAGCGCACAGTGGTTAATTGAATGCACCTACCCAACTTGACACCCCAGCGACTCAACGCTCTGATATCAGTTCCCGAGACTCGCTCTGATATAATGTATCTAAGTACCTATCTTGAGTTAGCCCCTCGCGGGAATATATGGACAGACAAGGGCTAGCCAAGTTGGTTACATCAGCCTATTATAACACGACTTCGGCAATCCCCAGGCCGCCGGTGCATCCAACCGATCGTGCATACCACCGTCGCCTGCCATCGCGAAAAAACCTGAAACTCCCACATATGATCACAATATAATATGTATGAAACGGACCGTCTATACATGCAGCATGGGTCCCGCGCCATGGGATGATATCATGGTCTCATGCACGGCCTTTGAGTATGGCTGGGGTTGCCTGTAAGTTCGAAGGAATGCTGCTTCGCATTTCTTTTTTCTAGCTTAGTTCTCCGCGAAATTTCACTTCGGCGAATTGCCCTCAATTGTCTTGCCGGGTTCACTTCGATTCGAGTTCATGCATGTGCTTGTGTTCTAGAAAAAGCGAATCTTATAAAGGAAAAACAGCCCGATTTAAATCCGTGCTGTGATTGGAAAGTTGTGGAATATCTCGCCGTTGTATAATATCAACATGGATTCAGCTCGGAAATAACTATAGCGGACTAAACAGGATGTATGATTTCTTTTTCCCGGTCACTTTCTTTCTAACGTCGCGAAGAAAACTAATCCACCCGGCACATCAAGAGCCATAAATGCACCTTTTCCCTAAGAGAGACGAAAATTCTTTTCATACATAAAAGAAAGAAAAAATAAACATGAGTAAGAGCTGATTTCCGTTCAATGAAGACCCGCTGCCTCCATACAACGCACCTGGAACGCCTTGCTGCCGATTCGCTACAAGATCATGATATCCGGAAAGGGGAAACTGATAAATCAAGAAAGAAACGCATTAAAGGTGACGGGTGATCAAATGTCAGCCTCGTCTTCTAAAATATCCCCAAACCGAATCTTTCGGGTTTGGAAGGACAAAGTAGGAATAAAGAGAGATCATTCGTTCAAGATTTCGCTGCCTTCCGGAGGGTCTGGTGACATGATCGTGGTGTGAATCTTCCACAACATTTTGCCAACAGCGTCCTTGTTGGCCACAAGCCCGTTCTTGAGCCCTTCAAATCCTTGTCCTGACTGCATCCAGATATGCCGTAACCGCTGCACTGCGTCGTGGTGGCTAGTCTCCTGAAGCTGGCTCCTAAGCATTGGGTCATGGATAAACCACCACAGCGCATCGCGTCGCATCCGTAGTCTGATATCAATGACAAAGTTCTTTGCCAGATACTCGATTCGGTACCACTCAGATGATCTTGCAAGGACAAAGACTTCGTCTTCAGGCGAATTGTCTTCAATTATATCCAACGCGGCGAGCAGAGGCAGTGTCAAATAGAGCGTGCCGACAACTGCTGTCAATCCACGTTGGTTTAGGAGTGTCCGCAAGAAAGTGCTGATACGGCGATGGGGGTTCGCCGTTGGCGTGTCGAACACGAGCTCCATCTCGTGCTCCCCATCAAAGCTAACTTCCGCTGAAAGCTCCGGCTTGCGGTTATAGATGAACCCGATCTTGCCTAGCGTGACCGTCTTGGCTGTCAGTTTGTACTTCTGCACGGTGGTGATAAACCCAATCAGGCGCTCGATCCGATGCAGCCTCTCCGTGATAGCATCGGTAACTACCGATCCAACAGACACAACAAACTTCATGATGAACGTTCCGGAACGTGGATGGAAAGCGACATCCGACTTGGCGGCAGAAAGATCTGCTGAATGAAGCCGTGTCATGGGCGTCTTCATCTTGCCCTCGACTAGCACTGTGATGTTCCCGCTTCTGTCGAGGTCATGCACGCTCACTCGCAAGTTGTTGGCACCCCAGTCTGATTTCGTCAACGCTTTGAAATTGATGTTGAGTGTCGGGATCACTACTGCGGCATTGGCGTTGTTGGTCGGGATCAGACGATGATCGATGCCGTCGGCGTTCAGTTTTCGGGTGTTCGTATAGAGCGTGATGAATGACGCGACCATCTTTTCCAGGTTCTCGAAAAATTGGTAGGTCACCGGTTGGTTTCCTGAAACGGGGAGACGTTGCGCGTCGTTGATTACCCAGCCGCGTGGTATTTCGTTCCTAGAGGCGGGTTAATATGAGGGATCCAATCGACAAATAATGGATGAGACTTACACTTCAACAATCCACCAAAAATCACCAGTGACCCCCAGGGAGACAGCCAGAATCCAGTTGTCCGACCACGACTTTTTACGCAGATACATGATATACATCGTGGCCGACCCAAAGTACTTTTTGAGATCGGTCATCTTTGGATTCAGCATTTTCAGGATTTCCCAGCCCATGCTCCTTGCCCTCGTTTCAATTTCCTCTTGCATAGTCATAAATCTGATTCGGCTAATCGTCTCATGCGCCTTAATCGCCGCCTCAGCGAACTGATTGAGTGTATTCTCACCCCTGATAACCATGTGAGAAGGCCGTTGTAGGGCGAAACGACCGGTGATCGGTTCTACAATAACAGTAAGATCTCTGGAGGGCGTCAGTTGAACCACCAACTTTGACAGCTCCGAGGGGTCTGCTTGTATCTGCAGGTCGAGGTGATTGACACTGAAGATAGGGAGCTGGCTCAAGTTTCTATAAATGTTTTTCAGTATAACGGCTGTATGCCGGGCTATTACGGATTTTAGAAGCGACTCAGCAGATAAATTTTCAACATCCTAATCGCGTCATAAGTTAGAAGTCATTAACAAAGAAGGATTTGTTGCCGGGTCACTTACGAAAACTATATCAGTGGTCTTTGATTCCTTTGCTTCTCTCATCCATCGTAATGATAGCACACTTGGGAGATTTTGATCTGGTATTCCTTTACGGATGCCGACTTCAATCCAATTTTTCGGTCCAGGCTTCCCTAACCAATACTGTACCACCAAGGTCCTCTTGATCATGGTGATGTAGAGGGTGTCTGACCACTTCCCTTGAGCCATCTCGATAAATTGCCGTCGCAGAATAGAGATTTTGTGCGTCATAACGAAATCGTGCAAAAAGTCGTATATGCCGATCAGTCCCTTGTGTTTGAGGATTTCGTTGCCTCTTCCTTCAAGTTCCGCCCGCAATCGATCCATTGGCAGAGTCTTAAGTGCCGGTTTGAACGTTAACCGGAAGTCTATGAAGTAGAGCTGCGCCGAGTGGTCCTCATCTGCTATCGACATATCCAACTCGAATTCGTGGGGCGATGTAAAGGTCACACGGCCGGAATGTATCTCGTATTTGTTGAAGTAGGATGGGGGTATCTCGTGGAGGTTAAATCGGAGGTGGAGGAGGGTGTTGATATTGTTGAAAGTCTTAAGGATATCCTTAGAAGTAAGCGGCTTGGGCGGTACATAATATGAATGCGCAGCTGTGACGGGCGGATCTCCTGTCGATAATATCCTAACAGCAGTCGCCAAGTCTGGATTCGGGAGTTTGGCGTTGAACATGCTCCTCTGGACGTCCATAACCTCCCACACGACTCGATCGTAGTTGATCCGTTGCTGGTCCATCCAGACCTTGAGGTCGATAACCTTGCTGACATCGGTATTCTTCCCAGCCCATTGGGCAAGAACCAGGACCTTGATGAATTGCTGCCGGGTTTCCGAAAGATACTTCATTATCCGTTTCCGTCGGGCTACATCTCCGGCATCCTGCAGGCCATCGACGAGCTCCAAGAGCTTTCCGTATGAGGTCTGTACCGTCCGGTTGATGATTGTAGTCAAAGATTGGAAGCCAGCCGTGATGTGCGGGAGCGGCGGCGCGTCGTCCAGAGGTAGCTTTGCCAGCGCATTGCTCAGGTCGCCATCCGTCATCGGCGAGTCACCCATATTCTGAGATGCTCCCATTCCCGAGAAGTTGTCAGGTCCCTTTCCATTTCCATTGACGAGTCCTGAATTCGAGGTTTTCCCGTCATGACTTCCATGGCCGTTGATGTCGAGTGCAGCTGGCATGCTTGCCGCTGCCACCCTGTTGGGGTCTCAAACAGGTACGCTTTCAACGACCTTTTCGGTCGCGCGCGCACGCGGTTACTAGTTGGCGTGATTCGGTAGTTGGTATGTGCGGCACCGCCAAGCGCGGCTCTCCAGGCCAGACGAGTATCGGTGGCTTGTGTTTGGTTTGGTTGTAGCGGAAGACACGGCTGTACGAAGTGGCGCAATACGGTGTCGAGTCGTGTCGAGTCGGGTGCGTGGTGGATGAGGATGAAGTGGTGATGTCGAGAATCGCGATGATGAGTGAAGGAAGGAAAGGAAGGAAGTCAGGGAGGGCGATCCCGCGGCACCGAAGCGAACACGCCAGCCAAGACACACTACAACACAAAGCCAAGTCAAGTCCAACACAAGCATATGATTCCGGCCGCAGTATAACTTGAAGCCTGCGGGGCTGCTGAGCATAGATGCACTTGATCAGGTGTATCCATGCCCGATATTCAATACATTCTGTTCCAACTTTCCTTGCTATTCCCGCCGGTAAACTGTGCTGCATTTTATGTACAATTAATCAATATCTTAGCTCTAAGTCAACCACATCTGGATTCTTGGCTTATAAGCAATTACGAACGTCGATTTTACTTGGACGTCGACTCGACGGCGGTCTGCCATTATACATACATGTTCTCGATTATTCTCTACTATAGATACACAAGATGATTCTATCTAAAGGCGCCCATGTTCAGGCTTAATTCGTATGCTAGCGGATTTGCGAGCCCAGCCTCGATATCTTGACTGATATGCCCAAGTCCGAACATCTGCTACAGCCTTATTCGAGACTTGAAGTCTGCTAATACTCGTCATGTGAGATGGTGTAGTTCAACGCATTGGTGTCGATGGTGATCGTGGTTCGTTCGCCATTACCCGTAAAAATACTACTTGCCGGAACCGACATGTGCCAGTTGGGAGACTGGATTCCAATTGTGCCTGCGGTCGCTATATTTGGCTTATTCTGAACATACTGAAGCAGAATGATGCCGGGTGCTCCTGGCCCCCAGGTCACAGAGGCGTAACGACTTGCTTTGCCGCAGTACGGGTCTCCCTCGGCCTCAAGAGGTTCCATCGAAACAGCTTTGTCGCAGACGAACCAGTCAAGATGATGATGTTGCATTTTCGCCAAAGGATCGTCTATGGTAACATGCTGCGAATAGAGCAAGCTTACGCCTAGGAAATCGTATCCGGGTTTTATAACCAAATCGGCCCAAAAGGGGAGAATGGCAGTTTCTGGAATGCATCCTCCAGGGCTCGTCTTGCAGCTAGCCGGATCAACTGGGAGAGGTCTCTCAGGAAGGGTCGGGAGACTCATGTCCGGCTCGTCAATGGTAAAGATTCCGTTCATCGAGACCCAGGCAACATAACTTGTTCTGCCGAACATGGTGATGGGGACTACGAGATCGATCTTAGCCCAGGCGTCATCTGTTGCGGCTGCATAAGCCGGCGTATTAAGGGGGGTCTCGGAAGGGTGCGAAATATCTCCTCCCCAGATATGCTTGTTAGGAACTGAGCCAACCGGAGCTATATGTGTATCATCGACAACCAAGAATCCGGCGCATCATCTATTAGCCGGTTATTCTGGTGATGAGAGAATTCGACAAGAACTTTATTCTCTACGGGTGGATGTCCAAACAAACTTACGCCAAGTGTTGGCCGGTTCAGGAGACGATTGAACACGCGATGGCAGCGCTGCTCCTAATGTGGTAGCGGCCAATGCGGCGCTGAGAATAACGGCCTTGAAGAGCATTCTGGCACCGAAAACTATGATCTGGAGCTTCGTGCGTCTAGTTTACGAGACCAGTCCAGAGCTATTGTGGAAGAAAAATGTAGAATCCAGGAGCGAGTAGCTTCGGGAATAATAATATAAAGATGTAAGGGTGCAGTCTAGATCTAGAAGCTTATCTGCAACCTGAAGGTAGCTAAATCGCCTACAGCTAGCGCTATAGCCAGGCGACTTCAGTGAGATAGGTTTCTACTATGAAGATAGGGATCGAATGCTGGACTGATTTATATGTTAATATGAACTATAGAGATGGTTGCGCAGCCCGCTTTATATATACTTGTCT
Source organism: Drechslerella dactyloides (assembly GCA_020064725.1). Classification (NCBI taxonomy): domain Eukaryota; kingdom Fungi; phylum Ascomycota; class Orbiliomycetes; order Orbiliales; family Orbiliaceae; genus Drechslerella; species Drechslerella dactyloides. The sequence continues at coordinate 3,037,106 of JAGTWJ010000017.1, forward strand.
CGCCGGTGCCGCTTCTGAAATCATGAACAGATAACACTAGGAGACTCTGGGACTGGCCGCTCGAATACACTGGTTCTTCTGCGGCTGTGTATTCCCACGTACAATTTGATTACATGGTATCTGAGACATGAATCTATATTGTTGATCGCATCGACTGGGACGCTCTTGATTGTTAGACCCTAGTGTGCCTGTATACACAAGCCATTGATTTACCAATTTCTTGTTTTGACACATCGTCACGAGGATGTACGAGCCGGGTATCGCGGCACGGTACGCGGTGCGACCCGCACAGTATACTACACGCAGGCCTATTGGCGTAGTGTCTGGATACTTTCGGTCATGTCCTACAAACCAAGGCTTTTTCGGGACTTGGTCACGGCTTCGCGCTCTGGCGTTGAGACGCCTATTCTGGAAATATATATATATCATTACGTTGTGGGAAACTATAGTATGGGATTAGTCTCCAGGTGTATGGGGTATCCCGTAGGCGTTCGCCTGGAGGCTTGCCTCAACCTCCATGGGTGAATTTTTTCAAGAAGTAACTTCCTACATAAGTAAGCACATATGGTCTCGCGAGCCAGATCGATCGCACGAAGTGCAGGCATACGTCAGTGCGGTCTGGTATAAAGCAGTGTGTTCTTGCGGAATCGGCCGACCCCTTTCGGAAAATCTCAACCCTTGATTCTCCGGATTACCTGTTTACGAGACCAGATTACCCTGATTTCCCTGAGTTTTACATCGTCGGTTTTAGATTAGAGGTGCGGTTCTTGTAGTTTTTTGGTGTTGTGGTGTTGAGGCCGAAAATATGTGTGTGTGTGTTCGTGTGTGTGTGTGTGTGTGTGTGTGTGTGTGTGTGTGTGTGTGTATAATAGTAATATTACACTACGCCGTTTTGGGCGCAAGGTCGCTGAGCTATTAAGCAGTGTCCCCGAGACTAGCTATTAAGCAACAAACTTTCGGGTTTTTGGGGGGGGCTTTTTTTGCGCAACAAAATCAAAGCCTGAGTCGAGACTGACGAAATTCAGGGTCACGGCGGTACCGAACAAACGACACACTTTCTGGGGCCACTTTATACCAGACCGCACTGACATGCTTGCACCTCGTGCGCTCTGGTTTACGAGACCAAGCACATACATATCCCGTTGCTAGTTGGTTGTATCAAGAATTACCACTAACTCATGCAATTTTGAATAAACGTACCATCTGATCATGCATTTACCAAAATGTCTTGTACAATCCGAGATGCTTACCAGCCGCAACAGACCACAAGCTGGGAATTCACATTTCTTTGCCATATATAACTGTACGCGGTATTTTCTCGCGCAGGGGAGATCGACCAAAGGGCTCGAGATCGTTACTACATTCGGCCCTACTTTGATGCATATAAGCGTAGGCTTTGATTGAAAGTCCGGGTTCCCCTGCAGCCTATATTCCGATAATATTAGGCTACGGGTAGAATATGGCACCAATATTTAGACATGTCATTATGTATCATTACATGCTAACACGGATGAACCCCTCAAGCTCTTTATTACACATATATATCGACATTTTGTTCAATCGTGGACGAACTTGCGAGGAGCAGCTAGCTTACGTGGATTCCCGCGTTCATAATCATCTCAGCCATAAGTGATTGTGGTCTTTGAGGCCGCGGTATCAAAAATGACCTTCCCGCACCATTTCCCCGGCCTACAGACGTCGCTAATATTGACCGTCATGTTCTGTGGGTTCCCTGGCTGCATCGACTGGACACCGATGTAGCCTGCAATATTTTTGGAATCAGGCGACATAGGATACTCAAGCGTAAAGTATCCGGGTCTGTCCAGAGAATACGTCAATCTGAAGTATCGGAGCGCCTTGCCGCAGGTTGGAGACATGGGGGTGGAGTCCATAGGCTCGGCTTTGTCGCACACGTTCCAGAGAATATGGTAGTGTGGTACGTTAGCGGGCGCGTGGTAGGTATACACCATTACGAGTCCCAGCGTGGCCGTCTTGGCTTTCATGGATAGGTCCCTCCATAGGGGCATGATAGCAGTAGCTGGGACGCAACCTTGGTCTGGTGTTGAACTGCAAGTAGCGGGATCGACAGGAAGAGGCCTCTCGGGTACGGTTCGCATGCCCTTAGGATCGTCGATCGATATAATTCCATTCATCGAGAACCATGCAACGTTGCTTGTCTTGCCGAATATTGTTATGGGAACTTCGAGGTCAACCTTTACCCAAGCGTCGTCGGTATCGTGGACCTCAGCGTCAGTAGTAGCAGAGCTGCTCTGCCAGATATAGGTCGCGTGAGGTCCCGCTGGGTAGTTTATTGCCGAACAGGAAGCTCTTTGTTAGCGGAATTTTACCCTTATATAGTTCAAATACAGCTGTATAGCATGAACATCAATGGTACTGGCATATATAGGGTTTGTTCCTGACTTACGTCCAGCTTTAATGACGGAGTCAGAGCGACTTGGTAGAGCTGCGCTAGTATTAGCAGCTATGAAGAAAGCAGCAGTTCCCAAGAACACTTCTTTTCGACTGAATAACATTTTGTCGGAGCTCAATGAGCAGAATCTAGCGTATGTATGGATATGTGTAGGTAAGTAAATGTAGATTATTGATGATGAGTTGGCTGGATGACTAGTCTCTTATTACATCCAAGACTTAAAGCAGGATATGTATTGTGTTTATATTGAGGGCTGTTGTCGAGATTCTATACAACAATGATATTACTGATATCGTTAATTTATGATATCTCAGATTGCATTGCACGAAGCTTGGCTGCTGAGGCCAGACTTAGGGGAAATGGCAGTGCATCAATAGGCACCCGCTCTTGTGACCGGAGCGACAGTTATGATTGTTTATAGCAAGGAAGCTGTCGTGAGAGACTGCGTAGATATATCGGTATGCACCTGCGTGCGGCTATAGCCTGTATGATCATGTACCGATGTCTCGATTCAATAACCCATATATGGCCATAGCGTTCAGCACTTGGCGCTCCTGAATATAGGCTATCGAGTAAAATTTCTAGAGTTTCTCATCCGGGTGTGTCGTTACGAATTGTGCGAGCCAGGTACTGCTCAGCAACAGTTCTGCCTAGAGCCAGAACCGGTCGGTCAAGGATGCTTGCGGATGATTCTTTTCTACTCTTATAGATACGGTCGTATAGGCGTATAGGGCTTCTACATTCATCAATTTCATAATGTAAAATACATGAAGCGAATCGATCGATACGCGACCGCAGTTCGAACGTTGTAAGAATTGATCAGGGCTTAGCGAGGCGCTCCTGGGGCCACAGCAGCTTCTTATATAGGATTTAGTCTAACGATGACCGGCTGTGGGATCCGGATGTTCCTCCACTTAACCCACGAGTTGTGCTTTCTGCCGTTGAAATGGCTGGCTAGCTGACATCAAGTACATGTACTTGATTAATTACGCAATTCATCATTTCGGAGCAAATTCGAGGTCCTGACTTACAGCCTGCAGCTTGCGTCACTCGAATCGCCCAATCAATATCATTTACGTCGATCCTCTCTTCGCCAGGTAAAGTATGACAGTCTGGCTAAAAGACAAGGCTTGGTGGAGAATTCAAGAAAAAAAATCGCGAAGAGGACAAGGGATATTATTTTTGAGGCATTTCATAATATGATAATCATGCTATAACACCAGGGTCACTAATCTTATTATAACCACCTAACTGGCTTCCTAGTTGGCCATGGCTCATAAGAAAGCATTTTTTGAGCATTATGTCAATGCCGATTGGCCAGTAGGAAAAGTTGTATTCAGCTACCCAAAGAGCTGATTTTATTCTCAATAGCAGTATATGCTATCAATATATCTTCGGAAGCGCTCGAAACCCGCAACGGTTGGACCTCACGTACCTCTAGAGAGATATAAGATATTGGGGTTGTCAAGACCAATAGAGTTTCGGTTCGGCCCGCTCGCCCAGAGATTGTGTCAATATTAAGTTTGAATTAAGTAAACGGCGCGGAGTACCGTACCTGCAGCGCACAGGGCCTAGACCAGTTTAATCAAAGATGGAAAACCATACGGTCTTTCACGAATTGCGATACTATTACCACCAGCCTACGGACGAGGAAGATTCTGCGATCGAGAGCAATATGGCCCACATCGATATAATTAGCGCTGACATATGGCGGACTTGAATTGAAAAAGGGAAAACAAGTACACATCGATGTCTTTAGCTAATGAATTCATAGGGACAACATATATCACACAAGAGATTTATATGAGCGGGCCGACGATGACTTGATGGATTGCAGGGCGGCGCTCCACATGATTTGAGGCAAACCGGCATCTTATTTCCACTTGACTAGAAGATATTTGCTGTGCTGGCTCAATATTTCGAATGGCAACTTCGCATAGATCCTCTAGGCTAATTTTGTTGACTAAACAAGGCCATGGGGTACGAATAGATCCGTCTTGACCACCTTACTAATTAGGAAACCGTCTTTCCCACTCGCATTCTGCCTCTAGCATATCTAACCTAGGGCTCCATAGCTTTGCTTCCTGCAAACTTGCTTTTCTAGGTGCCGCCGGGCCGGCGGTCAGCAAATTGATAGAGAATAAGTTCTCAGGCCAACCAGAGGCTGCTCGATAAGGTTCTCCGTAGCCAAACATCAGGAGGAGCTGGCCTGTAGTTCGAGATGGAGGGAAATATTCGTTCATGAGGCATTTCAATAGAGTTTCCTCGATAAGGAAAGGTGCATGATCGTCTTTGGCAAGGATCCTTTCGCGTGTTAAAATTCGCAAGAGTCTCAAACTATCCAACTATTTTGTGGACATCGCGTAAATGTTAACAGTCGTTAGTAGTCAGTAGGGCATGGGCAAACAACAGATATATGGGTCTAAAGACTTACACGGGGAAGGGAGGATATCATTTCCGGATCAAACGGAATAGCCAGTTGGTCCAGTTTCTTGAAATCTGCAATATTAAACTCGGGCGAGAATATGTATTTATTCTCTTGTGTCGGCATGTTCTCGATATCGTCTATATTCAACGGTGGTTTTGGAGAGGGCCTGCACTTAAGCCATAAATACTCGAGACTGTCTTTGTGCGGTCTCATGGCTGCTTTACTCGGTGACAGTCCTGGCTGGAGGAGATTCAGATGTAGCTTTCGCAAGGGCCCGATGTGCACAAGGGCGTGGTTTAGTGATTCCACTTGTCTTACGTCGTCCAGCCGTAGGTGGGTGAGGTTCCACATGTTAGAGATATTCTCACTGGACATTCTCAATGTCATACCTTTGAGGATACGGGTCACGGGGTGCACTATCTCAAACTTGCGAAGGTTGTGTAGGTCAAACACCTCTCCCCAGTTCATGTCGAAGGCTTCGTGTACGATCAAAGCATCAAGACAGACATTGACAAGATGAGGAGCAGGACTGAAGCCAAGTGTAGCGTCATCCCGGCTCAAGGCTCGGAATAGTGACTTGAGACCATTGACATCCGCTTCGTTTGAGAACGCTCCCCTTGGCTCATGTCTTGTGGGTTGAAAATGGAGGCGCAGCGACTGGAGCCTTTCGCGTTTGCTATGTAAGATTTGCTCTACGTAGCATACTCTCTTTGGCTGAATATGCGTGATCTCTAACGTTGTTACTGCCGCGAGCGAGATAATGTGGTTTCGTTGCTCTTCAGACACAGGCGCTGGTAGTTTTAGACGACTGAGCTTCTGTTGGGCCGGGAAGTATCTCGTTGGCAGATCGAGTACGAAATAATCTAATCTGGGTATTCAACAACTGGTTAGCTTGCATTTTCATAACTCTATACCGGTCGCTAACTAGCTTTCGAAGTCGGATACGGAAGTTCAGAAATCCGATCAATTCTAACTTACGATAGGGACAGCAGTTGATTCGGCGCAAGGCGGTCGAAGAAGCACATGAGAAAGGCCGATACCGGATTCCGATTACTGGGGACCGAAGTATTGAACGTGTAGGGATCGTTCTTGAGGAAAGGCACATGTTCAATATTGAGCTGCCGGATATGCTGGAACGATCTGTGATTGGGATAGATGATGGATGCGAAGAATTCGGGGTCGATCGCCTGCGCCGGGGTGTATACAAACGTTACGGATCGGTGGAGTTCGACGGTTGCAACCTGGCTGATTGCTTTATTCGTGAGGCAGAGAGATAATACGTCGTGGTCCTGGGGAGCGTCATTGCAGCGACGGCCGATGTTCACGAGTTAGCCCGACTGCTTGTAGCTTGGAGCGGCAATATATCTTGGAAATCCAGGATATTGAGACGTCAGGATGCCGGATGAAGCAGCGCCCACCAAAAGCCACTAGGTGGTTGGGTTTGTACATGTTGATTGCGAGATGTCGGGGATAGGACTTAGACAGACAGAGAGATAGCAAAGACATTGGATCAGGATTTCTCGTGGAATCGTATCCAGAGCTAGAGCTGCTGCATCTGCCCTTTGCTGTGACGTATGCATGTCGGTTGGTGGGCGTGATGGTAGGCCAGATACCACGTCTTCCACCACAGGTGTCAGCCGAGTCAGGCGCTCTGCAATGCCCGAGATTTGGGCTTGGCCAGGACCGTGTGGAAGCTAATCGTGTGAAACCTAAGGAAGTACTGACTCTTGATAGTTGAGATCACGTGACGGGTTTGGTAGAGTATATAATGCCTGCCGATGCGAAGTCAGCTCGCTAGCTCATGATCTTCTCTACAATATCCTCGCCCCTATCCTGCTGGAAGTTTGAGAAGTTGAACTCAAGTGACCTTTCAGATCCGCAATCTCCACGTGCCTTCTGCTTTGTAAGGTCCCACCATCATAACGTTCCCACCTGAATAATCCGGAAGTATAGCGTAGCGCATATGCAAATGCGCAAACCTACGCGGCTGACCCTCGCCTGCCCCTCACCTTCCCGTTCTGTACAGCCTGCAGCCTGTCTTGAAACTAACGCCAGAACATGTAGCAGTGCAGTGTCCAGAGGATGGCTGCTGTGGGAGGCAACGCAAGCTTGCATAGGATTATCCCAAATCCTCCGCCGCCAACGCCGGAAGAACGACGGGCCAAAAAGATAAATTCTTTCAAATTGCACATCGAGGATTTCAATGACCCAAAAGTTGCCAGCCAATTGCCAAGCGCCTACAAAAAGTCACTAGAAACGGGTCTCAAGGCTTGGGAGGATGGGGAGGCTCATTGGATCGACGGCCATGCCTACCTCTGGGGGCCAGAAGGATTGATCGCACAGGGCACTATCGAGGAAATCCGTGAGATCCACCGCGGTTATACGTCGAGCGGTAACCGTGATTACCATGCCGATAGGGTGAGTCGTCAATCCTCCGAAAATTCTAGGGACCTTTGCGGGACGTATTATATACTTAAGTACCTATATAAGTATATGTTTGGGATCCCTATGGGGTTCAAAGGTTCCCAAAGACTTTACTCCGCCTATAGCATTTAACACGATAATATGATTGACAGCAGGGCCCAAGGCTAACGTATAGATCTAAAACGCCAATAGTGCCTCAATACGTTTCTCCAGCAACAAACATCTACAATGTACAATGTGCAAGCTCCGCTCAGCAATTAGGTAAGCCGCGCCTTGACGAGAGTCTTTTGCAATTGCCTTTGAGCCTCCAGCTAACTCCAATCATCTTGATTGCATTCCCGAAGTATTGGCTGGCTTTGAGCAACGATACGGACATTAACAATGCAGTCTCATTGGGGTTTCTATACGACACTGGAGCAACCACCCCGCTAATTTACGAATCAGATCAAATCGCACTGAATTTGCAGATTGAAGGTAGAGAGGATGTCGAGCTGGCTGGGGGGTTTAGCACGAGGCTCCCTTGGGTGTTTGCTAGCGTATGGATGTGCGATTCGCAGGGCGTTCCTTGCAACCAACCCCCGGTCCGCCGAGATGGGGTGGAATTCATTGTTGCTCCTGGCGTGGGAGGTGTGGCGGGCCATCGTCTCTCCTGTACGATAGATGTCATGGCGTACACCGGCTCGCGACCGAATGGGACTCGAGCTTATAGCGATGTCCGTCAAGGTGTGAGGAGGTTTCTTCAGGGTTGATCTTGCCTGTCATTTTCAGTTTTGTCGTGTCTCCGAGGTTTTGATGCCTCATTCTTCCTTCTCCCTCCTTCTCCCTCTCCCCACCTTTCGTCTCGCCACCTTCTTCACAGATGCCACCCATTGCGCCGTGTCCAATACTTCGCCTACTATAGCACAGACGCTCGCCTTTTCTTCCATTTCTTGCTCATGTCATGTCATGCCATATGCCACATATGTACTAAAAGGAGCCTATAGCCATCATCTAGGTAGACAATCTAAATCTTTCTGTTGATAAAACCCTGCCTAGCTATAAACTTACTTTGACATTCCGCACCCTAGAATTTTGTCCTGTACGGTATCCCAGACTATCGACGCATTAAGTTCACCGGGAATAGAAAAACAATCATTACGACATCGATGGAGTAATAAGCTTTCGTCCATCTGCTCGTCACTATTCAAACATCCAAAAAATATTAAATAATTCGATGTATATCAGTGTTTAATTGTAACGCTGGATCAACGTACCGAAATAGAAGTTGCCCTTTGAGGTTAGTCTAGTCTCAGGCAAGTCTAGCCTCGAGACGAAGGTTACTTAGTCTCAGTTGACCATCACAAAGGAAAACGCAACGTACTCATCCAATATATCGCCCTGTACTATCAACTTCGAGCCTCTGCTCTGCGATCGTAATCGGTGCTTAGAATCCAAAAGGAACAGATTTAATATATTATTCCGTCTTATCTTAATTATTAAAATAAATATATAAATAAAGTTTAGAAATAATAAAGTAAATATTAAAACTAGGCTAGTAATTTATATTTTAGATACTAGAATCAAATCGGAGCCACCACCAACCAACAAACAACTACACAAAACATCTCTTATCGACGACCTTTTGCCTTGATATGAAAGCAGACAACACCGACAGACAGTACGCAATGGCCAGCTCACGCTCCCCTGCGGACCCAGCAGCAGAAGAAGACCTCGTTCCCGGCTCTCTCAAATGGGCCGAAAGGCAGATGGAAATCAATATCCCCAAGATAGGAGCTCGAAAAATCATCGATCCGCCGCCGCCCACCGCTGAAAAACGGCGTGAATATAAGGTCTTTGAACTCAAGTCTCTCATCGAAGGCTTCGGTAAAGATGGAATGACCCTGATTAAGCCGCTGCCTGACACTTATAAAGCATCAATGGAAGTTGCATTGCGGGCGTGGGAGAACAAAGGGGTAGATTGGGTTGATGGCCAAGCTTACCTCTGGAGTCCCAAGGAATGCTTGCGCAAGGTAGCATTGAAGAGGTGGAGGGCCTCCACCATGAGTACACATTTAACAACATCATGGACTACCACGTCGATCGCGTGAGTCACCATTTGTTTTTATGCTCAAAGGGGGTTTGCTATCCTCTTACTGCAATGTTGATATTGGTGAGCCCAGGCTGATGTTCCGGCCTGAAAATACCAGTGTCGCGTCTACTACCAACTGCGGCAAACTGGTACGATGGACCTTCGAGCTCCTTGCAATTAGGTACGTCCTGGTGAGCCTTTGTGATCGAATCCTAAATTCTTGACTAATGATAGTCGCCTCCCCATAGTGCTGGCAAGCGCTAGGCTCCAACACGAACCCCAATAATGCTATCGCTCTGCCGTTCCTGTATGACACAGGCGCGGAAGTTCCGTTGATCCTTGAGGCCGACGCGTTGGCTCTCAACCTCAGGGAAAAGGCGAAATTATGTGCGGCCTCGCTGGTGGTGCTTCGATCCTCCGACCTTACGTTGAGGCCACCGTCTTTCTCTGTGATTCCAATGGTGTTGTCTGTACCCAACCGGCAAGATGGCTCCATAATGTGAAATTCACGGTCGCTCCCACGGGGACCCGTATTTCCTGCAACATCGATTGGCTAGCATACACCGGATCACGACCAGACGGAACTAGGGCGTACAGTGACACCAGAACGGGTGTCAGGAGGTTCCTCCAGGGTTAATTCGCGTGTTTTGTTGCCTATATCCCTCCTTCCTTCCCCCTCTCCCTGCTTTCACCTCGCCTTCTTCTTCACCTTAATGCAGATGCCACCCCGTTGCGTGGTCCAATGCCCGATAGTTATGATGGTGCGGATGTCTCTATAACGTGGACGCACGCCTTTTTTTTTCTGTTCTTTTGCCCATGTCGTGTTACGCCATATTCCTCCTACAAATGTACTTCTAAGAAGCCTGCAACCACCATAGTTAGACGATCCATCCGTTCCTGCTGGCCAAAATCTGTCTAGTTATAAGCTCACTCTGACATTCCGCATCTCAGATTTGTTTGCCTCTACGAGATCCGAGATTATCTACTCAGTAAGCTCACAAAGGGTAGAAGAACAATCATTACGATGGAGCAATGAGCTTTCGTCCGTCTGCTCGTCGCTATTCAAGAAACCCCGGGAAGTGTACGGGTTTAATGTTAACACTAGATCCATCGGTTTCTTCCATACGCGGTACGTACGCGGATCATGTATTATAATTCGGGCCAGCCAGATGTTAGATCTTGCGTATATAGAGACTCTTAGACGATTCATGTGCACGATATCGTACGATCTAGCTAGGCACAGCTGCAGATCTATAAAGCTGCTTCAATCTAGACTGATCAGTTGACATATGAATAACTTATATAACGAGTAATATGGGTAACGAATAATAAGAGAGATCTCAAGATCAAGAGTCTGGCTCACGAGTTAGCCTAGACTAGTGCGATAATATCGACGCATACACTACCGTCAGTGATCGACGGCCAGCCTCTTCGTTGAGCTCTTGGAGGTGAGCACTTGATCCCGAGAGCGCTAGGGGTAGATCCATCTATATCCTCATTCAGCATTCAATATGATTAACACAGCTTCCACTGCAAGGTTCGTCCTGTTCGCGGACATTCCAGCACCATGAGGCAGCAAATAATCAAATCGGCTGTAACGAGATGGAAATTGCCTTTATAGTCTGGGAGCGTCGCTGCCAATAGAAAACACAACTTGCCCAACACACCATCCTGTGCCATCAACTTCCGGCTTCTGCTCTGCGATCGGAATCGGTGCTCAGAATCCAAAAATGGCGGATTTAATACATCGTCCTGTCTCGCCTCAATCAATGGAGCAAATACATGAACAGAGTGTAAAAATAATGAAGCAAATGTTTAAATTGGGCTTGCAGTTTACACCTTGGAGTCTGGAATCAGGGCCGCCACCAACCAACGAACAGCTACGAGTTTTCCAGATCAACAATTTCAAAATGCAAATAGAGAACTTCGATGGCTGTACTTTCCCCGCTCATTTACGTTTACCCGATGCTTATAAAAAGTCATTGGAAACAGCATTGAAGGCCTGGGAGAACGGTGATGTCGATTGGATTGAGGGACATGCCTACCTATGGGGTCCAGATGGCCTAGTGGCGAGTGGGACTATTGCGGATATGGAAAACATTCATCGCCAGTACTGTCTGAACAATATTCGAGAATATTGTGTCGATTCTGTGAGTTACATTTTACGATTGCAGTCTTCTTATCAAGGCAAGAGCCCGAATGGATTCAACCTGGTCAGATTACTTAACTACAGTCGTATCCGTCGGCAGTTTGCGCTGTCAAGAACCCCCGAAGCTTGCCTTTCCTTTAGAGTGTTGTTCGACACCATTTAGACCAACGCTGACATGGAACGCTAATATATTAATAGTGCCACATATATCGCCAGTAGCGGTAGACTGCTGCAGTATACTCCATCCCAAACATTCGTTAGGTAATCGCCCGTTGACGCAGAACCTCAATTGTTGCTTTCAGGCGTCTTGCTTATACCGATCAATCCCAGGCCTCGCCCTTTAAATCTGGCATGCCCGCTCAACCGACTTATTTTTGATATATCACAAATATCTTGGAAGATCCAGAAAGGTTTCTTCGATGCACAGTTCACTGCTATAGTTCCTTTTGATCGCTTTGGTCTGTGAATTTAGTTTAGATACCCTTGCTCTATCATGCCGTCTTGTTGATTATATCGTATAATTAGTCTTTACAAATTTATTCCCCTATCGTATATTTGTACCCCTGGAAACCCGCTCAGTGTATATACTTGGAGGGAAGTCAGATGCATTCGGCATGTAATAAATACGAATTTCTACTACTATTATAATATTAAGTCGTATCGAGAATAGGGCTCTCGATCTCTGGCCATGTATCTAATGATGCGGTAACGACTTGATGCTATGCCACAGACTTGTCGACTTTGCGGACCTCCTGTCTCACTTTGCCTGGGTATTGTGCTTCGCGATTCCTCGGATCCAATACACTAGAATCATGGACAGTAATGTAATAATTTTAGTCACCACTTATAGAGGGAATCAGCGCGTGAGAAGTACAAAAGAAATGGAATAGTGTAGCTACTAGCCGTCGTGAAGATCAACCACCACCTCCAGCTAACGGTGTCGAGCCTGAAATTCTCACTTTGCTTTGACTTCCGCCTGGCCTGAAAATATAAGAAGTTTCCAACGCAGAGCCACAGCTCTCGCTCTCTCTCCCTCTCCCTCTCTCTCTCTCGAAAAAATAAAAAAAATGTATGTTATTTATATTTGATCCATATTTTTGAAAGAACCTCATAATATACCCTCACTTGGTCATCGGAACTGACAGCAATCCGATCCGAGGTTCGTGTCTTGTATCCAAGAAGTCGAAAGTCAACAGCAAGTTCATTCCTGCCATTATTGATGGCAAGAACCTCTACGTCATTAATGCAATCCGACTTGAATGTACCGCGTTTTGAACGCGGTTCCCAAGACCACCCTGATCTATGAGAAGGATCTCCTTGGTCTCATGGGTTTCCGTGATCACGATCGCAGTGTCATTTCGTAAATTATGAATACGGTATCGCTTGGTGGCGATAGCAGGTATGACTTGACTTGAAGATCCGGCTTCCAGGGAACACGTCTCCTTTATAATCATTCTTGTGAAGAGGTCGCAGCCTGTGTAGCAACTCTGGTGTGTTCGCTGTGACACTATTATTTGGCATGGTCGACCCTGAATTATCACTACATCGCCAATGCGGACGTAGGGACAGGGTATGCTGCGGTTGCTGACGGGGGTGCCATGCGGCTCTGATCCGTCGACACTTGCTACACGGGCTGTCGCCGCGCGTCAGCGTCGGCCTGCAGATTGTGATCCTGTATACTTACGTATATTAGGTTCATGGTAGCCTGGTGCAATGGGACGAGATTAGCTATGCAACCCAGGTCTGCCCGCGGTTCGGTAAATATCAATATCAAAAAGGAGGTTTCAGGGTCCAACCCTATACATCTTTACCAGATGATCTAAAACTCGGATCCGGACGCCTTGATCATGTCTGCTAAATTTCCTGGTAGCAACGCTTAAAAACTTATCTTAAAAAAATTGTTTAGGGCAACTCCAATTGATCCGGGCGCCCGGACCTCGAGATACATTTGAATATTGTTGCTGCAATAATTTTCAAGAGGCTTTGCGGAGCTATGCGCGACAAGGCTTAAGCTACAAGAAGGCGGCGGACACAGAAGGAACGGATCCTTGTGGTTGCAGTTGCCATTGGATGGACACCGTCACAGATGGGGCCAGGCTTGTCTACAGAGCGACGTCGGATAAAACCACATGCACAGCACGCGCGCAGCAACACGACGTACGACCAGAAGACGAAGCTTGCGAAGCTGTACAGTGGACAGCCCCAAAATTACAGCATCTCACGGACACATGACTGATATTACAATATAATATCAGGATACCTATAGATCTGAGCTGGACTGCACCATGGTAAGCCGAGAGACCACCAGAGGTTCCATGGATATCATCCAAGATATTAATATATTAGATTACTCAATTAACCTTTTGAGACATCGTGGAACACAGCTTTGAGAGCAGCCGAAGTTTTGCTGGTTTCAGAGCAAGGATTAAAATCTGGAATTCGACTAGGTCAGCAGATAGCTGCTTCAGCTTTTATCGAGGCCCCGGAAGCCGGCCCGTTGTAAAAAGCTTACCGATCCCTTGACACTCGGCAGTGGAGCCAAGCCCTTCCACAATTCGTCTGCGACAGGGATCTTTACTTACGCCATGCATTTCTGATATTCAAAACCAACCCACGGTGCCATGCTTGCGTAATACATCACGAGGATCAAGCTCTAGGGTGTCCCGGCAGGATTGAGACCGCTGCAAGTCAAAATCACGGTTTATCATTGGGCGCTATGGCCATGCTTTCTAATAAAATTTCCCATTTTGGACGGTACGAGCATCTGGCATTTGGCCCAAATATCTGCTACCACAAACGACCTCTATACTATGTATTGGATGTTTCGAAGTTTCGATCCATGATTCATGGCTTGCATGGCGCTATGGGTCATGGCCGAGCCATGGTCTGGAGCCATTTGAGCCGTGGTCGTGCACGCACCAAAGAAAAGTCAGCCGGGTATTTCAATACCATTTCTCCGTTGGTAAATAATTTACTCCAGCCCCACAGTCGATTAGTCGCCTCTAGTGTTATAATTTTGACATTCGCCAAAGTTTTCCACAGTATCTCAAACAGGTGGCTTGCTTGGTATACCAAGTACCGCCTTGGGAGTCGATCCAAGAAGGATGCTGGTATCCACGATCCGATGGCCTGTAGCAGGACCCTGGTGCCCATAGCCTGCCATCGCACCGGACTATTTCAATCCGAAAAATCATAGATGCTATAGTGTACTCATGGCACGCAACATGGCAGGACAATATTGACCCCTCCTCAGGTTGAATTTCATATCGATATCGCACAGATTAATATGATAACCACTCGAGTATATAACTTGCCGCGATTGCCGCTTACCTGCATTCCAACAGATCTACTTCCTCAAAGCATCCTTGAGTCAGAACCATTCTGGGGAAGCTGATTCCTTTCTTGTACTGTACATTGCATAGCTCTCCATTTGTATTCTCATATTCATAAACTGCGCGGCGCGCTATCGATAGCTTGTCCAGTCAATAACTTATTCAAAATGGTTGCCCTCAGCAAGCTCGCAGCTGCTGTGGCTCTCGCAGGCAGTGCCTCCGCGCATACCATTTTCCAACAACTCTGGGTTAACGGAGTTGCTGCTGGTCAGAATGTCGGCATCCGTGTGCCAACGTAAGTTGACAAGATATATCCCGTCCATGTGCACAAATTTCTTAAAATTTCCTGAGATTCTGATCAATCTTTCGCAGATATAACGGACCCATCACAGATGTGCTTTCAAATGATATTATTTGCAACGGAGGAGTCAACCCGTTGGCGACTCCTCTACCGTCCGCCATCATTAACGTCCCATCCGGAGCCACCTTGACTATGGAATGGCATCATGGCGGAAACGGGCCAGACCCAAATGATGCCTCCGACCCTGTCGACCCATCCCGTAAGCAAATTGACATGCGCCATTCACACATTGAGTACTCCAGTATGAAATGAATATTGCTAACGGCATAATATTACTTTGTAGATAAGGGGCCCATCATGGTTTACCTCGCCAAAGTCGATAGCGCTTTGACCACAAGTGTCACCGGCTTGAAATGGTTCAAGATCTACGAAGACGGCTTGAATGTCGCCACCAACACCTGGGCTGTTGACAAGTTCTACGCGGCCAAGGGCTTCGTTGACTTCAAGATCCCCACTTGTATCCCTCCTGGAAACTATCTTCTTCGTGGCGAGCTCTTGGCCCTGCACGGTGCCGGCAGCTACCCTGGCGCTCAGTTCTACGTAAGCCCGCCGTCTCCAACTTACGGTCTCGATGAGGGTTCTAACATATCGATATCTCTGCTTAGATGAGCTGCGCCCAAATCAACATTGTCGGCGGCGGCACTTCAAGTCCACCCACTGTCAACTTCCCGGGTGCCTACTCCGGCAGCGACCCCGGCATTCTGGTCAACATGTGAGTTCACCTCGATACTCAAATACCTATTCCATAAGGCCCTATAGCTAAAGAAATAACTCCTAGCTACTACCCACCGCTGTCAACATACGTGATCCCGGGACCTCGCCCATTCACTTGCGGCGGCTCGTCACCTACCTCAACCACATCCGCTAGGACTTCGTCCGCTACTACCACTTCACGTACTACCACCGCCAGCTCCCGAACCACGACCACTAGCTCCAGAACCACAGCTACCTCCTCTCCGCGGACATCGACAACTACCAGCCGGACAACTACTCCGACCACACGGACAACCACCGGTGCTACTGGCGGAGCGCCGTTGTACGGACAGTGCGGCGGCATTGGCTGGACTGGCCCGACGACATGCGCTTCGGGTACTTGCAAGTATTCGAACGAATACTACTCTCAGTGTTTGTAGTGGGTTTTCGACGGTTCGTAGAGTCGGGAAGTGTATTGTTCTTTAAACTTATCGGTGTGGGGGAGTGAGCCGTCTTGTTGTATATAATATTTTTACGGCGAATAATATTCCACCATGAGCAATGCACCGCTGGAGGTATGCGCATTTTATCTCTTTTTAGCAAGCCTTATCCAAACCTGGACTGGAAGTATGGATGTGGCATCTATATATCTATCGGTCTACATATCAACCAAGATATCTCGTGAGTTGTAATTTTGAATTCCTTTCCTGTATCTTGGTGCCGAGTTCTCAAGAATTTTGGAGGAATCAAAATTCACGTTGCAGAGCTAGAGTGCGAAGAACTGAGTCTTTAATCCTCATCAGAATGATAGCTATAGCTAGTTATCTAGTAGACATCAAAGCCATCTTTACAGATCTAACAAGAGGGTACAATCAGATAAGTCCCTGATACCTCGTTGATGCTGGAGGTGAAAGAGTTGTAGCACCGCCCACGAATTAAAAAAGAGAAGGTGTAAACAGCTCGGTTGGCCCTGCACTTACACCTACCGTACAGGGAAGCCAGATAGGATCTATACGTACAGATACGTACCCGGATAGTAACTAGGCAATTGCGCAATTGACTGCTAGTTGCTAGGAATATTGGAGTCGTAGGAGCATTCCATTCCGATTTGCGTACTGGATTCAACAGCGCTTGGTCTTTGTCTGTTGCATCTTCGTTTTTGTGTCTGCGACTTGAGTTGTCGTAGTGGCTCCAGAAGCTGGGAGGAGATGTGTTCGGCGAGACAACTCTCGAACGGATCCCGCGAAACGGGCTTCGAGGCGAGAACTATAATTGGGAATCGCACCTCCGTTACGTTTCAAGCTGCAACTTTCCGAGAGCTAGGACGCGAGGGCAAGCGTCGTCGGCGATGAAGCGGTCGAGCAGACGGCTCGTGACATGCTGGCGACTGGAAGTCCGCCCGCCCGTTCTGCAAATATTCCTTGCATGATCTTGCCGCCGGGTCATACGGCCAGACCATTCCTTCCATCCCCACATTCTGGGCTCCACAGCTCGCGTTCGACGACCGACGGGAACCCGGCCTCCTTCGGAACAGCAGCAGCTGTCGCTCGCATCGTGCCTGACCCCAGGTCACATTCCTACAAGTAGTGCTTCGAGAGCATTTCCGTCGCAGGCCCGCGTGGGTGCTCGGGCTACACCAATCGGGTGTCTCCCAGCCGTCACCTGTTCGCGCACCACGCCAAAATCCCCTTAAACTCGCTGCCCCTGCGTGGCCGCCGCGCTCCGTTAAATAGTCAGCATCGGCCGCCGCCCTCCACGCGGAGGCCTGTTTCTCCCTTTTTGGATGCCGGAAGCATCATACCCGCTATCGAGGATGAGGGACTCCGGCGGCATCCAGCGGACGTCGCACTCGCGGCACTCCAGCAGGACTGAAGTTGGCGCCGCTTCAGGCGCCAGCAACGACACGGCATTCAACGGTTCCGGCGATACACCCGCGTTTCACAACGACGGCGCTCACGATAATGACGACGACGACGACGACGAAGACTGGGACGGTGAGGCGGGCGGGAGGGTCGCGCCGGCGTATCCGGACGAAGATATCCGGCCCACGTCGAAGAAGGAGATTTACGGCTGGTACAGCTACGCTTGGGCGTCCGAGGTGTTTGCGATATGCGCGATGGGCAGCTTTATCCCCGTGCTGCTGGAACAGCTGGCGCGGGAGAAGGGACACGTTCTCGGCGACCCGACAGTACGATGTACTAGCTCGGAGAGCCTGGGATCCGGAGGCGCCTCCGGAGATACTTCGGGGGGGACGGGAGGTAGGAGAGACGGCAGCACGCCGGTCTGCGTGGTGGAGGTATTGGGAATGGAAGTGAACACGGCGAGTTTCGTGATGTACACGTTCTCGCTGAGTGTCATGTTTCAAGGTCAGCGCTGAACACACAGTTGAGAGAGTAGGGCAGGTTGCTGACCGCTGTTGGTGATATACAGCTATCGTTATCATATCGATGTCCGGGGCAGCGGATCATGGTTAGTACGAGCCTTCACTGTAGGAGTCGATGAACGAATACTAAACCTTCACGTTAGGACGATATCGCAAGCAATTACTTCTGATATTCGCATATATCGGCGCGATATCATGCATCCTGATGCTATTCGTCAGCGCGCCGTGGGTGGTACTTGCATCAATTCTTGCACAGATTGGTAATGTACGTCTATACCAGATATCTGAAGGTACCTCTCTTCGCATACTGAGATATGAATGGATGAATGCATAGGTCTCTTTCGGCGCATCATACGTTCTTTTGAATGCCTTCCTCCCCGTCATCGTCCGCAACCACCCCGCCGCCCAACAATCGCCCTCTCAGATCCGCCTCCCTATCCCCTCCGACATCCCCTCCGACATCCTTGAAGACGACGATATCCGTGCTGAAGATGCCACTCTTCTCGGACCTGAGGCTACCCCAGCGTTTAAACCCGGTGCCGCCAAAAACCTGACACCCGCGATGCGACTGTCCACGCGGATATCGTCCAACGGCATTGCAATCGGTTACTGTGGCGGCGTCCTCCTCCAGATCCTATGCATCATGATCGTGGTATCTAGTGGATCCACGACAAACTCGCTGCAGGTCTCCATCTTCTGCGTGGGAATATGGTGGTTCTTCTTTACGATACCCTCGGCAATGACGCTACGACCGCGCCCAGGACCCCCTCTACCGCTGCATGACGGCGAGGAGTTTTCGTGGGTGACATACATCTCGTATTCGTGGCGTGGGCTATTCCGGACCATTCGACAAGCTAGCCGGCTGCGGGATGTTACGTTGTTCCTGGTTGCATGGTTCATGGTGTCGGATGGAATCGCGACGATAGCGTCGTCCGCGATCGTGTTTGCGAAGACAAATCTGGGTATGACACCGCCGGAACTGGCAGCGATCGGTGTGATTATGCCCATAAGCGGCGTAATCGGAGCGTTCAGCTGGCCAAAGATCAGCAACTGGGCGGGATGGAGCGTCAGTCAGACGATATTGGTCTGTATCGCTTTGTTCGCAGTTATCCCGTTGTATGGGCTGCTCGGGTTGTTGCAGTTCGTGAAGAACGCTGGGTTTGGTCTGACAAGGTAGGTCCACCGACATCTTTCGTTATGGTTACATATGTTATCGCTGACATACTGGTTTGCAGGCCTGGAGAAATGTACGCTTTGGCTATATGGTTCGGATTCGTGCTCGGTGGCCAAGGTGGATACTGCAGGAGCTTGTTTGCTGAACTCCTACCGCGTGGCTCCGAGGCGGCGTTCTTTGCGCTGTACGCTATCACCGATAAGGTATGTCATCTACAACCCCCAAGTTATCCTTCATGTTGTTAGGGCGGTTCGCATAGTGCTAACGCTGGTTGATCACAGGGGAGCAGTGTCTTCGGACCCACGGTCGTCGGTGTGATAACGGACCGATGGGGCGATATCCGCCTGGCGTTCTGGTTCATTCTAGGCTTGCTACTGGTGCCGCTACCGTTCTTGTATTGTGTGGACGTGGATCGCGGCAAGCAGGCTGCAGAAGACTTTGTCAAGCAGCGGCTGGACGGGTCAGGGGAAGACGAGGACTATAATACCCGGTGAGAGCGATAAGTGACGGCTAGTGACTTGGTATTATTTACATATCTTCCGCCCCAACATTCTTTCTGTAGTATTACGCATCTTATGTGGGTATATCTGCATACTATATTATATTGCTGGTTTCGTCGCTTTTGGGGGCTTATTTTGCCAGGATATTTAGCAGGCACTTGGAGGACTGTATTTCTACGATTTGGAAACGTTTTACGGATGGACCGATGTACTCTAGGAACAGTGCATATATACTTTTGAATACAAAGCACGCGTCTGATCCCTGCGTATATACGTAGATGACAATATCTCTATTATTTGGTCTTGATATGTTATTCCTATATACCTAGATGAATACTTCTTTCATCTCTATACGTCCATGTATTCTCAACCACGCTAAACGCTATAACGCTAATGTAAACAAGAGCAAATATTTGGCCTGATAATTAGAATTTACTACGTTTTGAAAGTCGTCTCGCATGTTGACAATCAATTTGGCGTCTCTATCTGTCCGGTGGCGACGTTCTCCCGCTCATACGCCTTCACACGGCTAAAGTAGAACGGCTTGTCGTTCTTCAGCGAATACACACCTCTATCATCGGTAAGTCTGTTCCAGCTCGTGTAGCTGTTCCAGGACAACCGGTCCCCGTAGCCGCGCCGGCCCGCGACGCCCTTCGGCCGCATTTTGAGCGTCAGGTCCAGGGTGTTGATGTACCGGCTGTTGGTGCCGGATCCCTCCGCCTCGATTTGGATTCTGCCGCCGGGTTCGTCGGCGGAGGATGAGGATGGGGTGTACGCTAGCGGGTTGAAGAGCATGCGCCAGCGGCCTGGGAGCATGTTTTTGACGGCGGCGAGGGCTGTGGCTGCTGTTACGGCGGAGGCGGGGTGGGTGGTTGTGGTGGAGGTGGAGGCGAGGTGGTTGTAGTTTTCGAGGGTGAGGGCGTGGACGACGTCTGTTGGCTCGGAGGGGGTGAGGAGGGTTAAAACGAAGCCGGAGGGGAAGAATCGGACTGCAAGCGTGGTGAAGATGAGTTAGCAGATGCATCTTTGAGCCAATAGGGTTTGTTCGATGGTTCATAAAGCTGGACCGGTGGAGTGCTTACGGTAACGGTAGTAGGTGACCAGGTGCATGGTGTTCGAGAGGGTCAGGTTTGTGTTCACGGCGAGTCCGGAGCGCAGGTAGGTACACGTGGAGATGTAGACGCCGTTGAACCGGACGCGCGGCCGTTCGATGAACATTGTACGGTAGGAGGCGTTGTATTTCAGCACCTCGATGTCGTCGTATGGCCGGACGGGCAAATCCGCGACAACTTCATCGATAGCGATCTCATCCTCTTCGTTCTCTTCGAGAAGGGCGAGAGTTGAGAAGTGGGAAGGTAGATCTGTGGTGGCGGTGCCGTCCATAATATCATCCTCTTGAATGGGCAGCGGTTTGCCCTTTATATCGCATCCCCAGAGGGAGCCGGCGCCCCAGATCATAGATTGATAGGCATCACCACAAACGGTCTTCCAGATCTGTTGATCGGCGTAGACGAGGTAGCAGAGGGCCTTGCAGACGGTGGCGCAGCGGACGAACGAGGCGAGGTCTGCTTCGGCGAGTTTGGAGAGGATGTGGAGGAGGATTTCGCGGGGGACGGTCGAGATCGGGCTTGTGGGCTGCTTTCGATAAGAGGCTTTGCCTTTGAGAGCGGCGAGGTTTATCTCTTTGCCAGGGATAATGGGGATGGAGGAGAATGTATGGATTAGTTCTGCCGTTGGAAGGAGCGCTTGCGGCTTGTCGTCAGATTTCTTTCTACAAATGTGTTAGCGAGGCTACGGATTTTATACACATAAACGAACAGTGATTAGGACAGATACTTACTCTGCTAGAGGCACTTCTGATTTTTTCGATTGCCCTTTCACGGAGGCCGACTGACGGGGGAAATATTTGTCTTTATATTGGTCGTGGACCGAGGCATCCATCTGATACAGGCGTGACATGTTAGATAGCGTTCTTGGGTTTCTCCAACGCGAGAGTCTTCACCAATCGACAGCAGGGTATTGAACGAACCTTGAAGGCTTTTCGGTATAGATTAACGCTTTCGCCAACCTTGCCCTCCTTTTCCTGTTCAACGGCAGCTTCATAGTGCTCCAGCGCGGTACTCATGGGCTTCTTCGTCAACGACCTTTCGCCTGGCCCGAGGACCGCGGGCGGCTTGACGTCCAAGTCTAAGCTACGGATGCCGTCGTCATGTCCCACATGTTGCTCACGCAGCGCTTGCAGCGATCGAACGCCATCACGAGCTTGCGACGACCGTCGTCGATGTTCAATTGAGCGGATGCTGGACGGCCCGGCTTCTCCAGGTTTGGAATGATCGTGGGATTTAGACGCTGAAGCTTCGTCAACCTTGGTTTCGGAGGTTGTGGGCGGTCTCTGAGACCTGAGATCTTCCTTCCATTGGCGTCGGAAGGTCTCGAGCTCGTCGGCGAGTTCACCGGAGGGCGGCTTTAGTTTCGTCTGGTCGGTGGACATTGTGCGTTGCAGGTGTTGGATTTCAGTTACGGCGAGGCGTGATGCGATGAGTGAGTACTCGAGTGGCAAGCTCGGTCAGTTGGGAGGAAGCTTGGAGTCAAGTCCGTATCATTAGCCTCTCTTACGTCTCATCAATCCGATAGACAAGTTCTGACTTACTTACAGGGTGTGCTTGTCGCAGTAGCAGTTGAAACTCAGAACTCTTCAGCGCCGAAAGCCGGGTTTATAAGCAGGACAGGCAACGAGATTCTGCGGCTAGTGCGGTCGCTGGTCGCCTCAGCCCAGCCCAGTAGCCAATGCGAGCTGCAGCTATGACTCCATCATCTGCAGGTTCCAGTCATGAGTATGCTTGCATCGAGCTTGATCCCGGCTCCTTCCTCCGGGCGGGCTAGATCTGTGAAGTTAAAACCCGCTCTCCTTGATATATATCGATATCTGGCTCGGATTAACAACATATTCATAAAAGCCCGACCGCCGCCCGCGAACACTTCGCGTATGCAATGTGCGATGCATGCAATTTATAAACAAGTCTAGATCTATTGAGAAATGAGCTCAGGCTCGTCTCTTGAATCAAATTTTCACACGTATAAAGATAAACGCTGACCGCAATCTATAGATCTATAGACGCTCTTTCAATAGATATACCCGCCGCCCAGCATAAGCCAATGGACGGCGCTCGGGAAGAGTCATTCTAGAGCGATACGACTGTCACACTCTAGTCCTCTGGATGTATATCCAAAACACCACGAATGTACAAATATTGGGCTCTGTATCTCTAGAGGCGGTGCCAGATCTCGAGCTACAGCGTCGGATGGGAATTGTCCCGGACATAAAACTCTTAACACCGACCCGCCAGGATATATGCTACCCGTGATATTCAGTCATAAGGTACTTAACTGTTGCTCATATACTATATATCAAGTTTAGTGCCGCTGCCGTGCATATTGTATGTTCAAATCGAGCTCTTCAAGCCGTCGTGAAGCGTGGTGACCGTATACGGGACCATTGTGTGCAGCCTAGCTTGGAGTGGCGCGCTGTCGGCCGGCCAAGCCAAGCGCCACCTGCGCAACTGCCCAAATCTCTCTGCCAGTAAAACGGACCGTCATCGATGGTATGCCTCGTATGAACGGTGCACCAGAGCCGCAGTCAAACATCCGATCGTCTCCAGACTTGAGAGGTGCTGGAGTAGTTGAGGATCCCAGTCCATAGCATAGTGCTGCGGTATGTAGTGTCAGATATGTAGGAGGCGATTCTCTCCGTTGGGTAAATATCAATGACGTCTACGGTAGTATATTAACGTATTGATCAAATGCTCATTCATATGTGTTCCGATGCATTCATCCAGGAGGTTGCACATTCGTGTAACCTGTGCCGTCACAGCTTCGAAGAACCACGGCCTATTGCGCCCCCGCGCGATATTACGCTCCCTCCTTTTCTCTGATTGTTACAACTGTCCATTAAGCTTAGCATCAGCTGTTACGCTTGTCCCTTCTATAGCTCAACATATGAATTCACGGTTTTCGTGATCTAAAGATGTAACATCCAGCTCTGCCGTTATGTGCCGTGGCTTCATTCTCCATGTTTGTGTTATTGGCGATATATTTCGGTGAATTGAATATCGACCTGTAGGCTGCTGACTTGCTGACTGTCCAATCAAATTCTCGAGTCCGACGTAGGGAATGTGATCAGGAAGCGACTATGAATACTCATTCGGCTAGCTGTAGACACTACGCATAGACCATTTAGGATCGATCAAATGCAAAATCGCACTTTTATATATCGCGCCACGGACGCATGCTCTGCCCTGTTTCGGCGCCGTGCATGCATGGCGAAGGGAAGATGCGGCCGTCAATGTGTGCAAGTATTGATCAAGACAGAAACTGCAAGCTTAAACCTGCTAGTGTTCACAGAGTTAGGGAATACACGGATCATGTGCCTGTTTGGTTTCGTTACTCTGTGATTGTTTTGGTCGCACGCGCGTCGATGGAATGGGCAGAGCTGAGCTGCGGAAGTCTAGAATTCGGAGCGCTATAGGACGCGGGTTATATTATAAATCGGCAGCTGGGGGGACTTTGGGCGCTATGTGCCGATGGTGTCCATCATTTGGCTGTATTAATAGTAGCAAGCAATATATGTGTATCGAGGATCTTTCCTGACGTGCTAGACGCCGTTTGGGTAACCGGTCTCGAAGTCGGACGGCCGGTTCTAGCTTCAGGTCGATCGAGCATATCAGCTGTCGGGCAAGGCTGAATCTTTTGGCCCGACGCGGCACGCGAGAAGCCGCTGAGAACGCATCTCGACAAGCCGGTGTATTCCGAGCGTGTAAGTGAGCAAGCGGGCAAGCGAGGCCTTGCAACAATGGTGACGCCTCCGTCGAGATGCTGTGGACCGGCTAAGTTGCGTGCCTGAGAAGGCGAGGGGAGAAGCCCCTTCGTTTGGAAATTGGCCCTGGCCGTTTTGAGAGCGTCGGACGCCAAGCTCCGGGAGCTGTCTCGCTGCCTGCTCGTACCGCATGTAATGGCAATGCCGGCGGCCAGGAACGTGGGGACATTAATGTTAATCCTGTCGATGGAGCGATCAATAGCTCGCCGGCGGGAGATCCAAGGGTTAATTACAGGTGCATGCATGCAGGGCAATTAGCAGTCCGCAGGCCGGAGTCCTCGCACTTGGAGCATACTTGCACATACGCACGACAGCTTCCGTCCGCCCTTAAATGCCTGCCCGCCTGCAGACCATCGCCTGGGGGCAAGGTATTCTCACTGACAAGCCGGAGCGAAACGACTGAACGGTAACAAGCCATCGACTGACTCGCCGGCCCAGCTCGGACACATACAAAACCGCCGCTGCAGCAGCTGGAAGCCCGCGGAACCAGGCCCGTTTCTACCCTCCTTATTACCAGCAGCTCGCGCCCCGGAAGGCGGTTGATATTTCAAGAGAGAGCAGCTTCTCTCCTTCGTACTCTCTCGATATTCGAATAACCTCAGTTGTCAACGTTTTGCGCGATTTCCGTGCTGTTGTTTTGGATAAAAAGTGAGTCTTGGGTCCTGCCAGGTGACGTCGGCCGGGGTCAAACTAACTTGGAGCAAGCACCATCGCCAGACAAGCTCGCCAATCGACGGACCGACCGGAGCACCATTGAACAGCCCGCCGGAAACCCTGCAAGCTTCTCACCTTACTGTCGCCGTCGCCATCGTCGCATTTTCGTCGTCCGAAAGCTCCGAGTTTCTCGCTAAAAGGGTGGTTTTACCGGTTCATTAGAAGCAGACTAGCCCGGAGAGATGAAGTGAATTGGGAGGAGAAGGGACACCAACGAAACAACTATCCTCGAAGCAACCATCCACCGCCGGCATAACGATGCCGCTAGATACCGCTGAAGCTGCTGCTGGCTCTCAGCTAGCGCCGTCGATACACTCTACAGCTTCTGAAGACTCATATCTCCTTCAAGATGAAGATGCGGACGCTACACCCCGAGCGGGCGCCGAGATGCCCATTCGGCTTCCGGAGACCGTCAGCGAGAATGGACACATCGACCTCAACGGCACCAATGGTGACATTGGCAGCAAGGCCAGCATCACAACAGAGCCAATTGCCGACGATTCGAAGCCGCCTCCTGAAAGCGAACCGGATCAGGTGCCAGCGCTATCGTGGCTCGATAAAGCACTGGCGGAAATCAGCACCGCATCCGATAAAACCCTCATCATCGGCCTCTCGCTCCTAGCCGTCATCATGAGCGTCCTTCTCGGCAGATTCGGCCTCCTGATAGTCGGAACAATTCTAGGAGCAATACTTCACGCTACTCTGCAGAACCAGAGTGGGACGGCGGAAAAGAAGAAGCCCAAATTCCGCAGCAGAGGCACCGATGAAGAAGACGCCAAGCCCGTGGTATGGACAGCTCCTGGAAACTCCAAAACCCAGGAAACTAAAGTCGCCAAGGCTGTACCAGATGACCCTCATGCGGATTTCTCCTCTCTCAATCCCAAAGTCGCAAGCGCCCTTGACGAGCTGTGCAACGCGATAGTGAAAGACTGCATCAAGTACGTTACGTAACCGCATCCCCGGAGGTCCCCATGCATAGCTAACGAGTTCTCCATAGCTCCTGGTATACAACCATCATACCGGACGACTCATCGTTCCCAGCGACATGCCATCAACACCTCACCCAGAGCTTCCTCCGAATCTCGAAACGCCTGGGTGACAAACGGCCAGCCGAGATCTTTGTTTCGATTGTTGCGAACATGTCCGACACCGTGATCATATTCATGGAGGAGCTCTCGCAAGCCCTGAACGGCACGAGAGACATCAAAGCCGGTATCCAAACGTACGTCCGAAGGAACAGAGACTCGGCGCTATCAATCATGCTGAACAAAGGGTACCAACGCCGCGAACTGGGCTTCTGCGCGCAAGAAATCGTCCAGCAGTACGCCCCGGAGGACCTGAAGGGATGCGAGCCAGTTGCCATGTTCCTACGGCACGTACTACGGAGCACTGTTCTGTGGAATATGGTTGAGAAATTCAGCGACCCGGAGTTCATCAACGAGTGGATCATCTATCTGTTCGAGTACAAGGAGAGCACCGGCCCGAGTAAGGAAGGCGTCGGCGCCGTTTTGCAGGCTTTCGACAGGAGCGTGGCGGGTGCTGCGCAGAGCTCGTTGCCGGCAGTCTCGACGATAGCTACATCAGATCCGGAGTTTGCGGCACGATCACCGACCGGCAGTTCGATCAAGGAGGAGGTCTTCGCAGTTGCTCAAGCCCTCGATGAGACTACAACGAGTGATGCTCAAAGGATGCTGCCACCCGTTTCTACGACGATGCTACAGGATTCCCATTTTATGACGCAATCTCCGACGCAGTCTCCGATTCAGTCGCATTCGCAGTCTCAGTCTCAGTCTCATTCCCCAACTGTTCGAAAAGAGAACTTTCCCGCATTCCCGGTGCAGACAAATGGTGTAAACGGCATCCATCATGTGAGTTTCCACAATATACACGGCTTACCTCACTCCCGAAACTAACGGTGCCATAGCACTCTGAGAGCGTTCACTATGAGTCCATCCCGAACGGAAAGACCAGCATGGACGAAAGGAGAAGCCTGGAAATTCTCTCCGACAGCCGAAACCAGAGTCGAAACCAGAGTCGGGCCCAAAGTCAGGCTCAGAGTCAAAACCATAGCCCCGTCGACGTTCAGCCACATTCCCCGCTCGGAGGTTCCCTGAAGAGAAACTCGTCGAACGCAAGCTCGCGCATCAGCTTATCCGAGATGTCGATGACCCCGTACAAGACCAGCTCGGAGTCGAGTCGCAGCGGGATAGACCCACAAGTTGCCGCCGAGCAGCGGAGACGTGCCGGCGTCAACCTACTGAATGCTAGAGTCACAGTTTTGGACACCGGCCCGGCGTACAACCCGCCCAGAGTACTCAAGTCGAAGCCCAAGTCATCATTTATGATCCAGCTCGAGCCTCTTGACGCGGCGGGGTGGATTGTCATGAAGGGTTACCAGGACTTTGAGACGCTTCATGAAACTCTGATCAAGCTTGCCACGCCTACTGGATCGACGAAGTACAAGCTGGCGTATACTGAAGGTTTACCCTCATGGCGAGACCGAACCGTCGATGAGCTTGTTGCGCTTCTTGAGCTGTTCCTTCGGATCGCGCTGAGCGAGGAAGGGTTAGCCGGCTCCGAGACGCTCTTCAAGTTCTTCCAGAAGGATGAAGACCGGCGTGAGCGGGAGAAGCAGGAGCGGATCGAGAACAGCGTGTTCTGGCGCAGCGGCGCACAGATCGAGAATATGGGCAAGAACGTGCTCGGTGCGATCACAAAGGCACCGCAGTCCGCCAGCGAAGGCGGGAAGGCGTTCCTCGGTGGTATCAAGAAGGCGCTAACGTCGCAGACGCCCGCGCAGACGCCCGGTGCGGAGCGCGACACCATTCGATCGCCCTTTGCGTTCATCAAGGCGAATATCTCCAAGTCTACCCTTGGCGGAGCTGACGATTCGTCGGAAAAATCGAGTATGTCGCTAGATAGAGACGACGGAACGGGAGCGCAAACACCAGCTCAGGGCCGCGGGAGATTCAGCCTGCGAATCGACTTTCCGCGATCTTTCACAATCGGAGACTCGGCCCCGGCCCCGCCTTTGCCAGCTCGACGATCAGCCAGTGCAACCCGGTCGAGAACTTCGAATTACCAATCCCTTAACGGGGCTGAGGACTCTCACACCGGCCGACCAGCCTCGCTACTCGAAGAGTCAGCCGAAGGGACGGGCGAGCCAACACTGACATTTGACTCCGCCGACGCGCAGCTGAACGGCATATCGCTACCGCCTCCACCCAGCGAGATCGATAACCTGACCGCCAGCGCACCGACAGCCTACGAAGGCATCTCCGAGCAAGAAACCCAAATCGTACTAGAAATCATGTTCTCGATCATCAACGAGCTGTACGGCCTCTCCACGGCGTGGATGATCCGGCGGTCGTTCCTCAACATTGCGAAATCCGTCATGCTCCTCCCGGGCAACTCGACGCTGTCCAACATGCGCACCATGATCCAAGCGGACGTTCTCGAAGCCAACACGTCCGCGGAGGCGATCGCCGACTACGTGCGGCAAGTGCGCAAGAACTCGCTGCCGACGACCACGGAGAGCGAAGAATGGGAGAAAACGCACACGCCGCGAACGGAAGAGGAGAAGGAAGAGCTGCGGCGGCGCGCGCGGAAAGTGCTGTCGGAGAGTCTGCCGCAGGGGTTGACGGCGCTGCTCGGGGTGAATCAGACGAAGGAGGCGCTGTCGCAGCTGTTTGATGCGCTGCAGGAGCGGGATGTTGCGAGGGGCCTGTGGACGTCGTTGCTGGCCAAGGCGGTGCAGGTGCTGTGTGCGGAGGGGGAGGGGAGTGTATATTAGCATGCGTGTGTGACTTCTGGTGCTTGGTTCGTTAGCGATGGCGTTCTTTTTTATGTTTTGCTTGCTTTCGGGTGCTTGGTATGTATAGACGTGTGTTTTTGCGACGAGACTACGTATACTCTGCGGAGGCGGTGGGTGCCCAGGTTGCGGTTGGATTGGTGTGGGCTGGGTGAGAGCGGTGTGGAGGGCCGGTCCAGGTTGATGGGAGAGTGAGCGCTGTATGCATGCATGAAAAGCCGGAGTTTGGGTTGTGCATTACATTAGAGAATCGAACGTCATGATACAGATTACAAAGGTGTAGCCTTGAACCCACGGTGCCGGTGTTTAAATTTTGTGAGAGGTGGGATTTATAGGGAAGGAACAGTCTATATTGCGTAGGTATTTCTATAGCTAGGTGCGGACACGGATATCAAAACTTGACCGAGTAAGAAGTAATCGCCACCCGACTTTTCGTGCCATCCATCGCGCAAGTCCATTATTTCCATCGAAGACGTGCATTGCAGTGTACTTTTTTTCCCTCCCGTGCTCGCCCGTCGTATAATACTCCAAGACGGTATCCGTTATTATGTTCATTTCAATAAGGTCGCCTGGTATTTCCATCCATCCATCCTGTCTTGTACTGTGTCCATTCTCATTATATTCCCTTCTTGCGTAAAAGTCAACTGAACTCATGTTTGTTTTTTTGGTCGTCGTAATTATATCGCACCGGTCTCGTAACCAGACTGCTGTTGCCGTACATTTTCCCATGACATCCCCAGTCGTACCGTTCGTCCCATACAGCGGCATGGTACGCAGCACGTTGGGATATATGGTTTGTATCGACAACCAGCATGTACATGTACACACATACGTATGTCAAGTGTATATATATGCGCACAGAGTAGTCTTCTATTGGGTTGCCGCCGCCGCCACCGCCGTCGGTGCTGGCGCTGGCGCTGGTGCCGGTGCTGCCGTTGGTGCAGGTGCGGCTTTAGGTGGCGGCTTGACTTCGCCCCGCTTGAGCCAGGCGAGGACGGCCATGACGGCACGTAACCCGTCGATGCGGCCATCGATTTCGAGGAGGTTGTACCATTTCGAGCGGCCGATGCGGCAGGTGCACCAGTGTGGGTTTGCGGCTTGATATTCGGCGGGCGGGAGGACGCCCGTGCGGAGGAAGCGGGTGTAGGCGTCCGTGAGGTAGACGTGGGAGACGGCGAAGTGGTAGTGCACCGCGGAGAAGAGGAAGAGCTGTATAGCGTCAGCTATGCACATCGTTCGAGGAATATATTTATGTTTATAGACGGATGTAGGGGGATAAATGTGTGGGGATACGTACATCGTCACCGCCGATAGCCGCGTCCTTACCGACGGGGCGGTAGACGATCTTCTTGTACGGCTCCTTGCGCTGCCGCTCCTGGCTCAGCGTCAGCAGTGCGGACAGCTCGTGCACGGCATCGATCACGTCGTCCGTCTCCGAGAACTTGTCCTCGTTGCGCGTCTGCAGGACTAGCGCGGGGCCGATTATGACGCCGTCTTTGCGCTCTTGCATCGTCGGCGGCTGCTGGTGCAGGTAGAGGTCCGCCTTGACATTGAAGAGCGACCGCTGAGAGAGCAGCTTGGGCGGGTAGCGTGGGGGGCTGGAGATACACGCGGCGGTCAGTCAGATATGCTACACACGGTTGGTGGCAGGTTTATGTATGGATGGGTACGCACTATATTCGCATCTCGAAGCCCCAGGCGATGGGGTCGACGAAGTGACGCAGCAGCTCCTCCCGGAACTTGGCGCTCGTCCGCCCCATCATGCCGCCGTCATTGGGCCCCGAAGGGCCATCGGCGCCACCGGCGCCATTGTTGCTGCTGGCGTTATTATTACTCTCCTCCATCGTCATCAGGATCTCCAGCGTCTCGGCCGCCTGGAAGAAGCGGTAAAAGTTGCCAATCTTGATATCCCGACGCCGGCGCGCGATAAAGTCGTACGCGTCGTTGTTCTCAACGCTCAGCTCGCGCCGCCGCTGCGCGAAGGGCGAGGTGTCATCGGTCTCGTCCGGGTGGTACTTGACCGGTATGATGGCCGACAGGGGCAGGTCGTACGTGTAGGAGACGTTGAGCAGCTGCAGTTGCTGCTGGGTGATGTCTGACGGCTTGCGGATCGCGGCGAACGCGGCGGTCAGGCTCGCGAGGTCGGGCGGGGTGGTGGCTTCGACGGAGGAGGGGTCGGTGGTGGCGAGGGTAATGCAGCGCGGGTAGGTGATGGAGGTGAGGCGGGCGCGTTTGATGGCGGGGTTGCGCGGGGGGGCTTTGTCCTTGTCCGGGGGGATGAGGAGGTTCCAGTTGGCGAACATGGCGATTGCGACTGGCGGTATCTCGAGCGTGTATGTATATATAGATCCGGCGCCTGTGCACGCGGATTTGCAGCGTAGGGAGATGGAGATGAAGGAGGGAAGGAAGGCGGCGGTGGTCTAGAGCTTCTTCCTCCGTCGCATGTAGCGGTGATGCCAGGAGAAGGGGAGAGGAGCTGGTGGTGATGATGTTTCTGTCGTCGACTGCGTTGCGGCGCGTGGTATTTTGGCTGCGTGTAACCGTGAAAGTGCCAATGAACGTCCGCCGACGGGAAGAGAACGCGATCGAGGACGGCGGAACGAAGACGAAGAAAGAAAGAGGAGGACGCCGGGCAGCTCAATCACATCTCAGACGATGCCCGCTGCCGGTTTCAAGAAGCAGCGTGTCCGTCTGTCAGTTGTGGCAGTTCTGGCAGTCTCCGTCTGCTAGCCCGTTTGCCGGCTGCAGTGACAAGCACGGAAAAGAGGAGAAAGTGGAGCCCACAGACCGCAAACGAGAAGGATGATAATTATTATCGCCTGCACGACAGGACACACGGAGAGCTAGCTACTTCTTACTTACATAAGTAGCTCCAGCTAGCTGAGGCGCGGGAATGCTGATGCACCATGCCCTGCACAAGTGACCGGATTGTGAATGAAGGCAGGAAGGAAGCTTAAGGAAAAAAGTATAATCTGAGGCCCCCATGCTGCAGCACAACCGCTCAGGTGGAATGTTTTGAATCGCGGCTTCCCCGCCCGCAGGGATGGCCCATTCGACGGCCTCTGCAGAAATGTCTCGGTCGTGAGGGCCTGCAGCCAATCGCGGGAGCTGGGCCCACGGCAGCGCCGCTCCGAAGGTTGGTAGACAATGCATCACGAGATTCGTCCCTTGTTTGGCTTTATCTCCACCGTCCAGCCCGGCTTCCAGACTCGGCCAATATAATATCGCCCATCGATATTAATTTGATATCGATGCCTCTGCTCACATATATTATGCGCGTATGCACACTATGATACGCTCTATAAAAAATATAATATAGCACACACGATGCAGCAGAGATAAGAGCGGTCTCTGCGCGTGTGTGTAACCCTCCTGCGCCGCCCGCATGCACGAATTCCAGTCCCACGGCGCCCTCCACCGCCACATTTCGCCCAAAGTACATTTCCCCATAAAATCCAGACAAAGATTCGATTACACCTCCGCTCGCGAGCATGTTGTATTCTTCCTCTACTTCTCCGCCAACTTGGCCAGCCGTCGTGCGACCTCTTGGATGCCGCCCTCGTCGTGCCGCACCCACATATCGATCCAGTCCTCCCCGCTGGCTCGGTAGGCCGCCTCGGCGTCTTCGCTGCCTTTTTCGTCGTCTTCGCCCGGCCGGTGGATGTAAATTGTCGCCAATCCACAGTCCTTCGCCGCGCGCAGGTCGCCAATATGCGCACTGCATATAACACCGTCAGCTTTGTCTAAAGATTGATACCAGTAGTTACGAATACTCACGCTACCATGGCCACCTTGCCCCGCTGCTTCGCCCGCCAGGCTTCTTCATCCTCCCTCTCGCCTACATCCGTCTCGCAATACTCCGCCCACGCATCGTCGCTACCGACGCCTAGCACCTCGCAGGCGCCGATGTATACTTCTTTCGCGGGCTTATACGACCGCCATAACTGCGCGCTCAACGTGACGTCGAACACGACGCCGCTGTGCCGCTGCAGGTCCAACAGCAGCTTTACATTCCCGTTCGACAGCGTCGCGACAGGACAGCGAGATCGCAGAGCTGCGATTCCCGGTGCGCTGTCCGGCCACGGCGTGAGGAAATGCCAGATGCGGCTGAGCGTCTGCGTTTCCTGCGCGGAGAAGAGGTGGGAGATGTGATAGGATGCGAGCAGATTGCGCAGGGATGCGAGGTGGTGGGCGTCGATTGTCTTGTAGGGTGCCCTGCATTGGTTGATGTTCGTGGTCGATGATGGGGATGTCGCCTCGGCTTGGGTGACGACAAAGTCCTTGTAGCTGTCACGCCACTGCTCTGCGAACGTGGCGGCGAATTTGCGGATAGCAGACGGTGTGGAGAGGTCCGGCGAGCCGGGTGGTAGGTTTGTAGAATTGCCCGCGAGTGCTAGTTTCTGGGAGATGGCGTGCTCGAGAGCGGATTTTACGGGGCTGCGCCAGTCGAAGACGGTGCCGAAGACGTCAAAGACGACGGCCTCGGGGAGGACAGCGAGCGTGGATTCCGGCGCCATTCTTGTCGTAATATCGATTCACGACGTCACTTCAACTTGTGGTGAGAACGATCCGTCAGCCGGTATGGACTAGGTGATATGGGCAGTCGGTTCAATTCGGCTGGTTGTTCACCCAGATCATATATTGGAAGCTAACGGTATGTCAGCACCGTACCTATATTTCAAACCTATTGCGCGGATGCGGTGGGAAATAAACATACACAGCTGAGAATGCCGTGATGAATATCGATGACGAACTTTGAGAAGCCTAGCTCGAGTTGAAGGCTAGCAAGTTGCCATGATGTCGGCTTTATATAAGATCTACAGCCTAGCCGCCTAACGTCATCCATCGAGAGGATTGCCAAAATCCAACAACCAGCACAGCTACAGCGGAGATGCGTTTCCCCGCATCACACCGACAGCTAATACCGCCGCCGCAGCCGTTGAAGCAAGCCGATTGCCTCGGTTAACGTTAGCAGCCGTCGCATCCACATCGTCTTCTCGATGCAACCACGATCGATGCACACCTGACTAAGTACTGTACGTGCAGCCGGGCCGGCGCCATCCGGTATGATTCCGAATTCCACAATGTAATATCAGATCGATTTGCGGAGTCCAAGCTGTGTGCTACACTTCGAAGCTCTCGCAGTTGGTCGTACAAGGAAGCACGAGTCGACGTCTGCCGTCATACCTCGCCGAGCTGCAAAACCCCGATATGATATATCATATTACCATACAGAGAACTTACAGCACTAGTCCGTACGGGGACGCACGCGTGTAGTCTACAGTATACTGCGACGACATCTATCGATATAACATGTATAGCAAGCACATCTACCGCGCACCGTCAAAATACGTACTACACACCCGTCCGGCCGCCGGCAAGTATAATATAACGGTCGACGACCATGATTATAGTAAGGAGGAAGAATAGAGCATTCTCGCAAAACTGTGAGAACAGTGAATAAGGGAAGAAGATATAAAAAGGTGTAAAAGAACCCGAACGCCGAAGGCATGACAGAGAGTGATATGAGGAAGCAGACGATCGTGCGTGCAAGGATGTGTATGGGAGGCGGTATACAAGATATACAGCGGAACGGTATAGTATAGTAAACGCTGCACTGCACCGGCCGATAATAAGAGGAAATAGTGGCAACAGCACAGCCGACGAATCTCGAAGAAAAACTCTCGAGATTTTTGTGAACCAATTTTGGAAGAAATTGTCCGCCCCGTTTACTCCGCTGGCACGTCCGCGATAAGCGCGTTCCTCTTCTCCTGCACACGCTGCTGTCTCCGCTCTCTGGCAGCCTTGGTCTTGGCTCGTTTGGCGTCCATCTCCTCCTTGATCTGGCGTTCGCGCGCCTTCTCCGCCTTTGCCTTGTGGATCTGTCCAGTGATAACCATCAGCCACAAACTCTCCCCATATATGACACACCTCCAATATCAAATATACACCCTCGAATATATATATATACCGTATGTAGGGAGCGGTATGGAGGAGAAGAAGAGACTTACGTGCTCGACGAGCGCCCGCTTGTGCTTGAAGGTGTTACCCTTGCTCAAATGATACAGCTCATGGTACAGATGCTTGTCAATCTTGCCCGCAGCCCGATACTTGACCAGCAGGCGGCGCAGGACGCGCAAACGGCGCATCCAGAGGACCTGCGACGGCATGCGCGCGTCCTTGGTACCCTTGCGCTTACCGAAGCCCATGTGGCGGCCCTTGCGGCGGGCGGCGGCCAGGTCGCGGGTCCGGCTGCGGCTGTGCATTGTCACCGGCTTCTTGATGATGAGGCCGTCGGCGACGAGCTTGCGGACCGTCTGGCCTGCATGACGAAATACATACGGTCAGCGGGGTGGTATAAAGGATGTAGTGGAAGGGGAGGAGGACGTACGGGAGTTGGCGTTGCTGATTTCGCTCATCTCGTTGGGGTCGAGCCAGATCTTGCGCTTGCCGCAGCCCATCACGGACGCGGCGAGGCGCTTCTGGGTCTTCAGATCAACCCTGTAACAGTTCCGTTAGCCGTCTGCGTGCAACAGCATCTACCGCATCGGTCCGTCGTCTCCGGTGGTGGTGGTGGCGGTAGTGGTGAGAGATATCGAGTTATCATGGTGGCATGCGTCCGTCGTTCGAGAACAGCATCAAGCCACCGCGTCGTATCGTCTCGATTGGACGTCGACATTCCGATAAATCCGGCCCAGCCAGAGACGAGGCTGTCCCTCTCGTCGAAAAAAGCCGTACATCGTCGAATATCGTCTGTCTTCCACCACTATCGATCGAATCCCACCACCACTACCACAACGACCACCGCTACACCGTCGACGAGGAAGAAGCAGAAACGAACAACGACAATGGCAGTAAAGGCTTACATTGTATCTGTATCTATACCGTTAGCAGCAAAAACGTATGTCGTGTCGTCGGAGGTCTCGTCGTCGTCGTCGTCGTCGAGGGTGATGATGAGGAGAAGGGTCGGGTAGCAGGCAGCACAAGCACAAACGAGGGCTAGCAAACCACACAACCACACAATTTTCTCGAGCAAACAGGCCACAACCACAGCAATTCCGCTGCCTCTACCGTCCCGATATACCGCAATGACTCTAACGGACCCAAAGCGGCCTCGAACTAGCACCTCTAACGAAGCTAATCGAGCCCGGTCAGCCAATCAGCAGCCAGGATGCCAGCACCGCCAGCAATTTCAGCCAGGCAGCAGAGGTGCTGTGCGATGGGACTGTCTTTTAGGGCATGCCAAGCTCTCCAAAAATGGTAAATGCAATTGTGACAAACAAAACAACTCGCTGCGTTGCGATGAATCAGAGTGACTTTTGCCAACGTCATCTTCCCGGAAACAACCGCAGGTGCAGTTTACATCACGACACCGGATGCACTCCAGGAACCAACCGTACTACTATTGTATCGTATCATACTATCATATCATATCGTAATCCATTCTTAGCCTATATGCACCCGGTCCATCCCTCCATCCATCCATTTTCAATCCATCCGTTGTCCACCATTTCAAGGAAATTCGTGACGTAACATCGATTCCACATATTCCTCCACCCCGAGCCAGACCAAAAGACAGCTACATGAACCACGCAAGCTAAAACTCAAATGCACGCACGCAATCAATCGTAAGATCATCAAAATCACAGAAACCCACTCGCTATGCGCTCAGTAACGTAACAAACACACAATGTAGAAAAAACCGACCAACCCAATTTTTGTCAGCAGAGATGTCGCTAATATAAATGTTCCGGGTATCCTATGTAGATATCGTATGTATTGGACTCGAGGGCCGCCGTCGCCACGTTCCCCCCTTGAATACACACACACCCTCGTGGCGGGGCCAATCCATCGTGCCATCTTTGTCCGTTGCTTTCCTTGATCGATTGTCATTCGTGAACAGAAATAAGCTTTAAATCTCCCAGCCGCAGCCGTAACGTCGTGTCGTAAAACAGGTAGATGATCTTTTTGTTGAAAAATGGTAATAGCAAAATGACAAGCAGATGCCAGTGCACACGCATGCTCGCTCGCTAGCTCGCTCGTATCATAACGCAACAGAGGTAATATCATTTTGTCTTTTTTTTTTAATTGCTTTGCTTCTTGTTTTGGTCGTAAATGCAAATTCAACAGGCAATCGAATGAACCGTAATGCGTAAATTTTTAAGGGATTCGTCATTGTTGTCATATTGTAGCAGCGAATGCTTAAGGATGCGAGTTGGGCAGCGCGCGTCGAACGTAGTGGGTTGGATTCTGCGGGTCCGGCATCTGCACTTGCACCAGCTTCTGCAGCGGGTGATGCGCGAGACACTTGGCCAAGCCGTCTGCCCCACGCGTGCTGTACAGGTTCAAGCAGGCCGTGTGACAGTCCCAGTCGGCACCATGGCACGCCCGGCAATGAAAGTACGGCGTTGACGGCGCAATCGGCTGCGAGCACAGGTCGCAACGGGTGGTGACCGCCACGGGAGCCGGCTGGACGAGCTCGCCGGCGAGGGAGCGCTGGGAAAGGGCCAGGCTGTTGCGGTTGGCGGCGAGGCCGCAGGAGCGCAGAATGTCCGGGTTGACGCTGAAGGCGACGAGGTCGTGGTTGCAGCATGTGGCGTTATTGACGCACTCTGGGCAGTACTTGTACGTACCGGTACGCGTTGTGCAGTTCTACAACAAAACATTAGCTTACCATCACGGAATTGTCCAAAAGGTGCGAACATTGATAGAGGGGAGGGGAACGTACATTGCAGGACCAGAACATATCGTTGCAGTTCTTGCGGCAGGAGGCGGTATCGCAAAAGATGCCCTGCTCCATCTCGTGCTTGTCGACGTTGTAGCGACGCTCGATCAGCTCGTGGTGGCCGCGGCACTGCTTGCCGCCCAGAAAGCACTCCTGGCACAGATTGTAGTTGTCGTTCCGGCAGATGCTGCAGTGGTAGTGAACGAGCGACTGGATGTTCGGCTTCCTGCAGACGTCGCAGTTGACCTGCACGGTTGGGGTCGGAACGCTCCCCATGAGCCCGCTGCCGCTGCCGATGATGCTGCCGCTGGTGGTGGCGATACCGGTGGGGATGGGCATGCTGGCCGGCAGCATTGTCGGCCGACGGGAGCCGGAGGTGCTGGAGGTGACGCCCGAGGAGCTGCCCGTGTGCACGCTCAGGCTGGAGGTGGGCGAGGCGATGCCGCCGCCGGGGGTGGCGCGTGGGATCAAGTCCATCAAGCTCGCGCTGATGGCAGCGTAATACTGCTCTTCGTTCTCGTCGACATCGTCAACCCAGCCGTTCCACCAGCCGTCGCCGGCGCGGCGGTTGGACAGGCTGGAGAGGCTGCGGTTGCGGGAGCTGGTGCCGCCGGCGTGCTGGTGGTGGTCGCGTTCGGCAATGATCCTGTCGCCGGGACTGTAGATCTTCGCGAGGCGGGTGATCTCCTCCTTGTCGCGGGCGTGCTGGGGGTTGTGCTTGAGGAAGAGCTCGGTGATGGCGGCGAGATGGGTGGAGGGCCGGATGGCGCGGACGGACTGGCGGCAGGTGGGGCAGCCCTTGGAGACCGGGTACGCGGGCGAGAGGGAGGAGCCGGCGGGCGAGGAGGAGGAGGAGAACCACTCTTTCGCGCAGGCGCCGCAGTAGGAGTGCAGGCAG
The DNA here is from genome assembly GCA_020064725.1 of Drechslerella dactyloides. Lineage (NCBI taxonomy): Eukaryota > Fungi > Ascomycota > Orbiliomycetes > Orbiliales > Orbiliaceae > Drechslerella > Drechslerella dactyloides. Next base: position 3,076,070 of record JAGTWJ010000017.1, read on the forward strand.
TCGAGCAGCGTGACGGGGTGCAGCAGGATGGAGGTGCAGATCTAGAATCGGGGACCCGTCAGCGAGCGTTCGCGTCAGACGACATGATATCATCCCGTATCACGTATGCAAAGCGTCTACGTAGACACGCGAAGAAGAGGAATGCACACGACGACAGAGGAATGCACACGCACCGAACAGGTCAATTCCTTCTCGAGGTCGGCGGAGACGGCGTCCGGGCGGTCGGCCGGCTTGGGCGGCGGCGGACTGGCCAGCGGCGGCGGGTGGGCGTAGGAGAAGTAAGGCACGCGGCCGTAGATGCCCTTGGCCTTCGCCCGCGGGTCCATTTCGGTGGTGGTGCTCTCGCTGAGCTCAGCCGGGACAGCTCAGCGGGCGGGCTTGGCTGGCTGGCTGAAAGAAAGCGAGGGAGCCCTGGCAGGCAGGCAGGCAGCTGGCAGGCAGGGCAGGCAGGGCAGGCGGGACGAAGCCGGAGAGAATTGGCGGCGAGACTGGCGATAGCTTCCTGCCGGCGAGGTTCACGGGCGATGGAGGAGGAAGGAAGGAGGAGGAGAAGATGGCAGGCCGGCCGTCGATGGGCGAGACAAAGGGCGGCGAGGAGGAAGGCAGGAAAGGCGGAAGGTTGGCCGCCCGCCTGCGAAACTGACACCTGCAGCCAGCCAAGCTGAGCTAGCCAGCTCGAGCTCCCATCCACCGCATCACCACTCCACTCCATCACCACCACCATCGCCAACATCACCACCTGCTCGTGCGCTCGAGCGAACCACGGCTCGCTCCCGCCTGCTCGTCGAGGACGCTGACGTGGTGGCTGGAAAGGATCCGTTTCAGACGCACGCCCGCCCGCCCAATCGCCGCCGTCCGTCGCATCGCGCATCGCCTCCACCGAATAAAATATAAACCTCGCCCCGACTCTTCCACCTCCTTCGTCCAATTCTCCACCGCGTCCCACTCACCGCCCATACGAGAAGCGTTTTCACGAGAACCGCATACACGAGAACCGCCAGCACACGATCTGTAAACAAAAATGGCGGACGACAGCCCCCCCTCGCCGCTGGCCCCCATCACCCGCGCCTTCAACCACGCCCTCAACAACCTCTCCGCCACCCTCTCCTCCGCCTCAACCACAGACTACATCCGCCTCACCGCCATCATCGGCGGCTACCTCCTCATCAGACCCTACCTGCAGAAGCTCGGTGCCCGCGCCCAGGAACGCGACCACGAACGCACCGTCGACGCAACCGAGGAGTCCTCCATGGCCGCAACGGGCGTCAAGGCCCGCGTCGTCGCCGGTGAAGACGACAGCAGCGACGACGACGACAGCGACGGCGAAGGTTGGGGTCGCAAGAGGCGGCTGCAGCAGCGGGCGCAGCGTGCCGCGCGCCGGAGGGAGGTCGAGGAGCGGACGGCCGGCGGCGGCTTTGACGACGACGAGGACAAGGATATCGAAGAGTACCTGCAAACTTAATACCATATACTTATCTAAGTATATATATACTCAATTCGCTCGTTCGCTCGTATTTCTTGGTCTCGTTCACTCGGTCGTTCGGTTCTTGCATTTGGTCGGATAGCTGTCGTTCGGTTGGCGGGGCGGTTGGGCGGGCATATGTTGCTTCATTCACTCATACCGGTATATATAGACGGATGCACGCATGGGAGGATTCACGTTCTGGACATTGTACATACATAGTAATGCTCACGAAACTCACGAAACGGCGTCCTATCATCAAATCCATAGACGGAGCCTGCAAAGGATAGCGCAGCTAGAAGAATACGGCATCATTTCGATCCATCTCGTTCCACGACTTCAAGGATACGTATATAACCAAGTACCCAGCAACCGATCAATAGAAATTACCCACAAGAAGAATAGTAGAGTTCACAGGATGGAACGAAAAGCAGAGCGGTTGGTGAATTCCGGCCATACTATATAAGTATCGGCCGACCAGCATCAAACAGAGAAGACTGCAATCACAACGTTTTCATCACAACAATTCAATCAATCACTACCCCGCCGCCTCCGCATATATCAGCCCCGCGAGTGCTCCTGCACCGCCATCAAGCTTCCGATAAACGTCGTGATCAGCCGCTGCCGCAGCGCCACAATATCCTCCGGCAACAGCCTGCATTTCACCCCACGCATTAGCACATACTCCCTCACAAACATAACAAATGGACAAAAGAACCCACCAGATGGTTGCGCCCATCTTGCGCGCGATCGAAATGCTCAACTTCGCGTTCAAATACGCGTCATCGTCCGTCCGTCCCGGCGTCACCAACTCGTAGTCCACATAGTTGCCTACATTTCAATCCTCACGTCAGCCCGCCGTCCCATCACTCACACCACCGCGTGCAATAACAAGGATGACATTGGAAAACACCGCGTATAAGTAAGAGAAAGGGGAAGACTCACTCTTCATCCCGTTCAGCACGTCCAGCAGGAAAATGCCCGTCGCCAACGCCGGGTCCTTGAAGCTGCGAATGCTGCTGCTCTTCCCGCCCGCCCGCACCGTGTCGTTCGCCCACCGGATCATGTCCGAGTCGCTCAGCTCGCGCTTCCCCTTACTCTTCGCCAGCCCGTCCAGCGTCCGCAAAATGTCCCGCCGCATCAGCTGCCACACGAGCCCCAGCGTCAGCGTGCGCTGCCCGTCCGTGATGTCCGCGCCCTGGATCCCGACCAGCGAGAAGCCATTCTGCTTGCCGATTTCCACCGCGTGGTTCGTGTTCTCGACGGCCCTGAACCGCGTGAGCTCATTCCCGGAGGCTGGGCGCTTGTTCACAAACCGCCAGTTGACCGAACCGGGGATGATCTTGTCGTACGCTTGCAGGATGATCGTGCCGTCCGCCAGGTCGTCGAACAGCGAGTTGACCGTCGGTGTCACGTCGAGCGAGTTGAGCCAGAGCGTGAACACCCGCGCCTCGCGCTCACCCTCCGCGTCAAAGTCGTCGATTTCAACCTTCTCCTCCTCCGTCAGCGGGTCCAGGCACGGGTGCGTGTTGAACAGATGCGCGACGAAAGCAAGGTTGAGCTTCGGATTGCCCGCAACCAGCGACTTGGCCGTCAGGAACTTGCGGCAGTCGAGCTTGTCCGCGTTCTCGAGCACCTGCTCCGCGCGCTGGAGCACGTCGCGCGTCTGCAGCGGCGCCCGCGAGCACAGGTCCGGCGCGAGCTGGTTGAGAAGCACCGTGTAGTTTTCCGCGTCCTTGACGTCGCTGGAGAAATTGCCCACGCGGCGGGGCCAGTTGGCCGCCTTGAGATGGTAGTTGAACCAGCGGAGCAGGATCTGCTCGGGCGGCAGCCGGAGGAACTGCTCGAGCGTCTCGTCCTCCTCGAGCAGCCGGTACAGTTCCGGATGGAGTCTGATGTCAATCTTGGACAGGAGACCGCGTCGGATGATCTGCCAGATGAGCCCGAGGATGAGATGCTCGCGCACCTCGATGATGTCGCCCGCGCCAATGTTCACGACCGAGCACCCGATCGCCTTGGCCGAGTTGATCACGATGTTATTGTTCTCCGTCATGTGGAACGCGTTCAGCGCCTTGCGCTTCGGCCGGTTGAGCACCCGCTCGTCAATCGTGTCCGGCACGCTGTCGTTGATCAGCTTGGCCAGCACAAGACCGTCTACGAACCGTCGCATCAGCACTTCACCCCATCGAATGTGAATACGGAGTGCATCTCACCCTTGCACTGGTCAAACATCTCAAACGTGTCCGTCGGGAACGGCAGCCGGTCGCCAATGTCCGCATCGCCCGCCAACGCAGCGTTGATGTGCCGCGTGAATTCCGTCCGCTCGTCCTCGTTGATCGTGTGCTGCGACGTCGACGTCGACCCGCCCATCCGGATCTGGCCCGGCTTCTTCCCCGGCGACGGCGGCGCGGGGACGCCCGCGGCAGAGCTGGCCCGGCTCCTCACGACGCCCGCGGGGATGGCGGACGGCATGCCGCCGCCCGGTGCATTCGAAATGCGCAGTTTAGACACAAGCTGCACGTAAATTCAACCCATCAGTTAGCAAAAGCGTACCCCGCTGCGATAGCTGTACTCTACAAGACAGCAGGTATGCGGATGGGGCGGATGAGGCTTACGTCGACGAAATCGTCCAGTTCGACGCGCCGCGAGCTGTCCAGCTCGACCTCCTTGAGGGTCGCGCGGACGACATCGTACTGCTGGCGCTCCAGCTGCTGGACGGCCTTGATGGCGGTGCCTTCGTCCAGGTAGCCCTTGTCGTCGGCGTCGAGCTTCTGGAACTCCGCCACGAGCCCGAGGATCTCGTGCTGCGGCAGCTGCGGGTATTTCTTCGAGAGTTTGAGGACGTTCATCGTGGCCGTCGACGGTACACGGTACAAGTCTGTGGGTGATGATGATGATGGTGAGTGGGGTGGAGGGGGTGTGATGTAGATGATGTCGATAGCTGAGCTGCGGTGGTGGTGGTGGGAATCGCGGGGCTGTTTTCGTGTTGTCAGCAGCACTGTCAAATTTCCCGCAGCCTCGTACGTCAATTCCTGCTTTCGATCCACCAGAACATTCGATCGAGCTGGAAACTCTAAACCGCCATCGATGGCCCATCACGAGAATTTATACTATACTCCCATCGCAGCATACATGCACGTTCGACTCCAGCTGCGGTCATCGGTAGGCAGCCGCGAAGCCCACGTAAGAGCCGCCTTGACGACGCAGCTTGCCGTTTGACGGGCTGATACCTTGCCGGCCACTGCCGTTTGCCTCACAGCTTGCGTACCACCGCCAGCTGCCTGCCCGCCTGTCCAACGTGCGAATAGCGGACGCCCGGTGCGCAACCGTGATCCAGGCTATTCGCTCTCATATGCAGTCGCATCCATTACGCGCCAGCGTGAGCTCCGCAGCATCCTAATATACCACATACGCGCACTCCCGTTGCTCTAGTCCGTGGAAAGGCAGCCCCTTGTGCCCCGCAGCGGGACCGACTAAGTTAACTGAGACCCCTCCGTGGCCAAAGAAACCGCAGTTACACAACGGCCACCCGTTTGAATGGAGAGGTGGACAAAGGCATACGTAAGGCCGTTCTTGGCTCTTCCCACCGAAAATTTCTATATACTTAGTACCCGTCTGTCTGTCTGTCTGTCCGTCTGTCAGCCCTTCTGTCCAACATCGGACAGACCGTGCAGCTCTCCCCTCTCGATATGGAAAGCAAGCATGACTGCATGCGCATTCGAAAAGTGCATACAGCGCATCAAAAGCTTGCAGCAGCAAACAATACAAGACCAACAGTGCAATCAACGAGGCTGTACATACACCACACATGCACACGTAGACCACTCATGTGGCTGAAGCACCTTCAATCTCTTTTCGTCCCCGGCGGGGGCAAAAACAAGAAATCCCCTCTAGTATAAAAGGGAAGGGAAGGGAAGGGAAGGGAAGAGGGTGAGCTTGTACGTATACGGCCCATTGCTGAATTCAGCAGAGCCGCATACAGACACATGTGCATTGCATATGCAGTTGCGCCGAAACGGCAACTTATCACAATGATCCAATTCAAGGCGTTGCAGTAATCACGTCGGGTTTTCAATACACGATAAAATCATGCATGTTGATATCCTACGGCCATTCAACGGTAGGACGTGAATATGTTTATCAGAGGTGGTCCGCTACGCAGGGACCTATGAGTAGTGCAGTGGCGTACGGTGATACGTTTGCGCCACGCTGCATGCGGCCGTTGAAACTGGCCTGTGCGTACATACATGCACCTTACATACACCTTACATACATGAACATGCGTCCACCCACTCGCGCGGTAGATACAACATGTCAAAGGACTTCTCCGACGTTGATTCGATACCCGGATCCAGATAATCAAATCCTATCACTGTCACATGCGCATGTGCATACACTCTAACGAGCTCGCATGTCTCAGGAAATTACACAACATGCTGTTTCCTCCTCCCTCTTATCGACCTACCTACCCCGCTACCGAACGCAGCAGCTCAAGCTGCCTCTTTGATCCCTGAAACGCCCGCCGGGTCCCAGCTGAAACATCGACGGACGGCGTTTACTCGATCCAGCAGCCTGCTGGAACATAACATAACACGGCTCGGGCGAGAGTACTCGAGTGAGAAGAGAGAGAAAAAACGCAACAGAGAAGCTAGTAGACGTTAGCTCGGTCGACGGGGTCGAAAATCTCATAAACATTGTATTCGGACATCTGTACTGAAATGCCTACCCAAGCTGTCACGTAGTGTACTCACTTGATCACTCTACTGGAAACAGATGTTATCCTCTCTCGAATATATACACGCATTAGGCAAACCGAATTCACGAAGAGGTATTTATTCCCAGAACGTATTATACCCCGAATTGCGAAAAACCAAAAAGTAATATTACAAGACGTACTTTGTATATATCACTCGATCGAATGTATACCGCGCGGTAGCCCCGCGGTCCATGGGGTACGTACCTTAACACCCCGCGACGTGAATCCAGTAAATACACCGCATCAGGAAGGAGAGCCAACAATTGCGACGATATACAATATACGTACTTTGTATATACACAACGGTATTATAAGCCGTATTATGATAACACGCCCAGGCCGCTAGCTAGCTCGCTCGTAACCGTATACGCGGGAACACATGTATACCACCACTACTATCATAACATATCAACCAGACAATATAATATACGTGCACGTGGAACCGATCGTTTATTATACAAGCAGCTGAATCCAACGCGTCGGCGACAGCGAGCCGTCGCAAATGTAAAGCAATAAGATCATATAATTATCGATTACGGATACCGTAAACATACCGAGGAGCATCGGATACACTGACTGTAAACACAGCATGTGCAGGTGTATGTACGGCGGAACAGGCGCCTAGACTAGGTAGCCGTCTGTCAAGCAGCTAGCACCACACCATGTACCAGCCTTGGCCCTGTTAGAATAAAAAAAAAAAAAAAAACCTGGACATATCAATCGACGCAGGGCCGGCCGTGTGCGCACGCGGGACCGCATATGTATATGCATGCGGGAGGTAATTGGAGACGCCCCGCGATATACATATACATATCTGCATGACACAAAGTATATGTACCGTTTCGCACCAATCACAACCTGCTACATACATACAAAGTCCATACTCATTCACCTAGTTATCGATCACCAGCACGACGGGTACATGCATGGCTGGACGTTAGATATCAAATTTGAATCAAGCTGGCACGCGTTCGTCGCAGCTGTATCAATTTTTATCAATCTAGAATACCTCGCTCTCGATCGAGCATACATACGTACATACATGTATACATCTACATCTCGGCCGGCCAGCCACGGTTAGCTCCGACCTTGCCGGGCTCGATCGATCGATCATTCCAAAGAAGAGAGATAACGGTAGCAATGTCAAAGTAGGGATAATAGTAGTAGTAGTAGTAGTAGTAGTAGTAGTAGTAGTAGTAGTAGTAGTAGTAGTAGTAGTAGTAGTAGTAGTAATGATAATAATGGGCCCATTATAACAGCTATACCAAGACGCACAAAGCGAACAAGTCCAGGCGCTCGAGCAAAGCAGCAGTTGAAGTGCGATTGACCGATTGCTCCAGGCTGAAAGTATGCGGGAAAGGAGACCAAAATAAAAGACAAAATAAAAAATAGAATGAGAATAAAAACCGAAGAAGAAAGAAACAAAAGAGAAGCTTCCAACCAACCAGTCACGTCACCAAGAAGGATATGAAAGGAGAATGGAGAAGAAAAGAGAAATAGAGAAAAGTTGAAGGAAGAAAAAAAAAGTAAGTATACGAACGGAGATAGAGAAGAACAAACGGAAGTGCAAAAGTAAAGAAGAAAAACAAACAAGTTGTTTAGCTGGAGAGAGGAAACTTGAGCAAGCAGCTACCGGAAAAGGGAAACAAAGGAAGTTACATTGTCGAGAGAGAAGGAGAAGCACGGAGACAAAAGAGACGGAAAGGAAAGCCATGAGAAAAGTTGCGCCGCATAAGAGATCTGTAGTAGATAAGTAGAGCTTCGTTGGTTGTTGCTTAGTTCAACCGAAATATCAAACAAGTTTAATAGTGTCTCAGCACTAGTAGGCTCACATCCGTTAAGTATGGCATAAAGTGCTTCGGGAGATCGAAGTATTTTAGTTTGGGGTTGGTGCTGCTGGGTTGGGGGAGACGCTGGGGACAGCGTGTGCGCGTTTGCGCGTGGTGGGTGTTTGTGTACTGCATGGCCGGCATCGAGATAAGGGGTGGTGAGTGGGCGTGGGTGAAATGGGCGAGTGAGTGAGTGAATGGGTTTTCCGGCCGTCTCTCGTATTCGTGGCTGGGGGCGGCGGCGTGGCTGGCCAGCCGGTTGGGCTTTCCAGAGCGTCCCCGAGCGAAATGGGGGATGGATTGTACATGTTTATAATTTAGAGGATCACGCATTTCCGCGGCTTCTGGTATCGGTCCTTGTCGACGGTCTTGTGGTTGTGCGCGTTGTCTGTATTCCGTTGGAAGGAGCTCAACTTTGGCCGGATGCTGTTTTTCCTCTGGTTCCGCAGCATGCGGACGACGTCGTAAAAGGCCTTCTCGACGTTGACGCAGTTCTTGGCCGAGGCCTCGACGAACTGGCAGTCCAGCTCCTGCGCCAGCTTCATGCCCTCCTGCGTGGACACCTCGCGCTCGGTGACGCGATCGCTCTTGTTGCCGACCAGCATGATGGGTATCGGGGTGGGGTTGCTGGCGCTGCTCGACAGCACGGGCGAGCCGAGCGGGGAGGCGGAGCTCATGGTGTTAGGGATGCTGTCCTTGACACGCTGGATCTGCTGGTGGAAGCGCTTTATTCTGGCGAAGGAGGAGCGCGACGAGATGCTGTAGACGAGGAGGAAGCCCTCGCCGTCGCGTATCCATTGGTCTCGCAGGGCTGTGTATTCTTCCTGGCCGGCCGTGTCCAGGACCTCGAGCATGCACGACTGCTGGTCTATGACGACCTGCTTTCGGTACGAGTCCTCGATCGTGGGGTCGTATGTCTCGACGAAGTGGTTGAGGCATAGCTGGAGTGGTACGTGTGCATGTTAGCGGCGTGTCGTGGTGTAACGTGAGAGACAGAGCAGGTGGCGTGGTGTCGTCGTCGGTGCAGCCCGTCGACGGGCTGACCTACGACCACGAACGGCGACAAAGACTCGTGGGGGGCGGGTTCCCTACCTGTATGGTCAATGCGGTCTTGCCGACACCTCCATCTCCAAGCACCACCAGCTTGTACATGGTCATTCCCGATTTGCCAGCCATTTTCGGGGAGGCGTGAATTCGAGGGCCTGGAAGTCCCGGTGTATTGGGAGTTTTTTTTGGTATATGATATCGAAGCGTGTGTGGTATGATCCTGGGACGGAGGGGCTGTATATTTTTTTTGGTGCTCTGGTTCTTAAGCGTAATTTCCTCCTACGGTTTCCTTCCCTCCACCCACAGCGGCGGCAGACCAGCGGATATGGATGGGTATTATTTCTAGAACGGAAGAATGCAGGAACCGGAGTCCAAGTCGCGACGACCTGATGGTATGGTATGAAGCCCCTGGGGGGGTAATAATGTTATCAACCGGGCGTGGTTGGCTGGGCCGCGTGTTCGAATGCGAGTCTCCGTTGGGACCAACGTTGGTCTGCGATCGTCTTTTGGCGTACGACGGTCGTGCGCTGGGGCAAGTCAGCCTTGAGAGAATTCGCGACACGGGACGGGGTCCGAGGAAAAGAATAAGAAGATGAGGACGGAAAAGCAAAGCAGAGTAAGAGATGCAGGCGGGCGGGCAGGCAGGCCGAACGGACAAAAGGGCAGGTGGTATTTTAGTGCCACGGGTATATGGGGTATACGTGAGCGGGAAGGAGAGCGAGAGAGAGCGAGAAGGGCGGTCGACGGTGGGAGAAGTGTTTGAAAGGTTCGCGGTGACGAGACAAGCGATGGAGATGGGAGAAGACAAAGACAGGAGGTCGTCAGTCGGAAGCAAGCAGGGAGAAGAAAGCAGAGCAGGACTCTCCGACTCTACTAGCACAACGGCGGCCAAGCAAGCTCAGCTCAAGCGCGGCGTGAATAATGCGAACGGCAATATAATGTGAACGGCGTGAATGCGGATGTGAAGGTGAAGGTGAAGTCAAGATGAAGCAAGTCAAGTGCCTGTCGATGGGATGGCGGTGGTGGCGGGAATTTGCAAAGGGAGTCGTTCAGAGGCACCCCGGCCGGCAGCGAGGACGGATGCGTGGATATATGTACTCCGTTTGTGTGTATCCCGCGATGATATGATACCACCCGTCGACGTTTCTTTTTTCTGCTTCACCACCTCGACTGCTTCTGCTTCTTACCACTATCTTGTCCCCTTTGTCTCTTGTGCGACTCCGTCTCTCCGCCTCTGCCTCTGCTTTTCTCCCGGGCTGCGTTTTGGCAGGAGGCTGAGCTGCTCGGCTCTCCTCGCTGGCAGCCGAACGAAGGAATGCGCGGAGGACAAACGGGCCACTCTGCCACTCCGACCGACTGAAAAATTTCCCCGAGCCAGCAGCAAATATGCAGGTCGAGTCTCGTCGCCAAACAGCCCGTATGCATGCGAGTCCCTGACCGCGGGCTCTTCTTCCTGGCTCGTCTGGTCCGGTCCTTCGCTCGGGGACAGAAAATTTTCAGTCGGTCCACGTCCACGTCCACGTCCAGCGCAGCGAGGCGATGAACTTCAGGGAATCCGAACTAAGGGCAGCAGGCCGGGTGCAGGATGATATCACGGCCGCAGTTTCCTCAGGGGAGCTTCCCTCTTCAAGCGCCTAGTGCAGCTTGGTCCAGCGAACCGCAAACCCTTTTCGATCCTCTGCTCTAGTCCGCTCGTTTCTTTTTCTTCCATCTCGCTCTCGCCCTCGCGGTTTCGACGCCGAAGCTCGCTCGCGGGCGGAGAAAAGCAGGAGAAAGCGAAACCCGGCATCAGGAGAGCTGGAGACTAGCACGAGCACCTGTGTACACTCGCACACAGCAGGAGAAGCAAAAGCCAAGCAAGGAGAGGCGAGGAAGGAGCAGCAGCCGGCGTTTTGAAAGGAACGTCGACGCCCGCCTGGACGGAACGGGACAGAGCAGAACAGGATCGAAATCAGGATCAGGAGTCGCAGAATCGATAGGTCTGTCGCAGCAGACGAACAGACAGAGCAAAAGACGGAATGGCAAATAAAAAGATGAACGCATGAACGAGGCAAGGGAAATGCTGGAGCCTTACCGGTTTCCTACAGGTCCTGTCCGGGGACAGCTCGACTCTGGATCCGTGAATCAGACTTGCGTGACAGCAATCGAGAGAATACTGTGAATACTGTGTAAGTGAGTGCGGTTCGCTCAAGAGCGACAAACAGACAGCTACTTGTTTAAATCGAGATACGGGCTACGCACTTTGGATCTCGCCGAGAGCTGCGTATTTTTATTTTCTCGTTTTTTTACTTTTTCGCCCCGGGTGTCAAAACGAAGAATTTGGAAGTCTTGGTTGCGTGTGCGGGAAGAGAACAAAGCGACCGACCGTTGGTTCTTTTCTTGCAAATGCAATTGATATCAGAAGAAAGGGACGGGCGGCCAGATCAGAACAGAATCGAAGGGGCTGCGAGGATGTTTGGCCGGCCGGAAACTGAATTCTTGAATTTCTGACGGGGCTGATATTATTACAGATACTTATAGGCCAGATTCAGCCAGAAGGATTAGCTCGGCCGCCCGCTCGCAGTCCCGTTAACTGGATCCCAAACAGTTGCTAAAGCATGCGACTAAATAAGTCCAACTAGCTCGCTGGAGCTATAGGACGGTGCTGCCTGGCGCAGAGTGCTGTTTGATTGAGCTGGACGTCTTCGAGGACAACGGGGGAAGATGAGGATGGTTGACGTGACCAACTGAGCGCAAGTGCATGATCCATTTCTGGGACATGGCTCACCAATTGGCAGACCGCCAGCCACAGCTAGCGACAGTGCCCTCAACCGGCGTCGACGCATGAACCGCTGCCATTTGACTGACACCCGTTGCGATCAAAATTGCAAAATTCGCATTCAATTTACGCCAGTGTCGATGCATCAGACGCAGTGGACAGACATGTAACGGGCAATCCACTCGTGCAGACATCGGGAACAATCAATGCACATGCACCCGCAGCCAATCGAATCCAGTGACCGTTGCTCCATCCGCACTCCGGGACTCCAGCTAGCACTGCACTGCAGCCGGCCGGCCGGGAAAATAAAATAAACCATCATAGTATCGTCGACAGAAGAAGAAAAAGAAATCATGATATCATCGCGCGACCCGAGTCGTCTTGTACTCGCATACGGGGTGCATGCATGCATACAGACAGACGTAAGGACAGACACCGCGCCGCGCTGCACTATCGCTCGCATGATAAACTATCAAAGACATACATACATGATCGTGTGCGTGCGTGATCGAGAGACGAGACATACGCGCGGAGCACAGCGGACTCGCACACAGGCCGGTGGTATTTTTGGCACCTCTAATGATTACACTAGGAGTGATTACTGCAAAGGTAATAAAATGTCTGTCGCTAACGTTAGCCGTTGCCCGTGCAGGCGGCATCGGACCTGCGTATCGCAACGTAGCTATCTGAGATGCTCTATCACCCAACCGCAACCCCGGCCGTCTCATCTGTCTCTTGTAGCATGTCGCATCCAACGATACTCTCAGAAGGGTGCTTTCGACACCTGTTTGGATGTACCGGTTCCCGCCCGCAATATAACATTACAGTACCAATCTGCACTTTGTGCTATACTGCAGCCTCGCCGCCCATGTCCCCGGCACAGGACTTCCCGACCCACTGATATCCACCCATCAAGCTGGCAAGGCTCCATCCATCCCACGATTCGGACCCGCCAGGATTCCTCGGCATGTAGCGAAAACCCACACAATCCACCCAGTCAGTCACCGTTGGTGAGCTAGCTATTCGGTCCGGCCAGAACGCACATCACGCTCAGAAAAGTAGTACGCCTCATTCCAAGACTGCGACTGATGGGCCAGCCAGCGGGTCGAAGGAAAGAGACACGACGGGACGACGAGGCAAAAGAGGCGAGATATGTAACGTTAAGAGGCCGAATAAACCCTTAAGGCAAGAAGAAGAAGAAAAGAAAAGTCAAACGCCCACGCCAGTTAATTTCAACCTCCCCTTCGCAGCGCTGTCGTAAACGTTAGCCGGCCGGGTTGGTGAGAGCGGCCAGCCAAACACGACCACCCGCAAGCTCAAGGACATCGACCGAGGCGCCTAGAGATTTGACATCGACCCCATGTATATGTGCCGGCCAAACACGCACGGCATATTTACTTTACAGGTAACTCTCACTCTACTTCATTCAGGATCCTGTACGCCCCCGTCCAATCCAACTAACTGTTGGTGAGCGTCCACGTCCGTCCCCACCGGCTGTCTCCATCCAAACCATATCGACCGCCAAGCTTAGCGAGATTGAACGATCGAGGCCCGGCACCGGCCGGCGTTTCTCGACCCCCATTCCTCTATTCGAGATATCCTGCGTATCTGGGACCGGATGTACGTAATCATATCACAGTCGAACATGCCAGACCCCATCGATGGCCGGCACGCATTCCTCCACACCTCTCACCATTTCTCGGAATTTCGGTTGGCCAGTACGTTTGTAATGCACACCCACCCACACACCCCTCGCTTAACCAACCTCCACCGCACACGTTTGACAGCTCGCCTCCGGTTTTTTGTGAGCCTCGTGCATGCAGCCGGTCGGTCGGCCGGTCAGTCAAACAGTCAGTCAGGCGAGGCTAACGTAACGTTCGCTCCACGGCCGGCGCGAACGAAACGAAAAACAATATTATGCATGACGAGCGGAGGGAAGGGAAGGATATCCCAGCTTTGACAGCGCAGTCTGGCTGGCCAGCCCGACGAAATGGGAATCTTTCCTGATCGGGAGACGCAACTTGCATGCGGTTTTACCCAATACATGCACCCCTTGCCCTCCTGCTCTGCGCATACCCGGGACGTGAATTGTAAACCGTCGGTGCCTCCGCTACTTACATACTAGACAGCGTAAACATGTACAATCGGGTATCTTGAGGCGGTGGTGGTAAAGGTGGTGTCAAGGGTGTACTTGCCCCGTTCGGCCAGCAGCCAGCCTACAAGCCCGATACGTTTCGACTCCTGCGATCTGAGGGGTGGTGGCGCCGCTGCCGCGGCGAAGCAGCGCCGTTTGAGAATTTTATAATTATATCGCCGACGTGCAGATTGCAGCCGTCTCGATCGATCCGTCGCGACGTAAGTGCAAAAAGGCTGAGTGCAGCCACCCGTAAATTATAACACCGCGCATCGAAATCTGCATGCATAGCAGTGCGGAGGGTGGTAGCCTCGGGAGGGAAGTAGAGGGGGACGCAATTTTTTCGTTCGGAGTAATACGTCTCGATCGGGTCGACGTCGGTTGATCGGGCCATCTTGTACCGGGTAAGCTTAGCTCAGCTAGCTAACTTCGGCCTCGGGAATCTCGCCCTGCGGATCACATTGAATTTGCGCATCTTACAGCGGCGATGGAATCTCCCTGACATGCTTGAATGTTCCAAATCTCTGATCCCATCGATAGAACATTAAATTGGATCGCGCCGGATATCTTTTGCAAATTTTGGATGCATGTGTAGCTGAGAGCTTCCAGCCTGTAGTGCTCTCGACGCGGGCAACTCAAAGAAGAGAGCAAGTCACCTGATCTATACCACAAAAACAACACGCGAAGGATTACTACTCCAATCACACGCAGTCTAGTAGGTCTCCGTAACATCGATAGATCTACCGCAGTCGGGTAGCTAGCTACATGCGCCCCCACGCCAGTCCAGCGTCGACATCGACATTAATCCTAAAATCCCATTTCTCGAGTCATGCATACGATGGGAATTCCGAGCTCTCGATCACATCCCAGCCGTATTCCCGCACGTGATATGACACCTTGGGTGCACACAGGCATGTAAACGTACATGTACATACAACACCACCGCCGTGCGATCGATCCTGTGGTTGCAACGTGACATGCGCACACCGATCTAGTATCATTCTAGAAAAAAAATTGTGAGCGTTACGTTCCGCACGTTACATTGCCTCCCTCAAACTACCAAAAACGTTGGGATTTGGAATATGTTCTTTTGATCCTAGGATTCTCTCTCGCGTAGGCACCAGCAACGTGTCATGCACATCATGTCTGGATCGATCGATCGGATCGGATTCTAGACCGGGACCGAGAGTGTTAATACCAAACATATTCAGCGGGCCGAGCTCGCAGCGCAGCCCTGTCTATGACTATCAAAACGTGTCGTATGTTCTATAGATCTACCATACGGGGTGTTTTCCACCCGCGGGTCGATCGATCGATTTCCCTCGATCCTCCCGTATTGATACGATTCGATCACTTTAGCAGGTCGATCGCTGCACTTATGAACGCGCGCGTATCACGATCGATTGTGACGTCGCAAAGTAGTCGATTACGTTAATCGTTATTAAACGGCGGGTATACTCGCAATATAATGCATCGACTTGCAATATTCACCGTATTCTCTCGGGAAACTCCGATTCGGAAAATCTGCAATCCGATCACGAGCTCTGCGTCGATACCTTCCAGCTTCCCGATTCGCCCATGCCTACAACACGCGCGTCCTGTCAAATCGACTCCTCGGACTACAATTCATTGTCGACTTACCCAACTATCGATCTCGCGGCAAGACATTATATAATCGATACAAGGGTCTTGCCAGCAGAACTCCCAAATCTACAAACGGTATGTAAGGCCGTTTTAACGAAGTTTTCCCCCTTCTTTCCTTCCCTCCTTCCTTCCACTCCTGCACGTATGCGCGAGATCTACCCGCTGTTTTTGCGTTTTGCGGAGATGCTGGCAGGTCCGCGGAAGGAAACACAACAATGGCTTGTAAGACATACATGTCAGAACACCTGGCACCCATGTCGACGGTATCCATGGGTTGTGTCTCGCAAGTTCTGAGGGGTGCCCTGGACATGTATGCACGCATCCCATCCCATGTATACAACCCCGCGGCAAGGGTTACGTAATTGTGAAACAGGTCATGGATGGAGGTTGTTTCTTGCTGCAGGTACCGTTTGGACATACCTCATCTACGGTGTTGTATATTGTGTGCATACGGACTCATGTGACTTGCTCGATGGTGGTGAACTTGATTCGTTCGAGGATATCTTGGCGGGATTGTATGCATGGTCCACGTGATGGGCGGGCGCCAAGTGTCGGTATCCATCGACATGTCGTTGAATCCGTTGTAGGGGAGGGTGTATACGGGATTTCGATCGGACCGCGGTCGTGGTGGTGCGTGCAGTGCGTGCAGTGGGCGAATGAATATATGCTTCGAGCTAAGGTTTGCTCTAGGGTTGATGGTGAGCACATATTCTTGCAAGTCCTGTGTGCACATCGTAATTCGGTGGTATCATGATATTTCGATATGCATGTAATATAGTTATAATCTTAATATTAGTATCTACTGGCATGGCAAGTCTCGTTCGAATTCACGATATAAGTGCGATCTTACTATACAGCGTTTTGCACGTACATCATTGAATACAAGATAATGCGGCTGTTCTATAGATCTATAGTTCTAGATTACACTACGCGCACACTTGGAGCGTTATAGCAAATACGAGCATCATGATCAAGTCTTGAAGATTCGCAATTTATTGACTTAGTATACCATGAGGAGGGGACAATGATGGGATGGTTTAGATATATAGCAGTACTAGGAGAATATTGGCACCACGACTGGGTCGGATGTTTACGAGTGCTATATCGGCGTGGCGCATGATCATCCCGGGTATAGCGGACGACGCTATGCATAGATATTTGTTCAGGTGGTACAGAGCCAATGCATGTAGGATTAGTGCAGGTATCAAGATATTCCAGAGAATCTCACCTCCAAATATGTCAATATCGATAAAATCACTACCAATGACCATATATATTGTCAACATGTCTCCAAAGCTAGACTCCTTCCGACAAAATGCGTGTTTTACATGCATACATCTAGATACAGACCGATGACCAACCGAGTGGCGCCATCCTATATATCTTGATACAGGTGTAGCTTGGTCGGTATCAGGATGAAAGTCTTTGTGGGAATTGAGATTCTCATGCATGTCGGCTTACGGACAGGGCTGCCGTATGTGGCTCGGCGGAATGCTTATACGAGTATATGATATTATGATACATACAATAGCATTGACTGAACGATTCATCACAGTATAGAAGCTGATTTCAACCTTTTAATTCCCCATCGCCCAAGGCGCGCATATGAGCTTGACAGATCATATCGTGATATCAGCTGACTACTTATGCTTCGGTGGCGCAAATCCCTGATAATTAGATATATGTACGTGCGTCTGTTCGACCTGAGCTCGAGTTAATGTGACTACGCAGTTATTTTCTTTCGAGGGTCTCCAGCCTCTTATGCATCCTCGGCTCTTGAATTTCGCGAATGACGTTATATATACCGGTTGGATTACACAAGACTACAATACTGATTCCAAGGTTGGCCAAGCGACGCAGTGTCTCCTTATACGTGTTAACGCCGATATAGTCGATATATCCCCGGTGGAAAAGGGTACGTTCGCTCTTCTCATACTCCCACTACATATCCACCCCATCGTGTGACACAGACATTCTATGATTAAACTGGGTATCCGTATCTGATAATCCCAATATTGCCCCACTGGGCTCTCCCGTACGGGCGGGGCCGTGAAGCCCTGGAACGCCCCGGAGGGATTGGTCGTCAAGGCTTGCGCAGGAGGGTCATGAGAACACTGGCGTGTATACATATGCATATGCACGTCTGTATGTAGACACAAATACTTACTTGTCTGGGTGCACATCCGCCCTGGAAGCCTGACATACGGACCTTAACCATTCTGGAACTGGCCAAATGTATCTATATTTAAATACACACCGCGGGGACCCGTGTTTACTTCGATCGTGCTAACGCATGGCTTGCGGTGGGGGGACCAGAAGGCTTAAGCTCAGACAGCTGGGAGTCAAAGCTTCTCTGATCAGATATCCGAGTCAGCTGCTACAGATCGCGATCGGAGGTCTGCGAGGGAGGCACGCCGGCTAGCTGTAACAGGTTAAAATGCGGACATATCATACTTGTCCACTGTCGTTTCAACGTATCCGCCATGCATGCACATCGAAAGCTCCAGCTGGCACGTAGAGTGGACGTATGTATGCGTGTGTATGTATGAATACGTACGTCGACAGGTTCAAGCAGGCGCGGCGCACAGTTACACATATGCACATAATCTTACACCGTGCATGCGCATACATATGTTTACTTGTATGGACCGCAATCGATATGCATCATGCACACCGCACCGGCAGCCACCGCAAACGCCCAAGACTCTTATTTTGCAACCTCCCTCCGGGCCTGGAAGCGGGACTCCGAGATTTGACGAGTGATTCGGTAGCCGGCTGGGCGTCATTCCGCAGAATTCAAAGCCTGTCCGGAATAGTTTGTTTGCAAGAGAAGCCGCGAACGCGAGGCGCGCTGCAAAGCACGCAGCTAATGTAGCTCGGAGAAACAGAAAAACAGCCAGGCTATCCTCGAACGCATGCAGCGTGCTGATCAGATGCAGCGGATAGCAAGGCCGACACGCTGCACCAGCTGTCGCCGTGCAGCGCGAGTCGACGCATGTACGGTGAACGTGCATGCGTCTTCTACGCGTCATGTACAGATAGACACATGCGCGCACATGCAAAACATACAGCTCTAGCGACGCAAGGTATGTATGTAGTCAAACCGTGTGCGACCGTTGTATCCACAGGTCACCCATGTCCGCATCCCGGCAGCTCATATGCTCGCAAACTCGCATGGGAATTCAACTGGACGGTCTATCAAAAGGAAACCGCAAAACGGTAGCCTTGCTGATCGAATCCGGCTGCTAGACGGTCGAAACAAATAGCAACCGTGCCGCCTCAGCGGACATTTTCCCCTACTCTTCGATCTTATGGGTGATCACCATCAGCCTTCCACGAGAAGGGATGTAACCGTGGTCGGATTATGACTATAGCGCTCGCAATTATAGGCCAAGCCGGCTGGGGGGTTCGTGAGCATTTAATTTCAGGGACGGGGCAAGCGAAATCCTGGGGCCTGGCCACCCGGCCCAACGCGTCTAGCGATGCATGCGGGCAAGCTTGACCCTTCTTTTTGTGATATCAACTGATGCGATGGCGAAAGGCAACGACAGAAAAACGTTTAAACTTGATACAATCGATGTCGATGGGCCGCGCCGGCCCCGGCATGTCTAGACCGGACGAACGACCGGGTTTACGCTTTCTCTAGACTGCCAACAGAAGAGCGACGAAACGAGCTCCGCCGCGCTGCCACTAGAAGCCCCAATTTCTGTTGATGGGAAGGACAATTGACGCCTCACTGCAAAAATTTCCTTCCCTGCGCGATCCCATTCGCCCAGAACCAGAGCCAGGAGAAGGGCTTGCCGTGGTGGGTTCTCTGGTGCTTCCCGACTGGCTGGGCCCTTCATGCTGCATCCCGTGCGACCCGCCTGTGCGCATCAACCTGTCTACATGGAACACTTCGTTACGACAACCTGCATATAACATATACTTGTATATGTATAATCGAGGGGGTCGATGTTGTACCTGTCAGTTGGAAAAAGGGAGGAGCGTATACTTACTTGCCAGGGCATATGCAGATCGAGAGGCATCTCCCGGATGCTACAGAACTAGAAAGAATGTGGCGGAAAAAACCGTTTTCGACACGAGGACCGCTTCGATATAAGCTTGACGTAAACCGCCTGTCGTCCATCCCTTCCAGCGCCCGCCGAGCGTGGGGACCACCGTGGCGCCTGGACCATCGTCGAGGCTCACGCACACGGGGGGGCGAAATGAAGCCACTCAATCGGGACAATATCTCCCCCCTCTCTCGCAGAACGCACGTCGAAAAAGGATCGCAGCCGGCCAAGAGGTCAGCCCTTTTTCTTGATCAACGGTGTGGGATACCCCATTCTGGCGGTTCCTCCAGAATCCTTTTATCTCGGGTGGCCGATTTGGCTGCCCCGAAGTTTGCGA
This sequence comes from Drechslerella dactyloides, assembly GCA_020064725.1. Taxonomy (NCBI): domain Eukaryota; kingdom Fungi; phylum Ascomycota; class Orbiliomycetes; order Orbiliales; family Orbiliaceae; genus Drechslerella; species Drechslerella dactyloides. The sequence continues at coordinate 3,096,092 of JAGTWJ010000017.1, forward strand.
TTCGCTGATCCAAGGCACGCTGGTTCCGTATTTCCCCACCAACCCTCTCTCGCGGATAGGTGGGCGGTCGTGGTGGTGGCCCCCCCGTTTGAGTCAAATCAAATCTCTGCTGCGCGGACGGGCTCATTTGATTCGGTTCGATTGAATCCACGGCTCTCAGGTCCAGGTCCATCAGGCGCGCTCTCTCTCGCTCGCTGGCCAGCCAGCGCGATCTGGAATCGAATCCATCGCAGAGGAATGAATGGCGAAAAGGAGACTCGCAGAAGCGAGCGAACATCAGGGTGCAGGGCGTGTTTCAACTTCCTTTGACGTAGCGCAGCAATTGGTGACTGCCTGGATCGCGGGAGTCTCAGTTCGAGCCGCCTAGCGAAGCTGGTCCGACCAGAGCGCTGCTGCAGGACGCACCGACGGCTTTCTCCTGATGACAAGAAAGGGCGTGGGAAGGCTCCAGAGCTCGAATGCAAATGTTGGTCTGATGTGAGGCTTTTTGGCGTTTTTTCTTCTTCGACCGTCTGTGATCAGTGCATTGGGATGGAAAACTCGGGCGCACCACTGGGCCGGAACTGTTCCAGCAGGCACTGAAACTGCGCAGGCGGCCTGTTATTGGCTGGCGCCGGTTGGGCAGGGATAAGCGGGTGGGATGCTAAACCCCTGAACCATGCTCGGATAGCCTTTTAATCAGCGTTCATGCAGCAACCTATCGGCGAGACTGTCTAAATGGCCGAGGCCATTAGGGATGATGCTGCTTGCTGGGGGCTAGTCGAACGTTCGTGAAAGCAGATCACGGCGAGAGCGTGTGAGAGAGAGAGTGGGAGTGGGAGAGTGTGAAATTAATAATGAAAAGAGGTTAGGAATAATAAAAATCATCAAAGCGAGCAGGGCAAAGGCAAAGCAAAGAAAGCACAGCAGCGCGGAGAAGAACTCCAGCATTTTGCAATGCAATGCGAAGAAAATATTCGCAAGAAGAAACCATACTCATATTTTGGAAAACCAGGCCTGCTGCTTCCCTCATCTCGCTCTCTCTCGATACTCTCCCTCCGCCTGGTATCTGCCTCCTTGGTGCATCACGGCTGCCGAAGACCAAGACCCTTTCCGCGACCTGCCCTGTTGCCGTTCCTGACTTCATGACGTTGCGACATTCCATTCCATTCTTTAGGTAGACGGGCCGGGCACTAGCCTCTTTGCTTCACCATCCGTACAGACGAGACGAGACGATACCGATACGCTATCGGACGCTTATCCATTCACGCCCGCTCGTTCGTTCGTCTGTTATCGACCATCGATCTCGAGTCCGTCGGTTTCTTTCTGGAAAGACCTCGCGCGAGAGACATGCCTTAACGCTGTTTAGTTTCGAACGACGTTTCCCTTCGATTGCAAGTGCTCTCATTCTCGCCGCCCAGGCTGCGCTCGTTATAACCTGGAGTTATCCTTATCACGAAACGTCAGCGTGTAGACAGACAAGCCAAGCGTACTTCCTGCAGCAAAGGTTGCATACCTGTCCGCTTGCCTGGCCAATTGAGATCGCGAACCAGAGCCCGATACATGGGGAAGCTTTGCTGCATGCATGCAGGCAAACACCGCTTACACAACATCCCTCCTCTGCTTCTTATCCTTCACTTCGATTCTCCCCTTCCCGTTTGAATTGACGGTCTTATGATGACACTCGTTTGCAGAGCTTCTCCATATCGTGTTTGAGCACCCCCCACGGAGTGTAGCTGCGATTAGTTACGTTTTCTTTATTTTCTCCCCCCTTGCGTCGTCGAAAGAGCAGCCCCTCTCCACATATCCATTTCGAACGCGAGATCCGATCACTCGAAGATTCCACGCGAGACGGCCCGAAACGACGCCATGGACGACCACATTCGACCCCGGGACTCGGAAAGCGAGGATGGTGTGCACAGCGACAATTTCATGCCAATTCAGCGGATGGGATCGAAATCATTCAGAAGACACAAGTCTAGGTCGCGGAGTCGGACAGGCTCGGTCTCGCCACAGAAGATGGGCAGGTACACGCCTCCCCTGACGAACGGCAGGACCTCGCCTATGAAGAACCATGCGAAGGATATCCGCGCGGACGAGCCCATATCGATACTAGACCCGCGCCGATTCACACCGACGTTACACGCCAGTCTGGTAGCCGAAATCCTGAGTCTCAGGCGGGAACTCGACGCCAAGTCGGGACTGATCGATAGTCTCGAGACGGATTTGTCGATAGCCAGGGCTGAGACGGAGAACACGGCTACGACCGTTGCATCCGCGCGCAAGGAGGCGCGGGACATCCGGGAACAGCTCAAGTTGAAAGAAAACGATGAGGCTCTCGAGGAGCTATACTACGAGCGGGATCAGGCGCTGGAGACCGTGGCGGAACTGAGGCGGCAAGTCGAGAGGCTGACGAAATCACGCCGGAAAACCGAAGATGATATGGAGCGGAACCGACAAATATTTGACAGAGAGCGCTCCGAATGGGAACTGAACAAAAGATCGCTGGAGCACCGGGTCCATATCGCGGAAGGGAGGCTGAAGACGCTGCTTCAGGAAATCGCCTCGGCGAATGAGGCGAACGCAAACAGCCATGATGAAGTGATAGAGGACAATCATCTCGTCCGGCCGGAGAGCATCGTGCGGCCGGTGAGCAGGAACAGCAGGCGTTCAATGTCGTCCGGGTCCGAAGATTCGGATATGCAGAGGAACAGGAACCGCTTTTCGATGATCAGCGTCGAGGCATCGCAGTCGGCGCTGCGTCTGGCCGACGAGCTGAGCTTTATCCACGAGACCAGCGAGGCGTCGGAAGCTGAAACGGAAGGCTCGCTCTACCCGGAATCTGCCCAGGAAATGCATCATGACGCGATGCCGGACCCGGAATCGGAGTTCGAGCCGATGGAGCCAGTCGACGAGGAAATGGTTCCGTCACGACCGTCATCAGGCGAGCTGTCGCCGACGAAAGCGGTAGTGCGAGACGATAGGTCTGAAATCACCGAGATCACGGTGATGGCTGCAGACGACGAGGAGGAACTTCAAGACCTGCGACAAGAGAACAAACGCATCATGGAAATGGTCGAGCAGCTCGAGGAATGCATCCGGCTTGAGAAGCAAGAACGCGAGAATTTCAGAGTTGTCATGGCGAGCGAGGTTGAGGAATGGAAAGATAAGTATCAAAAGCAGTCGCAAGTCTATCAACTGCGAGAATACCAGGAACAGCAGGAACGGGAAGTTCTCCAGCAGGAACATCGAGACCAACTCGAGTTACTGGAATCGATAGCGGCAGACACACAACATCAGCTCGAGCTCCTTGCATCTGAAAAGGCGGAGCTGAAGCGGTCCATGGATATATCTGTAAAAGCTCGACATGCTGAAATCGACGAAGAGAACGCACCTGCAGTTGAGAGCGTTGTCAAAGCGATTGTCGACGAGGTAGCGGAGACGGATGAGGAAGGGGAAGAAGATCACCAAGACCCACGACAAGACGAAAGCGAAGACCCGGTACTGCTCGAAGACGAAGAGACGGACACCGACGAGGACGACGAGGACGACGACGTGCAACTTGAAGCGCTTCCTCCGATAGTCGAGGAGGAATCGATATTGGAGATGGAACTCATGAAACTCCTGGAGACGCCGCGGAATGACAACGGGACATTCCCCGAAGATGTCATGATTCCTCAATCACCCCGCGAGATATCAGCAAACCAGGGGAGGAAGAGAATATCTCTGATGGGACCCGTCTCGCCACCTCTCAGTCCACCTTCAACCGCCACCCGTAGGTCCTCGGCGATAATATACGTATCCTCAGAAGTCCAGACGGCCGACATTGTAATCGCGGAACCAGGCGTCGATGCGGGATGCCAGACCGACAAGCCACCTACCCCTCCTCAGACGCCCACATTCATCATCCCCTCCATCACGATACGCCCGCCGTCTCCAGCTACCCGCTTCGAACCCCGCAAGCCGACGAGAGATTCATCATGCCAGACATTCCAGCCGCCGCATACCCAGTCTTCAGCGATGCAGACAGAGGCCATCAAGGTTGACACCCGTATTCTGCTCAAGAACTTTGGATCTCCACCCAGGAAGGACTCGGCGCCGCCGCTGCCTCCTCCGCGTGTGATCCCGGTTTCAGTTCCCGCACCCGTCGAGACACCGGCACGAGTTAGCCCATCGCCAGCACCAAGCACCGCTTCGACAATCTTAAGCTCGCCGCCCGCGCCGCCCGTACCACCTGAGAAGAGCACCAGACGACCAGTGAGAATCCTGCCGATAAGACTCAATTCTTCTCCGGGCCCTTCACCCACGACAAGAGAGCTCGAGACGATTGACAGCCCCCCAAGGTCATCCCCACCTCAAAGGTCGCTACCTACCGTTTCTCCAAACGGAGTGTATAGACCGCCACGGACTACGTCGCTGTGGAAGTACAACGATATCCCGTCGGACGAAGATGACGATGACGATATCGAAGAGCATGAAGACGAGTTCAAGACAGCTCTGTCGGCACCGAAGCCGCCGAAACCCAAGGAGCCATTCCCCCAACCCGCCAACCGCGACAGTGTTCTGCTTCCTAAGCGCCATCCGAGCGTCAAGCGTAACGTTGTCACAGCCAAGCCGATGCTGCCTGCACGTGCGTGGAACCACACCGTTCCTGGCCCGAGCACCCGCCGCATCTTGACAGGGGGTCCGCCGTATCCTGTGCCCCTGAGGCATAGCTCGCGGAAGCTGCCGCCATCGATCACCAGCTCTCGTGCGAGCAGCCCGTCGCCGATGCCCGGTGGCATTCGTCGGTCTCGAAATTCCGTCCGCAAGTCGAGGTCCGCATTGGGATTGAAGACCGAAGGCTCGGTACGGACAAGGTCGCCGCCGCCGATGTCGTTCTCATCTCTGGGGCTCGAGAGTCCCACCGAGGTACCTCCTCTGCCGCGTGATGCTATCCTGCCAAACTCGGTCAGCAGATCTGGCTTCTCCAACTACAGCCACAGCCATCGGTACCAGGATTCGAGCGTGACGGGTACAGCATCGATCGATAGCTCCCAGCAGCAGCCCAGTGTTGTTGATGCGATTGCGCAGACGATGGTTGGCGAATTCCTGTACAAGTATGTGAGGAAGCGGTTCGGAGGACCTGAAGGCACCGCTCAGGGTTGGGAGAAGGATGATGGCGGCTCCGGCGCAAGACATAGGCGGTGGGTCTGGGTGGCTCCATATGAACGTGCTGTAATGTGGTCGACTCGGCAGCCGACGAGCGGATTGGCTCTCATGGGCAAATCTGGACGAAAGCGTAAGTCTCTTTCCGGCATCCCCTTATGTAGAAAAAGTATATCGAAGCGGGTGGCTAACAACCTACAGTGCTCATTCAATCCGTTCTCGACGTCAAGGACGACACGATTCCGCCAAGAGGAATCAACTTGTACAACCGCTCGATTTTGATCCTGACGCCCGCCCGAGCGCTCAAATTCACGGCGGCGACACAAGAGCGACATTACATCTGGCTGATGGCGCTGTCGTTCCTCGCGCACTCGTCGCAGTCTCCAGGGAACGCACTGACGCTGCCGCCCGCGCTTCCGTTCGAATACGAGCAGCTCACGCAGCGCTCCGACGTGGGCGAAGGCAAGGGTAAGGAACCATCCACCGCGGCCTCCTTCATGTCCGGCGGCGAGAGCGAGTACTACGACACGAGACCGAACTTCCAAAACCCCTTCTCCGCAAACGGCAGCTTCGCCAACGGCAGCTTCACCACCAGCCACAGCTACGCATACTCGAACGGCGACGAATCGTACGCTGCCAGCCGCCGGACGAACCGCTACGGCAGCATCGTCTCGGACGACAGCGCGGCAGACTACCCTGTCATCCGACGACACGCGCGCAAGAGATCGAACACCGTCTACCCAGGCAACGCGCGTATGCCACCGCCGCGAAACTTCACCTCGCCGACGTTCAGCGGGTTCTCAGGCACGCACCGCCCATCCGACTCGATCACGTCGGACTTCAACTGCAACATTCCCATGTACAACGCGGACAAGAACGGCGCCCCTTCGTACGGCGGCGCCAACAGCGTGCGGGGGGACAATGCGAGCACGACGGGGTCGAACTTTTTCGACGCGATACCGACGGGCACGATGCGGATGGAGGCGTTCATATCGTCGCCGCCGCTCAACCATGAGGATGACGATTTCTTCCCGGACTTGTCGAAGGCGTTCCAGGGCGGACGGTCGAGTAATCGCAACAGTCGGATTATGGGCCCACGCAACGGGTTCATGGACTTTTATGGCGTGCCGGACGATTCGTCGTATACTCGCGGTCGACACAGCGAGGACGAGGAGTCGTCGTACCACCGGCGTGGCGATTTGTTTGCAGGATTCTAAGTAGTTTGATTGATTGATTGACTGTATTACCACGCGCGCTGCTGCTATTCATCATGCATGTTGGATTGAATGGACGGATGGATGGATGTTTCGGGAACGTTGTTTGTTGGATATCCACGTACGGTACGGTACATGCACGCGGTTAAGAAAAAGAGTATATCACCGAGTATACTATGAGTTTGTAATTTTCTTTCGGACTTTCTTTTCGCCCACTTACTTCATCTGACCTGTTTGTTTCCTTACGAATCTCACTCACGCAGAATATTATATACCGTTGTTCTGTCACGGCGTCCAAAGAGTTATTTCCTTATCTCCCTTTTTTTTTTTTTTTTCTTTCTCTTCTTTTGTATCGTCTGCTTGTCCGCCGAGGCTGAGGTTGTTGCTGGCTCGGCGGCTGTTCTATTTTGCTCGTGTTACACAAGGTGCAGTGCGTGGGGCGGGAGTTAAAGTTGGTGCTTAAATCTGAGCTATGGAGACGGGCATCACTGCATGCATGCGATTGATTGCACAAACTCTGTCCACGTACAGCTGCGAGTTACATCCACGTCTACGTACGCGCGCCTGCGTTTGAGTTTAAATTCCTCTCTCTTTCTTTAAGAATTTTCTTTGTCTGGATACATATTATCACCATCATTTACAGTGTACTATATCTTTCTTTGGTTGCTTACTGCGATTACCTCTCTTTTTTTATTCCCCTCTCTTTGCAGAATTTGGTTGCAATGTTTGGTCGCAGGGGATCTGATTGATTGATTTTGGTTTCAGGTTGTTGCATGCATGTTGGAATATTGATTAGAAGGACGGGAACGAAAAGTTCATTAACTAATACGATGGATTTTAATCGACGGGAAACCCTTTTGATTCAATCGATTCTTGGATTTTGGATCTCTACACAGCACTGTGCATCCAATCGTACAATATCGTAATTGACTTCTTGACGCATTCGACGGACAGCGGACGTAGACACCGCCCGTTCTAGCAAGGTGCATGCACCACGGCGCCATCTCGATCTCACCCGCAAATGACAAGCTCAGGGGTCAGACGCATGCATATCGAAAAGGGGGCGCTGGTGCATAACCTCAGCTTCGATTTGAATTCATCCATCGACTGTGCCTGTGGATGCCGTCGAATGAGCGGCCAGCAAGCCATCAGCTGCGGGCGAGTCCTGCCTGTTTCGGAGCGCGGTTGCTGTGGTGAACGGAAGAACAAGCGTGGCGGCCGGATGGCGGGGGCTTGGCGGGGGCATTTGTTTAGCCGACAGCACGAAAGGCTGGCGCTGGCTGGCTGGCTGGCTGGGCTTCCGGCCGCCGCAGAGGCCTGTAAGTTACATTGAGCAGCAGCAGCAGGATAGCTTGGGCTACGTACTGTGTACCTGCTGACACTCGCGGTTGAGATGGACGGATTTGATCTGCCTGTTTTTGGTACTTGCCGGTAGGCATGCCTGTAGCGGCATCTGATAGTGCAATTATGTCACTGCTGCTGGATACGACTGGGCTGTTTTGAAATCGGAATCTTGTTTTTCTGCAACTGCGTACAAGTACAGCTGCTCTCCCTTGCTGTGGCACTTGCCGTAACGTACGGACTCTGCGTACGCACATACATCCATAATTAACGATACCAAGAACACTCTACCAAAGTCAACGTGCGATTGCAACTTCCTTTCCGTGGTTGAGTTTACGAATTTAGACTCCGGAGGCAAACGAGGGGTTTGAAGCTTTACGACTCGGGCTGGTTGGCTGCACAGCGCTGTTCCTTTCTTTCATGCGCATGTGTGTTCGCGTGATGGCATCATCGATCCGCAGCTTATCCACCGTTTGACGACGATCGATTTGGCTACCTGACGACTGACGAACTGACGAGCAGCATTGGCTGGACGGAACATGCCTGGACGAAACCTTCGAATCGAATCCGATAGATAGGGGCTTACCTGGATTTATACACATACGACACCTTTGCCTTCTATTGATATTTTTAACTGCACCATATCTATCGCCAACATTTTCCTTTTTTTTCCTATCATTTTGTTGCTTGATTGATACTTACATCCCACCGGACAGACCGATCCCGGCAAGGTTGCAATTCGAACCTTGATATAGCAGAGCACAGCAGAACGTCGGAAAGGATTAAAAGAATCTCATTCTTTCCCCGGGCGCTTTATATTTTCGACTGGTAGGTCGGAAATTTTACCTACATTCTCCTACATATTAAAAATTAGATATAGAGGAAGGACACTTATACGCATACTACATACTAAGGTGAGTGCTTGCATGCATCGTGGCGGATTTGTGGAAGAGCGGCATATTTGCATGATACGCCTATCGACAACTTCGCCGGATTCGAACGAGACCTGCATCCCGCTCGAATATTCCGCTGGGCCGCAGTGCATGGCTGCAGCTGTCTGCGGTGTCCATATGACCAGATCTCTATCAGAACCGGACACTTTCAGCCATTTATCTTTCGATCCCGCAGCTACAGCCGGATCACGTTGATATTGTTTGAACGTTTGGGACGGAGCACATAGGCAGACAGACCACGAAGGGATAGCTAGTGGTACACTTGTCGACTGCCGACCAAACGACTCGTTCGCTTGCTTTTCTCTTCTTGTCTTTCTTTCTGTCGACTTTTTTTTTTTTGCAATCACTGTCCTATTCTAATCAGTGTGATTTTTTTTTCTTTGGTTTGTCGACTGACGGTTCGGGTGCGGTGCACAGGTTTGGGAAGCGTTGAAGATTTCGACTGTGCCAGCTGAGCCAAGCGACTTTGACCAGGTTGACATCGGCTGGCGTGACGTTGGCCAGTGCCAGTGCTGCCACTCTCACTCATCCCATCCCTTATAGCTGAGAGAGAGGGTGAGAGGAAAAATTGGATAAGGGAGGAGCATTGCATTGACGGAGAGGTTGAGGCCAACTGCTGTTCTGATCTTCTTAATTGCAATTACTCTGTCCCGGTCCTTTCAGCGACGGGCCCGGAAATATTACTACGACCTTACTATTCTTTATTTTTCATTACCACACTTTCGCCACGACGGAATTAACGACAGCGACGGTGACGACGACGCCGGGATAATTTGCGTACGGTACCGTACGCTACGACGAGAGACATTCGCATTCTCGAACGGGGCTTGTGCTGCCGGAGCGGTCCCTCGTTTGTTTGGCCGGGCTGTTCTAGCTTGTTTGTGCCAGCCACCACAGCCCACGCAGCTGCCCGGCATTTGCCTTAGAGCTCTCTCTCAGGAGTGAAAATGTAAGTTGCCTTCATTCCATTCGCGTGGGAAGAAGCACACTGGCGTCATCGATCATGGCAGTGTATTCGATACTACATGCGCATGTTTCGCTCCCTCGCCATGTGTACCACTACCATGGCTTCTTTTATTTTAATTTCCCGCCGTTCGATCGAGAGCACGTTATTTGCGCAGATGGGCTGACTATCTTTTCAAGTACACCACCACGCACTTCCACTTCAAGCTATCCTTCCCGACCTCGACGACCGACAAGACTGCTAGCTGCAGCACCACGGGCTCGGCGACGGCCTCTCGACCCTGACGATACGATACGATTCGATCATTCGATACGACCACGCTCGCTAGCTAGCTGCTTAATTGCTGCTCCCATGATGAGATAGCGTCTACCGACAGGCTGCAGGTCCCCTCCTTTATTATCCAACCTTGTCACCCGCCCCTGTCGACCTTCTTCGAACCTTCTGTTCCTAGCGACGGTCAGATAATTTTAGCGACTAGACGGAACTGAATTCGAACAATTCCCTCACTCGCTTCACTCTTTCAATACCGATCCTTACGAGCAAGCGCTTGGTATCACACAATTATTACGCTGCGAAGAGCGCTCGTTATACGACATAAACGGTACGGGAAGCTTAAGCGGCGGGTGCACAGTCCCGCTTGACGACATCAAGCTAGCTGGCTAGACTGCGGCAAGTCTAGCGGTAGTAATCATGTCAAGCTCATCGACGAGCTTGGCGTCGTCGACGATGTCGTCGATAGCCTCGGCGGCAACGTCTGCGATAGCCTCAGCGACGACGTCTGCTGCTGCTGCGACCAGTAAGCCTGCAAATCCACACGATGGACGGCCACCAGCGTATGTTATTACCCACTTATTCAGACATATACGCATTTCTACGAACGAGAGAATGCCAATCGTACAACTCTGAGGAAGTGGTGGCTAACGATATATCTACAGGTACAAGGCTGTCGGCGTGACGCTCGCCGTCGCATCCGGCGTGTTCATCGGTGTCTCGTACGTGCTCAAGAAGAAGGGTCTCCTGCAGTCCAACTTGAAGGAAGGTGCGAAGCCCGGCGAGGGCGTCGGCTACCTCAAGAACGCATGGTGGTGGACAGGCATGATTCTCATGATCATTGGCGAGGTGTGCAACTTTTGCGCGTACGCCTTCGTCGATGCCATCTTGGTGACGCCGCTCGGTGCTCTCTCCGTTGTCATTACTGCAATTCTGTCGTCGATATTCCTGAAGGAGAGGCTGTCGTTCGTTGGGAAGGCAGGCTGCTTCGTGTGCGTGATTGGCAGTATCGTGATTGCGATCAACGCGCCGGAGCAGTCGGCTGTAAGCGATATTCAGGACATGAAGCACTTTATCCTGGCGCCGGGTTTCTTGTCATATGCCGGGGTTGTGATAGCGGGCTGTCTGTTTGTGATATTTTGGGTGGCGCCGCGGTGGGGAGAGAAGAGCATGTTGGTGTATTTGAGCGTGTGCAGTCTCATCGGTGGCTTGAGGTAAGATACACCGACGTCTGGTGAGATGACGGGGAAGTTGATGCTAATGTTTGAATCGTGATATAGTGTCGTCGCGACGCAGGGTCTTGGAGCAGCTGTGGTTGCACAAGCTGGCGGGAGGCCGCAGTTCAATAACTGGTTCCTCTACGTGCTGCTCGTTTTCGTCGTCGTCACGCTGCTGACAGAAATATACTACCTGAACGTATGTATCAATTGATTTTCCAATTCTTTTGTCCTCTTCCTTTTGACGTGGGAGTGGTGACTGACTATTTCTGCAGAAAGCTTTGAATATCTTCAACGCCGCGCTGGTCACACCAACATACTACGTCATCTTTACCTCCGCCACAATCGTCACCTCCGCCGTCCTCTTCCAAGGCTTCAAGGGCACCGGCGCACAGATTGCAACCGTCGTCATGGGCTTCCTCGAAATCTGCACGGGCGTGGTGCTCCTCCAGCTATCGAAATCCGCCAAGGAAGTTCCGGATACGGCCGTCTTCCGCGGCGACCTCGACCAGGTCAAGATTGTGGCCGAGCAGGAAGAGCCCGAGTCCGAGCCCAAGGCCGACGCGATCCGCGGCACCGCAGCCATCATCCGCCGGATGAGCACCATTCGCAAGCACGCGGAGACGCGCGAGATGCAACAAATCCACGAAGACCAGCTGCGCGACTACAGAGATAAAGACCATCTCAACCCGAACGTAATTGTTGAGTGGGACGGCCTGCGACGACGAGTTTCCTTTGCCAACGACAAGACGGCCGGCGGACGCCCGAGACGTAATACATCGGCGAGTCAGCATACACGCAACGCTCCCACGGCGCTGTCGAAGCTCGAGGAAATGGAAGAAGGCCGGGCTTCCAGCGATATGATGCGATTGGCAGCTCTCCAGAGCCGCTCGCAGGGCGACCTGCGCAATACCGAACCCGTCCCTCTCGAACAGCTCGCCCTACCCGACTCGGTCACCCAGCGGAAGCAGAAGAAAGTAGAACCCACCAGTGCCGAATCCACCCCGAAAAAGTCGATCACAATCGTCCCCTCGAGCCCCGACCACCGGTCGTGGTTCTTCAGCGGCAGATCGCGCGGGAACTCGGCGGCGGACCCACCGGCCATGTCGCTCGATGACGAAAAGCACACGGACGACGGCATGCTGCGCCCGGAAACCTCGCAGACGCAGAAGGCTAGGCGCCAGTTCTCGTTCCAGGGTATCTTCTCGCGGCTCGGCCGTGAGCACCATCACCAGCCGGTACAGCAGGACGACGGCGGTGAGTCGGATGGTAACGAGGCTCCGGGCCCTCAGGGCGCCGCTGGAGCAACAGGTATGCCGCAGCGGCCGAAGCCGTCGCGAGAGTCATCGATGCCTAGCTCGCTGACCCGGGTGCAGACTGAGGAAGAGCGCCTTGGCTTAGTGACCGGCGATGCGCCAAGTGCTGCGTTCGACGACGACCGGTCGGATGGCGAGTCGGCGCGGTACGCGAGTTACTTTGACGAGAAGGTAAGAGCCAAGCGGTCGCCTGAACACTCGCCCGTGCCGTCGCCGCCGCCTCCTCCTCCGCCTGAGATACCAGTGTCGGGTACGCCGCCCCCAGCGTCGTCGTCGCCGGGCCTGGATCACGGAATCCCAAGGCGGCCCGTAGCGTCGAATCGGACGAGTACGCATAGTATCCCGCAGCTGCCGCGCGAAGACGAGCAGAGAGAGCACGGTCACGGACAGAGCTAGGTGCCGTTGTGGCCCGCCCCGAGTAGGTTGGTTCGATCAGCCAACGGCCGCCGATGGTGGTAGAAGGCGGTTTCCGCGGCACGTGTTCCCTCGTTTCAGTCTTTCGCTTTCCTCGTTGGATCGAGTACATTGTTTCCAAAAAAAAGGCATTGATACCCTCGTCATTAATACGACTGTGTTATTTCCTTTTGGTTCGCGTATAGTGAGATTTCTTTTCCTCCCTCGTTGCATCTCCATGTTTTCTGCGGGCCCTCTGTGTCTTTGTTTCCTCTTCTTGTAACATTTTTGTAATGGCCGAGCTGGGATTTTGTTCCACATATTCGTATTTCGAGCGTGCATGCATGTAAAGGGAGCGCCCGCTGCATAGGCCGGTGGGATGCGACGATTGAATAGATAATGGGCCATGTATAGGGATGTAGATAGGCTGGCAGGGCGGCATCTATGTATGATTGATCGATTGATGATGTCTGTATGTACGTACACGAATATCATGATGTGGCATCAGTTGGCGGTGTGGAAATGTACGAGTAGTAATAGTTTATAATTGATATATCGTAGATACATTGCATTGGCATTGGAATTAAACGTTATATCTAGATCATGATAGCATATCGAACTACACCATCATCATCATTTTGACATAGACGTGTATATTTTGGAACACGTAGACAACAACTATATTCGGCTCCATGCTCCTCGTCACCCAAACCAGCCAGTCGATACCATCTCGCCCAGACCGATTGGCATCCGTAGACAGCGTACACCTAGCCCGTATGGCCTTGTGATCCGTCAGAGCCCCATCGGTCAGGCTGGAGGTTTGTCCGTCCGTCTGGCAAGCTGAGTGTCGTGAGAGCGTGAAGCGTGAACGATCAGTAGTTTGATCCCCCATCCTCAGGTGGTGAGATGCGGCAGTGAGGGTGTCCACAGCGCCCGCACGCAGCGGCCCGCGAGGGGCCACAGGGCGAGAGCTGGCGCGGAAAAAGCGTGATGTGCCTGTCATCATTTCGTTGAATTAGTTGTATGAAGAGAGAAAAGAAGAAGAGGAAGAGTAGCGGAAGCGAAGAGTTTTTTTTTGTTGTCCGTGTCGGGTTGTTGCCCAGCGTGGGAGAAAACGGCAGGCGCGTTGCGCTGCTGCGACGTCGGAGGAAAGCCGTCGATAGCCCGGGCGACGTTTGGACGGACCGTCGGGACTCGAGGGATAAATTCACTGGTCCGGTCAAGATCGAGCTTGGTACGACGCTTGTTCCGATAGCTAGTATAAAACTAGCGTGACGCTGGGTTTCTGGATATAAGTTGCGAATAGCGTACGTTGGTGTTATCGTATCTGATATCTGTCTAAAGCTTAAGCTTTCGCTGGTTGATTAATTCGATACCTCAGACTTGTAATATATCGCACCGACGTCGATTGATATCATCATGCAGCGAACGATATCCGCCCGCCTTCTGACGGCAGCCCGGCGACCGCTGGTTGCGCGACAGTGGACCGTCGCCCGGCAGTATGCTTCTCTACCGGAGAGCCACGATAGGGTGAGTACTCTCTCGCAAGCTCACATTGGTGCATGCATATGCATACGAATATAAGATCTAGACTAGCTTGACATGCATCGCTGACCGTTTGGTACGGATGAGTACGACCATGTAGCTCCTCACGGCTGCTCTCGCGCAGGCAGACCCCGCTGTCGCTGATATCGTCGCGAAGGAGAAGCAGCGGCAGCGGGAGTTCATCAACCTGATCCCATCGGAGAACTTTACGTCCCAAGCTGTACTGGATACGCTCGGGTCGCCGATGCAGAGTATGTTCACCTGGATAGCACTCGGTAGATACGCATATATGTCTCTCCAGAATTTGCGGAGATCGGTTATGATATGGCAATGGGCAATTGGCTGATATGAACGCATGCGAGCAGACAAGTACTCGGAGGGGTATCCTGGTGCACGATACTACGGCGGTAACGAGTTCATCGATCAGGCGGAGCGATTGTGCCAGCAGCGGGCGCTGGAGACGTTCAAGCTGAATCCCGAGGAATGGGGCGTCAATGTCCAGCGTACGTCTTCCAAGTTCCTGAGTCGACAGATGATATGGCTATGGCATCTAGCCATCCATCCGTCGGCCACGTTCACATTTGACTTCACTTCACACTCAAGGGGCCATCTGTTCACTGACATGACGGCCATGAACCAGCACTCTCCGGCTCGCCTGCGAACCTGTATGCCTACAGTGCTATCCTGAACACACACGACCGCCTCATGGGTCTTGACCTCCCGCATGGCGGTCATCTATCCCACGGGTATCAGATCCCGTCCAAGCACATCTCCTTCATCTCAAAGTACTTCACCACAATGCCGTACCACCTCAACCCGGAGACCGGCGTGATCGATTACGACGGGCTGGAGGCCGCTGCAGTCGTGTTCAGGCCCAAGGTGATCATTGCGGGGACGTCGGCGTACAGTCGCACGATCGACTATGCGCGTATGAAGAAGATAGCGGAGAAGTGCGGGGCGTACTTGCTGAGCGATATGGCGCATATCAGCGGGCTTGTCGCTGCCGGTGTCGTGGATAGCCCGTTTGGCGTGAGCGATATAGTAACGACGACGACGCATAAGAGTTTGGTGCGTGTGCTGTCCAATTGATATTGGGTCGCTGCTGTATCTGTTTGATTGAGTGCTGATGGGAGGGGTTTGGGTTTTCCGTCTGCAGAGAGGCCCGCGAGGCGCTATGATCTTCTACCGTAAGGGCGTGCGCTCGACGGACAAGAAGGGCAACAAGACGCTCTACGATCTTGAGAATCCGATCAATGCCTCCGTCTTCCCAGGCCACCAGGGCGGCCCGCACAACCACACGATCACAGCATTAGCTGTCGCGCTCAAGCAGGCGCAGACACCGGAGTTCCGCGAATATCAAGAGCAGGTGCTCAAGAACGCAAAGGCGCTCGGCGAGCGATTGAGGAAGATGGGATACAAGATCGTTGGCGGCGAGATCGAGAACCATCTCGTCCTGATCGACTTGAAGCCCAAGCAGATCGATGGAGCTAAGGTTGAGAGGGTGCTGGAGCTGTGCAATGTTGCGTCGAACAAGAACACTGTTCCCGGCGACAAGTCTGCGGTATGTGCGGTCTCTGCATGAAGCTTGGGCCTTTTGCCCACTCCCCTTTCCACTTCAGCTCTCGCCCCTGTATTACGTACGGAGAAAGGAGCACTCATCACGAAAAGCTCGAGTGCACGGCATATCCTTTCCGTAGTTATCGTCTCTCGTTTGCGCTCTTTTATTTCGCTCACTCACTCACTCACATCCCTCTCGCCACCTTCACGCTCACTCCTTCATTTCCGAGCTGGTTGTTGGGAGTGGAGCATCAGCTAACCTACCCGTCCTCTAGATGAAACCGGGCGGTCTCCGCCTCGGGTCTCCGGCCATGACCACGCGAGGGTTCACCGAGGGCGACTTTGAGCGCATAGCCGAGATTGTGGACTCAGCCGTAACGATCGCGAAGGAGGTCGAGGGGGCGACGGGCAAGACGAAGATCAAGGAGTTTACAGAGGAGTTGGCGGACGGGGGCAAGGTTGACAGTCTGGTGAAGCTGCGGGAGAGCGTTAGGGACTGGGTGAAGGACTTCCCGGTGCCGTGGACGCATTGATTGACTGGTTGATGAAGAGGCATTCAAGGAAGACCCTTCGTTCGTTCGTTCGTTCGCGCGTTCACTCGCTCATTCAACATTCACTCATGCGTTTCGAAAAACGGGTTGCCTGCGTTGAGGGGTTGATGCTGTATTTGTTGCAGCTGAATTCCAGCCGCGGATATGTATGTATATTACGATACAGTATTAAGGATGGATGGAAGTGGAGGAAGCAAAAAGCTGAGTTGGAGTGGTATCTGTGTTACGTGAGCTGCTTATGCCGCCCTTACTTGATGGTTTGCCTGGACGAGTGGCTATTCCACCCGACGGGGAATCGGCCGAGGGATCGAGTGATTGACTGTGCATAAGTTAACTATGGGCCTCTCCTTGCGTCTGTCGGCAGTTGCCTACAAAATGACCCGCTCATATGTCAGCCGGTTGGTAAAGTCGGTCGGAGAAACACGCCTAGAAGGAAGTAGCCTTGGGGACGCTGGCGCTCCGAGGCTAAGGAGGAAGAAGCTTTCGTTTGGCTCCATTAGGGCAAGTCGGGGAGTCGGGAAGCCCGAGGCAAAAAAGTGCAGGCGCCATCGAGCGGTCTGCGTCCTACGCCGCTCCAATCACTCGCGACCAGTTGGCCGTGGCGAGTCAGGAGTGCTGGAAGAAGGTCAATCTTGCACCGAAAGGGTTAATCTACGAGCGTTGCGTTCTGATGATACTCTGGTGGGTTAGGAAAAATTTTCATCACGAGCTCGTTTCGGAGGACTGCCTTTTCGCCCTCTCTCGAATTTCGAATTCGAGTCCGCCCGTGCATGAAACGAAATTATGAAGTTGCAGCGCGCATTTGTCGCGCTGGCGGACCTGCACCAAATCACACCTCTAACCTAAAATCGTGTAGCGAGGGCGCCAAGCTGGGGCACCGGCAAGTGGCAGGAGGAAAGGAGGTCTCGACGGGGAGAATCCAGTCGATGTGGGCACGCATGATAGGAGGCAGCATTTCGGGGCCCGTGACGACATTTCGGGGAGCTGACTTCGGGATCAATTCGGCTGGTAACAAAGAGTTGAGCATGGTTCGATTGGGATAATTTGATATATTGCCTAACGTTATGACGTTGTTGAATAGACGAAATGCAACCAGAAGATGTGATTACAAGCAAGCAAGCAAGGGCTTCAGAGCAAGCATCTTCAAGCCGAGCGCGAGCTCTGGATGCATGCGCAAATAACGAACTGTCACGTCGTATAATAAATATTGCAAGTCCTCGAAACTCGTGTAATTTGGTTTGTGGTTCCGTCGTGGCAAAGGCCGTGTCCCTTACATCATGCATGCACGTTGAGTCTGGAATATAGACAATCCATGATCTTTAAGCCGTTATTCTCCCTACCCGAGAGATCTCGAGAGTTTACAAGCGAATACGGCAACTCGAAGAATTAATTGAAGGGCAGGACGCAAGGGGCACGAGTCCTACATGGCAGCTCACGGCTCGACATGCACGGCATCGCGGATCGCGCGTGGGAAACAATCTTGGAACACGGTCTCCGACATTTATGGCCCGAGAAATGCATGCGTGCGTGCGTTCTAGTAATAAAATGTAGGAAGTGCATATTGCATCGTGGACTTGTTAAAGTATGCTTTAGGAATGCTGCAAGTGGTTTTGGCCAAATTCCCGCTTACCGGTATATAATGTAATATTGATGCAAGGTGACTTTTCGGGGCGCGGTATATCTGGATTATAATATAATATTACCGCACGAGGCGGTTCCGGAATGTAATTAGATCTAAACGAACGGTTAAGATACCGTTTTGCGATTCAACTTGGACCAATCTTGTGAAAGAAAAGGAAAGAGAGAATATTTAGAAAAGTGACGTTACTGTACAAGTATGCTGTTGTGTATAAAAATATCTGTTGTTTGTACAAAAATAGCAACCAATATAATCCGGAATTTCCTTCGTCGATACACGGGTGGCAGTTTTAATAATCGCGCGCTGATTCGTCCGGCGGAATGTTATTCGGTGCCCCGTTAAATGATATGTGGGAGGTAGCTCGTAGGACTGGTTCCTGAACTATGCCTAACTCGTCCGACAGCCGAGATTCTTCCCAAATTCTCAGTCATTAATCACATTACCACAGCGGGAACGAGCGCGAGATCGCAGCGGCGGTGAAAGATCGCAAGTACGAATTGGTTCGATCGCTGCCTTGGCTGTCCTACATTCAATCAATACCATTGTCATCGCATCGGGGCACCGATGTCGAATGCCAACATTCCAAGACAAAAGCTGACCGAAGACAGTCCGCGCAGGACAGTACAGGCAGGCGACTTGTCGACCAATGATTCCTACAAAGAAGGTCTTGGACAATATGATCGTGCCTCCCGTAATCTGACATGGCCCAGAGTCCGCCCAAAGCTTATCCGCCACCTGAAGCCGGAATGCAAATGCCTCCAATGTTTCAGTGGCAGTGCGACCCCAACGCCAACTCGACCGCGCTGCGGAAATATCAATTCGCATCGAGAACCAACAGCCTGTTTCCCCAGGATGAAACGCTCCCGGATATTGGGCGAGGAAATGAGGGTTTGTTTCCCACATGCCCTCTCGCTCGTTTCTCCCTCCGTTCAGAATCGACGCGTGCATGCTGTCGCCGCAAGCTCCGTGCATGAGCTCAAGCTAAGGGCTCTAGCTCGAGCTGGCATAAGGTAACTATGGAGGAATCTCCGATCAGCGCGCGGAGAGTACGAGTCGATATGCGTGCGCATGCAGTAGCTCTCGATTCTCGCCGTGGCCTGGCGGAGCGGACACGCATGAGATTCGATCGCTCAAACATGTACGATGTATCAGGTGGATGCAATCGCATCGAGTCGGATTGCGGGAATGGAGAAATTGAATATCACGAATGGGCAATTGGGCTGAACACGAAGCCGCACGGATTCTAGACCCACTGGGCAGCGGAAGGGAATAGAAACAAGCAAGCCACGACTTAACCGATGGCAGATGAGCCGTCTCGTGTGTCCGATCGATGCCGTTTAATTCGACTTCGCTCTCCTGCTATAGACAGGCCAACCACGAACCGTTAACCCCATACGAGCACAAACCGTCGTGTTCAGTTCATTCATGCCAGCAAGAGCGAATACGACTTTGGGGGCGAAAAGGTTCTCAGCCCACCGGCTTGATTGGAAGCCCATGCTCGATCGGCGCACGGGAGAGAATGAAATTGGAAGGCCCTCATTTCGCTTAATTGGATCTCCGGCGAAAGCGCATGTTGCAATCCAGCATCTCCTTGCGAGAAGGGGCGGAACGGACGCACCGACACAGCGTGGGTGGATCGCAGATAGCCAGGAACGCTACGAGGAAGGCACAGAGCAGAATCCGAAATGGACGCCGTGCAAAATAATATGTTTTGTCTGGAGCGAACGGGCGGGTGATGAATGCATGGAAGCCATGATTGTTGCGAGCCTCGAAGTTTGCAACGTTTGTGTCCCCCATGCCGGGTCTCGCCAAAGCCGCCAAACAGGAAGATTGAGGTGACGGCAGACCAAACCGCATGGTTGCAGTTGGTCCACCCGACGGCCGCGAGCTTTTCGGATGGTCTTGGAGCGCCGTTTTCGGCCTGCCAGCCAATCGATCCCAATCAGCAGGAGCTAGCAGGCAGCCGAACGACGACATGGAGGTGGATCTGGGCAGGTTGCTTGCTGACTGGCTGATAATATGATCTGCTCGCATACGCTATTGTCCCCCTTTTTCCGCGACTGCCAGAAGCTGCTGTTGGTTCGCTCGTCCGCCCCGGGCTGTTGGCGGCCATGCATGTGGTCTTGTTTGTGCATTGCATGAAGCCACGCGTGAGCTGGCTTGCACCGATCATGGTCCATGGCCCTGGCAATTGGAAGCTTTCCGCACCAGGTGAGCTCAGCGTTACATGGAAACTTCTGTTGTGCTGGCGGACCGCTTAATAGTGCCCGTTAACGAGGCCTGACAGACCAAGACGCTGTTGCCTTGCTGTTGGTGTTGCTATTGCATGCTTGACGTGATGATATCGATCATGACTCCGTCGTATCCATCCACCCGGATGGACAACCACCGCCCTGCCTGGAAAACACCGCAAGAGAGATAAGTTATCCCGGCGTTACGTTATCTCCCAGCGCGGCCTGGTCAGTCCGCTGGAGATCCCCTATCAGGACGAGCGCATTTCTCAGAGGCCGTCACCGCAGCAGGACATGGACAGCCGGCCAGCAGCTGGCACGGGCGTGGAATTTCGAATTGGAGGGATCAAAGAAAAACGAATTTTAAAATTACGCCAGTTGCGATAGGAACAGGGGCAGCAAGTCGGATAGCCCAGAAAAGCAAGAAACGCTTACTCTGCTGCCGCTTCCACGCCCTTTCCCTTCTTCCACTAGTCTGAACCACCAGTTAGCCCCTTTTATGCAGGTGCTTCTTTCGCTGGTCTCGCGGTCGTGTTTAGGTTCCTGGCTGAGAATGCTGATGGCTTTTGTCTTGCAGCTGGTTCAATCAAGTGCGTCCGACCGTACCGGATACCTGGCAACTGCCCGCGAGAGCATCAGCAAGCCACGTACCTTGTACGGATTGGCTGCTGGAGCCAGTCAGACGCCGCTCGAGTGCCCCTTCATCTCGCCCAAGATGAAAAACACCACACGCGGAAAAGGGAAAGAACAACAATTGACTGAAATCTGAAAAAGAAAAACTCCCCGAACGGCGAAAAAGAAACGCCAGGGGAGAAATTGCAGTCCAGGCGGAATTAGGGAGACCTTCTCGTTTTGATTGCACACTCAGAAAATTTCCCCCCTTGCCCGCTCGTTCGTACACTCGGTCTGCTTGGTGGGTATTGCAATGGGTTAATTAATTGCGATCGTACGACTGCTCTGTTGTCGCTAGCCGCCTGTCCTCCCAGGTATAAGAACCGACACCCTTCCTGACCTCGGGCTTCTCTTCTTTCTTTCCCTCACCACACTCATTCGCTTTTTACAAAGTATACCACGCTCGCTTCTCAGCGCATTCACTCGTTCATTTGCAAATCGCGATTCACCACCGCCCTAATCCCAATCCACAATCCTTATTTATTTTTAATAAATAACCCCCAACCGACAAAATGAAGTTCACCACTGTCATCGCTGCTGCCGCTTCCGCCGTTGTCGTCGCTGCTGACAACTACGCCCCGGCTCCGCCCCCGGCCTACACCCCCCCGGCACCGGCCTACACCACCCCCGCCGCCCCGGTCTACTCCTCCGCCCCGGCCTACGCTCCCCCGCCTCCGGCCTACGGCAACAACGGCACCGTCCACACCTACACCACCACCGCTGTCGTCTCTGAGTACACCACCTACTGCCCATATGCCACTCAAATCGTAAGTATCCGATATCTGCAATCTGATTCATTCCAGCATCGATTCCTAACAGCCGATTGCAGGTTGAGAACGGCAAGACCTACACTGTCACTGAGGCTACCACCTTGACTATCACCGACTGCCCATGCACCCGGACTTACATCAAGACCACCCAAACGTCGACCTACTGGTAAGTTTCAATATCTAAACCATGCAGATCATACAATGATACTAACATCATAATCAGCCCGCCAACTCAGACTGCGGTCTACACTCCTCCTGCTCCTCCTGCCAACACCTATGCTCCTCCTGCCCCATCCAAGAGCTCCACCCCAGTCTATCCTCCTCCACCAGCCAGCAACGTCACCGTCCCCCCTCCTCCTTCGTACACTGGTGCCGCTTCCACTATGAAGATGGCCTCCGGTGCCCTGGTTGCCGTCCTCGGTGCCGCCGCTCTCCTCTTGTAAACAGTGGTTTAAACTCTGTATCTTGTAGATTTGAGCAACGTTGGGGTCGTATGGGAAGTGGTTTAATAGAGATGGTTTAATTCAACTAGTTCGTGGTTAATTTTCAGTAGGGGGTTTTGGGATATAGCCTGTACGACGACATGTACATCTAATTCAATGTCAATCTTGTCGATAACCATTTTCTACGATTTCATCAATAGATTTCTCCTTAATCTTTATGTTAGAATGGAGCCATGTGCGCATGTGTTGTCTCGACGTTGGTTCTTAGGATCGTCTGTGATTTTATATCTGTGTTGTGCATATGCTTAGCGTTATGCATCACTGCGGTACTGAAGTAAACTATTTGTCGAGCGCTGATATACACTGAAATATTAATAACCGCTGCATCTGAGTTTCTCTTATCCGTATCGTCGCCATCCTAATCGTGATTCTAAGCCTCTATGTCTTGGTTCTCTTGCGTCTAAATAGCATTTTCTATTCACACAATGCGATTGTATGTATGTACGCCATGTATGATATCAGTCTCGAGTCCATAAACGTATAGACTTAGCGCCCAAGCTGAGCCACACCTCCAGACGTACCCAGGTAGACACTCTCATATTCATCAAGACACTTGCTACTTATGACACCATATTCGCGCTCTTGGACGTTGTGTCCAGAAGATTCGTCGGGGCGCCTTCGGATAACTTCGTGGAAGCGGCGACACGTCCATATTGTTATTTATACGCTCAGATGATATGTAAAAGAAAGATGTCATCTTCTCTCGTTTCTGTATCGTGCAGGTTTCAATTTCTCTAAAAGTATATTGCGATTCTTTGGTATAAAGTCGACCGGGCCGGCTCCAGATGTGCCTATGCCTATGTATCCAAGATGCCATGTTGCGTACGCCGTCACAAGAATTCGAGAATAGATGCTCTATACATGTCGAGGCACAAGATACTGTGTAACTCAGGCACTATAGTCCTACTTTCCAAAGATTTTCGAGGGAAATGTTACGGATTTGACTGATGGATGTCAGTATATCGTGGCACTACCCGAGAAATACAGGACATGGCTGTTAACCAAGCAAGCCTGGCCTCGTAAATGACCTATGGTAGGCATCTGCTAGACTACGCTATTTTCTTTCGAAGGCTTTTGGAATACACGAAGATTCATCCAGGCCCCGTGGCAGTAGATGCAGGTATAGGTGTAAATTAATATAGATATAAATATATATTGCAGTTAAATTTAAGTATACGTATTGCAGGGTAGCTAGCTACCGGGTAGTATGAAAGAACTCAACCAAATCTGTTGAACTTGATCTGTTGGAGGTTTCTAGGATTCTAGGTAGGAAGTAATTTGTTGATGTTGCACACCAGCTAGATATAGCCGTGTCATCAATTGCAATCGATAGTAGACTGTAGCTGTGTTGGATAACAAAAGAATATAATACGTGCATGCATGCATCTTCAGATATTAACGGCATCAAATTACGATTTCATCATTCTATGTGATATCTGTCTGGGGTTCCAGATCTCACATAAACGACAGAAAGGAAATGCATGGTGGTATTATTCTGTTGGTGTAGCGACCAAACTATCTCATCATCAATACCCACGAAAATTTGCTCTTGATCACCAACATTCTATAAGGATTCCTTGTGAGATGAGAATATATCTAAAGGGACGGTACCTGGCCATCATTTCATTGCAATATGGTGGATTTCTGGATCACGATAAGGAAGCGAGAGAGGGAATATCCTCATTTTATCATATGCGTTCGATCTATGTTTGTGGTTGAAAACGCAATTGTGCGCACTTTCGATAGAACAGTGGTGAGTTCGAGCTTTCTACAAGTTTTCTAGAACAAAATGCCTCCAGGTCTGATCTCGTAAAGCAAACCCTTTCTTGCCCGTCCCAACACCCCCTCGATAAATTAAAGCACAGCTGGTTTACTAATCAAATATCATGTCGACTCGCCCTCTACCATATATCGATGCTACTATCCCACAATTTTCTATGTGCAGTGGTCTGCGGGATACAAGCACGGACACCTCAACGGATAAATAAAATCTCTTACGCCCGAAACGTTACCTGCGAGATTAACTAAATTAACTAAGTAGTCGAACACCAAACCCAGGTCCTTGAAGTAGGAACCTGCTCCGAGACCAGCGCGGGCTGTATGTACAAGTGCCGCTGATGCGCTCATGAATATAGAATATGTACAGTGCGACACAGTAGTTTTGGTCAAGACATTACCACGACGCCTTCTTGACACCCGGCAGCTCGCCCGCCAACGCCGCCATCCTGAACGGGAACCGCCCCATTTTGAACTCGCGAAAGACAGCCCGCCCGCGACCACCCATTGCACACCGATTCTTAACTTTCGTAGTCTGACTACCCAACGGTAGCTGCGTAAGCTGCAACTGCGCCTCCGTCTTCTGCCGCGGTGAAAACTGGCTGTTCACAATGATGTACCGCAGCGCGCGGCGCTCGACTTCGTGCTTTGCGAACATTTCGCGTTTGTTCGCATCCCGTAGCGTGCGTGATTGGATATAACACGACAGGCGGTACCTGGGCTTGCTGGCCTCCCGGAAAAAACCCTTGATAGGAACACCCATCGTCTTGTCTCGTGTCCCCAGTTGCGGCGTCACTTCCTCGTCGTGCGCTTTTAATGGATATATTTGTTTCGGTCGGTACGTACAATACATCAATACGTACAATATGGGGCGATGATGTGATAAGAGAGGAGAAGGAATTTCCGAAAACATACCTAGGAAATGGAATATATAAAAAAACAACACAAACACATTCTCATTGATCTCGCGGCGACACTACTTGAGTGTTAATTTAGAGGGTTGCGTAGGCGGAAGGACAGCGTCCACTTTATACGACAAGGATGGCGTCTGGCTTGCGAGACAATACGACAAGGGAAAAAATCTCTTCTGCACGATTATTAGTTAACATATGGATATGTCTTACTATCAAGGTATGTATATATAACCAGAGTTCCTAGATACTTACCCCCAGAGTCGAGTCGACAGCTGTACAGGCCGTGCATTTCTTCTCACTCGAGTCGGGACGACATACAAGTGTGTATGTAGCCGAGGTCATTACGCGTACCCAGAAAATATCCACGTCGTTGCATATAGATCTGCGCTCGCGTGTGCCTATGCAAGCAGCAATCATATCCTGAACTAGCATCTGGTGCTTAAGTTAATGTGGTTCAAGAAAGTCAAAGACTGTGAGTAGTCTCGGGGCTGTGAGAGGATATGCAACACGGCATTGCGCCACGGGTGTCTCCGCTCTTCCCAATACCAATAGAACACTGCTCATGGCGCTAGCGTTGCTTTAGCATATCCCTCAACGGGTGTTCAAAGATATCGTTCCGATCAGCGTGCCCGACACTACGTTGCGAGATCGCATGTTTGACCAAGCGCTGAGCTGCCAATCGCAACAGCCGAATCCGCGAATGCGGTGAGGCGGTTTCGTGGACAAGCTGCTGGAATGCTCCACCAAGTTGTAACACAAACTCGACATTAGTGGGCGATCTCGGGGCTTGAAAGCCGCGACGTCCAGGCGGATTCAAGGACCGGTCCAATAGCATCATTGGTATTTCTGCAGTGCACACGAGATATGCATATGAAGCCGTGGGAGGCCCTGGTGGCTGAAAAGGCTTGGCCGGGTGGAAGCTGCCGCACCCTACCGACTTGCGCCGGAACCGCAGTGTGCAGCTAGGCAGCAGAGACACGGGATCCTGCAGCACGCCAGACGCCCGACTGCCAAAGGAAGCACGAACGGTGAGGCATCTGCGAACACGGGAGGAGATGGATACCGTCCTCCTCGATAATGTTATAACGTGAAGATTTTGTCGTGAACCTGAATCGGAATACCGGCTAGAGTATATGCATCGGAACCAAATTTTGGGCTTGCCGATACACTTCCATTACAGCATTAGCGTTCAAGGGGACAAGGGTGGGGGTGCTTATTGTTGGTGTCCCATCTCGAGGTCTACTCATTTTAGATACGATCTTCAAAGTGACGTGCTTTCACGGCTTTATATAACCGCACGGACAGAGGTTTGGTAGTGATCAGCGAAAACGACTTTGACGAGACTTTTTCTGGCTTGGGTCCTGTAACTCAGACGGTGACTTTTTGATCGGTACCTGCAGAAGTAGAGCCGGTGGACTGCTCATGCGAGTAGTCTCGGAGACGCTGTCAAGCGAGACTAAATCCACAGCGTATAGTCCTGAGTGGCTGTACTACGTAGTCTACACACTAGGGTGAATCATACCCGCGTGGCGTCTAAATCGAATGTTGCACACATTTAATGCGGACAACGAGTTGAAGCAAAGCCCTTCGGGTCACAAAAGCCGATACTTTTTCGAATTTCGAGAGATAAGTATTGGAGGATCCGTCGCGCGGAACGCAAGGCCTCCAATTGTATACGTATTCTGAACATAAGCAAACGTAGGAAAGCGAAGTCGCAGCTGCGGGACATGCAGATGCATGTTGCTTTGTCGTTCCGAACCGTATTTGGCTTTAGCATTGAGAAATTAAAGCGTGTACGAAATGATATGTGATGTTGTCGGCACAATCAGTCAGGGTCCATATGCAGGAGCGTCGCACACATGTGCATTTGATTGACAGGGTCCTAGTACTTGCATACACGCTAGATTAAGCAGTAAGTCATTGATATCCGCTGCGTTGGCCGCTAACAAAAGCGAGGACAGTCGGTGGTATTCTGTGGAATTGATGAGCGCTAGCCAAAATTGGTTAATGCCTATCCCACACTTTTTTATATCCGCAGCCGCATTCGGAACCACTGTCTGAACTGCATCTGGCGTGATATCCAACATGTACTCAAGAGCTTGGAACCTAGCTACAGGCTCTCTGGACGTCGCGACAGTGCACAATTCTCCGAACTTTGAATCTGAGCATGCCTCCGGGATCAACTTGATCGGTTCCTAGCTGAGTTATGGTAAAGCAGAAGATATAAAACATACTTGTAAATCATGAGCGTCGGCGCATCTAATAGGGCGCAAATTATACTTCTCCTGAGCGTTGTTTCGAGTTTGGCAAGGATTGCCAGCAGATATTCCTGCTTTCGCCTTCACAAAAAATTTCAACTATGCATAACAATGCGTGCAGAGCTTTCCTATTATTGACGAATTGTCTGTAGGAACCTCTGCCCTTCAATTGAGTCGTGGCAGCGAAGGCGTTTTTTGAAGTTTGGGTAGAAATCGAAGGTTTAACTATCGCCACATGACCACTGCACGAGTCAGTACCTGTTAAAGCCTTGATATGATATAGTGCGTGTCAACGATTGATTTATGACACTAGGTTCCATATCCACATCGCGTGGTTAGCGCAGGGGCTGCGTTCGGGTTCAACACTGGCGCATATGCGCAGATACCTAGATAGAGCCATTGGCAGAATATCGAAGTGTGCGGAGTCTTAGGCAATTGGATCTACATGAGGGAAATGCCCATGATCTTTTTGTTTCGGGCTGTACCAGATATTCAACGGATGCAATTATATCCTTGGACTTTCCAACCTGATATTATTCACATTGGATTAGCGACGTTTCGACGATCGACGAGAGAGCGGTAAGAATTCACAGTTACGCAGGCTGAATAACTCTACCCGGGGGAATAAACAAGTATCTAGCTGTACGTGGCGTGCCGCGCGCGGCCGCCCCGGCACGATGACTTGCGCCGACCTCCATGAATTTTCAACTCTGTTCAGACTTAAGCAGGTTGTGGTTGTGCAAATCAACTATAAATAAAATTTGTAGCTTTCATGGTATATGCACTCGGATGTGCGGAAAGAGCTTGTAGGCCGTTCCAATGGCTGGAACTTCCCAGCATACCACGGTCTACCTGATTGCTCGTAGCTGGCTTATTGATTCCGAGACCATAGGAGAAGAAAAGAACATATAGGGAGGGCGGCAGCTCGCGGGCATAAAGAGTAAATGTCACAACTTAGGAAGTGATCGCTGGAGATTGGAGCATCTCTAAGCCTCTAGATATGTCCTGCACATCTCATTCGAGTCGATAACACCGCTTGGAAAGTCTGCGAGGAGACGAATACCGCCGTCGCTTTCGGGATCTGTTGGTTTGAGAACGGGACTGGATATTGCGCGGTGTATCTTATAGTCTTTACATGGACACGGTATCATTGGAGGGCCTTGGGTCTATAAATCGAGCTGTTCCCCAGAGCCAACATAGTTTATCCCATTCTTTCATCACCATCAGCGACTAGATTCACCACGGGTCCACTAATACATTCAGGACGGGTGTTACATCTCGTATAGCGCTTTGCTCCAGAAACCGACTGAGAACACCTTGATTCCCGAGGGCCATCCGTGTCAACATGTTTTCGAAACATCTGCTTTTTGGCCTTGGAGCCATTACGGCTGTGTCTGCTAGGGCATTGTTCCCAAGGGCTTGCGCTCCTGACTCCTGCTTTTCGAGTAAGTTGTACAAGCTACCTCATCTGGCTTCAAAGTCCCCTTATATATTGGAGAATATATAGTGGAGTCGAACAAAACTGATTCGGTATCTTGATTTAACATAGGGCAGTTTGGGGGGCCATCTAACTCTGCTGCGAGATATGCGGAGTGCACGGAATATTTTTGGACTACCATCACAGCAGAGACGTCGTAAGTCGACTCCTGCTATTATATATAAGCGTTACCCTTCAAGCCTATGGTATACTCGTCTGCTAAACATAAGACTGCGCATCTATATAATAGGACATTCTATGGTGTGAACTCCACTACGGTCACCTATACAATGGATGTTCCGGCTACGGTTACCGACACAACCTGGATAACGTATACGGCTGTAGAGACAGTTACAAACACACAAGTACAGCACACAGACTTTGTATTCGAAAAAAGGGCTGTGACGTCAGTCGCCCCGGTTCTCCCAAGTATCGCTTTAGCCGCTTGTACTCAGACAGTATCAGACGGCGTGAACATCACTATGAATTATATGAGCGCATGCTCTTGCGCTCACAACGTCGCTCCTTCGACGGTTACACCTGACGTCGTGTCTACTACATCGATCATTTGGACATACATCATATACTCGCCCACAGTAACGGCCACGTCAATTGAAACGGCCATCGAGACCGTTACGCTCGCTACCGAGACGCTTACGGATACAATCACTACGGTCGTGAGGGATATTTTGACTATCATAACGCGTACCGCAACTGCATCGACAGAGACCCCTTCGGAAACCCCATCGGAAACCCCAGTAGAGACAGCTTCGGAAACGGCTTCGGACATGCCTACGGAGACACCCTCAGAAACGCCATCAGAGACGCCATCGGAGACCCCATCAGAGACACCCTCGGAAACGCTAACGGAGACGCCAACGGAGCTGCCAACGGAGCTGCCAACGGAGCTGCCAACGGAGCTGCCAACGGAGCTGCCAACGGAGCTGCCAACGGAACTCCCAACGGAACTCCCAACGGAATTGCCAACGGAACTGCCAACCGAGATGCCGACTGAGACACCAACGGAGACCGCTTCGGAGACCGCTTCGGAGACCGCTTCGGAGACACTCACGGAGACTCCAACGGAGGCGCCAATAGAGATACCTACGGAGATCCCCACGGAGGTGCCGATAGAGATCCCCACGGAGACGCCCTCAGAAACGGCAACGGAGACAGCTTCAGAGACCGCTTCGGAAACTCCCACGGAAACTCCCACAGAAACTCCCACAGAAACTCCCACAGAAACGGCAACGGAGACGCCAATAGAGCTACCCACGGAAACGCCTACGGAGACACTCACGGAGACGCCAATAGAGCTACCCACGGAAACGCCTACGGAGACACTCACGGAGACCCCCACAGAGGCACCGATAGAGATACCTACGGAGATCCCCACAGAGGCGCCAATAGAGATCCCCACGGAAACGCCCACGGAAACGCCCACGGAGACTGCAACAGAGACCGCAACAGAGACCGCAACAGAGACCGCATCGGAGACCGCATCGGAGATCGCTTCAGCATCAGCATCGGAGACAGAAAGCGCCTCCATATCTACGACTACAGCGACATCTCCTTCAGTGATACCGCTGCCTCCAATTCTGCCGATACTCGGCCTATAGGCTAGGTTACAAAGCTAGTCAGATGGGTGGGGATATTGAGCAAAGGGCCAGTGCTTGTTCCGCCAAGTCGATAAACAGAGTCAGTTGGTTGGTAACGCCAGGAAGCCTGGCTTACGAGATCAAATTGAGGATACAAATCATTCCTTGTTTCACCGTCTGACGACTGAGCTACACTAGCTTGGGCTCCTCAGTATCTATAAAACTGGAATATTGTTGATCTTCTGTCGCGTCGTGAATTTTAAATTTTCCTTTGATCTTTTCTTCTAAGGCGTTCCACTCCATCCCTGCCTGTAAGCCGGCCAAATGCTTAGAGGTTGTTGTAGGTTTCATAATTTATCTAGGTAATCAGAGGAACTTTACAAGCCTCCGAGCAATTATTAATATATTCTTTTATAATCCCTAGTTGGTTGGATGGAATCTCATTACCATCTCTGCATCTGTAATCCGTAGCTTGAACTGAATACTTTTGGTTTCTTGAAGCTGTGCACGCCTAGGGAAGTTGCATTTTCTGTGCGTTGAATTCGTTGTATTCGGGATCCCTTGTTTGTCGCCTGGCGCCTGCAGTAGACGCTGTTCCGGCGCAGCAGATCGATTGCCATCAAGCCAACCGAACTCGGCGGAGACAGCTTTGGAATAGCCAAACGCTTTCCTGTGATCGCAGCTCGCGCTTTGAATGTCGACCATTGCTCAGACAGCCGCTCTAACGACTAGATATCGGTATCGTAACACTGTGTAGCTTCAACTCACTAAGACTCGCCAAACGCGGATATGGACAGAGTCCTGGCGAAGCAACTCGCGAATACCGGAACTCCCATGAGCGATGCCAGTATTCTGGAATTAACCCTTCTTGGGATCAATAATACCCGCCGGTGTCTCTATACCGCATTTTTTGTGTTTGTTGGATATTTCATCGGGCTTGTTATCTACAGATTATACTTAACGCCGTTGTCAGCCATTCCAGGACCGCGGGTTGCAGCAGCGACTGGCTGGTGGATTCTCTACCACGATTACAGATGCCAGAGAACCAAGGTCATAACAGAGCTTCATTCTGTTTATGGAACGGCTGTCCGTATTGGCCCGAATGAAGTCTCATTCACGTCTACCTCAGCGATCAAGGATATCTATAATGGTGCAGGTCGTGAAGGCGGATTTCCCAAAGGTAATACAGCTGTGGTTGCCCAAAGGAAGATTGTATCGCCCGTTTCTGGGGAGCATAACTTGAGTCAGTTTATATTGCTTACACTGTAGAGTCAGGATTTTTATATGCCATGTTTTTCCACTACGGAAGATATAACATGTTCTCTTCACTCACTCCAGAAGAACATTCATGGCGGCGTCGAATGATCACGAATCCCTATTCCTTTACCAACATCTTGAACAATGAGGCAATGAAGGGCGATATTTGGCGAACTGCTGGACAATATCTTAGATATGTCGAGAGGGAAGGCCACCGGTACGAGAATGAGTCTGGTTATGCGGTTGATATATATCTGCCCAACATCTACTATGCATGTGATAATATTACGGCACATGTGTTTGGCCAGGACTTAGGAACGAAAACATTGAGATGTGAACCTGGTAGCCTCGGCATGGATATACAGCGCCAAAGGAATTCCATCAACAGCTGGTACGGGCCAGAGAGACGACACAGGGTAACGAGGATCTTATCATTAGACTGAAGTTTACCAATAACATTGCGAACGCTGATATATTCATAGGATTACCTGTGGACCAACTTCAATTTTGCGCTGAGATGTCTGAGATTCTTCACGGATGTTTTCGGCCGAGTCTCCCATCTTCTCCAAGAAAAAGACGATCCCCGATCGAAATACATCGGTGGTACTTATATCCACCACTACGCTTATACGAATATCTT
Organism: Drechslerella dactyloides; assembly: GCA_020064725.1. Taxonomy (NCBI): domain Eukaryota; kingdom Fungi; phylum Ascomycota; class Orbiliomycetes; order Orbiliales; family Orbiliaceae; genus Drechslerella; species Drechslerella dactyloides. Next base: position 3,128,275 of record JAGTWJ010000017.1, read on the forward strand.
ACATTTGAGATCTCTGAAACCCGCTGGAATAAATGTAATGCAAAAACTCTTGGTTGAGAAGGGTAACAAGGAAGATAGGAAAACACTTGATGACTTCGGCAGAGCGAGTGAGGCCATGGTATGAGAATTTCCCTGCTCAATGCTATTGTTTAGAGGCTGAAAAATGTTCATGGGATAATCAAAAGGATCATATTTTGGCTGGTAAGCTCAAGATAGACTGTGCCCAGACGCCTGACCCAACCTTAGCCTCACCTACTAACGTGTCGTAAATTGATAACTTCAGGAATGGATACCACTGGCGATACCCTCTCATTCTTGATTTATTCGTTAGCTCTGCCCGTCAACCAGAAGTATCAAGATCAAGTCAGGGATAGCCTTCCGAAGTTACCGTCCTTTGACCAGCCATTAAGTGTGGCGGATATAAACGACATTCTCAATAATCCATACATTAATGGTATTATCAAGGAGACACTACTAATATATCCCGCAATTTCGGATCTTTTGCCCCGAGTAGTGCCTAAGGGAGGTCGAGAGGTGGATGGATTTTGGCTTCCCACTGGAACCTTGGCTTCATCTTCAGTTCTTGCAGTTAACTCGAGCCTCACCGCGGGTTCCGGCGGCAAAGTTGATAGTACCAGATGGACGCCAGAGAGATGGCTCATTCAATCTGACATAGACAAAAGCAGGGTACAGGAGCTCGAGAGAAGGCTTTGGAGCTTTGGCTCTGGTGGTAGAGGTATGTTCTTTCGCCGAAAGTCTACGAGAACTCTCAGGCTAACAAATTGATAAGGTTGCATCGGGAAACAGTATGAAACGATGTCTTCCTCGTTTGATCTTGAATACGAGGTCGCATACTGACATGACTTACCATGGTTCATAGCTTGGCACTTGTTGAAATATCTTTGCTTCTAGCCGCAATTTTGGCCAACTTCAAGCTTCGACAAGACGATAGCAGCCCTGTGACAATAGCCCATAGGTAGGTGTGCATTTTTTCTAACATATACTTAGGAGAGAATTTGGGATATGTCATCATGGTAGATGCTTGTTTGACTTTAGCGTGAGCTGACATAATTTTTGCGCGATTTAGCCACTGGACCGTCGGGAAGAGCCTTCGGGACATCACGTATATGAACAAGTCCAAAGGGGTTGTTCGATTCGAGCCGCTATAAACAATTAGTCTGGCAGAAACTGGTCTCGCAAGCCAAACCCACACAGTGGCACCATAACTTTTCTTCTTCGAACAAGAGTTCTGGTTTACGTTCGAGACCAGTAATGACTGTCTCCGTTGATATATAGTGTGATAGACCATGAGCAGACCCATCAATTTTGTCGGAATCACAGCATTTCGACAAATTGGGAACGTTGGGAAATTTAAATTGGCAGTTTGGAGCGCAGTCGCCGATTAGGCATGTCTGGTCTCGAGATTGAGTTTGAAGGGGTCGTAGCGTAAGACTAGCTATATCTACGGAGGCCTTGTGCAAGAACAGACTATACGTCCATAATTTGCACGGAGTTCGATTCACTTAAAACTATCACAAAATTTCCCCAGATCCAAAGCCTTTGAAATTTGTATCTATCAAGCCCACATGCACAAAGTACTGAGTGTGTAGGCTTGTGATCAAAGGTAGATAAGGTAATATAACGGGATACGCAAATATCTTTACTGTATATGGGCATTAGAGACAGCCAGGCATAGTTCAGCACGATCAAGTCGAATAGCAATATAACCAGTACGTCATCTACTATAAACAGTCGCACACGCCATATCAGCAGCTAACCCGCTCGTCCAATATTAAGTTGCGGTCGACATTCGCCTACTGCAATATTAGGGTCCAGGGTTCTGCGGAGATCTCGGACCGCCAGACCCTAGATTCTGCGTGCGCCTGTTTCTTATGTATGCACTGTATGTTGAATGCTACCTTGCCAGCCTTGTTGCGAATATTGACTCTGATGGAGAGGATGTACGTAAATGTTGTCGATTCACATGCTTCAGCATCTTGATAGGACCGTGATCTCCCCGAGCTTGGAATATACCCGCGGCCACCCTAGCCTGATGCAGTTGGAGAGGAGATGACGAAAGATTGGAGGTTTTGTGCCCATGTATTGTAGACCGATTTACCGTTCGTCAATAACTGCCGCACAGAATCCGGTACGTGAACAATATAGCGCATTTTCTTGCGATTTCATGCGAGAACCGCATACACATATAATCCGATTTGGGATATAAATATCTCTATTGAGTCCAAACCTGCGATTTATCAATAGCAAGTCGTGTACCCAATGTATTTTGGCCATTGGCTTTCACGAGTGCGGTGGTGATCAATGAAGATTGAAGACACGCAACTGGCACGGGCTCGCCTCGGGAGGACGTCTGGGTAGCGATACCTGCGGGGTCGGTTAGGTGCAGGCATTAATCGAGCCTTCAATTACTCCCGTTCCCAAGCTCGGACAGGTCATTGTTTATCCGGTATCGGGTAAACTCTCTTGCGTATTCAGAAATCCCTCCACTACACCCATGCGACCTCGTCAGACAGAACCACCCCGCACCGAAACGCCATTGCACATATCCACTGCTATCTACTGCTTGTCATATTACCAGATGATAACTGCACCAAGACCTTGCTGCCGTGATCACATATGTGGCGTGTCGATCTTTCGACATCCGACTGTTCAACCGTATTGCAGGCGGTCACTCGTGCATGCAGGTATGCAGCCGATTATACGATCATAGACTAGCCTCGAGATTAGACGCTCTAATCACGGACAGCCTTGCAGGTAATCCCTTCTGGTGCTAATTTGGAAAGTGAAGGTATATTGTTCTCCGATTCGTTCGGCTGGAGTAGAACACCAGTGCACCGGGTAAGAACGTACCATAGAAAACCCAGGGTGCGGTATTAAATTGTCTAAGTACCAGGTACCTGTGCAGAAAACGGATATATACCGAAATTGGTGTTTCTGAGCAATCCAAAAACCTTGAGAGCAAACTGCTACTTCATTAGATATAGAGACATTTAAATATACCCAAATGAATTCTCGTTCCGTATGGCCATATTAGGTGCGAATACTGACCGGCAAGGAGCGCGATTAGAACTTTTACTATCGAGGAGACTTCTGATCAGGAGGACTATTAATCTCATCGATACAAATACCGCCTACGTCTGGTGTGTGCTGTGGTTCGGGCTTGTACCATGAATCGATGACCACGCCGTTCGCAAGGACAAGGGAATCCGATGTATTCAGTTTTGATGAGACACACATACGATTACATAAGGAATACAAAGTTATCAGTGTATCGATAACCCACCCATGATTGTCCGGCTCGATTAACAAAATGTCGCTAATTGTATTTAAAATTATAATAAAACTTAGCCGTCTTCGCGAGATAGATCCTCGGGACGAGGTTTGCAAAGTTGTATGTAACGAGGTGAGGCACGCACATTGCATTAATGCAACCAGCCTCCTCCATACGTGATTCTCGTACACCTATAACCTGGGAGATCAACTTTGATATGACATACTTAAGGCTACATGCTTGGCTCGGAGGGCATAGATTAAGTCATCAGGCAAGGTTACACAGACTTCGGTTCGGCTCAACACGAGCCAGCGAAACTGGACGACATGGGGCGTCGGTGCGTAGAGAATACATGCTTACCTCAGCAAAGGAGATGCTAGATGTTAAACAGTAAAGATTGTACCGTAACGGGTTCACGGAAGTATACGGAGTATTGACGTGGGTTTGATCATACCATCGAGTAAGTGAAATCGAGCGCATGCATTTCAAATAACAAATCGTTGTTACATAACGACTTCGCGGCACCGGCGCCGACTGAAGATTTTCTCCAACATGTCGAGCCATGGACCGTGCGCCGGGTGTCCGCGACCCGGACCCAAACTTGGTGGGTCTTGGGCTTGGTAGGTCCGGTTAAAACGCCGGAAGGTTTCAGAAACTTTCGTGGACTTCTGTTTGCAAGCGGCTGCAAGTTTGGAAAAGAGACCACGAGACTTGTCCGTCGGAGTTGGAAGAATAATTCCCCACACCCGTCTGGGATTGATTATACGAGATGCGATGCTGGCCACACAAGGTTCGCCGTCCGTATGCAATCTTCGGAAATCGTTCAGTTATATCGGTGCTGATCGCCTGAATCGCTTGTCGATATATTGATTTCGCAAAAAGAAACCCTGGTCACTGAATTGACACACAACTCGCTGACCTGAATTTGGAACATAACTTTTGGAGCTGCGTAACTTTAAGAAACGATATACAGCGCTGGCTAGCTTGTTCAAACAGATTTAAGTTCTGCGACGGTGCATCCGTGAATATCGCAAGCACATGGACAACGATGTGCATAAGACCCCACAGTAGGGCATGCAAGCTACCCTTAGTCTGAGAGTGCATTTAATCAGGTTGACGCACAGAAGGTCTTGGCACATCTAGAACAACCGACAGCCATAGACGACGTGGAGCCCTTTCTTACGTTGGCTCAATTCCTAGTGATTTTCCAGCTCTGAATGGCATTATGAACAAGGATGCCTCAGTGATTGGATTGCCGCATGACCCACTCTGTAGCTCCGAGTTCTTCCCACTTCATAATCCGATATATAACGGCTATTCATTGCACACATCTGCTGCAAACTTGGCTTTTGGGGCATCCAAAAGACTGAAGCTGCCTAGCAAACTCAAACCAGAATACCATTTCGTTTCCAGCCTGCGGCGGTGTTTGCAGTTCAACCTGTAAGTCCTGAGCCTGTCTAAGATTTTGTCGATTGCATAATGTAGCTCTGTATGTGCAAGCACGAGCGCCAGACCTCCAACGCGACTGTTGAATGCTTGCGCAATTCAATTCCTTGAAAATCAGTTGTATAAACACCCTTAGCTGACGGATGCTCTGGGAGGAAGCAAACGAGGCCTCGAGGACACCGGCTATTGATTATTTTCATGGTTGATGATGTTTGGTACCCCTCCCACCAGCCTCTTGGATCCTACTGATTTCCCTACCGCAAGTGTTTTTCCTGCCTCGTAATTACAGCTTACGCTTCACTTCAAGTTGCTACCCGTAACCAAAACCTCTGCCTCTGAATCTTCGACCCCACATTGAACATGCACCCCCTGTATTCCGCATTGCAGATATTCTCTGAATAGCTACTTCGAAGTCATCTCGTGAAAGGTGATGTATGCCAACTAATGCTTGAGTCTTCCCTGGCGTATATTTGCTTTTGACATACAAGTATCCAAATGAATTGCGATCGATTCTGACCTACTACCAACCGTTAGGACCAACTTCCACCATCATACAACAGCAGCCTTCTTTTTCGACTGCATACAGATCAATCCCTTCAACCGTGTCATTGATCACTAAGCCGGGTATAATTGGGTACACAGGGCAATAGTGTAGGTTATCCAGAGCACTCCTCTAATTTTTTAATCAGGAGATACTAATAAGTTTACAGCATACAGAGCGTACTTGGGAATAGGAATTACAGGGTGGCAATTTTCCACAACCCTCAAATATAATTCTGGCTCTGGATCTATTCGACACTCGCTATACCCTTCGGTATTTGTCGCCATATACGACTGCGATTCACTCAACTTGAGCACTTGCGTGCGCATATTTCGTGAGCAGCTGCAGCCGACACCACGATACCGAAATCGTTGTACACGGACGTACCGACGCCGAAATCGCGGAATCTCCAAACCCCACAGGCGTCTCGGGAGTTATTTTTGTCCACTTGTCTTGGATTAAATCCGACATACCCACCTCGGTGATACATGTATTCTATATCTCTCCGCATAGCTCGGCTCAGGCTATCTGGTTAGAAACATATCTTGGTCTCGAGCCGAGTTTATGCTGCTCGGTTCCATATTCGATTTCAGAAATTGGTTCATATAGCTCCACATTGTGCCATCTACCTTTTCGCTTCCGGGAGCGCGGATATTAGATGTTAGATTGGTCACAAAGTTCTTGCAGCCTTTCAGATACCATATCTTCCTCGATATCGATTTAAAAGGTCCTCCTCCTAGCCGCAGCTCTGGAGCCAACACTGGTCAACCCAAGTCCCTTTAGACTGGACTCAAATATCCAGAATAAACGGCGCGGTTTCCGATCCAGACTATTCGGCATTCGGAAACCGACATCAGCGTCACAGAATCACGCAAACGCTTTCGTACGGCTTAGCCGTATTCAAACCACCATGACGTCCTCTCCGGAAGCTTCACCGTCCTCTGCTCTGCCGGGACCCAGCGTACCGCAGCTTACGATCAATACATCAGACGCTGTGACTAATGGAAACAATGCATCTAATGGAAATGAGGCGGCAAGACGAGCATCTCAAGCAACAGGTACCGAGCCAAGTCTAACTCGACCTGATATGGAACGAGCCGATTCCCAGGGCCCAGATCCGGGCGACCCGGCACCGATGAGTGCTGTGTCGCAAACAGGTAACGGACGGAAACGATCAAACACAGATGGGGTTGAGTATCCTCGAAGGAGAGCTACGATAGCTGTACGTAAAATGCACACGGAAGACTTATCGATAACCATAATCGGGCCATACTGATATATGTCTGTCAAATCTTGCAGTGTGAGGTTTGCCGCTCGAGAAAGTCCCGGTGCGATGGCTCACGACCAAAATGTCGTCTCTGCATTGAACTAAATGCGGAGTGTATCTACCGTGAACCAGGAATTAAGCTCGATGCGGGTGATAAACTAATTCTGGAGCATCTAAATCGCATCGAAAGCCTTTTGCAGAACGCTCTTCCGTCAACGCCTCCAGGGAGTGGGATGGCAATGTCGGCCTCGCCAGCGATAAGTCACTCGACAAATATGAGTGGTGATCGCTTGGGACAATTGAATATCGGAATGGGGAATACCCTCACCGGTGGAATGGGGGCGTGGTCAAATATCAACAACATATCCAGCATGCCGAAGCACCATTCAACGCCGGCTCTGAACCTGCTACAATGGCCAAAAATCAATCATTTGATATCCCTTCCTTACTCTCCGGAAACCTTATTGCAAGTCGAGTTAGACAGGCCGCCTCTTCAATTCAACACTAGTATGAATCTCGACCTGTCCAATACCAATGCATACGTCCAGGCTTATTTCGAGCGGGTGAATGTTTGGTACGCTGTCGTCAATCCCTATAGCTGGACGAGTCTGTACAAAACTGCCCTCTCACAAGGGTTCAGGACCGGCCCAGAGAGCTGCGTCGTTCTGCTGGTACTTGCCTTGGGGCAAGCCAGTACCAGAGGGTCGATTTCTCGAATTGCACCTCATGAAGATCCGCCGGGCATGTCATATTTCTCTGCAGCTTGGACATTACTTCCTTCACTCATGACAAGGACTACGATGTTGTCAGCACAATGCATGATCCTGACATCAGCATATCTCTTCTATCTGGTACGGCCGTTGGAAGCCTGGACGCTTCTGAGTAGTATTAGTATGAAGTTACAATTGCTTCTCACAACAAATCCTCCAGCTCTTCTGCCTACCTCCAGTCGAGAGCTCAGCGAACGGGTGTTCTGGAACGCCCTGTTATTCGAGAGGTAGATTACCAATCCCTTCCGTTCCGGACATTTTAATACTCATCTAGCTGATAATAGTGTATTCAAATCCAGCGATCTGCTTGCCGAGTTGGATCTCCCCCATTCCGGTATCATACCTTTTGAAGAGTCGATAGGGCTCCCGTGCGGCTTTGAAATGGAAGACGAAGATTCTCCGGCCGGAGTCCGCGATGACCTGTGGTACTTTCTCGCTGAGATCGCCTTGAGGCGACTCCTTAATCGCGTCAGCCACTTGATCTATTCTGATGTGAATAGAGAGAGATCGATATCCACCCTCGGCCCGATCGTAGGTGAGCTGGACTACCAGCTGACGCAGTGGTACGAAAGTTTGCCGTTGGCGCTCCAGTTTCCTCACCACCGCGTCCAGTTGAACAATCCCATCCAGACAGTTTTAAGGCTTCGTTATTTTGCTTGTCGAACAATTATTTTCCGGCCTTATATTCATGCGGTTTTGAAAGACGAGAAGTTGGGCATGGATACGGTAGTTCGAGAAAACTGTCGTAAATGTCTTGAGGCATGCTTAAGACAGCTGGAACATATCACAGAGCAGTATGTGGTTTCGAATGTTTCCCTATGCTACAGTTTATCTGTTATGGCTCCTAATCGCTCTATCCTATAGTCATGCTGGCCATATGCCCTACCTATGGCAAGGGGCACTTTCGTAAGTCGCCTCCATATTGTCGCTTGATGATGTTGATAATTGCTTACAACCGGTATCGGACAGAATGGTTTCTCAAAGCCTTTTGGTTATGGGTGCTACGATGTCCCCCTCTCTTGCTGCTGTCTTACCACCCGCAGGTGTGTTGGTCCTGGCGATAATGGAAAGTCTCTCAGTTGAGATCTGAGCAAGCTAACTCGATATCTCTAGATAATATCGATAAGATGCTTAAAGATGTGATCACCGAGTTACAACATTACGCCCATCTAGCGCCAAGTCTAAAACTATCCCTCGAATTGGTCCAGGAGGCCGAAGAGCGCCGAAGGTACTTCTTGCGGGAATCAGGAATGCGCCTTTAGTCCTCCACCGACCAAAGTTCTAGCTCGCGGGATAGGTTTCCTAACTTGGTAGCGAACACGAGCTCGCCTTTGTAGTTACCTTGCTGTACAACTTTGAATCTCGTCACATGTCTGCACTAGAGCGATTTTTAGCATAGTACTGTAATCATCTACGTCTACCTTTTTTGTTATAAATGTACTGCTATTGACCGAAAGGCCCGAAGGATGGGGCATATTTGTCTAAAAGTCTAGGTCTGTCTTAGCTCTCGGAAACATCCGTCTTCATTTACAAATACTCATCATACTCTGTCTTTGTATTGTACATACGTTCGAATATTTCATTCGATTGTCACAGGGTTGGTTATTAGCTACAGTGAAGAGCTCTTGATCAGACGCTGATCATGACAATATCCGTCGGCGTAACCTAACCTATATATGTGTAGGTGCACGATTCCATTCCAGTCAAAGAATCGACGTGTAAAATCATTCAATACGAGAAGTGCTAGCCTGTGGCTGAGCAGCTACACCTCGTATTGTTGTGTCAATCATTGGGAAGCCGTCGCGTTGTTGGAAGCTTGGCTGGCAGCTGGTTACTTAACTCCGCCTGGGTTTAGTCTGAGAATTGAGTAAAAGAACCATCCATATCGACTTTAGCTTCGGTACTTCGAAGCACCGATATCGACACACGATGGCCTCGGGAGCTAAACTACCTGTCAAAAACTGGCCAAGGGAGATCAAATTCCTTACGAAGCCGACGCTCTCGGAAAAACTTGATGACACGATTTTAGGCCCACTGGGGTTTGACAAAAAACCGGGGCCACGTTTCGCAGGAACCCCATCCGAGAATGTGGCTATAAAGCAAATCACGAACCCCACGCACCCAGCGGCAGGAGAATACGGGCTATTTGGTATGTATATGCAATATTCCAGTGTCACCGCTGATGCTGCCTAGCTCGAAGACCCACTGTATACATGACACTTGGATTAAGGTTATTTCAAAGGTGTTATCCCTACGAACATTGCTCTAAAATTAACAAAAGAATTTCGTAATTGTTATGTTCATATCTGCAGCCACGAAAAACCTCTCGCCAGGAAGTCATATCCTGGATTACCTCGGCAATTATCACGAAACGGTCCCAGAAGATACGGACGAAGCGTCAAATTACGACCTGGTACTCGCACGAGACATTGGAGGGACGGGCAGGGGCGTGGCAATCGATGCTCGTTTCGCAGGCAATGAAGCACGCATGATTAACGACTATCGTGGTGTCGCCGCGAAGCCTAATGCCGAATTTAAGGAGCGAGAAACGGGGATCATGGGAGTGTATGTTGTTGTGAATAATGGGGTCAAAGGGTTCAGGGGGATCCGAAAGGGCGAGGAGATACTGGTGAGCTACGGACGGTCGTTCTGGAGCGAGAGAAGGGAAGCAATAGAATAGTTCCAGTGCTTGACGCTGTCGCGGTGCTATCGATGAGACAACTAGCGGCTCAGCAAGAACAATGCATTTGTATAGAATAGAGATATATTGCAGTGCCGGGTTATATCGGTGAGGCTTAGAGATATGGAAGTCTCTCCAAGAGCGTTGTGTCGGACATGTTATCCGCGCGACGCCGTAACGCTGTATATTGGTAGGGTTTGAGCCCAGCTGTTTCATGAAGGCTCTGACAGTTTGCGAAGCGATATCATGCCGTGATATAGCGGTTCGTTGAGGCTACTAAGTAACGTATCCATCTCTTGTCACGAGCCGAATTGCGAATAGCGGCTGTTGCGGGTGGCCCACATCGCGAAAGGACAGGAAACCTGAGGAGAAGCCTTCATGAAAGGAGTTACAGGATCCCCTGGCCTTTCGAGCAGTCAACGTTTTTTTGTTTTTCGCGGATCTGTATGTCCCCGCTTCTGTGTGGCTTCCATGCCCGTGGAATGCAAAACTTGTTTGCCCGTTGATGACATGGTGGAAGCCTAGAAAAATCTGGAAGTGGTTTATCGCAGCTAGCTGCGAGACCCGTGTTCACGCCCACGAGGCTTCGGCTGATGATAAAAGCATCGAGTTTCCCATTCCGCTACGATAATAATCGAAAAAACAAACACCAGTATCAAGAGCGGAGCCGATGTCAGAAGTAAAAGCTCGAATACTGGGGATGTCAAGATACTTACACCGTATTCCTCAACTCGGGCTTAGCCTCGAACAGCTGTACAGGATGCTGGAGTGGCAGACACATTGGCACCCTCCAAAATTTCCCGCCGGCCTGCAAGTGCGATGAGGCGACGCAAGCATTTGACAAGTTACAATTTCGCGTGTGCTCTTCCCCCTGTCACCAGATCAGCTCCCGTAGTGAAGCGTCAACATTGACCGAAGATCGATTGTGGGACAGGCCCAAGCGTAGTTTGGCGTCCGGAACTAAACATCTGTGAAACAGGGGAGCGGAACCGTATTGGCCTCGACAAACAATTCTTATACTCTGTGATAAACCATATTCGGAAATATTTCCTCCAGATTATCCACAAGCGCGGGAATCGAACAAGCTTGCAAGTCGAAAGGGAACGAAAACAGATGACAGGATGCGGGCTCCGCCGATCTCATTTAACGTCCCGTCCGAAGCCTTGACACGCGATCAACTCGAAACGTGGTGTAGCAGTAGTGTTTGGGAGACTATAGTTCACAAATACATCTGATATTGCAGAAGCTTTGATTAAAAGGTTGCGGACATGAGAGTCCGTCGATGTGAAATAATTATATTCTTCTCTCCTTTCGATAGTAAAGAAAATCATCTTTTGAAAAGGGTATCCAGGACAAGAAAGGTTAAGAAACTGCCCATAGGCAAAAAAGCCGGGACAAGACTGAGGAAATAATGGTGTGAAACAGTTAGATCCGCAATACACAATCAATAGAGAAGTGTCTTGTCCACAGGCAAACAAAAGAACAAGCTTTCCGACCCCGATTATAAGGAGGGGGAGGATAAAAAATATTGACAAAAAAGAATAGAAAGAAGGAAAAAGAAGTGAAAGAAATGAATGATGTGGCCAATGTAGCCCTCTGTAGGTGTATCCCACACCTTTGCTGAAAATGCAACCAAATGAAATAAATGATAATCGCTAAACAGTCATGCAGTGACAAAGGAAAAAGTTAAGGAAATTATGAGAATGATAAATGGAAGTGTTGGAGATTAAAGGGGATGGAAGCAAGATAGATACGGAAATGATATCATATCGCCTCGACTTGCATGAGACTGGCGCTGCTGTATTCCAGTTCTTGCATGATATCATTGCTGTCAGATCCTCCAAGTGTCCAAACCCATTCCCGCTTAGGTCGTCTCCATTTCCCACTGCGAGACAACGCAGATGCAAATCTATCGACGGAGCGGCCTCGGGTGTCTTCATCATCGACAGGAGTCTTGGGCTCAGAATCGGATTCGGATTCTTCGGAATCAGTCGAAGAGGTCGCAGATGGTGGTGACATGCTCTCGATGTCTTCCATGCGGTCCTGGCTTGAGATAAATTCGTATTCCTCTTCGTCGGAAGGGGGGATAACGGTATGTTCGAGTTCGAAAGTCACGTTGCGGGTCGAAGATTCGAAGGAAGGCGACTGGGAAGGAGAGTGGGACGGCGAGCCCTTCAATATCGATCTTCGTCCAGACACTTCTTGGTAGGGATAGGTCCGGGTCCACCGGCACGTATAGCTTCCATGAGAAGAACCAGATGAGATATGGGTGTTGACGATGGTGTTTCTCGACGTGATATCCTCTTGTGAGGCACTGGATTCACTATCGCTCGGGCTGCAACTCGATAATCTCGACGAACTGAAGCAACCCGAAGTACCGAATGATCGTCGGGTGTCGTTTCCGAAATTTAGCGATAACTTGGGCTTCTTTGCGACAATCGGAGTGCCCGAACTTCTACTTATCGGTGAAGAGACATTGAGGGGGGTTGATTCTATCGATGTCGGGATGAATAGAGACAGCTTCGCAGGTGCAGGTCGGTTTTGGGGGTTGCAGATTGCGGGAGGGAGCGAAAGAGCTGGTCGGAGAGGTCGGACTGTAAGAGTAGCCATCCTGGACTACACTGAAATACGAATATATGTTTGAATGGATGTGAAGTGGAAACTCTCTGCGACTATATAAAATGTGCTGCAGTGGTGCAACGCAGTCCAAGGGTGGATGTCCTGTTGATGTCGCAGATTCAACGGCAGTCCGAATTCGAAAGGAAGGCCTTGATGAGAACAATCAAAGCAGCCGGGGAGGTGATAAAGGAAACGATTTTGTGTGGCTGTCGTTAGATCGTATACCAGATCATGCCTTTGAAGTGGTATCCTTAACCTCTTCCAATAGGGAAAATTGAAGATTGGTGGAAAGTGGTATATAATATACTAGGGCAATATACACTAGGACCCAGATGATATATATGTATTGGAAGATATATCGATAGAAGGGCAGGCAGGAAGTGAAGGGCAAGAGGGGTGGGAGCCAGATGCCTTTTGTTTCTCGGTGCTGTGGAGCGGGACTTGAGAGCATGCGCAGCTGCACCCAGATGCATGCTCGGGGGCGGCAAAAGAAAATATCAACCTGGTCGTGAGGGGAAGAACTTGTTAGACTGGTACACACGCTTGGGCAAAGTCTATTCATAGCAAAAAGGAATGTCATGTTCACTCATGGTCGCATGGCAATATGAAGACCGGAGGCCCGCTGCACCGATATCAGGGAAGATGGAGGTACCGGTGACTTGTTGACTGCCGTCTTCGAAAGGACTTTTGGCGGCCAGACTGGCGTGCATCTGCTTGGAATGCGCAGTTTGTCAACGTTCAACATGTACAAGTACCAGAAACCAGCGTGGCCGATGTCTTGGGGGAAGTGCTTCTATCGCTCGTGAACAAGAGGGCGCAAAGACCTGTTCCTGTCTTGTTTCTAAGTTTAACCCCAGACTAATTTGCGCTTCCTTGCACACACACACGCAGGGAAAGGAACATAAAAAGCAAAGCCCGCAAAAAAGCAACATCGGTACCCATGCAACTGTTTTTGTTTTTCGGGCTGCGCTCGAGTTGTGCTTTCTATTTGCGGACGGCCGCGCTGGGAACTGCTGAGGAATCCCACCAAGAGACAGGCCGGTATCAAGCACAGCGGAAGAGGAAACAGCAGCTCTCCAGACATGCAACACTCGATTCGATTGGACGGCACGAGCAGAGCGACCGAGGGGTCTCCGCGAATAGATGAACTATATCGAGAGTTGTTGGACATCTACAGCGACGGTAGACGTAACCGTTCGCGCTCAGCTGGATCCCAGGGAAGAGGCAAGATACATCTAGCGATCAAAAGGGCTAAGAACAGATCTATCGATGGCGATGCAACTTGAGCCGAGGCACCCATCCACGACAAGCCGACGTCCAATAGCGGCCTCGCGTTTGACGCCTATCACATCCCGTGAAAAGGTTCCTTCGCGTTATCTTTCTGCAATACAACCTGAACTCTTCGCAACGGCCTGGGCCCCCCGATCCACATGCATTTGCCGTGCCCGACAGCATGAATGAGTGGATCGAATCCCACGGTACCCTCCGAGAAGATGGCCGGTGAATTGCATCAGCCATCTGTCCCGTGAGTGGATGAATTTTTTTCCAACGGACTAGTTGACTGTACAGCTGTGTTGCCATCCGTCCGTCAGCTCTTACCAACCGGTTTCCGCCAACTTCCAGCCGGCAAGTTGCTCATGTAGTCTCGGGAAGCTGCTGAGGCCTTGACGAATAATGATATCAACGGCGCTATTTCTGGCGCTGTGGGCGAATGCGTTCTAACCTTGGTCGTTGCGGCAGACACAGGTTTTGAGTCGTCCGCGTAGGATGCTTGCCGTACACGCGTCCGTACATGAATGCGGTCCCGTATGAATGCTCAGTTGATCTCGGGACGCCGTCTCGGGGCACGCAGCCATCCGAGATGTTCAGTCATTCATCCACAGTTGTATTGCAAGAATAGCACATTCGGCCGGGAGGCAAAGCACACGGCGGGCGGGGTAAATACGAAATTGAATGGCGGGAAAAAAAAGCTGTGCCCGCCAAGCCTGAAAAGGAAACCTTCAATTTCTCTGGATTAATTTCGGAATACCCCTTTTTTTTCCCCCAACGCATGGGCGGACAGACAATAGGAGTTTTGACACGAGGTGCAATTTCTCGATGGCTTGAAGAAGGCTTCGAGAACTGGCTGCTCGATCTGACATCTGCGGAAATTGATTGACCGCCGCCGCCCGAGCGTCGTTCCTAAATTGCGACCGGCCGGGTCTCCTTCCTAAGTGAAGTGGGATTATTCGCAAGAACAGTCTCGCCAGATTTTAGGAGTTGGACGAGTTTAGCATCTGCATTGCAGTCTGGGTCTCGAACCTTATGATGATGTTCGAAATGCTACAATAGCATCCCAACACTGCCATTGGCGGCGTAATACAATCCGCAGCATGACAGCTCGCCTACACCATAGATCCTTTCCGAGTCGATGAGGCAAAACATTGGCGTAGAAAGGTACCCGGGTTTCTAGACCCGCCTCTAAATGGAGACGTTCAGACAACATGACACAGCTTGAATCTAAATTTGAACGTGTCGGCACCGACGCGCTCGACTTGAATCCTCTCACATGCCGGAGAGCAACACACGCGGCGAGAAGGCACGAGCTCCCACGTGTATCATGTACGCCGAAATCAATACCGTCGACAGCTGCCAGATCCTTTCAAAACATCGGTCACAATTTTTGAAGGAGTTGCAAAAGACACTCTGCAACTGAAGAATTGCTTGCCAACCGTGTATCCAGAGGAATCTGCAGGAACACCGTAGACACAACTTGCAACTCTCGCAATATGCGCAATTACCCGTCGAATTCTCCGTCGCACGAGCCAACTTGTTTGCTGTGGCGATATCATGGCTAAAGCAAACCTAAGCCTTCGCTCTTACGACTACCGGACTATTTGCCCCTGGAACCAGAAGCTGACCGCGAACCACGCACGAATAACATGATTGTATGTATGTACAAGTAGGTCACCAGATCTTTTTGTTCGCCTGAGTCGGTCTTAACACCGGATTATCAGCCACCGCAGCTTACTCTCTGGTTCTGCTCTGCCCCGTTCGCATACGAATTTTTCCCGGTTTGAGATATGGCATACGCGAGGAGCTCACGATTCGGGAATCTTGGTACCGGGGTCTGAATCACCCCAAAGGCAGGTACGATCTCGGTAAAATTACCGTGCAGACGAAGTGTACGATACTCGCATCTCCAGGCGTAATGACCCCAGGTTCTTTGCAGTCGCAATATCATTGCGCCGCTCGGTCTCTTACGGAATCGAAGTCAGATTTGGCAGATCAGAACCGCACATAAAATGCATTGTATCAGTTATCGCAACGCCTCCCTAGTTACGATGTGTAAGACGTCCAGGGTCAACCGATCGCACCCGGGGCAAGGTAGTTGCTGTGATCGAGCCCTAGGATAGCCCTAATTAAGGTGCCGAGAATCGTATGTGTGTATGTTTTATGGCTTGAAACATCTAACGCAGCTTTGAGACCTCGTAAAATCGGTCGATTGAGATTCGCGATGACTTTGGTATGCGAGATTACAGCCTACTCGGCGCATTGGATTGATTTGGAATATCATCTCTCCCTTGAAGACATCTCATCCTGGAGTGTCTATCATATCACCTCGGGCTTTCAGGTGTTGGCTCATGCGTGGAGCGTTACGCTTATCTGGCCCATCCATCTCCGAGGGAACAGATTCTAGAGATTACCACCATCCCAAACATGTCAAGTCGTAGCCTCCGAGATCGGAACTGCCCCGGGTCTTGGAGAGTTTCTAGATTCTCTGGATGACCATGCAAACTTCTAGCACCTCACTAATTGCTGGATAGTTTCAAGTTAACTTGTTGATAAGCTGGGCTACCGTATACCGCTGCTGCAGATGTAGATATACTATACGCTGATGATTTCCCCACTGAACGCATACTACGTGTGGTGCCCCTCCAGCAGGGATTGCCGATGATTAGCATGCTATTTAATTGCTGAAGGACCCTGAAAATCATTACTATAACGGTTTTGTTCCAGAAGCGGGATAACATACCATGTTATATTCGGTCGAGTCGATGGGTTGATCATATATTACTAATACGCCTTTCTCGACGGGTTGAAGAATTTCTGCGGGTATTCTGCCGTGTTTAGACTCATAATAACTGTTTAATGCTGATAGTATTCTGTACTAAGCTTACAAATTCGAAGCGATACTAAATCCCGATGCTGTAACGTATCTGCTTGGGCACATCGGTTTCCTGTAAAGTTTCATTACGAGAAATCGTACTATCCATTGACTCGGTAATAACAGCATCAACAATACCCGTTGGATATCAACCCCCAAAGCTCATCTCGTAAACCGGACCCCTTCCTCTGGCTGTGAAGTCCCAAAGTACGAAAGACAAACGCTTGTTGTTTGGTGTAAGTAGTGAACGGGAAGGTTCCCTGACACTAGTTCATGCCACCGACCGTAGATGCATTCCGACGTGATGACCTCCACGTACCTTGAGGAGCTATACATCTATCGACTGTACACAAATTCATGAAATTCCGAAACGCGTCAATGCCGAAATCGAGTAGTGCACCGTCTTCGAAGTCGCGGTAATTCAAGCTTAGACTATAGCAGCTTAAAATCAGAGTTGCACAAAGTATAGCACCGTGATATCCATCTTTACCCAAGGTCAAAAAATATGCGTAATTCTCAGGTAAGCTTACGGAGAATTCTAGAATAGGGACGTCCGGGCTTTCACACGTGCCGCACGGGTGTGTTGTTTTTGTGGTACTTTTAACTGTCAACACCAGGATCCTTACTCGGGAGACTCACCTTGACGACAATTCACGACCTCCAAGCTGAATATCCCAGAAGCACAACCTGCAGGGTGCGATTTGATGTTTGTCTGTAGCTACTCCAAATGGCCTGCTTTTCGCAAATATAAATGCGGCCCAGAAACCCGAGCCCGAATGCTCGTTCAAGGGCCGAGGATCCCTCCATCTGTGTCGCCAGCTCGGTAGCCGGCAAACATCAACTGACCAACCGTAGAGGCCCAAAATGCCGGCGGGGCTGGGCGGATCAAAATAGCAGCCTGTTTTCTGCATGGTTCTGCGAAAATGTGTCAGCGCCCAGCCGAATGAGGATGACGCAGAAAAGCGGATTCAGCAAGAGAGCTGCGGCGGGCGCCGCTTCTCCAAATTTAACACTCGAGAGAATCGATCCTCGAAGAGTTAAATAAGTATCCGACCTCAGATACACACACGCATATTCATTTCCTGTTCGCAAAACGAGCGCATCGACAAAAGCCTTCCTCCCGGATCGCACAACCGTTGTGTATTTTTAAAACAAAGCCCCACCAACGTCAACCGCCCCTCCGGCCAGCCTGTCACGCTACCCCGTATACGTCTATCCTTGGCCCCAAGCACGGGTACCCCAGAAAACAAACCATCGGAATCGAAAAACCAAAAACTCCTCGACCTATTAATTCGCGGACCCCAGCCGCATCGCCGTCGCCAGCTCCAAAAAGTCAAACGTTCCCTCGAAAGCCGCAGATCCGGAGTCAAGGTTTCCTAGCGAGCTAGCTCGTTTACCACCACATCCATACATGTCGTACGGGTATCAAGCGAATGGTCCGAGCGATTCCTATGCTACATCGTACGTTGCTCCGTATCCCCAGTGCAGCAACACTGCCACACGGCTGGAAGCAAGCTGGCATGCATCTCGAGGATCATATATGTATACTGATATTGCCTCGTGTGGTTATATATATAGTCAATTCTATGGCGGCGGCGGAGCGCCGCCTCCGGTTCCTCCACGGCCCAATTCCGGATACATGAACGGACAGGTGGGTATTCTGCGTTTCGACGCTGACGCTTCTCGGCCGTTAGGATCTTAGACTGCCGTTTCGACGAAGGATATGCTGACTGACGATGGTTTCTCCCATGATAGCCTCCTTACCCTAATCAGCAACCATATGGACAGGCCCCGTCGCCATATCCACCATATCAGCAACCACCTCCACAGGGCTATGGACCTCCGGGGGGATACCCGAGTCCTCAGCCGTATGGTAGCCCTCAGCCGTCAGCGTATGGGCAACCACCATACCCTTCGCAGAGTCCCATGCCGCCTACCGGCTATGGAATGCCATCACCGCAGCCGCCGTATCAATCCAGCTCGCAATGGGGGGCCGCACCTGCTCCGGTGCACTCGACGATGCCGCCTCCGCATTCTCCGGCGCCGGGGCAAGTGCTCTACCCGCAGCCGGGACAGCTCCCGTCCTATAGCACCAATCAGTGGACGAAGAGCCACACCGGCCCGAGGCCGCCGCCGAATACTATGCAAACGTATAGGCCGGCGGGACAGGCGCAAGGAATGCAATATCAACATAGTACCTGTCAGGGAAAGAGGAAAGCCTTGTGTGCGTATATTCCGTTGTAGAGTGTACAGGTAGCTGGTTGACTAACGACGCTTCTATAGTGATCGGTATAGTAGGTGGCTCGCTCCGATGTGAATAGATAGTATAAGGTCATTTAGATCACTAACCGGCATGCTTAGAACTACTTTAACACAAAGAGACAGCTCAAGTAAGTGACTGAGCAATAACTCCAGGAATTGAGTAGCGCTAATATAACATGTCAGTGGTTGTATCAATGATGTCATGAACGTTCGAAACTTCCTGATACAATCCTACAAATACAGAGCGGAAGACATGGTCATCCTGACAGACGACCAAAGCAATCCGCTCTCAGTACCCAAGCGCGACAACATCCTCCGCGCGATGAAATGGCTAGTCGCAGACGCGCAGCCGAACGACTCGCTCTTCTTCCATTTCTCGGGACACGGCGGTCAAGTCAAAGACCTCGACGGCGACGAAGCCGACGGTTACGACGAAACTATATACCCTGTCGACTACGCGACGAAAGGCCACATCGTCGACGACCTGATGCATGACATCATGGTCAAGCCGCTGAAGCCCGGTGTCCGTCTTACAGCCATATTTGACAGCTGCCACTCGGGCACGGCGCTGGATCTGCCCTTCATATACTCGACCGCGGGTACCTTGAAGGAGCAGAATTTGCTGAAGGAAGCTGGAATGGGACTTCTGGGCGCCGTCGTACAGCCTAGGAGCCTGACGATTGGAGGCGTGATGCAGGGGACCTATGAATTTATCAACAAGGCTACTTCCGGCAGGGGCGCTGAGGAGCGGGCCAAGAAGCTGAAGTTTAGTCCGGCGGACGTCATCCAATGGAGCGGCAGCAAGGACTCGCAGACTTCGTACGTTGCATTTCACCATCTTTTGAACAGCGGAAACGAGTGTGATAAGCGAGAACTGTCTACTAACATGCTGCGTCTTATAGAGCCGACGACCAAGGTGGAGGTGTCATGTCGAGGTTCGTTCATATCTATCATCTTTGCAACCGGCAGAGCTTTGAAATCGGACAGCTAACGCGCGGAAATGGACAGAGCCTTCATCAAATGCCTATCCCGAAACCCCGGCCAAAGCTACAAGCAGATGCTGAACAGTTTGCGGGACGAACTCGGCGGCAAGTATTCTCAGAAGCCGCAGCTCAGCTGCAGTCACCCTCTGGACACCGATTTGCTTTGTAAGTTGACACCTACCCGACTTGTTCTACCGATACAGTTGGGATATAAGAGCTGACATTGGCCGGACAGTCCTCATGTAGCGCTGCTTCACTCCTCGAGACGACGATCTAACGGATGTATGAAGTCTATGCTTTGGGCGAGTCGGCATATATACATTACACCACATCTGCGTATATGCTAGCCATTTTCCTTTCATTGTATCTTTCATTTAGCACTGTGGTACTGGTCGGACGCCAGTCTTTCGTTCATGATGTCGACGGCCGATCTTAAAGCCATGTCCGAGCTGTTTCTCCGTTCGTTTTTATTTTGTCATTTTTGGAGGACTATCTACGATTCATCTAACTGTATTCTACGCGATTTACCAATGGACATACGAAGTGATGAGAAGACACCGCCCTTCATATCGTAAACCACAAACTCGCCGCGATTTATCTTTAGTACAAATTGCATATTAATTGGTTCAAGGTGGTGGTACATAGCGTACGCATGTGCATTGGGAAGCTTCTCGTGCAGATGATGACGCGGATCTTTAGCTTGTAATCTAGCTCGATGCAGCCTCTGGCGCGCGAGTCGAATATATGCGCCCAGAATCATAACCCTGCAGTGTTTCTGGCCTACGACCAGCTAGCTGCTGCGTGAAAGGAACGAATGGCCAGATTGAAAACTGGTATAACTATCAAATCGAAGGGGTGAAGGATCGACTTTTCGAGGAGCCACTACTCTGTCCTACGGAGACACCGAGCTCGCGAGGTGTAAATGTAACACAAAATATGTGATGAACTGTCCGCTTGCGGTGCGCGCTTGTATCGAGCCCCGCTCTCCGCATTGATATCCCCCAGCCATCGATCGAAAGATTGCGTATAATATAACAGCTGCGCAACTAACGTTAGGATTGATCGTGTCAATCGGTTGCAACCTATTTATCTATCCATCGATCCATCTTCGATTGCAATCGACGCCAACCATGAAGATATCGCAGGTACGCACCGGAAACGTCATATAAATCAGCTAAGCTAAGATGAACGCTAACAGCTCCGGGTCGACGGATACAGCTATTCATCTACCCCATCAAGTCTCTCCGCGGGTGCAGCGTCACTTCTGCAACGCTCACGGCGCAAGGCCTCGCGTATGACCGGAAATACATGCTCGTCCGCGTGAATACCGCGCCGGACGACGGTGATTCCAGCGCCGTACACAGCTACGAGAGCCTCCTTATCGGACGGGTTGATGCATTATGTCTCTTCACGACAGCGTTGGAACCTAACCATGCGGCACCGGAATATTTCCGGGTGACATACAATCATCCCGATGGCGCCACGACGTCTACAGCCGCTCCGGTTGAAGAGGGTACGGATGTGCCGCTGTCTGTTGACGTGCCCGTTGCAGCGGACTACAGCGGACTGCAGCAGCTTGACATCGATCTACACGGCTCAGGGTGCGTTGGCTACGATATGGGTCTTGAATACGAGGCGTTCTTCACACGCTGGCTGGGCTTCCCGACAAAGCTGGTCTACGTTGGCGACAGCACCCGCGAGGTATTGGGCAACGTGGCGCCGGGAAAAGCGCATGTTACACAGGAATCTGCAGCAGCGGTAGCGGCGGGTGCACGGTCGTCGTATGCTACGTCTGGGATTACGGCTGTCAGTGGGCTGGTTGGTGGTATCTGGAGCTGGGCGACAGGAAGCGCTAGCTCTTCGCCATCCGCTGGCGGGAAGACGGATGAGGAGGAGGAGTACAGGATCCACTTTTCGGACTGCGCGCCGCTGCTGGTGACGTCGGAAGTCAGCTTGGGTGAGCTGAACAACGGGAAGAAAGCGGTGCCGCTGGACATCACGAAAGCGCGGCCGAACGTCGTCGTGACACCCTCCCACGACGGTGAGATGGCGGCTTTCGAGGAGGATTTCTGGTCAGAGCTCGTGATTCGAGATGGATCTGCGGACACCGACGGGGAGGGCACGAGGGTGCTGCTGACTGCGAACTGCGGGAGGTGCAAGAGTCTCAATGTCGACTACGGGACCGGCAAGCAGGTTCCCGTCGCGGACCAGATGCTGAAGCGGCTGGCGGATATGAAGCGGCGGGTGGACGCGGGTCACGGGTACGCGCCGATATTCGGGCGGTACGGGTTCGTAGAGCACGGTAGCGTCGGGAGGAGCGTGAGCGTCGGCGATACGGTCGACGTGTCGAGGCGAAACGATGAAAGGACGGTGTTTTGTGAGTATCGCCCGTCCATGAATGCGTTCATGTTGGTGCACGCACGGGCTAACCGCTGAGCAAATGCCCTCGAACAGTCTGGCCGAGCCCGCCGCCGAAAGAAAAGAACAAAATGCCAAACTAGAGTAGACGTATAGACATCATCGTAGACGGCAGCATCCATCCCTCTATTGACGTTTAGAAGTGACAGGCTGCATCCGGTAACAAAAAAAAATTGCAAAAAGAGATTCAAGATGCATCATTCGGGAGTCGAACCCGAACCTGCCGCTACCGCAAACTGCGCGTACTTCGTCGAAGACTCCACAAATGGAAGGCGGCAATCCTAACCGTTAGACCAATGATGCTGCGGGAGTGCATTTTCGCTAACTCTTCCCAAACGTCCTCCTTAAACCTTCTCTCAATCGTCTACCGTTATCAAGTATCAACGTGCGTATATAGGTATGCAAGCTAGTACTACTAGGTACCCCAGCCTCGAAGCCAGGCGCTATAGGTACCCGGATATTATACGAATGATGTAGCCATGTAGTACATATAGATATAATTCAAGCGGCAACCCGCTGAACGGCAATGGCGCCAATAATCCGCTTCACAGTCTCCAAACTCCGCTCAAGCCACTCATCCTCCGTCTTGCTCGGAATATGAATAAACACCGCCCTCGCCGTCGACGGCGGCGTCGAGTCCCTGTCCGACACGGGCTTCGACTCCGGATACTCGCTTTCGTACGTTGCGTCGTAGAGGGACGCCGCCATGCTGTTGTACAGTATGAATTCGCACAGATATAGCCCTGCGTCGTCGGATACCCGCGGCGGGTCCCAGGAGCTCTCGTCGCCCTGTTCATATACAAAATATTCGTCAGCGCTGTCTGTCGTGTCGTACACTGGTATGCTTGGGAGGGTGGTGGGTGGTACGGTCGTACCTTCTCGTCCGCTTTGATCTTTTCCAGTGTATCGCAGATACCTTTCACGTCGAGACTCGATGCGATTTCCGACACTTCAGGCGGTACTTTCCCCCTCGCTGCACCTTCCGCCGAATGGCCCTCCGGCCAGTGTCCGTCTACATCCCGTCGGCCGTCCGGGTTGTCGTCCGGTGGGCCGTAGGGGCGTCGGCGCGCGCGGGTTTCGATCTGGTAGTGTTCCCAGGGCGCGACGCCGATGTGGACGAAGAGGTCGACGCCGGGCAGGTCTTCGTAGAGGGTCGGGATGAGCTTTGTCACCTTGGCGTAGGAGACGGGGACGGCCTCGAAGTGGGGGATGATGGAGACTTGGAGGTTGGAGGGTATGGCGGCGCCGGCGGGTCCGGCGGCGAGGGAGGTGTATTTCTCGTCGAGGACGGAGGGGAGGTGGGAGGCGACGTGGTAGGATGCGTTCACATCTATCTTTTCGAACGGCTGAGTGTGTCGTGCAACAAGGTTAGCAGTCGGTTCAGTTCAGGTATATAACGATGTGCATGTAGTATTGTAATATAGTGAGAGGGCGGTAGATAAGGAATACGTACCCCGAAGCCGGTCACGTACACCTTGAATATCCGGTGAGGATGGTTGTGAGGATGGTGCTGGGCACTCGTCTCCGCGTCCGCCGTCTGGCCCGCGCCGCTGGGTATCGTATTCGGCGGCATTGTATTATATTTCTTGTTGTTACTATCCGGACCGTAGTTATCGCGAAGGTCGCCTATGCATTCTTCCAAGCTATAGCTATCGTAGCGGGGCTGTCTGTCATCTGTCTGACCGACGCTATACTATATTGGTGTGAGTGCTATCCCACCGTCGAGTCCGTTTACAGCATCCGTTTAAACCCGAAGTGTTCCCAATACCGCAGGTGGAAATCTGGCCCGCCGGCCTGCGTTCATATACGCAAGTAAGTAAGTAGGTAACTTCACAGCCTCGTTCAATCTCACGAGCGATTACATTTATTGTCACATCCGACGATAGCCACAAGCCAATCTGTGAATGTGTATTGTACATCGAGGTGTCGCAAAAAAAATTCCAACGTCTACAACTCGCGCTGTCGGTAATTATCCTGTACTTGTACAGTCACCACACAGGCCCTTGATACACCAGAAACCACAATAAGTTTATAAAGTGACTGACAGCGTTCAAATTTCTACCCCGAGAGCTCCAAATCGCGCAGGCAAATCTAGCTAGGACGTAGGAAACTCTAATAGCGGACGAAATGCGCAAGCAATATACGTATGATGTTACAATCGCGCAGCGGGAACGATAGATATCCGTAGAGAATGGAATACCAATTTCCGTGAATAAGAATGCTCATAAAAGATGCTATCTGCTGGGATGTAGGCAGGAGTGATAACGACTAAACCATTGGAAAGAAGGAAAAAAAGAGCGATTGATCCAAAAGCACAGTCAATTTGAAGAGTAAGACAGCCCAGCAACCAGGTAAAGAAACCAAAAAAAAAAAAGAAAAGCGAGTAACGCCGGCGAACCTTTGGATATCCATAAAACGTGAGAAGGAAACACAAGCATAAAGTTTGAAAAAAGAGGGCGAGAAAGAAAAACTCCAGCAGACCGTCAGAAACATCTCGATCGTCTCGACAGATGCTGGCTGGCCCACTACCTGGTGAGGACGCCGAGCATGTCCGCAAATAGAAGCGTCATCATAGCATGCGGCGCGATTCTGATAAAGTACGTCCCAAACCCACGGTAGAACCGCAGAACACCTTCCTCGCGAACGACCTTCATCGCGCAGTCGGCCATGTTCTTGTACGGCAGTCGTCCGTTCGCATCGCGAGTCTGTCGCTGCAGTCTGGTCTTGATAAAATCAAACGGCAGGCTGAACGCCGATGCGGCAAAACCGGCGACGCACGAGGCCGCGAAGAACTGCACAGGGGCCGCCAGGTTAGTCTTCTGGAGCTGCGCCTTGGTCTCGGAGTAGAAGGCGAGCTGGCCGAAGTTCAGGGCCATGGCGCGGATGACGGTGGGCGTCGCGCCGCCCCAGAGTGCGAAGATTCCCTCGTTGCGGGATATGCGCTTGAGGGCGTCAAAGACGGATCTGTAGTTCTCGCGCTTCTCGAGGGGGCGCAGACCGTCGCTCTGCATTCGAATCAAGCTGAGGTCGGCTGGGTTTCTGTTTCAACGGTTTACGTCATTAGCATGCTGCTAGTTCGATAGAGGAAGCAATGGAGTCCATACCCAAGCAGTGCGCCGAGACCACCGGCTGCCAGGGAAGCAGCTGCACGTTCGCCAAACGTAACCTTGCGGTTCTGCTCCTTGGCTTTCGTCTGGAAGCTCTCCATGAATGTTCCGAAGAATCCCATGCGGGCGGTAGTGTACCTATAATCCTCTTAGAAAGGTGCTCCAGTTCTGGACAATGCATCCGAGGGAGCTTACACGACCTGTCGCAGGACCGCTGCCGAGAGGCCGGAATAGAGATCGAGGACCTTTCCGCGGGCAACGATGTCTCTGGCGACGGAAATCGGTGTGACTTTAGGGCCGCCGGTGGACTTCATGCCCTCTCCGGCCAGTTGGATCCGGACCTTGATCATATCTGCACGAGCGTAGGGATCTCATTGTCAGCGGGCAAGTACAGGACGTAGACATCGTCCACTCGCTTCCATATAATTTGGAAATATTCGAGGGTTTGGGGGGTTATATCATACCGACTGGCTGAATGATACAGGAAGCCATGACTCCCGCCATGCCGCCGTTGACGAAAGGGAGCACCTTGCGGACCGCCGGCCGATGCAGAAAGTCCGGCTGCGGGTTCGAGAGCAGGTGATCCGAGCTCGAGGAAACGTGTACTGGCGCCATTTCGACTATCGTACAATCAAAGCTGTTACGGGTGATATGTGTACAAGGGCAGATGAGGGGGTAATGGATAGGGCGATGACGATTGTGACGGCGGAATGAAAGCGAGGCGGTCAGTCGTAGTCGTCAGAAAGCAGTTGGTAAGGCGACCGAGTAGGCAGTCTTAAGCGTCTACGGAGGGTTCTACTACTAGCTCTCCCAGTCAGCATGCTATACAACATACGAGATGATCCAATCGAATCGCGGGCGACAATCGACGGCGGGGATCCGTTTCCAACGCAGCGCCCAAGCTTTAAGCTCAAGGTTCGCTGTCCTTATGAATAAAATCACAAGCAAGCAACAGACTGTGCATACAGCCTGAATGCCGGACCGGAACTCGAAGCGCAGCGTGGGAGGGAGCACTTTGGTCTGGCGGTCGACGGCCGGCCGGCGAGCTGCATGCTAGGCAGCTTGCATGTGCGATGCCCAGCGGCGCATTCGAGGGCCCTAGGGGAGCCCGGCGGGTGGAGCGGAACGCCGAACAACCGCAATTGTCATCGCAGCGGCAGGCTTACAAACAAGCCGACGACTCGAGCTCGATTCGGAATCGAATGAAAATGAAATAACGTAAAATGCTCTCGGGCAGAATTCAAAGACGACAAAGCGAAGTTGAATGAAATCGAGCTGGGCTTACTGTGCTGTTTGTGACGCAACGCGGACCGATTAGACGGCTGGATGTATCTCGAGATCTCGCCCGGACAGAAGACGGCAGATATGATATATGATACCGGTCGCAGCGGGGTCTGACTCAAAGCTAAAGCAAGAGGATTCGATACTATATCTCCCTCAAAACAATCTTGACGAAACAAGCCCACCGGGCGAGCGAACACCGCCGTATTATACTACCTATCGCACACGTTGGGAAATCGCGCAAGCATCCACCGATTCGGAAGAGACTCGAGCGAGCAGGGCTGGCGAGATCCCGAAGTCGAAACCGGCGATGATGGCTGGCTGCTCTGTTGGGCGTGGCTCGCACGACTAGCCCGTCCGTCCCTCGTATGCAGCGTTACCCGGCTAGGAGAGTAAATGTGATAGCGGTGTGCTGCTATCGATGGTGGGAATGCCGGCGATAGACAGTACAGTAGTATTCTAGCGTGCGATGAGATACGATACGATACCGACGGATCTAGCCAAGCTGACGGCGCAGATAAGGTGTATGTACGAAAAACTCGATGAGCAGTATAGTGCACGTCGACAGGTTGATTAATGTAATTCACGGAGCATGAGCAAGGAAATATCAGTGCACTACGGGGGGAAGCTTCGATCGAGCGAACCTCGGGAATTCGAATGCAGGTTTCCTGGCCAGACTGTATCGCATTACATAAAAATCGCCTGGTCGACTGGTCACTTGAAAGCGGTGCCATATAACCGAGGGAAGAAGAGCACCTCAGATCCCGTCCCTTCCCAGCGGTACATTACATTTACATTACTTGAACGTACCGTCCTTGGTATGCGCACCGGGCGGCACATCCTCAGCTTTCCCCTCATTCGTACGCATGCGTGAACCGTACTTTACATGTGTGTACTGTACTTAATGTACTCTGCTCACCCGCATGCCGGGCTGGGCGCCTTCCTCTCCTCTCCCGCCCTGTGTCATCCTGCCATCCTGCCATCCTGCCATCCATCCATCCATCCTGTTATCGAAGCGGTGTGTCTGCAGCAAGTAGCATGCGCATTACGAAATTCCGCTTGGATTCAAGCTGCATGTATGTCACTGCTCCTTTGAGCCGATAGCAGCACCCCGGCAAAACTAGGCAAGGGCAGCCTGGACGGATGGGCCCCCGGCCATTACGTGTAACTACCTGTTGATTCGGACATGTAGCACCGTCGAATCGAATCTGCGGGCGAAAACCACCCTGGCTGCATGGGCAGGACAGGGCAGTCGCCTCGCCTGTTTACCCCGCTATTCACTAGGCTGTTTCCGTGCTGAGAGACG
Source organism: Drechslerella dactyloides (assembly GCA_020064725.1). NCBI lineage: Eukaryota > Fungi > Ascomycota > Orbiliomycetes > Orbiliales > Orbiliaceae > Drechslerella > Drechslerella dactyloides. The sequence continues at coordinate 3,156,394 of JAGTWJ010000017.1, forward strand.
GTTGGGAATTGTCGCCTGTCATGTTACCTCATTTTCTTTCATGCGCCGTGCTACCATATTCGCTCATGGGAACGAGAAGGACTGGAAGCTAAGGTTGGTGCTTGACGCTGTCGCTCTCGCAAGTGCGCGCCTGCTTTGTTCGTTCAGCGATCGGGAGTTTCGGCGACTGACCGACGCATTGTTTCGATTTCTAATGCTTGGTCGCACTCTCACGAGCGAGCATGTGCGCTCACCGCAAAGCTAGCCGCTTACGGAACTAACGTGCACAAGCTTGTTTTTTCCGGCATCAACATCTCAGACGCGCTGCACACGCCTAGAGTTTCGGTGTCGTCACCTTTTTGAATATTGATTTCACCGGCCCGGCCGTTGAGCGGACGGGTTTCATATGTTCGGCATACCGAGCGATTTTCCTGACTGCTGCGGTTCGGGATTTGGCTGCCGTAATTAATCTCGGGCTGCGATGTGAATCCTACGCGATATCCAGCCGGCCGGCTTCCACGCGGACCGAAGTTATTCCACATGCTCTGCATTGGCGGAGATACAATACTCCGATGAAACACCCTACGCTACATACACGTTGCTCCATGCGAAACCAAACAAACTTGCACATTAAAATGCTACAAAAGAAATAAAAAATAAGAGAAGAAGATAGTGCAATATCATACGGCGAGACCGAGCTTTTCTTACGTGTAGATACTTTCCGTTATCTGTAGTATAATATCGTATCAGCATGCGATCGACACCACCGTGGGGAAGTATGCGCTCACCTCATTCAGATCCAGCCCCCTCTCAGCCATCTGCTCGTCCATTAGGAATTCCACGGGGAACTCAACGAGATGCCCCTTAATCCCGTCCAGCTTCTCTTTAACCTCATCAAGCGGCATATCCGGATCGAACAGATGGCCCGCCTTAATCCCATCCCTCGGCAGGAACTTGTCGTACTCCTCAAACGTCTTGACCGCATCGTCCGGAATACAATGGAACAAGTCCCGGAACAGCGTCGTATTGTCGTGCGCCTGCCGCGTCCACGTTTCCCATAGCTCCTCGTTCAGAGGGTCTTCGACCAACTTGGCTGAGTCCGAGTCCGATTCGTCCTCTGGAGAATCGTAGTCCGTCGTCTCGCCGGGCAGTTTCACGTTCGGGTCGTTCGTTGCGTCGAGCTCCTGCGGCGGGAGGAGGCCGAGGTGTTCGCGCCAGAGGCGGCGTCGTAGGTGTGCTGCGAAGGAAGCGGCTTGGTGGGGTTTGCCGTCCATTGTCGTTTCGATGGTCGTGTCATCTTCGATGACGATGCTGAGTTCGCTGTCGTGATATCCAAGTTGTGACTGTGATTACGATGTCAGTATACCATAGAGCGGCTATGATAGGCATGGCGGCAGACTCACCCGATCGTTGAGGTTGGAACTGCCGATGACGGCGACCTTGTCATCCGCAATCAGGACCTGAATACGTATGATCAGTAACTGTCTTATCACGTCTGACCGTATGCAGCTGCTTCTCTTACCTTCGCGTGAATGTAGCATTGCTCGGTGATAATGTTCTCCTTCTCCAGCTGTTCATCGCCGTGGAAAGACTCGTCGGATGCCTTCTTGCCGCTCTGAAGGGCGTCCTGTGCGATTGTGTCTCCCGCTGTCCGGTCATGCGAGCTGTCGCTCTTCTCCTCCTGTTTCTCCTCCTGTTTCTCTTCTTGTTTCTCCTCCTCCTTTTCCTCCTGCTCCCCCGCCTCCGCCTCCTCGAACGTCTCTTTATCTCTCTTCATGTTGTCCTGAACAGTCTTGCTCTTATTGTAGCCCTTGCCGCCAGTCACTCCGCTCTCGTTCATCTACGCCAGCCAGATACATATTAGCCGCCCATTCTAACACGCGTATTCACTACTAGCCGTGCGATTGCTTGTGGGATGATAATACGTACGACTTCATGAGCTTGTGCGTGCTGGACGTCCTCATATTTGACGCCCGTCCGCTCCTCCTTTTTCGTGATCCTCTCCGTCCGGTTCAGACGGTCGTAGGAGCGTAGGCTGAAGAAAAAGATGTACTGCGTGGGGTCGATTCCTCGGGCCTTCAACTGGCCGCTGATGGAGTGCTCGCCTCGGAACATAGACTTGTACTGGTAGTCCATGATGGCCCTTTACATTTATTCAATGTCAGCTACTTGAACCACATCAATGTGTATGATATAAGGATATTTTCTGTACCTGGTGCCGTTGGCGCTCTTTTCTCGGAGATCTCCAGCGAATCCAGGGACGAGTGGTACTAGGACTATCACGCGGAACTTGCGACCCTCCTCGTGAGCTCTCGCGATCGCCTCTACTATGGCTGATCCGATGGTGTTGATGATTGGTTTCTGGTGCTCGCCGGTCGCAGTTACTGATACGATATCAATCCAGTCAGCACATCATTCCAGTTTGTCTCTTACTCATACATAGCGTGCATCGGGGACATACTAAAAAACCTGTAGAGTTTGTTAGCGAATTCTCGGTCGATCGAGGATATGCGGGGAAGGGTGCCTACTGATTCTCAATATATACGTAATGTTGCGCCTTTTGAATAATCTCCCTGTACGCATTCTGTATGCTATGCTCGGTCAAGATGCCGTGACTCCAATCCGCAGAGCTTCGGACCAGCTGCATGTTGATGTTTCCCTGCTTCTTCATGTTTTCTCTATCGAGATCGTGGAGTGGGTGTTTGATGTAGTCGCCGACGGGGAACCGGGGCCGCTGGACTCCTAGGATGTCTTCGTCTTGGTAGGAGAGCTGCAGCCAGTCGAATTTGCTCTCACGTTTATATTTGTCTGTTGGCATTATAGGGATGGATGTCAATATATATGTGCAATGGTGGTGTGATTCTTGCGAATTGATTTGGCTCGCAGGCAGATTTACCTCGCTTTGCATGATTCCACGTCTATATATTCCCGTTAGAGTCGGATATCAAAACGGGGACGTCCAATTGATCATGAGTACCCACCTCTACGAAATGCTGGGCGATGTCGAGGACGCATTCTCCTCGGAGCCCGAGAGAGACGTCGTGCCACGGCATGCGTCCGTATTCAGTCTTCGATAGCTGATTCTGCTTCCTGCAGTTCTTGTTAGCTATATGCTTCATATAAGATTCGGTATTCAGGGCATATATACCAATCTTGGACATTTTGGAAATCCATTCTGCAGTAGAGATTTGGTTAGCCATCATCAACGGATACAAATTGTCTTCCGAACCGGACCGTAGGGACTTCAACGAACATTCGATTCTATTTCGAGGAACTTGTTAGCCACACTACACCTATATAGACGGGGCAAAAATTTCTGCATCTTACATTATTATAATCCTGCCCCGGCCATATCTCTTCTTTGACCGTAGCAGGATGCACATCCGCCAGCGGATGCTGACGCAAATCCCACCGTCCGAAGCAGATATCGAGGCCACCGATAAACGCCAACTCGTGGTCAACGACACAATACTTCTCATGATGCGCCTAAATTATACACACCGCAGCTCGTCAGCCCCCTGAATACTCCTGTAGCCGTTCTATATGGCTAGCGTCCGTCGACCTACCCAGTAGAACGTCATATCGCCTCCCCGGTCGAACACATTATGGTCGGGGTGCCTCATGACTCTTATGTTTCCATGCCCAGGAGAACCCTTGGGACAAAGTCCCTCGAGGGCGTGCTTGGTATGCTCACTGTTGCAGGTCAAGGCTGCTTCTACCTCCTTGTAGACGATGATGTAGATTTTGACGCCGGCTTCAGCTCGACGTTTGAGGATTGTGTCTACACGATCCTCTTCGCTGTAGGCTGGCGGGCGTCTCAAAAACTGGGTGATGGTAGTCATGAAGGTTAGGTAAATTCGAGAGTAGACACTTGAGGGTGGAACGTACGAGTTCTGGCGAAATCCACCAGTCGGCGATGTATATCACCTCCTTCGCGCTTTCCAACGCCGTCGCCAGTGCCTATTTCGGACATTAGATATATGTAGATTGTAAAGAATACGTTATATCGTTATAGTCATACCCAAAAGTAGTCTCTGCCGTCAACGTAGAATTTGGCGACATTGCCAGATCGCCTCGGAGCGAAGCTCTCGAATCTATGCGAATCCGCGATTTCAGACCGCTTGTGGTCCACCTCCCGTTCGTGTTCCTCGTCATGTCGGTGATTGGGATTCAGGAGATTTCCAAACTTGCCAATCGCGTGCTTGAGCTGGATGATGTCGACCTTTGCGTGGTGTAGTTTCTGGTGTATCTTCTCGATATGGGGGTGTTTGCCTGTGACGGCCTCGGGATGGCCTGGCTGCGAGTTTGATCTGACTACCTCAGCCATTGGTTCGACGGAGTATTCGATAGGAACTAGAGTCCAGTTGTATCGCGATCGATGGAAACCGGCGTGGCTTGAAGTTGTCGCGGGATTAGTGTGTTGCAGCTATCAAGCCTCTTACGACAGAGGAATAGAGGGTCCGCTTGAGGCTGGATATTAACCCGCAATCGATTACTCTGGAAACTTTTAAGATCAGGTTTCGGAAACCGGAATGGCTGAATTATATGGTATATAAGTATATCATCGGACGGAAATCCAAACCGCTAGACTCTCGGAACTCGGCTCATGCATGGAGATCGCGATCTTGCGAGCTACAGCGCAGGGCGGGGACTTGCTACTTGGCACAGGTCGCAAGGCAAGTTTCCGGTTGGATACCTGTCAATTTAGTAACTTAGGGTATACGTAAGTTGTATACGGCCGTCTCTTTCGATACTAGGATAGATTATATATATCACGCCGTGGATCAAGCTTCGAAAATTTTAGCTGCGTCATGATATCATTGGCTGCCGAATTCGAGATCGCTTGGTGCGACTAGGTTCTGTTGTTGTGATTGAATGATGTCATTGAGATTGTGCCACTAAGACAGTGCCGCATGCAAGTACACTCCAGAACCCATCATGTGAACTCGGCCCAGCTTCTTAGCAAGCATCCTGGCAGCATCTAAATTGACCCTCAGCAGACGGGCGGAAGCCGCCGTAGCTCAGGATCGATGTTGATTCTAAAAAGGCAACGGCATACATGTATTATGTGGTTTTCGTCGCGGAGTGTTGCAATCTTGCGGTCCGCAAGTTTGCCCAGGTTTTGACAAAGCTGGGCGGATGCACGGTTTGAGAGCACTCGGCCATTCCGAAGGTGGGTTTTAACTTCATGCATCCGCAGAAGCGAACGTGCATGAACGTCTTGTTGAGAGTTCTCCTTGGCAAGAAGATTGCGAAGAATTGCTGGTGAGAACTCGAACGCGAACCTGGGACATGCGACACTGGGTATCCAGGGATAGCAGAATGCATCAGTATAGTATCAGACCACAAAAAAATCTCCGACTGCGATATGAACCTGGGCTATCGATAGATGGCTAGCTGGAGCTGTTTTGGTCGCGATCGTTCCGTTGGTTCTCAGTCGTTGAAATGCTCCGGCGCCGTCAGGAGCCGAGTCTCGGCCCCGTAATCGAAGATAAAATTGTGTACTATAATAAGATAAACGGCTATGTAATCTCGGCCAACTTATAACTGCTATATTATAATATTAGACCGAGCTGTCAAGCTGTAAAGATCGTATAGTAGCTTTTGTAAATTGGAATTATATACCGTCTACGGGACTTGGAGCCTCGTAGTTGGAGAATTGGGACGTCGATGATAACGTAGATAACTGCAGGCTGCCGAAGAATACCGGGATTTGCCTAGTGGCGTCCTCAAAATAGTGCCTGCCTGCCGATGCTGAAAACCAATTCGTCGACGACTTTTATCGACTGTCCCATGACTGATGATCTAGCACGCGAAAAGATCAAGCCGAACGTCGAAAGCGCTCCAAGCTGAGGTGATACGGCGATTAGTGCCAGGGGCACCAGCTCGTACTCTTCAGGCTAATGATTCCCAGGCCTGGCAGTTGATAATGTACGACAGAAATATTTAAACGTAAGCTCACCGTACCTGTAGCCTATAATCTTGCATCAAACGACGAGCCTACGTATTTCCGATGTATAACTTGCTCGCCCTTGGCCAGTTGGGCTGACAATCATGGCGTTCCTCGGCGCATCTAGCCAGGACTGCCATTGCGCTCCTTGCTGTGCAACCCCACCTTCCTGCCATGGGTTTCGTCGTCAGCCTCAGACGGCAGGGGAGTAGTTACAGCCGACGGCTCTGAGCGAAGGACGGTGAAGGAATCGGCATCGGCGACGGATGCATCATTGCAATGTGTGAGGGTAAGCAACGGGAGCAGCAGAAATGGTAGTACAGAAGCAACAGCACTTGGCTATTTAAACGCCCTGTATCCTAAGCACAGGTAGAGCTAGAGCTAGAGTTATTCGCAGCTAGCTTGACCGCTTGAATTCACATCCTATCATACTGTCAGTATATTGAATAGAAGACCGAGGACGCGCTACTCTAACCTGACGAATCGGAAGGAGCGTATTTTGCATCCAGCGCGGGGCTCGCGGGACAGTTGTGCAATTTTGAACTAGGGTCCATTGCGTAGACGCTATCAGCTCGCGAACCTGGGTCAAGTCTGCCGACGTTACCTAGGTAGTATATTATACAGCAGCGCTCCGTCGGAGTCACTTACGCTCAGGTCTTGAGTTAGAGTTGCTACTCCACTATCTCTTTCTCCAGCTAGTTTCGACATACCTCATCTTCACATAGCTAGATCCTTGTCATTGGGAATCGAAGCTCGGACCATCTCGCCAGCCCGCGACTGCCGCATATCCACCAGTTTGTCGCTGCGTTGACCATGGCTACTCGACCAGCACCAGAGAGTCGGCGAGAGCGACTGAGCCTCAACCAGACCCTCAATAGATGGGCGCAGTATCTCACCTTCCCGCCAAATGCGGATACTGGCAGTTCCGCCCCTCATGTTCACGGGCTGGGCTTCATCGGAAATGCGCTGGGTCGTATGGCGCCGCGGCCGAGTAGCCCAACGCAGGATCAGATTCCGACGGGTCTGTTGGCCGACTTGCAGAAGATTGGCGTGACTGGAGCCTTCAAGGACATGAAGACGCTTGTGGACGTGCTGAAGACCCAGGTGGTTTCAGGCGGAGTTGTGGATGACAAGACGTATTTGGTACGTGTGATGGTGCTGGCCGCATTGCATGCATGGTCCTCGTGCGGTGGCGACTGTTTCGAGATTCTAGAAAAATGCCTTGCTGACCGCACGGTGTGATGTGTAGATGGAAAGGATTATCCAGATTGCGAGCGGTCTGCCGGCTACATCAAGGAACGAGAAGGTCTTGACCGGCTCCTTGCTGGATAAACTCTGGAATCAGTTGCAGCATCCCCCGCTATCATATCTCGGCCTGAAGTGAGTGCAACTCTGGGAATTCCTTTTGAAATATAATATAGATAAAGTCCGAGATGTTAATGTTAACAATGCATTGGGTCACAGGCAACAGTACCGCTCCGCCGATGGATCATTCAACGTAAGTTGATATGAGATTTCTCGCAGCTAGATTCAAAGCCATGGCTTGCATATATAAATGTATCTGACATTATTTTATGGTAGAACATCTTGTACCCTCATCTGGGAAAGGCTGGGACCCCATACGCACGAAGCGTTCGTCCCATGAAGAAGATGCCGGGCGCACGACCAGATCCCAACCTGATCTTCGACGGTTAGTACTTTGCGCTATGAACTGCTGGTACGACGGAAATCTGCTGACTTCGATATTGTAATACAGTCCTGCTACAGCGACAGGAGTCGAAGCCGCATGAGAACAAGATATCGAGCATGTTGTTCTATCTCGCATCGATCATTATTCATGGTATAAACACGATTCCATTCCTACGTTTTATCCAAACGTAAGCATAGCTCATGCATCATTGTTCACAGATCTATTCCGGACGAACCATCGCGATTATTCAATCTCGGATACATCCTCGTATCTCGACCTGTCTCCTCTCTACGGTAGCAATGAAGAGGAACAAAAGGCAATGAGAACCTTTGAAGGCGGCAAGATCAAGCCAGATTCTTTTGCTGAGAAGCGACTCCTCGGTTTCCCGCCTGGTGTTTGCGGTGAGCATTGCAAAACTCTTCACAAAAATGTATAAGTGATCCGTGATGCTGATAAATTATGCTGCTAGTTCTCCTGCTCTCGTTTGGAAGATACCACAACTTTGTTGTTGATATGCTCCTGAAGATTAACCAGGACCAGCGATTCACCAAGCAGAAGACGCCAGCAGAAACTGACGAGAAGCTCTTCCAGACTGGTAGACTGTACGTTTACCCGAGGATATCTTTATGCATATTAGTTTCTTGCACGCTAACCAAATATGCATAATAGGATTACCTGCGGTTTGTATATCAATATCATTCTTATTGATTACATTCGCGTCATCCTCAACCTGAACCGAACGGAGTCTACCTGGTGCCTGGACCCTCGAGCTGAAATCCAAAAGGTGTTCAGCCATACTGGCACGCCACAGGGCATTGGCAACCAAGTTTCAGGTGAGCACCAACATGATATACTGCTATTCTTGGATTGGCTATCGCAATATTTATATCCAATCCAACTAATGCTAACATCGTGAATCAGCCGAGTTCAACCTCGTATACCGCTGGCATTCGGTCGTCAGCGATCGTGACGAGAAATGGATCAAATGGCTGTACAAGAGAATCTTCGGTTCCGACGGCACCGACCTCCCAATGCCCGAGTTCATGGCCGGGCTCGCAAAATGGGAGAAATCCATCCCAGAAGATCCAGGCAAACGCACCTTCGAAGACCTGGTGAGGGATCCTGAGACCGGCAAATTCGACGACGACAAGCTTGTCGAGATTCTTGCCTCCAGCATAGAAGACTGCGCCAGTAAGTTCTGACTGCGATAAAAGATCCAAACCTAGCCGTCACTTGGGACATTCCTAATAGATTACAATATCATAGACTCCTATGGCGCATACGCCGTGCCGCCAATCATGCGCGCGATTGAGGTCCTGGGCATCGAGCAATCTCGAGCATGGGAACTTGCCTCCCTCAACGAGTTCCGCGCCTTCTTCGGCCTCAAAGAGCACCAAACGTTCGAAGACATAAACAGCGATCCGAAGGTTGCCAACGCTCTACGTCAGATCTACGGCCACCCAGACTATGTCGAGATATACCCTGGCCTCGTCGTCGAAGAACCCAAAGCGCCAATGGTCCCCGGCGCGGGTCTCCTCCCCGGCTACACTATCAGTACCGCCATCCTGTCAGACGCCGTAGCCCTTGTCCGCGGCGATAGGTTCTACACAGTCGACTACACGACTGGCAACCTCACTAACTGGGGATATAATGAAGTCTCATCAGACCCAGACGTAGCCTACGGCGGCGTTGTCTACAAGCTATTCCACCGTGCATTCCCCGGTTGGTTCGCGTCCAACTCTGCGTATGCAATGTTCCCGTTCACCATCCCCGAGGAATCCAAGGTCATTCACGAAGGGTTCGGCAAGGCGTACAAATACAACTTTGAGCGCCCCGTCCAGCTGTTCGAGCAGTCTGTTGAAACCCGCACTGCTTCCCTGCTGGGCACGCCGTCGGTGGACTCGCATGGCCTCATCGCACAGATCACCAAGAACCCGGACTGGCACGCTTTCGTGCAGGAGTCAATTTACGATATCACCAAGACCGTGCTAGCTAATAACTCCAGTGAGTTGAGCATCGGAACGTGGGTCGATGCTATCCGCGACGTCAGCAATCTTGTCGCCGTACGCGCTGCCGCTGAGCTCTTCTCGTTGCCGCTGATGGGCATCGCGGGCACGCCTGATGCATACACGGACTATGAGATGCATGGAACGTTGTGCATTATTGCCAACTATGTGTATCATGTCGTACCGGTGCCCGATGCGAAGGCCTTCGAGCTGTCCGAAGCGGCGACGACGTTCTGGGATACCCTCGTTAGCCTAACGTACACGCACGAGAAGGGCGCGTATAAGCTGCGGAAGGGACAAGAGGGGTCCAGCACGATGCTGGGTGCCCTTGCGAGGGAGATTCACGACAGTCTTGCTGGCGACCCTCGAGAGACGGTGCTAACGGCTGCCAAATTCTGCTTGGACGTATCCATTGGCGTAAGTTGAGCATGCGTCTTATATAATATATAATGGCCACTGGACTAGATTGACTGACCTTACTATTTGTACCTCTAGTTTGCTGAAATCCTCCGCTACTACCTTAAACCAGAGAACGCAGAAGCCTTGCTCGCTCTCCAAGCCGCCGGACAAGGCGACTCCAGCGTTGCTCTCAAAGCCGCGCTCGCCGCGCTCGAACAGTCCAAGGTAGCGCAGAGAACGGTACGTTGATACATGCTTAAGTTTCCATCGTGCATCTGGAAGGGCTCCAGTCCGGTACTAACATATACATCTTTCGTACTCTCAAATAGACTGCGTCAACAGAGGTGCCAGTAACAGTACTGACCTCCATGCTGCAAGTCTTCGGAACGCTGAAGAACCTTCGCGCCGCACCGGGACCGCAGGGTAAAGTCCACACTGTGGAGATCGAGTCTGTCAACCGAGAAGGTGTCGTGGACTCTGGAGAGGCGTACATCTCCGAGGACTGGGGACAGCTGGGATTCTATCCTACCGGTATGTCAATCATGAACTACTGGCGCGAATGTGCATGCTGCTAACGGGTTTCTGTTGGTGAATATAGCTTTGAAAGTTCTGTATAACGCCTAGTAGGTTCGTATGCGAAAAGTTGAGTGATGAGGCATGGAAGGGAATGGATGATGGACTACTGCTTAATGAGTTGAGTAGCCAAGGTGTACGCTACAAGTGTCGGCAGGAGGATACACATGGCTCTCATAGGAATTTTGCGCTCACCCCACATGATGCATCCATAAATCGAAAATGAAAAGTAAAATGTACTCTGTAGCATGCGTCTAGCCCAATATATTAAATACTATGCACGACGGATCTTAAATTTATCTGCGAAGGGCTCTGTAGGGATCGATCAGATGCCCAGTACCGTACCGCTTTATATTCTAAAGCTATATATGCTTTGACTATATGCACATGCCACATTGCATGGTTTCTGCCCGCAACTTGTCTACATTTATACACGCTCGCTCCCCCGGACCCTAACGGCCTGTCCGAACTTCTGCAGCTTTGTCAACAGCTGGTCGCCGTGTTTGATGACCTCCTGATACTGCTTGTTCTTCGTGTCCGGTCTGTTCGTCTCAATCGAGCCGTTCACGCGGTCAATCGTGCAGTTGAGCCCCTGAGATGGTATGAACGACGACATGTCTCTATAGGTGCCGGTCGTTAGATATATGGTATAAAGCCACCCGTAAGAATTCTGCTGGTAATGTTTCACGTACCTGTCCACAAAGTCGACGCTGACACCGAAATGGTTCGCAACAGTCTGCAGCTCGATCGTCCGATAGCTCTCCAGCAGCTGCGCGTATCCACGTCTCCTCATCTCACGAACATACCACCTCCGATGTGGGGCGAGCACGCGATCCTTCCGCAAAAACTGCTCTTCGACCTCTGCCAGGTTGACAAAGTAGTCGGAATACTTGGCCTCGTAAAAGTTATTCACAAGCCCCTCAAGCGGGCTGAAGCTGCCGAGGTCGAGATCGTGTGCCTGGTAGCCCGTCTCCGTCATGATGCCAACTCCGGCATCACCCATGTTGGAGTCCTTACGGCTGCCAAAGACTGCGAGGACCTCGGCGCCATCGATCACGCGGGCTTTGAGGTCGCGGCGGGAGAGAGAAATGACGCCGGCGAGGACGGCGTACATCACCAGCGTCTCGTAGGTGCAGATCTCTGTAGACGTGAAAGTGGAGAGGGAGTCGAGGAGTAGCGGTGCGGCAGCATTGTAGGCGCGAAGGGTAAGATGGTTGATTGCACGGTAGGTCTTTAAGCGGTTCCTGCGGTCCCAGTCACCGCCAGATTCGACGAGCCTGTAGAGAAGTGAAACAGCAGGTTAGGCGGTTGTTATATAAACGGGATATTGAAGGTCACACGTACTGAGTGGCTTTCTCGGTGTTCTTCTGGATAATCGCCTTGTCGTCGAAGAACATCCCGACGCGTATCGTAGCAAGCACGATATCGATCTTTGCACCGAGCGAGGCTGTCTTCTCAAAGACATCATTGTAGGCGGCAACAGCTTTCTCCTGTTCGCGCAGGTCCGACATCGTTAGCACCTATTGATATGGTTGCTGGGTAGGCACTTCGGGATAGCCAGCTGAGATATACCTTCTCGCCTATCCTCGTCCAGAACTCTGCCTTCCCGCCCATGGCCTCCACGACTTCCGTCTCGCCCGCCTTCTCCTCTGCGTCCTTCAGCTTCTCCTCCCATTCTTGCAGCTCCTTCTCATTCTTCTCCTTCAGCTCTTCGTAGAATTTCTCGTCCCATTTTAGCGGTGAGCCCTTAGGCAGTATGCCCTCCGTTGGTCCGACGAGGTACTTGAATAGCGGGGCTGCGGATGTCTTCTGGATGGATTCGAGCAGGACGGTAGCGGATTTGTCGTGGTAGGAGGACAGGGACGGAGTAGCTAGCTGATAGATGTGCTGAGCAAGGGAGAGGTCAGGGTATTTGTTGTACTGGGGATCGGATCCCATGTTGGCGGTGGAGGTATGGAGGATGCTTGGAGGCCGGAGGCTAGGATGTCGTGGTGGTTCGCGCCAGCTGTATCGTGGTGCGTTCGAGGTGGGATAAAAGGGTTGGTGGTCAAGGTGGGCTGGCTTCCGTGCTCTCGGCTGACGCGTTCCGATGTAGCTAGGTGCTCGCTTCGTATCAGAGAGATACCAGTTGGAAGCAACAGGGTCGGCTTCGCGATGTGAATTGATGAATGCTGAAGCTGGACGATGCTAGTGGAAGGTGAAGTTGGTGGATGGTCGTGGTCACTTGGATTACGCGATTATGGCCGTTTGGAAGCGGTTGGAGGGCAACGCATCATGGCATATAAAAGAGCCACACCGCTCAAACCAGCTCTGATGCTCAAATAACAGAGAACCGAATACACCATCGAGAAACAGAAGTCGGTCCCAGACCGAGCGTAAATTAAAGCTCGCTCCTGCTATAGCTAGAATAACGTGCGGAAATAACATCGAAGCCAGTATCGAGGCAAGAAACAAAGAAACCCTAAACTTTCCTGAAGCAGAACCCCATATAGACCTTGCATGCCTCCCACTCCTCACCCTGAACCGTTCTCTCCCCGCTGCCATCTCGTCGTTTGACGCCCATCCGCTCACTCAAGGGGCCTAGGACCCGATCATCTTTCTCATCGCTCCAAATATCTTCGAAAAGCCGCCTGTACTCCAGCTTCAAGTTGTATTCAAAAGCAAGACCTCGGAAAGCCTCCCAGGGCACCACGTATTCAGGGACATCTTCGACACTCTCCTCCAAGAAGAATGAGTATTTCCAGCCCCAAGCAGGCCGCCATGTTCCATCCTCTGGTAGTTTTCTGGAAGTCTCGGTCTTCGGGAAAGAGACTTTGTAGAGACTGTTCCCGAACTCTGGTCCGTTCTCCTTGATCCCGTCGAAAATTTTGTCCGATGACGGGATCGTGCCGATGAACCGGCCGCCTCGGCGGAGTGCCCCGGAGACGTTGCTGAGCATGCCTCGTATCTTTTCTTCGCTCTCGAATGCGTAGTGCATACAAAACATCAGAGAAACCACGTCGAATCTAGCGTAGCCATATTAGTATCAGGCGGCACTGTATCTATACGGGAAGAGATGCGTTAACTTACCCTCCACCGCCCCACCGATTAGCCACACCCGCATCGAAGCCGACATCCCTTATGATAGGAACTTTATCGGCGGGCTCGCTCCACGCGTCCAGAATAAAAAACTCAGCGTGGAATCTGTCCTGAGAGGGACGGCCTCGATTCCTCCGCCGGTCTTCATCTTTCATCTTGACAAACCGTTCTTTCGCTTGACTGATGCTGACGTCTGCGCTATCGACGCCAACATATAGTTCAACCGCCTGTGGCGCACTCTTCCATTTCAACAAGTCGCCTCCCTTGCCACATCCAATATCCAAGACCTTGAGGTAATCTCCTCGGTTGGCTTCCTCGCTTCCAGCAAATTTCTGAATGAGGGTAGACTTGACCCAGTTGTTGAACGAGCGGAGGCCACGGATCTTAGAATCTGTTTTTCTCCATTCTTTGCCTCTTTCCGGGACGGCGTTGTAGTGGGATCTGACCACGTCATCCACGCCTCTTGATGCCGCCGTGCTCGAGGCCTCACGCTCTCGCTCGGTCTCTTGCTGCTGTTGCTGTCGGTGGAGCGCATCTCTCTCCGCCTGTGAATAGCGAGCGCCTGGTCGCTTGAACTTCCTAGGAGGAGACCGAGGTCGCTCGGGAAGTTTGTCAGGTTCTGGATCTTTGATTTGCGCGTCGACGACGACGTGAGGTGGTGGTGGCCCATCCCGGTATCTGAAATGCGGTGGAGACCGCCGGCCGTGATTTGAATTTCGTCTCTCCGGTCGGTTGGGTTGGTCGTTTCGATAGCTCCCTTCTCGTCGCGCGTACGCTCCTGCTCTGACTTCTCTCTGCTGGCCTTCCCTTCGTCTAGCGCGATCTTTCTCGCCTTCATATCGGCGTAGTCTCTTTCTCTCCTGGTCGTCGATGTGTGGTTCCTGAGAGGCACCGCGTGGCTCGTTTTGAGAAAACGGGTGCCGAGAATAGTGATCAGATCGCGCTGAGTCCTGCTCGCGCTTCACTTCGGGGATGCGACCGGATGGTAGTTCACCGGGCGAGCGTTCCCGCTTCCGCTTTCGTTCCGGACTATGGCTTCGGGATGAAGGATGGTCGTCGCTGCGTCTCTCGGCAGAGCCATCTTCGTCATATTGAAGATGAGCCGAGGCGTCAGAGAGTCTCTGGTTGCGATCCGGCTCAGAGCCATCTTCGGTCCTTGGTTTCGAGGGCGACGATGGTTGCCGGTCGTCGCTCGTGACAGATGTGTACCGGTCGTGGATTGGATCGTACATGGCGAGTTATGCTTCAGATCAAGATTGCAAGATTCTAGATGCGCCTCATGGGCGTAGTGTGATGTAATAGGCTGGGCGGCGATGTAGAGACCTGACTCGCAATAGCGATAGAAGATGTACTGAGGATGGTGATGATGGTGGAGATGTGACGGAATTGAACGGGCGACTGTGTTCGGGGCGAGATGAGCCGTCCAAAACAAGACCCCTTGTTGAAAACGCGCTAATGCGAAGAATTAAATAATTTTACCAGAAACGGCTAGCGCAAGGCAATTTCCCCGATGTGGGAATTAGCGGCGCCTTCACGCCAAAGAAAAAAAACTCGAGATGCTGCCCACGTTGCCTCGAATTCACTTCAACTATCTCATCATCACTCATTCGGAAAGCTCCAGCCACCATCTCTCGGTCATACGGTCGCGTGCACCCGCTATCTTGCTACCACTTGTCTCGAAGCGCCCCACCGTTTTCCCACCATGATACCTCGCATCTAAATTGCATCTATCCACGACAGCAATCCAAACCTCTAGCGGCGCCGACCTCAACCACGAAAGCGCCTCAAGATGAAGCTTACGCAGACGAACGACGTCAAGGTATATACCGTCTCGGGCTCGGACACCGGGCGCTCGCTCCCGGATTGGATCGCTAGAAAACGGAAACGATCACTCAAGAATGACCTAGGTTCGCCGTCACCACCACCTCCAAGCATCCACGGAAATAGCAGCCTAGCTAACCCGATACCTCTTTCTAAACAGCATGGCAATCCCGAATCGAACTGATCCAGGACTTCGGCTTCCCGGAGGCCTCGAACAGGGTCCGAGTAACGGAAGATGGACAATGGTGCATGGCCACAGGCACCTACAAGCCGCAGATGCACCTCTACGACTTCAACTCACTTTCGCTATCCTTTGAACGACACACTAACATTGAAAACCTCACCTTCATCCTCCTCGAAGACTCATGGCGCAAGTCGGTACACCTCCAAATCGACCGATACATAGAGTTTCACACGCCCATGGGCCTCCACCATCGCCTGCGGATCCCGCGTTACGGTCGAGACTTAGTATACTGCCGGCGGTCCGCAGAAGTGCTGGTTCCGGCGGAGGGGAGGGATATTTACCGTGTCAACCTGGAAAGAGGGGGCTTCATGAAGCCGTTCGAAGCAAATGAGGACGTTCAAGAGGTTCTAACAGGTGTTCAAAGTGATGTGCACGGCCTGCTAGCCTTCGGTACGGACCAGGGGACAACAGAACTGTGGGATCCAAGGATAGGTTCCCGAGTAGCAACTGTGGAGCGGGCGGCAATGGACTCGATAACAGCCCTGGCGTTCGACCCCAGCGGCTTACAACTAGCCACGGGAACCTCAGAAGGCTTGATCCGGCTATACGACCTCCGCTCGCCGCTGCCTCTCCTGACGAAGGACCAGGGATACTCTTATCCCATCAAAAACCTAATATACCTCCCTCCCATCCACTCGGAGTCCGAGACGAAATTACTCTCCGCCGATAAGCGTATCATCAAGATCTGGAACCCGTCCGACGGGTCGCCCTGGACGAGTATCGAGCCCACGGTGGACATCAACGACGTAGCGCATGTGAAGGGCTCTGGGATGCTGTTGACGGCGAACGAGGGGCCGGACATGCACACGTTCTTCATTCCGGAGCTGGGACCGGCGCCGAAATGGTGCTCCTTCCTCGATAATGTTACCGAGGAGATGGAGGAGTCGGTTATCAGTGGCGTGAACGGCGAGGTATCAGCTACGACGTATGATAACTACAAGTTCTTGACGAAGCCACAGCTAGAGCAGCTGTCCTTGTCTCATCTGGTTGGCAGCAGCGTGTTGAGACCTTACATGCACGGTTACTTTGTGAAGCAGGAGCTGTACGAGCAGGCGAGGTTGATTGCGAATCCATGGGGATGGGAGGAGCAGAGGAAGAAAATGGTCCAGGAGAGGATCGAGAAGGAGAGGGAGGGCAGGATCAGAAGCTCCGGGAAGAAAGTGGCGTCGAAGGTCAAAGTCAATCAGAAGCTGGCGGAACGACTGGCGAAATTGGAAGAGCGGCTCGACCGGCGGGCAGCTAGGAAGGCAGAGAAGGAGAAGCAGAAAGAAAGAGATGAGGAGGAGGAGGGGGGTGCAGATGATGAGTCTGAGGCCGCTGACAAGGGCGATAATGAAGCGAAGAGCACCATCATGCAAGACCCACGATTCAAAGACCTTTGGACCAACCCAGACTTCGAGGTTGACGAAACCTCGTTCCAATACATGTTACGGAACCCGTCGTCTCGGCCAACCACGAATAACACCAGCGATGAGCCGCGGAAACGCCTCACAGCCGTGGAGGAGGAGGCAGAGGAATCGTCCATTGCGTCATCCGACTCCTCGTCAGATTCCGAACCAGAAGCAGCGCCGCGACCGAAGAAACAAGCTGCGGCGCCTGTAATGCGTATCTCAACAGCATCCTACCGGTCGCAGAATCACAACAGAAAGGAGGAGGAGATGGCGGAACGGAAGCAACAGTCTTTCGGATCTCGTGTCGCTGCTGGAGAACACCGGCAGAGACGAGAGAAGCAATACAAGAACACACCCGTATACGGCGAGGTGGAGTTTAGCTACAAGGTTGACAAGAAGAAGCCTGCTGGTAAATCCGATATGCAGGTACCAGCTACGAACGGCGCCAGCTCCGCGCGGAGAAAAGACCGGAGAAGTGCCTCTGGCAATGCGTTTCGGAGGATGGGTGTATGATATGTTGCATGTGCTGAGGAGATGTTGTATCGCATCTACCGCATGATTCTTGTGCGGTTAGATATCTCGTATCATGGGATTTCCAGTTTTATGCATGGCGTTCATGAGCAAAGGTTTGGAAAAGCAATCTTTCGGATCTAGATTAATGCGCACCTATAAATGGCATATCTTTATCAAGAGTTGAATACCTGCTCCCAGCTAGGATCTTGACCTGTCCGCATGACATGACATCAGGTCAGGCTGAATAAATGTGTGTAAGCAATCAGCATAGAAATTGCGTGGATCACAGCTGTCACGTACAGGGCATCTGCAGAGCTGCAGCGCGAGCGTTTATTAGACAGGCCGACTGCAGGGACCTCTTGTCGCTGGCGAATTAGATGATTGCGTATAATTTGCGTCGAACCAGCGTACCTGGCTGGAGCAAACCGTCGGCCGGGGATTGACCAATAGGAACTCACGGCTGGTGTCCGTTCGACGCCCGCGAACCTCGACGCATTACCGACATACATAATATTAACCAACTTTGGGCCGTCCCGTCCCCTATTACACATCCTGGAAATGTTTTCTGATGATTATTAGGTAGCAGCAGAATTTTCTTTTTTGTGCCAGTGAGGATCTGAACATCATGCATATTATGACGATGGTGACAGTACAATATAGTAGTGAGCGAAGCTAAGCGCCACTAGAGCATCGACATGAGCTAAATATTAAAGTCTAGTTTGATACATGCTTTGATGGTGGGAATCGGCATTCACCCTAGCGACACAATCATCGTGATATTTTTGTAAAGCGCTGGTCTTTGAAGTCTCAGAGCGGGGTGCGATATTCGTATATGGTAACTTAATATTACTTGGTAAGATTTTTGGAAGGCACGTCTAGGAGTATAGCTACCCTCGAATGTGGTCTTATACAACCGCTCGAATTTGCTTGGGCCTTTGGAATTTTGCTTAGAAAAGAACCTCTACTGAATATAATACGAGGTCCTATGTAGGAGTATATTCAATTGGACCAGTAAAGCGCCCATGAACATGATCACGAAGACACACGCGGGGTTCAAGCTCGAATGGACCAACGTGATAACAGACGTTGAAACAATATCAAGACTCCACTTCATGGATTCCGCGCAGCTTCCCCTCGGTTGTGCGACACGGTCTGTGCCATGTGCTGCAGAAGCATCTGCGGAACCGAACATTTAGGGAATATTCAGCGAACCAGGCCCTGCGTGTGCCGTCATGACGATAAACTTAGCCTCTTGATTGGAAAACCAAGCATCTTGTTTCTTTTTTTCTCCGCGTATGCGAACCAAGAATTCGAGGTTGAAGAACTCTACGACTCAGCTCTGGCTGAGCAAATCGCCTGGCTGTGGCCAGCCAACTGCTTGCAAACGCCAACTTTCAGTTTCGGACTAGTAGCAGCCCGGTCGTCGCTCATGCCGTCGAATGAACGACCAGGCCACCTGAAAGACAGCAAACCGCCTTGATGGTTCGAAGCGCCCGAAATTAAACATCCCCTTTCACCGGTGAGCAGAAATCGCCTTTCCTCCATGGTATAAAGACCTTGCGCGGGGCGTGGCTGGGTCCACGTACCTGCGTACGTTCAACGCTAGCAAAGAAGCCATCTATCGATCTACATTAGCTGTCCGATATAAGAAGATTTGATATCGCCCGCCGTGCTGAAGGAAATTTACGACTGGATGCATTAAATTGCCCTCCGCGCCTTGAGGAAATCGTTGACAACGCGGGTTGCGAAATACCACACGGTCAACACCACCGCCAGAAACGGCCCTTTGCGGATTCGGACGTCGACGACCCAGCTGCGGTCTGATGTCTACGAGACTCTAATCGATTGTTCGAGTGCTTAAGATATATCTCATCCCTCCATTAGAAGAATTGGAAAAGATGTCCTCGACGACATTACTTCTCCTCTCCCTCCTTCACTTCTCACTCTCCAACGCTGTCCCAACTCCCACCACATCCGGCTCGACATCCACCACATCCGCATCCGCAGACCCCACAAACTCTCCCTCCACCAATAGATTCTCCCTCAGCGCTCGCGTCAGCGTTATCTGTGGCGTCGTGGCAATCAGCCTCATCGCCGTCGGCGCCCTCTTCTACGGCTATCGCAAGTACAACCAGCACGTACTGCGCCGCCGCACACAAATCCGGATGGACCAAATGCAGTCGAGCCTGGCCGCACGGCTGCAACAGGCGCAGAAGGACGGATCGGGAGAAGATGATGGTGCGGCCAAGGTATACGAGGGGGCCAACGGGCGTGGGGTACATATGCAGGTTACTGAGATTACGGCGGGGAGTCCCGTCGAGACACCGGTGGTCGGGGAGAAGAATCCGTTCAAGACTGCGATCGTGAGAGATCGGCCGGCTAGGTAGACAGGCTGGCGGGACTGCTTGGCTGCTTGACGTCGGTTGTACGTGGGGGGCATAGCTAGCTAGCTAGGCGTGCGAGTCTACTGGGTATCGTTGCTGTTGATGTATTTATATACGATTATATTAGCGGAGTTCTTGAATGCATTACTATTATTACATGAGCTTCAAAGTTTCGATATTTTACCACCCGAACGTAAACGACCACATGACATGCCTAAGGAGACATTATGTATGCGTGCTGCCGTTATATTTATCCATGAATCTGAATTAAGGCTGTTCATCGTCGTCTAGAGAGCTTGCATGTGTTCTACAATCGTGCGCGTGGCCATGTATGGACTTATCCATGGGCATGGGATATATCACAGAACAGGGTCGCCAGCAATGCATGATCATCAGCTTGTTGGCGAAGGTTCACTTGCATGAATAAGGAAATCTACCTCTCAATTCTTGGGTATTCGATAGAGAGGTTGTAAGAAAATGATTTAGTTATACACAAACGTAAGAAAATGCTCTAAAATGCAATGGAAGTGGACCCATTCGTCCTTCCGTCCGTCCGCTCAGCATGTATTCATCAGTCGTGACATCGCAAGATGTAGTTATATGTACCCTAGTATACATCACGTATACCAAGATACGTTATACCTCCTCTAATCGCGGTACTTGTCCATAAACCCCTTGTGGAAGTCGACGATCCTGCCGACCCACTCGGTACCGGGTGCGAGGAATGTCGTCCTGAAATGCCACGTGCCCTCCTTCTGTCCGAACCCGCTGCCGGGTACGACGCAGACACCGGTGGCTTTCAGCAACTCCATGCAGTAGAACTCGTCCGGCTGCTTGCCATTCTTCTTGGCGGCTTCGATGGCCTTTTGCGGGAGCTTGATCGTTGGGAAGATGTACATTGCGCCCTGCGGGTCTTGGCTTTCGACGCCCTCCATGTTCTTGAATGCGTCGTAGAGGGCGCGGGCGCGCGTCTTCAGGCCGTTGTAGATGTCGTCGTACTCCTTCTTGTACCTGTTTGCACACATGTGTGGTTAGCAAGCATGCAAGCAAGTTGCCATAAGCTCTACAGAATATCAGTTGCAGAGGAATCGTGAACATACAAATCGTAGCTGGGCTCGCCTTCCTTGGGCGGATTGGTCATCATCTCGACAAGACACTGCCCTCCAACCGGTGGACACAGCGAGATGCTCACAAACTTGTAGATCTCCTGCACGACCTCCGGATCGAACCCGACGAGCTCAAAGTACCCGCCCCGCTGCCCGCACTCGCCGACCATCCCCTTGCTGGTCGAATGGAAGCTGACCAGCTCGACATGGTCGTACTTTCCAGGATTCTTAGCCTGCAGATCCCGCAGGACCTTCTTGAAACTGACGAATTCGCCAACGAACACGTTTGTCTGGTAGACTTCGTCCGCCATGATGACGAGCTTCTTCTCGGCGGCGAACGTGATGATATCCTCGATTGACTTGTACGGTAGCGACGCACCCGTCGGGTTTCCGGGGTTGATCACGCAGATGCACCGGACGTCGACGCCGTTGGATTCGGCCTTGGCTTGGAGGTCGTAGAGGGCGGCGGTGTTGGTGCTCCAATGTGAGGGCTCCTCGAGGTAGTATTCGACCGGCGTGGTATTCAGCAGAGCTAGGGTGGCGGTATACAGCGGATACTGGGGGATCGGGATCATGACGCCCCTGTCCGGACCGACGGCGATGACGTGGAGGAGGGTGTTCACACCGGCGGATGCACCAGCGGTGAGGAAAATCAGCTCCGGGTCCGATGGGTAGCCATCTCGCTCTATCAATTATGCACGTCGTGTTAATTAACATTCGACATCAGGCTCGGTATGAAGTACTGTATGGGATTGTACAGGAGATTTCTCGTCTACTTACGCTCAATGTACTTTGCGACACTCTCACGCAGTGCAGGAGCACCTTGACTGTGCGAATACGCTCCGACGGACTTGACAGCCTTGAGTAGGTGTCTGGCCCGATCCAGAGCATCCTCTGGATACAGCTGCTTGACGACCTCCGCGTTCGACTCCTGGAGTAGATCCGGGTTCTGAACAAGGGACAGAACCTGCCGGAAGAACGTGATTGGTTTCTGGTCGAGCTGCTGCGGGTTGCCAATGTTGGCAAAGATAACTTGATTGAATGGATGGGAGGACGGGTCTCGCTCGAGGTCGCGGCGGATGGATTCTGCCTTAACGGCTAGCTCGCCGCGAACGGCGTACTTTGCATCTTTGACGCGCGGGTTGATATTGCCGTGGTGGAGAGAGCGCGAGCGAGTTGGCACCGAGGACGACGACATTATTCGTGGGTGGAAGACCGAAACTATCGTCAGATGGAGTATTAGTGGGTGGTGTGGGCTGACCGGAATGATTCTGGGGAAAAGAAGCTAACTTGACGAAGGGTTGAAGACTAAAATAGGGCGAAGGCAAAGTGAACGTTCAAATGGGAGGCGATGCGGGGGAGGAAGCAGCAGATATAAAAATCCGTGGAACAGGTGTGTCGAAACACTATTGTGAAGCTTCACACCCGGCCGACTCGACAAGCTTTAAGTTCACTTTGACACCACTTGCGCATGAGAACGGCGAGGCAAAATTCAGACCGCCATGGCACAGGCACCAGACGCACAAGGTACACCCGCATCCTATGCCCTGGCCGTGGGGTGTCAGCAACTGCAGCTCGAACCCATGCGGGGCAAAGCAGTCGAAACCAGCTAACGTGCACTCCCATCAATGCGGAGGTTGGCCGGCCGCGTATATGCGAATATATCAGAAACCCCTCAGATATATGCATGCTGTGAAACGTTCACAGCGGCATGCCGTCCGTTGAAATCGACGCTGGAGCTCGCATCGGGAAGTTTCTAGCGGGAACTCCGCCAGCAAGCCAGCCTTTACTCTTACATCTCTGCAGCTCTGCGTTAGAGATGACGACGGGCCGAAGTGAGGTTGCGGACGGACATCGGACAGGCCAGGCTACAGCTGCAGCTAGCTCTATTCGGCTCGCGCGCATCTCCGAGCACGCCGAGTTGGCATGATAAATTTTCTTGGGCTGACAGGACGTCACAGGAGATCAGACGATCTAATGTTATGAGATTGGGTCTGGCCTGCAAGTGGTTTTATCGCGCGGCGACTACTAGTATGTAGGCGCCGCCGAGAAACCGAGAAAATCTCTCATCAAATTATCGGTGGGCGTTTTCATTCGAACTTACATGTTGTGGGTCTGCGTATCGGCGCCGTCCACAGCTGTCGCGGCAGGCCGCGTGGGATGTGCTGCAAAGCCCGGGATCGCATTGTATAATTTCTGGTGAGGCGGGGAGGACCGGATCGAGGGGATGACTTCTGTCGACCGTGCGTTGAAAGGAGCCGGCCCGCGGTTGGAACTAACTCCACGGGAGAAGTTTCGATCGGAGCGAGCGCACGTCGTACGCGAAGTAAATGCGCCCCAGAAAGTATATCGCTCTCGGTGTCTCAAATAAGAGTTTTGTATATTCGCCGGAACGGATACATAGGTGCGACCTACAGGTTGGAGTCCGTAACAATTGGTTGCTGACGATAGGAAAATCGAGGTTAATAACGTTTCACAGATTAGAAAGCATACATATCTCAATCTTGCGATTAATGGTGGTTGAGGCCTTTTCGTATACATCCAGCGATAGCTCGTCGTACTATATCACCGCGATCGGAGGGCCATATAACAGTGTTGCTAGCTAGCGCGTTGGCTCGCTGTGCTCCTGAGCTCGTCAATAGGAGCAGGGAGTTCGGCAGAATTCTGGAACTGATAGAATTTTTGCAGAAGACTAAGATTATTATTCGAGGTTGTTAAGAGCGGATACATTCACAACAGATAGCCAGACTGGATATACTGGGTAGCTATACCGCCAGAAAGGAAGAAACGAAAACTCCATTGCTAAAGAAACCCATTGCTCGTATCAATCGACTAAGACGTCCAAATAACAGCTCGCTAATGCCCTTGCAATCCCCAAACGCCAAAAAAATATATCGAGAAATCCCTTCGAACCTGCAAATAACAAAAAAGAAAAATCCCCCCAACGCCATTGCACTTGATTACTTAAATCTTCTTCGGATTAATCCATACAGCAACCTCCTGCACGCCCCTTCCGATGGTTTCGAACAACTCCACCATGAGCGCGAACAGCTTTTGCGGCACATAGGTCACGAGCCACAGCAGCCAGTAGCCGGTATAATATATGGCGCTGCCGACCCATCCGAACAGCGCCTCAAGCACCTTCTTGATCATCTTCCCGGTAGCCACAACGCCGTCCCAGATCATCTTGGGTATCTCGACAAAGATCCATTTGATGACGTCGACGAAGCCGTTCAAGACGTCCGTCCAGGTGATTCCCGCGAACCAATTGACCAGCTTCGTCAAGAGGGTATGGAAGGCGGAGGCGATGCGGATTATGAGATCCGCGACCTTGCCGGCGGTGTATTTAACGGCGTCGAAAAGCCATTTTACTATCGCGACGATGGCGTTGGGTATTCTGACGGTTAGGGTCTTCCAGACCTGCTTGACGATCCAGACGACGGCATCTTTGACTGCCTTGGCTGTTGCGACTGTTGCATCCTTTATCCAGATGGCAGTAGCTTTAATGAACCTGAGGGTGGCCTTTACGAACCAAACAATCGCTTTGGGGAGCTGGACGGTGAAGAACTTCCAGATCGCTTGCACGGTGATAACGGTTGCTCGGCCGGTTGCTTTCACCAGCCGGACAATCGCTCTGCCAGTGGCCTTGGACAGACGGATGAGAGCCCGAGGCAGATATACGAAGAAGAACTTCCAGGTCCACTTGGCACCGTTGACAATCCCTCGACCTGTCGCTTTGGCTGCCTTCACCGTCACCGACGGTATCGCCTGTATTGCATGCGCAGTTTTGATAGCTGCACGCTTGCTGACTCTCGCGATAGTCTTCCCTGTTTTCACAACGCCATTCTTGATAGCCTTGCCCGTTTTCACGGTGCCGTTCTTAATAGCCTTCCCCGTATTTACGACACCGTCCTTGATACCTTCCGCAATATCCTTCCTGTGCACCCAGACGTACTTGCTGCCGTTGTAGACTGGCAGCACCACGACATGCTTGGGTATCGTCCACACAAAGAACTTTGGGAGGTCGAAGAAGATCGCTTTGAGAAACTTGTAGATATCTCGTAGGAGCCGCTTGGCTCGTCGGACGGATGCCCGATTGCGGTACTTCCACCGCTGTAGGCCACCGAGTCGCCGGGTGGGGAGAAATTCGACGATGTCGCGATGACCATTCTGAGCGGCTAGGCGGAGCGCCGTCATGCCGTCCGAGGGTACGATGTCATCTCTGGCGTGGAATACATCGAAAAAGAGCTTGACGAGGGGCATATGCCCGTTCTCAGCGGCGACCATGAGAGGCGTCCGCTGGATGACATCGTAGTGGTCCTTGACGGCTTTGCCATTTCGATATGTCAGACGATGCTCGGATTCAGGGTCGGCCTGGAGGACGTCGAGTCAGTCGAGTTCATGATAATATCTGAGCTTAGGGGAGCTTGTAAATGTAGTTTGATACTGACCTCAGTAGAAAATTGATTGACGTCCGCGCCGTAATCCACCAGTTGCTGAACCACACGCACATGGTTGGCCCGGACCGCCGCAACGAGCGGTGTTACTCCATCCGCATTCTTGCTACCGACCTTGACGAGCCCGCTGTCGATAAAAGCGGAGATCAGCTCGCTATTCTCGTTCTTAATTGCGTCGAAGAACGTCTTGATGATGTTGGCAGGTGGGACTGCAGCTGCGGCGGGTGCCGGCTCTGAGTCCGCTGCTTCCTCAGCATCTTCGCGAAGCAGGCGCCGTATCAAGTCGTCTGTGTCCGGGTCATCGCTGTGGGCTGTAGGCGTGGTCGCCGCAGAGGCGAGAGCAGCGGCAACAATGGTAGCCGCACGTTCGAGGTGAAGTTGAGGACGGTCGTGATGATGGTCATGGTGACGGTGGTGGTGAGGTGTTGTGGTGTTGGCGCCGTTGGAGCCTTCGGCTATCCGTCGCAAGTCGCTCTCGAGGGACCCGCCTTGGGCATCTTCGTACAGCGGCACGGGGTCGTCCATTTTGTAGATTTGGAAAATTAACGATTAGATCCTAGCTTACTGTGTCGCCTGTGGGTATGCGACGCGATGTAGTGCAAGATTTGAAGTATCGAGCAAAGCGACGGCGGTTGTCTTGGATGATATACTTCGTTCCATCTGTCGCATGCTTGTGGCATTGTTCCTGCGACACACCGCATACGCTGGTCAGAACGTTAAGTGACCAACCAGTGAGCGAGGCGGACCGCGCGTCGCACAGCAGAAATGAGTCTTAGTGCGTTTGGAAGACCGTATCTTGAATGAAGGATCAGTTTTGCTAGATGTGGGAAGCCGAGGTCTTGACGCCGTCACAGTCGCGATCTCTGCAGAAACTGCTGCGGCGCCTTGGTATTCTTCTTGTGTGAGAGGGGCGAGGCTGACTTTGTTTGGCGGCTCGCGTGTGGTGGTGGCGATGTTCAATGGCAGGCTATTACCTTGCCATTTTGGCGCAACAGATTCAATGTTGACACAATTCTAATTTTACGAGCAGAATCCGGTTAAGAAGGCCCCTTGAATGTATCCTGCAGTGGAAGGATTATGGGCTGCTATCGCATGATATCATTTCGTCTCCGTGTACGGTAGCGACACTGCGGCTGGTACAACGCTGGATCCATTGGCTAGATCGCGGCGTGGGATCCTCCAGACATACCCCGCCACGCCGCGCAGGCTGGGTACGTTTCGCTGGGTACGTTTCCTTCAACTGAGATTCGATTATGGAATTCGTCCAGTTGGAGAACGTAATCTTCTGTTTGTTCTACACACTTGGAGCTACAGTTCTCGAACTTCTGTGCTGTTTCCCATGTGATCGTGAATGCATCAATTTCCCACGAAGTAAATAGCAGAATGAAGCCGGCGGCTGGTGGGACGTCTTTGCGCCCAGGATGCCAATCAGCCGCAAATGCTTGATGGCCTTGCTATAGTTAGCCGAGTCGCGCAGCACACTGCCCAAAAAGGACCGTGAACCAGATTGAACTTAGCTACACTGTCTCATACTGGCCCTGAGTCACCATAAGATCTATACTCATAGATCTAGATCTAGAGCTCTCGAGAACGAGTGCGGATTAGTCCCATAACGAATCAAACCAATCTGAACAGCACTGTCAATTCTAGGAAGGCCGTGGTGCGACCAACATATCCAGCATATGCTGTCTGCCGCCTGTCTGGCCTGGATTTAAAGCGCAAATTTAAAGGCTTGATCTCACGATCGATGGGATCGGGAACCGTCGACGAGCTTGCTTATCTGTAAAGATCTGGCGATGGAGACTGGATTCATTATTGGTATATCTGCGTAACAATACGAATGACATATAATTAAAAGGCCAGTATCGTAAAAATTTTCAGGTCTCCAGGTTCTGAACTGGATACTTTATATTCATTCATGAGTGGTGGCTGTTAGATCGATCTAGATAATACAATGCGTTGAGTTTGGGATGTGTCCTAGGGATACTAGCTGCTGTAACATGCTATAAATCAATTGGCTTAAGGGTTGCTCCGTATCGATACGTATCGATATTGTCTGTCATTACCATCAATCACAAGCTTCGAAACCGGCCATGCCAAATCTACCCAAACTTATAGACATTCTACCCTGGGAGAGATTGGCCGACCTATCATCTGGGGAGTAGTATACCGCGTCGCGTCGAGCGCGAGGTTCAACCGCAATTTAGCCAAACAGCCTAGGTTGCCTGAAAGCCTCCCGTCAGCCATATATTCCCAGGTCCCACAGTGTGGTGACACTCGGACACGGACTCTTTGGCTCCGCTTCCAACACTCGGACGCAATCATCCGGGGTGGTCTCGTAAACATATCTTTCTCTCTTAAATTTTGTTCATCATGGATATGAGTCTGCCTCACTGGATCAACGCAACCCCGTGCCAGCGCTGGATCCACGGAACCAGAATGACACCTCCGAATCTTGCTATGCCAGCTTGAGATCTCAGATTTGCCGATTTCGATGTAAGCTGCAGCTTGACTCATTTGAATTTTCTTGAATTAATCAATCGAACGCGTAGGTATATGCATACAATCCTTTCTTTTATTCAATTGAGCTCAACACCTTCTATCAATCGGTAACAGAGCCTGGGACATATCAAAATCCAACCTTCCATTCTCAAGTCAAGAATTCGGGGTGATTTCATACCCGCAACATTACCACAATTGAAGACTCGAGTCACCTGGGTGCTATATAAGCCCCCTTGCATCATATTCAAGCACCCACGGAAGCTTGTAGTCCGGCCGAAAAATAGGCTATTCCAGGGAAAATGCGGAGAAGCATCCATATCGTTTCTGTAGGCACCGAGCTGTTTTCAGCGATGCCACCTTCGGAAGCATGCGTGTACATGTACATGCACGTGAAAGGTTATACCCGGTATGCATCTCATGCGCATATCCTTCAATCCATGGTATCACTGTAGCGGATATGCTGACTTTAGCCAAAGCGAGACGGATGTTTAGCGTATGCCCGTATATGCATACTATCCACGACGGAGAAATTATTGCGAGCTGGATAGCTTTTCTGTCGCATCAAGATCCTGGGAGCTTCACTTGCGTCATGTATATCCGATGGCTAACTAATCTCAGCCGATATATCGACACGATGTGAGGGATACGAGGTGTGTCATTGACGGTCCTTTAAAGAGTCTGCTGTGCTCTCTGCGATTTGGATAGCCTCTACCTTTGTCAATTTCCTGTTCCTGGAGATATCTTCGACTTACTGCTGGGGTAGGACTTGAGGGCAGCTTTCTGGTTGATCGAAAAGATGGTGGCTCTCAGCAAAATCGCACTGCTCGCGGCAGCTGCGCATGCGGCCGTGATACAAAGGGATGCACCAGCAGGACCCAAGATCCGTCAGACAGGCAATGGCCAAAATGTCGTGAGTATACCACCATGGACCGCGTTCTGTTGGTAAACGTATACATTGGTCACTCGCTCACTGGATCTGTCTTGATGCTGCGAATCGGTGCAACAGGTCACTTGGGACCAATATTCCTTCTACGTCAACGGCGGGCGCGTCATGATATATAGCGGCGAAGTACATCCGTTTCGCAACCCCGTACAGGACCTCCATCTCGACATTCTGCAGAAGATCAAGGCGCTCGGATTCAACGCCGTGTCGATATACGTGCATTGGGGCATCGTGGAGTATGAGCGGGGGAAGTTCAATTGGGATGGCGTGTTTGATCTCCAGCCGTTCTTCGATGCTGCGAAGGCCGCTGGCTTGTGGGTTATCGCGCGGCCGGGGCCTTATGTGAGTTTCATCATATCACGAATATGCTATAATATGACCATTGGGTGGATTCTTTGCTGACGTATTATAGATCAATGCTGAATCTGCTGGGTAAGAACAGTCTACTTGGAGATTAGCTACTATAGGCAAATGCTGAGATGACGTTGGTGCAGTGGCGGGTTACCGGGATGGGGCGCGAGAGTCGAGGGGCAATGGCGAAACTCGAACCCGAACTATACCGCCGCATGGCAGGCATATATCGACTCCGTCGGCAAGATTATCGCGAAGAACCAGATCACGAAAGGAGGTCCAGTAATCCTTGCTCAGGTATACATCTCTATCTACTTCTTCCTGTTATACTTCTGGGAAGCTCATACTATGATTACGATTGGTAGCCCGAGAATGAATACTCCGGATTTATGGAGCCTGATGGCTCATTGAATCCTAACGAAGATACAGAGTACGAGCGTCTTCTACTCGAGGCGTTTGATAATGCCGGGATCGAGGTACCCACTGTCTGCAACGATGCATGGATCGGTAAGCACAATATCAGAACCCAACGACAAGAGACAACCTGAATAGTATGATAAAAGGAAATGTAGGCTAATTTGTATACCAATATCGGTAGGCGGGCATTTCACGTCTGTCGATGTCTATGGCTACGATAACTACCCTGCAGGTAAACGATCCGCTTCATATAGCCATCACTAGAGAGGCCACTTACGAAGACATTGTGTGATGATATTGTGTGTAGGGTTTAACTGCCAGGATCCTCTCAGCTGGCCGGACCCGCCGGACTATTTCTACGCTTCGCATAAGGATGTGGCGCCGAATACTCCAAACGCGATCTTAGAGTTCCAGGGCGGCTCGTTCGACTCATGGGGAGGCTATGGGTTCGAGCAGTGCTATAAGCTCATTGGGCCTGAAATGGTGCGAGGTGGGTATCCTCTATCTCGAGATCTCTCGACCAATCGCCGATGCTACTTTTACAGAGCATGATGTGGTAGATACTGGTACCATGGTATGCTCGTATAGTATACAATAAGAATACGTATGCGTCGGCCACGCACTTGCTCAACATCTATATGATCTATGGCGGGACCAACTGGGGCCACCTCTCGAATCCGGGTGGCTACTCCTCGTGAGTGTCCTTACTATATCAGCGTCGAGCGCGGGCTATGGTATTAACAGCGGTCGGCGTCTATAGATACGACTACGCCGCCGCCATCGCAGAGGACCGCACTCTCCGTGAGAAATACTACGAATTGAAGCTCCAAGCCAACTTTCTCGCGGTCAGCCCGGCATACCTGACTTCCGCCCCCGTCGACGTCCAAAGGTTCCCGACCGCAGGCTCAAACATTACCATCACCGAGCTCCTCGACCAAGTCGGCGGCACGCAGCGCTTCTATATCGTCCGACAGACCAAGCCCGCAGAGACAACTGACAGCGCGTTCAGCGTCGATATCGAAACCAGCATCGGCAAAAAAACCGTCCCACAACTGGGCAGCGCGCAATACGTTCTTCCAGCGCATGACTCGAAAATCATCGTCACAGACTACCCCGCGGGTGATGTGCATGTCCTTTATTCGACGCTCGAGATCATGACGTGGAAGGTTATCGATGGGCGGACGGTGATATTGCTGTATGCGAATACCGGGGAGAGCGGTGAGATTGCGATACGTACGGGAACGGCGTACAAGGTGGACGTCAGGCGGGGGAAGGCGAGTACCGTTACTTCGAAGCGGACGAGTATGGTCTTGACCTTGCAGGTCGTTGTTGGCCATGAGACTGTGGTTGCACTCGGGGAGGACATCCTCCTCTATGTGGTTGGTACGTCCATAAACATAACACTCCCTTGCGTTGCATTTGCATATTATATCCTATGAAGTTATATTCCGAGAAGCTGATATTTATGTCTTGAGTGGGTAGACCGCGTGAATGCGTATAATTTCTGGGTGCCAGACGTCAACCTGAAGCAAGAGTTACCGGTAATCATCAAGGGAGGATACCTCCTACGCACCGCCGCGTTCTCCGGAAACACACTATCCCTGACCGGCGACACGAACAGGACGACGGTATTCGAGATCATTGCGCCGAAGAAAGCGCAGGCGTATACATGGAACGGCGCACGGCTAGACACAAGCCTGACGCGACATGGGACGCAGGAGGGACGATACAGGACCCGGACACCGCGAGTCGATATTCCTGATCTTGCGCGATTGAAGTGGGTGAGTGCCGCAACCTGATATCTACACATTATCGCGTATCTCGATATTTACATCGAATCGGCGAGGCGGGGAGAATGAAGTCAAGCCAGCTGGCCTAACTGGTGTGATATATTGTAGAAATATATTGATAGCCTCCCCGAAGTGTCCGGGAGCTACGACGACTCCAAATGGGTTACGGCGGACCACACGTATACGCATAATAAAATCAAGCCGACGACGCCGGTCATTTTATACGCCAGCGACTACGGATTCCATTCGGGTAATATCTTGTGGCGAGGGCACTTTACCGCTGCTGGCGGAGAGACAACTTTCAATCTCACTATCCAGGGGTGCGTATATAGCTTGCACTAACTTGGCGACTATAGTCGCTTTGTACATGTTATATTGGAAATTAATGCTAACCTGGCTTCAACGCGGACAGAGGGAATGCATTCGCATACAGTGTCTGGGATGGCGACGAGTACCTTGGCTCCTTCAGAGGCGCACCCGCACCAAGCGCACATAACGGAAGCTACATGCTCGCGGGCCCGTGGAAGCCGGGGAGCAGTCATGTGATTACGATTCTGCAAGACCACATGGGGCTGGAGCAGAACTGGTTCGGCGGGGAAGAGAATTTCAAGTCGTTTCGCGGGCTGAGTGACTATTCGTTTGGCGGGGCGACTCCGATGTTGAAGCACTGGAAGGTGACAGGGAATCTGGGCGGTGAGAAGGTGGGTTCTCTATGAGACGATACGTCACGTCATGTACATATGCTGTATTAACGGGTCTGGCTGACTGGCTGTGCAGTTTGCGGATTGGGCGCGCGGCGGGTATAATGAGGGCGGACTGTACGCTGTCCGCAAGGGGTTCCATCTGCCCGGCCTTGACGACTCGAAATGGGACTCCAAGTCGCCGTTGAAGGGCATTAACGGCCCTGGCATCGAATTTTATCGGTATGTGTAGCATGTGTGTTATAGGATGTTATCTGATATCGATACGAGCTCGTATGAAATTCAATACATATGGAATGCGGCTAATGTGGTGATACAGGACGACGTTCACGCTGAACGTTCCAAACGGAGTGGACTACCCAATGTCTATTGATTTCGGCAGCCGCACGAACAAGTCCTTGAGGGTCGAGATTTACGTCAACGTGAGTTTTCACAACCGGTTCTCACGATATCATGATATACATGCTGACTGAGTGGCGCGGTTGCAGGGCTGGCAGTTTGGCAAGTACACCGACGATATCGGCCCGCAAACCTCCTTCCCAGTCCGTAAGTTATAAGTTCTCTAGAGTCGGTATTACCACGAGTATGGAATACGCTAACGCGAAGCTATATGGGAATAGCGCAAGGGATATTGAACTACAAGGGCGAGAATACGCTGGCGCTGTCGCTGTGGTCGCTGGAGGAGGGCGGGGCGGCACTCGCGACGATTGACCTGGTGGTGAGGAGCGAGGTGGAGGGCGGTGTCGGCAGCGTCAGGAACAGTCCGGGGCCATCTTACACGGCCCGGGCGGGGTCTTACTGAGGTGGATCATAGATAGATGCATGCATGGGTATTTCGTGAACATCACTGTATCATAAAGTATGACGCCGCGACGAGTAGAGAATGTGAATTGTGTGGATTCCTGCGCAGAAGACACCGGACGGCGCGAAACAGGCAGGTGTCCCGCCACGTGAAGATGCATGATTGCGAGTCCGGGGAACTCTCCCTCGAGTTAGTCTCGATTGATGTTATTCGCCGGGTGAAATGCCGGGGTTCGAGTCGGGTCCGGCGGCGCATTTGAGCCTCGGCTGACTTGTGATCGGGTGTGCCTGCGCCGTTGGCGGATTCACGCTCTCGCCCTTCCTTCCTTCCGCTGCCGGGTGTTCGACTACAATTCGCTCTTCCCTTCGTCCTTTCCTTCATTCAGATTGCCATTACCTACCGCTTTCCCGGCTGCTGTCGACGCGCATTCCTTCTCGCCGCACCGCCCTCCGCTGCTACTCTTGAATTCGAATTCCACGGCGACCGTCTCGTCCCGTCAGATCGAGTGCTCGACCGATCTTGTCAGATCTCCCCGCGTCGCTTCACCGTCATCGCAAACCCGCGCAGCACCGTCAGCCGAAACCGCCGCCACGATGGTTGCCGACCTGCTCATCCACCACCCCACGATCTCGCACCTGCTCAAGTTCCTGTCGACTACGCGTATGTGATCCCCCCGGCGCTGGTTTTACCGCTGTGATCTAGCATACTGACCCGTTCGTCTGGCGACAGTCGGCCGCGACAAGCTGCTGCGGCTCGTGCAATACATCTCCCGCTTCCTATCCTTCTACTTGTACCGGAAGGGCTACAGCGCCGCCACGATTGCGCCATTCGATGCGATCAAGAAGCAGTTCGGCATGACGCGGAAACTCATGCGCGTCGGCAAGAACATGGAGAGCTTGAAGGCTGCGAGCACCGCCTATGACGAGAAGGCGGTCGACCCCGTGCTCAAGTATGCGGCTGTGGGACGGCATTTGGGGTACGCCGGCTACCTGACGCTCGACAGCATCCATTATGTATGTACCTCGCCTTACAATTCACATGACAATCCGCACTTCGGATAACCCTCCACACGTTTCGGGTCTACCGTGGGTGTGAAAGTATAGAAATGGAGGCTAACGACTCTGATTGATGAATGCAGCTGGACGCATCCGGCATCATGAAGTTCAACAACGCCAAGCGCATCTCGGAGACGGCCAACAAGTTCTGGTTCACCGGCCTGGTCTTCAGCATTGCCTCGTCCGTCTACACGCTGCGGCGTATCGCCGAGCGCCACGCCTCGCTCAACAAGCAGGAGGCCGAGCACTCGCTCGAGGAGAAGAAGCTGGTCAAGGACGAGAAGGCGGTCAAGAAGCAGCTGCTCAGCGACCTGTGCGACATTACTATCCCGGGCTACGGCCTGGGAGTGTGGGGGTTTCAAGGTCTGGACGATGGTTTTGTCGGACTGGCTGGTACGGTTAGCAGTGCTATTGGATGTCTGGCGGCTTGGGACAAGACTGCTTGAGCGCAAAGGCGGCGTCGACGAGGTTCTCGCCAAGGCAACCACGAGCTGGCTGCGCGTGAGGAAGGGGTCGAAGCGGCTGTGGCTCCGGGCGATCCTTGGTGGGATCAGAATCACGATTCTAGCCCGGCTCAAGAATCTTGGTCCTAAAGTTGGCGTGGCGGCGAAGACGAAGCGGTGAGCTGTACTCGCCGGCGGGATTGGATCCCTGGCAGCTGGCAGACTTGTTTCTTTCTATTTCTTTCTTCTTGGTGGGATGGGCCGATGATATATAGCAGTTTTAACTCTCGAATTTCGCTGTTACAAGACGGTTTGCAATGTATGCAGTTTTCCTCATCTGCCATGTGAATATACGTATATCTAGATCTGCTTGGAACCCTCTTCGTTCTATGGTATCATGATATTAGACTGTGAGCGGTGCTGGTGGGTTCTCGGCTGCTTGTCCGCCAGCGCGGTTTGTTGTTGCGGCTATGAGCTCACACCAACAAAGAAACCGCGTCTACCAGCCCGCACACACGAGACTACGCGACAAATATCCCCATCTTCAACCTTACCTCTTTACCCTACGAAGCGGTCGTATCAGCTGCATTCTACGCCATCATACGACAAGCAGCATCGACCTGCACGTCAGACCACGATGCCAGTCCGCGTCGGCCGCCCCTCCCTTAACCACCGTCGCCGTAAGGTGGAACGTCCACCCCACGCCCCCGCGGTACTCCCAATCCACGACACCTGCGCCAGCGAGCTACGCGCCTTCCACGCCAAATACCCTCCCGCAAACCTCCCACGGCTCCTCAAAGAGGCCATCGAAGCCCTCCGCGATGTCTCCAAAGACTTTGCGCTCAACCGGAAGGAAATCATCTACGAGCAGGGTCTCGAGCGCGACGAGGCCGACGAAGCGCAGGTCGCCGAGCTGGGGAAGGTTGTCGAGAAGAATATTCGAAAACTGGTGGACCTCGACGCTGAAGTGCAGATGAAGAAGAGCGTGCTGCAGGAGATCAGTAACGCTGGGAGAGACGGCGGGGATGGCGTGCAGCCTGTGGAGGAGTATATTCGGCGGACAGCGAAGGCACGGCGGGCATACATGCGCAAGGACCTCAAAGAACGGTACGTGCACTATCCTAATATACACCATGCTAGATCTAGGCGTAACTAACGGCGATGTATTCAGGTATGCGACGGTGGCCGATTACATTGACTACCGCACCGTCGTCCACGCCGTCAGCGACCCGACCGCACCAGTCCCGCAACGGAAAGACTGGTTCAAAAAGCCGCTGTTCAAATGCGACGCGACCGCCGAGATCACAGACGAGGAGCCACCATCGGACTCCGAGGAGGACGGTGACGCCACCGCCGGCCCAGCCACACGACGTAGAGATGTCGAAATGTCCGACGCCGAAGACTCAGACGACGAGATCGAGGAGACATCCGCCACGCGCAACCTCAAATGCCCACTGACGATGCGCCGGTTCGAAGAACCCGTCAAGGCGGGCTGTCAGCACAGCTTTGAACGGGAAGCTCTCGCGACGATGTTGAAGGAGTACAAGCGGCAGAAGAAGGCGCCGGTGTGTCCTATGCCTGGCTGCGGCAAGGAGATCAAGATCAGCGAGTTGAGGGAGGATGTGGTCATGAAGTCGCTGGTGGAAGCGGAAATCCGAAAGGAACAGATGAGGAAGGAGAGGGAGATGAGTAGTGATGATGAAGACGAGGAAGAGGCACCGGCGAGATCGAAGGGGAAAGGGAAGGCGGTTGCATCACGACAGAGTATGCGAGCGGAAGAAGAACTGCCATATGGTGGTGGCGGTGGAGGGGAGAGTGATGACGAGGATATGGAGGATGGCGACGAAGAAGAGGATGGGGAGGAGGAAGATGAGGAGGAAGAGGAAGAGGACGATGAGGACGATGAATAACGAATGCTTCATTCTTTGGTTATGGAGTTGCGGTATGGCGGCGCATTTGGGAATAGTTTTGATTGTTGGAGGATAACTTCTTTTCAACACTACATACTCTTCACGACTATCTACAGCAACAAACTTATTTACAACTACCGCCATGATATGTTCAAACTCATCCTGATTCCGTAGGCGGACTTACTCCAATCAACTAATCCCTACCGCTAAAGATTTAATTCAAATCAGGTCTGGATTCTGGTGGAGTTGAGCTCAGGCCACGGCACCTCGCGGCTGCCGTCGACCTTGACCGGATACGTGATCTCCTCGATGCTCTTGATACCGCCAGGAATATTCCGAGTCACATTCAGATGATAGACAGGCTCGCTAGTATAATACGGCAGCTGATCTTGCTTGCCGCTGTCGTAGATGTCACGCGAGTA
Source organism: Drechslerella dactyloides (assembly GCA_020064725.1). Taxonomy (NCBI): domain Eukaryota; kingdom Fungi; phylum Ascomycota; class Orbiliomycetes; order Orbiliales; family Orbiliaceae; genus Drechslerella; species Drechslerella dactyloides. The sequence continues at coordinate 3,193,321 of JAGTWJ010000017.1, forward strand.
GACTGCGATTTTGGCAGTATACAAGTCCTGGAAAGAACAGGGTTTGCCGTTCTACACCCACCAATCAACAAACGTTAGCATCCTTCCCCTTTCAAATACTAGTATGGGCATTTAATACTTACCGCGATAATGGTGTAGTAGAGGTCCTTGGAAATGTAGTCGGTGATCTTGTACGGGTCCGCGCCGTAGTAGCCGTACTCCTTCAGATATGCGTTCAACGGCACATCCACGTACCGGATCCGCGAATCCTTGTACTGGTCTGGCGCGCCAGGTGTCATCGAGCTCAAGCTGCCGATATAGCCCTTGCCGTACGGGTCGCCGTATGGGTCCGACGGTCGAGTACCGCCGTATACGTATATATCGTAGGCACCGGGAATTTCCGCCTGGTCGAGCAATAACCGCACGTTCCACTCGCGCGAAGGGCCCGGAATTGGTGGTCTGCCGCGGGCGTAGAGCGTGTTCGCCTGGTTGGTGGTGAAAGTATCGAGATCCTCGGGTCTCCTTCCGCGGTAACTGCATGGTACCTCGGGGTATCCGTAGTTCTGCGTCCAGATTGTGCCGACGGGGTTTGTGTGGCTGGAGATCCAGAAGGAGCCATCGGCACGACGGAAGGGGTACAGCAAGCTGTTGGTATCGTCTATCGTGTTTGGTGGATTGGGGCGGGCAAAAGTGCCGACTGCAGGGGCGGGCGTCAACCACAGACTCGGATTCATGGCTTGGAACATCGCCATGATGCGGTCAACGTTACAATGGTGGAGCCAGAACAAAGGATCGAAGGCAGCTGTAGGAACTGAGCCTAGATTCCCACCGCCTCCGGTGGCACCGTGAACGCCGTCATGGACGCCTTCGATGCGGTTGCTGAAGAGGTTGTAGCTGCCGCTCAGGAAGGCGTTGTATGTTCCGAGGACGCGGCCGGCAAAACCCGACTGCATGTTGCTCGACGCGAAGGCTGAATTGTCAACCCATGCGCCATTTGGCCACCGAGCGGTGATCATGTGCGCGTTAAACGGCGAGCCTAGTGGCGCGATAGATGATGCTGAGAGGAACTTGTACGCAAAAAGCGGGTTGTCGATGCCGACGAGAACTGGGTTGCCACTCATGTCTGGCTTGTAAACATTCACATAGGGGTTCATGGTGATCGGTGGGAGATAGCTTTGCGTGACGGGGTCCGCCCAGTCCCAGTAGGGTAGACGAAGGCGGGCGGCCGCGGCAAGGTACTGCGTTTGTGCAGCGCCGGAGAAAGTAGCCGCGATAGCCATGGCGGCGTGGAAGAGAGCCTGCTCGAGGGCCAGAAGATACGGACGATGCCAGGTGGTGAAAAGTATTGAGCCGTGCGTGCAGTATCCGCGGGAAGGATCGTATGGGACCTCAGTCGGCCCCATTTGCCAAGTCACATATCTGTAGACGCAAGTTACGTGTGTCAGCACTCACTAAAAAACGAAGAGCGCGTTGCATGTGTAAAGTATAAGAGTATATATATAAGCACATACGGACGGCCGTGGATGCCGGCGATCTGATACCATCCGAACGGGTTGGAATCCGGCGTCTGCTGAATCTTCTCCAGCGCCAGCAACAGCATATTGAACTGGTCCTTATCCTTCTCCTGCAGCGTCTGGATCTTCAGGCGCTCGTAGCACGTGTTATTCGCCCCGATGACAGGAGTATAGCCCGGCGTCGCTGATGACTTTGTCGAGGTCGTCGAGGTCGTCCTCGTCGAAGTCGTCGTCCCCGGAGTGGTATATCCGTATGGCGGGGTGGTGTACCCGTAAGGCGGGGTGGTGTACCCATATGGCGGAGTGGTATAGCCATACGGTGGAGTGTATCCTGGGGTCGTCGGTAGGGTGTAGACGGGCAGGGTGCTAGATCTGGTCGTAGTCAGAGGTATGCGAGTGTTGGTCGCAAGTGTAAGTAAGGTGGCCGGGATGCGGGTGAACGGCCTAGTGTTTAGAGTTTGCAACTGGCGTTTTTCCTCGATCCTGATAAGATCTATTGGCAGATAACATGTTCATGCAATTTATGTTAGAGCGGCAGAAGGAAGTATAGGTTACGCATGGGGGCTTGAGGTCGGGGTGTACGTGTACTGGCATCATGGCCATGTATATGGTGTTGTGGGAGTCCGGAGACTGACCTGGATCTGCCTCGTAGTTGGCAGGCGCGGCATGGACCTCAGCGAAGAGCTGAGCTAAAATTATAAGGGCACTAGATGCCTCTGCTTTGAAAAGCATCTTGTCTGAAGACACTCGGATCTTCCTTGCTGGATCGCAAGTTGATCTCGAAGTACGGACGATGTCGGGTCAGGCTAACAGCCCTGGTTGTGAGAAAAGTGCGTTGTCGATGTTGTGTTTTCTCGCGTAGCACAAGCCCACCGTCTACCTTCTGCGCTGTCGATCTCGTACCCGCCGCTGCCTTTTATCTTTTTCCCAGCTCTGGAAACTTGAACAATGGCGGGATTAAATTGTTAGACCGGCCGCAGTCATCTATTACTCTAGGACTGCTCATCTTGTCGACATTTCGCCAACGGCGCACGCGACACTTCACAGCGCTTTGTTCACTTTGGTGACCCTGGTCGCTAGTCGCGACAAGCCGGTGCGTCGGGATTGCCTCCTGCGAAGCGAACTTGCATGCCACGACGGCTTCTTTCGACTCGGTCCCGGCGTGGCTTCATCTTAGCGTCCCTGTTCAGACGTCCATAGCCGCGATATATGCCAAGACTATAGACTCCAAAATACCGTTAATAGATCTCTGAAGCGGCATATATGCATGCGTTTTGAACCTCGCACTGACGGCATTCCGTCCGCGACTGACAGCATCGAGAACGCACCAATTGCAACTTAGCCAGCCCGTACGTCGGAACTTAGGGTCCCAAATAGCCTTTAAAGTTTCGTATGCAGGCGCACAGTTGCGCAGGGGCCTCAAGATTTCGAAGCGGCATTTAGGAAAGATCAACCGGCATCTGTGCCAGCTAGTTTATTCGTCGGTACTTTTCGTCTGTATCTACGGATGCAGAGTTTGGAGGGATGATGGAAGCTTCCTCGTCGATTCGCTTAACCCTGTCTTTCGCTCAAGCTTGGTGAGCCCGTGCTCTATAGTTGGCTTCATATCGGGGCTGGGGTGCATATCTATGAAGAAGGATAATTGTGCGGCTGCTAGGGTTCGGAATCGGCGAATATCCGGCGATCCAGGGGTGGTGTATTCTGGGTTTCTTCTGTTCTTCGAATGGTTTGTTCAAGATTGGAAACTAATTTTGGACTATATCAAATTCAGGCTGAGTTGTAGCCCGCATATACATATCTTGAACGTATACAATTGTACAACTATTTCCGTTCGTACAGCTTGGAATATTGCAATGTCCGCCAAACGTTGGGAATCTTGCTAGTCCAGGTCTGATATTCTAGATTTCGACTGCGCGAGTCATTTACTAGACCAATTCCAAATTGATCCTGCTGAGCCTGATGCTATAGACGGGGCATCACAAAATTCGAAGGACCCTAGGAGGAGAGCTTTGGTACAAAGTTATCAATTTACCCACGCTATTAGTCTGTGTGTAGCATCCTAGCCAGCTAGTTGTAGGTGTCTGCACAATGCCATATGTATACAGACCATGATAATAATACGGTTCATAAGATGATTCGTGTCGAAGTATCGGGCATTTCAGCACTTCTCGCCCCTTCTATAGCAACAGTTGCTTGCTCCTATGCCTCTTGAGCCTTGACGCCGCCCGAATCTCTCAAATAAGTGCAAGAAAAACCATGCTCTACGAAGCACTTCCCAAAATATGATCAATTCTAATTTGGGCCTTTTTGTAAGTCCGGCTACCGAACGTGATGATATCACCAGGATCAGGAAGCGCTCCGCCGGCAACGGCAGCTAGACATGATGAAACGGCGGGACCTATATCACCCATAGGTTGAAATCCTGTCAATGCAGGAACTGTGACTGTCCGGCCTCAGCCTAACGCTGTTGTGACAGTCGCGGTCGTAGTCAGTGTATCGACGTCTTGGTTAACGGTGCTGGCGTTGGTTACAGTGGCGGTTTCGGTCTCTGTTTCAGTCTCCGTGACTGTAGAGGCTTCCGTCTCCGTGATCGTAGTGCTGTCACCGCTGGCCTGATCTCCCCGAAGTATGATTTGGTTCGATCCCGTAAAGTCAGAGCCGATGCTTTTGCGCTTGCATTATTGCAAACAAGAGAAGTCATTGAGTGCCCCGTCGCCGCAGCACCAAGCGGCGTCATCGCTGCTGGAGCAGCGAATAACGAATCTACCAGCATGCTAGCACCTATATACGGTTGAGAAACAAACATGTGAGTATCGTGTGCGTAGCTAGTATCTATTACTCAGATGCCTATATACGGCTAGTAGTTTACAAAAGAACACAGAGCTACTTGGGATATGGAGGAAGGATATAAATGCATGTTAAGATCGTGTGTAAAGAACCGCCTACTAGGGTTGGCATCGGTGCATATATTGGGGCACTTGGTCGACGACCAATCTTGATTGGTGCAGGATCCCCGCGCGATCACCAAGTTTCCTGGTCGAAAACAGATATAGTCCATTTGAAAGGCAATAGTCTGTTGATCCGCAGCGAGAGCTGTAATCGGAGCCAGAATCGTACGGCCTACCAGTTTCAGCAAGTGATCCATCGGGGTAATAACATCTTTGACCGGCCGCCCATTTGCAAGCCTGGAGTTGATGTAAAGCGAGGAAGAGGAGATGGAGAGGGGCCATGTCTTAATGGCTAGGTGAGTTCACTGGGTCGCCTGAGTAATTGAGTCCTGCGAAGCGAACGATAGATGGATACCGATGAACGGCAAATGTCTAAAGCAGTGAAGGCTAGTAGCAATTAATATGGACCGCTTTACGACTTTAAATAGTTCCTACCTATCCAACCACTAGCCATGGCCACTTCCTCGTTTTCTACTTGAAGCATTGCGGTATCAGCGAATTGATGTTATTCCATAGAAAGATCGACGCATCTCTCGTGATTGCCGCATCCAAAAACCTCACTATCATTATGTGATTGCTGAGAGAGAGAGCTAAGAAATGGCCATATCTGACACTGGATAGTTCTGATCGAGGCGAACAAAAGTCTAGCCTTGCATTGCATTCAGCTCGGCTGATATACCTTCACCTGATTGACCAGCTCGGCTCTACATTGAAAACCCAATGCTGCGTGCAGGGGTTGGCACCATGACTGAAGATTCGCAGCCTGTTTTATATAATTATTGCCAGTATTATTGTAACCGCGGAATGGTGATTTGCGTGTTGTCGGGCTCCGTTTGGTCGTGATGGAAACCTTGAGCATTAATTTGCGACGATGTTTCAAATGTTGCGCCAGTAGAACTCCCTGCTTTGAGCCTCAAGATATTGGAGTGGTGAAAGAAGGGGCATCGTAGGAAGCAAGTCTGTAGGTTCCACGAGCGGTTACATGACCACCGGTAGTTGCTCATACATAGTAAGATTGTGAATGACGAGTCAGGGTTTCAAAGTCGGTGTATGGTTGGTAATGTAGGATTGTTGGATCCCAATTCGCGTCTTGCGAGTCTAAATCGAAGGTCATAGCTGGTATTCTGGCCCCGACTCCTGGGCTAGAGCGCGCTGCTTCTGCTTGTGGTTGATTGCATGCATTATCGATGTAGATAGTCATAGCATGCAATGCAATGCAATCGAATCAGTTATGGCTGACTTGCGAGATCACATGCCTTGCAACATATACTTCAAGTTGTAAACAGCCACGGCGTTCTGGATATCGAATGTTGCTGCGCCACCCATTAAAATGTGGCGCATGAAGTACCTTGTGTCGATAGAGCTTGTGGAAATTCCCATGCCGTAATTTCGCCCAGAAGAACGAAGGAGCTCCTACACCGAAGAGTAGGGATAGACAAATGGCTGGGGTGAGTTCAACCGGACGGTTGGCACGTACGGGCCTGGTATCTGTTTGTCCATATCACGATATATTACGTGCTCATGCATGTGGGCTTCATGTTTTGAAGACGTGTGGCTTGGTTCAAAAGCCTCAAACGTGGATGTGACCAGACGCTCGTGGGGAATCGTGAGGACGACCCCTCGGATTCCGTATACGGCAGTCCTAGCAGCCTGCTTGTTAATACACACGCATTTCACGAGCCACAAGCCATTCATTGCAAATGCTACATTACCGTTGGAGCAATTTGCAGTGTTGAGGGTTCGCGGCCTCAGCTGATGCATCGATGGTGGGTTTGCAGCCTAGGCGCCTCCTGCCTGTCTGTCCGCCATGCCATCCCGTGCACTGGTTGGTCCGTGGATCCTTGAAGCCTAGTCGACCGTTAGAGGCAACCTCACTAATCGCGGTCATCGATCGATTCGAACCTCCAACGGTCCGATCTCGTCCGCGGTCGTCCTGCCGCACTGACCGACGGCTCGTTAGCGAAGTCACTTGACGGGTACGTACTTGTATTACTCGATTCGACTCGACTCGATTCGATCGATCTCGCGCCGGGCGGGCTTGCAGAGATCTCCTGTGGGCTCAATTAGCTGCCTGCTAGACTCGGATCACGCCCTGACCGCCGCTGATGCTCCGGGTGCATGCCCAGTCGAGTTCGTGCCGGGGTGCTGGCGGATGTTTCGTATACTAAGAAGGATGTCTGCGTGGGTAGTCAGCGCCAGCCTGCTTGCCGAAAACTTAGCTGTCCGCACCAACGAGACCCCAAGACCACAATATATCCTCGCGTCCTCGATATACCCCCGCGACGCCCTCACTCGCCTTCGCCCTCGCCGTCGATTCCACCCATCCGGCCGCCCGTCTGTATCATAGTCCTGTCTGGCGTTGCATCGTATCTGCCGTTTTCCAGCGCCTCGTTTTCCTGCTGTCACGTCGATTGGCCGGTCGCATTCCTCCTCCGTCGGTATTGTTCTTCGTCCGCCTCTTCCGCGGTTCTCTCGCCAGGGCACAATCGATCGCACGAACCCGAAGCCGACACGACAGTTGCCTCCTGCAGGCTCTCTCCACCGTCCACCAGCTCGAGCGCACGGCATATATATCGTTCCTGGCTTCCCTCCTATACCGCCCCCTTCTCGTCTGGCGAACCGCATGGCCGTAGGATCCCGAACCGATGCCCCGTCCTGCATGGAGTCGATGTCGCCACCCAAGTAGCCATTCCTGTATCCTCCCGCAGACAAACTACAGCAGATACCCGCAGACGACGGCATTCCCGAGGTCTCGGACGGTTGCGCGGTGACCGTGAATATCCCACCAAATACGCGCCTCCCGCTTGGTCGCCCTCCCGCTTAGGCGCATGTTTCAAGCATGGAACTGCCGGAAACCTGCCTGACAAATGTTTTCAAGATAGTGAGTTACATCCCCCATCAGAAGCCTTTGTCGCATCCTAACCTATCTGCTGCGCCGAAGGACAACTTCTCCGATATCCCCTATTCGATCTACCGTATATCGTCCACAATTGGCTCGGCCCCGGCCTGGAGAGTGTTAAACAAGGCGGAGACCAACCTGCGGCGCCAAGGCAAATGTGTCACAACATGTTCAGAGACCCTGGAACTTTGGCTATTTCAACCGGATCACAATGACGGCGACGTTGCCTTTACCTCGGACTCTGGATACAGCACCTATGATGGATCGGGTACAACCGATAAGGGTTGGGAGCCCATGGTATGGGGACTCGAGGGTATGCAAACCGACGCGCCGGAGCACGGTCATCGTGTGCTAATAGTCGATGACTTCTACAGAGAAAGCCAAGGACGTCCTTCGCATGCAGGAACTTTTCGATATCCTCAAACCGCCGTCGCTCGATAAGTCCGACGGTTTGCTCCCGGTACAGTCGCTATCACAACCCGAGAACAGTATCTCCCCTGGAACACAGCTGGATCCCATCGATTTGAGTGGCACAAACCGAGATGTATATATGCTACAGCAGCTCTCGAAACAAAGAGTTTCGAACAAGGGCATGTCCGCGATCGCGTCTCCGGTGACAGCCAGCAAATCCAACGCCTCAACAATAGGCACACCCCGACTCTCTACCTTAAGACCAATATCGAAGCAGGAACTCGTGGCTCAAAAATGTTTAATGGCGATTATGTCGCTGTTATCCTATCGGCTAGCTACTTCATTCAACTGGATTCCGTTAAATCTCTGCAGCTTTATTGCAAGGACATTTGATGAACCAGCTAATATGGGGATCTTTGTCGACTCCAGGTACGGGGAATCAAGTCTGGAGAAAGAGCAAGGAATTCTATCTCATTCGGCTGTATCGCCTGGCCCTGCGCTGCTCACAACGATTTCTCTCAGTTTGCTAGAGGATGGCAGTTTACATGTCGTTCCCAAAACAGTACCTCAGCATGGTTTACAGAGATTCCCCAGCATCGATATCCCGGAACCGTCCGAAGAAGATGTCTGGCTCGCTCCAAGTGGAATAATTGGCAGACGCACACCAAAGGCGATCAGCAATAGTGATAGCCAAGCAACTCCTGAATGGAAGGCCTTCGTCCTGAAATCACTCTCCGATAGAGGGATAAAACTTGGGCAACAAACTTTAGTAAGCTGGACCAGGATTGGCATTTGGTCCGATATTGAGGGCTTTACCCAAATTTTCTGGCCTACTCCCTTGATCTTCGTTAGGAAGCTTGCCAAGGACGATTACTTTGCACAGGCGCCATTGGCCACTACCGAAATCAAGCTGAAGAAGAGTATGGAACCAGAGAAGGCTCTAGCGACCCAATTAACTTGGTTTAACACTGAGGATAGTTTGGACTTCGCAGAGAAATGGTTGGCAAATGCCGCATCTCGGGAAGTGGAGAGGAAGCGGAGGCTGGAAGCTAAGAGCAAAATAGTGCCTGAAGCTGTAGCAGACCGCAAAAGGATAGCTATCGCACCAACTACGGACCGTTCCAATACGGTATACCCAACTCCTCCGGACGCTGTTGCCACCATGGACGGTCTCCATACCCCAGGAGGCCCTACCACGGCGCCAACCCCAGGACAAATGAAACTGCCCGAGGAACCTCCTGCACCAGTTGTCGAACCACCAACTGCCCCTCCGACGACAGAAGCCACAGCAGTCAACAGCACAGAAATGGATCTGGATGACCAGTGGATGAAGGATGCCGATACGTCGAAAACAGGGGACGATATGTTTGAAACCGTTCAGGACGTGGGAATGGCTGGCGGGGACGGTTTAGAGGATGAACTCTTCGACATCACTGAAGATGACTTCGGATTTTTCGACAACACAGGGACTAACGATGAGTTCATCGAGATGAATCTCGAGAAACCGCAAAGCTTGGCCGAAGTACAAGCGAGGCCGGTCACATCCGCTTCATCAGAGATGATGAATGAATTGAACACCGGTTTTAGCGCGCTCGATACTTTCGGAGACGACACGCTCCTCGAGATGGAACTCGACCTAGATGATATTGGTGCTGCGATGGATATGCAAGCTGGGGCGCAATCATACGGCGGGCTGCCCTCAAGTCAACCAGCGCAAAACCAAAGTCAGGCCCAAGACAGCTCATCTCAGCCGAATGGAGGAGACCACCAACTAGTTCGAGTAGGATCGCAAACAGAGGGTGCCGAGAATGGTATCGTCCAGGTCGAGACTCCTCCTCTGAGCCCACAGCGAGCAATGAAGCTCCTTCTGCTGGATTCGGCACCTCCTAAGGGCAGTCTTGACCTGAGGACGCGGCCCCCGGTATTGAACCGCCGGCAAAGTCTTTACAGCCCAGTAGACTTTCCTTCATTCATAGGGAGATCCGATGAGAAGTACATGGCTGGAGGTCGATTTTTCTATGCAGAAGATGAATCAACACCCCGAAAGAAGTCTTCGGAGAACCGGAAATTCAGCGCAACTTTCCCCAGAATTAAAAAATACCGGAACTCTCGACGTCCCGTTAGCCGGGATATCCTGTTTCTCGAAGACGACGAGGAACGAAGCGATCTGATGCCAGACACCGGCAGCTCCGATGAAGAAAGCACAACTACAGACGACTACGGAAGTGAAGATGAGGAGATGTTTGAGATTTCGAACGAAGGCGGCCCAGATGCCTCGTCATACTCAAACTCGCTTTCACCGGAAGGAGTGCGTCAAGGGGTGAAGAGAAAGCGCAACCTCTCAGAGCGGGACTATTGGGGCGGTAACAAAGTTCAGAGCATCGAGGCTCAGAAATCAGATCGGCAGACTGACCTGGATAGTGCCCCTGAATGGTCCGTGGATATGGCAACCTTGAATGATAAAGACACCGACAATCTAAGTTCAGCTCAGCGGAGCCTATGCGACTTTATTCAGACCGACATATCCCTAGAAGGGATCTTCAACCTTGTTCCCGATAACGACAACATTTCGAATAGACTCTCTTCGCATGATTTCACTTATATCGTCCAGTTACTTCAGGAGCAAGTAGTTTGGAACACGTACCTAATATCAGCATTTTCGCCGACAGCAGCATCGGGCGGACGAATCTCATGCATTGAAATCGATGGCAATGGAGCCGCCGAGGAGCCTGAGTTGGCGTTCCATCTGCAGAAACAAACGATGGCCCACCAAGACGACGTGGAAGACCTATTGACTGAGCTTTTTGGCGGCTTTGTATCGCGTTGCTCGCTCGATATGCTGCTATTCGGTACAACCGGTCGCCCCAGGAGTTCCTTATACGGCGTGAGTCCAGGTTCCGTCGACATCCACGGTCTCTCTACTGGATTGACGCCGATCAATCGACCGAAGTCCTCATCAGACGCTCTGGGCGAATCGTTGTCCCTTTTCAGAATCAACCCGCCTCACGTTCATGTACACCGGAATGCAGCCACGCCAAATAGCCCAATAGAGCTTCTACCGCCAGCGTTACATTTCTGGGATACTTTCGGGCTGGCACCACACAGCGGGCCGAAGGACTTCCTTACCACTTGTGTTTTCCCCAGAGAGATCGGATTGGCTAACGCGGCCAAAATGTACTTGAATGGAATATGCACAACGTATGAGAGCTGCCGCCTGGGCGAGAACTTGCTTGTGAAAACGAGCCAAATTCTGGACGGGTTGCACGAAATACCGATGCGAGGTCAGGAGAAAGCAACGATCGCGGACGAGAAGGCAATGCTGCGGAGATATTGCGAGGGTATTGCGAAGATGGGTATGTTGGCAATACCATCCCTTCCCCGTGTACGTGGTGCGAATGCTAATCTATCGTTTCTTTCAGGCGAGACGCTGGTCGAGATTGAGGACGAGCTGCAGAATGTGGTTCTAATGATTGTGAACCCGTTCAGTGCGCCGTCCGCGGTGTTAGACATTTGCGCCGCTTTTCATATACTCAAGAAGACATATGCGGCTGCACTCAATTCCTCCATTCGAGTATACCCGAACAACATTATTCTCCAAATCGTGCCTATAAGCCATCTTGCAGCCCAGGATGGCATAGTTGTGCAAAGCCATAACCAGTCGATCAGATGCGCTCTGGAAATATACGAGAGGTGCACGCAGACCATACAGGATCACCCAGCTCAGGTTAGTAACGAGGCCTTTCAAGTTTCGCGAGAAGGAACTGCTAACACCTTTCATAGAAATTTCCACAAGAAACGTATTCGCCATGTATGACGCTTGCCAAACCAGTGCCAAAGTCCATAGCATTCAAGGTTTCATCAGACCCGTCCCCTGCAATTCTACAGGAGAACATGTGTCTCCACATGGCATATGCTCAGAGTATAGATGAACGCTGGATATCAGTGGCCTGGGGTGATGATTGCGGTGAGATTAAAGAAGTTGCCAGCTTCTGCCTGGGAATCCCAGGGACAGTGTTGTTGCGAGCGTTCGAGGATATTTGCAAGGAGATATGGGCTATTACGAACAGGATCATATCAAAAAAGAGGATACACTGGCGCATTTCTCTCGTCAAGGTCGGCACCGTTGACGACGACGAAATTGAAGGTGGGCAGACACAATACCCAATTTCCTACACTACTCTCTAACTCACGTTCCGATTGCTAGTGTGGACTAAACTTTCGAATGAATCCGCCATTTCGAATACCCTGACGACATTCGCATCCGACCCAGCGCCGCCTTTGACATTCAAGTATGCGCTTTACGGCATATTACCACAGGCTTTCACAGGCCAAGCACAAGGTGTCGGGACACCAGGAGGAACTCCTCAGTCCTCAGGAGTGTCGCCAGACCAGTTCGGGACTTCGCAGGGCGGCGCGCTCACGCCAGGTGACTCAACAGCTCCGGAAGTGGACAATGACATTGCGGTTGTCGACTTTACAGATGAAACATGGGGTGCAGTGCTCCAGCACCCTCTCAATAACTCAGACTCTATCATCAAGACCCGTCCAGCGTTGGCTAGTGGCCTCCTCATCAAGCGGACGGGACCGAGCGAGGCGGATGAGCCCGCCATACTCGCTCTGTCGTTGATCTGCGCGGGGCAGCGCAAAATTGGGTCACTGCTGCCGGCACCTACACTTCCGGAATCGAACGAAGATATGTTGAGAGAGGCGCTCACGCAGTACAGAGGGCTCATGACGCTGGGGCAGCATCTTGGCGTGATCGATGTGATGAAGGAGGTGCTACCGTGGCATATCGCGGCGGTCATCAAGTGCAGAGATGCCTTCACATGTGTCTTGTGAAGGACCCCTCGTGAGTGTTTGGAGTTTAACTTCATGTGTATTTTCTTTTCTGTCTTTAGTTTGTCTTTCTTTGTACGAGATGAGGACGCCATGCATACTTCATGGCCATGAACATGCCACTACTCTTCTTGTATTGCTTATTTCTTCTTCTATCTCTTTTTATTCCCGCAAGCACTTGGACCACTTGTTTATATCATAAAGGCGGAACCAGAGTTCGGATCAGAACGAACGAAGCTGAGCTGAACATCATCAGTTGGAATCAGCAGACGTCGCATTGTTATCGAGTTTTGTTCTTTTTTTCCACAATTCATCTACATGCTTTGGCTTGGCTAGCAGTCTGGAGGACGAAAGCGGTGTATTTGGCGTTCGTGTCCGTTTATCACTCGATTATCATGTGCGATCAATGTTCACGGATGACGATGACCTATCTTGATCTTGCGGATAGCATGTTATTAATGTTATCTCCTTTCATTTCTATATATTTATCATGACTAGCGAATCTATGACCATTTCCAATTTCAATCAAACAACCTCTCTTTCATCTGATTATGCGTTTCTGTATATGATGATATATGCCTCAGCATTTACCCCAAGGATCTAGCGCGTGCAGTTCATCGGGTACGTGTATAGCGTGATGCATATGTCTAGTTAATTTATTCAGCTCTACATGGGTACACGTCGACGTGGGCATGCCGGCATGAGGAAGGTCCTAGCGGTGCTGTCAAAGGGCAGTGCATACGAGCGTGCAATGCTTCCGGTCGTGCGGTTCTGCCTATGCACGTATATATGGACGGCCTGTACGTGTATTTGCACTGTGCAGGCGTACAAATATACATGTGTATATGAAATATGCTATATCTGGGGGGAGGGGGGTACGCGTGACATGTACATATGCATCAGAAGTATAGCGATAGCTACAATTTCGAATCCATTGCCGGCTGGCCGGGTTCCTCGGGGAAGACGGATATACGCGGCCAACTTACAATGTGTCCAAGTGCATCTGTGCTGCCAAGTTGAGAAATACGTACAAATCTGATCATACGCACGTACGCGTGCAGACACGAATTAATTGATACGTGGATACGGAGCTATAGTAAAGGATCGATCCTGCTGGTGCCGGAGCCGCATGAGGGAAGGCTAATTCTGATCCTTGGCTTATCAGGCATCGATATTGATGGCCTTGGGCGTCCGTACGAGTACGATCGTGAAGCTCAGCGAGCGTGAACGACGATTAACCAATAGTCAGCTCCCAAGCCCGTGCATGAATGTAGGCAAGGACGGAAGGACGGAAACTGAAGGTGTCGTTTCACATGAACGAGTGCGTGCAGACTTGAGCCAAGCTGACTACAATCGCGTCAAATTCAAACGAATCAAATGGAAAGACGGCGAAGGGTGCAGAAACAATCGAAGGAATAGTCATGCATGTCTCTGGTCCTCCGGTCCAGGCCGGCGGTACGTGAGATCTCAAGATGCACGCACCCGATAGGCCAGACGAATATGCGTCTTCTGAGCTCTTTGTTGAGACTAATTTCTTTTTGTTCATGATATGAGGCCTGATTCGATTCAACTGGCGGTTCGAAGCTAAGACCATCCCTTCGTATCCTTCTTCCTCGACCTTGTCACAGCCTCACTCCGGGGTGCTCGGGGAGGTATACGGTATGGATGCATAGTGGGGGTGGACGGACTGTCGGATGGCAAGTCTGAGACAGACGGGACATGACAATCAGTTCCGGAATGTCAAGCTCATCAGATGATCGATGTTGTATGCATGCCGATATACATCCCTCAGCTGAGATTGTCCTGATCGGGACATACGATCGTCCGGGAGCCGGGCAGATGGAGTATCCAGCCTCCGAGAATTGGCTAGAAGTGCCTATGTGATATCAGTATCGATAATCAGGCATGCGCGCATATGATAAGTGGCAAGTGTGATATGAATTTGATATCACAAATAAAATTTATACGACGGGATCTGCTATAGTATACGGCACAGCTGACGCCGAGGTTTGCCACGGCAGCCAGCCGGAGAGGTAGCTCTAGTAGCTGGAAGCTAGGTGGCGCCTAGCACGAGCAGGTTTCAGGATCCATATGCATCGAGCAGGCGCCCAGACCAGGCGTAGACGTATAGTAATCTTTAATTTACGGAAGGCCGGATCGAATGCCCCTCCTATGTTATACATTCGGGGAGCGTGGTACACCGAGCTTATCGTTCACGGGCCTTGATGGAGGGATGGGGCTATCCTAGGTATCCATGTAGCTGTCAGATGCCGAATAATTGTTCGAGGCAGCCGGGGAAGGCTGAGAAGTAAACGAATAGAACGGGTGGATGAAGGACGTATAGACAGACGGACGCACAGCTGGATCGAGTAATGCAAACCCACGAAACACATCCATCGATTCCGCCCCCAACAGTTACTCCAATACAGTTCTAGGCCCCTTGAAGCATCGGAGAAAACAAATTTGCGGCATGCAGTAAGACGCCAGTCATGTCAAGCACAAATTCGCAGGCACAATTTCCGTCCGGTGATGTTGGCGGTGAAGGATCCAGTATAGCGTGCGTGAGATTTGTTGGATTTTGCGCGCCTGCTGCACCCAGATGTTGGAATCCGTCCCACTGCTAGCAAGCTGCTGGCACGCTGCTATAGCTAGCAAACGTCTGCCGGGGGCTTGCATGCAATGCATGACATCCGGGAAAACCTGCCTGCTCATCGCATCCATCCATCCACCCTGCCATCCATCCCACCATCCATTCATCCCATCCCAGCCATATCACAAATTCACGTACGTTACGTAAGTCACCTGCGCACCTGCTAGCTGAAAAATGGACTTTTCGTACGTGTACGTATCGTCCCATAGTTTCGTACGTGCATACCCTATCCGTACGAACAGAAACTATTGTCTGCGAGTGGGGCGCGTGGTCAGCCGGCCGGCCGACATGCACGCACACATCCGACGCAACCGTGACAGTCGGCACACACGTATCTTCGATATATATAACCAGCACAGCGGGATTTGTAACACTACAGTCCACGCAATCACGCTATTCATGGCAGCACCGGGCGGCACGTATTGTATGTGATTTACGGCGACGCGACGACCGCAACAAGTACCTGATAAGTACCACCTATTCTTGGCTGCCCCGGTGGCCACCGATAGGCGTAATATAATACCTGTATCAGGTTTCTCACGCCCAAAGGATTCATTCACGAGCCACACGAAATATATTGGACGGTATTCATATCTTCGGTGCGGCTGAGCCACGTACGGGTATCGTGAGATTCGGGTAGCGAGCTGCGCCGGGCGGCCATGCACAGGGCTCTGCACGGGAGTCGATCGTCGAGCCGAGGATACGATCGGATGAATAGACTTTCACTGTGACAATAGTTTGTTGGGGGAGAGGGGTCCGTGACAATCCATTCATAGAACAATATGATGCATGCGTACGCGGCGACGGCACAGACGGTTTGGCCGACTGCCTTCATGTCGATTTCGAGGCGGTGTCTCATGTTTGTTCCTTGCAGCCTTTGGGCGCGCGTCAAATTGTGTTGAATGTGTGGTCGCCTGTGCAACCAACAATTCCCTTTTTGCCAGTCGGCCAGACGGACAGCCACGACGGCTTGCGTTTCATCCAGGCCTTGTAAACTTGTTCGTTGGCGGAGACGCTGGCGAATTCGCGATGTGATTTGACCAACTGGGCTGCATGTTTGCCTGACCGATCTCAGGCAAAGAGCAAAATTTAGTAATGCTCCATGCTGTGCAGCGTACCGAGTATGGTAAGCAATATATTTTCGTATACCTTCGTAAGTGAAGAGCCGTAGTTAATTAACTTAGTAACGCTTGCTAGCGAAGGATCTGGTGTGTGATCTCACAGTGCTCGGAAAAGCGAGAACAAGGACGGACAGAAAGAGAAACAAACCGTGCACGAGAATAGCGCTCGCTGCGACGCATCCCTATTTTCCCTGCATCTGTATGCGGCTGTGATGATGTAATACAAGGCAGGCAGACCGCCATCGTCCGGCTCCCACCATCTTGGGTAAATTCACTGAACGAGAAAAGACATTTTCTAGCACTCGCGTGCACGCGTGCCCGATTTGATTTTGATTCACCTAGTATCTTTCTCTTTTTTTAGTTTTCCTTCCCGGCGCCCGCCAGCGCCCGTCCGCTCCGGGGCCGGTTAACTGATCGAGGCTTTCTTGCCCACACTTTTCCCGTTTGACAAATACTCAGGTTTCAAGGCGGGCAACGCCCTTGCAAGGCCCGCCCTTCACATCCAGCACGGGTCGCAAACATGGCCATTTCGTATCGTCTCGTGTCACGCCAGCCCCATTGGTGTGGTTGAAATTTTTTCTAATCGATTATATCATATCAGATCATATCGATATGCAGATATCACCTGCAGAATCCCATTCATGGGCCTGTCGCGAAAGAACCCAGTCCAGCTGAATAAATTGAGTTGGTATTTATCAGCAAGGCGGAAGCGGGGACGGTCCCGTTCCCAACATTCCATGAGCGCGGTTCACGATGTAAAATAAAAATGAGGCTCTTGAGGCTCTTGAGGACGCGCACGCCACCCGCCGCTCGGACGATTAGGCTGGAAATTCAACGGCTGGTCATACTAATTGGGATCAACATATTATAGCATGCCCTACTTCGAGCTTACCCGTGACTAGGCGTAAAGATAGATACTGCCAAGTAGCTAGCAGCTGCGTGTAGACAGACCGAGTAGCTTGCCAATGCGAGCGGGCGTACGTACGCACACGCGCACGACGCCCAGTTGAAAATATAGCACATCTGATAAGTCAGCTCGCTAGTAGGATTTGCCCCCTCCTTGAGACGTTAGGGATGCATGCAGACAGATGGCATTGCCCGTAGATCAGGAGGCCTAAGTCCGACGCGGCGTAAGCAGATTGTCCTCCAATGTCAAGTCGAGCCAATGCAATGTACGCGTCGAACAATCGAGGGAGAGAAAAAAAAATTTGTGGGGAAATCACTTACCAACTTCCATTAGTAAAACTCAATGAGACTTAAACCGGATCCTACAGACGGACCACCCGAGATGCAATGCAGCCCTTTCACTGCCCATTGACTCGATTTATGCACGATGCGGGTAGGGCCTCGAATCAGGATCCAACGCTCGAGACCTCTGGCTTCGTCCGTTGGGCTGATTCGACGAGACCCGGCAGATGTGGAGTGACATCAATGCAGACACCCATGCACGCCTTGTCCTGTGCGTGAGACGGACTGCAGCAGGGTACGTAGAATAGGAGCGAGCGACTTTTCGGATTCGACGATAGTCGAGGCGGTGGCTAGTGGCGCTGGGGTCTGTCTGTCATTATCCAACCAATCCGCGAGGTTGATCTGATCAGAGATAAAAAAATTTGCACTGAGGCTCAACGGCAGGCTCAGAGGCGGTGCTGTGTGTTCGCCAGGAAAAGCGACGAGGGTTGTCGATCTAAGCCGTATTTGACTGCCACCCACGAAAATGGACACGAGCACACGAGAAAGTGCACTGCCACCAACGTCCGGGCAGGTGGACAGCTCCCCGTAGCTCGGGGCCCAAAAGACGTGGGCATCTTTCCCGGGGAATAGATGGTCGGCAAGCTAAAGTAGGATTCCCGAGGTGATTTCCACAAACAGCCGACAGGGAGCTTCGATTCTCGCGACGGAGCTTGGAGCTGACGAATCGAGTCATCGACAGTGCGTGACCGACCTTTTCGTCGACTGTGGCATCAAAACGGACAAGCGTGGCATCAACCGACAATCCACGCCGAGTCCAGCCAGCCCGTGCGAGACAGACCAAAACGCCAATGTGGAAGTAACGTGCTGGTGGGCATCGCCATCGATCGATGAGCGATGGGCATCCGTCGACAGAAGGGAGGGCGGGTGGTAGACCATCTCGGCTGGTGTCGTCGCTGTAGAGAGCGTGGATATCCGTGAGATGACTCACGTCGACGCTTGTATTCTCGTCCTGCAGCCGCGTCACGGGAAACCCGCACGTCTCACTCAATCCGCTCGTTGTGCGACAAAAGCGCAGACCCCATCGACTGCCGATGGGACCCCACGGCGTGCACTTGGGTTTATCGATAGAAGGAGCTCTGGCCGATTGATACCTGTGGCCAGTCAGAATCAGTCAGTCACCAAGCTAACCAGCCAGTCACCAAGGCCATGAAGTCAGTTGGCAAGTCCAGCCAGGAAGAGCCAGACCGAGGCTTGAGGACTTTTCGGAACATCCCCCCAGCTGATTCATAGCCGCAAAACATGGGTCGAGAAGGGCTGTCGCAGGTACCGCTGAGTAGAAAACCTGGGTGTGCGGTTCTGTCCAGACATGCGCTCCCCCGCTGTTCGCACTGTTATCGATATGCGCAGGGTTCCCCTAACCGAGCGGACTAACCCACGACCTTTTAGGCTGGCCTTTTCATCAATTCAGCTGGGCAAGGGCATTGGAAGAATGACAATTTGGTAACTGTGACTCGACAAGAGTATTATCGGGAGGTAGAAGAAAGATAGGCTAGCTATATGATGCCGTCGCTATAGGCCGGCTTTCGGGATCTGGCGAACGGAACCCGTTTGGTGCCTTCCTTCCTTCCCCGCCTTTTCGTCCTTTCCAGCGCGAATTGCCGTCGCACTCGCACGGCGTAAGCTTAAGGTAGAAGGCTCATGCTCAGGAAAGAAGCCGATCATCAACGGTCCTACCGCTCGTTAATTGCAAGTGCTATGAATTTGCTCTGTGGAGTCGGTTGCGTCGACACTGGCGTACGCGGTGAATGCTAGTCGATTTAAGACCTCTGCATACATGCGCCGTGCGTCGCTACATACGCAAGCGTTCTGCAGAATCCTGAAAAAGGGCGACGACAGCAACTGGAGGCCTTCCCGTCGACGCTACCTAAGCAGACAGACAAGACCCTGCTCGGCCTTGTCGGTCTTCCCCTTCGCTCCACACCCAATTGCACGGCGAGCGCCCCTCGCGGGTTCCGCGTGTGTGGGTTAGGCTGGTGGGTCAATGTGACTGACAGCCAAGTGGGTGAGACGATAACGCCTCATAAGCTTGTTCATTGGGAAAACTCGTGAGACAAGCGACGGAAAGCTGAGGACAGATTGGCCCAACAAGCCTCGTCGAGGTCCAGTGGAATGTGGATGCTGCGTGATTCCCGTCAAGGTGCATTGCGTATGTGTCCCTTACTAGCGGGATTGGGGAACGGACACAAGTTCGCTAATGTGATCAATCATGAGTGCTCGCTGGGCGCGGTTTCCCGAGCGAGGCATGCGGGCGACGAATCGGAGGGACGGGCCAGCTTCCTTGATTTTGGAATTTCTCTCGTTCTGATTTGATGATGATGGGAGGGACTATCGTTTGTACCCCTCCGTTTGATTGTGGTTCCATGCATTGCGTCGGTCGGTGTCCAGAAGCATCGATGACTCGATCCTTCACGGTAAATGGAACCAAGCTGACAGTCCGTCGATGGGAATACAATGTTAGTATTGTCGACGACCCCATGTAAACCGTCTTTTTTCATTTTGCCGGCCTTCGATCAGGTTCGTCCGGGTATAGTGCCATCTGCCAGTTTTAGCGCGACAGAAGCACAGTCTGCAGGAGAGTCATCCGAGCGGATACTTTCGACCGACATGTACAGTACCTACATCTTACGCCGAGAGTCTACCGAGTCAAGTGGACATATCGATAAGGAGTCATCGCCGTCGCTGAAACCTCCATGCTCGACATCTCAAAGATAGGAGTGACAGAAAAAAGCGCTTGCTAGAATTCAGCGCAGTATTTTCCATGTGCAAGGCGCTCCAGTGTATTGCTGCCTGGACCGATTTGTAAACGGTGTCGCATTAATGAGGTCTGAACAATAAATAGCAGTAATATATTTCTTGCTGTGGCTCAGCTGCGCGTAATATTTGCAGTAGAGCCTCATGCTCCGGGGCAGCCACAGCGCCGCGGGGAGGGCACCGGGCACCGCCATCCGTCCGAACAAACAGGTTGAGAGGACAAGTAGGATTCGCCAGTGAGCGCGCTCGGTGGCTGCTGGAGCAGAGACTGCTTCATCTCGCGTCTTGCGAGGAGTACCTCGCATGTACCTCCGCCCCAAGTGCAGAACGTTTCTTGGACGGGCTTCTTTGGGAAAAGCAACTTTGGGTCGTCATCTGCCATGCTCTTTGCTTCCGTGATTGTGTGCTGCCTCGTTCTCTCGTCAACCGGTCTTCGAGAGGACGAGGACGAGGGCTGGTTTCGTTTCTTATTCCTGGTGGTCCTGGCGTGTCCGACCGAACAGAGCCAGAGGGAGGGCGTGTGACAGGGCTATCCCGCCCCCCGAGGGACGGTCGAGATGCAGCTTCCTGGCGTGCATGGGTCTTGGACATCGCCCGGTCAGAAATTGATTTCTGGAGCTGCGGGTCATTGGGCGTTCTCAAGGCACACCGTCCAGCTGGCGACGACGGGCACCTTTGCCTTGGGGGGGCCTGCTGCCTGCAATGAGGTCAGGCCAAGGGTCAAGGGCCGGGGTGGTGGATCCTTTTGGGCAGAGTACTCACACCCATCCAAGCATCATCCACCCACACCACCCCGGCTGACAGGCCGCCTGCGCCCGCCGAAAAGTCGAATGTCCGTTATTGTGCGTGCATGCAAGTTCATGTAGGTATGGCGCGGCCGCCAGAGCTAGAGCGACCGGCCGGTAGGGACGATCTGGCTGCGCCTGAGGAACCAGTCATTGAATCCTGGCTGCATGGCACACTCCGACGATATCGACATTGGGCTTAAATAACCGCTGTTCCCCCAGCTTCGTCGACAGCCCTCTTTTCTCTTCCTCCTGCAGACAGATCAGATCGATATCTCTCATCTCATCGCATCATCGCATCGACATTGCCAGATAGACGACAGTTGACCGTTGACATTCGACATCGCGACACCGACACTCGAGGTTGTTGAAGTTGTTGAAGTCAGAGAGAAGTCAGAGAGAGTGCATGCAGCAGTCTTCCTGGCCGGGCCCCAGCTTACGTAAGGCGCCCGCCGTCCACCACCACCAAAAAGATCACCGTCGCACCGTGTCGCTCCCAACACGCCTTGACACATCTCCAACACGCGCAACGCAGCCCGCCTTGCGCCCACCCGCCGCCATTCCGCAGCATATAAGAGGCGCCCGCCCCCTCGACACTTACCACTACAACAACTGCTACTGCTACCACTACACACCATCATCAACCACCATGGCTGGCTATCCGCGAGACATCCCCGCCTACCCGTCCGCCTACTACAACTACTCCCACGCCCCGATGTCTTCTTCGCCTCGCACGGCCATGACTCCGCGCTCCGCTCCTCCTGCACCTGGCTACGACAACCTCATCACGATGGTCCCGCAGCCCGTGATGTCCGAGTCCTACATGCATCATACCTTCCACGAGTTCTCCAGCCACGCATACACCTGCGACGTCTGCTACGACCCCCTCCGAGTTCACCTCGAGGGTCGCCAGCTCTGCTCCAAGGGCCACAAGCTCGCTCGCAAGGTCTCCAAGGCCCTCTACGAAGAGGCCAACGACAAGTACCGCCGCTCCAAGTCCACTCGCCGACGTGCCGATGGCTGGCAGCCAATCGAGGTCGACATCCCAAAGGGCTGCGAGGTCGTCCGAGCTCTCATCAACGCCATGGAACGGGGTCTCAACATCAACTCCCGTCCTGAGGGTCTTCCAACCACCCCGGCGACTCCAACAAACACCTACTTTGATGACTCGCTCTACGGCTACTACCAGCGCCGACCCGGCCCATCTTCCGACGAGGAGCTCTACTCTCGCTCCCGCTCTCGCCATCGCGACGAGCCGGACGCACACGGCCGATCTCGCTCCACCAAGCGCAGCTCTTCGGTTGGCAATGCCGGCCGCAAGCCAGTCGTCATCGGCATCCAGGAGCGCGAACGCCGCCCATACGGTGGCTCCCACTCCAGCAACGGCTCCGTCGACAGCGGCTACGACACCGCCCCGGGCTCTCCCGACCACTTCCGTCGCGGATCCCAGTACGCTCAGGACATGAAGCGCCGCAACGAGCGCCCAAAGTCCATCCTCAAGAAACCCATCTCCTTCGAGCGCGAACACCTCCTCGAGAAGGATCCGCAGACCCCGCGCTCCCCAACCAAGAGCACCAACCAGGAGAAATGCGTCTTCTTCAACATCTCCAATGAATACCTTGCTCCCGGCTTCGACTAAAGCGACTTGCCCCACAAGCTTTTCACAGCGAACAGTCTACATATGCATGCATCTACAGCCCTGCATTAGTAACGAATGGCCTGGCACACAGTCTTGTCGCCGCTCTACGGGAACAATACCGGTACGACAGCGCCCGCTTCTAGCTTACGAGTCTAAGCGCATAGACGGGATATCACCATTATTTGCCCACCGTATATATACAGAGCAACAGGTTGCTGTCCATCCGTCCGTCTTGAAGACATTAAACCAACGACAGCCTGACTGATCGGGTCGCGGTGAGCCCAGATGCCGACCTACAGCTTGCGGAACAGTGTTCCTGCAACCAGGTCCGCTCTTTCGGCGTTGACCCGCTTTTCCCCAAATTCACTCAGCCGCTTTTTGTAGCAAGCAAAGGCCCCTCCGTAAGCTGCACACCACCCTCGAGCAAGCGAATATTACGAAGGCATACTGCTATACTACACAAGTAAAAAAACCAAAAAATGCTGGCTGACAAAAAGTGACCCTGTCGGGGCACTTTCAGCGAAGAAGAAAAAAATGGGTGGGAGAGAACGCAAAGAAAGAAAGAAAAGTGTATGAGAAGTCTAGTTTCAGCTTGTTTTCTTCCTTTCATCCCATCCATTCGTTCACACATTCATTCCCACATTCTTTCATCAAAGCAAAACCGGGCGCCTTTTTGAGGCAGCGATCGGGCCCGCTTTGGAAAAATGGAATCTCACTTTCAGCTTTTCCTTTTTTCTTCTTCGTTTTTCTTTTCTTTTGCTTGTCTTTTCGACATTTTTCATGACGGAAGAAAAATTCAAAAAAAACAAAGAAAAATTTACTCCTATTGTGCTTACAGAGCTTTTTTTCACTTGCGACGAAACGATTTCATGGTTGGGGAGGGTCGAGTCGGCATATGATTCGTAATGGGAGGTAGCTGGCAGAGGTGATTGGATAGAGCTGGTGCAGATGATTTGCAAGCGGGATGGGGTGGTGCCTGCTTCCTTTTTTGCTTTCGATCCATTCAAATTGTATACTACAGACAGCTTGAAAATGCAAACTTGAGATTATACGCACATTACATCTCCAGATACTCCGTACATACATGATTACCTTCCCGTCGTACGTGCGCTTTGCATGCCTCTGCACTGTCAAACGAGAATGGTGTGCCATCCATCCATCTTTTTCCTCGATATTTTTGGGTGGTGGTGTCTGGTTCTGCTATCATAATACCTGACAAGTATTATCTGTCTGTCCGTCTTGCTGGCCGCCTGTTCTTTTTTGTTCCTCGCTTGTTCCCGTTCAGCTGGACAGAAAAATTCTGATCGAGATTTCTTTTTTGTTTCCCATGATCCCGGTAGACTGGGTTTCTTAGCTCGTTTTGCTTACAGTATCTGTACTCTCTGCCATACCTGCCCGGAATATAACTGAAGATACGTACCATACACGATACGTTACTCTACAAACGTTCACATGAAAGGAGAGAAACGTAAAGTGAAGCAAAGGCTCCCTCCAACGAAGTACCCTATACCTGCGAATTAGATCCAGGCAAACCCGCACCTTTCTACTCAGAAATCGCTTGATCGTTTTATGCCTCCCTGCGCTTTTTTCTCCACGTCCTTTTTTACTTTTTTTTCATTTTCTTCGGTCTTTCGACTCGTCGCATTGTTCGCCCACTTTGACAACTCGAGCCCGAGGTTATCACCTTACATCTGAGAAAGCAATCGAACCTCGTACAGTCTAGACTCCCTCGCGCTCGGCTGGCATTTCTCTCCGCCTCGTCGCGCCGGCAGTACATGCGCATACACAGCCGTCTGCCGGTCCTGCCTGTCCTGTCCGCATGTCCTTTCCTACGTGCCGTCGCTTTCAGATAACCCAGATAGCTAAGTAGCTTTGGTCCTTCCAGCGGAATTTGAAGAAACAGCCGAGTCGACTTTGGGCAGTCGGCCCAAAGTGGGATGGTGGGTCCGCAGCGACCGACAAAACCCATGTCCTCAGGCCGTCAGTAAGTGCTTTTTCAGCAGCAGGGTGTTCCCGTCCTTTCCACAGGCTCGCAGGGGAGAGCCAGTCCTTTGGTGAGTGGCATCATTTTTCCATGGGGCCGTCCCGTCTTTTTCGTCGCTGTGGATTGCCTGAACGCTGGAAGTCAAGTATGCCTTCTGAGCGTATGCGACTTGGGAAGTGATCGGAAAATGTGGATTCGAGCGGTGTTTTTCTGGGCTGTAGTTTTAATTAATATTAAACGACGCTATATCCATCCACCGTCCGCGCGGAAGAAAATGAATCGGAGAAACCGGCCGGTCCTGCGGGTCTTAACTGGCTGTCCTTTAACGTTTTGTTTCGATAGTTTGGAGTCTTTCCGTCTCATCTTTTTTTTTTCTCCCTTCTCCTTTGTTCGAGCTCGAGCGCTCCGTTGATGCTGTGCTCACCAACGATTGGTAAATTTACCCCATAATTATCCAGTACTTAGCAAAGCGAAACGTAAGGCTTATGTACCATGTACCCTGTTATATTCCTCACACGAGCTCGTCCGGTACCTTTTTCCTCCCATTTTTAAATTCCTCAAAAAGAGAATTTCAGATCTGTCTGTCGTCGTAAGCAGTAAGCCAATCTGAATTCGAAAGGGAATCTCGACGTTCCGTCTAGCTAGTTTTTGCGCTCGGATATGTAGGAACCTGCCCTACCTGCCCGCCCGCCAGAAAAGATATGGTGTGTCTGCGACTCCGACCGCTGCCATAGCCATACAGAGAGCTGGATTCCATTTTTCGAACAAGGGCGAAGCCTGTGCTTGCATTGCATGACATTACATTGCATTAAAGATAATTGTGGGTCCCCCTCACATACTACTTTGGCAACCAAGTAAAGTAGAAGTAAGCTTCGGGCTAGCTAGCTCTGGCCGACTAGCAGTGTACAGAAGCTCTCGGAATCAGGTAGATGGATAGATGCTAGCTTGCTCGGTTTGGCTGTCGATGGTTTCGAGGTATCTGTACATTTCAGCCAATCGCCTGCCGTTCTGAGGTCGTCTGACCCCGAAGTGGATCTCGACTGGCTGTAGTTGCGAGGCTTTTTTGGTTCTCGTCCCCAACTTGCCGACCTTCCCTCGAAGCTTTGCTTTTGCTTTTCTTGATTTTCTGGTACCGTTTATATGTCAGGTCGGGATTCTTGCGATTTTCCAGTGTGCACTTATTTGCAAGATCGGGCGGTCTGATTGGAAGGCAGCACGTTGACAGGTTCGATCGGTTTCCGCGCGGGCTGGTCAATTTCGCGCATACGATATTCACGGTATACGGTGCTGTGATTAAGCTATGTTGTACCTGACGTCAAGCTGCCGACGGCGTGTGCGGGATATCGTATCGATTGAACGACTACAATGAATTGAAAATTTTTCAACTAATTGAAAGACTGGTCATGTTGATTGATCATATGGGTACGGGCGCGAGCGGCGGTGGCCACGACCAATGGTACAAATACGTCTACTTACATACTATAGTGCTAGTGTAACCGTAAACTGTTTCCCGTTTCGACAACCGTGCGGTACTATCGTTAAGCCTTTTTCTTGCAAATATCTTAATTTGCCTTGTTAAAGAGGGACAAAAAAAACCACAGCACGCAACATACACGTTACCGATCATTGCGCGTGCGCAAGTAAGTTGCGCACGCTACGACCATGCTTCTCACAACCTTGGGAATCCTTTCCCCAGAAACCAAGCATGATACTTACACCTGAGTAAGTGATACAATCGATTGCATATTGCCTGCCTGCCTTTGCCCGACCTTGAATCCCTTACGTTACGCCCATTACCTACATCTCAATTAATCCAAGCGATCATGCAACGGAAACTGAACCACTCTACTAGACAGCCCCGCATGCACCGGCATCCATCCCGCGCATAGCATATCCCTGTCTCGGGGAAGCAATCCTGATCCTGATCGCCTGGATCCGCTCACCGCATATATACTGACGGTCCATTCTCGTTATCGATCAGTGACGAAAATATGTCGGCTGCTCATTCCCAGTTGGCCACGGTCCCTCCGTGTGGATATGGGAACAAACAGCACTGCATATTTTTCGTCCAGCTGGAAGTGTGATGTACGTTCTTTTGCTGTGCATGCAGTGGTACCAATGAGGTAGCCGTTACGTAGTTTGCCAGTCGGACGGCGTCAGCGAGACATACATGTACATACATGAATCCATTGCGTGATGCCTTGGGATTCGTGAGGATGGCATGCTTGGGGCGAAGGTTGTAGTAGCTACTAGTTAGCCGCTGGGTGAACGCCATCGTATTGCATTGGGCGAGCTCATGTGACGGCGCCGGATAGGCGGTACAGCCGGCCGCTTCCTGCAGCGTGTGATTGCGTTCGCCTGGACTCGACCTGATTGATCACCTTCGATTCGAGTCGATTCGATCCCACTCTATCGATTGGCTTGACTTGACTGGATTCGAGTTTGAGTTGAAATTTGAACGGGATTGACTTTAAGGCTAATGTAATGCCATCAAGCTGTGGCTGACCGAAACCCGTCGCAAATCCACGGACCTCAACCTCGAACCGGCACATTGCATCCAGGCATCGGCCGCAGCACATTAATATAAATGTAAACCACGGTGTGCAAACACACTTACATACATGTCTTGCCTTGCATCGCATGTATGTATTACCTCGCACATACGAGCAAACATTACCAAGTAAGTAAGTAATATCGCTATCAATAATCATCATAATGATGTCCGAATATCCCGGGTACTTCCTAGTATACCACTATATTCCTGTACGGCCACACTACCGTATTAATTACCCATTGCGAACCTAATTGAACTTATCCCCGAGATACATTGCGGTGTCGACATGGTACTTACGGGATACTTTGTAAAGTTTCTCGGTAATCAATTAATCAGTTTCAATTGGGTGCACCTGCTGGAATCGGAGTGCATGTCTCGCTGATAGTGTCTTGATATCGCCTAGTATGTAGCGGGCGTGGGGCGCTCTGGCATCTGCCAGGGCCGTCCGGTCTTGGGACAGGTGCTAGCCCAGGGCCAAGCCCAGGGCCTAGGGCGCAGGGTGCTGGGTCAGTGTCGGGAGCTAGATACTTAGCTGGTGATTATCATGACCGTAAGTATGGCTGGGGAATTAGCTTCACTAGGACTCTAAAATCCCTAGCTACATTCCAAGCTATGGAGCTCTCTGCATACAATAGTGTGGCTGGATTCTCAATTCGGTCCATGGAGTTCAATCTTGAGGGCACTAGTAACACACGTGAACACGCGCATGTGCATGCGCGCTTACCACGAAATATAACGTCATTGCGGGATTCTACATCATGACATCAGGCAATAGCAGCCTGATACTATCGACTGGAGTAAGCTTCTTTCCATGACTCACTCAAGGACTCAATGGCCACATTTCCTAAATTATCCGTGGAAATAAATGGCCTTGTGATGATACATGTCTCAATGACCAGCATTCCTGATGTTTTATAATATTTCGGTGGATCTATTAAATTTACCATTGGGCTTCTTATAAAATTCCGGTTATAATCTCATAGCGGCTCGAACAGATATTCAGAAATTATGAAAGGTTGTTGCACGTGTGGGTCAAATTTTCTCCCCTGTAGCATTCCCTCAGCTGGATCTGCGTACATTATCAATTTATTTCTTCCATGTCTTGGAGTCTTATTGCTAGAGGTGAATATCTCGATGGGGTTATTTTTGCCTAGCTTGTGCCGTGCCGGGTGACTTGATTCTCAGCTCGGTGTATTTACTGATGTACCAATGCATGCGTATTTCTATTACAGCTAGCATAGAAAAAAGAGGCTAATTTACCTGCGAATTAAATTTCAATGATGGAAAGGAAAAATGTGAATGCGGCAGAAAAGGCAACAGAAAGGCCTTGAGAACCTTCGACTGCTATTCTAGGTCCATCCGGCTCGAGGTGGGATTCTCATATTAGTTGCTTCATCGAGCCCTTAACAACAAGATGCAACACATTAGATCGTTAAAACGATATTATTACAAAACTCAACAGCGGAGATTCAGTATTTTAGTACTATCGTATATCTCGATATTTCCGATAAAATTGATCTAAACATTGAAACTGAAACTTCGACGGTACCCTATGGGTGCGGCTTCGGGGCTATGGTGGCAGCGGGTAGATCTGAGTGCTTCTTCCAGCTCAACGAAACCTGATTCTGAATTCGATGTGCGAAGCGGGTATGTCGTCTGATACGGGCTGATTCCGGCCAGCCAAACGGGTTTGAATAAATTTCAGGTAATCATTCAGGCCCGTATTGCGGACGTAATAGGTGCGGCTCAATCCAGAGATTAGGGCGTGAGTGGAGGCTGCCGGGTCGGGTTCACGAGTCTGTCTGAGCTCAAACGAGGCCTTAGTCCCCTCTCCGGTAGTTTGCTCGAATTTCGATGTGGACGACGATGTGGCAGTTGCTCTGCTGGTGTCAAGTGTTTCGCATTATCACATCCACCCCTTCTCAGATCGTTCTGCGCGAGTAGACTGCAACCCCCGTTCTTTATATTCTTGGCCTTGCTGGTGGTTTAGCTGGCAGTCGAAGAATCCAAAACGAGGATCCTCTTCGGCCTAACAGCGGCTCTGAACCATGGGAGGTCTCGAAGAGCATCTGGAATTATTGGGGCGTAATCGCTTTTAGTAATCACGTAAACTGACAAGTCCATCTCGCGGCCTTCTGTATGGACACCATCTCTACCGACCCGTAGTAAGATATCAGCAAACTCGGCCATTAAAAGTAGAAGCGTATTCGCTGATAGACTTACGCTTCTATCTGATCAATAGCCTCCCACATCGCATGATTCAAGATTCCGCTGAGGGTGGAGCCGGGAAGTTTATCCTTCCAAACTTGCGAGAATTGAGGGAACCGTGCTGTGGTCTCTATTTCTTTCTGGAGAGCGTCGATGGAGCCGAGTTCTTTCAATCGAGATAGCATGATACCTAGCTCATTAGTGTGTAAGACTTCCATATACCTGGCTTCGAAGCTGTCTTCGAGGTTTTTGCGTAGATGATAATCCCGGCATGCGGCTTCTTGCATTTCCACACGCTTTTGCCGGTAGATTAGTTTACGGGTGCGCCTGGTTGCAGCGGCCGAGGTTGTCGTCTCTTTCGTCAGCGGAGTTGTCCCTGGACCTTCCGGAAGCGTCGTCGTGGACTTGGGAACATCTTCGCCCATAGCGCGCAAGGCCGTATTCTGGTGTTCCGTAGCAGTGCCGTCAGTGACGTTCGCGCCTTTGCGAGCTTTTAGCTTCGGTAATTTCGCCGTGGTGACTGTGCTACGGTCGGTAACGGCGGTGGGTGATGGCAGCTCGGCTGGGGGCGGGCTACAGCTGCTGGTACAGCGCCTCGAGAATATACACATGAAGATACACATGGTTGTTGCTTAAGATAGATAAAATTTCCTACAGCAAGCAGCACACAAATAATGGTAGTGCTGGGTTATAAACCCTCCAATATGTTCGCAAACCCGCGTGCCAGCTAACGGGGCGAACATTTGCCACGAATCAGCCACAAAAAATCACCTCAATAACAAATATTGAAATTTAGTCTTGAATTAGCTTTGATATCGATATCTTAGTGCTTCTCCTGTATCAACTTAACATCGACCATTAGTTCTCGCGATTCGTGGCTAGAGCAGGTGCGGATAATAGACTAGGCTGCTGAATGAGTAGATCACCGACTGGGCCCGGGTGCCGAAAGCCGTGAGTAGGGTTGTCACACTTATTCATATGACATCTACATATGGTTCGGCTGAGAGTCACGTAATATTTCCGAAGCAGCGAATCCATGAACTCAGTTTAATTCGAGCCCCTTTTTTGCATGAACCTTGTCTTGTGGCACGGCTGTTCATAGATGTCGATATATATCCCCTAGGCCTCGATCTCTTTTGGCTGACGTGTAAAATTGACTCAACTTGATATGGTATTACCTCATATCCAAGTAAACACATCATTCGCCTCTTAAGGGTCTGGAATTGTACGAAGAGGTGAGTCTAGTCCTGCGAGGCGCATTGTGGTTGCCACTCAACTTTGTCAGTTCCTGCCAAACAGGAAACCCTCCAAGTGCTTCTTCAGTCACTTGTGATAATAAGAACCTCCTTACAAGGACATTCTGATCAACATATTTCTAGCTGTAAATTTCCAGCTCTACTCTCCGGCTCTCAGTTAATTGGAACAGGGCCATGCAAATGACAGTGTTCTGCCATGTCTTGTTATTTGCCACGAAAATTATCTATCCAAGACAAGACCCAGCTCTTCTCGTTCTGCAGCTGATGCTCGCGAAGAAATAACTATATGTGTTGCGCGTGGCATTTTGATTTATCTACCATTTGCAGTCCCTCGAGACGTCGAGACGAGTCGTGACATTCTTTTATTATCATCGGCATTTATATTTGTATTGTATAGTTACTTGTTTGCTTCTGATAGTTTCATATCAAGCAAGTAAGTAGTAACAAAGACGAAAACAAGAATCTTTCAATGTGGCAGGGCGCTCGGGAATTACCGTTTTGTGTAATCCCTGCCATGCCGTGCCTCGAAGCTACACAGACCTGCATTGGTAGCTATATAGTTCTTTCCACCTGATGGATCAATTAATGCTTAGCGATAAAAACTGGCTCAGTCCCGAACTAGTAGTCCTGCATGACTTGTTTAGCTTTTGGCAAAACCCAGAGTCGCGGTGGGATAAGACATCGAGGTACCTAGACCGAAGTATGACTCCGGGGGTAACACAGGAATACTAATTCAAACACGACATGGTCGTATCTACGTATCCATATCGAAAGAGGAAGCTACTGGGCCCAAGATCCGATATTTTAGTTTGACTTGTTCGGGTGCTTATAGCCTCCTGAGAACACGTAGCTAGCTTCACTGGACTCGAGACTTTAGCCTAGCACCCGTCGCTTTACGTGATCGTTATACATTATATCGATTAATTAATGAATTTAACATCTAAATAGCAATATATATCATAATTTCATGCTATCGACTTGCGACTTCGCTGGCAGCCGTCTTGTTTCAAAACTCTGTGATAATCAATTACTATCGTATTAGAATAGAGGTCCGTAACAAAGATTGCGGATGGTTATCTCTAAAGTAAACCGGCATGACAAATTGGTCCCTCGACCCGAATTCACTCGGGGTGTGAAATGGCTCAAGTAAATACGGAATTATATATGCGTATGTACGTTATAGATAAAAAGTCCCGCTCTTTCAAGGAAACGTATGGGTATTAGCGTCGTTGTTTGGGCTCCGATATCTCAAAATAAGTTGATGGTTGATCGCCGATTTCTGGTTCCAAATCGATTTGGAGTCAAAAATCGGCGATCGATTTGGAACCAGAAATCGGCGATCGATTTGGAACCAGGAATCGGCGATCAACCATCAACTTATTTTGAGATATCGGAGCAATTGCCCAACGAACAAAGCTTGACTAGTTAAGCCCCCTACACTCTTCACACGACTCGGCACAAAAGTCCAATTCCGTTATATACCTGAACATTTTTTAAGTAGATATGATTCGCTTGCATTCGGGGGATCAGGCGACCGACAGAAGGATTGAACGCCACTTATGTAACCTATTAGCTACTTCAGCTAAAGAATCAAGCACTCTAGTTAGGCTAAAATCTTTGCGTTTCCTATATAGCATTAAAGTGCGCCTTCTTCTGCGCTAACAATCAAGTTTCCGTTAAACGTTCAGTGCTTTTGATTATACACGTACTAGCAATCTGAGTCCATGATCACAATCGGCATACCAATGACTATGTCGTCCGGCCGGAGCTATAGGAATGGGTAAGCTGAGACACCTGATATTGGATGATATGTCGGAATAGAGTAATCGTACTTTCTATGGCGAATACGCGGGTATTATTGTAGCTATTTCACTTTTTGGACAATCAGTAGGTTGTCTTTCCTTGGATGCAACCTTTATAGTAAGTTGCAGGGAGAATTAGTCTATAAATAATCCTCTCATCCTCCATGTATCAATTACATCTCATCCCCATCACACTTCTCTACCTACCGCTCGATTCTACGAGATTAACCTCCTCATCAATTGCAAGATTCATCTGGTCACTAAAGACTAATATCATTACTCATTCCTCATAAATCAGCGTATCCAAAATCAGGGATAATGCAGATTTTCAAAGAGATAATCATCTTCTCAGTAAGTAATATAAGTCCATTTAATCTAGCTACTGTTTCGTATTAATAATGTCAATCATATCTGCACAGCCAGTGATGCTTCTTTTATCTATCTTTGCATCAGGACACGCTATTCCTACCGAACATAATGAGCTTATAGCTCGTAAAGCGTGTACCACAAATGCCCAGTGTACACCTCTTTTTTGTAGGAACGGCGTATGCGGACCTTAGGTCTTAAGATACTCTACTTGAGGATTGGAGGATGTCTGTCTATTGGGATCATATAGCTCAAAAAAAGGTGCTATACTCGTATCATTTAATGGCATCGATTCTGCCGGGAGAAGATTTATTAAAGCAATAGTTTCGGACATGGAGTATATATAACATTATATAAATCCTAAAAATATTGCTTAAAGTTTCTTTCACAAAGTTTGTTCACAAGGCCAATTCGCAAATTCAAAAAGAAAAACAAGAGATGAAGGAGATCTTGTAATATTATTGATCAATTCACAAGTATTTGTCCCTTTTCTATTGCAAATGGTTCTGATACAAATATGAAAAACAACTTTGCAGATTTAAACATAGTAAGAAGTATGAGCAAAGCATATGGTCTCCCCCTGTAGTGAAGATGAAGTAAGCTTGTTTAGCGGAAACCGCAGGATTATCTGCACAGAAAAGTAGAAACGAGAAAAGTGTTACGGTGTAGATCTCTAGCATCTATTGTAGATTGCGTAGTGTCCTATTGATTGCATTGCAGAACGCCATGTGACATCAGTAATATGCAGTCTGCACATCACGAGCTGCTTGCATTCCATGACCTGGATTGCTATACATCTAACAAAAAGCAACCAAAATGCAAGGTAGCGGGATTTCTGGAACATAGCAATCGACTATATACGGAGGAAAGGAATTGCGGAAGATAGTCATTCTATTACAGAACTCTATACCTGGTGAAAAAAAGGGCTGATTGTAAGAGTGTGATATAGATAAGATGAAGATGGATTCTAAGTGGTGGGGTGCTCTGGAGGAGCTAGCTAAGTATGTATATATAGCTTATTGTTAAGGGTTGTTATCTTTTGGAGCTGTTTAGTAGAAAAAGGTAGGGTAAGGATTTTTATTTATGTTATGGATATTGCACTTCAAGGCCTTAGGCCTGGGTTATCTATATTAGAATCTCTCTCTCTTTTATGAGAAAGGTTATATAAGTACTTACTTACTTACGTATCTACAAGCCTCCGTAGTCTACGGCCAACCGCCGTTAGGGCGTAGACTAGCATCTGCAATCTATCTGAAAACGTAGAACACGCCCGGAAAGCAATCAATATGCATTTTCCAACACGCCGACAGCTACTCTCACACCCTGCGTCGATTCGAGTGCCAATGGCACAAGCCAGCCCCGGAAGATCGCTGCACCGGCAGGTACATGTACTGACTCCACCGCAGCTAGAATCCACCAGCCGGCTCGAACTTGCAGGTCGGACGGCCGACGAACCAGGGATCCACCCGGAAACCGAATCACAAGGGAGCATCGGCAAGGCATGCACATGTTCAACATGTGCTAAGTATTAGTGTTCTACATGCAGCTAACTACGCAATATATTAGCCCTTTTGTGCAGCGTTGTGGACGTCGCGAGTCGTTCTGTCTGCCTGTCGGACAGGGTTCCCAGCCGATTATCCTGCTTCTAGTAGTTCGAGAAAAGTCCTGGGGCACGAGTAGCCGGGACCAGGCTCGTAGCTTAATCTACCATGGCCAGTCGACTGTCCCTTAACTAAAGGCTTAGCTTATAAATTACATGCAGATGTATAATCGCGGCACTATAGCGTGGGCCGGCGACGCCGCATGGTCGTAAAGTAGTATGCGGGTAGGTAAGTACTTTACTTGGGGAACGGATAACGGACTTACTTACTCGAGTAAGTCGAGTAAGTTCTCTCAGTCTTCTGCAGTTCTGCCGTGCCGGCTAAGTCTGGAGATACCTAGGTCTGGTTATAGGCTGCCGGCTGCAGGGTACTACATACCAGAGTCGGCAAGACCTGAGGTTATACTAGGAAGGTGCTTGACTGCTCGCGACGGCTGCGCCCGAGGGCCGTATCCCCCGCCACCGAGGGCTTCAATGTAACCCGGCGGATACGCCCCGAACTCCAGCCGCCGATACCTGCCCGCGACATCTTGGGGAAGTTGAACACCGTGATGGATATCGCGCGTTGTCCACGTTCCCGGGGTTGTGCGTACGGTGAAGCGTGTCGCACCGCCACAGTACATTCACGGGAATTTTAGCCGCGCGCCACACGACAAACGTTTCCTTCAATCAACATCCACGCTAGCGGTTGAACGAACGAACGACACTCGTCCACCTGCATCCACCCCACCGCGACAATGGCGAAGAAAGGTACGTGTACCCCTTGACGCGCACCTCGATACCCATCGGAATCATTCGAAACAATGGACATACCCACTGACCGATCCTCCCGCTAGCCAAATCCCGAACCGTCGTCGTCCGCCTCCTCTCGATGGCGCTGACGGGCTTCTTCAAGACCCGGATACGGCCCAGGACCCACCGCCCACTAAGCATGCTGAGTTACGATCCAATTGGTATGCACCTCCGGCATTTCTTGTTGCCTCCGATACAGAACTTGAGGCGACGGAGGTTGAGATGAATGCGAACCAGCTGACGTAGATTGGAACTGTAGTCAAGAAACGGGTTCTCTTCCTCGAACAGAAGCGGAAGAAGGGACACTGATCGTCATATCTCTCTCCATCACTACTTGAATTCCTGGCACCCGCCTTCGCCATACTTCCCCTTGCTTCCGATCATCTGGACCTTCCTCCGAAACGGGAAACATTCATCACCTGCGTTCATCTACCGCCTTACGCCTGCGTGTTTAGTTGCAGCGCGTTGTATATATTATAATAGAGTGTACAGATACTGCAAGGCTATGAGATAGAAAGGCGGGTTTCTTCAGGCTTTATATCTGCATTTCGTCTAGGTACAAAGTCACTTGGTATAAACTGCATTACAAGACGCCGGGGAAACATAAACAGTTCCAATTCGAACCGTCTTTCAAAAGAGACATCTCAGGGCAACGTATCATACTGTAATAAACCATGAGAGCAAGAATTTTTGCAAAGAACAAAAAACCTCCAAATAAACACTGTTTCTAGGAACGTGATACTAACTAAAATGAGTCTCCGTCACTTCACTTCTTAGATTTCTTTGACTTTCGATTTGCCTGAGAGCCGGTAGTGGTACCCGCATAACCAATCTTTCGCTTTGCTCTGGTGGTTTCCTCCGTCTTGTCTTTCTTAAGCTTTGGCTCGTTCGTAGCAGTGATATCTTGTCCTGAAATCCGATTAGAACTATACTGCCGTTTCTTTGATTCCCGATCCGCCGTTTCTAGGTCCAAATTCGACCGCTGTCGATGTTTCGCTGCGTTGTACTGTAGCGAAGCTTGAGGTGATGAACCATCTGGCAGCTCCCACGGTCCGTTCTGCTGTAAATATAGAGTTAGCGTTTCCACATGCTGGCGGCAACATCTTTGACGGAGACTCAACCATAACCTACCGAAGCTTGGCCAGCGGTCTGAGCTGTATCTTGAACGACCCCTTTTCTCTGTGGAGCTGCCGTCTCTTTCTCTTGCGTGGCGGGAATCAAATCTGACATTGCCTCTTGGTTTGAAATTCTCACTGCACGAGTAACTTGCGGAGAACCTCCTGGGCGGTCTTGTGTCGCGGGAACCACACTGAAGTCTAGATTTTCAACGACGGGACACTTTTCTTGACTTTCTAGAACCAGACTATCGACATTATGTAGATTGGTTCTTGTCAACCTTTCCTGACTGTTAGTCGAGTGAACGAGAATGATTGACGTGTCGACCCTGTCATTGCCAGCCGCAGGTTTTGCCATAGGAGTTTCACTAGGACGAGATCGTGTTGCTTTGGCTTCCTGCAGCTGAGTAGCCGTATTGCTCAAACCTGCGGAATCATCTGCGTGTGATTTGTCATTCCCCCGTTGGCCGTTCAACCGCTCAAGTGCATCGTTCAGTGCAATGGCTTCTTGCCGCAGCTGTTGCATTTTGTCCCCCAACGTCGATATTTCGATATCTTTCCTGGAGATCACGCCTTTTGCAAGATCGAGCTGCTTTTCTAGATCGCCAATTGCCCCATCCTTTCTGCGGCCGGCATGCTGCAACATTTCCGCCTCTGATTTGACGTCCTCAAGCGACTGTTCCAAGACCTTGAATTTTTTGAGCTGCTCCTCGAATGATCTTTGTAGGCCTTCGCGGATTTGCTTCGATTCATCCAAGGTATTTTTATGAACTCTGATCTCCTCCGTCAGAACTTCGACATTGTGACTGGAAGCGAACAAATCTCCCCGAAGTCCTTTCAAAATCCGGGTTCGGTCCTCCAGCTCGACTTCTAGAGAGGATATCTGAGCACGTTGTATCTGGATGTTTGCTGCTTGTGATTGAATTTGGTCTGATTTTAGCTGAAGCTCTGCCCTGACAGCAATCAGCTCAGCGTCTTGTCTGCTCTGCTTCATAGATGTCTAGCAAATGCGTTATGTCAGTTCCGCTACAATTTTTATTTGAAGTTGAATGCTGGTGGACTTACATCTGCCCATCCCGATGCTGCGGCAGAAAGCTGCTCGTCCTACATATTCAATCAGCCTTAAGAAGGCATCATTATGTTGGTGCTTTGTCTATCGCTCTTACCTTCGTTACCAACTGCTCCTCAAGATTTTCAACAGACCGTGTGATCCCTTCTCTTCGCTGAATTTCCTCACTAAGAGAGTCTCGAAGTGAAACCTCGACAAGCTTTGCTTGCTGTATTTGCCGTTGAAGTTCCGCAATATCGAGAAGCTTCCCCTTGCCGTCTTGCTCTTTAGATTTCAGCTGTTCTCAAATCAGCACAGATACACCGATTGTAATGAATTCTTGCTATAAATACCATATCAACCTCTCTGCGGTACTTTTCGGAGGACTCTTTAAGGGATTTCTAAGTATCTGATGTTAGCACAAGCTAATTTTCTAGGTGTATATAGAAACCAGGGAATCTTACTCTCTCACTCTCGGCCTCTTGTCTCTCGGTGTCGAGTTTGCTTTGCAACGTGTTTACTGTGGACTCGAGGAGAGAAACCCGCACCACAAACTCTCGTCGATTGCTCTCAGCGAGTTCGTAGTTATGAGTGACGTCCGCCAATCTGGAATTATGGTCAGTCGTACGAACTAGTATGGAGCAACTGTGCTGAAAGCGTACTTTGACTGCATGGTCGCCATTTCTTGGCCTTTTGTCTCGACCAGGCAAGCGTTTAATTCTCTTTGTTTTTCGATCTCCGAGACCAAACTGGCCTTATCGCGCTCGAGTCTGTGGATAATGGAGATTTGTTCCTTGACTTGAGCAACCTGAATTCCAATCTGTTGAGTAAGAGATTCTTTAAGAGCATGCCACTTTTTGAACTTTTCGGAGTAGGCCTGAGAGACTTCTTCTTGCTCTCGACAGAGCTTCGAAAGATCATCTTTGACACTAGGATATGTTAATTCAACCTTGATAGCTCTATTTGAAGCCAAGATTCGTAACTTACTCAGCCCAATTCGACCCCGTCGTTGTCAGGACAGAATGCAGAGCTTTGAAGAGCGGCGAATCAGAGTCTTCACAATCGAACTCTAACCTTTCGAGAAGCTTTCGTGACCTGTATGACATTAGCGGATGTTTAGAAAGTGCTCAGAACCCAGCTCCTTACTCGGCGAAGTTCTCGTCCTGAGATGACAGTAGCTGCTCGTAGGCTTTCACACTAGCCACAATTTTCTCACTCATGTCGCTATGATTGTTGCCGACAGCCTGTCTCAAATTCTCGAGTTCGGACGCCATTTCCTTGAGGGCACCTTCCAGAGAAGCCACGATGTTCCTCTCCTGTTCCAGTTGCTTCTGGACATCCTCCAAGTTTCTGCTCAAGATATTGTTGAGCATTGTCACTACGAAGATATAGAGGTTAGCATTCTCTCTAAGACTCAACAAATTCACTGGACCAATAATACCTTCGTCAACTTTCGCACAATCTTCTCGGAGGTCTTGATAGCCAGCACGCTGGTCTTGAAGCGCCGTGTGGTACTCCTGCAGTTGCGCCATGACATTCTGTACCTCAGCGTCTCGCTCTCGAACGCGAGTGCGCAGGTGAGCTCTCTCCTCAAAGATGTCTGAACACTCGTTCAGGATTCTCCTATGTTCGTCTCTGAGCTCCGACATCTCTTCCTTAGTTGCGTTGTTGATTGATTTCAAACGTTTGATGAAATCGTCGCTCTGCTCTTGCTTGATGGCAGCTCGGGACAGTCTGTGCTCGGTCTCAATCTGATTCCGCTGTAGTTCGTCATGTGCCGTATGTACTTGAAACCGAAGACGATCAATCTCATCTTTCATCGCTAGTTGCTTGTCCCTACCGTCGTTCAAGGAGTCTTGAAATCTCTTGCACCTATCTCGCAAGGAGCTCAACTCTTGCTCTTTTTCAAAGATAGACCCGAGTTTTTCGTCAATGTCAAGAACGACTGACTGCATCTTTGCGAGCTCGTCCTCCATAACTTGGGCACGCCGGAACTTGTCGTTGAGAATTCCCTGGACAATGTCTATATCGTTCGTGGTCGGTGTTCCAGGAGGGACCCACGGAGAGGCTGTGGGAAGTCGCCCTCGGGTGGTATTGCGTGCAAATTCGCGAGCTGATTGCAAGGGCCGGTGGAGGTTTTTACTCATTGGGCGTGGGTAATCCTCAAAGTCTCGTTCTTGTCTGGCTTCCTTAAGGTGCCCGGCTTGAAACAACTGTTCGCGGTAACGATCATCGTGTATCTCGTCGTCGACGTCGTCTTCAGTGAGGGAACGCCGATGCATTCCAGGATGCAGGAATTGAGGTTCACTTTGTCGATGGGTGCTCAGTCTCGGAACAGGACTTGATAGTCTGGCAATCTCAACGTGACCGAAGTTGTCAGTCTCAGAGGTATCCGCCTGAGCCCCGCGAGCTGATGTAGTTGAGGTATTTGGGTCTCCCGGTACTGAATGAAAGCTTGAAGACGTTTGTGGAATTCTTGCAGGTGGGAGTCGATGCTGCTGTTTCTTGACTCTATGAGATGATTTTTGGAAGCTGCTGCCATCATCATCAGGGATGACAATGATATCAGGCTCATGGAAGTTGATAACCCGAACGAAATCAGGATCTTCTTCTTCTTTAATAGTGACTTCAGATGTGATCTGAGGCACGGCTGGTTGTTGATCGCCATCGAATTGATGTACAACAGGCTCTGTATCCTCCTGGGGAATACTGTAGCCAAGATGATTAGCATTCATTGACATATTGTCAGAGTGTAGAAAGACTTACATTTCTTCGAGTATATCATTTCGACTTGGTGGTGAGTCTGTTGCATTCTCAGTTCTTGGCAACTCAAAAGTGGAGACTATCAAGCATTTCGTTGGCCGTGTCAGCATAAACATGCAATCGAAGGAGTGAATAAGGTACTCGACTCACGTCTGTCGTAGGTCGTGATGTGGCTTTGCTGTGGTTGTAGTGGCAGCGGCTGCCTCAAACTTCTTTTCGTGATAGGCGTTGGCTTAGGAAAGTGAAACGTTGGTGCACGTCGGTCAGTGACTTGGCCTTGGTTCTGGAAACCTGTCTGTAGAAGCCCGCTTGATGATGCTGGGCGAGACCTGGGAGGGGCAAAGGAGAACGGCTGCAAGGCCTTCTCAGGCTTGACATTTGGGCCATTGTTAGGTAGTACCGTCCTAGGAACGTCCACATAAGAAGTTGAATCTGTCCTAGGAACAGAGGAGCTGTTGCCGGAGCCGCTTGCTGATATCGTGTTCTTCTCCATTTGGTCGAGTTGATAGCTTGACAATGCTGTAAATGCGTTTTTAGAGATAGTGCTGATAATAAGATGATGATTGATGATGAGAAGCGATGTGCTGGTAGCTGAACAGTGCTAAGTATGTTGACCGATGGTTGGAACCAAGTTGCGTTGACGATGTGTGGAGGAGATGATGAAGAGGAGGAGAAGAGAATGAGAGAGGGAGAAAGGAAGAGAGAGGAGGAGGGGGGGAAGAAGGGCCGAGACAGGGGGGTGGGGTATTTATACAATTCGAGGGGGGGTCGAGGGAAAGTTGGAAATGACACAACGGGGAGGGAAAATATCGAGAAGCGTGCAGTCCCCGTCGATCAATCGCTCTCTCCCACCGCGAATTATGTGACATTTTCCCCAGTCGAGGCCGCAATTGCCTGATATTTCCCTCGCTGCGATCCGAAATTCAATTGATAATCGAAGGTTCACGTGACCGGTCTGAGAGGCGGCATCAGGTCCCAGAACGTGTCTGGGAACGCTGCATGTGCATCGGCGGCCTCGGTACCGGTGCGCGGCCGCATCTTCGAGATCTCGAGGGCGCCAGGTAAAGGGTCGTGCTCCAGCTTTGAAAGTATACGTGAGAGAGTCCTCGGTTGTGAGTGGAGAAGATGAGAGGCAATAGACGAGGGACGATGATGGTTGATGTGAATGAGATGAATTGGTAAGAGGGAGTGTGGTGAGGGAGGATTTGGTTTATGAGAAGAGAGCAGGTCCAGCTGGCGGAGCTGGTCTATGGCTTAAGTACTCCAGGGCCATCGCACGCTTGCGCAATTGCTTGACGGACAAGATATTACCAAGTATATCTGCAAACGGGGACCAAGCTGATTGATCAACTGGATGTATTGGCCTACATTCTACCATTGAGATGTGTATGTAGCATCCCCGAAGGTCCCTCCGGTCCATCGAAGGATATATTGTGCATGTATATACAAGCTACAGCAACAGCCTACAATCAAGCGCGACCAATACGGTAAACTTGGGCGAAGACAACCTCGGAAATCAGACGCTCCAATGTTCAATCGACGATGATTCTTAGGAAATGATGGGTATCATTGAAGAGCTAATCTAACTGGAAACGACAGTATAAAAAGATAAGTCTCACCTCGAACGAAAGGCGAAGCAAATAGTAAATAGAAACCAGAACAAAAGAAAGTCGAAAATGAAGCCCCAGAAAATGCAACACGGCAACATACGCGCTCAGATGTTGGAAAGATATGCGACGAGATCAGACGATACAATACGATACGATAGGAAAAGATCGATAAGGAAGCGAATGAAATGGTATAATGATAATCCAATCAGAAGAAAAAAACGCAAACTAGTCAGCACTCCGTGCACCATGCTCCTATCCTATAATGAACCACCAACCAACTTGAGGATTAATCAATTAAACAAAGAAAAAGAACGTAAACAGACAGACTGGGTCGGAGCGAGTGCAGATTATGAAGAGCGATAGGGGAGAAGCAGAGGGCAGATCGAGAGCGAAGGAAAATGTTATTAAGTCTGGTGTGGACCCGTGTAGTCTATCCGTCCACGATAAGACGGTTAGTAAGCATGGAAAGAATAGTAAGAATCCGCAAATATAGAGCCAAGGAAAGGAAATTCGTAGCCGTCGTGATGGGTATAAAGCATCTGTTGTATATTCGAATCGAGAAGTAGGGTTGGAGCGAAAGCGGAAGAGACGGAACATGTTGGGAACTCCAGGCCGTCTCTCGGTTTGTAGATGTGGCTAGGAAGCCAAGATTGAGGCTTGTTCGTGTCGGTACCGACGCATGAGGCTAGACATCGACCTCGATTCGGACGACGAGATCGCCGACGTCCTTGATGGTCTTGAGTCCAATCACGGCTTCATCGGCCATCTTGCCGATTATCTCCATGAAGTCTCGTTCTTCGGCAGAAATAGAATCGTCCGGAAGCGGCTGGGGCATCGGGGCCAGGTATGGAGGAGAGGTCCTTTGCAGCAAGACCCTGTAAATAACCCCAAAAAGTCAGAACAAAAACTCCTTCAGTAGACGATTTAAGATCTTCTTGAATAGACGTACTTGTACATTTCCACCTTGGACTTGTCGACGTACGGAGCGGGAGGGTGTAACGCAGCGAAGATATCGATCAAGTTCCTATGCAGAAGAGAAATGCACACGTTAGGTCGTTTGCCCTGATAATTGTGTCGATACACGAAAACACCTTCGTCGGTGATTGGTAGATTGCCGAAATGGGCGAGCACACATACTCGTTGGTCTGTGCTACGATCCTCTGCAGCTGCTCTCGTTCGCGCTCCAGATCACCAGGATCTGTCATTTGCGGTTGATAGCCGGGGACATGCTGGCCCTGCGATCCGTAGGCCGCCTCTTCCGAATTCAAAAGTCGCGATCTCTCGTCCTAATTGGGTCGGTCGACAGAGCGTTAGCAGGCGTCTTCATCTCAGCCTCGGCAAGTCGCGGAAGCAGTAGAAACAAGAGAAGTTTCCCAAAAAAAAAAAAGTTTTCCGCATCGACGGCATCGCACCTCATCGTAGCTATTCCAGCCCAAGCAGCTCGAACAGGCACCCATTGCGGAGGAAAGACAGTCGGTGAGGCAGGAGAGTGCCCGAGGGCGCGAGTTCCGGTCGCACTGTTCTATTGTGTAACCGGTAGCGTCGTCGGATTAGGCTCGCGTGCGTGAGACTCGAGACTCTCACGTTGCGAGTGAGAGGAATTAAGGCGTAATGTGTCGCGAAAGGGAGATTCGGGGAGACAAAAAGAGAAGGAATCCCGGGGGTATCAGCCTTTCCTGATAACAACCGTCCCCCCTCTTTATTAAGTCGCAGGCCGAGCGAGATGTCGAAAGCGTCCGTCGGGCCTCGACAATGGATCCGAGATGGAGCGGCGAGTCGGTCTGACGGATGATATCAGCGTGAGAGCAGGAACGGAGGAACAGCCGCTGGTGCTGGTGCTCGTGCTGGTGGTTTGTTTTGGGCTGGGGCCAACTGCTGTCCGAGGCCAACCAACCGCAGCGGTTCCCCTTTTCGGCGTTGGAACGTGCGCAGGCCGGGCAAACCAACACAACACGCGGGCGCTGCTGGTCGCGGATGGATGCCCCTCCAACGTTAACGTTGAACGGATGAAACGAAGGGGAGATCGGATCGAGGGATGACGACAGGGCGATGTAGGAGATCGCGGAGCAAAGAAGCAGGAGGCAGAGGCACGGACGGCGGCACGCGGAAAATAGAAAAGCGAGACAGACAGACAAAGACAGGACGGACAGACGTGGGAGGCGGCGTCGTTAAGAAGGCCCGACCGGGTTGAAGGGAGCAGCTGGGAGGAGCGGAGGCCGGGAATGGGAGGAAGTCACCGTAACCGACAGGATGATATAACTGAACCTCCAGGCTCGAAAACGTAAGGGCTCGGAATCCCGATAATTCAGGTTTAGCCAATCTTGAATCTCAGACGCACGGAACACTCGGGAAAAAACAATTATGGCGAACGAAGGAAAGCCTTCTCTTAACGTCGATGGCTTCTCGCTTGGCCGCACCTGGTCGACAGCTGCATGGCACCGGCCCAAGGGGGGCGCTCCTTCGTCGTCTTCAAGTAAAGACCCAAGTACTGATACAATGTCGCGGTACAAGCA
The DNA here is from genome assembly GCA_020064725.1 of Drechslerella dactyloides. Classification (NCBI taxonomy): domain Eukaryota; kingdom Fungi; phylum Ascomycota; class Orbiliomycetes; order Orbiliales; family Orbiliaceae; genus Drechslerella; species Drechslerella dactyloides. The sequence continues at coordinate 3,237,716 of JAGTWJ010000017.1, forward strand.
GCCCGACCGAGAGCAGACGGTATCAGAGTTAAAATTTAGAAGCTCTCGATCGCAAGACACCCTCCCGACGAAGAGGCGGCTTTGCCAGCGAAGCAAGTCTCGGTCACAAGGGCCGCTGCCGCGTTTTAGAAGAGATCTGATACCGACTCTAAATTCAAGAATAGCAGGTGCCGCGCAGCGATAACGTGAGATTGCTGTCCCACAAAAAAGAGATATCTCGCGTGGTGGAGGGCGTGCACGGCGGCGGATTGGACGACGCGGACAAGACGCCTGCTCCGAGAGTGGAGACTGCGGTAACCAGATGATGAGGGCTGAGGGTTGGTGGGATGGTTTTCGTCCAAAATGGCACCGCGGCCGTCCGAACGTTCTGCAGGCACGAAGATATATCTTACGGACGGGCAATCAGGCGACGACGGCAAAGCTCGCCAGTCACAATGACGAATGCTCCGATGGGAGGCCTCTGCCCACCCTGACAAATATTGCAAATCGACCAGCAATGAAACCTTGTGCGACCAGTAGAACGACCGGGACCAGATGACAGCTCAGCTCAGCTCAGACGACGGCGAGAGATGGATAATCGAGGACGGATACATGAGAGGACGCCGGTCGACGCTACCGTCGACGGCAGACTGACTGGCTAGCTAGCTGGGACACACGGCACGAATACAATTGTGCTTACGTATACACATCCGTACGGACAATCTCATCACAGAACAGGCGGAGGGCTGTACGACCGGCAGTGCTCTCGTCACATACCACTTACCTGAACGGAATTAAAGACCGTCTCGTGATCGCTTGCCTGGACTCTGTGCCCCTCCCGTGATGCCGTATAAACCAAATCTGTAACGTCTTAATTCGCCGAGATGCGCTCCTTCGGCTGAAATATCAGCAAATCCTGGGTTCTGACAAGCCGCCCGCGAAAATGAGGGGCACCGTGCTCCTGAGGTTGCACGGTGGCGGTCCGCTCTACACCGTATTCGCACAAACGGGATTAAATGATCGCCTACCTGCCTGCCTGACGAAACGGAATCTGAGGTTAGACAGCAATAGCAACGGCAATAATATCTGGAACTCAAAAAGAAGTCTGTCAAAGGTCCCTTAATATCGTCAAGATTAACGGGGCGGGGATTGTTGCTGTTGCGGGCGGGGTTCGAACGTTCGCCTTACATCGATACCCCGTCCGCAACTCGACGGGCACTTTCCGCATATATATAACCACTCCAGGCCGGCCCATCAACCGGGACCTCCCCTCGACTCGGGCATCCTCGAATTGCAATTACCGTCATCCAAAACGCACTCGCCTTCCCGCGCCGTATCTGCGGCCGACCCGTCCATCCAGGCTATCATGTCATTCTGCTGAATGTACCCTCATGGACAACGGTTCCGGCAACATTGTTACAACAATGCGGTACAATGCAATGGCCAGGAATATCCGGAATATCATTATCAATGATATCAGGTCGTTGCGCATAATATCATCCAACTTTAAACGAACCGTTGACAACCGCCTCGCTTTTTTTGTCCCCACCGTCGCGATAATTCAGGTAGGAGCCATGCTTATCAGCCCAGCGCTATTGGAGCCGACTTCGCCTACGAGATGTTTGGTACGCAGTAGACGTATGCTAGGTCGATCGCGATCAGAGGCCCCATTGCTGGATTCATGTTGGGCCAGACCCTGGCTCCCTTGCAAACAGCACTGCTAGGGTTCGTACCCGCTTGCTGAAAAATTTCAGATCAGTTATCATGACATGATATGACATCCCATTACATACAAGGACGGTGCACCAGCATCCCACTCGCTCGCTCCTATCTCTGCCGCGAGTCAATGTTGTGACGAAGCCTTACCGTATGTATCTGGATGTAACTGTACTTTGGAGCGAGCGGCACACAAGCGTTCGGGGGCAACTCGGTGGCTTTAACAACGACGGCTGGTGAGAAGTCAGACCGTCCACTGATGCTAGTCTATTCCCGTTAGTTAGGTAACTGGGAAACCAGGATATTTGCCGTCCTGGCCTCCTGGCAAAAGCGTAGGATGGATCGATATCGATCCTATTGTCCAGCTTGGGATCCGAGTGACCTCCTTCTCATCCGAGTGCTATCGATCGACTCTCTCCCTCTATCTCTCTCAGCTGCTCGCAAATATACGAGGACGCTGCTCGTAAGCTTGTTTACATCTCTAGGCTTCGAAGCGCAGAATGGTCATATGCAAACCTGCAGCAAACGCATAGCTGAGATCTAAATATAAAGCACAGCGCTGACGATGCAGCCTCTCAGCAATCAAATCAACCGGCATGTGCCCAGCTGCCCAGGCCAGGTTCCAACCAATATGATAGTGACCAAGCAGTCCACAAATATATGCGATCGACTGGGAAATGTGACATGCTGTGGCTACGCATTCGACAGAATATCTTCAAGCTGTAGTTTTGGTACGTCTCGTATCCAACCCAAGCGACATGCAGCAAGGTCAAAATCATGCACCGACAAGCCTCAACACCGCGAAAAGGCAAGTGTATCAAGCTCATCGTCCCCGCCGCCATGGATCCCCTCAATCACTTGCATGACGAGACGATGCCTCTAACTCCCAAAAGCGTAGCGAATACCCACACCTGATGGCCAGCCTAAAAGTTACTATTATAAACTCAACGAATTAATTTTCCTTTCGTGATGCCATTAGCAAATGCGCATATCGATTCGAACCGACCCGATATCGATCGTGGAAATTTTTTTCAAAAAGGAAAAACATTAAAACCCTCAAAAGGAAATATAAAGATGCAACATAAACGTAAGGTGTGCAGGTGGGTACACGCGGTACAATGCAATTACATTCCATTATCGATACCGCCACGAGCTCGAGCATGTAAAAGCGCTCCAGCTAGCCTGGCCTGCCGACCAAGGAAAACTTGACTTTTGTCGAAGGCCTCGGAGATGCCTGCTAGTCCAATGTCGCAATTAAATGCAAATGCACACTGCAAGCTGCAAGGCGATACACATCATCACACTCGGATGGCGCGCACGATGTACTAGTACATATCGCTCCATACTGCAAACTAGGCGTCATCCAATCTCGATACCTGTAGCCTCGTTAAGCTCGACCTCTCGTAGGCCGGACGCAATTTGCAAGTAGAGCTCTGCTGCACCCCTCATATGCTGTTTCAAAAGGAGAAAAAACTTTAATGGATTTCCTGTCATGGTTACCGCGTATACCGAAACCAAATTATCGAGGAAGACGTGCAGGTCCTCGAATCCTCAGTCGTTATAGCTACTGTGTATCATGTCGAGGTTCAAAGGCACGAGTTATCCCCCCGGTCTGCTACGTGTACCAAATATGCACATGAGTGGGTGTCTGGTGGTCCGGCTGATGCATGCAGCTCATCCTCGAACAATACCCACCCGGATTTCGGAGTTTCATCATTTCGAGGGGAGAAAAAAAAAGCCCTTGGGGACATTCCGTGCAGCGAAATCGAGTGTTAGCGTTGCTGGACGTACTGCGCACAACGCAAGACAGTCGCGCAAGGGTGTCTAGCCTCCACCCATACTAGCGGCACGACGGCACAAACCTCTCCTCCACACAGGCATCTGTGCAACTCTACACCCCAAGTCCATAGACAAGGGTCTACCTTCCTGACTCCAACATATCCAGCACCGAACTTGAACGTCGCACTCATGGAATGGAACGTGCGACCAGTTGGCTATCTCACCGCTGCCGGATTCAGTCCCGAAGCGAAGCTGGAATCGAAGGCAAAAACCCAATAGCCACAGCCTCCGGCCTACTTCCCGATTTTCGAGTGCGCCGTCGTGTCAGTCCATCCCGGCTCAGATACATCGAAATCCAGCAAGTGCGTTCCTGATCGAACAGGCGGAAAACAGTTCCATCAAGTCGCTGGCGAGCAAACAATGTTGTCCCGCTGTTGGAGTACGCTCTTCACATGATACCTGCTTCTGCCGTGCGTGTGCCCACGCGCATAATATAAGCTATGGATGTAAGTACCTATATCACATTAGTCATGCGTTAATACACGACATATTCGTCGTCGCGGAGAAAGGTCTGCCGCCGTCGACAACCGACCGACTGCGTCCATACCTACCCGCATCTTAAGCCCTGCTGTGTGCGACCCAAAAGCGCTCCACCGCTCAGCTAGATGGAAGGAAATGGAGAAAATTCCATATTCCTTACCTAACCGCACGCCAATCATCGTAACCAACCGCCACAAACTCGCATGCAACAGCCCTCCCAAAAACGCCCTCCAACAATTGCAACTCGCTGGGAAAAACGGTTCCGGGAGCGAAACCGCAAAACTAGCCTGCATCCGGCCACGCGGTTGCAATTATCCGTGGGGATACAGTCGCCTGGAACCCTCTCGGCCGTGAATCGCATTGCATTGCAATTGCAACGCCGGAGTCAGTTCGAAATATGCCCAAAGCTTAAGAAGCCCCGTACCACATTCCAGAACTCGTCTCCAATCCGTCGCAATCTTCGAACGCTCCTCCATGCATTGTGAGACAGTAAAGTAAAGCGGCGTATTCTACATAGGCGCTTGACCGCAATTGATTCGTCCGTCCGAGCGACGTCATGGCTAATCTACTGCGAAACCCAACTGCCGGTTAGCTATTGGTTAGCTAACCGGCAAACGAGCTCTGCTGATCGATTCCGAAGCCCGTCACATGGCCATCCGCACAGCGCTGCCCCCCCTCTGCCGCCTCAGGATGATATCCCAAAAGTCAACCGAGACCCAGCCTTACTAACACTCCATGCTGCGACACACGGTACCCTCCGGTCAAAAAGAACCGCACTGTACCTTCGCCATCTGTACTTCCTGAGTGTGTGCTTTATTTTTTGATTTGATGGAAATCCAGGATCAAATCGCTTCTATGCAAGTCACCCGGCATATGTAATGTAATGTAATGTAATGTACGGCGGGACATGACAGAAGGTCCGGTCCAAGGTGCTGGAAATGACAGCTCGACAGGCCTTTACCATACCACACACACACCTTGACCATGCATATGCGAAATATATCGATCGGTTCCCGTAGTATCTTTGCAATTTAATTTTTTGCCATTGGTCCGCCCCGTGAAGTAAGGCTGAAGCGATCGGCCATCGCATCGGGCGAGCGCAAGGACTCAAAGCATCGTAGAGTGCTCCGGTCGAGTTTTCAACGCGGGGCCCTTGCGTTCCAACGCTGTTGGACACACTGACCGCACAGATCTCATATCAAATCTACTTTTATGTAGCAGTGGCGGTGAGACTACAACTTCACGCAACATGTGCAGGTACAATATACGTAATATAAGCACCGCAGTCTCGTAACATTTACGAGACAGCCGCAATATAACATGATACTACATTAACACACCGGTAGATAATCTTTGCTTCGGTGCCAGTTGGCCTCGGCACCGGCGGAGTGGAAGTTCCTCTGTAAGGTACAAGATTGATACCGAGGTTGACAGGAGTCTTGATCTCGAGCCTCGCCAAGAATGCCCGTGCAACCCAACCACAAAGAACACACGAAAAAACACAGACTTGAGAGCTATCCAAAGTTTACGAAAACAAAGAAATGAACCAAAAAGAAAGAAGGGAAGAAGGAAAAGGGGAATGGGAACAGAGGTAATGCGAAACAGGCTTCCATATAGACAAAATTTATATTAATTCCATACATGTATTGTATACGTTTATCCCTGGCGACACCAGATTCCATATGTTGCTTTTGCATTGATATCAAATCAGCCCAAGTGTCAACGCCGATATAGTATCCCTTTCACGGACTAAAATGACCAAATACACCGACCTAGGCACCTGTAAAATAAAACAATCGAACGGAATCTGTAGACGCAAATGCACCCGTTGCCGCCATGCCGCGGCCGCAGGAAACTTCAAATTTCTAACCGCACGACGCCCAAAGTCAAAAGCCAAAAAACAGACAATAGAAGAATGGAGAAAAAAAAAAAAAAAAAAAAAAAGATGAATCCGAACGAATGACGGATATCAAAGAGAGCAGCAATCGTAGAAGCCTAGTTACCAGGCCGAGGAGACTCCCGTGGCTACGAAGACTCAAACTGCGCGATGCGATGGAAGCAGCTAGGAAGCTCAGGGGCAACTGACAAACCATCCTCCTCGCTCCCACTGCCCAGGCTGATACAGACAAGTCGACCTCGTCTTTGAATCTACTATACCGTCCATAAGCACGTTCAGACGCTTGAAATCAACTGGCTTCAGAATCCAGGCATCGAACCCGCAGTCGATATACGTCTGCCGCTCCTTTTCCATCAACGACGCCGACACCGCAACGATAGGTATCCTTCCGTTCAGTCTGTGTGCATCGGGCAGATTGGTATCGTTGCCTTCCGTCTCGTTCTGCCGGATCGTCTTGGTAGAAGCGTAGCCGTCCATGATGGGCATCTATATCACGAGCTGTCAGTCTTGAAGACTCTATCATAGGCAGGAGTATCACGGGGAAGCTTAGTATACCTGAATATCCATCAGCACGGCGTCGAAGTCCCCTCCCCGTTCAGCAAAGACATCGGCGCATTGCTCCCCGTTTACCGTCAATGTAACTCTATGTCCTAGTTTTTCCAGCCTTTTCTTGATAATCTTGCTGTTCACCAGATCGTCCTCCGCAACCAACACGTGGAACTTTTTCTGGTCGGGGTCGCTTGTTTCGCCTTTCGTCTTTTTCAAAGATGCAGAGATTTGCTGGCTCACTCGGTTGCCTTCATCTGGAGCAATCGAAGTTGGGGAAGCGCTCGGGTATATTGTGCCCGTATGGTCATCTCCAAAGTCTGGTTGGACTTCTCCCGGTTCCACTCGAACTGCTCGGACAGGCGTCTTGGTATCGGTGATGGATTCGGAGCCAGGCTTGATAATCGGGCTTGCAGTCACAACATTCGGTGGCGACATCTCCTTTGAGCTACCGATGGACAGCCGCCCAGATCTGGTGTGGCCTTGGAACAGCTTCTTCTCCTCATTGGCTGACGGCGACTGCACAGCCGGAGAGCCGGAAAAGCTTTCCAGCAAGCGATCGACCTCACTCTTGTTGCTGTTCCCACTTTTATAGCTATTGGCACTATTGCTGGAGTTTGTGCTATCGGCGCTTTGTCTTCTGGCTATCCGGGGTTGCACAACCGACGATTGGCTGCTTCGTGGCCGATCTTTCCTGACAAGCGTACGATCGTACTCCACCGTTGGTGTTTTCGGGGCTGCAGAGTTCGTTTCAGATATGCTGGGAGTCCCCGATTTCACCGACGACGCCTCGGCGATTCTGAAAGGCATCTGAATACAAAAGCGGGAACCCTTCCCTTCTTCTGATTTCAGCCGCAGCTGTCCGTTCATATTCTGTATGATACGTGCAACAATGGCGAGACCCAAGCCGAGGATATTTCGTTCCTTTTGAGCGCGGTCCGGGTTGGTGGAAACAGAAAATGCGGGGAAAAGATTTGGTTCGCCATCATCGTAATCCACATCTGTCTGGACTTGCTCCATCTCTCTAAATAACTTGTCTAGTTTCTTTGGAGACATTCCAGAGCCAGTATCTTGGATTGCGATTTCAATGTCGCAGACATCTTCGACCATGTCAGACATCCAGAGCTCGATCTTGATGCCACCGGTAGTGGTATGTGATATTGCGTTTGCCGCTAGGTTTGCGACTGCTTGTCGGACCTTGGTCTGGTCTCCTTTGACGAATTGAGGTACGCCAGGATATTCGATCACTTCAAAGTCGAGGCCTTTCCGTGCGGCGTCGTGTCTAAAGGGATCAGCTGCCTCCCGAACCGTTGAAGATATATCAAACACCTCGTCTTTGATCAGATTGTGACCTTCTTCTGTTCTCGTGAGGTCCAGTAGGTCGTTGATGACGTATATCAAAGACTTGGATGCCGAATGCGATCGTGACAAATTATCACGGGTTTCCGTATCGAGAGGGCCCTCCAGGGCTATTTCCAGATAGTTGATGATGGCATTGAGAGGTGTCCGGACTAGACGTTGACCGTTAGAAGAGATTCAATCATTTCATCGATGGCGGAGACGTTTCTTACCTTCATGAGATGCATTTGCGAGAAGTATTCGAGTCAGCTGGCTGGTTTGCAGCGCTGCCTCTTTCTGTCGCCAGACTTCGATGAATTTGCCATATACTAGGCATAGAACAGCCGCGGTCTCCACTGTATCACATATATCGTATTAGAGGGGTGTCTTCAAGTAGCTTGAATAACTATAGCCATTACCTTCATCATCTGTCCACTCTTTGCTCTTTCCCGCTATAGTTTCGCTCCAGAGCTTGAAACTTTTCCTCGGCTCCAGCATCCCCGTAGTGCCAGCCTTCATTCTCTTCTCATAAGGGTTGCCTGCCCAATGAACATGGCGCAGTTGGCCTCTCCTGCAGAACACAATGAAGTCTTTGCCTTGCCCGCTTAGAGGGACGAGGAGAGCACCTGCGATAGTTTTGAACCCAGGCGGATATTTGAGGTCTGGAAAGGTACTCGACAGTTGCTGACTAGTCATCACGGAAGTAAAGCCCTTGATTCGAAAGTACTCCACTATCGCCAGTGCTTCTTGAGTATCTTCCAGTTGACCGAGGACTTTTGTTTCGTCTCTAATCGACAATAATCCGAAGTCTGCGTCGAACAGCTTTAAAAGGTCGTCGGAGGAAGCGATTATATACCCTGAAGGATTCGTTTCCGTTGGAACAGTATTGATCAGTTTCCTGGCTTGCAAACGCGATGCATAAGAAAGACGCTCGATATTACGACTCGCTGATTCCCCTATCAGGCGACAGAGTTTTCTGATGGGAAATGCGACGCGCATTCCTCTTTTTCCGTATGTATGACACGATATCAGACCCCATAGCTCGCCAAAGGCGGTGATACTGATGGACATCGATGCTCGCACGGCCATGTTGGCTAGGTATTTGATATGAATCGGAGACATTGCCCGCAGGTAAGCGTACGTCATGTCGAGAGGAACTTCGAGATCCTCAGCCGTCCTGCACACAAGCCGTGCCGTCACTTGGTCGCGGTCGTAGAGAAGTCTGACCTTATTTATCCTGTAAAGGTCTCTCGCTTGCTTTGGTATATCGCTGGCTGGAAAGTTGAGGCCCTTGTAGAGGTCTTTTGTTGCTCGGTAGTCCACAAGCTCTGTCACCACTTTGCCGTTCCACGCTTCATCGAACTGGTAAATCATGACTCGATGAAATCCTGTAAGCTCTTTGATGACTCCGACCAAGACCTTTAGGAATCTTGCCAGGTCAGGTGCTGATGCTAGCTGCTCCTGAATCTGGGAGAGCATATTAAAGACCTCCATTGCAGCAGCTTCACCCCGTCGGCGTCTCGCATGACGAAGCACTCTCAGCGGCTTACTAAGGCTAGTGGTTGATTCCAGTAACTCCTCCTCTGTCGGATCGGAGTCTAGGGTACTTTCCGCTGGTGGAGGCTGCTCATCGTCGCCGGCAGCAATCGGAAAAACCTGATCGTCCTCGAGCTCGAACTCACAAATGATGAGATTCGGGTCGTGGGCGGCAATGTGGGTAGCACACCAAAGTTTGATCTGAAGAGCGTTGGGGCCGGTGATTATGAGCGGGAAAACTTCTGGCCCGTTCTGAGCCAAATCCTCGTGGCCTTCTCTTGTAAAGTCGATATGGTCGAGCAGATTCTCAGCTTGCTCGTCGGATAGGATTCGAGTGAAGGACGGCAAGTCAAATAATGAATTTGGTGAATATCCGACGATTGTTTCTGAGTTCTATGCAGGGGAATTTTAGCTTGGAATGCCATTATATCATATAGTCGATTGTGATGACAGTGTGAAGAAAAAGTGCGTGACTGACCTCACTTGCAATCCGTACTGCTAGGTTGGAATAATCGTCAGGGTCTTGCTTGAGCACAACGAGCGCTCCAAAGCCTTGGATGGCACCTGGGCAATGTATGGGTTCATCCTCGCATCTCTGCATGGATTCGGCGCCTGTAATGCCGGTGACGACCATGTGGCCTTCTGATGTATGCTGGTAGGAGAATCTCTGTGTGACAAAGGCATCCTCTTTTTCAGATGAGGCGGAGGGTGGGTCGCCAGCGGACAGAATCGACGCAATGCTGTCACGCGTACTACGTATGCTCTCGGCATCGCTGGGCACAATATTCGATCCTTTATTTGGCGGGAGAAATAAGCCAAAGCTCTTCTCGGAGCCCATGGGAGACTCTGAACGTCCAGAGACGCTTCGAGAACGGTCCACCCCAATGACTGATCTTATGGGAAAAACGCGGTCTGCTGTATCAGGGGAAAGAGGATCTGGTTCGGCTGATAGACTTGGGGAGCCTCGGTTCGCTGACTGGCTGGACCCAGCATGACTGAAGTAACTTGAGTTCCCGGCTTTCGTATTCGCAAGCTTTGGTCTGGGTGTCTGCCCGTCGTTAATGGGCCCTCTTTCGGGCGGCGGAGAGGTCATGTTGTATTCAAGTTCAGGTCGGGGATTCGGGGTGGTGGTGGGACGTTCATCTAGTTACTGTATGGAAGCGGAGGCCATCACCATACAGCCATAACTGCTCTAAAACGACGGGTGAGGAATCGTATAAGGCAGTTCCGTCTTCAAAATTGAGTCCGGTTGGCTGTTGAGCTTTGTCGTCGCTCGCGGTCGTTGAAGATGATAGAGCGACGGAGGGCTGGACAAGCGAATGAAGTTCGAACAGCGGTGATATCTCGATCTTGTGACCCAAGGCGCCCTGGGTATTAATGGGGTCAGGAGTCTTCGGGTTCTCCCGGGTGGGGTTGTTTGCGCCGTTTTCGGTCGTCTGAGGCCCGAATATATGAGCTGGGGAATATCGACGGCCGTCGATGCTGTGCGCGTCGCAGCGAGTCAACCGGCAGCAGAAGAACAGTAGTCCATAAATATGATTGTCACGCTATGGATAACACAACGACCTGCTAAAAATGCTATCTGTCAGACCAGAGCTAGCGAATATCGACGACAACGGGGCGCCGGAACGTTGTGCTGGGACTGCCAACTTGCCTGCAGAACGCGCTGTCGATCGATACTTTGCTGGGCAGATTTGCGGCAGAACTGTTGGCTACGGCCGTCTGGACAAGAAGGCATTTACAGCGGATCGATCAGTCTGCAGGGGCCGTGTGGTATTTCGAGGAATGTGGGCTGCCAGCGCCCCGGGAGGCCTGCGCGAGACCGAGGGAGAACTCTGCGGCTAAACTTAGCCACATGTATGTAGTATATAATAATGGGTATATGTGTGGAACGAACGTGGCACTCGATAAGGGCCAATCCTTTTGCGTCCTACAACGTCAGTCTTCAGAGAATACAACTTACTCGATGCTGGAGCGAGCTCGTCGATTCTAGAAGAGCTGAACTTTGTCGTCGTGGGTGATTGCTGGAGTGTGTGGTCTGTTGTCGAGATGTTGACAAAATGCGTTGGCTACTTAGTATGTAGACGCTGGAGTCGATATTGTGACCGGGAAGAGAAGCAGACGGCAAGGAAGATGGAAGTTGAAGGATATCGTCCAAACCACCGGATACCAAGCTGGATGGATCTCATGCAAAAGAGAACTTGGAGCGGTCAGCCAGATCTTCGAGCGTATGTGCTGTTCTGGCCGGCTGACGAGTCTAATTAGCGTTTCTGTGCACCTCGGCCGTCTATCCTTTTTACTTCCCGTCCTCGGGCTAGTACACCGAGATAGCCTTTACGAACGAGAAAAATTGAAGCGCCCATCTCATTGGCCAGAACGCAAGGGCAGAGATCTACGAGTACCAGGAATGCAGGGCGGATGGGGGCAAGGCAACTGGTCAGATGCGAGTCTTCGAAAAAGCAGGTTGCTCTGCGAGCCAAGGGCATCTTTTCTCGGAGCCGATCATTGCATTTTTACGCCTGGAGCGGCAGGGCTCTCGAGCCGGCCTGGACGCCATGGACTTTGAAACCGGATGGCCATCGTTTCGGCACCAGATCGTGGCGAGAATCTCGGTACCATGTCGACATTCAGGTTTTGAGATATCCAGTCATCGGTTGTGATCATGACGGGGTTGAGCAGAAATGACATAATTGGAGCTTGGCCGAACTAGCCAAAATGGAAGATTGGACATTCGCATCTCTAAGGCATGGGAAAGCCAAGTTTCCGCCTAAGCCACACTTGATTAGCCACATCTATGCATAGAGAGGCTTAGAACCGTCATAACTTGAGGATAAAATCAAGAATGTTGAGAACTGGGCTTCAGCATCCGCGAGAATATTATAACGACTGGCATAGCTCTGAAGAAGTGATATCACGATGCAGCACAAGGAGAAAAATTGCTTGACTAGTGCCCACAATCAAGCTTCCGTGAAGGGAACCTGGGGTCTTAGAACCCGAGATATAAAGTTGCAAAGCGAGGCCTGCAGCCCCTCGGCTCCGGCGTTTTGTCCCCGCGAGATGCGACGGAGAAAACCTTGTTTCTCGGAGCTTCCCTAGCTCCACGTCGGTGAACTCCTAGATGGGTGAAAAACGACTTAGCATGTCCTGTCGCCAAACCTCGTATGTATTGGGCCTAAAGTTCTCTTGTAGAAGTAGAGGTAGAGACGAAGTACTGTAGAACTTGTGGCGTTCACCAATTTGTGGCGCAGGGCTGCCGTGCAGACGTTGCCCATGACAATTCGTGCAGCTAACCATGGAAACAAACAACTAGCGACCCTGCAAAGCTCCCACCCATCAACCACGGGCCAGCTGCCACGACCTCCTCACGCGTCCCTCACCACGCGTGCGTACCCCACTTAACGCGTCTACTCGAGGAACCCACGGCTGTAATCTTCCACGTATGCTGTTGCTCTTCTAATCGCTATTCGAGCTGGCAACGACGCCTTAACTTCTGCTTAACGACCTAACGATATCCTTCAAGATGTCTGGGATTCCGAATCCTTTCTATAACCCAAAGAACACCATGAACAATGATACGCCCAAGTTTGGGCAGACGACGCCGCTCAAAGGTCCAAACCTGTCCGGTACAGGAAGAGGCCGTGGAGGAAACGGTGAGCCTCAACAATGCAACTCCGTATCCGTCACCGATTGACTACATCTGACGGTATAATGTGCAGTGCCGCCTCCGAGATGGGACGCCCTACCATTGATGAAGCCGAATGACCCAAAGTGGAAGACTAAGCCCGGCAGTGCGCAGGCACCCATAAATCTGTTGGATTCGTCGCCTGCAGGCCCGATCTCACTCGACAGCTCGCCTGATATCCTCGGCCCCTTCTCCACGTCACAAACAGGCAACTTTCGTCAGCCCTTTCCCAAAGCGAAACAAAACGATGGCAGCAGTTTCCGCCAACACCAGTCGAAGCCGTTCGATCCATATGCCCCCTCTAGCAAACATTCAAGCTCCTCGAGTTCGGCTACGGGATCTAGGCCGATGGATGACCTATCACGGTGGGCTGCCCCGATGAGGGGCACCACCGGCATGATTGGGAGCTCCTGGGCAAAGGCTGGGAAGGGCACTACCTTTACGTCTGATGGCTATATGTACGATGCTAACGATTACATGGACTCGAAAGATGCCATGGACAGCATCAAGAGCCTTCTCGACAACATCAACGACGAACCACCCAGCCGGAGGACGAGATCCAAGAAGAAAGCCGCCGAGGAAGCTGCAGCTGCTGAAGAAGAAGAGGAAGAGGAAGAGGAAGAAGACGGTCATGTCGACGGCCTCAAGGTCACGCTGCTTCCTCATCAAATCAGAGGCCTCGCTTGGTTGCTCAAGCAGGAAGATAGCAAGGTGAAGGGTGGCATATTAGCAGACGATGTGAGCTTTCCCCAGAAGGTTCCTTGGCTAAAGATAGGATTCTAACGGCTCGGTGTCATACAGATGGGCTTGGGCAAAACGATCCAATCGATATCACTCCTCCTCTCGAACCCGATGCCTACTCCTAAGAAGACCTCATCCGCTACAGAGCGAGAGAAGTTTTTAAAAGAGCATAAAATCTCGATCAACACACACCGCGGCACACTCATCGTTGCGCCACTAGCTCTAATAAGGCAATGGCAGGCAGAAATCAAAGACAAGACAGACAATCGCTTCAGAGTCCTGGTCCATCACGGCCCCGCTCGAACAAGGTCTGGAACAGACCTAAAAACATACGACGTCGTCATCACGACGCCCCAAGTCCTTGTCAGCGAGCACAAGGACTCGGTGCCCGACGCTATGATCGGCTGTCTGGACGTCAAGTGGTGGAGAGTGATCATCGACGAAGCACACACAATCAAGAACCACCTCGCGAAGAGCACGATTGCTTGCTATGCACTCAAGGCACACTTCCGATGGTGTCTGACTGGAACGCCGCTGCAGAATAACGTGGACGAACTGCAAAGTTTGATCCATTTCCTAAGGGTCGACCCGTATGCCGATAAAGGCAAATGGAAGCAAGACATCACCCGTCTGTTGAATAGTAACAAGGCAGGACTGGCCCTTAAGCGTATAAGAGCGCTCCTAGGATCCATCATGCTGCGGCGCACAAAGGCCGTTCTGCAAGCTGCTTCTGACGAACAACAGAAGGAACCAAAGAAGGCGAAGGAATCCGCCAAACCTGACGAGAAGGGCGAAAAGAGCGAGAAGAGTGAGACGAAACTCAAGCTGAACATGGTCAAGCGAAGCGTTAAGACCGTATCGTGCGATTTTGATCAGGACGAAGACGCATTTTACAAGCGCCTTGAATCTCGCATGGACAGCCGTTTGAACGACCTGCTGTTTGGAGGTGCGAAACATGGTATGGCTGGAGTCCTGGTCATTATGACTCGGCTGAGACAAGGTATATATGATTAGTTCTTCATGACACACATCAGGGGCTAACAATATCGCAGCGTGTAACCACCCTCATCTGATTGCTGGTAAGCTTGCTGAAGATAAAGAGCGAGTGTTCACGAGTACAAGGACGCCGAAGAAGAGCTCGAAGGGGTCTAAGGCTTCCAGAATGGTCGACGAAGACTCCATCAGCGAAATCGACAATCTCGCAGACATTATGGGTGGCATGAACTTGGAGGTCAAGGCCTGCGAGGTCTGCCAGACGGGCTTGTCGGATAAGGAGATTGATAAAAGCTACACTCGCTGCAAGCCTTGTCGGGAAGACCTGGGGAACCTCGGGAAGAAGTACAAGGAAAAGCGAGTTTCATTACGAAGGCAAAGTCTTGGCAGGACTCCAGATGGTGATGATGATGACAGCTTGGATGATCTGATCAACGGGCTCGGCAAGATCACTGTAGAGGATGAAAAGGACAAGAAGAAGGATAAGAAGAAGGAAACAAAGAGCAAGGCACCTCATGGTCAAAGAAATCGTCGAATAATCCTGGATTCTGACGAAGAAGAGGACGAAGATGATGATCAGGAGCATGAAGCTAGTAGAAATGATGATGATAGTGAAGCCGAAGAAGATGAAGATGAAGACGAGGAAGACGAGGAAGACGACGATGAAGAGGAAGAGGAAGATGATGAGGAAGATAGCAGAGGCGGCGGACAAGACGGATATCTAGACGACGAGGCCGTAGAATCGGACTGTGAGGAGTCTGACGAGGAGTTTGAGTCTATCATCGAGGAGTCCACTGGCATCACCCTATCCGAAACCGACAGCGAATACGATTCCGACGTGGACGAACCGGACCCTTCCAACTCGTTTGCATCAGCCAAGATTCGGAACCTGATGAAGATCCTCAAGAAAGAAGTGGACCAACAGAACAAGACGATTGTCTTCTCTGCGTTCACATCCATGCTGGACATGATCGAGCCCTTCTTGAAACACCGAGGCATCAAGTTTGTCCGATATGACGGGAAAATGAAGAACGACGAGCGAGAACGTAGTCTTGAGTACCTGAGGAAATCCCCGAGCTGTCAGGTTTTACTGTGCAGCTTGAAGTGCGGAGCGCTGGGGTTGAATCTAACAGCGGCGAATCGAGTGGTCATTCTGGAACCGTTCTGGAACCCGGTAAGCATTTATTCTCCTAAGCCTAACGTCCACGATCGTCACTAACATGTCATCGGTTGCATATAGTTCGTTGAAGAGCAGGCTATCGATCGCGTCCACCGCATCGGACAAACCTCAGATGTAGTGGTCTACAGGATGATCATCGGCAACACTATCGAATCGCGAATCCAGGAGTTACAAGACAGAAAACGAAAGATTGCGGAAGCCGCCTTTGGCAGTGGCGACCTCCTCCAGAAGGGTGAGGCCGGCAAATTGACAAAGGCCGACCTTCTATTCCTGTTCAAGAAGGATGCGGAGCAGCTTCACAATGACGACGAAGAGCTCGCGTTCGCGATTGGGAACAAGCTGAATCTAATGGACAACAGCATGTCCACTCGAGACCAGGACACGTATTCGACGGAGTCGAGTTATCGCGGTTCTGGTGAGAAATCGTCGAGATCTGGTGGTAAGTCCCGGCAACGCGTCGAGAAGAGGGTGGAATCACAGCTTTACGGACGAAGGTGATGATATGGGTGGTTACTTCTGGAGGAACGAACGTCTCGAGGTAGCTGGGCTATCGAACGATTGGTCACGGCCACTGGTATCTGTTTGGTCCATTTACGTAGCATATACATCTGGTTCTTGCTCGCAAGTGTAGGTATATATCTGGCATTGGGTTTCGGTTAGTCTCGGGGCCAGGTGCAAGTCTGGCCTCGAGACCGGTCTCGTTGGCGCGGCTATGCAGGCGTGCTTAGTCTCAGGGCAGACGCCGAGGCTTGCTGTTGAAAAAAGGCATGTTATAATTTTCTGTTCACGATCTACTAGGACGAATCTCATGACCGCCTTATGGCAGGCAACATGCTGCAAGAAGTTCGAGGCTCGCATCCTCAAATAGAATTCATCAGGTAGAGAGTACAGATCGGCTTGGGATAAGGCTAGCTTGGCGTGCACGTGTCGGGACACCTATAGTATCCAGTATGGGCCTGTCAGCGATTTGGCCAAGTGCAAGAGCCATCGGCCGGTTGATGTTTTAGGGGGAATGAAGCATCGCGCTGCTATTCCCGATCCGCCGTAGAGGCTTCCATGTGGGCAGAGCGCGTCGTACGCAGCCCGTGGCGCCAGGGCCCGCGGTCTTATCGATAGCGGTGCATGGAGGCTGGTGGAGTTGGTGGGGCAGGTCGAGCCTAAAACTGTCTAGCTGGCAGCAACAACCTGGCTCAGCGACAAAAAAAAAAAGTTTGGTGCAGCGCTCTCTGCAGCAGCAGAAAAATTTAAAACCTCTGGCGAGACGTCTGGACCGCTCTTTCTCCCTCACTCATCATCCGTCGCGTCCTTTTACTTCACCCTCCGCCGTTCTTTTCTCTAGAGATTCTCTGTCGCCGGATACCGTCAAGCACTGGTACCCACCTTGTTACAGTACGGTTTGCCTGGCTCGTTTACTTGAAGCTGCTTGCGCTTTGATCCTGCCCGTGCTGCACCACCTCGTTCCCCCTCACCGTCCTACCGCAGCTAACGTTACCTATATAGTCTTGCTGCCAGGCAGGCAGAAACGCAGCAGAATCGCACCTTCGAGAACCTCCGCTACCATCATCTTTTCACCTTACCGTCTTACCCATCGCGTTCCAAAATGGCGGAGTTCGACGAGCAACAGTTCCTCTCTCTGCTAGAGGCCATCCTCCAGCGTACGTTGTCAGCCCGCGTTGCCTGTTGTATAATGCAGCCAGAGCTTAGAGCTAACCCGCTCAACCAGCGAACACCGAGATCGTCAAGCAGGCTACGACGACATTGACCAAGGACTTCTTCTCCAAGCCGCAGTCGCTACCGCTACTCGTCAAAGTCCTCGCAAACCACCCAAGCCAACCGCTTCGCCAGGTTGCAGCTGTTCAGGCATCCAAGCTCGTCAACCAGTTCTGGCAGGGAAGCTCGGGCAAGGAGTCTGAGCTCGAGGGACAGAAGGAGCAGATCCGGCAGAATCTCCTCCAGGCTGCTGTCAACGAACAAGCTTCGATCGTCAAGCATGCGACTGCCCGTGTCATCTCCACTATTGCCAAGCTCGACCTCCCGGAGGGAAAATGGTCCGACTTGCCAGGACACCTCCACCAGGCCGCAACGTCGAACAGGGTTACTGACCGTGAACTTGGTGTTTTCATCCTCTTCACCCTTATTGAGACATTTGAGGAGCAGTTCTCGGATAAGTGGGCGGATTTCTTTACCTTGTTCACCCAGACGCTGCAGGACCCAGAGAGCCTGCAGGTCCGAGTCTACACCCTGATGGCTCTGGGTAAGATGGCAGAGACATTCGACGCGGACGACGATACCGACAGCATCAAGAAATTCAAGGGTCTGCTGCCGCGCCTTGTGGAAATACTGAAAGAAGTCATCAACGGTGGCGATTCCAAGATGCTCGACCAATGCTTCGAAGTGTTCATCAGTCTCCTGAGCGCGGAGGGTGCTTTGATCGGTAACTACTTGAAGCAGCTCATCGAGCTCATGATGAATCTGGCAGAAAACACTCAGAACAGCCTAGACGTTAGGTCCAAGGCCCTCAACTTCCTCTTGACTTGCGTCCGGCTGCGCAAGATGAAGATCCAGTCCCTCAAGTTGGGAGAACCTTTGACTCTATTGGCCATCAAGATCGCAGCGGAGCCACAGGAAGACGACGAAGGTGGAGACGACTCAGCTCCTAGCAGGATCGCCATCCTCATGATTAATTTCCTGGCTGATGCCCTCCCACCGTCTCAGGTGGTCCTCCCTCTGATGAAGACCCTCGGACCATACATCCAGAGCCAGAATCCGAATGAACGACGAGCTGCACTTCTCGCAATTGGCGCTTGCGTTGAAGGTGCTCCAGACTTTGTTGCAACGCAAATAGAGGCTGTGGTCCCCGTGATCCACAATGCTCTTTCCGATCCTGATATGCAAGTCCGCAAGGCTGCTCTTCAAGCTCTTGCTAATCTTGCCGACGAGGTTGGAGAGGACATCGGCCAATACCATGCCGAGATCGTCCCAATCCTGATCCAAATGCTCGACGTTCAAGGCGATAGTCTCAGCATCAAGCGGGCCTGCTGCTACGCTATCGATGCTGTCTTGGGCGAAGTTGACGCTAAGGAGATGCCCGCCTACCTCGACTCGATCATGCCCCGGTTGAGCGCCATGTTCACTCAAGATGATGTCTCCCTCAAGACTGCGGCTGTCGGGGCCATCGCATCCACTGCCCGCGGATCTTCACAGCAGTTCCAAAAGTACTTTGAGAGCACGATGAACGCCTTGGGTACCTGTCTGACACTCAAGGATGGTGAAGATGAGCTCAACCTGCGGTCCGTTACTTTGGATTGTATGGGCGCTATCGCGGAGGCTGTCGGATCCAGGGCCTTCACTCCATATGTTCAGCAGCTGATGCAGGCCGCAGAGGAGTCTATCAAGCTTGATCACACTCGCTTGAAGGAAGGCGCCTTCTCCTTCTGGGCAATCCTTGCAAAGGTCTATGAGAACGAATTCAGTCCTTTCTTGGGCTCTGTCGTCGACACGCTCCTCGAGAGCATTGAACAAGCGGAGTTGGAAGACGACGACGATGACGACGACGAAGCACCGACGCTGATTTCGGAGATCGGAGGGACCAAGCTCGAGACACCCCTCGTTGTCGCTGACATGATTGACGACGATGATGACGACGATGCCTGGGACTTTGCCGCTGTTACTGCCGTCTCCATGGAGAAGGAAGTCGCAATTGACGCTATCGGCGAAATCATCTCTCACTGCACGGCATCCTTCACGCGTGAGCAGCTGGAGAAAATTGTCGACTGTCTCATCAGCAAGCTGAACCACATGTACGAGGGTGTTCGCAGGGCTGCTATCGATACCCTCTGGCGCACGTACGCTGCAACTTGGTCCGCACAGACAAAGGCTGGTGTCATGGCACCATGGGAGTCCGGCCTGCCTCTGAAGGTCCAGCCGTCGGAGGAACTCCGCAGCCTTGGCAGCCTGATCATGGCGCGAACCCTCGCAATGTGCGTTCAGGAGACCGAGAGGGAGGTCGTCACCGCCGTCGCACACAACATGGGAGAAACACTCAAGATCTGTGGCCCATCCATCCTGGCAGATGAAAAGGGAAATATTGTCACCGAGTGCATGACTCAGATCAGCCTGATCCTCAGCAAGAAGCACCTCTCGCAGCTCGAAATGGACGACGACGGAGAACTCATCGATAGTCTCGATGAGAGCTCGGAGTATGACTGGGTTCTGATTGAATCCGCCTTCGACTGGCTGCAGGGCTTCGCTGCCGCTCTCGGTCCTACCTTTGCTGGCGCATGGACCAAACTTAGCTCGGACGTGCTCAAGTATGCATCATCAAGCGAGAGCATCGAGCGCTCGCACTCAGTTGGTGTCACCGCCGACTGCATTCGCTACATGCGTGAGGGTTGCACAATCCACACGGCCTCCCTCATGCAGGTTCTCATTCGCAGACTCGGCGACGAGAACTTCGAGGTCAAATCCAACTCGGCGTACGGAATCGGTCTCTTGTGTTTCTACAGCCAGGACAAGACCGAGGTCACGAAGCATTATAACACAATCTTCTCCAAGCTCGAGATCTTGTTCGAGACTCAGAAGCACCGAGGGCGCGATAACGCTTGTGGTTGCGTTGCGAGAATGATCATGGCGAACATCGATGCTATCCCGGACCTGGGCCAAGTTCTCGATGTCCTGATCGGTGTCTTGCCACTTCAGGAAGACTATGAGGAGAACGAGCCAATTTACACGATGTTTGTGCAACTTTGTAAGTGCCACTTACCCTTTTGGCGATCGCTCTTTTATCCTGCGTGTCCTTTTTGTGGAACGTTGCAGTTCACGAACAATGCTAACGTGCGGAATGCGTGTGCGTACAGACAAGAACCAGAACCAGGCTGCCTTTGCCCGAACGGATAGACTGTTGCCTCTTTTCGAAAAGGTTTTGAATACGCCATACGAGGAGAACAAGAATCCTCTGCTCGACTCGACCCGCAGCCAGCTCCAAGAGTTGGTTGCCTTTATCCACCAGAACAAATAGACGCCTACTAGATCATACATGACTTTCTTGTGCTAGCTTACATCATGACCATCTTAGCGATCGAGATTCTTGTCAATGGCAACGAGTGGTTGTATCCACTTTTCCTTCTCGTTGGTCGCTTCTGTCCATTCTACTTACAGGCGTTCTGCATCTCACCGATTCATGTCACCCATCCTGTTCCGTTTCTTTCTTTTAATACGACCTCCCTGTTGTTACGATCATTTAGATAGACTTGCTGCTCATAATGTCCTTCGTCATCGTTAAAAGTTAATCGAGTTGAATTACCGTTCCTACAGCCCCGTCATGCGGCGTTGCTCGTTTCGCGATAGATGTGATACATACATATAGCGCTTTTCAAACAAGATATTAATTTAAGGCTAACCGGTTACAGATCGCGCGAAATGAAAGATTATTGACGAGTTAAATCAGCCGGATCATGTCACATACTCATCCAGTCAAAGTCCCACGGCGTCGCTGCATCTTCAAACACAGCTGTCATATTCGCCGCCGGCGACGGCAACTCCACATAATTGCTACCCTCTGCGACCCTCACAAGCTTATTCAGTACCTCTTCGCTTATTCTATTCTCCTGTTGCCAACGCTGCAGCACGCTGTAGTCTCGGCACTGCTTGTTGACACTGAAGTCCGGGAACGGGTGCCTCTGCGTCTCGACCCAGTTCAGCGTGACGACGTCCAGCGTCGCCTGGCACATGAGATTCTGCAGTAAGACACCCGCACAGTGGCTCAGATGGACCCAATGCAGTCTGTTCTTTTTCATCTCCTTTGCTTTGTCGCGGTAGTGATCCGAGAAGACCGCCTTGCGCAGCGCGTTCAGGCAGTGGATTTGATGCGCAGTGTCGAGGAGTGCGATGTGCGTGTCTGGTGGGAAACCGAGGGACTCAGGAAGCCGCACGGCTGTCGAAGGGTCTTTGCCAAGTTTCTTGACGGCGGATGATGTGATTGGGAAGGAGACGACTTCGGCGACGGATTCCCAGGCTGCGTCGACCTCCGGGGATGGTGGTAAGCGGTAAATAGACGGGTTCGGACCCGGGAAGAGGGTACCATTTATGCGCTCGGTTCTTATGGGGACGTCGATTATGTCGAGTAGCGGTGCTAAGAGCAATGTTAGCGCAATCGCTCTATCCAGTTCAACGGGGGACTCGCAGCCAGGTCACGCATACAGTAGAGTCGAGGAGTCGAGTCCCGTTTGTGTTTCCAAGTACATCCACCGATTATATTACCTGAGCATGGTATCAGCTCGTGACTTACAGTAGTAAGAAATCGCCTTGAGCTCTTCATTTAGCCCCCGCCCCGAATAGAAGGTCTGGTAGTAGCAGAACGCCGACCCGAGCAGTAAGGAAAGGTTGAGCAGCGTCAAGCACGTCTGGATGCTCGGCGTCCGCCATGGCGTATAAAGCGAGGAGCACTCGGAGATACTCGAGTCCGTGTCTGTGACTGAGGAGAAATCATCTTTCCCGCAACGACTAGACCCTAAGAGCGTCTTTTCGCTGTCAGTGTCCGTATCGACGTCAATGTCGAACGACCGCCGACAGGGGAGGCTGTTGTATTTTCTGTAGTGTTGCGTTGTGAAGATGTCCATGGTGTCGAACATTATCTCGAAGCTTCACACACCGGGTTGGATTCTGAGACAATGCAATGGGAATTTATAAAGCGGGGTACGGTTGTGGAAAAGCGCTCAGGTGGCGATATCCCACTTCCAGGCCGGACGATCGAAGTTGTATATAAGGCCCGCGCATCGATCGGGAACACACTGACAAATGGTAACCAGAGTCGGGTTACCTAAGTCGTTATTAATTGGTCAAACGGAGACTGTCGAGCCGACGATGCATGCAAATGCAAGTACTAGTGCCCAGGATGGTATCTTGTCAAACTTGGTACAGCAGATTGCATCGATTTGCGTTTGGAGAACCAAATTTTAAGCGTTTCCTCGAATTTCTCGAATTTCTAGTGGGTGGGTTGCCGGCGGACCGGGGTGTTGAAATATAGGATGTAACGCCTGTACTACTACGAAAGGAATAATAGTTCTCTTGTCTCGGAAGCTTAAGTGATGGAGATTGTAGCGGCCTTTTTTAATGCGGTCGAGTCTGGCCAATATGTATACCCTCCATTCATTATTTTTTTATGACCACAAAGGTTATCCCGCAGTTGATCGGTATTGATAATAATCAAGGCGTCCAGCGAGCTTTTGGCGAATAACAATTTACATAAAAATATACAATAAAATCAGCGGCGAGACTATACCAGTAGTCTGATTAATCGATCCACAATCAAGCTCGATTTCGCAGAATAGTCGCCTACACGCATAGTCATTCCCCAAGTTAAAGCGTGTGGCATACTTGTACGTTGACGTTTGATATGCTGTATCTATCGCTCCTGTCAATCGAGTATGCTTGCTGTGCTCCCGACAAGTAGGTAATCCGGGCAGCTCATTGAGCCAGCACTTTCAGTTCTTCTGCTGTAGCCAATAGTAACCCGGAAAAGACTATCATGCGTGCATTGATTCGGTATCGAGATCTGGTTTCACCTGCCGTCTTGATCTCTGTATAACTATGGGCTTCGGATCTATATTTCGATCGAGACTGATGCAGGTAACTAGAGCGAGAGTTCGATATAAAAATGCACCCGATGGCTGTACTCGACAAAAGCTGGAGCTTTAGAGACTCGCATAGAAGACATGTTGCACAGGCATGCATGTTACAGTTTGACACTCACAGGTCCACGAGATCCCGAGATTTAGAAGTTCGCCTCTAGATACAAACATGAGAACCATTGCATCTCGTGATGTGATCGTCACACCGAGATATTAATATATAAGGAAGCTAGAAAGACACGCTGTGTATCGCGATATGCAAATCATTTGTCAGCCCTATCAGCTTCTGCATGTGACACACGCGATGAATGCCTCAATTTGGCGCCTGATATATCGGTATCGGTTCGGCCAGCCAGTTAGTATATGGCAGCCAGGAGCTAGAGGTGTTCTAGACCCACGTCTCTATTGGTTCTGAACGAATTTATGAACAATACTTAGCGCCCGAATCCACTTGATCAATCTTTCGGCGTAGCCAAGCTTTCTCGCATGCTGGGACACCAGTGCACGAGGTTTACACAAACGAACTTGTGGCACTCGATATGTCTGCAGGGCGATACTCTAACCTCCCGACGGGGGAAACTACAACATCGGCAACGCCGAATTCACGATATCTGAGGGGCTCTAGATATCTGGACTGATATATGCACGCGCACGCACAGTGGAGATATCATGAAAGCTCAGAATCACGCTATCTTGAAACTTTCCATAATTACAGTTACAATCAGCAATATCCGTCATATAAATATGTAGCCGATACATGTCACCAATCTTCAGGATTCCGCTCTCTTCAACATGTCTCAGGACCTGAATTGATAAATTTGCCCAACTTGAACCAGCTACACGAGGTAGGAATGATTTGTCAACTTCGTCCTACGGCTTGTACTTTGCCATCCAAAGTCGTTCGATCTGGAAGGAGATTCTGATCCCGATGCATGGCTACTCGCATAGGGTATAACGTTGCGCTGCCATCCTTGCCGTCAAGTGGATTTCGACTCTAGATCCTCATCTACCGCCACTTTTGATATCGTGAGCTTCATGTTTCTTCCGTGCCATTGCTGCTGCCTAGAACTGTCGGCTGTAATACGTAAACTACAATCTTACTGTTGTAGAAGGTGAGACTTCCAACTCGGCCGGTTGAACTTTTGAAACCATAAGAATGACCGAAGCTTGTCTTCCATCTGGATCAGTTATGTGTGAGAGCTCCAAAAGTCACTTCGTCAAGCTAGATATCGATTCTGACCGGACCCTAGGAGGCAAATGAAATGACGATATCGACTTGATAGGCTGCGAGCATAAATAGCGCCGAATCCCACCTTGCCTTTATGTGCTCAGTAACTCTGAAAACGCCTTCATAGCTAAACTGATTAAAATCTATAATCATCTACTATCTTGCATAATACAACAGTCGCTGATACTTCGAAATCCACCACCTATCTGCTATTTCATCATGTTATTCTCCAAATCTATTCTGGTGTTCGCGTTGATGGCGCCTCTGGCACTTGGCACAGTAATCCCTATGGTGAAGCGAGACCACGAAAAATCATGTAAGGCGCGAACCTCAGGCCATAACATCAGTCATAGTAATCGCAATGCTAAGCTGACCCCATGAGTCTTTATAGTCAATGCAGAACTATACAGGTAACTACTAGATTGGCTTTATATTCAAGTTCTTAGAGCGCATGTCGGGGCTTAGGCTACCGAGCGATCGTTGAGACGGTTGAAAATTCTTATTAACCGGAAACACTACTTTTATGCTGCAGTGCAAATCACGTTGACGTTGGCAAGCGATCGCATGATGGAGCTAATACCTTCAATTCTATTCACGAGTAAGGTTTCACCGCAGATCCTGATCATACCGGGTATCGAATGCTTAAGCACAGCATCTGCAGAGGTTTCAAAACTAATATATGTGCACCGATAGACCACATGCTAGCAAGGAAAAGCGATCTCATGACAAGCTCGCACCTAACCTTGAGGTTTATAAGTGGGTTACAATTTCCGAACTGGAGTCCCAAGATCAACTTGGATTGCTGATTAGCCGATGATGTGAGAAATAGAGGCGAACGTGTCGATTATGTGAATACTAGAAAGCGCGAGCCCGAACCTGTCAAGAAATTCGAGGAGTAGATATCCTCAAGGACAGAT
The DNA here is from genome assembly GCA_020064725.1 of Drechslerella dactyloides. Taxonomy (NCBI): domain Eukaryota; kingdom Fungi; phylum Ascomycota; class Orbiliomycetes; order Orbiliales; family Orbiliaceae; genus Drechslerella; species Drechslerella dactyloides. Next base: position 3,263,416 of record JAGTWJ010000017.1, read on the forward strand.
GAATTAATTTGACTGTGGATATGGAAATGAATGTTGAGGATGGGAGGGTATAAGCTAGGCGGGCAAGAGGACAGATCGATTCTTGGCCTCGGCGTAGGAATTATGTCATTGAGATAATGAGCTTTTAAACTTATGACGGTACGCGTATACGAAATGAACATCAATGCATGCCTGTGGTATTTTTCATGAGTAAACCATTTCTTATAAGCTTAGTAACGTTGTAACTTGAAGTTTATTTCTTGCAAGCCGCATCGTGATGAAATGTGAATTTGAAATGCTGGGGAAACGAGTTACTTAGACAAGTAATCAAGCTTCACGCTTGGGCATTTTCGAGCCCATAAGCTAGCTCTAGCGTGTACGCGTATACGAGAAGTGGTCCTCTTTCTCCCGCCGAGATTATCGGCGTCCAGCCAGCATTCTCCCGGATATCGGGAGCAGACCGGCTAAATGATTGGTCGGATAAGCCCTGAGTTTGATATAGCACAATAGCGCCGGAGGTGAGTTAATAAGTCCTATAACTCAGTGGTAGAGTGTCGTTCTTATATGGAGAGTCTAGGTGATACTAGCTTCATATGGAAGAAATGCGAAGGTCGCGGGTTCGAATCCCGTTTGGACTATCTTAGGCCAAAGAACGTCTACCAAAAAGACTCCACTTTTTTTTGTGTATTTTTTTTTGCGGTCGTTTTTGGCCGCAAATCCCGCCCGGCTGGCTAGACGCGCTAAACGCGAACCTACGAATTTTGTTCCAAACTAGGGAACCGTGCAGTACCGTGGTCTAATATAAGCTGCCTGGATCGCATCTGTTCCATCGATATCAGTCTACATGTCTGGGGAGTTTGCGGCACTGCATCCGGCAGTTTCCCTCTATCTTCGAGGGCAAACGATCGGATGCGTGTTGTGTGCGTTGACCGATGCTGAATATATAACGAGAGCCAACACGAAGGCCCGCCCTTCCCCCACCGCCCCTTCTCATCACATCCACATCTTCATTCGGACCATCGCCCGTCGAACCCACCCTATGCCTACCTTGTGCAATCTTCTGTAGCTCTCCTTCGGGTCTTCCCTGCGTGATTGCAATAGTCTCGGGGTGGAGTGTGAGACGAATCCACTTGCTGCCCTCCCCGTTCGAAGCTCTATAGCTCTAGCCCTCGCAGAAACGCCCTAACGGAGGGCCTGAGCAGTAATCACTTCATTGGCATCAACTCTCTCTACATCATCCCTCTGCCTGTTCCTAATCGTCCACCCCGGCTCCTTGATCTTCCTCCTGACTAGCTGCTGCTCGACTTTACAATTGGCGAGACCTTCCATACTTTCTTCGCGTTCCAATTGCCTCTATCACGTCCTGCAACCTTTGATCCAAGAGACTCCGATATATTAACATAACGCAAGCCGGGTCTAATCAGCTCCTTATATCCTGTCTTGTCATCGGCTCATCAAACCACTGGAGACAATATGTCCAAGCACTCGCTTGATCCTGATTCAGGTTCGGAAAGTATGGAGACCAGCCTGGCTAAGCTAAGAAAGCTCGAAGGAGATGACCCGAACTTCACGGAAAAGGTCGAAAGAGGTAAGAGGAGATCTCCCTCTTCCATTTCCTATCAGGATGGCTACTAACACGGAATCGCTCGGGCGTTGTTGCAGAAATCGACACATCTGGAGATCATATTCCTGGGCCAAGGGCAATTTCCCGGCGTTATAGCGAACACTTCCAGGATTATAAACTCATCGTCACAGCACTCTTCGGCCTTGAGGAGTCAGACATATTCCGTTATGAAATGCTTATTAGCTATACATTAGCGTACTTTTCTGTCTGCGCTCGCAAAGGTTCGATGGACTTCTCAGTGTGTCTTCTATCGCTCTAACCTGGCTTCTGCTCTAGGTCCTCGAGGCATGATCGACGGAAACGTAACAGTTGAATCTTTGCAGGAACGCCAAAAGGCGCTTGAAGCTTTCTTCCAACGAAGAGTCCCCGGCTGGTACACGATATCTACTGGATGGCAATCCTCCGTTGGTGACCATATCCAGTACCTGGCTCAGACCTTCAATCTACTAGGAAAGAAGCAAAGGAAGAACTATTTCGGACTCGATGAGCTCGGGATCCTCTTCAATCACACTCTCTCCAAAACTTCCTCCATCCCGATCTTCAAGCAATCCATTATCCTCTGGCAGCTCGCGTTAGCCAGCGGTGTCAGAGCCAGCAGCATTGGAGCTACCGACGAGCATCCCGAAGACTATCTAAGGTGGAAGGACGTTGCTTTTGAGTGTGGCTTCGTCGAATTCGACGCCGACAGAGATGACTCCAATGAAGGTGACTTCGACGAAGACGACAGAGAGAGAATAAAGAACTGGCTGGTGGTTAAGATTAACTTCCGATATCCTCGTGGTTAGTTTGTACCTCGACTGACTATCTCCGTGTCATGCTTACTTTTCGTCTACTAACATCAATTCAACGGCACAGAACAATACGATACATACCGACCTTCGCGGAGAGAAACCGACAGTTTAAGGGTGAGATTCAGAGAGTTCAAGAGAGCAAAGAACATAGTCGCAGATCCTACAATAACCCTCGCCATCTTAGCTATCGAAAGAGGCTATTTAAAACTCAATAGCTATCAAGAGATACCGGAGTATCTTGTCTCGCAAGCCAGACGCCTTCCGGAGTATCTCAAATACTCGGGGACTTTCGGTATTCCTGTCAATAATGCAATGGACGAGAAGCCGGTATTTTTAGCGGAGATCCCTGGCACAGATACACTGTCCGACCAGCCGATGAAAGCAACAATGATGCACATTCCTTTGCAAACTGTCGCTGCGGAAGTTGGATTTGGACATAAGCGGTCGACCCTGTCATCTTTCAAGCGCGAAACGATCACACACTTCGAACCAGACTGGATCCCTATTGATGAGAATAGAACTGCAAATAAACCTGCTAAATACAAAGATCAACTTCGATCTCTTGAGTAAGAAATCCCCACCGCTCCTTGAGATCCATTGTGCTAACTTCGACCGATCTTTCAAGCCTTTCAAGCCTTTCAAGATTTAGAACAGCAGAAAAGATCGCTACGGAAGCTTTGGCAGATCCCACGACCAATATCTTCACCAATCTGGATACGACACCTGACTTTAAGGCCTTTGAGGAGTATTGGCAAGATATATTGGAAGAGGAAGGCACCTATCCCTTGGTTCATGTCGAAAGAGTGAGACAAAAGGTTGATTCTATGTATCCCACCATCGACATATATGTAAGGGACGAGGACGGAGATGGTATAGCATACAGTTCTCTAAACACAAGCGAATGTGTCCAAGGTCACGAGGCAAGGCTTCATCTAGCTTCTCAATTTGAGAAGTTTAGGGTCGGAAGTCCACACTAGTTGGCTCGATTTTGTTGTTACATACCTTCGACCTTACTGACCTTGTAATTCACGCTAGCAGAGGCCCCACGTCTTACATATATACTTTAGGGCAACCTCGGGGCTCTTTGGGGAGCTTATACCTGTACCTTGTTCATTAATGCTCTCATATCTTCTATGAGGTCACTTCCGCAGCCGATTTGGCACTTCGCAGTATACCCTCAAGTGGCTCCGGATCAATAATCATGCATATACTTAAAACCAGCGTCCCCAAGTTTTGAAAGGATCTTCCGTTTCTTGTTTAGTACTAGAAGTAGACAGATCACCAGACCAAACTACTTGAGCAAGGTATCCTTTCAGGTGTCACCTCCGCCACCAACATTGCAACTGACATGACTGACGCCCAATTCGTCGTCGCATTCGCTGGGATCCGTTATCCGGTAACAGATGCAACAAACATTCAGCCACATGTTGGTGCCTCGAACCAGCTGTCCAGATCGATATGGGTCCAACCTCGAGGCCTCTCGCACTAACAGGTACCGCTCAAACACCCGTCTAAGCCATTATGACACTGTCTGTAGGTGCTAGTTTTCTATACTAACATCTCGAACACGGCAACTAAGACGTGGCGCTTCCAAAACCCAACACCACGGTACCATAGTTACCTTAGCTTAGTTAGCTTAGACAACATCCGTCAACGTCCTTGAAACCAACAAAGCAGACACTGCATATATTGCAAAGGAAAAACATCACGATAAGGAGGCTGTCGGTTAGCTTCTGGCAATGGAATGCCGCGGTTGGTCATCGTTAGGAACTGGTGCACATGCCGTCCGGTATTTGCCCACAGGTACTGCAAGCACTCTATGCAATCCTTTGATCACACTGCAGTGTCGTATTTGATATATAACAGAAAGCCGGCAAGTTCTGCAAATTTCGATAGAGTGTTACCGCATAGCGTCGTTTGTATCGACTGATCCTTATCCTACTCGAACATGAGCGACTCGTTCCGTACGATCATCGAATCTGCGCCATCTACCGCACCATGAAGCTACTTCAAGAGCTCTCGCTCGCATTGTTCGCTCGCTATGCCGCTGCGTCTGCCGTTGGAATTTTACCTCGCGCGGACACAACATCTAATCTCACAGTGTGCAGGATTTGGTCTCACGCGAGTAAGTCTTGAGTCTACCGCTGGGTGGATATAGTTTTCTCAGCTCGACGCATTTTGAGTACTGATAGGGTGTTTCAATGGCCTTCAGGTGTACAAGCCGGAAATACGATATACATTTACGGCGGCGAAGGCCGTCTAGTAGCCAGTATGTCTTTACAATCGTGGCGGATAGGAAGCAAGGGCGTCGGGATTGACGGTACTAACAGCCAGTAGACAAATCTCAGAGAAATGCTGTGACGGCTCTTCCGCAATTCTTATCTCTCGATATTGGCGAGAACTTCAATATCAATGCGCCGGGTTTCCAAGCTCTCCCAGTACCTTCGGCGGGAGGGCCACCCGACGTCGGTAAGCACTGCTTTCAAGGAGCCATAGCGGATCCTCCCATTCAAAGAGATATTATATTGACACACGGCGCAGAAAATGCAACGTTATGGTACGACCAAGTTCGTAATAGAATTCTCCTCTACGGCGGATCGTTCCAGAACACGACCGGGGACGTAGACACGACGCCCCAAGCGATATGGAGTTACGACATAGTGCAAGAGCAATGGTCTGCAGTCACAACTATGGGAGACACGGTGACTAGGGCCGCGTCTGGTGCATCAACATTTGTTGACGATGTAGGGTATTACCGCGGAGGGCAGCAGGATGCTTATACGACGCCCGACTATCCGGAGCCTTCTGGATATACCCTTCTCTCCGGGTACGTATGCAATACAATGCAGGAGCCAACCTCTCGATCTTCTGGAATTGTCAATGTAAGAAATAGAGAATTCAGGTTGCTAAGACCATGATAACGCAGATTACGCACGTTCAACATGACATCAAGGGAATTCGGGGAGGTTACCTCTGGATTCGAAGTTTTCGGCGATCCAATACAGAATGGCTATAAGCAGGGAACTCTAGTCCCGATAGAGCTCGCAGGTCGAAAATATCTCGTCAACTACGGCGGCGGCGGGAAAACCGGCGTCGGACTACCCCTGAAGAACATTTATGTCTATGATATTCAAGAGCAGACGTGGTACATCCAGCCCGTTGATGGTGATGCGCCACCTAACGCTCGCGGCGTGTGTGCAGTCGCGGCGTACGCATCGGATAGGAGTTCGGTCAATATCTACAACTACGGCGGCATCACATATGATAATAATGGTTAGTTAAATTTGTCCCCTAGTTCGAGAGATATGTTGCTAAAACTTACGACACAATACTATAGCCCAGAGATTCACGCAGAGTCGAGGAATATGGATTCTCTCAATTCCGGCATTCAAGTGGATATTTGTCGACAAGGGGGATAACCTCCAGCCAGGCGGCATACAAGACCACACTTGCCACCTCCAAGGCACAAACATGCTGCTCATCGGCGGTAGAGACTTCTCATCATCATGCGACGCCAATCCCGTCAAAGTGTTCAACGTATCGACCTTAAAATGGCAGTCGGAGTTCTCCACATCTCCGTCTGAATACCAAGTCCCCTATGAAGTTTTCAGTAAGATTGGCGGCAACAGCTCCGGCTTCTCGACCTGGTCGAACAAGCCGTTACAAGACCCACCGGACGCAAACTCCCCGCTGTTCAGCATCCGCGGCACCGGCCTCCCATCAGCCACCCCGACATCCGACGCCGCGCCATCAAATGACTCGCGGCATCGCGATGCCGTCATAGCAGGTACCACCATTGGCGCTATCGCCTTCGTCAGCCTTGTAGTCGGCCTCGCCCTGCTATTACGCAACCGAAAAGGAAGACAGGGTCAGGAAAAGAACCAAGCACGGAACTTCCACAATCAAGTATTCGACGGCATAGCCACAACCCCAGCACCATCATCCCCCAGTAACACCGACCTCGACGGCATTACCATCACCCCGCGGTCACCGGAAAGTACACGCAAGTTCTGGGGGAACTTTCGCCGAGCGCCGTCAAGCGCCATGCCACACATCCCCAGACGGCCGACGGAGCGGAGGAGAGAGCAGCTAAGCATGCTCGACACGAATATAGATACAAGCACTACAATCGGTCAGCTCGCGCCGCCACCGCCTCCTTCATCCGACGCCGGTACATTCGTTAGTACCGGCGCCAGTAGTAGCACCGCGTGTCAGGCTAACGAGACTGTTGCGTGAAACGTAGGTTCCGAGGCAGTGTGCAGTTACCGTGGGAATTCGATGATCAAGGAGAATCCGAACGACGTGTACGTGTCGCCAGTGCACGCGGATGCTCGTGAACGCGCGATGGAGCAGATTTACCCGGGCCTGGCCGAGTTGCCGGCGGAATCAATGAGCAGCGATGAAGGGCTCCCTCACCTGGAGGAGGAGAGTAGGGATGATGGAGTGGTGGCAGAGTTGGAGCCGCGGCCGCAGGAACGGGCGTCGGCGCGGGCGAGTATACGGAGTGGTACCCAAATCGAATAAGACTGTGTGAAATTGGCTATAGCGCTATTAGGTCAACTAGCTGTATGATACAGCGAATCTTTCGAGCGAGAATGTAATTCTGCGACAAATGTACATATACTCTGGTGAAATATTATACAGGGAGCTAATATACTTGGTGACATAGATGTGAAAGGGAGTGAGATATCGATATGCAGTCCAGTGTGGGCGAAAGTTAGAGCTTTGCAAATCGAGGTGTCGTCTTTGTGAGACTGGCTTTGATGGCTTCCGGGATATCGGCGGTCTGAAGTGCGCCAGGATTCCAAGCAGCCGTATACCGTAGACCTGCGAAGTTGGTTTAGAAGATACGTTATTTTTATCAGGACGACGAGATGGGAAAACCTACCGTCTTCAACAGAGTGGTCGACCGAAAAGTTGAGGATCTCCTTGGTGGATTGCACCGCAACCGCTGTAAAACACCTCGTTAGCACAGCGGTCACATACGTAACACATGCGCATCAAGATGAGAACACGTACGGCTCTTTGAAGCAATCAGCTCCGCCAACTTCAGAGCGCCAGCAAGGGCTTCCTTCTTATCTTTGTAGACAGCGCTAACGAGTCCTTGGCGTAATGCTTCCTCGGCCCCGAATATCCTTGCACTGCAACAAATGTCCTTGACCCAGGACATCGATCCAACCACTTTGACCAAGCGAGACAACGATCCAACGTCGGCAGCGAGGCCGATATCGACTTCCTTAACCGAGAGCTTGACATCAGAAGTACAGATTCGGATGTCGGTCGCAGTTGTGAGGTCAATCGCCATGCCGAAGGAGTAGCCGTGCATTACGCTGATGATTGCTGTTTGTAGTCAAGGTCCACATTCCATCGTTAGCGAAAGAACACATGCACAACTGCAACCAACTGCAACAGGGGATATCTGCGATACGCGCATGATATCACGGTTGGAGATACTCAAGACGATAATGTAACGGGGACATACGCTTGATGCACTTCTCCGCCTGGGTCACGGCGTTCTGGAAGGCCATAAGCATCGGCCGCATGTCGGCGATCATTGTCCGGGCCGGGTCCTTCTGCTTCTGCGAGCCGGCTAACGAAGTCTGCTTGAGGTCCAACCCGGCCGTGAAGGCTTTTTCGCCGGCGCCGGTGAGAATGATCACACGGCAGTCTGAGTCGGTGGCCAGCTGGTTGAAGACCTTGCCAATGTTGACGATCATGCTATAGTTCCCGCGATATCCACTCTTAGCCGGCTGATTCCGCACTTGAAACGTGAAATTTGGCAAAGCATTCAACGTGCATCGGATGAGGCACGAAGCAGCATCTCCGTGCACACTGAAACCGCAGATGCAGCGCGGCTTGCACAAGGCATCTTGGACTCCTTCTCAAGTGGGCAACAGTACCGACTTACTCCCCAGTAAAGGCGTTCAGCGCCTCCGGCCGGTTGATCTCCACGACCGCGATCCCGTCCTGCGGGAACGTGACATTGTAGTATTCGTACGCGTACGTCTGCGGCATGTCGGGCACCTTATATTACTCAGAACACAGAAATCGCGCTAGTTATTCGTTGAAGGTGTGGGTGTCCAGGACTCGTCGCGAGGGTGGAAACGATGATGACGACAAAGATGACAAGCCAGCCCTGCGGACCGGAGTTGAAAGAGAGGTCATCCTTAAATACGATTCTGGTCTTGGAAACATGAGCCGGATGTCTTGTAGCGCGGTAAGTTCAGGTGCGGCCATAAGCGAACTGGGCCGAGGCATCTGATTCCGCTCGCAGTTTGTTTGCTGTTGGCGGATTCACTTGCCTCGCTGATTAAGATGTCGGGCGCCCGAGGATATTGGGAAACCTCGTCTGGATGGCAATGTTGGGATAGTACACCAGGTGATTAATTAGATGAAGTCGTCCGCCGTCAACAATTTAATTGGTGGTCATATCATGATATCGCATTGATCGGATCTCAGCCAGGTGTGGACGACATAGTGTGGACGACATAAATTTAGTTACGCAGTCTCGTAAACCAGAGCTGCAGAGCAAGGTATCCCGCCGCCGCAGACTACATCTACAATCAGTTGCACCTCCCCAGCTCGAAGCCACTGTAAGCCACCTTCCTCACAGACTCGTATAATTGCTCTCCATAATGCTGACTTACAAATGCTCCATCGTATCAGTAATATACAGTACACGTCGAGCATCTCGGGGTGGGGATGCCCAGAACAGGGTCAGACTGTTCGATTGCAGCCGACAGGGCTGCCCATTCGCTTGGTACCATCCCTCCAGCGGTTCGACTCCCGTCCGCAAGGGCCCGGACGACAAAAATGAAGCAAGGAGGCGGTTTTAAGTCTGACACTTCTCTCCGGCGCGGAAACAGATTGGAGATACGGCGCCCGCCTGCTGTCGGGCCTCTCTTTTCTCCGTACGTTTGGCGACGTAATCGCCCGGACAAAACACCCTCCGGACGGTGCCTGCATGCAGCAGCATCCTCATTTTAAACGTAAAGTGCATGCGCCCCAGCCGGAGTGCCGATGCGTAAAATGAAGGGACTGCGGACAAGAACGCCACAGATATTATAAAATGGTTAGCAGGGCCATCAAGGGTTATCAAGACGAGAAACCCCGCGGGCCCCGACCGACGCAATGCCAATGTTCCCTCCACGCGGCCTCTTCAAGCTTTCCTTGAGTTCAACTTGGCGACGACGTTGCATCGCGGGACACGATGCCCGCTCAGCCTCGAATTTGGAATCTTCCTGACAGACCCACCGGCTTATCTCCAGCCGTGGTAGACGTTTCCCGGATCTACGTCAGACCTGCAGGCCGTTAACCTGCATTCTTTCTAATCGTGCAGCTCGCGAGGCTGAGAATGGGCCACCTGCTGCTCCTTTCGGTAAAGGCATTCCATCGAGTGGCAGGACACATCCAAAGCATGCAAGCTTTGGCCAAGCTAGCGAGTGATCCCTGGCGACCACGAGCGGTTACAAACTCATCCGATCAGGCTAGCAGCCCCTCGAATGGGGGCTGGTCCATCCGGGCTTTTCCCCGAGCTTTCGGGAGCACTTATATTTAGATTGATCGAATTCCTCTCGCGTCGAATCCTCAACGTCCGGTCCATCTTGGGCGCAGAATGGTTTGTTGGCCTCAAGCCGGAACCAATCTCCCCAGGCCGCCTCCTGGCTCCACCTCGGATCGATATCGATAGCAGAACATTCGCACGCCTTCTCGAAGACCGCTCCTTTCCGGGCTAACGACCCAGGGATAGATCTTATCGCTTGAATTATACGGCCCTGAAAAAGTTCCACACCATCATCGAAACGGTAGGCTGAGGTTCGACAGGTTCAGAGTCCGACTACCCAAGCCAATTCCGGGGCCAGCTTTTTCGAACTAGCCACTAGTCGTTCGAGCGTCCTGCGTCGTTCGGCTCGCCACCAGCCGCAAGACCAGTAGCGATAATCCGCGATTGAGGATACTTCTTATATAACACCAACAGCCGCTGGGCCCTTCAAACCATTTATCTTTTCCAGGTTTTGCCAACCTTGCCGTACCGAAATCGCGAAAATGGGTGCATTCTGCAATACGACCGAGGGGCTACGCTGTAAGACCCACCCCGAAATATCACGCAATCAACACACCGCATTCATCAATATATGCTAACGCTCAACCATTCACCAGACCACACCGATCCGATACCTGGACTCGGACGCCTCACCGTCCATGACTTGGGTTTCATAATATGCGGCGTACGTATCGATACCTTCTTCAGGTTCTACAATCTCCCAGAAACTAACCAAGCCGTCTGAAACATAGGTCTTCGCGATCTTCACGACTGGAATCGCCCTCTACCTTATCCAAAAGCATGCCATCCACTACAGCCGGCCTGATGAGCAGCGCCAGTATGCCGACCCCCACCTACACTCAATGCGCGAGACCAATACTAACCGGCAAATCGCAGTATAATGCGCATAGTGTTCATGCTTCCCGTCTACGCAATCATCACAACCTTTAGCTATGGATACTACTGGTGGGCGATATACTTTGAAGTGATAAGAGTAGGACGGCCCCCGCTTCTGCTATTCGCATCTACATGCGCTAACACCAGTCTTCATTAGGATTGCTACGAAGCATTCGCTCTTGGCTCTTTCTTCTTCCTCATGACCTACCTGATCGCACCAACCCTCCACGAGCAGAAGCAATTCTTCCGCCGCTGGGAGCCTAAGCCCTGGCCCTGGCCTGCCAACTGGTGCCTCAAAATCGGGATCCCCTTCCGCGCCCCCCGTAGCGGCCTCACCTGGTTCAACATCATCTGGATTGGCACCTTCCAATACTGCGCTATCCGCGTTCTCAGCACCTTCGTCTCCCTCGCAACACAATGGTATGGTCTCTACTGCGAGGACTCGTGGTCACCAAAGTTCGCGCACGTTTGGGTCACCGTGGTCCTCATCATCATGATCTCGGTCGCGCTGTACGTGCTCATCGCCTTCTACTCGGCGCTCAAAGAAGAGCTGGACGCGTACCACCCGTTCCTCAAGTTCCTGAGCATCAAGCTTGTTATCTTCTTCAGCTTTTGGCAGGCGATTGTCATTGGGCTGTTGACGAGCGCGGGGGTTCTAAAACCGAGCAAGTATATCTCCGAGGGAGATATTTCGACAGGAATCAATGCGCTGTTGATTTCGTTTGAGATGACGGGGTTTGCAATCATGCATCTGTATTCGTACCCGTGGAAGGACTATACACCCGAGGGCCTGTCAGAGCGGTACAAGCGCATGGGTCTTGCGGTCAGAGACCTGGACGTCAGTCGGAAGGGTGGAAGTTTCGGATGGAAGGCCTGGGCCGATACTTTCAATCCATGGGTGAGTGCCGAAAAAGCCAGGAAGACACAATATGTATCATGCGGCATGTACTAACGCAAACGGCAACTAGGACTTCATCAAGGCCACCGCCCGCGGCGTTCGCTGGCTCTTCGTCGGCAGGAAGCGCCGCCACCAAGACAGCATATACACCCCCGACAAGGACGACGACAACAGCAACAACGGCTACGAGTCACCGGATTCTGACGACAAGCAAGACTTGCTCCCGAGCCATCATACTCGGAGCGGCTCAAGCAGCCAAAGCCACAGACGAAGTTCCCGCGACATGTAAAAGTTTTACCGACGTATACGTCCACCTTGCTGCATTAAAATTTCGCCATGCCACGTGCTTTCTTACGCACGCCATTTGATTCATTAGTTCTAAGCTCTGTCATGCGCGCAGTTGACCTCGCATTCTTCCGTTTCGACTTCTTTCTCCACACGGATAACTCCGATTGAACGAGTGTAATGATATTTTTTAAATTCTCTTTCTTTCCTGCATATAACCAACCAACTTGTACTTTTGTGTAACTGCATATGTGCATACCTGCACCATCTTTGACCACGGAGTTGACCACGGAGTTGATGGTATGTTTTTTCGTTCATGTTAGTTTGAGGTCTTCAATTTTTTGTAATTTAGTTGACGATTGTTTGGCTTGGAGATTGGCACGGAGATAGCAATTGCAGGTGTACAATTAAATTGTCTAATAGGTGATAGGTACCGTCACGGTACTCTCTGCATTATATTCATGTCAGCTTCAAAGCACTTTGTTGGCGGAACACTTTTCGATATAGTTGTGCTGCGACTCGTCCCGAATTAACCCGCGCCCTTCGAGGAATTTAAAGCCGAAAACAGGAAAACTACCTAGACCCTTGTTCGTTATGTATTGTGTGATTCAGGCAACATATCTCTAGCTCTCAGTGTGCCAATATGTTTTTGACTTCACATTTTTGTTCGTTCTCTCTGTACCACTCATTGCAGTTTGGCACTGCACGATGTGCTGTCTGTGCCAAGATGCTGCAGCATAGGCAAATGACTTTATTCTATCGCGATATATATCGGTCAAAGGCCCTGTTGGTATGAGAACTCAAACTTGTATTCATTCTTTTCTCAAATCGCACTGGCTCTATTTTCATCTCGAATAAAGAGACATCATGCTGTTAATGAGCAATGATAGAGCATTTTTTATTTCGGTCGTCTGTATGTCTCTTTTCCCGATCGCTGAGATGGTATACCCGGAAGTTGGGATTGGTCTTCTTCCACCCGTGTTTGAAGGCGGGCTGCTGTGGGTCCACGGCCGGATGATGGTACTCCAAGGAGGCAATGTGGACACTCAGTTTCCGCATTACTTGGACGATGTATTCTGGGTCGTTTATATAGCACTTGTCAACAGGTTTTTGACAGCGTATCTCGAGGACATTCGTGTCAACAATGAGCGCAGGTCCAGGCCGTTGCCGAGCCCGGAAGATATTATCAAGCGAATGAATGACAAGGAGCCCGTTCAGTGGGCGTGGGTTCTCGTGAAGGTTCTACTTGTTGTATCATGGGTCATTTTGGGGGTACAAACGTATGTGATCTGGCAAGACTTTAAGAGAATTTCGGAAAACTGGGGTGGTAAAGATTGGATTTGGAATATGCTTTGGATTTACCTTGGACCCTGACATTGGATGATGTCGATGGAATAGCAGCTGCATTCAGGTACGTATATATATACTCATGGTATATACAGACCACAATGTCGCTCTCTGCAAAATGTATGCCTAAATTACAGAATGAGTATACAAATACTGATGGTTCTTCCTGTCTAGTGACATTGTTAGGTGGTTGTCCTCGCCCCAATTGGAAAACCGGAGGGGCCCGGCAGCAGGCAAGATTCAGGCCGGTAGTCAGAAATCATAAGAAGTATTCTAGACATGATTCCTTGTTTAGTATATATCGCCGTACGAAGCACAGACCCGCATTGTGTGACAAGCTAGACTATATGACTAGTTTGGGTGGCCATTGACTTGCATTTAGTACTCATGTTCATAAGCTTCATGAGTTCACGAGGAATATTTACCAGATATATATGCATATTTAAGCTAGCTGGCCATGCGCTCAAGCGCTACATATATATAGACTTATGCATAGCGATTACTAGGTAGATACTATGAAGATATTCAAGGTTTTATATAACTCAAATCGATCGTATGTTATCGATCGTCTACTCCACAAGCAACCAGGGTCCGTCGCGAGACTACTCTACAATCTGAACCAAACATGTGTGAATGCAAAGAGAAAACTCAATTAGAACTCCTACCTCCATCCAAACCAAGACGGCAACCCAAACAGCTATGTAGACGAACAAGCACTATAATACACATTCTCAACCCCTCGCGACAATTGCAGCGCAAACTTTGATATTAACGCCCCAAAATGCACAGCCCCTCTTCTCTCCCTCACATGCATTAGTCAACACGATTATAATTCACGATGATTACCTGGTCATGTACCACCGCCAGTATGTTCTTTACTGATCACCCACATGGTTCGCTACTACACTCCCCCGTCAGCGCCCGCACAAGTCAGCTCTCCTCGTCGCTGTCATCCTGGAAGTTATCCGGCATGAAGGTTCGCGTATACTGCTGCCGACTCGCCAAGTTCTCCTCCAAGCCCAAGTCTTCGTCTGAGTCTAGATATCCCGGGCCACCGATCAAGCTCAGCAGCACGGGCAGGAAGATCAGCGCGTGCGTCGCCGCGATGACCACTAATGCCAACCATATCCGGAAGTAATAGATCTCAAAGATCTTGCTCTTCGTGAACGCGAGCACCGTGACGCCCAGCAGCTTGGTGATCGTAATTCCCGAAAAGACCTGGCGAAGGAAAATAATTAGCATCATTTTGATAAAGACCGATAACAGACCAAATGAAAGTCAGAACTTACACTTCCACCAACGTGCACCATCGCTACCCACGACCGACAATTCTTTCCACTCAGCTTCCTCGCCTTCTCCAACAGGCTGCGGCTAGGGAACATGAACGCCCGCGCAATATGGGCGCAAAATTCAACGCCAATACCCACGCAGATAACCAAGTTCACCAAAGTAACTGCGTTCAGGCTTACCCCCCACAGAGCCATGACGCCAACGATATCAACGACAATCATAGTCACCGTAATTGCAACCGCCAGACCCGTCATGAAGCTTCCAAGGAGAATACTTGACACGAAGAATGTCGAGATAATCGCCCCGGCAAGCAACTGCTGCGTCAAACTCACGATCGTCGTGTACTGGTCGAAGAAGATGTAGAATGACGAATACGGGAACACTTCTGCACCAATCTTCTCGCCAATGGCAGCTGCAATCCGCCGAGCCGCCGTAAATGACTCGATGAAATCCTTTTGGCTCGCCAATTTGGTGTGCGCCGAGCGGAAATGGCTCGCCTTGATTGTCTTGCGTTCGGGGTCAACATTGACGGCATGTTTGTACTGTGCTTGGCCACCGTACACGCAGTCCTCACCAACAGGGGCATCCAGCCAGAAGTCAAGGTACTTCAAGAACTCGTCGCCCTCGGGCATGCCGTAAAGCGTTTGGTTCCATGCAGGCTTACGATTCGCGAAACATACGTCGCAGCCCCATCCTGAAGTTGGATCGCATCGTTGTCCCGTGCTCTTGTCGATGCCGCAGCAAGCGTCCTGTCGTGGATCCAGCCATTGGAAGTAGTCGTCCAGCCAGTTGGCGGCTGGTTTGGCGATATAGCTGGTCTCGGGCCGCTTGCGCTCCTGCTCGATAATGTTGCCTAGCGAGAATTGGTTGCATGTCGTGAAACGCCCGCAGACCGCCTGCTGTTCGTCACGGTGGGTGATGTTGAGTTCTTTTGCGACGAAAAAGACCGGCGGACCGACGCCAAAGTAATCGTAAAGGTCGTTGAAGTAGTCAATGGTGTAGCTACCATCCGGTAGGGCATTTCGTTGGTCGAGACCCAGTTCAATCTCGGGCATGAGTCCGATGCCCGCAGCGAAGAGACCCAGGAACACGACAACCACAACCGCCTTGACGTACTTGTTGAGCAGCTTAGGAGCATACTTTTTCCGGATGAACTTCTGCAGATAGCTCTCTTCCTCGCCCGTATACTGTCTGATGGGGCCGCCAGGAGCCACGACGCACGGGATACAGTCAAAGCGGTTGTTCTCCTGCCTCTGTTGGTTGAGGGCCAGAACAGAAACAAACATAGTGACCTGCAGGACTGCGTTGATGACAACAGCCCCAGCGGCGTAGATGGCGAAATTGCGCACTGCAGGCATGGCCACAACTGCGCCCAAAGCGAATGCGATAGTTTCCGTAAAAGCGGAGAGCAGAATCGATGGACCCATCCTGCCGAGTGCCTTGGAGATCCTGTCCTCGACGTATCGATCAGGATGCGAAATGTTTGCTCGCTCAAACTCATGGGTGATCAAGAAGATGTTATCGACACCGATGGCAAGCACCAAGAACGGAATGACTTCTGCGATGATGAGGGTGACCTTGACGCCCATCGCAGAGAACAATCCCACGGATGCCGACACCGACATTAACACGATGACGATGCCGACGACTCCTAGCGTGAACTTGCTGTCAACAAAGGTCCTTGCCGGGTTGCCGATCAATTTCGCCAGAGAGAAACCAGTAGACCCGAGTGCCAAAGACGCGTATAGGAACATAAAAATGTAGCTAACGACCACAATCTTCGCATCCGTGTTCGCACTGTTGTTCAATTCCTGCTCCAAACTGATCTCAGTGTTGAAACTGAGCCTGAGGCCGCGGCTTCTCGCTTCAGCCTGAACGTCCAGGAAGTATCGCTTGAGGGTCTCTTCCCAATCCATAGCCCGCTTAACTTCTGGTGTGCCTTCTTGATGATTGTTGACAACCCAGGTGACCATGATAGAGGCTGCGTTGAGAACATCGTCGGTGCCCTGGAATCCTCCAAGTATCATCTCCGGCTCCAAGGGCTGGCCCATACTCGGCAGACAAGACGAAGGGTTATCCGCGCATTCTTTAACGCGTTTAGCCCAGCTATTCGGTGAGAGGAGGTCCGGCCGTGCGTCAAACCATCCACTCATCGACTGGATCGCGCATCCACTGCCGGTAGGATTAAAGCAGATATCCGATAGAGTAACGCCCTCTTCGAGGCTCTTTATCCTCCGAATCGTCGATTCAACATTGAACCACCATCGGAGCGTATCATACGACATAACGGGTCCCGGCTCTCCACTGGTATCGTTGACGAGGAAAGCCTGTTCGACCCGCCAGAACGGACCGAAATTCTCATCGAAATAGTTCTTCTGGAGCGCAGTCTCCGAAGTTGGCGAAACCCACAACTTGACTGGATCTTTCTCAACCTGGAAGTTGAGCCAGCCGAGAGACATGAGCACGATGACAAGAACGGAGGTACCGATCGTTATTCCGGGATATGTTGCACATGCCCATCCGAGTCTCTGGAAGGCGTTGTCTAGCCAGACATTCAATGGGTACTCCGAGGCGGGGTGATCTAAGAACCCGGCAGGTTGCAGAATATCCCCCTCATCCTCGTCATCGGATGGTCCATCATCGTGAAGTAACCTCAGACGCTGGTACCTGTGCGCATAGTCTTTCGTGAAGAAATACCCATAGCACATCAAGATAGCTGTGAGGAAGACAGCATAGATGATGATGACCGAGAAGGACAGACAGGGGATAACTCCAACACGACAAGCCTTCTCGTCTTCCCAGTCCGGCAGGGTCGGGCAGGCCTCCTCGCAGTCGATGCAAGAGCAGGAGTAGGCTGGATTAGGATCATTGCATTTGATTATAGCGTCGTTCATCGGAACGATTTTTTTCGGCGGAGTAGGTTTCTTGTCTGTAAGAGGGTAATCAATCTGGAAAGGCGACCCGATGGGCTTCTCGTCTCCGAGGAACTTCAAGAATGCCGTCCAGTTCTGCGCTTTTCCGCCGATGAGGTCCATGACGAACCCCCCTGTCTGCGAAAACTTGACATTTTTGCACGAGTCGTAGAATCCACTGCCGTACGCTGGGTCGACGTAGTAGCTCAGTTCGGACACTACTTTGTTGCCCTTGAGAGTTTCAGTCTTTGTAACGTCCATGAAGAGTGATTGGTCCGGAGAGCATGTCATTGTGCAGATAAGGTTGAAGAAGTTGGCTTTACAAGCGGGACAGGGTGCGAGTAGCTGCTGGACGACATCCAGATTGCCTTTCATCGTGTCGAGCTGGTAGCAGTCAGCACCGCATCTAAACCTCCAAACCCCACAGAGCGGAAGAACGTACCTGGTTATCGGTGCAACAAACAGGGCCCTCAGCCCACTTGGACCCACAGAAGTCTACGATGTCCTTCCGGAATGACGCTGTCGGCTCCCTCGCCGGTCCGTTGTCGGGACAGGGTAACGGCTTGCCGAAGAACCCTCTACTTCCACACTCATCTCTGATTGCACAGTATCCGGCCGCATGTTTCTTCGTTATCTTTTGCGAAGAAGCCGGAGTAAATATCAGGGCGGTTGATAACGTAAGGTACAGTAACCGCCGTAGTCCTCCAGGCGAGCCTCGATGGGCTCGAGAGGAGCCGGTCATCGTGACGACGTTGTTGCCGTCGTCGTTCGGGTCGGGAATGATCCCGGAAAAGAACCTCCGCCGAGGTTTCTATATATCGCCGAATCCTGAGAGGGGCCTAGAAACAAGAGATCTTATCTCTGTCTTCCGGCGCAAAGATCCGACCGAGAGCGAAGGAATACCGCCGACGAGGTTGGGGAGCCGGAACTGGGCGAGAGAACGAGGTCGCGATGAAGATATTTGGTGTCCGGAGGTTATACCGCCTACGCCGGATTAATGACTAAGGCGTATGATGGTCTGTATGTGCGTCTGGTCCGGCTGGTCAGTCGGGCGCACAAAGAAGGAAAGTGAGGGATCGTTCGAGGCGCGATCCGAGGCAATAGTGTCCGACGCCCACACGGCGGCCGTTTCCGCGGACAACTAGCCTTGGCTGCCGCGACCGTGAGTCCGCAAGAAAAATCAGCGGCAAACAGCGTTGCCGTCAGTACTGATCGTGGGAGGCGTTCCGTGTCGCCAGGGCATGTGTGTGATGGCGTGCGTGTCGAGCGGGTGGGAAGGAAGAAAGGACGCAGGCCAAGGAGAGAGTGGGATAGTTGTTAATTGGAAGAGCAATGACGAACGCACCGGCCAATTCCATTTGTTAGCGCTGGTCACGCGGCCGCGGTGTCGTTTGTCCGCTTCCGTCGCCAAACGTCAGCCTGCAGCACCTTGCCGCCACAGCACGTTGACCCCTGATGATCTAAACGATGGCTACGGGCTCGCTATCGATCGAAATGTCAAGGCTTCGATTACAGGTCTCACGTGAGAGAGGCCGTAAAGGCGCCCAGGACTGCTGTTTCCGAGTCATATCAGCGTTCCGAGGGAACCCAGGGATAAGATAAAATACACGTCTACCGCCCACCAAACCGCACACCGAGTCTATCAAGCCCCATGCAAAAGCGCGAACACGTACGGAGAGGAGAAAAGATGATAGAAAGAAACACTATTCTGTATGTACTTAGAGAAGAGAAAGTGTCTAGCTACCTCAGTCATGCAAGGGCATTGTGACCGTCTACGTACATTTTCTTCACATCAGCCTCAGAGATAATGATGTAAGAAAAACGCTCGAAACAGCCTGCCATAAAGGAAAAGGCGAGAATGCTGAGGGGATAAAAAGAAAAGAGAGGAAGGATAATGATGAAATAGGAAACCATAGAGAAACAAAAGTAAAAAAGCCTGTACGAATAGAAAGTGGTCTTGTAGAAAGCGGATGTTCAAGGGTGGTCATAAGGAAAGAGGCAGGGGAGGATGTTGCCAATGCAATCTGGGGGACACAGATAGTGGCAAGGAAGATATGGCGTCATAGAGAAGATGAAATATCAGAATGCGACACAGCGGTATTGAAAGGGAAGCTTGAAAGGTAGTAGTCGTGGTGAAGGAAATCGTGACAAAAAAAAATGCAAGAAAAGGAAAATCATTCGCCCATGTATAGTAGAAGAAACGCATGCTTTTGAGAACCGTCATCATTACCACAATTATCAACCTTTATAGGAGAAACGGAAGAAAGAAAGGGGATGCGGACGATACTTATGCAGGCGTTGACGTTGGAGGACCGTCAGGTTGGCCATCGCGGCGCCTACCGCCACGGCCACCGCGTCCGCCACCGCGTCCTTCGAACGACTGCGAACGATCACCGCGTCCTCGTCCACCGGTTCCGAAACCACCACCGCCTCGTGCATTACGGCCTGGACCCGGAGGCCCTTCGCTCTCTGAAGCGCTGGATCGAGGGTTGTCGGTACGACCACCACGCGCCATATTGCCTGGACCTCGACGCCATGCCCCAGCTGGGCCACCACCACCTCCGTATGGTCCTTCATCAATTTCTCTGACATGGGGATTGACACGGTCATTCTTGCCGGTCACCTCCTTCGGAAGTCTCTCCAAGACTGCTTTGTGGTCGGTAGGTGGTTTGAAGAAAACGTAGTAGTATACCGCCCTAGGGCCACGTGGACGTTTTTCTTCGATATGATCAATTAGTTCGCGATCAGACTCAGTGAAGAGTTCCCTGACTTTGTCCTCGCCGATCACGTTTGTGACATAGAGCCCAGCTCTTCCAGTTCCACCGAATCCCTCAGTCGGTGGTTGCTGGGTCGCTGCGCTCGTAGGAGCTGGTCCTGCTGGCACGTCTTTTGGTCCAGAATCTTGAGTCTCCGACGCGCCGCTACCATTCGGACGCTCCTCCGCTTTCGCAGGAGGTGCAGAATCTGTGGGAGCGGGGCCAGGCTTGGACGGGGTAGCGGAACGAGTTCGAGGCGGAACATTGATTGGGGTTGCAGGTTTGACAGGCTCATCACGGCGAGGGGCCGACGGGGCGCGTGGGGGTTGTTGTGCAGCAGCTGGTGGGGGAGCCGGTTGCGCTTGAGGGACAGGTGCTGCAGTTGGCGCAGGAGCAGCAGGCTGGTTGTTAGATGAAACAGGAGTTTCGACCGCGGTAGCGGCGGGGGCTAGCGGAGCTGAGGTCGGCATAGCATTGCCAGGAGCAGCTGTGGCAACGCCAGCAGCTTTGCCAGTGCGGTGAGCGAAGTTGAAGCCTTGGGCTCTCATCTCTGTACCAATGCGGCCGTTCTCGATATCTAAGATGAGATGACCAAAGGACGCGTCGGCCAGATTGAAGTTCCACATGTTCTTGAAAGCGCTCTCGTCAACCTCGCCCTTGGTACCGGGAGTGGTGCCGCCGAATGGATTCGGCCCGGTGGCAGTGCTAGGCATCTTCTCGATGATGTTCAAAGCATTGTCAAGTAGTTGCTTCTGAGCATTGTTCTGGGCAACCGTGTTCATGACCTCTCCCTTGACAGTTTCCCAGACGTCATTGAACGAAGCTTTGGAGGCAGCAAGCTTCCCACGATAGTGATCCAAGGTTGGGTTAACGCTGAATTCATTGTATGAGCTACCATAGCGGAAATGAAGGCCGGCGGAGATGGAGAAGTCCGCCTTGATGGCGACGGAAAGGGCGTTGAGGAGTCCCTCGCGGGCAGGGGAGGAGTGCGTCAAGAGAACTCTCGTCTCGCTCGCATCGTAAACACGGTTCGCGGTGTCGAGGAGTTCACCCATTTGAAGCAAGGTCGTCCACATGGTGCCTTGGCCACCAGCAATCGTGGTCTTCCCTTCGCCGTTGTCAAACAGCTTATGCATAACAACAGCGCCGCCAAGGCCAAGAAGACGGAGCTTCACTCCACCAATGTCGAGCAATCTGGAGGAAGCCTCATCGATGATGTGGAGTTTGTCGATCTTGTATTCGCCACTCCGGAACTTCTCTAAGACAGCGACATCCTCGCAAGCACCCCAGACGGTGTAAACTGGGACGTCAAATGCGTAGGTCTTGTCGAGGAACTTGGGAAGCTGCGATAGCTGTTCGTCTGCAAGGCGACTCTTAATCGGTTGACCATTTGGATTTCCTTGGATGAACTTCTTCGTCTGTTCCGATAGAAGCGGCGAGTATTGAGCAACGTGACGAAGGGTCCTATAGGTAAACAGATCTTAGCAATCCGAACATTCAATTAACGGCGACTGGACACTCGAGGCTTACTTCTCAGCGATGCGGTGTATCGAAGTATTGTCGTAGAAACCGAAGTCTCCTGTGTGCAGGATGTAATCCGCATTGGTCTTTTTGGCCAGGTCGTTGAGGGAGAGCAAGTCACCTGGGAAACTCGTTAGTTGATATCAACACGGTGGGTGGAAGTAGGCGAAACGCGCCTGAACTTACCTCTAACGTCGGCCACGCAAAGCACGCGGATATTTGACTTCACGATCGGCATAACGCTCGGCGGGAGGACAACAGGAACGGGCCCGTTGGGGAGTGGGTTCGGAGCCATGCCTGGCGCTGGGATATAGGCAGGTCTTGGGGGAAACTGTAGTACCGGTTAGCCATTCCCTGCAAGCACCGCGATAACGCAAGGCAAGGATTTTGAAGCATCCAATGGTCGTGTCCAGGGAGCTTTTGTGACGGAGGCGAACGGTGGGAGCTTACAGCCATCGGGATGCGAGATACCAGTAGGATGACGAAGGGAGGACGGTTGCGTAAGGGTGGTCGCGACGGAGGGTCTGAGCGAGTGTGTTCTGGGGCGTGCGATATCTGTCGCGTCCGGAATGATGCGGGATCGAGATGTCAGAAGGGTGCGAGGAGGGGAGGAGGTGAGGTGATGCCAGCAGCGAGATGGGATGGCGTGAGGACGAGGACGAGGGTTTGTGGATGGTGGATGTGGATGTGGTGTTGAGGTTGTGGCGCCGGCTGGGTCGCCGCACCGAGTTTGTTCGAACGGTGTGGTTTGACAGGCAGGGGCATCCATCCAACGGGAGGACGAGAGCACTTACCGAGAGAGCAGGAGGTCTGGAGAGGGTGAAGCAGCTCCAGGAACACGCGCAGAAGCAGTTTCGGTGATGTCGGTAGATCTGGTGAAGGGTGCGATGAAGGGTGCGATGAGAAGGTAGTTTTGTGGGTGAAGAAAGAAGAAGAGAGAGAAATATCTCGGAGGGTCGACAGCAGTGACTGCTTTTGAATCCACGCAGCCTGCACACGACCAGCAACGGGCCCATTCACAGAACCACAGCTTGACCTTTGGTGTGTCTCCGCCTTCAGGGAGCAAATCATCAAGCCAGTTTGATATCTAAGAGGATCTATCTAAACTATTGTGTGACCTATCGGTCTGTTATACCAGATTGCCTGCCGAATGACAGGTTGCGACAGAATGTCCGTTCATTCGGTCATTGAAGCTCCATCTTGAGCGAGATATCTCGACCTCTTCCGAAGTTATAAAACGAGCTGTTATTAATCAATTGATACCGTAGACGATTAGAAGAGACATATAAAAACTTCAATGAAAAGAACAGATACACCAGTTTCAAAACACCGCGTAAACATAAGCTGAGTTCCCCCTTCTCGACATAGCTCCATACAAGATCATTATTATCATTACGAGTATATTGCGCATCACAGGACAGTCTCTCGGCATCACGATGGGTACCCATTGGTCACCAATCCGGCTTCTCTCCCAACTTCACGATGTCATGCTGTCCCAAAATCTTCTTTCCTGTTATCCCCTCATCCAGAGCAGCCCTCACCGCCGCCCTCGCCACGACATCACCACCCTGCGCCCAAAAGTTCGACAAAGCCCCGCCGCTCACACTCCCCAGACCCCTCGCTATCATCTGCAGAAAACCTTCGGTCGACCTTGCTTCGAGCCGGGCCCCAAGTAGCAGCCCTGGCCGAAGTATAATATACCTCTCGAACCCACATGCTTCGATGTGATCTTCAATCTCTCCCTTCATCCGACTGTATGCGATGTTACTATCCTTCGATGCCCCGCTGGAGGAGATCAGCACAAAAGTTTTCACGCCAGCTTCCTTGGCTGCCTGTGCGAGTGCGAGGTTGAGGTCGTGATCGAGTGCATATTGCTTCTCGAAGCTGCCGGCTGCGGCGCGGGTGGTTCCTAGGCCGGTGAAGACTATCGGTGGCGGTGTAGTTTTACACAGATCACCGAAGACAGCTGGCCATTTGGACGAGTCGGCCTCGATAGGCTGGGTGATGTTGTGGTCAATTGGGGCGGTCGAAAGGGCGATAGCGGGGGCTTCGTCGAGCTTGCGGCGGGTAAGTGTGACGATGTTGCTCGGCGTCGGCGATTGGACGAGGAATTTGAAGATATTGCTGCCCTAGACCACCTTATGTGTTAGAGCGGGGTACAAGAAGGCTCGCAATCGGTGCTACAGCTATAAGTACTTACCACAAGGCCGGTGGCTCCGAGAATCGCAAAAGTGTTCGCCATGTTGATGTAATCAAGTAATCGTGCGATTGTGTAATGTGCAATTGTGTGATTGTGCTATGAAGAATGCTGCTGTTGTTTGTGGCACGGCGAAGGGTTTAAGTAGAGAGTCTGGCTTTGTAGCTCAAGTTTAAGGATGTCACCGGAAGCTGTCGCCAATGCATGTGAAGGAATGAAAAATGACGCCACTCGCAATTTCTACAGACTATTCGACCGACGGAAACCCGGGTCTATACTCAAGAGCTGTTATAGGATGTCTATTTACTTTAGATGATACAGTTGTCTACATTTGCATTTCCGCGGTCGCATTCACCCAGCTGGCGCTCGCTTATGATTGGTTCCGCGAACGAAATCCTCCGTTCCCCATTCACAATGAAAAACTAGAATGCTCCGATTTTGGCTTCATGTCGTTTAGTCGGCGTACCTTACGCCGTCGGTTCATCATATGCATCATATCCCATCTCTGTCTCGGTTGCCTATTGAAATTCATACGAAACTAGACTTATGACAGCATCACCGCATATACCTATAATGTCTTCAAGCCTCCGTTAGCATTGTTTTCGATTCCACCGACTTAGCGACTTCTCGGTGTTGCGAGAGTGGGGTGTTGAAAGCAAGCACAGTGGACATCGGGACTCAGAGGGGTTATTCTCAGTAAAAGCGCAATTGTCATGCATGATGTGTTCAGATGGGGTTGAAACATGTTTATATGCGTATCGATCTCATCATCGAGCCTGTCCACTGTGCTTTGATTCGGTTCGGTTTGGAGAAGACTTGGACCTACCACGAAGCACGTCTATGTACAATAGCGCGTCCGAGGATTCGGACCTCACAGCTGTATTCGTAGCTATACCATTAAGCAATGTTCCAATTTCCCAGGAGTGACGAGATATGAATGGGACCTAAGTGGTGTCGTTAGTGGCGTCCGGACGCGGTCTATTAGGTGAAGAAGATGTTTTCAAAATGAAGGAAAGAAATTTCTGAAGCGTGCTGTGGAGAATGCTTTCAAGATTGTTCGGCTTCCTGTTTGAGCAATCCTTGTCCAGACGGGCGAGCAAGCTCCACACGACAGCCTCTGACCGAATGGGGGTGAAAGTTGATCGATCGATATCTGATCGGCTCTGTGAAATATCGACCAAGGGAAGCCGATTTCAACTAAAAGGTCCTTGGTCCAAACATTGGGCAAGTCTAGCCTCGAGGTCCAAGGTGACACCAATATCCCCACTGCCTCCAATCTGGTCAGCTAGAACTGCTTTAGAATGACAATAGGCATTGTTGAGATGCGGGTAAGCCTCCCGTTCGCATAGGCAGGAAGGCCCCAGCTGTCAGAACGCTGAAGCGGCGTTAGAATCACCTCAACGGTCGATATATGGACGTATCAGCGTGCTCTAATGGTTGGGCAAGATGCAAGTGACGAAGTGATATAGGATTATCAGGCAAGTGGAATCGGAAGCGGTTAAAGCGACCATGTGGGCTGTCGACTTGCTCCGGCTGGGTCAGGGCGACAGCTACCCGGCAGGGGTCGCCACACTGGAGCCAGTAGCGGGGGAATCCGAGTCGAATCGAGGGGCCCGCTTCGGCTCCTCTGCGAGATTAATCATTCAGACTCATACGTTATCGAGATGAGATGAGATTGAGGCTGGCCCGGTGGGCTGGATCTGCCGGTTAGGGCGTGGAGACCAGGTCGACTTGCGGTCCGTGAAAAGGGCAGTCACAGTCACTCAGCTGTGTCCGACGTCTCCCCTACTGCCCTCGCCCCTCTCAGCCAGTGTCCCTTATCCATGTAATGAATAGAATCTCGATATAACTTACATTCTTCAGTAAAGTGTGACTACCCCTCTCAAACACTCTCTTTGGTGGCCGTTTGTTTCTTGCTCGCTGACGAAGTCCCGCAGTCAATCCAAGTTGTCGTCGCGAGTGTTGCTCGAACTTAAATCCATTTGCCGCATCGATATATACCCGTTTCCAGTCGACAGAACCAGCCCAAACATAGACCTCACCGCCGAGCCAGCGCGAAGGATTGGATACACAGAAAACGATTATCTCGACCCATCCACCGTATCCGATCCGTGGATTCTTGTGTCGTGTTCAGACCACTACTTTGACGCCCTCGGCCGGAACTTCCATTCGCTCGCCACCTGCCGTTCGACGTAACAGCTAGGTGGGACAGATCGAGCGACGGGAGAGTTCCATACTTCAAACAAATCTTTCAGCATATGAGCGGCCATATTTGGCGCGCATACTTCGACAATGACTTGGAGAAGTTTAGAAATCTTCTGGGTCTATCCGAAGATAGGACCGGAGGGTCCCATGAGTTCTCCGGCTCCCTGACGAACGAATCTCCTTTCGACCTACCCTCGCCTCCGAGAAGACAGTCGATATCGACGAGTATTAATTTGGCGACATCGATAGGAGACTCTAGAGTCCCTGCACTCAATAGGTTCCAGATAAACTCGAGACTGCCAGCGACTACAATTGTAAATCCGCTTGCTCCGGCTACAGGAGTGACGATACTGCACCATGCAGCTACAGCCAACAAGCTCGAGTTCGTGGAGGCTTTGTTAAAACATCCTCAGGTGGACTTATTTCTACAAGATTTTGAATCTGGTTGGACCACACTGCATCGGTAGGCAGGGCCTTATAATTATTTCCAGGTTTCTAGTCTCCTTTGCTAACAGGGCCTATAGTGCTCTATTCTTCGGGAATATTAGTATCGCGAAACAGATCCTGTCGAGAGACGATGCCGGAACCGGGCTGGTTAAGATCAAAGACAGAGAGGGGAATTCGCCATTCGAGCTCTTCGAGTCTACTATAAAAGTGGACATCCCGAAGCCTCTTGAGAATGCCATGGACAATGAAGATGACTCGGCGGATGAGGGTGCCATTGGGGAGCAGCCAAGCGTTGAAGCCGGCGAGTTTGGGGGGGAATTCCTTGGGCACGAGGCTTTTGTTTGGGGAAGCAACAAGAACCTATCACTCGGATTCAGTGATGGAGATGACCGACAGTTCCCTGAAAGAATCCCTATACCAAACCCGGACGCTACTACGGAGCTTCGCGATGCGATTTTTGGGCTTGCTCCAGTCTATGCGAAAGATATTCAAATGGCAAAGTTTCATACTGCAATTATCACTACTGCGACTTCTAACAATCTCTTCGTTTGTGGCCACGGACCCGGCGGGAGGCTCGGATTAGGTCATGAGTCCACGGAGTTCACTTTCAAACAGGTGGCTCTGCCCCGCAGAGTCCGCACGGCTGCCCTCGGCCAGGACCATACCGTGGCCGTCATGGAAAACGGCGACGTTTTCACATGGGGAACCGGGAGGCATGGGCAACTCGGGTATCCTGCCAACATTGGCAAGAACGATAAGGAAGAATATCAATTGATTCCTCGACAAGTCTTCACCAACTTGCGGAGAGAGAAAGTTATTGGTGCTGCAGCTTCGAGACACCACTCCGTCGTGCATACCGATACATCGATATATGTCTTTGGTAAAAACGAAGGACAGCTCGGCTTGGTTGATACAGATTCGCGGAGCTTAGAAACTCAACCTGCGCCCCGAAGAGTGGCTGCTGCTCAGATAGATCAACCGATCTTGATGGTTACAGCTGTTGACAAGGCTACTGCCATCCTTCTCGAAAATCACGATGTCTGGATTTTCATGAATTATGGTATCATGAAGGTGATTTTTCCCTTTGAGCGATTTCCCAACACCGGAATCAAACCCACGCGACCAAGCTCCAAGTACCAAAGCAGACCTAATTTTATAACGAAAATCTGTTCCGGAGGAGGGACAATCGCTGCGCTGGCGAGAATGGGGGATGTCTTCACTATCAATATCGACAAGACGACAGCCACAACTACAAAAGGCTTACCCATTCCTCAACGCATCTGGTCGCTCAGAAAACGACATATGGCTGTCAGAGACGTTGACGTCGGACAGGAGGGAGCTGTGATCATATGCACGGAGTCCGGAAGTGTATGGCAACGAACTCGCAGGAGCAAAGTGAAGGAAGTCGTCGGGACTTCAACCGGAGCTACCGGCTCAGCTCATAAACAGCTCGACCGGGCTAAGGACTATAAATTCGCTCGCGTTCCCGGCTTGACGCATATTGTTGCTGTTCGAAGCAATGCATTTGGGTCCTTCGCGGCGATCAGACGAGACGTCGACGTCTTGAAAAACCGGCTCGAAGTTCGCCCTCCGACCTTATGGAACGACCTGAGCTCACTCCTTTCATTCTACGATGATCCGATGGTGATCGATGCCGATAAGCCTACTCCGCAAAACCTGGAACGAGCTCTAGAGTGGTTCCTTCGAAAAGATCTCATCAACGTCTTGAAGGAAACGATTCACGAGATGGATCTCGCTGAATACGACACAGTCATCAAATCAGCAGAGCTCGATGAGATTGGGATCAGCATTCCGGCCCATTCGTTCATACTAACAGCTCGATGCCCAAAACTCAGACTGCTCTTCGCTAGGGCTATGAAGTCTAGATTGAACCGTTTCGAGAACTTGGTCGAACTGCACCACCAACCGGGTGGCACCTTTGATCTGAGCTTCAAGGGCATTCATTGGTTCTCGCTCCTGATATTTATCTTCTACCTATATCAAGATGTCGTGCTCCCTGTTTGGACGAGGTTCAATCAAAACAAGGAGACTACTCAGCTCTTCCAGCGAGTACGCTCGGAACTCGGACTCATTGCCAAGCAACTAGGTCTGAGACAGCTTGCAGCAGTCACTTCTGGCCTCTACACCACCAAACTGACTCTCGATGCCGATATGGAGGAGGCCCTTGGGGATCCCCTCTTTTTGGAGACTGGTGATATGCTCCTCGAACTGAAGGATAGGACGATTAAAGTGCACAGCTCCCTTCTTTGTGCGAGATGCCCCTTTTTCGATGCACTATATCATGGTGGCTCCGGGCGTTGGCTTGCTTCTCGCAAAGGGGAAGAAGAGTATGCCACCGACCAGCTTGTCCGGGTCAACATGAAGCATGTGTCATTTCAAACGATGCAAATCGTTCTCAACTTCCTTTACTCAGATAAGAGTGTACATCTCTTTGACAAGGTGCAAGTAGCAAAAGATGGGGTGGATGGCTTTATCGATTTCGTTATCGACGTCCTGGGAGTTGCGAATGAGCTAATGCTTGACCGGTTGGTTGAGGTCTGCCAACGAGTGATGGGGCGGTTCGGTGCGTTCTCACAGCTTATTATATTCCTAGCCCGTTCAAATCTCTAATTTTTGAATAGTCAATACTCGGAATGCGACCTCGATTCTGGCTGCCATATCCGAATCATCCGTCGTGAGCTTCAAAGAAGTCTGTCTCGAGTACATTTTTAGGAACCTGGAGACAGTGATGGAAACACATGCGTTAGATGAATTGGATCGTGATCTAATGGCCGAACTCGACGAAGCCGTCAAGACAAGGCAACTCGCATACATGCCTATAAGCCGCAGTGGACGAGCAGAGGCGGAACTGCTAGAAAGATACCCGCATCTTGCGGCAGATGCTGACAACGAACGAGCAGCTGTATTGCAACTTCTTGACAGTGGAGCTTCGATCAATCCTACCACTGACGCGGAACCTGGAACCTCTCCTGCGTCGTACAGACAGTCGTCTGGTTTCCGCGCCGGCAGCTATGAAAAGAATCGGCGACGTAGATCATCAAAATCCGGGCAGGAGAAGCCCTTGGTTCAGACTCCGGCTCTCGGACCTGCCCAAGGGAGTGAGCTGATCTTTGATATGGATGATGAAGATCCGGCCTCGAAGCTAGCGCGAACGCCGACCTCTCGTAGCCCGGGGCTCAGTCGAAAAGAGTCATACAGTCTCAGCACTCCCACCTCTAAGGGCGATGTTTGGTTTGACTGCAAGGGCAAGCAGATCACAAGTGCCGAAGGAGCTGTCGGTGAGCAGCAAAACGTGCATCACAAGTCGACTCCTTCGGTTGACACCACATCGAGACATGCCGATGGAGCTGTCAAACAGGCTTGGGCGGCAGGTTCTGGTATTCAGCCCAACAAGCTTGATCTTGGGGAGATTATAGCGCAAGCATCGAGAAATCGGACTAGTAATCTATCTCTCGGATTGGCTTCCGCTGCTCCTCGAGAGCTTACCGGAATAGACAGCTTACCAACGCCCAGCTTTGCTGCCCCGATAACCGCAAAGGTATCGCAGAAGGAGCGTAAGCGTCAGCAGCAGCAGCAGCAACGTCAACCCCAGCAGGCCACTGTAGTACCCAAGGCACCTATACCTGACAAGTCCATTCCGACCCCGAAGGCCTCTCCCTGGAAGTCCGTACGCCCGCCATCGAACCCGCTTTCCCTGCAACAAATCCCAACATCACCCACTTCCAAGCCGAACTTACCCGATACGACAAAGCACCTGGATGCATCTCAGACGCCTCCGACTCTGCCCAAGACGTCCTTAGCACTCAACACTCCTCCAAGGAAACTTCAAGATGCTCTACCACGCACGCCACAAGCTACTGCACCCAAAACATCGACTCAGACACCCCCGTCGCAGGTGCAGACACGCAGATATAATAGCAGCGGCGATGTGATTACTACACCGACTGGTGCCGTGCCTTCTAAGTCTGCATCTAACTCAGTGCAGCCTCGCTCCGAACGATACGAAGACTTCCCTCCCATCTCCAGCCGCGCAGAACAGACGGCGCATCTCCCTCTGGCAGAAATTATACAACAAGAGCAGATACAACAGGATATCGTTCGGGGTAAGGGCCCAAAGCAGAGCCTGCAAGATATTCAACAGGAGCAGGAGTTCATGGACTGGTGGGAGAAAGAAAGTGAGAGGTATCAACAAGAGGAACATGAGCGACAGCTGCTTGCACAGGGACAGAAAGCTGGTGGAACTAGAGGCAGGGGTCGCGGTGGAACGAGAGGGAGAGGTGGCGTCCGTGGAAGAGGAGGTAAAGCCGGACAGACGGGTGCCAGCCATGCACAACAGAGCCGGGATGCCGATTCTTCAGGCACTCCGAAGCAGGGCTTCGATGGCGGCCGTGGAAGAAGAGGCAGGGGTAGGGGCCAGGATAGTACCCGGCCGAGCGAGAAAAGCGAGACGTGTGGGAAGGCTTGACGACTCGGTTGTACAGTTGTATTGTATTGTATATAAGTAAGTAATTTGTACTATTTATACCGTATACTACATTCGGTATGTATCTAGATAGACTTAGCAGCGCGGGTGTCTGAAATCTTGGTCTGCTCTTTGTACTATGCATGTACTCTGCCCTCGATGGGCGTACGTATTTTCATGTTACTTGCAAGACTATGTCAATACTGTATTGATTATCATGCACATTCCATGCGTTTAAGGCTTCTCAGGCCTCACTCATCTATATACGTTGCGCTTATATGATGTAGATGGGCTCGTACCCATAATAAATTTACTTTCGGGCGATGTCATTCTCGACAAGTACCGTGGTTCCATTGCCGCTGCCCCCGAGTGCAGGGGCCATGCCAATCTTCTCTGTATCGCTCCGAATTGACCATGCGACCCGAAGCTCCAAGTATAACGAGGCACTCCTCCTGACCTCATAGCTGATCCAAGCCCCAGCCGCCCTCCTCTCCGAAAAACACATCATGCTGTTTCCCATCGACGAGCTGCTGTGCCAAATTACCCAATCCACCTGTTAGGTATTTCCTGCTACCCCTCCCTACCTTCCTCGTTAACTCTTCCCTCAGTTGCGCCTTCAACGCGGCCAGTTCATTCTTCCCAACGCTCCTCGCTTCTTTCTTCTTCTTCGCTCCCCGCCGGCCTTTTTCCGCGGCCTCAGCAAATTCGTCGCTGTCATAATCAACTCCCAGTTCCTCCGCTGCGGCCTTCAGCCAGTCGTCTTCTTTCCTGTGGCTTTCCTTCGCAAGTGTGCTACCCACAATTTTCTGCGCTAGTTCGATGCGTGTCTTCAGCGTTACAACGAGGCTTCTATCGACGGATATCGATTTGATACCCGCGTGGTTGCGCGAGCCCCTGTCTTCGTGCACCTGGCTGACGAGCCGGCGGATGCCTGACGCCTCTTCGGGCGCGCAGAGGATGATCGATGCGCCGGAGTTCTTCGACCGCGCTGTACGGCCCGATCGGTGGACGTAGGTATCCGCCGTGCGTGGAACGTGGTAATGTATTACCAGTTCAATATTCTTGATATCCAGACCTCTGGCTGCTACATCTGTAGCTATCAGGATCTGGTGCTGCGAGGCTGCAGGTTGCCCGTTCTTAGGTGCGTGGGTCCCGGAGAATCGCTCCAAACTGCGTAGACGGGCTTTTTGTATCATATTGGAGTTCAGACCGCTGACGGAGAGTTGTAGCGTTTGTAGGAGATTAGTGAGCCGGCGGACTGTGGAGATGGAATTGGTGAAGACAAGCGTGCGCAGCGGGTATCGTAGCAGGAGATAGTAGAGATATATATCTTTCTCCATGTTTCCGCATTCCACGATTCCCTCGCGCAGATTCTCCGCCATCTGGTCGACGGGGTTGACGTCGACGAATTGGGGGTGTTCTTCACGGAATGGGAGCTTTTTCAAGAGAGAGTTCAGCAAGTCCTTGTCGTTCATCAGACCAGTGTTGGAGTTCTTGAAGGATTGTTTGCCGGATAGCTTCTTCTGGAGATCCTTGCTAAATGTTGCACTGAAGACGAGAGTTTGGCGGTTCTTTGGTGTAGCCGTCTTGACGGTGCTGGTAGTGCCGTACACCTGTGGATTCTGTGCTATCTCTTCTTCCTGTGCATCGCGGGTGAGGACATCCAGGATCTGCTCGACTTCTTTGAAGTGCCCTTCCTGCAGAACGCGGTCTGCTTCGTCCACCACGAGAAACCGTGCCTTCCGGAACCAGCGGGTGTAGCCGGACTTCTCGCTCAGGATCTCCCATAGTCGGCCCGGGGTAGCGACGACGATATCTGCACCGCCAGCCTGACCAAGCTTCCGTAGCTGCTTCTGGATCGACAAACCGCCCGTCAGCGAGACGACTTGCGGTGGCGAGGATACACCGGATGAGGATATTAGAGACTGCAGGTGGTCTGTGATTTGGTGCGCCAGTTCACGAGTTGGTGAGAGGATCAATGCCGTTAATGGATTTGTAAGCTTTGTTGCATCTGCTTCGCTGTCGGCTTCGCCAGGTAGCTTGGCGGCGGGAGTCTGGCTTTTCAGCGATGAAAGCCAGTGTTCGAATATTGGGATGCCGAAGGCGAGTGTTTTACCGGAGCCGGTCGCAGCTTTGCCGATGAGATCATGGCCGGCTATAATCGAAGGGATCGAGAGCTTCTGGATAGGTGTCGGGTCTGTGAAACCGAGTTTCTGTAATGCTTGTAGGGTATAGGGTGACAAGGCCAGCGGCTCCCAAGCTGGGAGGTCAACCTCGACGTCGTCATCCATGAGATCCTGGAGCTCTGCGAAAGAATTGACCGGTACGGCCGCCTGTGTTTTTGGAAGCGCCTCGGGTAGCTTCTCTTTCTTCTTCTTCTTTTTCTCCGCAGCCTTCTGCTTTTTAGTATTTTTGGACCCCTCCTTCTTCTCTAGCTCCAGTTTCTGCTCGTCATCATCCTTCAACGTTGTCCCATTCGGTTCCCCGGACGTTGAAGCCTGGTCTTCCGTTTCGACAACATTATCGTCCGAGAATCCTTCCCATTCGTCTCCCTGCGCATCTGGTCCGTTGCTCTCGCTTTCGCCTTCGCTATTCGTAGATGCAACCGCCTAATGAGTCGAGTATATCAGCAGTCTGCACGTCTTCCGTTCTTCGGAGAGCGGGAATAACCTTGAACTTCAGTATGCCGTTGTCATTGACGACCTGGACATCATCGATCTCTTCCAAACCGAAGAATCCTTCTACATCGTCAAGGCGATCCGGCATCTCGACCTTGCGCCATCCTAGAGAGTCAGCCGTCACCGTTTTCCAGCGTTTGGCGTCTCGTGTCGTTCCGTTGCGCGCAGACTTGGTGGATCCGGATGGTGCGATTTTCCGCCGTTTTCTAGCCTTGGAGGCCTGCGAATGGGACCGCTTTTCTGCCATTAGGATAGCTGCCGGATGCTTCGCTGTCGGAGTTCTGATGGGAAGAATGTGGACTCGAGAGAGTGTGCGCTCTCTGCGCTCCAAAAATTTGTCGCCTAAAAATTCGATATCACGTGATGGAAAGACCATAGTTTGTTTTTCGTGTGGCGCCCCTGTCGGGCCAACATCATTGTTTCTCCAACCTCCATCGCCACTTTCTCGCCCTGCAATTTGACCGTGGTTTTGCAGGTATCCCGATACATCAGAAACTCCCTACTCTGCGGTGTCGAGCATCCTCGAGCTGATCTCACATACGTTAGACCGACACCATTCACGCATCGGCAACGAGCAACACGTCCAGCCGCAAGAATGGAGAGTGAACTGAAAGAATATCAACTCCAGGTACGCATCATTTCACCGAGCTAGCTCTGAGAACATCCACCCCAAGCTAACTTCTCAACAGCTCCAGTCAGTTGAGGGCGCCCTGAAGGGCTCACCCGACAATAAAGAACTACTCGATCTCAAGAAAGAACTCGAAGAGTTAATATCCCTTACAGAAATCGTCATCGCGGAGCAGAACCCAGCGCCTGCCTCACCTGCCCCCCAGTCCGCCGCTACCAACAACGGCAACTCCACCAACCGCAAGCGCCCCGCCGAATTCGCAGCAGAGACCGCCAGTAACGGCGTCGCTCCTCCCACAGTAACGTACAATGTCGGAGACCAAGTTCAGGCTCGTTGGATTTCGGGAGATGGCGCGCTGTATCCAGCGAGAATAACAACTGTCACAGGATCGAGCAAGAATCCCGTATACGTTGTAACGTTTACCGGGTACGATAACTCTACCGAGACGCTCACTGGAAAGGATATACGGCCCGCGAGTAACAAGAAGGCGCGCGTTAGCCCACCGGCTCAAGCAGCGACACCAACAAACACAGCTGTCATCTCGCAAGCCCCAACGCTGAATCCGAGCGCCTTGGAAGCCGGCAAGAAAGAGAAGGATGGAGAAGCCCTAGGCAAGAAGGCCGCGCGGAAGGTTCGCGCTAACAAGGAGCTGGACGAGAGTAAGAGCAAATGGCAAGCGTTCGCCGCCAAGGGAGTCAAGTCGAGTAAAGCGGGAAAAGCAAAGAAGATTGGTGAAAGTAGCATGTTCCGAACTCCGGACGGTATCCACGGACGAGGTATGCATCTGTTCATGCGTTGGCCGAACCCCCATTTCCAGGTAACGAAGCCGAAGAATCGTGCTAACGGTGTTTATTTCGCGAAAAGTCGGGTTTACCGGATCTGGTCAGCCGATGAGGAAGGACGCCGCACGGGAGAAACACGTCTACCAGCAGGCGGATAATGACGATTAAGTCGAGGTCCAGATTACTCGGGATCTATCTATCTACCTATCTACTATGACTATTCTTGACGTTCCATTCCCTCACTCTTGCTCACGAAAATTCAGAGGACATTCTAACTTTGGGTGGACGGCAGAGGCGACATTTCCACCGTGTCCTCACCTGATATGAATTCCCCTATACTCTCTACTGCACGAGAATGGTCAACCTTTTTGCTTGGGCGGTGGCGGGCATCAGCTGCTTTCTGGGTTCGAAGAGGCGTCGAGAAGGAGCGAACCAGCGAACCAGCGAACCATTTTCATGAGTATCCTCAAGAAATTCTTCTTAACGCCTCCGTGACTGGATATCGCTAACGAGATATGGGGGCACATCGAACATATTCTCTCTCAGACTCGGCAGATGATCGGAGATATCGAGCAGATGTCTCGTCTCCTGTCCTCACGCGTTTTGGCGAGCGTTCAGCAGCATCTTTTCTCTGTTCGTCTTTGCTTAGCACCATGACCTCCGTAAAAGTTCTTTTCACACGAGTTCTCTACTTTTGTATTATATATATGTGGCAAGATGCTAATATCGTATGGCTTTCGAAGAATATCAGTTACATCACCATCATCGGAATTCCAAGTCGCATATAATACTCCCATATGTTCGTGTATTCACGGGACAGGGAGGTCCTGACGGTAAGATCATATTATACTAGTGTGATATTTCGTTGTGGGTCGTTCTTCGGCATATTTGAATCATCATCTGGCCATGACTAGTCCAGCCTCAAGATTCGACGAGTATATGGGCGAACTACTAGTGAGATGGGTGATCGTGCTTATGACTTGAGCAAGGCATCGTCACATGAAGATTGCAGGCAACTTCTGATACCAGAACGACGATCTGACCGAACGAGAATGGCCTGATTGATTAAGTAACAAATGTAGAGCCTGAGATCTAGACCAGCCCCAACGCTGAGGCGGAATCCGATGGGAGTAAACGAGAGCCGAGTCGCTATTTGGAATTATACACACTCGGAAGTGATTTGTGTATCCGGATTTAAACAGCTGTGTAAAATCAAATGACAATACAAACGTGCAGATAAGATTCCCTTGATAGAATGAGATACTATTAACCCAGTGATAAGGGGCTTGGACATATATCTGACCTGTGGTGTATTATATCCATCGCTAGTTGATATTGCAATCGGTTCGAGAGACATGGAAGCGGCTTCGATGCGGTATTGTCCGTCCATCGCGAGTATACTTCCTGATTTACCGCTGCATGACAGACGCTAGCTGGCGTATTAAGTAATCACAGGCCAGGCAAACTGTGCAGGCGAAAGACACTCGAGAGATCGCTGGCTGGTCAAAAGCATCGAGCAGCGCATCCTTGATATCACAAGAGACAGCCCAGCCGGGTTCGCTCCACTTGTGCAGCCCATCTGAGCTTCTAGAAGGTCTTGCTCGCCAAAAGGGCAGACGAAGAGCCGTCTCAAGTTTAGGAATGAGAAAAAAAAAAAAAGTGCGCGGGGGGAAGCGGTTCCTGGGCCACAGAAGGGATGACCAGAGAACCAGCAATCGAGATCGGGTGAAGGATGACGTCGCGCAGGAGGCACAGCGGGTGCCCATTGGCCGGAGCACCGGATCACAGCCAGCGAGAAATGCAAGCCCGAGTCAGGTCCGGTCAGCAGTGCCCACGCCAACACCCCTGCTAGTTAGTGGCAGGGATCCCCGGTTCGGCGGAGAAGGGTGGATTTAACGCCCGAAAGCCGAGAGACGTCCGTTTGAATTTGTCAGCAGCACAGGCGGCGACGCTGAGGACATCCTCCCTCTTCCTTTGCCTTCCATGGCAATTTGAATTGACTCGCCCCCTTGTGTTTCGAGTTACTTTAGCCAGGGCGCAATTCTATACCTGTGACTCCTCTCAGACAGCATTCCGCGTGGACGGCGCAGCCGTCTTCAATCCAGACTGGGCATGCGGATCAATTTGATCACGGTGGAAAGCAGTATCTACAGGCGCATCCTATGGAGCTGCACCTCTGGCATCCAGTGACGGCAATAGGAGACGGAAGATCCCAACTGCCATGCCTCGAGTCGGGGCCAATGCGAACACTGGGATACGCCCACGGCAAAGGCCCAGGTGGCCTCTGCTTGAATCCGGCTGCAGCACTATACTATATGTAACTCGCGCCAGCTTAAAACCGAATCAGTACGTGTGCTCGTGATCACTAATCGGTTGAGCCGGAGCTTTACCGACCCGGCGTGCGCTGCATGGAGCTCAGGCTCAGCGCCGCCGGCCCAGGGCGACTCCCCGTTGGATTCGATTCGAATGAGGCTTCTGGCTGCAAGTTAGGCATCCCATTTGCATGCACCCAGTCCGTCCAGCTACCCCACCCTCTAGCAGCTGTATGCAAGCCTCAAGCACTTCGCAATTCTTGAGGACGTAAAGTATACTACTTATATCAAGTACACTTATATAAGTGAAATGTATAGCCCATCCAGTCTTAAGCGCGTCGTAACATGTTGATATACCACCTTGCAATGCAATCCTAATAGATATCCGAAGTAAAGCGAGACCGGGAGCTAGCGCTACCTTTACTCTTGATGACTCTTTTTTTTTCACACGAGGCCGTTCATGCCCCGATGCGGACTAAATCTTATCGAAACCGTATTCCACTGGCTGATGCAATGGCCTGTCGCTCGAAGCCGAAACTTTTTTTTTCCAACGTTAACCTGAAGACAGTGAACCCCTGCCTATAACACACGCACCTGCTATATAGTACGAAAGGGACAAACTATCGTAAAGTAGCGTAGCCGACTACTAGATTTATCTTTGTTCGCGGACTATCCGCGCAGATATTATTTATATTTCCACCAGCCAAGCTACGCCTCATTGCGTAGACCGGCATTTGTCTGTGCCATAGAAAACTGGGGAACGGACCGTCGTCAGCGGAGTCAGAGCACACTTCTCCAGATACTAATAGCTATAGCGGCTTGGATTAATTTTATATACGTGCCGTTCCTCCAACCTGTTCCTGCTGATTTGCTGCTGCTGCGCCTTCGGCCCTCGTTTCCTCTTCCTTCCTCGAAATTCGGCGCGAGGTCGGTTACATAATCGGTATATAATCACCCCGATCGCTCGCCCGACCAGAAGCTCGAAACTCAATTGCCCGTCGACTTTGACTCTCCTCGATCGCATTACGTATGCACTCACATTTTAACTCTCCGGCCTGAGGTTGGGGAATATAATATCGCTTCATCAACTTAGTTGTGCCCGATCACGCAAACCGATTTCGAACTCGGCTTCAGGTATACTACACTATCGATCGCTATCCCGATTACGGCCTTCTCGAAAATATTCCTCAAACCGGACAAACCGACGCACGGGGGACTTCTTTCCACTTTGCCCATTGATACATACGAGTGCCGCGTACCTTTCGCAGGATCAATTGGCGAGAGATCTAAATGTTAGTGGCCTTAGCAGAGTAACGAGTCTTCTGCCATCCTAAAGCTACCTGCCCTGTCTTACTTGCTTGCCCCTCCCCGTCGCCTCTGCTGTAAAAAGCGGTGCCTGCCCACCTTTTTTTATTTTAGTCCACTCTTTTCTTTTTCTACTTTTTTACAGTCGTTTTACCTGTACGTTTCCCGCGGGCCTTTTGACCCTGCTGCTGCTGGCCAAGTTCTGCTTTATCTGCTGCTCTGGCTTTAGTACAGAAATAAAATAAATCATCCACCCGGTTTTACTTCTAACCCTCTCTTCTAAAAAATCCTCTCCCCATTTCTCTCTTTGTTCCCTCCTCGCGGTCGATACCTGGCTTTTCTCTTGAACCGGCCTTGTTTACGTCATCGTGATAAGGCGGCACTCATTGAGCTGCGGTTCTGGCAGCCGGTTGTGAACAGTCAAAGCACCCAGCTGTCTCCGAATAACTCCGGCTTGCCGCTTTGGTCGGCGCCCCGAAATCCCGCTCTGGTGAGAACCGAATCCAGCTTGCCTGTGCTTATTCCTTTCCCCTCCACTGTGGCAGAATCGAAGATTCCCATCACTCGTGTTATAGTTTCGATCGTTCTGTGGCTTCCGTTTGCAGTTTTTCTTTGTCTACCATCCTGATTCCCGTCGTGTGGCAACAACGTGATCGATCCGGACGTCTTCGGGTTTTGGCCACCCGCTAACTAACACGGCCTTGTGCCACTCGCCAGAACCTCGAACCTCGCCGCCTGTACCCCTCGCTCGCACCGCACAACCGGCCTCGGTATATCCCCAGGATACCAGTATACAGAGGCCATTGTCTTTCTGATACCGTTCCAATCCCCCGATGTCCACCAAGTCACCGGAATTATTCCTATCTCCAGACCAGCGAGCCCTCCTGCTCGCCGCCCTCAATTCGAACGCCCCGCTTAACGCCCAGCCGAGATCGACTCCGGTCGCAATGAAGCAGAGCGACAGCAGCGACAGCCTCAACAGCCCGCTGAAGGGCGACAGCTCGTTCGACACGAGCCTGTTCACCGATGCCGATGCATTGGCTGACGTCGACTACAATTTCGATCTTGGCGAATACGGACTCGGCGAGTTTGGCCTCGAGTCCACCGGCGACCATGAGAAACGCAAGCTGAGCATCGACGATGCAGCTGACGAGGAAGCTGACCCGCATGAGACGGAGCCTAAGAGAAGAGGTGGGTTTCCACTCTTGCTGCGATGGTCCGCGAGGTAAAATTTGACGAGAGGAGATATACTGACGCCATGTTCAGAAGGCGATGACAAGACTGCAAAGAAGCCGGGTCGCAAGCCCATCACCAATGAACCCACGTCCGTAAGTGCATGATCTGGCGTAAACATACACCGTAAAAGTGCATTTCTAAATACATTTTGTGTTCTATATAGAAGCGAAAGGCGCAGAACCGTGCCGCGCAACGTGCCTTCCGCGAACGCAAGGAGAAGCACCTGAAGGACCTCGAGCAGAAAGTCCAGGATCTCGAAAAGGTCTCGGAGAGCACACATCAAGAAAACAAGGTCCTCAAAGAACAGGTTGATAAACTCCAGTCCGAGCTCAAGGAATACCGTAAGCGATTTAGCATGGGCGGAGGTGGCACTGGTCTCAACAGATCTCCATCCAATTCGATATCGAATAATCTGAGTTCCGTCGACACCCTCGGTTCAACCGGCGGCTTCAGCTTCGACTTCCCTCTCTTTGGCAGCTTTTCCGCCCCCGGTCAAAATGTCATCGGCGGCAATAGAGCGGCAGCCTCGAGCACCTCACCAAACAGATCGAACAATATCTCGCCGACCAACTACAGAGTAGCCCCCAACGGAATCCTCGAACTCGAACGGGGAAACCGGGCTAGCATGGGCTCCATCAGCCCTGTGACGCCCCAAAATAACAGTCCGGCGGTGAGATCGAATTCCAACAGCTTCACGGGTATCAACCACAGCCCGCTCCAAGTCCATCGGGTCTCCGTGGACGAGCCCAAATTCAACCATACCAACGACATTCTCAGCGAGCTCTTCAGCCCGTCCATCCTTCAAGCGGTCAACAACGACTTGAACGGCAACAGTGACTATCTCAACAAGGGCACATTGTCCAGCTCACATAGCACCCCGCACATGAGCAGCCTCTTCAGCTTCTCTGACTCGCCGTCCGCGTCGTCCGTCTCCCAGCAGTCGCTGAAGAACGGACAGAACAACTCGTCGTCCTGCGGCACGACGCCCGAGGCGATGGACGCGGCCTCTCCGCCTCAGAACAAAGCTGACAGTTCTTCCCGGCTGAACTCCATAAGCGAGGAAGGTGAGCAAAGAGCCCTGTCGAACCGCCACCACCGCGGATCCTCCGTCGGCGACGTCACATCCTTCTGCGACATGCTGGGACAGGCTTGTGGAAATCCTAATAATCCTCTCCCAGCCGCAGGCCGCATTCTCCCTCCGCAAGATAATAGCTCTATTACCACCAACGCCGCTGCCTCTGCCACTGCTGCTACCGCCGGCACGGACAATTCGTTCGCCTGGTTCGCCGCGCAGAATGGAGGCAGCTTTGAGCCGAACCTGTTCAACGACTACCGGGACCCCGGGAGTAATGAACATCAGCAGCCGCAACAGCTGCAACAGCAACCTCCGTTTAGCACTGTTGGCATGAGCTATTTCGACGATGCGTTCCCGACAGCGTTTGACCTGACGCTGCCGCCAACGCCGCCGGTCACCTCGGTCGACAAGATGAAGACTGTGGCGCTGGCTCCCGGCCTGCAAGAGGAAGACGACGACGAGGAAGAGGAGGTTGTTCCGGCAGACGAGCCGAATTCGTTCCTCAAGTGCAACCAAATATGGTGAGTTTCCAATCTTGACATTCTGGATGGGTTATTTATCCGTTCGAGAGAGAGCAACGATATCTGACTTGGTCGTTGGGGTTGTAGGGATAAGGTGCAGTCGCATCCTAAGTTTGTTAGCGGCGAGATTGATATGGACAATCTCTGCAGCGAGCTGCGGGCCAAGGCCAAGTGTTCAGAGAAGGGAGTCGTCGTGGACAAGAAGGACGTCGACACCATCTTGAACAAGCCGGTTCCGTCAATGTGGGGACTGTAACAAAACAAATTGAAAAATTAATCAAAAACATGTCGAGCATTTACAGGAGAAGCAACCGGTTGATTGTTTTCTTCCAAAGAATTGGGTAATTTCGATATCAAAGTCAGCAATATGTACAAAGGGTTTTATAATTTCTCGATATCATGGAAGGGTGTTTGTTATATTTTTGGATGCTTCAGGCCAAATAACAAAAATTGGTGGGAACCATGTGGGAACTGCGTATATTGAACACGCCTCCCATGCAGTCTTTTGGATTCTGTTCTTCTGATCAATGTTGTTACTTTTGTTTACTTGGATACAAGGGATTTGGCGTTCGCAGTTTATGTTGAAAGTTGTGATGCATGCAATTTTTTGCTTTTCAACATCGATCTAATGAAATATTGAGACGGAAAGGAGTCTCAAGTCTTGTATTTGGGATGTCCGTATGTTACGACGATAGTCTTTGCTCTTGTATACATGTACATGTGCTGACAGCTCTGATGATATATATGCTGGTGGTTGTACCTGCTTGTATACCTACGGCGCATGAAGTCTGCAATCAAATGAACACCACTCCATCAATCTTATCAATCAATCAACTTACGGGATGACACATCCATAGGCTAACCTCATGAAGCATACGTTCACAGCCTTCTAGATCCGATCTGATATGCATGCATGCATGCGAGCAAAAGTGCAGCTGCAACAGCCAACATTGACCCCAGGATCCGGATAGGCTTCACCGCTGATATGACCTTGCACAAGTGACTCTATGGACCCTGCAGGGCTCTCTTATCGATACGGGAGCCAGCTAGGAAACCTAGCAGATCTACCTACTGGCTAAGGTAATTAGAAGTGGCTTACCAATGGCGGAGCGGAGGTCCATCTCCTGCGCGGCCCCGAGCCCAATGCTGGCATTGCTGACGGCACAGCACATCCATGGTATCCTATTCCATTGCGTGATTTTTGGTAGCTACCGGTAGACAGATAACGTATTTTAATAAGCATACCCCTCTAATTCTAATCCCTCAAGTATTTTATACTGGCCCCCACGGATGGGTTTTTAAAAAGTAGGAGACTGGCTCTACGTTGTGATAAGATCGAAGACTGGTATCTTTCATTCTGGCCGTGTGGTGTTTTAAGGCAGCCGCAACGCAGATTCTGCGCCGCCAGCCCACGTGGGCGTCGACTGCATCTCCAATCGATATCTCTGCCCGCCGCATTCAACAGCATCAACTGCGATACTCAACCTTTCGAGCCAGAGTTCGCCCGCTGTACGTCCGGAAAGTCTTCAAGATGTCGCTTCCGAATACCTATCCTCGTATGTGCTCCGTATGCCCGATCTCATATCAATTGCTACCCCTCACTGCCCCGCCATCGTATCCTCGAATTCGAATTTAGTATGCGATACATCAAGCAGGAGCGTACATACTAATACCTTGTACTAGGCCCTGTCACCGTCGCGATCATTGGCGGCACAGGCATCTCGCACCTCGAGCACTTCACGCCCACCGCGTCCCTTACCGTCCCCACGCCCTGGGGTAACCCGTCCAGTCCCATCATCATCCTCGAAACCGACGCCGGCGCCCCCGTCGCCTTCATCGCCCGCCACGGCGTCCACCATCAATACACGCCAACAGAGGTCCCCTCGCGCGCCAACATCGCCGCGCTGCGCAGCATCGGCGTACGCACTATCATTGCCTTCTCCGCCGTCGGCAGCCTTCGGGAAGAGATTCCCCCGCGGGACTTCGTGGTACCGAGCCAGATCATCGACCGGACGAAGGGGAACAGACCGTCAACGTTCTTCGAGGGCGGTGTTGTCGCGCATGTTGGGTTTTCCGACCCCTTCGATGCGAAGATTGGCAAGATTGTCAAGCGGTGCGAGGGGGCGTTGAGCGGCGGGGCGAAGATACATGAGGACAAGACGCTGGTTTGCATGGGTAGGCGATAGACCATCTACTCTTGCGTTATATACCATATACTCTCATTGCTCTGTTTACTTTGTACAGTTCTGCGCATGGGCATTCCAAGAGGATGGCTGACAGATAGATAAACGGATAGAGGGCCCGCAATTCTCGACACGCGCGGAATCGAAACTATACCGCGCCTGGGGCGGCGATATCATCAACATGTCCGCAGTGCCAGAATCCAAGCTGGCGCGTGAGGCCGAAATCCACTACGCCATGATCTGCATGGCGACGGATTACGACTGCTTCCGCGACGACGCTCCGCCCGTAAGCCTCCTCATCCCACGACTCTAGATATATAAATACACCAATCGACGCATCAGAATGCTAATGTGACCGTATGTATGTGTGTAGGTCAATGTCACCGAAGTCATGGGTCACATGAAGGCCAACGCGTTAAACGCACAGCACCTCGTCGGCCATCTGCTCGAGGAGCTCGTCAAGGAGGAGCACGACGACCTGCACACCGGCGTCGCACTCAAGGAGTCGGCTAAATATGCCATCTGTACCTCACCGGCGGGGATGAGCAAGGAGGTGAAGGAGCGCCTGCGATTCTTATTCCCTGACTACTTTCCCGCCGACGACTCTTAGTTATTTAGAGTAATATTTATAGATAGTGGACTTTGAGCGTCCTTAATGAATGGCCAAGCGGATCGGCTGTTCCGGGCGATATAGAACCGGTGTCAGGCACGCTCCACGTATATACAATATAGGTTTGTCGGACCCATCGGATAAATCGAGGTCCAGTGCCTGCAGAATATTATCAACAGAAAGAGAATACAGGAGTCAGTTCAAACGCCATTGAGCAAGCAAGTAACGTAAATCTATAGCGAAACAAGACGTAAAATGGCACGCTAACGACACTCGCCAGCCCCCTCAGCACTTGATGGGATCTGTGAGAACACAACAGAAAAGTAGATGTATCGATCGAGACGCGCAAATCTTAGGTAACTGTCTGTATCTGTCAAATATCACGCGAACGGTATCGTTGTAG
Organism: Drechslerella dactyloides; assembly: GCA_020064725.1. NCBI lineage: Eukaryota > Fungi > Ascomycota > Orbiliomycetes > Orbiliales > Orbiliaceae > Drechslerella > Drechslerella dactyloides. Next base: position 3,308,324 of record JAGTWJ010000017.1, read on the forward strand.
CCAACTCTACCATAAATGGACGTTTTGCCAATGTCCTGGTAATTCGTCGTGGAACGGCTCCAGCTTCGCCTTTATCTCTTTCGCGCGATCACGGAGCTCCGAAGCTGTCCAATGAGCGAGGGGTTGTCCTGGCTGGCCGTACTTCTGCTTGATGTCCAGCCAGCGGCCGGGATAGTCTATTCGATCGTACATTAGTATCGATATGCTGGATTCTCGAATAACGTAACTTACGGTATATGTCCCTCATCGCATGGTCTAGTGCAGTGTTGTCTCTCTCAGTCCAGGCTCGAGAGTGTCTCAGAACCCCCTTTCCCTTCTGCGTGCCCTCCGCATTCACATCTCCGCTCTTCGTCTGTTCGTAGCGCCTCGTTCTACCAGGCGTGTGGTCTCCGAAGTTTGGAAGGAATACTCGTTGCGTAGGGGTTACCGGGACCTCGATGGCGCCAGTATCAGGGACTTGCCGTTCGCCGTCATCGTCGCTCGTGATCTCGATGGGAGCTTGGCTACGGCCTGGCTGGTGTCCTCGGGGCTCTGAGTCCACGTCCAGATTGAGATACCGACTTCGCTTTCGGCGGAGCTCTGGCGACGCGGATATGGACGCCTTGCGAGCCCGCTTCCGCGAGGGTTGTGGGGGCAGCTCTACGCCTGTGATCTTCCTCGCAGCAAGGTAGGCCTCTCTCTGAGCGTGATAGGTCCTTCGCTTTCGCTCTCGCTCGGTCACGTTCGGTAAACGCTCAAGTCTGAGGTTGTCGCGCTGTTCAAGCCGCTGGCGGAGGTAGTTGTCCCGGACGTCAAGTTCGTGCTGAATTAACCTCTCAAGAAACTGGCAGTCGTGCTCAAGCCGGGTTTGCCACTTTGTGATGCCACAGAAGATCTTCCTCGCCACTTGCGCCAGTCTATCGACAGGCTTCTGTGCGGACCTAAGGTATGCAAGGTTGTCCTTGATGATCTCGATAGTCTTCCGCGTCTCTCCCTCTCCTTTGAACAGCGCATTTACCCGAGGGTCGTCAGGGTCGAAGTCAATGCTCAGAGGTCCGGGGAACGGGTCACCAGGATGAATCTCAGGCGCTCGATGCGCTAGACGTCGAAGATGTTCGTGATGGGAGTAAACTTGTGCATAGTTGCTATGGGTGTCCAGCTCGTTTGCGTCGTCTTCGATGACACCGTCCAAGACTCGCATTCGCCGCTCAATAGAGTCCCTCTGTGCCTCGTTGTTATCCCAGCTTCTTTCGAGGCTCTCCTGGTACACCTGGGCCCTATCGCTCAATTCAGAGAGGAATGATTTGTAGTCCATTCTTTGCCTTAGTATCTCTTCATCTTCCGTTTCTTCGTATTCTTGGTCTTCTTGGTCTTCTGTTTCTTCGTCTTCTTGGTCTTCTGCTTCTTCGTCTTCTTGGTCCTCCGTGTCTTCGGTTTCAACATTAGTAGTCGTAGGTGCGCGGCCGCCTTGTAGGGTGGTATGCGGCTGCGTGCCTGTTCCCGTTCTTCCCTCCGTTTGATTTTTCGTCTGAGCTCTGGGGCGCCCACGTCCCCTCTTTGCTGGTGTATTGGGATCCTCTATCGCTGCTGGTTTTTGCTTATCTAGCGCGTGGCAGCGGATTAGACATAACGTTTGACGTTGGCGGAAATGACAGCTTGGCGTCCTTACCACGACGTGCAACTACTATGTGAGTCTCGACGGACTGGTTTGAGGGTTGCGCAACAAGTTGGCCGGCATCGTTGAGCATGACGACGGGGTCCTTTCCCCTTCGTGTGGACACCATGGTGGACGGCGTGGAGCAGCGAACGGTTTGATTCAGGGAGATGGCTGTCGAGTAGCGAATGGCGTGAGGGTGGCGACGGAGATCGAGGTATCTGTGACAGACGAATGGTAGACACGGAGGAATGCGACAGCGATGTCGAGTGGATGGTGATGAAGATGGAGATGCTCTGCGTTCGGGCTTTGTTGTTGTTTTCGGCAGGCGCTGCCAGGTTGGCGACCGCAAGGGTAGGGTTAGCGAACAGTGCGCCGGCTAAGCCAGCCGGCCTCCCGGGGCACGCGAGATAGGCACTCCGGGGAGCTCCGGGGTCCTCCGGGCAGCTCTGGGAGCGGGGACGATAGACCCCGTGCTCAACAGCTTGCCTTGACCGTCGTCATAGCTGCCTCGCCACTCCGTATTCCACAGGCCCATTTACACGTCCATCCTGCTCTTCCCCCTCCGGCATCTCCATCTGAAGAGAGACTCGCAGTTGCATCTAGAAATCGGCTACTCGCGATTCCACGTCCTCAAGATGGCAGACACGTCGGCCCCCGCAGCAATCGACCTCTCGTCGCACACCTTCCAGCAGCCGAAGAAGCTTATCCACAACCTGCAGGACCTCCAGCCGTTCCTCAATTCCAAAGCTCACCGTCTCATCGTTTCCCTGATCCAGCACCTTTCCGACGCAGCAACCCCCGGCGGCTCGGACACTAGCTCCACCGAGAGCCGTTTCGCTGATGCCGACAACATCGTGGTGTCCGAACCTGTCGCACAGATCGTTAAGCTGCTGGACACCATCGGAGCTCTCGTTGACGAGGTGCCACCTGTCGAAGGACCTCGTCGGTTTGGCAATGTTGCATTCAGGACGTGGTATTCGAAAGTAGAAGAGCAGTCGCCGGACTTGTTGCGCAAATATCTACCCCCTCATATCGTCAATACCCCAGCCAAGGAAGACGGCATATCGGCTCTCGATGAGCTCAATGTCTACCTGCTTGGAGGGTTTGGCAGTGCGCAGAGACTGGACTACGGTACCGGCCATGAATTGTCCTTCTTCGCATTCCTGTGTGGGATCTGGGTGCTCGGTGGCTTCGAAGCTGGTCGAGACGAGCTGGCACTGGTCTTCAAGGCTTTCGACGCGTGAGTCGCTTCTTACCCGGCAAAGTAATATAAATTAGACGCGCTACTGACAACCAAACTTGAATTCTGACAGGTATCTTGGGATCATACGAAAGCTTGTCATAACATACAACCTGGAGCCAGCAGGGACGCACGGTGTCTGGGGACTCGACGACCACTCCTTTCTCCCTTACATCTTTGGGTCCGCCCAGCTCGCTGCTACGCCAGAGGGTATGGGCCCTCCAGCGCCAGGCTCCATCGTCGATGAAAACACCGTTGCGCGCGAGAGAAAGCGAAATCTGTACTTTGGCGCTATTGGCTTCATCCGAGACGTCAAGACGGGCCCGTTCTGGGAGCACAGTCCGTATCTCTACGACATCAGCGGAGCAGTCGGCGGCTGGAAAAAGATCAATCAGGTACAATCTCCACAGTCTTTCTCGGTAGTAAGTACGATAGGGCTAATTCACATCAAATCGCAGGGTATGATGAAGATGTATGCTGCTGAGGTACTCGGCAAGTTCCCCGTCGTTCAGCACTTCCCATTCGGCTCCATCTTCTCCTGGGACTCCGTCTCCGGCTCGAACACCCCATCGACCCCTGATCCTACGACGACTCCATCCTCTACTTCCTCCACGCCACCACCCGGCGGCGCGAAAGCCACAAAAGCACCATGGTCCACCATCCCTTCCGAGTCCTCTCAGGCCCCCAACGCACTCCCACCAACCGCACGCATGCGAGTAGCCACACCCGTCTCCCTTGCGAACCCATCGAACCGCATTCCAACCGTCGCCGCTCTCCGCGGTGGCCCGAGCTCGATGCCTCCTCCTGCCGCCCGTCCTACCGTCACCCCGCCGCCAAACATCCATCTAAACCCAGAAGATAAGGCTACCGTTCCCGTCCCGGGTGGCTTCGCACCTGCCATCGGTGGGGTAGCCGTCACCACCGCACCGTGGGCAAAGCCGCCCACCGGCCCATCTGGCTTCGGCAAAGGGAGTGGCGGCGGCAGCGAGACAGGTATGAGTCCTGGAGGAGCAGCGGCCGGGTCCCCGGACAGCGCGACGATTGCGGATCCACCCGTGCGGAGGGTTAGGAGCGGGAGCGTGACAGTTGCCAGCACGGGGAGTTTAGCAGGCGGCAAGGTGACGGAGTATACGAGCAGTAAGAGCGCGGAAAAGGACGAAGACCATGACAAACCCGACGAGTGAAGTGGTAGGTGGTTACGGCTTTGCGAGGGTGTTTGGGCGTTTGTATTTTGCGTTATGGCTGGCTCCTGTCACATCATTATACCGTAGCGCTTTCCATAGGTAACTTGAAAATAATTAGAAATACCAATTGCATGCCACGACATTAAGAATGAGAGCGGTAGGATAAGTCTGTATATTTTATAGGATGATGGTGTCGCAGTATAAATTGCAGATACTGAGGCGTATAGGTCAACTTTAAGCCAGACCGCGTTCCAGAATTCTGGTATACGTATACAAAAGGTGCTTGAACATTTATAACCTGGGTAGAGGTAATAGACTTGCACATTTGTATTGTTATGGATATCCCATAGGTTAAATCAGTATCAGGGTATCCACTTGAATAATTGAAACTTGATCTAAGATTGCTGTTCGACGAGCTCAAGAGGCAGGGCTTTTTGTTATTCCATGGATGGCCAGTCAAGTATAACTACGGTGCTATTGAAACGTTCCAACTACATCTTATATGTCAACGAGATATAATTATATAATAGGGTGGAACAGGTCAAGCGGAGAGTCCATCGAGAATGTTGGATTTCTGCGTTAACGCGTTGCGTCGCAGCCGGTGAAACTGTGCACTGATTCGAATATTTAGGCAATCTTCAACCTCTCGAAAATGAAATGAAGCACCCAGTTTTTACCCTTTAGTGGATCAAGTGTATCCTCTATTGCCTCCAGTCGCTTCTTGATCTCCACCTGCATATCATCAATAATCGCTTTTGTATATTCCATACTCCTAGCTCTGACTATATGCCTCATGGCAAGATCCTTTTGCTCATGGGTTAAACCACCCGTCCTTGATCGGATCTGCATCAAGCTTTCCAGCTGGTCGTCTTGTGCGTTGTTGAGGGCATGGATCAGAATAAAGGAGTATTTGCCTTCATCGAGGTCTGATAGATATCCTTTTGCTTTGTTATACTATGGGATTTTCGACTTGAGGGTTAGTGCTCGTCGTTATTGTTTCTTCAAGACTATTTTGAACAATGAACGTGCTTACGTCAATCGAAGCAAGATTCTGGTAGTCGTCCCGAATTTGGAAGTAGCGCCCCGTGAGATCAATAAGATCTTGGGCGTCGAGTTCTCTATTTCGGATTGTGTTAAAATTGTATCTCTGCCTTCTGTATATCTATATGGCCCTGAAAGAGATTGGGTGGACTTACTTATTGTCAGTTGCATGTACTTTTAGAAGACGCATAGCCAGTCTGAAAAGCCCGCCAGTTTCTATGTAAAGAAGGGGTTTCAAGGTCAATGGATCTATCCGATCCAAGCAAACAGGGCAGGTTATCTTATTCTCATACTTCCATCAACCATTCTGATGTAGTCTTCTTCCGAAGGACACTTCGTACGAAAGCTCGAGTGAAGATCCATTCCTTGTCCTAAATGTAAATTTCCTAGTTCCTCTACACGCAATGACAATTATTAACTGAACGATCTCGATTTCAATTGAGGATAATCCTTGGAAATTCCGAAATTGATACGCACCGATAAATATTTCCATCGCTTCTGGAGCCAGCTCTTGCATTTGCTCAAGGCATTTCACATAGAGATAACTCCCTGTGTTGATTGATTGCGGTATACCAAATACCATATGCGCTGCAGGCCGTCCTCGTCTAAGTGGGGAGTTATCCTCGATATCGTCGATGCTATTGAATGGGTCAAACAAAGCAACTATCAGTGGGGAACGAAATAAGATGTGACAAAACGTTTGCTACGAGTAGCCACGGAGACATGGGGATACTTACATGAGCGAGGAGCTGTGGATCATCTTGACTATGTTCGTGATGATCTTGAAAGGTTTGGCAGGAACCTTGTACCAGCAGTCCAGTGCTGTGATTGCGGCTTCCCGAATTTGTTTGGACGGCATATTGACGATATAATTATATGCCTCCATTACGAGCTAGAACCGATATCAACAAGTCAGCTGTCTACCTCAAATTTTGCTTCAAAGATCTATGGGTAACAAGTAGTAGTCAATGCGTAGTCGTGGAAGTGATTCCGTACATTTTCGTCAATCCTCGGGTACTTTCTATACCAAGGAGGAGTATCGAAATCCTGCAATGCCAGATCGCCTTTGAAATGATGCCCACTGGTATGGCCTCGCTTGACAGCACACAATGCCGTGTGATTGCCATTTGACAGACCGTATCTGGTCTTCGTTTTGTCATCTTCATCAATATGATTGCGCTCGCCGTTATCATGTTCAGTTATCCGCTGATTGAATGCAGCGGTTTCCACTTGCCCTGTATTCTTTTCCCAAACCTTTCGATTTTCTTGAGCCATGCGAGCGTAGTCACTCTTATTGTAATGGCTTTGGGGGAAATATGGATTATCTGGGTCAGCTCTGTAACGGGGCTGATGTAAATGAAAAACCAAATTTCCCGCACAGATAAGTTGATGTGCTGCCATGTATCGTTTAAACTCGTCTGATTCATCCTTTTCAAGTCTTTCGCGGAGCTCTATAAATTCTTTCTCCTTCTCGACAGCCTTTCTTATCACTAAATCTCTAGCTTCGCCGAAAGTAAGATCTAGTGTATCCATTAGAACGAAAACGCTGTTAATATGCGGCAACCTCGGTTGGCCTTCGGTAGCTTGAATGATCCATTCATATGCCGCCGACACCCAGTCGTTTGCGAAAATGCATATTTCTGCCGCTTGCTGTTTAATAGGCTCTGCAATAGCATATTCTCTAGCCGATAGGTTGACTTCGCAGCAGTATTGCATCAACACGGGTACCGTGCTTCTCCATGTTAGAAAGTTATAACTTGGCATGAGAATAAAGCAATGGAGATAGAGGTAGTGAATTGGGTACATACCCTGCTCCACTGTTGGTGACCCTATCCTGAAAGTACTGCTCTATGTTGCCGTAAAAGTGCCCTCTCGTGAGATCCTGCGCGTTGATGCTCCAGTCCTCGCAGTCGTCGACATACTTGATAGCATCTTTATCAAATTCTAGCGCTTCCACGTATATTTTGCATTTTATCTGTTGTATTATTCTATCGTACTCTCGAGATAATTTGTCTTTATCGAAGCTGTCTCTGTCGGGTGCATGAGTTAAATTCCCCTGGGAATATGTATTAGCTGAAGTTGAGGACGTTTAGACAAGGTAGAAAAAAATAGTTGTTATTATAAATACCTTGTCTGGTAAGCTATGGGAAAACTCAAGGTCGTACGGCCGAAAGAAGAGTTCACCATCACTGAGATCTAGGGGGTTTGGAGTTAATTTAGAGCTCCAAGAATGCTTCATTAGGCGTTGCTTTCGGATTCTGTCTTACCGTCACCGACGAAGTGCAGATCTGACATCGGACCCACGTTTATTACTTTCCGGGGTTCGCCCTCCGGAATGGTTAGCGAAACGAAGGCTCCAGCAGCCGTAACCCCTCCTGCTCTAGCTAATGGAAGTCCGTAATCAATCAAGTCCTGTCGGCATTCCAGACATGCTCTTACTTCGATATCCGATCCTAGATTCACACGTGGCTCAAACGTGGACCAATAGTTCTCGAGAAACTCATCAGGAACCCGGACGGAATTTTTGAACGTCACCGGCAAACAACTGAACTTGAATTTGCTTTCAGGTGGGTTTCCATTTGTGATAATCGCCGGGTATCCATTCACGGTTTTGTATTCTGGATTGATGATGCCATTTACGGCCATCATGCCGTCCGCGTTAACTGCGGTGAGGGTTGCGTTTCTCTTGGCAGGCATAGCGGAAGCCGATATATCGATAGCCGAGAGAGAGAATTGCGTGACGTGCTTGTTGGGGGAAAAAGCGGTTGGTATCGAAAGTGGTTTCCAATGGAAATATCATCGATGCATTTTAAATATATACTGAAGCCCTGACGTTCCAGCCAGTTCTTTTTCAGGAAAGGAATATATGCTTAATCAAACATTTGAAGTGCCATTGATAAGAATATGGAACAGTCAAGCTGTGGCAAAGATAATCTAGGCTTACCATGTAAGCGCTTCGAGCTGATGACAGTGTATAACATATCGCTCCGAGACTATAATATATCCATGTTGAGTAGCTTTCATCGTCTCTCCTCTGGATCGAGACTTGCAGTTCGTGATTTTTGAAGAAACTTCCCCTAAATGTTAAAAAGTAAGGGTGGCTTTAATTCTACACCCCATCTGATGCAAAAATTATTCATTTGATTTAATCGAGTGGATTTCTTCTTGATCCAATGCATGCTTGTGAGATATATCATCATCAAGGCTAGGCTAGGCAAGGTTCCACAGATCCCTTCTAGATCCTCAAGCGACGGCATGTCCGAATATTGTGATAAACCGTCGGAACTAACTCCCTCACGCACTAAATATGTCTTAGCCTTGGTATGTAAGCCAGGTCTCTTCACATCAAATACCGCCACCAATTGACTCAGCGAAGGTAAGGTAGCATATTTCACGATATTCATAATTATGGTATAATCTTATCGGCACGGTGGAGACAGGCCTATTTGCACAACGCTGGCCGCAATTCGCCTACTGATTAGCCTTCTGGGTTATAACCAGCCTTAGACCCATCAATTACTAATCTATTAAATGTCACCTTATTGACGCTCACTCGACTCTTTTGGATTTATCATTATGTCGAGGAAGAACTTTGAGGTGGGTGGTTTTATTGGACATGTGGACGTGCATACATGTACGTTCATCCTATGTTGAAGAGTCTGCGTAAATTACCCCGGATTTCAAATCAATTAGGCTGCTGCTCGCCGATATCGCGATCGAATAATGCTCCTGGGGTGGTTTAGGAAAGACCAAGGGTTTGTCAAAAAGTCATGTTCACCCCACTATACTTTCGTCAGAACAATCCTCCGGCGCGAAAGTCACAAGCCTCAATCCACTAAGTACCGTAGGGAGTTTTGTCGCGTTTTCTGGATCGTCTTATACCACGAAGTCCGACTTGAAGCAGACTTGAGGGCCTTAAGGCGCCCCTAAGACACAATTTTGGCCCTGAAAAACGCTCAAAAATACTGTTTTTCCCCTACGGTATGTTGTAATCCTAAGTGTCTGTTCGATGTCTTGCACAACCCGATTGGTCGCCCCCTGGCCTGCCAATCAAATATGCTCCAATCCCCTGCTCACTTCGAATGCATACAACCAAACTATCCCTTTTCTTGATTTCATATCAGCTACATTATTGTAGAAACATGCCAAAATTAAGTAGTCTCATGAACAAGACGGCACGACAGCCCAACAACCGAGCGGATTACTCTAGCAATACTTAGAATTCTCAAACGCTATACTCTTCCACAGACACCATCAATACTTCCCCGAAATCCCTTGCCAGATGATCTACCCATTTATCACCCATCATGTTATCCTTGTGGAGTGCTATTTTAAATTGTCGGAATGTAGCTGCTAGAATGATATACAGCTCTGCGTACGCGAGACTGTTGTTTTAAGTCGTGTATAAGTTACCCATGTTGATGAGAGATGGAAATTTAATAGAAGGAGAAATAGACAAAGTAGATGCGGGGAATACTAACTTCATTCCTGGGCAAGCTTTGATTCCTTTGGTGAAAGGTACGAAGGACTTTTCTTCCGGTGATAAAGGCGTAGTTGAAAGCCAGCGCTCTGGGTCAAACCTTTGCGGATCCTTGTAAACATTGGGATTGCTGTGCATTAGATGCGATGACATTGAAACAGTTGTCTGCATTTATCATATATGTTACCATCTGCATGTGAGAAATAGAGAAATAGGGGCTTAAACATGGGCTTTGTATTTCGTCCAATTGACAGCAAACATGCAAGAGGTGGCAGGGCGGTAAGCTGGGAAGACAACAATTAAAGCACAGGAAATATAGAAAGAGCAGTTTAATTAATTAGAAAGAGAAGGATAAAAGAAGAAATTGCGGAATACTTACTCCACCGGGGATGAAAGATTCCCCACATATTACGCCTTCTTTTGGAACTACTCGAGGTAATCTTCCCGGTATACCAGACCCAAAGCGAAGAGTCTCTTTGATGAAACCCGTAAGATAAGGGATTTTTTGCGCCTTTTCAAGTGTTATTTCCTCTGAGCTTTCTGGAAATGCCGCCACAATTTCCTCGTGTAGCCTCTTTTGTACCAACGGGTTCCGGCAAGCATGATACGTTGCCGTGATTAACGCTGCAGCGGTTGTGTCATGCCCCGCTACCACAATTCCTGTAGCTTCCCCGGCTAGTCTTTCCTTGGTGGGGCTGAAAGATTTGCCACGCCCCTTGAGTAATACGTCAAAAACGGTATCTATATCTGTGGACCTGGCTTTTGTTTGTGCCCGATTCTGAAGGTAACCTTCAGCCAACCTCGCGCATGTCTAAAGAGAATTCAACCTTGTTAGATTTTCTTGATCCGAAGTAGTCTCTATAATCCTCTTTCTTTGGAGTAGTAGATATAGTAAGGCAAACAGACTCACCTCCTCCAAATCGACAGCGCCCCTCATGTTCTTTGGCACGATGGTAAACAGTAACCAATAAGGTAAAGCTTTAAACAGGTATTGCAGATACCAAAAAGTAGTTACAACCCACACTAGTCGAATCGCAGCTGTTACCGCTTTTAAAAACGGTGTATCATGATCGGCCTTGAGATACTCCATGCTTTCGCCAGAGACATACTCAGTAATAACGTCTAATGTCAGGCTTCTGAAAAGTTCTGATATGCATACAGCACTTTTTGGCTTTTGAGCTCTATCTGCTATTAATTTTGTGAACACACCAGTACGATTTCGGATGCTAGGCTCAATTTTGCGGACGTTTGCTTTTGAGAACAAGGGGCTTAATACCGCCTTGCGCTGTTTATGACTGACTGGATCGGTGTCTCCAATCATACTATCCAAAGGTCCTACGACGGACTTGTAGAAGGCCTTTTCAACACGAAACTTGTATCCTGAACTGTAACAGATGCCGTAGAAGTCCGGGTCGTTTACGTGTAATTCGTTCGGGCCAATACGTATAATAGGGCCTTTGTTATCAGGAGCACAAAGAGGGAAGAGTGTTAGAAATTTCGAACCTTTTTTAGGCTGGACCGTGTGGACACGCACACACATCTCATTATGCATGGTCAGATGGACGAGGTGGAGAACATACCGAGTTCTCGATGCCAACGTTCAATTGCGAACAGAAACTGGCCATCGTGAATGACATTATAGTAGAAATCCACCCATTGGGAAGCGCAAACAAATCGGTTCGGAGCCGGGAATTTTGCTAGAGGATGGAAGGGTGATATACGATATATCCAACGGCCAATGACAATGCCAATGCAGCAGATTGGCAAGTACACTGCCAAGGTTGAGTAATAGGAATATCCTATAGACATGATTATGTCCCAGAGTTGAGAAGACCAAATTTCACGGACAGTCTCCAATTATCGGTGAAGGCAGATGAGACTAAAGGCCTTAATGTAATGTAGAGTATAATGAATGAATCGGGGGACGACGCATCAATTAATAACGGTAGCATTCACAGAGACAGCTGTACGGGAAGAAGAGAGCTTCTTCATTAAATTCAAATTTGAAAAGTACGTATGTCTGAATGGTCGGCTTAAATAATATGTATAGGGTGCATAAAATTGAGACTATGACACTAGTGAATGAACTCAGTCCGCAAAACATTAATCATTCCTTTGAAAGCGGTGGCCTACACTGACATCGTGATACGACACGATTTTAGAAGTCCTTCCTCACAACCTGCTCTTTGTTGGAGTGTTCACTTTGGCTCCACTTTACAAGCATTACCTGTATACTACGCTCGTTCCAAATTCGAAATGTTTCCTGCAACGTTGGTTCGTGAATTAAGTCTATGTTCCATGGAAGCTTCGTAATAAGTTCTAAAAGGTGCTGATACCCTTATACCTTGACTATTTTGTTATGTAAAATTAGGTAGCTACGCAAGTGCCTAGGCTCCAAATACAATAATCCTTAGAATATCGGATTCCCCCCACCAAAATGTATCATGATTTTCCGCACAAGATGATGATTCATAGATTAGTCCTGTATTGTGTTGTAGATATATCTGTCACAGCCGAGTCGGCGCTGGTAAGGAAGGGTTGGTTTACGAGACCAGTCGACTCGGAATACTGGCATAAATCTATCTTCGAATTCATAAATGCAACGCCAAGACCAATTGATGATGTAACCTGCGATACGTGCTGCTAGTCCTAGCGCGATAATTCGATAATCTACCCCTGGCTATGGAATTCGCGCGATTTTCAGATGCCCCAGCTATCGCTAGATTTATATCGGCGAAATGCAACACAAGAAGATTTGGTCTACGAAGTGGGTAAATTTTCTTTGAACAACTGGGAAAACTTGTACTTGATGGAGAAAAAGGGAAACGAAATCAAAAGAATGATGAAGACAACAAAACAAAAGCATGCCACTGTTACCTTTATTAATTGAGTAACTAACGTCCCAGGTGTGGTCTGCTAGGCGACCGGCTTCGAGTCCATCCATGTTCATTACAACCATAAATACGTTGTGGGGAGACTTTTCGAGCTTTACTGCTCAGCGTTTCGGTTGTGGGCCAGAAGTCATGAGCGCCGTATGGTCTAGTCTCGATGCCAGACGCAGTCTCGAGACCACATCACACCGACCATCAATATGGTGACATTTCCGGGTTCTGTCTTTGTTCTACTTTGTATAGAGCATAGCAGTCTATATCAAGAAGGCTTGATCATATAAATTGGACATACCTGTCCGCTATATCAAATTTGGGAACATTCGAACCTATATCTAAGCACAATGAAGGGTTCAGGAGCAAGATATAGACGATCTTAAGACAGTAATCGTAAGCGCAAGAACTTATGATCAGACTTTATATTTTTATTGCTCGACTTTAAACTTCAGATAGTATATCATGTGCGGGGATAGTCCGAAAGTCAGTGTCTTCAGAAGACTATCACTTTTCGCATGCAGTATCGATCTAGTTGTCAAAAGATATCTGAGCATCAATATCCTTTACATAAGATTCTCTGTACGGGATAAATCTCGCTTTACGTGCCACGAGCTGTAGCTGTGAACTTACTAACACAGGGATTCTCCATCTGGTATTTTCTTTTTTTAGAAAACGCAATAACTGCTCTAAATTAATTATGACTGCGGTGATCATCTACATAGTATGGAGCTAAGTTGCATTAGAGGCTATAGCAAGTTAATATAGATCAATAGGGGCTGTTATGGTTGGGCGGGGCCAAGATTTGGTTACCATGGAATAACTCCAAGTTTGAAAATCAATAGGAAGAATCGTCCACGTAGAATCAAGCATAAATCGCAAATAGGGTATAGGCGTTAGATATTTATATTCATAATCAGACCTCCTCTTTCTCTCTGAGCGGTGCAGGTGGGGCTCTGGGGTTACGGCTTACACTATGTTGCGCGTTATCGTTTTGCAACAGAGCCTGCGGAGCAGCGGAATTGAGACTCCCACCGCGGACTTCATCCTTCTTGCATCTAAAAGCCCTCCTGAACGCATTCTTGACCTTCCGGCTACCACCGAGGTAAAGCCACGAACAGACAAATACAACCAGAATATTGAAGACGCAGAAGGCGATGGAAACATAGATATCGCGCCACCGATTGCTGTAGAAGCAGTTGAAACTGACGGCATACTCGTCGCCGATATTATACTGACAGTATGCACTATAAATCGATTAGGAAGCTGCTCAACAAAACCTGAACAACACAGGCTATGTTATATTTCGGAGAAGGTGAATAGGGAGTTGGAGTTCTTACCAAGTACCGTCAGGGAGGGTATTCACGTATCCGCCGACTTGGTCAATGAAAGGTTGTGTGTATTCTTGGCATGTCTGATCGAATGGTGCTTGATATCTTGCAAATTCGTCATCCTTGCAAATGACGGGGACGTTGTGCGTAAGGACGCTGAGGAAGCCTTCAACAAGGTATCTATATCAATCGCGTATACCGATTAGAATCTGACCATAATTCTCGAATACACATGGCAGGTACTATATAGCTCAGCTGCCTGAGATTGGGTTAACGTACGTAAACGGCGAAAGATAGTACATCCACGACCGCCAGAAAGCAGGCAAGCTGGCGTACGGCACCATGATGCCCGCGAATGAGACTATAAAGTTGAAGAAGAATGGAACGAGTAGCGCGGCGAGCATTTCATTTGGTGCAAACAAGGCTATCGCCTGACCGAAACTGATGAAATAAACCTCGCAGATCTATCCGCATAATAGCAGTACGTAATCAGTACAATTTCGATATCAGCTCGAAGGAGCTACCTGCAGCAATTTGAAGCTTAACTTACCATCAGGAGAAACCAAATGTAGGCCACAGTGCCTGAGTGTTGACTATATCCGATAATCCAGTACCAACACGCCATGTATACCGTGCCTGCCACGAGCCCATACGGAATCTCAACAGCCACCACGGCAAGTACGAATGCGAACCAATTGTAAATCTTGGATGCCGACTCGCGAGATTTGTATATATTTCTCAGCTGGATAAACCGCGGCTGCGCCTGATTGATAATTGGGGGTGCTGTATAAATCCGACACGTGGGTTAGCATAACATACCTCGAAGAGGACTCCTGAGCTAATTGAACGTACAGATAGTGAGTGTCAAGAAGACAGAGAAAAGCCGCGACTGCATATCTGCCCTGCTATTCTGAAGCTGGAAGAACGTCAAGGAGTTGAAGAGGCCCGTGACGATGTGAAGGATCATCTTGCCGAGGACGTAGTCTGTATCGCGCCAGTAGGATCTGAACGTACGAATCATCACTGCCCAGACCTGGATGATAAGCGGCATGGCATATTCGCGGTCGTCGGTTGCATGTAGAGATACTTGGCTGCTTCTTTCCGAGACGGCAGCCTCAATTTCTCTCATATGCTCGTCGTGCTCGGGTGATGCTGCCCATACATCGCCAAAGTCTTTGCCCTTGTAGTTTGGGTTTCCGCCGCCAATAGCCTCGAGCATATATTCTATAGGACCCTTGCAATTAGAAAACGTGGTAATTTGGAAAAATCCAAGTTATGGTGATTGCTTACCGGCAGGATTCTGCTCCGGTTTGCATATTTTGGCATCATTGCGTTCAAAGTAGTCGATCATTCTGCACGAGTCTTTTCCGAGTTCACCGTGGTAGACAACTCTGCCGCCAGCCTTGAGTAGGATGAGATCGTCAAATTCTTCAAAGAGGACAGCGCTCGGCTGGTGAACCGTGCAAAGAACGGCTTGGCCTGCTTCCGCAAGTTTGCGCAAGAATCTGATAATGTTGAACGCAGCGCCGCTGTCGAGGCCCGAGGTTGGTTCGTCGAGGAAGAACAGCAGTTCAGGTTTCGCCGCCACTAGGAACAGTCGGGTTGGTTATATTCATTGATTCCCGATTCTGAAACTTCTCCGATAAAATTCAGACGTACATTCCACCCCAATGGTAAGTCGCTTCCTCTGCTCCGCGTCGAGGCCACTTCCTATCTCGCCAATGACTGCTTCCGCAATTTCCTCCATCTCCAATAGTGATATGATTCGTTCAACGTATTCATACTTTTCCTTTGTCGGAACCTCTCTTGGTTGACGGAGTAGGGCAGAAAACCGCATGGCCTCACGGACCGTCTGCTTTGGCTCATGGATATCTTCCTGTTGGGCGAAACCTGCATTTATATTATATCAAAATTTAGCAGCTTCACAGCAATTGATACAGCTAAAAGGAATCTTGATTCATGGGCCTCGAGGATGAAAGCGTACCAGTAGCACGTTGAAATGACTTTGGTAATGGTTTCCCATCCACCAAAAATGTCCCCGTAACGGTCCCAAAAGTCATCCTTTGAGCTAGGGCATTCAACAACGTCGTCTTGCCGGCTCCAGAAGCTCCCATCAGAGCTGTGAGCTTTCCAGGCCGAACGATCCCCGATACATCATCCAGCAGTTTCATCGTGCCATTCTTTGTCGGAATCGTATATGACACATTCTGCCATGTAAAGATCGATTCATTTCTTGCAATTCCTTCGGTTGGGCCTATAGCAGCTTTCTCTTCGACTGCTGTGCTTTCCTGGGAGCCGCCTTCTTCCCCATCCGCAGAGACTTTACCCTTCTTCATCGCCTTCTCGATAATCTTTGGCGCACCGCCTCGTTTGAAAATAGTAACCGCTGCGCCGTCTTTATTTGGCGTTTTGAGCTCCATGCCGGCCATCGTCAGGACTATGAAGAACAACCAGAAGGCGACGACGATGCCAAGATTGCGCCAGAGATGAGTACGAGTGTATTCGAAGGAGACAGAGATATATTGTGAACCGTCTACCAGACTAGTTCCGGGCCGACTGCCGGATAGCGCGCAGGATTGGTAAGGCTCGTGTCCATACGGGGGAACAAGAAATGGCGGTGTGCATTCTAGTTGTAAGCCGTCGAATTCATTACTCATTATAGCCTCGAATCCGTATCTGGACATCAGAAGTAGTCAGCTCGAAATCTTGAATTGAACCAATATCTTTAGGAATACGGCTGCTCACGCGAGAGGATTGATATAGGTGATCCAGTGCATCCATGGCTTCTGCATGTTAGGCGGGATGACGTCTATATACTTATCAGTTAGAGCTGTTCCTGGTCATAATATTATTCGGAATGGAAATCTTACAGCCAGTGTATACGATCACTGCCTGGATCGCCCCGCCAATGACCCTGGTCGCACTATCCAGATTCCGACTCCAGGCGGCTATCGCCCGGAAGAAACTGCACATGGCAAGAGCAATAACATAAGTCACGAGACAACAGATGAAAAAGCGTCCCGCGGAAGCCTGCAGTCCGGTCATCCAGTAAGTGATGATGTTGAACAATAATACCTGCACAAGCGCGGAAGGTATATCGACCATGACCTGCGCGATGGCGAATGCTGAGGGACGGTAGAACGAAAACGAGCGGTGTTTCAGCATTATTTGACGGGCCTCGAACGATGTAGGCAGCTCAGCTAGTGCGAGGAGAGTATTATAGAGGATCACGAAGAAGAGGGCACCGCCACGGGGGAAAGCGCCCGCTGCTGTTGCGGAGTACGAAAGAAGAGAGATCCAGCGAGGATAGCTTGGACGACCAGACCACCCCACTGTTGCACTTCAATATCAGCGACAGAAAATATAGGAAGCACAGAATGATTGTAAAATCAGAACTTACCTTTCCGAATAAACTTAGAGAGTCGCCAAGAAGCACCCTGAACTGCCGAACAGTGCAGGCACGGACTTGTTCCGGGAATGATACAGTGAAGTTGTGTCGTGTATCCTTAACGTTCATCTGTTCGCGAGCCCTGACTTGCTCTTGCACAACTTTCTCGAATTCCTCAATCTCCGCCTCAGTCCTCTTCCTCTCGTCACTGGCTAGATAAGCCTGCTGAAATTCAACTGCAGACCTGGGAACTTTATCTTCCCATCCTTTCCGAATGCGTCTTCCGTTCATATCGGTAACACTTGTCAAAAAGTCGCTTGTCGTCCAGCGGTCCGGACACTCGAATCCGAGATCCGTAAAATACGCCTTGGCGTTCTCAGTACTCCCGAAATAGCAGCATTTGCCTTCGTCGATCAGTAGCACTTTGTCGAATAGGTCGTACAAGCTCTGCCCGGCCTGATACAATGCCACTACCGTCGACATGCCCGTCATATTTGTGAGCGTCCTGATCGAAGTGACGTACTCGAGCGCGTTTGAAGCGTCTAGTCCTCTCGAGCTGTTATCCCACGCCTGCACCGATGCTTTTGTCACAATCGCTTCACCAATGCTAACTCGCTTCTTCTCGCCGCCCGAAACGCCGTGTATCAACGAGCTGCCAACCTTCGTGTTCAACGTATGCTCGATCCACAAGACCTTGGAGATCATGGTTAGGAAGTTGGCCACATAGTCCTTCTTTGACTCACCCTCCTGGCGTGACGACTTCGGTGGCGTACGCGTTCGGATGGCGAATTCGAGTGTATGTTTGACTGTAAGGGGAGCGTAGTGAATGTCGTTTTCTGGGTTGTACAGGATTTCACTACGGTAGTTCTTTGCGATATCTCTAGCGGAGGTTCCACCGTAGGTGACTTCACCATTGACTGCGACGAAGCTCTTACGCTGGTTGGCGATCGCTTTGAGGAAGGTGCTGCAGCCGCTACCGGGGCGACCGAGGACGAGAAGCATCTCTTGCGGCTTGATGAGCCCAGTAATGTCGTCAATGAGAACTCGCTTAGGTGTTCCTGAGGAGCCATGCAAGAGTGCCTTGAGGACGAGGAAGGGTCCGTAGAAGAGCGAGCCGACTGTAGATTGAATGGCTGCACCGATTCCCTGGCTGATAACGGTGAGGTGCTTGAATACGACACCTTTGTGGCGGGACCGCTCTTCTTCGGATATCTGCTGCCGAGCCGAGCCGAACATTGTGCTGATGAGTCGTTCGAGTTCTGCGCTATCCTCGCCGTAGTCGACGCTGGCATCGGTATCGTTTGCGCCATTGGTAGTATCAGCTGCCTTGCGTCTGGTAGCCAGACGTCGAAGGAAATCAGGTTCGAAGTGATGATGATGATGCGTTCCACATTGGTTATTGGCTGGATTTTGAGGAAATGGCGCCGGATTTTCGTATGCCTCGTTGCCATTCGCCGGTTTCCCATCTGAAAGATTGTAGGTTAGTATCGATTGGAACAAAATCAAGCCGGACTTTGAACCCTCTCAATGCGCCGTTATTTGACATTTGGATTAGAGGAATAGAGACGGGAAACCTACTATTCTCAAAGGGAATTGAACTCTTTTCTCCACTTGTGCTTTCTACGTTTCCGGTGGCAGAGTTAGGTGTCCACCAATCTGAAGTAGGGGTTTCTATCGAGTCGCCCAATGTTGTGGGCCTGTGAGGTGTTGAAAGCGGATCCGCCATGTTGCAAAATGTGTGTTGTCGCGCAATCTCGCGATGACGTAATTACGAGCAGCTTCTTTCTAGAGTAAAAAAGATATAACGTAATCCATAAGCGAGCGTGCCACCCAAGCGAGCGTGCCACTATTTACCATCGACGCGTCTTTCTACCTTCATGCTATATTACTCCACAACAACCACAATGGCCGCCAATTCAATTGAATCCAGAGTTATACTTGTTCTCGAAGCTATGAAAAAAGATAAAAAATTAAGTATTTGAGCTGCTGTTAAGCATTATAATGTCTTTTGAATAATGATTGCCCGCTAACATGATGGCATGTCATTGTGACACGACACCATGTTTAATTCATGAAAGCTTATGATTTTAGAAGAGGAGGTTATTGTCTAATATATATTTAAGCTGGCTTTACAATTATTTTATCTTAGATTATTTAATATGGAAGATATGGCTAATCAGCTGCTCTCTATATACAACAGTAATGATACACTATATGTTGGTAAGAATTGGGCTATTAACTTTATTAAATACTATCTAGAGTTTAAAATATGTCTATTTTAAAAGTATGACTATTAGCAAGCCAAATATGAAGATTTTAAGTTTATTAAGAGTTGGTTCCAGTTTATATAAACTATGAAAGCTAAATATAATATTTTAGATAATGATATCTATAATTTTAATAAAATAAGTTTTGTAATAGGCATTATTTTAATTATTATAGTTATCACAGGTGCTGAGTACTATGGTAGAACTAAGTTAGTATAATCTAGAAACTATGAATAGATAATAATTATTCAGGGTATTAATACCCAAAATTAGGCCATATTACTATTTATTATCTTTGCAAACTAATACCACCTATCCAGCTAGTATATAGAGTATAATTTACTAAAGATCTGGGTAATTGTAACTACTAATAATAGCTAAACAATAAATAAGAAGGGTGTGGAGTGGATTTAGTATTTCAACTAATTTTTAGTGTTATGCTGTAAAGATATATATTGTTTATTAGTTTTTAATAACTATAAAAGTTATTATTTAACTGAATTCAAACTTTATTGTTAGAAGTATAAGATTGTTATATTCTGTATACCTCTACATTCATCACATCTTCTTTAGCTACTAGATGTTGGTTGCTTTGCCTTATTAAAACAAGTATATGTTTGTGAGGTTAAAGGTTTAATATATATACATATTACCCATATTAACAAGCTGGAGTTCCTATCTAACTTTCACAAGACATTCACTGCCTTAATAATTAAAAAGAATATATATAGTATTTTTATTAAAGCTGGTATCTTATCCTATAACCCAAAAACAGTTCTTTTAAAGCTAGATGTAGCACTAACACCCTCCCCCATAAACTCTTATCTTAGTATAATAGTATAGACTACTAAAATACTAAAAAATTCTATAAAGGTAAACCTACAATTAAAGCTTATTAAGAACCAAGTTACCTAGCACCAGAGCAGCTCTCCAATGTCTATCATAGCTGCTATAGACCAGTTTACTAAAAGTGTGTAGTTTATAATATATAAGCTGTCGCTTTTGTGTGCAGAAACCACTACACTCTGGGCAGCCAATAAAGTATTAAGTAAGCACTGGAAGGCACCAAAAAATTGCCTATAAAATAGAAGATTACTTAATATAAAAGAGGCATACAATATTTTAGCCCAAGGTATAATAAAAAGATAGTTATAGTAGGAAATCTACTAATATAATATCTAGCTGGAGGGGGGTGGCGCAAGGTCACAGGGTTATAGTAAGTGTGGCAAAACTGGGTATAATGTATGAACTTGTTGAAAGGTTGTTTAAGTATATAATTGACTTATTTACTATGTAATTATAACATGTCTATGACAGGATGGTGGTGTAGTTGATGCTTCCGTCGGCATGGTGTTGAAAAATGGCACGCTCGCTTGGGTGGCACGCTCGCTTATGGATTACGTTATCAGGCTTCATGATTATCAAAAAGTCAATTAGCCCTTGGTAAAAGAAACCATCCTATCGCTTCTTATAGATATTTCGTGCTTCATTTCATCACACGGTTGACCGACCACCTAGGCTATCCCAAATCGCGCGGCTCCCGCATATGCATATGCATATGCATATGCATACGAAATTCGCGAAAAAGACCACGACCACGCCACATTCCCGTACCTTTGACGCCGCCGTCGTCACTAATGAAGCCGCGTCGCGGACGTCGACAGATGCAGAAAAAATATAGCTCCAAGGCAGCATTCTCACTCTTTCCCTACGTAATCGTCTATATATATATATTGCCGATTATTATAATAGCACTTGGCGATGGGATTCGCAATACGTACCAGTCTGCGGCCCTTGATTCAGACGGCGAAATGCAAATGCGAGGCTCAGATCTGCCTTACGCGTATTTTATCGGGGCAATGGAGTTCTGATGAATACCTAGGTAGTTTTAAATGCACGCAAGGTCTGGCATCTGACAGGTCCAGAACGGCATCATGAGGACAACAGAACCTGCAATCGGTCGATTTGTTCTCCGAACACCGATTCTCTCCGTCGCTGGAACAAGTATATCAAAGGCCGAGGCTGAAACTGGCTATCTTTGTTCACTGATGTAGTACCAATTGCTGTCCAATATAGATCAATACCTGTGGTTTGCGATATTGAAATTATCAAAAAAAATTTATCAAAAAAAAAAAAAAGTACTTTCGCACTTGTTGGCTCTAGAGTCACTGATGCTCCTACACTGCAAAGGGACGTAGATACCGGTCCGAAGGCATTGCTGCGATATAAAATCGGCCCCCAACACTGTCTTGACCTTTCGTACGGTTCTCTGTTGGAGCCCCTAACCTGTCCCTTCTAAGCCTTAATCGCGCGATATATTAGCCTAGACCTGCCTTCGATAGCAAGTCTGCAGCTGTATGGGAAGAGGCTGGGTTTTGCAGATATTAAACCTTGAATGTTGAGGCCATACTTGCATCAGCGGACAACTAGATGTCTTTTCGATCGCGAGTCTCCATTCAGGCCGACTATAATCGACTATATATTGGCACTGAAATTCATATTGCATGATGGTGTTGTTGTTTGTTGTATGCTTGAGCTTGCTCTAGATAAAAGTGGTCCCGCAAGCCAAACCAACACGGTTCACAATGCTAGAAAGAACAGTCAATCGTCGATAGTTTTCTTGGACGCGAGGCACTCGGGCTGATTTCAGGCCTGCAGACTAAAGTCGCCGTCGTCCTGACCGCAGTTCATACGTGTGAAGGACGGCGGTCTTCACGTTGCCGACACCGCTGACTCGGCTGTCACGCAACCCGCGACGGATCGTGCTCGTAAATGTGGAGCCCTGCGGAGCAACTTTTCAGCTGGCCCGAAGTGGTGCCGAGGCTTCGTCATCCCCGCAAATTTAAGTCCACAGAGCAGAAAAACTCGTTTCCTGCATTGCGTGCATACGTTTGCGATCATCTACAGGTGTGTCGTAGACCTAATGTGGCGTATACCTATGCGGGATATACTGTATCCTGGCCTGGTTGCAGGCATTCTGAGGAAAACAATACGCGTACCGAAAACACGAGATCAGTATTGTTATTTCAGATTAGCTGAAATGTTCGGTTTGGTTCTCAGAAATCCACCTCAAACGATATGCTCGCCACCGCCACCGTAACGCGCCATGCATGCAGAACCTAACGACATATCCGCCATATCTGTAATATACAAAGATGCTTTTCGTTCTTTTGTTCTGGTGTACAGTCTTTTTGGTACTTTTTCTGTTCGTGAAGATTGAAATTCGCGACACTCAGGGCAGGATAGAAGGGGAACAAAATGAAACGTTGTTCATGCAAATTCAGGCTGATCGTTAAAAACGCAAGTAAGTAGTCGCATATATCACGGACTGTCGATTGAGAGGCTGGCATCTAACTCTTGCCGGCAGAAGCCTTCTGGATGGCGGTCAGGGCGTACTCTTTCTCGGCGTCGCCGGTCTCCTTGATATAGTTGCTGATGTAACCGGGAACCTTGTCGACGCGGTTGTACGACGCTACCTGCGGCTCGCCGAAGGCCTGGTAGATTGGAACAATGCCTGCAAGCATGGTACCGTCAGCCAGTTTGTTCACCAATCACTACGAGTCATGCACTTCTACTTCGATCTGTGCACTGCACTGTCGGATACTAGGATGTCTAAACTCACCAGTCCAGACCTTCGCACGCACATCGTCCCGCTTCAGATCCTTCTCGTAGTCGCCCGGCTCGCCAGTTCGTATCTTGGCGGAAGCATGGTCGATCGTAACCTTGAGGATTTGGGTCGACTGCATCTCCGCACTGTCAGGCGGGATACGAGTGTCGTCGTAGCGGCCAGGGAGAACGCCGTCCGTGATGAGCTTCATCGCATACAACTTCTCCTCAGCATCCATGACGAGCTCAACGGTGCCAAAGATGACAGAGGAGCGGTAGTTCATGCTGTGGCTGTTTGGCGTCAGCGACAGCACGAGGCCATCGACCTTGGTCGCACAGACACAGATCTTGAGTGGCGTGGCATCGGCCTCGCCTTCTCCCTGGGCAGCCTTCCGTGCGACGTTCATGATGCGCGACGAGACATAGCCATGAAGGTAGAGATCCAGCGGCTCGGATAGGTCGGCGGAGGGGTTTTCGAAGGAGCCAAGCTTGCCGATCATGGGCAGAATGACGGGGTACTCTTCCGGCGAGCCCGGGTTGAAGGACACATGGACGACAGGAGACGCCATGAGAATCTCATGGACGGTCTTGCAGTCATATTTGCCTGCATGGAGAAATCGTTAGCATGATAGCACTGATGATGGTATGGTGGTCATTTTATAATGGGGGATGATTGAATACAAAGGAAAGGTACAGGCGGTGCTCAACAGCTTCAATTGAGGGGAAGCTAACTAGAAGTACCTCGGTCAGCGAGTCGGTTGACTTTGTTGACCTTTGACTTGGGGTATGAGAGCTCGGACGACATGGCGACTGTGGAGGCAAGATGGTGATGACAAAGCAAGTGGATAGAGCGTGAAGGATCTGTCTAGACGGAGCGCTTGGAGAGAAGAATGGAGGTGGAAGAATAGCAAATGGACGTTGTTGATAGAGGATGAGACTGAAGTAGCACAACGACAGCGGATATAAATTGGATTTCAAAGCCAGCAATGAGCCGTCAAGACCAACAATGAGTCAAGATGCCGGCGAGAAGCGCCTTTTCTACCAACCTGATCGATAGCGAAACTACCCAGCGGCATCTAACGACTAGCTCGACAAGCTAACTCCCTAGACTAGCCTCGTGCTACTACTGCCAGCAACCGTTCGGAACGTCCTCGCATCCCGAAGCGACGCTTCGTCCACTTCTTTACTAGTCTTGGGTCTCTTCTTCCTTTGCTTTTCACGACAATAATAATTCTCCTCCCCCTCGCCAGTTCGGTCAGGCTGGCTAGCTGGACATGCAGTGTTTGAAGGCATCAGGGTCACACAAGCACACGGCCGGCGAGGCCGTGCCACAGCACACAGACGGCCACACCAGCCAGTCAGCCAGCCAGATGGGCAGAAACAAAGACATTCGGACAGGCATCACGGCGTGGCAGAGCATGCCATGCCATGCCACAGCACCTGTGTCCTGGATCCAGCCGGCCGTGGCTCGCGTGTAACCGGTGCGCAGAGGCCTAACAGGCGTTAGCCCGTAGTACGTCGTTCTCGTAAAGCCCACCTACATGCAGACAGAGAATACTACTTTTTTGATGTCGAAGTCCAAGCTAAGGCGATAAGGCCGACCAATGGCGATCCGCGCCAGGGATTGCATTCGCAGGTGTCCTCCGCGGGAGCTGCCTGCAGTCCGTCTGACGTACGAGCAAGGATGGCGCCTTCGGGTGGACATACCGGATTTCATCTAGCGGCGGCCGTCGAGCTCTGGAGCCCCTGCTCGAGAGGTCCGGGGAACGCCTAGTCTCGGTCGACAGAGATCTCTGCCGTATCCTGGGCGAAAGTAGAACGGCGTCGTTTCCATTGCCCGGATTCTGATTGGTGGCTAGGCGAGTCTCTTTCTGCAGAGGAGAGACATGGGGGGAGGAGACTGGACTCATCTGTTCAGAGCAGATGTATATGCAACGATGATATGCATTCGCGCACTGGGATTTCACATATGAACATGCTGAACATGCGTGGATATGCACGAGGGATGCAGTTTGCAATCACAGAAGCTGCATCCTGTTGCTTTCGATGGATTGGGCGAGTACACGTTGTGCGCTTTGGTTCGCGAGAGGCACAGGAAGGCTGAACGAGCGTGGGGATCCTTATCCAGTCTGCTGTCTGTGATCTGGCCAATTCCGTCGACGGGGATCAAGTCTATCTGCCGGCAGAATTATAACCGCTGCCGTGGATCGAGTAGTACATTTGCCCGAGGAACCCATCAGCGACACCTGAGAACAGCACGTCCAGAGTTACATCTCCGTCTCTGCCGCGATCCTTTGGCAGACTTTGTGCCACGGCAATTCGACCCGGACGCAAGCACCGCTGTCGCTGTTACGCTACCCGACGTTACGTCGTCACCCGTTCAAAGCCTGCTGCAGTCTTCCACTTCAAAGCAAGCGAGCGTGGGGACCCGCAGACGGGACATCGACGAATCGCAAGTCAACGCTTGGCAGCGGAGTACTTCGTATCGCCCGCAACAATGCCATTTCTCGAACACGACCCGACGAATATGAGCAGCTTCAAGGCCCAGCTCGCGAATTCGAAACGGATACTAGCGCTATGTGGTGCAGGTACGCCCTCCCGCCCTTCATTCGCACCGCCTGTCTTCTCAGCTTCCCGCTCGGGGTGGACGACGAGTCCAAGCACCCGGGTTCCGAATGTGGCCTGATCCGGCCCGCATCCGAGTGGCTGTAGACTGACTGGCTGACCTTCTCCATTCCACATCCAGGTCTCTCTGCCTCGTCAGGTATGGCTTTCAACATTTCGTAAAAGGTCCGACGTGCGAAGGCTTATTTTATTAACGTTTGTCCGGTCAGGGTTGGCGACTTTCCGCGGCGCGGGAGGCCTGGTGAGTGGAGATCCGTCCATCCGGCCGCCGTCCGCCTGGCCGGTTACGTAACGTCTGACCACGACTAATCATTGGCTTCCAGTGGAAAACTCACGATGCTATGTCCCTAGCGACGTCCCAGGCTTTCTCTAAAGATCCAAGCTTGGTTTGGCAGGTTAGTTCCAACTTCGTCACATTCACCATGCACCCGATGTGCATCGCGTCACGCGATCACGTAACTAGGATCGAAGTTCGAGGGAAACCCGTATCTTACTGACACTAGTCACACGTCACGGCCCTATTGGATAGTTCTATTCCGCCCGACGACACGCAGCCTTCGCTGCGAAGCCAAACGCCGCGCACTTAGCTCTCGCTGCCCTATCTGTCAAGAACAAGGACTTTATCACCGTCACACAGAACGTCGATGGCCTCTCGCCGCGCGCCGGTCACCCTGGCGACCAATTGTTCCCTGTTCACGGCTCGCTATCAACGGTCAAATGCACGAGCGTATTCTGCAGCTATGTCGAGTTTAACAACTTTGAGATGGCGTTGACGCCTGCTCTAGCTCCTCAGCCAGCCGATGCTACAGACGCGGACATGGATGTTCAGCCGCCAAATATCCCTCTAGTGCTGCTGCCCAGCTGCCCCAAGTGCGCTGGGGTTAGTACCGTCCTTCTTCCTCCATCAATTGATGGACTAGTCCTCATGAAGTAACCAAATTGCTTATTTAACGGTGATAACAGTTATTACGTCCCGGTGTCGTCTGGTTCAACGAAGCTCTGCCAACTGATCTCCTAAATGATATCGACGATTGGATGGAGAAGGGCCCCGTAGACTTGTGTCTCGTCATCGGGACATCGGGTCGCGTCTGGCCCGCAGCCGGATACATCCAGCAATGCAAGGTGAAAGGAGCCAAGGTCGCAATCATCAACATGGAAATATCCAGTGACCCCGAGCTTGGTGGCATCGAAGATGCGTATGTCAAGATACACCGCCTTTCTTCTATTCATTTGTTCGGCGCATATCGGCCAAGCTCCGCACATACATAGTACCTTGCTAATGCATTATTTCGTAGTGACTGGCTGTTCGAAGGCGACTGTGCCAGGATACTACCAGAAATCCTGGAACCCGTGATCGGAACGATGGACCAGGTGAAAGAGTTGCTCGGCGACAACGATTCCTTCCCGGCTAGAACGAGCCAGGGCGGCATGTCGGTAGATTTCACAGATGCGTCAGGAGATGGACCCGGATACTACTGACGGATATAGCTGCATATAGCGAATAGATGGACATGGGGTTCTCGGAATAAACGCGGATGTGTGAAATTCATGATACATTACATCTACACAATTATATACAGCTTTGGGTCGCATGGTTTGCTGGGCATATGAAGGGTAATCAAGATCGGACTGATATATTATTGTACTGGGCGTCGGATTTTCTGCACGCGACGGGTACTGACATCATTCATTGACTGACATACGTACACACGTGCATGTAACGTGACTAGAACGGTTTGAAGCTTGAATTCAAAATTGGAAATACACCAAGCGCATCTATAAAATCAATACCTGTACTGTCGCTTGTCAAAAGGCACTCAGCCTTCGCCAGATATAGCTGCACACAACAAGGGCAGGGATGTTCTCTATATAGGATTGCATGTTGAATTGACCTGCCTGGAGGATTACGTACCTGGAACGGCGCTGTTGAGGCGTCCAGGCAGGCGGATGCGCCCTGTCGTCATCGGCTCCGCATTCCTGCCAGCCCGCCACAGCTGATTCGCTTGACTCCCGGCTTGGCTTTTAGCGCCTCAGCCTTCAAATCCCTCCTTCCCTCCATTCCACTATAAATACACCGGCCGCGCGCCCAGCATCTCCACATCGGTCGCACTCGCTCTACTTCTCCTCCGATCGATCGTACGTACTACAGCTATTGACTGTTCATCGAAACGTAAGTCTCCCTATGTCTCACACGCAATCACATAGCTCGCCAACGCGCTCGTAGAGCATCAGAAACCGCGTTTGTCAAGCGAGGGAGCTAACAGTGCTCCAGCCTCGAAGAACACCGAAAGATACACTTCGTTACGTACAAAGTATATAATCCGAAATGGCCACCTCCGAGATCACGCCGCTCGTCGCGAGCAACAAGGACGAGACCACCACCGTCGTCAAGCCGATCGGAGCGCCGCTAAAGCGCTTCTGCCCAAAGTGCAATCGCTGCATCGACTGTGGCGACTGTGAATTCTGGTGCGTACCCAGTCTATCCCTGAATCTCGTCACATACTCTACCACGGCGTCTGTATACCGGAGGGGCTAACACGAGAATGGGGTTATCGCAGCTGTATCCCTTGCACGATCATGTAGTCGCATGCGGTCTTCGGTACAAATTGGCGCTGGAATAGTTATATTCATGATGAATTGTATTCCTGACACTGAGTGGTACTTAATTGGTAGTATGTACAGCGTACTGGTTCTATCTGTCGCTGAGATGCGATTATTAGATAAATATGTAATGGTAAATGAATTCAGCGACGTACACGATATTCGCAGGGTCGTCTACACAAGGCTTTGGACTTTGTACTCCGTGAATGTCACCTGGATGGGGTAATTCCGTTCTTGCCACACTAAAATGGAACCTGGTGCTGCCTCTGCAGCCTTGTATTCTGAGCCTTGTCTACTGCCAAGCCTGCCACAAACAGGCCAACAACCAAGTCACACCCGCACTGTCGGCGGATTTGCCATCCCAGAAAGATTATATTGTTGTTCTCAAGAACCGTTTTGAATGACGCCTGTTCAAGATGCGTGTATCTCTATAGGGTCTTAAGAAAAAATTTCTTAGAGCTTTGTAGTTCAATGACTGCGCAAAAAGTCAAAGTTTGCTCTAACATCAACTTTCTGCTGCAAAGCCTCTTGATGTCGAGACTTGATCTCACACCCGTGCCCGAGATTAAATTTTTGGGAAATATCTTGTGGTTGAGCAAGCAAATCAGAATCCAGAAAGCTAACACGTTGTGGAAGAGTATTCGATTCTTTGCGCCACAGCAACTCATCGAGTTCGGAAATACAACATATCCAAGCTTCGAAGCTTCGTAAAGCATCGACGGAGCGCTTCTGGAGCCGATATTCCACCCTTAGACAGTCTTGGTTTCAAATGATTTTGGAGTGAGAGTAAAATCAATGTACTAGAATGATTCGTTCAGATAATGTTTTGTTGTCATGACTGATATACCAGTATGTACTTCGTACCAAAATGTCGCAACAGATGAGGTTTATGCGCATTTGTGAACAGGAAGGTTTAGAGATTGAAAATGTACAATGACGTGCTTATCCCACTATGACCATGTAGCAAAGTATTCCTTCGGAAGGCTTTTGAATGCAGGGGGACAGCAAATAATATAGATTTACTATGAATTACTAGCAGTTTCTCCCATCGTATGAAACACTTTCTAACCATGATTAAAATACAACTTGCGATTTCGCGAACTTAACCGACATATCGATGTCTAACGAAGCAATATTTCTATCGAGTGCCGCCCTATTAAATAAATACAAAAGATCTAACATTTTATAATTTAAATTTTAAATATTTAGATTTAAAAAGTAGTATTTTTTAAAAAAGATTGTCACGGCCCCCGCGCGCCCGGCTAGAGAGAGCCCGAAGGCTGTCAACGTCTGAAGATAACACACACAACACATAGTAGTATATTAAACAGGAAAACTGGAAGGGTGCGTAGCACCGCTAAAAGTTCTGTCTATCAAATTGCAAATCCCCAGCATGACGATCAGTTGAACACCAAGAAGGATTGCACTTCACGATGTGCCTTCCATCATGATATCAGGGTTCATATAACTTAATTGATTTCATGTTCATAGCAATATACATATAGTTGACACCTACTATTAGTCACCGCGGCAGGTGGTGTCATCAATCGGCATTTTATACTTGCCCTCTTCCAACCTGCTGCTTGGGGGCCTAGTCTTGTTTCCCCGGACTTAGGCCAACTCGCTTACCGGCCGCGGCGCTCCGGGCAGTTCAGGGACTTCGGCCATTTCAGCACCATTCTTTGAAGCGCTCTTTCTCCGGCGGAAGAAGAACGCGCCAATTAGTCCTATGACCGCTACGCCGCCCACAACACCACCGGCTATCGCACCCACGTTCGTGCGACCCTCCAAGCCCGATTGTTCCGGCGAGATGCCTCGAATGTTAGACAGAGTTGCGCTATTCCCAAGTGCAGTTATAGTTGAACTGGTCATATTCCGGTTCGATACACCGATTGCTGTTTGGTTGGTCTCCGGGTTAATCACGACGTATGCAGACCTTTGGTGTGTCAGCACGGATAATGTTCAGTTTGTGTTTCTGCACTTGTCAACATACTTGAGAAATAGCTGCCCAAAAATGTAGCCGTAGTCGGACGTGCCGTAGCCGGACGCGCCGCAGTAGGATAGTTGTGCATAGCATGTGGACCATTCGTCCGGGAAAGGAGTGACCAAGCTAGTCATGGGTATTTTCAGTACCATATCGCCCCATGTAAGTTCTATATAGTCCTCGTCCGGTTTGAAAAAGTCACAGGGTATGACAATATACTCTGGATGTATTGTGGGTACATCTCGCCGGATTTGTGTCATTAGATCGTCCGGAACGCAGAAGCCTCTGAAATCCAGCGTAAAGATATGGTCAGCCATTCCAGCCAGCTTAGATGCTTGTATCGTTCAACATGGTACATGGGAGAGTTTCCCGTACGGTGCAGTAGGGACAATGTACGACGTCAAATTGGCACCAACGCTTATCATTTCGCCGTGATAAGACCCGAGACGTACCGGGCCGTCGGGCTGGGAATCTCGCCAACGGAGTCGTCCCAAACCCTCAGCCTGCCGGTGAATTTAGAGCGGTCGACCCCGCCAAGCAAAATCTCCCCTCCTATCGTAGGGTCTCCGCTGTCATATATACTGCAGAACGTCCCCGATATCATCCCTTGTTGCTTAAGAGATTGGATGTAAGCAGGCCGGTTGGGACTTTCGTCGCGACCAGTTAACCCCAAACCAAGAATAGGTGTTACATTCCAGTATTGTGCAACGCCAAATCGCATATCCGCCGAGACTCCTCCAATGGTCACCGGGCCTTCCGTCCAGTATCCGAGCGCCTGTAAGATTTGCCATGTAGCACATGTTAACCACTTTTATCCTGGATTGTGTCGATATATGATCGATGCCCTTGGGGAAATACTGACAGTTGCATTTGGAACAGGTTCGGTCAGCAGGGATCTATACTCGAACGGGTCGTCACGGGACACATCGGACGGAGGGATATCTACAATGTTATCGTTAGAATAAGCCATTTTTCTATAATAATTTGTCAGGTATTGCATACAGTATCCCGAAACTGCGCCGGCTTTGCACCCCAGACCATTCGTAGAATTGCTGCAGAAGGTCGGCAAGGAACTCGGTCTCTCTGGAACCCATGTTATCCCGTCGAGGGAGACGGCCATGGACAATTTTTGGTTGTCTGAAGTAATCTTGTCATTAGCATCGCCTTCAAGATCGCATCTCCACCAACAGGGGGACTACCCGTTGCCTACCGGTTCCGATGCTGACATTGGTATAGATAGAGAAGTCAAGCTCGCCGTCAGAATCGAAGGTCTGCTCGTACGATCGGCCCAGTCAGCGCCATCGTGTCGCCATTTGTAGAATGACTGTTGCTCCAAGTCATCATCGACATTGAATTTATAGCCACATAACGAGCGACAGGTTACACTGGTCAAGATCAAGGCGTGGTGATATACTTACCAGCGGAAATCTCAAGGGCAGGACGACATATTTCCCATCATTGCGTCGTACCTTCTCATTCGGGAGGGATCTTGCGAATAGCCAGTGCGTGTCCTGGCTGTGATAGGCGATAGAGTAAGAGAGCAACAGCGAAGCGGAGAGCAACGCTGGTATGCTGCACCAGCGGATAGAGGCGAGAGGAGAGCGACCCATCGTCGAACGATCTCAAGGGTAAATGCCACGAGGTTGATGCTGTAGTGACCGCGAAGCGAGTTCCAACCTCTCAACTGGAAGGGGTCCAGGGCACCTGTTTCGTGCAATTCCCAAGCGCCTCGTAGCCATCCCCTCAGGCAAGGCTCGTACAATTGGATCTCGTCAATTACGTTTTGAATACTTCAGCCGCATAGCACTCTACCGCTCCTGCTGCATGCCGCGTGCCTTGGCGCGCTCGGACGGGTGGCCATTGGC
Organism: Drechslerella dactyloides; assembly: GCA_020064725.1. Lineage (NCBI taxonomy): Eukaryota > Fungi > Ascomycota > Orbiliomycetes > Orbiliales > Orbiliaceae > Drechslerella > Drechslerella dactyloides. The sequence goes on from JAGTWJ010000017.1 coordinate 3,340,454, forward strand.
TTGCGGTGGTGGCATGATAAATGTTCATGCGGAAGGAACTAGATCGGGTGGTGGGCAGGCTCGACGGGAAGCGAACGAGAATGAGGCCGTCGGAACCTGCTATGGGACCTGCTATGGAGGCTACCAGTCCATGATTGATGAGGTGAGTGGAGATGTCGGAGGGCTGTGTTGGATGGCTTGCAGGTTACGGTTCCTGCTCGCAAAAAAGTCAGCCTGTTCACGGCTATTGGATATAGGTATATAAGGAAGCCAAGCTGCGAGGCTCTAAATAAATAAAAAGCGACGACTGGTGCCAACTCCAGTGTTTGCTAGCACTAGACACGACTTGGACGAGGGCTGGGAACGCAGGACCCACCCGGAACCGATAACCCACAGCGCAATATTATTCTACATTTGATCGTGTATAGTCTATGATAAATACCCCAGTTATTATTTTTTATATATATTTTATAGTTCTTTATGCTAAGTTCTTTATTCTTATTCATTTTTATTAATTTATCTTAGTTTTTTGATCGTTTTAGTTATTAATAAACCTTTTTTCCCTTAATTCTACTACTATTATTCAAGTTTTTGTTTCTATTATTCGGTTATTCGAAAAAATTACCTACTACTCAAGGGTTTATGTCCCTAAGACTATAGCCCAACATGGCCATGGCCACTTCCACGTCCATCGGTTGAGACACGACTACTAGTATAATCGGGTCGCCCATATCGCGACGCATCAGTTCGAAATCCTACTGTGTACCAGCGATCAGAATTCTCAAGGTCGCTCTGCTATTGATAAAGGGGTGTGGCGTTGTGGTTCCGTGGTTTATGCTCGGACCCTGGCCCCGAGACTAGCTCGGACCTTACCCGCCGTCTCGCTACCGTCCTGCGGTGGACTTGCGGCCCGACTTTGCGGGGACGGAAGAACTGTGCAACGCATAACCGCCAATGATAGGATCGTGGCTAAACGCTGTTCCTGGATATGGTCCGTGTTCCACCAATTATCTCCAATGAAGCTGCTTCATGTTGACCAGCTGATGGCCGGGATCCTTGTTGACTTTGATGTCAGGGACGGCCGATGGCGCCGCGCGCCGCCAGATGGATAGTTGTTCTGCAAACTAAGATGTTATCAAACTTTTTGACAAATATAACTGCGAGGGTCCTTGCAACTGCCCCCGGTTTTCAGGAACAAGCCGCGGATTATATGACCAAATTTGATCGAACTATCATCCTTGCAGCCACTCCACGGGAAAACTTTCACTTGGCAAAGCTTGACGTTTCGACTCTCGAGCCTTCTGGACAGCTTGTAGACGACTTTCGAAACATTGGCACGGAAAAATTTGTCTTAGCATCATGGATCTAAAGCTTGGCCTGGTCCTTCCGAATGATATGCGCTTGCTTGACTGTCTAAGGGCTCGTGGATTTCGTCGGCTTCGAAGTCACTATAAATATGCCGACCCTCGCATCATTGGCACTTGGCTATCTACAACCTTGGATACCAAGAAGACCAAGAGACCAGCATTGGCCTGTCGGATTGTTAATTTACACTGGTTCGCTGTCTATCTATTCGCTCTCGTATTATTTTAGTAATCGAAAATGAAGCAGGCTGCTGCTATTGCCGCCTTAGCGCTTGCCGCCGGCTCTGCTGTCCAGCAGAGCGCTTATGGACAATGCGGCGGCGTCAATTGGACCGGTATCAATTACTCCACCATTAGAAACATCCGGGGATAACTCGTTCATCTAAGGCCATTGCTAATACTATAGTACAATACAATCAACAGGTCCAGCCACATGCGTTTCCGGTTACACTTGTGTTTACTCGAATGACTATTATTCCCAGTGTGTTCCAGGTGAGGGAGCAGACGTCATCCAATTCGCAAATTTTCACACAGGATCAGGAGACAAAGCGTGCTAACATATCACTATATACAGGGACTGCAGCTACCACCAGCAAGACGACCACTACGAAGACGACTACGACCAAGGCTTCTTCCATTAAGAGCTCTTCCACCAAGACAACGAAGGCGACCAAGACGAGCACCACCAAAACCAGCTCTGCTAAGCCCACTACTACGACATTGTCCACCAAGACAACCACTAAAGCAACCACCACTACTACCGGTGGAGGAAGTGGCGGCGGCGGGTGTTTAGTTACCGCTTATGCCAGCATTTCGGCTGCGGTCAAGTCTTGCACCCTCCTCACCCTTTCCAACATTTCAGCTCCCCCGTCGAGCAGTATTGATCTGCAAAAGTTGCAACCCAGCGCCACTGTCGTCTTTGCTGGTCTCAGTGTGCGTACACATACTACCCATGTTAAGGGCTAATTGGTGCTTACTAATAGCTGATTTGGTAGACTTTTGGCGTTACTGTCAACAATGACTTTGACCCAATCATCATCTCGGGCTCCAATATTCTCATTACTGGTGCCCCCGGTCACGTCATTGATGGCGGCGGCCCAAACTACTGGGACGGCCAAGGCTCCAATGGCGGTGGCGACAAGCCTGACCATTTTATCGTTGTGAAGAAGACATCCAATGCCAGGATTACCGACCTTAACATCAAGAACTGGCCAGTCCACTGCTTCTCCATGACTGGCAACCAGGGTCTTACCGTCTCCGGACTCAACCTTGACAACTCCGATGGCGACGCTGCCAACTCTAAGAGCGGTGGAAAGGCAGCCGCCCACAATAGCGATGGCTTTGATATCTCCAGCTCCGATTACGTTACCCTCGAGAATATCAATGTTCACAACCAGGATGACTGTGTTGCTGTCACCTCTGGCACGCATATCACCGTTACGGGAATGTACTGCTATGGTGGCCACGGTCTATCGATTGGCTCCATTGGTGGGAAGAGCAACAATACCGTTGACACTGTTACCTTTCAGAACTCCCAGATCATCAACTCTGAGAACGGGTGCCGTATCAAGACGAACTCTGGAACGACCGGAACTGTTAAGAACATCATCTACAAGAGTATCACATTATCTGGAATTTCTGATTACGGCATTGACGTCCAACAAGACTACCTTGTAAGTATTGCGGGTTCCGCTTTTTTACCCTTTCAAGTTGAGGATACAGGACATATACTAACTATAGATTGATAGAACGGTGGTCCAACCGGAGACCCAACCAACGGCGTGACGATATCCGGTATTTCCTTCATCGACGTGACTGGAACGGTCAAGAGCAACGCCTATAACTACTATATTCTCTGTGGGTCCAGCAGCTGCAGCGGCATTACTTTTTCCGGTACCAGCATTACTGGAGGGAAGACCAGCTGCAACTACGGATCATGCCCATAAATCAACAAAATACTGCGCAGCGTCACATTCGATATCCAGGGTGCAACGGCTTTTGATTCAACGGCGATTGGAGGTGAAAGAGGTAGAGAGAACAACTTGGAATCGAAGATTTTGCGTTTGAAAGATTGCAAACCCTTGTAAAAATTCATCTGGTTACCTCGGTATTAATATTCTGTATATATGTTTCTGATTGTACAAGCTCAAGTATATCGCGGCAGAGTCACATTGGCGATGGCCTCGATGCATATGCTCGAGAGCCTGCATTCCCGTTCTGTGCCCGTCCAATGATAAACTACTAGTTACTCGATGCATACAATAAACCGCATTTTCACAATTGTACAATTTAGCAGATAAAGTATCTAGCTAAGGTTGAAGTCAAAACGAGGGAAGTCTGCAGACATTCTGAGCTATTAATTTTAAACCTAGGCCCACGTGCGCTGTAATGAAAAGACGCCTGAATAATAACCCCCCGTGATCGAGACCTGGGCAATTTACCACGAGGCATGAGTTGTTTATCTATCCCACTTCGGCAATCTGCTTCGCGTTGGCGCTTTTCAATCTCGCTTGGTCCTAGAAATTTCAGAATTCAACTCAACATCCATCCATCATAACCACCACGATGCCCAAACGGAAACGTTCCGACTACGAGGCAGCGCACAGGGCTGCCGCCACAGCTACTGCAGAAATCGAAAGCCAAGTCGCCGACGACCTCGCCGAATCCGCGCGCGCTGTCGCCCTCCAGCAGCAGACCGTCGAGCACAAGATTCACCACCACCGCACGGTCCTCAAGCGCGCTCTCAAAACCGCGAAGGGATTCGAGCAGCAGAAGCTCGGGAAACGGATCAAAGCCGCAAGAAAGGGCACTAGCCGGCCCTCAGCGAAGGGTAAAGCGAAAGACGGCGGGAATGAGCTGCAACGGCTGGAGCAGGAGCTGGAGGCGCTGAAGGTATCAATCCACTACACATAAAATTCGACTATCCAATTGCCAGTCCACACCCAGGCTAACGCACCTTTACTACCACAGGATATCGACCTCCCTGCTCTCGCAGCAACATATTTGACCAAAACGCTCCTCAAGAACCGCCAGATATCGTCGGCAAAGTACTTTCCCCCATCCCTCGTGCGGGAAGCCGAGGAACATGCGCGCCGCCCACCACCTACCGGACCCGTCGCAAACGTCTGCGCGCGTCTGCTCAACGCGAACCCTGTTCGCGATGCAGTAAAAGAAATTGTGCAGAGTCTCGAGCGGCTGCTGAATGTCGACGGCGATATCGAAATCGGGGATATACCTGCGAAGGAGGCTTATGAGACGAAAGAGGAGGGAGATCAGGTTCTCAGTAAGGCGCTGGTTCACGGGAAGGACAGCGGGGATGCGGGCCTCGAGTCGCAGCCAGAGGCAGCCTCAGAATCCGAGTCAGAGGACATGGAAATTCTTGACAACGACGACGAGGTCGTGCACCCGTCAATGCTGAAGAACCTAGCAGCGAGATATCTGTCCAGGAAAAAAGTCGGATCATCTGCATCCGAAGACGAAGGAGAGGAGCCGGAGCTCAGAGGCCGAATAGCGTGGTCGTCAGACGAGAATGACGAGAATGACGAGGATGACGAGGATGACGGTAGTCATGACGATCCGGAGCCCTACCTTCGCGGCCGCTCCATGTCCATAACACCCATCCCCGAGGACAAACTCCGCGAACTCGAAATCGCCGAGAAGAGCGCATACGACGAGCTCGACATCAGCAGCTCAGATTCCAGCGATATGAGTGGTGACGATGACGACGACAATGACGACGACGACGACGACGAAGCCTCACCGCCACCACGCAAGACACCCACCGCAGCCATAGTCACCGGCCCAATCAAGTCATCCTCCTTCCTCCCCACCCTTAACACCGGCTACTTCTCAGGTTCAGACTCCGAAGCCTCCTCCTCGTCCACTACCCGAACGAAAAAAGCCAAAAAAGGCCCACCGGAGAAGAAACTCCGCAAAAACCGCATGGGACAACAAGCCCGCCGCGCGCTCGCCGAGAAGAAATTCGGTACCTCAGCAAACCACATCAAGAAGGAGCGCGAAGAAAAAGAAGCCAAAGCTCGCCTCAAGGAGCAGAGACGCCAGGCATGGGAGGAGCAGCAGGCGAAACCGGCCCACATCAGTTGGGAGCTCAAGCGGCGAGATAAGGAAGCTAAGGAGAGGATCGTAAGGGATATGATGGCTGGCAAGACAGCTGGCGCGGGCGTCGGGAAGAAGATTGTCTTTGATTAACTGGGTATGGTCTCCTACGGATTGTGGATTCTCGCGGCGACTTCGCACTCGTCGATGATCTAGGCTATTGGTCTCTATTATGCAAATGCATGTGTGGGTATACCATGGAACCTACAGGATTCAGTTGTAGCAGCCACGAAAGAGCGTGGCTTTGATACATGTTGCATTTCTATCCAAGTCTTCTGAGTCGTGTGTATGCAATATGCCGTTGCATCACATCTCATCTATGACCAGTAGTTGAAAACATGAAAGCAGTAGCTGGACTGAGGTCGTTGCACCGTTGACGAACACGCATCTAGGTGTATACACCCACCCGATCTCGACAATATATATGCCATACGGGCTTCAAATTTCACGTAGGAAAGAGCTAAAGCAATATAGGACAGCTGCATGTATACGATTTGATAGTCTCAGGGACGCTAGCCCTCTGAGGCTTGGACGATTTGGATCGAGCGTTCGCAACAGAAAAGGGTCTTAAGGGCAACCACGCACTCATGCATGTCTGTATATACAGCGAAAAGAAATTAAAGTGATTATATATAAACTCTCTTGCTCAATCGAAACCAACTTGTACTTGATCACGCCCCACAATGCACAAATCGCCCAGCGAGCGTGCAAGCGAGAAAGCAAATGCATCGTATCCTATCCTTGAACAACAAATTCACGCCTGGCTGAAAATCACAATCCAACAAAACATTCTGCAGCGAGCCAGAAACATTTAACAATCAAAACCTTAAGTTGACGCGGCCAAACCAACATGACGTTGAAGAGACAGAAAAAAAAGAAAGTGGAAACGTCAACGAGTCGATACCAGTGGTAATATCTGGCACGCATATATTTCAGCGCCCCACCCGTGACCGATTGATGAATCCAAAGCCACTGATTGGATAGGATTCACCCGGGACATCCGAAATCCTATTCCACCTTCGCGTTACCGAATGTGAGCACATCCCGTGCCGGCACCACTTGACCTTGCGGTGACAATGGGCCCAGGCTACCCCTGTTGAATGTCTCCGGCGCTGGCGACGAAGGACTGCGTGGCGAAGACGCCTTTAAAGTTTGAATATGGCTAGCCATTCTATATATGGACAAATAGTGTTAGCGTATATACTTGACGTGTCAATTCAGTTAATGCGATAATTGCCGATTTGTCTTTAGCCTTCGTGCGTGTCTGGCCCGCGAGACCATCCCTAGGCAGCTAACTAGCTTTTGCCACGGCCACAGGGCACAGAGCGCCGCATGAGTAATGCCCTGTACCGGGGACCGGCCCGCAGCCGTGCGACGAAGGGACAACGTCATACAACGGAGACATGTATATTTGTCGATGAATGCATGGGTGTATGTAAGGGGAAGGAAGGGAAGGAAGGGGGGCTGGTTGGCGCACCTTTCCGTCTCGGATCCGTTCAGCTTCATGGCGGCGCCCAGAGTATCTAGCGTGGACAGAATGCCGGACATCTACAGTTTTCCAAAGAAGGCGACCCCATTGCGAGGATGGAAGGATAGTATTTAGCCTCAGTTCACTTTGAATGATAAAAGCTCTGTCGGGCATGCATGCAAAATGAAAGCTTCAACACTGATAACAAAAAAGAGACATCAAGTGATTCGAGAGACGGCACTAACAGAGAAAGGCAGATGATGATGTGATGCGGGGTGGTGATAGTCTACAGAAGAAAAATGAGACGAAAAAGAGGAAGAGGAAGAGAACAGTACATCATCCACAGATATATATTCGTAACTAAAAAGTAATAAGACCCCGAATGGGGAATAGTGGAAACAGAATATAACCTCCAAGCTCATTCGCAGAAACACCCGATGGTTTATTCTGCCACTTCATGTATCTCACACAAAAAGTAGTCGCGATATCATGCATTCTTTGGTTTTTTTTTTATCTTTCATTCTCCTTTACCACTTCAAAAAGAGCAAAACTTACAAGGTGCAACTCAACATCATCATAACTATAATCATGACGCTGTAATAGGATTGGGGGTACGGACATGGCCGGTCAATGACTCATCTTCTCGGTTCTCATCTTCCTCTGCCTTCCTGCTCACCTCGCGCGATTTGGCATCGTTCGCCTGTAGGATTTGCTCCAGCATCTCCGCTTTGGTCTTGAACGCTTCATTGTCGTTTCGCAGCCGCGAGTTCTCCGCCTTCGTCTCTGCCAGCTCCGTCTCCAACGCGTTGAGCCGTGTTCTCGTGGCCTTTGCCTCTTCCTCCAGCCCGGATTTAGTCTTCGTGTCGGTCTCTGATGTGGCGGCTGCAGAATTCAACTTTGTAGTCAACGAGGAAATGGTTCCTTGATAGGCTTCCGCAGACTCCTTGGCGCTGGTGAGCTCTTGCTCGATCTTGGTAAGCTTCTCGGACAGCGTAGACTCGCGCTCGATGAGTTCCTGGACTTGTTCCTTATACATCTTGGACATCTCTTGCATGTCTTGTGCGTTAGCCTCGGCGGCCTTGTCGTTGGCTTTCCGGATCGATGCGAGGCTGGCGGAGAGCTCGGCTTCGGCTTTGCGGGCTGCTTCTGCGTCAGCCTTTGCGCTGTCCAAATTGCTCTTCAGGCTTGTCTCCGCGGCCTTGAGAGCGTCGATGTTCTGCTTGTGTGCTTCGACTTCAGACGACCATGCGGACTTTTCTTGGTTGTATTTGGCGGTCAGGGTATCAAGCTCAGCAGTATCGGCCGGCTGCTCTTGGAGATCTCTGTAGGCCTGCTCCGCGGCTTCTCGTGCGAGAGACTCCTTCTCCAGCTCGGCGGTCAAGCCTTCGACTGTAGCCTTGTGTTCTTCATCCTTGGCGGCGAGGATTTCCTGGTGGTCCGCAGTAAGCTTATCGAGGATATCGGTGTGCTGCTTGCTTTGAGTCATAGTGCTTTCAGCATGATCTGCAAGGGCGCCCTTGATCTCTGCAAACTGCGCAGCGAGCTCCTCATTGTCCTTTGTAAGTTTTGCGATCAAGGAGTCTTTCTCGGAGAGAGCTTCAGTGTGTTGCGACAAGACAGTGCTGTGTTCTTGTTCTCGTTCGCCATGAGACATTCGAAGGTTTTCGATCTCCTGCAGCCTCTCTTTGAGGGCCGTCCGGACACTCTCAATCTCGGCCTTCTGCTTCTCGAGCTCCTTGGCGTGCTGTGTCGTTTTTTCCTATAGGAAATGTTAAAACAGTCACAGGAGAAAGTAAGGGAGGACCTGGCAATACTCACCGAGTCACCTTCCGCAAACAGATCCAACGATTTCCTCATGGCAGCCAGTTCATCGCTGCTCTTTTGCTGTTGCTCTGCAAGAGCGGCCTCTAGATCCTGCTTCTGCTTTGTCAGCTCTTCCAAGGCCTGTTTGGAAGACTCCGATTGATCTTGCAGGGCCTTGAGGTCAGCTTCATGAGCCTTCTCTTTTTCTTCGTGTTCAGAGATGATCTTCTGGAGAGCAGCTGCATGATCTGCATCCGAACTGCCCAGCTGTTTCTTGCTGTTCTCGAGCTCAGCGGCATGTGAAAGCTTCAATTGCTCAAGTTGGGTCCTCAAGGCGTCCAACTCCTCTAATTGGCCTTCGTGCTTTTCGGCAAGCGCGCGCTTTTCTTCTGCATAAGCTGCAAGTTGCTCGTTAAGTTCCTTCTCGTGCGACTTCGTAAGCTCCTCGATCTCAGATCGCCGGGTCTCTAAATCATCTTTGGACCGGGTAGCACTGTCTTCAAGATCGGAAATGGTCTTTTTGAGGCCCTCAGCAGCTTCCTCGATTGTTTTGGCCGCCAGTTTCTCGGCATCTAACGCAGCCGTAAGTTTCGCGATCTCATCATTGAGCCTCTTGTTCTCGGAATCTGAAACTGAGGTTTTCTCTCCGGAAGAAGATTTCTCGGCTTCCAGAGCTTTCTCCAGCGAAGCGATTGTGTCACGATGCTTGGCGTCCGCTTCTTCGAGTCTCTTCTGGAGATCAGCTAATAGCTCCTTGCCGCTGCCCTGGGACTCCGTCAAGGCCTATTAGGTTTACTTAGCATTGATCTCAGGTATGATAGCAATATTATATGGGTGGTTCTTACTTTCGTGTGGTCAGCAGAAAGTTGCGATTTCTCCTCTTCGTGCTTAAGTTTGAGAGCATCGACTTGTGAGGCAAGGGCATCGCGCTCAGCATTGGCGCTGTCCTCCCGAGCTTTGATATTGGAGATCTCCTGCAGATGCAGCGAAACAATTTCCTTAGTCTTAGTCTCGTACTCTTCAGCCAGTTTAGCAGCCTCGGCCCTGACGGCTTCAAGAGTTGCAGTGACGTCGTCGAATTTCTTCTGCAGCTCTGCAATCTGTTTTACAATGTTAGCTACTGGTTTTAGAGCACGTCTTTCCAGTGCCAGTATAACATACTGTATTGGTGGCCTCGGCGAGCTGCTGGGTAAGCTCAGTGATATTAGCGTCTGTACCTGCGGCGTCATTGCTGCTCTTTGATTCCAGCAGCTCTTTTTCCTGTTTGATGGCATTGACTTCTGTTTCGAGCTTAGTCTTCTCTTCTTCAAGCTTGGCGACAGCCTCATCTTTTTCTTTCGTGGCAGATTCAAGCTCTCCGGTCAGCCGCGTCTTTTCAGCTTCCAGCTCGGAAATAGTCGTCTGTAGCTTCTCGATTTCCGTTTCCTTCTCCTGCAGTTGAGCAGTGTGGTTGACACCATTTGCAGCAGGGGGCTCAGGTGTCTTTCCGGCAGCTCTTGACGACGATGCCGGAATGGTTTCCAGACGGGATTTCGGCGCGGTGGAGGTTTTGATGGGTGTAGATGAAAGAGAGGTACGACGGGCAGCTGGACTAGCTGTGGACGATGTTGCAGGGCCAGTGGAGCTCGATGCAGTGCGCGCACGGGCTGTAGCCGGACTGGAGTTCAGTCCTGAGGAGGACGTCTTCTTGGCCAGGGTCGAGCTCGATGTGGGCGAAGTTCCAATGGTAGATGTTCGTCGGGAGGTGCTATCGATAGAGGCAGACGGGGTACGAGTAGTTGCCGGACGGGTGGTGGTAGAGGATGCCGGTGCTCGTGTCGTGGCAGTAGTACCAGAAGTCGTTCCAGTCGGTCTCTTCGCGCCAGTGGCCGTTGCGCCAGCGCCAACGGTAGAGACCCGCGATGATGCAGTGGGAGGCGCTGTGGACATTGAGACAGTCCTCCGGGCAGTTGTCGTCGTCGGCTTGACCGCCCCGGCTAAACGCGCCGGGGGCTTAGACAGTCCTCCAGAGCTCGAGGTAGCATCCGAAGCAGCCGTGCGAGAGCTGGAGCCGACGGTGGACGGCTTTTTCGCGAGCGTACCACCGGGAGGACGTTTGGCGGTACCGCTGATAGCGGATCGCTTGACGGTTGCAGTCTTGCCAGAGGAGGTGGAGGCGACGCTAGTATCGGTCTCCCGGCCGGACTCTGTTGAAGAGAGGTTTGGGTCGGTGAGAGCCGCGGCATCCTCGGGCTCCGGGGTGGAGGAGACCAAGGGAGCCTCTGCGGTTGGTTCAGACATGGTCATGAGGGTGATGCAGGATGAAGTTTATATGCTGTTTTGTATCGCGAAGCTGGGGGTATCGAGGAAGGATAAGGAGGGAACAAGGAAGGACGGGAGAACCGGGCCGAAGGTAAGAAGGACCGAGCTGGTCAAGCGGTATATAGTATTATAAACGTCTACGCGATTCCCGGCGTCAGTGATCGAAGCCCAATGGTGATAGCAGCATGCGCGAGAAGCAGAACGCGGAAGAAGCAGAAGCAGAAGCGAAAGCGAGCAGCCAACCAAGACACCCCGGCGGCAACCACACACCTACTAGATTCTCAAACAGGCACGGCGATAGGGCGTATCAGGAGCACTCTCGCCTGGAACGATCGTGCCCGTCGCGTCGAAGGAAAAGAACGGGATAGAAGGATGGGGGAAGAAGAGCAGGAGGGAAGGGGCGAGCAGCAGGTACACACAAGGTCAGGAAGTAGTGGTCAGCAACCAATGGGAGAGGAGACAGGGGCCGGATTGGGGCATGGGAGATAGGAGACGCAGCCAAACTTCCCAAACGAGGCGCGGTGGACCTCCAACGTGAAATGAACCAAATGTCCGCTGCCAGCACATTACATTATTACTTGCTTCCCAACTTACCGGCTCGAGAACCTCCAACTCGGGGTATCGCTCTTAATGTCGATGGCCGCGGCGGTGGCGATGGAGGCAGCAGGGAGTCGAGCACGCTAATGTAAGTGCTGCCTGGTGGATATGATGCGCGCGATGCAATGGCGCCGGGCCTGCATTACATTACATCGACAGATTGCGCAGAGCGTCGGTCGACACGGCGCATGAGAGAACTGCAGCTGGTATGCCGCCCTAGGTACATATTGCTTCCTGACCTAGGTATACCTGATATACCCTGGGTAATTGTGTACATGTACTAGTCCAGGGCGCATGGCCCTGTCGCGTGAAGCCCGATCCAACAGAGCTCCATCGCCACCGTCGACTGATTGTCCCCGGCCCAGTCCCAGTCCCAGTCCCAGCCCTGGCTTGGCCTTGTCCGACATGCATATCGATAGATACAAGCACTCACTCTCCCGGAACACTCCGTCTACAACGTAGAATAACTGCAGTTCCGCACCGGGTCCATGTCCAAGTATCTGCAACCCTGTTGACGGCAGAAACATGAAGAGAAACAAACGGAGCTCCGGAGCAGCGGAGGTGCAGCGAGCGCCAAGCCCCACCGTGTTGTCCCGCTGAGTCAGCACTTTCCGCTTAGTCAGGCTGCACAACGCAAAATTTCCAACAAGAGGCTCCACACCAGAACTCGGACTCCTAAGACAATCGTGACGGCGACTTCGAATCAACCCGCCGCGTGTTTCAGTCTGAGGTCTCCACCACAGCAACCAGTCGCAGAACAGCCTCAGTCCTACTCACCCCCTACAATGCGCCATGTTTGCTTCTACGAGCAATATGGCCTACACAGGGACGCATACGGAAAGCTATAGGACGGTTGCCCTTATACCTAGCTCCTACCGTATCCAGCCGCAGTGTCCGAATGTTCGGAATGCCATTCTGCAACGTACTGAAACCCGGACCATGAATGTCAACCGACGTCAAGCGAATCAGCAGCTTCCATTGCAAGATAGGAATCCTTACGTGTGCGCATGCGCGTCGACGCCATTGCAACGTAGAATTCCTATAGTGGGGATCCCATGTGTCTATATATATAGACAGCAACCTGTCTGGGCACAGTGGCTCAAGGCCCCCGCACTTGTATTGGTTCCGCCACTAAAATTTGAATTCCGTCTCGTAACACTATCACCAATATCGCCAACTATCGGAAAAACTCAGTAAAGCACTAAAATTAACAGTAGATTGATAGTGGCGGTTCAATAGAGCACTGCGTACTAGTACACTCCAGAAGTATTTAAGATCCGCGAACAACCTATCGATAGCATCAAGCCACAACCCTGCAATCAGGTACGAACGAGTCATACAATATATATATATATATATCTGACACCTAAATCATCCATAACCGCAACCACGCTTCGACTCACCCTATCCGTCTATCCACAATGATGAACCAAAAGGCTAACCAGTACGGACGCGTATATTATACTTCAAAAGACCATATTATTCCACAGATTCAAAGGCCACACCCCACAATGGCAACCTACAGCCGTGACCTCCCCCCAATTGCCGCACACGCTTTCGGTGGCCCCGCCCCAATTGGCCTTTCGACGTCCCTCCCGACGTCTCTCCACCAGACCAACACCCACCCACATGCACATTTGCATGCGCATGCACACCAACACAGCATCGGCGGCACCAACGGCACCACTACCTCGGCCACAGTCACGGCCGGCCTGGATTCCAACACCACAGCCCGCTGCCGCACCTTGCAGGACCTCCACGACTCGACGACTTCTGCCACCCTCCGCAACATGTACAGCACTATCATCCACGACTACACCACCGGCCGCATCATTTGGCAGTCCGGCTCCGGATATTTGTACAGCACCGCCGGCGTGCTACTGGCCGGCCCACTGGCTGGGCGCGAGCTCAAGGACAAAATCGTGCAATTGTTCAGCGCCGGTGTCTACGACGTCTATACCGAGTTGGTAAGTCCCACATTACCAGTAATTGCCTATTGTTCTAAGCTGGTCCATGAGTTGCATTGCTAATGGGCGGCTATGTTGATAGTGCGACGGAGAGCCAATCTCACAAATGATGCCTGCGATGGTTCCTGGTAGCAGGTTGTAAACATACATACCTATACACATGATCAAACGCTGTCACTATCGAGAGTAGCTAGGATGCGTGGACCAAGTTCTTGACGCACTGATCTCTTAGCGTTGGAATAGCGGGGGGAACCCAGAGCAGGATACCTATATAAGCTCAATCAAAGACGGATAATATTGCTGCAACGTAACGTTTATGGAATGCGAAACTTGATTTCTGATGGATTTATGACAATTAATTGATTTTACGGCGTTTTGGCGTAACCTTACACATGATAGCAAATTTACGACCTCATGTTAACTTATCAGTAGCCAACCCAAGCCAAAGTTAACCCACGGCACACAGTTCGCTGTGGGGGTTCGGCTTGCGGAACTAGCATGTACCGAGTTTACTGAATACTAGCAGTGATTTTTGGAATTATAGTGAAATATTATCTGCAAGCTAGTCTAAATCTGTGAATCTACGAATGTCTTTCCCATAATATATACTTATTTACTTATATATAAGTATATATCTATATCTGAGGACGGCTGGCCCGGTTACCGCGGTTCCATAATGCGAAAGATATATATTTCCCCCCACCAACCGCCGATAAAGAAACTGGCTCACATATGGTAGTTATATATAGCAATAAAATTCGAGAATTCTTTTCCGCTGTCACTTGCGATAAGATAGAGCAGGTGAATATGTATCACAAGACCCATGTATGCGATGTGCGAATTCAACAACATAGAAAAAGCAATTTAACCGCCCGCTCGATTTACGCGCCACTTCGAGCCTCATTATTGCTTAAGCGATGAAATTAAAAAAATAAAATAAAACAACAGTAGCGTGTGTGGTACATACCGTATATGGCATGCAAAAATGGTCAAAATACTACACAACTCGTTTTTGACAATCAACTAGTATGTATTGAGCTCTAAGAAATGACATGTTTCTCGTCACATCCTTGAAGCCAAGGTTACCCAGTAGATGAAATTCACCGATTCCGTATATCATTTCTCATACATCTGATTGGCAACTTCAGGGGACCGGCACGGCTTAGCCGGAGGCGCGCAGCAGAAGCCGGGCCAAGAAGTTGTCGGCCCGAGAAGCAGGCGCCCAAGCTTGCAAGAAGTAACCTGCCTGATGTCCGATAAACCGGTGGAGAGATTATAATATTAGTACTCAGCATGCAAATGCTAGTATATATATATAACTCTATGAGAAAGTTTAAGCATTCATAAATGATTGTCTACTTCGCTAGTTAAAATACAGTAGTCTGGCTCGCGAGATAACATTAATAATGATATAGCAACCATTCAAAAGAGTTAAATCGTTAGATGTCTTTTCTGATTTATTATTCAAATAGTAGAGAACTGTTTGTGCGATCTGGTTTACGAGACCAAGAGAACTTGTTTTCAGATTGTTACATCAAATACTTCGATAAATGCCTTACAATGGTCTCGTAAACCAGACCCTCCCTTTTACAGTGGGTTTGGCTTGCGAGACCACCCTACAACGGATATAGCAATAATTGCTGCAATCTCGACACTAGCATAACCTAGCAAGGTAATTGCTGGTTGACGATCTCAATATGCCTATATATAACCAGTTCGGAATCCTACCCTTTCCCGTAGTTGGTATCTACTAATATCAGCCCTAGCTGCATGCTATATGTCTGAAGCACCCTGGCTGCTTGCCGAGCCGGCTGTTTCTTAGGCCGATTTCTGCCAGCAGTCAGGTCAGTTCCTGCCGCGCGACCTTCACTTGATCGATGATAATTCGGCAGCTACGTATTCCGGGTGAATTTCACCCGCAATGTGGTTATAGCTACAAGGATGTTTTAAGATACAAATCATTGATAGAACCTGATTACTTTGTATATACTTAGTCTAGGGGGCAGACGCCGAGGCCCGCTGTTAACTTGAAGTATATACTTACTTATGCTAATTTTGTCTCATAAAGCAGACTGCCGGTCCCGGCCGCAGCTCTGGAGGCAGATACTACGTAGTCATCAAAACGAGACATGCAGTTGTTTGTCCACTTTTGCACACGAGCGATGTCGTAGGAGTAAAGAAGCTGATAGATACTGTGCCGGAACATCGGGGCAATTACTACGGTTATTTGCTGAAAAAGCTGCATTGTGACGGAATTATTGCCTGGGATACACATTTTCGTTGATAATACTTAGTCTCGAAGCCAGAGCGCCAGGGCCACGAACGAGACCAGATAATACTGTATTAACACAGTATTAAAGCCAGTCCTTTGTTAAGGTATGCATATATGATATTTAGATCGTATTCAAAAACTGGTCTTGCGGCACAATGTATTATGCACCGAGTACGTATTTCAGTAAACATTCATAGTATATAAGTACTTGATAATAATGGTATAAATGAACAAAAGCCGCTCATGATAAATTAATACACAACATGAACAATACAATCAATATACAAAAAACCAAAAAAAGTTACTTTCGCCGCCAAATTTACCAATCGCAAGGCTCAAACTCCAAGAGTAGTATATAGAGTATTTTGGCCATCCATCCACCCATCAGTCCACCGACCCAGAGAAGAGACAGAAAGGGAGAGAACCAACCAAACTTGAGTCTGCGCCCGCATGTCGCGAAACGGGTCTCTTAATAAAACATTTCCAGAATGGCGTGCATTTAAAAAGAATACACCGGCCAGAGCAAGCTAAGTGTAGTCAATCGTTCAATCAATCAAAATCATACTGCAAAACAAAAATCCAAAAGCAAGATATCTTGAACAATGTCCAGCAACAGAAAGAAAGCAAAAAAAAAAAAAAACCACTTTCATCGGCCAACTATACAAACCCCGTAGCGTATTTCAGCCAGACTGTGAGTAGAGTGATGTCCCAAACGCGAAAAACAAACAGATAAACAAGAAAATAAAAAAGGCTAAAATGATACTGGCCTGTCGACTTTTGCAAGCGTAATAAGAGACACCATCGCCGGGAAATAGCAAATAGCCTGCGCGTGGGATCCGATATCTTTGAGATATATACTTTGTGAGGAAAAACAACACAGCGGACCTCTAGTTGCCTCGGGTGCCGCTGCCTCCACCGCCGCGGGCATCGCCTCCACTGCTGCTGCCCCGGCCTCTATCCAAGCTTCGTCGCTGGGCGATTTCCCGATCGCTAAAATCAAACAAAAGCTCGTCGTCTAATGGAAACATGCCTCTGTTTTCGCTCGGTGTCCGACCACCAACTACTGCTCGCGTTGTGCCTCCTGACGATCGATACGGCCTCCTGTTCCCAAATGATGACGTCGGGAGTCTTTCGGACGAGATGACGCGGGATTGCTCTCGATTGTCTTCCGGGGACGCGCTGCTCAGGTTGATAGTTGCTGTGGCCTGCTGCTGCGTGTTCGATTCCGTCGGCGCCGTGGGTTGCGGGTTCGTTGGTACGGAGTCGCCAGCTAGCAGAAAGGGCGCCGGACGGTCCATGCTGTCCAAGCTAGTGGAGTGCCGCTCTTCGGGTCCGAAAACCCGCCGAAGACTCTGGAAACGGCCGGACGCATCTTCCTCGGATGGGTCGTGCGATACAGAGTTCGATCGGCGGATCTGGACGAATCGCGGGGACGATGGGATGTTCATTGGCGATGTCGTGGCGGTAGTGGAGGTCGTTTGCACGGATGGGGCAGCCTCGCCTTCTGCCTGCTCTCTCCGGCGGTAATTGTATGTAGCTGGCGAAATTTGTGAAACCATTTCGTCTAGCGAGCTGGGCTCGTTGGTCTGGTCATGTACAATCGTCTCGTTTTGGACGAGGCGAGAAGGGATGGCGGGCGTGTGCGGGGAAATCGGTTTTCCCGGTGATGAAGATGTTGATACTGACGCCCCCGAGAGGGCGGGAGGTCCTCCTGGCTGTGTCCTGCCGACGGAGGAAGGATTGCTCGTCGGTTGGGTTGGAAGGAGCAGAGAAGACGACATGGAGTCTTGTAACGCTGCATTAGAGTCCTTCATCTTTTGATACTTGCCAAGCGCGGCAACAGCTCGCCGGCCGGATGATTCCGAGAAGCTGTCAAAGATCTTGAGAGGCTGCTTCTGATCCAGCATGTTCATAAAATCTGTGAGGCTCCTATCCTCCTCGCTTAGGCCCGAGTTGCCGCCTGATGTCTCGACATATCCGGAGCCAGGGGCTGAGGCTAGACTGCCTCTCCCGCTGCTGTTATTGTCATCTTCTGTCTTGCTGGCTCCTGAAGAATGTCTCGGCCGTCTGTTGCCAAAGCTGCTGCTATAGCGGCCAACTGACGTGGGTCTGTCGCCCGCGGGATTCGATGTTGGTCCTTCAGCCGGGATGCTCGATTTCAGCGAGGAAGGTGACATTATTCCCGTTGTTGGTCTCTGCCGAGCCGGAACCGCAACTCCGGCCTGAGGTATCCGCTGAAGCGAGGTTCTTGGGGAGGGGCCGTACTGTTCGGCAGGAGACGGCGAGGCCGAGAGAGATGGCGATTTGAACGGCTGCATAAAGGATACTGAGGGTCTCCTTTGAACACCTGATTCGGATCTCAAGGACGCCTTAGATCCTTGAACAGAACGGGTTGGGATAGATGCTGCCTCGCTGGGAGAGCCGGCGGACGATCCGCCGCTGATGTGAATATTTCTCAAAGCAGATATCGGACTTTGGCTCGCGACGCCGGCTTGATGGAACGATGTCAGACTGCCATACGCTAGGCTTGGATCGCCTCTCTGTGCGACGATGGCGGCAGTTGATGGTAACGAGCCAGGCTCTCGGGATACCAGGTTGACAGGCTGCGATCCAGTCCTGTGGTGCAAAGAAGGCTTGAAATAGTGTTCATCCAGGTTAAGGAAATGCGAACTCAGCAGCGCTTCCGAATCGTCCACCCGGAATTCGCACTGCCGCCTGTAGTCGACTTTGACGGTAAATGTCCCAGCTGGAGACTCAACTGCACCGAACTGGAAACTATTGGTGACGTTCGTCTCTCGGGGTATTAGAGCAATCTCAAGTGGATCCGGGTGGGGTATAGGCGTGGTATCTCCGTTCACGACTCGACAGCATAAGCGGAGGCTGCTCTTGTTGCCCTTGGCGAGCTTCTTTTGGAGTTTCCAGGAAGGTAGGAGTCTGGCGTAAGAGTAGAGGGATCTGAACAAGACGATGCTCTTTTTATAAACTACGGCGAGCTCTGGAGCCGGTTCGCCGGTTGGAGGACTATTTCATTCAACGTTAGAAGGCGACCTCGTGTATCTCATCTCGCTATTTGATTGAATACCTCAGATTCACTCTCCATCTCTCCAGTACAACTTCTTTCTTCGAATTTAGTGGATTTCCTCGTCGCCAATTCCGGAACGCGAGCAGCGTGGTCTCGACATTATGTCTCTTCTCATTTTCGTCCAGAATCACCAGGGTCTGGTTCGGCGTCAAGTCTTCGGCGTCGATGTAAGTCTCGATAATCAGAGTCGGCGGCCGATTATCAGTGGCGTCGGAGTATTTCCATAGTCTCAAATCTTCCTTGAAAATATCTGTTTCTTCCAGTTCGACATTGAACTATATATTTGTTTTAGTACAATGTTATCCAGAAGGTATCATAGCTCTGTGCGTACCCATTTGTTGATTTTGCGGTTTGCGGTTCCTCGTGTAAATACCGGAGGCACATCCATACGAGACCTCACCACAACGAGAGCGAGCTTCAAAAAGAAGTTCTAGCGGCGAAAAGTTTCCGTCAATAACATCATTCGGACTGATTTAAAGCTAGCAGGTGCGGGTAGAAAACGTACCGTCATCAGCTGGTTTAATCGTCCTCTCTCCGACTCCATGGCTTTTTGGTCGCCTCCGCCGCCTTGTATCCCGCCCGAGCTTGAGTTGGAGTCCGAGCCACCGCCGGTGCTTTCTCTCTGAACGCCTCCCCTACCTTGGTTACCTCCATACGATATCGGACTTCCGCCTCCAGACGTGCTATACATGTTGCCTGAGCTCGATCTCGAATGGGACGACTGTTGTGTTGGTCCTCTTGTGGTGTAAGCTCCGGAGGAGTCTTCCTGGGGCATGTGACCCAGGGATAGCCGGTGCTGATGCAGCCTTGGTTGCCGGATGTCGGACTCCATGGCGTTGTGTATCGAGGCGGTCCGCGGGGAAGTCGCTGGATCCGTTTGTTGGCGACGGACAGTCGCTGCGGGGAAGTCTCTCTGCTGATGCTGGAAACTCTTTGGGGTCACGGGCTCTGGAAAGGCATACTTTTGCATAGCAGTCTGTAGGCCTAAGCTTATCTGCAAAAGAGAGTCGTCAGCATCGAGGAGAGTATGACAGAAGCAGGGAAAGGTGAAGAATAGGATCCGTATCGTTTTATTTTATCTCCATGTTTGGGTTGTAGTGCGGGCTCCGTTCTTTTGCTCCTTCGACAGCAGGATGAGAGTTGATGGAGAGTTGATGAGCGTACCTTATGGATTAAAGCGGACTGGAGCCCCGAATGTATCAGGGAGTTCTCTGGCGGATGATATGTGTGTGGTACCGTTTCCAGGAACAAAGATGAAGTGAGGTGACACGAAGATGCCGGGCTAGGATGGTATCTGGACGGGCGGCGCTATGAAGGGGTCAAAGTCGAATGGTGCAAAGTTCAAGTGAGCTGTCCACATCCATATCATTGGGAAGAAGCTGGCCGTACGTTGTGGTCGGAGGACGGTAGATATCAAGCTGTTGGTGAGCTGGGAGTCTTCCTATCTAAAACATAGGAGAGGTCTGGGGCGGGTGCATGAGACTGCGTCGATACGGCCAGCACTCCCGAACTGCGATGGATCGGGACAGGAGAAAACGACCGGATTCCAGGAAATCTGCCTGGAAGAGGCAGCGGCGAGGTCGGAGGATGCTGACAGAAGGATAGGCAAGGTGACTTTTTGAACGCGTCGGTATCGTCGTCGGCGGTTGCGGTGGACGAGGCGGTGACGGCGGACGGGAGCTGTGGTGGTGGTCAGGCACTGCGGTGCGCACTGGCGGGTGCTCAGCTCCTGCGCAGGGCTGCTTGCAAATAGACCAAGTGCCGGGCACAGATGACCGGCCGGCCGGACAGACGTGGACCTGACCTCGCGCGAGGATCGATGAGAGGGAGAACGAGAGCGGCTTTCGTCGGCGAAGAGCAGGGAGCCAGGTAATGTCAGTCAGCCAGCCCTTTCTTCGATTCGATCGATCCGACTCGAGATTGCAAGTGACGACGAGGATTGATTCGATCGCAGCAGCTGCGATCGATGATGGCCAACGTCGACCTGGGTCGCCGTCAACGAAGCTAACTCAACGGGTTTGTCTGCGGTATATTCGCAAACCGAGAACAAACGTTAATTAAGTTAATGGTGAACACCAACAGGACACCGAGCACTCGAGGCTTCAAGATGGTGGATATCGAGCGGGAAAGCGTCAACGAAGCACCAGCCGGCAGCGGGATTCGAGTCGGAAGGGAAGCCCTCGAGGCCCAAAAGCGCCAATACGACGAGATTTAAAGGATCTGTTGACAAGGCAGCAGGCAAGGGGAACCGGAGGCGTGTCCCTGGCTTGTAGGCAGGCGGGCTCTCTCTCACGACTGCGAGACGACGGACGTAACTGGCACTGCTGCTGCTCCTGCGTGCTGCTCCTGGCGACTCTGCTGAGCACGGTCCCAAGCTGGCTAGCCCTGCGTCAGGCTGGATGCTGTAATGCAATCGCTGTTTTCCGGGGCACGACGACCAGCAGCACTTCCAGAAGCTCTCTTGATTGGGAGGCGGTCCCGAATCCGGTCAAGGATCCGATGCAGCAGCCGAGAGCCGTTGCAAGATTAATGTATGCGCGGCGCTGGGCGGACGGGTCTCCACGCCGGTCGGCGGACCTGCTTCTGCTCAGAGTTTGGGCCAAAGCCAAATTCGAAACCAGCACTGCCGGGTTAACTCCGTTCTCGCAGTGCGGATGTTAACGTTGTGCGATTAATTGTGATTGCGAAGTCGAAGCTACGCTACTTGCAACCTTTGGTGTCGCCGGGCGTGGCTCGCGTTCGGGCTAACGAGACGGCGGTATGGCGGCGATCGATCTCCGAGTATTTGCTCGATGCGCAACTGTGGCTGGCTCGCCCGGCTGGCCTGTCTCACGAGCGAGCTATCACGATGGGTTCACGCCGGGTGTCGTGTCTTGGAATTAGCGGTGTGGGAAGGTCTATATATCTGGACACGCAACCACGAGGGCGTGGGTGCGGGTGTGTGGATATTATATATCTGCATCCGATCTGGCCGCTATGCGCTTTAGCTTTCAACTGGGAATGGCACCCGGTTGACAATTTCACAGTTGGTAGGTGAAATGCAGTTCACGGAGCAAGCATTTGCTAGGCTGGAGATTCATTTCCATTTATAATATGACTCTATCTTCCTCACCGGCACGATCATTATCTACCAGTCCGAAGGGTGCATTGACTAGCACATCTGTCAACGTTACCCAGATCCATTAAGTATGTACGAACTACCACTTCACTCTTTCATTTCGGACATGCAGCCGACTTGAGTCCCAACCAGCCAGACTTCTACACGCGGACGGCACCCAGGCGTCGGCAGAGCCCCCTGCGAGCTCGCAGCCTTGCATGAAAGGTTAAAAAGGGTCGGGTTGGCGCCGAGCTCGTAAACAGCTGTTTCAATCGGGCAACGAAACGCTCGGGAAAAATGGGAGTCGCTCGACGTATCGCCCATTCATTGACTGACTGACTGGCTGCTGTCAGGAAATATGTATATGTGTGTGCATGTGGGGAGTGCATGCAACGGCAGGAATTCTGTAGGAACAAGCAAGGATGGGCAGCTCGATGCGTCCAGGCACAAGTACAGTTACAAAGCCCTGTCCAGATGGCTGTATCTCAGGCGCAGGAACCGGGGTTTCTATTGGCCAGCTGGTCCTTCCGCCTCCGTCACCTGTTGGCCTGTAGATAGCGTAAGTCCTGTGGATGTACAAGTACAATACATTATTGATGCCCGACTGTCTTGACCTGAACACCAAGCGACAGGTGACCCTGGTGACCTTCGGCCGCCGACGCTCTCCATTCCTACTGGTCAAAGCGCTCCTCGAACGAGATTTGGTGATTTCTTTTTGCCAAAAATAAGTCTGGTCGTTTCCAGAGACCAGATAGACTCCGCCAACGGTTTCGATGGGGACTCGCTTGGGGACTGGCGTGTCTCGCAAAAAGGACATTCTGCCCATGACGTGAGATGGAATGATCCCAGAGGCAAATAGCACCATATCATCTATCATGGGTTTTCCATAGCTGGCATATCGCCTCCTATGAGCGCTTTATTGCATATTGCAAAACTCTTTCATTTCATTTGGTGATACTGCCATTCCGGCTGTCTTCCCACACTCGCACTAGGCAAACTCAAGCCCGGCGTCTCTGCCGCATTCCGTGACTCACCTCCCGTCGAGGGAGAAAGATTTCCGCTAGCAACTGCTTGATAGTTGGCAAATCAAAGCGGCTCGAGAACTGTCGGCACCGTCTCGATTCCAGATTTAGCATAGCCCTCCCGCAGACTATTTCTCGCTTATGCAAAGTCGAATCTCTCGATATCGGGAAAAACAACTTGAGGGCTGCACTTCTGGCCCTGTCAAACTCAATCCTACTCGCTGCACTGCGGACTGATTACACGAAATAGGATCCAATTCCTTGCAGCCGTGCCGAAATTTCTTACCCCGCTCAGCTGTGGAGCGTTTCTGCTCCCGATTCCTTCACGGGGCCGACGTGCGGGGTCCAGAACTCGGCGTCAAATCTTCGAGAAATAAAATCCATCTGTACTCTGACAGGCTGCTGATGGATTTTTGTTTTCGTGGGATCTTGACAAGATGAGAGACAAAATGCCATAGCCTCCTCAGTTCCCAATCTTGCCACCGTTCCCTTGTCTTCTGCGCATCTCAATCGCAGTCTTGTACGGCGGTGCTGTCGGCGGCTGGATCGGATCTATGCTCACCCTCTTCACTCCATTCTCGTCCATCTCTGGCAGTTGATATGTCGCGTCTGAATCCCACTCTGAGAGATCCCCGCACGCTATAAACGGGGCGACCCACCTTCCGTTAGGCGCATCCTCCAGGCTGACCTCTGAAATCTGCCCCTCCACATCCTCCTGCCTTGTCGGTCCCGTCCAGATGGGATGCTCCAGCGATGGCTCAAACCCCACTGGAGGAGAGTAGTTCTGACACACCACGAACGCTTCAATGCTGCTGCCACGGCTGCTTCGAGGCTTGGCCACGGTAACCCGCTCGAAAAAGATCCTGAGCTTGCAGTACAACTCTGCCACGTCGCGTCCACGGAATATCTTTGCGACAAAGTTCCCGCCGGGTCGAAGAACACACGTAGCTAGGTTCAAAGCCGCAAGAAGCAGCTGTGCTTGAATGTACTCATCCAGATCGTGGAGGCCTGTAACGTCCGGAGCGCCGTCCGAAACAACGAGATCCACATTGGCAGAGTCAGACTCGAGATGCTTCAAGACTAGCGGGAGCGTCGATGGGTGCGTAATGTCTGCCTGTAGTGTGATAACGCCGGGTAGAGGAGTCATCGGCTGGAGGTCCAACGCTACTATCTTCACTTTTGGCTTCGATTGCCGTTCTGGTGCAGCAGAATTTGCATCGGCCACGTTGATATTGTGGGGTTTGGCGTCCGTCCTGCCCCCGTCCTTGTCCTTGGTGATGAGCGACCGCGAGAGGACCTGCGACCATGAGCCGGGAGCGGCGCACAGGTCGACGACTCGAGTAACATCTTTGAAGAGGTTGAATTGCGCGTCGAGCTGCAGAAGCTTGTAGGCAGATCGCGCGCGGTAGCCTTGCTCTTTCGCGAGCCGGTAGTACGAATCCCGTTTGTCCTTCGACCTGTATGGTTTTTTTTCGCACCGTAGTGTCAGCTTGGCCACATATGTACGCGCGTAACGCTGTCGGATTGCGTCAACTTACGACTTGCCCATCTCGAGGAGCTGTGCGATGCAGGTTGTCGAGCTTAAACGTTTGCAGGCCTGAGTCGGTTTGTGAATGTTGGAGGGTTTGAATTCTTTCGTCCTCCCTGGCCGGGATTTAGCGCCCCGGCGCAGCTAGCTAACCGGCCGATGCCAATTGACGTGAATGTTGACGAAACCATGCCGAGCACCAGCGCCTCCGCACTCACCTGTATGTACGATGGGCGAAAACTCGATCGCGGGAGACATCGGCTCGGTCGGGACTTGATCGCATCAGCCCACGATAAGTACGGATACCATAAATCTGACCCTCCGGTCCATGGCACCCCTGACAGCCTGCGCCGCGCAAGACCTCCCGAATGGCATCACCACCGCTAAACCTCGGGTTCGCGCATACCCCGGACCGCCTGCTTCCGTCTTCCCTCGGACTGCCCACGGCCTCTTACTTCATCCGGGATTGCCATCTGCTCGCAATCGGATACGCGTCGGGTGCTATCGCGCTCATTGAATCCGTGGGGGACGGCACCCGCCAGCGGCTCCGAAACTACCTCAGCGGCCACGAGGCTGCCGTCGTCGCCTTCGAATCCATCGCCGTTCGATCGCCCAGCGGGAATGATGACGTCATACTCCTGAGTCTGTCGCTGGACGGCAGCGTGCGCAAGTGGGATGCGGCGGACGGGCGCTGTCTGCAGGCTGCGGAAGCGGTATTCGAAGCCCGCCCGCGTGGGATAGCCGTTGTGCCCATCCCCGCCGTGAACTCGGAGGGCAAACCGCTGGAGTTCAATTGGTTGACGGACTACTACGTGCTGGTATACGGATGCACGACGGCTATCATCGCCCTGTCGTTCACGACTCTGTCGGCGATATCGCTGTGGACGGGGCATCAAGATTGGCCTGTGGTGCTATCGATTCCCGGGGCGTCGCACAATACCGTCTTCACAGTCGAAAAGGAGGGCAGCCTCCAGCCGTGGACGCTGGTCAAGCGGCCGCCTGGTGTTATTGATATCACGAGAGTCCAGGACACGCCGCTGTCCATCGGCGATAAGAGACTGGGTGCCGTTGTATCCGCTATCCTATTCCACGACTCCAAAGAGGAGGACGAGGACAAAGTTCTGGTCGTACAAAACAACGGACTATGCGTATATCAGTGTATCAAGAGCGGTGGGATCAGGTTGCAGTTCCTGCAGTCGGTCGACGAAGTGGCACTTGTCAGAGGCGCAGCCGTCCAAGGCCAGTCGATCTTCTGCTTCCTCCAGGGTGGGAATATGTCCATCTATAATGCCGACGACTTGGAGGTTCTGGAGCGGGTCTCTCAGCTGCGGTCTCCAGATTACAGGACGATATTCTACGCTGCCGGCGAGTCGCCGACTGGAAAGACGCAGGTTACAGCATTCACGGTAACCAACGGCGGGGCGAATTCAATCATCACAGGGTACAAGGGCTCGAAAGAGGAGGCTTTGCGCTGGAGTGACCCAGGTACTTCTCCCTTGCTTCTGAGATCTTGACGCGGTATATTCTAATATGCTTCCTTTTAGATCTTCAGGGGCTAGAGAAGAACTCGGACGAGCGCGAGATAGTGTCCTCGACGGCCTCGGCTCTGTTTGAGTGTACTATCGCCTTTGCCATTGGCAATGTCCTCAATCTATACACGTTGGACCACTTCTTGTTAAACTTATCATCACCCAGCCATTCTATACAACTTCCAAACCACAGCGACCGCGTTAACATCCTCCAGCCAATCCAGCTCCCCAAAACGGCCGCTTCAGATGAACAAGATTACCTTGTCGTAGGGCTAGACAACGGCTGTATCTATCTGGTTGAGCCAGAATCCTTCCAGATCTCCGGCTGCCTATCTTTGCACCCGGGCCCCATTGCCGGTGTTATCGTTCTTCCCGCAGACCTGGCACCGAGAATACGGTCCACCTTGCTGGTATATTCTGAAAACGGGAGCGCCTCAATTGTAGATATCATACCTGCCGTTAGCGAGTCGTCGCCATTCAAAGTACGCACGCTTCTAACATTACCATCCAGCATGGCGCCGCGCAAGCTCGTCTGTGTCGCGACGCAGAAAGGCAGGAACATCCTCCTGCTGATCGATAGCGATGGTCGAAAGCGTTTGTGGGACGTTGATTCTATAGAAGGTGGACCGATTGTAAACGACACCGAGTCGCCGCAGTCCACAAATTCCCATGATAACCAGAATCCCGAGGAGTTGGGTAGCTCGAAGGAACCATGGAGAGAACACCGGCTTGCAGACTCCAAGAATGATCCGCCTGTCGGCCAACCGACGTCGATTGTCCGAGACAGCAAGTCGCCGAGTATGCATGGGTATCCCACTGCCAAGGTGGACATCTTCGCCATAATACGATACCTGCATAAAAGGACAAAGAGCGCGGACGAGGTGAAGGCTCTGTCCATGCATGCGAATGTGCTTCTGCCGGCTAGGAGCCTACTTACCGTTCTCGTGGACTACCTTGGGATTCTGGATGAGCCTCTCCCGTACGAGGGTAAGCTGGAACTGAAGCAGATGCTGGTGGAATGTCAGTCGAGTGTATCGATTGTGCAGGTCGACTGTGAAGGGGATATTTCGATCTTACTTAGGGATAAGTCACAGAGCCCTAGTTCTCGTTGGAAGGACATGAGTTCGCGGGGTCGGACTCAGATGGTTACATCGATCTGCTCTTTGGTATATACCATTCTGCACTTGACCACGGGATCCGAGGCGATGTCTAAGGGGGATGGTTTGTTGAGAGAGACGGCTCTGTCTGTTCTCAAACATCGGCGTGAGAGCGAGGGCTCCGGGTTAGATCTGGCGCTGCTCTGCGAATTCTGGACCGACTTGAATCGTGAGTGCGATATAAGACAATGATTTCACGCCGTTCACTGGATAATTTGGACTTGAGTACTGACTGCAACTACTTCACAGCCTGGATACGAGGGTCATGCCGGATACTGCTGCAGATAGAACTGTCGTTGTTGAAACAACGAGAGATAAGACATGCCATAGACTACTGGCAGGATTACCGTACGTACCCACCACTGGACTGAGCTACGTTAGTCACAAAACGCTAACTTTCTACTACAGTGCCGACCCAGATATCACATGAGCTCTTCACCTTGAAGGATGTGCATCGAGCCGTTGTCGTTTTGGCAATCATGATCATCTTGTTGGACGATGAAAATACATCCGAGTTCAAAATAGATAGAGGGTAAGCAAATCCCGGGCGTCACGATCAAGATATCTACCCACTTATAACATGGATGCCTGAAAATTACTCTTAGTCTCCGCCGTAATGTCGCCCTCTCGATCGAACTGTTCCTCACCGACAGCGACACAGCGTACCAGGATGTCGCTGTCGACCTCGTCAGCGAAGGTTGGCTCAGCTGGCAGAGTGAATTCGACGCTTTCGAGGTGATCCACATCCTCATGCGCATCCTGGCCACGCCCTCCCTCCCGGAAGACCGCATCCAGAAGATCAACAGAGCATTCATCAAGATCGCGCAGAAGAACGCCCCGCTCCTCGCCTCAGGGCTAGCAAACTGCATCTCCCACACCGCGCCAGAGAAGGGCATCGCATTGACAACCCTCACCGACCTCGTCAACCTGAGCATCGCAGCAAAGAGGACCGTCATATCCATCGTCCGCGCGGACCCCTATCTCTTCGCCGAGCCGGAGATCATCAAGGTTGTTGTGGACGCCATCGTCAAGATCCTCGACCCGCAAGGCGGCCAGATTCGCGAACGCGTGCTGCAGTACGTCTCAGAGCTTGTCAACGAGATCGTCGACGCGTATCCGACTGTCGCGTTCCACCGGCCGACGCAGCGGCTTGCGGTCTCGGCGTCGCCGCGATCGATCATGATCTACGATTTGAATACTGCGAAGCCTGTCGCGAGTCTGGAGGGACACACGCGGACCGTGCAGTTCCTAACATTCAGTGGTGATGGGAAGACAATTGTTGGGATCGATCTTGATGAATCGCAAGTGCTGGTGTGGAAGATTGCGGTTAGCATATTCTCGAGTTTTATAGGCGCAGCGGCGAACATGGGGGTGATAGGCACAGAGGGTATCGGGGTCATTACCGCTAAAGCGAAGTATGGATTTAAGAACTCGAAGAGTGTCGGGATGGTGAGGATAGAATTCACGGGCGAGAGGACGGTGAGAATAACGGCTGGAGCGGATGTGACATTGGTGAATATCTAGAGCTTGATCTAGCACATTCCCGCTCGTGTGCATACACTACTTGTCTCGCAAGCCAGACGCCTTCCTTTGGCTGCGAAGCAATACACTACCCAAATCACTAAATTTAACATTTAATATTTAAAAGACCAACGAGTTGGCACACATATGCAAATGATTCATTTGGAGATCGATGCATCGATATCGCGATGTTTTGATGAAAATTATATTAAGGGCGTGAATAAAGATAGAATAACTACTGCGATAGATACATCGGCCATAGGGGCCACATCGTATACTTCCGTCCCGTGGATATCATGTCTGAATAAGGAGCGTAAATATCCCCTGTGCTCAAAAAAAAAAAAAAAAAAACGCCAGCCAATATGGGTATATCTGAACGTAACGCATCACGCTTTCCATAACTGAAAATCGAACCGCAAAAGCATAGGGGTAAAATGTAAACAAGCATGCAAAACCTTGGTATCATCCAAAATGCCTTCTATAAAGCTACTGGGAGCTGTACCAGCCTCCAGCTATCATGACTGTGGCTTTGACTAGCTCCTGCCAGTCCACACATTGCTTTGCCAGAAACCGCACCTCCCGGCATCGGTATCAGGATCACCGATCATACTGAATCCAAGCAGATCCATGTTCAGTGCGCTGACCGTATCGCCAACACGGGACTTATCCCAGTTAACCGTCCACGGCAATCCACCGCTCTCACGGTAGGTGTTCGGATTACCTGACCTCACGAAGCTGGTCAGGTAGCTCTGCCAGCCGGTCGCCAAGTTCTTCGATGTGAGGAAGTCGAGGTTGAAATCCAACTCGATCGGGCCGAGTTTGATACCCGGATGCCAAAAAGTGAAGAGGATATCTTCGGCATGGAGGCCGGGAACAACTGAGAACTGGTAGTTGTAGGTCTTGCCCGGGTATGCCTGCGCGATGGTGCGGGTATTGCATGTTACGATGAACTGGCCTACGAGGTCGGCGCCACGGAGGAAATTTGTCAAGTATTTCTTGAATAAGCCAGGGGTAGGATACAGATTGAGCATCTTGTCGATTGTGCTCCGCGTGGCATTGCTAAAGGTGGTGCTGACGGTCGTATAGACGTCTTGGTCGGTGGTTGCCGCCGGATCAGTGAAAATGTAGCCCTCGTTGGAGGTGTGTCCTACCATGACGCTATCAAGGTCCTTCCAGTAGTTGCCTTTCGCAAATTCGAGGTTTGGCAAGTCTCGGATAAAGCTGTTGTCGACGGCCGGACCGAAGCCGAATCTTCCGTGATCCTGCGATGCTATCACGCCGCGGTTGGCCTCGTCGATAACTTGAAGAGACTTGCCGCGAAGGCATTCAAGACCCTTGCCCGCACAGCCAGCACGTGCCTCGAAGCTCGCGTACTGGGTTTCGAGCTGACCTCCGTCAAATTGCGGCAGCCAGGCCGGCGACTGAATGATCGCGCGTTTGAAGAGTGGGTTGAGTGTCCCGCCGTTTCCGACGAGGTGGTGGGTGATGCTGCCGCCGCCTGCGCTCTCGCCCATGGCGGTGACAGCGTTCTTGTCGCCACCCACGAGACCAATATAATCTTGAACCCATTGGAGAGCCGCACGTTGGTCCCAAAGGCCAGCATTGGGCACTCCGTTTTTCTCAACGGTTGGGCCTGCCAAGAAGCCGTATGCGCCCATGCGGTAGTTTGGCGCAACATATATCATGTTGTTTTGCGCAGACTTCATCAGAGGCGCGCCATTGTAACTGTCAAGGGTTCGTTAGCTGATTTCGTCGCAAAATCAAAGAACATTGACATTTTACTTACATAAAGAAATCTTTCGCTCCCAGGGCTGTATCGCGCCAAAATGAATTAGCCTCGCTCTACAACCAGGACTTTTAAACTGTGCTCAGAATGTAACCTACCATATCCACCGCCGTAAATCCAGAACATCACCGGGAGGTTCTTAGCCCGTCCCCGGATAGCGGCGGAAGGGACATAGACATCGAGAAACAGACAGTCCTCTGACTGTGGCTCACTTGTTATGATCGGATACGCGACTGCTCGGGCAATTAATTAACGCAATGTCCTTATCTTGCCGCAGGGGGTTGCATTTTCTGCAATTCAATCCCTGAGCCGAGTCCGAAAGTGACACTCACTGCTGAGGAAAGCAGGTGTTGCCTGCATGCACTGGTATCCAACATCGCCAAGTTGGATTCCTTCCTCCTGGAGTGGAGGCGCAGGCTTCTGCCAGCGGAGGGCGCCGACTGGCGGGGCTGCGAAGCGGATGTTGCTGAACTTATAGAACTGCGTGCGCGCGAGATATCGTCAGCGGCTGCTCTGGGCTGCGGTGAGGCGCGACAAGGGCCAATGAAAATGAAACGGAGGAGTTCGGATGGCTCGCTGAACACTCTCCCCGCGTTCGCTTAAAGCACGGCCGCGGGACAGCTTGCAGGCGCCACCAACCACCAAACATTCAACCACCACGAGGACGAACTTACATCACCCAAGACATTGTACTCGGATGCTCGGTAAGTTGCGTACGGCAACTTTAACAACGGCAGGTCCGAGCCTGGCGTGAAGTCGATGCCAATCCCAATATTCGTGTCCGGCGCCGCAATGGGAGCCGCAACAGCAGCCTGGAGGAGGCTCAACAGAGTCCCCAAGAGGACCAGTAGGCTCGCCGACAGCTCCATGGTTTTCTAGCAAAACGAAATGAACTATAACAAAAGGGTATCAAATCGGCAAAAAATGAAACCGACTGTAAACAAATAGCTAGAAAATCAGACGAAGAGCCGGCGTCGACAGCATCAAGATGAACAGCATTATGATCGAGGGAACTCACGAGAAGTTATATACTTTTCCCCAGACTCTACTGCTCCCCTTCTGCGACGGCCAGAGAACTTGCCCAATTGGCGCCCGGCCTGGCCGGCACTGCATACCAACGACCATGCTCGACGCTTAGCGTTGAGAGCTTCAGATGCCATTTAGATGAGGCCAGGCGATCCCTTGCACTGGAGCCAAGGACACCAATAAGGTTAACTTGATTCCGAGCATGGGTCTCTGGATTGCTCGTGAAAAAGAAAGCATCTTTGCCTAGTATCCGGGGTCTCCAGAGTCGAGGCGGAGGCAGCAAGCATCCTATCAGTCTGTCTCCAGATGTTGTGTCCCGTTTTATTTTGGGGTGCGAGGTGTATTCTGGGGAGCATCTATACCCTGCGTGGTAGGAGCGGTACCTAGCAGCAGCTTGGCAGGTGAGGCACCTGATGCACCTAAGCTTTTCGTTACTGTATTACAATGCCATGCGAAGCATGACACGAAGGTAACGGGGTTGAAAAATAAGAAAAAATCCAATGAATCTGCTTTGATCCATTTTGATTGTGGCTTCCAAGTGTGTATTGAAAATGTAGAGCAACGCTCTCGATTTCGTTTGATTTTGACTTTTTCCTGCTTGGTCGCTGATATCAATATTGAATTACAAGGGCTACCAACAAAACCTCGAGTTGGATACACATTTCAAAAATCAGAAACCCAGGTTTTTCTTCAAGGGGAAAAAAAAGGAACGGCATCTGCGACTCACAGAAGTGGTGCAGCATTCGCCCGAAGGATCCGAGACAGATTTTCAAAAGCTATAGTTGTGGCTGGTCGCCATGGCTTTCTTTACCCGGCTTGTGCATTATCTCCTCGTACGCTCGTAATTGAAGTACGAGTTCCTGCCGCCAACATGGATCTCAAGAAATCTGTCTCACTCCTCTTGAGATGCACACAAACGAATATCGGAGCACATGTGAACACGTTCGGGGTTCACATCCATACAGACCACGCATGTGTACACCGGGAAACTTGTGCAAATACGAGATGTTTCTGGGCGCTTGGGAGTAACAGTGTGGAGAACAATGTCAATCCTTTCGGGTGTCACTTCGTCGGCTCTGGTCCAATCGTCTACCACGCCGTCGTTTAACCCGCGGCAGATAGCTAGGCGGGTGGAGACTCTAACCCAGTAGGACCCACACTTTCATTTCAACCTCGCGCCTTTATCGCGAGAAGGCTGCTTATCTTTTGTCGGTGCCATGAAGCCTGTTGTTTTTGTGTCGGCGCGAGACTACTCGGAATCAACTCCCGGAGCGTCCAAAGCTAACCAAGGAGAACAACTCATTCCATCCGGACTGCTGTTTTGGACCGATTTGGAAGTTTGGAATAAGCAAGCCGATCGACGATCAAGCTTTTGGCGATAGATCGAGCTGCTTGTTTCGTTTCACCCCAAGCTCCCCAGGTTTCTGACCGCTATCGTACTGAAGCTAGGTAGCTGTCGGAGCTCTGTATTAGACTCTCAGGAACGGCATTGATTCGATGACTACTCGCTTGAATGGTATCATCGAAATATTTGCCAGCCAGAAAAATCTAGGTTCACTGCAGCTAACTACTCGCGCGAGGCGTGATCTTCGATGGACGCTCCGCAAAATGCAAAACCGAGATTGGCATAACATCCCAGGAAGCTTCACCTGGTTCTATCGTCCGATCGAAATGTATCAAGACCGGGAGAAATGATGCTATGAATCGAGGGCTATTGCAATCAAATTAATGGCACCGAAAAGTACATTCTTCGGGCCAGTTCTTCAAATCAATTGGGCTATCGAGTCGTCGAACATGCAAGGTGTTGACGGTAGAACCACGGAACCTCTTCGGTTGCAATGGGAATAACGAGTCTGCGAACTCCTTTTTGCGGACGATAGCTCTGACGTCCGATGATAACCCTCGAAACAGAGGTGGACTTTTCCCGTCATTTAAAACCCAGCGCTTTTCTACGCCATGTTATAGTTTCAACAGAGCTATCGCCGTGCCTGAGGGTTTTTTTTTGGCATTGCTCCTGCCTAACGCTGTCTAGCACAACGCGCCTTAGAGACCATCTTAGCTGCCGCTCCAAGCACGCTTTGCAAACGGACCAGTGACAAAGACCCTGAATATCTCCCTTCCAGATCGCTATCCATCTAGCGCCGTACGAAATGGATTAAATCTCTTCATCGTCCTAGCGGTGCCGATTGGTCCGTAGTGTCCATGAATTTTCGTAAGCCTGGTTCGGTCCGAGTAAATCGCATTCATGAGTCGGAATCGACCTGAGTGATACTATACTGGAATCTCCCCTCCTACTTTATCGGCGTTTCATAATGGCAAATGTTCCCAAGGATGTAAGCGGAATGGAATTCGAATTGGCTGGTGCGATTTCTTGGTCGGCTTCTGAATCTTTCACATGAAACCGAGCTCGATAGGCGAACGGGGCGTCTTTTTATAACATCCGTCTTTTCATCGAGTGCATGATATGATGGCGTTCTAGGCATCAAAGCCCAGGCTTTGCGTATGCAAATATTGATAATGATAGCCGTCATCCCGAGTTCTTTGGGATGCTATACGACCCCACAAATTGTCAGCTCCGCGAAATGTCGTCGGCGAGGCTGGGTTCAGGGATCAGTAGCAAGCAAGTGCAGGGGCCAGGCCATGCCGCCCCAGACTTCCAATTGTCACACCCCGCTTTTGGGCTGGAGAAGCTCTCGACTAGTAGGCTAGACATCCAACCTTGGGTCCGATGTCACGGTCTAAAAATTAAGTAACTGAGCCGTTAAGCGATTCTTCCACCGTATAAGCCACCAAGCTTCGGAGTATCTACGAAAGCTGGACATCTCTACCTTCCCCATCGGGCCTTTCCGAGCTACCTCGCATTCTCCTTTAGACCGATCTTCAGTGAGCCATAAGCATTGAGCTGTAAACACTGTCCACGAGGACGTATTGCCAGGATCAGGGAGCCAATGTTGCAGGTAGCGACTTTTTTCTTCTTCCGCTTAACTGTCCCCATAGACGAACGACGGGGTGTCGATGCAAGCGGACTGTCGACATCGACAAGACACCAATGCAACATGCGTT
Source organism: Drechslerella dactyloides (assembly GCA_020064725.1). Taxonomy (NCBI): domain Eukaryota; kingdom Fungi; phylum Ascomycota; class Orbiliomycetes; order Orbiliales; family Orbiliaceae; genus Drechslerella; species Drechslerella dactyloides. The sequence continues at coordinate 3,375,132 of JAGTWJ010000017.1, forward strand.
TCACCCCCGCAAGTCGGTGCCAGACCTCCAGATCGCGGGGGTCTTCTACTACAGTCGACGTCGACACAAGCCCAATGCACCGGACGAGTTCCCCTTTTCGGCATTGGTGCCTTGGAAATATGATAAGCGAATAATGATGGAGACTTCGAAGGCATCCACGGCACCGATAGGCCAGCTGTACCACGCGACCTCCTAATGACGAAACGTGTATGCCTTGGATTGCAGTACCCGTATCCTTGGAGCTCGCTGCTTCCAGGCTGGTAAGGTGGGTTGTACAAGTCGATTCTCAAACAAGGGTCATGAGCCGCAGCTTGTTGTGTACGTGCTCGGCTCAAAAATGGACTGTCGTTCCGAAAGGTCGCTTGGATGTTATACTATGTCGAGAGCTCCATGGCATTGTCCCCATGGCACGGTCGTATTGGTTTGTAATACAGCTAGGCGCGGGCGATGACGTACGTACTATAGCTTTGCAGATAATTTGAGAGGGGGATCTTTCGTAAGGTTGTCGGAGAGCTTGCAAGCAAAATATCCATGAGCCTCGACGTCTTGGATCTTTGTCTAACGTAAATAACAGTTATGTGTAGTTGTTGACTACGGCATTTTGATCCGAGGAATACGATCTTTTTTAGTATCACCGATTAACATACTAAGCCGTGTTCGAAAGCGGGGATTTCCGTCTCATATCATAACCCATTGATGTCCGTATAATCTGAGCGGATGGGTATGGAAAAGGGATATTCTGTCTTCAACTTGGTATAATCCAGAAAGCTTGGCCATTAGCAATTTATAAGCAGGTAATAACGTGATAGCCCGCGGGCTCGAGTGTAGGCAGTAACTTGTCCGTACTGTATCTTTTCCTCATTATATATTCATCTTGGTTATTATCTGACGTGCGCTTGCACTTCGTGCGATCTGGTTTACGAGACCAATTATTATGCATATAGAGGTATAAGATGCATATGTGATAAGCCAAGAAGAGTCGATAGTCATCCAGCAAAATCAAATTTGTGAGCGCTATACTGGTGCCTTATTAACTTTGTATGTGTTCGACTGCTAGAAAGATCAAGTACGGGTGAAATTTGGAGGTACTGGTGACACAAAATCTTGGCCAGCGGCTGATTATCGAGCATGCAGTGCCGTTTACCGAAAACGGGCAAGGTATAGATTTGACACTCTTATTCGTATTACGTATCTCGAGATAAGAGCTGATTAGGACCCTATACCATACTCCCAATCGACTCTGATCGTCCATCGGATCCGAGGTGGAGAACCTGCCATGTGAAAGCTGGTTTATTCCAAATTGTATACCTGTAACCCCATGTCGCAAAGGAGACTTGATTTGCTGAGATCATGGCGCACGAGATGGTCACTATAGCTATATCAAATATTACACAACGCCACCACCCTATTCTCGTGCCCTTCAGACATCCCAGAACTACACCGTCCCGGAGTCATTGGATATCATTGATATGAAGCATTTCATGTTGGCTCGCTTCCTCTTTCTACAAGCAGTATTTCAACCCCGATGCTCTCAGCCTGATATATTATATAAACGCCAGGTAATGTGCATTACTAATGCGAGAAGGACTTTGGTTCAAATGCACACCATGTCTGTATCGGCGCACACCAAATCCATACTATTGAATCATATTTAAGATTCGTTTCTTTGCCAGATCTATCACATTGGTTCAGTACTGCAGTCGTAGTACAAAAACATTTTTCTCATATTAATCGCAGTATCCAGAGGTCTCTTAGTCGTGGAGTACTTCCAGCTAGGTACCAACAAGGCCCGGCAGGAAGAGCTTATATTGGAGCAGTATAGTGGCGGTGACGCCAATCATCCGTTTCGGTGATCCAAAGACCCAATGACTCTCGAAGGTTGAATCAGGATCTACCATCAGACTCCGTGAATTTGGTCAGCCGATTGCATCCACTGAACGCTCGGCACATTCAGACAGCCACATCAGGTTGCAGGACCCGAAGCTCTTTTCAAGGTTGTAGAAATAAGGTTCCTTTACACAAAATTCAGAAAGGTAATTCTCGGCGAATCGAGTGCCCAGCCATGGATCCGCTTGGCGACATGATCAACTGAACTGTTCGTATGTGATGCAACCCGATGGCCGGGATACTCTTGAGCAGCTAAACTCTATTGAACTTGCCTTGCGGCGGGTAGGGCTTCCGATTGGATTTCTTAGCACGCCCTGACGCGTAGCTGACATGTTCACGAGGGATCCGGAAATTGTATTCCAGCCAGAACCTGGCTCGCATGCATCGCTCTAGGATCACTGCCTCGACGTATACGGAGCAGCAACCAATATAAAACATTTGCGAGGGGGTAAGCACAGGATAAGTTTTTGGGTTTATGGTGTCAGATCCGGACCGATCCGAAGAAACATTTGCTTATTACAGCCATTGCATGGTCACTAGAGCGTTCAAACGTAAGCTCAAGTCGAAAAGATCTCGGGAGTTTATAGGTATGAGATGTTGGAGACGGCTTGGTTTTTACGCCCCAATACCTGCAGGTACTGGCACCTGTCTGAAAGAATATGATATTGTTCAGAGTGATGGATTGTAGAAACGGCTAAGAGAGAACGGAAGCAGCATGGGCGGCTATAATGTCACTATAGTTTCATCTCTTGACTTTTTTTTGAAATTTTCGCCTCGTCGCGATTTCGATTGTAGGAGCTGAGGTTGATAGGATTTTATCGCTAACGGTAGCAACTGATGCACAGAGACCCACTTCCCAGAAGCCGTTACAGCTGTAATCCAAATGTTTTATGCGAGATTTTCGGATAGAGGCGAAGAGCTTAGACTATAATTGCTGCTTTTAGATTACCGAGGCCGTTACAACTAACCTTGCTTGCGTACATGCAGCTTTCACTATATGGTGCTCTAAGCCATGTGCTTTGCTTTTGATGCTGGATGAATGTGCCGAAGTCATATGGCCGTCTGATCCGGCTGCGAGGAGAATCAATTCAACGAGTGCCAAGGTATCATAGCATCGCCTATTTGCGATCTGCTCGCGGAATCTCGCGGATGGGTGTATGCATATTTAGGCTGGCGCAAGCCACCGTTGCCGCAGGATACAGGTACAACCTGACGGTCGCGCATTAAACGCCCAACTCGAGACTCCACTAGCCGACGGGGCCACCGGTGCACCGCTTCTGTCACACCCCAGAAAGAGAAAGTAGAGTCGGCGCAAACGATTGCGACTCATCAAGCAGGCTCAGGTCCTTATGAAAAAATCTTAACCGCGTTATTGTACGTATGTTCCAAAGGCCCTGTCGACAGGAGTTCCAAGATACTCGGTGACCAAACATGGAGATCGTAGTCTCTACTAGTCTATTTCAGCCATTCGGATCTTCCGGGCCCACCACACGCTGTTAAGCGCAGCTGCTATAGCTGCGCAGAAAAACTCTGAATTAACTGCAATATCCTCGTCCTGTATACTGAGACAAGCTGCAAGCTATAGAACTAGCCGCTGTAAACACTAAGGGAAAATTCGACTAGTCTAGTAGAAGGCATACCAATTTTGTACACTTTGGGCCATTAGCGCAGTCTCCACCTTTCATAAGACTGACAGAGGCTTGAGTAGGCAAGTTCTGCACAAGTCTATCGCATGGCTTACGAGACGAGAGATGGAATATAAATGCGTCATCAGAACCGGCTGAGTTCTGGTTTCCTCAGCATCACGCCGGATACTCTGCAAGTCTCTCCTTCTGCACGGTGGAAATTCCATACGCTCATTTCATAGCTTAACTTACTTCAGTCTTTCTTTAACATCTATCGGTGCCATAACAGCGGCAGCCGATACATCCACGTTCATTAAAGATGCTCTTTAAAATATCCGCCGCGGTCGTCGTGCTGGCCTTGGCACCGGAAATCGCGGCCCATGGCGCCTTCATGGACTTCTGGGGAGATGCTGATCCAAGGATCAGGTGCAATGGTCTCGGTTATGACCCGAAGCTTGGGGCACCTCGTCCAGGCGCCGCTCAGCTACCGGCTCAACGAGACATCGTGGTTTTCAAAAACCCCATCGTCCCATCGACGAAGTGGGCGAATTGCGATGGTAAGGGATGGTACCCTCGTCAAAGAACTTATTGGGTCAATCACTGTGGTGCGACCATCCAAGACCAAAATGATTATTGGTCGAATAAAAAAATCACAAGAAAGCACGGGAAGAAGACCAAGGATTGGAAGTTCGGGGAATTGAACCCCAAGCAGAAGAATTGGCTCCTTTACCAATGTCCAGCCAAAAGACTGGTGCCCTGGAAGGAGCTCACCGAAGATCGTGCCAAGAATAATAAGATCCCTAAATGCACAAGAGGTGGCCACCTTTGGGTCAGACTTTATCAAGTGAATGCGGATGGTGCTGGTCCATTCAGGTGCAAGATCAGCTCCAGCGGCAACCCGTGGGGGTGGAACGCTGGCTGGATCACTCCGGGGGGTAAGGATAACATCCCAGGAACTGCAAAGTACAAGTCCGTGCGCCCTGCCGGGAATCGTAAGATCTTCCCGCTCAAGATCAAAATCCCCAAGAATCTACAATGCCACGGCAAATTCGGGAACTCCCACAGCGTTTGCATGATGCGCTGTGAAAACGTCGCCGTCAACGGGCCGTTCGGAGGATGCCTCCCGTTCATCCTCGTCGACAGGCCCGGCCCAGGCGGAAACAACAACAACAATAACAACAATAACAACAACAACAATGGCAAGAAAGGCGACAAGAAGAAGGGCGACAAGGACAAGAAGAAAAATAAAGGCAATAAGAACAACAACGGAAACAAGGACCAGGCGCCTGTTGTGGACGAAGAGAAGAACCGACAGATAGAAGAGGAAAATCTGAAGGCACCCCCGCCGGAAGCTGACGAGAAAGAAGAGGCGCCACCCCCGACTGATGATGATCAGGAGGAGGAGCCAGGAAATCCCGAGGATGCCGACAACGACACCGAAGACTACAGCACAAATAGCTACTAGTTCTAGTGTATGCTAGGCGTGTAAAGGAGCGTTTCGAATTTATATCCAGATATACCTTTGTCCTAGTTATGTCACAGTGTCTGCTTCCTCGTCTGCTCCCTCATTTGCATGACGGCGACTACTCTATGTACCTAAGGCAGCTTGGGTATGGTAACATCGTGGGTAGCTTCGCTTCGGTAGACTGTACATGTACGCTGCTATTTTAGAACCTTGTACTGGAATAAAATTATACTGGCCAGTTTCTCAAGTATCATACCATATTAAATGGTGTCCCTCAAGATTCCACATCCATATCTAGCTTCAGTTCTTATCGGGACATAATATACTAAGAAATGCGTTAAAAAAACATCGAGGTTCGCTAGTGAGGTAGGATCTGGTGCTATATGCGATACCGACTTCGCGGAAGCACCAGACTTCATTCCTACAGATGAGGAGACTCCATTGATCATAAGGGATCTATCGAGCACGTTAAATGGACGACAACACCGCCTCCTGTTGCATATAATCTAACATGGTTTCGCAAGCTAGACGTCACTATTGTTTGACTAAACGGCAGCCGTGTTGTTACCTCTAGAACAAGAAGGCTTAGTATCTTTCCCCAACAAAAAAAATTATTACATTACACAAACCTGAGCCATTGATAAAGCATCCTGCATAATGAGCCTGAACTGACCATTCCCTCTCGGACGAGAAATATCTTCCAGCATTAGACGACAGATTCAAGGAATGTTTCAATGAGACACCACAGGCTCGATACCAGCCCGCCGGGTCCGTACCCGCTCTCCGGGACAGTCTAAGCCCTTCCTAGGCACCAACTTGATGTATTGCCGGAAATAGCAAATGAGCGTCTCGTTTTTGACGGTTCAATACACATCTCATCCCGAATGGAAGTACCCCTTCCTTGCATTAGTCTCGGGGACGCAACCCTCCATCCGAGCATGCGAGGATACCCACCCTGAAGCAGCATAACCTGAACGCAAGAGCAACGTCCTGATCCAATGCATGGTATCGCTTTCCCTACGTGAGATGCTTCCAGAGTTAGCTTATCAAGGGGTTTTCCGGGCAAACGGGCCTCGGGTCTCAAGCTCGACCCACTCTGCAGTCGAAATCTATGCAATGGTGGCTTCAAGCCACCGGAATGAAGCATGGAAAGATTCCTGTAGCAGTTGGTCTGCGTGAATAATGGGGTCACTAGAGGACGGTCCTCCGCTATGCTTGCAGCATGGATAAGCCGAATATCTTCGCAAACGGAGCGTTGTCTCTGACCTGCAGTATATTTCGACGCGGCAGTACAATACGACGTAGAGACTTATCGAGTACTGTCCTGGTGCAATCCTTGGCATAGGGGTTCGGCTGTGAATGCCTGGAATGTGGATTACCACTGTGCCGGTGGAGATCCGGCGGCATGATGCTTGGCAATTGCCTAACTGGCCGGCAATTTGAAGAGGGTTGAGGATACGAAGACTTGTGATACCCCGCACGGCACAGCCTTAACCGCGCAACCCAGGCGCACGGTAACATGCTAGGAGCTAGGCTGAGAAGCCTGCTGTAACAACTTGATAAAAAAACAGCTAGAAGCGCCACCAATTACTGTCTTCCGTCACGGAGAAATTGACGGCAAAGTCGAGAAACGCAGCTGATTGTCACGCCATTGCAAGCCTTAATCTTGGGTATACACGTAATCGTGCATGTTTGGAAATGGATAGTTGGGTGGCTAGCTGGATAAATACGTCTCATGTACTCCCTTAACTTAGAGAACATGTAAGGTTGATGCCCGCCTGTGACGGTGCCAAGAACAGCCTCACATTGCTGCAATAGATAGAACGAGATCTAACCTGGCGACGTCAACGGATGCAGTACAATTAAGCGACTTGTAATGGATATGACGGAAGCTCAATGAATGGAGCGCGGTAAATGCACGAGCTGCCCCGGTGATCTGCCAAGCTCACGCCTTTGATTAGGATTATCGGCTTGCAATAATACGAAACCAAAGTTGCCAACCTGAACAACAGGCAGTCGACTTGAACCTGTCGAGGTTACGATGCTCGTTTCCAACGGCATTTGTGTTGCGGGGTGTCCGGATCTAGCTAGTTACACGAAGCGGACTGGGGTGCATCCCAGGCAGGATAGACAAGTCGCAGGCAAAATGAGTTCCGGCTACACCTAGTTCGTCGCAAAGCTAGCCGACACGCCTCAGTAGGCGATATTCGAATCGAGGACGGTACATTCCTGTTGACGACCCGTTACCATGTCCGGCCTGTGAGCCTGGGCGTTTTTCTGGTGGAGGAGATATCCCGGAGATAACCAACCCGCGAGAACGAATGTAACTATAATGTATACATTTGAGGGGCAAGTGAGCAACAGACACCCCAGTGTGCCAAGTGTGCCTACATGTCATCCGTGGATATCTTGTGGACTACCGGTGGACTCTTGTATACAACCACGAACATTAGTGAAACCCGGAAGTCCAATACATCCGAAGGAATGTCAAGGAAGCTGAAATCAGACAGGCGTCTGGCGTGCTGATTACTGCCAATCTCGAAATCAAGCCAGGGACAATGTGACTTTATTTTCTATTGTTTTAACTCGGTTGCGCTGTTCTAGTGTTAGACGTTTCTGGACCTAGTTCGGCATCTCTGCAACCGATGTGACGGCTGGCATCGATGGTTAACGATCGCTCGATACGCTATCGTCGATGCTTTGCAACATGATAACAATTCTAACAGAGACAGTGGAGGAGGCTCGACTCGACCATTAATTGCATTCAGATTCGATTCAAATTCTACCGAAATAACAATCATCCCAAGGAGCACAATATTGTAGTCCTGCTATCTGCTAGATCTAGAGTATTCCCCGCACTTCCACATCTGCTCAAGCTAGGTTATTGCTGGAGATATTCCGCGAGAGGGTCTCACATATCGCCCGTCACTGTCTAAGTTCCGTATCGAGCTGAGTCAATGAGGAATGCTCAAATGCGACAACGGTGTGGAAGTCGCCTGTATTGTCAAGCTTGGCAGCAACTGGTGCCGGTGCAACAAGGTGCCGGGTACGTATACATAGTTTCTATGGCACTTGGCCAGGACACCAAAGACTAGGCCATTTCCTCAGCGGCTGTATAACTTGTGCAGTTATGATGTTTCACTTCTTAGATGGATCGTGCATGCATGCGCATGCACTCGGCCGTCCCGTCGCGATGTTGCTGTTTTCTTTTGATCTTTGTGGGGCAGTTCATTTCAGGGTCTGCCGATTGATCGATTGAAACCTATATATCGAGCTCGGTCCTGTCTCTCTCGCGTTCTATCCGACCGATCTTGACGGCGCACGTTCTTCTCTCGTACGTACCGTTAATTCACAAAGTTTTATCATACACGGCAGTCTACGAGCCAGACAAATCATTCTTATTTAATTAATTCTATAGTCCCTTTTATTGTACAGTCCCACCTCTTCAATTCAGTATCGGTCCTGACAGCGGCGACATGGACTATCTTTTGGCCTGCGAAAGCCCCTCTGAGGTCTGCTACATCAAATACCTTCAAGCATACGCCGAGGGCTGCCACATCCTAAACCTGCCGTTCGTCGAGCGCATCGCAAAAATCGACTTTGAATGCATGATTCGCAAACGCTTCCTCAATCTCGCTGCGCAAGAAGATCTAGATGAAGACGACACCATCAAGAACGCCGTCCTGGCGGCTGCCTATATCCCTTTGATGCCCGCCTGGTTCTTCGAGGTACGTACATCGGTGACCGCCGGACCCAATACCGTGGTTAACACCCACTTTATAATTACCTGTCAGCTCGCACGCTGCTTTTCCATGGATGCGAGCATTCCGATCGATCGATCTAGACACAAAAATTATAAGTAACAACATTATGCTAATCCTTTCTTTCTTCCATTCCACAGCGAAAACCAGTCACGCAAGCCTCGTCTATCCGAAAACGGAACCACCTTCGAGCCACACACGCCCAAGTCTGCATTCCAACCACCAGCGCACCTGCCAAGATCGCCGCAGACCAACAGACATGCACACATGCAGCCGCAGCCACGGGCGCCAATAGCATCTCCTCGCCGTCGAATCTGAACCCGAATCCTCCGCGCGGTCGCCACCTCGGCCAGGTCCCAATCGGGAAGAGAGCCTGCTCGCGGACCGCATTCAGTGCCAGTTACCGGTACGCTGCGTCGCTCTATACGGCCGAGGATGACCGACCTGTGTATGTGGCAAAGTCAATATGGTTGCAAATCGTAAGCTAAATATTCCTCCCCACTCTATAAGTGCCATCTTAGTTGCAGCCGGCTGACAGCTCCGGATGGGGTGACAGATCTCGCGACTGTTAAGACGGACGTCTCAGAAACTCTGAGGTTGAAATTCAGCCTTCAAAAATCAAAGCTTTCTTGTATTTTGTAATAATATCACTGTGTATACCCGTGTGCTCACACGCCTCTCCCGGAGAAAGGCCGTGAATGAGCGTTATTGTTGACACTTAATGCCAATTGTAAATATGTCAAACCAAGGTTTATCAATCATTATTATCTGATGTCTGTCCCGTAAACTGGCACGGTCCTCAGCGGGATGGATTTAGGGGGCAAGTCTGTCGTATATGTCGTAACGCTTATCCAATTGCTCTGTGTTTATTGTTAGTATCATCTTGCAATCCTACATGAATCTCAATGATGGGCGCTGACTAGCGGCACTAAGATCTATTGAACACTGCTGCCACTATTATACTGACATACATGTGTCATAACAAGTAATCAACGTCACCGGCGCCATCTATGAAACATTAAAGGCCTTCTTTCCTCCCATGCAATAAACGTAACCAGCCTTATAATACCTCCGTATGCGCCGTCACCATCCGTAATCGTAATGATAATGATAATAAAAACCAGAAAGACAAAGATGCAGTAGTGTAGTGTAGACGAATCATGATGACCGACGGAGAGCCAGCACCGCCATAATCAAACGCCAGCCGCTGAACTCCAGCCGTATAATAATGCGGAAAAGAAAAAAATGAATCTCATGCGGATGCCTTCGTTATCGTATCCCACTGGAAGGAAATATGGATGCGATACGGTGGTCGTATGAATGCAATGCAGTGATGGGATGAATGCAATGCAGCGGTAGTGTAGTATGTGTTATGGTAGAGGTAGAGAAGAGCATATATGCGGGTTATGGTAGAGAAGAGAGAGGAGGATTCGTATGTTGGTAGAAAATGCAAGACAGGAGATGGCCCGGGTCGCCGTAGAAAAAACAAGAGAGGGGAGAGTCCGGATCGTTGTAAGACAAGGAGAAAGAGAAGAGCGCGGATCACGGTAGAAAAGATTAGAGGAGAGTGTATCCGTCCGTGCTTCGTCAATGCATGCTTCCCCGTTCAAGTTACTTGGCGAGCGTATCCAACGCTCCAAAGATCAATCGGTGGTTCCTCTTGACCAGATTGTTCAGTTTCTTCTCATAGACCTCCGTCTCCTTGCGGCTTGCCATCAACAGCTTCTCTGCGTCTTCAACAGACATCGCGCAGTCTGAGCCGGGCTTAGAGCCGAAGGCAGTTTGGAACCCCAACATGAGCATTTGTTCGAGGGATCCTGCAGCCGCAGCGACAGCGGCGGAGGCGACGCTGGCAGGGTTGATGGGAGATGGAGGGGGTCCAGCAGCGGTAGAGGGTGGGGTTTTGCCCTTCTTCCCGGACGGGCCGGCGGCAACGGATTTGGAAGAGCCAGGGGCGAGTGGCTGGATTGCTGGTGGTGGAAGAGGGTTGAGTTTTCCAGCGGTGAAAGGAAGTTGTCCTTGGAACTGGCTGGCAGCAGCAGCGGTCTCTGGAGAGAACTCAAGGAACTGGTTAAGCTGATTAAGGTACGCCAGAGTATCTTCGAGACTGAGGTCAGCGAGTCCGGCTGCCTTGCTAGCCAAAGACCCAGCCAAGGTAGCGGGCAAATCTTTCTTAGAGAGGAGACTAGCAGCAGGTAATTCCGGTGACTTGAGAGGACTGGGGGATTTTGAAGATCGCTCTTCAAGCCGGATAAACTTCGCCTCTTGTTCTGGGCTCAGTCCCTTCAGCATCATGCCGCCGGGAGTAACGATAAGGCGTGATGCTGGTGGAACAGCTGCAGCATTTGACCCAGTCAAAGAAACGGAGGCGGACGGCTCCAAAACGGCACTAGTCGTAATCTCGACGCTAATCTGCGGGTCACCCGATTCGCTTGCGGAGGCAGCCGCCATGTTGGCCATGTTCAATCTTCGTCCGAACTCGTTGATCTCCTGCGGGGTGATGTCGAACTTTTGCTGGAGTCCGACAACCGGCTTGAGCATCTCTAGTTCCCTGAAGTTGATTTCGCCAGACATGTGGAGGGCGATAATGATATCGCTCGGGTTGAAGTCGATGACGAAGTCCTGAGCGGAATCAGTGCCGGTTTCGTGCTGTTCGTGGTCAGCGACATGGGCTTGTTCACGATGATTGTCGTAGGGAGCCGGAACGCTGACGCTACCAGCGCGGCTGGACACATCATCGCGAGGGTCGCTTTCCAAGACGGCGTGTGTGCTGACTGGGGTTGAAACCTTCGGCGAATCAGGGGTGGTGCCGACCTTCCCAGTCCTAATGGAAGCTGCGGCCTTGCCCTTCTTCTCCTTCTTTCTGGCCCTCGCGACAACTGGGGCGTGGTCTTCGACAGTTGGGCTCTGGGTTGGTGGTGGCACTTCCTTCTCGACCTCCTTTTGCTTCTCCTCCTTCCTAGTCAACGCCTGCCGCTCCTTCTTTAGAGCCGATTTTGACTTGGCCTTCCCGGCAACCACAATGTTGCTCGACGCCACAGAGTCGCTGCGGACCATCGGGCTGCTGATGCTGCCACGCTTGCTAGAAGTGGTGGAAGCCGTGTCACTGATGAGCTCGCTAGCAGGCGTGGCCGGGCGAGTGCCCTGGCGGGTGGCAGCGGACGCGGTCGAGAGGGGGTGGATATCAGGGAGAACCTTCGCATCCTTCTCCTTGACATTCTCCTTCTCCTTGTCGGCCTCCTTGGTCGTAGGGGTGGCGGAGGAGGAGATGATGCGCATAGTGCGCGCACGCGGGGTCGGAACAGTAGCACCAGTGAGAGAGTTGGGAGGGGCGGTGGTGCTTAGGGTCGCCTGCCCGTCGGCCTGGTTGATTGCTGGCAACTTGATGACCTTAGGGCTGGCCGTCGCTTCCGACTTGATGGAGGTCGGAGACGGCTCAGCAGTCGCCGCAGCAATCACGGCGGAGAGAGGCGGGAGGGTCGGCGGCTTGGCCTTCTTCGAGGCTGGTTCCTTAGGCGCAGCCTTCGACAGGACAGGAGTCGGAGGGTTCGGAGCAGGCGCCTTCGCAACTGCAGCCATCGTCGGGGTCGCTGCCGCCTTCTCACCCTTCTTCTTCCCCTTTGGCTCCGACGCAGCCACGGGCTGTGCCTTGGGCACAACCGGCGTCGCCTGCTTCGGGAGTGGCGACTTGACGCGCCCCGGTGCCGCGTAGTCGAGGAGCGGCGTAGCGGGCAAGACCGGAACGTCCTGCGGCCGGACTGGAGCCACCGACTGGGTGCCGAGGGCAGGCGTAGGGGGAACTGGTTCGGTCTCGTCCCCGACCAGCTTGTCGATGGTCTTCATCTCCTCCGCGGAGGGCGTCAGTTCCTCGATAGCGTCTACTTAAACATCCGATCACAAGTTAGCCACTATCAGATATACACACGAACTCATCACTTCATCGAGGCTATCGTCATGGCGGATGGCGGATGGCAAGCGTTAGGTTGCAGGCTCCGGTCAACTCGGTCACGATCATCAATTTGCTCTTCGAGACTAGTCATGAATGGGTTCCTTCTTCATCACACACAGAAGACAGCATCATTGGGTTCCCTACCTATGTTCCCCAGGGTTAGATCAGAAATTCATGCTTACGAGATGACATTCACGCGGCACCTCCGGAACTCCAGAGGTGTAGAAATAAAAGAAATGTGCATGGATTATTAAGGGTTGGCTAAGTACGTACTGTTTGAAGAGAGCGAGGTGTCGTTTCGAGGTCGTGCAGTCCTCATCGTGGACGATGACCACTGGCTCCCACAGGAAAGAAAGCAAAGAACGATATAACGATGAAGCAAATTAAAGCAGATTGCGTAGGGGTTTTTGTGGGAGGTGATAAAAGCACTTTCGGGGAGAGGTTTGAAGCGCAACAAAAAAAAGCCAAGCAATGAAACGCCGTGTATCCCCTTGCTGGTCGTGATGGAATCGTAAGGATTGAAATGCTAATCGTCAGGTGCTGAATATCCAAAAAGGGTGCCCCAAAAAGCCAAACAGATGAACGTGGGAAACGTCACACCCACACCAGGAGGGGAATTAGGATGCCCAATAACTCCGGGAAGAAAAAAAATACGTCGGCAAGACGACCAAAAAGGTGTTAAAGCTGTATACGAGAAGGGGAAACGAATCTGAAACCAAATGCGATAAAATGATAAAAGATAACGAATGATGCTCGCATGCTGTCCTCTGTGTGTGATATAACCCCATCATGGATATCTCGAGATTTCTCATCAATCAAACGCGGAGGAGCTACCTGCCTTGCCAGCCACCAGCGGCAGTTTGATGATAATGGTTCAGGTACCCACCTTGTTGACTGTGGCCAACGAGACCGAGTTGATGCTGCAACGGGTGCTGCTGAGGCCCAAGACGCGATTGGAGGATCGCAGGATCCGCATCTTTACCCATCGCCATTTCAGCCTGGCGCTGCAACCTCGGGACACCTAGAAGGGAGAGATGAGACTTACGTTTTCCAGCGCCGCTTCTCATCATCTGCATCAAGTCTTGGCTCTCGCTTTTGGCATGACCAGGCATATGGCCGCCGATTTGCTGGTTGGTGCTTCCCATTCCGCTGACTCCGAATGCTGGATGCCCATAAAGACCCATCAAATTGGGTGGTGTAGCTGCAGACTTGAGACCGGGAGGCGGTCCTTGAACATTCGCGTTGGAACCGTTCAGGCCGTAGATCTGCCCGGAAAGCAGGCCCTGGCTGGGAAGATGCTGCTGCTGCAAGATTTGCTGGGGATTGATCTGCTGAGGAGGAGCAGCCTTGATTCCCTCGAAGTTGTAGCGGCTAGAGGATCGGGCATGATGCTGAGAGTGATGTGGAAGGGGTTGGTTCAATTGAGTTTGTTGCATAAGGCCTTGGGAGGCAGTCATAATGTTTTGTTGTTGCTGGCTGAGCGCCGAGCCTGGGGTTTGAGTTCGAGGACCTTGCACTTGCGACTGCGGAGTCTGAACAGCAAACAGCTGGTTCGTGGCCTGCTGACGAGCTTGAGCCTGCTGGGCTATCGGCTGAAGCGTCTGTTGCTGCTGTTGCTGTTGGGCAGCCTGGACGTGCTGCATGAGAGGCAACGGCGATAGATGCTGAACTTGTTGTTGAAGTTGGGCTTGTTGCTGTAGACGAACGCGTTCTTCCTCCAACTCTCGTTCTCGCTCTTTGTTCAACCTTTCCCGTCTCTTCACGCCACCGAACTTGTCAATCAACGGAGGCATCTTGAGGATCTCCTCGTAGTCTTCTTCACTCAACATGGACTTGTCAAAGCAGAATCTGAACTTTTTGGAAGTTATGCGCTTAACACACTCCGCAAGCACGTTCTCAATGGGATTAGCAGTTGAGGCGAGCAGACTACCACGAGGAAGAAGCGGCCTTGGTGGCGGTGGTGTCGGAGCCGGCTCTGCGTCGACGCTCTCGGTCTTAACCTGAGGGCGACTGCTTGACTCCGGTTCCGGGCTATCCAAGACAGGTGCCTTGACAGTAGTCGTGCGGCTAGTTTGTGCTTGCGTTTCTTTTGGCTCTTCTTTGACAACTTTTCTGGGCTCGGGAGTAGGTCGTTTCTCGGGAGGGTGGGTTCTAAGAATCGTTGTTCCTTTAGACGGCTTCTCGTCGGGGTTGCTGGACTGGTTGTTAACCGGGGTCCCACTGCTTCTAGCAGCCCAACTCGCGGAAGACGGCAAAGCAGACGATTCAGAGCTAGGTGGAGAGCCTTGCTCCTGCAATGCCGGTGACTTTGATGGTTTGACACCAACATGCTGTTGGTAATTCGGAAGCCGAGCGGATAAGGTGGGCGTAGATTGGGCTGTCGTTGAAGCTGCGGTAGCTGCGGTAACAGGTGCTTGAGGTGGCGGCGCGGTACGAGATGGACCAGCTTGCTGAGACTGCTGAGACGACTGAACATTGAAAGAAGACAGACCCTGTCTGGTATAGGAATCCACTTCTTCTCCCTGTTCGTGAAGGAACATGCAGTTCTTGTTCGGGCACTGCTCATTACGCAAGTACGCAGAACAGTACTTTGTTGTTCCGTACGTCGCACGCAGTACGCGGTCACCGTTCAGACTGCCGTCGACAGCCTGAATGCAGCTTGCAGCATCCTCCTTTCGCTGGAAGGTTACGTATACACCCATGCCAGCACCTTTGTCCGAGGAGCCCTTTTCACCAGTCCGTTTGTTGACAACAATCTTGATGATCCTGCCATATTGACCGAAGTATTGCTCGCCACGCAAGGTCTGCAGAAGGTCTTCTTCGCGGATTCGAGGATTGAGCCCGGTCACGTAGACGAGATTCTTCTGGACGACACGCAGACCGGACAAATGCTTGCGGTTTATCTGTTCCTGTTCGCGTTTCTGTTGTTCCTTCTGTTTCTGTTCTTGCTTTTTACGAGATTGCTTCTGTTGTTCCGCTCGATATCTGGATGCGGGTCGAGCACTATTAGCGTTGCGGACTTTTATGCAAGATGCATGCACGATTTGTACAGGGACGGGGGACAACGCACTCTTCTGGCGAGACTTGCTTAAACTCCATTGAGGCGTCCGTGTACTCTCGACGGCAAGCCGGGCAGAGGCCGTTCAGATTCTTGCGAATATTATTGTAGCAGAATTGGCATATCTGGCGTGTCCCATGGTCAATTAGCAGAGACGACGCGAAAGGGAGACCAAACCAGTAACCTACCTGATAGCCACACGGGCAAGGCTTGAAGTGCTTATCTGAGAGATCGAACTCCTCGACGCATAGCGGGCTGCAGAGCGGACGTGTTAGCGGGTATCGAATGCATAATTTTGGCCGAGTGGCGCCGTAGGAGCCTACCAGAAGTCGTCCGAGTCGTCTATGAAGGTGTCTTGCTGCTGTGAGGGAGGCATGATGGATTCGGCTCTCGGGAGCGTATCGTTCGCGGGAGGTAAGGTAGGACACGGAAATAGTGAACGCGGGTGTGTACCGGTCTCGACGAGGGGTGTATCGTCTAGGCAGGAGGTTTACGATTACGACGGGAGGTGATATGAAGCTGTGTCCTGGGAGGTTGGACGAACGGGTGGCGATGCGAATGATGGACGGTTGAGGAAGCGGGCCGGTCACGGGCGAACGAGAAGAGGCGGGGGGGACGCCAAGAGAGGAAAAGTCAAGAGGGTAAGGGGTTCGGTTCGAGATGGAGAATCCGGACAGGCGAGCTGGTGACGAGCCAGGGGGTAATGGAAGAGAGTCGATGATGGAGGATTGAAGAGTTTGATGGAGGAAGGAAGTCTGTGAGATTGGTCCGAGATGTGGAGGTTGGCAGGAGGAAGACAGGGCAAATGCAAGGAACAGAAACTTTTCGCCCGACAAACACGCTCTGCGCTTCGGATCCACCACAGGCGAGATCTCCACGCTGGCAGGCTTGACTCAGCAGGACGGACAGACACCTTTCAGGCCTGTCTCGGGCGGGGTCGCCGCTTTGGCGGACGGGCTCCAGACAGATTGCAGACAGGCAGCTCCGCCGGTAAGCAGGTCGACGGGACAGCAGTCGCCAGCAAGACAGGCACGCAGGCGGCGTGGCTCAGCTCAGCTCAGCTCAGGGCTCGCTTGGGAGCATCACATGGTGGCGTCTCGGATGGCACAGCCGACTCTTTGAAATCCTAGCGGACGGGCCTATATTCACGTTATGTCGAGCACGTATCGATATCGGATATCGTGCTGTGCGTGGGTGAGCGCGTTTGTGTAGATTCTCTTCATATGATTCTTTGTATGAAAAGCGGGTCACGTATATACGGCCAGAAAGACGACACGACAAATGTACAAGCTTGTGGCCCCAGTTTCCCGGGGCGCACGATACCTACAACTTCATTTCAACTCAGCCAGCCTATTTCTTTTCAGGCGCCGGCTCCTCCGGTTTGGGCGTTGGCAACTTGAACTACAACAACAGCCACGTTAGCATCTTTCCCCCACAAAACGCGTTCGAAGAGCCTTCCAAATTGATTTAAAATCGCAGATGAATGCATACCGAATCAGGCGTCCGGTCCGTGCCAGGCCCAACCTGTTCCCACGCCGCCGTGCCTCCCTCAAAGTTCCTAAACGCCTGCGTCAACTCCAGCGGCTCGTACACGATCCGCTTCTTCTCCTCGTCCCATCGGACCTCCGTGTACCCCGTCAGCGGGAAGTCCTTCCGTAGCGGATGGCCATCAAACCCGTAGTCCGTCATGATACGTCTCAAGTCCGGGTGGTCCGTGAAGAAGACGCCAAACATATCGTAGACTTCGCGCTCGTACCAGTTCGCGCCGTCGTACAACGACGTGATGGATGGCACCGGCGACGTTTCGTCCGCGTACGTCTTGACCCGTAACCGGGAGTTGTACAGGACGCTGAGCATGTTGTAGACGACCTCGAACCGGTACTGGCGGGTCGGGTAATCGACGGCGGTAATGTCCGCTATCATGGTGTACTGCGCCGCATGGTGGGACTTGAGGAACGTGAAGACGGGGATCACGCCCTGCGGGGCGATGTAGATGCAGAGCTCGTCCTTCCAGACGGAGAACTGCTGGATGAACTTCGGGAGGCATGTCATGAGGTATTGCCCGTACGCGTGTAGCTGTTCCGCCTGGGAGGCGTACTTGTCCGTGGGGTTGACGACCGGCGCTCGCAGTTCACCGACGGCTAGAGGTGTGACAAGATAGAGCCATGCGTTAGTAGGTTTTCCAAGGGCAGCGGGACAATTCATTGAGGCGACGTACGAGGCCTCTTGACGGTTCTCATGTTCGGGAGCTCTTCCCCGGTCTTGGGATCTTTGCTCGTGATGGGCGAGGCCCCATTGCGGGTCGCGGACGAGGAGAATTGTCGCAGTTGGCATCGGGTAGCGGGATACCGCAGCGTCGACGGGAGTGACGATATCGATCGCAGGGACCGAGCGGGGAGTCGTAGGGATGCCATTGTCGCGATATACGGAGGGAGATGGAGGGCGTTAGCTTCTCGGCGTCGTCGTCATGCGCATCCGAGTGCCGTGGGGTCGACCGAGGGAGAGGGTGGGTGTCGAGAAGAAGCCAGGATGAAGGCCCAGAGCCAATGGGGAGCCTGGAGATATCAGCAAAGGATGTTTGGTGGTGTTGACGTCGACAATTGACAACCGCAACAACAAATTGTGCCAGCCACCACCACATGGCCACACGCGTACACGGAAGTAGCGAGAGTATACATTTTCTGGGGTGATAGATTGTGAGATGCATCTCTATATGAATTAGTAGCAGGGTCTATATATTTGGCCTCCTGCTCTCAACCGCAATATCCGGAGACACGGTGATTGCGTCACCGACTGCGCGGCCGCTGGCTCTGCCACATTACCCGATTACTTAGCGCTCACACACACAGGAGTTTCGGGACAGACGCCTATTCAACATTTTATACAGATCAATTTTCGGATGGAGAGAAATATAATATCATTGATCATAAGTCGAGCACACATATATGTGGTTCCCGCACTTGACCAACCCAAAAACCAGCCGCTAGACGTGAAGAGCAAAGATATGATACAACTAAAGGGACCACATGCAGAATCCATGACCCAGGGTAAATGCCCAGCATGAAGGCTTGAACAAATCCATCTGCTAAAACATATACCAATGCAAAACCGATATTCAAATGCGAGAAAGACGATTACCTCCACGTGCCCTTCCAGAAATGTCGCAGAAGGGCCGTCGATTCCTTTCCTGCATCCGAATGCGACTGCTCCGGTGCCCACTTATTCACCGGCAACAGCAGCACATCGCCGTACTGCTTGATATCTGTGATATTGGCAATCTCATCGTCGTCCACAATCCGCTGTTCGATATCGTTGATATATCCCCTGACTTCTCGAGTATACAATCCCGGACCGGACAGATTCAAGATCTCGCCGGATTCGTAGAACAGGTCTCCAATCTCGTACGTGCGGACTCCGTCCTCTTCGGTATCTTCGTAAATCCTAGAAATCAGTGCTTCGATAGTGCGGTTGATAGCCGGGTGGCCCGGTCGCGCCATCACAGTCCACTGCAGGAACTGGATCCTGCCCGTCAACTGATAGAAGTCCAGCTGCCACTGAATATCGTGTTCGCCGTCATGTCGAAGCGCCGCTTCCGTCCCGATCGCGATGCCGTAGTTGTTGAACTTCTTGAACCAATCGTCGATGGGAACACGACACTGGGTGTCCATATCGTTATACACACCACCATGGCGATAGATGACAAGGTACCGCAGTAAGTCGAACGAGATGATACGCTGCTGCAGCTCGACGAAGACCTTGACGATGTCCGGACGGTAGGCGTATTCTTTCCTCACAAAGGCCTCAGCATCGGCGTCCGAGAGGATGGAGTACTCGTAGTTCGGGTTGAAACTGCGCCAAGTGAACCAGCCGTCGCGAATGTAGCCTTCCTGCATCCAGATGTTGCGTGCATCGATGCGGTTCTTCCACTTTTGCCAGATCCGCTTGGGGATCTGCGTGCCGCGGATGAGTGCGTGGTTGGTGATGTTACGCGTGAAACCTTCCTGAGACATGCTGATTTTGCGAATGCTAGAGGTCTTCGAAGAGGGATGGGGCTCATTCTCAGAGGTGCTGTTCGCAGCTTCATCGAGTCTATCTTTTCTGGGGATAGGGTTGAGGATCGAATAGGTGTCGAGGTCAGGCTGATATTCGTTGGCGTATGCGGCTTCCTGGTACTCGCGTAGGGTGATGGTTGGGCCCATGATCCATCGGTCGAGGATGCCGAGGACGACCAAAGCCACAAGGGCTATGAGGGCGATTTCGCCCCTTGAACGACGAGAGACTCGAATCATCATGTGTTTTGTGTGAGAGACTAGGTCTCGAGATAGGCGGTAATGACTGTGTAGAGGGTCTGGCGATTGGATTGTGAGATGGTGCAAGTGCGAGGACAGCCTATCCTCCGGTCATTTTTGTAGGCGAGGGCAACTGGTGCGCAAGTAATTGGTACATTAGACAGATATATGTCTTAGCTTCTGCAGTCTGTTGAAGGCTCGTTTGTGCGCTGGATATCGTGGCCGTAGGGAGAACGTGGCAGTAGACGATCAGATATATCTCTCGCCTCGTGTACCAAACGCCCAGCACCATAGCTCACTCTCGCAGAAAAAAGAGCATACTCGATGCCACGCTATACGTGCGTATTATCGCATCTAGCACAAGGAGAGTGCCAGCGGATATGTGGGCTCGAGCCACCGCTTTGTCTGGTGCTCGCGTGCATCCTAGTCCTGTCGAATCTACTATCGACCAAACCATCGTAATTGCTAATTGATATCGATATATACCTCGAGACCCTACTAAGTTGATTTATGTTAGCTAAACTAAGCAATTGGTATAGATAAAATGTAATAACCCACAGCCATCCAACTGTATCATCTATTCCATGCACCTGTAGCTATAAGAATAACTGGTAAGCAGTACCGCAAGTCGTATACTTATAAGAAAAAGACAATGCATAATAATAATCCCAGACAAATCTTTACTAGACTCGAGTACTCTCAGCCTGCCCACCACATCATCGATTCTTTGGTTACCCGTCCGCCGCTGTCTTTCTTATCCAATTCTCCTAACTCAACCCCGCCGCCAGCCGCCCAGGAATTTCCCCCATTAATGCTATCTGCAAAGCGGTAGACAATTCTCTAACGCACGTGAGCGACCTTCGGCAACCAAAGTACAATATCGCTGACTTACAAAGCGGAGATGAGGTGGTATGAAGGGGATTAACTTTGAACAATAGGGCTCCTAAAAGCGTTTTCGGCCTGGACACGGACTAAGAGACTAGTTAAAACTGATCTCGTTGTCAAAGCATTACACCACTCAAAGCTTCAAGAAAGCAGAAACTAAGTAAATAAGAAGGTTCTACGAATTGCTCGGTTGGTACTTAAACCGAAGTACGATTTTATCTAGAGGCAAGCCCCACAGGAAAATGGAAGAAGAAAGCTAAGTAAGTAGATATACGACTGGGTATTAAGATATTGGAAACGGCCTCTTATTTTATACATTGGATAAATCATAAAGGATATACAGCTAACCCTAGAGTTATTACTCCCAGCTAATGTGTCTGTTCTGTAAGCGTCACAATTTCCAGCTACATAAAATTTCTCCAGAGGATGTCTGGCGATGGCTAGCAAGCGCTCCTTCATAACATACATATAGCCTGGTCTCGGGGCAGACCATGTAGTCAATACATTAGGTACCACAATTTGAATGTATAAAATGATATACTGTCAGAAGAGTATAACTTAGTGTTTATCTTCAATTTTGTAGTAACAATCCCATCCGCCGTTAACAAGAAAACATCCGCTATTCTCAGCACAGCACCACTCCACGTTGTTACAACCCCCTAAAGTAGTCGAGTATCTATATTAGATCGTATATATGGGCGGCAAGGGAGAAAAGGTATTTCATACCACTTTCAGCGGGAGGACAATCGGGAGAAAAAATAGGTCCGTCGTACCACGTCCGCTTCGTCAGGCCCTGGGGCTCTAGAGAAGGCCTTTGTTTAGTATATAACTACTACTTAAGTTTAATTATATAGACTTGGAGTGAGATTATATACTCTCTGTAGGCGCTGAGATAACCGTCGTGGCAAAAAGAGCCGCAGATAGGATAGATTGAAACTTCATGTTTGAAAAAATTGTAGATCTTATGCCTGGGAGAGAGGTGTATTTTCGTTTGGGATTGAGACTTTGGATGATCGGTCAAATAATAGAGGGGATTGAGACCCCTATTTATACGCAAACTTTTTATCCTAGAGGGAGAGAAACGATACTGAGCTCTGAGCACCGGACCTATTGCGATTGCGACTGCTGAGGCCGACTGCGGAGCTCAGCTTGAGCTAGATCAGCGTCGGGGTTAGTTTTCTCATGAATTATATAGGATTAGACCTGTAAAGATTTCACGTATCGGAAGCGCAAAAGTATATAGCCAATCGGCTTCGTGGTCTCATAGATATTTGAAGAACAACGTTCCCAAGGCTACATGTAATAGCAAGAAGTCCGGGTGAGCTCTTTTTTGGTGAAAAGTCTGTGCCCTCATACAACCTTGTTCCTTAGATTTTTTTTGTACCTCTGTTAAAGGAAGTGTATGGTGAAGCTATTCCAGCTCGGTGGCGCTGAATCCCTGGAAACCACTCCATTTTGCGAGTGTATTCAGTAGGTCTCGCTCCGAAATGAGGTTTACATGGACTTCTTGCTATTACATGTAGCACCCGAGCTCACAAGCATATAACGGAACTTGCTATTACATGTTAGAACAGAGCTCACAAGACATATAACAAAAACCGTTTAGATCCACGTCTGTGGGTTACGAGTGAAAGAAAAAATTACCGACGGATGGGTTCTATTCCTATTCCCCGCAGATTTCAAGTCCACTCTTAGCAGGCGTTCCTAATGTGGACGCAGAGTGGTCGCTGGACGCCGCCCAGGCTCCTGCTAAGCTTGGAGAGTCAGCGTTCCCGAGACTACGTTCCTAAAACCATCCATATTCTAACCAAAACCAAGCTAGCTATAGCCCATGTGAGTCTGTATAGCCGATCATTACACAGAAAAAAATCCTTTAGCGTATTATAGCGGCAGCTGCGGCTGGTTGTATCCAATGAAATAGAAGATGTATGGACGTATAAATTTATGTATTATTATGCGTTGATTGAAGTAAAGGTGATGCTAGGAAAATAAAAACAGAGAAGGAAAAAAGAAAAGCCGAAAAGGGAGAAAAAGGGAGAGGAGGAGAGAGGAAGTAGAGTGAGGAGTCTGAGGAGGGGTAGTATGTAATATAGCAGAGTAGAACGGGAACGGGAACTTAGGTTGTACGAGCGAGCTCGCGCGAGTCACAAACAAACGTTCGCTTAAAGTTTGGCACCCAACAGGCGAGCCGCAAAATTTGCCTGTCAGGGCCATGGCTCAGTGGTAACATTCCTGATCGACTTGTGTGTTCAGCATTTGCTTCTCGGGATGCGGGGACTAACCGGAAGTGCTCGCGTGCATCGAGTCGAATTTACGATTGACCAAGCCATCATAATCGATATTCGAAATTTCTGGATTCTCCTTAATTCATATTAGTATAAGAGGCTAAGGATCAGGACATATAGACTGCATACCATTTATCATGCTACAAAAGCTAACTAGGCCCAAGGCGGTTGAATTTGCGACGCTTCGTGATTCCATGCACGGTGTTGCATGTTGTAGTTGTGAAGGGTGCGTTTCGCCTCAGCACTAGTACTAGTGTCGAGACTGTCGCCTCAGCTGATCAGCATCACAAACAATCAAGCCAGCCGAAGTTTGTCGGGCTAGCTAAGCTATAGCCAAGTACAATAAACGTTGCAAACCTCCTCGAGAATTATACTCTAACATACTAACAACAATATTACCCAGCCTTATATCGCAGCTTGGGTTTGGAATCCTGCTGCTGATTTTTTCTATTCAGTCAATGTTGCTTGAGGGGAAGTTAAAGGTGATTTGGGTTGCGATAGTGATTTTATAGATGATGTTATATGATCTTGAAGGGAGGTTGAGGCGAAGGCGTCACCGACACGGCACGACCATCTTATCTATAGAGGGAACAGGATAGGGTAATATATGGTCCTGACAAGAACGCCCAAATGTGATAGATACTAATATTGATAGAGTTAGAACTTACGACCGTCATCTTCCTGAGTCACGAAAAAAAAAAACATGGAAATGCATCGGATTGATTAATTTCACTATAATTTCGACCGCCATCCTGCCTTTGCCGCTCCTTTCCCACCGCTTTATCCTTCCCTTATCCGATAATTGCCCGATACAATAGATGTTGCGCCGTTATGACCTGACAATTCGCCAAGCCACTCTAACCTATACCAGTCTGGTCGATTCCTGCGGTGATCCTGGCCAGGTGTTATTTAGGTAGGTGGAAGGAGTCGATGAGGTTAATCCAAGGCTACGGCTGAACAACCTCATCGTAACGTGAATGAGCACTAAATTGATAATCGCAACGACGGCGACGATGCTGAACACGATGACCTTCCGCTTCAAGCTCCAAGGGACGACACCGTAGGAGTCGAAGAGGAAGATTGTAAACATGGAGAGGTATGCGAAGCCGACAGTGACAACGAGCATGGTGACGGCGAGGAGGAGTTGGAGGAGGCGCCAGACCATATTGGGTGGGGGCGGTGGTGGTGGATTGCTATTGGGCCCGGGGCGAGTTAACGGGAGCCTGTTTTCTTCGTCGTCGTGTCGAAAAGAATGTGTGGTTGCGGATTCCATGGCTCAAATTCTCTCTCTTGTGTGTGCGCGTGTGAGTATAAATACTTGCTTAGTATTTTTTTACTGAGAGGTCCTCCATCTCATAGCAATATAATTTTTCTATCAATTTGAGAGTTAGATAAAGAGCACTGGAGTACAATATTCGGAACCTCGTAGAGGAAAGATGGACCACAAGTGTAGGCAATTTATAGCACTTTCTGTGCTTTTTTGTTCTCTGACCTTTCAGGCTCACTATGTAGGTACATGTACCTGTACATGATTTCAACAACCATCAACTCTTGACATATGAGAATGTCAGCGTGCACGTGTTTATAAGGCCATCTAAATGATGGACTTGGTTGAAAGTGACGATGTTTATATATAGCATCAAAATCCCATGCACCTTTGTACGAATACGTAACTATATGGCCATGCATAAGGCCAACCAACGTTAGGAGAAGACGTCCTGGGAGAGAACCGTTGAAAGGTTAATGTTCAACTGCTTAAAACGGAACAAATCAACACCCGTCAGATAGAGAGAATGAACAGAACACGTTTGCACGCACGTAATGGCATACGTGCAAGCTTGCGTATAGTACTTGTTGAAGTTTATAACACCTGAATTGAGAGAGCCGCTGTTGATCCCATGACCATTCGAGGTGCCAAATGGTCAACTCGATTCCTACTTCGCCATGCGCCTGAGAATGCACTAGTGTTGTATATTACAGTATATATGGCCCATACAGACTCAAATTTGGAGTGCTTGACAGCATAGTCAAAGTTATAATAGTAGCGTTGTATGTAGAATATCGGAGAAGGATATTGTATAATCTAACCTACAGGATTGAATACTGGACTATGGACGGTTCTCCCCTCCATCTCTGGGCTACAAGTACAAGTAGCTGGGAGAAAGTGATTGGGACGGTTAAGGTGGAAGAGACGGCTGAGATGGACATCCGGGCTGCACTCGGCCCTTGAGCATTTTGTGGAACATGACGTTTGCTAGCATCGCCGGCACGGGGCTTATTCGAAGGTATATACGTCCGCGTATACGTAAATGTATATATACTTATGATTTCCTGGCCAGTAGGCTCCGCCTCAGCCGCACAGGACTTCAAGATCCTAAAATTAGTCATCAGGACGACTTCGCAAGCGGGGTAATTTGGCGTGTCGTTATATACCTAGCAAGTATATAACGTTATTGTACAGATAAAAATCCCCATATATAGCATCCGATATGCCAGAAGGAGCATCTTGCCGTGTGGCCGATGTGCGTGAACCATTCTTTATGAAGTGGTGGCGGGCACCCAAAATACAACCTATTGATTTGTTGATTTAGAATAACGTTATGCAACTGGAAGCTGAAAAAGAGCCAACTTGAGAACGGTCGTACACAAATAAGTACTTTCTCAATCAAGATCATAGAGGCCCTGATATCCCCATATCGTGTTTCGGACAGACTTCATCCACGCTAGCAATCATGAACTCTCCCGGCTCGTCGACTCAGGCCTCTGCAGCTGCAGGTTCTCAGCACCAGCAGGGGACCAGACAACTGCCGGTCACTTTCGATCCGCGGGCTCCAGGCAAATTGCGATATACAATCTGTCTTACCCTCGAGCGCTGTGCCGAAATTGGCTTTCTTGAGGGTGTTCGGACCCTGCTCGAGCTAGGCGAGCAGGTCGACGGATCCAGCTGTAGTGGAGATATGGTCACCAAGATCAAGATTTTCGACAACATCAACAGCAATTTGAAAGACAATGAAACCGCTTTGATGAAGGCCATACGGGGTGGGCATGTCTCCATCGCGGAGCTGCTTTTGGAGAAGGGCGCAGATGTCCGCTATTCCAGCGGTCCACTGGGCACGAATCCCTTGCTACTCGCTGTCCAGCAACGAAACGAGGCCCTCGCGACGCTTTTATTGAGATACGGCGCCCCGGTGAATCCAGAGGGAGATATGAGCAAGTACTACGGACAAAATCCGTTGCACATCGCGGCCACGAACGGAGACGTCGGTATCGTCCGCCAACTCCTCAAAGCTGGGGCGGACATCAACGCACAAGGTGGCGATTCCACGGTGGATGCGGCTCCACAGGGCGGAACGGCGCTACATTTTGCCGCCTTCCACGGACGCTCAGACGTCGTGGAGGGGCTCCTCGAAGAGGGTGCTGATGTTGACGCGGAGAGACGCTGGCATCCGGCTACTCCTCTCGACGAGGCAGCCGGTAACAACCACATCGACGTAGCCCGGATTCTTTTGCAGCACGGCGCGAAGCCTGATGGAATCCCTGGCTCCGGATATGTTCCCCTTGTCAATGCTGCTAGCAGAGGCTACCTTGACATGGCCGCGCTGCTCCTTGAGAAACAAGCCTATATTGAAGCGCCTGATACCGATGGCGATCCGCCTCTTCATTCAGCCGCGTACAACGGTTATCTGGAGATGGTGAATCTTCTGTTGGATCATGGCGCGGACCCAAGGTCAAGGGGAGGATCAGGGAAGACTGCGCGTTGGTTCGCGGTAGAGCGGCGGCATGAAGCTGTAGCCCAGCTTCTTAAGAGCCGGGGTGCCAATGACGATGACCCTGTTGATATGGTTGATGATACCCCAAAGGGAATCCGAGAGTTAGGAGTTGAAAAAATACTTTCGGATGTTGAAAAGGCACAAGAGTTTCTTCTCGATGAGCCTGCGATAGCCTCATGGGCGGCGCAGAAGCTTCGATTTGTCACCCGAGATGCCAACGATCCACATCGTTATAAGATTATTGAGGAGGATCCCGATCGAACACAACCATTCGTCGCCGTCTCGTACCACCGGCAATCCATTGCTAGTGCTGGCGGCGGACCAGGTTCACAGCCTCAGGTGCACGGTACCCGGTTTGCTGAGGGTGCTTCTGAAGCAATCCGGCACGCCAGAGTTGGGCCGGATGTCATCAGCCGCAGTCTTTCATTCGCTGAATCTCTAGGCATCGACCGGGTCTGGATTGACAAAGAGTGTATTGACCAGGACAACCCGGACGAAGTACAGGTAGCTGTGCATGCGATCCACCTGATTTTCCGGCGGGCTGCGGCAACGGTTGCGCTTCTCGGGAAGCACATCCACGCCCCGGACGAAATACCAGCCTTGAATGACCTGCTCTCGGAGAAGCCAAACACACAAACTGTCAGAGACAGAATACTCGGTGACGGATGGTTCACCGGAGCTTGGTGTGCACAAGAAGATGCGAGCTCAGACCCGTCCAAGCTGTACTACCTGGTCGGCTGGAAAGACGACGTCGACATCAGTGGTGATCTCTGGACAGCGGCGGCTCAGACACCAATCGATACCGGACGATTTGGCTTGAGACAAGCGCAGACTGTATTCAGAGAATGGGTCATTCCTCGTCACTTTGTCTGGAGCATGTCCGCACACGGTATGAAAAATTCCCATATCATGGTCAACCAGGCCATCAGCATGGTGCCTTCTTCACAAGGCTCCTTCTCGCTCCTCGACGAAAATCTTGAAGAATCAGAGTGGTGGCGGCGAAACCCTTCGATCAGGTAACGTCCCTGATAGACTTGTGTTTAGCATATGCGAGGACTGACCGGAAACCCTCCAGTGCCGCCGGAGAAGCTGACGGCCAGGAATCTAAGCCAAGAGAGTTGAAGATGTTTATGACTTCGGCTTATCAGATTCTCATCGGCAAAAGAAATCTGCTCGTCTCCGATCGTCTCGCGATTCTGGGCAACATTGGACATTACCCAATTCGCATCAACCACAGGAGAGTGTCGGAGAAGCGGCTTGGATACGCCGCATGCGTTATAGCGACGGCCCTTCAGAACGGAGACCTGAGCCTCTTGTTCTCCCTTCACCGAAGGGAGGCTAAGTCTCTTGGCGCTGGACAACGGGACACCATTCACATTTCATGGTTTCCTGATACAAAGTTGTCTTTGGACACGGTTCTTGGATATGGCTCGGGCGTAGAAATGTCGTATTTGAACAGAACGAAATGCTACAACGGAGACACTGTTTATGTCATTGGTGGTAAGGGGCTGATCCGTGGACTGGTATGGGATCTTATACCCTACGATGGTTTGGTGGAATTTAGCGATATCGCAACAGAATTTCTGGACCAAACGATGACGACACCATCAGAGGCCGAGCGGGCGAGGCCAGACGAAGTCCTTCTGCAGATAGTGCTTCACCAGCTACTCTCAACCGGCCAAAAGAGTCTAGCTGAAATAGTGGTGACGTGCGCGTTACGGAGGCGTTTTAATAACCCTGCGGAGATATACGACGTTCTCTCGCGACTCGAAGCTTGGGTTGAAAACCAAGATGACGACAAGTGGCCGTCCGCATTGTTCAATGAAGAATGGCGTAAGACGGTCTGGCTCCAAGGCCGCGATACGCAACCTGAGACGGTAGGCGACGCGATCAAGCGCGCCACCCCTTTCCTTCGCGGCTTGTATCAGAAGATTCAAAACCGTCAGCCATTGTGCGTTGGGAAGTGTCAGGTGCAGACTCCGACAGGAGAATCACGAGAGCTCATTGGGATATTCGACGTCAATCCAGCAGAGCATCGGCAAGTCTTGACGCCTTTGAGCAATTTGGAGTACGAGTTCGGGCAGCATTTCACCGCCACGCAAGATGGGAGGACGGACTATTGGTGTGTGGAGGAGCTGGCGCATACGCATCCGACTCCAGACGAAGTGAGCAAGGCAGTGGGTTTCCTCAAGGGCGTCCATGGTCTGGATTCGAAGGTCTATCGAATGCTGCCGATAAGCTTGGGCGCGGCGTTTTGGTCGCCCCGACTTTCGAGGAAGGGCTTACTCGAATTGAATGAGGCGGTTGGCTGGAGAACAATTCCTCTCGGACGAAGTGAGTTGACCCGAGCCATCTTGAGATGCGACGACGTTGTATTAATTGGTGATGTAGGTGCGCTTTATCGGTGGATTTGGTAACGTAGAGTGAATGCTTGCATCCTGACGAATTTTTGGTTGACCGGTAGGTTTTGTTTTCCCAGCTCTCTTCACGAGTCTGTAATTCGTCGATTTCACGTGCACGTAACTATTCGACGAGCTCTGGACGCTCCAGTAATAAGACTTTATCTTTCCGACACATCGTGATCCGTGTAATTACCTATTATACGTGCTCTAGTCGCTATCTATAATAATATTTGGACCTTACTTGAGTATCTACTATTTCGACTTGAATCGTTGAAATAGCAGGACCCTTGTTCATTTTCACCACTCTAACTTGCTAATTCAACCCAGATCTTGGGCTGAATATAGAATATGCTTCATTTCAAAGTCTCTAATTCTTAATTTATTCGTCGAGTATTTTTATAATTTAGGAAATATTATACAAATTGCAAAGCATTCGTCGCTTAGAAAAAACCTGGTAATAAGACTGCTCGATATGGTTTGCTTTACAAGCTGCAAGCCTATTGCTGTGAGACCGTCACTTTAGAGACATGCATCTTTGGCGGTTATGCATGCTTATCTGCTTACGCCCCTGTCCGGTTTCCAGACGCTAGCTCGAACTGGAATAATTTTTGCTCGTCCGCCGCGGGCCGTGCGCTTAGTCATTTGCCGTCGACTCAAACGACGAGAACTCTCGCACGCCACTGAATGCCACATCCTCGAGGGGCCCTTCCGGCGACATGACTCAGCTTATGCCTTCGCACCGCTCTTATAACAGGCCTCCCCAGGCCTCACTCGCTCCTCCACCACCACCGCTGCCACCGTAGCCCATCTATACGCATTCACACCGTTTCGCCGTTTAATTCA
Source organism: Drechslerella dactyloides (assembly GCA_020064725.1). NCBI lineage: Eukaryota > Fungi > Ascomycota > Orbiliomycetes > Orbiliales > Orbiliaceae > Drechslerella > Drechslerella dactyloides. The sequence goes on from JAGTWJ010000017.1 coordinate 3,405,351, forward strand.
GTCATGCCGAACAAGCTCAAGGGCAAACAGAAGGCCGTTGTTCCCTCGGTGCCCACGCCGCCTCGCAGCCCCACCGACGACGACCTCCCCACCGCCCTGTCCGCCCTCGCGCTGGAAGCCTCCCAGGATGTCTCCGACGACGACGAGAGGGTCCTTGAAATTGGAACTATCGCCGTTATATACCCTGAATTCGCACCCGTCGGACGTCTCGGCGGGTCCATCGAGCTGGAAGTCTCGCCGACGGCACCGATACCCGTCTACTTCACCCTGCTCGACGGTGGCGAGGATGTCGCGAAGGAGGAAACCGCAGAGCTGTCGCATCTGCCGCCGTTATCATTCGAGTTCCAGCTGCCGGCCGGCTATCCGTACGACGTTGCACCGAGAATACGGCTGTCGAGCAGCTGGCTCGACAATGCTGTGTTACGGCAATTGAAGGCCGAGCTGGTGGAGACGTGGGCCGGGCTGCGGGACCAGGCTATCTTCGCGTGTATCGACATCCTGCAGAGTGCGGCGGATAGGCTGTTTGATATGCCGCTGCCGCTGGATGTGAGGGTGAATCAGAAAGAGAAGATAAAGACCCTCGAGTTCGACCGTGCGACAAAGGTGAAGAAGTTCAACGAGGGGACCTTCGACTGTACGCTCCACTCCATACTCGCGTAATACCGGAAGGTTGATATTTCTTGGGATGAGTCACTGACATTTATCGCAGGCGGCGTCTGCCTGGAACCGCGCAAGGGTGTCGTCTGCCACCGAATCAACCAATGCGGCCACGTCTTCTGCAAGCCCTGCCTGAAAGAATACTACACGGCCATGATCAAGGAAGGCGACGTCAGCAGCGTCCAGTGCCTCAACTACTCCTGCGGGAAGGACATGCCTCCCGAAGAAGTAACCGACCAGGACGGAAACGTCCACAAAATCCCCCGGAAGCCCGGTGCCATCGCACCCGCGGAGCTGCAGGTACTCCTCGAGGCGGAAATGGTCGAACGATACCTCAAACTGAAGCGGAAACGTGCATTCGAGTCCATGAAGAACGTCGTCTACTGCCCCCGGAGCTTCTGCAAGGGTCCCGCGCTGCGAGACAGCGGCGAAGACCGGCTGGCGATCTGCCAGGACTGCTCGCTTGCGTTCTGCGCCGTCTGCGGGAAGACGTGGCACGGGTACACGATGGCCTGCAGGACGGATATAACGCCCAAGACTGCCGCGGAGGAAAAGGAGGCGAAGCTCACGGAGGAGTTCCTGGAGTCGAACTGCACGCCGTGTCCGACGTGCCTTATCCCGATCTCTAAGTCCGGCGGGTGCAATCATATGGTACGTTACAACGTAGAGGCTTCGTATACAATCACAGAGCGACGGCTAATTGTTTCGGCAGTACTGCTCGAGATGCGGGACGCACTTCTGCCTGCTTTGCGGCGCGTTCTTGTTTCCGGATAACCCGTACCAGCACTACAATGTGCAGTCGAGTTGGTGCTATAATAGGCTATGGGAAGGCGTGGACGAGCACGGGGAGATTGTGGCCCCGGCACCGGCGCCTCCTCCTCCCGAGGAACCTCCGCAACCGATGATGATTCAGATCGTCGTGCCCGGCCAGGCGCCTCGGGAAGTCAACCTGCCTCCCGTACCGGAACCGCAGCCTGCGGTACCAACCGTTGAAGCGGCAGATGACCACGCTGAGGCTGCCGAAAACCCCAATGGAGAAGGCAGCAGCGGGTCTGACGGTAGCGAAGAAGAAGAAGAAGCAGTGGAAGAAGACACGCCGCCACTAGAACCGCTAAACGACGACGACGAAGCTGAGTTCTGGGTCATCTACTCCCGCAACGAATGCTTCTCGGAGGGCTACAACATGCTAGAGCAAGGCCTGACCATCAAGGAAATCGCCGACTTCCTCAGCGACTGGGCCGCATCGATCAACCAGCACCGCAAGAACAACATGGGTCTGGGCACATACTGGCGACGGCTGATCGAATGGCGGCGCAAAGTGCGGGATCCGCGGCTGAAGAACATGCAAATCGACCTCGGCGACTACAATTTCACGGAGGCGGCCAAGGCGGCCGCGCTGCAGACGGGCAAGACGGAGGAAGCGGAGCTGCAGCGACGGTGGTGGGAGATGTGGCATGGCGGGATGCGGCAGCTTGCCGCGCATATGGAGTGGGATGAAGATGAGGTTGCGAAAGAGTGGGAGGACATTCTGACGCCGGTGAGATGACGCGGCTGGGTGTATAGATGTATATATACACGTACATACATACGTTACAGTACTGTACATGCTTTGGAATTGGACGTTGGTACGAGGGGGCAGTTTGTCGTGTTTGCATGGCATGGCGCGGGTTCAGCGAGCGGGCGTCGTCTATAGACAGCGGTCAAATTTCACACAACGTTCATTTCAACCTTCTTCCGTCCTTGAGGCCTTAAGAAATATTTAGGCGTGTATCTCGAAGGTACTCTACGATGTGATTGAGTGAAGCTTATCGAGTCGTATTTGAATGTTGCGCGTTGAGTGCGGCGATTGCCGCATGCTTGCTTTTTCCGGCCGCTCGCCAACTTCAAAATTTTGAATTAGACGACGCACCCCACAAAACATCCCACCTTCACCGCTATCTCAACCCCACCGTCATCCGCGCCAACCACACGGCCGACGAGCACACGCATTCCACACTCTCACGGAAGACCCGTCGATTACACCGTTCGGTTCCGACGTCATCCGCGCGCAATGGACCCGAATCAGAACCCGCGGCAGGCGTGGCAGCAGCTTCTCCGCGTCGTGCAGCAGCGAGCACAGCAGAATGGCGGCAAGTTCCCCGGCGGCGGGATGCCCGGCGGTTCTCCGCGCGGCTTGATTGGCGGTGGCGCGGGCCTGGCGCTGCTGGGCGGGCTGTACATCGCCTTCAATACGGCTCTGTTCAACGGTTCGTCCACCCTCTCTCCTTCGAACTGGTTATTCGTAATGTTACTCACGGTGTGATATTGCGATAGTTGACGGTGGTCACCGCGCGATCAAGTATACCCGTCTGGGCGGCGTCAAGCCGGACATCTACAGCGAAGGTATACCCACCATCCATACCGTCGGGTTATTCGACTCACACAAAACCGAAGAATTGGACTGACGGAATGCGACAGGAACCCATCTGATGCTCCCCTGGTTCGAAACACCAATAACCTACGACGTCCGCGCGAAGCCCCGCAACGTCGCCTCCCTAACGGGCACAAAGGACCTGCAAATGGTCAACATCACCTGCCGTGTGCTCTCGCGGCCGCGCGTCGAGGCCCTCCCGCTCATCTACCGCACGCTCGGCGTCGACTACGACGAGCGCGTGCTTCCCTCGATCGTGAACGAAGTCCTCAAATCTGTCGTCGCACAGTTCAACGCCTCCCAGCTCATCACGCAACGTGAGGCCGTCAGTCGGCTCGTGCGCGAGAATCTGGTAAAGCGCGCGGCGAGGTTCAACATTCTGCTCGACGATGTCAGTTTGACGCATTTGGCCTTCTCGCCCGAGTTTACGGCCGCGGTTGAGGCGAAGCAGGTTGCGCAGCAGGAGGCGCAGAGGGCGGCGTTCGTCGTCGATCGCGCGCGGCAGGAGAAGCAGGCCATGGTTGTCAAGTACGTTCTCCCAACATACCCCTTTCTCCAGATGCCGTGGAGACTTCAACCGGATGGATGGGTGGGTGGATGGGATGCTAATGGATGTAATGTACAGAGCCCAGGGTGAGGCGCGCGCAGCCGAACTCATCGGTGAATCGATCAAGAAGAGCAAGAGCTACGTCGAGCTCCGGAAGATTGAGAACGCAAAGACGATCGCACAGCTGCTGGCCGAGAGCGGCGGCCGCAACAAGCTCTACCTGGACGCCGAGGGTCTGGGACTGAACGTCTTCGAGGTGAACAAGGACAGGGGTGATAAAGATAAGAAATAGATTCTCCCCCGCTAGCTACGTATGCACGTGTGGAATTTCGAGATGTGGGCGGACGGACGGACGAAAGACTCCTCTCTGCGGTGGTGAAGGCGCCTCTTAATTATCGCGTATCGGTCCATCTCCGCGACTGATTTGTCCGCGGGGCATGTCATATGAGCCCCTGAAAGATGAGGGAGAACTTGAGAGGCTTTGTACATATATATTATTGTTTCCTCGGGCTTCTGCGCGGATGTGGTTCGGCCAGCTCGCGATTACAGTGGGCTGTGTACATACTGCGTTTTTGTATCTATACTACGTTAAAGTCCACTCACGACTTCGATCGAAAGTACGCTGATTGCTTCTAATACACTGTGGGATTTCGTAGAGGTCGTGGAGCGAATTGTAAGAGAGAGAAGGAATAAGAGTGCTAGTGATATTTATTCAGGCAAACGAACTGTAGTAGCAGCGAGAGGTATAGGAAACTAGACGATCGATCGATCGAACCAGGAGAGAAATATATATAAACGTGAGAAACAGAAAACAGAAAACTTGAAACTGGCGAATAACCAAATGCATGAATACGTGTGAATATAATAGGTCGAAAGCCGACGACTACCAGAGACCGCGGATATACTTGGCGGTATTCTGGAGAATGAGGTAAAGCTGCTCACGCGGCCCGTTACCGGCCCCTTCGATCATGAGCCCATCCGGCCCTTCCTCGCCTGCAGCAGTCTCCGGCGCCTCACCACCCTTACTGCTCCACTCGCAAGTCAAGAAGCAAGCGTAGAGAGCTGCAATGACAACAATACCGATGGCAGCACGCTTCTTGTTCAAGAGCACGAGGAGACTAATCACGAGTGGCAAGTAAACGACGAGGAGAAGGTCGACCAAACCGACTGGAGAAATACGCTGCGAGCCGCGGAACTGCGTCTGCGAGCCCACGAGGTACTTGATATACTGCTCGCTCTCGGCGAAGGCGTCGGAGATGGTGTCGTTAAGGCGGGCGGCAAAGTTTTCGATGGACGCGAGATGGCGCATCTGGGAGCCTTGTTGAGTGCGGAGGGAGTTAGAGATGCGGTCGTGAGCTGCGGAGAGGCGATCGAATTTGCCCGTGATCTCGTCCATTTGCTGTGATTTTATCATGAGTGAGAGCTAGATATGGGCGAAGGGTTTGGGATTACGTACTTCCTTTCCTTGGAAGATCGAGTCGAGGAGATTGTTGAGAGCCGAGTTCGAGTCGCTCTGGATGGGGATGGTTAGCATCCGACTTGGTACTAGGGTATGTGCGGATGTGAACATACGCTGTATTTGTTGATATTCTTCATGGATTCCTTGATGGCGTCGAAGGCTTCCTGAGTGCTCAGGTTGATGGCAGCTTGCATCTGCAGGTTACATATACCAGGTTAGCGACTTGAAGATCTGGCTCATACATAGCAAATTGGGGCGGTGGGAACTGACATCTCGTTGCTCGAGTCCGGATTCTTCCTCCAGCTTGATGCGATTGCCCGCCTTGGCCTCGATGAGTTCCAGCGCCTTTTGAATATCTTCGAGCACTCGGATGCCGCTCTCCATTGACTTGCGATGATATTCGGCTTTCTCGACAAACAGGGCGTTTGCCTGAGCGAACTGGGCAGCTTGCTCGGCTTCGGCCTCGTTGAACGTGTCAATCATCAAGCGGAGATGCTCGAGACGCTTGTCTATTGACGGAATAGTTTTGCTCATCATGTTCTCCAGGGCTTCGAGTTTGGAGCGGTAGGCGGAAGACATTGTTTCTATGTGCTGGAGGTTAGAGGTGACGAGGTTGACGGAGGTGGCGATGCGCTTTTCGAGCTGGTATTGTAAGACGGTGATGTTGCGATGGAGCTTGAGGACGTTGTCTAGCGGAGGTATTATATATCGCGAGTCAGAACCGTGTGTAAAGGGGAGGACTGTTGAAAAGATTCTGAAGTAAGCATGCGTTAGGGTACGTACCTCGCTCGGCCTCCTCGCGGACGGCCTGGCAGAGAACGCCAACACTCTGGATGCAGTTGCTCCAACTCGTCCACCACTGCGGCCGGCTCTCCAGCTTTCTGATGCATCGCTGGACGTCACCCGCGGTCGTGAGGTCGCTCCTGCACTCTCGCGGATAGTCCACCTTTGCGGAGGAGAGTTCGCAGACAGCAAGCTTGGTAGCGAAGAAGGCCTTCTCTTCTCCGTCCAGCGTGGCGGGGGCGGACGAGCATTTGGAGATTATCGTCTCGGTGAGAGAGCTGTAGAGACAGGAGGGCGGGAGGCTGATGGAGGAGATGAGGGCGAGGGATTCCTCGTGGCCTTTGCGGAATCGGTAGGACGAGAGCAGCTGCTCGACCGGGTGGGCGGACGCTACAGCAATTCACGCGTGAGTATTATATATCGCTTACGTCGAGTGGATTCGAAGCTTTTGAGACTGACCTTCGGTATCGAGTGGGTCTTTAGCAACCGGAGAGACGACGGATGCGAAGAGGGAGCCGGAGAACACGGCGATGCCCACGAGCACCTGAGCGAGCGTGCTGGTGACGGTGCGTCCGGGCATCATCTCGGCTGCTCTATATATATCGTCTGGTAGGACGGTGGTTTACTATATATACGTACGACAGAAGGTACCGGTACGAGCTGCCTCCGGGGCTGTGGTCGATGGCTGGTCGGGATGTTGATGATGGGGGTAGTTCGGGATGTCGAGATGGGGTCGGCCATCGTGGGCATCGCGAGCGGAGTGTTGATGGCAGTCACGACCGCTGGCGGTTGAGTGAAGATACCGCCAGCGGGGGGTATGAGGGCTGTCCGGAGAAGCGTCCAAAGGCTCAGATAATATTGCGGTACTGGGGAGCTATACACCTGTAGGCCAGCAACCATCCCATTTATACATGCATATTAGCAGACTAGGACTAGAAGTATACAGAAGACCTGACAGAGGTTGTAGCGTAGTGTGCTTATACAATATTAATGCGTCTAGGAGTAACATATATATATCATACGGGCTCTGTTAAATTATCACGGGGGCGGGACGAGAGATATCTAGATCTTGAAATCTTGCGAGTGTAATGGGTATTGTCTCCCTCACAGTGTATCGTGAGTACTATATGAATGCGTTGATGCTGTTACATTTCTGCATTCGGGCCAAAGTGGGCTCATTGGCGAGCCACCATGGGGAAATCCCCACTGAACCGCAGGCCGCAGAACACCTCTCAGGCGAATTGGATCTCGAGATCAGAGCATGGTAGAGCTGAAGTTGAGGTTGGTGAAAATGCCAGCCACAGCGGATGTGGCGGCGGGTTGAAATACGCAGCGTGTTGCGGGCACGTGACGGCGTGGCGCGCGGGCGGCGGCTTAACGTTACGCACGCTCGGCGCTCGAGGCAGTCACGATTTAACCTCATCCCTCGACGACGCGCCCTCCACCATCACGACTTTTCCCTCTCCACCTCGCCTCCCCGGATACTATGCCCCTCTGCGCATCGCCACGCTCCCCGCACCCTCTCGAACCAACATAGCCACCGCTCGCGACTGCCAGAAACCCCCCGTCCGCCGAGATGCAGCGAAAGCTTCCCCCGCGCCGACCTGCCGCTGCCACTGCCCGCGGACGCTGTCGGCCAGCGTCTCTCGATGTCTCGGAGGGAATGCCTGCTAATAGATTTAGCGACATCCCCGACGAGTATCGAGAGATGCTGGCCGACAGTGTCCGCGAGGCACGCGGAACCGTCGCCACCTCGAACCCCCAGTCCTCTGCCTCCTCCTCGCAGCAGCAACCATCATCGGCCGCCGAGGCGTCGACGCCGAAGCGCAAGAAGCCGTTGACGAGACGCACCGCAGCGCCGAAGCCTGCTGCTTCGCCTGCCAAGAACAGCGAGGCCCCTCTTCTCCCCACTACAGGGAGGGAGGGAAGCGACGACGACGACAGCAACAACGACCGAGCGCCTCGCACCTCCCAACGGCCCAAGGGCAAGGAGCCGGCCATGCCGCCTGCAACGCCCCAGACAACGGCAACGGCAGCAGGGCCCGAGTCGGACTCGTCGGCGGGGGACTCAGACTCCTCCGTCGACGAGTTCGGCTCGGATGATGAAATCGAGTGGGAGACCGTGGACCTGAGCAACATCAGTAAGCCATTCCCTAGAACACGCATATCACGAATGATGTCGTCTAACATTCGCTGCTACTCTAGAACCCACGGATCGCGGGTCCGATGGGCCGGTGGTGTTCGAGCTCACCGCCGCGCAGGTCGCACCGGGAGCCAGAAAGGCCGCCCGCGCGGGGCCGACGCCCGTCGAGCGCAAGATCCGCCTGGAGGTCCACAAGCTCCACCTCCTCTGCCTGCTCTCCCACGTCCACGCGCGCTCGCGCTTCTGCAGCGACGTGCAGGTCCAAGACGCCGTCCTGCCGCTGCTGAGCCAGCACATCGCCGCCGAGCTCAACGACACCTCCCTCCTGCAGACCACGGTCTTCAAGCAGGGGCTGACGGACGCCGCTGCGGCGTTCCGCCACGCCTTCAAGATCACGCGGCCGGGCACCCGCAAGGCGCTGTGGGGGAACGTCCCGTCGTCGCCGGACGCGCTGTGGGGCGATGCGCCAATGGGACTCGAGGAGTTTCGGCGGGCGGCGAAGCGGCGGTCCGGGTCTCGCGACCTCGCCGTCCAGCTGTTCTGCGCGATGTTGCGGCGGGCGGGGCTGGAGGTGCGGCTGGTGTGCAGTCTGCAGCCGCTGTCCTACCACTTCAAGGCCAAGTACTGCGTGGAGGCGACTCCACGCCGGGACTTGCGCCTTGTCGTGGAGGACAAGGACGACTACCAGACCAGCGACGACGACGACGACGGAGCGGAGGCCGGCAAGTTTGTTGGCAATGTCAACAAGGCGTTCGGTGGGCCGGGGCGTGCCAATTTTCGGGCCGCCCCAGTCGCGCCTGTGAGAACGGGGGGTGCAGCAAGTTCTCTGGCGAAGGCGAAGAAGAGTACGTTCATCCATATACTTACTGCTATCAGCTCTAGAATCACCATGCTAACGATAGTATTATCGCACAGAGCAGGCGAAGGGGGTCAGCATTCACGACCCGGCCCTCCCAATCTACTGGGTCGAGGTGTTCGACGAGCCGCACCAGGCGTGGATCGCCGTCGACCTGTTCACCGGCGTCGTCCGCAACCCACGCACCCTCGAGCCGCCAAAGTCGGACGCCTGGGAGAACGAGATGGCATACGTGGTCGCGTTCGACAGCGACCACAAGGTCCGCGACATCACAGCCAAGTACGTCCGGAGCTTCAACAGCCACACACGCACCCTGCGCGTCGAAGCAACGCTCGACGGCGGCAAATGGTGGCAGAAGGCGCTGCGGCCGTTCTCGCGCCCGAAGCACCGGCTGCTCACGCGCGACCAGATCGAGAATGGGCTGATGGAGGACATGCTCGTCCGCGAGGGCATCCCGAGCAGCCTCGCCGCGATGAAGAACCACCCCGTCTTCGCGATCGAAGAGCAGTTGCGCCAGAACGAGGTCATCGACCCAAAGGTCCCCTGCGGCACCATGCCGGGCAAGAACAAGCGCCCCGTGTCGGTCTTCCGCCGCCAGGACGTGAAGCAGGTCAAGACGGCGACGCAATGGTACATGCTCGGCCGGGAGATCAAGGCTGGCGCGCAGCCGCTGAAGCACAAGAAGGCGCGCGGGTCGCGACGACAGCAGCGGATGGACGAAGACGACGTAACAGCGGAGGAATACGATGAGGAGTCGCAGGATACGGGGATGTACGCGTACAACCAGACGATCCAGTACCAGCCGGAGCCATGCATGGGCCCGCTCGTGCCGCGAAACGCGTACGGCAACATTGATCTGTACGTTCCGTCCATGCTGCCAGAGGGCGGGGTGCACATACCGCACAAGCTTGCGAGGGTCGCCGCAGATTACATGGGCATCGGCAATGACGTTGCGAATGCGGTGACGGGATTCGACTTCCGCGCAGGCGGCAAGTCGACGCCTGTGATCACGGGGGTTGTCGCAGCGGTAGAGCACGAAGACGCGATCTGGGCGATGATCGAGAGCATCGAACAGGAGCAGGAGGACGAGGCTGCGGAACTCCGCCAGCAGGCCGCGCTGGCGATGTGGCGCAAGTTCCTGCTCGTGCTACGGATCAAGGAGCGGGTCGACGAGTACGCGTCGGATAATGAGAAGCACGCCGCCGCAGCAGACGAATCAGATACAGACAGTGCCGCGGGGACGCAGGCGGCGGACGACGACGAGGAGCATACGGATACAAGTCCACAGGCGGCCGGCGGGTTCTTCACGACTGCTGTCGAGGAGCTCGCAGGGCAGACGATGCGCGGGGAAACAAAGCGCAAACGAGAGGTAGAAGAACAGGAGATGCTCAACCACGCGAAGGCCAGACGCGAGCGACTCGCCCAGCTGCAGCAAAAACCGCAGGACACAACATCCGCGTCCGCATCGAAAACACACAAGCCATCTGGTGTCAAGCAGTCGAACACCCGGAACGACAGCGACAGCGATCTCGAGAGCGTCTGGGAAGAATACGACCCGGCAATGTTCGAGAACGCCGAACCGCTAGCTGAAGACGACTTGCACGGCAAAAATTACGACGAAGCATATGCTGAGGCCTACGGCACGAATTTCCACTTCAACGCACCGGACGAACGGCCGCTGATCGTACCGTCGGAACGGAAGAGAAAGTTCACAGACGTGAATACCCTCGATGATGGAACTGTCGCAGCACAGCCGACGAAGAGCGCCTCGTCACCCGCGAGTCGCAAGCGGACGGAGCAGGAGCTCGCAGAGGACTTTGGCGGCGGGTTTTTTGTCGAGAGCGCACCGGCATCGCCCGTCGGTAGTCTGAAGCGCGGGCGAGACGAGGGCGACTCCGAGACGGAGAGCGTGAAGAGACGGAAGCAAGAGCGTGAATCTGCGAACGAGGACATCGAAGTGGAGTTGTTCGGGGAGGCCAGCAGAGGTGAGGAGGACGTTGAAGATTACGATTTTGAATACGAGGAGGCGGGATGGGCGTCTGAGGGGTAGGAGGTGCAGTTATTCTTCAGACAGGTTAGGCGCATCGTTATGGGAGGTGTATGTTGTTCTGTGCGTCTGTTGCGTGGGTGCATTTAGCGGGTGTATTAGGCGTTTATCACGGATGTGTTATATTGGTGGTGGTTTTATATCGGTTTTATAGATGCAGGTGGCGTGCATATGGTGTTTACGGTTCTTTTACTTGTCGATTAGCTTACCTTCTGCATGCATTCAATTCGATGCTGTTCTCATCCCGGAGTCAAATCGGGCAGCTAATTAGTAGTATATATATGCCCCGGTAGCAATATGTGGATGTTGGATTCTTGTTATCGCGGTGGTGTTTGACGGGTTCCCCGGATTTCGCGCAGGCGCAGCAGCGAGACGGGACTAGCGGGCGGCGGACCCCGCAGTTTGGACCATCCGGAAGGAATCACCATGCAGCCGTTTGACGAAGGCACCTGCCCATTGCAATCGAGGCGGCTGGAGCGGCGTCGGTCGATGCTGGGCGCGTGGGCCGTCGTCGACGCTGACGAACGGAAACCGAGATTGGCTTACATATGAGGCGGGCTGATTTCCCGGGCACGGACACTTTATAATATTGGGGGCTGCTATAGTGTACTTACTATACGTAAGCGTCTACCGTCGTCACAGCTAAGCTACACGTGTCGACGACCGTCCATCGTCCATCGAGAATGTATGCTCTACGCACAGACTGCCGTGGTGATATATACACTGCCGAAGATGAGGTCTTTTGAGTTTGAGCGATTGCACTTTCGTCGCGCATGCAGCCGGACTGCTGGCAGGAATGCGGTCATGATCATGTGCCCCCCGCAACGGGCCCGAAGCGGCGGCCTGGCCAGCCGCCGCGGGAACCTCCCTCCCAACTGCCATTATACTGGGGCCTTTAAATAGCTGCCCTACCCCTCTTGCTCGCACCTCTGACTCCCTTCCTCCCTCCATCCACCTCGCATCATCACATCATCATCATATATATCCTTCCGTAGCTCTCCACCCGTCGTGTCACCCCAATCGACACGCACGTTACGTTACTAGCACAGTAATATAATCGCTTCCATATAATCATGTCTGCCGCCGAAACAGCGACAGCCCCCGGCGGCGAGGAGTCGTCCAAGGGCCGCCGACGAGGCTCGTCCAGCGCTACCGGCGCCATGTCCACCTCTGACCTGCGTACGTCTATCAACGCCCTCTATGTTCTCGGTGTTCAAATTCCGCAGCCGTAGCTGGTCATATATACTTGATCGTGAAGTATAAGCTAACTTGACGACAGCCGCGGATTTCACCCTCAAGCTGCCTAAGGACGCCGGCAAGATCGGCTGGTGAGTGCACCCCAGCCCCACCACCGAATGGCATATCGCCATCCATCATGACATCGTATCGTATATGTTGACGTAATGTGCGTAGGAAAATAAACACGTCGTCGTCGACGTGCCAGGACCCAGACATCCTGAAGAAGCCTCTGACCACACCGCTGCTGAAGAAAGTCGACCTGCAATTCTCCACCGGCATGACCGTCACCGCCCGCAACATGAAGGGCGTCACCTTCAAAGATGCTCTCGATGCGTAAGTACCATCTCACCCTCTCGCTCACATCACCCCGTTTGGCCACCACAATCACACCATCCATCCGCCTCTTGTATCCGCACCCCTGCACCGCACCTGCCGATTTCGCCCGTCCAAAACCGCATCTGTACCCGACAAACCCCGCATTTCCTGCAGAACCAATTGCCCTCGTCACACACACACACGCACTAGTCACAGACTCGCACGGCACGGCACTCGCTAACGGTCTCGTTAAATCTTTCCCCCGCATTTTTGCATTTTACAGGATACACAAGCAATTCAAGAAGCGCGCCGACGACGAGCTCGCGGATCCCTACCTCACAGGCTTCTACTACGACGAGGAAGACGACAAGGGCAAGGCCATACTACGCGTCGTCCTCGGCAAAGACGGCCCGCCCGCTGGCAAGAAGAAGAAGGGCGGCGACAACTAGGCTGATGATGCCTGTGCTACCACCACCCATGTGACGTACCGCTGCTGTTCTCGGGTTCGCGCACAACACTCATCGGGTTAAATTTTTTTTTTCCATCCATCACGACGAACACTACTACTCCCACTACCACGGAACGGAACTGCTGGTGCAGTCTTTGTTCCTCTCTCACACACGCACTCCGCTCTTCTAGGATATCGATTCGCGAGCTGCTAGCTACTTGCGAGTGTTCCCTATCCCATACACACTGGACTTGTATACTATTCTCCTTCCTCGCGTCGTATATGTATTATCACGCGGGAAGCAAAATACAATGCGGTCAGCCAGCTGCCCGTCTTCCAGACATTCGTTATCCACGCGTCTATACGTAGAATTCGTAATTAAGGGATAATACTGTGATATTCTCAATCCGCGCCATGTTCGTACATGCATTCGTGTAAGCCCCGCCATATTCACACCAGATAACATGACACAACCGATCGAAACTGCGCACGCGACCCCCGTACGTTACACCATCCATCCCTCCCTCCCGGGACCATCCATCAATCCATCAAACTACATGGCAAGCGAAATCAAAGTAACGTTACTAGATCACCTCCACCGCCCCTGCATGCTGCGCTTCTGCGGTGACGTCGGCGGCGGCGACGCCATAACCTTCGCGAAACTCCGATGCTGCACCGGCGTCGTCTGCTGCGACTGCTGCGGCGCCAACGGCGGACTCTGATGCACCCCGGCCATCGGATGGTACCCGGCATGTTGAAGCTGCTGCTGCTGTCCAAGCGGCACCTGCATCTGCGGCTGCTGCGGGAGCAACGGCGGCGACATCAGCTGCGGTTTGAACAGCGACTGCATCGGCGGCGGCGGCGACTTGGCCCCACTGCCGATGCTGCTGCCGGCTACACTCCCACCTCCATCCGCGGGTGTGATCGGTCGACTCCCCGCGGCACCGGGCCCGTCGAGTCCGTACATCAGATTCCCGGCCTGTGCCTTCGTCTCCGCTGCCGCCGCCGCAGCTGCAAGCGCGGCCTCGTTCTCGCCGGGCGGCTTGAAGTTCGTTAGCTTGCCGTCCAGGTAGACCGCGTTGAGCATCTGCTCGAACACGCCGGCGTCCTCGAACTCCAGGAACTTCTTGTACAGCCGCAGCGCCGTGTTCGCGTCCTCGATCGAGTCGTGGTTGCCCGTTTGTATGTTCTCGCGCAGGAAGTAGTACGCTAGGAACCGCAGCGACAGTTTGCGCTGCCGCGACTTTTTGAAGTATATATCCACCGTGTCGATAACCTGCTCCTTCGGTACGTGTATATCTGTATCCAAAATATAATCAGCAAGCCATTTGCATGTAACGTAGTTGTGAGTATCGTGGAACCTACTTATGATTCGAAAGTCCTTGAGCAGCCCGTGTCCCACAAACACGCACCCCAGATTCAACAGAATCCACAGCTTCTTATACGCAACCTTGAGCGACACGAGCGCATGCTTGCTCAGCGTCGGATCCAGATCGCCGGGCTCGATGCCCGAGAACATTGTCAGATAGTCCACAACGGGCTCCCTCGTGTGAATGTAGTCGTCGATGAACGGCGTCCCCTCGCCCTCGCCGTGGCCGCGAAGCACGGACACCCGCGCCAGACTCAGCCGGCTCGGCCGGATCGTCTCCCGCGTCCCGTCCGCCTTGACTTCAATCTCCTCCTTCTGCAGCGCGACAAACTCCGCGTCTATTGCTACGATGGTCCCCGGCGTTGGGCTCTCGTCCACGGCTAGCGAGCGGCACATCGGGTTCGGCGGCCTATACACATAAACATATTGATCAGCAAACTGAGACGTAATATATCCCGGCTGGATGGGACTCACGCGAACGGCAGATCCTTGAACAGCAGCGAGGTGTCGATGCTGTTCGTCCACGAGTTGTCGATCGTGTTTGTCACTGCCTTCTGCTGGAAGCACAATATCGACGGCAACTTCCACGACGGCGCGAAATTCATCGCCTCGGACTGCGACACCGGTCGCACCAAGAAATCATTGAACAAGTGCCAATTGCTCTCCCGTCGCTCCTCGGTGGTCGACCACGACACTACAACAGTCAGCAATCATCCATCAAAAAATCCGTCCAGCGCACTCACCATCGATCAGTCCCACGAGGTGCGGTGCGCTGTCCGCTTCACCTGTAATCTCCGCCACCAGCCCGACCAGTTCATACACCACCACGTTCGGATTCCGCTCCTTAATTCTATTAAGTTCGGCTCCTTGGTAGCATAGAAACCTCTTATCCTGCACAACAATCCCAATCTCCCGCGGCAGCCAGTTCTTCTCCGCCCAGTACATCTTGGCCTCTTGCGAGACGGCCGCAGCGTTGAACATCAGCACCCGCGGCTGCACCTCCTGCACGACCTTCTTCGTCGTCAGCGAGAGATAGCGTCGGCACTTGTCGCACCAGCCCCGTGTCTGCCCATCGCGTTCTATGCTATGTTTCAGAACGGTGCTGAAGCTACCTAGCGCCTTCGCCTTCTTCGGGTATGCTAGCTCGCGCACAAAGCTGTTGCTCGGTCGCATGGTTTCTGTCCCGCAGTTCGAGCACTTGATGCACGTCATCGAGGAGGTGATCAGTGCGTTCTCCAGGTCGAGCTCGTCGCGGCCGGCGATCGGGCAGGACTTGAAATCGGTCGAGATCTTCTCCATCAGGAAGCGGTTGAGGGATTGGATCATTCCGCTGAGCGACTGGTTGCTGCGTGGCATGCCTTCTTCGAAGAGGCCCATCGCCGATGCCTGCGAGATTGAGCTGAAGGTTTTGAGAAAGTTGGTCGCCTGGCAGTTCTGCCCGTTCGCCTTGTCGAGCATGTCGAAGAGGAAGCCGAGCTCGCAGAGGAGACAGGTCTCCGAGAGACAGTTGCGGGCCGTGTGATGCAGCGCATAGTTGCGGACCAGGGGAGTGAATTTCAGCAATTGCAGCAGAGGGTTTGAGTAAGAGTTAGTGATATGTGTTTCGAGACCCGAATACTTGGTCTTATTGTAGAATCTGCCACCACGTTAGCCAACAGTAGAACCGCAGCCACCAAAGGGAAAACATACTCAAAGTCAAAGTCGTCCACACCAAACTTGCTATACTTGATTTCGACCTTGTGGTACATCGCGGGGACGTCGAACGGCCGCAAACTATCAGCAGCTACCGCACTCCATGGTGCATCGTTCTCGTCCGCCTTGTCGTCCGCATCTCCTTCTCTCGCCTTCTCGCTGCGGAATTTAGGCGCTTGGACTAGCCCTGGCTTCTCCTGCACTTTCGTAGACTCAACCTGATACCGTTTCGTCCGCCTAGGATTCGGCGCGTATCCCACAAAGTCGTGCATCTTCATCTTGGATAGTATGTCGGAATCGATCTTCGGTGCCGACTTGCCAACGTCAAACACCATGTGCGATGGCCACGATGACAGCAGTTGTTCGCGGTAGTAAGGCATACCTACGGCACTCAGCGGCGTCGGTTCGGTCAGCTCGACGTTCAGCGGCGGCGACGGCACCGACGCCCACTCAACGGGATTCGAGAGCTCTGTGAAGCGGATCTTATCCGGCTTGCCCCAGAGCTGCAGGATCGCATCCGCGTCGGCGAGGGCCAGCGCGTCGCCGGATGGCGCGAGTTCAAGTGACGATATGTAACTGCTGACGTTTGCTTGGCGGAGGTTCACGACGTTGGGGTTCGCGATGTCGATGATCTGGAACTGGCCGGTCTGAGATGCTACGATGCCTGTCGTTGACATCTTTGGATGCATTCGGCAGAAAGCCGCGCCAGCCGGGAAAGGTACCGGTGGGAGGGACCGGAACGTTCGCAGGTCATAGATGTTGACGAGAGGGTCGAGAACATACCCGGATTGCCTGTATCGTACTTCATTAGGATGTTTCGTTTAGCTTTTACGGAGGGATACACACCTCGGGGAGTAGCCGCACGTGAGAAGGACATTGTTCTGGGCGTCGATGTCGGAGACTGATGCTCCATGCGCTCTGATCGTTTTGATAATCTTGAAGGAGTTCGGGTCGAGGATGTTTACGCTTCCGGTGGCTGTTCCACAGCAGATGACTCTATCCCGCCGCATAAGCACGATATCGTCCTCCGAAGGTAGCTATAGCACACAAGCAAGGTCAGCGAGAATCCGATCCGCACTATGGATCAGCGGTAATCACCTCGTTGATGACGGTCCCACGATCCAAGTTGATAGTGAGAAGGCTTCTCTGGATCCCACCAGCTATCACCTCAGAGGTGCCTTTCGACGTGTAGCTCATGCATCGCAAATCGAACATTCGCTCGCTCCTATAGTACCCGTCCATCCGGACATGATCTCAGCCTAAACCCTTGGAATCCAACACCGGGCTCCGGGGATACCGAGGAAAGAAAAATACGTGATATGTGCCTTCGCGAGACCCCGCCGGGCGCCGACATGGAGGCTTTTAGGACCTAAGCTGACAATGCCTCTATCACTGAATAGAAAGCTCCTAACGGGACCCTCATCGTGCCCTCTGTAGCTGGTGTATCGCTGAAGTTCGGATCCGTAGAACGACGTGACCCGCCCCTAGACATGCACACACCCGTGTACGTGTTAGAACACCAAGTTCGCAATCTACCGTGCAGGAGACGGGCAACCCACAAAGTCGTTCCCGGTCCATATCAGGTCCTGGTGGACGTCGAAGGCGAGGGCGGTCAGCGGCGTGGCAGGCGTATGTGGCAGGGAGCCCGGTATCGCGACGCGGGACACCTATAGAGCGCTCGGGGTCAGCATCGGAGTATAACCAAGGCGTCCGATTGAAAGGTGGAGAGATGGGGGGTGTAGTACCTCCCGCCAGTCGACATCCATTATCGGCTGCTGTCTCGGGGCAATGCTATGGACGGTGTGCTCGTGGGGTCTGGAGTACGCTGTTGCATGATGGGGTTTGACATCCGGCCGCGGGAAAAGACAGATTGCAGCCGTGCAGCGTGTGGCCTGTTGGCGAAGGCACAGACGTGAAGCTGCGGTATGGCGGGGAGCTTGGACAAGCCGCCGGAGACGGAGGCACAGCAGGCGCCCAAAGAAGCTCAGACGTCAAATGCCGCACAACACTGCAACAACACAGCCGCACGACATCGCGAGATCTCACCGCCTCACAACAGCGGCATTTCTCGACACCTCTCCAGATATATATTCAGCAGGAAGTCCACGTACACTTTTTAAAATGTGCGCACTTCATACAATTGTACAACCTCAGTCTGTTTATTTCTCATATCTTTATCAAAGGAAGTGCACTGCGTTATATGAAGATATTTTAACGTTCAGCGCTGAATATTTTAGAAACCACTCTCGATCTTTATATTACAATTTTTTGTTCGGTAGTTCTCGCTCGAAACTAAGGCGTATACGTACGTGGGCTTCATAATAATACATGTAGTTAATACTTATGCGTACACGCGCGGGAAGCATGCTCATGTGAGTTATATACTTGTCTCCTTCGCGGGGAGAAATATTTATGTATATACGAGGGAACTTGGAGTAACGTTCAACCATGTGTATGGTCATGATGGTCTGAGATATCGATGTCTACCAGTGCTCCTTTACTGACCTTCTCCAGCTGCTCGTCCGTCAACTGCGAATGTGCAGAGTCCAGCGTGACCCTCGGTCCAACGAACCATTTCTTCGCATCGATGAAGTAATATAATAGCGCACCACCCCATACAATAGTGGTGAACACGCAAGCATAATTCATCGTCTTGATGGTAACCTTTGGCCCAGATATGGGCATCAGGCATGTTATGGTGCTGAAAAGTAGGAATGCGCTTGCGATAATGGCGATCGGGATACTGAATATCCCCGTGTGAAAAGGCCCTGGAACGAACTTATCCCGGCCCCAGATTACACGTGCGGTAATCGGTACGAACCATGCCATGTGGTTTCCGGCTACACTCATTGCGAATATAGCCGCTGTCGCCTCTTTAGCTATCAAGGATAGCAGTCCCAGAACTATTGCCACGCCCGCACAGCCCCAGATCGTGCGAATGGGGGTATACCCAAAGTTTTTGGCGACACCGCGGAAAAAAGTCGAAAAAGGAACAGCTCCATCCCGAGAAAATGCCCAAGACTGGCGGCTTGCTGCGATAAGAACGTTGAGTCCCATGAACCATTGCAATACGGCCAATAGTATCATCATAGTCATTGCCCCCCGTTGTCCCAGAGCGTCGTAGTATACCTGGGCAAATGGCTGGCCGAGTGGGGTATTGAGGAGACTGTTAATATCTGTAGTCATACTCGCCGCGACGGATATCATGATGATTAAACCCAGCATCCAACTCAATCCACAAGTGCTCATGACACCCCAAGGCACAGTAGTCGTTGCATTCTTAACTTCCTCAGACAGATGGATGCAAGATTCAAACCCTCCGATAGTCCAAACAGGACACATCCATGCCATGATGAAGTTCCAGGCAGGTGGCCAGTCGGTAAAGTCCGCGGATGTTGTAAATATATACTTTGCGCTGTTCGTATGCTTTTTACCAACCGGAAGAATGACGATCGTGGTAGTGATCAGGATCAGGTTTGCAAACAAGAAAGGGACTTGCAGTTTCGGTACCACTTTCGAAACGAGTGTCAATACGGTGGCGTGTGATAGCACGCCGATAAGGAAAACTAGATAAACGGTGCTGGCTGTCGGAGCGAACCTCGTCCCAGTATCTTGTGCCATATGCGCGATGGATAGGACCATTAAGGCGAGTCCATAATCCATCGAACAGACACCACTGATGACACCCAGCATGTTAGAATAGCCAACAAGAAATGATAGCGGATTCTTCCAAGCGGGTGCACTAAAGTAGTGTGTCCACCAGTAAAACCCGCCGGCCGTAGGCATAGCAGATCCCAGATCCGCTATTGCTACACTGACCAGAAATACAAGTCCAGCAGCGACGAGCCAGCCCCATACCATCCCAACGGGCCCTGCAGGAAGCGCAAATACCAGTGAGGCTGCAATTGACGGCAGCAAGCCTGTAGTTGAGAACGCAATGCTCAATATTCTAAGCTTCGAGAAATTTCGTTTGAGCTCTTGCTGATACCCAAGCTTGGCGAGGTCGATGATGTCCTCTGGTTTGGCGAGCTGCTCGCTAGCTTCTGGCTCGAATGTCATCTCGATCTCATTTAAGAATTGACTGCTCCGGGAGATATGGGGAGGTGGTAAATTGGTCTAGGGCATCAAAAGGTTAGAAAGATAGTCGCATCTGGACCATATACTATATAGGCCCGGAAATTATATTAAAAGACTTACAAGCGCTCGCGCCCGAATTCAAATTCTATGTAGCTGGCTCGGAGGACGGGATTACAGTTATGTGTATTAAGAAGGATGATAGAATTTAAAAGTCCACTCTATAGATCAACATAATTTCATGAGCAGAGACGCTGCCTCTCTGTCCTGTTCGATTAAGCTTAAATCGGGATGCCAACTTGGCGGTACGGCAGAGGATGCCATCCTGGTAGTACAGAGGTCGGAAAACTATGCTTCGAAAGGGTTGGAGTGGACCTAATTCGGTTAGTTCGGATAGATCGATCTATCAGCATCCCGCACGATATCTGCAAACAGGTTAAAGCGAATGCGATTTTTGAGAAGAGGCCGCAACTTTGGTTTACCGAGGGAAACCCAACCAAAACGGTTCATATCGATATGTCGACAGAAATCGATCGTCTGTTGAGATACCGTCCAGGAGCTAGCTTGCTAGCTAACGTCTGTGCTTTACACCTTCTCTTCTGAACCTTGCGAAAGTTCCCGCGTTTCTACGGATCCACCAACCTCTAGCCTATCAGCTGATACCAGCAGCGGGCCACCGATGCCATCGCAGAGGCGATTGCACGGTGCACGGCCTGGGTGCGGGGAAAGGCACCACTGCGAGGTTTGCCAGACCAGGACCGAAAGCGCACCTGAGAAACGCCGTTGGACCCCGCCCAAGACTTCTTGTGTAACTGTCCCTGTCCGTTTCGGCCAGTCTGCCTGGCCAGGCGAGCATCTGCCCAGCCTGGGGAAATCTTGGGAAAGACGACCTGATCCCGAGAAATGGCGTATGCCTGGTGGTCCAACTGCGGGGCTGCTCAGCTAGCTCGTCGACCGACGAGGGGTAGCGTCTATTCCCACGTCGCAGTATAAGAACCTCGCTAGATGTCTTGTCTGTTTGGCAATTTCGTAACTGAACTTTGTGTTCAAGACTGTGATGCAGCTGAGCCTCGATAGCGATATTGGTCATTGCATTGCATTTACACCGAGTGGCGTCGCGATATCGACAACTCAAAACTTACAAATTGAGCACACCACATTCGGATATATACACCGGACATAAAGTACTCCCACGTTAGCGTAGGCATATCATTCTTTCCGCGTTCACGATTCAGCTGTTTCGGTGACTTTAGGTCGGAATATTCAAACTGATGCTAGATTGTATATACAGCTGCATGTCGCCGAGTCAATAGATATCCTAGCTACGTATACTATATACATCGGAACCGTGTTGAGAACATCAACCTCCAGCGACCCATCCAAGATACATTTCGAAAATTCGATCTCAGATACACAGATAGAACTTCACGAACTGGCCTGAAGCTTGAATTCCATTCCTGGCGTCTGTCCTCTATCACACTAAGCATTAAACATGCTACTCTCGCCCCAAGTCACCAACTTCCTACACTCTCTCGCTTCTAACGGCGGCGACAACTCCTACACTGTCTCGGGCACAGTGACATACCCTAGCGGTGCACCTGCAGCCGGTCTGCTAGTTATAGCCTACGACAAGGATCTGAGATCAAAGCAGGAGCTTGGTCGCTCTGCCACCGACATCAATGGCGCGTATTCTATAAAATACACACCTGACAAGTTCGCGAGATCGGAGAAGGACTCGGCGGACTTGCTCATGCTTGTGTCTACTAGGACAGGTGGAGAAGTCCTCTTTGAAACAGCTACAGCAGATGTCTACTACAACGCCCCAGCCCAAGCTACTGTTGATATCAAAATCTCGACGTTGCCAAAGAGTTACTGCGATGATGAGTTCAGTAACATATTGAGGGCAGTCACGCCACTACTGGATGGAGCTAAGATCGAGGACTTAACGGAAGACTCGCAGAATATGGATATAACTTTCTTAAACAAGGAAACGAATATCGACCGGGAGAAGTTGGAGCAGTTTGTCTTTGCCCACCAGCTTGCTGTCAAAACCAAGATTGGATATCCACCATTCTTTTACGGTATTTTCCGAGAAAATGGAATGGAACAATCAGATGCCACTCAATATGCACCGCAGCCGGTCGTAATACTGGGTGCCGACCCAGCGCCAATTTTCTACAGCATTGTCTTGATCCCATCCGATAAACTCAAGAATATCCTTGACAAAGCCGTAAACACTGACAATTATATTCCAAAATCTGTTCTGGATGCCCTCGGGGTTATCTTGAGACTGCTGAACCAATACGTCGCGGCTGCAAAGAAGTACTGGTCTTCACAACCTGACAATCAGAATACTTCTGGCGAGGACATCCTCAAAGGTCCAGGGTTAGACAAACTTTACAACGTCTTGAAAACCAGTTCCTTTGGCGACCTCCCTTCTATTATACAAGGCCTCCAGGATGGTTTCGCTCAACCGGCACCCTCTCTGGCTGCAGCTGCACATGCGGCCGTCAGCTTCAGTCCAACCATGGAACCACCCCCAGCCGCTGACAAGACTCTCTTCAATATAACGATGAGTGCGCTGCCAAAGGTCGATAGCCAGTCTTTAAAAACACATATCGCAGACCTGGATCATGCGGACTGGGAAAAGGTTCTTCAGGGGATGGCTGGGTCTACTCCTTTACAACAAAAGCAACTTGACGTTCAAGTTTCTCAAATAATGAGAGCGACGGAAATACAATTCCCAACTCGCAGTTTCGTTGCGAATATGAAGAGAGACAACTTGAAAGGTCACCCTTTCACTAGATTCGCAAGTCTTCTCTCTGAAAACCAGGACAAATCTCCGGACTTTAATTTCGCCACTCTCCCACTCGAAAAGATCCAAGACCTTGAGCCTCGGGTCAAAGCAAATGCGGTGTCAGCACAACGACTATTCAAACTCTCCTCAAAATATAGCCACACCAAGCAACTCTTCGATCTTGGGTTTCGTTCCGCGGCAGATATTCAGCAACATGGGGAAGCTCGCTTTACGAAACTCGCAACGGCAGACGGTCTCGTCTCCGAGGCAGAGGCCAAGGAAATATATCACAAGTCGTACAACCTACGGACAGCGGCTACCCTACTAGCCGGAGAGTTACAATCCGTCACAGGAGCGAGTCGTTTGGCTGCATTTCGATCTCCGGGTATTATAGAAACACGAAAGAAATTAGAGGCCGTCACAAAAGATTTCCCCAACATGAAGAGTCTATTTCAACTTCAGGACATCTGCGCTTGCACCGACTGCGCGTCCGTGCACAGTGCTTCTGCATACGTCACAGATACTCTCACTTGGCTGAAGAACCGGCTCGTCATCGATTCAACAGTCTCCGGAGGCGGTGCAGTCAAGATCGCGCGAGACATTCTCTTTGAACGACGCCCCGATCTCGTTGATCTTGATCTAAGCTGCGCAAACACAAACACGCCGTTGCCGTATATTGATGTCGTATGCGAGTTGCTCGAGGATGCCGTTGCATCGGATCCGGGCTTTACTTTTAACGGTACTACGCTCACAACTGGGACAAAGGATGGCTTGGTTTCGCCAGAGCTCTTAGCAGTTCTACAGCAGCAGGGTCTCGACTTCACGCCTGACGCAACAGTTTCTAACGAATATGGCACCGGCAACTATCGCAACGTTCGAGACGTCAATGCAGTTGTGAAAATGATACCAGACAACGCCGATACTCCGACCAAATATCAAATATACGTTTTGAAACCAACAGTAGGAACAGCAGACGAAGTAGCAGCAGCACCAAGTTATGTAAATACTGGAGCCTACGACATTCTAGCTGGCGCATCCTATATCTTCACGCTGCCGTTCGACATCAACCAAGCGGAGTCGCAAGCGTATTTCGGTCAGTTTGGAGTTGCGCGAAATGACCTGATGCAGATACTCCAAGTCGGGACTACTCCCCAAAATTTTGAGATAGCATATACTGGACTCAATTTGACAAGCGGGGAGTACAAGCTTATCGTTACCGAAAATGCTACCGGTGATCAGCTCACCAAGTTCTGGAACCATTCCCTGACAGACCTAACTGTCGTCTCAACATTCATCGACACTGCATCGATTGATTATACGACTCTTCTCGCCTTGATTAAGCTTCCTTGGATCAATTCCAATACTCAGGCTCCTTTGGTCATCGTCTCCAAAGACCCCACAAATTGCGACTTGGCGAGTAAGAATATCGGGAACTTAGATGAATCCGCGCTGGATAGGTTCCAACGTTTCTTGCGACTTTGGAAGAAGTTGACAGCGCCACAGTGGACAGTGCAGCAGCTCGATCAGGTAATACGTGGGAAGGAACTTGGTAAAGGGAACCTCAACGAGGATTTCATCGTCCTTGTCTGGCAACTCAACAACTTGGTAGCCAAGCTTCAAGCATCTTTGGGAGACGTGATCACCTTCTTCGACGTCTTTCCAACAGATGTATATGCAAAATATTTCCTCAATGCCAAGCAGACTGGTACCGTCAACAAGGACTTCGATCCTGTGAATGTGGCTAGCAACGAACAGAAGGAGACTAACAACCCTGACTCTGGGGCGAAGTTGTCAGCTTATAACGACTATCTTGCGATAGTGTTTGCAGCCTCAAGCGCGGACATAGCAATTCTGATCGATGAGGTCACTACAAACAATGGAATTCTCAGTCAGAGGAACCTAGCTCAGCTTTTCCTCTTGGTCCGGCTCTGTCAACTTCTCAAGATGACTGCCACGGATCTCTCGATAATGCTACGATTGACGAATATCACTCTGCCTTTCGATACGAACACTCTATCAGTTTTTGTAGATCAGTGCAGAGACGTCGTGGCGAGCGGCACGACGCCAACCAAACTTTCTTACTACCTGGACACTGTTGACCCCAGCATGCTCAATGACGATGCTGTTACAAAAATCTTGCAATCACTCCAGGCCGCCTATCAGGTTCAGTTCATTGCATACCAAACGCCATTCCAAGCATCTTCAACCGCAACAGAAAACCAAACTGGAGTTCTGAATCTCCTTCGACAATTGAACGGATTGGCAGAGTCCGACATCGAGATATACAAAACACTGTTCACCACCGGAGTTTGGCTGAGTGCGAACGGGGATGTTGACAAATTCATTGAAAGAACGTTACCCGACACACCCCATCGATCCGACATCGTGACCGCCGCAGAGACCTTGATCGCATCAACAGATCCGGATCAGTTGAATGATCTGGCGAATGATCTTTTGAAGATCATGGCGTCTGAATTGTCGGCATACCTTTACCACGCCGCAAAGGTAGACATCCTATCTGCGCAACTGGTCACCGCTCTAGCTTCGCAAGAAGACATTATCGGCGTCATTTTGGATAAAGGGCATCTGAAGCAACCGCCTTCGCTGGGAAGTCCATTAATCAGTCAGATTCTGCTATCGGATAGCCTGAACGATACGACACCGCCGACCATTGCACCCGGCACGCCTGGGAATCCTAGTCCTTTCGATGCCCAATACCGCGCCGTTCGTCTCCTCTACATCATGATAAAATTTGTCTCGTACATGAAAATCGCTGCGAACGACCTCGCCTGGTTTCTCGATAACAATGCCGCTCTCGGGTGGCTTGAGATCGATAACTTGAAGTACCAAGACGATGTTGACAACGCCAGCTTCACGGCATGGAGATCGCTATACCACGCCATCCTGTTTGCGACAAAATATCCGCCTGTCGATAACACGTCTGATAGTTCTAATCCGTATAGTTTCTACGGTTTAATCAACACGCTGTTCGACGACAAGCCGGCATATCTGGCACAGTTAACTGGCTGGGATTTGACTATGATCAATGATCTTGCGGCACATTATTCTTTGACGAATGGCGACTATAAGAAACCGGAGACCTACGAGAAACTTGACACAGCGCTCGGCTACATTCGTACACTTGGGCTTACAGTTGCTGCTACACTGGCTATGATCAAGGCGGTTCTGACAAGCGACGATGTCAAGACATTGAGAACCGCACTCAAGGCCAAATACAACCCAAATGACTGGCTCGGAATTCTAAAGACCGTACAAGACCCGCTGAGGCGTCGAAAGCGAGACGCGTTAGTTGCATATCTACTCGCCGTCAATCCGACAATGACAACTTCAGATGATCTATACGATTATTTCTTGATAGACACCCAAATGGGCTCTTGTATGTCTACTTCACGTGTCGTCCAGGCGCACGCGACCATCCAGCTCTTCGTGCAGCGCTGCTTGATGGGTCTTGAACCACAATGCATAGCGGACGTTAAGGATGACCCGATCTGGTCACAATGGGAGTGGATGTCAGCATTCCGCGTCTGGGAAGCGAGCCGGAAGATCTTCCTATGGCCGGAAAACTGGCTGGACCCGGCGTTACGGCTCGACAAGTCGCAACTATTCCAGGACTTCGAGTCCTATATCGCGCAGAATCCGTTGACTACCGACACCGTGGAAGCCGCTGTTTCCCAGTACCTGGAAAACTTTGACGAGATTGCAAATTTGGAAGTGATGGCCTGTTACTATCAGACGGATATTTTCGTCATGCACGTCATCGCACGCACCCGGGGAGGCGATCCATATACGTATTACTATCGACAGTTCTTGAAAGAGAGGTCCTGGTCGCCGTGGGAGAAGATCGATCTGGATATACAGGGAGACGCCATTTTGGCGTTTGACAGGAATAGCAGGCTCAATATCGCCTGGCTTATTTTCTTTGAGGATAAGGATCCGGTGCAGATGCGGAGTTCGAGTGCACCGACGGTCGGCACTGTGAACACGGGTAATTACAAGACGGACGCCGTTCGCAAGGTGAGCATCTCAATCCCCGACATTCAAACGTAAGCTTCATTTCATAGCTGCTGAGGCTGATGATTGTCTACGTATGTAGAGATGGAACATTCAACTTGCGGTTAGCGAGAGAATCGGGGCAACGTGGACGGCAAAGAAGGTTTCCCAAGGCTATCTCTCCCATCCTCCCAATTATGTCGACGTCAACAATCTTCCCAAGCAAGACGCATACTCCACGTTTGAATGGGACGGCAATGCAATAGGTGCAGATATCGGACAAGCGATATCGGTCGTGAACGGATTTCAATACGTAGGAAGTTTCTCGCTAGTCGGCTGCAAAGGCTACCCGGAACCGTCTGCTAGCTCCTCGTTGAACCTCTTCTCGATCCGTCCACAATTCGAAGGCTGCATTTACGTCGCGAATCGGTACCAGCCAACTTTGGACAGTCAGAATGTCCTGTCCATAGCCACATTTTTCAGCTCCGTCGGCCCGAATGCCTTCGACGACCTTCTCACTGATCTTCAAGGACGGTTTAAAGTCGCATATCCGTGCCAACTGACTATCATTGACTGGTTCCTCATACTCTATCAAATTTTCTACAGCACCCGGTACTACCGGAGTAACATTCGGTCAGACTTTGTGGCATCCCGACTGCTGGTCCTCCAGCTAGGCGCCTTTCTGCCGTATTTTTTCGCGGACTACAATCGCAACTACGTCATTATTCCGGGATACTACAATCCTCGACAAGATGTGTATGATCCTGCGGAAGTATATTACACGGCGGCGGACATCCTCAAATTCTTTCAAGACTGTCTTGCGCTGTTCTGGGAGTATATAGGCATTCTGAAAGCAGACCCGAAGCCCGATTTGGATACTGTCCTTGAGCAGCTGAATAAGGACCCTGAATATATCAGACTGAAAGCTCTTATCCCTCTCTACGCGAACCAAGATAAAACCTACCGGCGAAACAACCGGTTCAAGAACTTCTATCATCCAGTGGTCTGCGCAATACGCAAGGCATTGATTAAGGATGGCATCGCTGGTATGCTATCAAGGGAGACGCAGCTCACAAACACAGGCTTCAAATTCACGGACACCTATAAACCGACAACAGAAGTCTCGCTTCTGAGGCCTGTTGAAGATATCGACTTTACTTCCGACGGAGCATATTCAAGCTACAACTGGGAGTTGTTCTACCATATTCCAGAGTTAGTAGCGTTGAAATTGAGTCAAGATGGACAGTACGACTCTGCGCGGAAATGGTTCCACTATATCTTCAATCCGACAGCTGGACCGGACATCGAAATCCCGAAGAGATACTGGATCACAAAGCCCTTTTATCAAATGACGTTTGACGACTACACTAAGCAGAGGATTGACAAGATTTTCGGCCGTATCGCTGGGGATCCCAGTCATGATGGCACTTCAATTCCGGATCTCAAGTTTGCGGTGGACCAATGGCGTGCTAGCGTCGGCCAGCCGGATGTAATTGCTAAGACGAGGCCAGTGGCGTATCAGATTGCAACTGTTTTGGCATACGTTAAGGTCAGTACAAGCCCTCTCTTATTCAGTTATAGGCTAACAATAGATTCGCCGTATAGAACCTGGTAGACTGGGGCGATAATCTCTTCCGCCAATTCACCAGAGAGACTGTCACGCAGGCGACGCAAATGTATATCCTTGCGGACAAATTGTACGTGGATTATCTCTAGAAAGCTTTCCGATGGTGCAGAGCATTAACTAAGGACTTTGACAGGCTGGGGCCAAAACCAAGAATCGTGAAGCCCGATAAGACTCCACGAATCTCAACTTTCAGCCAGCTTGAGAGCGATCTCGATATCTTCGGAAACGCACTGGTGGACTTGGAAAACCTCGTCCCAGCCGATCCAGGCCACAATCCCGGTCCGCTGCCACCCCCTCCACCACTGCAGAGTTTATACTTCTGTGTCCCGCCAAATGAGAATATGCTCGCGTACTGGGATCTTGTCGCGGACCGACTGTTCAAGATTCGCAACTGCCAGAATATCGATGGCATTGAAGTTTCCCTTGCACTATTCTCGCCTCCAATTGATCCCGGTGCCCTTGTCAGAGCTGTTGCAGGAGGACTCAGCATATCATCATTCCTCGCCGGGCTGTCTGCTCCGTTACCATACTACAGATTCACATCTGTTGTGCTGAAAGCGACTGAGCTGGCGCAGCTGGCAAGTTCTCTTGGCAATGCTCTCCTCTCGGCGCTTGAGAAGAAAGATGGAGAAGCACTTGCGACTATTCGGTCCGCCCAGGAAATAGCTGTCTCTCAATCCATGCGAGTCATCAAGATTTCCACCATCGCTGAAGCTGAAGGCGCCATTGCAGCTGCTCAACTCAGCAAGGCAGTCACGCAGGAAAAGAGGGACTACTTCTCAGGTCGAGACTTTATGAACGGCTGGGAAATCGCCTCTGTAGCTCTGGCAGGGAGTTCACTGTTGGCATCTGGAGGCATCGCACTGGCGTATATTCTCGCTGGCGGCCTTGCCTTGATACCGAACTTCGTCGCCGGCGCCGCAGGATTTGGTGGCTCGCCTACAGTGAGCGGTGAATACGGTGGCGAGAACGTTGGAGACTCGGCGACCAATGCCGCCAAAACAATCGAGGCTATAGCCACCACATTGTCGAAGGCAGCGGAGATGTCCAGCGTCCAGGGGAACTTCCAGCGGCGACAAGACGACTGGGACCACGAAGTCGCCAGCGCGGACAAAGAACTTCTGCAATGGGACCAGCAGATTACCAATGCGACACTGCACAAGACGACTGCCCAGAATGACCTCGCGACGCAAGATCTCACGATATCCAACAACAAGGCCATTGACGCCTTCCTTCGCTCGAAGTTCACAAATACAGATCTATACAATTGGACTTCGACGCAAATATATGCCACCTACGTCGCGGCGTACAAGACGGCTTTCGACATGGCCAAGCGTGCTGAACAGTGCTTCAACTTTGAGCTTGGTCAGACGGATCAGTCCTTTGTCAACTTCTCGCTCGACACACAGAAGAAAGGCCTACTAGCTGCGGACAATCTCCTTGCGGGCATCAAGACTATGGAAGGCGCCTATCTTAACAAAAACTTCCGGGAATACGAGCTCACGAAGACTGTTTCTCTTGCGCTAATCGACCCGCAGTCTCTCTTCCAGCTTCGCCAGGCTGGCAAATGCGGCATTAGGATCTCCGAGCCGTTGTTCGATCTGGACCATCCGGGCCACTACTTCCGTCGCATCAAATCTGTGGCAGTGACCATCCCGTGTATCACAGGTCCCTACGTCTCAGTCTCTGGCAAGCTCACACAGCTCACAAATGCCTACCGCGCGTCCACCACTCTCGGCTCTAGTAACAGCTACCCGGAGGACACGACGACACCAAACTCAGACACCCGGTTCCGCTACAACCTGGGCACTATCCAGTCTATCGCAACGTCAACCGCCCAATCGGATACCGGCACCTTTGAGCTCAACTTCCGCGACGAGCGATACCTACCTTTCGAGGGAACAGGCGCAATCAGCCAGTGGCTTCTCGAGCTGCCTGACGTTATCCGCCAATTCGACTACAGCACCATTACGGACGCCGTGATAACCCTCCGCTACACCGCCCGCGACGGCGGCGACAACCTGCGTAAGACTGTCGAGGGTATACAACGTGACAATCTGAACAACCTCATAACGCTAGCCAAGACAAACGGCTTGTCCGCCGCCTACGTCCTCCCCATCGCGTTCCCCGGCGAATGGTGGCAGCTGCAAAATAGCACCGACCACACGACGAAGATTACGATCCAGCCACGGCATCTGCCGTTCTTCACCGTCGGTCACGGGCCGCAGATTGACAAGATATCCTGGTACGCGGTCGGCACCGGCGCGAGTGGGGCGCCGTCTACGGTGAAGATCAAGGTAAACACCGAAGCTGAGGATACTTTGACGCTGATGAAGGCAGATCAAGGGTATGGTAAGTATACCTATGCCGGCAGCTCGAAGGATGGTGTTATCTCTGTCGGGACCGAGTTCACGCTGCAAATGCCAAGCGCAAGCGTGGCGGCCGTGAAGGAGCTTGTGTTAGTTTTCCACTATGTTCTGACGTCGTAGGGTGTGCATGACATTTGCACCATCATGTAACAGAAAAGTAATTTATTGCCAATATGTTATTCACGTCTCAATTGAGGTCTGCCTTGACCTACAAATTAGAGACTTCATACTATGAATGTGTGAGGTTACATACTATGGGGGAAACGTCCATGCCAGGAATCATTTTGGGCTGGAATGGTACCAAGATGGGCAAGACCTTGAACGTTATATCTAGATACTATGTTTGAGTCCAAAAGCAAACATGGGACGGACGAGAGTCATTCTCAGAGAACCAAACCCCCAAACTCGAGATAAGATGGCCTGAAGCTAGAATTAAGGAATCACCCAAACAGGCCGATAGTTAGGTGTACGATCGACGAGGTCAATAAATTGCCGAATTGGGCTGCAGGACCCCGAAAGTGGAAATAACACTGTCGAGTGTGTTGCCCTAGGGCAAATCAATGTGCGTTGCAGGCAGATCAGTTGATCCAGTATAAATTTAGAGATAAATGAGCAAGCAGCAGTATATAAAGAGAGGGCCGCAGCGCCGAGAGAAGGGGATCCTCCATCTCCATTTCATTTTACTCTCATCAGCCTCCTCTCCATCTCACTTTCTTCCATCTCATTCATGATCCCCGAGAATCCTGACATTACACATACCACCATCCCGTCGATACTTCAATCGACTGCAAGTTTTTTATTGCAATGGCTCGTACCAGCTCCCAGATAATCCTCCACAACAAGCTCAACCAGACTCTGAAGTTTTATCCTTCAGGTCCAGGACCGTGGGATCGGTATTTTGGGGCCTGGCACCCCAGTAACATCGTCGAGCCATCTCAGTACAGCATATTCGACGTTAAAGTCCCGGAGGGCAACGGCGGCTCGTATTTTATTGCCTATGAATTTGATATACCATGAGCTCGCGTCGAGGAAAAATGGTACTTTCGACTGCACATTCAGCCGAAGCCTGTGGCAGATGCGGTTTGGGTTCCGGATAGGCAGCAAGATGGCTGCGATAGTGGTATCCTTTGCCCACTGTTCGATTCGAAAAGGTAGCCTCATTCGAGCAGCGAGGAGTATCCAGACGGTGAGCCGGCCCTGTCTTGTGCAACAGCCGTCGTGTTATGACAGAAGCTTGAACGCTTGCTAACGATATCGAACGGCCCAGCCTTACATTTAGAACCGACATTTCAGGATCTATTTCCACGACCAATGCCGAAAACTCCTACGTTTGTACCTTCTATCGACAAAGACCGGTCGACAACTACGACACGAGCTACTGAATTTGGCCCACAACCGCCAAAGCCACCATAAGGTGGAACGAACTCGGACGCGGCTCAATAAAAGCTTACTTGTTACGATATTCATGCCTTCGCATGCCAAGACTGATGTCTGCACATAGATGTACGTCTAGGCACCATAGGAAATTAGATAATCCAATCATCATCATACCATCTTATCATGCCGTAGCTTCTTACGTAGACGCGTAGCTAGATAGATATGCAGAGGATAGAAGAGAACTTTCATCTCCACCTCACCTCCCATCTAAATTTCATCACCATCATCACCTACCAGACCGCAACTAGCATGATATAGACAGCAACACTGCTATCCATCCAATAAGCCATCACTGACCTGGACGCTCCCTAAAACTATTATCTCGCAGAGGAGTGGTTAGACAGCCGTCATTGTGTTCTGCAACGTGAACTCTTTCGCTCATTGTTGTATGATACAGCCGGTCTAAAGATGGCTACTAAAATGAATAGCACACGCAACCTCGATCGACAGCGCCATTACCAGGAAAACTTTGCTGAATGTTTCACAGTATTCCCTCAATTGCATAATATTATAATGAAGGTATCTTTTGGCTACTGCCTTCAAATTCTACCCATTTTGGAGGAATATTATACTTGAAAGGAACGTACCAAGCGTTACATAGCTCCCAACCTAAAAATAAAACTCTCATTATGCGTGCCGGCGCCGTTTACTATATTATTATTATCTGACATGCTAGAGCTTCCAGCATGATGCAATTTTTTCAGATCAGCATTTCATAATAAGCTCTGATAGAGCCATTCCCGATTCGACGGCTCCCCGAATATCTCCGTAATGTAATACAATAATGTAATTAATTCCGCACCTGTTGTCCGTTCATTAAGTCCAACCTCGAAAGAAAAGTTGGCAGTAGCACGCATCCGTTTCCCCTTCTATTATCCGATGGAAATCTCCCTGCGATCGCAATTGATCGTACAGTTGTTTTCCACCTATACAATGCAGGTCTGACTCTCTGATGCTTAAGGAATATAATCAACTCAAGCTCAGGACCAAAAAGCATTTTTCGGCATCGCGAAGACAATCGATGAATCCTCTGCCACTAATTCCGCATTGACACAGTCTTGATCCTCTTGTTTATCCTGCCCAGCAACCGTCGTCGCGACAAGGTTAACCTTCCCTTCGGATGAGAGACTCTTCTTACCGGCTGATCTTGAGCCCGCGTGCGCACTCGTCTCTAAATTTACCTTTATAGCCTGGAACGCTAAAAGATAATCACCAATCCTAACCGGATTTTTTGCACCCGACCTGAAGATGTTATCTTGCCTGCTTGAAGCCTCCTGTGAGACCAGTCCGCTCTTGAGTTCGCTTGCAGGAAATTCTTCACGCCCCGAGATATCGTGCAAAGGATCACTTTTCGATGCCTCCTCTGACCCAGGTAGACTCGTAGCCGCAGTGTACCCCCGAAGGATCATGAGCCCCGTGATCATGTAGATTGTAGTTCCAGTACTCTGATATTCCTGGATTCTATCTGCATTCATGCGTTCTTCTAGTTCTGAGATGAATCTGGTCATTTGGCCATAATTTATGAATTCGATCCATTCGCGTTGAACGAAAACTTGTGTGCTAAGTGGACAGATGTTAGCTCGCAGCTCAAGTCCAATCCCAACAATATTGGTGTATCTGTCTGGATAGTAAAGCAGTAAAAACAGTGCGAGATTGCTTGGAAACTGGACAAAGGGCATATTTGATTGTGACAAGTCGTGGTCGTACCTAGTCCCCCCAGACTCATCCAGCTTCCCAAATCCGAGCTCAGCTCGAAGTGTCTCTGAAATAGGCCGTAGGGTCCTATCTAGCTTCAAGGTTAACGACTCGTCAGACTTCATAATCACTATGCTGTCGAAAAGAGACCCTTCTTCAATGGTGTTTCCTGGTTCACTGAGTGATGTAATAAGGTCGCCAACCCGGACAAGTTTAGCCGGAAGATATGTGGGAAGCAAGATAAAGGCTGATTTTCGGTTCGCCGTGATCGCGCTGCTGAATTGTGGACTCAGACGGAAACGCGTCTCGGTCTCATCCTCCGAGGATGATGGTTGCTTCGAAGGACTTTGTCTCGCCAACGTTCTCTCTTCTTCGACTTTGTCTTTGATACTTGAAAAGGTGCTGGGATCACTCGTCGCGAGGAGCTCAGATCTGTCGTTCATTTCGGTAGACTCTTCGTCTGAATCCAACATGGGATTCGGGGATACCTCAACAGTGTGGCGGATAGAAAATGGATATAGCGTGTCGCGCTGCGCAAAGCAGAAGGTAATGTCGGTTTTGCCGGTCTTGTAGGCTACAAACTCGAAAACACGACCCTGCCCTGTTGAAGTTGTTTTTTTGCGTGGTTGAGAACGCAAATAGATGACACCCTACAGAAAAATAGATTCCAATTAGCTAAACTGTGTGCGTCCTCCCATGCAGTTTCTCACAACATACCCCGTCGGAGCGAACTTGATAGTAGTGATCGACGTCGCCAGAAACCTCCACGCGGAAATTTTGATGAAGAAGGACTTCTGAAGGTGCCTCGCCTAGCGCAAGCACCGGTACGACAACATTTGTCTTCTTCTTGATGCCTTCTTCGATGCACCGACGCAGTTGCTCCCCTATGGAAGCTGAGGCCTTGTAGTTTTTCCCACCCGCTTTGTCGCTTGATTCCTGGTCTGATTCCTCACTTGATTTGTCGCCCATGCCAGACAATATCTTGTCGGTGGGATGGACCAGGACACACAGAAATACATTGTAACAAACCCACAGCATCGTACCTCGAGATTTGAGGAGAATTTTCCCGGGCTCCGTGCTAGCCCCTTGGGGAGGGCCGAAGATGCTATAGATAGATTCCGAGAAGGTAGAAAGGTGCCCTTTTAGACGCGTAAAAGCCTCTTGATAATCAGCAAGCACGGCAAATTGGATATGGACTTCGTCCCCGTTGTTCTTTCGGCTTCTTACGCTCGCCGCTGTGCTTTCCGGGTGAATAGAAACATTCAACTTTGTATTGCACGACTTGGCTTGGCGATTAAGCAACGTTGCTACATCCGCAGCTGAGACAAGCGTGTCGTCTTCCGGTAGCACGACTGGAAGGTTGTCAACATATTTCTTGGTCTCTGGAAGTAGAAATATGTGTCCTGCTGCGACTGTTACTACTTCATTTGCAGGTAGCCGCGAATGTGTTTGAATTGGCGAGCGTCGGATCATAGTCAGTTCAATGAACACTGGACTCGGTTAGCATGTAAGGCTTTCCGGGTTTCCCCATACTTCGGACTTCAGCGCTCTATAAAATCCTACCTGTGTTATAAGCACAGTTGTCGAATGGTGTCTAGGTATGTGTGGAAGCTGCCGCGTTAAGCTCAGCAGAGGTTTCCTTGAAGCCGCCCTGGTACGTATCGAGGATGCCGGGCCTCCTGGGGATCTTTGGCCGTGATGCAAAGTAATCGCAGAGGAATTTGAATAAGAAGGAGCCGGATGTCTGGGAGGATTCTGCTTTCGCTCGTCACGAAATATAGATCTCGCAGTTTGGTGTTGGGAATTACGACGGATGGACGTTGTCACATCTTCGAGGTGTTTAATATCAACGCGTTGATGCAAATCGGACGCAGATTTTGTTGCATAATTACCAGTATATAACTTGAATGGCTGCGCATACTCCCAGCTCTTGATCCATCTCTCCAATTCCATCCTTCAAGTCTCCAGTCTTAAGATCCCTACTTTAATTCCTAATCTCCTTACCAAATAATCAAGCCATCTCACCAGGACACATTCGATCAACATCAGAATCTCCAGAAATCTTAATAATACACACATCATCTCTTACAAGTTCAGCTTGCCCAGATGCGTCGAGGGCTAGTGGTTGGTGCAACTACATGTCCAACCCCCCACCCACAGCGGATGCAATATTCGTCCCACAAGGTCAGCAAAACGAAAGTGGCGTTCTCTGCCCACCTTTTGACTCGAAATGACAGCCCCATTCGAGCAGCGAGGACTATCCAGACGGTGAGCCGGTCCTGTCTTATGCCGCAATCGTCGTGTTCTAATCAAAGCTAACGTTACCGATCTTGCAGGCATATGGAGAGTCAAGTTCAATAAGAAACTCCTAGGGCCCCAGCTCCTTGTCCCGCGGGTAACACAAGTGAGCATCTCGGGGATGATCCGTGGACCCACCATGGTCGATGCTTATGGATTCCCAAAATACCGACAAGGAGTGAACGACTTTGTCCTTTGGAGGGAGGGCAATGTCGGCCAATGGGTTGATCCCAACGACACACGCGGGTCACGGGTTCCAGTGGCTGTCGATCTTGCGCAGACCGGCAGCACAATACCCCGCCTGAGGATAGACGTTCCCGAGAACTTTCTCGGAAT
This sequence comes from Drechslerella dactyloides, assembly GCA_020064725.1. NCBI lineage: Eukaryota > Fungi > Ascomycota > Orbiliomycetes > Orbiliales > Orbiliaceae > Drechslerella > Drechslerella dactyloides. The sequence continues at coordinate 3,441,960 of JAGTWJ010000017.1, forward strand.
CCCCTTTCAGCTAACTGGGGAGGAGCTGGGTGATGCAAACGGCATGGATATCATCCGGTCGTACAAAAGCAAGACAGAATGCTTCACGACTCCTGGGACCCATCGAATCCAAGTCGTAGTTTTGCCGCCGTGGGAGCACCACAACAGTCTGTGGGGTGTGGCTGGCGACATCGCCTGGAATTTACATGTCCAGTGCCTGCCGTTGACCCGCAGTCGATATACGGGCCCCCCAAGCCGTTTAGAGTTCTACACGCTCAACGGCAGCCTACCGACGTTCTTCGAAAAGAACATGGTTCCCGTCGCGTTAGCTCGACCATTTGTCTTGAGTTACCGGCACCCAACCGCCACGTGGGAACAGCATTGCGCCACAGTGGCTTTCCAAGACTTGTCCTTCAAGTACGACGCAGAAGAGGGCAAGCCCAGATACTGGAGGAAGGTTCCTTTAAGATAATGGAGTATCTTAGGGATGCGGGGAAAAACAAACCGGTGAACTGCTGGGATCAGGCCTGCATCATTCAGGTATGCATGGGGCTGTCCCCGTCCACAGTAGGCGCATGGCAGGTACTCGCAGAGCCGTTTGGTCACATAAAAACGACCACACTCGTAGGACAGGGCAAATGCAACAACCCGTTCTTCGAAGCAGGCGGCGAGGGGCAATGCAGACAGAAGATCTGCTACCATGGGTCGTTGTGCAGAGGATTTGGCTGTCACTACTTTGTCCAATTGCCAAATGGTTATATTGTCGATGCCTGCTGCGGGCCTCACTTCCGTGAGAAGAACATCGACAAATTCATGAAGAGCAGCATCGCTGGTTAGTCGGGGCCTGGTTGCCAGAGTTATCGGTATTTCCAGGACATTTCTGTCAAATGGCAGATAATGGAGCTCAGAGGGGATTCCTAGGTGCAGATATATAGAAGGACTGAATGCTGGTTTTGCAGACCATTCAGCACTTAGCATAGTTTCTATAGCTATCTTTTTGTTTCCGCTGCTACTCCTGTTAAATTTTTGTTATGTAGTATATGAAGTTTCGAAATCCACATCCTCACTCCTTGCTGGAGGATCTCCTTGATATTGAACCAGGTAACATCAAATCCTCAATTAGACGTGCACGTGAGAAGATTTGTCCGGCCCTGGATCCAGGTAATCAGAACCGGCCAACCTCGTGAGCCCACAGATTGTTGACAAATATAGCTAAAAATCCATTCTCTCATGACTAATTAGACATGTTTTGTGGAGGTACCGGATATACGTGGGTTATAATTATAATTATAACTGGCCTCAATAGGTTCTTCACTGACAATACGGTACCGTGCATGCTATCACCATGACACTCTACCATTGTATACTGGTGTAGATTTTATAGCTTGTGATAAACACCCATCTCACGAGCCCGGTACCGCGCGTATGAAAAATTAACAGCCAAATTGAACATCCGGGCTATATAATCCACTTGTAAATCTTGAGGATGAGAAAGGGAGCGGCCGTCTGTATTCTTAGGATCCTGGCAGATATGTCGACAGGTAAACGAAAATGGGGTTATTAGTGTTTGTCAAGATCATAGCATGCCAGATCTGCAGAGCTCGAGACAAAAGCAGAGGGCAACTAACATTTAAATTTGCATATCCGCATATCGATCGATCCATGTCGACCAACATGTTCACACTAACAGGAATGCAAGCAACTGCCTTGGGGCCCACGCCGAATTGCTAGGTGTAGGTAGTACCACTCTACATCCTACCACAGCTTCAATCTACAGATCTACGACAATTGCAAACTTAAGTACATAATTATCAGAATGTGCGTATAAATGCAAAGGCCAAAGGACCATCTCAGATATCGGTTTCACTTAATGAACGGACATTGGCCACACCTGCCGCAACTCGCAAATTCCAACATCACGAACAACCAAACACAAAGACGAGCTCGAGTCGATATCATAAACGTGTCTCGTAAACCAGACTGCCAATCCTGTAGCCAGCGAAGCTCATAAACGTTAAAACGTCATTCAGCCATTAATTAATACAGATCTATAGACATTAACATATACAACAGCAAGTAAGAAATCGCAAGTTTTCGGTAAACCGCGCCATATCCTGCAAACCAGAACTTTCCCCAAAATGTCCATCGACAAACTTCACCAAGGAAACGTCTCGCCAACACCCCCATCTGTCCCTCCAACCGCAATACCAGTGTAGAACACCATATCACTCACCCGCTAAATTCGAAACCATCATCGAGATCCAAAAGACATAACAATGAAAAAGCATCAACTCATTAAATAAGGAAGTCTAGGTAACAGCAATTCTCCCTCGAAAACCAATCGCGTTCCAAGAGCAGACAACAGAGGAACGGGGCCCGGAGAAATGGAGGGTAATAAAGAGAAAACACCATAGGTATAATGTAAAATATCAGTTGCTCGAACTGAGATTGTTACTAATAGGCTCATCGCGATTCCACACGTGGACCAGCAGCTCGCGAATCTTCGCCTCGTCCATGCCGCCTACCAGGCGCCCGGCTAGCCCTGAATCATCCTTACTCCCACCACCGCTCACCCCGGCCATCGCCTTCACGGCCACATCTCTCCTCGTCTCAACGTTCGCACCAAGGCTTTGACTAAGCCCCAAACTCGCTGGTCCGCTGCCGTCCCTCTCAAGACTGCGGCGCTGCTGCTGCTGCGGGATCCGATTGTTCTTCAGCAAACCCTTAAGTCGCGCCACTGACTCGCCGACGGGGCTCACGAACCGGCGTACATTCGCATACTCGCGATTGATACGCTCGACCTCCCGGATGGCTTCGCGGGGTAGCCGTACGGGGAGTTCCTCGCCCGTGTTCATGCTACCCCGCCTGGCGTGGCTGACGTAGACCAGCTGCCCGTTCTGCAGCTGGCCAACCTGCTGCTGCTGCTGGCGTTCCTGCTCCCACTCCGCTTGCGAGCTCTGACGCTGCAGAAGCAGTTTCGTCTGCGTGCGATTGGGCAAAGACTTGCCGGCGGCGATGTTAGAGCTGCCGGGTTTTCGTAAAATCGCATCATGGTTGAGCGTTGTGGTGATTGGTGCGGCTTCCCGCGGCGGTGTCGCGTGTGGTGTCGGCGGGGATTCGAACGAGACTGACGACCGTTTCTTCATCGGCGCCTCGCGGACCGATGACGGCGTGGATAGAGCGCCGCTCGGCGATGAGGAAGTGCTAATGAAACGAGAAGTAACGGGTTGAGGAGCCGGTCCGCTAGAGGCTGACGACATGCTTCGTCTCCCTTCGCTGTGGGTGGTGGCGGTAATGGTTGATATCTGAGGCGGGATAGCGGTTGGGTGGTTTGTGGTATGGAACGGCGGTGAAGACCGTGGATGCTTATCAGATTTGGGCGTCATGACAGGTTGCGGCGTTGCTGGCGTGTTAACCTTGGTCGAATCCGTGCTGTCAGTGGCAGAAGCATTGGCCGCGCTAGTTGCCGCCACAGTAGCCGTAGGCGGAAGTACTTTTGCGGGTCCAGAAGTAAATCTGTTCTGAACGACGGTGGGCTTTCGGTGCTCTGTAGCGGCAAGAGCCTCGGGCTGTTTTCCCAACGACCGTTCTGATCGTTTTGGTGGCTCGATGATAGCGGGTTCGGCTTCGTCTTCCCCGTTGTCGGATAGAGGCTCCTCCGTCAAGTGCTCCGCTAATTGGGCTTCCGTCGATACGTCCGGAACGTCGGCTTGTGTCGTTGTTGGCGTGACCGGCTTCGCCTGCCCCATATAGGCTTGCTTGGCGGCATCCTGGTTCATAGCGTCCTCCAGCTCAGCTTGGGCCAGCTGATCAGCAGAGTCGTCAAAGCTGCCCGGCGCGCTGGCAAACTCAAAGTTGACCTTCTTCGAGTTAGCGTTCGGGGTGCTGAGCGATCGCTTCGGGTTGGATTTTGATCGCCGCTTGAGCTCGTGGCCGCCGCTCTGCCGCGCTTCCTTCGCTTTGATTCTCTCCCAGGGCGGAACGGGTGAGGTGGAGTGTGCTTTCGAGCCTTTATTCGCGGCGGATGCTTGTTGCTGTTGCTGATGTGCGGCGGCGGCGGCTGCAACCTGAGCTAGCGCGACAAGGTCACCATGCGAGCGGGATCCGAGCTTCTTCAGGTTCCGGCCCGAGGGGACGCGATGGTGACGTGAGTGGACAACGAACTGCTTGGCCGGACGCTTGGGAGCTGATGTCGAGGGCTCTACGTCACCGTTCGCGTCTTCAGAGGCAGCGGACGCAGTGCTGTCCCGTTTCGCCAGCTGGACAACCGATGATGTGGACCGACGCTGTGCCAGAGTCGGTCTTGATGCCATTGTGCGCGAGCGACTCCTGCTGCTTTAAAAAAAGGTGAGGGGTATATGCAGGAGTACTTTTGCTTTTTCCTACTCCGCTGGGGGGTTGCAGCAGGTCAGGTTACAGCGGTAGGCTCCGCTGAGCGAAGGAGAGTGAGAGTGAGGAGTCTATTTTCCTCTCCCTTGGTGTCTGTATGTCTGTCTGTCCCAGCTAGGCTAGCAGCTGGAAGTCCCGCGTCGGCAGTCACGACAAGATATGCAGGGTGTCTGCGCTAGATCCGTCAGGTGGAATGAGGAAGGACTATCGCAGTAAGGAGAAGCAGCAGTCACTCGCGGTGTGTATGCGTGTAGGGTGCGGAAAAGGGAGGCAGCCGCTGTTCGTTCGTTCGTTCCGTCCTTGATAGATGGTTGGATGGAATGTGCGTGGGCCGGCAAGACGGTTTGGCCGCCTGTTAGTCAGTCGCAGGAGACGGGAGTATGGAATCTATAGCATGATTTGTCCGCTTATCAGCACATAGGGCCCAATCAGCCAATTGGATGAGCGGCCTGCAAGTACAAGGCCCGGCAGACAGAGATTCTCTACCGGGGAAGCAACGGCCTGCAGGTCTGGACTGGAAGGATTCACGGGGAGTACCAGGACGGGACAGACCTGGCGAGGAGAAGGGTCCACGAGAGCTTGCCGGGACGAGCAGCAACGAGGGCTCGAGAGGGCTGCTCGGGCCAATTGGGTGCTGATTGGACGTCCGGGGCACGCAGGTCGCTGGAGGTATATGCAGGTCTGCAGCGGGTCGACGTGGCAGGCAGGCCAGGGTCGCGAGAGGGCAGCAGCACGGCCAATTGCGCCGGGAAGGACGAGCGGGGTCCGGTTGGTGCAGGCTGGGGCCGGCCGGCGGAGCAGTCCGAGGCAGCGAGCAGAGCGACGGCGATGGCGGACGGGCGTCTGGCGATGAAGTCGGGAGGACGAGATGGCGAGATGACGATGGAAGGCGTCGTCGTTTCCCCCGGTGGATTGCGTGGAAATTTAGTTTGCCGTCGCCTGGCAACAACACGCCGCAGTTTCCGCTTCCGTGAAACACCACACCTGCGCTTATATCGGGCACCTCGACCTCCATTCATCCGTCCGTTCATTCCATCAATTCATTTCATCGATATGATACACAAGGTAGTATTACGACGGCTGCAGGTTCAGCGTCGCAAAGTCCAGCTTCATCAGCAGCTTGTCAATGCCCGCGCCCTCCAGAAACCCCGCCGCCCGCAGCCCTTCCTTCTCCTTCTCCTTCTCTCTCTCCAGTCGCCTCGCCTCGCCGCCCTTCTTCCGGGGCACGTACACCCGGTCCCGCTCCTCGTCCATCTCATGCAGCCGCTTCACCAGACCCCCCAGCACGCCTCTGATCTCCGTGCACACCCGAGCCAGTTCCTCCATGTCGTTCCCCATCTCCGTACTGTCGTCCTCCGCCTCCACAAGATCCAGCATCTCGTTCGCGCGTATCAGCGCCGTTATATGCGTCACCAGCACCTCGCTCATCTCCAGCAACGTCCGCAGCCGGTTCGTAAATATCGTGTCCGTGATGAACGTCTGGTGGCAGATGTACCGGAGGTACCGCTGGTGCGCGAGCGTCAGAGTCTCCGGGTTCGTGATCTTTGTTTGTCGCTCCCGCTCTTCGTCCGGGTCGAGCGCAGCGGTGCCCCCGGCGAACACCCGAGGCGTCGGAGGCGTCTCCGGCCGTCTAGCCGAGCTATCGTGAATTGTGAATCGCCGCTTCGCAGGGCTTGAAAACGTCGGGAGCGTCGGCGTGCGTGGACTCTGCGGCGTCCGAGGCCGTCCCGCAGCCGCCGCTGCCGCTGCCGCTGGACCGAATGTCATGAGTCCCACTCCCACTCCACCCCTCCGGCTCGTTGGCCTCGGTGATCCTGTCCCTATCCCCATCGCAGGACTGCCCGACGACGTGAGCGGTCTCTCGAGCGTATTGGCAGCACCGCCAAACTTGACCCCAACCACAGCCTCCAAGTCTCCGAACGACGAATCAACCACGTTACTCTGAAAGTAGATCCCCAAACTCTCCAGGAAGAATATGCACAGGTTGGCCGTCGCCCACGCCATTCTCTGGCTATGTTCCCTCTTGACGAGCCTTTGTCTCTTCCCCCTAAGCTCGTCCTTATTCCGCCTCGTCGTGACGCCCTGCACCGCCGTATTCCGTCGTGCCTGCCACAGCCCCTGCAGCTTCATCTGCGCCCGTCGAATCGACAGCAGATAATGGAACAAAAACTGATAGATCTCCAAGTCCTGCGGCGTCAAAAATAGCTCCATCGGCCACGTCAAGTTGAACCCCAGACTGATCGGAACGCCCAGCAGTAGGTCGCTGAACACCGTCTTGTCCAGATTCTTGACAATCAACGGCACCTTGATCGGTCCTCCGGTCCCCGGCGTGTACCCCACCGCCGCTCCATCCTTACTGTGCAGCGCAAGGTACAGCACCTCCCGCGCGCGGTCGAGTCTATCGTCGTGTTCCTCTTCCGCCTGTCGTAGATACAGCGCCGCCCACGTCCGCTTGAGCACGTTGCCGACCTCGCCGTCCTTGACTGTGATGCTGCTCAGCGACGCACCCGTCTTGGACTTGAACAGCGTCGGCCGCGTCATCCGTTTATGTATGCTCTCGTCCGCCTGCTCCACGAGGCCGATGGCGAACTCACCGCGGCCGAGCAGGTAGAACTCGCGTAGAATATTTAGCACATCGGCAATCTGCTCCGTCGGTAGCAGCGACTGTAGTGTATTCCTGGACAGCGAGTCTCGGATGCTGCTAATCGCTGCTTGGAACAGCGCCGGGCTAAGCGGCGTCCTAAGATCTTGTAATATCGTCAGATGCTCCTGCAGTAGATCCTTCTCTGACGTGAATGCCGCCGTCGTCGTGCCCGCGTTCTTCACGCCAGCCTTCGTTAGGCCGCCCTTCCGTCGGATCTGGTGGAGCGCCCTGCCGACGAATAAGACCGAGCTGGCGGCCTGTGGTGTGACGAATTTCGGCACGTTACTCCTCGACAGCGCAAAGTCCATCGCGAGCGCGGCCTCCTCGAGGTCGTCGTCGGCATCGTCTTCCGCTGCCGCCGTAGCCATCTCGCGGATCATGAAGTCCGAGGCGCCGAACGTCGGCAGGCGACCGTAGAGCACCCATGTAGACACCTGCCGTAGCCATGCTGACTCTGCTGTGTTCAGCAGCTCCATCACCAGCGTCTCGATCGAGGGGTATCCCGTGTGCATATCTTCCCGTAGGCGGTCGATTATCTTGGCGCCCTTTACGCCCCGCTGCGCGAGTATGTCCGATGCCTCGTCATCTTCGATATCGTCTACATCCTCAATTTCCTCCTCATCTTCTTCCTCTTCCTCTTCCTCTTCTTCCTCCTCTTCATCTTCATCGTCGTCATCACTTTCTCCTTTGTCGCTGCGGCTTGCACGCGTAGCTTTAGCTGTCCCAGCATGCGTAGTCGTCTGTATCTGCGCGGGCTGTCCGCCAAATAACATCAGCCGTGCAAGCCCATCCATATACTCGAGCACGCGCCGCCATCCCGCGAACAGCGCAACAATCTTCGCCAGCGGGACGATGTTGTACGCGCCAACCAGCAAGTCATCATGACTCAGTATCAGCCGTTCAGTATCCGTCACCTGCGTGCGGAACTTCTGCAAGTGGTTGACGATCCCGCAGGCCACGGCGCGGGCGATCGTGGAGGGGTGGTGCGTCGTGATAAGGTCGCAAGCATGGCGGATGCGGCGGTGCAGGATGCCGAGACCGGCGAGGTCGTTCAGCAGCGCGCGCTCGGAGGGCGAGACGAGCGGGAAGTTGTCCGGCAGCGAGGGCGTGAAGAGCGGGGAGGAGTGGCCCGCGAGGACGAGGAAGAGCTCGTGGAGCATGGCGGGTGGTTGTTTGTCGCGTAGTGCAGTCAATCGGCCGGTCGACAGCGATAGGAACGTGAAGCTCAAGATGTCGACTAGCTGTATCTAGGTAGGTACCTACACTGGCCCAGTGCTCTTTGATAGGATGATAGTATGAGGATATCGATACAGAATGGTGGTGTTTCGGAGCGGCTCTGCGGCCGTCGTCACGTCGCCGTTGGCGGATGGCCTGGATCGCTGCACCGCAATTAACTGACACCGCAAACTTGCACCGCTTCGATATCACAACTTCACACCGGGCATGTTATCCTTCCGCCGGCTGCTGTCCACGATGGCAGCCTCGCTGACTCCCATGGAAGACGCCATCCGTACAAAGGTGCCTACCCTTTCACATACAGCTTGATACGGAATCCTACGAGTCTGACATATCGATGCGGGTGTGCAGGTGACGCAGGCGCTGAATCCGCGGACGCTCGAGATCCACAACGACTCGCATCACCACGCCCACCACCAGGCCATGCGGGGCGTCACCTCCAAGGAGACGCACTTCAGGTACGTATATGCCACGCTCTCATCTATACATGGCATCTCCAGTGCATCGATCTAACGTTGTGGGCACTCTACAGGCTACTGGTAGTGTCGGACGATTTTGCTGGCAAAGGGCTGCGTGCTCGCCACCAGCTCATCTACAGCCTCCTCAAGGATGAGATGGCACAAGACGGCGGCATCCACGCGCTGCAAATGACGACCAGGACGCTCGCAGAGCAGGAGAAGCATCTCGAGAGACAGCAGCAGCAGCAGACGGATAGCTAATTAGGACCGATGTATACGGATAAGGCCACACGGATCTACGGAAAATGTATCTACCAACCTGGAAATACCTATCCATGAATAGCTGTACATAGCATAGTAGATAAAAGCAATGATACTAAGCGGCCGCCTTGCCAGCGTACTTGGACGCCGCTCTTTCGAACAGCTCTTTCTTTTCCTCAGCGTCAATCACCATTGGATGGGAGGGGTCTACTGCCTCAAGAGCACTATACCATCACCTGTCGTTAGCAATCTTGAAGATGGCATCCAGTTAGTCGCTAGATGAGCAAGATGTGAATGCATACCCCCAATGTTCCGCTGTGTCGCCACCAAGCATTGCCGTCAATACGACCTTATTCGCCAGCGCGTCACCGTCCGTCTTGTCCTTTTCCAGCGCCTGCTGTAGCGCCACCTCCGCCTCCGGTAGTCGGCCTAGATGCAGCTCGGATATGGCCTGTCCGACTAATGACCTGTTGCTCGACGTTGACGGTGCCTGCGCGAGTTCCTCGAAGACGTAGTATGACTGCTGGTATTTATCTCCGCCCTGCAGTTAAGCCTCATTAGCAGCCCGCGTCAATTGCATACCACGATATACGGAAAATGCATACCACCCGCAGTCCCACCCAGGCCTCAGCGATATTGATAACCAAGCTGTCTTGCGCCCACTTCTTCGCTGCGACAACTTCCTTCACTGCGAGGTCCGTCCGGTTCTGCGCCAGCCGAATCTGAACGATAATCGACACCCTAATCGCTCACACGATTAGTCTTCCACCCTCTCACAGATCGTTAGTGCTCCATTGTTCTCACGCTTCGAGATTTCCCTGGTGCTGGCTCAGCAGCGCCAGCGCCTCCTCCGTCTTGCCCAGCCGCTGCAGCATGATCCCACCGATGACCTGCACGGTGGGATTGTCCGGCGATATCTTTGCCAGATCTTCGATATCGTCGAGCGCGGCCTCGGCCTCCTCTGTGCTGAAGCGCGCGAACGCCTTCACGGCAGCAAGCTCCGGCTCATCCTCGCCTTCCAGTTCCGCGAGCACCTCTTCGTGCTCGCCGAGGGCTATCCGTGAACGGAGTTGCAGGACGCGAGCGGCGGTCTGGTTGCTTGCAGAGAAGGCTTTGGTGTCGAATTCGACGACTTTTTGGTATTGACCCTAGTGACAATTAAAAGATTGCACGGTGGATGGCGGTATAGCTGGAAGAAGTACCTGTATGAAGGCATTGTGGATGTTGAGAAGCTCTATCGAGTGTTAGTGTGGGATATCGTATGCGGGCAGTGGCAGCTCGAGGCTCACCTCCTTCAGCCGAGAATGGATCCATTGCGATTGAGCGTATTATGAGGCAAACTGAGCACTGCTGTACGGTATGCTGGAAGGATACGAAGCTCTGGTGATGTCGTGGCGTGGGAGAGAAGTGAAGCCGGTCTGAACTCGAGCTTGAAGCCAGCTTTGGGTTGCAGGCGCCAAGCCATCTGCCGTCGCCCACAAAGGCGCGTCAAACGTCCCTCCGTCAACTTCATCGACACCAACCTTCTCTCCACCACCATCGCGACAACCTCACCCATCCATTTGCTCGCCGCAGCGTATCCCCTGATAGTCAACCTCACCGCCGTTCCCCTTCAAGCAGTCGACATCCTCCGTCTTCACAATGTCATCGAGACCCGCCTCTTCTGGCGGCAGACCCAGCGGCCAGGAGCGCAAGTACTATCAGGACTTCATCACCCGCATACGCTATCAGAACCACCTTCCCGCGCCCCCGCAGCCGCCAAAGCTGCTCGAGATCCCGAACAATGCTGCGATAGAGTACACCAGCGCGAACTTTGCGTCGCGGCTCGTCCGGGAGCAGCCTCTCAATATCGAAGTCGACTCGGAGCTCGGGATGCCGGTAGACCTGCTCCCCTTCGGCCCCGACGTCTTTTCTCCCAACTTGACAGGTACATTCACGCTATCCTGCTCAATTCTACGCTAGAGCAATAGCTAACAATATATCGTGTCTAGCCGCGCATAACGCTCTTCGAGCCGCAGAGGCGCCCCCCAAAGTGCACCCGCACGACCAGCTCCTCCTCCGTCCCATCTCTGCCCTCGGCAAGCCCTCGCACGCAAAAGCCGGCGTATCCTTCCTCCGTCGCACTGAGTACATCTCCAATGAAGGCTCGCGCAGCACCTTCCAGTCCACCACATCCCGCGACCTTATCGACAAGATCACAACCCACGCCCGAAGGAACATCAAGAATCCGACAAACGACCCCGTCGCCATGTTGCAAGCCGTCATCCAGGGCTTCGAGGTTGCCAATCCACCGAATGGCAAATGGCCACTGCCCAAACACCCCACGAAAACGGGTCTGCGCGCAATGAACTCCTGGCCCGTCCTGCCGGACCTCGCCGCCCACCCGGACGGCCTGGGCTACGTCGTCGTCAAGCTATCCACCAACCCCGTCGCAGCATCGACCGAGCGCGATCCAGGTCTCGACTTCGCCCTCCTCCGTCCCTGGAACGACGAAGGCGCCCCGGAAGACTCCAAGTTCCACTACTACCTGCCGGACGGTGAGAGCGTCTCCGGCGCTGTCAAGCGCAAATACTCCGAAGTCGACACGTCGAACGACGACTACACGCACACCTCCGCCGAGGGCCGCAAATTCTACCGATTCAAGCGGCTGCGGGCCTACGAGTACGTTGTGCCGCCAGAGGTGATGAAGGACACGTACCGCGAAGTCGCGCTCGTGATCCGCAAGCAGCAAGGCGACGGTGAAGGCGAGGGGAAGCAGAAGGGGGCGTACTTTTCACCGATATTCCAGAGGAATATACTGCGACCGATGCGGACGAGGGATGTGGATGATAGCGAGGCGAATAAGGCGGATATCGCGGAGGTCAAGTTCCGCCAGCTGCTGCCGGAGGAGAGCGACAGGATACAGGAGCACGTTTCGCTCTTGACGGAGGGGGAGTAGCGCCGCCGCCCTATCGTCATAGACTTAGCGGCATCTCCTGGCATTTCCTCGACCTGCTCCGCAATTTAGCCAATTCATGGATTGATACGCATCTTCGAGGCTGCTTGAGACCGAGCAGCTTTCCTGTACATTATCTATAACACATCATTAATCTTTCGATGCACAATTTGCTGCATCCTCAATTCAATTGATATGACCCTCCACCAACTTTTGCTTTCGCAGCCTGGGGAGTTTAGTCTCCCGTTCTGTAGCCTCAAGTCTGCACATCGAGATGTCAGCTGTTGCTGCTGAAATGCCACGCACACAACACAAGCTGCGTTTTATTGTTGCTCGGCTCACCGCACGCTCAGCTGGGTGTAACTTCCCTCACAGCAGCCACCGACTACAAATAGTTTCTCTACCGCTCACGCACAATCTTCTCTCCTCCTCCTTCTCCCACCATCACGCACCCAGCTCCCGCCATCGCCAACGTCTTCACGCATAGCCCATATCTGCCCGCTTCCAACAGCTTCCAATACTATAAGATCCCCTTGACAATCCGGTCAACGTTCTCCATAAAGACTCTAAACAGTAAGTCCCTCCACGCCGCTCTGTAGCCGCCTTTTCATGTGTTCTTGACCTATGAACCAGTTTGATGGACACTCTAACATTCGCTTCTCCGGCAGCAATGGCGACTACTCCTCCTCAGAGTCCCGCCTTGGGCAACATCCGCCGCTCCTTCGACGTGACAGCCATCAAATGCGGTAAAGCCATCGACATCCCAAACGGCAAGCTGCTCGCTGCGACGACCACGACGGGAGACCAGCTGCTCGAACTGCAGTATGAAGCCAACGGTCAGAACGGCGTTGTCCACTTCTCCCGCGCTCTGATCCGCCAGCTTGACGATGCAGGTATGCAATCCTCTTAGCCACATTCTCAGTACCCTATCCACTTCATATCACAACATCGACACTAACAATTGTGTGAATTTGCAGGCAAGATCGGACTCACGTCGCCCACCATCACCTGCTATACTCCACCAGCCGTAAACCTCGCAGTCCTCACCACCGACACGGCACCATACACCATCGACCTGACCCAATACAAACCGCAAACGAAACCCCTCGCCGACTCCAACGTCCTCTCCGGCGAATGGTCCCTCACCTTCACCAGCCCGCGCGCCGTCTACGACCTCAAAGTCCTCGGCGACGCCACGGCATCCTGGACCCTCCGCCTCATCCGCGAGTACAACTTCATCGACCCGCCAATGTACGCCCGCTCCTGGATCGTTGACGAGAGCAAGCTCGCCGCCACGGCAGACGCCGAAGAGGCCGACGAGCTCATGGAAGGCGAGATCCGGCAGGGGAACTACGCGTTGCCAAAGGTCGCACCGTTCGCGATCGCATTGCCGGCAGAAATGAAGGCGGGCCAGGAGGCTGGGTTTAAGTGGTGGTGCTTGATGACCGCTGACAGCCCGCTCATCAAGATGCCACCGGTCCCCAAGGAGCGGCCGGCCAAGGATACCGATGAGGGTGCGGATACGGCTGCTGAGGCTGACACGTCCGCCTGAACTATACATACGTTCTATCCTGGGATAATACGAATGGGTGGACGAAATATAGTAAATGACGGCAGGTAGGTATAGATATCAATATACGTTACTAGACAGCCGGGGGGACGGATAGAGGGCATCTCATTTCTCATTCGCGACTGGTGCATTTGCATGTACTAATGTATCCACCGATCGTTACGTACGTTTTTCATTCATCTTCATTTTTACTCCTACATATCCTCCATGGTCATTCGATCACGCTCGCAAGGAATCTTGCATATACTATCTCCAATCCTGCCCGCTGCACTTATCTAGGCTCTCACCCGAGCGAGCCTGTCTCCCACCTGCCTATAATTATAAGACAATAAAACATTTCAAGTTGAAAATGCTAGTGTGCTAGCTATAGCTGATCAGCTAGAGCTAATCGCGAGAGCTGCGAACTGTGTACACGTGGATCGTATGAGACCATGCGGGCCGATACAGCAGCAGGGAAACGTAGGTCACGAATTCAATACGTCGATTGATAACGACGTTAGCGTATATCGTACCAGATAGCATGATATCATGATGCGAATGAGGTAAATTGTATGACCGGCCGTTTTAGTTCATCTACACATTATACAGAAACCACAACTATATATACTATCGAATGCAATGCAATGCCGCAGATGCACGCACGCAGCCCCGTAAGCCGCAATCTATCGTAACAGAAACAAACAACTTTAAGCTTCATAAAAAAATGCCACTCCAATCCCACGCTCGCTGGCTCGCTCGCTTCATCCCACAAATCGTACACGCACCATCGATCCATCTGGCGACTATCGTCTACCGCCGCAATACCAGGTCAAGTATACGGGCTACGCGACCACAAACGTTCTCGTAACCTCCGGCGTATCCCCCCTCCGCAACCGCAACCGCTCACCCAGAAACCCACCCAACAATCCAAGCACATGCTCCACCCGCCGGTCCCCGCGCCGCCTCATCCACATGACCAGCACGCCGAGCAGCACCGCATCGACGACAAGATGCTTCATAACCATCCACACGCCCCACGAGATCCACCGTCGCAAAGTGGTAAGTTTGCCGCGCGATATACCGCGTGATATATTCATGTTGACGGCAGCGGCGCTCGTCCGCGCGACATCCAGCTGCTCGCGCATGGCGGCGAGCTCGGCGGTCATTTTCGTCAGCGCGACTTCAACACGCTGTTTCCAGCGCGCGTAGTTCTGCGTCGTGGCGTGCGGGTTCGGTGTGCGTGATACCGCTGCCGCTGCCGCCGCGGCCGACGAGGAGGATGATAGCGCGGCGGCGATGGAGCGGCGGGTTGCGGTCAGCGGCTGGGAGTGTGGGGATGAGGCGCCGTGTATCTGCTGTCTCCGCTTCGAATTCGGGGTGTCCATGTCGGCGGCTATCGTTTGCGTCCTCACGCTGCGCGGTGGCGAGAGGATGTCGGCGGCGGTTAGGGCGTCTTTGAAGGGTATGGGCTCGCTTATGACGGTGACCTTTGGCAGGCCGTTCTCGTCAAACTCATCCATGGTCTGGTAATGCTCATCGCCGTCGTCGTCATCATCGTCGTCGTCGTGCGGCGGGTTATCGTTGTCCGCACGGTTACCCGCTTCTTCGTCGTCGGTCTGCACGCCCATACCGATTGGCGGGAAGGTCGTGAAGCGGGCGCCGCCGGCGGTTTCGTCCGTGGGGCTCATCGGCGGGAGGATCTGGAGGCCCGCTGCGGAGACGCTTTGTGAGTGCGTGTGCGAGAGGCCGAGCGGGTGGCGGCGCTGCGGAGTCGTGGAAGCCGCGGAGACGGCGGTCGAGGGCCGTTGGCTGCGCGGTGGTTGCTGCGGCGTGGTCGGCGGAGGGGAGTTCTGGTTGGATTTGATCTGGTCCCAGACGAACTCGAGCTCGGATACGAGTTCGCGGGCGTCGGGCGTCGTGATTGCGTATCGGTGCATCGCCTGGCCGGCCGGTGGGAGCTTTATCAGTTTCGCCGTACGTGCATATGTATCGGGCCGGATGCGCCGCGATAGCCCGGGGAAATAAAAGAAAAAGGACGTACGTCTATCAGAGTCGTAATGTACCGCCGCTTCGCTTCGGTCTTGGACAGTCCCTTCTGCTCGTGCCAGGAGTCCCTGTATATTCATCGACAAAGCGCTTCGTCAGCGTTATACGTCCGGGATTGATATCGATCGCGTGCGTGCGTACCATTTCCTCGCCTCCATGATCTCCTGGTCACTCGTGCCCGTCGGCCGCTGCACCATTCCGTCCACGTCGCCCTCTGCCCCGCCCGATACCCACATCCATCGTTAGCCCGCGATCCACAGAGAATGCACCCGCTGCACCGGCGTCGCCGAGAGCACCCGTGTGTATGTATGTGTGTGTACGCACCCATCGACTGCTTGTACAGCCCGTACAGCTTCATCCGGTCCTCCGGCGGCGGCCGCGACGAGCCGGACCGCGGCAGCTTCTTGACGGTATTGAGCGCATGGACGAAGACTCGGTCTACAGTTGCCATTGGGAACCCTCGCGTTAGCTATCGTTCAGCGGTCCAGCTTGCAAATGCTTTGTTTCGCGCGTTTGTGGTCTTTATACCGACTGAATCCGCCATTCAAGCGGACGGGAAGCCAAGGGTGTGCCGATGTCGGGTAGGCAGGTAGGTAGGTTATTTATATCGTCGCGGCGAGCGGGGATGCGATGCGATGTGATGCAATGGTCGGGTTAAGTTAATGTCCGAGCGTCGTATAACCTATAGGACTATAACAATGTACTTGCGGCGGAAGTCAGGGTTTCCTTCGTCGTTAGCGTCCGACAGACACCCGCCGTGCGATTCAAATTCAATTCAGGGCGGATAGACAACAAACAAATGTCTGGACCGAGCCGACGAACGGTACGCCTAAGACCTACAGGAGTATGTATGCAGCTGCAGCTGTGGAAAGTGCCCGACTCGGAGCTCGGCAGGATGTATGTCTGTATGAAGGTATGCAGCTGTATGTCTATCGAACGTGCAGACAGAAGCGGACGGAACGGCGGGCGGATGCGTAGTATGTGAATGTGTATGTGTATCGCGAAAGACGAAAGAGGCTGTCAAGGTGACGTTGGTTGGCTGGTTGGTTACTTGGCCAAGTTGGGCCGCGGACCAAAGGCCGGCGCGACAGCCAGCAGCAGCTCCACCGCAAATTAAACTCGGCTGCGACGACGCCAAGCCGTCAGATTACGATCGCTGTCGACGGGACCGGGACGGACGATTTGCTTTCAAGATGGATGAGATACGGCGGAAGAGCTGTCTCTAGCTGGGTTTTATCAAGTTCGACCTCGTCCACGTCGGTGCAATGGGCGGCAGTCGTCCACGGACGCAATATCACGGACGTCCGAAAGAGATTCACGTCGACCGCGGCTTTCCCGTCGACGCGCCCTGCCCCGGATTTCATTATCACATGGTGGTGCCACAGCCGACAGGGCCCGCTTTCAAAGGCAAGAATGCACTAGCGCGGACACAGAACATACTTTCAACATTCACACGGACTATAACAGGTTTGTATGGATGTATGTACAGCGTAGGTATCTTATATACTTGTGCATCGCGGGGACTCGTGTAGGACATACACGCAAACTGCACATACATGACGTGACGTGACGTGACGTACCGCTGCAAGGCCCCTCGATCCCCATTCGATGATATTCGAAACGCAATGTAACGAGCCAGGCTCCCGGAACCAGCTGCCTCAGCCTGCATTCCACCCCCCGTTTTCGGCACGACAGATATCCCGTCTTATCATTTGTCCGAAATTGATACACGATGCACTCACAATTGCAGGTATCAGAACCCCAGAACGGGCCTCCCGTCAGCCTCGGGCACTACCGCCAGAGCTTTATAGATCCGGCCCATGCCCAGCCCGCCGTGCTCGATCAGCCGCTCGATCCCAGACCGCACGATGGCGAGCTTGTTCTGGTCCTCCGCCGACTTTGCCAGCATGTCGTAGCGCTCCATGATGCCCAGTCCCAGCAGAAAATGTCGCTGGTCGTTAGGTCCGTGAATCTCGATGTTCAGATCGGGCTCCAGCGCCGTCTCGATGAGCGCGCCAAAGTCCACATCGGCGGAGATATCGACCATCCCCGGCTGTGCGAACGGCGACACCCGTTTGTGTCGCTGTATGCCCCGTAGCGAGTTCACGGGGACGGTCTCAGCGGGGCCGTAGTCGATTATCAGCGCTGCCCCGTTGTCGGCTTGGTGGATGGACTTGCAAAAGTACATCATGATGCTGTGCGCGTCCGGACACATCTCCACGATGGAGTCCTCGATCCGCGAGAGGGCTTCGTAGCGCGGCGACAGGCTGTTCAGCGCGCGGGCCGGGGCGGTCTGTCGCGGCGCGACGGTGAAGCAGAACTCGGGCTCTTTGGCCGCGATTTCCGACGACGGGAGGATGAGATTGGATGATGGCTTTTGTACGTCGACAAGGAGCTCACGCCACCCACCCTTGGTGTTTCTGAACGCGTTGATTGGCAGTGCATCGAAGAATTCGTGGGCCAAGAAGAACGGCGCCTCATCGGGGCCTATTATTTGATGACCATAAAATTCAGCAACAACCACTTTATTATGGTGTGTTCAGGAGGGGTAGCGTACCGATTGGAACTTCCCGGACATCGTCGTACCAGCTTATCGGCGTCCCGAAGTGTTTTGTGATCCCGGACGGCGTGATGTCCTGCCAATGGGACCTCGGGTCTTCGTCGCAGAGTCGCGCGAATTGAAGTTGCCGTAGCGGCCGACTCGCCTCGACGAGATGCACCCGACTGATCCTGCTCGCATACTCCGAGAAGTTTCTAACCGTCTACTACGGTGAAGACACCGTCAGCAGGAGCTTCTATCAGCTGTTTGATTTGAGAATATGCGATAACAGACCCGCAGGACATCGTCCATGAGGGTACCCCGCCCCGGCCCCAACTCGACCAGCACGATCTTCTTCCCGTTGCACGAGTTCTGCGCCATCCACTCGTACACCAGCCAGATGCCAATCATCTCCCCGAACAGCTGGGATATCTCGGGCGACGTCACAAAGTCGCCCCGGGCGCCGAACTGGTCGGGAGCCGAGGTGTAGTATCCGCCGTCCTTGCCCGTCAGGCATTGCCGCATGTAATGCATCAGACTGATCGGCCCTGTGCTCTGGCAGAAATACAAATGTTAGAACTGAACCGAGCAGCGTGATTGGACTTGTGGAATTCAGGTGACACACCTCAATGGCTTTGGCGATGCTGTGCGCGAGGGATGGCGGGGTGGCCGTGGACTGGCGCCGCGTGAGCTGCGCGGGGTGCACCCGGCGGGACGGAAGCAGTGCCGGCCGCCATCGCGAAGTTACGGCAGTGATGGATTCTCGGCAGGAGATGTTGGCGAGGTGCCGGATGCACCTTTGCGAAGCCATGGTCCGGTCTCGGGCGGGGTGGAGCGTAATGGGCAGCGGTCGTCGTGCGGGCGGGCGGGCGTGGCGTTGGGCGGGTCTGGAAGCTTCGAAGCTGGGCTTTGTTGTATCTTGGCCGACACAACACCGCTTCCACGAAGGACCATTGAGGTTCTATTTGAAGTTGGACATAGACCAGAGAACGTGATGTAATTCAGTTGATGCTCAAGTCTTGTTATCAATGAAGTAGCCTTGGGTTATGGCGGTCAATGAAGCCTGAAAGTCCGGAGGCAGAGGAGTTTGCTCTGAATCGGGTTGTGCGGCTACCCGTCCTAGTACTGAACAAAGGAACATTGACAAGGCCGTCACCAAGATCGCGAGATCCCGCCAGACTGTTAGCCGTCCCGGTCCGTATTGCGGCACAGCTTTCCTTTCCGCGGCATTGAGCCGGCCCCGGAAATGACGAACGGTATCTTCGTTGACGGAATGGTGGACTTTGAAATTGCAGTTGGTGCAACACCACTGCGCCGTGCCCACCGGCGGTCTCATCAAAGGCCACCCGGCGAGTTGCAATTATATTATTACCGCGACGACGGAACCTTCCAGATTACAATTTAGTGCCCTCATGCACGAACGTGACAAGGGTCTTCCTGGCCATATCTTTACCGACGCGAATGATGTTGTATGGACCGCCAACGTGTATATAAAGGCGGTCTGGACCGGATGTTGCTATAACTTCCAAGCGTACTAGCTAACGGTAGCGACAACTGGTGTTATAGCCAACATTTATCAAATCGATATTGAATACAAAGAAGATTCGTTGATATCGTCATCTAGTTTTCATTCATGCGTACTAACAAGTATCCTCTTGGAACTAGCTGTTGGGTGTGGAGGAACCAGCATCGTATATCCCGTCATAGCGGTTGGAAGTGTTCTCAGCGTGCAGTATCTTGATAACACTCACTTGTGCGATATCGATCTCTTCCTCTCCTTCCGAGCTGTTATACCCCTTGAGAACCTCCTTGTATCCACAATAATAGTCATCCACTCCCATTCCACCTCCTTTAAAACTTAAAAGCAGTTACACCGCGTGATCGAATAACAGCTCTAGTTTGCGGAGGGCGAGACACGATCTCAGAGAGCTTCACAGCGCAGGCACATCGCGATCATCGTAGCCAGCCCATCCGGCCAGCCAGCCTCCACCACAGCCCTTGACAGATAGAAAGAACAACGGTCAGTGCCTCCTGGTTTCTCTTCCAGTCGTCTGTCTGCCGCGGAGATCCAAGTCATTGCCTGGTTGCACCTTCCAGCAACGCACTCTCGCTTTCTGCCACTCCATCGTTACGCGTAACCGGCCGCTGAAGCTGGTGAGTAGTAAACGCTCAGCACCTCTTTCGCTCTGCGTGATGCGTGCGCGCTGCTGAGCTGAAATACGGCCACCGATATATATAATTCGTTATTGCCATCTTGTTCATACATATAGCCTAGACTGACACCTCTGAGCTTCATCTCATCTCATCTCCATCAGCTATAGTTCTCCAGAGATTTCTTCCACTGCATGTCCATCGATATCACAATTGGTATTACATCAAACCGCACAACATGGGCAGACTCACATACGTGAACGTAAGTTACAATATATCTCCTGTTCACTCCCTCAGGAATCTATCCAGTATACAATATATTGGCTCCCGCTGACGTGCTTCTCTCCCTGCTGTAGCGGAAAATCACCGGTGTGAAGCTCGCACAGTCGATACAAAGAGACATCCAAAAGCGAATCCCAAAAGTTGGCGAAGACAAGAAACTAGCCGCAGTCCAACGAGACCCCGCTGTCGAAATAGACGCGTCCGGCCGCCAGCTCGGTCCTGAAGGCATAGCCCTTGTCTGCGATTCACTATGGGAGCTCGGACGCACAAAGCTTTCACGGGTCGAAGAGATAAATCTATCCGGCAACGATCTGACCGCAGCCTGTTTACGCCCGCTCCGCCGAGCTCTATCCGTCTGTCCTGAGCTCCGGGACCTCGATCTGAGCAACAACAGGATCGAGATCACGACTCCCGAGGACATGAAGGAATGGGGATACTTTCTGGAAGGGTTTGCGAACCTCAAATGTCTTCGACGATTCGACCTCTCGCACAACCCCCTTGGCGATATCGCAGTTGAGATCATGTTCCGCACGTACGCTTTCGAGAAGGAGATCAACATTCCGTGCGACTTTCAAAGTGTCAAGAAAATGGATCCGTTCGATGAATCTTTGGACGCCAACGGCTCTGTTGAGAGCTTTGACTTTCATCCCGTGGGTGGGCATATGAACCAGAATCATCCCCCTATTGGCCACGCTATCAATGGGGTCTACATGATTGAAGGACAGCGTAAGTCTCCTCCAGCTACTCAACTACGTGATAATGGTGCCGTACGCATGAGATATATGCTAACATAACTCCTGGAATAAAGGCAAGGAGAGCGTCGCGACAATATCAACGCAGTCTACTGGCCCGTTGTCTTCAAGCCCCGCGTCGTCCATGGACCCTCCACACGACCTTGCCGATATCCATGGACTCCGGGGGATCTCATACATCGTTCTCTCAGATATCAACGCAACGGACCTCGCTGCCGTCTGGCTCAGCTACATTATCACGGCTCACCCGCTGCCATCAGAGCTCCAGCCGCACCTCCCACCGCTGAAGGAAGGGCCCTTTGCCGCGACTCTCAGGAAATACGACGCCTTGCCAAACTGTCGAGGAATTATCTTAACAGAGAATCCAAGAGTCACGCATGTCGGCGAGAGGGCTTTGAAGGAAGCTGAAAGTCGACGGGACGAAAACGTGGCTCCCTTTGAAGCATTGTTGAGGAACGGACAAGGGCGGAGAAGGAGTTCTGCTATCAGCGACACGTTGCCAGAAGATGGCCTGCATCAACGAGACTCGAACAGACGGAACAGCGTCCAGGACGAAGGACATGGCCCGCAGACTGCGAAGAACCGACGGGCGCTCTTGCAAGAAGAACGATACAGCTTGAGCCGCACGAGGGCCAAGATTCAACTGAACGCTCTCAGGGAGAAAGGTGTGCAGGCGTCCTTGCTATGGGCTAGAGTCATGCGAATGGTGGTTGTAAGCAGAGCGATCCTGCTGGACTATAGCGGTCCCATCACAATCGACAGTGACGAGCCGACTCTCCAGCTAAGTAAGTCCACTACTCTATCACACCGACGCACTGAATAAATACTGATGGCGATATGTACAATATAGAGTCCTCGGGAAGGGTAAGTATTGACGGTAACTTCAAACTGACGCCTGAAGCTTCACCGACGGTCAAAGGGACGTTGCTTAAGAAGATGAGCGAAATCTGCCTTGGGCCCGCCGACATTCCAAAACGCACCACCGCATCAACAGAGCCGCCTCGCAAGCTTCCAGGTGGTCTGCCGGTGGAGATTTGGATGGAAATTATCATCCTCGCGGAAGACGGCGACGGTCTCACCACTCGCAGCCAGCGACTCAACATCTTCCACTGGGCTCGGTCCCGAACGGCGATCAGCAACGGGCTCGAGTACCTGGCGGAGAGCACGGAGACGCAGGCCCGGCGAGTCATCGCGAAGGTGAATGGCCTCGCATATGAGGTTTAATGAGATTGATGCATAGGAAGTTAGATTGATGCGTACATACGTTGCTGTGCGAGCGAGGTTTCTATAATTACTAATTGCTGTGTAAGCGGGCCTGTGGGTTGTTCAATTCACGTTTTTGCGATCGGTCTTGTAAAAAGGGAGGCCGACGCAAAATCGTTTCCTCACAAAGGCCTTTTGTTTGAATTGTGGAGGCTTTATTACCTTGCCGGGTTATCTTTGTACTATAGCCTCCCTTCGCGAAGGCTCCTATTGATCCTGTAGGCCTGTGCTCGGCTCGAGGGCCGTGACATTGAAGGCGGTAAACTCCAATTGAATTCTCAATCTCCATACGATACACCACAATAGGATCATTAAGGAGAAACAATGAAGTTTGTGAATTACTGTCAACCACACTACATTTCTATCGACCACGCTGCCGGTGGGATCATATTTCCGGTGGAAAGTCCATTCCAGAGGTCCGTGGCCCGCGCGTTGTCGCGGCGGAATGCAACGGCCGAGCTCATCAACTTTCCCCGTTCAGCTCAGCGCCCAACGAGGCCCCCTGGCTGCTGCCCTCGAAGGTGCGCTGGGTCCCGACAGGCAACGGGACTTCCCCGTGCATCCCTGCAAACGTACCTAACACCTATCTTGAGTTCAGTCTGTCATTCACGCTTCATCTTTCCTGCAATTGCAGTCGTAGACGCGAACGAACGTTATCCTTCTCTCCGGTGCGCCGATATCGATATAATATCCCTGAGCTCGATCTCGTTTAGAGGCAGCACTTATCGGTAAATACCGGCACCTTCCCGATTGAAGCAACTGGCCGCGCGATGACGATCGATTGGTACTGACCAGTGGGCGAAGCTCAGCTTGAAAAGGCTCAAGTCGCAGACATCTACGAGCTTCCGCGAGTGTACAGCTATATACGTATCCTTCCGACCATCCTATCCATCCATTGCTGTCCCGGCCAGCTAGCTATCCATCCGACGAGAATACGCGCACGTAACGCACCCGTCGCTCGCGCGACCCGCGCGGGTAGATTGATAGCGCCACGCGTGCGTGCCCAGCATGAGCGGCATCCTAAACACGCACCTCCTATCCAGCATCTCGTCGACCTCCCCGCTCAGCGCGGACGGCACCGCGCGCCTGATCGCCAATGTCTTCCTTACGGGTCTTGTGACGGGCATCTACACGCCGGGACTGCACTCGCTGCTCGTGTCAGCCGTCAGCTGGTGCACTGTTGCGATTGTGCTGTTCATGGTGCAGAAGCAGTCGATGCGCGATGGCGAGGCGCAGGGTGCCGCCGTCGACCGCAAGACGAAGAGGAAGGTTACGGCTTTGATCGCGTGTATCTTGCTGTCGGGCGTGTGCGAGCGGGTTGTGGGGCCGGATTGGGAGGTGAAGACCAAGGCCGCGTGGTGGAATAAGGTCTGTCGACACTCCGTATCTATCTATTTTACAGTCTAGGTATATGCATGGTGGAATATTATGGACATGAGCTTACGCGGACTACGCCATAGGCAGGTCTACCTCTCGTCACGCGGTTCCTGCGAAACTACCTCCTCGGCGAGCCCGGGATCCTCGAGGGCTCCGCGCGCGGGTCCAAGCGGCTGCTGGCGCTGATATCCACCGTCGCATTCCTAACGCTCGCGCCGCGGGCGATACCGGATAGCAACATGGCGTTGGGACTGGCGAATATCGCCTTCCAGTCGATGACGTACGTGCTGCTTGAGGATATAGCGCTGGGGTCCGGCAGGGACAACAAGAATATTCCCGGTGTGCCGGCGCCGGATGTGCGGTCGCTGGCGAACGGTGGGTATCTTCGGACGGCGGTCGGGGCGACGGTTGGGTTGGTGCTGTTGGCGGCGTACTTTGAGAAGCCGCTGGACGATTATGCTCTGAAGGCGAATCCGGGGTATTCGCTGATAAAGATACTGGCGATGGGGACGCTTGGTGGGTTTCGGTGGCTGTGTCTACCGTTGCTGGTGGGTTGATACATTACATGTTTCTACTGCGTGATGTTGGCGCTGATGTAGACTGTGGGATTCAGGTTTCGAGGTTGTCGTCGCCGTCTGGCAGTTTGGTGGACCTGGCGGTAACGCTGATCGCGAGTCAATGGGCTCTGTCGACGTCGCCGTTTCAGTTTTTGGGAACCGTCGGCACGCTTATTCTGATATCCTTCCATTTCGTTGCCCCGCCGGGTGGCAGAGATGGTAGGTTATCGCAGGTGCTCGGCCCCACGAGGGTGACGATTGCGAGCCTCTTCATCTTCCTCATCATAACGTCCGTCATGGTCTCCACGATGCCGGCGCAACCATCGAAAGTTGCATTTACAGAGTCGTCGCCGCCACCGCAGCCAATTAGTACCGCGCCGCCATCACATGTGCATCCTATCAAGCATCTGATGGATAAGGGCGCCAAGGACTTCGAAGATATGAAGCAGCGTCAGTCGACCTCCCTGAACGATGCGGTTAAAAACTACTGGAAACGGTACAAGATGCCGCCGCCGCCAAACTTCGACAAGTGGTACGAGTTCGCCGTCGCCCACGACTCGGCACTGATCGATGAATACGACATGATATACCACCAGATCCGCCCGTTCTGGGGCATGCCGGCCAAGATGGTGCGAGACCGCGCGAGGGAAGCACTGGGCTTCAAGCAGGCGTTCATGACGCTGTCAATCCGCAAGGGCAAGGTCATCGACGTGCACGACGCGGAAGACTGGCAGCGCCATGCCACCGTCGGGATGCTCGCGAGCTTCAAGAAATGGATACCAGACATGGACCTCGCGTTCAACCTGCACGACGAGCCGCGTGTCGTCACCCCCGCCGAAGACATGGCCATATTCCTCGCCCGCTTCCGCAACATCGACTGGCTCGAGTCCCCCAAGAACAAGTTCACCGGCTTTCCCAAGTCCGAGAAGGGCAAAGTCGAAGCCACCGACGACACCCGCTTCAATGAGTTCGCCCATCAGCCGATCTGGGGCAACAGCAAGCTCTCCTGCCCACCGGGCACGCCCGCGCGCGATCCCCTGGAAAAGACGCCCGACGCAGTAGATCAGTACGCCATGTCACCCATCGGTTTCATCTTCAACCGCACCGCTTTCACGGACGTCTGTCTCCAGCCGAGCGTCCGCTACCGCCACGGCTTCTTCCAGCGCCCAAACGCCTACCACGTCGCACACGCCCTCTTCCCCATCTTCTCGCAGAGCAGCGTCTCCTGCTACAACGATATCATCTACCCATCCCCCTGGTACTGGGCCGGCAAGGTCACCTACCAGGAAAAACGAGACAAACCCTGGGAAGAGAAGCGCGACCTCCTCTACTGGCGCGGATCCACAACCGGCGGCTTCTCCCGCCTCAGCGGGTGGAAGCACCAGCACCGGCAGCGCGTCGTCCGGCACCTGAACGCGGGAAAGTCCACAAGCTACACCCTCGAATCCTCAGGCTCCGGCGAATCCACCAAATGGAAACTCAAGACCACCCGGCGCTCAGAACTGAAAGAGCTCATCGACGTCAATTTCTCGCACATAGGACAATGCGACGACGCGGACTGCGAGGAGCAGAAGACGTTCTTCAAGCCGGGCGAAAGGGTCGAGCAGCAGGACGCGTGGAATTACAAGTACCTGCTGGACATGGACGGCAACGCCTTCTCCGGCCGCTTCTACGCTTTCTTGCAGAGTCACAGCGCGGTGTTCAAGATGGCGCTGTTCCGCGAGTGGCATGAGGAGTGGCTGGTGCCGTGGGTGCACTACGTGCCGTTGACGCTGGATATGGGGGAGAGTGTCGAGGTGTTGCGGTACTTTACACGGGAGAAAGAAGGGGCGGAAGCTATACGGAAGATTGCGGAGCAAGGGCGGTATTGGGCGCGGAAAGTGCTGCGGAAGGAGGATTTTGAAGTGTGGTTCTTCAGGTTGCTGCTCGAGTGAGTATATCTTCTTTTTCTTGTTTCATTTATTCCGGTTATCTCGTCGGGACTAACTTGTGGGTAATCGATAGGTACGGACGGGTCATCGATGACAACCGAGAGATCATAGGGTTTGATGTATAAGTGAATTAATGCCTGGGTATGGGGAACAGTCTGTACCGGTATGGGCGTGAGATGACATTGTTGGTATATTTTGGAGTTATGCTGTCTGCAGGTTTGTTTGCAACTGCTGGGATATAATGCTGTGTATTTGTGATATCTGTAGATTATATTGCAGAGTGCTATAGGGCGATTGATGACGTTCAAAAGCTGTAATACTTGTAGAATAATTATACTCCTGTCCCTCCACTGCATACTGGTCTATCCTGTGGTTGGTGTTTAGAGTAACTTCGGGCACCTGCCTGCGAGCCACCTAGCGAGAGCGCGTGGGCCGTCGACGACCCGGAATACCACACGCAACGCAATTGGCATACACTTGCGGCAGCCAGGCTGGTACAGTAGCAAGCGAATTATATAGATAGATTGCCATTATTATCTTGCGACTTAGCGAGTGTATTATGCAGTAGAAGCAAGAGACTTGATTGTGATAGCAGATCCTGTCAGCTGAGCTATACGTACACATTTGTCTTGATTTCGAGCGCACTTGCCCCATCATATTAGTAAAAAGATTGACAGCTAAATAGATCTTAATTGCTTGCTGTTACATTTTGAGCCATGGAACCAAAAGACAAGGCACTGGGCAACTAGGGAGTGGGCCCGGGTATATAAAAAGAGGTACAATCCTATATATAGTTACCTGTGTGGGGCACCATGACATATATATAAAAATTGTCTCGCTCGCGAGACTGCCGTACTATAACCGGCAAATATAAAGCAACTAAATATGAGAGGCTTATTTCTTGTTTGGTATTTTGTTATTAGGCTAAATACATAGATCTATCTTGATGACTAGACTTTTATTTTTGAAGCACTCTCCCGTACCGTTGCGAGTCCCTGCGATGAAAACTCAAGGTAGCCTGACAATATAGAATGTTCATATATATACTGCATTACTAGGCTATGATAATTTTATTAGAAGGTTTGTAAAGCAACAGCAGCTAAAAGTCAGGACTTGAAGTAAAGTGCATTCAGGCCTAATCTGGGACTGAAATGCAATAAATTATGATTATATTAAGGAACATCAGGGTGCATTCATATCATAACGTTAGTACGGATCCCATTCGGTTACACCGAGCAAGCTATAGAAAAAACCGTTGCTCCTAAGTATAATTTACTCAAACTGGCAGACACGGACGGGGTAGGACGAAACTTACTCGAATGAAGCATATGGGGTTGTATTATAATGTACTTCCGGTGTAAACTTCTGAACTTCCGCGTACTTTTTGAATAAATATCGCCAGTAGCAGTCGACAGATGCTTTTGAAAGCCAATATTTCCAGAATTTTGACCTATAGATTTTAATGGGTATATTTAGTCGGCTAATAAAGAGCTCATGGTATTGGAAGGGCTTCTCGGTTCCACATACGATCTATCAGCAAGCTCTTCCGCAGCTGTGTCGTTATTCATGAGATGCTGCATCGTTTCTGGTAGTTTTTCCCATTTCCTCCCCGGAATGACGACCAAGTTGCGGTCAGATGAATCCGGGTCTGAGTTCATTAGAGGATGGAAATGCTGTATGAACTCCAGTTCATGCGTTATAACGACCGAACGGCACATCATGAGATATCTGGAGAGGACGAATTGGTTAGTTGTAAACTTGCAATATCCTTTGAGCACAGAACTCACTTTAATCTTCCAGAGTAGGCAATTCCTTCGAGATGAGCAAGGTATTTGAAACCGCAATGGGCATCCATCGTCATGACCGTCTCTTTATTCCCCCAGTCTACTTCTTCAATCTGAGCCCAACCCCAATCTTTCGCCAGATCGAAGAACTTCCTCCTGATATCCACCAGCAGCGCTCCCTTCCAGAATAGCTTTGGTGTTTTCGTTTTCCACGGGTGTCTTGCGTCGAATTCGCCAGCTTTTCGCTTTACTTCACTAAAGGTCCCGACCTTTGGTTCCGGCCACGAGTTGAAACCAAAATCCGGTATGAGCCACAAATGCCTCTCTCTGTCTGTTCGGTCGAGGACTAATACGGGCACATTCGGATCGGAATTATCAAGATGGTCGTCGCAGTAGATTACAAACTCGATGTCCGGGATCGGCTCTCGAGAGGTGAGCATTGCATCATGGATCATTGCTAATGTGGAATGAACACGGGAATGCCGTCCTCTGTCTTTCCATTTGACGTACAGTTCGCCGTCAAGGATGACGGCTCGCACGATGTTGCCGGAGCCAGCCACCATCGCTTTGTCGATATGGTCGAGCGTGATGCCACCTTTCTGCCTCCAGAATGCCGCTGCTCTGTCTACTTCCCTGCATGCACGATTGTATTATTATCACTGGGCTTCTCATAGTTTTCAAATAACTTACACGAATAATCCGGGATAGATGGCTAGACATCCCTCGTGTGATAAATGTCTGCTCGCCGCCAGGCCTTTCAGTTCCTCCGATACGTTGAACTTTCCCGTCGCAGGCTGCGCGCCGCTTGATTCCGAGCGGTACGCTCTTTCCATATATACCAGCGCTGCCATGAGCGCAGCGGCATAGAGCACCAGTCTCCAAGGCGCTGGTGGCATGTTTAGTGAGAGTGTCGAAAGCCAGGTTTAAAAGTCAAGGGACTACTACTATATTCGCATTCCTCAAATCGAGACGAGGCTGAGATTTGAACATCCCCTTTTTACTTATATAATCGATCGGCAACACAACCTACGCTTGGCCACTAAACCATCATACCATACTGGATAGATTCCATCCAGTTTCAACACGGAACTGGTGCAAAGTACTGGTCCAGTAAGCATTGCCGTTGGAATCACTAATATTCTATTAGCAGAACAACGGAGGCAGGAGGGCAGTACAGACTAGGCTAAGCGTCGAACTACCTAGAACGGCTTCCAGATCAGATTTTTGTCCGCTTAAACACTTGGGTTTCTTGGTATATATACCGGTGATATAAATAATTCCGGTCTGGTTTCTGGTCTCTTTGTGCAACATAAGTGGTGCACGGTTCGGGTTAACCCGCAAGTATGTACAGGTATGTTCATTATTTCTGCGTACGCCCCGTAAAGGGGATAACGCGGAAATTGAGGCTTTCTTGGCTTCTGTCTTTTGGCCAATTGGCCCAATCGATTGCAATCCAAAAGATTGTTTTTTCTGATGATGCTTTGACCTCTCGCTTTACATACAAAACCCCCTGTCAAGCCACGTCCAAAAATGGGGTGTACGTCGTACGCAGAAATAATGGACATACCTGTACGAAGGCTTGTCAAATAAGTAACGCTACATTACTTTTTGCTTATTTACATGCTTCACCGGGGCCAAGCCGCCCTTTGCCCAGGGCACCGGGCAATTGGAGCGCACAGCTGCTATGAGGTCTGGCCTGCCAATAATATTATCTGTAGTACCTTCTTTATACTTATTGCCCCCATATAACTTGATAACCAGCTGAATGTGACGTACAATGCGTGCTATCCATAGTCTAATACACGTAATTGGCAGCTGGCGCCATTCAGTGAGCTATGCCTTCTCTATATCCTACCTCTTGGTTGGTGTTCTATGCCTGGATATCCTGTGCTTTAGGTAGTACCAGGCTGGCTCTATTATATTGAGATCAGGAGAGTTACCAGGCTATAGTAGCCTGCTAATAGTATGCAGGTTGTAGACAGCCTCTTGGGCATGGTGGTTGTGGCAAGGCACTTTGTCCTCCTGGACAATGTAGTCCCTCCCATACTTGGCTTTGCAGTTCTTTGTAAAAGGGATTAGCTTTGGGATTATGATCTTTGCCTGGTACCTATACCAATTAATGCCTTTGCCAGTACCATGCTCCAGAGCTCTATGTGTCTTGTTAAAAGTCTATTGTGGCTTCTTGCTAGGCTTGTTCCTGAGTCCTGTATGCCTTATAGCAGTGAGTAACTTCTATTTCTTCCTGGCCTTTGGTTCTGCTGTTAAATTCATAGTAGCTATTGCCTTCTTAGCTGCCTTCTTCTGCTTTTTGGTCTCTGGCTCCCATATGTGGCATGGACCTATAGTATCCTAGGTGTAGCAGCCCCAGAACATAAACTTATTGGCTTTGTGCCAGCGCGCAGAGATTATGTCAGAGTGGTAGCGTTCATGAGGTTGCCTCTATAGCTTGTAGCTGCTATGCCTCTGCCCAAGTACTATACTTGTTTTATTGCTCCAGATGACCTGCTTCCAGTCCTCTAATGTCTAATCTTTGTGCCTGAGGGCAAAGTCCAGCCTGGCCTGGCGCATAGCAGGTGTAAGGCCAGGCTTGCGTGTAGGCTTCAGCTTCTTGAACTTATTGTGCCTAAGTATTGTGCTGACTGTTTGGTGGCTTAGCTTGACAGTGCCTGTAAGAGAGTGTGTATTCGTACTGCGCCCTGACCTGTCCTTTGTGATAATGCTGATAATCTCCTGTTCTTTGGCCTGGGTGACCTTCTTTGGCCTACCAGCCCTCTGCTTGTCAACAACATGCTCCATAGTCAGGGACGTGTAATCCTGGGGATTATAGCCACGGTCTTTGGCCTTGTGCAGCAGCCTGGCAACTGCACTCCTAGAGACTCCAAATCTTGTAGCTATATCAGCCTGCTTGCCACCAGCACCTAGCAAGGTGAGTATCTGGATACGTTGACATGGTGTTGAATAGCGATCGCTGGTGGTGTCCTCAGCCTGAGGAGGCATGTTGTATATGTGTATATAGGATAATGGTGGCTATAGATGTTGATGAAGGAGAAGAGGGGTAAGTCTGCTAGTATCTGCTAGCAATTGGAGAAGCTGACATTGCTATTAGTACTATAATTGCTTTTGTGCAATACCGGGCATGGTCCTTGGCATGGTCCCGGGCCCCACACACGAAATCATGGGCGGTTTCACCAAAATTAATGTAGCGTTACTTATTTGACAAGCCTTCGTATATACTATAATTATAAAGACTCTACGAAGGTGTGTCCCAAAAGTTTTTGCACTTTTTTCAAAAGCAATTATATGAAGTCGTGGTCGCTTACAGATTTGGCGCCAAGGAGCCAAGTCCACGACCCAAAATACTTCCCTAAAATCACAACTTCCAAACGCCCAAAAGCTGCCCTCGCAAAACAAGACAATTGAAGGATATTCGCAATATTTTTTCCCAATTTTTTTTATAATTTTTGGGAGAGCTATTACCAGATATCTGCTTTGTTGTGGTCTTGGCTAGTACCCAATTCGGTCTCGACGGTATAATTGTTTTTTTGAGTGCGCACAGACAATGTGCAAAAACTTTTGGGACACGGTTCAAAATACGTAAAAATTATAATATGCTTAGGTAATTAGTATATATTTACTATTTAATATTTTCGATATAAATAAGACTTTATACGTGCTTGCAGTTATGGCGAGAGAGACCAATTTTACATCACATTTTCTTACAATATGTATTGTATACCGCCATTTGTATAATTGAGACTACAAATCTAAGATCGGCTCATGCGATGTATCGGGAGAGCCTTAAAGGGCTAATAGCTTCACTAGATTTATCTAGTGAGCTAGGGACAAGCTCATGACCTACTAGTATATCCGAGCATCCAGTAAATTTGTAATATATTGCACAGGCCACCGCCTGTATGCATGCACGGCTCAACTGCAAATTACTTCTTCATACAGGTATAATCACAGATGATACATTATATATAGTACTTTGGACCGATGCATGATTATACCCCCAGGCTTTTACGTGCGGATAAGAAACAGCTTACGTTGTATAGCTTAATCAAGATTGCAGTGTGTTAGCAGTGATTCTCAGGAGCCGAGTCTAGGTTTCATTTCTATTCAACTGAGACGAGAGAGGCTGTACAGGAAACATCTGCATATGCCGACCTGGTCGCCTTCTAAAGCTTTTGGTGGTATACAGTCTAGCTGTCCTGCATGCGTGCCATGAAACTCAACAAGTGCGAGCTGCGATAAGAGAAACCAGGAAAAAATAAACAGAGCGTGGAGATCGTAAAAGGGAAAAGTTAGAAACAGTTGCTGCCCGCCGGAGCTAATCGCTCGCGTAAAACGCCAATAACTCCATAGAGGAGGAACAGAACTGCGGAAAGACCACACGAAAAATTTAAAGACGGACAATAAGCTACCAATGAAACTTGCAAGAACCAGATATTCATCAAAATGGCATCCTCCACGCCTACCAATCGCCCACTCGAGAGACAAAGCCTCTAAGCCCTATCCGGTGTATGATTTCGTGATATCTACGCGTATCAATGCTTGTGATCCGTGAAGATATCTGCACCGTTCGTATCAGAATCCGCCTGCGAGCCCCTCGACCACTCGGAGTCACTCTTCAGATCCCCTAGTCGATCTGCCCGTCGATGGCCGACATGCAGCGTGCCGTGCGCGTCCGCCATTTCCGCCATCCTGTCGCTATCAATCTCGTCTTCGGCCTCATAGTCGCTGTTGAAGCCGCTCTTGCTACCACCGCCGTCACGACCCCTAATCATACCGGAGTGTAGCTTTGTATCGCGGCAAACGTTGACGAGGTCGTCGTCGGATGAAGTGTCGACGGATGGCGGGTCGACGCGGACGATTGGACGAAGCAGCTTCTTACTCTTGCTTTTGACCTCGTGGCCGCAGTTCGCGCAGAGATTTGCGGTGATGGCCTTCTCGATGACATCCTTGTCCTTCTGGTCGATTGATTGTGAGACGTTCGGCCCGTTGTGGTTGTGGTTGTGGTTGTGGCCGTGACCATGGCTGTTGCTGTTGTGGTCGTGATGACGTTGGTGGTGATGGGAAGCGGGCTGGGTGACCGTGAGGAGGGCTGACTGCGGTGGCGGGCCGCCGTGGGAGCAGCCGTCCGGGCAGCCGCCCCACTTTTTGCGCTGAGATTGGAATTTCTTCTGCTTTGCGGCGCGCTGAGCGGCGACTTCTGGGTTGTTTCTCGCGGCTTCTTGCTGTTCGCGTTCGTACTGGGTCCATGTTCGCAGTTTGGTTTCGAGGTCGTATTTGCCCTTGTGGTTGCGGCGCATGGTCACGAACTGGCAATGTTCGATGTTCATCCAATCTTCGAATTCCTCGACGGTGTAGTGATACCTGGGACCGATTCCACTTGGTAAGTAATAATACAAGATACATGCTATGTTGTATCAAAACTCACCACTTCATCAGGAACACTCTCGTCATGAGACCGTGTGTCACAAGGACAATAACGCTCGGACAGTCCGGTTCTGCAAATTGACGCCAGAGACTCTCGTTGAAGCCGCTCACTCTATCGTACGCGTCCGCCGCCGATTCGCCATTCGGAATCCGGTAGAAACTGGATATAAAGCACGTTATCAGTCAGGTACGACATTGGAAGGAGGTGGGCCACGTACAAGTGTCCATAGGCGGCTCTTTCCTGCCATATCTTATCCTGGTACGCGCTGCAGCCTTGGAAGTTTCCAAACTACCCCACCACCGTGTTAGCCACTGTCGATAACTCACAAACTTCAGCGTATCGGAAGGGTCCGTACATCTATCTCAGGCGATCCCGGTTAGCACTCTATATATCCCTCTCGCGTCTCGTAGGTAATACAAACCTTGTTCGCGAATCCTCGGCTCCTCGTACACCGTCGTCTTGGTCTTCCAGTCCTCGCCCAAACTCTCTACGATCCCCGCCGTCGTCTCCCTCGTTCTCCGATACGGCGACGTGTATATCTGTAGTTTGTCCTCGGGCAGCAGCAGTTCCTTCAGCCGGTGGCCGGCGGCGCGGGCTTGCTCATGACCGAAATTTGTGAGTTTGACGCGGTGGTCGGGGATGACCTGGTGTATCGCTTTGTTCTCTGGACGGCACCAAAAATGTATTCGTTAGAGAGATGTGTTTTATTGACGAGATAGTTTCAGCGGGAGTATGACGTACGATTGCCTTCGCTTTGGCCGTGCCGGATGAGGATGATGAGCTAGGAGACGCAGGAGCCGACAGGCTCGCGATTAGCTTTTGATTGTACGCCCTCGGGCAGACATGACAGGGGACCGAGATCCGTACCCTTGGGCGACCCATGACTGGACAGGTGAGAGCTCGAACAAGCCGGCGCCAGTAGTATTTTATCGAATATCGTTCCGTTGTCGTTCTAGGAGTTATCCGGGGCGTGTATGGTGCAATTACAGTGCCGAAGTCTCGTCCCCAACGGGTTTAAAGCAGTCGGAGACTCGATTCGATGGTCGACAATATGCTAAACGGAAGCTTTATAGTAGGGATGTAACCTTGCAACAGGTGATCCAACAGCGGTGCGTAGATTTTCGAAGATTCAGGGAACAAACAAACTTTTATTTCTCAAAGGACGGTAGTATAATACAGTACATGTAATCGAGATCTAGAGGGGCCCTGGTGGGACAGATGCTGATGGATGAATAATCGCGGTTCCGGTTTCGACAGTGGAGCAGGTAGCTACCTGGCCCCAGTATATATAATAAGGTCGGGTTAAGCCAAGTCGAGTTCGCAAGCAGTGCCACTCCGATCGGGCAGGAAAAGGCGACCGCTCCCGAGGCAGGAATTTAAACCTGGCAGCGCAGGCAAGCGCCCTGGCGGCGAATGTGCAGTCTGGTTTTAGAAATCCTCCACACGAACCTTGTTTCACCTTATCAAAGACGTCCGGACGAACGGTATGTATGTACGCACGGTCAGACCAGCGTCCATGGAACAACGTTAACTTCAACGGCTGTCGAGTCTCATTGATTGCAATTAGCGTTCACGGAATGTGCTAGTGGCCGTCGCACGGACAGCAGCAATCGATCGAGCCGACGAGAACTCGAAGGAAGAAAAGCCTCACGTCGGGCAAATGAGGAG
This sequence comes from Drechslerella dactyloides, assembly GCA_020064725.1. Lineage (NCBI taxonomy): Eukaryota > Fungi > Ascomycota > Orbiliomycetes > Orbiliales > Orbiliaceae > Drechslerella > Drechslerella dactyloides. The sequence goes on from JAGTWJ010000017.1 coordinate 3,477,201, forward strand.
CGGGCGCGAGTGCGAGAAAAGAGTTCGACGAGATCCGGGAGGCAAATCTCCTTGATGTTACCAAGAGCCCGACTGCCTAGGAATCGGCTGGGCCTTCCCAGCGCACCCGCATCCGCAGTCGGCCTAGTCGGTCTTGTCGTCTCCGATCAAGGGTTTCGAAGCTGATCAGTCCACTGAAGAATGTGCCGCTGGCGGCAGGACGCTATAATCTCCAGCTGTGGATAATATACGTAGCTCACACTATTCTGCGTCGACGATGCGCTGTGCTCATGTTCGTGGTCGAGAGAACGCTGAGAGGTTTTGATGAATGCATCTGCACAGTTCAGCATCGTGTTCGCTTCGCTATCATCACAGGGACAATCGCGTCGAGGCAGCTGTCGGAGTTGCCGCAAAGCCAGCTGTCAGAGCAGATAGACGAGGACGGCAGGGTTGTATCGATGGCTCCATGTGCCGTCAAATACGGATCCTGATACACGCCCAGCTTCTCCAAGACACGGCCTGCACGCCATGCATCCATCGTCATATCGATCCATCAATAATGCAATTCTCGCTCTGTCCATCAACGCCGGCTCGCCAAATGCATACAAAGGAGTGTCAATCCTGCTGTCCTTGAATGACACCCATGAGAAAGAAAGAAAAGCCGAGCGAAGTGAGAGCAACTTTAGAAGCGCCGTTGCTGCGTCTATTATTCATAGCCCCATAATCCCATCAATCCATCATTCATTCGTTCATTCGTTCAATTAAGCCTCATCAATTCAACTCCCCTGCCTGATCCCGCCCATGGAGACTGAAAATTCGTTGCCCCGCCAGTTGACGTCCCCGCGGACCATTCCGTTCACCCATATCGGCAGAGCCAGGGCCTCGCGCCCAAACCACTGTAAGAACCATGTGAAAACGCTCCGCTTCCTCCCGACCTTCAACCACACGGGACAGTCCGGATCCTCCTTGTCCACCGTGTCATACCTGTGAATGTCCCGATACAAAAACCAGTCGCCAAGACACCAAGCCCCCACACTCGCCAGCCAGAAATACCCCACAGTCCAGGCGGTTGGCAACAGGGCCAAGTGCTCGAGGCCGACGCCACCCAGGTACGACGCCAGGAAGCATTCCGTGCCTGGTTCGACAATCGTTGCCGCTAAAACTGCGAACTTGCGCACCTTCAGCCACCGAGCGCGACGCGCCCAGTAGTCCCAGATTGTCATCCCGCTCATAGGCTGGAAGCAGGGCTCGTTCAGCAGCGCGTGCTTGATGAGGCCCACGCTGGTGTTATTCTCATTGTTGTACTTGACGTCGTCCTTGACGTTGAACTTCCACAGCTGCTCTGCGATCAGATGGTCCTCGCACAATTTCGAGGAGAACGCCGCGATCCCACCCTCGGAGTTCGGCGTCTTCGGGCAGAGCTCCATCAGGTGGGATTTGCGAAACATGTTGCTTTTGCCGAGAATGCAGGGCGCGATCGCTACGGTGTTGATCGCCGTGTAAAATTTCGCGTGCGAGCTGGACAGGAACGCCTCCTCCAGCGCGCAGCCGAAACTATCGAGGCGGCCGGTCCATGGTTTCAGAAACTCGTCCGTGCCCGTGGTGTTTATGCATATCGGTAGATGGTGAACGAACTTCGCGGGCCGTCTGGATGCCTGCTTCCTCTTCTGCGAGTCTTGGACCCACGGATGGCCGAGGAGGACGTCAACAGACCTCCCTAACGCCCCCGGGTCGAGCCAGATATTGCAATCGACTATCCAGACAATGTCGTACTTAGCCTTGCGCCAGCCGCGGATAAGATTGTTAATCTTAGGGTTTATTCCGATCTTCTCGTCGCCAATGATCAGGCTGATGTCAATGTCGGGGTTCTCTCGGATGATTTGGCGGGCGACGTGGATCGCCGGGTCGTCAAAGTCGGCAACGGCGAGAATCAGCTCGAAACGATTGTACCGCTGGCGAACCGAGGAGAGTAGGCATTCAGCCAGATGTGATTCCGTTTGGAACGGCCCTGGGGATTTGATGGGTCGGATGATGGATACGCCAGGCGCATTTGAAGGGCCGAGGGTCGCAGAAACCGCTTCCGCCCTCGCAGTACCGGGGAGCAATTTGCGCGTAATCGTAGCTCGTCTGTATGCAGCTTTCACGTTAGCTCGCGAAGCAGGTTGTGAGTCGAGTTTGAGACGGCGAGCTTACATGCGAAAGTGGCCGAGCAGGCCAATTAGCCAGATTGCGACATACCAGACGACGGCGACAACAGCCGCAAGATGAGCGAGGAGATCAATGTAAGAGAATGACGACTGGTCCTCCATACTTCCAAGCTGTAGGCTTGGCTAGGAGGTGGGGAAATGAGCGTGGGGTTCCAGATGGAAGTGATGAGGTAAGGAACTGGTCGAGAAGAACGCCGGAGAGACGGAGCCGAACCACCTTTTGCGAATTATATCGTGCCAAGACTATCTTCATAGAGCTGTCACCCCAACCACGCCAAAAACACCACGTCGATGACATCGTGATGGAATATCGTACAGAAATCTAGTATACATGCCGGATACGCAATGCCTACATGGCAAACCTCCTCTTATTTCTCATTTTCTCCATCGCCTCCTGGATCTTCTCCAGTCGCCAGGTACAATTATCGGCAAACTCGCAGGGCCGGCACTTCCATGCCTCCTCGATACCCACGCCAACCGTCTGCCTCTCTCCCTTCCACCAGGCTATCACGCTGTCCACGTGCTCTTTGAGCATCTCGTCATCCGCAACATATTGTGCAGAGTCTAGAAATTGACCATTCTTCTGCCAACGGTATACAACCGTAAGATCTGGTGATATCGTGCTGATGGTCTGCTTCAGCTTTTTATGGTAGAGTGTGTAAAGTTTTTCGATAGAATTGTTCTCGAGCAATAGGTCCACCTCGTCGTTGCCGTCGGTATCCTCATTTACGATATTGGCCAATTCTGCCAGCAGTTCGTCTGAAAACGGCGCGGCAGCCTCAATGTCGTGGTGCTTGCAAAGCTTCTTAAGCATTGACTTGGGCGTCGCCTTGATCATGTCGTTAAGCAGCAGTCGGTATAACATCAGTTGGAAATGAACGGATTTCGCTTGCGAAGATCCAGGTTCAGGTATCCTCGAGGAAGATCTTGTCTTGAGGTCTAGAACGTAAGCCATTCGGCCTTTAGTGCGTGCTCTTTTCGGACTTGGTGTTATAAAGTCCAAGATCGAGGTTTGCTTCTGGGGAGTCGTGGCTTCTAGGATCACCGGGTCTGGATTCTTCTTCGGACGGCCTCTCTTCTTAGGTGTGACGAGGACCTCTCCCACATTCTCTTCCGTAGGAGCCTTCGCCGTAACTAGGACTTCTGTGACGTTGGCTTCGGCTGAGACTTCTTTTTGCTCTGCCTGATCTCCAACCTTTGCAGGAATGCTCTCCTTGAGCTCTTCCTCGCTGTCATACTTTTTGAAGGTGACCTCATCGATGACACCGTTGACGAAGACCCCATCGATCCAACCCCAGACTTCCAGTTCCCTCGTAAGTCCGGACTTTCTCAAACTCTCCATTCCCTGGATCATGTTCCATATTCGAAGACCCCACTTGTCATGCTTGGTCTTGACAGTGACGGGCACAACTATGTGGACTTCTTCTTCCGCCTCTCTGTGAATCTTAGTCCCAGCTTGCATCTCAGCCGTTCGTCGCCTGAAACCTCGCAGGAGTGTGTAATGGTACTGTTGCTCGCACCACATGTTCGACAGTAGGTCCGAGACGGACAGCTTCGTGTTCCCGCCTCTGTTACGGAAGCGATCTAGTGGAGAGCGAGTATCCTCGACGGATTGTTCGATCAATGGCTGTTCGCCAGCTTCCAGAGCCGCGCGGTACGCTTGTTCTTTTTCCTTCTCTATCTGCTGATTGACTTTTGTTTCGGGTGTATCATCGACGATGTCTAATCGCTTTGTAAAGACTCAGAATTAACCAGCTTGCCACAATCAGGCGGTCCGTAGATGGTTGCAACTGCATACCTTTATCCTCCCTCCTACGCTCATCATAACCTGTCCTCTTAGTCCATTGCTCATACTCGAGAAGGACCTGCCTATCGACCTCCTCGTCGTCCCAGTTCTCCTGGGAATTCGTCCATCGCTCGTCAGGCTGCTTCTCAGCGTTCGCTTGAGAGCTGGGAAGCTCCTGCGAGACAAGAGCTGCGAGCAGTTCGGCATCATCGTACTCCAGATCGAGGAGGGAATCAAGGGCGAGCGAATCGTGGTACTCCTCCTGCTCCGTCGGCGCTTCCTCGGGCTGTGGCTGGGAAGCGGTCTGTCGTTGCTGTTGGCTTGAGGACGAGGCTTCGGGTGTCGCGCGCTGCTGTTTCTCGTTCAGCGTCCTGGTGTACTCGGCGAACACCTGCTCGATAGCCTCCGCGTCGTCATCGTCGAGTTCAAAGTTGATGCCGTATTCGTCGCTGGCGACAGACTTTTGCGACGAAGTTGTTTCGCCAGTCGCTGGAGCTTGTGGTGGCGTGTTGCGGTGTGGCGGATTTGCCTGCGGTGAAGGCACGCGAACGTCAACATCGAACGGGCGGAAGACCAGGCTGGGTCTTGCGCGGGCAGGACTTCTTCCCGACGACATCGGTCAAGATGGATGCGGATGGTAGAATCGCATGGCTAGTCAGCGCGCTAGCACTCGATGGGAGTCGCGGGGCCTGCTGATTGATTACTCGGCGGGTCGAACGCGGGGCAAGTTTAAAGTCGGTTATCACCAGATAGTAGTATATCGGCCCGGTGACAGCACCGAACTTGAGACGAACAGTAGTACAATATCGTATCCTACTCGTATATTCTAAAGCCCCAGCCAGTTATCAGCATCGCTGGTCGGAAGTTATAAAGCCCGCTTGCGTCACCTGCGATCCCGCCGGAGTGCGTAGATGCAACCTATCACAACGGATCTCGATCCCATTCTCGTGAGCACATGCCGCTTTCGAGTCGAATGGCAGGAAACGGGACAGCAGCTAGCGCTTGCCGCCAAGCCCACAGCCATGACGACGGCGATGAGCCGTGAACCACCATTGAAACACACAACGGTCACAGCGTCATATTCGCTCGCCAGCCGAAGTTAACCGGCGAAAACTCTAACCAACAGCTAACCATTATATAATATAGCTCAGGTCTATCCCGACGAAAAGGCCGGTAGCTGGCCAGGAGCTCAGGGATCCGCAAGCTAGCACGTGCGCTATATATAAACGGGCCTGGCCGCCATCGACTAGAGTCGACCTACGATGGGCACAATGACGAGCACCTCGCAGGAATCCCCTCTGTACGACATGGCGTTCGACTACGGTAACCTGACGCATCTGCTGCCGACAAACTACAAGCAGACGATCCGAGACTGGCTGCAGGAGGACTGTCCCTCATTCGACTATGGCGGTTTTGTAGTTGGCGAGGAGGAGTCTGTTGCGACGCTGTATGGCAAGACGGCAGTATGATATTCCCCGTTCGATCCAGATCATGCTTCCAAAGGTCCATTACTATGTTATTTCAGATATAGTGGCTAATGGGCGGATTGGCGGATCATAGGGAGTGTTGGCCGGAGTCCCATTCTTCAATGAAGTTTTTACACAGCTGGGATGCTCGTACGTCCATCATTGCAATAGCTACTTCCACGATATCGTGCACTAACCAATGTTAACAGAGTAGAGTGGCATATCCATGAAGGAGAATTCTTCGAGCCTGTCAAAAAGGTGGCTAACGTCCGTGGACCCGCGAGGAACCTTCTCCTCGGCGAGAGAGTCGCCTTGAACACTCTAGCCCGATGCTCGGGTATCGCCACAAAGTACGGTGAACACCTCCATATCTAGGGTTTAAAATACTCGCGCTGACTGAACCTGCAAAGGTCGCGCTTGATGCTCCGTGTTGTCAGAAAGGCGGGATACCAGGGGATTCTAGCAGGCACTCGGAAGACAACACCGGGATTCCGGCTCGTGGAGAAATACGGCATGCTAGTCGGGGGTGTCGACGCACATCGTTACGACCTCAGCAGCATGATTATGCTGAAGGACAACCATATCTGGTCGAAAGGTTCGTTTTTGCGACGTTGTTACGGTTAGCAGAATGGACAGTCGGCTCACGGATGGCTGTGTAGGGTCGATAACAAAAGCTGTTCATGCAGCAAGGGCAGTTGGTGGGTTCGCGGTCAAGATAGAAGTGGAGGTGCAGTCCGAAGAAGAAGCGGATGAGGCAATCGCCGCGGGAGCAGATATAGTCATGCTGGACAATTTTGACGGCGACGGACTTAAAATTGCGGCAAGGAGTCTGAAGGCTAGGTGGGCTGGCAAGTCGCATGTACTGTTAGAGTGCAGCGGTGGGCTTACGCTGGATAACGTGGAGAGCTATATCTGTCAAGGTCGGTCATTATATATGTCCCGTCACTTTGAGACCCCAGCGCTGCAGCGTCCGAGGAGATGCATTACTGAGGTCAAGCTAACTCGCGGTGCAAATCCAGATATTGATATTATATCGACAAGCTCCATACATCAGAGTGTTCAGCACGTTGATTTTAGCCTGAAGCTCCCCAAACCGACCAACAGCTAGTGATGCCGGCCGCTGGGTCAGATATTTCAAAATAACACTGCATTCTGTCGGGCTGTGCATGATACCTCGGAGTCGAATCTTGCAGTTCATGATCAATTTTGTAGTAGCGCATCACCAAATACATATGGATACCTACTCTGCAGTATTTTATAACTTTCAAGTGCTTAGTCTAAGTGACCGTGGGCGTTTCAGGAGATGCACGCGCCTTTGAGCCAGCAACGTTCATATACTCGTAATTCGACATATTTGCTACATCTACACGAACAACGACATTCTAACCCCCTTCGAAGTGGACCAGCGGACATCAAAGCCATCAAGATGGACCCGGACTCTGACAACGATACCAACGAAACCTTCAGCGTGATTGATCTCTACGAGCACACTCATATACGGCGCTTTGACGATGATATTGCAGTTGGCGACTACTTTCGCTGGTACGAAGAGCACATCTTCAGCGACGCACCTACGGGCACCGATGCTCAGCTGCCATCTAGAGTATTATCCGTTCCACCGTCTCCGAGGACTACAGGGCCCGCCGGAACCGCAGACACATCTAAAACGGACCTCTCACGACGACCATTGAAGTCCGTGGCTACCTATCCGACCAATCCAACTGCGTCGCCAGCGGCATACGCAACGCAGGCAACCACCGGATTACCACAAACCATAGCCCTCCCCAGCCCGACACCTATCAAAGATTTGGATAAGGATGGAAATATGGATCTGGTTGGCAGACTGCATAAACTCCTGCTCGAGTCCCGCTTAGACGAAGAGGTGACGATATCCTGGGAGGGTGCGGATAATTCCTCTCGTCCGCCAGCATTCGTACTTGACAAGATCGAGGAAGTCTTCAGTGCATTGTTAGATGTCATCGCTGCGAAGAGACGGCTGGCAATCAAGCTTAGTGTTCGCGAGAGAAAGCTTCATCATCGGTATGCTATAACCTAACAGAATGAACGTATATCGTTAAACGGGTGCCGAGATTCGTTCAATTCTAATGTTGAGATATATCGACCTAGGAGAGATCCAAAGCTCACACGGAGCACGTTTGTATATCCGCCGACCTGCCAGCGTGACGTCCAACGATTCGGTAGGCATATTTCCCTTACATCTCGATATCACGCCTCAAGCCAAAGAGATCGACTAACGGAGATCCTTGCGCAATCTAGCTGCTTTCATAAGGCTTCTGCGATTGATAGCAGAGGCGATACGGAGCGACCAGATTTACACGAAAAGGTACCAGCATCCGAACGTGCAGATATATCCGGACTTCGGCAGGAATATAAATTGAATGTCAAGGCCAGCGGCATCGTTGTCTGACAGCGTGAGGCTAGGGATATATACTACAAAGACATATGCGTCTTCAGATCCCAGCAGATTGTGAATAACCTGGTTGACGACGTCGCTGGTGCCCTCGGAGTCCCCCGTCGAACCTTACACATCGTAAGATCCATAATCACTCCTTACCGCTGGTTCAGACTCCGCGGAGATAAGTTTATAAAACGGTATTAACACATGCAAATCTACACGAATCTTCAAGACTGCCGCCGCTAAGGGTCTGGCATGCGGCGACCTCGAAATCCACAAAACTGACGGCAGCATTATAAACTGCTGCGTCGAAGGCGAGGTATACACCACGTGAACTTACACACTTACTTACTATTGCATCCTCAAGCGAGCTATAGACGAGCTAATGCGCGATACAAGGGTGTTCTCATACCGGCGTCGTCCGATATTGAGAAGGTGATAATAGCACACTGCGAGTCAGTGCTTGTAATCGAGAAGGAGGTAATGCACTTGCCCAAAGAGTACCCGGGATATCTCATCCCCTAACTCTATTCGATGCACAGGCAGTCTTTAGAACCCTCGCAGAATCCGGTGATTGGAAAAGGCTGCCCGGCCGGCCTATACTTCTTTGCGTAGGTGCCATGCAACTTTCTCCCGCAACCTCCCAACTACAGCATCTTCCTCTCAACTCTATTCTACTCGATGCAGTAATGCAATGGCGGCAGTCAGTCGATATATGTCTGCGTACGTGCATGGCTGGCTAAATAAACTTCGCATGCACATGTAGGGCAAAGGATACCCGGACATTGCGACCCGCGAGTTCGCGCGCATTCTCTACCATACCAAGAACGCCGAAGGGGACTTCCTCGCGTTCCACGGCCTGGTCGACTACGACCCTCACGGACTGGACATCTACAACATGTACCGAAGTGGCAGCTTGTTGTTCGCGCCGCATATGAAGCAGCAGCGCGAGAGCATGTCAGTGCCGACGCTACACCATCTGGGGGTCAAGTTTTCCGATATATCGGACTACTGCTTCGTTTCCAGCGAACGGAAGGAGCCATGCGCAATTCCACCACGTGCATTTCCCCGCTCGCAATCGCAATCGCAAAATGCAGCAGCTGGTGACAATTGTGGGAACGTAGTATTCGAAAGTGGAGACAACGACGTAGGAACCGGGGTGAAAGCCGCCGAGAAACTTGCAGAGCAAGAGCAAGACTGCGAACCGCCATCCAGTAAAAGACCGCGCGCAGCGCGTCGACGGTGGCAAACGGCTACCATGCGCCAGGCAGCAACCGCGCAGGGACTACTCCTCATGACCGCTCACGATCGCGCAAAGGCAATGGTGATGCTACAGCGTGGTGAAACAGACTGCGCTGCTGATCTGAGGAATATGCTGGTCGTGGGGTATAAAGCCGAGATCGAGATCCTGGGCGACCAGCTGGTGCGATACCTAGAGCAGAAGCTGACTGACCAGTGCATCGGACTGGCTGCGTGAGGTCAGTAAGTCCGTCAGACAAAATGTCATTGACGAATACGGTAAATAAATGGGATGCCATATTGAGAAAGACATTTCCATTTCCTCCACGTGGATGTGCTTTTGGATCGAAAGCGAAAGGTGGAATCGAACTGGGGGTCAAGAAGGCTTGGTTCAAGGAGACATGGGTGGGCGGGAATTTTGTTGAGGGTGAGGGTAATATTCTGGAAACATGAGCGTCGATTCCTGCAACGTGGTGGATAGAGCGGGAAGTATTTTCATGGGAAGGAAGCGGGACGGATCCGTCAGATGACATTATTGCCGTCGAATCGATTCTGGATTCGGGGATACGTATACTGCAGTTCTACCAAATAGTAATATACAGGGTGTTTCCTTTTATATCAAATGTTACGGTCGATGTTATGCACAACGGCTCGCGTGCGCAGGTCAGGTCGACGCTTACCGTCGGTCCGGCAATTCTCCGCGCGAGGGGCGCGTGCTGGAAATACCGTATACAGGATGCACGTATCTGGAATACCCATCGTCAACGGTAGGACATTTATGCAGGATGTAGACAGATGTAGACGCATGCATGGAGCGTTGGGAAGAGGGCTAACCCGGTGAGTAATCGAGTGAGGCACATATTTGCGGACACCTATAGGCCCAGATCGGTCCAGCTCGTACCCGCATGCACGAATCGTTCGGCACGCACACAAAAGTCCGACGGAGCGTTGGAACTCTGGTAGTTGTCCGGACATTGAGGATTCTAGTTTCATGTTCCTGACGTTAGTGTTTAATTCACATGTCTGACAATGCGATTATGGTAGTAGGTAAAGTAGGTGATTGAACACCAGCGGGGCAGGTCGAGTGGGAACCGCCGGCTGTCCCTGCATTCATGCGGAGGAAACTCTATTCGATCGCGAATCGAACGATCATGAAGTATCGAGTTGCCGTTGTCGTCCTCGACACGCCCTCTCAGATCTAGCCCGGTGCAGCGCCGAGACTCGACGGCGTGGCCAACAGGTTGCACCAACCGCAAAAAGATATGCAAGTTCCCACCCTTCCCGGAATCTATAAGTCGACAGCTAGGTTGTACACCGAACGCAACCGGACCGTGCCAGCAAAGGCAGAAAGCTGGCCCTGAGGCGAAAGTACCGCGTGCTACAAATTCAGTAGGGGATCAGTCATGGCAAAATTCCCCGGGTCCAGAGCCTTTCAACGTGGCCCCCACACTTCGTCCAGCTGGTGACTAGTCCTGATGCGAAAGGCGGGACAACAGCGGCCGACATGTGTACAGTCCACACGCTTCCTGCCATTGCAATGGAGCGTGTTCCCCCAGTTTTTCCTTTGGCCAAGAATGTTAATTGTCGCTACCTGCCTCGCATGTCGCCGAAGTTGCAGTTGGGGGTGGTGCAAGTGGGATGAAAGGTACCTGTAAGTTCGCATGGAACTTCGAACTGCGAGCCTACGTCAGAAGAAATAGATCAGAGATTGAAACCCGATCTTTGGACTGGAGATTCCTGCTGCAGGGCGGCTAGTTTCCTGGTTTCATGCTTCAAATCCCGCAGAATCGACAGCGATACGTGGCGGGCAGCGATCGCAGCCCCTTACATCACCAGAGAAGTACGCAGATATGATGCTGCGGTTGGTTTTTTGTTCCTTCCGCACAAACGTCTGTTGGAGCGTCATGTTACGTAGCCCTGGCTGTCTGCATCTCCGAGACTACATAACCTGCGGTGTTTGAGGATTAAAGTTGAGCAGAGACCCCCCAAGCAAGGGGCCAGGCTTAGCTGAACAAGCCCGGTCGTCCGGCTGCCTATTTGAAAACGAAACCGCTATTCTTCTGGATTGATGGAAGAAGACGGTAATCAGCTAACTGCCATTCGCCGACGGAGCACGGGTAGCCGAAAGCGACTGACTGTGAATGGGCCAGGCGTGCATGGTTGGATGGGGCGGCGATCGGGTTGCCCGCTGGCGAGGAAGCCCAAGGCTGACGCATGCGGCGTGTGCAAGAGACGGGCCCGCAGGCCATCACCATGGCCTCGAATCGAATCCCACCTGCTTCGCGTAGGTCGGTTGGCGATTGGTACGTCCAGAAAGTATACAGGTGCTGGAATGTGCAGGTGCAGACCCGTGCATTGCGTGTGTACCTCCAAACACCACAGCGATGCACCTGCGTGAATTATAAGGGAACTTTTGAGCGATGGCTTCGGGATCGAATTCGCTTTGCGGGGATGATCCAGATCGAAGAGGCTAGAGAGCTGCTAGCTCGTCGACAATGGGTCTGTTGATGTTTGTCTGCGGTCATACGTAGGCAAGCACTCGTTGGAGAGTTAGACACTTCGGTACATTTATGCTTTAGTTGAATGCACGGTCTTTTATTAGCGAAGGAACTCCAAGAAAAGGTTCGATATCCAGGCAGTCGGAAGACATGAATAAGAGTTCTGGGATTTGTGAACGAGCGCAGGGTCGAGTGGAGCCCTTCGACGGGCACTCGTCATATCACATTTTCTCGGCAAGACAACGGACCCTCGCTGTATAACACTTGTCTGTGGGATCGTTGACCGGTGGCGATACATGAGGATACTTACTTGGGTCCCCAAACTAAAAGTTGGGGTAATGATCAGGTGCAGTTAAAAGTTCACTAAAAGCACCCGGCCCTCCACAATTCAAGAGTTTAGTTCTGGAGATATGTCACATTGGGCAATTGTCGTCAGGTCTGGTTTTGACCTGACCCGGATCTCTCGGCGTTACGTTGTGCAACAGAGCTTATCTCTCTCGCAATTGTCCGCCAGCCGGCCCTTGAGCTCGCACAGGTGCTGTCTGCGTGGCATGCGAGCTCGAGAGCAGGTCGCTGATGAAGAAGCAAGACATATATCCATCATCAGCATGATGGCACAGGGTGCATGTGGCCCAGCTGCAGCAGCAGAAGCATCCGGACAGCTGGACGCCGAATCGAGGAGCTGCTGGGGCAGAGATAAGCATACATGAGCTGTAACCGCTAGGAATGCTGCCAGCCGGCCAGGCCAGGCCGGCCAGCCTGTGCGAGTAGGTAACCTGTTGTAGATGGTCATTAGCTGTGGATCGTGCCATGCTAGCTGGTACCGAGAGATAACAGAATAGAAAATGAGAATCGTGCCGTGAACGAAGAGATGCACCTGCCGACCTGCTCTTCATCCGTTGATTCATCTCATTTGGCTTCGATCCCGTCTTCTGCTTCTCTCCAGAGACCGGCGGCATCGAACGGGCAGGTAGAGCAGCGCAAGCCCGGGCAGTTCTCGTGTGCCCTGCCTGTAGGTCCCGGACCCTGAACCCGCCCGACTGACAGCTGGCCAGCTCAGCGACGTATCAGGACTTATCGAGCAGCCCGAAGAAGAAATCCAAAACCAGCAGCGGAGTGTGGTGGTGGTGGCCGTACATGTCATCTCCATCCATCGGATCGTTATTCGTCGGACAGCTGTTGGTGGGTGGTGGTGGTGCGAATAGTTAAAGTCCGCCTGGCTCGCCGCCTCTTCCTTCCATTTAACTCCCCTTCCCTCCCCTTCCTTTTCCCTTCTCTCTCCTCTGCATAGTATGCCTTCGCCCGGCACGCAGCTACCACAACCTTCACAACCACGACCATCACCACTTCCCCGCTCGCCGTTCGTCACTCCGACCTCACCGCCAGTACTGTCCTCGTCCCTCCCGACCCTTGCCCAGCGTGGGATATCGGACGACCGCCAGCCAAATCCGGAATCGCCCTTCCCGCTAGATCTGGCAAACACCATCAACACTTTCGCTCCCTCGTCGTCACCAGCAAGTCATGGTCGCCCAGCTCCGACGGTGCAAGAGACCACGATGATCGAAGTACAAAGTCCCGTCGCCGCACCCGTTGGCATCCCGATAAAATCCGCCAGCCATGTTTCCCTGCCGTCTGCCATTATCGAATTCAGCAGGAAACGATCCGCCAGCAGGGACTCCAGGAAGGGCCGCAGCAAAGACAGCTCAGCGCCTTCGGTCGCAGCTCTTAAGATCCTGGCCGCCACCGCTATTCCTCTGCGACCTTCTGCGCCCAAGGCGATCGTGACGAACACCAGCAGCACCCGTCAGCGTCCTCAGAGGAAAAACTCGGATCTCAGTCCCCTATCCTTGGAGTCGTCGTCAAGTCTGCTGCTGGAGTTTGCGTTGAGCGACGCCTTGGACGAGAAGTCGCCGCTCTTCGCACGGTCAAACTCGCAAACATTCTTGAATGTCTTGTTGAGTCCGCCTGATCTGTCGGACGACTATTCAGTCGCAGCGAGCCCGCCGAGGTCCGTGCTGTCTATCAGGTCGCTTTCGACAGAGTCCATACCCTCGCTCGCGAACGATGACGAAGGCACGTTCTCCTGGGGCCCGCTTGTCACGCCATCGCCGTTGCGACGATCGACAAAGTTGAACAAGACGTTCTCGCCTCCCGAGGAATGTATGCTCGACCACCCTTTGATGGCACAAGAGCCTCAGGAACCGGAGACTGCAGATGAAGGTGTGGATGCGGCAACACTGGCCCCCGAACAAGAGGGAAAGCTCAGCGCCTTCTCGCGACTATCTTTCAAGTCGAATCTCACAGCCTCGTTACGAGTCTTACGCTCTGCTGCGCGGACATTCACAAGCTTATCCACGCCGCTTACCCAACCGGATGACTTTCTTACGCGGTCCATCCTTTCGATATCGCCGCAGTACAACACAGACGAGAAGAGGCCAAAGTACAGCGACACTCCAACAGCGGCACTCCGAAGATACCTAAATCCCTCGCCGAAGACATTCTCCCGCGAACTCGGACAGTTTACGGACCGGAATGAGAGCATAAGTGCCTCCATCCAGCTCCAGACCTACAAGCAGACAATCATCACCCCACCAGCCGAGGTGCCAATAACCCGGAATCGCGAGGTACGCGAAAACTGCGACTTCCTCCGCGTCATCGTTCTCGAAATGAACATGAGGCGGCAAGGAAAACTCAGCGACACATCCCAGGGTAAGGCCCGGTTTGTCTTGCCACCTAGACAGGCAACCAAAGTTCGACCGCTTGGCGATCGACGACATTGGAAACCGATTACCTTCGAATAGGCGGAACGCTTCCACGTGAGCTGCCACATCACGCAGCGTTTCATTCACGCATGTCCGGGATATTTTTCTGAGACAGCTTGTTGGAAGGGAATAGGCCCGGGCGGACCTACAACGCCCATGCAGGGACCTGCCACGACGCCCACCTGCCGGAGCTCTACTTTAGTAACCATTAGGTTATTTTTTTGCACATAACATGGGGGAGCATCATTCCGAACAAACACACGCACCTATGACATATTTTCGATTACACAACTCTAATCCTATTCTTCGGCTTTCACTCGACGATACCCTGGGGCTGGAACTACTGCTTTTCCGCCGTGAACAATGCACATCAGCGCCTATCCTTCTCGTTACCGGACACAATGACCTATTTTCTATACCAATATAGTTTGCAGGACTGGTGTTTTGCCTGCGATCATTACTGTTTCTCCTCCTCTTCAATCCGGACGACATTGTTTTCTCATTGACGGTTTCTACGTTCGCACAAAGTGTGTTTTTGACTGGGCGAGCTAGCGGAAGGGGTTTCGGGGCACAGGCAGGCAGGGATATTCGAGTTTCCCGCATTTTTTACATTTTCCACTCAACACAGTGGTTCATTCGGTCTTAAGGTTGAGAGAGCGGGCGAGCCAGCCAGCAATCATGCGACTGGGTTCTCGATCGAGCTCGTCGCTATGTTCGGGTGTTCATACTTGTTATCCATTGGCGTTCATTATGCATTTCTTGCTTTCTTTTTTCCTTTCGTTCATCGAACTGTGCAGAGGCTGAAAATTTTTCCCTCTCTTCCACTTACCCCTCATATCATATTTTTCTTCAATACCCGCTGTAAGCATTGTTGTAATTGACTGGCCGGTGTGATATCTTTTGTTTCCAGCGAGGGGTTTTGTTTTTTTATTCCGTCTCCTTTTTGCCCTCGGGAGCCAGCGGCCAGGGTATCGTGTCGTTTTTGGCTGAGTATATGCACCATCGCATTCTAATGGAGGGGTAAACCTCACTTCATGTATGTATCTTTCCTTTTTCCTTACTGTAAATAGACAGACGGGCGGGCGGGCAGCGGGCAGACTTGAGCTATTCAGAAGCGGGGCGTCAAACAGGAGCGGGATGAGCATCATCTTTCTTTTTTCCTTTTCTCATCGACGAGAGGATATCACTCTACTACGATTGTAACATTTTTTTCTTATTCTTTACATGCATGAGTGGGTTTTTGGAATTGACCAGCAGACAGCAGACAGATACAGACAGACAGACAGACCGACAGACGACAGAGACCCTCGTGGGTTATTTTGTAAACTATACACCGCACAGACGGCGGGTAGAGGATGTACGATGACCTGGCAGAATGGGGATAGAGGGAAGGAAGAAGGAGAACACTCCAGATACAATTAATTCTATCACGCTATGCATATAGCTTTCCTTGAAGAATTTTTTCCACCATCCGAATAACCAATGGGTTTTCCCTATAGCTGTGAGCTTTAGGGTCTTCGTTTGGCAGTGGCAAGCGAAGAAGTAGAACTGCTTCCTATAGCTCCTGCGTCTAGCCAGTACTGCCAATGTGGCGTTTTCTGTGAAGAAAGCTGTAGCTGTCGGCTGAATTTCCCGCGTTCACAAAGTTCAGCTCTCGTCACAAAAGTACCGAATGCTTCAGAGGTAGACGGTAGAGGATGCATCCAGATGACCATATGATGAGATCGGACGAAAAAAATATAGTTTCTGACCTTCAATTCAGTGAGCAGAAGTGCCGACTGCCGCCAGCTAACGTTAGCACGCTTGCAATTATCGTCCCGCATGCAGGGCTTACAAGCATCAACCATCGACGGAAGGTCAGCTGGCCCGCTCCTCCAGAAGGCATGCAGAAGGAGGGGCCGACCAAGATCCCGGTGAACCCTTATCTGAGGGATATTCCGATACGCGCGAGATCCGATGGCAATATGCAGTGCATCAGTAAGCAAGCAAGTACCAGCTGAGGGCCCGGGCATGATATCGTTAAATTGAGGAGCCAGTTGCTCGGGACGGGGTATGGAAGTTCTGGAAGCTGGATTCTAGGATTTGAGGAATTGCCTGCCGGATTATGTGAATGCAACAGCAGTGCAACGCGGGGAACATGCATCGCGGGTCGTACGCGTACGTACGCTGGTGGCTATTTTGCAGTGTTCTCTGGTGAGTATCACAGCAAGATTCTAGGTTTATCAGCTGGATTTAAGTATAATCGGGTTTACGAGACCAGTTGCTGTTGGAATCCCGTTCTTCAGCGTTGTATATATATATGCATGCACAAGGAATCAAGTCTACGAGAAAATTAAAGTTGACCGAGACTGTTCACCACATCGTGGATATCGTGATACATTCAATTGTCGATTTGTCCTTCAAAACTACCGAGTCACACGAGTACTTCCATATCTCTATCTGGACATGCTATCTACAATACCAATTATATATCGCGCGTACGTAAACATTTCAACCCCACACGCATAGACGTCCCTACATTGACAAACAATAGGAAACGCCGGATCGATGCACCGCAGATACCAATCTGACCCTCTCGCCATATTGACATGCGTATAACCAGCTGCACGTAAACCAACGCATGCACCAATCAAAATACTGCACATACGCATGGGGGTACGCAAGAAGTATGTTTTTACCCCACAGGCGTGAGATATGAATGCAGCGACCCCACTACGCGCTACGCCCCGCCGGCAGCCTCACTCCCATCATACTCTCCGTACTTCTCATAAACCTACCGATACCAGCTACCGCCCCGCCACCTCTTCCCCGCCGCGACACCTGACTCCCCGCATGACTGCCACCCTTACCTCCCTCTCCGACTCGCCCCTGCACGTCCTCCGCGAAGCCAGTGGGGCTCGCCATGAACCCACGGTGCGTCTGCGGCATGTCGGTTGACATGCGGTCGCCGGGCAGCAGCGGCTCGGACGACTCGCTGCCGTTTATACTAGCGAGGTCCGGAGGCCTCGGGATGAGAGAGTCTAGAGAGTCGAAGGAGCGGCGGATGACGATCACGGGTGAGCTCATGAAGGAGTTTCTGTTGCTGTCGGCGCCGGCGACGCCGCCTTCGTAGAATGTTGCACCGAGTGGCGGGGTGTCAGGCGAGAGAAAGTCCTCGTACGGCCGGCCAGGCGCGTGCATTTGCGGGTGCCGGTCCCGCATGTGTCTGGGTATTGCTGAGGCGGTAGGCATGGGTACGGGGATGTAATCCGGGTCATGTAGCGGGGACGGCCGGCCGAGAGACTGCTGGGAGGGGTTACCGGATGGTATCGACGAGTTGAAAGCATGGGGAGTCGATTCGTGGAGTGGAGAGGTTTCGTCCCCGATGTCGTCGTCGGATTCCTCGAGGATGTCGCGGGCGTCGGCGAACGGTTCGTCGGCATCCTCGTCTTCCACTTCGGCCACCTGGGGCAGCACGGAGGGCGAGACGTAGTAGTCTCTGCTGTTGCCGCGAGGGACGGTGCCGTGGCGCTCGTGGTTGTACCCGGATGGACCGAGGCCGTTGTGGTTGGATGGCGTGGCATATGCGTTGTATTCACCATAGTGATTATTAGGGTCCTCTTCTGCCGGGTTATCGACGCCTGGCATCGGGATCAGTCTGTTGGCGGATGATTCCACGGAAGACACTGACGTGCTGTCTGCTTCTAGTTCCGGTTCTTCAACTTCGCGGCCCGTCAGCCATCTATGGTGGTTGAGCTTGCGATTGGAATATTTGTGCGCCGCGAGAATTGTCAGTTTATCGATAATGAGCACTGTGTTATAGATACTAGTCAGCTTGATGTCATGCATATGGCTTTTGGCGGCTGAGGATAGGTATAGAAGAAAACTTACACAGCAGTAGCAGCAGCAGCATCATGGGCACGATCCACGGTCCCGTCAGCAGGCTTTTCACCCGGTTCCTATTCGTCGCAACCAGCGCGATTAAAGCAATGATGACCCCAAATATTGCCCGGTAGGCAATGTGCAGCCACTCGTAACGGTCCTTCGGCCACTTCATCAGGTATGTGAACAGCGCGAGTATCAGCAGGAACCCTCCCGCCGCGACGAAAAAGTACACCACGACAAGAACATATATTTGGGAAAAGCCCTCAAACTTGTTGTCCCCGTTGTACAAGTCTATATTGCCCGACGGCGTCTCAATATTGTACCCGCTGAAGATGGCGTACGCGCACAGATCCCACAGCTTGTCCAGCTGCTGTTGTATAAAGTTTGGATCGGAGCTATCCCGTAGCGGCGCGAGATTGAAGTTGAACGCTGGGTTGTTGGAGACAACCTGCGCTTGCTCGTCCGGGAAGAAGTCGTCGATGACTTCAAGAACGCGATTCGCGATCTGCCCACCGTTATTCTGGCCGCCGTCGATGAAGGCCTGTTGCAGCTTCGCACCGAGGGAGTTGAGGCTGACGATGATGCCTTGCCAGATCATCAATTGCTGCTGGCCTTCTACGAAAAGCACGATCCCGAGATGGAAGGGGAAATGCAGGATCGCCCAGATTTGCTGCGGAACGGTGCTGTAGACGTAGTTGGGCTCGTCGTCAAAATACAACATGTAGATAAAATACTTGTATCGAGTTAGCTTGGGCGGATAAAGTGAAACTTCGGGTTGGAACTTACTATGCAGAGCACGCCGGATATCGCCTGGCCGGACATGGTGGCTGACCAACCACCCAGACCCTCATTGGTGAGGCTCGTCGCGCGACAGAGACCGATGATGCCCTCGCCCATTACGATCAAGGTGAGGAGGCCCATGCGTTGAATCAAGTGTGTGCCTTTGAAGCCTACGACCCTCCATTTGAGGGATATGGCAAGAACAAGCACCGCTTCTAGAGCGAGGATGACATACCAGCCGATGTATCCCTTGACATTACTCTGTGGCTGGAACGAAAAGGCAAGCTGTGATAATCAACGTTAGTAAAGCTCGCTTGAGGTTGACAAAGAGAAACTAGCATACCCCGAGGAAGAGAATCATGGAGATAGCCATGATGACAGACATTAGGAGCAACGGCACCTTGGTCTTCTTGTACTGCCGCACCGTCCACCAGACGACAAAGTACTGGATCGCGATGGCGAACCTCGATGCGAACAGCAGCAGTGACAAGTTTTTGAACGCCTGCCAGTTTCTACAGAATTTATTGTTAGCGGTCATCTAGATGGAGGGGTTTGGTTCGGGATACCTACTCTGCGGGATACTTTGGATTGAAGCGGTGATTAATTGCAGAGAACCCGACCATGACGCCGATTTGCAGCGCCTTTGCAATACGTTGGATCAAGCTGTCTTTGCCAAAGCGGAGGTCGAATAGTGCCGCCTGCAACCATGTGAACCATATGATAGCAAAGTATCCAATGTAGGACTGCAGACCTGTATTACCAAATGCAAGGCGTAAGCGGAAGAAATATTCCCAGAAAAATAGCAATGAGGGAAATGAGTACTTACTATCGCCATCATTGATTTGATGCGAGTCCGTGAACGTGGTCAAATTGGCTACGAAGAAGAGGTCGTAGAAAAGCTCGACCCATGTTGCCTCGGCGTGCCGCGTCCAAATTTTGCCGACATCGTCGACCAATGCAGCCTTTGGAATCTCTTCATCCGGCGGCTTTTCTTCCAGCGGAACAGCAACAGCTGGGATACGCTGCGATTCTCTCTTTTCAAGTACGCCCCTTCAAGCACAGGTAATAGAATACCAAAATTAGTAACAAATTTCTGGGTTCTTTCTAATAGAGATGAACTATGTATTACGAGATATATGTGGATACGGCTACTTACTCGTGGATCTCGGCCTTTGTATTGTCTCCCCTCGGATCAAACCCTGTTGGGCTCCGATAGAACATAGGATTGGAAGCGATAAGATCAGGCATCGTGGTATATACGGTAATGCTGCGTGGCTTTGTTTCACGTTATGCAGGTACACAAACGTAAGAGAAAAGTGATAGGTGGAAGGGAAGGTGTCAACAACGTGGCGAGGCGTGGGAAGCACATGGCATAATAAGTCCGGGGAATAAGGTACAAGCGGCATATCTGGCGTGAGAGTGGCATGCCGGGATTTGATGTTGATGTTCTGTTCATTTCATGAACTCGCGCTCGAGTTTGAGTGAGTACATCTGTCCTCTCTCTCGCCTCTCGTCGAGAGTCTTCAGGATTAGGTGTCATTGTTTGGGCGGAGATTGAGTGGATATATTCGACGGACGGAACATCGGGTAGAGCGAAGTGTTTGAAGCAGCGGTGTTTCCTGGCTTGTCTTCGGGTGCTTGAGCTGCATTGGACGGAGTAGATGAAGCCTGAGATTTCATTTTGGGGACATTGGGAAACGTTGTTCCAAAGGTAGCAGCAAGAGCAAAATTGACAGTTCCCTCGGATCCCATTTCCGATAATCGTGACATGAACGATTGCAATCGAACGGAACGTTAGAAATTCTCCCACGATGATGAGAGAATAAATGAGGACAGCTGTCAAGAGCATATAAATATATACTCAAGTTCTCACGCGAGGGGAACGTGCGAAAACCCCCTCGTCCCACAACGTTTATGCTGTCCCCTTCTGATTCGCAAGCACGCACGTTGAGATATTTTATATCCCTCACGCCAACTCGCACGTCGCAACTCAATTGCGGAGTCCTGGCGTGCGAAATTAAAAATGCTGGCTAGCGCAGTATGCGCTGCGAGCGGTATTCGATCAGCGCTAGCGCGGGCTGGAAGAGGGAAAGTTGAGGTCCCACGACCAGCGGAGAGCACTAAACGGGGTTTTAGGCGTGTGATCAAGTGCATGGAGTAGTTTGTTCGGCACCGGCAGAAGCGGATTAACTCGATTGTGGCTGTACAGTTGCAGGTGGAGAAGAACTCGATTTTTGTCCGAACTCAAGCTTTTCAAGCTGCAGCGCTGATGATGAAGGTGGAAGAGCTATCGAGAAATTAGTTAGCCGTCAATGGGTTGACAGTATCCTTGCTGCAATAGCCTAAGGAAACCAAAATACATGGATTGTTAAGAGAGCCTACATTAGGGCAGAACTGTAGAAAACAGTGAGAATGATTCGCTTCGGAAGAAACACCCCTCTCTGCAAAGTGATATATAGATGGCGAACGGCAGCAGGGTCTTTGCGTGATCGGATTTCGTGCTCTGCCCGTGTCACCGACGTCGCCCTCTCGCCCACGCCTTTCCGCTCTCGTCGTCGGGCCAAAGATCCCTGCTGATGGGCGCAACGTGGGCGAACAATGGGCGAAGGGCGGGGATGCGTTGAGTGTGTGTGGTGTTTTGGCGAGCTCGCTTGTGTGACCGTTCTGGGCTGCTCCTTCGCCCGGCCGCTGTCTGTCCGAATGTCAACCCTGGAGGGCTCGCCCTGGCACTTGAGACGGCGAGGATGGCGACTGTGGGCGGCGAGGTTAGATGGGTGGCGGGCCTGCAATTGGCTTCGAGATGTCTTCCCGTCTTCCAGTGCGACTGGATCGCCGGCAGCACTCGCACCAGCTGGAGAATCCGCGCTCCAGTCGGCGGACGTTTGACAAGGTTACGTTGGTTGTGCAATCGAGCGCCCGGATTGCAAACAGGCTCGCAGTCAACAGAACGCGTCCTCAGAATCCAACTACCCCGGTCGACAGTCGGCAAACGCGAATTCGATGGAGGGGTCCGACGTCGACCATGTGATGCGCGACGCGAATGAGGAAGCTGCGAACGACGAAGCGACGGCGGCAGCTGTAGACGATCCCGAAGCTAAAGAGGATGAAGAGGAAGAGGACAGCGACGAAGAACCCTGGGGGAAGAAGAAGCCTATCAAGGTACCACCACCACTGTCGTGTGATGTATGCCCAAATGAAATGCTGGAGTCAGCCATGACTAACACAATGCCTGCTTTCTAGCCACGGTTAATACAAGATGTGCTCATCCCGTTCCCCAAGTACGTCAGACAAGCTTCCCATCGGTCGATGCATTTGGAGATGCGCATATACATGCGTCTGCGTGCATGGAGCAACCGATCGGGGCTTTCCGGCTGATGACGACGCAGGCCGGACCAGATGGTCAAGGCTGAAGACAGAGACCACACGATCCTCGCAAACATGAAGTGGATTCACAATGCCCAAAGGTGCGTCGTCTACAGATGTATCGCGTGCGGATATTGCAATTCATTATCGGAAGGGCGGCGCTGATGGCTTCATTGCAGGGCTCAGATGCGGGAACGCCACGTCGCAGAGATCAAGCAGGTCCAACAGGACTTGCAAAAGTCCATCGACTGGGACATCATCACAAACCTGTACCCACCCACGCAGGAAGGCTTCAAGCAGTTCGTAAACCCAATCGTCCGTCAAAGCTTGAACAGCCCCGGCCGCTTCCTGAAGCCAACACCCCTCGATGTCCTACCAGCCGCGCATCGGACGGTCCTCGTCCAAAAGGACCAGTTCGAGCGTCTGCGCCGCGAGAAGCAGCAGGATCCCAGCAGTATGGACGTGGACCCAGAACCAAAATCAGAGCTCAGCGTCGCAGAGTTGGAGTTCTACCTGGAAGACATGATGGCCCACGAGATCGCAAAGCGGAAAGAGGAGGAGCTGGATCTATACATGCTGCAAGAGGAAGAGAAGCACCCGATCTACAGATCCATACAGAAAAAGATGAACTCGGGACGGCCGGCGCTGTCAAGATCGGTTACGTCCAAAGATGAGCCGCCGCGCAAGCTTGCAAGAAGAACATCACTGCCACCTCTTAGAACGACTGAGAACCTCGTGAACAAGATGCAAGGTGTGACGTTGACCGCGCTTTCCGCCAAAACTCCCGTTTCCACCACCAGCGCCATCGCCGAAGAAGGCCCTCATTCAGCAGGCGCAAGTAGGTTGCATTTTACCAAATAAAGCTCTATACGGCCTTGCAAAGTGTTCATGTTGACAGCAAGAGCAGCAGGTAGTCGAAGACACTCAATGCAAGAGCGCCGGTCAAGTGCAGCCAGCATAGCCGAGAGTGCACTATTACGCGTCAACGACCGCCGCTCACCAGGCAGGGACATGGACGTCGAGGCGCCACAACCGCCCGCAAGTCCACCGAAGGATCTTGAGCAACCCGAAGTGCATCAGACTCACAAGCGCAAAGCCTCGATAGACGCAGTGCAAACCGACGAGACCGCGCCTGTTGCCAAAGATAGACGACTGTCCCGCGAAATACGACCGGAAAACGTACCCCCATGGCGCCGAAATTCAACAGCCGAGCGCCCTGACACCACTTCCCCACGCTGGTCGGCTGCGCAGTCGACAAATTACAATCCATGGTCCGCAGAGACCAGCGAGTGGGCACAAGCACGTCGACGTAGCGAAGAGAACCCAATAAGCCCGCGCGACAGATCCCGCAGCCCCGGCCGCCGAGCCAGTGACGACACACGCTCACGAAATTACTGGGACCCAGAAGCAAGGTCATGGAACGTCTGGGTGAATCCCAATAAACCCAACCTCGCGAGCCCGAGGAGCCGATTTGCAAAGGCACGAAATGCAGGCGCACGTCATTCAACAGCAAGCCGGCCTAACGACGCAGAGTACAACAGCACGGACTCATCTTTCCCACGACGAAACTCAGATTCTCTTGAAAGTGTCCCATGGGGAGAATCGAACTACAACAACGGGAATCGAGAGCAGCCATCCCAAGGCACCAATAGGGAATACAGCTGGCCAAGCGGAACGGGAGGCTCTAATTGGCAGAACCGAGGATATGACTCCAACAGGGGATCGTTCAGGTCAACGTCCTGGCGGCCGCGAAGGCCGGATCAAGCCTTCAGAGGATGGGGAGGTGGGCGAGGTCGTGGTGAAATTGGTGACGGGGGCCCGAATTTCACGCCATCGACAGACCCCTCACAACATCATCAGCCTCGCGGGTTTCGAGGTGCTAGACGCGGGAGGCCAGATGGCCGTGAGAGGAGAATGTCTTGGCAGCCTGGTTCTAATTGATTGATATGATATTACGGGCGCAATGTACGTTATTCAAACGGCGATATATCATAACCGCCAAATTTAAGATATAGACTAGTGTATACATAGTTTTAATACATCAACAGGTCAACCGCAGATAGCGAGGGATTCTTTTCAAGATGGTATCCTAAACTCCTTCTGGTATCTACCAGGTACGCCAATGCACAACGATAGATCCACAAGTTTTGTCTAAAGATATTATGCTCAACCACTTCCGCAGATGCCAGCGTTCCCCATCCGTACGAAGCAGACCTACAGGATCCCAAATTAGCGGACTGCACTTTGCCATACAGGAGCACAAATACTCAAATAGGACTCGGGCATTCAAGAAAATTCCCAGAACAATAAGGATGAATGATCGGGGACAGAGAAACAGATGGATTTTCCTACCATAAAGTCCCTTGGTTCGGCCAGTCCTCGACTGACCTCCCTAGAACAGCTACTCGTTTTAGGGAATCAACGTTTCCAGGTATTCATGCGCTCTGCTCAACCACTGTACTCTGGGTCTTCCAACTTTACCCAGAGACTTGCTGGAGTTGATTACTTCTAACTCCGTCCAGTGCCCTTCGGAAAACGGTCTGGCTATCATGAGCGACCCTTCGAAGCCATCCCAAATATAAGGGTTTTCTACTTGAGGACTTGGCAATGTAACCTTCAGCGGTGTCGGTACGGACTAAGGTAATTCCAGCTGGAGTTTCTGCCTTTGGGTTGGTTTTGGAGGCTATGGCAACACCGGCCATCTGTTCAAAGGGTGTGTTTCGATAGGCATACGATGTTGCTTTTAGCATAGCCAATGCTAAGGCATACAGAAGATTGTCGCTGAAGTGCAGAGCGTATTCGGGGCTAGGTCGCCTTTATCTGAAGATAGTAACCGGCCGGTGCATAGAAACCGCCATGACAAGGCATCTGTTTGTAACAGCTCAAGTTGACGCTGTGATACATCACAGCGTAGTTCGTGATTCAAGCAGCTTTCTGCAGATGGCCATTCCACTCTGTGACCCGATAGACGAGCATTAGTTCCCGTCAGAAATCAGTACTGAATGATATGGAAACGTGTGCAAAACAGACCTCCGTTTCCAGGGCTTCAATTGCCTTCTCATCAAATGCCTCCTGATCATGTCCTGAGGGTAAAGCCGAGAGCCAATCGCGAGAAACCCTACTACAGAGGCGCCCATATAGATCCTTCTCAGAGAGTCGTGACCCGATGGAGAAAGGAGCCTCAACTTCTGAAGAACTGTTTGTCGTCAGAAAAGCAGCGGCTTGGGCCATATCGCCCACC
Organism: Drechslerella dactyloides; assembly: GCA_020064725.1. NCBI lineage: Eukaryota > Fungi > Ascomycota > Orbiliomycetes > Orbiliales > Orbiliaceae > Drechslerella > Drechslerella dactyloides. Next base: position 3,502,802 of record JAGTWJ010000017.1, read on the forward strand.
AAGACTTGCTCCGAACATCGGACGAGATCGGTTTAGGGGGGAGCCAAAGCTCGTTGCTCGAATCCGGTCACAAAGCTGGCCTAGTGTATTGTGATAAACACCAGAGGGTTCTGCGAAGAAACTGGTCAACGATGAAGGCACAGAACGTATTGTTCGAGGGATATATCGATAGCGAACTTACCGGTTGCCTAGGTACTGAGTCGATGCATTCATGACGTTCGTGGAGCATGAAGAAGACTCGGTGTGTCGCCGACTCGGGCTTATAAGCTGTTGGATAAAGGACAGCCCACCACGCAGGTAAACTGCGGATGGGACCGATAGGTGTCTCCCAAGAACCGGATCTGCGAACTAGAGTTGGTGGGGAGTGTATTTGTCGTATGCGTGAGAGCCTGAAAAGCTCTCCCAGAGATATCGATGCTGTTCATTTCGGGCGTCTCGGGCTAGGTGATTGAGAAATTTATAGCTTCGTTGGTGTCGAGGCGGCGCGTCGTGTGCTTATCTATAAGTTTATAGGTTTATATGCAACGCAGAGAAGCGTTTATATGACGGCCTGCGCAGCCGCCTCACCGCCAGAATATACCTTGTGAGTTTAAACCTGTCAGTCACCGAATCATACCTCACATGCGCAGGTATCAAAAATCTTAAGAATGAACTAGGCTTGATGGTGAAAACCTGCAATTCTTTTCAGTCGTAATGCACAAAGTTGTAAAGTTTGCAAATTTGGTATATACTGCGTCGCTCAGTTGCACTAGCTTATACATAAATTATGACGAGCTCGGAACTAGTCCTGAGCCTTGGAGAGTTTTCTAGAACATTCCTCTTCTAATCGGCCCGTCTTCATACTCTTCTTTATGTAAGGATGCCTATATAAACCTCTTACACAAAGAGGCTACATCTTAAGTATCGCAAGAAGCTTCAGCTGTCAAGAGGCCTGTGCTAGATCAAGATCAGTAATGAGGATATCATAATCCAACCTCATGACTCGAGCATAGCCCCAAGAATTTGCGTAAACACTGCCAGGGACCATAAGTATTTGGTAGTACCTGATGATATCCTGATTTAAAAGTTTCTTCACTGCACTATCGTATTTCGTAGTGACTGGTAAGAGCCTCGTCTCGGCAAGACGCAACGTCACGTCGCTGGAGGTCTAAGCACATGACAGTCCGACTTTTACATGACACCCTCCCGGGAAGAACTCAGACAGCCCATGAGGGATATAAAACGAGTGCCCATGCTCGATCCGGGGTAACGCGACTGTGGAGCACCCGCTGATACCGGTATCGCGGGCGGTCTGGAGAAAGCATGCGGCGCATGTGAAAGCCGTGGACGTAGCCGAACGGCCACCAAAAACAGCTGCCCAGCGGCGCACAGCGAGCGCCAGTGGCAGGAACCCTCCCGATCACAAGGATGTACCTGCAGCGAAGCTTGGGACGAAATTTAAAGGCTCGTCCGCGTTCGGGAGATGGTCGAGGCGGGAATAGCTGCTCGGTCTGGCTGGACGGCCGGCGGGCAGCGGGCGGGCGTCAGCTGTTAGGTTATGATTATTCTATAAAAGCGGGCGATTCTCATGCCATCGCCCGCGCGGGCCTCAGCTCATCCTGAGACCATACCGATTACTTTACCGTTGCGCGATCGTATTGCTAATATTACATACCTCTCCACCGTACTTCTGCTGCCGATAGTTAGGACTGCGACAGACACGCCGGCTGGGACAGGAACGACGCGGGTGAGGTATTTTAATCGGGCCCGTGCCATTGGTTCCCGCACGCAGACAGCGCCGTTCGCGGGTGAAGCCCAGCACTCTTGCTACCCGCAGTTGCGTGAAGCTGCAGCTCCGAGCCGACGGCGAGCAGGTCGAGTCGAGGCGGGGCCGTTGATTCGAAATCTGATCAAGGGTCAGGTCATATTAATAACGGGCGTGGTTGCAACTCGAAAGGAACGTTAAAATGTCGTCGGCCGCAAAACTAAAAGCGACTCCCCCACCGCCGTCCTCTTCTGCCCGCGAGCGACTCTCCTCCATCACCAACCACCTGTCATCATCCACCAGCAGCTCTCCCGCAATGGCTTCCGCTTTCGAGGCTGTGCCAATGGCACCGACGGACCCGCTTTTTGGGCTCATGGCCGCGTACAAGGCCGACACGGACGAGAAGAAGGTCGACCTGGGCGTCGGTGCTTACCGCGACGACAACGCCAAGCCGTGGATTCTGCCCGTCGTCAAGAAGGTATTCAGAACCTCAACGGATAGATCAATGACTTTATCGCATGCTGACGGGATGCACAGGCGGACGAGATCAACCGCAATGACCCCTCGCTGAACCACGAGTACCTGCCCATCGCCGGTCTGGCCACGCTGACCTCCGCTGCCGCGAAGCTGGTCCTCGGTGGGGACAGCCCCGCTATCGCCGAAAAGAGAGTACGCCACCCCGCACCCCAATCAATAACCCCTCCCAAATGTGATGCTGACCGACCCCGCGATAGGTCGTCTCCTACCAGACCATCTCCGGCACCGGTGCCGTCCATCTCGGCGCCCTCTTCCTCGCAAAGTTCTACCCCCGCCCCGCCAACCAGACCATCTACCTTTCCAACCCCACCTGGGTCAACCACCACCAGATCTTCTCGAACGTCGGCCTCCCGATCACGCAATACCCCTACTTCGCCAAGGACATCTGCGGCCTCGACTGGAACGGTCTCACGTCCTCGCTCGAGTCCGCCCAGCCGGGCTCCGTCATCCTGCTGCATGCCTGCGCGCACAACCCCACGGGCGTCGACCCGACGCAGGACCAATGGAAGGCCATCGCCGAGATCATGAAGCGCCGCCAGCTCTTCCCGTTCTTCGACACCGCCTACCAGGGCTTCGCGTCCGGCGATCTGGCCAAGGACGCCTGGGCCATCCAGTACTTCGTCCAGCAAGGCTTCGAGCTGTGCATCGCTCAGTCATTCGCGAAGAACTTTGGTCTCTACGGACAGCGTGCGGGATGCTTCCACTTCGTCGCTGCACCGGGTGCGCAGGCTGAGGATGTCGCCAAGCGCGTCAGCTCGCAGCTCGCCATCCTCCAGCGTTCGGAGATCAGCAACCCGCCCATCTATGGTGCCAGAATTGCATCGACGGTCCTGAACGACCCTACTCTGTTTAAGGAGTGGGAGGACGACCTGTGCACCATGAGCGGGCGGATCATCACCATGCGCAAGGCGTTGTTCGACAAGTTGGTCGAGCTGAAGACTCCGGGCACCTGGACGCACATCACCAGCCAGATCGGCATGTTTTCTTTGTAAGTGTCCACGTTCCGTTTCTCCGAAGGCGAAACTTCGGACTTAAGGATCTGGCACTAATGTAGTTGACTCCACAGCACCGGCCTGTCGGAACCTCAGGTCAAGAAGCTCCGTGATGAGGTAAGGCCCACAACCCAATTCCCATTCTTACCATAAGGATCTAGGCTAACCCTATCATTTCACTCTTAGTACCACATCTACATGGTAAGACAATCCAACACTTCGTACTCCCAGTGATGGAGGTCAACCAGCAGCTACTCTGAAAACTCGAATGCTAACTTGCAATGCTTCAACTAAAAGACCAAGAATGGCAGAATATCAATGGTGAGTGCCCAGTGTTGCGTTGTAGATACGCCTCTGCTTATTGGCTGCTAACGATGCCCCGCTTCCCGTTTAGGCTGGTCTGAACACCCGCAACGTCGAGTACGTCGCAACGGCAATCGACAAGGTGGTCCGCGAGATCCCCTCGAATTGAGTAGTCGAGAAGTAATCTGCTTGGAGGGCTCTGCATGGCCGCTGAGACTATAGTCATGGTCCAGAAGAATGTGCGCACGCGTAGGTCTTTCTGGATGCAATCTTCGCTTTTGGCTGCAATCAACACGGATGTGTATATAGCAAAACGATAGACAAGACTGTCTAGACATCTTAATCATAAGTGCGGTCATTATACATTCGCGTTACATTGATTTTTAGAGAGAGACTTGGAGTATAAATTTCAAGATATAAGGTTCGCATAGGAATTGAACTGCAGTAAAATGTCTTGATTGAGAATTGAGCTTATAGATATCGATAATTATATAAGCTTAAAGGCTGGTTATGTCTAAATTCCGATATTCTCACGCTTCGAGAGGATAATTCATTGAGACTGCTGCAGCGCTCCTGGACATTTTATATCGCTCTAGAGAGTGTATCGTCCCACCGGCGCGATCTTTTACCCGTCCATTGTGCCGTTTTTTGGAGCAGAAATGTATATATATTTTGTCATACAGAAGTTTAACCTGGCTTACGAATATACATCCTTATAACTACTCTTTTGGATACTCTCTCGAATTCTTCATGTAGTACGTTACATTGTGAAACTAATCATATGATCATGTTTAGGCGCCACGAAGTATGCCTCTCATCCGCGCACACCAGATCGGGAACTGGTCCGGCCCTGTGAGTTTGGCGATTCCCCTGACGTCCGCTGATGTTATATTGAAACTAATTAACTAGGTTTGGAGTGCAAAATCACGACCAGGACTATCGCCAGGCCGCCAGACCCACCACCGGAATCTGCTCTATAGATCTAGTCGTTAGTTCCCATTCAAGCTTCCAACCATGCCCCAGGCACCTAGTCATGACTAGTTTCATGCTATCTATGAGATTCGTCCATTTCGTCATCGCGGAAGTTGAGTTGATGTAGATGTTATCCACGAAGTTTGTAGCGAGCCCTTTTGCCTTCATGTCAGATTGAACAGCATGAAATTTGCATTCCGATTGAACATGGCTACTCCGTTTACTTCTCCGAACATTATACGCATTTATATCTAGTTGTCGTGGAGCATCTCACACGCATACACCATGGATGCTAGTTTAGTCCGAATAAACCTCTACCATGGAACCTCAAACTTTTGTCTGCAATGTCTGTAGCGGTCATATACGCTGCCAACGTCCCTATTTCACCTTCACATGCTATAAGTCCCCACGAGAATTGTATAGCCGGTATTGATATAAGTGTTCTTGATCAATTCAGTGAGTTGTTCGTCCGTATACGAAGATCCTATTGCCCGTAATGGGAACCATGACAGAATTAGTATCATAGGGTATTATATAAACTTCATGCTCCAATTTAATGATATCTCCTTCTTACCTGATCTAAGGGCTGGCGCATGCACAAAATATATGCATCCCACATTCTCGTAGCATAAAAGTTGAGCCTTCTGAATGCCTCAGGGACGCAACATGATCCGTGTGCATCAACACCATAGGCAGTCATTTGTAAACCATCCACCTGCAGTCGGCCAGACATCAAACAGTACGGGGTACGTTGAATCCGTGGTCATGTCTTTTCTTTCCGAAGCAGTGAACTTGCAGCTCGTGATAAAGGAAGCCTGTCCCAATTGCTTCGAAAATGTAGATTTTATGTAGATATTGTCTACAAAATTGATGGCTCTACCCTCGTCTTTCATGGTCTCTAGCATGATGTCTGCATTGCGATTAAACGTTGCAACGCCGTTAATTTCTCCGAACATCATCCCTGTGGATACCCACAGTTTGTGAAGCATCTCCCAGGCGTAGACTCTCATAGCCTGTTCGGTTTGTACAATCTGGTAAAATCCTCGATCCGCATCAAATGGGGCCATGCACTTGTCTCGTAAACCAGACTACCAGTCCTTGGCTACCTTGCCAAGGTGTTCTGCGGTCGGGATATCGCTTCGGAGTGGTACGCCTGAACCGAGTCGGATCGGTGCCGGGACACCGAGGGGAGTCCTGGGAACGCGGGGAAAGCGGGAGCCTACTTACTTGGTTAGAGAGGTCGTCTTCGACGTTCTCTCCTGGTGCCTCGCGGCGGGTGAAAAGCGTATTGGCCTTATCGATGATCGATGCTACCAACTGGCTTGCGAGACAAGCCATGCACTCCGCATCCGCCACAAACGAGTACACGTCCTCTAGTTGCATCATGGGATATGGATCTAGATTTATTTTCTCGTTCACCTTCGTGATAAAATAGTTGTAGCTATCAGCACTGGTAGATGATGGTCGGAGCGTTGTTATCTCCCCAGAAATAATGTTAGGGAGGGCGGTCCGCAGGAGCCATGCAATATGTCTCTCGCACGGTATTGGCCGACATCGTCTCGTTTGTCGACGCCTCATACTGATCAAGTATGTAAGATTTTGCGCGTTTCTGAGCGCGGTTCTGTAATGCTTGCAATCACGGGTGTGTTCAAGATGGCCGTATAGCATATAGCCATAACTTTTATAATTAAATCTGCACTCTCAATGAACGAATGATCCATACAATCGTCCTATTGGTTTTTGGATGTTGGAAAATTTGAGGATCTTGTCCGGCGACATTGTGCTTCCAACTGGCGTGTTGATCAGATGCCCGAGTGTGTGTTCATGATACGTTGCAGTTGATGATTCTTTCCAGACATCCAATAGCCACCTATGGACCTATAGCATTTATCAGCTTGGGATTCCATGTATTTAAAGAACGAATGATAGTAATATATAATCAATAGTATATGTACCTCTTGATTCATCTTAGGCCTAATGAGATCTTTGACATGCTTCTGATACCATGCCATTCATCAACATCTGTCAGACATTCCCGAGGATTCGCGGGAACAGTAGTCTGATTAGTTTACCGTGAGAAAATACTCGGAGAGCAACATCACGCTATGACCGTTTATATATCGATGGATATGAGTTACTGCCTAATATATGCTGCTCGAAGGTATTTGTCAGTTTTGTGTACGATGCAAGGCTTACTCGAGATGAAGAGCCGTTCATGCCCATTCCAAAGATCACTGTATGACCTCGCAAGATAGGCAATTACCAGCAGGGCCAGATGGGCATCGATTGCATCACAAGAGGAAGAGGAGGAGAGAACACACTTACACTGCCAACCTTCGGGATAGCCGTGAGTGCATGCTGTGTGCTCGATATATATGAGGACCGGGTACCATGATTGCATCAGGTTATGTTTGCATTCAGTCACAATCAGAGAGCGAATCATTCGAATCTTCGCTCTTGATAGTGGGATGATTTCGTTCGACAAGGCCAACGCTGGCTCACGAGCTGTAGGAACATTTCAAGCCTTCGCGTATTGGTCGTCGATATGACTTCTGCAAGCAGCCCGGCAGCTCCTCGCATCATAAGCTTCTCGTAAAACGATATGACAGCACCAGGACTTTCAGTGCGCCTGGGGCTGAGGATATTGAGCCTGAGTTGATCATGCTGAAGGACGGGTAGCGTAAATTCGGCTGTTGGACGCCCCATGCGTCACACACTGAGTGATATCGCAAGGCCACGGCGCCACCCCGGCATCGTGTCTCTTTTGTTTCTTTGAGGCTTGTCCAAAGCATACTTCCAACTTCGGGATCCAGTATATATGAGCTCGTGTGCCGCTTCCGTTGTTTCCAGTTTGCCGTTAGATATAGGAGACTTATGGAACGTGCCCTCCCCTGTGATTTTGCACAGACACACAGAGGCTCATCGTTGTTCCTTATCTGCCGCTTGGTATGACCCATGGAAGCAAATCTCGTGTCCGCATTGCCGCTTCCCACCTGCCTCAAAGAATGGGTTGTTGCATTTACCCTGTCCCACGAGAGCGCTCGTCTTAATGTTCCCAAATGGTGCTGTGCGTAACTGTCGTCCGCCTACTGTGGATGGCGATAGCCCCATTTATACTTGCATTATGCAGGGTTGGTCCCAGCAGCTTGCTCTTGGAACTGTTGGCCACGTTTGTCTTATGGCTCGACATGAGATTATCGACTAGAAACCTCGAGACATGACTCTTCAGGAGTTGACAGTCGAGGCCAGTGATCAGATTCATCCAGGCGGGATCTACTGCGCGTCTGGCCACCTGCCCATGACCAAAGCATCCCGCGGGATCTGTGTCATGGTTGTGGGCCAAAATGGGAGGATGCATCGCGGGTACTTGAAGACCAGTGTTTGTCTTTGTGGTCATAGGGCGGATCTCGGGGCCAGTTGGGAAGCAATGTCTGTGTGTGATGTCTGCGGCACGACGGTGGCCATTAATCTTCGTGAGGTGAGAGGTGTGGAGGAGTCGGGTCGGGTTGATGGCTGCGGCAGCAGTTGTTACGGTAGCGGGGCAGCGATGTCATTGAGACGTCTTCGTCTTCTATGGGCGAGGAATCTTGCATATAACATCCAGCTCAGGACTACCCTCTGTTGGAGAACTCGTTGGAGTTGACGACTTGACGCTTTTCGTTAGTGTACAATATTACTAGTGCAAGACCTTCTTCTGCGGTTCGTCAGCTTGTCTACTGTTTGGAGATGTGACTATTGGCTATTGAACAGGAGGTGTACTCACCTGCGTCTTCTCTCGAATCATTACAACTGTTGCGAGATATACCTAAGTATATATATATATCTAGAGAGATGGCGTGCCTGGAGAGAGGCGTTGGTTGAAGTTGGGCTTTGAGACGGTGAGATGTAGAGGAGATGGAGTGGATGGGGCGTTCTGGGGATCCGCTGGCTCTTTATGTAGCGCCCAGCATTGTTCCACAGGCGTCCGCAACCTTCTCCAAGCTTCTGTATTTACGTGGATATCGAAAGATCTGCTGATTCAAGAGCTGCACCTCTGCCGTAGATCGTCCGATCAATTCTGATGAAAACAAAACAATACTCTGAATGCTGCCTGGTTACAGCACCTGAGATATCACAGCCAGATCAAAACACCAGATACAGGCGGATGCCATAAATTCTATCCCAGGAGAAATTAGTCAAGAAGACGATGGTATGATGATATCTGGTAGCATATGGAATAGCCCACCAACGCCGGTACGCCGTCTAGATTATAGTACAGTTGATATTATCTCATCGAACCAGCCAGTCACTCCGACATGGCTCGATATCATCGGTTCTTCGCCTTGTCCTTCTTCTTCGACCGGTCCTTCTTCGATTTCTTCTTCTTCTTGCCGTCGCCGCTCTGCGCTTCCAGCTCCCTTTTCCTCTTCTTCTCGGCCCTCCGCGCCTTCTTCGCCTCGTCGTCTTCGTCCGCGGCGTCGTCGGTGCCGTCCGTCTTTCCTGTCGACGTTGGCGTTGCAGCCGCCTCCGATTTCTCGGCTTCGTTGTCGGACTCGCCGGTCACCAGCCGCACGCCGCCTTCGTCGTCGCTGTCGTCGCTGTTGGCGGCGCGTTCGCCGACTGGATCCTTGGTGCCTTCGCCCATTGCTGCGAACTTTTCCTGCGCACGCTCCTTCTGCTGCCGGATGTTCTCCGCGCGTTCCTCATCGTACTTTTCGTTGCCGGCGAGGGCGGCGGAGATGAAGCGGCCGGCTGCAGCCTTGTCCAGGACGAGGTTGTCCCGCGTGTCGACGTGCTTGGCCAGTGTGGAATCGGCGGCCGGTTGCTGTTTTTCCTTCAGCTGGTCCTTGGATTCAATGTCGCGGATCTTCTGGAAGTACTGGCGGACGCGCGTGAGTTCCTTCATGATTGGGTGGTTGGGGTTCGCGGCGGCGGAGAGGTCGAGGTATGCTGTAGATAATATAACGTTAGCACTGATACTGTATACACGGATATTGGAATGGTGAACTGATAGAAGGAGAAGAAGCCATACACCAGAGGAGCGATTCGAGGGCGTAGGTGGTCATGATGTACAGCTTCGCCTTGTCGAACAGCGGCAGCATGGCGGCATTCTTGGGCAGGTTCTCCTCAAGCAGCGGCTTGAGGTCCTTTGATAGCTCGTCGAGGCCGTCTTCGAGGTCGTCGAGCGCGGGCCACAGTTCGGACTCCATCGCGGCGGTTGAATTTGAAGGTGGAAGTGACGTCGGGAAGCGATCTTGTGCAGCCAGTCGCATGGGAAAATACTTAATTTCGAGCCGCCAACCTCACCCAAACTATCGTTCACTATCACCACCACCACCACCACCACCATCAATCACCACGACGTCCACGACATCATGACATCTCCCCACCGAATATAATAAGACAAGTCGCCGGAGGAAGCAATGGCCCGTCCTCCCGCCCGCTCCAACGTCCCACGATGAACGCCTCCGCCGCGGCCGTCGCCGCCGCCCAGGGCCTGCCGCGGATCCACATCATCGGCACCGGCAACATCGGCTGCCTGGTCGCCCACAGCCTGCGCACGCTGCGCAACCCCCCGCCGATAACCCTCATCTTCCACCAGCAGGAAGTCAAGAACACGTTCCGCCGCCGCGGCAACCGCATCCGCGTCGAGCGCGACCGCGTCGCCAGCATCGTCACGGGCTTCGAATGGCAGGTCATGGACTCGCTCGAATACTGGATGCCGCAGCGCCTGCTCCCCATTCGCAGCCTCATCGTCACCACAAAGGCGCACCAGGCCGTCCCCGCGCTCGAGAAGATCAAGGACAGACTCAACCGCGACTCGACCATCATGCTCATGCAGAACGGCATGGGCGTGCTCGACGAGATTAACGCGAAGGTGTTCCCGAACCCCGCCGAGCGACCCAACGTCGTGCTCGCCATCAACAGCCACGGCGTCCATTCCTCGCGGCCGTTCAGCGTCGTGCACGCGGGGTACGGCAAGATCGATATGGGCGTCGTGCCGCGAGACCTCCCCGCGCCGAAACCCAAAGGCGCCAAACCCACCCCCACCACCCCCACCACACACCCAATCCTCACCGACACGACCACCACTGACACTACCACAAACTCGATCATCCCAACATCCCCCTTACAAGACCCGCCAAACCTCTTCGCGCTCCCCGAGACCACCCGGGAGCTGCTGGAAACCCTCATCTCCTGCTACGACCTAAGCTACGGCCTCGTAAGCTACCCCGAAATCCTCGCCGTCCAACTCGAAAAGCTCGCCGTAAACGCAGTGATAAACCCGCTCACGGTAATGTTCAACTGCTACAATGGGCAACTCCTCTACAACTACAACATCTCCCGCATGATCCGCCTAACCCTCTTCGAGATCTCAAAAGTCATCGCGGCAATGCCGGAGCTCGACGGTATCCCCTCGCGCGAGATCAGATTCAGCCCGGAGCGTCTGGAGCGCGTGGTCATCGGCATCGCGAAGCGAACGGCCGTGAACATCTCGTCGATGTTGCAGGATGTCCGCGGGGGCAAACAGACGGAGGTAGAGTATATCAATGGGTTCGTCGTGAATAAGGGTGCCGAGCTCGGTATTCCGTGCGCTGTGAATTTCATGCTGAAGGAGATGGTTAAGGGTAAATTACAAATGATCGGTAGCAAGATTCGGGAAGACTTGCCGCTTGATCCGTCGTATGTGCGGGCGCCCTACCCGGAGCAGCTTTAGAGATCCTCCTTTACATTTTTATACGTATATATATTATTGGAACTGTATATAACTCCTTTCTTGGCGTGCTTTGGATGGAATTTCTGCTGTTATCTGCGACTTGAGCTTCACCGCCGATGTATTATACCGTACGTAGCATATCTCTAGATTTATAGATTGAAGCATTTGCGATCGATATAAATTAAGGATACCATCAACCGACCCGCACGCTAGCTACCACATAACGCCGAAAAGATACAGAGAATAAAGTACACATGGCATGATCACACGCGCGGCTCGCCCCACGAGGCTTTCAATTGCACCTCTCCGGTAACTTTATCGACGACCTTACCACGGTCCCAGTCCCGCCCGCCCTTCTCCTTACTCCACTTGATCCGACTCTCGTCCTTCGTCGTATTCGTCGCCCAAGCCTCGATGAAGTCCTCGTCGAAGCCGGCGGCCTTGAGTCGTTCGCGACCCTGCTGTTTCCAGCGCTGCCGGTCGCGGAGGGCCTCGAGTGCGGCGTCCCAGTCGTCTTCGTCGGCGGGGTTAGAGGGGGTGACGTCCAGCGATGGGTCGTAGGAAGGGTCGAAGCGGCGGTCCATCGCTGAGGAGCCTGGGAGGCCGCGGCCGCGGGGGTTTGTGGTGGCTGATGGGGGATGCGGGCCGATTTGTGGCGGGGAGGGCGGGAGGAAGGGGGCTAGTGGGTCGTCGGAGTCTGAGTCTGGTGCTGGACGGGTGCGTTTCCGGGGAGGAGGGGAAGGGGAGGTACGGTGTCGCCGTCTGTCGGGTGGCGATGGCGAGGAGTGCGAGCGGGCGCGGTGCTTTTGATCTCGATCTCGGTCTCGGGGTCGGTCTCGAGGGCTCCTGCTTCGATGTCTGTGTCTGTCCCCCGTCCGCTCGCTGTCCCGTCGGTGGCTTCGCTCGCGGTCGTCCCGTTTCGACGAGCGCTCTCCGCCACCCTTCTCGCCGTCCCGCTTCTCCCGCCGCGACGCCTGCAGCAGACGATCGATATCGCCAACGCCAACCTTCTGCCGCTTCCGCCGCCCTCCATCGTCATCGTCGCGGTGTCGCCGCCGTTCTCTACTCCGACTGCGACTGCGACTACGACTGCGATGTCTCTCCCGTTCTTTCCGCTTCCCGCGATCCGGACTCCTGCTGCGTCGGGAATCACGCTCCCTCGACCGATCTCGTTCCCGTCTCCCCCTGTCGTCCCGCCTCAGCTTCTCAAGCCGGAGTCTCGCCTCCTCGGCCTCCCGCGCCAGCAACGCGGCATTATGCGAATCCGCCTCCTTCACCAGGCTGCGTAGAAATCGCGTGTTCGGCTTCGGCGCTGAGTGCGGTTTTTTCCTACGGCGGGCGAGGATGGTGGGCGTTAGTGATCCGGGTGGTACGGTGGGTGTTTTCGTGAACTTACTCACCGGTCCCCGGCGAAAGCTACGACGCCGAAGGCAGAGTAGCGGAGGGAGCGCTCCGTGGCTTCCTTCTTGAGGAGGGAGGCGGCGAGGGCGTCGCTGATGTCGTCGGAAGCCATGGTGGGTGATGTTCGCGGTGGTTGGTGTTTGCGACTGGTTTCGAAGCTGAGTGCGTTACGTTAGACCAACACAGCAGGTAACAGCACCGAATTAACGCGACGTCATGTGTCATGGTTCGACCGGTCTCACCGACCGCTGTAATATCAATATGAGTAGTAGGTCATGACAAGTTCAATTCTTTTCGTCCGAGATACGTTACAAATGTTCAAAGTAGATGTCCGCCAACGCCGTTCAACCCGAAATAACTAATGACGCAAGCGTCCATCACTTGTTCTCAAAGTACTCCTCAACTCTCTCCACCAGCTCTGCCTTCTTCCCTGTCGCCGACAATCCCTTCGTCCCCAGCCAGTCCTTCAAAACTGCCACCGTCAACTAAAGCGGTTCGTTAGCTGTACGATCTCTATTCACGCGAAGCTGCATTCATAGTACACACCTTGCTCAGCGTATTCTTATCATACGCCGCTCTAATCTCCTTGTCCGGGTCGCCCGGACCGTCGTCTACTTCCTTCTTGATCTTCTTAGCGGCACCGCCCGCTGGCTCCCGCCCTCGTTTTGTTCCGTGCACCTCGATCTGCGGTTGGTTCAGCCGTAGCTCAGCCATGGATTGATCCAGAGCCTCTCCCCAGTCCTCAATCAGACGGCCAGCGTGCTGTATTTACAACCATATTAGCAGCCCGTCTATACTATCATAAGAAGTGATGGCATACCTTCTCGATATTCTTATACTTCGGTAGCGTCTTGTCCTCAAATTGTTCCGGGAGTTCCTCTTCCAGCGCGATGGCTTCAAGGACCTTGTAGTGCTTCTGTAGCGCTGGATTCGGGTATTTCTCAGGTATATATCCCCGCGGCATATGCAGCTGCCGAATCACGTCCTGCATCCTATCGATAAGGTGATTCGGCGCGACGATATGCGGCACCTCGGGATTCTGTCTGATATCGTCCGCGAACGGGAGGGTGATCAAAAACAGTCCCTGCGGTTCCGACGACGGCCAGACCGCCGTCATGACCGGTGCCGCGTTCCGCCGTGCGACGAACCACGCTATCCCCATCAACTTGCTGTTCAGCAGCTTGTTCCATAGCGCTGCGAATACCCTCGTCGACCCCGTGTAATTGTCTTCGGACGGGTTGATGAATATCGACGACCGCATGTTGTGCCAGAACTGCAGTTCGCTCTGCGGCTTAAACCCGATGATCCGGAGAACGGGGTCGCCAAAGTTCCGGATCTTCTTCATCTCCTCGTCGCTAAAACTGATGGTTTCGCCGCCGAACTTGTACGCCTTGCGGATCTGCGCCGGTGCCACCTCCTGCGCTGTTTCCTCGACCATGCGCGTCGACGTGCCGGTTACGACCTGTAGCTTTTCGCCCCGCTCGTGGATGTAGTGCGATCGCGAGGGCTCCACGCGTTTATATAGCAGATAGCCCTTGATGCCGATTACGAAACCCTTGCCGATCTCCATTTTCGATGTGAAAAGCGCTCGTCGGGGTGCCTGCTTGGCTGTTATCGCCGACAGCATCTGGTCGTAGCGGCTCTCCGCGTCGGTCGATTTGCCGGCATCGCCATCAGAGTCCAGGAGACTGTCCAGCTCGTCGCCGGTATCGTACATAACGTCAGCGTAGAAGAGGGACTTGTCGAACTCGTGGGTCGGCGTGGAGATGAAGAAGGGCTCTATCCGCACGCCGAGGTCGTAGAGGTCCTTGGCGCGGGTTTGGGCGGACGTGCGGGCCTTCTTGTCGGTCTCGGGATTGTCATTGTCGGTGATGATGAAGAGACGGCGGGAATTGAAGTTCGCGGCTCTGTCAGTATGTTAGTGATGTTCGTAGAGTAGATTGATGGGCTTCGAGTTTACTTTGTGGTGAAGAGATGGTTGGCAGCGAAGAAGACGCTTGCCATGGCGGCTGGCTTGCCCGATGGTTTCAGAAGCTCCGACAATTCATCGGGGTCTACAGATTGTAATGGCTTAGCCTTCGCTGAGATTGCACAGCGACTACGAGGACATACTGTCAAGCAGGTACTTCAGTTCCTTGATGCTCGCGGCGTCGGGTACGTCCAGATCCATCAACAGGTAGCAGTTCGGACAGCTGGACGTATTGCCGTCCGCGTACTTTGTCTGCTCCGTACCGAACAGCAGGATTCCCATCATATCGGCCGGGGTCGAGATGATGCGGTTCTTGAGGACGGCTTCAGCGCAGCGGAGGGCTGATTCGGCGTTGCTGTATCTGGGCTTCTTGTTCTTCTTCTTCTTTCCGCCGTCGATATCCATGCTCTCGTCTTCTTCGTCCGGAGGGGCCACCATGGTGTTTGATATCTCGATCGCGAAGAGAGTGGCGTCTTTTTGGGACATGTATTCCTGAGAGACGCGATATTAGTCGTGTCTTTCTTCGCCTGAGGGTTCTGGCTGGGTGCCGTACGCTCTCATCTCTGTTATCGTCGTCATCGTCGCCGTCCCCGGCGTCCGGGTTTGAGTTCCATTTCTTATCTGCCGACATTGTAATGGGTAGCGGTGGTTATTGCGGTGAAAAGTCGTCGAGATGGCGGTCGTCGCGGAGGTGGTGAGCGAGAGCCTTTAAACGAGCTCCTGGAAGACGTGAAATGCGTCACGTCGGCCGCCCCGCCGAAGATACAGTCACCAAGTCACGTTATCAGGCGAGGCATTACTCACCGCCGCAACCATACGGCCAACCGCCGCCGGAGAAGGCAGGTATGAGACACCGCCGCAGGGTCTACGTAATCCCGCGAGACATCGAGCTTTCACCGAGCCTGTCCCTCGTGTAGACTGTCGTGAAGTGGCGGAAGTGCGCTTCCGCCGCAGCTCGGGCGTTGGCGGGGCACATGACGTACGCCTGCCAGACACGAAACCGCGAGCATCTGCATTCCATCGTCCGACAGCCAGCCAGCCATCTTCAACCACATCCTTCCTTTCAAGCTTCCCATCCGGCATCGCGACATACCGTACGTGGCGACTCGGCTGTCTCGATATCGCGCGCTGCAGTAATCTGTCCTCCCGAGCGGTCGCTTGTGCGTGCGCTCTTTGCCGAGGCGGACGTCCCGCTAAGCTCCAACCTCATCCCACCACCAGTGCTCGAGACGCCCGCTGCACCGTACCAGCCTCCCGAGCGTCCGACTCCGCGCCATGGACGACTTTTCGCCGTCATCCTGGCGGACGAACGATTCCACCGGCAGCTCCCAGCCGCCGTACGACCAGGAACCTCAGATCGGGCCTAACGCCGACAAGCTCGATACAGCAGGTCTGCGCGCTGGCGGCGGCCGGCTCGAGTGTAATGTTTCGGACCCGCAGAAAGAGAACGACGGTACCAAAGATGCCTTTGTGTCGTATCTCGTCACGACGGATGTATGACCTTCCCGCCGTGCGACCTGCACGATGGCCGGATACCAGGCGATCTTGAGCTAACTTCTGCGACCAGACGGACTTTCCTACATTCCAGAAGCACCATGTTGGTGTAAGGCGGCGATTCACGGACTTTGTGTTCCTATACAAGTCGCTTCACCAGGAACATGCCAACTGTGCGGTCCCGCCGCTTCCTGACAAGCAGAGGATGGGTCCGTAACCCTACCGTTGATCAGGACCATGAACTCGTAGCTAACACGGCGGTAGAATACGTCCGGGGCGATCGATTCGGATACGACTTTACGAACCGGCGCGCGGCCTCCCTCAACCGCTTTCTAAAACGTCTAACACTCCACCCGGTCCTCCGGAAAACCCCACTTCTCACCGTCTTTCTTGAATCGCCCGACTGGAACGCTCACATGCGCAGCCGGTCCACACGGCTATCTAACGCCTCGGATAACGGCGTGTTTGACGGCCTAACCGATACCTTCTTGAACGCCTTTTCGAAAGTACACAAGCCCGACCGACGGTTCATCGAGGTTCGCGAGCGGGCGGATAAGCTTACGGAGGACCTCACTCATGTATCGGGTATATTTGCGCGAGTCGTAAGACGGGAGGGAGACCTGGAGCTCGATTACGCGGACCTAGCGACGCAGTTCCACAAGATTGAAGATCTGGAACCAAATCTTCGGGCCTACATCAAGATCTTCTCGACGGCTGTTGAGGAGACCGCAGGGGGGATGAGGGACCTGAAGGAACACTCGGAGCAGCACTACCTGACCTCTCTGAAAGACATGGATGCGTATATCGCGTCGCTGAAGCAGCTGCTAAAGCTACGAGAACAAAAGCAGCTGGACTACGAGGCTTTAACAGACTACCTCGCCAAGGCGGCATACGACCGTGACCAGCTAGCTTCTCAGCCGCCACACTCAACGGGGATGGGTGCATCTGGCTTCTTCAGAAGCAAAGTGGAGGATATGAGAGGCGTGGACCACGAGCAATCGAGGAGAGAACGAATCAGGAAGCTGGAACTTCGGATCGATGAGCTGACGAGAGAGGCGGAGGACGCGAGGAAGCAAACGGAGGCATTTGACGAGAGCGTGGTCCGAGAGATTGACGACTTTGAGAGGATCAAGACGATTGAGTTCAAGGACACATTAGGAGATCTAGCGATGGCCAATATCGACTTTTACAGGAGCCAGATTGCCGTGTGGGAGAAGATGCTGCGGGACTCCGAGGGCTGAATTTATGCATCTTGATATATGGCGATAGATGGGTGGTGGCATTCGATTGATGGTATCATTTAGTGGGAATCAGTGTAGTAATGCATCGGGTACATCATTTTGCAGCGTCACAATAGTACTATGAGACTCTGTATCCGCAGCCCTTCCGCACACTCTGTGAACATGACTTGGCAACGCAAAGAATACCACACGCTCGCTATCAACTCACGAGCCTCTCGACGGCCTCACTTCACCACCACCATCGTCTCCCCTTTACCTCCAGCCAGAACTCTCTCCGTTGGCATCCTATCGATCCGACCCCATAAGTGCGGCTTGTCATCATATCGTCCAGCACCCGACCTTAACATATTCCATTCCCTTATTTGATCAACCCCTTCCTACACGCTCTCCAGCCATGGCGTCCAACAACCAGTCGTTCGCCATCGACAAGTACTCGTACTGCGATGTACCGATGCTGCAGCACGACGCAAAGCCCGTCTGGAACCATCATTCGGCCCGTGACCACATCTATCTCGTTCTGAATCATGAAGGGCCCCTCGAGCAACCGTCCGTACCTGGCTTTCCATACATGAACAAGCTCCTGCTGAAAGTCATCTGGAGAGCCGAAACGCTGGTTTGTCTGACGTTGCCCGCTCTGTGAAATAGAGCACGGATTGCTGATTGCGGCCGTCCTAGGAATCGATAAACGTCTCCGATGTTGCTAATCAGAAGAGCAATTATGTCGACTTCCCGAACATTGTCTGCATGATTCGTTCGCCGTCGCTGGCTCTCAAATACGTGAACATGCGCGGTCATACGGTGAGCTGGCACCTCACCCTCTGATAAGCCAAGCTAATCTTGATACCCTGGTAGCTGCGACGCGTGCAAGTGCGATTCTGTCGGCAGGAAGATTTTGAAACTGTCACGGCGGCCCTGGAGCAGATCGGATGTCCTATACAGCTTCATAACGCGGAAACTGTCCCGCCCATCCAGCCCAATATTCTAAATCGTCAGCACATGCCGCCGGATGCCTCCGGCTCCCTAATGGCTGGCCCCGGCGCTACAGCCGCCCACCAGATCCCATATTCGAGGCCTGGCACGAGCTCCCTCAGGCATACGAACACCAATAACGGCCTCGCTCGCAATCAAGTCTCTCTTTTTGGTCAGAGACTAACTGCGGGGACTCCTCTCCCTTCCTTTAAGCAGTACATTTCCCCACAGCTGTCTAATTCGCTGTCGGACGCTCATCCATCGCCGTATGCTCAGCCGCAAAACCAGCATTTTAGGCAGTCCATGCTCTCCAGGACTGCGTCGGGAGATTTACGAGCACAAGACCCGTTCAGTTCCAGCCCGCCTGCTAGCCAGTCGTACATTCATCATCATACTAGCATCGATCTTACTGGTAGCCAACCAAATCATCAATATCAAGGACCCGCCGGATTCCAAGAAGAACAGGCCGTAACTACCAGACCCCATCATTACAATCCTCATCTTGCGGCTTCTCAGGCTCCAAATCCGTTCGCGTCCAATTTCCATGCGCACCTACGTCGAGGCAGCTCCACAACTAGCTCTTTTCTTTCTCGACCTGATACCTCCACAAGCTTGACGAACTCCATCCCTGTCTCTCGCGGCACGCATACGTCAGTGGGAACCCTCTTTGGCGGCAACAGCCAAGCACAAGATTCTTTCTCAAGAGAGATACCCTTGTCTCAACAGCAGGGAGTCCCTACTCGAATCCAAGATTGGGAACAAGACACAGACCCTGAGCTTACAGATCTCGATGACATCCCCCCGCCTCGCAAGCTCCCAGACTTTGATAAATTCAATAAGGTCCATGGCGACAAGCCACTGCCGAGCTCTGCGAAGCTTACTGCGGTCTTTAAGAACACCAAAACCAAGAGTCCTGCATCGACTACGCTGAAGCGAAAGGACAAACCCGGTGAAGAGCAGGGACCATCTCCCGCCGCGAAACGATCAGCAGCAGATGTAGAAAACAGTGATAGAGAGAACTTGAACACCAAAAAGGCCAAGACGGCCGCTCCAAAAAAGCCAGCTGCCCCCAAGAAGCCGGCTACTACTAAGGCTGCAGCTGCCAAACCCGCAGCTTCCAAACCAGCAGCGCCCAAAGCAACCGCACCAAAGACAACTGCCCCAAAGCCAGCTGTATCGAAAGCATCTGTTCCAAAGCCAACCGCGCCTGCTAAATCTAAGGCAAAGGCTGCTCCAGCAAAGAATACTACACCAAAGAAGCCTACACCCGCTGCTGGATCCAAAGCATCCCCGGCCATATCGGCGACGAAATCGCCATCAAATATCTTACAAGATACTTCTGCTTCAAATCTCAACAAGAAAACTAAAGCTCAATGCCACCTCAAACTAAACAATACAGCATCACCAAAACTCGGAGCACTCCTAGATATCGACAATGACACTATCGATGAGAATTTATTCGCGCAGATGATACACAGTGATGAGCATTTGAAGATGGTGCAGAGGCTGGAGCGGGTCTGGACCAAGATGGGGTTCGGCGTCCGAGTCAAAACATCGGGCTTGTTTGGAGATAGCCCCTCGACGAGGAGGGTTATTGATCTCACTGGCGCTGCCGGCGCGGTGGAGAAAGATAAAATCTGATTCACCTGGTGGATATCGGTCCTGGCCTGTGACAATTTTGGAGCAGTAGGTGTTGGTTGCTTGGATATGATCATTCCTTTTTACTACTAGTAGTTTTTGGTGTATATGCATGCTCTTTAGACGCTCTTTGCTTTCCTTTTCCTCTAAAATGCGTCTGATGTTTAATCCCCTTCATTATTCTACCTACTCGACGCAGCCTTAAGCTGGACCAGAACACATATCGCATGTTTGGTCCAAGCTACGAGACTGTACCAGCTCTACAATTACCAATTTCCTTCGATTCTGGATAGCACGATGATAGCTACGCCTT
Organism: Drechslerella dactyloides; assembly: GCA_020064725.1. NCBI lineage: Eukaryota > Fungi > Ascomycota > Orbiliomycetes > Orbiliales > Orbiliaceae > Drechslerella > Drechslerella dactyloides. The sequence goes on from JAGTWJ010000017.1 coordinate 3,523,072, forward strand.
AAACAGAGCATGCGTGCAAAATGAAAACAGCGAGACCGTCCGCTTTGTAGATATGCTCAAATTATATAAAATACACCGCTGCAAAAGACGAGAGATCACCTAGCTAGATTATAGTACCCCCATGGCCAAAAGCAAATGGATATCATGCAGTATATAGAACAACCCACGCAGGCACGCCTACCGCATTAGCGGCGGTCTATATTCCTTGTTCCTCATGACTCGCGTCACCAGCCACTCTACAGACTCCTTAACGCCAGTTCTGCAATTCACGTATATACCAATTAGCATGCGTAATTCCGCGAGGCGATTAATGACGCGAAGAGCGGCTATAGCCGCGGGAGCGATAGAATGCTCACCCTGTCAAAGCACTAATCGGCAAAACCCTGCTATCCCGCGCGCTCAGCCGCTCTGCAATCTTGTTGAACACCTCCTTGATTTCCTCGACCTCCAAACTCTCCTCGCGATCCTGTTTGTTCGCCAACATGAGTATCGGGATCCCCTCCGTGTCCTCGGCGTCGACGACGATCTCGAGCACGTCGCGACATTCTTCTATCCGCGCTTTATCCGTCGAGTCGACGACAAAGACGATCGCGTGCGAGGAGGTGTAGTACTGCGTCCATAGGTTGCGGAGCGACTCTTGGCCGCCGATGTCCCAGATTTTGAGGTAGATAGGGGGTAGCGGAGCGGGCAGCGGGATGGTGGACATGTTCTGGCCCACGGTGGGAGGTTGGGCGCCTTGACGGGGGGCGGGCGCGTGCGCCAGGTAGATGGACTTTATCTTCTCGAGGAGGGTCTGCCGAGATACCGTGGATTAGTCAGGATCCGTGAATCAGTAAGAGATCGCGATCGGAGAGCTACCGTCTTGCCGGCATTGTCGAGGCCGAGGAGTCTAGTGAGTAGCAGTGAGCATGCATGGTCGCTTGAGCAGCATATCGGCCGAGGGGAAGTAAAGTCTTACAATATCGAGTACTCTACAAGTAGGTCATCGCGATAATGTTAGCATGTGGTTCATCCGACTCAGAGCCGCACTAGCTGCCGCGCAGACAGCAGGACAGACTGGCAACGTGCCTTCCTTCGTGGTCGCATAGTAATACAGCCCCTTGAACAGGTGATACATCTTATCGGAGGTCCGGGCCGGCGGAGGTGCCCATCGGAGGTGGTGGACGAAGAGCACTCTCGGGGCGAGCGACGGATGTTGGAGGGAGGCCGGTAGAATGCAAGGCGAACGATGTTGGCGGCTGGGCCGTTTTGGTGTCTCGCGCGGCGTAGCGGCCAAGCTGTCGTCTAGCGGGCCGGTAAACTTCGCCCGCCATAAATTCACAACTTCGCACCTCCACCCCACATCATCCACTCCGCAATTTAATCCTACCCTCCGAGAATCCTAAATTACAATCAATTGGCCGTTTGCAATTGCCTCCTCTTTACTACATAATCTTTATCTTCAGCCTCCTCTTCCAAGATGTCGACGGATATCAAGACTCTCGACCTCGAGAACCGCAAGGTCGTCAAGGAAATTATCAAGGCCGGCGACGGTAAAACCATCCCCAAGAAAGGCGATACCGTCAGCATGCACTACACCGGCACCCTCACCGACGGCACCAAATTCGATTCCTCCGTCGACCGCGGGACGCCGTTCGAGACCAAAATCGGCGTCGGCATGGTCATCAAGGGCTGGGACGAGGGTATCCTCGGCATCCGCGGCGGCTCCACCATGACCAAGGGCGAGAAGGCAAAGCTGTACATCCACAGCAGCTATGCTTATGGTGACCGCGGTTTCCCACCAGTGATCCCTGCAAAGTCGGATTTGATCTTTGAGGTCGAGTTGCTCGACATCATTCCTGCTGGAGGCGCCAAGGAGGAACTCTAGATGTATCAATTTGGCTGTACATACATGCACGCATAAACGTGTGGGGAAGCAGCATGTGATACTCCTGTAGATACACTGACGCTGGGTTTCCGCGGGGAATATCTACTTGTAACTATTCTACACTGCTATCCGGATTGGATACGAATTAAAAAAGTTGGCTTTCTTCGTTCGGATAAGTGTTAACCCTTGGTAATTGTGATCTCATTCCGATGTCAAATATCGAAGTAAACAGCATAGTACATAGTACTAGCTTTTGTTTCAGTCATTACGAACCATTCCAAGATACCTAGGAAGTATGTACAGGGTCCAATAAAGACCATTACTGCAGGAGGCTGGTAGCCTCCTCAATCTGCTTGAGCACGCTGGCCTTGCACGTCCCTCCGGTCGACTGCCTGAGCTCCACGCTCCTCTCGAAATCAAACACCTCCAGGACGTCGGCTTCGAATCTTTTATCGATACTCTGCAGCGCCTTTAACCCCAGTTGATCGATGCCCCTTAGACCCCGCACTTCCGCCTCCCTCACGCACGAGCCGCTGATATGGTGTGTTTCTCTGAACGGAACGCCCTTTCGCACGAGATAATCGGCCAAATCGGTAGCCAGCATGTCCATCGTCAGCGCTGCCTTCATCTTCTCGGGATGGATGTTGAGCGTTGAGACGACGCCTGTGGCGATTTGCAGCGAGTTCTTGACGGTGATAACGCAGTCAAACAGTGGCTCCTTGTCCTCTTGCAGGTCCTTGTTGTAGCTGCTCGGAAGACCCTTGACTGTATATAGGAAGCCGGCCATCTACAACTCCGTTAGCAGTGTCCAAATAGATTTACCATAAAACAGCGGGACTAACCTGTCCGAACACACGTCCACTCTTACCCCGCAACAGCTCCAAGCTGTCGCTGTTCTTCTTCTGTGGCATGAGACTGCTGCCCGTGCTGTACGCATCCGCCAGCGTCACGAAGCCAAACTCCGCTGTCGAGTATATGATCAAATCTTCGCTCCACCTCGACACATGATTCATCATCAGCGCAGCCCACTGCAGCGTCTCGGTCACAAAGTCGCGGTCCGCGACACCTAGTAGACTGTTTGGGATGACACCGTCGAAACCCAGCTCCTTGGCCAGAAACTCTCTATCGAGATTGAACGGGTTCCCAGCGAGCGCACCACAGCCCAGCGGCGACCTGTTCACACGTTTCTTAACCTCCCTCAATCGCTCCAGGTCTGCCAGGAACTCGAACGCGTGTGACATCAGCCAATGGCTCCATCTGATCGGCTGTGCGCGCTGGACGTGCGTGTATCCCGGCATCAGAGCGTCAATCTGCTCGCCAGCCCGGGACACCGTCGCCCGCAGAAACTCGACCATGTACTTTTCAATCTCGCCCAGCTCGTCCCGAAGCCACAGTCTCATATCCGTAGCGACTTGGTCATTCCGGGACCGTCCCGTATGAAGCTTCCCAGCGATATGGGTGCCGATTATCTCGCCGAGTCGTCGCTCGTTGGCGGTGTGGATGTCCTCGTCCACGTCTGGCTTGACGACAAAGGTGTTCGATGCCCATTCCTGCTTGACTTTCTCGAGGCCCTCGATGATCGTGTCGCGCTCGGCCTCGGTCAGGATGTCGGCTTTACAGGTCGCGCGAGCGTAGGCTTGCGAGCCGAGGATGTCCTGTGCATACATGCGCTTGTCGTAGGAAAGGGACTCGTTGTACATTTGCATGAGGGGGTCGGTCGTGCCGGTGAACCGGCCACCCCAAAGCTTGAGCTTCTCAGGGCCGGACATTATTGATTATATCGTCGTAGGATAGTTGATATATTAAACGTAGGTCTGTCACGAACGAAGTACGAGTTAGTCGGCCGCCGTAAAGAAAGTCGTGGTATCCGATGAAGAGATTGTGATGTAAAAAAATAAAACTGGACTCTTACCAGATAATTGATAAAGTATACTGCTCAAGCACGCGGCTCTTGAACCTGTTAGAGCTAGATTTAGGGTATCGTTGAAAAGAAGAGACCTCAGTAGCCGAAAATTTGCAAACCGGCGCAGAGTATCACCAAAGATGCTCCTGTTGGAGCTGTCGAGCTCCGGGTGCCCCGCCATTCGCTAATCCGTTATCGGCCCCGGAGCACGGAGCCTCAGATATGCTCCGGGGATATCATCCCGCGGTCTCTTTATAGCTCGGGCGGCTCCCGGGCAGCGACCCACTTCACAGCTTCACAAATGCTCGTGTCCACACCCTAAGCTGACTTGTCATTTAATTTAATTTCATAGCATCATTGCATCGACGCTTTTCCGGAGTAAACTTACCAGAACCATGGTCGCCGGGTAATCTTCCACCTCGTAAACCGCATTTACCACTCTCTCCGCCACACTCAAGCCACCAATGTCCGCCCGCGACCCGACGAGGCTCTCGGCTTCCACGACGCCATACCGACCCTCCACGAGCTTCCGCTCCTCGACATCCACCAACCCGGCGACACCGCAATCCCGCTTCTCGACCTCAGCATTCTCAACCCCCGCCGGCTCGTTACACCAGGTCGATGAGCCGCTGATATTCGAGGTTGGCACGCGATTCTTCCGCGCAGGCTTCGCGAACGAGTCGGCCCCACGATGCAAGATTGGGATCACGCCGGAAATGTACGGCCGCGTCGGCCTGAAGGGACGAGGGGGAACCCGTGCGAACAGGCGGACAGGAGAGGCAGCAGGTCCGCGGATCCGGAACACGGGGAGCGAAGAGTGGGAGCTGTGGATGAACGATTTACGGCTTAAGGATCTGGGTGTCGTTGAGGATTTGATGGAGCGAGTGCTGCGAGAAGCTTATAATAAGTATGGCATCTCCTAAACATGCTTATATCTCTGCTGCGGATACTAATATCTCGCGGGCTACTGCAGGCATCTTCTAATAGAATCAAAATCCAAACGCCTAATCATCATCCTCCCACCCCTCGTACCCGTCGCCCTCCAAAACACGCTCTCCCAGCTTCTCTTCCTCCACTTCCAACCACCGACGATAACCTATCTTTCCTCACCAGTCCTCAGTTGCATTGCAGCAGGTCTACGTTCCGCCCTCATCGTCGACGTTGGTTGGCAGGAGACGACCATAACACCAATCTACGAGCTACGACCGCTAACATCGTTCATCAAGATCTCCAGCCGAGGGTCTAAGTCACTCGTCGAATGCTTCGGCCAGCTACTATGGAATACCATAAAGCCTGACGGCGACGACGAGAGCTGGTGGCGAATCTTCAACTGGGCGGAAGTCGAAGATCTGCTGACGCGAGGCGGCTGGTGCAAGAGCTCTGCTGACGCGCGGGAAGCCGCCCGTCAGCGTGCGCGGAAAGCTTTCGGACTACCAGCCGAAAAGGAAGGCGAAGAAGAGTACGATGAGGAAGGGGAGTATATCCGCAAGACATCAGCGGATCTCCGAGCGCAGAGACGCAGAGAGACCATCGAGGCGGCAGTGGTAGACGTAACGTTCAAGACCCCGCTGCTGGACCAGCGGGCGACGAACATACAGCTGCTGTTCGAAGCAATGTCTGTGCCTCTCGAATACGCCTTTTTCCTACCATCGTGGACGAAAGTGCAGAGCTTCAAAACGGAAGAATATATTCCCGTACCGAGCCCGGAAGACTTAATGGAGGGCTGCCAAGGTCGCGTGGAGTATGAAGATGAGTCGGACTATACGCTACCGTACCTTGTCTTTCTAGCCCTGCTGCATTGCCCGGTCGACGTGAGGGCGGCATGCATACCACGGATCGTGATTACAGGTGGTGCGTCAAACATCCCGGGTTTGAAATCACGGATACTGGGGGATGTGAAAGACTTGGTGGAAGAAAGAGGCGGGTGGAACATGGTCAAGCCGCGGAACCTAAAGGGCGATGAACGGCGGAGGGAGCTGGTCGAGAAGAAGCCGAAGAAGGTGGAAGTAGAGATGCTGCAGAGCGAGAAGGACGATTTGAGGATCAAGTACGCTAAGATTGGCGGAGTAGCACCGGGAACTATCAGAGGCGTCGAGACGATGGGTGCTTGGGCTGGCGGGAGCATTTTATCTGGGGCCAGGATAAAAGGCGCAGTGGAGGTAGAAAGGGAGAAGTTTCTGAGTACGTATAGAATATAGTTCACAAATCCCTGTGGCCGATGCCACAGCGTACAAATATTTGTACTGAGCTTCGATCGGGATCAATTTAGCGAGTTAAATGCATTATATAATAATATTTGTCTCGTAAACCAAACTGCGACAGCGAATAATAATATATCAGTAGTTTGATTTATAAATAGTGATAAAACTGTTTACGAGACAAATGAGACAAGTCATCGTGAGGAAAGATGTATAAAAATGATCAAGGCTAAAAACAATTGTAGATGAATCAGTGAATGATTTCTTCATGTGAAGATAATCTTCAGTGGGAGCGTGCAGTATGTGGTAACGCCTGATTCCACAATTAGGCGAGACTTCTATATCGCCAACATAGTTAACACACAACGCCTCTTCCAGTTACGCCCCGGCCCTCTCAATCATTCTCGTTTCTTGCCTTTCCCCTCCATTTTGCTCTGATGGTCAAACAGAAGAGTCTCCATATCCGTCAAATTCTTCTCGTGCGCTTCTTCCCAAAGTTGTTTCCCATCCTTGTTAGGTCCAGAGATATCAACGCCAGCGGCCAAGAGCAATTTGACAACTTCCAGATATCCGTCCCTGGGTTGAATTGCATAATATACCGGAGCCATACCCTGGTTATCTTTCATATCGACAGGTGCTTTTCCCGCTATGAGTGCTTTGACAGCAGCTGCATGCCCTCCTTTCGCCGCCACGTGCAAAGGCGTCCTGCCATCGCGATTCTTGACTGTTAAGCTTTGCATGTCGTGCCTCTGAGCAAGCAGCTTCGTGATGTATGTACCGCCGGACTCTGCCTCTAAGTGGAGGATGTAGTTATCGTTATTGTCACGGGCTTTCACATCCGCACCAGCATCCACCAGATATTTGATGATCTCCTCATTACCCTTTACGACCGCGTGGTGCAATGCCGTCCGGTTCATATTATCCTTGAGGTCGATGTCAGCTCCTTGGAGCCAGACGTTCTTGCACTCGTCATCCTTCTGATTTTTGAAACGCTCCGGTAGCCCTAATCGGAGCCTTTCAATCATCTTCTTTACCATGCCGAAGTTATTACAGTTTATTGCGATTCGGAGCGCCGACCTTTGGCCTGGTTTGCCAATCGAAGCGCCGCGGGACAGCAAGAAATCGGCGGAGTTGGAAGCATTAGACTCTACCGCCAGGTCCAACGGTGTTTTCCCTTCGTTGTCTACTTTGTTCATGACAGCTGCGATATCAAAGATGAGGTCACGATCAAGCCACTGCCATATGAATTTGCTGTTAGTGGCGGTAGCGTGGTGGAGAATATTCTGGCCTTTGCTGTCCGTGTAATATTGATCTATATCGATTTCGCTCAGCTCGTCACTCCATCTACTTGCCAGAAGCTCAACGACACTCTCCCTCCCGCTTTGGACTGCTTTCATCAGCGGCGAAGATTCCGGGTCTCCAGAGAACTCATCGAATATTGCGCCACTGTCTATCAAGACTGCGATCACGTCGATATGGCCACCGATTATAGCAAGATTCATAGCTGAATCTCCACTAGAGGTCGTTGCATTGAGATCAACGTCCTGAGGCTGACAGATCAGATCCACGCATCTCAGATGACCATTCTCAGCTGCAAACATTAGTGGAGTTTTGGAGTCGCCTGTTGACCTTTGACAGGTATTTGCCCGCGGGCCTAGGTGTATCAGCAACCTTTCGACAAGTTGGGCGAAGCCAATTTCCGCCGCGTACGATAAAGCTGATCTCCCAGAATCATCAACATGGAGCTGATCAACGCTTTCAAAGACTGCATCTGCCATTTCCCAATTGTTGTATAAGGCGGCCCAGATAAGAGCTGTTTTGCCAGTGTCATCCGTTGAGCGATAATCTTCCTGCGAGAAGGATCTATACCGAAACACCGCATCGAAATTGATTTTAGCCCAGTCCACCGGCTTCCAGCTCTTCGGAGCGTCCGAGTCCGCCGTTGGACAATAGTCTATAAATTTGGCTCTAGCGTTGTCGTCTAATCTTGTTTTGATCAATTGGAAGATGAGCCATCCGTAGCCCTGTGCTATGGGAGAAGAGGGATCGGTTTGTAGCATTGCGTTAAAATCGACGCCCCACCAATCTGGTTCAACTAGGTCGGGGACGAAGTCTGGGTTAACGGATAGGACGCAATAAAGTAGGTTTCCCATCGCAGCAATGCGCTCTCCTTTGGTCTCTCCATTGGTCAATCCGCGAGGTGGTACCGACACGACGAATCGCAAGGTATTTCGATAGATGTCCTCAGCTTGAATAGGATTGAATAACGGCCAGTGTTCAACAGCGCGAGTGATTGTGGAAGAAACTTCGCGCGGCCCAGGCAGCATCTTCAGATCCATCAGGACGGGCAAGATGCAGCAGTAAGCGTCTTCTGTCGACCCAAGCCCGGCTTCCTCGAAACACCGCGCCAATGCTTCTACCGTAGAAAGTTGAAGCCCAAAACCCTTCCAAAGGGTCCCTTGCCGGAACCTCTGGCGTGGGAATATCACTTCAAGTTGCCCACCGATGCTGCCCACATTTTTGAGAACCGCCTGTAGAAAGAGCATGAAGATATCTTGACCACACATCCTAAGTGGGCTATTTTGCGTTTCAATATATGTTATATAGGATCTGCCGTCCGGTGGTCTGGCCTCTAGAGACCCAAAAATAGGAAGATACGGACCACCGTTCGTTTCTACATAGCCGCATTTTGTACCTATGACTTCGCGGCGACCAATCTTGAGGCTGCCTCTATGGACGTAATCTTGCCAGTGAATGCAAGGAAATTCATCGGCGCTTCTGCTGATCATCCGGAGGGATTTCTTGTCATTAGATGATGTGTAGTTTGCTCCTGCAGACTCAAAAAACCGAAATTGTAAGGCATTCATAGACATTGCCCAGAGACCGAGCAGGGCCTCAAGCTGCAACATCGTCGAAGTTCCGTTGCCAACGTCAAGATTGAGTTTATGTACCTCACGCGATCCTGGTTCAGATATATTTAGGCAGACAGACCACTCGTTATGCTCACGAGCAGAAGCGCCCGTCAGAATGGGTCCGGCAGTCGTTGACAGTATCTCCAGGAGCCTTCCCATGGCGGCGTCAAGTTGACGAGCCGTCTTTCGAACCTCGAGATTATCCCAATTGAAAGCTGCGCGTGGAGTCATCCCTGTGTACTCGGCTAATTGACATCGGGCACGAATCAAGGACCTCGCGAACTCAGAATCGTCGCTCTGGGTGGTTCTAGCTCCGAGATTATCCAAATGTACACCTTTGATCGAGAATTCAGTCGAAATGCATACTATAGACATTGAGAGAGCTAAAGATATATGGGAAAACAGACAGACTCACATTTTAAGCGCGAATCTGGATCCACTTGAACGTGTACTTCACCAACATTATGGATATGTGTGGTAAAAAAGTCCAGTTCGTGTCCGTGGAGTAACTTGGGGTCGCTGATGAACGGGTGCTCCTCGGAGCTCTGGAGAGAATCCTTCTTTAGGAATCTGCGGATCAAATTCATAGTCTTGTCTGTACGCTGAGTTCGCAGTATAGTCCTTACGATAGACATGAGGAGAGTTGCCCCGAGTTGTGCAAGAATCACGCTTGCGTGCATTGCTCTGAGACCAACGAACTGACAGATAAAACCAAGAGTCGATGTGCTTATCGCAAGCCAGAGCATCGAAGTCATGCTTTTCCCCGATCTGACGGATCTGATATAATCGGAGCCATCATACTCCCCGATATACGAACCGAATACTTGATCCCCAACCTTCTGCCCGCCTGGCTGGATCCAATAAATTTTGCTGTTAGAACTTGGATCCCGTTTGAAGTGGGTCTCTTCCGAAGATCTTTCGATAATGTAGGCGCAAAGGAACAGCCCAAAGCACATTAGAATAGTACCAACAAAGGTCACCGGAAATGCGTAGTTGTCGGCGGGCTGTCCAGTTTCTAACAGGAAGCTTTCTGGATACTTGTATACCGTAAAGGCTCCAAACACTAGAACACCTGGTATTCACTCATAATCGAATCAGCTAATTTTCTCCCTTGAATATTACTTTATACTTCTGTACTAACCAGTCTGAAGAAGCACTCCGAGAGCAGCGGCCGCATAAGTGAAGCCTGGTGCCAGCCGTACAATTCCGACGTTAAGAGAGAGATTGGGGTGGTGGTCTCTCGATCTCATGGCCTCGCCATGTTGAGTAAGGTGTTGCAAGGGCTGGGCCTCAGCAACCTTGGTAGCGCTTTTCCAGCGGGTTGATGCCTCACGCCACACCGAAGCTGCGGATTTTTCCCATAGCATGGATACTATTGGGTTCTTCGAACCGTCGCCATTGCTCGTATCATCTGATTTGACGACGACTTCGAGTATCTGAGGATCCCCCAAAGTACGAGTGATTCCGCCTCCATCGAAGACTTCGGCGGTAGACTCAGAAGTACACGACAGAAGGTCCGCTTCGATGGTACTCGGGCTTTCCTGCGCCCGTCCTATGAAGGCTCGCAATGAAGGACTTCCACAAACGCGAATGACTGATACCACAGCGGTAAGGAGGCCCAAAGGAGCCATCGCGAAGACAAGATTGTCCCATATATCTAGCGATTCGCTGAGGAACTGTTTGGTCACTTGTTCCCCGAATAGGGTGATGAGCGGAGCCTATGTTCTTCAGGATCAGAACTCAATTTCCTCAAAGCGGCATTCGTGAACTGCAGTGCATCCGGCTTCTGGTTCACGAGACAATTGATGAGGTTGAGGGCTTACCAAGTCCGTTGCGAAATTATTCGTAAAATCATCCCAGCTGAAGGCTGAAGCACACGGCAAACGAACGGTGATAAGGAAGAACGCCAGAAATATTTCTATGAGAAGAGGTAAGAATAGGTCGCATGCATTGTCACCAGCGAAGCCTCGCCGTGTGCGAATGTAGGATACGATACCAGCGGGTAGCACTATGTTGCCTTCTCTGCGTCTCATATCTTATCCAGTGGGTTTGGCTTAATATCGATGGTAGCCGAGCGCTGCTATATGGTGCAATTGCAAGCACTGGCGATGTTTCCTCGATACGCGACGAGGCCACGATGGCTGAAGTTAGAGTCCGGCTGCGACGAAAGCTTTGAGGAGTTCGAATGAGTGATCAGACTCACAAACCCTGGTGTGAATTCATATCGCGCGCTCACAGCCACAAGTTAATGGGAACCTTGCACTCCACCCCCAGCAAGAGCATACCGGAGACATGATTGGACGACACAGGGCGTGTTGCATTACCATTTTGGCTACTTCATTTCGGTACAAACATACGGCGACTTCATCTCGGCACAAACAAGACTTCACCCGTCAGCAACGTCCACTACTATGTCGCATCACCCGAGCAAGCGATCGCGGACGGCCTTCGAAAGGGAAGACACGTCACCATACCTTATATACGGCACGCCTTTCGAGGCGCCAGACCCGAAGTCGCGCGACAAAGATGCCTTCCTACCAGCGTGGAAGCAGGAGGTCGTGGACGAGCGAGGGCGGAAACGGCTACACGGCGCCTTCACAGGAGGCTTCAGCGCGGGGTACGCAAACTATATAATTGGAGTACACGAGAACTGGTTTAGCTAACTTGGTATCGTTCGTTCGAATCGCAGGTACTTCAATACTGTAGGATCCAAAGAAGGTGTCTGTCCCCATCACCTACCAGCAACTTGACACATACATACATACATACATTCATACATCCGTCCAGTCCGATAAACACAAGATGAGCAAATACCATGCACATACACCTTGCGAAAGAACACTACGACTGACACCAATTCACCCGCCTCGGGTCTGTACGACATACAGGATGGACGCCCTCGACCTTCACCTCCTCGCGGGGCAATCGCGCCAAAATCACCGCCCTGAAACCCGAAGACTTCATGGACGAGGACGACCTAGCGGAAGCCGCTGCGGAGGAGGAACGCAAGATTCAGCGGGAGGCCGAGGCGGCCGAGGCGGAGGGGACCTCAGCCGAAGAACTCGCGAACAGAGGCCTTACCAATACGGCTACCCTATTCAATATGCTCTCCAGCGCCGATGAGGAGTATGCTCTCGGCAAAAAGCTGATGCAGAAGATGGGGTGGCGGGAAGGGCAAGGCGTTGGACCCAAGGTCCGGAGGAAGGTCAGGGATCAAGACAATGCCGATGGGGAAGAGGAGGATTTCAAGACCTTCTGGTTCGCCCCGGAAGATGTGAAAGCTCGGCGATGGCCTCACAAGACGGATACAAAGGGTCTAGGATATACGGGCGAGCTTAGAGCTGATGACGGACAGGAAGAAGAAGTTGTCAAGCCGAAGCCTGCTGTCGTGAAACCGCTTAAGAAACCGAATGTCCGGCTAGGTATGGGCGTCGGTGTTTTCAATGATGACGGCGAGGACGACGACGATATATACGAAATCAAACCAAAGTCGGCGTATAACAAGGCTATAGGCGCAGACAAGAAGAAGAAGGCAAAAGCACCCGCCGGCACAACCCCTGCGGTGAAGGTACCCGGTCGCCATATCTTCGTTTCTAAGAAGGAGAGCTTAAATCGAGCGAAGCTGCGAAGATGCAACGACGGCACACTCCCACTGCCCGGTTTCATCCTCGCAGACGAGCCGTTATGGGACGACACTCCGAAGAAATATCCTCTTCCCGATGTTCCTGAGGACTACATCCCAGAAAGAATGCGGGAGAACCCAGCCGAATACGCCGCAAGAAAGGCGGAACAGCAACAGCCTACAACCCTTGACATCAAGTCTCGAGGTGCATTGCTGGGCGAGGAACAGTTGCCGGGAAAGTCTGTATTCGATTTCCTCACGCCCGCTGCAAGAGAGCGAATCGCAGCGGCATCAGGGCAAAAGAATCTGCCGCCAGCATTGGGAGAGCAAGTGGATACAGGCAAGACGGCGGATCAGAAAAGCCTAGATGCGATCCCGTATCTTGAGGAGTCGGTGGCACAGAATGCGCTCAAGGGCTTTCTGCCATATGCTGATGCTCCACAGAAACGAGTGCGGTATCGGACGTTCTTGGAGATCAAGGCGGGGATGAGGCAGGGCATGCCGATACGAGTGCGTATACTCTTTTGCTAGATTACTTGAATATATTACTAACAAGAAGCTGTTTAGGAGCCGGACGTGTCGCTGGAAGATTGGGCAAAAGAGTTGCACGAATTTGCACATGCTGCCCGAATATTCAAGCCTGTGACGGGCCTGATGGCCAACAGGTTCACATCGTCTTCATCGGTGGCATCGCAGCTCCCCACCACCGGTGGCAGCAAGAATCTAGAAACTGAGGAAGTGCTGATAAGCCGACCCGCGGCAAAGGTTGAAGACCCCGCAGTTACTGCGGCGAAGATGGGGATGTACGGAGCGATGACAAGGAGTACAATACGGTTTTACCCGACGAGGCTACTCTGCAAGAGGTTTAACGTCGCGCCGCCAGTGCATGTGGATTCAACGGCAGACGATGACGGCGGAAGCAAGGATGTGGAGCTTGTGAACAAAAGGCAGATGGACCGGTTGATGATCGAGGCTAATACCAACAGCGAGTGGAGAGAAAGCAGGAGTGGAGGACGGGAGGCTGGTACTATAGAGACAGGACCGGCACCAGAGGAGAGCATGGAAATTGATGAAAAGATCGAGGAGAAAGTCGACATCAACGTCAACCCCGTCCTAGAGGCGGAGCGGGCGGGCGATGAGGTTTTCAAGGCGATATTCGGAGACGACTCGGACGAGGAAGACGATTAGCCAGCGTTTTGCTTCCTCTACTGCTCGTTTGTGCCCAAGGCTCGATGCTCTTTCGGGGACGCAGCTTGGTGGGCTCTCTGGCAGCCTAGCTCTCCCGACCGGCGAGTGGAGCATCCTGGGCCGCGTGGGGGCCGAATCACATGCATTTCGATACGCCACGTTGACAGTCACGGAACATTATCGTGATGGAAACTTTCGATTCTGCAGATGCATTTTATTTCCTTGGAGAGGAAGTCGTCAATCCCGTTTGAATCTACCATCAAGCTGCTCTGATATTCAATGTTCCCGCCTGTACATATACGCACACACCACGCAATCGCAAACCTGTATCATCAGATTGCCATCTTCGGGTCGCCGAACCTGCGGGAATAAAAATTGGGACAAGCCTGTCGGGGCAGCCCATGGATCCGGCTAGCAGGCTACATGGCATGACGCTAAGCGCTGCATGGGCGAGCGCTGCCCCTGTAAATACACGAGGCCCGTAACGAGCTGGCTGCAGGGCCGATGGCCGGTCTTCGGAGAGAGCGCTGATTCACAATTTTTCCCATTCGCTGAGGCCTTTTTCTTGCTCCCGGCATCAAGCTTCAAACCACCACGTATCCCACTCTTCCCTACGGGCACTCGGGCCGCCGACTAGATCCTCCACCGAAACTGCATTCACGGACCGCTATATAAGGTACGGGATTACCTATCTCGAACGGTACAATTGCTCCAGCTTCCTCGCCTCCAACGTAACACCCAGCTGCGCCAGCCCTACTCATGCATCGCACATTCACGCTAACACCATCACTCCACCACAGCTAGACCAGCTCCGTCGAAAGTGCAGCTCATCCAACCATCTTCCTGCTGACAGCTGATAATTGACCGCTCGCTCGATCATTAATACTCGCATCTGGCCGCTCAAGTCTCTCTCTGGTCCATCGTCGAGCATGTCTCGTTCGCCGCTGCTCTAACACCCCCCATCGACACACATGGAAAGCAGTCCCCACGACTACCAGACGCTTCTACCACTTCGCCCGCGCTTCTCCTCGAGCCGCTCTCGCTCGCTCACACGCCACGATCCTGTCGCGGACGTTTCATTACCGTTAGACATTATCCAGTATAAGGGTCACCCTTTCTGGCCGAGATAACACCCAGATATACACTCATAGGCCCTCAGTCTATACCATATCGCAGCTTCATTTTTCCTCCTATACCGCCTATATCGTTTTCGATACTTTTCGTTCGGTCCTGGGACATAACAGCAGGAATCTAGCCCCTGTTCGTCGCCAATTGCGCCATCGATATTTTTTACGTAATATAAACGACCACCGTCGAAAATCGCCAACCCATGGCCTCGGAACCTCTAACCAACGGCCATGCCAACGGTCACGCCAATGGCGTTCACTATGGCGAACAATCCCCGCCAAGCTCCGTCAGCGGGGATGAGATGTACAATTCCGTCGAGCTGCTGAAAGGCAATCAGACCCCCGCGGGTTGGATCATTCAGAAGTTCGGCGGGACCAGCGTCGGCAAGTTCCCTGACAAAATCGCAGAGGACATTGTCAAAGTGTACATCGAGCAAAACAAAGTTGCTATTGTGTGCTCTGCCCGGAGCACCGATACTAAGGCGGAAGGGACGACGAACCGGTAAGAATGCTGCGCCACTATACGATGCACTTCTGGACTATTCTGACAAATACATACAGTCTGCTCAATGCCGCTGCACAGGCTATGGTCGCCGACTCGAACCAGTACCTCGATGTCATCGACCAGATCCGTGACGACCACGTCCGCGAAGCCAAGCGGCTCATCAAGAGCGAACAACTGCTCAATGAACTCTGCCGCCACATCGAAGCGGAATGCGGCAAGCTTGCCAGCTTCCTCGGTGCTGCTCAAATCATCAATGAAATCTCGCCGAAATCCAAAGATGTGATTATTGGCGCCGGCGAAAAGCTCAGCTGCCGGCTCATGACCACACTGCTCAAAGATCGTGGCGTAGACGCTGAATACGTCAACCTGGAGAGCATTCTCCCTTCCGGCTACCAGATGAAAGGCGGTCTCTGCCAAAACTTCTATGACGACCTCGCCCAGCGTCTCGGCGAGCGAGTGCTGCAGTGCGGCGATCGCGTACCCGTTATTACTGGGTTCTTCGGATACGTCCCCGGTAGTCTCCTCGACGTTATCGGCCGCGGATACACCGATCTCTGCGCCGCTCTCGTCGCCGTGGGCATCGATGCCGACGAGCTGCAAGTTTGGAAAGAAGTCGACGGCATCTTCACCGCTGATCCGCGCAAGGTGCCATCCGCGAAGCTGCTGCCGACCATCACGCCCGAGGAAGCTGCAGAACTCACCTACTACGGCTCCGAGGTCATCCACCCTTACACGATGGAGCAGGTCATCCGCGCGCGCATCCCCATCCGGATCAAGAACGTTGAGAACCCACGTGGCTTCGGCACCGTCATCTTCCCGGACACGCTCTCGACGAAGGGGTTGGACACGCCTCCGCACCCGCCAAAATTAATCCGCTCAGAAAGCGCCCACAACATGCTCAACCTCAAGCCGCGGCGGCCGACGGCTGTGACGGTCAAGAATAAAATCGTCGTGCTCAACATCCACTCGAACCGCAAGAGCCTCTCGCACGGCTTCTTCGCTAAGATTTTCTCGACGCTGGACCGGTATCAGCTTGTCGTAGACCTTATCTCGACGAGCGAGGTGCATATCTCCATGGCGCTGCACGCGGACGTGCGCGAGGAGCAGATGCGCGATGCGATCGATGACCTGCGCAGCTACGGTACCGTGGACGTCATCAAGGACATGACAATCCTGAGTCTCGTGGGTCGGCAGATGAAGAATATGGTCGGCATTGCAGGCAAGATGTTTACGACCCTGGCGGCCAGCGGCGTCAATATCGAAATGATCAGCCAAGGTGCCAGCGAGATCAATATCTCCTGCGTGATCGACGAGCGAGATGCTACCAAGGCGCTCAAGGTCATTCACGACAAAGTGCTGTTCGAGTGAAGTTGAGTGCAGTCATGCATGATTTTGATGAACAAATAGATGGATATTGTCTCGCGAACTGGACTCTTTGCTCGTATTGCTTAAGTTGGGGTGCGATTGTTCATATTTGTTTGAAAGTTGAGGGACGAGGTAGATGGTATAGACGGCTTACGCATGTTAGACATACCCGAACGTTCATCTGCATTAGTCAATAACCACAAATGATATATAGACACGAATAAAATTCATTAATCTACTACACTTCCCCTGAGTCCCTTACGTATAAACAGTAACCCATCAGTGTTTGACCTATATGCGTAGGGATGTCCTAGTCGTCCCACAGCAGGCGATGGAAACCCAGAAATTAATGAGCTACGAGTCACTTCTTCAGGTAATCTACCAGGCCTAGGCTCAAACCTGAGATCTATCACAAGCATCAATTGCAGCCAAAACTATACATAAAATATTACTCGTAAACACTCTGCATGCTCTATAGACACACGTGTATACATAATCGATAGAACTCTCTATGTGGTCTATATATATCGCCGTGCACCGGCACTATAATAGTACATCGTGACCAGATTTACAAAACCATTCCCCTCGTCTGTAAACGCCATGTATTTACACTCATACGCACACCCAAACATAACATCTATGTACTGCCCATCATCTAGCTTCCAAACTCCATCTCCCAACCTCCTCCATCCGTCCAGTAACCTCCGTCTCGAAGTCTTCGCGGCCCAGCAACCTGCCCAGACACTTCCAGGGATCCCTCCCGCCGCCCCACTTGAGCACCTCGTCGCGATACCGCTCTCCGGCCTCTCGACTCAACGGGTCCGCCGCGAACACTTCCCGCCACACGCGGTCCGCAATCGCCTTGTCGAGCATATAGCTGTAATACAGACCGCCATAGCCGAAGAGATGCGAAAAGTAGCCCTGCCAGCTCGTCCCCGGTACGAACGGTAGCAGCGAATGCTCTCGCTCCAGTTCCTGGTATACAGCGGTCGAACTGAAGTTGCGCTCGCCAGCGACAGTACTGTGCAGCCGCTGGTCGAGCATTGATAGCAGCACCTGCTGGTACGTTTCTGTGTGTTCGAGCTGTGAGGATGCGGCAAGCCGTTGCGAGAGGAGGTGTGGTGGCAGCGGCCTGTCCGTGACGTGGTGGCGTGCAAACAGCGAGAGCACGGCTGGCGATCGCGCAAAGTGCTCCATGAGGATGCTGGGGAGCTCCGCGAAGTCTGTTGCGCACCGCGTGCCTGCGACCTCATGGTACTTTGTCCGGCCGAGGATCGAGTGGATTGCGTGTCCCATTTCGTGGAACAACGTCGTGACCTCATGGAAGGCGAGCAGCGGCGCCGAGCTGCCCGGTGGTGTCGAGAAGTCGCAGATCAAAGCGATGATGGGCAGCTGGTAGAAGTGCTTCCCGACTTGCGCTATAGCCATGCCGTCGTCGTCTGGCCCATCCTCGCGGAACTCGGCCTTGCTGATTTGGCGGGAGCATCGGACGGTGAAATGTGCGGGATTGGGACTCTTCTCTGGCCGCTGGAACAGATCGCAGTATACGACGGCGACGCGGCCGTCACCATCGTTCGACACGACGTCCAAACGTCTGACATCGTCGTTCCAGATTTCTCCAGAAGCCGTCGGCATGGGGACGAACCGCACGCCGTACAGCCGCGAGAATAGCCGCGAGAGACCCTGCATGACGGTCCCGAGGGAGAAGTATGCGGACAAGTCCGGGCTGCTGTCTTCCACGACCGCCTTCCGCTGCTCGACGAGCTTGTGGAGGTAAAAGTCCTTGTCCCACGCGAAGAGCTCCGCTGCGACGCCCAGATGCTCCCGCTTCATACTGGCGATTTCTTCCATCTCCGCCATCGCCAGCGGCTTTGTGTGCGTGAGCATGGAGTGCAGGAAGGCAGTGACGGCCTCTGGCGTACGTGCCATCTTGTCCGCTAGAGTAACTTCCGCATGGCTCGTCCGGCCGACGAGCTTCGCCAGCTCCGCACGGCTGCGTAGCAGGTCCTCCAGCAGTCCGATCTGCTGGTCCGATGCTGTTTGCTGCTCTTTGTACAGCTTGTACCGCACCTCCGCGTCCTTGACCGTCTGCAGGGCGAGCTGGGCGATCGGACCCCGGGCGGGGAGGTAGACCTTGCCGCTGTTGGTCATTTTTGCGAGCTTGGACACGGCCCACGGACTCAGGCCGTCGAGCTGGGACTTTTCCAATGGCAGGAACGGCATCGCGGTGCTGGCCTCGTTGACAAATTCCCTGCCGACACGGGAGATGTCGCTCGATAGGCGGACGAACCGCTTCTTCTCCTTGCTGCCCAGGTTGATGCCGCTCTTTTCAAAGTCCGCGAGGAGAATGTTGCCCACCGCTAATTCAACCTCGCCATACTGGCCATACGAGGCGACGCGCGGGTCCGCCATAGCTGCCTTAAGCGCCGTATAGAGGCCCGTAGTGGTATTGAGCTCGTTCATGTAGTTGTAGACGGTATTGTAGGCGACATCGGCAGCCTGGACGAAGCGCGGGTCTGGGTGAGTGTTCCGCGCGAAGTCAGCGAGGTCGACGACACGACACAGCTGATCACTCAGCTGGTCCATCTTGCGGATGATGGCAGCCTGCTCGATCACAGATTCGGCTGTGCATATCGATTTACTGAGCTCGCGGGCTTTGGCGAGGCAGACGTCGGCAAACTCGATGAAGCCCTCTGGAGAACTCAGGTAGCGGTTGGCGAAGAGGCCCGTAGGGCGCAGCTTGTGGCGCTTGCTCGAGAAGGCTTTGTACGCAGCGGGGGAATCGAAGATGTCGCGAAGAAGCTTGTCATTGTGGCGACGTTCGGCCGTAGAGACGTCCGCAGGTGGTGCAGGTGGCGGTGGGTCTGCGTCAGCGGTGACGGTAGCAGGGGCCTCCTGCTGCAGAGGGCGGGTGGCGTGGTACCGGCGCAGACAGCTGCGACAGACATATCTGGACGCCGCCAGTGAGGGACGCCGGCGCCAGGTGTCGAGGGCGCGGCGGGTGAGCGGCTGCATGATCGTAATCCGGGGCAGGTCGTGGAGTCGTGAATTTGGCGAAAAGTCTTTCCCACAAACACCGATATCACCAAACAACGCGCGCGAACTCAACATATTCCACACGATAAGAACAGATGTGTTCAGCTGAATATCTTTGGCCTCCATGGCCATATGCATCGTCTTGCAATATTATAGTGTACAAATTACGCGACAAAGCTTGTCTCGTATATGCCAGGCGCTTTAGAAGAAAATATATTCATCATCGATTAGATTTACTATTTCCTATTGGAATAAGATACCACTCAGTAGCATGAAGCTCATTGCAATGTTTCTCACTCTCAAGGGACAGAGATGCTATATCCAATTAACCGCATACGTCGACGGGTCTATCACTTCACAGCGTTTCTGGCCCTTCTCAAATTGCTCCCATTTGAATTCCTGTCAACCCTTGTGTTTGCTCTATCGACATGACATTTTATCCAACATTGTGATTGTCCGAACGGCATCTATCAGCTTTTGCTGATGTTGGACACTTCTCTTGAAACCCATTGGTACCTCCGCGAATTTTTCATGTGCACGGTCTTGGGTATTGGCCATCTTTGCTGGTCATCCTCTAATAATAGGCGGGTGAGATGTCCATGACACCGAACCAAATACTTTCCAGAAAAGCGGTTCGTAATATAGTCTTCGAGGACTAACACCTTGAGCATGTTCCAGACTGTGCCCGCTGCATGGAGTCTGGGCGTATCCGGATATCTTGTAAAGAACAGGGTACGCGTCGTCGGAGACCAAGGCGTTCAGAGATCGCATTTCGACTACTGATCTAACTTTCGTAGAAGTGCATCGTCTTATATGGCCTTTTCCTCTAGCAGAACCCGTATAACGGGTCGAGAATCTCTTCTGGTCGTATTATCTATTATGACGTCTGAGGCCTATTCGTAGCTTGCGGCACGGTGGCGGCAGCCGTTCGAGGAGTGGGACATTGCCTTCAGGATTCGGATCGACGGCTGTTTCTTCGGTTGCAGAATCGAAGGCGCGAAAAAAGAAGAATTCACTGTGAGAATAAGGATATAAGATGGATGGCAGATACTAATGAACTTTATGGAGTTATCTTGTAGTATCCTTGACGGTGTCGCAGTCCTTAGTAGAAGTAGGTCCCGTGTCAGATGCTTAGCTTCCGCCACCTTGGGGGAAAGGGGAACCATGTCTTGGAACGTGCACGCCTGCTGGCTGGAACAACTAGGAGAATGGTCCTTATTTCGAGAGTCTTTGAGGTTGCTGGTGTAGTCTTGTCCGGATCCGGTAGTGGTGTCTTTGCCAGCTGGATGCCGATTCCCAGAGCCGTGCAGGTGTTAATGATACGTTACTGGCTCAGGCGAGGAAGAGGGCTTGCGGCGTTTCATTGGGGTAGGCGGGCGACGGCCCATACGAAGTTGCATTGTTGATATCATCTCTGATCACGTCCATGCAGTTGTAGTAGCCTCGAAGCTACAGTTGTAGTAGCAGGAGGAAGCAGGTGTAACATGTCTCCTGATAGTCTGGAGGTCTGGAAGCATGCAGATTGAAGTTCGTATCTTTGTCGGCGCAGAGCTTTTTGGAAGTTTGTTCTGTATAGATTGCTTCCGACCTTATGAACAGCATTGGCCTCTCGCGTTCGTAATGAAACTGGGGCACCTTGTCGGACACAAACCCGTGCATAGCTGCGAACTTGTTTCTGTCCTGGAATGATAGACCCGAAGGTCGTTTATGTGATACTTCTTAATTGTCGGACCGTGGAGGTCTTTCACATATCCACTCACTCCGGACTTCGTGTATCCCATGAAGATCTCCGGCTCGGTCCACAGTGGTTCCCACTTCTTTCCCATCTCGATCCTCTTGCGACGCACGAGCACCAGGTCTCCTGGCAATGGTATTTGACCCCTCACTTTCTCGTCTGCCTGTTCTTGAGCTTTGGCCCTTAGACACGTCATGTGTCGCCAGGATGTCATCCTTCGTCAGGGCCTTAGTGTGATCTTTGGGCAGCTGATGAACAGCGCACCTTGTCGCGCTTTATGGGGTGCCCTCTGCCCTCGTCGAGAACCTTCTGGAAGGTCGCGATCACCCGCTCATCCATGTCTAGTTTTAAACTTGGCTCGCCGGTGATGAGGGTCGAGTGCACCTTTGCCGCAGGTGATCTCTTGGGCATATTGACGATTCGTTTGAGGGCGTTCTTCGCAAATAGACCGCTGTATCCGGTATGGGCGTTACGGAAAAGCTGCTGTCGGCCTTCGGGAACATGCTGGTATGTATGGCTACTGATGTAGAAGAAGAGCGGGCAAGCCAGACTGAAATGCATCCGGAATGGCCTTTTGTGAACGCGTCGTTGTACGTTGGTCTAGTGCGCGAGGCCATTTCAAACTGGATGATCATGTGGTGAGATGTATCAAGTTCGAGATCCGAATGTCAAGCTTGACAGATGGCCGAAGATTCTGATCACGGCCGGAGAGACTCCACGAGCAGAACCCGCATCTCTCAATCCTGGAAGTGGCGTTTTGTCCGCGGTTTCTCTCATCCTTTTAGAACTGGTGTCAGGATAGAGGGCCAAGAGAGAAGTCATAAATGCGGGGAACAAGACACGTCGCGATCTGTATAGGCGGGGTCGATAAAAACTCGCGAGCAGTTCATGAAACGAGAGTCGGAGTATCAGATGGATCCACGAGATCGATGGAAGATAAGTGAAGAGAGAAGTGAGGATGGTGAAAATAGTGATCGCGGATCGATGTTGATATATATATATAAGTAGTGATGATTAAGTCTGGTCGTTGGTATTTACTTGAGTAGACTTACTAAATTGGTCAAGTCTTCTTTCATGACATCAGAGAAGAACACTACTCACGCTGGAACCTGCCAGAACTTGCATGCGGTTCACGGACTTGCTCACCGCCAATTTCACCATGACAGAATGCAACAAGAACCTTCGGCGGAAATGTGTTGATATCTAGTTTGACCCTATCAAATTAGATTGCCTTGATTCGATGTGATATAGAAAATCGCGTGCTGTCAGAAGAGACCATTGAAATTGGCAGCAAGAAATACTTATTGAATGAAACACAAATGATTTATAATGACTCTCTGCTTGACAATATTACTCTTCGACCTTAACTCTAACTACTATGTCTTGAGCAGTAGCTGCCGACGAAACGGAAGCCTGCACGTTTCTTACTGAACTCACACCCGTCTAGCTTCTAGGCTAGCTGCCGACTACTACGCATTCAAGCATTTAAGAACTCATAGGATGTCTGCTGGCTCTCAATATAGGGGATTGATAACCGGCTCATACGGTAATGTGTTGGATCCTACTAATTTGGATCCTACTAATCGATAGTTATCCTGCGACTCGACATCATATCAGCCTGCTGCATGAATATCAGCTTGCAATATCCATACAAATCATCTGCAAGTGAAAGGTATCCAGATACGAATAAAAATGAAGCGTAACCATAAAAAAAATCCGACAATGGGTATCCGATCATAAAATTATTATCAACGCCCCGAAATTACTACATAAAAGATGATTCCGCACCCGTCGCTCCATCTGCTAAATGAACGGCAAATCACGCACTGCACTGCACTCAAATGCGAACATAACACGCACATGCATAGCGCACCTGCTCCACCGTGATCACAACAAGCACCCCGGCACCACGTGCATCTATTCCTCCATGTCCGCGCCCAGGAAATCCTCCTCCGTCATCCACGCCCGCCGAATCCCATCATCATGCCGCACGGGCCCTTCCTCGTCGTCGTCCTCATCTTCCTCATCGTCGTCGCTATCCGGCCGCAGATAACTGGCATGCAGAACCTTGGCTACAACTTCCACCATCGGCGGCTCCCGCAGCGGATAGAACACCGTCTCTTTGATGTCCAGCGAGCCATGCGGATACCGTGGCCGAGAGCCGAAGAATAGGTTGTCGTAGCTTTCGAACCCGAGGTATTTTGGCATGTTGACGCCGGACGCGTACGCCAGCGACTCCACGGCGACCATACCCTCGAAGACAATCCGCAGATCCCATGACCCACGCTTTTCTGATTGCGGTGTCGAGTTGCCGGAGCTGGCGCCGCTGCCCGCTGTGGTGCCCACGAGAACAGCGCTCGCTTGTCGCGCTGCGCTGAGCAGGTCTGTAAGCGACTCGCGGTTCCACACGAGCCCCCATGCGGCTGTCTTGAGAAGATACTCTGCGTGGACCTCTTGCTGAGCTGCGTCGGATGGGCCGGGGAGGTGAAACGTCGTTTCCTGCGAGTAGTCGCGGCACCCGCGGGCGATTGATTTATGGACTCTAGGCGCTACGATCGTCCATTTTCGGCGCAAGGTGCGGTCGTAGTCGGGTAGTCGCGGTGGCGGGGCAGTCTCCGGGTTTGTCTCCGGCGTGGCCATCAGCTTGGCGAGGTAGGACGGCGCCGTCGTCGAGTCTGCTAGAAAGGCGCGGAATATCTCAGGACAGCAGACGCTGTACACGAACGCGTCGGTCAGGTTCGGGAACAGCGCGAGTAGCGGGCACGCATGCGGTTGCACGAGTGCCCGCGACGACATTGACAGCTGCGGTATCGCCGGCGCGTATTTCAGCGTGCGAAGAGTATTGGCCGAGAATGACTTTTGGAGAAGCACCAGCGACGCTGCAGCACAGGACCCGTTAGCATTGCCTTCGAAATCGTACGAGACTATAAATGCACTTACCTCCTAAGGACACCTCAGCCGCCCAGCATCCATCGGCCAGGAGAAACTTCTCCAGCCCCTGGATGCCTCTATTCTTCGCCGTCCGATCAGCACTCGACGACCCTTGCCCAAACACAAACTTGCGCACGAAGGCCTCGTTCAGCCAGCGCCGCTCGTGGCCCTTGCCCACGAAGCCACCAGTATAATGGCTCGACCGCATCCATCCTCTGCCGCGGACCTCGATCTCCTTCACCTTCGTCTCCGGCACCGTCCACTGCGCCTTATCCAGCTCGAGCCGGTTGAACTCGTCATGCATCTTCTCGATCAGCAGGTCGACCTCCAGATTCAGTGCCCGCGACGTCACGTCCAGCGCGTCCCACCACACCTGCCGCGAGTGGCCCGGCTGCTCCAGCTCCGACAGCTGGGTCGCCAGCCGCGAAAACTGCTGTTCGTTGCAGTACAACCAGTCCCTAAACTCGACCGTCTGGCACGCCTGCAGTGCCGCCTTCAATGTTGCCCATTTCGGCGCCGGCAGCACGGCGAGTGTGTTCACGGGAACCTGTATGCGCGAGCTCCCCGCCGCCGCCGTGATGATGTTGAGTATCAGTTCCGCGTCCGCTTTAATGATCGATATCGTCTGCTCGATAATGAACTCGTGCACGCGCCGCGACAGAGCGAACCGCTGCTGGATTCGATTCGTTGGCATCCGACCCATCGACGGCCGTTGGTAAGGGTTCATGATCCACGACGCCTCGTCGATGCCCCAGTACTCGCGCTCCGGGTTGTCGTAGTACTTTAGGAATCGCTCCTTGCCGAGTTCCGGGTCGTTCATAAGGCGGTCGAATACGTCGGTATCCTCACGCCAGGCGTACGTGAAGTCCCAGAAGATGATGCCGCCGCCATTGCGTAGCAGCGAGCCGCCCCAGACGACGGCGAAAGTGGATAGAAGGTCGTGCACGTGTTCCAGATTGCGGATATGTAACGGGGAGCCAAGGTGCAGCGTCACGCCGCCGGAGCGCAGGTATGGGAACGCGGTGAGGAAGTCCTTGTGGACAATGGACCAGTCGACTTCCTTGGCGGTGGCATGCTGGGAGGTCTCGGAGGCGAAGGAGTCCTTGGAGTCGGCGGCCTCGGGGAGTAGATAGTAGGATAGGAAGGAGGAGATGCCCTTGTTTTTCTGCTGTTCTGACGAGGGCCGCTCCTTCTGTCGCCGGTGGTAGCTCCCGCCTTCCGATTGTTCTTCCGTATACAGGGCCTCGTCTTCGGATGGCGCGGCACTGCTGTTATTGTGATTGTTGTTGCTGTGGTCCAGGTGATGTTGCAGCTGTCGGCCGCCGCTGCCGCCGGCGCGTTCCCGTCGCGGACTCGGGCGATAGCGGCGCGGGGTGTCGTCTTCCTCCTCGTCGCCGTGCAGTTTACTATATGCTTCCAGCCGTAACCGCAGATTGTCAATGTCGCTAAAGTCGACGACGACACCGGACCGGTTTGGGGAAAAGTACTCGCGACTGGCCCACGAATGCCAGCGCGAGCAAGTCTCGCGGATTGAGCGCGTGTCGGCCAGCTTCCATCGCAGATAGCGGCGCTTGAGTTCGGCGACCTTGACGCCCGGGTAGAAGCAGCGGCAGAGGGTGTCGCTGGCGGCGCTGGATGCGACGACATCGTCGAGAATCTGGCCGAGTATCTCGACCGGGAGGGCGTCGAACAGCTTGGGCGAGCGCTCGGTCGGGCGGGAGATGAAGCGGCCGTCGTCGTCAAAGTCATCGTCGTCCGAGTCGTCGTCGCCGAACAGGTACTTTGTAAAGTATTTTGTGATCTTGAAGCGCGGCGGCATGCCTGGCGGGCCGGCGGCCGAGCGTTGAGGGTAGGGAGGGCAGTAACACTGGGGTCGTTTTGCGGGGACCTCGCCGGGCAGCTGAGGATTGGGGAGTTCTCGTCGCATCCTGTCCTCGTTGGAGTAGCGCATGTCGGCGGCGGCGTGGGCGGAGGCAGACGAGGAGGAGGACGTGGAGGAGGAGGAGGGCGGGCGGCGGCGCGGGCGTGTCGATGGAGTCGCGAAGCTGAAGCCGAGGAGCGTCCAGACCATTACATGAGCGTGTGTGCATGCACCCACCGGTTTGTCTGTCTGTCTGTATTGTTCGGGACAGCAGCAAGAAGCAAGTAATAATGGAGTAATCAGTTATCGATGGCTGGAGGGCCGTGGGCCAATGGCGGGCGGACTTGGCTGGGCGGGTGTCGCAAGCGGTTAGCCTGGGCTATGGCGCAGGAGTACTGTGTGTATTGTGGCGGACTTGCTTACCACGGACACCGCACTGTTTATTGTTTGCGAGCGAGAATAAGCTAAGCGGGCGAGCGCGACGGAGGGCGGCGGAGAAGATCGCGAGACGGGATGAGGATGGTTGTGGGGGGAAGGAGGAGGAGACGTCGAGGGAGAGAGAATGCGTGTGTGTGACAGAAGATGTAAGTTACTACAACCGTCTGGTCGCACCGCTGTCGACGCACTGCGGGCGAGTATTGTATTATACCGGCCTGCATTCCCACGCTTCCTTTATTATTATTTGCCCATGCTGTCGACGGCGCTGGGCGGGCTTCTGGCAAATATGCAAATTTACGGCGCTGGAGGCCCAGCATTCCGCCAGGGCAGCCCTGCCAGATTAATTATTATCGTCCGGGCTGCATTTTCACCGAATCGAACCAAACGGACACCCTTATTCGTATTATCCTCCCTGTGTGCTGACTGCCTTACCACTCCTCGAACGCCAATATAATACAAATGCACGACGTGTGCGAAGTACAGAAAGAACTCCACTCTAATGAAAATACCCAACGACCACGCTGAAATGCTCGAAATTCCATCCGACAGAATTGCAAAAACTCAATGGATTGAGGATCACCGCCGCGCCGACGGCACTAGCACAACCATCACCACCAGCACGACCGCACATATCGCAAACGGCAAGCCCATCCCCAGCCCCGTCGCATTCCCCTCCGAGTACGTGAACCCGTAAATTTCAATCCACAGCGGGCCGTTCACGATCCCCGCCACAATCTCCACAATCGTGAAAGCCATGTGCACCAGCATGATGTCCGCCTCGCCCACCAGCGTGATCGTGTGCGACCGCAGCCCGTCGACGAACGCCCGGCCTGGCGCGCTCACAGCCAGCGACAGTACGAGCATCGTCGCGCTCGCCGTGAAAGTCAGCATCAACGTCGACACCAATAAGGCCACTGACGATCCGGCTGCGATGAGGAGATCCGGCGGCAGGAATCCTATACCCAGGGCGGAAGAGATATTGTCGCTGAAACTGCGCCGGCGCTTGAACCCACCGCCGCCAATGTTGACTGCAGGGTTGAGGTTCGCGTGCGCCTTAACGATCTGGTCACGAAGAAGCGGTAGCGCGAACAGGGAGAGCGCGCTGAGCAAAGACTCGAACGAGAGGATGATCCCCGTCTTGGATAGCGTCCAGGAGTAGCGTTTCGACACCCACGTCTGGAAGGGGATGCGGACGCCGCGGGAAACCATGTACAGCGTCAGCGTGATGAGTGCGTTCCGCACCGCGCGTTTCTCTAGCAGCATCCTCTTGACCGACGCGAACAGATTTTGCTTTGACATCGCCTGCTCCATCAGCCGCTGGTAAAGCGACGGGCGAGGCTTCAGCGAGTTTGTCGATCCAGAATCCGAGCTGTTGCCATCATCATCATCCTCGGAGTACCGATGCTGCTGGCTATCGTCGACGGTGTCGTACATGGTCTTCGACGGCGATGACGATGGCAGCATCATAATCGGCGGGACGGACAGGATTGCCATCAGCGCAATGCCGAGGTAGAGCACGACAACCTCGCCGACGATGGACATGAGCCAGGACCCGAGCGAGGTGCCAACGAACGCCGCAAGAATGTTGAACGCCGTCAGCTTGTAGTAGACGTTGCCCCTGCATCGTCAAATATACTTATTAGCACCGGTCACTTTCTCCAGTAGTCGCAAAGCGAAGTATAAAGATGAGCTTGATAGCTAAATGGATACACTTACAGGTCTTCCTTGGTCACGTTCTCCGCGATTACGGTGCGCAAAATGATTCCGAAAAAGGCCCACCCGCCACCGATAAAGTCGAGCAACGGGACGAACCAGACCAGCCTTGGATCGAACACGAGCGGATACGTTCCTGTATTCACAGCATGTCAGCACATAAACTTGCACATCATTCATATTGGACAATTCAACTGGGATGCCGTGGCGTGGGAATTGAAACTCACCGATCACGCCCATGATGGCGTAGCCAATGGAAGACTCAATGATCCCGAGCAGCAGGAACGCCCGCCTGTCGATGACCGTGGCCAGATACCCAGCGGGGAACATGACCAGCAGAGCTAAAGGCCAGACGCAGAATCAGTCTCTAGATCCACTTGCTTTCACACATATAAGTTTCAAAAACATATATATCTTACCCACGATCGTCGAAACTGTGTCCGCGATACCGAGAATCTCCACAACCGCAGATTGGATCTCATCCCCCTTACACGCCTCCTCAGGCACCCTCCCGCCTCTGCCAACCCCGAACGGCAAGCCGGCCTTCAACCCCTCGTCGGCATGCTGCTCGAACCACCGCTGGCAAACCGAATTCTCAACCACGCGGGTGAACGGCAGCTGCGTCGTCGACCAGCTGAACACGACGAACACCTCCAGCAGAATGCACGCCAGCACCGTCCTTCGATTGCGTGCAGTGTACTGTTGCGGCGCAGCGGTCTGCGGCAGCGGGCTGTCCATTATCTCGAACTGTTCAAAACGGTCGTTACCGTGACCGCTCCCGTTCGCCCGGGCTCTACTACCCGCGGCTGTCGGGGTTGCCGGCGTGGCGTTTTTACTGGCTAGCTGCGCGTCAGATGTGTACGTGCTGCCGAGGGCGATGTCGAGCTGCAGGTCTAGGTCGTCTTCGTTATCGCTGTCAGAGTCCGAGCCTTTAGTGATTGGTTGGTGGATGTCTGCGTCGTGCAGCAGCGGGGCGTCGGCGTCGGCGTCCCTGTCCTCGCTGGCGGTGGAGAAGCGGTGTCTATCCCGCTGGGTGCCTGGCGGACCGGCCGCCAGCCGGTTTATATAATTGGCCATTATGATGATCGAGAGCAGCGCTCTCTATCCAGCGCTCCTGAAGCGTGGTTATGTGGGCGATTAGTTGATCGTGTCCGATCGCGAGTCGATTGTTTCCCACGTGGACGGTTGGTCGATTGATTGATAGATTGGCTGAAGGATACGATGTAATGTGATGAGATAGGACGGGAATACTAAGGCCACCCGCCGGCCGGTTAGCTGCGACGCCTGCAGTGGCCGCGTGCGAGTCTTGTCAAATCAGACGCTGCAGTCGCGTGGCCGTGAACATGCATTAGCTGTGTCGTGATGCCGTATCTCGAGTGGTGGTGGTGGTGTATCAGTCGAGCTGTCGTCTAGCTCTTGCTGCCCCTCAAACGATATGCCTGCTGCCGTCCAATCTTCTTCCGTAAATATATATGTATGTCGCACGACAGGTATTATAGGTAAATCGCAGCTGGGGTACAGCGGATGGGGGCAGTTGTGAGTGCTAGGACGGTAATAATCCCGTCCGTGACGATACCGGGGTAGTGCGCTCTATATATCGAACTATCGTAGGATTGGGAAAGCGTGTGTTGAATGGTGCCTGGAATTCGTATTCGAAGTGAGGAGGTGCAACAGAGATATCGACCGGAAGGGATCAGATGCGAAAGACACCTGTTGATATTAATCTGACATCGACTGTCCCGATCAGATAAAGTGCATGGTAAGATCTTAAGACGTCTGCGCCCGGCGATAGGGCATCGGACTCCAGTTTCCCCACCGCTGCTAAATATACCGCTATCGAAATTGAAACGAGAGATAACACTTGGTAAAGCTTGTCCGAGATTCAGAACCCGGCCCTTCGTTCCACATCGATTGTTTGCTTGCCCGTAATTATATAAATAAAGATGTTCGAATAAGAAAAGCCCGAGGTGTCCCTACATTTCCTGTAAACGAGGGGGTTGCAATAGAATTGTCGAAAAAAGGGCATGGCATGGCGGAACCGGACACAGCCCAGGCAATCAAGACTAGTGAAGCATGTAATATCGTATATCCTAAGAAGCACGCTCACACCGTGCGTGGTAGCCTACCATGAAAGCAGGTAAGATTCGCACACTGCATGCACACTCCGACACCGCACTCGACGGCCAGCACCGGCCGTCCGTCGATTCCCACACGGTTGTCTGCAATGTGCTGCACATCGATACAATGCCTGCTTCGATCCGGCAACGTCAGCCAGCCGGGCGGATTCACCAACAGCAATAGTACAAGTGCACGCTTGCATGCAGCAGGCCTACGCGAAACGGGATACGTATGGCCGGGCAATTTGGCGCATTCCACGGCCATTTGAATTCCCTTCCCACGCCACAACGGACGCAATGCAGGCAGCGCAGGCGAGTGAGCCGCCTGTTGCTCCTGTTGGCTTTTCCTTCATTACATTCGAGCACCAGTATGTGCTGAGATCCAGCTGTGTAGCTACCAACTAGCTGAGGGGCTACTTACTGGGTAAACTGGCAACCGGGGTCACCCTCTCTCTCAGTCGATAAGCAAGGGATTGGCTGCCTGCGCTGTGATGTTTGCGCTGTTGGTTTCGTTTCGAGTGCGCGACGGCACACGAAGCTCAGCAATGTCATTGGGCATGAGAGGCTCGCGTGGTTGCAACAGTCGATTGCGCCGAGCTACGTCCGAACATCATGATCAGGCTCAAGTAGCTCGAATGTTGGAACGGCGGCCGGGGTGCGCGGGTACACTGCAGGCAGGCGTCTGTCAACGGAGGCCGATGTTGGTGTCTCGAATGGGCTCATTGCAGCGGCTTTGCGACATGGCCGGCCGCCCTGCTTAAAGCTTCGTGTTGCCCGCCGTGTTACATGCCCTTTGCGGCAGGCAAACAAACCAGGGGCACAGCAGCAGACGCCGCCGTCATTTTCGTCTTCGCGCCGCAAACAAGCTTGGGTCGCGATGCTATATTTGCAGTGCACTAGTAGATACGGTGCTGATTCGGTCGGCTGAGATTGTCAGGATGCCTCGTCGTCGTATTCAAATTCGCGTCGGTGGAGGAATTGCTCTGTCGATGCATTCTCGCGGCGTCATGCACAGGCATCAAGAGGTAATATGATTGTGACTGTGCCGCCAACTTTGCATATCGACATATTCTACGCACAGACTATAACGTCACCCTGAATGCACATTGCAATTGCAAGGTTCAGCTTGACCCAGCTTGACATAGCACAGCATAGGGCAAACCGTGCACTCTAATCGATCACCAAAAATGTTGGACGTCACTTGAGCTTTCTCGCACAAAGTGGCACAATAAATCAGAAGTTTAAATTGTCTAGCCAGGATACTCCGTCCCTCCAGCTGCAGTCGACAAAAAGATATATATCAACTGATCTAGCCTGTTTGAATGCAACAGCATGGGATCCCTGGTACCACGCGGGTCCGAATAATCTCCTACCGCCGTCCCATGACTTGCTCACTCGCCGCCCACCGCACAGGCAAACTCCCACATAAATTCTCCGCGACATAACTACAAAGGCATTATACCAGCCGTTCCCACGATATCGAGTCCCCTAAAATACAGCTGCCGTCCGGGTTTCCACCGGTTTTCTCACCCGTGCCCCCCGCCGCATCGATGGGGACGTACGGCTTGCTCTCGCTTTCACTCGCCTCGAGCATCTGCCCCGAGTTTTCATACCCACCCTTTACACCGCCCTCCCCGTTCTCCTCGAGCTTTATTTTACGGTCCGATCTCGATAAGCTTCCCGCGCCGAAACCGGTTAGTGACCCGCTGCCGCCGTCCTCGTGCTCAGAGTCCGCTGGCTCCTCCTTTACGCTTATCTCAACCTGCGTTTCGGCGAATGTGCCGTCGCTCTGTTCTTCTTTGACCGTGACTCGCTTCGTTGTGACGGCGAGGGGTTTCCCGTTTTGACCGATGCCGTACTTTCGACCACCGGCTGCATTGCATGTGGGGCAGTAGCGGCCGTCTGTAAGAAACCCCACATCATTAGCTTCACCTAATATCTAGAACGGACTTCATCTACGATTAGATGATTTATCGGCCGTAAATTAGACTTACGCCGGATCATCAACTGATGCAAGCCATATTTGAGCTCAGGTGGCACTCGAGCATCCAGGTGTAGGAACGCCGTGTCCCGCGTGACCGGCGGCGGACGCTTCCGTCTCTCGGTTGGATTCTCGGACGTCGGTATGGGTGATGTTGACTCGCCCACGAGGATGTTGCTTTTCTCTTCGTCATCGCCTTCGTCAACTTCTAAGGGTGCGATTTTGCTTTCTCGCTCCATCACCTCTCGTTCGTAGCCTGGTGTCGGCAACCAGCCTAGCAGCTTGGAGATGCGAAAGACGTGCGTATCGACGGGAAACGCCGACCTTCGTAAGCCTGCATGCACATTCACGCAGTCAGATAACACCCCTCTTTCGCGAGTAACAATCCACATTCATCCGGCAGGTGACTGAGGAATAGATAGAAATTGTGGCGTAGATAACGGATTGTAGACGACGGATATAAACTTGGTAGATACGAGAGGGAATATGTATGCACTTACAGAACATCAGTACGCATGTCGCAGTCTTCACACCGACGCCCTTAAACCCCGTGAGCACTCGCATCGCCTCCTCGTCGCTCTTCTCATGCAGATAATCCAAACTCAACCCGGCCCCAGTCGCCACCCCGCGCTCATACACCTCATCCAAGATATCCTGCATCGCGCGGCTCTTGATATTCGCGAGTCCGCCGGCCTCTATTGTCGCATACAGCTTCTTCACACCAGCAACCCGTACGGCCTCCCAGTTTACGCCGCCGTGGGAAGCGTCCGCGCCGTACGTGTCCAGCAGGCTGCGGAAGGCGCCGGATGAATTGGACGCGGACGTGTTGGCAGACAGGATGGTCCGCATGAGGGCGTCGAGGACGGAGGGGACTTCGCCGCAGCCGGCGTGGACGGTGGAAGCGGTGGGGATGGTGGTAGGGCGTACGGCGGGGCCGTGGGCGCGGGTTAGGAGGGTGTGGACTGTGGCGCATTGAGCGGGGGTCGGGAAGGGGTGGGACGGGAAGGGGGATTGACCGAGGGTTATGTTGGGAGCTTTCTTCGGACGCTTTGGTGGAGTAGCTTTGGATGATTTGCTGTTGGTGGGTTTTGATTTTGCTTTCACGGGTTTTCGTGGCGTCTTTGTGTGGGTATTAGATGTGTCGTCGGGAGGTGGGTTCTTTCGCTTCCTCGAATGCATATGTGACGGTGGGGTCTGAGCGCTGGGCGACTGAGGCTCGGCAGTTGACGCAGCAGCTTTCTTGGTCATCGAGCGCAGCTGGCGAGTCATCTTGATGCCGCCTCGTTGGCTTATTGGTGCAGTGGTGAAGCTGGATTATATCGATTCAAAGTTGAAAGGATGAAAGAAATCAATACAGTGATGAGTTGGAATGTGAATGAATGATAAATCCGATCCGACTATCCCTGATTTATACCCCTGGTGTCTAGATCTCAGCGGCGATCGGGATCTCGCGTAGCTACTATGATCGCATATGCACACAACTACTGCGCTTCGCGATAATTCTATCAGGTTGGTTGGATTTAGGATTGGACGCGATAAATGCACCTCTGGATGATGTATTAAGTATATGCTGACCGGGATGCACGCGCCCCTGTTGGCGATTCTGCGTTGATGTTGTAGTCGCGTCGGCGAGTCCCGGTCACTGTTACACACCTCAAGCTCAATGACGTCCGGCTTTAGCACCCGCACGCTTATGCATTTCCGGCCAGTTTCACAGCGACAGGTCTCTAGTCTCGGGGAACGGACCTCAAGATAGCCTCGACCGCAGCTCAATTGGCCTCAGTTTCATGACATTGCTGCGACAGCTCATACAGCTAGCCCCGACTCGCAGCGTTCACGTTCAATTGGCATCTTCAATATTCAAACGGCACGCACAGCTTTACCGGCACACGCGAGCTCGAGCATCCTTTGCAAAGATGGCAGAACAGGAGGTCAAGTCGCGGCATATCGACCTCATGCGCGGCCACCCGTCAACGGAGCTGCTGGCGACGTCTGAGATGCTGGCGGCGGCCAATTCTGTTCTTACGGACCGGAATCTGTCGCACGATTCCTTTGACGAGGATAGGCACCCGCTGCATTATGGACCTGACTGTACGTATGCAAACCATACACCACCTCAGTAATGGACGTATATCTCTATGGCCTGGACACTAAAGCAATTTTGAAGAGAAAATTACATTCATTTGGACGCTTACTGGAATTTATTTGGCTGATTTGGTGGATGTATAAAGTAGGAAATCTGTCTATCAGGCGAGAAATCGGCATCTGGTCTGCGAGAAAGTATGGCTTTGAAGAAGCTATCCCGCCGGGACACATCAATCTTACAGCCGGTGCATCCAACGGCCTCGCCAAAGCGCTGGAAATCTTTACGAACCCGATCGGTGGATATACTCGGCGGGCGTTCATCGTGACGCCTGTCTACTTTCTCGCATGTCCCATCTTCCAAGGTATTTACATGTGCAATCAATATCAGCTAGCTCAAAATTATAAACCGAATTGATCTATACGCATAAGATACTGCAATGTGAGTGCAATGCTAAGTGTGTACCTGCAGACTTCGGCTTTTCGAACCTCATGACCAGTGTCTCCACAACGGACCACGGCACCTCCCTCGACTTCACCACCCTCCTCGCCGCCCTCGAAGCTGACAAATCCGCCGCCCCACAGCCCTTCATCTCCCTCGACGAAGGTCTCTCGCCCATCAAGGCCGTCCACCCAAAACACCTCTACCGCTACGTGCTCTACTGCGTACCCTCATACTCCAACCCAACCGGCACGACCCTCTCCCTCGCCGCGCGTACACGGCTGGTCGAAATCGCAAGAAAGTACGATATTCTACTAATCTCCGATGACGTGTACGATTTCCTCGGTTGGGATGGTACGACGCCGGTCAAGCGCCTGGTCTCTATCGATCGCGAGATGGGTGTCGAGGACACTGAAAAGGGCCACACGCTGTCGAACTGCAGCTTCTCCAAGCTGCTCGGACCGGGTGCACGGTGCGGGTGGGTCGAGAGCCCGAGTGGTGAGCTGGCATCGCAGATGGGATGCAGTGGGGCGAATCACAGCGGTGGGACGCCCTGCCACTTTGCGTCGACGCTGATACACAATTTACTTGTGCCACCGTCGGATTCGCAGCAGCCGGTCATCGACCGTGTGATTGATAGAATATCAGCGGTGTATCAAGCACGGTCTCGCGTGATGAAGGAGGCGATTGCGGAGTACTTACCGCCGGGGACAGAAACACAGGGTGGAGATGGTGGGTATTTCGTGTGGGTTATCCTACCGGAAAAGTACGACGCTCGGTCGATTGCAAAGCTTGCGATGGCGAGAGGTGTCAAGGTTGGTAGCGGGGACGGGTTTGAAGTTCCCGTGAGTGAAGGTGCGGGGAGTGACAATTTCAAGGATTGGGGGAGGCGGCATCTGCGGCTTTCAGTGTCGTATTTGGGGGAGGACAAGATCCGGGAGGGTATCCGGGTTTTCGGGAGGGCGGTGCGCTTGTGGGAGGCCCATAGCGGAGAGACGTAGCTTTCTTCGATCATATTTAAGAGCAATATAACAGCGCGCCCAATCTGTAGTAGAAGCATTTCGTGAGATGTAAATACGATTTCTGTCGATATAAAATGCCGATTCAAAATCAGATCTATCTTATACATCTTCCCGCGAACGTCGATGGCAGTAAATATGGTGATCTCAACCGTGACTATAGTAAACACAACCGCTTCGCAAACGCCGCCTCATCCCATATATCGTACAGTATATTCCCACCACTCCATACGAGAGCCTCTTGACTACTGAACCCTGCGACCGCTCACTTGGCCTTGGCAATCGCTGCCTTGTTCCGGTCTTTCTTCCCGCCGGGCAGCAGCTCTAAATGGCCGGCTTTCTCAGCCAGGTTTCTCTCCGTCTTGGCCGTCAGCCCACTTGTGACTTTCTATTGTAGGCATCGTGTTAGCGGATTTAAATGTATGCAAGTATCATAGGATATATATGTGTATATAGAGGGTTGGCGCAGGAGGGTATACCTTCTTTAGCGCTTTCTGTTTAACGAGTATATTTTTCTTCGGGGCGATTGTCCGATGTCCTTTCTTCGGACCGAGAGCCTGCGGTCTACTATATTTATGTATAGTTGTTTTAGCATTGGACAGATATCTTGTGCGGCAGACGTGGTGTCTTGAATGTCGAAGTTGGGATTGATTTGGTGCAGGATGTTGCAATGCAAGGTGTTGCGCAGCGTGCACCGCGCACCGCGCGGGAAGATAGACAGTTGGTTGGCTCGAGCAGATGCCTGCAGACGGGAGATAGGCAGGTATCCGGACCACCTAGATAGAGGGATGCGGGACTCACCTCTTCGAAGCCGTTGGTTTCGAGAGCTTCTTGGTTCCCTGCGCCATGGCTGCGGTTGTGGTTGTGGTTGGAGTTTGAGGTGATGTGAGGTTGGATTTAAAATTTGCTGATGGCGGTGGCACAAGAAAAAGTATGCACGCTCGCTACGGTTGATTTTGGACTCGTTCCATCAGATCTGGCAAGACATGACACAAAATCCAATGATCAGATGATTTGAGCATATTAACAGATAAAGAGCCAAGTGATCCAGCTGCTATCAGATTTATCGCGCATCGTTTATCCGAATGCAAGGGCACATTCTACAGTGTTGGCCGTGTAGTGTGTTATATGGCGTGGTGGATATATCCGGATAATTATTCAAAACGCTTGATACTGGTTCTAATCACCATGCATGTCCAAACGAGTCTTGAGATTATATAAAGAGACCCCGACAACTAGTTGCATCGCCAAATTTCCCCTGGATGATCAGGCTGAAGCGCTATCTCAACTAGTCTGGACAAAGCCTACTGACGCAGCTGCAGCGCCGAACAGAACACCGTGGTTTTGCACTAATAGTTCGAGATTTGGTCTCTACCAACTTCGCACAAATCAATGTATATTCCGGGTTGGCGTCTGTCTCGAGACTAGGAATAGTACCGACACGGAGACGAGTATCCTCTTGACCCGATTGCCAGGTTCTAGCCTGGCCGAAGCCGAAAACAGAGCCAGAAGATCCTATGATTCATCATGCTCGCTAGTGTCCTTTGGAACGTCGAGGTGGCCGAGCAGCCCCTCCCTTCCCACGTTCATGGCGCGTTTGATCTGCATCTCTGTCTCTCTCAGCGCTTCCTTGCCGCGAGCGATGTCCTTGCTATTGTAGAATTGTTCCCTTCGGACGGCTGCCTCGCGATCTTGTAGGGCCTTTTGCTGCCTCTCAAGGATGTCTTTGGCGGCGTCTTTCTCTCCTGCGTCTTCGGGTAAACTCCGGATATGGCTTTCGACTATCTGGTCTCTTCTGTC
Source organism: Drechslerella dactyloides (assembly GCA_020064725.1). Classification (NCBI taxonomy): domain Eukaryota; kingdom Fungi; phylum Ascomycota; class Orbiliomycetes; order Orbiliales; family Orbiliaceae; genus Drechslerella; species Drechslerella dactyloides. Next base: position 3,560,914 of record JAGTWJ010000017.1, read on the forward strand.
TCTGGGGACTGCTATATATCTTATATCACATGCGATGGACGGAGGTAGGTTGTCGATTGAATTGTTTCTAGTCAGGTCTTTGACTGCTTTTAGGTGTTTGCGCAAATCGCTCTCTCGGGTTTCAATGCTCGTTTTGGTCCCTAGTGTAGATTTGTTAGCAAAGTGAGGAGGGTTATACGTGTTTATCGGCACTCACGAGCTATATAGTCCCGATAATACTTCTCGCGATCCTTGTCTGTAACTTTTGCGTCCTTCATCGCGGGCTCCTTCTTATACTTGCGCTTGAACTCCGGCCAGTACAGTTTTGGCGTCGCGTTTAGCTCGAGGAATTCTAGATACGCTATCCTTGGATCTCGCTTGACCTCTTTCTCCTTCGCCGCCTTTAGAACCGCGATTCGTTCTTGACACCAGTCGCTGAACACTTGCTTCCGCATTTTGGTGGTAGGTAGTGCTGTGTATCGGCCGTCTTCAACCATCTTTGGCATCTCGTTATCCCAGGTGCTGTATGGGCTGATCTGGAGGTCGTTCAGCAGGTCCTTGAAGAGCAATGCGCCATCGTCTGGCGCCATGTCTTCGCCTTCGAGGTCCTCATCGCCGAGGCCGTAATCTTCGGCCATGGCGCTTAACTGCCAGGCGATATCGTCCTCCGTAAACTCGACGGGGCCGCCTTCTTCCAGCCGCATTCGCTTTAAATCATGCTCCTCGTCAAAGTCTTCCTCCTCGTCGTAGTATTCTTCGTCGCCCTCGTCGCCTTCTGCAGCTGCGGAAAGCTGGCGTTTAACTCCATGGGAGTTCGTTTCGTCGCCTTCTCCCTCGTCTTGCTCGGAGTATTCTGCCGCCTCATCGAATTCCTGCTCGTCTGCCAACGCTTCTTCCTCTTCCTGCCGCTGGCGTTCTAGGGCACTCTGTCGCCGTCTTATCCTTTCTCTTTCCCGCTCCTCCTCCAGTGACAGCTTCTCCATGCTTTCGATAGCATCCTTGAGGTTGTCCGGGGCGGTCCACAGCGACTCTTTTGTCTCTGGATTATGGATGAACGTGTTGCCCTTCTTGGTCGTCACGAATAGCCACGGCTCTGCGTTCGGAATCGCTCGTTTCGTCTTCGGCTTATCGGGTTTGTCTTGGTGGCGCGACCGCCGGCCCTGCTGGGCATTATACGGACGGTTGTAATTGAACCCTCCGCGGTAGTTGGGGTTCTGGAACGGTTGAGCGGGTGGGTACACCGGGGGCTGGGAAAGCGGTACATTCGCGGGCGGGGCGACGGGTCGCGTATATGTGGATGTCTTGGATTCGGCATGATAGTAGTACATGTGACCTATCTTCGTTAAGTACTGACATTAGCAAGCGGTACTGAGGAAGCTTATGAGATTGCGAACGAGGGATCGCATACCGGTAGGGGCGCGATGCTCAGTCCACCCCGGGGCCAGCGGCGGCGGCGGCGGGACACCGCTACTCGGCCCGTGATGTGGATACCCAGACGACATGATTGGAGACTCTGCGACTTGGATCGGACGTTATACGTGGGGTGTGGAGGCAGCCATCAGGGTGTGTCGTCGTTGCCTGGCCAGGAAGACGCGAACGAGGGTGTGGTTTAGGTAGTTGTGTGGTATGGAAACGACGTGACGCAAAATTGGTTAACTTACCAGAAATTTTGGCTGCCCGCCAACAGCCATCTTTCCCGCAACACTCCCTCGCAGACATCATCTGACTGGCGGAGCCTTCGTCGACACCGCGATGAGTATCAGGTGCGCCGGGCGGCGCCTGGGCTTCGCGCATATCCGGGCCAGCGCTCCGATAGGACCACGACTATTCTCGAGCTCCAGCGGTCGATTCCAAGACGGCAAGTCCGCAGCAGAGGACCGGACAACCCACTTTGGCTTTCAGAATGTCGCGGAATCGCTCAAGGAGTCAAAAGGTGGGCAGCTCGTGTATAATTCCTGCTTCCTGCACGACACGTCAGATGGCCTGATGCTAATGACACAATTGTCGATGCAGTTCGAGATGTCTTCAATTCGGTAGCTAAGAACTACGATACTATGAATGATGCCATGTCATTCGGTATCCATAGGCTGTGGAAGGACCAGTTCGTGCAGCAGCTCAATCCTGGGAAAAAGTCCATATTCTCCGAGCCAATGACAATTCTGGATCTTGCGGGGGGCACCGGCGACATCGCTTTCCGGATGTTGGATCACGCCAGGACAGTCAACGGGGATCCAGAAACGAGGGTTAAGGTCGTTGACATCAATGAGGAGATGCTGAGAGAGGGCATGAAACGAGCACATGGCCTAGGGTATCGAACTGAAGGCGAAGGTGAGAAGCACGCTACTGTCTTACGACGATAGAAGCTTGCTGACAATAGCGTATTCCTCAATAGACGCTCCAATATCCTTCCTTGTGCAGAATGGGTAAACAAAACTTCGATCCATCAACTTCACAGCTTCTGTCCTGACGATCCGTATTCCAGCGAAACTTTGGAGGCTATTCCCGACAACTCGATAGATCTGTTAACGATAGCGTTTGGGATCCGAAAGTACGTCGATGTTTTCCCATGGTCTTCAATGCCCAAGACGATGCGCCGCTTATAGGAGAAATCCGGTATCACCACACCGGCTGGACCTAGGACGAGTTTTGCGAGAATACTGCTGACAGGATTCTAGTTTTACCGACAAGGAGAAGGCGTTATCGACAGCTTATCGAGTCCTGAAGAAAGGAGGCGTCTTCGCGTGCCTCGAGTTCTCCAAAGTCAATAATTTCGTCCTGGACCAGATATATCGGCGGTATAGCTTCAGTGTAATACCGATGATGGGTCAACTGATTGCTGGTGACCGAGACAGCTACCAATATTTAGTGGAAAGTATTGTTAAGGTACGGATACCGGTATGGCTCCCTCAGTACATGTGGCTATCTTGCTGACAGACATTGCAGTTCCCCAGTCAGAAGGACTTTGCGCGGATGATACAAGACGCCGGGTTCCAGCTTGCTGGTAAAGGATGGCAGGACCTCACTTTTGGGGTAGCTGCAATCCATACAGGTGTCAAGCTCTAGGCAATTTTATTTGACGGCTTGATTTGTATATATACAAAGGGGATGCAGCTTGTACATACATATGGTAGGTATCAACCCTACATTGGCTGCGCTCCCTCCCCCTCAACCCTACCACCACCCCCACTTGAAAGATTTTTTCTCCCTCCTTCTCCTCACCAAGGAAACTACAAGTACTGTGCTAACACACCTAAAGATGAATTATTCTTTGATCTAGGAACCGAGTTTCCCGCTTCCCCTCTCCATCTTTCGTGACGCGGAGATTGTTGTTGTTTACATCCGTCCTGGTGATTTCAAATTACGAGCACCCTTCAAGACCAAGCACGTCAACAAATGGATTGATTGGAGCGGGCGTTCTCTCCTCAGCAAAGGACGCTGGTTTCATCAGCAAGGGCTAGTTTCATTTGGGCAGCCTCTACGATGCAGTAAAATCACACTATCAGGATCGGCCATCTGGCAGCAGTCTCTTGGACGAGATCATGCGTTCGGTCAAAGAAGGCCATCGGTTGGCCAAAATACCCTGCCCAACAAAAATTTTTCACGATCTTAATTTTAGGACAGCCAGCGGTGACGAACACGAACAGCGAGCCAGCCACAGTTCCCCACCGGGCGATGGGTTCAGCGACAGACATAAGTAGCCGGCGTCTCCACCGTCTACCAAGACCGCCCTCCTGAAAGCATTACCCGGTTTTACCTTTCTTTTAGGGACCCCTCTGGACGATCGCAGCAGGATACCGCAGCCGAATCGCACGGCTCGCAGGCGGGCCTCGCAGCCTGTGTTGGCAGTGCATTTGCAGGCACTGACAGACGGACCGACTGCAGGCGCTCGGCAGGCGAACTCTCGAGCGGCGGTGGTGGAGTTCGTGGTGGACCTGGTAGTGGACCGGCGACGGACAAGGCCTGCGAAAAGCGAAAAAACAGGCCAGCTTGATTCAGATAAGGCATGTCCAAGAGCTTGTAAGTCTGCTTCGGCCCTTCCTGCTGTGACGACGGGCGGGCCACGAAAACGAAGAGGGGACCGGAGCAGGGCTATCCCGCCCGCTGCCTGTTCCCACCTATCGAAGGTCCTCGCTAAGTGGTTTAGGTGTCCCGTCGGTCCACGTAGAGCAAAAACCAAGTTCTGCCCGAGCTACGGAACTCTTGGCACCCAATTTTCTTTCCTCCTCTTCGATCGCCAACTCTTCTGTTTTTCTCCCAGCTTCCCCTCACTTTCCCGACACCTCTCCAGCAGGAAAAACCAGGACAAAGGGGCGCCTTCACGGTCGGGCTACGGCACATGCTTTATTTATCGTTCTTGCTACGGGCTTTGCGCATTCACTACTCTCACTTGACAGCTCAGTTTCCGCACGGCGGCTCCTGCTTCGTCCGGCGGACGGATAGTTTCTAATTACAGCGGCGCACCGACACCTCCGGCGCTTAAAGCTCTCTTCTACGACGGCGCAGAACGTCGCCGTCTCCACGGACGGCCGCAGCCGTTTAAGCTTGCGATCGGGTTTATCATTCAATCAGCTATATACATGCCGAACTGAGAAACCCCAAAACGACTACAGGAACATGCTTATCAAGCGCCGGCCCTTTCTCCCGGCCGACAAGACAGTCGCCAGCTCCAGCAGAACCCCCGCCGTCTTCAGTCAGCATGGCAGGCAGGCAGCATCTCCGCCCTTCGACGCCGGCTGACAAAAAACTTCCGGAAAGGGTGAAACGACGCCAAAAAAAAAGGAAACAGGCCATTTTTTCCCCAACACGACGCTAAATAAAACTCGACAGGTGACATAAAGGTACGGTGCACGGACAAGGACAACGGCTGGATACAAAGGGAATTCGTCACTGGAAGATCAATCTATGAGGCTGTCGCCCATTTCTGCTGCATTGGCGTTTGCTGAACGGAGAGTTGCAGGTACGCCAACGGCTCGGAGCACTTTCAACACCGCACCGGTCTAGCCAATGCTCCTGAGTTTAGCCGCCTTTTGCGCATTGAGCTCTTTGATCTCGTTTTGGTAGAGCTGGATGTTCTCTTGCTCGTTTTCGGTGGAGACGGGGTTTCGCCCTTCGGCTAGCCAACGTCCAACCTTTTCCTTTGAGGCGAAGAGCTTTCTAGTTGCAACATCAATTCTGTTGCAGATAGCGCATTTCCCCGGCTTGGGAACGGCCTCATAAATGAGCTTCATGCCGCAGGTTTCGCCAGTGCGGTATTCCTTGGCGCAATGCTGCCTGAAGCGGCCCCACTTGAAGCAGTGGCAGTCTCGGAAGACGTTTTGCTCATAGAAGCACATGGTGGATGCAGGTGCAGGTGCAGGTACTGGCTTGCGTCCTTATGCGACTGTCAGGAGCGTGTGGCACGTGCGTAACCCGATCAATGCTTCGGGGTACACAGGAGGATAGGAGGATGAGGAGAGATATGCTTCAGGAAAGGCTGCAGCTTGCGGAGGCTGTGCTTGCAGGCTTTTGCAAAGAGGAGGAATGAGGAAGCAAAAGATGAAGATGGTGTTTCAGTAAGGACTGAATGAAGATAGACCGGTGAGTGGTGATTGTTCCGCTTCGAGACTGCTGCTCTGCTGATGATGGTGATGAAGAGGGCTTCCTCGAGGGTGAGAAAGGCCCTATTTATGCTCTTTGGCTGCCTTGCGAAGGCCAACATATCGAGTCGACGGAGACGGGTCTTCTTGCTGTCCTCTCTAGCCCGGAAGAGCGGAATGGTGGACGCTTGCATTGTTGGGTGCTTTTTTTGGGAGGCAATATCGATTGACTGCTGTCACTTTTGATGGCAGAATTCATGCAAGCGCGGAGTGCCAGCCATGAACGTCAGCAACGTTACCAATGTCACCCCTGTCAAGATCAGACCTACCTTGACCACCGTCTCGTTTCGAAGTGGACGCCACCTCGCCATGCTCGACCCTCGCTCCTCCTGACTAGGCTTCGAACGACGTGCAGATCCAAGATTCCTGTGCATTTGGGAAGGCAAAATCCCTCAGCTGGATTGTTTAAATCATGCATCGGATGCGCCGGCCGCTCAAGGAGGAGACAGAACCTTGCCTATCGAACGCTATCGATGCATAACGATGGCAAATCGTTGGAGTTCCCGACTCACGTGCTTTCTGGTGGACATATCTCTGGATCAACCATTATGCAACTATATCAGGACTTCTTTGTGGGACCGCTTCCTACTGGACATTTCCGTCTGTTCGATAACGGACCCGCCTCTCTGTTTCTCTCTCACTTGACTTGGGATCAAGGATTATATCCGAAACTAGTGTCGACTGCGAAGGGGTGGAGTGGTTGCATGAAAGACGGCTGGCGAGACGGCATATCAACCTCCCCGGTCCTGCAAGACGAAAGTTCTTTCAACGCCATGGGTTATCGACGAGCTGTTGCACCAATGGCTCGATTGTCTTACGATCGGAGGCGTCCAATTCATGTCGGTCCTCGTCCATCAGAGTTTCCATGAACCTTGTTCAGCGTTCATTAGAAAGTTGTTTTTCGAAGGAGATATGGGGGTGGCCTGCCAGGATCGTGCATCACGAATGCATATTCAACTGGAGCGAGCGATATCGTCTCGGAAAACTTGATTGCCTCGACCAACTCGGCACGAGCTATCTGCAGATAGAGTCACAGGACTTTGCGAGCTATGGTAGCTACAGCATAGCCCCTTCCAGGAGGCGTCGTATTTGCATGTTTTGAGTAACGTGCAGTTACGAGAAGTTCCATCGATTTTCAGCTGACGAAATTAGATACCAACATCGACGCTTGGACTAAACGTTATACCGTCCACGGCATGCAAGGCGGTCGATACATCCCTCCAAGGAAGCCAGCCCCGCTCGCCGGCTTTCGATGAGATGATCATTGGGAAAAAAAGTTGACGTGGCGGCCGTCGATTTGATACGCTTTATGCCGGCCGGCTTGTCTGTTATGTCTTTCGATGTCAATGTTTCGGACTATGCTGCACGGGAAGCGGAACCTATCTCGCTCTTATTATTTTTTAACCAGAAAAAAATAAGGCTCCAGTTCCCGTTTAATTTTGGATTTATGGAGCTCTCACTTTTTTTTTTTTTTTTTATTCTATTTGCTGCTTGAGCTTCAAACTTACTTAAACTTCCAGGCCAATTGACTCCGCAACGCAAACATAAGACACGGGTTATATCCCATTGGAGGAGAATTGATCAACTCAAGTCTCGATCGTGGGCAGCAAGGCAGGAAAGCACTTCGGTAGGAGGAGCAATCAAGGTACTTTTGGAGAAAAGGTGGCAATCGGGGTTCAAAGGTGCAATGATCCTCTCATTGTATTTCCTTTTTCCTGGGTTGCTTTTAGGGCCATGGCTTTCTCCAACCGGCTTTCTCCTCACTTTGCTAGTGGACACGACACCATCAGGATATATTCTCATTTTTTTTCTTATTCCTGGACCTAGACGAGGGGGGCTAATCCCACATGCAGAAAATTCTTTCCAAGCATACGATTTGTTCGCGGAGGTCAGGGAAGTGTAGGGGTCAGAAAGATGGCTGGAAGCCTGGCTGGCTTGCTTGACGTGCGAGGTTGTTTCTTCTGCGCTGGAGCGAGACGAATGTACATTACATATCTTGGACCGAACGGTTTTAGTGTTTTTTTCCTTCTTAGACTATTACCCCCCAACAATCAAGAGACATGCCGACCTGACCCGATATGACCTGCGCCAGCGACGGTGCTTTCTTTGTTCTCGACTGCCAGCTCGACCCGGCGGGCGTCCCGGGGAGGAGAGGAGCACAGATTCCCCTCTCTCACCGTCATGTCTGCGTCCTGTATGCGTCTGTCCGTCTGTCTGTCCGTCCATCCAGCTGGATGCCTGCTTTCCCTCAGTGCATTGTCTCTCGATCTAGCTGCCTCTCCGTTCTGCTCAGCGGCGGCCAGTCTATTTTTTGGGTTTCCCCTCTCGCCCGGCACTCGATCGGACGAGAGGTCGATGGAAAACGGCCATGAATCTGTGGATGTGCGTATTTTTTTATATACGACGTTTCTGTGCTTTCCGGTCCACGGGCACAGTTGGGCTCACGGGATTTTGTTTGCACCGAGACCCAGAGTTTCAGTCTCCCAAACAAGGATGGACCGGTCACGTTTCTGGGCTCCGACAACTCACATGAGGAGATGGCGGACGCAGAACACGCTTAACCTGCCTTTAGTCTTTGTCCCGGCCGGCGATTTTGGGCGGGGACGCTTCACGTGAGAGCTGGTGTTGAGGGCCAGGGGCCCAATTGGCCTGCCGCGCTGCAGAGTTTGTGAGCTAGCGACCTCCCTTGAGCTTGCCAGCCCGCCAGCTAGCCTGTGCCCTTTCCACTTCCACGCCAGGCTGCTTCTCTTGCTCCTGCTCCTGCTCCTGCTCCTGCTCACGGTCTGATACAGATACATGCGTGCGTGCGTGCGTGCGTACGTACGTACATATGCAATGGCTTGCTTGCTGATTGTCGAACGGCCCGCCTCGATTGGCCATGGCGGGTTGAAGAGGATGCGCACACCGCAGGCAGAGCACACAGGAACTGCAGGACAATGTGAGCACTCGCAGCACGGCAGGCATTCTGGCTGGCTGGCTGGCCGGCCGGCAGAGGCCGCCATGGAGACTGGCTTGACTACGTCTGCCACTGGTCGTGACGGGATAGAAGAGGATAGGAATGGATAGCACAGGACGTGCAAGTGCGAGGAGTGCAATGCATTGCAGTGTGCAGAGGAGGAGCGACAGACGAGCGAGCGAGAGGGCGAGGCTGACAGGAAGCCGGGCCAGCGGCCAGGGGGGTGCACTGGAGGAGGATCGAATAGCGTCAATGGACGAGCGAGCGAGAGGACTAGGAATGGTTCACGAGAAGGATTTGGGAAAAAAAAGAACAACCACGCCTTCAAGTGAGAGCAAGAGAGATCCACCCATCCCATGCAATAAGTTGCATGGAACTAGTACCGTTCTTGCTATCAGTGAATTAAGAAGGTGGGGAAAGGCAGTACTCTCCTTCGTGCTCGCCAGTGGGATTTTCGAAGAGGTTCCAGAGTGCCTAGGAGCGAGCGAGAGCCTGTGAGGGGGGCTGCAACAGGCGAAAGTGAGACGAGACTGATTCACTCACTCGGACTGTTGTACAAACGGCCGTAGTATACATCCGGGTTTTGCCTGACCGGCGGGGGCGACGGTGGGCAGGAAACCTCGTATATCTACATATATTAACTCGCCATGTAGAGGTAATGTACATGTCATTGTATGTATCAGAGGGTGAAGTTTGGACGAGGCTTGATTTGAACCGGCGGCTCTTCCAGCCGTTCGAGGAGTTTTTTTTGTTTTTTCTTTTCTTGTTCTTCGAACCATCTTTTCTTTTCTTCGATTGACTCTTACATTGCATGGGCCTTTTTTTTCTTTTCTTGTTCTTGCTCTCTCATATCTGTTGACACGGCCGAGCTTCTTATATACCTATTATATAATCAGACATTATATCGTCAGAGGCTGAACGAACGATGCAGGGAGAGAACCATCAAGGCGGTACTCCGAGCCAAAATAAAAATAAAAAATAAAACAAAGCAAAGCTAAAAAAGAAACCGATAACGCCAGGAAAAAAGAACGCTTCTGCGCTGTTGCGGCACGGTCTTTCTAATCTACACGCCGATAATATACTAGCTGGCGAAAAGGCTCCATGGATCGATTCGGCAGGGGCAAAGAGAAGAAAAGAACGGAGGAACCGTTTCTACTAATCTCTGCCGGTTTGGGAGAAGCTTTGGGCATGTATTTGTTGGCACTTTGACTAATGACGAGAGAAGCATAAGGTACCTTAGCTCCTCCTGCATCATCCGAGTACTCACCACCATCGAGTGCATGCGTACGTATGTGCGGGAAGTGTACGTACCGTGATTACTCGTCCGCACAGGTTCCGCTACTCGGGTCACGTCCTGCTGGGGAGAGGGGCGGAGGGGGGTGGAAACTGGATGGTGGAGGAGGAGGTCCGGAGGCAGCAGCTGCTGGCTGCTGTCATCGGCTTTCGGATGGCATTCCTAGCTCAGCCTGCTGCCAGCCAAGCTTCTCGATCTATTCTGCCTTTCCGGCGACAGCCAGAGGATCAGACATGTCGGCGTACATGCGTATTATCTCGCCTGTCATAATTTAGGTCTTCACCAGGTTTGCCCGGAGGTTAGCGCGTCTGGCGGTGACCGGTTGCATTGCATTGAGCTCAGCTCGCTCGCTCGCTCGTCCGGCCAGCCGGCCGAATCGCAAGTTTGTTTGCTGGCGGGCTCTTGTATAAATAAAAATGTATAATTGCATGGGGAAATAGAGCGTTTCAGATGTGCAAGTCATCGCCTGGGACTTGCTTTGCGGTCAGCCAATTGCAATGAGGCAATGGGTAGCCCGTCTTCTCGTCGTGCGAGAACGAGGAAAAGAGACAGGCCGAGCGAGCGAGCGAGCGAGAAAGAAAGCAGCAGGACGAGAGAAAATGAATGTTTCCAACTGGGCCAGTTGAGCGAGCTTCAGCTAGCTTAGGGCCCAGCTAAGAATTAGCTAGCTCTAACTTTATGTTACTAACCAGGAACTTGGGTATATAAAACCCGCTGATATACTGGTAACTAACGTATGTACGGTATAACATTGTGCGCTCTCCACACCAGGAACGTCCAGCCAATCTGGTAAAAATCCAACGGCCAACAAACTCGTGGGGAACACTTCCATGGACGTCAACGTTGTGGGGAAAAAATACTAGTAGCATGCAACATTTTTTGGGACATTAATTCGGCCTGCATATTGCTCCTGCTCATATGCATGGCTAGCTCCGCGAGTTCCCCGATGCAATGCCTCGCACCTCGGGGCACGCAATGATAGTGTATGTCTCGCATTAGAAAGATGTTTGATGTGGAACAAGGTCAAATTCGCGTCGTCCTCCAACATCCAAAGCTGTCTAGCAGTCGAGCTAGTCGCAGCGCAGTGTCAAACCATACATGAGAGCCATGCAAGACTCGAAGCTAGGCCCTCCCATTTTTTATATCAACACTTTCCGGATCAAATGCAGCAAACAAGGCTAGCGAGCTTTCGCTCTAGCATGTAAATTTAGCCGCGGATTCTGGTAATTTTTCCTGTTTGGAGGTTCGACGTTCGTCCTTGACGGTCTTGCCTTGTTGGAATTTTCCCACGTTTGCAACCATTGTGCCCCCCTCGGTTGGCGACTTGTTGGTAGCCGGCGAAAGGCAACAGCAACAGATAGCCGCCGGCACTCTGGGCGGTGCGTAGTCGGAACTCGTCAATTGGGCAAGACATAGGAAAAAAGCCCGTCTCGTGGATTTTATTTCCTGAGTGGAGGACGACAGCAAGCTTCCGAGTTCCAAAACAGTTAGCGCCGAGACCGGCGTGAAGCTCAAGCTTTGAGATCACTCCGAGAAATACCGCACTAGTCCAAAGTTGTACACGCGCCGTGTTATGATTTTTGCGTTGCGGACGATTGAGGTTGAGAATCACCAAGCTGCGGATTACTAAGAAAGCAAGGCCAATATCAACATAAGACCCACAATTGCCTGTTGCATCTTTCAAGCTTCGGAAAGACCAAAAAATTGACGAGACTTCACCAGGAAGCCTCGTTTCCGGACGAAACCAGATACAAAGTTTTCCCTGATAACATCGCCCCGGATTGCCTTCGGAGGCGACCGTAACATGATGCACGCACGGCTGACCACCTGACCATGGGGTCGGGATGCTCGCAGATTGTGCCGCCCACGACACCGTATCTCGCGACCACCGAAGCATATCATTTGCGGAGACAAATGTCACCCGGCTCAACAGCCTTCGCTCACTGGGCAATTGCTTGTTCGGCATGCAATCAGGTAGCTGACACGATGTCCTGTCATCGACAGTCCAGGATCATGCGTCTGGGGAAATGCAACGGGACCATCCAGCCAGTATCTATACATACCGAAGCCTCGTAACAGCCGACAGCTTTACGAATCCAAATCACACACCCCGTTTCTATCGCATCTTTCCGAATCAAGACAATTAATTGCGGCGTTTAACGTTTGCTGGAAGCGCAAATGTGGAGCTATAGCTGCTGGAGACGTGTCCGTGGGTACGCACGTCTACGTCTGCCGTTCACGGAATCCGAACGGATCCAGGATTTCAAATTCAAATTCTACTTCCCCCCCGGTATGATGATGATAATGATAATGACGATGCATCATAGCGTCGCCCTGAGCTGATAAATCACGTTTCTGTCGAGACGAGCACGTTGATCAATGCAATATAACCAGTCCGAGGGACCCCAATCAGGTGCAAGGTCATATGAACTCGGGGGACGGCCGGCCGTGCATGCATGCACACCTGTATATATGCGCTGTATGCTATGTAATCCATGCACGTCCTTGCCGAGGGGGCTAACTCAAATTCGGTCTGCATGCACGGTGAGCCGTGGCGGTATACCGGTATATCGTACCTATCTCGTCATATCAGTCAGCCAGCCTCGAATCCACGTCCGTATGTACATACACATGGCGTCCATCATCCTGCCAACGGGCCTTTTGCTATTAATACGTGCTATAGCTTCTTATGCCGCGATTATAATTATGCCGGCCGCAGAGTTGATATAGGAAAACGGCTTATATTATGACAGGTGATATCGCAAATCCTACCCCCGGATCAGCTAGCCGTGGCTAACGTAAAATTACGAGCGGTACGTATATGTCTGTACGTTCATGCGCATGTATCAATATATGAGGCTGGTCCTGGGCGAACGTTCGGCCGGGAGCTCGTGAGGATAACAGGATAACGGAAGACGTCTCCGTTTCGTCTCGTCTGCCCTGGCCAGCTGCATGTATTGCATGCGTGGTTCGCAGGTACACATGTACAGGTACCTACGTGTGCAACGTGTCTGGCGGCCACAATGGCGTATGCATAGTAATTTCGGTGGTATAGGGGTACATGCAGATGCTCGCGTTCTGCACTGCAAGCCGCAATTCTGGCACGGCGGCAAGCGAACTCGCCCTTTGGTAGCTGGGGGAATTCGAGTCGATTGTCAAATGGTCCGGAATAGAATCAATTCACGACGAGTCGACCTATACATAGACTGGTCGCCGTGCATTAGAGTAATTAGATGCACCCAAGACCTAGTTATTCACAACTACTACGGAAATATTTTTGTGATTCATCGTACATAAGTTCGGTTCGATGGCTCTTTTTGCCTTTGCCCCTGTACGAAGAGGTGATCGGGCGGAGGGTTGCAGGAATGGATGCCTCGAAGCTGCAGAGAAAAGAAGCAACATGCATGCATGGCGCCCCCCGCCTCTCGTTCTGAGGTTCCTCTTATCATCTTCATCGCCAGGTGAACGTGAACTTCGATCCCTGAGCGCGACCAGCGCATCGACCTGCAGTGCCGTGCATTCAGCCAGCATTCCATGAATATGCGGGTCATTGACATGGGATCCTCCTCTTCCTCTCTCGGGCAGCGGACAGGCTTCCGAGACATGTCGACAGTTCGATCTGGAGGGCATCCATGGCTTGGCTTCCATCCAGCCGTCCGTACGCTTCTCCGCTAGCCACCATCGTAGCTTTTCGCTCCTCGGAAAAGAGCCGTCATGATTCAACTTATTTTTCCAACCCGAACCTTGTTTTGCCTTTCCGTTCGACTCTTTCTTTTTCTTTTCCCGCTCGAACGAAAGTGAAGCGTGATACCCTCTTGGTGACGTGTCAGTGGATATTCCATTCTGTTTGCTCGAGGAGATGGGCCGTAGCATGTGCATTGCATGGGCCGGGACCCAGAGGGACGGGAGTGGAGATCCATTTTACTGATCAGGCTGCCATGCTATCGGCAAGCCAAAGAGCGGAGAGAAGACGCAGAGCTTCACCTGCCTGCGGGATTAAGCCATTATAGTAAAGACTCAGTCAATGCATGCAGTAGATGCAGGAAGCCACCGCCCTTGAAGGCGAGCTCGACGCTGGACATACGCAACTGATCGAGGTACTGTAATATCGTATGTCCCTAGACTTTGCATGCCTGCCGCCAGCCAGCCCTGTAGTCCTGTTCCTGTGCTTTGTTTTTGAGTTCGTGAAGTCCGAAAAAGAGAGAGGCGGGAAATGCTTCGTGGGCTGCGCTCGAGCTATTCATGCCATGCATGTACGTACCCCTCTCCTCGAGAACTCGCTTTGCAGGGGAACAGCCAGATTGCATGCCTGTGCATAGGTATAGGCTTGGGCTTGGGGCTTGGAGCTTGGGCGTGGGTGGAGGGCAAGGCTGGCTATCAAGTGGTCAGCGCCGTCGCTTTCGCGATTCCTCGGCTTCGACGGACTCGTATTGCCGCCGGCATTAATCTTCATTTTTCATTCATTATCCTCCGCTGCAAGCCTCGAGCAGAGCATCACAGGATATTTCTCCCCCTTCTTCCATCCTCCTTTCATTCAAGGGCCTTTTCCTCTGCGCAAAAGGTCCGACTCGCAGCGAATGCGCTGTGCCAGATGACCATTTCGGAGTTTTTCTTATTAGCTCCCACTATCCCCTCTTTGTCTTTGCTATCGGCATATCACTTGATACGAACTGGCGAAACGGGTTGGAAGTGAGGGGGCAAGACGCATGAATTTTGAGGGCAAGGCTGGGAAACCTAAAGCAGCCGGTACCTGGCTGCCTGCCATGAGATACCTAAATCCTAAGCGGTTGCACGAACACGGAAATAACGTATGTACTCTCTTTGAGCAGTTGACCGTAGGCAGGCCCGCACTCTTTTTTTTCTTTGAAAAAATTCCGGCTAACACTGATTCCAATGCAGAGAACTTTATGCAGCAGAGAATATCCAGTTCTCTCCAATTTGCAAAATCCTACACTTGCGACATCCGCGTCTTTCGTCAACCTCTAGTGTAGTTAAAGGCTACATAACAGGCTCCAAGTGTCAATATGCTGAGGTGTGCGCACTCGGGGCACCACAGAAATTCTTGACGATAACATGGCAATACTGGAGTTCAAAACAATCAACGAATCGAACCGAGTACTCGGGACGAGCGGGAACCGCCTTGGTTCCCCATCCGGCTCAGATGTCCATGCGGCATTAAAACTTAAACTGAGGTATAGTAACGACCCCGGCTCTTATGATATTTATTTCTGGGACTCCCATATATATCATAGCAGAGCCGCTGATCTCGATGTTTCCAACCCTTCAGAGTTCTCACATCGCCTTCGGAAACGTAAATCTACCCCTCTCAGGCACCAGTTCCCCGCCTGTTGCATTTTTGCGACGGGCGACTTTTGAGTTGCGGCACCCGAGCAAGCCGCCATTTTCATATCTCGGCTCTGGTATTATTTTTCTATTCTTGGAGACCGAGGAAAATAAACAATGGGGCCAAGATAAGCTTAAAATCCCACTTGCCGCTCACGGTATGCGTGTGCGGCCCCTTTTGTTTTGCGGGGGACCGTTCCTGAGCTAACGATCGTGTGAATTCATGCAGGCCGGATTCAACATCATGCATGAATATGTGCCACACACATGCAGGCACGTTCGGATACACACACCTATTCACACACACACTCGCTCACGCACAAACACCTGATGTGTTTGAAGGGACGTTCATGCACGTCAAACAATTTACGCGCGGTGGACCAAATACGGTGGCGTGTCAATTAATCCTTTAGCGCCGGAGGGTCTCAGGGGCCTGGAAGGAGGGTGTGCGCCGGCGTCTAACGGCCACATCTGTCACGTCTCGGCAATCTTTCAGGTGCACTTGCAGTGGAGAGTGTGGACGGTGTGAGGGGTATACTGGCAAAGGGCTCTCGCGCTTGTCAAGGGTGCAATGCAGGGTGCGTGGGTCGAGTGGTGCGGTGCGGTGCAATGCATTTTTTTACTGTGCTCTACCGTACGTTCGTCGGCGGGGCAAGTGTGCATTCCTCTTGATTCGCATTCGTCAAGGTAAGGTAAGAGGGAATGCGGATCGAATGCTGGTCGACTAGTGGTCCACTTGCACACTTACAGCTCTTGCGTCGGGACAGGAACAGCCTCCGACTGGAAGAGCTGGATGCTATGCGACGGCATGTTTTGCGTCTGTGGATCCAGCACAGCGTTAACAAGTGGTGGTGTGCAGGCTTTGCATTTGTTTCGTGCATTGGATTCACGAAGAGGGAGTGGAGTGGGCGAAGGGTGAAAGTCGAGTGGGAAGTAATTTATACGTTGCTTGGCGAGGAAATGAGTTGTTCGTCGAAGGACTGTTATTCTGGTTGACAGCAATTCGGCGGACTTTGATTCGAGTTTCGGTCATGAGAAAAATTTTTTATTGGAGATTAATTGGCTGGAAGATGGGAAACAAGTCAGGTGTTTTGTGTCAGATGTCATGATCAATCGAATCCCACATTCAAGTTGAACTGAAGCGGCTTCGGACTCAACATTTTAGTTGAGACATACATCTACGCGACCCGGTAAAAGACCATTCACTGTCGATTGCTAAACCGGGTTGGAGAGTTGGTGAGCCCATTTGAAGTTCATCTGATGGTCCATGTGGAGACGAGGGTCATGGGATGCAAGCAAGATGCATAAAGAGCTCCTCTGCGGCAGCGCTCCCCAAATTTGGCTGCCATGTCCTGGGATACAAGCCATAGTATACGCCGCCTACAAACACCACACTCGCAAGAGCCGCGGCAGGAGGGCATAGCGTAGTCTCGGGCCCAGGCAAGTCTGGCCTCGAGACTAGGCATAGCGATGGCCTACGGTATGTTGCAGCTGTGTACTGTTTTCGAGGATTGATGTTGTTGCCGTATCGCAAAGAGCCCATACAAGGCTTGAAATGCCGTATTCTTGAACTGGAGCTTATATCTCGCTCTCATTGAATTAGACACTAACTTGCTCAAGTCATGTATCTAGGATCTATGAAATTCTTTTACCATTCACAAGGCCATGCCAGTAAATGGACTAATCCTCCGCCGGCTTCTCTTCCTTGCCGAGCCCGTGCTTCTTCAACAGCGCATCGATTTCCTCCGCACTCCATATGTTGAGATATATCTTTCCTTCTCTCTTACCAACAGTCGCAAATTCCACTACCAAAGATACCCACCCGTTAGCCGCCAAGCTATGCACGCTATATGAGATAGAAGCGAGGAAAGGCCGGATACGTACACTTCTCGCTCGAGAGCGTGGTGCTGTCCATAGTTCGGCTGAGGACCTTGACGGCTGTCTCGCAGGCTTCCTCCAGTGTGCAGTCCTCTTTGTAGTCTTGCTTCAACAGACTCTGCGCGCTGGCATTGTTGGCACCGGCGCTAGTCGCCTTCCAGCCGCCGTAGTTGCCGGAAGGATTCGACAGGTAGAGCTGGAAGTTCCGTAACGAGTCGTAACCGGCGTAGATGAACGAAACGCCAAACGGTCGCAGACCTAACAGTATTCACGCGCATAACATCGCCAAATCTTATTAGCCGATGCCTCGCATATAAACATTTGGTCGACC
The DNA here is from genome assembly GCA_020064725.1 of Drechslerella dactyloides. NCBI lineage: Eukaryota > Fungi > Ascomycota > Orbiliomycetes > Orbiliales > Orbiliaceae > Drechslerella > Drechslerella dactyloides. The sequence goes on from JAGTWJ010000017.1 coordinate 3,578,331, forward strand.
CCGCAGCATAGCAGCAGCAGCAGCAGCGTCCACGGATGTACGTATCCATCGAGAAGAAACGAACCTCCGTGCTGCGTGTATCCTTGCTTCAAGTCGCATAGTCGCTTCACTAGCTGCTCGCAAGGAATTTCCTCGTCGTATGTCCGGAGGTAGTTCTGGGCGGTCTGGCGGGCGTAGTTGATGAGGATGTTGGCATCGGCGGTCATCCCCGCTACTGCACAGATCATGTTGCTGTTCCGATAACGACCGTTGTTAGCTCTTCTGCATAGCGGCTACTCGAATGGAGATTAAGTTTTGGCAACAGCGGGCAGCGTACTCATTGAGGATATATAGCTTCTCAGCTGACGAGTCCTGCTCCAACAGCTTGCTTGTAACCTTACGTTCCGCAGCGAGGACGATGCCATCGGTGGCGAGGATGCCGATTGCGGTGCCGGCGTGCGAGATGGCTTCCAGAGCATATTCGACCTGGTATAAGCGGCCCTCCGGAGAGAAGATGGTTGTCTATCGTAGAAGGATGCCTGTTAGCTTTTGTAAGGGAGGCATGCAAGGCGGCGTGGCACGGGGCTGCAGTGGGGTCGTACTCGTGAATCGTAGCGTCTAGACATGTTGGGCTGGCCGGCGAGGAAAGAATGTCCGATGGAGCTGTGGAAAGGTGGAAACTGTCGAAAGCCAATGCCTTGAGATTGCGGGGGGTGAAGAGGGAGCTGTGGGAGCAAGATAGAAGGTGGGATACGCGTCAAGGTTGGGTTGCGAAGCTGTCAGGTGGAGTGTGGCGAGTGCGACCCACGTGGCTGGTGAACATTGGCGCGAAATGGCGCAGCAATTTTGGCAAGAGGTCGTCAAGGCGAAAAAAATGTCGCACGCGCACAGATTTAATCAATCACCACAACTACACAGCGACCATCAACGTCACAGACGCCACGATGCCATCCACGCATAACGTCGACAAGCCGTGGGATACGGACGATATTGACAAATGGAAGGTGAGCAACGAGTGCGATACAGAATCACGCCGCCGTTGCGCTTCGCTCGATCCTGTCGCTGACGAGCGCCCGCCGGGCCGAGCTTAGATCGATGAATTCAAACCCGACGATAATAAAGGCGGCCCGCTGCTGCAAGAGTCCGACTTCAAAGTCCTCTTCCCGCGATACAGAGAACAGTACCTCCGAGAAGCATGGCCGCTGATAACTCGCTCGCTCTCGAAACTCGGCATAAACGCGGTGTTGGACGTGGTGGAAGGTAGCATGACAGTCAAGACGACAAGGAAAACATACGACCCGGCAGCTATCCTAAATGCGAGGGACCTTATCAAACTGTTGGCGAGATCAGTGCCTGCGCCTCAGGTTCGAGATTGACATTCTCTCACGGCTCGATTGGCGGCACAGCGGCTAACCAGACCGCCCTTCACAGGCTATCAAAATCCTACAAGACGATGTCGCCTGCGATATAATCAAGATCGGGTCGCTAGTACGAAACAAGGAGAAGTTTGCAAAGAGGCGACAGAGGATAGTTGGGCCCAACGGCTCGACGCTCAAGGCGTTGGAGTTGCTCACTGGCTGTTTCATACTCGTCCAAGGAACAACTGTCAGCGCGATGGGGGGCTACAAAGGACTGAAAGAGCTGAGACGAGTGGTGGAAGACTGCATGAAGAACATCCACCCGATATACCATATCAAGGTTGGAACATTGCCAGCTGTCGAGACTGAGGGAACCTAGTCATGCTGACGGTGCTGCAGGAGCTCATGATCAAACGAGAGTTGGCGAAAGACCCCGCTCTGGCAAACGAGAGTTGGGATCGGTTTCTACCTCAATTTAAGAAAAAGACGCTGTCGAAGAGGCGGAAGCCGTTCAAGGTCACCGACAAATCGAAGAAAGTTTACACGGTACGTACTAAATACTTGGCGGATCGGTGGATGCTTTTGACTGACGGCGTTAAAGCCCTTCCCGCCTGCGCAAGAGAAATCCAAAGTCGACCTGCAGATCGAGTCTGGAGAATACTTCTTATCGAAGCCCCAGAAAGAGCAAGCTGCCGCGGAAAAGCGAGAGGAAGCGCAGCGAGAAAAGAAGGAAGAAAAGCGGAAGGAACGAGAAAAGGACTTTGTGCCACCCGAAGAAATCAATCGCAAAGAAAGGAAATCCAAGAAGCGGAAGGACCGCGACGAGGACGAGGACGGCAAAGCGCGAAAACCCAAAAAGGACAAGAAAAAGAAGCGCAAGGGCGAGGGAAGCGAGGGGCTGTTGGTCGGCGAGTGATGCCTCCTCCAGGAGTCGAGACGCGGCCGCGCTGCAGCTCACGGTTTGATACTGGCGTTCTAGGTCCTCCAAAACATCGTGCATCTTTGCAATTTGGTTCCTCTCTGCATTTTGATCAGCGCTTCAATTCATGTACGATATACGCTTTTCCCGCTGAATTTCCTTCGAGAATCTACGTCCATGCACATAATTCTCCTTCGCCTGAATCCCTCACTCCGGAGGGAAACGTGGACCGGATTCACCCGCGTCGGGCGCTCAGATCGTTCTCGAACGAGTGATTTTGTTGAGTGGCTGCAGGTTGCAGGACTTTTCGACGCTACTGCCTACTCCCAATCGCCACGGAGTCATTCACGGACGGAGCGAACTCTCGGTTGGCGCCCCTGGTCTGGTCGCCAACACAGGAGGGTGCTAAAACCGAGGAGACAGCTGACGACAGCTGACAGCATTTCTACGATTGTTGATTGTCGCCATCTTTCTCGGACCAAAACGCAAACCCAACAGTTCATGCCAGGTACATTGTGTCCACGTCCGAAGGAAATACGTTTCCTTTGGGAGACGGGGATGGACGACAGTCGAGGTCGCACCCTCCCTTTCTTCCTTCCGATGGATCGTGGGACCGAGAGGCTAGAGGTCGGGAGCATCCAATGATCGGTTTACACAACAATCGCAGGATGGGCCACGCTCACCTGAGATCCCGGCCCAGGGCAGTTTTTGGCGGTGGAACCGTTGGCGAATTGGACATGGAGGGGAGACGGGAGGGTCCCATGTGAAACCAGATGGTGCCGATGTGGCCAGTCGTTTGCCCGGCCAAGGCGTACCTGAACGAGGGCGAAAACGTGCTCCGCCTTGCAGCCCTGAGAGGAGAGGGAAGGCAGGCCACAGGCCACCATCCATCCCAAGACCAGCCGCGGTCTGCCGGCTCATGCAAGGTACAGGAACCCATAACGTTAGCTCGAAAAATTTGTCACAGCGAGGGATGTTCATTGGCCCGCCCAGACGAGGAGGTGCGCCAATGCGTGAGCGGTGACGCGTGGGGCCGGCTGGCTGGCTGGCCAGCTCTCACTGCTGCTGATTGCCCATGATCAAGGGGGGCCGAGTGGATGGGATGATGTTGATGGTGGGCGGACGATGCATGGTGGACGCATGGTGGACGGGATGGACGGACGTCGAGGCTGGCTGGGGGAAAAGGGGCGCCCGAAGCGGCAGCATGACAACCAGCCCGCACGCGATCTGTGCCCTTCGTCTCCTGCCTTGGGGCCCTCCTCCGCCCATCTTGCGCCGCCCTCGTAATTTAAAAGGGGAAGGCCTCCCGCCGGTATAAAGGCGCTGGCTCCGGTCGGATTTCTTCTTCCCCTCCTCCCCACGATCGATCGATCCGCTCTCTCGGTTCTGAGAAACGTCGCTCCTTTCATTGATTTGTAGTCTTGCTTCGCGCGCACGCACGCTCCTTATTCCCTTCTTCTGTTTCAGCGTCAGAGACGTCGACCCCGCGCAGACTCTTCCCGTGGCCACAGCTATCGCCAGTATCGCCCGCCTGCCGTTCTTTATCAGCGCACGACTTCTATCGCGATCGCATCGTCATTTGCATTGCATTCATCAGCTCGCATTGCATTCTCCAGAACCACCACCACCACCACTACAATCACCACAGGAATCCCAGGATATCTCGCTTGACCCGACGATCCAACCATCATGAAGGGACTACTGCAAACCTCCCTAGCCGCCGCCGCTCTGACGGTCGTGGCCGCCACCCCAATGGCGCAGCCGCTCAGGTACCGCCATCTCGACCATCACCACCTCGAAAAGAGGGCGGTCGAGATTGTCACGGTCACTCAGCAAGTCGTCGAAATTGAATACGTCTACTCAACTGTCTATGTGGATCCCGCAATGCTCCAAGACCAGCAGACTTCGAGCGCTCCTGAGGTCGTTGAGGTCGTCCGCCCTTCTACGACCCCCTCCCCGCCTGCTCCAAAGCCAACCCCTAAGACCACTACTCCAGCGGCTCTCCGAGTCGCCAGTCCATCCACCACTCGAATTCCCACCACTACACCGTCTTCGGTGTATGTCCCGCCTCCACCTTCGTCTTCTTCGTCTGTTGAAGAAGAAAGTACCACTCCATCCGCAGTCCCAACCCTTCCGACTCAGGTGATTCCTGTCTTCGTTCCTCCATCCAGCTCGTCTACCACGACTACTTCGGCCTACACCCCACCGTACACACCACCCGTTGTACACACGCCGTCCCCTTCGCCGTCCCCTTCGCCGTCCCCGACCACTACCACGACTCCCTACGTTGCTCCTCAGCTCGTAGCGTCCACATCTGCTGCTGCTCTTGCCGCCGTCTCAACTTCGCCTGCAACTGGTGGCGGAAGCAGTGGCGGCAGCGGCGGTGGCAGTGGCGGCGGTGAAATGTTCTACGGCGAGGGAACCTACTACGACTGCGGTCTCGGATCGTGCGGTAACACCAACACCAATGCCGATTACGTCGTCGCCATGAGCAAGCTGCGGATGGCTCCCTTGGATGGCGGAAACCCGAATTCCAACCCCATGTGTGGACAGAAGGTCCGCGTCTACAGCGACATGGCTCCCGATGGTGTCGTCTTCACCGTCCAAGACAAGTGCCCCGGATGTGTAAGTTTTCGCTCTCTCCCACCTATCCTACGTTTGCGATATATTCTAACATGTATTCATCTTAATAGCCCAGCAAAGACGACCTTGACATCTGCTCCGGTCCTTTCCTATCCCAATTGGGAACTGAGGCTCAGGGCCGCATCAAGATTTGGTGGCACTTCGTCTAGTGAACCAGACAATCGTCCTTTCTTGCTTGAGACAAGGTGACACTGGGAGAACTAAATGTGGCGTCCTCCAAAATTTGAGGATAGATATAGCCGCCACGTGATGATTTTGCCAATTTCCCCGCACCATGAACATCTACTTTCAGATCTCGTGTAGACAATAGCGATACCCACTTTATGAGCTCATGAAACCTTCTTTTCTTTCAATATTCACATATTTTTCCTCCTCAATGGGACGGGACCTCTTCTCCTTTCACCGCGACCGATGGACTCGGCGTTTCTGTGGCCTGACACTTTCTCTTCTGTGTGTTTTTCTTTGTGTTCTCTCTTCATCTGGTGGATATTGGACGGGGCTGTGCCCGTCGTGCCAAACTTCCCGAGGGCGGCTTTTGGACATCTATGGATTGATTCCAAAGATGTTCGAACAGTGAAAGTCCTTGCATGTACCTATTTGATATCTTCTACTAGAATATACAAAAAAAGCATATGCGCTTTTCGCGTTTCTATCTATCGACGTTGCACCTTGTCGTAAAACCGTATATCGTAAATGTCATGTCGTATAATAAGCATAAACCTTGTTGTGTAACATGATGAAAGCGTCTAGGTAGACCGTCAATGCGTTTTTTGTGTTGTGCTGCTATATTCAGCACACACCTTTAATTAATCAAGGTCCGCGTTAGGTATACCGAACACCTGAAACTCCGCCTCGCGAGTCCTGGACCAATATCAGCCGACAGTCAACGTCACCATCAATCACCAAGCCAGTTATTAGAAAACTCTTGGTTTATTATGTTTCGGAACAGACTCAACGGTTACATTAGACACACCGGCCAAGAGAACCGAAACAAGAGGGTGCTTTTCGCAGCAAAGCCTCTCGCAATTAAGTCCTATCAGAGGCTTGATCGACAATGCGTCCCCACAAGATGCGGAAGGTGCCTGGCAGGAACTTGGGTGCATATTCCGGGAAACCCTGATAGCGGTCGATCGATGAGAGTGGGATTCTGTCACCCTTAACGCCGGTATTTACATTCCCAAGATCTGTATGTAGATTCGATTCTTTCGCGGTTACCAAGCCCACAGTTTTACAGCCCGGAACGTCCATGCCCTTGCGTCGCGATAGGCAGCTGCACTGCGCATCCGGCGGATGATAGGCAAATGTTTGAACGCGGTCTCATGCATACCTCTTATCACTAAGGGACGTCGGGACGCCTTCGTTTGCTCTAGCATTTTTGATTCTTCCTACAGCCGTCGTCCAAGGGGTCTTCTGCTGGCCTCTTCTTCCGTGAGTCTTTGCTGTCGCCTCCCTGGGAAGGACTGGTATCCTGGTCACCTCCCTGGTCAGGCGGTCCGTCCGGGTTCGACCACTGGGATCTCTGGATCCCGTTCCAGACGACGGGACGCCAGCCTTCGATGCGTGGGTATGATAAACGCTTAAGTTTTTCTACTGGCGACTTTTCTCCTTGTCCCATAAACGTTGCGAGGAGTCCGGCTACGAGGGGGGCCGCTGGAATTCCGTAATGATTTAGCGCGTGTTTTCAGATATACTTCATGCGGCCGACATAATCGTCTTACCATGAGACGTCCCTCCCACGATTCTTTCGATATAACTATTGCTTGCCCTTGGAGCCGGAACACATGTTGGAAATACCGGGGCGAAGAAATCCACAAAGGGCTCCTCTGTATACAGATTTTCTCCCGTGAGGCTGTTTACACCCCCCGCGATGAGAAATCCCTTGAGATCTTCCGGTTTGTCGACATCGTATTTGAAGGCGGCAGGGTACCATCCTCTCGGAATTTTCTCCTCCTAGCCGGATGCCGTGCGACAGTCAGGTTATAACGCGGCAGGAGACTGGAGAGAATCTGCGTGATCAGGAGTATGGGGACCTAGTTACCGGCTCTCCGTTCCCCGACACTGTCACAAAGTATACCCCTAGCTTCTCGAAAAGCTTTATGACCTCTAGCTGCAGCCGTAGGACTTCTTTAGTGTATGCTTTAACCAGTCGTGCGTTCGTCGAAGTGTCACCCCATATCTCGATATCGTAATTATTTACAACCGAAGAGCTGATGACTGCCCCCTTCCACCCTCTCCCTTTATTCTTCATGTCGTTGATGATGTGGTCGTAAATTTTCAGATAAAGATCAAGACTCTCGGATAGGAGGGTACCCCGGCGCCCGTTCCTTTGCTTCACGACGACGAGGTCTGCATAGGGTGCTACACCTACGGTTTTGCCGACTACCACACCGGCTGTTTCGCTCCCGTGATTGCCTCTCGGATTTTGTTCAGTGATCCACTGGAATTCTTCGAGCGCATCACTCGTCCGGACGTCACCGTCGGTCTTCTCGTCGCCTGGGAAGGGACCCGGGTATATCCAATCTGCATTTTGGTGATCTTGGAATTCCTAAGTAATGTTGCCAATCGCATGCGTGTTCGAGTCCATCAATTGGCAGATATCAGCAAAACCATAACTGACTATATATAATGGGCCCTTGGAACAAGATCAGTCCAGCAGGGTTCGTGGGGGGTAATATCTGTTACCTGGTGGTCTAGATCGCAGCCTGAATCAATGATGTAGGCTGTGACGCCGGCTCCCGCCCTGGCGTAGCTGTGATACATAGAATTCATACCAAAGAAAGATTTCACATCTGGCGGCTTGGACACAGCTACTAGATTTTCACAGAGGACTTTTCGAGTTAATATTTCGGTATCTCGTGTCCGAATTATCTTAGGTATGGTAAAACCGTCGGCTACATTCGCTGGATATGGACGCGCTTGGTGGTCCATGGCGAGAGCCGCTTGAGCCGATGGCCTGGGTACTGTGTAGCGGCCTGTGACTGGGTCTCTTGCATTTCTAACTCCAGCTGCTGATGTCTTTCCCCATTCTGCTTTCGGTTCCAATAACCTGGCTGCAACATTTGTGCCTGTGATCTTTGGTAGTTTCTGCTCCGTTACCGGATTAAGCTCAATTAACCCATATGGATCAGAATCATAAATATCCCCAAGACCACCCCAATGCGTTATCTGCGAATTCCATCATAGATGCATTTTAGTAAGGCTGCCAAGGATCAACTGATGACAATCGCTCTATATTTACCATATCTGGATATTCATGCGCTAAATCTCCCATGTTAAAAGCCCCCCAAAATGATTCGACAACAAACATGTATGTGCCTAAATGCTCGCTCTTGAGCTCATAGACACCATGCTTTCGAGGGGGTCTTGCAAATTTCATTGCGGTTTGCCGGAATCTCTCCAGCTCCGGCCGATTCTTCCTGAAGTTCTCGTGAACAATGTAGGCCCAGCTCAAGAAATACTGCTCAGAAGTTCCCTGCCGGAAGCCCTCGTGCACGTTACCTCCCGATGAATAGTCAACCATAAGAAAAAGTAGTATATAGGTCAAGACAACCCAATTTGATAGATGAGACATATTTCATAATGCTTTAGCGTCGGTGACCAGGAGTAAGCCTAGTTGTTAGGTCCATAGATCTATTATATATGTCCGGTTCAAACGGGTACATTTTCTTACTGCTATGTCATCTACAAATATGTGGAGTTCCGAAGCTTGAGAATCGATAGGGAAGGTGATCGCGAAAATCCTTTCGAATTGACTCTGGACGAGTCGGGACTCAGCCTATATCTTATCTATAGACAGCCTTTTTACCCAAACTCGGATGGCGCTGATCCCTAGCCATATGTGAAACGCACCGTTGACGGTTATCACGATCCTGTATCCACGGGAATCTAAAACGCGTTCCTTTCAGCATGGTTAGCAAACTTCTGTATGCGGTGACCCAACAACCCGGGCGAAGAATTAGGCACAGCAACTCATAGCTGACATTAGCCCTACAAATAGGTCTGGCGAATTCAAATGTACACACTTGCACGTTGCATTTTAACCACTCCCATGGATACCCTGCCGGACTGCAATGGATCAACAGCGCCGCAACATTAACATCTACAACCTAGAGAAAATTGCAAGTTTCCCTGAGCAAGCAGATAAATTACTCAAAGTCACACTGTCAGACCGATATGATTATTTCAGCTGTACGTTGAACTTGATCATCGCTGTCCATACCGCATTCGTATGCAAATTTGTATGTCTACTAGAAGTCTTCATAAATTAAATTGGAGAAACTACTTAGTCAACGTATATGTATCGCTATAAGTTAAGACAGTCTAGCCAGATCTGTCCATAATAAGATCTATCCATGCTAAGAACCGATATTGCAGGTATCGATATCTACATGCATACCAAAGCGCAGGTGGCAGCCTTGAGATTGCGCATACACGCACATGTGATATTTTAGATATTGCGGTGTTGCGTTCCAGATTCATATGCCTGCTTGTCCAGCCACACGTTCCAGAAGCGGAAATTCGAGATATCCTGGTCTCGCGGGCCAGACACGCCGAAGAGATATCCAGAACTTCGCCCGAATTGAATAAAACTACTAGTAGCTGCTTAACCGTTTGTGCCGTTGGTCAAACGTCTGATACGTACGAGTCTACTTAGTGCCATAACTGTGCAAAAAATAATTTATATCGTATATCTTCAGGCTACACGGGATGATGCGCCGAAGCTGTACTGGCCAACTGGCACGACCGGATTCGCGGACTAGCACATTGCATAGATCGCGATATATCAATATCGATGTTTTATGACGGAGACGCTGCGAAACTAGATGGAGACAAATATGTTGTAATAGTAGTTCAAAGTGATATGACGAATTAATGATGAAGTTCTATCAGAAGCTTTTGGTGGAGATACATGCTCGGTGAAAACTCATTTATAATTGCTGATATGTATACAATTAAATTACATATTTGATGCATCTGGCACCGAGAATACCACCGAATGCAAACGTTGGATGACTAACGGCTAGCATTGTGCGATGACGGCGTCATATTCAAGCCATGCTGCAATCGTCAATTCCAGCGGGCACACGCTCATATGGACATCTCGCTCTCTCACGTCTCATTCTCCCACTCAAGCAGCGTCCGCCATATCATGGTTTATGCTGGGGATTTATACTGCTTGTTAATTATGCGGCATCCTCACGCTCGTCGTCTTTCTGGGATGGTGAGGTTTCTTTTGAACTCGCCCCCCCTATAGTTGCGCCTTTTACGATTTCATGGCTTCTCCGTTACCTTTGTCACCGTCTTTATTTTTGTAGGATCCGATGAGATAGGGTGTCCGCCGTCCTTTGGATCCTCCATCTCTACATCGCTATCTATGGTGGCGCGTCCGTCATACTAATATCTGGATCTGGCCACTGCACCCGCCGAATTCCGTTCCAGACGGCGGGTATATGCCTCCTAGTGCCTGGTCGCTTGTACGCCAATACTTGCAGTCTATCCAGCGGATCATCGAAGTCTTGGCTTATTAACATGGCGAGCAATCCAGAAACAAGGGGTGTGGCTACAAAGTTGTCAAAGTTTTCATGTAAGCATAATTGGCCCAATAGCTGGCTGACAATCGACGCTACCTGTAAGAATGGCAGAGAACAAGGTCTTCACGTACCCACTGACGTTCCCGCCCCATCGAAGTATATCTCGCTTTTACTTTTGGCCGGTTTTGGTATGCACACTCCAATGGCTGGAGCTAAAAGCTTCACGAAATCGGCCTTCGAGTAGACATTTTCCCCAGTACGCATATCCAGCCCACCAACAACAACGAAACGTTTGAGGTCGTCGGGTTTCCTCTTCTCGTATTTCAAAGCCTGTGGAAAATCAGTAGATGGTATCACCTCACCCTGTGTTATTCGACGCCTGTTAGTTTTATATTGTAATAGATAGACTTCCAGGAATAATCTTCGTGCATATCTCGGAGTCAGTAGATTTTGCAGATCAGATCAATTTGTATGCTACCAGACGTAGTCCTACTTACTCTGGAGTTTCCTGCTGTCGTCAAAAAATACGCTCCTTGATTGCTTAGAGCTGCAATGGCTTGGCGTTCGAGCTGCATAAACCTTCGGATAAAAACCGCTTGGGGCCCATGAATCAGGTGAGCATGGACGTGCGTTATAGAAAAATTGATTACTGATCCTTTAAAGTTGTCATCTTCCGCAGCTTTGTCTAAGATATGATCGTAAATTTTCAAAAGACAATCCAACAAGGTGCCCATGTGCTGGTGTCCACGACCCGACTCATACATCACCAACACCAGCTCTGCGTCCGGTGCTATACCAGTCCGCACGCCAACGGCTTTCGCAGCAACCTGGGTCCCGTGATACCCATCTTGATTTATATCCACTGATTGGCCCTGAAGGTGCTCCGGAATCTCCTTTGCCGGTGGGTCGTAGTCTCGTTTCTCATCATGGGAAAAGGGGCCGGCATATATCCAATTCGCCGCTTGTTGATATTCAAATTCCTTGAATGCAGACTTCCTTAGCAGAAAGGCACCATGGTAAATGTCTTGGGAGTTTCCGATTACAGGTCAAGCATTGCGCCCATGTCTGAGGAATCACGTTCTGCTACTTTCAGTACACTCACCTGATGGGTGAGATCACATCCAGAGTCTATAATATACATCGAAACACCAGCTCCTGACCTGTTGTAACGGGAGTATTTCCCGTCCATTTCTTTGATGGAACGCACGCCCGGTGGCTGAGAGATGTACATCAGATCCTTACACGCAGTATCTCTGAGAATAACTTCGTTCTGGTGTTTGCTTATTGGGGCCCGCGCAGTTATATTGTGTGGCTTCGTATCATCGCTGAGATAAGAGTTCAAGTGTGTTTCAGTCGAACGATCAAAAGACCCAGGTGCCAGAAGACGACTTGCTACGGAAAGACCCATGCCTCGCCTTCTAGGTGTCCTCAACGTTTTTGTGGAGCCCCCAGTGGCTGGGAAATGGTCTACCGAGACATCGCGCCGGGTTGGTCCCCTTTGAGTTGGGAAGTCTTTTTCAGTTTCGAAATAATACCTGTCGAAGAGAAAGTGAAAGTCGGATATCTGAGTAAAGATAGACAGTCAACTTGGGATATTGCTTTTGTATCGTTAAGTCAGACGCTCTATTGAATGTTCTGATACCTACGAGGTCTGTGAATTCCTCAGCAAGTCTTGCCATTGTTGGCGCTTCTTGCACAGATTCCACTACAAAGGCCCACGTTCCCAAAAATCTGCTTCGTATCGGATACACGCTATGTTTTCGCGGGATGGTTCCATACTCTGAAGCCCTGGCAATGAATTTATCTAGTTCTTTCTTGTCCTTTCGTTTAATTTTCGTAACTATATATCCCCAGCTCCATACCTGTTGTTCCAACGTCCCAGTTTTGAATTGGACTGCATTCGCGTTAGTTGCCAAGGGCAAATGAGGATCTCCGACGGTAAAACTTAATAGGAAAGAAACTATAGAGCAGAAACAGTAGAGTATGCTGGTTAAAGGTCGCATGGTTTTATAGTCAGTCCGTACACCTTCTCTGCTTGAACCGGTCGTATAAGAGGGATAGATCTTGAGATTATAACACCGTGTGACAGCTGCATACTGTCATTTTATGAGACGTTGCATGACTATTTTAAGAATTTCTTTTGCGATGTTTTTTAAATGCCCTCGCCTTATATTCAATAGTTGGAAGCCACATTCTCACCAACAAACGATGCTGCCCGAAAATTTCTGACGCCATCGAAGGGTGGCAATGCGTTCAAACTAATCAATAGTGTGGTTACATCTGCAAATCCGCAGCCGAAGGGTTGGCGTAGTTTTCTAAAGCTCAACTCCGACGTTGGGTAAGTACATATGTCTATTGGCACAGGATTTCTATATATAGGTAGTTATACGAATGGCTACTCTACACAACCAACCGTAATTTCAGATACCAGACTCTCAACTCACAAAAAAAAAAAAACTTCGCGAGTAATATAATGAGGAATCCGGCTGGCGAGAGGGTTGTATGTAACTGCAAATAGTTCGTTGAATCATACACGTCGGCTTCGGGCGTTAGCTTCTCGACAACGGCAGGTCTAACGTCGCGTTACTCTAATTACAAGCCTTATAATAAAGGTACTACCCGTAAGCTCTTAAGGGATTTAAGGACTGGACAAGCACGCGAGAGAATATTTGATTCGGCTTCCAGTCTTTCATAGGCATTATCTGAGACTCCGCGAATTTGCAAACCTGGTTTCTGCTTTAATTTTTATATTATCTGGAAGAGTTCTCGCATAGACATTCATTACCCGCTGGCCCCTTGTGTTTTCGAGAATTCAAGTAGCATATATAATTTATCAATCTCAATGGGCCTTTGCCCTTGTCGTTTCGAAAAATTCGTTCCGATGCAAGTTTCATGTGGACGCTGTTGAGTACTTACCGGAAACCATTCTCCTGCGTGGCAGAGTAGAACCTCCAACTTATCACTGCTGCGTCCGACCTGCGCAGCTCTAGCAAAGTAGACTGACACGTCAAGCTATCCAGACATCGCCAGACAGACTGTGATGGTTTTTGTCAGACAATAATGAATCAGCTGTGGTAATTTTCGCGTTGGCACAGCTGAAATCAATACATATGCTAGATCGACGGCCTTCCTCCAAGCTCACCGGCCAAGAACCACCCGGTCTGTCGATGAGGCTCCGAGTACCAGAAACTCTCCCCAAGGTCACCTGCCTTGACTAGAACAACCAGAAACCTTTCGAACGGATATTATTTATAACTTAAGGCGTAACAAGCCGATGTCAGAATACCCGTAGATGGACATATACCGCTTCGATAGATACTATCTACGGTGTAAAATTCGAGCTCGTGGTGTAATTGGTAACACACGGCTTCACAAATGAAGAAGTGGCAACACGTCCTTCATAGTTGGAAGGAGTTCTTGGTTCGAATCCAAGCTTGCTCAGCTACATCATTCGGCGTGTCAATAGTTTTTTTGCTCCGATTATTTTGTTGCATTTTTGGCAAGTTGGCGGATCTATATTGGAACTACCCAGGTATTTGCGGGGTTGAACTCAGCCGCAATTATATATGTCGGTTGGCTGGGGGCTCATTTGAGCAAGGGCAGCGAAGGAGCTTGGCAAAATTGGTACTCCTGCTGCTCTCTGTTAGAGCACACAAGAAAAGTATAATATCTTGAAGAGAATACTTATTTGGTGGAGCCTTTGCTCTTTTTGGTCAAAAGCACGGTTCCAAACTCCAAGAGCCTTCGTTTCAGCAATTGAGTGGTAATTCATCCTGACCTTTGCATTATATTTGTTCGAAGTTTTACTTGATCACCAGTTTGCATCATACCCTAGATCCCAAATGCATCAATCTACGTACTGGTATCAACATAAATTTTGGGCAGGCAATTGCAACCCGGCACTAATTCGTGCGAGAGAGACGACATGTTAATCGTTCGAACGAATTGAAATTACAAGCATACAATCGCGCCGGCCCAAGAAGCCAGGTCCACGTGGCGAGATCGAGCGAAAATGCGCAATCAAAATTTTCAAGCGATCGTTGCGACATTTCAAAAATTGCGTGTAAACCTAGCTATTATTAGTATTTATAATACGCATTGGTATCGGCATTTGTATTTATCTCGCAAAATCAGCCCGCTTCCATCTATGGTTTTAGTGCTATCCGAGACGGTACGGATTGAGAGTTGATTTGATAGAGAGGTTTGCTGAAATACGGTATGCCCGTTGATATATAAGGACTTGGCACTGATATTTCAGGATCTCACAATTTCTAGTACTAAGGATAATGAATGCACAGTATTTCGTTAAGCTTTGAGGAATTGTTATCCAGAATTATAAGAAGAAGGTCGAAACTACCGTCCCGATATAGGGAGTCAGACCTACGTAGTCTGTGAATACAGAAACGATAGTCATCATCAAGTACCCTCTTTGGTCACGAGACCAGGGGCTTGTAGCTTTGGTAATTCAGGCCCAAATTGACTTCGCCGTTATCGACAAAGAGGTTTATTTTATGGTGATATTATTCATATATGTTATATCCGAAAGTTCCAATGAAGATGCAAAGGTGAACCCCCGATAAAGCCACCTAAAATCCGCACGTGCCTAGATTTGCAACAAGTACTGTGCACTCAATAGCATGGAACCAGTAATGCAGGTATGGAGCGGTAGCCAAGGAGACCAATCCCTGATAATTAGTAGATAGGATCCTACTATACAATATGCCAATCCTGAGAGTAGCTAGAAAATACCATGGTACATGCATACATGCTTCGGGGCCAACCGCTATTGAAGGTATTATCTGGCCTCCGTGCAAAAGTTTCATGTAGTCATTTCATGGGCTACTTATTTTTCAACTTCTGCCCATGAGCACGTATAAGTTGTCGGTCAAAAATAACAACGATTTGGCTATCTATCCTACAATCAACTCAAACATCAATGGCTACTACTGTTTCAGTCGCTGCCACATGTGCGCGGCGCATCCGCTTTGGGGTGATACGCCACAACTCATGCTATACCGACGCCGGGGTGCGTCCGTCCGTGTTAAGGCATAACTGTCATTCTTATCAGAGTTCCCGCAACGGCCTAGAGTGGCACAGAAATGCAAATCCCTCGAGCCCTTACAAGCAGCACCCTCTTCTCCAACCTACCGCTACCTGCGACTCAGGTATGAATTTCGGGATGTCGATATAGACTTGCATTTCCTTAGAAAGTCAAGTTGTGGTCTGGAGGACTGGCCCTTGGTATAACCACGAAGGCTGCTCTCAAGAGCGAATGATCATTGCTAGTTATTTTGACGATGGATTACTTAGCACTGATAATCGCCATCTGGATGATTGTATGAAGCTATGCCAATTTCAAGTGCTATCGTCGGATTGCAGATCGATTCTCACGTGGCGAGAGGTTCTATGATTTTATATAATCATTTGAGTGTAGCACCAGTCGGCCTCGGCTTTCATTTTTCGGACATCTTCAATCCAATATGATTATAGATGCGAGACTCAAAAATCATTCCCTTTGATACATGGATACAACTCACGTGCATGGACGTTTACTGTCCCCGTTGGATTGTGCCAGCAAGCTAAGTTGACTACGCACGCCGCAACCTAACTCACGGCGCTGCACGGAAGGTCTCGAAGGGCTTCAGCCCCTGCTTACAGGAAATCTCTATTCAAAGCATATTCTATCTCTTAAGACTCATCCCATCTCGACATTCGTTATGACTGATCGAGCTCGAGCTGACAAGATGTAGCCACGCCGTGCATTGCTGTGTAAACAAGATTTGTAGCTTCAATCGGGTTTGGATCCAACACTAAAGCTCCAACGTGTAGCACGGCTGCAATACAATGTTATCCATAGTTCTGTAGAACTCGAAACACCAGTCTGGCTTTTAAATGTTCAACCAACATTACAGACTTTTTGTTCAACAGAAATTTATAGAATGCTATTACTACTACTGCCGAGATTTGAGACCCGCACTTCGACGCATATCGCCTTTATCTTAATGGTAGCACAAATCAATAGTGGTCGGTCCCAAGGCGGAGACAGGTAACCTGTAGGTACTAAGCAAGCGCAAGCGCCCTTGACGCTAGACGAGATGCGACCAGATTCAAATATTCGTATACCGGCCGTACCGCGGTACCGATTGTTTACGGGCGCAGAAGGCTCTCTGGATACTTAGGTAGATAACGTTGTGACATTGATAATGGTAGGCATAAACGTTTAAACAGCTACCTAGGTCGGAATCCGCAGGTCTGTTATAGGCCTTTATGCTTCCATGGAGGCACGCCGATATCTAAGCCCCAAACACTCGGCCCATCAACCACATATATATACCTTCAAAAGATCTAAGAGTTGTCGTTTATAAAGCATGAATCAGTTCTAGCACTCTATGAGCATCTGAAACTACACCCTGCGATAATTCACCCGCTGTTGGCGTTGCAATTGAGCCAGGGTGAATATTCAGCCAAGCTCGTGGCCGGTGCGAGATCGTCAACTGTATATATAAACCTAAATACTCGTAGAATTCTGTTATCCTTGATTTTTGCAATATTCGGCGTGACTTTCAACTGCTTACGCTATTCTCTGTTTACACCCTGCGCGAACGTTTCGAACTTTTCAGAAGTGCGCTCTATATTGGTACCCATGGGTCTCCCATTCATAGCATATATTTAGCCAGGATGGTCAGAGCCGCTTCTGTGGCCATCTTAATGGCTGTACCAATTGCGCTATGCAACCCGATACAGCCTATCTCTAGTCATTTAGACGGAGAGTCAGCTTCATCACAGGCGTCTCCAACTTCCTCGTTCATAATAAGCACGAGTCCAACCAAGCGAACACATGTGGATCACACTTCTATCTCTACTCTTCCCACTTCTCCCACAGCACCAGCGGTTTATCCCGCGCAACAAACTCTGAGCGTGCAGATAGAGGAACCGACCAGCAGCAAGCTGGAAAAGGACTCGAGTTACCGCCAAGGGGCTGTTGATCCCGTCATCTCCGTGGCAGTTCAAGAGCCCACAAGCAAAAATCAACAAACGGGGAGTGGCAACGACGTCGACGCAGAGCAACCTGGTTTCTCTGCTAAGATAGAGAGAGCCAGCCCTAAGCCTGAGAAGTGGACGCACATTGAACGGGCGACAGATAGTCGCCAATGGGGTGATGGGAACGCAGACAGCCAGAACGACTTCTCTCCCGCCGACGCTGAACTGTTCCCTAAGAGAGACCAAGTGGCCCACGAACTGTCAGATGCAGGTTTTGTCGCAGCTGAAGAGCAGGCGCGCTCAAAATATTCAAGACACAATAGAATAGTAAAACCACGAAACAAGAAGTTACAGAGAAGCTTAGAAGTTAGAAGCAGCAACTTGATCACTAGAGCCCTACCAAAGCTCCCAATTTCAATCTGGACAGCGCTCTACAAAGGATATCACGTGGAGATGGTATGCTGGCAAACTGAGACTCTCCTGCAAGAGTTGAAATTACATTATCACCGCTTCGGGCGCACGCCTATAGCTAAAATCAGGCCGGTGAGGCCATACAATTCGTTGTGGCACTCCGCACCTGATCCGGAGCACGTTGTATATGCGCGTGCGGAGCAATACTACAGCAACCTCAGGCTGAAGTGCGAACAGTGCCAATGTCTCGAGGATGCTGTAACCGGATTAGCGACACACATTGGCGTTAACCCCCGTGCAGGTAGTCAGTGCGACGATGCAGACATAGTGCACATGTGCAAAAACTGGTTTCACTGCTGGTGCAGAGTCCAACAACAGTATGAAGCGGAATTCGAAAAGGAGATCAGCTCCAACGACCCCAAGGGCGGCAACGGCAATGACAAGAGCGAGGGCCCAGGAAATAGCGGACCGAGTGAACCTAAGTACGGAGGAGGAAGCAATAACCCTTGGCGAATGTTCATGACAGGCACCGGCAAAGGCGGGTATGAGTCCACCGATACTCCGAACGGTAGATCCCGGGTTGCCGGAGTAAAGGAACCCTACTATCTCGAGGGCCCCGATAAGCTCTCGGGGAACTGGCTAGCCAGAAGTGCTTTTAGCATAGCCCCTTTGCTCATCTGGGAGGCATCCAAAGGCGCATTGTCAAAGCGGTCGACACAGACAGGAGAAGTATCCAAACGAGAAGAGAATATTTGGCATCCTCAATCGAAAATTAAGTCAGGCGACACTATCGACCAAAGGCCTACCTCTCCAGATGACGTCCGTGCCGCAAATGATGAACCGCCCACTTGTGCGAAATGCAACGAAGAAAACGATGCTGTAACGGCAAATGCGTAGGCCTACGGCCTAGACTTGACCTCATATTTAGCTCAACAAGGCGAGAGTTGCCAATATTCTACTGGTATTCTCATAGGATAACGGTGACCACCCCAGCCAAACATGTCGAAAGTGACCACTTTTAATGGTGCGGGCGTCGCTCTAATTTTGTAGAACGGTATACACTGCACTCACGCACCTGTTATATAAACTGTTGGATCAGAGTTGGAGTAGACTTATCGTAGATGGACAAGAAGGAGATCAATATATCGTCAGTTTAATATAAGAAATCGAGCGCGGGTCTAATAATATCCACGCAGGTCAACGATTATAAACGCCTCTCGAAATTACAACACAGCCCTGTGTTGTCAGCCCTTCCCCGCGAATTGAAGCAAATGACTTAAGATACCTCGACTGGTGCCATCGTCACTCCAGATAATACACTACAGTCTCTAGTCTCCGTACCATACCGATCATGACCTCCAAAGTTTCAAGCGCCTGGTTAGCAAGACACGGACGTGTGCGTTACGTACACACTAGCGTCTACGTATAAATACCGCCTCACGACATCGTTCTGTAGAATGGACAAAAAGGTCTTGCGGTGCAGGCGGTGCACGCCCTTATGTAAACGGGGAGGACGGTTCGACCCCGTACGTGACCATTCTTACGCATATTCCCAGCTCAGTCTTCAGGTAGGCTAGATGGCCTCGTGGGCGCATTAGCGTCAAGTGGCGGTTCATAAGCCTGTTTTCTGGACTGAAGATTGTTTGACTTTTTGCATACCAACGCACCGTATGTGTCTTTGCTGTATCGTGCCACCTTGTCTACCTAACGTGACGACGAGGCTCGAGACGTCGACGATATAAACTATCAAAATTCTGGAGTGCGAAAGAACTATATTGGCAGTGTTTTCGACATTATTGTCAAATGCAATAGTCTCGCCTACGGACCAAATATGAATTAACGACAGCGAATCCGGGCCGACGACCAACATCAAAGTTTATCAACCAATGCATTCGTCCTGATAAGTTTGCTATATCGAAACAATTGTCTAATAAGCCAATATTATACTCTCTATTACCCAACGATCTATACTATTTACCAAGCATGGGTGTTACGTAGCGCATGATCCCTCAAGGATAAAAAGCAGTTATGCCAACCGTACGTCTTCGCGACGTGTCACTATACACTAGAACTAGGCCCGATATGAACAAATGAAACCCGCCAGCCTAATGATACAGATTTCTACACAGGAGGCACATATACAAGCGGTCGATCGATCAATCAATCATACAGGAAAAGGCGCCACCCACCCACACACTCACCTCTTACTCACCACCCCGTCTTCGCCGCCATCGTACTGCGCAACGTCGTACTCCTGCGGATACCGGTGCAGCACATCCCGCAACTCCTCCATCTGGCGCCGCTGGTCGTTCGTCGGCACGTCGTAGATGTCTTCCCACAGACTGCTGATTGGTGGCTTCTTCTCCCGCTCGGCGACGTTGATGGTCTTGAGGATCTCGCTCTTAGTCTGGCTCCTCAGCTGCGAGTCGCGGTCCTGGTCCCACCAGCTGCGCAGCTCCATGAACTTGCGCAGCCGCGTGATCGGGTTATCTCGGCGCTTCCAGTCTTCGACTTCGACGCGGGCGCGGTAGGCGAAGGAGTCGTCGGAGGTGGAGTGGTGGGAGACGCGGTAGGACATGGCTTCGATTAGGACGGGCTTTTGCTGCGCGATAGCGATCTCGCGGGCTTCCTTGGTGACTTTGTACACTGCCCAGGTCTGTGGATGGAGAGATGTTAGGATTCATTGTGTCACATGGTGTATGTATAGGGTAGGGTAGCATGGCGGGAGTGGAGGCTTACGTCGTTGCCGTCGACTCGGATTGTATCGATACCGTAGCCGAGCCCTCGACTGGCGATGCCGTCACCCTTGTATTGGTCTAGGGTTGGAGTGCTGATGGCGTAGCCGTTGTTCCGGCAGATGAAGATAGTGGGGCAGCCTCTGGTAGCTGCAATGTTCAAAGCAGCGTGGAAGTCTCCTTCTGAGGCTGCACCTTCACCAAAGTACGTGACAGCGCAAGCTTGTTTACCTTCCATCTTGAGGGCGTCTGGAATCGAAGAAGCGTAGATTAGCAACAAGGCTGTCTAACCGGCTTAAGGCACGCTGAGACTTACATCCAGCTCCAGAGGCGTGAGGCAGCTGCGTGCACAATGTCGAGCTGATAGGATGCTACATCCGTTGCCGTCGTCAGCATACTCTTCAGATACCACATGTTTTTGTGAGCAGTCAAGGACTTACGAAATTCAAGCTCTTCGAGGTATAGTGAATCGGCATGTTCCTCCCCTTTCCATGGTCCTTCTTATTCGCAAAGCACTGGTTGATAAATTCGTCCATCTTATAGCCACGGTACATCAGCACTCCGGCCTCGCGGTACTGGGCGTATATCGCGTCCTCCTCTGTGAGGGCCGCGGCACTGCCGACTGCGATTCCTTCTTCGCCTGCATTGACGATGTAGAAGCTGATCCGGCCTTGCCGCTGCGAATCATACATGATCTGATCCATGATGCTGACTGTAGGCATCCACGAGAGTTTAGCAGACCATTGACGCAACTAGCGCAGCGGGTACACAAGAGAGGGGAGAGGGCACCAACCGGAGACCATGCTGCGGTACATCTTGAGACATTGGTCCTTCAGCTTGTCAAAGTCTAGGCCGTGAGATTCGTCGAAAATCTTGCCCTCCGTATCCATCACTCGGTACGTGTCAATGGCCCTTTCCGGATCGTACTTGCGGAACTGGAGACGGTTCGTGAACTTGCTGTTCACAGCGCCAGGGAAGACGAGCCTGCATCAATCACCAATGATATATATCAGCTCTACATCTCACGAGAAACTCGAAATCCAATGAGCATCTGTGCGAGATGGACGCCGGCGACCATACCTATCGCTTCCGGGCCGCTGCTTAACAGGCCGCGAGGTGCCAGGTCCGCCATCCCCGACGGTCATCGGGACCTCCTTCGTCCCCTCCGGCTCTCTGGGGGCTTCCGCCGCCGCAGCAGCCGACGAGGACAGACATCGGCGCGTCAAACAAGGGTACCGCGGGACAATCGAGCGATACGACCGGGGTAGCAGCGAGCGTCGAAGAGGCGCCGATAACGACATCGCGGCGGGTCCCATTGGGTACAAGATTCCGCAATGTGAAGATCTCCGAATCTGACGATAGGTGTGGATGGATGGATGGAGGAAGGAAGGGAGCAGACCGAGCAGAACTCGAACGGTAAGCTGTTCCGCGCCGTCGGCTGCTCTGCTGCTAAGCTTTGGGGAATCCGGGGTACTTTCGTGCGTCCGGGCGTGCCAAGGCCGACGCATGCCGACACGGCTCCGTGGGAAGCAGGAATCGTGCCTTGCGTCGGCCCTGCAGACAGGCCCACGATAATGCTACGGAAAGGAACCATCGCGTCGAACGAAAGGATATTATCATGCGTCTCATGACTACTATACATTATTGTGACGTGAATAGCCGGGATGAACGAGGGTATATCCGCCACCGGAACTCCAGCGAGCAACAGCACAGAATTTACAATGACAGCCAAAAGGAAAAGACAAGACAAGCCAACGAACCACGAATGAATACGTGCTCTACAGAAAAAAATGCGCGGGGCAAGATCGCGCGTTCGCCTGCCTACCCGCTCATCACGACGCCACGGCTCCCTTCGCGGGGCTGGCGCTGGGGCTGGGCGTACCGCCCGCGGGCTTCTCACCCTTCTTGCCGCCGAGAATGGACATTGCGAACGACGATCCGTAGGATTTCCTCAGACTCTTAAGTCGCTTCCACCGGTTCTCGTCATCCTTTCGGTGCTCCTCCTCCGTTTTGTGAGGAATCACGTTCGCCGTCTTCGGGCGGGCAGGTGACGGCGCCGCCACTAGATTTCCGGGGATGCTGCTCTTCAGTATCCGCAACAGAATCTCCCAGCCGGCGTGCTCGCCTGTCTGCGAGGCCGCATTGACCCATGGGCAGTACTATAAAATCCAAAGTCAGCGCGTATTCTCGAGTGTATAGTTGGGAGGGAGGCTGGAACGTACGTCGCGATGTTCATCCACCACATTAAGGCGGTACATGCTGCTGAATTCATCGCCCTCCTCCTCGGCGGACCCCGGCCGTTTGACGAACAGCCACAGTCCGAGCCGGCGGAAACACGCGTCGCATTTCACCATCTCGACCGAGGACTCGTTGTCGTCCTTGGCCCAGCCGAATAGCGCCATGATCATAGCATTCTTCTTCGGCTGGTCTTCGATGATGTCATGGGGGAGGTTCAGGGCGGATATATCGACTTCGTCCGGCTTTGTGAGGTTGATGACGTTCTGGTCGTCGGAGAGATTGTGTAGGGATCTGTACCGCGCGTAGAAACCTGCTCGTGCTTCAGTAGCAGGCTGTAGCGGAAGACGATATATCGCTTCTACGGACACGTTAGTGACGGTTTTGTCGGGATACTCGGGTGATAGTAAAACTCACTATCGCAGCCACGTTTCCTCCATAGACAGCCTTCCTCATGGCCGGTGACGATGAGCTCCTCGTACTTGGAAACTAGCGCCTCCAGCTTGTCTTCCTCGCCCTGGGTCGCCTCGGCATCGATGTCCTCATCCTCCTCATCCTCATCGACTCCAACGACCTCAAAGCCGTCAAAGTCAACCTTCACGACAAGCTCACCGCCACAATGGCTCGCACAGCGGACTCTATTCTTCCCGTTCTGCATGCATACCCACCCCCTCTTCGCCCATGCCACCTCGTTTATCCGCTCGGGCTTTGTGCTCCAGCTCGACACCGACCTGAACGTCTCGAGTCGCTGGAGAAAGTCGTTCCGGTCCCAGGGCGCGTACTTTGCGGCTGCGACCTTGATCGGCTTTGGCGATGTGCCGGTGCCTGGAGCGACGGAGCTGGCGCGGGAGTCGGCCGTCGGGGTCTGTGGGCGGGGAGAGTTTTGGGTCATGGTGGTTGCAGCAGCCTTGTTCCTCGCGAGCTCCCTCTCGATCCTCCGCCGCTTGCGTATAGATTCGTCTATCAGTGATGATAGACTGCTGTTGTTCTTTGGCTGCTCGTACAGCAACTTTGGGGCTGTACTGGGAATGGTGCTAGTTGAGGTGTGCTGCTTGGATGGACTCGACGAGGTGGCCGCCGGTGACGGAGGGGCAGCCGGGCCCGTACTAGTAGTAGTAGCGGCCGTGCTGCTGCTGGTGGAAAGGGATGACGAGCCCCGGCTGGTGGCATGGTGGAGGAGGTTGTGGATCTTTCGCTTGGCGGTGAACATTATTGCGGCGGCAGCGTGTAACGTGCTGGCCAACTAACTATAATACGGGTGTTATTGGCGTCTGCTGTTTATTTGCTGCGAAATTATAAAAACGGAGACGGCGGTCTGCTTCGAAAATGGCGATGGCGGGACAGCGTCAGCTGGGATGATGATTGAAGGCTGGGCCACACGCGTGGGCAGCTGGATCCAGGGAACAGTCAATGTGAGGCGGCCGGGGGATGCAGTGGCGGGACGGAAGGGTTTCACCTTCCAACCTACGACAGAGCACGGTGCAGGACACGGACGTGTCGTGAAAGCGGAATCGCAAGCCGAGATTGAGGCCGCAGGAAATGACCAACAGGACGGGGATGGATGGCGAGTTCCAGACCGCGAGGGCGAGAGGGCACGACGCGATCGATAATGGCGATGGTGGTGGTGATGGGAGAACGTGGAAGGGGAGCGGTGGTGTCGGGCTGCAATCAACGTGGACGCCCGGCCGGTTGTTTGGCGCCTGCTCAAATTGCGGCACGGCAACCGCAGTCGAAAGTTGCCCGATCCAGCGCTATCGCCAATTTATCAAATTCGCTGTCGCCGACGACGCCTTCCCGGAACCATCCTAACCCCCTCTCGCCATCCGCATCCGCCCATCGCCGCCATGATACCTCGGAGAGCTGCTGCTGCCCTAGCCCAAGCCACAAGGCCGGCGTCCGTCTGCTGGCGGTGCAGGACCCTCTCCACCCTCCGCCCTCTGGCTATCGATATCGCCACCCCTCGAGCGAGCTCCAGACGGCTGCTCCACGCCTCGCCCGCGTACTCTGCGACCCCGCTACCCCTAGGCGGCACCGCTGCTGGCCCGCCGCCGGACCCCCCGCAGCCGCAAACGGACTCCATATCGCGCCAGCGCCTTCGCCAGGCTGCCTTTCCCAAATCTCGGACGGAGCGGTTCTGGCAGGACGTGCACCTCAAGCTGGTGGACGACCGGTACCAGATCCTGCTGGACACGCGGCCTCTCAAGACGCCGGCAAAACACACCCTCTCGGTACCGACCAGCAAGCCGCTGCTGGCCTACGCATTGCAGTTGGAATGGGTGCTCATGCGGACGTCGAAAGAGGCTCTCAAGCCCCACTTTATACCGCTGACATCGCTCACGTCCCGCGCCATCGACCTGGAGGAGGCTGAGAAGAGCGGCGAGGTCGAGGTGGAAGTGGAAGAAGCTACGGAAGCCACGGAAGGCGAAGAGAAGCAAAAGGGGACGCGGGAGCAGATTGTGGATTTCGTCATGGGGTATCTGGACACGGACACGGTGCTCATGATAAGTCCGACGCGGGGTGGCCATCTAGCCGCACCGGGAGAGAAGCAACTACGGGACCTGCAGCTGGAAGCAGCGAACGACATGATCGACTGGGCGAAGGTCAACATTCCCGTGCCCAACGGCGAACAAGGTCTCGAGTTTCTCCTGTCGGACGGCGACCACGGCCTGCTACCCAACAGCCAGGCCGACCGGACGAAAGACGTCCTGAGAAAGTTGGTATCCGAATTCACAGCCTGGGAGCTCGTCGGGTTGGAGCGCGCCGTCATCCTCAGCAAGAGTCTACTGGTCGGTCTACGGCTGGTCCTGGAGAATAAGAGGTACGATTCGATACGGTGGGATGTGGAGGAAGCAGCGAAAGCGTGTAACTTGGAGACCGACTTTCAAGTCGAGCAGTGGGGTCTCGTGGAGGACACCCACGACGTCAACCACGTCGACCTGCGAAGGGGTCTCGGCAGCGTCGTGCTGCTCGTTTCCGAAGTCGAAATTCTCAAACCATCGCCACAGTAGCGTCTATCTATTCGTCCACCATCTATCCAGCTATTCCTCCTTCTCTATTTCTGCTGCCAGCATCTTCGCCTCAGACTCCATTTCCGCCATTGACCGCGGGTCTCTCATCAAACTCTCGACGATCAGTTCTTTCTTCTGCCCCTCTACGATCTTCCGCTGCCGCTGGATCTCCAGGAACTGGCCGACGTTGCCTTCGTCGCTTTCGAGCTTCGTGTAGACGTCATCGATCGATTCAAAGTCGTTGATCTTTCGCGGGATGATGTGCGTGTGGACGTGCGGGACACTAGTTCAATCGCGTGAGCATGCAGCCGCGTTCATGTATAACAGACGATCCCCAATATGGATGGGTGGCGGGCGCCGATTTCAGTAGTCTCGGGCGATTTCAGGTACCAAAAACTGTAAGATAGCAACTAGATGAAATAGAGTATGGCGGTACATGCACGAATACGCACGTACCTTTGCCCGGCCGAGCCGCCGTCCTGGATTGCGATTGTGGCGCCGGTGGTGCCATAGACACGCTCGATCACTGGGATTCCACGCCGACGCAAGTGTTAATTTTGGATACAAGAGTATCAGGCCATCCTCAGTCGTCAACGGCGCAGGGAAGGCCGGACGGGATCTCGGACTGGCACCTACCCTTTGAGACCTTCTGGACCGCCAAGGCGTGGTCGACGATCTATCCGTGTTGCCACATCAAGAATTAACTGACTCGCTCTTTCAACTTCACGACTTGTATAAATTCTCGCAGCGTAAAAAAAAAACTTTGCGGTCGTTTTATTCGATCATTGCGGGAGACGGAAGGAAGGGAGGGAAGAGAAGAGGCGATACGTGCCTCCTCGCTCGTCATGTCCCGGTATCGTGCGACGACCCGCTGTGGGCAGACGAGGACGTGACCCGGCAAGATGGGCTTGATGTTGACCACGGCCACTAACGTAACGTTAACATATCTCGCAGCAGTTTCGCGGAATCCTACCCAGCTCCGAGATTGAACAAGGTATTATCTACGTACTGGACAGCCGTGTCTTGTAGAAGACCTGCGTGCGTGGGGTCGTGTCAGTTTCATGATGCTTGTATAATGATCACGGTGGCAGCGTCATGGATCTAGAACATACCTGTGTGGAGACCTTGAACGGGCCGAAGAAGAGCTCTGAAGTAGCCATGATAACCCTCACTCGCCGTAGCTGCTGTCTACTAAGAAGCTTATATTCCCTCTATGATACGACAGTAGAACAGCTCCGAGATGTCGTCTATGTGTGTTGGAGAGTAAGCGGTGGTGGGGCCGTTAATTCGCCCGAAGCTAGCTACACAACAAGTTACGTAATATCGCAGCAGCAGCAGAACGCGGGCGACGCGGTCGAGTAATCATGAAAATCCGACTGCAAAAAGCCGTTTCCGGGCCGGATGCACGGCCGTCCAGGACGGATGGTAGCATCGCGCATCGTGCCAGCTAGCCGATAGACACAGCACGGGCCGGTGTCGCCTCTTTTTTTGTAAGGTGACGTATGGAGGGGCGGCTCGCCAGCTGCTCGATTCTCGAGCCTGCATGTATACATTGTCGACATGTCCGCCTCCACACCAATTGGCGATGACACGAACGCTGATAGAACTGGCTACTATCACGACATCTATAAATATGTGTAGTGTAGTTTCTAGTACATTGCGTTCGATTGCAGATGGCAGGGCTTTTACTAGTTGCCGCCGGCGAGAAATATTTCGAGCCGTCGCTTCCGGCCCATGGCCCATGTGAATTCCGTTTGCGACGCACCGAAAGATGAAATTTACCTCTGCGAGAGTAAAGAATCGGTGCCCTCGTCCAGCTATCGCCAGGGAGGTTCCAATCGTGCATTACTCGGATAAACCCGGCGTCGGGCTGTCCGAGACCAGAAAGTCGAAGTCTCGAGCAGGCCACCGTCACTTGCATGCATTGATAGAGAACCGGCTGCAAAGCTTATATATAAAGCCTGCTAGCTTGGCGGACTTCCTCTCGTCCGCGTTAAAGTTCAACCGTGCTCGAATAAATAAATAACAGACTTCATCCGCCTGCCGTGAGTGTCTCTTTACATTGTCTTCTAAAATTCACTCGTCAGATGAGAATCTTGGTGGAGATATCCTGACGTCACTCTAACAACCTCCTCGACACCGCAGGAAGCAAACTACAACAGCACCACAACGCAGCCGGCTTCGCCAAATTAACCGTCTACTTGAATTCAATATGGCGGGCGAAACTGTCACTATCGTTGAATACCTCTACAAGCGGCTCTACCAGCTGGGAATCAGATCTGTCCACGGCCTGCCTGGCGACTACAATCTCGTCGCTCTCGACGCCCTCCCTGCAGCCGGCCTCCAGTACGTACAAGCCCTTCTCATTGCAACACCAATTGCAATATATGCCGCACCGGATTGTACCGGAAAGCTAACAACAAGAATTGTGCGACTGTAGATGGGTTGGAAATTGTAACGAACTGAACGCAGGCTACGCAGCGGACGGATATGCCAGAATCAAGGGCATCTCGGCCCTAATCACGACCTTCGGCGTCGGAGAGCTCTCCGCTCTCGCAGCTGTACGAAATGACCCCCTATAGTACCTACATTGCATGCAATCAATTGGCCCGTGGTAGTGAAAGCTAAATGGTTGAATACGGGTATAGGTCGCCGGATCGTACAGCGAGCACGTCCCCGTCGTCCACATCGTCGGCGTGCCCTCGACCATCGCGCAGAAAAAGGGCGCTCTGCTGCATCATACGCTTGGCAATGGCGACTTTTCCGTATTCGCGAATATGTCGCGCCATATTTCCGAGGTGCTGGTCAGCATTACGGACCCGAATATCGCAGCGAGGGAAATCGATCGCGCTCTGACAGGTGAGTGCGGAGTTTCTTTCATCAAATTTGACGTTGAATAAGACGACCCCCAGCTAGTATCACTGCTAACGCTGTTGTAGCATGCTTTGTTGCGGCCCGCCCGGTATACATCGGTATGTATAGCCAGTCCATATTGCTGTATTCGCATACGATAGCTAACGGGTGCATGACCAGGTCTCCCGACGGATATGGTTCTCCGCAAGATCCCAGCGAACGGACTCGACACGCCGCTGGATCTCGCGCTCCATCCGAACGACCCGGAGACGGAAGCGGACGCGATCCAGTCGATCACAGAGATCATCTACGCGGCGAATAATGCAGTCATACTGGTCGACGCTTGCGCTATTAGGCATCGCGTCATCGACGAGGTGAACGAGCTGATCGATAAGACTCAGCTGCCCACCTTCGTCACGCCGATGGTGCGTCTTCCAATACTTGATTCCGCGTCGAACGTCACATGGAGACGACTAACTCTATTATCTGTAATCGTAGTCTAAAGGCGCGGTCGATGAGACTCACCCGCGGTTTGGCGGCGTCTACGTTGGCGACGTGTCCAGGCCGGACGTGAAGGCGGTCATCGAAGCCGCAGACCTGGTTCTCTCCATCGGCGCTCTCAAGAGCGACTTTAACAGCGGCGGGTTCACCTATCGCACTACCACTAAGCATACGATCGAGCTGCACTCCGACCACACAAAGGTAATCCCACCTCTGTCCCCACTCACTTCGCATATGAATCTTCAGTTCCGCTGACTGGTTATGAATACAATCATAGATCGGCTTTGCAATGTACCCATGCATCAGTATGAAGTACGTGCTGCAAAAACTCCTCGGCACGCTCGACTTCCAAAAGATCCGGCACACGGAGAGCGCCAAGTCCATCCCGCCAACGCTGGAGAACAAGGAAGCCCCCGAATCGACCGGCGACGAGATCACGCACTCCTGGTTCTGGCCACACATCGGCAACTGGCTGCAGGAGAACGACGTGGTAATCACCGAAACGTACGTGCCATATCCCATAATATAAACCCCACAAACAAAATCGTCGCGGCACGGATATATACTAACGCGGTACGCACAGCGGAACGGCAAACTTTGGCATCGTGGAAACCCGCTTCCCGAAGGGCGTCACCGCAATCTCGCAGGTCCTCTGGGGCTCCATCGGCTACTCCGTAGGCGCATGCCAGGGCGCCGCCCTCGCCGCCAAGGAAACCAACCCTTCTCGCCGCGTGATCCTCTTCGTCGGCGACGGCTCCTTCCAGCTCACGTTCCAGGAAATCTCGACAATGATCCGACACAAGCTGACGCCAATCATCGTACTCATCAACAACGACGGATACACGATCGAGCGGATGATTCACGGGGCCGATGCCGGGTATAACGACATCCAACCCTGGCGGCACACGAACGTGTTGCAGACGCTGGGGGCGAAGGAGGGGGAGTATAAGAATTACGTGGTGAAGACGCGGAAGGAGGTGGACGATCTCTTTAAGAAGGGGAACGAGTTTTCCAACGCAAATGTCATTCAGGTGAGGGCCTACCCTGGGTAGTTTATTGGTTGGGGTGTATGCGAGTGCGTGCTGACTGTGTGGCGTGTAGCTTGTGGAGCTGTTTATGCCAAAGATGGATGCGCCGCGCGCGCTCAAGATTACGGGTAAGATGTCGGAGAAGCTGAATGCCAAGATGGAAGTGTAGATGTGTTGTGGTAAAAGTTGGGATATAAGGAATAGGTATACAAAAGTGGGATATCTGCGCTGGCGTGAAAATATAATATGTTACTTGATCGTTTACTAAAATTAGACTGCTCATGTTGCAATGTGTGTGTCTTTAAGTTTTCATGTTTCTTTGATCATATGTGAAGAATAATTATAAATTGTAGGTTGACCAAGTTTCGGATCAGTCTTCGCCGTCTATCTGTAGGTTGCAGTTGACAGCTCAAGTTGCAATTGAAGGCACTGCAATAATAGTAACCAAATTTGCAAATAGTATTATTGAAGGCACTCCGCATGACGACTCGAGAGAGAACGTTTGAAAAGGGCACCCGAATACGACAGCCGGCCTTCCGTGCCCTAATTTCACAGTCGACATATCTTTCTTTAGCATCACGACCCGCGGCACGTGGCTGACGGCAAATACTTGGTATACCGAACTCGAACCAACACTATCTCAGTCCTTGTGTATATATCGCCCTATGCACCGCCCCGGTACCACCTTCCCTGTGGAAAACCGGCCATGCGAGCGTCGGCACCAGGAACGTAGCCCGCACACGAGCAGGCGTGGATCCGAGGTACGCTCTCCGGATCGACAGCATCTTCACGGAGTGGGATCCGTGGACCCACACGGTATACATGCTGTTACTTACACATTATGTCCTTGGTAGCTCAGGGAGAGGTCTGCAGCCCATTGTATGCATGTCAAGCATTGGGGGCGGCGGTGCCAAGCGGTGGCCGGGGCAGCCGAAGCGGAGAGCTGTGACGCGCAACGCCGCAGGCTGGGGTCTGGGACGTGGGCAGGCTGAGACGGGGATTGTTTCTGCAGGCCATGATTCAGACAGGACGGTCACGGCCAGCCCTATTGCAATGTTTGCGTGTATTTTTCAATTTCATGTAAAGGTGAAAATTTTCATTCTCCGAAATCCGAGGAAGAATGGTCTGGTGATATGATTTCAATTGTCCTGTGAGCTGAGTTCGCGAGCGGGCGTCTACGCCGTTTGGTCGCTGTGATTCGCCGGGGGGAGGATCCTTGATCTCGGCGACGGCGAATGAGCGCACGGCACAGCGAGGATCCCGGCAGGGCGCTGCCTCTGCAGCCGCCTGAAGCGCCGCCCGTCGCAAAGACAGCAGGTGCGAGCTGTAGAATATTTTGTATACAGAACATTCGCAGGAGTCGGTTGTCCTTCGATTGATCAATCAATGTTCGCCTGTGTGATGTGTGTGGAGCGTTGCAAAGTGTCGCGACGTCGGGGACATCCTATCGACATGTCATGACATTTGCACTTGACGGCCGACATGAAATCCTGAATCGATCGCGACCGGGCAAGCGCAGGCAAGCAAGCAGGATAAGAGTTAATATCGTGCGATGCTGGCGCCACTTTGCAATACAATAGCCCAGGAGAAAACCTCAGACGAACGAGTCCGCAGGCTGGTGGGGCCATGGTCTCGCCTGGGGAATCCCTGCTGCTGCCGTTTTGGCAGGGCTGCAGACGGCGTTCAGACAGGCCTCCGACAGCTTCAAACACTCTCGACCACAGACAGATTATATCATTCGAGAGCCGTACGACTCGCGCCTTTCCGCAGCCGGCAGTCGTGGGGACTTTTCGCAGAAGAGTCCCCGATGCTCGTGTTCTCCTACGCACGTCTCGACGGGTTGGAAACAGGCACGGTCTCACCGCAGATTGCCAGCGTATGTACCTTTCTCCATTATGGACCGTCCTTCTGTTATACGAGTACGGCCGTGTAATCTTGCCCGGGCCGGATTGGAGATAGTTCCAGGCCAAGCGAGGGCCTCTGGCGCAGGTGGTTTTGGAGGAGTGCATGGACGAGACAATATATCAGGAATGGACCGCCCGCCGTGCCTCTCTGCCTCCTCTGCTCCCCTTCTCTCGTCATCTCTTCTTGCACTCTTGGGGTCGATCCTCGACAGCTGCGCTAGCTGGCCTCTCTTCTCTTCCATTCTTTCTTTTACTTTTTATTCTTTTTCTTCATTTTCGCACAGCGTTCTTTTTTTATTTTATTTTATTTTTATCTTTGGAGGTAGCGCTGCGCGTTCGCCTTCCGTCTTTCGCTTCACGACCTCCGTTTCCATTCCAGGCGGCGAAGTCGCTATTTCGGAGCTGTCACCCCTTCCCAATTCCACGTCGCGACGCTCCGCATACCCGCTACTCGCTGAGCAAGTAGCCCGTACGCAAGCAAGTGGAATCGACGACCCAAAAGCTGGTATTTCGGGTTCCTTAATTTCGCTCCTCTGCGCCCGGCCGACCCGACGCTACGCTGTCTTTGGCTGCGCCAATACGAGGTATCGCCTACCTGCATTGACATTACGCCCGCGCATAACGGCCTCGTCATCCAGCACTCGCGCGAGCACGTCTATCATTGCCCGAAGGCTGCAGCTGTCTCAAACAAGCTCCGGCTTCCGCGATAATAATACATATTAATATATACATACCCACGAGGGCGAGCTGCGAATCAAAATATATTTATCGATCCGGAGGGAACGAACGTACGTACGGACGAAATCTGTCGTTTTTGCGAGCGAGAATCCGACAATTGATTTCAAAGGAATAGGATAGGATAGGATATCTCGTGGGAGCAGTCGACAACAGTCGTCGCCGCCGCCAGGATGAACAAGCTACTCGTCGTCTATGTCCTCGTCGACATCATCTTCCTTGGCACCAGCATTGGGCTCATCATTGCCGGGCAGATGTTCATGCACCATATGGACAATCTGAAGCTGTCGGTCGAACATTCGCCCTATGTTATCCTGCTGTTCTACCTGCCCTGCAATTGTAAGTCTACATATTCCGCAATCTCGATAACGACAAGCGATGTGGAAGGGAATTCTGACGTCTGTAATATTTTAGGGATCTTTGCCAATGGCATCCTCAGCGCTGTTACTTTCTTGCTCTCGCTGCCGGCACTGGCGCTGCCAATGTCGCTGGTCTGGCTGCGGGTACACGGCTGGTTTGTCATGATCTGTGCGATCTACTCGCTCGTCCTGGGCATCCTCGTCTGGGTCGACACCCTCACCGAGCGGGCGGCCATGTTCGAGGCGTGGAAGGCCATCGGCCCAGCCGTCCAGACTTTCCTCCAGGAGCGAGTAAGTATATAATCCCTCGCAGTTTCCGTTGTCTGCATCGAAACTAATCCATATTATCTTTTAGTTCCAATGCTGCGGATACCTGTCCGCGATGGAGCCGCTGTTCGTTACGGACGTCACCTGCCCGAACGCCCTGCAGGCCTCGCAGACCAAGCCCTGCGTCGGCCCGTTCACGGCTTTCCAGGACGAGTTTTTCAACACCGTCTTCACCGCCCTCTTCGGCGTCGTCGCCCTCGACTTTGTGATGCTGTGCTGCACGGCCATGGTGATCAACCAGCGGAGAGAGCAGCGCCGGTACCGCAAGATTGACGAGAAGAGAGGTCTTGCCGCGATCTAAAGTGAATGTTTGTGCCCATCATGTTCTTTTACTCTTTTGGAAGAAAAACAAGGAAATCTTCCGTTGAAGCTGTCTAGTCTCCTCTGCAGACCTCCCAGCGTTATCCAGTTTGAAGCCGCGCTGCGATGCATATATTCAATGCCGTGTCCGACGTTTGCCTCTCATCGGTGGTGAGAGTGCCGGTTTGTCGTCCATGATTACATACATGCCGACGATATCGATCGATCGAGCCGTACTTTGTGTAGACGACGACGCATATATGTGGGAATACGGATGGCATCTTCCGGCGCCCCCGGACGGTCATCACATACGTCCGCCTCCCCGGACTTTGGCTGACTATTGTACAGTCATGTTAACGGCGATATTCCATCTTGATATCCAAGAAGTTCTTCTAATTTTATTTGTTTCATTTGCTATCGAGATCCTTTGCAAGCCGTTGTTTGTACCTGTTGTACATATGTGCCAACGCCTTGCATGTAGCTAGGCGTGCGGCTTGATTTGAGTACGATACCCAGGAGATGACGTCGATGTTGCCGGCGAGCGGGTAGACGGACGGGCCGCGGAGAAATTCACGAATTCGAAGCAAGTTGAATCAAGTAATCTCGTAGATTCCACCATCGTGCGCCATGGGCCAGTATAACATTGTAGATTGAGTAATTGTTGTAGATGCGCCGACGCTGCGTTGCGGGCGCCTCGGCCGGGTGCTTTGAAATCACTCCACCACGCCCGCCATCTCGACATCTCGACATCTCGAATCGAACGTCGCGAGCAGTGCACAGTCACCGGAACGGCGTCGAACAGCAGGCGGCGATATTACACCCACAGGCGAGAAGGCACTCGTTAGAAAGCACCCTTCGCATCCGTCGTCCGGACCGGAACCAATATACCCCGCCCCCGCGTCCAGCAGCCAATCGCAATGGCCGCGCCGAGCTCGAGCTCGAGCCCCTCCTACCCGCCGTCCCTCACGGCCGACCAGCTCGCCTACCTCACCGCCTCCTTCACCGACTACGCTCTCGCCCACGGCCTCGTCGTCCGCCCCCCGCCCACTCTCTCGCCCGCGAACCCGCACAACTGCCTCGCCACGTCCGCGCCCGTCACCCTCTTCCCCTCGCCGTTCCCCCGCGCGCCCTTCGACGAGGCCCGCGCGATCCAGACGGCATGCAACGAGCTCTACGCCCGCGTCGCGCACGACGAGCCGTGGCTCGGCGCGCTGAGTCGGGAGCTCGCGCGCATCGACGACTTCATCGGCAAGCTGTGGGACGTGCACACGCGCCTCAAGACCGAGGGCGGGTACCACCATAGATACAGCCTGGGCCTCTTCCGCAGCGACTACATGGTGCACCGCGACGCTCGCGCGGGAACCGCGGCCCTCCGGCAGGTCGAGTTCAACACGATCGCCAGCTCGTTCGGCGCGCTCGCGACAAAGGTCTCCGAGATGCACCGGTTCCTCTGGCGCGGCGGCGCGTATCCAACCATCGACCTGCTGTCCGACGTCTCCCTCCCGCGCAACCCGGCGCTCGAATCCCTCGCCGACGGCCTCGCGAAGGCGCACGAGCTCTACATCGCCGACGTCGCGCCGGAACGAGGGTACACTTTACCATCCGACGCCGATTTCGTATCCTCCGCCGGCCCGACGTCCGACTACGGCATCATCTTCATAGTGCAGGACGGCGAACGCAACGCCTTCGACCAGCGCTGGCTCGAGTACCACCTCACCGCCCGCTACGGCATCCGCGTCTTCCGCGTAACCCTCCCCGAAATCCGCAAGTACAGCCACCACGTCCGGCCGAACTATGAGCTCCTCTTCGTCCCGCCGCACGCGCTCGACGCCAAGAAGCAAGCCGTCTTTGAGATCTCCGTCGTGTATTTCCGCGCGGGGTACGGACCGGCCGATTACCCCACGCAAGACGAGTGGAACGCCCGCTACTTCCTCGAGGAGTCCCGCGCGATCAAATGCCCGACAATCCTAACCCAGCTCGCCGGATCGAAGAAAGTGCAGCAAGTCCTCGCATCCCGCGATGCGCTCGCCCGGTTCGTACCCGACGAAGCCACGACCGACAGGATCTTCAACACCTTTGCAGCGATATACCCGCTCGACACCTCACCCGTAGGCCTGCACGCGCGGAAACTAGCATTCGAACAGCCGGGGAAATACGTCCTCAAACCCCAGCGCGAAGGCGGCGGCAACAACATCTACCGCGACAAGATCCCCGACTTTCTGTCCGGCATCGACGAGGAGAAATGGCCAAGTTACATCCTCATGGAACTCATCCAGCCGCCGGAGGTCGACAACATTGTCATGCGCAGCGGCGAGATGATGCAGGGCAAGGTTGTCGGCGAGCTAGGCGTATACGGCGCCGTCATCTGGAAGGACGGCGAGGGTAAGGGTGAGGGAGCGAAGGATGGTGTGGAGGTGGTGTATAATCGCGAGGCGGGGGTGCTGTTACGCACGAAGGGTAGTGCCAGCGAGGAGGGCGGTGTCGCCGCCGGGTTTGGATGTATAGACAGCTGCGTGCTGGTGGATTGAAATGATTATTCTGTATGGATTTCCCCGCGGCCAGCGTTTGGTTTACGAGACGAGCAGATGTAGATATGATACCAAGTATATAATCGCGATCCCGCATTTACACAAGCATAATGCCTAGCTATATTTCGAAGCTTACGTACGGAAGGAGCATGATGTAGCTGCGTATATATATTGCAGCTCTTGGACATGAGCCAGAATATAAAGGCACGGAACCAATTTTGTGTCAAATAAAAGAACGAGCGAACGAACCTATTAGTAAGAATATAAATGCACCCTGCAGTGATCAATTTAAGTCCCCCCGCAATCCGATCCCGATATAATATGCCCATGGAAACAACCACAACGAACTGACGAATCAATTTTTCCCCCGCAATCGAATAATCGACGAATAGCCCAGCAAAACGATAAAATACGACTCCGCAAACTCCACCCGATAATGCATGCATGCTATCTCACCATCAATCGTCTCCGCCCACGCGGACAAAGTTCCTGCTTCCCTTGCCGCGTCGAACGCGTTCCGCGAGGTCCATGTTGCCCGCATTCCGGTTCAGGCCCGTGATGAACGAGCTCTTGCCGCCCCATTTGGCGTTGTTTCGACGTGCGGTGTCGTCTTGGTCCTGTTCCATTTTATCCCGTTCAGCGAGGGCGGCGAGGCGGCGATTGCGCGCCTCGTCGAGGTCGCTGGCGTCCGCTTGCATTGCGGCGAGTCTGGCGGCGCGATCGTCGGATTGCGATGGCCGTGCGGGAGAGGGAGAGCGGTTGCTTCCCTGCGCGCTGTTTCGTCGGTGGGTGTGAGTGTGAGGTTCCGGGGAGCGGCGACGGGTGTAGGCTGGTGGTGAGCGGTCGCGCTTTCGGTGGGGTGAGCCGGAGATGGAGTTTTGGCGGGAATGGTGGATTGGCGAGCGGCTGGCGGAGCGGTGGTGGTCTTCGCGGGAGCGGTGCTCGTCGCGGGAACGGCGTGGGGAGCGGGAGCGGGATTTCTTGTCGTCGCGTCGGCGCGGGGAACGGGAGCGGGATCGCGAGTTTCGGCGGTGGTGACGGCTCTTGTGGCGGTCAGCGTCGTCGCGGTCGCGGTGGGAGCGGTGGTGTCGTCGCTCGCGGCTTCGGTCTCTGTGGCTGTCTCTGTGGCTGTCGCGATGGCTGTCCCGATCTCTGTGACGGCGTCGGTCGTCGTCGTGTCGGGACGAGCGGTGCTTCCTGTCCCTGTCCCTGTCTCGGTCCCGTTCCCTATCCTTGTCCCGCTTGTCGTCGACTCCCGACTCCTTGAGCATCATGCGTCGCTTGCTCGGGTCGTTCATGATGGCCTCCAGGGCAGCCTGCTCCCGCTTCTTGATCGCCAGCATCGGGTCCTCGCGGATCTTGTTGGTAGTATCCCGGACCGTATTCGCGCTCTGCACGGCCATGAAGCTGGCGTCGGCGTCCTTCTTCAGCGCAGCCGTCTCGTCCGCTTCCTTCGCTTTGAGGATCTGGTCGACCCGTCGCTTTCCGAGCAGATAGCCCTCGAGCTCCTCGCTGACGGGGCCGTTCTCGCCGGAGGAAGGGCCGCCGTACATCCAGTCGACACGTTCCTGGCGCTTTTTACCGCCGGCGGACTCCTGGATGGCCTGCAGGTCCTGGAGGTGTCGTTCCTCGGCGCGTTCCTTGCGCATCTGCTCGGTGAGCTTGCGCTCTTTGAGCGCCTTCATTTCCTCCTCCCATACTTTCTTTTGGTTCTTGATGAGGTGTGGATGCCATGATTTCTTGAGATTGAGGTCGCCACCCATGGTTGCCGGCGGGCGACGTTACGCACGTCGGGCGGTGGTCTAGATGCTGATACGGTGGGGCGACGGGTGGTCGATGGTGGTTGCGACCGGAGTAGAGGTGGTGATGGTTGATGGTTGATGAAAGGAGGATTGAAGGTTGGAGGCAACTTGACCGTCGACTCATTGAAAAGGCGGCTCACGTGACGCCCGAAAAAAGCAAACGCAGGCAACGTTCTTCGTTCAACTTTCGCAACTTCAACTCTTCCAAGCTCGATATCCCCACCACGATCACGAAGGCCCAGGGTCCACGGACCGCGCCAATTGACCGCCAAACCACCACACGAACATGGCCACAAGATAACATCTCCTCCTCCCGACGATTGACCTCCGCCATGTCGACATCGCTACATTCCCGCCTCGCGCGGCTCGCCCTCTCCCCGCCATCCATATGCCGCCGCTGCCTCGCCCAGCGCTCCTTCTCCTCCACGATTCCAAAGGCCTCGAAAGTCGGCTCCGCACCCCTCATCCTCCCTCCCGGCGTCACACTCTCAATCTACACCCCTCCACCGTTCAAACACGTCTCCCGACACCCTCGCATCCGCACCGCCACAATCGCCGGCCCGCTCGGCCAAGTCACAATCCCGATCCCGCCGTACCTCTCCATCAAACACGTCCCCGCAGCCGCCGACGCCGAAATCAAGTCCTCAAAGGCCTTCGTCACCGTCGAGCGCTCGGAGATCAGAAACCAGCGCATGATGTGGGGCACCATCCGCGCGCTGCTCGCCAGCAACATCACGGGCGTAACGGAAGGCCACGCTGCCATCGTCCGCTTCGTCGGCGTCGGGTACCGCGCGATCGTGGAGGAAGGGTCCGGCCGGTTCCTGACGGGCCGGACGGTCGTAAATTTGAAACTCGGGTATTCGCATCCGATTCTGATGCCCGTGCCGGACGGCGTGACGGCCTCGTCGCCCGTGCCGACGCGGTTGCTGATCGAGGGTGTGGACAAGCAGCGGGTGACGCAGTTCGCGGCCAAGATCCGCAATTGGCGGGTGCCGGAGCCGTATAAGGGCAAGGGTATCTTTGTCAACGACGAGACCATCAAGCTCAAGGCGAAGAAGATCAAGTAGTCTTTTTTTCTCTCGTACGCATGTTGTATTGTATATACGTATCTATTGTGGGTACTATGCTTCTACCCTATTGCGGACTTGTAAATATAGATTAAGAAGCGGCGAATATACGCAATTCCCAAAACTTTTATTCTACCCTGCCACCAGCTAGAATCTACGAGTATGCTAGTAGGTAAGACGGTATATAGCTATGTACATATCTACAACGAGCTCTTCGGCGGCGGGGGGCCGTAATGCTCCACGGCGACGTCAAGCACCGCCTTCTTCACCTCCTCCGCAATCTGCCTCGGCATCGCAATCACGCCCTTATTCTCCCTCAACGTCCGTCCAACCGTGAAATCCAGCGGACGGCCGTACATATCCGCGACCACCCCGCCGGCTTCCCCGACGACGAGACTACCCGCCGCGTGGTCCCATATCTTCTCCTCGTACGTCATCTTGGTGGGCAGGCGAAGGTAGATTTCGCCGCGGCCGAGGGCGATGGAGGCGTATTTCGCCTGCGAGTCGAGCTGGACGGGCGCCTTTGTGATGCCGAGTTTTCCCGCGATGCGAGCTTGCACGTCGTGCGCCGAGTGGCCGCTCTCGACGCCCTCGCAGAAGCCGCCTTCGGACGCTACCGTTATCGCGTTCATCGTCGTCTTTCGCGGCTCCGCGGCGTCCAGGTCGCCCGACAGCGGTTTCTGACAGTAAGATAGATATACATCAGCTTCCGTCCCGGATGTATATTACGAATGTGATAAGTATAGGTGATGATAGACTTACCACGACGGTACCCTGCCCTCGAACCGCGCTGAGTAACACACCTTCCTCCCCCTCGTTCAAACCAGGTAAATTCGGACACCCCAGCACGCCAACCTGCACAACCCCATCCACCAGCAGCGCCAGCGCGATAGCGTACTGTCCACCCCTGAGGAAGCCCTTCGTGCCATCAACGGGATCGAGCGCCCAGACCCGCCCCGTCGCACTGTCCGTGTGTCCTCCCTTGTCGATAAACTCGAGCATCTGCCCCTGCCCGGTCACGCTGCCGAGGTCGCTTTCATGCCCCGGCGACGCCGATAGAGCGGTGGAGACGGCATCCCAGACTAGCGACGACAAGTCGTTATTCTCACGGAGGTCCGCGGAGTCTTCTTCGCCGATGATATTGTCGGATGGGAAACTTTTGTCGAGGGCGCTGAAGACCAATGCCTGCGCGCCGAAATCCGCGACTATAATATTTATATCTCATGTCAGCATCTCGAACGAGGAAGGCGTCTGGCTTGCGAGACAACTGGAACGAATTGAGAGAGCTGGGGAAGGGTAAGTGTGTATATACGTACTCGTAACGGGAGATGCATCGCTCTTCGTGACAGTCCCCTTCACCCGCGAAGAATACACCGCCCTCGTGAGCACCGCCGCCCTCTGCACAGCCAGCTCGGCTACCCTCCTCTCCCGCGCGTACGCCCCACCACTCGCCATCGTTCGCGAACCCGCTCGGGAACTAAACTGCAGCTTCGAGTTCGAACAGAACCGCCTCGCAAAGGGTATCGCGGAAGCTACCCGGTACGAACAGACAGAAACCGACGCTCGATGGAGTAGTAGCGTCGTCGTCGTCGTCGGGAGGAGGAGGAAATCAACGAAGCAGGGTGCGAGATACGGCGCTATCGTGAACAGAATGCCGAGGCAGACGGCGAGCGAGAAGAGCACGGCGTTGATATTAGTGTTAATGGGTGTAGATGTCGGTGGGGTGCGTGGACGTTTCGCTTGCATGGGAGAATTTCATTCAAAGTGGACGTCGGCGGGAAGTAAACTCGTTTGCGCAGGTGGACGTCATTGATAATTTAGGTTAGCGGTATATCCACATATATACTTGGCGATGGACCGAAATCTGGAGCTACCGCACATTTATACGCCGCTGGATCTGAAGTGTCTCTATAAATTTAAATGATCATTTGCTAAAAGTCAATATGCATTATCTTTCGATAAGGGCGATTTGTAGCTGAAATATGGCTAATTCGATGTTCGGATCTTAAACCCGAAGGCAGCATCACTCGACCATTAGGAATCGCAATATTATACTGTTGTAGGCCGTAGTGAACTCGCATTGCTGCTGCCATCACGCCACATATCACGTCTACACTGCATTATAGATAGCAGTCTCATCAGGGAATAATATAATTAGGGCATCGTGGAGTTATCGTACATCAACATCGTATCGTAGAGTGCCTTGAAAGCAAAAGCGCGGGAATGCAGGAAAAAACATTATGGTGTACCAGGGAAAGAACCGGCATCGCTTTTCGGAGATAATAAACGCCTCTAGCCCCCTCTTGTTAAAGTATTACATGCATCGAATAGTCGGAAACGTAGAGTAAAGAAGCGAAATAAAAAAAAGAGAAACGGATAGGCCTTGGAAAAGGAAGAAGATAAGAAGGGAAAAACTAGTAGAAAAAAAAGTATGCAGAAGACGGAAGACGGACGGTCAATATGGTGCCATTGAAGACAGTGATGCCGCCAAAGCCACGCTGTGGACGCGCCGAGCTCAGTCATCATC
The DNA here is from genome assembly GCA_020064725.1 of Drechslerella dactyloides. Classification (NCBI taxonomy): domain Eukaryota; kingdom Fungi; phylum Ascomycota; class Orbiliomycetes; order Orbiliales; family Orbiliaceae; genus Drechslerella; species Drechslerella dactyloides. The sequence goes on from JAGTWJ010000017.1 coordinate 3,620,062, forward strand.
GTCAATCGCCATCATCTGAACGTTGTCAGCAGGATTCTGTCGCGCGTCATAGATATTCGCCAAGATATCGGTGAGCAGCTGCCGAAGGGATTCGTTCATGGCCATCTTAGTAAAGAGATCCTGGCGGATCATCGCCATATTGCTAGCCCCGAGCGGCGTTGCGACCTTGCTGAGGTTCTTCAGCACATGAGCGGCCATGTACGCGACTCCGATCAGCTCGTTGGTACCACTCGGCTTGATTGGGACTTCCGTGGTCCAGGGGATGGAGTGAGCCGACGACGCCGCAACGGTATCGGGCGCCTTCTTGGCCGGCGGAAGGCTCGACGAGGGTTTGGCGGTGTTGGTAGTCGACGACGCCCCATTCGTGGTCCTAATCCCCGGCTCCTTTCTCTTTACAGGCATATGGCACATCAAGTGCTTGTAGAACGCCCCTCTGTCCGACGTACCCGGTGCCGGGAAACGTGTGCAGTGCTTCCACATGCACGCCTGGTCCTTCATGGTGGGACTGGTCAAAGCGGTATGCTTGTCGCGGACGTGATCGAAGAGAGCCTTCACGTTGCCGAAGAAACGCCCGCAAGCTTTAAGCTTGGTTGCATTCATCACATCGGCGGATGTGGAGGGCCCCGCTTCCGGCAGCAACCAGTCGCAACGAAGATACACGTTGTAATCCAGCCCCATGGGCTCCTCGCGTGGGACAATGCCGTTGATCACGAACCTGTTAGGTTGTCCAGCATCGCCGGCAATCATCTGAGGGCGGGCCGAGACGAACGCGGTTGCGACGTTCTTGATAAAGTCGTTAGCATTGAGTAGCGGCTGCGGGCGGACCCCGCTGTTGATGTACACCGTGAACTGGCGTTGGTAGGCCTGCCAGAGCGCGAGTTGAGTAATCTCGCTCTCAGGATTCGCCTCGAAACACCCGCGCATCCTATCAACGCCCTCTGGTTAGCTGAAAACTATGCGAGGCGTACCCATAGCAAGAGAATCGGATGAAACTTACCACCAGACAGCACGCTGAGGCTCAGGCAGCTTAAGAATGTCCTCGAGCAGGTCTTGGGGGAGGTCGGGCGTGACTACGGGAACCGGCCTCTTGTGCTTCGTTGGAACCGAAACAACCGTTGAGACGGGTGGCGGGATGCGAGCTTGACCGAAAGATAGCAGGCGGACGAGTTGTGCGATGTGCGCGGCCGCGAATTCTCCTTCGGTCAGTTCGATCATGTTCTCCTCGTAGAGGGTCGCGTGATAGAGAAAGTCGAGACACTCGATGTTGAGTTCTTCATCCCCCAGCATAATGAGGTTGTGGATCTGTGTCATGACTCCAGGTGGGATGGTTCGGAAATATGTGGTCTTCTCTTTGAGTGAGAGCTGGACCATGATACGCAGACTGGTCATGATGAGCACACGGTCCTTGCCGCGGATCCAGCCCCAAATGAGGTCGACCAGTGTTGCTTCCTGCTCTTCTTCGATCGAAGTGGCTCTGAGGATTGATTCCATAATCTCAAGGCAGCCGACCTTCAAGCTGATGATTCCATCGTTTTCGGGGGCGAGCTTGAGCGCCTTGAGCAGCGTTGGAACGGCTTTCGGGTATTTGTCGTGAAGCTTGCGAGAGTTCGTCTGATTGGTGCGACTCGTTGGATCGTGGCAGGTAATGTTGCGGAGTATGTCCACGGCGTAGAGGCCGACGTCGATTTGTTCGCGCCATTTCTTGGGTTCAAAGACGCTTCCTGGATTCAAAGCCTGGTCGCGAGTTTGGGCAATGACAGCGCTGACGCAGTCCTTGAGGATTGCGACGAGGTCGTCTCCGAGCTCAGGGTAATCCAGCAAGGAAACCCCGTGACCGGCGTAAGTGGTGCGATGCAGCAGGTTGGTCAACCCATATTCAACCTCGGACGGAATTCGCGAGGCGATCCCCATGATGGCTCGCCAGAGTGGCGATGGCCCATCCGCTGGATAGCCGGGCGGGAGGTTTTGCAACGTGGGCCTGTTGGCATTACGGTGGGCCGCTTTTTGCGCGAAAGCCTGCGGTTTGGAATAGGGAGTTGGGACCGCGATGACTCTGAGAGGAGGGAGGGGAGGGTTGTTGGAATGCAAGGCACCCGAAGACCCATGCATTGCGTTCGGGGTGCCCTTGCCGTTGACAGTGGCCTGCGGGGCCGGCGATTGGTTCATGGCTCCTGTGCTACGAGGCTTGGGGGTGGATACGTCGGGTTGGAAGAACTGGCGTTTCGGAGGAGCTTCTCGTAGAGTTCTGCCGGACGATGGCTGAGCCGCTCCCGAGGTACTGGTCTCACCGGTTCCGCTCCTGCCTCTGGTCAAGAGAGCTGGGCTGCTGGCTTCGACGGTCTCAGGGGCTTTCCGGCCGACGAGATCGGTGCCTGCGGCGGTCTGCATTTCGACAGCTTCCGGGCGAGGAGCTTCGACCTTCCAGTGGTGTTCGCACTCGTACGCGCTGGTGGGAGAAAAGACATGTTAGATGTTGGTTCGGCGAGGGGTGTACGGATGGATGGATGGACGACGGGACGTACGCTAGGTTCTTCCAGTAGATTGTCTTGAGAACAAAGCCGATGTTCGTGTTATGCTGGGGCGGATTGAATTCGACGGCGAGCTCCTTCCAGAGGCCTATATCCGAATGCACGACGCGCCGGTCAGTAGATAGTAGATGGAGGTGGATGCCGTGGGGGTTGGTGGAGAGAGATGGGGCATACCGATTTTGCCGGAGACAGCGGTGTATCCGCCCAGGTCGGTGACGGTCTTGTAGAGCTTGCGCAGGTCGACCTTCTTCCGTTGGATGTCCGGCTCGAGGTTTGTGAGGGCCGTGACGCTGTTGTATCGCCAAGCCGAGAGGGCAGAAGAATTAGCAGGAGCTCCAGCGGGTGGGAGAGCGACGCTGCTCGCCAGCACTGCTGCCAATGGCAGGTAGCGCGGGCGCGGACTGCATCTCGCGTAAGGGGACCTGGGACCGGGACCGGGACTGGACTGGACTGGACTGGACTTACCCGCGTCGCTCGTGCAGGGCGGAGATGGTCTTGATGAAGTCTTCGTATTCGGGAGTGCGATCGATGTCGCTCTCGTCGAACTCACGCGGGTGGGCTGTGTACTGGTTCTTGGGACCCATGGCGGGCGGGCACAGCGGTTGGGGGCAGCGCAATCAGCGGAGCGGCAGCTGTCCGTTTCAGCGCGACTTGTCAGGCAGCGATGGTGAGAGCCAGCCGGCGACGTCTGGCCAACTGCGCAGCTGGGAGGGAAACGTCGACGAAGCGGGGTCGTGAGGAGAGGAGGGAGGGAGCAGCGGAGGAGCAGCGATGGAGGGGCGGTCGTGATGGAGACGTTGGCCGGAAGCTGGACTGCAATTCGATTCTGCCTGCCAGGCGCGTCTGGTCGGAGGTCCCTGCTTGCTTTTTCCCACGCGCTCCCAAAGAGCCGCATCTTATCCTCAGATTAGTCAGCCCCACCAAGATATCCTAGCTATCTTCACCAGCTATCTTCAACCTCCATCCGTATTTATTCATCGGTATCGCCCAGTAGTAACGAGGTATCGCCATATCAGCAGCTGGATACACAAGACCATATCACCAGCTTGATTGTTTAAGCTACACGACATGTCTGAGCCGGATGCCTCGTCGACGTCCCTCAAGTCGCTCTGGGACAAGGCCGAACGCCAGCGCAAAGCTCTCGCCTCCCTCGCCGACTTCAGGTCCGACGCATACAAAATAGCCCTCTCGGACGCCATAGCGACAGCTTCCACCTGCAAGGACCTAATAAACAACCTCTCCCTCTTCAGCACGAACGAAACCCTCGAAGACGTCGCCACAAACGAGCTCAAGTCAGCCCCACTTCCCCTCCATTCCAGTTCGTGATATATGCAAATATATTCATCGATGCTGATAAATGTGCAGATACATGCTCGCGGACGCCTACCGCGGCGAACTCCTCCTCAAGCAGCACGACCAATCCGGCCGTCTGGCCGCGCTGCACGCCGCGCGCACCGCATACCGCTCCTTCCTGTCCCTCTGCGACGCCTACGACCTCCTCGGCGCGTACGAGAAGAAAGCCTACAAGGCCTCCAGCAGCCTGTCCGCCACCGCGTTCGACGACCTGCACGCCAACGCCGGCGCGCGGAGGGAAGCTAAAATTGCGCGGTACCAACAGGAGAAAGAACTCAAGGCCAAGCTCGAGGTATCCCCCCAGCTTCATTTTTCTATTTTACATACCATCCAAAGCTAATACATCCGTCGCAGCATCTGTCGCGGAAAACGCAGTCGATAAACGTCGACGACGAGGAAATCCGCGCGCTGCACCTCTCGCAGATCCAGCTCGCGACAATGCAGGCCCTCCAGCAACTCGAGGGGATCAACCTCGAAATCGACATTCTCGGAAAAGCACCCAGCGGCGACGAGCTCCACGCCATCCGCCAACAGCGGGAAGAAGACGACCGCTCCCGCCGGCGCAAGCCCGACGACAACTACTCCGACCGCGTCGACCCGTCCGAGATCTTCAGAAAGGCGAACGGCCGCCCGCTGCTCAGCTCCGACGGGAAGCCGCTGCGGCCGTTCACGCTGCTCCAGAACCGAGAAATGGTCAAGGGGCAGGTATTCGGGCCGGGGCATAGATTACCGACAGTGACGATCGATGAGTATCTGGAAGAAACCAGAAAACAGGGCGGCATAATCGAGGGCGGCGGGTGAGTTCCCCCACACCACCTTCTCCAAGCTGCACTATCTCTAATATAGTGATTATTGTAGCGAACAATCGGGCCGGCAGCCGGAGCCGGATGAAGACAACATGGACCTAGCCGACCAGGAAACATACAAGGCAAGAGAATGGGACGAATTCAAAGAAGCAAATCCAAAGTACGTTCCCCACAATACATTGCTTCAAAACACCGCTAACAACCATTAGGGGATCTGGGAATACGTTGAATAGAGGATAGATAAATTGTAGAAGCGAGCATCTAGCATGTACTGGCGTTACCGGCGAACAGAATAATATAATTTGCATTTTCTCTCCCCGCGTACATTGCGCGTGCAGTTTATATATCCGATGGCTTGGCTGCGGGCTTTCCGGCTCTCGGCTGGTGTCGCACCCTGCATACCCCACAAATGCAACGCCGTCTACAGTTAATCCAACACCAACGACCAGACCACTCCCAGCACTACACCTGCGTGAACTCGCAGTTAAGATAGTTGAAACCGCGCGTCCTCTAGCACACCACGACTATACTCGAGCTATCGACCGGCAACATGCCCCTCGGTGAGTACTAGTATACGACGCGAACCCGCGGCGAAAATTGCAACAGACAGCTGAGAAAACTGCGTTGGTACGCCATGAACTGCAGGCAAACACTTCATCCAGGACGTCGCGGCGCCCGGCGACAGTCCACCGCAGGATCACAAACCGGTCGTCGAACGGGCGCTCGAGTGCATGGTCGCCATCAATCCATCGCTCAGACTCATCGAGTCGCATAAAGGTGTCCCCCCTGCAGTTAACCGCACCTTCGCATCGAATTATAGAAAGAATTTACACAGGTATCTTGTAGCTGACGGCTGGTAGTGGTGTATAATTGGCCCAAGAAGGAGGATAAAGTCGCCTTGATATCCGGCGGTACGCACAATCTCCACGATATCTACCACTACGCGTAAGTCCTACGGTAAAGTTATATAACTGATATCTTTAATATATGATATAGGCGGCAGCGGGCATGAGCCGGCGCACGCGGGGTTCGTAGGCGACGGCATGCTCGACGTCGCGGTCGCAGGCGACATTTTCGCGTCCCCTTCCACCGCGCAGATTCTCGTCGGCCTGCGCACTATTGACAGCAGCAAGGGGTGCGTACCATCATCACCCACCAACCATCCCCTATCCTCCACCCTCCAGAATCCAACACAGGGTATCTGTGTGACATTTGTATAAAGTAAAGGGGAGAGGGGATGCTGACGTGGGGTGTTTATTGGGGTAGCACGCTTATGATTGTAAAGAATTATACTGGTGATATGCTCAATTTCGGGGCGGCAGCGCAGAAGCGGCGGGCGCAGGGACACGATGTTGCGGTCGTGATTGTGAATGAGGATGCCTCGTTGGACGGCGGGTCGATGGTCGGCAGACGGGGGCTCGCTGGGACTGTATTCGTGCACAAGATCGCTGGCGCCGCTGCCGCGAGGGGGTTAGTACCATTATAGTTACCCATCCGTCTTCATACCGAGATGTGAATTGGTGCTGATGTGTGTATATGGGGTAGGGACTCGTTGGCCGAGGTTGGGGAGGTTGCGCAGAGGGTGGTGGATCGGATGGCTACCGTTGGTGTCAGCTTGGGTCGGTGCAGCGTGCCCGGACGAACTGGTGAGGAAGGGTTACAGTCTGGCGAAATCGAATTCGGGATGGGTGCGTACTATGCTCCTGCCCTACACCCCCCACATCGGATATATATAAAACTGACGTCTGGAATATTTACACGGCAGGCATCCATAATGAACCGGGCGTGCTGCGCACCAACCTCGAAAGCCTGAGTTCCACCGTCTCCAAACTCCTCGACTACCTCTTCTCGCCAACCTCGCCGTTACCAAAGACCGATTCGAAATCCGTCGCCGTCATGGTAAACAACCTCGGCGGGCTGAGCACCCTCGAACTCCACGTCACCGCGCACGAAGTCCTCCGCCAGCTCGACACACGCGTCACCGTCGTCCGACGGTTCGTCGGCACCTTTATGACCAGTCTCGACGGACCGGGGTTCTCCGTCACCCTCCTCAATCTAGACGACAACCTCCTCCCCCTCCTCGACGAACCGACCGCCGCGCCGGCGTGGCCGAAGAGTCTGCCTGTAGACACTACTCCAATCGCAGACCGTATATCAAACCACACCGACGTCCGTGACGATGGACCCTCGCAATCACCACACCCACACCTATCAGTTCCTAACAACGTAGATTTAGCGAACTTGACGACCGCACTTCTATCTCGCATACGCGCCGAGGAACCGCTGCTGACGAAACTGGACACTGTACTCGGCGACGGTGACTGCGGCACCACCCTCCTCAAAGCCGCAACCGCCGTTCACGCATCCTTCCAATCCCCTTCCAATAACACGACAGATACACCGGCTGTGATATGGCGGATCGCAGAAGCGGTAGACGGAAGCATGGGCGGCACCTCCGGCGCGCTGTACAGCATCTTCCTCCACGCCCTCTCCACATCCCTACAATCCACCCCCTCTTCATCGTCGCTGCGTGCGGCGTTCGCAACAGCGCTGGGAGCATCGCTCGACGAGCTGTGTAAATATACGCGCGCGCGCACGGGTGACAGAACGCTAATGGACGCACTGATCCCGTTCGTCACGACGTTCGAAAGCACGAATGGCGACATGGCAGCGTCTGTCGCGGCTGCAAGGCGGGGATGCGAGGGTACGGCCAAGATGGAAGCACGCGCTGGTCGTGCGAGTTATGTCAAGGCTGGCGTCGAGGGGACGGAGAGCGGAGTTATCGATCCGGGTGCGAAGGGCCTGCTCTGCATTCTCGAGGTGCTCGAAGAGCAGTTTCATTAACACACACACATTTACATTCGTCACGAAGTACAACAAATTTATACAACAGTGTATGGGTGTAGATACTTAAGTAATATGATATATATTGTCATGCCGTCATTCTGTTCGCGCGATACCTACATACAGTACATACATGCCTACATACAGTGATCGATACCATCCACCCCCCCACATCCCTCTCTACCAACCATCATAATCATACATCATACCATGCTACGCTCCAATACTGTGGATACTGTGTATTTACTTGGCAAACCACTCGCCGCCGAGCCACCGGTTGAAGAACTCGAGGCTGCTATCCGGCTGGTCCATCGGCGTCATATGTCCCGCCTGGTAGATGCGCAGGAACGTCAGCCCCTTCGCGCTCTTGATCTGACCAACGCACTTGCCGCCCTTCGCCATATTGAAATCCCCGAGCGTCGCCTTGTTGAACTCCTTCTTGCCCTCCCATTCCAGGGCTTCCGTCCAGGCATGGTTGCCGAGCCAGTTGCAGATAAAGTCCGCGTCGCCGGCATAAATCAGCACGGGGATCTCCTTGAGCAAATCCGGCACGAGGCGATGGTACGGCTTCATCCAATCACCCGCGAAGAGGAAGTTGCGGTTGATGTCGAAGTTGCAGGAATCGTACTTGGACACCTCCGCGCCGAGGGCGTCGATTACGCTCTTCTGGTTCAGGTAGCTGGCGATCCAGCCGAGGTCCGGGTAGCACAGGTTCGAGGAATCCTTGCAAGGGCCGCGGATATCGTACACGTTCGTGCCCGTGCGCTGGTACGGTCCCATCATCGCGTTGTTGCAGTAGATGGACGCGGGCACGCAGCTCCACACGCTCTCGCTGTCGTAGCAGTTGGAGATGAGGTTCGCGCAGCGCGGGTATGCGTTCTTCATGTTTTGGCATTCCGCGTCGTTCAACACGGCGGGGTATCCGCCCTTGCCGCAGGCCATCGGCTCGTAGTATTCGTACTGCGTGAGGCCATCGGTGAGGCCGTTGCCGATCAATACAGATTTCAAATTGATGTTGCGCTTCTTGTGGGAGAGGATCTCGTGGGCAAAGACGGGGATGTAGTGGCCCGCGTAGGATTCACCCGCGATGTGGAAGGGCTGGGAGGCGTATTCGGGGAATTGCTGGAAGAAGAGCGTGAGGAGCGCGTAGACGTCTTTACCGGCCGCGACGGTGTTGGAGACGGCGGAGCCGGAGTAGGAGTAGCCGACGTTGACGGGCTGGTCGAGGAAGATGACGGAGGCGTTGTTGTTCCAGGAGGCCGGGTTGTATTTGAGGGTGCCGTCCTGCGTGACGGAGGAGGGGCCGAGTTCCATGAAGAGGCCCGTGAGGGAGGAGCAGCCCGGGCCGCCGTTGAGCCAGAGGACGATGGGGTCCGTCTTTGGGTTCGAGCGGCTCTCGAAGAACCCTATCCACATATTAGCATTCACTCATTCACCTTCCACTATACCTCCTCAACACTGAAATACGGTGGATGTAGATGGTATAATAGATGGAGGTAGTGAGGAGAGAGGAAACGTACAGTAGAACAGGTGCTTGTCGTTCTCGTTGTCGTCGAGGTACCCGCTGTACTGCTTCACGCCGGGGTCGACACCAAGCTTGCTGGGATCAACCTTCTTCCCGCGCAGCCGATACGCCGCCAGCTCGTCGTCGGGCTTGCCGCCCTCGCTCGCGACGCCGACCGTCTTGCCGTCGACGTTGTAGTCCCAGTGGTCGTCCGGCCGGCGCTCGTGGGCCTTCGGCTGGGAGGTGACGGAAATCTGGTCGAGTTTCCGCGGCAGCATGTGCTCGATCTCCGCCCAGAGCTCGCGCGTCGCGGCGGGCAGCTTCTTGAGATGCTCGGCGACGCTGTCCACGACCGCCGCCAGCGGTGAATTACTGCTGGTGCCGCCGGTGTGCTCGTGATGGCCGCCGTGGTGGTGCGGCGCGTGCTGGGAGTGCGGCTGCGGTTGGGCCTGCTGCTCCGGCGTGACGCCGAGGGGCACCTGGCCGCCCTGGGCGAGCGTCAGGGCCGGCATGAGCAGCGCGGCGGCTGCGATCGCGTACTTCATGGTTCTATCTACTTTACGAGTACGGTCTGCTAGAGAAAGATCCGGAGCAGAGCAGAGGAGAAGAAGAGGAGGAGGTGGAGGAGGAGGTGGAGGAGGAGAAGCTAGAGGGAAGCTGGAGAGGAGATGGCGCGTCTTTTATACCGCCAGCTCGGGCGACGTAACCAGCTCGATTAACAGCACTCCCTGCCACTCTTCTACTAGTAGTACTCCTAATGCTTGTGCTACTGGTATAGAGCTTGAGATAATAGCTGCCGGCATCTGCATCAAGTTTGTCTCATGTGACGGGATTCCAGCGGTAGCGGTACCTCGTATCGGCGGGCTGCCGGCCAAGCACTTTATGGGTGCAGGTACCGCGACTTGTTCCAAGAAAATGCTTCTTCTCCGCTTGTTTGCTAGCTTCTTATCTGCTGCAGCTCCCGTCGCAAAAGCTCCGTCTGCCGACAAACCTGCCCGATCGATCGTGCCGGATGGAGCTGCCTCTTCCATCACATCGTGTCTCGCGATAATACAGCTGAGATGCATATATGCATACAGTTATATTGAAGACACCGCTTTTGGAGCCCGAATGATACAATCAGCTGCCCGTAAAACTAAAGACTAAAAACCACAAACCCGCAATGCATACAACCTCATCAAAACCAATCCGCATGCTAAACGTATGCAATCACCAAAAACGAGTAATGAAAAGGAAAAGCAAGACAAGGCAGGGTATCCACCGCACAGATGCAAATATACGTCGCCAAAGACACAAAAAAGGAAAACAGCATCACAGAAACGGGCTGATGCTCATCTTGCTCAGCCCGTCATGCGCATCCTGAATATAACTCGACCGCTTCGACCGCGTCCCCCCGCTCGCACCCGTGCCCCCACCGTTCCCACCGCCGCCGATACCCCCCGCAGCGGCAATAGCGGCACCCATACACGCAGCCGCATTCGCAGGGATCGCAACCGGCGACGACGACACCGTCGGACTCTGCGAAAAGCCCGGCGACACCGCCCGCCGCTTGATGATGCTCGGCTGGTCGAACACCAGGTCCTCGTCGTCGCGGCGGCGCTTCAGCTTGCGCACCTCGGGGCTCCTGCTGATCGGAGAATTCACCATCGAATCCGTGCCCATCTACAAATACATACTCGTTAGCATTGTCATTGTCGTGGTATAGAAGTAAAAGAGTAAAAGATGAAGGAATGGGAACGCACGATGATGTCGCCGTCAGGGTTGATGCGGAAGCCCATGAACCCGCTCGGGCTCGACGACTCCAGCGAGCCCCAGTACCCCGAATTGCGCTGCGCCGCCGACTTGAACGTCAGCCCGCCGGACTCGTCTTCCGTGTCGTCAAACACGAGCGGATGCTCCTCCTCCGCCTGCGCCTGCAGCACGGGCGTCTGCGGGACGGTGCGGTTGTCCTGCTCCTCGTCCTCCTCGCGCAGCTGCCGCTGGATCGCAGCCTCGATGCGCATCTCCGCGTCGATTGGCGTCGCCTCCTCTATCAGCGCGGCCTTGACGCGTTGGAAGTGCTTCGGCTTGGGCTGTCCATCGATTAGCGATACTCCATACATGCATTGTGTAGATATATATGTGGATGGGAGAACGAACTAGTAGATTGCCCCGTCGTGTGACCGGCCGCCGGACGACGTCCTGCGGCTTGCCGGCCACGTTCTCCTGCCCCTTCGCATCGTCCGCTCCGCTCATAAACCCAATCTTCTTCATCGCCGCCGATATCGACTGCCGCCGCTGCGCGAGCATGTCCGTCAGCTGGTGCCCAAAGTACCCCCCGCCAGCGATGGGCACGCCCGCCTTCTTCGCCTCCCCGTTCGGCGGCGTCGTCGGCGACGGCGAGGCTCGCAGCGAGGTGCTCGACGCGGATGCCGAACTCGAACTCTGCCGCGACCGACCCTTCCCCCTGAGCCTCGTCATATGGCGGCGGTTGAGCAGCGCGGAGCTGTTGAACACGTCGCTCATACCGGACCCGGGGAGCGAAGGGCCGAACTGCGAGGTCGCGCTGACGAGCTCCATCTCGTCGTCGTCGCTCGAGTCCGTGTCCGAGCTGTCGTCCGACTGCACGCGCGAGTCCGCGAGCATGGTCGACAGCATCGACCCGGCGCCGCCGGTGTACATTGCGATCGGGGAGTCGAGGCCACGCCGGGGGATCGGCATGCTGGGCGTCAGCGGCGAGGAGTCCGGGGAGTCCGCGACGAAAGAATGGTGCAGCGACGTGCACGAGCGCGTGAAGTCGAGCCGCGGCCGGCGGACGGTCGAGAAGCCGAGCGCCGGGTCGAGGTAGGGGGCCAGCGGCTGGTTGCGCGACGGCAGCTGCAGGGACAGGCCGCGAGGGAGCGATGACCGGGTGGGGGTGAGCGGTGTAAATTGCGTGGGGGAAAACGCCGCGGATGTCGGAGCCGCGGTGGTGGAGGCGGTGGTGGTGGTGGCGCCGGCAGGGGGGGCGGGTTGGCCTGAGAGGGACAGCGATCTGGCGAGAGGGAAAGCCGATGACGACGACGACAACGACGGGCCGAGAGGCGGTGAAGCCGGGACTGGGGCGGGAACAGCCGTGGCAGAGGAAGACGAAGACGAAGAGGTCTTGGTGACGGGGTGCGACAGGCTTCTGGAGTGGCCGGAGAGCATGTTAACGGGCGGATGGGACGACGAGACGCTTCGGCCGGCGGACAGGGGCGCGGCCTCGATCAGGGATGACGTTCTGGGCCTCGAGTCGGCGGCGACGACGGCATGTCTCGAGGCGGCGAGGAAGCTGCCGAGGTTGGCGGCGGAGGCTGAGGCGGCGGAGGGGGCGTTCGAAACGGCGGGCGTCACAGCAGGCGACCTCGAAGTCGCGGAAGCCAGGCGAGCGGATTGATGCAGGCAGCCAGGAGGCGGCGGCGGCAGGAAGGCAGCAGACGACGACGATGAAGAAGATGTGATGTCGGAGGCGGAGGCACGAGTCGGCGGAGAGCTCTGAATGGGCTGGCCAGCCGACGATGTTTCAGCGGGCATCGCGGCCTGCAATTCGAATTGGTTCGGGTCGGCCAGTGCTGCCCGTCGACTGGACAAGCGCCGTGAGTTATTCTGATTGGAATGGCGATTGGTGATGTCGATGTCGATGGCGAGTGGCCGTTGCTCCGATATCGATGGCCGGATTCGATGTTTATCTCGTTCGGCAGGCTGCAAACGTCGAACGCCGTTGCTCGAGCGTCGTGTATTATATATTCGTACAATGTTATCTCTCGACTGTGTATATATTCGGGCGGTGGCTGCCGTGGAGAGGGGAAGCACTGGCAGTCTCCCGGACGGGAAGGAGCAGAAGACAGAGACGACGATGAAGAGAGAAGAAGAAGAAGAAGAAGGAATGCGGTGATGGCGGGGACGAGGCCTGTCGACCGGAAGCCTGGAAGCACGCTTTTCTCCCGCCATTGCCCCCAATCGCCGTCTCCACCGCTCCTCCCCAGCCAGTCAGCGGGCAGCTCGCCCGGACTTGCTCTCTCTCTCTCTCTCTCGCTCTCGTGATCAGACGGCACGATCGATCGATGCGAGATGCGAGGAGTCCTCCGATGTCACAGTCTGTATACATGTATGGCGATATCAGCTGGTGTTACATTCTCCACCTGCAACAGCCAACACAGCCAACATCACCACCAGCATCACGATCTCGAGATCTCAAGCGACAAGTGAAGCAGCACCAATTGACATTCCAGCCAGGACAGTTGCCGAGGATGTGGGACGGGCGGACTGTTCGACGCTCGGTCCCAGCCCAGACGCTTGGACACCCAATCCACCATACTACAGCATGCATATCGACGATACTTCCTTGTATACATACATCATACACCACCGCTTGAATACATGCCGTGATAACGCTATCCGCCATCATGCCATCCATAAAGTACAATCCAGAATATCCTACACATCTACAATACCCATACAATCGTACAATCCCACGACATCTACGTCTGTCGCAATCTGCGCCGCTCGTTCTTCACCTCCAGCATCCGCCTCACCCCACTCCCGCCATCAAACCGCAGCGTCCACTCCAACGGCAGACTCGCCGCCTTCGCGTACCGCGTGTCCTCCGCATCGCTGCTGATCCAGCTATACCCGGCCTTCAGCACCACGTTCACCTTCACCGTGAACGTGCCCCAGCCCTCGCGCCGGACGCTGAACGGCGGGCGGCGTTTGACCACCCGCGACTGCTTGAACGAGTTGTGCTATCATATCGTCCGTCAGCCTTGTTCGTCTCACCTACTCTCCATCGACCGAAATTGTACATATAGATGTGTAAGAAGGTAGGTAGGAGGGTGGGGGTGGGAAGAAGGTGTACTCACCAGGAGTATCTCCACCTCGTTCACGATGCTGTTCTTCGAAACAACCAGGAAGAACATCCAATCGTACACATCCCGCCCCTCCACCATCCTCGCCGTATTCCCATACTGCAGTATCACACCCTCCACTCCCGCCCCCCGCCCGCTGCGCTCCTCGACGCGATACTCCTCTTCCCGCTTGTCATACAATTCTGTATACCGCTCTTTCACCCGCCGTTCAATCTCGTCGCTTCGCGTGGCGGTGGTGAGCGTCCGGCACATCGGACAGTGCGCTTGCAACGGTACCTCCACCTCGTCATCGCCAGCTTCGTCGTTGATGATAAGTTCGTTGTCGATGATGAGTTGGTTGTCGGATGTCGGATCGGAGGGGACGCCGGAGACGTCGGCCCATTCGGATAGACAGGGCTCGCAGAGCGCGTGGCCGCATTTCGTTAGGACGGGCCGGTGGAGTAGGTGGCGGCATATCGGACACAGGTCGTCCGCGTCTATTTCTACGTCTTCCTCCGCGTGGGAGTCGTCCGCCGGTTGCGCTCGTGGTAGCGGTAATTGGGTATCCATGTTTTACGTAACGTTGTATTTCTGTGTAACGGTATTTCTGCGTAGCGATCGTGAGATCACTATACTTCGCGATATACCGATTCAATGCAATAGCAGAATTCCAGATCCGTGACTGGAAGATGGGACCGTTATATACCAGGTGTTGCATTGTTGGATCCTTACGCTACATAATATTTGCCACGATATCAATTAATCCAGATGCCTGAGCCCGGCACATGTTTACAGCTCGTGAACTGCCGGTTTCAAGTTCAGAATCGGTCTAGCCTGCGATTACATTTTATATCCGGGTCTCAAACGCATAGTTCGCCACATTTTATTTATTTTCTCCGTCAATGGTAAACACAATTGTACCCATACATGCACGTATATACCCATAGGGCAGGCTGTAAAAGGTAGTTTACACCTTTAAAAGGTCTAAATGGACTTTAAATTAATATACTAAAGCTGTGGTCGTCGTTTTTATACCTTCGCCGTCGCAGTTTGGTTCATGAGACAACTTTATGCACCTTTCAATAGAATAGTATACTGTGGTCTCGCAAGCCAAACCCCCACAGTTCCAAAAGAGGGGTCTGGTTTACGAGACCAGTATACTGATACCTTTTCAAAATGTGTGCGCATGTTCCCCCGTGACGAATTTTCCAAGACGAAAGGAACGCAATAAGCAAAGCAAAGGATCAGAATTTATATTAAGTATACATCACGCAAAACTTAAAATCAAGACAGGTGCCGTGTTCATTAATTACAACACGACGGAGCACATCTTGCTCGCCGATGCATCTGTGAGTTCTAGCTTGCAACGTGAATCAGCCACCCTTGTAGAAGTATATTCTCGATTTTGCACTTGCGCGAGCACATCTGCACGTATGTGGGTTGCAAAATGGCGCGGGAAGCTCCAGTCGACGGTTAGTTCCGATGTTCAGAGACGTCTGCCTACCGGATAGCTATCCAGTTGTTGGATACTGGGCGTCGACGCCCGGTTGCATAGTTTCAAGATTACAGCTGCCATGTAATGTAATTAAACTCTCCCATAAACTTTTTCTAGCCCGGTTTTGTAAACCAGAACCTTCGATCTGTGTGGCTCTGGCTTGCGGGTCCATTCGAATTCCGATCAACCTATAAGTATTGCTGGAGTTTTCCCATATCTCCCTACTTTTCCTTCCTCCTCGTCGACTGTCTCGACATCTCCCAATCATGTAACAGGCACCCTCGAGTCAGCGGGCTGGCCTCGCGAGACGGCCGGTCTTCCTCTCGTCTACGAAAATCCATACTATAAAAATCCCACCGCGACTGCTATGGAGTACTTCCCCCCATTTTTCGTCACCTTGCTCAAGTTCAATGCGTATTTTACATCCCGAGCGATCCAGTATCTACTCAAATATGATCACCCACATCGCATCATAGTGGTCGATATCTGGCCTCGTAGACCAAACAACCCATTTTCACATATTTCTTGGGCCTAGCCACACTCGACACCCTCCGTCATCTCTGCAGGCAACATCAATCCCACCAGCCTGTTCGCCGTATCGATGTCGATATATAGACGTCGAAGGACGCAACGAACGTACGTAAGAAGTCAACATCACGTCGACTCCCCAGGAATATTTACCACAACCAGTGGAACCACCAGCTAACACCGTCCTTGATATAGCTCTCGTCCTGTTCCGTCCGGTGACAAACAATAAACACTAGACGCCAGACTACCCGAACGAAGCTCCGACCCGCGGGCACTTCTCTCTCTCTCTCTCTCTCTACTCATCTACGCTTCATCCGTACTCTCGAGACACAAGACTCGGTATATAGAAACAGATACCGGTACGAACGTCAATGAACACCCGACTTACGATACGGGACAGCCGTTGGGCCCAGAAATGGAACAATACTCACTTTCAACTTCAATCGCCTCAATAACCTATATTGATCCGGCTGAAGATGAAAGTGAACATTTTTTTCTTTTCTGGACCGGGCGGCCGCCCAGATTGTGAATCGGGGGTTGAGCGACGATCGTACCGCTGTCGGATATTTCTACCAAACGACACGAGCGAAGCTTCAACCTGCAGCCTTGGGCACGACTTTCTCTATCTACAGGGGATATATAATTCGTTATATATAGCTACCGCACGTCGTTGAACATCCGACTAGCGAATCGGAGGGCCGCGCGGGTGGGAAATGGTTTTGGTTACCAGTCTCTCCCGGAATCGTACGAACGGAAATTGAATCTATGGAAGCGATTCATTGAGAGATTGATCACCATGCGATTTCTCTCGCGGGCGGCCGCTTTGACTGTTGGTCGGGGTCTAAACGACGAGTATTGTACCGCTGTCAATTCTACAACCCGAGCAGACTGGACACCGTACTACCCTAGCGATGTGGGCATTCCCTTTCTCTACCCAACTACAACTTCTTGCTCCTTGAGATATGGGGTTCGGTATATATGGCTGCTAGACGTCAATGAACATCTGACTAGTGATATGGGGGAGCCATCTTGGCTAGAAACCGTTCAATGAGCCAGCTGTCCGTGTATCGTCCGGATGGAAATTTAAGCCTATGGAGACGATCCACAGTCATTTGGCTCATTTTATGATTTCTTGTCCGGATGGTCGCCCCAGATCGTTAGTCAGATGTTGAGAGATGGTTGTCCATGCATCTACCGTAGTCCTATACATGTCTCGAGCTGATGATCATGAGCAGCCCGCCTGTCTGTCCGTTGGTACGCACTGTGGGGATTAATTTTATAATTTAATACTTAAATATAACAATAAAATTACATTTGAATGGTCTGTAAGTTTAAGCCATGCTCCTCATTAATTACGTATATTTGAGTTCATAAAGGAGCTGCGGAGGTTCCGATTTTGCGATCGTGGTTTCTTGGCCAATTGGCCTATCTTTTTCCTAATGAGATCTCTAGCTCTCTTTCCAAGTAACGAGGTAGATATTTGTCTCGTGAACCGAGGCCTCCGTCACGCCTGCGAAGCAGGCCAAAGGATGCCGTCTGATTCACGAGACAAAGTAGTTGTCCAAATTTATTCAAAATGCAATTGACAGGTTTACTATCACTTTTCTTAAACGGGTCTCAAGTGCATATTTCGCTACAATTTATTTTTTATTTTGTGTCGATCAAACATCATATTTATGAAGACAGTTGCACCCGAACATATATTTCGATATAAAGGAACGTGAACTCCGCGTAACCAATGCAGAGTACTAGTAAAAACCCAGCAAAGTGAAATTCTATATCAATATAAGACTAAACTCGATCCAGATACGCCATTGATCCTATATATATCCAGCGATAGTCCGTCTAGAACAGCGGCCACTTGTTCCCCGTAGTGCCACTAACTCAAAAATACATCCATCAGTCAACGAATCCACCAAAATAAAAGTCACACGCACATGTATATATGCGGTTGTATGAATGCAGCTGTAGTACACTTGATACAACCGCGCTACATCTGCAGAAACGGCGACGAAAAGCCAAGGTAAATCGACGATGTCGAAGGAGTGTCCGCATACCGTTTGCCATCGTGCTTTTGGGACAGCTTGGATTTGACCGTTCGAGAATTGACAGCCGGCGCGGTCTTGCGGGGCTCGGAGGCGGTGGCGCCGAAGGGGCTCATGAGGAAGGCGATCATTGTTGCGTTATGTTATTTTATCAAAATTATCAGTAGATAATTTATAGTTTGTGTGAAGGTAATACAATGAATGTATGCGTGTATCCTTGCTTGTAGTGAACGTTGAGGATTGAATGGTTAGTGGTGAGGATGGATCGATTGAAATGCAGGAGTAGAAGGGGTTTATATAGACAAATTTGTGGGTTGCAGTTGCTATTCAGAGGGCTGCGTACGAGGCTACGCATGTAGATATCATATAATTATGCATCTGGATATTGTTTGAGTCGCGGTCTAGATGTACGTATGTGGTCTTCGCCTCCATAATAAAGTTAAGTTTGGTTCCGCATTGCCGGATATATCTACAGATCTAGCTGCAGAATTGCCGTATTTGTGAAGTTCTCGGCCGCAAGGTACAAACTCCCAACTAAAAGGTAGTGATGTCGAAGTAAACCTTATCGAAATACCTAAAGCGGGGATTCTAGAGTTACGTATTGTTCTATCATGTTTCTAGATCTACGTCTGAGAAGAGTTTGAAGGAGGCGGATGGCAAATCGACCTGAGTTCCGTAGACATCAGTGATATCGGCTAGAACGCGGTCTCGATCGCGGATACTCAGGCAAAAACAAGGTCTGGCCAATTTATGAAGATTCCGTTGCATATTATCGATGGTATAGGTATTGCGAGATAGGCTTCGGTGATCACCATCTCCTCCTAGATAGTCCCTACCTACATGTTGCTTCTTGATATGTCGATCTAAGTACATATTTAGTGACGAAGTTACGCGTATCCTGGCTACGCGCCGGCGTCTAGTTATTCTACCTTCCCGGGTCCGTATACATGATCGCATCTGCGAATTGGCTGTATGCATTCATGGCTAAATACCTGCATCAAGATCTCAGCTACCTTTGATTGACTGATGGGTAGTGATACTGACCTCGATTAACCGGGTTGGAAACTAGGCTACGAAAGTAGAGAACCTTCCGCCGTTTCATCGCGCAAGTTCATGATAACTTAAGCTGATTAAGCTTCTCCAAACTCAAAATAGTTCGGCGAAGAATAGTGAGATTATCGATCCGGAGTATAGTCGCAGATATTGTAAGCTCGAGCTGCTTTTATCTCGTACACCAGAAGCTGGACGCACATAGAGCTGCCTGGATTCATCAGTATAGTGTTCGCTCATTCTAATTCCCATGTAGGAGGAGACAACGCAATGATTTGTGTTATTTGGAGTCTCGACCGGATCGATCAAGTTAGAGGTCGAGCTGTCGATTCTCATCCAAGAAGTTTGGCATAAAGCCTAACAAGTCCGTTCCATAGATCTAGCGCCCAGATTAAATTAAATAGCAATCGTACTCAGGTGGCGGATAGGTATGCCTACTAACTAGGTTACCAATATAACCAAGCCAAAAACATTCAGCATTGCGCTATACCAGCTGCAGCCATGGGTACAATGATCTTGGGTATCTGATAGACTTCTCAAATCAGATATCACTATATCTGAACTTGAGTATTCAGATAAACCGAGCAAACTAGTCATCAAAATATCACGTCACATCGGATCTACATTTCACAATCAAAGCATTTCATATGGGGTTTAATAAAGTTCAGATTCTCAGAATTATTAAGCAACAACCTGGTATATACGTCGCCGGCCAAAGCAGCCCTCACCCAAAACCAAATAATTATATACATGAAACCGTAACAGTCCTTCGTGGTCATTCATATTTTTACTTTTCCAAACGCCAGATTAAAAACTTCGCTCTCGCACAACATTCACGCATCTACAAAGCCACGGCGACGGCGCCAAAGGCAACGAGGACGATGGAGCTCAACGCCAGACGGACAGAGCCGGCAGAGTTAGGCCGTGCGTTGGGGTCGAACGGGTTGTTCGTGTTGAAGTTGACGCCCGTCTGAGCGGGGAAGTTGGGCTGGCCGGGCGTGCTGAAGAAGCCGTTGTTGTTATTGCCATTGCCATTGCCATTGTTGTTATCGCCAATGCGTGCGTATGCCTGGCAGTAGCCGCCGGTGAACAGCGCCATCGAAGCGGACTGGGTCGGGTTCGCGGTGCGGAGGTAGTTCAGGCATCCTCTGGCGAGGTTCGAGAAGTTGATGTTCTGGTTGTTCTGGCACAGGCAGGTGGCAACGTTGGCGGATGTGACGGCGGGGAGGCTAGGCGCGCCGCAGGAGTTGATCGAAGACGCGAGCGACAGGCATTGCTGCGCGTTAGGGTCATTGTTTGGGATGAAGGACTGGCCGGGGGCCTGGGTGATCGTGGGGTTTCCGCCGCCGAGATTGGTGAGGCCGAGTTCCTGGCAGAGCGTGTCCAGGGTGTCAATGGTCCGGACGGTGCTCTGGCCGATAAGCTGAGCTCGGTCGACTTGCGAAAGACACTGCTGAGAGGACTGCCTCAGGCTCTGGTTCTGGCAGTAGCAGGAGTAGAACCGGTTGGCCGCGTTCCGGTCGTTGATGTTCAGGTTGGTTCCGCCGCAGGTATTGGCGCTGGTGAGCACCTGGTTGCAGGTGTCCGGGACCGCGTAGCCGTTCTGCGCGCTGGCAGCGACGGCGAAGAGGAGCCCGGCGGCGGCGACCAAGTTGGACATTTGAGAGAACATCTTGTACAGGATTTAAAATGTTTCTTCGGCGAGAACAAGAGAAAACTACTGAGGTATTGTCGAATGGAGTATTTTTCTTGGATGCTGATCGAATGAGCTTCTGAGCATGCAGGACGAGAAGCACCAGAACGGAGGAGCGCAAGCATTCTTATACAGCTATCGTGAGCCGTGGCCTGAGGTTGACTCCATGCATGCCATCGTCCTGCCCTTGGCGTCCGTAGACCGTCCGAGCTCGAGGGTGGTGATATCTCGCGACGCATGATGCTTGTGTTGTCTCTGTCCCACGCCGGTGAGTAGCCAAGGGCCATGCGCTCGCCAGCCACTTTCCTCGCGTGGCTAGCGACGGCCGACCGTTTTGCCAGAACGAGGTAAACGGCAAGCGAGCGAGACAGCGACAGCTGCACGCCGGGGCCGCTTGGAAACAGCCATCGAACAAGCTCGACTGCCAAAATTTCCGGCCTGTTTCAGCCGCAATAATGCACCGGACGGCCAAAGACTTTTCTCGAGTCGAAATGGGAAAGTCCTCAACATCACGGCGAACACTAGGCCGCTGTGACCAGGGGCTTCCTTTCACTTATTCCCGAAAATTCTTCACTCCCAGTCGACGTCCCGCAGCTTCAGGGTACAGAGCCTGCCAAGCCTGGTCGCTGGCTTTTTGCGCAAGGCTCCCCACTTCCTACAGCTATAGCTCTACCAACGTGCAACCCTGCAAATTCGTCCTACGATGTCTAATTACACACTTGCTCTGCCCCGGCCCGATAGCAATCAGCACCTCTGGAAGTATGCGAGCTCACCAAATCCTACAACAATTCCTTCTAGAATATTAATGCGCGCATAAATTTTGGATTGAGTTCGGCACTATTACCCGCTCAATGGCTGCAGGTACGATATCCATATAGAGCTGGATTCGCCCACTAGCTGTATTTGTTAGTTGAAAATTGATCTCTAAGCCTCCCTCACGATGCTGAAATAAGTGATAGAGACTATCTCCAGCTCAAGTGATCGAGGCTTCAAATTCATATTCCTAAAGGTAAAGCTTATAAAGTTTATTTGTGGGAGACGGGTTTGGTGTTGCCGTGAAGTTAGATATTGCACGCACCTCGCGCAAACAGGGAGCTGAGGTTACACAACACGAACAGGCATGCCAGAGGATACACTAGGAACCGTTCCGTCAAGACCACAGCTGAAGGCTATACGTTATCGCTTCGATCTGAAATCCCTGCGCCGGAGAAATTGCGCTGAGGCTTGGAGCTTAACGCGCTGTCTTTCGAAAGAATCCTTCAAGGAAACGCAACTTCCGATTCGAGAGTAGCTATCTTTCTCAAGTACGAATGTTCGTTGCGAGACCAGCCAGATCCCCAGATATATCTATAGACCGATAGTATTTTTGCCCCGAGACCGTTAATGTCCTGTCTCTGAGCCCGGATGCCATCGACAATATTCGTAGTACAGCCGGCGGCTCGTGCTGATTATTATCACCAATTTTGAAGTTGTTGACAGCTCCGTAGACTCGTGGGATACTTGCCTTCAACAGTAAGTCCTGAGTGACAACCCATCGTAAAGACCTATATAGCTATCTGAACCAGTGCATGGGCACCAGTTCTGCTTGGAGGACTGGATTTCTTTGCATCGATTTGTCTCGCTCGCCAGACTACCGTACTTTAACCAGCAAAATTGCATCAATGCTATTCGGCAACATTCAGATTTATAATTACGCTTCAAAGTTAACTTGCCCCGTATGCTAAACCGACTCTGCGACAACGAAACTAGAGCAATTCGAAAGGCTATGAGGAGTAGATTTCCTGTTCGAACGTTCGTTTCCCTCTAAGTATCCTAGTCTCAGGGCCGTCGCGGGCCGTCTCAGGACAAGTTTCCAGAACAAATAGGAATAGCATTATCAACAAGTCTCAAAACATGATGTATCCATCCCTCGACTGAAATAGAACGGGAGACCACCATTTAGTAATAATAAGGTTTTAGAGCCCATTGCAGCATCTAACCTCCCGCTCTTCAACTCGTTTAGGTTGCGACTGCACGCTCCCGTTGATCATAGTATCTAAAGCGACAACTGCATCGATATATTTCTAGCGCCATGGCGTAGAAAATATGCATGTAAATCCATAGATGATAACATCTCCATCTTTCGAGGTCAGCGAAATTCATCAAACATGTCAGTGCCCTGGCCCCGTTGATTCTTTGTCTTGGGTTTTGGTACTTGATATGAGAGACGTTGCCCAAACAATTATGCTTATGGGCTCTATGAGTTTTCGACTTATGCATCTTATGGGCTATTATATATTATATAGCTCGATAGATATGACATTCCCAGAATCGTCAAAACTTAGAGTAACAGGTGTGTTGGAAACTGCACGCACCCGGTCGCACAAAGCGCAAAACAGACCGGCCAATTTCCCAAAGCGGCAAGCAGCATGGACTTGGACGCGACTGGCCAACAACGCGCGCGGCTTCCCGCGTCGTCTCAGTCTTCCCGTGTCGTCCTGTCGTCGTGGTCGTCCTGGTCGTCTGAGTCTCCTCGACGACAACCTCACCGATGCACCACCCCGCCCCCACCCCAGACGACGATAGCTGCCCGACTCTGGGCATGACGACATAAGTCAAATACCACCACTCAGACTACGAGAGAATATCCTTCCTCCCAACCACGATGCCGAAAGAAAAGCGGCAAACCCGCCTCGCCGACCCCCAACTCTCCTATAAGTCTGTCCGGTACGGCAATACACCGAATACCCCGCAGCCATTCAGCAGGCAAGACCAGGGTACTCTGAGCCAGTTCGGATTCACGCCGTCCTCCCTGTCTGCTACGACCAGCGGTACGAAGAAGAGGAGGACGCTGATACCCTACGGCAGTCGCAACCGTAAGAGTTGGCCGCCCGACAGGTATAAGGCCGAGAGCCCGGATGAGAGCGAGGATGGAAACCCTGCGACGAAAAGGCGGCGGATCAGTCGGCGTCGCAACATTGTGGACGATAATGAGGAGAATGAGGCCGACGTTCCGGTTAAGGCAGAAGATGTGCAGGAAGACTCCTTTGTGAAGGAAGAGTCTGAGCAAGATGACGATGAGGAATCCTGGCGGCCGCCGGAAAGCCCAGCTCCAAAACGGCGACGACGGAGAACGATAAGCAAACCGAAGGCCCGGGCATCGACAGCAAGGAACCGGACGCTGACACAAATGTATCCTGTCTACGGGTTTTCCGAGAGCGAGTACGAGGAAGACCCCGAGGAGGAACAAGACCCAGCGGAAGCCGACCACGAAGAGCCGGAGCCGGAGCGGATACAGGCGCCGGAAGCAGAGGTGGAAGGAAACATCAGAATCAAGAACGAACCAGAATCGGACAGTGAGACATCCCACGAGTACGGCAGCAACGTACGTATCAAACGAGAAGACGAACCCGATACGACGTACCAACATGCAGAGGACGAGAAGGAAAACATCCCGCGGGAAGATGCAGTCGAACCGACCACCGTAGCTGTTAGCAATTCAAATGCGGCGGGCACCGCGAACCCAAAAACGCCAAAGAAGCCGATACCCAATGTTGTACCGTCATCTTATACGCCTCCTGTCACGCCGCTATCCCCTTTGCGCCACTCCCAGCTGGACGCTATATATAAAAGTCCGTCGGTGCAAAGACTCTGGCGAATGAAGGGGATAGGGATGCCCGGGAAAGTAGAGGCAAATCTCAGCCCGGTCGCCGAGCACATCAAGATGGAGGAGGACGACATTTCTTCATTGGAGGCCTCCACGTCAGAGAACAACCATCCACAGGTGCCACCGAAACGGCCGGACTTCGGTAGGGAGACCAACAGTGTCGATGCGCCATCTGGGGCTACCTCTCTGAGAACAGCACAGATGCCCGATTTCATAACAAACAAAATGGTGCCGAGCAGTCAGTGGTGGGAACGTGAAGAAACCATGTCCTCAAACTCGGCTCGCGTCCTCGAAACAATCATCGAAGCGGACAGTCAGCCTGAAGTGCAGGTTCGGAGCAGCGTTTCCGTCAGTCGGACAGGAACACCCACACCAAAAGCACAGCGCACTGTCGAATTGGGGGGATTTGATATCGTCCCAGAAAGTCCTGTGCACAAAAGAATCACCAAAATCGGTGAGAAGCAGAAGACTTCTCCGACAGGCTTGACAAATATGGAGCCGCTACTCCGTGACTCGAGCGGACTGCATACACTAGCCACATCGTTCCTCCAGAAGGAAAGCCCAACCATCGATCGCATTCCAAATTCCATTCAGGAAGAGTCTCAGAAGTCCGAAGTCTCCCTGCGATCTGTGGACAAACAGCTCCTTCTCGAATCTGAGGATTACGACAAAGCATCCGCCGAACGTGTCGAAGCGACAGAGTCTCAGAAGCAGGACATCGATCCTGACGAGACACTCGACAGCACGCTCTCGGAAACTTCGCCCAAGGCTGCCGAGCGTACCCCGCGGCCAGTCCATCGAACAACCTCTCTAATGAGTAGGAAGGACAGCCATATTCCACTGCTCCCACCTTCTTCGCCTCCCCACTCTCACAGTCTTGCGGCACACGATTCCTCGTCGCCGATGAACATCAGGTCTCTCTTCCCGAGCAGCCCCGCCAAATTGACAACGTCCCCCGTCTCTGGGCTCCGTAAAAGCTCATCAGACATGAATGAGACGATAGATTCGCTTGATTATCCTAGAAAGGGCCTAGTGGAGACGCACACGCAGTGGAAGCTCAGAACCTTCGGCCCAAGTCAGGCGATTCCAACTATAAGCCAGATTCTACCAGCAAGCATGCTCGACGATGACGATGACGACGATGACGACGACGAGGAGCTGTAACTGACTTTTTTTCTTCTCTATACCGTTTATGCTCCGTATTTCAGTGCAACTCTTTCATAATCGTTCGTTGCTGTATACTACTGCTTTTCGCCGCATCGGTTTCACGGCCGGCCTTATGTATGATACAGGATTGGTGTTTTCTCATTTTCTTGGAAATTTGCGGGTCGAGCGTAATACCAATGCATGGCTCTGGCGCAACTGGATCTTTATTTCATGCATGTACGATACCATCTTTAGTTAATTAATAGCAATTTTCGTCGTCATATAACATCGACTTCACATCAGCAGCAGAAAGCTGTCAACTCGCCAATACATGTTGAGACTCGCTATGTGATATCACGCAGGTGACTTTTGCAACAGCAGTGTTGCGTTTGCAGTTCTCCCTCCCACTTTCGATAACTTGACCGCCAGCTAACCCCACCACCACCGTCACCCTCCACGCCAAACCCACCAGCACACATCGACCATGAGCGCTGTAAGCACGGCCGCCTCGTTCATCGAGAACGCTCCTCCGGGAGAAGTAAGGACCCTACCAAGCTGCGATTGATACCGTGCGGTTCTCGCCGTCGAAACGTCACGGAAGCACAAGCTGATCTATCCATCCATCTGTTGCGTCCCGCACCCTAGCTTACCGAAGTCATAAACGGTACTTACCCACCAACCCGCGTCTCGGCAGTCGAAGCAACGTACGTACGTGACGGAAGCTCACATGTGCCGTGTGGCGTATTCTAGACATCGGGTCTCTTCTGGACGACCCCTCGGTCACCGATAAACTTATCCCGGCGGTCGAAAGGTACCACAAGGAGCAGTTTGTGACGACCAAGCTACCCGGTGGCAGCGGGCTGGTATGTGAATGAGCTATCGAGCTGTCTGTATACCGTCGGATGGATCGTCGAACGGCGCTTATACGTGTTATGTGGCTTCAGGTTATCGTGAGCGAGCACAATGATCTTGGCGGCGGCCGGTTCTACGATAGCGAAAGCGCGAGCAGCTTCACCTACGACCACAAGACGCAGGCATGTCCGGCAATCCACCTGGAAACCCACCGCATGCATGCATACAGCGCGGCCGAGCATAGTACAGCTAATCAAGTTACCTCTAACGAATGTAGAAAGCGTCGGACGTACAATCGTACTCGGTCGAGGGTGAACATGCCAGCACGGTGTACGTACATCTATCACCCAGCGAGTCGCATTACGATAACGTCGAAATGGCAAGGAACGCAGCTGATATTGAGTAGAAAATCGCTTCTCCGCGACGTCGGCAACCATGTCAAGGAGCACTTCCCGTCCCTGCCGGCCTACGGCGTATACCCCACCAACGACGGCATCGCAATTCTCATCGTTGGAAACAAATACAGCCCCTCGAATTACTGGTACCAGCACCATCCATCCTTCGCATACATCCTAAATTGTCAATGCGCCTGCTGATCAGCGTTATGTATACAGGAACGGCCGCTGGCGCTCAGCCTATACCTTCAACCCGTCCTCGTCCACTCTCACCGGCAGCATAGCTGTCGACGTGCACTACTATGAAGACGGCAACGTCCGACTGGTGACCGAGAAGGCGGTGAACGAATCGCTGCGCTCCACCACCTCCTCGGACGTCGCGCGGACCATTGCCGCTGTGGAGAAGAAGTACCAGGAGGAGCTGAACCGGGCGTTCGGCGCGCTGAGTGAGGGCGCGTTTAAGAACCTGCGGAGACAGCTGCCCGTGACGAGGCAGAAGATGGACTGGCAGAAGGCGAGCGCATACAAGGTATCGAGCAAATTGCAATGCAGCCAAGTTATTCGGACGCTGCTAACCAAGATGTGTAGATCGGACAAGATATCGGCGGCGGTGCCAGGGCCAGGTAATCAAGTACGCGTGTTATATTTTGATATTCCATCAAATAGTAGTCTGGAGCAGGGTGCCCGGGAACATTATAGTTGGATTCTAAATACTACGCAAGCATTTCAAGAGATATGCGTCAGGACCAGGCCAAACAACCGTACGACGGTGCGTAGAAACGAAGTCGTAAGTGACGCTGATATATCGTACATACATAAGTACATTCTTCTCTCCGCCATGACAAATAGACAATATGCAAAGGAGCGCTGGAAAAACAAAGTGAAAGCAAGATACACATCGGTACTCCCGTACGAATGCGTGTTCGCGAGGAACCTCGAAACCAAGCAAGCAGGCAAGCAAGCAAGCAAGGAAGCGAAGCGTAATTACAATAAGCGTATTGCTATATAGCGAGAGGAATCAGAGGTAACACGCCTGTAACTCCTGATGTACTGCACGGCGTCCAACAGCCTGCTATCAACCCTACTCTCTCCATCCAAGACCGGCCCATCGCCGCACCGTGTTCAATCAGCCGGAAGTTTGTTTTCCGACCGCCCATCGAAGGCGTCTGTCGTCCATGCTTGATGCGGCCTTCAACGACGGCCGGCGATCCTCCGTCGTAGTCATTCCAGAGTACACCGCCTACACGAACCACCCCCAGATGATCCAAAGCACGAGCACGCCCGCAACGATGAACCCGGCCAGCCGAAAGATCTGGATGTTGGACGTATTCTTCGCCATCCTCGTCAGGCGGTTCGCGGTGTTCTTGACCGAGTTGCCCATGTTGGCAAAGGTGTCGTTCTAGCGATCGTGGAATGGAAAACGTCAGTCCATACTCCGGCGGAGACTGGAATCGAGGTGGCTTTTATCATAATATTTCAGAGTAACGTACGTTGTCGTCTATTAAGCGCTGGTCGGACGCCTGGTTGTAGATGTTGATTGTGAAGTCGCGGATCGAGGTGACCTGTTGAGGGTAACGCAGCGTCAGCATACAGCGAGGGCATTGAAGATCTCCATTCTTCGATCCGGGCACGTGGTGGAGACGGCGAGGGCTCGTGTTCAACGGACCTTTCCCGCGAGATCGTCCAGGCGGGCATTGTTCTGTCTGTACGTGGTGACGTTTAAGCGCCGTTAGCAATGTGTCGCATACGCAAGGGCGCAACGGGACTCGCGGTGCTTTTGCTACCTCTCGCGCTCGTAAGCTTCCGACATGTTTCTTCGATGACGACGATGGGTATTATATCGGTTCTAGCGATCGGTGGAGGAATCGATGGGCGGTTTTGCAGAGGTGAGTGAGGTGAGGTGAGGTGATGTAAGGTATGTCGAGCACGTAGCGATGGCTGGAGGGACCGGGATTTTGACGGCCGGGTGGCTTGGTACTTAAGCTGCCCGGTTGGGTAGGTTCAGGGGGGATGTCTGGCAAGCTGCCTGCGACGGGGTTCCGATCGAGCTGACGTTTCGGGTTGGAGGTCAGGAGGCCGCTGCTGGAAGCGCTGTTGCGGCAAACAGTTCAACGCAGCCCAGTCAGCTGCCAGGGGTGATGTA
Source organism: Drechslerella dactyloides (assembly GCA_020064725.1). NCBI lineage: Eukaryota > Fungi > Ascomycota > Orbiliomycetes > Orbiliales > Orbiliaceae > Drechslerella > Drechslerella dactyloides. Next base: position 3,648,934 of record JAGTWJ010000017.1, read on the forward strand.
ATTTCTCGCCGCCGACGGTATAAAACATTTAGTCTTGTACTTTGTAGTAGTATCTTGCTCGAATTCAGAGTAGTATACACACAAAATGCTTCCGCCATGCATGGGGAAATGCGAACAAAAGTCATAGTTGAATGAATGGATGCGCGTCTACGAATACACATTAGAATACCTGACCAACCGCCATTACAATATCGTACCCTACTCGGACACCCATATCGACTCCTCCAACCGTAACGACCGCACGTAATGATATCAAAAAGTAACGATTGCAAATGCCGAAAACTCAATGCATGCATGCCCGCTTGTGGATGCCCTGGTAGTCATTCAACCCGGAGACCGTCTCCTCTCCAACGGCGCCACCAACACCCATAGACTTGCCAGTCTCCTCCAAAATCTCATGCAGGCCCTTACCCATCCAGCTGGCATCAGCAGTTCCCCTCAGCTTCTTCGTGACAGCGTCGACGTCGACGTTGAGGTAATCGCGCAGGAACTCGCCAATCTCAGTGTTCTCATGGTTGCCCCAGAGCTTCTTCACACGCTCGAACGGGTACCCGTAGATGTTGACGTCAACGGCGCTATGTCCGTGAGTACTCCACCCGATCTGAGCTCTCCGCGAGATCATGTCGGCCCAGATTGGGCCGGTTGGCATCTTTTCGATTTTGTAGTGCACCAGCTTGATGATTTCCCCGTTTCCAGCATCGGTGATGCCGGCGAGAGGGAACAGCTCCTTCTCAAGGTACGCTGCGATGTCCGACTTGTCGGTCCCCTTGAAGGAGATGAGGGCACTGGAGAGGAACTCGGACGAGCGAGAGGCGTTGGCGAGAACACCGGGGTACCATAGATAGTCCGGGTATGCTTCATGGAGTTCTATAATCCTCGTTAGATGCGTATTTTATGATTTGCAAACGATGTTGTAACTTACGGCGCGCGGCAGCCAGACCGCCGGTTTCGTGATCACTGGTGCTGACGACGATGGTCTCAACCGAGCTTTCCTCGATCTTCTTCAAGACCACTTCAAACGTCCTGTCGTATGCGCGAACCTCACGGACCTGAGCGGCGGGATCATTGGCGTGCCCGGCGTGGTCGATTCTGCTACCCTCAATCATCAAGAAGTAGCCCTTGTCGCTGTCCTTGGTGGCAAGCTCCAAAGCTGTGATGGCAGTCTCGGCCATAGCTGGCAAACTGGGGTACTCATCGTCACTCCGGTCGAGGTCGAATGGGATGTCGGTGGACGCAAAAAGTCCGAAAAGCGGCAAGTTGACCTCCTCTCCCAATTTCAAGGAGTGGAATTCCTTGAGCTTGTGGATGAAATTGATGTTGTTCGCTCTCGCTTCCTCGACCAAATCGCGGTTATCGGCCCGGCACGATCCCTTGGTGCTGTTGGGCAAGAAATGGCAGTAGCCACCACCTAGCATGAGGTCGGTGACGCGACCGAGAGGGTAATCTCCGATCTGCTGTTCAGCAATTCGGTCCTGTTCCCATCTCATATTCACGTGGGCGTTGAAGCAAGCCGGGGTAGCACTATTCAGAGCAGTCAGCACACCGAATTTCAGGCGGGGAGGACAGGTCGGCATACTCAGTGATCGAGGTAGTAACGACAAGGCCGGTCATATATCCAGCAGCCTTAGCAGCTTCCAATACCGTGCCGCACGGGTCGCCGCCGGGAAGGATCGAAATCGCGCCGTTGTAGCTCTTGAGACCACAAGAGAAGGCCGTCGCACCGGCAGCGGAATCAGTAATGAGCGAATTCGACGATCGGGTCCTCGAAGAGCCGATGAAGTGCTTATCGAGAGTAAGAACGTCGTCGTAAGGTAGGTTCTCCGTGAACTGGCGCCAGCTTCTCGTCAACTCCAAGGAAGTCGGTCCCATGCCTGTAAATTCCGATCATTAGCAACTTCCATACAACTCCGATTCCGCGATGGAAGGAGGGACAACCGTACCGTCCGAGACCATAAAGATGAGATTCCGCTTGCCGCGGATGGCTTTGTGAGGCATGTGGTCCTGGCCACCTTCCGGATGACTTCGAACATAGAGAACACCGATAACCAGTATAACTAGAAAAGATCACAGATACGTCAGATACCGTAGAACGAGCAGCATGCCACCCCGGGGTACCATACTGATAGTTGCGATCGCGGCCCAAAGCGTTATTATGGGGTTCTTCCACCTCTTGAGCGTCCCCTTTATTCGGTCTCCGGAGTCCTTCCGGTCAACATGCTCGCCGGTCAACAGGGCCTCCTCCGCGCTGGGGTCGTCGCTCTGGTAGCCGCTGACGGGCGCGGGCGATAGCATGCCGCTTTGCGCCATGGTGTGTCTCGTCGTGTTGCTTGCTCCTCTGTCGGGTTCCGTAAGGGGCGTCCAGGAATATGTTTGCTTCAACCACGGAGAGAAAGCTATCGCTCAAACGTAAAGTTAGCTGCGCTCTTAATCGCAGGCCGCCGGTGATATGTGCTGGCACTGCGTTCGCTCGGCGAGGGATCCGAGGGACAATGTAGGGGAGTGCTGGCGAAAGCAGCAAGGCTGGGGGGGAATTTCGACTTCGACAGGACAGGAACGTGACGCAGGTCATCTGCGAGTCTCTCGTTTTGGCCCCCTTGCCAATGCGGACGCTGACTCAGCCTGCAACGCTACCTGGAGCCGAGTTGCGACCCGGAGAGTATTATATCGCAGCATGGAGAGGATCCGAGGATCCGTATTCTCCGAGACGCTGGAGGATCCACTCGTCCGACCTCATATCTCCTCAATCATCTGTCCGAGCAAGTTCGATTGCAGCATATGGTTCCCCCAATATTCGACAGGTAAATTTATAAGCTTGCAACTGCTGCATCGAGTCGTTCTTCAAACGTCGACGTCGACTCGCGCAACGCATTACCTCGTTTCGAGATGTCGAGATCCCGGCCCGGCAGCCAGGCCAGGCGGACACAAAGTTCATGCATTTGATTAAGATATTTATTAATGCTCTGTCTATCTGATCGCTCCTTTCACCCTTCATGGAAATCCGAGGTATATGGCTATCCATGAGTTCTATGAGGACCCGTTGCAGACTAAAGATTGGAGTTTAGAAGTATATATAGGTGACCCCGCTATATAATAACATGGCACTGAATGTGAGATGAAAAGGTTTAAAGTTTCTCTATTGTCAAAAAACATGAATCTATATGTATGTATATATGTATATATGGCGCCCCTTAAGCTGGAGACGCAGATGTACAGAAAAAAAGCTCCAGTCTAGTTTAGACGGCAGCCAACTGTGAGCCTATCAAAGATGCCAGCCAACGTTTGCGCCTTTAGCTCTCCAGACCAAGCAACTGGATAGTATAATAACTTTATATGTAGTCGAAATCAGATGAAACGTAAAGTGGAAATTGACCTCATAAATCATAATAGTTTCGGGTGATCAGGCCCGAGCTCAGGAGCCGGCCTTAGTCGTTCTTTTTACCTTTCCCCCTATGCTTGTTTGGAGCCTCCGTGACGGTGCTTTCCTCCGTTACCGTGATCGTAACGGTCTTGGTGACCGTTCTCGGTCCCGACTTTTTACCTTCTCGGTCATTTCCCTTCTCAGCCTTAGGGGTAGGCTTCGCGAGGCGCTTCGTACAAGTAGAGACTCGAACAATGGTCTCCACTGACGTGACAGTCTTCTTGCGGCCCTTGTTACCTTCGACCGTCTTGGTAGCTGTCTTGACCTCAGTAATCGTGGTGAGCCGCGTTTCAGTCTCGGTATCATCCTCTGATTCGCGATCGCCCTTGCCTCCCTTCCCAGGCTTATCCATAGATTCTCGATCGCCCTTGCCTCCCTTGTTAGGTTTGTCCATAGGCTCGCGATCGCGATCACCTTTGCCTCCCTTTGCAGGTTTATTCTCTTCCCGATCACCTTTGTCCTCCTCGTTATCCTCGTCCATAGGTTCCTGACCAGGCTTCTTGGATCCCGATTTCGGCTTCTTGGGCTTGTTCTTGGACGTCTTTCTGGGTCCCGACGGAAATCCAGAGCAATCTCGGCTGCCAGTATCCAGATCGGAGTTGTAATATACGGTCATAGCCCAGTCACCACCGCATATTTGCCCGCCGTTGCCGTCGCATGGTGTATTGCAAGCATTGGGGTTAGGATGAATCGGGGCATCCGGCCGCATAGTACCTCCGCACTGTCACAATATATTAGATTGTACCCATTGAGCGTGATATAAGATCATTCGCGGAACGGAGCTTACGTTGCCTATGGTCCAATTTCATCAGTCAGTATGAATATCAATGGTCAACGTGTACCCATTTGGGTACTAAGGACTGAGATATAGCTGGGCAACATACACCACCGGCGTGACTCTACGCCGGCATAAGGAAACCCTTCCTTAGCGCAAGCTCCCAGACATTTCTCAAGTGTTAAGGTACGATCCTCGCGAAAGAACGAGAATCTCATAACACCGCCGGTGCCCCTAGCATCGTTATAGCAGCCGATATTTTCATATTCATTTGCAGCTTCTTCAGCATCCCATTCATCTTCGAATGTCGTGTCCTTGAAAACCGACCAGACAGTTTGGCCACCGCAGGGCTTTGAGCCGTCTGAGGGACAGACGAAGTTGCACTTCTGTTTAGTGGGATTACCCTCGACAATATTGCCGCAAGAACACTATGATTTGGGGGTTCACCGCGTTAGATCCGATGGCAAGTAGTTCGTTCAGGTGAAATATAAATCGGAGAACTAACCTTGGCGCCTGCCTGGAGGGCAGCGAACCGGCTACCCACCGCTTTACAGGCCGCGAAACAATTTTCAATCGTCACGTTGGCTTGGGCAATTGCGATAGGATCGCCTCCTACACCAATCGGCAGCCGGAGGACCTTGGAAGTATCGTTCGCAAAGGGCTCGTAGCAGCCTACGCTTTTGAAGTCACGCATGGCATTGGGATCATAGCACAGCTTCCAGGTATTGGAGTCGGTGCGCCTATGGAGGCTCAAAGGTGCATAGCCAACATCCTGGGGGGCCGCTAGGACAGCATGCGCAAAAGCTGTTGCGATAAGGATCCAGTTGGTAGAACGCATGGTGGACTAGGTGGGAATATTATTCGGCCCTAGTTACCGCTAATACTCGATCAAATTAGCTAGAGATCGAGCGAAATCCCGAGTGTCTAATGGAATAAGGTTGGGAAGATATTTGTAGATTCAAAAGAGAGATGATAAATCAACGAAGCGAACGAAATATAGAAAAAAAGATCTAGGATAAAAGAGCGTATTGCAACCGATCTAAAGTATGATAGGGTAGATGAAAATGAATGACTGTGGCTAAACCTCCATAAGAAAGAGCTGAAGCCTAAAAGATTGTGATGCTGAGAAAACGGAAATATGGATGTAAGCCCTGTTATATACACACACAGCTACAGAACTATAGTACTAGCTGATCATATAGATGCATGTACGTACGCCCAACTATAAAACTCAATAGTGATCGCGATCGATCGTGTGCCAGAGCATATGCGTCAGCGTCTAGGCTATGGACCTTCGAGCAATTCGAACCCCATGACAGCAAGCTTTGGCTGCACTTTCTCCCGTCTCGGATCTCACCGCAGCTGACGAGGCGATACGCTGCAGAGCAATACTAAGCATCTTCGGAACTCACTCTTTGACCCAGGAGTTGTTTCCTCTCACATGCCGTATTCATGTGGTCAGCTCGCGCTCGGAGCCCTAACAGAACGAACTCTGTGGCGTTTATGAGAATGTATTTGCTGGCTGTGCTTGCCGTGTAGACCTTAGTGACATTAATCATATATACGCGTGGTACTATTGATTTTCAAGGAACCGACAGACTAGCACCATTGCATATGCTCGTAACCGAAGCCTAAGAGTTTTTTTAGCATCAGGATATATCGAGATATTTTGATACACAAGCGCTCCTGCAAGAAGAAGCTCAAGAGTAAGAGCCTTATAGGTCATCCCTTCCGCCTAGATGCGAATAGTCAGAGGGCTGATGGCTGGGCGGAATTAAGCGTTTTGCCCCCTCCCAGACTTAAGTACAATCCAGCGTTCGCGGCAAGGCCTTCCTTAAGATCCTTGGCAGTTTTCTGCAACTTTGATCGATTTGTTCCGCTTTGCGTACCTTTTTAATGCATTTGATATATGCCATGTTGCGCAAAGTCTATTATAGTAGGATTCTGAACGATTTAGAACAGGTACAAGCGCGCTGGGGATTTGTGTAACCTTTCCGATCAATCAAGTTTCGCGCAGCGAAGGGTCGCATTTAGACAGTCGCATTCGGGCCGGATCGCACTCGGACATTAAATCAAAGCTGCCAGATAATGTGGTGTTACCTCGCTTGCGAGTAACCTTTTAATGCATATCGATCGCGATCTGATGACCTCGATTGAGAATGCGGTTTTGCTGGACTATTCAACAATGCCATTCGGAATATCGATAGCAAGAGATGGAGCATCCATCCGCAAACTCAAAATCATGGAGCATCCAACTTGGGGCTATGGCGCCCGCAAAACATCCGAGAATCGGATGAAGCGGTGTAATCGGCGTAAATAGTCTTCGTGCTATTTTGTAACTCGGATACGCGTATACGGATTCATTCGCAATTAATTACAGAGGAGGGGATTCCGGCTAGCTATTCGTCTTGAAAGGCAGAAATTATATTATCTATCAAATAGCCGTATAAGTATATGAAGTAATGGCAGCAGTGCCTACGAATACACCGATTGAGTTATATAATGCGGAGCCAGTAGCGCATAAAATAATAATCATGAAAGAATTAATTGATCGGATAAATTATTATTATTGGCGTAGACGTCTACATCCACGGGAACCCCGTTGGGATTGTGACTTTCTGATGGTAATATAGCCGGAGTACGCTGCGAGACCACCGGAGTATATATATCTTTCAGTTTGGTGAGGGCACACGTACGATACTATACCAAGGTGCTTTGTACGAATTTAGGCTCATACAACGCCTGACATTCGACTTATACGCATAGGCATATGCCGTAATACAAACGGGGCTCGCGGGATCCCAGCCTCACCCTCGAATACCGCGCGTTTGCGGATATGCCTAATCTAGATGGTGACTCTGGATCTTGGTCAGCATACGTATGCATATGATGCGCCTGACCAGACGTGTCTCGAACCATACTTCAACCGTTCGGCTGTGGCATATATTATTGATTCCCAGATATGATTTTGGGCGTGTCATATTTTGACAGTGGCAAATTGCAGGTCAAATATCTACAAGTGTTCGTTGGATCCAAGCGAGTTTAGCATGGATTATATGACCGAGACAGTAAGGTATTTATATAAGCATGATATTTGTGAGCTTGTGATCTAGACATACGCATCGAATATGCATTTATGCTACAATACAAAGGGTACCCGACGTTGAGTCGACTAAGAACCGGAGTTTATACGGGTGGGCCTGGTATAAAATTTAAAATAGCACTCAATGCGAGATGCATGGGGATCTATATTTCTTTCTTTTTTAAATAACGGATCTATAAAGTTGTACACTGATCCTTTTCAGCCCGGTTTGTGTGCTTGATTCGTAAAATAAAATACATGTACATATGCAACTAGGATCTATGTATAGTCGTTCCCAAGCGGCCTGCCAGCCCAGATATTGATACTGGACAATTCGAAAACCAACTGAGAACATCATCCCCGGGACGTTGAGCCTCTAGATCTATAGACAAAGAAAAATCCGTTTATATAATAGCTTCAAATGAAATTCGAAGACAGCGTATACGTAAAGTGAACCTCACGAATTAGTGATAACGTGAAGACAATATATGTATCATTGAGATGTCGAGCTCCAGCTCGAGGGTTAGTCTCATGGCTCTGCCAATCGACGATTTCGAGAGCATACCCAGTCTTCCAACATTCGCATTGGTAGACCGATAGCTCCTAGAGTCGCCTCTGGTAATGCGTTAACGCTCAGTCGTCCTGTCTACCTTTCCCCTTAGGCTTGCTTGGAGCCTCCGTGATGGTGCTTTGTTCCGTTACCGTGACGGTCTTGTAGACGATTCTCGGTGCTGGCTTTTTGCCATCCTTGCCATTGTTTTTGCCATTGTCCTTGTCATTGTCCTTGCCGTTGCCGTTGCCTTTGCCGTTGCCTTTGCCGTTTTCGTTGTCGTTGTCATTGTCATTGTCCTTTTCATTATCCCTGTCATCGTCTTTGTCATTGTCCTTGCCGTTGTCTTTGCCATTATTCTTGTTATTTTTCTTCCCAGAGTGAGGGGTAGGCTGGGCGCGACGCTTGGTACAAGTAGTGGTTTGAACAACCTTCTCCACCGATGTGATAGTCCTCTCGCGGTCATTATCACCTTTTACCTTTCTTGTAATTGTTTGTTGCTCAGTGACCGTCTTAATTTCGACTTCTTCCTCATCATCGTCTTCTGAGTCGCGATCTCCCTTGTCTCCCTTGCCTTTGCCCTTGCCTTTGCCCTTGCCCTTGCCCTTACCATTGTCGTTGTCGTTGTCGTTGTCATTGTCGTTGTCATTGTCCTTTTCATTGTCCTTGTCATCGTCTTTGCCTTTGCCCTTGCCCTTGCCCTTGCCTTTGCCCTTGCCATTGCCATTGTCCTTGTCTTCTTTGCCTTCCTTGGTATCTTCGTCCATGGGTTTCTGATCAGGCTTCTTGGATCCCTCCTTAGGCTTGTTGTTGGACTGTCCTTTGGGGGGTCCTTTCGGATATCCAGCGCATTGGCGGTCGCCAGTGTCAAGGTCAGCATTGTAATATAAGTCGAGGGCAAAGTTGCCACCACATTTTTCGTTGCTGCCGGCACATCGTGAATTGCATCTAGCTTTATCGACTTCTTGGGCGTTCGGTCGAATGGTGCCTCCGCACTATCAGATAGATGTGTTAGATTTTGTCTATTGAGTGTGATATAAAACCACTGCATTCGCGGAGAAGAGCTTACAGAGCCTATTGTCCAGATTTATAAGTCGGTACGCATATCAATGGTCAGGGGTGTTACGCTACTAATAAGTCCGAAAATAGCTGGGTAACTTACACCACCTCTGGCAAATGCCGGCATAAGCAAACCCTTCCTTAGCGCAAGCTCCCAGACATTTGTCAATGGTCAGGGCATTGTCATCGGCAACCACGATTTTCAGGACTCCGCCAGCAGCCTTGTTGTCGTCATAGCAGCCTTGCTTCTTATATCCTTTGGCAGCTTCGTTGGCGTTCCAGTTCTTGAATGTTTTGTCTTTGTAAAGCGACCAGACACCGGGACCACCGCACCATTTTTCGCGGTCTCCGAGACAGTCGAAGGAACATTTGAATAGATCCAATTTCCCCATGGCGGTATTGCCGCAAGAGCACTATATTTTGTGGATTTGCTACATTAGATCCCGTATGCCATGGCAAGGGGTTCAAAGCTTCGTTTAGATAAATATGCAACTGGAAAGCTAACCTTGCCCTGCGGGCCTCCCCGAACGGCCGCAAACCGAGTGCCTATCGCTTTACAGGCTGCCAGGCACTTTTGAATCGTCATTTGAGCTGCAGGGACCGAGATAGGGTCACCTCCAGAGCTGACATCGAACTGGAGTAGTTTATCGCCAGTCGTGGGCCTGTAGCAGCCTACGCGCGTGGAATCACGCTTCAGGTCGGGATCGAAGCACATCTGCCAGGTATTAAGGTTACCACGCCTATAGAGACCTGAAGGTGTATAGCCAGCATCCTGGGGAGCCGCTATGACAGTATGCACAAAAGCGGTCGTCACAATGAGGATCCATTTGGTGGAACACATTGTTGTGGACTGTATGAAACTATTGCTCGGGGCCTAGTCGCCACTTTAATATTCGATCAGGTTAACCAGAGATTGAGCGAGAAATCTGACTGTTCAATGAGATAGAATTGAGAAATATTTGTAGACACAAAGGAGAGATAGAGAATCGATAAATAAATGAATGAGTGATTTAGAACAAAGAACGGATCGCAGCCAGAGCTACGGATGGAAATGAATGAAAATGACCAAGCCTCTAAGAGAGAACTCCAGTCTAAGGGACTTTGATGCTGAAGAAACGATAAGATGAAGGCAAGCCCTGCTATATATACGCCGATACAGAAGCAACTAGTCATACACATACAATCAAATAAGCTTAATATATTAATTAATAGCTTAATAGTGATCGTGTGCCGAAGCAAGGGCGCCGACGTATAGGCGATTTAACTTCCCGAGCAATTCGAACTCCGTAGCAGCAGGCTTTGGCTGCACTTCCCCACGTATCGGATCCTATAAGTCATGCATACGCTGCAAGCCGACATTCCCGATTTTGGTGGACTGACTCGAGAACTTATGTGAGACCTAAAGGCTATATCCTATCACATGCCGTATTTATGTGGCAAAGGACGTATTGCGATATCAGCGTATTGCATTCAAACTTAGGTGCCCTCCAGCATTAGCAGTAAGGCCTTCCTTGAGATTCTTGGCAACTTGCTTCAATCTCGCACAATTTGTTCTATTTTGCATATACTTCTAATGCGTTCGATATAAGCGCTTAAGCCATGTGGCGCAAGTCTGCTTTAGTCAGATTTCGAACAGTTTGGGATAGGTACAGGCGTGCCGAGAATATCGTTTGTGCAACCGCAACGAAGGCCCGCTTTGGACGAACGAGTCGATCTTACTCGGGCCGGACGGCACTCGGAAATTTAAATTAAACAAAGCTCCCAGGTAATGTAGTTCTACCTCGCTTATGAAGTCACTATTTAATGCATATCGACTTGGTCGCCTTGATTTTAGGTATGGTGTTGCTAGGACATTCGATATTCAACAATTCCATTAGGAATACGGATAGCAAAGGGTGGAGCATCCATCCGCCAACGTTACCTAAAGTCATGCTCCAACGTAGGGTTAAGCGGCCCGAGATTCGGATGAACCGACTTAGCCAGCATAAAATAGTCTTGATGCTATTCTGTAATTCGAATATGGATTGATTCAAAAAATTACGCGGGATGAGATTGCTACTATTGGTTTCGAAAGAAAGAGAAACATATATGTCAAGCGGTCAGATGAATCCATGAAGGCAAAGCAGCATCGCAAATACTTGGCTACACCAATTGAGTTGGTTAGAGCCAATAGAGGATACAATATTATCAGTCAACGATCCAACGAAAGCATAAATGGGTAAAATATCACAGACGTAGACGTCTACAGGCGTAGGTGTCCAGATCGGGTTGGAACCTCGGATCGTACGCCGGGGTCTATCATTTAATTAGCCGAGGGCGCATAGCACGAGGACGATAATGTTATAACGTAGTAAATGTACTTTAGGCGAATCTAAGCCGTGTAATGCATGCATGTATATACATTCATCGCCTGACTCTCAACGTATGTGTATATGCTTTCGAGAAACGGGGCGAGCGAGATCCCTGTGTCACTACATTAATTTGCCATTGAATCCTATGATATCGATATATTATAACACTTTGCAAATATGTATAATCTAGATAGTGGCGCTCAAATAGTATGCATGATGCATCTAATTAGACCCCCGCCCGTTCAGATATGGCGTGTATCTTCAATGTTAGAAATAATCTTGGGCGTGTCGAATTTTGGCAATGGCAAATCGCAAGCTAGATGTCTACAAGGCAGCATGTGGCGGCCAGATTTTGTTCGTTCGGGGAGACGGGTCAGGTCGCAAACATTACCGCATGCGTGGGTTTAGTCTCGCGGTTGTTCAAATTGCAACACGAGCGCTGTTGCTGTTTCAACTCGCCAAAATTTCTGCGAAGCCGCCAACTTTCTGCGATTCAACCACCGGCCGTCGCGATCCACAACCCTGATTCACGGCGCTGTCGCTCAGACCCTAGTGCCTACATTCTGCAAGGTGTATGCTCGTGAGGACAGCGTACCGTAGTGGCCGATGCGCTGCTTTCAATGCAGCATGCTACGGTAGGGCTGCGGCAGGGACGCTGCGATGCGTCCCACATCGATATGCTTCCACCCTGATCGCCTTGACATCACAAGCCGGTCAATATAATACTCGAGGATTGTCGCGACCGGTGGTTCCATACGCTTTCCAACGCTGGATAGACCGAAAGCAGGATTTTTCAGTCTCGCTAGTCCGTCCGAAAGATGAGCCGGCGCGACGAGAAGAAGAAGAGGAAGAGGAGGAGGATGAAGAGATGATGGAGGAAGAAGAAGACGACGACGATTATGTCGACCCTAGGTCTACGAACCCATTTGAGAACAGCAGGGAGGATCTGGATGATACCATGTTGGAGTACTGGAGGCGCATGGGAGGCAACCCGCGAGAACTCAAAAACATGTTCAACCAGTTCGACGAAGCGCTCGAAAAGAAGGACGAGATAGAACCCGAGGCTACCAAGGACGGCTACGGCGTGTACGAAGACGTCGATGAAGAGATGGACGAATGGGAGCAGGACCCGGATCAGGAGCCCGCGTACAAGACTGTCTACCTCCCCAACAAGCAGCTCGACGACATGATGAAGTCCGGCTTCTTGAAGGACGTCAGCGAGATCGACCCTCTCGCCGAGAAGGAGATGCCCAAGGAAGTCGAGGCCCTGCACCACCACGACCAGCTATTTCTAAAGAAATTCTTCATGAGAGCGCAGTTCGCTCGTGCGCATCCTTCGCCGGCGACGCACAAGGTGGTGTGGCGACTGTTCCGTATTGTCTACAAAAAGACGAATCTGGCGGAACTGTTCAACGAGCATGCGTGGAATCTCCTGTGGTCTTTGGACAAGGACATGATACCGAAGCCTCACAAGATGTGGCTTGGAGATCTTATGATCCACGTCAACGCTCCCATGAAGGAAGAGCAATGGATCAGCTACATGGAAGCGCTCTTCTGGCACGGCCGGAGAGACCGGGCCTTCCAATGCTGGCAACTGGGACTACAGGACAACCCATCTCTGACCTGGTGGTCGGTTGGAGCCCGACTCCACGCCACGGAGAACCAGCCGGAAGCGGCAAAGGAGATCATTGACCATGTCATCAACACCAAGGGAACGGCGATTCCGAAGCTGTTCATTCCTGCAATTGTCTGCTACCACACACTCTCAGAAGCCTCGCATATTCAGAACCTACAGCAGAGAGAGAAGCGATATAACGATGAAGCGGTAAAACTCTACAATAAAATGCGACAACATTGTCCAGTTATTGAACAGAAAGAATATTCACGCGTTGCCCTCTCGTTTTTGGACGCTGGATATTTCAAGCATGCCATGATGGTCTACGAGCACATGTTGGCTGCGTACCCCACACTCATCGACGAAAGTTCAAACTTCGCATACTGGGAATGGAAGTTCAAGGAAGCCGCGATAAAGGCGCAGAACGAAGCCCATGACGAAGAGGAGCTACAAGACCTTACGGTCAATGCTCTCAGGCTGCTCCCGCAGAAACAAAAGACGCGGATCCTACTAGGCAACTTTATGCGGAACTTGATCAGGCGGAACCGTATCGAGGACGCTCTAAGAGTCGCAAAGACGATGCAGGATTTGGGTATGCAGATGGATACGACAACATACAATCTGCTGCTTATCCTCTTCGACGAGCATGGAAAGATTGGCAAGTTCGAGGTCCTCGCCGCTCGGATGATAAGAAGACTGCTGGAGCCGATGTTCCAGCAGAATGCTACTTATCAACAGGTTCTCAATGCGCCCGAGTTCAAGCCCAAGGAACCTGAAGAATTGGTTCTGCCAGACAGACATAGCTTCAACAGAAATGTTCCCGCGATCCGATCCGCGGTCCAGCTTCCTGAGCATGTGGAGACCATTCTCGCGAGATTCGAAGGAGCTGGAGATGTTCAGTTACCCGTGGTGAATGAGATGCGACCGGAACGTCTCACTCAGCTGTCCGAGTCTCTGTTCGAAGGCTTGGTCAAATACGACGATTTGATCCCGCCTGCCGATTCTTCGACGTTCGGACTTCTGCTAAGACGATCTACTAAGTCGTCGAACATGCTCAAAGCGACCTCGGTCCTCCAGCTGCTGGCCGAGTCCAAAATCAACCCAAGCTCAGTGCTTATAAACCCGCTGCTGGCAATGCTGGCTAGGAAGAAAAAATACGCCGAGCTATTCGCATCACGTGCTGTACTGACGGATCCCAATGGGTTCAACATCAAATTGAACGAGCGGGCATGGGCACTCCTATGGTTATCTCTCTACAAGTCGCTCAGCGGTGGAAAACCGATGGACGGAGTACCTACTCCCCGCGAGCTATTCAAAGAAATGGTCGAGCGCAACGACATTGTACCGGATAATTCGGTATATCATTACGTCCTGCGGTGTTTCTGGAGAAGCGAAGACATCGTCGGAGCGTACACCGCAATGCATGGGATGGCGCTGGTCTGGGAGCTATCACCGCACAGGACCAGCGTTGAGATCACGATTGCCGGCCTGGCAAGACTTCTGAGCAGAGGCGGCTCCCGCTTTCAGCGGCGCCATACATACTGGTATCTGAAGCATCTGGCACGCAAGATGTTCGGCAAGATGATTCCTGAGCGGGGGCCGAGAAAGCGGCAGCGAATCATGGTGGAGATAGGCCGGCTGACGAGGAAAAAGCTCAGAATCAGAAAGGCATACAAGCAGGGCAAGGGCGATCTGGAGAAGCATCTTCGAGACTTGAGGAAGACGAGCGAAAAAATCGATAAGCTCCACTTCTACCTCAAGGTGAACGAGAAGGAGCTTCAAGAATACTGGACGCAGCCTCCTGCCGTTTTCAAGCTGCCTCGGAACAAGGTGGCTCAAGCGGCCTTGTCGGCTGCTCTGCCGATAGATCTTGACAAAGGAAGCGACGAGCAGGAGATGCCCGACGAGACGATGGAGAAGCTTTCGCATTATATGCGCAATATCGTGTTCCGAGGCCCTTGGCCGCAGGAGTGGCTGGACGGGGTGGTTGTGGCGAGAGGCGATATGGGGCTGATCGATGAGGAGGCAATCGAGAGGAGGAAGATGGACCTCTTCGACGATTGAGGAACCGGGCATTTCCACTTTGCATGCATTTGTATATATAATAGACACGAGACCGGCGTCCGGGTGAACTTCTGTATATACAGGCCTACTAATTGTAACATAGAACATACCTATATTCACTTCGCCAAGCGTGCTATACCATGCAGGTTTGTGGCATACACGCGGTCTGAAGGCGGAGCTTGTGACGACAGCGCTCTGTGTCTCTGGCGACGCCATCGCGCGATTGGCCGACGGGGCAGGCAAACGGCGCATGGACTTCAGCTGATGCTGGCTCAATGCGCATGCATCCGGCCAACCATCCGCCTTGGCCGTCGTCGTATGCGGCGCCGTGAGATCGTGTGGCTGTGTCCAATTGCTCCGAACCGAACTCCAAATCGCTCCTGCTCAGTTCATGTTCCTGTCGGATCGTGCTGGCAAGGCCTCCTTGTAATTGTAAGCCGAGAACCGACCGCCGCCACGGGCGCCATCGCCGTCAAAAACAAGCGTCGGTCCACTTCCTCCTGTTTCGTTTCTTCTTCGCTCTCTTTTCCTCACCGTTAACATACTTATCCTTCCATCGAATCTGGCAGTGTAGCGCTTTGACATCAAACTTCGCTCCTACGATACCCCTTACATAACTAGGCGACATCAGCTCCCCGCCGTAGCCGTTACCTTTGCTGTAGAGTTTTCGAAAGTTCGCAGCGTTCCGCGGATTCCGCCGCCGCCGTTGACTGACAGCCCCGCCACATCCGGATATTTCACGGAAGCCGAACTTATGGGCATCAACAACCCACTCCCCGCCAATCTGGGCAGTATGTCTCCCGAATCGAAACTACCCCGCCGGCGACGAGGGCATTGTCAGCTTATGGACTCGAAGTGGGCTAATCGCACAACTATGAATTTACAGGCGAATGTCGCAAGGCCAGTCGCGTCCTCACAAGCTTCATCGATCCGCGCCAGTCGTTCGGACCAGATAAGATTATTCCTCCATCGGTCCTGCAGAATGCGAAGGTACGCTACACAGGTGTCACGTAGACGTCTAGCCGCTCGGTCCGCAGCCAATCCGATCGACTTGTGCTAACTGGGTGATGCGTGTAGGGTCTCGCGGTGATTACGGTTTTGAAGGCCGGGTTCTTGTTCTCTGGCAGAGTCGGATCGGGATTGGTGATCGCGAGGCTGTCGGACGGGTCATGGTCGGCTCCTAGCGCTATCGCCACGGCTGGGTAGGCGCTCCGAATCGCGCGTGTATATCTGGGTTTAAATAATCTTTGCTGACGGTGGCGCCCGTTGTTTAGTGCCGGGTTTGGAGGGCAGATTGGTGCGGAATTGACGGATTTTGTCATGATCCTGAACGATGCGGCGGCGGTCAAGACGTTCGCATCGGCGGGTAGCGTGACGCTCGGTGGAAACGTCTCGATAGCTGCTGGTCCGGTTGGTCGAAACGCAGAAGCCAGCGGCGCCGCCAGCTTGAGAGGAATCGCCGGCATCTTCTCCTACAGGTACTATCAGAAAGACTTGCCTATAATCCGAATATACCCCGCTGACGGTGCCACAGCAAGACGAAAGGTCTTTTCGCCGGCGTCTCCCTCGAGGGCTCCGTGATTATTGAGCGGCGGGACGCCAACAAGAAATTCTACGGCGCAAACTGCAAGGCCTCCTCCCTCCTCTCCGGCTCCGTCCCGCCGTCGCAGAAGACGGAAGCCGAAGCGCTCTACCGGGTGCTCAACTCCCGCGTCTTCAGCGGCGCCCTCGGCGACGACATGTACAACGATATACCCGTCTATGACGACACCCACGACGACGATGTCTGGGAGGGCAACCGCGGCCCCGCGTTCGGCGAGGAACGCAACTCGTCTTCCTCGTCGCGCCGCCCGCAGCGCTCGTCGACGTGGCAGGACGAGGTTTACGACCGGGATATGTACAACGAGAACCCGAGCCACAGGAACAGCGGCGGAGGCGGGGTGTCCGGCGGGGGATCAGGCGCGCGGGACCGCGGGCTTGACGATTTCAATATCACGCGGGAGGAGGCGTTCCAGCGACAGCATTTCAGCTCGACTTATTCGGATACCCCCGGCTCAGCGCCGGGACGACCGTCGGCGCCGAAGCCGAATTTCAAGCCGCCGTCCCGGTCGTCGACGCTAGGAGCGAACCAGGCGGTGGCGCTGTACACATTTGATGCGGGTGAGTACAAATACCAAACCGGAAAACACTGGATGGTCGCTAACGGGGAACAGATCAACCGGGGGATCTTGGGTTCAAGAAGGGCGAAATCATCACGATCATTAAGAGGACGGATTCGAAGAACGTAGGTTACGCCGTTCCCGCCACTTTTATGTGAGAGGCTACTAAACGATATGTGCGTGCAGGACTGGTGGACCGGCAAGATTGGCGACAGAACGGGCATTTTCCCAAGGTACGATATGCAACTGCCCTATGACTCTAGGTATCATGCTAACTGACCGCCGCGCGAATAGCAACTATGTCGAAGCCGTCTAATGATCTCGGTTGAATGTATATTTGCGATTTCACTGCGCTGCATCGCTACGGCCGGACCACATACTGCTATTCAAGTCTGCGCAGCGCCGTCATACGCCTTCCCGTCACTCCTTTATCCGAACATCATCCACTTCAGGACTACCGTTTCCATAAAACCGCGGTTCTGTCACGGTGCATTTGCTGCAGCATTGGTGTTGGAGAGATCGCTACAACATCGATTGACTATTTTTTATTTCCCGGGGATGTTGTCATTATCTTTTTGTAACGCATGCGATTGATATCTTATTTCTTGCCTTGAGTTCTATTTGAATCTGCTGCGTGCATTCATATGTTGTTGGCTGTCAATTCTCAGTGTGGGTATACCTGCGTCATTATACCATCGCGTTCGATCGCGTGATTCTGTGCATGCTATGAATGCGTTTACTTGATGCTCCTCAGCCTATAGCGCCCGGCTTCGAGGCTACTCCTCGGCATGGTTAGGATTATACACGTATACATGCATACATGCGTACATAAGTGCGTTCACGAACTGGAGAACTAGCTGGAAGTATATTTTGCTTGATAACGTGTAATCGGTGAGCAACATGGAGAATCTTGAGACTTCAGGGCGCGTATGAACGACTTCCTTGTGAATATTGAACCGTAAACTCGGGACATAAGTGAGTACGTCTACGTGATTATAATTACGTTCAAGTTAGAAATAGATTTGAATTTGAGTCCCATATCTGTGCTTGAATCAGGGCGGCAGAAGCATATCGCATTAAGCTTCAGCTATTAACGCGTACGCTCCAGTTACAAAATTTATCTACGAATAGATTAGGGTTGGAATCAATTATAATTAGTCGATGAAAGGAGTAGCCGATAGCTCTAGACGAAAGGTATATTATGTTATCCGATATCATTTCCGAGGACGAATGCTGGTGAGTATACTATAATGGGAACGTCTGAAAGCGGGGCAGTCTAGATCCCACTATCCACGGTGCACGCGGCGACGGACTCAGATTCACTTCGGGCCCTTATCGTATGATTCCTGTTAAGGGCCGGACCCAGGACCCAGGTATGGTTACCAGTCTTTGCTGGGAACCACGGTATGCGTCAAGTACCGCAGCTACTGCGAGGGACGGTCGTTTATACGATGATGCCTATATTAAAAGCGGGGTGGGGACCCGAAAGATACTTCGGGGAGGGGATGCCCTCTGTTGAAGTACGTTCTAGTGACTTCATGCAGGTGTTTGGGGCCAGACCCATGGACCCAAGGTTATAATTAATTTGGTGACAGTTCATGCAGGAAGTAAGAAACAGGCATATGTGTGGTACAAATGTTGATTAGAATGTTGTGCGGTACCGGTTTGCATGACTAGACCCAACTCAGTAATAGAGGAGTGAAACCAAGTAGCCTTCTTGGATCCTTTGGTAGAGAGTGGAGAATATCGTTTTACTGGGGATATAGACCCGGTGTAATAGTATAGGATAAAGGCTTCCCTTTTGCGACTGAGGGGAGGTTTGGAACTTAATCTTGTAAATATCCTTCCCCGGCAGATTACAAGAAAGCGCTCTGAGAAGATTCTCTTCCTTCTCTTCTATTTTACATTGCAAGGCTCGGAAGTCAAGTCCAGGCAGACTTCTCCCATCTGAGGACAACCCAAAGTGATTTTAGGGAATTTTAAACCCATTTAAACAGGAGTAGGTGTTTTGTTGGTTAGCATTTTAAGAGATGCCAAGTAGCTGTGGTTGGCTGACCAGGTTTGTTTTATTTCCCCTATAGAATGGATTGGAATTTAGGGTTCCGGTGGGACGTATTTGACCTTGATGAATCATGGGAGCACGATGATTCTGTTGTATACAAATTCAGCAGTGTTACCGGTGCTGTAGGCGTGGCTCTGAATTGGGTCATTCCTGCAGTGAAAAGCAGCGTAATATTTCTGAAAGTCCAAAAGAAAACGTCTTCTGGCGCACGCGATAGTTTGGATAAATCTGGACTGGATATCCATTGGATAGATAAGATTGGCCCGGGGTATGGTTTGGAGGGAAAGCAGATTCAGCAGTGGGTTGATGGCAATTACAGCAAAGTTGAAGTTTCGAAAACGGAGATTGGGTGTTTGAGGATTTTTACAATCGTTTTTGCGCCGGATGGCGGAGGCTTCCGCACCAAGGATATGAAGAAGTTTGTGGAGCAGAAATACAGGAGGCAGTTGATGGCAGGCAAGGTGCATGAGGCGACGAAGCCGCTTAAGCTTGTTTGGACGCTGATTGGTGATGGCAGCTAAGTTGGGTTCCCAAATATTCAGAATGAGTGTATCAATTTCAGTGTTCGAACTGAAGGTTTTCGTTTTGGTGCATGGCGGAGAAGTTGCTGGTACGGAGTGTTAATTCCGCAAGTATGAGGACATACACAGATTATGGATCTCTCGATGAGGGTTTGCAGTGTAATCCCCATATATCATGATATATCAAAAGGCGGGAGGGTACCAGTTGATTGAACGGGGATCTCGCCATGCGCCATAGGTACATGTACACGTACCTATGCAGTGCAATGGGGCCAGACCCCCGTGTTAAATAGTATGGGCTTTGCACTGTTCATGCAAGATCAATTATACAAGGATTGTGGTGCTTGAGTTCCGAAAGAGGAAGTGAGACATGTGAAACCAAGTAGGTTCTCCCCCAAAGACCCTCCCGGATACCAAAAGTGAACAACCCTAGAATTAGCGAGTAGTCTCCATCAATCTCACGACACAACTATATACTTACCAATACAATTCCAAAATAAAATTTGGGTTAAAGATTCCATAGTATCTCGAGAATATTCAGAAACGTAAATTTTATTTTTGAATACAGAATTGATGGAGTCATGCATAGCAGTTTGAAATCTGGTGTTTGCTCGTCCGTTGTTCACGTTTCATTGTCAGCCGCGTGCCGCGCATCTTTAAGATAAGAGCGGTTTGCTGATAGTTGAGTGAAACAAAGCAAGCAAGGGTGGAATTAATGTTTTCGGGTGTGGATGCATTCGAGAAGTAGGTTTAGCAAATGTATAAGTAAGTAGATATGGAATTGTGACTGAGGGGAGGGTTGCAACTTGGACCTGTTTTCCCCTCAAACGGCATACAGAAACTTGTCTCGCGAGCCAGACTGCCGTACTTTAACTACCGGCGAAGACAGAACGGTTTCCTAAAGGTGAAGACTGAAGGCGGCGATTATCGAAAGACCTGAGTTAAAGGAGATAGTGGGCATAGTTGTGTTTTCTTTGTTGCAGCGGAAGCGTACAAGGTAATGTCATTCGCGTTTACTAGGTGATAGTATTCTAATCTCTTTGAAAAGTTGAATGCGCATTCGATTATAGGTACCCGTTATTCAGGTGTATTTGTTGTTTGAAAGTGGCCCGCTAAGGTAAGCATGTTGGAAACAAGGTTTTTTTTTACATTACAAAGTATAAGTATGTTGCAGGTGAACTAAAAAGAAATTCGGTAGAAATTATGTCGAAACTCCTCACTTGGATTGAAGCCATCAAGGCGGTGGCGCTACTGGGGATTCTTGCGGTGCAGGTTGTTATCATCATCCGTTTGGAGGCGGGTGTTAAAGTGTCTTTGGATGGTCCCGTTCTCGTGGCGAGTTATAGTTCGGACAGCGGATATCGTTATCCAATATATGTTAAGAGCGTTTAAATAGGGATTTGAGGTGGATAGGGATTCTTGCAAAAAGGGATTTTGTTCTCACGGTGGTAACATTTAGGATTCTCACTTCTTGTCTTTTTTTCACTTCTCTCCGTCACGAGGAGTGGTCGGTATATGGTGGTTTGAAGGATGTCTTCTGTTGGCTAGCTTTTCCTCAAGATTCTGGAAAGATATTAATTTTTATTTACAAGTTGGTCATATTTACATGAGGTTGAATCTACTTAACTAAGGGAGTTGGTGTTGTGGTCATGGAGGGGATCCCCTTCCGGAGCGATAGCGAAGGCGAGGGAGGCGATTAGCCTCCTAAAGTCACAGCTGTAGTCTCGGGTGTAACGTAATCCACCGGCCTGCGAGCCGCACCGGCCTGCGAGCCACCTACATAGCCGAAATCCCGATTATGATCATGATTTCAATCCTGATTATAACAATAGCAATGATTGTGAGAGAAATAACATATATAATTATAAACTATATATAAATTACTATATACAGATAAAAGATAGGCATTATTATGATTGTAATCCTGATTACAATCATAATCAAGATTATAATCAGGATTATAATCTTGATTAAATAGGTGTGGTCAGTGTCTGTGCTGATATTATTATTGTTACAGGTGACAGTAATGTAGCAACAGCAGCGTTAGCGGCTGTTACTGCATGATTTTGTAAACATGTTATATACTATGTAGTATGCTGTTCAGCAGCATCAACAAACACTTACAGCTTAATATTAGCCAGCACACATACCTTCAATAATTGGTTTTGGCTACTAGGCTTGTATATACAACATTACTACTTTATATCCTATAATAAACTGTTATTTGTAGCCTCCAAAATTATTATTTACATAAACAGATTATTTACTACTTTTGTTATTTTATTGAATTTGTGCTTAAGCAGAAAATCAAGATATAGATAAACAGTATTGATAAATTAATATAGTACAGCTAAATTGGCTGGGATTTAAACTATAGGGGTGTTTGGTATATTATTTTTAATATTATCTATAATTATTTTAAGCAATTGTATATAGTTCACCCTAGTAAAGTTAAAAAATGATTTAAAAACTTTAAAAGGATTAAATAGGAAGAGCCTGTTGTTTTTCTATTTTTTAATAATTATTTTATCTGTAAAGATCTTTTGATGTGTATTATTAATTAAATTAATAAAATCCTACTTTTTAATGCTAGTATTATCTCTTTTATAAAACAAATTAATAGTATTACTGTATATCTATGAATAATGGCTAAAGAGACCAATATTAAGTAGCTGTAGAAAATATATTAAATAAGATAATAAATATAACAGAACAATATATATCTTATAATAATAATTAATAAAGTTTATTATTATATAATTGCTATAGTTGTCTAGGATTAGCAGTTTTGTTGAATGTGATGATTTAGGGCCTGCTATTGTTGCTATATAGGGATTAAAATAGTATTGTAGTTATTCTATGGTTAAATGATTATTTGTAAAGTTTTTGTTATTAATAGCCTAATGCTATCCTTTACAGTTAATATGATTCCAATACTATTTAAATAAATGTATATATTTAGAAAAGATTATTATTAGGGGATAATATTTCTTAATAGAGTTTATATACTTTATTATAGTTACTAAGTCTCTAGTATTATTATAAAAATAAAATTATTTATATTTGTTGTTGGTTGGTATAATAACTGTTGTAGTTCTTTTATAGCTAATTAGGAAATCCTTTTTATTTATATTTTAGATATTTTTAGACAAAATTTTGTGCTTTTTTATTATTTAATAGAAAATGATAAACCAGCTAATGACTATTTTAATATTATTTACCTTTTCTCTTTTATTATCTAGGAGATATATGTATACTATAGTCAGCTCTATATACTATTGAAAGAATTGTGATATTTAATTTTTGTTTATTTCACACCTAGTTATTTTGCTGGTTATTTAGCATACTAAATCTAGATAAGCAAGAAAGTTTTGTGATTATAGCTATATAATCTATTTAATAAAAACTTCTTTTTTACTATCTATTAATATTTAGTTTGTAGACTATTTTTAGTATGCACTGTATATAACACAGCTATTATAGTAATACTTAATAATAGAGGGTACTATATTATACCTATAAACTACCTCATTAAACAAAAGCATACTACTACTTTTATAGGCCTAGATTACCTTTAAGATTCTTTACTCTTTAACCAAATTAAAGATAGATATTTATTAGTACATTAATTTATATATAAATTAATAGTTGACTACTATCTAGCTAAAGATAGAAAAAAGAAAGGGGTAATCTGGTAATACTGACGAAGCAGGTTTGCTCGCTTAATAGGGCTAGCTGGCTAGCTGGCTCGCTGGCCGGTGCGGCTCGCAGGCCGGTGGATTACGTTAGTATTTTCTTTGTGTCACCTATAAATAAATTGACGTTTACGTATCGACTGAAGTTAAAATTTCTGTAGGATTTTCTTTTTCTCGAGTGCGAGTGTTTTGCCGTCTATCGTGGCGTGTACGGTACGGAGTCGAGCTCGGTGCAGGGTTAATTACGCGGGTGGATGGGTGGGTGGCGGGAGAGTAGCGTTAACAGCGGCATCGTGAAGCGGCTTCTAGAAAACGTACGTTTGCCGGGGACGTTTTCGGCGCTGGTTGAAAAGGGAAATAGTGGACCTCAACACCAAATATCTCGTGCGAGCGATATACACCACTAGCTATAGTAAGCGTGCAAATTTGCAACCGGTCATCTGGACTATTGCATACGCGAGAACGGCGAGGCGGTCGGAGAGCGTCGGGCAATCTCCTACAATGTTCGATTGGCCAGGGAGGCGTGTGAGGAAAAAAAATTTTGGTCGACACACCAAGCTGTATTGAGGGTTAAGCTTTGTCTCGTGGAACCAGACTGCCAATCCTTTGGCCTGCGAAGGGTTAAGCTATGGAGGGAGATATGCCGAGGAAGCTTCGATCAATTCAAACTCTGTTCGCGCGAGTGGGCATTTCCGTGAATTACTCCGAGCGGTGTGCAACTCACAGCCTACTCTGGAGAGGAAAGTTTGTATCTCCAGTTTGGAAAATTGGGTGTATTGTCCGATCGCGGTGGGTTTTTTTTACTGTTCTTTACTTTTGTGTGGACGCGCGTGCTTGGACTAGTACTGGCAGGTGAAGTACTGTGTATACGGGAAAGATCCACATAGTACAGCTGGGCGCGGGATCGAGAATTCGATTCCCAGCTGATATATGCATGCACGTATGAAATGAATCTACGAGCGAGCTCGACTGTCCCGTACGCCTTAACGGATGGATTTATTGTATAGAGCTAGCTGCACGTACGGCAGGCAGGGTGCGTATGCTCGCATCTGGCGAATAAGAGGCAGCTTCGAGACTTCTTCTTCGCCTGGATGAACGTAGCTCGCTAGTTGGGTTCCATCCACAGTTCCCGGCTAGCACCAGCTGCTGGGTATCTACACAATAGCTAGCTAGCTACATTGCATGAATCGCTGTTTCACTTGTTCCTTTTGATGCTCGCGCGCTCATGTGCTCATTTCGGGCAGTTCGTTAGGATGCGCGGGCTTCTCTCGGCAACAATCGCAAGATTCAATCCAAAAAAGGTGATAGATTAGGTGGCCACGGGTGGATATATTGCTCGGTGCAGCGATAAGGGAACATAAGATGGCTGCGCGACTGTATTCGGTCGAGACCACATGGACACACTGCACCGATGGTGTATTCTTAGCAGCAGACAAAAATTTCCAGCTGAAATTAAGAATCGACGGGGTATATTGCAATTAGCAGGGTGTGGCGAGCTCCATGGTGCACCGTCGAGCTTCAGACCGCCCGGATTGATTCAAAGCCCGCGGACCAGCCGAAAACCACCGGAAAAAGAAACGGAACAAAAAAGTAAATCGGAACCCAAAGGTCGCTTGCGGAACTGGGTGTTTTCAGTAAAGAGGAGGAGGAGGAGGAGGAGGAGGAGGAGGAGGAGGGAAGGTGACTCGTGAGCGCTTGCATTATCACAATCTTCGGGGAGAGCGAGGAGTGGGCTAGCGGGTCGCAGAGTGGTTCAATTTAGTTTACTCCATGGGACACGTACTCGATAGATTCTTCTTCTTCCGTTGTTCCCTGCTGCATACCTGCTGCAGCTACACTATGAATGGGAGAATTGTCTCGACGGGGAGAGTGCCTGAGCGCTGGTGTATGCGTATACGCACAGCCGTGAAGTCAGTGCAGCACGGACTCGACGAGGCTGAAGAATCTGCGCGAGAGAATTTTATGTATGTAGATGGTCGGATGACGGGTCGAACGCCATCGGAGGCTCGCTCGGCGGCATGTCGGGGCCTGTCAGTCCGCTCTGAAGGGTTGGGAGATGCGGTGTGGATGGCGGGCGAGAGGGAGTTTATAGGCGGGCGAGCAGGCGGTCACGATGCTTGGCGGGCGTGTTGCGGGGCCGGGCGGGCGGCGGGCGGCGGTCGTGGGTTTAAGCTCCTGGCAGCTGCAGCCCGGCTGGCTTGCTATCGTGAAGACCGCCCGCCGCAAATTAACTCGCTTGTTCCTTCACGATGCGTCGGTCGCCGGCGCGTGTTGCGGGGTAAACTACTACGGCAGGCACGCAACACAGACGCTACCATGGAGGAAGAGTATATGGCGGCCTTGGCACACGCACGCTGAGCGGCGCTGATATCATACGCTCTCACACATCATCATTTAGATCTCCGTCGGCCGTTGACGCTATATCATCACCGTCGATGAGGATTGTCGCCCGGTAGATGCTCTTGCCCTCCAACTTATCGGGTCGCTTGCCTGCCGTTGGACTCGCGCTGATGCTCTGCCAAAGGAAGTGAGGGGAGATAACGTTAGCATGATGGTGTGCACACGCAATGCATTCCGCCCTCAATCGATCGATCGAGTCAGCCGTACTGAATTTCTGACCACTCGGCCTCGATATCGGGAGACGCTATTCCCCAATTGCTCTCGTACCCTCCCATTGTCGACGGCCCTGCGTATTTTTAGCCAGAGTCGACGGGACAAATTTTTGCAAAAGGGTGTAGTGTTCGCATCCGGTCAGGTCGAGTGACCACCGTTGGATTCACCCGATATGCTTTATGACAATATCTTGTTCAAATTGAGGGGTACATGTCAATGTAGACATCAGGATTTAAGCTTCTGCAATATACAATCGCTGTACAGGTACCATCTTATCGCAGGCGAGAAGGCTATATTGCGCAAAGTTATGCATACAGACTGACAAGGCTGGACGTCTGCTCGCCAGATTTTGGAATCGAGTCCCGTGGAAGAGGATGGAGAAAAATTCTGTATGAAATGCATTCCATTAGTCAGACCATATCATAACGCTGCACGCCGTCGGTCGATACGGAATGCGTCCACGTTTCCCCGAGAGGGAGCAAAGATCTTCGCCGCAGCCCTGGTCCGGCTGCCTGGCCTGTCCTGGCCTTGAGAAGAACAAGAACAAGAAGGAAAAGAACCGAGGAAGAACGAAGGAAAGAGAAAATTTTGATACGGCTGGCGTCTGGACTTCGAAGGACCGCCGTTGGTTCTCCCTTTCGTTTCTTCTTTCCGTCCTTCGTGCACCAGGAGAGCGGAGTCGAGCGGTGCAGGGTGCTGCACCTCCCCTTCGCAGCTGGAGGATGGCGGAGCGGAGCTGGGGGTTACCGATCAACCCGGACAGGACTGGGACAATGCCTGCACGTATCGAGGCTAGCCTGTCCGTCTGTCTGTCAATCGGCCGTCGACAGAGCTAGCTACGCGGTGCTCTGCGGAGTTTCTTTTTCGAGGGGGCTCGAGCTGGTGGAGGAAGCACGTCGACTCGACTCGATTTGGGTTCTGCTCGGTGTCGGGCCATAACCTCCAGCTGCGCCAGCGAAGTGGCCGCCGCCGCTGGAGGGAGTGGAAAGTATATAAAAGGCGGTGGGCGGTCCTGGCTTCGAGATCGATATCATCCTCACCGCCTTTGATATCGTTTCTGCCCATCGACATTGCATTGCCCTCCCCCGCGTTATCCAGCATCTCACAGCTTTCTTCTTGCACCTGTAGTGCCGCATTGAACTCGCGCTGTACAGCGACATCATCTCCGCTCAATCAAAACCTGTTTTCGCCGTCCGGCCTTCATCTCGAGCGATCTTGATATATCTCTGCTGGTAGCCGCCGTATCGCATCAGCTTACCTCTCCTCCTCCTGTTTCTCCCACCACCGACGCGCTCACCTTCGCCAGCTTCTGCTTTGTGCAATCGTGTGGAGAGCTCAGCAGTCGTCGCACACTCGCCGGATCGCCTGGTTGCCATTTCGCCGCTCGTAGCACGGGCGCCGCAGCTGACCGCGCCAGTTCGGCCTCTTCCCCTCTTTAATAGCTCGACCAGCTGTCCATTACTATAAATCTTGCTCCTCCAGACAGCATCAACCTTTCCGTTTAGCATCACACCAGAGTAGTCTTTCCGGCTCGTCGAAAATGGTCATGGCCGAAACTGTCGTTGCGCCCACTTCCACCGCTGGAACTGCCCAGCCCGCCGCAGCGCCGGAGCAGCGGCCCCAGATTGTCGCACCATCGCGCAAAAACACGCACGGTGTCGTCACCGGCCCCGTGCCGCACATCCTCGATGCGGCGACGGGATTGACGCCCACGCTGCAGAAATTCCGTCTCGACGGCAAGGTCGCCGTCGTCACAGGGTGAGTTCGTAAAGAAATGTGGTTCCATTGAAGGGTCTGGCCGGCTGACAAGTGAGTGAAATAATAGTGGCGCCCGCGGCCTCGGCTTCAACATGGCGTCGGCGCTCTGCGAATGCGGCGTCAAGGCAATTGCCATCCTCGACATCCTCCAAGAACACGGCGACGACGCCATCGCCCTCCTCCACCACAAATACGGCGTCGCCGCCGCCTTCTACAAAATCGACGTCCGCGACGAAGAGGCCGTCCGCGACGTCATCGCCTCCGTCCAGCAGCACCTCGGCTCCGTCGACATCATGCTCTGCTCAGCGGGGATCGCGGACTCGAACATCAAAGCCGAGGAATACCCGATCGATAAGTTCCGCCGCCTGATCGATATCAACCTCACGGGCAGCTTCATCTGCGCGCAGGCGGCCGCGCAGGCCATGATTGCCGAGAAGCACGGCGGCTCCATCATCTTCATCGCGAGCATGTCCGGCCATATCGTCAATTTCCCGCAGCAGCAGTCGTGCTACAATGCGAGCAAGGCCGGTGTGATCCATTTGATGAAGAGCCTGGCGGCCGAGTGGGCGCAGTACGGGATCCGCTGCAACAGCATCTCGCCGGGGTACATGGACACGGCGCTGAATCGGGTCCCCGCGCTGGAGGCGCAGAAGACGATCTGGAAGAGCCGGACGCCGCAGGAGAGGCTGGGGAATGTGGACGAGTTGAACAATACGGCGGTGTTTCTGGCGAGCGAGGCGTCGTCGTTCATGACCGGGTCCGACCTGGTCATCGACGGTGGGTATTGCTGCTGGTAGACGCGTATTGCGTACGTCTCATTGTATCACGCGCTCTCGTACATTTTTCACCAAGTCTCTGCACACATCACGACCAAAAAAGCTACAGCATGCGGGCGGAGTTGTCTTTCTATCGTTTGAGTTTTTTCGTTCCTTCATTTACTGCCTACGTCGAATTAGAAGCTGAGGAGGAGGGGGCGTTATTTGAAATTGGGGGATAAAAAATTACTTTCGTTTTCTTTCGCGAACGCGCTTGTCCTGATGTTCACGTTCTAGCCTGTTCGCGCGCGTGTTTCTTTCGATTCTTATACTATAATATTATCATAATGACGACATTGAATGATACATACACATATTTCTCAAGTTCATAATCTCACCGATTCGGCAATGTGTAGGACGCGTGTATCGAGAACGCTTATACTACTGGATACTAGCTTGTAAGCTTTAGCAGCTACTTAGATTAGCTGGAGGTTGTGGGTAGACACTTGACTCGCCGATCGTCGGGCGAGGTTCCGAGACGACACAGTGGCGAAATGAGGCTCGCCGGATGGGGTATATATTGCGGTGTGCACTCTAGGCTTACGACAGGCCGGCCTGGCGATATTGCCCCATCGGTTCTGGAGGGATTGTACTCAACAGGTATTGACGTTATACGTTATACAATATCGGGAAGAATTGCTATATCCATACATATCTTTCAAACACTGGCCACAGCTAGCTAGCTAATGGCAAATATACCAAGTATATTATATCATCGCGAACTCTATCTATCGATCGAGCTGACAGTGCTGTATTTTGGCGCTATGGTGTGCATGCAGAGTGCAGTGCACTGCGTGACGCGACGGGGTTTTTCAGTGGGCAGACAGATTAATATTGTATCGGCGGTACGGGGACGTTACATTACGTTACGTACAGGTACGGCGGGTTACGTACGGACGGAGCGGTACTGTCATTGTCATGTCATGTCATGTCCTGACTGACAACTGACAGATTGCAGACGTCTGTCATGTCTGTCTGTCTGTACCGGTGGCGTAATTTTAAATTTGCTGCAGCCTGGCCGGTTCATTTCATTTAAATTTCGACGGACGTGTACCTCGGTTCGAGGCGCGATACTCATGACGGCGAGTCATACGATTAATCTTGAAGCTAAGTTGTGTGCATACGTATGTAGGACTGCGAATTTCGATATCTACGAGGGGGTAAATTTAGTCTCGGGGACGCTGGGGTAAATTGTTGATTGCGGTGTCGTTTCGGGCTACATTTGTTTCAACGGGTTGAAACCAGCTGGATCGGTTTCGGATTTAAATATTTCGCGATCGATAATTATAGGCACTGCGGGGAGACGCCGGACGGGGCAGCCCGTTCGAGGGGGTGGAGATAACTTGTAAACGTGATTGGTAGAAGGGTCGGAGAGTCGAGCCGCTGGAGTTGGAAAGATATGTGTCTTGAATCGTGGGGGGCTGTCGATGAGGAAGGTGAGTGGACGGCCAGGCGCCGGATCATGTTGTCCTATCGATAAGAGGTGCCGGATTGCGAATTGTAGTCGAGGTCACCGGAGCTGCGGGCGGGAGCTGCATGCAAGTGGATGAGTACGGTATTGACATTGTGGATCGATACCCCATCGTCCGTCCGAATAATGTGATATGTGACGATGCACCGAAGCACATATTTTAAAGGTATACTGACGTGAAGTAACGTATGGAAATACACGTCTGCAATTGTAGAGCTCCGAGATGGATGGATGGATGTGGATGCGGTGACATGGTCGACGGCCATTCGTTTAACGTTTGCGAATAAGGTTAAATTTAGCTTGACGTAGAACGTAAATTTGCTCCGGCTTTTTCCTCGCCCGCGTCTCGCAAATCGAATGCGTCACGTCACGTTTGTTCGTACGTCGACTTGAATTGATCCTGCTCGCTACATAGGATATCCACCACCGACTGTATCGACATCTACGGACGGATATCGGCTCTATCGATCGGTATCTCTTGACGGGTATGTTTGCGCGCCTGCTTTATATTGTTTGAAGCCGTTATCAAAGTCGTCATTGCAAGTTCTCGTGGGGTGCGCTGTATACTACGTCCCTGCTCGATCGGTACGAGGGCGAGGATACCGGGCCTATATCATCGTATCGCTATTATATCGGGATACCAACTGCTGGGCCTGGGATATAGCATCTCCTCGTACAGTCGGCGGCATCAAAGGCAACCCCACCGGCCGCCCGCCTGTCCACCAACCAGCGGGCCAGCAGTTTCCAGCCGGCGTTCTACCTCATTCCCGAACGGTAGCGACGCCCGGACCGGGTTCTCGTGCCCAGGACGATTGATCTTTCAGGAAGGCCGGACTGCCAGCCAGACCAGCCGGACCAGCTGCAGGTGTTCTTACCGTTCTCGTAGCTCTCCCGCTTTTTCTTCATTTTTCTTTTCGTCTCGTTCGTTCGTTAACGTGCGTCCTGGCTGTTGGTTCGTTGATGTTATATCACCGGTCGGTTGGTTGGAAGTTTGAATTCTTCGAAACCTTTCTCACTCCCCTCTCCCCCCCATCTACTGTCCGCCTGCCCGTCTCTCGCTATCGCAACCTCGTACATACATACGTTCCTCCTCTTCTATCCATCGCTCGTATACGTACGCCTCGCAATTCCCTAGTCCCGGAGCAGAGCAGAGTGTCTCGGCCGGCTCGGCGTGAGATCGGAACGCTGGTGTTTCGCATAACGGTCTCCCTGCCAGTCACAGTTCACAGTCACACTCGAGCCGGGAACCTCAACCTCCACTCTCAGTTGACTTCTATTATTAAAGAAAAAAAACAAGAAAAACCACCTCGCTTTCGCTCAGTTTCCCCCAACCTGCATAACATCTAAAGCCCTCAAAGCACGCCCGCAGCCGCCAGCAGTCCCGCATTCATACACTCACGTATACATACATACAGCCGTTACAGCCGTCCGCATCGTCCGGTCTGTCTGGTACATACATACGTACGTACGTACATACGCTGGCAGCAGCAGCGGAGCGGAAATAACGGAAAGCACCGTGACATTCCTCGGCTTTTTCTGTCCCTCAGCGAGCGTTTACGTTTTCCTGCCCGTTCGTCCGTTGGTTGGGTGCATGTTATCCACGCACTGATAGCAGGAGAGCAGGCCGAGACGGACGGAGAGCGAGAGAGACGAGAGAGCGAGAGTGACGAGAGACGAGAGAGATAGAGACGGAGATAGAGACGGAGACAGAGAGAGAAGAAGATCTCGAGTGGGTGAACGAGAGAGGAACCCAAGCTTAACTCTCATGCAGAGGCGCAGACAGACCAGGTCGACAGTTGGCAGACACTCGGCAGATTCATCATCGCAGCCTCCTGCAGCCTCTCCTCCCTCAAACCCCTCGACCGCATCCTCCTCGGCCACCACGACTCCCAACCAGTCCTTCCTCCACAACCACCTCAATCCTCCCCTCCCTCTCCCTCCGCAACCACCACCACCACCATCATCATCAGCTGCTGCCGCTGCCACTGCTATCGCCGCTGCCCCCACGACGCCCAGAGCTCGACGACACCAGAAGCGGAAATCGGTCGCCATCTCCCAGGACCTCGACGAGAACCCTCTCCCGCCGCCACCCCTCGAAGAACCCGTTCCCAAGCGCAGACGAACCCGAGCACAGCCAGAACAATCTCTCCCGCCGCAGCCTCCCCTCCAGTCTCCTCCGGCTGACTCGCCTACCTCTTCGAAGGTTCTCACGCGTTCCGCTCGCAAGAGAGCTCGGTTCTCCGAAGACTTCGAGATGTCTGCAAGCGGGTAAGTCCGTTCGTTCGTGTCCGTCAATATAACATCGACGCCAGCCCTCCCTCCCCAACCCTCACACGATCGGATGAATCTCGCGTACTACGAAAGAGAGAGAAAGAAAGAGAGAGCTAACGGGCAATGGCCGTGTTCGCAGCAGAGGAGACGCTCCAAACATCACGTCGCCCGCCGAAACTCCCGAAACACCAACGACACGAAAATCGACCCGCTCGAAGAAGCAGACAACCCCAGCCGCGGCCGCTACAACCCCGAGTTCCCGCCGCTCTCCCAGTGCCAAACGACAGACGACGAACGAGAAGAAGCCCGAGTCCCCCTCCCTCTTCCAGTCCCAACCCCCCGCCACGCCGACGCCATCCTCCCGAAAAATCAAACGGAAAGAAAGCAATGGCTCCAGAACAGACGCCGAGGTGAAGGCTGGCGACGCGAAGCCCGACAAGGACAAATATCCCGAGGAGGACGAGGACGAAGATATGGGCGACAACCCCCCGCCGCCGGCGGACCCACCAGCGGAGGAGGAAGAAGAGACGGGCAACAATGAAGACTACGATAGAGAAGTGGACGACGATGACATGTACGACGGGTTCTCCCACCGGAGCATCTCGCAGTCGATGAGAGCGCTGTCCGGCATGCTGTCCGGAATCCCCGGCCGCTTGCGGGATATTCTCAACAATCTGAAGAATCGGGAGGACATCACGGTGCAGATGCTCGCGCTGCAGGAGCTGTCGGAGATCTTGCTGATGGCCAATGAGGACAG
The DNA here is from genome assembly GCA_020064725.1 of Drechslerella dactyloides. Lineage (NCBI taxonomy): Eukaryota > Fungi > Ascomycota > Orbiliomycetes > Orbiliales > Orbiliaceae > Drechslerella > Drechslerella dactyloides. Next base: position 3,681,970 of record JAGTWJ010000017.1, read on the forward strand.
CCTGTCCGGCAATATCGCCACGGACCAATTCGTCAAGGAGCTGGTGATCATTATGAGCGAGCCGGATATGTTTGGCGGCGAGAATCCGGAGCTGATGCTTCTCGCTTGTCGGTGTCTTGCCAATCTGATGGAGGCGCTGCCTTCGGCGACTTCCAATGTGGTCTACGGTGGCGCTGTTCCCGTTCTGTGTCAAAAGCTGTTGGAGATTCAGTACATCGATCTTGCTGAACAAGCTCTAAGTGTTCGTCCCGCCGATTGTCCTTTTTATATCAACGTGGTTTTGCTATTCATGCTGACGAGATGTTGAATGTCTAGACGCTCGAGAAGATTTCTCATGAATATCCTACGTCCATCATCCGCGAGGGCGGGCTGGTTGCCTGCCTCAACTTTCTCGACTTTTTCTCGACAAACGTGCAGCGGACCGCCGTCACGACCGCCGCCAACTGCTGCCGCAACATTCCCGAGGACTCCTTCCCGACAGTGCGAGATGTTATGCCCATACTACTCGGCGTGCTAAGCAGCAGCGATCAAAAGGTCGTGGAGCAGGGCTGTCTGTGTATCTCGAGGATCGTGGAGAGCTTTAGACATCAGCCTGAGAAACTGGAGGAGCTTGTGTCCAAGGATCTGCTGCGGGCGATACTTCAATTGCTCCTGCCGGGAACTACGAACTTGGTCGGCCAGCACATTCATACGCAGTTTCTCCGCGTTCTGAGCATCTTGGCCAAGTCCAGTCCCAGGCTGTCGGTAGCGATGTTTGAGATGAACATTACGGAGACGCTGTACCAGATCATGACTGGCGTTTCTCCGCCGGCTGCTACGGATGATTTCGCACTCAAAGTCGACAGGGTTATGATTATGCAGGCTTTGATCCATAGGCCCAAGGAGCAGGTTACCGAGACTCTCAACGTCATCGGCGAGTTGCTGCCTAGCCTCCCCGACGGTATGTGTTTGCTACTAAATGCGATTGTACTATGTATACTGACTGGTGCTAGATGAAATCTTTAATGTTCCTGGGATATCCGATTTCCAAAGCCACAGGGCTAGTACCGATGACAAACTCAACGAAAAGCGAATCTCCCTTCTAGCGTCCTGCCAATCGGAGTTGCGACGTTTCGCCATCGTTCTGCTGCCGACACTGACCGATACGTATCTAAGCACGGTCAACCAGCAGGTCCGGCAGAAGGTTCTTAGCTGCCAGCTCAAGATGATAGTCAATCTCGACGTGAACATGCTCAAGGATGCGCTCTGGAACGTGCAGTATGCCTCATTCTTGGCTTCCATCTACTCGCAGAAGGACCAGCCATCTTCAATCGCTGGCGCCCTCCAGGTTTCCGAACTGCTTCTTCGCCGACTGCCCGACATTTACCGATACCATTTCCACCGCGAAGGCGTGATCTCGGAGATCAGGAAGCTCGCGGAGCAGCCGCTCGATCTGCTGGAGGATAGCGAGGATAGCAATGACGAGGACGAGGACGAGGACGAAGATGCCATGAGAGATGACAAGGAGCCCTCTGAACCTGCGTCTGAACAACCGGTTAAGGACGGTGAAGTCAGTCCGGAGAATTCTCAGAAGAGCGAAGACGACGAGGCCAACGAGGAAGACGAAGAGTCGTCTTCCGGGTCGGAATCGTCGTCCATCCGTCGTCTTGCGGCCCATGCTGTGTTGACTATCGATCAGTGGATCATTCTCCGAGCGAGGTCCTTTATCGAGGAGCATGACAAGGATGCCGATGGCCAAGCGAAGAAGGAAGCTGAAAAGGTGTTGCTGACGATTCGGGAGCTGGTGGACAGCTTGGAGACCGCGGACAAGCCAAAGGCGGTATTTCAGCAGCTTGCCAACTATTTCCAAAACACGAATTCGCTCACCTCGATCTCCAGCTTTGAGTTGTCTCATTCCGGGCTGGTGGAGGGATTGCTCAAGGTACTCACGGGCGAGGATGGCGGACGGAAGAACGCGACTCGGCGAGAGTTCCTGGAGATTTTCATGGGACACTCGGATCCTAAAGACAACAGCTCTCCTTTTTCGGTCCTTATCGCCAAGCTCCAAGAACTGCTGAGCCGCAGCGAGCACTTTGAAGTCAACACTGTTCATCACAATGCGTATGATGGCAACAGAAGCCCGGCCTCAATGCTGGCCAAGCAGCTGCGACTCAAGCTGACAGCCGATGAAAACTCCGAAATCCCTAAGCCCTACCGCAATATTATGGTTTCCATTCATGCAATCGCTACTTTCAAGGCTTTGGATGACTATCTTCGACCGCGGATAGCACTCTCCGAGCAGCCTAGACCGACGCGAGGGGAGCGTGGGGGCCATCTGTCCAACGCCTTGGCGGCATTTGCTGCAGCGGCAGCGGCAGCTTCGGGCTCTGGTTCGACGTCAAATACCCCTCCCATCCCGGATATCGGCCAATCGACCCCTTCGCCATCATCCCGAACGAAGAAGCCAACGCGACCTTCCCGAACGAAGAAGGCGGAGGACGCTTCGCAAGCGGAGAGTTCTGGCGACGCTCTCAAAACCCCGACGAAGCGCGACAAGTTGCCAAAGGCCACTCGCGAGGCCTTGGCCGCGGAAGAACAGCTGGAATGTATGGACGAACGACAGATGAGCGAGCAAGAGGATTTGGATGAGATGAATGCGCTCTTGGAAGATCTGGACCAGGAAATGACGGATTCTCCGGCCCCGGAGCCGGGTGCTGTCAACATGGAGCTTGCGGGCGGGAAAGTCACCGCGCGGAAGGAAGACGGCACGAGGATCGCTACGCCGATTGGCACGCCCAGTCGCGATAGAGGTGCTGGTACCCCTGTTGCCGACATGCCTCATCATCAGGCCTTGGCGCACTCGCGACCGATATCTTATGCTGCGGCGGCGGGGACTCCCACCGATTGGCACATTGAGTTCAGCATTGGCGAGCGGGTTTTGTCGAATGATACTACGATATACGGAGCCGTCCATCAGGCGAATCGGTCGGAGGAAGGTGAGAATCACAGGTCGGTCTGGTCGTCGACGTACACCATCAAATTCCGTCGAGCGTCGGGCCCGGCACCGGTTGAGCCGTCGCTGTCTCCAACTATGGAGTCACCCCAGGTGTCCAACGGCATTCCTATGTCTGTGGAGAAGAATAAAGTCACCGCCTCCATCCTCCATCTCCTCAGCATTCTCCATTCGCTCAATTCGAACATTGACGATGTGTTTTCTGGAGAATTCGAGAGCATCAAGCCGCGCCATCCGCCCGCGTTGGGTCAGTTTGTCAATACAAAGTTGACGGCCAAGTTGAACCGACAGCTGGAGGAGCCGCTCATCGTTGCGAGTTCCTGTCTCCCGTCGTGGAGCGAGGATCTTGCGCGCTACTATCCGTTCCTGTTCCCCTTTGAGACTCGGTTCTTGTTCCTGCAGTCGACGTCGTTCGGGTATTCGAGGTCGATGAATAGATGGCAGAGCGCGACTGCGAACGAAGGCCGCAACGACAGGCGGGACGACCGGCCGTTCTTGGGCCGCCTGCAGCGACAGAAGGTACGCATTTCGCGCAACAGGATCTTCGACTCTGCTGTCAAGGTGATGGAACTCTACGGGGCGTCCCCGAGCGTGCTGGAGGTCGAGTACTTCGAGGAGGTCGGCACGGGGCTCGGTCCCACGCTTGAGTTCTACTCGAGCGTCTCCCGCGAGTTCGCGCGCAAGACCCAGAACATGTGGCGGGAGAGCGACTCGTTCTCGGATAAGGAGTACACGTTTGGCGCGCAGGGGCTGTTCCCGGCGCCGATGGACGCCAAATTCGCGGAGACGGAAGGTGGGAAGCGGGTCCTTCAGCGGTTCAAGGTGCTCGGCAAGTTTGTTGCGCGGGCGATGCTCGATTCGCGACTGATCGATATCTCGTTCAACCCGAACTTTTTCCGCGGCGGCGACGACACGGAGGCGGTTGCGCCGTCGTTCGGGGCGGTCAAGACTGTCGACAAGGGACTCGCGCAGTCGTTGAATCTTCTGCGAAAGTTCGCGGTCCGCAAGAGCATTGTCGATGAGATGAAGCTACCCGCGTACGAGCGCGCCCAGCAGCTGGCTGAGATTCGGATCGATGGCGTCGTGGTGGATGACCTCGCGTTGGACTTTACGCTGCCGGGCTATCCGCACATCGAGCTCGTGCGGGACGGAGCGAACAAGGCGGTCAATATCAATAACGTTGGGGAGTACGTTGACAAGGTTATCGATTTGACGCTTGGCAGCGGGGTGCAGCGGCAGGTGGATGCGTTCCGGGTTGGGTTTTCGCAGGTGTTCCCGTATGCGGCGTTGAGAGCGTTTACGCCTGACGAGTTGGTGATGATGTTTGGACGGGTCGCGGAGGACTGGTCGCTTGAGAGTAAGTCTTTCTTTTTTCCATCTCGTGTGATGAGTTTGGACTGGTTGCTGACGCGTCGTGTTTCTTTTGTAGCGTTGATGGATTCGATCAAGGCGGATCATGGGTTTAATATGGATAGCAAGTCGGTTCGGAACCTGCTGCAGGTCATGAGCGAGTTCACGCTGCAGGAGCGACGGGAATTCCTTCAGTTTGTCACCGGCAGCCCGAAGCTCCCCATCGGAGGTATGTTTATGGCCCTCTCCTTTGAGTATGTGCTTTCGATATGCTAACGGTTTTTGTGCAGGCTTCAAGAATCTGACGCCCATGTTTACTGTCGTCTGCAAGCCCAGCGAGCCGCCGTTGGTGTCGGACGACTATTTGCCCAGCGTCATGACGTGCGTTAACTATCTCAAGCTTCCAGACTACACGTCCGTCGAGGTGCTCCGGCAGCGGCTGCACACTGCTGTCCACGAGGGGTCTGGCGCCTTCCATCTTTCTTAGACGTCCGTCTTCTCTCTTTTTGTCTTTATTCTCTCTTTCTTTCATCCTCCCTAATGATCGTTATGTCTGCCTGCCTACTTCATTGTTATGGCGTTCTTCTTGTGTTTCCCCCTTTTCTTGTCTTGATTGCGTGATCGATACTTCCCCGGCCTTGGCTTTATTCTAACATGGTTCCTTTTATTATTGATTCTTTCTAAAAATTCTCCAAGTTGTTTTTTGTTTTTACGTACTGCTGCTTTTTTTTGTGATACGGAATACATAGTCTAAAGGATATTTCGAACGGTGATTGTGTATTGGTCTTCTTACTCTCTCCTCTTGAATTCTCTTTGCTACTCTCACCTCACCTCACCTTTTTTTAACACTTCTTTGTGCAATTGATGCATGACGGAGCGCTGGTTTGCTGTATCGACTGGATATGGAATGGATTGAATTCGGCGGATGGATGCGTATGGGGGCGGAAGACTGGTTACTGCGATAATGCTGCGATTGTTTTACGGTTGTTCTTTCTTTACGATATAAAATTGGTATTACATTCGGGTTTGTCTTTCAGGTTCGCTTTTTTTCCTGTTTACCGATGCTGCTTCGTTTTGTTAGTTTCCTGGGTAGATAGATTTCTGTCTGTCGTGTTTATTTATATCCGAGAATGGCACGGTTTATTTCTATCTAGCTTGTGACAATTCGATTGTAGAACGTGAATAGCGTTATGTCGTGCATGATATCTCCGTGGTACGAACTCAGGTGGATCTCGGACCCCTGCTCGAATTTTCTGCGCTAAAGCGGCGTTTTGGGATGCAACAGGCGACAACCCAAAGTTCCAATCTTTTTTTTTTTTTTTCTTGCGTTCGTTACTTCTCCAACCCACTTCACCCCGCCGACAAGAACGGTTCATACACCTCGATTGACGCAACTGTCAGTCGAGCACGCCCGGCAATCGCGCGGGATAATATGCACTGTCCGCGATGTCTCGTCCGGGCATACGGCGCCGTCCTCGCGTCGCACGGATACCCGTCCATCGGCACGCTCATCGCCCGCCGCAACATCACGTCGGGACGTAAAGCCACCGGCGCGATCCGTCGCCCCACCCGCGTCTTCGCATCGCCGCCTTCCACCGCCGTCGACAAGCGCGGCCGCCTCCTCACGCGCGGCGGGCCGAAGAGTGCGGATGAGCGCACATATACTGCTGCCTCGCGGGACCGCGGGAACGTTGACGACAGCCGGTACGATGATGACCGTGGAGGAGGTGGTGGTGGTGGTAGACGGGGCGCGGGGATGGATATCGCTGTACGTGGTGGTAGAGGGAGCGGGTTAGGTTTCCCCGCGGAGAAGAAGCGGGTTGATGCGGCGAAGATTGCGGCGGGTGTGCAGAAGGCGCTGCAGGGCAGCCATGAAGAGCATGAGGGTGCGGTTGAGATGTTGAAAGATCTGGGGAGTCGCGGACGGACGGACCTTGTCGTCGCGTGGAACCACGTTATCGAGTGGAAGTTGAAGCGGGGCAACATCCACATGGCGTTGAAGCTCTACAACGAGGTTTGTTCCACCACCCGTGCGATCCATACGTCTATGTGGATATTCAGCGGACGCTAATGCTTCTCGGCACCGTAGATGAAGAAACGGGGCACAAAGCCGGACTCGTACACGTACCTGCGCATCCTCAACGGCCTGGCGGATAACGCGGCCACGACGCCCAGCGCGCTAGGCCGGGCGCTGACAGTCTACTACTCCATGACGGCGCCGTCATCCCCCGTCAAGCCGACGATAATCCACACCAACGCCGCGCTGAAAGTCTGCGCGCAGGCAAAGGACGTCGACGCAATGTGGGACATCGCCGAGCGGATACCGGACAAGGGGCGCGGACAGGCCGACGCGTTAACGTACACGACGCTGCTGAACGGCATCCGCAACAGCATCGACGGGTCGCCGGATAAGAGCGTCACGGAGGGGCGGGAGCTGTGGGAGAACATTCTGCTGAAATGGCAGGACGGCTCGCTGCAGATGGACGAGGGGCTAGGGTGTGCGATGGCCAGACTGCTGCTGCGGAGCGTCAAGCCGGAGGACTGGGACGACGTGCTGAGTTTATGTCAGGATGTATTCGGTGTGCCGCGGCTGCTGCCGAGGATGGGGTCCAAGGCGCGCAAGCTGCTGCCCGTGAGGACGCCGGCTGGCGTGGAGAAGCCGCAGAGCCCCGAGGACCTGGCGAAGAAGGCGAAGGAGACGGAGGAGATGACGGGGGAGCTGAAGGACAGCATCGCCGCAGCGATACAGTCTGTGCAAGCGCAGAAGAAAGCGGACGGGACAACCGCGGATCTCGACGAAGCAGCTACCAGCGAAGAAAGCGAAGACACCAGTGAAGTCGAGGAGTCGCTGAGTCTCGTCGCGAGCCCACCCGCGGACGCAACAGCCTTGATCACGGAGCAAATCCCGACGCAGAAGGCGCCCATCAACAATAACGGCCTCTCAGTCCTCCTCGAGGCCTGCCTATCCCTCCGCGCCTACGACTCCGCCAACAACTACTGGGAACTCGTCACGGAAAGCTACGACGTAAAACCGGACCGCGACAACTACCACAACCGCATGCGCATCCTCTCAATGCAAAGCGACTCCGCCGGCTGCCTCGCCCTCGCCGAAGAAATGGCTGCGAACGGCATCGACCTCAACCAAAACCTCTTCTTCATCGCCCTCAACGGCTGCCGCCGCGCGAAGAAGACCGCAGGCTTCAACGACGCCCTCCGCCTCCTCGACTTGATGAGCCGCCACGACGTCGAGGTCACATCAAAGGTCATCACGGCCTTCATCCGCGCCGCAACAGTCACCGAAGACACAGACGTGATGAAGCGCGCATGGACAAAACTCGGCCCGGGCCGCTTCAACATCCACAAGATGATCGACCCGACGGGCAAATCCGTCGACAAGATCGAGCGCGACCTCGAATGCTGCCAGGAGCTCGTGTCCATGTCCGACGCCATCCTCGGCCGCATGTACAAGACCAAGCTAACGCTCGACGAAAAGGACTTTGCCGACCAGGTTAACGCATCCCGACAGAAGATCCACAAGTACATCAACGGGCATTTTTCGCAGCAGCGCGCCGAGGGCACGCGTGGCGGCGCGTATACGGACCAGGTGCGCTCGTACAGAGAGCGCAAGCAGACCGACCGACCGGGCAAGAAACCGCTGTCCGTCGAGCGGGATCGCGGCCGCTGGACCAAGTTTGGCTCCGAGGAGATGCAGCGGGAAGTGACGACCGTCGCGCGGATGAAGAAGTTTATGGGAAACAGTCCCGGCGAGGTCAACTTGCAGGGGATGCGGAAACGTCCGGCGAAGAGGAATCAAATCGCGGAGGCGCTGAACGTTCGCGAGCGGGCGCCGCGATCGAAGCGGTTTATGCAGAACAGAGATACGGACTACACGGCGCATTATCGGCCGGAGAGGGAGAAGAGGCGGATGGCGAAGGAGAGAAGCTATGCGGACGCTTAAGCCGCTCCGTGCATGTATACTTCAAGCGTTGGTGACGGATCTGTATATATGGGACATGATACCGGCGTTTGAGAAGTCAATATGTATATATACGATAGGGAGTTGATCGACTACACACACACACTATCACCATTCTGCTACAGTATACGAGCCGCGTAGAGATAAAGAAGGAGGGAGATCGATTGTTATGTACTATACTATATATATAGGATTAACCGCAATCAAGGAAGCAAAAAGGGCTCAGAGCAGAGCACACGGAAAGGAAGGTAGGCTCGTGCAAACGATTCTAGCTCCAAAAGCTTCAGCAACTCGAAGACTCAGCTTACGTTACATCAATAGGACCTGAGTATTACATGCATACCAACGCCGGGACCATAACTAGGGGAGGATACGACTAGGTTGTTGGGGGGCATTGATTGAAAAGCATTGCAAGAAGGAACGCAGGCATTCATAACACAGAAAGACGAAAGAAAGAAAGAAAACTCCGATTCCAAACCAGCTAGCTCCTCGATAATATCTCGTTCGTGCTTGTTGTACATGCTCGCCGTTCGACGCTACTTTGGTTGCTTACTCCCAGTCTTCCTCGTCGCTTTCCTCGGGCTGGTCGGAGAGTTAGTATGGAGTCTGAAAGTTATTGGGGATTCAAGAAGGTAGTACCTTGGGCTGCCGTTTCGGCGGGGAGCCTGAGGCATTGGAAGGCGCGCCGGACACTAGGTCGTAGCTGGACTCGCTGTCCGGCTGCGACATGATGTCGGCGGGTTTGGGCTTCGCACGTAAAGTATCCGAAGACGGCTTTTGGATGATTGGCTTGCCAGAGCCGCCGGCCGCCGGCTTCTTGTTGTCTTCGCCTTCTTCCTCTTCTTCTTCTTCGTCTTCTTCGTCCTCTTCATCCTCCTCATCTTCTTCATCTTCTTCATCTTCCTCGTCCTCGTCGCTATCTTCCTCCCAGCCAACTTCTTCCTCCTCCTTCGCGGCAACTATACCATGAAAGTTAGTGAGAATTTAGGTAATATAAGTTTAAGAGATGTGAATCCACAAACCCTTGAGGAGTTCCTTCCGCTTCTGTTCCTCGGCATCTAGCTCGCCTCTCAAGAAGTAGTACCTCTTCCAGAATTCTTCGTAAGTAACGTCACCGGGAACAAGTTTCTCCATCGAGCTTCGCAGCTCAGGATACTGCTCCAGGTCCTTGGCGATCTGATCCGTCTTTTGGTCGGCTGAGAACGCTGTGGCCCATTCGGACTTGTACTTGGGCGACCTGGGGTCCGACTTGAAATTATCGAGGTTCGAGTGGAGGAGATGCAGCTGGGCGTCGAGGCGGGTCGTACTTTATCCGCAGTTAGCAGACATGCACCAAACGTGATACCAAACTCTAGCACGGGCGGGAAGCTTACTGTATCGGCCTTTTGCTGTCCTCTGTGCCCTTCGTCTCGAATAGCACGTCCTTCTTGTCACCGGCCTTCTCGTCCATCCTCTCATCGTCGCTGTCGCTCGGCGGGGCAATCGTCACGGCATCCCGGAGGAAGTTCCCGAGGTTCGCACCAAACTTGGCCAGATACGCATCAGCTACATCTTCCGCCTTCTGTACCTCCGTGATGCCCTTCATGGCTTCCGCCCTCAGTCGGCCGAGCAAGGTGGCGTTAGCATCCGCCGGGTTCTGCAGAGAACCCTCCTCTCCCGCTGAAGCAGACGACTCTCCTTCCTCTGCCCCTTCCGCCACCTCTCGAGTCTCATCGCCCAGCTCGGGAGATTTTCCGGTGCTTAAGGCGCGGGACCTCGTCACAACGGCCTCGCGCAGACCCGTCCACCCCCGCTGAGCTTGCTCGCTCCGGGTCGCGTACTCTGTCTTGGTAGTCTCATAGTAGGCCTCTCCTTGATGCTTTACGGTCTCCAGTATGGCGCCGAAACGGGCGCCCCAGGCGGTACCTTGGATGGTCTTGTAGGCCTCGCCAAACTCGGAGGAGAGAGACTGCTGGCGGCGGTGCGGCTGCGGCGCCGCGGAAGTCGATGCCTGCGTCGGGGTCTGGGCGCGGTCAGCGTCCTCGCCGGTCGACGGCCCGTGTCGCGGGAGGTTCTCCTCCGTGATGTGGTCGTAGGCAAAGTCCATCGCGAAGACGTAGGCGGTACCAGGGAGCCGGTGGTGCGGGAGCCAGGGGCTTTGAGGGATGCTACCTGGAACTAGCCAGGCCGACGCCTTCGGGAGCTCGAGCTACGCCGCGAAACAAGAGCCGAGGTACGGTATCGCGCTGCGAAGGCAAGGGTAGAAGCTTAGGAAACAGGGCGGAGAAGCTGGAGACAACGGTGTGTGTATTTTTCAGCTCTTCTTGCGACCTCGTCGACTGGTGTCGTGTCGATGCAGACGGGCCGATGGGACGGAGCGATAGGATGGAATGATTGCCAGGTGGTGGTTGGTTGGCGGTGATTGGCGGGGTTGCAGACCGTGGCTCCAAGGCTAAAATGTCCGCTCGCCGGGTTCTTTCGCGTATACGTGCCGCCCGAGCTTGGAAGGGAGCTCTTTTGATCGCGACGCTCCTCGGTACGAGTCTGCTCCTGGTTGCAGAGCTAGGTCAATGGCGTCGAGTTCCGGGTTTCGGTGTTCGTGGCTTATATATATTGAAATGGACTAGCTAGCTAACAGGAACAAAGCCGCTCTATTGCAGGGACAAAGGCAGATGCAAGATATCGATAGGAAACAAGATTAAACAAGCCATAGTTAAGTATCTACATTTTCCCATGACCCGATAGAACGAGTGCCAAGACCAAGGACCAAATGCAACTAGCAAATTATCGACGTTCAACTGGATGTACAAGAATTCATTCCAAACCGTCGGTCGGCGGTCTCCCCAAAATTGCTTCTAGCCCCATACGTTCTTGAAAAGATCGTCGTCGTACTTGACCGCCGGCTTGTTGTTTGCGGCCGGCGGCGCCCCAAATCCGCCGGACGAGAATGCTCCGAAATCGTCATCGTCCGCCACAGTCGGCTTTGGTGGTGGTTTCGAAGCAGTTGTACTGACTGGTGAACTCCAGCCAAACCCCGCCGACGAGCCATTGTTGCTGTTAGCTGGCGGCGACGATGCCCAGGCGTTTCCAAAGGAAGATCCGCCTTGGTTTTGCGTCGTGGGCTTCGACTGATAGGACGGGGCCGAGTCGAGACTGAACAGGTCGCCCATGGAAGATGAGGTCGCTGCGGGCTTGGACCCTGTTGGGGAACCGCCAAAGCTCGAGAAGGAGCTGCTATTATTCGAGCTGATGTTAAACGACGATGTAGTCGTATTGGATTTCAGCATTCCAGCGGTGAGGTTGGCGAAGGGGGACGGCTTTTGTGGCGCCGCCACCGGCTGAGGTGCAGGAGCGGCCGCAAAATTCAAATCACCAAACGCGCCTGCAAGATCATTCACTCCAGATGGATTGGCTGCAGGTGACTGCATTGTCGGGGAACCCAGTGGTCCGAAGCTCCCAGAATTGGTGTGCTGATGGGATCGAGGGGCTTGTTTCGGCGCTGATGAATATAAGGAAAGGATAGATCGGTTCAGGTCTGGCCGGGTCGATCCACCACCGGTGTTTGCCTGATCTGAAGCCGCAGGAACTGGACCCGGAGATGCAGACGGCGAAGGCCCAAAGAAATCAAGTCCGAGCAGAGAGTCGGCAGGCTTCGCCGCCGGTTTAGGGGCTTGTTGAGCTGACGCAGGTGGCGGGGAAGTAGTTGCTGGTGGCGCCACCGGTTCATCGAACAGGTTCGTGATAGGCGCCTTTTTAGGCGGCGGGGAGGATGCAGCATGCGCTTCCTGTTTCTTTTTAACGACACCAAGAGGCTTAACAATGTCATTAGTAAAACCCTCGGGATACACAAGCAGACAATCTTACAGTATCTTCGGCATCCGAGTCATCCAGGGTCGATGGATCGGGCATGCCGCCATCCATCACCCATCGCTTGGACTCATACTTCGTTCGGATAAAATTCTCTATCTTTCTATCCTAGCTGTTAGTACCCGTCCATATAAGTGTATCGAGCGGGCGTCGGCTTACGATTCGGACGGTATGTGGCCAGTAGCCAGCTTAGCTTCCCAGTACCTGGAATACGTGTCAGCGACCATGGCGCGAAGATTGAAGAAGGCATGATAACGTACTTATTAGCTCTCGAGTTGCCCCAGCGCAAGACGCTCTGCAGCTGCTCATCCGTCCATGAATCGAGATCCACGGATTTCACTGAAAGGCCAAACGTCAGCAATCCCGTCCTCCATTGCCAATGTCCAATCGATATCCAGTACCTCTGCTGATATGAGTGCCCATCCCTCTATGTACGCCAGAACACCTGTAATAGCCGAGCTTGTCAACCCCTGTCTTTGAACGGATATTGAATACGCTCTGACGGACCTTATACAGATGAAGACACCAAGATTCCAGCTCGCCCATCTTGGATGCGCATTTCTCTTGCAATCGGCGCAATGTTTGTTCCCCGGGAGCTTGAGTAGCTGCTTTATGACTTCCTGGTTCTTCGCGGCCTTTTCTGCGGCGGCGTTCCCGCGACGGGTGGACATCGTGTGTGGCAGTGAGATCCAGTCGGTGTGAGCGATGACTGTCGTTATAGGGGAGCGATGGTGAGAGGCAAGCCTCGAGGCTTCGCGCAAAAGCGACCGGGTCGCAACTCTGCTGGCTGTTCTGTGTCGATGTTGAGCGAGTGCAGCTGTCGGGACTCCTGGATGGTGAGTGATTGTGTTTGGTGTTCAAGCTGGATGGATGGTCGACGGTTCTTACATCACGGAGCTGGCTTCGGTCTGGAAGAAGAACCCTGTTTGCCGTTTGCCTGTTTGCCGCAGTTCTACACACAACATATCAACGCATTTCGGAAACACCAGGAGCTCCATCCGAGCTGTTTCAAGGACAGACGTCGCGTCGACACCTGCGGAATCAAGGAGAGTAGCTGATGTTATATTTTGCTATTCAACAGCGAGCCTCGGCGTCTGCCCCCGAGACTAATCTCGCTACACGTCTTGATGCTATTTGCACGACAGACTAAAATTGCTTAACAGCTTAGCTTAGACGTCTAGCTAAAGAATCTCGAGATTACTCTAGATAATCATGCATGTATATGCAATATTATTGTCCCTATTAGCAACATCCACACACTAGATACATGCATACCTGATGCATCAGACTCCAGAACTTATTCCATAGACTCGAATTATGAAGTAACTAACATTAAAGGATCGATCCAAAAACATTTTGCCTCAGTATCGGCGAATGACTTGGCGACGGATCTGCCAAGATTATAGCTACGCCAGTGTTCTTTTACTCTATGTTCCCAGTGGCTGCGTCCGGCTCTCCGTGATCCTTCCGCTCGGTGTTTGCTTCAACTTCTTCATTTTTGGTCTTTATTTTTTTCCCTGCCGGACTCGAAGCAACAGAAGGCTTTCTCTTTTTCGTGGGGGTTCCGAAAGATGAGGGAGGGCTTTCTGCGTCCCCCATCTCTTGGCCTTTGGCTAATGCAGCCTTGATACCTGTCAGCTTCTGGATGACAGACTTTCTGGTTATACCCTCTTCGGTAATCAAGGCGTCCATGTCAATCTGAACCAAAATACTTGTTAGAAACTCTTCTGAACAGCTTCGAAGATGTCGATATTCTTGAAAACCAACTAGGCCAGCGATAGATGCATATACGTACCTTTCCAGTGCTTATATCCAGATGCTTTAATAGCCTCAGCAGGAACCTCTGGCTGCCCTCAGACGTTGGATCAAAGCTGGGCTTGCCCATCTTGTTGAGCTTTTTGACACGAGATATATATCCGGAAACTTCGAAGACGAGTAGATAAAGTCAATTATAGAGCATGTACCTACGCAGACGTCTAGACGTGGCTCCGTAGGATGTAGACGTACATGCACCGAATATTCGGATAAACTTAAGGCGTAAATTTTGTAATATGATATCAATATGATATCAAAAAAAGGGAGCATCTGAAGTCCGAATGAGATTGATTTAAATAGTGCAGAGTGCTATGGAAACCAGGCATTCATTCGAATTATTGATCTACTCAATAAACTAATGCAGGATAGATCGATAACTAACTCGGCATATCTGACCAATGAACACCCTTCTGCATTTTCGCTACCATACGCTTGCTAGTTGTAGTCTTGAGTGGTCTAACAGGGTCCTCAAGATTAGCTAACCGTCAATGTCAACCATGTTGCCTACGGCTCAGAGCTCGGCTTCGGGGCCAGCCATCGTATGCAGGTCTATACGAGGATAGGCCGTGCGCGTGCCGTCTCTCTGGTCTCTCTTGAAGGATTGCATGCATAGACCTACTTAGCCACGGCTGTTGTTCCGCTTGAGATCCAGCCCATGCATTCAATAGTCTCATGGAAACCCCACATAAACATCCTTAGCTCTGGGATGTTGGCGACTACCAAAACGCTCTTCGGACCTGGAATTCAGGCACGATCAGTGAATGTAGGCAATATTGGCGGTCTCGAGATCGCTTGCCGCACGCACTATGTGATGTCAGCATCCCCAGGGCCGGTCTGATCAGAGTATATTGCAATATATTAATAGTTAAATTTAGACCCTGAGGTTAATGAATGATCATCTACGTCCTCGGGCCTCCGGGACATGAAAGCCGGCGTAACTGCAATCATGATATCAGAAACCTAAATGGGGGGTTCCTTATTCCAGGTCTTATTAATATTATGCATCAATGCCGGGCCCGGGATCCCGAAAGTGACCAGCTGATCACGGTTCAACCGTGATCGTTTCCGGCCCGATGATGTCCGAGATGTGATTGGCTTTGGAGGAATACCTCCATCCCAGCAATAACGTTAACAAGTACTGGCCCCGGGGACACTCCCCAGGTCCCAAATTTACAGTAATATCACATTTCAGCCCACCATCCAGGATATGGGGTTATCACCCCCAAGAAAGATAAGCATCAGATCAACCGTCCACAAAAGAGAAAAAAGAAATTGAAGACCATGTGAGCAATCGACTTGATGACTTCATCGTATTGTGGCTTTCTCGACACATCCTCTGTTTCATGATGCCGGAATCCGCAGATTGGATTCCCAGAGAAGAACCTGCCAAGCCAGTCTGGCCAACCACATCGCAGCATCAAGTCGACCCCCATGTCATCCCGTCCCCAATTCCATGAATAATGCATGTTAGCGATACCGACCCAGCCAACAGGATCTCCCTTCCACGGCCCCACATACTGGCTAGCCTAAACATCAGACCGTTCCCGCAGAACGCCGTCAGCCGCAGTTTTCTCGTGATTTCTCTTCTTGTTCTTCCTCAGCGATCTAGACTGGCCCACAGCCTCGGATTTATTGCCTGAGTGGATCAAAGGTGGAACCAGGCTCGAGCTTTGACCCTGCTCGACGTCATTGTCAAGCCGCCTCGCAAAACGCTGCTTTAATTCCTGCGAGGCGTCGCCGGGCAGAACTTTTGGTGATGCCTGCGCGTTTGGCAAGGGTGTCAATGTCCAACTGTTGCGAAAGGTGCGCCTGTTAGTGCACATGTTCATGTGATGTTGTGGTAAAAGAACGTTCTAGACCCTATGAAAGATTGTGGGGGAAGCGACATGAAACTTTATTGTCTGACCAACTCACCGACTTGATGTCCACATGCATCAGAACAAGGAGCAGGAATTTTTGGTTATTTGGCGAAAATGGGTCAAATGATTCGGGCATTTCGCTGGTTGGGTATATCCCGTGGTGAGACTTTATATACCTGCTGAGCCGTATACTACTATGATTATGATAGATGATATTCGTGGCTTGGCGTCCCATGCATGCGCATGCACAGGTAGATACTTACTTATGTATGCAAGAGAAGTTGTCAACAGGTATCGAGGCGAGACCCTGGAACATGCACCCTTTTATGCATGTTCAATTCCAGACTGCTTGTTGACCGATCGATTGGTAACCCATATTTCAGGCAGCTTTTGTGATGCATCACAGATCTTATAGGCCCTATTAATGGCTGTGTGGGTTCCAGAAATATCAGCCAGTAACGTGCAGCGTTGTCGAGAAGATTGACCGCCCTGCATAACAGCGGACTAATCATATTATATGGCACGCCGGGGAACAGGAAAAATTGATACGGAACCTATAATATCATTCCAAACCCGGATTTTCTGCCCCATTGAGGCGTATCAATAAAGCATGTTATCAACTACCAGAACACAACTAACCAATGATCAATTAGATATTGCCAGCCGGCATGCAGCCCACTTATCATTTCTTCAAACCCAAGAGACGGGTTTAACCGAGCCCAGTATGCGTTCTGTCGGATACCGACTTTTCAAAACCTTGTCATCAACTTTGGCCTGATCTTCACGCCGGTTCCAAGCTTGCACCCGAGACCAACCTTGCAAGCCATTCGGCCAACCCCCACAGAGAAAAGAAAATTTTAAGCAAGATAATAATGGCAATGTTATCGGTGCGCATATCACCGTAACAGGCAGCTTTTCAAACAAATCAGTCAATGTTCTCCTCCTTGAAAATCTCTGGCTGGTTGTATTCCAATGACCCCTCGTCGTCCTCGTCGAACGAAAATTGAACCTTACTATTCCCATTCTCGGTGAGAACAGGCTTGGTATCGTTCAACTTTCGCTTCTTCGCATTTCTGGCCCCCTTTCCAGTCTCCGCGGTGGTTGAATAGGTTTCCTCATCATCTTCGTCTTCGGCTGCCACGATGTTCGATGCCGGCGCAGAGCTTGGGCCACTGAACCTTTGGCGGTTGGGGGGCCTGCCTCGCCCACGCTTGATTGGGTTACCATTTTCATCCACTTCGTAGAGTGGGTATGCGGTTGCAGCCGCTTCGATTTTCTTCTTTAGGCGACTGTAACGACTAGCTACAGCATCCTTGCTGATTTTCAAGGCCTTGGACGCCAGTTCGAACTTCGGCGGGATCTGTAGGTAATTGTTATAACGTAATCACAATAACCACATGTTAGCCCTGCCACATGGCCTCTGAAAGTATACCCTCTTCGGTGTACAAATATGTACAAGACTTTCCCCGAGACTACGAGGCTTCCCGAGACTACAAGGCCTTGCAAGAAACCAAAAGCCGCCCGCCACATGATGGCCTTTGGTGTGTGGGATCTAAAGCGCGGCACGGCATGCGGGCAGCCTCCTGTTGAATAGTAGGGGCCTGCATAGTGTACGAGAGTCTACTATGAGCTCTTCATGATGTCAGGGTGAGATGCTTACGTTGTAGGCGTTGATTATTGCTTGCATCAGTATCAGTTCTTTCATGGTATCTGAATCCGGAGCTGGGTGGGGCCGTGACATGGTTGATCCTATAATATATTGTGGGTAAGATATTCGGCCGGCTAGCAAACGTCGCGCGGTCATGCATGAGTAGGCGGGGTCAGTGCTCGTTACTTACTCTCGAGCAGCGCTCCTTTGCGAGCTGACTTGCCACAGATTATCGTTGTGCACGGGCTGCGCGCTCTACAAGGTTTAGGCTGGTACGTGCGTGTTGGTTGTTGGATTTTTGTATGGGCAAGTTGGATGCAGGCTAGTCGAGAGATGGTGCACTGCACTGCAGTGCATGGACCTGATGTACATAATGTATCACGTGTGTCGACGCTTGGATCCCATGGAAGGTCCTAGCATATACGTATCCTGAACTGCATGGAATTCAGGCATCGGAGCATGGTCTGGGGTTGTTGGAATGCTCTAGCGTCTCAACAAGCAATTCGAGCGGCCCGGAAGGCTCTAACGTTACCACGTCATGCGCATATGCATGCATGGAGCCTACCAGTTACTATCTCACCGCATCTGATTCCTATGTACACTCGCTACAATGCTAGAGTTAGAATTGGGTGGGCATATAAATTGAATAGTATAACTACAATCTGGGAGACCACGATCGAGCTGGCGATCGATCGATGCCTCGTGATAATTCCAGGCAACATTACTACAAAATGCCTGAATCCAGTCTCGAGGTCTAGCACCTTCACCTCACCACTTGAAAAGATAAGATCACCGGCTTAATGGTGCATTTGTATAGCGGAGACTAAGTCAATGGAAATATATCGAAGATGATGCTCTCAATGACATATTTGCCTGGGATGCTATGATATCATGCACCTCATCAACAGCCTTATCACCTAGAAAGTTCGTTCCTTGCATGAGATATCTAACTTTGATCGACAGTATTTAAGTGCCAGATCAAAGACTAGATAGCCACCTTAACTTCGTAACATCTCTCTAATACACGTCATACTTTTTTGTCCACACGAAAAACTTTTGTGAAAATAGAGGCAATAACATCAACGTATCTACGCAGCCCTAGGTCAAAATGGGCGCTGTCGATAATGAGACATTTTTGCTCTGCTGTCTACAGCATACTACGGACGTAAGTACGATTATACTCCTCTTGGCCAACAAGCCATGTTTCCCAAATAGATAGTAAAAGCGTTCGAAATGAGATTTGCGAGGTTCGATATATATATTACCCACAGATACAGAATGACTAACAATTATTTTTTCGATGGATTCGTACAGCCCAAGATCGACCTCGCTGCTGTCGCAAAAGATCTTGGCTACGCTTCAGCAACAGTCGTAGGCAATAGATTGCGGAGCTTGAGGAAGAAACTTCAATCTGAGAAGGACGAGAAACAAAAAGAGCCAGAGGTGTCGAAGGAAAAAAAAGATACTGAGACGAAGCCCAAGCCTGCTGCAAGCTCGAAGCCTAAGCGTAGTGCGAAAAGAAAGAGGACTTCGCGCGATGATGAAAACGAGACTACCCCTGACGACAGCAACTGAAACACCGTGTAGTAGAATAATATCGTGGGAATTATGGGGATTGAAGAGGAAAGGGATTCGATTGGAGGCATAATTGGAGGCATAATTGGAGAATCGAATCAACCTAGCAGTATATGGCGTACGGCTGATCATGAGTGAGCTCAAGTTGCAGTCAAAGACTGATGGACTATAGAGCTTATCTCTTTAGATCTGTATGCCCTGGATTTCATTGCTCTTGTCGCAGTTGGGCTTTCTACAATATCAAATAAGTCAAAATACAAACCCAGTACTGTTCGGAGTGTTACATTCTAGACTTTAACACAAGTTCCAGTCAGGAGCAAATCTTGAGAAATATTTGTGACCATTGACATGGTCATATGATGGAGCTGGCCCACAGATTTACCAGTAACATATATAAGTAACCATTACCTAATTGCAATAAACATACAGCTAGACTAAATACTCCGGTAGTGCCCCTTGCATATATTCTATGCACCAGACCCGGGTAGATGACAATTGAAGACCCTCGAACATACAAGCGTTCATTCCTATCTTGCTCTTGTCGAAGAAGAAAAAGTAGACATGACTTGCCGTCCATAATGTTCAGGGGAAACAATAAGTACTTATTGATCGATTCAACGTATGAGCAGCCAGAGTTGGCCAATTAACATTTGCCAGCGCCGCCTTGAGCTCGCTACTACTATTTCCTTATCGTAACTTATCCACAATTTGGCTCCTACTAAACCACGTAGTACAAGTACCTGAGCTCCTAGTACTATCAGAGACATGGTCAAGGGCGCTGTAAACACCGTCGCTGATGACGAGTTCCTCCTCTGCTGCATTGAGGCATCTCAAGATGTAAGGTTATTCAGCCCATGCACTTTTCCATCTTTTGAATTAGCTGCTACGCATTATGATTAGTGCATGACTAGTCCAGAAGCAAGACGGATGCTGGTCCACATGCATGCATATGTTAAGTTGCTAACATAGTAGTGGCGTTCTCTTTTTCTCGCGTATCTAGATGAATATCGACTTCTCTATCGTCTCGAAAGCTACAGGTTATGCCACCGACTGGGGAGCAAGAGCACGGCTCAGGAAGATCAAAGCTAAAGTCAGGTCGCTTATCGACAAGCCTGTTCAAGCCAGTGATGGAGACCAGGGTGGAGAAACAGAATCTAAGAACACCGCAACGTCAAAAATAACCGACGACGCTAGCGCTCCGCCTCCACAGCCTGGTCGAGGGAGACGCAAGAAGGTTGTGCAGGTGCTCGAGGGCTCGAAGAACTAAAATGGTGCCAGCGAATCGATTAATCGTGCTAGCACGCGGTCCGAAGACTAGAGTGGTCAAGTGTCGGCACGGGGAACTCGAGGAAGAAAGTCACTAGGAGATTAGGCGCATATTTCTATAGATCTACGTGTCAGCATGAACGCTAAGAGAGAACTCTAATTGCCACAAATTAAACAGCTGCAGTTTACTTTTGGCTTGTCCGGAAGTTAACAGTGCTAGCGGATACAGCCAATAGGATTATAGAAAACAATATTGGAGTGTTAAGGTGCGACTTTATAACTTGTTCTTGTTGATATCAAATTGTGATGAAGGAAATTTCGAAAACAAATTGTGAGCTGAAGATTGTTGAGAATCGCGAATGCTTGAAGCTAGAATAATCGACATTGGCGATTGGTTGAATTAAGGCAAACCCGGTAATATAATCGCTAGATTATAATGTTAACATGTCATATATGCATGTCCTGCCGCTTCCTAGCTCGAGAGCTCGAGAGCTCGGATTTTATTTCCCCTACTTTTTCCGATTGCGTAGGCGTCAAAAAGATTGCCGGTCTCGGGACGGAATAATGGACGCGCAGCGTGTGCATATAAGCATGAATAATGCAGACGCAGAGCTAGAGATGTCCCGTGCATAAACACGATCGATTGCATGGGCGGTTGCATACGTGGCTACCGTACGACTTCGTTACATTTCACCATATACTCTCATTTAGACGTCCTTTGCATCCCCTAGTCTAAAGTTCAATTGATCCTGCAGCTAGACAGTCCCTGACATAGAAAGCATACTGATGGATCCAGCGTTTACGTACCTCGGGGATAGGAACGCCCAAGGAGAAGAACGGGTTGCACTTCCTGTATCTTTTTCTGTCATCCGGAATTCTTTCGCCGTGAGCTTCAGAAAAAAAAAATTATATATCACATATAACTCTAGTATTATAGGTCAGGGGTGCTCAGATTGAAGACTTCGAAAGCGTTTCTAGAAAACTGCAATGCATATGCAATTTTGACAAGTCTAGCCAATGCAATGTCCGGGACCTTTCGAGCTAGTTCGGGATAGTACTGCGTGCTGGGCTGATAGATATAGTCGCTAATTTGGTTAGGATTCACATCAACCATGGTCAAATGTTCCCAGATGGAGTTCGAACATTTAAGACATCCCATCGTTCCACGGGATAATTATATCTTCTCAGACTTCGTAAAATTACCCATGAACCGGACTTAGTGGGAGATTTAACGGCTCTCGAAAAACAAGCTTGCTGACCGAGAGGTGTAACTTTCGGAAATTGTACTCATGCAGACACTTGCACGCTCGTTAAAGTTGTAAGCGGTCTGCGTCTGCGCTGTCATCCACCGTGCAATCATCACCAAATCACGACACCGGAAACTGGCTTATCGATGCCACTTTGGATTCATGGATCAGCTGGTCGGTCGACTGGAAGACTCGTCCCCAAACTAGCAAATATCTTCGTCACAGCTCGGATCCACTTCGTCATGCACGAGTCTCGATACCTCCAGAAATGTGCAAACACGTTGCTAGCCATCCATCCGAAAGTGCCGCCGGCTATGCTCCAGTTGCACAATCACAGGTCCCCGGACGTCATGCACGCGCAGCGATTGCCGACAGCCTTAATTAATCAACAGGCAGTGTTTGAAGCAAGTTTCACTTGAATTGAATTAGTAGAGCAGGGGATACCGCACCAAGAGAGGTTTGTACTCAGACTTTGCCCGGTTTGATGCGCTCATGGCGACGAAATAGCTCAGAGTCAGTTCATCATCATGAGTGACACCAACAGGATCACGAATATTTTCAGGAAGAAAATAGAAAAAAATGCGGGAAGCGGAAAATCGCGCAGAGCGCAGCCCAAGGGTTCGTTCGGAGAAAAACGCCGTTTGTCGGGACGAGGACGAATATGTGTCGTCTCTGGACAGATACCCCTTGGAATATTCTCATGCAGTCGATGAGATTGAGAAAAAGTTAGTTGTTGCAAGCTCTGCGCGTATGAGGCTCAAGAACGTTTGAACGAAGCAGCTTTCCAAGTTTTTTGATGCAGCTTCCTATCTTGTTCGAGCGCTAGCGGGAATGTCGATGGGTCTCGGCTCAGAAAGGACCCAATCGCATGGGTCGATTTTCCAATCGGAGTCAGAAGCCCACGAAGGAAACGAGAAATCAGCATCTGAATCCTG
This sequence comes from Drechslerella dactyloides, assembly GCA_020064725.1. Lineage (NCBI taxonomy): Eukaryota > Fungi > Ascomycota > Orbiliomycetes > Orbiliales > Orbiliaceae > Drechslerella > Drechslerella dactyloides. The sequence goes on from JAGTWJ010000017.1 coordinate 3,704,479, forward strand.
CATCACCTTCCCAATATTGGCCAGATTTGGGATGAATTCGTGACCAGTGGATTAATTCGTTCGCGATCGCTCCAAACCTAAGTATATAACATCCAAATTAATTCCGGCGCATGCAGCTCGACAGTTTCGAGGTCCTAGCCGAGCTGCTGGATGATGAGTTCCAAGAGTTCTTCCCATCATCCGAACGTTGGGCTTGTTTTATCTCGCCATTCGCCGGAGCTGGCAGTCAATTCATGCAGCGCAGTGCAGCACATCGCAGTTGCATTTGCATTTGTGTTCGTTCCGGCCGGCTTATCGAGGAACCCACTTTGCCCTTGAGCTGACGAGCGGGTCCGAATTACGAGGCCATGGCCATGCGAGATGATTGAAGGGCGGATGGACGGACGCACAGGATTCGAAACTCCTTCACGACCATCGACCTCAGGCTCTATAAAAAGAAAGCACCTGAGGACCGTATACTCCAGACTAAACCATCCATCCACACCGCGGTGTCGTCGAGGTAGGAGCGTGTGCAGATGACCAGCTATCGTGGGGTCCAAACGTTCTCCCAAACCCAAGTCTCATCTCGCCAGTTTCCGTACTGTTACGTTGGTTAGCTGGTGTATTATATACACTGCCTGAGAAAGCGATCTCGTGGTGTCCACGGCAGTACCACTTGCTTCTTTCTCCGGCACTTTCTTTTTCTTTTCTAGCGTATCCACTCTCCCTTGCACCCTTCTTTTTTTTTCTTCGTTTAGATCTCGAGGAGGCCTCGAAGAGCTAGTTTGCTTCTGGGGCTGCATATCTCTGTTAGGTAGCGGGCTCAATTGCATGGACTTGGGCCCAGTGCATGCCGCTCTCGAGAGGGCGAAAAAGTATCCGCACATACATGTCCCAGCATGCACCCCTCGGGCTAGCTACTTAAGTTCGCCGCCGGGCTCTGCTGCTTAACTTTGATTTTCGACTCGGGCGCTGGGAACGAGTCTCTGGGGACGACGACGACGACCGACTGGAAGTACTGCCTGGGAATTACTTAAAATTAATTAACCTGCTGCTAACTTTTGCCTCTATCGTGAAGCTCTGCACTCCTCGACCATCGATGCGTTAACGTTCCTGCGGCTAAACCTTTTTTCGCTTGACTGTCTTTTTAATTTCAAGCTGTTCTATCCTGCTCTCTCTGCTGGTGGCATTTTTATTTTTATTTTTATCTATTTATTCATCGAAGGTGTCCGTCTAACTAGTTCGCAAAAGATATCTCGAGCTCTTTTGAGGAAACGTAATCCCAGCTCGAAAACTCTTTTCGATTCTGTTCTAAGTTTCTTTTCCCTACATCTCAAATTCGGGAACTGCATGCAACCTGTCACCAATAGCAATTTAGCCTCAAGAGCCCAGGTCTCCCTTTTCCATCGTCCTTCTCCAAATGCTTAAGACGAAGCCGCTAAATGCACTGCTCTCTCAGTCCGTATCAGAGCACGTGTCTTCGGTAATGTAAGTCGAAACGGATAATCTGCACAAACACCACTCCACACGCCGCCTCATCTCCGCCGGTGTGCCGTCGCCAGGAGCACAAGCGGCGCCTCCGCGCTGTCCCGTCCTGCCATTCTTCTCGATCTCACACTAACCGGACGCATCTTCATCAATGTAGCTTATTCACGCCGTCCGGGAACTTGCTGGCGTCGTCAGCGGCGCCGAACTCTGCCGATGCCAAGCGGGCGCGAGTGCACGCCGCTCTCGCAGCGAATATATGGACCCAATACGAACGCGTAGCCACCGACGGACTCCTCCAGACAGCCCTCTCTTCCGCGTCCCAGGATGATAGCATCTCTACGCCCACGCCCACTAAGCCTCTCCCGACGTCGTCCCGAGCTTCTCCGGCAGGAAGCACAAACGGCAAGACTGCGCCTGGAGATCAGGACCACATCAGAACGCTCGCCATGGAACTGACAGAGTTCAATCTACACGTCCAGGCTGTTTCGCCGCGGATACTCCTGGGAATGATTGGACGGCGACACGTCAACGGGCAGCCATCCTCGAGCTCAAGTCAGCATTCAGAAGGATCGGACCACGACCCAGGGATTGGACCTTCGTCAAGAGGAGGCGCGGGACTGTCAGCGCGACCTCCGGGATCCGGAACCCCTGGACCGACATCAACAGCGAGCAGCGCGACGGGTATCGGTGGTGGAGGAGCCATGGGCGTTCTTAAGGTTACGTCACAAACGCTGGTGGATTACCTCCAGAAGGAGCTAAAGTACTTTGAGCCGCCAGAGGACCTATGATCCGGAAGACTTTCTTGGAATCGGTACGACACAGTGGCCATAGCTTGCTATCTGGTATCGGCCAATAGAACGGATGGCTTCGAATCACGATTTCCTTTTGTTCTATATTTTCGCTGGGATGGGGGAAGTACATGCGCCTTCTCCCGGCTGCTTTCTATATACGATTTATACCCACTTCTCTGGTCGCCCTCATGTCGGTCTGCTGCAGCATTTCCTGAACTGTTGATACATCCCACTAAGTAATACGGCCCAGGATTCCTAATAGCGAGTCTCGCTGATCACCGTGGGGCCTTTTTTTAACGCTTTTTTTGGTCCTGTATCCTTTGCGAGCATGTCCTTTCGTAGGCACGTTCTTCTCTTTATTCGTCTCTTTAACTAGAATATTTGTGCCGTTCCGATGTGATATAATTAAGCCTCGGTGCTACCTACTACCTCGTATCGCTCGATGCATAAAGTGAAAGTTGTGCGCAGGCCCGCCAATTGGCTGTCGCATCTGCCATAAGTCGATGTCAGCAGCTGTGCGGATATGCGTCCAGGCCAGTTGTACCTGCATGTATTATGCAATTCCAGGCCGCAAACAAAGCGAGATGGACCCTCACGAACGGGGAAGCAGATCGTCCCGCGACTGTACCCTTTATATAATTTAAGCCGTCAGCGGCATAAACATAGAAGACGCTAATTAAGCCAACGTAAGTAAGAACAAGCTGTCCGCGACTACGGACATGTGCTTGGTCACGGGCTTGCCTCCTATAGCAGCTCATCGGTGTCCGACACGGCGTCCCGGTTGTCGCAATCCCGAGCACCAATGCTTTGACGAGTGCGCCGTAGCTGCGAGTCGGACAATATCTTCGGCTGCCGTAGCCGTATCTAGCGGATTTTTCGCCGATTGAATAGCGTATCGGAAGGGCTTTGACCAAACATTCATCGCAACCACCTACCAGACCGATATATCGCTTTCCGACTTTGCACTGAGGTTCGCGCCGTGCCGTAAGGAGCTGAAGTTGAAGGGACTGGGTTGCACAGGTCTGGCCCTTGAACAAACTTAAACCCTCTCAACGAATTATCGGCTGTCCTTTTCAAAGCGACTTTCCGGACACCTTCCCTCGGTACAAAATCTACTCATCTCAAACCTCTTCAACTCCGTAGCCTTTGCTCAGACGGCGCAATCGACACTTCCACAGGGCCCTTCTCCCAATAATCAAATCGATCGAGTCACCAAGCACCCGTAGCGAGCTCATATATCCATTCCTTTCGCAATGGCAGCACAGGAGGTCACCTATACCGAGCTGTTGAGCCACGACACCAAGGAGGACTTGTACGTCGCTATTCACGAGAAGGTGTACAACGTCACCAGATTTGTCGATGAGCATCCGTACGTATACCCGTTCAGCGTTTTATCACCAGTGCGTGTGCCATCTCGATGCTTCTTGAGCTAACGATCGCATCCAACCATCTGCAGTGGTGGAGAGGAGGTTTTGCTAGACGTCGGAGGCCAAGATGCCACCGAAGCTTTCGAGGTACCGTCACTATCAGGCCACTCGTGGTTCCACTATCCAAGGATTAGATGCGATTGCACGAATAATGCAAGGTTGAATATTGGCTTACGGTCTTTCTGATTCGACGGTGGACTTTTTAGGACGTCGGCCATTCAGATGAGGCTCGCGAGATCCTCTCGGGATATCTAGTCGGGGATTTGAAGCGAGGGGTACGTGAAGATGTTGCCGGGGCGAAGTCGAGAACTGTGAGCGGAAGCTAATGGAAATGTTGTGGATAGGCAAACGACCCAAAGCCGTCTTCAGCTTCAGAGAACCGTGTTTCCCTTCCTCCTGGTGAGGACTCAGCCGGCGGAATGTATGTTCAGTTCCCAATCTTGCCCTTACCCTTATCCTCACCTGTTGTCCTGAATACACATGTTGCCTTGGCTATTCACAGAGCTTGTGACTGCTGCCCTATTCATACATATTGCTAACCAGTTTTCTCATCACTATCAGCCCAAGTTTTGTCTACGCCATTGTTGTCGCTGGCCTCGCTGGTGGTGCATACTACTACTTGCAGTTACAACAACAGCAGACAAGTGCTTGATCCGGTCGTGAATGTTATCTCTGTTCAATCTCGGTGTTAAGGAGCATCTGCATCATACGCCGTGCTTTACATGTCCGGATAGATATTATGCATTCACCAACTCTGGTTTGATATACATGGATAATTCCTCTGCTGCATTACGTTTTAGATGCGAATGTTTCCTAGATACCAAACTTTATTTCCTTACGAGTGCTTGAGATGGAATGCATAGCTTTCACCCTCTATTCCTCATGACGTAAACAAGAACAAAATACATAGTGACAAGGCGGTTAGCCGACAATTAAGCCGTATCGATGGACGAAGAAATCTGCTGCAATGAAAGATATATGGCCCGCGACCAAAACAGATTGAAGTGAAGCAATATAGATAGACGCCTAGGCGCCTGAGAGCGAAGCTTCAAAAGAGCAAGCGAGTGCTCGCGCCACCAGCTACAAAGCAAACATAAATGACAAGTAAAGTGTCGGCGGGACAAGTGTAGAATCCTTAACGGCATGGCGTCTAAGATTCATGGATGGCCCAGTATCTGGCGAGGATGGAAAGGGTGTACTAAGGAAGAAGAGAAGGAGCTGGGTATCAGGCGGAGACGACACTAGAGGTCCAAGAGGCGGAGGTAGTGACAAGATTATCCTACTGCTGCGATTTTCTGTGGACATTTATCAGTATCATCTCGTATATTGCGAACATAGTGTACACGCGAAAGTAGCGATCTATCTTACATCGTCCCAGCGGAATCTCTGAATACACTACAACAGCCGTTAGCATCAATCGCGCGTAAAGATGTAAGAGTTTTGCGCCTTAAAACTTACAGATGCGACTCGTAGAATTTCAGCATCTTTTGTGGGCAGCGCTGATATATTACGTGTAGTGCATGCTGCGTCCTCTTGCGGTTGACCCACTGAACATAGCAGACAAACTGGTCGCCGTTCCGTTCCAGCGTCTCGATCATCAAGACATCGTCCTCCCAGCTGCCGGCGGGTGGCTCCCATTCTTCTTCCTTCGGATACGTGCTAGAGTTCTCCTGCTTTATTCGATTTTTCTTCGGGACAGGCGTGGAAGACCCTCCGACGGATTTGCGACCTCTCTTTGGTGTCTGGGATGGTTTGGGTCGACCTCCGATCTCCCGGAGATACTCGTCCAGGGCAGCGACGTCCCTTCACAGAATGGTCAGCAGCTGTATGTAGACGAGGCTATTCGTTTCGCGGTACTAACTCAAGTACGTTTTCAGGCTCCCAAGTCTGGTCAGACTTCTTCTCATAGCCCTTCCATTTGACCTTGTATTTCAAGCCCTGTAGGAGTGATAACCACGGTCAGTCTCCACCATTGCATTTCGCCAGTAGCTCGTAACATCGCGATCGGCCGTGTTTCTTTCACCGCGCGCTTCGCATTCACGTACTTCTTCGTCGTACTTCCAATCGAGTATCTTCTCCACGGTATACACCCCCTCGCCTTCCTCCCCGTCGCCGTCCTGCCCTTCGTCTTCGACTTCCTCCTCCTCCTCCTCCTCCTCGACCTCCTCTCTCATTTCTTCGTCAGATGAGTCGTCTGGGTCGGATGCCGAACGGCGAGCGCCAGTCATCAACGGCATTGTGGTCGATACGGGATGGGCCTCGTATGTAGTCGCAAAGTTGATCTGATTTGTCGGGCTTGGAATCAAACGCGTCGGGAAGCGGAGTTTGCAGAACCGAAGCTTCTAGCAACAAGGAGCGAAAGCGGGTCGCGCGTAAGCGTTTCGATTGCCTTGGCCGGTCGAGCTAGTGAGGTGATTTTAACGATGGAGATGTTGAAGGCCGAATGGAATGGGGTTTCGAGATTGCGATCAATGAGCTGTTGATAGTGCAGGGCAGGAGCACGGCAAAAGAAAGCCCACGTAAAATCAGGTGGCAGGGCGTTCGCGAGCCACGGCCGGCAGCTGTGGCTGGTGGTGCGTGCAGTATGGCTCCTGCGTGAAGCGCGCCGCGCTATCGATAAAAGCTGCACCGCCACCATCGCTAGTCCCGCCGCACCAGCTTGAACTGATAAATTTGCTGCTGCACATTTGACCTCAAAACACGCCCCACATACGCACGTCTACGCCGCCACCAAAGACGACAACCAAGCTCCTACCAAGTCCACCAGCTACGCGATCCCCGTCAGCAAGGTATCTGGAAGGAGTGCAAACCGATCTTAAGCTCCTTAGATCTCTATTTCTTGCAAAATCCAGCAGCAAGCACGCTACATTACGAGGTCGTGACGGTCCGTCAACACTTAGCTCAAGATGAACGGGGTGGATTTATCGAACGCTGCCTTCGTGCAGGATGAGATGGGCAGGCCATTCATCATCGTCAGGGAGTACGAGCTATGGGTCCCCCTTTATCTCCTTGTCTTATTTACACCTACTTTATATCGGATGAAGCTAACCAGCATATGTGGACACATAGCCAGGGAAGAAAGCAGAGACAACACGGAACCGAAGCTGTCAAGTCCCACATATTGGCCGCCAGGACCGTCGCCAACATCGTTAAAACCTCTCTTGTCCGTAACTACATTCCTTATCGATGTGGTTCCTCAGCCGTGTACAAGTGGACGAGAATGCTGACGAATCGCGGCGATGCTAGGGTCCAAGAGGGCTGGACAAGATTTTAATATCTCCAGACGGCGACATCACAGTCACGAACGATGGGGCAACCATCCTCAGTCAGGTGCGATGAACGCGCAGCCCCAGATCAGTGTTATATCACAAAACTGCCACAAGGTGTCTAACATGCAGCTATTCTACCCTGCAGATGGAAATCACCAATCACATCGCGAAGCTCCTTGTCGAGCTATCGAAATCACAGGATGACGAGATCGGCGATGGCACAACCGGTGTAGTGGTACTCGCCGGCTCGCTGCTCGAGCAAGCTGCCGACCTGATAGACAAAGGCATCCACCCGATACGCATCGCAGACGGCTACGACGAGGCGTGTGAAATTGCCGTCGCACACCTTGATGAAATCTCGGATTCGGTGGAATTCACACGGGAAAACACGGAGAATCTGCTGAGATCAGCTAGGACTAGTTTGGGCAGCAAAATGTAAGTGTCCTTGACTTTTGTGCAACGGCGGTCTCGTGATGCTCGCTTCCCTCCTCGCGGGGGTAGCACATCGGTCGTCCAGTTTCGGTTGCCTGACTAGATGATCGTTCCCCAACGATTAGCTAATAGAAATTCGATGATGTACAGTGTATCGATAGCCCACGACAAGTTTAGCAAGATTGCTGTAGACGCAGTGCTAGCAGTGGCAGATTTGGAACGGAAGGACGTCGACTTTGAGCTTATTAAGGTTGATGGGAAGGTCGGCGGCGCCCTGGAAGACTCCGTTTTAGTCAAAGGCGTCGTTATCGACAAGGACATGTCGCACCCCCAGATGCCTCGGGTGGTCAAGGACGCAAAGATTGCCATTTTGACATGTGCCTTCGAACCTCCAAAGCCCAAGACAAAGCATAAGCTGGACATTACGAGCGTGGACGAGTTCAAGAAGCTGCAGGCGTACGAGAAAACCAAATTCGAAGAGATGGTAAAGCAGATCAAAGACACTGGGGCAAACTTGGTCATCTGCCAGTGGGGGTTCGACGATGAGGCAAACCATCTCCTTCTACAGAATGAGCTTCCCGCGGTCAGATGGGTGGGAGGACCCGAGATTGAACTCATCGCCATCGCAACGAACGGCAGGATCGTACCTAGGTTCGAAGACCTCTCGGCTGAGAAGCTAGGACGAGCCGGGATAGTAAAGGAGCTTGCATTCGGGACGACTCGAGACCGCATGCTAGTTATCGAGGAGTGCGCAAATACCCGAGCTGTCACCGTGTTCGTGAGAGGGAGCAACAAGATGGTAAGAACACCCCTCGACAATCTAATCCTCGATGCCTATTGTAGCCGAGTGGGCCTTCGGACAAGATCCAGGGCCAGCTCGCACGCACGGTAGCCTGCTCGCCCTGGCGCATTGCACAGAAACCTGTCACTTGACAGCAGCAGTGCGACTTTACTCCTTCGTTGTACTACTTTTGAGCCACCGTCGAGAGGCGAAATCCAGTGTGCTCTGCTGACATGCGTAATACAGATCATCGACGAAGCGAAGCGTGCAATACACGATGCCCTATGCGTGGTTCGAAATCTCGTCAAGGATAACCGCATTGTATACGGTGGAGGAGCGGCTGAGATCGCATGCTCCCTTCGAGTTGCCGAAGAAGCTGATAAGGTATGAACCTCGCCGCTGACTTGCATCTTGCATTTGGAATTTTCTGCTACCTTCAACATGCCGTTGAATCCCGTGAATCCCGGCGTTACCAAAGGACCGGAACGGGCTGATCAACTGACAATTTCTTTTAAAACTTTATAGCGCCCGGGTTTGGAGCAATATGCCATGCGAGCTTTCGCCAATGCGCTGGATGCCATCCCCATGGCTCTTGCAGAAAACTCTGGACTCTCACCCATAGAAACCCTCGCCCAGATCAAATCACGACAGGTTCGGGAGAAGAGCTCCCGGCTTGGTGTTGACTGCATGCAAACCGGCAGCAATGGTGAGTCGCCCTAAATGCTAATAACTGAATCTGTTTTTTTTTTCCCTTGCACCAAATAATGCCTGAAGTGTCTGGGCTCAATGTGTGTTTACATAACGCTTATGCACATTGTCGCATTCGCTGCTCGCCTGTGCTGTTCCCCTCCCCGGTAATCAATTTATCCGAGCCGCTGTCAATAGCGTCCGACATTGTATTGCATGGCATCTTGATGATGCCAACTCAAAGTCTCATCATCTTGTGCCGATGCCGAGCAAAATTCTGCAACAAACCCAAGGCTTCGAAAGCATCCACCACACCATTTCAGTATCTTGGCTTTTTTGAAGAAATTTCATGGTGCTTAGCAAGCTGCTGACTGACTGACTGGTTATTTTGTTTCGGTTTAGATATGAGGGAACATTTTGTTATCGATCCTTTGATAGGGAAGCGGGAGCAGCTCATGCTTGCCACCCAGCTCTGTCGTATGGTGCTCAAGGTACGCTATACACCACTATCTTTTGCCTAACTCATTTCTCGATTTTACATTGGATGGGGAATTCGGGCGGAGGCATGCATCTCGGCCCTGAACAAAGAGTGTTTCACGGCTATATCCGCCATTTTTTATTTTTTCTATCGGCGAGGCGATGCTAACGTGGTGGTGTTCATCCGATCAGATTAACAGTGTCATCGTGTCAGGCGGCGGCGAGGACGACTTCTAGCCGTCGCGGTAGGAGAGCAGCGAGCACGCCACTCCGGAGTAAGATGATTGGTCGGAACTTGGAAGTGCAGCGCATACACGGTGGTTTCACGTGCAGATAGGAAGCTACCGGTGCAAGGAATGCGCACATTTGCGCTGCTGCTTAATTTTTTTGTTCTTCCTGCTACCGGGGTGGTTTCTCCGGGCATGCAGTGCACAGTTCCTACCTCGTGCTCATCTCCGAGGCCTGTTGCTTGCCGGCCAGTCAGCGAACTGGCTATATGCACCTGGAGCCATGGTCGCGGGTAGCCTTCTCGGCGGCCTGTGCTTGTCCGTTATCCTCCATCGGCTATCATTCTTATATGTCTGTAGTTACCATATATCTGGCGTTTCATAGATGTCATTGCAGCCGATGCATAGTATCGCGAATGATCAATCTAATGGGAAAAAAGCAAGTCGGCGGAATAACTTTTGTTTCTGTTTCTTGCTCCTCATCGCTAATGATAAGACTATATATCTCTGAATGATATTTATAAGCAGCGCATTGATACATGCATACATGCGCTCAGATGCATGATATCTGTACCTGACGAATCGCCCGGCGATCTCCTATAGCGATAGTTTTTCGCATAGACATACATACTTACATACGTCAGATAGTCGAGCTATTGATCACCGTGCACCGCTAGCCGGTGCGATAAAGCGTAGGCCGGCCGGCCGGCCGGCCAAATTGTATTCCGTACAGCCGGCAGCCAGCTCGCTAATATGAGCCTGTCGCACAGTTAGAACGGCGAACACCGTAAGCGACAACTGGTCACGCTGGCGGTATGGTTTCTTTGTTCGAACGATGATGGAGGGGCGGGATGTCGTCTGCCCCGTTGTATTTTTTGAAACTTCAGAGCGGTTTCTAAGTTTGCGCGGGTGTGCGGGTACGTGGGTGGATGGGTGGAATGCTGTATGGTGACATATTCATAGGCATCCAGCGGTCGAGGCGGTTAGGCGGCCGTCGGTTTCTAGGATGGGATGAGATGGATGTGGGGGCGGAAGCTCAGGGGATCGGTTATGGGCGAGCGTACGTAGAGACAGAGAAGCGGGCGTGAGATAAGCATATCTGGGGTGATAACCACGCGGGAAGCCGCACATGCGAGTTTCGATTACAAAATGGATTTCGAACGGCTTTTTAATCGTGATATCAGATCTCAAAATTAGTATTCTATAGTCTGGTTATTCCGGTATTCAACTTTCCTTTCCCAAGTCAACTTTGTAAATTTGGACGCCGCGTAGAGATCATATTGCTGTACATACACCCATGTGATACATGCTGCGTGCTTTCGTGGACTTCTTTCTAGCTCTCACGCGCAGACATCTGACGTTGGAAAGTGAACTGTATCTCTCTTACTCGATGGTATTGGAGATATGTATGCAGATGCAGATGCGCATGATGCGACTGTCCCGTCACGCTAATACTGTGCACGCTGCATCCACATGCATGATCGTATTCGAGTTCACAAGTCCTCGTATCGAGATCGGAAGCAGGGTTCGCTCACAGCAGTGACGATCTATTATCTAACAGCTGCAGCTATAGCTAAGCTAAGGACAATTGTACAAGCGGGCCGTGACGTCGACGTGACTTGAATGATGTAGATCGCGGTCTCGACATCCCCAGCCAGACGTCTAGGATCTAACATAGTTGATCTTGCCATTATAGGGACAGTGTAACGTAGCTGTCATGTTTCATCAAGATTCTGCAAGAAGACCAAAATTGATATAAAACGATACTCAAAATCTACAATCTTCGATCGCGATCGATCGGGACTTCGAAATTGCGATATTAATTTCATTCCGATATCGTCCGCTCGGCCCCACCAGCCCCGGTCCCTTGCCAGCAGCATCTGCTTAGCTAGCTTAGCCCTGGCATGCCATGCCATGGCACGGCAGACCGCCTGTCGATTCGAATTCGAATCGACGGCGAACGAACTTCAACATCCATACATGTCTCGTCTTGTCCCGTGCGGTGCAGATTTGGCAGATTGACCAAACCTGGTCCCTGGCGCCCGGGTCAAGGACAGACGTCACGTTCGAGTTTAAAATTGGCCTCGATTGGACCCTGTCCTGTCGACTGTCTACATTGGCCGGCCGACGGCGACACGAGAACGAGCACATGGCCCGCGCACGTTTTCTTTCCGCTGCTGTTGGAAAGTTGGACGTTGGGATTTGGACTGTCTTGCTCCGCCGGAGCTAGCCAGCTGGCTGGCTGGTTGGCTGCCTAGCCGCATGGGTGACTGGGGTTCTGTGAGAGCAGACGGGTATCTGGAAGCTTGCATGCAGCCGCATCAGGCATCTACCGGCCGTTCTGCTTCCTGAAACTCAAGCCTACGCTGCGGGTTGGCATGTGCCGGCTAACGGTTAGTGTACGTATACTCTAAATTGCCAGGGAGGAGAAGCGAGGTAATTCAACGACGGCGGTATCCAGAAAAAATTTTCATCATCACTGGGCTGAAGTCATGACGCTTGACCTTGACCTTGAATTGCCCTGAATGGCGAATGATGCTCTCGATCCGGTAGGTGGTTATGCATCGCACCTCGTGGTCACACATCCGGGGCTCAAGAGAGCCCAGCAACCAGCTACAGGTAAGCTAGGGAGTCTGGGATGGTCTGGTATACCACAAATTGCACCATCCTGATATTCTCGAAGACAAGAGACACAAGCCCGATCCCTTGGGACGAACTCATTCATCTAATCTTGCAATCAACGGGCACACATTGCATTGACACACTCCCGTAGAATCCACACCGGAAGGGACCCCCCGTGCGCATGCGTGCGTGCATGTATCGAGATATCCACAGTATGTGGATGCGCATGGGGCCAGCCACAGGCAGCAAGGGAACGAAAGTCGAGTCGCACTCGCGATCCACGAAAGCTTCACCGACGTCGACGTGGCATAGGACGGAATCGGACGGTCTGCATGCATGCATTTTACCATCCACTTACGTCCTACACGCATGCTCGGCACCGCCGGCTAGACGAATGTCCATCTGTCTGGCATCCCAATCTGCCCCAGACGGAAATCCTCGACTCCACCCGTCCAGGAATATGCAGATTGCAGATTGCAGCATGTAGGTCTGTATGCAGCATGCATGCATGTACGCTCAGGACTTCAGGTCTCTCTCGCTCTCCACCCCTCGCTCAGCCCATCCCATCCCACAGTTGGCGTATTGGCGTGCATACATGCTACCACAATATGTATGCAGTCGAGCTGGAAAAGCTCAAACCCAAAGAAAAATCCATCACGAGGGCCCGCTTGCATTTCCCGTTTTCGCGTATATCCTCCGCGACTACCGATGTATGCCAGAGGAACGCACATACCTACATCCACTCGAACATACATACATGCCTACATACGGGCACCGCGTACTTACGTACAAACCGTGCACCATCACTCGCTGAAGATATGTGCGTATGTATGTATGTGTGTATGTAGGTGCGAGCGTAGGAGTCTAGGCATGCATGACTGTAAGCCTCGTTTGGCGGTGGAGTATAACAGACGCAGCGTCGGTTCGGACGCGGACGCGGACTCCAGGAGGAGGAAAGTAATGGTCGTCTGAATGACCATTATCCTCTCACGTTGTCGACGGATTGCTGACGCCATTGCCGGATTCGCTCCGCATTTTGCCTCCAGCGCTGCCTCCACAAAGTGGAGAGTGCATGTGCGTAGATGCGTGACTGGAGCCAGGTCCGGGCTTCGGACGACCGTGCATGCTGCGCATTTGCTTGGAAGGCATCGCAGTCAAGATTGTCCTCCAACAGACGTTAGTGTATATTGAACGGCATGCACCATGCACAGGCGATGGTCGAGAACCAGCTCCAAACTGTGATCTCGTGGACTCAAGGCTATCCAAGCCGTCGATCTGGGTCTCGATTCGAATGAAGCCAGTGTGAATATGCCTTGCGGTCTTCATCAATTTAGGTTTCGAATTCGATGGAATCAACCCTAGCTTCCAAGGAGGTTAGCTGCGACTGGTAGCTTATGTCTCCGCGGTGTCGAGTAACCCCGAGCCGAATCCGCTTGTCAAGCAGAAAACCGCTTGGAAAAAGAAAACGACAATGAAAATGAATAAATAAAAAAGACCCGTAGCGGGAGCAGACCACGGGAATATCGGACCCCAAGATCTCACGAGGGCTGCAGGTTTCACCTGTCCGGTACTAACAACTATGAGTTAAGACATCTGCAGTTACCCCCGGTGACTCGAGATATCTACGGACCCAGGCGGCCGATTCCCTGTGCGAATTCGCAGGTCCCGGTCGTCGCAAGATGAGATTCCAACGGACCTTTTTGATCGATGTCCATAATCTTTTCCCCCGGAAGGTGATCTCGTTTCAAGTCACCCCACGTGCGATATTTCGGATGGAATTGGGATCTGAAGAGTTTCCTTTCGACGTCGAGTTGGCCACTTTGGTGTCATTCGCGTTATGCATCCTGATCGGTTGCTAGGCTGGGGACCAGAACACGGTTATCCGACGATTGGATCCATCGGGTTCGACTTGGATGGTACTAAGTAACTTCGTCCCATCCTCGATCGATGCCCGGCCGGCCGGGTGCTAGCCGCAAGGGTGCCAATTCATAAACTAGGGCCCCATTAAATTGAAGATTAATAGGTATCTTCGAACTCCCACGTTTCGCTTAACGCTATCGACGGGAAGGTCGACGCTATTTTTGATAACGACCCGTCCGCGTGAGGCAGGATTTTAATTCGATCCTCAAAAGTAAACTTCCACAGGCTGCAAAAGCGAAACTGCCCCGGATGCCGCCCAGCTCGATTGTTACGTCTGCCGGTTCGGTTTCATGGAGATATGTATTGTATTCGGCGACCGAGCCAAAGTTTCGAAATCCCAGAAAAAAGTTTGGGGTCGGTGCAACCTGCGCAAAGGGGAAATTGATATCGTCAATGCATTGGAAATATGAAGTGTAATTGGGTCATGTGCGAGGGACAGGAAAAAGGCAAAAAACCACGGATGTCCCCCACACTCTCCAGAACCCTTGCATAGGGGAGTAGAAAGACAACCTGCTTCACAGAGGGCGATCCCCGTTGGACGTTCGAGTTCGAGGTTTGAACTTTAAGTTTACGTACGTGGGGGCGTGGAGACATATCTATCTATGGCCTTGTACAGATGAAGGTAGCGAGAGGGGCAGGCTGCCGCGCACAATTGATTGTCTCAGGATGGAAGAGGCTTGCATGCGGAGAAATTTCGTATAAAACCCATTCGAGGTTCGACGTCCCGGATACACAGGCAGCGGCCGCAGGGTGTTCAGGGTGCCAGGCTTCTGTAGTAGGTGCATACGTCCGTCAGTTTGTGTTCAGATTTCAAATTTGGGGAAGTCGATGAGCACACAGCTGAGCAAAGCTAAGACGACATGCGACTGCTACGTCAGCGAGCATTATCGTCATTTTATCAAGCCAGAGGTTAGGCGATGCACGTGGGCACAGCTCCAAACCATGCGGGTCTGCACACGGTCCATCCTGGACAATAGGTTGAGATTACTCGAATGGGATGTTTAGATCCCTAGAAAGTATGGGGTTTGTTCGGTTTGCCTCGCTTTATTGTGCGAAGGTGCAGACCACCTTGCAGAAAAGCTGGAAGAGAAAACATCTTGTCTGCAGGATGAGGCACCGTACCAAGCAACTCAGCGGGGTTCGCTACCGGGCATCGTGGAAGGCGGTTGGCTCGGTTCTGGCACATGACCTTGCGGATCCATCTGGCATCATCGAATCACCGTGCGAGAAAGCCGACTGACATTCTCTTTGGGATAATAATAGTCAGCTTGAGCTTGGGCGGTGGCTGTCTGTCTGCGCCCATCTGTCCGTTTTGATTGATGATGATGTGTATCGGCTCGGCAGCCGCAGAAGCATCCCTTGCCGTTGATGAGGCGCCAGAGGCAGTCATCCTATTTCGTTTGCGCAGGCTGGCATAGCGCGCTATTTCCGAGCGAGATGGCGTCTGAGTTTTCTCCAACCTGCTGCCGTTTTGTCGATAACTCGAACGCTACCGCAAATGTCAACGGCGCCCGCGAAATTGAGACAATGGAGATCGCAGATGAGACATCCCATAGTTTTGCTGTCCAATCGCCGCAGGACGCCAGGCGTTGCAAGTGGGCCTGGAGGTTGAAGGAGACGGCTGCCGGGACCCGCGCGATGCAATTACCAAATGTTCATGCATGACCATTGTTCGGTTTGAAGGCATTCGTCAGAGATTGATCGAGGCGATGTGCAGATGACCGGTCTGTCGGGCGGGAGCGCAGCACATCACCCTCTTTGAGGCAAAAGATGTGATAGAGCTGCAGTCGGGGAGCTTAACAGGCTGCTCTTCTCTTATCCGCGTTAGTCAACGATTTGAAGGACGTGAGGCCGGCGGGGGGCCGGGTCTGGATCCCATCCATCCCGTGATGCACGTCGAGATAAAAACAGGGCCAACAGGAGAGCTGGAAATGGGCCCGCCAATCAATCGCGTAAGTCCGCAGTCATCAGCGCTGGAGTCGCCAGAAATTCCCCCATCGAGCAAGTTGGGAGGTTAATCGTCAGGAATAAGAACCAGGTCAGGACTCCACGGTCAGGCCAGGCACCGGGATTCAAACCCAACAGCCAAGGACGAGGAAAGTGGAGCTGGCCCCTCCGAAACTTGGAATCGGGATCGCTTCCACGAAACACGGTTCGCAGGTGTCGACCTTGAGCAGTGAACGGTTCTGGCGTGCTGGGCGGCGAGCAGCTGGCCCCCTCGTCCTGTGGCGCGCGAGTGGTCACGTTGCGATGCTTGGCGCAGGGTGCGCTTTGGCGGAGGTTTGTGGGACGAGCCAATGGAAAGCGTCGAGGGCTGGCAAGGGGCCGCCCCCACAGCCAGACGAAGGGCTTTTTTAAGTGCGCCGGTTCCGAGGTTTCGGGTCGCCCTCCTTCGACGCCACGGCATTTTCGGGGAAGCTAGCAAGGCCGTCCGGGCCAATCGCGAGGCCCGCCGCTGCAGGCATCAGTTGGTCCAGCGTCCCAGGCAGCTGGCGTCGGCTCCCCTTTTGCGCACTCTCGCTCGTCCGTGCTGGAGAGTCTGAGCGTGGAGCGTGGAGCGTGGAGCATCCATGGAGCATGGAGCTTTGTGGTGATGAAGCTCAATTACCGCGTGTCATTTCGAGACAGCGACAGGCCTCGTCCACTGGGTCATTGCTTGTGCATCGCGGGCTTTCCCCAGGCCCGCCCCACTTGGCTGAGGAGATGGGGCTGCCGTTCCAAGACCGGAACTGTTCCGCTGGGACTGGCGATGCCTTGGGGACGTGAATTTGGAATTTAGCCGGTCTCGTGGAATTGTATTTCTGGGTCCATCGAAAGCGAAGCTGGAACGGTCGTAATTTCTCCGGGGGGCAGGAAATCGATGAGATGAGAGGGCTCGAGCTACCGGTCCCTGACCCGCGGGGATGGGATCCGAGACGATGAGTCTGCAATCAGACCTCGACCCCGTTTCACCCTCACCACCGTAACCTTGCAATGCATCGCGCACTGCATCGCTTGTGATTCCTCGGGTTTGATTCCACGAATGCTCATCTCGCTGGCCCCGTTCCGCTGGCCCGGTGCCAATCTGGAACGCGTAAAATGAGAATCAGCAAATTTAAAACTTGAGATTGTTCCAAAAGCACGCCCGTTCAGCAGCATTGTCTCGAACCCGCCGACCAAGATGCCGGCCTCGGGAATGGGCTGCGGGCGCGGATGCGCAATCAGGTCGTGTCTGGATGTCAGCTTCGGTTGATTACCTCGGCGGATGGCGATTTCGGATCGCTTCCTCGGTGTCGGCTCGCGTCTTCGGTCTTGGATGCTCGTATGTATGGGGCAGCAGCGCCCCTGCATGCGCGCCCGCCCTCGCCTGCATCTTCATTCGACGGCCGCTAAACGACGCGGGTGAAAATGAAACGCGGGACTAGAGTTACCTGACGGACAGACGCGACGTTGACGGGCGGCCGTGATTTAGTCAGTCCCACCCGAATCTTCGGAAAGTCCAGCATGCGGATGCTATCGATCGATATCGATACCGATGCATGCACGTCGACTTGCGAGCTTGGGAACACAAAACCAGGTCGAGTCAGCTCGAGCTGCCGACTCAGCTAGCCCGCTTCGCTTGGAGCTGCAGACGTGAGTGATTTGATGAGTGGTGCCGAAGATGGAAATGTAACTCACGCGCGGACGTGAGTGCTGGTGGTCCTGAGTTACACAATGCTTATGCCGGATGATATAGCTCCTGTGCAACCGTGAGATTTGATTTGGTGGTGGTGCATTGCATGCCTTTGATCCCGTCACCGAGACCAATCCCGTCACAACATCCGAGGACGGTACCGAGGACATTGTCATGGTCCGAGCATTGCAAGCTCAACCTCGTCAACATCGCATATACACCATACGCTGCAATATAGGTATGTAATTCCCTTCACCTCCTTACGGAGCACTGTAGTACGAAGGACATTGATACTGCCTATATTCTACCGCGTTATAATACCTCGGCTGACATGTCACGGGACGAGTCGCGTCGTAGTACACACAGGCACAATTCACAGACTTCAGAGGCAGTCGGCCCGTACCATACTGCCGTTTTCCTCTGCAATTACACGAGAGCAGGAAGAATGAGCATGTGTTCGTGATATCGCGAGCTTCGATATCAGCCGGCGTTATATTTAACGCCCTCGGATGCATGCAGTGCAATGAGTCCACCCGTCGGAACGGATATAACGGCACCCAGGGAAAGCAGACTCCACTGCCACGCTTCACGGTTAATGTCAGCGTGTAATCTCGCGATTTCCCATCCCTTCAGTAAAATCGGAGCACGAGGGAGTCGCGACCCGGCTGATCAGAATAGCGTCGCTCGCTAGCGCCAAGAAACGACGAGAGCACGCCGAAGCTTCGCGAAGGGATGAGCGAACACGAACGAACTACAACTACCGAACGTGCTTTGAGCCGTTGCCGGGAAAAAACGTCGGTCGGTCGCTTGGCTGGTCGCTTGACGTTGCTCATGCATAAATCTGTGCATAGGACCTCGTATTCAAAAAGGACGAACTGGTCTTCAGAAGCTAAGCTCAGCATCGATAATATGTATGTCTCGTAAATGTATGTATATTCGACGCGTCCCATGGCCTCGTGTGCATGAACGCCTGCAGCCAGCTGGGTAATGTTTGGTGTCCACTGGGTCGAGCAATCCGAACTCATGATGATCCTAAGGAAGGAAACCATGGAGGCAAAGGGTTCCATGCGGTGTTCTTCGTGTGATTCCGTGCATACAGCCAGGAAGTTAGGCTAAATAGCTAAAATCAGCATGACAGGCGTTTGGGTGCTGGAGATGCCCCGAGGAATTTCCCCGAGGTTGTTCTAGAAGGGTCACGTTTCCGCCGCCTGCGCGGTTTGTCATTGGCCGCGTCCGGCTGCAGGGCTCATGGGCGCCGGCTGCAGTGCCAAGCGCCGCCCGTCGGCTCTGAGGGCCCGGGCTTTTTTGTCTCCGAAGTTTATCCAGCGGCAGGTCGGCATGCACGGTGCGGACATCAGAATCGATATCGCCTTCGATTCTTCGATGCATGTTCATTCGCTTTCAATTCGACAGGAATGGATGCTATTCGTCCGGCAGGGTGGGCCATATGATATCTATCTCACGATCCCAGCCCTCACGACCCTCCGGATTTGTCGAGCGCATCTCATCGATCCGGGGTAAATACAGCCCAAAAGCCGGGGTACCGGACCTGTGCAGGCGTATACACAAATAACGACTAGGCGTCTGCGACCTCATGAGCTTGTTCGTTTGAGATTATTTTAAAATTACAATACTGACTTACCTGTTTAGCATGAACTTTTCCATCCACAGAACGTCACGGTTTCCCAAACATCAAACAGGAGGATACCCTGTGACCGGCTTGCTTTGGGCGCTGGTTGATTATAGGCTGATGCTTGGTGAACACCTCAACATCACACTATGCAAAACGCCTACCTAGTAGGCACTCGTTCAACCAACAGAGACAAAGGGACCAACTCTCGTACAGGTTCGTGTCGAAGGCAAACATTTGCAGAGGACATGGTGATCACATCCGGTGAGAGAACTGCCACGGTCAGGGTCCATCCACCAGCATACCTTAATCCGCCGATCTCCAAAAAGGGTCCATACACACAACCGCACAAAAGTAAGCTTGTGAAGACGAGCGAGCGAGCGAGACACGAACGAGAACCGTCACATCACTGCCGGACTGAGACGTGCCGAGGGCAGCCGTTAGCCGCGGGCGCCGGGGTTATCGCTCACGAGGCTGATATCCAGGTGTGCGGTGTTTTCTCCAGCAGTGCGCCAGCACGTATGAACAGGAATGGTTGGCATTTGCCAGTGCTGTGCGGGTCAGCTGTCGTCGTGACTTACAATCGACAGGGCCTTTGCGAGGTCGGTTAACGAGGAGGACCCTGACCGTAGTTCGAGGACCCTGAAACACTGAGTCTACTGACTGCGAAAAATTTTCTCCCCTCTCCATTTTCCCTGTTTTGCAAGATGGCAAGTGAGATAGATGTATTCTGATATGGGCATGTCAGCGCCTAGCTACCAATCACGAGTGAAAGCTCGTGTCCGTTACATACTAAGCACGCAGCAGACATACTATGCTAACTAAGTATCGCTCCATACGCTATTACTACCATCGATGCATCCTTATATCCTCAAACCGGAAAGTGCTAGCAGTAGCTCCGAATCACTGACGGTACGCATCGAGTACTGCGCAGCTGCCCTTGCCCGAGGTGGATATATCTCGTCTCGGTGATTCCATGAGCAAGATCAGGTGCTCCTTTTTTTAGAGACACGCCAAACCCGCCCCAGTTGCAAGCCCGAGAATCCGATATGATCCATCTCCCCATCTTCCCTGTTGGTCCGCAGGGCTGAGCTTGCCTGTGAGCGCTAACTGCTGGGCTCCAGCTGCTAACAATACACAGTATTAGTCGCACGAAGATTGAGTTTTCGCAAGCACAGCAGCTGTGGTTGAGCGCTCAATCGAATTAGGCTAAATGCGTCAGTGCCTCCATCCAGCCTGGGGCGCACCGGACAAACACCTCCGGGCAGCCTGCTGACTAATGACCTCCAACTTCCTTCCAGTTCTGCGCGCAATTGCGGCGGAACGTGCTCCCACGCAGCACACTTGCGCAGTCCCAAGTCTGCTGGCCCAGCAAGCTTCTTTTTTGAATTGTGTTTTTCTTTCGGTTTGCGGCCACGAGACCGGCGAGCGAGGGCTGCGCTGCCAGTATAATTTGAGATGTTATGCATTGAGCAGGTCAGCTCGACCGGTCAAGCTGCCAGCCGACAGCTCCCAATTGAGCGCGCGGCGTCTGTAGCCGATCGATCGATCGGGCTGGCGGGCTTGCTGGCGGCGGAGCTGTGTGATCCTGTGCATTTCTACTATCCATATCCATCCGTTCGGTCAATGCAGCATGAAGCTCCAGCACGCCAGTGGCAGATGTGTGGTGAAGCTCAATTAGGAATATGCGTCATACGTCTTCCATGAGTCGCTGAACCGTCGTGAAATCCACGGTATCGTACCTCCTACAATCCTGCGAGAGTAGTGTTCGGATAGGCGCACCGAGCTGAGCGCTCGCCATTGCCAGATTGTCTTCACAGAGGTCGAAAGAAGCTTTTCGCATGATCAGCCCGTCAGCACTGCTCCCGCCAAGCCACGTCTGGGGAACGAACGCCCGCCTAAACGGTCATCTGAAGAGGGCAGCAGCGAGGCTGATCACTTTCTCCCCGTGCTAGTCGCTAAACATGGGAGCTCGATCAGTGCAGCGCAGCGCCCTCGACGTTGGTGGTGGTAAAGTGGCGCTCGGGGCGGTGGACGAGGCGTACGTACATGTCCGTACATGTCCGTCGCGTCGACGGTTCTCGACTGCGGGATTGGCGGGTCTGGGTTTGTCCAGATCCGATTTTCGATCCCTCTGATTCGAGAGAGATGCGTACGGCTCTTTGGATGCAATTTTGCCCCCCACCTGCACGGGGTTTCTCTTACTCGACGGGAACTCCGCAGCCCCGCCTTACTCGATATCATCATCACACGGGTGACTTGTATCCTCAGCAGGGAGCACGACCCGACAGTGCACGGTTAACGGCTTCGGACCTATGATGAGTTGCGGGTGACGTCTGGAAACGCAGACGAACTCCTTCGGATTGGGAAAAAAATGCTACCCACAGGATCTGGCGGGGGAGCTCATACTCCTGCTCCTACAAAGATCAGATCACGTTGACACGCTTGTACGTACAAGATCGAATAGAGGAAGGACGAACGAGCGGAAGGAGGCATTTTGCATTTTGCATTTCCCGCAACCGCCTGAACCGCCTGTCCGCCAAGTGTTTTTTTGTTTTTGAAATTTCTTGCAACGGATTACCTCTTCTCAGTTGAGAAAATTTTCACCAGCAGCAGTAGCAACGTACGTATCGACAAATCGAATACGTTACTGATCACCTGGGATGGAAAAATTTTCATCACCCATCACGATTTCGCTCTTTCGTAATAAAGTTGTATTGTCAGGTCGGGGATCCGGGGTGCCGGGTGCTCGAAGAGGACGTTGGCCGAGGATACCCATCGCCTTGCATGACATGGATCAGCCGGCCGTCGGTGAGACCAACTGTTGGACCTTTTTTACGCCCCGTCCGTCGCCATGCGATTCGATTCGACACAGCCTGCCGGCCGTGTAATTGCAATCACAATACCAGAACAGTAAGGCAGTACTGTTGTTGCGCGGTCCTCTTGTCCTTCCCGTGCATGGGGCAAGCTTGGAAGAGAGACTCAAGCGCACGCGCACACAATTTCTCAAACACAACCCAGCGCTGCTAACCGACCGCGGACAAGGTCAGGTCAGGTCCGGGGTGCAGCCTGGTGGAAAAAAAGCTGAATTGAAAGAGAAAAAGCCACGAGGCAGTGGAGGCTTGCAACGACCTACTCTGTTGGGTCCGCTGTCCTCGTCGTGTACTGCACGTATGCCCTGGGGACCATGAATTGAGTTTCGCGATCCAATTGATCATTGATCACGATGCAGACCGGATTCCAAGGAATTTGCGCAATTGGGGCATCCGTGCTCACCTTGTAATATCCGTGTACGAGGAGTCAACGGTTTTTTTGTTATTTTGGCCGCGCGCGCACATATGCATGCATGCACGAATCACCCCATATCGCAATACCTGCGAGTGCGTTGCACAAACGCATTGCAATGCAGGGCGTTACATACTACATGCCCACATACACCCGTGAATATCCCAAAATGCGAGAACACAAGCTTGGGCCTGGCTGAGCCGATCGAATCCCGATACTCGATTTCAAAGACTGCACGGACACCC
This sequence comes from Drechslerella dactyloides, assembly GCA_020064725.1. Taxonomy (NCBI): domain Eukaryota; kingdom Fungi; phylum Ascomycota; class Orbiliomycetes; order Orbiliales; family Orbiliaceae; genus Drechslerella; species Drechslerella dactyloides. Next base: position 3,727,391 of record JAGTWJ010000017.1, read on the forward strand.
CGTACATGCTTCAATCGAATCGAGATACCCCTCTCGTGGCACAGCCTTTGTTATACGTTGAATGTACCCCGGTCGTACTCTTTATACTTATAGATCTACCCGTGTTGTTACAGACTATTCAACATTCTTTCGGGGTTTCAAGTATCAACCCCCCGGCGGTGCAGGGCATTGTGCACTATACAACCGCAATCGATGGCATGGTACAGCTAGGCCGGCCGTCGGACGGCTGTAACGACTAGGTTGGTGAACGGTTGCTTCCACAATCGACGGTACGCTGCGGTGTCGGACGCACGCCGCAGAGGAGGGGTGTGTTTACGTAGATAGGTAGCTGCCGGTACTTGGGGTACGAAAGACGGTCGACAGCCGGCCAATCACGGTGCGTACGAATGCGTATAATACGCTGCGCGCTGGTATAATATAACACAGCTTACCCTGCTCGTACGTATGCATATATCCAAATATTTATCGGATATCGTCCTATGTCTGCTGCATACCCCGCGCTGTGGGAACAAAGCTGGGCGAATGGAAGACTGTGGAAGAGGGTTCGAATATTTATTTCCCCGCTCGTACCCGTGAACGCTACATATCCGGACGGGAGCTGGCCCCTTCGAATTCGGACGGGTCATGGAGCGAAAGGAAGTCGAAAAGGAAAGGGGAAAGAAAGCTTCCACGCATACAAGGCCTGTCCGTTGGTCGGCTGCCGTTCTTAACTCCATTGAACGGTTGGAAGGCGCGTACGTCGGCTGTTTTGAAAAATGTGTAAAACACGCAGCGCAGTGTCTTTGAGTTACCTACCTGTTGAGCCCGGCTGTTTATAATTAATATGACCGCTGTCTCGAAGGGCGCGGATTTGTAAAATGCAATGTAAAATGCAAAAGTCGGGAATTCGCCTCGGGCTGAGCACTGCAGGTTGGGTTGGCTGCGACAAAACGGAAGCCGGTGAGTAAGAATCGAAGGTCATGGCCAGCGACGCGACGATTCGATGCAGTCGATTGATTTGATGTCCGGCAAAAGCAAAAGCGTGGGGGCGGACGTCCGGAAGGCCGTGTCTCGTCTGGCCAGGCTCGACGGCTCTCCACCTCGCTCAAACCCCATTTTAAATGCACATGCAGCGGCATTTGCCCGTTCGTCATGCCTCCCTGTAACACCACCCCGCATAACTCCAAAGCCGAGCGAGGCTAACGAGCTGCGAGCTAGCTGGCCTTTCTTCACGATCGATCGCGGGACTCTGGCACGCCCACGCAAATTTGTGATACGATCCGATACCTCGAGCGCGAGCTCGCGCGCAAAAGCTACCCAAGCAGGTCCGAGTAAATATAGCTTCAAGACCCTGAATGTTAGCTTGCTAGCTGGCTGGCCGGCTGGCAGAATGACCTGTTTGACAGCTCATCGACCAGCAGGCGCAGCTTCATGATTCTCTGCATATGCAGAAGCTCACTCTGACAGGCGTCGTGCGGTCGACGAGACGGCCGTGACAGGTGACCCGCCAGCAAACCGGCAAAGTCTCACCACCACGACCGGCCAGGCCAACCAGCCAACCCACGCTCAGGCGATAACATAATGCAAATGTACCCGCGTGGGATAGATCTCGAGATGTCGAGCCTGAAACATAAACAAAAGGGCGTCCGGGCAAAAATGCGTGTTCCGGCTGCCTGCTTGTGTCTGCTTGCTCTTCTGCTTACATTTCGATTCCAAATGATCATGAATGGACTGGATGTTTCTTCCTGAAACCCCCCCGCCCTATTAGAATTACTCGAGCGCACCGAGCTGCCCGTTTGAAGACCGCCGTCGAGCGTTCCCATTTGCTGGTTGGCGGCAGGGGCTGTTTGCTCGCGGGTCAGCTGCTCGGTCGAGGACAAAGGGATCAAGTGATTTGCAAGCGGCGGGTTTGTGAGCTGTCAATCCGGCCGAGCGCTCATTGGACCCTGATGATTGGAATGTGAATGTGGGTGCAGTGGAGGCAATGATTGTAGGTAATGTATTCCGCATGTACTCCGTAATATAGTCTCACCGCTGAAAAGAACTTGTGCGGACGCAAAAGATGACCTGGGGAAGCGACGCGTCCGACGCCTGCGTGACTGGCGCTGCGATCAAGGGTCTCTCCTCCCGATCGAGGGAGATATTCAGGGTCTGCTAAGCGTGGATATCGGATGTCCTGTCTGTCAAGACTGCTACGGACTGCGCTGACTGACATTGACGGGGCGAGTCACCGGCTTGGACTGGAAGATTTGACTACCGTTTCTGTTCACCAGTATTTCTATTTTAGGCCCCGGCGGTTGACCAACAGCGCAGCACCAGCAGCAGCACCAGCCCGGGCTCCGGTTTGGGTAGGCGGCTTCTGATAATACATACGCCCTCCTGTCGTCTCATGCGCAATCGCCGCTGCTTCAGAGGGATCATTATTGTCCTGTCAAGCGGGCGCATAGCCATGGGCTGAACCCGAAGGAAATCGTATTCTGCATCGAAGGGGTGGTCGAGAACTATACGCGGTTGGATTTTGATACATCTCGCAAGGCTGTGCGCGGCGAGTGTCATCAAGAAGAAAGAAAGCCTGACCTGAAAATCGAAAAGTGACAACGAATCGCCCATACCGACCACAACCATGCTACCGAGTCACGGGTAGGCGCAAGAGCCTAGAATCGATTGGGAACCCCACAGATCCAATATCAATCAATCACCCTGGGTGCGCTTCCTTGCCGGACGGACGGACGGGCTGTTTTCTTCGATTCCATTTCCTGATTGACATGACGTGACATGCAATCCAGACCCAGTGGTCAAGTACCTATCTCCGTGAACGTTTCAGCAGCTCGGCCGGCCGTTCGCATTTCTCGGATTTCTCGCGAGCGGAGAACGTTGAAAATGCTGCTGCCTTTTTTCCACATCACCTTATTGGTTTTTTTTTTTTGTTTTCGCGCTCGTGACTTGTTTCCTACGCCCATATCGGAAGTATCGTCCCCGCAGTGTTACCGTGAAGGAGGGTGTGCCTGCCCATCTCTTGTCTCGATCCAGTATCTTTTGAAGATTTGTATTAAAAGGAAAATTCCCGTTGCGGAACAGCAGCCCGCGAACGAGAGATATCATGGATGGATGGATCCCCGACAGGAGAAGCCGCAGCCGCCAGATTCTGTGCGAGCTAGGGCAAACCGCTGCCTGCCGGCAACTGTTGTCCGTATGTCTGTCCGCCCCCCTTACCGTCGGGTTTCGGGATCACCTCCTGCAAGACTCTGGGCTTTGTGTCTCGTGAACGGTTGCCTCATGGTTGACGTTCTTATTGGTTTGAAAATTGTTACGAACGGAACATAAAAAAAATATACACCACATCAATTTGCTTTTGAGGATTTATTTTGCTTCGTGAATGGAGAATTACTAAGTGCTTTGCTCAAACCGCTTTGCAGCGCAGGAGTAACGTTAGCTCGGTCGAGCGCATGCACGGGGGAAGTCTTCCCAGTGCCCCGAGACTGAGGATCCGGAGGGGAAGAAGGGAAGGCGTTCGACTTGCCCCGAAACGGCAAAGTGAGGGTTCGATATGGCTCTTTTCCTCGGAAGGGCAATTTGCGTTGGACGCGAACAGGGAAAGAATGGAAGAATTGGGGAATAGCCGGGAGAATTGGATGCGTGCGAGCAAGCAGCACCCCGTGTCGATGCACTGCAATTAATTGTCGCGGGTGCGTGTGTTACATGTTTGCGCGGGCCATGGTAGAGGCTTCCATCGTCCTGGGGTTTTTTATATGCCGTTCACAGAATCTCGAGGAATGGCGATGCAATGGAATATCGTCGGTTTCGATCGATGCGCCGGCGAGGGATAGTTAATTATATGTTGGCTCTCGCACCGATACAACGTTACCTTACGTGACGTCTCTCGATATCATCCAACAGAGCTGCAAAATGCCTCTGCTTTTTCTTTTCGGAATTACGAATGGCTTGAAATGTTCATTTTCGCTGGTATGGAAAAATTTCAGGCGTTTGGGAGCTTCCCATCCGGCCTGCGGATTTTGCTTGCGGACGGGCAATTCTCACTGGAGAAATTCCGTCAAAAGAGAGTATTCGTAATTTGTACTTGACTGTTTCGTTTCAACAGGATCAAATGGAACAAGAACAAGCCCACACGAGCGCGCCCAGATCTATGCGATGCGATGAAAGGATGATTAAACAGTAAATGACAAAGGGATGAAAGAGCAGGTAAGAGCGAGAGACAGTTCCAGTCTGCACAGTACGAATATTACACACAGAGTGGGGGAGGCGAACGGCGACGACGTTCCCATTCACTCATCGTAGCTGCCCGGCTCGGCTTCATCAGACCTCGCCGGTCGGATAGGAATTATAATGCCTCTTCCTTCCGTCGCCCTGGGTTAGGGGATTAGGAGGGGGGGTTTTGCAAGATAAAATACGATGCTGCTGCCTGTGGTTTCGACCGCTCTGCTGATGCTGCGACCGGCCATGGTGGCCATGGAGCGGATCGAGCAGCCGTTCAAGGAACGGTCGAACACGCCCACGGCGCATCCTCACGGCCGCACCATGCAGTCGGCGTGCAGCGAGAGACCATCTGACAGAAGCCCTGAACGAGCGAATGGGCTTAACACGCCGGCGCGTTGGTTGGTCGACTAGTTGATTTATTATTATGTATAATCTGGCAGGACTATTAGCTATGATGTATGTAGAGGGGGATGGGGATGGGAACCCGTCGTCATCATCATCATCACGGTCATTATCACCACCACCAGCGTCTGGCGCTGTTGGGTTCTTGTTGGCGGGATAAATGGGGATAGCTGACGGGCAGACAGGCGGATGAACAGACGGACAGCCGCGGTGAATATCCATCCATATCTTCCATCCGGGCGGTTGCAAGGCAAGAGCGAGCGAGTGTTCTCGAAGAGCAGAGGGTGTCAGCGAGTCCTGGTGTGCGGTGTGGCCCCATGCCCAGCGCACCTTCAGCACCCTTCGCCGCCCATCGGCCGGCCCCTGGGAAAATCTTGCTTCCAAGCAAGATGGTTTTCCTGCTGCCAGCGGGCTTTCTTTTTTCGCGTGAGGGCGGTCAGGTGGAAGTTGGGGTTTGTTTCTTTTTCCCGGACGCTTTCGAAGCTTTCTTTTTCCGGTGGGCTTTCTTTTTGCAGGGAAAAAGAAAGTTCTGTACAAAAAAGAAAAGCGGGCGTCCCCACACACACACGCCCGGGGAAGTGAGAGCAGTCCGCTGGCTAGTCAGTTCCTCAGGCTAGCTTCGAGCCGGCCGAATTGCTTCTTGCTTGTGAGAAGGCCTCGGTGGACGTTGGCGGTGGTGGTTGATGCAGCGTAGTGCGGTGCGGTGTGGTGGTGGAGGTGGTGGTGGTGGAGGTGGAGGACGTTGTTCTGGCGTGTGTGTGCCCCCATACTTCCTTCAATGAGCGCTCGCCCGGCGACGTTAATAACAAACCCCTTCCCACACAACGAAACTAAACTCCTCCACGCTCTCCCGCTGCATCGCCTTCCGCCAGTAACGATCTTGTCATATAATACGCTCGTTCCATGCCCCAATTCCCACTCGGCCCCTCTCCTCTCCTCCTCTGGCTATCAGCCTGCATATAGCATCGGTCCCAAGGAAGCGGTCTGTCTATATCATCCCCTTCGCATCCTCCTTCCTGCATCTCTGCCGCCGCCGCCAGCCAGTCGCCTCTGCCTCGTCTGCACACTCCAGCCATATCGGTCCCGAATACCTGTCTTCGACTACAAGGGTCTGGAATATAGCTCGACGTTCCCGCTCTTGCACCCCATACATATATCCAAGATACTCTCCGACATCCTCATACCACCCAAGGACCACTTCGACAGTCGGCCGTCTAGGACCCAATCCAATCCAATCGATAATCGTAGTACTAATCACACTTCGCCACCATGCCCACCAGACTAGACAGCACAGTGCTGTCTCTCAGCATCGACAACATTTGCAAAATCGACACGCACAATGTGGACAACCTCTTCGGAATGTGGACCAGTGAGTGCACTCGTTCAATCCGTTCTTCTTTTATTTCAGTTGTTTGTTTTGCATTCCTAACATCCACTTCTAGTCTTCTCGCGGTGTGCCGAATCGCTACCCAACGGCCGGCGCCTGGAGAATCTGAGCTGGCGTCTGTGGAACCAGGAGACATTTTACACTGGCACATCCACTAAATTCGCAGCATCCGCTCTGGAAGCCGACGACGTCGTCTCCTCGGCCGCGTCGACAAGATCCCGGAGCAGCACTTCCAGCACAGAAGACGTCCCGGCCCTATCGGCGAGTGTGGAGTCCGCCTCGTCAACCGACAGGTATCCACACTCCAGCGTACGCTCCAACCAAAGCACGCTGAGCCAGAGAGGGTCGGCCAAGGAACGACATATCAACCCCATCGGTCTGGCCAGGCTGATGAGCAACCTGAGCAACAATGAGGTCGAGCAGATGATTGAGGAGCATGCCAAGTCTCCTAGCAAGCAGCCTGCCCAGCCCATTGACGTCCCTGTTGCCGTAGCTGGCGCCACCAAATCCCATGAGGCCCAGAGGTTGTCCAACGAGTCGACATCGTCCGACAATAGCACCGGTTCCCAGTCCAGCGTCAAGAGCACACATAGTGTCGTCCGAGGCTTCGCTCCAGGAGTGGTATCGAACTCTTACAGGTCCTCTACTAAGCTGGCCCCGGAGGTCTCGGTCAAGAACAAGGACCAGGCGCCCGTCAGCCAGCCCGTCAAGGCCAAGAAGGGTGGCATGTTCATCGTTGGCTCCAGCCCTTCTGATGCCTCCGGCTCATATGAAGGATCTCGATATGGTAGCGCCCTGTCGAACAGCCTTCGCCGGGTAGCCAGCAGCGGCAGCAAGCGAGCCGCCTTCGTTGACGAGGTCCAGACACGGACCATTGTCAACGAGGAAGATGAGGACTACGCTACCGAAGACGAAGACGTCTCGGACAGTGCCATCGATGAGGACGATTGGGAAGACTCCGTCAGCGAGAGTGGCTCCAGTTACACCGAGGAGAACATGTTTGCCAGGATCGAGGAGCCCCGGCCACAGCTCGCATCCAGGAGATCCATCCTTTCGACACTATTGCACCAGGGTGACCGTGCTGCAGCCCTTGCTCGCGCTGCAGGCACTCGGTCTACTCCTGCCATCCGGTCATCGCGGACAGTCACTCCCAACGGACCTCCTTCGCCCCGAGAGCCACCTTCACAACAGGTTTCCGGCGCTCGTGCAGTCCCGATGGTCAAATCTGCGTCTGCCTTCCCTCAGGCCCTGTCTCCGCGTACCACACGTCGCAACATGCTTGCGACCGAGTTGACAGAGTCTCTTCGGAAGCATCTCCTCTGGGAACGACAGCAAAAGAATAAGGTGGCCAATGCCGTTCTTCGTCGCAGACACACCGCTCATGACATGCAGAACATGACTGAGTACCCTCAGCAAGGCCGGCACGGCTCCATGACCAACAACTACGAATACGGCGTTAACGAATACCACCTCGCCGGATGGTAAAACATATACAAATTGCCAATACAATAAAAACAACATCCCTAATATGCGCCTGCTTCTATCCTCTGTTCATACCAGTTCCCCCTGCCGCAGCATCACATCGTACTTAATTCTCCATCCTTTCTTGCTCTTATCCTTTTACTATCAGTTCATCCTATGGGTTCCGGGACAGTTGTCATTTCATCGTTTACACGGTTCGGTTCTCATGGGTATGGGCGAGCGCGGCGCATTGGGTCATCATTACCGGCTTGACTTGATCATTCTGTCTTTCCTTCTCACTCCTACTACTGCTTTACTGAGTAATATCTGGGACCTTGGGCTACGGAGTAATATGCCTTCGACTTCGATTCTTTGTCCTCCGCTTTTGCGTTTGTTGCGAGTCTTTTAGCGATTCTAGCAATTTTTCTTTCTACCTGGGAATACGGCGTTGGAACGGGCTTGGTTTGCTCTTTTTTCTTTCTCAAAAGGCGTTATTATTTCTCTACGCTGTTGCCTCCTTTGCTGGCTCGCTCGACTATCACGACCTTGGAAAAAAATTTCTTGCCATCTATTTGACAAAAGGTATAGCTTTTGCAGTCTCTTTCAACTAACGACCTTACTTAGTATCTTTTCAACCCTTTCAACTGTATCATATTCTTTATCTTTCGACGCTATCCTTGTATAACAGTTTCATTTCCACCTTATCTACTTATTTATCTATCACATGTCACGAGCTTCAAAAAAAAAAGACACGCATGTTCCGAAAACAGGACAAAAGAAGGCAAAATTCAAAATGTTATACTCATTTCAGCTCGTTTCCTTTCATTATTCTTCACATTCTGCCTCAAAATTAGTTTACTATACAAAAAAACAAAATAACCATCACAAAGAGAATGAAAAAATTTTCGAACACACAGAATCCACTGTCTCAAAGAGCTAGTAATGAATTGTGTAGGACACGGTAGATATTGCGGTAGCACACCAGCAACATCGTCCATCCATGCGAGCGAGAAAACTCGCAAACAGGAAAGAAAAGTCAAGCCCAAGGTAGCGGCGCTAGCGGACCTTGCTCTCGAGTCGAGTTAAGCTGTGTTTGAGCCCTGCGCTAGCCTGGCGCCCCTCGTGATTTTGCGTGACTTTTTGGTTTTCGCGGCCCCGGCAATGGGCATGTGCAGCAGGATGGCGTGGTGGATGGCGAAAAGGCAAAACGGGCATGGACCTCGGAACGAGCACCGCCAACCAACATTTCTGTCAAGCTGAGGACTCGGATCCAACGTTTACTGCAGCCAGCGGGATTGAACTCGGTGGACTGTCCTCGTTCCATGTTTCCATACAGCCATTCCGCTAGTAACCATAGCTCAGACCTCGTCACTCCACCTCTGTGTTTTTTCGACCTGTGCGTACACTACGCCCGATACATATGATCCACTTGCTCAATCTCCGAGGGGAGGATGATATAATGTGTATATACCGAGCGCAGGAGTGAATTCAAGCAAACCCGTCAACAACCGCGCAAGGGATAGAGAGAAAGAGACAAGTCGGTCTGCAATTTCAGGTTTTCCAGGAGTGCCTGCTCGCCTGCACACATGCATGGAAGTCCGCTTGCTTCCTTATTTTCGTAAGGCTCCAGCTAGCATACATGCATTAGTCTCCCCGGATTTTTCCACGCTCCGGCTACTGGCCGTTTCGTTTTGGCTTCGCCATGACATGCGTGCGGACGGCCAGATGGAGGGTCTGCGGATTCGCTACCTGCAAATGATTAATCTGGAATTTCTGCCTTTTTGCCCCCAATTTAGAGTGCGGTCATCGGCTTGTGATTGTCTGACCTGGCCGACTGTGCCTGGACGTGTGTGATTTCATTGTTCTACTTGCGTAAACTCAAATACTATCTGCATGGTTTAACTGGCCGGCTATTGTTCCTGATTTCTGAATCAAAATCGCATGCATGCAACGACGTTGGCAAGGCCTGGGTCTTCGCTAGCCGACGGACACGGTCGACATGTGCTTTGAACCTAAATTTACGAATTCGATTAATTGCCTGTCAGCCAGGCAGCTGAACATGCATTTTGGGGAAATATCAAAAATTCGCCGTGCAGACATGCGTGCAGGCGTGCGTGTGATGCGGGCTTGATCGATACATGGTGCGCGTGCATGGTGAATTTTAAAGAAGGTTCAAAGCCATGGTATCAAACTGGGCTGAGCTGGCATGGTCAGGCTTCGCTGCACGGTGCATGTGCTCGAGATTGGGTTTCGATCGATGGAGATAAAACATTACAAAGCTTGTCCTAGCCATCGAAGTTTTCGCACTGCCTATCGGAATACCCCAGCTGTAATTGCGATTACGTGTGTGATTCACAGATACTCCAGTATGAGACCGACGCTTACTTCGAATCATATCATCGATTTGGATTCAATTGTTTCCTGAATGCCAATTGAGACAATATTACTATCGGCATTCGAATGGATCAATCGATAAAGGTACCGATGGCATAGATACATCCACAAAATGCGTAGAAATTCGCCGATTATACTTGCAATGTTTAAGCACTAAGTTATTAGATGTGTAATATAATCACGCTCATGCATTCAATTCAGCTCTTCCCTGCTGCAGTTTAATGGCGCGATGCAGAGGAGCAAAATTTTCCGTCGCCGAAAAAAGGCTAGAGCTGACTGATATCGAAAAAATTACGCAGAGAGTGCGCGTGCTATCGCCAACTACTCGCAATGCGGCCTAGTCCGTCCCACCAAGAATCAGGCGAAGGGCTCATGAATTATTACTAAGCTAGCCTCGAAGCGAGAGTTTATACGTACTGCAAACTTGCATAAGGGCCGACAGTCGATCGCCCGGACAGGTAGGATGTTACCATCGTGATCCTTGCGCAGCAAGCACTTATTTAGCACTACTTGCTTTCTTCGGTTAGAGCGGACGCCCGAGAGGGGCGCCTGTTGTGATCCGTCGACGGTTTGATGAGCAGGCTGGGCTTGACTATTGTGGAGGAGCTTAAACTTCGTTTGGGTATATAAAAAGGTATATCTTCATTCGAATCCACATCGCTAGCGCTAGCCTGAGAACGCGCATCCCTGACTATTCTTGTTGGCTGATGTCACTGACAGGCACGCGTGCGGGCATGTTGTCATATAAGTGAATATCTACACTAACTCGAGCAAGGAGTTGTTGATAAACCGCGGGGGCCCAGTTCTTAAAGTGCTGTGCATGCAACGTTAACGTCAACGGCAAAGTCGTGTTGTTGCATGTGCGTAAGGACCTTTGCGCTGTCGCAATTATGTTATATAGCATTCATCGTGGGTTCCTGGAATGACATCGGATTGTTCCTAGGATCTCTGCCCCCCGGTGGAGCGTTCTCGAAAACACATGATCAAGAATGGAGAATGTGAAATTGGATTCAGGGCCATGTATGAACGGCGATGGCAGCGGAATATTTTCTGGCGTCGCAAATGGTAACCTTGTTCTGGAACGCTTGCGGGGGGTACGGCACTCGATATAATATTCGATACCGTCAACCCCGTTCCAGCAAACGAATGAATGTGTCAATGCATCCTGACTATTACGGAGTTTATAGCGCTAGTATATTGATAAACTACCAAGTAATCTTGGTCTATATAATCGTACGTATAATTATCTCCAATCGATTCCACTACTTTAGCTGCCGCAGTGCATGTGCTGCAGGGACGTCCGCTATCATGTAGGGACCATACATCAAACCATGCACACTTACACACTTATTTATTGACGTTCGTAATTACAACGGTGTCCCGTTCCTGCATGCAGCTGGCGGAGCCTAATCTGGCGGTGAGTTTACTGTGGTATTTTATACACCCTATGGAGCTATACTGCGGCAGACGTGTCACGAGGGATGCTAAACGAAATTTAACCGTCGTTTATACTGCATAAACACAACCGCCGATATATACTTTACCATACTAGTATTACTACACTTGCGATATCGTCAAGGCTGCAACGGTATCGCGGCCCCGGGCGACCTTGCTATGGCGTATGGATAGCGTGGGGAAGGTAACCTGCGCAGTTCACGATGCAGGAACAATAATATTTGATTCTATAGTATACTAGCTATAGCTTGGCGAGCGCTGACATCCGGAAGGCTTGTGGGCAAACATTGAAGTCCGGGATACGGCGGACGAGAGCGGGTTGTTGTTGAGCTCATGCTCACAATGTCTTATAGAAAATGTTACGGAGGAATCCGTGAGCAGTACCGTGTATAGCTATGAAATTGGCCGTGATTACTAACATACCTGCTAGAATGGTGAGGCTTCATGGGTGCACTGTCTGGGGACATGCATGCATGCATGTGTGTATGCGCGTCAATATTTTTTTCATGTGGGTGTTGTGTGACGTCTGCGAATTTTTTCGTGAGTTGGCGGGTTCAAGTTCGGCGGCAGGTGTATGCGTATGTCATGTCTGCGACTGTGCATATGCGCGCTCTTCAGTCCATGATGACATTTAGCTATAGCTATCGCGTTGAACGAACCGCCAACCGAGTCGTACGAACGAAACGCTGGCAGTGTCCAGGCAGCATGCGGAGTAATATCAAAAGGTTAGTCATTCAGGCAGGTCATGTTGGTGTGTAACGTCATCAAGTCGTGATAATGATCAGGTTGTTTCGTCCCGATCGATCGTTTGTATGCGCCCCGGATGTATATTCCATTATCGTACGTTCCTTGAAATGCCGTCGCGTCGGGTTTGTTCACGGATTTGACATTCACGGGAGCTCAAGGGAATTTAAGAAATTCAAGTCTTGCTTTTGATTTGTTCCTGCCGTCTGGGGTTTCGCGGGATGAGAACAGCAATTACTTATATACGCTAAGTACGGTACTGGGTATATACGTATAATACTATAGTCACTGGTTCCGCGCGTCCCGCGCGTTCCCGATCGTGCCGCCACTGGCATTTGACAGTCGCTTCCTTCGTGCAGGTGGTGTAGGGCTACCGGATGCACCGGCGGCCTCGTTACATCGCCGGTGGAAGCGTCTGCACCTTGGCCTGGGTTACCCCGGAAACAGGCGGGCGAGTCTTGACGTTATCTCCAGTTCAAAATTTAAACCGATCGCAAGCTTCATTGCCATTGGGTTGAACTCTGGTGCATGACTGTACATATGCATACATGTCTGCATGCATGCGCGGAATGTTCGTTCTGCATTCGATTTGTCAATTGCGTACGTTTCAAAACCCACAATCGCAACATATGTCTCCTAAAATGACATGACAAGTGCGTAGGTACATTACATACATACGTGTATGTGTCCAGCTGCACTGCATTCCTCTGGAATGTTCGTGTTATCAGCTTATCTTGGCGGCTACGCTACGTCGGCCAGCAGCCGTGCAGCGGCATTAGATAGCAGAGTGTTCATCGGAATGGGTGGCTGCTGGATGAAATTCGTGATTTCAATCTAGCATGGTTGACCCAGGCCGACTAATGCATGACCCATCAGAAAACTCGCCTATAAGGACGCGGTTCATGCATGCGTGCGTGCGTGCGTGCGTACGGGCTTTCACTGCTGATCAGTGATGCACTTGCACCCATCCGTGTTAACCTCGTCGGGACTCCATGCTTGCACATCACGTATGGCTGCACAGCTGTCCCTACATATATACAGACGAATCTGTATGGCAATTAAGGTTGCTGCTTCAAGATCAGTTGCTGCATTTGCATGGGGCGGTAGTTTAATTCAACTTGCTTGTTTGTTTGCCGGCCGGTCCACTCTTGCTGAGCTCACGAACCTGGGTAAATTCTTATCGCGGGACGGTTAATTGACGGAACATTTGTCGGTCCGGTGGCCGCGCTGGTAGGCTTTGCGGCTACCCGTATCTCTGTCTGTGCATCCGTTGATTGCCAGGAGGCGGTATGCATGAGGATCTCGGTGATTGGGGTTCTGCGTTTTTGGTCTAGATTTCAGCTTTGACCACTTTTGGGTATTTTTATACTCCAGGCATCCGGCATCGTGAACCGACTGAGCTCGGTGTTGCAGATCCAATGATTCCGGTTGGCGACAGAAGGCAGCTCATTAGCTAATCGAGCTAGCTGCTGACTCGTCGGACTTGTATTCGGGCATGGCAGGAGTAGCTTGGAATTCGGAAGGCGAGCAAAGAACGAGCCGATACGGTTGCAGACTGCATGTGCTAGCTAAGCTAGCCAGCCGGCGCAGGAGTAGCACCCAGCTATCAAGGCAAGCTTGTGAACCGCGAACGAAGACTCGACAAGGTTGTTCGATTCGACGGTTGCAAGACCAATTCTGCCTGCCATCGATGGTTACATCTCGAGGATTCACTTTGCTACCATTGATAGGAACAGGGGACAGGATGGCGAATCCAGATTGCAGGAAGCCGCACTCGCTCTGGCTCGACACACCTTCTTTAGCTTCCTCCAGAACTCCTCACTATTGCATAATTCGTGCATACTCGTACATATGTCGGTCTGCATTGCATCTAGTCGATTCTGCTCCTTCCATGCGATGGGTGCGAGCCGTTCGTTAGCCTTTTGAAACGAGCGAAATGAAGCTCTTTTCGTCGCTAGCCAGGACCAGGCTTGATTGCATATCGACTGCAGCACGTCTGCATGCACATGCATGGTAATGTCTCTCGACGATGCATTCGATCGAGCGCTGCAGACTGTACACGGATTTCGACATATCGCGAACACGCCGGGCCAAACATGTCACGTCAAACCGTCGTCAGGATCACGATAGGATATCATTCGCGTGAGTGGGTTTCTGTGGGATCCGAATTTTGATGGGCCGTGTGCAAAATATCGACTGGCTGAATGTTTGCCATGTCATCAATCACTTGAGCTGGGTGAGCACGAGAACGAACATAGGGCTGAGGGGCAAACATTTTAAGTGAGAGAAGGAGCGCTTGAGTATTGCGAGATTTAAGTTGTCGTGACCAGTGATGAAACACCCGCGTCGACGCTCCTAGATCATGTCCTTATGGTCTGTAATGTCATGTAAGGCATGTACAGCCTCCGCGTCATTATCCAAAGTGCCCAAATCAGGATTTTGGGAGGGTGGACACAAGAGACAGCGACAGAGACAGTCGACGGAGAGCTCGAGGATCTGACCTCCTCGAACTGGTAGGGTTGCTAGCGACAATTCCGAGCCATGTAGCCGTCCAGCCAGATCGTAGCGGCTTTCAGCTCCGGAGCGAGGGACCTGCTTTCGCCTCGCTTGCGTGATGTTATGCATCCAGTGACTTCGCGATGTCTTCCAATCACCAGACGGTTTGCCGTTGGATTTAAATTGGGGGTGCAGGCAGGACAACTCATCGCTCATGTGCACCGCAGGCGACATGATTCCCAGGCCTGCAGCCAAGCCTGCCTGTGCAGCAGCCATGCAGGCCGTCTGCAAGCCCGCTGCACGACGAGGCCGACAAGACCTATCAGACGGCGGGTTCTTTCCACAACGGGGATATCGAGACATTGAGGTCCTGTCGGCACCCTTGATCGTGACCACACCATCTTGTTTTTCTTGCTCGCGCTCTCCCCAAAGTGTCTTATTTTAGAGTGCTGACGGTGCAGTTACGTACGAGCACTCGACAATTTATAATGGTAATAATAATGCAACTGCTTATTTGCTATTTGCACTCATTCGCGAGAGCTTTGGAGCTTGCGGGAGCACAGAGAGTACAAAGCTTACTGATGTTCCCTGTCGTGAATGCAGAGGCCAGCTCGCCAGCTTGACGATGATAAGTTTTATCCTGGTGACCGGCCGGTGGCGGATGAGAGGCCAGTTTGATACCGGCATGAGGAGTTCCGAGCAGATAGGCAACCCAAATTGCATTCGACCGCCTCGTCCAGGAAATCTGTCTCAAGCTCGCCAGTCCCTGTGAATTGAATGCAAGTTCATTGCTGTTGTTCTCTGACAGATGTCATGCGTATCAGAGTGCCAGACATGGCTAGACAAGTCTCCGAAGGGTCCTGAACAATGGTGGGTTACCCCACGCTCGCTGTGTGCACTTTGGGTCTTTCTTGCGTATGTTCGTCACGATTTCCGGTTCAGGACGAGGACTCACTCCTGCGGATTGAAAGCCGACGACTTTGAGGGTCAGCACCTGAGATGAGTTCCATCTGTGTTACCGCACCCGGGTGATCCACCGGTAGTACACAATCGGCGGTCAGGCATCGGAGAGATAATGCAGGCTGTCGGGGTTGCCTGGTAGGATTGGGCCGGACCGTCGAGCTCTTTGCTTGCGGTGCTTTGTAAGATAGTATACTTTAGACCGTTTGTGCTCGCCAACGTGAGCAGCAGCTCGAATTCAGCCTCTCTCGGGCATTTTGTGAGATAAACAAATCACTAGCTTATAATGCAGCCGATTAGTTTGAGGTATTTCCCAGGAATCGGCTGTCCTTCGGTTGCATTGTATCAGGAGGCCGATACTGCAATGGCGTGCCATTGGCTGCTTGGTAGGGCTCCGCATTGTCGCTATCTGCAGAGCTTCGCCAGCCGAAAGCTTCTCCTCCTCAGCTGGGCCAGGATGAGGCTTGGGAGGTGGCAAAGGACGGATATGTCCACGGTCAAGTGACAGTGCAATTGCTGATCCACGACGCGGGGCGCTGGCGAGGCCCTGCGGTGAGGCCGGATGCGTGAAGGACGCACGCAGTCGTGACTGGACTGGATTGCCGGCAGCTGGGCGACTTCCCCGCAGAGAAGCTAAGGCGGATGCAGTGCGATGAGACACCGATCGCATTGCATTGTTAGTTGCTGTTGGATATCATGCAAGATGGACGTTGAAATCGTTTCGATTCATGATGAGAACGTGAGACGCACTTCGGTCATTCTCGGCTTGGACGACGTTGGAATGAGCGAGGATGAATCATCGTGGGCGATGCGTTGCGTCGGCCCTATAAAATGTATCTACGCGGCGTCGACGGATGCAACTTAGCTAGTACTTACAGAAACTATCATCAATCACGGGACTGCTGTTCTGTCCTGCATCTTACGATCTAACGTTAGAAACGTCTGTCCACCAGCCAAAGATCCCAAAACGCAGTCAGTCGCAATTAGTCTGGCTTGCCTGCAGTCAATCGATCAACTGATTTGCCCGCCTGTAGCTACAGGCTGCGGTCCAGGCTGACGAGCATTTGCCTACATCCATCACAGTCAGGTCCGCCAATTGAATCGAGAGGCAACCTCTCGTCGGCATTAGAAAAGCAGTAAGCCTCCTTTCGACGACCGATTCTGGCTCTCGCTTCCGAGTGCGACCGCTGGCTTTTGGCGCTCGACGTGCCATGGAAGATCCTGTCATGCCTGCAGCCTCTCGCGAGAGGCACCTGACGCCCGACAAGGGCCATGGCCTTGGAATGAACTGCCAGTCGCTCACGGCCGTTTCGCACTCCAATCATCTGCGGGTCGGGCAGTTTATGCTGCTGCTTTCACCAGGTCACCCGTTGACGAACTGACTGATTGCTGAGTGAGCTGAAACGTGGGGCATCCGACGCCATCAAAAGCGAATTGGACGAAGGGGTTCATGCATTGAGACAGCGATCACGTTGCATGCACGAGAAGAGCATCGCGATCCTTCCGGTTTGTGCGGGGAAGTGGGACGAGGGCAACTGCGGCGCTAACCCGACGACTGCTATTCTCCTTAGGGCATCCCGACGCGGACAACGCTGCAGGTTCGCCGTGTAGCTCTCTGAAGCTGTCTTCCAAGTCTCAATCGAGCGGTACCAAGCTATTACTATTTGACTGTTATTATTATATCTTTGCCTCGACGCCCGGTTTTCGCTTTCGGCTGAAACAACATGGCTGCGCCGTCGCGAGCAGCTGACGAGGACTTTCCCGTGCCTCTCCAACAGGCTCCTGCCGAGGCCAGTGCGGCAGCATCGTCATCAATCTCACAGACGAGCCCGCAAACACGTGGACAGCCACGAGCGCAGCGGCCGAGGAAGCCCTGCAAATTCTATGCTACAAAAGCCGGTAAGCTAGAGCGAACTTTCCGACTTCCCCGAGCATGCCAGTTATACTTCCCCGAACGCTAGAGTCTTGAAATGCCTTATTTTGGTCTGGTCATTTGCAAATGCGATGCAATGAATATGCAATGCATGGTGCCTCCTGAACTCTGGATTGGCTTTAGATATGGCACGAGAACACGTTGCAGAATTGCTTCATCGGGGTTATGCGTGATTGGTAATGGCCGAGAGGAAGTCGATCTTCTGCGCTTTGTTTCGGCTGTTCACAAATCACGTTTTCTGGGGATGTCATCCACCCTGCCGATTCGCGCGGATTGCATCGACAGCGCTCCGGCTGGGATCTCTGCTTTTGCTGTCCATCTAAGACTTTCCCCCACACTCGGCTAATATAAGCACAAACATCGTTATGGAAATCGCTTAAACCTTTTCTGAAACTGCGAGTAGGGTGTAAGAACGGGGATTCCTGTCCCTTCCTCCATGGCGACGATCGCTCAGCTGCCCAGCTGCCGGGGACAGCCCAGCAAGCCTCAGCGTCCGATCGACACGTACGTCATGCGGCACGCGGCGCGTCTGGCACCGACGCATTGGCTACACGCCGTCACCTCCCCACCGTAGATCCATCTAGGGTGGTGCGTCGGCCTGTACCCGCGGGCGAAAATACCCCCGAAGTGCGAAGACAAAACGAGATCAATCAGCTTAAACGCCGATGGGGAAATGTGTTCCAGACAGTCGATCAGGAACAAGGGGTTTACCGCCTGGAGCTCAAGCAGAGCGAGGATTTCCCATATGATCTCGATGCTTTGAAGATCGAAATCTCGGTGCCGCCGGGCTATCCCAAGACTAGCGCGGATGGACCCACTGTTAAGGTCCTGAACGACGATATACCCAAGGGGCACCAGATCAACATCGAACGGGGTTTCTCTAATTTAGTCAAGGCGGCCTCAAATACGACAAGACTTTTGGATCTGCTGAACAACCTGGATAAACGGCTGGAGGACTTCTTGTCATCCGAGAAGGCTACCACTTTCAAAATTGTGCCTAACGTGGCAGCTATCACCCAGGAAACAGCGAAGCTCGACGTCAACGATCACCCGGCCCAGGAGGAATTTATATCGGTCCCTGCACCGCCTCCGGTTGTTCAGAAGCAGGATCCACCTCGAGCCGCGTATAGCCAGGCCGAAAAGGAAGCTGCGAGTGCCAGGCGGGCTGTAGAAACGAGACAACTGGAGGCCAGGTTCCGACAATCCAATGTGTTTTGGAAGAACGCCGCTGGTACCACCTACAAGGTGCCCTTGGAGCCGAGAATGAAGAATCTGCTTCCAGCAGGGCTGCTGTTGGTTAATTTTGTGGACTTGAAGGTACCAGAGTTATATCCACTGGAGCCTTGCAGGGTTGCGTTCGATCGCAGGTTTCCACCCGCTCTTACATCGGGAATTGAGAAAGAGTTCTTGAAGCGGGCGCAAGAGAAACCCGAGGTTTCGCTCATGGCACAGCTTAACTATCTCGCTCAGAATCTGCATAACATGCTTGGTGATGAGCCTGAGCCTGAGCAGACGGCTCCGGAGGCTGTCACCGAGGACGCTAACACTACTACTAAAGATGACATCCCTGAAGCTGGGCCTTCTAGCGCAGTAGCTGCTCTATTAACCGCTGTTCCAGATAAGCCTCACGTTATACGAGTTGAGGGCACCCGGCCGCCAGAGTGGGATAATCCCAATGAATCCGAAAGTGACTCTGAAGATGACGACTCAGAGGCGGACCAGGATGACGGGGATGATGAAGAAGGGGCAGATGACGGGAAGCAGGATGTTCAACCTGAGCCTGTGATTCCCGTGTCGGTCCCAACTGTGGAACGTGGCACATCCATTTCGTTCCCTGACATCAAGTTGAAGAATATCGAGTTACTGGAGCTCAAAACCATAAACCTTACAACAAAATGCTCGCGTTGCAAGACTGTTGCAGATGTGAACAACCTCAAAGCCAAAGAAAATAGGCACACCCGACCCAAATTGCTTGGATGCGAGAAGTGCGCAAATGTCATAGGAATAGGTGCACATGCTCTTCCTCCCCACTTCCCGATCCGCCTCGCCATCGAGATCTCTTTGTTGCGATACTCGTTTCTGACGTTTACGTTGCATTTTTACATGTTCGATTACATGTTAAATCTAGATTACAGAAGAGAATTCATTCATGAGAATCATTCACGTGCGGGATTTCTTGACATGTCGGGATGCACGGTTGTAGATCTGCTTCCAAGGTATGTGATTATAGCGTCCGAACTGTATTTACGTACCCCGCAGTGTAGGCCGATAGGTGTTCTCGAAGCAGAAGGCTAGACGACACGGTATCAGAATTTGAAACAATCCCATGTGTTCAATTGCGAAATCATGCAGATCTAGACGTCGAAGAGGCACGATTTACAGTTTTTTGACGTCGGCTAAATCTAAAATCCACGTCTAGTGAATTCGTCCCGACATGCGCGACGTGCAGTACGACGTTGGCAGGTGGCATCCAGGGAGTGACCCGGTCCCAAACCATGTTTGCAAATTGCAGGTCTTGCTTCGCCAAGATGAGTATGGATTATTTTCTAATCATCAGACTGGGTTGAAGACCTGGCTTTTGGGCTCACATGCGCATGTTGTTGGAGGGCTGATTTATTTTCTTCAGGTTTATTCATACCGGAAATCAGATTTTTGAAGATATCAGAAGATGATGGTGAGTTGAATTGGCTCCCTTTTGGATTAGACAGCCGTGACCATCTACGTCAAAATGCATACTTTGATAATAGTATTCTGAAAAATGCATTATATCTTTCTTGGTTGGTAGCGAGGCTAATGACCATTGTCGTCATATATCTCTAGTCGATTTGGGTGCGGGTGGGCAAATCCGACGTCAGGTGAGCCCAACACAAAGATTGCGAAGAAGGATGCGGCATCATTAGAACCTCGTAGCGCGATATAGCCGCCTTTACGAATTGGAGGTTGACGCAAAGGGATCTTCGATCCCAAAATTCGATAGAAGGAAAACCTTGGTCTTGTGGCCGGCACAGAGCTACCCCTGAAAGGCAAGTTTCTTGTTCCCTGAAAGTCGCTTGGGGTGTGGATAGGAGCCTAAACAGCCCTAAAATGCGTCGGTCATGCTAAATCTTTGTGCGACTGCAGGACGATGCGCGCATTATCGGTTCGTTGGCGCTACCTTTGATCCTCGATCTCGATGTTCTGGTGCAAAGGGTGGTCTGGATCTTGGTTGAAGCTCTAGATCGCTATCAGACAAAGAAGGTTGTAAACTCTTGGAGGTGTCAGCTGGACTAACTTGGATGTGCGCATTTTCCGCCTATTGGTGGAGGACAGAAAATCCACCCGCTGGTTTCGGTGAGTGCCTGTCCCCTGCACGCCATCGACCGAGCATGGTCCGAAGAGGGTGTGTGAGGATCGCTGCTGGTTCGTCAGAAGGCCGGGTGGTGGGCACAGACCACCCAGGAACCAAACTGTCGGGTCTGCAGCACACCCAATCGGTCGAAATACCGTTTTGGAAACCCGATGACGTGAACGCTCATGGGATTTTCCCGAGACCACGCCGCTTGCGCTGCGGGCTCTGCATCCTCAACGTTCCGCACCATGATAGTTGATTTAGCTAACGATCTGTATTTCTATTGTGCTGCAGATTTTCATGGTGAGTTTACCCGAGCCGTGCGCACATCCCGTTCCTCTGTCTGCGGGCGGAGGGCCATCCGTTGACCAGTATCTCCGCTATCGATATGGAGATGGTTGCGTGAAACAAATATTCTGCAACGCCTGCTTCTATATCGCTCTCTCTTTGAATCGTCGATTAGTAGCTGATCGCGATGAAATGGAATAGCTGCAACAAAGTTTTCCCATGCGACAGGTGAGTTCATTACCCTTTGCTGCCCGGGGCCCAAGGCCCATGTCCGCCGATCCCCAGGTTGTGGCCCGGGTGCGCCCCGGAGCCTCGTTCTATGTCGATCCCTTGATGCCTATTTTACCCGACATGAGAGGCAGCTCGGCAAAGGAATACGGTACTCGGTAATGCGACACGCCTTTCGTCGCTCCTTGGGGGAGCAAGGACACACGCAAAAGATATACATGTCAGACGTTTGGCGGGCCGACATGGCGTGGGGGCATCACGGGCCACTTTCAAACCGATGATTTGTTGCGGGCTTCGCTTCTTCCATGCTGCTCGTGGCTTTCTTTTTCTGTACCACATTGGCGAAATGGGACCGTCCCTTGCTGCAACGTTGCTTTAGCGAACAATTGCCGTTCGATTTCTGGGACGGGATGGCTGACTGTGTCGAATGTCTAGATGCCACGATAGCTCTGTGGAACCAAAACACCCGGCCGAGCATGCGAATAGGATGGTAAGTTCGACTCGACTCGAGTCTCTCCGGCTTGCGGTCTTTTCCTGCTGTCTGCCTTGCGAACGTTACAGAATGAGCATCCGCTCGTTCTGCTGTCACACTTTAGCCGGCTGCCCGCCAGGCAAGAGGGATTCGGACCGCGGCTCAGCTCAATCTAGCGGTGCGGGCTATGGGGCATCCTGCCCAAGCTGGCGATGATAGATCGAAGCTCGACCTTTGATCCCGATATCCTGAGGCATTACGTTTTACCTTCTTGTTTCCTAGCCGGAAGCTCCACATTGCCTGCATGGGTGTAGCATCACGCGCATCATTCATCCCGAGAAGGAAACTGAAATAATTCGACACCTTCCTTCTAGCCGAGGCTAGGCGGTTTCCATTATATTTCGACCGCCGCTAGACATACTGGCATACGTTCCCACTGTGGGGTGTGGGGCTCTGTGCATATATGAAATCACGATGCTAACAATATTTCGTTGCAATCGAAACATTAGATTTGTGGGGCTTGCTCTCGCGAGCAGAATTACCGACCGGATGATTGTGCGTTTTGCGGTCACTCGTTTACGACAAAGAACTCGGGCTTCTGGGAAGGCGGGAAAGGTTAGTCTATCCGTCTGCCTGGAGATCGATCACGTTCCCCTTTTCTCCGTGCGCTTGGGTCGACGGTGGCTTAGAATTTCTGCTATAAACCCTGCACACGACTCTCACCTCGTCCCGAGCCACCAACTTGGACTATTTTCGTTGTCGTTTTCGTCTTGCAGAAGGCCTTCGAGAAGGAAATTGCTCGCACCCTTGCAATGAAGCACATGCCATTTCAACTCGCTGCTATTCGATGGGGTAATGTGACTGACTGGGAAGTTTTTAAAACAACAGGAACGAGGGATAAAACCAAAATGAGCAGGAAGGACCCCCGGAAGTACAAGCGGGTGAATACTAACACCAAGGCGGCATAAACAGCTGTCACGGGCTTTATATATATGCGTCGATGTATGTACGCAGACCCACAGAATGCATGCAAAATCAAGTCGCTGTACACGTATGTCATAATGCAGCAAATCCCTTGCTCTAGCCATCATACGTAGATCATTAGCTAGTACCTGTGGCACAGGTTTCGACGCATTATGCGTATATTCCTGGGAGGGAGCGAGACGAGAGGGCATGCATGGGTAACCAACCATACGCACCGGATGCAAACGAGACCGAAACGGACATCGGACGGGGAAGCTGGCGGTCCCGGTTGATAATTCCCCGTGTCACCTGTCAACGTTTTATCCTGACCACTGGATCGCAGAGAAGCTGTCCCCGTGTTTTACGGGAAGGCATCCCTGCATCTGGGAGATAGCCAGGATGAGGCTCTCGGAATGATATCGGAGTTTCGGGGTGGGACAATCAAACCGGGGTCGCATCAGTCGCGCAATTAATATAACACGGACGATGCTATATATGCACATGCATGCATCGAATCGTTGCCAACGTTCTGTGCGTTATTGATTGCATACAGCCGCATATATCTGTATGTACGTGCACGTTGTTTTTTAATATGCAATTGTTGGCTCGTATGGATGCGGATACGAAGTGTTATGCAACTTTATTGGATTGGGATTCGTTCGTCAGGGTCGTCCCTGTAAATTGGAACTCGAGGCTGAGCCGACCGGCCCGTCTGTATGACCCTTTACCTTGTCGTTGGTATCGAGGCAATAATATGCTTTTGTTCGCCTGAATAGCTTCTCTGTAGATCTGCAGCTGAATTTCGAAACCGTAGAAGTCTATAAGTCAGGGTGGGATTCGATCGGATTGGATATTGATACGCGGCATAGGTCCAGCATGTAGCTCATCTGATGCCAATGTTTCCTGTGGGTTTTAGGCTCTTTTGCTAGCTGAAGTTACGTTGGTCAGATGGAACATTCCAACATTTACTCTTTTGGGTTCTAAATTCCTTGTACTGCGTAAGCTGCGAGATATATCGCGATTCGATGAACGAACAAAAGCATCAGATGACGATCGAGTCGGCTCCGATTCGAAATTCTCCCATATGGATGCAGCGCATAGTGGCGTCGATATCGTTCGATTTCAGCTGTATGCACGTGAAACTTGAGTGATTATAATTATGTGCACGTGTGAGGGGGGTCTTCGCATTGATTGGATCCGAGGGATGGCGGTAGTGCGGGGATGCTGCTGTGGAGAAAGCGGAGCGAGACCATCTCAGGCCGACACCCCCTATCGATATAATGGTCTCTATCTTCAACTATTGCGGGTGGAAGGGCACCAATTAGTATGCATCGTATCCTGAAGGACAATTGGACAAGGTGGCCGTCTTGCGATGGGATGCGCCCGACATCCGTTCGTGCATGGTTTGGTAATATATCTCGGAGACGGGATGTGGGTTGGATTTAGCCGGAATTCGTCAATGGCACCGCGTGCGCGTGCGGGCTACGTTGCATGGTGTGATTTAAATTTATATGTTGTATCTACCACATTTATCTACCGACTGAGTCCTCACTTAGGTGTTCGGATACGAATAATTATATCGCGGTGTTAGGATAAGGAACGAAAAAGGTAGAATTTATCCACAATTTTAACCTCACATTTTGGGGCCACAAGATCCATTTCTCCAAAGAGTCAATGTGGAAGAATGGTTAGATCCTAGGGAACAGTTTGTTTTAATGGAATAGTTTCCCGTCCACCTTCCCCGCAATATCGAGGAATGCCTTGGCGGTCTCGCCGGATGGGTCCTTGATGACCGATGGTCGCCCGGCATCTGCATCTTGACAGATGGAGGCGTGTAGCGGGATGTCACCCAGTAACTCGATGCCTCGCTTTTCGCACTCGCGGTGGACACCGTCTTGACCGAAGATGTGGGTTGTATGCTGGCAGTTGGGGCAGGTGAAGATACTCATGTTTTGGACCATACCGAGGACCTTTGTTGGTCGGACGGGTTAGCTTACGGGCGCGGGTAGTATGCCTGGGGGTTTATATGACATACAGGTACTTTGACTTTGGAAAACATGTTGATACCTTTGACGGCATCTATGAGGGCGATATCTTGTGGTGTGGAGATGATGATGGCACCTAGTGTTACAGCGTTGTGTGACAGCAAGGTAGTAGTTAGTCGGCAATTTTCATACGGTGTATAGGTAGATGAGTCAGTAAAAAAGCATTTGGATATACTCCATACCATCGAGTTCCACCTGCTGCGTAATTGTCAGCTGTGTATCACCGGTGCCCGGTGGCAGGTCGAGAACCAGGACGTCAAGTTCACCCCAATCGATTTCGTGCAGAAGCTGCTGGAGCGCCTTCATGACCATGAGGCCCCTCCATACTACTGCATTCTCGGGGTCCACAAGGTAACCCATAGACATCGACTTTATGCCATAATTCGATAATGGTATAAGCTGATTTTCTAGATCTTGAGTTTTAGCTGGGATTTGTAAAGATGAGATAAGGCATGGAAATGCTTTTATTGCAATTGTTTTGCATACTTTCACTCAATCTAGGCTCTCCAGTCAGATTCAGGAGCTTTGGTATTGAGGGCCCGAATATATCTGTATCAAGGATACCAGTGCGGCGTCCAAGACTTGAGAGCCCCAGCGCAAGGTTTACTAATGCAAGATAGCTGCTTATTAGCTAAAGTCTGTGAAGAGAAATTCAGACTGGCGATAGATGCACACCTGCCACTGTAGACTTTCCTACGCCGCCTTTCGCAGACGAGACCGCAATGACCTTGCGCACATTCTTGATTTTCTGCCTCTGCGGCAGCCCACGTTGCATGCGCGGAATTGACGGCGGGGCACCAGACCGCGGAAGCCCCTGTATCGCTTATTAAATAAGCTTATACGCGAATAAGTACGAAGAGCGTTGAAAATATGCATACCAGCGGGTTCTCATGCCAAAGCTGTCTCGCGGAGTGGAAGGCGCGCCGATACATGCTGAGGCTTTCGGCGTCGTCGTGAGAGCATGACGTGCCAGTTGTGTTGTGTGGGATGTTGGACGGTCAAGCTTTTTTAGCTTTCGGCCGACATCATTCGCGAAACTTGCGCAAAATTTCCAACCGTGGAACTGTCGCGATTCAAAAAAAATTTACAGCCGAACAGCACTCAAGGCCCGCGTGGTAGCCCTACAGCATCGGACAACATGCCCTCGCGGTCGCTCTCATTCGCTGAGCTGTTGACTACTGCGCCCAAAGGTAACACCTTCCAAATCCCCATGTGCTCTTGCCCGCGATCAAGCCGCTGACTGGTCTTTAGAATTCGACCCTGAGACAGATCAGGATCCCTACGCTTCCGACCGAGATGACGGCTCTGAGGATGGTAGCGAAGTCGACGAGAGTGCAGGAAGGGAACACTACGTAGAAGTTGGGTACGTAGTAGAACTCCGGGCTCGCACGTCGCGGGAACGCGGGAACTGGGCTGACAGATTGGCCGCTTAGGAAGAGCAAGCTTCGACAAAACCAGGACATACATCTACATCCGAAGTACAATGGAGCGACAGTCAGCCGAGGCAGCCTGTACGAGGATGATGACGATGACAGCGAAGACGACGAAGAGGGTAGCCAGGACGAGGACGAAGAAGGAGAGGAGGAGGGCAATGAGGATGAATCCGAGGATGATGAGTCTGAGAGTGGCGACGTGAGGCTCTCTATACCGCCCGCACTTCAAGAGCGACAGAATGGCAAATCGAAGAAGGATAGACGCTCCGCTGCCGACGAAAGCGACGAAGAGATCGACGATGTGGAGGATATGAGATCTGACGAGGATATGGACGACGATGAAAGCATGGGAAGCGGTAGCGAGGAGGAAGACGGAGAGAGCGAATCCGGTAGCGACAACGGTGGCAATGAGAGGTCGCAGAGAGATGAGCTACGAAGTATGATGGCTCAAGAACAAAAGTAAGCCAGGCTCATGGGACAGGTCGCTTTGTCTATACTGACTGCTTGAAGAAACATCGTAGCAAACCTGTCGCAAGCCGCAAAAACTGATGCAGAGAAAGGCCTAGCTGTGAGAAGCCAACGAGTAAGTCTCCGATGGCCGACTGCAAAGCGTGATAGCAACTGACTGACATTGGACAGGCTTTCTTCGATGAATGCCTCAAGTCGAGGATGCAAATTAAGAACGCTTTGATAGCGGTCAACTCACTGCCGCGAGAACCCCTCGATTCGCCAGATGATACTGTTCGTGCCGCCGAAGACGCGGCCGTCGCTCTTTGGAATACGATATCACAGCTGCGATACGATCTCGTCAAGACCCGCGAAGGATCAGAAGGGAGAAAAAGCGCGAAGCGAAAGCACGAAGATATAACGAGAGACACCAGCTCCGACGATGTGTGGAAAAGTATGAAAAGGATGGAGTCGGATAGCGCCGCATACCGAAATTCCACATTGGAGAAATGGTCGTCCAGGCTGCAGGCAACTGCGAATATTGTGCCAGCAGCCAAAAAGCTCAACCAGTCTGCTGCTGCGCAAACAGTTTCGTCGCAGTTACGAGAACAGCTGGCAGACGTATCTAGCGAAGTTGCAAAGAGCCGTGTCCCGCAGGAGTCGGCGCCAGTTCAGAAATCCCAAAAGTTGGATGAGGACGCTGGCATTTACGACGATACCGATTTTTACAAACGACTTCTGTTGGTACTGCTAGAACAGAGAGGGAACAGTGCAACTAACGGGGGAGTCATCCAACTCGCCCCGGCCGATCTGCAAGAACTGAAAGTGAAAAAGAAGAGGAGTAACGTGGATACAAAGGCGTCGAAGGGAAGAAAGCTGCGATATCATGTCCATGAAAAACTCCAAAATTTCATGATGCCGGACGATTCGTTCGAATGGCACGAGCAGCAGATAGAGTAAGAGACCTACGTATCCAGAAATCCCCTTTCGAACGCATTTGCTAACAGATTTTCTAGTGAGTTCTTTTCGAGTCTGATGGGCCAGCGGCGGAGGATGTTAGACGAACAGTCTTCAGATGAAGAAGAGAAGGACGAGAGCGCAGTTTCTGTCGCCCAGCTCTTCAGTCGTATAGCTGCTTGAGCTTATGAGCCATATTTTCTGTATAATTGATGTATGATATATAAGCGCTACGAAGGGTATATCGTAATAGTAGATTTTATATATGGACTGGCATTATTCCAAGCCACGACCCGCGAACCGGACCTTGGGACTGTAGTATGCAATTGACACGACATCACAGTACGGCTGTGTTGAGTTGCTATAAAATTTCAACATTCAAAGTTTGAACATTCGCGACAACATCTACGCTCCGATATCCCGAGATGAACGCCCGACGCAGGATCGCATGGTCCTGCCGAAAGGCTCTCAGATGCATCGACAGCTGGGCTCCTGCAGCGTCGAATCGGACCCCGCTGTTGACGTTGCCGGCTAGACACCAGACGTACGCCACAGCCGCGGCCAACCAGAACATCCTCAGTATCGGGCAGCCGACTCCGGAGACACATCCGCACCTACTCAAGGCGGGGGAATGTACGCACCGAGACTGCCCTAAGCTAGCATATGTATACGTACGCTTACGTGTGAGGACTCGCAATTGACTCGGATCTCGTACAGTAACAAGAGGAATACAAGGGAGCGAATACTTTGCGCGAAGACGGCGACTCGCGAAGAGCTTGCCAGATGGCGGCGTTGCGATATTTCAAGCGGCGACGCTGAAGTATCGGTCTCCACCAGTGTTCTACGAATTCCATCAAGATCCAGATTTCTTCTACCTAACGGGTAGGTTGTCGATTGGCCTGGACTACATAAACCTCGATGGGATGACGATTGCTGAGTAATGACTATTGGGACATCTGTAGGATTTCTGGAACCAGACGCTGTCGGCGTTGTAGGTACTTTTTCGCTGTGCGCGTGGAGATTTTGACCGGAGATGGCAGAGATTGCTAATGCACAGGATAGAGAAGACGGGCTCTAACGGAGAGCATATATTCCACTTGTTCGTGAGACCAAAGGACGAGCATTCAGAGGCTTGGGAGGGTCCCAGATCCGGCATCGAGGGAGCATACGAAGTATTCGGGGCCGACAATGTAAGGGAACCGAGCTGTGAGGCTGGCCAACCCTGCATACGCTGACACGTATAGCTTGTAGGCAGGAGACTTTGATCACTTCCAAAGCCTGCTTGAGCCTATCGTGAAGCGCGCAGATGTCGTCTTTACAGACATCTCGTCGAGACCGGACACACTCAAGCAGATGCTCGTCGGCATGCTCTCGAAGCTCAAGGGTGAACAGAAGCTACTTGACAAGCCGCAGCCGCTGAGGCCGAAAATGCACGTATTACGGTCCTTCAAGAGCTTTGCTGAGATCACAAACATGCGCAGCGCGGGCAGAATCTCGGGCCGGGCATTCAACGAGACCATGGAGCGAAGATGGAAGAGTGAAGCGGACCTCTGGGCGTTTCTGGAGTACCAGTTCCGGATGGGAGGGTGCGAGAAGTCGGCATACGTACCTGTGGTTGGAGGAGGCGATAACGCCTTGAGGATCCATTACACGAAGAACGATAGGCTGCTGAAGTGAGTCAATTGACCATCTGATGGCTTTGAAGAATTTGATTGATTGATGGCGTTTAATGTTAGGGACGGGGATTTGGTGCTCGTCGATGCTGGAGGGGTATGTCTACGCTCATTAGAGAGACTTGCTGCTTTGCAATATGCTGACTTGTTTCCAGTCCTATGGCGGATATGTGACGGATATCACCAGGACGTGGCCAGTGAACGGCAAATTCTCGGACGCGCAGAAAGATCTTTATGAGGTTGTGCTTGGAGTGCAGCGGAAATGTGTCGGCCTCTGTCGAGAAGACGCAAACATGTCTCTTGATCAGCTTCACAGGAATGCGGAGGAAGAGCTTCTTGCTGGTTTGAGGTCTTTAGGCTTCAATATCAGCACTAGAGTGCGCATTATCTACACTCCCCTTAGATGGCTTAGAGATGCTGATATGAGAACAGGATTTGACGGGGACACTGTTTCCACACCACCTCGGCCACTATGTCGGAATCGACGTCCACGACTGCGGAAATTACGGGAGGACTCTACCCTTAAAGGTCGGACAGTGCGTTACGATCGAGCCGTAAGTCCCCTTTGCCCTTGACACATCCGGTCCGCAAATATCCGCGCTGAGAGGACTAATTCAATATCAAAATTTAGAGGAATATATGTACCACGAGACAACAAGTATCCTCTCCATTTCCAAGGGATTGGAATCCGGATTGAGGACAGTGTGTGCGTCGACGATACAAACCCAATTGTCCTTTCCGCGAATGCTGCCAAAGAGGTACGACGAACCTTCAAATGCACTAGCACTTTGCGTATAATCGGACAAGGCGTACTAACGGAGAAAACCGCATTGTTCTAGGTCGCGGATATCGAGGCGTTAGCAGCTGAGGAGTAATCGAGCTGCTATTAAACGGATTGCATCATTGATTGATTACCAATGGCCCCGTGCGCAATTGCTCATCGGATGTTGAGTCAGATACTCGATCGCGGAGATTCGATTCTGCAGTATAAATGCAAGCGGAACACCAGCAATCGATTAAATCAACATTCACCAGATCTCTCCCCTGTAACTCGTCTCAATTCAATAAAATCAGTCGCCTTGTGCCACAACATTCATGTTCTGCCGAATCTAAGTCGTCGAGCAGGTGCAATTGAGGCGTCCTGTAAAAGAAACCACACGTCAAACATCCATCGCTTATAAGACAAGGCGCACAAACCCTGTCACATATAAAGTGCCTGGACCTCCCATGCCGGATAATCATCCTCAGCGAAGCCCAAATTTGAACAACTCTCCCTACGACGTAATGCAGACCTCTACACAGTGCAATTATGAGTACAGCTGCCCAAGATCCGAGCGACCCGGTCGGTCTGCTTCTGGTGCGTCCCCGCCATCCTTCATGCGTCATCGCATGCATATGCATGTCACCCGGCATCGCGGGGCTAACCATCGCGATGAGCCCATAGAAGGAATACTGCCCACCGCTCGACAGCGCGATAGTCCTCGCGATCTCACTTGATTACGACTCTGTTGACGACGCCCGCGCCGTCCTCGACTCACTCAAGGCCGAGACAATCGTCGACGAAGCCGACGGCGCTGCTACCGGCGATGCAGACCACTCTGACTTGTTTGACAAGGTCTTCTCCGACGAGGACACGACCACCACGACCACCACGCGGACCAGCACCGGCAGCAAGAGCGAGCATTCGAGCTCGAGCGATGGCGACGAGGCCGCCCTTCTCCCGCTCGTGCTGATGTTTCCGCTCACGAGCAAATACACGCTCAAGCACACGCTGCAAAAGTGCGGCGGGGATGTGGATCGCGCGATTGATGAACTGCTAAATTTGAAGTTCCTAGACGGCGAGGGCGAGAGTCTAAAGGGCGTAGACGCTTTCTCAGAGGCTTCCATGGTGCACGCTAAGCGGAACTCCAAGAACGGGAGGAAGAAAGGCAGGAAGCTGCTGGCGGCAGGGAACACGACCATATGGGAGGAGCTTGACGCTGCTGCTGCTGCTGCTGGCAGCGCAGCCGGCACTGGTGAACCATCCAAGTGGGAGATGATGCAGTCCGAGATCTCGTATCTGTCGAACAAGCTTAATCTTCCACTGCCATCGGTAACCTCGACGTACCACCGGCACGGCAGCCTATCCGCCACTCTAGTCGCCTTGATCGAGGCGTTCGGAGAGGGAGATGTGGTGCCCGAAGACGCTTCGCACATCGAGACAATCAGTTCGATTGCGTCCAAGCACCCGCGGCTACCGCAGACGCACATTGTCGGCCTCGTCAAGCTCTGCAAGGACGATATCGCCAGCGCGTTCAAATTCGCCGGGCTACTCAACCGCCGCCACCTGCACAAGCTCACCCTCCCCACCTCGGCACCCAGGACTCCAAACAACGGCATAGCATCACCAGTCACCCCCACCAGCCCCTCAAATGGCTGGCAAGCGGCCGCCAGCCCTCGAAGGTCGACGTCGACTTCCACACCTGGATCCCTCCCCATGAGCCCCACCTCCCCACCCTCATCCTCCAGGAAGCTCTCCTACAAAGCCGCAACCCTCGCCGCGACCGACCACGCCGTCGCGCGCTCCGAAGCCTACAACAAAGCCTCGGCCGCCTACCGCCGCTCCAAAAGCGATCACCTCATGGGCGCCGTAGCAACCTACTACGCAGAGGAAGGCAAGACCCACGACACCCGCCTCAAGGCATACAGCGATATGGCCGCGGAGGCTCTCGTCGCCGAGAACTCAAGCGAATACACGCTCGACCTGCACGGCGTGACGGTCGCACAGGCGCTCAAGATTACGAACGAGCGCGTGACGAGCTGGTGGGTGCGTACCAATAGCACGGATGATAAAGCCCTCACGCCCTTCCACATTATCACAGGTATCGGCAGCCATAGCAAGAATGGGGAGTCGCGGATCGGACCCGCGGTGTCGAAGATGCTGATGAAGGGCAATTGGAAGATCGAGATTCGAACGGGGAATATCCGGGTGCTTGGCGTGCAGAAGCCCGTGAAGAGGAAGTAGGGAGGGGTTTGAATATTTATAGTTATAGGCGATCTTTCTGAATGGTGGTGCAGGTAAAGCGTTGCAATTTTCATAGCATGTACAGTGCTTCTTTAGCATACTGCTTTCGATTATATAGATGTAAATATATCGCATGGGTATATCATCATTTTACACTTTCCGGATTGTGGCAACCGAATTCGCGAATTCCTTATTGTGATCTTAAGATCTCAGGATCTTGTAAGTGCAGTTCCGATTGCTCTGTCAAGTTAACAGTACGGCCAAAGCGGCTGTTTCACAACATAGACGAAGTGCATTTAACTTGACGCACTCAATCCGCCGTCTCCACATCTTTTTTGGGGGGAATGATTCTTCCAAGTCGGCGGCTCTGATTCTCGCGGTTGCCGCTGCTGCTTCCCCATTATTTCAATCCCCACCAACGGCTGTTAATTGCTGTTTGCTTACTAGCTCGATCTCATCCACGGCTTCTCAGCGTCCGATTAGTTGTTCTTCCCCTCCTCGGGGACTGCGGTAACGCTGGTCCAGATGTTAGCAGCTGTGGAAGCCGTTAGTGTGCTTAAATCAGAGCCACTCACTTTGTAACGAGGCGAACGTCCTTAGGGTCGACATTGTCCGCCCAGGACTTCGCATCCCGCATCTTCTTCCCTTCGACGGTCAAGTACTTGACGACCACCCAATTCCCATCGCTGACCTGCAATGCTAGGTCACCTGGGTCTTGCGAATGCTTGCCCTTTGTATGCCCTGTTGACTTCTCGGTGGGTATGTGCACCCATTGCAGGTCCACGGGTGCTTTGCTGAGGTAACGGTCGAATTCTCTAGACGTGGGCATGCGTACTGGACCGACGATTACTCGTGCGGGTTGCGTGGGTATGACGCCGTCACTCGTGCGCTTCAGTTTGACGCGGAAGCAGTAGAGATTGTTAAAGACGAGGCCGAGGCGGAATGCCTGCCATGCTGCCATCTCACCGAAGCGGATGAGTGACGCTTTCGTGGGCAGTTTACTCGCGAATTTAGGTGTCTCCCCGGTGGTGATGTCAAGGGAAGCGTACTTGGCAGGATCGTAAAGGCCGTCCTTGATGACGGCAGCGAGGAGCTTGCCGCCTTCCTCGCCGAGTGTCTGTAGGAGATTGTCATAGAGACGCGGGTCGGGGTATGCTGTTTTGTCGATGCGAATGGGGATGGGATCGCTTTTGGCGAGGATTCTGCCGTTGTCGAATTTCTCGACGTCGAGCGTTTGGACGACGACGCCGGTGGTAGGGTCTCCGTTTACCAAGGCGTGCTGGACCGGTGCCGCACCCCTATATCTGAAAGTGCCTCACGAATGTCAATAGGAATTCAGCGAGATATATCAGGGTAAGGGTGGAGGGCGGATACGCACCTTGGCAGGAACGACGGGTGTACATTCAGCCCGCCGTATCGTGATTGCTCGATCAGATTCTTTGGTATGAATAAACCAAAGGATACTGCCACAATCAAGTCTGTCGGGCCCGGCAGCTGTCGTCGAGAAAGCCAGTCAGTCGAGTTCACACGCCCTTACACTTGTATCTATATCTGCACGAGTCAAATATCCAAAGCACATACGTTCCAGCTGTTGAAAGCATTTCTCTCCACCTCATGGTACGGGAGGCTGTACTCTCTCGCGAGCACCTGCACGGGATCTATATCGTGCGGAGTATTAGCAAAGATTCATTCCGTCTGTTACCAGCCTTAAATACCGACAATCGTTTCGCATAACATGTTTGACAGGTACAGGGCAGTAGGTAACGTACTCACTCGCTGCGCCATCAGCCCTCTGCCACTGGGCTTCTCATGCTTGACAAGGACGTCGATAGACTCAATGGACTCGTTCTGCGTCGCATTCTTAAGTTCAATCAGCGTCTTGAGCGACTGCACGCTGAAGGCATCGGACCCGCAAAAGAGGATCTTGAGACCCTGCGCTACTATCGGGCTTCCGTGGAAGCCGCGGTTAGCGCTCCGTGCGAGTAGTGATATGCGCGAACTGGAGAACGTTGACGGCCGGGAGAGCACCCGGCGCATGGACAGCATGCCTTCGAGATGCGAGGAACATGTGCGGTGGGTGTGGTTGGCGGGTTAGTGTGTTGGGTGTTGGATTTAAAATCGGCGAGCGCGGTCCGTTCTACGATTGAGATACGCTGCAATGGCTTGGATTCTACGCGACATACGCCAGCAAATACAAGATCTGGAGATGTAGATGGCATACTTTAATGACGCATGTCCTTAGCTGTTATGCTTTGGTTTACGAGACAAATGCGTGTCCTAGGATCCAGGACTGCTCTCGATATTCCAAGTCCAAAGAATGCAAACCCCCATTCTCAATCAACGCCTCCAATGCTGTCGCTAGAATCGATATACAAAGCGTCCAAAATCTGTAGCTCAGGCTTCCAAACTCATACGAATACAAACTCCCTATGAATCCGAGTCCGAGTCGTATTCAACCAAGCCTAACGCGCCGCTTGTCGCCTCTCGCTCAGGCGGCACTGTCCCAACGCCATCGATAGTCGTCGCAGCATCCTCATCGTCCGTCCGACATTCTCGGGCTTTCGGTCGCCTCCTCTTCAACCATACCCCAACGCCCGCGCCATCGTTTCTCCTCGAGGGATCAAACGTATCATGGAGAAACGGGTCGATTTTCTGCCGCGTCGACCGCCGTAAATCTTTCTGCAGCCGCTCTCTGCTCTGCTGCATCGCGATATCCTTCTTGAGCATCGGCTTGCCGTCTTTGCCCGTCGGTTTCAGCGGAGCAGGTTCATCGGCTTGTGCGAACAGCGGACGGGAGTGCGCTTCGTCCACGGCCTTTTCGTACGCGCCGTCGGAAAAGTCGACAAGCTTGGCCAGGCGCACGTCTTCGGTTGTTTCTTGAAGGAGCGGTATCGCGAGGCTGTGTTTATCTCGCAGCGCTTCCGACTCTGCCTCGACCTTCTTTCGCGCCTTCTTCTCTTCCTGCACGCTCGTCAGATATGTGAATTGATTTCGTAGGAGATTTGGTGGTACGTACTCTGAATATCCGCCGGACCTTTTGCGAGTGCGTGTACGGGTCCTCCCACAAGCGATCAGACAGCTTAGCCAGCTCGTCCAGCCGCTTCGCATGTCCCACTTTCTCGGTCTTCTGCGCCGCCGTCTGCTCTAGCTTGGCGAAGGGATTCTCCAATCGCTCGGCCTCCTCCGGGTCCTTTATGCGGATGACGCCCTCGCGGTCCGGGTCGGCCTCGCTCTGGCGCTTGCCGCCCTCGACGACGCGGTAGGTCGTGTTCTTCGGGTCCGTGTGGATCTCGATCCAGCCATCGCAGACGGAATGCTTGAACCGGAACGAGAAGATAGGTGTTGTGTAGTAGTTGCCGATTTTCTTCTTCTCAGCGTTGAAGCGCACGCCCTGCGCGATGTGGGCCTCGCAGTGGGCGCACCAGATGTTGAAGGGCGTTTCGAAGCGGACGGTCAGGACGCCCTGGGACGAGAGCTTGGAGGCGCGGTTGCCGAGCGCGTGGGATTTGCCGGCTTGCTTGTTCCAGTTGATTTTCGAGGGGTCCCAGTCCGGCGGAAGGTATCTGCGGCGGGCAACGGTATGCTGGGGTTAGCATTAGATACTGAATTACGTACTTGGCGTGTATCGATAGCGGTGGAGGGGATGGCCTGGACCGACCGTGAAGGAAGTACCTGCCCATGTTGAAACCCTGCATGGCGGTGGCGGGCGCTAGACTCCTAGCTGGCGGGGGCTTCGAGTGCCGCGATTCGTGAACTCGGCGGAGACGCGAGTCGTGAAGTGATGGTCTAGTGAATGTGGTTGCCGGTTGTGACGATGCGATGGAGCCAAGCCGGACGACAAGCCAACGCCAACGCCAACGCAAGGCTAGCTGTCTGCTTTAAATATCCCAACATGTCCTCGGCTCAGCTCTCGATCTCGATCTTGATCTCGAATCGAATCACATAGGATACTGGAATACCTCCACTTCGATCTTACACAATGGCCGACAACTTCAGCGAATGGAGCGGCGGGCAGATCACCAGCACGTACAACGATTCGTACGTCCAGGCGCGCAACAAGCTCGCCGATTTGGCCTATGCCGGCCGCTTCGACCAGGCGCTCGAGCTGATCGAGAAGAACGATTCCCCGAACAGCTGGCGGTTGAGATGTACGTACTGCTATACTTCTTCTTCGACTTGCCCAGTGTCTGGCCTCAACCAGGAGGATTTGACGAGTTGTGCTTGAGAATATTCACGATATACCTACCTATACCTACCATGAAAGTACCGATATCAGAACAGTCGATACATGCATTGCAGGCTTCGTAGTTTAGATATCATGCCCTCGAGCAATAGCCTTAATATCATGTTCCCTCCGCATATGATTATAATGCATCTACCTCCCAGTCAATCTGGTCCCGTAAACCAGACCCTCCCTTTTCCAGTGGGTTTGGCTTGCGAGACCAAGTCAATCCTATACTATCATAGTACACCAGGACACCAAGTATGAAAGCTAACAGCCGGGCGTCCACAGCCGAAGAGGAGTTCGCCAGCCGCCCGCCAACCGGCTGGACAATCCTCCACCAAGCTGCCATGCTGCCGAGTTCCGACCTCTCGCACATCGAGCGCCTCATCTCCCTCGGCGCCTACCGCAACCTCCGCACGCTGGACACCCACGAGACCGCCTACGACATCGCCAAGCGGCAAGGCCGCTCCCGCGACATCCTCTCGGCGCTGAAACCCGTGTATCGGCGAAAGCTGGACGAGCAGACGATTGCGAATCTGCAGAGGGGGTTGGATGAGGTTATCTACAGCCGGGTCGAGAGACTGGTGCGTATCACCTTGCTGACTCCGCCCATGTTATCCCAAAATTTCCATCCCATACGCTACCATCATGATGGAATGCATTACGCATTCCAGAGTCTATCGTTAGCCTGGATTAGCGGGTATATCTTTTACATATCATGCGACTGTACATGTACAGCTACATTACAAAAGGCGATAATAACGCATGTATGGGCGTGTATTATCTGAATTCCACGAAGGGTACATAATCATCGACTAACCGGACGCATAACTAGATGAATGAACACAAATTCCGCACACCGCCCGTCGAGGTCCTCCTTGAACTGCAGGGGATGCACTTCTGGTGCCCCATCCCCGGCTTCTACGGAGTATGCATCCCATCCATCTATCCGTAAACACTGAACCCCATGCACCGCCGTCTACATAATACCAGGACGCACGCACACAACAAGAAGCTAACATAATCTGGTGAACTTATATAGGGCTTCCATATCAAGTTGACCGATGAGAACAAACTCGAGACCGAAAGCTTCTGCCGCGTCGCCGGCGGCTCCGGCGAGACGCATCTCATTGA
Organism: Drechslerella dactyloides; assembly: GCA_020064725.1. Taxonomy (NCBI): domain Eukaryota; kingdom Fungi; phylum Ascomycota; class Orbiliomycetes; order Orbiliales; family Orbiliaceae; genus Drechslerella; species Drechslerella dactyloides. The sequence continues at coordinate 3,765,014 of JAGTWJ010000017.1, forward strand.
TCCGGACGGGAAGTGGAAGTGTGTAGCATCCGGGTTATACTGATCCATTCATTGTATTATGTTATATTCATTCATTGGATTCTTTCCCACCTATCATCCTAGCTAGCTAGCTAGCCATAGATCTGACAGTATAACAGGATATATGGGTGCATGGGTGCATTTGTAAAAGTGAGGTAGCGTAATATACTACATGTGAAAGAAAGAAAGCCGAGCGTATCGTTATACACTATCAGCCATTTTACAAACATCGAAAATCCCAACGTGTCTCTTGTAACGCCATTCTCCGCCGCATGCAGGTAAACAAAAGGAAAAAAAATAAGGTCGATAAATAGCGTACGCAGAATGGAATAGAGAGGTTGAAGAGGTGAATCACTTCTCCTTCTTCGGCCGCTTCGAGGAGCGCGACACGTCGCTCAGGACACTAGCACTGCGCTTCGCGCGGCTCTCCGCCATTCCTTCCTGCGCTTTGAAAACACGCGTCTCCTGATCCACCTTCTCAATCTGCTTGCGTAGCTCCATGAGCGCTGCGATCTCCTTCGCGAGCTGTTCGTACTTGCCGCACGTTTTGGCAGTCGGCATCGTGAGATTAAGTGCGATGCCGAGCTCCGCCATCACAGCAGGACTCTTAGTCATGAACGAGTTGGCTTTCGGAAGGTTCATCTTCATCGTGCGGAAGAACACGCCGGGCTGCAGCTTGTCGTGGTGGGAGACGTTGTACGTTGTCTCCTCGGCCTTTGACAGCTGCTTGATGTTGCTCTTGTTCTTATCCTTGAGCGGTGTCGGGCCCGTTGCGCTCGCCGTCGACTCGGTCCGCTGGTGGCCGTGGCCGCCGCCACGCGCGGGCTCGATGATGCTGCCTGCGCGCGACGGGGCCGTCGGACTGGCGGCTGTGGCGACGGGCTTAACGTCGTCCTTTTCGGGCTGTCCGGACGGGGCGGCGATGCTCTTGCGCTTCTTGTTCTTGTCGCTGTTCATGATTGTTGTGGCGAGCGTGGCGAGGCCCTGCGAGCCTTGGTAGGCGGCGATGGAGCCCGTGGACTGCGGGTAGTCCAGCCGGTTGAACAGCTCCTCCCGCTCCTCGAGCAGCTGCTGGTGGCTGTCGTGGATCCGGCGCAGCTCGGCGATCAGGTGCTGTTCGTGCTCGATCTCGGCCGGGGTGCGGTAGAGCTGCATTTGGACGATGCGCTTGCGCTCGACCTCCTGCTCCTTGTTGTAGTGCATCGCGTGGTAGAGCTGGGATTCCTCGGCGGACATCATGCTGACGGGCGTGCGCATTTCCATGACGTTGCGGCAGACAGAGTAGTAACGCGCCTTCATGTCCTCCATGCTGCGGTCCTTGCTGCCGCCGGGGAACTCGTAGCGGTCCGCGATGATGACCCAGCGGAGGTCATGCTCCTGTATCAGTTTGAAGAGGTAGTCGGTTTCGGCGCGGCTCCAGTCGTCGTCGCGGAGGACGGCGTCGTATTCGGCGTCGGTGTATTGGAGGATGGTCATCTTGATGTTGAACTTGGCGAATTGGTAGTCCAGCTGCGGTGGGTCGGCCGGCGGTGCAACGGCGGCGTCAGCGGCGTCCGTGTCCATAGCGTCGTCGGGCGCCGGCTGCTGCTGCTGTTGCTGTCCGGGGTTCTGGCGGACCCAGTGGCGGAGTTCGAGGGCGTCGGCGCGGGCTGGGTTTCGGAATCTTTGTTCTCGCCAGGGAGCGACGGGGCCGACGAACTTGGGTTTGTCTTTGAAGCGATGCTCGACGACGGCGACGGGCGGGGCGTTCTCTCCGAGGAGGGCATAGAGCTCGCGTGTGATGCCATCGGGACGCTTTTCGACGGTCCGCTGTTTCTTGAGTGGTGGTTGGCGCGGTTCGAGGGCGGTGGCATCGATGCCGAGGACATCGCGGACATCGGCAACCGCTCCGCTCATGGCTGTGCTATGCTTGGAGGCTGTTGATGCTTCGGATGGTGGATGGCGAGCCGGGGAGCTGGAAGGATCGTATATATCTAGAGGTGATTGGTGGTGATGGCGGTTTGTTGCGATGAGGTTGAGAATTGGCCGGCAGCTGGCAGCCCAGCCAATCATTTGAGCTTCTTGGCGCAGCGGATAAATTTCCAACTCCGCCAACCCAATCCGGCTTCAACATCCACCTCAAAACTTCGCCAGCGCCGACATCTCGACAGACAGCTGTCCCAAAGACCTTCAACATGGGCCGCGAACTGCAGAAGAAGAAGAACCGCTCGTCGCTCAACAAGGTCACCCGGCGGAAACAGAACATCCGCAAGCGCCCGACCGTCACCGGCAACCAGCTCGTCGCCGCCCAATGGGACAAATCGCAGACCCTCGCGCAAAAGTACGCCAGTCCACATGACATCCAGAGATGCGCAGACACAAACTAACATGATCCCTGCGCTAGCTACGCCCGTCTAGGCCTCACCCACCGTCTCAGATCCGCTACGGGCGGAAATGAAAAGCGCCCGTCACAGATCTCCGACGCCTCTACACCACCGCTCGGCCCACAAGAAGCCCGCATCAAGCGCGCCGCCGACGGCTCCATCCTGCGCATCGAGTACGCCAGCGACCTGCGGCACGAAACCCTCGGCGCCTCCCTCGAAGACGAAGAGGAGCGTCCATCCACCACTACCACAAAGGAAACCACCCTGGTAAAGGCGTTGAAGGAGCAGATGGGGCTAGGCCTCAAGAAGGAGCGAGTGCAGAGCGACCGCGAGATGGACTGGGCGCGCAGACTGTTGGAGAAGCACGGCGACGACTACCAGGCCATGTTCTGGGACCGGGAGCTGAACTTGCGGCAACAGAGCGTGGGGGACATCAAGCGGCGGGTGAAGAAGTGGAGGGAAGGCCAGGCAAAGGCGGCGTGAATTTACACATACGCGTACACATACGGCATTTCTCACGTGGAAGGCAGCTTTGTAATATATTGGAGTGGCTGTACCGGGATATAGCATGGCGTTTGGGGCGCTTTCAAGCAAAAGTTGTACTTGAAGTGGAGTTTGATATACCGAGTCGCATCGGGTTTAGAAGGATCTCACGGTCAATTTGATACAATGACCAACTCCGGTCCATTCAATTCAGACCTCGATAGCTTACGTGAATATATTGAGATATCCTGCAAAACCACATTAAAAACGCCAACTGTGCTCAAAAAGCAATATGCTCATCCTCGTTATACGCTATAAACCCATTATCGTTCACCACATGCCTCCTCACCGTCCTCAGCCAGCGCCGCCGCCGCCACTCCCCGGTCCCGCGATACCCCTCGTCCCCAGAGATGATATCATACACCCACCTCTCCTCCGCAATCTCAACCTCCACGCCCTCCAGGTACCGCTCCTCAACCCAGTCCTTACTCGCCAGGTCCAGCATCCACTTCTCATCCTGCCAGTGCCATCCGGGCGGTGCTACCACGTCCTCGAGGAATCGCGTACCCTTCGGCCGGTCACCCGCCAGCCGCGCGGGCGACAGCTTCTCGTACGGCGCGGGCGAGAACATCCACGCCTCCCACTCGCCGTTGGAGTCCTTGCGCTGCAGCTCGAAGATTTCGACCTCACGCTCGTCGGGCTTCGTGTCAAGAATGATGTCCTTGGCAACCCACTGCTTGAAGGCCTTGCGCGCGCGCTTCTCAGTCGGGACGAGGTGGGTGGTGCGCGCTTCGGCCACGGGCCGCTGGAGCTTCGGGTGGCACATGGCGGTCAGCGCCCAGCCGGCGACGAGGAGGACGGGCCGCCAGGGGACATGTCTGGCGCCGATGAAGAGGGCGCAGGTGAGGAAGGAGAGCACGAGGAAGATGCCGGAGCTCAGCGTTTCCGAGGAGAAGTTTGTCGGCGGGCCGAGCGTCTGGATTACGTTGTCGTGGGCGGCCGAAAAGTCCTCCATGCTGTTCTGCAGGTCGCGCAGGTTGCGGAAGAAGTCTTTGGAGAACTCGGAGACGGCCTTGACTTCCGGTGGTATGGCGGATGGTGGGCCGCGGGACGGGTAAGGGTCGGTGGGGAGGCGACCGGACGCTGGAGGGTGGCGGGAGATGTAGGCCGGGACCATGATGAAGAGGAGGACGGAGGCGAGAGGCACGCTGGCGAGGAGGTAGGGGTCCAGGCAGATGAAGGAGTAGAGAGCGAGGGCGGAGAGGGTATGGGTTGGCCTGCGCCAGGTGAGGAGGCGGATCAAGCGATGCTGTAGAACGAAGACGACGCCGACTCTGCGAGACATCCCCAGGTTAACAAGCAGCCGAGACAGCACATAAATGAGTATGACTGGTGCGATACCTCTGATTGAAGCGGCGAAAGTTGCTACTCATCAGCGTGACGCTGAACGCCGGGCGCTCGGTGTCCTTGCGTTTGTCGCCGTCGACGCCGGAGTAGTGGTCGACGGTGTCGGGCGGGAGGATGCCACCGATCATCTTTGCGAAGAGCTTGTCCTGCAGACCGCTGGCGAAGCCGCTGAGGGATTTGAAGTCGCGGAAGTCCGGCGAGGAGATGATGTTCTCGAGAGGCCCGGCAGCGAACCCTGTTGATCGGCCTTCCTCGTCGCGGTTCTTGAGATCTCCGCGAGCTTCTTTTAGAGTTTCCTTGCCGCGCTTGTAGTGACCGGCGAGCCTGGAGGTCAGCCTTTTGCGACGACCGCCGCTGGCGACGCTGCCGGAGCCGTCCGGAGCGTCATCTGGGTGAAGGTACCGGCTGTCGGTGTCGTCGGAGTCGGGGGTGTCGACGGGCGAGGCGTCCGAGGGGACGCTGGCGTCTGACTCTCGACGCATGACGGGAGGGCCTGCACTGCACTGCACTGGCTACGGTACGAATGCTCGAGTACCGTGGTAGCCGACTGCTGGTTGGTTGGCTGGATCCCGGGGAGGCGATGTGAGACTGGCGATGGCGGAGAAGGTGGAGGAGAAGTTGGCTTGTGACGGGTCAGCTGTCGCGGGGCATCGAAGCCGGCCAAGCGACGTCAGATGCAGAATGACATCGCGGGGCCCGCCAATTGCAGACGACTGTCTCGCCGCACGTGCCAGCGTCCGGAAGAGCGAAGAACGTCCAGGCCATCGATTCGGATTCGCGAGATGCCAATGGAAGATGCGCCCGCGGGGCATCAATTGGAATGCATCGCCGTGCTCCGTGTCGTCAAGCATCGCGGTGTTTCAGCTGCAGGCCCGCCAAGTCGCAGGCAGGCGCTGCTGCCTGGCCGTAGCCACCGGCCTGGTTCTGCTATCCCGACGGGGGGCAATTGCAATCTCGTTCCTTTCGGCTGGCGGTGCTCTTTTTCGTCTGCTGTCGAGATACGATGTCCTGGCGACGAGGGTCGTCGTGAGATTGCTTTCCTGCGGTTCTTTCCTTTCCTTCCTTCCTGTCCTTCTTGTGCTACTTTCCCTTCAGCAAGTTCGTCATCCGGTCGCATCGCATCGCATCGCCCCACCTCAGCAGCACTCCAGCTTCAAAGTGCCCCTCCTCCACCGACAGCCTCGACTTCCACCATCATTCACCATCCGCCACAATGCTGGGCGCCTCGTCGTTCGCGACCTATCTGATCGTCTGCCGTACGTATCCACTCCAGTCCACTCTGGATCTCTCCGCCCCACTCGTGAATGCGTGCTGACCAGCGATCCGTCTCCAGCGACTTCATTCCTGCTCGGCGTCCTGTTCACCAACTGGTCCTACGACTTCCCGCTACTATGGACGTCCAATCCGCTGACGCCCGCCATCATCTCCGCGATTGAGAACCACTACATCATGCTGTACGACTCGCCGCCGCTCATCGGCCGGGTCCTGCATGCCGTCATTCTCATCGCCCTCGTCGCCTTTGTCGTCAAGCTGTACAAGCCCAGCGAGAGCAATGCCCTCTTTGACGGCGCCAGCCTTGTCCTCTTCATGGTCGCCGTCATCGTCTACGGCAGCAACACCGTCAAGGGCATGCAGATCATCAAGAGCGGCGAATACGTGCGTGCACTTCATTTCAATACTATTTGAGTAACTGCCATTGGGGTGCTAACCTTTTGCAGGGAGACGAGATCCCACAGATCCAGTCGCTACAGGTCGTCGCGGCATCGAACACCATCATGGCCCTGGTCCTCATCGGTGTCCTGCTCCTGCAGGCCGGCCAGTGGTACGCCGAGAAGAAGGAGAAGGAGGAGCTGGAGAAGGCGCTTGCCTCCGGCTTGAACAATGCGGACTCGCCGACCGTCGCCAAGAAGGACGCGAAGGACAAGAAGAAGAAGGTATAATTGGAGGCGATATCATGACATGGCGGTGATGGTGATGGTGATGATGATGATCTCAATCGTTCGCTCGTTGAAGCAAAGACAGGCCGGTCGGCGGTGATAGACTCTCGCTTTTGGGAGACGCACATCTTCGTGCGTGCATTGTTTGTTGGCTACCGGGTTATAGCTTAGGCGTCTACGTAACTGAAAAGCGTACCACGGGACATTTACGGACATTTCTTTTCCAATCTCAAGTGCTGTTGATATCATAGTAGCTATACCAAGCATCTTTTTCGTTTTATCCACACAGGTCCTCGAGCATCCAATCTCGGGACCTCGAGTAAAAAGCCCAAAGCGGCGATGTTCTGGAAAGAAAAGATCGAAAGCAGGAGCCAGGGGCGTTTCACCGCCTGTGAAACAGCTCACGATGATGTATCTCCCGGCAGTGCCGCCGTCTATTGGCCAGAAAGAAAAATGACAGCTCTCACCCAGAATGTCTTCCTTTGGCCGCATGCGAGGAAATATCAAATAGCACAATCACAATCGACTAGCGGATCTCTAAATTAGAACCCGGGGTGAGAGCCAGCCAGGGCGCAGCCGTCATATGCATACATGCGGGACAGTTCTGCCCAGACGTACGGCGGTTGTGAGTCGCAGCCTGAATCCAAAACCTCGACTCGCTCTGCCTCAACTTCACTTCAACCGCGCCCGTTAATGCGCTCCCATCGACGTCCTCTCTCTCTCCTTTCCTCCTCCTCCTCCTCCCTTCGCGGCCGCCAGGTGTCCTTCGCCGTCGCTTCGAAGCCTTCTTCTCCTCGTCCTCCTCGCAACGTTACGACAAGTGCCATCGGATCCTGAGGGTCGTTTTTTTCTTTCCAGCTGCTGCTTTGGGCGCCGTTTGCCGTCACGATCACGCGCCAGGGCCATTAGCCACCGACAAACCGCAGCTGCATCCGACCTGCACGGCTGCCCAAAAGGGTCTTTCCTGCTTTCTTCCTGCTTCTCGTCCTCACGTACGCCCAGCTCGCCTGTCGTCGTCGTCGTCGTCGTCACCGTCGGCTTCACCACCACAGCTTTTTTTTTTTTTTCTAAGCATATCGATATACCATCGCCAAACATGACGCTGGTAGCAAGAGACCCCAGCGATCATGACGAGAGCGGCCAGTGCGAGCTGCTCGGTTCCTTCGGTACGTCGTTCGCAGAAGCGTGAAGCTAGCTAGCACAGACCTCATGCTCCGCGTCCCCGTCCACGCCAGACGCTCAGCTGCTCAAGTAACTAACATCTACACCTCCGTACCAGCCCTGCTAGTCCAAGCTGCCCTCGGCGCCCTCGCTCTGCTGTCTCTCGTCTACAAGCGATGGCGCGAACGGCCCCAGCGGCCCGTCAAGATCTGGTTCTTCGACGCTTCCAAGCAGGTCGTCGGCTCGATCCTCGTGCACATCGCCAACCTGCTACTCGCCATGCTGTCGTCCGGCAAGTTTGACACGACGCCGCACCCCGGACGGGCGCTGATACGGCGATGGGACGACGGCTACCATCCGAATCCGTGCAGCTTTTACCTCCTCAACCTGGCTATCGACGTATGCTTCCCCATTTTCCTTATCATTTATCACCTTTTTATATCTATAGAGCTCCCATGTCTGTCGAATTTTCTATACGTCATTGGGAGCACGTGCAGCGAAAGGTCATCGAAGTGCTAACGGGCGTGAACAGACAACCGTCGGAATCGCCATCCTGATATACGCCCTCCGCCTCCTCACGTACCTCTGCGAGCAGCTCCCGCCTGACAATGCCTTCAGCCACGGCATCACCTCCGGCGACTACGGCCACCCGCCCAAAGCCTCCAACTGGATCAAGCAGTCCGGTATTACCCCCCGTACCCTCCACCAGGCCTTTCAAAAGCTAACATTCACGCTCACAGTTCTATATTTCGCCGGCCTGATGATCATGAAACTCGTGGTCGCCCTCCTGTTCGCCATCTTCCCCGTCGTCCTCGGCAAATTCGGCGACTTCCTCCTCGGTTGGACCGAAGGCAACCGCAAGGTCCAAATCGCCTTCGTCATGTTCATCTTTCCACTCATCATGAACGCCGTGCAATACTACATCATCGACACCTTCATCAAGAAGCAAGAAGCCAAATCCCCACATCTACCCGTCAGCATCGACGGCGACAGCAGCGATGACGACGACGCATTCGGCGACGAAGACGACACGGAACGCGCGTCCTTCGCCAAGCGCGGGAGACGGGGCAGCCGCGGCGAGCAGTATGACGAAGTCCCGCACGATATGAACACACCGCAACTGCAGCCGAGCAGTGCTGCCGGTGCCGCGGCGGGTGGCAGCAGGCAAAAGCTGAACGGCGGACAAACCCGGACCCGCAGCTTCGAGGACAGCTCGTACGTGTACTCGACAGACGAGGACGACGAGCATGCGATAACGGCCGCGGAGGGCAAGACAACACTACCAAAATCCCAGAGGGGGAAGCGGAAGGGCGAGGCGGGCGGTGAGGGCGAGCGGAAGAACGGGAATATCCGGATGAAGATTGACGAGTACGATCCCGAAGTCGACGGCGATAACACCGTACGACGGTAACACGCCTCATCGCATCGCGTGTTCTATCTCCTTTCTTCTTGTCTCATTTGTACAGATATATAGAGCGGGCATGTATCGAGAGTAATATTGTGAAGGGGCAGTATGTATAGTGCGAGGCAGTGCGAGGAAGTACGTATTTACGATGTTGGTTGGTGTAAAGGCATGGGCTTAGTTTGGGGTTTCTTTTTCATTTTTTTTTTTTTTTTGCTGGCTTGACGTTGCTTAGCTTTGGGTCTTGCATTCTTGGACGACAGCGGCTGTGCTTAGGGTGTACATGTCTGTATGTATAGCATGTTGTATATGCGCCATCTCTTTACCATATCGTATCGTATCATCATTTCATACCAATATTGTCATCTTCTCAGACCTCTCGAGGCGCGCGGTGAACTTGAGAGAAGAAATCTGGAGCAACCGTGGTGTTGGCGTCTATAGTTTTCCGCATTTATAGTATCTGGTGTGTTTGTATATACCTACCCTTATACGGAGGCTCTCGTATCAGTAATATTATAATATGGTACAGCACGCTTACCCTTCGAGCCGGATTACATTCAACGAGGTAGTGTCTATGACCACGTGCACGTGTCTATAGTTCACCATCTCCAAGAACACCTGCATATCCACGTGATATGTCTCCACAGAGACATTGCTCGCACCAATATATACTGTCACAATTGTATCAGACATACAGGTATCATATACACATGTAGCTACTGTATACACGAATATTGCGTACCCTATTATAAGAGAGTTACTTAGGTATACGCAGGCACTCTATATTTAGCACTGATATAAGAAGGCAGCTTACGCTGCACCATCCGCCCAACTCCTCCCTTTGCAAACCTGTAACCACTTACAGGCTTATATCATAAGTCTCATAACAGGAACGGAAACTCGTATTGGTCTGTAAAAAGGCCTTCAGCCTCTTGGGCCTCCTCTCAGTAGCTTAAACCTTTGGTAAGCCCACTTCAAGCAGCCTATCACAGAAATAATCAAAAGGCTAAGGAAAATAAGTAAGTTAGTAAGTAGTTTACCAGATGTTAAAATATTACTGTAGAGGAAAATACGTGTCTTCTGACTCCACCGGTTAAAATACGGCAGTCTGGCTCGCGAGACAATGTCTTCTGGGACGCCTATAATACAGCAAACGGACAAAAAATGACAGTCCACCAGCAGTCTTGGCTTCAGCAGCCACACGCCGGCAAGGTCCCACCGTTTTGCTCTCATAATATAGTGACGTGTGTAGCTAGCGCTCATTTTTGTAAAAAAGCCATATGTTGGTTTTCTTTGATAGTATTAGTTCCCAGCCAATTTTATATAGTTGCATCTTGCAGCCCTGTAACCCATCACTCTTGCTAATACAGTCCCGTATATTAAGGTATTCCTTAAGAGAGTACGTCGGTCTGCCTGACTAGTGAGACAACTATCCGTCAGCCTTTCGCTCAGCCTGCGAGTCGCTATATCCGGAGTATAGAAATATATAGAAACAACCCAAAAGGCGAGGCCAAAGTTATATACAGGGAACATCGAAACATGCATGGAAAATTATTTAAAAGATATTACTCGGTGGCTGCGCTGTAGCACTTTAACCTGGCCGCCCCGTATACCCGGATAAAGATGTATGTATATGTACATACCTTATTGCGTTCAAACGTAGACGCCTTGCAGTCGACGCCCATATATATACCTACCACCCCACCTTTCTAAGGGCCCCGACTGCAAGGCCTTAAGGTATCTACGTCTACGGCGGTGCCTATACCTCTGTCTGAGTACTCGTACCTGTGTCTGTGTCTATATCTATATCTATTGCTACTTGTCATTTTAGAAGACCTTAGAATAACACAAAAGCCCACTTCGGGAATATGCCCCCCTAACTTTCAGCTCCTGCAAAAGGGAGGGTCTGGTTTACGAGATCAGAGCATCAATAAAGTATTAAGAACTACGTGAAGACGAGCAGCGGTAACCAAAAATGGAGAAAAAGGAGAAAATTGCAATGCTCGTTTGCCGGCCTAGTATTGGCAGTCTGGTTTGTGAGATAAAATGTTCGAAGTATTAGTTCCAGCTTCAAATACTTGAAATTAACTGGTCTCGCAGACTAGACCTATTCAGTTCCAAGAATAGTTTGGCTCTACGAGACTGAATTTAGATGTATACGATACCAAATTATCGGGATCGATTACTTACGTATACCATAGAACACAACAGGTTTGAATATTTGAACCAGAAGTTAACCCAGGACTTTTATTCCGAAACAGGCGGAATGATCTGAGCTCATCGATCCCTTTAGTATTTCGCTGCCTATATTAGCTGGCTGTACTCTATAAACCACCAGATATTGGCTCGACAGGTTCGACCAGCCAAATCCATAGACGGTTTAATATGCATCGGCCGGGTTCTGGCGCAACCGTGTTGGCCCTGCAGGGTCGATGGCTAGATGCTACAGGCCCACGTTAAACCTGCGTATACGAGATCTATAGTTAAGTAAGTAATTATATATAGTTAAGACTGTGCATCACGACTCGGGCGAGTTTCTGTTTAGAACTTTAGAAGTTTGGCCTACGAGACGAGTGGTATTGTATTGTAATATATTTTACGACTTCAAACTTCCAGCTAGCTGGCCCGCATGCGCATATACTGTCTTATGAACCAGAATCCGAGCGCACGTAGCACGTATACAATATTGGACCGGAACCCTGACTTTAACAACGGTGTTACCTTTTTCTTCGCAAACCAGATTGTACAATTGTAAAGGTCATGACATCCTGGTTCAGAAAACCGACCCAAGTACATGCAATAAGTGTCACCGCACTATCCTCGCCGTTAATCGTGGGAAAATAACGCGAAAGCAACGGCCTGCTTTCCACAAACGGTAGTATAATTAGAGCCCAGTAGGACACCACTTTAAGCAAGCAAGCACGCAGTGCTTTTACCGGATGCATGCGGCTCACATGTGGCTTTCAGTTTGCATGCATCGAGTTCGCTAGGCGAGATCTCGGTAGGACCTGGGCGTCGTCGAGGTGAATGCCACCCGCACTTGTGCGCACCCAAGCGGCCGACCGCATCGGCACTCGGAGGATATTTATATGCATCTTTTCGTGTATGTCGATGTCTTTAGGTTGATTGGATGTAGCTGAATATATAGCTGCGTGGTCTGTTGCCATGACATATGTCATAACGTTGCAGTTTCTTCCGCTGGGTGTTGGAAATATCTGCATGCGGCAACATCCTATCGTCGACTCGACAGCTGCAAGGTTTATTTACAAGTTATAATAACAGGATGCAATATTTTCCTAAAATTATACAGAAATGAACAGACAATGGCCGGTTGGTCTGAGAATCTCGCTATTCCTCCTAACTTAAAAAAAATAATGTTGAGTATTTCGACCCATAGCGACTCATTGTCAGACACACATAAAATTCCGACCCTGATTAATGCACCAAACTTCCTGCCGACCGACAATTATATAAGCACAAATGCTTTCAACAAGTTAATAATTTACGACAGACACCTCTCGCAGTAAGATTTCAATTCGAAACGTATGGTGCGGCGGTGCAATCACGCAGCGTAACCAGCCCAACCCTATACGTCGCTATGCACATATATGCATATCTGTATGCACGACGTGCATGAACCCCGACATAAGCTTGCATTACGTGTACTTTTTGCCTCCCGCCTCTATCACTTGCGTGTAGCTACGTTACGTAGGTGGAAATCAAATTAACAAACAGCCGGCCGGGTCCGTTGCATGGTATACGTACTTTTTACTTACTTAAGTAGTTACCACGGTCGTTTGGACCTGAGATATATATATCTCCAAGTGAAGTCTAACGCGTCTCTGTCTAGAGCGTATCTGGTTATTAAGAATCTCTAATGGAGATTCGGCTCTAAGATTTTGAGTTTCTGGCCTCAACGTATACACTGTAGCAATTGGAGTTACGGTTGCTTAGTGAATGTCGGATCACTCCGGTGTTTACACCCCTCCACAGAGCCACTGTGTGAAGAGACGGCGTAAGGCCAAGCTTTTTACGTCCCAGTGCATACACGCACAGTCACATATTTCTCAGGTAATCGCGCCACATGTAGCTATAGCTGCGGGGGTATAGGTGATGGATAGTACAGTGCTTCAACTTGACTCCAATGGTTGGGTAAACAGCGTCGGCTCAACTTGCATGCGTGCAGGTGGTTATCCGCGAGCCAGATCATGTAGACCACATGCCGAGCTCCGTCTTGTCCGTACGCCAACTCGTGTATACGCGACTAGTCTCCAACGAATTGAGACTTGTGGAAACAAATGGAGTAGTTTCGCGTGCGTTTATCCGTTAGCCCGATTCTTTATCTCGAAATTCCCCATACTCCCCGGTAGCGGGATCTACGGTCATATTCAAATATGGCAAGTATAGCTGCTATTCTCAGACCAAGTATGTTGGCCTACCGGCTGGAGTTTCTTGAACTATTGCACCCGAGCATCTTGCTAACTGCTAATGTTTCGCTACCTGCGACTAACATGAGCGGTACCGGCCATATTATCGTGCAAACATAAGCATGTACTGTACATTCGCCAACCTGCCTACTCTTTTCCGGGGTTAAAATTTCCACCACTTATGACAACCATCAAAATTTCTAGTCGCTGACTTGATGCCATGTTGCTGGCGGTTTTAGTTGTTGAAGGGCATTAGATGTTAACGCGTTAACAGTGTCCCTCATGGCAGGGGGCAGTGCAATCCTGTGCTGTTGCCTGACTACTGGATCCAGACTCATTGCATTAGGTCGAAAAAAACTGCCAAGAACGGTAGATGTTTCTTGAAGCAAGTCCCCGAATTGCGATTCAAACGCACCAAGTAGTACACGTACATGCACACATATTCACACATCTGAACATATAGTCATACATCTGTGAGATATCTGCAGGCAGAACAGCGAACTAACCAGGACGTCAGCCGTTTTGAGCGAAAGTGGATCTAGATCCTACTGAGGCTAGCCCGCTCGAGCCACGTCCGGTAAGTAACCGGCAGGGTGCATGCATATATCAACCTTGTCAACTATTCCGTAAACTTCGGGGCCGCAGCATTTGCCCTTCCCACCACGGACATGCGCAAGCATGGAGGCTGGGACTTCACGACGCGGCCTTGATATCATTCTTGCTGTCGATTGGGGAAAACCTATAGTCCCTACGAAGGGTCTTCAAATATAATATTCATGGACAGGCCCCGGTTCGCAATGTGAAGCCAAGGCAACTCCAAAGTTAGAGACCAGTCGAATCCATATCTCCTTGATTTCGTCGTCGTCACCATCATGCGGTACATTATCGTCCTATCTGCTCTGACCGCTGCGGCGTCGGCTGCTACAATCGACGTACAAATTAGCGGCCTTACTTTCAGCCCGGATAGCATCACTGCCGCCGTCGGAGATGTCGTCTCGTTCAAATTCGCGGGAGGAAACCACACAGTTACACAGTCGGCCTTCGACGACCCTTGCAACCCTCTTGCAAATGGCATCAGCAGCGGCTGGACCGGCTCTTCTGTTAGTGATAGATCCCTGTCCGAGTAGTAACTCGTTGTGCGAGAGCCCATTTAGCTAGCTATCCGAATGTTATTGCAATACACATATCACGGCAACGACCGTGGAAGCATAGTCAGTGTAACGCCTGGCTGTCGAAGCTTTAGAAATACATCCAAGAGCTGTATACGTACAGCTATAATAGCAACGTCATATATTCTTCCATACATCAACGCAGCTCTGCTATAGACTATATCTTACTGACGTATAACACACTTACAGTCGGAGACCTTCTCGATAACCATTACCAGCACCGATCCCATATACTTCTTCTGCGCTGCACCTGGTCACTGTAACGCCGGCATGGTCGGCGCCATCAATCCTCCCACGTAAGAACCCTTTAAGCAGTCCTTGCCACATGTCCACCATGCTGACACTGAATTCCACAGAAATGGGAATACTCTTGCGGCCTATAAGAGCGCATCCGAGGGAGCAGAGGTTATAACATACCCCGGAGGCGCGTATGGCGGTGTCGTCTCGGTTCAAGGCGGCGCAGTCTCAACCGCACCGGGTGCGGGCGCCGCCCCATCTGGTGCAGCTCCGACGCTCGCTTCGAACTCATCAGCCCCTGTCACGGCCGCTGGGAACGCATCGGCCCCTGTCACGGCTGCTGGGAACTCATCGGCCCCTGCTGTTACCGCCGCGGCCGCGTCACCCGTTACCATCGCTAACGGTAACTCGTCCACAATTCTCACTCTCGCCAACGTTGCTCCAGCCAGCTCTGGCCTCGGTAACAACTCAGCTAGCGCTACAATCGCTGTTATTGGACCCTCTATCACCGGTAATTTCACCGGCACCCTACCTACGCCGCCACCGGCGATAGG
The DNA here is from genome assembly GCA_020064725.1 of Drechslerella dactyloides. NCBI lineage: Eukaryota > Fungi > Ascomycota > Orbiliomycetes > Orbiliales > Orbiliaceae > Drechslerella > Drechslerella dactyloides. The sequence continues at coordinate 3,780,172 of JAGTWJ010000017.1, forward strand.
CGGTGCTGTAACGCTGGCGGGTGGTCTAATGACAGTTGCTATGTGTGTGCTTGGTGCGATGGCTTTCCTGGCGTAATCCGTTTCGGGGTGTATACTGTTTACGGCGTCGATCAACCATGTTTAAATCCTACAAAGGGCCCAAGTTAGCTAGATACAGTGGAAGCCAGCCTCGTATCCTCAGAAGCGGCAGGGGCGCGATTTGAGCGGAGGATACTTAATTGCGATGCCAGGAGTATTTGAAACTCCATTTGGCTAGCTTTGAGGACGGATGGAAGTTGTTTATTTGGCTCGGGGACTGGTTTTTTGATCCGATGATGCATTTGTTAATGATTCAATGATAATATATTTGGGCGTCTAGCTTGTCTTTGGCCTTTTTCACAATCTTCCCAGCATACTCGTAGTCAAACCTCGTAGATACCCCTAGTTTCTCTTTGCGGATCGAGATCACAGCCACCGCTTGTAATGAGGGCCCGAGAGCTTATGTTTATTCTCTTGTTTGCAATATTGTACCCATTGAGCTAGTAGCAAGGGGCAAGAATCATGTAAGATTAGGTTTCTTGCAATTTTGCAAGAAGTTAATTAATACTATGCTTGATGCGGATCCCAGACATCTAGATCAGTGTACACGACGGAGCGGCCCCAGTTTAAACTCGTCGCATATATATATGATGACAACTAGCCTGCAGCGAAAATCCGGAACATACCAGATATGTATTGTAAAGATGACGATATGCTAAATCCCTGTTCAGTTTAGTACCTTTTGGTATACATAGTAGAGAGTCATGTCACGGGAACAGGTTAATATTGCCCGAGTAATATCATCTGAACCTCGAATAACGTGAGCTCTGCAACGGCTTCCGTGGCTGCGGTAAGAGATCGGCTGGCCCACCTTTCTGACGACAAATGTGTTGTGGTTGTTGCAATTTTTGTACGTCAGGGATCCCCTGCTTCACATCAAGGTTACGTTACCAAGGTATTAGGTACTAGGTATATACCTAGGTAGCACAGGCCTGTTGCATGTTGCTTGACTTTTATATCTGAACGTAGCATCTACTGGCAGCTTGTATAATGCATAAACATGTTTGAAAAATCTAGAGTAAAAGTTGGGTGGATCGCAATCGATGTTGAAGGAGGTACCATACTATATACTTATATTCTCCGAGGAAATTTATCTTGGATTAGAAGCTGGACGCACGTAGTTCTCAGGCCTAAAAATACCCTCAAGCGGAGTGCGAGACATCTGTACATATCGAAGGTCTTCTCTGTAGCGTATGCTAAGTCCGAGGTACACCATAGAAGATATTTGCATGTTGACTGTTACCTTTCAAATAGGTTTGTAGATATACTGCGCGATCAGGGTATATTGTTTCTCGCAATTAACGGGAGAAATGTTCGATAAATTTGGAAACTTAGCTATAATTAGTTGAATAGTTATTCGGAGAAGTAGAGAGAACTTCTCACCGGTCGGGATAATTAGTCAACCATTTTGCGAATTCTCGTCCGCTTCAGGAAAACTAGGTACCAATTTGTAAGATGTTCATACGTTCAAGGAAGATTATAATGCTGATTAAGAAGACAATCGGATATTCTTAGAAAATTGTTTTACGAATTAGGAGGAGACCTGTCCTGATTAAGTGATTTAAAATATCGATTGGGATAAGTTTCTGATAGATATAGAAAATAATGACACTTATTCGGAAAGTATATACCTCAAAAGGGAAATCTCGGGATTCGGGAAGCTATCTGGTGGGGCTTTGGGCTTAAAACATGAACATTGCACGTCATGATTCAGATCACAGAATAGTCATCAATCTCAGACAATGCCTGCAGGTTCCCGATTCGAAGGTTCCCGCGCGGCGACTTGTCGGAAACAGTCTTCTGCTTCATCTCTGCGCTTTTGTATCTCAAATTTCGGGAAAAGGCAAACACGAGGTCGCATGTGCCGGTGAGAAAGAACCCTGCCTGATGGCCAGCCAGAGCCAAAAGTGGAGTTTTAAGAGATCTCGGGGCCGGTGGCACCCGATTGATCGCTTCAAGCCACTTAGAATGGCATGGGAGAATATCCGTATTTCGCGCTGTCGGAATCGAATTTCGAGCATGCACTTTGCGATGACGAGTCTAAAGCCGCCCGAGGAGCGCGGCCTCATCTCCTGCCTGCACATCAGCAGGGACGCGATACTGTAACTTCCACGTCGCGTCGACGTTCTCGCAATCACCTGCTGCTAAGACTCATAGCGCCGTGACTGATGTCTGGGCATAATGCTCCGCCTAGTCGCGTCCTGCCTATCCAGTGAACATTCTGACATGTCCTGCCTTGTCCCAGAACCCCGGAACGAAATGCGATACGGGCTCAAAAGGGGCAGCAGAACATCAGATCGATCGATCGCTGTGCTACCTGCCCAATGAACGCCCAAACAGCCCCTCCAACGCAACATTCTAGATCTATCACGAGTTGAACATCGCGATTTCTTTCCCAAAGTTCCGCAAGACTAGTCGAGTCATTCGTATTCTGACCAGCACGAATTGCCCTGGAAGAGCCGCCCAGGGCAGCTAAACAAACATCCGGCAGCTGCCTTTTCACCCAATTCGCTGACACGCGCAAGGCCGGCGAAATTTTAACACAGGTTCCTTGCAGCTGAGTCCGCGGCCGCCTGCAGGGCCCCTGCTGTTCTGGCCCAGATGAGGCTCCACCACAAGGTTTCCCCTAAACGGCAAAATTGCCCATCCCCACAACGACACACCACCACCCACCACCCACCAAACTATCGTGATAAACAAGCAAGCGCAGTCCCCTTTTTACCTCTTTGCCCCGGTGGCAATACGGAGCAGTTTCCTGAACAGAAGCTAACCAAGCAATGGGTAAAGTACAGTCATCCTTGCAGCCCCTCGCACGCCACGCCGTCCCGACGCCTAGGGTACTGGCGCCGCTTGGCTAGGGCTGTTCGCATTGATGGCAATTTCGACAGCCAGCAATGGCATGGCAGCCATGATCTGTAACTTATATAATGGCCTGGCGCGCACCGCCTTGACTTTTTCCCGTTTCAATCGGTTGTCGTCGTCGTCGCCGTGGATTTGCATCAAGTATTGCGAATCAGCTTATTCGCTTTGCTTGCCTGCATTCCTGCCATTCATTCTTTTGTCACCCACGCTCCTTATTTCGTTTTGCATCCGTTTCCAGAAGAGAGTTGCATTATCGTGTCGTTCGATCGGAGGGGTAATTTCCTATCGCTCGATCGGTATCGTAGCGTATCTCCTCGTCCATTCCTTTGGGTAATTGCATAAGACGACAGCCCTAGCTTCAGTCACTCCTTTCTTGCTCTGAATTTTGTATAATTACCCGTCGCACGCCACCTGCTGTTGTGGCGTTTTGATATAATCGATAGCTCACGATAATATTACATATCGATCGTTATCCCCCCCCGTACACCCTTGTACATACAGTCGCATATCCACAATGTCGCCCTCCTTCAAATCACTCGCAGTGGCAGCGACCCTCGCGGCCAGCCTGCTCGTTGAGAGCGTCGCAGCAGCCGGATGGGACCCTAACTCCAGATCCATGACGGCCGTCTACTGGGGCCAGAACGGCGGAGCTTCAGTCGACCCCACTAAGCAGGAAAATCTCCTGACGACCTGTCAGAATAAAGACATCGACATTGTCGTTGTGAGCTTCGTCACAAAGTTCAAGGGGAAATCCAACTACCCGATTGTAAGAACACCAGAGTCCCCTTGCATACCTCCATATCTTAGTCGATGTTTGATGTCAATTAGGCTAACCGCGCATATTATATAGATCAACCTGTCGAACCAGTGTGGTGGCTACCTCCCTCTCGCCGAAGATCGCAAGAAGAACACCGACATCCTGAACTGCCCAGACATCGGCACCATGATCACGGAATGCCAAAAAGTCCATGGCAAAAAGGTTCTCCTCTCTCTTGGCGGAGCGACCTACCAAGACAAAGGCTGGGCCTCCCCGGCCGATGCGCGGTCCAGCGCGAACGAGATCTGGGCCATGTTCGGCTACTACAAGGGCGCGCCCTTCAAGTACAGACCTTTTGGTGACGCAGTCGTAGACGGCTTCGATTTGGTAAGGTTCCCGTTGCAGACAGTGAACTGTCAAGTCGAGCTTTAACACTTTCCGAGTCGATGAATTTGAACCGATATACTGACATTCTCGCACTCCTTCAGGACTTTGAATTCGCTGCCAATAAACCAAATACGAATATCTTCGCGCAGCAACTCAGAAACCTCTACGCGCAGGACAAAACGGGACGACAGTATCTTCTCACCGCCGCCCCACAGTGCCCACACCCCGACGCGGCGCTCGACCAGGCTCTCACCACCGTCCCCTTCGACGCCATTTTCATCCAGTTTTATAACAACGACTGCGGGGTGGCCAGCTGGGACCCAAAGAAAGCACAGACGTCAAGCTTGTCTTTCAACCTGCAGATGTGGCAAACCTGGGCCACTACCAAGAGCGCCAACAAGAGGATCAAACTATTCGTAGGGCTCCTAGCCGGTGGCATCAAGCCCGCCACTGGCTATGTGTCGGCTGCGCAAGCCTCAAAAATCCTCAAGGACTCGGTTGTCCGCTTTCCAAACTTTGGCGGTGCGTCCTTCTGGGACGCGTCGATTCTGAAGATCAACAGTTCCTACCTCCGCAATGTTCGAAAAACGTTGCTCGAAAATACGCCAAAGAAGCGTGACCTCCAGTCGCATGAGATCAGGCACCCCGTCGGCGGCCCGGCGACATATGCTGCCGATGACTTCGTCGAGGTCAAGACTGCCGTGGAACCTATTCGCCGACGGCGACACTTCCACCACCACCGTCGGAGCTCTGGCATGATGCCTTGAGGTCGCTGATATCTTCACAATTGAAGCTGTATATGAACAAGATATCAAAAAAAAAAAAACACTTGTATATAACATTTCTCCCGACTAGGCTATTGTCTAGTTCGGACTCATATTCATTGTCAATATCATGCATCTTATACCATTACATTCAGTCCCCAGCAACCAGGCATCTTACCTGAAGAGCCAGCCGTAGATGCCGGATAGAAACGCTAACACCAATAGTCATAAGGCAGGCCGCGGCCTTACTTCGTCTACGCGGCTTCGAGCCAGTGAGATGGCAGGGACCACCCAGCGGCCGCAGGTACACTTGATACCATGCCATGCGTACGAGCCGACCTTCGCGTTGCACTTGGGACATTCAAGCTTCCCCTCCATCAATCCTTTCTCCAGCTCGGGTCGCATCCATACGACCGGGTCGATGAAATGGTGTTGACATGTCGCCTTCGGCCCGCTTGTCCCTGCGATGTCGCGGGAGGTAGCAGTGACTGGCGGCTTAGGTGTATGATCCACGAAGGACTGTGAGAGCGCTAGCGTCCGTCTGTGACAAAACGAAGAATTTCAGCGTTGGTGTAACTCTTGTGAGAGAGAGGTGGTCGTTGCTTTATACCTGCACATCTTGCACTTTAATGACTCGGCGTTGGGGGTCGGCGATTCGTCTTGGCCCCAATATGTTATCGTCGGTGCTTTATCCGCCATACGGCTAATTTCGACTTCCTTCCTATAGAGAAACCGCTGATACGCTGGTACGTCGTTGAGATTCTCAATCGCTTGTGCGAGGTTCTGGTAGTAGAGATCAAGTTGTTCGCGGAAGCCGAGGTTTGGGCAGATGCATGGTCTCGTCTCGCGAATTATGTCGAGCGCAGTTTCGGTGGGTATCTGCTTCTTGAAGATCAAATACGCCGCACAGATCGTAGCAGATCGTGAAATTCCCATAGCGCTAGGTATGTAAAACCTCCAGTCAGCTGCGATGACCTTGCGAGATTTTTCTGAGATTCCCTCGACGGCAATTCACGAACCAGTGAACGAATACAGAGCCGCCAGAGTTAATGGCGTTATCGATAAACTCGTTTGTCGTTGCAAAATGCTCCAGAAGATTTTCGTCGTCTTCATCGTCGACCTCGACATGCAGATGCTTATACGGCGCGAACAGGCGCTCATCCATCTTGCCGCGTAGGATGGAGACGACGTGCGTGATGTTCGCCTCTTCGAGGTACTGCGGACGGCGCATTGCGTACATGCTATCATGGTCGAGCAGGTTATTTTCGAGATCATAATTGCGTATAATCATAATTCCAACGAGGATAGATGTTGAAGGAAAGGCTCGAGAATTGCAATTGGCGGGTATGTGCATACCCGCTGATGTAGACATCTGTATCACCAATCTTGTCGATAGACATGTTGGATTCGCGACGTTGCAGAATTTTCTCGAGGACTTTTGCAGCGGAGGCACCGGATTTCAGGTCTGGGAGGTCGAGAGTGAGGTTCGCGGCGGCGGGTCGAGAGATCATGATCGAAGAGATCGATGGGAATGTTCGCCGGTTGGGCTTCCGAGGTAGAGCTAGGATTTAAGCTGGCGGGCGCTTGGAAAGGATCCGAATGCTTAGCTGACTCACGCGAGCTTCCTACTGAGGTAAACGGCCGTGCGGGCAGCTTGGCGCATCGTCGCTGGCGGGAGGCTCTCCAAATGGTGGAAGGATAGATGGCGATGAAGCATTACGAGCAATGCGTCTCGAAGGAGGTGCATGTGTGGGTTGGCGGCGGTGGCGGTGGTGGTGGTGCGCACGACGATTCCTTGGGCAGAGCATTGGCGGCCGGCAATTGACTTTACCAACTTCTGCCGCTGCCCTGATGCTTGTCATCGTCCATCGTCTTCCCACAAGCATCAGCATCAGCATCGTCGCTAGCGTCACTACTAACGACCGCAAGCAGCACCAATGTCATGCTCTGGATACACGGTCTACGCGTGCATGAAGGCATGAAGTCTGTCGAGGGGCTTGAAGGTTACGCGCCAAGCCATCGAATTCCGGGGCACCCGGGTAAGGATTTCACCTTCCATGACGTCCGCCGAATTCACGGATAACTCTATCCGGATCCCAGCGCCTCACTAAAACTCAGCTCAGATTCAACTTCCTCCATCTTCCGAAGGATGTTCTCCGTCACAGCGAGCGCACACCGACAACGACGAGCCGTAGCCTGACCGCGATGGCATCATCGACAACAACTCGAGATGTACCTAACAAAGCTGATTCGGAAGCCGTTCCTCGCGACGACGGTTCGATCGTGACTGAACTGTCGCGCCGGATGTCGACCGGTTTGCATCCTGTCGACACGGAGACCTCCCATCAGTCACACCATTCGCAACCCTCTCGCCGCTATTCCGGCGTCGCAGAAGTTGACGCGCCAGCGCCTGTGCAGGATGTGACGGAATCGGGACTCGGTTACAGGCGCTCGTTCCTCGAAGACGAGCGTCGCGAAGAACAGCTCGAAGGTGAAGCTCGTCATAGCGGCTCAATTGGAACCGATCTATCGCGTCGGATGTCGACTGGCCTGCACCCCGTCGACACGGAAACATCGCATCACTCACATCGGTACTCCGGTGTCGCGGAAGTCGATGCTCCGGCTCCCGTTCAGGATGCCGAAGAGTCAGGCCTTGGCTACCGCCGCTCGTTCCTCGAGGACGAGCGCCGCGAAGAACAGCTGGAAAGCGAAACCTACGCTCCACCACGCAAGACCCACAAAGAATGGCTGGACCTCATCACCACGCTCAGCTGGTTGATATTCTTCTCCATCTGGGGCGCGCTCGCACGCGTGGGGCTATCCGCGCTGACCACGTACCCCGGCTCGCCGGTCGCGGGCGTCATCTGGGCCAATTTTGCCGGCAGCTTCGTCATGGGGTTCATGGCTGAGGAGATACGCTTCTTCGCCGTCCCCGACGAGGCGACATCCGACGAACAGGAGGATAAGACCGGGGCTACTACGAAATACATCGGGCATTGGAGCATCGACAAGAAGGCGATCCCGCTATACATCGGTATTGCGACGGGGTTCTGCGGCTCTCTCACAAGTTTCTCATCCTGGATGCGCGACGCCTTCTTCGCCATGTCGAACACCCAGCCGGCACACCCGCGTCACAGAGGATACAACGTTGAGGCGCTGCTGGCCGAGATCCTCGCTACGATCGCGCTCTCAGTCGGTGGATTGAAGGCGGGCGCGCATCTAGCGCTGTTCCTACGACCTGGTATACCCACCATGCCGAGCACCTTCCGGCCCCACCTCGACTTTGCGGGTCTGGTCCTCGGTCCAGCATGCTGGGTTGGCGTCGCGTTGATGGCAGTCTTCATACCTAAATGGCGAGGCACGGTGCTGTTCGCGGGTGTCTTCGCGCCAGTGGGGACGATACTGCGCTTTATAGCCTCGCGGAAACTCAACCCACTGATGCCAGCGTTCCCACTGGGCACGTTTACCGTGAACGTATCTGGGTCGGTGCTGGACGCGATGTTTATCCTGCTGCAGGACTACAGTCCTGTCGGACGGCTTGGATGCCAGGCGCTACAGGGGCTCGAGGACGGATTGTGCGGGTGCCTGACGACAGTGAGCACATGGGTGGTGGAGGTCACGACGCTGCGGCGCGGACATGCGTATAGATATGGCGGGGCGAGCGTTGTGAGCGGCATCGCGGCATTTGTGGTGATATTGGGGACGTATACGTGGGACCACGGCCTGGACGGGAAGAAGTGCTAAGCTAAAGATTGCATGAGGGCGGTACGCGCATGGATTCAATCTACTGGGCGCAATCAACTGGGTTAGACCGGCCGCGCGCTGATCTACATACATACACGCCTGCATACATGGATCTAGAACCTGTTTTTGAAATGATGTTGTTTACGGGATAGCTGTAGCTGGGCGTGTGTATGTGTAATGAAGGTGCGCATGAGGTTGCGTTACGTTGCATGAGCAGCGCTATGCGTACCTGCAGATATGTACAGTTCGAGTCGGCACTGCATTGACGGGCGGTTTTCTCGTTCGTCCAAGTGGGTGTTGAAGCAAGGATGTTTATATTATCGCTAGTCGCCACTCGGAATTGCCTTGTGGGGATGCAACCTGGCCGGTTCATGCTGCATGAATATGTCCATGCAGAGACGAAGGATATGCCATACTATACGCACATTGGACGGCAGAGCCGCCCGAGGCTCTCATGTGTGTATAGTGTGGTCGGAAAGGCGTGAGTCTAGGGTATCTATGCTAATTGTGACTACGGAAAAAGATTTCCGATGTGCAGTTGAAAGATAATTTTTCGATCCCATGTTGGGTTCCCTCGCATGGATAGCATGACTACATTGAGGTCACGGAAGCTATCAAAGACAGTCTAGAAGAAGGCAACGGGACCCTGCGAGTGATATCATCGGCAACAGGCTGTTGTGCGACAGGGACTCCAGAAATAGAATTCAGACGGAGATGCCAAATACGGCGCGGCGCATGATCGTGGCGACGAATTTTAGGCTCAGAGTAACATTGACGGACTGTTGTGGTCCCCGTCAGTCTGGGTTTGGCGAGTGACTGGCAGTTTTGTGCTGCCTGTCAAATGGGTAAATCGAGTGCTACATGCTTGTAAAATTATATCTCTTGTGTCTTGTATGTTCGTACATGTGCTACCACCGTGACCAGTCGGACTGGTTATTTTTGGTAGCTCGCGGAGTTCCGCTGGCGACGCGACGCCGTTACATGCACGTTGGATTTCGATTTTAAAGATTTGGGGTTCAGATTTAGATTTAGACTCGATTCGCCAGAATCTGCAGAAGGGAATCCGACTGGCCGGCTGGGCCTGTCCATCCAAGAGTCCAACCGACTGAACGTGGGTTCGCATCTGCCCCCGCTGCTGCGGCTGTGCATGGACAATAGGTCAAGCTGTCATTCGCCTGACCTGGCCGGCGAGTGCTCAAGCGATGCTGCGCCATCGTTGTAGCAGCTTGAGTACAGCGAGCTTCAGCACGATTAAATTGTGCACGCACGGGAGGAATTATAGCTATAGCAAACGTCGTATTGGACCCGTGGATAATATGTGCCGGACACCCCTCTCGCGCGCGTGTCCCCGGCCGCTGGACCGTACATACATTATGTAATGTACGCACCGTTACATCGAATGCAGGCAGGCCTGCAGAATGGCCTGGCTGGAGCTTGTCCGTCCGGTCTATCCGTCCCATGGCAACCTCTCACTATCCTATCCCATCTCCTTTTCCGTGCTTCTCCCACGATCCCGTCTGGACACTTCCCAGTTCTCCGGTGGCTGGATTTGCCAGCACGATGCCAATTGGGTGGATTGTGCCACGAGAGCATAAAAAAAAAAAGCGAAGGATTTTTTTTTTTTACTCCCTCAATTAATCTTGATTTACCAGTGTGTTCGAGTTAACCGACAAAAGGTAAAGATTCGAATCCAGCAATGAGTCGAGCACATCTCCAAACCTTCCGTGCTAAAACCTTCCCGTAATCACGACGAATAACCAAAGATTAAAATTGGCAGCGTGCTAGCGTGCCTGAAAACACTGACTGGTGTGAACTCCCTCGGATCGAAGAAACACCCACTCTCACTTGGCACGATATAAAATTTATCGAGTCACTCACACGAGCGGCCGAAAGAGGTTGCAATAATATTGACCTTCTCGCGAGCTCACTTGACCATGAGCCGATTATAGGCACCAATTTGCTACCAAGTCGGGCGGACATGCCTCACTCCGGACACGGAGTGCATGCATGCGTAGTATACTCAACATTACACCACATTCATGCATGTGAGTGTGAATATCAATCAGAGCCAAAACATACAACCCGGCTGCGCTGGCACGATTTTCTAGCGGCAGCCGGCGATATCTTGCGAGCACCTGCTCGAAGGGTGGCTCTCGTATCATGGCCTGCACGAATGCGGAATGCCGGCACGTAGGCGAATCGACTCACGAGCAGGCCGGAGTGCATGGCATCGCATCTAGATAATTGTTATTCCAATACGGACAGAAAAAGGTCTTCTCATCGTATCAGTTATAATTTGCAAGTCGTGCTTTTCACCTCAAAAAGTAAAATTATACACTGGACACACCAGCCGGGCTGGTAAGGCAAGTTTAGCGCGGCGGGGTGACCGGAGGGGACGCATGTAACATTGCGAGCAGTGCCGTTCGAGCTTAGTGCCAAGGCTAATCAACGCCCACCCTGGAAATTTCGAAATGGACCCTGTTGGCTGCGACGAGGGCGAATCAAAGCACCTTCCCGGGGCAGTATTTCTCTCGAATGGGCGTTGCTCAACTACTCGCGGGGGAGGGTGGTTATGCAGTGGTGAGGTAAAGAAGGCAGAAAGTAAGACACCCCTGGCCAGTTTCAGGTGACCGATTAGTATAGTTTTCTTGTTTCTCACTGTCGGAGAGAACTAGAGGGACGCAAGCGGGGAGTTGCAACATTCGATGCACAATTCGGCCGTCCTTGCATGCATTCTCTTAGCTGTCCTCTTCGATTGGAAAGAAATCGAAAGAAAGGAACAGCAGCGTGACGCGGATAGATGATTGTGGGATCAATCGGGGTAGCAGCTGCAAGGGATGGGAGAGATCTGGAGAGAGGGTGGGAGGTTCGGATAATATTCAGGGTGAGCGCCGGGCTAACATGCATGCGTCTTGGCCGCCGGGGCCCTGCTGTCGGCCAAAAGCGTATGAGGAGCTATCTAGCGCTGGGGCGGCCGGCGAATCAGAAGCCGAAGCCGCAGAGGAAACGTTGTGGCCGAGGGCAGCCCTTGCGTGGCCGCCTGGCCTCGTACTTGAGCCCTCACATCTCAGGGGTCATCTCTCATATTCGACCTTAGGATTTCAACAGCCACGTCTATCGAGGAGGAGATGAGGGATCCTATGGAGAAGCTCAAGATACTGACCAGAGCAATACATACCAACCGCTGGCGGCGAGGGCGCCGGGCTGGGTTATGCGAGCATGCCGCAAAGAGGTCAATCAGCGGAATCCTATCGATCGGCCTGGGCCCGGCCAAGCGCAAGCGCAAGATTGCGAGACCAAGCTCGAGATATCGCCGGCGCAAGAACGCATGAACGGGACTGCAAAGGTATGCAGCGTAGTATCGATAGATCCAAGAAAAGAAAAACACGAGCGATGCAGCTACTAGCACTAGCCTCTGGACGAGATGCAGTGCGGTGGGTGCGACAGCCACCCCGGTTGGGGTGGTTCCCCCTGGCCTGGGCCAGCTGTTTCGTCTGGACAGTACCAAGTTCCAGTTCCTGTGCGGTGCCGCGCTCGATAGAGAGACATTGCTGTGCGAGAGCATTGCAAAAATACTTACTGGCCCCGCAATGTATTCTGCTCAAGGGAGCAGGGCTGACTGGCGCGTCGAATAGGGTTCAGCCTGCCTGTCGGCCTGCCCCTTTCGCCGCTGTTTGTCCAACGTGGGCCCGCGTCGATTATAAGAGGACGCATCCCCAGTGTCGTGAACTGACGTCCTCCCACTTCATTTCAGCCCCCCCGAACATTCCCATACATACGTCAACTGCATTCGTTGCACCGTTCTTTTTTCTTTTCCTTCTATTTCTTCGAGACTCTCGTTAACGCTCGGCCTTAGCTCTCTTTTTCCATTTTTTCGCTTTGGGGGATATATTGCTCGTCTTAAGCGTCCGTCGCTCCGCTCGCAGCCGTCGCTCACTCACACATCTTGGATACACAAAGTCCTTCGGTTATTATATAAATCAGAGAGCTCCAACTCCCTCACCATCACGAGTCCCAGGTACTCACCCACACTCGCTCGCTAGCTCAGCATATCAGCCATGAAGTTCCAGACTATCAGCGCTATCGTCGCCTCGGCGGCCCTCCCCGTCGCCCTCGCGCAGACATGGACCGCCTGCAACCCGATGGAGAAGACCTGTCCCTGCAACCAGGCCCTGGGCTCTACCTACACTTACGACTTCAGGAACGGCAAGGACTCCAATATCTTCCCGGGTGATAAGGGTTTCAAGTACGACTACAAGCCCGACGGTCTCCATCTCCTCGTCGGCAAGAAGGGCGACGCCCCAACTATCGCCGCCAAAAAGTTCATCCTAGGCGGAAAGCTCGAGTGCAAGCTCAAGATCGCACCGGGCAAGGGCATCGTCAGCTCGCTCGTCTTCCAGTCCGACGACCTCGATGAGATCGACTTTGAGTGGATCGGTAGCAAGGGCGGCGAGGCCCAGTCAAACTACTTTGGCAAGGGCAACACCAAGCAATACAACCGTGGAGCCTTCCACCCAGTTGCCACTGCTGCGGACACCTTCCACACCTACGCCATCGAGTGGACCCAGCAGAAGATCACCTGGTCCATTGACGGCGCCGTCGTCCGGACCCTGACGCCTGCCGACTCGGCCGCGCTTTATAGCAGCGACAACTTCTACCCGCAGACCCCCATGCAGATCAAGATCGGTGCCTGGGCTGCTGGGGATCCGTCGAACGCTAAGGGCACCGTCGAGTGGGCTGACGGCCCTATCAACTACTCGGAGGGCCCTTTTTCCATGGTCATTGAGTCCCTCACCCTCACTGACTACACTGCCGGCGCCACCGAGTACTGCTACGGCGACAAGAGCGGCTCCTGGGGCTCCATCAAGGTCTCCAAGGATTCCACCAAGTCCACCGTCGATAACGACAACGATGACGACAAGAAGTCCTCGTCCGCTGCTTCCTCCTCCAAGCCTACTGGTACCTCTTCTGCTGCTGCTTCCTCGAGCAAGCCTACCACTCTGAGCACCTCCGCCAAAGAGCCCAAGTCCTACAAACCTTCGACCACCGCCGCCTCTGAGAAGAGCAGCTCGACCCGCGATGTCGCCGCTGACATCACCCGGGGCGTCCCAGACTCCGTCGGCCGGGATCAGACCACTGCTGCTGGCGGCCCTACTTCAGCTGCCAACGCTGCAGCTGCATCTAAGACCGGCACTGGCGTCGCCGCACCCCCCGCTGCCACGAACGCTGCATCCTCTGTGAGGAACGCTGGCTTCGCCGGTAGTGTCTTTGCCGTCTTCGCCGCTCTGCTGTTATAAGCGAGCATTCCTGAACGATAAGTAATAGGCAAGACAAGTGAAGCAAGGGGTGGAGTGGGTGGTTGAGTGTTTTCTAAACTTTTTTTTTCTTTCATTTGTAATAATTACGGGCATCGTTCTTTTTCGCCATTTGCTTTTTTATATTCCCATTCTTCTATCATTTGAGCGAACTCCAATATACCATTGTTGCATAGCAGATAATACTATGTACTATATTCTCACGAAGTGACTGACTGATTTAACTGTTGTCGTAAATGCTATTCCTATTCATCGAACTGCACATCTACTGCATACAATATCCCATCACGGTATCTTTGGCGACCGCTGTGTGCGTCCGAGCGGGCGTTCGTTTACGTTAACGTTGTGGATGCATTGCATGTAAGATTTGAGCCGACCGTTACATGTCTGTAAGATTGCGTGGTCCGCGTCATCCTTCCATCCTCTCCCATCGTGCCGGATCCGAAGCGGCCAGTTAGAAGGTCGAGTAGCCGAATCGTCGCCCCTTTCGGAACCCTCATCCGATCTTTCATCGCAGCGGACTGAGTTGCGAGTTCGATTCGTGTGTTGTGGGCTAACTAGCTTACTTTCCGAGCATTTAATTGTATTCGGTAGCTTGATATGCATACTATAGTACTATTTAGTGACTTTACGTATCGGTAGACGCGAGCTGAAACGTTCAGCCCACGACGCGACATTCCAAGGAAATTAGGTGGCTCCAGAGCTGAAAAGGAGTCGGCAGGTAGTTCTGTCGCAGGAAACGCAGGTGGTGTTGCAGCTTGTTGCAAGTTGCAACTTGGCTGTGCGCGTGACCGGGAATCCCTGCTGGGCTGGCGACGACATATGCAGGGACCAGAAATTCCTGGTTTAGCTGCATGACCGATCGATCGATCGGAGTTTGTGAGGTCAGATATTGCCACCTCACGATTCTAGACTACCGCACCGCAACCCTCTATTGGCTCTGTGTCCCTGCAGCGCAGCCTTACGTCGGACTTTAGCCTGCGTGGCTTATATTATATCGTGTATTCTTTAGACATGATAACATACTAGATACCAGATAATTTGGTGTTCTTAATCAAGCGCAAGCGGGATCGATTCGACGGTCCGTACTAGAGATCGAAGTCAGCGAAACGTCATAGTACGTCGTGCTACTTAAAATATAACTTAGCCCGCCATCTTTATGTTTTGGAATATCTTTTTCGGCATATAAAAGACTTGGAAAGCAATAATGAACGTAGGTAACAATCAATTCTCACCCGCATCGACTATCTACCACGCAAGTTTACCATACATATAACTAATCTAGCCCCGCAGTGGCGCAGGATTTACGACCACACGCCTTAGTGTATACCAGATGCATACTTGGACCAGAGACATCACCGGGGATCCTAGACCGCCCGATATGCTGACGGAACAACGCCAGTTCCATGGAATGCGTGATAAGATATGATTACAGATGAGGTAATTATAAGTAAGCACGTAGATAGCTCGCGTGGCTTGTATTGGATTTCGAGAGTGGTTGCATGGGAATGCATGGCTATCGATATGCGAACGATAAGAATTATAAACTACCTCAACTATCATAAGTTCAATCCATAGACGCCACAAACGCTTGGTTTAGTCAGTTGCTCTCTGAAATTGAATGTATAGAGATAAGCTTGGCGATACTTCATGGTCCTTAGCTCAACGCAGAGCTTCTTAATACTAGACTAGGTCCTGAGGAAATAAATATACACCACCACCTAAAGCCTTCGATTTCGATTGAAAAGACCCCTGACAACCCACGACTAGAAGCCAAAAAACAAAGTACCGGAAATCCCACCAAGAAGAGGGGGAAATATTAGTCTACGGTGAGATTTTCAGGGAGGCGAGTTCCGCTGAGGGTGTGATGCTGTCCCGGCATGTTCCTTAAAACAACCCGATGATTATGACCTGCGGCATTCGAGGCCGCTGATGGTAGTTCGAAGCTAGCTGCTCCATTGCTGGATCTTCTTAGTTCTGTCGGTCGTTCACTTTCATGATATATGTTCAGCCGGTATGTACCTAGTAGGTAGGGTCATCGCCATTGAGCCAAGAAACCTCACCTCACCACTAGTATCTGTTTGGAAATTTATTGTCATCTGTACCTTGCGAACTAAGAGTGCGGTAGAAAACGTATACAACCCTCGATGGATAGAATTTTCCTTTGATACCGTTCTATATACCGACGGTCATACCCGATGCGTCACCATTTTTGTAGACTTTTGTCCCCATCATTGTAATTCAGGAATGTGGTATCTAGACCTTGGGATCGAGGGCAACTCTAGGAGGAGCCGAATGCGCTAATCCCTATCGCGTCCTTCTGATATGCATCCAGAGAATAGTATACCTTCTTTTAGATGTGACGATACCAAGTTGTTCAGAATGTATTAGACTTTCTCTGATTCTTCTAATTTCAGTACGTATACTAGTGCAATATCGATAGTATTAGATACGTAACCAAATTTGCAACTTCCTGTCTATCCGCAGAATCTATAGAAAACGATCTGACCAACATCCCCCGTAAACAGATGGGCTGCGATGATCGAGTAGTGATCGAGAGAGTTCCTTTTTGCGTCTTCTGAGGAGAGCATGACCCCTAGAGTCTCTAGGACACTGTGCCCGCCGTTCTCCCCTCGGGCAGTTTTCGTGTCGCCCTCGTGTCGAAATTTTCTGCATGAGCGGTTGAAATCGTAGTTGATCGCCTTTCCGATGGATTGCATATCGCCGTATTGTTCAACATTCTCGTCTTTGGGTCCGACTTCAACCTCAAACCACGGTAAGTCACGGAGTGGGGTAGGCAGTGACAGTTTGTTGGTAATCACAATGACGGCGACTGGGAGACTCATGTGATATCGCTTGAACTGGACTCTGGGGCCCTCATCTCTAGAGGAATCGATCAGAATTTTTTACTGGGCGTAGTTCATATCGTGATGAAGGGTAGACAGGAAATACTCCTTGAGCAAAGATCTTGCTGCCATGTTTATCGAACTTGTTAGGATACAGTGAAATGTGACATCGTTGCCTCTAAGTCCCCACAGTTGTCGAAATCTACCATCATTCTGCAGATTTCCTGAAGGATAAGATAACATCAGGATTGACATCGTTGTGAATGCGACGTAGCGCTGGACCAAGTGTTTCGGGCCCTAGAGCCAGAAGCCTCACCAATTCTTTTCCAGATGTGTAGATGATTTGGCTGTTTGGCTTTAAAGCCGGCTAACGCTTCCAATATAGACGAGAAAAGCAGCTATACTTCGCCTGCGCCAGCATGTCCAGGAGCCGCTCTGCCCTGGGTATTAGATAATTCGACTTGATCGTGACGTTATTGCTTGGGACATAGTTATGTGTCATGCGTAACTTCCCATCCGGCTTACGCACGAACCGAATCCTAGCCGCCCAGGGTCCTTCGCACTGAGTAAGTATCCCAGCCTCGATCATGCGCGGGAGCCACTCTCGCTGCCAATCCTGTTCCTCGGGTGTGTACAGAGGCTGACCCGCATTCACAGGTCTAGCGGCTCGAACCGTCGGGATGCTATGCGACACCAAATCCGTTGCCGGCAGGCGCAGCA
This sequence comes from Drechslerella dactyloides, assembly GCA_020064725.1. Lineage (NCBI taxonomy): Eukaryota > Fungi > Ascomycota > Orbiliomycetes > Orbiliales > Orbiliaceae > Drechslerella > Drechslerella dactyloides. The sequence goes on from JAGTWJ010000017.1 coordinate 3,797,645, forward strand.
GGTCGTCGGTGAACAGGTCCCGCCACGTAAGCTTCCAGTCGGCTGGTTGCGGAATCGGAAATTGGTGACGATGATATAGACCTCACATAGCGCCTGACATCGAGGTTGAGCCTGATATATGTGCTCTGGTAATTGAGTTCCGCCGGTTAGAAATCCTTACTCTCAACCCCGCTAGCTCCGCCATCACCTCTTCAGGTGTTTTCTCCTGGTCGATGAGGAACGGGCTTTCCCGGTATACCATGACAGGATATCGAAATATACTGACTGAGCATCTCCTTGTTGTTTTCTTGTCTTGCTCGCGCCGGGTTATACAACTCGAGCGGTCTTAGTTGACAGTTGTAAGCCTTCCCGATTCACGGAAGGTAACCAGGTTGTTGCACTATTTCGTACTTTGGCTCAATCTCCCACCCAAACCAAGGCAAATCACGCAGCTCTACAGGGAACACTGGCTCCCTATCCTCGCTTACCACGGTGGCAACAGGAAGATCCATATGTCTATTCCTGAAGTGTGTGCTGTGGCCTTCACCCCTATATTCGTCGATCGCAGGTTAGAATCTTGCCCAAGCGTGTTTGTGAGGATGAGGTGCGAATGGAACGTACTGTTTTAGCATGGGTGACGTTGCCCTACATATCGAGTGTGCGAGTACTTGACGGAATGTGATATCGTCGTCCTTCATTCCCCAAAGTTCTTTGAATTGGGCATCTGTTGCAAGAATCTCGGTGAGGATGGTGTCAGGATCGGTGTTGTTGTGAATTCGGCGTAGAATTGGTCCTAGTGTTTCTGCGTCCAGCGTCAGGAGATCGATAAGGCGTTTACGCCAGAGCCGTGGGGCCCAAGAATATCTGGACTGAAGATAGGCCAACTCTTTCAAGCCCTTTGGGTCTAGGTTGGCGGAGCTCGAAACATCTTCTGGTCTCTTGCCGTTTGAACTGCTTTCTCCAGCAGCTACACCCTTGCCCGCACTGGAGCTTGCGCCGTGTTTTTTCCTTTTGTATTTTGCGCTATTGGAAGCCAGTGAGGTTTGTGGGAGAAGTGCTCGATATATTCGATGCAAAGGGCAGGGCATGATTTGCGGGGTAGTCGAAGGATTGACCAAATTGACCAGGCGTTGCTCTATGTAGAGATTGATCCAACTGGGGCTGGGGCTGAGTAAGCAAGAAAGTAAGAAGACTTAGATCGAAAACTGCATTCGGGCAATACCAGACAAGTCGTAACGTTACAGAGATTATACTTGGTGGCAAGGGGTAACATACTGGGGCACCTGTGGAAGACGAAACACAGATAACGATTCAGAGGTTGAGGGGGTGGTGAAGGAAGGAGGAGGGAGAGGGTGAGCAGTTGGAAGAGGAACAGGAAGAGAGGACCGGGCTTGTGTTCAAATAAGTGAAGTGAGCTGATTAGGCCTGACCCTGTAGCTTGCTGTACATTCTATTGATACTCAAATCTGATCTCGGGCTAATCCAGATTTTGAGAGAATTAGTCATTTTGACACTATATTGGGCCTGGAGGACATGCTTGACTCTTCTCACACACCTGTGAAAGGTGAGGTGTCTGGATTATCTGGTCAGGTTGGGAGAGGGTGAGAACGTGAGAAGATAGTGTGGTGTGAAGTGTGGGAGAGGAAGAGGAAGAGAGAGGGAGAGGACGGGGATGCCACAAAATATGTGTTGCTGACATAATCGGGCTGTTTGCTTTCTAGATGGGGCGGCTCCCTGCATCGGCTGACTGCCTCATCATCCTCACCCATCCGATTCTCCCCATCGCAACATTCACAAATCGAACGAACACCACACCGCCCAACCACTTCGAAGGAACGCCGGCGATATATATTTCAACTATAGAGAGGTCTACGAGGGAAAGGTCTACGAGGGAAAGGCCTCAGGGCGACGACTATAGAAAATGGGGGCTCTTCTGTCTCTACCCTTAATGGCCGTGCCCAGCATGGGCTCCGTACGTCATCACCGCCGCGCAAACCCCGAACAGCCGACGATGGACCCGAAGACACCTAACATGTCCACCAGAGGCTCAGTGCCAGCACCGCTAACGTAGACCGTATATATAGATGATCGCGATGGGAGCCTCGTGCTGCGGTGCGGCAACGTGCTCTGCAATCTTCAGTTCCTGCGGCAAATGCCACAACAGCACCGCGACCCGTATCGTCTACGCACTCATATTGGCCGTCAACTCGATCTTCAGCTGGATCATGCTGACACCCTGGGTCATCAAGAAGCTACAAAAGTTGACGCTGGACTACATGGCGATAAAATGCCTCGGCAAGGAATGCTACGGTTTCGTGGCCGTCCACCGATTCAACTTTGCGCTCGGATTGTTCCACTTTGTTATGGCCTTGATGCTGCTTGGGGTGCGGTCGACGAAGAACGGGCGGGCAGCGATACAGAACGGCTTCTGGGGACCCAAGATCCTCGCCTGGCTGGGCCTCATCGTCCTCACGTTCTTCATCCCTGAAGAGTTCTTCGTCTTCTGGGGTAACCGCGTCGCGATCGTTGGCGCCGGCCTCTTCCTGTTTCTCGGTCTGATTCTGCTCGTCGACCTCGCGCACACATGGGCTGAGACCTGCCTTCGTAAAGTCGACGAAACGGACAGCAACATATGGCGCTTTGTGCTTGTCGGATCGACGCTGGGCATGTACATTGTCTCGATTGTCCTGACTGTCCTCATGTATGTCTTCTTCGGCAAGGGCGACTGCAGCATGAACATCAGCGCGATTACGATAAACATGCTCCTGGCCATCGTTGTGTCCGCCATGTCCATACACCCAGCGGTGCAGGAAGCCAACTCGCAGGCCGGGTTGGCGCAGAGCGCCATGGTTGCCGTCTACTGTACCTACTTGACCATGTCCGCCGTGGCGATGGAACCGGACGACCAGCACTGCAACCCGTGGTTACGCGCAAGGGGCACCCGGACTGCGAGTATTGTCATCGGCGCGCTGCTCACGCTCCTTACGATTGCGTATACGACAACGCGGGCGGCGACACAGGGTTTCGCGATGGGTAGCTCCGGAGCTGCGGGCGGTGGATACATCGCGCTTGGAGACGACGCGCACGATCTCGTCACGCAGGAGCCGTCGAGACATGCGATGCGACAGGAGGTGCTACGGCGGGCGGTGGCGGAGGGATCATTGCCCGCCAGCGCGCTGGACACCGACGTCGACAGCGATAGCGAAGATAACGGGGAAAACAGCGTCGACGACGAGAAGGGCCGCGTGCAGTACAACTACTCGCTGTTCCACGTGATCTTCATGCTGGCGACGGCCTGGGTGGCGACGCTGCTGACGATGAGCCTGGAGCAGGATAAGCACGGGGATTTCACGCCGGTTGGTCGAACGTATGCGGCGAGCTGGACGAAGATTGTGAGTGCGTGGGTGTGCTACGGGCTGTATTCGTGGAGTTTGATAGCGCCGGTGGTGTAAGTGTCCTTGTCCGTTCTCGTACCGTGGATTGGATTAGATGGTATTAAGTGTTCAAGACGATCGAGCTGACATGTGTGATTGATATAGGCTCCCGGACAGGTTCGGTTGAGGGAGAGGTTCATTCACTTGTCGTAACTGATACCAGGGGTCCGTTGAGTTGAGGTTAAAATTACACGGCTGTGGGATTCGCATATGCATTGAGGGAGTGTTTAGTAGTTGGCAGTTCGTAGATGTAGTTTGCTCATCGCTTTCTTTTGTCCGTACCAGTTGCTTTCTCTCGTTTTCATGCGTACACTCAACTTTTTGGTTCGGAGCAGGCAGGCAGGCATGTCTGGTAGTTAATTTGTCGATTCTTTCTCGAATATTTCGTGCGTCTATGCATATGCCTTTTATTTGAAATCTCCATATATCGATTCTGATGAGACGACGTATGGTTGTGGCTGGTTTCGTATCCATGGTAAAGTCTTGCTAGCATACTTCGCGAGAAAGCCTCGTTGGAATAACTAGAAGGCGGACTAGGCGTAATATGACATAGTAGATAAGAAAGAGGCTTCACGCCGCTGGCCACCGACCGATACACAAGACATGCGCCGCGTGTATCGAGTGGTTTCGGCCGTCATCGTGAAATACACCGACGATTGAATCAAAAGTCTCCGAAGAACTGGCTATATCGAGCTCCGAGTGTCATTGATTGATCGCAGACCGCGCACCTGTAGACACACTTCGAACTTCGACTGTACTCCCCTACGCAGGGAGAGAAACGTATAGCTTGTACACAGATAACAAGGGCTAGAACTACGCAGTATCGTAATGCCCGGCCTGCAGTCATGTGCGGGCGGGCGGCGGGCAAGCTTGCAGAAACTGGCTGAGGCGGGCAGGCTGGCGGGAGGCCATTACGCGTATGGTGGCTTGTACGCACGGCGCTCTGCTCACACCAAGCAGGTTGATTCGATGCCCGGCCATGCCTGCTCGCTCTGGCTTTCCTCGCAGTACGGATAGGTAGTGCATGATGTATATAAATCCGTAGTCATATGTGCGTAGAATTTCTAGATCTCGAGTCCGAATTCACATCCAAGCCCAAGCCGTCTCTCGAGCGCTCTGCCGTCAGGTGCGAGACCGTTTTTTTCCCTGCCGGACGATTCAGTCATAGTTAGCCGGCAACAACCCCGCCATTCCCGCCCATTCCTCCTTCATCACGCCGATTATATCAGCCAGTACAGTTCCAAGCTATCAACCATCGCCACCACCTTCCATCCTTCCAGATAGACTGCAGGCGTACTCCGAAAGCCGCTATCCTCAACCACAACCACCCAGCAGCCGTCGAACGAGCGACTTTTTATTCGCACTCACTCTCGCTTTACGATCACCGGGAGCTAGAAATCCGTATACGTCACACAGAGCGCAGCTGGCAAAGCCACATCCGATCCACCTCTAACCTCTCCATATCCTTCGCCTCATCGCCATGTTCCGAGGCGCTCAGGCCAACCCCTTCGACGATGTCGTCGGTACGTCTCCCTCGCTTCTATCCGTGATATCCTGCTCGTGAAAAGGCTTGTCGAAGCAGCTGCTAACCGTATTCGCCTGCGTCTTTTCCTCCGGCGATTTTTGATCCTGCAGCCAAGGCGACCGACGAGAACCTCACCTCGGAGAACTGGGAGTACATTATGGAAGCGGTGGATAAAGTCGACGCTGGTGGTGAAACTGCGTATGTTGCCTCCCGGCGAAGGAAGGAAGGAGGGGTAGCAGCGGCGGCTTGCAGCTCGTGCTGACGTACGTGCGTCTTGTCTAGCGCCGGAGATGTCGTCGCCGCTTTGATCAAGAGACTGGCGCACCGAAACGCCCAAGTTCAGATCTACACGCTCGAGGTAGGCTATGGATCCTGCTGCCGTGCCGAAGGCCGTTCTCATCACTGGTGGGAAAGGCGGTGTTTTGGCCTGGTCTACGTCTGGTTTCATGTGCTGACTACATGTTGGATGGGTAGACTGCGAATGCATTGTCGCAGAACTGCGGGCCCAAGATGCACCGGGAGCTGTCGTCACGAGCCTTCACGGATGCCCTGCTGCGACTGGCTTCGGACAGGGTAGGGTTTTCTCATCCCTATATCAAATATGGAAATGGTATGGTGGTATGGGCTAACGGGGGGTATGATATCGCACAGAACACGCATCAGACGGTCAAGTCGAAGATACTGGAGCGCATGGAGGACTGGGCAGAGATGTTCAGCAAGGACTCCACCCTGTTCGTCATGGAGCAGGCCTACACACGGTTAAAATCACAGAGTATGCGACCGCTCCCTCTTGTTACGTGACTGTCTGAACGTGAGGGCCTAATCATTCTGGGGATTTGTAGATCCAAGCCTTCAGGCCCCGTCGAAACCGACCAAGAATGCAATCACGGACGCCGACAGACTCAAGGAAGAAGAAGACCTCGCTCGCGCCCTGGAGATCTCGTTACAGGACACCAGGAGGCAGAACTTCCCCGCCGCATCGACGTCGACCTCGGTCGCTGCACAGAAGCAACCTGAGGCCAAACCGGAGCAGCCGCCGGCCAATGCCACCGCTGCCACCGTCTCACGTGTTCGCGCCTTGTACGACTTTGTGCCTACCGAGTCAGGAGAGCTAGCCTTCAGGAAGGGCGACACCATAGCGGTGCTCGAGTCAGTGTACAAGGACTGGTGGAAGGGCTCGCTGAGAGGCCAGACGGGCATTTTCCCGCTCAACTATGTGGAGAAGCTGGCGGATCCGACGGTCGAGGAGCTGCAACGGGAGGCACAGACAGAAGCAGAAGTGTTCGCACAGATCAAGAACGTGGAGAAGCTGCTGTCGATGCTGAGCACATCGAGTGCGGAGCAGCATGACAACGATGAAATCACAGTAAGCCGGGTGAGAGCTGCGGAAGGCCCTGGACACCGTACTGATCAGGATGACTTTACCAGGCACTGTATCACCAGACGCTCGCGATCAGACCCAAGTTGATAGATCTGATCAGCAAGTACCAGCAGAAGAGAGGTACCTTTCAGCACCCGACAGACTACGTCGACGGAACGAGCTAACGTGGTGGCGATGCGTTTCCCTTATAGATGACTTTCAGGCGCTCAATGAAAAGTTCGTCAAGGCCCGCCGCGACTACGAGGCGCTGCTAGACACCTCGATGTCCAACCCCGCTGCAAACGCATACTCGCGGCGCCCATACGGCGACGCCCAGGTTGCGCCTCTGTCATACGGTGCACAGGTGCCTCCAGGACTCGGCGGACCGCAGGGATACTACCCGCCGCAGCCGCAGCACCAACACCACCAGTCCCCGCCGCCTCCGCTCAACAGCACCAGCCCGTACGCGCCGCCCGACGCCGCCGGCCAACCGGGCGTCGTGCCGTACCCTGTCTCGACGAGCCCGCCGAACGTCACGGGTAACGCTGCGAATTTCTACGGCGTGCCCAGCGGGCCTGTTGGCGGCCCCGCCGACGGGCGCAAGCCAGCCTCTCCGAACATCTCCGGCCGAGATCGTCTGCCATCGATAGGCGGCGGCGGCGGCGGCGGCTACCACGAACCGTCAACCGCGCCACCGCAGGAGCTCGCGACGACCTCCTACGAGTCCCCGCAGGACTTCAGCGTGCGCCCTCTGTCGCCATCGCACCCGCCGCAACAGCCACAGCAGCAGCAGCAGCAGCAGCCGCAAGCGTACAAGAGCTACTACACATACACCCCGCCGGTAGCGGGAAACACAGCCCCCAACGCGCAGGGCGTGCCACCGGGTGGAGTGCCGCCGCCGCAACAGCAGCAGCAACAGCAGCCTAGCTACCCTCCTGTAATAACCATGACTTCCCCAACCACTGTGCGGGACTCGACTGATAGTTATCAGCAGTACTTGAACAATCGGCCGCAGAGTTGGGTTGACCCGAATGCGGGGGGGCCGGGGGGCAATCCGGCGGATTACTATCGGAATGCAGAGCTGTTCTTGCCGCAGGGCGGAGGGGGTGGCGCGCGGACGAGGGAGGCGTAGGCGTAGCTTAGGAGTGTGGTGGTACACATGTGCATGTGCATCGTGTAGTTTGTACGTATGCAGGGTGAAGGCTGGGCTGGACTGAGGATGTCGATGTGCATGCGTGTGGTCGCGTGGACGGGCATGTGGGGGTCTGAGGGGAGGGGAATGGGTGGGTCAAGTTGCAGGCGGGGCTTTTACTTTTTTTTTTTTAACTTGACGATCGCTGTGGTTTGTCGGGTTTGGATAGCGGTATTCCGGGTGCCAGATTACATTCACTCTGTTTACTTTGATTTGCAGGCGGGTGGGTGGAATACGTAATGAACCGCTCGGTGAGCATTGACGGTAGCTAGCTGCTAGTTATATCTCTTGTTTTGAAACGTCTACATGTGTTTTTACATCTTGGATGCGGGTACGTTAGGAATTTATGAATCGCAGTTAAAATTATGGTAAAATGCACGAATGACTTTAAAATTTTCCATTTGGGTTGCAAGTCGATGGCTGGCCGGGTAGCTAGGAGTATGGTATGTAGGGGCTGCAGGGAGATTTTTGGGATCGAGATATTAAAGTGCGGTTAACGGTTACACATATCCGGACGGTGCCATATGACCATTAATTGTCCACGTTCGACTTGTAGTTATGGCAACGTTCGAGAATCTTGCGGTTTTGAGGCCACGTACATGCATGGTGCAGTTTGGATTCATGCTGGGCTGCACGGACTCGAGTAAGTGTTACAAGAAATACATACTCAAGATCGCAGTCGGATGGACCTGCATATATATATCGACTGGCGGGTGGAACGCGATGGGGTGGGCATGAATGCAGGCATGCGTGGCTTTTAAAACGCGGACACATGGGCCGGTGCTGTCTTCATGTCACTTACGGAGTGGTTTTCTTCTTGTGCTAAGTCATGATATTAGTTGAACTGCGAGTTTATATTTAATTTATTACTAAGTATAATATAGGATTCATGAGGGCGGCTTGAATAAAATTTGATCTGGCTGGTGAGAAGGCGTCGCGTCGTGTCATGTGTCGATGTCGCGGAATTAACTGTTCGGATGCAAGGGAGGAGTACAGGCGGTGAATGGAAGAGGAACTTAACAACGCCAAAAGAAATTGGCCGATGGATATTGATAGACGGGGATACGTACGAGGGGTACGTACGCAGGCTATATAATTTTCTCTTGTCGATTCTTGGGGAAAGCGTGGCCAATTCGCCGACGTGGAGAAGTAACCTATCGTACGTGCTAGATCTCGCGAAGAGATCTTGGGAGATCCTGAGCGAAAGGTGGCGGGAGCGATGGTGCCACCTCAAGCTCCACCCCTCCGCTAGTCGACGTCCAGCCCGCCGCTGTATCCGACCGGACAGACAGTTTGCCAAGTTGACCTTGCAGCCTGCAGGGTTCGCGGGCTGGATTGACGAATATTAATTTGCTCGTACAAGTATCATGGTGGTGTTTGTATCTGATCTGGTGCACGGGCTAGAATGACAGCACGGCGACGTCATGCGCTGGAAGAAATATATATTGGTCGGTCGGCAAAACGGGGGAGGTTGGACCAGGCCAGGCGTGGCCCATGGCCGGCCATGGGACAGCGGTCCCAATATGAGAAGGTTAACTTTGGACGGAGCATGCAAGCTGCTGGAAATGGACGTGCGCACGGCATCGATGCATCCGCTGGAGCGGTCCACCTGGCTGGAGTGCGAGGCTAGCGAGGCGGGCCAAGAGGGAGCCAAGGCCCAGTTGGATGGCCCGATGCAGGATGGTGCGTGGCTGTTCGAACGTTCGCAGGACGGGAAAGCGATGAGGTCGACACCAATGACGGCCCGGTAGAGTTATTATACGCTATCGAGGGATCGTAAAGTTACTTCTCCTTTACGAGAGTGCTCGATTAGACGACGGGGATGAGCTTGGTATGGTCTGCGGGATGGAGCTGGTGGGCCGGATTGGATGGATGGATGGAGCCGGCGCTGGTGGAGTTTTTTTTTTTATAACATGGATGGTTCCTCGATTTCCTTGGCTCGATTGGCTTGCATTGGGCTGGCTGCTCTGCTCTCCTAATTAATTTACCTTCGTTGTACGAAGGTACATATAGTACAGCCAGAAAGGTGCTTGCCTTACTTGTGCGTATGTAAGTACGGACGTACGTACTCTGGTTCCTGCGATCGAAGCTGGGGGGGCCATCTTCCATCCTTCCGCTCGCATTCGCACAGGAGGCTTGTCCCGTCAGCCGCTCGACATATTCCGTTCCGATAAATATATTCAGTCAGTCAGTCAGTCACTCGCTGGCCTGTACGCCGGCCATACATATTATCGGATCATTCGCTCGTTCGTTCGTCCTCGTTCGTTCTCGTCCGTCTCGTCTCGTTCTTGCATCGCGGTGTTTCTGTCGTTGGTGTTCCTGGAAGCAAGCAAGAAACAAGTCGTCGTCGTCGTTCGTTTCGCAGCAGCCCGAAGCAGCAGATTGCCCGAGTAACCGGCTGCTGTTTACCGCCCAACACCACCCAAACCACACTCCAACTTCGCACCACGATAGTATCGTTTGGAGAACACCATCGACTGCGCGGTCGCGATACTACAATATTCGACAGCTGCTATACTAATAGGAGTGCTCTGCTGCTGCTAAAGCGCCGGTCTGAGCAGCCTCGCTTTTGCTCGCTGGCTGTAACTGCTGTTACCTACTTTTACACACAGAAAGGTCAATCCGCCCCGTCGAATTTCCAGCTGCAGACGGCATACAGACCAGACATCTTTAATTTCCGGCCTGCAGACACACTTATATCAGCAGTCTGTAAGTAGTCAAAGTCAGTCACTGTCCACGCTACTCAGTACTTATAAAAAGAATCAGGCTGACCGGCTCCAGCTCGGCAGGCTGTCCGCGTAACCGTTGCCGTTGGCTAACGTTGGCTGGACGGGGCTGCAGCGCTGCTCGCCGTGGATTGCGCGAGTGCACGTTATATTATCACACGGTTACAGGCACGCAGGAGAGCATTGACCAGGCCGATTCCTGACAATTTAAAAAATACATTTCACACGGAATTAGTCAATTGGGATATAATATAATAAACTGCAGCTCGCCCGGGCTGTCCTTCCCCAAGCAGCAGTCCGTCAGCTGTTTTTTTATTCGACCGACCGACCGACCGACCGACCGACCGGCAGAAGAAAGCCGTCTGGAAAGACCGTCGCTACTCGAACAGCCGTCACGATGGCCGGCGGACGACACTCTCGCAACCCTTCGCACTCGCGCGAGTACTCGCGCACCTCAGCCCACATCCGCCTCGACTCCCGCTCTCGCTCCGGCCGAGGCTCCGACCGCGATCCCTCCATCGACCGTCACCCGCCTCGCATACCCCCCGTCGTCATCACCGACGACGACGACGAGGACATCCGGACGCCCCCTCACGCTCGCAGACACTCCAATTCCCGCACCAGACGGCTCAGCCAGCGGGAATCCCGGGAGCGCGGCAACAGTGCCAACGCTGCAAACCGCAACAGCAGCCATCATCGACGACGCTCGTCGACACGGCGGGAATCGGTCGCTCTTCCCGCGGCTGCTGCGCTTGTCGGCGGCGAGCCGTACGAAAGCATTCGCGCGTCGAGAGTGCTCGAGAAGGACAACCGCCGGCGTTCGACGAGGGTGCCTCCGGACGCTGGGGTCGTGCCGCTGAGCGAGGAGTCGCTGGCGGCCTTCAACAAGGAGGAGGAGTACCGACGGAGCCGGGCGCTGAAGCGTGAGGAACGGCGAGAGAAAAGGACGATGGGCGAGCTGAAGCGGCGGAAGAGGAGGACGTGTTGCATTTGTAGGTTTTCGTGCTCCTTCCCTTGTACTCGTTTGGAAAGTTGCCGTTGTGGTGGTTGTGCTTGGCTGAGCTTATCGACTGACTGAATTTGGGCAATGGACAGTGTGCGCCGTGGCGTTTGTGATACTGTTGATTATCATTCTGGTACCCATCGGCGTCCTTGTCATCGGCAAGAACAACGGCTCGCCTGCCAATGCTGGCGGAAACGGCAGCAGCGCGAGCACTGCCGGCGGTGGAGGCACCGGCAACGGCATTGGCAAGCCACCAACGGCCAATCCGAATACCATTCCCGTGAGTTTGCTTCTCGATATCTGATATAACCTGCCAGCATGGGATTACAAGATTGACACTATTGTTTGTAGACTGCGGCAAAGGGAACCGTCCTGGACCCGTTCACCTGGTACGACACCCGCGACTTCAACACCACCTACACTGATGCCACCGTCGGCGGCCTCTCCGTCATGGGCCTCAACATGAGCTGGGACGACGGCGCCGCGCCGAACCCGAACGTGCCGGCGCTCAACAAGCCGTTCAGCTACGGCAAGATGCCCATGCGCGGCGTCAACATTGGCGGCTGGCTCCTGCTCGAGCCCTTCATCACACCCTCGCTCTTCAACAAGTACGACAAGAGCAACGGCGTCGTTGACGAGTACACGCTCAGCAAGTACCTGGGCGCCAAGCAGACCGCTCAAGTCATGGAGAAGCACTACGCCACCTTTGTCACCGAACAGACCTTCCAGGAGATCGCTGCCGCCGGTCTCGACCACGTCCGCATCCCATACCCGTACTGGATTGTTACCCCGGAGACCGGAGACCCGTACCTGCCGCGCGTCGGCTGGCGGTACCTTCTCCGCGGGATCGAATGGGCGCGCAAGTACGGTCTTCGCGTCAAGTTGGATCTACACAGCGTGCAGGGCGGCCAGAACGGGTGGAACCACAGCGGACGACAGGGAGTCCTCAACTGGCTTAACGGCACTGATGGCGCGGCGAACGGGCAGAAGGTTTTGGACATGCACGATCAGCTGTCGCAGTTCTTCGCGCAGCCGCGGTACAAGAACATCATCACGCTGTACGGGCTGGTGAACGAGCCGCGGATGACGGCGCTGGTGCTCAACGACGTGCTGAACTGGACTGCGAACGCGTACGAGATTGTGCGCGGCAACGGGCTTAACGCGAAGATTGTCTTTGGCGACGGGTTCCTCGGTCTGGAGAACTGGAAGGGCAAACTGGCCGGGTACGAGGGCCTCGTGCTGGACGTGCACCAGTATGTGATCTTTAATATCGGTCAGATCGCGCAGACGCACACGGGCAAGATTCAGTTTGCGTGTTCCGGGTGGGGCACGCAGATGACGAGCAGCAACAATCCCACGACCGGGTTTGGACCGACGATGGTGGGCGAGTTTGGGCAGGCGGATACCGATTGCGTGCCGTATTTGAATAACGTCGGGACCGGCTCGCGGTGGGAAGGCAACCTCATCTTCCCGGATCCTGGGGCGTCGGTGACGACGCCGAGCTGCCATGGCGGGATCGGGTGTTCGTGCGACGTGCCAAACTCGGATCCGAGCAAGTGGTCGACGCTGTACAAGGAGTTCCTGCTCAAGTTTGCCGAAGGTAAGTTTCATCCTTAACATTTACGTCTATATAGAGTCTAGGCTAATAATTGTTTACAGCACAAATGGAGTCTTTTGAGCAGGCCTGGGGGTGGATGTACTGGACCTGGGACACGGAGGACGCCTACCAGTGGTCTTACAAGAAGGGGATCGCGGCCGGGACGCTGCCGACGATCGCCTACGAGCGCAACTTTTCGTGCACGGATACGATCCCGGACTACGGCATACTTGGGATGCCGGAGACCTTTTAGACAGTCGTGACGACTTGCTTACGTACGGTTTTGCTTTCCTAGAATCTACACCTGCATGCATGTCGAATTTGGAGGATGAAAGTTTTATTTCCTTTGTTTTGGTTTAATTGGTTAATGTCTAACGGTCGACGTCGGTGGATCCATGGGGTGGTAAGTAGGGTATATATCCCATGCTTGGTCTTTTGGTACCTTTAAATTACGTATACAGTTGTTGTTTTTGCATGTGGGACTTGTACAGTTTTTACTAGTCCGTCCATACGTCCATCCTGTTGCGAGCTGTCGACGGTGCGTTTTTGATCGATGCGCACGGTCGGGCGAGCGAGCGAGCTTTTTTTGTCCATGTTGCTCTTTTTCTAGATATGATATCTTTGTACTATGATGGGCGTTCTGGGGAGTTTATTCCTGTTGTTTCCTTCATATTGTATGTACCACTAGCCCCTGTGCCTGGCATGTCATGTCTGTCGATGATGATGATAATGAAGAAAAAGAGATGCGCGTTACGTAATCAAATCTGGAAAATTGTTGGTGTCGCACAAGATCGACAGATGTGCGGCCGATGCGTTGCTGGGCCAACACTTTGTGAGACTTCCTTGTGTCACGTTCCGCCGATTTTCCTCATTTCGCCGCCCCGGCGCGGCAGCGGCAGCCCGCCCGCCAGCCATTTTCGCTGACGTTATCTCATCTCCCCGGCCTGGTCTCCTCTCCTTATCTTCTCCCCTCTCCGCTCCTCTCCTTCTCCTCCATCGGCATTGACATCGACATCGACATCGACATCGACATCGACATATTCCGATTGCCACGATGTATGTCAAGCTCTCTCTCTCGCCGGCAGCGCTGCTGCTCGCGACCGCTGCGACGACGACCCTCGCCTCACCCTTCATTGTCGACCAGCAGCAACAGCAGAAGCCGCTGGACGCCGCGTCGCATCACCGCCATGCGAACAAGCCGCCCGTCAACCCGTTCGCGCTTGCGGCGCTCATGAACACGACGAACCTGATCACCCGCTCGAAGGACCTCTACGCCATCGCCAAGATGAGCATCCCGGAGCACAACCACCCGACCCGCGTGATCGGGTCCCTCGGGCACGTCGGCACGATAAAGTACATCCAGCAAGTACTCGCGACGCTCGACGGCTACTACACTTTCGGCGAGCAGATCTTCCCCGCCGTCTCCGGCACCGTCTACGAGTCCCGTCTCGTCCTCGGCAAGGACGTCATCGCCGCGCAGCCGATGAGCCTTACGCCGCCTACTGCGCATAAAAAGGCCGTCTTCGCTCCGCTCGTCGCCGTCGACAACCAGGGGTGCGATACGACGGATTACCCGGCCACCGTCGCTGGTGCGATCGCGCTGATAAAACGCGGCAGCTGCAGCTTCAGCACGAAGAGTGAGAATGCGGGTATCGCAGGCGCCGTTGCAGCGGTGGTATATAACAACGAGGCCGGCAAGCTCAGCGGGACGCTCGGCACGCCGCTACCACACCACGTTGCGACATTCGGCATCAGCGATAAGATTGGAAAGCAGCTGCTCGCAAACCTCACGTCCGGCCACAACATCACGGGGTCAGCGTACATTGACGCGGAGGTCAAGACGATCCACACGCGCAACGTAATCGCACAGACCGTCCTCGGCGACCCGCAGCACTGCGTCATGCTCGGCGGCCACAGCGATTCCGTGGAGGAAGGCCCCGGCATCAACGACGACGGCAGCGGCAGCCTCACGCTGCTCGAGCTCGCCGTGCAGCTTGCAAAGTTCTCCGTGCCGAACTGCGTCCGCTTCGCCTGGTGGAGCGGCGAGGAAGAGGGACTCCTCGGCAGCACGTGGTACGCGGAGCATCTTACCGCCGAGGAGAACATGCGCATCCGGCTGTTCATGGACTACGATATGCTCGCGTCGCCGAACTTTGCTTACCAGGTGTACAATGCCACCGACATCGACAATCCCGTCGGCTCGGCGGCGCTGCGGCAGCTGTACCAGGATATTTACAAAAGTCTCGGCGTAAACTACACGTTTATCGAGTTCGACGGGCGGAGTGACTACGTGGGGTTCATCGAAGCGGGCATCCCCGCTGGCGGCGTGGCGACGGGCGCGGAGGGCGTCAAGACGGCGGAGGAGGTGGACATGTTTGGCGGGCGGAAAGGGGTGTGGTATGATCCTTGCTATCATCAGCTGTGCGATGATTTGCGGAATGTGAATGAGACGGCGTGGGGGGTGAACGCGCGGCTGGTGGCGGCGAGCGTTGGGACTTATGCGCAGAGTTTTGCGGGGTTTCCCAGGCGGCAGGCTGAGAGTGAGGAGGCGAGGGCGCAGCGGCGGGAGAGCGAGAGGCGGCGATGGAAGTACCGTGGCCGGCAGCTCGTGATGTAGGTTTTCTCCTTTCCTTTCCTTTCTTTCTTCTGCTTGATTTCAAGGTGGGGCTGGGTATAGAGTGGGTATGCATGATATCATTGGAGTATGCTTTTTGGAGGGAGAGATGGAAATGATACCGACAGGGGGGTAGCGTTGAGTATTGGTTATTGTAATTGTAGCTCGTAGGTACTGTAGAGTAGAGCCAATGCTAGCACAAGAATCATCGCACCTCCGCTAGGGTATTCCCATCCAGATATCTCTGGCCTGCAACTAGAATTGCAGTATACTATACTGTCATATATATCAAATGTAAGTATTGACAGGCGCCAACCATTGCGACTTCGCAGGCCCAAAAGGACGGCTGTCTGGTTTACAGACACCATTGCGAGACCAATCTTAACTGTCTTGGACATAATCTGACTTGCAAGCGTGGGCACTCGCAGTAATATAATGTAAAACTGTAATCTACCCCGTGGATGAGGACACCGTTGTTTCTCGAGCCTTGGGGCAGACGCCGAACCACATCTCTGGATCAAAGACGGAACCTAAAATAGATTATTGATCAATCCATCACCGTGGAATCCGGCCGAAGGATATGGACTAGAAACGCGCGTTCGAAACTGGTCTCGGGGCGTTCGAAACATCCAAATGCAACAGCGGCCGCGTTGTCGATGCTGACCGAAGCGGCAGGTGGTCAGCAGCTAGCCTTGTTGACGTCGTCACGCATGCCTTGCAATCGGCAGGTGGGATATCGTCCCCGCTTCCAGCTCAGCTCTCGGCTCCGCCCGGGTTTTCTTATCCATTGTTCTCCAGCTTGAGTCATCTTGGCCTGTTGCAATTGGGCACAGCTGCTTTGTCTATCGTATATCATTGTGCGCGTTCCCCGCTGTCCATCCTGAAGAAGGATATCATCATCACCGTTCGAGGGAGCACAAAACTGCAACAAGGTCAACGCAGCAATCTTGTTCTGTACGCATCATGGCCACGCTGTCGGTTGACGCGCTCGTGCGCGAGCACTTGAGCACCCGCCACACTCTCATCGCGCTGGAGAAAGAGCGAAGACACGGTCAGTATCCCCGCCTTGGTCCATAAGTTCGATCTGAACACTGCTGATGGATCGGGTATCGGTGTTGTAGACCACGGGTTCCGTCAGCGCATGTCCACGCTGGCCGTCGAGGCTGCCACCGTCGTGCGCGAGATCCGCGAGATTGAGAAGGCGAATGTGTGGTCGAAGGCCCCTGAGAGCGAGCAGGAGATTTACCCTGGCATGTCGTTTACGCTGGCCAAGGAGCGGATGGAGAGGACGTTGCTGTGGAAGGTTGTGAAGCGGATGCCGAAGGGCGCTTTGCTGCATTCGCACTTTGACGCCATGTGTGATAGTATGTCCATGCATCTACATTCCCCTATCTACTCACCTTACACTTCAGAGTACTGGTATCCGGTGTACATGAAGTGCTTTTGTAGATTGGACGGCTGACGTGTGTGATGATATAGTGAGGTGGATGTGCGAGGCGGCCATCGACACGCCGGACATCCTCATCAGCGTCCCGCAGCCCCTGCTCACGGACGACGACTACGCCTCTGCCGCACCGCCCTTCTTCACCGTCGGCCCGGCTCCCGCGGACACCACACCTTTCACCTCCCCTTCCTACACGCCCGGCACCTTCACCCCGCTCGCCTCCGCGGTCACGCCCGCGAACCGCGAAGCCTTCATCTACTACTTTGTCCGCCACACGACCATCTCCATCAACGACTCGCTCACGCACCACAACGGCCTGCACGACATCTGGCGGCGCTTCACCGCCGTCTTCCGCACGCTCATCGGCTTCACGCAGCACGTGCCCTTCTTCCGCAAGATGGTCCGCCGTGTGATGTCCCAACTCGCCGCGGACGGCGTGCGGTACGCTGACATCCGCTCCGTCTTCTTCGTCCCCGAGGATCCCGCGCAGCGGCATCGCGGCGCCTTCGACATGATCGGTGCGTTCCAAGAGGAGGTCGCGGCGTTCAAAGCCACGCCTGAGGGTTCACGCTTCTGGGGCGCCCGCCTAATCTGGACGACGCTGCGCATGAACTCGCGCGAGTACATCGAGGAGAACATGCGGTACTGTATTGAAGTCCACGCAAAGTACCCGGACGTCATCGCCGGCTTCGACCTCGTCGGGCAGGAAGACCTCGGCCGTCCGCTGCGCGATATGCTGCCGGAGCTAAAGTACTTCCAGAAGATATGCGCGGACGCCAACGTTGACATCCCGCTCTTCCTGCACGCGGGAGAAGTCAACAGCGACGGCGACGTGCACGACGAGAATCTGTTCGACGCGCTGCTGCTCGGCACGAAGCGGATAGGGCACGGTTTCAGCTTGTACAAACACCCGCTGCTGCTGGAGGAGGTCAAGCGCCGCAACGTCTGTATTGAGGTCTGTCCGATCTCGAACGAGGTCCTGCGGCTCGCGAGCTCCATTCTGTCGCACCCGCTGCCGGCGTTCCTGGCGAACGGCGTGCCGGTGGCGCTTGCGAACGACGACCCAGGGATCTTGGGACAGGGCGCGACGGGGATGAGCCATGATTTCTACCAGGTGCTGCAGGCGTACGATAACGTCGGGCTGGAAGGTGTCGGCGACCTTGTCGAGACGAGCGTGCTGTATGCAGCGTTCGAAGGGGAGGAGGTCGGTGTCATAAAGGAGGGCGGCGTGCGGGAGCAGCGGCTGAGGGAGTTGAGGGAGGAGTGGGAGGAGTTCTGCCGGTGGATCGTCGAGGAGGCGAAGCCGCTCGTGAACCACTTGATATGAGCTTACGGGTGTGTGGGTATTGTGGTATTGTTTAACATGGGGGTTTAACACGGCGTAGGACTGTCTGTACAACATTCAACTGCTGCGGGATCGATTGATGGGGGTTCAACATGCATGTGGGTAATATATGGCGGGATTGGTTATTACCGTCGAGGCGTCAACCGGCCTCATACTATTTTATGTCCTTAGTTAGGAGCTATGCATTTGTTCTGTATGTATGTATCTACGAAGTTACACGGGTCCGTTTCGGCAGAGCTGTCACAAGCCAGCTAGTCGTCGAACAAGCCTTTGACCTATAGCATGTCACCAGAATCGTTAGCGTGCTACTGTATTGAAAAGTTGAGAAGGAGAATGTACTGACCACATCCCGCCGCTGCGTCGGGCCGACGTAACTCCCCTCCTCGGACTCTTGCTTCCCTTCTGCTGCTTTGCCCGCGCTCCCCGCATCCGCATTCACCGCCCGCTCCTGCAGCTCTATAAACGACACCCTCTCCGATCCCAGCGATGCATCCCACCCGAGTACGTCATCGTCGTCATCGTCTAGCAACCCTTCGATTCCGTCGTCTGCACCCGCCGCAGGCGTCGGCCCGAAAAGATCGTCGTCGTCGTCTTCGTCCATTAGGAAGAGACTCTGGCTCGGCCGCGGTGGCAGTGAGCCTCTAAAACCGAGCGAGAGCGATGGCTGCCGTGCCGACGGCGTGTCTCTGCTGGTATCCGACGCCGCAGACACGGAGCCGATGCGGGGTGTAGCCCGTCCTGGTGGTGGCGGCGGCGGCGGCGGCATATCAGCGGACCCCGATGCGGATTTAGAAGACGCAGCTCTGCTAGCGGCTGGTGTGATCGATGGAGCTGACGGCGGCGGGCCCGCAGAAGAACCTGGACTAACGACCGGTGTATTCACCCTTCTCGACGGACCGGCAGCAGAACTCTGCGGCTGTACCGAGACCTTTACAGGCGGCGCCGAAGTCTCCCTCGATCTTCCAGCGGCAGCAGCACTCGCGCCCGCCCCACGATGCATCACAATCTTCGCAACGGGTTCCGCCTTCCCCGCGCCGGCTGGCCCCGCCGCGCCTTTTTTCCGCGTCATGAGCGTGAATTCGCAAAACATGCCGTTCTGATCATACGTAACTTGCATCGGCTGCCCGGCCTCCCCATATGCTGCGGATATCTGCACGGCGTCAAGCGTGCCCGCGTGTGTAACCATCGCTTTGAAGTCTTTCACGTTGATGGCGATGTGGGTGTCCCTTGCGACTTGAAACTCGTGGAACTCGATCAAGTCGAGCTCGATGGACGTCTGCAGCGGGTGCTTCAAGATCTCTGCATAAAATATAACCCGTCAGTCTTATGAACTATCTTTGTGGGAGTCCGTTGGTGTTCGTGGCAAAGTGGGTATACGCACGCGCGCCGTCGACAATCTTCTCGGAAAAGCTGGTGAAGCTCGCGCGGTCCTCCTCGGACCCGATGTCCAGATGCTCAGCCTTGGGGCCAAAGTGCTCCATCCACTTCTTCAGCTCCCCCGCGCGGATAGTCCAGCGGTTTACGCCCCACTCTTTCAGAAAGGTCGCGTACATGATGTCAGCCTCCTCATACTGCAGCTTGAACGTCTTTAAAACACCTGTACGCAGTTTCATTCTCCTTGTTAGTATCATACCGGAACCATCCACCTATCCGGCTATGTGATTGCAGGTATATGTATTTTGGGAAAGCTAGGTTCACGACGTACCGTGCCGGCAGAACAGCTTGATCACCAGTCGGCATTGGACTTTATTATCCCGCTCGTGCAAGCTGATCTCACACTTCTCGATCCCCTGCACGAGACTCTCATCCCGCTCCTTGTTGACCGTCTCCTGGACGTATCTTCCGCGGAACACAGGGAGCAGCGCCTGAAATTCATTCACATAATCAGTACTATTCGATGACATGTAAAAGACAGTTATTGATAGGGCATTATTAGCTGTATGTTACGCACCTTGACGTTGATCTTACACACGAACGCCCCTTCCTCAACCCGCGCCGAGCTCTGGCTGCCGTTGCTGTTGAACAGCGGGCTGTCGCCGAGCTTGCTCGGGTCCGGCACGAAATTGTAGGCGTCGCAAAAGGTGTCTCCGGCGACGCAAATGAGAACGTGAGCCGAATGCGTCGAGTTCAGAGTCCGTAAGTTTAGCTGTATCATATCGCATCAGCAAATACATACTTACTATTCAATGACATTCAATCGGAGTCCCTGAGACGTCGAGTGAGGGATTAGCTGGATATCATGACTACCTTGTTTCTCCTAGCTTCAAGCGTAACATGGTCTCCGAATTTCGCCAGGCAGCTCAGCGCCTCGTACAGCCGGTCGACAGCAAGCGGGCTGAGCGTAATGTTGAGCGTCGACATCAGTAGTCTGAATCAGACGCCGGTGATACTTTATGCGTTGTTGACGTTGGAAGAGCGCTCGCGTCGGCCGATGCTTTCACCAGGAATCGACTCGCGCTCACGACGTGTATACGTGTACCACGTGTCCGAGAACGAGCGTGTGTGAAGTCTGCAGCTCTGATATATTAAGAGTAGGTAACGAATGGCCTTGTCAGCTCCTGCGCTACAGATGGAAGCATCGTCGCTGGCTGGTGAACGGTAGGTGGATGCGTGAGCTCAGGCTGGCTAACTGTAACTGATGTTGATGTCGCATAATATTAATTGGGCACGACCAAGTAGCAAAAATGCAGATAAAACTTCAATAAGCCACGATCTCGATAACGTGCACCTTGGAATCATCCACGTTGGCTGGAGGTCTGCGACGGAGACAACATATTCATGTTTAACGGTACTCTACACGCATAAATATTCTTGGGTTGACGGGCGAAATATCTCTGCATAGGGTTAGTTTGCCCGTGGATGACACTAAAAAATCATAATATCTGGAAAAGATTGTTCAAGAGCAATTTATACACTACGGATATAAGTCGTATGCTAGCTTGAAGAAATATTAATCCACCACGATGTCTACCCCAATCGACTGAGGAACAAATTCAAAAAGGCAAAGGGGAGCTGTTTCCTATCAAAAACGCCTGCTAGAACTAATGTTGTCGCATGCAAAAGAGAACAATCAACTAGAAACTTAACAAAAGCAACGGCTCAGGCACACCGGAGGGCAAAGACTGTTGCAAGCCGACGCATCCCCCGCGAATCTACAGTATGCGAATTCACGGGCGGGGCGTCCAGCTAGAGAAAAGGCTGGGTGGCAAGCGTTCAAAGGGGACGGCCGGGTTGTCAAAACCGAGCAGGCATCCCTCCCAAAAATTGCCGATTATCAAACTGAAAATGAAATATGCCCCCGGTTCCTTGAAGCGAAAAAGCATCAGTGGCAAGCGGTAACGACAGGATGAGTGAGTGAATGTTAGCGATTGGCATCACTGGCTTCACACTCAGCAGCCAAATGCAGACTATACTTCCATCGTGCCTGCGGGGTCTTCATCGCCGGAGTCGTAGGAGCCTACAGAGCTCATCTCTTCGTCGCTTTCGCTCTCGTCCTCGGCAGCATCGATGGCTTCTTTAGTGGCGTACTTGTTCACATATTCTACTCGTGTTATTTCGGTTTAGTGATATCAATCCATATGTGCGACATAGGATAAAGCAACATGAAGAAGAAAGGAGAAGGTGAGAGGAGGCGCACGCACCTTTGACCTTCGTAGCATACTGCTCCTTATTCCTCATCATCAGAGCAGCGGCTTCTCCATTGAGCGGGTCATTGGCATTCGGATAGCCCAGCAGTTGCGGTAGAAACACTTCGAAGATGTTGATCATGTCGAACATCGGCGACCAAGTCTGATT
This sequence comes from Drechslerella dactyloides, assembly GCA_020064725.1. NCBI lineage: Eukaryota > Fungi > Ascomycota > Orbiliomycetes > Orbiliales > Orbiliaceae > Drechslerella > Drechslerella dactyloides. The sequence continues at coordinate 3,819,659 of JAGTWJ010000017.1, forward strand.
TATGACGTCAAGGCAGACGGAGCCGCTCCTAGGATGCAAGCTGGTTAGACAACTAAGAGTATCGGCGGTAGGAACGGTAAGACGAACAACTCATCGATGTTTGGGTGGAAGATCTTGTTGACGAAGCCGATGGAAGGCGACTTGTACGGATACTGATCCGGTAACTCGACATGTACTTTCCATATTCCGCCTTCGAAGGGAGCTGTAATGTGACGCAAAGTAAGTAGGTGGCACGAACAAAGTGGTGACAAGGTCGGCCATACTCTCTTTCGGCCCGTTAAATCGAACGTAGAATTCCTGCCTGTTGGTTGCGCAGTGCGTGAGCTATCGTATGCGTCCGAGGAGGGTGGAGCTTTGCATACACTACGCGCGATTGGTTAGTCAGCATGTATTGATAAGAGGAGCTCGGTGTCGTGTGCACGGGCGGGTGGAGGCGTACTGTTATCGTTGACCAGGGTGACTTCGTAGTCGCTCATCAGCCTGCCAGAGTGTCGAGACGGTCAATGCCATGATTTGCGGCGCGAGAAATGCGCCCGCTGCTGAAAAAGCGGGGCTCCGGGGGAGCATTGTACACATACAGCCTACGGATTCCAGGTTAGCGATGCTGCTTTCCGCCGGTGGTTGCAGCTGGCCGTGTGGCAAAAGCCAAGCTGCCCAGGGGATTGACCCTTACTTCATGACCTAGTTCCACAGACGAGTGCAATCAGCATCTCTGTTCCTGGAGCTCGCGTGTGCACGAGGAGGCGTTGCTCACGTCCGTCTCGATCCTTCTCCTCGGAGAACTCATCTTGCCCGGGTTTCTGCGGCGGCCTGGCGGATCTCGATTGGCGATAGCTGGAGCTGGGTGTCCAAGGAACAGCGGATTCAGATTGCGGCAGCAGACAGGTTGTGGCGGTGGAGCTGCGATTCCAGCTGGGGACGATGGCGCTCGCGGGGCAGGTTTCGCAGGCGGTTATGCCGGCCGAAAGTCGGCGTAGGTCAGCAAGGCGGGCTCGAACGGCGGCGGAAATTGGCGAGGCGAGGGAGTCTCGTGCGCAGCGTGGAGACGGCCGGAATCTGCTTGGAGATGGTGCTCCCTGCTGGGATCGCGGAGGCTGCTCGATTCTGCTTGCGGTCGACGGCCGGGCTGGTGATGTTGGGGGAATGGTGGTGGAGTGACGGAACAAGGTCTTTGTTGTTCTTATAAAGCTGTCGGAGCTGGGCGGGGTTCCTCGACTCGACCGCCTCGACTCGACTGACCTGTTCGCCTGCCGCCTGACCGCTGTCTCTCATTCGCCGGCCATCAGACCGAACCCGGCGAACATTCCCCGGCCACCGCCAGGCGAGAGCGCATCCCGGCTGCTGGACCGACCAGGCGGGCTCGCCCTCGCGTCATCACGCCAGAAACACGACTTCAGACCGCATCGATCGCGATCCTGGATTCCCACCGAGAACCGCACCGCCCCCCGGGGACGGGACGCTATCTCCCATGGAGGGACAGCCCCGGCGACGCCCGACCTCGCAAACGACCCAAGTTCGAGCAACGGAGCGACGATGACGCCGCGGCCAAGCGCCGACAGACGGAGGCGGAGGCTGCTTTCAAAGAAGACGAGTTAGTGCCACTCACTCCACCCTGCACCGATCTCGCACCGCGACGTTGATACTAACCGCGACGTCCTCCTGCATGTAGGTACATGAGAGACGGCCTCTCGCACGACGACCATTACATCATGGTCGAGGACGAGCTGCTCCAGATCGCAAAGTCCTACACTGCGAAGCTGCACTCCGCTGAGCTCGCGCGCCTGCAAGAGCAACTCGCCCGGCGCAAGTCGCAGAAAGCCGCCGCCGCCGCCGCCTCGCAGCAATCGCAGCCCAAGGTTACGGTAGCGATGTCGAAACAGCGACAATTCGTCGAGCGGAAGCGTGCTCACGATGCCGCTGTAAAGCAGGCCGCTGGTGTGAAGCAGGAAGAGCCAACTTACAACCCAAAATTCGCGTCTCGATCTCTCGGACGGTTGATGACGACCTCTGCCCAGCGGTTAGATGCTGTACTACCTCTGCCGCCGCTCCCAGGAAAGGGGATAAAGCCGGCGACACGCGCTGCTGCCGGCTTCATGCATGCAAACTTTAAGAAGCCTTCATCGACGCAGACATCCCCATCCGCGATCCGGAGACAGGTCAGCTATATTATCGAAGACGCAAACGATGAAGACGGCGGCCAGGAAACTGGATCGAGTGATGGAGACGATGAGGACGACCTAGATGCGATGCCAAAGCGGAAAGAGCCTACAAGAGTTACTCCGATCAGTCGGAAGGCTAGCCTGCAGGATATACGCAGCGGAATTGCTTTGTCAAAACACCCTGCGGCAGTTCCTCCACGAGAGCCCATCCGCAAGTCTGTTACTGCGAAACCCGCATCACGCTCTCTATCCTCGTCACCGATATCCACTCGGCCCCCTAGCAGATACTCAGCAGCGCTGCCGTCAAAGCTCCCCGCAACACCCTCTCTTCCGGCGTCAGCAAGCAAACCGACCCCACCCTCAACCACAACCAAGCACAAGCATCGCATACATCTTGTAGATTCCGACTCGGACGACTATGTGGATGCCGAACAAGCCGCGCGATGGCGTCGACGCAGGGAATTAGCAGCGAGTCTCAAATCCGGCGCAAAAAGCTGAAGGCCTATTCGCCAATACAATCCATCTCAACATATCCCTATTTCACTGATGATCGAGAGGATACGGCAGTCCATCTCTCTATCGCCATGTTTGACGGGGCTACGGGTCCTGAAACTTGTGACCCGGGAAGCGCAGTCGTGATTCTTTGGAGCTCTGCAGATGATATTCATGCGCTGCATGCGCCTTTGGACGCGGTCACCGATTGGCTGCAGGCCTCTTGCTCTCAGGAGCTAGTTGACATCCCGCATGTCAACATAACCCTCGACTGGCCAATACCATGCTTGTCAACTAAACTTCAATCCTAGCCAACCGAATGCGGACACATCCACAGCTAGTATGGATATCTCAAGTCATTCTCACTTCCTTCAATGACTTACTCGCCTACTTAGCACCGAGGCTACACCACCAGCGAATACGAGCCCTCGGATCAGCTGTGAGAACACCAAGCTATACTCGTCTTCGTCACCCGGTTAATTAGCTATGAACACCAAGGTATCAGAATATGCAACTGCATACTAAGCCTTAGTCACACCTTACTCGAACTTCCAACAACCGAGCTTCGGGCCACCGGCGATAACATAACGTAAACGAGGCTCCACTTGAAAAAAAAAAAAATATCCAGAATATGCAGCCTGCAGGCGCAGCCGGCATCGATGGTTGATTGCCTTTACCCTCGCCTCGTCTCGTCTGCGCCCACGTGGCCTCCCCCGTCAGACTTGGAATAGTCCGAAAGCTAAGTGCATTGATGACATTGCACGGATTCCAGCATACATGCTCACCATCGATGTCATTTGTCAGTCCGTCCAGGTAACTGTATATAACGCAGTGCGTATTCCGAAAACAATGGTACGGACGTGCATACACGCACGGCGGAGCAAAGCAGGCAGTTACAAAACAGGCATTGCGTACCGCTACCTTTTACCGACCATGGATGATGTGATGGCGCATACGTACGTACGTACGTACGAGGGGAGCGGACACTCCGAAGACGTCTAGTCGGCTGTGTCAAGTTAACGGCCCCGCATGCGTGCGCATGCTCTTTCCACTCCGAGGCGCTGCATGCCCTGGCACCTACCCAAGTACCTACCTACCTCCGTACGCCTCGAGCGAGCGTTACAGACTTGCATATCGCTACATACGAACGTAAGGGCGTTATGTTACGTTACGTTACGTTGCATTTGCGAGTGTATGTGTGGGAAATTGAATCGATCGAAATGGATGCGTAGTATAGTATAGTATACATCTAGTATACACGCAAGAAGAAACGAATTTGTTTTTTCACTAATTTGTGAAACGGTGTATGTCGAAAGAAGAAGAGAAAGGTGGTGTAGGAGTAGGAGTTACGATTAAAAAGTGTGTTCTAGTAGAGATATACTACCGTATACTAGCCCCCTCCAGCACGCGCACCGTATATGCATCTGCATCTACATGCAGCCAACCAACCAGCCATTACTGAAAAAAACTTCACAGAGCAATCAAACGAGAGGCAAAAAAAAAAGGCTCTCTGCCCTCAGTCATGCCCAAAAGCAAACAAAAGCATCGCTGTGCGTCTTCCGACATGAAGTGAGGAAGTCAAGGATAAAATTTAGAAGTCGAAGAGCAGAAAGCCAGAAAAAGCGAAATTACCACTCTGCTAAGCGTACAAATTGCAAACTGCAAAAGCACAAAAATGTTAACACCAACGTTGCATAAACGGGAACCAAAAAAAAGTAGTGGTACTAAGCTATACGTTATAAAAGACAGACGAGCAAAACAATAGGAGAAAAAAAATGGTGGATTAATAGGCACATAGAAGGGTAGTAAAAGAAAAAAAAATTAATCGGTTTCCAACTCCTTTAATGTGAATAGCAATAAGATAAGTTCTGCTGAGGAAAGTTTGAGAGCTCGCTCTCGTGTGTAAAATCCGTTGTTGATGTTTACGGAAAGTAGAAGCGGTAGGTGGGGCTAAGCGGGCCCAAAGGGTTAAAGGAGGTCGGTCCATCGAAAGTAGAGAGGTCTTGTCTTCGCATGATCACAATGGTGCATTCGAATCGTTAAGCCGTGCCAGTTAGGAAAGATGAAGCAAATAATAGTGAGACAAAGATAATGTGAGGGGCAGAATTGAATGCGGCTTGGTCATGTCGGCAGTGTCTTCGTCTTCATCGTCGTCGTCGCCGTTGAAGAGGAACTTGCAGGTAGCCATTGGGCAGGCAGAGGTCACAGGCGTGCACAGAGCACGGCATCTAACCGATGATCTGGCGTGCGCCTTCCCGCCCCAATACGCCGCGCTCCTGAGGCTTGGGACTAGCACCCCTACCCTTCCTCTTCGACAGAAATCCAAGCATTCCAGACGGTTTCTTTTGGTCGCCCTTTGCCAGTGCCGCTGATTGCGCCGTGTCGGAACCGTTAGTGCTCCATGATCCTGCTTGATTGAGCACCACTTGCGGACCATTGGTCGACGACTGCGTTCTCCCGCCACCGCTGCTAACGGCATGGCTGGGGAGCGGCGGCACCGGAGGCACAGCGTTTGGGGTCGTATGCGATCTGTGCAGGTCGTGCATGGAGCTGCTGGTCGGCGGCCGACTGGGCTCGTCCTTCGCAGTCACAGTCGTTGGTATGGGTGGCGAGCCACTCGGAGATGGCGAGACAACCCTTGATTTCTCGTTATCGCTGTTATCACCAGTCACGGCAGCGCCAATGATAACCGGACGAGGTCGGTCCTCGGAAGCAGGTTTTACCCAGTCCGGGACTGGACCAACCGACTTTGTCAATGGGTCGACAGTTCCGGGGTATCTTCTGCAAGTTAGTGTCAGAGAATATTGATCGCTCGCAGTTGATCGTGGGTTTGTACTCACTTGTCATATTGCGCCACTGTGTAGTCGAATGGCTCGAACAGAGTTTCTATCATCCTGTGGAGCTCCTCGGTTCTGACCTCTTGAGGGGTGGCGTCTTCCTTCAGTTGTTCTCTGGGTTTCTGTCTCCTCGCTCTAGCTTCCAATGGCGCCTCCTCTAACAACAACTCCTCCAAATCGTATGTCGCATCAAAGTTGGTTTTGTCGCGAGACGGGACGAACACCGGGTCAATTTCCTTTCGCATTAGGGCTTCAAAGTCGATATCTCGGAAAAAAGGATGGCTCGTCAGAGTCTCGAATCCGGCGGCTCCAATTCTGTACTTCGGGTCCGGATTCAGCAGGCCCTTGATGGCGCTCACGCATTGCGTCGAAACTGGTGGGTTCGTGATGGGATAGTGTGGGTTGGCGCGCATGATTTCCTTCGCTAATTCTTCATGAGAGTCGGATACAAACGGACGCTTTGATTTTGTGTTAGTATCGCTGGAGGAACGTGAAAATGCGGATGTGGGCCTCACCTTGCCGTAAATACACTCGTAGAACACGACACCAAGCGACCACCAATCCACAGCTGTTCCGTATCCCTTGCCCGCATAGACTTCCGGCGCGAGATATGCCAATGTACCCGACTTACTCGTCAAAGGCCTATCCGGACCGATGTCTGAGGCGACGTTCTATCGGCAAAAGTTAGGACAGTCGACGGTGTTATGTAAATAATTGAAATTGCTTACAAAGTCAGCCAGATGGACGTGCCCATCGGAATCCAGCAGTATATTGTCCGGCTTGACATCTCGGTGGACTATCATCCGCTTGTGGGTGTATACCAACGCGCATGCGATTTCTGCCATCCAAAACCGCACGGCGTCTTCTGTGAATGATTTTCGGTTGATGTGGAATCGCAGGTCACCTCCGTTCATCAAATCCACAACGATGTATCTGGAAATTCGTCAGCGTCTTGTTTCGCACTCCGAGTCTTCAGCGAACAGGCCTTACAGGTACTCGACATCCTGGAAACTGTATCTCAGATTGCAAATGAATGGGTGATTGAGGTGCTCCAGCATTCGTCTTTCTCGTATAATGTTCCGGACACTCTCCGATCTTACGACTGAAAGAGAATCGCTGTTAGTATACGTCCATAGTTCCGAGCTGTGAGTTTGCACGCACGTACCCTCATCTTTTCTTATGTATTTTAAGGCGAAGGTCAGAGCGGTGTCTTTCCGTTCTACGATTCGTACTTTGCCGAACGCTCCTTTACCAACGACCCGGAGTAATCTGAAATGGTTGAGGTTGACTGCAAATTATAACGGACGGACCATTAGCATGAGAATCTCCACTTCTCCCCGCTTCACCGCCGGAACTTCGGCATTGCAGGGACCTGTAGACGAGCCGCCAAACAGTGCATACCTTCGTCCGTGAAGACCACGGGTTTCCCGTTGTTGTTGCCCATCTTGAGAACACCAAAAGCAGAGAGATTTGTATGTCGCTTCGGTCGTCAACGAAGGACGTGGAATGTATCGATGGGTCTAATGGTAATGTCGGTTGTAGTGGTGGATGTTTTCTAGAAAGTTGTTGGAGAAATGCCGAAGATATTAAGGGCGAGTGTCGGAACGTTCGAGTAGGCGATGGCTGTAGTCCAGCTGGGAGCTCTATCTATAAATTCGAAAGATGGGTCCGAGAAATGATTGGTTTCCCGAGCGGAAGGCGCTGAAATTGAAGTGAAATATGCTGTGTCTTGGTGGGGGGCGATGTCGGCAGCGGAGATGGAAAGATTCCACAGAACGGTCGTTAGATCGCACTTGACGCAAGTCTCAGAGGTCCAGAAGAGGAAAGGGAACCCAAAAGAAGGGAAACCAGAAAATTTTTCTGATGGTCCGACACCTAGGCTGCTGGAAACGAGAAAGGAATGTGGATGTGCCAAAGAAAAGCCACCGTTGAGCGTCGATGATGTCGGTTCTCGGAGGAGGTTGAGGCGATGTTGTGCTATTTTTTGGGGTGCAGGTCCAAGAACGTTTCTTCGGATAACAACACCGACGGCTAGCTGACGGACGGCGATGCTTGTTTGAGGGCGGAGCGCTGTGGAGAGTCGATAGCCCCGATGCAGGATGCGTCTGATTGGGGGACAGGCAATCTTTTAACCCGCCGGTGAGAGACAGGAGAAACGTCGAATGGACCGAACAGTGCAGCAGCCCTGGAGCTTGTCCTGCGATTCCCGGCACTGGAGTTCAGCAACGTGCGTACTTGACTTCAACAGATACTAAGCAAGTATGCGAAAATGCCCTGCAGCTTATTATATATATTCCTATCCGGGCAAAGGAGCGAGAAAACGCCCGATCCAAGGGGGTCAGGGAAAGAGACAGGGCAGGCTACGGAGCCGAAGGTGAAGTTGTTTCCCTACCTGACTACGGTGCGCAAGAGCCTGGGCTGCCGTTGTAGTAGCGCATGCAATCGACCGTCCTTATTTATGATGAGCGAAGGCCTCGAGTCCGGGGCTTCGAGAATGTTACTCGAGTTGGAAGCAGGAATGTCGACGGGGAAAGCGGCCAATCCTGCTGAGCAGAGATTTGGCTGTGCGACAAGAGTCGAGCTGTGACAGTCCCCTGTCGGCGGCCACCAATGATCGGGAGCTGGGCCTCGTGCCCCAGCTTTTCTGGCAGTTTGGCAGATCCTTTCGGGGTGCCAATTGCCACGTTTTCCGAGCCCTTGCAAATTGCGTGTGTGAGAGAGGGAGGACCGGATGGAGTGTTTGCTGCGTGCGAATGGCTCTGCGCGAGTCGTGTTTGTGTGCGATGGAAGATGCTGGATGGATGGATCGAAGAGCTCGTGGCTCGCTGCTCGATCGCGGGAGGGAGGACGAGATGGCTGTGGTTCAATTTGGTGATGGCGATGCGGGCGGGATGGATATTAACGTGCGTGGGTTTTGTGCAGGCATGCACCCGACTCAGGGTGAGGTTTTACGTTTTGCGCGCAGCAGGCCGGCAAGCCCCCAATACTACGCACAATCCGCCGCGAGCACCAAGGACGACCAAGCAAGACAATTATATTCGGGGAAATCACAAGATCTCACATCGCAGACGGGAAGTACGAAGTAGGCTCGAAGAAGTCCCTTTCACGAGTCGGTCCAAGCCATATGCCCCACCGCCATGAACCATCTCGTTTTTCCATTATCAATATTGTAGACTATGTACGGAGTACATTACATACAGGTACCGTACATGTGTACCCACACTCACATACATCTGCATTACCTCCACGCCTCCGTACATGTGCATTAGCTTACATACGGGAGGGCAACCTACGGCTGCTAACTCACTCGAGATCGCCCAGCTTCTCCCTCAGAGGTCCGACCTAGCCGGCCACCGTCACCGAGTGGAGTTCGAGCTGGCTGGGCCAGGCTTAGCGACACCGCAATTGGGAAGAGCGTGGAGGCCAGCCTTAAAGCCCACAAAGCCCGGTGGAGTGCAAAAGGGGATATCAACATCGCCAAATGTGAAGAAGAACAGACGTCTGCAGCCGGGGCGGGAAGAAGGGGTTTGCACTCGGGAACCGAATCGAAACCGCTTGCACTGTAATCTGATTCCTCAGATATTACATACTCCTGCCAGCTGACAGGGCGCCTTCGCAAGAGTCAGATTAATCTTCAACGCGGAAACTCGCGTAGCAAAAATAGAACTCTCGGCTTGCGAATGGAGAATGGCACAAAGGCAATATCGTGGGAAGGTGAGCGGGTGGGTTTCATTGATACGGAGAAGGAATGCCCGTTGGCAGCCGGACATCATGCACACATGGCACCCCGGCAAGCGAAAGCTCCCTTTTTACGCCTGCGACACGAGTAATATTACGCCAATGCGATGATTTAATGAAACTTGAACATTTTCGGCTTGACCCACTGAATTCGGAACTTGCCAAAATCTGCCCTCGAATGAACATGCAGTGGATACATATATGCGGACAGAACTTCTGATACGGACGAGTCTGCCTTTTGAGATCAATCCGCCGACACAGCCGGCAACTCGGGCAACTTCTCTACTAATTCGCAGAGTTCTGCAGATTTCGAAATTCTGTTACCCGTCGCGCATTTATAAGTTTGACAGCTGACCGGCCTGGAAGCGAGAGGGTGTCGAGTTGTCCGAGCACCCTCCTAGGGTCCCACGGTCCCTCCCTGATCTCGAGACCTCCGAAATCTACGCTCTAGCTTTGCGTCGTGCCCCTCCAAGCCTGCACGCCTAAGCCCTCAAACAGAATTTTCTCTGCAGGCAGCGACCGAGCCAAATAGCGCACTGGAGAAGCATGCAGAATGAATAAAATTTGAACCGGGGACGCCAGCCCGTGCACGTTGGCAGCATGGAGCCCGGTCTAGATTTCAAGACTAAGCGCAAGATCCCGCCAGAGCCCTAAAGACAACCTGCTCCTTTCGGATAAAGAACGTTCAGATCATATCCGAGATCACCGGCAGCCGGTCGGGTCTATAGACGGCAGTCACTGAAACGCGTTAGCTATCAAGCGTGGTGTTGGGAACATATTGCCTCCAGCCGGCCAAGGAGCTGAGGCATTGGGCGAACCCACATGATCACGGACCTGTTACACAGACCCCTGCATGATCTGAGCCTGCTCGTTCGACACGAGTCTTGTCGCTTTAGCAAGTTTGCCGTCCAATTCATGCATGCAGGCACGCGCAGACAGTGTAACAAGGTCGGACAACTTCTTCGATGAAGGAAATTCATTCAATCTCTCGAATATTCTCTCGATCGGTCAGCAGCCCGAGACCTGGATCATCCTTCGAGGAACAATGGCCTGGAATTGGACGAGCTCTCTTGATGTTGACATCGGCTAGTTCTCGATCGACGGATCGTGCCCAGCCCGCTATATATAGCACCTCGCTGGGATACGAATCGGACTAATTTCCCCTAAATCTCTAGTGCTCAACTTCAGCTTGTGAATCCTTACTCCTAGCTCTGGTTTAAGGTTCAATATTTGCTGATATCACAGTGGCAATATTGCAAGTTCACACGACGTCCGTCAGGTTTATGCGAAGACCCGAACAGCCACTTGGCATTGGTGGATCCAACATATCTGGCGACCCCGATCAGCACGAATTTAAACTTTGACTTGGAGATACTTGGATCGCATATGGACATCACATCACATCTCTCTCTAACAAGTCACTTAGCAAGAACGTCAATTGCAGACCTCGGATTATAATATCCGCTAGCAGATACATATCCCGTGGGTGTCTGCAATAAAACTCCCTTGAGCATGCCGTCTCTAGCTTGGCAGCATGCTGTTTGAACGCCACCAACATGCACCGTCGACCTCGCCCGCTGATTGAAAGCATGTTTCCCACGTGCGTCCATTCATGCATCGACCTGCAGCAGGTAGCCTTTCTCCGGTGCAAGCAGGTGGGACTAGGGGACCCACCAAATGGGAGAGGAGAGTGGCCATGAACTAGGATTGTATGAAACGCGGATCGAACCCTCCCTAGCCCCACCGTCGCCCAAGCCCGCTCGTTCTTCAGTTCGAAACTGTGGGAGAAGGCGAAAATGAACGCGAACGCGAACGGCAGACGTCGGTTGGCCAATGCATCTCTCACACCCTCTTTCAACCCGTCTATTCAGGTAATATCTGCAGCCACATCGGAGCTGACGACCTGCACGTTACACGTTGGCCGTCTGTGACCAACTTCATCTGCGAGATCCGCTAAGTCTCCGAACATGACAAAGGACAAATTCGCATAAGACAAAAAAAAAAAAATTTCGTGCGAGGACGTTTCGATCGACGCTCCAATCGCTCTACGGGATGGGAATCGATCCAATCTTCCGCATCCTCGCTGGTTAGACCTTGAACATGTTTGCCTGCCTTCAGGATCCCGGCATCTGCAAACGGCTTCATCTTCGTCTCGCGCGGACCAACTGTACCGAGGTGACCATGTGGCCTAGCGCACCACACCAATCCATCCCACATTCCGCATTTAATCTTCTACTCACAAAGCCCTCGTCTTGAATATATGGGATGATGCAAGAGCCGGAATACTTGGCACAGTCTTGCGAAGGAGGATATCCCCTCGACGGCATAGTGCCGGACGGCCCATGCCACCTTATCGCAGCACGCTCCCTATGACGGCCGTAAGCTTATCTGGGTTTAGGACTGAACGGCTATAATTGCATTGAGCGTTCCCTGTGGATTCACAAGCAGGGTTCTCCCATGAAGACGCTCAAATTGCACATTGGCCAACAATAGGTGACTCCTCGACGCCGTCCAGTCTTCTCATGCATTCATTACGTGGGCTATTATGCTATGACTTAGTCAAAATTGCTGCAGACTGTGAGACGCACGCACGTGTTGGAAGCCTCGGTCATCCCGTGGCCAAGGATCCTAAGACGAAAGAGCGAGGAGGTCGTGAAATGAACCCCTTCGGATTGCTTCCGTCGCAGCGCCCCGCCAAAGATCGACAGCTGTGCCGCGTAACAGTCAGGCTTCTTCGAACATCCCAGAGCGAACGTGACCTTCCAGACAGTCTGCTAGCCGACGCGAGCTCCACGCGCGAGAGAGAAATGTTCTATTCAGTCCGTTGGAATTGCGACCCGATCCAGCGGTTCTACTAAATGTTGGATGATTGCTTATTATCCCGAGCATCCCTGGATCAGTTTGCCAAAGTGAAGATTGGCCACGGGAGCAAGCTAACGAGCTGAGAACGTGGTAAAATTTGACTAATTTGAAAACTAACCACAGGGAAACACATTTCTACCCGAGCAGCCCTTGTTGGAACCAAACATCGAGAAGCTGTAAGATTCCATCTACTCCGTACATAAGAAGTATCTAGTAGCCGCTCTTGACTGCCAGAACCCTAAGACCTGGCACACATGTTTTCTCTAAACACGCCTTGCTCGATTCCCGGAATTGCCAGTCTCGCGTAGAGGAAGTTTGCAGCAAAGATGTCGCTTCCCTTATGGATCTTACAGCCGCACAGCCCCTATGCTCCAGTGATTTTCGTCAGCATGATTATGGTTTCTTGCAGCTTCCACCTCTCATATCCTTTCAGACAGATGCACCCGGCTCTCAATATACCTCGTCGTCAAAATAGTACTGGCCAATCGCATGTGTGCTAGTTTGAGTGCAGTGAAATTCGAGGTCGACTTGGATATCAGCTCGAGGGTGGCTGGGCACCAGTGCAGATCCGGCGATTGTAAACCATAATGACATAGACAAATTAAAGCTTGTAAAAGTTTTCTGGGATTTCTGGACGCAGCAAGGTATCGCAAGCTAGAATCCCGGGCCAGATACATGCTGTATGCCAAATACGGCGTCGGTTAAGATGGATTCAATACATTGAGTTAAAAGCATACCTATTTTCTGCCAATACTGGCAGCTGGCTGACATCGCTGCGAGACCAGGCTGACAGCTAGATGCACATTACCAAAACTATCAATAGCTGCAGCGCTAGGTTTAAACCGTTAACATCGAGCTCTTTTATTGGTGAAGTCCCACCCCGTATACGTCCCGTCCACGAATTGTTTGGCAGTCATACGGCGATAAATTTCTGCGAGAGTAGACTTTATAAGTCTTCTGACAAGCATATATTTTGCTTTTCCAATCTTTGAGGCCCTACCGTGAGATTATGTGTGGCTCGGATCAACTTAATAAGTTATACTATATACCGTTGGCAGTTTCTCATATATCTAGTATGAGAATCTGGTAAAATAGGTGCCAATGAGTTGTTCACACCGTCGTAGTTCATAGAATCATTCGAGAGCTATCTATATAAACCACTGCATATATGCTGTCACCGAACTAGGGTATAAACATGTGGGCAACATGTGCTAGACATCTTAATAAATAAATATAGACGCACATACGCCCATACTTCGCCGTTGCCTGGGGTGGAAGTGCTTGTTGATGCTTGTAGACTAATGTTTGTATGTATAAATTTGCACAGAATTGTGACAAAAGATAAAACTGCCAGTGATCAACCGATAATAATATTGTCATGATCATAATGCAAGATACATCGGAGACACAGTTGCGGTTCCGATCAGCTTGACAAGCATTATGGGCAAAATACGCAGCATTAAAGAAACTCTGATGCAACTTGGATTTTTATCAGCTCTGTCTCTATGGCTGACTTCTACCCTTCATCTTTTTCCAGGTGGCTGCCGTTTGCAACTCGGAAGGTAGAAGAACATCGTAAGAATGACAGGTACTGGAGCATAGACTTTTTGCATTTTGCTTTTGACACAGTCGTCGCAACGGTGACGAAGTGACCCCAACGATAGTTGATCATGAAACGCTCACAGAGCTTCCTGGTAAATCAATTACGATAATACTTTTCTTCTGCAGATCTGTATATATATAACGCGAGTTGAATAAACTCATAGAGGCCAGCATGAAACATATTGGAACAAGTCTGGTCATGAGATCATCACTTCAGTGGAGATCGCTGGAATTTCCCCCCATGCAGCTGCTACATATCCCCGAACATGGAGGTGGACGAGTGTTCGATGCTTTCATCATATCTGATCTTGAATTATAAGCGCTAGCTCATAAAGATTCGGCATCTGTGTCACCGAGTACCGTAGGTAACTATATTTCGACCTAAGGCAATGCGAAAATGCATCGAGCAGCTTAGCTAACTCTCGCAGTAAAGTTAACTTGTTCACATACAGTGATGCAGCATCCAGTCAGGATTGAGGCTGATGAGTTTATATCTGCATTGTTTATCATACCATTCGCCGTCCGTGTCAAGCTACAGTGAAGAACTGAAGTTCTCATCGATGACCAGCCGTGCCCCGTTAAATGTACCCCGAGACTAGGAAGATGTAGTATATAGTGGATCACGATTTCTGATGTAGAGCATGATGGAGGCCTGTGAATTATACGCAAAAAAGCTAATCTGATCTGCCGCAAGTGACATATATATATGAGATAAGTGCCTGTGGAACCGGCGGTGCTCGCAGCATTCATAGGAGTATGGTAGCATCATGTATTAAATATCAGATCTGGGAACTTTGATAGTGGTTCCTAGTGGATTTTCCTAACTAATTTCCATTGGCGGGGTCTGAGCGATCCTTAGGGTCGGGCTACAGACCTAGAACGTCGTTCCCTAAAGTTTGGCCTGTTTGGATACGTATACGTATATAGATACGGCTGGAATTTTGATCATTCAGAGGTATCGGTGACTTTTGAATTTTCTGTTTGTAGATAACAACATCTGCTGCCAACGTTCCAGTATAATATGCGGATGGACGAGGAATCTAGTCGTCAATTGTCAGTATCAGAATGAGCCTGGCGATTTTCTCCTGGTGTATATATATATATATATTGGTTTTTCGACAGGTCTTCATTGTCGATAGTCAATATTTTTCCTTCAGGCCGATGAACGGCTTTTAAATAAGGCTTGTGTGTCTAATCGTAATATGTTGATCCATTTTGCGAATTCGACGGACCTTCTTAACAGTATAATATTATGATTTGATAATATCATAAGATTTTCTTTTATGCTGCTAGATCAGCGGCATCGTTTCGCCGGCGTCCGGAGAGGTCGCGGAGTCACTGGCTTCCATAGATCGTATTCCTTACGGACCAGCACCATTTCGTAGAGTCAGGTGGAGGGTGGCTGTGACAATGAAATATGGGATTTTCTAATTTTCGAGCCAAAATGGTATCATCGATATCATAAGCAAGTACTTACCACTCCTTCAGCCTTGCAAAAGTCGATCATTGTCGAATTAACGAACTCGTCACCGCTGTCGACGTGCAGCTCCTCTTTTGTTTTTGATTTCAACAGGAATACCTTTGTGAAACGGGAGAAGTTGTCGGTGAATGCAACATAAGACCGGAAGCCGCCGGGCGCCTCGCCGTTGAGGGGGCCGCATATATCCGCCTAGGTAATCATAGTATGGAGCCGGTATGTGAATTTTGTCTCCCTGGCAGTTAACGACGCGGAGAAGGAGCATATGTCAGACATTCGTATGTGTCAGAATATCGTCATTAAGTCCATCCTAGTTGCGATCATTGCGATTTTAGGTGGGTGGATGATATTTTGCGATCCCGCGAAGTAGCCATGAGACCAGGCGAAAGGCCGGTTGTAAGGTACAGACGTGAAGTTTCATGGTGCATGCAGTGGTCCGCAGGGTGAAAACAAAGCTGTATTTGCATGCTCTCGCATCCTCATAATTAGCTGGAATGCTCTTTTTATTTCATGAGGCTCTCCCTCCTGCACATTTGTCAGTATGTTTGGAAGTCGCATTATAACCCAAGTATATATAACGAAATGGTATGCACGGCACATACGTTGTGTCCCGCCGTGAATGCATTTAGTCGTATACCCGATTCGTAGATGGCAATCTATAGCATTCTATCTCATCGACCATTAAGAGTATCTCGTGGTACATTAGCAGTTTCTCGACCCATCGATGCATCTAGGTACGTGAATCTTACGGGTGGCTTGGAAGGAGAAGGGGAGGACATAGGATGACAGTAGTCTTGGGGCGGATGGGTAGCATCGACGGCGACGGTATTTGTCGCTAGATCTGCCGAAAAGTTATATATTTTTAGGGCGGAGTATAAGCCGATTAGGACAGTGGTATGTAAGTAACATAGGACACGCATTCTGACGCTCTTAGAGGTTATCGAAAATATTAAATCCTGCATGGAGGTGTAGGGTAAGGCCATGGCAGTCGCCGTTAAAATCTTATGGAACATCCTTTCTTTCGAGTTACCTCAAGGCCATGCATGTGGACTTGGTGTATGGCGTATTGTAAGCAAGTGTTCATGTGATGTATTTCGCAGAGTAACTGTCATATTTTCAATATATATATATACCATATAGCCATGCGTAGGTAATAGGGTGATAGTTTGGATGTCTGTTTCGTTGTGAGATGGAGAGAAGATGGTTACGCGGCAAATTGTAGACTATACATAGTCAGAAACAGTATGGCGTGGAAAGGGACTGGAGAAGGGAATGGAGTGGAAGGAGGTGGAAGACACTCAAGGACACGGGAAGAAGTTGGAAGATATGCATTAGAAGACAAAAATGAAGCTAGCTGCTTGTGCGGCTAAATATTTTGGTAACAACGTAGGCTTGAAGTCAGGCAGTGTAAGTAACAATCATATGCCAGTCTAGGTATCAACTGGTTTGTCTCGTGGTTTAGAAGCATCTCGTATGCATACACCTATCTTGTTGCTAATATACCGCTCACATACGTATTATTTTGCTCAGCTCTGGGAATGGAGGTACGATATAGCTAGCTATACGTACAAAAGACCAGGGCTCAGCTGTCGACCAGGTATTTTCTGTCTGTATAGCTCTTGCAGTAGTTGTAGGCGTGTCAGCTCATCACGATATTGGACGTTTGGCTGTCTCTCTAGCCTAACGATTCACAAAATGATTAACTGGGATGATATGGATTGGTAGACTCAGGGCGTGAAAGATACAATTTTTAGTGCATATTCCCAAAGATTTTGTTGCTATACCCAAACAATATAGGGGTTCTGTGGGAGGGACTACGCGGTTCCTGGTGAGGCTTCAATTCATCGTCGAGCGACTCTATTGATTAAATATATATCGGCGCTCTGCTATGCTAGTATATACAACGAAAGGATAGATCTAACCCGCTCTCGACGCCAATAATCCGCCCATCCAACATTAAATGCAACCGCAAAGCGTGATACAAACGAAAGAAAGCTTTCAATCTTAAAATCATAAGAAAGAAGCGGTATATATATCCACGAAGCAAGGGGTCTAAACTGACGCCACATAACCGCAAAGAAACTTGCATACAGACATCAGGACTTTTTGTTATATAAAAAGGAAAAAAATATTGGGAAAAAATTGCGAAAGGAAGTGTTCCCGGTAGATACGATCAAGTATACCGAGTACTAAAGGCTGCCTAAGCCTGGTGCGCATGCGCCGCAGCAACAGGCTTATTCCGATCATCCAGCGACGACAGATCGCCGAGGCTGCCGAACGACGGTGTTCGTGGCAGCTGCGTGGTCATCACCACCGCCGAGTTATCATCCTCGTTCACAGGGATGGACACGAACGGGATATAAGTCAGCGCGCGCCGCCACCATGGCAGCTTGCGGTACTGGTGGATGTACGCCGTCTCATTGGGGTCTTCCTTCGGCAGGTCCGTGTGCAGGTCGACGGCGTGCGGTCGGACGAAGCGCGCCTTGTTGCGCCGCAGGATAATGAATCCGGTGACGAGGATGAACCAGGCCGGGATCGGGGTCGCGCTGTTGAAGAATGTCTTCGCGGTGGCGTTTCCGTGCAGCGGCGCAATGGCAATATAGATTTGTCCTCCAAGCTGTTCGGTGAAAGTGAGAGGTTAGCAACGCACATTCTACAACAAGGGGCGTCGGCGACACGCCGGACCAACTCCGACGCGCATGCGACTGGGGATAAGAAAAGCGAGAGTGGTTTTGTGAACTTACCAAGAACCACAGGATGAGACTGCCAATCGCATCCTTTGGCAGATGCCACCGCATGGTGTACAAGAACGGAGTCTGAGTGTCAGGGTTGCCCTGGACGGACACCGCGCGACGGTACATCAAGTGTGCGAAGAGAATGGACAGCCAGACGATGAAGAACACCATACCCGTGTTCGACGCCAGCCACTCGAACGCCTCGCTGGAGAACGCGGAGGCCATGACGACCACGACACCGCAGCAGAACGAGAAATAGATCGCGCGGGCAGGCTTGCCCTGCGCGTTCTTCACGGCGAAGAATTTAGGCGCATTGTTGTCCTCAGCCATGACGGAGAGCATCTGCCCGCAGACGTACATGCAGCAGTTGGCGACGGAAAGCACAGACAACGTGATGGTGATGTTGAAGATGTGAGCCAGCGCCGGGTAGCCGTAGATCTCGAGCGAGTAGACGAAGGGGGAGAGAAGGACATCCTCCCTCTGGAGCACCGGGTCCTTAGACGACAGAAGGAGCGTAAGGCAGAAGAGCGAGCAGATGTAGAAGAGACCCATGCGGAAACGGTAAGTGTTCAACGTCCGCGGGATCGAGAACCGGGGCTTGTGCACATCGCCGGACGCGACAGCGCCGATTTCGACACCACCGTTCGAGAAAGCGGCCAAGACGGCTGCGTTGACGAGACCCTTGATACCCATATTGAACGGGCCGGGGTTCTGGTAATACTGTCCGAAGGAGGGCGTCTCGTGGCGGTCACCTTTCTTGAACCCGCACAACATGAAGATGGTCCAGATGATGAACGAGAATACTGATATCACACGGAAGCTGCCGATGACGAACTCGACTTCGGCGAAAATGTGTGGTGGTGAAGCGTGGATACATAAGATAATGAATAGGAACACAAGTGCCACCGCCCAAAACGGGACTGTGGGCAGCCAGTACCGTACTGTGTATGCGATAGCATTGGACTCAGCACCAAAGGTGAACATGTCTACGGAAGAGATCGTTAGCACATCATAATCACCAACAGAATATACATATATCGTCGGTGATATGCAACTTACATGCGCAGAAGTAGATGTATCCGAGAGCGAAACCGTGGGCGGGGTGGATGAAGCGTGCGGCGTATCTGATAAAGCTGCCCGAAACCGGGTACCTCATCGACATTTCACACATCGTGCCTGTTGCGTGGAATTCTTAGTCAGTATATAAGCTCCACGTAGGGAAAGAGCATAGCTGTACTTACACGAAACGAAATAAAGCGTAATCGTCATGAGCAAGTTGTTTATCAGCAGCGATGCAGGGCCACCGATAGCAAGCTGCCGACCTGAGGTCACGAACAGACCCATACCGATACCAGACGTCAAGTTGAGCATCTGATGATGCCGAAAGTTGAACGGCTTGGACTTCTTGGCCTCGGCCGGCGCATCGCCGCCCTTCGCGCCCATGCCCAGGAAGGTCGGCATGCATTTCCGCCAGCGTGGGACGTCGTCCACATGCTCAGCTGTAGTACCGATGACGTTCGAGTGCGAGGAGTGAAGGTCACTCCAGTCTCCAGCTTTGAGGGTCTCTCCCTCACGATGTGGGAATGTGAAGCCGGTCATATCATTGGTCTCGCGGCCGCTTGCGACTGCGTCCTTTTCAGTAGCCATCTTGGATGTTGACGGACAGCAGGTCCCGCAGTATCAAACAATATGCTCTGCTGGGGATGTGATCTGCTGCGACGGTATTGGCACCGGTCGTATGTGTGGGTACAAAAGATTGTCGAGAAGGAATGATAGGGTTGAAGGGTTTGGGGAAAAGGTGGGCTTTGTCAAGATCTATATAGAGAACCCTAAATTAAGCTTCCACATTGTCCTCTTCCGATTTGGACACTCCACCATCTACGTATATCTCTCTGCCTGGCGGGCTCATACGCTTGGGCGCCATGGGCAAGGGCACACAGGCGAGGCAGGCATGGGGGGTATGTGTCCAGCCATCATGCGACCGTTTACGCTAAATTACAAAGGTAAAAGCTACAACATCAAGTCGCAATCCCGAGACGAAGGGCAAGAGCTAGGAGATCTCCGCTGCATGCATACAGTCTCTCTGACAGGCTGAGGAGATAAGCTGCCCGCCAAGTTGAGTAGTTGCAGGGCGTGGGGCTCCACAGACACGTCGGATCACCTTCGAGTTTGGAACCTTGAGAATGCTTATACCGGCCTAGTCCCACGGGCAAAGTAAGAGGAAGCGGCAACTATAGCTGGATGGGGATTTCTATATCTCAGGGTTCTAGAAGGCAATGAAACATGGACAGGAAACGTTACCCACCAGCTTCTTTTCGCCAATAAATTTCCCGATGGTGGCATCTCGCGGGGTGGCGTCCAGCCGGACACACGAACAGTCCAATTCATGCATGCAGGCAGGGACGTTACGAATAGCGTAATGGCCGGCGTATGTGTGGGACATTTCATTATGAATCGAACATTGGCATCAACTGCCGCCGTTTCGATTTCTCGTTCCTGCAGGTCCCACGGCTGGTGTCTTCCTCGGCAGGGGTTCCATGTGGCACTGACTAGCCGGGTTTAATTATGCGGGTCGTCGGTCGTCCAACCTGGTAAGCTGGCACACGACTCAACCCAGTTTGGCTCTGGCCGTGAGTCGGCCGTGGGAGCCAGCGGTGCGAGAGAGGTGACTGATGCGTCTACACGCGACGGAGAGTAAGTCGATGCGAGACATCGCAAAGGCAATTCGAGAGCTGCTTCGAGAAAGTAACCGTGATTGACTGATCCAGAGTGCCATCCTACATGCCTGTTTCGCCGAGCCGGATGTCTTGGGGGGTGAAGTCAAAGGGCATGCCCGGTTGGGCTGAGGCAGAACGAGGGAGTTTGACGCCTTTTCGGGGAGGTGGGCAAACACCGTGTTGCCCAACGCGGTGCGCTGCTGCGTCCTCAAAATCCAACGTGCAACAGACAGGCTGCCTACGTACGAGCGCTGGACGTGAGGCGGGTTCCGGATGGGCCCGGGATGTCGGCCTGGCTGGCCATGATGTAGGTAGGATGGTGCGGCTTGTGCACTCGCTCTTTCGAGGGCCCAGCAGGAGGCGGAGGTCGGTGAGCTCTGTCTGTCGAGATGACGTCTATGCATGGGCGGACGTAACTTCGTGGTATCGTGCTGACGTGCCAAGAATCCTATCTAACCACAGCAATTGCAACTCGACGGGGTCCTCGAGGTATCGAGTGGGATCCAGCAAAGCTTCCTTCCCGTTCAGCGTCCACGCGTCGGAGATATTATATTGCGCAACCACGCACGTATCTATAGCCCCAGTCGCAGTCTAGACGAGTCTGTGGAGCATTTTCGCCGACAGATCAGAGTTATCTTGCAGTCGGGGAAAGCGAGCGCCAGAAAGGGCATTTGCCACCAAACACGTGAATCGGATGTGACTCTCGGAACGAATCTCGAAGATTTCTGAACCGAGTCGGCCCGCGGGACCCTTAAGCCGGTGACGTTCGTCCTCAAAAGCCACAGATGCCGCATTTGTGAGGCGAGCACGCTATCCTGCTTCCGCTCGTCCGTCGACTCCCCATCCGGGTGCGGGGGAACAGGCAAAATCATCGTGAATGGGGGAACCGTTTCCGGAGAACGGACCGAATGGCGAGCTGATGGTCGGGAAAGCACACAATCATATCGACGGAAGAACCTCATCGACGGCCATCCCGAGGTTGGTGACACGATGATATTTTGTCTCACCATGTACCGGGCGGGTGCAGCTGTCTGTGGCCCGTCCGGCCGGCATTCTGGAATAATTCCGACGATATCATAGACTGCACGAATATTCGTGATGCTGATACATCTAAGGATCTAAGAAATGGCCGCGCATACCGATACCAGATGCATCCAGCTGGTCTTATCGTGTCATGTCATTTGCGTGCGTCTTTTTTTTTTTTTTTTTTTTCCTCAAATTTGCAGGCTTCGACGTTGGCCCGATCGATATCTGCAGGACTTCAATTTTTCCTCAGCATTCAGCCCAAATGTCCCGAGATAAGAAGCTGCTGCCGGTTGGAATATTCGTCAGAGAGAAATTTTAAAAAAAGCTGTTAATCAGGAGTAATAAGCAAGTCAGCAAATAGTTCTTCTATAGATAATACTAGGTTCTAGAAAGGGAAAGCCCCTGTCTCCAGCTGATCTGGGCATCGACGTCGAGACGACGTGCAGGCGAGCGGGCTGTCGTGAGTGGAGCGGTGTGGACTGCGCTTCATGCAACACGAAAACCACATGTTTCAGAGAGAACCAGAAAAAATTTCTCTTCAAAGCGGCCCCGAATCGCGCGAATTTCGCTATATGGGCGACGAGTCGCGATTGCCCCCAAGATGCTAACTAATCTTTTCTTGCTACGACAAATCTGGTTTCGGCCAGTCTGCACGTCTGCAAAAAATCCTGCGATATCTGCCTATCTGAGAATGCGAATTCAATGCTTCCATGCGAAGAGCTTTCTTTGTATGAGTGATAAAAAGTGCCAGCTTCAGCTGCCGGACGTACCGCGTACCATGACCAGCTGCTAGAAGGCAGCTGATATGATTCGTCGACATGCTGATTGCCAAAAGTGAGACCGAGTGACCTTGAAGTCAAAACAATCAAGCGCAGCTAGAGATTGAAATATTCCGGGCAGGCCTTGGATACCAACTAGCTGCAAAAACAATTATCCGAATGAGAGAGTGAAAGCTAGGAGAATGGCCGGTTGCCGAGCCCAGGACCGACCGCGGGCGCTGCGCCTTGAAGAAAATTCACATGCTCCAGCTACAGGCCCCAACCAACCAGCCCCGAAACTGTTTCTACAATTTGTTTGATCCTGTTTTTGGTAACCCGCCGAGCCCAACCAACCACAAGCTCGGGCGACAGCGCCAGCTAAAAAGCCTCACTGTTACCCCAGATTTCGGCTACCCACGCCTTTACGTACAGATTGGCTGGATGTGGAAGCGCGGCCTGTCTGGGCTGGCCTATCTGCGTTAGTTGATGCCAGGATCGGGACCGGATTCTCCATATATCCCTCATGCCTCATGGACTTGACCAGCTGGATCAATCGGACAGAGATAGAGAAAAGACAGCGATTTGTGTGTAAAAAAAGCATGAAATTGCAACGTCGTGAGACGGCCGGCCTGTGCTGGACTGCATGGATGCTATATTGGGGATCCTGCTGACGACTGCATGTTTTGTTATGTTACCTTGATTCAGTGCATTCCTGCCAGCTTTGAAGCTTTTCACGGACAGCGTTAGTTGCACAATCAGTTAGCTGGTCGAGCTAGCGAGACTCGAGAAAATCCGGAACGTTAAGTGCTCGTGTGACCCTCTGGAATGCCACAGGGCGTTTCCTGTCAGAAACTAGAAGCTGTGAAGCTTCAAGGTTTGCTGTTGACGTTGCACATTTCGCTCTTTGCGTGAGAATTTAATTAACATTCCAGCACGTACGGTCACGGTGCCGTTGTCCGAGAGATTTGCAATGGTTAGGATACGAATACGGATGACGTTCGGAGAGTGTAAGAAGACCCGAAGGCCGTCGGCCGAGCTTCTCCTTCGGAACAAGGCAGATATCCAAACTGGTGATATGACGAAATGGTCCGCCAAGGCACCGATGGCTGAATTTCGTGAAATTTCGAAAGGCCTCAAAAGCTGGGCGGCCGAGTTGATGACACCGTTAAACCGTCATATACCGACGTTTGCCATCGTGATCACTTACGGGACAACTGGACTGCAGATGGAGAGACTTATAGAAACGTAATTAGTAGCTCTGTTAGTGCAGACTCGGTACGCTGGCTCCACCGTCGATAGCAGGAACAGCGGATCATATCAAAGAGTTATTATCTGCGACGTCGGAAATGCCTGAAGCCAGCCAAGGCCAAGCCCGCCCTGGGAGGTAGAACCAGAGAGCGTGAGATAAAAAAAAAAAAAAAAAAAAAGGAGATAGTATCGAAAAAATCATCGCGGTGCATATGTGCATGGCCGTAATGCGCATAGGCTTGAGCGGAATATGGGCGGACGGGTCGACCTTCTGCCCCATGCTGCCTTCCCCCCGGCCATGGCTCAGCAGGAAGCATGTACTGTGTACAGCTGTGAACGGGTGGCCGTAGCTTGGACGGGTTGTCTGCGCTTGCATATTTTGTTTTTTCCTGCTGCGGGCGGTATCTCTGCTCCCTCCCACTATCTCCACCTCACCATTCCCTTAAACTCACGGTTCGAAGGATCTGCTTGCTTGCTTGCCTGCTGCTGGCTGGCGGCCACCGCGATAACTGGCAGCGTAGAAGGCCATTGAGACCGCGTACGATCCCTGGCCGGTTATCGCGAAGAGGTTGTAGCCTCTAGCATCTGGCTCTCTGTCTCGTCCCATTGAGCGGTGCTTCCGGTTCTGCCCGATCGCGCACCCAGTTGCAAACGTTTGGTCTGATTTGAGAGAGCACAAGGTACCGTCCACATGCGCAGCTTGGAGTTCCAGTCCAGTCCCTTCTGAGCTCCCG
Source organism: Drechslerella dactyloides (assembly GCA_020064725.1). NCBI lineage: Eukaryota > Fungi > Ascomycota > Orbiliomycetes > Orbiliales > Orbiliaceae > Drechslerella > Drechslerella dactyloides. The sequence goes on from JAGTWJ010000017.1 coordinate 3,844,044, forward strand.
ACTTCTCCCGCGCGGTGAGGCAAACTCTGCTGGCCGAGCTAACGAACGGGGCGTGGCCAGATGAGCAGTCTGAGTCGGGTACATGTACGTACGGACGTTCGAAAGGGGAAAGCTGTCGTGTCGGGCGGCCCTCGCTGTCTGTCCGACGGCCACCCGCCAAAAAGGGCAGTTTTCGCTAACCAGCCTTTCGCGCGGCGCGGGCGGCCGCATGGCGCAGAGACCGACGATTGTCACCATCGCTCGGAACAGAGCATTCAGGATTAATGCCCTCAGTCTGGCGCTCGGCCTCAGGGGCCGCTGCTGCTCGGGTGCCCCCGCCGGGCGAGGCATATGGACTGGTGCTGGTGGTGATCCAAATGTTATAAAGTTCGCCCGTCCTCCCCGTCCAGCATCCCGTTTCTGCTTCTGTCTTTGACTTCATCCCAAACCGACCATCACAGCCTGTTGCATTTTGCCTTGCACTTGCTTCGACATACATATATATCCATCTCATCCATCTCCTCAATAAAATTAAACAAACGTTCTCAGCGTTTCTAACTCAAGGGGCCACATCGACCTCCCAGCAACCGCGCACTCCGATACCAAAAACTATATAACCTCTCACGAAGCAGTCTCCAAAGACAGCTTTCTTCTTTTCTCGATACCAAGCTACATCGCTGCTGCTATCACTCCTCTTCGCGAGACCTCCTCCAGGACACTTCTTCCGCATACCCATACAGGTCACATCTTTCCTGTCGTTCGACGTTACACAAGCACAAAATGGTTTCGTCCAGAGCCGTCAACAAGACCACATTACACCCCAAGGGCGTCGCGTAAGTGCTTGATTCTTTCTCACATGCAAAACCTGGTTCGCAGCTTGCATCGTGTACAGCTGCACCATGCGGTGCAACATGTATCTACACATATCAAAATAATATCCCTCATACTAACATATCGGTCTTGCTTGCAGTCCCATCACGGAGCACACCGAGATCGAGGAGGAACTCCACGACAAGGCCAACATTGACTACGACCGAGTTCAGATCATCTCAAACCCCGCCGTCTCCACCCTCTACGAAGATGCCCTCGTCTTCGAGAGCGGCACCGCCATCACCTCCTCCGGCGCCCTGTCCGCCTACTCCGGCAAGAAGACCGGTCGATCGCCCGGTGATAAGAGAATCGTAAAGGAGTCCTCGTCAGAAAACGACATCTGGTGGGGCCCCGTCAACAAGCCCATGGACGAGCAGGTGAGCAGCATACCTTCCCATCATCAACATCATGCGGTATCAGTTAGCTGACCTTAATACTTCCAGACATGGAGAATCAACCGGGAACGTGCCGTCGACTACCTCAACACCCGTGACCGCATCTACGTCGTCGACGGTTACGCCGGCTGGGACACCCGCTACCGCATCAACGTCCGCGTCGTCTGCGCCCGCGCCTACCACGCCCTCTTCATGCGCAACATGCTCATCCGCCCCTCCCGCGAGGAGCTCGAGCACTTCCACCCTGACTGGGTCATCTACAACGCTGGCAGCTTCCCCGCCAACCGCTACACATCCGGCATGACCTCGTCCACCTCGGTCGCCCTCAACTTCCACGAGAAAGAAATGGTCATCCTCGGCACCGAGTACGCCGGCGAGATGAAGAAGGGCATCTTCACCGTCATGTTCTACGAAATGCCAGTCAAGCACAACGTCCTGACCCTCCACTCCTCCGCCAACCAGGGTGAGAACGGTGACGTCACCGTCTTCTTCGGCCTCTCCGGCACCGGCAAGACCACCCTCTCCGCCGACCCCAAGCGCCGCCTCATCGGCGACGACGAGCACTGCTGGACCGACACCGGTGTCTTCAACATCGAGGGTGGCTGCTACGCCAAGTGCGTCGGCCTCAGTCACGAAAAGGAGCCCGAAATCTACGGCGCCATTCGCTACGGATCCGTCCTCGAGAACGTCATCTTTGACGAATACACCCGCGAGGTCGACTACAACGACACCCACCTCACCGAGAATACCCGCGCCGCCTACCCGCTCGAGTACATCCCCAACGTCAAGTTCCCATGCATCACCGACTCCCACCCGACCAACTTGATCCTGCTCACCTGCGACGCCTCGGGTGTCCTCCCACCGGTCTCCAAGCTGGACTCGCGCACCGTCTCCTACCACTTCATCTCCGGATACACCTCCAAGATGAGCGGCACCGAAGAGGGTGTTACCGAGCCGCAGGCCACCTTCTCCGCATGCTTCGGCCAACCCTTCCTTGCCCTGCACCCGATGCGCTACGCCGAGATGCTCGCCACCAAGATCTCTGAGCACAACGCCGACGCCTGGCTCGTCAACACCGGCTGGGTTGGCGCGTCTGCTGCTGCCGGCGGCAAGCGGTGTCCGCTTCGGTACACGCGCGCAATCCTCAACGCCATCCACGACGGCAGCCTCAGGGATGCTGAATACGAGAACTTCCCCGTCTTCAACCTCGCCATCCCCAAGACTTGCAATGGCGTTCCGGACGAGATTCTGGATCCCCGCAAGGCCTGGATGGGCGATGCCGAGAGCTACGAGAACAGCGTCCGGTCGCTCGGCTCCAAGTTCGTTGAGAACTTCAAGAAGTACCAGGACGGTGTTACCAAGGAGGTCCTGAGCGCCGGTCCTCAGATCTAAACATCCCGATCTTCCATCAATCCACCAACCTTTCTTCCTTCGCTATAGATCGGATCTCTTTCTTTCCTTTTCTCTTGCTTACAATTGTTTAAGTATATATGTCTGACAGCTACAAGATACCACATTAATGTTCCCTTTTTCTCATCTAATAATACTCGTTTCCTTGAAGGAGGTATTATATCATCCTTGACACCCTTTTCCTTTCTCTCCCTTGCATCAAAGGAGTTGAATGAAGAAATGTTTGCTTTTCAGTTAAGAGTTGTTCGGTGCTTTTGAGCGGTAACATTTTGGCCATTCAGCGCCTTAATGATAGATTGTTCTGAAATTTCTCTTTCCTTTCTTCCTTTGACAATTATATCAATGAAAAGTTTTTATATATCTACAGCTGGCAGACCATAGTTGGATCGAATAGCTCAGTAGTTAGTCAGTCAGTTAGTACTCGGTCTTTCTAGACGAGGAGACAAATTGAACAATGGTTGTTGAAACATTTCGGTTTCGAATAATTCCTTCGTAGACGTGATCAACGCGGAGCTTCTTAACACTAGACTCAGATGTGAGTTGTTGGTGTTTGAATTCCAAACAAAGCAATCGTGTCATGCATGCAGCAGGCGTCGGCATCTCGCCGCGAAAAAACTTGCAAGGGGCTAGGTATCTCGCCACCGCTAGTTGTATAGCTGGATACGAGCGAGACATGCATGGATGCCTGGAAGTCTCGGGGCCAGACGCCGTTCTGTTTGTCCGCCCGCGGACCAGGCAAGTTCTGGCCTTGAGACCAAGAAAGTACCAAGGCAAGATGACTGCGCTCGCCGGCGCCGCAGGAAAATATAACGAGTATCACGATCCTTTGTTTGCACGGCTGGGTCAGGCCACTGTCGATGTCACTTCCGCACGTTGCGACTCATAGGTACCGGCCTGGCTGCTCGCAATTTTCAAAAATAGTTTAACAAGTTATAGAATTAGTGTATATCGCAATTGTAGACGATCAGACATCTCTTTGGATTTTTCGGAGTCGGGTAATATAACGTTATGACCTCATCCGCAGACCGTTCGCCACTTCGCTTTGTACCATCACCACCGCTAGTAACCTGACAAACCACATGCCCGCGCGAACGTCCGCTCCACCGCAGTCGCCGAACACCACCCACCCATACGTATACATGTCGTGACGCTCATCACAAATCCATCAACAGATACATAAGGCACAAAGATTTAAGTCAAAGAATTCATACAACATAGACGTCACACTCGATCCCTCATTCCCATTTCGATATCGCTCAGCCGGCGACTGTTCACATGCTCCTCATCGTCCATATTTTTGAGACCCTCGTACTCAACCCCGCTACCACCTTCCGGCGGCACATGGTACGGCTCGTTGCAGCGTATGGACGCCAGTTGCGGGAAGTACCGCCGGTAGGAAAAGTACGCGGATCCAATCCCAATCCAGGAGCCGACGACGACATCGGCGTAGTCGTGACGGTAGTCCTCGAGGCGGGATATGGCGATGTAAGCAGCGAGGAACGAGGAGCTGCGGTTTCGAGTGTTAGTACGCGGACTGTAAAAGCGGAGCGTGGACGGTCTTACGAGAAGGCGAGCATGGTGCGGGTGAGGTCCCCGCCGGGTCTAAAGACGAAGAATTGGCCGCAGAGGAAGCTATGGAACGTATAGCAGGATGATTAGCCAGTTACACGTGATTCTTACGGCGAAGAATAGAAAATGAACGGCTTACAGCGTGAGGTAGAACAGGCCGCTGAAGGAGGTGCTGCTATGGCCGCTCGGGAAGGACCTAAACCCGTCGTGGAGGGTGTGGTGGTCCGTCTGGTAGCATACTTCGTAGGTTACGAGCTTATCGTGCGGAGTATCCTCCCTCTATTCCACCTTGAATTGAGCGAAATTAGCCACCGTATCGACGAGTAGATCTATGCGTCCGCTGCTATGGTAGACGGGCAGGCAGACATACCGGCTGGCACCGCGAGACCAAATCTGGCCGCGGTCGTCCTACGCCCTGCTTGATAAAGTCGGTGACAAAGGTACATAGCAGCATGCTATTCGAGAGGCCGAGCAGAGACACGAGTAGGAAGTGCTTGTTCCTGCCCGTGAGTGTCGTCCATCCGAGAATAGCCACGACCGGGATAAAGATCGAGAGGCCGAGGAGGAGTGGGACGGGCACGCGTTCGTGCTCGGCGTGCGGGAATTGCAGCCGCGGGTCATCGATGGTGAAGGCTTTGTGGAAGGGCTCGACGACGAAGAGGGAGGCGTTGGAGGCGGCGAGGATGACCAGGCCGAGATAATCCGCTGCGTAGGTTTTCTGGTTGAAGGTCTGGCCAGTTAGTACCCCCTATGCGTACAGATGTGTATATGGTATATAAACGTATGTACACGCCGCGTGAATACGTATCTCGCGCGTCATCGAAATCATGGAGATGGAAAAGTGGACGTTACCCGCAAGAATCTCGCCGTTGAGGCGAGAAAACCGCCGCCGGTAGGACTCATACTCCTGCTGCGAGCGTGAACCGGCTTCCGCAGCGGTGACGACGAGGTAGCGGATGCTGATGCGGACATTGGCGATGTCGACGTCGACGGACCGGTCATGTACGCGCGGATGGTAGAGCCAGCTCGGAGGAGCGGGTGTTTCATGGATTCGGGACACCACTGCAACTTGGCTGCATGTATCCTCCTTCTTGGACCGACCCTTCGCTGGATCGAGAAGGCCCAAGCCGACGGACAAGGGATACAAGGCCGGAGACAACGGCCGACGGATGGTGGTTGGTGAACGGGACTTGGATTGGTGTTTGCTGGCGCGGGTTCCCCGCAAACAGGCGACTTTAACGATATCAATCCCGGCGCGCCAATCTTCACCACAATCGCGAAGCATCACGATACAAACGTCACAGCCCGCATACGATGGCCGACGACCAGCAGCGGAACACGGCGTCCGCGTTCCCCGCCCCGCCGCCGTTCTTCAAGAACTTCACACCCGAAAACCAGGCCAAGCTGAAGGAGCTGCAGCGGGAATCCAATCGCGCCGAGGACGATGGTGGTGACGCGCCGTCGCAGTCACTCCCTCCCGAGCTCGTCTGCCTGATACCGCCAAAGCCGCCGACCGAAGGCCAGTACAGGAGCTTCGGAGACACCTGGAATGTACGGACGCCTCACGATTGATGCTACGCATTGGATGGAAGACCGGTGGCTGATGGGGAGCGTGTACACGACAGATACCCGACCGACTGCCGACGTTGAATGAGCTGAACATACCCCAGCTCTTCCCGGAGCCGAGCGACGAAAGCTACAACGTCGATAGGGCGCAGGAACTGCGACGGCTGTGCAAAAGTCTGCTGCTGAACTACCTCGAGCTTGTGGGGATCATGGGCATGGCGCCGGAGGAGGTATATACATCTACAATCTAGCTGGATTTTCTCAGGCGAAGCTAATATGCGTCCACGTTGCGGCAATGCAGTTTGAGGAGAAGGTGTACCATCTCCGGATCCACCTGATCAACATCCACCAGCTGATAAACGAGTACCGACCGCACCAGGCGCGGGAAACGCTGATATCGATGATGGAGGAGCAGCTGGAGCGGTCGCGGCAGGAGACTGCGGAGAACAGGAAGGCCTGCCGCAAGACAAGGGAGCTGCTGGCGTCGCTGAGCTCGTACAATGCGAACGGGCTGCTGGACGATATCGCCGGCGATATCACCACAGCTCCCGCAGATGGTCTTCACGATATTACTGGGAAGGAGAAGGGGCCGCTGGCCAATGGCGAGGCGAACGGGCAGGCTGAGAAGCCGCCGGCGGGGGGCGACCAAGGGAAGGACGGTGCGAGCTGGGAGGCGCTGCAGCAGGCCGGACTCGCCTGAGAGGTCCGATTGATCGATCGATGTTGGATGATTAGCAAGCAGGATGTAATACCAATGCCACTCCCCCTCCGAGCCCGCAATACAAGACGAGTTGTTCCCATCCGATGCACGGCCATCTCATGTAGAACGTACGCATACGTTATCCCGGGATGCGATTAGGACATCGCCTTAGGTAACGGCGCTGCCAGGCTCGCGTGGGATGTCGACAGGGCTGGCTGCAGCTAGCTCTGCGGCCCCGGCCAATCAGACGCGGTGGGCGAAATTGCGTGATTAGACGTCAGCTCTCCTTTCCGGCGCAAAACACGCCAAACACGCCAATCGAGCCAGCATCCCCATCCGCGCATTCCATGGCGCTCTTCAAACTTTCGGCACGATGTTCGCCCTCCACTGCAGCAGATGCATGCGCTCCTGTCCCGGCCATCGCCCCTCCGTCTCGTTGCTGTCGCTGTCGCTGCTGCCCCGTCCGCCGTCGGCGCCCAGTTTCTTGTACCGGCTGAGGCCAATCGCTGTGCCGTGACACCTCCTAGCCACCACCGTGTTCACTCACTCTTCCCAAATCGCGCGAGACCGACGTCGCTTCGAGCTAATAGAAAGGAGAGACGCCCATCCCGCCTAGCTCGACAGTCGCAGACCGGCCCCGGGAAGCAGGAAACCTTTTCTCTTCCAACTGACTAATTCTCAAAGGCCGGATCCCATGGATGGTGGTGCAGGTGGTGGCCAGCCCACCCGCTGGGTCGAGCCACCGCACAACCTGTCTGCTATATCTAGGACACCCTCCCCGTCTCCGTCCCCCACCTTTGCGGGCTTTCGAACCGGCTCCTTTTCCTCGATACAATCCCTCGGCGGTCGATCCGGCTTGCAGTCGCCTTCAGCTGCGAATCTGCTCCTCAAGAACACAATGTATCTGCAAACCGCTGACTCGCCACTCGGCGCCGGCGCCATCAACGGCGTCGAACCCTCGAAATATGCCCTCTCGCAAGAGCACCGCCCTGAACAGCCTCGTCTGAGCATTCTCAATGGCTCGGCTGCCTTCCCGTTCGGCATCCCTCACGATGTCGCCAAAATTACCGGCGAAGCCTACCTTACCTCCCAGCAGCTGGTTCAGCAGGTCGGCTACTCGCTCTCTGACAATCTGTTCTCCTACTCGCCGGAGACATTCGACCTCGATAATGCTGCGAAGGAATGGTCTGAGAAGGGCCAGCAGAATGCCTACAACAGACCTACAGCCATCACGAGCCTGGAAGCCAGGACTGGAGCTGCTTCTGTCCTGCTCGGCTATGTCTTCTCGTCGGACCGCGATCTGGCTAAGAGGGAAGTCCCACAGACGGTCATTGCCTCAACGGCTACGCTGCTGGAGATGCAGAATGCCCTGGAGCAGCTCTCGCTTTTGTATGCTGTCTCTAGCCCGTTCGTAGCGCATGTTGCAGCTGTCGACTACTCGCCCTTTTCGTACAGCATGGTATCCGACTATACTTCTGCTCTGCAGGTTGCTCAGGATGCTGGAATTGCACTAGTCGCCTCCAAGTCGGCGCACGATTCCCAGCACATGGCCCTATTTTCGACCCTCGTCTCTTCGGTCTTGCCTACTGTTCATATCTACGACGGTGTGAAGGCCGGCAGGGAGACGGCCAAGGTTGCCGACGTCCTGGATCAGGTCGGCATCTATCAGACATATCAGTCAATCCTCGCGGAACAAAAGACTGTTGGAAAGAAAGTCGACCATGAGACCAAGGTTGCTAGGATCCTGCAAAATCTCAACGCTGAGCTCGGGACCTCTTACAATCTATTCGAATATGCTGGACACAAGGAGCCGGAGGTTGTTCTGGTGGTTTTCGGTTCCGTTGAGTCCTCGGTCTCGAGTCAGGTCGCCGGTCGCCTGGCGGCTGCAGGCCAGAAGGTCGGCGTGATCTCTGTTCGCGTCTACCGACCGTTCTCCGAGAAGCACTTCCTGGAGGCCCTACCAGAGAGCGTCAGCCGCATCGCTGTATTAGGGCAGGTAATTGACCAGGCAGCTGTCGACGACTCCTCCGTCAGGTCATGCCTCTATTCGGACGTCCTTGCCGCGCTGACCATGTCTGATGACTGGTCAATTCCGCCGCCGGTCGTCGATATCAAGTACCCGAGAGAGCAAAGTTGGGCGCCATCCGATTTTGCCTGGATCTTTGATCAGGTCGCCAAGCGCAATATTGCGTCCACATTGGCTCCAGAATATTTCCTAGCCGCCGAGAGCTCCCATATTGCTGGCTTCGAGGCTATTGACGCTGAAGCAGTTACGCAATATGTGTTCTGGGATGTGGACGATTCCACCAGTGATGAAGCTCCAGGGAGCCTGGCCAGATTGCTATCTTCAGACTACAATCGTAACGTCACGTATTCTTCCATATATGACAATTTCTCCGAGGCCGGCATCACGTATAGCTGGATCCGAGCTAGTAGAGACAAGGTCGAAGCCCACTACGACGTTACACAGGCAGATGTGGTGGTCGTTAACGACCCCAAGGTTCTATTCTCCTATGACGTAGCGGCTGGGGTGAAAGCTGGTGGAACCCTGCTGCTTCGAAGCTCGCTCAAAGACGAGGAGCTTGAAGCCAAGCTCTCTGCTCGCTTGAGGAGGACCCTGGCGTACAAGAAGGCCAAGCTCTACCTGATCGATGTGCCCCAAGATGCCGAGCTGTCGCCGGAGAAGGAAGCTATCCTTCTGCAGCTTGCTTTCATGCGGCTATCCTACGAAGGGGCCTTGATCCATGGTATCAGCGAGAAACTCGCGAGTATCGACCAGGGGTTAGACCCTCAGGCCATTCAAGACCTCGCTAGCTCCGTCGACTCATATCTTCGCCAAGTTGAATACCCAGAAAGTTGGACGGAAGCAGAAGTTACGGAGCCGCCACTCCCGTCCTCATTCGACCCTAACAGCTTTGCTGTGAACGGGGCGAAGAAGGAGGAAACACCCAAGTATCTTCTCCAGAAATCGATCCACACCGCCATCGCTCTGTCCTTCCGCGAGGCGTTCGAGCTGCAGACTGCCCTCCGCCCCGACCTCCCGGTCACCAACTACATTGTCCGCGTGCAGGAGAACAAGCGGCTCACACCGCTGTCGTACGACCGTAACATCTTCCACATCGAATTCGACCTCACGGGCACGGACATGAGGTACGACATTGGCGAAGCCCTTGGCATCCACGCGCACAATGACACCGACGAGGTGTTCCAGTTCATCAAATTCTACGGCCTCAACGCGGATGACGTGGTAGAGGTCCCTTCGCGCGACGACCCGGACCAGCTGGAGATGCGGACGATCTTCCAGGCGCTAACGCAGAACATCGACATATTCGGCCGCCCGCCGAAAAAGTTCTACGAGGCGCTGGCCGAGTTCGCGACGGACGACGCGGAGAAGAAGGAGCTGCTGACGCTCGGGTCGGCCGAAGGCGCGACGGAGTTCAAGCGCCGTGCGGAAGTCGACACGGTCACGTATGCAGATATCCTGCTCGAGTTTAAATCGGCGCATCCGGACATCCACGAGCTCGCGAAGATCGTTTTGCCGATGAAGCGGCGGGAGTATTCGATCGCGAGCAGCCAGCAGGTGCATCCGAACAGCGTGCATTTGCTGATCGTGGTGGTCAAGTGGGTGGATCCCAAGGGGCGGGATCGATTTGGTCAGGCGACGCGATATCTGTCCGGCTTGCAAGTTGGCGCGCAGGTCACCGTTAGCGTGAAGCCCAGCGTCATGAAGCTGCCAAAATTGAGCACGCAGGTGTGTATTAAAATCTACCCCACTTCCTTACATTGTTTCCGTCTCACTAACCGTTCTCATGTGACGTGTAGCCTCTCATCATGGCGGGTCTGGGAACCGGACTGGCCCCGTTCCGCGCGTTCGTGCAGTACCGCGCTTGGCAAAAGGAGCAGGGGATCCCAATCGGCTCCGTGCTGCTATATATGGGCTCGCGGCACCAGCGCGAAGAGTACCTGTACGGCGAGGAGTGGGAAGCGTACGAGGCGGCAGGGGTGGTCACGTTCGTCGGCAAGGCGTTCAGCCGCGACCAGCCGCAGAAGATATACATCCAAGATCGGATGCGGGAGAGCTTGGACTTGATTGTTCGGGCGTACGTGGATGAGGAGGGGAGTTTCTATCTGTGCGGGCCGACGTGGCCGGTGCCGGATGTGCAGGAGGTGTTGATGGAGGCGTTGGCTGCGGATGCGGCGCGGAGGGGGGTGAAGGTTGATACGAGGAGGCGCATTGAGGAGTTGAAAGACGAAGGGCGGTATGTGCTTGAGGTTTACTAACGGGTTTGACGGCGTGCGAGGGTTGGTCTAGACATCCCGATTCGTTTCGTTTACTTTTTTTTTTTTTTTTTTTTTAAATTTCTTTTGTATATTTTTGAAGAGGATGTCGGGTATGGCGGATTGGGATGTTCTAGAATTTGGTTTTGCGCAGATGCAAGGTGGGCAGGTTGGTTTACTGTTTGTATGGGCATAGACTTCAATTGAATTCGGACGTTGGGGTTTCCTTTCTTTACTGATGTTGACGACGGCATAAGCCGCACGATGGCCGTTCTGTAAATTGTTTCAAATTGCACCTACCCTATTGTTCAAGATCTATCTTAGCTGCATTGGATCCAGGGACCAGATGATCAGATTTTGCGGTCACGTAGTAGACTGCTCCTGGTATCAGTGCCGGGATATGCTTGTGCGTGTCGCGAATTCCATCGTTGACCCTCGCTCGGTATTCGATTGCGGGAGCGCTCGAGCATTATCGTTGGGGGGAAGTGATGGCGACTGTATATCCGGTTAATATTGGCGAAGGGGAACATTACAGATAGAGGTCTTCCGGATTCCGGACGGGCGTGGAAGTTCAAGGTTGAACGTTGCTGGAATCCGGATATCCGTGCCCTGCAATTGCAAGTGGTGAGGATCCGGTTTCGGGGTCTATCCTGGTCTATCCTGGTTTCGTCGACCAGCGTCAATTTATCCTTAGAACATGCATGCCGTATTGGTTCAAGTACAACAATGAGTCTAGATAAAGTCGACCAACAAAACGAATCGGAATAGTGAGTCTTTTGTATAGGAATACTTCTCTGAATTCACCGTGCTTTTTAGCGGTGCACCGGTGGTTTTGGAAAGAAAAGTCCCTTTATAATGGACCTCTGGACAGACCTCTTTGATTCACGGCGTTCGCTGCGCGTCTCTCTTTAAAAAAAAAAAAAAAAAAAAAAAAAAAAAAAGAATCACATACAAACTAGGATCAATTAATTATCCTGATCTTTTCTTGGTGGGCGACTGTCCTAGGACTGGCAGCTTGTTTACGAGACAAGACAACTGTATATATTCTTATATCAAGTGCCTAGGGATTACGAGTCCTGATTGAAACATTTCCGTGTAATTTTCTGTCTTTGGTTACGATACAACGTGATCTCATAGATCTAGATCGATCGATCGCTTCCTTGCCACGAGAGAAGGACTTCTTAAGACTTGGCCTCTTAGAATAGGTATCTTTTGTATGAGGATTTAGTTGTCGCGAGTCAGACAAACTACCGTACCGTAACCGACAAAAAGTAGTTTGGATTACGAGACAACCTTAGGATTTAGGATGAAGTTTGCTTCTATAGTAGCCGGTCAGCTGTTTGGTTTCTGAATATTAAAATAGAGTCTAAATTGCGAGATCGGTTTTATAATTTTAGTCTCGCCACTTATAGCTGCTACTGAGAGACTAGCTCCGCCAGTAGTCGTATTTCTACACAGAAAAATAGAGGCAAGTTATGACGATACATCCACAGCGGCTTGTATCAGCCAAAGGACTGGCAAGGAGTGTTGCGGATCCGGGATTCTCCAGCGTCGTAAATGATAGCAATTCTGTGTATGTGCGAACTGTATTGCGATGGATAATGATATTTCCTTACCTTCATTGTCGCCTGCCGAAGGAGATAGGATGTTTCCTGAATTTGGAATCTTACGAGATAGCCAAATATGAAGACCGTGGCACAGACCTATATCACGTCAATGCGAGCAGCAACCTGTGCAGTTGCAACGTACACGTCAACAATATCGGAGACATAATATTGTTGAACAAACTAGCCAATAGGCATGTTCCGAGCGCATATCGCAGTCGGTGGGTATATCAAGTCTGCTATTCTCCAGGATCCCGGAAATACACCTTCCGGTGTGTGCTATTTAATTTATTGACTCAACTCGATCACGCATATTGACATGCAAACTATGGGACGACATGATTTTGTTCCATCAGGTTAGTAAGGGACGCTCGACCTTAATATTGGGCGCGACGGCTGTTGGATATGCATGCATTGGAAATATATCATGAAGATCTCATGTATTAAGCAGTTCTGATGCTAGGCGCTATAGCCTCGCGGATAGGAAAACAAACATCGTCTGATGGGCCTAAGTGGAGTTGAGTCTGCAGACCTGGAAACCGGGACAGAATCTATTCGCACGGTTATACGTCCCTGTGTTATAGTAGATCCTAGCGACCATTGGTTGTCAGCGCTTAACTAAGCGTGGCGTGGCTGGTTTTCTGTTCTCTAGCTTGCTTTGCACGTCATCAGCATCTCGTGGAGAGGAAGGCAATTCGCGATTCGAGGGCTCAACTGTGACACCACTCGCATGCATGCATGCATGCATGCAGGAGGCGCAGCATAAGGACGAAAAACGTGATTCGGAGACATTTTGTGCAGCGGGATGTTTGTTTAACGTTGGTGGCACGATTGTCCACGTTCTATCCGTATACAGCTCAAGGCACAGACGAGTCGATCGCATGGAAGGGCTTGGTTCAAAGCGCATTGACTGATTGTAGCGGAATGCCCATTGGACTTGCATGTAAACATGTTGAATTCGAGCTCTTCGGACCCCTGCGAGTCGAGTGGTGCGTATATCGGCCGACGAGCCGAAGCGGATTTTTCCGAGCGTACTGAAAAGCTACTTTAAAAGCTGCGACATAATCAACCCTACAAGCAGAATACTTTACCGGCCGACACTTATTACGCTCAAGGCTATTTGGATATAATTTACAGACCCACAGTATCTGGCGTCGCCACTGATTTTTATTGAAACTGGCTTGAAACGCTATAGCTGTAACGAAGCTAGTCTGCTAGCCATATGGCAATATTAATCCCCACGCGTGCACGGCTTGGAGCTGGGTTTAGTTTGCCGGGTTGGTTTGTTCGGCTGCCGGCTGTGGTATTTACAACTCGCAGCGGCTAATATAGCGGCATTTTGTGTTGCCGCGATTAAGCCGAGTGGAATACGAGGCCCGGCCGCAGGTACGAGAAATGCATGATGATGCACAAAGGCAAGGACCAGCTACAGGTAGCTACCTGGAGCATTACAAGGGACAATCCATAAATTACGTGTGGCGGAGAGGAGAAGATTTTCTTGGTTTATGCATTGAAGTGACAAGTCTAACTATCAACTAACTCGGTAGCTGCGAGCAGGGTTTAAGGATTCTTGGGCTGCCAGGATCGCGCTGTTAAAACTGTCAGCTCACGAGAAGCAGAAGAGTGAAGCTTGCCCATGTGGAGACTAACAAATTACGAACGAGGGCTCTTTGGGCGGAGAATGGTTGCTGGAAGGGCGTAAAGCGAGTGTATAGGGGTAAGTAGACTAAACGTGGCCCATTGATCGATTAGTTACGGTAAGCTTGTCTGTCGCGAAATGTTCGGGCCGGATGATGGCAACGACAGCAAGCCATGGTAGCAGCATCAAAAGAGAAACGCACAAGCACACGGTTTGAACTGCAGTTCGAAATGATGATGAAGAGTGGATGCACGGATCCCCTGAGCACCACGTCCTTGGCTCTTGTTTCACTACTACTCTAGCTCTAGCTTCTCTCTCTCTCTCGCGCGCGCACTCTCGAAGTGACGGGTAAAAGCGTCATACCGTATCTCCATATGCCCAACTAGAAGGTCCGGCTTCAGGGGGCGCTACAGGTTCCGGTTCCGGTGGAGAAGACAGAGTGGCGTTAACTCCTATCGTGTTATGGCCATGCTGGAGAAGGATGGACCGGGTGCCTTGGGAGGAACCGTCAAGATTTCCGAGTGCTTGTCGGTAGAAGCCTGAGAGACGGGGCAAGTACTCGTCGTTCCGGGCATTAATAATGAACTCAAGTTCTTCACTGAGCTCAGCGGACTCTGGGAGGGAATGCTCAATGCGAATGGCGCGGTCTAACTCGAGGATTGTCCTGAGGAACTCGGGACAATCTGCTACCATGTAGATATTGTGGGTTTCGAGAGTTCTGAGCCAAGTGACTCGGTCTCGAGAGGGATAATATTTTGGATATGCAGGAACTATGGGTACGGTGCAGGTGCGTAAACGTTAGCTCGCCTGGAGAAGAGTTCGCCGTACGCAGCAATTTCGAAAGAGGGGTAATGAAACCTAGGAATCCTAAGATACCTTTGACACCTGTCCCGCCGTTAGAGACGATCTCCCAGTTTGTGGAAGTTCGTAGAGGCAGGCCTGAGACAGCTCGGACAGTCTTGTCTCGAGTCCACTCGAGTACAGCGTGGTGTTCCTGGTCTCCGATTCCGACTCCGGTGAGATAATGCCTGAACCACAGAAGCCACATCGACCCTGCAATGTCATCTTCGTGCTCCAGCCAGTTTGAGTAGACGGCCCGCTGGATGTGAATGTACGCTCGAAACCAGCCTCTAGGTGATTCTGAAAATGCCAAACTGGTCGGCTGCAGAGCCAGGACGTCCATCATTGCTGCGTGTCGAGACCATTTTTGAAGGCAAATTGTCTGCCAGATGCCGTTTGAACTGGCGGTTGAGAGGAAGCGTTTGCTGCAGAGTCTCAAAGTGAGAAGCGAGCTCAAGTCTAGGTAGGAGAATATATAGAGACATACTAGAATCGCAGTGAGCAGGATATCAGCATATGTATATTATACCATGGCTCACGGGTGGCCAACTGCAATGGCCAAAGCTTGCTAGACTACCCGCTGCACAGCCTCAATGCATCCATGTGGATCTAAATTAAAAGTTTGGGACACCAACGAAATAGGCATAGATGCTCGTTACTCGAATACCTGGGGTCTGGAGAGCGTTATAATGCAATTGTGACACTTACTTTCAACGGGGAGCTTCTCGAATGCTGCTGCCATACTCCGGAGGCTGTGCAAAAAGGAGGGACCAGAAATGGATATGGTGATAGGCGTTTGAAGGGACTTACTTTGCTAGAGATCCAGAAACTTGTAAAGGTATTATAATAAAGTGGGGAGCCCAAGACAAAGCCCTTTTAGTTGCTTCTCTCTGCAGAAGTACGCCCGCAAGGTAAATGAATGGTGCTGGGCAGGTAGGTTCTGCACGGGACTAGTGGTCTTGCAAGCTTGTATCCCGGTCAGGACACAAGGGTCTTTGCTTCTTGTGTATGCAGCAGTCCACTCAAATTTTCGCTTCAGCAGGCCGACACGGCTTGTCGTCATGACACATGGTCTCCGAATTAGTCGCTAGGATCTCGGCCTTCAGTGGTTATCTCGGAAGCTTGGGAGATAGATGAAAAAACATTGCATGCAATATTTCAAATCCCTTGGCCCACAAGCTCTGGGCACAGCAGGAGGTATTCCCAAACAGGCCATGACAGAGACTATCAGTCCGTATCGTGGACGCTGAGGGGTCCTCGCGCGAGCTCGCTGCCATCTCATTCGCCGCGGGTTCTCCAAGGCTGAAGTGCCCCCAACTTCTGCTTCGAATTCCGTGGGCAGATTAGCCAAATCCAGCTGAGCGTAACGGCTGTTATTCTCCGCTGTAATGCGATACTTTTGAAATCATTGTCCTCGGCGCCCTCGGTGTCCTTGGGGGGGCATGTGTAGAACAGGCGGGGCCGGGGCCAAGTTCTCGGGTCAGGCCTATTGGTTTTCGCCTGAATCATTTTGGAGAGTGTGAGACATCCATTGCTCAAGCTAGGTCTTCCTTCTCTGTTCAACCACCATTTCAGTCTTTACCACTCGGCTATGTTGAAGCTTCGCTTTCATGGTCACAATGGCCAGATAGGCAAATCATTGGCGCTTGTTAATTTCGAAATCATCTGTTCAATATTTGACGTCAACCGGCGCGGCCAATAAGCTACGGCGCCGAGGGATGACATGTAAAGGCCGAAGTGAAAAAAGGAAATATGAAATGCCAGTAAAAGCGGAGGGGTTCAAGGCCGCCCCGTCTTCGCCTTAAGGCTTTCGGAGACGTATTGTGAGACCTTTGGCTTCTGATGTTGGAAAGCGGAAGGGCTGCTAGGACCCAGGTTGTAGAGTTCGACCCCCCCGGGCGTGGCCAAGACTTGCCGAACTCTGCGTTTTACAACAGCCATCATTGGCCGCCACGAGGATGCCCTGGCTTACTGGAGACAGCCGGTAACTTCCCGAATTCCGAGCCTGGACTAGCTATCGAATGTCGTGTTTGTTCGAAGGCTTTCTCGTAGCGAGCATTGCAGATTTCGTGACGTAGCGTTGCAGCGTTGCCCCTGGGTCATATTACCCGGCCTCTCCGTTGAGTTTCTCTGAACAGGAATGAGCTGTTAAATCTGTTGGTGCGAGGAAACGCTATGAGCAGGGAATCTCGCGTTGACATATCGATAGGACCTACGAAATAGCGAGCTACGGCAAGCGGACAGGGCTTGAAGGTGAAACATATGTTTCTTGGCCTGGATCCCGAACCATTCTTGTTCAATTAAACCTTGTTAACGGCGACTGTGTGGTGCTGTTTGTGTGTTTGCTAATTCCTGTGGGTGGGTGTAATGTTGTGCTAGCGTGCCTACAATTCGCTTTTATTCTGCTGATCTGAGCTGCTTAGCTCGACGAGGTGAATGCAATGCCTTCCTCAGGTGAATACAATTTATCCGAATTGCGCAAAGAGCAGATGCCCAGACTGGAGACTTGTTAACAGAATTCAAAACAGCAAGTTGCTTGCAGTCACCTGCTCAATCTAAGATGCTTGCTGTCATCGAATTGGTATCTCGAGAGCTGGAGCATGATCAAAGCGCTTGGCTCCAAGGTTCTCGGACGGCTGTAAGGAGGCCTCAGCACACTAGACCAGCCTCAAGGAATCAATCCGATTAGGCTGCTATCTTTAAACTGTGGGTATCATTGCCTGTCGAAGATGGTCAGGCCGGGGGATTCCCAGCATAGAGGATATATGCCAAGGAGCCACTAGGTGTACCATGCAGTAAGTCGATTTTCTGGCGTGCATCTGTCGGGTTAGAGATTCTCAAGCTCGCGGAGCGGAGGTTCCTTGCGTGAGTTACTAGCTTGGTGGTACGTAAGCCTCGGATGGCAAAAGCTATCTGAGATTTCGAGAGTTGCACGCCATTGATGCATTAATGGTTATTCATCGTGGAAATTGGAAGACTTATGGGAGGACAGATGATGATATCAGGAAGTGAAGGTCATGCAAAGTGGAGGCGTAAACGCCACCGCCATGTCTCGTTATCGCGTGTCTCAGATACACCAATAGTTTGAACCCACAAGGCTTCTCAGATGATCGAACAGGACCCGAAACCAGGTTCTGCGGGGGTCTGCCAAAGCACCCGCAGCTGAATTCTAGCACCCTTTTAGATAAAATTACCGAATATACATTTGAACATGTATACTTTGTTCCATGCTCTGGGAAGTGGCGTGCTCAAGCAGTTGAACTCGGTGGCCGATTTAGCCTCGCAATACGCCGAAATCATCTTCTAACTATTGAATAGTATATGGCGGACGTGGCTAGAGTCAAGCTACCCTCGATTAATCTAGTTCGTCCTCCGAGGAGACACTTGATCCTTAAGGCCTTGTGCTAGCTAGGCTGCAGCCACTGAGCTCATCGGATTAATTAGATTGGCACTAGATCTTAAAGCCTTCGGTCTCACCGTAGCAACGTCATTGTTCAGGATATCTACGAAGAAAAAAGAATATATCGATGAAGTCAATGCTAACTCTCTTCCGCCGGGTATAAGCGGTCTCTCGATATATCGATATTAGCGTAATAAAGCAACAGCAAAAGATGGCTTCTAAGTAGGCAGGTGATTCTTATCATTTCGTAACCCCGCTTTGACTGTTGTCAGCTGGTCATCAGGATACGGCTTGACTAACAGATCTAGTATCTCAGAGGGACACAGAGTTCCTGACAGCAGGGTCTGAATAAGGTTTTGAACAAGGGCAGGTCGATTATGCGAAATCTTGCGAAATCTAGAAAATCCATGTAAAACGGGCGAACACCCGAATCCCAGTGCGGAAATTGTACGGTAGGAACTCTTAACAAGACAGTCTATCGACTCAACGGGGCTTAGATGACACATTTTGATCCCGAACTTCTAGTTTGGCAGCTTGGCCGAGTGGTTATGGCGCAGGTTTTAGGTCTTCCCGACGATTCACCTGTTTCTTTGATTCGTGGGTTCGAATCCCACAGCTGTCAGTGGCAGTATCTCTTTTTTTGATTTTTGTCCTGCCAGCCAGTCGGTTGGTGTCGACGGATTTTCATTTTGCTAAGGATCACTGCGCTCCGAGAGCGAATCGGTATCGGTTTCGGGCGAACGGAATACGGGTTTCGCTAAGCTTCGTGGCTTGAATGTCAATTAAACGCTCTCATATGACGGTTACACGGAGATAGAACACTTCAGCGTATCCGAATGAAGGAATATATCTTGAGGAGTACTCCCTAGTTTTCCGAGCAATTTTCCAGTCACGATATTTCGAAATTCGTACTAGCGTATCCGTATCATTTATGCCTTGGAGCCTTCTCCATGGATCCAGACTCATCCAGCACGACTTTAATACAACCGGAGTGGCCAGGCCCACCTGCAACGGTCGACTACTGGAGGCCTGGACGGCCCGAGACCAGGACTGCAGCAACGGCAAACCAGGCATGCCCGTACCCGAGATTCAAGATCAGCTGAATTTCCCAACAGTTCCTTGCGAGCGGTGTAACGAGTGAGGCAGTGCTCGGCCACGGGGCCGAGATGCCTGGCCCGCCCGCACCCAATCTTATTTCAACCACATGCGACAAACGTCGGGTCCCCAGGGACCCCAGAGGATCTATAGGCCCAACGGACTTAAGGATCCAAATACCAAGCGCTTGCTTGCTCTCTGGGGTTCTTTGTCATAACCGTCTGAAGTTCTCGTTGGCGGAGAGTTTTGGCTGGCGGAGGAGACACCTAGGCTGCACTGCCACATATATTGCGTGTGTGTGGCTCAAGTGTGGCTCATGCAGGCCATAACATGACATTTTCGTGCCAACTCAAGGTTGAGCTCATAGAAACCGCGGCACCAACAAATTCGACGTCAGTCCATGGCCCGCCGTTAAAAGCCATGGCAAGGCCCTCAAGCCTCTTGCGATTCCCTTTCGAGCCATCCCGTTAGTTTGTTCCTCTGTTCCATACGTCCCCGAACGCCCGAAGAACTGTCGAATTCCATTCCGGATCCGGTCCGCCTGCAAGCACAAGCCGCAGATGCGCTTGTTCGTCATCCCACTTACCCCTCGAAGGGCATTTGTATACGGTCACCGCCTGGTTGGAGATTCGTACAAGAAGAAACCATCGCTGCTCGACCGTGCGATCACGTAGGCTCGCTCTATCCCCCTGACTGTATGCTCTTTGCTGGGCTTATGCGCCTATGATGTCATCACTAAGTAGTTGGTGGGTTACACAGAAAGTCGAGCGAAATCTGGCTGAAGTGGGAGCAATATGAGAAAGGATGGCAGAAGCGGCTCACGGTGTACGGAAACGGGGTAAGAGCAACTGCAGTCGCTCGTGCAAGGGGAGCTATGGGGCGCCAATGCTGATGTGCGATGAGAATTTAGTTACTCCGGCGGATAGCATATGAAGAATGGTAAGCTCCATTTTTCTCGCCGAAGCTAAAGCTGGAAGTTGATATCTGATTGGCGCGTATGTAGGGCTCTCAAATCAATTCCAGCCCTTTCACGGGGAGTCTCCGCTTCGGACCATCCGAAAGTATCCGTCGTGTATCCTCCGTCAGTCATGACGCCTGTCGAAATCCCAGGTCTATTGCACAAGCTGGGAACTGAAAAGCGCGCATCGCACAAACGACTCTTAATGTGGAGCATTATCGGGATGCCAATTTCTGCGCCATTTGCATTGATACCTATGCAAGTATCCCAACGGTGAAATCAACGAGCTGTATGCGACAATTGGCTAACCATACTTCGTGATAGCTAGAATACCGAACATCCCCTTTTTTTACCTGGTGTTTAGAGGTATTTCTCCTCCACCCTTCTCTTCTATTGGGGTCGATTTGAATTTGGAAATATCTGCTAACATCTACCCATAGCGTATTCGCACTGGAGAGGTATGGATAGATCTAAGAATTTCACACTCTGACTTACTAACTCTCTCATTGTAGCGTTGCAAGGCGGACGTCATCTGGAGTTTCTAGTCAAGAACGGACTTCTAGATCCTCAGCCTGATCCTCAGCTCGATCGGATATACAAAAAGAAAGTGGAAGCTGTAGCTGAGGATGCTAATATTGACGACGCTAAGATAGAAAAGGCGGCCGCAACCGGGACAATGGACGAGGCTGCTGAGGAGCACCTGGGCGAAGAGTTCTTGTTAATCGAAGAACCCCAGGCACAAGAGGTTCGTAGCCACTATGCCATCTACCCCACATTTATAAGGCTCTAATGAGATTTTAGGTGTCTGATGTTCTCAAAATACCACAATTGGTGGTCGAGCTCCAGAGAGCTTGTGAGCAAGTGGAGGCACAGCTGCAAGAAAAGCAGAAGAAGCAACCCGAATCAGAACAGAGACCGTAAACATGACTGGACGAGACGCGAAAGGCTATGTAAATAGATGTGATATTGACCCCGCTACATGCATATAGATCTTTTTTTTTTCTTGCATAGATGGTATTGGTACTCTAGAAATAGCCGTTGACAAATCGCCCTTGCCGTCACGAGCGGCTAATTTTGAGCTTGAATTTGCGCGCATATTTCAACAAAACAGACTCGTCCTCACCAAATACACGTGCTATAAGAAACATCTACGCGAGGATCCCGAATCCTAGAAATCGACTTCCAAAATCAGCGGCTCTGCTTGCCTTAGCTTTTAGAGCATTAAAATGGGGCTTCTCAAAGATATCTCACCGGCGTTCTGGCTAGTTGCAATCGCTCCACTAATCTATAACGCCGAGAGTCGCCGTATTGGTACTGTTGAATACGATATTGATTATGACGAAAGGACGACTCCTGTCAAGCGGACGGAATTCAACGACTGGGAGTCTCCAGAATGGAAGGAGGGGACGTGCATTGATCTGCCAGGCAGTGATATATACAGCGACGTGCTTACCGAGATTTGGTACGACCCGTCGAATGTGAACCGTAGGTTTTATATCGCTATATCGATTTCTAGCTGCCGAGCTATAGCATAACAGTACGCATCGAGTTGGAGCTAACCCCCAATTGCTTAAATTTGGATAGCGGAATTTCCGTGGTTTGTCCAGGGAATTCGACTTTGGAAAGATCCTGGCTGCGTGGGTATCGCTGAAGATTTTCTACGAATCGAGAAAGAGCGACCATTCACTATTCGGACCAACCTACTGCAAGGCGACAGCAGCGATGAAGATATGAGCAACGACAGTGGTAGTGATAGTGATGGTGGCGGCGGCGGCGGGATTGGCCATTATAGGGACGACGAAATGCAGTTCGCGGATTACAATACCGTGACCGATACTCCTCTCAGGAACATGGAAATCGAGACCGATTCAGGATATCCCTTCCTGTTCGAAAATACACCTAGCATAATGCCGCCCAGCCGCCGCCTGGAAGTCATGGGAAACTCTGATGGATTGGATAATTTTATTTTTGACGGCAACTATTTCCAGGATTTCGCCAATACGGCGAACTTTAGACTCGGCATTCAGTTCCAAGACGACCAGAACCTCGTCAATTGGCAAGGTGATGTCTACGTCCCTTCGCCGGGTGGGAACGATGGCGATTACTATTCAAATATGGGGTCGCCCGGGTCTTATTATGACACACAGATGCCGCAGAGGCAAGGGGAGGCTATGAATTCAGTGTATATCAGTACTGATGGCCAGCCGAACCCCGATGCGAATGGGATTTATCGTTACAAGTTCTGGGTGGACGACGATTTGAACGGGAATGATTGGGACTCACCATGGAGTATGAAGATTATCACAGATTATGACCACCGTTATCGAATTTAGTGGCAAGCCTTCTACAGGAATTGATATACCTCATGCCGCCCAGCTTAAATTTTCGAGAGGCTGGATTGCCACAGATCATACAGACTAGTATTGAAGAATAGCCGACCTTGGTGGGATATATTGTAATGCTGTCCTCAATTCTTATATGCCTACTTATCTATGTGTACATGTACAAGTGTATAAAAGGCTGCCTATCAAGTTCATCCCCTCACACGTTCGGTCGTAAGTTCCTAGCCGGGCTGGGGGATGATATATACACGAGCAAGTAAATTTCCAGATCCGGGCGTCCTATAGTTATATTATCTCACTCAGATCTAGGGCATCAATTCTGGCCACAACTTAATATCGTTTAGTCTTGCTGCGGTCCTTCCTAAAGGGCCTGGTGGGCCTCTCGCTATTGTCACCTTTTATACAGCGTTCCTAAATATTGCCAGGCCAAAATATCCAGCATGTGGTCTTGTTGCCATATCCCCGCCTTAGCTTGGCTGTCTGTGCTTGTATTCTCCGTATCGCAATGGCGGATAACCGGCGCTCGCACGTTAGAAGTCATGCAGGCTAAACGACGGGCAAGAGAAAACACACAGTGGGGACCTATCTCAGCGTCACAGTCCTTGGAATACACAGACACCAGCCCAGAGTGGATTGAAGGGCAGTGCATAACGCTTCCTACGCCAGGACCTGAGTGGAATATCGAGAAGCTCATATATACGGCACACCCAGTTAATCGTAAGACCCTTTTGTTTTAAGCTTCCCTCAAACCGCAGAGCCTGCAGTGTGCGGGATTGTGTAGCATCAAAGCTGATTAATTGTGTTTACTACTCATATAGCCGATTGGGCATGGTTCCTCCGTTTCGTCGCCATCTTCTCCGGCCCAGATTGCGAGGACACGGAGCCAGTACTCATACCTATCGAGGACCTTGGAAGTGAGCCTAACAAAGGTACTATCTGGCTGGACCGCGAAAACAACCCCTACTACGGTGTTCAATACGACATTCAAGTAGAGCCGGGCACGATAAGAATCGACGATCCTCATGGCCTCCTTGGTCAGCGACTGAGTCCCGTAGAAAACGCTTGGCTGCAGCAGGAACGAACGCTAGAATACATCGATTCCTTAGCGAACGGGCAGGAGGAGGCTCAATATGGCCGGATGAATATCAGAAAGGACGAGCCTGACGAGATCAAAATATGGCCAAAATACGCACTCTCAGGGCAGACAAGCATAATGCTAGTGTCTGATAATGTTTTGTTCCATTTGGAGCCGACTGCAGAGTACAGGAGTCGGTCGGAGCTTGGCGAAGAGGTCTACACTGGGCCCGCGACAGCCGGCGAATTTCTTGATACCTATGACTAATACACTATAATAATGCTTCGTAAATTTAGAGCCGCATCTGGGTTAACAAACAGCTTGTATCTCCAGAAAGAGTATACCCACGAACACTCAGACCGCATTTAGCACATCTAGATACCTGTAGGCATGCACTTTGTAACATCAAAAATACCAGACAATTGGCGTGGGAAATTTTGAAGGCTTGTACGGATCGATTTGAATAGTGTTTAGGAGCCGAGCCGATATTTCGAAAGGACGCGGTTCTCCTATCACCTCAGTAGTAGTCGAGATTGCTCCTGTTCAGCGCTCAGCTAGTAGTAGAACATTCGAACAGTCTCCGTGAGCGTGAGTCGTAAGGGTCTGTTGTAATCGTGTGTTGTGTTACACAATCATTACATTTTGCCTAATTCGGCCAGTTCAGAATCTGGCACGAGAGGCAATGGCCTGCGCCTCCGGCATACAGAGCTGGCCAATCGAATCCTCATGATAGATCGCCGTTCGATGGGCTGTTCTATTGCGACCAAACGATAATATCCTCTTCTACTTGGCTGACCGCGATACTGAAAAGGCTGCTCCAGCACTCTGAGGCTACTGAGGGGCTGGTCTGCCAGCTGCATATGCAAGTGAGGGGTTGACAAATTGACCTTGCGCTAGTAGATCCCGACCGAGATATGCAGCTAGATAACCCACCAACGGGAAAACAAATGGAAATTTGGCAGAAAAACTGCACCGGTGAAGAAAGAAAAAACTTATCGACATATGACAGTTCATCATCGCTCTAGATGCAATTCATTATATCAGGCCATCGCATGTATATGTCAGTTATAGCCCATCGACGGCGGATAATAATACATGCAAGTTGAGGTGGCAGGTGATGATGGATTAAATTCGAGGTCCGCACATATGGTTGAAAAACATGGCTATATGTGTACATGTATGCAACCGGATGGGTCATGCCGACATACCAAGGACCAACCGTGGGGCAAGTGAGCGTTCCGTTCAGCGATGCGCTGTGCACTGCGGGCATGGATGTGTCGATGGATGGATTACTCCTGCCGGTATGCACATCACGATGATTTATCGGTGTCAAAAGTTGCTGCTTCAAGTCGAAGAAAGCTGATAGTAGAGCCCTGTTCAATGTACAAATCGATGCCATGTCTATAGACATGTCGACACAAACACCTTAAGGTCCATCGAAGTCATCTAATGTTTCGAGTGTGAAGTGGGAAATTTTTGATATTATCAAACCGCTCGAGCTCCGATGGGGCGTTGTAGGGTGGTAATATAACCAGACCTTCCGACGCACGATGAGCTGGCCTCTGGCGGACACCATTGGTCCGGCGTGTTGCCTCGTGGTATTTGGTCCACGTCGTAAGCTCGCTGATGTGCGAAACCCTATAGTCATCTCGTCAGCAGTATTTAAAATATTGTCTCTTTATAAATTTTCGATCAGGTCGGCCCCGGAATTTAGGCCTTGGAACACCTTTTCACCGTATCGTTACTTTCTGGAAATTGAAAAGTCGAAAATATCTTCGGTATTTTTACGTTGCACGACTTGTTCGCTTCTTATACCTGATTATGGATTGCTCGGATTGACAACAGGGAGCCGCTGAATCTGTGAAGGCTGGTAATCTGGTTAACGAGACAATCAACTCGCATCAATTAGCGACCTAATCTCGGGATATATGTGATTTGGGCAGTTCCGTAGAGTCTACTGATCAGTCGCAAGGGAATCTGCGAGGTATGTGGTCAACTGATCTGACTGGAATGTGAATGCGACATCAACACGCCTTAGCTTCTGTACTAGCATAACTGGTTTATACCCGGGATTCCACCGAGTTCATCTTTACTGACGCCTTGGCCCTTAACTTTTGTAAGATTACATAGAAAGAAGAATTTAGTATTATAGCAGGTTCGCAAATCTATCTCAAGAGCCACAACCAATCGGCTATCTAGATATCCGTTGGACACGATTGCTGTCTCCGAACCTCCAATCGATCGAAGCTGAAAACCTAACAGCAAGCTTCGATCACGCACACGATAAATGAGCGATACATCTAAAGGCAGCCCTACCGATATCGGCGGCGGAGACCGAATATGGCGTACCTGGCCCCGAGACTGCGTCCGAACCGACAGACTGTACACTTCCGTTGACGGAAAACACGATTCCAATTTCCTTTCAAATATATCGAAGGATAACCTGTTTAGCGATGAGACTAAGAATAGTATTCCGGTGAACATACATACATCAGCGGGCTGGGGGCAGTTTTCGACTGCTGAGGATGAGACCGAGCCAGGCACTCAGTCGCTTGTTATTAAATCTCTAGATGATTTGGATGCCCATCTCTCGGGTTTGAGCTTGGAAGCGCCGGCGCAGACAGTTTCATAGTAAGTTTTCCTGAAACCTGCTTATATTGGCTGCTATATGGACGGAATCTTGAAAATCGTATCGTCATGGCCGTATGGTGGGATAATCCAGCTGTTTGTGCCTGCATGCTGCTTAATTCGATGATAGCATTTCTAACAGATCCTTGATTCTGAGTTCACTACTATTCAAGTTCTAGTTTCTGATGCTTAAGTCTAGTTTCCTAGAGCCCGAGTACACGCGGGGGAGGTTATGCATCAGCGAAGAGGTTGCTCGTAGACTATTCGCATCATTCTCCGTCCACCAGCAATTCATCTCAATTCTCTCCGCTTTCGGCGAGAAAGCCAACCCGGAAATAGAGCAGTCCTACCTGACTTATTTTGACCGCATACAAATCCTCAATCCCTTCCGGACCTTTGGTAACCCCGATTCCGAGGTTTTCGCCCAGACCGGCGGCTATGGTAAGCAATCTGCGGCAACTTTGTCTTTTAATATATTGTATCTCCTAGATTCTTGAGGGGGGATAAAGTACATCCAGCTCAATTGAAATGAATCTATAGATATCGGATATCTGTTCAAGTACGTGGACCTGCACGGCAGAGACCGAGAAACACCAGACAACCCGTTCGTCATCCGGCAAACAGGCGTATACCATAAATACGACCCGCATGCGAAGAAATCCGTCTGGATATTCGTGCAGTCCTCGGAAAGCCTGAAAGAGCGACTCGAAGCTCTCTTCGTTCGGTATAAAGATACGCCGATCGATGTTGCGCTGCAGGTTGAAATCCATTTTCTCATTCTCACTCATGGAGCGAGGAATTGGCGGCCGTATATGAGGCACTTGGAAGAAGTTTTCGACAAGCTTGTAAGTCGAATCTTTAGTCTATAGAGTTGCGGAGTTTATCATATTATTCTGAGGAGTCTGATATCCGAAGAGAATCTGATGACCAGGCTGATACGTTAATAATTATCAGAATGCGAAAGGTTCGCATTCGCGGATACTGTCAGAATCGGAGTTCGCATCCTTCAAGATCGATATCAACGATCTCCGGGAAATGTACGCCTTCATCGACAAACTCCGAATCCTCTTACAACTGGTGCAGATGAACTACCAAGTGGCGAAGAAAGTCCAGCAGCTCGTTCGACGGTTAAGAAATCGATGGGTGCAAGAATCGCCGTTGCACGAATTGACGCCTAGATTAGAAGATGTCTGCGACCGATTTGAGCAGCATCTTTATGAGCTTGGCGGCATCGAGTCGAGACTACACACATTAACCGAGAGAGCAAGGGATGCAGCGAAATTTGTGAGTTCTGATTGAACAGCGCTCATCATTCGGATCAGCGAAATCCGTACTACACCACGGTGTTGAGTGACGTGGAACTGACAGGAAAGACTTTTAGGTACAAAGCATGATTGAATTTAAGACCGGGGAATCAAATCGGACGATAAACACCAAATTGGACGCCGTTGTATCTAGCAGTGTCGACGAGGGGAAAGCAATGCAGACACTTGCGATAAGAGGAAAAATAAACACAAGGATGATGAGACTCCTTGTCATCATAACGGCCATTTCACTACCCGGGATACTTGTCGCTGTATGTTTACCGAGTTGACCTACCTGAACACAAATTTGAGTGAATCTAGCAGCTGATAGGGATTGTTTTTGACGCAGACGATATTCGGGACCAATTTCTTCGCGTTTAACCCGAATACAAGACATCTTAATGTGGCTTCCAACGTCTGGATATACTTTGTGATTGCGGCGGGGATCACATTCTGCATATTCTTTCTATGGGTTATTTGGAGGCCTCGAATAATCATGAGCACTCTTAGGACGGGCTGGAGGTCGGTTTTCCGGAGTATTCCACGGAAGAGAGATACGCCAGATATCGAGAAGCAAGGGAGCAATACTACAGCTACGACGCTGTGATGGGGGTACTACGCAGGCTCCGAGACGTATATTTACCGTTTGACTAGAGATTGGCCGTTTCTTTATGTGCGTGAGGACACTCCCTCGACATTGTAGACTACGTTTATGTTTACCAAACTTGTATCATGTGTCTCTATACCTGATGCATCTGTGCACTACTGTGCGCCGGCTTCTAGCTTACGAGAGAACCTCGATCTGTGCAAAGAAGAAAAGCTGCCACCGCCATATCAAATGCAAATGCATGCAAACAACTCAGCTGGGAACAAAAATACCCCAGTCGGAATTGTTTCGTGGACTATAATCTCCTATATTGCTATGATCAATATTTGTCCAATCATCGGAGCAGAGACTAGTCAAGTAGATGATAAACTGTGATTTAAAACCAAATTCAGTAAAAAAGGATCTCGAAATGTCGTATATGATAATGCTGCGTGCTATGATGACGTGAAATATAACCGTATATCCAACTTTAAAGATAGTATAATCGCCTCTGGTATACATGTCGTTATATCACCGTCCATATATAGTAAATATATGATATATCTCCGTGCTCCGAAATACTTATCACATCATATCCGTAAATCCCTTGTTGCTATCTTCCTTGATTAGATCAACCATGCCCTTGATTTCGCGAGCAGTGTTAGCCTTTCGTTTATGGATACTCAGCACCCGATGACAAGCATCAACGTACCTCCGGCATCACGGGTGTTCCGTCCTCGTTCTTGACGTATCGGAACGGCATTTCCGTCGTCTCGTTCTTCGAGATTTTGAGTTCGGGAAAGTCGACGAAGGGTATCTCGTTCAGCGGGACTGCGTGGATTAGAACGGTGTGGGTTCAAGGCCGGCGTAAATGTTATGTATTGGTGTGGAGAGGATTGGGGGATGTACTTTTCTGCTCGACGACGAGTCGGGTTACTCTGACTGCTGTGTCTGTCGTCATCTGCACGGGACCAAGACGTCGACCCGTGAAGCCGTATTTTCGCAGTTCAGCCGTTCGGTCTAGATACATACACGGTGCTTGTTAGACGCCGCATATGTGACAAGATCATGAAGCGCAGGTGTACCTCTCGGTGGATCATCTCCTGTATGGATATATTCCAGCTCGTCAGCATTCATGGCCACTCCGCACAGCAGCTCGTACCCCGTCAACCCGACACAGCGCACCGACGTTCCGGCCCCTCTTAACCTCTGTACCCCCGCAAGAGGAACGAAGCGCAGCTGGAGAATATAAAAATTTCAAGTGCCTACCAACCCAATATCCCCCCAAATACGAACCACCGAAACACATCCCCGTCCTCCGGCGCCATATCCTTATCGGCCTTCGGATCCAGCAAGCACACCTCCTCGCTCTTCAGTCCCGGCAACTGGATGACCTCGTCCATCGTCGCGTGCAGGTTGCCGTGCCACTTGAGCTCCTTCGGCAGCTTGTTGTACAGCTCCTCCGGCAGCGAGGTCAGGTGGAAGGACGGCGAGTGCGGCATCTGCGAGTGCGGGGTGTCGCGCGGCGGGGCGCATTCTCGCGCGATGGTGAGGTATTCGAGCTTTGACCAGGCTTCCAGCTCGTTGTCGAGGTGCTCGACGACGTAGTGTTTTGTCTGTGGGTGGGTGAAGGTTTGTTCGTCCGGCGTCATTGCGGTACTCTACTCGTACTCGTACTCGTTTCGTTTCTTTGATAGCAGGCCCTTTATCGGTCGGTATAGTAGCCTGGGTGGGACTCAGTTCGTGGAGCGAGGAAGATATGCGCTGACGGATATCGATTGGTGTTGGATGCGACGTTTTTCATCAACTGCGAAAAATCGCTTGCGGTTGCATCCTGACATCGGCTAACTAGCGCAAACAGCTGAGAGCGGGTGGGCGAACGACAGACGTGTCTGGTAAGTGAATTCATGTTTATGTTCATGGATCTTTGTTATTGGTGATGCTTTCAATCTTCTCATTTCATTGCGCTTCGAGGCATTTCGTCATAAAGCTACATTAAGAAAGAAGAACGGGCATATAAAGCAGCGGGTACAAGACAAGAAAGCAAAATAGCCGATTCAGACCACTAATAATAGAGTAATAGTATCATCATCTATGATGGCAGGGATCAAAAAGTGTCGTTCGTCTTTCGCCAACAAGGAAATCTCCAAAGGCAATCCGAGAGGAGGCCGGCGCACGCCGCAGCCAGAGCTTCACCATATGCATTCATCCGCCATGTGTACCATGACAGTCACCCTCTCGGGTTCGCTTAGCAGCCGCAGTTGTCGTTGGCAATCGAGCCGGTCTCTGGCTTGATGTTGACATCGATCACTATCACGAACCCGTCAGTAAAAAAAATATCGGACGGAAGAGGGGGGTTGCGTGTGGCAAACGTACTCTGCTTGCCAGCGTCGTCTCCGAGGGGTCCCTCCATTCCTGGCAGGGCCTGAGCGATTCTCTTGAACAGTGTCTTGACGTTGTGTCCGGCCTTGGCGCTTGTCTCGATGAACATGACCTTGAACTCCTTCGCCTTCTTCTCGCCCTCCTCGGTGGTGACTTGGCGCTTGTCGTTCAAATCCGTCTTGTTGCCGACCAGCACGATGATCACATCGTTCCCTCGCTCCCCTCTTACGTCGTCAACCCACTTCGATGTGTTCAGGAAGGACTGCCTGTCTGTTTTGCGGGTCGCTTGTTAGCGGCTGTCGGCCGACCAAGGTCACCCGAAGATTCACGGAGTGAGGTAGGGGATTGGATGTTGGGGGCGGGGGGAGGCGCCACGAACTTGTGATATCATAGACGACTACGGCGACACTCGAATCGCGGATGTACGATGGGATCAAGCTCCGGAATCGCTCCTGGCCGGCGGTGTCCCACAGCTGTAACCGGACGGTTCGGTCCTCGAGGTACATTGTCTGCATCGTTCAGTTGGTCGTTTAGCATGGGCTCCCCAAATCGGATACCGGGGTTGGAATCGTGGGACGGGGGCGGACGCATACTTTCGACAGGAAATCGATCCCGATTGTGGCTTGGTACATGTTGTCGAAAGAGTCGTACATGAACCGTGTTATCAGCGAGGTCTTGCCGACTGTTCGTGTGGATCTCCGCGTTAGCTTTGTCCGCCCTGCTTGACCGGAGCTGCCTGCTTGACTGCGTGTATCCCGTCGGATTCGGGAGAGAGAACTAACCGCTCTGTTCACCCAAGAACACCAGCCTGTTGGGTACGGTCAGTCTCAGATCGCCCTAGACGGTTGTGGTGTGCGATATAACGTACTTGAACTTCTTTAGGGGATTCGAATAGGAGGCTGCATTCGACTGGGTCGCCATCGTGACTTGCGGGTGTCGGTCGACGGAGGGAGATTCGGGACGGCGAACGGGGCGCTGACGGACGAACGGGGCGAGGATGGGTGGTTATTTTACTGTTCCGACCACTGCGACGGGTCTGAATCTGACGGAGATGCGATGACGGTGAAGCTTGCGGCGGGCTGGCGGGCAGGGCAGAGTCGTCGGAATTGAAGACGATGGCTAGCGAGGACGTGTTATAAAGGGGAAACCGGGCACGTTTGGCGGGCGGAGTCGCCAGCAGCGTTCCAACCGACCAGCGCCAGACGACCAACAGTGCGCTTTCGGCTGGACGCCAACCGGAAAGCAAGTAGGAATCGAGTCTGTTCTAGAAGTACGAAGTTGGCCGGGGACATGCAGACATGCGCAGGTGGCTACGGGATACACGAATGAGGGGAACTGTCTGGCTGGATCATGACTTTCGCAGAGTGTCGCTGTCTGAATGCATGCATCTACGCATGCTCCGTAGACACATGTGTACATACGGAGCATCCGAGTAGACACATCAGCCCGCTTGACAGAATGGATGCGAATCTCGACGGCGACGTTAGAGAGCTTTACCAGGTCAGCCCGGAGACTATATCTGGCGGGACTATAGCCCTGCCTGACATTCCGTCTGGCTTCTTCGGGCTCAGCTTGCGGCCAGGGACAGCTTCCCGGATCTCTCAGCCGGCGTCTGAGCGGGATGGCGCACTCTTGTGAGAAGCTTATACCGGGCGAAATATACATTTTGTAGAATGGCTATTAGTATCGTAAAGTCGTAGAGGGGCTGTTGGAGCCCGTCTCCAAATCTACGGATCGAGCGGTAGCTGCTTGATTCCTGCGAGACGTTCTCGAGATGATACAATCCAAACTGCAACTGGCTTCAACCTCCACACCACCTCCATCTCATTCGTAGATATCGAACCAGATCCCGGCCGGAATGCGCATCGCCATCGGTATGGCCACCGCAGACGGCGGCCTCGGATGTCTTTCTCCGTCAGCGACCTGCCTGATCCAAAGCTCGTACTCTCAACATGGCCCAACGGCTAAAATGGCGGCCTAGGAAGGAGCATTCGCTTTAGCCGATGACCAAACATGACTTTGCTCCTCCATCTCACACACAGCTCCCTCCGCCTGGGGAAGTTTACCCCATGGGCGCCCGCAAATATATACAGACCAGGCCATCCCGTCGCCACAATGGCCGTCGACCGTCATCCCTTCAAATCCAAAATCCCCCCCGCGCGGGAAAACCCTCCAGTCCACCGCTCGCCCTGACCCGCCTTATCTCAGATCGATATCGATATCGAGATCCGCTGGAGCTCGAACCCAGCTCTCCGCCTGGTCCGCCGTTACCGATCCAACGTTAATCCGCGCAGCCCGGCCGTTTTCGCCGGCCGTAGCCCAAGCTCGAAAAGCAAACCCGCACACACGCTTTCGCAAAGCCCGCCGAGAGGTACCTGCATCTCTTGTCGCCGGCGACCTGCGAACGGACTCGGCCTCGCTCTCGCACGCGGCTGTGACGTGACAAGTCGAGGCCTCCGTCGTCCAAGATGGCGATGTTTGTGCTACCTCCGCCGCCGCGATACCCGCCAACCGGGTTCT
Source organism: Drechslerella dactyloides (assembly GCA_020064725.1). Taxonomy (NCBI): domain Eukaryota; kingdom Fungi; phylum Ascomycota; class Orbiliomycetes; order Orbiliales; family Orbiliaceae; genus Drechslerella; species Drechslerella dactyloides. The sequence goes on from JAGTWJ010000017.1 coordinate 3,877,184, forward strand.
CGCTGGCCAATCCGTACGCCATGGGCGGCGCTCCAATGCCTGCGATGGAAACCTCGAACACCATCGCCCATCCAACAGGGCCCGAGCATGCTTTTCACACAGGCGAAGGCAAGTCCCGCGCTTCTCCCACTCACTCCTTCGCACCCTCTCAAGCTCCCTCCCGTGGCGGTGGCGCCACCGCCCCTATGTCAATTTAACCCTGCTGCCATCGGAGGAGCATCAAATCAATCAATCAATCGATCAATTGCAAGTCGTTCATCCCATGTTGGACGAAGGGGTCAATTCGCCGCTGACAGCATGCTCCGCAATGCTTCTCTCGCACGCAGGCCAGTACACTCTCCGTGAGGAAATCCACCTCGCCACGCCGCCTCCCCATCCCTCCGAAACCCCGATTGCATCGCCAAATCCGCTGGCCATCCAACCGGCTCCTCCGAGCGCAGGCACGCGGATCTCCACGATAATAATCAAAGCCGTACCCGGCACCGATCGCACGTCGCAGATATACCGCGGGTCCGTCCCCTCGCAAAATGGCGAGGGCGAAGCCGAACACGCCAGCGAGCCGAGAACGTCGGAGTCGACCGAGGAGGATTCGACCGATGGCGGGTCGAAGAGCGGCACGGATACAGCCGGAGCGAGCACCGTGGCTACCAGCACGACTCATCTCATGAACGACAAGTTTGGCGGCGAGAACGCCATTCTGGCGCATGCCCCGACCAAGGACAACAAGAAGCGCAAACCGAAGAATAATATTCAGAAGAGCAATTCGTCGTTCGTCTCGAGGGTCATCATGCACGAGGCGCTCACCAAGAAGCTACAAGAAGGAGGCGCCTCCGAGGATTTGTTTGTCTTTGCGAACATCAATCGGGCGTATCACTGGCTGAATCTATCGGCGAAGCAGAACAAGGTACAGGAACCCGGCAGCAGAATAGGTCGAGCGATTGCTAATACACCTTTTGTTACAATCGCAGCAAGAGTCCCTATCGAAAGTGCTGTTTACGAAGAGTCATCCGATATGCCACGACGTCAACCAGCTGACCAAGAGCGCGACTCACATCGACATCATCATGGGCTTCTCGACAGGCGACATCGTCTGGTTCGAGCCCATGAGCAATAAATACTCCCGACTCAACAAAAACGGCGCTATCAATAACTCGGCCGTCCTCGATATCAAGTGGATACCAGGCAGCGATAACCTCTTCCTCGCGGCGCACGGTGACGGCTCGTTAATCGTGTATGACAAGGAGAAGGAAGACGCTCCTTTCGTGCCCGAAGAATTCGCGGAAGAAGGAGAGACGGACAAAAAGCCGGCCTCAGGCTTCTTCGCAGCCAAGTCGGTCAACTCCAAGATCCAGAAGTTCAACCCCGTCGCATACTGGAGCGTCGCAAAGCAGGCTATCAATGCATTTGCGTTCTCTCCAGACAACAAGCATGTTGCCGTCGTTTCGGAAGACGGACGCCTATGCATCATGAATATCCTGAAGGAGCAGTAAGTTCAGCATCCATGTCTGAATTAATCGGCATTTACGGGAAGCTGACGGCGATTGTTAGGCTGCTCGATGTCTTCAACAGCTACTATGGCGGCCTACTATGTGTGTGCTGGTCACCGGACGGCAGATACATACTTACCGGCGGCCAGGATGACCTGATCTCGATCTGGTCGTTTGTCGACCGGCGAATCGTCGCAAGATGTTCCGGCCACCATTCCTGGGTAGCCGACTTGGCATTCGACCCGTGGAGCTGCGACGCTCGGACCTATCGGTTCGGAAGCGTCGGTGAAGACGGAAGATTGCTCCTGTGGGACTTCAGCGTAGGGATGCTAAGCCGACCGAAGGCGGTATGTATTCAATCGATAGGGGAATGGCCATGATGGTAATGTGATATCTGACTTTGGATCCGTAAAGACGACGAAACATCCACGCGGAAGCGTGTCGTCCGCGACGGCAAACGGCACGGGTAGGACGCGTGCCGACGGGCAGCCCGCAGGACGGTTACGTTCGGAATCTGTGGCGACGAAAGTCGACGATGACGGTGTCGTGTACCATCCCGTTGAACCCAGAGCGAGGACCTCAAATCTGCTTGCGATAATGGTATGTCTCGATGCACTTTATATTTCCGAATCTCAATCAGTGGTGGGCGTCGCATGTACTCCCACGCACGGTTTTGTTCCCAGATATCGATCATCAACTAACCGCGCGTCGCGCAATCAATAGTCGAAAGTAGTCGATGCGGACCCGCTCTGTCAGCTTGAGTTCCGGGATGACTGTATCATCACCACCTGCAGAGACGGTAAGATTATCAACCAATCCACTTTTTGGTCGCTTTGCAACGCCGTTTCGGCAATTCTTGAATGTGGAACTACAGATTGCATGTGGCGCTTCGCTCAGCTCACTGCACTTGTGGATATCGCATGCCCCACCTTGAGTTATTCCGACCGGCAAAGTTAATCCGAAAGGCTTGAGCGGCAGAACGATACAATAAGAGGAAGGAAGAACAAGGCTAACGTTGATTTTCCACAGGACACATCAAGACATGGGATAGGCCCAAGTCTACAACGCTGTCGGTCGTGCCGGAAGCCAACTCGGCGCAGTAGAGGTCGCCAACTGCGCTTGGACCTCCAAGCGGCATCGACGGGCGGTTAGCTAGGAGTTGGGAGTTGGAAAGATGCATGGAATTAGACCGAAAGGGAGTGAATCTTGGCCGTTGAATACTCTTCTTCTTATGATGCGACGAGTTATTGGGTTTTTACTTTCTTGTAATTGCAATTGTCTGGTTTTTTTTTTTACACCGTCGCCCGTTTTCAATATTGGGCACGGTGGTGTATTCACGATTGATGGGTTTCTTTTATTATTGGATCATTGGTGCATGCGTTGGCCTAATACCCCAATCGATCGTTACTTTCAGTCGTTATGATGTTCCTTCCAGCTTTGTGTATGCGGAGATGCCAGTAGTCGGACCGACCGATAGCCCGATATCCCGAGTGTTCGGAGGCACGGAGGCGATTTTGATCCGATAGTCCAGATTGGTCCCGCACCTCAACCTCTCCCCTACTGTTCCATCTGCGTAAATTTCTGCCATTCTGCCTCGGTAGCATTCCGTATTTTTATACATGCAGTCTCCACAATAAGATCGCTACAAGATATTACAGCAAGGGTGTGATAATGCCAATATCGCGCACAGCCTATCGCTGTGGCGGCCGAGGCAGCCCCACACCCAAGCTGCCAATCCGCGACGCGACGCAACGCACGGTAATCTGGCTGGTCGGTTGGCCCGGCCAATGCCGTCGCGGGAAGCTGTTGATGCCTTGGGTGACGAAACGGCGTGTCTTGGAGGTAGAGCCATGTTAATTACGAGGTGGCGTTCGAACACAGCTCGAGACAGATGTATGCAGAGCTGCAGATGGCTCCGCGCTGTGAACTCGGATAGCTGGGTAGCATGCGTGCATGCCGAGTCTACCGAATTGTCTGAAACGATGAATAAACGATGAATGGGAGCTCGAGCGCGGTTGTATGCTGTGCGACTTGGGATACAGGTTTACGAGCACAAGCACGGCAGAATAAGCCGCAGTGCGCAGACACAAGGTGCAAGACGCATTGTTCCCATGTTCCAAGATGAATGGAGCAACTTAAGGGGTACGACGTAAGCATAACTCAATGGAATCTTGAATGCGCGAGGACAGCATCAGATCACTTTGTACTATCTTGCACATTGAATCGATATGTACCACACAGGTCGACAAGCCAGAGAAATTCTTGACCATCTTGGTAATTAACTGTCACAACATGAACACCGATCAAATCTCAACAGATGAGGTATCCACATCCCCCGCCATTGCCATCGAGCTGTCGATCAAGATCCAAATATATCTCACCATATAGTTCGCTGCTAACTATATATTAAATTAATATAACGATAGTACCGAGATTATTATACTTTCGACAGGACAATGTTCGATGCAACGTGGCAAGCTAGCCTGCATTCTCGAAGCTGTCCGGAAGCTCACCCAAAAAAATCACCCGCAAGATGCGAAATCCTTCTGACTCGATGAAACTCTTGCTGGACAAAAATTTGGTACGTCCAATTTCTCCCGCGAACAAATAAAACCCGCCAACCCACCGATACGCCACACCTCTGGAAAGAAGAGAGGAAAGGAAACCCTGGTCCACAGCTCCGGGAAGCCCTTTCGATGTTGCAGCTTCACACCCGTAGACCCTGTACGGATGGAATCCGCACCACGTTACGCAGCAAGGTGGCCCCGTCACCCTATTGGCCCACTCGTGTGCGACGGACGCTAGTGGATCGGGGGGAAACCTGGTCGATGTCATGATTGGTGCCCTTTCGCGAATGGAGGAGGGCATAGCTGCCTATGAAACCAGCGCGCCCTCGCGACGATTTCAGACATGAAATGCAGCTGCTCGTAGCGATATTAGTGCCCGGCCTCTCTCTCAATCGAATTTGAATTTGAATTTCAAGACCCGCGGATACGTACTATACTGTGTGATATGGTACCCGAGCATACATCGGGTGCGCGTGTATACATGTAGAGAGGCCCGAGCTTCTATCCGGATCAGCTGCAGCTAGCTGGCAGGGTGGGACAATGGGTGAATACGAAATTGGCTGGTCTTAGGTTCGTTACATACGAATCCCGTTCGTGACATGATTAGCTCCCGGCCCTTTGTCCTGTAGTATTAATGTTATTACCCGGGAGCGACGGCAGTTAGTGATCCTATATATTCTTCTTTGGTCCCCGGTGGTAGTCGACTTTCGTCAACCTCCCAGCTTGCCGTCGTGTCGTTGTCTGGGTCTGCTTTTTTTGCCAACTAGCCGGAGTGTTTCTTGTCAGTTAGGTTGCACATGCGGGAGTTCGAAGCTGATGCTTGGTCGAGTTACGTTTTTTTTTTGAATCCATCTACGGTATTTATCGCGTGGTAATTTTTCGACTTTACTTGTCGCCATAATATCCCGACATCAGCTCTTCATTAATAGATCTCATCGACAAAATGGGGTTACGAAGGAACTGTCATGCATATTTCACGACGATCACGCTACTTAGTACTGTCAACTTCGGAAACGCGGCCATAAGCTGTGTATGCATATATCCAGACTCCTCTCAATCTATATTTCCCACGTGGTTTCTATCGTCAACTAATGCATCGCATTCCGAATATAGTGCACTGCACTCCGGTGGCTGGACAGCTCCAAGGTCTCCTGGCCGAATCAGTCAACCTACATGGCGCAGAACGGAAACTGGAACTTCCTGCAGGCTGAATACCCGTACTGGTGTAAGTATGACCCATTCTTACGTCTGTCATAGCTATGTAGCTGTATAGGTCTGTTGGTCATACAACAGACCTGTATATTATATACTGGTTATACAAATATATATATATATATCTAACTAACACGCATCGTTAATACAGCCCAGCAAAGCGTCGGCAGCCCTTCCTGCGTATTCACTGCCAAATCTACACAGGATATCGCGGCCGCAGTCAAAATTCTGCACGCTAATAAATGCGAATATGCGATCCGCTCCGGCGGCCATAACCCGATACCGGGGTGGTCGAACACAAACGGTGGCGTCCTGCTGAGTACATCTGCAATCAACGATGTCACAGTTGATACGACCAGACGCACGGTAAAGTTTGGGGCAGGGTGTAGATGGAGGGATGTGTATACAAAGCTGGACGCTATGGGCCTTGGGACGATGGGTGCGAGAGATAACACTGTTGGCGTCGGTGGCTTCCTGTTGGGCGGTGGGATCAATTACTATTCTAATGGTAACGGATGGTCGGCGGACCACGTTATCGAATATGAGGTATGCTTCCCTATACTCGCATGTCCAGCAAATTTCCTTGGAAATCGATGTGCGATTTATAGCCTGTATAGTGAGGAATTGTAGCAAACCGTTTTATTAATGCTTACGTTGATCTTCTAGGTTGTCTATGCCGACGGAACGACGGGCACTATTTCACAAGCGTCAGATCCGGACTTATTCACCGCCATGAAGGGCGCCGGCTCATCCTTCGCTATCGTGACGCACTTCACCCAGGAAGTTTTCCCACAGGGCGCCTATAACGGCGGCTTTGTTTTCTACCCGGACACATCGATCAAACCGCTCCTGGCAGCACTGTACAACTACGGCACTTCAGGCGCTATCCAAGACCCCAAATCCCACATTATCCCCGCAATCACATCCATGGGTCTCGACCTGGGGCTTACCAACGTCGGCACCTTCTGCTTCTTTTATCCCACGGCTATCCCGTCCGCAGCCGAAGTCCCAGTCTTCAAGCCCTTCACGCAGGATATCTACTGGACCGCCGCAACGAAACGCAACAGAGTCGGTATGAACGATGTTTCCGGCGAAATTGGCGGGTACAGCACGCCTGGCCGCCGCCAAAGCTTCACCGACATGGCAATCGTACTCGACTATCCCAACATCCTGCAGGAACTCTGGGACGTCTACCAGGCTGCCACCGCGCCCTACCGCCTTGTCATCGCCGGGTACTCCGCAAGCTTGATCTTCTATCCCCTAACCCGCACCTTTGTCGCCAAGGGCCGGGAAAACGGCAAGAGGAATAGCATGGGGCTGGAAGATTCCGCCGCGGGGCAAGCCGGAAAGACAATAATGATCGTCAGCATCAATTTGACATGGCTGGCTTCGGCACAGGATGCAGCTGCCGCAGCGTGCGTGGGCAAGGCATTCGCGGCAATGGAGGCCAGGGCACGTGCGAGAAACGTGTACCACCCGTATAAATATATGAACTACGCGAACGGTACGCAGGATGTCCTGGGCGGCTATGGCACGAACAGCGTGAATAGGTTAAGGTCGGTCAAGCGCCGTGTCGACCCGACGAACGATTTTGGTCGGCTCGTAAAGGGACGGTATCGGATTCCCTGGTTTTAAATCTTCGCAGTGATCACACTCATAGACCAGCTTGCGAATCGAAACCGCCGCTTTATACATATATCCCTGCCGAATCGAATGCTCCATTTCGAGACGTTTATCGATTATCGACCATTCCACATACGATTGCCATACTTTACGAATAAATTTTACGAATTTTCACAAATATACCGTTTAATAATAATCGCTAGATTTTACTTCAATGTATCCATAGATTTCTACGCAATTGAGTCGCTGAGCAAATGAGTTCTGTGCTGTGGGAAAATTCCGGACTTCCATCAATGACCACAAGGGAGCGTGTTGTGAGATTCCGTGTAGGGTTTATACGGTGCGTTATATGCGAGACCTGGATACGAGACCATGCAAGACATCGACAATTAAGCGCCCGTGTATATCTGTGGATTCGTTTCACGGCGCATTATCACCTGATGCATGCTATTCGCAGTTTTGTAACCATAGAATGTCTGAGTTCGGCGTCTTACCCGGCCGCCCAGACCACACACCATGATTCTAGGATTTACGACACCGTTTACATGAAACATGAAGTTTCTATTAAGGCCAGTCGCTAATAGCTACAGCTACCTAGATACGCTAACTTACGTGTCCGTGCGCATGTAGTGAGGTGGCCGCGTATTCAAAGAGAGGACGAATGCGAGAACCATTATAAGTAAAATTATTCAATCCAATTCTAAGGGACATGCATCTCTATAGATCTATCTCGTGTCCCTCTCGCCATCCAAACTCGCAACCCGCAATCGTAGCTTCGAGGTGTAAAATATCCTCCATGAAATGATACAATGAAAACGCAAACGACAAGTATACAAAGGAGATAGTAGACAAAGGAAATAATAGACAAAGGAAGTAGTAGAATAAGGAAATAGTAGATAAAGGAAATGATTATATAGTAGACCTCAAACAATGAATAACGCTAAAATTTAAAACCCACCAGGGAAAAACACAATGCAGGCTCTGAAAACCGAATGCAAGATATTCAGCCAATCCTACTTGTTAGTTCCGCGCCTGAATATATGAACAAGAACAAATGAAAGTACGAATATGAAATCAGTGGTGCTTGTACGATGCAGCAATCGAGGCACGTCGATCCTCGAGGGCGGTGTCTTCGTGTGTTGGAGGTCCCTGGTAATTTCTCCGGCCCCAGATAATGTACCACGCAGCGGAAATGACGGTGAAGCCGAAGAAGACGACGGAGGCGTAGTTCATGAGCGTGAGTGTGGTTGGGATGTAAGAAGGCATGCAGAAGAGCGGGAGAATGAGCAAGCTCCATGCTGTAGTTGAGATTAATTTGTTAGTCTCCGCTATGCTCAAGTGTTACAGGGGTATGCTGGGTAAGCTGGACCTACCGATGGAAATGACATTGCAGACAACACCGAAGACACCAAAGTCGTAAACGCCAGCCTTGAGGTGCTTGCGTCCGCCGATGAGGCTGACAGCGATCGGGACGGCATAGCTGACGGTCAAGAAGATGACACCGGCTCCGGAGAAGGCATTGAAGGCAGCGGTGGAGCCAAAGTAGATCAATCCGAGGACAATTTCGATAACCATGCAAAGCATCATAGCATTCAGTGGGACGTCATCAAGTTTGTGATTGATCTGTTTCCACCACCTAGAGCCGGGGATGGCACCATCGCGAGCGAAGGCCCAAGTCGCGCGAGAGGAGGCAGTCGTGCAGCCGACACCGCACATAATAGCAAGAACCATCAACGGAATCAAGAGCCCGAATGCACCACCCGCGCTACCGACAGCGGACTTGATAATGGTGGGCAGCGGCTGACCAGACGCCAGAGCGGCAAGCTCGGCAAGATCCGGGATGACAAAGACCAGCGGGATCAAAAAGATGAGACCGCAGATTGTGTTCAAGAGAATCGTCCCAACCATGGCCTTGGGTACCTGGGTCGAGGGGTGGCGGACTTCCTCGCACATCCTGGTAGAATTAATTAGTACCGATTAGCGAATGGCGTTGTTGAAAAAAATATATATCGCCGGCGCGGAAACTTACGAGATAATCATGCCGGTCGACGATGTGGCATAACCGGCATGGAGCAGACCAATCATGAAGGACCATCCAGGGACCCATCCGGATTGCGGGGTGAAGTTTGTAAACACAAACTCAGCATCACGACGACCGTTCTTTGCGATCGCAAGCACACAGGTAACCAGCGAAATGACACCTGCGAAAGTCCAGAAGATGGCAAAGGTCTAGAAACACGCGACGCGGAAATAATTTGTGGTTAGCCGAGAACGCATTTGTGTGGGTGGGGCCGCTGCCATGCATGCAGCTGTCACATTCGCGAATTACGTAAATAACACCTGCAAATGCATGTTCTTTGGGGGTGACAGTGAATACGCACATCGAGAATAGGCAACCAACGGTTTCCCAGGGACGAGATGGCGTTGGTCAACAGCGTAATGGCGAGGAAGATCAGGAACCCCTGATACCGCTCAGCTTCGAAAACGCCGACGCCAGGCTCGCTTTCAAAGACGTTGATGCAGGCGATGAAGAAAAGAGTCGTGCCAAAGTTGACGGCAAGCGTGATGGTAATGTTGCCCGCAACGTACGCCCAACCGCAAATCCAAGCTGCCACTCGTCGATACGACGGAGGCGACAGCATGAATGTCTGGTAGTAAACACCACCGGCCGTTGGGTACACCGACGTGATCTCACCGAGAGAAATCGCGACACAGAGAATGATCAGTGAGACAGCCAACCAGCCCCAGATGATAGTAACAGGACCGCCACCAATAATTGGATAGTATAATGTTGTTGCAAGACCGTAGGGAATCGATGCCAGCACGAACGACATGAACGCTACTTGCCATGTCGAACGGTTTCTTGTCAGTTCGGGCTGGAAGCCCAAAGTCTCCAGGAGATCATCGGCCGAATCGGTTGCCGCATGTTCGACAGTCTGTGGGTTTTTTTCTTTAATAGATCCGTTTCGTGGGTAGACGGTTTCACTGACCGTCGCCATTTTGCTGAGGAGTAGGAGTGTCGGAGTGAATTTTCAACAATTATCGCGTTGGAATGGCGCACGCGACAGAATATCGATGAAATTCCTGCGAACTGGGAAACGGGTTCTTAATATCCTTTGAGGACGCCCACATTGTGACAATTGCCATCGCACAGTCTAGCCCCGTCCCTTCACATTTCTTCCAGGGGCGAAGTCTCGGTGTTCACGCAAGCCGGAGCTAAGATAATGATTATCGCGTGCAGTTACCTCGAAGACCAGGCACGGAGCAATCGCGCTGAGCACACTGGCAGGGTGGGGCCGGACCTGCAGCTTTTGGTCCTACCAGGTTCTCGCTCAAGCCAATTGGCGGCTGCCGCTCGCGAAAAACGTCAAAATCAAGCTTCCGTTTTAGGGTTCAGTCCCAAGCGTGCATATCAGGCATCTACTTTCAATTGCCTTGTTCGCACCACATCGCCTCCCCCAAGCCCTGACTGCCCGGGATGCATGTGGACGTGGGAGAAATAAAATGAAATATCGGGTACACCTGTGCGTATGCGATGCATGAAAAGTCTCAAGTCGCAGTGGATTCCTGCCTAAACTGACGCAAATGTGAGTACAGAAGGATGGATGTTCGCTGCGGCGACCTTCGATTCGAGCTGTGCTTGCGAGTGCGGTCGAGAAAAACTTTCGGTTTAGCCAAGCCGTCCAGGAACTGAGTCCTGAAACTCACGGCAGTTTCGTCTAGCTTCACATGGCATCGGCATCGACGGCATAACATGCACGATGGTAGGAATTTTCCTCGACTGGAGCTATAGAGCTACATGAACCATGCATACGACTGCGACATCGCATTTTGACCCCCAACATGCTGACGCTTATCATGATATCAGCGATCGTCGTATCGGACCATCCGACCGTGCGGCCGCATCGTCGTTGTCATTTGAGTTTACTTTTTAGGTTTTCGACTAAGCATGGTGGAAATGGCGCACGAGCGTGGGGTCAACCGGCAGCGCGAGCGCCGTTCGTAACGGGACGGAACAAGTTGGTGCCCTGGGCAGCTGAGTACGAGCCTACTGCTAAGCTAAGCTGTCGACATAGATGTTGCATGTTTTTGAGCTTGGAGGTAGCTCGATGTTGTTGCCTTTGGTCGTCCGTTTCAGGCAATTTCAAACAAAATCCGCGTGTTGTGAGACCTGAGGCCGCCTGCCTACAGCGACATATGATAGGCAACGAGCTCGAGCCAAAAAGGCTTGCAGATGAAGACGCGGACTTTGACCTCCGTCTGTCTTTGAAGAGATATCTTTGGATCTGCTGGAGGAACTCGAGGAATCCCTTGTCATTTTCATCAAAGAATCCCTCCCAAGAAAGCATATTCGAAGCTTTGGCCACTGCGGACTTTCACCGTTCAAACGCTCTGTTGCAACCACACGCCCCCGACTTAATGGCATGCCTCCTGGTCGAAGTACAACCGTAGCTACGTTCTCACAGGATGCACTACAACCGGTTTGGAACTCCTGGCATATTGCTTGCCAGGATTGCAAATTTACAAAGCTAAGAATCTATACATCAGCAAGCCTTCTATCTCTATATTTGCAATCCGCTTGATCAAATAGTATCTGACTTTTAGCTCCTGCAAGTGATCTCGTATCTGACTGTTACGAACTCGTAGACGTGGCAATGCCGATTCTGTACTCTGTTTATATATAAATCGTATACGTGTCTCTTGAGAGCGGTGCTTGTTTTCATCCTTGCTTCCTGTCAGCGCAAAACTGCTTTTGTTATTCGGTAGATGGGCTCCGCGTCGACGCTGGGCGTTTGGGCAACCGGGTCTATGGGTAAAATTTGCCAAGTTCTATACTATTTCTCTGGAGTGGGATATTCGTCTCCCCAGCTACTCCTTCGAAAAACTTTGTCTCTCGATCAGTCCCATGTCCGGCAGTTTAAATTCGCCTGTCCGTCGCCCTTGCCTCTGTGCTTGGCCACTAGCTAAACAGAATCGAGGCCCAGACCGATCGCAAGCGTGAAGGAATGTGGGATTCAAAGCCTCAATTTACGGACTCTGACCTGCCAGGGGACCGCAACTACCGTGGAGGGTGACATTTCCAAGTGCCATAATCAATCGATAACAGATACCAAATGAGGACAAGTCACAAGGATTCTTCGACTGGGGGCCGTCCACAAAATTACAAGGCCCTAGTTAGCAGGGGTTGGTAGAATATGGGAAGGACCGTGTGGTATCAATATATCCCTGTCTGGTAGGATGATCTTCATATGTTGGATATTGTGGCGCCCTACAATAACTGTTCTTCGTTTTAACAGCACAGTAAGCAGGAAGCGATACGCTGTTCTTGAATACGAGCTCGATACGGGTAGACGCGGATTATATTGCGATCGCCAAGCGAGATAGATTGGCGCTGTGTAACCTAAGTATCTCAAGTACGTACTTATATACTTACTTAATAAAGTGTTAGGAAGATCTGCAGGACATTTAGGGGCAATCTAGCCTAGGTTCCGTGGGTTTCATATTTTAAATTTGACCGCAACCACGTTTTTGCATGGATAGAGTTGACTGTATATAAAATACTTAAACACGACAATTAATATACGCTGGGTATAATTACCCACATAACTCTCATCAATGCGTCCTTCCAGTAAAAAAGTATGCACGTATTTCTTGTGATTATTGCAGATATATCTTGTTTAGTTGTGAACCTCTAACTCTCTCCTGCATCCGCGGTCGGACACCGGTATTCCAGGCAGTCATATATATGCCTCGCCCAGAAAGACGCCCAATTGGGGCTAATAGTGAAATTTCTTATCAGCGGTACAACAACGTCTGTTTATATTTTACATATACAGTTAGGCCCAGCACTCGGGCATCTGGCAGCTATGTTAATACAAGGCACTGGTGTCTTTTCGGAAACATTGGGGTCTCAATCTCAGCTCGGGATATGTCCAGTGAATTAATCTCTCCGGTATATGTACTGATTCATCTTGTCTTCCTCGCAGGCGTCCCGATATCTATCCGGATCTAGGCAACTGGAGGGTTTACTCTTTTTTCTGCCTATACCTAAACTCTTTGTCCCTAGCTTATATTAATATTCCCGAAGTTTGTAAGCAAAATAGGAAAGAAAGAAGAACAACAAGAGAAAACTCTAGACACCCCGTAGATGCTCAGCGCTACGTCCGTCACAACTATACTGGGCGATTGATGTTCATACTCAGTGATAATATCTCAAATGGAGAATTTCCGACGAACAATGGCTAACGAGGACCAATATCCGTCATTTCATAGGACTTCGGCGAGCAAAAGATATAAAAAAGGAAACTCGGAGCCAGAATAGACACACCAAAAGAGAGCTAGTTAGCTAAGTGGCGTTCTGTTGAGAACAAAAGTTGAAACTTGAATTGGTGGTAGATACGATATGATCTAGTCTCAAGTAGTTCAAGCTCGCGTAGACGTATATCGCGGAAAGTGGAATATCCGGGCGGGGTCTTGATGTCTAGATTGCTGGGGAGTTACAAGTATAAATTGTAGGTGCTGTCTCTGATCGTCGTCGTCTCCATATTGCAGTCGACTCATCGCTGGTTCCCGAGATCTCTAGGGCTCTGCAAAAACACCCCTTTTCATCAACTATCCTACCCAAAGCAGATTTAACCCCCATCTTACACAACAAATATAAGCCAAAGCATGTTTCCGAATAGTATCGTTCTAGCGGCCACATTTGTGGTTTCGATATCGGCTGCTGTTCTACCAATCCGCACCCGCGATGATCCACATCCAACGCAACGTGAGTCCATCCTACGACTAGATCTCAGCGGTCAAATTCAGTCTAATAACGTCATTTCCTACTCATAATCAGCCCAGAGATATAGGTATCTCCTCTGGAATAGTAATGACACCGCTACAACAGAGTTTGTTGAAAAAACCGACGACGCCTGGGCTAAAGTCAGTCTCGAATTTCCTATAACGATGTTTGGCAAGACGAGCCAGGTAGCGTGGATTTCCGTCAATGGGATATTTTCCATTGACGAGCCTGACTTGAATGTCCGGAGCGTGCCCGAAAGAACTCTCCCCGTCGACCCCTCAAGTTGCAACACTACGAACTTCGATTCTAGTACCCAAGGAGGCTGTATTCCAAACACTGCAATTCTCCCGCTGTGGCGCGATATGTCTATGAAAGCCGGTATACCGATAAAAGATCTGAATGTTGAAATTGCCTACACCTGGCATAAAGGTTACGAGACCCCACATCACCACATCGCTTGGATGTTCTGTGACAAAGAGGTCTCATGGGACACCAACACGTCGGTGTATCCGTCGATGGACCAGAGGTGCGGAAAAGCCTTCCGGTTTACCCTTCTAACCTTCGGGCCGGACAAGCCTGGGGTTTATCTCATCCAGCATCAAGTGTTCAACTACAGCTTCGCGGACGTCCAGGGAGTGATCGGTGCTCAATCATATTCCGAGGGCAAAAGTATGATGGTTCCTGTTGGCGATATCTATAAAGCAGGGGTAGAGGGGCTTGCGGGTGTGAACTTTGATACCGATACTTTAGAAGTAACACCATACTATGGTTAGACAACCACGATACTGGGTGACCATCTGATTGGCGAGACAAATACTGGGGAAGGTTGAATAAATAGGCCCGGAGAACTATCATAGCTAGGTTGAGTTGCAGGTTAATCGACCAAGCCTGCACATTTCATTGCCAGGCGGTGTCCCGAAAGAACACAATTATGTATTAACAGCTAGGCTAGCCTCGGCGGACAATCCGTAGCCTGGAGCAACAGATTTAGCCAGATACTCAAGAATTCCATCTATAGAAGCATAACATGTCATCGTATCGTTCTGCAACCTGAAGTTCCATCCATGTCATCTCAAGCAATGAGTTTCTATATGCACAGTTGATCTAATCAAGCCTGATATAAATCTACATGATCTAAGCACGAAATTTTAGTCACCACATTCCCGCGTATACGCTTATGCAAAGTTTATTTGTGGTGTATCACGTAATGCATCGTACTTCGATCTCAACTACCGCCTTCCTATCTAGTCTTGTAACGGAAATTCAGCGCTCTATCGTAGCAAGGTCCCAGAATACACGCTGTGGTATAAAGTTTATCCTCCCAAGACCCCGGTGAGCTCGGTCCGAACCGAAACTTAATCTCTAGGTCCCTCTATAATTCAATTGCAAGCCAGGTTAGCTTGCTCATGACGTGGAGAATTATATTGAACTTATATAGATAGAACGACCTAGTAAGTACCTATGTAAGCGGCTACATCCGTTTGCGTTCCAGCAGCGCTATGTCCTATGGCCTTACATTCAAATGGCTCGCATCTCAGAGGCAGTGTGGTATTGTCTCCTCAGAGGACGGATACCGGCATTTACCACCAAGACCAACTTGCCTCATTTACGTTCAGGGGGCATACGTTACATGAATCAGCGTCGTATGATAAATAGCCCATTGTCACTGCGGCATATAGCGTTGGTCGGCTGATAGAGTCGGTATTTATCAAGCTAGGAGATGGTTAGGTACCTAGAATCCCCTGTTCGCATATCGAGATTCGAGGAACCCCATGCCAGTGTATCGCGTAAAATTCACATTTTAGACATCTGCTTACCGATTCCGGAAGCTGCCTCTGAGTCCCAATGCAGGCACACTGCCGTCGACCGATAACTGATATTGTGTGCTGTTTATGGAACGGACCGTTAGACGGTTGAAGATGCAAGGAGGCGAGGGATGGAAAGGATAGCTTCCAGATATTACTCGTAGTTGTTACTTGGCCATTGGCAATATTAAGCGTGCATGGGGAAGAATTTTATGAGTGGGTGACGTGCATAATTTGGCTCGACCTGCCTCTTATTTCAGTGATCATAGGTTCACATTAGTCTCGATGTCAACCGACGGCTCGCTGTTGTGGCGGTTCACATATGAACCCTCCGCCTAGAGTGCATTAATGAATTTGCAAGCCTTATTGCAAGGGCTCGACAGAAAGCAGAGCTTTCGTTCGGAGTCGGGGTCCGGAAATTGTATAAAAGGGCAGTATCCCGTCGACTCAATGTAGTATCAACTGATATCAGTCCAAAAATACACCTGCAATAGCTGGCAGACACAGATTACCTCGCGAGCCAGACCCCCCTCTCAGGTTAACAAAAAGTCCGCGGGACCCCAAGTCCGAAGCCTTTAATTTCAATAAACTTGCGTCCTCCTACGCTTGACAATATGCTTCCGAAAGCAATTGGTCTCTTGGCCGTATCCGCGGTCGTGGTATCCGGTGCCATACTACCGCCACCACCACCAATTTTCAACGATACCGCACCATGGCACTTCAGTAAGATAAATTCTCCACAATCAGACATTTTTATATCTTCCATGCGCAGTCGGATCGCTAACGTATGCGCAATGTCTTGCTACGGGTTCTAGCTGAGGAGGATTACGACAATTACAACAACTACGCGGTCGTCTGGGAAGCCAATTTGGCCTATACCGACCATGACGAATCATGGATAAGAGGAATCGACGATGCCTGGTTCGAGAAAGATCTCATGTTCCCCATTACCGTCTTCAACAAAACAACCCAGCGAATCTACATCAACATGAACGGCATCGTCTCCTTTGACAAGCCCGACTGGGGAATGAAGACTGTTCCAGAAAGGCCGCTCCCGGTCACGAACTGCAACGACAGCCCAGTTGGCGGCTGCATCCCGTCTACCGCCATCCTCCCGCTATGGAGGGATCTCAACTTGCAACTTCTACCCGCGGATCTGGGATACGGCTCGTTGGTCGCGATTACGTTCCAAAAACACAAGTCGTACCCGATTCCGCACCACCATTTCGCATGGTGGGCCTGCGACAAGTCGGCGCCTCATGATCCTCCCACGGAACGGGAGACCTGCGGTCGCGCCACTCGCAACGTCAGGATGACCATCGACGTTGAGAAGCCTTATATCATTATGCTAGACTATTGGGTTTTCAACACCACGGCCGTCGGATTCGGAGGTACCATTGGCGTTCAATCTGAAGGACAGTATCTGTCCGTGCCGGCGAGCCAGATTCGGACCGAAGCTTTTTCATGCACCCGGGTGATTTTCGATACCAAGGCGGTTACGAGCAAGGTCATTTACCCCGACTGGGGTCACTGCTAATATAATGCCGATTGACCAGCCTGAGCGGACGTGTTTGGAGGAAAGGGGGAAACATTTATATTTAACGGTGTAACTTGAACCAACACATCACGCATATAGGTATACACCTGCCAATCGCATTTGCGAATGCTATATAGCCAATTTGATATTATATATTCAATTCGAACATCTTGTGGTTTGCGTCACCAAGTATCGCGAGTCGCATAAGATAAAGTGTTGTTTTGAAGAAACATCTTGCGGAGTGACTTCAGTCTAAGTCTAAGAAGGAGATCAATGACGTATGAAGACCTAGTCCGATAGCATATAACAGGAGGACATAACGACGAGTATATATAGTACGTCGGTGATGTTTCTTACCCTTGAGACAACGTGGTGTCCTGCCATTCGAAGGGAATCCTGCGTTGTGTGGCATTTGACTTCGGGCCGGTCTCGGCACATCCGTTCCGCAAACGCCGTCCATCGGCATCCCGAGTGAGCTCCTCGTCGGGACAACTCGGGACGCCGACGATAGTAAACTTCCCGATCCCGGAACCAGTCCAAGCTGTTCTCGTTTGTACTTGACACTGTGTCTGGGATCCTTTCCGCATAGACCGATCGATCTGCCGTTGGGGTTGCCGAATCGGCCACGTTGGGACGGCCGTGAGTACCTAACACCCTGAGGCCTGCAGGTACCGTTCATGCATGCAGACACATGTGATATTTCCCTCCAAAACGCTAGGGATTGGAGCTTCCTTCCGTATTCACATGCCCAGAACATACCTACGAGCGTTCAGGCATGTCTTCACAACCGCCCACGTAGCTTACTTCCGATGTAAGGTAAGTATTTCTGGAAGTATACACTAGTCTTAGGCACCGGACAGTAGCGAACGTTGGAACCACTGCTTCAGGCACCTGGTATTTGAGGCTAACGTCTAACGTTAGTGCGCGCCGGGCACCTGGACATTTTCACATGTGGGCATCGATATCGGTATCGCTGTATACTAGCTCTGGAAGCTAATTGGCATGTTGAATTCTGCTTGCGGTATGCTGGGAATCGGCGCTAGTCAAATCGGCAAATTGGGTCGAGTCGACTCCCGGTATCATTGCAATTGCATGCGAACAATAGTGATACATTATCTCATGTTGAGGGGTATACGCGTAAGGTACCTGGTTTTGATGACGAGCTGTGGTAGCTACAAGTATAGCTCAGAAGCTAAAGTTGTAGGGACCATACAACAACCATTGCACGTTTTAGCTAACCGCCAGTGCAGGGCCGGCCAACATGCAACTGGATCCAAGGTACTGCAGCCTATAGCTATGTTCCAGAAGCTTGCATCGAAGCTGCCCTGGTCGATGCGCTCCAAGCGTGGGGGTCACTTTTTTTCGGTCACCCTGGATATCGAAGACGTGCGTCAAGGTCAGGTAGGACCCATGGAGCCTTCCGATGAACCATTGGCCACGGGCACCACGTCGTCTCTAGGTTTGATTCAGACACCGAAGTCTACCCTCCCACCCAGCTGCAGGCAATGACTCTTCGTAGTCCCTCCTCAAGCGCAAGCACTGAAGCTGATACCTCGGCCCTCCGCTCCGTCCAAGCTTCACACTGCGGCGCTGCCGCGCCTTTCTGGAAACCATGGATCAAGTGCGCAATTCTCGAGTGAAAAGACGAATTCATCGAGCTACGGCGAGCGGAGTAATACGACTGTTGGTAAGATTAATGTACCGGGGTTAGCTACGGTAGGAGTATCCAACATGTTGGTCTATTGCGCAATCGCGCAGCTGAACCCGAAAACGTGCGTTCGCGATCCCACCACAATGGAATCCTTATCGTCCCAAAAATACCTATGGTTCATTGCGTACCTCAGAATCATCGATGCATCATGCATGCATGCATACTCTGAGCGTCGATCGAGCAGACCGCATTGTAGAGGTCGCGCATTTCTATCCTAGGCCGGGAAGATTTTTCTGTTGAGAGATAAGCCGTGTTGCAGCAGCGCGAGACGTTCGTTCGACTTTGATACACACACCGGATTATCCCCCCATCCAACGGAAAAATTTTCTATAGGTTGGGACGCACGGTCGGTCCTTACTGGTCCCTCATGGCCATGGCTGGCTCCGATATCCACGTTCGGAGCCTCCGTCGGACGCAAGCTCGTATCTGTAGCCAATTTTAAAATTAAACACCAGCTGCTAGTCGTCCGAAATTTGATCCGATGTATAGGCCTAGCTCAGGATCCATGGGGTGCAGTGCAGTGAGCGCCGTTGATACCATATTTGTTATTCTCAGCGTAGAATTATTTTTCGTCCCGACGGTTCGGGAACGAGCGCTTTCCGATGCGAGCATGGATTCATCCAGTTTTAAACCACGTTTGGCGAATAGTATGCGAGATGTGACGGCGGCTTAGTTACCCTTACCTTTGTTTTCGCCGTCAAGGGTGGCATTCAACGGTCGTCCTCACATGGATATAACGTCTAAGCTACTGGTATACCGTATTTATGTGTGTTCTCGGTGTCACGAAGCTCGGAACCGGGTTACGAGTCCGCAAACCGCGATCCTCCGATCCATGCATGGACGCACGCATGTATGCTCGGAATCAGCAACGAGATATCATGCCACGCGGTATGTAGGGATGCTTGTCGAGCTCGCTCGAGGGTTCGATTCGGAAACTCGCACAATATCGTGACGTAACGTCGGACAAAGACGTCCGCTCGTCACACATGCACTCACGGGCGTACATACACTCTTGCGATCACTGTTTGCGGGGTATGCACCTACAGGAGCACAAGATGGCAATTTCACAGGCAAAAAGCTCACTATGTGTATAATGCAATGTGGTTTGCAACTTGATAGCCGGAGTGATACCTTGCTGCATATACGGAAACGGCTGCAGCCGCGGGTAGCAGGTAGGGCCATGCTAGTATTCGTTGTGCGACAAAGCGGCGATCATGTGAGACTGGGCTGCTGCACGAGAACGTCCATCTCCTCGCTTACAAATTTAATTAAAATCGATTAGCGGTGTCTACGTAGACATAGACGAGGCTTGTGAATTGAAAGAAAGTCGAGTCTAGGTGTGTGTCAGCTGGCAGGCTTGGATTCAGATCACGTCGTGACATTTTCGTCACGACTGGTGCCGCGAGTTCCAGAGCTCAGCCAGCGACTTATGTAATTTCGACTATTGGTCGCAAAATGGCATGCACTCGGCGTGCACGCCGCCACCTTGGCTGTTGCTGATATGGGTATCGCTATCGGTTTGGGGACCAACGGTAGCGAGCCGCGTCTACAGAGAGATAATAGGGTGTGCAGGTGCAGGTGCTGGCGCTGGCGCTGGGGGAGGCAAATGTACCGTACTGCATGAACTCCGTCCCATTCGACTGGACATGTGCGGTAGCGTCCGCATCAGGCTTGTGGAGCAGAGATTGATGTTTGCAAAAGGGGGTACCTTCTCATTCTAAGTATGAATGTGGATACACACGTACACGCGTACGGCAGGGTCTTTTTGGTATATTTTTTTGGGGTGGGCGTCGCTGTAGGCGGTTTCATGACCGACTTAGCCGGCCCGGAACGCGAGTGCCGTGACCAGTGATCGATGGAGTTCGCTCCAGCTATGGCGATGGGGTACATTATTAATTAAGAGAAGGTGCATGCATGCATACTACATACACACAGATATGCACCGCGCAGAAAGCCGCGGATTTGGGCCAGTGCTTCTGCAAGTTGCATCGATTCGCCGACTGGGCATACCCAGAAGGACGATCTGAGAGAGAATGCGGCTGCGGCTGCTGCAGCTGAGAGCGAAGTGGGATGGTTCTGGAACCGAGTTCTGCGTTCTGCACATTAGCACCGTATAGGTTCTTTTTCTTAACCGATAATCAAAGTTGGGAATTGTATCGGCCAGAACAAGGCGCATTGCACGAGCTACGAAGCACGAAGTTAGACGGTTTGATGGAAGAAAATCGGCCAGGCGAAGGGCTGTTTTACATCTCGCCGGGTTAGCAAATCAGGGCGCCGTTTCTCGAAACATGCAACTGTCATGGGTTCGAGTTGGGTCAAGAGGGCTCGCCGGCTGGTCGCCCGCGGCCGGCGGGCCAAGGCCAAGGCCAGCTCCATCGCGAGCTAGCTCGAGCCAACCAGGCCAGGTAGGGCAAGTGGGGGTTGGCCCTGCACTTGGGACCCGAGTGCAGTAGCCAACTGGAGATAGTCTGACAGTCGCCTGGCCCGTGGCCGCGAGCAGAGTTATGCAGGGCGGTGCGCCAGCGCACCGTCCGGTCTTCTTCAAGCCATCCCAGGCGATTACCACCATGCAGCTTCGAGCCCGCCGGCGTCCGAGGCTTGCGGTCGACATGTGTCCAGGTCGAGCGACACCCCCCTTTCAGCCCTTTCTAGGCCCTTGGAGGCCAGGGAGCTGAGAGTGGCATGCTCGACGGGACCGCGAGGAGCGCGAACGAACAAAAGAATAAATGCTGGTGAGAGCCCACAGAGGAATCACCGCAATCTGCGATTCATTTCCAGGTGTGTCGATGTAACCGCCAAACGAGCAACTCTCCTTGTACGATATATCGGAATTGTCGCCAGGCCGGTCAAAGCTAAGCCGCCAGTGAAAAACCGTTGACAGGAACGAGGATCCAGCGCCGGACGGAGGCATTCGCTATCAGCATTGTTACATTGGCTGCTGGATTCATCGAGGAAAAGAAAAATCGTCCTCGCAAATTCAGGGTTTTTTGGTCGACAGGCGGAACTCACCAGCTGGGATTCGACTCGATTCTCTCTTATCAGCGCTGGTTTCAGCCAGTCAGGAACACCGTCGCCATTATTAAGCTCTGTTGGGAGGAATCTCGGAAAGACAGTTTTTCAGGGTTTTGCTTGCCCGCCGTCGCAACGCACAAGCGGGCCGTCCACGCTGAAGTAAGCGGAAGAGCCAGTCAGGCTCCGTCTCGTAATTAAAGCCCAGCAGCTCGGAGGGAGCTCGCGATCGGGCTTCGGATCGAGTGTTCGAATAAAATCGCGATCTATTGACTGCGACGGATTGCAAGCAGTCCCGTAGATAAAAACACTGCAGCTGCTCGCAATTGTCACGGCAGCAAATATATTCTGCTCAAACGTTACGGTAAGTGGTGCGCACGTATAAACAGGACCTCCATCTCGATCTCGCCCCTCGATTGCGGCATCTGCATTCCTCGTTACCGAACTTGCAACCGGCCATACGGAAGAAGCTTCTTCGAACGATTTTTTTTTGTTTTGCCGCTGACGTTTTCCTTGACTATCAGCGTATTATTAAGCTCCGGAGCCCAAAGAAGGTGGTTATTTTTGGTGCGCCCAAGGTACGTGAATCGATGAACCCTTCCAGAGGCAAGCGATTGGGTAGGATCCCGACCGAAACAGGCGGCCCTGCAGTCGAGCGCGAGTCAAGCTTTCCCAACTGTCTCTCGTCTTCGGGCGTAGCGTAGCGGGCTCCTGTTCGCGCATCGCTGGATGTTGCATATTTATGATGCGTGGTGCCAGAGGCGGTCCCTTCATACGGCACTTCGAGCTGGCGTCCCGACAGTTGTCCTCTTTTTCATTCGTTCATTATCAGGAAGTCTTTATTCGGCACTTCACACAATTAATAATTGCTGACGTCTGCGACGTATATATCAGCAGTCTACCGGACAGTTACCACCGGCACTATAAAATATAGAATACCGGTTCAGCTATTTAATAACAATATATATCGGGCGCCGGCGCATTCGAACATCCCGCGGTCCATCACAGAAGACCGTTTGATATCAATCACGCAAATCTAAGAAATACAACAAGGCACAAGTTAATACTATCTCGCGGCCTTCCATACGGCGTGGGGGCGCACTTTGCATTTAACCTCGCCCAACCTGATCTCGCCATCCTCACTTGTGCGCCGGACCCACTTGGCACCACTGCCCGGTCAGTCTGAAGCAGCAGCTGCTGCTGCGCACCTTCGCCAGGCTGCCGGCTTTCCTTGTCCAATATATTAGTTGGGCGCATCGCATCGGAGCCGACGCTCAAAGGCTCTCCGAGTCAGGCAGGAGACGGATAGTAACTTTCAATTTGTCCGAAGCCTTCGGTCAGTGCAAGCTGCGCATAGCCTCGTCGCAGACTCACCAAGTTTTCTTTTCTTTCCATCTCAATCTTCTACTGCTCTCTCTTTCTCTCTCGAACTCGTACCATCTGTATTCCCATCGACCGAACCGCCAATTTTTCGATCTCCAACCTCTATCGCTGGTACAAACTCGCCGTCGACGATCGCAGATACAGGGCCCTTGATACAGACAGACAAACACGAGCCGGTGCCCCTGCGAGGTAGCTGCCTTTTCCCCGGTTAAATCCCTCTCGCCTTGGCGAACGCCCGTTTGGGCCGTTATCCCTGTCGACATGAAGAAGATTACGCTGTTCGAGATCCGGTATGTGTTGCACCTGTCTTCGATCCAGCTTGCTCGCGATATCGATACGCCCGTTGTGTCACCGTCGCACGACGTCGCGATGCTTCAACGTCATGTAACCAGCTGGACTGATTATACTGACGTCTTCCGCATCAACTCACAGACTCGATCAAGATGTCCTAGTTCTCCGGGGTGACCCTTCGGAGGCCCATGGCGCCCAGCTCACCGGCAAAATCGTCATCTCTTGCACCGAGCCTCTCAACATGAAATCACTGACCATCAAGATCGCTGCCCTGCAAACAGTAAGGTCGGTGCATCGGACCCTTCTCACAAGCTTTTTCCCCTCCATCGGACACCCGCGGCTGACGTGACGTGTTTTTTTCTATCTCTCTTTGCAAATAATAGGTTTAGTGATCTGGCACATGGACCCTTCGGCGCATCCAGCAAGCTCCACAAGAAGGAAAACGTTCTCTACTCAGACCGATTGGTTCCGATTGGAGAAAAAACGGTCCTCCAAGCTGGCAACCACGAAATCCCATTCAGCTGGATCCTCAACGGCGGTAAGCGCAAAACAACTGCCACCCTCCCAAGCCAATAATTATTATGCAACTTTGACATAACGGAATACTGACTGGGTTCCCCATGTTTTTCTGTGATAGATGCACCGGAATCTGTGGAAGGCTTCAGAGAGGCAAACATCCTCTGGAATATGCACGCCCATTTGGAACGCAGCATCTACCAGACGGACGCCCACACACATAAGGTGAGGCTGAGCTCCTACATGACATAATCAATCCTGTATTCGTGGCGACGTCTGGTGCTGACCTGCTGATTTGCGCAGCATTTCCGGGTTATCCGGACTCTGCCGTACACCGCCCTCGAATTTTCGCAGACTATGGCGGTCGAGAACGTATGGCCAGATAAACTTGAATACACCATCAGCACGCCGAGCAAGGCTGTCGTTTTTGGCTCGCACATCCCCATCCAAGTCCGGTTGTCGCCGCTTCTGAAAGGCTTGCAGCCCGTGAAACTGAGCGTGGCCCTCAAGGAAACCTTTGAACTCAATGGGATCAGAGGGACCGGCTCCACCCGCACAATTCTTCAGAGGGAACTCGACGGCCGCGATGATCCTCCTAGCGATGAAGACGATGGCTGCTGGATCTGGAACGAGAAGATAGTACTTCCGCGCAGACTAGCCGATTGTCTTCAGGACTGTGACGTTGGAAACATCAAGATACGCCATAAAGTGAGGTTCGCCATCCAGCTGAAGAACCCAGGCGGGCATATCTCAGAGGTAAGCAATATCAATAGTGTCCTCGATGTGCTATTGTAACACGACTCTAACTCTGCGTGCAGCTGCGTGCAACATTGCCTGTGATGTTCTTCATTTCCGAGAACTACCTCGTCAACGACCAGAACGAGGTCCCGGAGATCACGACCCAAGTGACCTCGGAGTCCGAGATCTCTGCCCCACCACGGTACGAACAGCACAAGCTCGACGCGCTCTTCGAAGGCATCGACCTCGACATGTACCTCAGCCAAGCCAACTCCCCCTTCACGCTCAGCCGAACCCCATCCGCAGAAAACCTCTACCGACTAAGACACGCTCGCGGCAGCGGCCATAACCTCGTCCAAGCCAGCGGGCTCGCCCCGCTCACCCCCCTCAGCTCCACTTCCGGCAACTCCTCTCCCGTCTTCGGCCACGATGCCTCGACGTCACGCTCTAGCATTGCTTCGTCCGGCTC
The DNA here is from genome assembly GCA_020064725.1 of Drechslerella dactyloides. Taxonomy (NCBI): domain Eukaryota; kingdom Fungi; phylum Ascomycota; class Orbiliomycetes; order Orbiliales; family Orbiliaceae; genus Drechslerella; species Drechslerella dactyloides. The sequence continues at coordinate 3,902,319 of JAGTWJ010000017.1, forward strand.
GGTTTCAGGCCTCCCCTCGATCCTAACCCCGCACGGCCATGCGGACCTCGTTGATAGATTGCAGCGAGCCAACCAGCGGCCAGCGGGCTCAAGCGGGAGCCTGAACGCCTTGGCGAATAGCACGTCTTGGACTAACCCTCCCAGCGGACGAGAGTCGCCTACCATGGAGCACGAGGAGCGCGTGTCGATATCACCATCTTCGAGTCCTCTTCTGCCCCCACTCGATATGGATGAGATGAACAAGGTGCCCTCGTACAGCACGGCGATTAGAGCTCCCATGAGGAATCTGAGCTTCGAAACTCCGCCAACCTACGAACGCATCCCTAGCGACCCACCAAGTCGAGTTACGTCTTCGCAAAGCCTCGTCGAGATGTTGGCACGCCCCAGCCTCTCTCGCTCTTCTAGTTCGAGCAGCGAGAGCGCCGCTGCGCACAGCCCAACATCTCCGAGCCGTCGGTCAAACGATTCGCAAAGTCCTGAGGCATCGAGCCCGCACAAGTCACCATCAAAGCGGACCCCAAAGCTCTTCTCTACAAGATGGCGAGGGTAGATCTACTATGGCATGACGAAAACTTTATCATACTCAAGACTTGATCCCTACCCCTTACCCTTCAACTACAAACGCATTACCTGTCATCCGGAATGGCGATTGTTCAGTGTTTCTATCGTCCACGTCTCTTTAGTGTACCATATATCTCCCCTTTTCGTACGGTTTATTGCACAACATTGGAAGGCGTACAATGTGTTCGGGCGAAGCTGTTTCTGGTGTTCTGTTCTGTTCTTTTTGCTCCTTCTCCTTCTTCCTTTCGCGTGTGTTTTCCTCTCCTCTTTAACGATTCATCTCTCTTACTTCTTACTTACTCATTCTGTGGCGGTGCATATGGGTGGGCTTTTACGTTGGTGTTTTTACCGGGTTGTGGAGGCTAGATTACTGGGCGTTGAGCTGGGTTGCCTGATATATTATTCTTTTGCATGCGGGAGGCTTGCATTTATCTCCTGCCTTTCTTGATATTCATCATGTTTTCGGCTGCGTCTTTTCTATCGGTACGGGTCGGTTTTCGATTATACTACAATCATCTCACTCTCTACTTGTTTCCTTTGTTGAAAATCATACTTCCTGATTTCATTTTCAGCGGACGAATATCTGTCTGTGTTTCTCTCCATATTTTCCAATACCTTCTTACAAATTGCGCACGGGTTTGCGGCATCTCTTGCATCCGCGACTTCCGCGGACGATACACGTTCGGTTTTCAATTCGATTCGATTTTTGTCTAAATACTTTACTTAGTTTCACATGAATGGGACTACTATCCATGCATACCTCTTTTTCTGATCTTTACAGGTTTGGACAAACCGAAAACTTGGTATGTATATGGCTGTTGCTTCTCTTCTTTGATCGGGCGAACGCCGATTGAAAATGAATCATCGTCTGATACGGCAAATTCCGCTGGTGATATGTATAGTTACGTAAAGCACATCCATCAATGCAATGCTTCTCGTACAACATATTCGGCAATTCGGACCACATGCGCATATGCCCGAATAGTATACATCTCCACAACTAGGAGAATTTCTCCGCGTGCGTCCATGCGTATACAATCTTGCACGAGTTGCACAGCATCGCCTTATTCATTGCTGCCCAAAAATTCAAAAAACATTCATAGATTCATTAAGTTGTAGATTGGGAGATTTTACTCATATAATACACTTGAGTTGTAAACATCGTCGTACTCTAGGCGACCTCGTATGTGCTTCCCGAATGAGAACCGCGCATACGAAGAAGTCTCACGACGCAAAAGTTCCCATAAAGCATGCCGAGCCGTCTGGGGTCACCGGAGAGTACAGACCCGGCCAGCGGAACACAATGTCCGTCATCTCGTTACCGTCCTCATCGTGTCTATAATAATGCCTATATCGATTGTACTGCGTCTTCCGACTCTGCCGCTTCGCCAGCCGCTGCGCCGTCTCGTTCGCCTCGCGGAGCGACACGAGCATGCGGCTGCCCTTTGCCCCGTTCCGCTCCACCGCCTCTGCGACTGCGCTGGTGAGCATCTTCCACGTCTTGACTTCAGTCGAGTCGTTCTCCAGCCACCCCCACTTCTTGTCCTGCGCGCGGTCTTCCTCGGTGATCTTCTTCGCCTCATCGTCCACGCGCGTATTTATTTGTATTACTGAGGCGTTGCCGTAGCTCCACAGCCCCCAGCTGTTGAAGTCGATCCCTGGGACGGTCATCACGATCTTGTGGTAGCGTGCGTTCTCCGCGAGTTCCAGCGCCGTCATGCCGTTTGCGTTCTCAGTTAGCACGATCTCCGGCGTTGGTTCCGCGGTTGTCAAGATGTGGCGGAGGACTTCGACTTGAGACTTCTTGACGGCCGTGTGCACGGGTAAGTCGCCGAGGGAGTTGCGCACGCCGAGCTCGACGCCCTTGGAGTGCTTGAGCGCGACCTTGACCTTTTCATTGCGCGGCACGGTGTCGTAGCCGAACCCCGCGCGGCCAAAGTAGTACGCGAGCGGCGTGTAGAGGACGTCGTCGCCTCTTGCGCGCTCGGCGAATGCGGTAGCCTTGAAGTCCTCGGGAAGGAGGGAGAAGCAGGCATCGAGGCTTCCGGTATCACGGCTATTGTCGTAGGCGTCGAATTTTTGGGCACCATTGAGGATGACGTGGGCGAGGTTGAGGTTGCGGGATGTGGTCTTTGCGTAAATGTTGGCGCCGAGGTCCATGAGGACCTTCATGGCGTGTCTGTTGAGGATCGACCCGGCGAGGAGGAGAGGGGTGACTTCTAGGGAGTTCTCTTTATACTCGAGCAGTGCAGGCTTGCGGTCGACGAAGTACTTCAGATTCCGTTCCGCCCAGGCCAGTTTCTCGTCATCAGACTCTTTAGTGTCTCGGTGGAGATTCAGGATGACGGCGTGGAGCAGGAGGGGGCTGTCGACGCCCATCCAGCGGCGGATGGTGGCACCGTCGGCCTTGCGCAAGGTCTTGAGGTAGATGTTTTCCCCGGCATCCTTGGAGTTCTCGAGTTTTTGTTGGTATTCACGGAGTGCTTTCTCGGGCTCGTCGGTTTCCAGCCATTCGAAGACCTCACGGGAGCCGTGGCAAGCGGCGAAGAGGGCAAGGGGCTGCTGGTTGGTCGTCGTGGTTGTATCGGCGGCGTTCGGGTTTGCGGCTTTCGCCCAGTCCTGGCGCTTCTTGCCGTGGATGCTGAGGCCGAGATAGTACTTGGGCTTCCCGACAGCCTCGTCCTCGTCCTCGTCGCCCTTTTCATCCTTGCTTTGTTTTTCGAAGAAGAGGGCACCTGCACCGTCGCGGCTCATAAATTCTCGCAGGATGTCGATGCGTCCCCATTTGATCGCGCAATTAACTTCGCTGTTCTCATTCCGGTCGAGGAGGACGCTGGATGAAGGTTTGACATTAGGCCCATTGAGTTTTTCAAGCGTCGTCTTGAGGTATTTGACGAGCTCAAGATCTCCAACTCGGGTTGCTTGATAGGTAATGGATGCATTAGGAAGCTAGACGGCATGTTAGCAAAGAAACCCCAGCAGATTGGATGAAGGTCTTGGGATGTCGCAATGTACCTTTCGCTTGTTCTTGACACCGGGAACGTCCAAAATGAAGGGGAACGCTTGGTTGATGATATCAGCTGCCTTCATCTTGCTCTTAACCTCCTTACCCAACGTCGCAATATTATCAATCGTAAGCTTGCCATCCGTCAAGTCCACCTGCTCCACACGAAGCTCTACATCTTCTTCAGAATCTGCATCCGGATCCGAGTACTCGTCAGAGTCTTCGCGGTATGGATCATACCGCTTCTCTCTCTCCTGTTCAGGCTGGTACTGAGCAGTAGCGATGCTCAGAAGCAGGTCGAGGAACTCAGTCGAATGCTTGCGGTAAACAGCTACGCTGAACAAGCTGTATTGAAGCTGATTTTGAGTGGCGATGAGAAGTGGAGTCTGATCCGCATCCCAGGCTGTCGTCGTGAACTTCTGGACCGTCTCAGCGTCGCCGTTCCAGGCCGCCCTGTAGAGCTCGTGGTATGCATCATTGATCTTCGGGTCCTTATGCGCATCCGTGTACACAAACTTGAGCTCCCAGGGTTTTTCGGCAGGCTTGGGGGACTCTTCTGACCGATTTTCTTTCGGTCCTCCCTCCTGCTCTACAAATCTTGCCTTGTTCGGGCTATCGTCCCAGAGTTTCGGGTTGATCTCCCTGAATGCCTTTGCTCCCTTGCCGAGAAGCCACTGCTCGAGCTCGGTATACCTTGCGATCAGGTCGTTGAGTTTCTCCTGCTTCTCCTTGACCTTTGCAGGATCATCTTTGGAGACGCCCTTCTTGCTCTCGATGGCCTTGTTGATCTTGGTTCTGCCTCTGTTCACACCTTCGATGAGCTGTGTTGCCATCCAATGGTCGTAGGTACCTTCCTGGTATTCTGCGGGTACAGAAAGTATCTCCTTGAGCGTTTTCTCTTTCTCCTCAGTCTGCAATCCCTCGACGGCCTTCTTGAATGCCTGGCGCTTCCGGCGTACAAGATCCAGGAGAGTTGCATAGTTGCCGTTATATCTATAATTCGACATACCGTTCTCGTCTTCAGGAGGATGGCTACCGGCACTGTAAAATGACGGGTCGACTCCAAGTTCAACGCACTTCCGGGCGATCTCTGGCATTTCCGCTTCGATGGCCAGCTCAGCTGGCTGTTGCAGATTTTCTGAGAAATTGCTGTGAGTGAGACTGCCCCTGTACGTCTCCGCCTGTTTGTTGGATTTCATGAACATGTCAAAGGTGATCTCGGGCGGCACTCCCTTTTCGAGCAGCAGCATCGCCTTGTCGGCTTCGCCGCCACGAATGCTATTCAAATCAACGAGAGTTAGATTAAGGGTCCCACTGATGGCTAATGGTAGGTTACGGTTAGAACTTACGCGATGAGGAGAGAGTTTGAAGCAGTTGCACGCCATGCATCACCGACATTAATATATTTGGCAGCCGCGATGGCAGAGGCAGCGTCGTCTTCAAATAGGATCTTCAAGCACTCGAGATCACCCAATTGCACAATACGCATAAAGGCAGACACGCGGTTCGCGTCAGCTTGTGCAGATGAAGCGCCGAGTGCGAGAAGTGTCCGAAGCATCTGCTCTCGCTGCTCCCGCTTGGGGATGTTCACAATCAAGTTGATCGTGAGCAAAGCGGAGCGTGGGATGCCTTGCCAATCGAAAGAAACCTTGACCCTACAGCAGGAACATTGATGTTAAAGATAACCTCCTTGAATGCTCGTAAGCTTATGGAAGGGGACATATGTGTATACGTACGGTTGCATGACATCGGCGCCGAACTCCGAAACAAGTAGCTGAACGACATCCTTGTGACCATTGACGATGGCATAGTGGAGTGGAGACATCTGATAGTCCCAGTCGGTCAGATTGAGGTCAAGGATGTCATCTTGCTCCTCTTCCTCGGCACCCAAAGCGCCCGCCTCCGGCTCCTCAGCCTTCTTCTTCGACACATCAACAAAGGAGGATGCGCCGGTGCGGTTTGTGCGAGCAACGACGGAGCCATCTTCAGAAACCATATCGATATCTTCATCTTCGGCTTCGTCTTCATCAACGTCCATCTCGTCGTTATCGTCATTTTGGGCATTCCTATAAACCTATTAGCTACCTGTTGGTTGATCGTGAAGCAGATATCCAAGAAAACTTACTTTCCCTCTGCCGAGGCTTCTGAATCTTTCTTCTTAAGTCCTTTGGCAGCCCGTTCCTTTTCCTCCCTTTGGTCTTTGATCTCTTCGTTCTCTTGGCTCTTCAATAGCAGGGCCTTAACGACTTCTGCATCTCCTCGGGCGGCTGCAAGATGCAACGCCGTACGTCCATCGACGATACGCCAGACCATCTTGGCACCGGCATCGAGGAGAATCTTCACGATCTCCACAGTGGATGTCAAGGCCGCTAAATGGAGTGGAGTGCGGCCAGTGTGGTCCCGTCTATTGACGTCGTGGCCCTCCGCGATCCACTTCTTGACCGCCTCGGCGTCCTTAGCGATGATAGCTTTGCAAAGCGTCTCGTCGTCGCCGATATACGCCATCTCGGTCCAGTCTTCCTCCGTAATAGGATTGAAGCTGCCGATTTCCTGGCGACCCGGGTCATCTTTGAGGAAGCTGATATTTCCGCGGACGTGGAATTTGTCATCTTCAGCCTGTAATTCTTTCTCTTCATCCGTCTTGGCTTCGGGGCAGTATCCGCAGCAGTCGATGACGATGTCCTTCACGCTGCCGATGAAAGCCGGATGACGATGAAGGTACGCAGGTCGGTCCTTCTGCGCACGTTTATTCCATTCGGCGTTTAGAAGCATATCTTTCTGGTAGAGCAGCTTTTCGGAACGCTTTGCGTTATGTGGCTTTCCATACGGGATAGAGATGGTATGGTAGTTGCTCTGCTCTTCGTCGGTGATATCCCATTCGGCAACCTCGGCTCCTTGAGCTTTCAGGTCTCCCTTGAGTGTCACCTTATACCTTTGATTAGCCCTGGGCGGACGTCCTCTCTCGGTCCGGCGGCTTTCAAGATAATCCTCGCGTTCTTCAGCGTTGGGAAGCCTCTCCAAGAGAAGCAACTTTGCGAGACCCTTCAGTCTGTTGATATTGCGTTCGTAAATGGTCGGGTCGATCTTCTGGCGAGTGAGACCCGAATAGAACACTTCGAATCCACGCAGACGGTACTTGCTGAGACGGTGTTCGTAGGACGGACTACGACGAGTCAAGTCCACGTCGTTGCATTGGAGCATCCATGAGGCTACAGCACGGGGATTTGCGTAGACTTGTTTGCCGTCGTAGGCGACACAGGCACAATTCACGTCAAAGCCGGTGAGTATCTCGCTGATGCTGGAATACAGACGGAGGACGATTTGAACGTGGCGGTTAGGATACTGAGAGACAATGGTGATGGTGTTCTTAGTGCGAATGCTTGTGGTTTCCCAGAGAAGATTGTCGCGAATGGTAGCCTCGATGGACTCCATGCGTTCAATGGCGGCTTTCTCGTCCTTGATACCATAAAGGAAGAGATCAATATCACTGGTTGGAGCAAGCCTCTCGTGGTAGTAGTCTCGCAAGGCACGTTTGGTCTGTTTGTCCTTCTCGGGGACGGGGAGGATGGGAGTTAAGACGCTGCTCCCCGCGGCTACGATCCCGGTCCAGTCCAAATTGTGAAGGGCACCTATTATATAGCCGACGAGATTCAGTGACTTGTGTTCAGAAGTATGATCGCATGTACAGCTTGATAAGGATTATATCACCTTCGCTAAAGACGGCAAAGTTCTTCTTGAATTCCTCGAGACCTACGATGGCCGGATCACCGTCCTTCTTGCGCAGTTTCTCGTCAAGCTCCATGATGTATTGGGCCTTGAGCTCCGGAGCTTCGGCCTCCATGTTCCTGGCTTGGACTCGGATATTGGACTCATCGCCCGTGTAGATGGGAACCAGCCCAGCGGTATTGTCCGCCAATGCCGGATGCGATGGCTCCTGTGCGAAGAGGGCACGTAGCTTGCTCTCGTATTCGAGATAGGGCTTGATGAGCTCCCGCACGGACTGATTCTTGTTCTGGGCGACATATGACAAGAACGAGGCGGTCTCCGCCGGCAGAGACGGGAGTGATGTTGAGCTGCTCATTGTTTCTGTGGGCGGATTGGAATCCGTCGACGTGGATGTATACGAGCGAAGAATCCGAAGATGCTCTAGGAAGCGAGAGCAGTGAGAGAATCTAGGACGGCGGATGCTCTGGGCGGACGCTGCCTTTTCTCAGAAAGATGATGTCAATTGAAACCAATCCAATTGACCAATTGAGCTGCAGGTGTGTAGGATGTGGGTGCACTGTCTACGTGTACGAAGATATACACGACTAAGTAGCTACTTATGTACCCTAGATGCAAAGGCGACGCGACGGATGTAGTTGCTAGGATAATACCAAGAAGACAGCATCAAGACGTCGACGGGACAGTCAGTACCTTTATACTTCGGCCGACCAAGCAAGCAAGAGAAGCTTCAGAGCTACGGAAGCTTACAACTGCCGTCCGGCCCGCCAATACCAACATTGCAAGCTCAGAAGAGAGAGGAAAGGAGTCGAAATGTCCGTGCTTCTTCCGTATGCTACATGTAGCTCCCCCGCTTTCTTTCTTGTTTCACAGCAGGACTAGCTCGAATCTTCTCTACATCCAGACATCATTCACACACAACTACGCCATCTTACGTGCGGTGCTCGCTGCTTTCGGGGCGTGGCCACCAACCTTTGCCCCCCTGCTTGGCGTGAACGCTCCCACTTTCGCTAACAGCTAGCCGAGAGCTAACGTCGTTCACGGAGCTTGAGCTGCAGGCCGTGCGGACAAGGGTTGGAAGACTCACCTCCCACGGCAGGGAAGAAGGCCAGGCGCATGGTGACTCCTATCGCGTTGGATATGATGGCTGTTGCTCACGCGATCATGTGGCACGGCGATTTTCGTCGCGACATTGCGCGGTCAGACACGACTCATATCAAACTTCTGTTGAATGACTGTCGCGCATTGATGGCGCGTTATGTTGGGGCGTTCGAAACTCTGTATTCTTAGACTTGGGGCCGAAGGCAAGTTATTCCATTGTGGAGAAGGCGCGGATGCCTGAATTCTTCGCCCGCGCCGATGTAGCCGACAGTGACTACGAGCCTCAAACTGCTCGAATACGTTTATTAATACGGTGTCCATGAAAGTATGACTGGTTTGACCATTCTGTATTGATATTAAAAGACCATGTCGTTATATAGATACGCATTTTGATCTTGATACTAGTTCTTGCCACAACGAAAAACGAGATTCTGACGAACGATATAAGGCAAGCAACAGTGTCGATCGCGATATCGATATGGATCTTGTTTGTGCAACCGGCCGGCAGGCTTGCTCTCGCGTGGAAGATAGCCCTGTGTTCCCACGCGCACGCCTCACGTTGCCACAGAGGCGTCAGTTGGCCATATGCGCATCAAAGATGGCAGATGTCCCAATTCCATGCTTACAGACCTATAATTATGAAGTATGTATACGGCAATGCGATTAATTAGGTTCTAGATCGCAACTGTTGCATGCATGCGTATTGGCTAGCAATGTAAATTCTCCAAGAGTCGGAAAATCCAGTTACCGATGCATTGCAATGGGATCATTGATAACATCAGCTGTGTCGTTGGCCAACGTGCATACAATCCAGAAGAATGTATCACGAATGAATGATCTTCAATCTTAAAAGCCATTCCTCGTCAATTCTCTCGCTCGAGCTCGCTTTTCTTCTCCCTCGAATACCTGTGGAAAAAAAGATACCGCTGACGCGGGGTTACGGAATTATCCCAACATTTTACTACTGTCAAGAAGCCGCGGCTTATGGACGGAAATGATTTGACACGATGTAAACCTCACCATGATTCCACATACCCCTCCCTCAATTTTAAATTCTTGGACGTGTCTAAATCTTTGGCAGGTACAATGTACCAAGGCGGCTTTCGACCATATCGCCAGGTAGGAGCTAACGTGCGTGATGAAGCCGGCCGGCCTAGGCAATGCAGCGCCGGTGTACTGCAATATCCCCAATGCGAGCGAATCCTGCCGCAAGATCGCGGCCTGCAGATCTCGACGTACGGGCTCGGCTGCCACAACTGCCAGATATGTGATATATCTGGAGACCGAGGGAAAAGGGGCGCGACAAAAGTTTTCCCAGCTGGCGTCTTCAAGATGCAGAAGGAGCGGAAAGGCTTTTCTGTCTAACCACAGCTAATTAAACAGAAAAAAGACGCCGGCGGTGGTCATTCCCTGCAGACGGGGCGCATGCGCAGACGCAGACGCAGATGGGAAATGAGGGTTTTGAACATGAATTGGATTCGAACACGACATTTCAATTCCTTCCCGTCCGCCCGTATTCAAAAGGCAGATATTAACAAGTGATGTGACATACATACAGACGTACATACGTACGATCCGAGGAACCTTATGTCGAGGAGAGGTAGGCCGGAAAAGGTGCAGGCCGTGCCTTCGTCCAATTCGCCATCATTTTGCGTATACGTATGCACCTCTGAGAACCTCATTGGGACAGCATGCTCGCCAGCCGTTCTTTCCGCATGAATGGGAAGTGCATAAAGCGCCTATTGGTGCTCGACCGAATTTGGGAGCAGTCGACCATTAGCGAGTCGACAGGATTTTTTCCCTTCGCGAGTGGCACCGGCCGTTGCAGCCAGCCAGCCAGCCCTACTGGTGTCGCTAACAACTTTCGGGGACTGGAAAAGTCGGCTGCCAAGGCGGGTGAAACAGCCCTAATAATAGCGCCCCTTGCGATTGATGGGCTGCAATCAAGCAAGGCATTGCTGGTGGAAAATCAGGGAAGGGTCAGGGTGGGATTGATATTTGAGATACATCGAGTAGGTACAGACGTCTAGCTGTTAGAAAAATCTCAGGCGTCGAGCGCGAGCTCACGATATCGATCGGTCAGTCGGCAAGTAAATTTCGTAAAGACGTCTATAAAGCAAGTGATATCATTTTATATTATCCGTATTATTGGTGTGTGTGCTTGTTTGTTTAATTGTTTAATTGCTGTCTGGAATCAGAGTCGCGCCTGCGGAGGAGACTGGTACCCGGTTTGGAATATTAGTGTATTAAGATTCGATGTTCTAGACACCGTCCCTTTTAATATTAAACAATTAGGATGGAGGAAAGCCCTCGTGTTCTGGATCTGAGCCAGCTCAATCTCGGCCGCTTCCGCCCTGGTCGGTCAGCTTAGCTCGCAAACATGAGACCGAAAGGAAAGGAAAAGCAAGCGCAGGCTGAAGATAAGTCGTCGCATCGGTCCTACTTGTTCCAGTAACGGATGATTAGGTCGCTTGCATGTTGCGAGCAGGTATACGTAGAGTATTCTTAGCACGATGAGTACGTGCACTGCTTTCTATAGGTGCACCTCGCAACAAGTTAGGTTGATTAACATCAGAATTAATCAAGATCAAGATCGTTTCAAACTGTACCGCAATCGACAATGGGCGGCGCACCGAGCGCGACGTTACAGTACAGCCAGCGGGGTCGCATATATATAAATTTTAGATAAAGGCAGTAGTACGTAGTGCGTAGCTTGGTCTCGACGCAGTACTGCGCATCGATATCGTTATAGGAACAAGAATAGAAATAGCGAAGAGTGGTATTGCATATTGGGATCGTAGAGATAGAAATAGAAATGGATATGGAAATAGCTCGTTATGCCATCATGTCGCTGGAGGATCAGGTAAAATAAGTACCCGATTCTATTTTTGCCGACGAGTCGACATGACTTTAGGTCGACAAGTGCAGTGGCATGCCGGCAGCTCGGGTAGCTACCAGACAGCTACTTTTCGAATCCAAAATAGCTCGTACCTGTAGCTCTTTCTGCCATGTCTGTACCTTCTCTTGGCCTCGTATGTACGCCGAGAATTTAACGTTACCTGTACTTTTATGATGTACCGACGGCCGACACACATGTGGCATGCCTATCAATTGACCCTGCCGCTGTCTGTCTGGAGCTGCGAGCTGCCATGCCCGGGTTTGACACGCTGACGTTTGCCCGCGCAGAGCTTCGAAACGTAACTGTCGGCATGCCTTGTCCATGATCCATGTTCAAAGGTGGGCATCCATGCTGGTGGCCCATGCAATCATGCACCGAGTTACAAGTACCTCCCCTCTATTCTCTGCTGAATCGAGTACTTTTCTCTCCGTTCTTGCCCACGGTCGGGCTTATTCAACGGGTGGTGCTGCAAGTGTCAACTTGCAGTTGTGGACGGCCGGTTTAACCTGTCGATCGAGTGACGTTCGATTGGAATAAATTCTTTCCTGGTGCTCAAGCCTCCATTTCGATTACTTAATATTGGATTCGCATTTCGAATTCCCCGTTGATATTAATTTGTCTCTTCGAATATTTTCGGTCTGAAGTTTCTCTTCGTATCAAAATTGCACGCTACCATCCTTCCGGACTATATATTGTCGATTGTAGTGGATCCGAGCACGTCCTGCATCGCAGAGAGCATGCGAACAGTCCGTCCATGCATGCCAGTGCAGTGGAGGGCGACGTACGCACTGCACTGATTCGAACTCAGCTCGGATTCTAAGAACCAGACAGCTATTGCTCCCGCATAGTCGCAGCAGCATACATACATTACGGATTCGTACATACATCAGTGCCGGGCATTCGAGTTGAACACCGTGCCATTGCATGCGCGCACCGCAGGAAACCAAGCTGACCTGACCTGACCTGACCTGATATTTGATCTCAAGAAAAAAAAAAAAAAAAAAAAAAAACAAACGAAAGAGAGCCTGCAAGTGCCGTCCGGCGGAATACTCGCTCGTTCCGACGCCTGAATTGACAGTCCGGTACAGGATATATGTCATATTCTGTCTACGGCTGGCCTTAGTCAGAGAGCAGACCAGGTCCCCCGATACGGATTACGGCCGGCGCATTTGCATTTCAATTACACATTGTTGCATGGGCCCCGTTTACATTATCCATAATACCACCGACCGAATGGATGGATGGGCCGATTGATTGATTTTTTGATTGATTGATTGATTGCCATATTACCGCATACTATAGGATTACCTATAATATCAGACTAGAGTTCTTGCTTTGGGGTGATTGCATTTTGCAGTCGCACTTTTCGACCTCTTCGAATCCAGTCCGATTCAAATCCCATTCATTCGACCGGACGAGGCCTACTCGCCATACGAAGCACTTGCCTGCGAACTCCAGGGACCGGCGAACGAACGAACGAACGAAGGGACGAGCGAACGAGCGAGCGACCGGACGGGGACAGATCCACGCACCGTACATACATCATACATACGTCCTGCACTGGTTTAACCTTCTCGGACGCGGCACGGGCGCCATTCGATCCCTATCCTCATACAGACACGGACGCTAATTCCAACTCAGATATCGACGGTCTCGAGACGCTGGCCAAGCTGGAGACCTGCTTTTTAAGCTCGCAGGATCGATAGAGACGCACGCAACTGCATTGGATCGAGCGAGACGGTCCGGTCGAAACTTAGGTTTTTCTTTCTTTCTCTCTGTCTGTCTGTCTGCCCGGCGGTTGAGAGCACCCACGCCGGCCGGAACGATCGAGAGGCAAGCTTTTGAGGGCAGAAATTTTAAAAAGGAGCAGGGGACCAGATCAGACGGACTGGATCGACTGGAAAAGGGAGGGCGGCACTTACTTTTAAACGCTCACCCGGCCGCGAAAAAGAGATCGCAGAGGGAGCCAGATCCAACGACACCCGCGACGGCCGGACGACATCGCATCCCAGCATCTCGACGACACCAGCCGTCACAACGGTCAGCAGCCCAGCCGACCGATTGGACCCGATCGCGGAGAGGCATCCGGCCGGGCGACGGCGACGGCGACGAAGAGAGAGCGCCCGCTGCAGCGAGGCGCGAGCGAAAAAGCAAAAAGCGGAGGCATAGCACGGTGGAAGGGGATCTCACCGGCTCCTGCTCGAATCTGCCTCCTGCTTCCTGCTCCCTCCTGCAGCACTCTGCATTATATTACCTATTCTTGCGCGAGTTCGAGATAGATTGCTCTTGCCTCTGCTGCTGCCGCGATCGAGTAAGATAGCCTGCCTGCCTTCTGCTAGCTCTAGTGAGTGGTCGAAAGAGAGAGGTCTTCTGCAGCGATGCCGATGGAGGAATTCGGCGCGAAGGAGAGCACCAGCATTGCGGGCGGGCGGCATGCTCATGCTGCTGCTCCTGCTCTCCTTCGCTCGCCCGCGCCCTCTCACGCCCCTCCTCCTCCTCCTCCTCCGCCGCCGCCATCTTCATCTTCATCTTCTTCTGCCACCCTCCACCCCCATCATCATCACCATCTCCCTCTCCCCCTCCACTCTCCTTCCGCTCCTCCGTCGTCGTCTTCGTCCTCCAAGGACCACCACTCGTCGTCGTCGTCGTCCTCCTCCAAGCGGCGCGCCTCCAAGCTGCAGAAACCCCCTCCTCCAAAGCTCGCGACGACCGCCTTCGGACACCCCAGCAACACGGGGAAATCACGCTCGTCGACATCCATCACCCGCAGCCAAAGCTCGCGCTCGCCTCGCCCCCGCGACTATCTCTCCGAAACCCCCTCGAATTCGCCCCGGCACGAGCGCAGGCCCACCTCTCCAAACATTGCCGCTGCCGACCATCCGCCCGCCTCGTCGTCAACGTCCCTCGACCGCGCCCTGCGCTTTTCCAGCGAGTACAGCCGCCTGCCCTTGAACCTGATCGATCCCACCGAGAAGGACAAAGACAGGGACAGGAAACCGTCCAGCAGCGGTTGGTCGTCCGGAACCCAACAAGGCCCCGTTTCAAGTGGCAGACAGTCGGAGGACGGCCTGGCCCTCCATTCGTCTAGAGGCAACGGCCACCACGCCGATCCGCTCAGGCCATCGAACTCCCACCGGCACCACCACAAGAACCACCATCACTCGTCTCGCGAGACCAAACGGCACACGCTCCAGCCCAAGAGCACGGCGAGGTCTTTCACGCAACCGACCGCGAACGCTCCTTATCACGGCTCCTCCGCCAATTCGTCGGCCCACCCTCACTCCCTCAACAATAACAGCCTCCAGCACACATCGGATCCCTCGATCCCGTCCCTCACATCTGGTTCCTCGACACTGACAGATGGATCTTTGGGAATGACGACCTCCAACAGCTCTCAGCACTCCAAGCAGTCCAAACGCGGGTCGAGATCGCGGCCGCCCAGCCCCGACCTAACCGGAAAGATGGCGGTCGGTACGGGGGCCGGCAGTCCCAAGCGGTTATCAGATGAAACGAAAGGGTCGGCAAACCCATTGATCAAGAAAAAAGGCGGCCTCTCCGGCTTCTTTGGGTTTGGCGATAAGCCGCTCAAAAAGGTCGAAATATCTCAACCCAGCAATCCCGTCCACGTAACTCATGTTGGCTACGACTTTGAAACGGGAGAATTTACCGTAAGTTTCCACCGTGCCACCCGCGCCACAGCATTGGCTAACACGAGATGGTTCCTCCCAACAGGGCCTACCACCGGAATGGCAAAGGTTGCTCGAAAGCAATGGCGTATCGAAAGAAGAGCAGGAGAAGCACCCCGAGACCGTTATGGAAGTCGTCCGGTTTTACAACGATGCGACAAATTCCACCAGATTCGAAGACGATGTCGTTTGGAGCAAGTTCGAAAAAGCACAATCCAAGGACTTGACGATGCTGATACCGGACCCTCACCCGCCGGCACCCGACGAGAGTAACGGTCACAGCCCGGTCAGCCCGAGGTTCCCGAAGGCACAAGGTCAGCAACAGAACTTCGAGAACCCGAGAGCAGCCCCACCGATACCTCTAAAGTCGCCACGACCCGGAGGACCCTCGTCTCCTCCTGCAGCTATGGTGCCGACACGGCCAGCGCCCAAGCCGCCCGTCGAATCACCGAAAGAGCCTCTTCGATCGCCTCCGGTCCCTCCGAAAGAGCCGCTGGACGGAAGGCCAGCTGCGCCCGAAAACCACAGAATGCCACCTCCGACACGACCGGCACCACCAATGCCACCCGAGCAGCATCACGTCTCTGAGAGCAGACCAGGAGTGCCGCCCGAGATTGTTCGCAAAAACTCGTTGAGGGCTAACGGAAAACCGAAGGAGACGGACATCCCCGCTTTACCTACTACTGGTATTCCGACAGATGCACTCAACCACCAAGCACAGCAGCAACTTATTGCCCAACAGCAACAATTGCTGTACATGCAGCAACAACAGCAGCAGATTGCGAGTCAGATGAACCAACTTGCCCTACAGCAGCCCCCCGCCCCTGCCCCCGTGCTTCCCACTCCCCCGCCATCCAATAGCTACACAGTCACCGGTAATTACCAACAGCAGCAGCAGCAGCAGTACGGTGTCGGAGCCAAGTTGCCGCAGCAGCCTGGAATCGGCCAGAGACGCCATAACCGCAACCAAAGCAAGGATGCGGATATTCTGGCGCGTCTGAAGGCGATCTGCAACCCTGCTGATCCGACCAAGTTCTACCGTGGATACACCAAGATTGGCCAGGGTGCGTCGGGCGGAGTCTATACCGCATACCGCCATGGATCCAATGCGTGCGTCGCCATCAAGCAGATGAACCTGGAGCAGCAACCCAAGAAGGACCTTATAATCAACGAGATCCTCGTCATGAGAGAGAGCAAGCACCAGAACATTGTTAATTTCATGGACAGCTTCCTCGTCCGCGGCGACCTGTGGGTAGTAATGGAGTACATGGAGGGCGGCAGTCTCACTGATGTTGTCACCTTCAACTTGATGACTGAGGGCCAGATCTCAGCCGTCTGCAGAGAGGTATGCAAGCCATCAATATAGAGTTTAGACAAAAAGAGCATCACTAACCGGCCAACAGGTTCTGCAAGGTCTCCAGCATCTCCATTCAAAGGGCGTCATACATCGTGATATCAAAAGTGACAATGTGCTGCTCGCTCTTGACGGGAACATCAAGCTCAGTATGTGCTATTCTTGCCCCCCACCTCATATCTCTTCTATACTAACGGTTATAATAGCGGATTTCGGATTCTGTGCCCAGATCAACGAGACGATGCAAAAGCGGACCACGATGGTCGGTACGCCGTATTGGATGGCCCCGGAAGTCGTCACTAGGAAGGAGTACGGCCGGAAAGTGGACGTCTGGAGTTTAGGCATCATGGCGATCGAGATGATTGAAGGCGAACCGCCTTATCTGAACGAAGCACCTTTACGAGCGCTGTACCTTATAGCGACGATTGGGACGCCCAAGCTTAAGGAGCCAGACGACCTTTCGGCCGACCTGAAGGACTTTCTCAATTCGGCGCTGACCGTGGATCCCGAACAACGCGCATCTTCATCCGAGCTACTAAAGGTGAGAATGATATATCTACTGCCTCGATTATTCATAATGCTGACGATGGCTATAGCATCAATTCATGGCCTGTGCCGAACCTCTTATCACCCTCGCGCCACTGGTTAAAGCAGCCCGGCAGGCTAGGGCACAGGAACGCGCCAATCAGAGGTAGTTTTTGGATGGCGACAGGTCCAAGCCGCGACCGGAGATGCCCAAAAAGCGCAAAAGGGGCATCCTCAAAAGGGCAGCAGTGGTCGTTCAAGAATAGCACTGGCTTCTCTTGACGCTACTGATATATCGATGCGTTTCTTCACAGATCGAGTTTTTCACATGACACGACGCAGAGTACAGGCGATAATTACAACCCCTCTTCAATCACACGACAGCACTCATCTTCGATATTTTCCTACTTCAAGTCTATTAGCGTGATTTCCAAGCGTCAGGTTGGCCCAATGTTCCGCATGCGAATCAGAGCCAAAGACGTTAGGAATCTCACGAGATATGCATTCACCCTCCGACCAATACCGCCACTGTACGAATATCGCCTTGCACTCAACGCGTCGACTGTGAACAGACTACTCATGCATTTTAACTGCGCCATGTCTACGACACAGCATTGCGGTCATTTCATTTTTCTTCTATCTTTGAACTCTTCTTTTTTCTTCTCTTCTGGGCTCCCATCTTAATGACGCATGCCGGGACCTACTTTTCGAAAGGGAAGGGTGGAACCCTCCCGGCCGGCGATACATATCACATATAACGAGACGTGGTTTCGCATTTTTTGCACTTTATGTCTTCTCCTTTTCTGGGGAGTCTAGAACTTGGGGAATGGTTGTGGAAACGGCTGTCGTTCTTTCATTGCCATTGCATACATATCTTATTATCCTGTTCCTTTTCTCCACCTGTGACTTTTACTTTTCTCTTCTTTTCCATACTCTTCTTGAACAATTTTCCCCCCTCAACCCTTTCCTTCTTTACTATACTCGAAACGGTGGAGAAACAAAAAGCGAGTTTTTCAGGGACCGGTGATGATGTGGACGCATACATGTGGTTGTCTTTGTTTCCTTTTTTTCCCTATAATGTTGGTGTTTTACGAGATTAATGAGGATGGTTGACACTTTTGTTTTGAGGCTGTACCTCTTTTCATCCCTTTCTCCTTTTCCCTTTCTTCTCTCTTCGGTTTCTTTTTTTTATTTCAATGCAAATATTACTACTATTAAGAGCATGTGATAGCTCTCTTTTGATTGGAATTCTCCGAGACCACTGACTATCCATTGTTGTTTGTGCGGTTTTCTCTTACGCGCCGATACGATTGACTGCGACGAGCAGTTTTTACGCTTCTGCTTGTATCGACATATAATTACGGGGTACTTGCTTACTACGCAATGGGATTCCTTAGTTTTTACTAGTATATACTACTTATATCCCAGCGCTTAGACCTATATATATATGTCGTATCGCATCTACGTAACGTTATATCGGTGGTACGTGTATTTGCCCCATGTAGGATATAGTATATATCGCTTGTACAAAGCAGTTTCGATGCCTATCCAACAGGGCGGACGCCATGAAACGGTCGAGGCGGGGTCGGTTCAACTGGCACAGCACCGTAGCTCGCCCCGTGATTAGTCACTCGCCTCAAGACAGTAGTTGGAATCTGACAAAGCCTTCGATATTGTGGGTATGCATGTATGTAACATTTATACAGCCTGCTTGGGAAAGCGCCAGGATCTGAATCAAGGCATGGATAATCCGATTACTGTGCTGCTGCTAGCGGCACTCGTTACGAGTGCTAGCTAGATCAGCTAAGCATGCGCGATCTTACGTTCACACAGACGTGCATTCCGGCCAATTGCGTCAATGGCGCTGGCCGGGGGCAGTTAATTGATTGAGTGTCGCTGGGAGGTTAAGCTTCTGGCGACGGCACTGATCGCCGGCCAGTCCGAGTGTTCCGCAGCGGAACTTAGGCGGATCATACATGTTGCCACTAGACGTAGTATTTTAGCGGTACCAGTGTAAAAGCTCCCATGATATCATATGGTATATTTAACGACGTCGCCCATCATCATCGTCACCAGCGCCCACTGAGTCTGAGCTCCATGTACGCGGCAGCGGCTTCTCCACCACCGAAATAGCGTTTTGACGGCCGTTACCTCCGATTGCCTTGCCTCTTTCTCACTCTGCTCATTGTCGTACCTTCGCTCATTGTTCTCCCGTCCACCACTGCGACGGTATCTATAACCCCGCCGCGGAACGCCGATAGCGGTATCGATAGCTGTACTCCTAGTGGGGGTGCACATTTGCAACACCGACAACACCATTCACACCGCGCTCGCGATCTAGCGACAGCGACTTGTGCTGTTCGATATATACGATTGGAAAGAGACTACTGCTACTCTACTCTTGACGGGGGTATCTTTAGCGGCGACGGCGGGTATATATATACGCACCGGGTCCCGGAAACACGTATACGAAACATGGCTACCTCGGATGAAGCACGGATCAAGAAGATCCGGGATCCCAGGCTGTACATCGTCCGGCAGTACGTCCTCACACCCTTATGCTACCCGATTGACTTGAATCTGGACCTTTACTGATATATGGCGATATCATACACAACAGTGGAGAGACGGAGTGGTCGCTGTCCGGCCAGCATACGTCTACCACCGACCTGCCGCTGACTGACCACGGAAAGACACGTATCGAACGCACCGGCAAGGAGCTCATCGGCGTCGACAGTACGTATATATCTTTGCCTCACCTCTTTTCTCTATATAGGCATATATCGTGTCATGACGTCAATGGCTAACGGAAGTACGTTGACAGAGCTAATCGACCAAACCCGCATCGGAAAAATCTACGTCTCCCCCCGCCTCCGCGCCCAACAAACCCTCGGCCTCCTCTCCCTCCCCGCCGACATCCCCACCGAAACCACCGACCTCCTCGCCGAATTCGACTACGGCACCTACGAAGGCCTGACCTCCGCCCAGATCAAGAAGATCTCGAATAACAAGGACTGGGAAATCTACGTCCACGGCGGCGGTGCGCCCACCGGCGAAACGCCAAAGCAGGTCGCCGACCGCGTCGACAAGCTCATCAAGCGCGTGCGCGAGGAGAACCATAAAGCCGTGTACGACGCGCACGCCCGCTGCGTTAGCACCGGTGAAGACCACCATCTCGATGATCCCGTGCTCAAGACGCCGGATGTGCTGTTCGTCGCGCACGGGCATGTGCTGCGGGCGCTGGCGGCGAGATGGCTCGGACTGGGGATCGAGCATGGGAAGAATTTGCAGCTGGATGCTGGCGGTGTCGGGCTGTTGAGTTACGAGCACCATGCGTATCAAGAACCGGTTATCGGGAAGTGGAACTGGGTTCCGCTGGGCGGGTAGTATAGTGTATATGTGCGTAGTAGCTGGAATTTGGATTCGTAACGGTCGCGGAACGGCGAAAATTACATGTTTCCTTGGGTGCTACCCTGCCTCTGAACTCAATTTCGCTAGCTGGAGGGCCGTGGGACTCGGGATATGCTAGTAGGCGTCTACTTGAGGTACTTGTGGACAAATTCATACGTGATACTGAGACTACCTGGCAGTCAATCTATGTACGCGCCGGGAACTCGAGCGGTCCCGCGAGATTGCAACGTTGATAAAGAACAAGATATGTCGAAACTTAGACACTGCAAGACAACAATTCGGACTGTATATACTTGCTTGAAAAAAGATCGATTAACGAAAAACGAACAGACGTCGAACGCTAGCTTATTGCCTAACCCCGTCCGAACAGCCCAAACTTCTTGTGTCCGTGATGCGCCCCCTTATCCGCCGTCGCCGTTGGCGGCTCGCTCTTCGCTGCTGGCGCCGCGGCGGAGGCAGGTGCTGCAGATGTCGGCGCGCTCGTCGTGGCACTCGCTGGCGCGGTATCTGGTGCTGCTGCCGGCGGCGGTGTTGCTGCCTTCGTTGCTGCGGCGGTATCAAGTGGCGGAGCGGTCGGCTTTTCCTCACCGGATACAGCTGCTGCTGCGACCGCTGCGTCCTCGCCTGCGGGCTTCTCCTCGGGGATCGTTTCGCCGGCGACGACGGGCGATGCTGGGACCGAAGTTGGCGACACGGTTGAGGCGAGGGAGTTTTGGCGCGTGAGCTTGCCGGTTGTGAATTGCTCGATGATGGAATAATACTTCAAGGCCTGGAATAACATGTCCAGTTAGCACACAAACTTATGCATGGTCTATATCCTTAAGAACAATATTTTATGGATTGCGGGTATATTACCTCATCGTGGCCGCCGGCTTTGAACGCAAATTCGTGGCGACCCGTCAAGTGCGGGTTCTTATTCGCGTCCTTCCCCGCAACGATAAACTTGACCTCCCCGGCCGCTGGCGGCGCTCCAATCACACACTCCGGCAGGTACAGCGACAGATCCGGCTCCGGATGCTCCTTGAAGTCGTTGTTCTTGCTGAACTCATGCAAATACCCCGCTGGCGTGACGGCATAATGATACGCATCGTAGCTCTTCATAATCTTGCCCTTGCGCTGCAGCAGGCCGTTAGCCAGCGGCTGCGAGGAGCGGTGATCCTGGTTGGGGAACTTGATGTTCTCGAGCTTGCGGTCCGGCGTCGTCGGATCGATGAGGATCTCGGCGTTGCGGACGGTGAAATTGGTCCATTCGAATTCATCCGGGACGTTTTGGAAATTGGCGTTGATGTCACCGTACAGCTGGCGGTTCTTGTCCTGCTGCTGGCTGACGACCTGGAAGAACTGGCTGATGGCCGTGCGGAGGGTCGTCAGCACGTGCTTTTCGAACGTGAGGAAATTGTTCTGCACGTCGAGCAGGTCCTTCTTGTGGGCGTTTTCCTCGAGGATCTGCTTGTGCAGGTGGTGCTGGACGCCGCGCTGGATGATGTACGGGTCGTTCGCGGGCTCCACCTTGCCGCCGATGCTGTCAAAGTTGGCGGTGTTCTGCCCGAGGTGCTCGAGCTGCTTCTGCGTCAGGCCGCGGGCCCTCTCGACAGATTTGGCGCCTTTGGCAGCTCCGTTCGTGAGTTCCTTGTGCTTGTTCTTGATCTCCGCGTGCAGCCGGTGGAGCGTCTGCAGGATCTGGGCGCGCAGGGCCTTTTCGGTCTCCAGCTGGCTGTTTCCGAGAGCCTAGATGGTGCATGTTAGATCTGGAGGTGGCTTCCAGAAGCTGGCGACAGCGTGCGTACCTGAGTGTTCGAGCGGACGTTTTCGAAGAACGAGGCGATACCGCCGTTTGACTGCGAGAAATGGTGCCCCTCCCGCAGCGGCTCGCTGACAGTCTGTCATCGGAGAGTTATAAATGTCAATCTCGCATTCACACAGTTCGATTCAAAAGAGACGCCATCAGACTACGCTATCGAGCAGATTCGGTACCGACCTTGAGCACCTTGTCGTACTCCTTGGACAGCGACTTGTGCAGATTGGCCGTCGCCTCAATGTATTCCTCCAGGAAGCCGCAGGTGTGCTTCCACGCGTTCACGCGCTCAAGCAGCAACTCGGCGACATTGCCCTTCTCCACGGGGATCGGGGCGGTCAGGGGGTCGGCGTGGACCTGCGCGGTCTCGACTGCGGCCATGTTGAGGGGTAGCTCGCTCGACTATCCGGGATCTGCCGGTTTGCGGTTACGGTAGCAGCGGTCTCGTAGCTACAGGGATAGCTCCGTTAACGAGTGTCCGGACTGGGGCTTTGGATAGTGTCTTGTAGTTCAGCGACAGTGAGTCGATGGAGGTGAGGGGAAAACTAACTCTGCGATGGCGTTGATTGAGGGGATAATGTGGATAACGCAAGGTGTCGTGAATATATACTCTCTCCGCACAGCTCTAGCTCGCACTTCGGACGCCGAAGGTGATATCGTATGAAGGTATCCACAAGATCAAAAGGATTTAAAGAAGGGTACGATGAATGCTATCTTCCGGGGTTAAATTAACCAAAGCGGGGCAGCATGGCGTGTCCAACCCCTTCCAACCTAATATATATCTGTTCTGATATCACGCCAGCTGAGCGAAACGACAAACGAAAGCCCAGCCAGCTGGGCCAGGCCGGCCATCATGCAGCGCAGCGCGGCCTGCGAGCTCCGGCGTCCCGGTCGGGCCAAACAGCATCCGATGACGACAACCGGGGAATCATCACGATCCCATCGAATTCCTGTCACCAATGTGCGGTTCGATCGCGATTTACATATCTCTACAGTACGTAATTATAACGTGGACGCTGGCGCTCTGACTTCAAGCAGGAATTTCGGTGAAGTCGTAGACGCTGCGCTTTGGACAACATGACGTCAGGAGGGCTGGCAGTCGCCAAGCAGAACCCTGTCAATCGAGATGCCCAACTTGGAACTTGAAGATACATCATGTTTAATGCTACGGAGCTTGCATAAAAAGTACTTCTTGGTACCAAGAAGACACCGCGATAGCTTGAATTGATATTCGTTGAATTGATATTCATGATTCATGCTGAGAGGCAAATGGGCCCCGTGAACAATCTCGAGGCTGAAGGATTGCAGCCTACCAGCCGGTTCGCTTCTTGATACCTTCATTCTGGACGACCTGCATGCCAACCCACCGTCAGCTATCAGATACAGCATCGCAAGCTCAAAACAAGGAATTCCAGGCGACGGCTCCCCGCGCCGAGATACGCACCTCGACCCAATACCCATCAGGGTCCTTGATGAACGCCACATCTTTCATCTTGCCGTCCGTAAGCCGCTTCTTCCAGTTGACGCCGCATTCTTCAAATCGGGCGCACGCTAAGTCCAGATCGTCGACGCTGACGCAGATATGTCCGAACTACTCGTATGCATTTACAAATGACTCGTTAGAATATTTACCTTCGCCCGTATTTGGAGTATGCATATGATCTTACCCCTTGAGGCTCTGCGTTTCCGTCGTGATAGCCCTTAAAATCGCTGTCTGGGTCATCGGTGCCATAGTTGTAGGTCAACTAGCATACTCATCAGTCAGCACTCCCTCGAGTTCATGTCGTATCCAAAGGACATCTAACGTATACAGACGCACCTCAAGCAAGCCTTCCCGATCAGAGGTCGCACTCGAGTTTTCGGTCTCTCCCTCGCGTTTATACCCCAGGAAGTACAAGTTGAACTTGGCTGCCTCGTTCTCGCTGGTGCGTAGCAGCGTCATGCCCATTGTCTCCTGGTAGAACTTTAGGGATTCTTTGGCGCTCTTGACCCGGATCATAGAGTGGTTCATGCGGTAGGTGCTCGTGTTGGTCTCCGTCGTGACCTGATCTTTCAATCCGATGATTTCGATCCTATGCAAGTTAGCTGTTACGATATCGAACACGGTCTACTGGAACAAACAGTGTCAGGGTGCCCTACCAGTAGCCGTTCGGGTCCTTTGCGAAGGCGATGCTAGGATCACGATGGTCCAATTAGCCTGCATCCATGGAGGCCAGATGTGGCTTCTGCTTACTGTCGCATGCGGCCTTCGGACAGCTTCTTCTTGAAAGCGACATTGGCCTGCTCTAGTCGGTCGCACGCACTCTGGAGATTGTCCACCGAGATTGCGCTTGCACAAGTCCATTAATATAGCCATCCATCTGATTTTTCGAAGCGCAAATGCTGGACCTACATATGGCCAAAACGTATAATACTGTCAGCACCATAATTATCCAATATTTATTGAAGTAATATATGGGAAGGTCACATATCTCTGTGAGGCTCATCGTTTCCATTACAGATCGTATACTCGGCATTCGACTCGGTGCCGTAGTTGTGAGTGAGCTCGACGATGCCCTCTCTGTCGGTCCAGTGTTTGCCTGGGCTCTCGGCCTGAGGGCCGTCGAAGGCGAGGAAGTAAAGGTCAAAGTTCCATTGTGGGTTTGGAATTCTGCCAATGCAATAGACCGTAATTAGCAACGCGCATTTCAAGATCGGCGAACGCTATAGCCTTGGATTGAGGAAGGTTCTACGTACTTGTTGATAACTTTCATGCCCAGCAGCTCGTAAAATTTGACTATAGGCGGATACCCGTGAGCATCGCTGCATCAATTATTGGAGGGGTAGCTTTCGAGCATCATACCAGTTTCAACGGGGTCTTTCACCCGGAGCCTGTAGATAATCGTGAGCTGTCATGGGACTATTGGCGCCACAGGTGGGGATGGGAGAATATGCACACATCGTATGATTGAGCCTATCGTTGATACCGTCCCCATTAGCTTAGCCAAGAATCTGCGAATTGCTCGATAGCTAGCCTATAGCTTGACTAACTTGTATTTGGAAGTGTCGGTCGCCATTGTGCTGTATCGGTGTCGGATCCGAACTGCGGAAAGTGCGCGGTATGAAAATGCGGGGATGCAGGTCGATTGTCGAATAAACGTCCGGCTACACCAGAAAAGCATTTGGGTTGTAACTGCGGTTGTGTCGACGCCTCCACCAGGAAACCAATCGCACTCAAGACGTCACCAGTGATCGCGGACCAACCAGCACGCGGCCCTCTGTTATCGATAAGCCGAATCGGGAGGCATGTTGGACAATTGGGTTCTTTCCGACGCGGCGGGGACAGTCCGCCGTGCATTCTGCCTACCAAGAATGAAAGACCAGGGCTCCCCACCAAGGCAAATTAGACAACCCGATTGGCTCCAGGCTGACAAATGGGCATTCTCCGTAAGTGGCATCCACGAACCATCGCTCAGCGCCAAGAGACTGGAAGATACTGGAAGAAGCAGCAGTTACCAGTTTGGACGTAGGATCACGCGCGGTCAGCCTCAGCGACTAACAGAGACTTAGAAGATTCGAATCATCACGGCCGCTTTCCGTTCCAGACTGCGAACACGTAGTGACCGCAGTGCGAAAGGCGCCTGCCAAGAGGGCTGCAAACTTGCTTTGAATTTACCCGAAGCGGACTCATATTTCTTCAGTCTTACATTGACGACAAATTGCTGTGCAGGGACGGGCACCCATTGTTGGGATCCCATGATAATCATGCCTCGGAACCCGTCAGCCGATACAAATGAATGGGCTCTGACGTCGCATTGGGGATGGTGGTGTGCCTCCGTCCATGGCGTGGACGAATGGCGAGCTTGGCCACAGAAGGCGAACAAGGTTCATGCCGCTTGTGAGCTAGGCGTCGCTGAGCGCAAGGTTGGCAGTCTTCGAGACAGACACCCCTCTGAATATTTGCGCACGGTGGTGGGGAATGTATAAAAGAGGTTGTGCCGCTATCTGGGAAAGATGCACATTTGAAACGTCGATATTCTTCGCCTTTGACCACTAGCGTCTTATATATAAGAAAGAACATCTGGATCCTCGGCTTACGACCCGACTCGCGACCTTCCCCTCCTCAATAACCATCATCGACGTTGCAAAATTCTCACGGGCAGCATCCAATTCCCACGTTCGTTTTCGCAGTTGAGAACAACTTAAAGTACAGTCAGAGAGAGCATGTCAAATCCGAACGCGCCCCCGCAGCAGCCTCCACAGGGACAACAGCAGCAGCAGTGGGGACAACCTCAACAGCAGTGGGGCCAGCCTCAGCAACAATGGGCCCCCCCTCAAGGGCAATGGGGTCCGCCTCAAGGACAATATCAGCAGTATCCCCCTCAAGGCGGTCCTCCTCCTCCGCAACGTACGAACGTCCCTCAAGATCTGTGATTCGCAAATATTTCCTTCTCCGACCCATCCGCTCGAGATCCCGGGCTAACATATTTGTGTGTGATATGTAGAAGGTGACCAGCAACGTGGATATCCGCAGCAACCACAGCAGCAATGGGGACCTCCACCTCCTCAGGGTTATCAGCAACAATGGGGCCCTCCTCAGGGAGGATACCCTCAGCAACAGCAGCAATGGGGTCCCCCACAGCAAAGCTACCCTCCACAGCAGCAATGGGGTGCTCCGCCGCCACAGAACTATCAACAACCGCAAGGCTACCAGCAGGGACCACCGCCTCAGCAACCCTGGGGCGCGCCTGCGCCTCCCCAGGCCGGGTACCAGCAACCGCCCCAGCAGGCCTGGGGATCAACATCGGCAGCTGGTCCTGCAGCCGCACCCTCCCTCGGCTTCATCGCAGGCCAGAAAGCCCCCGGCTATGATCCCTCTGCCGACGTTGAAATCATTCGCAAAGCCTGCAAGGGCTTCAATACTGATGAGAAAGCCCTGATATCGACCATTGTCAAGCTCAATCCCCTACAAATCGAGTCCATCAACCAAAAGTATATGGGCGATACTCGGAAGAATCTCGTCTCGCTCCTCGAAGATAAGACCCGCGGCTCCCTTGAGGATGGCCTCTGCGCTCTCGCCCGCGGCCCACTCAACTTCCACGTCTTCCTCGTCGAACGTGCAACCAAGGGAATGGGTACCAAAGAAAAATATCTCGACCTCGCCCTCCTCGGCCGCTCAAATGCCGACATGAACGCCATGAAGACCGCCTTCAAGGCGAAATACGGCAGGACTCTCGAATCTACAGTAGCTGATGATCTCAGCGGCTCCGAGAAGCGCATGTACGAAATGGTCACATCTGCAACTCGCACAGAGGATTCCGCCGGCGTCAACCCGCAGCACGTCAGCGCTGAGGTAAAAGCGCTACACGCGGCAACCGAAGGACGCATTGGCACCGATGAGACGGAGGTTTCTAGGATCTTTGTCAAGAACAATGACGCAACCCTCGCTGCTATCGCGAGGGAGTACGAGCGCACATACCATATGCCCGTCGAGACCTTAATCAAGAAAGAGTTCAGCGGTCACCAGGAGGATGCGCTTCTGTATATCCTTCGGGGTGTACTAGACAAAGCGAAGCGGGACGCGGAGTTGATTGAGGGCACGATGAAAGGTCTCGGAACTAGGGACGAGGAGTTGGCTTTCAGACTGGTCACGGCACATTGGATTCAGGGAGCGATCCCAGCAATCAAGGCGGCGTACCAAAAGACATACGGGAAGGATTTGGTGTCGAGAGTTCGAGGTGAAACGAGTGGTGACTTTGAGAGGCTGCTACTAGCTATTTTGAACAAGTAGTTCTGAATTGTTGTTTCGGGGAGGGGAGCGATTGATCAGCTTTATAGACTTCTGAGTGCTTTAGTTTGTGGTGTGGTTTTCTCGGCTTATGATGAGTTAGTATGGATGGTGAGGGGTGATTATTGTGGCAGAGCCGTCGTTTCTGCAGTCAGGACTCTACTTATCTATATAATGAACTTGATGAACTAGCTTATTAGTTAATGAACGTATAGGACTCTCTATATAAGAAATTGTTCGTAGCAACTCAAGGTCTTGTGACTGGCGATAGTCGTGCATGCAACCAATCTGGCATGCATATGGTTACACCAAGTATAATTAAGCACCGTCAAGGCCTAAATTGGCGCACTCATGACTCAGCTACAACAGAGCGTACGGGATACAAGCCATGATCTATATAAATTGGAACTCTAAAGCTCTATTGTTTCCTTTGCAAGTGGGTATGTTTATATACATACACACAGCGTCTAAGCTAAGTTCAAAGGACAGAACGACACCTGATCGATCGATTCTCCAGCTCGCACAATGTCACACAGACGTGACAGCGTAACTCAACAATAGTACTAGTACCAGCACTCTAGCAGGCCAGACTGGACCTATCAACAGGAACGACGAGAGAAAACAGGAATAAGCTCACGAGGTACTGTAACTATAGCTCGGTTAGACCCCCCCATTATGCTCCCGTTCACCAGCTAATTAAAAGGCCTAGTCTCGGTAGTACGCCCAGCCGCCTGCCGGTGGGCCCGAGGTGTCGATATGGCCATTGCTACCGCCATTCGGCGCAAATCCAGGCGCAAATGGCGCGCCGCCGGCGGCGATCGCTGCCGGCTGCTGAGAGCCACGCTGGATGACCACTGGCGGCTCACGGATATACTCCTTCTCGTAAACGTACACCGTCTGCGGCTTCTCCGGCGGAGGCGGCTTGACTTCCGCCAGCTTGCCTAGCGTCGCTGCGACACCGACACCCAAGTTGCCGAGAGGGGTCGTCAGCGATGCACTCGCGCTGGCAGCGAAGCCGATACCCAGGAAGCTGAAAAGACTGCCTAGGAAGCGTTTCTCCAGCTTGTTGCGTTTGGCGAGCCGGAGTCTGGCGAGGCTGGTGGCGGCGTCTGCCGAGATCGAGCCGCTGGTGATTTCAGCAACCGGTTGAATTGGCGGCAGATCCTCCGTCGCGGGGAGTGTGATGTTCCCTGCAATCGTGGCAGCTAGGACGGGGGTCATATACGACAGTATGGTCTGGAACTGAACATCCTTGGTGTACGACTCGCCGGTTGCGACCTCGAGCTTCGCCCAAAGCTCGTCCATCGTTAGATTGGCGTTTCTGAGAGCCTGCATCTGGTCGGAGACTTGAGCGGGGACGTCAACAAGGGCCGGCGGCGGCAGGTTGGCCATTTCGAGCGTGATCTGCTGGATGTCGTTGGCGAGCTCCTGGAGGTTCTCTTCGGTGAAAGGTGTGTCATCTTGGAGGGCAGCACCGGTGTTGTTGATGAAGTTCTGCGTCTCGTCGGCCAAGATCTTGACTTCGTCGGCTACATCCGTATTTGAGTCGTCACTGGCCGGTGGTTCAGGCGGTGCTGGTATACCAACGCCTGGCGGTGGTGACGGTGGTAGCTGCGGCCCGATAAAACCTGGCCTCGTTGGATCAAGGGCTGTGTCGATGTCCATATCCGGATCACCCATAAGCGTGTTCGCATCATCGACAACGTCGGCCGCCGCAACGGTAATCTGCTCAGCAGGTGCGCCCTGGTCGATGGCGTTGGTCAGGTCTCCAGAAGCAGCACCCAAGGCAGCGGCATCCGCCTCGACAGTGCCAGCATCCTGCCTCTTAACTCTGCGGAACCTTCCGTGGCTGGCTGTGGCGATATCAGGGAGGTTGTTATCACCTGTGTGCAGCTCGGACCACTGCGTCACCCCGATTCTTTTCCCATTCGCGTGGGTTGAATCGCGAGCCCAGAGCTGCGCCGACGCCCACGTCGAGCTCACGAGGAGCGAGCTGATAGCGAGGACGAGGAGTCTGCTTTGGTTCGGCATTTTTGTATGCAGAAACATAAATATGTGTTGAATTTGTGGTGTTTTTGCTAGGCGGCGTGAGAGCCCGACGTAGGCGAACGATGCAATGTATCCTCAACGTGCAGCGGGGTGTAGCGCAGCCTTGCAACGTAGCTGGCCTCGAGGCTCGCATGAGATCTTATATGATACCCTACCATGCCTTTGAAGGTTGTGCTTTTTTGCGCCGGTTAATTCGTGTTTTTGAGGGCATTCGACTGATGCATTCTACCATATGCGCACATTTTATAACGTTTATATACAGAATCTTGAAGGCTTAAACGCATATATGCAGCAGCTTTTAGACATATATATTTTTAAATTGGGCTGCGGCAAAGGCTTTGCCTATACTCAGGTAGCTGGGGAAAGCTATATTGCGATGACTCCGTAGCAGCTGCTGTAGTTCTCACGTACGTGCGGTTATAATTGTAACGTAGTATACCAGTAATCCTGGATCCGACTAGTATGGCTCTGGTCAGTCCAGATCCATCGATTTGATCCAAGTCTTGATAACTTTGCGAAACCCGTGCCAGTACATACTTATATATACATGTAGTTGAAATTCCATAGTACTACATTGTAAAGCACAATCAAGTGACTTACGAGACTACAACCAAGCGGCATTATGCACTGCTCGAAAGGTTCCTGAATTGCTTGAACCGTAACGTTGGTAGACATAAAAAAAAAAAGGACTGGGGCTCAGGTTAATGGCGTGTAAGGTGAGAATAAGTAGTTGGACCGAACCTGCTTTGTGAGGTCGCACACGCCACCATAGCTCCATGACTGGGCTAATTGCCGCCCCCAATCTTGGAGAATGTGTGGAACAGCTTGACACCCTGGTCAATGATTTCAGAGGCGTGCTTTGCGCCTTCAAGAACCAGCGCCACGATCTGAATCGCTGCAAAAAGCCACCTCTTATTCTTCCTACGCTCGTAAACCAGTTGATCCACCGGCGTGAGATCATTTGGCGTACCGTCTATTGTCTCATTGAAGCGAATCTGGTCGATTATCAGATCCAGCAGCTGTTCCATCGTTCCACCGAGTTCTTGTGCTGTCTGCGTGACATTTGTTCCTGTCTCCTGGATATCCTGGTAATCCTCGAGGTCTGGTACCGTCTCCGGATCCGGTAGCGGCTCGTCGGGTACGACAACGTCAGCGACGTAATTTGAGTCGATAAGTTGCTGCTTCGCGGCTTCGAGAACAGTTTCTTGGACAATAGCTCCTCCATCTTGCAGGTCTTGTGGCGTGATTGTTTGCAAAAGCACAGCCTGTTCATCTGATAGACCGCCTCCTGGAGGGGTGAGGTCCAAATCAGATGTGTCTGGTGTCGGTGTCGGTTGAGCCGTCGAATCGTCAGCTGTCGGGGTTGCCGACTCTACTGGCGGCAGAGATAATGGTATGACGATGCCTTGATCTATAGGCACTATATCCGTGCTTGTAGGTAAAATGACGATATCGGTATGTGTGGGGAGATCATCCAGCTCACCAACGACGGGAGCAGACCCAGGCTTTGCGTAGAAGTTTTGTACGGGGCTGGCTTCGGTCCCAGAGACCACTTGAGGAGTCTTGACGTCGACCCTAGATATCATTTGTCGCCGCTGCATCCTGCTCGCGCTGCAACTGGTTGTCAGCAGCGAATAGAGGAGAAAGGCACGCATCGTGGAGTAGTTTGGCTGGGAAGCCACCCCAACTTTGACACGTAGGAATTGGAAAACGTGCTTTGCGTGGACCTGAATTTGGTTATAAGATGGCATGCGAAGCACATGGTTATATTCCTGTCTCGAGAGTTAAGATGCGTATTTTGCACGAGTGAATATGCTGAAGTTTCCCTAGATGGTTAGCAATGAGCCATTATTTGAGCGGTTCTGAGGATGATTTTGTCGCCCTATACAATTGAATTCTGAGCCCATTATCTAGGCAGCAGGCTGAAACCGGTTGATATCTTATCATCACACGCTGTGCACGTACGCGATGTCCAGGGGAAGATAGTTTGCAAAATTATAAATCATCGTTTCGACGGCTGCTCACCAGCCAGAGACCGAACCTAGCGCCTATATACATCTCCGTATGGACACCAATAAAAACAAAAGCCAGAAAAAAATGATTCCCCAAGATATAGCGCGAGGCTGCAGAATCAACCATATGGTCTAGTCGGAGCTGAGATGTTGTATCATGTCTAGAGTCAAACGCCGGCAGACTAGGCCTGCCAGGGTTGCGGGAAGCCGCTGGATAACAATGCTGTGTGACGAAGCTGTGTATATGGTACAGTCGGATGGATGAATATATACATAGAACAGTGTGGTTGGGTTTGTGGACCGGAGGCTAGGTCCTGGTCGAGATCGAAGTTTTGAAGTGAAAGGCGGTGAGATATCTATGAGAGTATCGCCGTGGGTCATTATGCGATAGGTGCTGGATTTCTGGGTCGAGGTCAGAGGAATGCCTTTCTCGAGACGGCCCAGATGCCTGCCACGCCGCCCGTAATGCTAGAGGCGATGAGCATTGGTCTCAAGCCCCTCGTGCTGCATGGTCTGTTAGCCGAGCCCTGGAGGCGAATTCAAGATTGATAGGGTTTCGTACCTCTTAAATATCGCGCCACTCAGCGCACCTGCTACAACGCTATTTGCCGTGTCGTGCTTCCCCCTGACATGTCCGATGGTGCTGTTTATGCCATTGTAAACCATAGCGATAACCCCAGCGCTGTTTCCCAAAAAGGGACCTCTCCGGGTCATTCCGTTGAGAATGCTGTTGAGCTTTAGCTTGGGGGGAGCCGATGGCGGACTTCTGTTTACGCCTTCTATGAACCCCCATGCGCCTCCCATCGATAAGGCGGCAAGGTATGTCGTCCCGGTACCGTAACAAAGGTCGTCGCTCCACCCTCTGGAGGGCAGCACCGAGTGCGCACCTGGTAGATCCGAGAGCGCTTCATCCTCGAGTTTCAGGTATTCCAGACCGGCGTCCAGGCCGGCGAGCGGATGTAGGTTCGAGGGGTCGAGGGCCGTGGTGTTCAGGAAGGAGGATACATCGGCTGCAGAGTTAGGGTCGAAAGGGGTCGCAACAAAGGTGTCGTGAGGTTCCGCGCCTGACAGAGTGTCGGAGGACTTGACCGTCTTGCGGCCTGTGACGTTATCCCACCACGACATCGCGAGCGACTAAATGAGCGATCGAAGAAGGGTGGCGATACCGGAACTGGATGACAGGAAGCTGCCGAAAGTAATTTTGAGACGCCGAGTAACAAGGCTCTGTATATCGGCGCGGGCTGGCGGTATCTGGACCTCTATCGAGCCTTTGCGACAGGAATGTCGTGGCGGTTGGGTTGAAGTGGGATGGGGATGGATAGCAGGGAAGAACTATTGGGGCGGTTCAAAAATTTTTCCTCTCCGTTTGTTCGCCGTCAGGCTTTCCCTGCCGAAACACATCCACCGCCGCCGACCCGAATTCGCAGCCCAGCGCCCACGCTATCTCGTCACGGGTAAGTGCATCGAATGCCCCGCCAGCCGGCGAACCCGAAGTAGCTGGCCCGGTCAATTTCTGATGCAGGAAGAAGTGCGTCTTCTGCAGGTCGGCTGATGACGCTCACGTACGATTGCCTCCACCGCGCTTGAACTCCAGCCTGTGTAACGCGAAGCCCGTATTCGCCTCGACTACCAATATCGGCAAAGTAACGGACGTGGACACCGGTTCGCCCACGCGCGCCACACATCCCACCATGGAGGCCCTGGAGTCCCTCGGAGCCAGCGTCAGCGAATTTACGGCGGCTTCGCATACGATCCCCGAGAATATTTTGCTGTTGCTGAGGGACAAGCTCATAAAACTAAACGTGAAAGACCCATCTATAGATCCAGTGAAAGTAAGAAAAACTACTCAATTGTTCTTTCCCAATATCTGTGGCATTGTCGCAAATCATGAAAACCGCCTGACATTTTGCGCGTACTTGAGACCCATAGATACCTTGAAATATGGGTTGAGCCATTGCTAGCCACGGGGATTTCTTCAGCAATTGGAGATAGCCAGCGAGTGCACTGCGTGGATGTTCTATCCATCGTATTCAATAGGCTAGGAGGGATGTTGAAGTGCTGGTCATCTGAGATTCAGCCAGACCCCGCGAGGCGATGTATCGGCCAGAATTATATATCGCTCTTCAGGGAGTATTTCGATCAAGCAAGCCCTCCCTTGCTTAAGAGTCTCAAAGACTGCCTGACAACATTTGTGGCTCTGGGTACGGAGACGTGGGAGCCCAGCGACCGTCAGAAACTTGCTACAGCCGTCGCACAAGAAGTGCTAGATGGTACTAAAACTCAGAACTTCAAGAAAGGAGATTTGTATCTCGTCGAGTTTTTGATCAAGAAGAGATGGCTTGCCTCGAGAGCTTTCTTTATGGCGGATTTGGATGGGGGGTCCCATCATGCCATAAACCTAGAATCAATCTTTGCAATGATGGATAATCGGACGTTGGCTCCCAGCGCCGGACGGTTCCTCAGTTCCTTGCTTCGGCGACTCGCAGAAGAATCAAGGACATCTGGAGACAATGAAGCTTCGGTGGCTTTATGGCTGGACTACTTCAAAAAGGACCTCGCGAATGCTCTGCTCTCGGACAATGAGCATGTCGCCTTAAACACAGAACTCTATGTAGTTCCAGGCACC
The DNA here is from genome assembly GCA_020064725.1 of Drechslerella dactyloides. Classification (NCBI taxonomy): domain Eukaryota; kingdom Fungi; phylum Ascomycota; class Orbiliomycetes; order Orbiliales; family Orbiliaceae; genus Drechslerella; species Drechslerella dactyloides. The sequence goes on from JAGTWJ010000017.1 coordinate 3,936,832, forward strand.
TTTCATGATGAGAAGCAAGGATTCACTCTGTTCGTTCGCTATCTCCTGAGCCTGCATGCCGATCATTGGGATGCCCAGAGTGCTATGGCTATCGTTGGTTGCTTGAGGACTGGTAAAGAATGCGGATGGCTCACAGAGGCTCAGATTGGTATGTCGTCCATCTACGCTTGACTGCCTATCCGGTGGTCGATTAGTACTGAATTCAAGATTTACAGATCAGTATGTTGATGCTCTCGGAGGCTATAATACTCTTATATCTCATCAATACGGCTTCCTACGCTCTCAAACCTTTAGACTGATGATATTGTCCTCTTCAACTTCGTTGCCTCTGTCATCTACATACATCGGCATCTTAACGAACCATCTCGACGACTTGTTCGCAGAATCAGATCCGCAAATTCGCAATGAGATCTATTCAGCCCTTAGGAACATGTTTGAAAGGGTTATGGCAAGCTCATATACGCTAAACAAGCGCTTGAAGTCGATGGAAACTCGATCTCAAACCCTTGACTTAGGCGAATCGACTGGCATAGAAGATGTACGAAAGCAACTTAACGAGCAGAAGTCTTTCATGAGCTGGTTCCTCAATGAGCTATTGCCCGCACAGCTACAACCTAACTCTTCGTACCAAAGCGTAATCCTTGCCCTCAGAGTTTACTCCTTCTGGCTTCCTCAAATCGAGCGAGATACCGCCAGGGCTCAATCGACGGTCAATCTCGCTGCAGATGTCAAAGTGTCTCGGAAGAAGCAGGTGGATAAAGAAAACATCAACCTTCCATTCGATCCAGAGATAAACTATTCAAGTCTCTTGAGGCTCGTGATCGAACGTCTCATGGATCCGTACGATGATATAAGATCACTGGCAGCAGGACTTATAAAGGCGCTTCGACAGAGCAGGGAAGTTCCCTGGCCTCAAATCGTACAGCAAGCCCAGAGAGTGATCGAAGAGAGCGGACGGCCTGGGCTAGAAGACGGATTCAGCCGCGTCATGGAGGTACTTCATGATCTGAGTTCGAAAGACCCAGCTATCGCCCAAGAAGTCTGGCTATCCTGCGATCTCAGTCCGAAACATGAACCGGACTATTCGATCATTGAATTGATATTTACACTTTTGGACCGACAATCTCAAATGAGAAGCGATAACCAGAATAAGTTCCGGTCTCGTCTTGACAACAGCCTCCTCGGAGCGTTGTCATTGATATACAAGAGGAAGGACGCAGTCCTGCTTTTTGAGGGCTGCCCAGGATCCCAAAACGTCCTCAAACGGATTTTAGCTCTCTCCCAAGATATTTGGAAGCGGGAGCGAGAAGTTTTATGCAATGAGAGTCCCGAGGGCCGTGGAGCGGTCTCCGGGACTATGGGTGAAGAAGATTCTGACGACGACGAGGAAGACCAACTTAATAACCAGGGGTTCTTGAGTTATAGTTGGCGGATTGTATCAGAAGCGAGGTAAGTTCAAGATTTATCCTACAGATGGGTCATTCTGACATGATTGTAGCTCATTGTTGGGTGCTGTCGCAAAATACGTTCCGAAAGCATTCGCCACAGTCTCCGAAGCCGAATCATTCTTACAGAAGTGTGGTGAGCTTTTGATTGAACAGTTAGCCTCCATCCGCCATAGAGGATCACTTTCTTCCATATTCCCTGCCTTGATATCCGTCTCCTTTCAATGCATGATATCGGAATCAGAAGATTGCCAGGTACTCCCTCGAATCTGGTTGGACGCACTCCTGGGAATAGTTTCAACTTCAGGCAAACTTATCACAAGACGATCCGCTGGCTTGCCTATGGCTATAGGTGCCATAATAATCAGCGAAATTGAGACGAAGAGGAAGCACCTTGCGTGTCTCGAGTACGCGTTCAAGTCTTTCAGAGACACAGTCCACGCTTCCAAGAACGCCTCCGAGGGTCTAGGCCCTGACTTCAATCACCTTGAGCTCCCTCAGGTTCATGCCCTTAACTGCATGAGGTTTCTATTCATGGACTCGCATCTGTCAGAAGCTATTGATCCATACGCTGCCACTTCTCTCAGGATGGCTTTTAGCTGCTTCAGCTCTAAAATGTAAGTCTAGGATCCTGAGTTCTCTTTTCGAAGACTTTGGCTAATGGGGTCGTGTAGCTGGGCTGTCCGAAATTGCGGCATCATGCTGTATACTGCCATCATCAATCGCGTCTTGCCGGCGGAAGGATCCCGGCAGACTATGAAAAGTGACAAGTTCTTCCAGAAATATAGAGCGTTGGAAAATGTCTTTCGTCTCACGCTAGCAGGTGGTCTGGATAATCTCGATGATCAACATCGCGCCGAATCAGTATATCCGGCATTGGATATCATATCAAGGCTAACCTTCCCTGAAGATCCTGAAACTGAAGAGCCAGACTCTCCTGTAGCATTCAAGCGGCTCGTCAACCGATATCTCGGATGCAAGATTTGGAAAATGCGGGAAGCAGCCGCAAAATCCATCCTTGCTTTTACGCCTGGACGAGCCCGTGCTTTTGAATACTTCCAACAATTCATTCTCCAAATCCTTCTGGATGCTGACCGCGACAATAATCTCATCCACGGAAGTTTGTGCGCTGCGCGCGAGATTTACGAGCAAAAACTCGTGGACGCTGAAGGTATTTGGGATTATTTACATGTCGACAGAGCTCTAACTAACAACAACATTAGAATTCAAACAACAAGTCATTAGCACAGTGTTGGATGCAGCGGACCTATATCTGGTATCTAACAATAGGGTATCACCTATCAACCAGGCGCTCTTCATTCAGATCAGTAGGGCTGTCTTGGCCGAAGACAACCGCCTATTGCGGGCGAAGATTGTACCATTTTGCTACAAAGTCCTTGACGAAGCGTACAATAAACCTCCCTGCGATTTCGTCGAATCATTGTTACGCAAGGAGATTGCCAAGACGATGGCGGCGGCCTGTCCAGATGCCGCCTGTGCATTCATATCGCCCGAGGATCAAGACTACGGTATAGCCTTATCAGAAGCCCTGGTAATATCTAAAGTGAAGGTCAACATCCACAAGAGTGCGAGAAGTTTGCAAGTCACTGCATTACGCGTGCTCCCTGATGATGGAGCCACCATACCAGACCCCTCAAATGCACCGCATATACCCGAGGATATTGCTTCAGAACAGGACGATGGCTATACACCATTTGAGATCATTTATGGTGTCATGATATCCCACGAATGGGAACAATACAGGCTTGCCGCTGCGGACTTACTTCTCCTCTCGTCACACCCTGAAGCTCTCGATCCAGACACCTTATTTGAACTCGCCTCCTTGAACTGGATTGAACCTCTCCGAGAGTCTGCTATTGTGCTAGCGGGGCGCAACTTACACCCCCTTTGGCTGGAAGACATTATTACTGCCCGGTTCAACGCTATCGTGGAGGCCTGGATCCGGTTATTATTCCAAAACGTCCAAGATGAGATGCCGTACTCTTCGAGAACAGCAGTGCTTAAGTCCATCGAAGCTTCTTCTAACATGCTCAAATTCAACAAAAACGCGCAGGAGCAGCCAATCCCTACGAGGGAGATGCTACCAGTGTGGATTCTGCTCCACAAGCTCCTCAACGATGATGAAGCGGATATCAGGATTTTAGCTGCCAATCTGACTGCGAAGCTGATTTCAGATAGTCAATCCATTACTCCGTTGCAAGCAGAGAGAAGGCTCTTCCAGTACCTGGCTGCCGTCAATGCCGCTGAAGATGTTGAGATTCGACAAATCCTCCTTAACGACTTGCTATGCGTACCCCTGGACAATCCGAAGATGATTAAAGAGCAACTGATCACTGCAAACACACCGAATACTCTCTTGTTCAAGATTGAGAAACAGAATTTGTACCGGGATGAGCTAAGATGTATGCGGTACTATCTTGGTCTCCTCACCGCGGCAAATGCAACGACGCCCCATGGGAAGGAAACAGCCACAGGGTACTTGCCACTGTTGTCGACGTACACCATAACAGGCATCGAAACATTATCAGAGATTGCACAAGAGTACCAGGTGATACCGGAAGATGACGGCGGTGTATCGATTGATAGCGGCAAACTTCGAGCGGCAGACGGCATTATGGGATGGACGACGGCCACTGAGGACATTTTCGTACTAGGAATGCGGATTGCCAATGCCTTCCGTTTGCTGATAGCCTGGTACCCCGAAGAAAAGGAGACGCATATGGCGAAGGAGATGGTTAAGCGGTTGGTGGAATATGGAGTAAGAGAGGATGTTGGGATGAACAAAGCATGGTTGGATGCGTTTACATTATAAACAGGCGACTGTATCAGCCTGGGACGTTAATTAGTAAACTTGGCACCACTTACGCCAAATACAACGTTATAATGGCACGTTAACTTGGTGATCGGTCTTCTAAATCAGTGTGTACATACTAAGTAAGTACTTACTTACTTACTTGCGCACCCAAAAGAATTAGTGATTTGAATTCGTAGTTTCATCTCATAGACATCAACTTCGTTTAGATCGTTCCAGCTTGTTTGTAGCAACAGCATACATACATATACACTCAAGTCCTCCATCGTCCCAACCCGACTTGAGGAAACAAAAACGCTTTTCCATCAATTGCCTAACCTTTTGCTTTTCACCACTGTTCATTAAATGTTTCTTTTCCGTGTTTTTGTCCGTCCCACCATTAAAGCAGCATCTCCCGAACGAGTTAGGAAAGGAATTTGAATCCAAGGAAATATAATATAAGTAAGAAAATAAAACATGTACGATTAGTGAAAACGCCGAGCCGATCGGATGTGCCAAAAAGGAGAGGTAAACTTGTAGTACAGGTGGAGAACTTAGCCGGCGCAAAGAAAAAGGGTTCATGAAACACCTTGAGACGTCTAAAGTTCGATGCTAAACGATATCTGCAGAAAAAAAAAGTCGTAATCTCTACCAGATAAGAGAATATATAAGAACGGATCAAGAGAAAGAACAATCCCTGCATGCGATGCTGGTTCCATTCAAATGGAAAGAAGACTATAGACGAACAACGACGAACGATAGGCAACCATTAACCCGCCAGGATATATAAAGAAGACGAAAAAGACCGTTGGTATGCACCTTACGAGAAAAACTGCTAGAAGTGCTAAAGTTCGTGCGCTCAATTGAACTATTTCTTTCCCAGAGTACCAACTGGTTCGCCGGCCTCTTCCAGAGCGAGTCGCTGGCTCAAGCTTAAAGAGCCCGGTTCTTTAGCTAGAAGAGTTTCTTTAACACTCTCCGGACCGACTTCTGTAAGTACAAGTCCGTTCCCGCTAATGATACCTGGATCAACAACGCCGAGACGTTGGTCGGGTCTTCCGACGACGCTTTCGCTCGGCAGGCCCTTAGCTTCAACCGTCGCTGCCGTTTCTTCGGCGATTGTAGATGAGTACCGCGGTCCAGAGTTTAAAGTAATTGGACCTTTTCGCGGAGAACTCGAGTGTGTTATTGTAGGAGCTGTGGGGGAGTAGCTTTTGACACCAGGGAGAGCTGTGATTGGGTTTGTTCCAAAAGAGTATGCACTTGAGCCGGACGCATATTTCGGAAGCGAGGTTGAGAGAACTGACGTCGAGTTGTAGCTGTTCCAGCTTGGTGATGAGACCGCTTGGGCGGCATCGAGAGCGAAGCTTTTGTTGCCTAGGCTTGACGGAAAGTTTTGTACGATGGTTCCGTGCCATGGTTCAGGTTTTACGGCGTTGCTTTCCACCTTTTTGGGACGGGGACTTGGTGATTTCTTATTATAGCTCCCGTATTTGGGTGTAGAGGACCCGCTTCGAGAAGCTTTCTGTTCTCGTTTCGGTTTGGTGCTCATTGAGGATGGTAAAGCATTTTTGCTTAATGCTTCCGTGGTTGCTTCCAAAACCGCTTCAACAGAAGTTGGCGAAAGGATAGATTTCTTTTGAGCTTCGCTTCGGGCTTGAGTCGTTGTAGGTTGGTTAGATTTCTCGGTCGTGTTAGATGATGTAGGACTAGGTCTGCCGCTTACTACCTCTTTTGGAACATCGTCTTGGACTTGCTCCGGAGCAGCCAACTGCTCCTCGATAGCTGATGCAGACATGGCGTGCCGGGGAGGAATCGAGATCGGCATGCTGCTTCCATATGGGGACGACTTTTGCACCATCTCGGACGATGGTCGAACGAGAGGGGTTTTGCGGGAAGCGGTAGCAGCGACTGGCGGAGCTAGGGATGGCACGGCCTTCGCATTTAATTCCGGATCCAGAGTCAGATCGCTTTTCGAAGTTACCGACGAGGAGGCGGAGCTATCCTTGATATCTTCGTCCGGTATGTCGTACTTCGTCACGCTCCGTCTCCGGAAACCAGATCCAATGGGAAGGTTGCCACTTGCCGCAGCTCCACCTTGGTTGGAGCTACTGGCAGATATCGAAGATGATAGCATCTCCAAGGTGGGAGCGGTTACTAAGTCCAGGCTGCCAGACGCCCGTCTAGTAACAACATTGGTGGGTACAGTAGGGGCCGTTGACGATCCATGTGAGGAAGAAGGGCGAGGGGGTGCAGCAGGGTCACGCCACGAGCCGCTGGTCCCCCCAAAACTATTTCTCGGGAATGACGATGAGAGATATGACTCTGAAGTCGATGAGCCCCGGGATATACCAGCTTGTTGGTAAGCCTGAATATATGCAAGTGTGTCTGCAACAGATCCACCCGCTCTACCGGCTCCAAAAGGAGCAGGTATGGGCAGTCCGGGAGCACTCGGAGGCGGTGGAGGCGGTGGCGCTAATGGCAAGCCGAGGCTCATGACTGAGTCTTCTAATGACCCGCTTGTAAACTCAGGCGGGGCTGTTGGAGGATCGTAAGGAAGTTCTTCGTCAAGGTCGAACACGTCTTCCTCCATACTATCTTCTGATATCGTAGACTTCGAACTACTCATTACCGCTGCTGGCTCGGTTAAAGGTTTTGTAGGTACCCAATCAGGATCCTCTGGTCCCTTACTTGGCTTGGCAGCGGTTGACGTTGCAATCCCTTCGAGTTGTTCTATCGCATGATACCCGGCGTCTTGGACTGGCGATTTCAACGATTCTTTATTCGACGGAACTTTGAATTCAAGATAGTCTGATTCCGAATCGGTATCGTAATCGACGCTGAGCGCGGCAGATTCTGTCTTCAATCGTTCCTTTTCTTCGGGTTCCATAGGAACTTCCTCTCCATCTGGCTTAACACGAAACCAGTCTCCTTCTATCTCCAGTTGGAAGACAACCCGTTTATTTTTCTTTGTTTTGTGATCATTTACACTACTCCTCCTGCTGCTATCCTTTGCACTTCCGCTAGCCCAACTCGAGGTGCTCTTCAAACTACCCGGAAGAGGCACAACGACTCTCTCATTCCCTTCTAAGGCTTTGAGAGCAGAGGCCGACAGAATTTGGGTTGCCTGTGCTTGTGGCGATGACAGCAGTGATTGTATTTTGGGCGAATTAGGAAATGGAGCAACTGGTGAAATCGCAGGAGAAGGCATCCGTTGCCTGCCATCATTGTTACCCGCGTCAGAAGGCGGTTTGATAACGATTTCAGGCTTGCTCGCATCTTCTTTTGCGTCTAGATGCGAAACCAGCTTGTGCTCGGGCTGAGCAGAACCATCAGGCTTTTGAGATTCACTCTCAGTAGCCTCGGACCCTGAGGTAGAACCATCGGTTTGGTCAGCCACCAGCTTTTTGAGCCCGGATGATTTGACGGGTGCAGCGCCTGGGGCTGGAGTGAGAGGTAAGTAACCGGGGATGTTGCCGATAACGTTCTTAGTCGTCAAACTGTAATAACTTCGAGGAGACCCAGACGCCACAGAGTGACCATTAGCCATCGCCTGTTTCCTGCGTTTTCGTCTCATATGGTCATCTCGTAGTCGCTTTTCGTAAATCAGGAGTTCCATTTCCTTTGTTCTCTGAAAGTATGCGATATCCTGCTTGATCTGGTCTCGCTTCTGGGCTAACAGTTCCTGCAGTTCTTCGTCTTCCGAGTCGCTGTCTTCGATATAAGGGGCACCACTCTTTGGATTTGGAGGTGATGCCGGTGATTCCCCGTTTGGCACGGCCGGGCCAGGCCGGTCTCCAGATCTCATGTTTGTGGTCGGCACCGGCTCCCGTGATTTCGCAGATGATCCAGATGGTGGTGAGTTAGCTTTCGTGCCTAGCGTGTAGCGTTAGCAGGATGTTGAGACTAAAAAATGTTCTCATGGACCGAGATTCCGTTTCTAGGTACCATTGTCTTGAGCAGGCTTTTTAACCTCACTCTTGATATCGGACTGCGATTCTGTTGGGGATTTGGCAGCCATATCCAAGATTTCCGACGCTCCTTTTCCGGCTTGATCGACTGGTCCTGTAGGAGATGTGAGTGGTAAGGGAACAAAATCACCGGTCGAAGATCCAGGTTTCGCCCCAGCCAGCGGAAGCCTCAGATCTGATATATTCGCTGGACCGGATCGTGGGGGCGGTTGTAACCCATTGGGAGCGCCATCCTTCTGGGTGTTCAAATCCTTGGATTCAATGCTGCCAGCACTGCGATTCCTGTCATCTGAGCAGTTCCCCACATTCTCGAGAGGCCTACCAGAGTTCTTCCCGAGCGGCTGCCGAGGGATGCCATCGACTGAGACCTGCTCCGATCCAGCGGCAGCAACAGCCTTCCCTCCATTTACAAACACGTCTTCGCCAGGCAAAACCGGGGGATGCATCACCATATCACGCGGGCCCTGATCGGCCCTCAGGAAAACTGGCAGTATAGCAATGATGGCGTTTTCCGTTTCCGGACCGAACAGCGATGCAGCGGTCGCGCGCGACGAATCAATTAGGAGGAGAGAGTCGAGCAGGTGATCAATTCGTCTTGGTTTTTTCTAAAATCGAACAGCAGCAGCAGCAGTGACGTTGCTGTTGTCAGCGTGGCTGACGTCGGCGGTGAGGTAAACAAATATGGAACGAAGATGTAGCGATTGACGTGGATTGCAGGCCGGTTCTCGAAGCTGTCATTCTAGGCGGCGCGAAAGCAGCTGAACGGGCAAACGAAGCAGCAAAGGTCGCGGAGGCCACGGCTCAATTGGGAAGGATCCGGGAGCGCTTCCTTGAGTCCCTGGAGCTTCCGAGAGCGAAGGGGACAGCTGTGCAGAGGACTGCCTCCACGAGTACCCGATGTGGTCCGCCTGGGAGCTCTGTCCGGTTTGTCCGTTCGTTCGTGCGCTCGTTTGCTCGCCCCGAAAGGTAACGTATCGCTTCTCGACTATCTCCCTCAGGCCTCGCAGACCAATCGACGTGTCATCGGAGCAGGCAGGAATGAATTTTCGACCCTACGTGTACAAATGAACGCTCCTTTTAGCCCGAAATGCAGATTTGATGGCAATAGCAGTACCACGGGACGTGGCGCTCGGACAAGGTTACAATGAAACGGCGTCTGATTGGTCGTTTGCCGGAGGCCGGGTGCTGCAGGGCGAACAGCCCGAACGCATGTAACTTGGGCGGGATGGGTCGCTGTCCAATGCGGTACGGGCAGCCTGAGAATAGGGCAATCGACGAAGAACGAGAGGGCCTCGTCGGAAGTCGTGTGATGAGAGGTCAAGCAGGTCGAAGAAGGGTGGAGGGAGAGGAAGGAAACGGCGGGTGGCGGAGAAAGTTCGGTCGACGTTCGAGCTAAAAAGCTGGTTTGGAGCCGAACTCTCATTTACGTTCGCCCGGTCCATTGGCAAACATCCACCACAGAACCAGCACCGCAGGATGGCGAAGATGCCAGAATATCAGGCCCGCCTGCAGAGGTACCTTCCTTCGACGGCCGGTCAGGCAAGGACGCTTCCTTGTCGCAGTTCATGTTTGTCCAGAATCGAACCCCATTCAAGAACTTATCGACAAATCCCACTCTTCCTTCAATTCGGACTCTACGCGGGACACAATCAGAGGCATGCGAGTTCAGAGTGGGGCGATTGCGCTCCGTAGGTGGCCGCCTTCGTACCCCGTCTGCTGCCCACGCTCACAAGTGCCCGCCGGCCCGTACGTATCGCCATTAGCTGGATATGCTTGCAGAGGAGAATGCTAACAGCGGTTTGCGGAGGCCATGTTCAGGGCGACTGGCAAATGACAGCCTTGCTGAGGTTAACAGCCCTGCCAATTACTTAGTTCTGAATATGCTGGTTGCACAAACGGGCATTCTCGATCTCGTGGGCAGGTCCCTGAACGGATTTTCCCAGTTGTCGGGGCTGGTGAGCTCCTAGGCAGGGTAGAATGTTGAAGGGTCGGCCCCCACGGCCCCGGGTTGGCCAACCACTTTCCAAGTGGGCTGGTTCCTAGACCAAAGCCGGGTTCACAGGAAAGATCATCTGATCGATTGCAAGGTCGACTGTCCCAGTTCTACTTCGAGTGACTTATCTCGAGCTCCCACCGAAGCTCAGTAAGGAAGAAGAATGCCACATCACGACTTGCAAAAAGTGTCTACCAATGTTCTGCTACACCGAGCGCCCCATTGCAATGCGTGAAACAAACAATGCGTGTTGGCCAATCACCGCATGCATGAAACGTTGTTCAAAGGCTGCTGCTGAGCCCGTCAAGAGGTATCAGCCCAAACTACAAAAGGCTTAGTATCCAGGGTCGCGGAGGCACAAAGCCCACCAAAATTTACATTACCAAATCGGCACTCGCGACCTTGGAAGAGGTACAATGCAACCCCCAATTTCCGAATACAATCGTCATTGAATGACCAGTCCTGGGGAAGTACAACTCTGGCAGCTAGTTTACGCCTGAAACGACGGGCGGATATACCCCACGTTTTGCGCCTCAAGATTCATATATGCACGTCATGCCCCCCCAAAATACGTAGGTACTTGCGAACTCCACGCGGCATACTGACTAATGTCGAAGCCGAGTTAACTTTACCCCAGAGCTTACTTCTTGGGGGCGCAATGGCTTGAAGAATTTGTGCCTCATACGCCTTGGTTTTTGAGGAGAGTACCATAAGATAGTTTTCGGAAGGGTCACATGAGCTGTTGGTTTCTGAAATTGGCAGGCGGCCTATTTGAGATTGAATACCACCAGTGCAGTGTTCACCGTCATACATACATAATAAGTTGAGAGTGATTGAGCTTACTGTGTTGAGCCGTGGTAATATTGAAGCATATGAGGATAGTAGTCTCGAGGCCAGACTTGCGAGGATAGTATACATAGATAGGTATTTGGCCAGTGGCTTTGGAGCTCGACCAGGAGCGCGCGTTAACCGTCTTTGCATAGCCGGAACCAAGGCAAAGCGGGATTGAAAAGCTCCAGGCGGACTGCAGAGCCGAGGTAAGAAACGCATTCCAGAATGATTAGAATATATAGATACAGACGACATAGGTTGCAGTTTTCATCCAAACAAACCATACTATAACGGAATTAGGACAATCATCCGGCATATATATGCATACATGCCTCATAGAATTGCGTATTGCCTTGTAAGCTTCTTTCCTTATCCCAGCTTTCAATCCAACGCTGAAGCAATCTAATATGTCATGAGTAACAACCGCCAGATCCATATTATAACATTGTTGTACTCCATCTATTATCCTCTTCTAATACTCAGTGTCCTACCGGCATAAAGATATAATTAAGGTTGGTGAGATCTTTAAAACCGACAATATATATCCCGCCGGCTGATCTGCCGGTGTTCTTGAACGTATAACTGAGGTGAGATTGATTGAATCAGAGTCCAATTACGAGTGGGTCGAGACCAGGTGAGACTGACATGTATACATTTCCAACATTATCTCACAGCTGGTATCTGGCGGCTTATACCTACTTCGACATTTGCTTTTACAGATGCATGCACATACACGCGTATATGCGTGTGTACGGACACATGTACTCCACGTTACCGCCCTCGCGTATAAGTTTCAAAACGAGATCTGACAGAGATGATGGGTCCGCGCGCAAGCATGGGATAACTTCAGCAGATTGATCAAGTGACCGTCTGCTATCGATAAGGAACCGAACACCCGCACGTTCGTCCAAGACGGCTCGCTCGCAAGACGGCCTCCTGCATCGTCGATCCCTTACTTTCTTGGAGACGATATGACCCGTGAAACCTGCAGAGGTTGTGAGCGCTTAGATACATTAGTACACATTGCATATATTGATTACTCTCCTGGAATCGTATGCATTATATGCGGACTTATGAACTAGCGGCAGCGCCGTGTCTTCTCTATCTCGACTAACCGCGGCTCCGGTATGTTTGAATCGTTCCGAACGCCGTGCATATAAACACCATGCTGAACCGCAGACGGGAGAGCCAGAATACGGATGCAGGTTAAATACTCAACTATCGACATCTGCCTAATATATGTGCACTGACTAGCCTGCAGTGATGCGCTACCCTGCCCCACTACAATATTTCCTGAAGAGATGCATGAACGGAGTCGACAGGCCAGAAAGAAACAACGGACCAACATCCACACCCTGGAGGCCTAAGAAGTGCACAAGGACCGTAGCTAAAGAACGAACTAGATGCGGTACCGACCCCACAGTATCCGCCGTTCGATATTAACTATCACCTTCGCGTCGGCTCCGACGGGACCGTACATAAGTATGATAGTATGTTTGTATGGTTTCCCTCGGTCACTGTAATCAGGCCACATGCATGAGTCCGTGCGCAGCAATCTGAACAGCCATATTATTCAGCGGGCTCTTTGGGCCCACAGTCTTTTTCAATGCAATGATCCCTCGTGCACGCGTGGGATTCAAGTCGAGCAGGAGGCGCATCCTCCCTTTCGTATAACATTTCATGAGATATTACATGTATCACAGCTCATTTTCGGAGTCGGCGAGATTCATATCTGAATCATCGAAATGCTCCGTTTCCATTGAGGTCACGTTCTCGAAATTGATGATTGACCTTCCCCCTTCAATTACCAAGCATTTCTAAAGACTGTCTTGCTTTTTAGACTATTATTCCTCGGAACGTGGAACCCGGCAGGGTAGATGCGGACACGTCAACCAGAGTCTGGGATCCAGACCCTCGATGATGACGTCCAGGGATACTAAAACTCAGACCCCATGTGCTTCCAGAATGAAAGCCATATTAGCCGCGCGCTGGGTGCGAACGAGAGCAGAGCGCAAGAGCCTCATCTGTCGCTTTTCTGCCAGAGCTTATCGCTCGATCCTGGGACGGGGTCCCAGCCTACCCATCACTAATCCGTTTTAAGAAGTGCTTTGGGCCATTCGTGTTCAGATCGAAGACACGAAGGGTAGCCTGCCCGAGACCATTGAAACAACGTCGTATCCCTTCCTGAAGAAACAGTAGCACCGAGAAGATTGTGGATACCCGGGCCATTCGGTTACGTATCGAATACCTGATGATAACAGCTCCTGATTCAGCGGGGACATTTCTGAAGACGGCGAATGCTCAGCTGAAGCTCCAGCCGCCAGACCATTAAACGTCAAGGGATTCAACCTGAGAATGAAGCTGAAGGAAGTTGATACTGCAAGTTGACAGGCTCGATTCAAGCGAGCAAGCCACATAAATCGTAGCTGCGAGGTTCCTGTGAGTGACGTTGTTCCTGTGGGATCACCAGTTGGTATGAGCCAACCCCGTCGTGTCCCCGGACCACCCGGGAAGATTGGCGCTCGCTCGACGATTTGCGACTTTCGGCAGCCCTGTCCTCTTTATGGTCGACCAGGACGGCGAGGACCAACATGCCCAGCTGGTTTTGTCGAAATGGGAGATCGTTAGTGCTGACGCACGCCGAATGTGGTAATCCCAGTCACTCCAGCTTATGCAGTCAGCATTGAACATGACAGACGACAACGGCGGTCAACCGAAAGCAGCATCTACGTGGAATTTACATTCTTTCGGTGCTTCTGGATCTCTTCTCCGGAGTCCAGGTAGGTTGCGGTTTTGTGATCTTGTTCCTTCCTTTTCGCCCTAATGAATGTCAAGGGGCGAGCGTGCGCAAAGAACGGAAACAGACATGCGGTACTTCGTAGCGAGTATTATAACGTTATGAGACGTCAGATATTGATATCATCTCGGCATGAATCTGGATCCACAAAACGAGAAACAACAACTAAGATCATACCACGGACGTTTGTGATAATAACATGCAGGTGATATCGCCCGATATGGCCGGTGCGTATCCTGAACGGGACGGTTCGAACGATCAGGAAGGGTGGCATGCATGTACCGTGCATGTCGCTACATCCGCACCTGCACCTGCACCTGACGGACAAGCTATCGGTCAGGGCATATGCATTAACCACCAATATGTGACCGATCGTGAACCTTGCTGCTTGCACCTGTCCGAGGTTCTCTCATCCAACTCTTCGCTCTTCGGGATGGAATTAACGCATGTGCAGCTCGCCTGCCCGATCAAAGGTTTGCTGAAGTGCTGGCCAGTCGATGCGTGTGCATCAGCAGTAGAAAATAGAAGCCATGTCTGAAACTGCTGCGACAGCGGGACAGTGCGCAGTTATTTCCAGAAAAATTTGCCATTGATGGCGCAATTAACCTTGAAGAGGTTCCCGCTAAGCTTTATGAGAGTGGTGGTGAAGATGGTTTGGATTGGGCACTGCTGGTTCCCATTCCAGCTGCGGTGCCCGAGCCACAACATCTGGGATGTCTGGTGGGCCCGATTTGACCCCAGCGACAATTATAACTCGATCCTCGCCTTTTCAGCTCCAGCAGCCATGGAACTCTATCGGACGATACAGAAAGTCGACAAAGTACCGAGCGCGAGTTAGATCGTTTACCTAAACGGCCAAGGCTCCAAGGGCAAGCCCAGGTTAATGGGCCGGCGAGAGGCCCTAACGGCGCATCTTATTGACCCCCCTCTTGCCATGGATCGCCGTATTTTTATTACTACGCATGTGGGATAATGAGACGCCTTCTGCAAGGTTGCGTAGCACAGCTAGCTGATAGCTGTATCATATATTCGAGCTTTCGCAATTCTTTCCGACATCCAGTGGACATAGTTACTTATCATTCTCACCGTAAGGAAAAAATAAAGTACCTGGAAGGAAAGCAGTGCTCGTATTCGACAACTACCGTGGAGCCCTGAGATTGGTGGTGTATGTGAACTTTTAGCCCCGGCATCGATCTGTCCGCCACGGCAAAAACCGAAGCGAGCAGGCAAAGGAAAAAAGCAAAATGTCGATTTTGTCACTCCCGGACACCGTCGTTCACAGGATCATATATTTCTTAGCGAAGCCGGAGTTTGTCGCGAAGGAATCAGACCTGTCATCTATTGAATCGCAACCCGCTTACACCGCTTTGTCGACAGATCCACGGGACGCTTTCAATTTGATACGAACATGCCGTCGATTCCGCGATGTCTATTCTTCCGACAAAACTCGGGGAGGGTTCCTGCACTCATTCAAGCCGGAGTTCGAGAAGGTTTTTCGGCGAAGCCGGCGATTAGATGGGTCAGCTGTCATACCAGGTAGAATGTCCATCGTTATCGGCGTCCTTGACCAGTCGGACGGGAAGGGCCCGTATAAAACCCTCCCTTCCGCGTCGCCGAATCTGCACGACTTCCAAGAGATAATTCTCAACAAAGGACGCCCATCAATGCTTGGTGATTCATGCTTTTCCGGTTACGATCTCTCAATGTCGACGCAGCTGACTGAGGTGCAAAAAGATCTGCTGCACGACCTTGGACGGAACTGGATTTCGATGTTCATGTCGGGCCACCTCTCGCTGGGCGATATTGGCGGGAAGGAGCAGGAGGTGCTCAATATTATGGAAAACTTGTCGAGCTTCATTGTGGGAGTGCTATGCTGCCATATGTGGAATGAAACCGGCCGGTTCACAATGCTCTGTCGGACTCGGTTGAACGACTTTATGTTGCTTCACGGTATTGATGGCTTGTGGCAGGAGCAGCAAGGGTATCCGTTTGTTATCTTTGGGGCAACCAAATTGTGAGTCTCTCCGCGAGCTGGAACCCATTAACTTGCAGATTGTAAGCCATTAACAGCTATTTTTCTTCGTGTAGTTCGATAGCGCAGTCGATATATTCAGCCCTTGTCAACTCTGACTACGGGTCAATCAGGGACACAGGCGGGCATCCTCTATGGACAGGCTTGTAAGTATATCCGCTCAAACAAAAGCATGAGCAGGTCACTTCACCAAGTTGTCATCTTAGCTAACGAGACTCATGCTGGAAACGCTAACAGCGGCCTGGAGACATGAACTCACCGAAGTCGCTGCATCTAACCTGTATACTGCAGCTCCTCCTGCACGTCACATTCGCCAAACCAACATCACTTATGTGTTGCACAACGTCTCCGCTCTATTTCACGCCTTCCTCGCAATGCATCATGCATTGTCTGCCGACTCCCCCAGCTTCTTCCATCAGCACTCCTCGCCTGTTGTCACGAATCTTGCATGCATTTTGCACGTATATCTATATCGACACCCCCTTTCTGACTCGTCTGGCCATCGATGCGTCGACATGGTTCCGCTCAGAGGTACTTTTTGGCTGCAGCCTTGATCTTCTGATCAAAGGTTTGACTCCGGATGGCCATGTTGACCTCATAAAACGGGTTCATTAGCGTCTTGCAATACAGGTCATACACGTCGGCGAAGAATTGTCGGATGGGTTCGTCGGATCGCGTATCGTGTACGAGTAGAAATTTGATATCTGTTTCATAACGCCTGGTATAAGCCGCTTCTGCATCGTTTCCGCAAACACACCTGCATTGCATCTATGCATGGTCTGCTGTCTATTTTTGAAACCAGTAGTGCGAATTAAGGGAAAGGACTATACATACTTCCACCGGTCAAGAAGCATGATACCCAGGTATTGTTGAACTTATCAACGGTCTTGAGATACATTTCCTTGCTGGCCCACTGAAGATCCTCAATGCAGTCGAGGCTGGAATGTGCTATAAATTGGTTCATGTGCCGTTGTTCTTCGCGAAACTGCACGTGAAGCGCATGCGCTTTGTTGATTAGTGATCCGGGCGGAGTGAAAGCCTTGTCCGGCCTGTTGGGTTTGTTGAGAAGTCTTCGACGACAGGTTTGCGTCGTTCGCGTACCTTTGGGACGCCATCCCCGCCCTGCTTGAATGTTCCGAACTCAGCTTCGTAGAGAGGGTTGTCCTTCGTGCCAATGATAACAAAGTAGTAGCTTGTGGAGGACCCAGCCATGATGACGAGGGTGGTGACGACTGGCGACTGGCGAACTGACTTAGGAACTAGATGCGACGAGCGAGCTGGCGAAGATGGATAAGAAGTATTCTCTTGTTACTGTTTTCCTTTAGGTAATGCGGTATGTGAGATTGGTAGGAGTGGGACGTTGGCAAGTGGCCTGAGCCGAGCGCGGTCTCATGGGCGAGGTCTTGGCACTCCCGACTCCCAAACAACGATTTTGCCGAACGTCACTTCTTCCCGAACGACAGAACATCCCTCCTCACGCCCGCCACCAACGACAGCTGCGACCTCCACCGAACTCCAGATACTCCGCGAATCAGATCAAACCAACTTAGGTCACAATGGCGTGCGTCTCCGTCCCTCTAACCGCTCAATTCGCATGCTCGCGAGGCTGACAACTCCCGATACAACCGGCTTCTAGTGGCTTTGTTTACCGCCAGAACAACGTCCCCGAGTGGCAGCGTCTCCATCAACGACACGATGGCCTTCGCACTTGGGTCAAAGTATGCTGCGACCATTGATACCGCTCTCGCCCTCTTTCAACGCTCAATTCGCAACCATCTGACGGTTCTCCGATATAATAGGGTCCCCGCGCGAAGATGATGCTGTATCCGTACTTTGTGATCCTCGGCCTCGGATTTGCTGGTACGTCCCCTCTTGGCAACTTTCGAAATAGCGGGCCCGGTGTCATTTGAATGCCAAGAATGCATCCGACGTACGAAGGATGGATGCTTCAAGATAGAGCAATGCTGACATGCCAACGCTTCGATTCAGGCTCGATGTACGGTATGGGCCGAGCAGTCTTCAACAAGAAGACCTGGTGGTAGCCTTCGCAATGTCTGGGATGGGGAATTTATATACCGAGACCAATACGGCCAATTGTGAATAAGATGTTTCAGGATAAACTGGTGTTTTGATTGGTGGGTTGAGAGATACGCTGTACAGAGGAAGCGCATTCTGGGGGGATACGACGGATGTAGATAAAACCTATCAAATGATGAAATTTCGTTCTCTTCAAGTCGGCTGGTGCTTGAAGTGGAGATAAGCTCAATATAACTGTCTTATTTCGGGGCTGTGACCGAAGAACTGACTTTGGGCTCATATGATGATCCTCGATTACATCGGCACTAGTCTCCCCAACCGCCCGCTATATGTCGTGTCAAGCGAGGGATAGATTGATACGGTCTTGCGGCACCGTACCTTAAATTCAGTGACAAACCAAAGTCGTCTTGCCCGAGACTCATCGAAATTTATAAAGACGCATAGGCTATTCTATTTGAGATTCTGTTGTACTCGTATTGAAGAACTGACCAGAAGCTTCAAAATACGGATTAGCAGACATAAACTTGCCAATTGTGATCCTGGCTATTGCGTATAGTGGATACGAAAATCGAGATCTGTGGTCGATTCAGTCTGATCTCATAGGCGAAACCCTTCGCTTTCATTGGTTCTTCGAAACGCCACCGTGGAGGGGCTGTCGATGTGTTGACGTTGGAGTTCTCTCGCAGGGTCTTGGCTGACCTACACCGTCCACACCGCCGGCTATATTGGCCAGCCAAATTGACGAAATTGCAGGTGGTGTCGGCCTCGTGTCCTGACGGTTCCCCCCGGCCCCCACACTCACCCAATCTTTCTCAACATCCTCCATCTCCCATCAAATTTTGGGCTTCCCTTTCGGCGTCGTTGCTCTCTATCGCCACAATGGGTCTCTTTGGGGGCAAAGACTCGTCTTCTTCGGCACCCGCTGTCAGCAGCGATGCTGGTAAGTCCTGCCCAGTTGCACCTGAACAGTTTAGATGGGAAGGAAGACTCTCTATCGCGTGACGCAATTGCTGACGGCTGCACTGTCTAAACTAGATTTCGCCGACTTTGCCGCCAGCACTGTCGAAACCGTCGCCAATGCCGCTACATCCATCGTTGCCAGTGCCGTCACTGGTGCCGCTGAGGCGCAGCCGACGGGGTCGCCTGTAAGCCCCGGAATCTTCGGCGATGAGCATCCGTGGTACGCCTTTTGGATGAGAGTTTCGCCCGGCGATTTCGTAACGGAATATTTTGTCGTCGGATTCTTGACTCTTATGATCACTTGGCATTTCGTCGGTGTTGGCTCCAACCGCAGGATTGCGAAGAACTGGGTTCTCCAACATGTTCCGCTCTTGCAGCGGGAGTACGCAAGGGTTGGGTTCCAGAGAACTCTCACTACTGGTGAAGATGTTAAGGATGCCGTTGCTGCCGGAAAATACGTCGGAAATGAGAAGGACCTGTTACGTGAAGACAGCTCCCAGGAGTTCGTGCACTATTCTTCTGGAAGAATGAACGTCCTCACTACCGTCTTCGATATCAAGCTGAAGGGCCGTGGTAATCCATTCCTCTGGGCGTTCGACGTCATTACATCTTTCTTGATGGACAGCATTGCAGCGCCGGCTGATACGGTGACGATTACCTCCTACGCGGCCGACGGCTCGGACGCGTCAAAGACTGGCGGGCATAACTCTAAGTTCGATGGCTTCGTTTGGGGTGTCGTCAACAAGAAGGCTATGTCTAAGCACAGGGAGGCCCGCTACGATCTCAGCTTGACTAAAACTGTTGATACCAACAAGTTGCCCCCATGGCTCACAGTCATGACCGAGAGCGCTGAAATCACGGACTTGCTCCTTACCAAGGATCTTATCGCAGCAATTGAGAAATACGGACCGAGTTTCCAGTATTTGGTGATCACGGACCAACCAGCCGATAAGCCAGGAAGGTAAGCTACACCAGCGATCACTCCCGTATTGCACGTGTTTTCTAATATTGGTGCGGTAGTGTCGCTGAATTCGACAAGACCAAGAAGAGGATTATTCTCCACGCCAATATCGACTCCAGCAAGGATAACAGTGGTCCTATTATGGAGTATTTCCTCCGACTCCCAGATTTCCTGGTCACTAACGCGCACTTCCGACCGGAAGTTCTCCGAAAGGTCCGCTCCATGCGTGAGGATGAGAGGCGAAAGCTTGAACGTGTCGAGGAAGAAAAGAAGGCTGAAGAGCGACAGGCCAATCGAGACGAAAAGAAGAAGCAGGAGCGTGATGCGAAGCTACGGGGTCTTTCGGCCGAAGAACAGAAGAAATTTTTGGAGAAGGAGAAGGAGAAGGAAATGAAGAAGGCGTCGAAGAAACAGGTCCGCAGGGTTTAAGTGGTACTGCTTCAATGTGCCGTCAATATTTTGAGCAAAGACGGACACCAATTCGTCTCAAAAAGTTGTATATACATAAGTGGGTAGCGGGATATGATTCACGATTTAATCGCAGCTTGAAAGTCGGAGCAGGAGAACCATTTGTGCAGAGGGGGGCCAGATTTGTCAACGACAAATTTATCAATGTCGCATTAGGGAGTATTGAGATTTCGATCCGATTGATGCTCAGTACGTTTTCTTCGGGCGGGATGCCGTCGGTTGTCGCATTTAAACCTTGTGTTTGAACTGCATTTTGGACATGGCGGGGCTACAACTAGAGGGCGGGGCACCACAAAAAAAATTCGATACGCTTTTCGGTTCGTACCCGCGACAATTATCGAAGCATCGAACTTCAAGTCCACGTGTCCGGACACTACATTAAAAGTGCATGTCGCTGAGCTGTCGTTTCCCGATCAGAGCGCTTTTCACAGTTAGTCACCGCACGAGTCGAGGCCATTGCGCTGCTTTCCTGAGTCACACCCGCCACTACAAAACCCGGCGACTCCACAGTCATCTCCCGCAACATTCTCAAAGACCATTATCACACTCAGCTCTACGACGAAAAACACCAGACCCACAGTCACTCTATCTTGAAACGATACACCGATCTCGTTCGTTTAACCCAACACTCACTAGCTACGACACACGCTGTTCATACATAATGGCAGCAACTATGCCCCAGTCGATAGGCTCCGTCGACGACGTCCAAGCCATGCTCGGCGAGCTAGGCATCTCAGACCCGCTGCCCGTGTTCGAGGCGGCGAGCGTCACCACAAACCCGATCGACATCTTCCGGTCATATGTGGCCGAGGAGATGGCGAAGATCACAGGGGTCAACCGGGATATCGTGTACCCCGCCCTGGAGTGGACGCAGAATATGGAGAAGGGAGACCTGATCATGGCGGTCCCACGGTTGCGGGTCAAGGGCGACCCGAAGGTTCTAGCGAACGAGTGGGCTAAGCAGGTCGGTTTTCTAACATAAGCTGCGAGCCTCTAGGATCGATTAACTGACATGTGTGACGCTGCGTAGTTCCCCGAGAACAAGTACATCCTACCGCCAGTCGCCGCAAACCAGTTCATCCAGTTCTTCTTCAACCCTACGCTTCTAGCTCAGATCACTATTCCCGGCATCTTGTCAAAGGGGGCCCGATATGGCGCCAACCACTCCGGTGCTGGGAAGAAGGCCTTGATCGAATTCTCCTCTGTCAATATTGCGAAACCCTTCCATGCTGGCCATCTTAGGTCTACGATCATCGGCGCGTTTCTGTCGAACGTCTACGAGTTCTGCGACTGGGAGGTCATCAAGATGAACTATCTCGGCGACTGGGGCAAGCAGTTTGGATTGCTGGCGGTAGAATACGAAATTTCGGGAAGCGAAGAGAAGCTGAACGAGGACCCTATCCAACACCTTTTCGACATCTATGTCCAGGCCAATACCAAGGCGAAGGAGGAGGAAGAGCGGGTTAAGGCCGGCGAGACCTTGGAAGGCGAATCGATGAACGACAAGGCGAGGGCCTACTTCAAGCGGATGGAGGATGGTATGTACACCCCTCAGCCCAAGTTTACACTAAAGAAGCATTGCTAACACTCAAAACCTCAGGTGACGAGAAAGCCCTCGAACTCTGGAAGCGGTTCCGAGACCTGTCTATCGTCAAATGCAAGAAGGTCTACGCCCGGCTTAACATCGAGTTCGACGTTTACTCCGGCGAATCCCAAGTCGGTGCCGACACAATGGCTATGGCATCCAAAATCCTGGAAGAAAAAGGCATCTGCGAGGATTCCCAAGGCGCAAAGATAATAGACTTCGTCAAGCACAAGTACAAGAAACTCGGCAAAGCCATCGTTCAGAAAAAGGACGGCACAACCCTCTACCTCACCCGAGACATCGGCGCCGCTATCGAGCGGTACGAAAAGTACCAATTCGACCAGATGATCTACGTCGTTTCCACCCAGCAGGAGCTCCACATGGAACAACTCTTCACCATCCTCAAGCTCATGGGCATGGACTTCGTCTCCAAGTGCGTCCACGTCAACTTCGGCCTCGTCCACGGCATGAAGACCCGAACCGGCGAGGTTGTCTTCCTCGACAGCATCCTCGACGAAGTCGCCGAGGCGATGCACGAAGTCATGAAGAAGAACCAAGACAAGTACCAGCAGGTCGAGAACCCGGAGGAGGTCGCTGACACTGTCGGCAAATCCGCCATCATGATCCAAGATATGACCGGCAAGAGGATTAATAACTACCCCTTCGACATCAAGCGGATGACCTCCTTTGAGGGCGACACGGGCCCGTACCTGCAGTACGCACACGCTAGGCTGTGCTCTATCCTTCGGAAGGCGAATATCCCGATGCCACTGATTCACACTGCGGACTTGACGCTCATCACAGAGCCTCAGGCGATCCTGCTACTCAGGACGCTCGCGCAGTTCCCGGATGTCATCACGAACACATTGAAGACGATGGAACCGACGACGATTGTCAACTACCTGTTCAAGATGACGCAGCTGCTTAGCTCGAGCTATGAGGTTGTAAAGGTCGTCGGGAGCGAGGAGGACGTTGCGAGGGCTCGGATGGCATTGTTCGAGAGCGCCAGGACAGTGCTGTCGAATGCTATGAAGCTGCTGGGACTGACGCCTGTCGAGAGGTGAGTGATCTTTTCTTCTTGTGCCCTTTATGAACTGCTCATGGTTCGCAATCAGTATGCTAACGGGTGTGATGTAGGATGTAACTGTACCCACGCGATATTATTTTATCAAGCCAGCATCGAAATGCATGCAGCATAGCAGATTTGCGGAGGTGGATGAGTGGATGGCGTTTAGGCTATACATTTCTTTTTTTTTTGCTTCATTCATTAAAATCTGCATGTAGAGACTACGCACTACAATCAAAAGTACAATGATTGCCTTGGTCGTTCGTATACTTTACGTCGCTACTGTCAAATCGTAAGGTCCAGTCGATCTCGATCGGGATGCTACAGTTGGATTCAGGCAGATTATTCCCATGGTTTCCTAAGATCAGATCTCGATTCATCTTGGAGCTTTTAGCTTAGATATGAGATCCGGGAAGCCATAAAAACTAGAAGGGAATAGTAGCGATTTGCAAGTCTTAGAGATATTACGATAAATGCATAAGTAAGTATGCATGCATGCGTCAATTACAACATACCCATAGCCGATGGCTGGCTTTCGAGGCCAAGCCGAGGGTCTCTAGGCATCGATCGATATATTTTAAAACTACTCTAAACTTGTTACAAGATTATAACACAATCAACCGTAGCCACGAATCCGGGTTAGATCGTATGGATGATTCAGTTCCGAGCAGCTATGCAGTTGTGGATGGCGTCGGGGCTTTCTCGGAATCTGCATGAAGCAACTCCTTCACCGCGGAGACCTGCATGCGAAGAAAATATCCTATTAGTAAGGGCTCAGTAGAAGGCAGAGATTCCTTGAGCATGAAGGTGATACCGGCAAGTTCCGGTATCGTACATGGAGTCAGAGAGCGGGGAGCGGGTATCACGAGACAAGACGCATATGTTTGAATCTAGCTGAAGGAGCTTGTCTCGGATTGTTGTATTTTAAAATTTACCCGGTGAAGCTAGAGCATTGAAACTGAGACAACAATAGATCACGTACCTTATCTTCAATAGACTGGATTTTATCCGTTCTGCAAGTTTATGCACAGCCATCGCCGTGATTGACGGGTTAGCGACATCATATGAGGGAGCACAAGCCCCCGGCCTGCGGATGAAGTTCGTTGATGATGGTCACGGCTGTGCATTCTTTTTGGAGAACACAGACAAGGGAGATATTCCGGCGAACTGCATCGATATCAAATGTATATCGGATGATCAATTGGTTCATTTCGACCGAGCATGATTCGAATCTTCATTGCAAGGTGGTTTGACCAATTCTTTCGCTTGTGTCGGGATATGGGAGTGAGGTTCAGTATGAATTACCTAGATCCAATGCGAATATCGGTTTGACTAGTTGTGCCGAGAAGCATTGCAGGACGGGGTCAGCGGATGCCTATATCATTCAGACGCATATAGAGGAAAGAGACCCAAAACCAGGTTTTCATTCTCCCCAGCCCTGTAGGTCTAGGAACTCCATGCAGAGATAGAGTTGCGACCATGGGACATTATAAAGATAATATATATCTCAATATTATCTTCATGATGGAAGATTCGAGGGATGGTGGATTCAAGCCAGCGATGATACTTCGGAACCTATATCTCCGGACAAATGCAATTGGCTCTGTTGCACTGCCTGCGTTCAAACTTGGACTAGGCTCCAGGTCATGTGGTGGCGGATGCATATGATAGTGATGTATAATGCAATACAATATAATGCATAGCACGCAGATGCTGTGGCTGGAGTAGATGAGTTTGTATACGTACATTCGAACAATGCCTTGGTTGTGCAGCATGGTGTGCGCCTGACCCATAACCTTGGTTACTACGGAGATAATGCACGCAGTGGCTAGGTTAGCACTCTTGCTGATATAGAGGATATAATCGTAATATCTGGGTTTCATATAGGACCCGTGAAATTAAAAGTCAGGCCATCGTATTAAGACTGGTCTCTGTAGATCTGTGTGTGTATCACAAAAGTGGATGCATGGCTGGGAAAGGTTGTTTGCAAAGCCGGATGAATTCAATAGCGACTGAAGAGATCGCCAATTTGAAATGGATCCATGGAAAGAGCCGGATCACGAGGATGCCAGTGCATAGCCAAGCAGGCCGGCACTAGGACATCACCGAGTTTCAGACACCTTGCTTCCTCAAATATTCTCCGAGAATGCGATAGGAGAAGCCGAGGTAAAGGCCAATTTTGATAGTAGAGCAGGTATTCCCTTTGTGCTATCGGGCTGGCTGGGTCTCAATAAAAGCGAGCAAGGGTGTAGTGGTACAAATGCAGCTTTAGGATATGTCTGCAAACCGATGCAAATATGCAATGTGTGCATGCATTTAGAGTATGGACGTACCCTCATCCCAGCTGCCTTCCAGCGTGGTCCCTGCCGAATGCAGGTAGTATTTCACTCCGCTCGCGGCGAGCAGTTTCTGCACATTGGCGATATAGTGTGAGACGGAAGCCGTGGGTGTCCCGATCTGCCACAGCCAAAAATATACCAGACGTTAGCCAACATGGGGTTTCTAGCACTGACACTATCACGCAACTGGAAGCAAAATCATATAAAACACTGGACAAAATGCCATGGGGGTGCAATGGGTCTCTGAAATTCAGCAGGCAATAAAACAGAGTGACAACTCCGTGGTCCGTGCGTTCTTCGCCAGTTCGCATTCGAACCAGTGAGCTTTCAAGGATAACAGTCCGTTGTGGGGAAGCATGCATTGGATGGACCGCGGACCCACTCACAGGTATCAAGCAAAAGTCTGCCGTGACATGATCCGGTGTCGCTAGGTGGGCAGTCTGCCGGAACGTGACGTTCTCAGTATGCGCAGATTCGGCCATGGGAGCTGTGTAGTTGTGTGTGTGCAAACTCGGAGCCGATGCAGTATTGATGCAAGCCTGTGATATGATGCAGCGCGATGCAGCTGCAGCTCGAGTAAGTATCGATATTATCATACGAAATACAATGCAGTGTTTGATCGTGACATACTATTTTGGCGGTGTCAATTTCGCTTTGACGTTTCCTCTCCGGTTGTCGTTTGAGATTGCTAAACAGCCTGTTTGCGAGAGTTGGTTGAGCTTTAAACGTTCCTGTATACGCGTAAGATGTAAGATGACAGCCCGGGGTCTGGAAGAGCCCCCCGTATAGGCTCGTCTCCTGCCTAACTGCGATTGTGTGACAGGGGACAGGAACAGCAACCCGGCCGTTCCGGAGCTGGTCCATCTGCCAGACCACTATCACTGCAGGTTATCCGTGCGCACCAGCTGCAGGAAAGCTCGTTTTAAACTCAGTCGATGAGACTCCACTTCTCGAGTACTCGCGCGAGTGGTGTCCTGCTGTGGAGAACATCGCGAGGGCAAAACTTCGATCCGGTGCCACAATCGAGCCCGACTGCCGCGCTTGTGTTTCCGAACTCCGAGCGGTCTCGCCACAAGAGACAAATCTCAATTTGGTCGTTGCACATATCAGATATACGTATATACGAGACTGAGCCGTGCCGGTACCTTGTCCCTGCTAAGCACGGTCGTTTTGGTTCTAGCTCAGTACACATGCAAATATTCCATGCTCGTCCGCGAGGTATCACGGAGTATTTGAGTTCTCTAAACAATCTATCCTCGGTCCAGGACCGGATCAACAGGTACAGACATATACAACGAGAGTTCACCGATAGATTAAAAGTTTAGTCGAAAGTTCGTACAAGGAAACCAGCGTCCCAGGCCATGGTCTGAGCGCTGTTCACGGGGTCTGCGCGTCCAGGCAAGATGCATGTAGATCGCGGAGAATTAACCAGCCAATACGACGAGATCAAGCACTTCGAATCCGTAATCGTCAAAATTTGATGTGATATCGTTCGAGCTTCGAAGAAAATGAGCATCGAGGGTCCGGGCGCAAGGTCCTTCTAGAAGGTCAATTGAATTCTTGAAACACAGGTAGGCTACAGTGATATAGTGGCAGCACATGGTATTGGACTGTAGGTATCACACCCTCAAGCTAGACCAATGAGTTCGCGTTTCATGAATTCGAATACTTAGCAGGAATGCAACGATACGGCATATACCGCCACAGTCGGCCAACTGCCGCAATGCAGACTGTCCCGCTGGCCTGCCTAAGGGTTTCGACTCAATCTACTTGAGGGACTTAGCAGTCTAACCCTGCCATGCGGGTAAATAGCCCGGTCCCAGCTCCCAATCTTTCGCTGTCTTCACTGGCTCAAGCGAACGGGTGTGTTTCAAAAGCACACAGTTGAGGTCTGCAACCTGTGCAACACACGCTGGCGCGGTTATGTATTAGGCCCTGACCGTCAACACCACGACGGCCGGGATGACGATGTATCCTTTGGACAATTTTGCTCAGACTGCAATTTCTGCTCATTTATCCGCACGCTGAACACTATGGCAAGCATCCCAGTCCCACAGAGCAGTCACTCCTAGGTCTTGTGCAGGCCCTTTATCGACACGGCTGGCATGATGTTCAAGCTCATTGCCCCTTTCAGCCTTCGCAGGCACTGGCTGGGCCTTGGATCTGGATACAGAACACGACCGGGTCATGGTCATTGCCATATGCACTCCTGACGGATTGATCAAAGTTGGATATTGGATGGTTCAAAATAGATTGCCAGACCGTCCCCATGCATGCTCGCCCCCGCATCTTGATATAAGAAGGATGCATTTCCCCGATATTCGAAATAAATTTTTTCATTATCACCATCAATTCGAGCATCTCCACTATCTCATAGCCAACAGCATCTCAGAGCAAAGTCTCTAGTGTACCGCAATTCTGTAGCCAGGTCTACCAACTTTCGTTCAGCCTCATCAAAAATTCATAAATATTACATTCCCTTCTCGAAGTCTCGCGCTGTGTCGACGACTTCCACAAGCTGCTCACTGATTGAGTCTACACAAAAACATTCAAACTACCAGCTATCCATATATCAAATATATATTACCGTTCAAGATGAAGGTCAACGTTTTCGCCGCTATTGCTCTTCTAGCCGTCGGTGCCGCCGCCGTGACGCCAACGCCAGCACCAACTGTCGCTCAAGTATTCGGCCAGTGGTAAGACGAATAATCCTAAGTCTCACTAAATGGGAAGCTCGTGTACAGTGCAGCGCTAACGAGTACACACAATTATAGCGGCGGATCCAACTGGGCTGGACCAACTAAGTGCGTGTCGGGCCATGTCTGCAGCACCTACAATCCTTACTACGCTCAGGTAGGCTATAGATCGATTCTTACTTATATATCTAGATCGAGATGCATTATCCCATAGGTGGCACTTGCAGCGATCTAGATTGGTGCTATTTTCCCTAGAATCACACTAACCATATACAATCTTGAATAGTGCCTGTATTAATTAATTCTGCCTGGTCGAACGGTCACATTTACCATGCGGGTTCTTGGGGAAGAATCAGGAGAGGGCAGTAAAAGGTGGCAAAGATGATTCAGCTCCGGTTACTCGAGTTTACAACATTTGACGCATATCTTCGCTGTCAGAGTCGACTCCAAATATGGGGGGAGAGCCTTGTATATATTCACGAGCCGCGAGATAGTTACAAACGAAAAGACTCAAGTCGCCGCAGGGCCGAAAAATTGCAATTGAAAATATTTCAACATTCTTTCTATCGTTATTGTGCTTTCGAATGATCATGTGGGTTTCTATGGATGGCTTGGGTTACTTGACCGATTTTCTACGTTACGAATCGGAGCGCTCGAGCTCCGGGCTCGAAGCAAGCAATTCACTATGGTACAACAACACATACAAAATCCCGTTAGTTACTGGAAAGTTTTGCAATTTCTAGTAATTAATAGGATTAATTTATAGTTTCCTATAGTTTATAAAAATTATTTGTGTTTATAGGATTTGGTGCTATAATTTATAAGATTTTTTTAATGATTAACTAGCTTTTTAATATTATGTATATATATATAATAATAAAGTATTATAATATTATATTATATTAAATATAAATATATATATTTAGATATTTTTATTGTTGATTAATTATTTGTAAGTTTGTCTAAAATAGTATTGTATATAATGTATTATAATATTATTGTTTTTATTAAGTATAATAAAATTTTATAGTTTAATTAATATTTTAGGATTTTCTATTTATTTTGTTTATTAATAATAGTTTTAGTTTATTATTTATTAATAATTAAATTAATATTATTAATAGATGGTAAAATTATTATTGTTATAAGTGTTGTTTTTGTGAAATTTTTGTTTAATTGTAATAGTGTAGTAGGATTAAATTAAATAAAATATGGTTTTTATTTATATTTTAATGAGTTTATAAGGTTAAATTTGATTTTAATTTTATAGAAATTATATATATGTATGTATTATAATTAGATTACTATATAATTATTTATAATATATAATATTATTTAGATTTATATTATTATATTTGTTAGTAAGAGGTTTTTAAATTAAATAAATAAATAATAGTTAAATAAATAAATAATATTTATATAACTATATAATTTTTCTTTTTTAGTAGTATAGTTGTATAATATTATATTTATTTAAAATTTAATTTTTTAATTTAAAAGATAAATAAATATAATACTATATAATTATTTATTATGTATAATATTATTTAGATTTATGTTAACGTGTATGATAAGCGACCGGATCAGACAAGCGACCGGATCACCTCGCAGTCAAACACCCCACTAAAAACCATTTATTTAATATTATAATAAATATCTATTATAAAATTATAAAAAAAATACTTTAAAATAAATATATATTCAAAGAGATTAATTATCATTTTTTTAATTTTTTAATATTAATATTAAATTAATAATAATTATTGTAATTATTATAAAAAACAACACAAACTTTTAGGTGTTTGACTGTAAATATCTAAGTAATTTATAAATAAAAACTTCTAAAAATTGAAGATATAATAAATTATTATATAATCTAGGATTATAGAGAGTTTTAGCTTATTATATTAAAAATTAGGCTTTATAAAGGTGGTTAAAGTTGGTATAACACACCAACAACACACCAGCTATTTTTTTAAATAATTATATATAAAAATATTATAAAAAAAATTAAAAAAATTAATATTAGATTAAATAAGATTAAATTATAATTTTTCTAATTTTTTTTAATTTTTTTTGTCGAAAATTCAATTTTTTATAATTTTTTATAATAGAAATTAAAAATATTAATATTAAATTATATAATATATAAAAAAATTTCAAAAAAATAAAATAATAAATTTTTAATATATTAAAATTAAACTAAATTTTTTAAAAAATTTTTTATAATATTTTTATATATAATTTTTTAAAAAATAGTTGGATGTATTGTACCAACTTTAGCTACTTTTATAAAGTCTAATTTTTAATATAATAAGCTAGAACTCTCTATAATCCTAGATTATATAATAATTTATTATATTTTTAATTTTTAGAAGTTTTTATTTATAAATTACTTAGATATTTACAGTTAAATACCTAAAAGTTTGTGTTGTTTTTTATAATAATTAAAATAATTATTATTAATTTAATATTAATATTAAAAAATTAAAAAAATGATAATTAATCTCTTTGAATATATATTTATTTTAAAGTATTTTTTTTTATAATTTTATAATAGATATTTATTATAATATTAAATAAAAGGTGTTTGGTGGGGTGTTTGACTGCGAGGTGATCCGGTCGCTTGTCTGATCCGGTCGCTTATCATACATGTTATACTCTTTTATATTATATATAACGTGTATGATAAGCGACCGGGTCAGACAAGCAACCAGGTCACCCTCCTGGTTAAACACCCTACTAAAAACCCTTTTATTAATATTGTAGTCAATATCTATTAGAAAATTATAAAAAAAATATTTTAAATAAATATAAATTAAAATAATCTAATATTATTTTTTTTAATTTTTTAAACCTAATATTAAATTATAAATAATTTTTTTAATTTTTTAAAAAATAACACATTTTTTAGATGTTTGACTCTAAATATCTAGATAAATTATGCATGAAAATCTTTAAAAATTAAAAATTTAATAAATTATTATATAATCTAGGCCTGTGCTAAGCTATTATTTCTTATAATAAAAATTAAGTTCTAGAAAGTTTTCTAACGTTGGTATAATACACTAGCTATTTTTTCAAATAATTATATATAAAAATTTAATAAAAAAATTTAAAAAAAATTTATTTTAATCTTAATATATTAAGATTTTTTATTTTAATTTTATTTTAATTTTTTTAATAAAAATTTAATTTTTTATAAATTTTTATTATAAACATTAAAAATATTGATATTAAATTATATAATGTATAAAAAAAATTAAAAAAAAAAAACTAAAAAAAAGGCTTTTTTATATTAAATCAAAATTTTTTTTTTTTTTTTTTTATGATATTTTTATATATAATTATTTAAAAAGTAGCTGGTGTATAGCTGGTATATTATGCCAACTTTAGAAAACTTTCTAGAATTTAATTTTTATTATAAGAAATAATGGTTTAGCATAGGCCTAAATTATATAATAATTTATTAAATTTTTAATTTTTAAAGATTTTTATTAATATATTATAGAAATATTTACTGGCAAACACCTAAGATTATATATTGTTTTTTAAAATTGTTAAATTAATTATTATTAATTTATTTTCATATTAAAAAATTTATAAAAATTATAATTATATTACATTAATTATTTTTATCTTAAAATATTTTTTCCCTAATTTTATAATTAATATTTATAAAAGTATTAATAAAAAAGTTTTTAATAGGGTATTTGACTAGGAGGGTGATCTGGTTATTTGTCTGACCCAGTCGCTTA
Source organism: Drechslerella dactyloides (assembly GCA_020064725.1). Lineage (NCBI taxonomy): Eukaryota > Fungi > Ascomycota > Orbiliomycetes > Orbiliales > Orbiliaceae > Drechslerella > Drechslerella dactyloides. Next base: position 3,968,583 of record JAGTWJ010000017.1, read on the forward strand.
TTGTAAACGTTATATAAAAATAATATAAAAATAACTCTATTTTATTAAAATATAATAATAATATAAAAATTTAAATTTAATATAAAAAAAATTACAACCTTTAAAAATATATAATTTTAAAATAAAAACCTAAATTAAAGCTAAAATTATTAAAAATATTAATCTTTTAAAAAAGAGAATAAATTATTAAATTTAATATTAATTAAAACTCTATATTAAAGATATTAAAATTTAAAAATTTATTATTTAAATAAATAACGTATCTCACAAGCGAGCACGTAGTACAAGCGAGTGTGCATCCTACCAAATATCAGCACACTCCTTCTTCTTTTATACTATATATATTCACAACTACTATAATGACTATTTTTATAACTAAATTTTGAGTTATTCTAGTTATTGAAGCTTTGAAAAAAGATGAAAATTTAAGTATTACTATTGCTGTTAAAGCATATAATGTTTTTAAAATAATTTTTGGTTACTGGTATAGTGGTTATTTTTTATAGTGTGATAACATTTTTAATTTATAGAATCTTATAAAATTAAAAGAAGATGTTATTGTTTAGTATATATTTAAGTTGTATATATATTCTTTTTATTTTAGAAAAAATAATATAAAGGATATGGCCAATTAATTACTATTAATGTATAGTAATAATAGTATTTAATATATTAATAAAAATTAAATATATAATTTTATTAAATATTATTTTAAGCTTTAAATATATTTATCTAGGAGATATAACTACTAGTAAACTAAATATAAAGATTCTAAATTTATTAATAATTGGTTTTAGTTTATATAAATTGTAAAAACTAAGTATGGTATTATTAATGATAATATCTATAATTTTAATAAAACTAGCTTTATAATAAATATAATTTTTATAATTATAGTTATTATAAGCACTGAAACTTATAATAAAACTAAATTAGTGTAATTTGGGAACTGGAAGTAGGCAATTATTATTTAGAGAATAAATATAAAAGGATAGACTATATTATTATTTATTATTTTTACTAGATAGTACTATTTAGTTAATTAGTATATAAAAATAAAATTACTAAAGAACTAAGTAATTATATTCTTTAATAATAGTTAAATAATAAATAAATTTACTTTAAAATAATTAAAATATTTTGATAAAAAAATAGTATAGCACTATTTTTCTGATTACTGGTTATTAATTCTAGATGGTCACAGAAACCATCATTCAACTGTTTTTAAGTTTTATTATTAAAAACATAAGATTATTATAATTTATATGTTATTATATTCTTTATATCTTTTTCAATTATTAGATATTGGCTACTTTGGGTCATTAAAGCAGGTATATAACTGCTAAGTAGAAAGCTTAATGTATGTGCATGTTAATTATATTAGCAAGCTGGAGTTCCTTACTAGATTTTAGAAAATATTTACTATTGTGATAATCAAAAGAAATATATTTAGCAGTTTTGCTGGAGCTGGTATTGTATCTTATAATTTTGATAGGGTATTTTTAAAATTTAATGTACAGCTGCTACTGGTTATACCTACAAACTTACGCCCTAATATTGTAAATACAATAGCAGCTTGGACAGCAAAGATGCTAATAAATCTTTTGAAAGCTATCTTACAATCAAATCTTATCAAAAACTAGGTTGTCCAGTACTAGGATAATTCTCTAATATCATTATTAGCTGCTGTAGATTAGTTTACCAAAAGAATGCAAACAATAATACACCAAATGGCGTTTATATGTATGGAGAATATAGTACTATGCTCTGTGAATGAGGTGCTAAGTAAGCGCCAGCAAACAAAAAGATGGTATATATAACATAGAGGCATACTTACTATACACTAGGCTGGTGAAATCTTAGATAGTAATACTATAAATAACTAAAATAAACAGGTAGAATATCTAAATTGCTAATATAGTCTTTAGCTAAAGGCTATTTTTAGAAGGATAATCTGCTATAATGGCTGTAGTAAACCTAAGCATAATATTCAAATATGCCAATAAGTATCTTAAGTATGTAATTAAGCAATTTAGTATATATATAAACTGGTATAACAACAGCATAATAATGGAAATAGTGTTTTTATTGGGGTGGGGTAGGGGACTACGCGCTCGCTTATGCTGCGCGCTCGCTTGTGAGATACGTTATTTATAATATTTTAAATATTTATTAAAATAATTATTTTAATATAAATTTTCTATAATTAAATATATTTTTAAATAAAATTTTTTTTAATAATAGTAAATAAAAAAATAAAAAATATTATTACTATAATATTAAATATATATAAAAAAAAAGTTATATAATTTATCTTATTTAATATAAAATAAAAAATAATAATTAATAAATTTTGATTATAAATAAAAATAAAAATATTATTAATAATAAAATTATTACTAAAAATATTAAAAAAAAAAAAATTTAATTATAAAATTAATTATAAATTAAACGAATATTACTATAAAATAATTTTTAATAATTTAATATTTTTATATTAAAATAAATTTAAAAATTATTAAAAAAAATATTATATTATGAAAAAGTATATATATTAAAAATATAAAAGTAATATTTTAAAATAAAATCATCTATTATAATATTAATAAAGCTAATATAAAAAAAAAAAATATTATTAAAAAAAATAATAAAAATAATTATTATAAAAGAAATAAAATAAATAAAATATAAAAAAAAATATTAAATTTTAAAAAAAATATTAAAAATAAAAATAAATATAATATTTTTAAGAATATATAATATAATATAAAAAGAAAAAAAAAAAATTTTAAAAACTAAAAGAAAATATTATTTATATTTTGTTACACTTCGACCCCGGACCGGGTCGAACACACTTCACTCTGAAGTCCCTGACTCTCAGTCACTACTGTATGGGTTCTTAATAGAGGAAGATAAGTATATACTAAATACAATAGTAACTATTAGAATAGAGTATATAACAATAATAATAGAATAGGCTATCTATTAAGATACTATAATTTAGACATTAACCAATAAAGTCCAAGAGGAAGTCATCAATCAACCAATAAAACAAACTAGTTAAATATATGATATCTGATATATAAAATAGTAAAGATATATTAATATATTGTCCAAGTGGCTTATAGCTTATGGCTCTACCAAGAGTTAATTTATAATCCATAATCCACAGCTTTATTATGTGTTCTTGACTTATTGTGGTAGCTCCTACTCCAAAAGAAGAATAATATAGGTTATCTTTCTATATAATAGTATATTTTGTGTGATCCCAATATCTATATAGGATATGTCTACATAGACATATATCCAATACAGGAATTCAATTCATGAGATATATAGTTACACCCTTACTTCGCGTACTGGGTGGACTGGGCGTTAGTATGAGAGTCCAGTCTGTACAGGATATTCGGGTGCTGTGCTGTTATTCCATAACATATTTAAGAAGGGCTTTAATTAAATAATATATATTTTATTAAAAATAATATAAATTATATTAATAATTTATATTTTAATAATAAAATAATTATATAAATATAAAATTTTTTAAAAATAATTCTAATATTTACTATAAAAACATAAATTATTAAAAAATAAATTAATTTTTAATAATAAAAAAGCTTTATAAATATTAATTTTAATAATAATAATTTAAACTTTATTAATAAATCTATTATATAAATTAAAATTATAAAAATAATAATTTATATTTTAATAATGAAGTAATTATATAAATTTAAATTATTATTATAAAAATATAAATTCTAGTAAAATATATTATCTAATATTTAAAAAAATATCTTAAAAATATATTTATTTTATAAGTTAAAAAGTAAAACATAAAATAAATAAATATAGATTAAATATATTAAAGCTCGATCCGGTTCCGGGTTGAACCCGAACCGTTTTTTGTGTTGTCAACCCGAACCAGAACCTGAACTAGTTGTTTCTACTAAGAAACTAAACTATTTAAAATTAGAACTGGAACCTATTTAAAAAATAGATTAATGTTTAAACTAGATTATGTACTTTTAATAATTAAACTATATATAAAGTAATAGTATATTAACTAAATATCAACAATACAAACTTTTAAAAAATAAAAAACAAAATCTACTTAATTAATTATTAATTTAAAACTATTAAATATATAAAAAAGATTTGAAAATCTATAATTTCAACTCTAATTATCTAAATTTAAAAAATAATATTTTTTAAAAAAAAATATACTAAAATCTTTATAACGTATTCCACAAGCGAGCGGACCACACAAGCGAGCGGACTACCCCATATAAACCAACACCCTACCAAAACACTTTTTATTGATAACTTAATCAATAATTAATTTAAAATTAGAATAAAATTAATCTTGTTTATATAAACTATTACAAATCTAAAAATATTTTTTTAAATTTTTTTTATATTAAATTAAAGAAATATACAAGGGGGGTGGTCCGGTCGCTTGTCTGGTCCAGTCGCTTATTGTTGACGTTAATTATTATTTTAAAATATTTATAAATTCAACTTTTTTATAATATTAATAATTTTAGAAAAAAAATTTTATTTAATATATTCTATCCTATTATAAAACTAATTATACTTTTAATATAATTACTTTATTTTCTTAATTTTTTACTTTTTAATAAACTTTTTTTATTTATATTTTATATAATAAAAATATTTATAAATTATAATAATTTTTTAATATTAATTTATTATTATTAAAATCTTAGTTAAATATTATTCTATATATAAATATATTTATATTATATTATTAATAAAGTAAAACTATATTAATAATATATAATAATATTATAAATATTACTAAAAATATATTCTATATTAATAAATATAATTAAAATTATAAAAAAATCTTTTACTATTTTTACTAAAATAAGATAAAATAAGATATTTTTTTTCTATTATTTTTAAAATTATTTTATAAACTTTTTAATAATAATATTAACAATATTTAAAATATTATAAATAAAAAGATTTATTATTTTTATTTTTAATTAAAGTTATTTTTTAGTTTTATTTAATTACTACTCTTTTTTTTAAAATATTTAAAATTTTAAATTAAAATTATTAAATTTATAAAATTTTAAATTAAAATTATTAAATTTATAAAATTATAAATTAAAAAACTTATTATTAAAAGATTTAAATAAGAATTATTATATTATTAAATTTTAAAAAATAATTAACGTCAACAATAAGCGACTGGACCAGACAAGCGACCGGACCACCCCCCTTGTATATTTCTTTAATTTAATATAAAAAAAATTTAAAAAAATATTTTTAGATTTGTAATAGTTCATATAAACAAGATTAATTTTATTCTAATTTTAAATTAATTATTGATTAAGTTATCAATAAAAAGTGTTTTGGTAGGGTGTTGGTTTATATGGGGTGGTCCGCTCGCTTGTGTGGTCCGCTCGCTTGTGGAATACGTTAATTTTTTTTCTAAATTTAAATATTTATATTATAAATAATAAAATATATAACGTATTCCACAAGCGAGCGGACCACACAAGCAAGCGGACCACCTCAACACCCCACCCCAGTAAAAACACCGGCTTCACGGCCACACTGCCATTACACTGGGCTACATACATACTAGTTTGCTTGGTTATATGCTTAAAATACCTACTAGCATATTTGAATATTATGCCCAGGCTTACCACAACCATTACAGCAAATTATCCTTTCAAAAGTAGTCTCTAGCTAAAGGCTGCTCTAATGGTTTAGATGTTTTATCTGCTTATCCTGTCTACTTATAGTATTATCATCCAAGATTTTACTAGCCTGGTGTATAGTAAGCATACCTCCATACTATATACACTGTCTTTTCATCTACCGACACTTGCTTAATACCTTATTAACAGAGTGCAGTATTATATTCTTTGCTTATATAAACACTAACTAATGTATTATTATCTGCATCCCTTTAATAAATTAGTCTACAGCAGCTAGTAACAATATTGGAGAGCTATCCTAATACTAGATAATCTAATTTTTGATGAGTTCTAATTGTAGACTAGTTTCTAAAAGATTTATTAAGGTTTTTGTTATCTAGGTAGTTGCTACATTTACAGTATTAAGATGTAAATTCATTGGGGTAGACACTAGTAGCTGCACATCTAGCTTTAAGAAAATCCTGTCAGAATCATAAGATACAATACCAGTTCCAGCAAAACTACTACATATATTCTTAGATATTATTGTAGTAATAAATACCCTATAAAACCCAGAGAGAAACTTTAGTTTGCTAATATAGTTAATATACACACATATCAAATCCTCCACCTAGTAACTATACACCTGTTTTAATAGCCCAAAGCACCCAACGTCTAACAGCTGAAAAAGATATGAAGAATATGGCAACATATAAACTATAATAATCTTATACTCTTAACAATAAAGCTTGAAAGATGTTAAGTAGTAGCTATTATAACCATCTAGAACTAATAGTTAGTAATTTGAAATACAATATCATACTGTAAAATGGTTGAAATGCTTTAATCACTTTACAATAACCTCATTTATTATCTAACTATTATTGGAGAGTATAATAACCCAGTTATTTAGTAAATTGGTTTTTATATATTAGCTAGTTAAGTAGTGTTAACCAGCTAGAATAATAAATAGCAGTATTATCTAACTTTCCACACCTATCCCCTGAATAACTATTACCCATTCATAATTCCTAGGCTATACTAACTTAGCTTTATCACATATTTTAACTTCTATAACAACCATAGTTATAAAAATCATACCCATTACAAAACCTATCTCATCAAAATTATAAATATTATTATCTATAATACTATATTTCACTTTTATTACTTATAAAAGCTGAAACCATTTTTGAATAAGGTCCAGATCTTCATATTTAACTCACTAATAGTCATACTTTCTAGATAAACACATCTAGAACTCTAAGCAGTATTTTACAAAGTTTATTGCCCAATTTTTACCAACATATTATATACTATTATCAGCATACATCAATAATAGCTAATTAACCATATCTTCCACACTACCCAACCTAAGATGAAAAGATTATATAGATAACTCAAGTATATACTAAACAATAATATCCTTTTTTAATTTTATAAGATTTTACAATTTAGAGGTACTGTCTGCCTTTAAAGTACAGCTATTATATCAGTATAGTAGAGTAGTATAAAAGATATTATAAAGTTTAGTAGTAACTCAAATAACGTATTCCACAAGCGAGCGAACATCCCAAGCGAGCGAACACCCCCCCAGCCCACCAAAAACCTTTTTATTAATATATTAATAAATATTTATTATAAAATTATAGAAAAATTACTTCTTTAAATAATAGTTTAAAATAATCTAGTTAGTATTTTTTTTTATTTTTTAATATTAATATTAAATTAATAATAATTATTTTAAATATTGTTAAAAACAACACATTTTTTTATTGTTTGACTCTAAATATCTAAATAATTTACGAACGAAAATCTTTAAAAATTAAAAATCTAATAAATAATGATATAATCTAGGCCTGTTTAAAGCTACTATTTATAATAATAAAAATTAAGTTCTAGAAACTCTGCTAAAGTTGGCACAACACACTAACTATTTTTTTAAAATAATTATACATAAATATAATTAAAAAAATTAAAAAAATAAATTTGAATTTAATATATTAAAACTTTTTTATTTTTATTTTTTTAATTTTTTTTTATATATTATATAATTTAATATCAATATTTTTAATTTTTATAATAAAATTTTATAAAAAATTGAATTTTTATTAAAAAAATTTAAAAAAAATTATAAAATAAAATATTAATTTACTTTAATTTAAAAAAAAATTTTAGGATTTTTTTTATTATATTTTTATATATAATTATAATAAAAAATAGCTAGTGTGTAGTCAGTGTGTTGTGCTAACTTTAGCAAAATCTATAAATCTTAATTTTTAATATAATAGATAGAGGTTTTGTACAGGCCTAGATTATATATTTATTTAATAGATTTCTTATTTTTAAAGATTTTTATTTATATATAATAAAGATATTTACTGGCAAACACTTAAGATTATATGCTGTTTTTTAAAAATTTTAAATTAATTATTATTAATTTATTTTTATATTTAAAAAATGTAAAAAAATATAATGAATTGATTTTAATTTATATTAGTTGAAAGATATTTTTTTTATAATTTTTTAAGAGATATTAATTAGAATATTAATAAAAAGGTTTTGGTGGGGTGTTGGGGTGTTCGCTCACTTGGGGTGTTCGCTCGCTTGTGGAATACGTTACTTAATTTTTGATTTTTTTCCAGAGCTTTAATAACTAAAATAACTCAAGATTTAGTTATAGTAGTAGCCATAATAATAGTTATGGAAGTAATATGGTGCAGAAGAGGAGTAGTCGTACTGGTGTTGAGAGGTGGTCTGCTTGCTTGTGTGGTCCACTTACTTGTGGAATACGTTAATAGTATATAAATTTTTTTTAATATTCTTTATAAAATTAAAAATTTTATTTAAATATAATATATATACTAAGTTTAATATAAGATATTAAAATAAAATTAATATTATAAAGAGTTTTATTATTTTTTTCTATTTTTAAATAATAGTTTTTAAATTTATTTAAACTTACTTTAAAAATATTATATAGATTTTTTTTTTAATCTATATAAAATTTTTAATAAAGTATTATATAATTTTTAATATAATTAAAAAACTTATTATATAAAACCTAGATAATATAAATCTTTAATTACTAAATTATTAATATAAATAAAATAAATTAATAAAAAAACTATAATATTTTAATTATTTTTTATATTTAACTCTATTTTATATTTATAAGAAATATTTTTAATATTATAAATTTTTATTAATATATATTTAAGTTTAGATAATATTATATAGCTAAATAAAATATATAAATATTTTAATAGTTAAGTTTTATTTTATTTTATTTTAATATTAAGAATTAATTTAATAAATTATAAAATTTTATTTTTATAAATAATAGAATTTATATAATTTAAAAATAATTAAAATTGTTTAAAATATTTAAAATATTTTAAAAATATTATAACGTATTCCACAAGCGAGCGGACCACACAAGCGAGCGGACCACCCCATATAAACCAACACCCTACCAAAACACTTTTTATTGATAACTTAATCAATAATTAATTTAAAATTAGAATAAAATTAATCTTGTTTATATAAACTATTACAAATCTAAAAATATTTTTTTAAATTTTTTTTATATTAAATTAAAGAAATATACAAGGGGGGTGGTCCGGTCGCTTGTCTGGTCCAGTCGCTTATTGTTGACGTTAATTATTTTTATAATTATATAAATCTTTTAAAAAGATTAATATTATTTTATTTATAAAAAATATACTTATTTTATTATTAAAAGAGTTTTATAAAATAAAAATACTATATTCTAATATTTTATTATTTTAATATTTATAAATAGAATTAAATAATAATAATCAAATATTATTATATAAATTATATTAATAATAGAATTAATAATAAGCTAAATAATATATATAGAATAAAAAAAATATAATTATATTTTTTTATTATTTTAAAAATATAGATTTTGTTGCGAACTTACCTTCATGTGTTGCTGTGTTGCCTGTTTGTCCTGTTTGTTGTCTGCCGGCTTTTGTTTGGCTATCTGTATATAGATGTTATACCTTACTAGCTAGGAAACAATTCACCATCATCAGCATATCAACCATCAAGATTTTAATATTAGTAGTATCAACCTATAATAAGACCTAGCCTTCTGCTTCCACCACAAGGCACCATCAATCAAAAAACTACAAGCACATCCTTTCACCAGGTAAGTAGATCTACCTTTTACCCAGCTTCCCCAAAGTTTCTAAACATCTTAATAATTATAAACAAAACATCCTAACCAAACTGAATTACAAAAACCCAAGACTACATCACATCCCAACAAATAGCAACCACGGGCCATTAACAAGACAACTCCAACCAAAGAAATAATACCAACTTCCAAAAACTCCTAGGTTCATCTATAATTAATTATTATAATCTATTCAATAATTTAATATATTTACCCTGATTATGATTGTAAGACTTGGGTATATTATGTCAAGACCCCTCCTATATCAATAGTATATAGATCTCATCCCTCCAAATTATATTAAACACCAATTTTTTTTAAAGTCATCTTTTATATATATAGAAAGAGTTATATTGCTGACCCCAGTTTTACAACAATCCTATTAAACATATAAATAGTTATCACTAATAATCTGAAAAATATGTTTGTATTTTCTATAAAAATTGCTATTAACTTATACCCCCTATATTGTATCACTTATCTACCCCATTTATTTATCACTATTTTCTGAAATATTTTTTAATATTTACTATTATTTGTATTATTTTTATCATCACACACCTTATTTATTGTATTTGTGTATATCTCCAATTACTTATATCAGTTCTTTATCTTGCTTATAAAGTTGCTGAGTTGTCCTGGTTGCCCTAGTTCTCTGTACTAAGCTATGATTAGTTTTTGTGTTAAGCTATTTATTAGTATTAATAAACAGAAATATATATATCAAGACTTAAGATAGAAAAAAAAAGATATCCTACTTATTTTTGAAAACTAAGTTGATTATCAATTCTTGTGTAAAAGATTATAACCTAAGTTGTAACCAGTTTTTGTGACTTATCTGTAACCTAAGCTGCAACCAGTTCTCATGTTGTAGGAAGGATTAAGATGCCCAGAAAGAGCCAACATGAGTAAAATCGAAATCCAAACAAGTAAGAGAGATAGGAGCTTAGAGAAAAAGGAGAAAAACACACCAAAAAGGAGGACCAAGTGTGGATATCCTAAATAACTTCAATTTTATTTGTTGTTCTAGCAGATTCAGAGATATCGAGGGTTATTTAGAAGATCATTGATTTAACTAAGTATATGTTTAAAACAAATTAGCTTACCCTGACCAAAGTATTTGATGTGTTTAACCTAATTAAGGATATAGTAGGATTAGTAAGAGATACTTGGAACTGTAGTTGGAGTCCTACTTGTGATTATAAGCATAACAGAAGGTCATATTTATCTAGTATCCAGACCTACTGTTTATATTTATAGATTCTTGAGAGCCTTGGAGACTATTCAGACTATTGTAGCTGTATTCTGAGTTGAGTACTAATCTCCTGCTGTGTATTAACTCCTACCTTATTGGTTTGTCCTAAAATTCTCTTAGCCTGAGCTTTAGTTGGCTCCCAAGTTTCAATCCACCCATCTATTTTGGTTTGTTTGTTTGCACCTTTTTTTATTTACTGCAGAGTAGAACTTTTCCCAGAGAAGCTAGGACCTATTGTGATAACTTAAGATCCAGCTATTTGTAGATCCTTACCCCTGCTATTTGCTTCTACCAAACCAGTGGTTTATTATAATTAATTTCCAAATATTTAAGATCAAGGTAGTTATGCTGGAAGAGGATAGAATCTGCAAAGAAGTGTTAGCAATCAAAATAAAATAAATTAAATCTAATAGAATAACCAGACTCTAAAACTAGTCAACTTTTGAGGAGAATATATAAAAAGACTAAATAAATAGATCTACCCTGATCTAATAAGAGAAACTAGCCTATTAACTAAAGCTTCTTTATCTAAAGCCCAATCCTAGGCCCAGGTATACTAGGATAGAGATGAAATACTTGAAGATATTCCAACCATTAAGGAAGGACACCTATTGCTCAGATATAAAAAGAAAAAGTAAGTAGACAAGACCACAAAAGTAGTTATATTGAAACTAATTATACTAGGACTAGCCCACTTTTTTAAATTATTGGGCTTAATCTACTTCCTACTGACAGATTTTAATAAATTCCAAAATCCATTTTTTTAACAAGATCCCAAAGCTCTCAAAGCTGAGATCCTAAGAAAGATCTGTAAGTAAAAGAAAGAGAGTTTTTGTCTGGTAGTGGAACTCAAAGAACCTAAACTTGATTTTAGTTAAAAAAAAACATAATACTATATTATTTTTATTAACACATGGCTTTATAATTTTATTGTTTATATGGTTTTTAAATTTTTTATAAAAAGATATCTGTTTTCGTGCATTATACTTATTATTAAGAAAAATATAACTAGTTAATTTGAAGAAAATACTAAAAAATCTTCAAACACCCAAAAAAAAATATATAGTTTAAATATGTAAAATATTGTTGAAGATATTTAGGCTTATATAAAAGGAAATATATAAGACTCTAAAAACAAGGAATACACTTACCAAATATAGATCATTTATAGAAGTAGCTTGAGGTAAAAAGATATTTAATTAGTAGTTGGTAGCTAGAATTCTAAAGATTTCCAATTATTTATATCTGAGATATTTAGTTTGTAATAAAGTTAGGTTATTCTTAAATTAATATTTAAAAAAGATTGGAAAACCACTTTTGTTAAAAAAAAGCCTTTATAACTCAGCAGCTATGTTTTAAAAACAGTATCCCAGTGCTTTATAGGTAAAGATGTTCGATAGTTATTTAGATGTTTTTTAAAATTTGTTGAGAAAAGAGGGCCAGGAAACTAACTTAACAGAATTAACATTCAAGAATCCAGAATTTTTTAAACAATAGAATACTCTAAAAGTAAATTAGATTATAGTTTAAAAGATGAGGTTTGTTGAATAAATTTTAAATCCAGACCCCATAACACTAGTTACAAAAGAGTCAAGTATATAAATAATGTCTATTAAAAGAAACTTACCATCTAAATTGCAAAAGTTAGCAATATCCACTAATAAAAGAAAGAGATTATCTGTAAAGAAGCTCCAGCTAACCATCAAGCCAACTGCTACAAAGCCAATTCCCATTATCCCATCAACTCCCATTATCCTACTAGCACCCAAAGCACCCAAGACCACTCCAATTACTACTTATAAAAAACTTAATTTAAAAATACTTCCCCTAATAAACTTTACTAACTAGATTAAAAGTTGGTATAAAATTTTGAAACTTGCTAACTTATATTCTATTGATTTTATATTAAGAGTGGTTAATAATCTTGTTAAAAATTGGTTAAAGAGAAAGAAAATTTACAAAATAAAAAGATATTTTTCTTTTAATAATCTATAACGTATTCCACAAGCAAGCGAACACCCCAAGCAAGTGAACACCCCATCAAGCGACCTCACCCCCTTTTCTCCTTTATTATTATCTATATTTATAACTACTATAATGATGGCCTCTACAACTAAATCCCAAATAATCTTAGCTATTAAAATTTTAGAAAAAGATAAAAAATTAAATACTGTAGTAGTAGTTAAATTATATAATATTCTTTGAATAATTCTTATCCACCAATGTAATGGATACTTTTTACAGAACAATAGCATACTAAAATCACGGAATCTTATGTAATTAAAAAAGGATACTATTATTTAGTATATATTTGAGTTGTGTATGTGATTTTTTTATTTTAGATTGGGTAGTGTAGAAGATATGGCTAATTAGTTGCTATTAATATATGCTGGTAATAGTTTGCATTATATTGGCAAGAACTAGACAGTAAACTTTATAAAACACTATCTAAAGCTCCAAATATACTTGTCTAGAAAGTATAATTACTAGCAGGCTAAATACGAAGATTATAAGCTTATTAGCAATTAATTATAGCTTATATAAATTATAAAGGCCAAGTACAGTATTATAGATAATAATATATATAATTTTAATAAGACAGACTTTATAATAAACATAATCTCCTCTACTATAGTTGTTATAGGTGCTGAAACCCATAATAAAGTAAAGCTAGCACAGCCTGGAAACCATGAATAAGTAACAATTATTCAGGGGATATGTGCAGAAAGTTGGACAATACCATTATTTATTATCCTAGCTAGTAAATACTATTTAATTAGCTAGTATATAGAGATTAGTTTACTAAAGGACTGGGTTATTGTATTCTTTGATAATAGCTAGACAACAAATAAATTTACTATGAAATAAATAAAGTACTTTAACCAATTTATAGCACAGTACTATATTTCAGACTACCAGCTATTAGTTTTAAATAGCCATAAAAGTCATCATTTGGTTACCTTTAAACTTTACTACCAAAAACATAAGATTATTATAGTCTATATATTACTATATTTTTTATATCTTTTTTAGCTGTTGGATATTGGGTATTTTAGACTATTAAAACAGACATATAGTCACCAGGTAGAGGATTTAGTATACATAAATATCAACCATATCAGCAAGCTAGAGTTTTTTTCTAGATTCCATAAGACATTCACTACTACAATAACACCTAAGAATATACACAGCAGCTTTGCTAGAGCTGGGATTATATCTTACAATCCTAATAGGATTTTCTTAAAACTAGATATCCAGTTACCAGTACCTACCCTAGTGAATTCATGCCCTAGTACTACACATATAGTAACTACCTAGATAATAAAAACACTAATAAACCCTTCAGAAATTAGTTTATAATTAAAACTTATCAAAAACTAGATTATCTAATATCTAAATAGTTTTTTAATATTATTATTAGCTATTATAGACTAGTTTATTAAAAGAATACAAATAATAATACATTAACTAACACTTATATAAACAGAGAATATAACACTATATTCTATAAACCAGGTACTATCTAAGTACTAGCAGATAAAAAGATGGTGTGTATAATAGGGAGGTATGTTTATTATATATTAGGTTAATAAAATCCTAGATAGTAATATTATAGGTAGACAGAATAAACAGATAGAACATTTAAACTACCAGAGTAGCCCCTAGCTAGAGGCTATTTTTGGGAGGATACTGTACTATAGCTATTATAGTAAGCCCAGCTATAATATCTAAACCTATCAAAAGGTATTTTGAGGATTGAGGCTAGCACAGCATGGATTTTTTGTACCATCCTAGCAATAGTGTGGTAATAAAGGTGGTATTTTTGTTAAAGTGGGGTGGGGAGGGTGTTTGCTTGCTTGGGGTGTTCGCTCGCTTGTGGAATACGTTATTAAGAATAAATATATTTTAAAATTAAATTTAAAATAAATCCAATACTTTAAAACTATTAGATAAATAAGTGGTTAGTATTGGACTTAAAATTAAAACAATAAAAAATAAGAATAAAAAAATTAAAAAAACAACTTAAACTTACAAGGATTAAGCTTAAGTTTTAAAAAAAGAAAAAAGACTATAAAAAAATGTAAGAGAAATTAAAAAAAATTGAGAAAAAATTAAAAAAAAAGAGTAACGTATTCCACAAGCGAGCGAACATCCTAAGTAAGTGAACACCCTATCAAGCGACTTTACCCCCTTTTCTCCTTTACCATTATCTATATCTATAATTACTATAATAATGGCCTTTATAATTGAATTTTGAATAATCTTAGTTATTAAAATTCTAGAAAAAAATAAAAAATTAAATACTGCAGCAACAGCTAAATTATATAATATTCTTTAAATAACTCTTATCCACTAGTATAATAGATATTTTTTATAGAATAATAATATACTAAAATCATAGAATCTTATGTAATTAAAAAAGGACACTATTATCCAGTATATATTTAAATTATATACATAATCTTTTTATCCTAAATTAAATAGTATAGAAAATATAGCTAATCAGCTACTATTAATATATGCTAGCAATAGCTTACATTATATTAGCAAAAACTAGACAACAAACTTTATAAAATACTATTCAAAGCTCCAAATATATCTATTTAAAAAGTATGATTACCAGTAGACTAAATACAAAGATTATAAGTTTATTAGTAATTAGTTATAGTTTGTACAAGCTGTAAAGGCTAAGTATAGTATTATAGATAATAATATATATAATTTTGATAAGATAAGTTTTATAATGGGTATAATCTCCTCTATTATAGTCATTATAGGTGCCAAAACCCATAATAAAGCAAAGCTAGCACAACCTAAAAACCACAAATAAGTAACAATTATTTAAGAGATATATATAAAAGATTAGATAGTATTATTATTTATTATTTTAATTAATAAATATTATTTAGCTAGTTAATATACAAAGACTAATTTACTAAAAAACTAGGTTATTATATTCTTTGATAATAGCTAGATAATAAATAAACTTATTATAGAGTAGATAAAACACTTTAATTAATTTATAGTATAGTACTGCATTTCAGACTACTAGTTATTAGTTTTAAATAGCTATAAAAGCTATTATTTAATTACCTTTAAATTTTACTATTAAGAGTATAAAATTATTATAGTCTATATACTACCATATTCTTTATATCTTCTTTAGTTATTAGATATTGGATGCTTTAAGCCATTAAAATAGATATATAGTCACCAGATAAAGAACTTAGTACACATAAATATCAACTATATTAACAAACTAAAGTTTTTTTCTAAGTTTTATAAAATATTTACTATTATAATAATATCTAAGAATATATACAGTAGCTTTGCTAAAGCTAGGATTATATTTTACAATTTTAATAAAATCTTCTTAAAGCTAGATATTTAGTTACTAATATTTATCTTAGTAAATTTACACCCTAGTACTATATATATAGCAGCTACCTAAACAACAAAAACACTAATAAACCCTTCAGAAACTAGCTTATAATCAAAACTTATTAAAAACCAGATTATCCAGTATCTAAATAATTTTCTAATATTATTACTAGCTATTATAAACCAATTCACTAAAAGGATATAAACAATAATATATTAACTAATACTTATATAGATAAAGAATACAATACTATACTCTACAAACCAGGTACTATTTAAATATTAATAAACAAAAAAATAATATATATAACAGGAAAACACACTTACCATATACTAGGCTAATAAAATCTTAAATAATAATATTATAAATAAACAGAATAAACAGATAAAATATCTAAACCACTAAAATAACTTCTAGCTAAAGGTTATCTTTAGAAGAATATTATACTATAACTGCTGTAGTAAACCCAACCATAATATCTAAATTTATTAAAAGATATCTTAAGAATTAAGACTAATATAACATAGATTTTCTATACTATCCTAGCAGTGGTATAGTAGTGAAGGTGGTGTTTTTGTTAGAGTGGGGTGGGAAGGGTGTTTGCTTGCTTGGGGTGTTCACTCACTTGTAGAATACGTTATATAAAAAATTAAAAATAAAAGATTTAAAGATAAAACAGTAAAGATGCTCTTATATGACCTCTCCTGCTGCTATAAAAAGAGAGGCTATGATTATCCAGCCCTACTAAGAAAATTCTATAGAATCTTAGATAAGAATTTGGATGAGTTCTACTAAAAGACTAATCTTATAGCCAGAAGAGAACCCAAAGAAAATACACAAATAAAAGATATATAAATGGAAAACAATAACTAAAACAAAGCCTAGGTAAATGATAATTAGGACAATAATTATAATCAAAATCGGGATTATAATCAGGAACAAAATCTTAATTATAATAACAGAAACTCCAAAATGAAAATAATAGAGATCAGAGCTGTTGGGGTTAAAAAGCCAACAAGTGAAGCATCCAATTTCAATCCTACTAAGGTTCTTTGTTATTGTAGGGATTTGAAAACTTAATATAAATATTATAAAACCTAGAAAGATATCTGGTGGAAATCATATATATACTACAAAAAAAACCTCTTTGGTTATAAAGTAAACTATAAAATAAACTATAACCTCTACCAACATCTCAAACCAAGGAACTATCCAAAAAAAAATAGCCTAAACTAAAAGATATATCAATAAATCAAAAAAACTAATTGTTTATAAAAATTTATTAGATATTCAATAAAAACATCCTACAATAACCAGTCGAACTTCTTAATAAACTCCTAAATGATATATAGCTGTTATACCACTCTCACCTACTGTTCTAATTAGCCTATACAGCTTTTAGACATAATATTGGCCATAAGTATTATGCTAATTTGAATTATTATGGGAGAGTCTGCTTAACCCCAGAGAGTAGTAAAGACTAGTAAAATAGATAAATAGATTTTAATGTTTAAACAAAGGCAAGAAAAACAATGGAAATAAAGCTCCAAAGCCAGATAGTAAAAATGGTGGAGGATATAAAGATTCCTATGGTATATGAGTTTTTACTGGGAACTCTGTTTTTTGGAGTAACCAGTTCTGATTATAAGAAGATAAGTACTCATAATATTGAATGTACTAGGTATGATTATAAATAAGATTGTTATATCTTGTTAACTAATATACTATCAGTTTCCACTTAAAGGTGTGATCCAGTACCAGCCCAAAAACAAGAAATGGTAGATCTGACAGGAGAGTCAGAGTTAAATCGGTTTTTATGGCTATATTCGGTTATAGATCTGACTAGTGAAAATGAGCAATATAGAAAAAAAAGTTTAAAATATGACTATAGAGAAGGATATTATATGCCTATGTTTTAATATAAGTAAATTAGCCAGGAGGTTAATGCTGGATAAAATGTAGTAGCTAATGTGGAGGATACTTTGTTTTTTCTATGCAGATAAGTATATAACCCAGGATCTTTCACCCCTATGAATCTATATTCTAGATATATAAATGAATGAACTTCGCTTATTAGCTCCCCTTATAGTTTCACACACCTACAAACTCTTAGTCAGCAATACCCAGAAATAATACTACCAGAACAACTATCAACCATAACTCTGTTAATAAATCCTAGATTAAATAATCATGGGTTCGGGACCAAAACCTATACTAGGTTGATTGAAGGTAGGTTTATTAGAAAAATAAAACTAGTAGTTGACACACTAGGCTTAAAATGGCTACTTAATTAAATAAGACTACCCTCTTTTAGGCTCTCTCCCATGATGTCCCTAGCAAGTGTAATGGGACTACGCCCATTATCTTTCCAGCTATCTGAAGTCTCTTCTATGATATTAGGAAGTCTGTTGATTTGGAGGTCTATAACCTCTTAATCTACAGAAATTGAGGTACTTTCACCTATTTCTGAGGCTCAACTGTTTCAACTATTGATGTCTAGTACCAATAACCCTTATATTTTTATAATAATGATAGAAAGAGGTACTGGCGCAACAGGAGGAAATATTGGTGTAGTAGGAGGAGGAGCTAATATAGTAGAAAGTACTATAATTATAGGAGGTACTATAGGAGCTACTATAGATATTGTAGGAAAAATTGTAAGTATAGATAATAAGTAAATGAATTATAATTAGGGTATTAATCTTGTTATTAATAATTAGATTTGCTTAAGAAAAAAGTTAGTGAAAGTTGATGATATCTTACTCAAATTGTTATATACTGACTTAATTTATATAAAACCTTAATTAAGGGATATAAAACTAGATATAGTTGGATATTTCTGGTTAGATTATTCTAAAAATCAGTATTAAATAGTAATTTAATAATATTTAGAAAGGATATTATTTATAAAAATATGTTTTTATTTTTAAAGAAAATCAGAAATTTGATTATTATTTAAAATATACAAACAATAAAAATAGTTTTATTAAATATATTGTGGAATTAAGTATTTACTTGATATTAGTAAAAATTTAATAAAACTACTAAAATAACCCTATAAGCTGATAATATCAGTTCTCTCTAGATAATAGTATTAATAAATAGGTTTAAATTTTTTTTCTAAATGTTGTTTGATAAATATTTATAATCAAAATTTACTTTATAAAATATTTGTAATAAGAAAGATCTAATTTAATATATATAATAAGTTATAATGAATAAGAAAGTCTATAATCAGCTAAATATATACTTATAACTTTTAATAATATGGAATAGTCTTATACTAAAACTTAAGTTAGAGGTTCTCTGTTTGGTACTAAGTATGACAGTCTTAGACTTTATAGCTTTTATAATAGATTGGAGAAACCTATAGATTAAATTATATAATAAAAAAAATCAAAACTACAAAAAATATAATAAAAAAAATAAGAGCTCTAACTATAACTAAAAAAATAAATATTAAAAGAAATAATATAGAGATAATTGCTCCTAGTACTTCAAGAACTTCTTTAAAAAAAAGAATAATAAACATATAAAATAGGATAAAAAGGATTAAAAAGATAGAAGTTATGATAAGAGTTAAGATAGTAAATATAAAAATAAATTTTATTATAAAAAGAGTTTTTATTTTTGTAAATTTGAGTCTAAGTATTTATTAGGGTTTAGAAATAAGATTTTTTAAAAAAAATAACAAAATAAACCCTTTAAGGGGTGCTTTGTGTGTGGTGATTTTAGGTACTGGTAATAGGTGTGTCCAAAGAAGGATAATAAGCTCTTTGTGGGCATAATTATAAAAGCTTTAGAAGATGTGGAGTATGATATACTAAATCAGATGGCTATAAACATTTTCTTCAAAAGATATGATTCTAAAGAGAGTCTGCACAATCTTAAACATTTAAACCCTAGAAGATTCTACAGTAAATAATTAAATTCTAATTTTGACTTAAACTTATTATTAAGCAACTCTGAAAACTTGAACTTAAATAAGATAAAATCTGAAAAAGAAAATACTAAAGTTAATAATAACTTTAAAGAAGTTTAGGAAAGATTTAGAATAATAGATAATTTCAAGTATAAGAGTTTTAACCAAGCTCCCCTTATTATCTTATCAATAGATCCCAGAAATACCTATAAGTAGTATAAAAAAGCATTTTTATCAAAAAATCAAATATTTAAGTATATAATAAATAAGTATTTCTTAGTACTATTGCTATATATATTATCTATATTAAACATAGATTTAATCACTAATTTCCATATATGTAAAACTGTAGAAGAGGAAAATATTAAAATAATTATATCAACTACTATATGGAAAAAAGAGGATGGGTTGATGTATTAACCATATACCTATATAAAGATAAAAGAAAAAATTAGTAATATAGAAAAGTAGTTTTTTGTAATTCTAGATTTGGGTTATATTATAATTATAGTAGATAGGAAATAGTTTTAATCTAATTTATTAAGATTTAAAAAACTGGTTAAATAAATCTTCAGAATATCTATAAATAATATTAAATTAATAAGCTATAACTTGTTTGAATATATAGTCATAATAATAGAATTTAAGATAGTAGAACATATCCTATAGTTTAGGGATATAAAAGTCCACATAGTAGAACAATTCCAGGCTAATATACTACTTGGCAACAATTTCCTAAAACCTGAAAAAATAGTTATTAATTATAAAGAAAATAATATATTATTCCTATAGTATAGGAACACACTTGTCCCGTGCCAGATAATTAGGAAAAACTACTTAAAAATCATCAAGTACTTGTATGAAATAATGGTTTAACCAGGTGCTATATTATTTATTATGATTAAATTAATGGGGTTAAGTGATAAAATATTTGAACCTATATTAGTAGTGAAGTATTTATATAATATAGTGTTTGTGTTGCTGATAAACAAAGATAGCTTTATCATATATTTTAATATGTTGGATAAATTTATAAAAATAGTAAAAAAAGAATTATTTAGAATTGTTGAGGATGTACCTGACTTCTATGAATTTGTAGACATAATCTAATATGTATATATTGGAAGAGTTATGAGAATGCTGTTTTAAATAGCTGAGGATTGTGATTTTGAGACTGGGGCCTGTTTTTTTGTTGTTGGGGTGGTTGTTGAAGATGATGACTACCTAAAACTAACTACAGATTAGATAGCTGGTATGATATAAGTTAATATATATAAGGAAATAGAATTGGAAACAGAAGTATATAAAGATTTAATACAAAAATTCCTAAAGCTTTGGGCTGGAAGAGAAGGATTGATGAAAATAAGGAATCCTATGAAAATACCCCTAATCAATAATTATAAAGATAAACTAAAGATATAGAGGGTCTATTAGCTATCTAAATATAATTAAGAGCTTGTGGATGAGGTCTTTAGTCATATGTATAAAAGAGGCCAGATAGAATCTACCAATAGGGCTGAGTTCAGTCTTCCCATCTTTATAGTTAAAAAGAGGGTTATGCAAAATATATTTATCATAAACTCTCAAAGCTTTGAGAAGACTAAGAAGGTTTGGGATAAGAACCACCTTTTAATATAAAATAGAGATTTTATGTTGAAAAACTTTGTAAAAGTTAATAGACTGATAAAAAATATTAAGAATATAAATATAGAATGAGAGATTAAGAGAAGAGTGGTTATTAATGTTAGAATATTTAATTTAATTATAAAATCTGATTAGCCTACCCTGATACTACTATCTAAGATTATCAGTTAGCTAAAAAAAGTATTTACTATAATCTGTTTAAACCTTACAGCCTTATTCTATTAATTGGTTGTTAAACCATCTAATTAGTAGAAACTGATGGTTATATTGTATTGTAGGACCAATAAAATGAAAGTGGTGCTTATAAATACATCTGGCTTTGTATAGTACCTTGAATATAAGGTTAAATATATCTTAAAAGACCTATTTTAGGTTAAAATATATATTAATAATATGACTATAAAGTTAGATCCAAAATATATCCTTGATTTTGTGAAGAAGAGATATAATAGCATAACCCTAGGAAAATAGAAGAACCTGATTTATCTACTTAAGTTAAAGTGTATTAAATATGTATAGAACATATTTATCTATATGTAAAAAACTAGAGAAATAATAGTTGTGTTAAACACTTATAATATAATTTTAGGGTTTAAAAAATGTTTGTTAGGTTTTTATAATTAGATTATATTTAACTATATTATAGACTATTATAAAATATATATTATAGTAAAGAAGTTAATAATTATATATATACTTCTATTTTCTAAGATGTTCTAGAACCTTGAGATCTATATAGGCATGACTTTATACCTACAGGTCTATTACCCTATGTTTATACTAGCAGTAGATCCATTAATAAAAATGAAAATAGTACTACTATATACCTATATAAAAGATACCTAAAAAGCTAAAAAGAAGAACAAAAGGTTGGTAGAGTTTAAAAAGAAGAAGAATAAGAAACTAAATAAGTTTTTAATTAAAGAGCAGTTTAAAAAAGCTTAAGTATAATAAAACTTTATTATCTGCTATAAGTTTCTAAGGTTAGATAAGACCTTTTTTATATATTAGATATATATATATATTTAAAACATATTTTCTAAAATTCTATTCTTTTACTATTTAAACCCCAGTCACCCACTGTTTATAGACATTAATGTTTATAATAAAAGAATAAGTGTAATAATCTATTATATAAAAAAAGATCCTATTTTAGAAAATATTTCCTAAGTTGATATAATTGAATTTATAGTTTTTATTAATTGGCTTTGTAAGGATGTTAAGATAAGATACTGGTTTATAAATCTTAAGATTACCTACATAATCTAGGTTATCTATAAAATATGTTATTAGATTAAGAACTCACTATTAATCATTATATATATAAATTATATATCTACTATAAAAATATCTAAAAAAATAAAAATTAGGTTCTATTATACTAATCTTAAACTAATTCTAATAGGACAGTTTTTATCTTAATTCAGAAATTTATATATTAAATATTATTTTAAAAAAATGAATATTGTTACTAATACTCTATTACATCTACCATAATAGAACTATGATAAGTTAGCACATAGCTAAGATTTAGAGAAGAATATCTTGAAAAATAAAGAGAAAAATATTGGAATTTATATGACAATAATTTTTAAAATGATTAACAATTTTAAGAAAAAACTTATTACAAATTACAAAGAAGATAAAAATTTAAAAAAAATTTAAAAAAAATTAAATAATAATAAAATAAAATTAAAAAATAACTATTATATAATCAGAAAATCAAATTTTAAGCTAAAGAAGAATGGATTATTAGTTTTTATAAATTAGGAAAATAAAAAGTTAAGACTTTATATACCAAAGGTGGTACAGAGTAAATTATTTTATTTGGAGCATAACTAATATAAGTACACAGGATTTAATAGGATATACAAGAAAATTATAAAAACCATATACATTCACAAACTGAAGCAATATCTCAAGTAGTATCTAACCTACTGTAAAGTTTGTTGGATATACCAGACATCTTACTTGCTTTCTTATGGCCAATTACAAAAAATCAGGGCCATGTATTTATTCAAGATACTTTATATTAACTTTATTTAAGTTTTATTAGATATAAATAGGTTTAATATAATAATAATTATTATTGATAAATTTTTAAAAAAGAAAAAGATCTTGTTAAAGAAGGTTATTTGGATTGTAGAAGAATAGAGATTAATATTCTATAAAGAGGTTTTTTATAAATAGAGATTGCCTACTAATATAATCTTAGATTGTGATTTTAAATTTTTATTAAAATTCTAGAAAACCTTCTTAGTTAAGAATAATATCAAATAATGCTTTACTACAGCTTATTACCTCTAATCTAACAAGCAGGCTAAGAGGAGTAACCAGATAGTTAAGATTATCTTATATTTTTAGATAGCAAACAATAAGAATATGAATTAATTAAAAACAAGGTGATAGATAAAATTTGATCTGAATAATTCTGTGGTGATGTTGCTAAGATGTATACCAAATAAGATTATGTATAGAAAACCCCTCAAATCTCTGATGGTGGTGTTTTAGCTAGGTCTGGATAGTGAAAAAGACCATAAGATTATTAGATAGGAAATCTTGGATTTTATCATATATATAGAGGAGTATGTGTGAAGGTGATTTGATAAGAAATATGAACTGATGTTGGACTGGAAAGTTAGTAAACATATGATGCTAGATCTAAAAAAGGTAGGGTTAAAAAAGGGTTATTCACTAAAGTATAATAACTTACTATGTAAGCTTGTGGTCCAACATATCAGGCTTTTAAAAATCATAAAAATAGTATCTTCCCTAGTGTTAAAGTTAAAAATCCTATACACCTAGAAAAAAAATACAATATATAATATTATATTGGTTGTTTATTTTAAACCCTGTTTACTAAGATACTCCAAATTAACTAATAATCTATATAAAAAAAAACTAATATATGAGTTGCTGAATATAGTTAAAACTAAGGATAATCAGGAATTCTACTCTAACCAAAACTTAGAGAAATTCTTATATGAGGTAGAAAAAATTTTAAAAAAGTCTTATATTAATTGCCATTAAATTATTTAATACTTTATAAAATAAAAGAAATATCTGGTTAAAAATAGATAGTGGGTGCTCACCAAAAACTTAAATATCTCTGATTTTATTATAGAGTTTAAAAAATCCTACTAACTTCGTTTAATCTCTACCTATTATTTATTATCTACTTATTTACCCATCATCCACTAATTCACAATACTTATTAATTATTATATTTGTTTGCTTCTTACTTTTTATTATATTACTTAATATTGATATTGTGCTGTATATAATTATATATATGTTTGTATCTTTTTATTGGTATACCCCCAATCTTTTATCATTGATAATATTTAATCTTCTCATAAACATCCCACTGCTTTATGTTTGTTTTTGTACCTGATAATCTCTAATCATTTTTAATTCACCTACTTATTTTCAATAATTTAATTTAATATTTGTTTTAGATAGATACTATATGTTCTACTTTATTGTTGTGGGGTGATTATTGTGAATTTATTTTTATATGTTATTGTATTGCTTGTTTGTCTTGTTTGTCGTCTGCCAGCCTTTGTTTGGCTATCTGTACATAGATGCCACACCTTATTAGCTAGGGGACAATTCACCATCATCAGTACATCAACCATCAAGACTTCAACAGATTTTATAGTATTATAAATTTAAATTTAAAATTCTTTATTAATTAATATATTAAAAATATTATTATCTTTAAAATCTCTTTTATAATTAAGAATATTTAAAATTAATTTTCTAATAAAAATTATTATAAATTAGTTATTAGTAGTATTATTAATTATAATTATAAAAAACTAATTATAAAAATTAAATTAATTTAATATTTATAAAATAATTTCTATAATATTTATTTTTATATATTTATTAATAAGTTATTTGAATTTAATAAAATAAAATTGAATATTTTAATTATTATTAATCTAAAAAATAAAAATAATAAAAAATATAAACTTATTTAGAAATATTTAAATATTAAAGATAAAAAAAATCTTTTATTTTATAAAAATAAAAAATAAAATTTTAATTTTAATTTTTATTATATCTACCTATAAGTTATATTTTATTTTTATTAAAAATAGTAGTATTCTATAAGATTTTAATATTTTTATTATATTATAAAAATTAAAATTATTTTAAAAGATAAAAAAAATATTTTTAAAAAATATTGTTTAAAAAGTTAATTTTTAAAATATTTTTTTTAAATATAATAATAATTTATATTTATAGTTTAATTAAATTAAAATTAATTAAAAGTTATTATATATATAAAATAATAAATTTATTGTTTTTATTGTGGTTAAATTTATTTATAAAAATAATAAAATTCTTTTATTTAATGTATTTATTTTTTAGTATTAAAAAGATTATAAATAATTTTTTATTATTAATATTTTAGTGTTTTTAATTATAAAATAAGAAAAATAAATATTATAAATAAAATATTAAATATTAGATTTTTTAATTTAATAATAGGTTATTTTCTGAAAATTTTTTTAGATAATTAATTATTTTTTAGATCTTTAATTTAATAATATAACGTATTCCACAAGCGAGCGGACCACACAAGCGAGCGGACCACCTCAACACCCCACCCCAGTAAAAACACTGGCTTTATAGTTATACTACTATTATACTGGGCTATATATATACTAGTTTATTTAGTTATATGTTTAAAATGTCTGTTAATATATTTAAATATTATATCTAAGTTTATTATAACTATTATAGTGAATTATCTTTTTAAAAATAGCCTTTAACTAGGGATTGCTTTAATAATTTAAATATTTTACTTGCTTATTCTGTTTATTTATAATATTATTATTTAGGATTTTACTAGTCTGATATATAATAAATATATCTTTATACTATATATATTATTTTTTTATTTGTTAGTACTTATTTAATATCTTATTAATAGAATATAATATTGTATTTTTTATTTATATAAGTGTTAGCTAGTATATTATTATCTATATTTTTTTAGTAAATTAATTTATAGTAGTTAGTAATAATATTAGAAAACTATTTTAATATTAGATAATCTAATTTTTAATAAGTTTTAATTATAGACTAGTTTTTGAAGAATTTATTAGGGTTTTTGTTGTCTAGGTGGTTGCTGTATTTATAGTATTAAGATATGAATTTATTAGGGTAGATACTAATAATTGTATATCTAGTTTTAAAAGGATTTTATTAGGATTATAAGATATAATACTAATTCTAACAAAGTTACTATGTATATTCTTAAGTATTATTATAATAGTAAATGTTTTATAAAATTTAGAGAAGAATTCTAGCTTACTAATATAGTTAATATATATATATATTAAATTTTTTACCTGGTAACTATATATTTATTTTAATAACCCAAAACATCTAATATCTAATAACTAAAGAAGATATGAAAAATGTGGTAATATATAGATTATAATAATTTTATATTCTTAATAGTAAAATTTAAAAAATATTGAGTAATAGCTATTATAGCTATTTAAAATTAATAACTAATAATCTAAAATATAGTATTATATTATAAAATGATTGAAATATTTTAACTACTTTATAGTGATCTTATTTATTATTTAGTTATTATTGGAAAGTATAATAACTTAGTTATTTGGTAAGTTGGTCTTTATATACCAGTTAGTTAGATAATATTAACCAATTAGGATAATAAATAATAGTATTACCCAATCTTCTGTACTTATTTTTTAAATGATTGTTATTTATTTGTAATTCTTAGGTTATATTAGTTTAATTTTATTATATATTTTAGTTCCTATAACAACTATAGTTGTAAAAATTATGCCTATTATGAAGCTTGTTTTATTAAAGTTATAGATATTATTATCTATAATATTATATTTTATTTTTATTATTTATAAAAATTGAAACCACTTTTAAATAAAATCTGGGTTTTTGTATTTAATTTATTAATAGTTATATTTTTTAAATAGATATATTTGGAGTTTTAAATAGTATTTTATAAAATTTATTGCTTAATTCTTACTAATATATTATATACTATTGTTAGTATATGTTGATAGTAGTTGATTAGCTATATTTTCTATATTATCTAATTTAGGATGAAAAAACTATATAGATAGTTTAAGTATATATTAAATAATAATGTTTTTTTTTAATTTTATAAGGTTTTGTGATTTAGGGGTATTGTCTGTTTTTGAAGTATGGCTGTTATACTAGTATAGTAGAGTAGTATAAGAGATGTTATAAAGCTTAATAGTAGTTTGAATATTTAATTTTTGATTTTTTTTTAGAGTTTTAATAGTTAGAATAACTTGGAATTTAGTTATAGTGGCAGCTATAATAGTGGTTGTGGAGGTAATATAGTGTGGAAGAGGAGTGGTTGTACTGGTGTTGAGAGGTGGTCCGCTCGCTTGTGTGGTCCGCTTGCTTGTGGAATACATTATAAGATTTGTAATTTTTATAAAAATTAACCTATTTTTAATATTATTTAACGTATTCCACAAGCGAGCGGACCACACAAGCGAGCGGACCACCCCATATAAACCAACACCCTACCAAAACACTTTTTATTGATAACTTAATCAATAATTAATTTAAAATTAGAATAAAATTAATCTTGTTTATATAAACTATTACAAATCTAAAAATATTTTTTTAAATTTTTTTTATATTAAATTAAAGAAATATACAAGGGGGGTGGTCCGGTCGCTTGTCTGGTCCAGTCGCTTATTGTTGACGTTATTTAAATTTACATAACTCTATTTATATTACTAGAGTTAATATTTATATAATTTATATTTATATTATAAAATTTAAGTTTTAATTATTAATATAAAAGTTTATATTTATATATTATTTAGATTATTTATTTAAAAAATATATATTATCTTAATTATTATATTTAGTTTATATTTATTTATTCTATATTTTATTTTTTAATTTATAAAACAGATATATTTCTAAAATATTTTTCTAAATATTAAATAGTATATTTAGCTAAAACTTATATTTCTGTAATAGTAATTTAAATTTATATAACTACTCTAATACTAAAGTTTAAACTTTTGAAATTATAATTTATACTTATATAATAACCATATTATTAGAGTATAAACTATTGTTTCTATAACTCTAACTTATATAATAAACTCATTAATAGAGTTTAAATTATTATTATAATTTAAATTATTATTTATTAAAATATATATTTATAAAAATTTTTTTATTATTAAAAATTAATTTATTTTTTAATAATTTATATTTTTATAACTAATATTAGAATTATTTTTAAAAAAATTTATATTTATACTATTACTCTATTATTAAAGTATAAGTTATTAATATAGTTTATATTATTTTTAATAAAGTATATATTATTTAATTAAAGTTTTTTTTAAATATAAATAGTATTTTTTTTTAGTTTTTAAATTTTTTTTTTTTTTTTTTTTTTTTATATTATACTATATATTTTTAGAAATATTATAACGTCAATGATAAGTGAATGGATCAGACAAGCGAGCGGATCACCTCACCACCCTATCTCAATAAAAATACTGATTTTACTATTATAATATTATAACTTTAGGCTAAATATATACTAAATAGTTTATTTATATATTTAAGATATCTTTTAATATATTTGAATATTATATTTAGTTTTATTGTATTAACTATAGTATAATATCTTTTTAGAGTTTTCTCTTGACTATATATTATTTTGATAATTTTTTAGTTTTATCTACTTATATTATTTATCTATAATGTCTTAGTTTAGTATATTATTTACTTAGTATATAGTAAATATATTTTTATACTATATATACTATCTTTTTATCTATCACTATTTATTTAATGCTTTATTAATAAAGTATAGTATTATATTCTTTATATATATAAATACTAATTAATATATTATAATTTATATTCTTTTAGATAGCTAGTCTACAGCTGCTAGTAGTAATATAGAAAAACTATTCTAATATTAAATAATTTAGTTTTTAATTAAGTCTATTTATAGGCTAGTTTTTAATAAGTTTAATAGTATTTTTATAGTCTAGGTAGCTACTATATTTATAATATCTAGATATAAATTCACTAGAATAACTATTAGTAATTATATATTTAGCTTTAATAAAACTCTATTAGGATTATAAGATATAATACTAATTTTAATAAAGCTACTATATATATTTTTAGATATTATTACAGTAGTAAATATTTTGTAGAATCTAGTAAGAAACTCTAGTTTAAAAATATAATTAATATACATATACACCAAACTTTCTACCTTATAGCTATATATTGATTTTAATAGCCTAAAATAGTTAATATTTAGTAGCTGGAAAATATGCAATAAATACAGTAGTATATAGATTATAATAATCTTATATTTTTAGTAATATAATTTAAAAATAATAAAATAGTAATTTTTATAACTATTTAAAACTAATAATTAATAATTTAAAATGTAGTACTATATTATAAATTTATTAAAATACTTTAGCTATTATAGAGTAAATTTATTTATTATTTAGTTATTATTAGAAAATATAATAATTTAATTTATTAATAATTTTGTTACTATATACTAGCTAACTAAGTAGTATTACTTAGTAAAAATAATAAATAATAATATTGTTTAATTTTCTATATCTATCTTCTGGATAATTATTGTCTATTTATAATTCCTAGGTTATATTAACTTAGTTTTATTATATATTTTAATACTTATAATAACAGTAATTGTAGATATTATATCTATTATAAAGCTAGTTTTATTAAAATTATAGATATTATTATTTATAATATTATATTTAGTTTTTATAACTTTTATTAACTAAAATTATTTATTAATAAATATAAGATCTTCATATTTTATTTATTAATAGTTATACTTTTTGGATAAATATATTTATAGTTTTAAATAATATTTAATAAAATTATTAATCTATTTTTTATCAATATATTATATATTATTATTATTATATACTAATAACAGCTAGTTAACTATATTTTTCATACTACCTAGCTTAAAATAAAAAAACTATATATATAATTTAAATATATATTAAATAATAGTATTCTTTTTTAATTTTATAAAATTTTATAATTTAAAGATACTATTATATTATAAAAAGTAACTATTATATCAGCAAACTAAAATAATATAAAAAATATTATAATACCTAATAATAATTTAAATATTTAATTCTTAGTTTTTTTTTATAACTTTAATAACTAGAAGAATTCTGGATTTAATCATAGAAGTAGATATTACAATAATTATAAAAGTATAAAATATAAGAGAAGTAGTAGGTATGTAGGTATGGTGAGGTGATCTGCTCACTTGTCTGATCTGTTCGCTTATCATTGACGTTATTTATTTTTATTTTTAATATTTTTTTTAAAGTTTAATATTTTTTTTTATATTTTATTTATTTATTTTATTTTATTTTTTTTATAATAGTTATTTTTATTATTTTTTTTAATAATATTATTATTTTTTTCTATATTAGTCTTATTAATATTATAATAAATAATCTTATTTTAGAGTATTATCTTTATATCTTTATTATTATATATTAAAATATAATACTTTATTAGAAGTATTATAATAAAATTATAAAATACTAAATTAATATTTACTACTTTTAATTTATAATAAATAACTAACGTCAATGATAAGCAAACGGATCAAACAAGCGAGTGGATCACCTCACCACACCTACACACTTACCACTCCTTTTATACCTTATATCTCCATAACTATTACAATATCTGCCTTTATAACCAAATCTAAAGTTCTTTTAGTTATTAAAATTATAAAAAAAAACCAAGAATTAAGTATTTAAATTGCTATTAAATATTATAATATCTTTTATATTATCTTAATCTATTAATATAATAACTACTTTTTATAATATAATAGTATTTTTAAATTATAAAACTTTATAAAATTAAAAAAAAATACTATTATTTAATATATATTTAAGCTATATATACAGTTTTTTTATCTTAGGTTAAATAATATAAAAAATATAATCAACTAATTATTACTAATATATAGTAATAATAATATATAATATATTAATAAAAAATAAACTAATAACTTTATTAAATATTACTTAAAGCTATAAATATATTTATCCAAAAAATATAACTATTAGTAAATAAAATATAAAAATCCTGTATTTATTAATAAATAGTTTTAGTTAATAAAAACTATAAAAACTAAATATAATATTATAGATAATAATATCTATAACTTTAATAAAACTAACTTTACAATAGATATAATATCTATAATTACTATTATTACAAGTATTAAAATATATAATAAAACTAAACTAATATAGTCTAGGAATCATAAATAGGTAATAATTATCTAAAAAATAAATATAAAAGATTAGGCAGTACTATTATTTATTATTTTTATTAAGTAATATCACTTAGCTAGCTAGTATACAACAACAAAGCTATCAATAAATTAAATTATTGTACTTTCTAATAATAGCTAGATAATAAATAAGCTTACTCTACAATAACTAAAGTACTTTAACAAATTTACAGTGTGGTACTGCATTTTAGACTACCAGTTATTAATTCTAGATAGTCACAAAAACCACTACTCTATTACCTTTAAGCTATATTACCAGAAATATAAAATTATTATAATCTATATATTATCATATTTATCACATATCTTTCAGCTACTAGATATTGGCTGCTTTAGATCATTAAAACAGGTATATAGCCATAAGGTAAAAAACTTAATATATACATATATTAACTATATTTCTAAACTAGAGTTTCTTACCAGATTCTACAAGACATTTACTATTATAATAACATTTAAAAACATATATAACAGCTTTACTAGAGCTAGTATTATATCTTATAACCCTAATAGAGTTTTATTAAAGCTAGATATATAATTACTAATAGCTATTTTAATAAATTTATATTTAAATACTATAAATACAGCAGCTACCTAGACTACAAAAATACCATTAAACTTATCAGAAACTAATCTATAAATAAACCTAATTAAAAACCAGATTACCTAGTACCAGAATAACTCTCCTATATTATTACTAACAATTATAGACTAATTATCTAAAAGAATATAGACTATAATATATTAATTAATATTTATATATATAGAAAATACAACACTATACTCTACTAATAAAATATTAAATAAACAATAACAAACAAAAAAATAATATATACAATATAGAAACATACTCACCATACACCAAACAGATAATATATTAAATCAAGATATTATAAATAAATAGTATAAACAAATAGAACCAAAAAACTATTAGAATAACATATAGTTAGAAGAAGGTTTTAAAAAGATATTATACTATAATTAATATAGTAGAGCTAGATATAATATTCAAACATATCAAAAGACATCTTAAACATATAAATAAGTTATTTAGTATATATCTAGCCTAAAGCTATAGTATTATGATAGTAAAATCAATATTTTCATTAAGATAGGGTGGTAAGGTGATCCGCTCACTTGTCTGATCCGTTCGCTTATCATTGACGTTATAATAAATATAAATTTTATTTTTATATAAAAATATTTTATATTTTTAGTATAACGTTTATGATAAGCGACCGGGTCAGACAAGTGACCAGGTCACCCTCCTGGTCAAACACCCCACCAAAAACCTTTTTATTAATACTTTTATAAATATTGATTATAAAATTAGGGAAAAGATATTTCAAGATAAAAATAAATTAACATAATATAATTATAATTTTTATAAATTTTTTAATATAAAAATAAATTAATAATAATTAATTTAACAATTTTAAAAAACAACACATAGTCTTAGGTGTTCACCAATAAATATCTCTATGATATATTAATAAAAATCTCTAAAAATTAAAAATTTAATAAATTATTATATAATCTAGGCCTGTGCTAAGCCATTATTTCTTATAATAAAAATTAAGTTCTAGAAAGTCTTCTAAAGTTAGCACAACACACCAGCTATACACCAGCTACTTTTTAAATAATTATATATAAAAATATCATAAAAAAAATAAAAAAAAAATTTTTTGATTTAATATAAAAAAGCCTTTTTTTTAGTTTTTTTTTTTTTATTTTTTTTATACATTATATAATTTAATATCAATATTTTTAATATTTATAATAAAAATTTATAAAAAATTGAATTTTTATTAAAAAAATTAAAATAAAATTAAAATAAAAAATCTTAATATATTAAGATTAAAATAGATTTTTTTTTAATTTTTTTATTAAATTTTTATATATAATTATTTGAAAAAATAGCTGGTGTGTTGTACCAACTTTAGAAGACTTTCTAGAACTTAATTTTTATTATAAGAAATAATGGCTTAGCACAGGCCTAGATTATATAATAGTTTATTAAATTTTTAATTTTTAAAGATTTTCGTTCGTAATTTATCTAGATATTTAGAGTCAAACATCTAAAAAATGTGTTGTTTTTTCAAAAATTAAAAAATTTATTTATAATTTAATATTAGGTTTAAAAAATTAAAAAAATAATATTAGATTATTTTAATCTATATTTATTTAAAATATTTTTTTTATAATTTTCTAATAGATATTGACTACAATATTAATAAAAGGGTTTTTGGTGGGGTGTTTAACCAGGAGGGTGACCCGGTCGCTTGTCTGACCCGGTCGCTTATCGTACACGTTATATGTTTTTTTATAATATAATATCTTTTTTAGTAATTTTAAGTTTATTCTAATATAAAAATATTAAATTATTAAAAATTATTTTATAACAATATCCCTTTAATTTATAATTAACCTTATAATTAAAGTTATTTCTTCTTTTTTTAATATTTTTAATAATAATTTTATTATTAATAATATCTTTATTACTACTTATAATCTTAATTTACTAATTATTATTCTCTGTTTTATATTAAATAAAATAAATTATATAACTTTTTCTTTATATATACCTAATATTGTAGTAATAGCATCTTTTACTTCTCTATTTATTATTATTAAAAATCTTTTTATCTAAGAATATACTTAACTATAAAAGATCTATACTAAGATAATAATCTTAATAAATATTTAAAATATTATAAATATCTATTTAAATAGTAAATCTTTAAATTTTAATATTTTTAATATAAAACTTTAATTAATATTAAATTTAATAACTCATCTTCTTCTTTAAAAAATTAATATTTTTAATAATTTAATAATTTAACTTTAGTTTAAGTTTCTATTCTAAGATTATATATTCTTAAAAATTAAAATCTTTTTTATATTAAATTTAAATTTTTTTTTTTTTATTATTATTATATTTTCATAGAGTAGAATTATTTTTATATTATTTTTTATATATATATAATATAAAAGAATATAATAGCTAAATAAAACTTAATCTATAATAATATATTAAATTCTTTTTTATCTTTTTTTAGTATATTTTATTTTTTATTTTAATATTATACTAAAATTCTTTATATACTTATTATAAAAAGATAAAAGTAGTATTTTTATAAAAATATCTACTATTATTTTTTTAATAAATATAAATAAAAGAGTAAATTTTTGATTTTTTATCTTTTCTCTTATTTAAAAATATATAATATTATAATATTTAGTTTTTTATTAGTTACCTAGATTTATAAATATTATTATAATATTTTTATTATTTATAAGAAGTTTTATAGTTAATATTACTTTATTTTTCTATAAAAAATATTTTATAATAGAATAAATATTTTTAAATATTTTATATATTTATACTACTTTTTTTTTAATATAATTATTTATAATTATCTTTATTTTTATATTAAAAATAGTTACTATAAATTAAAACTTATTTAATTAAAAAATTAATATATTATAAAAATTATATATATATTTTAATATAGATTTATGATTAATTTTTTTAGATTTTATTATTTAAGCTTAATTTATCTTAAAATATTTTTTTAATATTATATTATTTTTTTTATAAATAATATCTTTTTTTTTAGAAGTTAATAAATATTTATAGAATTATATTATAATATTTTAATACTTTTTTTTTAAAATACTTAAATATTGTTTTAATTTAGAAATTATATAGGTTATATTAAGTTTTATTTTTTATATAGTATAATTTATATTTTTTAATATATTTTTATAAATAATAATTTTTTTTGAAAATAATAATTTTAATTATTTAATCTTTAATAAAATAATACTAAACTCTATAAAAATAATTTTTACTTTTATTTTTAAAAAACTATATTTTTTTAAAATAAAATATATATATTTTTTTTAATTGATATAACGTATTCCACAAGCAAGCGAACACCCCAAGCAAGCGAACACCCTCCCCACCCCACCCTAACAAAAATACTACTTTCACTACCACACCACTACTAAGATAGTATGGGAAATCCACACTATATTAGCCTTAATTTTTAAGATATTTTTTAATAGATTCAGATATTATAGCTAGATTCACTATAATAACTATAATATAATATTTTCCCAGAAATAACCTCTAATTAGAGACTACTTTAATAATTTAAATATTTTATTTGTTTATTTTGTTTATTTATAATATTATTATTTAGGATTTTATTAGTCTAGTGTATAGTAAGCATATCTTTCTATTATATATATTATCTTTTTGTTTATTAATGTTTAAATAATGCTTAGTTTACAAAGCATAATATTGTATTCTCTACCTATATAAGTGTTAATTAATGTATTATTATTTATATCTTTTTAGTAAACTGGTCTATAGTAGCTAGTAATAATATTAAAAAACTATTTAAATATTAAATAATCTGATTTTTAATAAACTTTGATTATAAGCTAATTTCTGAAAGATTTATTAATATTTTTATTGTCCAGATAGTTATTATATATGTAATATTAAGGTATAAATTTACTGGGGTAAACACTAATAACTAGATATCTAGTTTTAAAAAAATCTTATTAAAATTATAAAATATAATCTTAGTTTTAGTAAAGCTGCTGTATATATTCTTAGATATTATTATAATAATAAATATTTTATAAAACTTAGAAAGAAACTTCAGCTTATTAATATGATTAATATTTGTGTGTACTAAGTCCTCCACTTAATAATTATATATCTATTTTAATAGTTTAAAATACCCAATATCCAACAGCTAAAGAAGATATAAAGAATATAATAACATATAGATTATAATAATTTTATGTTTTTAGTAGTAAAGCTTAAAAATAACCAAATAATGGTTTTTATAGTTATCTAAAACTAATAACTGATAATTTGAAATACAGTAACGTATTCCACAAGCGAGCGGACCACACAAGCGAGCGGACCACCCCATATAAACCAACACCCTACCAAAACACTTTTTATTGATAACTTAATCAATAATTAATTTAAAATTAGAATAAAATTAATCTTGTTTATATAAACTATTACAAATCTAAAAATATTTTTTTAAATTTTTTTTATATTAAATTAAAGAAATATACAAGGGGGGTGGTCCGGTCGCTTGTCTGGTCCAGTCGCTTATTGTTGACGTTATTTACTATTAAAATTAGTATTATCTTAAAAGTATATAAATTTATTATTACAATATAAATTTTTATATAATATATATTATATTTTTATTTATATTTTTTAATAACTAATTTTATTTTATAAAAAATATTCTTATTAATTTATATTTTTTTTTTAAAAATCTATCTAGTTCTTATTTATCTTACTTTAACTAAGATTTAATTAATTTCTATAAAAATTTTATTTTCTTTAAGAAAGTTAACTTTTTTATTAATTACTTTTTATTATTTAATAACGTATTCCACAAGCGAGCGAACACCCCAAGCAAGCGAACACCCCACCAAGTGACCTCACCCCCTTTTCTCCTTTACTATTATCTATATTTATAACCACTATAATAACAACTTCTATAATTAAATCCCAAATAATCTTAGCTATTAAAACTCTAGAAAAAAATAAAAAATTAAATACTACAGCAACAACTAAATTATATAATATTCCTTAAACAACTCTTGTCCACCAGTATAATAGACACCTTTTATAAAATAATAATATATTAAAATCACAGAATTTTACACAATTAGAAGAGGACATTATTATCTAATATATACTTAAACTATATACACAATCTTTTTATCCTAGATTAGATAATATAGAAAATATAGCTAACCAACTACTATTAACATATACTAACAATAGCTCACATTGTATTAACAAGAACTGGACAACAAACTTTATAAAATATTATCTGAAACTCTAAATATATCTATTTAGAAAGTATAACTACCAGCAAATTAAATACAAAGATTATAAATTTATTAATAATTAATTATAGCTTATATAAGCTATAAAAACCAAATATAGTATTATAAATAATAATATATATAATTTCAATAAGACAGGCTTTGTAATAAGCATAATCTCCTCCACTATAGTTATTATAAATGCCAAAACCCATAATAAAACAAAGCTGGTACAGCCTGGGAACTACAAATAGGTAACAGTTATTTAGAAAATATATATAGAAGATTAGATAGTACCATTATTTATTATCTTAACTAGTAAATACTATTTAATTAGCTGATATATAAAAACTAGTTTACTAAAGAATTAAGTTATTACATTCTTTGATAATAGTTAGATAATAAATAAGCTTACTATAAAATAAATAAAACATTTTAACCAATTTACAGCACAGCATTATATTTCAGATTACCAACTATTAATTTTAAATAGCTATAAAAACCATCATTTAATTACCTTTAAGCTTTACTACTAAAAACATAAGATTATTATAATCTATATATTACTATATTCTTCATATCTTCTTTAGCTATTAGATATTAGATACTTTAGACTATTAAAACAAATATATAGTCACCAAATAAAAAACTTAATACACACAAATATTAACTATATTAATAAGCTAGAGTTCCTTTCTAAATTCCATAAAACATTTATTACTATAATAATATCTAAAAATATACACAACAGTTTTGCTAGAACTAGGATTATATCTTATAATTCTAATAAAATTTTCTCAAAACTAGATATCCAGTTACTAGTACCTACCTTAATGAATTCATACTCTAATACTGTACATACAGCAACTACCTAAACAACAAAAACACCAATAAACCCTTCAAAAACTGGCTTACAATCAAAACTTATCAAAAACCAGATTATCCAACATCCAAATAGCTTTTTAACATCATTACTAGCTACTATAGACTAATTTACTAAAAGAATATAGATAATAATACATCAATTAGTACTTATATAGGCAAAGAATATAACATTATGCTCTATAAACCAGACATTATCTAAACACCAGCAAGCAAAAAGACAGTATGTATAATAAAGAGGCACACTTACCATACACCAGGCTAATAAAATCCTAGATAGTAATATTATAAGTAAATAAAATAAACAGATAAAATATCCAAATTACTAAAGTAGCCCCTAGTTAAAGGCTATTTTTAGAAGGATACTGCACTATAGCTACTATAGTAAGCCCAGCCATAATATCTAAACCTGTTAAAAAGTATTTTAAAGATTAAGGCTAACACAGCATAAATTTCCCGCACCATCCTAGCAGTAGTGTGGTAGTAAAGGTGGTGTTTTTGTTAGGATGGGGTGGGGAGGGTGTTCGCTCGCTTGGGGTCTTCGCTTGCTTGTGGAATACGTTAGTATTAGAAGTTTTTAAAATAATCTCTATATCTTTAAATTTAATTTAATCTATAAGATTAATTATTTTAGTAATATATATTTTTAATTTATAAATTAATTTTTTGAAATTTTATTTTATAATAAAGATTCTTTATTCTATATAAAATTAAAGAAGTTATTAATTATTTACTATAATTATATCTTTTTTTTTTATATTTTTTAAAATAGAAAATATATTTATTAGAATATATTCTAATATCTTTCTAAATTTTTAAAAAGCTAAAAAGATAATTATAATATTTTTTTTAATTTTTTTTTCTATTTTTCTAGCTAAACTATTTTTTATTCTATTTATAACTATTTATTTAAATTTATTTTTTAATTAATTTTTCTTTTTTTCTATTATTATATATTTTTTATTAATAAACTATATTTTATTAAGAGGTAGTTTTTTTAATAACTACTTTTTTTAATTTCTAAAATAGAAATTATAATTTTTTTTTATAAAAAAATTTTTTTTATTATTTTAGTATTTTTTATTATAAAAATTATTCTTTTTAAAAGATTTTATATTTTAAATTAATTTATTGTCTTTATATAATTTTCTAAAAATTTTTTTTAAATTCTTTTTTTTAAAAATAATAATATATATATAATATTTAAAAGGATAGAAATTATTATATTTTAAAATTAAATCTATTAGTTTTTTTAAAATATTATTAATAGATTTTATTTATTTTTAAAATTTTTTTTTTAATTTATAGGGTATTTATTAAGAATATATATTATATTTTCAAAATTTTTATTTAGAATATTTTTAGGAGGTTAGATTTTATTAATATAAAACTATTTATTTTTTTAATAAAATAGTTAGTTTTTTTAATCTTATTATTTTATTTATTATTATAAAAAGTATTTGGTTTAAATTTTATCTTTTAATTAGAATAAAAGTTTTTTATATTAAAAAAAATAAACTTTTATATATTATTTATTTTTAGTCTAAATATTTTTTAAATTAAATATTTTTTTTTATAGTAATTAATTAGATTAACTTATTTCTAAATTTAGTTTTTATAAAATAAAATTTAATTTATTTATAATTAAAATAATTATTTATTATAATAAAAGTATACTTTACTAAAAAAATTATTAACTTATTAAAATCTTTTATTTTGTATTTATTTTAAAGAGTAGCTATTTACTATAATTTTATTAAATTTATATAGAAAAACTTTAATAATTTTAATATTTTTTAATAAATTAGTGTTTTGTTAAGTATTATAATCTATTTATTATATATATATAGTTTATAGATATGGTTTATTTTATTTAATAAAATATAATCTTCTATTTTTAGTAAATTTAGAATTTTTTTAATTATTCTAAAATAAAGATAGTTTAATCTATAATACTATGTATTTAATAATTTAAAAAATAATATTTTATTAAATTTAAATATATATTTTATTATAATTATATTTTTAATTTAAAAAAGAAATAAAAAATTTAGTTTATATTTTTATATAAATAAGTGCTGTTTTAAAGAACTTGTTTTTTTTATTTTGTATAAATTTATCTTTATATTTTTAGGATATTTGTTTATAATAGTTTTTTTATAAATTATAAAATAGTCTTTTTTATTAAAGTTAATATTAAAACTTTTTTTAGTTAGTTTTTTGATTGTTATTAAATTAAAAATTATTTTTAAAGTATAAAATATTTTATCTTTTTTTATTATATAATAGTATATTTTAATATATATTATTTTTATCTTATATATTTTTATAAAAAAGTTATTTACTAGATAAATTTTTTTTTTAATAAAAAAAAGATAACGTCAACAATAAGCGACTGGACCAGACAAGCGACCGGACCACCCCCCTTGTATATTTCTTTAATTTAATATAAAAAAAATTTAAAAAAATATTTTTAGATTTGTAATAGTTTATATAAACAAGATTAATTTTATTCTAATTTTAAATTAATTATTGATTAAGTTATCAATAAAAAGTGTTTTGGTAGGGTGTTGGTTTATATGGGGTGGTCCGCTCGCTTGTGTGGTCCGCTCGCTTGTGGAATACGTTATCTATAACCTCTTTTTTTTTAAATTTTTTTTTTAAATATATTTTAACATTATTTTAGTTTATTATATTAATAGAAGTTAATTTATTCTTTTTTTTTTATTTAATCTTATTTATTTTAATTTTTTTTTTAAATACTGAGATTATATATTTTTTTCTTTATTTTTTTTATTAAGCTTTTTTTTTATTATTATTAATATTAATAAATATTTTATTATTTTTTATAGTTATATATAATAAGTAGATTATAATATTTAATAAAATATTAATTTATTACAAAATATTAAAATTATTAAAGTTTTTCTATATAAACTTAATAAAACTATAGTAAGTGGTTGTTTTTTAAAATAAATATAAAATAAAAGATTTTAATAAACTAATAATTTTTTTAATAAAGTATATTTTTATTATAATAAATAACTATTCTAACTATAAATAAATTAGATTTTATTTTATAAAAATTAAGTTTAAAAACAAACTAATTTAGTTAGTTATGATAAAAAAAATATATTTAATTTAAAAAATATTTAAATTAAAAATAAATAATATATAAAATTTTATTTTTTTTAATATAGAAAATTTTTGTTTTAATTAAAAAATAAAACTTAAATTAAATATTTTTTATAATAATAAATAAAATGGTAAGGTTAAAAAAGCTAATTATTTTATCAAAAAAATAAATAACTTTATATTAATGAAATCTAGTTTTTTAAAAATATTTTAAACAAAAATTTTAAAAATTATAGTCTATATTTTTAATAAATATTTTATAAATTAAATTTTTTTTTTTAAAAATAAACAGAATTTGTTAATAATACTTTAAAAAAAACCAATAAATTTAATTTTAAAATATAGTAATTTCTATTCTTTTAAATATTATATATATATTATTATTTTTAAAAAAAAGAAGCAGAAGCTTTTTTTTAAAAAAAAAATTTAAAAAAAAATCTTAATAGGTTATATAAAAATAATAAACTAATTTAAAATATAAGATTTTTTAAAAAAAATAATTTTTATAATAAAAAATACTAAAATAGTAAAAGATCTTTTTGTTATAAAAAAAAATTATAATCTTTACTTTAGAAACTAAAAAAAGTAATTATCAAAAAAACTATTTTTTAATAAAATATAGTTTATTGATAAAAAACATATAATAATAAAAAAAAAAAAAAACTAATTAAAAAATAAATCTAAATAAATAATTATAAACAAAATAAAAAATAATTTAACTAAAAAAATAAAAAAAAAGTTAGAAAAAATATTATAATTACTTTTTTAATTCCTTAAAAACTTAAAAAGATATTAAAATATATTCTAATAAATATATCTTTTATTTTAAAAAATATAAAAAAAAAAGATATAATTATAGTAAATAATTAACAACCTCTTTAATTTTATACAAAATAAAAAATCTTTACTATAAAATAAAATCTAAAAAAATTAATTTATAAATTAAAAATATATATTACTAAAATAATTAATTTTATAAATTAAATTAAATCTAAAAATATAAAAACTACTTTAAAAACTCCTAATACTATTAAATAGTAAAAGATAATTAATAAAAAAATCAACTTTTTTAAAAAAAATAAAATTTTTATAAAAATCAATTAGATTTTAATTAAAACAAAATAAATAAAAACCAAATAAATTTTTTAAAAAAAAATATAAATTAATAAGAATATTTTCTATAAAACAAAACTAATTATTAAAGAGTATAAACAAAAATATAATATATATTATATAAAAATCTATATTTTAATAATAAATTTATAACGTATTCCACAAGCGAGCGGACCACACAAGCGAGCGGACCACCTCAACACCCCACCCCAGTAAAAATACTGGTTTTATGGCTATACTGTTATTACACTAGGCTATATATATGCTAGTTTGTTTGGTTATATACTTAAAATATTTATTAATATATTTGAATATTATGTCTAGACTTACTATAACTACTATAATAAATTATCTTTTTAGAAGTAACCTCTAGCTAAGGGCTATTTTAATAATTTAGATACCTTATTTATTTATTTTATTTATTTATAATATTATTATCTAGGATTTTATTAGTCTAGTATATAGTAAGTATACCTTTATACTATATATGCTGTCTTTTTATCTACTAATATTTACTTAATATTTTATTAGTAGAATATAGTGTTGTGTTTTCTGCTTGTATAAGTGCTAGCTAGTGTATTATTATCTATACTTTTTTAGTGAATTAGTTTACAACAGCTAGTAATGATATTAGAAAGCTATCTTAATATTAGGTAATCTAATTTTTAATAAATTCTGATTATAGGCTAGTTTTTAAAAGATTTATTGGGGTTTTTGTTATTTAGGTGGTTGCTGTATTTGTAGTATTAGGATATAAATTTATTAAGATAGATACTAATAGTTATATATTTAGTTTTAAAAGGATTTTATTAGGATTATAAGATATAA
Organism: Drechslerella dactyloides; assembly: GCA_020064725.1. Classification (NCBI taxonomy): domain Eukaryota; kingdom Fungi; phylum Ascomycota; class Orbiliomycetes; order Orbiliales; family Orbiliaceae; genus Drechslerella; species Drechslerella dactyloides. The sequence goes on from JAGTWJ010000017.1 coordinate 4,012,915, forward strand.
TATTAGTTTTAGTAAAACTATTATATATATTTTTAAGTATTATTATAATAGTAAATATTTTATAAAATTTAGAAAGGAATTCTAGCTTACTAATATAGTTGATATATATATATATTAAGTTTTTTACCTGGTAATTATATGTTTGCTTTAATAGTTTAAAGTATCTAATATTTAATAGTTGAAGAAAATATAAAAAATATGGTAGTATATAGATTGTAATAATCTTATGTTTTTAATAATAAAGTTTAAAAGATGTTGAGTGGTGGTTATTATGGTTATCTAGGATTAATAGTTGGTAGTCTGAAATGTAGTGTTGTATTGTAAAATAATTAAAATATTTTAATTATTTTATAGTAATTTTATTTATTATCCAACTATTATTAGAGAGTATAATAACCTAGTTATTTAATAAATTGGTCTTTATATATTAATTAGCTAAGTGGTGTTGACTAGCTAGGATAATAAATAATGGTATTACCTAACTTTTTATATTTATCTTTTGAATGATTGTTGTTTATTTGTGATTCCTAGGCTGTGCTAGCTTAGTTTTATTATATATTTTAGTTTCTGTGACAACTATAGTTGTAGAGATTATGTCTATTGTAAAACTTGTTTTATCAAAGTTATAGATATTATTGTTTATAATACTATATTTTGCTTTTATTGTTTGTAAAAGCTGAAACCACTTTTGAATAAGGTCTGGGTCTTTATATTTAGCTTATTAGTAATTATATTTTTTGGATAGATGTGTCTGGAGCTTTGGGTGGTGTTTTACAAAGTTTGCCACCCAATTCTTACTAATATGTTGTGTACTATTGTTAGTATATATTAATAGTAGCTGGTTAGCCATATTTTCTATATTATTTAATTTAGGATGAAAAGACTATGTAAATAGCTTAAGTATATATTGAATAATAATATCCTCTTTTAATTTTGTAAGATTTTATAATTTAAAGGTACTGTTTGCCTTTAAAGTATAGCTGTTATACTAGTATAGTAGAGTAGTATAAGAGATATTATAAAATTTAGCAATAGCTCAAATATTTAATTTTTAATTTTTTTCTAGAATTTTAATAGTTAGAATAATTTAGGATTTAGTTGTAGTGGTAGCTATAATAGTGGTTATAGAAGTAATATGGTGTAGAAAAGGAGTGGTTACACTGGTGTTGAGAGGTGGTCTGTTCGCTTGTGTGGTCCGCTCGCTTGTGGAATACATTATATTTTTAAAACAATATTAATTCTAATAATAAATATAAATCTATATATTTATTAAATAAATATCAAGATAATCTTTCTTAATATCTTTTTATTTTTAAAAAAAAGAATTTATATAGAATTATCCACTAAATATATAAAAGATTATTTTTCTATTATAATACTATTTTTATTAAAATCTTTATATAATTTAAAATAAATTTTATATCTGTAAAACCAAAAACTTTACTATTTTTTAATATTATAAGATTTTTTTTTAGAATAAGGTGCTTTTGGGCAAATGAGTGTTTCTATATTAAAAAAGATTTTATTATTATAATTTATATAAATAATATATTCTTTTTTTTAAAAAATTTCTTTAAAATAAAATATACTAAAGCAGCTTTTATAAAAAAATATAAAATAAAAAATATGGGAAAAATAAAAAGATTCCTTAATATAAAAATAACTTATAATAAAAAAAAAAGCTAGCTATATATAAATTAAGAAGAGTATATATACTCTATCTTAAAAAAATATAGTTTTTTAGAAATAAAAGTAAAAACTATTTTTGTAAAATTTAGTAACGTATTCCACAAGCAAGCGAATACCCCAAGCAAGTGAACACCCTACTAAGTAATCTTACCCCTTTTTCTCTTTTACTATTATCTACATCTATAATTACTATAATAATAGTCTCTATAACTAAATCCTAAATAATCTTAACTATTAAAACTCTAAAAAAAAATAAAAAATTAAATATTATAATAATAACTAAATTATATAATATTCTTCAAATAATTTTTATCTATTAATATAATAAACACCTTTTACAAAATAATAATATACTAAAATCATAGAATCTTACACAATTAAAAGAAAATACTATTATCTAATATATACTTAAATTATATATATAATCTTTTCATTCTAAATTAAATAATATAAAAAATATAACCAACTAGCTATTATTAATATATACTAATAATAGTTTATATTATATTAACAAAAACTAAATAATAAATTTTATAAAATATTATTTAAAACTCTAAATATATCTATCTAAAAAATATAACTACTAATAAATTAAATATAAAAATTATAAGTTTATTAATGATTAATTACAGCTTATATAAACTGTAAAAGCCAAATACAATATTATAAATAATAATATATATAATTTCAATAAAATAAACTTTACAATAAATATAATCTCTTTTACTATAGTTATTACAAGTGCTAAAACCCATGATAAAACAAAACTGATACAGCCTAAGAACCACAAATAAACAACAATTATTTAGAAAATATATACAGAAAATTAAACAATACCACCATTTATTATTTTAACTAGTAAATACTATCTAACTAGCTAATATATAAAAATTAGTTTACTAAAAAACTAGATTATTATATTTTTTAATAATAATTAAATAATAAATAAGTTTATTATAAAATAAATAAAGTACTTTAACTAATTTACAATATAGTATTATATTTTAAACTACTAATTATTAATTTTAGATAATTATAAAAACTATTATTTAATTATCTTTAAGCTTTATTATTAAAAATATAAAATTATTATAGTTTATATATTATTATATTCTTTATATCTTCTTTAGTTATTAAATATTAAATACTTTAAATTATTAAAATAAATATATAATCACTAAATAAAAAACTTAATATATATAAATATTAACTAACGTGTATGATAACCGACCGGATCAGACAAGCGACCGGATCACCCCACTCAGTCAAACACCCCACTAAACACCTTTTATTTAATATTATAATAAATATCTATTATAAAATTATAAAAAAAAATACTTTAAAATAAATATATATTTAAAGAGATTAATTATCATTTTTTTAATTTTTTAATATTAATATTACATTAATAATAATTATTTTAATTATTATAAAAAACAACACAAACTTTTAGGTGTTTGACTGTAAATATCTAAGTAATTTATAAATAAAAACTTCTAAAAATTGAAAATATAATAAATTATTATATAATCTAGGATTATAGAGAGTTCTAGCTTATTATATTAAAAATTAGGCTTTATAAAGGTGGCTAAAGTTGGTACAATACATCCAACTATTTTTTAAAAAATTATATATAAAAATATTATAAAAAAATTTTAAAAAAATTTAGTTTAATTTTAATATATTAAAAATTTATTATTTTATTTTTTTGAAATTTTTTTATATATTATATAATTTAATATTAATATTTTTAATTTCTATTATAAAAAATTATAAAAAATTGAATTTTCGACAAAAAAAATTAAAAAAAATTAGAAAAATTATAATTTAATCTTATTTAATCTAATATTAATTTTTTTAATTTTTTTTATAATATTTTTATATATAATTATTTAAAAAAATAGCTGGTGTGTTGTTGGTGTGTTGTACCAATTTTAACCACTTTTATTAAGCTTAATTTTTAATATAATAAACTAAAACTCTCTATAATCTTATATTATATAATAATTTATTATATCTTCAATTTTTAGAAGTTTTTATTTATAAATTACTTAGATATTTACAGTTAAACATTTAAAAGTTTGTGTTGTTTTTTATAATATTTAAAATAATTATTATTAATTTAATATTAATATTAAAAAATTAAAAAAATGATAATTAATCTTTTTGAATATATATTTATTTTAAAGTATTTTTTTTTATAATTTTATAATAGATATTTATTATAATATTAAATAAAAGGTGTTTGGTGGGGTGTTTGACTGAGTGGGGTGATCCGGTCGCTTGTCTGATCCGGTCGCTTATCATACACGTTATAACTTTTATAATATATTAATCTTTTAGTTAAATAAATTTTAATTTATAGTAATTATTTTTAATATAAAAATAGAAATAATTACAAATAATTATACTAAAAAAAAAATAATATAAATATATAAAATATTTAAAAATATTTATTTTATTATAAGATATTTTTTATAAAAAAATAAAATAATATTAACTATAAAGCTTTTTATAAACAATAAAAACACTATAATAATATCCACAAACCTAGATAATTAACAAAAAATTAAGTATTATAATATTATATACTTCTAAATAAAAAAAAAAATAAAAAATAAAAAATTAATTTTTTTATTTATACTTACTAAAGAAATAATAGCAGATATTTTTATAAAAATATTACTTTTATCTTTTTATAATAAGTATATAAAAAATTTTAATATAATATTAAAATAGAAAGTAAAATATATTAAAAAAAAATAAAAGAAAAACCTAATATATTATTATAGATTAAGTTTTATTTGGCTATTATATTTTTTTATATTATATATATATAAAAAATAATATAAAAATAATTTCACTCTATTAAAATATAATAATAATAAAAAAAAAACATTTAAACTTAATATAAAAAAAATTTTAACTTTTAAAAATATATAATCTTAGAATAGAAACCTAAACTAAAGTCAAACTATTAAACTATCAAAAATACTAATCTTTTAAAAAAAAGAATAAATTATTAAACTTAATATTAACTAAAATTTTATATTAAAAATATTAAAATCTAAAAACTTATTATTTAAATAAATATTTATAATATTTTAAATATCTATTAAAACTATTACCTTAATATAAGTTTCTTATAGCTAAATATATTTTTAAATAAAAAAACCTCTAATAATAATAAATAAAAAAATAAAAAATATTACTACTATAATACTAGATATATATAAGAAAGAAGTTATATAATTTATTTTATTTAATATTAAATAGGAGATAGTAGCTAATAAATTAAGATTATAAATAATAATAAAAATATTATTAATAATAAGATTATTATTAAAAATATTAAAAAAAAAAAATAGTATTAATTATAAAATTAATCATAAATTAAAAAAATATTATTATAAAATAATCTTTAATAGTTTAATATTTTTATATTAAAACAAATTTAAATTATTAAGGAAGATATTATATTATAAAAAAATATATATATTAAAAATATAAAATATTTTTATATAAAAATAAAATTTATATTGATTATAATTATTTATTATAAATTAAAAATAATAAATATTAATTTAATATCTTATGATTTTATTATAATATTTTTAATAAAATACTATATTTTAATATATAATAACAAAAATATAAAAATAATATTTTAATATAAAATTATTTATTATAATATTAATAAAATTAAGATAAAAAAAATGATAATATTATTAAAAAAAATAATAAAAACAGCTATTATAAAAAAAACAAAATAAAAAAAATATAAAAAAAAATATTAAATTTTAAAAAAGATATTAAAAATAAAAATAAATAACGTCAACAATAAGCGACTGGACCAGACAAGCGACCGGACCACCCCCCTTGTATATTTCTTTAATTTAATATAAAAAAAATTTAAAAAAATATTTTTAGATTTGTAATAGTTTATATAAACAAGATTAATTTTATTCTAATTTTAAATTAATTATTGATTAAGTTATCAATAAAAAGTGTTTTGGTAGGGTGTTGGTTTATATGGGGTGGTCCGCTCGCTTGTGTGGTCCGCTCGCTTGTGGAATACGTTACAATATTTTTAAAAATATATAACGTATTCCACAAGCGAGCGAACACCCCAAGCGAGCGAACACCCCCCCTAGCCCAACACCCCACCAAAAACCTTTTTATTAATATATTAATAAATATTTAATATAAAATTATAGAAAAGTTACTTCTTTAAATAATAGTTGAAAAAAATCCAATTAGTATTTTTTTAATTTTTTAATATTAATATTAAATTAATAATAATTATTTTAAATATTGTTAAAAACAACACATTTTTTTATTGTTTGACTCTAAATATCTAAATAATTTACGAACGAAAATCTCTAAAAATTAAAAATCTAATAAATAATTATATAATCTAGGCCTGTTTAAAGCTACTATTTATAATAATAAAAATTAAGTTCTAGAAACTCTGCTAAAGTTGGCACAACACACTAACTATTTTTTTAAAATAATTATACATAAATATAATAAAAAAATTAAAAAAATAAATTTGAATTTTAATATATTAAAACTTTTTTTATTTTTATTTTTTTTAATTTTTTTTATATATTATATAATTTAATATCAATATTTTTAATTTTTATAATAAAGTTTTATAAAAAATTGAATTTTTATTAAAAAAATTTAAAAAAAATTATAAAATAAAATATTAATTTACTTTAATTTAAAAGAAATTTTTTAGGATTTTTTTATTATATTTTTATATATATAATTATAATAAAAAATAGCTAGTGTGTAGTCAGTGTGTTGTGCTAACTTTAGCAAAATCTATAAATCTTAATTTTTAATATAATAGATAGAGGTTTTGTACAGGCCTAGATTATATATTTATTTAATAGATTTCTTATTTTTAAAGATTTTTATTTATATATAATAGAGATATTTACTGGCAAACACTTAAGATTATATGCTGTTTTTTACAAATTTTAAATTAATTATTATTAATTTATTTTTATATTTAAAAAATGTAAAAAAATATAATTAGTTGATTTTAATTTTTATTAGTTAAAAGATATTTTTTTTATAATTTTTTAAGAGATATTAATTAGAATATTAATAAAAAAGGTTTTAGTGGGGTGTTGGGGTGTTCGCTCACTTGGGGTGTTCGCTCGCTTGTGGAATACGTTAATATAATATAAAAAAAAAAAAAAAGAAAAAGATCTAGAAACCAAGAAAAAATATTATTTATATTTAAAAGAGATCTTAACTAAATAGTATATATTTTATTAAGAGTAATATAAACTATACTAGCAACTTATATCTTAATAGCAAAATAATAGTATAAATATAAATTTCCTCAAAAATAATTCTAATATCTACTATAGAAGTATAAATTACCTAAAAACAAATTAATCCTTAACAATAAAGAAATTTTATAAATATTAACTTTAATAATAATAATTTAAACTCTACTAATAAATCTGCTATATAAATTAAAGTTATACAAATAATAATTCATACTCTAATAACATATTTATTATATAAATATACATTATAATTTTAAAAATATTAGTATTAATATTAAAATAATTATACAAGCTTAAATTATTATTATAAAAATATAAATTTTAATTAAATATATTATCTAATATTTAAAAAAATATTTTAAAAATATATTTATTTTATAAATTAAAAAATAAAATATAAAATAAATAAATATAAATTAAATATAATAATTAAAATAGTATATATTTTTTAAACAAAAATTCTAAATAATATATAAATATAAAATTTTTATATTAATAACTAAAACTAAAATTTTATAATATAAATATAAATTATATAAATATTAATTTTAATAATATAAATAAAATTATATAAATTTAAATATAAATTTTATACATATAAATTTTAAAATTTTATTTTATAATTATAAATATATATTATATATTAATAAATATAAATTTTAACAAAATATTAATAAATATAAATTATAAACACAAATTTTAGTTAAAAAAATATAATTTAAATTATATTTAATAAAATTTTATATACTATTTAAAAAAAAAAAAAGATTTTTAAAAAATAAACCTAAAAAGTCTAATTATTTAGAAATATAAAATAAACTTTAAAAAAAATAAAATCCTAAAAATTATAAAAAATAAATAAAAAAGCTTTTAATAAATAATATATTATCTATAAATATATTTTATAATAAAATTACTATATAATAAATAAATATAATTATTAATATAAAAAAATATATTTTCTTAATAAAATAAATATTAATATAACTATTTTTATTTAATAAAATTTATATATTAAATAAAATAAAAAATAATTATAAAAAAAATAAAATCTATAAATTTAAAACTATCAATAAATTATTTTATTAAAAAAACAAACAATCTAAATATATAATAAAATATAATAATATTTAAATTAAAATATATAATTATTAAAATAAAATATATAATTATTAAATAATAATCTTATTATTAAATAAAATAAATTTAAATAATAAAAACAAGTTTTATAAAAACAATAATAATTATAATAATTTTGTTACACTTCGGCCCAGGACCAGGTTAAATGCACTTCAATCTGAAGTTCCTAACTCTCAGTCACTACTATACGGGTTCTTAATAGTAGAAAATAAGTATATACTAAACATAATAATAATTATTGGAATAGAGTATATAATAATAATAGTAAATAGACTGATTATTAAGATATTAAGATTTAAGTATTAACTGATAATTCTCAAAAAAGAAGCCATCAGTTCTAAGATAAAATACACTGATTATATATATAATATCTTAATATATGAAATAGTAGAGATGTGTTGATGTATTATTTAGGTGGCTCATGGCTTATAGTTCTGCTAAGAGTTAATCTATGATCTACAATCTACAGCCTGTTACGTGGTCTTGACTTATTGTGGTGGCTGCTACTCCAGGAGAAGGATAATAAAAGTAATATTTTTTTTGTGGTGGTATTCCTCTATATAATTTAGGATTCTATGTAGTTCTATAGTCTGTGTAATTTTGCTATCTATATAATAGGGTATTTTATGTAGGTTAATGGTCTATGTAGAACAAGTCTATATAGTTGTGTATCTTGTATAGGAGTCTGTTCTATATGGTATATAGATATGTTATTACTTTGTGTATTATACGGACTGGGTATCTGTATGGGGATCCAGTCTGTACAGTATATTCAGGTGTTGCGCTGTTATCCCATAACAAATTTTAAATTATAATATATAATATAATAAAATATAATAATAAAATAATAAAAATTTTATAAAAACTAAAATCAACAACAAAAAAGTATAACTATTAAATAAATATTTCTATACTAAAAAATATAATATAATATTAAAAAAAATATAATTCTTTCTATAAAAATAATATTATAAATATAAAAATTCTTAAAACAATCTTTTAATAAATTATTATTAAATTAATAAAATAAATTTTATAAAAAACAATAATTATTTTATTTTATAATATTATCTAAATTAGAATATTATTATACATACAAAGATAACTATATACAAGAAACATATATTATTAAATTATAATTTTACCAAAAAAGATAGTTAATAAATAAACTTACTAAATTTATTACCTCTTAATTTATCTCTTTTACAAAGCCTTTTCTAGCAGATACTTAGATATCATCAACATCTTTTAAGAGAGACCTACATATCTTTATAGAAGACACATCACTATTGAACGCTTACCCATTCACAAAAATATTATAATTTTTTAAATATTTAATTATAAATATTTTTATAATTTATTAATAAAAATCTTTAAAAATTTAATATATAATAAATAATTCTATAATTTAGATTTATAACAAGTTATTATTTATTATATTAGAAATTAAGTTTTATAAAAACAGCTAAAATTAACACAACACATCCAACTATTTTAAAAAGAATTATATATAAAAATATTATAAAAAAAATTTAAAAAATTAATATTAAATTAAATAAGATTAAATTATAATTTTATAATTTTTTTCATTTTTTTTATTAAAAATTCAACTTTTTATAATTTTTTATAATAAAATTAAAGATATTAATATTAAATTATATTATATTTAAAAAATTTTTTAAAAAAATATAATAATTAAATTTTAATATACTAAATTATAAATTAATTTTTTTTAATTTTTTTTAATATATTTTTATATATAATTTTTTAAAAAAATAGCTGGTGTATTATACCAACTTTAGCAGACTTTCTAAAACTTAATTTTTATTATAATAAATAATAATTCACTATAAACCTAAATTATAAAATTATTTATTAATAAATTATAAAAATATTTATAATCAAACACTTAAAAATTTATAATATTTTTTTAAAAACTAAAATAATTATTATTAATTTAATATTATATTTAAAAATTTAAAAAAAAATATAATTTAATTTATTTTAATTATTATTTTATATTAATATTTTTTTTATAATTTTATAATAAATATTAATTAAAATATTAATAAAAAGATTTTTAGTGGGGTATTAGGCAGAGGGGGTGTCCACTCACTTGTCCTGTCCACTCACTTATCATTGACGTTAGTATTAAAAAAATAATCTCAATATAAATAATAATTTTCTTCAAATCTTCTTAATTTCCAAGCTAATTAAATCTAAAGCTATAATAATATAAAAAATTACTAAAACAATTAATAAGATATAAATTATCCTTAGAAATTATAATTATAACTTATTTTATAGTATTAATAGCTTTCTTTAGATTTTTTAGTTTTCTAAATTTATTAAATCTGGAGTCATAATAGATTAAAAGATTATTAAGATAATTAACAAAATCTAGGTTATTATTAAGAATAATGATTATAACTTATTTTATAATATTAATAGTTTTTTTTAGATTTTTTAGTTTTCTGAGTTTATTAAAACAACTATTACAATATATTAATAGATTATTAAGATAGTTAAATAAATCCAAATTATCTTTTAATAAATTATCTAAAAATCTCTTTTTTAATATAATTATATAATTAAAAACCTATATTATATTTATTTTTTTATAAATTATATATATAATTATAAAATTTATAATTAATTTTTTTATAATTAATTTTTATTATATTATTATTTAATTTTATTAATTCTTATTATCAAAATAACTTCTTTTAATTATTTTACTTTTATATTATTAAAACTATTTAATATTATATTTAAAAATTAATTCTAATACTAATCTTATTATAATTAATTTATAAAACAAATATATTTTAATTTTAAAATAAATTTAACTAAATTAAATTTTATTTATAAATAAAAATTAATACAACCTATTAAATTATATTTTATTATATAAAATATTTTATTTACCTTAATTATAACTATCATCTTATTTAAACACTTATATTTAATATTATTTAAACAAGTTATATAATATAATATAATTTATTACTTAAAAAGGTAAAAAATATACAATTCTAAAAACAATTAACGTATTCCACAAGCGAGCGAACACCCCAAGTGAGCGAACACCCCAACACCCCACCAAAACCTTTTTATTAATATTCTAATTAATATCTCTTAAAAAATTATAAAAAAAATATCTTTCAACTAATATAAATTAAAATCAATTCATTATATTTTTTTACATTTTTTAAATATAAAAATAAATTAATAATAATTAATTTAAAATTTTTAAAAAACAGCATATAATCTTAAGTGTTTGCCAGTAAATATCTTTATTATATATAAATAAAAATCTTTAAAAATAAGAAATCTATTAAATAAATATATAATCTAGGCCTGTACAAAACCTCTATCTATTATATTAAAAATTAAGATTTATAGATTTTGCTAAAGTTAGCACAACACACTGACTACACACTAGCTATTTTTTATTATAATTATATATAAAAATATAATAAAAAAAATCCTAAAATTTTTTTTTAATTTAAAGTAAATTAATATTTTATTTTATAATTTTTTTTAAATTTTTTTAATAAAAATTCAATTTTTTATAAAATTTTATTATAAAAATTAAAAATATTGATATTAAATTATATAATATATAAAAAAAATTAAAAAAATAAAAATAAAAAAGTTTTAATATATTAAATTCAAATTTATTTTTTTAATTTTTTTAATTATATTTATGTATAATTATTTTAAAAAAATAGTTAGTGTGTTGTGCCAACTTTAGCAGAGTTTCTAGAACTTAATTTTTATTATTATAAATAGTAGCTTTAAACAGGCCTAGATTATATCATTATTTATTAGATTTTTAATTTTTAAAGATTTTCGTTCGTAAATTATTTAGATATTTAGAGTCAAACAATAAAAAAATGTGTTGTTTTTAACAATATTTAAAATAATTATTATTAATTTAATATTAATATTAAAAAATAAAAAAAAATACTAATTAGATTATTTTAAACTATTATTTAAAGAAGTAATTTTTCTATAATTTTATAATAAATATTTATTAATATATTAATAAAAAGGTTTTTGGTGGGCTGGGGGGGTGTTCGCTCGCTTGGGATGTTCGCTCGCTTGTGGAATACGTTATATAAATATATAAAAGAAGATTATATATGGTGTTGTTTGGTTTTTAATTGTTATTTGTTATGGGATAACAGCGTAGCACCCAAATAACCTATACAGTCCTGGTTCCCATACAAATACCCTTCCCATATAGTATATGAAGTAATGGTGTATCTATATATTATATAGAATGAATTTTTATATAGGATACACATTTATATAGATTTGTTCTATATAGACTATTAATTTATATGGTATATTTAATTATACTAGTAGTAGGATTATATAAATAATAAAACTATATAGAATCTTAGACTATATAGAAAAATATTATTATAAAAGAATATTATCCATATTATCTTTTTTTTGGAGTAGGAGTTATTATGATGAATTAGAAATATATGATAAAGTTGTAGATTATAAATTGTAGATTAACTCTTAGTAGAACTATAAATTATAAATTATCTGGGCAATATATTAACATATTTTTACTATTTTATATATTAAATATTATATATTTAACTAGCCTATTTTACCAATTGATTAATAACTTCCTCTTAGATTTCATTAATCAATACCTAAACCATAGTATCTAAATAATTAATTTATTTACTATTATTATTACACACTCTATTCTATAGTTACTATTATACTTAATATATATTTATCTCCTTTTATTAAGAACCCCATACAATAGCAACTGAGAGTCAAGAACTTCAAAGTGAAGTGCATTCAACCCAGTCCTGGGCCGAAGTGTAACATTATTATTATATTAATAAAAATTATCTTAGGATTTTTAAAGTAATTAGAAGTATAATTAACTATTTTAAAAATAGAAAGTATAATAATAAATTTATATTTAATAGGTAATTTATTATCTAGATAATTTATAAGAGGGATAAAAAGGGGTTAGTTACTATCTTTAACACTCTAAAGTTATTAAAAAAAAAATTAAAACAGCTTGTGACTAATTTTAATATTAATTAGTTTTATTCTAAAATTGATATTAAGAGTGAGTTAGTAGATCTATTACTTAATAACTCTAGTTAGAATATAATAACTTTTAATTTGAATAATACTAATAAATTTTATAAATTTTTTTTGAATTGATTAAAGAATCTTAATACTATATTTTTTATTTTGGGTGACTTTATTATAATATTATTAATAAACTTTTTAATCTTTATTTTAAAACTATTATACTTAAATTAATACTATATCTATAAAAAAACTGTTTAAAAAGAAAAAATTTATGGAATAGTATCTTATCTTCCTTATTTATATAAGTATACTTCTAAATTAATATTTAATTTATAAAAAGACTTTTAGAAAGCAGATATATTTAAAAAACCATTTTATTTTTTTTATTTATAATAGTAGAACTTATAATGTACTAGAGTTGCTATACCAGAACTAATACTATATCTATAAAAAAATATTCAAAAAAAAGTTATATTTAAAATAATACTTCACCTCCCTAATTTATATACCTAAAATATACTACTACAAATTATCTTTTCTTAATATAAATCCACAGATACCTATAAAAGAATTTAAAAACCTAAGTGGACTAGTAGTTTATGTTGAAATGGGTGCTTACCACAAAGGCAATTCCATATTTGATACTACAACTAATATACTGGGAGTATTGGCAGCAGAACTTGGATTTCCTGGGATAATCAGGATAACTAAACATTTAGGCGGTAAATTTGGGCAGTTAGCCTAAAAATTTGGCGGATTCTTTGAATACGATAGACGTAGTCTAAGTATGATCAGAAGTTGAAAAATATTATCTTGCTATCACCGTTGAACCAAAAATTTCAAATTGTTTCTCTTGTAATGTTACAGGAAAGTTCATTAACCTTTAGCTGCCCTACTGATGAGAACATCGTTCTGACATGAGTCACGAATCTGTTTCTCGATAGCTGCGAGTCGTATCTATGTCTAGGGATAACAGATACAGCAACAGCAAATGTCCAGTCTTCTAAGCTCCAGTAAATATTCAGACTTTAAAGTCAAATACAAATAGAAAAAAGTGGGATATCCACTGGGCAATTATGTGTCTGTAACTACAATATTTTACTACAATATGTGATAATGGATTTAAAGTTAGTAGACCCTTAGTTCTGTATCCAGCTATCAACATTAATTTTCCTATTAATCACCAGAAAGCAGCAATTAGAGAGATTGATTTTTCTTCAGAAATGCCAGAACATATTAAAAGCATGCTTAATTTTTTGTATACCAGCGACTACAATATCTCCTGTTGTGCCGAACTTAGAATATCAGAGGCTGAGACATCCATCGGACCTAGTCCTGTCGAAGACATAGAACAAAATGGCATTCATGACCCGCAGGCAGCCGACCCAGGTATAACTAATCCGTCTAATGGGTGCAGACTAATTTTAAAGAGCTTGCTGTTTTTCTTTTGCGTACTGCTTCTCAAGAAGAGTGGTTAACAGGCCGAGCCGCCTGCAAAAATTTATTCATACCACCCTCAGCAGATTCACAAATACTTCGCAGAAGGCTATTTACTCGTTATAAGGTACCTATTATAAACTTCATCTCTGTGATCTTGTTAACGATATCTTAGTCGAGATTTTGTCAATGCTGTCCCTACAAAACGCTCAAGTGAGAGCAGCAACGCACCAGCAAGCCTCTTCATGACAGATTCTCATAATTGAGGAACTGTTAGTTCGAGCCTATAACCAGGCAACCGAGTTGGAGATTAGTGGCAAAACTGGTCGTCAGCACTTAAAACGCGTTTAAATACCCCCCAGCACCTACGATTGTGACTACATCAGAATAAAATTGCCTGTATTCGAGACAAAACTTTAATCCAACGCCATCGCCACAGCGACATAAGAGTCTCTGGTAAAGGGACTGGGAACGATCCATCATGACCATCGGCATTCTTGACCTTCCAGCCGAGATGCATATAAGTGTTTCGAAGCATTTGGGTTACTCATCAATCCTAGCATCAAGATGGACATGCCACATACTGTATAGCGTGCTTCAACAGCCAACTATCATTTATCATTCATTGATAATTGATAGCAACGTCTATCAACTATCACCTAAACCATCTTGTATGAAGAGATATTATGTATATAAGACTATCATTAGGACCAATGAACGATTCTATCCTCATCAATCAACTCGACTCAAATACGATTCAGCTATATAGTTCTCTATACACTTTATTGTTGTTACACGCTCCATCAACAGTCTTTGATATCTTTCGCGATATATATCTTCCTGATTTGAGACCCAGGTATCTTAGATTGAAAGTTAGACGTAGAAGTGAATACATGTTCTCCCTAGAGCTTAGGGCAAAATATAACAAATTTAGTAAACTAATTTTCTGCTATACCTGGCCCCTTAGACTTAGATAAGGTTCTCAAAGTCAGTAAGTAATATTTTGGCTTCTAATTTTTAATCTTAAGACCTGGGCTTAGTTCAGGGGATATATGTCCTTAAATATAAGGACTGTGTATAGAGTGTGTAACAGCGAAGAAATAGTAATAAGCTATGTAGTTCACTAGGGTGAGTTGACCGATGGGTTCCAAAAGGTAATCCATCTGTCAAGAGAATCTAGCTATCTACATGTATATATACATGGTGATATTGTTGTTGCAATGGCAGAAGCAGCCATGTACAAGAGGCATCTATTGCCGGGTCACATGCGCTATTGTAGAGGCAGGTGGTAGCGAATGCTTGGCATCTCGCTACCCCCTTACCTGCCCCCTAAGAGCACACTCTAGACGTGTTAGATCATTATCAACAGCATCACCTGTCAACAGATAGCACGCTCTATACAAGACCTACATACCTCTGTGGCAAGCATACACAGAGTCCAAATAACAGATATCTCATACAAGAGGTGGCTCTGTGTTGTGGCTCTGTGGACTAGTGGCTCTGCATTAGGTCGTGAAATGAGAGGTCCACAACACGTGACTGGTGCAGAATAGATAAGGTATCAGAAATTGCAAAAAGATTGCCACTAGGCCAAGTACCTTTAGTGTATTTATCCTATGGTTAAAGTGTATTTATATTCTAACATAGAGTGCGACAAACGGGTGTTTATCAGATCGGCTGCTGGTAATCTTCTACGCCTTTATTGTTCCAGGCACAAACTTAATCATGAAATCCTTCATAAACCTGGTAAACAGTATAATAATAATATCTATTATATCTAAAATATTTGGTGGGGTAGGAGCCGCTGTACTGGTTCGCAGAGACACGGCAAGCCTAGAGAAGTACTATCAACGGGAAGGAAAAGGTTAATACTGATGTCTATAGCCTTATATCTTACGAAACTACTCAGTGGTTCTTTAATCTATGGGATCAACAACTGTATTTATACATCTCGACTCGCGTCGAGAGCCCTCAGCTCGTGTAATTGTGACAGCAATTGCAACCATCTATTCTCCTTCATGCAAGTCCACGTCTGCTGAGGCTATTCAGACCTCTTATGGCCGTCGATGTGCTTTGTTAAGTGTCTATGACCTCCCATGGTTGTGTAGATGCTTGTTGATGCTTCCCGTGCTTTGACAACCGCTATTACATAAGAGCAGCATGGGTACTCAATAAAACTAGCTATCCTATTGGGTGACACAGAATGGTGGGACGCCGACAAAGGAGATTAACAGGAGGGTTGCTGTTTAGTCTCAAATACCCAGAACACAGTATGACCAAGACAGAGCAAAAATAACATTTGAAAACTAACTAATAGGGCGGCAACCAGCTTGAGAGACGGTGGACCCAATCTCTGGTGTCAGTTTGGGTTGCCACTTATGATCCATCTTGTATTTCAAGTGCTTGTTCATGCCTCACAGTTCCATTGGCGATTGTGCCTGTCACTTGCATGGCACCTGCAGTGACAACAACTGTATCTGATTCCGAGACGCTTGAATTTACCTCGACTGCGACAGATGTTGAGGAGACATCCGTGACTGTGACTTTGACCACTGAGACTATAACCACCATCACCCAGGTTGATGAGATTGATGTCACAGTCACTCTTACAACTACCCTAACGACCGTTACAAACATATCCCCACCCGTGAACACATTCGTCCTCTGATCAAATGGCCCAGACGTCTCCCAGCATTACCTCAAAGCAGACTCTCATGACAATTCCGCAAAAGTAACACACATTATTTTCGTTGACAACAAAGCAGACACAAGTGTCTGGTTCTTAGACTCGAATGGCCGCCTAGCATACAACAATGCACAAAACAATGCTGTTTGGGTCTCCTTCACTATTGGCAGTGATGATCCCCGAGAAATCCTCTGGGACGCCAAAGGCTCTGCCTCCGGATCATCCATGCTATGCGATTTTTTAACGGGGTTTGGTAAAATATACGAAGCGGAAAAAAAAGGTGGGCGTTTAATGACACAAGAATCGAAAAATTCCTTGATAGCTCACAATAGCCGATCCTTTACCCCCTAACAGTGGTCTTTAACCTGGTGTTATCGGTGATCCTCAACATGCTTTGGCCCCAAATTAATGCAATGGACCGTGCATATTATTAACGATATTTCTTCATTATATAATAATGAAAGGTGCTGTTCTCGCAGGCTATGATATTCGGTAGGCTGATAGAAATTCACAAAACTGCTCTTCGACAATCTGAAATATTCCCATTTCCGTTTTTAAACCCCAACATCGTCGAATTGTATTTATCCTCAACGATATGCGGCTACGGCTGAACAAGGTATCATAACCCTTATGGACAATGAGATTGTTCAAGCAAAGGCAGAATAAAGTCAGAAATCGCTGGCGTGTAGAAAATTGGCAATACCCGCTTCGCATAACCTTGTGACGATATCGCGGTGTTCTCTCACCTGTCTATCCCAGCGAAGGATCCGAGATGCAGCCCACATCAGGCGCGAAGGAACAACACAAGTGCTCGCCTTGGTGTGTGCCTCGCCCTGGATAGCGTGTAGCGCTTGTCTGGCTTTGGTGTGCGTTCTGCGAGCAACGAGGACAGCCAACGCGGGTTTGCACGGCCTCCAAGGGTCGGTTGAAGGAATTGCAGACAGTTGTCGAAGAGTTAGCATTCATAAATTGTTATATATCGAGCCGGTCCGACATCCTACAAATTTTTCTCCAATTCAATCCCGGATACTATAGTAACTACACAGACCACTATCCACCAGACAGCTAAAATGGATCCATTCAACATTAACGCAGAAATGGCCGCTTCACTCGATAACTTGAGTGGTGAGGATATCTGTGTCTTCGCAGAAATGCAACAAGAAAAACTTGGAAACGGGCCCGTAAAGGATGAACAAATAGAATTATGTATTTACGCATGCTTCATAGTTTCCAAGAAAATGCGCTCGATGAACTATCTTGAACGAGCTATTCAACAAACGCGAACATGGATGGCAGAACTAGCTACAGATCATCCTGGCCGTCCGCGAAGACTTCAAATTCTAGACTTTCTGTCCGCCTGGATGATTCAGCTAGGTTTCGTCTCAGAACTCAATATTAAACAAGAATTAACAGACGAGGCCAACACAGAAACGATCGATCGAAAGCAAGAAGTGACAATAAAGAATGCAAAGGAATATCAAGAAACCGGGGTTTTGGGAACCCTGAACGAAGCCATTGGCATCATGCCAAAAAGCTTAGACTTAGTTGGGGAGTATATCACGCCGGGGGTGTTAGCCAACCTTGCGATAATGCTCTGGGCCGGATTCCACAGAACCGGCGACATGGCCGACCTCAACCGCGCTGTTGGAGCTACCGATATGGCCGTGGACGCCACACTTCAAGATCACCCTAACCAAGTAATATATCTAAGCAATCTTGGAAACTTACTCAGAACCTAATTCAAAAAAACTAGCAACATAGCCAACCTCAACCACACTATTAAAACTACTAATATAACTATAAACACCATACCTCAAAATCATCTTAACTAAATAATATATCTAAGTAATCTTAAAAGCTTACTTAAGATCTAATTTAAGAAAACTAATAATATAGTTAATATTAACTATACTATTAAAATTATTAAAACAGCCATAGATACTACACCTTAAGATCATCTTAACTAAATAAATCATTTAAACAATCTTAGAAACTAGTTTAAGGCTAGATCCAAAAAAACCAACAACATAACCAATCTTAACCACATTATTAAAACTACTAAAATAATCATAAATACCATACTTTAAGCTTATTTTAACTAAATAACCTATTTATATAATCTTAGGAGCTGGCTTAGGGTCTAATTCAAAAGAACCAGCAATATGGCCAATCTCAACCACACTATTGAAGCTGCTAAGACAGCCATAGACACTATACCTCGAGATTGTTCTAACTAAATAATATATTTAAATAATCTTGGAAGATAACTAGGATCCCAATTCAAGATAACCAGCAACATAGCCAATCTCAACCACACTATTAAAACTACTAAAATAGCTATAAATACCACATCTTAAGATCACCCTAACCAAATAAATTATTTAAATTATCTTAAAAGATAACTCAGATCCCAATTTAAAAAAACTAGCAACATAACCAATCTCAACCATACTATTAAAGCTACTAAAATAATTATAAACACCACACCTCAAGATCACCCTAACCATAAAACTTTTTTAAATAATTTTAAAAATTAGTTTAAGACTTAATTCAAAAAAATCAATAATATAACTAATTTAAATCATACTATTAAAACTACTAACATAACTATGGATATTATACCTCAAGATTATCCTAACCAAGTAGATCATTTAAGCTATCTTGGGAGGTGGCTCGGGTCCCAATTCGAGATAACCAGCGACATGGCCCATCTCAACCGTGAACTCTGTTCATATAAAGAAGGCTGGCATTGTCAAAACGCTCCTCCATCGACTCGCATTAATCTGGCTCGACAGGCCGCTCGTATTCTCGCCTCGCAGGGGGATTGGGAAACGTCGAGTTCATTGCTGGAGGAAGCCATAAAACTTCTCCCCGTCGTGAGCCCACGATCTCTAAAACATACCGACAAGCAATATATGCTCGCGGAATTCTCCGGTTTAGCTTCCATGGCCGCCGCTGTTTCGCTTGAAGCTGGAAGGAGTGCTTATGATACCTTGCGCCTCCTTGAACTCGGTCGTGGTGTTATCGCAAACCTGCTGATGGATATGCGTGGGGATACCTCCACCTTGGAACAGCGACACCCTGATCTGGCGAACCAATTCAAATCCCTTCGAGACGCGCTAGACTCACCAGTAGACAGAACAACTTCTCCAATTCTTACTAATGGTACATCTTCGTGGGTGTCGCAAACAAAATTGCGTTATGAATTGGATCGGAAATTCGGCGAACTTATCGCGACCATCCGTGCTCAGCCTGGATTTGACAACTTTCTTCTTCCGCCGACGGAAACGGAGGTGAAGGATGCAGCATGTCTCGGCCCTATCGTTATCGTCAATTTGAGTCCTTATCGCTGCGACGCGTTCCTCGTTGAGCGCGACCGGATTAGGGTGCTAGGATTACCGGATCTAAAGCTAGGAGACGTCCGAAAAGAAGCCCAAAATCTGCGATCATCAAGTCTGATAGCTGTAACACCAACGCTAGAGTGGCTCTGGAACGTCGTCTGTGGCCCGAGCCTAGACGCGTTAGGCTTCGGGAGCCCCGTCTCCGATAATAACTGGCCTCGTGTGTGGTGGATTCCAACCGGCTTGCTCAGCCAGTTCCCGCTTCACGCAGCAGGATACCACGAGCGAGGGTCTACCAAAACGGTCCTCGACAGGGCCATGTCGTCGTACGCCCCGTCGGTTAAGGCACTGATACACGGACGCAAACATCACGTTCACAGCTCCGTCGCAACCGAGCCTGATCACGCTCTTCTAGTGGCCATGAAACAAACACCAGACTTACCTACGAGCCAGGTTCTTCCGTTTGTTGAAAAGGAAGTGAAGGTGTTGAAGGAGCTTTACGCGTCGCTCCAGCTGAAGTGCGTTACGCCAGCGCTACGGAAGGACGCTGTCCTGAAATCTTTGCAGGGGTGTAAGATCTTCCATTTCGCAGGCCACGGGTCGTCACACCTAACGGAGCCTTCGCAAAGCTATTTGCTGCTCGAGGATTGGAAGACCAACCCGCTAACCGTTGGAGACATTCGCGACCGTAAATTCCAAGAGAATCCGCCGTTCCTCGGTTATCTGTCAGCTTGCTTGACCGGCGTCAACGAGGCGGAAGAGCTGGCCGACGAGGGAATCCACCTGGTCAGCGCCTTCCAACTCGCGGGCTTCCGACACGTTATCGGGACGCTTTGGGAAGTATCGGATAAGCACTGCGCGGATGTGGCGAGAGTTTTCTACGAAACGATGCGGGACGAAGGGCTGACGGACTTGGCGGTCTGCCGAGGGCTCCATCGAGCTATGAGAGCGGTGCGTGACGGACATATCGAGGAGGAGGCAGCGGAGGCGAGAAACGCTACTGTGGTGAAGATGGAACACCTGACGAACCTCTACTGGGTTCCCTACATTCACCTTGGCGTTTAGAGGTAGTCTCAGCCACAAACACCAAGTGCTCATCGGTCGGACATTAACGTTTTTCACCGCTTGGCGAGCTACCCATTTTCTGTTTTATTTCCATAATTCTACGCATTCTATACAAAAGTGGAATGCAACAAGAAAATAGCATTCTGGAGATTATTATTATACATTATAACATGACGCGGGTTCCTGGGCCGCGCTGTGCCACAGTGTTACCACAAAATATGAATAATTGTACTGTTTGGTGACGATAGCGTCATCGTCACAAGGCATATCGTCGCTATCGCTGGTGGTAAGGCCCTCTACAGGAGCAGTGGCGGTATCACGTGCCTGCGCACACGTAATTCGCTGCGTATTCATTACCCCCGCCCTGCACGCTCTGCGGCTGCCATATCTGCAACATCTGCGAGCACTCATGCCCGTGACAAATGGCCCTTGCCTCCTGAAGTTGCTCAGTGGTGAGCTGTTACAATTGCTCCCGGGCATATGAATCTTCTGCTACTTTCATAATTTTATTAAATTTTTGCTGTAGTGGAGAATTAAACATGCTATCAATTGCGGCACGAATAGCATTATTATATGAAATAAGAACTTTTGCACAAGCAGGAGTCTGAATTCCCACACTTATTTGTATGGGTCTGCAACGATTGTATGTGTTCTTCCACTCTAAAACTTGGAGTCCTTTGAAGCACACGGTAGGGATTCACGCTCTCGCGGTTGCTATCATAGATGGAGAACTCTTGTGACTTGGCAGCTCTTGGTATGACTATACTAGCGGCCTTCGCGTATCCTATCACGAAGCCTTTTTCGTCCATATTCCACATATTTTCGGGCAGTATTTCGCGCCTTTGACGGGCGTATTGAATACGGTGAACCAATGAAGCAGAGACTTGACGTCATTCCCTTTCCCTCTATTATTGTCGAGCATACATCGCGCTTAGCGGTGGTCAAATCTGGGCTCCCGTTTGAGGAAGCGGGTGACTCAGTTCTTACCAAGGTCACGCCCCGCAAGTCCTGAAGCCATGGCCCGGATTATATTGAGGCGAGCGGGGAAGCCTTGGCTATGCAATTCAATGACGCGATTCGTAATCACTCGCTCTTGTGGGGCTGAAAGGACTCGATTTCGTGCTGTTGTTCGTTTATCCGTCAAAAGCTGTCGCCCGCTATACCGGTGGCGTACCGTAGAAGAAGGCACACTATGCATTACAGCTGCCTGTCGAAGGGATGGAGCTGTTTTGTTGATCAACATCGGGCGCCGCTTGTATTTCTGGGGACAAGGGTGTTTTCACATCGTCTCTGTATTGTACAGCCGAATTTGCATGGTAAGGTGAAAGGTGATGAAGGAGAAGCCATCTATGGAAACGGGCAGAGAAAAATTTGCGACTATGGTGGTAGCGATGATGCCCGTGACGACGAAGACCCAATTTACTTTGAGATTAGTGGTCGCGATAGTGGCGTGGCTCAGCAAGTGGTGAAAAACGTTAATGTACTATAATAAAATACAATAACAATTTCCGTAACGAAGCTACAACAGCACAGTGAATTAAAGGAAGAAATCAAAAAGTGCTGGTGGAGCTTTACGAATGACAGTGGGGGGGCATCCATGCTATACTGTGGCTCGAAGAAAAACCACAGAAACAACACAAGGATCAGTTCACAGTTATCTCCTGTCCAGTTCGCAACTTATCTCTTGTCCAAATTGCAAGATTATCTCCTTATGTCATTATGTATTTAAAGGATTGACTAGCTCACGTTTTGCCATTCGTTAATTAAAGCTCAAACGATGTTATGAATATTACATAAGCAGATCCTAGAGATCAACTTCAGCCGAGCGCTCAATCCACCTGGATTAAATAATATTGGGGTGTAGTTATATGCCTTCAACATTAGCTGATGTGGCATCTGCAGCCTGCCAATGCAGGATCTGGCAACTATGCGGATACACGTAGACCCGTTGAAAGCGCAGCTAGATCCTGCTCGCCCGAAGCCTTCCTCCAAATAGTATGCAAGCCAAGTTTTAATCCAGGGTATTGGAAGAGCAAATCACTACTGAATTTAGAGGATGTGGTCTGGTTTGTTGAATATTGAACCAATTGCGCGAGCCCGACCGCACGACGAACGCCCACGAAGCTCGTCGTAGACCACTCACCATGCGTCAATAAGCGCTGAAGGATCCACCGTTTTCCATAGTGGCGAAAAGCAACTCGGTTACGTGCGAAGCTAGCAAACAATCCAGTGGAGAGGGCTCAGCATCAATCTCCCAGGTGAAAATATTGATTCAATTCTTGAAATTGCTGCGCCGTTTCCAGCTCACCATCCACGCATAGCGCACGCGATATTCGGGCATCGCCCCGCATCCATGCCAATTGGAAGGCCTTTTTCGTTGTGGAATCGACGCGCGAACTGCTAACATGAACTGCTAACATGGACGGCTGATTCATATTAATTTTGATGCGCGCACAGATAAATCTGAGGTTGCTAGAGATCAGACTTCCGCTATGATATATCTTAGAACACGGACAGCGAGGCGCAGCGGTTCCGGATCCTTTCGAGATATGACAGATGCTTACCACCGTAGTCAAAGTTGGGTAATCAATACTTTAGGGCCACCACCCCTGCTCTTCGGACCGGCCGTGATAATCTTGTCGGGCAATTTGCCGAAATCTATTGCTACGCAATATCTCGGTGTCGTTCCCCATGCAGAGTTCCTTTTTCCATTCTGCAGGGCTGTCCTGCAGGCTATTTAATTTATGAACACTGCATGCCCTGTCTAGTGCATACAATTCGGCTGCGCGGAGAAGTTCAAGGAGTGGATTTAAAGCTGCTCAACCGGTATAGCTTCGACGGGCCCATGTTTTTCCACCCGTTGATTTTCGTCTGAATTTCTGCCACGCATCGCATAAACGACATAGCAAACTCTAGTAACCAATTGACAGCCGCGTACTCGCTTAGATTCAAACGAAATGGCTACTGCATGGGCGCTCTTGATCGGTATAGACTGCTACATCTGGGGAGAAGAACGATCCGTTCGTTATCGCAATTTGAACGGCTGCGTTAACGATGTAAAAGCTGTCGAAGAATACCTAGGCGCTATCGGGGTCCGGAACGTCACGGTGCTCACATCTTCGGGGCGACCTGGATCCGACCGCCCGATCGAAGAAGGAACGCCGAAACTACCCATTTACGGCAACGTTAAGCGGGAGCTTGAGCGCATCATCGATAAGGCTTCCGCGGGCGACCTTGTTTACATTCACTATTCCGGTCATGGAATCCGTCGACAGGCGCTCGGGTTGTCGATGGGTCCACACTTTGCCGGAGATGAGATAAACGGCATCGCATTGGCGCTGGCCGACGTCATGGCCGGAGGAGCCTACCTCACCGGGTACCACCTAGGCGTGTTTGCAAGGGAGATGGTAAGAAAGGGCCTGCGACCGACGCTGGTCCTCGACAGTTGCTTTTCCGGTCAGGGAATCAGGAACTCGGCGTCCACGAGCGCAATGAACAGCAGCTCTCGAACTGTGGATGGGAGAAACGACCTTAGCGTGCTGGAAATCGACGAGGAAGCCAACGCTGAAGCAGCTAAAATGGATCCAGATATCGAACGATTGTGCTATAGAAACGCCACTGTGAGGCCCTCCTGGTTGGCGAATCCTACCGGGTGCACCGTCCTAGCGGCCTGCGAATTCAACGAGTCTGCACTCGAGGAGACGTTACCTGGAACAACCTCCACGCACGGAATTTTTACATTCCGTATGCTGGAAATATTGAAACAAACCCTCTCCCAACGTCGGCCAACCCACGCGAGCGTTAGAGGTTACGTAAAATCTAAATTTGACTCCCTCAGTAAGAAGCAGTCCCCGGTTCTTCACGGCGATGGCGACTACGTTTTCTTTGGAAAAGAGCGCGTCGTTGAAAGGCCGATATGCCGTATCCTAAGAAAAATCGATGGCCAGGTGGAATTGGATGTTGGGTACGCCCAGGGAGTCGTTAACGGGGCTATTTATAACGTGTACCAAGAGGACCAGCTCCCCGGTTGGGAATCCCTTCATCCGCCTACCGCAACTGTTATTGAAGCTCTTAAGGAGTCCCCGTTTCGATCTCGAGCTCGGCTCTCCGGCAATAACGTCGACGCGCCAGGTCATACCTACGGCCCCCCTGAGACAGATCCGGGGCACGAACCCAAGGAAGTCAGCGGCGGTAGTGCGGTGCTTAGTTCTTGGGCCGTGCCGTATACCGTTGTCCGGACGTTTCGCACCGCTCAGGAAACCTCGGAGGCGCAGGTAGCGGCTCTAAGGAATGAGTTAGCCGCGCATTACCCTTCAGAATTCGATCTAACAGATCACGAGAATGAAACCGAGCCGAGCCCAACTTTCGCCGTTGATCTTGACAAGAACAAAATGTTCCGGGTATATATTTTGGACAACACCTCCAAGAGTTGGAATCGGGGGCAGAGAATTCCCAACGTTTCTGTGGAGAATAACAACTGGGTGAAAGATCTTATCTCTGTCCTTCGTCATTTATCACGATTTCGATCCATCAAAGATATCCGTAACGAGAGCTCGCACACTAGATTATCGCCCAGCTGCCTCGAAGTTACCGTCCAAACACTGACCGGGGTAAGACAGTGCATTGAGGTTCCTAGAGGATCTGATGGCAAATACCGCGCGACGCACGGAGCCCAGGTACGCTGTATCTTTAAACCATCGAAAGAATACATTAATTCTAGAGGCGAAGATTTATACGTGAGCTTCTACATGTTCAGCGCCACCTGGGGTATCTCAAAGCTTCACCCCGCGCTGGGACAGCCTGCCTTATTGCTAACAACCAAGGGGGAGCACTTCACGCTTACAATGCATGTTCCACCGCCTAGGAGCAAGGAAGATCCGGACGAAATCGAGGACATCGTAAGAGCGTTCATCTGCAACACCAACAGATCTTGGGAAGATATAACCCTTCCAGATCTGCCGGCCGAAGCTTTCATAACCCCTCTACAGGCTGAGACTGAGATACTTGTGGCTACGCCTGCTCATGCCGATAGAAATGGAGTGATCTGTCATCGCACCGATAGCTGGGACGAGGACGAACTGGAAGAGAAGTGGGGCTTTGCTGATATCGTTTTGCGCACGTCTCCAACTCGGAGGGCAGTGTAAATCTGCGAAGCTCGGTTTGGCGCCAGAATAATATATCCATTTTTAAACCTCACAACCATTCTTTAAAATTTTTAACTATCTAATATCTATCTATAAAAACCTTAAGATCTTCCTTTTTTTTATTATTTAATCTACTTTTATTATTTAAATACCCTTTATTATTAATCTTTATATTAGCCAGTAGTTCAATCTTTTTATATATTATATTTTCCTTATACTTTCATCAGCAAAAACCAAAACCCTTGGGGAGGTCAATATATGGGGTTTGGGAGGGAAGCAAGGATGTGGGGAGGTCGATATATGACGTTGAGAGGCAGGCCCCACCCCACCATTAAAACCACTCAGACTTCACCAAATTGGCACCAGTGTCGGCCTTTCAGAGTCTGACAAAGAATGTTTACAAAACTGAAGAAACTTCTTTACCCCTTTTCAACTGCCATTCTAATCTATTCCTCGCCCATCTTCTCAATATTCTACAGCTATCCTTTCGCAGACGTCCGCCGTCCGACAGTATGGGATTACAGGCCGAAACGACCGAAAATACTAATAAAGACAAAGACAAAGACAGCTTATCTAATATTAAGTCCGAGTCTTCCACTTCGAAACCAACAAAGCGGGCTCCTCCTACTAGTAAACCAGCGTCACGCGTCGGACTACCAGCGTCATCTATTCCATTATCGAAACCAATGCCTCAAAGAAACACCAACGAGGCGTATCAACTGCTAATCTTGATCGCGAAAATTCAATAGAAGAAAGATCAATCAGACGTTGCCTGGATTCTACCAACCGTTCAACGTCTCCTAGTCTTACTATAGCTGTTCCAACTCGAATGCGATCTAACCGCGATGTATTGTCTGAATACGAAAATATAATGTTCGAAAGACACAAAGGCCAGTTTTTTCTTTGGTGGTTTCGTGGAAAAATTTGGCCAAGCCCTGTTGAGGTGCAGGTATACGCTCAGAGTCTGACGAAGGACAGTAAACTAAGTTTGAACTTTCTTGAAGCTGTTCGTGGCCTTCTATAATATATTCTATTTGGAAGGGTATGCTGACGTTGTTTGGATAGATGCGGCGTTGTATTGAAAATTTCCGGTCACATCTTGTAGATGCTGCTAAAAGTATAATAGCGGACGCTTACAGTCTGATTCACCTTAATGTCAACAGTCGATCTAAACGAGTAAAGAAACTGTTGGATAGCGGATCTCTAGAGTATCTTGCAAAGGAAGGAACCACGGTAAATATATATACATTTCAACAGACGCTCATCGTCTGCTAATAGATGTTTGCAGGCTTTATTCACGCATCCAGCAATCTCAAAGGTTCTGATCCGCCAATATTGGAATTCCCGGAAGGGCAGAGGAATAAAGAATCCAGATCTTATAAAAGAGTTAAATCCCGGAATTTTGGCATGGGCTGCTACTTGCATTTGGATCGCGCTGAAGTCATGGGAAGACGGCACCTATAAGCAGAATGTCAGCTTTAAGACTATAGATGGGCGAGGTAAGACTCCCAGCGTCATTTATTAGGCGGCTTGAAGAGATGTTACTAATAAAGCTTGCAGGGCTATTTGAGAACCTATACAAGAATATAATCGGTCGGTCTTCGGAGAAGCTGGTAACGTACCACCAGCGTCTGGTACAAGCTCAGATCGATACCTTAATTACAGAGCCCGCCGGTGCTAAGGCTCCTCGCAATTTCATCCCAGTCAGTAAGAATGAAGAAGCAGAATTGGATTTGCTATTAACCTGAGGACTGGGAGTCGAACAGGGTAAGGAAGACGATGGGCGTCCGTTCAGAGACTTCATCAGCAAGTTAAATCTCGCAATTTTGTATTTATATAGTTGTAATAGCAATAAAAATATATTTTATTTTTTGAATGCAATAGGACGCTAGAAGTCTGCTAGAGGATGCTGGGAGGATATCTACTTCACCAGATGTTTGTTGACCTCCGGATGTCAACCGGAGGTCACCAGGTGACAGAAGACATCTCAACCATTCCAGCCATCAGATGGCTCAGATGTCAACAAATTTTTTTGCTGATGTTACTTATATAATTTTCAATTTTTTTTTCTAATAAACTATTTCAATTTGAATTTTTATGATATTAATTAATAATTAAGCTAGTTTCTCTTTCAATTTATTTAATTTAACAATATATTATTTGTAGAAATTATTTATTTTCTTTACTAAAAGAAAAAAATTAATATAATGGAAAATAATCTACAAACTGTCATAGACCCACGGTCTAGACAGCACAAATACCTGTACCCTGTTCTACGCTATACCGTTCTCAGTTCTACATGCCGCACTTCAAACATTACACAAATTATGTTTGCCTGCGAGTTTGCTTATCTCATCCGAACCCTGTCATACAGCTGTTACACCTTGGCCGGACCTATCCTGCCAAGCACGTATTCCACTTCTTACGTCTGACTCTCAATCTAAGATACCTGGGTTCTCAGATCAGGAAGCATATACGTCGCGAGATATCAAAGACTGTTGATAGAGTGTGTAACAACAATAAGATTTAATAACAAGAAGATCGAATTGTATTTGAGTTGACCGATGAAGAACTAACACTTCATCAGTCCTAACGATAGATTTATATACATGATGATGCTTCATACAACAGAGGGAAGTCGCAGGTCGCAAGTCGCAAGTCGCAAGTCGCAAGTCGCAAGTCGCATCACGTGACATGAGTGTCGTATGACAAGGTTCAGAAACAGGTAGTCAAACTCATGGACAAACATAATTTGTGTTATATTCCGGTGGAACGGAAATGCGGCATGTAGAGCTGAGAATGATGCAGCGTAAAACAAGGTACAGGTATTTGTGCTGTCAAGACTTATAGGCTGTGACAATTATTAAATAATTTTTAATAAAAATATATATATATTTTTTAATAATAACTGTGTTTGTATTATTTTGAGCTTTAATTAAATTGATTTTGTCCTCTTTTACTATTTATTTTAATAAATTTCTTTTATACCTGTTTGTTGCTGTAGCAAGGACAGCCATTCCAGGAGGCAGCTATTGCCGGGTCATATGCTCTGTAAGAGAGGCAGGCAGTAGCGAGGTCTGGGCACAGACCTCACTACCCCTATTACCTACTCTCTGAGAGCCATCTCTACTAGAAGTGAATGCATCATCAATACCATCATCAAGGATATACAGAGCTCACTCTATGGAAGACCTACATATCTATGGGGCCTCACTACGTCTCAATTACAACATGCAGGGAAGTTTTGGCTGTGAAGTTCCGTAATGCATTCAATGATTACTCATTCATAAAATATTGAAAATATTTAGTTGCTAGTAGTAATTCAGACGTCTATATGTGGAAGACGCCTGCTGTAACGGTAGCGTAATGTAGATAAAGGTATACCATGCATTTCAACTGCCCGTCGAAGCAATGGAACCTTCCCATCTATATATACTTTTAACACTACTTAAATCTTCTCTTCTTTCAAAAGATCATATCTTCTCTTCATTGTATCTATGCCGTACAGCAGAATTTGCATAGTAAAGTAAAAGATAATGAAGAGAAGAAGCTATCTTTAGAAAGGGCCAACGAAATCATTACTACTCCGCAATTACGGGACGCGTGGTGATGATGGTGGTGGTGGTAGTGGTGATGAAGCACTCAATCTACATTGGGATTAGTGGCTCGCGATGGTGGTGTGGCTCGCCAAGTGGTGAATTACGTTAGCTGTGCAACGCATATATCCTATCTCGCCTATCCTAATTGAATAGCTAGACTGTGAGACAGGAGGCTAGGAGTACTTGGAGCTTGCTCATCCCGTATGGGCAAGGTGTAACATCTCTACTACCACTCTCCAGGGCAGATTCAAATCAAGCTTAAATTTTGCAGATAAGGTATCTTCAATTAGGTCCTTCCTTCCCTAATTGGCAGCTATACCCCCATAACCCGGTCCCACAATCATTTCCTCGGTATGATGGGAACTGAGTTGATTCGTATTTGTTGCCCTCCACCAGGTAATAAAGCATGCAAGTCCCGTTATGAAAATGCACAGAATCACTCCAAGGGCAATTACTGCTTTTACTGCTGGACTGACGCTGTCCGGAGGGTCCATAGGCTGAGGCGTCGGCGAGGACCCAGAACCGGTGCCAGTGGCCGACCTCGCACCGCCAGTTGATCCCATCTCCGTAACCGCTTCACTAGTCGTGCCCAGAGTCGTCCGACTACTATCAACCACCGCCGTCGAGGACCCAGAACCGGATGCCGTATTCGCCGGGCCTCCTCCGGCGCCAGTGGCCGACCCCGCACCACCAGTTAATCCCATCTCCGTGACCGCTCCACCAGTCGTGCTTAGAGTCGTCTGACTACTATCAACCACCGTCGCCGAGGCCATAAAGTACCCCAAGCTGTTACAGTATCCGTTGTACAGACTCGACGCCGACGTGAGATCTATCTTGTAATCGCCAACCACGCACCGGCTTTTGACACACCCAGAGAGGTACGAGTTTGCCGTTGGCATATAGTCCGGTCGGCAGTAGCAGCTGTTCCGGGCACCCCACGGCGTGCCCTTGCAGTTCGAGTCGCAGCCTATGGCGTGCGCAATATTGTCGCCCCACTCGCCCGACCCGCATCCCCATGCGCCATACTCGGCGATACAGCCCCTCGCGCACGGGATGAGATTGCCGAAGCCATCGAGGCTCGTGAGCGTTTGGTAGGAGGCTGCTTCGTCGGCATAGGAGGGCTCAAGCAAGGCGAGCAAGGCTGCAGCTAGGAGGACTCTCATTCCGCTTGCAGAGTGAGGGAAAAGTTTAAATTTTTGTAAAGCTGAAGTTGGGAGGTCGGTCAACAAATATATTTAAAAGATGTACCTTATATGCTGGAAATGGCGTGACAGCCTATGGGCCGATATGATGATATGTGCGAATAGGGTAGATGAGTTCGATTAGTAATAATAGCAGAGATAGATGGTGGTACAGTGTTGGCCACCTCTCTCTGTTATCTATTATTAGATACGAACACCTTCAGCCGCATCGTTTGGGCAGCCTCGTTTATATACATCTGCTGTGCCCGACTGAAAGGAGGAACTTATTGATTATGCATCCATGCGACACCAGTTAGGCCACCTCCCTAATTTTTATACTAGTATAGATGTATAACTAAATCTACACATAATCCCACACTAAAAAATATTTTTATTTATTAAAAAAATTTATTAAAAAAAAAAAAAATTTAGTATTAACGTCAATGATAAGCGAACGGATCAGACAAGTGAGTGGATTACCTCACCACATCTATATGCCTACCACTCCTCCTATACCTTATACTTCTACAATTACTATAATGTCTGCCTTTATAACTAAATCTAGAGTTCTTCTAGTTATTAAAACTATAAAAAAAGACTAAGAATTAAGTATTTAAATTATTATTAAGTATTATAATATTTTTTATATTATCTTAGTTTATTAATATAATAGCTGTTTTTTATAATATAACAGCATTTCTAAATTGTAAAACTTTATAAAATTAGAGAAAAATACTATTGTTTAATATATATTTAAGTTATGTATATAGTTTTTTTATCTTAAGTTAGATAATATAAAAGATATAACATCAAAGATAAGCGAGCGAGCCGGACAAGCGAGCGAGCCACCTCACCACCCCACCCCAACAAAAACACTGGCTTCACCACCACACTACTATTATGCTGGCCTAGATATATGCCAAATAATTTATATACATACTTAAGATACCTGCTGGCATATTTGAATATTATGTTCAGGCTTGCCACAATTACCATAATAATATATATATACAGAGGTAGTCTTTAACTAGGAGGTACACTAGTGCTTTAGAGATACTAGCTACTTAACCACTTTATCTACAGTATTATCATCCAGGATTTTATCAGCCTGGTGTATAGTAAGCATACCCCTATACTATATATACTATCTTTTTAACTGCCAGCACTTGCTCAGCAGCTTATTTGCGGAGCAAAGTATTATATTCTCCACACATATAAGCGCCATTTGGTATATTATTATCTACGCCCTTTTAGACAGCTAGTCCACAGCTACTAGCAACAATATAGGAAAGATATTCTGGTATTAGATAATCTGGTTTTTAATCAAGCCTACTTGTAGACTAGCCTCTAACAGATTTAATGGCATTTTTATAGTCCAAGTAGCTTCTATATTTACAATACCTAGACATAAATTTACTAGAGTGACCACTAGCAACTGTATATCCAATTTTAATAGAACTCTATTTGGGTTATAAGATATAATATCAGCTCCAACAAAGCTGCTGTGTATGTTTTTAAGTATTATTACAGCAGTAAATATTTTATAAAATCTAGAAAAAAACTCCAACTTAGAGATATAGTTGATATACATATATATTAAGCTCTTCACCTCTTTGTTATACACCTACTTTAGTAGCCCAAAGCAGCCAATATCCAATAGCTAGAAAATATACAATAAATACAGCAGCATACAGATTATAACAATCTTATACTCCTGACAGTACAGCTCAAAAACAACTAAATAATAACTTTCATAACTATCTAGGACTAATAACCAGTAGTCCAAATAACAGCACTATACTATAAATTTGTCGAAGTACTATAACCACTATAAAACAAGTTTATTCATCATTTAGCCATTATCAGAAAACACAATAACCCAATCCACTAATAGCTTGGTTGCTATATACCAGCTAACTAGATAATACTACTCAGCAAAGATAATAAATAACAATAATACCCAACCTTCTATACCTATTTTTTGGATAACTATTACCTATTTACAGTTCCCAAGCTATATTAGCTTTACTTTATCACACAATTCAGCACCTATAACAACAATAGTTATAGATATCATACCTATTACAAAGCCAGTCTCATCAAAATTATAGATATCATTATTCACAATACCATATTTAACCTTTACAGCCTCAACTAGCTAAAACTATTTATTAATAAACACAGAATCTTCACATTTCACTCACTAATAGTCATACTTCCTAAATAAATATATCTATAACTCTAGGCAACATTTAACAAAATTATTAGTCTATTTCTTACCAACACATCATATATTATTATTATTATATATTAACAACAGCTGGTTAACCATATCTTCTATATTATTTAGCTTAGAATAAAAAGACTATATATATAACTTAAATATATACTAAACAATAATATTTTTTTTTAAATTTATAAAATTTCACAATTTCAGAATACTATTTGCCTTAGAGATACAGCCTTTACACTAGTAGATAAGGGTAAACTGGGGGACATTATATAACTTTATAATAATCCTAATACTTAAAGCTGTATCTTTTTCCAAAGCTTAAATAACTATATTTATACATAATTCAATCATAAAAGTAGCCATTATTATAATTGTTAAGATATATGATGGTAAAGGTAAAGGGGTCCATAGGCAGCCAGAGGTGGCTCACTCGCTTGTCCGGCTCGCTCGCTTATCTTTGACGTTAGCTAATTAGTTGTTGCTGGTATATAATAATAATAATATATAATATATTAGTAAGAGATGGGCTAATAACTTTGTTAAATATTATTTAGAGTTATAGATGTGTTTGTTTAGGAAGTATAATTATTAGTAAATAAAATATAAAGATTCTGTATTTATTAATAAGTAGTTTTAGTTAATAAAGATTATAAAGATTAAGTATAGTATTATAAATAATAATATTTATAATTTTGATAAAACTGGTTTTATAATAAATATAATATCTATAATTATTGTTGTTATAGGTATTAAAATATATAATAAAATTAAGTTAATATAGCCTGAGAATTATAAGTAGGTAATAGTTATTTAGAAAATAAATATAGAAGGTTGGGTAGTACTGTTATTTATTATTTTCACTAGATAATATTACTTAGCTAGCTGGTATATAGTAATAAAGCTATTAGTAAATTAGATTATTATATTTTTTAATAATGGTTAGATAATGAATAAGCTTATTTTATAGTGGCTAAAGTATTTTGATAAGTTTATAGTGTGGTATTATATTTTGGATTACCAGCTATTAATCCTAAATAATTATGAAAGCTACTATTCTGTTATTTTTAAGTTATATTATTAGAAGTATAAGATTATTACAATCTATATATTATTGTATTTATTATATATTTTCTAGTTACTAGATATTGGCTATTTTGGACCATTAAAATAAGCATATAGTTATAAGGTAGAGAATTTGGTATATACATATATTAACTATATTTCTAAACTAGAGTTTTTTACTGGATTCTATAAAATATTTATTATTATAATAATACCTAAAAATATATATAGTAACTTTGCTAGAACTGGTATTATACCTTATAACTTTAATAGAGTTTTATCAAAGCTAGATATATAGTTGCTAGTAGCTACTTTAGCAAATTTATATCCAGATACTATAAATACAACAGCTACCTAGACTATAAAAATACTATTAAATTTATTAAAAATTAATCTATAAGTAGATTTAATTAAAAACCAGATTATCTAGTATTAGAATAGCTCTTCTATATTATTACTAGCAACTATAAACTAATTATTTAAAAAAATATAAACTATAATATATTAATTAGTATTAATATATATAAAAAACATAATACTATATTTTGCTAATAAAATATTAAATAAATAGTAGTAGATAAAAAAATAGTATATATAATATAAAAATATATTTATCATATACTAGATAGGTGATATACTAAACTAAGATATTATAAATAAATAATATAAATAGGTAAAATTAAAAAACTATTAAGATAATATATAGTTAGAAGAGGATTCTAAAAAAATATTATATTATAATTAATATAATAGAGCTAGGCATAATATTCAAACATATTAAAAAATATTTTAAGTATGTAAATAAACTATTTAATATATATTTAGCCTAAAACTATAATATTATAATAGTAAAATCAGTATTTTCATTAAAATGGGGTAATAAAGTGATCTGCTCGCTTGTCTGATCCATTCGCTTATCATTGACGTTATTTATTAAAATAATATTTTGTTTATAATAATTATTAATAGCTATTATTAATAATTTATAATTGTTTATAATTATTTATTTTTATTTATTTTTATTAATTAAAATATATTTTCTAACTCTAATAAATTATTTATATAAATTTATATTATTTTATTAATAATTATTTTATTGTTATATTATAATTGTCTTTTGAATTTAATTATAATAAATCTATTGTTAATAATAAAGTCCAATCCTAATATTATAAAAATATTTATATTAACTATTTATTTATTAAATAATATTGTTTGTGAATTTAAGAAAATAAATAAGTTTTTATTATATAAAAGAAAAAAATAATAATCTTAAGTATTATAAAAATTATAATTAAATTAAAGATTTTTTAGATTTATAGTTATATTAATTTAAATATTAATTATTAATACTATAATATAATTGATTATTAATTAATAATTTATATATTATATATCTTAATTTTATATTTTAATAATTATATTATAAATTCTTATTTTTATTTTTTTATCAAATTTTTTGAAGATATTAATCTTATATTTATAAAGTTTTTTTTAAGTATATTATTATTAGATAATAATTTAATCTATATTATAAATAGAATTATTATAAAATTATATTTATTTTTATTTATAAATATTTACTATAACTAGAACTATAATCTATAAATTTATAATTATATATCTATAAAAAACTAATATATTTATTTAATATATTATTAATTTAAACTATATAACGTATTCCACAAGCGAGCGGACCACACAAGCGAGCGGACCACCCCATATAAACCAACACCCTACCAAAACACTTTTTATTGATAACTTAATCAATAATTAATTTAAAATTAGAATAAAATTAATCTTGTTTATATAAACTATTACAAATCTAAAAATATTTTTTTAAATTTTTTTTATATTAAATTAAAGAAATATACAAGGGGGGTGGTCCGGTCGCTTGTCTGGTCCAGTCGCTTATTGTTGACGTTATTTATATTGTATTGTATATAAAAGTTGTTTTAATATAATAAAAGCTTTATATATAGTATTAAATTAAAGTAGAGTAAATATAAATTTAGGAGGTTAAAATAAAATATTTTAATTAGATTTATTAATTAAATATAATAATTATAAAAAGGTTTTTAATTTTAATTTTTAATAATAATAAAAATTTAAAATTTTTTAAATAATATAAAAATAAATTAGTATAGGATTATTAAGATTAAAATAATTTATAAATATATTTTAAAACTTATTATGATTTATTAATTATAAAATATATTTTTTATATATTTAATTTATTATATAAAGATTTATATAATTATAAAAATAGTTTATATTATTGATTAATATAAGATTAACATAAATTATATAAAATTTATTATTATAATATTAGATATTGTTATAAAGATTAGTATAATAAATTTAAAGTTATATAATATATTTTAATTAATTTGATATTTTTTTTTAAATTCTATTAAATTTATAAATTAATAATTATATAAATAAATAAGTAATATATTATATAAAATATTAATTAAAATTTTTAATTATTAATATTTTATAAAATCAAAGTTCTTTATCAGTATATTAAAAATATAATATAAATATTTTTTTGTTTTATAGGGCTAAGTAAAATAATTATTAATAAATAAATTAATATATAATATATGTGTATATATAAGTTGGGATTTTGTTTTAAGATTTTAAGTTAAATTAAAGTTATAAGTTAAATTTGAATATATAGAAATATATATATATATATAATATAGGGATTGTAATATTAATTAATTATTGAATATTTTATTTAAAAAATAAGTATATATATATTAATATAATATTTTTAATTTATAAAATAAAATATAATAATATTATATAATTTAAAAATTTATTATTATATATATATATAAGATTATAGTTATGGGTTAGTATTTTCTAACTACTATAAATATATATATATGGTTATTTTTAGATAATAAATAAAAAAGAATAATTTTGATTTGTTAATAATAATTTATTATTTTATTTAAGATAGAAATTTTTATATAAAACTATTAATATATTTTAGATTCTAGATTTTATATTTTTTAGATATAATTAATGAGATTATATATTATATATATAAAGTTGTTATAGTTATTTTAATATATATTTATATAATTTATTTTTATCTATTTATATAATAATAATTATAAATTTATTATATAATATTATAAGATTTTTATTTAAACTTAATATTTTTGAGTTTAATTTTATTTTATATTATAACGTATTCCACAAGCGAGCGGACCACACAAGCGAGCGGACCACCTCAACACCCCACCCCAGCAAAAACACTGGTTTTATGGCTATATTACTATTATACTAGGTTATATATATGTTAGTTTGCTTGGTTATATATTTAAAATATTTATTAATATGTTTGAATGTTATGTCTAGGTTTACTATAATTATTATAGTAAATTATTTTTCTAAAAATAATTTTTAATTAAGGGCTGTTTTGATGGTTTAAATATTTTACTTGTTTATTTTGTTTATTTATAATATTATTATCTAGGATTTTATTAGTCTAATATATATTAAATATGCCTCTATATTATATATACTATTTTTTTGTTTACTAGTGTTTGCTTAATATCTTATTAATAAAATATAGTATTATATTTTTTATTTATATAAATACTAGTTAGTGTATTATTATCTATACTCTTTTAGTAAATTGATCTATAGTAGCTAGTAATAATATTA
This sequence comes from Drechslerella dactyloides, assembly GCA_020064725.1. Lineage (NCBI taxonomy): Eukaryota > Fungi > Ascomycota > Orbiliomycetes > Orbiliales > Orbiliaceae > Drechslerella > Drechslerella dactyloides. The sequence goes on from JAGTWJ010000017.1 coordinate 4,051,564, forward strand.
GAAAACTATCCTGATATTAGATAATTTAATTTTTAATAAGTTTTAATTATAGGCTAGTTTTTAAAAAATTTATTAGGGTTTTTATTGTTTAGATGATTACTATATTTATAGTATTAAGATATAAATTTATTAAAATAGATACTAATAGTTATATATTTAACTTTAAAAAAACTTTGTTAAGATTATAAGATATAATACTAGCTCCAACAAAACTACTATATATATTCTTAAATATTATTATAATAATAAATGTTTTATAGAATTTAGAGAGAAACTCTAACTTGCTGATATAGTTAATATATATATATATTAAATTCTCTACCTAGTAATTATATATCTGTTTTAATAGTCCAAAACACCTAATATCTAATAGCTGAAGAAAATGTAAAGAATATGGTGGTATGTAGATTATAATAATCTTGTGTTTTTAATAGTAAAACTCAAAAGATACTAAGTGGTAGTTATTATGATTATCTAGAATTAATAACTGGTAGTCTGAAATGTAGTATTATACTATAAAATGGTTGAAATGTTTTAATTATTTTATAATGATCTTATTTATTGTTTAACCATTATTAAAAAATATAATAACCTAGTTATTTAGTAAATTAGTCTCTGTATACCAGCTAGCTAAATGGTGTTGGTTAATTAAAATAATAAATAGCAGTATTGCCTAATCTTTTACACTTATTTCCTAAATGACTGTTGCCTATTTACAATTCTTAGGTTGTGTTAGCTTAGTTTTATTGTATATTTTAGTTTCTGTAACAACTGTAGTTGTAGAGATTATGCCCATTACAAAGCCTGTCTCATCAAAATTATAGATATTATTATCTATAATACCATACTTCGTTTTTATTACTTATAAAAGTTGAAACCATTTTTGAATAAAATCTAGATCTTTGTATTTAGCTTACTAATAATTATACTTTTTAGATAAATATATCTAGAACTTTAAATAGCATTTTACAAAATTTACTGTTTAATTTTTACCAATATGTTATATACTATCACCAGCATATATTAACAGCAGCTGATTAACTATATCTTCTATATTATTTAATTTAAAATAAAAAAACCACATAAATAACTTAAGTATATATTAAATAATAATATCTTCTTCTAATTTTATAAAATTTTATAATTTAGGGATACTGTCTATTTTTAAAATATAGCTATTATATTAGTATAATAAAATAGTATAAAAGATATTATAAAACTTAATAATAGCTTAAATATTTAATTTTTAATCTTTTTCCAGAATTTTAATAGCTAGAATAACTTAAAATTCAATTATAATAACAACCATAATAATAATTATAAAGATAATATAGTGCAAAAGAGGAGTAGTCACACCAGTGTTAAGAGGTGGTCTGCTTGCTTGTGTGGTCCGCTTGCTTGTAGAATACGTTAAGATAATTTTTAATTATAAATTGTAAAAATAGGTATTTGATATTTAATTTTTATTTTTAAAAAAATATAATTAGATAGGTATTATATTATATTATAAGTATATTATAATTAATAAAATAAATTACTTAGAATAATTATTAATTAGTTTTGATTGTTTTTCTATAATTATATAATAAGTTTTAGATAGTTAGTTTAAGATATTATTAGAGTTGTGGTTAGTAAGAATTATTAAAATAATATAATTAATTTATAAGTTTTTTATAAAAAATTTTAAGGAATTGATTTAATATAATAAATATATCTTATATAATTTATTTTCTTAAAAGACTGGATATTAATTATAGTATTTATTTTAAATATAATATATTATAAATATTGTAGATTAAAGAGAATATAAAGATTATAATAATTATAATTAGAAATAAAAATAAAATAATTAAATAAATTATATTTTTAATTTTTTTTTAAAATTTAGCCTAAATTGGTACTAAATATCCCAGATAAAATCCAGAATTTAAATAAAAAAAAATAGAAAAATATCTTGGAAAAATACTTAATCTTTTTAAAATTTAAAATAGTTAAATAGTATTAACGTATTCCACAAGCAAGCGGACCACACAAGCGAGCGGACCACCTTAATATCCCACCCCAGCAAAAACACCAGCTTTACAGCTATACTACTATTATACTAGACTATATATATACTAGTTTGTTTGGTTATATGCTTAAGATGTCTGCTGGTATGTTTGAATGTTATGCCTAAGTTTACTATAATTATTGTAGTGAATTATTTTTTTAAAGATAGTTTCTGGCTAGGGATTACTCTAATGGTTTAGATGCTTTATCTACTTACTTTATTTATTTATAGTATTATTATCTAGGATTTTATTAGTCTGGTGTATGGTAAATGTATCTTTATGTTGTATGTGTTATTTTTTTGTCTGCTAGTACTTATTTAATATTTTATTAATAAAATGTAGTGTTGTGTTCTCTACTTATATAAATGTTAACTGGTATATTATTATTTATATTTTTTTAATAAATTAGTTTATAGTAGTTAGTAATGATATTAAAAAATTATCTTAATACTAAATAATCTAGTTTTTAATAAGTTTTAATTATAAATTAATTTTTAAAAAATTTATTAGGGTTTTTATTATCTAAATAGTTACTGTATTTGTGGTATTAAAACATAAATTTATTGGAGTAGATACTAATAGTTGTATATTTAGTTTTAAAAAAACTTTGTTAAGATTATAAAATATAATACTAGCTTCAGTAAAGTTGTTGTATATATTCTTAGGTGTTATTATAGTAGTAAATATTTTATAGAATTTAGAAAGGGACTCTAGTTTGTTAATATAATTAATATATATATATATTAAGTTTTTTACCTGGTGATTATATATCTATTTTAATAGTTTAAAGTATTTAATATCTAATAACTGAAGAAGATGTAAAGAATATAGTAGTATATAGATTATAATAATTTTATACTTTTAATAGTAAAGCTTGAAAGATACTAAATAGTAACTATTATGATTATTTAGGATTAATAATTAGTAGTTTGAAATATAGTGCTGTATTGTAAAGTAGTTGAAATGTTTTAACTATTTTACAGTGACTTTATTTGTTGTCTAGCTGTTATTAGAGAGTATAATAACTTAGTTATTTAGTAAGTTAGTCTTTGTATATCAGTTAGCTAGGTGGTGTTAGCTAGCTAAGATAATAAATGGTAGTATTGCCTAATTTTCTATATTTATCTTCTGAATGATTATTGTTTATTTGTGATTCCCAGGTTATGTTAGCTTAGCTTTATTGTGTATTTTAGCTCTTATAATAATTATAGTTGTAAAGATTATGCCTATTACAAAACCTATTTTATTAAAGTTATAGATATTACTGTCTATAATATTATACTTTACTTTTATTACTTATAAAAACTAAAACTACTTTTGAATAAAGTCTGGGTCTTTGTATTTAGTTTGTTGATAGTTGTACTTTTTGGATAAATATATTTAAAGTTCTGGGCAGCATTTTATAAAGTTTGCTGCTTAATTTTTACCAATATGTTGTGTACTATTGTCAGCATATATTGATAGTAGCTGGTTAGCTATATTTTCCATACTATTCAATCTAAAATAAAAAGATTGTACAAATAACTTAAATATATATTAAACAATAATATTTTTTTTTAATTTTATAAGGTTTTATAATTTAGGGGTACTGTCTGCTTTTAAAGTATAACTATTATACTAATATAATAGAGTAATATAAAAGATATTATAAAACTTAATAATAGTTTAAATATTTAATTTTTAATTTTTTTCCAAAGCTTTAATAATTAGAATAACTTAAGATTTAGTTGTAGTAGTAGCCATAATAATAATTATAGAAATAATATAGTGCAGAAGAGGAGTGGTCACACTGGTGTTAAGAGGTGGTCCGCTCGCTTGTGTGGTCTGCTCGCTTGTGGAATACATTAATAGTATTAGTATATTTTTATAAAAATATTATTTTAAAAAATTTAATAAAAGATTAAAAATAAAAGAAATATATTGATAGTAATATATATATATATATTTAGGAATTTAAAATTATTAATAAGAAAATTATTATATATTTAGAATAGAATTAGTTTTAGGGTTATTATTTATTGTTTTTTGTTAATTAAGTTTATAATATTTTTTAAATTAGAATAAGATTTAATATATTTAGATGATATAGTGAATATTAATTAATATATTAATCCTTTTTTTAAAAAAATTTTGATATTATGATTTATAGTAATTAATGTAATATTAATGTTATGGGATAACAGCGCAACACCCAAATATCCTACACAGATCAGATTCCCATACAGATACTTAGTCTATATGGTATGTGAAGTAATAGTATATTTATATATTATGTGGAATGGACTCCTATATAAAATATATGATTATATAGATTTATTCTATATAAACTATTAATTTATATGGTATATCTTATTATATGGGTGGCAAAATTATATAGATAATATAGTTATATGGAATCTTGGATTATATAGAAGAATACTACCATATAAGAATATTATTATTATAATATTTTTTTTTAAATAGGAGTTATTGTAATGATTTATGGTTATGTGAGTATTTAGTATTTAGGGTATTTAGTATTTAGCTGAGTATTAAGCAAGGTGAGTACTGAGTTATTTGGGTAATATATTAATATATTTTTATTAGTTTATATATTAAGATATTATATATATAATTAATATGTTTTATTTTGGGATTGATAGCTTTTTTTTTGAGAATTATTGGTTAATATCTAAATTATAGTATTTTAATAGCTAATTTATTTATTATTATTATTATATATTTTATTTTAATAGTAATTATTGTACTTGATATATATTTATCTTTTATTATTAAGAATTTGTATAGTAGTAACTAAGAGTTAGGGATTTTAGAATAAAGTATATTTAATTTAGTTTTAGGCTGAAGTATAATACTTTGACTAATTGCTTTTAGTAGGTAAGAAGAAATAATAAATATATAATAATTTTTAATATAATTTATAAGTTTTTTTTAATATATAAAAATAAAATAGAATTCTATAGTATAGAACTATAAGAATATTTTATAGATAATAGTAATTTTGAATTAGTATTAGATAATAAAAATAACAAGTATAAAAAATCTATTAATAATTTCTATATTTTAGAAATATATAAATAAAGAATAATTGTAGTAATAACTTAAATAGTACTATATATATAAAAAGATAATAATATAAAACTTAACTCTTTTAAATTAATTAGTAAATATATAAATAGTTTATAGGAATACTAAAATAAATTAATAATAAATATTAAAATTTAAATTTTAAAAGAAATAAATAATACTATATTAGAAGATAATATTAAGTAAAAACTAGAATAGAGCTTTAAAATAATATAGTAAAAAACTATTATAATATATTAATAATATATTTAAATAATCTTAGAAATAGTCAACAATATTAAAATAATTATGTTAGGAAATTTTAAAGAAATAATAAAATATAACGAAATTCTAGTTAATATTTAAATAAATAATATTATTATTTAAAAATCTTTATTATTTATTATATCTAGATTTGTATAAGCTAGTAGATTAAGAATCCAAGAAATAAGAAATTTAGCTACTTTTATAACAATATCTAATAAGATATTTAAAATAAAAGATTTAATTAAATATAAAAAATAATTTAAGAAATTTAATTAATTTTTTAACCAACTTAGTAACTATTTTTTTTTTTATTTTAAATAATTTTTTATAAACTAGTATAAGATTTTTTTTACAAAAATATATTTAGAAAGAAATATTTTTAATATTTATCTATTAACGTATTCCACAAGCGAGCGGACCACACAAGCGAGCGGACCACCCCATATAAACCAACACCCTACCAAAACACTTTTTATTGATAACTTAATCAATAATTAATTTAAAATTAGAATAAAATTAATCTTGTTTATATAAACTATTACAAATCTAAAAATATTTTTTTAAATTTTTTTTATATTAAATTAAAGAAATATACAAGGGGGGTGGTCCGGTCGCTTGTCTGGTCCAGTCGCTTATTGTTGACGTTATATAAATAAATATACAATAAAATAATAAAGAAAGATTATAAGATAAAAATTCTAGAAATCTTAAAAATTTTCAATAATTTTTGGAAATTTATAAATTATCTTAAATAAAAATATAAATATAAAAATAAAATTAAAAAAGCTTTTAGAAAATTTGATTAATTTAAACAAACTGGATTTGTATGATTTTTCTTTTAGTAATTTAACTAATATGTATTTTTTACTAATTATGATAATAATACTCTATTCTACAGAGCTAGAGAAAGACTCAAACCTAACCTAAAAATAGAGATTATTAAGTAAAAACTCATCAATAAAAATATGAACTATTATAATATATAAATTATAATAATTAAATTTAATAATATGTTTTATTAATTTTAAAAGAATATTTATTAAAAAAAACTATATTATAATCTAAATAAATATAATTTTAATAAATATACTAAGAAACCTCAGCAAAATTAAACCAAGATTGGAAAATCCTCTTGAAAACTAAATAAGATATATAGACTAGAATTTATAAATCTTAATATAACTTAACACCAAAAACCAAAAAAATCCAATATACTTCTCTACTACTAATATAATAAGGTAGAATATATTAAAAAAGATTATCCTAAAAACAAAAAAAAAAAAAATTTCTAAAAACATCTTTAGCAGAAACAAAAATTTAGGATAATAAGATGATTATTTATTCTAAAAGATTTTAAAATAATTATAAATAAAATTTAAAAATGTATATACCCTAGAGCTGAACCTGTTTAATATTAAAATATTATTTAAAAAATCAATATAATTATTGAATAAAATCTTATTCTATTTAAAAATATAGAATTAGAGAAAAATAAGTTTAACTGATTATAAAATAATTTAATATTAAAATTCTATCTAATATATAAAAAAAACTTAAATAGATATTTATAAAAAAAATACTAAAATAATAAAGGAATTTTTATAAAAATAATTTAAATATTATTTATTTTAATCATACTTTTTAGATAATTTAACTAGTTATAATAAAAATTGATCTTTAAAAACTCTAAAATCTATTATAAAAAATATTATATAAAATAAAAATAAAAATTAGAAATTATTAATAAGAATACTAAAAAAACTATTTTATAGATAGTTTTCTTTTAATAGTATATCTAATTATATAAATAATAAAATTATATAATATATAGATTTATTATCCCAATTAGAAAAAAAATAATATATAGAATATTAGAAACTAATATCTACTAAAATTATAGACAGACCAAAAAAATAAACACTATTAAATAATAAGATACTATAGAAAAACAACAAAATATTTACTAATTATATTAAAAAATCACTTACTAATATATAATCCAAAAGTATAGATAGCCCTTTGCTAACTAATAAAAAGTATACTAATTATGGGCTAAAAATGATAAAAACCCACTATAGTATAACCCTAAAAACAGAAGACAATTTTTCAATAGTATAAAATATTTCCTATATATTAAACAAAGATATCAACTTTACTAACAAAACAGTACTAATATATAATTATATAGATATTTTAATTTTTATAATAACTATTATAATAAATAGATATATTAATATTACTACTTTCTATACCTAAATTATATTAAAGAAAGATTATCATAAGAAACTTTTAGTACTTTTAAGTATACCTATTATATAAGATATTTTAAAACATAGTCTGAATACTATAGATATGTCTACAACAATATCAAGCAAAAAAAATAGAGAGAAATCCTAAAAACACAACAGACCAACAAATATATTATAATCTAAATCAAGAAATTCATGCAGATATACCAAAGCTATAAAAAGATATATGAAAAATCAGTAAATGAAGATAATAACTTTAAAAAAATAGAATACATTACTGATAGTAAGTTTAAAAAACTATTATACACATTTTATACTATTTATATTTTAATTATTAAAATATTTAAAAAATAGGAATAATACTCAGAAGATTGCTTTAACCAGAAATACTATAATAAAACCCCAGAAATTAAGACTAGGTATTTTTGTAAAAACTATGTATAATATTTCTAGATCTATAAAGAAAGACAATATTATAACTGTTATTATTTAGAAAAAAGATAAATCTATTGTCTAAAATATTTTTATAGTTTTAATAAATTTAAGATCTATAGGTAGTATATTAGGTAATACTATAAAAAGAAAGAATAATATTATTTTTATTAAAAATATTTTAAAAATAATTTTATTAATTAATAAAAAGAAAATGAATATATAGAATAATGTTTTATGGAAATATAGTAGGAAATAATTAATGGCTCAAATTATAAATCAAAAAATTAGGTATACTTTAGAATTAATAGAAATATACTAAGGCAAAAAACCTAAGTTTCTATAGAAAACTTACCTTTACCTTATTTATATTTGGAAAATCTATAGAAATCCTAATTAATAGTAGAGTTAAAGAAAGTTATATTTTTATTGTGATAGTATAAAAATATTAATTTAAAATATAATAAAAATTTAATATTTACTGAGTAATTGTTTTTTTATATTAAATTTTAGGATAAGTTATCTAAGAAACTATATTTAAATTATTTATTAATAGATATTTAAAAAAATATATTATTGATATTTTAGATTTTTTAGAAGATATTCTATTAGTTTTGGGATTCTTATGGCTAATAAAATATAATCTTAGTATTAATTGGAAAAAAAAAAAATTACTTTTAATAATTGTAACTACTAAAAAATTATTAAAAAACTATTAAATAATAAAAATACTTATAAAGAAATATATTTATAACTTATCACCTATTTATCTAATAAAGAAATTTGAAATAGATATAAATATAAACTAAATATTTTATAGAAAGTATGGATTTAGGTTAGAAGTTTATATATGGTTTTAAAAATAATAAATATTTTTAAATAGATATTTAAGAAAGTAAGAAATGTCTTTTAATTTATATTAGAAGGATAAACCCTATTTGAAATTAATTTATTTAAATACTTAATACTTTTATAGGAAGAAATGTAACTTAGATTTATATTAATATATAGATATATTAACTAAAAAGTAGCAGTACTCTATAAATATATTAAAAAAAATCTTAGAATAAGATATATATAATCTTTTAATTTATTAGCAGGATATTTTATTTTATTTATAAAAAAAAAGGACTCTGAGAAATTATAAATTTATATCAACTACCAAATTCTTAATACAATAATTATTAAAGATAAAGAATCTTTATCTTTTATTAGTAAATCTTTTAATAAAATATTAGATACTATTATTTATATAAAATTTAATCTTACTAATATATACTATAATATTAAAATCAATCCTGGAAAAAAATGGAAAACTATTTTTAAAACCAGATACAAACTATTCAAATACCTAATTATATTTTTTAGACTGATTAATATACCTACAACTTTTCAAATATTTATAAACTATATTCTACAAAAATATATTAATAATATATATATAGTATACCTAAATAATATTCTTATCTATAGTAAAAATTTTTTAGAATACCAAAAACATATCAATTAGATTCTCAAAACTCTAAATCAATATAAGCTTAAAATTAAGTTAAAGAAATCTAAATTCAAAATAACCAAAGTTAAATTTCTAGGAACTATTATTACTTCTTATAATATAAAAATAGATTTAAAAAAAATATAAGTTATATAAAATTAATTAATATTAAAAATATTTAAGAAAATATAAATCTTTCTAAGATTATATAACTACTATTAATAATTCATTTAAAAATACAGTTATCTAGCAATTATCTTCTTAAAATTAATAAAGAAAGATATTTATTTTAAAATAACAAAAAAAAAAATTAAAGTATTCTAAATACTAAAAGACACATTTATTTCAATACTTATTTTTAAATTTTACAATTTAGAACTATTAATACAAATAAAAGCTAATATTTCTATAGCAGCTTTAAAAACTTATCTATTATAGAAATAATCTGATTAGAAATGGTACTTAATTATCTATCTATTATATAAATTTAATATTATAGAAATAAGATATTCTATACATAATAAAAAACTTATGATTATCTTGCATATTTATAAGAAATAGAGAGTTTATCTATAAACTATAAAACTATTTAAAGTATTTTTAGATTATAAAAACTTTATTTATTTTTTAATAACAAAAGAACTTAGCAAATACTAAATTTAATAGTAAGAAATATTTAATAAATACAATATAAAGATTATTTATTTAAAAAAAAAAGAAAATATTGGAGCTAATATTATTAATTAATAATTAGATTTTATAAAAAATATTCTTATAAATAAAGAAGTAATTCTAGAATAATAAAAAAACATTATTACTATTAATAAAAAACTTAATATTACTATTTATAAAATAGAACTAGAAATAGTTACTTAATTTAAGAAAAATTATTAAAAAGATATAATAATAAAAAAAATATTGTAAAATTTTAAAGAAATTACTACCCTTTTCTCTATAAAAAATAGATATATTTTCTTTAAAAATCTCTTTTATATTTTAGAAAAGAAAATATAACTAGAAATCTTATAACTATATTATAATATATCTATATATAGATATTTAGAAGTTAAAAGAATATAAGAACTTATTATACAACAGTACTTTTAGCCTAAAATAAAATAATAAATTAAAAACTATATTAAAACCTGCAATTTATACTTAAGAAATAAATTAATAAAACATATACTATATGAATATTTATAATTAAATAAGATACCAACTAAACTATTCTAAATTATAATTTATAATTTCATATAAAGATTATTATATTTAAGAGATCCCTTAATAAATCAAATATATAATAAAATCTTAATTATTATTTATAGATTTATTAAAATTATTATCCTAAAATCATAGAATAGTTCTTAGAAAGCAAAATAATTTTTAATAATTTATAATAAATAAATATTCAGTTAATATAAATTATAAAAAAAACATATTTATAATAGAGATTCTCTCTTTAATAGTAAATATTAGAAATATATTATAAACTCATCAAGTACTAAATTTAATATAACAACTAAAAAAAGAGCTTAAACTAATAAAATATTAAAATAAATAATTTAAATAATTAAAATTTATCTTAGATTATTTCTCAACTATATATAAAATAATTAAATAAAACTATTACTTATAGCAGAACTTATATATAATTTATTAAAATATTTAATAATAAATTATATATTCTATAAAACACTATAAGATTAAAACCCATAAACTATATAACTAGTCTTATTTATAAAAAAAGAAATATCTAGTATTAAAAAATATTCTAAATCTATAAATAAACTATATAAATATTTAAAGAATGACTTGGATTTTATAGCTAAAACTATATTTTATTATTATAATAAAAAAAGGATGAAAGTACTTTTTTTTAAAAAAAAAAAAAAATATATTTATTTATAAAAAATATTAAAATCAAAAAATTTAATTAGAAATTTAATTTTTAAAAATTTAGATCATATATTATAATCAAAAAATTAAATAAATATTTTTTTAAACTCCATATTTTTAAAAATTTAAGAATTTATAAAACATTCTATATTATTCTACTTAAGTTTATACTAAATGGGCTTAGAAAAGAGATAGATAACCTAAAAATCAAGAAAAATAACTATAATAAATATAAAGTTAAAAAGATTCTAAATTATAAAAAAAACCTAGAAATATTAGTTAATAAATTTTTAATTAAATAAAAGGACTATCTACTAGAAGAAGATTTATAGTAATTAAAAAATAATATTTTACTAAAACTTGTTAGATAATATTTTAACAGACCTAATATTTATTAAGCAGAATAAAACCCACCACTACAATAACCCTAAGAAAAACTTAGAAAAAAATATTAGAATATAAAAAATTGATTATAATAATTATATTAAAAGAATTTATTTTATTTTAAAATTATATCTTTTAATATTAAAATTATTATTAAATATAAGAAATTTGTATATATATAGAACTTACTTTTTTTTAAAGTATAAACTAATTTATTTATAATCTTATATATATTATTCTAATAATAAATAATTTTATTTAAAGTATTAGTATTTATTTTAATTTTAAAACAAAAATATGGTATAGTTAGCTTAAAAGCTAGTACTTATTAATAATCAAAATAATTAAGATATACTACTATTATATCAAAAGGAAATAAAGGAATAAAAATAATAAAAAAATAGAATATTTTTAATAATTTATTTTATTTTATCCTTTTTTATATAATAGAATCCTATAGAATAATTCTTAAAATTATATATATAACATAATACAAGCCAATACTAATTATATTTAATAATATATATATATTAGAAAAATATTATATTAAATATTAAAACTTACAATATTATTATTCAGAAAAATCTTAAAATTAAATAATTCTAAATCTTTAATCTTAAATAAAAAAATATTAATTTCTTTTTTAAAATTTTTTTATTCTTTAATTAAAGTTTTTTCCTTTTTAAAAATAGTTTTTATTTTTAAGGAAGTAATATTTAATTCTTAATAAAAATAAATTATCCTTACTTAAACAGTTATTAACTTTCTAGTTAACAATAACAATTCCTAAAAAAATTAAAATTAATTTTATTTAATTTTTTATAACTTTTTATATTTATAATTAATAATCCTGAAAATATACTCTATTAAAATAAATCAAACAAATTATTAATATAAAAACTAAACAAAAAGAATTATCTACTTAGATTAAAGAAAATATAATAATATCTTTAATATATGTAGATAGAATATTTTTTATTAATATTTAAATTTATTTTATAAATATATAAACTAAATATATAAAACTCATATATTATTATAGAAATTATTGAATATCTTTTAATAATTTATATCTAATCAAGACAACAATCAATAGAAGATTTTTTATAATAATTAACAAACATACTAATAGAAAAAATTATATTAAAAAAAATTAATTATAAAAAAAAAGAAAAATATAACAAAAAAACCTTTTAATTAAAAATTATATTATTTAAATTATATAATCATACTATATACAAAAAACCTATACCACTTTATTCTACACTATTTACACCTACACCTAAATTAGTATACTACTAATTCTTATAAAAAAAAAAAATAATATTATAAAATAATAACACAATACCCAAATATCTTACACAGACCAGATTCTCATATAAACACTCAATCCACATAATACACAAAATAATAATATATTTATATATTATATAAAATAAATTCCTATATAAAATACACAACTATATAAATTTATTTTATATAAACCATCAACCTATATAATATATTCCACTATATAAATAGCAAAACTATACAAACAATATAATTATATAAAATCTTGGACTATATAAAAAAACACCATTATATAAAAATATTATTATTATAATATTTTTTCTTAAATAAAAGCTACCACAATAATTTATAATTATATAAATATTTAATACTCAGAATACTCAGTACTCAGCTAAGTACTAAATAAAGTAAACACTAAACTACTTAAATAATATATTAATATATTTCTATTAATTTATATATCAAAATATTATATATATAATTAGTATACTTTACCTTAAAATTAATAATTTCTTTTTTAAAAACTATTAATTAATATTTAAACTATAATATCTTAATAGCTAATTTATTTATTATTATTATTATATATTTTATTTTAATAGTAATTATTATACTCAATATATACTTATCTTCTATTATTAAAAACCTGTATAGTAATAACTGAGAGTCAGGGACTTCAGGGTAAAGTGCGTTTGACCCAGTCCTGGGCCGAAGTGTAACAAATACTTTCTAAATTATTTTATGATATATATATTATTTTACTAAATATATATCTTAATTATAAAGTTTAGAAAATAGATTTTGATATTTAGTAGTATATCTTGAATTATAAATTAAAATTATAAAATGAATCCTATATTAAATACTCTTTTTATCTATAAAATAGTTTAAAATAATAATCTACTAAAGCAGAATATCTTCTAGGCTTTTTAAAAACTAGGAGATAAAATAAAATAACTAAAATATATAAAAGACTATTTAGCTAGAGGTGATATTATATACTAAATAAATTATTTATAAGGGGAAAAATATAGTTTAAATTAATATTAACGTCAACAATAAGCGACTGGACCAGACAAGCGACCGGACCACCCCCCTTGTATATTTCTTTAATTTAATATAAAAAAAATTTAAAAAAATATTTTTAGATTTGTAATAGTTTATATAAACAAGATTAATTTTATTCTAATTTTAAATTAATTATTGATTAAGTTATCAATAAAAAGTGTTTTGATAGGGTGTTGGTTTATATGGGGTGGTCCGCTCGCTTGTGTGGTCCGCTCGCTTGTGGAATACGTTATATAATAAAAATAATATAAATTATATAAAATATTCTTTAAAATCCTCTAACGTATTCCACAAGCGAGCGAACATCCCAAGCGAGCGAACACCCCCCCAGCCCACCAAAAACCTTTTTATTAATATATTAATAAATATTTATTATAAAATTATAGAAAAATTACTTCTTTAAATAATAGTTTAAAATAATCTAGTTAGTATTTTTTTTTATTTTTTAATATTAATATTAAATTAATAATAATTATTTTAAATATTGTTAAAAACAACACATTTTTTTATTGTTTGACTCTAAATATCTAAATAATTTACGAACGAAAATCTTTAAAAATTAAAAATCTAATAAATAATGATATAATCTAGGCCTGTTTAAAGCTACTATTTATAATAATAAAAATTAAGTTCTAGAAACTCTGCTAAAGTTGGCACAACACACTAACTATTTTTTTAAAATAATTATACATAAATATAATTAAAAAATTAAAAAAATAAATTTGAATTTAATATATTAAAACTTTTTTATTTTTATTTTTTTAATTTTTTTTTATATATTATATAATTTAATATCAATATTTTTAATTTTTATAATAAAATTTTATAAAAAATTGAATTTTTATTAAAAAATTTAAAAAAAATTATAAAATAAAATATTAATTTACTTTAATTTAAAAAAAATTTTAGGATTTTTTTTATTATATTTTTATATATAATTATAATAAAAAATAGCTAGTGTGTAGTCAGTGTGTTGTGCTAACTTTAGCAAAATCTATAAATTTTAATTTTTAATATAATAGATAGAGGTTTTGTACAGGCCTAGATTATATATTTATTTAATAGATTTCTTATTTTTAAAGATTTTCATTTATATATAATAAAGATATTTACTGGCAAACACTTAAGATTATATGCTGTTTTTTAAAAATTTTAAATTAATTATTATTAATTTACTTTTATATTTAAAAAATGTAAAAAAATATAATGAATTGATTTTAATTTATATTAGTTGAAAGATATTTTTTTTATAATTTTTTAAGAGATATTAATTAGAATATTAATAAAAAGGTTTTGGTGGGGTGTTGGGGTGTTCGCTCACTTGGGGTGTTCGCTCGCTTGTGGAATACGTTATAAACTAAAGTATAATTTATAAAGAAATAAAAAAAAAGCCTTAAACCCACTTTTCTTTTTAATAGAGGTAATTAAACAATTAATAGATTATAAAAGATAAACTATAGTTTAAAATAATAACTTATGAACTCTCTTCTAGTTTAGATAATAAATTAAATTAGCAGTTGCTATCTAGGTATTAAAGTATTTTATAAATTAAATAATAGGTTAAAATATTTATATTACTATTTTTAGATAAACTTATAATATATATTATATATATAGTTTATATGGTTTAAATAAAAAACCTATCTTTATAATTTAATATTAAGATTTTAAATAGTGTTTTAAATTATATAGATTAAATAATATAAACTAAGTAAAAGAGTAAGCAAAAGATTATTAATAATAATTAAAAGAAATAATAGTAAAATTATAAAAAATAATAATAAAATAAATAATATAAGAATAGCAGATAGTATATATATAAGCAAAGCTAAAAGCTTATTAAGGAAGTTATAAAAGAAAATAATTTCTAAAAGTAAAATAGTAATAAAATTTAAATTAACTAATATAAGACTAAAAATTATATAACTAAGATTAGTTTATAGATTAATAATTAATTAAGGAATTATAAAAAAGAAGCTTTAGTCTAGATGGTGGTTTGTAAGATTAAAATAAATTAATAAAGATAACGTCAACAATAAGCGACTGGACCAGACAAGCGACCGGACCACCCCCCTTGTATATTTCTTTAATTTAATATAAAAAAAATTTAAAAAAATATTTTTAGATTTGTAATAGTTCATATAAACAAGATTAATTTTATTCTAATTTTAAATTAATTATTGATTAAGTTATCAATAAAAAGTGTTTTGGTAGGGTGTTGGTTTATATGGGGTGGTCCGCTCGCTTGTGTGGTCCGCTCGCTTGTGGAATACGTTAACTAGTAAAGTATACTATAGATTAATTTATTTTTAAATTTATAAAAGATTTTATAACTATTATAGATATAATTTAAATAAATATTAGTAAAAGAGTTTAGATTTATATAATAAATATAGGGAGAGCTTAAACTAGGATAGTAATTATAAGATAAAGTAATAATATAAGTTGCAGAATTAGTGTATATCTAATTTATAATAGCCTATCTGTTTCCTATAGTATAAATTGTATTAATCTATATAGTAGTTGACTTAGCTAGAAAAAAAGTAAAAAAAATCATACTATTAAAAGTAATAAGTATTATTATAAAAAAACAGAAAATAAAAAATAAAAGATGAGAGGAATAAAAGTATGATTGTATAAAGTAAATTATAGAAATAAAAATATTATAACGTCAACAATAAGCGACTGGACCAGACAAGCGACCGGACCACCCCCCTTGTATATTTCTTTAATTTAATATAAAAAAAATTTAAAAAAATATTTTTAGATTTGTAATAGTTTATATAAACAAGATTAATTTTATTCTAATTTTAAATTAATTATTGATTAAGTTATCAATAAAAAGTGTTTTGGTAGGGTGTTGGTTTATATGGGGTGGTCCGCTCGCTTGTGTGGTCCGCTCGCTTGTGGAATACGTTAGATATTAAAATAAATTATAGAATAAATAATATATAAAAGAAAAAAAGATGTGTGTGTATAATAAAGAAGGAAGAAAAAAAAAGAAAATATATTAATATCTATTTATAAATTAAATTATTATTTTTTCTTTTTTTTTTATTTTATTTATGAAATAAACTATTTTATAATTTAATATATTTTATAAGTTTTTTATTTATTTTATAAATTTACTTTATAATTTAAGTATTTAGTATAGTTTAAGATAAGTACTTTAGTATAATAAAACTAAAGAATAAAAAAAATATATAAACTCTAAATAAATTATTATATTAAATTGTATATTAACTACTAAATAAAATAAATATATACTTAGGAGAAGTTTATAAATTATAGGCTACTTTAATATTAATTATATATTTAAAAATATATTTCTAAATAATTTAATTTTATATAATAACTGTAATTATATAGCTGGTAACTAGCTTATAAAGCAGCTAATATAATAACTTACAAAAACAATATTTATAATAGTATATTAGCAGTTTATAAAATAACTAATACAGCACCTTATGTAGTAGTATCTATAGTAGTATATAAGTAGTTTATAGAGTAGCTAGTATAATACTTTATATATAAACTATTATAACAGTATATATAATAGTTGTAATAGTATAATTAGTATAGTAGCTTATAAAGTAACTAATATAGTAGCTAGTATAATAGCCAAGGTAGCAGCTGCTAAAACAGTATATAAGTAACTTATAAAATAATTAGCACAGCAGCTACCAGAATAATATACAAGCAGCTTATAAAGCAGTAAGCATAGTAATTATTAAAAATAATATATATAGTAGTTAGTATAATAGCAAATAAAGTAACTAAAATAATAATAAATAAAATAAATAGCAGAGTAATAAGTATCTAACTCTCAGATAAACAACAAAATAATTAATATAATAGCTCCTAAAATAAACTAATATAGTAGTCTTCTAGTAACTCACAAAACAACTAACCAAATAATTCCCAGCTCAACTACTAAAATTATAGACTAAATAGTTTATAAATAACTAGATAATCTAAACAAAATCTTACTCAACAGATACTTAACAAACAATAAGAAAAATAATCTATAAAACAACCTATAATAAGAACTATAGTAAGATTACTAAGATAGTATAGCCAACAATCTATATTAAATAATTACTCTATAATCCATTCTAGATTAAACCAGAGTATTAAATTAAATAGTAATCCAGATTATAATTAATATACAGTTCAATATACAATAACATACAAACTATAGAATACTCAGCCACTAGCTAATAACTAAATACTCTGAATAGCTATGCAATCATATGGTCTACAGACTACTATCTAATAGCCTCCTAGCACTCTACCATACAATCTACGGACATCATCACATCATACACTGCTATATGCATGAGATCTCGACCTACATATCATAACATATTTAATATATATATAATATATTTTTAATAATATATATTTTTTAATATATATTAATTACTATATTAATTAATATTATTATCTTTTAATAAATATTAATTGTATTTATTATAATTTATACTATAATATTCTCTTTTTATAAAATAAAACTTTAGTTTATTCTTTTTTTTTTTTTTAGTTATTTTTAATTATTATTATTATAATATTATATATTATTTATTATAATAGATTATTTATTTTTATTATTTAATATAGTAAATTAATAATAAATAAAATTAATTTAATTAAATATATAGTAATTTATTTTTATATATATTAATTAATATATTTTTTTATATTATTAATAATTATAATTTAAGATTATAATATCTATATTATTTTTAAATTTTAATAATTATTATTAATATATTTTTATATTTATTTAATATAATTTATAATATTATAAATTATATACTTAGACCTTATTTTTTATTATTATAAATTTAAACTTTAAATAATTTTTTAAACTTATAGAATATATAATATCTTATTTTATTATAAAATAACAAAATTAATATTTTAAATATTAAAATAAAAAAAACAATTTTAAATTATATATTTTTTTTTTTTAAAGTTATTTTTTTTCTTTTTCTTTTATTTATTATTTTTTATTTAGTATTGTTATTTTTTTTGATTTATATTTAAATAGATCTTTATATTTAATTTATTTTTTACTATATTAATTTAATATTTTTTATTTTAGTTTAATTATCTTTTTATAGATTTTTTTATTTTTAATATTTATAAATAATTTTCTATAAATTATTTTAGTATTTATTTTTTTGTTATTAAATTTATTATTTATTTTTATATTTATTTTATTATTATTATTAAAATATTTATTTTTTTCTATTAAAATATCTAATATATTATTAATAATATTAAAATTAATAATATTAATTAAAACTTTCTTTTTATTATATATTATTATAAATATAAATAAGAAAATTACACTTACTATTATTATATTAATTCTAATTTTAAATATTATACTTAATATAAAATATTTAATTATTTTTATTATATTATTAATATTTATTAATATAATATTTTTGATTTAACAATATTTAAAATAATATTTTAAATTATTATAAATTATTATTTTTTTTATATTATTAATAAAATTATGATTATTTTAAATAATATGATTATAATTTATTTTTTATATAAGTTTAGTATTTTTTTTATTTTTAATTATAGTTAATTTATTGTTTTTAATTTTGATTTTTTATAAATTATAGTAAGTAGTTTTGTATTATTAATTATATTAATTTATTTGATAATATTTTTAGTTTATTTTCTAACTTTATTTTTTATTTATTTTTATTAATTATTTCTAGTTCTAGTATGTTTTTCTTATTTTTTTTTTTAATATATTTATTAGATTTTATTACTATTTATTTAATTTTGGTGTAGTTTATATATTTAATATATTATAGAGAATTATATACTTTTGTTTTTTCCTAAATTAGATTTTTTTTTTTTTTTTCTTTATTAGTATCTTCTCCTTAAATATTGTTTTTTTTAATTTCTTTTTAAATAGTAATATCTTTTATTTATTTATTTTTAATTTTATTTTATTTAAAGATAGTTTATTTAGTAATATTTTTTTTATTCTTGCTTTGTTTTAAAATATTTTTTCTTTTTGGGTTTTGTTAAGATTTTCTTTTTTTAATTTCTTTTTTTTAATGTTTTTTTTTTGTGGGGTAAATTTATTAGGAGTATTTGTTGGGATTTTTCCCTTGTTAGGGGTCTGGTTCTGGGATAGCTTGTTTTAAGTTTTTTTTTTTTGGTTTAGTTTTTTTTTCGATTTTTTTTTTTTTTTAGGGTTTTTTTTATTTTATTAAGAAATATATTGTTATAATATCTCTTGTTAATTAATTTGTTAATGTTCTAAATTAAAGTGTTATTAATTTTAATAATATTATAGATATCTTTATTTTTTTTAGTATAAGTTTTAATTATATGTTTGTTTATATTTAAATATAATATTGTAAGATTAAATATTTAGAGAAATATATTAATAGAATAATATACTAATTTAAAATATTTTAGGGTTTTTTGTTTAGATATCATAAGATTTTTGTTGTTTTAAGATTTAGTTTATTTATAAATTAAATTATATAAAATAATAAGATTTTGTATTATTTTATAGATATTATTATAAATTTTATATAGATTTTTAATTTATTTTTTTATATTATTTTTTTTTAAATTTTTTTACTTTGTTTTTTTTTAGTTTTTTTTATTTTAGATTTTTTGTTTTCTGATAATAATAATTTTTTGTTTTATTTTATTTTTTTTTATTATTATAGTTTATTTTATTAGTAAGTTACTTTAATTAATTCTTTGATTTTTTTTATAACTAAATGGATTTATATTATTTTACTTTTTTTTATTTTATTTTTTGATAATAGTTTTTTTGGTTCTACTTTTCTTACTTTATCTTTTATTTTTATATTTTTTTTTAATAATGATTTTTTAAATCTTTATAGAGTTTTTAGGAATAATCACTTTTATATAATCTATATTAAAAAAAATAGTTATTATAATTAATATTATTATTACTAATTTATTTTAAATTATATAGAGTTATTCTACTTGTTACACTTCGGCCCAGGACCGGGTCGAACGCACTTCACTCTGAAGTTCCTGACTCTCAGCTGCTACTGTATGGGTTCTTAATGGTGGGAGATAAGTATATATTGAGTATAATAGTAACTGTTGGGATAGAGTGTGTAATAATAATAGTAAATAGGCTGGCTATTGGGATACTATGGTTTAGACATTAACCAATGGTTCTTAAGAGAGAAGCTATTAGTCTAGAGGTGAAGTATGTTGATTATATACATAATGTTTTGGTATATGAAATAGTAGAGATGTGTTGATATATTACCCAGGTGGCTCGTGGCTCATGGCTTTGCCAAGGGTTGATCTATGAACCACAATCCACAGCCTGTTATGTGGTCTTGACTCATCATAATAGCTGCTACTCCGGGAGAAAAATAATGAGGGTAATCTTCTTCTATAGCGGTGTTTGTTTATATAGTTCAGGATCTTGTATAGTTTTGTCGTCCATATAGTCCTGTCTCCTGTGTAGTGGGACATACCAAGCAGGTTGGTAGTCTATATAGAACAAGTCTACATAGACCTATATCTTGTATAGGAGCTCGTTCCACATAATACATTGTATTGTGTGGACTAAGTGTCTGTATGGGAATTGGGTCTGTACAGGATACTCAGGTGTTGCGCTGTTATCCCATAACAAGTTTATTATCTTTAAAAAAGATTATAATTTATTAGTTATAGATAATAGCTTAATTAAAATAATAAAGTAAGATATAGAATATAAGTCATATATTATAAAAGAGATTCTAAATATATTTAATAATTTAATTTAATTTTTAGATTAATTTATTACTATTTTTATATTATTCTCTTTTAATAATACAGAGGCTATAAAATCTAATAATTTATAAAAAAGAAGTAATCTAGCTAAATAATATAAAAAGTTAAAATATCTTAATTAATATATTATAAAGTAAATTTTAAAGTAATTAGATATTAAATTAAAAGTTAATAAATTAAATTATAAAATATATATACTTAGGAAAGCTATAATAATATATAATAAAATATAGTTTATTTAATATATTAAAGAATTATTAGAATTAATATATATTAATTTTAATAGGTTATAAGAAATATCTTTATTTTATAAATATTATATAAATTTTATTAATAAGATTTTGTAATTTTTTTAATATATAGTTTATTTTATATATAATAGAATAAAATTTATATAGGTTATATTTATAAAAGATAAGAAATATTTTAATTTATTATTTAAAATATTTATTAGAAAATAAAAGAATAGTTATTTATATTTTAAAATATATAAAATCTGTTTTAATAATATTAAAGAATTGATTTTAATAAAAATTTAAGTAATCTATAAAGTAAAGAATATAAAGATTGAAAATAGTATATTTTATTGTTTAAAATAAAATAAGATTATAGAATAAATGGTTAAAATAATTAATTATAAAGTATTTATTATATTAATTAATTTAGGATTTTTTGAGATATTTTAGGTTAAGGCTAGTTAAATAATAATATATTTATATAATAGGTTATTTTTAATAAGAAGAATATCTGTTTAAAGTTTTTAAAAAAGTAAATAAATTAATTTAATTATATTAATTATCTTTAGAATAGAAAATAATATATATTTTAAAAATATTTTATGAATTATTTTATAGAAGTGTTTTTATATATAATTTTTTTTTATTTGGTTATTATATATATATAATACTATTTAAATAATAAAAAGTGAAATAAATTATATAACTAAAGACTTGGAAAGATATTTTTATTAAATATATATAAATTATAAAGTAGTTTAGAGTATAAAATATAGCTTATAATATAATTTATATAATTTATAATATTAAAATAATAGAAGATTTTTTTTTTATAAAAAAAAATTTTATAAAGTATTTTTTAATATAGAAAAAATTATTGGTATATAAAATAATAAATAATATATTGTTTTAATTAGAATTAAAGAAGTAATTATAAAGTAATCTATAATTAATGGTAGTTTAAAAGATGTTTTTTATATTTAATAAAAAAGATTAAAAGATTTTATTAATTAAATTATAGATTAATATAATAAAGGATTTTAGAAAATTAATAATTTTATTAGGAAATTTAAATATAGATAAATTTTAGTATATAGATTATAATAAAAAAATAGATTCTGGTTATAGATAATTTATAAGAATTTTATAATATATAAAAATAATTATAATAAAGGTTTTAGATTATAAAATAAAAGATAAAAAAATTTATATTTTAATTGAATTTTAGACTTTTAAGTAAGCCTTTGAATTATTTGATAAAAAAAAATAATTATTAATAATATAAAATAAATTATAATTTTTAAAATAGAAATTTATATAGAAAACTATAAATTAAATCTTAAAAAGAGTTAAAATAATAGAAATTAAATAAATATTTAAATATAAAATAATTATAGAAAGTAGCTTATAATATAAAATATAATTAATTATTAAGGGATATAAATAATAATATAGGATTTATTTTATAAAAATTTATATATTTATTATTAATTTAAAGATAGTATATATTCTACTAATTATAACTATTATATTAAATTTAAAAATTTATTAAATAGATATTAAAATAGTTTTTCTTAATGCTGAATTGTTTAAAAAAAAATATATTTATATGAAGTTATCTCTAGAATTTAAATAGTTAACAGGAAATTAAAATATAGTTGTCTTGTATTTTTATAAATTATTTTATAATTTAAAATAAATTTTTAATCTATAAAATAAAAATTTAAAAAATAAATTATTTAGTATTATTTTTTTAATTAAGTTCTAATAATTAAATATAGATAAATATTTTTTTATTTTAGTTAATATTTTAATAGGAGTTTATATAGATGATATACTATTATTTTTAAAAGATATAGAAATTATTTAAATAATAAAATAAATTATTAAAGTAATATAGTTATATAATTATAGATTTAAAAAAAGTTAAAAAGTTTTTTAGAATATAAATTATAAAAAATAGATTAAATTTTTTTTTTTTTATAAATTAGATTAAATATATAGATAAAATCCTAAATAAATTTAATTATATAGATTATAGGATAATATTTATATTAATATTAATTGGTTTATAGATAAAATAATAAAATAAATATTTTTTTATTAAAAATATTTTTTTATATTAAAGTATGTTAGGTAGTTTTATATATTTAATTTAATATATAAGGTTAGATCTAATATATTTATATATAAAGTTTAGTTAATTTGTAAATTAATTTATATAAGAATAATAAAAAATTATAAACTATGTATATAAATATTTAGCTAGTATAAAATAAATAATAATTATATATAATAAAATAAATTATAATTTAAAAGGGTTTATTAATATTGATTAAATATAGAATATAGTAAATAAAATTATAATTAAAAAATTTATGTTAAATTATGTATTTTGTATAGGAGATATAGTTATCTTTTGGTTAAATAAATTATAAGTTATTATAGTAAAATTAAATATAGAAATAAAGGTTATAATTATTAATTATATAAAGAAAAAGGTTATATGGCTATATAAATTGCTAACTAAATTATAGTTATTTATTAGTTTAAATCACAAAATATAAAATATAAAAAAATAGTTAATATTTTTTTAATAATTCCTCTGTTTTATAATAATTAGGGAATTATTAAAATAAATAAGGATCTAAATAATTAGTAGTGTATAAAATACTTTAATATATAATATTTTTGGATTAAAAAGAAGCTTATTAATAAGGAATTTAATATAATCTACTTTTTTATAAATTAAATAATAGTAGATATTTTTATTAAAATACTTTTTAAGCTATTTTATAATATATATATTATTTTACTAAATTTATATTTTAATTAGAAGATCTAGAGAATAAATCTTAATATTTAATAATATATTTTAAATTATAAACTAAATTATAAAATAAATCTTATATTAAATACTTCTTTTATTTACAAAATAATCTAAAATAGTAATTTATTAAAGTAGAATACTTTCTAAGCCTTTTAGAAATTAAAAAATAAAATAAAATAATAGAAATATATAAAAAACTATTTAATTAGATAGTAATATTATATACTAAATAAATTACTTATAGAAAAAAAATATAATTTAAATTAATATTATATAATAACAATAATACAAACTATATAAAGTATCTGAAATTTTTTATAAACTAAAGTATAATTTATAAATAGATAAAAGAAAAAAGTTTTAAATTTATTCTTTTTTTTAATAAAAATAATTAAGTAGTTAATAGATTATAAAAAATAAATTATAATTTAAAATAATAATTTAAAAATATTTTTTTGGTTTAGATAATAAAATATATTAATAGATTTATTATTTAAATATTAAAATATTTTATAAGTTAAAAAATAGATTAAATATATATATTATTACTTTTAAATAAATTTATAATATATATTATATATATAATTTATATAATTAAAATAAAAAACTTATTATTATAATTTTTAATTAATATTTTAAATATTATTTTAAATAACTATTGTTATGATATCTAGGATTTCTAGCATATAAGTTGCAAACTTACATTATTTGTATCTAGTTTTTAGTATATATAGTATAATAATTAGCACTATATCATAATATATTATCAGCATTAAATAGTTCTTAACCTAAAAAAACCCTAAATTTAAATCTTATTATAGATATTAATATCTAATAGTAATCCCTATTATCTAATAAGATTATAAACAGTAGACTTATAATAAATAGACAATATTACAAAAATTAACAAAGATATTTAAACAAAAGTATTAATACTTGTAAACAAGTAACATACACACTAATATGTTAGTTGGATATAATAATTTGAATAAACTACAGATTTTTTAAAAGTTTTATATAAGGTAACGTCAACAATAAGCGACTGGACCAGACAAGCGACCGGACCACCCCCCTTGTATATTTCTTTAATTTAATATAAAAAAAATTTAAAAAAATATTTTTAGATTTGTAATAGTTTATATAAACAAGATTAATTTTATTCTAATTTTAAATTAATTATTGATTAAGTTATCAATAAAAAGTGTTTTGGTAGGGTGTTGGTTTATATGGGGTGGTCCGCTCGCTTGTGTGGTCCGCTCGCTTGTGGAATACGTTATAATTTGTTAGTTTAATATAGATTTAATAGTATATTAATTATAATATTTTGTTTGTTTATTTTGTTAAATTAATAATAGATTGTTTTTTAGAAACCTTACTATAATTTAAAAAATTTTAAATATTTATATATTAATTTAATATATTTTTTTTAGTTTAAAATAGATATTATTTATTTTATAATAAGATTTTATAAAAATATAAAAATATATATAATTTTTTATTTTTTTATATTAAATATTATTATATTAATATTAAAATATAAATATAAATAATAAAAAAATATATTTATAATAATTTATTTTCTTTTAAATATATTTAAAAATTTATAAATTTTTATAAATATATTGTTATAATTTATATTTATATTAATTTTTAATATTAATTTTATTTTATTAACTATTATTATAATTTTTATTATTAATTATTTTATAATAATAAATTATATAGAAATAATTATTTTTTATATAAAAATTATAATTTTTATAAAAATAAAAATTAATAATACTAAAATTAAATAAATTAAAATAAAATAAAATAAAAATATAATAAATATTAATAAAGTTATTTATATTATTTTAAAATATATTTTTTATTAAATATTTAGTATTATTTATATTAAATATTTTTTAAATATATTTATAATTATTAGCTCTGAGTTTAAATAAATAATAATAAAAAAAAGAATTTTTTAAAAAAAAGAAATTAATAATTTTTATTTTAAACAATTAAATTTAAAAAAACTAAATAAAATATTAAAAAATATAATTATTTATAATAATTTATTAAAAAAATAAAATAAAAATATTAAATTATATATATTAATTTAAATTATCTAATATTAAATAAAATTAAATACTAATAAATTATTTTATTTATATACAAAAGAAACTTATAGATATTGTTTATAAATATTTATAATATTTTATATATATTTAATATATATATATTATATTTTTAATAATATACATTTTTTAATATATATTAGTTGCTATATTGGCTGATGTTGTTGTCTTTTGGTAGACATCGGTCGCATTCGTCACGGCTCGCGCCGTGACAATAATTAATAATACTTTAATCAAACCATCTAGCCTTAGTTATTTATAAGATTATTAATCAATAAACCAACCTTATTTAGACTTATTTCATATATATATATATATATATATATATTTCTACCTAAACTAGTAGTAATATATCTAAAGATCAATAAATTTCAATAAAAAAATTAAACTTATAGAAAAATTTTATTAATTTATTAACAGTATTTACATAATATAAAAAACACTAAAACCATATTTATATATACAAAAATATTAGATTCAATAATCTAGATCAATAATACTATTCCTAACTAATTATCAGCAGTAAAACCAAAAATAAACTAAATCTCATAATTTACATATAAAATTCCTATAAATAACAGTAAATATTATCATAAATTATAATATTTAATCCCATAATTAATAATAAAATAATCTATAATTTATATATATAACTCCTATAATTTATATATATAACTCCTATATTATATAGGATTTTGCACCTTATATTTTCCAGATATGTTGACCAATAAAAACTCGTATCTTACGGGATTTTGCGAGTTGCCCTATGGTGAATTCTGCTTGAATATATGTATACATCTTGGTAGGGAGAAATTATCCTCAAAACTACGCGTGCGCGCTTGCCCAAAACAGAACAAAATCACCATCAGCTAGCCACGGCAAATAACAAGTGATGCCAATGGTCCACTATATCTTGCTACTCAGAGAACTCATGTTTCACATTTACTCTAGAACAAAGGTACCCCTCCATCCTCCGAGTTGTCAGAATCATCGATGTCCTCGATGCGCTTATCAGAGATACGCGGGGTATTCTTCTTGTCGGGCTTCATCTCCATTGTAGACTCGCTATAAGTCGGGAGAGAGAGGCCAACCCCGCTTCTGTATTCTTGGAATTCGGCCAATGGGCTGCTTGCCTCATACTCAGCTGGGTTCTCATCGAGATAACCAGCCGAGTCATCTTCAGCTTCGTCATCAACAATCTCCGTTTCTAAGAATTCATATCGACCTTCCGA
Source organism: Drechslerella dactyloides (assembly GCA_020064725.1). Taxonomy (NCBI): domain Eukaryota; kingdom Fungi; phylum Ascomycota; class Orbiliomycetes; order Orbiliales; family Orbiliaceae; genus Drechslerella; species Drechslerella dactyloides. The sequence continues at coordinate 4,079,992 of JAGTWJ010000017.1, forward strand.
ATTTCAGTTGAAGTTCGACACTGGATGGAGGATTAAGGGGATTCTTACCATGATAGTTGACCTCCTTGAATGGGTCATCCATGTTATCGATATGAGAAATGGTGTCTAGTCCCGTCGTCGAATCAGGATGGGATTTGACCCCTTGGTATCCCGGCACCAAGTTATCCAGTACAAACAGTCGAACTCCCTTGAGCATAACATTTAGAATGTCCTCTTGTTCTTTGACCAAAGATGGTGAGTTTTCGTAAATATACGGCGGTTGCCATTTAAGGTATAGATTGTTGCTACAGCCCGACGTTTGGACCTGCAGCGGGTGAGCTTGGATATATCGGTAGCAGAGGAAGCAAGACGGCTTGCTGACGCCGATGTATGCGATTCTATCCAAGTACCGGAGCTTGTTACGGTGAAACAAATCGAGAAGAATGATTTCGGCGTGAATTCTGAGTTTGAAGTCTGGATCTTTGTATTCTTCTTGAATGCGCTTCTCCAGCATGAGACCGAACGTCTCGTTCCGTTTTTGTATTTCATTTTGGTAGAACTCACACGCGCTAGGATCCGCGACCATTCGTCTGATGATGCCGTTGACGGAAGATTTGTTTCTATAAGATGGCGGAGTAAAGCTTGGATGATTCGTCGCTATTTCGACCGAATAGTCTATGAATAGAGTGGGACAAAGTCTGCCTGCTTTTATCAAGGTCTTTGACGCTTTTAAGTGCGATCCCAAACGGCCGATAAAATGTCGGATGCGGGCATACCGTGCCCCATTTGACAAGTCGCTCTCCTGGACGCTATGTTCGCCAGCTCTTCGGTTGATGACCTTGAGCGTCTCCGAGTGCCTACTTTCGTAGCAGAATCTGCATAGCTCAGTTAGGTCCAGACTCGATTCGCTCATATATTGAAGCGACTTTTGCAATAGATAGGATTCTAGGATTGCGAGTAAGTATCGATCGCGATCTCCTTGAAATTAGATTATAGAGGCGCCTCGAGTGATAATTTTGCATGTACCTTCTGTGCTTTGGGATTCACGCAATAGTGATGGAAGACAACTTTCAATCGACTGTCGTAGCATCGATCTGTAATATCGCAATTTTTGGGACGAGAATTGCATCGCCTTGTGGGAAATCTGATCTTCTAATTTCGAACGGTCCGACGGGTCTGCATTGAACACCTCCCCAAGCAAACCTAGAAGATTACTGAGAAACGGTTTGATTTTAGACCCCTGATTGCTGTTCGATGCCACCCAATAGGTCAATGGAGGACCCTCCTCGATAGCGATCGCTGTCACGGTATCGCCACCAGACGAGTAATCGCACAAGTATGCGAGGGCGTCTAGAAATCTCTTCCTTATCATTTTATGATGGTGGGGTTTCTCTGAGTAGTCATTAATTGATACCTCATCATTTTTGATATGTTTCCCTTGCGATTTGCCATAGGCTCGTAGAAGGATTAAGGGCTCATAGAACCGATTCCAGAGTCTCTGGTTGACTTGGGAAGGGCATACTACTTCCGTTGTTGGTGTTTGTTGTGGTGATTTCTTTTGTTTCTTCTTGCCCATGTCTAAAGAGGATTGGAGAGACAGTTCCTCTGGATAAGTAAGTAAGTATGCCAGCAAGTATGCCAGTAACAGTGCAGCTATAGCTAGCTATCTCGAGACTACCGTTTAGGAACAAAACTGAAAGTAGCCAAATGTTCAATATCGATAGAAGATGATGACTCTGGAAAGTTAGGTGAAGGTTAGACTATCAGAATATTCTTTACGCTTCAACTTCGATCTTTCGGAGCCTCTCTTATACATTTTTGACAGCCCCGCCCGATACTGCATGATGCAACTAGCCACCTGCCACGCATTCGTGCTTCTGAATCATATTTTTCCTGACGTGGTAGTAATTTTTTTACCTGAAGTGATACTATGCATTAAATCGCGCTTCAAATCGTGCCTGGAGAACGTTCTAATCATGCCTGAAAATACATATTGCAGATGCACAGTTGTATCACCCTCAAAAGCTTGAAAAGAGGGGCCAGTAAGCGGAAATACCTAATCGATGCATCTGTATCCCTTGCCATCGATGACGCTTGAATGCGACCGATTTTCTTAGCGGCGGACGACTATCTTCTTAAGAATCACTATAGCATGTACTTATAGAGACGCTGGGCGGACGATAAGAATTCGTTGCCAGACATCAAGAGGATTGCTCGCTTAGAATAATAAACAACCATGAATCGAATTCACAAGCACAGCTCAGTGATTCGTACAGTTTTGAAAGGACTGAAATTAGTCGGATGGATGGAGAAATTTGGTAGGGGATCTCAGTGATTGATGAGTTAGTCTGCAAATTCTCCATGAAGATAACTGCATGGCAATCGACCAAAGAGTGTTACAGCACGGACTATACATCTATAGACCATATGGGTTACAATTCGCAATATGGGTCTACAAAAATCACTGCGTCGGGAGCTCGAACAAAAATAGCAAGGTAACGATCCATTGAATTGAAACTAATAATAAAACGATCAATTGGGGGCCCGGGGGAATTCGGACCAGGTACTGAGTACCTACTTACCTAGGTAGCTACTGTACTGTTCAGGTCGAGAATATTATTCGAATTGAGAAATATGAACAGGATGCCTTTGGAAATCAACTTGTTCATAAAGAGCCCGCTATGGGTTGATTTAGTTGGTAGGTACCGTATATCCTGGTCTCGGATGTACCGAGATCAAACTATCGACGCGAACGCAGCTCTTGGTGCGCGTTGTATTGCGCTTTGGCCGCGAGTCACGTCGCCCCGCCGTGACATAAGCTTCCTCGATAGTTCGCCTGAATTCGAAAAACCATCGATGCATCGGGGAAGCTCTGTTTTCCTGGCCCCTCTTGCTAACTTCTACCTGCGATTCATTCCCTGTCTACGCCAACTCCGATTATCGACATCCCACCGACTGCCAACGAGTACACCCATAGATACATTCCGACTTAAGATGACGGGGGGACGCCCGCTATGGCCTGTCATGATGGACTACGTCCCGACGGCACAGTACACGCGACTGAACCGCAGCGCAGACGATGAGGATCTCGCCGAATTGTGCCAAAAGCATATCGAGACGCATATCAAATCTACTGAGCTGTACCAAACCCAGCTGGCACGGTTACTCGACCCGCTGCCTGCGGATGGCGTGCCTACTTTGACGACGATATCAATCAACAGCGTGATCAATTCACTACGCGAGGACCCTTCCGAGTCGAATTTTGAGACTGTGATGAAACACACTCCGACCGCTCTCTTGAACTCGATTATCGATAACCAGAGACTGCATTATACCTCCATGCTAAGGTTTGCTGAACACAAAGGCTGGGATAACTTCAAGGATGATAGTCGTAGGGATCTCTGGATCCTTAGAGTACGTGCGACTGTTTTCAATTATTGATTTGTTGCTACGATACTAATAGGTTTTCTTCCATGCAGAATGAATATTATATCCGAGCTGATGGGACGGACTGGGGTCTGTTGAACCTTGACGATGCTGATATCGTTTTCAAGCATTGCTCCAAGGTTGTAAAGGACGCGGATGGGAAAGAAGTCCACCGAGCGATCACTAGAAAGATTGCCCCAAAATCCGGCCTACAGTATCTGGACCAAAAACGTCCTAGAACCCTGAAAATACAGCCTTCGACCGAAGCCTATCGGAGAACATTCAACAGGCTCATGCATGGCGCCTTGGACGGATTGGACTGGAACAATGTTTTCGTCGCTGGAGGCATGGCACTGAGCGCCCTTCTCTGCGTCGACGAGGGCATGGATGCGGAATACAAGGATAACGATATAGACATGTATATCTATGGTCTTACTCCCGCCCAGGCCAACGAAAAGGTCAAGCACATCGCCAATGTGTGGAAGAAGAATCTCAAGCCAGACGAGGAGTACACCATGGTCAAGAACGCTAAGACAATCACTTTGATTGGCACGTATCCGACTCGGCGAATCCAAATCATCATGAAGAGTATCAAAACACCTGCCTCGGTACTGCTGAATTTTGATCTCGACCAAGTCGCTATCGGGTATACCGGTGAATCCGTGCTTTTCCTACCAAGATGCGCGCGAGCCTTGGAGACAGGCTACTCAATCTTCACTCTTGATATGATCCATGGACACCATCTGAACGACCGACGGGAAACTCAAGAGGAGAGGTTGTTCAAGTACGCACGCAGGGGCTTTGGCGTCAGGATTCTTCCAGAGTTTTGTGAAATGGTCGAAATAGATTTCAATAGGCGGAGGCACACACAAGGCTTCTTAGATCAAGCACGGCAAGCCGTCTCTGGGGCACCTAGCGGGCATACATGGCAACGACCGGTGGACAATCCACATATAAAGGATGTTATCACCGGAGTCAAGGCTGTGAGAAGGGTTTTTGCAGCAGGTGAAGACATGGTACACAGATTTTATATCGGAAGGACCGAGGTATCCAAACCCGATGACTACGGCGATGAGGACGATTTCTACAACGACGACCCAGCATCGCGCGGGGGCTGGGCCTTCACTAAAGTGAAGGACCCGGAGACCGGAGAGGAGAAAAGTATACCGAAAGCCTTGTTTAGCTCTATTGGTCAGTATCCGAAATAATGTGTACCCAACCCGTTGATCTTGCTTACTGACTAACCGGCATCTCCCTTGATAGACACTCACCGGTCGACCACAGGTGCGCCGCATGGTATGTTTGATCGACAGCGTATATGTTATTGTATAGCATTGCTGAACTAACTCCATTTTGCGCAGGTCGGCGAGGCCTAGGGTCCTTGGAGATGCATGCACGACACTGTGCGTTATTTAGATTTGAACATGAGGGCAAGCTTGCTGTGGATTACAATTCCCTTGCATCTACAGTATATGACAATGAAACCTATGACATGCTTCCTAAGTATAAGTGGGATCAAGGCTTTACCCCGGCATCCTTCGTGAAAAGTATTGATAGCTATAACGAAGACTTGTTCCAGAACTTCTGCGAAGCTTTGGAGATGGACCCAGCAATTCATCAGAAAATAAGCCCCGGCGCGCCCACTGGAGGGTTTTATCGCGCTTATTCACGAGGCCCTTCGTCGAACTGGAAATCTCACTGTTAGTCTATCCAATCGAAATTCATATTGATTAAGAAATGGCTGACAGCGTGTTCTCTACAGTAAGAGGATATCTTACTCGCCGCATTCGAAGGATGACCTACTCAAAAGATATCAATGAACTCGTGGACAGATTCCAGATTGTTCTCCCACTTTCTATCAATCTCAAACTCGAGGAGTGGATCAAGGACACATTTGCGCAAGCTCTCGAGGACGCTGGGCTGCCCAGCAGCAGCCACGAAATCCTTATTCCTGTTCACAAGCCGGGAATGGGCGATGGATACCTACCAGATCTCTCCGAAGGGACAGAGGACAATATGAGATATTGGGTCATTGACTCAACGACGATATGGGCCGGCATAGACAGGAGGATCGACGAGTAAGCTATATTCTGCGTGATAGCTTTGGGACCCCAGCTACATGCAGAGCAATCGCTAAGCTAACTTTCGCAGAATATTCGAAGTTCTATGGACCATTACTTCATGTAATGAAATATTTACCGACCCTACTGTGGGTTACAATAGTCAGGGAGACGCCGGGGAGGAGATGTACTCCATCGTCGCGAGTCTGCTGCTTCGACGTGTTACGAAACTATCATTACAGCAGCTGGGAGTCGAAAGGGTATCGGGAGCAAAGGGTCCGGTGCCCACCGGCGTGGACCCGGTATATGAATTTATCGAGGCTCCTACATCGGCAGACGTGAATCCACTGGTTATTCCGAATCAGCGAGACCAATATCTGTTTACCAAATGGCTGATGGAACAACCGGTGTCAATATAGTATGAATCCATCTCTTTAACCACCCCTTACTTTTCTTGCACGTTCGCTTGGGTGTAGCTGACACAATACTTTCGAATTTTCAAGCCGAGGGTATCAATACGAGATCCATCCAAGCTACCGAGAAGAAAACAACAACACCGCTCCCCCGGACATAATGTACTGGCGTGAAGGAATCGACGGCACCGGCAACGAATGGACAGAGTGGCCGGAGGGGGCACCGGGTTTCGAACCAATTGCCACATTTCGACCGCCGCCCGGACGGCCGACACGTAGCGACGGCCGCTCAAACTCTGATGACGACTGGGCTGACGAGCTTTCTGATGGTGACGACGACAACGCCGGCGACGACGACGACGACCAATCACCACAGTTAGGGCGCAAGCGACGTGGCTCGGCATTGGCTGCAGGGCAAATGGGCAATGATAGGGCTGATGACGACGACGACGATGTCGACGCTGAAGGTGAATATGCAAACCCTGGGTCCCGAGGAACGAAACGACGGCGCGAAAAGTCTGATCTTACGGATATGGCTGCGGGACTTGACGCCGCTGGCAGCGACAATGACGACGACACTTCGATGGCTGACGCGCCCGGCGAGGCAAATTGATCGCATATTCTCCAAGGCAAACTAGCATCACGTAGCTACGGCTCGTCAGCCACAGCTTTCCTCGATCGTTGGACGAACATTTTCTCGGCAATACTAAAGATCCTACTCGTAGTTGTCTTGGTGGCGATACTGCAATATGTGCAGTACAAATTCTGGCAGGACATGCATAAGGCGAAGGATGAGCGATTCGTATGGGCGAAAGAGTGGGCGTGGCTCCTGGGATGATGAATGGGCAGGGCGAGTGCCATGACGTGGTTGCATACTACTATATCACTGTATCTTCAAATGTATATGGAGCGTACGTAATGGAGAGTCTATTCAATCTTAACCGTCCCTCGATTGATATATATTCACCATATCTTAGCTCTTCGGAAAAAATTGATGGTATCGATTCCGAGGAAAAATCAGAATTACCATGGTGGGACCTCCAGCAATGAATGTATACGAAATGAAGGGGAAAGTAAAAAATCGCGGGCTGGATTCGAATTCGCGAGGCAAAATTGATGCTAACAACTATTATAAATCAACGCACCCTTGACCCAAGAATTCTTGTCGGTCAGTCTCGAGGAATATCAAACATCTTCTCCTGCAACTCCGCTAGTAAACTACTGCCAGACTCCTTCAGCCCCTCTTGGATAGTACTGAAACTATCGCCATCAACACCGTCTTTATCCACCGTCATGATATCTAATCCCGCCGGCGTGAACAAACTCTTCTCAAAGTACGTTACAACCCACTCGACGCCCTCCAGCACGCCATGTAGCTCCTTTACATCCCGCCCGCCATATCCGACTACTTGCCACCGCGAGGTCGCGATCATTAACCACCCCTTCCCGCGCCATTTATAGGACAAGCTGGTAGGGTCGTCGGTAAGTGGGTAGTCAACACCGTGGATAGATTTGACGGGCGCAGGAGAGGCGGTAGATGACCGTGCTTGGTAGTGGATCATGTCGTCGATAGCAGACGGAGAGGATGGGACGGCTGTGTAAGTTATCGTGATGTTTTTGGCGGACTTCCACATCGGCAGAGAGGATGTTGTAACCCACCACTTCTTTAAGAGTGATTTTGACGTGAGGTTCGGGAGTGAAGAAGTGGGGAAAGCGGTGTTTGGCTGGCGAAAGATGGAGAATGGCGGCATGGCGGTGAGCGTCCGGAGTCTTTCGACAATGTGTTGTGTGATGTTGGAGTTGGAGGCCCTGTGCGACGTGACCAGGTGCGGGCGCCAGCGGTCTGCTGACGAGCTGAAAGGCGTGACGGAAGCTGCTGGGTAAGAGGACAGCTGGAGGCGATCCCGTGAAGCCCGGTTAAATTTCAAATTCGAATGCTTGAAAGACGAGAGGCTTATGCTGGTTGAGATAGCTTCGAAAGGGGGATGAATCGATTGCGCTGAGAGCTAGCGAGAGATGCTGAACATTAAGAATGAATGCTTGGCAGCGTATGTGATAGCTCCGAGGAGACAACCCGCGAATAAAACGTTTACGATATGAGACCCAAGATGTGAGGAATGCAAAACTGATGCTGCGCAGTTAGAGAGGAAACGCCGGCGACCGTGCAGTTTAGCCAGATGAATGACAATGAAGTATTCTACTGGGGAATCTTGCACTTAAGTAATATGATTGTAGTGCGTCTCTTCAGGCCGATGGGGGTGGTTTGCAGCCACGAACTGCCGGTGCTTGCGTTCTCTATACTCCAGCCGGATGGCCCAGAGCGCAGCACCGATTGCATTCGTGAAGGCTATCAGGATCGACAAAATTGGGATGAATTGCAGACCAAGGGCAACCGTCCCAAAGCTGGTCATAAAGCGTTAGCGGACAATTTTCGTCCATCATAGGGTTTTGTATTTGACAGGTGTCAGCTTACTTGAGGTAGGACCAGTGGTAGTTTTTGATGAACGCCTTTTGCTGCTTTTTGTCCATCCTCTTCAGGCGGAAGTACCTACCGTGAATCAAGTTAGATATATTTGTATTGATGTCTGCAGGAATTTACAAGGAAGCAAGGGCGGTTGTACCAGTAGTGAGCAATGGGGCCTGCTCGGTTGCCTTGGATCGCCAGGAAAATAAAGGGTCCAATAAGTGGTAGAAATGACACTGGCAAGAAGAATATGTACTCGCAGATGACTCGGAAGGAAGCTCGCAGGTTTGGCGATAGCTTGTACGCCCCGAGCGCCGAGACAACATTCGGTGCGGTCGTGTCGACTTCTTGACCCTCGTTGACGAGATCTTGGTGCTTCTCGAGCAGCAGCACAGCATCGAACATGTTGACCAAGCTCTCCTCTAACAGAAAGTTCTCACACAAGATCGAGTTAAGGTTGGCTGATAAGGTAAGAATCGTGATCGCGGCGTTGATGAGAGCTACCGGGCCAGAAAGAAAAGACATGATAGCTGCCAACGGGAGATACAGCAGGAGGAAAAGGACAGCTGTGACGCATCCGCTTAGGATCAAGCAGGGCACTACCCTCGGGCCGACAACCTTCCATAGGACGGGATTGTAGTAGAGATATATTATCCCCTAGATATATCGATATGTATGAATTAGCCAAAAGATACACAAACGACGAAGCTTTGCGCGTGCATATGAGATACACCTGTCTATAGACAATAATGTATATAGATGGGACACGCATGTCTAGGAATGCAGGTGTGAGTAAGCACGTACACGAACTGGGTAGAGGGCCGCTGGCGTATGGATGCGCTTTCTGCTGGGATCGAACGCCTGGGAGCCGAGTGTGCTGGAGCTCTGGTTGACGTCGTAGTAGGTGTTAGGTAATAGCGGCTCCTCCTCGGATCGGGGAGTTTCGACGACATGCGTGTAAGTAACAGGCTGAGGCATCGTAGGGTATCTGCTGGTGCCCGGCATCTTGGGTCTTCCGGAGGTCGGAGATCGCGAGCTTGAATGTTGCAGGATCCTAGGACGCTGGGCAGCCAGCAGCCTGGCCTTGGGAGGTGTTGTTGCGTTGCCCAGAGGTCAAGCTCCACCTCTGCAGGAGGCTTCGAGATCGTGAGATCCCAGGCGGACGAACCAGCGTCGTCCTCTTCAAACTCCACCGGCTCCCTCGCTCGCCGCGGGTGGTGTCCTCGCCACACAGAAACAAAAAAAGCTGGCCTCGTTCGGTAAGTTGCAGTTGATGACGACAACGGAAGACACCGATACTTAAGGGGCGACGGCTGTTCGGCAACCTTTATCGAGAGACGGAGAGAGAACTTGAGGTAACCCGCTTCCTGCATGGCATCATCCCGATACATATATGGGCGGGGCCAGGAATCTGACAAGCTCACCAAGCCGCGAAGTCAATCTGCAAGGCAACTGACGCGTTCTCACTTCTGTCAGGTGGTCCACAACGGGAATAGCATCCTAGCCCGGCACAGGGCCTGCCCGCGGTAGGCTAGAGCAGTGCCAGACTGTTGGCGGTGCTGCAGTTTACTCGTGGCTGTCACAGCCGTCTGGTGCCGGGGTCATTAGTTGACCGCCTTAAGCTCGAACGCTGGAGAGCAAAGATCGAGGCCCTGTCTGGCTATCAACGCTAGCTTGATTGTCGGCATCAACCGCATGGTGGCGTGCATCATTAATTCGACAGCACCCCTCCTTTGAACGCTGCCCGAACTACACTCGATGCCAGCCTCGTCCGAATCGCCAAGGCTCAATTCGAGTCTACCTACCCTCAAAGTCAAGGTTCTGCAGCGAAACTAACGGCCCAAGTTCTCCGGCGCCGCCCTGGCAACTCGGCCGGCCCAAAACGGACTTGGACGGACCTCGCGCATCAATAGGAGACATACATACGCCGGTTTTGAGCAGTTGGCAATCGGGATGAAAATGTCTATGTACTTATGTAGGTTCCCGGATCATTTGCTTAGTTGTCTTAAGTGAGCTATATATTCCAGATCCCTGCGCATAGCGAAAGCTTTGTGGACAGGTAGGTAAGTAAGTTCTCTCTCATTTCCTTGAAGCTGAATATTCCAGGCTCACACTGTCTGGGACTTCGCTTGTTAACCTGGTTTTCGCGCAACTAGTCTCGGCGCCAACATTGAAAGCCTCCTCGTTCAAAATCCAACTTTTCCACCTGGTTGTAGCTGGAGAATAAGTTGTGTATTAATATCAATAATATTCGACAAAGCATAAAAATGAGCTGGCTTAAAGTAGGGCGTAGGAAATTGCCCCATATGCACAGACCAAGTCTTCGTCGACTCAGAAAACAAGATCCAAATGACCCAAAAGAACCGTCTGGCAAGGATCTTAACGGGACGATCGAAAAGGGCGCTGGCGGTTCTGGGGGAGATGCGGAAAACGACAACGATTTAACCGACGCTCGTCTTGAGGCGTATGCCGAAGAGTTCGAGAATCGCGGTGAACAGCCTATGTTAGTTTTCTAGGCGGGTCCCTTTATTTTCTAGTGCCTCATAGCAGCTAACTAGGATCTGTTAATAGCAAATGGTGGTTTGCTGCGAAGGGGATCCCATTGGTCGCTGCGACGACCGGCCCGCTGGTATGCCTGACATTCCCGATATAGACAGCTATCTCGCTCGAAAGTGCTGGTCTCGCGAAAATGCAACTTACAACGCCAATAGGCAAACCTCACATCGGTAGCGGCACTGGTTAGTCCCTGGCGCGCGAATCTGCCGACTACCGGCGACAATGCATATGACGAGCGATACGGCATCCCATTTGAAGACCCAAGATGGTAAGCGAAAAACCTGACTACCCAGACGTACAACTTGTATTCTAACCGCAAATGATTTTATGGAACAGGGCGATAGGCATCAATGCGGCAGCTCTTGTCTTCGGCGTTGTCGGGAACTTTTTCCTCATGTGCAACTATTCTCGAAGACTTCGCTATTCCGTTGCCATGCCCGTTACGATTTTATGCTGGTTCATATCTTCGGGGCTTTTGTCTGCTAGCTTGATCGCGGAGCACGTTTATCGCGCACCTATCAGCCCATATCAAGTGTACACCCAAGCCTTTTGGTTTGGCGTGATATGTTGTGGGCTATATTTCTTCGCAGCGACGTTGCTTGTCGTGAACATCGCCGGATACCTACGGTGCAAGTACCCGGATCACATTGAATCGTCAAAAGCAGAATTGTCCCTGATGATGCACACCGTATTCTTCTTCCTGTGGATGGGTATTGGTGCTTTGGTATTCTGCAATGTTCAGCATTGGACGTTTTCAGATTCGATATACTTTTGCAACGTCACATTGCTGACCGTTGGATTTGGCGGTGAGTTGCACAAAGTATCGAGCTCTGCGAGAGACCTGACATTCTAACAACAAGGCCGCAGACTTTTACGTGACGAACACAGTTGCAAGGGCACTGGTCTTCCCGTTTTCTGTTATTGGTATTACCATGCTTGGTCTTATCGTCAACAACATTGTTGGGTTCGTCGCCGAAATTGGCGAGAAGGACCTCGCTGGAAGGTACGGTTTGACTTAGCTCATTTAGAGATGTGCCCACCAGGCTGACGATCCAGTTGAAGGCATATTGAGCACCGTCGCAAAAATATCGCCACGCGTGCCGTCGCTAACTCCATGGAATTGAGTCGTCACGATCCGGCGCTCGCAGAGTTTGCTCGTCGGGACGAAAGCGGTCACCGAATTGGCAGCAACATCGGCCCAGAGGGCTTCCAGTTGAAACGCGCGAGTAGTATTCGCAGTCTTCAACAGTCTGTAATTTCAGTGATCACCCGCCGTCGCCGCACCACACCGATATTGATGCGTGCCTCCCGCGACAGATTCGAGGCAATGCGGAGAATCCAGCGTCATACCATAAGATTCAAACGGTGGACAGCGCTCCTCTCTGCTTTAATCGCTTTCTTATCACTCTGGCTCCTCGGCGCGTTAGTGTTCATGATCGCGGAAAAGCACACGCAGAATCTAACGTACTTCCAGGCGATGTATTTCTGCTATGTTTCCATTCTCACCATCGGTTACGGTGACTTGAGCCCGAGGAGCAACGCTGGCAAGGCATTCTTTCTGCTATGGAGCATCTGGTCCGTCCCTACCATCACCGTTCTAATCTCGAGCATGGGATCGACGGTCATCGAGCAATTCCAACAACAGAGCGAGCGTGTCGCAAAGTACACCATCCTGCCCAAGAAAGGCATTCGAATCCGCATGAAAGAGATCGCCGGCGACGTGAAAGATACCGTTACAGACACCGTAAACACCGTTACAGACACCGTAACAGACATTGTTACAGGCGTCGTAGACGTCGTGGCCACCGCCACTGGCAATCAATCCGAGACTTCAGATGATAACGCGACAAGACCGCCCCTCTCGACAACCGGGTCCGGGAATCGCCGAAGCGCCGCTACCAGCGGCCGGCCGACACTCGGGCGCATCCGCGAGGAAGGCGACGACGATGAAGACGACGATGAAGACGACGAAGACGAAGAACCCCGAAACCCGCTACCGCAAGACTATACATTCCAAGAGCTGCTCGTCGCGCTGACAGCCGCAATACGGTCGGTAGGGCGAGATGTCGCCCGGCATCCGCGCCGAGAATACGTATACGACGACTGGGTTGAGTTTACGCGACTGATACGCGCGTGCGAGATCGTGAAGCCACGTCGACTAAAGGGTATCAAACCCGGCGAGGAGATCTCGGACGACCAAGTTGACAGCGACGAGGGATTCGTGCTCTGGGACTGGATCGGTGAGTAGAGTAGCGCAGTCGCAACTTCTATCCCTTTCAGCCGTAGTGCAACAGAGCAACCGCTTGGCCGCCCCGTCGATCCGATCCCTCCGCCGGCGGACGGCGAGAGTTAAGGTTGGCGCTACGTATGCAGTTGTAAGGCTAACTGTTTATTCCAACGTACAGGCGAAGACAGCCCGCTGCTCCACGAGGGGAAGGAGCCGGCGTGGGTGCACAACCGACTGACGCGGGGTCTCGAATCGCTGGTGATCGACCATCTTCAGAGCATTTCGCTGAACGCGCCAGACTCGGATGAGGGATCCGACGACGGTGGCGGCCTCGAGATCAAACGTGCGTGCAAGGATATCTGAGCTTTTTCCTAGTAGTCGTTAGTGTTGGCGGCGTTTTTCATACCAGGAGGCCAGTGTATAGGGGCTAGTTATAGCAATGGCCATGTCCCGTTCTGCTGGGACGATTGCCTATTGATGTGGCATTTTATTAGCGTCATGACCATCCACCCACCTACATTTTACGATATTATTCTTACATATATGTACTTACTTACTTACTCATCCTATCGTTATTGAAATAATCCTTGTTTAGGGATTACACAGCCGTAAAAATAAATAAGATTTATTAGTTCGATTCATGGTGTTGAAGAAGCATATCTTGGTTGAAAGCTTAGAGAACGACATGCAAGAGTCATGTATAGCACGGCCTGAATACAGCTAAACCTCTACTAGTTAGACGCCAGCAACGTGCAGAGCGGTAGCCGCTACTGCAATGTATTTCGCAGTGTTCCGAATTCCTGTTTCGGTGGTGCGGTTCAGGTTGCTCATCCCAAGCGGAGCTCGACCTGACATACTACTTGAAACATTCAAAGCATCTTGGATCAATCAATAATATTCACGATAACGTGTAGCTAGATTGGAGCGAGCCTATAATAGCGGCCTAGTCTATATTAAAAATTTCCACAATCTCCGACATTATATCACCACTCTGTCCCAGTCACTCAATCTATAAGATAAATAATCATGAAAGTTGAGATTTCGTTGAAATCATGGATAAGGCCAGTGACGCAGGAGAATGGGACGTTGGAACGAGCGGGGGGTGAGTGTCTTCTTGCATGAGAAGGGGAGAGGAGAGGAGGAGAGGAGGCTGGGTGAGGCTCTGTATCAATAGAAACCGTGTCAGACAGAATAGCGGAGTCGGCATGAATTATGTTACAGTTGAGCTTCAGTGTGAACAACCGCCTTTTTCTTTCAAGGCGATTAGGCCATATGCCTCGCTTGATTCTAGAGTAGCTAACTAAGGAATGGTAATAACATATATACCGCCGCTTAGCTTAGTCCGTATAATTGTATATTAATGTATACACTTGCAATACATATTTTGTTATTATATAGGAAATCTTCGTTGTAAATTATAATATCACCTTGAACCAAGTCAACAATAGCCAGCTAGCTAATATTAGAACAAAGCTTACCGTATTATCCTTTGTCTTTGATTCAGTAAGATATGTGTAGCTCTGCTTCGCCAGCGCCCACCTGCAAATATGCGGGTTAAGTCCGGTCGATCAATTGCGTTCAGTAACTTAGCCTTTTATCTCTAAACTTTGATTGAGTGTGATCCCGGCAATAAAAGGTTAGTAACCACTTTTGTCAGGGCATTCGATTTTGAACGTCAGGATTTGTAGGCTGAAAGTCATTAACTTGACCCAGACACTATTTAGATTTGGTAGATCCATCGATTTCCAGATGAAATACTGAATGCCCCCAGCCCACCGGCATCTGGTAGAGTGAATATATGCATGTAAAGGATTTCGAAAGTTTGGGCGATATGACGTGAGTACGTCGTGAACCCTTCGTTGACGTGTAGCTTCTTTCCGTGATCTTGCTATTGCGAATCTGTCGGGCCGAATGATTGCCGGAGCGGAAGACGAGAAGTCGCATAAAAAACCCCGACAGTGATGGCTGGCTACGTCTACTGGATAGCAGGGGTGGTCTGTAGAGCGTTGGCTTGGTCTTTCTCGGAGTTTCGTTCCATTTTGGTTGTGAAGCTCTATATCGAGCGCGAGCTGGGTGTGCTTCTGTTGAATTTGCCTAATATTTGGGACGGGATCTTGAGCAGGACGCTCATTGATCTCCTTGCATCTAGTCGCAAATGGGGCAAAAGAGGCTAATCGCAAGCTCTACAAACGACTTGCTGCTCCGAAGGGCGAAGCCATCGAGACGACTAAGAGCAGGAGTCTCTACTGTTGAACTTGAGGCAAAGAACCCTTAAGGTTTCGCGCACACAGCATCGAAGCCGCACAGAGCATCAGGGGCAGTGATGATGGTGTAAGGAATCCACATGTTGAAAGTTTGAGGTATCAATATATCACTGTTAACAAATCCAAATAACTTCCCCAGCACACCAAGACAAAGCGCAATACTCGGCCTTGTCGACCGGGTTGCGATCTTTTGTGCATATTTTGAGTAAAAATGTTCAAGATTGTGACAGCTCATATGTATTTGTAAACGTGTATATATGTTGAATGTCCGATCTCTGGCAGCTCTGCCGTGAGGGAGAATGGGAGAAGCTTCTTCTTCTGCTTAGAATTTGCTCGACAACCTTCCTGCACGCGCCGTCTTCGACCAATTGTATCCAGGTGAGTGTCTGTCTAAGGAAGAGGCTTATCGAGAACATTGCCTTTGCTAGCTTCGGATTCCCTCGGTCTCCGCTTTGCCTGATATAGCAGGAGGTAAGCTGTATTAAAAGTCCGCTGTCGCACCAACTGATTTCTATGACATTCAAATAAATCAGATATAGTGCCAGAAAAATAAATGATAGAGGGATGGCTATTGTTATTTACCCATGTGCTTATGGAACTGAACCCTGAGATCTTTGCTTGGCTATTGATAAAATCTGGGTTGCTGGGTACGCCCACCACATAAGCTTTAGAAATGAATGTACCACCCATTCTGCTGGTTGATGTGCTCATATGTTGTTCAATGTAGACCCTCCTGGGTCCATGAAGGGTTCGTCTGGAAATTCTGGGTAGACATCGAGAAGTTCGTTGTCGGCGACTTGATGGTCGGCGAACGCGAACCGTGCACTATTATCATAGAAATCGTCCAGGTCCCAGTATAATGCCAGCATGCAGTTGAGCAGCATGCTCTTCAGTGATGAGAGGGAAGCGAGACATGGCTATAATTGCGATGAGGTCTCATGCGAGATAGTACCCAAAGCCAGTGTAGCTTCTGGTGGGTCTAACCCAGTGGTTGTGCGTACCACCCCCCACTGGGAGGGCCTGCCCTGAGACCAACAGGGAGGCTCAATTCGACTGCGGCGCGCAGTATGCATGAATATCAGACGCAGCAAGGCCTAGCCCCACTGATGCTGAAGATATATAAATTATAAAATTGGTGTTGGGGCTCGTCTTGCAAGCCAGAATGCCATTGTTGGAGCCAAAATTGGTATTTCGAGAAAGTTCAGATCAGCCGGTACTTTTATATTTCTTTTCATCGTGTGCCTGGGTTGATGCGAGCCTTGGGCCTGGGCCTAGCACAACAAGGAAGCCATTCTAAGGTATGGGTGTTCTCTTATCGAAGATATTTAATTAGCATCAGAAAGTTACCCAGAGACTGTAGACAGCGGAACGACTGAGGAGAGATCCCAAGTGTGACAGTGTCATACATGTCAATATCATGATATTCGGGAAGCAATACGACGTAGCTCAGCTACTTGAGATAATCGCAAGATCAACTCACCGACTAGCTAGCAGGCGTGAGGCTCGCCTTGTAGAATCCAATGTATTTGACGGTGGTTCTGATTGTGTGATAGTTTATCGTCAGAATGTATCTTTGTCGACGGTATCAGAGTTGACCTGTATTATCGGTAGGTGTAGGTGACTGGCGAGTTTAGCGTCAGCTCGATTCAAAACGGGGAAGACCACGATCGGAAGCTCACGCAGGAAACTGATGTATAGAAGAGTATCGAATATTAAATTGAGTATATAGAGCTAGGCAGGCTAGTATAGTGGTGCTTTTGTACGCGGCATGTAGCATGTAGTTGGATTATATAAGGAGGATAGTAAGATGTAATGTTGTGAAATGAAAGATGACAGCAGCAGCAGAGACGCTTCCACACGATTTTATACTCTATGGCATGTTCATGCATGCTGGCCGTGTGGGAATATTCGAGAACATGGGGCATGGAACGCACCGGAATATAATACACCACAATAGGGTACTATATCCAGAGCGTCTCGCCTGCTCCTCAGCTAGTCTTGTATTGCGGGCTCCTCCTCCTCAGCTCTCGTAAGGGCTAGCTAGATCAATAAAAGATAGATTTCCACTCTCATATCACCATTCCATATTCTATGCAATTATTATAAATTATATTATAGAGTATATACACAGCCTCCTATAATGCATGCATGACGCCCGACCATGGTGATAATCAAAGACTCGCACTAACAACTCCAAGCTCCATAAAACACGTTAGATCGAGACCGCATTTCTCCCTCTCCCTACGTGCGGTCTCCTGATCCACGTAGAACACAAAACGCCCGGAATAATCTTCCTCCAACCGAAATATAACAGACAACGCGCCCCGGGAAAAATCAAGCTTGCGGACAATGTCGTCCACCTCCCGGATACTTATTATCCCCGGGAGGCTGACGAGACGCAAGCCACCGTCGTCCGCCAACAGCGCCCAATCACCCTCGAACCGGCAGAGATACAATACCCCGCCGCCCTGTTCCAATTCCAGGTACTTTATCGGATTCGGGTCTACGCCTTGCCGTTCGAGTAGGATTGCAATGTTGGCCGGCCACTCGGAGATCTCTTCCCACCCGGATTCGGTGCAGAAAGAGCTGTCGCAACGCTCTGGAGACTCCGGCGTGTCTTGCGAGGCTAGCGTTGGGGCGCTATGGGGTGTTCCCGGGGAGGATGGGGATGAATCTGTCGTATGCATGGTGTGGAGCCGGTCTTGGGACAGACGCCGTCATGAACCAAGAGGGTCGGTGGTGATTGTAAAAGGGAGGTTCCGGTTTACGAGACCGGTGATGGTATTTCGCCTGGCGAACAGATGGTTAGTCGGATATTTAGATCAGATCTGCAGATGAGGAGGGTACATACACTAAACCTTGATGAAGTCTTCGCCGGTTAAAGTATGGCAGTCCGGCTCGGGAGACAAGATGAAGTGGGTTCTCTTTTTTGGGGGGGTTAAAAGGTGATTGGGCGGGGGCCTCACCTCGTTATATAGTAGGGAAGGAGGAGCTGAACAACCTGTTCTTGGGGGGTTCTGGTCTACATATGTCAGTTTTTGAGCGAATATCTTGCAATAAAATTTCAACAGTGTCAGCAACTTTTGTACACGGTCTTCTGTAGTCTCGAGGCCAGACTTGTGCTTGTCTGCGAGGCCAGATGCTCAACAGCGAGCTGGCGGCCGGCTGGCCCCGAGACTAGGTTCTCCGGATAGAGATGGCCCAAATTTGCTACGCAGAATACCAATCCCTCAGTTTTCATTGACGGATGAGTTCATTCTCCCCTCGATTTCTATGGTGAAATAGCAAAGGAAGTTCGGTTCCTTTCGAAGGATGCGAATGCCCATTATATATTATAATAGCATTGATTTATCAGTATTGAATCGAAGTCTCCCATGCAGTCATCATTTCCATCCACCCAAGCAACTAAATTCCGGGCATAAAATTCGTGCTCCATATGATCATATGAATCACATATATCTAGTATAGCTATACATCTTGCAAGCTTGGTCGAAAGGTACGAGGACAAGATTTAAGAGTCAGGTATACGTATAATAGGATTCATATTTTGCGAGTTACATCTTAATCCACACACAATTATACAAAATGCCTAATATCCGTTCCGGCCGTGGCAAGTCGTGCTTGCAAACGTTTGAGTTTCGCGACGAGACCGTCGATGATAAATGAGAGAGTCGTTTTGAACCTACGGACAAGGTCCTGGTCTTCGGCGTCCATGCTTTCCAACTTCTCCTTGATCTTCTGTTGGCGTAGTGCTCTTCGCTTCATCATAGAAGCGGCTTTGCATTGTTCGTTGCGTCGGCGGTCCCAGAAAATGAACTCAACGACGTCAATTTTGTAATCTATTTACATATTCTTCGGAACAATCCGAGTCGTTCGAAATCCCTCCGCTCCTGTCTCTTACGCATCGCCTCTTGGTCCTCCTCGTATCCGAGGTACTTCCCCTCGCAAATCACGTTGCCTGCATAACTTTCCAGCTCGCAGACAACATCTAGGCCCGCCTCCACTCACATCTACTTGCAGACTAGCTCGTCCAGCTGCTCCAATGAAGACCCCGAGAAAGGATATCAGTCCCCAGTCGTGGCCATCGGCCAGGATGGCCCAGTCACCATCCACTTGGCAAAGGTATGTATAGTAATATACATTGTTCTCGAAGACATTTCTTTGTTTCGGGGCTTACTCCTTGTCTTCGAAGCAACTCTGCAATGTGATCCGGCCATTCTGTAACTTCTTCCCAGTCCCAGTCGCTAAAGGTCGGTCCGCAGCACCCCGATGCCACAGGCGCAGTAGTAAGAGGATGAACATCCCCGAGCATTTCCTGCAACACCTCAAAAGGGTCGGACTTTCCTGTTGAACGTCGAATGTCATGGATATGACCAGGTCCTGCTCCCTCGGATGCTGCATGTGCGGGATGATCGCCTGATCCTGATCCTCCCCGCACGTGTAGTGAGGGTATCTGGTCGGGACCTTCTCGTCCTGTTGGCGTGTTCCCAGCTCGCAGCCCTGACCAGCTCTACCTTCCGGGAAGACCTCTGAAGGGTCCGAAAGTCGCCGCTGTCCACCAGCGTCGTTCCCCAAGATATTTTGTCGGCTGCCCATTTTCCAATCCGGAGGCACGCCAGTCATCACCACGACGACGGGGGCGGAACTGTGTGTTTCTTCCTGGGTCGTAGGAAGACATGATAGGTCCTCCATTTCGGGGTTTTCCTAGAGCAATGTTAACAACAATGAAAGTAAGATGTGGAATACTCAACACTTACTTCCAACCGCACCCAGCCCAGTTGCGAAAGGATTGCTGTTCTAAAGCCCAGCAGAGAGGGAGGGGTCACCGGCTGCCCGACTCGCAGGCGCTACAAAGCAGCCGATGACCCTATTGCCCCAGCAAGAGCAGCCCCCATGTGGTTCTCTTGCTGTCTGTGGTGCCAGCCACCACATGGGACTGGTGACGGCGTCGGTGGTGCACCCGGCAGGATGAGACGGGGAAGCCAGATGAAGAAATGGGGAAGAGGGAGAAACTGGAGAGAGGAGAGGAAGATGTAGAAGAGAAGGAGAAAAAGAGTCTCCGGGAGGGCAGCGACCGGCTTTATATAGTTTTTCCGAAATGGGTTATATATGGCTGCATTTACGTAAGCTGCGGTATTCAGCATTTATGACTGATTTGCGGCCTGTCCATTCATTTATGACGGTATTATAGCATATATATATTGAAGCGGCGAGCTGGTGTTTGATATGAGCTGGCGATCCCCCACGATCTGTATTCTGAACATATTTCGATCTACGTTTATATATATTTATATTTATAATTCGCAGATGCGCCAACCGATTGATGTTACATAAGCAAGTAGAGCCACGGGAGGACTCCTGTCGATACACGCCTCAAATAGACTGCTGGATGGGTGTGGAAGCGCAGAATTCAATGGAATCTTCTACACCCTTGATCATGACGATAGTGGCATCAAGATTCATAGAGAATCCTTATCTTATACCTAATATAATTGTGATCCCAAGATTTCCTCCCCGCTCTAACGTCAAGCTACCTGGGTAAGAAAGACGGACGGCACTCAAAATGCCTCAAGATCACGCCCACCGCACCAGGCAACGTGCAGAAATATTATATTGTAGGAAACATATCCGAGGTCGGGTCTCCTGTTGTATTTTGGGTCGTGCGTGTGGTGCCAAGACAGCATTTATTGAAAGGTCTTGAATATAAAATTCTTCGGTTTATATTACGCCGACAGATTCGAACAAGTTGCCAGTCGGTCAATATATATTAATATGTGATAGCGGTATTCAAACGACCGGGTTCGACCCGGGATTCTAGGATCTTCGGCCGGGTTTCTATATACAATTTATTACTGCATCGTCAACTATAGTTAACTCGGAGTACATTCACTATTCAGTCCGATGCCGTGTCATACTTAGCGGCCTCAACATGTATTCAAGAAAGAATTGATAGAAAATACAAAATCAATCCATCATGCATGATGACCGATTGCTAGCTATAGACATCACCAAAAAAGCTAACAGACTGGCTAATGGTAAACCACGCTCCCAGACACGCCGCCAAATTGCCATCACAAGAAGAATAATGATAATACAAATCCCGAAGAAAACAAACACCGCCAGCCCACCATAGAATACAAGGAAGCCACCATCCAATCACGCCATCCCGAGAATCTCAAGATCATCATCGCTATCGTCACCCTCAATACTAATCTTCGGCAAACTCGCAAACGTAACCGTCTTCGAATCCCGCCGCGGTCTGCCACCCGCACCGGCACCAGCACCCTTCAACACTCCCTTCGTCGGCGACCCCGGCCGCTCCGCCTCGTGACTGCTACTACTGCTACTCTGCACGAGCGTCGGCGGCAGCCGCTTCACGGGACTGCGGCTCCTGCTGCGACTGCGGGCACCGCTGCCGCCGCCCCACCCAATCGTCGTCTGCCGGAGACCGCCCGTGCTCGTCAGCGCGACGTTCCGCTCCAGGTGCCGCCGCACGTCCGCCTGCGCCCAGCCAACGGGTCCGTCGTCGCCGTTCGCCTTGCGCGTGCGCTTATTCGCGCGTTCGTCAACCGGCGGTGGGGACGGTGAGTCGCGGCTCGTGGCCGTGATTTCCGCGGATTTCCGCTTCGATTTCACGGGTGACAGGGAAATGTTGGCGGCCGTCAGCCGCGCGGTGCTGGCGCGAAAGTCGTCGAGGAGAGCGGAGCGGGCGTCCGCGCCGAGGAGACGCCGCGTCGGGTCCGCTGGTGCGGAAGACGACGCGGACGGCGCCGGACGAGCCTGCTTTCCGCCCAGGGCGAGCTTTTTGCCGTCGGTATCGTCGAGGTTGGCTTTGAGGTAGTCCATGCCCGTGTTGGCGTTGCCGCCGGCGAGGAGGCTTTTCGCCAGGTCGCGCTCCTTCTCGCGCCGGGCGAGGGCGCGCTTCATGCGTTCGTCCTTCTCAGCTTGGTAGGACGGGTCGCCGGAGATGTCGTGGTCGATCAAGCGCGCCGTCGACACGCTCATCGAGTAGACGTTGCCGCCGCCGCCGCCGAGTCGCTGCGGGAGGTCGGGAACAGGACCGACGGGGAGGAGTCCGTCTTCCTTTTCCTGTCTTCCGCCGCGGAGAAAGTTGCGTTTGGGGCGGAGCCCCTGTCCCTTCCGCGGCGGGGAGTACAGCTTGCCGATGCTGTTGACCTCCATTCTGCCGGAGCGCACCTTTGATATCGTCTGTTCGACGTGGAAGTCGCAGAACTCGGTCCGGCGCTTATCGATCCAGGAGCCGCATTCCTTGCCGTCGCGCTTGCGGGCCTTGCAGGCGCCGAGGTCGCGCGCGACGCCGACTTCGAGCAGCGTGTCGTTGTTGTCGGAGAGGGTGAGGGAGAACTTGCCGGTGTCTTGGTTCCGAGGCTTCATGATGTTCGGGTTGAGGATTGCGAGGACGGTGCCGACGCCGACGCGGTAGTACTTTTGGAACGCGCTGCCGAAGAAGAAGAGCTCCATCTCCCACTTGAGGTCGGTGATTTGCACGACGATGTACTTTCCGGCACCCTCTCGGGCGACGTCGCGGGGCTCGGATTTGGAGCAGACGATGGCCATGACGACCCAGTCGCCGGGGACGTCCGGGGGGTCATAGTCGGGCGAGTGGACGGTCTTGAGGAGGCGCGGGATCGGGAAGATTTCCTTCTCGTTGAGGTGGCGGGCGAGTTGGGTGTGGGGGATGATGCGGCGGGAGAGGTGCATGCCGGAGAAGGAGTCAAAGCCAGCGCCGAGGTCCGCGGTTTCGGCGGCTTTCGTTTCCGCTGCGGCTTCGCTGCCGGGCCCGCTGATGGAACTCGGGCCTTCCAGCGGCTTGGGGGGTTCGGGCTCTTTGGGAGGTGCCGTCGCCCGCTGAGTCTGCAGTCTGGATCCAGTGGAGGACTGCATTGCATTCGAGGGACGGGATGGCGCAGTCGTCGACATGGCAGTAGGTGGATCTACCTGTGAAGATGCAGCCGTCCGCGCATCTTCAGCAGGCTCCAGATTCCAGCCCTTGCTTCGCAGCTTCTCGTTCTCTTTTGCCCGCGTCTCCTTCGCCTGGATGCCGGCTCTCTGCTCCGCTATCCTCTCCGAGAAGGTCTTCACCGGGGCGACCACCGCAGCTGCAGCCGCGGTCTTGTTCGAGAACGGGTTCGCGGTGTCCTTCGTTATGTTTCGCAGGGCATTGGCCGTGCTGGCCGTGCTCGACGCGAACTGCGGCTTCCGGGGCGGTTCAGCGATCAGATTCGTCATTCCCGGGGCGCGCTTAAGCGACACGTCGCGGGCTTTCAGGCCCTTGTCGATACCCAGGAGGACTCTCGACGGCGACGGCGGCGGATTGGCGTCGGTGGTGAGCGTGTTCCGCTTGCGCGGCGACGGGCTGCCGGGGACCTGGACGTCCGGAGCGGTGCTTTCGAAGCTGGGCGGCGGAGGAGTGACGCGACCAGAGGTTGGATTGGGCCGTTCGGTGGTAGCGGCCGCCTTCCGCTTCTTGTCCTTCTGCAGGCGCTTGAGTTTGAGTTTCATTTCGATGGCTTTGAGTTGGAGTTGGAGGGCTTCTTCGTCCTCCTCGGACGTCGTGGCGTCGCTGTCGCTATCGCCATTGTCGAGGGCAGACGCGGCCGCACGACCGGCTCTTGTAGGGGAGACGTTCCTGGCGTTTCGGAGGGGGGAGGAGTGCAGCGGGTTCGTCGGCTTCTTGGGGGTCAGGCGGAGGACGTCCTTGGGCGACGCCGGCGGCCATTGCGTGGCCAGGTCTATGTATTCAGGAGTGTGTCAGTACGGCTATTGGGGAGATGCGGTCAAGGGACAGGGGTAGATAGTGAAGATAAAAAAAAAGGTACCATTGTTAGCCATGACGGCAGCGGCGATACGAGATCACGATCTCGACGAGAGAGAGATGATATCGCGACTCATCCACGTGTACTTGGTGACAAGATGTAATTCCTAAAAGACGGCGCGTGACCGGCCGGTCGTGCGCGGATTTATGCTTTTCGCAAAAGGGTGCAGGGCTGGCGACGAGACGAGACGCGGATGCGGATGAGATGCAGATGAGATGAGATGAGGCTCCGGCAGCACAAGATTTGGATTATAATCTGTTGTAAAGCGGCAGCTGCTTCCGTGTGGATTCGGCCCTCGTCTGCGGGAAATGCGACCCCGCGAGACGGGCAGGAGGCAGCGAGCGGCCTGGGCGAATGGGCCGGGTATCGTGGCCACGCGTCCGCACGCGAGATTGCCCCGGGCAGGCGAGCGGACGAAACGACGGACGGGCAAGCAGCCGGCGCAGGGTCGCGAGAGGTAACGGCGAGGGCGGCAGTTGTCTGTCGTCGGGGTGGCGATGGCGGTTGGCGATGGTGTTTTTGGGTGGTCGTCAGTGGCCGATTCGAAGGAGGTCGTCGTCCCAATCGGGCGATATATCCACTCCACCTACTATCACATATACCTAGGTAGACAGATACAACGACACTCCATCACAGCATCACGACTCCAATTGACGGCCGCCATGGCCTCCCCGCGGGTCTTCGTCCTGCCCGTCGCCCGAGACGACAGCGGCAATGGCGTCGCCCACTCGCTGCTGACCTTCAAGCACCCGAACACCGGCGCCCCGACGCGCTATCTGCTGCACCACCCGTCGAATAAAGAGGGCCCCGACGCCCCGTTCCTCTACGAGATCCTCAAGATCGCGAACCCGGTCCACGGGCCCCGCTCCTGGCTCATCGCCCCGGACATACCCCCGCTCGACGTGCCCACAGAGGTCGTCCGCGATGAGGTCGTCGAGGGGAAAGATGCCCCAGATGCAGAGGCGGACGAGGCAGACGAGCCTGAGACCAAAGACGACGAGGAGGCCAAGGACGACAAGGACGACGGTGAGGACGGCACAGAGGAGAGCCATGATCAAAAGCACGGCAAATCGCTGGTCATCAAGGACGCCCACCTCTTCCTCACCACGCCCGTCGACCCGCTCTACCTCCTCCTCGCCCACCTCACCGCCGACAAGACCGCCCGCAACTTCCTCTCCCTCGACGACCTCCTCGACGGCCACCCCGCCTCCGCAACATGGTCCGCGATATCCACCCGCCACCCTCCCGCCCACAAGGCCCTCGCCGCCCGCCTCCTCCTCGTCTGCGACACCGTCTCCGCTGGCGACGAGACAATGTACCGCATCAACACCTCCAAGCTCTCAGACCTCCTCCTCTCCCGCGTCGAGGCCGTCGCCAAATCCCTCCCAGCCAGCCTCGCAAAACACATCAACCGCAAGCTCTCCAAGCCGCTGAGCGCCCAGGCCGCCGTCGGCACCTGGAAACGACAGCAGGCCCCCGCCGACCCTTCCGACGGCATCATCGACGACAAGGAACTCGAAGACGAAGTCCTCCAAGAAACGGGTGATAGTGCCGCCACCGCAACCGGCGAACCCCAGTCGGACACGCAGGACGCAGCCGACGCCCAGCTCCGCCGCGAAGCCTCCCGTCTGAACCTCAACGAGGAGGAATCCGCCACATCAACACCCTTACCACCACCCGACGACGCGCCGGAAGACCTCCTCCCGCCGCCGGACATCCAGCACCTCGCCTACCTCACCCACGCCGTGCAGTTCATGCAGTCGTACCTCTCACCAGTTCTATACAAAACCCTCACGGAAACACTCTACACCCGCCACCCGCTCGACCCGCTCGAGCGGTACCAAGAAGAGCTGAAGGAGCTGCGTGCGGCGGCAACAGCGGCAATGGACATGTCGATGGCGCATACCAAACGCACGATCGAAGACCTCGAAGGCGGCGTCAGCAAGGAAGAGGCCGAGCGGGAGAAGAAGCGCAAGAAGAAGGAAGGCGACGCGAAGAAGAGCGTCGGCGTGCGCAAGCTCGAGAAGGTGAACACGCGGGGGATGGCCAAGATGACATCCTTCTTCAAGAAGAAAGACTAACTACCCATCATATGATACAACCATCTACGAGCGGTGTTTTGGCGAATGACCATATGCATGAATGAATGAATGAACGTGTACCCGGGTATATATAAAATCAGTATGTACAAAGAATAATGATAAAAGTATTTACGACATGCTATTGCCGTCCTTCGCACCGAATAGCACGCGCCGGTAATACCGCGCCTCCTCGATACTCTCCAGTATATCCTGCCGCGCCTCGTGCGTGTACGTCTTCTCGGGCACACCCTTCAACACCTCCTCGTCGCACCACCGCTTCGCAAATTCCTTGATGCTGCTCACATCGCCGATGCGGTAGTACAGGTACGCCACGACCTCGGGCATCTCAAGCGACAGGAACACCTTGTCGAAATGGATGCTGTTCCCGCAGAGCACCGCCGTCTGCGGCTCCGGTACGTGCTTTTTTATATATGATAGTAGTGCTTCTGCGGCGGCGGCGACGGAGGTTGTCGAGGAGAGGACGCGGGCGGTGAGGCCTGTTGCGGCGTGGGTGGAGACGCACCAGGGGTCCATTGCGTCGAGGAGGGACTGGGGGCGTGCGATCACGGTTTCGAAACCGGACGGCTCGAGGAGGTTTAGCTGGGCGTCTGTGATGTAGCAGGCGACTTGGAGCAGCTTGTCCGCGGGGGGGCTCAGGCCTGTCATCTGCGTTATCATTCGTATTCCTGTTAGCATCATCCTCTATTCCTCCCTAAGATTGGATGTATAGTTTGGATGTAATGTACCTCGCAGTCGATCCAGACGAGCGGGTTATCGGACTTGAGGGGCTTGACCGGCGCGGGCTGGTCCACCGTTGGCGACATCGCCGTCGGACCGCTATTGTCAGCGTCCATCTTGACAGCCGTCGTCGAGAAACTTCGACTTCCGCAGCGAATAGACGCCGGAGCGGTAAATCGCAGCGTCGGCCGTATCTCCACTCCCCTCACGATAGCACTTCGACTTCTACGCGCGGCAAACGCCAGCCCCCGAAGCATCGACGATACGATCCGACACGTTACGTATGTACGTCTCGCGAGTTGAGTGAGGTTGGAGTTCCTGCGTTGCCGTGTGGTTGGAAAATTGTGCCCGCCAAACCGTGTGCACCTCTTCCGTATAAATTCCTACAATCAATACCCACCACCGCTCTCAATGTAATGTCATGTCGACGACACCGTCCCTCGCATCGATCCTCCGCGCCACCGCTCCCCATCGCGGCGGCAGCAGCAGCAGCGTCCTGCTCCGGCCGTCCACCTTATCGATATGCAGTAGCTGTCTGCGGTCGCTGAATGGATATGGCTTTGTCGGCGGGCAGCAAGTCCGCGGGAAGAAGACGCTGCCCAAGGCGATTGGCGTCAAGGTGCGGCTGTTGAAAGACATCCCAGGCTACGGTCCCAAAGGTAATACTCTCCCATCTCTAATACACATTCTAGATTATTATTTGAAGACGGTCGACGTCAATTGGTGTATATTCTGACTAACCGATGTCATCAGGATCAATCATGATGGTTGCCCGCGGGCGGATGCGCACGATCTGGTACCAGCGCGGCGAGGCAGAATACCTGACCCGCGACCTGGCCAAGCAGATTGGCAAGTACACGCTCGTCGAGCGGGACCCAGGCTTCCAGCCCGTCGTCGTCGAGCGGGAGAAGGGTGCCACGCGGGCCGGTGCGGTTCGCGACACCCTCCTGACGGTATGTAATACTTCCTTCATCGCAACCTTCATATTCATACCTCCCCACCCTTCTCTATCGATTGGGTAGTGATCGGATATGGGCTTATCTTGTATACGTGAGGGCTGGGTGCGCGTGATGATGATTTTGATATATACGCATTTCCGAACACCGATCTGTGGACGCGATCAAATTTTTTATATACAACTCCAATTGTTCCTACTGATGCACCATCGCCGGCCCTCATATACACATCCTCTTCTTCTCTCACGAGACTTCTCTACAGTCATCGTTTGAAGGTACAAAATCCTGACTGATATCGTACAATAACAGCCCGCGGAGACGGTTGCAACCCTCTCAGCCACCCTCCCACCTTTCATCCGCTTCTTCCGCGCAACAACGACACCATACGCAATCACCCTCCACGGCTCCGTCACCACCGCCGACGTCGCGAACGCGATCAAATTAATCGCCGCAGCGTCAAAGCACCCGAACGGCAGCCGCGTCGTCGTCAACGCCGACAATATCACGTTCGTGAAGCAGATGGAGAAGGAGCGGGTAAAGACGATCGGGGAGTACGAGGTTGAGATCTCGTTCAAGGGCCAGGAGACGATTAAGCGGAGCGTCGTCGTCACTCGCGAGGAGGAGGATGCAGCGGGTGGGGGTGGGGTGTCCGCGGGGGCGGGGTCTACCGCGGGGGCTACAGCGGGTGTGGGGGTGGGTACGTCGATATTCAAGACGCCACCGCAGCGGCGAGAGCTGTGATGTATTATAATGTTATATCCTCTGTATATACCGGTAGAATCGTGCAAACTGTGCACGATATCCAAAGAACACTAAATTCATGCAAGCAACTAAGCCACCGACGGCGTACATGTAAGCCCCACTTTCACAAGTATACTAGGCGGCACCATCCATCGACCGCGGCCGCATCCCAGTTAGCGCAGTGACGTGATGGGAAGCCGCGGCATTCACCTACACCCCCTCGCCGACGCTACCCTTCTCTTGACAACGCCAGGATGTATTATACTCATACCAAACTACAGAAAGAAAGTAGAAGGAAAAAAAAAAGTTCAATCGCACACTGCCCGAACTCGTCGGACGAAATCAAGGACGAGGGGGCGAGAAAAAAGCCGCGCGACAGATCCCGGCCGGGCACGCAGCCGAGCCCGCCGCGAGAATTCTTCGGGCTGCCGAGCGCAGCGAGGGAAATATGGAACGAGAAACCCACCAGTCGCAGGCTCTCGAATCGCCGTTTCTTTCGAGATTCGTCGCTTGGTATCCGTCGGCGTGGTGGAGTGTGCCGTGCCGGGGATAGCCTGACCGTCTGTTCTCGAGATAGCGGTACATATATGGCCTGATGTACGTAATATAGTACGTGATGGAGTGCACGATATGTAATTTAGTGATCGGGAAGATGGAGGGGAACAGGCCGGAAGAAGTATAAATATCAGGCGGCGGGTCCCGGCGCACGAAGGCTGTTCTCTGAGCTTTGATAGATACCCTTCAGTCGAGTCCCGTATCCATCCTCCGTCGGTGCATCGTAATTCGAGGCGTCGCTGCTGTCATATAGGTGAGTTCTACAGTTTTACGTTCAGCTGCACGGTATGGTTTTGATTCCGTGAAGTGTGTGGTCGTGATGTTCTGGTGGGTGCTGCGGGGTGGAAGGCTGCCCCTCACTCGAGTGGCTACGATGCTATTGAATGCATCTCCAGCTGTTTCCGCGAAGACCAGACTTTACGATTGGCAGCCGCGAGCTGCGGATTCGACTGTCCATCACATGATGTGACGTTTGAATGGCAATTGAAAAAACAGATCGCCTGAGATGGTTTTTGTCAAAGTCTAACTGACCTGTTTGGAGCCCCTCGCCAGATTTCGGATCCATCCACCTGCATCAGTCGAACCACCAGACCTCATCTCTCAACCAGCCAGTACAGCTAGCTATACAGCCACTCTCACTAAACAAAACCGCTAGATTCAAAATCTTCAATCGAACACAAGCAGCAATGGGTTGCCAGGACGTTCTCAAACGCAAGACCGGCGTCATCACCGGCGACGACGTGCTCAAGGTGCGTCCAATCTTGCTGCCCCACCATCGCTTGAGGCGACGCGGGCAGAAATTTACCCCGCCGAGTTGGCCGTGAACGCCACCCCACCTTGCGCCTCGGATGCTAATGTTCTGGATATCGATGCGTGTAGCTGTTCGAATATGCCCGTGCCAACAAGTTTGCCATCCCCGCTATCGTGAGTATTCGAGAAATGCCCCCGATGGCAAGCGTGGTGTTGACAATGTATGCCAGAACGTCACCTCGTCGTCGACCGTCGTCGCGGCCCTCGAGGCTGCCCGTGACAAGAAGTCTCCGCTCATCCTGCAGACCTCGCAGGGCGGCGCCGCCTACTTTGCCGGGAAGGTAAAACCCCGCCTCCATCTTCTCCTCGCTGTACCGTGAATATTTCAGAACATCAAGGTATGGACGGCTAGACTGGAGGGCAAATGGGCTAATATACGTATAAATGATGTAGGGCGTCTCGAACTCCCAGCCGGTCGAGCAGTACGCCTCCATCCAGGGCGCCATCGCCGCAGCGCACTACATCCGCTCCATCGCGCCCGCCTACGGCATCCCCGTCGTCCTGCACACGGACCACTGCGCCAAGAAGCTGCTGCCGTGGCTCGACGGCATGCTCGATGCCGATGAGGCCTACTTCAAGGAGCACGGCGAGCCGCTGTGGTCGTCGCACATGATCGATCTGTCCGAGCAGCCCAAGGATGAGAACATTCAGACGACAGCCAAGTACCTCAAGCGCGCCGCGCCGATGAAGCAGTGGCTCGAGATGGTGAGTCCGAATCACATGCATTCTTATAAGCTCACCGAGTGTAGTTATATTTGTGGCACATGCTGAGTAGCATTTCTGAAATAGGAAATCGGTATCACCGGCGGCGAGGAAGACGGCGTGAACAACGAGGACGTCGACAACGCATCCCTGTACACGCAGCCTGAAGACATCTACGACGTCTACTCGGCGCTCTCGCCCATCAGCCCGTACTTTTCCATCGCCGCGGCCTTCGGCAACGTCCACGGCGTGTACAAGCCCGGCAACGTCAAGCTGCATCCGGAGCTGCTGCAGAAGCACCAGGCCTACGCCAAGGAGAAGATTGGTGGCACGGACGACAAGCCGCTCTTCCTCGTCTTCCACGGCGGGTCGGGCTCGACCAAGAAGGAGTTTTCGGACGCCATTAGCTATGGCGTTATCAAGGTCAACCTTGACACCGGTGCGTAATATAACCCTACATTCCTATAGAATTGCCCTTGCATGACGAATTATAATATTACTCGTGCAGAGGATTCAGAGAGGCTTGGAATTTTGTTCTGTCGGAGACTAATGTTTTGTGTGGTGGGGTTTGGGGCGCAGATCTTCAATGGGCCTATTTGACCGGCATCAGGGATTACTGCCTCACCAAGAAGGATTACATCATGACGCAAGTCGGCAACCCTGAAGGTAGGATTTCCCTCTTTCTTTTCGCAATGTCGGGTCGGATTACCAACTGACGTGTTGTGTGTGTGTAGGCGCCGACAAGCCGAACAAGAAGTACTTTGATCCCCGCGTCTGGGTGCGCGAGGGTGAGAAGACCATGTCGGCGCGGGTCCAGGAGGGGTTGGTCGACTTTAACACTGCTGGCCAGCTGTGAGCGGACGGACGGATTGATCGATTATTGAATTGACTGACTGATTGCTGGAACGAAATGGCCGCTGCTGGAGGGGAAAGCACCCTTTTATTCTCACTCTTTTGTTCCTTTCGTTCTTTTTCTTCTTGGGTGTATTGCGAGAGCAACCGTGGGCGATTAACCGCGCGCAATCGAGGCACGATTCCGCTTTTGCTGCGGTCCTTGGACCGTATCAGCTTGGATTGAACCAATGCACCGACACTCTCTTGAATACCCCGTCTTGAATCACGACGTAGGTCTACGTAAACACATAAGAGTATACGAAGCTTAAGCAGCGCAGTAGCTTGTAAGAAGTATTAGTATTCCAGTGCAGGACGAAGATCGAATAGTAGCTAGTACGACTAGCAATGCAACTAGAAGATATCGATCACCCGCCGTGTAATATGCGATGCGACACGGTTAAGCTGCAAACGGGAGCGGTGCAGCCGATCGGACATGTCGTGACGAGGTTTCACGGACGGTGGCCAAAATTAGCATGGGGCCGGCACCGCAGGCCGATAGTGCGTACGCATACATCACATCCGTTCCAGACGGTGGTAATAGCAACGTACTAAGCACTACTTTTCAGGGCGGCACGAGCGATCGATCGTAGTATTAGTATGCTAACATGTTACTAATTACTTGCCTGGGCAGTTAATTGATCAGCTGCGGGGGGCATGCAGTCTGGATGCTTGGTGTTTGTGCAGCAGCCTTTGGGAGGACTAGTCTGGGGGGGGAAGAACCTGCGGGTGTCTCACATGGTGGGAAGTCTCGCATGCAGGACGGCCGCCTGATAGGCCGGCCGGGCGTCTCAACTGCACTTGATACCTGCTAACTCGATGGATGGTAGAGTGTACTACCTTAAGCCTTGCGGTAAATTGGAAGTAGCAAGACATACATATTAGTCTGGGCGTACATATTTTGCGAATGCCCTCGCAGAATGGCATCTCGGCCGCAATTAAAAAACCGTTGAGGGCGGCCGTCGTCATCCATCCACTCGATCAGGCGAGCCCCTGCCCGTTTCTCCTGCCCGAAGAGGTCCCAAACACGAGCTTCTTTTTCTTTTTGCCTGTCAACCTTAATTCCCCGTCCGAGTTCTCTCTTCTCGTCGGCCCTGCTCGGCACATTTCTTTTATCGGGTTCCTCGCTCTTTATCAAGCTGCTGCTGCCCCTGTCCATTTCCATTTCCCTTCGATTCTTTCTCTTCCAAGTAATTCCAATTCATTCTTCGATTGCCTCCGAATTCTTGTTTCTCTCGTTCAGCAGCCGTCGTTGGTGCTAGTGCCGGTGCAAGATCCCTCGACGGGCCCTGTCCTTCCTTCCTTCTCCCGTTTTCCAGGGACTTCTGGCTTCTATATCTGCAGCTATCGACAGCACTCGCCGTGCGATAGCTCCTTTTATATATTTAGCATCTCATCCGCTCGCTCGTTCCTGCCTGCTGCTGTCTCGATATACCCGCTCGCGCTCGTTCGAACAATCGATAGACGGGGCCGATACCACCTCTATCTCGTCTTCGGCCGTCCGTTTGTCCCGTCGAGGAGACGCTCGCTGTTTCGGTCGACGCCGCTCGGGTTGTGCGCCCAGCTGGGTTGGAAAAGGAGCTACCGCATCCGAGTCGGACACCTTTCTCTTCGCTCATTGGCAGGTAGTTATCCACGCCCTTATCTCTCGCCGTTTTCTGCGGCGGACAATCCAATTTAGTTAATCTTGAGTGGTTGGTTGATTGGCTGGTTGTTTAGTTTGGCTGTGGTGTTTCGAGAACATCGCTAGAAAAGTCTCAACAACATATCTCCTTTTTTCTAATTCTCCGTTTTCATTCACGATCGAAAAATAAACATTCACAGTTCGAGTTGCGGCAACAGACGGACCGCAGCCCGTACGTCGAATAGCAAACCGACAGACCTTTCCGAACTGCGACTGGCCCACCGCTTGGCTTTCTTGTCGTTGGCCGTAGAGTCGCACAAACATCGTGGTCAACGTCTTCGAGACTAGGTCAAATATTGCAAACACACGGACAACCTCTCGATGCTGCTATAGAACTAAGTAGCTCGTCGATGCTACTTCGAATCTACATTTTATATACGGTTCATATATACGAAATATATATCTCTAGATAAGGCCGCTCACGTTTTTCGCCCACGTTCACCTCGTGTGCAATAATCGGCACCATGACACAAAGCTGTCCGTGGTCGTCGCCGTCGCTGTTCAAGCGACAGCAACCAGACACTGGCAAGCAGTTGCTCGACCTCCTGCAACAAGGCTACCAGTGCGTATTCACCCAAAACTCCTATATATAAGAAAATGATTCTAACTGGGGTGTATCTAGAGCCCAGTTTGCTCACAAATCGCTCATCGCCGCCGTCGGCACATCGTTTGGCATTGCGTTTGCCATCTTCGTCCTCTTCTGTCTGATCCGTCCGCATAATGCTGTCGTCTACGCCCCGCGTCTGAAGCACACGGACGCGAAGCACGCCCCGCCACCAATCGACAATGGGTATTTTTCCTGGCTGATCCCGGTGTTCAAGTGCCGCGAGGAAGACCTATGGGATAAATTAGGCCTTGATGCAATTGGTACGGACTTGTCCTTCCCATATATAAAATTATAGGCATAACGAGTACATTCGACGTCTGCTGACGATAAAACAGTGTTCTTGCGATTTTTGCGTCTGCTACGCAACTTGTTCGCCGTCCTCTCCCTCCTCTGCCTTGTCATGATCGTGGTCAACGTTGGCTGCAGCGTCAAAAACAAGGGTGAACTCGGCAAAAACCCCGACCCCCTCATCTACACGTCCCCGCGGGCTGTTCATGGCGAGTGCCTGGCCGCCCACGTCATCATGGCCTGGGTGTTCAACATTATCACCTGCCTCTTCATCTGGCGCAGCTACCGCGCCTTGTTGAACCTCAAGACCCGTTATTTTGAAAGCAGCGAATATCAAGCCAGTTTGCAAGCCAAGACCCTCATGGTCACCGATGTCCCCAAGAAGTTCCAGTCCAACGACGGCCTGGCAGATATCATCGCCAGGATCAAGGTCGACCCGCAGCTAACTGAGGATCAAAAGGCGAGAATCGCACGGGACGTGAAGGAGCTGCCCAAAATGGTCGAGGAGCATGAAATGACCGTCCGAAGGTTGGAGAGCGTGCTGGCAAAATATCTGAAGAACCCAGACGTGCTGCCGACGAACCGCCCAACAATGAAACCGTTCAAGGATGATAGAAAGACGAAAGGCAATGGCAAAGTCGACGCAATCGAATACCTCGACGAACGGCTCAAGCTGCTGGAAACCAGAATCAAGGAAGTGCGCAGCAGTGTTGACTTGAAGCAGCCGCTGCCGTACGGGTTCGTCAGCTTTTCGACGATGCAGAATGCGCATACCGTTGCGCATGCCGCGAAGGGCAAGCATCCGGAGGGAACACGTATCGTGCTGGCCCCGCGGCCGACGGATCTGCTCTGGGATAATCTTGCGTATGCTCACTCTCCCCTTGACGATGCCGTTGAGATAACAGCAAGCTAATATACGCCAATAGTAAGACGAAGGGTCAGCGACGCTGGGGCAAGGTGTGGGGTTGGATGCTGTACATCTTCCTTACCATCATCTGGATCGTCCCCAACGCGTTCATCGCGACCTTCCTCATGGACATCAGCCGCATCGGCGCCCTCTGGCCGTCGTTCGCGGGCGAGCTCTACAGAGACAAGAACTTCTGGGCACTGGTACAGGGTTTCGCGGCGCCGCTCGTGCTCTCCCTCGTTCTCATAGTGCTTCCGATCGTCATGCGGCGCATCTCCGCGCGCCAGGGCGACTTTACCAAGACGGCTCGCGAGCGCCATGCAACGAGCAAGCTCTTTTCCTTCTTCATCTTCCATCAAATCATCGTATTCACCATCTTTGGCGTTCTGTGGACCTTTATCGCGAAGGTGATCAGCGATTCGTCTGGGGGCGCGACAGCAGCAGCCGTCTGGGAATCCGTGAAGAAATTCAAGTTCGCCAGCGGCGTCGTCGACGCCCTATTCGGCGTTGCCCGTTGGTTCATCATCTATCTGCTACAGCGCAACCTCGGTTCCCTGCTCGACCTCATTCAACTGGTGACTCTCATCTGGCGGTGGTACTCACGCAAGTTCCTCAGCCCGACCCCGCGCGAGATGATCGAATGGTCCGCCCCGCAGCACATGGACTTTACGCCGTACTACAACTACTTTCTCTTCTATGCGACGATTGCATTCACATTCGCACCCGTGCAGCCGCTCATCATTCCCGTCGCTTGTCTGTACTTTACTCTCGACAGCTTCTTCCGCAAGTACGCCCTCATGTACATGTTTGCAACCAAGACGGAGAGCGGCGGCCTGTTCTGGCGGATGCTCGTCAACCGCATACTAATCGCCGCCTCGTTCGGCAACATCGTCACCGCGATGATCATGTGGGTGAACCGTGTCCATCGCGAGGGAGAAGTCGGCGACATCAAGGGAACAATCGGCGCCCTCATCCCCCTTTTCGGCCTTATCGGGTTCAAAATCTACGTTGCAAAGACCTTCGACGACAAGCTCTACTTTTACACCGCCAGCCCAGCCTCCACCGATGCGGAAAACGCCGCCGCAGCCGAGGCCGCGCAGAAGAAACATCACCGTGACGACCGGCTGTCGGACCGCTACGGCCACCCGGCGCTCACCCGGAAGCTGCTCACCCCGCTCGTCCACGAAAAGGCCAAGCACGTGCTCGCCCGCGTCTACAGCATCCGCATCGGCGAGGACAACGAGCCCTTCTCGGCCGTCATCCCGCTGGCGGACGAATCCGTCGGTATGATGTCCATGCAGAGTGACAAGCCGGGCCACGTAGCACAACAGCAGCTGCAACCGCCTGGCCTCGAGCAGTACAACTTCATAAAGGAATCCCAGCTCGACTACCACAACCTCGGCGGCCGCGAGCGGCAGGAATTCGGAATCAACTATGACCCTGCTGCCGCGAGACCCAGCAGCATCGCCCCCACCAGTCCCAACCTAAGCGCGTACAATTCCCAGCGGCCGGTGACACCAGGTGGCTTGAGCGTGGCGGAGTCGTCGGGCACCTCCAGAACGGAGACGCAAGGCTACTTCTCGCAGCAGCAGCCGGGTCAGCCGATGTACTCCGCACTGGGTAGCCCTGGCCTGGGCCCGCAGCAACTGACGTTGACGCATGGGCCTACCGCGCGTGCAACGTCGCCGCTGGCGAGAGGAACGAGCTCTAGTCCAGGATACTTTAGCGCGCACGAGGGCGATAGCGACAGCGACGTTACCGGCCTGCTTGGTGCGCCGCAGACAATGGGACGCTCGACACCCGGTGGCTTCGACGGACGACTGGGAAGCGCGGGTGGACAAGAGTACCATCAGGACGGGCAGTATGGATCCGGACCGCCTGGCGGGTTTGTACAGTCGCCGCCGGTTCAGCGTCCGCCACCGCCACCGTTGTCACCACGATCCGTGCAGTCGTCGCAGCCGTTCCATCATCCGCCGCCGCTGTCGCCGCACCGTCAGGGACCACTATCACCGGGACTGCACGGGCCGGCAGGCAGCGGGTTCCAGCCGTACTCGCCGACAGGTCAGCAGCCCGGAGGTGGGCTCCAGCCGTATTCGCCGACGAGTTCGCAGGCCAGCGGTAGTGGGAATGCAGGCGGGAATGCAGGTGGAGTCGGAAACGGCGGCGGAAGCGGCAGCGGGAATCCGTGGGGGCAGGGACAGGGACAGGGACAGGGCTCGTCGAGCTATGAAGCGTTCCGAAAGGGTTGAGAATGCGATGACCGACAGCTGACGAACGACG
Organism: Drechslerella dactyloides; assembly: GCA_020064725.1. Lineage (NCBI taxonomy): Eukaryota > Fungi > Ascomycota > Orbiliomycetes > Orbiliales > Orbiliaceae > Drechslerella > Drechslerella dactyloides. The sequence goes on from JAGTWJ010000017.1 coordinate 4,117,458, forward strand.
TTTGGGATTTCTCATTTCACTAGTACATTGTTTGAATGCCTGCGATGTTGGATTTGGGTGAGGCATATCGTAACCATTTTAAATATACAGGAGAGGGACGCAATCGGTGCATATGGCGTTTTTGTTCGCATTTTCCGCAAGTCGATAGCTGGCTATGCTATGCCTTTGTCGAAGTCGGCTAGCTGGCTTTTGGTCGTTTGGGTGCATGCTTACTTGCTTACTTGATCGGTTGATCGTGCGCATGTGTATATAAATACTTCTGGCGTGTAGGATAGAGAAAAGAGTTAGTCCTTCGAGTGCTGGGTGTCGATGACGCATATTATTAGATTTCATATTCCAAAACTTTCTACCATTGCATCGCCGACCTTGTGTCGACGCCTCCCCCATCCGTTGTCGCGAAGGAAGTGAGCGCTTTGCTTCCTTAGATCATAATTCAATACTGCTCTAATGTAGAGGTTTTGTATGTCGTATGATTGAGCGTATGTACAAATATGCATGCACGTATGTGCATTCGAGCCTTCTATAGGCCACCCATGCATGGCCATGATGTCTTGATATGTAATGTACGTATTTCTATCCAGTTCGGATGCTCAAGCACTTCACATCACCTTCCAGTCCACCCTTGAAAATCCATCACCGCAAGGGCAGACACACATATGTGACTGCATAGCAAATTCTAGCATGGCGAGTTGGTCTGTGTGAGCAGCCCTAGCCGCCATGGCAGGCTGTTATAATTACCAGACGCCGACGGATCCAGTCCTTGATACAGATACCGCAGTCCGCACGGGCTAATCGTCATCGTCTGGTCCACGTTTGTGCGCACCATCTCACCATGACTGATACTCTTCGTCCACGCCGTCCCGCTGAACACCACGTTATTCGACCGCGCGAACGGATTCGACTCCGTTGCAGCCAACGTCGTCCAACTACCCGATAGACTCGTCGCGGTCCACGAGCGGAAGTACCGCGCCCCGTCGCTGCCGATTGCTTCGACGAGCAGCAGGTACTTCCCGCCGCCGACGTAATATACATTTGATGCTTCGAAGAGGTTATTCTTGTTGGAATCGGACAGTGCGATAACGGTGGTTCCCATGCCGTTGGGGAAATTTGACAGCGATGTAGACGAACGGTACAAGTGGCCGTTATCGTCCGAGGAGAAGAGATGGCAGGTTGCGCTATCGCAGATGACCCACATGTCGACCCAGTATCCACTGCCGATGTTTTGCGTGATGATGCTCGGCGTGGAGCTGAAGAAGATTTTCGGGGCCGTCCAGCCGGCTGGGTTGCTGATGTCTGTATTCGTTGAATATGCTGCGTTTCCGTTCTGGTAGACGAGATACCAGAGATTCTGCGGCGCGAAGAAGAAGACCTGCGGCGCGGCGCGGTAGCCGGTGCCGATGGGGGTTGCGTCGAGGTAGTAGAAGGTCGCAGAGTTAGCTTGGGAGAAGTCAGTGAAGCGGAAATAGACGAGGTTGTAGCCGGCTGAGACGGCGGTGCTGGCGAAGACGTGGTAGTAGCCGTTGTAGTATACGATCGAGGGGTCTTTTATGCCGGCGATGTTGCGGCTGTCGCTTTTCGGGCCGACGAGGATGCCACTGGAGCTCCATCTGAAGGAGGTGGGCAGGGAACCGGAGGCGCCAGTCGTGGTCGTGCGGGAGGTTGTCGTCGTTGCCGCCGTCGTACGACTGCTTGTGGTTGTACGGCTGGTTGTAGTCGTGCGGCTACTTGTGGTGGTAGTTCTGGTGGTGGTCCCGCCACTGCTACCGGAGAGGCATTGCGAGTAGTAGGGGTTTAGGGAAACACAGCTATTGCCTGAGGTGCAGGTGGTAGGGCCTGTCCACCCGATGCCGCCGCACTGACCGTAGACTGGGGACTGGGCGACAGCGGCCAGTGGGGCCAGTGCCAGGAGGAGAGGGACGGCACGCATATCTACCGGATCGACATAAGCGTGCTGAGTATATGAAATACGGAATTTAGAGGGAGATGTATCTGTGATACCTCCGAAAGATTAATGTGAGGCAGAGATCACGATATTTTGAATAACAAGGCAATGAGTACCGTGGGGTTACTCAACGTTCTTATAGCTGAGATCTCAAAATGGCTAGGTATATAGTTGCGATACTCATAGTCTCGTGCAGGACCGCGGTACCGCCCAGCCGATGACAAGCTCTCCTCAGCCGTGGTTCGACTTGTAAATGGAATTGAAAAGCTGGGACGTAATAGTGGAGCCCAACAGCAATGGCTTTACAAATTGAAATCCGGCAACGCGTACCGACAAGAACAAGGATAAGAAGACTTCTAAACTTCTAAAAGGCTCTAAAGATCTATTGTTCCTGCGGGTGCCTTTGTCTGCGGAACACTTAATGATTCGCCAGATCTATCCTGGCAAACGGAGCATTATATCTCATGAACTTCAGATGAAGCACTTCTTGATATGAAAGAACGACGGTCACGGTATCGGATAACCGGTTTCCGAAGCCGTATGCTGCGCATGCATGTAACTAGCTAGAAAGCTTAAAGTTGCACCCAATCAAAGGGTTCAGAGGATGGTGCTGGTTACACGGAAATATTGTCCCCACGAACTTTGAGATTTCCTAGACTCAACTTGTGATAAAATCTGAAGTATAAGAGTACGAGCTCGGTATGGGTAATATCCCGTAATATGATAATATATTGAACGTTGCTGGACCTCCGGCCCGTCGGGAAATAGTGACGGTGCGCGGCACACCAACACAGCACAGCGATTAATAAGTAAGCAACATCCAATAGCGACTTATACTGGTATGCTAATTACTCAACCTGAAGAACCCCAGCTGGCGGAAGATTATTATTCTGTTCCCCTGTTATCAATTGACAAGGTCTTCTACGATTATCAACACCGAGACGACTTCGAATCCACGGGTTTTCCACGCAACCGCTGTATCTTTTATCACGATCCATGGGAATCCCCTGGAATAGGCTCAATTCAATCTGCGAGCAAGCATTCCGCCTGGGGATAGCGTCGAAATCACACCCGGACGCGAAGAATCCCTGTTCGCATCCTTGCATTAGTCTCTCGGAAGCAACCGGCGTCTTGGCCTCAGAGACGTTGTGTTCCGTGTTGTATTTCCCAATCAGGTTTGGAAATTCCCTAAAAGCGGACTTTGTGTTCCCCTCCTTCACGGACGACCGGGGTGCCGAAATTAATTGCAACGATGAAGCTGCTGAATGAACTCCAATCGCTGTTGGAACGGGTCGACTGGGTCCTCTTGGCGGCCACAACTGCCGGTCTGCTTGCATCCTTCCTAACAACTACAGCGGTCTATAGAATATGGTTCCACCCGCTGTCCAAGATACCGGGACCGAAGCTTGCTGCAGCTACATGGCTTGTCGAGTTTTACTATAACCACATCAAGCAAGGCCAATATTACAAGAAGATCGAGGAGTGGCATAAAGTTTACGGTTAGCATATGAAGCTCCTTAATATTTTAGTCCATACTTATCCTATAATCCCGGGCGCTGACCTTTATGTTCGTACAGGACCTGTTATCCGTATCACTCCTCATGAAGTCCATGTCAACAATCCAGATACATATTCCCTTCTCTACAAGACCAATGCCAAAGTCACAAAGGACCCTCTGTACTACCAGAGATTTGCGGGGGATATCAATGTCCTGTTCTTTGCGAAAGACACAGCGACACACCGCTCGCGGCGCGATCCTCTGAACAATTACTTTTCCAAGAAGTCCGTGACAGAGTTCGAAGCTGTTATCGTCAAGCACATCGACAGACTATGTCAGCACCTCAAGCAACATGCAGAGAGTGCGCCGCTGGGCAGCCAGAAACCTATAGATTTGCACTACCGCATCCGTTGCATTGTGCTGGATATCTTCTCCGACTATGCCTTCGGCAAGTCATTCTCCTTCCAGGATTCACCAAACCTCGGGAAAGACTTCTTCGACATGATCCGCGTGCACATGGCGTCCCTCTGGCTATTCAGGATGATGACACCTAGCATGGTGTACCGGATCACACACCTGCCGCCATTTATCGCCCTCAAGCTTGACCCCAGCGCTAGCACATATGTCAAGCTCAAGCAGGACTCCAAGGTTGCTATCAAGAAGATACGGGACGACCCGAAGGCTGACGACCTCCGTAAAGAGAATCGCACGGTCTTCTATGACATGCTGCACCCGCACGACGATGAGGGCAATCCGATCCCGCCTAAGAGTTTGGACGATCTCTCCGACGAAGCTTACGGCCTTACAGTCGCCTCGTCTGATACTACTGGAAACGGCGTTCATGCTACTTTGCTTGGTATTTTGTCAAGTCCTGATGTCTATGCGAAGCTTAAGGATGAGCTCAGAAAGGCATTCCCAACGCCAGAGTCGAAGATTACCTGGACGAAGCTTGAAAAGATCCCATACATGGTACGTTAACATCTTCCGTCGAAGAGGCGGAATTTCGCTAATAGCGATTATATTGTAGGTCGCTTGTATCAAAGAGGGACTTCGTATCTCGTGCGGCGTCATAGGCCGCATGCCTCGCATTGTCGAAGAGCCCAATTTCCAGGTCTTAGGTCACCACATCCCTCGCGGCGTAAGTCCTAATACTCACCGACTAAGAAACTTTTCCCGAACTTACCGAACTTGTAGTTCTCTGTCACCACCTCCAACTACATGATGCTCCGGAACCCTGCAATCTACGAGGACCCACATGACTACAAACCAGGCCGCTGGCTTGACGAAGATGGAAATCTCCACACGCATTTCGACAAGTATTTTGTCCCCTTCGGCAAGGATAGCAGGCATTGCATCGGAATGTAGTATGTGTTCCTGTATCTCCCTGCTTCTTGCAATATCTTGACCCGCGCTAACTCCCCATATCAGTCTGGCACAATCCGAACTCTATCTCTCAGTCGCCCATATAGTCCGGCGGTTCGACATGAAGATTGCGGAAGACTCTCACCACCAGTCCGTTCGCGACCTCGATTATATTGACTGCTTCGTCTCCATGGCTAGGGATGTGGATAAGGCCTCTCTGAAGGTGTTTGTTACCCCGAGCGACGACTATGTGACGGCGGAAAGCCGGCTTGGAGAGAAAAACGAAGAGGATTTGATTGCGATATGAGTAAATAATTAAGTACCAGAGCCCTTATCATAATGAGAGTATTGCTCATGATGACGTTGAACAAGGAAGAGAAAATGTAATGAGTAGCGCTACATTGTCACGAGACCCTTCGAATGAAATAACCTTGATATTTACTTTTCTACAACCATCATTTTGATTTAGTCTCGTCGGCGTCTCGAGGCTAGACATACTCCTTATCCAATTGCTATCTCTCCCACAACTGTTTTGAATTTCCAAGCTCATATCATGTTATCCCATCTTCTCGTAACTCCTCGTAGGGCTCCACATGCACAGCCGTCGCCTCGCCAATGGGATGAGGAGCGATATCGGGTACATCGATTCACATTACTAGATAGCCAGGTATACTATAGAGCAGTCAAGCTAAGGACATATGCCTCAAACTATATATATATATGCGTGCGCGCGATCAGCCTTGTCTCAAAACGCATTCCTTCACCGCTGCATCCTGCACTCCAGAAAACCCGCCACGATGCCCCCAATCGCCGGTTATGTGGCTCTGGGGCTAGCGAAAGTCAGTCTTCCCTGGTCCAGCTGCGCCAGAGCGCAGCTCATTTTTAATAGGCTAGGCGACCAATCAACAATCGTCATTCATGTATTGCTCAGGATTCACCTTGGCGGAATGCGTTGGCAGGGCTCGTATAGAAGTAGCACATATCCGGATATATCCTGCGGCAGAATAACAGCCCCGCGTTTGCCAGACACTCTTTCGCCCTTCTTGATCGTCTGCACCTGTTACACACGGAGACTAAGTCTTGAGAATTGTTCTAGGTTATTTCTTTAGTTTTTCGACCCTCAAATCCAAAGACAAATGGAGGCCATTGCTGCCTTCAGCTTTGCTGTCAACGTTCTCGCAGTTGTCGACCTGGGCATAAAAGTCGCATCGGCCTACAAAGAGGGTGGCATAGTGGACTCCTCGCGACTGCGAGACCACGCCAGTGGCCTAGAAAACCTCTGCAATGAAATTACCTCAAATAGCCTTTGCGTAAGCTCGACACAGACTCAATCGATAGAAAAGAGCTTGCAGACATGTGCGCAGAAGGCTGTTGTTGCCTCTCAAGCGCTCCAAAAGGAGCTAGCAGCTTTCCGACCTGGTGGTTCCAAAGTCAAATTGATTATGATCAGTGTTAAGAACATCTTCACCAACAAAATTGAAAACCTTGAACGCGATTTGCGGAAAATTCAGTCAGATCTGGATACTAGACTATTAGTGAGTTTACGGTATGTAAATTGAATAGCTTACCCATCGCCACATCGCTAGTATACTACTCGTGACTAGATATGTATCAGGCTCCATTCTCAAATATATATCACAAACTAAGATATCTGCAATTGTAGGCAGAAAATAGATTTCAGTAGCGTCGAATTATCGGAGCACTACAAGGCCCTCGACGTATCAGTCCAAAAATTACTCAAAGAATTTTATATCCATAACGGCAGCATCACGAGCCTAATTCGCACGGAGAACGAAGCAACAAGAAATATAATCAGCGCCGAGTTAGGATCTTGGAAAGACATTTGGGATAGTAAAGAGGTTAATGATCGTAGGGAACGGTTTTTAGAAAGCCTCACGCCCGGCAAACCTTTTACAAGAGAGTACGAGATCGAGAGTGAACACGACGGGACATTCAAGTGGATCCTTTATGACGGTTCGAAAGAAAAACCATCTACCTTCACAATCTGGTTGCGGAAGAATAACGACATCTTCTGGATCCAAGGCAAACCAGGCTCAGGGAAAAGCACTCTTATGAAGTTTATCAGTCGATCTGGCGACGTATTCAAATCACTGGAGTCGTGGGCGAAGCCCAGAAACCCCTTAATGATTAGGTTTTACTTTTGGTTGGCAGATACCACCGGAATGCAGAATAGCCTTAAGGGGTTCCTTCGCTCTTGTCTTTATCAACTCCTACGGGCAAACTGGGTTTTGGATAACGATTATCTTACCGACCACATCTTTCACGAAAAATAACTTCCAATAATTGGAAGCTCGACGAATTGAAAGAATTGGTGCAAGATGTCTCTCGCAAGGTTGCTGCACAAACGCCACTTCTGTTCCTCATCGACGGCCTGGACGAATGCAAAGGGAATGATCTGAAAGGGATGATAGACATGATGATCCTTTTGGACTCGAATCCAGACATCAAATTTTGCGTCTCCTCGCGACCGGAACCAAGGATCCAAACCCGATTGAAAGGAACGCATCGCCTCAAAGTCGAAGACTACACGAGAGGGGATATTAAAATATTCGTTAATGAAGGAATTAAACTGGCCCAGGAGCACAACGACTTCAATGACACCGTCGGCGGGCTCAAGCGGGTAATATCAAGGATCGTGGACCAGTCTGACGGCGTTTTTTTGTGGGCAATCATCGTCACGAGAGATGTCACTAGTGGCATTGAAAATAGCGATTCGCTCAAGCAGCTTCTCCAACGGGTGGAGATATTACCTACGGACTTGGTTGAATTATACGAAAGTATGCTTAAGAGGCTCGGTAAAAATTGGGAACTCTACAAGAGTGAAGCCGCTTCGTACTTCAGCGTCGTTCTGGATTGGGGACATACCCCAGTCCCGTCCTTGGGGGACGATGATGATATGCCCGGGTCGCCTCGACTGGGGGAATTCCTAACGTTGTACGAAATATTTCACGACAGGCGGCCATCTGGTCATACAGTCGCCCAAAAGATTAACTTTCTTGACCAGTTAGAAAAAAGAGTTAACATAGTCTGTGCAGGAATGCTGACTTTTCATGACACTTCCGCGAAGTCAGGCGATGGTGCCCCTCAAAGCAGTGATGGTACGATGGCGCAATATAGACGCTCCTGGTCGAAAAGGGCAAATTTCATCCACCGAACTGCTCGAGATTTTTTTGAGGGATCCGGAAAAGACCTCTTAGACTGTTGCACGATGACAAGATTGGAGAGATACAACCATATTGTTAGCGCCTATGTCCTGGCATGGCCGTTTGATACTCGGCCTGATAGGATTACTGCTGCTATCTCCACTCTCCTCTGCAATCTAAATAAGATTCCAGGCGAAAAGGAAGAAAAATTACGTCTTCTAGAGCGCCTGGATAGAAGTGGGGTCTCAGTTTTCGCAGGCTTTGACGGGGAAGCCGGTGAACGATGGGTTTATGATCTCCCCAGAGATCTGTACAACACCAGATCTTCTATAGTGACCGCTGGCAGACTCCGCGTCCGGTACCGAGAATATTTCGTTGACTTGAACGACATGATTGTCCATTACGGTTACATAAATCTCCTGAGACCCCGGCTTGAACCATTCCTAAGCCCTTCATACTATGACAACAGGCGCCTGAGCAGCAAATACAAAGATTACTTGCTTCTTTGCGACATGCCCCCACGATTGGGATCAGGTTCTGAATGCGCTGACTTGCTCATGGAACACGGCGCGGACCCGAATGCCGTATTTTTCAGGGACCCGATGGGCCTTTGTGTGAAGATGACGCCATGGATGCTCTTCCTCGCTAGTCAAAGTTTTCCCCACGGTTTCTCTTTACTGGAACAGTTCCTCAATAAAGGGGCGAATCTTGACGAGAGAACAATACTCGTCGTTTCTATGCATAAACCGGGCACGTCATGTTCCCCGGAGCGTCTAGCGGCTGTAGGTGACAAAGATGGCAGTCACCTAGCCGTTTACATCGTTGAAGTGAATGCGAGGTTCTTGCTGGAATACTATTTTCGAAATCTCCCATGGTATCAGAGGCACGATCCACACGTATTACGCGCCAACTATGCACGCGGGTTCATGGATAGGCCGGATGTGCAAGCATCGAAGCCATACCGGCGGCTCCTCCTAATACGCCCAGGCACAGAATATACCGGATCTAGCGATTCCGGTGATCCTTCATTCGACACTACTACATCATATACCCCTTCGTCCAAGGACAAAAATATCGAAAGAGAGGCAGCCGAATCAAAGCGATTACGATCCCAGTGGCTTGAAGGAAGCAGTTTAGCTGTGGAGGTTGGCTTTGACTGCTCTGAAATTCTTCTAGAGTACCTAGATCTTGGGAGCGCACACACGTATTCAACTTTCGAAATACAACTTAAGGGTGAGGAATGCACTGAAGCTTTGTCACGAACGGCCCGCACAGTCGATGTCTTTGAATACCTCGAAAACCTGGGATATTACAAGAGTGATCAGGCTGCGGGTCCAGAGTTTATACCGATGTTCGAGCCAGATGACTAATTCGACGAAGAGAAAGTGCCGATGGACAATACTAATTGGGGGTGGTTTTAACATTATATCTACTTGAGGACTTTTCTCTTGTGCTCTCACAAGTAAATCGTATGGCGTGCAAATTTGTGCAATAAACTACATATCTCGTTAACTTCAATGATTGTTATGTATTGAGTTCCGTTGAATGATCGATTCCTCGTAACGTCCCTGTAGCCAAGTCTACTCTGTAGGTGAAATTCACCTGCTAAATACCTAATATATATCGTAATATGGGGTTAGCTTCCATGTACACCTAGGTATATACTAGTATTTCCTAGTTGTCTTGTGAAACCAGAGAAAGGCGTCTGGCTTACAAGACGAATTTCCCAGATGCTAATATTTTTCTGGCTCGTTGTGCTCAAATCCTAATGCTGGTCTGGTTTCCGTCGGGCTGGCTCTTTACCACGACTATACAAGCTGCTTATGAGGCTGGCTCTTTACTAGGCTGGATTCTGCTGCGCTGGCTTCTGCTACACTGGCTGCTGCTGGGTACTAGTATCCCGAAATTGCTAATCAAATGTATGTATGGTATATGTAGCCGGTAAAGTCTATTTACAGTGTAGTTTTGGCTATAAAGTATAACAAATAGGGATTACTTATTAGAGCTTGATGGTCTCGTGAGACACCGAAGCTCGCCGTTGAGATAAATATATATAAACCAGATGCATAATTATCGAGACGAGATATGCGGTGTTTTTTCCATTGTGCACGCCATCAATTCGAAGCCTGTAACCACGGATTCACTATATTATTGAGTGTGTATACTTGTCTTGAGCTCACAGACTACGTGCGTCGGATCCAGTTTCTAGTTTACAAGACGGAAGGATGCCGTAATGTGCCATTCGAGTTTGATATCTATAGCAACAATAACATGCCGCGAACTTTATGTATAGCTATGGTACCCCGTCAGAAGCACTAGGCGTAGCTAGGAACCTCGCTTGTATCAATATCATTTGATTTCCATTCTACATAATTACCTAGATGCCACGGTACCTTCTTGTAACGTTGAATATATATGCTATATACGGCAAAAAGCTCAGAATATGAAAGCTGTACCATATCTCTATAATTGTATATACCTAGGCAAGTAGGTAGCTACGTAGCCCGGAGAAAAGCTGACGGACAGATAGCGAAAGGAGGATGCTCAGGTAAACAGAAAATTGATCTTCATGCCATAAAATACCACAAGAAGTACAATATCTGTGTAATCAGCGAGAATTTACACTTAAGTGCCCGAATCATCGTCGCATTGTACGGTCGGGTCACTTGGTTTACGAATGATGATACCGATGCAACTACCGATGCTGCCTGCTTGCCCAGCAGTCGATCGACTGACCACGGAGAAAGGAAGCCAACTATTCGTAGACCTCGCATCACATCGCATCCTACAAAAACGAATGCAGCCCATAGGCTCTTCATCAAACGAATCGACACCCCGCCTGCATATACGATGCGCGATGCAACTAAACTCAAGTGATCACGCTGGGCGCCTTGCGGCCGGTAAACTCCTCCAACTTGAGCAGCTTGATGGCATTCTGTATCGGCTCCTTCAAGAACTCCTGCGCATCCATCCCGTACTTCTCAGGATTCTACCCCCACCAGCAAGTCAACAAAACTTCCAAAGTCGTACAACCGCACAAACACCACACACGCATACAGCGAGAGTAGGTATCCGTATGTATATAGTATGCAAATGGGAAAGGAGGGTAAAAGGGTACTCACACTCGTATGCTTCTCAACATACAGCCGAATCGTCGCCCCGGAGCTCCCCGTCCCGCTCAACCGCACGACGAACCGCGCATCATCACTCGTCTTAACGTACAACCCCTGATTCTTCGAAACACTTCCGTCCAAATCCTCATAACTGAAATCATCAGCCTCGACAACCTGCGCGCTCTGACCGATCGTGGACCCCATAAACGCAGCCTTATTCTGCCCGACGACGTTCTGTTTCAGCAGTTCGATGACGTTATTCGCGCCGTCGTTGTCAACGTTCTCGTAGTCGTAACGCGTGAAGAAGGTGCGGCCGTACTCGGCCCAGAAGGCCTGCTGGATGGACGCGATGGACGCGGCCTGTCCGCCGTTCGCGGAGACGCCGGCGATGATGTTGAGCCAGGCGACGACGGCCCAGAGGCCGTCTTTTTCGCGGATGTGGTTTGAGCCCGTGCCGAAGGACTCCTCGCCGCAGATGGACAGCTTGTCCGCGTCGAAAAGCGCGCAGAAGAACTTCCATCCTATATACCATTCAATCAGCCGCTAGACCCTAGATAGTGTAATGTAGGGTATATAGGGGGAGTGTGTACCAGTCGGAACCTCGTAACAGTTCAGTCCCTTCTTCTTCGCGACGAGGTCGACGGCACCACACGTCGGCATGCTCCTCGCAAGGCCATAGACACCCTGCTTCTTAAAGTAGGGTATCAAATCCGCATGATGCGCAATAATCGCAAGACTATCACCCGGCGACACGAACGTTCTCGCGCCATAAATCATATTCCGGTCCCCATCGCCGTCGCTCGCCGCGCCGAAGGGGATCATCTCGCGGTCCACCGCCTCGACGAGGTCGTGCGCGTACGTCAAGTTCGGATCCGGGTGCAGCCCGCCAAAGTCCGGCAGTGGCCGTCCGTTCACGACGGAGGATACGGGTAATCCCAGCTCCTCGATGAAGATGCGCGTCGCGTAGGGGCCCGTTACGGCGTTGAGGGCGTCGAAGCGGACTTTGAACGTGGGTGTGTTGGCGATGAAGGACTTGATGAGGTCGAAGTCGAAGATTTCCTTGAGCATGTCGACGTAATCTGCCACGCCGTCGACGATTTCGACCTCGAGGTCGCCGTACTTTTGCGTGCCGATGGTCGAAATGTCAATCTGCCCAAACTCACACCCCATATCAGCAACCACTCCAAATATTCAATATAACGCGGGATGTGGCTGGTGGAATACGAGTACGCACATCCGGAGCGTCGGTGATTCTGTACGCCTCAATCGTCTTGGAATACTCCCACATCTTATTAGTAACCCCCTCTGGCGCAGGCCCCCCATTCGCAAGATTATATTTAATCCCAAAATCCTCCCCCGGTCCACCAGGGTTATGCGACGCCGTCAACAATATCCCACCAGTCGCACCCCTCTTCCGGATGATATTACTCGCCGCGGGCGTCGACATGATGCCGTTCCGTCCGATCAACAGCTTGCGAACGCCGTACGCCGGCGCCATACGCGCGATGGTCTGGATCACCGTGTCGTTAAAGTAGCGGCCATCCCCGCCGACGACGAGGAAGGCGCCCTCGGAGCCCTCGGGGATCGAGGTTAGGATTGAGGCGATGAAGTTCTCGGTGTAGTTTATCTCCTGGAAGATCTTGACCTTCTTGCGGAGGCCGGAGCTGCCGATACGCCGTTCATCGTTAGAATCAATCGTTATGTGTAGGCGGGGCAGTGGTGGGGAAGTGGGGGTTGACTGTAACTTACGTGCCGGGCTTCTGCCCCACGAAGGGCGTCGTTGGTACAGCGCGTACAACCATCTCGAAAGCGACACTCCAGGTACTCGAGGTAATCAATTGAGCGATAGAACGGTAATTGGTCGATGCAATGCTGTAGATAGGTAAGAAACTCGTCGAGTCGTGAACGAAAGCGAGTGGGCCAACCGTGTATGCAAGCTACCCAACAAGTGTTTATGACGTCGGAAATCCAACAAACGTAGAGAGGGGCAGTCCCACCACACTTTATACCCAACTTTTACCCTCACGAATATAATACGCGCGGAATAACGATACGGTATATATAATGCTCTCGCCGGCCCAATTGCAACGATAACAGATCGAACGAGTCGTACGAATTGCTTAATAGCGCAGGAGAATCAATCCAATTGGCTGTAGACTATACCAGCTGCAACGTGTATGGAATGTGGAATGCAGTGCGGCTTTTTATAGCTCATCCCACCATTCGCCGCCATTTCATCATCCCGCAAATCCCGCCCGAATACGACGACTACCCGTATACCAGTCAGAAGGTAATGCCTCCGCGATAATGTACAGACATGCCCAAGAACGGGTAATTAACACTACCACTATACAATATAATATAGTAACACCAATTTTCTCAGCGTCCATTCACGCGACTTTCTTTTAACAAGAAAAAAACAAGGAACGAAAAGATAAAAATGTAAAGCAGGAATTTCATATTACAAGCTATAGTCGCCGCACCGCCCGCACGCACTATTAATATTAAAACAGGACAGCTCCCAGCATGCGTTCAGTAGTCGTATACCACGTTCGTGGAGGGAGAATTTGAATGGAAACATGTGGCGGGCGAGCGATATCGATCGGTCGAGGGAACGTCGTATACTCCGTAGATGCATCAATCACAGCTTTTGTCCATATCTGTCCTCCGTCCTTCCTTCTTTCCACCTCCAGTCCGTCCGCTCCAATCCAGTCACCAAAGAAAGAAAAATAGAAAGCAAGACCAGAAACAAATATAAGATCGCAATTCGAAACCCAGCAAAACCATCTTTAGTGTATTTAAAAAACGACAAAACGCATAAAACGACGCGGAAGAAAAGGCTTCGGGCGGTAAGAATGGAGCTACTCCTGCTCGACAAGCGGGAACTGCGGGTCCGCGGACGCGGACGCATGCGCCGTCACCTCCTCAACCTTCTCCGCCTCCCGCTTGAGCTCCGCATCCCGCCGCCCAGACTTGACATCGTCGTACTTCTTCTTATCAAACACCCAGATCCCGTTCGTTCGGCTCGCCTCGTCCAGCGCCAGCGGCGACAATCCCTGACTCACCAGCCACCCGCTGGCAGTGTTGACCAGCTCGCCGATGACGGGGTTCTTCTCGACCGTGCTAAAGTACCGCTGCTCCCAGGCTGTGCCTTCCGCTTTCTCCTTCTTGCGCAGCTCGCGCTGGGCGTTCTCGATCTTGGACTTTTCGACCCCCGTCTCCTCGTAGTCGCACTTTTCGATTGCGGCGGCGACCTTGGCCCAGGCGCGGCGCGACTCGAGCGGGTGCTGCTCCTCGAGCGCCTTGATCGTTAGCGGCGTCGTCGGGTTCGTCTTGGCATTATACGTGTCGATCTGTAATTATATTAGCCCTCGTCCACGAGAGAGATCGCATCACAGAAGGAATGGGAACGGACCTCAGTCTTGCCCTTCTTGATGCTGAAAGAGTCGGTCCACTGGCCGGAGATGTTGTACAGGATCTCCTTACTCCCCGTCTTCTGCAGCGTGGCCGTAAAGCTGTTCTTCTTCCCGGACACCCACCCTTTGCCCGAATACTCAATCTTGGCAAAATAACCGCTGGAAGACTGAATCACCGTCGACTTCTCCAGCTCGACGTAGGGGGTACCGTACACCAACCCCTCAATGTGCAGCGCCGGCAGCGAGATGAAATAGTCCTCGTCAAAGGCGTCGATGTGCAGCCGCGCGTGTCCGACCTGCTTGACCGTGATCGTCATGGACTGGAAGCTCGCCCGCTGCCCGTTGTACCCCTGCAGCCGCACGCCATGCTTCTCGTTGAAGATCGAGTACGCGGTGACGGGCGGGTGGTGGCTGACCTGCTCGGAGATGAGCTCCGTCCGGCCGGCCTCTTCGTCCTCCCAGTGGCCGAGGAACAGCTCGCCAAGGAAGGGGTTCAGCGGTTTCTTCTCAGAGCCTCTACAAACGATAATCAGCACTACAAGTCACGGAAGAATGAAGAGAGGGAAGGGTGAGTTACAGCTTCTCGCTCCGCGAACTGTACTGCTGCTTCAGCGTCGACAGGAACCAAGTCAACACAGCCAACGCCCGCTTCTCGGGATCCGCCTCTTTAGCCGGCGCCACGAACAGTCTAGGATGCTCCGTCTACCGGGAAAACAATCAGAAAATTAGTATGGCCGGGTGAATTAACGTTGGTGGGATGGAATGTGGCTATGCTCGGGGCCAAGGCGACCGTGAGAGCGGGCGAGAGTTTCGTACGTACCCAATAAGCGCTGTACTCGACCAGACTCGTCTTGCCGAGAATGAAGGGCTAGAACATGCACAGTAACACCAAGACATACGTCAGCAGGGCCGAAAATCCCAAAGACCCAGAAAAACAGGGCGCGGAAGCTGGAAAGAACGTACCGGCGCGGTCATAGACGCCAGGTCGCCATTGAAGCTGAGCGGCGAGGAGAAAAGCTAGCTGTTAGCTACAAGTTGCTGGTCGGGCGTGGGCACACGACAGTGGAATTTTACCTTGCGATGCTCTAGAACAGGAAACAAGTTAGCTAGATACACCTATTAGAGCGCAGCAGGATTGTGTCATCGGTACCTTCAAGAACGACGCCCATGTGCTTTTCGCAGTCCCTGTTTTGCGACCCATCGTAAGCAACTTTCCCAGCAGGCGAGCAAGCTAGCTGAACAGCAGCAGCAGCGTCGCAGCAGCGATGTATTGTATTGTATCGTCTCGCGGATTGTCGTAGATCGAGCAGAAGCAGCAACAGCAGCTAGGCGAACAAAGAAGTCGCAGCAGTCGCAACTGTCGCAACGGTGAAAGGAGAACGAGGACGAGGACAATGTCAGCGCCGCGGGAAGGAGAGGAGGGAGTTACCGGTGAGAGCGGCCGCCATGGTTGCGCGGGTAAAAGCAGGAAGTGTGATCTGTCGTGTATCGGCGGTGTCTTTCAGTCTGTCGCTGTCCGTCCGTCGTCCGTCGCTCGTCGTTTGTTCGTTCTGTCGCTTAGGCTGAAGTAGGTCACTTGAGCTGGAGTGCTTGGAAGGTATGGTGGAGAGTTTTGGGAGAGAGATGCAGGTTGGCAGTTAGACGGGGCACGCGAGTCGAAAGGTCGAAAGGGGTGCTCACCGGACGCCGGTCAGCGAGTCGACGTCACGGCTAGCGAGCCTGGCACCCCGGGAAAAAGAAACCACCCGCCATCGCCAGACACGGAATGTCGACAACCAACCGAAACTGAGTAAATCCTGGTAGGATGTCCTACTGAACGAATACAACTTTGTTTGCTCAATCGAGCTGTGGGATTGGCTGTTCTTCATCGTCTAATCACAGGAATATCTTATATACACTAATCTTAAATACAAAGGAATATCCATCTGCTGAACATGTCAATTTAGCATACCAATAAACGCCTGTAGTCACGTAAAGCGAGCTACAGTTTTTAAAAAAAACGAAAAGAAAAAAAAGGGTAAAAACGACATGGGAAGATAAGTGCTTATTTACTCATTAGATGGCAGTGTGGGCTGTCGAGTCCGAATCGCGCTCTTTGTGTATCGATGAGGATGATGTATATTCGATGGTGTCTATCTACCTATCGACCGCAAAGTAAAAGTATTATACAGGCTTCAACGCACAACAAATATTGCGGGTTTTGTTTCTCGCTCCACAGTGGTCTCGCAGCGTAGGTATAAATCAACGCAACATGTCGAATATAAATATGTAAATCGTATTTAAATGGGCGCTGCTGCCCAAGCGCGTCGACGGCGAAGACCGACCAATCGATAATCATATCGGCCGTATGGGCCGCGTCCTCCTTGTCGTGCCCGGCGCCCTCCAGCTGCTGTTCGAGCCTTATCTTCTGGTAGGCGCGCAGCCCCAGCCCGGCCACGATCAGCACGAGGGCTAGCCCCCATGCTATCCATTTTTTGAGGCGCAGGCGCACCTCAAAATGACCGATGTCGTCCCTGTCCCACAGCGCGTCGACCTTCTTGGTCGACTCTGTGACCGGCGTCGTGTCAATCACACGGTCGTGGGCCTGACGAGGACGATATAATTCAGCAGCTGCACAGACAAATCCATTGGGATGCTATACATACAAGGTGCAAGGTAACCTCATGATTGTACAGGACTCTGTTTAGGAGACTGTCTTTGCATCGCATATCCAAAAGGTATGCGGCATCGCTCGTACGCTCTGCTGGCTGTTTTCGAGCAATCTGGAATCCGTCCTTGCCAAAATGCCTTAGGCATTGCAGCGGGTATATTAACCGCACATTGGCGGTCTTGTCAGGGACGGACAAGAGAGGCGATTGGAGAGGTTCGAGGTGTATAGGAGGTGAGATGAGCTGGTGAGGAGAGAACCAGGCGTCGAATAGAAGTCTTCATTGTCAACAGCGAGCAGTTGTCGGAAGGCTCAGAGGAGAGCTTGCTCGATGCTACCAAATTGTGGCAGGTGAGGTGGAGGTGAGATGTAGAGGAGATGGAGAGGAGAGAGCCTCCGACAGCGGCAGACGCCCTTTATATACTGCCTGATAATTATACGCCCATTTAACCACATGTTTCACCCGCAGAATCGACAGGCGCAAATCCGCATCTCAAAACTGATCAAAACGCAAGATATTCTCGAACACACTGTCGATCGAGCGCCCACCGCCGCTTGAACAACGCCCACCTCGAGCTCCACCGCCTCTGACGCTTCTTCTCCGCATTCCGCGCCTCTTCACCTTCATCCAATTGATCTTGGCGGAGCTGGCACCGCTCGGGACTGAAACTCGGATGGTCTCGAACGACTTGTCGCAGCAGGTCCCCACCAACGTACAGCGGCGCCTCCCCCGCTAACGACGCCGGATAGACAGCGGCCACGGGCCACGGGCATTTGCGCCGTCCAGTCTCGAGGCTGCGCCCATTAAGCATCGACGTCGGCATGTAGTCTTCGTCCACGAGGTAAAGCGTAGCTTTTCCCTCATCCCCTTCTCTCGGAAACCAGACGCGTCCACCATCCCCTATCACAACTGAATGTGATCCACACAGTCATCAGCGTCAGGACTCATCCTGCCATGCATGCATACATATATACCAGATATCATGTATGATATATGACAGCTAAATACTTAGCTACAAAGGGTCAAAGGGTATGAGGTATACGCACTCCCCGTCATGCCGTAGTAACGCAGCTCTCGCTTGAGGCTCCCCGGATCATCAGAATCGACGTTGAAGAGCTTTCCGATTCCCCGCCGGTGAGAGCTGCCGATGGTGTGACTGAGCAGTGGCCCGCCCCGCGGGCCCCCTACCCGTGGCCCTTCGTAAAAATTGGGCGAGGTATACCTCGATCGGCTCATTTCGAAGCGCCTTGACTGGCGCCCCCAGAACGTTTGCTTGGGCGATACGCTCTGCATCTTGTCGTCCCGGCTTTTTCTTCTCTCGAATACAAATGTTCGAACGATCGATTGTTATGATGATGAGCAAAAGGCACAAGTGGTCAACTTTACCCCTGAGTCCGTCCTTACAAGTTATATAAGTAGCTATGTGGTTCTTTTTTAAGCCTTTTTCCGGGGTCTGCCTCAAGACTAGTACTCTGCTAATTTAGCTTTTACGCGTTTCGGTCTTTATCATTTATGGACGGAAGTTGCCTCGAGCCCAAGTATATATATATATACATGCATTCATTCGAACAAAAACCGGGGCTTTCTTTAATCTCGGTACTTGCCTAGGTCTTAGCCAGTGTACAATATATTCTTCTAAGCGTGTGGGCATGCCTTCGACGACAAGCCAATTGCAGGCGGTCCTCTCAAAATGCAACACGACACAGACACCTAACAAAGCTACCCTGGACAGTAGACTACCCTGTATACCAGCTGTACGTATGTACCAGACGGTGCTTGTAAACTGCATTGCAGCAAGCACTGACCTCCAACCGCAATTCTCACTTCTACATTTTACTTTATATCTCTCACGCCAGCAAAGTCGCAGTCGCAGTCGCAGTCGCTGAAATCTCAAACTTTGGCAGCTAGCTGACAGGTAAGCCAGGCTAACCCGGCTCGCAGCTCAATCTGCAATGTACGATGGCGTCATGCACGCGGCCAATAACTGCAAGGCACAGTGGTACCTGTACCACACTCCTTGCCGAACACCGAGATCTGATCCAATTATATCAATTCACCATTTCATCCGTCCGTTCATCCATTCATAATGAATTCAATGCATATCATATCATGTTTTGTATGTTACAGGTGTCCTTCGCTTCCACGCTTTTATCCCCCACCGTCTCTCTCAGTCGTCACTGCGGTATATGCAATGTATAACGCGATGCACACACGCCAACCAATTCTATAAATCCAAATCCCAAATACGAATCGAATAGAATCCCTCGCAGGAACAACATCACCAAGCCACCTACACATCTATCCACCATCCACCATCCACCTATCGTACCATCCATCCACACATCCACCAGGTGAAGAACAATGCAAAACACCACCACCAGGCACAGCGGAACTACCGCTCGCGTTCCTTCTCGTAGAACAGCAGATACACCTCCTTCTGCAGCCCCAGCACGTCCGCCGTCTTGACCTCCTTCACCGAATCGTCGCTGATCCGCCACCACCGCCCGTCCGTGCTCTTGCTCTTCTTCCCCTTGCCCGCCGTCTTGCCCTCCTTCGTTTTCACCCCCGCCGCCGTCAGCTGAACCTGCTGCTTCTCCGCCACTAGCGGCGGCGTACCCGTAGCTGTAGTCGTAGCCGTCCCCTCCTCTTTCTCCTGTTCGATCGTATTCGTAGCCCCGTCCACATCGACGTCCATCGCCGCCGGGGCCAAATTCAACAGACTCGCCGCCGGCGTCGCACCGCCACTCCCCGACATCGGCGTCCCATCAACAGGCATCAGCATCGGCGTCGAATACGGCGCCGGATGCGAATTCTGCCTTCGATAGCACTCGTAATGCCCGCTCTCATGGCTCCCACGATGCGTGATCAGCCCCAACAGTTTATACTTGCTGCGATTCAACAGCGGCCCCAGCTCCACCTCCTCGGGAAACGCAACCTTGCAGCTATTCTTGCGTGAATAATAGTCGAATATCGACCGTGACAGATGTATCGCCAGCACATCCGGACAATGCGCAAAGTACGTCCGCTTCGCGATGCGGGATTTGACAGACGTCGCACTGGCAGGCGGCAGCAGGATGTCCGTCGGCAGCTTTTCCGGGTCGGTTTCCAGCGCATTTTTCAACGCAGTTATCGAGCGGGTTAGTTCTGCGATTTGGCGCTCGTCGCGGACGGTGGGCAGCTTGTGTTCGAGCACGGCGATGATGCGGTTCAGCTTGCATTTCGCGCACTGGAAGTCGTCAATGTATTCGGTGGACAGGTGCTCGTTGAAGCAGTCGTCGAGCGTCGCGGACGACTTTTGCGGCACGTTGAGCGTTAGCACGACGAAGGTTGACGCCGTGGGTTTCGGCATGAACCCGCACACTAGGCACTGGATGCCGGACTCCAGCTTTCCCTCCATCGGCATGCCGAATTCCGGGATCTTGTGTCCTTCTTCTGTTTCTCCCTCCTTCTCATACGTCATGGGGGTGTCGCTGTCTTCCGTCTTGACGTCGAGCGGGATGTGCTTCGGCTTTGTCGTCGCACGAACGGGGCTCTCCTCCTCCTCGTCGACGGGGGACTCGTCCGCCATCTCCTCGTCCGCGCCGTTCGCCTTCGCTTCCTCCTCCTCGCCGGAGCTCTCACCGATCATAACCGGATACTCCTCCGTCTTCGGCGTCGCACTGCCCCCCGCCTTCTCGTCTTCGTCGGTCTCAACCACCAGCCGTACCGTCGTCCCCTCCGCCTTCTCCTCGCTCTTCGCAACGTCCCGCGGCACCGTCGCCTTGACCTTCTCCTGCGCCTCGTACTCCTCCGCGAGCGTCTGCGCGACAATCTGCAGGAACTCCTGCGCGTCCTGCTGGTTGCGCGATATCCGCGACCGGAAAACCCGCTCGAGCTCGTAGATGAAGTCCCGCGTCGTAATCGTCTTGCGGTACAGCGGCCGCTCATTCAACCCTAATCAAACCCCCAAAACCCGCATCAGCCCAATCCCAGCAAACCCTTAAGATAAAGATAAAGATGATACATACGGTCCAGCATCGTCTTGAGCGCCCGCGTGAGTATCGGCCGCCGCCCCTTCCACCGCACAACGCCAGCCTCCTCCAACGCCTCAAGCTGCGCCTGCACCCTCACCCGCTGCACAAGATACCCCCGCAACTCCCCCACGCCCGCCAGCGCCTGCAGCACCGAATTCACAAAACAGTCATTGGCAGGATTATACAGCCCCACAACCGTCTGCTTCCTCCCTTTACTGCTAGCACCGTACCCGTACGCACCGGCGCCGCGGCCGTCGATGAAGAACGTGGGGCCGAACACGTAGATTAGCGTGATCGCAGCCAGCGAGGCGCCAGCGGCATACGCGATCGTAAGCTGCCGCGAGGAGTCCGTGCTGCTCATGAGCGTCTCGAGGCGGTCGAGCAGCCAGTTTAGCAGCCGCGCGAACGGGTCCGTGTCCGGTGGGTAGGTGTAGTGGCGGTGGTTGTGACGCTGGTTGTAGTTGTGACGCTGGTGGTGGTTGTTGCTGCCGCGGTACGGGTCGTAGTAGCCTTGGTAGGACATTTACCGTCCGCTGCGAGCATGTAGACTCACACGCCTGTCCGGTGCTCGGAGGTGAGGTGCAGCTGTAGGCGACGGTCGTGCGTTTCGTGCGATCGATTGGCGGACGGACGGACGGGGTCGATGGACGGACGGACGGGCGAGCTCAGCTGTCGTTACGTAGCTCGGTGAAAAGATCTAGGCGAAAGGTACGACGTCGGCGGGTGTGTATCGTGGTGGTTGTCGTCAGTTTACATCGTTCGGTCCAATTGGCCTAGATGACACGATCGATGGGCGGCCAGCAGCGTCCGTTTGCGCTGTCGACACGGGCGACGGAGATGATGGGAGACAAGACGAGATGAGGTTGATGTGGAAGGATGGATGGAAGAAGAAAAGAAAGAGAGACAAGCTATGCAACCATCCGGATCAACCGCCTGCCGAGCCGCCAATTCACCACGACAGAATTAAGCACAGCTTGAAAGTCCAGGTTTCCAGGCAGGCAGGTTCTACGACAGTTACAGCTACCGCACGCTAATTCATTTGTCATCCATCTCCTGCACTCTTCACACAATTGTACAAATCGACATACCTCCGCACCGATTTCAATACTTCACTTCACCCGTCAGACCAGAATTCCCGCTCGTAATGGAGAATTAAAAGGACAATTTAATTCCTAATAATTACACGAAGGAAAAAAAAACTTTTTGTTAAAAAAAGTCACTTTGCAAGGGGGGGGGCAATTTAGGCTGAAAGAACAGCTGTCCGTCCCCTGCACCGATTCCATCCACCGAATAAAAAATCCACGACAGCACCTCCCCTCGAAGAAAAAATATATAAAGTCAACGGAAAAGAGAATAGAAGGGAATCAACAAACCACACCTATCGTAACGTTCTTATACCGACGCGACTAAACCGCAGACTAAAAAAAGACTTTAAGAAGAGAGCAGTCAACGTTCATTCATCCGTCCGTTCGTCATCGCATCAATCATAATATGATATACCACGCGCGTGAGAATGAGAATGAGAATTCCGAATAGAGGAAACAAGAGGCCCGGTTGAGAGAAATAATTCCCGGAACCCCCAAAGTTTTTAATTTTGCTTTCATCGATATAAGAGAATTGTAGAAAGAACGAAGGAAAAACACCTCCAAACCCTTCGACCGGGTCCTATAGAAAGAGGTGTTCCTTCGAATTTTGAAAATACTTCGAGAAAGAGTAAAAAAAAAAAAGTTCCGCGTAGGCATCCGTAACATAAACATTACTGTCATGATCAAGACGCGGCACAAAGTAGTAGAAAGGGATTTCCGAAAAAAGCAGCTAGGCGTCAGAAACAGAGGCAGGAAAAAAGATCAACTGATAGAACACCCCGATGTTGAAAGACCCTTTTCCCAGTTTGAGTTTAGAAATAGTAAAAAAGAAGAATGAGAACAACATTTACAGAGCACCGAAAAGAAAAATAAAAAAATGAAGAAAAAGACATTCGAATCAGAGAGACGCGAAGTTTTTTTTTAGTCAACAGTTTCATCACCAGTGAGAAATATCAGCAGCCACGACCATCCGACAGAAACCAGTATTTAACAGAACAAAACTAATTCAAAGCTATAGTATACGCGCGTCGTCGCAAGTGTAGAGATTTTCCAGTAAAGATGGAACAGGTGAGCGAAGAGTGGGAGTAGAAGAGTATCAGCACAAGAAAGCTAGGACCTATATCGGACCGTCGCACAAGTGCAACTCATTCGGGACCAGGATAGAACGGGTCGTCGAGGCCAGGATAGTACGGGCTTTTCTGGGGAGAATCGTCCGATGAATCATCCTAATGTCCACCGTAAGTCCAGCCACCTTGCTGGCGGTTACCTCCTTGGCCACCGTACCCAGGATACGACCCAAAGCTACCGTACATCGCATAGCCTCCGCTGTTGTGATGACCGCCCTGGTTGCCCAAACCGGCGCCGCCCATAAGAGGGTTGTGCTGCTGGCTTTGCCCTTGCAGGTGGTGAGGGTAGCCGGCAGCGCCGCCCATGGGAGTCTGCTGCTGATGCTGAGATTGGTTCTGCGGAAGCTGGGACTGTCCAGTCTGCCCGGAGAGACCCGACGTGCTAGGTGGCCGTCCCGGAGCGCCGGCTGGGTTGCCTGAAGGCCCGGTTGGCGCCTTGGTCTCGCCGTATGGCTTCAGAGCATCCTCAGAGTGTCCGCCTTGTTGTCCGCCGCTGAGCCCGAGCTGCTGCTGCTGTTGTTGCTGCGTCCCGAAGCCACCGAGCTGAGACTGCTGGCGAGGCGACATGTAGTCAGGCATGCCAGCCGATCCGTACCCAAGGTTGGAGTGCTGGGACCCCTGTTGCTGGAGGTGGGCCTGGGACGAGCCGCTGCGTCCATACTCATTAAGCGACGAGTCACGGCCTTGCGAGCTGGGGCCGCCAAAGTTGCCGTACGCAGCTGGCGAAGACGAATGCTCATAGCCACCCGGGCTCATATACCCTTGCGGAGAGGCTCCGTAAAACCCCTTGGGATAGGCTCCGTAGTGATTGTACATTTGCTGCTGCTAATAATGTAAGCGCTTGCTGTCCGGGGTTTATTCGAATATCAGGGGTTTGTAACTTACCGACATGTAGTTGTAGTACGGGTAGTAGGACGGATGCATGGGATATTGCTGGGATGGATGCTGCGGTGCCTGTTGCGCATTGCCCTGCCCCGGTTGAGACCCTTCGCTACCTTGGAAGGATGATCCGAACCTGGACTGCTGGCCCTGCTGTTGACCAGTTCCTGCAGCTGTAGCCACAGCTCCGGACTGCGCGCTCTCGAGAGTAGCACCTACACCGCTGCCGCCCAATGCACTAGATGAGCGTGGTTGAGACGCTGCCTGCTCGGCGGGTTGGTGCTGAGTCTGCTGCTGTTGCGACTGGCCTTGTTGGTAAGGAGTGTTATAGAAGGTGTTGAAAGCCGAGTTCCGAGTGGGGTCTCCGCCAGCGTAATAATTGCCATACGGGTCTGCAGCAGCCCCGCCGAGTCCACCGGGTTGGGCTTGCTGCTGAGTCTGGCCCTGGTATCCGCCGTAAGGAGATTGTCCGAGAGGGTTTTGTTGGCCGGAGACATGCGGTTGTTGTTGCTGTTGTTGCCCATAGGAGTCGAACTTGCTCTGCTCTCCTCCGAATCCGGACTGACGAGGAAGAGATTGTCCGAGAGGCTGCTGAGAGGGTTGTTGTTGCTGTGGCTGCTGTTGAATGTGCTGAGGGGTGCTCGGGGAGGAAGAGAGCGGGTTCATGTGGGATGGCTGCTGGATCGTTGCTGCTAGGCCCGGAGCGTGGCGTGGAACCGAAACAGGTTGCTGCTGCTGCGGCTGCTGCGGCTGCGGCTCCGGGATTGCTTGCGGTTGAGTTTGTGGTGTGGTAGGCTGCGGGCCGAGAGATGCGATATTGGCCGCTGCGGTGGTAACTGGCATTGGTAGGGAGGTCTTGGGTTGGCCGATTGGTGATTGCTGGGGTGGGGCTACGGTTTCAGGCTTCTCCGGCTGTTCAACCTCGTCAAAGTCATCTTGATCGCCATTGAGGCCCATGCTGCCGAACTGAACGGCGGCCCTATCGATGGGGTTCTCGCGAGGCATAACTACAGCTTCTTGTTGCGATAGGATGCGTCTCACTCCGGATCGAGATCCCGGGGCACGGTGCATAGGGAGAAGGCCCTTCTGTGCCTGTGGTAACGACGGTAGAGTTCCAGTTAGCGGGGTTGTGGCCACGGTGCTCGCGACGGTGGACGTCGGCGGGGCCGGAGCGGTGTTTTCGATCTTTTCCAGGTTCTCCTCGGTCAATTTGTCCAGGCCAGGGGGAGGGAGGGGTTCCTCGGGTTCAGGGGAGGGTTCGTCCAGGGTGGGTTCGGGCTCGGGTTCAGGCGCAACAGTATCCTCGGGGGTTACCTTGGGAGATTCGGCAATGGATGCCGGCGTAGCCAGTTCTGGTGGTGGGAGCTTCGGGGTAGCGATTTCGGGTAGAGCAGGTGCGATGATTGGCGACTTCTTTACGGTGGGTGCGGTAACAGGAGGTGGCAGCGAGGTGGTCGGTTCCGGTAGCGGTAGGGTAGAGCTCGGAGCTGGAGCTGGAGCTGGCGCGGGAGCAGGAGCGGTGGGTTCGACCTTGGCGACGACCGGACTCTGAGGCTTCTTCGGAGCGGCAGCGACAGGGGCAGGTTGAGGTGGCGGTGGAGGAGGAGCAGGGGTGTGTAGCAAGCTGGCCCAGGTCTTCTTGGGTGGTTCGGGTGGAAGGCTGCTCTTAGCAGCAGGTTTCTCAAGGGCGGTCATCGGGGCCGCGGGTGTAGTCGGCTTCGTCTTCTCGAGGAGGGACGCGGTTGGATCCGAGGCCGCGATAGATTTCCAGGTGGGTGGTTCAACAGCGCCGTCAGTGGAGTCCTTGTGGTCGGTGGTACCCCAGGCGTCGTCATCTTTGGACTTGTCGTCCCCGGCATCCGGGGCGGGCCAATCAGAGGTTTCATTGTGACCGGAGCCTTCGGCGCCGCTGCCGTTGAGGTGCTTGCCCCCGCGTGCGTATCCGCCACGTCCACGGGAAGGGCCACGATCGCCACGATCGGAACCTCCGCGTCCGCGTCCGGCTCCACCTCTCGCTCCTTCAAAGCCACCCCTGCCGGATTTGAAGCCACCGCGTCCTGCACGAGACCCATCATCGGTCAGATTGAGCGGGCCCTTCGACTTGGGCTTTTCCTTTGACTTCTTCTTGACGTCGTTCCATTGGGTGGCGTGACCTGTGCGGTTGGAGTAAGCAGAACGTCAGCGAACGAATTCCTCCCCGAAAGACGACAAGAAGGGGAGATGGAGGGAGCTGGTTTTCCAGGGACGAAATGGAGACTGCAGGAACAGATTGTCAGGGTCGAGTGTACCTTCCGAGATGAGGCTGGCCGCGATTTGTGCGTCTCCGAAAGCCTCCTCCAATGGATTGATCAGGTCTTCGTCGGTCCACGTGGGGAACATCTCCTTCAGGAGAGTGAGTTGGGATGCATATTTCTGCTTCAGTTTGCCGAGTTCGCCCTGGTCCTCCAGGGGGACGTCGTCGAGTGTATCGCCATTCGACCGTGGGCCGGCTCCGTTTCGGCCACCTCTGCCAATCGCGCCGCCACCTCGGCCGCCACGCGACACGCCCCGCCCTCTGGTGGCCGACGGCCGCTGGGATGTGACTTCTGACATTTATGATGTGTGTATGTTGTGCGAGTCTATGGTGGAGCTGATGGTTCGGATGTTCTCAATGGGTGTGGAGATCCGGGAGTTGATGGAGTTGATGGATGGAAGGATGGATGGTGGGTGATGATGAGGAAGAACTGCTGTTTCAATTGAGGAATTGAAATGTGGAGTGAAGAACAGGTGGTTAGTGTTTGGCCCCAACAACACGCAGAAAACTTGGAAATTTGCGGACGGAGCAACTGCGAAGGAACGAGCAGGAAAAAAGGTTATGCGAGTGTTAATGAAGACGCATTTAAAGGGAGCAAAGCAGGTGATCGGTGAGTCTGAGGGCAACCGTCGGCTGGGCTGAGCTAGTTAGGGCACGCTGGCGAGGAAACGGACGCGGCATCCACCTCAGCTAACCTGCGAAAGAGAAAGAGGGAGATCCGGGGGGGAGTCTCGACGGCAGGCCAGTTAACTAGCGACGGACAGGGACAAGAGGTGTCTCACGGCGAGCGGGCATATGAAACAAGGCCAGGAGAGCAGGAACACTGCGTGTAGCAGGCGGGCAAAATGCCATTGATCACGGATTCTTCACGACGGCACAGGGCAGGCCAAGCCTGAGGCAGGAGCAGAGGCAGGAGCAGAGAGGCCAGGGCCGAGGCAGGAGCAGAAGAAGAGGCAAGGTAGGTAGAGGCAATGGAGCAAGTCGCGGGAGCACCATGCGAACGAGCTTACCCGGGCAGCAGGAAGCTTGGCCGTGCAGCAGGGCAGGACCGCGAGAGAGGTAGGGAGAGAGAGAGGGCGAAGGCAGCACGGGAGTCGAAGCGAGGCAGATCGATAAGGAAGCTGCCGCTGGCTGGCTGGATAAGAGGCCGAGGACGGTGGTGATACGAGATCCGGCCGACCAGATCGATCAAGCACGAACAAAACTTCTCTCTCTTCGAGCTCAGCAGGCACGGCGCAGCAGACAGGCATACAAACAGACAGACAGACAGAAAGACTCAAAGAAACGGTTTGACCGTCAGCTGACCGTGCGATGGCTGCAGCCAGCAGGAGAGACAGGGCGACGGCGACGGCGACGGCGAGCGAGCAGGGACTAGGCGGACGAGCAATCAAGCAGGGACGTACCGGATCGCGTGACGGAGCCACGGAGGGGCCAGGAGCGAGGAGCCGAGAGCGAGCGCGACTGTCGACGACGGCGAGCGCGGATGGCGATGCGGTAAGGGAGCTCTGGAGACGGGGTCTTTTTCGATGGGGGGAAGGGAGGAAAGTGGTGATGGTGGAAGAGTGTCGTTCGTGGGAGAGGTTTTTGGTAGTAACAACGGAATTTAATTTTTTTTTTTTTTTTTGGATCCCTTGTCCAGCTCGTCGTGGCCAGCCGATCGAGATGGCTGCAGCAGACCTGCCGCCGGCCGTCGACCATTAATCTTAATTCTCCGGCATTTGCCCGCTTTGAGCAGCGGCCGCCGACACGGGCTCTGCGAGTAGACGGCCGCTGCATTTCTCAGGAGAGTACATATTACATACGACCGACTATTCTCACTTTCCACCGCTCCAGGGCGCCGTCGATTGGCTGCAGACTAGCATGCTAGCATGCTACGATCCAAACCGTCCTGAGGAGGGCAGAATAGCTAGGTAATGGCGTGTCCGGGGAAGCCAAAGTTGGAGGTGCCAGGGGGCAGCTTCCCCACAGACCTCGCCTGCAACACATCTGCCGCGGCCAGGCTATCCCGCTTCCAGCAGCCTGCCGCGATCCATTTGATCAGGATGCGATCACATATCCTGCACTGCACTAGCACTCCCCAGTGCGTGTACCGTATGTATAGGCAGATACGCTCAGCAGCATGCTGGCTAGCGGGTGGCTGGTGCAGAGAGAGGACGAAGTATGAGAGTCTGCTCCGATTGCATCATCAGCCCGCCCTGGCCGATGAACCCGGATCCGCCGCCGGCAGCGTCGACCGAAGTTTATGCCCAAATGCTGTAATCCAATCCTGTCTTCCTGTGCCATCCTGCCGTAGAACCTTACTAGTAATGCCTCCCGCTAGTACACTACTACCATCCCACATCCCCATAACATGCTGCTATTACCGCACTAGACTATCAGCAGTATCTGCTATACTATGGGACCTTAGCTGTATATAATATAAACCCCGACCTCCCTCCCCGAAGCTCTGCTCGATCCTTCCTTCCTTCCTTCCCTCCAACCCCCATCTCGATACCTCAAGCCAGCCAGCCTCTGCTCCTCCCCCGAACTACACATTCCACTTGACCACCCTCATATACCCGCCATCCGCGTAGATTATAGTCGACTGTATTAAAACCTCCGACCACGCCATTGGGCATAATATCTATATTCCACCGTTCATACGACCGTATTCATACTGCAGTAAAGATAGATACGCTCGCAATGACGGACCTTCAGCCCGGCGATCAAGGTAGGCGTCTTCCTCGCAGCGGCCCAATCGGCCGTCGCCCGCATCGCTCCCCAATCGGCGCATGTCGTCATCATTCTGCCCCGATCCAATCCAATGCGCTCTCCCACGCACCGTGCATTCTCCAGCGCGACCCCCGAGGAAAACAGCTTCAACCGCTGTCGTCTCGCCCGCTCCATTCCTCTGCCATCCCAGCCATGCACCCACCCACCTCTCTGCAGCCCCCCGGAGCCACCGCTCTGTTCCCGTCCGGGGTTCCGCATGCATGCACGCTGCTGCTGCCTCATCGCGTTCGCATTGGACCGCGGCGCCGAGTGTTGGCTATTCTGCGTTGTCCCGCAAACACCCGCAACACCCGCAACACCCGCAACACACACACGCATCGCGGACAAACACCAAAATACAAGCTTCAAGGTTTGACAGCTGACTGCGTATCGTGATCATAGCTCAGTGGAACTGGGGCGGTGGACACCCCACCGGCACCGTCGAGAAGGTTGCCGAACACGGCTCCATTTCCATCCAGTCAAACAAGGGAAACACTGTCACCAGAAAGGCCGACCCGGACAACCCCGCCG
The DNA here is from genome assembly GCA_020064725.1 of Drechslerella dactyloides. Lineage (NCBI taxonomy): Eukaryota > Fungi > Ascomycota > Orbiliomycetes > Orbiliales > Orbiliaceae > Drechslerella > Drechslerella dactyloides. The sequence goes on from JAGTWJ010000017.1 coordinate 4,147,280, forward strand.
TCCAGCTCTCCCACGACGGCTCCGGCCACGACGTCGTCAAGCGCGCCAGCGAGCTCGACAAAGTCTCCGGAAGCTCCAAAAGTAACGAGGACTCCCAAGATAAGACGGATAAGAAAGATGACGAGGAACCGCAGAAGGAGCAGAAGGAGCAGAAGGAGCAGAACGGAGAAAAGGAACAGGAAGACGGCAAGCTGAACAATTCGTTCCCAAAGCCCCGCCAGCATGCGCCCATCACCCGTCCCCCGGACACCGAGGAGCAAAAGCGCGAAGCCGACCTTCCCCTGGACGAGCATATCAAAGAGGTCGAAGCCCGTGACAAGCAAGCCAACGGCGACAAGCAAGACGACAAGCAGGACGACGAGATGAAAGATGCCGAATCAGCTGATGACAAGCCTTGGACGCCGGAACGGCAGCCCGCTTTCAGCCCGGAAAAGCAGCCCGCGGACGAGGCATCCGTCGGCGAAAAGCGCGAACGTGCCGAAGAGCAGGAGGAATCCGACACCTCTCCGGCCCCCGCACAGTCGAACGGTGAGCACCCAGCAGCGGAGCCCGAGGCCAAAAAGGCCAAAGTCGACGAACCGGCCGCCAACGAAGAGCCGCCGAAGAAAAAGTCCGGCCGGCCGAAGCGAGAAGACTCAAAGACGGGTCCACAGCCCGTCGAGCGCAAGAACAGCGTCTCGTCGCGGACTCGCTCGAAGGCCACCTCTGACAACAGTGCCTTGTAGTTTATTTTCCATGCCTGCTCTTGTTTTTCTATCTGCTGTTCTTCTGTCTACTGTGACCCGGAGCGCGTACCGCTTGCTTTTATATCTATATATCCTGCTGTAAAATAAAAGTCGAATGATGGTATCATACCAGTTAGCCAGAACAGTTCAATGCCGTGCTGAATATAATATCGCGCAAGATGCAACGGAGGCTGCGTTGGCGGCGTGCTGGCAAGCTCATTGCAAGCTGGCTGCGTGCCTCGGCTAGCGGCCGGCGCGGCATTGCGCAAAAGCTTCGAGCTCGAAAATTCACTCGACGGCGCCCCATCCACAACTTCATTCACACCACCCGCAGACGCTTCAAAATGCACATTCTAGTACGTAGTCACGCATCTCCAGCTCCCTTTACCCCTTCGCCAGCACCAGTCCCGTCGATGCAGCATAATACACACCCTCACCAGCTACGCTACGCGAGCGTGCTAGCTAACACTGACGCAATCTAGCTAACCAACGACGACGGCCCCCCCGGCCCCGCCTCGCCGTACATCACGTACCTCGTCGACGCCCTGCGCGCGCGCTCGCACACCGTCTCTGTCTGCATCCCCGCGGACCAGAAATCATGGATTGGCAAAGCCCACATCATCGGCCACCATCCGCATCCGACGTTCTACCGACCCGACACGAACAGCGTGCACGACACGCCCCGCGCCGACGGCGGCGACGAATGGGTGCTCATCAACGGGACGCCGGCGTCGTGCACGCAGATTGGCTTGTTCCATCTATTCCGGGAGCGGCCGCCTATCGATCTTGTCATCTCCGGGCCGAACTTTGGGAAGAACACAAGTGCCGTGTACGCTCTCAGCAGCGGGACGATGGGCGGCGCCATGGAGGCTGCTCTTGTACGCTGCCGCCACCCCACCACCCCTCCACCCCACCAGCCGTCCACTTACTGCACGATGGGAGAGTAAGGTTAGAATAGGACTGACGTGGACAATTGTAGAGCGGCGGCAAGGCCATCTCCGTCTCGTACGCCTACCGCTCGATAAACCACGACCACAACCCACGCCACATCGCCGCCGTCTCAACCCTCTCCGCACGCATCATCGACCACCTCTACGAAAACTGGCCCGCAGACGGCAGCGTGGACATGTACTCCATAAACCTGCCCGTGGACACGGACGTCGACAACGCCAAGATTTTGTTCACGCATATCCTGCAGAACACATGGGGCGGCTGCTACGCCGCCGTCCGCACGGCCGCCGACGAGGAGGATCCGAACGCGCTCGAGAAGGCGAACAGAGACGCGGAGGAGAATCCGACGCGAGATGCAGAGCTGCCTGCTGTCCCCGCACCACCGGCGCAGAACGGCGAGGACGCGAGGAAGGTTATGGAGAAGTATAAGTTTCGGTGGGCGCCGCGGTTCTCGGACGTGGAGAAGACGGCGGCGCAGCCGAGTGCTGAGGGGAGCGACGCGTGGGCGCTGCGGCAGGGATACGTTAGGTACCTATACACTCTCCCCGTGATACACACATTTTCGCTTCTTTTGCCCAATATACAAGTATGGCGGTAGGATATTTATTAATGGGCATGTGTGAATGCAGTGTGACGCCGCTGAAAGCCAACTTTCTGCACGGCCCGGGAATCGGCCAGGAACTCACGCTGTAAGTGCAGCTCGCACCACAGCCGCCGGACACATTATTCTCCTTGTTGGATTTTATAGATTTCTGCGTTTTCCCACAAGCGTTCATGCGTACCATACCATACCATACATACATCTACACCGAGTCTCGACGTCGCATGTCATATAGACGGACCATCCGTATAAAAAGAATCTACATTATAGATCTATACCAACCGCTTTCTCAATCTCCATAACCCGCAGACCACCACCACCGCCAACCGGAGCTATGGACCCGCAACCAGCCGCCACGGATACAAACCAACTCTACGCCATCGTCGACTACACCGACGATAAAGAATACGTGCAGCCGCTCATCCTCGCCGCCATCCGCTCGCACCTCCCGCATGCCACAATCGTCGACGACACCGCCACGACACTCCCACATACCGCCCACCAAATACACTGGAAGTCCTACGAATCGCTCGACTTCACACACACCCTGAGCCACCCGACGACCGCGCTGTGCAACGCCTACGTGATCCGCAAGGCGCTGATCCGGAAACATTACCTCCTGCACACCGTCGACAGCTACCTCCGCAAACAGCCGTCCAGCATTCTGAAATCGGCCGTCCCCACCGCCGTCGCATTCGAGGTCGACTACGCCGAATTCCTCGACGAAGCACTCCAAGAAGCGTACGAACTAACGGAAAGCCTGTCCGCCAACGAGGAGAAAGAGCCGCAGGACCGGCAATGGTGGATACTAAAGCCCGGTATGAGCGACCGCGGGGCGGGTATCAGACTGTTCAGCAGCCTGAGCGACCTACAAGCCATCTTCGAGTCCTGGGAAGAAGACACCGACGACGAAGACGACGATGATGCTAACGGCGTTGGCGACGGCATCGTCACTTCTCGGCTGCGACATTTCGTCGCGCAGGAGTATGTGGCCCCCATGCTACTCACGCCGCACTCCGCTTCCCCGCCGCGGAAATTCCATATAAGGACGTATATCCTCGCTGTCGGCGCGCTGGCAATCTACGTCTACCGCCCCATGCTCGCCCTCTTCGCCGCGAAACCCTACACTCACCCCTCCACAAATCCAAATACTACCACCGACACACCGTTCGACGCGACGACGGCGGATCTCGGCGCGCATCTTACGAATACATGTCTGCAATCCGGCGCGCACGACGGCGCAGTGCTACCCTTCTGGTCGCTACCCTCAACCCACGCCGTCACGAACGACACTCTGGAAAGATGGTTCCGCGAAATATGCAACGTGACGGGGGATCTATTCCGTGCAGCGGTAGGTGGTGGACGCGTGCATTTTCAGCCGGTGCCGAATGCGTTTGAGGTTTTCGGTGTGGATTTTCTGGTCGGTGAGGATGGCGGGGTGCGGTTGCTGGAGGTGAATGCGTTTCCAGACTTTCGGCAGACAGGGGAGGAGTTGGTGGGGTTGGTGGGTGGGTTGTTCGAGGAGGTTGTCGACGTTGCTGTAAGTAATTTCTTTGGAGGGGAGGGTGGGACTAGGAGTGAGAGTGAGAGGATGGTGAAGGTGCTTGAGATGCAGGTTGGCGGGTTTTAGTGGAGCTAGTAGCGGTGTATGGGTCTGGATATCGTATATGCGTATCGAATATATGTCTGCTGAGTGCATCGAGTCGGGGCCAGATCAGGACATTGTTGTAAATTGTGCGTTGGGTACTGGCGATATAGCCTGTGACTCAAGCTCACCAATATCCCAAACCGATGCTCCCCATATTCTAATCATAATAAAAATACTCAAAAACTCGCAGATTCCAGTCAAGTGTAATAGAAGAACCTCAGATTTTCAGCCCGCGATAGCAGAATCATACTATATATATGCATCTAATCGATCCACCCACCTATATCTACCGACAGGCCCAGCCAGCTACCTGCAGAGATATATCGATACGCCGACTGATAAAACGCAACCACTAGCCCCCACAGCAAATCACACACCAGAGCCCCCAAATTTCTCCTGAAAGAAAAGTATATAACTGTTAAGATAATGGTACCTCTCGCCGGCAGCAATGTCGGCTGGCGCAGTGGTAATCACTGCACACCGGTCACCGAAACAATACAGAGAAGATTAGCATGGCCCCTGCACAAGGATGACACATGTGGACAAAGAGCGTCCGTCTTTTTTGCCATTTCTTCAGCAAGCGTTCGACTCCGTCTTGCTATATCTTGTTAATCCTTTTGCTAATCTTTTGTCGGGTTTTTTGTTTTGTTTTTGGGATGGGCGAGTCGGGGTGGTTATCTGACTCATTAGGCGCGGATCAGGATTCCGCTGAGTTCGGAGGGAGAGTTTAGGTTCTATATAATGGTACCCCGAGACTAAATAGTGTCAGTGGGGAAGGTTAGTAGTGTTCCATTAGGAACTGAATTTGGAAATATTCGAAATACCGGTTAGCGGATGCTCAATATGAATTTTATACCTACCGCAGTACTGCAGTATTCATATCGCATTCAACATATCTACATATATGCATACTGCCTACGTATGCTACACGACTCGAGGCTTGTGAAAGTTCTTGTATACATATCGGTGTTGATATTTTACATCAATTTACAGGCGGATATCGGTCTATAATTCTTAAAGCAGCGCCCCTATTCAGAAGCAGTCTTGCAAGGAGGCAGATCGCTGCATGTTGTAACGGCTTTGCTAGACCGAGACCTTACATTGAGCGGCAGATATCGATAGAAGGCCAACATGTCCTTGAGTCCATTCCACCCAAAAACAGTGAGGTTCCGCGCCAAAAAAACACAGTATATATACCTCGAATTAAATGTTCCTTTCGCCGGCCGCCCGCCGCTGGTGCAACGGTTACAACCGTATGCACCTATTCCTGTCACCAGATGAACTTCTCTGTCGATCTCCTTTGTGGTAGACCGGTATGGGAGTGCTGGTCTACCGCACGCGCACTCATCCCCTGCGCGGGCGCACCACATCAACAGCGCCACTCACTAGATCCGACACAGGAATAAAAAAACCTCCTTAGCGGTGTAGATGTTTTCCGACATCATAGGGCGGTCGGCCCCCTCTTTTTTGCTACTTTACTATACTACACTAGTTAGTACTATGGTATCGTTTTTGCGTTCATCTGTCGATGTAGTATGGTATGGTATGGTATGGTATGCACTAGAATATTGTTCTTCGGGCTGATGAAGACGGGGATATCGTATTGTATACGCTGTTTTCATGAGGGAGCGTGGTAGACGTGTATACGGCGAGCAGGTCTCCAAGATGTCCGATCGTGAGATGCTCAGGAAGTCTCAAGTTCGAGTCCCGGATTCTTTATTGTTTGATTTTTTTGTCTATCGTATCAGAAGAACAATTGTCTCGAGCGGGTCGTGGCCACGTAGAGAAGGCCGGCGTGTCTGTTATGTGTCTGCTATATGTCTGTTATGTGTCGGTGAGGCGAGCGGATTTGTGGTCGACAACGTGGTGTCTGCGTGGCTTGATACGCCGGAATGTCACTTCAACTACGCCTGAAATATATTAATGATATTGAGCGCATTCCGCAGATCTGACTGTGAGCCGCGGTGCATGTAGCGGGTTTTTCTTAGTCCAACCATGATCATACGAGATCTAGTTATCAGTACAATTGTTTGGTTTTGTAGGATGTATCGAATATGCTAGTTGCATTGTCTGGATTTGTATGTTCTGCACAATCTATATATGTGCGTACCGGCGAAGCTATAGCTGCTCGACGTTGTTTCTGGAATCCTACCACCGATACGGCATCGGTTACGGCCCGGGCCTCTTAGCCGATGTCGAGCTATCTGTTTCCGGAAGTATACTATATTGGCCAGGATATTTACGTAACCGACTGTTTAGCCAGTTTCAATTTATACTGCCGGGAACTTGTAAATGTACCAAGTGATATATCTTGGTAATATAGTCTGCGGGGGGTTGTTGGGCGTGTGCGCAAGCTTGTTCGTGAGGGTCGACATCAATATTGCTACTGAATTTCATATGATAAATTATCCGCTTGGCATTGATTCTGTCAACCTTGCTCGCATATATACATGTTTCGACGAACCTTATCATGACACATCGATATTGTGATATTATGTTTTTCAAGGCCCAGCTTGAAATGTTTGTGGAAAAGAAGATCTTGCGTTACGAATACCAGGTCATTGACATGGCCCTCGCACGCAAGGGCCATATCGTTCCCGCCCTTTCTCAAAATGCCCAGCCAGCCTAGGGAAACACCGCCGATATTAGTTCTGGTACCTATATCGAGACCATATCAAAATTTATCTTGAACATCCTTTCTTACTTTCCAGAGTTATTGTCTGTTTTCGCGCTGTGGCTTCGGCCGTTTTATTTTTCTCGGAAGCCTTTAGCCTCAACTCGAGTTCGCTGTTTAGGACTGCGTCGTATAGGCCTCTGCTTTGGAGCGTATGAAACAGCCCGTTCATCTCGGTAATGCCGTGTTTTTCTAATTCCCCCACTGCGTCGTCATATTGCTGTTTGATGTACGGCCTCGCGATATACTCTTTGATACTGTATTGTGAAGTCGAGACCTTTGCAGAGTATTCGCGAACTCTGCTAAGCCAAGTTCTGAGTTTGTTGCCCTCCAGAATTGGCCCAAGCAGATTGGTATCTAGTAAAATACCGGAACTGCTAATCTGGCCCTGTAGGAAGTCCCCGCTTCTTACTGCGGGGTCAGTGGTCAAGAAATCATCACGAGGCTTGCTTCTCGAGCTGAAATCTTGGGCCCGGCGTGTAAAGCAAGTAATACAAGCGAGGGCGTGATTTGCCTCATATACGCGAAGGGGGAACTGTATCGTCTCGCAAGCCAGACGCCTTCCTTCGGCTGCGAAGGGACTGTAGCCGTGCTGCTTGTCTCAATAGAGCCAACATTCTCACGACTGTCTAGTATTAATTGAGATATATATTAGCTTCGAGCCTATAGACCAGTGCAGATATATACATCACCTGCCATGAGGCCCATATACGCAGGACCTAAACCGATGGCCAAGTTATAGATCCGAACGTGATAGGCAAACGGGTCGTTCCTGGTGAATGGTTACACATACCAAATCTTTATAAATTAGCTTCGAAGCCGAATGAGCTGCTGAGGAGCTTCCGGTAGCCGGACTTGCAGTGGATGCAGGGTCACCTTGGTGGAGAGCAGGCCGGCCGCCCAAGCGCGGAGGTTTATATTGGCGAGAGGAGACTTGCACGGCGGGCATTCGCCGGCTCTGTCGCTCCCCACGAGAAATATGCACTCAGACGATCCGGTGCAAAGGAGAATAGCGCGGTGGCGCCGTTGGTGGTCGTGGAACCCAGGCTATCGCATAGTGCGTAATGTATGCTAAGGACACAAGCCAGGGGCGCTCGCGGTGGGCGCACGGATGTGGGTTACATAATCAGCGACCAGCTCGATCGGAGTCACCGCTGCGTTTTGCCCCGTCGCCAGTCGCTCGCTATTCCTCTTTCTCCCTCCTCCTCGATCCTACCGTTCGCTATTGGCGCACACGACACGTCGAGGATCAGAAGATACGACTTCCTGCCTGACCGATTGCCTGCCCGCCTGCCTGCTCGAGCCCGGATCCTGAGTCCGTCAACTTGCGCATTCAAACGTGCTGTCATCCGCCGTGCTGCTCGTTAATTCATGTCACGTTCACCTGATCAACGGTCATCACCTTCCCACTCCACCCGCGGCCTCAACCACGATTACGACGACCTCTACCGTCTCGACATCTACGCTCCACCGCATCCATCGCCCGCCGACTCCGCTGCGACCCTGAAGCAAAGGCCTCTGCTCGCAGGCGAACGATCCGATCCAATTCTCGTTGCCGCCAGCCTCGCCCCGTCTCGCTCTCGCTGCGTCCCGTAATTCGGCGAACCTTCTCGGGCGACAGGCCAGCTCTCGGCAGCAAGTTCGCCTTCGACAGGGCCTCCTCCGCCGCTTCCTCGCCTGCCATCTCCCCTTCTCCACCTCGTTCAGTCACCGCGGGGTGTCGAGTTCATGCACATCACCATCTTCTACGCTCACACGGGCGACGCGCTATCTGTAGACTCTGCCAACTTCCACACGTGCGTCTCCCTCCGCCCCAGCTATCCGGGTGCATTCCCAAGGCTGCGACGTAGATAGACAGGCAAGCTAACCGCTCATCGCAGGGTCGAGGAGCTCAAAGAATGGATCGCGGAGCGGGCAAAGGTTCCCGCCCAGAACCAGATCCTCACAACCGTCAAGGGCACCCTCGTTAAGCCGCAGGCTCTCATCACCGAACGGGAGCTCTTCCTCTACTCCCGACAGTACATCACCCCTTCGAGCTCGTCCGCGCCGCCAACGTTTCCCATCCCAGGCCTCAGCAAGCCGCCGGCGCCGCCCGACCATCCCAACAACCAGAACGACATCGGCTCGTGGCGCACCCTCTTCACCAACCGCGTCGCCTGGGCTAGCAGCATCCTTTCCCTCGCAAATGCCCTCGTATCGTCCATCGACACCACAAACAAGAGCACCGCCGTCATCAACCGGAGTCTTGAAGCCGCTTCTACAAACCTCGAACAGCACGTCCGTACCTCCGGCCAGAAGTACGACGATCTCAGATCATGGGCTTTCGAGGTCCTAGAAGGGCAGGAGAAGCTGCTGAGGGGGTGGGAACCCGCGCTCGAAAAGTTATCCAGGATCCCCATCCATAAGGAAGTCGCCAAGGTCGTCGCTACCGAACACCTGAAAAGCGGGCGCCAGGCGAAAGCCACTTCCACCCTCCTCGACATAGTCTCTGTGCCGGATGTCCGGCAGTCCGGCAAGGATCTCGACATTGTGGCCAGGGACTTCCACACCAAGGTGCAGGGGCTCGGCAACACGCTTGAAAGCATACGGCAACAAGCAGGTACCCTGTCCACAGAGATCCAAAAAGGATGGAAGCGGAACGAGGACCCGAGCAGCGGCGAGGCGCAGAGCCTGCTGTCCGACATCCGCACGCTCGTACAGAAGATCCAGCAGGACCAGGCGCACATTTCCACCTACCCGAATACCCCGAAATCCATCCCGTCCGTCTCCCAGATCGCGCACACGCACAAGAAGGACTACCTCCCTAATCTGGTAGAATTCGTCACGGAGCTCGGTGCGTTGGTTCAGGCCGCCGTCCAACGAAAGAATGTCGCCGCGCAGTTCACAGTGCAAAGTCTACAGGCGATATCGCGCCTTGAGCAGAAGCTGTACCAGGATCTGACATCCATCATCAAGAAGGCCGACACCGACTACGAGAAGCGGTCGATGGCGAGTTACCAGCTGCTTACGTTAGTCGTCCATCTACCCGCGATCTATAGCTCCTTCTTGGTAGAATGCGTGCGCCGGCGGGAATGGAACGAGAAGATGGGCCAGGACGGGGCCAAGCTGGCGGAGGAACTCGCAGGGCTCAAGGAAGAAGAAGAGAAGCGGCGGAAAAAGTGGTACAAAGTTACGACTCAAGGAGGCGAGCTACCGATCAACTTCCTTCCGATGGAAGGTATCAACAGTTCCATCAGCGTGGAAGTGAACTTCCAGGCGGAGACCGGAGGCTGGCCGTCGGTGCAACGGCCCGATCTCGACATTCTCCTCAACGCGCTGAAGCAGATGGACGGACCGGACTCGTTAGTGCGAGACCTCGCGCAGCAGATCATCGACCTGGATAAGCCCACGCGACGACAGAAGAAGGCGACGACACCGACCCTTGCAACGAGAGCCTTCAAAATGGGCAGCATTCACGAGGCCGCTATGACGAGTAGCTCTTTCATCGGCAATGGCGATGAAGCCACCCAGATTCAGCGGCTGCGAGAGGATAGATCACGGTTGGAAGAGCGGGCTCGCATGTATGAGAGCCGCGTACGCAAGCTGGAGGATCTGCTGCATCGGCAGCGACCAGGAAACGCCATTGGCGTGCAATTTTCTCACAACAATTCGTCCACAACTGTGGGATCCCCTCTCTCGGCGGAACCAATGTCCAGGAACTCGTCGCAGGGAACGATCACCGCCCCACTGCAGCTGCACAACCGACGGGCATCTCTCACCGACGGACCGGAGAAGGCGCTGGCGATCCGCATCGTCACGCTGGAGAATGATCTCGCCCTTGAGAAGGAAGCCCGACAGAGGCTGGAGCAAGAAGCCGAAAGCCGCCTCGCAACAGAGAAGGACTGGACGGAGCGCATGACGGAGGCGGATCACACGAAGCGCGACCTGCTGGCTAACATCCAGGCGCAGCAGCAGGAGTTCAACGCCGAGCGCAAAGAGCTGCAGGACAAGGTCACGGATATGGAAGAGCAGCTCGAAGGTTGGAAGCAGCGCGTCGACGAGGTGTACTCCGAGCTCGACCGGATGGAGGAGAGCAAAGCCATGGAGGCGCAGCGCACGCACTCGCTTGGCAAAGAAATGGAAGATGTCCATACGCAGATGGAAGACTACAAACGGCTGCTTTCTGATAATGAGCAGAAGATGAACTCCATGCTGTCAGAAAACGACCAGCTGCGGCTGGCTGCAGAGCGGGCGGCGGATCAGTTCAGGAAGGAGCTGGAGGCCACGAAAGCGTCCGAGACGCAAAAAGCGCAGGTGATATCTGATTTGCGGACGAAGGTTTCGGCACAGGAACAATCCCACAGCTTCGCTGTCACAAACTTTGAGAACAAGATCCGCGATCTGGAGTCTGCACTGGAAGCCAGGGAGGCCGAGAGCAAGAAGGCGGCTTCGAATCTCGATAAGGCGAATAAGGAGCTTAATACCTTCCGCAGCAGGGTCTCTGGCGTTCTCATGCGGCCGCTGCACGACTCGCACCACGAACTTACCCGAACAACGATCCTCGATGTCGACGAGTTGATGCTCAGACTTGAAGGGTTCATCAACGAACTACGGCACGGGATCACCACCGAGCAGGATAAAGTTGTGGCAATCACAGATGGTAACAAGATGCTCCAGGCTCGACTCGAAGCACGCACTGTCAAAGCGAAGGACCTCACGCAGAAACTCTACACCCACAACGCCCGCTCCGGCCAACTCCTGGAGTCTCTCGGGTTCAAGGTCATCGTCGACGAAGACGGGCAAACGCAGATCGTGCGCATCTCACGCTCAAACGCCATGGCCGAGAGCGAACTTGCAAAGAGCATCAGCATGTCCACGAGTCTTCCCCCGCTCGCAGCCTCTTCGGACACCGTTAAGGAACGCACGGCGAAAGACGTCGCACTCCTCTACTGGACCGATACCAGCGATTCGGAAGCCGAGTCGGAAAAGTACGCCGCGTTCCTCACGTCTATCGGCACGTTCGACCTCGACGCCTTTGGCGACGCTGTCACCCGCCGCGTCCGCGAGGCAGAGCACATGGCGCGCAAATGGCAAAAGCAGTGCCGCGATTACCGCGACAAATACCACCGCGCGCAAGCGGAGGCCGGCGAGAAGATCGCGTACCGCGCGTTCAAGGAGGGTGATCTGGCGCTGTTCCTGCCGACGCGCAACCAAGTTACCAGGCCCTGGGCGGCGTTCAACGTCGGTGCGCCGCACTATTTCCTCCGCGAGCAGGAAGGCCACCGGCTGCGCGCACGGGACTGGCTGCTCGCGCGGATCACGAAAGTGGAGCAGCGCGTCGTCGACCTGTCGAAGGGATCTGCGGTTTCCGCTGCAGCCACGGCTGGCAGCATCGGAAACGGCGACCGCGCGTCCTCCGTGTCGAGTGAGGGCGCCGCATCCATCGACGAGGATAATCCGTTCCAGCTCTCCGACGGGCTCCGCTGGTATCTCCTTGACGCCGTCGAGGAAGGCAAGCTCGGTGCCCCCGGAACGCCGGGACTAGGCGGCGGGACGGTAGCCGCGGCGAACGTTGACGCGAGGGGCAGCATTCGCGCTAGTAAGAAGAGCGCGGCGACGGGCGCCCGAAAGACGTTGACGAAGAGCCTCGCGCAGAGCGGTGGGCCGCCGGCGGGCGGCGAGACGAGCAGCATTCGAAGCCGGGAGAGCGTGCAGAGCGCCGGCGGGAGGAAGGACAGTGGAAACAGTGCCAACAGCCAAGTCGCGCGCCCGACGCCGCCGATAACGTCGGTGCCGGAGGGTAGTGCGATCGAAGAGACGAGACCGGAATAACTAAACACTCTCCGTCTCTCCCTCGCTCTGTTGATTCCCATATTGTATCCATCCTCAGGTCGGTTGATCGATTGAGTGGTGCTTTTGAATTTTCCAGGTCGATTGGACTCTGGTGTGCATTTTTGGTAAAGTTGGTTTCGGTGTACTTGGAGGAAACTGCGCGCTGGTGTCAACGATCTGGCGTCCATGGCTCTCGGAGCTTTCATTGTGAATATATACTTATCCTTATCTCATGCATCTGTTTGTATTTGGTTTTTATCTGTCGTTTGGCTTGCTTTATATCAAGATTGGGAAATTGTGCTTCTTCGCATTGAGTTTTGGTATATTGTACATTTTGTTCATTGCTGATTTTGACTGTGTTCTTGAAGCGAGCGATCGAACCATCTGCTGATATTTTTGGGGGAATTTTTTATTCTTACGTGAGATTATTGCTGGTATATAGTATAGCATTTTGGTTGGTCGGTTGCCGCTGGTAGATTGGAGTATTTTGTATTGGCGGATATGTTTCTTAGTTGGCTAGACTGCGTATATACAGATTTGCTCACTAACCAGTCTTCCTAAAGATCTACGGGGATAGAATACTCGTGTCTCGTAAGCTAGACCTCTAAAGGAGATATCAGGTTCCAGCTCCTATAGATGTGTACCGATTAAGCACCAAGATTACTATCATATCTTCCTAGGATTGGATTGATTTCTACAAAATTCAATTGATAGACCAGCACTTCAGGTAACACATTTCCTATCGTTTGTATACTACTGTTACGCTCATTGCATTTATTCAGCTACAGTCAGAAGAACAAAGCTACAGGTATCTAGAATATTTAGGAACATTCTATATATGTCTTCCACCGGTTTATTTGGCATAAATACTAGCCATCCCGTCAGACAGACCTGCTACAGCTTCCTCTGTTAGATATTGGAGTCTAGACGATCCCAACATCTGATATTGTGCGACTCAATCTTCACTAGATTTTCTCAGGTCCCTAGCAACCACCGAGGACACGTACTCTATAAATCCACCCACTTCGGGGGTATAGCTAACAAGATGCCAACCTATATCGGTCTTCCCGATATCGCCAAAGCTTTATCGGGAGTCGTACAAGCGCAGGAAGCTCTTGCAAGAAACTCACGCGCGAGACGAGATCTCGATCCCCTCTATTTTGTACCAAGAGTGTGGTACACACATATACACGGTCAGGAAGATCATGAACTGGACATCTTGCTCCCTGAAAACGCAGACAGCTACATGCGCACGTACACGGTGTTCCCCCGCACTGTTCGAAAATTTCTAGACCTTACCGGTACGTATAAAACCACACACATGAGGCGTTCATACAATTTACACTAGCATCAGCACTTACCGTGTCTACTACCTATTGTTATCCTTCCAGGAATTCAGATTTCCCTTCGCTTGAGACTCATATTCTGATTCACGCGTGACTTATATCCCTTGTATTCTCATGTCGGCGTCTATCATATATAGAAGTATCTAGACATCAAGCCGCCGGGTGGTTGATTTAACGTATACTGTATATCACACGCTGACCGCTTAACGTTTACCTCGTACGTTTATATGCGAGGCCCCTCCAGATGCCGAACTTTGGGATTTTATGGAAACATACGATGTCATATCCTACAAGATTGATTACGAATCTCAAGGTAATTCACACAAAGACCTAGATCTATGCAAGGTCAAGAACGCACAGGATGTCGCGTCGAACCGAGAGCAGTGTCTGAGGGACTTTGGTGCTGCGATTGGCGTCAAGTTCGACAAGCTGGAGTCAAGACGATGCAGCCAATGTAACCACTAAGCGCCCGGTCTATAGTGTCAGCTTGCTGGAATAACTGTTCGTTGATCGAGAACATTCGAAAAGCGTGAACGGAGGGGATATAGAAGTTCAAAAAAAAAAACGTTCTACTTGAGGAGATCCGAAAAAAAATACGGAAAGAAAGCGTAAAGAAGAGACTCAAGACATGATGAGTAGTTGCTTGTGCGTACTAGTTTACTGATTCCGCCGTTAGTTTGTTTCCAATAGCAGGATGATTTAAGTCGACTTGCATGTTGGTTTGGAATGTCGGACAATCGTTGGATTTGATTGCAGTGCGTCTTGTTGGGATTGTGAATTTTGAAATAGCGAGTTAGGTAGTACCGGAAGAGACCTGTTTTTGAATACGATCCGAATTCTATGTTCTGACAAAGGATTGGCGATAATGCTGTGTTTTTATAGTCTGATCAGCAAAAATACATGTTCCAGGTAAAATTCTATAATAATAATCGTAGTAACTTACACCGATGTTCCAACACAGTGTGTACCCACAATTCTCTACTCTATAGCCTCCAGTATTTGTGTGATCGCCCGTCAACTCGTTGAATGTAATCAAATATATAAATAAAAACGGGTGCTGGGTACAACAAAAACCAAAACTGCCCTTATATTGCTCCATGATAAATAGCCGGGACAGTCCGTGTCTACCTAGTTAACTGGTTCGCACTCATTTTTTGGATTAATATTTATCGATGTCGAATTACCTAGCTGCAGTATCGATCGCGCTCCCCACCACACACAAAGTTAGCCTCCAACAGTTAACAGCAGTCGATATGGAAATGGCCTCTCTGGAAGAATTCCAACAGCTTAGGCGCAAAGCTGTGGCACTCCGCGATAAACATGGAATCGAGTCAGAGTTTCTCAATATGCCAACTGTCCCAGACTATGGCAACAGACTCATGAGCCATTTCATAGAACATCTTATGATCCAGTACAGCTTGGCGGATAAAGATGATTTCGGACCTCGCTGCTTACCAGCAGCGGTTGAATCAGATAAGCTCAGAGATCACTCAGCTGTCACAAGCGGACGAGCTAGCACAAGAGGCTCCCCTTTTCACCGACGAGCGTCACAATGCCATCAGGCGCAACGAATATGCCAAGTCAGACGAAGACCCCCTTGTTTGGTCTCGCAAGCCAAACCCACACAGTTCCAGCAGATACCGCCAGCCAACAAGGTATCCTAGTATACAGCTACCCAAAGTTGTTCCACATAACGTTGAAAATCTTTCTTCTAACGACAGGTAAGTCCTCACATTGCTCAGAAGCACCTGACCCATACATCACTATAGTACTAATCGGCTTGGCTTAAATCTCAGATCACGAAATCACGTATTCGATGGACTTCTATGCCATGAAATCGTACAAAGTCGGCCAGAAGCTAAACCCCGGGGACGCTGGAGACAGATATCAGCACAAACCAAACAGAATCGAGCACAATGAAGCCAACGTCAAACAAAATGAGAAAGAGGTGCCAGAGGCCGCACCTTGAAGGTGCTGTTTGCTTTATATGAAACCCCTTCGACGACAATACAGATGGATAGCAAATATTCGGACGCGTTTCCAGTGAAATTCAGCATTTTACGAGGTGATCCGTTGTCGTCTCCGCCTTTTATACTTTAAGAAAGAAATTGCAAAGTCACGCGACGACGGCGATAATGCTGGGGTATAATGATGCAGCCAATACGTGGCGACTGTGGGACTTGTGTGCCAGAGAAATCATTAATCGAAGGGACGTCAAGTTTGATGAATATAACTTAGAATCTATATACTTCAAGGACAGATTAAAATTTTCTTTGGCAATTAAGAACTCATCAGATGATAAGTTTAGAGAAGTAGTTGTCCAAGAGAAGTTAAATAGGCCATCGGCGACGTTATTCTGCAGTGCAGACGTGTTGACAGAGGACAATGAAGAGGAAAGCCTGGCATTTGGTTCACTCGGATGAATACATAGACATGGCTCTTGCAGCATTAACCTCTCACGTCGAACTCGAGGAGCCAGGCAGAAGCCTCAACAGACGAACAACGTTGGTTAGAAGTCCGGCAGGCCTGCGAAGCAGGCCCAAATGGACGGCTGTCTGGTTTACGAGACAAACTTTAGACATCAGACTTGATTTTTACAGACGCCAACGACTCCTCACTGCTCGACCAGGTGGTGATTCCCCAGCTCTCGCTGGCGGACGACATAATCCTTTTGTCGGAGCCATGGCGAGACTGCGGTTGGGCGCATACCCAATTCAGGTCCACCTGGATAGGTCGAGGGGATTGTGCATCAAAAGTGTATATATCGTTGTTCTGGGAGAGGCGTAGATAACGAATGCTATTTATTAATAGTCTACCCAGCCCTTCGATCTCAAGTCTCTGTCTTATTTCTTTCGCTGGCTAGTCCCGCCGATAGCATTTTCTCGTGTCAGTGGATGAAATAATATCTTCTATAATTATCAACCAAGGTACACGATGAATACCTATTTCTTGCATTTAAACTGAAGGCTTAATTCTATAAACTGACATTCAAGCTCAATAATGTAACACCTGTCGACAAGTCTATTTACAAACATATGTTCACAAATTTATAGCGTTGTATCTTCCAACCTGCAATATTTATCACCGATATTAATTGTCTAGTATAGCAACCCAAATTTCGAACGCGAAGACTTCGTGGCCATAGTTTGTTGTAGCTATCCACATGGAAATCTAGGTCCATTTGAGGAATATGCATCTGACCGGACGAACTGGGAAACTGGAAACGCCGAAGCAGGGACATGCATGCACTTTTAGCGTTACACACTCGCTTCCAGCCTAATACGGGCCCAATCGCCGGAATTCGCAGAAGAACCCTTTCGCTCGTCCCCGACTCAGTCGACACCTCGCCGTCTGGAAGAAAAGATGCCAGGATATACTGACTACCTGACGTCATGGCATCTGCCTGGCGGCTGTCTCACAAAAGTTTCTCCAGGGTGCAGAGTCGACTCAGCTCAGCCTTACCGAACGTTTCCACGACCGGGTTTACATCTTTACGGTCTTTCATCTTGCGAAGAAGCCGGGGCTCAGGGGCCTTCCTCGTTCGCTCTGGCGTCAGCGCTAGCGCCAACTTTACTTTGTAGTCACACGGGCTGCACGCCGATGAGCAGCCCTGCAGACTTTGGACGGGCGTGATCGCGTTATAGCCACCCCGTCTATATCGTATCGTGGCGGTGTTCCTAATTGGCAACTGGACTCGATCGTGCGAGGAAGAGAGGCTTCGTAACGTCAGGTGGACCGAGGACAATAGGATTTAACTCTGGCACGTGGTGTGTGCGAACGTTACAACTGTCGCGTATCTGGCTAACACCACAGCCTCAGCTCGTTCATTTTATATTATTAGCTGTCCGGGCTGAAAGGTCAAGTATATAGTTAGTCCCGCGGACGCCGCGCCGCACCCGGATCTGTATGCCATTAATTTCGTTTCAAGTCCACCTGGATAGCTACGTTAGAGTTTATTGATAACAACAGATACTTGCGCTCATTCTCATCTGTACAGTAAACTCACCACCGAATTGGCCTGACGGGTGTCCCTTTGTGAGCTATATAACGGCTATATTCGGACAGCTGCTGCTGGTGCACCGACCTCGAACCCCCGACAGTCAGTCAATCTATCAGACCGGATTCAACGCATCATCCTCGATTCCGAGATTGATATCACCACTTGAGTATCCTCCCGCGCACAAGCATCAAGGCTTGACGACACGCAGCGTATGCTAGCAGCGGTCAAGCGATCGAGTAGACGCGCGAACCTACACTCACGCGCGTATCACCAATCGCGCCCTATCTTCACGATGGCAGGCGGATGCTGCGGCCTCTTCGGGGGGCGAAAGAAGCAGAAAGACCAAACACCGGTCCCGAAGCAACAGATAAAGTCCAACGCTGCCACCCGGCGCACCGACGGCTCGGCACCGCGTACGGGGAGCAAGAACGACAGCAAGTCGAATATCGTCGACGATAACACTATCGCCGCGAACGCCCTCTACGCGAGCGCGTTGGATCCAGGCCCGAGTCAAGAGCCGGCCCCCGACGATGGCGGCCACCATGGCCATCACCACCATCATGGCCAGGACGACCATGGCCACCATGACCACGGGCACGACATCGGCCACCACCACGACGGTGGATACGGCGGGGGCCACCACGACCATAATGCTGGCGATGGGTCTATTGCAGTCGGATACGGTGACGGCGACGGCGGTGATGGAGGGGTTGGCGATGGCGGGGCTGGAGATGGCGGGGACGGCGGTGGGGACAGCGGCTTCTAATGGCGATGTATCATCAAGATTGGATATTTGGAGTGTTCGATGGTAGTTTTGTTCGGAGTTTCTATTGGGAGGATTTGTCTTTGTGCTTACGGTATACGTATTCGAACGTTCGGTGGATATTTGACTTCTATGACGCGAGAGTTCCTATTGATATCAATTGATGAGATTTCAAGATATAAACTATAATGCCACTTAACTGCAACTGTCGTTTCTGTGAAGACACCTTGAGCCGGATCGCGGAGCAGGTGAGCCGTGGAATGCGGAATGTTAGATTTCATTGGTCACCGGGTCGACACGTGTGGGAATGCGTAGAGCCAGAAAAAGAAATGGTAGTGTGGTCCTTCAATTCAGCTATTGTTACACAGGCAATCACTGCAGCCCTGCCAGCCCGAGACTAACCCTGCCAATGCCCTCAGGCGAGTATATACGGACTAGTCTCGGGTGGACAGACTGTCTGTCCGTCATTCAATACTCTCTTACCGACGGTTGATATACATGACCTCCCAGCTCGAGTGCAGCTGCAATTTCAATCGTGTGACGCAGACGCAGATAAGCAAGCACGGCATCCCTGTATCGATCAAAGGAGCAGATGCCGAGAGATTTGTAGCGCCACGACGCATCATCGAGCTCTTCCCGAAGTGCGACAGGCCACGCCGCCTAGATGGCAGGGTGGAGAGTCCGTGGGGGTACCTGTCGGGTCGGCCGCTGGCTGGCAGACATGATGCGGCTTGTATGTGTTACAATTGCACTTGTAACCTGCAATTCGACCTCGCGAGATATACCGATATATCCCGCCGTCCACCAGAGCAGCCGGCTAGCCGTGCGCAAACTCGACCATACCAGACATTCCGTCGCTAGTACCGATCGCAAACCCTATCCGTGCGCGCTTCAGAAGAATGTACCCAGTCCCGACTTGGCTCACGATCGCCAGGGACGAAGTTAACTGCTGCACGGCAATGATGCAGGGACCCAGATCGATTTTCAGCCGGCTAACGGCACGGCTAGCTGTTAACGCCGTTCGATGCCTCAACCTAAGCTAAGGCTGGGCATGATTGTTGATTAGACTTTGCGAATTATTTTAGTCTCGGGGTTTACGAAGTACGAATCTCGCGTCCTCTCACAATCCGTTCGCATCCCTTGCGAATGACGGGGCCCGAAGTGATTTCTCAGCACGCCAACCGGTACCGGGGCCCTCTGCACTCGTCCGACATTCATTACATACATATCATCCGCTCACTCATACGTGCGAATGAAAGGCATGATATATATCGGCAGCGAGAGAGTGCCGTACGCCGACATCCCGACATCAATGCAAACATGCAGTGTCCGTCGTACCCATGGCTACCTTCGCGTACCGACAATAGAATGCACGTCCCGTTCTTCGGTCGTATAAGGAAGAGAGTAACCAGTATGTACCTACTTGGAGTGGACGGACTGAGAAGATTAGACGACGGTGCATGCTGCATGCATGCGCTGTGACAATGCACGTACGACCGGCAGGTAGGCAGGCACTCACTCACATATTGCGGTGTGGTGTGCGTCTGCACGCACGCATGCACAGCGAGCTGCACAGAGCGGCCCTGTGCGGCGAGGGGGCCAATTATATTGAGTGGAGCCGATCCACGTATCTTCCTTCGTCTACTTAGGTAATTGATTGCAGTCGCCTGCCGCCGGGTCAGTCTTGGGCCATCTGGCGAGCTTGATCCTAGCTATCATTCGGTGGGTTTTCGCGATCTTGCGGCCAAGCCGAGTTTTGATCCGAGATGCACGGCAGCGGCGGAACTTGGCTTCCGGAAGTCGGATGTGAGGATGAGAGAATGTCCGGTGAGCGTGGGATATATCGAGATACTGCCGGCGGGTCGGCTGCCAGCTAGCTGTTGGGATGTGTATGTGTGTGTGTGAGAGAGCGCGATGTTGGCTGTCAATTGTGTGCCAATATCAGGATCTGATATAACGGTGTACGAAGTCTACAGCATACTAGTCGGTGTGGGATATCCTATGTGAGTATATCCGAGCTGGAGTGTGGACGATTGTGTTAATGCGTCCTCTGCAATAAATGTCAAATATCATCCCACCTCACTACACTACAGCTTTGGGCACTACATCGACTGAATTGTAAGTGCGTGTCCAATCCAATTGGCCAGGGCCCCTCGGGTCGCGAGTCATCCGGCTGCGATAAGACGGTGCATCGGTGGCAGTCAAGCTTCTTGGCTACATGCGCTTACTCTGGATATGCCGACACACAACATACACATACGTGCATACGTGCACGGGACGCACGTCGGTTTATCTCAAACGTTGCAAACTGGGCCGTCACAAACTTACTAAAACTACCAATCTCCTCGATACAGACCTCCTCCCGATTGAGGGTAGTGCTGAGGAAACCGAGAGTGCAGCTGCCAGCGGACATGGCAGCTAGCTCGCGGCAGAGGATCGGAGCTGGAGAAGTAATTTCGGTAGCCTGGCCGTGCGTCCGTCTCCTTCGGTATGAGGAATTGTGTGATCGATCGCGAGAGTGATAGCATGCTGCATGGCGCACGAACTTACGTACGCACACGAAATGACTTTTTCGCCATGACCATCGTCAAGGTACGTAGCAACGTTGACCTAGGCTACGTCTGTCTGTCGCGGTCGCGACTGGGCTGGTTGAATCGATTAGAGTAGTAAGAAACCAAGCTCCCAAGATCTTGAGAATTTGAAAAGTCCCACCAAGGGGCGGCAGTTGGCCTGCAGGTGTGTCTGTGTGCATGGCTGACAGACAGACAGGCAGCGCCGATATCCAGCCATCTCTTATCAGAAATCAATCTAGCACGACGAGATATTTTAAATCCCTCCCTTCACCGCGTGTTTGGATTAAGATGCTCTCCTGTCGTCCTCCGTTTCAAGGCTGATTCAGAAATACCAGTTCGAATCGAATCTAGACGGTTCCCTGGGCACATGCGCATTTACCCCAAACGTCAACTTGAGACCCCGCGGTGGCTCGTCGCGAACGCGGTTCGTTTTGGCGCCTCCTCGAGTCCACGGACCGGTGCCGGTGTCCATTGTGTTTCCCCGGCGCCGCCAGCCTCTTTAGATCTGACGGATTGTATTTTCATTCACCCTCTCTGTAGCTAAGCCTTCCCCCAGATTGATGGGTTTCGCAAAGGGGTGGGAGACAAGGGAGCTAATAGGGCTTGAGGCCAAGTTCATTTCCAGAAGCGTCATCTTTATCGCGAGCAGGCGTGCATGCATCGTCGGTTCGTATACCGTATGTGATATCTGTACGATCCTTTTTTCAGCAGTGGAGCGCTGTACGTACTGTTCCACGTAATATAACAGTTAAGGCATATGTATGTAGGAGAAGGCAAGCGACCCGGCGCCCTGGGCGCAGCTCTCCAGACCAGACTGGAATCCAGCACGAGCAAGCTCGCTCGCTACCCCTTCCGTGGCGCTCGCGCAATCGCAAGCCGTCGACCGGATCCAGCGCGCGGTCATTCGGGCCTTCTACATATTCGCACGGTGAGACACAACCGACGGACATGCCTAGTTCCATACATGTGAGGTAGGCAGCTCACCTAGTCATGTAACCATGCCTGTATCTGGCGGACAGGTGGATGTGAGATAGTAACGCAAGCTATATTTGACAATTGGGTACAGTACCGCGTCATCAAACCGGCGAGCGAGCTGGGGAGGGGCCTGCTGCTAGCCTGCGACGGGCTGGATTTGAGATGAAGGGATCCGGGATGTTTTCAGAGCCGAATGCCTGGACGGTTGATGGTGAAAAAATAGAAACGGAAACGGGGAAACGGACGGACGAAGAAGGCAGGCAGGGAGCAGGAAAAAAATAAAAATCTCTGATACCGAGACAGGACAGGACATGCCCATGAACAGTAAACTAATGTAATGTCATGTATGTAAAAGCAGCACTCTGCGTGAAGCGCATGTATTGATTTCGTGCAGGGCTGGCCGGCCGGGTGGAGCGCCATCCATTCGGATTTGGATTCGATTGACTGCTGCTGGGCTAATGTGCCCCCCCACAGCACATGGCCACGTCTGCGTCGCTGGATGTAAGGTAAGTAATGTAATGTACCGGGGGGCAAGCAGCTGAGGTTTGATGTTTGATCTATCTGGACGGGCTATTGCCTGCTATCCGTAATATGAACTAGTCTCAGCCTCAGCGAGAGGACATGGACAGGAGGGCTGCCGGGTGGATGCTTTGGTGGACGTCTGGCGGAAACGAAAACAATCGCGAGAAGGAAAGAAAAGAAAGAAAGAAAAGAAATTTAAAAGAGACGCTGGGGGAAGAAGAAAGGAAGGGTCCGCAGCGGGCTATTTATTTTATTGTATTTTATTTTATTTTATTTTATATCCCATACTTGTAATATAATATAATACGGTCGAGACTCCCGTGGCCGCTGGTGGTTGGATCCAGTTCGATCCAGAAAGTTACACCCACCGCAACGTGCAACGTGCAACGTCCGTCGACTGCGACTTCAGCCCCGGCAGACAGCCTCTCCTTCAGCCGCCCGACATCACATCACATCGTGCCTCCCTCCTCCTGCCATCCATCGCTCACTCCATCAGGCCATCCATCCATCAATCCAGCCATCCACCATCGCTGCCTCGTATTTGATTGATTGTAGTCGGCCTGTTTAACATTAATCACACGATCCCGCCAATTTCGAATTTCCTCACACTCTGCGGGATTCCTCGCTCGATCCCATCGTCCAACTTGGCCTTTCTCCATCCACTTTCCCGGCGTCAGCTTCCTCCTCGCCCTTAGCCCCGTCGAGGCTCTTCGCGTCCTTGGCTCGTCGCAGCTCCTGCCTGGCCTGCCTGGGTGCCCTCGCTCCTTCTGGACCTCCCTGTTGCAGCATCGGCCGGCTTATCGTGGCCGTCCACTCGCCTTTCGCCGCCGGATCCTCGCTCGACTCTTGCTCGACCGCTCGGCGTCATTCGGCGCAGCAGGCCTGGCCCTGGTCTCTCGCTCTCGTCTGCTCTCTCTCTTGAGTAATCGCCTGATCGATCTCGAGCTCTGTTGTCTTCTCTGACTCGACGCAAAGATAATATAAGATTCCATCTCACTCATTTAGACCCGTTTGCTCAATTCAATCGCTCGTTCGTACGACCGTCCGTCCGTCAGCCTGGCGCCTGCAAGCACTGGCCCGTCCTGCTGGATCGGTTTAATTTGACCGAGCCTTCCTCACGCTTCAGGCAGAGATACTCGACAAGATGAAGCAGTAGCCGAAGTCGTTCAACCGCATCCTGCACCCTGCTGAAACGACGCCAGACAGTCAGCAGCGCCGAAAGTGAAAAGTGATAGGAAGACAGGGAAGGAAAAAAAAAAAAACAATCCGCTTCCGAGGGGCTCTCCCACCTGGCCTGGCCTGCCTGACCTCCTTCTCGAAATCTGCCAGAGCCCGCTAGCCTCGTCCTATTTAACGCAATGGCGACCCTCACGCTGGAAGCGATGCCCAAAAGTGTCGTGGTTGCTGACTCCGTGGGCAAAGCTCGTCCCGCCAGCGCCAACTTCTTGCTCCGTTCAGCTGTTTCCGAGCCACATCTGCACCTCAACTACATGTTCTCCAAATTCGACCCCCTCGCCAGTCCGGCCGACGCTCTCGTCGAGTTCTCGCCTTCGTCCTCGCGGTCGCCCTCGCCCAACGGGAAGGATGAGTCCATCTTCAGCAATCCCGAAGACGATTCTTCCTCCATCTCGACTGTTGGCTCCAACACGCCCAAGCGGCCTGCCCCCATCCTAGAGCGTCGCCACACCCTCCACCGTTCCCCTGACGCCCACTACGTTCATTCTTCGCACACCCATCACGGAAGCACCAGCAGCGGAAGCAGTGCCAGCAGTGCCAGCAGCAGCGGCTCTACCTCCCACCGACAGTCCTTCTCGGCATCCTCCAGCGTCCGCTCCTTAAGGCTGAAGAAACGCCCTACCAGTGTCGCATTTATGAAAGCCCCACCATCCGAGGGCCAGGTCGTCACCTTGTCATCGTCTCAGCGCTCCAATTCGTCCATCAGCCTGTCGTCCCTGAGCAACTCCAGCCCGAGGAAAGATGACCTGTGGCTCGGCTTCAAGACGCTCGAAAGCGACTATTCAAAGTAAGGCACCCGAATGTACAAATTTTTTTTCTTTTGTACCTTTTTTTTCGATGCCCGCTCGGCTGACATCTCGCTTCCTCTTTCTGCTTCAAGGTTCAACTGCAAATCGATCCTGCAACGCACACACATCCTGCGCGGCGCCCTCATCC
This sequence comes from Drechslerella dactyloides, assembly GCA_020064725.1. NCBI lineage: Eukaryota > Fungi > Ascomycota > Orbiliomycetes > Orbiliales > Orbiliaceae > Drechslerella > Drechslerella dactyloides. The sequence continues at coordinate 4,172,041 of JAGTWJ010000017.1, forward strand.
CATTCCTTCGCAAGTTCGAGGGCTGCACATCTACCGTCGCTATCGATATCAACGAGCTCGACCGCCGGATACGCACGCTGAACAAATGGTGGACCCTGCTCCTCGCCTCCCTCCGCGCCAACGGGAGCAACATGGTGCCGATCCAGGACAAATCAACCTATCTCGAAGGCGTCGTCGGCATCATGTCCCGCCCGGAGTGGAGGGCCGCACCGTCCTCGCTCGCCCCGCTCTCGACACGGAACCCTAGCCCCTCCAACTCGTGTTCCTCCCTCTCCTCCGCGTCATCGACGATATCCTACGAGAAATCACTCCAGCACGACATGAAAGTAATGTACACCACATCGCTGCTAGACACTCTTGCCTACGCGCTCGACGGCATGTCAGAGCCGCAGTGCGGCGGGCTGATGCATTTTGCCGGAAAAGTCGCAGCATACGCGTTTTTCTTCGTCAACGGCGTTAGCGAGATGCTGATTGGCCTGCTCGGACTCAAGGCCCCGCAGCTGCGCAAAGTGTTGAACGAGTACGGCATCGGGCGAGGCATGGATCTCCAAGCTGTGGCGGAGGGCGTTATCGGTGAGTTCCCACAGGCTGTGCATTCCGTCGGTTTCACGACAATGGGCTCGGCACTGCCGAGGCTCAAGAAGCCTGGGAACTACATGGTCGCGACGAGCAATATCGATTGGCTGGGGCCCTGGATCCACCGGTGGACCGGCCGTGAAACCGACATGTTTTTTGTGTTCGTCAAGCATTACCATCTCCTGCTGGCGGAGTATCTGCCGGTTGGAACTTCCCCTACAGCGAGGCTTTGCGCGCCGGGCTTCATTTACGTCCAGGCACAGCTGCTTTCGCTTCTCGAAACAGCGATCAACCGGGGGCCGGCGCATCTGTTGCCAGTGGACACGGGCCCAACGAACGTTACATTCGATGACATCGTCGGGGCGCATGTAATGAATGGGAACGGGAATGGAAACGGAAACGGAAACGGCAACGCGATCCAGCCAGCCCCTGCGAAGACGATGTATCGCCCGCTTATGGATCAGCGGATCTTCTCGCTCCTTAAGGATATCACGTTGGACAGGAACTTTAACGACGCCATGCGCGACGCCTTTGCCACCGCGTTTGCCATGCTCCTCAGGTCGCTCGCGAAGAATACCAAGATTGTCGAGCACTCGGCGTGCGTGTCACTGTGCGACCTGCTGGAGGAAGGCATCCCCGCGCTGTACCAGTTCGAACAGCAATCCGAGACGGGAGCCAAGTACATTGACTGGCCCTTCTGGCTGGACGTGTCCCGACAGATGATCAAGAATGAGAACAGCATGACGGAACTGCGCCTGTTCTCGTTCATCTACGTCATCTGGGATCTGGTCACCGAGGACGTCGAACGGAAACGATCCGTCTGCCTCGGCTGGCTGTTGGGCGACGAGATGTGGCAGCGCTTCTTCTCGCACTGGTGCCCCATGGTGCGCGCGTTCTACATGCGACTGCTCTGCTGGCGGATCGGGCGATTGTCAGCTACGGGCCGCGAGGTCAGCTACGGGCCGGACGGGAACGAGATCTCCACGACGTCCCTCGATGGCGAGATCTTTGAGGCGCTGCTAGTGCGTCTGCGCGAGGCCCACGCCGCGTTCACGTTCCTCCGAGACGAGGCGGACCGCACCATGACGGTGCGGCCGTCCGTAGCCCCATGTCCACCTGCGCCCAACCGCAAGCTTACCATCATCCGCATGGACACGCAGCCCGGCTTCGGCCGGCCGTTCTCACTCGACAAGATGGGCCCATCGCAGATGGAATCGGCGAAAGCGACGCCCGCGAAGCCCGCTGCCGCGACGCAGTCGGAGGCCAACGGGACCGCTCAGCCGGAGACGAACGGCAGCAGCTCGGGAATCAAGCGGCGATGGTCACTGCTCCGCAACTTCCTCGGCGCCACCGACGCTATGAAGCCGGACCCCCAACAGCAACAGCAAGCGCAACAGCCCAAGGCGACGCCAACACCGCAACCGGCATCCGCACCGCGTGCCTCGTCCACCAACTCGACGTACGTCCCGCCACGGTCGTCATCGGGCAAGGACAGCTGGCAGAACACCAAGGTCCCCTACGGCGCGGCGTTCGGCAACCGCAGCCGGATGCAGTTCAAGTTCGTGCTCGAGTTCTCCGACCGCCCGCCGCACACGCGGAAGGGCAAAGGGAGCAACGCGCCGCGACTGCCGCGGGCGACGCAGGACTGGTTGGAGGCCGTAGACGACGGGCGGGAGACTCCACCGCCGCTGGGCCCGCTTGCGCTGTCGCCGTCGGGTACGCCGCCGCAGAACTGGAAGTATTGCGGGCGAGCGCTGGCGGAGTGGGCGCTCGTGGTTGACGAGATTGACAATTTTGTGGAGCGGCGGAAGAACGAGGGGATCCGCGACGTGCGGGACTCCGAGATTCCGATTCTGTCTGTTGATTCCCTGCGCAAGGGCTAATTACTTTGTTTACCTGTCCCTCTTTCCCTCGCTCACATTCTTTTGTATTCGACCGTTGAGGGGAGGAGTTAACGTACGTACATACACATCATATCATATCACGTCATGACATGTCAGCGAAAGAGTATTGACGGATGGATGGCATTGCATCGGCTGCTGTGCTTGCTTGCTATATTCACGGATCACGCATGCGGATTGATGTTTTTTTATATTCTTGATTTAACCTGTACAGGGTGTTTGGGGGTTATTGCATTATGAGGCAGCCTTGTATTTGAGGTATCTTGTTTAACTTGTTAATCGGTTTTCTTTCAACAAAAAAAGACCTTTTTTTCCTTTCAAGGATATTGTTATTGTTATTTTTCTTTTTCGCGTGGATTCGGTTGTTTTCTTTTTTATGGATCATTCATTGCTCATGCATGCGGGTTACGTTACGTTGTAGAAGCGTGCGGGTAGGATAGGTTATATCTTTTCAGTGGAGGATACGAGAGGACTGGTGTATCGGATGGTTTACTGTGGATGGAAAGTGGGGGTATGCATATGCTATACGCCTATGTGTATGGCGGGGGGAAGGGGTCAAATTGTGAATACCATAATGATATTACTAGTGTCCTAATGACAATCAAGTTTTAGACGGAAGAAAGAACCCAGGTCCCACGGGTAGATCTGAACCGTTGCATCCATCTATGCATCCTAGCTCGCCATCTCATTCCGATCTCATCCATACCTTACATACATATAGATATGGATGTATGGGTGGGTGTATGCGACTACTTCTCCTCCTGACCCTCGTTCACCAGCTCTCCGACGACAAGATACTTCCCCTCAAACGTCTCAAACCACCCGTTCAGCACCTCCCGCTCCTCGCCCGTAAGGTTGCTCAGGTCGTCAATCGGCTTGTCCACATCCGTCAGCAGACTCTCCTCCAACACCCCCTTCGCCAGACCGCGACTCGCATCGCGACCCGCGAAGATACTGTACGGACCACCGGGCCCGTAGAAGCTGCGGCCGGCGGAGACGTCGAAGACGGTGCCCTTTACCGCGAGTAGGACGCGGGGCTCGTCGGTGCCGTTGTAGCGGAGGAGTGCGCGCGGCGTGTAGGATTTGTAGAGGAGCGGTGGCGGCGGCGAGGGGAGGGTGGGGAGGGTTGTTGGCTTGAAGCGGAGGTAGACGAGGTAGGCGGCGACGGAGGCGAGGAGGAGGTTGAGCGGGGTCACGAGCGGGATCCTGTGTGTATAAGAGCATTAGCGGACGGTGTTTTATATCGTGGAATTGGTGGTGAGAGAGATGGAGGGAGGAGACGTACGCTTCGGCGACTGGGGCGGCGGGCGGATCCATTGTGGATGTCTATCTACACTAGAGTAGCTGAAAAGCTAAAGCGGGCGGACGGACAACGACAGACGGCGTGTCTTGTAACGACAGACGGAGGGAGCTCGATGGGAAGGAAGCAATCGAGGGACCTCGTTGGCGATGGATGTAGCGATAGCTTTGTTGCTAGTTGGACGGTGTCGGCGATGCAGTGTCGGCGTCGGCGTCGGCGGATACGGATGCCTGCAAATGCAATGACATCAGCATCATTCAGCCGTATCCGATCACGCCAACCACCGCAGAATCAATCAATACCCTGGCGAACACATCCACAACATGTCAGCGAACGCGAGCAATCTGGCGCATCGGCCACCCCGCTGTTGGGACACGGTAGCTAACTTGGGTACTATCAACATGTTGCTTGCTGCTATCGATAGCATCGATAGAAATCCGAGATCGCTATCCACATATCTATAATTGTACAACATCTAACAAGGCAGGCTAGCCGCCATCTGCTGAATTGATAGCTCTGTTGGTTCGTGATCGGTCGAATGGCTTTCGGCAGCTAGCGCTTCGGTGGGGCTAGCTTATCCTTCGAACATCTGGTGTAGCGGGGTTCTAGCTATCGCTTCCAAGTTGCCTCCTAGCTCTGTCAAAACCCATGATTACAGACACCGGAATCGCAAACTTCGAGCTAGCGATAATTCAGCTAGACAAATTCATATATTTGTACTTTTCAGAATTCGCTTCCATTGGAAATGTAATTGTAAAAGAACAGACTGTACCAACTGCCATGTCATCGTGAAAAGCAAAAGCAATCCAGAAACTCCTCTTCTTTGCCCCAACAGCAACAGCTACAAACAGCCAAGACAGCAGGACCCGGATAATCAAGAAATAAAAGAGATAAATGTAAATGGAAGAAGCAAAAGGATAGAATCGAAGAGACAATAAAAAAAAAGTCACACGCTGGAAAGAGCAACGAGACGGTAACACAGAACGCCGACATGAGAGTGTGAGCAAAGAAAGCAAAGAAGTATTGTCAAAAGGTCGGAAAAAGGTCGCACATGAATGCCAGTGTGAATGAATGGGTCGATTTAAAACAGGAGTAGTTAGTGTGTATTGAGAAGAGAAGAATAGCGGCAGGCATGCTTCATCATCAGACACACCCCCACCGCGGACACAACACTTCGAGCCGAAACACCACCCACCACCAAGCGAGAGGAAAATAGGTTGGGTCGTCGTAAAGAATGCACAAGAAGAATGGGAAAGAAAAGAAAACCAGCTACTGACACTCCCAGCTAAGGTGCATCAAGCCGAAGAGAACGAGAAGCCGGACTTCCCCGAGACTAAAGTCGGACAAAAGAGACATAAAATAAGAATAGAATTAAAAAGGAAAAATAAAATAGCCCCGTAGACGAGGTTGCGCAACCTTCCCGGTAAGAAAGAACGAACGCGCGCACAACTGAACCACAACAGTTGGAATTGCGCTCAGGGGCCGCCAACTCTTCGCACCCACAGAACCGCAGGCGCCTCGAGCCCCATGTCCGCGTCTCGTCTCTTCCACGCCCGGTGCAACATCAACCCCTTGTCGTACAGATCCCGTGACAGGCCGTCGTAGTTGCTCTGCAGCTGCCGCAGGTCTTCTTTCAGCTGCTTTCGCTGCGTGTAGTTGTGCGTCGATGGGTTCGGCGGCAGACACATCTCCAAGCCCTTGATCTGCTGCATCACCACCTTCTGTCGGGCTATCAGGTCGTCGCGCTCGCGCTCCAGCAGTGCGATATACGCTTCGCCGCCCTTCGGCTCCAGCGGCGAGGAGTTGCCGGAGTCCGAAACGAGCGACATGAGCACGCTGGATGCGTCGTCGCCGCTGTCGTGCAGAATCGGCGTGAGCGGGGCAAGCTCAATCATCGGTGCTCCTGTCGGAGATAGAATCGGCGGCGGTGTTATCTTGCGCGGTGTCGACGGTTTCGAACTCGACCTGCTCGTCACACCCTTGATTCTCAACGGCTCCGGCTCGTACGACGGTTTCCTAGAACTGGTTAACGGCAGTCGCGAGGATGTCGAGTTCGACGGGATCGGCCTCGTCGTGGGAACTGGCGTGGGTGGCTCCGAAGTCCGCTCGTCCTCATCCTCATCATCACTCTTGTCGTCATCCTCCGCCGCTTGGCCGTACTCGCTGATGAGATATTCCTTGTCCACCATTAGACCGCTGCCAACAGCTGGCACAATAGAGTCTCGTAATCTAGGTGCTTTGGCGGGTGGCGGCGGCGGGATGTCCGACTTTTGCTCGACTGGCCAGTAGTCGGGTAGCGACTCGCCGTCCGATTTTGTAGAGGATGACCGACTGTTCTGCGCTGCGTGCAGCAGGTCGATGCTCTTCTTCGAACCTATCGACGATGGCAGCGTCGCCGAGTTGACGGGTTTTCTTGTGAACGCGCTCTTTTTCGACGTTCCTAACGGGTTCATGTGTGGATTTCGGGGAATCGAGTGGAAGGTAGGAGGGCAGTTCGCCGCCGGGACGATGGGCGTAGCGTTGAAATTAGGTGTCGTCGAAAATTTTAATGTGCCGTTGACATTGAAGCTGGTACGTTTGGTCATCGTTGGTCAGTCGTATGTTCAAGCAAGCCGGTTTACAAATCACATACCCAGTCGGTGAGAGGGGATTCTTCTCGCCCTCGTTTCGCATCAGCAGGACATCTGGCCGCGAGCTTTCGACGAGTATCGGGAAGCCTATCTCTGGCTCCTTCTTATGCCGCAGAGGAAATCGCGCGAACATGGTTGTGGCTGTCGTAACGAAACTCGTCATGTTGAACAACTTTTTATAAAGCAGACTGAAAAGAAAAAAAAATTCGTCGAGAACAGATATCCGCGTCGGAGAACAAACGAACAATCGAAAACCAATAATAACAGACGGAGGGCCGGCCCAGGTAGTTATTTTTATTTTCTGGCAAGATTTGAACGATCCCACTGGATAGGATAACACTACCAAAAGTCGGAGGGGTTATCCAACAGGCAGGACGCTGGGGTCCCGTTGCCTTTCCGTTCGAAGCAACAGTCGTTCGGTCGGTGTGGGACAAAAGCTATCCGGTTCGTTTCGGTTGGTCAAAGGGTGTGTGGAAGGTGCGCCCGCTGTACAAAAAAGTAAACGGAACTCCACCTGAGAAAGATAGTGACAGGCGCTGGCTGGCCGGCTGACTCGATGGGTCCAGTCCAATGAGGGTCAAACTCAGGGGTGCCTGTCCAACCAGGTTAAGACCAGTTAGCGATGTTACAACAATATTAACTGAGAATCGCGATTAACAGCGTGAAAGAAGCAGGCAGGGCCCCGGATGGATTTTAATGTTGAGCAGGGCACACGACACAAGCATTGCAGGTACGAAGCATCGGCGCAAGTATGCCCTGGCGACATCCTGGCCAGGCCTGTCAACTGTCCCTACAAACAATTAAACGGACGGCCATGAGCTTCCTCGGATAGCAGGCATGTAGGCCTGCGCCGAACAGGCAACTCACAAGCTGTGAAAACAACCGACGAAATGCGACGGTGGAAAACGCGGTAATAAACTAGAACGTCCATGATAACAAACTGGGGGGTCGAGAAGGATGTTCCAGAATCTGGCTCGTGAAAGGGGATAATGTCATAACGATGATAGTTGAGCCTGAATATCTGCCGGATCGTGTTTGATAGAGATTGCGGGCAGCGCGCAGACTGCACCGCCCGATCCCCACAGAATCCAGGGTACTGCAGCCACCATGCCGCACGGATTCAAAGATTCTGGCAGACGTCCCAGGAAACAAAACACTGAGGCTGGGGCGAAACAAGGCACAGCAGGATAAAGCTGTTGTGCCGTTGTATATATGTGATCGTTGTATACGGGTATATCGTATCTATCTATGACTGGAGAAGCAGCAGAGGCGGAGGCTTGCTTGCCGTGTCTGGAGGTACTTCTGAAACGGGCCCAAAGCGAATTCGAATGCGAATGGATATCGATACGTACCGGTACAAGGCAGTGCAGGTATACAATGAGATGGCAAGTCGAATATTCGAATGGGATCGGGTCGTTGTAAACGTGAGCCGCAGTTGCAAGTTATAAGGATGCGAGGGGGGAAGATGGATGGTAATTCTAGAATCGATAGGGCTGTTCGGGGTTCGGTCGAGGGGATCGAGCTAGTGCTGCAGATAAGACGACGGTCGAGGCTGGCGCATGGAAGGCAACAGTTGATAACGTAACGTCACGTCAGAGGGGGGTGCAGCCGGCAAGGGGATACGAGGCAGAATGTGAATGCGAAGCAGCTAGACAAGCCTCGGCATATGCTGTTGAGAGGAAGTGATTTATGCTGCTGGTCGATGGTCCAACGGCGGGCGATGGTTGGCTGGTGGCGAGCGAGAGTAATCACGGCCAAAATATGAAGTATTCTGCGACAGACAATTGTTGAAACCCGACGTATCCGGCTGTGGAGAACCCGAATGAGTGAATGGGTGTCCGCTTCCTTTTCTTTCTTTCTTCCTTCTCGTCTTTGACTGGCTGTCGTGGATGCGAAGAAGCGATGGTGGTGGTGGTGGTATTGTGATGTCAGTGGGGTGAAGTTGAGGTTGAAGGAGTGACTAAGAAAACGAGTGTAAGTGAGTGTGTAACAGTCTCGACAGCGACGACCGTCGACAGCACGACCAGAATCCAGGTAACGACAGACGAAACAGACGACAACGACGACGAAGACAACGGCAGAACGAACTACTTTCTGGGGACCGGGAAGTTCAAAAAGGGCAGAGCGACGGACCCGGACCAAGGAAGGATGACTTGCACCTGATATTGAGCTGAGCTATCTGCGCCGCTGGGCGTCGGGCTTCCGTGGACGTTCGGCCGTCCTAGACCACGAGTGCAGCAATTATAATATAACGTGCACTTCCTCCTACCTGCACACCTGCACTAGACGAGACTGGAAAGAGGCACAGCTGCTACGACCGAGACTGGATGATTGTTCTCTGCCTGCATGCAGGACGTCGTGCAGCGCGCCAGCTGAGGAGACGGTATCGGCGACGCTGACTGGCTGGCTCTTTCTCGGCCCAGACTCCAAAACGCTGGACGGCTGTAGACGCACCGCCCCTGGTCACGCCGCACGAATCAAAAATGCTGCAGGCGAGAAAAATAGAAACTCGGACACCCGTCGATTCGAGGGAAAAGAAAGCAAGCGATGAGGGCAAAAAAATCCGGTGCAAATTCAGATTCAACCTTGTGGGCAAAAGGGCTGGAATACGTACACCTTGACGCAGCAGGGTTATATATCGGTGCCGCAAAGAACTCAAACGCCGAAGCCGCCTTGAAGTATGCAAATTATACTGACCGTGAATTCCTGGCCGGCTTGCCGTCGCAACAGAACAAAGCAAAGCAGAATGAATGTGCTCAGGCTTCGAGCCTCTCTCGGAACAACCCTTCTTTCAGTCGTCGGCTCTCTCTCCAAGAGAGTTTTTGATGAAATTAAACAGGCGGTCAACGGGTCTCCTGCACTCGACGGACGGGGCTTAGCCGTCTTTTTATTGTTCTCTCGCCTGGCACCGCCGTCCAAAGCGCTCGCAGTGCTGCTCTCCCGAGAATATTATCTGCTGCTCCAGCTACCAAACATCATTCCTGATTTTCTGGCCCTGGCGCGCGATGCCTGGAGGTATTTCCAAAAACGACCATGATCGATGGGGCTCCCCGCTCGTCCCAAATTAAACCCGAATCCTGCTCGACACAGGCTTCCCCGTCCTTCGGGCAAGTGTAGGCAGGCGTGCGACCCCGTGTCCGTTTGAGAATGATGCCCCTCACCCGTCGACCGCTTGCATGCGCCTGCGTGGGAACTAGCCCTCTTGGCTTTTGTGTGTTTTCTCGCGCCAGCTTCACGACGAACGAGCGAGTGAGATTATCTTATGAGATGCTGAGGTGACTGGAAACACGGGGTTCCGAGCTAGCTGGTCAATTAGCCGACAGGATGCTTCCTTTCTACGTATTCTTCAGGCTCCACTGACAGCGATGCACGTAGGCGTATACCATGGACCCTGTCGCCTTCTGCCGTCCGAGTTGGACTAGTTGAATAATTGAATTTGCCCGATGTTTTCCCTCTATCCGCCCGAAGATAAATTCACGTAATATATTAAGATGCTAAATGCATACCTCTGCTTCATTGTATACGCTGGTGGGACTTTGCGAGAACGGAAACCTCAAGCGGACTGCCGCAACGAGTGTGCACGTTGTGCAACATCAGGGATCGATATCTTCGTTCCCGAATTCAATCTTAACATGCAGCGCTATGCATCGACTTTGTGACCATGGCATCGATCGCACACGTCCCATCGATCAATCGAGGCTAGTTCTATCAGCGTGTATACCTAATCGTGCGTCTGGCCTGCCATTTTTAACGCATGGCTTATCGATTAAAATTGTATCGTATGCACTGCCATGCCTATGCACATGTGCACATGCGTATGTAGGCGCATGTCGAGACGTTGATATCATTGCACCGATATATTTATTTTTCGACCGAGCTCTGCCAATTTAAATTGACCTGCCCGCAGACGCGTCGCCCGACTCTCAACTTTTTGGCGACGTACAACATCCTCGCGGCGGCGGGCTTCTGGCCTCGTGGTCTTTTTGTCTCTTGTGTTTCCATTCTGCTGTCGTGGCTCGATGCGCCGGGCGGCATGCATGCGGTAATTGGTCATCCAGTGACCTGAGGGGCAAGCACGGATATCATGGATGCAGCCGCCCAGGCACACAGGGCAAGCTTGATCCCGGGGGCCTTTCGTTCCTCGCGAGCTGCAAGGTACCAAATTGGAACTACAGTCGCAAATTTGCACCTGCACAATTCTGCGCGTTCTGGACAGTATCCTCCGCACGACGCCGTAAATATCACCTCATGGCTTCACTCGTGGAAATTTAGATGCAAGGTGTCAACCGTCAAGCTCGGTTTCTTCCAGACGTCTGGGTCGCCGGCGATCTCAGCGTCCTTGCATCAAACGTAAACTAACACGGCTATGACAAGATGTAATAACGTTATAACTAGCAAACAGCTTACAACTGTAACAGAAGATCTCCAACTTGCAAACTCGGGCTTAACAATTTACAGCCGTACGTGTGCTATATTCTGAACACAGGACCCCAGATCCAGATTGATAGCGCTTACAGCACGGACCGCAGGCTCAACATGCCAAATATGATCAGCGGTTCTCGCAAACAAACCAGCAGAGACGTCAACATATCTTGCCAGAAAGGTCTCTCGTCTCTCGCGAAGACTGCCTGATTCTGCAAGGTGGGGGTATTTTGGTGTATTCGCAAGGCCCCACGACACGCTTAGCTTCGTTGCAGCCCGCTGCGGTGCGATGCACGTTAGGGAGGAGATTGGATGGATCCCTGATCTGCTGCTCTCGCCTCCAAAAGCGAATGCGCTCTTGTCATGAGAGCCCCACCTGCACGGGCACTTGAATATGTAGTCACGGTGAATTCCGGTGGCGACAAAAAGATGATCAATTGTGAATCTGGTGAAGTTCAGAAAGTGTGTGACCCCGGAGCTCTCGACGGGTGCATATGGATGGATGTCAGGCGATGGCGAACAGTCAAGTAGATGCGCGAAACGGCTTGTGTCTGAGGGAATCCAAATCACTTGGCCGGATTTATTTCTTTTTTCTTCCCGTTTTTGTCGTCTGCCTACCAGGGTTCGAGATCCTGGCTCCGCGCATAAGCTGAGGATTAATTCTCTGGCTGGCTATTGGTGCGCATCCACGGCGTGCTGTCTCGCGTGCTATCTTGGACGCGCATCCGACAGGAGTTCAGTCAGTCAGCCAGGCGGCGAGGATCCAGACTGTTTTTGCGAATGCCGTTCAGATGGCATTGCATCGGACTTGGGGTGCATGCTTGAGAGTTGAGAATGTAAACATTTTTCTTTCCCAGCACGCTGGGAATTTGCACAGCTGCAGCTGTCGAGTCGACAGACTGCAGTCGCCTGGGCACTGTACATTCGTTACCTCGATGCAGAAAACCTCCCCGCTGTGCCTTAAACTTCTTTCTTGAATTTTAATGTGCACAAGAAGCCGGTGGAATCGCGCTGGAAGCAATTTCAATAATCTCCAGTCGCGCAAAAAATTTCCGAACGAAATTGCTTTCCGGATCTGTGGCTTAGATAGTGGGATAGAAGGCCTGCTTCCCCCTTTCTTCCAAGCTTCCTGGCTTGATCTGGCCTTTTCGATTTTACCCCCACCAAACTGTTACGCAGCTCCTGGCGTCGAAATTTAAAATAGCAGCAGCATAATACCAGCTTCACTATCATCATGCGTTTCAACCATCACTACGCGTAGATTCCACAATTCAAAAGCTGGGCGGTGTTAATTACCAATGGCGGATCCCCTTCCATCTGGTTGCCTCGAAGCGGCACGATATCAACCGTAACAGGGCCTTTCCCAGTAGCCACTCCCCTTTAACAAGTAAACCCCGTCCACAACGTCACCGTGCCCCTCGGCTTCCCCTGCGAAAATCAGACTCGGTCAAGAAAAATTCAGGCCTGAAAGGAGCCTCATAGCATTACGCTGTTATCAGTGGGTCTCCATCCCATTTTTAGACGGGAGTGGTGGCCGGCAACCCCGGCCTGTGGCGTCTGCGACCACCAGGGGCGAATCGAGTCGAATCGCCTCGAGGCGCTCGAGTCTCCTATCGATGCACGTAGGCAGCTTCTCTACCGAGGCTCTATTCTGACCAGTTATATGTTTCCATCCACACATCTTCAATAAGCTGAGGAACCCAAGGTCGCAGATGTCTTGCAGAGGTGTGACTAGCACTAGTGTTAGCGAGATTTGCAGGGACCAATCACTGCACTGTCCTGCCAGCTGAGAGATTCTATCAGCCGATGGATATGCACTGATTCAGGGTAGTTATCCGATATTTCTCTTGCGATACGATCTCACTGCACATTACATACATCATCCGTGATATGAGATCTCGTATGTGCACTATACACTCGTGATTAGCAATCAAAGCCAGGAGTACAGTACGGATATATGTGCCCCTGCGACATCGATTCCACCTGTCAAAACTAGCATCCTAGACGGTGATCCTGCGGGAACAAATGCTGATATAATGCCTTATATTATCAGAGGGGTCGATTTCGCATTTCGGTCACCCAAAGTTATCGATATGTAGACCGATATCTAATAAGATCAAGGGCTAGCGGCGGACGGGACGTTTGGGTGCCATGTCGCGAGCCGGCTCGCATTGCCTACTTGCGTTAATTGCCTGACTGGCATCTATTACATGCGTATGTACCGTCGGTAGCTAGCATGTGTAACAGACCCCGGTGCCGGAAACGTTACTCCGAAACGCATGAACGCAGGGTATCTCGACTGCCGCATGAATTCGTGAACGCGAGAAAGCTAGAAAGCTTACCTTGAATGCCGATTGAGTGTGGGATTTTAATTTTGCTATGCCGTGCATGTAGTGACATATGCACCCTGATCCACTCTTAGACGCGACGTCGAATCGATACCTTGGGTGTCAGGACTCAATTCTGAGAAATGGCCTACATCCAGAGGATATGTATATTTTACTATGAGGATATCCGGATGCAGATTGCACAACTCGACTGTAGATAACACCAACGACACATATGCACCATGCCAACTGATATTATCAGACGACATTACACGAACACCTGTTGTTTGAGATAAAGTCGATGAGTCCGGATATAAACAGCTTCAACACTCACATGAACTCTTAATTACTGTCAACCGACTAGCCGTGCATATTTTACCAACATGCATGGCGCAATGGCCCGCCAGCGCACATGTCACCCACAAGTATAGTTGAAGCTTTATATTAAATTTCGCAAGCATACAAATTATATCCCGGGGTACCCGCATTGGTCATCTGCACGTCACCGGCACAGGAGACATGTGCGACGGGAGCTGCGTCAAATATATTGACAGCGGAAGCCAGGCTTCTGGAACCAACCAACTAATGCTGCACCGAAAACATCTAGGCAGTCACGAGTTTTATGAATTCTTGGTAGATGGCGACCTTTATTTGTATATAATCCGTATATATGCTCCGTGACATATGTGATTCAACTGCACTTTGTCCGGATTCTCGACATTATCGCGGATACGTTGGTTGACCATCTGCTGCGATGAATGAGCGCCATGTCTGCAGACGTCTATGCGTACCTCAGTCGCAGACCGGACCAGGTAGATGATACCTGATCAGTAGAGATACCCTTACTCATCTGTTCGCCAGAATTGGAGCATGAGCAAAACGATCGGAATCGTGAAAGCAAGGTAGAACTAGCCGTTCCATCTTCCAGACCGCCTCCGCACTAACCCCTCACTCCAATTTTCGCTCAGCGACGTCCCCACCCCTGAATCCTGCGCGCTCCCCTGCATTGCGTTCTCGTCCATACTTGTCGGCGTCTGTCCACCCTCGTCACTACGCCCATTACTAAGTGCCTCCGAATCTTCGTCTTCATCGTCGCCTTCCTCGCTGTCTGGAGCCGGCGTGGGTTCCGGCGTGGCGTAAACCCCGCGCGGGCGGGGCATTTCCTCCGAGTCGTCCTCTGCTGGTGCCAGCGGGTGAACCTGGTCCCGTCCACCGGCACCTGTAGTCGGCAGTTGCGGTCTCTCTTCGGTTTTCTCGTCATCATCGCTGTTCTCGTCGGCTTTGGAGTCATCCTTTGACGTCGCGAAAAAGTACGATGATATAGCGAGCCAAGTTACCGACGCCCAGAACAGCTCGGTCATCCAGAATGCCGACGTGAATGTCACGAATGCGACGATCCTGTAGTTGTACATGAAATACCTGGATACGTGCAATAATTAGCACAATTGCTCTGTTTCCTGAAGCCACCCCATGTGCTCTCCGTTACACTATAGGGTTGTGCCAACTCACCGTAAGCCTCTAAACCGCGCTCGAAAGAGGACATGGCTCTCGTATGCCTCTGGCGCCTTGTCAGACGCGTAGTCGTTCCCCACCCGAATACTAAGAAACTCGGGCACTCTTCCCTTCCCGAACTCCTGTCCCTCCATCAACAGCACTTCTAATGTTTCCTGCTCCCGTCTCCAGCCAGATAGGTACAGTGGCGCCCGCATCACCGTGTCTAGGGTCTGTACGATCTGCGACTTATATGTCAACCTTGCTGGGCGCCGCGCCGTCGCAACCATCGCCGGCTGCGATAAGTCGCCATTAAAGAGCGTGAGGTTTATCATGAAGGACCCGGCGTCAAAGTTATGCGGCGACGTCGGCAGCGTGAGGGATACGTAGACGTCATAATGTTGCTCGTGCGTGAGTATGTCACGTGGGATGTCGGCGGTGCCGTAAGGGACTGCTTTTGCAGATTTATAGCTCGGTGTAAGGAGCGGAAGGTGTGGGAAATGTACGGTCTCTTGTCCGTAGATAAGGTGGACAGGCGTGCTTAGTGAGATTTGCGGGATGTAAGAGAGGTAGAAGAGGATGTAGGCGGCGCAGGCGAAGCCTAGGAGGAGAGCCGCGATGATGCCGGCGAGGATGGTTTGGAGGTAAGCTTTGACGGCGGTCCTGGAGGTAACGTTGCTGTAGACAGTGTGCGCAGGGCGGGCGATTACGCCGGGTACGAGGGGCTATGTTGGCGCCGTTAGTGAAGATAGTGGCTTTGGGTCTGGGATGGCGGTACCATTTTTGCTGGTCTCTACGCGAGCGTAGGCAAAAAGAGGCTATGTTTCTGTGGCTTTCGCTACCGATGAGAAAATATTGTGGGCATGGTTCACGGGATTGCTCGTGGACGGCAGCAGAGAGGATATCTTCGGTGAGGTTGCGCGTGAAGTGGTGATGTATGACGTCGTGGCAAAGGTCGAGCGGTCGTCTCGGACCCACAGCCAAACTCACATGCCACAAACAGGGGACAACGCATAACGCTGTTGCAAGATAAGATCCGAGAATTCGCTATGTAATATTCTACGAAGCGCAAGGACTTGATATTCTTTCCGTTGAAGGTAGATTAATTTGAAATTTGACTTACTTTCTTATGTAGAACTTCAATTATCCAAATCTGTAGCTTCTACTAAACAATTATAAATATAGCACCGTAATCCTGCGACTGGCGTCGTTATAACTTAATCTGTCTCGACTTGCGGTTGCAAATACAAATAGAACTGCCAGCTAGGCAGATCGACAGGAAGCATGCTGAATCTACACTAGCATACAATCCCAGGAAATACAACCTACAAAGTAGCAAGCTAAATATCAGATCTATGGCCGATTGCATCATTAAATGCATGCGATACCCAGTCAATCCCATTTGGGCCGCTGGGGCTGGGCGTACGGAATGCTTCTGCCTTGAATTTCGTCTTGGCAATGACGCTTTGTCCGACCAAACTGACGCTCGCTTGGTGGTCTCCTCTCGCCAATTTCTTAGCCGGCGTTGTCGAGCTTACGAGATAACACAGCTTCCGCCCCGTTCGCGTTCATGTTTCGTCGGCCTCTTGTTTTTCGGCCTCTTGCGTCCACCATTCTTGTGGGCCCGCGCTTTTTGCATTCGCAGCCGTTCGTGGATTTCTTCAACTGTGCGGGCGGAGGTTTCTGCTACGCCAGTTCTCGCTGAATTGCTGCCTCCCTCATCCAAAGCTAAGTCCTTTGAGTGACCCATATTAGTCGTCCTTCAAGCCTATCTTAGCCATTGCAATATTGAATAAGTTCGGTTCGACTGAACGTTCGCAAATGTGATGACTTACTGCAGTTTTCAGGAAATGTAATTGTGTGTATGTGTGGAATATTCGCGGGGTTTTGGATGACTGAATGTATGAAGTTGGCTTGAATAATGAATAGACTGTGGGCGTTGGGGGGTACCGGTATATATAAAGTAAGTCGCGACACTCGTTCGGGACATCCATCGAGCCCGTAGGAGACGACACATCGACCAGCTTTGAAGACACTTTCTCTGATGGCAAACATCTCAAAAGATAGCACTCTTGATCTGCGCGTTAGCGTGTTCGCATGTGCGGCTGATTGGGCGGTTCTAGATCTGGGATCAATCGTTGGAAACACCCCCCGTGGCGGCAGCGGTGAGATCCGCGCCTTACTGATCTTTGCCTTTGCTTGTAGCCTCTTGGTGCTACCCAATTTGATTTGCGTAGTAAGACTACTAATATACTTCGGGCAGCAAAGTCCTTTCTGCCGAGAGAACTACACATCATAGCCTAGATTTACCAGAAGCTTGTTGCTGCAAGGTTGGCTGGTATTCAAATATTCCTGGTAAAGCAATACATCTAGCCAAAGTCAGTTTACTGTCTGAGAATCAGGTTCTCGTAGCTTGACTGACTTGGTACCTGTACTTAGCCTGATCAAACAAGGGCCGAAATCAAATTCGGCAGTTTCGCTAGCAAGGCAAGGTTGGGCTAACCTTGTCTGTGAGCAAGACTGACAGTCCTTAGGAATTAACCTATTTTCTCGGTAGATAAAACCATAGCAGCTAACCTTCCATCTTGTATCTTTTAATACAGCGTCTATCTACATCTAGATCTTTGATAGTTCTTTGAGGAAATGGCTCAGAATATGGATGGTAAGATTTAACTATGGCATTACTATACATACACAATTCCGATAAACCAGAAGTTGACCTCATGATTGAAATTGCCAAGATCTGGAGAAAGGCATCCTGCCAGTAGATTCGCTGAAGGGGTACACACTAGAACACCACAGATATAATCTAGTGTGCGAAATAGAACAGCCCGAACTTACCGTTGTCGATAAGATTTACGGAAAACTGTCCGGCTCCACCCCTGGTGGCCCCAGAGGGTTAAGATTCAGAATCAGCTTTGCGGAGATGCAACGCATGTATATCCGAGAGCTGCAGTCTTTGCTCGTGCAAGACGCGATTCAGCTGTATACGTATGGTAAATCCGAGGACAATCTGAAAAACAAACGTTGGCAGACAAACCTCGCGGCCTATGGTACGTTATATTCTCACCGTTATATGATTGTAAATTGGTGTAAGGCCATCGTCTGATGTGGGCTGTGGGACTCATTCGGATTGTGTTATATATATATAGTCAAAGCACTACAGGACTACGACTATATGGAAAGTCATTCCAAGTCAAACCGTGATCCTTTCCTGGCCACCGGCGAATATGCCGTCGATAATTTCATCATAAACGAAAATATCAAACCCGTCATAGAAGACTTCCAGGCCGTAAGAGCTAACGGTATGACAAAATACCCTACAACTATCGCCTTGCAGACAGACGCGAGCAAGGATGCCACGGTCGCTATCACCGGAACCCGTGGAACGACCTCATTGGCGAAAAAATACAAAGCGTTCCGGAGACGGCTTGTCTTTGGGATTTTCGGTGGCGGCTTTCTGGTGGGACCAATGTGGTTGATGCTTTTGACGCCAGGCTTGTACAATTCGCTTATATCGGCGACGAGCTTCATTGCAGGGTTCGGACTAATAATGGCGTGCTTCCTGACCGAGGCAACGGATGTTCTGGCTATGACTGCTGCATATGCTGCTGTCCTCGTGGTGTTTGTGGGGACAAATACTGCCTCATGAGCCCATGTTGTCTCGCAGGCCAGAAGCTGGACGCACGAAGAGCCCATGATCATATGAAGGTTTTGATATAATCTATTTTAGCACAAAAGTACGCAATTTGATTGAAGCAGACCACTGGTGTTTTCATTGCCTTTTCAATTCATTTCCTTCATTCCGGAGTCCATGGTTTGCTGTTTATATATAGTCTTAACCCACATGTTCGTCGATCCATGAATGTATAAAGTACTGCATTGTCTAAGATCATAGCCATATATATATTGCGTTCGACGAATCTGGATATATGTTAATTTGATGAGCTTGCATCGATCTCCACACACCGGACTTCCTTCGGCAAATCGTGCTTAAGACTTCCGTGCAAATGCTACTATTTCATATTGAAGATCTATCTGGATTTTTTTCCCGTGCCGTTGCACCGAGCCTGCGTACCGTTCAAAGATTTACCAATATATATATATCAAATCTGCAGCTGGCTATATTGCGATCGATTGCGCAAGAATGTTCGCGTGGGGTTCATGGTCAGTGCTATAATGCATGCCTGTAATTGAGCGAAAAAAGACCGCTTCGAAAGTCTCTCAGGATCATGCGAGGTGTCATTCAGACTTCATACTGAGCAAGAACAGAAAAATTCGCTAATTTGCGCGAGACGACTACAAAAAACGATATGTCCTATTTGAGGCGATTAATTCTTGAGATGTCGGATATCTTGCTAGAAGAATCAAGAGGCGAGGTGTTTTTTGTTCTTGAGAGGTTTTATTATAATATTAGCCCATCTGCTGGATCTTTCTTCGCCAATTATTTTCGTACCTTTTCAACAGTTATTCCTACCTTTTCTTCACCAACTCTTTATACCTTAAGTTCCCCAAAAACGATTCTAGTCGATAAGCTCTGAAAGATGTCGCCAACATATACTGGAAAGTCCCTTTGGGCACTCTTCGAGGGTGCTAACCCAGAAAAGAAGACCGCACACAACGTTGAAATCAACGAAATCAAGACGCAGCCCGATCTATACCGAATCCCACCATGGTGTAGCATACAAAAGGGCGAATTATCCGACATTTCCAGATCCTTGCAAGAAAACTCGAAGGCCTTGCAGGTGCTGAGGAATGAGGCGACCGAGAAAGCTTTCGAAGAACAGTTCACTCAGTTCATCTTTTCCTCGAATGCTATTGAGAACGCCGGCCTGGAGTATTCCGAGACACAGAGAATTATTCGAAAGATGCTGGCCGATGACAAGTTCATGGTGAATGGAGTCCTCAACTGGGACTGGCTCGATCAAAATTCTCCGTTTTCCACAAAAGATAGGATCGCACGCCGGGAGGTGATTCAACATGTGCGGGCATTCATGTTCCTAAAGCATGCACTCAACGACAGTGGAGCCTTGACAAAGAAAACTCTCCTCAAGTGTCACAACCTCTTGACCGATTGCATCCCATCTGAACAGGGCTTGCAAGGCTATCAGGGAAAATACCGGACTTGTGAAATGTCGGTTGGAGCCCCCTTGAGGCTGCGCGAAGGCGGTGAACACAAGCCAATGGAGCCTGAGCGTGTCGAGGAGAAGATGTCAGAGTGGCTTTGCGAATACAATGAATTTCTGCAAAGGTGTCAAGATCCTGTCGCTGGAGCTTCGTATTTGAAGATTAGGTTTCTGGACATCCACCCATTCCTGGATGGCAATGGGAGAATGTCACGAATACTCTTCAACACCCTCATAGCGAAGTATTACCCCCACACACTGGTCATATTCGGCGAGACACTCAAGGATCAGACAAAATACATCAAGAGTGTCCGGGAATCGATCAGAAGACGGGCGCCGGGTATCTTCGCATTCTTGGCTCTAAGACAGGCCGCAGCCTCGTCTCTCCAAAGAGTGGCTATGCTCACCGACGAGGAGAAGAGCACCATCAGCCAGAGGGGTAGCATTGAGAACTTGAAGAAGCTACGGGACTGTTGAAGGGCCTCAGGGGTCAATATCGACCATGAGCAGGGGGCTAATACTCGCGCCGGCATTCTTTTATCATAGCAGGGACTTGTTTTGGCGTTTTCATTTTGTATTTAATCAGTCGACTCACGTTATTAATAAAATACGACATCCAGAACAATCGAACTCGCAATACCCGCACTAAAATTTCGAAGTCAAGATGACACATTAATTGAGGGAGTATTTCAATATTTGATACCACAGTCGCTTTATACACGGAAAATGGGCCATTTCACCGGAAACGGCATGCTGTTTGTTCTGCTTGCAGGGGAGAGCATTGTACATATGTTCCGGCTCTGGTCTCATATCAGTACATCCGCGGTCTATTAGACCAACCGAGCCGAGATATTGTAAATCTTGTCGCAAGTACATCGGCCTATTCAGAGATCAAGATTGTTGAATGCCCGTCCGTTCCTTGGCCACAATGACACGATGTCATGACTGTCGACTGGTCCCGTAAACTAGACCCTCTTTTACTTCTTCAAGATGTCTGGCTTTACTGTGGGGTTTAGTCGTGCCTGTAAGACCGACGACTAATACTTGTATACAACGTAATGGCCAAGTATCCGTAGATGGCGAGCTACAATAGAGAGAGCAGAGACAGATGGACGCCTCTGGAAGCTGGGAGGTTGACGTTGGAATGTGGGCACCGAGGCGTTGTCGGAGTCGGCGAGTGAGCCTCGGCTAAGAGATGGACACCTGCTGCACGTTCTTTCCCGCAAGGGGCCAGCCGGTAAACAACACCAACATTGACATCCATCCACTCCAGCCGCCATCGTCGCCTCCCAGCGCTTACCACCACCGCTTCAAATACACTTCTCCGACCTCATTCCCGTGGCCTCAGCGTCCCGCCGTATACCGTGAGCATACAGTCGACGTCTACGAAGAAGCCACAGTCATCGAGCCATTACCCGCACCAGCCGGAGCGAGTTTGTGTGTGTCCGACGCGTGCGCTAGTCGTTTTTTCGCCATGAGGGAGGATCTCATTCAAGGCGCGGTAAGCCAGATTCCCTCGCTCAACCCTCTCGTACGCGATTTACTGACGGGATCTTGAATATAGGTTAATTGTACGTATTCGCCGCAATTATATCGCCGTGTTCTGTCCGCTAACGACGTTGTGATCTCCAGTCCTTCAAGACCCGTCGGTCGCCACTGCCCCTCTCGACAAACGGATCGCATTCCTGCAGTCGAAGAACCTAACTCCCGATGAGATCTCGGCCGCTCTGCAGAGAACGGGTGTCGACCCGTCGTTAATACCAAGTTTCGCTCCCGCTCCGTCCGGTTTCGGCGTACCGCAGAGGCCGGCTGGGTTCGGGCAGGGGTATGGAGGCGGCTACTTTGCACCAGCCCAGAGGCAAGAGTACGTCATCGCCATTTGTATTTGTGCATATTGATTTGCTCGCGGCATGAGCTAACTTGCAATTAGACCTGCCGGACGGGACTGGAGAGACTGGTTTGTGATGGCCACGGTCTCAGGTACCGTAGGCTACGGGATCTACCAACTTGCGAAACGATATGTCGTCCCGATAATTGCGCCGCCAACGCCGGAAGCTCTTGCTGCGGATAAGGCAGCCATCGACACGGCCTTTTCCGACGCATTTGCGCTGCTCGAATCGCTAAAGACCGATACCGAAGCCCTCAAGGAGGCTGAAGAGAAGCGGAACACCAAGGTCGACCAGGCCCTCGAGGAAGTGGAGCGCGTCGTGGAGACCCTGAAGGAGGCTAGCAAGAGGAGGGAGGACGAGAATAAGAGACTGAACGACGAAGTTCGCAATCTTAAGGATCTGATACCCAAGGCGCTGGACGGTCACAAGGAGACTCAAGCGGCAAGCCTGAAGGATCTGCAGGCCGAATTGAAGTCGCTCAAGGCTTTGCTTGTGAATAGGGCAAGCGCGACCACAAGATTCACGCCTCCACCCGCTCAGCCGGCACACTTTGTCGCACCGTCGGCGGCATCCGTATCCGTGCCGTCCGGTGCTTCGTCGCCTGCTCCGTCCACTGTTAGCGAAGTGACTGTCAACGGAGGCGGACAAGCGCTCGGAGGAGGAAAACCTCTTGGCACGATAACCGGTGGAAGGAGTGCGATTCCAGCTTGGCAGTTGGCGGCGCAACAGAAAGCCGCCGCCGCTGCCGCTGCCACGAATGGCGAATCTTCAGGCTCATCTGAAGCTAAATGAGTCTTGTTAGTTGTAATGTCATAAGCATTGTATATGCTCACGCTGCACAAATTGGATCCCTCCCGTGTCAGTTTGGAAATTTGCGGTCGTCATGTCGGGCATACGGTTCAGTCACTTCGTTCGTTCCGAGATTCCAGGTTTTCCAGCGCTTTCTGGTGTAGCTATTTTGTCTTTCACGTCCCTGCTTCACGTTCATGTTGTTACGCGGTTGCTTATAACGAGTTGACATGGTGGTCACACACAAACACGACCAACTTGCCAGTTGCATGCTGTATATATAAAGATCTAAAGATTAATGCTTAGTAGTCGCCGTAATATGCCTGCTTGCCTTGAGATGTGATAGATCATGCATCGTCTTCGTCGTTCAGCCCTACTATATTATCTGCGATCCCGAGTGGCGGTTGCTGCCCAGTTTCTGGTGTTGCGTTGATGCGCCATCGCCAGCCTTTTCTTTCGGACTCGAACGCGCTTCGATTTACGTCTTTCACTCATCATCGGCCCTGCGGAACCTTCACACTCCATCACTCTCCTTCACCACCACACCCATCGCCACCGTCGGCGACCGCGGCGACAAAGTTCCTCGCGAGGCACCGAGCAGATATGGTCTGAAACCCCATCGACGCGAAGCTCTAATCTGGGAGATGCCAGCAAGTGCTCCGATGAGGCATAACCTGGCACCGCCATCGCACGCCGTCGACACGGAAGACCTCATGATGGACGACTCGGATCTGTACGACCAGTGGCTCTTCACGGATGAAGAGCTGCTGCGAACTCCATCGATAATCAAGGGAGGAATCACGGTCCAGCAGGAGCGCGAGGGCAGGAGTAAAGGGTGTAATTTCATCCTCCAGGTCGGGATCAAGCTTAAGTTGCCGCAGCTCACCCTGGCGACTGCCTCGGTATTCCTCCATCGCTTTTTCATGCGCGAGTCGCTCCGGGATTTCCACTACTATGTAAGGACGGATCCACATCCCCCGTGTTTTACGATTTTCGCTGCGGCGATGACACTTGCTGGTATGGAGACTTGCTGACACGTGCTTTTCGCTATAGAATGTTGCCGCTACAGCCCTGTATCTTGCGACGAAGGTTGAAGAGAATTGCCGGAAGCTATCAGACCTGATCCAGGCTGTGGGGCGGACGGCGCAGAAGAATGACCAGATCATCATCGATGAGCAATGCAAGGAATACTGGAAATGGCACGATACCATCATGTTCACCGAGGAACACATGCTAGCAGCCCTCTGCTACGACTTCAACATCGAGAAACCCTACAAACTTCTACAGGACTATCTGGAGAAGATCTCCGTCGAGGATGGCGGCAGAAACCACAAGGACATCATGAAAGCAGGATGGGCATTCATCAACGATTCGCACCTGACCGTCTTGTGTCTCATGTTCCCAGCATCAACCATCGCCGGCGCAGCGCTATACATGAGCGCGAAGTTCAACGACACGGTCTTCCAAGACGGCAAGGACGGCAAGCCCTGGTGGAAGGTTATAGGGGTAGATCTTCTTGACATTAAGAAAGCCTGCAACCAAATGGCGGATCTCTATGAGTACGTCAAAACGCTGTCCCACTCATCATCCAGGGGCTTACAGGCATAACTGACGGATAGTATCTCTTTTACAGGAACAACCCTTTGAAGAACGCAGATGGGAAGTACCCAACCACACCTGAGACGGAAGATACAAACAGCAACCGGACACGCCAGTCCCTGCCAGCTGCGAGACTCGCCTACGAAGACTCCGAGGGTGTCCCGAATAGCAGCAATGGAACGAGCATGCCGGATGCGCCGTCTGTTTCCGATTCCAAGCTGCCGGATACCTCGCAAAGCATCGCGACGGACGAGCGCGAGGAAGGCGAGTTTGAAGACGATGATGATCGAGAGGAAGGTGAGCTGTGAATGTAGTGACTGTGATTTCTAATCCGCCAAATATTTTCTTCTCTTTTCTTTCTATACATATGTTATCGACCTATACATACTATTTCTGTATCGTCTTTGGGTGCACTGGCCGTGTCAGGTTCGAAGGTATTATGGCATTTCTTTGGTATTGGAGTTTGAGGCCGGTGGCTGGGTTGGTATGAGATCAATGATCAATGGTGTACTATAGATTCATAGCGCTTAACGGTAATCAATAATGTCTCCACGGCGTTAACGTTATGGTATATGAAGAGTAACAAGTACAGGTACAGTTACCTCCGAGTCTGCAGAGATATATGGAAGGTACAAGAGTCAGGTCTGGCTCGCACTGTGGAGACTCTTTGGATTGGACAAGCCGCATCTGTCAAATGTCAATTCCCCTCCTCAGATGTGAGAGCAAGAGCTATTTCATGCATAGAAGCCCTGTTAAATTGGCGGCCCGCGTGGTGTGGTTTGCATTTGGCTCCGATGTCATGCGCGGAGGTCCGTCCGTTTGGCGTTGTGAAACGACCGCGACGGTTTCGAAACACCACAAGTTTTATCGCAAGACTGCTCCGAACTGAACTGTTCGGCACCAAAGTCGACCGCTGGCTGACATTCCCGGACTCAGCAATCCTCGAGGGCGCTTTCTGAGGCTTATCGAGTAGTCTTCAGGCCCTTCAATCAACAATTGTGGCTCGAATCTACGTCTTCGCAGATGGGCCTACTGGGTCCTGCGACAGTCTTTATATCTCAACTACGCAATCTATGGGTCCGATGGTAACTATACCACCGCCGCTTGCTCTTGGCAGGGCGCGAAGAGAAATGTTTCTATCTCGAACGACTCGGATTATGGAGCCGTTGCCCCATTGGTTAGTCAGTCGCCGTGCACCGGTTTGAATGGCCGGCCACCTAGTCGACTCACCATGTTACCGGAAACCGGGCCCCTTCCCTCTCTCCCTTTCTAAATATTGCCGTTTGGTAAAAGGTGCGGGCTAGAACCACCTGAATACCAAACGGACGTCCCTTGAAAGAGGAGGAGCAAGGCAGGCGGGCAGATTCACATCATCGTATATGGCCGTTTATGGGATGGTGGCAACCTCTCACTGCTTGACGCAGTGCACGACACCTGCGATTTTCAACTTGTAGCACTCTATCACGCTCGTTATACGTTATTCTGCGAGTGCTTCAACCACTGCTTTCACCGCCACCACGACATTCATTTCAACTATCATTGCGCGAAAGGGCTCGGGGTTTTGTTTAATACCTGCAGGAACAGTCGATATCGGTCGAAACGCAGCTTCTAAAACGGCGCAGACGCGAGGGGAAGCGGGAAGGGGAACGATTTAAGAATATTCGATCGATCGATTCGGCCGGTTTTCGAACATCCGTTCATGCATGCATATGCTCATATACTATTATATACTCCGCGCAGGCGACACTATATTGCAGATGCACCCATGACTCGCCGCTTCTCAGCACCTACGACTACAAATACAACATATGAGCGACAGATTGAGTGCCGAAAAAGCAGCTGACGCTGCCGCCTCGCTCGCCCTCGACCTCCACGCCATGACGATTGACAGCTCAAATAGTAATGGCAATGATGGCTATAACATGTCCGCCATCGCGCTGTCATATGGCTTCATCGACTACTTTGACGACCGATCTTTCGGTAGCGCCATCTTGGATCAGTCGACGAAGGCCAATCCGTCACGGCTGGGGTCGTCATCGCAGCTGGCTACTGCGACGCCGTTCCTCGTGACGGTTGGTATCGCGGCGTTGATGTTGCGGTTCTTCTCGAGGACGAGGTTCCATGCGAGGCTGTGGTGGGATGATTTATTTGCGGTGCTGGCGGGGCTTTTTTTGACTGCGAGTCAGTTGATATTCATCCGGATTGTATATTTGGGTATGAGAAAAAACCACTGGGGATACGCGTCGGTGGACTGAATGCGAATGCTGAATGTCTTGAACTGAGCTAATGGTGTATGCTATAGGACGAGCATCGTTGGATACAATGCTGCAAACTACCAAGGAGTGGGAAGACGAGCGGATGGAGAGAATCAGTGTCGGGCTGAAGTTGTACATGGCCTTCGAGCTACTGTACATTATCAGGTAGGTCATATGACATATGTTCTGATATGATGCTTCAAAACTTCTTCGGAATACTGATTTTATCAACAGCTCCTTTTTTATCAAGTACAGCTTCTTGTTCCTTTACCTGAGGATATCGTAAGTAGACATCATGCGGTTGCCATTTGACTATGCTGGAGGATTATCGGACTAATGGAACATCTTTTGTAGGCAAGAGACCAAGAGTATCAAGTGGTTCCTTCGGGGAGCTTTCCTGGTCACGACACTTTCGTTCGGGTTCTGCATTCTCGCCCTTTTCCTAACCTGCATGCCCCTCTCCGATTTCTGGAGCATAACAGCCTCACAACGTATGTAACATGACTCTTGATCGACTTGTTTTATGGTGAATTGTCTGCTAACGATCTTGCTACAGCATCCTGTGAACGGAAGATCCTCCTTTCTTTTGGCACCGGAATCTCCAACATTGTAACAGACACCATTGTTCTTGCGATCCTGGTCCCTCTACTCATGCAAGCAAGTCTCAGCAAAGCCCAGATCAGAGGCGTCATCTGCTTATACATCTGTGGTGCACTCGTCATCGTCGCCTCGGGGCTCCGCTTCGCCACACAGCTCATGGATGTATCGATGCTCCAAAGCATGGGCTGGTCTCTCATCGAGGTCTCACTGGCGCTGATACTCCTCTGCGCGCCCATGTGCGCAAAGCTTCTCTCTGCGCCACTGATACAGGAGACCGGCTGCCCGGTCAAGAAGCCTCATCACAACTTTGACCGTCGCTACTCGTCATCGCCGTTTGATAAGAATCTACCGGCACCTCCGCCCGTCATGGGGGGTGCTAAACCCCAGCGTGTGGGACCTGGTAGGGCAGCACGTCTGGTAAAAGAGATTAGCAGTCCTATGTACAAGAGGCTGAAGGTCGGGAGGAGGGAGACGGCAAACGGTACGACGGTGTGGGAGGTGCAGCCGCTGTCTGCGACTACAGCAGCAACGGAGACGACATCTAATCTCCCGCCATGGACACCGGTTGACAGGACACGGCAGATGAGCGAGTCACCGCTGCCGCCGTTGCCGCGGACAAATACTCTCCCGGTAAGGGTGTGAGTAGAGTTCAAAAAGAAGACGGAAATATGGCGGATCCTGTGATGCTGTGCGTGAAGGTATATATTGGTGCTGTTCGAAAAAGCTTAGATTTCCCGGCCTGGTGCATTTTGACGATTTTGCTTTCGAAGCCGCTCTTTGAGTTTCTTTTACCCGCGTGGGATTTTTTCCGACTGTTGTCTTTCGTTTCATTCCAGCCTGTATTGCGGTGCGGCTTGCAGGTCGAGCAGTTCAGAGACTTGACGACTCTGGATATATCTAGTCTCATTTCCTTGGTTACATTAAAATTATCGATACCCCGACAGTCTTTCAACACTCCTTTGATTCTACTTTGTAATTTGGTACAATTTCAATTCCAATTGCATGAAGACTGTCTGTATAGTATAGACTACGTGCGTTTGACTTCTGGTTGACCAGACAAATATTGATACGCGTGTCCACCGGCACCGGGCTCTTAAGATTGGTGACTTGCATCGTATTGGCGTAACAGATATCTATCAACCTAGATATTATAACATTCGAAGCGAAGGTGTCATGAATGTTTCGTCGGTTATCATCTGCTCTAATCTCGGGGAGGATCCGAGAATCGGGATACGAGTTGCCTTGATCTGACTGGAACTTGCTAGCCGGATTGCTTGGAATACACATGAGCCGAGAATGATTTTGTGGAGAAGACGTTCTGTATGCACGTATGGCAATGGTCCAGAGGATCACAAGTCATGTTGCATGTTGTAATTTGGTTGGGCACCATCGGCTCTGCCGAGCCTTCGAGTTCAAGTCTGGGGCATTTTCAGCCACGGGTAAACGTCGCTTCTGACGCGCTCACGTCGCGGATAGCCAAGGCACAGATGCTAGATGCCGGGCTGTACCACCATATAATCCAGCGATAGATCCGGATCCAATATCTTCATTCGAAGCATCAGTTAGACTTGCAAGCCTTTGAATTTCGCTAGCTGTCACATCGAATATCACTACAGTTTCATACGTATACCATATCTAGATTATCTGGCTGCGTTTACAGCGTTTACGCGTAACACAATTGAATTCCAAAATGGCAGACCGTCTGAAGCAGCTCCAGGGACACATCGGTCCGCTTTCCGGCAACTACCCTGCCGGCATGTTTGCCGACCAAACCGCTATCATCACTGGTAGCGGACAGGGTATCGGCGCCGAGTGCGCAAAGCTGTTCGCGAAGGACGGCGCAAAGGTTGTCGTGTGCGATATTGATAAGGCGAAGGCTGAAGCTGTTGCGAAGGAGATTAACGAGAGTGGTGGGAAGGCGATTGCATGCGCTGGAGACGTCACTAGTCAGGTAAGTCTCGACGTACCTATGCAATAGAAATCTGCAGATCTGTATCACTTATCAGGCTCTCGAGAGAATCTTAATACTAATCTGATTGTTTGCTTTCGTAAAATACTAGGAGTACAATGATGAGCTGGTGAAGAAGGCCGCCGAGTTTGGCAACGGGAAGATCCACCATCTCGTGCTGAATGGTACGTTAACTCATAAAGATAGCTGTTTCCTTGTTTCTCCTTTGTTCAATTCAAAGCTTTATAAACCGTATATAGATCGTCTGATACTAATTTATGAGGTGTATTTTACTCTAGCTGGGTTCACGTGGGATGCTGGTACGATTCCCAAATCAACGTCGGCACCACGCAGATTCAAACTTACCGTGGACATGGTTGCTGATGTATTCTCTTAGTCATCCACAAGATGACGGACAAGCAGCTCGATGCCATGATCAATGTCCACAATAAGGCTCCCTTTATGCTGGTCAGAGCTGCGGCCCCATACTTCCGCGTCACCGACGGCGAGAATCGGACAATCACCACAGTCTCGTCAACCACTGGTGTTAACGGAAACGCTGGCCAGCTGAGTATGCATGCCCTCAGGCCTCCCAGATTCCCAACGTTTTGCGCATCAGACCATATCACTCACTCTGCATAAATATTGCATATCGTTCAATACGAACTCTTTTCTCTACAAACGTGGAAGCTAGCTAACTTGACCGCCTTACAAAGACTATAGTATTGCTAAATCGGCCGTGACTGGAATGGCAAAGACAATGTACGCATTGCATTGCATTGCATCGATGCATTCTCCCTATACCAAATGTGCCAGCTAAATATTATATATCTATATCGGATTGTAACATTGACGCGGTTCTGGTAGTGCTCGGGAATGGGGCCCCAAGTTTGGCGTCCGGGCAAACTGTGTCGCATACGGATACATCGTGAGTCCTCACAAGCTCACTATATTTACGCGAACTTTTGATGCATGTCGACTGACGTATCTACTTCTGCAACAATAGCAAACGCGCCTAACGGCCTCCAAAGAAGCTGGTGGCTTCGCTGTCTACGGCGATGAGAAAGTTGCCATTGGCATCCCTGGCGCCGGCGGTCCTGCCACGGGCGGATTGAAGGATATACCGCTGCAGAGGGGTGGCACGCCGACTGAGGCTGCTGGTGCTATTATCGCGCTTGCTAGCCCACTTATGAGTTATGTTACTGGGCACGTACTGGTGAGTCTTCATTTAGCTGGAACGACCGAATCTTTGGATATGACTGATGGTTGGATTTCGTAGATGGTTACTGGTGGACGGAATATGTAATTGGCATCTATACATGTCTTGGGTGGTGTATTACGAGGAAACTTATAGCACACTAATATCTTGAAAGCTAAATGCAAAGACTTCCAAAATCTCGTCATAATTTTTCAAAAAACCCCCCGCTTTCAATCTTGTCCGAGAAATCGAATAAATGGCACCAGGCTCAGTGAGCCTACGATCAGATAAAAAAGTGATTTCATATTCGGCGAATTTCAGGCTCGAATTTGGGTCTGCGCCAATCTAGAATGCCTGAGGTGACGAACTTCTCGACTTCCTTTAGAAGTGGCCGGCTGCGCAGCTAAATACAGAGATGTTGTTAAAATCTACATTGCTATTTTCGAGAAACTGGTTAAATCCGGGGTTAGGCGATTTAATCTGTGGCTTACTGGTAATGGTTTTTCCAAATAAAAAGTCTTCGTAGAATTTCGGCGAAATCGCCGCAAGATTGTGGTCGTGAGGCAGGTAAGCCGTACCGGTTCAGTGATGTGGTGAACAACGAAAAAGTAAAAAAGGTATGCGCAATGCAGCTACGAAGACCAGCATATGACGGCCAACCGGTGAGCCGGCAACCCTGAAACGTACCCCCCAAATCGCCCTTCCCACATTCCATCCTCACCGCCTCACATCTCATCGCCCGCCGCCCCGCGTCATTCGCCATGTCGTCGACCGCGCTCGGAATCCAGTCCGAGGAGGCCCGCCTGCTCGAAGAAGCTCGCGCGGTTGTTAAGCAACAGACACGTTTGATGCTGAAATGCCTGGAAACGCCCGGCAAGCTAATGGATGCGCTCAAGTGCAGGTTCGCTCCAACTACCCACCCACGCTACAACCCTCAGATGGAATTTCATGGAGATAGCATATGCGGCTGGTTGCTGATGATAATTGGGTTTGGCGATGCTGTAGTTCGACATTAGTATCGGAGCTCCGGACTAGCAGTCTGGGCCCAAAGCTGTACTACGAGCTATACATGGACGTGTTCGATGCGCTACGTCACCTGTCGGCATTTCTGCGCGAAAGTCACCCGGTTAATCATCTGGCGGACCTCTACGAGCTGGTGCAATATGCAGGTACGATGCGAGCGACGCGGCCGAGGCTTGTCATCTATACGACTGAGCTTCCTGGCCAGCAAGAAGGGTGGTTGGGTGTGCGGTATGGCTAACTGGCGGCTTTTGGTGCTATGAAAAGGAAACATCATACCGCGGTTGTATCTGATGATCACGGTTGGGACCGTCTATATGAGCATCGAAGATGCGCCGGTCAAGGAGATTATGAAGGACATGATGGAGATGAGCAGGGGTGTCCAGCACCCTATTCGGTATGCAACAATATCTGGTATTATCCATACGAACAATATATTGCGATGGTGACTTACATTCGGAGCCGACTCGTACAGTGGCCTGTTTCTACGATACTATCTGTCCGGACAAGCGAGAGAACACTTACCTACTGGCACCGGAGATGGGTATGTTTGAGGGCGGCTGCGGTACGATTAGGAGATACATATTCTGACTGTTGGATTATTAGGCCGGAAGGGAACCTTACTGACTCGATATCATTCGTTTTAAACAACTTTGTGGAGATGAACAAACTATGGGTTCGCTTACAGCACCAAGGCCATTCGAGGGAGCGGGAAAAGAGGACGCAGGAGCGGAAGGAGCTGCAACTGCTCGTCGGAAGTAATCTGGTCAGGCTCAGCCAGTTGGTAGATCTGGAGGCGTACCAGAAGACCATTCTGGGGCCGCTCCTGGAGCAGGTTGTTCAATGTCGCGACAAGTTGGCGCAGGAGTACCTTCTGGAAGGTGAGTTTGGAGACAGACATCTCGCGTTATAGTGGCTTCAATATTGACACTGGCTGCAGTCATAATACAGGTTTTCCCGGACGAATTCCACCTACACACGCTGAACGAGTTTCTGTCCGCCACTGCACGACTCAATCCAGATGTTAATGTCAAATCAATTGTGATTGCGCTCATGGATCGGCTATCGAACTATGCTTCGCGAGACACTTCGTCAGAATCAGCGGAAGACCGGAAAGCGAAGGAAATGGCGGCAGTTGAAGCACTGCTAGAGAAGCTGAAGCTCGGTCAGACTGAGAAGCCTGCGCCTGTCCCGGAGCCGCAGCCAGAGCCAGAGTCAGAGCCGGTTGAGCCCGTTCCCAAACCGTCGGAAGGGGGAGAAGAAGCGCAGCCCAAGGAAAATGGCGAAGAGGGTGATTCGAAGGAGGAGCCGGTCGAGACTGATGACCGGCCGATATTATCGAGAATCAAACTCTATGAGATTTTCTACAACCAGGTCGTGAATCTGGCGAATGTATGGTGCAATTCAAATCCCGGCTTGGAAGTGAGGTACTAACAGTCGAGCCAGGCTCAAAGACTCCCTATACAAGATATCACCGCCTTGCTGGTATCTCTAATTAACCTCGCGCTGTGAGTCCCGGCACATACCTCATCGCGTCTGAGATTA
Organism: Drechslerella dactyloides; assembly: GCA_020064725.1. Taxonomy (NCBI): domain Eukaryota; kingdom Fungi; phylum Ascomycota; class Orbiliomycetes; order Orbiliales; family Orbiliaceae; genus Drechslerella; species Drechslerella dactyloides. Next base: position 4,204,657 of record JAGTWJ010000017.1, read on the forward strand.
TCGCTAACGGCTTACAAGTAATATCTATCCTGAAAATCTTGAATATGTGGACCAGGTTCTGCAGTAAGTGGACTCAGTAGATCTTACCTTAGACCGAACTCTGCTAACAGCTGCCAGATACACTTTGGAAAAAGTTCAAGAGCTTTCCAATTCGACAGACCTTCACATCCTCACCACACAGCAGAACATCCTCGGTGTCTTGCTCGCTCCTCTTAACTCCTATGTCTCTCTCTTCACGGTTCTTGCTCTCCCTAACTACGTCCCACTCCTCCACGTCCAATCATACCAAACACGACGCGCTGTCGCCTCATCCGTAATCAAGACAGTTCTCTCCAATTCGATTAAGATCTCGACAGAAGAACACGTACAAGGCGTTCTGAACCTCGTCCAGGTACTGATCAAAGAGTCAGCACCCCAACAGACAATGTACCCTGGCACTCAACAGCGCCGATTACGGGAAGCCGACAGTGACGAGGTTGTTGAAGAACAGGGTTGGCTCGCGCGGCTGGTGCATGTCATTAACAGCGATGATAATGACGTACAGTACAAACTCTTGCAGGCGACGCAGAAGGCATTTGCGGAAGGTGGAGATAGGGTCAAGCATACGACACCGGCTATGATTACAGCCTGCGTCAAGCTCGCGCGACGTCTCAAAACCCGCGAGCATTTCGACGACGGCTGGCAGACCAAAAGTCAGTCACTTTACAAGTTCGCCCATCAGATGCTAAGCGCGCTGTACACCCGGGTCGGCTGCGCGGACCTCTGTCTTCGTCTGTTCGTCATGTGCGGACAGATCGCTGACCAGGGCGAGAGCTTTGAGGAGGCTGCGTACGAGTTCTTTGCGCAGGCTTTCACAATCTATGAGGAGGCGATTTCGGACTCGAGAGCGCAGTTTCAGGCGGTATGCATTATCGCCGGGGCGTTGCATTCAACGAGAAATTTCTCCAAGGAGAATTACGACACTCTGATTACCAAATGCGCGCTTCACGGGTCGAAGCTGTTGAAGAAGCCGGATCAATGTCGCGCGGTCTATCTGGCAAGTCACCTGTGGTGGGCAGTTGAAATTCCAGCTAGGGAGGAAGAAGATGGAAAGCCGGTGAGTGTTCTGTTATCAACTCGTATTGTACGAAGGTGGATCTAGTTGACTGAACTGACCTGTGCTATCTTATAGCTTTACCGGGACGGAAAGCGCGTCCTGGAGTGTCTGCAACGGGCGCTCCGTGTGGCTGATAACTGTATGGACGCTGCAGTGTCGATCGAGCTCTTCGTAGAGATTCTCAACCGATACGTGTATTACTTTGATCAGCAGAACGAAGCGGTAAGTTCTCCAAATTGCTGACAATATGAGGAAACTTGGCTGACGCTTTTCCTTGATGGTTCTGTAGGTTACTGTTCGCTACATCAACGGCTTGATCGAGTTGATCCACTCGAATCTGGGCAACAGCTCGGACTCGGCGGCGAACGAGAGCCCGAAGGCACACTTCGAGCGGACCTTGGAGTACATCGCATCGCGAGACTACGAGGGTGTAGTGACGGATATCAAGGGTTAACCTGACGGATGTGTGTTTTTGCAGCGGAAGAAGATATGTACATTGATAACTGCGTTTCGTTCGCAAGATGCCTATATTACATAGTACTAGGTATCGTACCTTTTCACATAACTTAACTGTCTAATCGTTCCTTCTTTCCTTAACCTCGATTAACCTTTCCTTTGAGTTGGATCGAATCGATCCTCCTTGAGTCGTCATCGCATCCTTCAAAAGTAGATAGCGCGATGTCTTGGTATCATGGTGCTAGCGAATTATTGTGTATGACTTTCGCATAGCGACTCTGCTTGTCAATCGACCGATGACTGATCTGGGATCCAAGCACTCCCTATATATACCACTGCCAACAGCCCTGTAGAATCTATCATCAAGCACCCCCAAGCTGGTCGCACGCCCTCTACTTTTTCTGACCCTTCTTGACAACCCTCTCCTTCGGCCGACGCCAGTCTTCGTTGAACCCACCTCTAGGTGGCGTATCTGTCGGAATCCTCATATCGATCGGAAAGGTACCGACGCCCTTGCGGTCTGTGGCAATGCGGAATAGGCGCTCGTCGACGCGCTTGAGCTCCTCACAGGCCTCATGGATCTTGTTGTACTGACGCTCAAGCTCGCGCTCGCGCTCGCGCTTGACCTTGTGCTTGAAGAGCAGCCAGGCTTGCTGGATGGTCCAGTGGCGGAGGTTGCGCATGTAGGACCATTTGAAGGCGCGAGGGGTGAGAGGATGGGCGAAGGCGTAGTCGATCGTTTCTGCGCACGGGTTAGTAAAGATATATAGGCATGAATCTATTCGACCGACGGATGAACGGTGTTTGGTAGAGGACGGATGCATACGTACTTAGCTTCGGGTCCTTCTGCGGCTTCTTCCGCTTCTTCGCGAACGTGCGGGACTGCATGGCGGGGAGCAGTGATTGCACGGCATTATGGGCGGCGGGGAGGACGGCCGGCCGGGAGGCGGGAAGAAACGGTAATCTCGAGAAGAGGATGGAGCGGTGCAGTGGCGATATCGACATTTTGGCGTCAGGCGACGGGCCGTCGCGGGGTCAATTGGTGGAGCGGACGCAGGTGGGACGCGATTGTGGATGCAAGGTTGGAGTTGAGGTTTATGCCAAGAGAAAATCTCGATGCAACGCAACCGATGGTGTTGGAAATTTCGCCACAGCTCGTCATTGAATTTCCTTGTTGGCACTGCGGCATGTGTGGCATGTCCCCCATGCTCGCACCTGCTCTGCCGCAGACGCAAGTGCTACTCATCGAAGAACTCGTAAATCTCGCCGGGTGAGTGAATATCCCTCCCTCTTGATTAGGTGTCTGGGTGACTTCTATCTGGATCTATGTGGTACATGTACGTTCATGTACGCGTACCTGTATCCGAAGCTCTGACCAATTGTGAGACCTGAGCAAACTACCCAAATCGCCCGCAAGGTTCAATCCTGCGATATCGTTCGAAATTCCATCAGCTGCTCATCTACTTCGGTTTTCCCTTGGCGGTCAAGATCAACTTGGAAAGCAGCGGCTACCGGCATGGGGCGTAGCTCTTTCCCAAACAACTCTAGTAACTTCGTGTATGCTCGCACAATCCTACCCGGAATTTGTCTCATTAACCAGAAGCTGGACACATTTACGTAGCTCGGAATTGCATGCCGTAAGATAAGGTTTACTGTCCATGGCTCTTGTCTCTTTTGCCACTCCACTAGGTCTTGCACTATAATTTTCCCTAGTGCTCCTGTGTATAAAGGTGGAGCTCCCAGACTTGCCAACTTGCAATCAGATTGATTGATAACCAACCCTCGCACCATACACAATATCATTATTTTTCCAAGGTTCGCCTATAAAGCCACATGTAGGTGATGAGTCCACACTATTCGCTAGTTTACATCTGCGCGTACCACTGTGCATATACTTGCATACGAACATGGACATGGATCTGGACATAACCGATCTATAATGCGCAAGAAGCCGAAGGCTACTCAAAACCTATAACTCTCGCGACCGATGTCAAGTCAACTCTAACCATTCGCTTATCAACTGATAGACCATCCCCGCAATTGCGCAATAAATTTACAAACACCTCAATTCCAGTTCAAAATGAAGGAAGAAACCGACGTCCTCTTCCCCAACCGAGACGTATCCATCGCGGTCATCAAATACTGCAAGCAGCATTCCGTCCCGCTACCAAAACACATCCTCGACCATGTAGACCTTACGAACGGGGAGTTTGCCGATAAGGCTGAAATGATGGTCTCACCGCTGCAGGCGCAGTACTTGATCTGGACTGCGAGAACCTTTGGAGCTAAGAAGAGTAAGCTGGCATCCGTTTATCTATGGTAGATAATACTTGTATTTGGGTACACGGAATGACTGAATCCATGGTGCCAAATGCTCAGTTCTCGAGATCGGATGTTTCACCGGCTTTAGCGCACTCGCGTTTGCTGAAGCATTGAAGGATGTTGAGGGTGCAAAGGTATGAAGAAAGGAATCTTCCACCTAGAAACGCGATGTGATTTTACGTGGTGACTAAAGAAAATCGCTTCATCCGAGTGGAGGAGTAGATAATCACAACGGATATTGATCCCGAGACGTGCAAAGTCGCGCGACAAGCGTTCAAGGATGCTGGTGTCGACAATTTTGTAACCTTGCTGGAGGCCCCGGCGCTGGACTCGTGAGCAGCCCATGGCCCAAATAACACCGTTAATATTCTCAGCTAATGCAGAACTCTTGCGGCAGTCTCAAAGGCTTGGTGTCTGAAGGGCCTTTTGACATGGTCTTCGTAGATGCGAACAAGGAGTAGGTGCCCTGACTCTGATATACGCTTGTTAAACCCCACAGCATGGAATTTGCTAATCAGACGTAATACAGCGGTTACGTTGATTACTTCAATGCAGTCATGGATCTCAAGCTTCTCCGCAAAGGCGGCATCCTAATCGGCGACAACGTCCTGAGACTGGGTCTCGTCGCGGAAATTGAGAAGAACCCAAACAAAGAAGATAAAGACTCTGTCTCCAGGGTTCAGTATCTGCGTCCCTTCAACGAGCTCGTAGCGAAAGATCCGAGAGTTGAGGCCCTGATCTTGCCCGTCTTTGACGGATTGGCATTGGTGAGGGTCTTGTAGATCTAGTGGATTGACTCGATTTGGAGGTCGGAGATCCCGGAGGTAGCAAGCCAGTAGGAGGGTGGGGGGCTTGATATTCTTGACGTTTGACGTGTCATGGCTGGTCGCGGGTGAAATATTAGTATTATTGACCCACCGAAGGGCTCAAATCGAAGAAAGCATCAGTGCATGTTGTCAATAATATTATCATGACGCCGTGTCGTAGACTGTACCGCTAGTACTGCAGTCTGCAAAGTAACTTGATGAAGCTATACGCAGCTGCAGAACAGGCTGTCGGAGGCAACTGCAAAGATATGATATACAGCATCGACAAAGATTATTAGCTTAAGTAGATGGTTTAGGTGATATAATTAAGCCATTGTTTAGATCTAGATGAGCGAATTATGTCTACACAGAGGAGTCACACGGTACTACATAATGCATAGCGACGGAAATTCCTTGCCGCCGAAATTTTTTTAATTCGGAGTCGGACTTCGATAGAGGGAAGGCTGACGGCTGGGCAACTAGACTACAGGAAAGGAAAGCAACGGAAGTGCTGCACACCCTAACATGAGGGAATACGTGCTGGAATTTGTCTCGTAGACCAGACCGCTGATAGGAGAATACCTCCAACGATGATCAAAAAAGTTTGAGTACCCTGTACCCTGTTTAATAATGTTACCACCAACCAAGCATGCCTACAACGTTCCCATCAAAACCCCCATTCGCACCGCCGGAAAGGCGCCTCGGTCGTCATTTGAAACATGAAATATCTCCGAGGTATTGCATAGGCATGGACGCAGGAGACCAGCCGGACATTCATATGCGAAAATGCTGTCGGATCTGACTGACTCTATGATCCTCAAATCCGAAACTCGAGTCCATTATCAGGACTGAATCCAAGGCTGCTGCTCTTTTCTAAAGAATAATTATTGTAGAGGATTTGGAGAAGGTTTCCTCCTCCCGCAATGGCAAAAAAATATTATACCACATATCATCCCGGTTCTCCCACGGGTCAAGACTCCCGAAAGGTTTCGCCGACGACAAGAAGGGTTATATTTTCGAGGTCTTTTACTAGATCTACTTTCGCGAACTGAGTTACCAGGCGGGCTCCGGGGTCCAGTTCCACAAACCAGATCGTTTTCCATCGCCGTAACCATGACCTCAGTGGGGACAGAACGATACAGTGATCTGTCGGTAGTCGAAAGTGCGACACGATGCGAGCACAAGAAAAAGTCGCAGTGTGCTCTCTAGCCCTTTTATGTATTTGAGGGCGTTCATCCGCGAAGAATAGTTTTGGATATCAAGTTCGTGGAGTGGTCTATACCCGTTTTGAGTATATTCCTGCTGGGTAGACGTATCCCCGGTGCTGCGCTCTTGCCTGAAATGATCTGACGTCGATTTATATTCGACGACGGAAGCAAGCGAAGGGGCTTGTGAGCTAGGAACGGCGTGTTTTCCGTTATCATCACATGTCCCTCCTCCGGAAAACGGTACAATTGAGCTGGTAATCGGAGGGCCAGGTTGAATGAATCTAGGGATGAAGATTCAACAATGACGATCAGGCTATGGATTGTATCTGTGATAGTCCAGTGCCTGCCAAGGATGCAATAGACGCGTGCATCAATATCGAGAGGGTAGAGAGCGGCATTGCATAGTTTATCGTGCCTGCCTAACTCTCTATGGTTGGGAATCTGTGAAGATCGTGACCACAGATACCTTGTAGGAGTTCCGAGAATTCATCTTGCAGACTCGAAGAATCCAAGTGAGGCCTGGGTAGTGAAGTTGTGATGTTGACCGCCAAATTGCCATCCGTTGAGAGCTTGTTTGCTACCCATGGAAGTTCTTGAAGTCAATCCCGCTTGGGAAGAAACTCTCATAGTTGACTTGATAGTCAACAGTCCACGAATGAAAACGCGTATGCAACAGGTCGAACCCCGCACGAAGCATCGAGGATCGATACGGCTTTCCCCGTGTGTGGCGCGTGAATCCGCATTGTAAAAAATCGAAGGATCAAAAAGAAACGCCGCTATGAACCTGGTCTATAGCGAGTCGATGTATGAGTAAGTCTGATGTCTGTCTGCAGACGCCCGAGGACTGAGGGCTGAGATGGTGATGTTGGTGTCGGACGGTGGGCGTCTGCAAGCAGCCTCGAGGAGGTTGATAGGAAAGGAGGCGGGAAATTCTGATTAGAAACGAGGCGGGGCGGCAACGCGCAGAATGCAACACGCCGGTCTCGGAGCGCTGAAGTTGCCTGCGTGCCATGCAAGAGCTTCGTGACGACGTTGATAGCATTAAATCCTTTGAAACCTTTCTATGGTACAATATCTAACCACAGATTATAACCCATTTTGCCATTTCAGACCAGAAAACCCAATGATTCTTTTAAACGCCTTATCCCGACTGTTCATTGAATCGAATCTCACCACTTCTCCACCGACCAAGACGATGTCCAAAGCGTGCACCATCCCGCCCTTTCCGTGCATCATAGAAGAAGTCTCCCGCTTGTGTAATCGTTTTACGTAGCTCCAGGGTACCTCTACCAACAATTTCTTCGACAACTCCGTCTCAAATAGTAATCCGAAATCCGACACGAACAACTTGCCTGGCTGCTCTCTGTACACGCCTTTGAATCCGCAGAACACCATCGTCCTGGGCAGTCCTCCATGCAGGCCTTGCGCATCTTGTACACCGTTCGGTGATATTAGTTCTTCGGGGTCATCCTCTTCGTCTTCTTCCAAGTCCGGAGAATTCGTAATATATCCTTCATCTTCAGCTTCTTCGTCGTCCCCTTCGATAACCGTCAGAGGACCCTCGTAATCCGCAATCTTCTTCCTCCATGCTCTTCTCCTTGCGGCCTTCTTTCTCTTCAGGGGGTCGCTAATCGCATTCACTGCGTCTTCGTGGAACTCTGAGTATGCTATCTCAGCGTGTGTCGGTATCCCCCAGAATGCCCAGCGGATGGGGCTGACGACCCATCTGTACCGCGGGTATAGGCTGGCGACCGGCGAGGATACGAAGAACCAGAGGCCGAATATGAATGTAATAAGGCGCCAACAGTAGGCTGCATCGGTACATAGGCCCAAAAGCAGGCAGGCGCCTATCAGTATGAGGGTGTAAGTTGTTTGCGCGGGTCGTCGCCATTCGTAGAAGCTATAACATGCCGTGTCAGTCAGACGCACCTAAGTACTAGTTGATATTTCATCATGAGATGCTACTTACTTGCGTATTATCTCCAGCAAGTCTGCAAAATCCCCAATTTCAAGCTGTGCCCGGGTCCCAAAGTCGTTCGGCAGAACCTCAACCCAGTCGCTCGATGCGTGCCGTTCTATTAGCTCCTCTAGGCGGTGCACATTCTTCTGCTGGGTTCTAGCCTTTGAAATCTCGGCCTTGACTGTTTCGACTTGACCCCAGTCTTGTCGACTTCTCAAAACGCGGGCAATAATGTATACGAACTGTATTATGCGATAGGTTATCAGTGGCCATACTATCTTAAAAAGAAAAAAAGATCGGAATCGATCGCCTAAGAGGCAGAGCTTTGAGACTAACCATAAAGGTGACCAAGTACTGATGCCACCACAGAACCGCATATACCGCCATCCACCTCGTCGTCTTCATCGAGTTTTCCCATCTGTACACACCCCTGACCATATTGAGCCACTCCTTCCACGGCGCAGCCTCCACTGCAACTCGCTCCAGGTGACTCAACATGATATCTCTGTTGTATCGTGGCGCCTCCGTCCAGGGACTCGTGTAAGCCGGCGCAAACTTTTGCGAAAGATATAGCGACATTCTGCTAGCCCAAGATAGATACCCCTCCGTCCTAGCTGTTTCTCGCAGCGCCGGCCATGTTCTCACCGGTGAATGCACGACAGCCGCACAGGTGAGATGTCTGTCGGCCGTGTAGTTTACGAGCATCTTTCGTCTCGCGATCTTGAGTTCCCGTAGTTGTTGTTCGTGTTCAGTTATGACCTTTCCATTCTGCTGGAAGCGCTCTCTGTTACATTGCTTGATGAGCTCGATATCGTCTTTCGTTAGACGAAACGGCGCAAGGTCCATGTCTAGTATATGCTGCGAGGCCGGTCTTCGCGGCGTTGTCGGTGTCGACATCGATCTTCGATGGCGCCTTGGGTGTGATTTCGTGATAGTCGAATCGGAGATACTTGGTTTTTGCGGTGTCAGAGGATTTGGTCCCTCTGTTGGAGAATAGTAGGAGCTAGGTGAGTCCATTTTTTTAGCCGAAGCTCCGTCGGGCCTGCTGAGGAAGGTAGAAGCTAGTAGAAATCTGGAGATAGTGTAAATTCGATATCGCTTGGTGGGGGAGATTAATTTTGAGCAGAAGATTCCGGTCGGATCGAATATTAATTGTATTCTTCAGAGTTGCAAGTTGTCGTGAGAATATTTGAGTATCTAGGTGTATGTATAGAGCTGGCAGCCACATCGATTAATTAATTGAGGCTACTTTGGTTTCCGATATACCAAGAGCTGATTTCCACCCAGCTAACCGCCGAGCAAACGATCGATCGAATGCCCGAAGGCCCTACAAGCTAGTCACACAAATGGACGAGGATGCCGACATATTCAGACGAAATCAGGAATGGAGAGCCGAAAGCGAGAGCGAGACATGCATGCCATAATATTGCAGCCTGTATACATGAGAGGTTATATTTAGGAATTTGACTGGAAATCCCATTACAATCTATATTATATACGGTGCCGAAGCTTTCCCGACTCCTCATTGCACACTCGTATGACCTGGATGCAGCGCACGGGTGCAAATGCACACCTCCCGATATTTGCCGTTATGTTGGGGAGTTTGGTGTTGGTGACACAGTTCATCAGCATGCAGTAGACAGTGTTGTGTGCGGTGGGCCCCAACATGTGACATTGTCCCTTGATGGGCTCCTATGAGTTTAGTCACCGCCCTCGGGTTCTGGACACTCGGTCTATCCCAGCTGAGGAATTATCGATAGCCATAGTGGGGAGTATCTTCATCGAGGGGAGGAGGGGCGAGATATCTGATAAACTGGTGCTTTCGCGATAAAATGTTCGTTCTGTATGAATATACCTCAGAGGAGCTGGTACCACAGTTGAGCTTGATATATATTAGGCAGGATACCATTAACGTTGCAAATGCATCAGAAATACTAAAAAGCAGTGTTACACTCCATGGGAGCTATGGCATGCCGTCTTATCGTAAAAACCAAGTGGATCCCGATGTCCAAATCTACATAACACAAAGCCGACCAAACTCCGAGATAGAGAAGCAAGCAACCATTCCTTGTCTATAGCAGACCTTGCTTTTGAAGACTGTTGGGAGGGGCCGTTAGCAATGTCGCAATAACTAAAAACCCAAGACAAGGGTTGGGGGGACATACTCATAATATACTTTCTCCGGCATAACGTTACCCTCCGCGTCCTCCATCTGCACAACATTATCTTGTGTGTGCTGGGCTGTTTTCTTATCCGTCTTCAATTTTTCATTGAATGCTAGCGCGTCTTCAATCTTGGTGATCTCTCGGAACACCGTCGGGTTCGTGATACCAAGACACCGGAGGCCGTGTACATGTCTTGCATCTGTGAAATGCTTATCAAATGCCCGTCGGCCCATGTATACAAAGTTGCCGCAGATCTCGCAAGGGTACTCCACACCAAGCCCGTGGAGCTTGAAGAGCCAGTAAGGAATCGGCTTGCCATCCCACGCGAGCGGGAGCTTTAGAGGATTGTAAATTTTGTCTTCGTCATCTTCATCGTCGTCGTCTTCGATGTGAGAGATGCCAGTGGTGATCTGGGTATCTTGGAACAAGGCCTCAAGTTCTGCTTGCCGTTCTCGTTCTGTTAACGAAGCTTTGCGCTCGACGTTGGTCTTCGTATCCTCCCTCTCCTTGGACATTAGCTCAGTGAGCTTGTTGATACGGAATTCACGTTCTGCGATAGCTCGGTGCTTCAGATTCACGGCGGAATCCGCGACAGCATTCCCTGAAGATTCGCTGGAGTCTTTTCCTTTTGCTGCAGCAGCTTTCTTGTGCTTATTGCCGGTTAAATGGCTATTGTATGTATTCTCGTTTGTGAATGCTTTTTGACAAGCATCGCACCAGAGCCCAGACTTGTTCTCCCCGCCAGCGCCGCTTTCCCAACCAGGTACCGTTCCTGCCTTCCACGCATCTTCGAATTCGTCGCCGAATGCCCTGATGGTGGCGTTGGGGTTGCTGAGAGGTTGCGTCTTGCCAAGGAAGCTTTCCAGATAATCGACCAAGCTGGTCAAGTACGAGAAGTAGGCGTCATTCTTATTCGCTTTCGGGTAGTCCTCGAACTTATCGAATATGTTCAAATACTGTAGGTACGATATGCGCTTGATGCCCTTGAGATTGAGGTACTCTTCGTGTAGTTGGGTGAGATCGAAGAAGCGGCCGTGAAATTCCTCGCCCGTGAACATGTTATCGATCATGGCAATCTCGCCTTCGAGTGGCGGGCGTCGTTTATAGGTCCGCGCAAGATCCTCGACGGGCTCATTAGGATAGCGACGGTGGAAGTCTCGAATTTCGGTGAGTTGGCTATAGAACTCGGTGAAAGGGTCTCCGTGAGAGAGAGAATTTATCTCTTTTTCTCGCGAGCTGTTCGGGTGAAGCGTTTAGCAAGTCTGTCTGACCCATGGAATAGACGGCAAAAGGGAAGTCACGTACCCATCTTCATCTGTATAGAGATCGAATAAGCGTTTGCTCTGGTTCTCAAATCGAGTCAAGAAATGACCTACTTCATGGTCTCGGATCAAGCGATCGCGAATCTGGAAGAGATTATACGCGTAAGTAAGCTGCAGAGCTCGCGTGCGGTTGGTTTCTCCTACTGTTCGCGCTTCATCAGCCAGCCGATCCGCGACAGCTTGCTCGAGGCGCTCAAGCTCTTCGTGGAGCAACCGCTGGTTTTCGAGTATCGTCGTCATTGGGTTGAGGCTGCGACCGATGTCGAATCGGGAAGAGTACAGCGATGTCGAGTCGGAGAACTGCGATCTGTTCTCGATGGTGTTTGAGGGAGATGTAAAAGGCAAGGTCGCGACAGCGCAGTTTGCGTCGATGGGAGTAATCGCAAAATTTAAAAAGTTTCGCTTGCCTCCCCCAGATTCTTACCCATCTCCAAACTACCACCACTCACTCAACTACATTCCACCTCCGCAAAACGAACGAACAAATCTACGAAAATACATTTGCTATGGCTGACGCCGAATTCGACAAGCGCGAAGATGAGCGACAGGAGTTCACGACCTCGAAGGAGGTCACCGTCGCTCCGACGTTCGAGGCGATGCACCTGAAAGAGAACCTCCTCCGAGGTATCTACGCGTACGGCTACGAATCGCCATCCGCCGTGCAGTCCCGCGCCATCGTTCAGATCTGCAAGGGTCGTGACACGATCGCGCAGGCCCAGTCTGGTACTGGTAAAACGGCGACATTCTCGATCTCCATCCTCCAAGTTATCGAAACCTCCCTTCGCGAAACGCAGGCCCTTGTCCTTTCGCCCACCCGCGAGTTAGCGACTCAGATTCAAAATGTCATCATGGCCCTGGGAGATTACATGAACGTTCAATGCCACGCTTGCATCGGAGGTACGAACGTCGGCGAGGACATCCGCAAGCTCGATCACGGACAACATGTTGTCTCCGGTACACCTGGTAGAGTGGCGGACATGATTCGGCGGCGCAATCTCCGAACACGTCATATCAAGATGCTTGTACTCGACGAAGCCGATGAGCTGCTCAACAAGGGATTCAGGGAACAAATATACGACGTCTACCGATACCTGCCGCCAGCAACCCAGGTTGTGGTCGTCAGCGCCACCTTGCCATACGATGTCCTCGACATGACCACCAAATTCATGACCGACCCAGTCAGGATCCTTGTTAAGCGTGACGAATTGACTCTGGAGGGCCTGAAGCAGTACTTTATTGCTGTTGAGAAGGAAGACTGGAAATTCGACACTCTCTGCGATGTATGCATCCCTTCTAAATCGGATATGTGTTCAAACCCAGCTAACACGTTTTTATACAGCTCTACGATACCCTGACTATTACTCAGGCGGTCATCTTCTGCAACACGAGACGCAAGGTGGATTGGCTTACTGACAAGATGAAGGAGGCCAACTTCACCGTCTCGAGCATGCACGGCGAGATGGCGCAGAAGGAGCGTGATGCCATTATGTCTGAATTCAGGCAAGGCAACTCTCGCGTTCTGATTTCTACAGACGTGTGGGCGCGTGGCATCGACGTTCAACAAGTCAGTTTGGTCATCAACTACGATTTGCCCAGCAACCGTGAAAACTACATCCATCGTATCGGCCGCAGCGGCAGATTTGGCCGAAAAGGTGTCGCTATCAATTTCGTTACAAGTGAGGATGTCAGGATCTTGAGAGATATTGAACGTAAGTGATTTTCGACTTTTAAATACTCAGAGCTCTGCTGACGAATCTCGTAGTGTACTATTCCACTCAGATTGATGAGATGCCGATGAACGTTGCGGATCTTCTTTCCTAAATCTATACGTTTCGCAATTGATGGGGCGCTGTTTTGATATTCGTCCTCCCTTTTTTTTCGATGAAGGCTATCCGGTGTGGAGGAAATGGGCTTGTATCATCAAAGGTATTTCCGAATTCTCCTTCCATAGGCATTTGCAACTTTACCGCTGACACGAGCTCCCAATTTTCATATCATCAGACCTAGAATGACAATGCAAGTTTTATTTGCCGATGTGGCACTTTATCTAAACCGTGCTCCTCATTTTCTAAATGCACCGAGCTCTCGTCTCCTTTGCACATTGAACCAGTAAGTCCTTGTTCAAAAGTTTCTGAGGTTCGAGCTACTTACCACCAGGTCTTGAAATCCATTGTTGCTACTGAGATGCCAAGATCTTTCAACGCCTTGGTCGAGAGATGGCAATCATATGGACGCTTGACTACTGACTCTCAGCAAGCCTGTGGCTAGATGTCTGGGTTATTCGACTCACCAGAAGAATTTGTATCCACTTTATCATTTGCAACAATGTGAGAGATTGGAAGTGCGAGAACCTGCGATAAGTTTTCGCAAATCTCGTACCTGGAATCCGGTCAGCTCTATCCCTTTCAACAAGGCGTATCGCTGGAGTGCAATCCACCTACTTTGTGCATCTATCCTCTGAGCTGAACTGGAGTGTCCGTGGGAGTGTCGAAATATCCGTCGTAGTATACTTCTCGGCAATGTCCTTGAGAACTCTAGCGACATCTTCTGTATTCGTTGGATCTGTGCGGGTCCAGCTCAGTCAGATGGTCTAGACGAGACCGAGTATTCTTTCGAGAGGCCTGCTTACATCGAATCGCCCAATGTTCCATGGATATTCGGTCTTCACCAGATTTATTCCAGATGACATCCATGAGAGTGTTCACAGCGCTCTCATGGTTCTCGCCAGAACCATACAGCAAAGGCACTCTTAACACCACTGCCCTGTTGCTTCCTCCCAATACGGCCTTCTCTCCGTCACGCTTAGTCTCACCATAGAAATTCGGTGGATTGGTCTCCGCGTCAGCTTCGTAGGGTGCAGCGCCAGGCGTCCCGTCGAAAACGTAATCGGTGGAGATGTATATTAGCAGGACATCGCGGGAAGCAGTCTGTTCGGCGAGCAGACGCGACGCCTCTATATTGAGCTGCTTCGTCCCAACGGGGTCGTTGGCACATCTGTCTGGGGACTTTTCTGCAGCACAGTGAACGAGAACTTGAGGTCTAAATTCCATAGCATTTTTATCTTTTAGCTAGGGCTTTATAACAAGGCATCGGATGAGATTGGACCAAATTCAATAGTACTATTTTCACATACTTTACTTCATCAAGCAGCTTGCCGACCTCATCGCCGTCGGACAAGTTCACCTTGAGGATTTGTGGTGGTTTCGCGCGTGAGAATCCTGTGTAAATGAACTCGTCAACGGCTGCGCGTCATTGTTTAATATATATGATACTCCGTCTGTGGAAAGATACCAGTGCCAGTGACCTCCCATCCGGCTTCGTCGAATGCCCGGACTACCTGCCGCCCAAGCAGGCCTGTGGCGCCTGTCACAATCACCTTCTTCGCCATTGGTTAGAGTACAATCGTGATCCTGCGCCCGTTAGAGAACCCGAAATATTCGAAATTGAAGCGTTCTGACCAACGACTCGAGGCGGTGACGTCGAACAATTCGTGGAAATATTCGTCGAGATGCGTTGTGGCGGCCAAACAGCCGGCGAGTTCGAACCGCAGGACATCCTTCTTACCTTCCCTTCTTTTTTGGATTTTTTTCCCTAAATACAACAACCATCAACAAAACTGCCACACGCATGCACGGCGAGCCAGCCCAGACTGCGTTCTTTCTTATTTTCGACCTATACAGGCTGGCTTAGAGGAAGTATCATCCAGCCAGAAAGGTGAGAGGACATGTCGCTGGCCGACCAGAATGATGGCAGCGGCCTAGCGGAAGGGCAATTGGACAAGCCTCGATTACCGCTGCCCGAGGCTTCGTGGTATGAGATCCCCAATCGGATGCTGCTGAGCGTGGAGCACCCGGCTATTGTGAAGAATACGGATAGAGCGATGAGGACGCTTGGTGGGCCTAAGGGAATTGCGAAGGTAATATCATTCTGCCCAATCCTACAATCCATCACAATCTTCTGCCAGATGCAAGCGGTCCGCATCTGGATAGCAGGGACGATTGGATGATGTGAAACTTCAACCTCTGCAGAACCAGCTGACTGGTCACACTGAGCAACAGGCCTTCAGACCGAACCCGGACAAGCCGTCAGAGCCTAACGGCCTCGAATTGCGATTCAGGCCTGGAGATGCTCTGGCTCCGCCCATTCAAGGGAAGCCCGCTCGGACTAGAGCCATGCTCGTAAAGATCACAGTTCCCAAAGGGAAAGCCCCAGGAGCAGGAAATAGTACAAATCGGGAAATAGACATCCCCAAGTCTCTGAAGCAACTTAACGGGAAATATAAAACGGAGGTGCTGGGATTCATGGATCATACAATACGGTTCAGAGCCATGGCAGACTACCAGTGGAATACAAGAAACTCCGCATGGGCGAAGAACGTCGAAGAGAACCTAATGGAGTTGGACTGTGAGCCGTATCCCCAGCGCTCCCTACAGATGGACATCCGGCAGCTAAGATATTCCTGGTACAATAGTGCAAGCCCTCAAACGGTTCAGAATGTCCGAAAAGATCACAGCGGACACAGACACAGAAATCATGCGCCCCCCAACATTCACCCACATCGACTACCCGCATGTATACGGCTTCCGCCAGAATCCCGCACTCAAGCTAGACACAGATGCCGATGGCGAGACAATTCTCGTGGCCTCTGCAGGCCGCAAAGTGCCCACGCAGACTCAGTACGGCAAATGGGATATACCAACAGTACCGCAATCCAGTAGCATGAGCCTTCCAAGAGGGCCACGTGCGCTGTTAGATTGTATCCACGCCCTGGAAGAACTATTCCGACAGCGTCCAATATGGACGCGACGGGGCCTGATGAACTCGATACCTAGCGCGATGTGGAAGAACCTCAAGTTTGCATATCCGCATGTGGCGTATTACTGGCGGAGCGGGCCGTGGCGAGATACGTATGTCAGGTTTGGGGTGGACCCGCGGACGGACAAGGAGTTTGCAAAGTACCAGGTTGCGGCATTCAAACTGCACATAGCGAATTCAAAATGGCGGGATGCTGAGAGGTGGGTTCTGTTCCTTAGAGCCGTATTTCGTTAGGTCGTCAGGCACTGATGCGTAGCTCTAGTCATGCCCGGAGTCACATATTTGATGGCGAGAGGATCATTCTCGACGGAAAAATATGGCAGTTTTGCGATCTTACCGAGCCTCTACTCGCCGAACTGGCGGATATCACAAAAGTCGAAGCGAGAGAGACTTGTGACGTAAGCATCTTCGTTTCCCCGTGCTATATTACCTGGAACATGCGCTTCCGTCTCGAGGCAGACCACTGACATACGAGAAATCTCCGTTATAGTCCGTCGATGGGTGGTTCCCGAACAACCGACATTTCAAGATCAAGCATGTCATGCGCCGAAAATTATCCGACATTATAGCAGGCAGAAAGACAGACGACAAAGTTTTCGAAGCTCTGTTGAAGGAGCCAGATATCCTGCTCCCAGGAGCCAAGCGACAGATAGTTGATGGAAACGAAGCCGACGGGAAGCCCGGGAACGGTGCCAGCGGTGCCAGCGAGGGTACCGATCCAGCCGACGTCGTTGTCGACGAAGGGAACAGTGAGGTAGAAGAGGACTTCGAAAGTGACAGTGATGAAGATGAGGACGAAGAAATAGAGGATCAGACCACAGGGAAGTCTGGGGCGACGACGGCTCGAGACGAGAGGCTTCAGAGGCTAATGGAGCGATTCATGGTGGGACAACAGCCTGAGGGTATCGTTGGTGGGCGCTTCAGAGGAGCTGGATTGGGGGCCGGCGACGACTTTGACATTCTTGGAGACGATTGAAAGAGGAAAGATTATTATTGATGGACTATATGAATTATCTTCATTATCGAACAGCTGGCTATGAATTCTCAACTAGAACATCAACCGAAGGATGGGCTTCATCCATCATCTTGGTCTTTATCATATTTTTCTATCTCTTTCTCCAGTCCCTCTAATGCTTCTAAATCTTCGTGGCACCTTTTCGCGATTGCTCGTTTGCCCAAGGCACGGCTTTCTGCAAGACCGATCAGGCGGACCTCTTTTTTAGAGTCTCCGTTCCTGATGGTAAAATTTTGGAGATCAATGTCTCGATGGAGTATCCCGTTGGAATGAAGAGCTTCAACGGCCTCTCTCGCTTGTTTCCAGAAACCACGAGGTGGCTTTTCAGGGACTGCCTCTCCGCAGTGTTGCAGGACTAGAATCATGAGCATCCCCCAATATGTTCCTGCGGCGAAGAGTATCGGGATGTGTTTGCCCTGTAGGGGCTTCAATTTGATATACCTATCGCCGTATCTTGTTAGTTACCAGTTCTGATAGCATGCATACGGCGATATCTATTTGTTTGTATTATTCGAATTCTGGGCTCTTTCTTTCCGCTTGCTCCTCGATGACAAGTTTTACTTACATCTGGAGTTCGTTCTGTGCCCATTCCGCGGACTCAGGAGATGTCAGATCGTAGATTTTGCAGACGACAGACTTGTTAAACTTTTTGTTCGCTTTGTTCTGGTGGTCCCGATGCCGCAGGTCTGCAGTCATTACAGTTGCGTAATTATACAACAAGCAACGGTCGAGGACTATTTCCATATCTTTCCAGGGAACTTTGAGTCCACTGTCCCAGGTGCCTTCATATAGCATTTCGGACTGCGGATCGAAGGACATGACTTGTGTCCCGCGCGGATCACCGGTCGCTGCCGATGAAGAATGATACCCCTCCGTTATAGCGACATGGCAAACGAAGATGAGAGCGGGTATCACGCTGTCCCACCCTCTTTCTGAGTTCTTGAATTTTCGGGAAACACGCAACCGGAAGTCTTCATCACGCTGGAAGCAGAATGTTGAAGTGTAAGTTGAGAGGATGCCTACATTGACGTCGTTCCAACTCATGTATCCGTATAGTTGATGTATTGCTTTAACAATATTGTCGTCATTGTTGCCGTTGTTCACATTGTAAGCTTTTGCCAAATCATCTGGCAGGTCAAGAGCCCATGGGGTCTTGTATTCGGCCACTAGACACGCCTTTTGAGGGATGTGTTTGAATGTATCATTGCAACCCAAAGGCTGCTCTGCTGGTTTGTATCTCACAAACACGTGGTCTGGGTATCCTATCTCATAGCTGACCCGGTGGTGTAGGAACAGACATGGAATCCCGAACACGATATCGAGGATACGGCAGACCGGATACTCGTAGGCCCATTGTGCCAATGCCACTATGTGAGGTTGAGAATCTGGCTGGTTGTATCCCCTGACATCTGACGCATAGCTGAGCATGTTATCGAATTCAGGATACTAGATTGTGAACCCGACGAGTCAGAATATTGATACTTTTCAGAGCCGTTTTCTTTATCAGGTGGCTCATACTTCTCTGTTGAGATGCGGTGTTAAAAGGTCTCTGACTTTGGCTTCGAATCCATCCCATGGGACTAGGTTCGTTGGTAGCTCTCTCGGATTAGAAGGCCCTGAGGGTTCCTTGGCGGGTTTGAACCCTTCTTCTATGGGCTCAAGATCCGGCGGTTCGATGGTATCGAGGTATTCTTTGAGCTTCATGGTGGGCCTGTTCGGTTTGGAGATAATATGTACTGATCGTTCGTTGTACTTTGCTAAATGAGGTATGTGCGCGTGGGGAGGTGCTATTAGACTGGTCGAAGAGGTAAGCTGGTTGGCTACAGGAGATTGCTGTTAAGAGCTGGGTTTGTAGTCAAGTGTTTCTGGAAGCTGTGCGGTAGATATATGCTTGAATCTCCTGGAATTTGAGAGAAGAGATCAGTTAGGAGCCGGCGAGAGAAAGGAATTTATATAACGATATAGGTTCTGAGAGGGGGGCGGTGAGCTCTAGAATTGCGGCCATGTAATAAGTCGATCTACCTACAGCCAACAGTACGGATTGGCTCTTGAATCGCTCGAACTTCTCTATCCCGATAACTCTCGAATCGCCGATGACATACGCAGCTGATTATTCTGCCATCCCTTGAACAAACCCAGAGAACAGGAAAATTAGAGGTGCTCTGAGTCCTCTAACTTTCAGGACTTCGTCTACACGCGATTAACTTAATTCGATAAGCTCGTTAGCCAAAGACGAATTGAATGGTTGGATTAGGTTCATAGAAAAGATAAGATTTATAGCTCGACTGAATTCTAAAGTTATGATGTCTACCAACCCTACGGTCATACTGTGGTCCTGAAAGATACTACAGCAGTAAATCTCCATATTCGGCAGCTCAATATAATTTATCCAATGACTATCAAGAACATGCGCTTATAATTCATAATAGATTCGAGGAATTTCCGGTCGGTGAGCTGAAGCTTGGTTTGATAACAAAATATACGGCAGATCCGTGCCTTCTTCCATGACGGGCCGAACACGATATCGCGATCCCTCAAACATGATACGTTTAGATATAAGCCATTGCAATGAATGAAGTCCGGAGTATAGAGAAGATCGAGGAGCCAGAGTTCGACCAAAACTTTTGTTGCGACCCGTTGGATTGCGCGGGTCGCACAAACCCCGGCTATAATGCATGCATTCACCCCTCCGGTTAAAGCAGCTGCTCGGCTGGATTTCGGACCTGGGAATGTGGTTTCAGGACTTCATCGAGGACACGGAAGAATTTGTCGACAGTTGATTTATAATCGTAAA
Source organism: Drechslerella dactyloides (assembly GCA_020064725.1). Taxonomy (NCBI): domain Eukaryota; kingdom Fungi; phylum Ascomycota; class Orbiliomycetes; order Orbiliales; family Orbiliaceae; genus Drechslerella; species Drechslerella dactyloides. The sequence goes on from JAGTWJ010000017.1 coordinate 4,224,616, forward strand.
TAGCTTCGGGCCGACCGTCGACGTTGACAATTTCGGATACCTCTCGAATTGATATTGATTCTTTGGTTTTGTTGTGCGTTTTGTCGAAATCTCGAAATACTTCTACCCTTGATCAATCGAACGCGAGCGAAATCGATACATCTTGCGACTTGAGCATTTGGAATTCGCAATGACTTCGGCATTCGAGCTCAAGTGGGGGATTCTAGGTACAGTGGCCCTCTACTTGCAAGCCCCGCGATATCGGTTCTGACGGCGCCTCGCCCGTTGCGGCAATACTATATTTTAGGTTGTGGAGGAATTGCGACAAGTAAGTGAGCCTGCGCACGCATACAAGACTACGTAATGAGAATGCATGAGTATATAGCAGCTAACGAATCTGGCAGCGTTCACGAAGGATATCCTCATCGACACCGCCAGTCGCGATGTCACCGACGTAAAGCACGTCGTCGTCGCGGCAGGCACCTCATCTTCCCTCGACCGCGCAAAAAAGTTCCTCACGGACTGCGGCGTCCCTGAGGGCACCGCGGCCGCCTACGGCAGCTATGAAGCTCTCGTCCAGGACCCTAACGTGGATATCATCTACGTCGCCACCCCGCACTCCCACCATTTCCCGCACGTCCTGCTCGCCCTGAATGCCGGCAAGCATGTCCTCTGCGAGAAGCCGTTCACCGTCAATGCTGAGCAAGCACGCATCCTGTTCGACATCGCGAAGCAAAAGAACCTCTTCTTGATGGAAGCTGTCTGGACCCGCTTCTTCCCCCTAAGCACCGAGGTGCGCGAGCTGGTCGCATCCGGCAAAATCGGCGAAGTCAAGCGCGTGCTCGCCGACTTGTCTTTCATGAACGACGCGGAGAACGTCTTCCCGCCGGAGCACAGAATGGTCAACATGGACCTCGCCGGCGGCGCGCTACTCGATCTGGGAATATACGCGCTCACATGGGTCTTCCAAATCCTGTACCATCTCGACAAGGACGCCAAGACGCCGAAAGTCGTCGGCCACGTGCAAAAGTACGAGCTCACCGGCTGCGACGAGACCACGACCGTCATATGCCAGTTTCCCAGAGCAACAGGTATCGCCATGACGAGCTTCCGCATCAGTAGCGATATCGATGAGAAAGGTGCTGCCGGCCCCGCGATGAGGATATACGGAACGAAAGGGGAGATTCAGGTCGCGCATCCAGCGTTCAGGCCGGGGAAGTACCGGGTGATTCTACCCGAGGGCGCCGGCGAATGGGTTGTGAAGAAGCAGGTCGGCGGCGGGATGTATTATCAGGCGGATGCGAGTGCACGGACGATAAGGGATGGGAAGATCGAGTGCGAGACGATGCCGTGGAAGGAGACGATTAGCGTTATGGAGGTCATGGATGAGATGAGGAAGCAGGCGGATATGCCGTATCCGGAGGCCATCGAGAGCACGAAGCATTAGGTCGGTAGGTGTATATGTATCAGTAAGTAAGTAGTATATAGTACCATGTATGTAAGTAAGTAAGGATGTATGCACGCTGAGCAGGATGAGGATCCCATCTGAGGGTAAATGCATGGATATATATTTCCACCAGTACGCCTGAACTCCAAGAGAAGACTTGAAACAACATCTTACAGAACGAGCAAGAGCACTAGCAGCAGTATCAGCACGAATATCAATACCGCGATGCAGCAGCTCGAGTATCTGTCTGTGGTTGTACTTTAGCTTCAGGCCAACGGAAATGTAGACGAGTGTAGCCCGTACCTTCGTTCGCCCGTGCAAAATCCGTCAGATTCCTCATGCCCTTCTTGAGCTTGCCTTCAACCCTCTCGGCGATTACATCTGTCTCGTCGATTATAACAGCCTGGTCCTCCAGCTCCCGGCTCATATCGTTCGCCTGCATCCTTAGGTTCCCAACAGTGCGATACACACTCTCCAGCTGCTCGTCTTGGTTTCGCATCAGCTCCTGCTGATGCATCTGCTCGAACTGAGCGTATGAGTCCTCGCCAGGTACATTGTCATCTTCGTAGCTAGTCGTAATCTGTGGGTTCCGCGACTTTGTCGAACTACCGATGGCTGTTCCCTCCTTGCCCATCTCCTCCTTCATATCGTTGATCTCGCCCTCGACTTCCTTCAGCCATCTCCGGCGCTTGGCAACGGCCTCCACCTCCAGTCCAAAGCGATACGGGTCTCGCTCTCCCTCGGAGACGGCAAGGCGAAGGTCCTCGAGGTCGATTTCGAGATCCGCGAGGGCGTCTTCGAGCTCGTTGTGCGCTGAGGTGAGTTCCGGCGAGGTGCGGCTGGACGCCAGCGAGCGGATCCGGAGGTACGACGAGAATAGCTGCCGGGCAGTCGACAGGAGCGCGGTTACGTCCCTACAAAGAGATATATGCGATTAGTGGAAGCTCGTTTGCTGACGGGATGCTTGCGGCGCTTGCAGGCGCAGGACACACACTGCTGGACTTGGATGAAAGGGTCGTCGCCGTTCATCTTGAGTAGCTCGGGCCCCTGCTCCGATGGCCGGGTGAGCGCCGCGGTGGCTGCTGCCTTCTATCTGCGTCTATGGAGGAATGCGCTATGATGCTGGCGGGAGGAGATGCATGTGGATGCTATTGGCTGAGGTGTCGATGGTTGGCTGGTTGTTGGTGGTGATGACGTTTGTTGGTGGTTTGTTTACAACGCGATGCCGGGAAGCTGTCGACAGCTTCGCCTTTTTGATATCACGTCCGTCAAGAGCTTCTCGGCGCCCATCAACCTCTCCTCCTCCACCAACCTCCACACGCATCACCATCGACGACCGAGACCCGCTCCAGACATCCTCAGGCCAGTCTCTCCCGCAGCTCAGACACGTCCAATTGGCGCAAAGCGGCTGGCACGATAATCCCGTCCACGCCAAAGCGACCTGCCTCGCGGCAACCGTCTCCCCAAGACTACTATCAAAGCCAGCTGATCAAGCGGTCCAGGAACAGGCGCTCTGAAGATGCCAGCGACGACAACAATCCCCCCGCCGACCCTGTGAGAGATTTCGCGAAATCCTTCGACCTCCTCCATCTCTCCCTCCCATCTGAGAATCCATCCACGACCAACCACACACCCATCAAGCAGCCCATCGAGAAGCCATCTCCTGCAGCTCCCAGATACTTCACGCGCTTCCAAAAGCGGCAGGAGGACCAAAAGCTGCAAGAAGAGCCTCTCAAGGACAAGAACCAAGACGACCACGAAGCTGAGCAAGCGGCTGATAACCCGGCCGAGATGGAGAAGTTTCTTCGCGAGTGGCGACAGGATGCCGTCAATAAGCACCAGTATGACTCGGCGATCTTTATTGGAGACAAGCTGTTAGCCCTTACGAGTTGAGTGTCCTGCGTCTCTATTCATCAGCTCTCTCCTCTGCAGCGTCGATGTACCTCTTTCTCTGGTGTTCATCGTTGTAAGGCTTGAAGCATGAGTGGAACAGACGGCATCACCTGCATGCTGCTGTGAGTCTCTTGCGGACTGGAGCTAACATGACTGCTCTTCGACTAAGATGACCCTAATGACGCTTTCTTCCTGGCGCAAATCCATTTCTCGACCGGGCAGTACACCCGAGCTCAAGCCTTCTTGGACGGCACGGGTCTGATCCAGAAGTCCGCTCCTTGCAAATACCTCTACGCCCTTTCCCAGATCAAGCAGAGCAAGTATGAAGACGCCCTTCAGACGCTTGGCGATGAAAGTCCCGTCATCCCGAACCCCCACGGTCTTAGAAGGCGCGGGGCATCCAGGGCCAATGACGAGAAATACGAAGCTGCGATGTGTTACCTACGTGGACTCATCTACACGAAGCAGGGATCCTACGACAAAGCAAAGGAAGCCTACAAAGACGCCGTCAAAATTGACGTCAAGTGCTTTGAGGCCTTCGACACGCTGATGCGCAACAACCTCCTCAGCCCCGAAGAGGAATGGCAGTTCATCGAGGAGATTGATTTTGACTCGATGGCTGCCAGCGTTGGCGGCGCTCAAGGCGAGGCAACCGCGCAGTTTTTGAAGGCATTGTACACGACTCGCCTGAGCAAGTATAGAAACAGCTCAAAGTTCGACGATGCGATTGCGATGCTGTCCAATCAATATCCGCTCGCCGACAACCACGATATCGTCCTCGCCAAGGCCGAGCTTCTGTACACCCAATGCCGATTCGAAGACTCGCTCAAGCTCGTCAAAGAGCTGCTCACGAAGGACAAGTACAATTTCAAGCTGTACCCTGTCTACATTGCCTGTCTCTACGAGCTGGAGAAGAAGAATGAGCTCTTCCTGATGTCTCACGATCTAGCCGACAACCACCGCGAGGAGGCTGTCACATTTGTCGCTATTGGCGCGTATTACATGTTGATAGATCGTTTGGCTGAAGCTCGCCGATTCTTCTCCAAGGCCTCCGTGATGGACCCCTCGTTCGGGCCTGCCTGGATTGGATTCGCGCACACTTTTGCCGCCGAAGGGGAGCACGACCAGGCGATATCTGCATATTCGGCTGCCGCAAAGTTGTTCCAGGGGACCCACTTGCCACAGATGTTCCTCGGTATGCAACATCTCCAACTGAACAACATCACCTTGGCCGACGAGTACCTTCAAATCGCTTGGGGCCTCTGCAAGACGGACCCATTGTTGATGAACGAGTTGGGCGTTGTCTTCTATCACAACGACCATCTCCACGAGGCAGTTAAAATGTTTCTTAATGGGATTAAACTAGCTGAGGAGATTGGTGGTGATCCGAAGACCTACGTTCAGTTCCGCACCAACTTGGGGCACGCTTACCGTCGTCTGGGCAGATATGGCGAGGCCATCGAGGAGTTCACGCACGCTATACGGATCGGCGGGAACGAAGCTAACATAAGATGTTCAATGGGTCTCTGTTGTATAATGGAAGGCAGAACCTGGGACGCGATCACCCACCTCCACGAGGTAAGACATCAATTCTCTCCGAGAACAAAATCACGACCATTTCTAACTGTCGCAGGCTCTTGCGCTTTGTCCTCAGGATCCGGTTGCCACCGAATTGCTCGAGCAAGCTCTCTTGAAATCCGCTGATGAACCGTTCCATCCAACCTACCTCCTGCCCGACGGTCGAACCTTCAACCCCACTGATGAGGACTTCGACAAGCTTCTCGGCGAGGACAAAATGAGCAGAAATGATCCCCGCGCTGCCGCTACCACCACTCCCGGGAACAGCCGTGGGCATACCACCGCCAAACGCAACCGAGGACAGGGAAGTGCCCGAGCCACCCGTCGCGGCGACCATGACCCCAGTCTTATGGACCTTAGTGAGTCCGAATTCTAAACGTCGGCTGTCATGGGCTGCAATTCGGACATCACCACGTCTGCACGCTATGTCTACCGTCCGTTTTGACGATACGTCTCTCGTGCTATGATGTTGCGATTCTCTCTTTCATTACGGGACTACGCCTTTTTCTCATACTTTCCTTCACTGTTTCCAATCATCGCTGTGTGATACTTAGCGTTTGGGTATGCATTGGTTGTCTAAGGCGTTTTTGAAGCGGCCTGTTTATGAAGACAAAAAGCATGCATTACCGGCGTCTGGAGGTTCTCTTTTTCCCCCAATCTTCCCCCCACGGCCATGAACGCTACTTTTCATGTTGCATAATTATGATCCTACCCATTTGCTGTCCTTATCCCCCACCATATCACGATTGAATGAAGGACGGTCCCCCGATAATAATAATGATAGTCCCTCCGTAGACCGTATATATGTACAGAGCCGTAAAGCCCTCAAGCATATCCTATCGTACAAGCACACGCCCCGATCACAATGTAAGACCCAGCTACGTGTCCTTCTTGAGCAGCTCGTCCCGCTTCCTCCTCTTCAGCCAGTTACCCACCAGCCGCCAGAAGATAACAGTCGCAGTAACAGGCCAGCAGGTCGCCATCACCGCCGTCCAAAACCAACCCCTACCCCGCCTCGCGTCCGCCACGAACCTGGCAATCTCCTTCTCCAAATCCTCTTTACTCCCGTCGTTCCACACGACGACGTCCGCCAGCTCCCGTTTCTTCAACACACTCATCTGGCTCGCTATCCGCCGCTCCGCATCTTCCCGTGTCAAATGCGCATCCCGGAGCAACAGCCGCTCCAACTGAACCGCGGGTGAAGTGCCGATTAGCAGCGTCACCCCGCAGAATACGTCCAGCCGCCCCTCGAACAACAGCGGTACGTCCAACACGGCAGCCCAATGCCCACGCAGCCAGCAGCGGACCACCTCCCGCAGCATCGCACGGCGGACAGCAGGGTGTACTATGCCGTTTAATACTTTGATATCCCGCTGATTCTGTTCCGTCGGTCCGAACACACGTTGTCCCAGCACGCGACGGTTGATCGATGCGCCGTGCGGCGACGGGGTAGGGTCTTCGGCGGCGTCATAGAGGAGGTTGGGCGTCGTGCTGCCAAAGTGCGAGAGGATGGCGCGGTAGGCGGGCGTGCCGGGGAGAATGACGGCGTGGGCGAGGTGGTCGGCGTCGATGATGGGGAGGGAGTGTGGTTCCGAGGCTAAAATGCGGGAGACGGTGGACTTGCCCGTGGCAATGGACCCCGTGAGGCCTATGAGCAGCATTGTGAGGATGCGCGTGTGAATTATCGAGGGTTCGTGTGCTGCGCGCGCCGACGGTCTAGCAGTGTAGGTGGGGTGCTTGTTGGAATGTATGATATCATCATGTGCGAGGATGGCGAACGTCGGTTGTCGGCTATCGGTTACACAGCCGTGCCGAATTCGCACAGCTCGTCTTTAGGGTTAGTCCAGGATCATGAACGCGAATTCGCGGACCACGCCAGCCATCAATAGAACGAACAAACATTGCGCGTCGCAACGTTGATACAGCCCGATTCGTAGAATAGTACAATGTCAAGAAAGAGAATGAAATTCAGCCCATCGTGGTAAGATCCCTGAATGGGGCGCGTGAAATGCCAGCAAAACTGTGCATTCATCCGGCATCCAAAGAACCTTGCAATTGAGATAGCAGAAAGTACCTAACGTAGCCTCACCAACCAAACCCTCCATTCTCTTAAATGTTGGCTAAACGTATTATTAGCTGATTATGGTATAATAGATTACAGATAATAAACTAAACCAAGAAAAAGAGAGTTGCTTGCCCGAATGTCCAGAGTGTGAATGGTCTCTTTGCATGAAGTATGAATCTTCTTACGAATTCGAAAGACTCCTGCATGAATCCCTCGAAGGAGCAAGATACACATCCAAAAGATCAATCTGCAGCCTGTAGCCAAAGGGTTCCGACACTTCGTCTCCTTAGACGTATAAATTCTATACGAAGTAGTCAATTGGGAGAACAAAGGCTTCTAGCTTCTCAGACATATGAGCACCACCCTGGCAGGCTCTAGAATCCAACGTTTGACCAACCCAGCAGTATTAGCTGTAGAAACAGGATCTAGACAGATATTCGTCTGTATTATATACGTATTGAGAAGGTCTTCATCAAAACTAGGTCAAAAGACGATGGAGTAAATTACCTCGTCAGACTGATAGCCCATGAGTCCGGCATTGCGGCTGATTTGAATATGCATCGCAGCACGAATAACACAGCAAATAGCCACATCTATTACATGTCATGGAGAGTTTCTCAGATCGGCGTTTCTCAGATACATAGATCGAACTCGACAGACAGAAGACGTGTAGACAAACATCCCTCATGCTACTGTGAAAAACCACGCAGAGATGAGTTGCACGATCGGATCCGCAATGATCTCCAGAATGGCCGAAGCTTTGGCCACCTGCTCGTTCTTGCATAGATCTTGTCCGGTTGCTGCTTGTACACGTTCGATGTTATAGACAGACCTACGACAAGGTCGCCAAAACGAACACCCGGACATTGTCATCGCTGCAGCTGCAATCCGAGCTCAATAAGCTCGTCCCTCAACCAAGCCATAGATACTCGAAGCTCCTGTCCACCAAACGCTTGCGAGGTCTTCGTCTATGCCCTCGTCAGCCCACCAGGCTTTGCCTTACTTCTATTTCTTGCAGGCTCTGACGAGGTGGCCTTCTCCGCAATTGAAACAGCGTGGCTTAGGGTTACGGCCTTGCTTGGTCCGGAAGTCTGATCGCTTCTGTTTAGTGAAACCTCCTCTTGAGGTCTTTCCACGACCTTAGTTTCCGGCACCCAATTTGCAGGAGCCACTTGAAGCGAAAGTCAACATTAGCGAAGGCTATACGTCGTCGGGAATCGAATCATACATACTTCAAGAGCCGTAGAAGCTTTGAAGTGTCACTTGTCACTATCACAGTGTCTCACCCGGGGTATGAATGCTGAGATGCTATTTCTGCATGTGGCTCTTCATCGCACAAAACGACACGCCATGCGAAGGCCTAGTGCATAATCAGCTTTTATCCAAAGTATGGGAATGATCTCAGAATGCTAACCATTTCAATCGGCGCATGGCAGCAAGCTACAGCAGAGCGGCTGTTATTAGACGGTGAGGAGCCACAGGAGCAGTTGCCGGCCATTGAGGTTTGGATAGAGTGAATGAGAAGAGGAAGGAAAGAATAGAAGGAAAGGCCAGAAAGGGGCAGGGCAACCTTTTATGGCGGCCAAAATCACTGCAATTTCTCGGCAGCGTCTTACATCCAGAGCAGCCAGGCAGATCCATAACGCCATGCAGCTGCAACAACAGTCACCCAGACACCTTTCCAATTGCAATGGAGCCTGCTACTATATAAGTCTCCTTAGATTGATTGGTGTTCCAGCCTACGCAGTCACGCGATACTCATACGTCTCGAATGGAGAATTTGTGATATCTTACTACGATCCATGGCAAGCTCATCTAGAGGCATATAGAACCCGTCGGTTCAGTATCAATCTTGGGTTTGTTCGCCTTGGTGGCTCTTTTGAAAATTGGTTCTGTTCCGCCTTTTGGATCATTGCTGCCATCACCAAGTAAGTACTACTTACATAGAAGTAGTTTAATCGGCGGGGCTCAGGAATTCTGAGAAACCCCTTCTTTGGACCTGATCTCGTAATAGTCTCAAAACCAGAGCTGCAGGGGCTACGAACGACTTTGTAGCATACAGACAGTTACTGCGGCATCGAAACTAAATCAATAAATCAATAAATCAATAAATCAATAAATCAATAAATCAATAAATCAATAAATCAATAAATCAATAAATCAATAAATCAATAAATCAATAAATAAGTAAACAAATAAATAGATGGATAGATAGACAGCTTAATTCGTAAAAACCCACGTCGTGATGAACTGTAGGACTGCAATGGTAACAGCCTTCGCAACATTCAAGGCATCGGCAATCTTCTCGGTCTTGTCTGGATGCTGCCTGTAGACTACACACCCTACAAAAAACGGTCTATATATAGCCATCAGGTAGAATGCCAGCCATCGCTTTCTTTGCAATGTGACCACTAGCTCTCTGATCTCGTCTCTTCCACAGGCCTCCGCTATCCTATGCTCTCCCCCTTGGAAGAGGACCTTTATGTTGGGAACCAGTCCCTCTATATCACTCGAAGCTATAGTTCAATATTAGCAAATTCCTTTTGTCTTCAGGAAGTCTACCTATACTTACTTGCAGAACCGCAGAGGCTGGGTAGTGCCATAGCCACCACCAATGACCGAAGTCACTGGTTTCTTCCAGATTTTGGATGTACGTCCAGTCGTCGTCGTCAGGGTCTTCGAGCACTACATCCGGGTGGTTTTGATTGCCGAATTTCCCGTACCAGCCCTTCCAGACTAGTCTCGTCGGGATTCGAGTGCTGGGTGGTGCGACGGCGGCGAGCGTGAGCAAAGACACCGATCACGAAGGTCAAGATCCACGAGTCTCTTGTTCTCTCCGACATTAAGGCTGTAACAGCCCACTCCGATCGTCGTTGTCTCGGTCACATCGATGATTGTGTCCGGAACTCAGTTCTCTTGACACATGCAGCTGTAATGCAAGATATCAGCAGAAGTTCTAAATCATCAGGAATTATACATACCATTAGAGCTGCAGATTCTTTCTTCTGAGTGTCACCATTGCAGTGTCTCACCCGAGGTCTGAACGCGGGGAAGCTATTTCTGTAGTTTCTTTGACCGCAGAATGACATGCCATGCCTGTGAAGCCATAGTGCACAGTCAGTCTTTTATCCAATGTATGGGAATGATCCGAAAACACCAGCCTTTATTGTTAGGTATATGGCAGCACGCTACAGGGGAAGCCACAAGAGCAGTCGTCGGCGAATGGAGTTTGGATTGAGTGAAGATGAGAGAAGGAAGGAAGGAAGGAAGGAAGGAAGATAAGGAAGAGAAGGAGAGAGCAGAAGGGACAGGGCGGCCTTTTATAGCCACTGGCACCAGCAAAAACCACACCGATTTTCCAGCAGCGCAGAGTGAAGCAGGCAGATCCACAACACCACACCATCTACTACATGTGTCATTTTTGATTTCTTTTGCTGCCAATCGATCCTTCAACTGACTGTTTGCTATTCGGATCTCAGGCAATCTTGATCATTCATAGGCGGTTTCCCATGATGATACTTCTCTCCTCTCCCTGCAGACTTAAGTTAGCTAAGCTTATAAGTACAACCCGTATTGCGTGAATTTGGTGGTGCCAGCCAGCTGCAGCGTCTTTGACTTGTCACGTCTTATATTCTGGTGTTATATGTTAATGCCAGTCAAAGTTGCATGGTCCAACTTCCGCTCGAGCGCTCTTGTGCTGTTCAAATCCCGCTTCTTTCCTTCTCCATATCTCTCGACCATCATCATATGGGGTATATAGGCCATCCGGTAAGCTGTGGATACGGATAGCAATATCAATATATCAATAAATTCAAGCCATGTTATCTTCTTGCTACATGTTATTGTTCTTATGACAGCAGATAATTATATAATGAGGTCGCCTGAGAGAGGGCATTTCGACAGCTGAATCAATTCTTGAATTTCATTTGCTTGCGCGAATACCTTTTCCCTACGGTACTGACTTAATCCCATATACAGCGCCGTCACGACTTGAGCGCCCGTATGAACTTGAAGTTGGCCGCGCGCATAGCATCTTTCAGCCTCCGGAGTGAAGCCCCACATGGATACATGCATAGCCACACGGAGAAGTAATCTCGCACGATGAAGTCTTACATCAGATGATGATCAGTCCTTAGCAAGTTGCGGAGCTTGTCTCTGATTGAACTCAGCTTTATTACCAGTGGCTCTGTCTCTCTATTGTCTATCTCCTGTGTCATCCAATGGCTGACGAGATCTTGGAGTATTGATTTGCTGAAATTCCTGCAGCACAGATTATCCTCCATGTATGCTTCAAAACTGACTCCTGTTCACAGCTTCGACGTTGTGTGTAACTTTTTCATTATTGTGCTCAGGAATCTTGGTGTGCAGTGGTCATCCAGTCAACAGCGTGGGAGTTGACTACTATTGGAAGCATTTTGACGCTTGAGAGTTGTCCATCGAGTCTCTCGTCAGAGCCATCAGTAGTTTGAAGAGGTTGACAGAGGGACGCCTAGGCTCGACCTGCTAACTCGCAAATGTTCGCTGTATACCGTGGCATATCAACATACTTCACCTCAAGTAGGTCCACATATATAGAGGTTATAATCTTTGACTAATGCAATGATAGCCTCATATGCCGGCATCTATTGTGAAGGCCTGGTGATCGAACGCCCCATGCACCTGTCGACATGGTAATCGCGTTGCCCAGCCTGCATATCCGAGCACATGGCTCGTCCCATGCTTCCGTCGATCATGTCTGTCATACAATCATATAGAATTTTCCTGGTATTGTACCAATGTATATTTGGTGGACTCAGCTCCGTTCGGTTTCTTAGTTCTCTTGGCTCTTGCAGATGTATATATGGTATTGAGTTTATACAATCTCTCAGCTTAGAGCTGGGTGAGTAACAGGTTAAATAAAAGAGCTGTGCAGACCAGAAACAATGATCGAGAACGTTTGTTGTCTAACCGAGAGTAATATGTATCTGTACTGGTATCTCAAATGGAAATTATTGAAAAGCCGTTTCATTATATAGTGTTATTGTCAGTCGAGTCGCATGGGCTCAGACCGTGCTTCCATGAAGCCCTCTTGTTATAAATAATAGGACGCTCTGCATAGTTCTTCGAAAGTTTAGTTGCTTGAAATTTTGTGGCATGCGCCCTCAGAGCAGTCCTACTCTAGGTTCACGTAGCCTCGAAACCAAGCGCTATAGGGCAAGGCGGAGAACACGGACGTATCGTGGGACACAGCAGCCACTATAAAATAGAATGAGCATTCGAAATTTTTGCTCACATGGTTGCATAGGCACAACCCAGACATAGCAGTGAAAGCCTGACATATAACGGCAATTCACTCGGGGATTTAGATCTCATCCTCTTGAGTCAAATTTTGTGCTCTCTCTTGCTCGGGAACACTTGATTCCTTGTCTGCATTTGCATCAGTACCTTTAGCAGACATTTGCTTAGGTCTCTTTTCCGGAAAGAAGACCCAACAGTCTTAGATCCAGTGTCCAGGACGCTTGCATAACTCGTCTCGCTTCGAGGCTGAGGTTCCCGCCAGATCTGAGCCCTTCCAGAGACTAACGTACCAGCCCACCTGCCATAGTGGCGTATCCGTCCATTGGTTCATTTGTGGAGCCCTGAGCCACATACAGGATGGCACGCATGGTCGAAGCATCCCATAATTCATACCGCGTCTTTTATTCTCATGAACATTCTGCAACCTGTTCGGTTAATATCTCACAATGCCATCCAGGACGAAGAGAAACCAATCTTCGGATACTCATGGACAGTGGAGTCCCAATCTATGAAAAGATATAGTAATGCGAGGTCAACATGGAAGACTCTAGTATTCTTATATATACCCCGTAGTTAGAAGACGAGAGCTCAAGAGGCGCGCATGAAAAGCATGTAAGTTATTAATTGCGGTAGAGTGAAGAGGATGGGGCAAGGAGGATGTACAGTTGTACAGATGCTCACCTTTTATACCCACATTTTCAACCCTTCCGCAATACTCTAGAAAATTCCACTAGTGCCGAGAGCATATTCGACAGCAGAACGCCGCCACCATACTCTAACTCCTTCCAGGCTGTACGTGATACAGCCATCCATCACGCCATCTTCTGCTTCGACGTGCCAAGAGCACGCATCTTCTTTTTCCTGCTGGCCGCGGCCTTCTCCTCCTCCAACCGCTGAAAGCTCGGATGCTCGTACACCCGCCTCCGCAACGTCTCACCACCAACAAAGAAATAGACGTGACGCGCATAACTAGCCGGATACACAGCGCTGAAGAAGTTCCCTTGTTCCAGAATCGAGGTGGGCATGTCGTCATCGTCGATTAGATAGAGGGTTCCCAGCCCTATCTGTGCGCCGTCCACCTTGTTCCAAATAACAACTATAGGTAAATACCACAGGGCAGAAATTTAGTTAAATCAGCCACAAAGCTCCAGTTCCTCGATACCACTCACTTCCCGGGAAGGTGATATAAAGAAGATAGGGGACAAACGCCAGCTAAGTAAGCACTCACTCCCAGCCATATCATAGTAGCGTAGTTCTCGCACTAGACTTTCAGGATCGTCAAAGTCGACATAAAACTTCCAAAGAACCCACCCGCCCGGATTCATATACCTGACGGTATGGGTGATCCAGACTTTATCCGGTGGCCTATCGTGGTCGTCATCCTTGCGAGCTTCATAAAGTTTCGGTGGTTTAATATAGCTGGTTACCGCCCCCATCGGTGGCAGTAGTGACGGCAGCGGAACCGAGGGCCGTCCGCTGGAGATAACGTATTTATAACTGATACGGGATAGTCGTTCACCCCCGTCGGTTGTATTTGATTTGTGGTGGTTAGAAGCTGCGGTGCCGTGGTCGTCGCAAAGGAAATTAACCGTCAGTGCAAATATGAGTCGAATTTTCGATTGTGCGATGCCAGCGATTCGAAGCTTAAGCTTGCTTCTGCGAAAGGTGTTGAGGGCGTTGTAGCATTATACCGTGGTCTTTACTAGACATTAGGCCTTGTAAGCGAGAACCTTCGAGGCTTCGACAGCTGCAGTTAACAGCCTTTTCGCCTTTGCCTAAACGTTATGCGTCACGATTCATCAGACTTAGCGCGTAGACGACGCCCATATATGTATATAGCCATGAATTCATTCGATATTTAAATATCATGTAGCAGCTTTCAATAGGCAGTTATAGATAATATTGAAATCAAATAGATGTAGTTAAGGAGGTTATAGTAGGTATCTCGACACGCATGTTCATGGTTTTAGTATCAAATTCACCTTCAGGTTGACAACGCATATCCGCATCATATTGACAGGACAGTAGATTAGGTCTGACAAGGAAGTATACTTAGGTAAGTAAGTACTTAGCTGTTAACGTCTGCGAAGCCAGCCCATTGCTACGGCTCTGCATATAAGACAGCGCTATTATTGGTCATGAGGTAAGTGAATAAGCACTTGTGTATGTTTAAATCCATCCACTCGACAGGTTTCATTGTATCAATCGTGCTCCACATGCACATACAGCAGCACAGATTCCTACTCCGGACCACAAAGCACGACATGGAACGAGAAAGAAAAAAAGGGCCAACTAGCTAGGTAGCTGCTACTTATATAAAGGTATATCGATCAGGGATCCACAAAAGAAAATCCAGAAATCATGATATTGATCAACCACACGCACGCAGGCAAGTACGCAAGCCAGCCAGCCATCAAACGAAATATCGATCCAGACGGAGGAACAAATCCGCACGTATAAAACCCATTCGATCACTCAGCCGCCGCCGCCGCCGCTGCCGCAAGCGCTTTAGCAAGTAAGCATGCTAGCACTATAGCTATAGCAACAGTTCCACAAAATGTAGCCCAGCGTGTATAACCGCACGCACGGCCTTCGCAATGCATGTCCGGCTACGTCCCTACAAGTCTCTCCCATCACATCTGTCTCCATCTCCACCCTCCGGCAACGGTACACCTCACTCGCTCACGCAACCAGCCGCGGCCGCGAGACACTCAACGGCATGCATATACACCCCATGTCGAAAAAGTAAAATCATCGATATCAATCATCGAATATAAACAATCGAAAGGAAAAATGATCAAGTGGAAAATAAGTTGAACACCAAACATACAAAGGGGCTAACATCCAGCATACAGCAGCATGAAAAGGAAATGATAATGAGAAAAAAAAGAAGGGCGTGAAAAGTAGCGCCTGCGGCGCATGAGAAGTAGGGGGAAATATGCCCGGTCATCCATCCGATCACCCATCCAAAGCAACACGGCCCCCCATCCCAGAGAATAGAAAGGAAGTGCAATGAAAAGAAAGGACGTACATGCGTGCGTGAGTTTATTCGAGAACATGTCGAACTGTCGCTATGAAACAGGACTCCATGAGAGGGGCAATGGGAAGACACGAGACCAATATATCAAACCACAGAGGAATGAGAAGAGAAAAGAAGAAAAGAAAAACTAGCAGAGCATTATTCAATCACAGCCGAAAATTTTTGTTCCCCAAATCATAGCGAAAAAGAGAAGAAAGTTTGAAAAAGGAAAGGGTAGAAAGTGGTCTTTTGAAACCGGTAGAAAGGGCACTCGTGGAAGTAGAAATGTCTAGGGCGAACGCGCATCGCAAATAGAGCGAGGGCGTGGATAATTCACAATAGGGGAGAATAAAAACGTAACATCAAAATGGGGGATCGGCCGTCGAACTCAAGGCTTCATCGGTAAAACAGGCTAGCCATGTGTAAGACCCTGCCCGGACGTACCCATTAGTCCACAAGCTTGTCACTCGTAGTGATGTAACTCTTCACCCACCATGTGCGGCTGCCAGGCCCTCCCATTGGGATTACCGTTTGCAAACTCTCCGTTCGTGCCGTCATGAGTGATCACCATCGGTGAAACCGGCCGTGGCAATGGGACACCCGGCCGGCGTTTCTTGGCACTATCCTCCAGCGCCTTCCAACGTGACTGGCGCTCTTGAGCGCGTGCCTCCGCTCCTTCCTGGTGGGCTGCATATTCAGCCGAGCACTCATCGAAGAGCGTCGGATTGATCTCCATAAACAGCTTCATCGCATTGTAAACAAGGCCGTGGATAGTTCTACAAAGATGTTAGCAGCAGTTCAGTCATCCAAGTTTGAGCTCGCGCGTACCTGTTCCAGTGTCCCTTCGAATTTTCGTACAGCGGAGCAAACATGATGGGTAGAATGACTTCAACGTTGTCGCTAACCAAGTTGCAGAAATATTCGTTGTTCCAGAAGTACAAAGCCCGCTCAGCAACCTATAGTATTACGTTAGTCAGGCATCAAGTCTAGCATAAAGCATCGGCGGAAGGCACAAACCTGGAAGTGTGGGCTGGCAACAGACTTCGCCAACTGATGGAACAAGGGTTCTTGAACCTTGGCAAACTCCCCGGGATCCATAACCTCGAAGATGTCTTCCACTTCGTTGAGAAACATGACCTCCTTTGTGCTATTCACCTTTGGCCAGTATCGTAGCAGCCCGAGAACCACCTAAGAAGAAATCCAGTATTAGTAAAATGCCTCCAATCTAGGTGCGTAACGGCCACGAACATCTTCGGTCAAAGCAGCATCCTTCTCCAGGAACTGAACAATGCAGTACGCCAATTGCGGGTGGTACATGCTCAGGCTCTTCGCCTTGTGTAACGGGAGGAGAACCCTCGTCAAGAACAGTTTGTGCTCCTCCTTGAGTGGCAGTGCGAACCCGTTGATAATGGAACCAAGGATCTCCAGCAATTCCGCGATGCCGTTGAATCGCTCAGTTTCGTAAACGAACTGGAAGAAAACATTGTTGATCGAACGTCGAATGAAGGAGCGCAAGTTCAGGAATTTTCCGTATATCCGGTGAAGAGTGGTCTTGAGGAAATCGCGTTCTCGGGGGTCCTCGCTGTCAAAAAGCTCGAGCAGTTGCAGGACGAACTGGTGGTCGATATACTGTTTGGCAATATTGGTGTTGAAATCTTGGCTCTCGATGAATCGTAGGAAGAATTCGTATACCACTTGGATATGCGGCCAGGCGACTTCCAGTACCGGCTCGTCCTCTTCTGGATCGAAAGCGTCGCCGACTGGGTTAACTGGTGGTGGGATTGGTCGGAAAAGGTTCTTGGCGAACATCTCGACGACCTTTGGGTACATCGGCTCCGAGATGACCTGGCGGTTGTTCGCGACGTATTCGAGGAGCTCGTGTAAAGCCAGTCGTTTGATCTCCTTGGATTTCATATCGGCGGCGGCATCATTGAAGTCGAAGATGACGTTGCATTGGTCAAGCTTTTGCAGAAACAGCTCCTGTCGACGAGCAGGCGGGACCTCTAAACCTAGCATCAGTACACGAGCTACACTTATATTCATCTATGTGGTTGGAGTACGACATACCGTGGAAGCCGTGCAGCTTCTCAAGCTCGCGCTTCTCAGACACATCGAAGCGGGACGAGTGCTGTCGTTTTGGTGTCTTAACACCTTCCGGGAATGTAACGTCCTTGGGCGTCGTCTGCAACCCGGGAAAAACGACCTTCGAACCCGCCTTCGGTGGCTGTAAATCGCCGGGCATGGTCTCAGCAGCGCCAGGTGGAGGTGGATGCTGACCAGCAAAACATCAGCAAGCCAGCCAACATCACAACGAAGCTAGCGGGGAAGGAGCACTCACAGGAGCCGTGCTAGGGCTGATAACCAGCTGTGGCGTGAGTATCCTGCCAGACATGGGCGTGACATTCTGATTCTGATGCGAACCGAGCGACGATGTCGACGAATTAGCCGACCCAGCGAGGTTATTGCTCGCAGAAGAGCCTACATTTGGGGCCGGAGGCAGGGAACTCGAAGCAAGAACGCTCTTCTCCGACTTCTTCTCCTGCTTTTCTTCCTTCTTCGATGGAGAATCTGTCCCTGAATTTGAGTCCTTCTTCTTCGACGAGCCCTTGGGCTCCTTGGTCCGGGATAGCTATATTGTCGTCGGGCGTTGAGAGGGGAGACACGCGCCACACGTTAGCCTGCTTGAGCTCTGAGACATGAAAACACAACGAACGCAATCACCAGGCCCCATGCGTGTTACTCTCGTGAGTGAGTTGGGGCTGGCTGGCGAGCGAGCGAGCGAGACAGGAAAAAGACGGGCGATGGAGTGGGATGGCGAGGGAGAACGCGTAGTGAGGGGAATCGTCTAATTACCCTTTGCCTGAATCCTTTCATGTTAATCATGGGGGGCGTCCGTCGAGAGGATGGAAACGCTGGGTGAAATATGGCCCGGGGTAGGTGTAAGGTGTAGAGGTTCAAGCTTCCAGATCAGAGCGATCTCAGCCCGGCGGTTGTAAGCAACGGTACGGGAGATGATCGATCGGTAGCGCCTAGCGTGAGAGAAGCGAACGGTGGAATGGGAGGGGTGTGTGATGCGGTCTTCCGGCGATGTTGCAAGTCGGTTCGATGGCGTTCAAGGGGGTTATGATGTACCGCTGCCAGGGCGGCGGGAGTTCGTTCCCAATTGACCGGCGCGGGTTTTCGTGGAACGTAAAGCTCGAGGGCGGAGGTAAGAAGGAGGTCGATTGATGGATGGATGATGCCGTCGCAGGGCACGGTTGGCGTCGAGAAGGAGATGGCTGGGGTGAAGGTAAGTTGTCAAGGTCGATCGAATAGGGAGAGCGAGAGCGAGGGCGATGCCCAGTTGCGGGGAGGAACTACTGACCGACTGAACTGAACTGTACTGAACCGAACTGAACCAAGCCGTGAACTGGACTTCGAGCTGGGCGGTCCGGGAAAGCCCAAAAGGCGGTCGGTCTGGTTGATTGTGCGTGTCGGTGCGAGCGAGGTACGCAAGTCTAGTATGTCCACCGTGCGTATACTCCAACGGCCTGCAACGGAGAAGGGCGGTCCCAAGTGCACAAGCGTCCGGGCAGAGAGCTAGAGCAGTGGGACGGAACCAATCATCAGCCGGGGATGCGAGAGAGCCGTGCTAGCTAGCTACCAGGCGGTGCCGGCAGAGAGACAGGCGAGAGGAATCCGCAAGCCGTAGCCGGTATATATATCGTATATAGACGATGGCAGCAGCGGAGAAGCGCTCGGGAGATGGCGATGGCGATGGAGATGTTGGCGGAGGAGGTCAAGAAGAAGAGGAGGTGAAGAGGAGGAGTGGGAAGACGGACGTGTCGATGGGGGGCGGAGAGGTGGTGGTGATGGGAGGACAGACGGAGACAACAACGTCAATGTCACCACGGCCGTCCGTCTTCACAACGACGAGCCATCGTATCATATCTCATATCACATCTCACATCTCACATCAGGGGCTGCCCATCGCTATAACGCCCGTGTTATGGGCCTTTATCATGAAATTGCCGGCGGGTCGCTCGCCTGCCGCTGGCCGGCCGTCTGATCTGATCAGAGCGACAGAAGCACAAGTGCTGCCGTCCCGCGCTCGAGCTCACGGAGACACGCTGACACACTCTGCGCAAGACACCCGGCTCCAGCCCGCCGGGACGAGTCGACAGCTAGCTATCGCGGCCATCCAATTGGCACGGGCACGGGAGCATCTCGCGTACACCTGTCCCGAATAACCTGTAACCAGCTAACTGCATTCTCGTGCACACCGTCCCGCTGCTCGGTCTTTCCACTTGTATTCATTCCGCTGTCACGAAACTGCCCGTCCCGCCTCTTAGCAACGGTGTATAAGGAACCCCTGTGTACTGAACAAAAAAAGAACCAATCAATTGAGACTGTACTACATACCCGACGGATCCTTCGTGTGTATGTATGTAAATGTATGTATGTATGCATTGCAGACAGGCAAGCAAGCAAGCAAGCAGAAAGGCAAGCAAGCAGAGGAAGATACACATCCAATCGCAAATAAAAGTCATGAAAAAGCAAACTCGCCAATGCGCTCTCTAGCTACCACCCATCACTCGTCCGAGATGGCAGAAAACTTCTCGAGAATCGTCTGGTGCAGCTTCTCGTACTTGGCCGAAATCTCCTTCTCCCCATCGTCCGGCACCTCAAACTTCATCTTGCGCAGCTGGTGCTGCAAATCCGCCGTCAGCTCCTTAATCTTGCTCCACGCGACCCCGCTCGCAACCGCCTTCTGCGCCTCGTCGTGGAACCCCATCATGTTCTTCATCATCCAGTTCGACTTCCAGATCGGACAGTACTTGTCGTACGGCGAGTACCCGTTCTGCTGCAAAAAGTCCTCCTTCACCAGCGTCGCCATGTACAGCGTCACCTTGTCGTTGTCAGCCAGCGACTGCGCTCCGACCAGCTGCACCACCTGCTCCAGGTCCTCCGAGTCCGTCAGCAGCTTCTTGATCTGGTCCCGGAACTTGGGGAAGTCCGGGAACGACTTTTCGTAAAACTTGTCCAGCACCCGCGTGTACTTGCTGTACGACAAGCTCGTGTTCACCGACGGGAAGTCTGTTCAAAAAACGTCAGATTACGTCAGCCTCTCTCTCTCTCTCCCAAACACCCGTCCATCATGAAACAAAGGAAAAGGAAAAGAAACGGGAAAAGAAAGAAAACGGAACTCACGTTTCCGCTGCGCCAAACGCTTGTCCAACCCCCAAAACACCTGCACGATACCCAGCGTCGACGCCGTAACCGGATCCGAAAAGTCACCACCAGGCGGACTCACCGCCCCGACAACGGACACGGATCCGCTCCGCCCCGGACTGCCCAAGCACTTGACCTTACCCGCGCGCTCGTAGAAACTCGCCAGCTTGGCCCCCAGGTACGCCGGGAAACCCTGGTCCGCAGGCATCTCGCCCAACCGCCCGGAAATCTCACGCAGCGCCTCCGCCCACCGCGACGACGAGTCCGCAATCATGGCCATATCCTTCCCCTGGTCGCGGAAGTACTCGGCCAGCGTGATACCCGTGTAGATGGACGCCTCTCGCGCCGCCACAGGCATGTTGGACGTGTTGGCCACCAGCGTCGTCCGCTTCATAATCTGCTCCCGCCGGCCCCGCACCTCGATCGACAGCTCCGGGAAGTCCTTGAGCACCTCGGCCATCTCGTTCCCGCGCTCCCCGCACCCGACGTAGATGATCCCATCCGTGTTGGAGAACTTGCTCAACGACTGACTGATCACGGTCTTGCCGCAGCCAAAGGCACCCGGGATCGCTGTCGTGCCACCCTGCACGGACGGGAAGAGCGCGTCTAGGACTCTCTGTCCCGTGAACAGCGGGTAGTCCGCCTGTTGTCGTTCCGCGACCGGCCTGGGAACCCGCACGGGCCACGTATGCATCATCGTGAAGCTCTGCTTCTTCCCGTCAAACTCGACCTCGAGTATCTTTTCTCCAACCGTGTAGTTGCCCTTCTCTGCAATGTAGGTGATCGTGCCGCGTGCACGCGGTGGTAGAAGGACCTTGTGGTCGTTCATGAGCGAGTTCTCAAACACGACAGCGTAGATGTCGCCGCCGGTGATGTGGTCCCCGACCTTCTTGTCGGCAGGCGTGAACTCCCATTTCTTGTCGCGATCGAGCGCCTGGATGTCAATCCCGCGGGGGATGTAGATACCCTGAGACACCTTTTGAATGTCCTTCAACGGTCGCTGAATACCGTCGTAGATGTTCTCCAGCAACCCGGGGCCGAGCTCGACGGACAGCGGCTTGCCCGTCCGCAGAACCGGGTCACCGACGGTCACACCAGCTGTGTCATCCCAAGCAGACGCATTAGCCCAGTTGTCATGACCGACAGCCTTAGCCACAGGTATTCCTTACCTGTTTCTTCGTAGACCTGGATGGTGGCCTTATCCGCCTCTATCCTGATGACCTCCCCCATCAATGCATCGTGGCCGACCCGCACCTATACGTATAAATCCACCGTCAGCCACTCTTCTCGCATACCGAATGCAGAACACAGAAATAAGCCAGAACGAGGACACCGTACCAACTCGTACATGGCACAGCCGATCATATTCTCCGCGACAACGACGGGTCTAACGCACACCACCACCGTCAGCCACCGTCAGCACTCCTCACCACCGAGCAGAATACGCATATCGGACGAAGAATGACAGCGGGACGTCTGTATATACCCGGAGACCGAATAAACCGAGCCTAGAACACAAATCCCCAGTCAGCATCCGTCCATCCATTGATCTTGATCCACTCTAGAAAACAGCAAGGGCAAGAATGCATACCATAGTTCTCCTCCGACGGCGATGCGTCTGTCTTCTTCGACTGCAAAGACCACACCAGCCACCGTTAGCAACTTCCACCCCACGTACGTCCACAGGTACCTCGAGCTCGAGCGCTCCAGAGAAACCTACCATCTTGCCAGCGAGCCGATAAAGCTATAGATCGTAAAAGCCTCCAAGAATACAACAACAAAAAGACACCCTCCAAAGTCCAGGTCCAGGGTCCAAGTGGTCGACGGGTTCGGTGGTAGTGAAGTGGGATGGTTGGAGGGTTGGAGGGATGGTTGGATGGCCGGATCCGCGGACGGTTGAGCAGCACTGGCGGCCAGGAACGGTGAAACTATGCGTACAAACGTCACCTTTCCCGAGATGAGCTGGGGACATCCAGTCCAGTCGTTATCTTATCGCAACACACCAGCCACGTGCGTCAACGGACGGCAGTCCACACAGCGCACACGAGTCGTCGTCATTTCTCGCCACAACCCTGACTCGCAGGCTTCACAAATTAAAAGAACGATACGGGAAGTCCAATATATCAAATATTCTATCTATCCAGTCACATTCATCAATCCTCCCCCCAACATTCAACGTTAGTCGACACCACTGGCGGCCCCAACATGCATGCCAAAATCTGCAAGACAGCAAATTCTCCAATCGCAATCAACCAATATGATCACCGCCAGTATATTATAAAAATCAAAGCAGGCATCCGAGCATATTTTCGAATACAAGAATCCAAAAAGAGAAAAAAAAGAGTCAGTCGATTGCGAAGCCCCCGCACCGTTCCTTCTTTATATGTCGTTGCGCCGTGAGAAAAAAAAAGAGAGAGAATCAAGATGAAGCAAATAGGCTGCCGCAGAAGACGAGAGACAAGCTAGCTCAAGCAAAGAGACCGTCGCAAGTATGATATCTCAGCTAATCTTGCTAAATAAACATCGCCACCCCATAACGATACGGCAAGAGAAGAAAGAGTTAGAAAAGAAACGCAAAAGAAAGAAACCGGTCAGCCACAAGCTCACGGACTAGGTGGTAGCGGCTCTCCAAAAAGCTCGAGAGAGTGAAACAAAAAGGCTAAGGCAACGTTGCACCCTAGCAGCAAGGCTATTCGAAGCCACAAAATCCGCAGCGTCTCGTACGTATCTTATCGATCGTGAACACCCACCCAACGTGAGTAAAATCACTCTTCGATCATCTCGTCATAGAGTTCCCGCTCTTTCCCCTTGAGCGAGTCATTAGGAACGGACCAGCTACATTCACACTAGTGTCAGCTATCTTTCCAAAGGCATATATGTGGCAACGCCGCACTTACATTCGAACCACCTTGTCGTCGCCAGCGGACGCAAACATCTGTGGATTCTTAGGATTCCAGGTAACACAGTTGACTGTACCCTCGTGACCAGGCAAGCTCTCCATGAGCATGCCGTTGTCCTTATGCCACACATAGATCATACAGTCTGCGAATCACCAATCAGCCACCATCATCCCACGCGAGTGTAAAAACGCTAGGACGGCATACCTTCACTACCGCTCACCACGAAATTCTCATCCGCACCTCCAAAACAGCTCTTAATCACAAACTTGCCCTGCTTGTGACCCTTAAACGCCCGCACTTCTTCATTCAGCTCCAGATCAATCATCTGGATTAGCTCGCTGCCTTGCCCCAAGTTGACAATTGCGTACCGCGAGTCTTTCGTCACGGATATGCTCGTAAGCGGCGCCTTCATCGACAAGACGCAAAACTCGTCCTTCTTGGGCGAGGTCAGGTCGTAGATGTGTATCTTCTGCTCCGTGCATATCGAGATGAGTCGCGTGCCATCTGGAGTGATCACTATATCGTATATTCGGCTGCCCTGCCACTGGTGCAGGTCATCGCCATTGAGATTCCAGAGCACAATCGACTTATCGACACTGCCTGTGGCAAATGTTTTGCCATCCGGAGCCCAAGAGCAACATGTGACAGGTTCTGTCTGCTTCTCAAGAGCCTTGAGGCATTTTCCCGACTGTTCGTCTTTGTTAGCGTGGATACCAAATGGTACGAGGGAGCTGCGATAGACGTACCTTCGCGTCCCAGAGTCTCGCCGTCCGGTCATTGGAGCATGTTACGATATACGTGTCATCGGGGGACCATGATACATAAGCAACGCCCTGCGAATGCTCCTTCAAAGTGTGTATTATCGACCATGTCTGGTATTACGTTAGTGATAGAACCTCACCAGAGCCGCCGACGGTATGTATCTTACCCTAACATCGTAGATTATGGCCGATCCATCCTTGGACCCGGTTGCGAGTCTCAGGCCATCATGGGAGAATGCCACCGTCCAAACCTCGTTTGTGTGATCCTCTAGCACCATGACGGTCTGCGATGGGAACTGACTGCGGTCACACTTGTGGTCCGTGTACAGGCTCGGCGAGTTATCGGTATTGTGGTATAAGCAGTTCGAGATTTGGTGTGCCTTGACTTGATGCAGCAGCGTTGCCAGCCGGTGCTCGGGTATGATGACGGACGGTGATATCGCACTCGACAAACTATTAAGCAGCTGTTTCCTAGATGTTCCCTTCGCTCCATCCCAGCCAGCCCGGATGAACAAGTCTTCCGGTGACAGCATCATGAGGCTTTTTCGAGATTATAACCGTTAGCGGTGCGTCTACCTTGTTGTATCTCCGGTGAACGAGCCTTACCTCGAAAGAAAATGTAGTTGATCGATGTTGTAATCCAAC
The DNA here is from genome assembly GCA_020064725.1 of Drechslerella dactyloides. Lineage (NCBI taxonomy): Eukaryota > Fungi > Ascomycota > Orbiliomycetes > Orbiliales > Orbiliaceae > Drechslerella > Drechslerella dactyloides. The sequence continues at coordinate 4,249,391 of JAGTWJ010000017.1, forward strand.
GGCGTCAGCTCGGTCCTCAAAACCTGTAACGCCCGGCCAAGTTGCTTGCTCTCCAGCAGCTCAAGGAACTTTTGTTGCCGTAGCTGAAATAGCAGTGCCTGTTCAACGTAGCGATAAGTAATCAGCCCAGCACTAGGAGTCGCGACGCAAGATCATGTGTTCCATACATTTTTATCAGCCTCCTCATGCAGCTCGAGCACGTCTAGCAACGCCTCGACCTTTCCCCATTGGCCATTCTCGACCGCATCGCGAAAGGAGGTTGCCTCGCCGGACTCCAAGGGGTAATTCGACTCCGTCTCGAGCTGTCTCGCCGAGTCATGGTAACCAAGATCATACAAGCTCTGTATGATCAGTCTCGTCACTTCTTCTCTGTCGTGGCCAAAGTAGTCCGGCGCAAGCTGTCCATTATTGCCAAAGCTGGCTGTTCCATTCTGGGCCTTCATCTTCCCGTTCCGCGAGCTGCCAGTGCCGTTCGCAGATATGCCGTTGGAGCGCACCTCCACCCCATCCGGCAGACTAGACGCAGCCCCGTTGGTCGGATTGTGATTCAGCAGTTTATCCGACTCATCCTCGAACCGCATGTTTGGGATAGCAGTGTCCGCTTCTCCGTTGAGCTGGGTTCGGAAGAAGGACGAGGCAGAGGTACTTCGAGACCCGATCCTTCGTCTCTTCCGACGGGGTGGTCGAGATCGAGAGCGGGACTCCGGTCTGCTGTAGCTCTCCTCTACCGATCCTGCGTCGCTCTCAGAGACTCCTATTGGGGTAGCACCGGACGGTCCGAGGGTGTGGGTATCGCTGTCGTCTTCGTCTGCCGAAAGGGAAATGTCGGAGAAAGGGCGTCGGCTCGCCAGTTTCTCGTCCTGTGTGAAGAGAGTCGAAACAGTGACAAACCCCCGCTTCAACTCTCAAACTGGTTTAGTTACTGGGTATGCGTGGTAAAATAGCTCGAGGGTATCTCCGGCGTTTACTCGCAAAGAACGGGATAGCGGAAAGAAAGCAAGGAGGAGCGAGGAGGATATGGTAGAAAATAGACTGGCGTTGGACTCGAGCTGAAGCTTGGTCTGTTTGTCGCGTCTGTAGGTGAAAGATGAAACCCCGAGAGTGGAAGCGGAACGGCAACAGGATTCGAAAACGGTAACGACTCCCGACTGGGCGCGAGTGGTCACTGGAATTCGAGATTCCGCAGGTTTTCGAGGGGTGTCAGGCGAGAGACAGCTGGATATCGTGTGAGGATACGCTAGGCATTCAGCAGAGGGGTCGGCCCCAGGAAAGCTCTTCTGACGTCGGACTCGGCAGGATCGATAACGATAACAGGAGGCTGCCAAAAGCGATTCGCAGTTGCGTGAGAGCTCGAGAGCCGGTAAGTCGGGACCGCAGAAAACCAGCCTGCTAGCGGGACCGATGAATAATCACAAGCCCGGAGCAGGATCAAAGGTACTGGCGGTGGAAGAGCACATGCAGGCCGGCCGGAGAGTCGGCGGATTGCAGACTGGTCGAGATGGCGCCGCAGACGAGAACCGCGGCAGGCAAACCGCAGGCGGATGAGCTGGCAGCGATGATACGATGGGGGGAACGGGACGGGCCTGGGAGGGGCAAACGTCGTCAACCGGCAGAGAGAAGATACAATACCACCGCAATAACAGAGCGATAGTAAATACTACGGTGGAGGATAGGAAGACGCGCAGACGGCCGAACTGACGTCGGGCGAGACGATCGTGCGGGTGAAACCGTGATCGATGGCCTGGCCACGGGATGCTGCGCTGTGCATCCTGCTCCGCTGTCACGGCCCTGCCAGCAAACAAAACTGCCTATCTCGTCTGGATCTTTGCAGTTGGCCCCCCCCGCAGAGAGCTCTCCTTCGACACCATTCTCGCAGTCGACCATGCATCCACACCTCATTAGGATAGTACGTAGTACTATAGTGCTTCACTTGCCATATTGGCGTTGCTGTGATCAGGTATATTGCGATATCCATATGTTCGTTGTGATCGCGCGGTCAACAGCGTCTGTGGTCCAGATCTCGACGTCGAATAGTTCGCTGACTCCCGCCACTGCAGTTGTTTCCCATGGATCCGTCATCATGCATCACCGCCACATAGGTGGATTCCGAATCAAAACGGAAGGCCGAATCTCTACAGAAGGCGGCAACGGTTTGCTCCTTGTGGACGTCATACGAAATGCGACCATACATCCCAAAGGCACGTTCGGCTACCGGCTACATTTGTCGTTATCGGCATGCGTCCTTGCTCGGTAAGTGGCGAAGCAATGCATCCACGATCCCGCATGTGTGTACCAGTGGCGGCTCGAATAATTAGCCCAAGCCGGCCTTGTTCAGCCACAGATTTAACAAGGTTATACAACCCGCCCACTTGTGCTTCACCGGCTGCCAGAAACACCATCCGACAAGTTCATCCATGGTATCGGGTTCGAAAGCAAGCTTATAAAACCCCCAGCAGCCAGCGTCCGATTGACAGCCAGCCAACCAAGCACGCAAGTAATATAATAATATATCCGTGCCGTCGAACCAAAATATATAAATTAAAACTGTTATACTCAACTGCAAAGCGCTACGAGTCGGCGTGCGGAAATTACCAATCCCCAACGGCAACTGGTATCGAGCTATCACCCGCATTACCAGCCCAAGATCGGTAGCTATAGCGTGCAGGCGCGTATAAACGGCGCCGAGATATAGATGTCCATGGAGACAACCAAGCACACCATCTCATCCGAGCTGTGAAGTATACTACTTCGTATCCTTCATTGCATATCGGCAGCGGATTCAAAATCCGGAGCCCGTGAAGAATCGGCCTTTGCGGCATAACACATCTATACGTATGGAATACGATCTGGCGCTCCAGCTGGCGAGTTAACCGGACAGCTTGCATATCTGCACTTGCATGATGTTTAACGTAAATGTCAACGTTACCGCGCGTTCGGCATTGCACTGCATTGCATCGCATGATTGATAGCTGGCTCTGCCGTACCTGCACAGGCATATAGTATATTATGGCACCTTTTGAAATTGCCATACCGCCCAAGCTCCACTACTATCTTGTCTTACAGTCGATATGCAATTGTATACCTTGGAGGCAGAGATCACTGTGATGTGGTAGATTAGATGTTCTTTGGTGTATTTTCATTGCATTAAATTTACTCAATCAATCTTATTTTTCTTCCTTGGGGATTTCCGTGTTCTTGATCATCCAACATACGTGTATAGAACATGTGCTTAAATTTTATACTATAATTTAGCTACAGCGCCTGGCATCGAGGCTAGGTAAGGGGATTACATCGATTGACATTGAGCACGCTCTTTCGCAATTGTTGCATAGACGCATTCGACGGATTGAGTTGCAATTGAAAAGTTATATATGGGAAGCCAGAACGCATACCCTGACACAGATAGGCGTACCTAAATGCCTGCTTAGTGATCAGGGTAAATGCCCGATTCCTAAGTGGTGAAGCACGTGCAGCTCGAAACATGCAAATGAAGATGAAACAATCGTGTCATGAAGGAGGGTCGCAATGGTCTATAATACCAACTGGCCGACATGTAGACACATATTGATGGAAAAGTCTGAAGTGGGTCCAGTAGATTTCTTGTACATTTGCATTTCCATGTAGATACCTAATTTTTAATATCTCTATAACTAGGTGAGGCACCGATTTACTGATTCTCTAGATCGAGATTACCGCCATTCGTTTCGGGCGAGCTTTCGCGACGTGTACCTGTTGAGTATACAGACTAAGTAGATATTGACGTTGTAAATTTTTTGGCTATGGGAGGGGTTGCGCAGGGCGTCTAGTTTACGAAGCAAGGGGTCGCGTATAATCTCGTATATGGTGACATGATAGTGGTCTTCCGCAGATCTAGCTGATTTTTGATTTGACTATCCATTTCGAATTCCTCCAAACATACACGAGTCGAACAGTAAAATCGATCTACACCACTTGAATTCAATTTAGAGAATTCTAGAAATCCAACCGGTATACTATCTTCAAATCTTATCTCAAGACTGACATGGATTTGTCTCTTGATTTATAGGCCAGCGGGCCAGCCAGCCAGTAAAGGTCGGCCAATTGATAATTAATTTCCAAGATATATCACCAGTTAAAAATATATTAAGCCAAACGTGGAACTGTGCACGTGGGTTTGGCTTGCGAGACCAAGCCAAATCATCAACAGCTAAATAATCGAACGTTCGAACGCTCTACACGTATAATACGGTATAGCAGGTAATTTACAACAAAGTGTGTATAACGTAATACGTAGATACATCGATAACAAATTACATGTCGGCCCTCACGAGCTCGCATGTACATGTACATGCACACCCCTGCCGGTTTCAAAAAATATCTGCTGATATCATGATAGTTCGATCGCGATCGACCGATCAAGGAACCTACTCGCCCAGGTATCATGGCGTTTCAGGTCTGCAGACCGGAGCTCAACCTTGGGATTCCAGTAGCTCCTCCAATTTCACATCAGATGGAAGCGTTCGAAGCGTACGTAGGCATGTACAATGTACATGTACATACATGTATGTACGCCGGGGACGCATATTCGAATCCTCATATATGTTGTTATCCTGGTCAGAGACCCTGCACGATCGAATATCCAAATGCTGGATCACCACCCTTGAATATTATTCACGAATTTGATAGATATTGCAGTGTTATATTTTGGATTGGATTGGAGTATATATATTGGCCGGACCGGATCGAATCCCAGGGCTGCCGGATTAATCCTGGCCGCGATATCATGTCTTCCAGAAAAGGTATTCCGGTAGCACAGCCCGTTGAACATAATTTTGTAGGCGGCACTTCGCAGGTATAAGCGGTCATTTGCAACCGTAACTAGTCATGTAATTATGGGCGGGCAATCCTATGGATCACTACTGGATTAGTATACTGTCTATCTAGACGATAATCAAATCATGAACCAGCTGGTTCAACACAGCTGTCTCAGACCACGCGACCATGGAAGCTCGGAAACAAAATAGGCGCGACCAGATCTGCATTTTGTGAGGTTTAAGGTATGTGTTTGAAGGCACATGCATGAACACCGCTTCGACTGCTGCCCCACCAGCTGCCTTTTGGCAGGTAATATCACCGGCAAATAAGACAAAATCTGACTTTCTCGATCTCCCCCCAAAATGCATGGATTGTGGACGCAGCGATTGGCTTAAAGCGCGGCTGGCTCATTCCGCGATCTGATGGTGCACCGTGTGCTCTGTCCAACGTGCCTCCATGCACGAATGCATGCATGTATGCACGAACGCTTCCTTTCGGGGAAACGCATCGAAGCAACAAAAAAAAAAAAAAAAAAAAACTCATCTTTGAACCAACAGGCCGACGTGCGTGCGGATTGCCCCTTGCATATCTGGGACAAACGGCAGGGATGGTGGCATTCCGTGTCTAATACCACAAAGACAGGGCCTCGGCGGCACGGTATTGGGACTGCATGGAAGCTCGTAGTCGACGTGTATGGATGTACAGTACTGTGCATGCATACATGTACCGTCCATGTTTGTTTGGTTCGGACGTTCCTGCGAGACGGCAGAAATTTTCTCGAAGCCAACATTAACGTTCGCGATTGTTCCTTGAAATCATGGGAACGTAAGGTGGAAGTCAAACGGCATATTCAACATATCTTGCACCGTACGCGTGCATAACGTTATTTGCGCACTGGCTGCGCCAATCTGCGGTGTGGCTTTTTGAGATTTTAGATTTGTCGATTGTTAGAGGGAGGTGCACAGGGCACCAGTGCACCAGTCGATCGTTAACGTTCCTTAGCTGTGGCTTGCTATTTGTCCTAATATCCTAATGGCGTCGTTCGGATAAGCGTGGTGGTGGTGGAGGACCGGCTCCAATCCCACAAAGGACACGAACACGCATCGGGTATTGGTCAAGGCTTGCGACTTGGGAGCTCGAGACGTTATCGTGGTGCGTCTTTAGTATCAACTGACGTCAAGCGTCCAAGCAAGGTCTCAAAAGTGCGTTTTGGGCTGTGTTCAAAAAAAGCGACGATGTCGATTGGCCCGTTCCCTTCGCATCATCATCTCATCCAACTTTGTATCACGGCGGACGAACGATTGTGCAACGAATTCAGGGGTGCTAAAACGGCAGCCTTTCATCTCAGGAACCGCATTGCACAGCAGGTACGGATTGGCAGTTACCGTCCGTCGCAAAAGAAACGAACCATCCAGATGGCAGCGTTTCTCTCGCCAAAATGCAATGCAATGCACCGCTCTCATTGGTGGAACGCGGTTTGATTGGCTGCGGGTCGTCTGGGGGGTTGTGGTCCAAGAGCAACGGCGAGCCGGCCACGGAAGGGAGGTTCGAATTCTGCTGGTTCCTGAAACGATTACGACTGTCAATTGTGCGTTTGACGTGCCTGGCCAATCGCCGGCGCGATCTCGCGTGGTGCGGCCATGAATTCAGGTGAACTGACGGTCAGCCGATTCGATACGCGATGACCTGACAATAATCGACTGGCACCCCATTGACATCGAGTTTTAAAATATCCTCGTGCAGACGGCGTCAGCCAATGCCGTGGAGCGTCGAGCGTCGAGCGAGAGCTCGAGCTGGCACGCGACAGCCAGAAGCCAATCTTTGTCCGCCAGGGAGCTCGACGAGCCACACCACGGGTAATGTTGTGAGGCGTGTTTGAGGTAGATGGCCGGGCCTGCCTCCTTTCTCATTAGCCTCGCTGGAGCGTTATTTCTTGTCGATGGCCGGTTTGGACAGGAGGCCAGGATTGGAATTCGGACTTGTAACAGGATCTGCGCAGGTTGGCCGGCGGCCCCGGCCTTCGAGAGAGGTTATCGGCTGTATCGACGAGAGAGACTGGCTGCGGTAAGAAGGTCGTCTCGCGAAGGTGCATCCATGTCGTAGATACGGTGATTCCATGGTCTTACCTCGTTCTATGTAACGCGCCTGCTTGCAATTGCCATTGACGATGCAGCGGCATGGCAGTCGTGACGTTCGTGGAAGATATAATTATAAACCACGCTGCGACCCCGCCACGCAGGCACACCTTCGTGCTCCGACGACGACTCCATAATTATCTCATCTCAGCTGCACGTCGACTTGCACTTGGACCGTGACGAGCGAACGCCAACCTGCCCAAACCGTTCCTGGAGGCCGCCTTTGATCTGGCTAGCTCCGAGCGAGTCGTCTGCGATCCCTGCTGTGTCGGCGTCGGTGTTCTGCCTGCGGTCGAGTCTTTGAGCACATTCGAGCGTGCTAGCGGGCGTTGGTGTGGCTCGATGCTTGCTGGCTGGTCTGGCACCCCCCCTCGCAAATTGCCCTGTCCAGTTTAGTTGCGGCCGTTCCTCTCTGCATTCTCCACCTTGCTTCCTGAACCTCATTCTGCGATAGATGCTCTCAACTTGACTGCTAAGTTGTTTTACTTTTCTTGACTCTCTCTTGATTAATTTTGTTTTGCTATCTCGTTCCACTTTGCAGACATATTTGGCTTTCCTCTGGACCGGCTCTGGCCTTTTCCCTTCCTTTACGTGGTCGCTCTTTCTTTCTCCCATCGCAGCTCGAGAACGGTGGCATCCACCTCTCTCCTGGACACATCTGCTTCGATCGAACTCGACAGGCTCATCGATCTGACCCATTCGCCTTCGTCAAGGCTGTCAAATTCAACGTCAATTATAGTTACGACAGCCTCAGCTGTCACTCTCCTTGCACTGCCGGCTTCCGTCGACTCATTCTCGCTGTCCTTTGTTCGAATTCGATTCCGACCTCCGTCTTGGAAGAGCAGACCACATATTGCCCCGGACTCCCACGGCGGACTGCTGCAAGTGGCACAGAAACAGACGTCGACCAGCGATACAATTACAAATCCAATCAGCTTTCCAATTCGAACGGTCTCGAGCCGAGTTGCACACGGTTCCCTCGCAGGGCTAGGCAACTTCGTTGCGGTTGGCGGGTCTGCGGTTTGCTGTTTGACAAAAGCTGTGCTTCGACCGCCGCTTCGCTTGATCCCTCGCGCTCTAGATCCGGCGATTCGCCAGCAGGGCTCAGCGAGTAGCTAGCTATCCTGGACGGACGGACTTGAGTGACTGACGGGCGCACATACATATTGCACATTACATTGCATTACATTAACGTTACGTCCGGCGCATGAGCTTCGGAGACGTCTGCATCCTAGTTCCCGCTGCCTGACAGAAAAGACAGGCGAACAGGCAGACACTAACAGTTTACATCCATCCGGTCCATTCACTCACGCGCAGCTGCCTGCGGTTGCCACACGTCCAGACGGCGGATTTTACGTTCACAGTCGGCGCAGGAGACATATATATATATAAGGAAGAAGGAAAGGCAAAAGGCAGCGAACGACCACGCTACTTAGCGCCTGGGAGCGATCCGACTGGAGATAAAAACTCAAACGCTGGGCTACTCGACTGCTAGTGCTGCTGCTAGCGGCATCTTTTCTTTTCGTCCCGTCCCCGGTTGCTGGCATCTGCAGCGGACCTTGCGAGTCGACTCGATTCACACACACTAAAAAGACCTACCCCTTCACGGATTCTCGATTGTCGGCACTGCTGCACGGAAGTCTCAGGAAAAGCCCGTGGACGCCCGTGGAGTTTGGCGCACCTCTAGCCTACATATTATTATTTGGGGCGGCGGGCGCTTGATGGATGCCGTTCGAGGGCAATCATTATTATTGAAAGGACCAGCTGCAGCTTAAAATAACCATTTTGTGCTCCCCTCCTCTCCAACGCAACCTCCTGGAGTTTAAATGCCAATATCCCCTCCTCGGCCCCCCCCGCAAATTACTCGAGGGTAAATATTACGCACGATATTAGAACTAAAATAAAATCACGAACGGCTGATCGGTCGATATTGAGCCTGCACGTGCGAGATTGTGTCGACAATGATGGAAGGACAGACGAGAGAGCGCTATGGCCGCCCGCGGTCATCGCGCCCCAAACAGCTTCCTAAGAGCTTCCTGGACGATGACGGCGACGACTGGAGCAGGAAACAACAGCACTCCGCTCCTCTTGGCGGCGGCGCTGGCAGGGTCAGCAGCCGTCGTGGCAGCAATACAGTGGGGCCGAAGACTGCGGGTGCAAAGGTCCCCTCGACATTCCTGGATGACGACGACGACGGTGATGATGAGAAGTTGTGGGTGCAGAGGACGCGGGGGAGACATGGACATACCCGGGGCAGCGAGGGCTGGCGACTGTCTATCGATGCGGGGAAATCGTTCTTCAAGGATATCGGTTCGGCTTTGATGTCAGGCCCGGCGGCAGCGACGGCACCGTCTTCTGGAACGACGACCCCCAAGGAAGAGGCGGGTCAGGATAGGGGCACCGAGCGACGTGCCCGTTCTCAATCGATTGCTAGGTCACGATCGAGATACCGGAAGGCAGCGCCGCCACCGAAAATCCAAACCAACACTGAGGCTGCCCCTGCGAAACCTCTTACCGCCCCTCTATCGTCGCACTCACGCTCTGCCAGCACCGCGAAGCCATCTACGGCACCACCGACAAAATTGGCACACGAACCGATCCCCCTTGATCTCTACCGACAGTATGTTACACAGTTGCCGTCGTCTCATAACACGGCTGCCGACCCGGTGTCCGATTCATTCGACTCTGGCCCGAAGACGTCTGGGTCCGACAGCACGAGCTCGTCGAGTGACGGGTTTGCGGGCGGGAACGAGCCTGCTAGGTTCGTTCCCAGATCAGCACATGAACCATTTGATCCGAACAGAACAACGGTAAGTGGCGGTTAAATTTGCGGGCGGCAGGTGCATTTTTGCTAACTTTTTGGGCTTTTTAGAAGGTGATGATCGTTCTATCGAAGAAACGGCAGGAGGTTTACAACTTTAAGCACGACACCACTGTCGGAGATGTCTTGGACTGGGCTTGCAAGAAGGAGACGATGACGCTGCGTGGGGCTGCCATCCTGATCGAGCGGCTGCCTGGTTTTGGCTTCGAGCGGGCGCTACACGAGTCCGAGCTGATAACAACGGTCATTGATGCGATGGGCGGTCGCAGGGATGATGCGACCCTTTATCTGGACGTGGACGTTATCAAATCTGGGAACTTACGGTTTAAGCCTGGTGTTAACCACAAGACGGCTCCCGCTCGCTTGGTCGCCACCTTTTACCACGCCAAAGGGGAAGATGCGAACGTGAAGGTCAAGTCAAAAAGATACTTTTGCCTGGACGATGCCAAGCTCACCATGTCACGGATGAGCAGCCGGCTGAAGACCGAGAAGAGTTCACATGTCTGCAACGTCATGGACTACGGTGTTTATACCGTTGGGCAGTACGGCAAGAAGCGACACTTTGATGTCCCGTCGAAGTGCCAGTACATCATCATCCTGAAAGCTTTGGCGCAGAAGCAAATGTTTGTGGACCAGTCGCGGTTCTTCCACTTTCTGGCTACCGACTCCCAGGATCAGTACTTCGAGTGGGTGAAGACTTTGCACGACTGGCGGTCGTATATACACCATACCAAGGAGAAGACAAAAGCGGCGGAGTCGCACCTCATTGCTAAGCTGGAAGAAGAGGGTGTTACCAGCTCCGCGGATATGACCGAGACAAAGCTGGCCAGACTCTTGACGGAAACGAAGCTCACGCAGGGAACTAAGAAGAAGGATGGCGTCACGTCTCCTGTTCTCATGTCGCCGGCCATGATATCGCCAAAGAGCCAAAGCTCGGGGCTCGTCCACGGTGCGAAGAACGCACCGACGTATCAATCGCTCAATGACAAGGCGTCTACCAAGGGCAGCGAGGCACCACCTAACGGTGACGAATTCTTGTCAACGGGGCTGCTAGGCGCGGCGTATGATAAAAAGGTGGAGATCCGAAATATTGTCAACACCATGGACATCGCAGCTCCCAAGTCTAGCGGGCTCGAGCGGAAGGGTACGCTGATACAAAGGGCTGGAAACCGCCGGGAAGACGCGCAAAATAACCTCTACACGATGCCCAAGGCGCCCAAGACGCCAGTCCGTGAGCGCAGCAACGGCGAAGAACGCGGCCGACAGGGCTCTCGGAAGGACGGCGAGATGACGTTCTACCGCGATGAAACTACGAGCCCGCAAAACAGACTTCAAAGGCTGGGTTCCTCGCATGGCGGGCCGAGCGGCTCGAACACTTCGCCGACCGGCATGCCTGGGCAGCCCAAGCCGCTGCTAAGCTTCGATGTGGATGATGACGAAGCCTTCCGTTACAAGAAGAAGATCACTGGTCACGGCGTGGAGGTGGACCGCAACGCCGGGCCATTGATCAGCCATGCGACGGAGCCTGCGCATGCGAACGCCATTTCCCGCAGCATCTCCACGCGGATGGGGCCTGGCAGCAGGAACGTGGCCGCCGGCCAGCGAGCACGCAGCGCGACGATGAGGGCGACGTCGACGAAGAAACGGTTCGAGATGGAGCCGTCATTCGAGCCGACGTACGACCCGACCCTGAAGGCCACATCGACGAAGAAGCGGTACGATATCGAGCCTGCGTTTGAATCGACGGGGCTGCTGGCGTCGGTGCCGAACAATTCGCAGCATGGACACGGAATCGCGACAGGGCGCCACGGGGCGTCCAAGCCGCTGCTGAACATGTCGTTGAACAGCAATTTCGCGCCGGGGAGTCTGCTGGAGCAGCAGGAGCGGGTACGTGAGGGAGGCCCGGGGTATAAGAAGACGACAATCAGCCGGGAGGTGTGCTAGCTGGGAATCAGTTGGCCATAGTACCTCTGCAGCTTTGGATGAGATGAGATGATATATCGTAATGTCTGACGAACGACTGTCTGCGCATGGGGTCCTTTTCTAGATTCTTTCTTTCTTTCTTTCGAACGTTTTTCGTGCTTCCTTCTGCATGTGTGGTGTGAGGATCGGGGCGTTTCTGCTGTGTCTGTGTACCTGTACATACCGTATACCTGCATTTCTTTACATTTTACACCTGGATATAATACATCCGCGAATATACTCAAATACAGTCAATCAAATGCTGCTAGGGAGCGGCTTCTGGCCCGCCCGCGAGACAACATGAGCGTGTATGAGAAGTATTCTAGAAGTCGAGCCAGAAGCAACTATTGGCGGGATTGGCGACGGCGCCAAGCCTGCGGACTAAGCAAGGATTCCCGGCTTGGCGCAGGGCGGTCGCGGCGAGAGGCTCCCCCCCGAATTTCGAGCCCGACTTTTCTTCTCGATGATGCCCTGCTACTTATCCACACAAATTCCATCAGCCTCCTGCTCCCTTCCCCGACGTATCGGCCAATCAACCCGCTCCTTCGACCGGCGTACCCCTCTCCACGGCGGGAGCTCTTCGTCCTTCTTCTGCCTTCTTTCCGTGCCCGTTTTTAATATTTCAATTCGCCTGTTTACCAATTAATTGCCATCCCACGCGGACGCTCGCGATACACTTATACCTGGTCGTCTTTGGCGCGTTTGCGAGAGGGCATCCCGCCATCAACCTTCCACGGACATCACACGTTCCTTGACGTTACCGCCTACCGCGTCGCATCGCATCGCATCGCATCGCCCGAGCCGACCGATACTCATCGACCGTTCACGTTCCGCACGTGCCTTCGTCCCCTCCGGCCACCGACCGCGGCAAACGGTGTAGCTACCTGCTGCTCGTTCGATACCCTTCGCCTCCCTTTCGCCCTCTTCGCGTGCCATTCTTCGACGAACTGGTGATGACCGAAGGGCGTGGGATATAGAGTAGTAGTAGTAGTGTGTGTGTGAAGGTAGACGTAGCAGCGACTGGCCGGTACACCATCCGCATTCGCCCAAGATGGCTGCTCCGGCCGCCCCGCCGTCCGTCGAGCTCTTCTCGACGAGACTGGCGGACGACAAAATTGGTATGAAGGAGATCGCTCACCTTGCTGCTTTGCTCTGCTCCGTTCATTATCGTCTGGCTTGCTGATGGAGACGATGCTTTGGTACAGACACCCGACAGAAGTTCATGATCGCTTCGGAGCTGAAAGACCAGTTGGAGGTCCTGCACCAGCATGACTACAGCAATACCCTCGCGAAACTCATGCCGGTCTTCTACCAGCTCCTCAGAGGCCCGCCGTCGTTCCTGAGTACCTCCAACGAACACGTTAGTCGCCGTCCCGAGACCTCCCACCCGTCCGCCCGCCTAGAACCGCGAAGGAAAGTTTACTGACGACTGCGTCTCCTGTAGAAACTGCGAAATTGCATCCTCGATATCATCCACCGGTTGCCATTCAACCCGCAAAACGCGCTGGAGGTGCATGCCGTCGAGCTGATGAAGGTCATGATGGCCCTCGTCCGGATCGAGAACGAGGAGAATGCGGTCCTGTGCATGAAAATCATCATGGACTTCCAGCGAAACTATCAGAAGACCCTCTCCGACCAGGTGCAGCCGTACCTCGACTTGATACAGGAGATGTTCAGCAAGATGCCTCAGGCTGTTAAGGACACCTTTGACACACCGGCGTACGGAGGCGCCACGCCTATGCCGTCGACGGTACGCTATTCCTCATCACGTATGACCTTTCATGTTCTTATTAGGCTAGTCCTGCTAACTGGAGCGATATTGTATTGTAGCCTGCGAACGTAATGCAATCTCCGAAGCCCGGCTCGCCCATGATGGGTGGCGACGACACACCCGCCAACAAGAACCTGGTAAAGGGCATGCAAAGCTTCAAGGTCCTTGCTGAGTGCCCGATCATCGTCGTATCGCTATTCCAAGCACACAAGAACCTGGTGGGCGACAACATCAAGCTCTTCGTCCCGCTTATTCGCGAGATGATTTTGCTGCAGGCCGCTCCGCAGGCCGAGGCGCACAAGCTGGCCGCGCAGAATGGGCAGGTCCTCAGCGGGCCGTGTGCGAATATTCGGAACAAAGCGGCGTTTGGCGATTTTGTCACCGCGCAGGTTAAGACGATGTCATTCTTAGCATATGTACTTAGGGGGTACAGTAAAGAACTGGCCGACTTTTTGACAAGATTGCCCGACGTCGTCGTCCGGCTGTTGAAGGATTGCCCGCGCGAGAAGTCGAGCGCCAGAAAGGAGCTCCTGGTCGCGACGAGGCACATTATCAACTTCAACTTTCGTAAGGTGTTTTTGAACAAGATTGATGAGCTTCTGGACGAGAGAGTACTGATTGGCGACGGGCTGACTGTTTACGAGACGATGAGGTGAGTGTCTGTGGATTATGGACTACGAGGACGGAGATACTCGTTGGGAGAGAAAGACCCCGCTGACAGAAACTGGCAGACCCCTTGCTTATAGTATGCTAGCGGATCTAATTCATCATGTCCGGGAGTCGCTCAATAGCTCGCAGATACGAAGGACTGTGATTGTTTATACTAAGAATCTCCACGATACATTCCCCGGCACAAGCTTTCAGACTATGAGTGCGAAGCTCCTGCTGAATTTGGCGGATTGTATCGCGAAGCAGATTCCGGATAAGCAAGAAGGTATGTCGTCTTCTGGTATATTCTTTTTTATCTAAATAGAAATGCTGATTTTGGGGTTTGATCTTGAAGCACGTCACTTCTTGTTGATGATCCTCGATGCTATCGCGGACAAGTTTGCGGCGATGAACAGGCAGTATGAGAATGCTGTCAAGCATAGCAAACCACATTCGGAAACAGACGACGATGCTATGGACATCGATCGCCCAGAGCAGGAGGAGTATGACGAGATTGACATCTTCCAGGTCACTCCTATCAAGCTCTCGAATCGGGATCGGGGACAGAAACCTGTTGATGGTAAGAATGCCCGCCAAAATGTAGTGAGGATGCATACTAATCAGTTATATAGACAACAAGTTCCTCTTTAAAAATTTGATGAACGGCCTCAAGAACATGCTATCGGCGTTGAGGGCTTGCAACCCGCCGCTGACTACTGGAGACCCAGCCAACAACCCGCCAAACTGGTCGGAGGTCGCGTACGGCTTCAACGCCGAGGAAGTCAAGATCATTACCAAGTTGTTCAGAGAGGGTGCATACGTCTTCAGATATTACCACTCAGAGACCGACAAGACAAACGAGCAGACGTTCTCAACGCCGCTGGAGTTCATGCAGAGCATCCTTGTACCGTCTAACAAGGAAGAGAAAGACCTTCTGGAGACTTTTGCGACAGTATTCCACTGCATCGACCCAGCGACATTCCATGAAGTCTTCCACTCTGAGATCCCGAGGCTCTACGAGATGATGTTTGAACATTACCCTCTACTTCATATCCCTCAGTTCTTCCTAGCCAGCGAGGCTACCTCTCCCGCGTTCTGTGGCATGTTGCTCCAGTTCCTCATGAGTAAGATGGAGGAGGTGGGTACCAAAGATGTCATGAAGGCGTCGATTCTCCTTCGGTTGTTCAAGCTGTCGTTTATGGCCGTCACGCTATTCTCGCAGCACAACGAGCCGGTGCTGTTACCGCATGTGAGCAAGATTATCACACAAGCGATTCAGCTGTCTACTACCGCGGAGGAGCCGGTGAACTACTTCTACCTCCTTCGCTCGCTGTTCCGGTCAATCGGTGGTGGAAGATTCGAGGTCCTCTATAAGGAGATTCTCCCGTTACTCGAGGTTCTTTTGCAGGTTCTCAACACGAAACTCCACTCTGCGAGAGACACGAAAGAGCGTGATCTCTATGTCGAGCTGTGTTTGACGGTACCGGCAAGGCTTAGTAATCTCTTGCCTCACCTGTCATACCTGATGAGACCGCTTGTGGTGGCTTTGAGCGCCGGACTGGATCTCGTAACGCAGGGCCTTAGGACTCTGGAACTCTGTGTTGATAATCTCACCGCAGACTATCTGGATCCTATCATGGCACCTGTTATTGACGACTTGATGACCGCGCTGTGGAATCACCTCAAGCCCTTACCATACAGCCATCAGCAGAGTCATACGACCATGAGGATTCTGGGCAAGCTCGGCGGTCGAAATCGAAAATTCCTGACACATCCTCCGACGCTAGAGTACCGGACGTATTCGGACGACGAGTGCAGTGTCAACCTCAAGTTGCATGGCGCGCCTGGCGAGCGACCGTATCCATTCATGGTGGCCATGGATTTGGCGATCAAGACGCTCAAGGACTCGAAGGCCAACATCTTTCACCGAAGGGAGGCGTACAAGCTGCTGTCGTCCTCTCTCAAGCTGTTCGTTGGTCAGGATAATCTGCCAGATGACTTTATGCAGGTTGTCAGAATGCACGCCAACGACCTAGTCAATGACACGGTCGACGTTCCGAATCCACAGGACATTGCGAGCGACCGCGACAAGCCCGTACACAAGAAACACGAGCAAGACGAGCAGCTGAGATCGTTGATCAAGGCTTGCTTGTACGCCACCTCTGTCGACGAATTGAAAGACGAGGCGACGGAGCTGATCGCGGATATATGTCGGCATATGGCGGTCCTGGACATTGGAAACGCGGTTACTGCATATAGGTACAGCAAGCAACCATTTAGCGTTGAAGGTGGCGAAGGCCCGTTGACGCTGCATACAAACGTGCTTGCGGACGCCATTTCAGATTCCTTGGGGTCGGAGGTGGCCGCGGTCAGAGAGGCGGCCATGGAGAGCATCCGAGTGACTGCAGAAGCTGGTGCTGTCATCTTTGGCAACGAGACATACATTGGCAAGCTACCGCTGTTCTCGGCGATGTCGAAACGGTTCTGCCACAACTGCTATGCGGAGGAATGGTATTCCAAAGCTGGTGGATGTCTCGGGATCAAGGCTTTGCTGACCAAGGTGTCCCTCGGAGAAACCTTCCTAGTCGACAGACAGCTGGACTGGGTCCGTTCGCTCCTCTATGTCATTAAGGATATGCCACAAGACTTACCCGCCGCAACACGCGAGGACGCTTCTGTCACGCTCCATCTTGTGCTGAACGAGTGCAACAAGGGTGCCCAGAAGGACGACATCAAGCTCGGCTCAAAGCTTTTCAACCTTTGCGCTCACATTGTCTATGAACTCTCCAACTGTAACAAGCATGTCCGACAGGCTGCGCAGCAGTCGCTGGAGACGCTGTCCAAGCTCCTTAAAGTGGAGATTCACGAGATGATCTCCCCCGTGAAGGACCGGTTGCTCAGCCCAATCTTCGGAAAGCCACTACGGGCCCTGCCGTTTGCCAGCCAGATCGGGTACATTGACGCCATTACCTTTTGCCTCAGGCTGCAGAGCAACTTTCTCGAGATCGACCACGAAATGATCCGGCTGCTGGGCGAGGCTCTTGCTCTTGCGGATGCAGATGACGAGACGTTGGGCACCCAGAAAGCGAACGAATATCGCACCATGGAAGCTGTCATGAATCTTCGCGTCGGCTGCATACGGCTGCTCTCCATGGCTATCGCGCTTCCGGAGTTCAATACGAATGCGCAGCAACAGACAAAGGGCCGGATAATCGCTGTCTTCTTCAAATCGCTGTACGCCAAGTCGCCGGAGGTCGTCGAGGCTGCGAACGACGGTCTGAAGGGTGTGCTGACGCACACGCACAAGTTACCTAAGGAACTATTGCAAAATGGACTTAGACCTATCCTGATGAACCTGTCTGACCACAAGCGGCTGTCGGTTGCGGGTCTGGAAGGACTCGCACGGCTTCTTGAGCTGTTGACCAACTATTTCAAAGTGGAGATTGGGTCGCGGCTGTTCGACCATTTGAATCAATTTGCAGACGCCAACAGCATTCACCAGACGTCATTCAAGCTGCTCGAGCAGAATGGAAATATCAAGATAATTGCGTCGATTCTGAACATCTTTCATCTCCTTCCGCCGGCCGCCAGTCAGTTCCTCGATAAGATGGTGCAGACTGTGCTGAGTTTGGAGGAAGGGCTGAGACGGACGCAGATCTCGCCGTTCAGACCGCCACTGCTCAAATTTGTCAATAGGTACGCGGAGGAGACGTGGAAATATATGCTTCCGCGGTTGCAGAATATAAAGTACAGCAGGTTGTTCGCGCAGCTGCTCGCGGATGAGTCCAGTGTGCCTCTGCGAGACTACCTTGTCGCGCATATCGGCGATCTTGTCAAGGCTTCATTCGACAGTGACATGAGCGGTGAGCCGAAAACAACGGCTATCTTTGGCGCCATTGAGGCTATCGGGGCTGTGTGCGAACATAAGCCTGGGTGGCTGGTTGAGCACAAGGATCTGCTGAACAAGCTACTTACTGTCGGATCGGATGTCTACATGAAGGCCGTCAATGGAGAGCTAAAGCCGCCATCGCTATGTCTCAGCGTCGACCAGTCTGCCTCGACGCTCATCTTCGTCTTCGTCAAATACCTCGAGCAGAAACCCAACGACCTCGCCTTCCTGTTCCAGGTGATCAAAGCAACAAGCTCGGGTACGCTGAAGCCGAACTACTTGCTCGACCATTTCATCTACCAGCGGATCATCTGTAGCAACTCGAACGAGTACTGGAAGAGCGTTATCTTCAAGTGTCTGGACCTGTATCAGGATACCTCGCAGAACCAGATGCTCAAGACCTACGCGTTCAAGAATCTGGTCAACCCGATATTGTTAATGGACATTCAACGCAGAGGACAGGACGATACTGGGCCAAGGCTTGTTGATTCACAGTTGGTGAACGCAGTCCATCATAAGATCTGGAAAACGAATCTCGGAGACCTGGACGATGGACAGAACGGCTTGGATCGCTCGCGCATGGAGGTGCTGCAGATGTCGGCGTTGTTAATCAAGCATCATCATGCCATCATTGCGGACGCCCGGAAGGATGTGATCAAGTTTGGTTGGAACTTTATCAAACTGGAGGATATCATCAACAAGCAGGCGGCGTACGTTCTCATCGCGTTCTTTATCGCGCACTTTGAGACGCCGTCCAAGATTGTGACGCAGATTTACGTAGCGTTGCTGAAGGCCCATCAACCGGAGGGCAGAACCTTGGTTAAGCAGGCGCTGGATCTCATCGCTCCCGTCTTACCGAAGCGGATACCACCGGGCACGGACTCGAAGGGTTTCCCGATCTGGGCGAAGTGGCCGCGGAGAATCATGGTCGAGGAGTCGCACAACCAGCCGCAACTCATCAACATTTTTCAGTTCATCGTCCGCCATGGAGATCTGTTTTACGAGTCTCGCGAGAACTTCTATATGGGAATGGTCTCGGCGCTGCAGAAACTGGTCTTTCATGTGCAGAACCCGTCGGCGGAACACAAGACGCTCTCCATTGATATGGTTGAGTTGATCTGGAAATGGGAGCAGCAGGCGATCGACTCCCTGGCCGACGTGACGATGATGGACTCACCGCAGATGAAGAAGCGCAAGCTGCCAGAGGAGATGGGTCGATCATCACCGTCTGCGTCGTCGGCTGCGTCTGGTCCGCCGGGTTCCAGCAGCGGTGATAAGGTTTCTGTTCTTCAGCCGCAGTACCGGCAGTCGGTGCTTAAGCATCTCATTACCTTCATCTCGACCTGCCCGGAAAAATGGAACGCGAACGAACTCTGCGAGCGGTCCGTCAAGTTGCTTGAGAACCTGCTGCAGCCAAAGTACTGGGGAGACGTCGACGTCGATTTGTACCAGAAGCAGGCGGAAGTGCAATTAATGCAGGCGGAACTCAAGAACGACAATGCGCATAGTTTCGTGAACATGCTTCAGGTGCTCAAGGTGATCGTGCAAGCGAAGCCGAATGAGTGGCTGTTGGGAAACGACAGAGCTGGCAGAGAGAGAATTACGACACTGCAGAAGATACTGGAGAAGAGTTTGAAGTGCGACAACGTGGATATTCAGGAGGCACTACAGGATGTGGTGTTGAGAATCTTGGAGGTGATTCCGCAAGAGCAGGAGGATGATGAAGACGAGGAGATGACCGAGTTGACAGGCTCGCAGTTTGTCAAGTTGCTCACGCAGATTGTGAACGAGACGGTGTCTGTCAGCGTTATTCCCAGTGTCAATATTCTGTGGGTTCTCGCGAAGAAACGGCCAGATGCGGTTGATACTCATGTGCCTGCACTTATGAGGGCATTCCAACGCCTCGCGAGGGATCACATAGCCGGTGGGACACCCGCGGCTCCGCAGCAACCTTCGGCAGATGCACAACCGCCACCCCCGCCCCTGGATCCGGACGTCGCGTTGAAGCTGATCTCGAATGTCATTGATATTGCGGCTGCCCGAATCTCTTCCCTTCAGGACCAACGACGACCGTTCCTGAGTGTGTTGGCGCAGCTGGTGGAGAAGTCGCCGAACAACGAGCTGTGTTTGAAGATCTTGGGTGTGGTTGAGAACTGGGTATTCCATTCGACAGAGACCTTCCCTACTCTTAAGGAGAAGACGGCAGTGCTCAGTAAGATGATGTCGTTTGAGGGTCGCCCAGATCCCACGCTTTGCAACAAATTCCTGGAATTAGTCATCAGCATTTACGAACACCCGGAGATCACCCGGACAGAGCTCACTGTGCGTCTTGAGCATGCATTCTTGATAGGATGCCGGGCGCAAGATGTCAAGATGCGCAACCGGTTCTTGACCATCTTCACAGAGAGTCTGTCGAGGACTATCAACCCGAGGGTATCCTACCTTCTTGGTACGCAGAACTGGGAGACCTTGCAGGACTCGTATTGGTTGAGCCAGGTTACGCAACTTTTGTTCGGCTGCATCGATAAAGAAAGGCGATTGGAGTTGCATAGTGAGGACTTCAAGTTGCCTGCTGCATCGGCCATCTTTGCTACGGATAAGAAGAAGGATACTTCTGGTCTCATGCTGGAAGAGCAATACGAGGATTTCATGGCCAGACATCGCCGGTTCGTAGCAAGTCTTGGAGATGTAAAGTCTGCGGATATCTTTGAGCCGCTTGCGCAGCTTCAGCATCTTTCTGCGGACGTTGCCCATGATATTTGGGTGACATTGTTCCCGCTTTGCTGGGCGGCTATCGGGCATGACGACCGAAGCGATCTTTCCAGGAGCCTGATCAACCTGCTGACGAAGGAATGTCACCACCGGCAAATGGATAAGCGCCCGAATGTTATCCAGAGCATGTTGGCGGGTATCGAGAAGGCTAGTCCGCGTATCGTGCTTCCGCCCCACGTCATCAAGTATATCAGCAAGTCCTTCAACGCCTGGTATTCGGCATTGCACATCTTGGAGGATCTGGCGATCAAGCCACCGTACGAGAACGCTACTATCAAGGAGAGTAATCTCGATGCGCTGGCCGAGATCTATGCCGGCATCCAAGAGGAGGATATGTTTTACGGTCTATGGAGACGGCGGTGTCAATATCTCGAAACCAACGTCGCTTTGTCCTTTGAACAGAACGGCATGTGGGACAAGGCGCAACATGCCTACGAGCAGGCGCAGATCAAGGCTCGCACGGGTGTCCTGCCGTTCTCGCAGGCAGAGTACATGCTCTGGGAGGATCATTGGATTCTGTGCGCGCAGAAACTGCAGCAATGGGAGATTCTGAGCGACTTTGCCAAGCACGAAAACTACAACGACTTGCTCCTCGAGTGTGCCTGGCGGCTACTGGATGACTGGGGAGGGCAGAGTAGCGAGGCGGTGGACACGACGATTAAGAGTCTCATGGACTCCCCAACCCCGCGAAGATACTTTTTCCTGGCATTTATGGCGCTGCAGAAGGTGCACAGCAAGAACGAGGGTAGCAACGACTTTCTGCGGATATGCGACGAGGCAATCCAACTCAGCTTACGCAAGTGGCATAACTTGCCCAAGAAGATCACCGCGGCACATATCCCGCTCCTCCAGACGTTTCAACAGATTGTCGAGTTGCACGATGCGAGTGTCATGTACACTAGCTTGGCAAACACCACAGCTGCGAATCTGGATATGAAGTCGCAGGAGCTCAAGCAGAATCTCGGAACATGGCGAGACCGATTACCGAACACATGGGACGACATCAATGCCTGGCATGACCTTGTCACCTGGCGGCAGCACGTCTTCACGTCAATCAACAAGACGTATCTGCCGCTGGTGCCTCAGACCAGCAGCAACAACAATTCAAACTCATATGCATACAGAGGCTACCATGAGACTGCGTGGATAATTAATAGATTTGCCCACGTCGCTAGGAAGCATCAGTTGGCCGAAGTGTGCATTCAGCAGTTGAATAAGATCTATACGCTGCCGAACATTGAGATACAGGAGGCGTTCCTCAAATTGCGGGAACAGGCGAAGTGTCACTACCAGAATCCCGCAGAGCTGAACAACGGGCTCGAGGTTATTAACAATACCAATCTGAACTACTTTGTTGGACAGCAGAAAGCGGAGTTCTACACCCTCAAGGGCATGTTTCAAGCGAAGCTGCAGAAGAAAGACGAGGCGAACGAGGCGTTTGGTACGGCCTTGTTCTACGATCTCAAGCTACCAAAGGCCTGGGCGGAGTGGGGGTTCTTCAACGATACTGTGTTCAAGGAGAATCCGAACGACCTTTCGTTAGCCGGCCATGCAATTAGCTGCTACCTTGAAGCTGCAGGACTGTACAAGAGCGGAAAGGCGCGAAAACTTCTCAGCCGGGTACTCTGGCTTCTGAGTCTCGACGACAATACCGGTGTGGTTGCGGCTGCCTTTGAAGCGTTCAAGAGCGAGATGCCGGTGTGGTACTGGATCACGTACATTCCGCAATTGCTGTCGTCGCTGTCACACAAGGAGGCAAAGATCGCGAAGGGCATCCTGCTTAAGATCGCTAAGAACTTTCCGCAGGCTTTGTACTTTTTGCTCAGAACCTCCAGAGAAGATTACAGTGTGATCAAGAAGCAACAATCAGCACAACAAGCGAAAGCGAAAGCGGGCCAACCGAATCAGGGATCACCACCCACAGCCGTGCCAGGGAGCGCCGCCAGCCCTCCGAGACCAGATTCGTCAACGGGTGCAAGGCCAGAGACGCCGAGTCAGCCGAACGGGGTACCGAACGGGTCTGGGGGTAATGCCTCCTCGCCCGCGCCAGCAAGCCCCGCGCCCCCTAAGAGAAACCCATGGGAGCATGCGGATGAGATTATGTCGGTCTTGAAGTCAGCCTTCCCGCTGCTTGCGCTGTCGATGGAGACTATGGGTGATCAAATACACAAGTACTTCAAGTGCCCGCCGGATGAAGATGCGTATCGCCTAATTGTGGCTCTGCTCAATGATGGGTTACAGGTATGTTTATCTAACCATGAGTTATATTATTGGCGGTTCGAGGCTAACTGTTGGTGACTTGATAGTTCGTTGGGCGCATTCCACTGGCGTCCCCTGAAGATACAAAGCTTCCTCCTGCAACTGAGGCCAATATCACACGGTTTGCAGAGACCATTCTGCCTGCACACATTCGCGTAGCATTCGAGGCCGAGTTCGTGCACGAGAAGCCGAATCTGCAGAGTTATATCCAAAAGTTGCGACGGTGGAGGGACCGATTCGAGGAGAAGCTTGACAGACGGCCAGCGCACGCTAGTCTCCAGTCTTTCTCGCCTCATCTCAGTGACTTTAGGTTCCAGAAATTCGAGGAAGTCGAGGTTCCCGGCCAGTATCTGTTACATCGGGATCACAATAAAGATTTCGTCCGCATCGAACGCTTCCTCCCTCGTGTGGATGTTGTCCGTGGTTATGGTATTTGCCATCGGAGATTGAAGATGAGGGGCCATGATGGGAGTGTTCACGCCTTTGCCGTTCAGCATCCAGCTCAACGTCATTGTAGACGTGAAGAGAGAGTTGCTCAGTTATTCCGCATCTTCAACGGGTTAGTAGCCTTGTTTGTTTTGCCCTACTCGTTGACGACATATTGCTAACATGATTTATAGTATCCTTGGCAAACGCAAGGAGGCCAGACGCAGGAATCTGGGCTTCCACCTCCCGTTGATGGTACCCTTGGCGCCGCACATCAGAATAGTACAGGATGATGCGTCGTACATCTCACTCCAAGGCATCTATGAGGATTACTGCCGGAAGACGGGTATTAGCAAAGACGACCCTCTTATCTATGCGATGAAGAGCCTGCGAAACAATGTCAATAAGAAGATGAGTGGACCAGAAGTTCAGAATCTCAAGATGGAGGTCCTCAGCGCGATCCAAGAAAAGATGGTGCCATCATATGTCGTCCAGAACGTAAGTTCTACATAACCCCCTCATTTTTACGAGCCGCCATATACTCGTAAGATCAGTGCTAACAGCTGCAAATCTAGTATATGCAAGCGTCTTATCCTTCATTCGACGACTTCTGGATTTTCCGGAGGCAATTTTCGTACCAGTTCGCCGCTCTCACATTCATGACTTACGTCATGAACATGAACAACCGGTTCCCGCATAAGATGTTCATTGCAAAGGCTACCGGAAATATTTGGGGCACCGAGCTTATACCGGCTATGGCGGCTAGTAACGCCTACTTCCATAACAATGAGCCCGTTCCTTTCCGTCTGACGCCGAACTTGCATACCCTTATGGGACCGATCGCTGTTGAGGGCATCTACTCTTGCGCCATCATGGCTATCGCAAGATGTCTTACTGAGCCTGAGGTAAGCTTTCCCCCCATCGCTCCGCATCTTTGTAAGACTGGGAATGTTAAACTAACTATCATCTTGTTACTACAGTTCGAACTCGAGCAGCATCTGTCACTATTCGTTCGGGATGAGATGATATTCTGGTTCACGCAGCAACATCGCGGTGCAACTGCTGACCAGAAGCTCCGAGAAAAGGTGGATGTTAACAGCACCATCATTGTTAGGAGAACGGCGGCTCTCTGTGCGAACAACACGGCGATGATCCCTGCGAATCAGACCGTGATTGATCTTATCAGCAAGGCTGTTAACCCGGCGAATTTGGCACAGACGGATCATTTGTGGATGCCATATCTGTAAGGGATTCGGATGGGCTTGAGGGGGAGAGAGAGAATGGATATGGAAGATTGTTCTTTTTTTTTTCCAGTAGTGTTTATTCAGTGGTGTCTTTGCCTTTGGCTGTCTTGTTTCGTCCGTATTGTTGTTGTTATTATACCAGGTCTTTTTTTACTGGGAGTTCGGAGAGGAGCTGTGATTCTTATATCAGGAATTGGTCGTGTTTTTGTCTTTGAGTGTAAAAGTTTCTTACAACATTAGAAAGTGGATGAATGGATGGATGTGTCTGCTTATTGAGCACATGCAAACGGTGAAGTGAATCCGTGTATGAAGATGTAAATATCCATTGTAATATCTGGAGGCCCCTAGACCTTCTCTTATTTAGATAGCTCAATACATGCGGCGTCTATCCGCTTGATGTCTCCACATGAGTGCAATGCTTTAGTAGCACGGGTATATATAGAAGCAAAAATAGTATACAAAATGAAATGATATGGTACGTTGAGGGTAATATAACATAAGAGAGATTTTTCAGGAAGGGAGTGTAGATAGGTAAGGAAGTATGCATGCAAGCAGGTCTGCATTCATCCTGCATGCTGATGCTTAAGCAAGCTGCAAAATGAATGAATCCAACGACACGCAACGCAGGACGCTGGTTCCCAACCCCAACTTATTTGCGGCTTTCTGGTTCATTGAATCGCATCACCCTTGGTATAAGGCAACAGTTTCGACATAAGAATTCGTGTTGTCGCTCTGCTCAGCACTCCAGCTTCCATCGATGGTCAGCATGTTTTGAGTTCCCTTGGTGACCGTGTTGTATATGCGGACGTTGACTGAGCTCTCGATAGATGCCATGTAGACTTGGCAGGTTTCGTCGTTCAAGCAGTCTATTTGATGTGCATGGAATCGTTAGCATTGCTTGTAAATCAAGACGGATTGTGCGGCTGAAAGAGTATTGTTTTTGGCAAAGGCGTATATATTCGGGTTTAGGGAGCTAAGGATGACTTACCCTGTTTGTAGTTCTCGAACCAACTGTACATAGCCGCGCCATAGCACAAGACGTTGCTCGAACTCACGATTCTCAGGCCGTAGCTCTTCTTGCACGTCACTGGCGAATCGGGAGGGCAGATTACGTCGTAATCCGGGTCGTTGAAGGCGGCGTTGACGCTGAAAGGATTGGTTGCGGCTGGATTGGACTGATAGTAGGGAGTCTCGGTCTGAATGAGGCCCAGATATACATGTTGTGCATTGACGAGCTGGTATTGGTAAAGGACGTTATGCTCGACAGCACAACCATGCATCCAGATAGGGTACACACTTTCAATAAGCAAGCCACGGCCGACGAAGATGGAAATCTGGTCATGATTCAGATCTAGATCGTGGTCTGCAGTCCACAGCCAGACGTTGTCCAACACCACTCTGGCAGCTGTTTTGCCGATTCTCATGAGCATGAAAGCAGCAATACAGTTAAGTTTTACGATTGTGCTGCTGGGTGTCTTGAGGCAGGTGTTGGCGTCGAGGTTGGAGCCTTGGAAGCCGCCTACGCGAGCGTGGACGTCGTACAGGCCTGAGACCTCACCTCCATCCGTCGACGCAAGGTTCCACTCCATTAGGATGGCACCTGCCATTGCACCACGAGTGCCTACGATGAAGTTGGTGCACTCAATAAAGCCAATGTCTCCGGGGCGGCCGAATTGCACGATGGGCGTGGGGTTTGCGGTGCTAGTAAATGCAGCTCCGAATCCCAAGATGAGCGGCCATACCTCACCCATGATGCGTGAGTTGGGTGGAACATAGATGGTATTGCTGACAACATAGATACCATAGTCGAGGTAGAGTACCTTGCCCTCGTTTGCTGCCTTGGTGATGGCAGCTTGCAGGGCAGCGGTATCGTCAGTGGTACCATCACCCTGGCAGCCCAAAGTGCGAGCGCTCAGAATTTGGTCGACTGTCAAGTCGGAATATTGCGGCTTGCTGCGTTCGAGAATCTTGCCGTTCGCGTCTAGGAGGCTGGCTGGCCGTGGGAAGCCAACAAAGGAAGATTGCATATCTCCTCCGTTCTTATTCAAGGCGTTGTAACCCCGTCCCTGGGCCCACATGTTGACAGTCGATGCGCCAGAGGTGCCGGGGAGCTTGACATCACCGTTAGCGCCCACCATGATAGGGCAGTTGTTGATTTTGATATTGTCCAGGACTAAGGAATTGGCGGTTCTCGGGAAGGAAGAAGCACTCTTTTGAGATTTGACGCCAATTTGAACATTGTTAAACTCTGAATCAGCAAGCACCACAGATCCGACGCCGAGTGCGCTAGTACCGCCCGAGGTCATATCGATGCCGACGGCAACATTGTTGAAGGTGAAAGACTTGAAGCTCCAGGCCCAGCCCCAGTTGAGATAAATGCCGGTACCGCAGTTGTTGAACTTGAGGTTGCGGAAAGTATATTGCTGATTACCGACGTGTGCGCCGAACTCTCCTCCATTAAACACTAGATCTGACACGTAGCCACCAGATCCGTTCTCCATATAGAGGCCTCTATGACGGGTTCCAGCATTGTTATTCGAATAAAATACGATGTTGTTCAAGCTGGTAGCCTGGGCAACTTGCCAATGGATACCCTTGGCTTCTACATTTGCCGGCATCGCGGTGGTATCTATGATGAAATTGCGAACAACCTTGTAGAAGTTGTTTGTAGGCCCATGCCAGTTTCCGCTCGCGCTGTATGGGTTGGCATCGATGATGGCAGCTCCCTGGAAGTTTGGTGCGGCTTTTAATCTGGGAGGGTTGCCCGGGTCGCCAATCAAGTGGCTGTAGTAGTACATTTGGATCGCCGAGGATACGATATACGTTCCGGGTGGGAAGTATACCAAAGCTGGTTTGGTCGTCGAAGAATCGCAGTCGATACCACACCGGCTACCACTAGCCGCGATTGAAGTCAAATTGTTAAGGGCAGCGATCGCTCTTTGAATGGCAGCCGTGTCGTCCGTTATTCCGTCTCCCTTTGCACCAAAATCTCTCTTCACATTCCGATAAACCTGGTAGCCATCGCTGCCAGCATACGGCGCCTTCCCTTGGTGCGCGATCATATCAAGCCAGTACCCAGTCGCCGTTGGAGTACTTGACGTAGTCCTGGTGGTGCTTGTAGTGGTGCTCATAGTGGTGCTCGTAGTGCGACTACTAGTGGAGCTGCTACCTGTCGAGCTCGTGGTCCGCGAGGTAGTCCTGGACGTCGTCGTTGTCCGCGATGTTGTCGTTGTCCGCGATGTTGTCGTTGTCCGCGATGTTGTCGTTGTCCGCGATGTTGTCGTAGTCCGCGATGTCGTCGTAGTCCGCGATGTCGTCGTAGTCCGCGATGTCGTCGTAGTCCGCGATGTCGTCGTCGTTCGCGATGTCGTCGTTGTCCGCGAGGTAGTGACCGCAGTTGCTCTCCTGGACGGCAGAGAAGGGTCAATCCGAACGCAGACAAAGTAGTTTAGGGCAAGTCCAGAACAATCGTTCTTCAGTGCCGGGTTCCATTGGATCAGGTTGGGCCTGGTAAGGTTGATAGGTGCTGCTGCGAATCTCGTAACGATATTGTCACAAGTATCACCAGACTGGACCTTTCTCCAGCCGATGCAGTTTTCCGTCTGACCTTCTTGAATCCGTGCAGGAGTAACGACCGGCCCCGCGGATGTGGTGACGGGAGTTGGGTACTGTAAGGGAGCCGCTCCAATTCGCACACAGACCCAAGTTTGAGGAGTAAGGCCCGAGCAGTCACTCTTCAGTGACGGGTTCCAACTGAGCAGATTGGTTCGAGTTAGGCTGACGGGTGCCGCTGCGAATCTCTTAACGAGATTGTCGCAAGTATCACCAGACTGGATCTTTCTCCAGCCAATACAATTGCTGACCTGGCCCGGCAGAAGCGGCGACGGAGCTTCTAGTCGCACGCACACATAAGTCTTCAACGCTTGTGGCAGCCCTGAGCAATCGCTTTTCAGCACCGGATTCCATTTAAGGAGGTCGGCGAGTGTCAATCCAAGGTCGCGTTCGTAGCGGGTAACAATATTGGCGCAGGTATCACCTGTCTGGACAAGTCGCCAGCCGGCGCAGCTTGTGACCTGGCCAGGCGCAACGGGTGAAGGCGTGGGGACGGCCCTGGCGTGTAGAATATCGTTTCGCCGGACTTTACTGCCGTGGAGGCCGTAGTCCAAGACATAGCCTTGAACCCGGAAAATCGCCAAAAGATAGACGAAAAGAGCCGAAAGAAATATATCAAGCTGCCGCATTGTAACGTCTGCTTTTTTCTGTCGCCTATTTTATTAAAAAAGAGTGAATGGGGTCCGGGTATCGCGAACAATGAGGATAACAGAAAAACTACAACGTTAAGACGCACGCCGAAAAATGAGTGTATCCGGTCGATGGCAAAATTCAAAAATGAATGGACGAGCGGCCTGTTCACAGAGCCATTCAGCAGTCGATGAGATGCATCGGTGGGGATGAAGAGAAAAGAGGGGAGGGGAAGCGGTTTATCTAAATCCCGTTGTCGAGCATGTTATGGTTCGAGAGAACCCTATCGGATAATATATACTCATGCATATGCATACATGCGCGGGACACTAGACTAATCTTCGGCACGCCAGGGCTAGTGCAAGACTGGCGCGAGCGACGCAAGGACAACATCGTGGAGTCCAAATATGGTTCCGAGTGCAGCCCTCCTTTCGTTGCGCCTTCATTCAAGCAAACTTGAGCGGATTCAGCGACTTGGCCATGGCTTTTTTGCGCTTGAGGCTTGCCGAGAGGCTTCCCGTTCACGTTAGAGTGGGTGATACTAGGGTAAACTATAAGTCGGGCGCCACAATTTCTGCCGCTGGTTCCTGCATCACAATAGAGGGGCCCACCGACACCATGTCCCGACCCACCGTTTGCAGAGATCGTCAACTAGACGTGCCGGATAAGTGCGAAAGGGGGGATTTGGACAGGGATCCTCTACCCAATGCAAAGGCACGATCCAGTAGCGAGGATCTGGTCAGAATCTCGTATCTTCGGGTCGCGTGATGGACCGACAGCGACACCTGCTTCTCGAGGCGACACACAAACGCCGATGTGGCAACTGCAGAGGTACCGACACGGTACGGATAAGAAAATTTCCAATACTTGTACAATATCCTCCATGCAGGTGAGGTCTGCATTCATTAGTAATTGGGGCGCAAAAAGACATTGCAGGGATCGGTTGCTGGGGTAGTATTAAGGCACCGGCCTGTTAAATTGCACTCGACGCGGAACTGGTGCGACATATTGGTGCTGAAACTTAAGACCAAATCGGTGCTTTCCGCCGGCACGATGTAACTTTCGTCAAGCTGTCCCTGTATCAAAACAATGCGGGTATTAGCCATGGCCCGCTTGCTCAACTCTCTTGTTCGGTGCGTGGCGGGGTGTTTTCATATTGTCCTTACGCGCGTCGAGTCATATTTGTATTTTCGAGTGAATGCAATATTCATGGTTGCAATAGACAGTTTGCCGAATACACCGCATAAGATTGAGCCTTGGCGTCTGGGCATCTGGGCATATATTCAGTAGAAACCTCGCGATTTCTTCGCCAGCTCTACGATACTGGTAGATACCGAGTTACTGTGTAACTATTTGATATCTGATAAGCTTCCGTCCCGTCGACTTGATCCCTGCCGCAGCATAGCGAAACGGCGCGCGGAGGACAAAGCTCTGACAGCTGCGCTCGCCTAGCATGCCCAAGACGGCAGCAATCCCAAAGCAGAATCCAACAGGCCAACGCGGCTATCGCTGGCGACGGAAGAAGCCGAGATGTTCTCGCTGGAAAGAACATGACGTGAAGCTGTCCGGTATATGTGTGTACGGGACAACTAGTAGCGGAAGAACCTGCTCACTGATGAAGCAATGATGTTAATTCCGGCACCAAGTATTGGGAACGAAGGCCACTTAGCCTTCGCAGATGTGAGCTGACTTGGTGAAGTCGTTTGACCGCTCATACCCGAGCATATATCTTGCCATATGGCCTGTGCGTAGATTCGAGCCAGAACACGGCCAGAACACGGCCAGCGTGTTAGACAGTCTGCATGTATTATATAAAGCCCCGTAGGCCTCATCAGATAGCTTGCAAAAGGATCCTTAGGAAAGGTTACTGGAATAGAGAAAAGAGGTAGGACGGTAGACAGGAGATCAAAGAGCGCTGCACGCACACAAGCAATCCAAATATGGAAGACATCACGAATTCAGGCCACAGCAGCCACCACCTCCGCAACCAACGACCATCGTTTCTCCCACTGCAAACCCCAACGCGCCCGCTCCCGACGTTTTCATCGTCCTCAGCTGTCTCTCATCTCCCGAACAAACCTGCCCTCGATCCGAACAACGTCTCTCTTTCTTCCCCCTTCTCTCTTTCGTTCCCATCAGATCCATCGTCTGTGATGAGCACGCCGACCTTCACGCCAGGAGCTCGTAGGAACACCTTTGGCAGCGGCATATCAACAGATATGGACGAAACCAACACTTCCGCAACTTCCCCCCTTCCATCAAGCATGGCCGATGGCGTCAAGGCAGACGAAAACACCAAATCCAAAACCTCATCCCCGTTTGCTTCGCAGGGTAACGTCTCGGAAGCGATGTCCGTAAGTCAGACCTCAGCTGAAGTCATCCCCGGGTATCAACGAGGTGCTTCCTTTGCCAACGGCCTCCCGGAGCCGAAAACTGAGCACATGGATTACTTCTTTCGCACCCTCAACCCACCCGCTGGTGATAACTTCCCTCGCCTGGAAGTCAACGGCGAAGAAAGTATCTCCCGTGGCCGCTCCCTTAACCGAGATCCGACGGCCTCCTCAGTTCTGGAGGACGCTCGCAGGCGCATTTCACAGAACACCGAGCAAGGGGCCGCCGGTAGCTCTGGTGCCAACGGTTCTGCTACCGACCACGTGGCAGGAAGCGGCACCAAGAGTGACCAGGCTGTTCGAACCAGGTAAGCACCCCCGGTACTCCCGGTGGTATCATCGAGTATATTGCACTCGAATACACTTTTGAGCGTTGCTGTTGAGTTGTTGAGCAAGACTGACAGCCCGGTCAAGTGGCGAGACACCCCGACGCGGACGTTCCGGCGTCTTCAGTTTCCTCAAGCTCGGCAAAAAGTCAGCTGTCAAGTCTGGAAAGGCATCAGCAAGGCCGGAGGATCAAGAACAAGGTGACTTACCGCACGCCGGAGGGGAGTCCTCCGCTCCGTCGGTGACGGATAACCACCGATATGTGGTTGGAACTGCCCCGCCGATGGAAGACGGCAGGGACATGAGAAATTTTGCGACCTGGCATCGCGATTTGACCACGGACTTTGAGAATCGGAGGCTCGAGGGACGCCATGAGCACCCCTTGGAGGGTAAGTGTCCCAGACCTTTGCTTGATGCCTTTCATTTTGAGAGTGATGTTATCCATAAAGAGGAGGGATGAGTGGAGATGGAAGGGGAGATGGAAGAGAAAGATGAATAGGAAGATATTAAACAGCACAACTCGGCACCTCACGCATGTCTTGGTAGACATCTGGATGCTCAGCGTGCGGTGGATATGAGACAGGATAAACGTCCTCAGAGCTGGTCGTGTTGCTAACGTTTCACGCTGTTATCTATAGGTACTGCGGCATTGAACCAACAGTCAAGCATCACGAGCATGGGCATTAAGCAACTGATACGCTCCATTGGCAAGACTGTTAAGAAGGGTGCTAAGGGCTTCAGGAAGGTTGTCCTCCACCAGGCCCAGGCTGTTCCGAGCCAGGTTTCTACCATCGCTCATGGGCATATCCCTCGTCAACCAAAGGTGATGAGCAAGAAGGCTCTCACTCGCACTCAGCGTATGGCAGAGTACAAGGCTATCACGGGCTCTGTCCTTCCTACCTTTGGCCCTCGAGTCCCGACGCCTCCACCTATCATTATTGAATCGAGCACTGATCTCAACGGCGCTGTCAATATGCCAACATCAACACAAGCCCAGCCGATTTTGAAGCCAATTGCCGGTCCAGTGATCACATTGGATGTCGGGAGCGCTACCACACCAAAAGTAAACGGTAGGCCTAAGCTCGAGCGAAACCATAGTTACAGCAGCCTCATCGAAGAAGCTGAAAGATTGTCTCCTCGCCCAAAATCGACAGAAAATGACCCCATCGCCCAGAAGGAAAACTCCGAAGGCGCTTCGCAGATCTTCGCTGAGAAGGCTTTCAAGGGCTGGTGATTCGGCGACATCCGCCTAATTACTTGCTGCATCTGCGCCATCCGCGTATATGCATGACACAAACGGATAGCATTTCGACACTTGGCTTACAAAATTGTTTTCCCTCATTTTTTACAATGTGGCGGGCTTGGTGACGGCATTCTCGGTTAGAGACGCCGTGGCTTCGTCTTGCCTTTCTTTGTTCCCCCAATCGTGTATTGTTTCTTGTTTACCATCATGTTAGTTTCTGGTGTAACGCCCATCACGGATACTTTTCTTTACCGCCACCTAGTTATCTCCGTTCTTTGTTCATGGGTGGAAGACCTACGCCGACGATCAGTTTCCTTTTCATCTTATACCTTATCACGCAACATGCACGCATACGCAGTTTTACAGGTCGAGTTCAGTCTATTTTCTCTTCAAGTTTCCTTAATTATTCGTTTGATCCCATGGGATTGTATTGCCCTACGGTAATGCTTTCCGCATTGAAATACACGGTCTCAGACCTTTGCACTCTTTTCCATCACGAGTTGCTGAAGACGCCACGGGCATTGCATCCATAGCTAGCTGCGCTAGTTCAACTCACTTGGCATGCATTGTTTACCCTACGTTGCTCTCATTGCACACTCACTGTTTTCGGATGCCGCCTATATTGATGCTTTTATCGTTTTATACGCGCGGTTCTATGTTTATGTTTACCTATGTCGTTTTTTAGTATAATTACCGCGAGTGACATGGCATGAGGGCTATCTGTACCGTACGCCTTTAAGCTTTATAGCCTGTATACCTTAGTTCTACGGGCACTATAACGAAGACTGATAAAAAAAACTTTTTATATCGCGACGGCTCATTACGTAAAGAAGCTGTGGCGTGCTCCTAAAATATTCAGCGTGCCGTCGCGGCTGGAGTGCTTAAAATGTAATTTGATCGTCGGGGTGGCGCTCGTGGCGCGGTACGGAGCATGCCGAATATATACTACGAGCGCGTACTACGTAACGTAACGGACGCCCCAGGCCTGCACCAGCGTATCGCTTATCGTTATTTCAGTACACCTCTTGCACTAACTCACTGCAACTATAGCCAATAAAATATTAAATGGGATCTGCGGTAAATTTCCCAGGCGTAAGCAATCGTTCTAGCATACAACATCCAGCAACAACATAAGGACACGCATGCACGTGTACCGCACAAACAAAGACTAAAGCATCATATGCACAACAGACAGCATCCTCCAAGCTAACTAGCTAGCTTTATAGAAAACACCACGAAGAGAAGCCAAAAAGGGTGCCACGCGAAGCATCGACCGATCACCTATATAGCGCGAGTGACCATCAAGAGAGGAGAGAAGCGAAGAGAAGAGAAGATGTTTAAAAACGTCCAAGTTCACAGCTGTCCGAGAACTTCATTACACCCGTCTACCAACCTCTCACCCCGCACAACCACCCCCTCCCCAAAATACAGTTTTAAGGTTTACCGACACACCACTGCACCCCTCCTCGCTACAGTGACTGAGCGAATACCGGCTGCTAGCCGACCGTATTCACAATCTCCTGCGCCTTGGTCAGCGACTCCACCATCTGCTGGCACTCCTTCCGCCTGCGGATCGTGTAGTCGGACTCGCGTAGCAGATCGTCCACGCTGTCCAGCTTGTACAGATTCTCCAGAAGCTCGCGCTGCATCTCGTCCTTGGTAAATCTACACGGGGTGAGAAAAGAGACATGTTAGTATGTGTCTGCAAGGATATACGATAGTAGTGAATATAAGACCGGGGGGTGCGTACTGCACGAGGTTCAACATGATGGCCTTGGGAACCATGTCGATGACTGTGCGCTTGACAATATTGTAGTAGGATTGGATGAGCAATTCTAGGAGTTCTGATGTTAGCTGTGCTGTTTCTTCAAATACGCCTGGCGACGGCCCAACGCGTAGGGCGATAGGAGGATGTGCATACTGATAACCTCGACCTCGATCCCCTCCCTCTCACTGAGCGTTCCGGAAGCCTTCAGCATCGGTGGAGGAGCTTCCATCGCGGCCATCTTCTTCTTATTCTTGCTAGCGAAGAAGCTGCCGAAGAAGCCCGAGTTCTCTGTGGGATCCATGCTCGGCGCAGGGGAGTCCGTTCTGGGCAGCGGCTTGCCAGTCTTGGGATCTACCTGGACGGGCTTCGAAGAACTGTGCTTCTCGTTTACAATCGCCATGGCGCGGTGGCCGTTCAGGAAGTCTGGGTGGCCGGTATTGATGTAGCAGCTCTCCATGGAGACGAGGTCGACTACAAGCTTGTTGGTCGGGGCCATGGCCTTCTTGAAGAAAGTCACGACAACCATGCTGAACTTCTCCTTCAGCATGGGGTATCGGCGGAAGAGCTGACAAATATTGAGTTAGCAAGTTGGAAAGCAACCTAGCAGACATATACGTACCGGCTTCTGAAGCAGTTGGTTCAAGATTCTGATCAGCTCGTCGTAGACAAGGTTGATACATTTGACGCTTGGATCCTCCAGCCGTCGTATCTGCTGCTTGACGATCAACTCGAACGCTGTAGTGCCTACAAACAGGGCTGGACTGGAGCCGGACGAGTTGTACAAGATGGTTCTGATATCGACATCCTTAACCTGATCGAAGGGGTCGACAGCCTTAACACCGTTCGAGTAAACTTCATGGAAGACAAAGCTAATACGGGCACCACCAGAGAGCTCGACTGATGTCAGCTCTTGGTTGTTACCATCAAGAACAGTCCGGTACTCGTTGCAAAACTCGGTGATTATATTGAGCAGGATGTTTGAGCTGTTGCCAAGTATCGAATCACCCAAGCCCGCCAACTCGGACGCGTACTTTTGCAGGGATGTCGAGATGCGGTTCTTGATTTCCGGAAGGGTTTGCTTGATGTGCATCATCAAGATCAAGTTGAGCTTCCGGGCTAGATACGGGGTACCGCAGTAAAGGGCCTTGTTCCGGTACGACTTGTGGTTTTCGAAAAAATTCTTCTCATATTCCAGCGCTGCCTGGATTGGCTTCTTATTCTCAATATCGCGCTGGCCACGGTTGACGACGGGGACGTAGCCGAGGCGTAGAGGAATGATTCGGCCCGCCAGAATGTCCACAACGTCTGTACCTTCGTCCATCAGATCTATCTTGGTGAGCACACCAATTGTACGTTGACCTAGAAGCACTTAGCGTTAGCATCGCAACACGAGCGACGGGGGGGATCCACTCTGCTTGCAAGTGTCTCGTTCTGCGTCATACCTTCCGGGTCTACCTCTCGAGCTAGCTTCAAGCCGTCCGAGTTTGCCAAATCGGTATTTGCAGCTGTCACGGCCAGAATGATTGCATTTGGCTTCGAGATCTGCTTCAGGACCATATCTTTGATCTGCTTCTCGATGTCCTTCGGCTGGTCGCCGACGGGCACCTTTGTCAAGCCGGGCAAGTCGACCAGCGTGAGCGTCAAGACGTTGGGGGAGAAGATCCTCAGCCCGATAGGGGCGGGCGAGATACCGGCATTTCGGCCAACTTTAGCTTCTGTCTCCTTGACGATCTCCTCACGGATTTTGTTGAAGTCATAGTATTTCTGGCCGGGGATATGCAAGAACTCGCCCCATTCGTCAAGGTTGGCAGCAGCATCCGTTGTGCCTTTGATGGTGTTGTCAGCCTTGGTAGTATCGCCGTTGACGACCGGATTGTTCGTGCCAGCAGGTCGGTTGATGAGTTGGAGAACCTGAAAGAAGATAGATATGTGAGCTCAGATCGAGGTTTTCGGAGACGGTTTGGAAGGACGGCTTCATACCAGAGGCCGTCTGGTGACGATACCGGTTCCTCTTGGAAGGCTACGAGGCAGTTAGTACATGGCCGTCCGCGACGGGAGGACGAGGAAACCATACAAATCTCTCCCGACAATGTTCTCCAGCACGGAACTCTTTCCTGACGATTGAGATCCGACGACGACGATCTGTGGTAAGTCTATGGGGTTTTGAACCTGCTCGTGTCGTCGCGTGTCAGCTCTCAGCTCGCAGCTCTCGCGGGTGTCACCGAGATGACGAAGACGGGCCCAACGGCCATCTTGGGGAGGGAGCGAGACGTACTCCGACGGTCGCAAAGACATCCTGAAGCTTGTTGACAGTGGTGATGAGCTGCGGGTCGTTGACGCTTTGCCTGTAGACAGTTGCTGTTAGCATAGGCTCCTGCTTGCTATCTCCCCTGCAAGTGTTCCGTGAGGGACGAACGAGTAGCCCTGGTGCGACATGGCGGGCGGCAGCGTGAACCCAGCCGGGCGTCGTCTATCGGCGGTGGGAGAGCGGATGAAGGTACGGCGAGGCGATGAGGATCTTGGACAGCCCCTCGGTGCAGCGTGCAGATGAATGCAGTTCGAGTGGCGGGTGTGGAAGCTGGCTGGCTGTCAAGAGAAGTTGACAGGGTCTGCTGAGTTACGTGGTTGAGCTTTGTGCTGGCTGGCTGCTGGCGCTCTCCTGCACCGTACGCTTGCCTTGGCAAACGGCTATAAAAAGGAACTTCAACCTACCACAGAATCGCCATCTCGAGCGACGGCCTTGTGACTTGGGCCGCTACCTAACTAGTACTATGGTCTCAGCGGTCTCCGCGAGCTCGCTCTTTATACCAGGGAACGTAGACGCTGCTGCCCGCGGCCTCCGTCGCCTCTGTCGCTTACGTCCGTCGGCGCCCCTGGGGGCTTGCGCACGGGGTCTCACTAGTCACCGTATTCGCGGCCGGTGTACGCAAGCTCGTCGTGGGGAGCATACGTAGTGCTCGCGATCGATATAACATGGCGCACGCAGATAAAAAAAAATCGCCACAACGATCTGGAGCATTTTCATCCCGATGCATCTTTGTTGCCGATGTTTGTACTACGCTTACGTACCTCTGACTTCTACTTCGGTCAGCTGTTCTGGTGTTTTATAAAACGTGCTTCTGGGAGCTGAGCGCCAACATGCATGTTTTTGCTCCGGTTCAACGACACTCCAACACACCATGGAAGGGCCTCTCCTGCCTTATCAATGATCGTGAAGCTTTATTCTACAAGCCTTGGATACTATATTTGAATTTAAACTCTCCCTTCTATTGAATTCAACAACTGTAGATTGGATTTCTGTGCATCAAGAAGGAGATCGTTTATTGGCTCCATTTTCAACCCTTGCTTTACAAGAATATTTGGGTTGTTGTTGCGCTATATACGATATTAGTCTCGAGGCCAGACTTGCCTGGGTCGGCCACTTGGAAATACGATATTGAATGTTGACATTGTATCGTGCCTAACTTCCATGGACCCACTCTACTCCCATTGATCACTGTGATCTTGCTTTCCAGAAATGCATTTTGTGAAGACCTAGTCTCCCTCTGCGACCTGTCGCACCATAATTGTAGTTATATACAGTTCTTGCCCTATGCTATCTAGCTCAATCCTGCCTCGAGCCCAATTAGCACACATTTCGATCGTAGGCTACGTGTAGAAAGGCATAAGATTTACCTCGAGCCTAGAGACCGAGCCTGACTACCTCGTCGTGCTTCTCCCCACTCCTCGACGCCATCATTAAATACCAATTCGGACAATCTGCGCCCCCTGGTTCTTAAATTGTATCGCCTCCCGCCTCGCCATAACCTGCAGCGCCCTGTCCAGTGCACTAACGCTATATTCTTTGCGATTCACCATTTCCTTGCGCAACGTCGCCAAGCTCGTCGTCCACCCGATCGGAAGCCGCTTCGTCAGCTCCTGCTCAATCTTACCCGCCTGCCCGAGCACCTCTTCGCTCAACGTGCTACCCTGGCTGACAGCGTTCATCGTCGACGCCATGAACAGTCGGATAGCTTCGTCGACATGTGCCTCCGTGGCGACGGAAGATAGTGTGAGTTTCGCGAGGGATTCGGTGATCCGGATGATGGCTTCTAGCTGGCGGACGGTGATGGGGATTGATGAGCGTTCGTTGGAGTCGAGTTCTGCTTTGTGGACTTGCTTGCGGATAGAGACGAAGTGGGAGGAGAGCCGCTCTGCAGCTTCCTGGGATAGCGTTGGCGCACAGCGGCTGTATCCAGAATTATGGGTTGTTAGATTGCTATGTTTCAAGAGAATAGATATCTGGGGTGTGCTTACGTTTTGCAATATGTTATGTACCGCTTCATTTTCTCAATCGGAATCTCGCCCGTGACATTGGCGGTATCCGCCTCCCGGTTCATATGGATTCCGATCACGTGTTTAGCAATCTTTCTATCCCGATCCGTGCTATGTTCATCCTTGACGATAAAGATCATATCGAAACGCGATAAGATTGTGGTCTGAAAATCGATATTGTCGC
Organism: Drechslerella dactyloides; assembly: GCA_020064725.1. Taxonomy (NCBI): domain Eukaryota; kingdom Fungi; phylum Ascomycota; class Orbiliomycetes; order Orbiliales; family Orbiliaceae; genus Drechslerella; species Drechslerella dactyloides. The sequence continues at coordinate 4,288,580 of JAGTWJ010000017.1, forward strand.
CCGGCGACTTCATATCGTCGTAGCGACCGAAGATGGGATTTGCCGCAGCCAGCACCGACGTTCTAGCGTTCAAAATGGTTGTTATTCCTGCTTTTGCGATAGAGATGGTCTGCTGCTCCATGGCTTCGTGAATAGCTACACGATCCTCATCACGCATCTTGTCGAATTCGTCGATGCAGACGACCCCGCCATCGCCCAACACCATTGCACCGCCTTCTAGATAGAATTCTCGGGACTGCGCATCACGCTGGACGGACGCTGTCAGACCTGCGGCTGAAGAGCCCTTTCCGGACGTGTAGATGGCGATTGGTGATACTCTTTCGGTGAATTTGAGCAACTGAGATTTGGCGGTACCGGGGTCACCAAGAAGGAGGACGTTGATGTCACCTCTGAGCCTCATGCCGTCCGGTAGTATTTTCTTCGAGCCACCCATCAGAAGGCAGACGATGGCCTTCTTGATATCTGCGTTCCCATAGATCGATGGTGCGATGGAGTTGGAAAATATCTCGTATAATCGTGGGTTCCTCGACAGCTCCAAAAACTCTTGTTCTTCCTCCTCGGAAAAGATGGCGGAACCCCTTGCGGTGTGGTCAACCTCTGCCTGGATACCCACCACTCTTATATACGGGGTCCTGATAGCTACCGCGGAAGAAGGCCCTTTGCTGCCCTTACTCTGGTAGATCGAGAATACGCCCATGACCGTGCAGCGCGACCCTGGAATCACTCGGTTCGTGAGATATCGGTCAGCGGAGAGCAAAACGTGCCGAGGCAGCTCTCCAACGGGGACCTGGTCTGGGGCCTCCTGTAGTTTCAGGACCTGCTGATCAATGAACCGGCATTGCTCGTGGAGGATGAAATATGGGTCCAAGGGGCATTTGTCGGCTCCTTCTTCCTTCTGGGAGTTGCACACTCGAGGTAATGTCACACCGGAGAAGCCACTGGACACCGGGTAAGAGAGGATGTTGTCGCAGCCCCGGCACTGTATTCTGAGACTGGTCGCCTTCGAGGAGAGAGTCGAGGCGCCGATAATGATTCCGGGAACTCTGACAAGCTTCGAGACGTTGTTGGCGTCCAACTCTCGGATTGTGGTAATGTTCGCATTCGATGTCAGTGTGACTTGGATATCCGGTGCGTCTGGAATTTCCTTATCGGACGAATGGGTCGGTATAAGAATTCGACGGGCACACTCCTTTGCTGCAGCTTCAAACTACTCGCATAACTGGTGATTAGATTCTTGCGTAAGCTTTAGTATATAGTAAGACGCTCGCCTACCAGAGGCAGTTTTTCAGCCGGTTCTCCAGCTAGAGCAGAGGCAAGATCCTCATTATAGCTGATGAGATGCGCGACATCGACTTCCAGGCAATATCGTTTGATCAGAACATTCTCCCGTAACTGATCTCTGTATCAAGCCTCAGCAACTGTACGAGATAACAGATGTTCATTGTGAATGGGTTGAGTACCGGTAAACGAAGTTGTTACCAAGCTTGAAAGTGAGTATGAACTGCGTAAAATGGCTTTGGATGCGCGAATTGGAGTCGTCGCTTTCGTCGTATTCGGACCGCAGGACCGGGAAGGTGTAGACGGATGCTCGGTCCATCGCCATGGCGGGGGAACGTGCTACACACAGTAGCTTGGGATGGGAGTCTTGATAAAAAGAAAAAGCAGTCTTTGATTTATCCGAGAAGATGCCGAGCCGACTTAATGCCCCGGCTCCTGAGTATCCGATATCTGAGTCGAGAGATGATGGACAGGGAGGAGGGAAGAATCGAACACTGCAAGGTGGGGGCTAACTTGAGGTTGAGCTCTACCGCTAATCTACGCGTGAAAGAGCCCGCCCTGGAGCTCAAGACGCGCCGACCAATCACAGCTCAGATGCGCACTGCAGCAGATAGATGAGGGTCCAGGCTCTCACCAGACCGACGACGACGTACTGGGACCGGAATTCGAAGGGATATGATTAGTCTTGAGTAAGGTCCACCAAGAGGAGCTGTAGAGACCGCTGCGGTCTTCTCGCCGCGTGTTGGTCGACTTGACGTATATATAGTCACGTGACTCTACGCGAAGCTGGCCTCTTAAGCCTACCGTGATGACAGACGCCGACAGCTGCGTCTATTGATGGCGCATCGCAGTTCGCGAACTTACATCTTCCAGCCTTGACTCACCGACATGATCACGACGAGCAGATGAAGCTACCAGCTCCTGCCATGGACACGTATACCAATCGGCGCATACTATAATATGATCCGGAGGGCGCGCCTCAGCCAACCTCTCCTCATTGCGTGTCGCTTGTCGACAGCTCCCACGGCGCACCTCCCTACTACCTAGTACCCTTCGACACCGGCTTTTGGCGTAGCTTCCAGACATGGCCTCTGCGAACGATGATGCTACCCCTCGTCCGTCCATGGACTCGTTCATCTCGAAGTCGCCATCGTTCTCGGGCTACTCCTTCGGTGACCAATCCTCCCACCAGCGTGGCCGGCGAGGATCCGCAGCGTCCTCTGTATTCTCGACAAACTCCATATCCGATCACCGATCCTCTACAAAAGAATTTCGGAGTAGTGGTATATTAGCCTTCCTGTATCAATCATCATAGGAAGCCCTGCTAAGATTCTTCAGCTATTGCGTCCCTGCTGGATAATGCTACCGCGCGGTCGAACATCCCAAAGCCTACAACACGCGATATCCCACCTGTTGTCCTCACCAACATCACCAAGGTCAGCTATAGCGAGTTCGGACAGTATTTGTCCATCGCGCCGGAATATGAACGATATCTGCGGTCAAAGGAACATGAAGCGGACGAAGCGTTACGGAGACCGAGGACCCCGGAGACACCCGTAGCGGAAGTCGATGCCTTCAAGATCTCTCTTGGGAGGAGTCCGGACAGTCGGAAGGCGTCGCTAACACCTTCGGGTCCATCTACTACGATACGGCCGCAGTCGAGCGATGGCGGAGGAAGTAGGAAGGGGTCGTTGCGAATGCGAAAGCAGAGCGTCGCCATACCACCATTGAATACGGTCCCACAGATCTACTTTGACGAGAACTTCCACCTGGAGAATCCTCGGACGTTTGATGTTGTCAGTGAGAGAAGTCATGTCATCCAGTCGCCGATACAAGAGAACGGGCCGGAGGGGTTGCCGTCTATGAATTCCCTAGGACGGAAAGCTCTAGCGACCAATGCTATCCTTCAGGAGAAGCTGAGCTGGTACATGGATATTGTCGAGGTCCACCTGATCAAGGAGATATCTTCCGCATCATCTGGATTTTTCGCCGCTCTGGGTGATCTGAGAGAGCTTCATGCGGAAGCGGATGCATCGGTGCAGAAGATACAATCTCTACGAGCTGAGCTCGATCGATTGGACAGAGATCAGGCCCTGGCCGGACTTGAGGTCGTACGGCTGCGGAGACGGAAGGCCAATGTTCAAAAGCTAGCTTACTCGGTTGAGCAAATAGCCCATGCTATCAAAAAGCTCGGCGAAGTAGAAGAATCTTTGGAAAAGAACGAGATCGTGGTAGCTATGGATACCATCGAGGCTACCGAAGCCCTACTGGAAGGTCGCTCGCCATGCGGTCTCACGACACCCATCATCGACCTCCGTCCCGTCAAAGCTGTTTCAGCAATACAAACAGATCTCACCAATCTACGCGCACGATGCGGCAAAGCCCTTGAGACACGCTTTGTAGACACATTACTCTCCGACCTTCGAAAACATGCCGACACTGTACCAGCGTCCGACACGTTGCTCAGGTTCTTCCAGGCTTATCAGAGACAGCAGAGCCGCTCGGCCCTTAGGCTGGACGCGATGCCTTCACCTCGACCTGTCTCGATGGACTACTCGCAGTTACCGGATTCCCTGCGCGCATTACTACTGGAGCACTTGGACGGCTTGCGGCGAGCGAACCATGTTGAGAAAGCCGTTCAGGCCTACCGTGATGCAGTTCTTAAGGAGACCAAAGCTATAATACGAAGAAACATGCCCAGCGACGATGATGCTGCAAGTAATATGAGCGGCGTAAGCCGTGGACCGGGCGCTGGGCGGACAACTGCTGAGAAGTCTACCAGCCTTGCGAAGGCATTGAGAGCTCTAGGCCCTCGAGAAGCGGAGGATCTACTGGTCAGGATATACACAGCTATCAGCGAGACTCTTCGGCGTCTGGGCACGCAGCAGAAGCTACTACTCGACGTCACTAGTGGAATTGACAGCATCCTATCACCACGAAATCCAATGTCTCCGGCAAGCGGCTTTGGTAGCCCCCCGCCGCCGCTTAATCGGAGCGCTAGCGCAGACATGGATTCCTTCTATTCTGTCTATTCTATGGATATCTCCGAGCTCATTAATGCGGCCATAGACGCAGCGCAGATCCAGATGGTTAAGGTCCTCAAGGTCCGCAACGAACAGACAGCGCGGCTCCCTCTCGGTGATTTCCTCAGGTACTTCATGCTCAACAAGCTTTTCTCCGCCGAGTGCGAAGGCCTATCCGGCAAGATCACGACGAACCTTCAAGCAGTGATCGGTTCACATATCAAAGACTTTATCGCAAACTTTCACCAGGAGAGCATAACCCTCCTCGCGACAACAATCGAGAAAGATCAATGGGAGGCGAAGGACTTCAAACCTTCCTCCAAAGCAGGGCTGGAGCGGATCCTTGAAGCTGCAACGAAAGACGCGGAGACATGGATAGCCTGGGGTCGGGTGTACGAAGACCCTCCGCTTCCGGAGGATACCACTGATGCAGACCAACCGCCGTCGGGTAAGATACGCACGGCGATTATTGATGAGCAGAGGTTTATCCTCCCGGAGAGCGGGCTCGCAGTGCTACGGCTGATCGAGACATACGAGTGCCTGTTCACCATGATCCCAGTCAGCGTGGCGGACGTTGCGACGAACATGTTGGAATTCTTAAAGGTGCCGTGTCCAGCTCCCCAGAACTCGACGCTTTTCTTTGGTCTCGGTCCATACTAACGCTTCTGGCTTCTGTAGCTCTTCAACTCGCGCGTCTGCCAGGTTATCCTCGGCGCTGGAGCCACCAAATCCGCCGGTCTGAAGCATATCACCACAAAACACCTTGCATTGGCGTCCCAAGCCCTCTCTATCGTCGTTGCAGTGATCCCATACGTCCGTGAAGCAGTGCGCCGCCATCTCGGCCCGTCCGCCGCGGGCGGCACGCTCCTCCCTGAATTTGACCGCATTAAGCGGAACTATCAGGAACACCAGTCGGAGATCCACAGCAAGCTGATCAGCATAATGTCTGACCGGCTGATGGCACACGTGCGGAACATCCGGCAAACGATCGATTGGGACGGCCCCGGCAACGTTGAGACCAAGCCGAACGCGTACATGGAGACGCTGGTGAAGGAGACGAGCACGCTGCACAAGGTGCTCAGCAAGCACTTGAGTGAGGATGTTTTAGGGAGCATCATGGGCCCTGTTTTTGCGATATATAAGAAGCGGCTGGTTGAGGCTTATTCAGGTGTGACTGTAAAGACGGACGTGGGGAAGGGAAGGTATGTATATGTTATGCATTGGCTAATGATAGTTAGCTAGGGTGGTTTTGCTGACTTGCTATCGTCCAGGATGCTGCGCGATGCGCAATTCTTCAAGGACCGCATGGCGAAACTGGATGGCAGTGGAGACGCTGGTGATGAGATTCTGAAGGCTGTACAAGACAAGACCGTGGCAGGTGCGGAAGCATCAGCAGCACCAGCCGCAACTAATGGTGACAAAGAAGGTAGTAACGAGGATGCTGCAGGAGAGCAGGTGCAGAAGGAGGAGAAGACATAGTTTTGATTACTGCTGACGAACGTGGGGGGCACCCCAGGAGGTAATGCTTTGATTTGGTTGATTGGCAATCGTTTTCTTTTGTTTAGCATGATGCAGCTGCAGCTGCCGCATTTTGGGGTTAGTCTTTGGCGGGAGGCGTTATGACTTGAGTTGATATATTTTGATTTAGACAGATTCTTGACAGTTGCGTAGTATATCAGGCAAGGTTGGCCTCGAGACTAGTATACATCTGCTCTTGTGCAGTTTCACTGACCCTCAAGCTTACCTTCATCTCGGCAAGATCTCGATTCATCAATTCATTCCCCAGTCTCGTAGACCGGTCCTATTCACACTTATCCATCATCTTTACAAGTACATTATATATATAGAACTAAGTATAGCAGCCGTGACGTTTATAATACACACCGACTACTAGTGGGTTTAAAGAGGACAGCAGAGGCAGGGGATATGCACAGCAGAACTAACGAAACACGAGCAACTTATCTCGTAAACCAGCCACAATATAGCCTATTATTACTAGTAGTAAAAGAAAGAAACCATCTGGTCCTAGAAGCACTTCATATCTCACTTAGCCCTGGGAGATGCGATGTCGGATACGACGTCACCTCGTTCAGATCGATTGGGTTCTCCCCTGTCTCACGCGCCACATTCTCGGACGGGGCACTCGCCACATTCTTCAAATGCTCACGTGCTAACTCTTCGAACGCCTCTTGTTCTTCTTCTAGCTTTTTCACTCGCTGCTCCAGTTGCAAGACGTCTGGTGTATCCAGGGGAACTTCCTCCCAGTCGTTGTTCTTCTCATTATCGATGCGAACGTTGCCAATACTCCCCGGTGGACTATATTTACGTTTGGGTGGACGTGGAGAATGCTCGTTCACAGCCGCATTCGCACCCACACCCACGTCGTTGCCCTGGAGCGATATATCCTATAAATCGCCCGCGGTGCCATCTTCCTCCTTCATCGTCTCGTCACCAACGTCACCATTCGTACCGCCTGCCAGATGCTTCATAGTTGGATTCTGTGAGACGCCGCGCCCAGGGGTCTGAGCGATTACTTTGCCGTTCTCGTCCACAAACTCAAAATTGTATCGGGAGAGGAGATGTGGGATAGCCGAGAGCTGGGGACCATATCGGGCAGTGTTGTCGTACAGCTCGAAGAGCGGAACAGCGAGCAGCTTCATGTTTTTCGGGACGGAAAGTACCTCTGTGGGTGATAAGATTGCATTGTTAGTAAAGTACGGCGATGTCTCGCTTGTCTCGTGGAACTGGTGGACGTACTACTCCGCGGTAGGTGGATGAAGTACAGCTTCTTGACCTCCTTTGGCCGCGTCACGTGGGCAGGGATGAACGGGTACATGAACGTCTCGAAGTTTGGGCGCCACCATTGAGCGAGCGTGTCGCCAATTTCCCACTCGTCATTGACGCCTTCACCGGAGAACTGATTGCCGACAGGGGCTAGGCGTTCGTTCAGGCGGGCTTTGAAGCCGGAGATTTCGTCCTCGTCTGGTTGGAGGTAGTCGCCCGGTCTGCGCGGCACACATTAGCACGCGTGTGATAAATAACTGGTATAAGTAGAGGTTTACACGTACAGCTTGAAAAAGGCGTTCGCAATCTGGAGCATGAGAATGTGTGGATGACAATGCTCATGACAGACGAGAATGCCCTCGCATGTTCTTCGCATGCCGTGCTTCTCGTAGTGTTCTTGGAGGCGCTGCAGTCTGGCGAGAACGGAGGGGTCTTCTTCCGGCTGGTTTTCTTTGGTACCGAAGGTATAGTTCGAGAGAGGGTAGAGGCGGATGGTCTTCGGCTGGTTGGCGGAGAACTCTTGGGGAATGGTGGGCCTAGTGGGAGACATTGTCAGCTATGAATCGGAAGCAGCCGATGTAAGATGTGGAGGCGAGCATGAAGCAGCGGGAAGCATGGGTGGCGTACGGGTAGCCCGATTGGAGGGCATCGCGGGTTATGGTAGACATCCTGGATGCCTTGATGCGGAATCCCCGGCGAGAGAGGTGTCGTCACCGTCGAGAGGCAGTGGAGGGCACTCGGGCAGCAGCAACCGCAAAGGATTGGCTAGAGTTTCAACGGATGGTGAGCTCTTGGGGAGGGATTGATGGATGTTGTGCGACAGGTCGTTGGCGGCTGCGATGATTGAGATCGTGGATGGGGTTAAATTGGCGAGTGGGAAGACGCGACGTTGCTCGGGTTCCTCGCTTGGTCTTGTGCGATGCCTCTTCGGGCCAACACCACAGAACACAATTTCGAAAATTCACAATCCACAACCCAGTATTTCGACCTGGAGCTCCGGTCTGGTATGCTGCGATAGCTCAATCAAGTAAAATATGGAGTCGAAGCTTCCGTATCCGGCTGCCTTCTCGGATTGCGACAGCTACATCACGTCTCTTATCGAGTTCACGTCCACGCCGCTCTTCCGCCAGCTTGTTGGCGGGGTACACATTCTCGATTTCTTCACCTCGTCGCCTATCCTGTACGAGTCCATTTTGCCCCTCGATTGGCGGGAATACTTCGATACCAAGAACGTCGAGGAGATTCTGGAGCTGCTGCTCCGGACAGATCTCTCGGACGTACGTCCTCAAGGCACACCGGACTCATTCTACGAGTTTGCGCGAGATGTCCAGAGGCATGAGCTACGGAGAGATTTCGACCAGGGATCTGGACTTGACGATGGCGCCGAGGGAAAGCAGGTGCTCAACCGTCGCAGAAAGCTGGCCTTAGGCATGACGAACAAAAAATTACACGAGGTCTGAGTTTGGCGTACGAAAATTATCGGGGGATTGTATCGCTAACTTCTACAATGGGGCATTCAGTAGGTAGAGCATTTCGCCCGGTATCTTTCTACGCTCCTTCGTTCGCTGGCACACGATCAGCCAAGTTCGGGGGACTCGATCACCCACCTCGTGGATTTCGGGTCCGGCCAGTCGTACCTGTCAAGGATTCTCGCTTCGCCGCCCCATAACCTCGACCTTATTGCCGTCGAATCGAAAGCTAGTAACATAGAGGCGGGGAGAGCGCTCGATATTCGAGCCGGGCTTGGGGCAACGTCGCAAGGGAAAACTCTCACGGAGAGCCTGGACACTGTTACACATGACGACAAGAAGAAAGGCTCGATAACGTATGTCCAGCATATGATCAAAGACGAGAGTATGAGAGAGGTTTTGGATGCCCTCGATGCGTCGAAAGAACACGATGCGGACCCAGTCCCGAGACAACCAGGCCTGATGATTATATCTCTACATTCCTGTGGGAACTTGATCCACCATGCCCTCAATTCTCTGCTTGGAAATGACGAAGTCAAGGCCGTCGCTGTAGTAGGTCCGTTACCTTCTATCCTTCTTTGGTCCAATGTATGCGTCTGACTGTCGCCCAGGCTGTTGCTACAACCTTATGACGGAGCGAAGGGGGCCTTCTTATAAACCGCCCTATCAGAAATACGCGCCAGCTCCACACGTCCCTATCCAGTCCTCCTGCCTCAATTACCACTTCCCGCTATCCTCTCAGTTCGCCTCCCAAAAAATAACATTAGATATAACAGCACGGATGATGGCCTGCCAGGCTCCCCGCAACTGGACCGACGAGACTAGCACCGACTTTTTCAGGCGCCATTTCTACAGAGCCCTACTCCAGCGCATCTTCTATGACTACGACATCCTCCGCGCCACCGAGCCGCTCATAGTTGGCAGCCTTCGCAAGGGTGCATACACAAACTTCTGGGAGTACGTTATTGCCGCCATCCAAAAGATCCTCTCGGCAGCCACTGGCCCGGATGCATGCACTGGCGTAGCGGAGGGCGTGAAGGGCCGGATCCGTAAAAGCGGGCTGGACACAATCAGCAGGGAGGACGTAGCGGCGTACGAGATCAAATACGCGGATGGCCTGAAGCAGCTCAGCATAATGTGGACGTTGATGGCCTTTTGCGCTGGCTGCGTGGAGAGTCTGATTGTGGTTGACCGATGGCGCTACCTTGTGGAGAGCGGGAAATGTAGGGTTGTCAGGGTGGAAAGCGCGTTCGAGTATGCGGTGAGCCCGAGGAATTTGGTGGTAGTTGGGCTAAAGTAAGGGGCTTGGCTTATCTTCTGTCTCAGAGCCTGTAATAAAATCGATCAGTCGTGAGACGTACATCGGTACGTATGTAGAAAATTATCTGCATGGAGTTGATCTATGTATCATTACTTACGGTGTTTGTATAACTCTTATTCGTCGAGTCGCAATCTTCTGCTCTATGAATAGCAGACGGTTCAGGTACCAGACTCTCGGGTGATGCGGGTCATATGGTAGTGCAGTGCATGAGCCGGCAAATTTAACGCCATTCGGCATGCATTCGTATCCGTATCGCAAATGATGAAACTGCAAAATGCTGCGGAATCATAAACGGGTATCGATGCCGTAGGTTTGATCCCGGCAATCTCGATCCTTTCAGGTTCTTAGAGCTCCATACAAGAGGCCTTCTGAAAGAGCCGTCGTAAGTAACCTCTTCATCTCTAGTTTTCTCCTAGATTGATCAAGCGTTACCTTAGTAGACCACAGTAGTGGAATACCGAGGAAATTTTGCTACAGGCGCTATCAAATCAAGGAAGTAGGACCGCGGTACCAGTCACTGCGACGAATTTGTGGTCTGTTTTGTGGTGGCGCATTTACAATTGTATACAATGAAAAGTAAAATAACAGGAATATGGTAAATAGAAACTTTAGACCAGGTAAGTATTTATATGTATAATAGTGCAAAAGTATTAGGTAGCCATCCCAGGTACCCCCAAAAATATGTTATGGGTATTGTGGATTGAGGTGGCATCAGCCATGGCTCGAATCACGCGTTTGCAACAGGGCGTTGCCAAGAGAAGCCCCGCAGCATTTTGGCGGAGACTAGGACATATTGAGGTAATCAAATGCGAGACACTTTAACGCCTCAAAGACGAGAATTTAGGTTTTATATATAACGTAATCCACCGGCCTGCGAGCCGCACCGGCCTGCGAGCCAGCTAGCTCTATTAAGCGAGCAAACCTACTTCGTCAGCATCACCAGATTACCCCTTTCTTTCCTCTGTCTTTAGCCAGATAGTAGTCAACCATCAATTTATATACAAATTAATGTACTAACAAATACCTATCTTCAATCTAGCTAAAGAACAGAGAATCCTAGAAATAATTAGAGTTTATAAAAATAGTAGTACACCTTTGTTCAATAAGGTAGCTTATAGACATAATATAGTGCTGTCTATTGTTAAGTATTATTATAATAGCTGTAATATATATAGTATATATTAAAAATAGTCTATAAACCAAATGTTAATAAATAATAAAAAGAAGGTTCTTATTAAATGGATTATACAACTATAGTTATAAAATTTCTCTGCTTATTTTAATTTAGTGTGTTATATGGCTGGCAAAATAGTAGGTTATAAAATAGGTAAGAATTGGGTTATGTGATTCTTTTAATAATATATAAAGTTAATTATAGTATAAATATATCTTTTAGATAACAAAAAAAAAAAAAAATAATATTAAAATGGTTATTAGTTAGTTTACTATTTTTTATTAAATAATTAAAAAATATAAAATTTTACTTAAAAAATATTTAGAATATAAATGAAAAAAACTTTTTAATTAACTATAAATAAACTATAATAATTATTATATTAATTAATAATAAATATGAATAATTTTGTTTTTATAATAGTAATAGGGACTTAGTGACTATAGTAGAATATATAAGTTTTATTAGAAAATATTATCCTTTAATAATAATTTTTTTTAAATATATATATTTACTTAAATAATATTAGGATTATGTTGAACACGAAGGATGGTATTAGGTTATTAGTAACAAAAACTTTATAAATAAATATTTAGTTATAGAATAACTAAAATACTGTTTTAATCCTTATACAATAATAATAATAGGCCCCAAATTGTTATATTTAATAAGGTTGTTAATCCTAGATAATTATAACAGCTATATAACAATAAACTTTATTGATTATTATTGTAAAATATATATTATTTTGTTATGTTTACTATTGTATTTAATATACTTCTTATAATTATTTAACATTAGTTTTTTTAATTATTATTTATAAATATATAGTAATACTATTAATTTATTTTATAAAAGAGGTAGTACTAGTATTAGGAAATAGGATTTTATTAATTTAATTAGTAATATATATTAGAAAGCTTTTATAAATAAAATAATTATTAGAAAATAAAAAAATAATAGATTTTTTTTATTTAATTTTTTTAAAATTTTTGAATTATTTTCTAATTTTATTAAGATAAACTATATACAATTATTTAAAATAATTATAAATAATATTAAAAATAATATATTAGATATCCTTATAGCTTAAACCCCAGCTAATCTAGTTATATTATATTAATTTGTTAACATTATTTGCTTATATTTTGATTTCTTATTCAAATATAAATTTAATAAAATAACAAAAACAATAAACAACCTATTTATATAAATAATAATTTTAGAAATTATAAACAATAACTTATTATAAGATATAAAGCAGTAGTATCATATACATAAACCTGGTAACTAAAGCCAATTATTAAAAGTATATGTATTAGTTAACATTAAGCTGCAAGCACTTGTCAATACTATTAAATAGTATATATAATATGCTTATAAAATTATATACAAGTACTAACCATATCTATTTGATTAAGATTATAATCCTAATTATAATTATAATTACTAGGATTATGATTATAATACTTATTTTTTGTCTATATATAGTAATTTGTATATAATTTGTAATTATATATGTTATTTCTTTTATAATTATTGCTAATGTCACAATCAGGATAATAATCATGATTATAATCGGGATTTTGGCTATATAGGTGGCTCGCAGGCCGGTGCGGCTCGCAGGCCGGTGGATTACGTTAATGTTATATTTAAATTAAGGAAGTATTTCTGAATGGTTGCAAGTTGTCAGTCCACTTTTTGAGTGGGAGGAAGGCGTCTTAACATCTGCCAAAAAAGCCAACAATGCTTTGACCTGGTCGAACAGCACCATGTGAGCTTTTCGCTGCCCTATCATTCCATTGCGGTGTTAACATGCGATTCGTTCAGGTGGATTCAGCATCAAGATGTCGACCGGAATCGTCGCTGAAGAATCTAGAAAATCTCACGTGCGCCACAAACCTGGAGTCTCTTATGCAATAAATTGTGCTAGTTAGCCGGCTAGCGAGCATTTATCGGTAGGTGAAACAGTATCACGCGCAAGAGTGGCGCTTTGGTTCGTAGATATGGTTGATGCAATTTATCCTGGCCCGTCTCGCCAGGGGTAAACCAGAGCTGGTCAGTTCGCGATATTTAGCCGATACTTACCGTCGCCCCACTGCAGTAATGAAATAGTTGCAATCAAAGCGGGTGGAACTATGATAAATTTCGAGGCTAACTAATAGTTTGGGGTCTATTATTTAGGGTGCATGGACTGTTCTGTACTCGCTTCGAATTCTCGATATTTGGCTTTTCACTCTCGATGCAAATCATCACGCCCCCGTTATGATGATTTCCCCTGCGGCATGCTGATGATACGCGGAAAATTATTAATACTGTGACGAGAGAAAGTTGCATCAGCATATCTCGTCAAAGGAATCGCCTTCAAGTAAACATTTATATGATCACTTTTGTGAGATAGTTAGTAATGTTTTGACCAGGAAAATTGGGAGCCATGGCCCAAGGACAGAGTCCATATACCAATGCTGAACAGGCATCGATCCCGGTATTCCGCGCCCAGTTGTCCAAGCCAGCACCAGTAGCCACGGCCTAAGATATATTGTTTAGGCGCTATGCACGCAGGCGTTTTGGGTATCTACTTAGAAACAATGAGCAAAAAAGGACCCTAAATGATACAAAATGTGCCCATGCATATATATAATGAGGACGTAAGAAGATATAATTATAGTGGAAGGGGTGGTTGCCTCCGCCTCCGTCCTTTGCACCCTGTCCTAGAGCTGGTTATACCTTCAGAAAGAAGCCGCCTCCTCTACTCCATCAATTTTTCCGTTTCCAATATATCTCGATCGACCCCGAGACTATCGATCAACACATATGCTGCTCGTAACTGTAAGGTTGAGGGCAGCATGATTTCTTCCAAGACTCTTCATCCGCAACGGGTAGCGAGGCATTTCGGTTCGCTTCACCTCCTATGTCTTTTAGTCGTTGGAGTCACCCTTATACACCTACGGGCATCCGTATACGACACTATTAGCGGGGCCAGGGACCTTTCCAGCGTCTCGACAATATTCAAAGCCTCGCATCCAATCGAAAGGCTTATTCTTCAATACGAGCAGAATTACAAGCAGTTCGTAGAACGGCAGTCAAAGACACCCGAAGAGGCTATCACGGCGTATAAGAAACGATACAACCGGAACCCACCTCCCGGATTCTCTAAGTGGGTGCGATATGCTCTAGCCCACAACTCCACCGTAATCGACGATTACGACAGAATAGAGGAGAAAATTGCACAGTTCCGAACACTTTCGCCATTTGACCTTCAAAGACGTATCAAAATTTGGCAGAAAACAGCGCGTTCCTTTGGTACCGTTAAAATCCAGGATGGCAGATTTATTGAAGGCGAGGACCGGGTCCAGAAGAGTCTCGCAGACATTGTAGACCAGCTCCCCGATGTGGAATTTCTATACAGCTGGCTTGATGAACCACGGATCATCGGTGTCAATCGCGAATCGAACAAGGCTGACAGCGAGAATATGGGCGGAAAGAATGCCTGGCCCCTCCTAACCGAAAAGTGCAACTTCCCGTCCGAATCCCAGGCCCAGCGACGATGGGAAGGCCGGACAGAACCAAAGTTTAAATATGTAGAAGACCTGAATGAATCTCTGGATGTCTGCAGGCACCCGGAATACCAGCACATGCACGGCTTCTTTAACTCCCCGACAACTCTGCCAGCGGTCAGAAGCTTGATCCCGTTATTCTCAGGTGCCGCGTTATCCACCATGAGTGATATCATCACGCCGGGACTAGACTACATCGCCCCGGGCTACCTTGGCGACAGCAAGACATTTGACGCCATTCCATACTCAGAGAAGAAGACACAGATGTACTGGAAGGCGTGGTCAACTGGCTCTTCCTTCAGGGAGGAGTCCTACAGATTCAACCATCGCGTCCGCTTTGTCCAGCGATTCGGCACGCACCCCATGTTCCACATCGGCTTTTCCAGGTATGTTCAATGCGGCGACTTTTGCCCTCAGCTGGAGAAGCTAGTTGGGATAGTTCCAAACGACGACTCCAAGGTCGGATTCCAGTATAAATTCGCGATGGACATAGACGGAAATGGGTACTCTGGACGATACTACCGCCTTCTGCACAGCAACTGCCTAGTTTTCAAGCAGACTATGTGGCAGCAGTGGCATGACGATAGGCTGATGCCGTGGGTTCACTATATCCCTGTTAGCATGAGCATGGATGAATTAGAGAGCATGGTCAATTACTTCGCGAACGACACGAAGGGTCAAGTGTACGGCGAGAAAATTGCAGAAGCGGGCAGGACATGGGCAGAGAAGTCCCTGCGGCCCATTGATATCACGATATACACGTATCGGCAGTTGTTAGAATATGCCAACTTGTTTAAAGAGGACACAGGCAGTGACAGGCGTACATTAGCGCCGCAGGATTGATACCACACTTGTTTTTGATTTTTAGAGACGGATCAGGTGTTCAGGATAGTAGTTTTTTTGGTCGTGTTCGTCCTTTTTTCCCTGTTCCCGGATCTCACTGTTGGCAATTGGACGTTTTTGTATGATTTTGTACGACTGTTGAGTTCTATAGCTAATATTACGATACATGAATATTTGATAATTCGAGTATAAAGATATTTCCGCCATTACTAAAGATTGATAATCTACTACAAACCAGGGTCGTCGACGTCTGTATTGACGTGATACTTCGAGGTTTAAATTTTTGTAACATCGGCTAGAATATTATATCCTACCTAGGAAGTATTCCGCGAGGTGCTCCTGTCCTCGGAACCAGGCTCCGTTATCTATGCATGCAGGGACCTTTGAGCTATCGGACCGGTAGCTCCCTCCATAAGTCCCGCTAGAGCACTAGCTTACAATCATTACCAGAGCCGGGGAATGGTGGCATGCCGAGATGCTCCTAGCGCCGAACCAGCTTCACTCCAATCAACAAAGTGGCCGTGCGGCGTTACTCCCTGGTTAGTCTTCAGGCCAGATTTGCGCCGAGATACATTCGAGCCCCCGCGCTCTGAAAAATAGGTGGGAACGTGATCTACTAAGTCGCTCGGCGTTTCAAAACTGCAGAAACGGGGCCACATGCTGGATATATATCCGGCCACCTTGCCAGCTACTTAGTAACCCAATTGATCAAACTATGCAGAATATGGCCATATATATTGCGCACTAAACATTACCCTGCACTTAACTACTGAAGTATACGTATAGTTGTTAGATTCGTGACTGTCGACTGGCCTAGTGGGCCCGCGTGGCACAAGCGAGTCTAGATGCGCTAGACTAGCCGCTATTTCGAATATATAGCTGTTGATCGTCGCCATTTGAGGTGCAACTTAATCTATCTTACCATGCTGGTTAGTGTAACATGAGCTCGAGCGTGCTATAGCCCTATTTTCTGAAATACAACACTCCCACAGATAGTGTAAGAAATCAGTTGAACCAAGCTAGCTTATACATTTTTATTCAAGTCAATCTATATTTTCGCTAATACTAGTCCAAATCCTAGTAGTCCCAACGTCGAACGAATAATGTGATATTACAAGTAGACTCAATAACCTCCCCAAAGATGCTAGCAAGTTGTCCACCTTGACTCACTGTTACCGTAGAATACCAGCATCCAAAACTAGCCTTATGTCCAGCGACCTACTGCCCGTAAAATTCTGATGGCAGGATAGTGCATTGAGTGGCAGCTTCTCATTTCACGCCTACCCAGGACATTTAGCCCGCAACTTCTTCTCCTTCTCTTCGATCCGCCATGGGATCCAGCCGCTAATGCCACGTTGACGCACTTCCCGGATTGTGCCATCTTGGGGTAGGCGACGTCCGTATTTGAGATTTGACGAATAACCGCAGTGACCTTCGCGGTAGAACCATTGGACGCATCCATCTATATGCTGTTCGCATGCCAGGCGGCCTAAGATAAGGAGGATAGTTAGCTTATAGCGTCTGGCATGAAGGTTAAACATTGGTCTCCGAAGGAAAATGCCTTGCTGGCCGAAGGTTGGACCTACAGTTCTTCTCGCTGGTGATAGCATCCTTTTTCCACTGCTCGGAACCGGTACCGGCCTCTTTGAGTTTATCCTCATTAAATTCTCCTTCCGTCGAGCTACGGTTATCCCAACCGATGCGCACAGCAGAGTCGCCCCAGTCCTCGCCTTCTTCTTTTGTGACCTCGCGCGGCAATCGCTCTGCCACGAACCAATCGTACATATCCCGATATAGAATGTGTTTATATTCGGTCAGGTTCGTATCCTTTGCTCCGGGTGGCATATTGGAGAACTTCCACTTGACGGCGCCTTGCTCATGCTGCGGTGTCCAGCCGTTGGGTCGCCATCTACCGTTCTTACGAAGCATCGCCTGTTCAAATTCCCATATGTCCTGCATGTCTTCTGGGAAATGGTGGTGCATAGTTCCAACAGGTTCGCAAAAGTCTTCCTCTTTCCAGGGGAGATTCCACCAGGGATCGCCTTGATAAAATGGCCCTTGGTGCATAATAGGGAGGCCGCGGTCTGCCATTGCCTGAGCAAGAACGTAGTCGCCACAGCAGGAGTGTGAGGCAAGTTTGGTGTAGTTTCGCTCCAGGTCGCTCAAAAAAGCCTCGTCGTGTATTCTACCTTTAGGAATTTAGTTTCGCTCGCGCTCCCGATTACTTGAAAAGCCTCATCGGAGATTTTACCTTCAGGAATCAGCTTGCGCATTGCAGCTTGATTAATCAGATACCCAGACCCCTAAGATACAACTCAAATCAGCCAATGAACTTCTGTAAAAGAGTGACGGTAACTGCTATATCTCAGACGTACGCCATGGCCAAAGGCAAAGTCGTCGATGGCGGCCGACGCGCCGTGGTAAATGGGTGAGGTTAAAGGGTTGTGATTATTGGAAACGGCGAGGAGGTATGGCCACCAGTTACTTGGTATCAGGCTGGTATCGCCATCGATGAAGAGGTAGTAAGAGGCATGTGGGTTCTTTTGATATGATCTGATCAGGATTGCGACCTACCAAGCCACGAAGTTAGCTGTGAGCTTAAGCGTGCAAACTAGCTTGTTAATCTCCACACTTGGAGAAGCGCAGGTCGATCAAATCGGAAAGCATGCCGACCCGGAAAGCTATCATCGGTCTGCATCTGATAAGGTAGGACCTCGCACATTTTTAAACCGATCTAATGACCAGCCCTCTTTCAAGTCACCCATCTTGCCTTCCACGTCTACAAGCCCGGCGCCTCGCAACTGCACCTCTTGCATGCTTCGCCAGTGTTTAAGCGAATCACCAGCGACATCAGCGGAGATATGACTTAAAGTATCCGACACATCCCAATCACCTAATTTCGTCTTTAAATCAGAGTATATCAACGTGTTAGGGAACTGTTGCACAAATGTCAGCAGTTGGATTGGGACGCGGTTGAAGATGACAGTGGCGCCAGTTTTAATCGATAGGACGACGTCATGCAGCGGGGCGCTTGGGGTTGACGGCCGGCGCACAGCTGGTATGACAGAGGGAACGACAGCTACGCTGGTTATGGTGACGGTGCGTTCCGCCTGCAGGCTTTGCGCAGGCTGGCCCGTGACCGGCTCGACGAAAGGACGAAGTCTAGCGGCTACTTGGGCATTGTATCTAAAGAGGAAGTAGCACTGCGTGACTAGCACAATCAGAATGCAAATCAGTAGCAGCGGCGAACGTCGCACTATCGACCCCGTCCCGTTCGCCAGCATGACGGGAAGGACCGGCTAGATTTTACTACTGCCGATTTTGCTGTCAATGGGCGTTTTGCTCCAGGATAATGAATTTATAGTTATAAGAAGGCGTGAAATCGCTAGAACCGTGTCTGTGAAAAGCAACGGCTAGAGATTGAGAGGAAGCTTCACAAGCCTGTTCAGCGCTAGCTCACAATTAAAAATGTTCGTAGAGCTGAGAAAGAAGACCGAAGAGAATAGCTATAACATGCAGATGAGCGGAGCAGAAAGAAAGTTCAAAGGAGGAAAAGGGAAACTGAAAAAACAAGGGAAACACCATGAGATTTAATTGTGATACTGTTCATAAAGCAGCGGTGCTGTGTCTCAACTACATATCCAGAGAAGGCCGCAGCTGTGGGCTTGAAGCCGGTGCGCCGGTGCCTCTCGTTGGAAGTAATTGGCGACGGTTCGTCTATCCGCGCACGATGCATATGCCTCGCCAAATTGTGCTACATCGAGACATGTAGTACCATATTTTTGCATAGCCTGATATAATTTCTTAAAGCATAAGTTCTATCGGCCGCACCGATGCTAAACGTCCGATTCTGAGGCTGTAGTGTTGGGGGGCATCAGAGCATGCGCATGCTCCGAGGCAAGCATGGCCGCCACCTTTCAAGGAGCAAAGTGCAAAATCGCCTGGCGATATATAGCCTGATATGATGTGATCATATGAAGAGTATAAACGATAAGGTGCATGCAGGACCTTAAGGTTTTGCATAGGATAAATCCGCTGGCTCCGGTCCCCCCAACCCCCTTCTGCCCGAATTAACAAGATAATGGGGGTGAACACGTGGTATACATTTATATCGAAGAAGTGATATTGCCTGGGTATATTGGGTATGTGGTACATCTATAACTACATATCTACGACGTACACTAAGCAGGTAAACGGGCTATAGCAAAATTCCAGAAAGATAAATGAGCACAGGCCTGCAGGCGCTGCTGCCGTGGCGGATACGAACCCGACATTGAGGGCTGGCCTCCTCGAGCAGGAAAAAAAACGAGCCAGGGCCCTAGGACCCTGTCCTATAACAGGGTCTTCTATAAGGGCCAGCCGCAGAAGCCTGGATGTGGAAGAAAGGCCCTGTTGCACGAGTCCGATGATGCTATTCCTGGTTAAACTCTAGCTGACTGTACTCGGGTGGTCATGAACTGAAACATATCTGCAGAAGCCGTACCCTAGACAGACGTTGCCAGGCCTTGTCAGTGTCGAGACGTCGAGACCGGCCGTCATGTTGGTGACATGATGTTGACCTGGCGGCAACACACGGCTAGCATGATCCTTGTTGGCGTCGAGACAGCTCCAGATCCTGGTGCGCTATAATGCAGAATGCGGCAAATGCATCATAAACCTTACCAGATCCATTCCCACTTCTTGGAACTCCGCATCTAACCCCTCCCGCAAGACTTCCATATCACCAACGGATCTTGAGGAGCGTCCCAGCAATCTACGAAAACATGGGTCATCTCACAACCCTTGCGACGTGGTAAGTCTATCATCCCTATCGATATAGAATGCACGGCTAACATGGACCGACCTCACTAGCTCGCTAAACCAGTGGGCCCTAGATTTCGAGGGCAATGCTGAGCGTATCATTGAGAGCATCCGCCTCGCCAAGACAGCCGGAGCTTCGCTACGAGTTGGGCCAGAGCTGGAGATAACGTAGGTCGTCGCTTATTATCACCAACTATCCGCGTCTTTCCCTTTCATTCGCGCTCTGTCACGCGTATATCTGGGTGTGGTGGGGCACTTTGGGTGACTGGGAGATGTATTCGAAGGGGCTATGGGTGTCTAGATCATTTTCTTGAAGGTATAGCTGCGAGGTGTGAATGATATGAGGGAGACTGAACTTTGGCTGACCAATCTCATAGGTGATACGTATCTCCACTCTTGGGAGATGTTCGCGCGGATCCTGAACCATGAGGAGTGCCAGGATATCATTCTCGACATCGGGATGTAGGTGACCCCTACCGAAGCAATGGCTACACATTATACCGCCTAGTTTACTAAAGAATGTCTAGGCCCGTGACGCATAAGAACGTTCGATATAACTGTCGTGTCATCTGCCTCAACCGCAAAATCCTGCTCATTCGTCCCAAGATGTGGCTGGCCAACAACGGCAACTACCGTGAAATGCGATACTTCACACCGTGGACCCGCCCCAGATGCACGGAAATGTATTACCTGCCCCGCATGATCACCGAGATCACAGGGCAAGCTCAGGTTTTGTTTGGGGATGCGGTTATCTCTACCCCGGACAGCTGCATCGGTGCGGAGACATGTGAAGAACTATTCACGCCGGACAGTCCGCATATTCCGATGGGACTGGATGGGGTTGAAGTTGTTACAAACTCCAGTGGTAGCCATCATGAATTGAGGAAGTTGAACACAAGGATTGAATTGATCCGTAATGCTACTCTCCAGGTCTGTACCACGGACTTATATTAGTATCAAAGATTGTGCACTGGTGGCTGACGACGACAACAGCATGGAGGTATTTATCTTTACTCGAACCAACAAGGCTGTGATGGCGATCGACTATACTATGACGGCTGTGCAATGATCATAATTAATGGAAAAGTTGTCGCCCAGGGGACTCAGTTCTCCCTGAACGACGTTGAGGTCGTAACGGCTACCGTCGACCTCGAGGATGTCCGAAGTTTTCGATTCGCCCCATCCCGCGGCCTTCAAGCCGTAAGTACAGGCAAGGCCTATCAGCGAGTTGAAGCCTCGAAGGCTTTGTCGAAGAGTGGAGAGAACATCCACCCAGGCGTCGGTCCTTCCCCCGAAATACCAGTCCGCTATCATACACCCGAGGAGGAGATCGCGCTCGGTCCGGCATGCTGGCTATGGGACTACCTTCGTCGATCCGGAACCGCGGGGTTCTTCCTGCCGTTAAGTGGTGGTATCGACAGTTGCGCAACCGCAACCATTGTCCATTCAATGTGCCGGTTGGTCATCGAGGCGGTCGAAAACGGCGATCAACAGGTTCTTTCCGACGTACGCAAGATCACCAAGGACCCCAATTTTTTGCCAGCGACACCGCAGGAGCTCGCCGGCAGGATCTTCCACACCTGTTTCATGGGTACCGAGAACTCGAGCACGGAAACACGATCCCGGGCGAAGGAATTCGCCGAGGCAATCGGCGCATACCACGTTGATCTCAACATGGACACGCTCGTCACCGCCGTCCGTGAACTTTTTGCCTTCGTGACGAACAAGAAGCCGCGCTTCTTCGTCCACGGCGGGACGAAGACGGAGAACCTGGCACTCCAGAACATTCAAGCCCGGCTGCGCATGGTGCTCGCCTACCTCTTTGCGCAGCTGCTGCCGTGGGTTCGCGGTTTCGAAGGCGCCCTTCTGGTTCTCGGGAGCGCAAACGTCGACGAATGTCTTCGCGGGTATCTTACCAAGTACGACTGCTCGAGCGCGGATATCAATCCCATCGGCGGAATCTCCAAAACGGATCTCAAGCGTTTTATAGCCTACGCGCGAGGTCAGTTTGGCATCCCGATCTTACATGATTTCTTGACCGCGACGCCAACCGCCGAGCTGGAGCCGATCACTAAGGAGTACGTGCAGTCCGACGAGGCGGACATGGGCATGACGTACGACGAGCTATCGGTGTTCGGGCGCCTGCGTAAAGTGGACAAGTGCGGTCCGTACAGCATGTTTAC
This sequence comes from Drechslerella dactyloides, assembly GCA_020064725.1. Lineage (NCBI taxonomy): Eukaryota > Fungi > Ascomycota > Orbiliomycetes > Orbiliales > Orbiliaceae > Drechslerella > Drechslerella dactyloides. Next base: position 4,311,012 of record JAGTWJ010000017.1, read on the forward strand.
CAAGCTGCTGCACCAATGGTATCCGCGTCTGTCGCCGTCTGAGGTTTGTCCTATTTCCCCGCTGTCCTTTTCCCTCTATAGGTAGCGCTGGTTGATGCTGATGTTGGGATTTTGTCGTGCAGATTGCGACCAAGACGAAGAATTTCTTCTGGTACTACGCTATCAACCGGCACAAGCAGACGACGCTCACGCCTGCGTATCATGCGGAGCAGTACTCGCCGGATGATAACCGGTATGATCTACGGCCGTTCCTGTATCCGCGGTTCAGCTGGCCGTGGAAGAAGATTGATGCAGCGCTGGAGCAGATTGAGAAGGTGAAGGCGGAGCAGGAGAAGAAAGTCCAGTGACGGGCACGGTCATAGATATCGGTGGGGGCATGTTATCACTACTCGTAGAAGCATGGGGAATTGACGGATTTGTTCTACCTGGCTTGTGCAATAGTAAATTAATATAGACGATGTTCAATTATCGTTCTGATGCGATATATATATCGACACCTGGATAAGAATTTGTATGGGGAAATCCCGGTGCTACCAATAAGACGTAACAACAGCTACGATAGATCTACTTGGTCGGATATCCTAGATCTATAAATCTGCTACGTATACTACGTAGACGTAATCACGAGATCATATAGTCAGGCGTTTTAAAGATCCCGCGAGGGTAATGATGTGTAATTTAGTGAAACCGACACACTTGCCCCCCCCAATATATATATGTGTATAAGATATCTCGAAAATCCAAGATTAGCTAATCAATGCGGTGCAGAAAAAACGACAAAATCCTCCCTCCGTCTTGAATGTGTAAAAATGACTTTTTGGTTCTGAACCGATCAGCAAGTCTAACGATATTAAGGAAAGAGACTGGTAGAGATATGACAGAGGAATTCGAAGAGGTGAAGGTGAGAAAGATGCAAGCGTACGTCGGGAAATTTAACTTCGAAACAGAACAACAAATGTCCCACATGCATGTGCATTTCATCGTAGCGTCGTATCAAGCTGAATGATATAGATAAGATCAAGGGAAAAAGAGGTTGAAACTGGAGAAAATAAACCAAATGCGATGGGATAGAAGAAAGAATATAATGTTGAAATGCGAGAAATGTCCGTAAACTCGGGGTAGGGTAGTCGACGATGCCCTCCGCTATGTATACCACTTTTTGACTCTGCAGATACTCGACCGCGGGAGAATCGTTTCAAAAGCAAAAGCGTGAATTAAAAAGTGTAAGAACGTGCCGCATGGGATCGAAACTCAGAAACGAAAAAGAAGGAAGAAAGAAAATACTCTAAGGGGGGACAACGAAAGACGCTCTTGACCCTGAGGCGCTGTTCCGGCAGTCAAGATGAAGAAGGTTGGCAGCCTTCCTACGAGAAACCAAGGAAAACGCCATTGTTACTCCGAAAAAAAAACCCCGGTTACCCACCCTTCACAAAACAAGTCTCCAATCCTCGGTGAAGAGAAAAAAGCTCAAACCAGCCGTTGCCGCGATAAACCAAACAACAGCCCTAGGCCGTGTTTGGTGGCTGAAAACCGGATGTGAATCCCACGCTCTCCGGCCCATCGGCCTTCTCCAGCTTCCCGTTGCCGTTCGCGTTCTCGAAGGTCGTATGGCGACTGATGGGGCGTATGCTCCTCCGGTCAATGGTATCAGCACGCATCTGCATGCTCAACGCGGCGTCCTCCTCCTCTTTCTGCTGCAAGCTCTCCGACGGCAGCAGAATCGCACGGTCGAGTTCATACGGCAAGCCACGGTGCCGCCCACGGATCATCATAGCCATGACGACAATCTTGCTGAACGTGGTAAACTGTGCGGAGAACGAGGTGTTCGTGTCCGGATAGCCGAGAGACAATCCGACGGTTCCATACGCGGACACAACTTCGAATAGAATAGAAAATTGCGTGAACGCCTACCAGCAAAGGTGGATTTGTCAGCGCATGGTCCCCCGTCTGCGATGTGAGGTCAAAGAGCAAGGTGGAAGAGTAAAACTTACGTAGTCGCCCCGATTCGCAATCTTGCCGCTCTCCGCGATGCAGATTGCGAATAGACCCAAAAAGACATACCACAAGTCGAACGACAACTGCTTGCGCAAATGGGCGCCGAGGAACGAATGGTCATTGGGATCGTCGGTCTCTTCGTTGTTGGCGTAGATACCCAGCGAGCGCTCTTCGTAGACATTTGTCTTGCGGACGCTGATAGCGATTGGGAAAACTGAAATGTACATCATGACTAACTATTCGTTAGTATCAATCGGCTTCGAGATAGCAGAGAAGATGTTCACTCACTCAAGTAACTGACTTGGACGGCAGGGTGCAAATCCGCGAGATTCACAGCCGCGAACCCAGCCGTGCGTGTCGACACAGCCTGGAAAAACGCATCCAAGATGCGGTAGTTCACCGGCAGCGATACAACATCGCGGTTGGTCAAATCGAGAACAATGAAGAGCAGAACGTCCGTAGCGTTCAATATCACCAGGATGGCAAACAGCCACCAGGTGGCGGCGCTCGGGAAAAGAAGTGTGAAGCATCGCCGTGGGTGGTCCAGCAGGAAATGCAGACTCTCCTTGGCTATCCAGTTCTTCGGACAGATTTTCCAGAGGGCCCAGATGATGAACCGCAGCATACATGGGAATCCCGTGTTGCCAACGATGATGAGGTAGGCCATCGCTAACAATGGCCATGTAGCAGTGTTGAACGAGACCATGGAGTCCGGGGTCAAGGTAAACCCAAGGTCCGTAAACGCCGACGAGGCCGTAAAAATAGCCCTAGAACAAGTCATTCATAAGCAGGTGGGCGGCACATCTCATTTGCGGTGCCGAAACTTACCACCAGGTTCGATTCTGGCCAGCATTGTCAACAACAACAGCCCATTTCATCTGGGTGTGTATCCATGGAAGGAGACATAATATTCCGAAGACCTGAAAGAACAAGAAGTAGCCTGTATTACATCAGCAAAGATTACTGAGCCAAGGTCGATTGTTACGGCCTGCTTACCAACAAGGATATAAGCTAGGAGAAGGAGCGACCGATATTCAACGCCACCAAGCTCTTCTTTCTCTTCATCAGTCAGCTCCTGGAGGTTGAACTGAGAGTTCCTGCCGATGGTCGGTTGGAAAGATATATACGGCATGTCGGCAATCTTCACGCTTCTCGACGGACTCGAGTTTCGACGCCGCCGGATGACATCGGAAAAGACGCGATGGATGCCAGGGCTCACGGGGGTATGCAGGTAAGCCGGGTCGGTATATCCTCTGACCACGGATTTTATGCGGGGTCTCGGCCCCGTATGCGCGCTGCCATGCGTCATGGCGGGTTCATCAATGGTGATCGCACGCCTCACGAGGCCGGGGTGGGTATCCATGGACGAGCTGGGCGGCTCTTCATCCTTCGGACCCTTGCCTTCTTCATCGTCATCATCGCTGACCACCTTGTGAGCAAGGCCAGATCCGTCTACGAAATCGATATATTAGCGTCTAGAGTTTACGGGAGAGGGTCTCATCAAAGACAGCCTTACGAGTCTCGACATCGAAAGGCGTGGGAACCACATAAACCTCCGAGTCCTTACGTCTTGGTTTGACCTTCGGATCTGCAAAACTTATATGCGCTGGGGTTGAAGGTTCACCAGGTCTTTCTGGGATGTCGCTCAGCGCTTCGCTGAGTATGGGTAGAGGCGATACGGGGGGCCGGGGATGCTCTTCTTCTTCGTCTTCGACGGCAAATTCATGGTCGTTGTGGCCATCGGAGAAAATACCGCCAGGCTTGCTCTGCTGTAGCGCTAGACGATGGTTTGCGTCGGACTTTGATCGTCCGTGGGTCCGAAACGTAGGGAAGCTAAGATATTGTTAATCTTGCACTACCGCAATGCATATGGCGAATGGCGATGATATACCTTATAGGACGATGAGGCATCGACCCATTGGCAACGCTCCTCCTGAACTCCTGTAGGTCTTTGTTGCCATTGGTGGTGTTTTCATCTGCGCCATCGCGGTTTGTCTTCCTCCCAGAGCCTGGCAAGACGGTAATGGTTCTTCCACCTGTGTTTGAGAGTCAGCACCTGATTTTCGATTGAAAGACGGATCGAAGAGAAGCTGCGCCTTACCAACGCCACGTTCTGCCCCATCGACGCCTTCACTATCCGACTTTCGACGAGACATGCTCCGCTTCTGTTTGCTCTGCTCGACGATAGTATCAAACCGCTTTTCGAACCAGTACAACCGGATGAAGACGACACCGGTGTTGATGACGACGGGGTTCGTACACCAGGAGATCAAGGTGATGACGATTTGTTGGTAGGTCTTGAGCCGATTGAGGTCGATGGTGTTGAGGCCGGACTGGGTAGATGCGCCGCTGGCGAAGAAGAGGGCATCAATATATGCCATGTTCTTGATCGGGTACAGCAAGATGGAACCGATGATGCAGAAGCCGACGATGAAGAGATAGTGGAGGGTGATGAAGTTGAACTTGGGCTTTTGAGGTAACCATGTTGGGCGGTTGAGCTCGAACATCGTATGGCAGGGTAGCCTGGATTCGAGCGGGCGCGGGATGCAACCGAGTCCTGCGCCGGATGGGACTGAAGAGCCGCACTAGCAGCTGCTCGTTTGATATTTCGTTTTCGGAGCTGATGCTCTGAATGCGACCAAGTATAGACGGGAATTTGGTCGGCGATTGGGCCTGGGTAGGCAAGGCCGCACAACTGGCTGGCTGGCCGGCGGGGAATGAGCGAATGAGTCGAGCTGTTCAGCGAACGTGTCGACGAGAAGCCGGTGTCAGAAAATCAGCATGATGCAATGAGTGATAGATGCGGATGGGAGACGTCGATGCCGATTGCCGATGGGACCGTCCAGTACAATTTGTTTTATTTGGCCGGCGATAAAGCCGTATCGGGCCCGCGAGGTTGCGGAGACACGCACAAGCACACGCACTCACGCCGCTGGTTGGCACGTTGCGGGATCCCTTGGCTGGAGATGCTTTCCTTCCGGCCGGGGACGCGGGCGCTTTTTCGGTCAGGGGACCGGCTGGCTGGCAGGCTGATTGCAGGGTGAGAGAAGCCTGGAACCCGGGAGAGAGAGAGAGTCAATCAACCGCCAATTGGGCGAGATGTCAAGTCAAGCAGGGCGAGTCTCGCGGAAGGACAGCTGGGAGTGCGAATGTTCTTATAGACGCCGTGCGAGATGGCCGGTTAGTGAGCGGGAGGACAGGGCAAGTGCTGCCGGCGCTGGCGGAGAGCAAGGCCCTCGACGACCCGATTTGCTGGCGGGAGCTGCGGAGGCCTGTCGGGGAGACTGGGCGACGTTCCACTGCAGGCAGGCGGGTCAGCGATGGTGTTTCTGACGCCCCGATAAATGTGAAATGTGATCTGGGCGGCGAGCGCGGTCGGCCGGGAAAAGCGAGACGATAATACGTAATTGCGCTGGCGACGGGGCAGTCGGCTCCACTCGGCTCGACGGACGGCAGCCCGGGGTCCTTTTTCTGGAGATGAATGGTGACGATGCCGGAATTGGAGGCTGCGGAGGGCCTGGCGTTCCTTCAGGAGCAGACGTCGGAGAAAATTTTCGAGTCCGCGGTGATGGTGGTGGTGGTGGTGGTTTTTTAAATTTGGATTCGTCTGCCCGGTTCGAGATGGTTGCTTCGACTGGTCTGGTCAGCCATCGCGCCCCCCAAAACAGCTGCCCGATTCAAGCCCAACTTCACCACCAACAGCCAACGTCCACGTCCGTGTTTACGATCTATCCTTCGTCAGCCTGTCATGTCAATCAAAGACGCTCCGGTCAATCGTCCAGCTACAGGAAACGATCGGTCGTCGGAGCGCTCGAGCGAGGCGCAGGCCCAGCCAGCAATCCGGATGTTGGCTTGCCGGTCATTGCATGGTCGCCCACCAGTCCATTGCCATCCTACAGCTAACATTCATGCACCCAAGGCGTGCGTCGAATCAGCCTGCGATGACGACGATGTGCTTCATCACAAGCCGAGCTAGCGTAGCCGCTGGCCGTCAGACGCCTCCAACTGCTGCATCCGACGCTGCAGGCCCGGCCGTTGGTCTCATATGCATGGCCTCCTTTTCGCCGGCATCAGACGAGACACACAATGCCCCGATCGCGAGGCGTTCCAAGCTTCCCCAATGATATATCTTCACGCCAGTCGATCCATCTTGAGCCCAAGTTTCGACAGGCATCAAGCCACGCCATCTGCAATCAATTCCAGGGTCCTCGACCTGCTCGCGCGGATTAAGGTTCCTCGCTAAGCACTGAAACGGGCCATCGCCACTTTCGGTCACCTGAACGGCTCTAGTGTTGGGACCCAGCGATGGGCTTCTCGAAGGGCCAACGCTGTTCCGGGCCTCCCATCTAGGAACTTTTTTTTTTTTTGATCCGTGATGCATGAAGGCCGTCGGGCCTCCTGCATGTCGCATCGTGACTTGTGGGGCCCGTCCTCGCGGCGAAGATGCGGCTCCACAGCCTTGTATAGCGCAAGGTGGAGCACAGGATTCTGCCATCGTCGATTCACATCTTCGACGGGCCAAGATGGCAATTCACCAGCAGGAATTAAATTTAAACCTACGCATTCGCGTAGGAGGGTATTTTATTTTTCTCTCAAAGGATGGACGTATCGAAAGGAGCACTCCTACCGAGGCCCGGCCATCCTATCGCAGCCATCCTATCGTCACCGGGCTGACGCATGAATGCATGACGCCGTCTGATTTGTGACGGTGCATGTGCATATCTCGCTATCGTCGCCCGTGCAGAAAGCTGCTGACCGACCCGCTCGCAACGGGAAAGAAAGTCCACGCCGACGATAAGAGCTCGAGGCCGAGGGCAGGAAAGACATACCGAAACCGTGCCGGCAAGGGCAAGCGGTGGCTACGACTGCGCTCTTCGGCCTTTCTGGGCTGGCTCCTAGATCTTACAACTCCGCAACCTAATCTTGAGTCCTGCGCCAAGTGGCGATATCGACCGCCATTTCGTTCGCGGTGTGTGCGCTGTCCCCAGCTGAGGTCGAAGGAAAGGTTCCACAAACACCGTGCTTGCGCGATGCATCCTGGCCTGGGATTCGGATACCTCGGTCGAACAGCTCTCCTGCCCGACCAGCTAATTGGACCCGGCGGATGCTGCTCTCGCAAACGCCCGCGACCACAGGCCTGCCTGGCCTGCCCAATCGCACAGGCATCCGCGAGCTGCTCGTGGAGCAGAGCTTGGATGGCCGGCACGGGATTGGCTGCCGCAGCTGATTGGAGCTCTCGTCTCGTCTGATAATGTGACCTGGGGGAGCAGGCCAGCTGGGTCCAAAGGTCGACTTATGCACCTCGTAAATCTCTGCAATCAGCTATCGGAAGGTGGGATTAACAGCGAATGGCCGCAGCAGTCCAATCAAGAACAGCCTGCGAAGTGTGCTAAATGTTCACGACCGGTCCTGCCTGTAAAGTCAACATACAGCATCCTCGAGAATTGAATATAAGAATTACCGTCTCTCCGTCCACGAGACTTCGGCGAGATTTCGATTGCGGCGTGCGTTGCCAGTAGAAACGGCAGGATATCGGCCGAGCTTCCCCACCGGCCCATCTTCCGCCTTCCACCCATCCCATCCCGCCCATCCATCGTCAACCTCCATCGACACCGCCCCGACGACATCTGTAGACCCGCCGACCACCAGCAGCTCGAACAGCCATGGGCATACCGCGTGAGTGCTCCCCGCCGGCCTCCTGCCAATTGACGGACCGTCCGCTAACCCCTTATCGCCGTCCGCTCGCTGGGTTATCGCAGTGTGGGAATCGCCGCCGGATGCGAAGACCCTGGACAAAGCATCCGCCACCAATCGGTGCGATGTCCATTCCGCCGTCCACACCTCCTCCGGGACGTCCACGCGACTGCCGGCCACGCCAGGCCCCTCTGCATCGTCCGGTGGCAGAAACAGCAACAACCTCCCCTACGACTTCATCTACTCCGGCTCCCGCCCCATCCGCCGCCACATCCTCGATTCCTCCTCCTCCGACACGATCGAGATTGAGGACCTGCAGAACGAGCGCGAGCATGAGATCCAGATCCGCGAGCGGGAGCGCGAGAGGGAGCTCTCCGCCCGCATGGAGCGAAGCCGTCGGGAGCGCGGCGAACGTCGATCGGCGCACATGGAGCGGTTTCTGAACGCAAATTACCACACGCCGCAGCTGCCCACCACGTCCACGACATCCCAGCGGCCGAGGCCCCATATGATCCAGCCAAACTCGGACCAGCTGCTCACGCTGAGCGAGTTCCTGCGGGAATCCTCGCCGTCACAGGCTCGCAATAACAACGGCGGCGGCAGCAGCAGCAACAGTGGCAATGGCAACGGCGGCCAGACGTCGGTCCCGGAAATGCCGCCGTTGCAGCAGCTGCTCGGCATGCGCGGGTCCAATGCGAACAGAAACAACGGCGAGCGACGCGACGGTCAATCCTGGGAGAGGGCGCTGAATGCGTCCGGGATGCCGCTGGCGCTCACCCCGGCGACGACCGCCGTGTCCACTTCCAACGCGGCCGCAACGATCAGCAATCCTCCTCCGGCGCAACGTCGGTCCGCCAGCACATCCGCCGATTGGCCGCCGAATTCGCCGGCGGCCGCCGCGTCCCCCAACAGCCAGGCGCAAGACTCCTTCCAGACGCTGGTCAACCAGATCCGCCGCATCGGCGCCCTTCAAGACTACATGCTCAACAGCGTGGATGAGACCGCCGCCAGCCTCGAAGAGTCGCTGTCGCTGCACAGCCAAGCCCTCAATCAAGCTTTGAACGGCCCGTCGCAGGCCAATGCGGCCAGCACCAGCGTGGCCTCGCCGGCCGCCATACCCGATGTCAGCTCGCAGAACTACTACACCTCTCTCCGCGTCCGTGAAGCTCGGATCAGGACGATGCAGTCGCGGATCGACCTGCTGGCATCGGAATTCGCTCTGCTACGCACCACCCGCCGGGAACTCCGCCGTGCGGAAACCGAGGCCCTCAGCATGTTCCAATCGACGGGGGTGATGCCACCGACGGCAGCAACGCCGTCCGCTGCCGCAGCAGCCGCCAGCAGTGCAGCCACCATCTCCACGGCGACGGCACTTTCCCAGCCGCAGGAGCCACGAATTCAGACGGAGGTTGACGAAGTAGACGAGGCGCTAGACGCCGAGGGCAACAGCAGCAGACGGGTGCTTAGGAGCACGTTTCTGCCGGCGGACCTCGGCGACGAGGCGATATTCCGACACTACGAGAACGCGGAGAACAGAGCCCGGGTACGGGAGCGGCTGGCTGGCGTTCGGCGAGAGCTGGAGGCCGAGCAAGCGCGCAGCACGGAGATCATCCAAGAGCAGAGGCGGCGGATGGCGGAGGCGCTAGCAGGCGGCCTTAACGCGGCTGTCAGCGCTGCTACCATTGCTGCCAGTGCGAATGATGAGGACGCGGAGAGCGGAGGCGGCAGCAGGAGGAGGCGGCGGTATTCAGCGGGTAGCGCGGAGCGGAGCCAGAGCGAGCGGCGAGCGTGAGGTGCATGCGCATATAGTCAACTTCTGCGGGTTTTAGTTTCTTTTTCTATGGCTTTTTCTTCCTTCTCCATGCTGCTTTCTCTATTGAAGATGGCATTCCGAAGATTACATGGGGGATATCAGCTGCCGTTCAATCGGCGGACGGCGTTTGCATGCGTGCGAGAGTCGTCGCGAGGTTATGTTTGATGTCGCGGGTGGCGTATCGACGAGTGTCCTGTTTTGTCATGCCGCTTTACCTAGTACCTTCCTACCCATTTGCCACTGTTTGTAGCCGCTGCTTTTTTTTCCGGTCGTATTCGTACACTTGAGAGCGCACATACGTCCGCACCTTGTCATGACGGCGTCAAATTGATTGTGCATGCGCATGCGAGCTTCACCGCTAGAGAGTCCTTTTCTTCCTTTTCGTTTTTCAGACTTTTTCTATGGCCCTGCTGTCGTCGTATTATATCTGATGATGAGTAGCAGTAAGTTTAGTGTAATTACCACGGTGTATCGATTCAAAATGCATTTCGGTATCCATCCTACAGCCAATTGCAGCCGTGATGCCAATTCGAGGCTGTTGGAAAATGAGCGGCGGCGCGTTGTCCAGATCTGCCGGCGCTCAAGCTCAACATCCTTCAACCCGCAACCCGCTCCAAACGTATAAAATGCATCCATTGCATACAACCTAACAGACGACGATGCATCCCCCACGACACTGGACGAACAACATCCACATCCACAGGCACCAGCGCGGGTGCACACGGCCGACTGCAAGATGAGTGCCCGCCAACGTCGCTCGCGGGTCGAGGGCCCCGATGGCTGGACGACCATTTCGTCGCGCCGCAACAGAAGGTCCAGAGCGCTGATGGCGCACCAATCCGACCTCGCCCACGACGGCGCCGGCGACGACGTCCCAGCCGACGAACCCGCACCGACGGAGGCGGAGATTGCCATCGTTACGGCACGACTGCAGAAGCAGATTGCCGCGTTCAACGAGTCCAGTTGCTGCGCGAAGCTCAAGGAGCTCGTCCGGTCCGAAGTCGGCAGTCGAGTCCTCGCCCACCCTTCCAGCTCGCAGGACGGCGACGGGGACGCGGAACTGCAAGTTTCAGACGACGAAGCGGGCATATCCAACGTTCTGATAATCGCGCTCGGCTCCCTTTCCGAAAGCTTCAGCGGGGCGCCAGGCCACCAGCTCGCCGCGGCCCTCACCATCATCGACGTCCTGCGCGAGCTGAACACCGCAAGCCCAAGCCCAAATCAACAGGAAATGCAGATACTCTCCTACGACCCCGTGTACACCGCCATGGACAAACACATCCTCTCCACCTTTGACATCACGCCCGTACCAGCGTCCAAGATCCCGCACGCCTACGACAGCGAATGGTACCGTAAAGCACTAGTCTACATGCCCCACGGCTCCGTCTGGCTCAACCACGACTACTTCATCCGGCGGCCGCGCATATGGATCGGTAATTCCTTCACGCTGTACGATAGCGCCATGGCGACGTTCCGCGCCGACGAAGCAGCGGGGATGCCGGACAACAGCGACAAGGACGACGAATTGTTAATCCGCACCCTGCGCGAGGCGGAGAAGGTCGCGGAGGAGTATCGGGTTGTGGACTGGCCGGATGCGGAGTACGGTGGCGGGCAGGCGTTCAATAATGTGGTGGTATACGTGCGCGAGCATGGCGAGGACGGCAGCACCGCTTAGTGGGCGGATGAGCTGTGATCGTTCTTGTCTATTTGCTTGCTGCGAATGTACTTTTATCCGAACGGCGTGTATGAATATTGGAAGACGGCTGGGTTACAGGTTAACGGACAGGGACACGCATGCATCGGCGCCTCGAGCTCTTGACTCAACGGCGCATTATAGCTCAAACTCGTCTTGGGCGACGCGTATTCGAGAGTTTGAGACCTCGTTTTGGTTGGGTTCAAAATACAACAGTTGGCAATAACGCCGGGAGTATATCAATACATGGTCGCCATTAAATTCCTCCTGGTAGATAAGTAAATAGTGCGTAGATAGCGATACCAAAGCTGCCGACAATCACTAGAGCTTCAATCCAATACAGATAGTATAAATCTACGACAATGGCGTCGACCGGCGTACCGGAACTCTGCGGGGACGGCACCGCTCTCGATCTCCACTGCCTCGATCATGACACCTCCAAGACCATCCTCGGCATCGACGTCGCTCTCGACGGCGACGGCGGGAACATTAGCGCCCTCTACAAACTCCTAAACGACACGGTCATCACCCTTCTAACGGCGTGCGATGAGGTTCTGCTCCCATCTGCACCCGAACATTCACGACCCAGCGCCCCACCCGCAGCATGCGAGAAGGCCACAACAGCCTACCACCAGCTATTCCACCTCCTCGTAACCCTCACAGCATCAACCCCGACAATCCGCACCGCCGCTCTCTCCGCCATCGCCGCCTTCCGCGACGACCAGGAAACCCGCAAGAAAGACACAACAGCAGACCTCGGCCACCTGCTAATCCAACTCGCCCTCGTCAACGCCACCGCGGACAAACATTCCGACGATGCGACCTTCCACCGCGACATACCCTGGGAAACCTCCAGAGGGCTCGCCGGCCCGTTTCTGCAAGAGGCGCTCATACGTAATGCCAAGTGGGTCGTGCTGCACGATTCCTCCCTCGAATTCATGGAGTCCGGAGAAAGCGCGCGGCGACAGCACGTGACATTTCAGCACTCGCTGCCATTCCTACGATTGTTAATGCTGCAGTGCTACTTCACGCGGCCCGTCGTGGAGAAATATACCCGTATAAAGATCGAAAGGGAGCTCGGGTTCCCCACTGACGACGCAGCGGAGACGTTGTTGTGCGAGGTCGCGAAGATATATAACGTGGATTCCTGGCGTGGTGTTTTCGAGTACGTGCGGTACGAGAAGGGTGCACAATGGGACGGCCGGCAGACGTGTCAGGTGTTGAAAGAGAGTATCGTCGAGAGCGGGCGGCGCGGGTACCATGTTTCGACGAGGCGGCGGAGGCGGAATAAGGCTAAGGTTGCGCAGGAGCCGTTTGAGTTTAGCAGTAGTTTATACAGCTATCTTCAGCGGTGATGTATCATACATACCGAGACCAATACGGCATCAAGTGTCTATGGGATCAATATTACGGATAGAACGGAGTTTATTCGGGTGGACATTATAATATTAGCGTTGCATCTTGAAGGTGGCATCTGGTTAATTAAGATATCTATAGCAGCCAATTATCGCTCGCAGTATTTGTCTTGAATCTAGCAGTCTAGTCGTATACGCATTATACTACTATATAAATCGAGACCAGTCGCGCGAGTTCGAATTCGAACTTCTTTTAATTTCCATCCTTTACTTAAAATCTCAAAGTATATACGCATGCCAGAATAGATACCCGCTGCTCTCAGTTGTATTAAGAGTTAAGCTTACGGCGAAAGACGGTTATCGAAGCTGCACCACCTGATTCATTGGCATGGATGATACGATACACGCCTGGATCCACCGACGTTCGTACTACGTATATATGCATAGCTATTGAGCAAGCATATGCGCATGCACGGTCTCGCCGCGCCTTGTGGTATTTCGGATTACAATCAACACAAGTTTTAACGTTTAACTGTGTGACATCTACATCCCGCATTGTCAGACTTCTCAAACTGAGGAGATGAGTACACAATTGTAGAATGATACATCGATGCAGCGGCGGGAATTGCCTGGTTCAATGCCTGCCGGTAGCTATCAGGTAACCGTATATGAAATCGTAAATGTCATAATATAATGTTAACAGCTGCAGCAGTTAACTTCTATATTCGAAGATTTCCAACTTGATTCCCTTACTTGTAACGCTTCCAGTCTGATGTCCCCTACGGCGCCATGACCTTGATTGAGCGTACCACTATGAATCAATGTACTAGATGCATGCGCACAATCGATGCATGCGATCAATGTTTCTCAATCTTACCAGTAATCTTAGAATTCTAGAACTCCTAGTATATGACCCACTTATATACATTCCTATTCGAATATTCGCGTCCCTATACATATTTCTTTCTTTTTTAGCCCCCATTATGCGCCATACGCAACATGTCGCCTTTCTCTCGCAGCAGCTGCGCTACCGTATTGTGTCCATTTTTTGTGGCCCAGAACAATGGCGTCCGACGCAGATCATCCATGGCTTCCACTTCGGCGCCTTTTTCTAATAGCAGCCGCACCACCGCCTCATGCCCATATTGCGCAGCGAATAATAATGGTGACTCGTTAAACAAATTTTTAGCGTCCACTCGAGCACCTTTTTCGAGTAGTAGCCGTGCCACTGCCTCATACCCATCCTGTGCAGCTTGTAATAGCAGTGAATTGCCAAAAACATTTATAATGTTTACTTCAGCACCTTTTTCTAAAAGCAGCTGTACCATCACCTCATGCTCACGTTCTGCAGCGTGTGATAGCGGTGACTCGCCGGAATTATTTGTGGTGTTTACTTCAGCGCCCTTTTCTAGAAGCAGCTGTGCTATCACCACATGCCCATTTCGTGCAGCGTGTGATAGCGGTGACTCGCCTCTATTATCTGTGGTGTTTATTTCAGCGCCCCTTTCTAGAAGCAGCTGTACTATCACCTCATGCCCATGTTCTGCAGAGATGGATAATGGTGATTTGCCATACAGAGTTTCGGGGTTCACTTGAGCACCTTTTTCTAGTAGCAGCCGCGCCACTGCCTCATGCCCATTAATTGCAGCCCGAAATAGCGGTGGAATGCAACCAATCATGCCGTCCACCATGCCGTCCACTTGAGCACCTTTTTCTAGTAGCAGCCGCGCCACCGCCTCGTGCCCAGATCCCGCAGCCATTAATAATGGTGGGTCCCATTCCCAACGATCTGGAGTGTTTACTCCAGCACCCTTGTCTAGCAGCACCTTCACCACTTTCTCATGCCCGTACTCTATGGCAATTGACAGCGGTGTCCGTTCATATACATCCCCCGAATCTACACCCTGCCCATCCCTGAGGAAAATTTCCATTGCTTCCTCCAGCCCAAAGTATGCAGCAAGGTGTACTCCTACCCTCCCGGTTGGGAGCAATTGCTCTTCACCAGTGTATGAACAGAAAAATCTAGTCATAATTGGCAATAGCGAGCAGCAGGACAAGGCGGCTTGAGCTGTACTCCTGAGAAAATCTATCATCAGCTGCTTCAAATTTGCCTGGCTGGTGGAGGCCTTGCGTTTCCCCTCTATGAAATCCATAACCAACTTCCCCACTTCCATCGGGGTAAAGCGGGAGATATTCGTTTGATTTTTAAAGTGATCCAAAATCAATTGCCCCAATTGTTCACGGCTTGAACTGGAGACTGCGGCTTCCACCTTGGGCATGTCTGGAATCAAGTTCCCCGTTTCCAAAGCTGCACGCGCATGGTGGCCCCAATTTTGCGCCGCATATTCATATAGCTTATAAGACTTCAGTCGTGCCTCAAGCTGATCATACTTCAGCTGAGATCTAGCCAGAGGGGTATCAAATGCTTTGAATGACAGATAAGTGACACATGTTGTTGCGATATCCCTCTCAGCATTGGGAAACACATGCATCCGCTTAAGGTATTCCTGTGTCGTATAGTGGACCAATCGGATGATATCGCTCTCTTCGTCGATTGTGACCAGCCCACAGCAGATAGAACCGATGATTTTAACTTCGGGAAGGAAGTCTTTATCCAGCTCGGTTGCGTTCATCTGAACAGCAAGGGCGTGTCGCAGTTCATCGGTATGTAGTGCTCTCTTGGCGTAGGTAATCCAAGCTAGGACTCGTTTTGCTAGTTTCTGGTGGCCTTCTCTCTGGCCTTCAATCCTTTTTATCGCCCGCTCGTACGTCTCATCCAATCCTGTTATCCCTTGGGGCAGTTTTTGCAGCATTCGTTTGAGATCCCCAATTGTAGGGCAGTCCGCCAGGGAGTCCATATGAAGCCGGACAAGCAGGAACCTGAAAGTTATGTTACAAACTTATAGACAGGCTGATAGCACACAGCAGGGCTAGAGGGACACTTACATGCCATCAGCCGCCTTTACCATATTTCTTCTAATGTTTCCCTTGACTTCTTCGTGCTCTAGACTAAATCCCAGTAAAAGCTCATGCATCCTCCCATTGATGTAACTCAGGATATCATCATTGTTCGCCCGGATCTCGATGTTCATGCATCTATGGAACTCTGGACGTGAACGTATTCCCAACATCGGGCGTGATGTTGCAAAGAGGTTTAATTGGACCTGGTTCTGGAGACTGAAGAGTTTTGATAAAAACCTGTCATATCCCGCTTTATTCAAGTCAAAGTATTCGTCCAAGGCATCAATGACGACGAACACTCTAGAGTAAAGCCGAATAGTAGAGTGCAATACCGTTGCAATCTCATCGAGCGAAGGCCGGCTTTTGAGGTTGTGCTTCTCATAAAGGGGTTTCAAATCTGTAGGCAGCGCTGGTAGATCGGAGGCCAGTTGCTTCAGAAGACTTGAGAATAGATCCGTGGGGCTTTGTTCCTGCTGCAATTGGTAGCTACAATAGATAAATGCAATACCGATATCGGCGTATTCGTTACGTTCTTTCCGGAGATCGTCGAGGTATTCCACAACGATGGATGACATCATTGTCTTGCCCGCGCCTGGAATACCTGAACAGAATAGAGTCCCCTTGTTTTGTGTAAGCCACGTCTGAAATTCCTTAGAGAACAATAGCCATTTCCCCGTTCCTTTGTGACGTCTGCTTATGATATCGTTCTGCCGGGAGGCGAAGTCAATAGGCGTGAGCCAGTCGAGGATGTCTTGCTGCTCAATCCTTTTGAGATGTCCCGATATCTCCTTGATTTTATCTGTTAAGAGTGCTTCTTGTTAGTATAGTGTCGTATAATCTTGATACTAGGGCGTCTGGACTAATATTTTGCCCCATTCCCCTGCCCTCTATTAAGAACTCTCGAGCCGCTTGATAATCCCCATGATACCGTAGTTTCAGCCAATACAATCGTTTGCCCAGCTTAAACTTTATGCTAACTGACATAGTCCTAGCTTATCATTCACTTCTCAAGTTTTCTATCTATAGCATCGAGATGAATGCTTAAATTACCCCCGCATCGATCTGGAATACTAGGAGTAGAAAGCAACTATGACACATATATGCATAGCACAAAAATTCATAAATGTACTGAAAAGATCACTCGCAAAGACAAGAATCCTCATCCAAGGCTATCATATTCTGATGGTCACTTCTTAGAAAACGTAACAGTAGCAGTCCACTCACCAGAGATCGGATCCACTCTTGCAATGGTTCGCCAGTTCATTGATAAAATCAGCTCCTTCGCATACACCGCCGCCGCTAATGCGGCATATGGCTGCCAAATATTGTTCTTGTGCGAGTCGGCATAGTCACAAATGCCACGTATCACAACGCATGGAAACCCATCCATCATTCCTAGTGAGAGCTCGAGAGTCAGTGAAGAAGAGTCTCCAGAGTGGATCAAGGCACAAGTATTAAATCACCTGCAGACTCCATTTCAAAAGCAATGATGCGATGTTCTGTTGCCAATTCGTCCCGCGTGACACTATCCTTAACCACCTGATTTCCACAGCCGATTGTGCCATAGTGCACTGCTACCGAGGAGGGGTCTTCTCGATCGTCTAGCTGTAACAGATTGATCTCATCAAAGGAGCAGCAGCCGTTGCATTGCTGATTTCTGTTCCGATGAACATACTCTGCCTTGAACGCGATGCCCTTTCCAGATGGGCGATTGTATTTCTGCGGTAGTTTTTTTCCGTCGATAATCTGTTTTATCTTCTGTGCGATTCCGTTACCTGACGCCAACTCATGCTTGATCTGGAGATTCCCAAATGCAGCACGAACTGATTCGGGAGGTTTATCGAAGGACCATTTGGTGAGTTCGAAGTTTTGGCCCTGATTTGTCTTCCCATAATCATGCTGTACAACAGCGTTGGACTCCTTGGAAGACATAGAAACGACGACGTCGCCGAGCCGAATATCTCCTTCCACACCTTCCATCTGGCGGCCAGGAACCCCGCCACCAACACCTACCAACATCACAACCTTGATATTGGTATAGGTACGAACCATATTGCTAGCGACTCGCGCAGCAGCTCCCGTGCCTTCTGTCTTCGGAAGTGTGGCAATAACCACTTTCAAATTTCCAATTGCACCATGAGTATAAACGTTGAGGTCGTGGGGTGTTGTACCAAGCCCAGTTACATCCCCATGGATTTCGTCTAGCACGGCTCGCGCCGCGACTCCCTCAGGAAGCGCTAATGGGGCGACCCATCCAATTGAGTATTGATCGAATGAGAAGGACCGTGGGGACGGAAGACTTCCAGCCATGACTGGTAATGTTCATCAGAGAACGATGAAGCCCAAGACGATTCTGGTTTGGAGTGATCTCGCAGGGTTCGCTTTACTAGACTGGTGTAAAGGCATCGTACTGAGGAAAGAAGATCGACAAAGGTGCACCGCACTGGCTTATCGAGTTCTCACGCCGTGCCAGTGCAGGGAAAAGAAGCAACTACGTTGAATACTTACTTATGTATAACCTGGTTTCGTAAACCAAACCCCTCCTTGCCACGTATAACCCCACAGGAAGTATCCGCAGAGAGATACCCGTCGGGTGCGTTGAGTATCTAAGCTGCCAACCCGACGCGCAGTTTGACAATGAAAACTCGTAATTTTCTCACGTCGAAAAAAAAAAAATATGACCAATCAGTAACGTTCTCTACTAGATACTCTATTAGATCTTGATTCTTATACATAAACCCCGTGTCATTCGCCGCATTTTTGCGCCAGTGACACAGTATTGCAGTGTAGCGAATTGCGACATATTCAAAAGCAGGATGTTCGAGGCAGCTTCAACGCTGCTTGTATGTCTATCCTATGCAAGTTGTGAATAAAGTCCTCTGAGAGCATAGCTTTCTGTAGCTTCTCTACATGCTCTGAGGTACCAGCATGCTGTTTGGAGCTTTTCCACGTGCTCCTACTGAAGTCGTATACCGGCAACGCCACACCTGCGGAGGCCTTCGTCGTCGCCACTCTTTCCTTTTGTTGTCCGTGTAGTTTAGCTTCATTGATTGGCCATTTCTTACTTTGCTCCCAGCGGGAAGTCTAGTGGTGTGCACCCTATTAAAACACCAAGGTGGTGTTGTAGATGGCGTGCGGAAAGATTTGAGGTGTTGTGCCCAGACAACTACTATGCGTCTGTGGAATTCACGTAGTCAGTTAGCAGGATTCCAAGAGCGAGGTGTATAATGGTAAACCAATTCTTGGAAGCCACTTACCTTGGCTTCTCAGTATTGTCTATATTTATTGCGTGACATGAATTTCCACATATGGACATCCGCACGATTGGCTTTATTATATAGTACTATTGGATGATTGATATAGCGCCGACACATGAGAAGAGATGATTCACCTAGAACCCGGCCGTCAGTAAGGACGACTATGAGAAGAAGTAGCTTGTATAGTTAGACTTACTTGTATTCTTGTGCGTGCTAAATTTAAAATTTTAAGCCCATCTCCGTTGTCGTTATTTCAGTAAATAACTGGCTTGTTGTCTCGCAAACCAATTTGCGACGCCGGTTAAGGTACAGCAGCCTAGCTCGCGAGACAAGATGGTTTGAGTCTCGGGGCTAGACTAGCTCATGCAAAGAGACCGTCGCAATTTATTTGACCAGCGATCTAAATGCTGCTAATTATTACTATCCATGTTAGATTATTCTCTGCTGCGTTCTATGACATTGTGGTGGAGAGTGAAATATTTTAATACCAGAATTGTCAAATGGAAACGATATTCCCCAAGGTCTACATTTTGATTTGATGATGACGTCTCTCCATGTCGTGACCAGGGTAATCCATAAGGTCCCGCCCTTTAAATCACCGCCACAAAGCACAGGTCTCATTTGTGTCATAGAATGAATCCATCAAGTCGTCGTCGTTAGTTAGGGTTAGAAGTAGACGTTTGAGTATTTTGTATGTATAAATTGAGAGCGTGACGTTGTTAAATATAATGAGAGCGTGAGATGGAGAAGAGGAATGAGGTGTAATGGAGAAGGTGACGTCTGGTCGTGCAACGTGCCGTCGACGTTTATATAGCCAGCTGGATGGCAACACATCATGAAATCAACGTGCCGCAACTTTTCCACTTCATTAACCGCCACACCAATCAGCTGCAAATAAATTGGCGTCGAATAGAAACCATCCGCAGTACAAACTCTCAGCCGCGACGCTGACAACCAGTCTACTACGTGATGACCCTTCGCCTACCAAAACCGCATCACGACCTCAAACGCTGTGTCATATCCTCAACAGGGAATGCGTTGCTGCGGCCTCGGAAATTGCCCGATGGGGTTTAATGCGAGCGGCAGCAGGGGTTCCGTTTGGCTGGCGGGCCGGCTGCACGAGCTGGTTTGAGCCCGTTGTCGTGCGACTCGAACATTAAACTTCTGGACTCACATCAACCACATGATGCTACGCGACCAGACTGCAAAGTGAGTACTCCGCTGACACCGTCCTTTAGACTCGATCACTGACTATTTCCTACTATCCTCA
The DNA here is from genome assembly GCA_020064725.1 of Drechslerella dactyloides. NCBI lineage: Eukaryota > Fungi > Ascomycota > Orbiliomycetes > Orbiliales > Orbiliaceae > Drechslerella > Drechslerella dactyloides. The sequence goes on from JAGTWJ010000017.1 coordinate 4,331,050, forward strand.
AGGCGTTCTTCTACTTTAAAGGCCTTCGACGCTCCGTAGGCCGCTCTCAGCAGCATCTCTGCTTTCTCCGCTCCGTCTTTACACGGCCAGGAGAATAGGAGACGAGAGCGGCCGTTTAGTAGTACGGCTACACACAACATGACCTTCCTGTTCGCCCATGTTTGCGATCTGCTCTCGACGCTCGAGGCGCATCATCTGCCCGCGAATGGCAAAGCCCGAACTTCAGACGAGCTTCGACCGCTGTACAAGCCCCATTTGGCGTCCTGGTTTACGTACTTTCGGCCGGACTTGACGCCGGAGATATGGCTAGCGTTGTTCTCACTGTTGTGGCCGGAGGGCCGGCCGGATAGGGTGTATGGGTTCAAGGAGGAAGGGCTGATCAGCGCTGTAGTGGGGGCGATGTGTCTTGGCACTGGCAGGGCGGATGAGCTGCGGCGGTGGAGGACCGGAGGGCGGGGTGATCAGGATCTCGGGGAGTGCATTGAGAGGGTATTCGCTATGGCTGTACGAACATTTCACTCCAGATGGCCATATCAGGGACAACGCTAATGCGGGGTGTATCACATAGGAGAATATCGTGCTGCCGTCGAATGCGGTCACGATAGCTGAGGTTGAGAGCATACTCGACGAGCTAGCCGCACACTGCCGCTTCTCAAGCTCGGATATCCGCGCCTCTCGTGACAATGGAATCCTCAAGAAATCGAAAACCACAGTTCCAACCCGCCAGTTCCTCCTCGGCAGCATATACCAGCGCCTCTCCAGCCGTGATGCGAAATGGTTCACCAGAATCCTACTCAAGACGCTGCTGCCCGTGTCGCTGGACCACGAGGCTGTCTTTCGCGAATTCCACTTCCTGTTGCCGGAGATCTGGCGGGTGCGCGGCGAGCTCAAGTCTGCGTTGGCGCTGCTGGGGAGTAAGACGTTCAAGTTGTTTCCCTGCAAGCCCAGCGCGGAGGACGAGGACGAGCTGAGAGATGCGGCGTCAAGGCTGCTAATGCCGGAGATTGGCGTCAAAGTTGGCCGTCCGGTGTTCATCAAGGCTCTGAGCTGCGATCAGGTGCTGCGGACCGTCGGCAAGAGCACCTGGGCCATGGAGCGTAAATACGACGGCGGTATGATACAATAATCATACGACGAGTTGATCTCACATACTAATATCGGTGACATGATCTAGAGTACTGCCAGATTCACATCGACCTCACAAAGGGCAAGGACTGGCTGAAAATATACAGCAAGTCCGGCCGCGACTCGACGCAAGACCGCGCGGGCTGCCACTCCATCATCCGCGAATGCCTACAGCTCGACTCACCCAACAAGCGCATCGTCAAGCAGAAATGCATCCTCGAAGCCGAATTCCTCGTCTACTCGAACAAAGACCAGCAGATCGCTAGCTTCCATGCCATCAGAAACCACGTCACGCGCTCGGGGACCTACATTGGCACCTCGCTGTCCGTCGTCGACAGACACCGGGATTCCGAGCATATTATGCTCAAATTCTTCGACTGCATTCTCCTCGACGATATCTGCACGCCCATCAGCAGTTATAACGCCCGCCGCCATCATTTGGAGCAGCTGCTGGTGAAAAAGTTACCGAATAGAGCAGAGCTTGCGACGCGGATTGTTGTTGATTTCGCGGCCGCGGATTCTCGGGCGACGTTTCTTGAGGCGTTCGCACAGGGGATCGGGATGAAGTGGGAGGGGTTTGTGATGAAGCCGTGTGACGGGAGCTATGTTGGGTGGGGCATGCACAAGGGGAACTTTTGGATCAAGCTGAAGAAGGACTATATTCCCGGCTTTGGCGATTCTGCGGACTTTGCGATCGTGGGAGGTAGACACGGCGGGAGGAGGGGAATGGAGCGTGGACGTAAGTGCTGTCCATAGATGGAGCGAACGTTGGATTACAGCTGACCTTGCCCGCAGTGGACTCGGGTACCGCGAATACGTTTTACGCAGCGTGCTTGGTGAACAAGCACGATGTAGTCGCGCTGGTAAGCACTGACGGAACTGTCATTCAAGACCTTTATGACCCGGACTAACGTGGTGATTTGTTCAGTCTGCAAAGCCGATATTCAAAATCGTTTTCACGGTCTCCTACAACCTAACGCAGGCCGACCTCAAGTTCCTCAAGTCGCAACGGTACTTCCATAGCATCGAGTTCTCCGAGAGTCACACGGCAGCGTACGGTCTATCCCCGCTCGATCCGCACTTCCCGGAGCCCGATTTCCTATTCTCCACTCCGCCGGTGATAGAGTGTTTTGGCGCCGGGTTCGACAAGACCGCCGTCTCAGACTACTGGACGCTGCGGTGGCCGCGGGTGCAGAAAATACACAAGGATAGAGAGTATCTTGAGGCCGTGACGTTCCAGGAGCTCCAAGAGATGGGCCGAAAAGCGATGACCGTCTCCGCGGATATCGCTGCCGAAGTCAAAGAGTGGGAACAGAAACTCAAGTCGTCCGTGCGAAAGGGCAAGGATAAGCACACGCATAATCCTAAGGGGATGCTGGCACGGTCGTTCTGGCAGGCGGACTCACCGACTACCGAGCTGTTGGATACTGTGCATTGGGCGCTGTCGAGCGTTACGCCGCCGGCCTCGGGATCTCAGTCTCATTCTGCGACGGAGCGCTCGTCGGCGGCAGCCAAGCGCAAGAGGCCCTTGTCGCAGATATCCGGTAACAACATGTCGCCGCCGGCTCGAGAGGTTGAGTCGCGCAGTCCCAGACGGGCTATCTCCACGTCGCCATTGTTCTCGAGCCCGGTGTATCTGATGGAATGTCTGTCGGATAAAGCAGAGGTGCAGGAGCTATTCGACGCGCTGGGTATCAGCCGTCGTGGCAGCTGCAAGGACTTGGCGGGCGTAGCTGGTCATGATGACGAGGGCAGCGAGATACGAAAGAGGGTATTGCTAGTCGAGGAGCGCAGGCGGGAGGATATGAGGAGCCTGGTCGGACGGTTGAGTCGGGCTTCTGCAGAGCTAGGGCTTGTGGTGGACGTGTACAGCTGGCGGATACTGAAGAAGATGAAGAGGGTGTTGGATTGTGCTGTGGAAGGGACGACGGGTTTGAAGAGGAGGAGGACCGAGGAGGACTGGAGCGTAATGCATCTGGATACGATTTGCTAGATGGTCATTACTGGTGTTTCGGGGCGGTGTTTTATATCGGGGGCGTTTTGGGATTGGGATTGGAGGTGGAGATACCCGCATTATATCGGCGCAGTGCCATTTTATATATCTACTAGCAAAATAGTTTCTACAATAATATCACAGACTTGACATCTACTTCCATACCGCATTGGCAATATCGAAGCACGGGCCTTATCGCTGCCGATACGGACGTACGGAATGCAAGTGCAGCCAGGTCACGAGCTCTGGCCCGACGTCATGCAGCGACGAATAACATCCCGGCCATATCTTATTTTCAGCAGGGGCGGTGGCCTTGTCGGCGCTCTGATTGGCCAATTGGCGTCCGTTTTTCGTGGGAGCGCAGCAGGTCATGCCATTGCGAGGCCATGCGGTGCTGCACCTCTAGACAGACAGACAGTGTAATACATACCATGTTCTGCTATACCATGCCCGGAGCTGCCAGTTGATTAGCTCGTTTCGGGCCTGGCGGCATGGTCGGTTGGTCTTGCGGAAACAGAGTTTAGCCCGAAAGAAGCAGAAGCAGAAGACGAAGAAGGATTGAGGAAGGATTGGAGAAAATGTTGGTAGTTTGGCAGCGTTGGCCCAGCCGGCAAACCACGACTACTGCCACCCAGAATTGACTTCCTCACTTCCTCACTTCCACCACCACCACCACCTTCCTCCGCAGCCCGCTGCCTCTCGCCAGACCGCCGAAGTCGTATCCTTCCGCCGGCATCGAAGCCGCAGCCTCGTCCGCCAGCCTCAATTACCTCTCCGCGAGCACCTGTCCGCCCGCCGGCCCGCCCAGCCAATTAAAAAACCCCGCAACAACCGAAACGCCGGACTCACAACCCTCCCGCCAAACCCACCCATACCACGCAATACAAGACCGCCAAAGGCCGTACCGCCATGTCGTCTGCCGTCCTCCGATTAGTTTCCTCGGCCGCCGCTGCCCGCCCGGCGACGATTGCCGCGCTCCGTACCACCGCTTTGCCGAGAGCCCGTGCTGCCGCTGTCGTCGTCCCGCGACTTGCCGTCGCTGGACCGTCGGTTGGCGTCCGCGCGTACTCGAGCGCCCATGACGAGGAGACCTTCGAGGAGTTTACTGCCAGGTGAGGGAGTGGTGGAATTTTTGTCCTGCTTTTGAATATATATCGATTGGCGGGTTCGATGCGATGCGATCGATATAAGGTGATATGTCGGAGGGATGGCGTCGTTAACGGTGGCGATTTCTTTTTTTCCAAATGGGCTGTAGATACGAGAAGGAGTTTGACGGTGTGCAGGATGTCTTTGAGCTTCAGGTACGTGCATTGGACGTCTTGTTCGTTGGCGGTTTGCGCGTGGAATCGGGCGTGACGCGCCGGCTTAAAATTTTCTGATATCGGACATGGTTACACGGATATGGGCCGTTTCATGCCGTTTGATTGGACGGTTGGCTGATATTCGGTGGCAGCGAAACCTGAACAACTGCTTCGCATACGATCTCGTCCCGTCCCCGTCGGTCATCACCGCGGCGCTCCGTGCCGCCCGCCGGGTAAACGACTTCCCGACGGCCGTCAGGATCTTTGAAGGTAACCAACAAATGCAGCCGACAAATCACTCTCCACTCTCTATCCCTTTACGCCTTTCTACATTCGTCTCAATGCTGTTCAGCTGGCTGATTATCGGGGACCCCGTGTTACATACGGGGTTGGAACGTGCACGATAGGCATCAAGGCGAAAGTTGAGAATAACACGCAGTACGAGCAGTACCTGCACGAGCTGAAGGATTTAAGAGAGGAGCTGGGCGTGCAGCTCGCGGAGGAACTGTACCCTCCCAAGGAGAAGTGAAGGACGAAAACTAGAAGACGTACCACGGAATGAATTAAACGCCCGCTGCAATGCGACGGTGGAAGGAGGGGTTGGAAACCATAGTGCCCGCTTGTAAAGAAATCATTGCGCTTTTTTCTTTTTCACTTGTCTCTTTGTTTCATACTTGATTTTCGCCTTTTTATTCCATATTACAGATACACTTTGGAATTCTCGTTGGGGAGACGTACGGTACGGTATATATTATCTGGGCACGAACGTTGTAAAAAAAAAAGGCAGGGTTGAAGTGCAGCTAGTCAGTGGGCTGGTCAATAAACAGGGTTATATATTCGAGGGAACGAAATGAACTAATATAAAGAACTAGTACTAGGCGTATATGCGAACGGGTGGAACCGTGTAAGCTTGGTTTTCCTCGCAGCGCTATGCATTCAAGATGGTGAGATTACAAGACGAATGTGATGAAAAATGCACGAAAGTTGACACAGTACTGGCTGAGATCGATCATGCGCGATGTCAACGAACCCTTAAGCCAATTCCTTCCAGCCAGCTTGGGACAGCATATACATAAGCTCCACGGAGGGGAAATATGCCAATTCGGATTCTCAAAAAAAAAAAAAAAAAAAAAAAAGGTGTATATACACCTACACACGAAGCAGCATGCACTAGCAGAGATCTGAGTATCTGTGAAATCTTGAAAGAGTGTGTGCACGCAGCATGACGACATCCGAATATGCAAAGGCAGATATATCTGTCAGGGATCTAGGTATATTTGGACAAGTTCAGTTTATATTTACGAAACTAACCAGTATACTACTAGCACCGTGAAGCTCATATATATATGTTCCTGGAATCAATATCAACGCTATCGTACTGTCTGACTAGCGCACTATCCCGGCTACGGATGCAAACAAATCTGATAAGATGCTTATCATCCGGGTGCGCCCTCATATGCGCATAGTCATGTAGGCGGCCCGGACAAAGATTGGCACTCACCTCGGATTAGCACTCCAGCTCGTTAGAAAATTCGATAGTGTAATTTGCATGCGGTATATATCGGATCCTTGGTCTCAGACGGAACTGTGTGGGTTTTGCTCGCGAGACCAGTCTCAGACGGATAGGCCGTATACATATTATACTGACAATACTGCGGGTATTGATTGTTATTAATTTATATCAACTAAAATATCTTGTTCTCGCAACCCAGACCTTCGCCGGTTAAAGTACGGCAGTCTGGCTCGCGAGACAAAAGCCAGATGCAGACGGCTTCCATTGGCTGCGAACAAAATATCATATAGGAGTCATATAGAATATTTCGACTGCAGCGTCAGATCTATTGTGTATTGCACCAGTAGGCGTGCAGGCATGCGCAACATCGGTATATATGCATATATGTTCCGGGTTTGTCCTATAAACCAGAAGCTTCCCGGTCTTATCAACCAGACTCTACGATTTTCGATGTCATATATCGCCGCCGTCTTCCAAAACAAAACACGTCTCTGTATACCTAGGTACTTATATAGCTTACGCAAGCTAATTATAAATGACGGCGGGGTAGCTTCGCGGGAAGTCCGGACGAATGTCACCGTATTGCGGAGCTTTGTAATATAGTAATAATATGGGATCAATCGAAATATATACGCATACGTCGTGTCCGGATATATATATATATCGACGTACACAAAATACTCGGGTACATAAAAACTACAAACCTATCTAGGGTCGCATATATACTCTTGCCTCGCGAGTCAGACTGCCGTACTTTACAGTCTGGTTTATAACCGAGACAAGATATACACTGGCGGGTTCACGCCTGTCTCATTTCTTGTGCCTTTCATATCTAATTACTTAAAGTACTTTTTTATATTTTATTTATCTGTATGTTGAAAGAAAACTTGATAAGCAACGCTGGTGGGCCACTGAATCATTTATTCGTCCATGAATATGAGCGTTCAGTTGATAATGTGACTGGAGTTGCTTGAGATCCATGGCTCGCAAAGCGTGTCTTATTGATCGATTCTGATAGTAATTTATGCGTCAATTGTCTTGGTGACAAGATGCAGTGATGGCCTGAGTGGCTTTAAAGTACTGGCTGACTGCTCAAAGTGACCAGTTTGAAGATACTCGGAGTTAATTTTAAGATAGTAGATGCACATGGTCAGACGATAGATTGCTTGGTAAACTAGATCAATCTCGGTCTGGTCTGGTCTCACGAGCCAGTCTGGTCCAAGTTAACGCTGGCATATATCGCTAGCTATGGAAACGGTGCGGCTTAATCCGCATGGCTTGGGGCTGAAATAGCACAGACACAATGCAGCTTGGCGTTTACATAGGGGGTTGTGCATTGGATGAGACACATATCCATGGCTACGCTATCTAGTACCTAGAAACGAGCGAGTATCGCAGAGTTTAGTAGCTTTGCGCTTTTGAGACCTGACGTCGTTGATAGAAGACGTTGTAGTCGGCCATAAATTACTTATCTCCGAACACGAACTGTGATCAGGCCAGGTCGCGCGCAGGGTTTACAATGGGCCCACCAGAAGAATGTCCTGCCGGCAAGCCTCCAATCGCGTCAGTCCAGCCACGACCGCAGGCTCGGTCCATCGGGAATGAACATGGGAAAGAAGGTCATGGACCGGTTCTTCCTGCCTGCTCGAACGGCGAATTAATTGAAGGGGAAGGGGGAGAAAAAAAAAGGTTCGGGAATGGAGTGGGCCATGGGGGGGTGGTCCCGTTCGCGTTCCCTGCGAACCTCGGCTCTGAGGAATGCACGCCGATGCAGACCATGGTCATGCACAGGGCGGAGAATACATTAGGAAGGAGCAGCAGCTGAGGACACTTCTTTTTTTTCTCTGCGTCTTCCTTTCTTCTCCTTCTCCTGCAGAAGCGTACGCGACAGGCATGTGATTGACGCATTGGAATTGCAGATGTTTGGATTGCAGACGAGGTAACCAAGAAGTAACGTCGGGACTCCTTTTTCGGGCACCCTGGCCGGGTGGAGGAGTGCCAATTTCCGCCACAGATCCAAAGCAGCGTCATGGAGTGTCCTTGATATCAGAGCTGACGGGTCAGCCGGTGCTGCCCGCGTCTGGTCCGATCTGTATCTGTTTGTTTGCATGCAACTGCAACTGCATTGCATCAACAGTCGATTGGCCGGCGCGGATGGAGCTTGCAGAGTTTGCTATTGTCGAACCTTGATTTTGCATGTGCAAGATGCTGCTTTACTGTGCTTCGTACAGCTGTCTGTAGATGGCCTCGAGTGCACAGCACGCGTAACGCGGGTGCATGAACAGGCTCGCATCCGGATTCTTGTAGAATGCCAATGGCTTCCGCTTGGAGGAATGCCTTGGTTTGACATGCAGATGACATTGTGGCCACTAGCGGGAGACCTTGCTTGCCTGGGCGAGAGATTTGGCGGAAAGTTTCGACCTGCCCTGGCCTGGTTTCCTCCTTGGAGTTTTCTCATGTGTCGACGGCGGGTAGCTTGGCCTGCCGTATTATATTTCTGGCGTAATCTTATTCGAGGGCCCCGAATGCGCACCTTCGTGTATTTGTATATAAAAGTGCTATCGCGCAATTTCGATTCCTGCCGGAGCTGTAAACACCTGCCGGACTTCTCTCCTTCACAGTTGATATCATACCGATCTAGACTCTTCCGTTAATATCGAAGCATCTCTGTCGCGCGTCAGCAGTAGGAACGTTATTGGATATCGTCGTCGTCGCCTGTAATCGTAATAGACTCGCACGTACGGTAGCGCGTCCCCCTCGATCGAATCGATCCTGCTCCTCGTCCTCCCTGAGACACACGCACGGCCCCTGCACCCGCACCGCTGCCCGAGTGCGACCAGCCAGCGACACCGAAGCAGAGACACGTCCGCGATCACGTTCACGCCGTCGACCGCGCAGTTCAGCAGGCCGCCAGTGCTGCGGGCTGGTGTTGGTTGTGGTTGGTGTGGCTGTCGTCTGGCCGCCGAGAACAGCAAGACAGCTGCTCGCTTGACCGCCGCTGAAATTAAACAGACAGGCAAAATTCCAGAGCCAAATAAAAAGACCGTCGAGAATAAGAAAAAGCTCGGCCTCCCTTCGAGTCTTTCCTCTCCGCAGGTTCCCGCCTCCTGAGCCCCGTCGATTCCTCCCTCCATCCTCTGCCATCGCAGCCTCTGCTCCTCCAGCCTCGCGTCCGCCCAAGGTTCACGATATCACGACGCCCTCACGACCAGAATCCTTGCCGAACGCCCCGTGCCGTGCCCCTATCCTCCCCGTCTGTCCAGTCCACCACTCTCTCACACGCCCGCCCTCTGCCTCCCCACACCCTCCCTGTCACAGCCACGGTAGCAGCACCGGCTGAAGTAGCAGCAGAGTCGCAGCAGCCATGTCGTCGCTTCCAATCCCGACGCTCGACCGGCCCTTCGGGATCCATCTGTGGCCGATCTTCTCGAAGGTCTTTGAGCTGGTCGTCGGCTACCCGGCCGAGCAGTTCGATTTCGTGCACGGCAAGACGCCTGTCTCCACGTTGCCCGCCGCCTTGGCCCTGATCACGGTCTACTATGCGGTCATCTTCAGCGGCAAGAACATCATGGCGGACAGGAAGGCCCTGCGCCTAAACGCCCTGTTCCAGATCCACAACGTCTTCCTGACGTTCCTGTCCGGCTCGCTGCTGGCCCTGGCGTTGGAGCAGATGATCCCCATTCTGTTCCGGAACGGGCTCTTTTACGCCATCTGCAACTATCACTCGTACACTCAGAAACTGGTCGTCATCTACTATGTGAGTAATGCCTCGCTTACCTGGCTTGTTTTCTTTCGACTTGGTGGAGTTTTGCTTTGGGCGTGGATTCCGCGGGACAATGACGCTAACGTGTGGGGATCGCTTTTTTGTAGTTGAACTATCTCACGAAATACGTAAGATCCAAATACCATTCGATGGATGCAGCAGACGGTGCAGTTCGTGATGGGGTGTGACTAACGTGGATGATTGTGCAGTTCGAGCTCCTTGATACCGTGTTCCTGTTCTTGAAGAAGAAGCCTTTGAGTGAGTATTTGTTCTTGCGAGGGGAGGAGTGAAAGTGGGGGAGAATGTGCTGACGGAACGGTGAAATTATCAGCTTTCTTGCACACCTACCATCACGGTGCCACGGCGTTGTTGTGCTATACGCAGCTTGTTGGAACGACCTCGGTGGTAAGTTGAGCCATCGAAACTCGAAGATGAACAAGGAAACAGTGCAGCTCGAACTAACATGCACACCAATCCAGCAATGGGTTCCCATCTGCATCAACCTGTTCGTCCACGTCGTGATGTACTGGTACTACTTCCTCTCTGCCCGCGGCATCCGCGTCTGGTGGAAGGAGTGGATCACCCGTCTCCAGATCGCCCAATTCGTCATTGACCTTGGTAAGCGCTGAACACTCCGGTTTGCATTCATGCTCACGATTTGTGGCTGACGGTGAATCTGGTTTTCTAGTCTTCGTCTTCTTTGCCTCGTACACCTACTTTATGAACACGTACTTCCCATGGATGCCGAATGCAGGAGAGTGCGCCGGTGAGGAGTTCGCCGCTATTGCTGGCATGGGTATTCTCTCCTCGTATCTCGTCCTCTTCATTTCCTTCTACCTGGCCACCTACAAGAAGTCCGGGAAGCGGGCTGCTCGCAAGTCTATCTCCAACGGTACCATCAGCCTCGACCCTAAGTTCTCAGATGCTGCCCTGGACAACGGCTCTCCCAAGCCGGAGAGTAAGCCGGAGACTAAGGCTGGCGAAAACGGCCTCACCACCACCTACGCAAATGGAGATGCCAACGGCGAGCTTCGTGCCCGTGCTCCAAGCCCCGGTGGCCCGGCCACTCGTTCTCGGAAGGCCTAAACCCCTACCGCCGAAAGAGCAGCCGGGTCGTCGCGCGGTCGCTCTTTCACATCATGATCAGCTTGCATATCAGTTATCGGATACCAATCACAGCCAGGGGCTGGACATGATACAGGCCACCACGCGGCGACCCTCCCACTTCTCTCTCCTTCCTGTCAATACTGCTTGAGCGAGCCCTTGCTTGCCTTCGTTGGCTATACTTATAATACTACTACAACCGACCTCAAGACGCGACAAAATCACTACAGCCGGAAGCTAAACACTCTCAATGCTTGCATTTATCTCTGTTTACGCTGGATTCGCTTCCTCTACTTGTCTCCGCGAATATTATACTTGCATGTGGAGACCAGATTCCCGTTTACCACCTTTTAACTCTTTCTCTTCTCCTCTTTGCGCAACTACAAAACACAATCCTCTCGATTCCTGTATCTACTTTTTTATCCTTTTCTCTTCGTGGTACTGCTTCCTGCTTTTCCTTTTTTTTGCCCATTTTATTCTCTTTAACTCTTTATTCCCTTTTTCGCCCTTCTTTTCTTCACGAGCATGCGGATGGGGATATTCATATAATGGAATGGGCGGGTGGGAATTGCACGGGGATGGAAAGGATTGCATTTTTATTGTACGGGGCGGAACATGCAACGATGGCGGGACACATATGAACAGAAAACGTGAACGCCTGGAAATAACAATCAATGATAATGTTAATCTGTCTAAATATACCGTTGACCATCGGGTCGGTCTGTTTGCCCGGGCCGTGAAGTAGTACGGATATCAGTAAGCTGACTTGCGGCAGATGGTAATGCATATATGATCCGCGTCGTTGCTGCTTTCTTCTGGGGAGAAGTCGTAACGCTGGCGTCTGGTATCGGTGCTCGGAAGAACTATAGATGAAAAGTACCAGGTTAATAATAGGAGTGCGGGTGCTGTCGGTGTCGTGATGTCTGGAGTGCAGTTGGTTCTCGGCCGGGTTTCCGAGTGTGGTTTGTCAGCGCAGCCGGAGCGGAGACGAGATTGGGTTCCGAAGCGCGAATTAAGCGGCCGATGCGAGTTTCCTGGCGAGCGTGTTTCCGAGCAGGTACATGTGTTCATGCAGTTGGTTGGACGTTTGGTAATGTTGTGAAGATGAGGCTCGATGAGATTCCCAGAGATCGAATGGGTTGGTTTTTGTGAACTGTGTTTTCAATGTCAGTGATGGTGTTCTCGCGATCGATGCCCGAGATATCAGAATTGACACCGCGAGATATCACGCCATAGATATCCAGTTGTGCGCAATGAATTAGGACCAAGATGGTCTGTACACTGTATACTATTCACCCCGGTCTGCAGCTACATTTAAGGTGCATCCGTGCCGAAGCTAATACTGAGCAGTTCATTTGTAATACAGTGGGGACAAGGCTCATGCATGCACGGCGGACGGAACTTACCAACGAAGTATAGTATCTATCATCCCGTTCAAGGACCAGCGTTAAGTTTATTTAAACCGCTTCACTCCCCGCTTCAAATCAGCCTCGTCTACTAGTACTTGATATACCGTGCCTCCCATCATTGATCTATAAGTTCACAGAATACCACATACTCAACACTCATCGCTAATATAATAGTCCAGCCGGATACTTAGTTATTACTCCACCATGTCTGCACCGTTGCCAAATATCGATATAACTCTCTACTCGAACCCCGGCTGCCCCTACGTGCACCGCGTCTTCACCGCCCTCCACGAGCTAAATCTCCCGTTCAACCGCGTCTTCATCGACCTGGAGACACCCAGACCGGACTGGTACTTGAAAATCAACCCGCGTGGAACCGTCCCCGCGCTTTCCTTCACGTCACCGGAATACAACGGCGGCGCCGTCACAATCGTCAATGAGAGCCTTGTAATCTTGCAGTTTCTAGCGGATCTAGTGCCCGGAAAACTGCTGCCGAGTTTCTCTGTCGGCGAGAAGACGACGGTACATGCCGCGGCGCAGAAGGCGCAAATTGCGTTTTTCATCGACGCGTGGGGGAGTAAAGTTGGGAATGGGCTGACGAAGGTCCTGCTTGCGGCGGCGGCGGATGGAGCTGGAGGGGTTGAGGCTGCCGAGGCGGCCGTCAAGGCTGTGGAGAAAGAAATCGATCCGTTGCTGGCGAGAGGGGAAGGGGAGAGCTTGTTCTTCGGGGAGGGCGGGAGCGTTTCGTTGGCCGAGGTGGGTGTTTTTCCCGTACATTGATATCGATATCGATATATCGCATTGGAAACGCAAGAGTCACGCTGACTGCTGTTGCACGCACGCTGCTAGATCGTCGCGGCTCCGTTCCTGCTCCGCACCTTCGCTTGGGCGGACGCCGGTTTCGTCACGAATAAGCTCAAGGAGCAACTGCTCGCGCTGCCGAATTTCGGTCCCTGGGCGCGGGAGGTCGTGAAGCTCGAGACATTACTGAAGGAGTTTGATCAGGAGACGTTCGTCGAGAAGACGAAGGTTAAACTGCAGCAGTTCAAGGATGGGACGTGGAAGCCGAAGGCTTAGGCGATATATATTGCTTGCAAGGCGTCATATATTGTGGTGATGTGGCTAGGTCCAGTCGCGAGGTTAAAGGCGACACGCATGCGCGTGATGGTAGGTTTATATCCTCATTTTGAAATATATCATTGCAGAGAAATATATACGTTCCCCTATAAGCCTAGTCAGAACAGAATTCTAAATATTAAACTATAGTTGACATCTATAAAATCGTGTCCAGTAGACAGCTAGCTAAGGTTGAGCAATGTATATATATTCTAATGAGATAGACGGTGCAATCGAATCTTAATTATTAGGCGGTTATCCGATAACGTAGCCTCGAGAGCTAGGTATTATTTTATATATAAAGCTACGGCGCCAAGTGAGCGTGTACGAATTGATTAATAACCTGAAAAATCGAATCGATGATAAGAAGTGTGCATCTCTTCCTGTTTTGTTTTCTTTTAACCGCCATTGAACGCCGAATGAGAATGGAAAAAGAGGCAAGACGCAGGAACGAACATCGCAAGGAGTGAAGAAATGTGCAGGCAGGCAGAAGGTCGACCCATAGTACAAACGGAGCGGTAAGTGCTGGAGTAACAGTCAATGTACGCAGGAAAGAATGAAAAGGCTATAGCGACTGGTAACAAAAAAGAATATTTTAAATCTCAATGCAGTTGAGTAACTCCGCATACGCGACTCTGTCCTCGACTGGAGTTTCATCGACATTACCTAGCGTAAACAGGCTGCGGGAAGCAGCAGGTAGACACTATGCGTCCGGGCAAGGCATTCGTTGCTGAGAATGATGCACTCGGTATGCATACTAAATCCAGGCCGAGATGAATGCATGCTAAATAGAACATCGGAGAATAGAACACACAACCTGTAACGGAAATAAAAAGAGAACCACAAAGAAAAAAAAAGATAAAAATTCCGTTCATCCAAACGTGCGTAACAAGAGTGCCAGCGATTTGATCGTAATGAAGAGAAAAACGTTATGTAAAAGTGTACATCTCCGGTAATAAAGGGGGGAATGGAAGGAGAATGAAGGAATGCGTGCAGAAAATTTTTCAAGCCAGCGTAAATATTAATATCTCGTGTACTACCTCCAGAGATCCATTCTGCTCTTCCGGCTCTCCCGTCGCTCCCGCCACGACAGCCGCTTCTCGTCCGCCGGGTTTGGGAGCCCCAGGAACCGTGGCGACTGTGGGCCCCCACCACCACCCGCAGCCGCAAGCAACGCGCTAAACTCGTCCAGCTCTTCGCCGGCCGCCTGATCATTCAGTTTGAATGTCGACCAGACAAGACCATTCCACGCCTTGGCATGAATCGTCAACTGTTCAAGGTGCCGCAGGATTTCAAAGTCGCGACCGTGCGTCTGCATCGTCTCTGTGAACCGGCGCAGCATCTTGCCGAACGTCTCGTCGCGCACGTGAAGCGTCGTGAGGCGTGGCAGACCCCCGAGGCGCAAGCTGCCGCACAGGTACTCGTAGTAGCTGGTCGCGGGGCTCGCGAGAGTTTTGGACTGCTGCGCTGGGCGGATCTCGTAGGAGAGCTCGCGCAATGTGTCGGATTGCAGCGGCGGATGCGGCGGCTGCTCGTACGTTGGGAACATGCGGGTTACCGGCGCGATGATGCGGAGCGAGCGGATGTGCGGCAAGCGTTGGAGGATTTGGTAGATGAGGTGGGGTGGGAAGTCGATTTCCTTGAGCGTGAGGTGCTCGAGTTTTTGCTGGACGGCGGGGATGGAGAGATAGTCCATGATGGATTGGTAGGTGATTTTATCGCATTTGGAGATTGACAGCGTGTTTAGCGGGGGCAGCAGCGGACGTTTGCCGGAGAGGAAGCGGCCGGTGACCCATGGCAGCTCCTGGATGCCGACGGAGTGAACGCGGGGGAGGTTAGCAAGAAGACCTGCAATTTGGTCTTCTTCAACGTTGAGTTTCCAGAGCTCGATGAACTCGAGATTGACCCAGGGCTTATCGACGTTGAGGCTGAGGAAGCTGCCTTCGGAGCCTTCCGTCCAGCGCATGCGGCGCAGGTCCGGGCATTTCTGGTACATGATCGCCTTCAGCGCCTGGCAGGAGGGATCGTCCTTGTAAAACCCGTCCGGGAGGTCCATCCAACGTAAGTTGGAGAGGGGCACGTTGACCAGCTGCGTGAGGACGTTCTTGCAGGACTCGCGTGTCATGTACTGCAATCGAATGAAGAACGTGTAGTTAGCAAGCTCGTCGTTCATGCGGAACGTGCGGATGAGGAGGTCCATGCGCTCGGCGGCCGTGTCGATTGTGTCTGGGTCCGTGTAGATGACTCGCGAACGGCGCTTCCGCAGCTCGTCGAGTTGCTCTTCGCGCCCGCAGTAGTGTACCCGTTCCAGTTGGATGTTCTTGTAGAGAAGCATCTGTGCGACACGGGACCATTTCAGGCAGACGAGCGATAGGTGGGCCAGGTCGCGCGTGTCGCAGAGCACGCATCCGTTCACGTAGTGCAGTATTTCTTCATCTGAATACAGCGACTCGTTCGCGACGTGGGGCGCCACGAATGAGAATATTTTGGCAAGTATCTCGTTCGGCAGCCTGGCTGCTGAGGACAACCGTCGCTGGCGATTAAATGCGGGCATCGGCGGCGCGTCATAGTGGTGGCTCTGTTGGCTGTTTTTGTAGGCGTGTCTGAAGTCTGGCGTGCTGTGGTTCGCGTAGACACCCAGCTTTTTGCCAGGCCGAACTGGTTTGTCGAAGTATTGGTCGTCAGCAGAGACGGTCGTCTTCGCCTTGGATGACGACTTGCTGCTGAAAAGCTTCATAAACTTCTTCATGGTGAAGAAGTGACCGTATCGGACCGTTCGGTGGCGGATAAGGAGAGGACAGGGGTAAGCGGATAAGGCCGGCGATAGAGATGGCGGGAGGTGGCGAGAAGGAGGGAGGAAACTGCAAAGTCGATGTGGGATCCCAGCGATGTAAATAGCGTTCGTATGTAACGTATGGGTCGTCTGGCGCAGCTTAGAAGGATATAAAAAAAGTATTCAGGCGCCTCTCGACGTCAATGCGCATGCGACGCCGTTTGAGTTACTTCGCCCTCGACGTCCCTGCAACCCAACCCAAACAATTCAACTTGAAGCCTCGACTATTATGAAAAAAAAAAAAAAAAAAAAAAAGGAAGAAGAGATTAGAGACGGCGCACGAGCTGATCGCTATCGGCCTCGTATGGATAAGGAAACGCTGCGCAGTGATATCTAAGTTTTGAAGGACGTTTGTCGGGTTGCGCGATGAGTTCGCCTGTCACAGCTGCTCTCACCGATGCCGTGGTATGCAGGAGCTGGATGCAATGCAATGCAACAAACGCGAGTTTTTCGCTGGCCGTCCCGCACTCAGTTCCACTGATGTGTCAGATTGCGTCCAGTCGTCAAATCCGTGTATCGTCCCGCTAGAAGTGGCTTTGGATTCGAAGGGTGACCGGGAGTTCCAGCAGCCAGGGGCAAAAGCTGACTATCGACGTGTTCGCTGGCCGAATTCAGCTTATCAAGGCAGATGCTGTCCCGCGACGGAGTAGTTCAGGCCGTTTGTTTGTTGGTAAGACCCCGAGACTAGGGCAATGCCGTATTCCGATGTCCGCACAGGGCGAGAGACTAATCCAGTTCCTGACGGGTTTAATTTCGCCCCTGCTGATGGGGATTCCAGTACGCTCGGTGGTGTCGAATTCGTAGCTGCCCGCGCAACTTGAAGAAAGCCGGAAAAATCGCCTGGAGATTTCCTCAGTCTTTACGATCGCTATGATATATATATGAAAGGTCGGTGCTTGGTCGCTACCGTCGGGCGCTCGAATGTCGACGGATGGAAGGCTCTATTGTTGCAACTGTTTGTGTCCTGCACAAGAAGAGTTCTGCTCGGTCAGAGAATGTCTGAAACGCTGGGCATTTCTGGAGCTGACGATGGATTGGTGGTTTCCCTGTGCGCCTCCTGACGAATGACACTAGGTCCCTGCAACAGGAATGTCGGTTGGATTGCGACAGGACACCCAGTCAACCAACCGACGTGCAGGCGGGTTGGCAGCTGGGCACGAGAAGAGGGGTGGATGGGGGCAGAAGAGCAAGGCCGCGGGATACGTACAGAATACTGATATGCAGACAAGCAATGCAATGCAGCGGGGCTGGTATATGGTTACTGGAGGTGAAGCATGCATGCACAGCAAGCTCGAATTGCCAGGAGAAGCACTGATAGTAGCAGCAGAGATGGGACAATCGACAAAGAGCGGAGAAGATGGAAGAGCTGGGATGAAGACAGGAGGAAGCGAAAGCCAAGTTACAGCAGCAGGCTTGAGTGGATGTTTTAAGCTTGAGCAATTGGCAATCAACAGACGGGAACAAGGTCGCACCAGCGGGCGGCCTGTAGCGGCTGCCAGGTATTATTTATATATAGCAGAGCTGCAGCGGTAGGTCGCTTGTAAACCCAGGCCAGGGCGCAGACGTCGAGCTGCAGGCACAATTGGCGGCGGATCGAGGGAGGTTGAAACGGGCCCAGCTTTGCGACTTGCCTGACCCGGCGGGCGAGAAAGACGATTCGCGATCGAAGGAGGGTGTCTCCACGCCGCGTTTATCGAGCTAGACCCGAAGAAAGCAGTGCGGAGTCGAAACGAGAGCAGGTTTTGTTTCAGGACTGCTCCTCGACGGTATACCAAGTGGCATACTGGCCGACTAGCGGAGTGGTGGTTAGAGCAGCTTGAAGCTTATATACCGCAGAGCGCTGGGAATCCGCATTAGTCACCAGCCCCGTCTAGACGTTCGCAGGCTGGTGGAGGACCCTGAAAGCTCGTTCTTGGCCTGACTGGCGGGGATCTTGTCGCTATTGGTCACTGGGCCAGATGGCAGTTCGTCTACCCACGGACGGGGTACGTTAGCATGCCCCGGATTCGACGGAGGGATCTAAGCTCGAGAGCGAGCCTTGCGGGCTGGTTGGTTGGCTGGGCGCTGTTTGATTTGACATGCAAGCCGTCAAGCCAGCAAATACGGCGGGCATGTAAGCTTTCCTTTCAGGCAGAACACGTTTAAACGCCTCTGGCCGGGGCGACCGCAGGCTTGCAGTTCTGTCGGCGCGCGGTTTTAATTATCCAGCGGGCTGGAGGCCGAGGGAGATGGGTGCAATTTGGGTTAGCACGGCACGGTCACCAGCTATGTCGCTTCCAGCTCAACCAGCTGCAACGGGAAGATTGGCGATTACGTACGACAGAGATGGAGCATGCGGTCTGCGATATTAATTACTGCTGGCGGAGAGTCTATATTTGTACGTCCTGCGCGTAACGTACGACGGAGGAGGAGGTTGCGATATTGTCGATGGAAGCGCAACATGAGGTATCGCACAGTGCAGCTTGGAGTAGTAAGTAGCAGTATGCAATTAGGTAATTACTGCAGTGCTTCGAGCTTCGTATACGCTGCACCCAGCTAGCTGCCAGCTGGTGGAATCTCATCGCATGAATACATCCAGATCCACTGAGCTTTAGCACGATACCAGAGATGATAGCGAAGAGATACCAGATCGATAGCGCGTGCATGTCCAGCTGCCTTCGTAGCTTAGGATCCCAGACCGGTACCGGCCAATGGCGCTTCGTCGGTCTCGTGTTTGTCAGGCAGGCAGCCAAGTCGCCTCCCGATTGGCTGGCTACGTGAGAAACACCCATGAGCTCAGCGCTGCGAGCATCTAGCGACTCGACGAGAGCATTCCTTTTCCTGCTTCGGAGAAGTCTCGTCGTCTATCTGTATTGAGCGCTGTTGTGTAAGGTTGTTTGCTCGGGTGTCTGCTTTCGCCGTCGTTGATCGAGTTTGGTGGCGTCTACCTCTGGACGGGCACTTTGTAATCCACTGACGAACCTCACCCTTCTTCTCCTCCTCCGTCATCGCCATCGACATCCCGAGTCTCCACCTGTCGCCTTCGACACCTTCGTCTTGCTTTGCCCTTGTGCGGGTCGGTTCAGTTCTCGTTCTGCTTCCAGTTCTCGTTTGCTTGATCTTCCCGGCCTTGCATTTCCCTTCGCACGTTTGGTATCTGCGCTACGACCGCGACGACTCCCATTTCTTCTCTTTCGCCTTCATCTCGATCGTCTTGCTTGCCTGTTTGCTGGCGTCATCAACCGTGCGCCAGAATACAGACAGCACCGTCTCCTTCTCAGAGGTGAGCCAAATTGTCTCTAACTCCATCTTCCCTTTTCTCCTGGCTTGGTTCGCGTTCGATTCCTCCCCTAGCTCGGACTTATACACAGACACGCATCTGCCTGCAGCTGTGAGCTAGCTCCTGGAGCGGTCCTTATTGGCTGCTTCCGTAATGCCTCGTTTTTCCTTGAGATATCCTGCCTCTCCCTTGCATGCATCATCTCTGTGGTACCTCGCAAACGACATTTGACAGGCTCCCGCCTGGAGGTACAAACTTTTGCCCTTGGGATTTATATACTACACACACTGGGCACACCCACCTCACGCATTCTCAGAATTCACACCCCGATCCTTGCCCTGCCATCGATCGCGAAGTCACGCTTCTGAATTGCGGTTCCTCGCTAACTTGCCGTCCGGCGTCGTCGCTCGGCTACCTATCTCCAGCTATAGCTGCGTCTCGATACTTCCCGCCTCCTTCCCAGTCTGCCTTTATCGGCGGTGGCGTCGAGGATTCAGCCTACCTTGCTCAGCAAGTATTTAGCAACGGCCAAGTATCTCGGACCGGATCCTTCGGTCCAGACGTCAAGAATCGCTGTCTTCGTTCGCCGTTCTTCGGTGCAGTCCTTGATCCCGGCCGGCTCGATATCGCTCGAGTTAGTCCTGCACTGGCTTTGATCTCGCGCCAGGGCGTCCGTGGCCTGACAAAAAGTGAGAGTTAGAGTGAGAGCTGTCCTGTCAGTTAACTCGTAATTCGGCCCCGGACTCCGAGCTTAACTCTCCGTGGCGGCGTCCCTTGGCACCGGAAAGGACACAAAGCGTGCGTGAAGCAGGCACCAGCTCGCTCGGCTTCAATAACTGATACAGCTATAGTAATAATATACGTCCGTGTCTGTTATTGCTCGTTGGCAGCAGTTGATCCGCTGTGGTTCTGGACCTCGCTGTTCTATCAATAATCCCTTATCCCTAAACTGGAACCCGAAAATTCTTCACACGATTTTTTTATATTAGCCGACCGGCACCTGCCCTAACATTCTGCAAAGGGCTCATCGTTTCCCCATCCCACGCCTCCCGTTTCACCGACGACAGGTTCCTCGATCCACTTTCTCGCTCGCTCATTCTGCTTCCGCATCATCCCCGGCTTTAGCTCTCATCAGCTAGTCGCCTCCCTTCGCATTGGAACCGAGGCTGGTCCAACTCGCAAAATTTTGTCACCCACACAACAACATCGCCGTTCCTTACGTAGCCGACTTCGAGAAAAAAATTCAAAACTCAAACAAACGACGCCCCCCGAATATCGCCCAATCGGACCCGCCAATCTCGAGGAACTCCTTTCGAACAACCATGTTCTACGTCGTCATCCATGTTGCGACAACGTGCGACGAGCATGGCGTCTACGTCACGAAGGATTCCGCAGAGGTCATTGAGATTGGGTGGATTCTCCTGAATGCGAAGTCGCTAGAAGAGGTACTGTAGCTTCGATTGCTCCCTTTCCTTCGCATTGTAGCTGCATCAATGCCTCCTCCTGGTGCTACTGTAGCCTTTCGCCCGGGGAATACAACGTCTTTGCTGACAATGCATGACAATGCTCTCTACAGGTCCATCGTGAGAGCGTTCTCGTACGCCCGGTCAATACTCCTATCACGCCGCTCTGCAGTAAGCGCTCCGTCCTGCCCCGTCATAACCGGCCACGAGACCTCTTGCGAGGAAGGAATGTTTCTGGTGTTACCACCAGAGATACACCCTCCTCTCCTTTGCATTGTTCTCCAGAATAAACCATCCCTGCTAACTAGATCTGTCCGGGTACTGCAGCCAGCCTCACGACATTGACTTGGGAGCACGTTCGAAACGCTGGCACCTTCCGTGACGCCATAAACCGATTTGATAGCTTTGTCCAAGAATATCTTTCCGGCCAAAACAATGACTTCACATTCGTCACCTTGGACGCCTGGGACTTGAGAGTCCAACTCCCGAGGGAAGCTCGTGACAAAGCCGTTGTGCTACCTCCCTACCTTCAACATTCGCGGACCTTCGACCTGCGAACCGAGTATACACGATGGCAGTCCCACCACCCGGAAAGCCTACCTTTTGGGCCATCCTCCCTCGCCAATATCTGTGCCGCCCTTGAGGTAGAGCCGGTCCAGTCTTCCGCGCCTATCAAGCACAACCTCCCGTTCCACCTTCAGGCGTTGGCTCCTGCATCTCCTAGGAGGGCTATGGAGGAGGCCATAACGTTGGCTAGAGTCCTTCGCGGCCTTATAAAGAAGTCCCAACCTCCCGAGCAGCACCCTGATGTGCTAGCTCGTCCCATGGATGCTCGAGCAGATGTCCGCGCTTTCTTGAGTGAACGTAGCAAAGTCCTGCACATGAGCGGCCTTCCCCACGATACGACACAGTCTGAGCTCGAAAGTTGGTTCACCCAGTACGGTGGGCGGCCTATCGCTTTTTGGACTCTCCGCACCCCAGACCAGCATAAGCCTACTGGTACTGGTTTCGCAGTCTTTTCTTCGCACGAGGAAGTGAGTATCAGTCCATTCGTGCACGCAAACCAGCTTAGTTTTGCTAACGAAACGTACACTTTAGGCCGCCGAAAGTCTCTGTATGAACGGACGGGCTTTAAACGAGAAGGCCATTGAGGTCTCTCCAAGCAGCAGCCGAGTCCTAGACCGTGCTGCGGACATTTTGACGCCCTTCCCGCCGAGCAAGAATCGCCCACGTCCAGGAGACTGGACTTGCCCATCGTGCGGATTTTCCAACTTCCAACGCCGTACCGCCTGCTTCAGATGCTCCTACCCTGCTGTTAGCGCAGCCCCTGGAGGCGCTGGAGACATATTTCCATCATTTTACCCACCTTCATCGCTCCTGCCACCTGCACCTCCAGCTCTCGGAGTCCACGGACACGCCCACGGCATCGGTAGAGCCATGTCGTCGGGTGGAAGCATGGTTCCATTCCGCGCCGGAGACTGGAAGTGCGGCTCTGAGAACTGCGGATATCACAACTTTGCGAAGAATGTCAGCTGTCTTAGGTGCGGTGCTAGTCGCGCCGGAGCTGCTGTTGTCGCTGATACTGGCTACTCATCGCCTATTGAGGCTGCTTCGCCATACTCTGGTCCTCCAAGTGCTGGGTTGATTCCACCACCCGCAGCTCTTGGTTCCACTGCCTTCCACCAGCCAGCAGCATATCCTGGGCCTCAATATGCTCAAGGAGGTTTTAACATGGGAGGAAGTGTTGCCGGCAGCAGTGGTTTCTCCTCCCCCATTGGAGCACCCCACATGGGGCACGGCGGCGGAGCCATGAGTGCCGGGCCGTTCGACCAACGTGGTGGAGACCCAACTTTCGGCGGCATGCCTGCTGGAGGTAACGGAAACATCTACTCCACCGGCGGTATGTTGAACGAGGATCTCTCCTTCCTCTCCAACAGCCTGGGCGGTCTTGGACTCAACGATGAGCCGCGACAGAGGCTCATGAATGGGAGCATGTCCTCGACTCGCTCTCCGGCAATGTAGACCCGGATCGGATGAACTACCTCGGTATCAATCGTTTTGCAAAGTCTAGCTTTGAGATTCCCCCCTACCGGCTCTAGTATCTGGATCAATAGAAGATGGGCGCGACCACTAGATCAAACTTGAACGTCCTTTCTGCCGCCGCTGCACGGCCTATCGAAGCCACAGCGCAATCTCTTTTTTCCTACCCAAAGACTGTTCTGTTCTCTCTTCGACTATCTCCGCTCGAACGACTTTCATAATATTCTTGCAACATCTTATAGTTCAAACCGCGACAAAAGCCCCAAAAAAATCTGCGCCCCCTCTCCCTAAGGTATCACGTTATTCACTGACATGATCGCTTTCGAATTCTACTCGCTTCCTAGTAACCGCATCTATTATGTTTATCTGAACGCATGAACTTCTTTTCCTAGTCTGCAAAAGATATGGAGCGATGGGATATCATGGGCATTTCTTCTCCTTCCTGTTGGACGCGATCTACATCTTTGTAGTGTGGCGGAAGCTAGCCTTCGCTTCTTTTCGTCATGCTGCCTTTTTCTCCTGTGCTTCTTTTTCTCGATGTTTGATCATAGTACCCCTTTTTACCTTTCCCTTTTTCTTTATTTACAATATTGGAATTCTTTGGAGTTGGAGCATGGTGGGAGGGACTCATTATATGCCGGAAAGACAAAAGTTGGTGATTGGCGGGGAGCTGGGCGGATTGATGGGAATTACTACTATTATGACCTCTTTTTCTTCTCTATATTCTTCCTTCCATCTTTAAGTTTCCTTCTCGCTCGCAAGATCCTTGAGTTCGTTTGTCAAGACGGGAAGACACCGTACGACAAAGGGCTTGAAACAAAAGAATCACGACACGATCGGAGAATAATGCGTAAAAGAAGATCACCAAAAAAAAGACGATATTTTAATAATTCTCTTTTTTTATCCTATTTCTTATTTCCTGTTCTAAAGTACAGTTAGTTTGTTAGTGCCGCTTTTGTCTTTTCTTGGGAGGACGGGTGGACCCATGGCACAAATGGAGGGGAGGCTGCGCTGGCTGCGTTTACTGAAAAGTATAGCATGGTATCGAACTTGTTTCTGGGACTGGGTGGATCGTATAGTATAGTATAGTTTAGTGTGGTATAGTCTAGTATGGTATGGTACGGTTTGGTATAGTATGGTATAGGATACATGGACGGCATGGGCGTGGGTGTGGGCATAGCACAACTTATTGCTGACCTGGAGCCTTGTTTCTTTGTTTCTACCCTTCTAGCTTATAATTTGACCCATTTTAATTTGTATCGCGCTTTTTTTCAACTCGCTGGAAGTTTGGTCAGTTTTTTTTTTTTTTTTTGCTCATTTTGTCGTTCGCAGCGCTGCATCAGTTCAAGTGTGCACAGAGGGAGCTGGAGGAGTCTTTGGTGCTGTGGCAGGATCAATGGGATAGAGGCTGGGATTGGTTAGCGAGTGTGTAAAAGTTGGGTCGAGTCGATGGTATACATATGCATAGCGCGCGGTCGAGCCACGTCCATGTACGTATATTCAGAACGCTGTTATGATTCACGGTGTGTCTACGATCCATTTAATATTGATTATGACTGCATTGGTGTGTAGACATGCATGCATATGAAGATCTGATTGACACCAAGTAGGATCTCGATATTGTAATATATCGATATACGGTATCAATTGACCGGGCAAAAAAATGACATCGATGTATGTGACAAGAGATGCTGATCTGGATTTTAGAATACCATATACTGCAAAGTGACGTAGGTTTCTACGATTTCATGCTCGCAGGCGCGTAACGGTATCGTTTCTCACATGAGAATTCAACGGGCTGAATGAAACCGACGTCCATGAATTCACGTGCGTGCATGTGAAATTCCTTATACGCGCCGTCACATTTCCCTGCAAATAACTAAGCTGAATGGCAGTGGAATAACGTAGCATTGATATCTTGAAACAAGTTTAACCTTACACGTGGCATTCGGAGGGGGATACAAGAAGTTTAAAAAGTGGTGGCGGGTAGGTGGTATTGTTGCGTGGATATCCACGCCTCTGTCGCGCCAGTCGGAGCATGTGCGTGCGGTGTACAAAGGATCAATAGGATAGAATTCATGGTCCATTGATTCTGGTTGCACGGCATCGCCGGCTGGGCCGGGAGTTTAGCCAGCCGATTGTAGGGTGGATCGAACAGCGAGCATAATGAGGAATCTTGGTAAAGTTAGCCGACGAGCTCTTCCGGGAGAGGCTGTACGTACATGTACGTCCTGTGTACCTATGCAATGTATACAGTTGCAGAGCTCCAGAGGGTCCGTTGCACATTGAACGGCCACGTGGCAGTACGTTGAATAAAGGGATGACGATTGTGATGCACCTATTCCTTCGGAGTTTCAGGTTTGTGCGATACCTGTTAAGTTGAGCAGGGGTACGCTGAGGCATATAGCGAGCTGCATCATGATCAATATTTGATGGTCGTGCTTTCACTACTATAGGTCGGTTCTTTCTGGCGGGTTATTAATTTGGTGGATGTACCGCGTCCCACGCCGCGCTGCAGCCACCCGGTGTTTATTTTGAGATTAGAGCCGCGGATTCTGCAGCCGCGGGTCAGAAATTTAAGTCTGTGTGCGTGGATTGCTGGAGGCCTGATCGATCATGCGGTGTCTGCGTCGTCGTAATATTACCCTGCATGAATGAGCATCGAAGCCAAGGACGCCTGTTTGAATTTAGGAGACTTGCAGCTGTGTGGCAAACAATGGTCAGACGCACGTTGCTGACGTATCAGCTGAAGGAATCGAAAGCGTGGCATGTTTTTGCGCTACTATAACGATAATCTCATGATTGAGCGGGAACCGCGGTGCTTCGGAGACGTACAAGTACTTTGATGGTCTGGACCGGTCTTCGTGTCACCGATGATGTAGGTTCGCAGCTCGTGCAACGGGCTTCACACTTGGCTGTGTAAATAACAGTACTCTTTGGAATCTTTCCTCATGCGTCTGCGATTGAGCGCGTTCAGTGGGACGTCAAATAGGACGGCAGCTTGGTATCTAAGTTTTATCTCCGTACGAACCTGCGGGATACCGTGGATTTGAGATGTACGAAATGCTCAATGTTTTTCGAGGAGCCAGGGGATCTTGCCAGGCGTGTGAGCATTTATTGATTTTCCGATCTATATGTTAGTGTTGAACTACCGCCTTCATTTCCCATCAGTGCTGTATCTTGCATGTGAGGCTCCAAAATTTACACTTGATCGCCTCGTAATGGTAGAATTGAATTGAGTTCAAAACTTTGTACGACGGTTACCATGGCCACGTTTCATCCTTGTTTTTTCGCTCGGGACTTTATTCACGCGTGGGAGGAGGCAGGAGCTGCATGCTTACATCGCACGAGATGGGAATGCAGGAAAACTAGACTCTGGAATGGACTTTCGCAGTCCTACCCGCCCTGTGCTACTGCCGAGATTCCAAAAGAGGACGTGGGCGTTTGGTGACGGCATTGCTACAGAACTCTTCGACTTGCACGAAATAGTGTTGGGAATGTTGCATTTCCGCAGGCAACCGCGTTTGCCGACAGCCGCGCTCACTTGGCGGCAGGTCTAGGCGAGTGGCTCATTCCGCCGCATCTTCCTTCAACCCTTCCTCATTCACCATCAGCGAACACGTCGCGAACATTGCCACAGCGCGTACATACCTATTCATACGACCGGCAGCCTCACTTTCACATCACCGAGTCCCTTGACGCTGGACGCCTGATACATCTAATCGCCCGTCGCCACAATGTCCGAACGTAAAGTCTTGACGAAATGGTACCCACCAGACTTCGATCCATCGAAGATCAAGCGCTCGAAAGCGCCCAAGTCCAGCGGACCGAAATCGCAAACCGTCCGGTTGATGGCACCCTTCAGCATGCGCTGCACCTCCTGCGGCGAGTACATCTACAAGGGACGCAAGTTCAACGCGCGCAAGGAACACACCGACGAGAAATACTACACAATCAGTATCTACCGGTTCTACATCCGCTGCACGCGCTGCAGCTCCGAGATCGTGTTCAAGACGGATCCGAAGAACATGGATTACGAGTGCGAGAAGGGCGCCGTCCGCAACTTTGAGCCCTGGCGCGACAAGAAGGCGATCGATGAGACCGAGGAGCAGCGGCTGAACCGGTTGGAGGAAGAGATCGTTGAGGAGGAGGAGGAAAATGCGATGGCGAGACTAGAGACCAAAACGCTGGATTCGAAGCGCGAAATGGCGATCGCTGACGCCCTGGACGAGATCCGGACGAGGAATGCGAGGGTCGAACGCGCAGACGGCGGGGCGGTTTTAGACGCACTCATGACGATACAAGAGGCGAAGGATGAAGAGGAGGAGAGGCTTGCCAGGGAGGATGAAGAGGCAGCCCGGAGAGCCTTCCAGACGTCCGATGGCGAACATGTCAGACGACTAGTGGACGATGATGAAACCAAGGACACCGAGTCTGCCTCTTCGTCAAGCAAACCGGCGAACGGGATTATCACATTCGCTGAGGAGAAGGATTCGGTAGCGGTAGCGACAGCAGAGATACCCAGCTTCAAGCGTCAGACTAAGAAGAAGAAAGACCTAGCAGGCGCTCTCGGCATAAAAAAGAAGCCGAAGATCGGACTGGTGTAGTTTTCTAGGGAACGGGGCTCGTAGACTCGGTCTTTGCGTGTACAGGGGATGCTTTCCATGGCTTTTCTACGACGCGCACGGGCCTCGCGCAGCTTGTTGGCGGCGCGATATTCCGCGATGTTCTGTGCTACGAGTCTGTCATATGTGTCTTGGAGCAGTTTCGAAGTCGCTCCCTGCAGCCGTTTTATGGCGTGTTTTACGTGCGAGCGCTGCATTTTGTTGTTTGTACCTGAGTTTTTGATGGTAGTCTTGGGGCTAGATGCTTGCTTGCTAGTTTCACGGGATGAGGATCTGGAGTTTCTAGGCATTTGGGATTGATACTGGGAATATGTACGATAGTTACAGACAAAGAATGTTTCCATTGAAGAAATGCCATGGCCATATGGCTTCCATAGGCAAAACGTTCCCATATGTATATCTATCTAGGTTTTGATAGCGCGAGGTTCTGCTGCTGAAACCTGAGCACTCGACATTAACTTTTGCTAAGGTCTGTACATATGGAATTATATTCAGTCGCGAGAGGGCCTTCTTATATTACCTGCAAGTTGTGATTTTGAAAACACAATTGCAAGCGGAGATGCAACGTGGATGCGAGCAAAGGTCCCAAAACGCATATATGCGCATATATGCAAGGACGTTGATGATGCAAAAAGTTGTCCTAGCTTGCGCACGTCAATCTGGAAAATGCATTTATCTCGTGAATAAGACTGCCAGCCCTTGTCAGATAAAATAGAGCAGTCTAACTTCCGAGAAGAAGAATGCGTGCGTGCCTATCCTTGTATATATATACACGCTGTTGGTAGTTTGCTCAAGGATATACGTCGATGGCCAAGTAGTTGCAGCGCTATGGGGCGACATTCTTACAAAGATTTGGATTGGTGGCAAGATGTGCAGGCGCGTTAACAGTATTGTTGGATTCAACTTGGCAGTTATGTGGAATTGGCGAAGTGTTCTTTTTTATAATGGCGCCATAGCGCTATAGGGCCTCAATTTTGCACTCTGTATCTGAATTCACCTATTCCGCCATGGGCCCATTTGAACTGAATTGATCTCTTGCCGTCCTGGTTTCACATTTATGACAAGATAATACTTAAGGAGGTAGAAGCTTCGCTATTTAGAAACTAATATGGCCTGAAAGAAACTAGACTAGATGTGTATTGATTACAATTACCGATGTTCAGAACACCAGTCCACTTAAGCCTTGTTCACAGTGCTGTAATAATCTGTGGTGTACAAATGCGCTTTGACATAAATTTCGGCGTTCCGGATCAATGAGGTGTGTCTTGGATGCCAATCAAGGTACTGCTGACTTCTCGTTGTGTCGACAAGCAAGGAAGTGGACATAGCGATGGAGAATGGGTCGGTGGGAGCCTGGTGTATGATCTCGCCCGTGATGCCTAGGACCTTCGCAGCGGTCTTGTTAATATCTCCCAGTTTCTCGTGTCCAGCAGAGAGGTTGAAAATTGGGGAGCTGATCTGGGAAACAGTTTCGAACTATGGCCAAGCAGGTATATTAGACTCCGTGTCTTTCCCCAACATTACAGCTGTATAATTTTTGACATACCTTCTCAACGGCGTTTAAGATTGCTTCAGCGGCGTCATCTTTGTGGACCAGAGTCATTGTTGCATTTGGTCTTCCAACGAGCGTGACAGGCTCGCTTGTCTTGTTCGCCTTCAGCGCCTCTACGAGCGGTTTCCAGAAGACGCCAAACAAGCTACCATGCCCTCCAAATACCATTCCTGGCCGCACAATCAAAACGTCGATAACATCACGACTCTCTAAGACACTATTTTCGAATTCCGGGCGCCAGCTCACGAGGTCTGTGGGCTTTCGTGGCCCATCCGGGCCTACCGGGGTCGTATCGGCCACCAACTCCGGATGATCTCCATAGTCTCCGTAAACCCACACGCCAGAGATATAGATGAATCCCAGCTTCGGCCTGCTCTTCTTAGCGGAAGCCACACGGCTGGAGCTCTTGATATTATCGAGGATGCCTTTGCTGATACCGCCGTATGAGGGGGAGCCATCGATCACAATATCGACTTGATCGAGCACTGGCGTCCAGGTGCCGGGCTCGCTCGCATCGCCAAGGATGGGAATCAGCTCTTGCTTGCTTAACTCGATGGCTTTGGCTTCGGATCTGACGACGGCGTAGACGGTATGACCGCGGCGACGCAGCGCGGCGGCGAGAGGGTCTGCGATTGCGGGGCGATTGCTGTTAGCGAGATGCGCAAAGCTACCATGGTGGGGCAAGGCAATTCTTACTCCCGATGAAGCCAGTGGCGCCGAAGAGTAGCACTCTAACCATTTTGACACGGGTACCGTAGACTTTAAAATTCTTTGTTTGAGGTAGTTCGGAGACTGAGTGGGCAGAATATTATGTTACTCGATCGTGGTTGTTGAATGCTATCGTTTCGACGGAATGTCAATGGCTATTTATATATTGAATTCATGCACAAGCTTCATGTCAACTACCGGTCATAAGAGACTTTTAATACCGTTCCGGAGCTACAAGCGTTAGCCCCTGTAATGGCTACTAGGAATACGAACCTGCGTACGTATACGTACGTGCTACCCCGCACTACACTGGAAATGCAGCCGCGACCGCGCCTTCCGCACCAGTGCAGTGTCGTGATATCATTCCAACATTTTGGCCGCGTTGAGCTGCTTCTGTATGACTAAGCTCCTATTATGCACGGCCGGCGGTCCGGCCGAGAGACAAGATTTTAGCTGCCTTGATTCGCGTGACGGCCGCATTTGAAGCCAAAGTTAGAGTGGGAACCAGGATTATTAGGCTAGCGTTCTGTTCCGGGAGCCGCGGATGTTGATTCTATGCATGATTACTAAATCCTGATGATTTAGCTTGATTTTGTATAGTCGCTCGCAAATACGGCTTCATATATCCGGAGCTCCAGCTCTGTGCAACATGCATGCCTGGGATTAACGCTTCTCCGCTGGCTTACGCCCGTGTACATACAGGCCCAGACTGCGGCTCCTTAACTCCAAGTGGTATCGCGGTTCTCCGATATGATAATTGCTCTGGTCTTGCTACAAGACATGCCAGCCCACTGGCATGTCAATTACCCTGCGCAAACACAAACAACGCCAACAAAATCCCGTGACATGAAGTGCAATGTAGTTCAGTGTCAGGCTTCGAACGGAAACAAGTCCTCATCTTCTTGTTCTTGGGCCTCTTTGGCCGCTTCCTCCTCTTCCTCCTCTGTGGCATCGACCATCCATTCCTTGGGATCATCTGGGATGCTCCGGTACTTAACGTACTTGATGAAAACCACACGATCTTCTGGACATTTCCCGCCTGTGTAAACGCGATCTTCGGCCAAAAACCACATGTGGTCGATTCGAAGCTCGACCACAGTATCCCAAGGCACTAGCCGTTTGTTTACCCGATAAAGGCTGATCTTTATCAATGTCTTTTGGAAGTCTTGCTTTTCGGCGTCCAGTTCCGGTTGGAGCGTTAGTCGTAGTTCTTGCTTCGTCCTTCCGATTGATTCGACTCTGCCAAAGTCCACAACGGCGCAAGACCGGCCCAGCTGGGCGAGGCAAACGGAGCATCGAAAACGCAGGAGCGCATACGTAGTGTTCGGTGGGTCCGATGAGTCGATCGGGCGAGGAGGAATTCTAGGATCATCTCGATCATAGTTAGGTGGGGCGTTCGACGGAATAGATGAATGACCCGATCCGAGCGAGATGATATCCGTGAGTTTGGACTCGAATATACGGCTGACAAACGACGAGTTGCCAAATTCGGGAGAATCCTCCGCGCCATCGATGGACGTACTTGAAATTGCCAGGCTTGCGGTTTTCTGGCCTGGAATATCCTGGCCACTAACTTCCTTGGCTGGCGGTAAACATTCCCAGTTCATTTGGTCGGCCGCGATTTCATCGATCTCAATCGTGAGGTAAGGAGAGCCCGGATCGAGGGATGAAGGCTCTGTCGATGCTTCTAACTGTTGGTCCGCCATATTTGGTGTGTAATCTGATGTGCAACTGGGGAATGGTTTCTCTTGGGCTGCTAGCTGAGCCTTGCTGTTGAACTGGGTCTAAAGAGAGTCGAAGAAGATGAAGCCATTCCAGAGAGGGGCCTCTATGTATCCCGGTCATTGTATTATTTATGGCTGCAAAGAGCGGTTATGATCGTTGCTGCTGCTCCTGCAGATATGTTGACGATATTACCTAGATATTTTGACCAGGTAAAGTGACCGTGTATCCATTGCCCAGCTTATTTACAACTGCGCGTTGATCGGGTTAATATATATACAATTAATTGAAGTAGAAAGGTTTGTGTATATGTAGCTTCAAGTTACCTTGGACTTGTTTCCGACGCTGGTAGCTAGAACATCAGCTACAAATGCTACCAGCTCCTGGACCATCGTCTCCGTGCACTCGTGACCAACGCCATCATACACGACGTCTCGGATATCCACAATTCCTTGCCCTTCATCCTTTAGCAAGTCTAGGAATGGCTTGGAGCATTCGTAAGGAACCAATTTGTCTGCCCCTCCGCTCAGGGAAAGCACCTTCTTGCCTCCCAGCCGTTCTTGGATGAGCTTAACTCTCTCCGTTGGTGACTTACCCCTCGTGATAATCCCAGTGGGGTCGGTCTTGTTCGCTGTCGCATCTAAGCTTCTGGGGTAGTCTACGCTCCCTATAAAACGACCTTCTTGGAAGCTTTTCAGTTTGCTCTTCTCTGCTCGGTGGGTCATAATCGCCTGGAAGTCAGGACAGCCAATGACCACCACACCAGCCGTGATCCGAGGCTCGTTGACCAAGGTCAACCAAGTAGCATGTCCCCCAAGGCTGATACCGGCGCATAGCCACTTGTCTAACTGCCGCTCGCCATCCGGGAAGACGTACGACGGTATATGGTCTATCAGCAACGAGACATCGAGACTAGTTCCTTGGTATACACCGAATAGGTCGATAGCATGCAGTTCGTTTCCTTTTCTCCAGGCTTCGTTCGCCTTGGTTGAAACGAGGCGTGTGCCATGGTTCCGCTGATCGAACGATGCAACTATCAGACCCTTATCCAATCGCGATGGGCCCGTGTTGTGAGTGTGTAGACATCTTAGAGCGGCCGGTTCGACGTATGCCAATGTTTCAAGGCGTGGGTGGAGGAGGAAGAGGCATGCGACCGAAGTTACTGAAGGGGCGATGTCAGCTGCGCCGTAGATTGTAACCTCAATGCCGGCGATGTGATGTTTCTGTTTAGAGGTGTTCGAATCGCGGATAGAACCTGTGCTGAATAGGGCAGCCATCGCGGCTTGTAGTCATAAGGCGATACCTTCCTGCAAGAAAGTTGAATTGTTCCCGTTTGGGTAGCGAAGGGCGGACTGATATTCGATATTAGAAGCGCGGCCCCGGAGCTCTAGCCGAGCACCCGAGGTCCAATAGAGAAGAAAAACAACGCACAAAATACAACAATCACTTGTTAGCGCAACTCGGATTATAGTGTGTGTGCTTCACTATTACCGGCTTCCCACGTAGCTTCATGCGGATACTAGTAGTCTCTTTGTTACGAAGCTAGTTTAACTTGTAGACTTGGAGAGATACAAGATATTAGTCCTTTTCTCGGAGCGGAGTTGTTAGTCTAACTCGGCCATATTACTAATTAAGTCAGCTATAAACCCAATATTGAAATCCGCTTATATTTGTCCCGTATCCCTCTGCGCATATGAACGCCGAATTTTGGCAAGGATTTGCCGAGCCGCAGGCACCTATTGTTGTCTGGTGGAAAGCTAAGGCGAAGTCCTCAAATTGAGCCAGAATAATAAATATCCTTACTTGGCTCGCCCTGCAAGACTATTGGCGATCGGGTTTGTATCATCTTTATTAGGTGCACGCACGCTTAGAGAAGAAAGAATTCTCCAATTTTGCTATCTTCCTATGCTACATGCCAGACAAGAAAAAAGCCACCCCAAAAAGCGGGTCTATGGCCAAGAAGGGGAGAAAAGAAGACAAGGATGCATCTAGTGCATGCAATGATGTACAACACAGCGTGGAGCGTGTCCAGCGTCAGAGGATGTGAGAGGAAAGGAAGGTAAATGGATACACGCTGCAGATAGTGCTACAATAGGTACAGAGACGGGTCTCTAAGCATTTGACAGAGTCTCATTGGCTTGTAATACGTGTTGCCACTAGTATGAGGCGTCCATCTAAAAGTAGCCGCCACCAGGGCCCTCCTCTTCATCATCTTCTGGCTTCTGAGTGGCTGGCTTGGGTGGAGCCGGCTTTGGACCGGTCTTCCCTCCCTTAGGCTTGTCTTCGTCCTCATCCTCGTCGTTGTCGTTCTTGCCGGGCTTGCCGCCATTGGGCTTGCCGCCGTTGGGCTTGTTCTTGTCGTTGTCGCCGGGCTTGCCCATACCGCCGTTGGGCTTGTTCTTGTCGTTGTCGCCGGGCTTGCCCATATTACCCTTGGGCTTGTTCTTATCGTCCTCATCCTCGTCGTCGTCGTTCTTGCCGGGCTTGCCGCCGTTGGGCTTGTTCTTGTCGTTGTCGCCGGGCTTGCCCATGCCACCCTTGGGCTTGTTCTTGTCGTTGTCACCGGGCTTGCCCATATTACCCTTGGGCTTGTTCTTATCGTCCTCATCCTCGTCGTCGTCGTTCTTGCCGGGCTTGCTGCCGTTGGGCTTGTTCTTGTCGTTGTCGCCGGGCTTGCCCATGCCACCCTTAGGCTTGTTCTTGTCGTTGTCGCCGGGCTTACCCATATTACCCTTGGGCTTGTTCTTATCGTCCTCATCCTCGTCGTCGTCGTTCTTGCCGGGCTTGCCCATACCGCCCTTAGGCTTGTTCTTGTCGTTATCGCCGGGCTTGCCCATACCGCCCTTAGGCTTGTTCTTGTCGTTGTCGCCGGGCTTACCCATACCGCCCTTAGGCTTGTTCTTATCATCCTCATCGTCGTCGTCGTTGCCGGGCTTCTTTGTTCCCTTGGCACCTGGCTGACCCGGCTTCGCAGTCGGGCCGGGAGCGGGCACAGTCACAGTCACGGTAACCGGCTTAGCACCACCACCGCTTCCGCACCTATCCAATAG
Source organism: Drechslerella dactyloides (assembly GCA_020064725.1). Taxonomy (NCBI): domain Eukaryota; kingdom Fungi; phylum Ascomycota; class Orbiliomycetes; order Orbiliales; family Orbiliaceae; genus Drechslerella; species Drechslerella dactyloides. Next base: position 4,365,626 of record JAGTWJ010000017.1, read on the forward strand.
CCCTGGAATCACAAACGAGTCAGCGATGTACGGTTTTCGTTGTGAGACAACCTTTAATCGTTGCTTCTATTTTGATTCCCTCGTGCACAATGTCCAGCGCTCCGGGCCTGGGGTTTATCAATAGTGAGACTCGACGGTGGCTTACCCATAATATTCTCTATACAGAGATCAGTGGTTAGTATCATCGTCATTTCTTGGGAGGTACGATATATGATACGGGTACTTACTTAGTTGCTGCTTGCTATCCTCGATTTCTTTAGAAGCTAGAGTGTTCGTAACTGGATGTTAGTAAATGCTCATTCTACATAAGATCCTAGGAACCATTGGCGTGTTTATCGTGATGAGGCTTACACGGTGCTGCTGGTGGCCTATTTCGCTTCCAGACGACCGGGCCGGCGGCGACCGAGGTGGCCGCGGCCGCAAGAACCATAAGAGTCGAAACCTTCATATTGTCTGATCTATACTACGCAGCAGGGATGTATGAAAAAAGGAATGTAGGGGTAACACGTGGTGTGTCTGATAAAGAATGACTTCAAAGGAATGGCTTCTGATCGTTAGACCAGTTCTTCTTGATAGCAAAAGAATGGAATGATGATTGGTGATAGTGGACTCGATACCACAGAAGGGAGAGCGCTCTCTATTTATGTCTCCTCCACCTCGCATGCAAGGTTTTAAATCATCATCCAAACTAGGATATCGTATCACTCGGGTCGATATTTGGCATTCTTTGCCTTAGTACCGTGGGTAGACCTGTGGAGCCAGCAGAATCAGAATGAATAACTCTGCCAATGCCGACATCAACTTCTGGCCCCTCAGGGTAACCTCAACCATGTTCGATATACCAAAGGCGAACATCTGAAGTTGCAACATTGCCAATATTCTTGGCTGCACCTGGGCGGTCCAGCCTTCCGCCCGGAGGATCCCGATATATCTCATGGAAAAATTCGAAAAACAGATAGGTAATGATAGCACTCCTCGATTCGTGGGCCTGCTGTTTCCCGATTCCGCTACTGCCTGCCACGGACCGACTCAGCAGTTAAAATAAGTCGACCTCGTTTATATTCGCGCCGCGCTAGGTTGAAATGGGCACATAATTGCCAATGAAGGTAACACAGGCACTGCGAGGTCTATCTGGCCGTAGGATACTGATGCAAGCGCCACAGTATGCTTTTATATGCAAAAGGTATCGCTTGGAAGTATATTCGTTCCTGTATGGCCATGCGCGCCATATGCGGCTCCTCGCACTTCGCATCGCTCGGTTAACTGGAAGCCGTAAGCGGTACCCGCTCAAAAGGATAGCGCTTCATTCCAAGCGACTTCGCTTTCGCCGGCTCCGCGATACAAAATTGGAAATACCAAGAAATCAGCTGCTGAAAGTCGATCTGAACCAGGAAGCTTGAACGTGCAAAATGCGTATGTAACCCGTCGGAATGCAGCTTAGCGAGCCCTCGGACCTCCGAACAGTCATGCATGGGGGTGAGTTAGTTTGGGAGTTAATCTTGCGCCACGCATGAACCGTTTACCGTCCGCAATTGCAGATTCCAACATCCAGATCTATCAAATCCCCAGCTGGAAGGAACCAATTACCGTTACAAAAGTATCGTAAAAAAAGAATTTCCGACAAGGATGTAATCAGATACGTCGCCAAGGATGCTTTTGCATCCAAGGCGTTTGAACCGGAGCTTTTCCGAGATCGCGCGGTCTGTAAGCATCGGCCGGTGTTCTTGTACTACGGCTTGAAGCAGCCAAATGCTGCATAAACCCTAACGGAGATGTCAGCCACGACCGCAAATCCGAACAATACGACGGCTATAGCAACGGTACGGGAAAATCTTTTCTTCAATTTCGCCTTGATACGCTGGCCAGTCGTTACTTGTTGTTGCTATCGTGGTATCAAGTATTGCATTGAGGCAGGGGAGGTGGTGTCGGTATTCGGGGTGGTGTGGGCATGCGTTGTCGCATTGCTCTTGGCGAATTCCATTTTTTAATTTGGTGCTATTACGCCGCGACTCTCTAAACTCGATATCACCGACTGGAGTTCGCGCGTGCGTCCGTGTTGCGCCGTATCTGACGCAGGCAGTTTTTGAGGGCTAGGTAGGAAATTTATCACCCGTCGTGTAAAGGAAATCAAAAGTTATACATTTATGCGGACCAAAAGAATTACGAGAGAAAATGTTTAGCTCGTGATGAGTATTACAAAGAAGAATGCTTTCATCCCGTTGGAAAACAAGTCAAACACGGTTGCTGATAGGAGAAATAGTCTCCAGGCTTCCCCCGCGAGACCAGCTTCCCCCGACTCCTGCGTCAAGCGCGGTCTATTGCAGTTGTTTGATGTGTCACAGAATCAGGCCTCAATTGCGCCAAGGCCCTGAGTCATGAAGCGAGATTAGCCAAGCGATATCACAATCCGAGTAATCTCAACCGGGATTCATTCGTCGGCAAATTGTCCCATGGCATTGTAAACCGTTGGCTGGCGTCTTTGCATACGCGAAAAAATCAGTTGATTTCAGCATGACAGCAGGTGGGGGTATATATACGATGCAACGTGCGCCTGCTTTATTATATGAAAATCGAGAGTCTTCGAACTCGTAAATACGATAAAGTAACGATGGTCTCTTGCCTCAATTCCGCGAATATCAGATGATACTGCTGCGCAGTCGCTCCCACAATCTAACGGTTCGACCAGCCAATCATTACCTGCAGCGTAAAGCCCGCCAAGTCGCCAACCAAGAAACGGGACCTGCGGCTGAAGACGTGATCGGTTGATACTGTCGATTCCCACCTGACAGCGTCAATTCATCCCTGCCTTTGTGCACTTTCGGCGAGGAGATACGTCCTTGGCGCGGGCTTAAATTTCGTTCGCCCAGGAACTACTGCAGCATTTACGCTCAGAATACACCGAATGCATGTTTATATTCACCTTCGCATCCCTCAATGTAACCCCCGGCTGGGCAGACCGGCCGCTAGGCTAGATTCCGCTTCTCGATCGTGGTTCCTTTAAATGGACGGACGTCCTCCGTTCCTCTCGTTTTGAAGTCTGATTCCCCATCCGTCTGAGCGTCCTGCTCCCTTCCATTCGTTGCTGACTCGAGACGTCAACGTCGCTCGCTACTGAAACCGTACGTCCACTCCATGGCTGTCGCAGAGAGTCAATCTATAGGCCCTATATGTGTACAAACTAACCTCAAGATCAATTCAATACAGATTCGAAGACTTCATATCACTTAGTTACGCAATAGTCGCCGCTCAGAGACAATTATTGGCCCGGGTTCAACAAGATGAATTATCTATTCACGTTGACGTCGAAACTCATACCCCTGCTCATCCTCTGCTCACTTGTCGCAGATGTGACTGCATCGGGCTATTACCAGAAATCGGTAAAGACAGTTCGATCCTGCTCGACCCAGTACTGCGACCGAAAAGTCTACCATGTGCCCACCCAGATCAGGACAGTCCATGGAAACACCAAATCGACAGTGACCGTGCACCCGAAGCCCAGCACCTGCTATGTCACAAAGAAGTGGTGGACCAAGACTATCGACCGCTACTTTACCAAAACATATACGGTTACCAAATGCAGAACCCAAACGGCCTACACCACTCAATACTCCACCGTCACCAGCACCGTCCGCGCAGTATCGACGACCACTTCTTCGATCACAATTGCCACTATAACAAGCGGCACTACCACCATCCCGCAGCCGTCCGGGTTCATCAGTGTCGCCGACGATCCAGACAATCAATTCAATCGTATCGACAAGCGCGGTGCTAAGCACTATCCGACAGCGGTGAAATGCACAAAGACTATCCAGACAATCTACAAGCACACCGTCACCGCTAGGCCGCGTAAGACGACAGTTGTTAAGTGCGGCAAGACTACAACTCGATGGCACGCACACAAGACAGCCCAGAAGACAGTCAATGCGCGCGATAAAACAACTACTATCACGCATATTTCTACCCGCACCACCACGACCACCCTCTACACATCCACTACGACTGTAACAACCAGTGTGACCGCCATCATCCCCAGCGCAACTGCTTACCAAGCTTGTGGCAACGGCAACACCTTCGCCGGTCCCAATGGCAGTGTTAGCGGCTGGCTTAACAACTGGGACACCGTATTTACCGGTCTGAACGAAGCCCAGTGCTGCGCGCTATGTCAGGCGCATGTTAATGCCGCGGGCGTCCCAGACTGTCAGGGAAGTTATTGGAGCTGGATCAGGGAGTCTGGCCTCGAGCGGTGCTGGCTGGTGCTCACGGCTGCTACATCAAGAATGTGCTCTTTTAACACGGCCCAATCATTTGAGGCACAGCCGGATACCTCCGAGTTTATAGGAGTTGTTAGCAATGGGCCATGTGGGCGGTGGAAGTCCGTAGGTTGAGAAAGTAGCCCCTCTTGGTGAATATGTATATGTATATGTAATTCACCACCGTTGGACTTGCCTCGTATTTGAATCAGACTGAGAACCTAATATATCGAGAACTATCGATATATCTTGATTTCGGCGCCATTTAGAATCCCAGTCGGTCTTGAATTCAAATTATGTGGCGTATTGATCACGTTATATGGTATATACTCATGCAGATTCTGTCAAATAATGTTCATATATCACAGCTCATCCACGACTTTACTGTATTAATCGATTAATTCCAGAAGGGTATATATTTGCTATCTTTGGATGCAGGTCCCGACGTCCCCCACAGCTGTACAGTTGTGCGTAAATTGTATTTCATTGTGTTGCTGCACCCGAAATCCAACAGCCTGCATTCGATTACTCATGCGTATGCTGACTGGGAACGGCAATCCACGGACTGGGAGCTGTATAATTAAGTCCTGGCGCTAGAATACAATATGCATCAAGCCTTTGCATTCCTTCTTTGTTCTCGACACCGATACTGGTGACACTATATTATTCTACCCTCGTCTACCAGCTACTCACGAACCCAGATATCTAAAGCTAGCTGCAACATTTTGTTCCGATGTATCGTCCTCACAACCATTCACTCAGCTCAGTCCAGCTGCGGGAAACCTTGAAGGTCGTCAATCTACTATATCATTGTCGAGTTTGAATTTTATCATTCGCCAATCTCAATTCTGTCCACCATTGTGTAGCTCCTGGCTTGAGTTCAGCGCCGCGATAGCGCTCCCGTATAAGCGCCATAATCATGCTTTACTCCTAGAGATGCTTAGTTCTAAATCATAATATCAGGACATGCCTACCTAGAATAGGTTTCTTCCTTCGATACGGGAATTTCCATCTCTTCATCATGATCCGAATATATCCAGGGTATGTGGCTGGTCCAATGGTTCTTGCTTTTCTCACACGCCCCAACACATTTCTATCATCCGTCCTCTAAATCTAGACATCTGGCCTGGTATCGTCTGCTCGGGCTCGGTGATCACAGTGCACCGAATCCACATGTCGCGGCCTCGATGGCCGGAAGAAACCCCTTCCGATTGAGAGGCCGTGGAGCAGGGGTGTAATCCAGACGCACGCCACCGTCATCGAGTCGCAGCTGCATATGCAACCTGCTGACACAGCGCCAGTTCACCCTTCCCAACTGCGGAAATAGCTTAACGAACTCGATCAAACTCCGCTGAAGAATCCGCTTCGAGGAATGCTTATATAAGGAATTTATTGCGTGTACCTTGTAACGAGCAAGGTTGTTTAAACGCGAGTATTATAAGAGGTCCTGCCAATTCGCACGGGACACGTCTTGTCTGTAGTCATTCAAATATCCACATCTGGATGCTACTTACCTTCGAAGACCCAATTGCAGCCGACTTTACAGACTCGTACCATAACAAACCACACAAACACGCATGCACACCGTCTGCAACAAATGAAAGATGGTTGCACTTGATACGATTCGCGCGTCTAACGCCGCCCTCAAGGGCAAGCTCCCCGCCGGCCTTGTCGCCCTTTTCGGTATGTATACCCTCCTCTCTGGGACTGATTGCACGCGAAATGCCGTCGTATCGAAAGTACTGACGTCGTGCGATCCCAGTCGGCGGAACCAGCGGCATCGGCGAGCACACCATGCGCGTGTTCTATGAAACTGCGCCGTCTCCGCGCGTCTACTTTATGGGCCGCTCCCAGTCATCAGCAGACCGTATCATAGAGTCTCTGAAGCCGCTCAACCCGGACGGCCACCTCGAGTTCATTCAGACAGACGCCAGCTTGCTTAAGAATGTGGACGAGGCGAGCAGGAAATTCAGCGAAAAGGAGAAGGAATTGAACTTGCTCGTCATGTCTCAGGGCTTCCTAACCTTGGAAGGCCGGGTTGGTACGTACGCATCTTAAATCCACTGGATTATGCCTTCGAATTCATGGGATGACCGTTCTAGATCTAACAACTTTGGTTTTCGGATTCTAGAGACCACGGAGGGAATCGACACCAAGTTGGCACTGAACTATTTTTCCAGAGCACGATTCATCCAGAACCTGCTGCCGGCCCTCACAGCCGCTGCCTCAAACTCTAACAACCCAATCGGCGCCCGAGTGATATCTGTCCTCTCGGCCGGCCACGAAGGACCCATCAACTTCTCCGACTTTGAGCTCAAGAAGACCTTCAGCCTCCGCAATGCTGGCGTCCACGCCGTAACATCCAACTCTGCACTATCAAAGTATCTTGCACAGGAGCACCAAAACATCAGCTTCACCCACTCGTACCCCGGTGGCGTTGAAACGAATATCCTGACCGCCTCGCGACTGCCGTCCGTGTTGACGATGGCATCTAAAGTTATTCTTCCGCTATTTCGCTCTTTTATGAAGACGCCGGAGGAAAGTGGTCAGCGACACTTCTATGTGGTGACAAACGAGAAGTTCAAGACCGGCGGCTGGCTCGTGGATAGCGAGAGTGAGGAGTCGGCGGCATCGAAAAAGGCGGTGGAGAAGGGGTGGTGCAATGAGGAGGTTGGAGAAACGGTGTGGAAGCGCAGTTTGGAGATTTTTGACAAGGTGCAGAGAGAAGGAAAGGCTTGAGGATGGATTTCCGCTTCAAGATGCTTGCTAATTTGACTGCTGTACAAGGTATAGGATGTATAGTTTAATGTGTATTTTTAATTTGGGGATAAGGTTGGTACATATCTGATAGCAATATCTAGTCTCGAGGCCAGACCACTTGATTGATCAATATTTTTTAAAGATATGAATTTCAGTCACAAATAAAGGAGCCTCCTGTTGCTATACATTATAAAATCAAACGAATCATATACCAAGATGCAATGTGCAGCAATGGTCTAGATACATGCGAAATATGTCACAAAACTGCATAGCTAGTAGATACTTGGATAAAGATTAAAGAAAATAGTTGAACCAAACTCGCTGGCTATAACAACAAGGAAATAAAGGAAATGTCGTTAAAAAAAATACAATGAACAGTCATTGAGAAGGGGAAAAAAAGGAACCCGTCGTCCACACATCCAACTCAGACCCAAACGTTATTCATGTTAACATTAAACTCTCTACCATGCAACTTGAGTATAATGATGCATCTGCCCTGCAGCGTGCTGTCATTGTCGTTCAGAAGCGTCCTTGTACTGGAGACTTGCGATGCCTTGATTACCATCTATTGCCGGATCGTCCGCCGCCGCCGCCGCCGCCACCACCTCCACCAGAGCTTCCTTGCACCCACTTATGGATATATTCACCTCCGCCGCCTCCGCCGCCTCCGCCTCCAGGAGGCTTCATATTCATCATTTCAGGACGCTTCTTCTCCTTCTTTGGAGGATTGGGGTTGAAGTTCAGCGCGTCAGCATAACCCGAAGGATAGGCATTATATCGACCGTAGCGATCATCGTAGGTATCATCCTCATCCTCATCCTCGCTTGTTGGGGACCCGCCAAAGTCGCCACCGAGCGTCCGTCTCATCTCCGCCTCGAGTTTATAGCCGCGGGAGGAGCTGCGAGAGCCGTACATCTTCTCGTAGTCCTGACGGTATTTGGCGTGCTGCATGTGTTCGCGTTCCGCGGCATGAATTGCTTTCGCATCGGAGTCGTGCGAGGAGTCCGATGTCATGCTGTTCGACCGGATAGGCGGCATGCCTGGATGGTAGCTGTGCCGCATGGGAGGCCCATGGCCGGGAGGAAGTCGCAACGGCATCTGCTTGCCCTTGCCGCCGCCCTCAACGTTCTCCTTGCTGCTGACAGGGACAAGCTGCTTGCTCATCTTATCGTTCGACCCACCGGGCGGACCGTTGCCCGTCGGCGAGGGAAACTGCCCGGGCATGTACAGCTCGCCGCCAGATCGGCGAGGGAAGTTTGCATTCGCCGGACGGGGCGGCTGAGTAAGCCGGTTTTGTTTCCCGCTGCCGCCGGATTTCTCTGATTTTTCGACCATGACGCCCTCCCCACCGACGTCATCATCGTCTGGTAGCTCGCCGGCTTCAGCTAGCCGACGTTCTTTTTCGAACATCTCACGCTCGGTCCATACGAGGTCTTGCTCGATACGGAGAACTTCGTTCTGCGCGGCGATAAGCGCCTGCTGCGCACGGATTAAATGACGGGCCTGATATGCCCATTTCTGAGAAAGCATATCCTGGGGAGGTAAGCGCGGCTTGAACCCGAACGGGTCGTAGAGAGCCGGCGGGCCATTCTCGCCTTGAGATTGGGAACGGTGGCCGTGCGACGGCGGTGGCGTCGGCATCGGAGTGGCGCTGTTTCCGTGTGACGAGTTGGGTGAGTTTGGTGCAGCGGGCGGAGGGACTAGCGTGCCACCGCCTTGACCCTTCGATGCGGCGGCGAGAGCAGCCCGATGCTGGAGCTCTCGTTCAGATAGTTGTTGTAATACAGGACCACCTGGGACGGTGCCAGTTCCGAGATTGAGGATGGCAGGACGGTGATGTCGTGGCATTGTTTGAGGTAAGAGGAGGGAGAGGAGGTACGAGGGCTCTTGTATTTTAATTTGCAGGAAAAGCCTGTTTTATTCGGCGGGCTGTGTTGGGACAGCCTGGCTGGCCTCGACGGATGAGTCCAAAGTGCAGGACGGCGGGCAAACGGCCCCAGACAGAGAAAAAAAGCAACGTCCGCGCGAGCAGGACAGAATAGGCTGGGGGAAAAGAAAAATGTGACCGAGGGACCCCTCAAGCTCAGCTCAAAGCTCGCAGAAGGGATCTAGATATGCGACGGGCTTCAGACAGACGAGCGTCCGGTTCCGTTAGCGGCAAGAGGGTTGCCCGGCTGTGACTAACAGGCCCGTTGGCCAACTGAGAGTGGAGAAGCGTGATTGATGCTTTTGTCTAATCGATGGTCGACAGCCGAGGGGCAGCGGAGAGGCACAGGAAACCCAAGAGCTTTCGTGCTTTCCTTTAAAGAAAGGAGGAAGAGAAGAAAGAGATGGATGGATGGCCTCGCGGCGTGACAGCAGATGAGAAAGAGTCTTAGTAAAGACAAGGCTGCACAACTGCTCGCTCCTATCCCCGAGCCCTCCTGCTTCTCCCGTGAAATCCCTCTCCTCTATCGCCTCGTGGGTGGGTGTGATAAGGCAGGCTCCGCCATGTTCTTCTGATCCACGAGAAGGATGACCCATGGTCTGAAGGAAACAAATTCCTCATCGGCGGGTCGCCGCATCGTGCGATTGGCTAGGCTGAATGGAGAGCTGCAGCACCAATTTCATGCGATGGCGCTGCAGCCTTCGACTCAACTTCATGTCGAGTGTCGAGTCCTGCAGTGCACTGTCAGCATGTGTGAGTTCATCTTTGGTCAATTTGAGTCTAGTCTGCGTCTGATCTGGGAGAACACGAACTTCGAAGGCTTCGAAGCTCTAATAATAACTGGGACCCTTCGCGCCACCCTGGAAGGACAGTCTGATTCGATGGGGTGAATGCCCAGAATGGAGGACAAGGAGGTTGACAGTCAAACCGTGCAGAAGGCGTTTCATGATCGAGGAGGATGCGATCTTGCCCTTGTTGCATTTCACGGTAGACAACACAGCTGCTTCTCATGTTGCACAGCGCAATTCCTAGTACCTCGTTTTGTGCGATTTGTGCGCATGTTAAGCTAAGTCGAGTACTCGTTGACGCACCATCGAAAGAGAGCTGTCGTAATAAAGACATCAATATGCTCTTAGCTCCACATTTTTTCTTATATCGAGGACAGCGTCACAACAAGAACCTAGGCATCGCAGTAACATAGCAGACTCAACGGATCTGGTCACTCTCCGAATAAAACTCGCCGCTAGACATTGATCCAGTAAACTGAAGATCACGGTCCATTGTCACCTGTCGAGTCCCAAAAACAAGATCACCTCGAAAAGCCACACCGATGAACGCACTCTGGGCCGCCATTTTTTACTCTAGAGCGTGCTATATAAATCCATAAAACTTCACGGGTATCAAGCTTAGCCAATTAGAAGAGTGATTTCTGTCTCGAAGGAAATGTAAAGCAAGATTTTCGACTCCACAATTGAAGAATATTAATCATATTTCCAGTTATACTATAACTATCATTGATGAAAGAGCGGGTTTTCAAGAAAGGGGAGGTCGGTAGGTAGTGACGGGGCAGCGGTTGCTATGTAAGAGAAAAGGGTTGTATGATATATAAAAGCTAGAGAGTTTGAGAACGTCCTGTCCCAGTGCAGTAACTGTAACGTTGTCCCAGCCCTCTAGAAATGCTCGCGCAGCGTCAAATCGGTCTAGAAGACTCTGGAAACGATTGCGGATTGCGCTGGGCGCGTGGCCAGTAAAAAAGCTACATTTTTCTAAACCGGCATCGAAACATTTTGTAAAAAAGGTATCATGTATATCGTCGGCGTACTTCGTGGCCGCTATCACAAAACTACTATCGTACCAGACTTCGAGATCAAGAACACTGTCGAGAACAAAGCGACCGACGTGTTCTGGGCAGAGAGAGGCGAAGGTTTGACCCAGGACGCTGCCCTAGCTAACGCCGTAGAAGTTCACTAGGACACCTCCTTCGCTCTGGCCTTTAAGACGGGCGCCAGCCTTAGCAATTTGGAGCATATCGAATGCGACATTCGGTGTCGTCGTATATGGTACGGCTTGATCCTCGTTGTTAACTTCGATATGGGTAAGTTTATCCAACCGCTGGCTAGAGTGATAAATTTTTTGCAGCCATGAATCAGGTCGGGGCGGAATATCAATTTTTTAGTGCTTCGCTCTAATTCGCATCCGTCGTTCCAACGGGGCTGGCGAGACGCAGATAGCATTGGCTTGCCCTGGAGGTGGATCTGTAGGGAAAGGACCAAGAGCACCATTCGGAACGCTATATCCAGTGCCGTGAGTATCAAACCCAACGATATCCCAGCCTGGGCCACTAAAATTTGCGATAATGCTTCCAAACCTATGAAGAAGTATTGCGATACGCTACTGGACATCGACGTCCCCAGCCTCGTATATGGTAGTAGTACGGCTGTTGTAGCTATGCAGAAGTTCTTGATGAAAGGGAGGGGTGGAGCTGGCCCGAATGCGAGAACTGATGCCAATAAAGACAATATCGCAAAGAGATAAGAGAACTTCAAGTGAATGATGCCATAGTTAACGCGGGGCGGGATATTTTTGTAGTTGAAACCAGACAAATTGTCCTTGAATATTCCGTCTTTCCGATGGTTTTTAGTATCGCGAGATGATCATATGACCGTGACATTGAATTTTGCCAAGGAAATCGCAGAGTTATCGGGATTCAGGGCAACAATCGAGAGTCGCAGCGCAGTTAAATTCGCAAGCGTTTCTCGGGGATTTGGATGATCTTGGATCAGTCTTGGCACTAGCGAATCTTGGCAACGATATTCCGCCGAATGGTCGGTGCGTTTCGTGGCGAGGATGGCCGCGGCACTGCGTTAGCCCATCGTGTATTAGTAATTCTTGTCATGGTCACTCGTTCGCCCCGCCGGAAGGCAAAATGGGGCGCGTTGTCTAGTTAGTGGATAGCATGGCAATGCATTACATACATACATACATATTGGATATTCCTAAAATTGGAGATTGTCCTTGGTTGATATATGGTCTGCGCAGAGAGAATATCAACTTGTTGGTCCACGAGTCACACCACCGAAGTTTGGCGATCTCAGGTTCAACGCCTTACCTTCTTCGGTTGCTAAGCATTGGGAACGGGAAGCTTGATTGGGATAAGCTACGTACCGCCTCAAGATACCAAATTAATTAAAAGTACGCTTGCTCACTCTTTGATCAATTGGGTTTTCGATGCAAAGTCTAGAATTGTGCAACCTTCAGAGCTACCCGCTCTGCATTCTTTTAGCAGGGCTTAACTGCACACCGGCGCCGGCAGCTGTGGCGATATCGGTGCCAGTGCTGAAAGTTGCGATAGAGATCTCGAGAGGCTCACCTAATTCGCTACTTAAACGACCGAGTACGAGGCTTGATATCCGCCAGCGTACGAAGTACTAATGCAAGTGCAGATATCACTTCAATCGAGATTCTTTGAGTCTTAAACATCCATTCTCGCCAAAATAACCCACATGAAGACTATAGGAGCAATACATCAAACTGCACCGACATGCAAACCTCTATTCTATACTCCCCAAAGGCTGGCCAACTTGTGTTCATGAGCTACTGCTACCGTGCGCCCAGCTTCTGGTTTACAAGACAAAGCTACCGCATAGTAGGAGAATTCTAGGGTACCTTAAGCTCCCGTAATCATTTTGTAGCAAACGTATCCTGCAGATCCCCACAGACCGAGCAACCCCGGATAGAAGAACGGCGCGCCCAAAAATCGCCCAGTGCCGTTCTGCTTCTGCGGATTCGCGTATCCAATGGCATATAGAACCCTCCCGAAGAGGTATAGCGACCCCAATCCGGCCGCGAGCTTAGGAAACCCGAGACCTGAGACGAACAAGGAGACATAAACTACCGCGTGGGCAAGACGAAGTCAGCGAACTGCCTATGGAAAAGTGGATGGTGGAGTACAAGAATTCAAGCGCGCGGGCGGGTTAAAGGGCTTACACTGTGGCAGATGCTCGATGAAATTCGCGTGCGCCCTCTGAGCGCAGTTGAAGACGTACTTCTCCGATCCGGTAGGGGCTTCAGCATGAGGTGCGTAGGCGTTGGGGTCTATTTCCACCGCGTGCCACTGCAGTTAGCAAACCGCTACAGTTTTGGCAACCATCAAGATGACCACCGATAGATCCCAGATGCAGTACGTACACGGAACTTTAGCTGCCCTACGAGCAGATCCGACTTTTATTCCATGCCATTGGTTTACGAACGTGCTCGCTAGGGCGACGAAGAGGACGTATCTACAACAGTATCTCCGGCATTAGTATGTTGTACTAGTAGCTGCTCGAGCGTGCAAATATTGGTTCAGGCGCGCTACCCGTATTCTGAAGGGATCGTGAGATCCATTGTGAGTTGGCCGGTTGGCAAAGCTATGATCAAATGAGATGATGGTAACGAGCTCGAGGCGATTCGGTCGATGGTGCTATTGGTTGCTTGATTCTGCGATTTGCGTCTGAAGTTGTAAGGTTGTGAATCTGAAGATTCTTGCGGTCGTTATATACAGTTTGCTCTCCCTTCCAGTCAATTACCTGGACGCGTACGCTGGCAGGAGAACCATCCAGAAAAAAAAATCCTTCAGCCCGCGGTTGCGATCCTGCACATCCACCAGGCCTGCCCAATCCCTCGCATGCATGCAGGCAGGGAGTTCCCGTGGCCTGACCCTGAGCTTCCCTTTCCACCCCAGCTTTCACATATCTGTCCAGATCTGTGGGAATACAAAGGGTATGTCCTCCTGTCGCCGCTATGTCGAGCGCTAGCGCAGTTGCTGGGCTCGTACGTCGGTCCGCTCGGCTACAATCCTGACTCCGAGTTCCGAAACGCTTCTTGGTGAAACGCATTCTGCGGCTATCCTAATATGGCTCGGAGGAACTAATGTCTCCGTTTCCGGGAATTGAGACTTGGATTTCTAAGCATCGAAGAACTCGGCCGGAAGCTGGTTGCACGATTCAATTCCCTGTCGAAATCGGTGTTGGAATCGAATCTTCATCCTGGAGCTGGCGGAAGGTACCGATGAGCTTCATCGCAAGATTTATTGATCTCGGCAACCAACTAATCTGGCTTATGAGACAAACATTAGCAGTTAAATTCTTGACCACGAATTATCTTAACGCGTACGCGCAACGGATTGAACCGAGCAGGGGCATACTTTACAAAGACGTGACCGGCTGATTACGTTCTATCCCGTCTAGTCCGAGCCAATGTCCGGTTCAGCATCCTCTAAAGGCCGAAGTTCCAAAAGCTGAGCGGCGGCAACATTCAAAAAGTCGAAAATGCTGTCCAATTGTCCCGTCGCGTCATGAGACTACATAAACATCATGACTTCGGTTTGATGACTCCATTCTCGGGAGAAGACACAGGCCGCTGCCTGCCTCTTTGTGTAATCTCGGTCAACGATTGATGATATTCACCGGACGCGTGCACGTGCGAGCTCGACGGGTGCCGTTGAATTTTGCAAATCGTCCCGGGATGCATTCGAATGCCAATAAGCTTAGAAATCAAAATAGTTATTTTCGTGAGGTTAAGGTTGAACAATGTGGAACGGATAGCATGACAAGTGATGAACAGGGAGCCGGAGCCCTGAATATATACTATAGCATTGTGACCAAGCAGCTAGCTGTTGAGTTCGTACAGTCAGGCGCCTTGGGTCCAAAATCCATTGACGTGATCGCGGGGCGCGCTGATGACATCTACCGGTACGCTGGCTCGGCCGCGGTAGTGCTGAGTCAGACCCCCAGTGAGATTCTTAGACGAAAACACGCCACAAATCTGCCCCTTTGGTGATAATTATCCGGGGCTGAAGGAGTGTTTTTATAATTGCGTGCATGTTGTGTGTAGATGGTAAGTTTGACCCAGTGAGGCTCAACGATCTTAGTGAGATATCGGCAATCGAATCGACAAAAGAAATCAATGTGCTTGTTCCAAGACGATGTGTGAAGACATATGGTACATAAGAGAAAAATATACAAACTTGACCGCACGACGCAATAACCAAGAACATGCTACGCCCGTGCCCATAAACACGATGATGTCCGTACCTGCCGATAGTCCTCGACTCCCACCGCCTAAAAAACGGTATAAACAGTGACACTGCATGTAGTCGATCCAGTCGCTAGCCTCGTTATTTACCAAATATCTACAAAAGAAATAATGTTTTCCCATTCGCTGTGCGGCCTGTTACTCGCATGGGCGGGGTTATATCATTCCGCCGGGGAGGACATTCGCCCACCGCGAATCGCGAATAATCTCGACCGGGGCATCGCTATAATTGTCCCCGAGCCGGTTCTTCGCCCCGCCACTCACACTGCCCTCTGACCGCAACTCCGGACTCTTCACGCGGGCGGCTAGTGCTGCTACTCGCCGTTCCTCGGCTTCCATCTCCATTTCATGTTCATCGGGATCTTCTAGCTCTTCGTCGTCGTCACCGTTTTCACTCTTGCTCGAGACGCTGAGCAGCATGGAGCTAGTGCCCATGCGGCCGAGTGGCGGCGAGCGCGGCATTATCCCACCGACAGCCGAAAGCCGTGGGTTGGTCTTCGTACTTGGAGCAACGGTACTCGGCGAAAGCAAGATAGCGGTGCCGTAGAGCCCCGATTTACGGGATGACGACGCCGAGCGGCTAGGTGATGTCGGTAGGGGTGGTGGCGGGTTCCAGGTATATGTCGGCGGGGACGTCTTGCCTTTTTGCTGCTGCTCGCCGCTTGTGCTTGAGGTGTTATTGTTGCTGTTGGTGCTGCTGTAGTTGTGGGCTGGGTGCACATGTATGTTCATTTCACTGATGTCGTCGGTCGAGTACCGTGAGGAAGAGGAGTATGCCACTCCTTTCTCGCTGAGTGGTCGGCCGACTGGCGAGTTCAGACTCGACCCGATGCTTAGCGATGAGG
Organism: Drechslerella dactyloides; assembly: GCA_020064725.1. Classification (NCBI taxonomy): domain Eukaryota; kingdom Fungi; phylum Ascomycota; class Orbiliomycetes; order Orbiliales; family Orbiliaceae; genus Drechslerella; species Drechslerella dactyloides. Next base: position 4,381,483 of record JAGTWJ010000017.1, read on the forward strand.
TCAGGTTTGACGGTGATGGTTTTAGGCCCTGGGGAACATCAGAGGCTCCGAACGTCGGAGAAGTAACGCTGACTGACGTTACACCCCATGGCGCGGACTTGACGTTTGTCGGCTCCGTTGGAGACTTGATGGTCCTGTTGGAGCGCATACTGTCTCCACCGACACTGTTCTCGGAGAGCTTAGGCATATTACGTGCGCTCCAGCTAGCCTCGCGAAAGCTATGTTGGCTGTTGAAGCTGTCGACGGGCGTTTCCGGATGGTAGAAGGTGCTTGAGGACATTGAGCCCTGGCGGGGCGGTGCGGGCGGAGCTAGCATCTGCTGGCCACCGCGGACGGAGCCAAAAGCGGCCCCAAAGTTCGACGACTGGCGCAGACGTAGAGGGACAGGCGGCTCTTCGTTCGCCTTTTCGGAGTGAGACATGCTCCGTTTCCTTGTCTTCTTTTCCATCTTTTGGCTCTGCGAGCCAGAACTATGTTCGTATGCATCTCGTTCGTCATGGGAGTCATCTTCGTCGGAGAACTGGTTGAGGTATCGGGCCGTTCGGGAGCCTGGATAGACCGATGAGGATACCCGCCGGACGCTCTTAGCGGCGGCTGATGAGTCCTGGGGTTCAGCTAAAGTCTTGAACAGCGTCGGTATTCCAGCTCCCCGTTTCGTCGTAGTTGAGTTGCTGCTGAACGAGGCCCTCTTATTCGTCCGATCGCCATACACAAGCTTCGCTGCCTCCGCTATTAGCGAAGGTGTGATATCAAAGTCCTCGCCGTTGCCGGCTTCCTCATCTATTACTTCACTGGTCGATCCGTATCGAGGGCTATCTCCTTTGCTGCGCCCAGAACCCTTCGGCGAGACGTTTTCAGCCGTGCCGGAGGCTTCTGCGCCGATGGGCAGTCCATGTTTCATGTACCAGCCGAGCCGTACTCCACCAACGGAACTATCACGCTTCCGCGGGCCGGGGTTTGGCACTGGCTCTGGAAGGGGAGGAGGCTGTTGTTGTTGTTGCTGTTGCTGTTGCTGTTGCTGTTGCTGTTGCTGTTCTCCCTTCAACGAATCAGCCATGGAACTGACGCTCAGGAACCTCGTCGCCTGGTTCAATTGTGCCGTCGGTGAATATATCGAGACAGCCGGATCGTTGCTGAGCTTCTCGCCGTTGATTGCGCTGCCCGTAGTGAGTCCGGCGGTCAGCAATCGCCGTTCTTCCTCCCATATTTCTCGCTCCGTGCTCCACAGCTCTCGCTCGAGATCGAACACACTCTTCTGCTCCACGTGCAGGGCCTCGTGCCTCGCTAGTAATGTAACGGTCTGCGCACGGTATCGGTTCGTGAGCTCGAGGATCCTCGCCAGCTGCTGCTGCTGTGGCGATGCAGCGCTTGGGAAGGGCACCGGCGGCGGACTGCGGATCTCGGTAGCATTGGAATTCGAGCCGCGGCGCGGAGGTAGCGGGAAGTCTAAGGTTTTCGGTGAAGTCATGGTGGGCGAGGGCGGCGAGCGGTTATTTAAGCGGCGACAATGCAATCAGCAGGCCGTCGTGCGCGATTGGTCTGCGGTCGTTTGCCCAAGGCCAGGGAAGACAGAACAGCGGGGACGGGCGGCCGAGATCCCAGCATGTGATGGCGGGCGAGGGAGGAGAAACTTGCTGACTGGCGGGTTTATAAGTGACTATGACATCAAGCAGTATTGCGACGAGATTCGACCGCTCGATAGTAAGAGTGGACCCCTTAAGTAACGAAACCGCAGCTACTCAATCTGATGCGAACGAGCAGCTCTTGGTGTATATTAAGATGGAAGGCCGACCCGACGTGCATCGACCCGAGCGCTGTAACAGAGTAGGGCTGAAATCGAAGAGCTCGAATCCGTCCTCGTCGATACCAGTCGGGAAGATGATACTAAAAACGAGCATGGACGAAACAAAAAAAAATGCAGCAGCGGCAGCGGGCAGGACGAAAATATAAACACCCGCCCGACGTTAAATACCACCTGCAGGATTCTGGAGCGTCGACACACCAAGCACAAAAGTGGCATGCCCAGCGCTCACACTGCAGGGCACGGGATAGGCGAGATTAGCAACATGCCTCTGCCCTGCGCGCGACCTTTCCTGATATTGCAAGACTCCACAGCCGAAAGAAAGGGTGGCTTCAGTGCTGTGGGGCGCGGTCAAGCACCCGCCTGAGGGTCATTTTATAATCTGGCGATATCTAGTGTGCCGTCAAGTCGATATAAGATACAGCGGCGTATCTCTTGTGCATGCATGGATGCATGTGCTTTCTGTTCCGTCCTTTCCCTCTCACGATCGTTAAATTGTTCACAGGCGACTTGCCAATATCGATTCCTCTGATCTCCAATGCAATGCAATTAGAGAAACCAGAAGTGCGCATATCCAACTGCATAGCAGCATGTGGGATGGAACTCTGTTGCCTCTTGCAGCGAGGGCTAAACAAATACCCATGAATAGAATGCCTCCGATGCGCAGGAAACTCTCTCTGAATGCATGTAGCCCGAGCTTGTGGGACAGAGTCCGGATGCAAGCCTGCCCATGGCGAGAAGTGGGTCGTAGAGTGTGCATGGTGCCCTGTCCTCTTCCCCGTCCCCACAATGCAAGCCAGCATATATGCACATGCCCCTCACAGCTCGCCTTCGACGACGGATTCGAACGCAGCAAAAGGGGGGGGAACGCTAGACGAGCCTGCATATTCCGATACATGTCGCCGCCATGCTGTCGACGCTTCTTCCGTCCCACTCTAATTCGTTTCTGTTAGTTTCGCTGCCTGAACAAACACGTTTCCGTCGGTCGTGGTCTCTCACAGAAGGTCCAAGCTGCAGGTAGGCGCCTATCCTATCGATTCTATTTCTAGCTCGTCGCTCTTCCCCGTCGGGTGGATTTCTGCACGAGCTACCCCTCCACCACCGATTCTGCCTGTCGATGTTGCAGTTACCGTTACTGTTGCTGTTGCTGTTGTTCCCAGGACACTTCATCTCCGTGGACAATTTAGAAAGTTAAATTGGAAACGCCGCTACGCCAGCTGGCTCTCAGCCACGCACTCAGAGCAGTGCGACTGGGGTGTGAAAATAAAAACTCCTGTGACTGCAAGTCATTCACTCGTGTTAGCAGGCATCTGGGATAATCCGGACAATGGCCATCCGTTTTTGAACCGGGAAATGGATCGATTTTGCTCTGATACCGACGCCATGTGGTACGAGTGTGTGTGTGTAAGTGCGTATGTGTGCAGGATGGCTGAGAGCCATGGGACGCTAAGGGCGGTCCTTGGCCTAGGTGTGATCCGAGAGCCCGGCATCGAAGCGGCAGAATCGCCCTGTTAGGCTCCACCTGGCTGAAGTATTCGAAGTCGAGCTGTTTGCTCTGGTGGTTTCGGTTCAGTGCCTGCATGTGGACAGGCTTTTGTCGATGATGCGAGACGCGATGTCGAGAAAAGGGGTAGACGTTGTCTATCCGTCCGTGCGAGTGTCTCGTACAACCTCGTAGGCAGCAGACGCGCCGGGTCGCAATCGATAGACTTTCCGGCCTCGCGAACTTGAACCGAAATTAGGAGACTCACTTCGAACATGACCTGGACAGCGATCAATTGGTTGATTGGATCGGCTTCGCACGCGGCGTCAGTGTGGAGCTCGGACTCGAGGATTGACCGCTTAGTTGACAGCCGGCGTGGGCTCATGTACGTAGGCAGCAACGCCGATGGCCAAAATTAGTCCCGCCGATGCATACGATACGAAGCATGCTAACATCGATCTCCATACTATCGCAATGAAACTATTTTTACACCTGCACACCCGAGTACCCAGATTCTCCGGTTCCAGATCACGCATAGTCCAATATTTTTCTTCACCAGTTTAGCGTTACGATTATAACTGTGCGCCCCGAGGCTAACTGTGTATTCCACTCCGTATTGCGCCCAAATACTCTCAATCAACTCTCCGGTCAACATCACGGTGTGTAAACAAATAGAAAGCAGCTAGCCTCAATTCATTCACAAACAGATATCGAATCATTTCCACCGTTATTATGGACCGCAGCGCACATATACCGATACAATTATCAATTCAATCTTACGATATATCGAAATTCTATTAAATACATACTGCAACCATATACGGAGTAGCTTCCGCCCAGTGCATTAGATATTGTGTGTAATATTACAGGTTGCGCCCAGCCCCACATACCACGTGGACGCCCACGGGATCATGGCTCCGACTCTGGCGGCGTGGACGTCGCGATCTTCTCGCCCTGGATCGTGGCGACGATATTCCTACGGTGTTTCGAGTTTCTGAACTCCATATAGTAAATTCCTGTGGACAGTCGGTCATTAGTTAGTGGGATTTCCATGTGCTGCTATAATCAAGTTCTGGGTGATTGTCGCAGACTGAGCTAGTAGAATAATGAGCAGTTGGATAGGGAATATCAGTACGGACCTTGCCAGGTCCCCAGATTCAGTGTGCCGCCCGAAATCGGGATCGTCACGCTGGCGCCAATAAGGCTGCTCTTGACGTGCGCCGGCATATCATCGCTGCCCTCCGCGTCGTGTCTGTAGATACCCTGGTGCTTCTTATCCTCGATGACGATGCGGTTCAGCGCGTCCGTCATGTCCAACCGCACATCGCTGTCTGTCTCGCGTCATCAAATTAACCATCCAAAACGAAATCAAGAATGCTGCATGCTACATTCAATGACGGCAGGAAAATGTATGAGTATGGAACACACCCCAGTTCTCGTTCAGCGACAGTGCACACGAGGTATGTTGAATAAACAGGTTCAGCAATCCAATTTTGTACTCTGCGATCTCGGGCAGTGAGGCCACGATTTCATCCGTAACCAGATAGGACCCGCGAGACTGCGCCTTCAGCGAGAATGTCTTCTGAAACCAGGACATCCCGTGGATTCTGGGTCTATGCGACGGGAAGCGGGGCCGAGGAGGCAGAAGGAGGAGGCAATGGTCGTTGGTGGTAAGGGTGAATTGCTCTAGCAATGGATTCATGCCACGGTTTGACTTCAGAGTTGGACGATTCGCCGGTTAAAGTATGGCAGTCTGGCTCGCGAGAACAGCTCGAAGGGGAAATTGGTAGGTTAATGACGTCTACAACACAACTTCGCGTCGAAGCCTCCCGAATTCCAGCAGACGTCTAGACTGTTGCATTGTTTCGCAAGTAAGACTGCCGTAATTTAACTGGCAAAGAGCATATCGTAAATATGGACTAACGAGGTTGAGGAGCTCGAGAGCGTATTAATCTTCAACTGTACCAAATACTCCACCCGTTTATAAAGCAGCAGTTAGCAAGTGGAGCACGAGCAACGTTAATGTTATAATGCTAATGAGCATGAGTGCTGCTTAACCAACGCTAGAAGATCCGAAGTGTATGTACAAAACCTAGTGTTAACATGTTATATCGACAAGTTCAAATTCTTCGCCGCCTTATATTATGACTAGCGCTAGCGGGCTAGTTTACGAGATAACAGTTTAGTCAATACAATAGTATTCAACCGCAACTCTGAGGAAGGCCAGTTTCATGCAGCCATTGTACGCCTGTTAATATATATCAATCTCTAAAAGACTCCATTCTCTGACATGAATACAAACGCGCTCTCCCCATTAATCAATCGGTAATGCAGTTGCTCTTGAGACACCACGAATGTTCTAGCCGGTCATTCATACACCCACACCAACCTCACAGGTTCTCTTGCATATATTGCAAAAACTTCTCGGAGTCAAACCACTCATACTGGCGACTACTGACCTCGATAAGCCTAGCGAGCCTTTTTGCCTGGGTAAAGTATTCTAAGGTGATAGAATCGACATCCTTAGGTGGCATAATCACGCTCCTGAACTGACTGCTCCGGCTGGCGAATAGCTTCACAACCGCGTCTTCCGTTAGCGGATCGAGTTCCAGGCCCTGTGCGGTTATTCTATGGAACACGCCACTCTTAAAGGACCCCTGTATGAAGGCCTCGACGCGCAAGTCTGTTCTTTCTAAAAACCGGAGCGTTTCTTCCACCCGTCGCTGGAACAAGAATGGCGCATTGTTACCGGTAGGATCGAAATTGTTGAAGGACCGCCATTGCTCGACAACTCGTATCATGACGCTTTTAAGAGGGAATGTGGAGGAGCCATCGCCGCTAGGTATTTCATCGAGCTTACGCTCAAAATAGTAGATTGGCAGGTATAGCCTCGTCCGACAGTTGGAACGTTTCCCAACGGACAGTTTGTCGACAAATTTTCCAAAGATACTCGACTCGAATCTTGAGACGTTGATGTGAGTTTCTAGCAGAGTCTCGAAGACCTGAGGTACCGAATTGATGAACTCCCAGTTAATCATGCTGTAGGACCATGGCGCGAGTTTAATGGGGTTGTAATCCCGCATCACGTCGCCGAACCCTGCTTTGTTGCCCCAGTCTCTGACGTGCAGCCTTATGTGCTCGGCGTGCCGCTGTCCAAGGACCTTGAGAACCTCAAATCTCGCTACTGTGTACACATCCAGTCCATATGTCGCCGGCGGCCTGTCATGAGAGAGCTGCGAGTTAGTATTCGGGCCATTACCCTGTGTATCGTCGTCTGGGTTACAGAAGATGGGCGATGGCTTCAACTGCCGGGCATCGGAACCCGACGAGATTATCGCCAGCATAGCGGTACACTTGATCGGTAGCCACTCTATATATTCCCAGATATCCAGGTTTGTAATGAGCCGTCCGAGCACGATGCAACCAGATGTATGTACGGCTTGTGCGATGATAATGAGGACCAATTTGTCCCCAATGTCTAGCTTCTCGGAAGCTTCGTGAACCGCCTTGCGCAATTCGAGCTTTGAGTCGGGTCCTCCAACGCATTGGTAGTACGGGCGGACAATCTCGAGCATATCCTTCAAATCCTGTCTGGATGGCATGTAGAGTGGCGGCGACGATGGGAGGCCGTTATTAAGATCCCATGCTCCTTGGCTGTTGGGGTCCCCAACGGCGAGGGCATAGTCAGGCGGCTGGTCGAGGCGCGGGGAAAGTAGGTCGAATAACTTGTCGCGACTGTAGGTGGAATATATGTGCGGGATAATGCTGATGGAGAAGCACGATTTCAGAGCCGTGACAAAGTTGTAGGCGCCATTCATGTCGGACGGAGCCGTACCGACGAATATTATGGCGTGTGTTCGACTAAGCGGCATGCTGACGGCCGTCAGAAGCCAGAAGCCGGTATCTTGATTGCAAGGTTTACCAGTACTGCGTCAATTCGAAGGTTGGAGAGTGCGAGTATTGCGGAGGCATATATAACAACCGAGGGAGGGTAGTTGCACGATGCCTATAAAAATAGTGGGCTCAAGCTCAGCCTAGTCGGCAATATTTTAATTGCGTGACCATGCTGCGAAATATGAAACACTTTTCACCTCTCGCCTGGGATTTCCCACAGATCGATGACATTGATCTGGAACAGATATACTTAGTCTGTGTCTATATACTTATCACATAAATGGCACGTTCACGGCTCGCGCAACAGATTATCGGTTGACATGACAAGGACGTGCTATGCTGTTAACCAGCAGCTGCGCGTCTACTGGCTGTATACCGTCGCAACCTCAATCACCCTCTTCGTAGCGTGCTGAATTCAGAAAGGGCAAATTATCCAGATCAACCACCGCCATACCTGTCAATCCGAGCCTCCGACTAGTTTCGCGAGATCCGAGAGGCGACGGCGACGGCGTCGAGAAACACCAGCACTCGATCCATCGACGTTGTATGTGAAGTGGGGGGCATCACCACGCAAGCCGACGTCGGCTAGCCACGCCTCCAGCTAGCTGCCTGACTACTCAAAGATGATGAGTTACATACATATAGCCTCTATATTCGCGCATATAAAGAGCGTAGTCCCGGTCTACCAGAGACCACTTATCGACGTCCTTTGCCTTCAAGGTCAATACTTTATCAAATCTCTCCGCAACGCAAAAATCGACAGGCCGTGTTGCAAATCAGCAGCACATCGGAATTGCCTTTTTCAACAAAGTCGATAAAAATTTATATTCCATCCTGGTGCAACCCTACCTTTTGACGTATGGCATTTTACTAAGGATAAAAAGGCAATTTACATGCGAAATTGTGTATGCTCAATTACTGGGGTACTTTTCCAAGAAATTCCGTCTATAGATAAGGCAATTACTAGTAAATTCTAAGCCTCACTATTTTAGTCGTCGACAGAATAAAACCCTTCACAGCGGTGACGCGCTCACGTTCCACGCACGGTACCAACGGGACGGTTATCGCCATTCACAAAGATACTCTCGTTTTCTCCGATTAAGAAAACGCACGTACTATACCACTGCAATGGGCAAGCGTCATAAACACAGGCACAACGCCCGTCACAAGCACCATCACGAGGCGCATGTCCAAGCGCCCCACAGCGCAAAGTCCACCGACGTTAATAACCACCCAGCCGACAAATCAGCGGAGCATGCACGGATAGAGGTTGTCGAGTACCATGCTGAGCGTGGTAATTCCTCTGATGACTCGCCCGTCGAGACAACTAGGGCTATCGCCGTCCAGCCTCTGGTCAGCGCGAAAGAAATCCCTGTGGACGAAGAGATAGCAGAGTCGGAGCCGATAATTGCGGTGTCTCCGGAGACAATCCCTCAGATACCAGCCAGAGAGGCGAGTGTTTTGGAAAAGTTCGTCGAGGAGACTATCGAGGCGGCCGCAGCGGAGTCTGTGGAAGGACCGGTTCAGCACCTCGACGACGAAGATATCGAAGTGACGCCAGTCAAGGAAATCATCGATCTGGAGCCGGTCGAAGAAACAATCGAACAGGATCTGCCCAACGAAACTATCGACCAGAAGCCAATCCGAGAAATTATCGAGCAATCGGCCAAGCCGTCCGACGAGGAGGCGGTCAGAGAGATCCTTGAGGAGACCGCGAAAGAGATTGCACTCGAAGAGGCCCTCGAGAATGCCGGAATCGACGTCGCCGAAGAGCCAGCAGAAACTTTACCAGAAGTCCTACCGCGAGTCCTACCGGAAGTCCCAGCACAAGTCCCAGCAGATGTTCCAGTTGAAGTTCTAGTCGAGGCTTCGATCGAGGCTTCAGCCGGCGAGCCAGTTGACAAAGTCGCGGACGAAATATCCATGAACATACCAGGTGCCTGGGAATCCGAACTCCTCGAGAATGCCCCTCTCTACGAACCTACCGAGCAACTATTACAAACCGCAAAGGAAGAACGGGAACGGGAACCAGAGCCGGAACTATCGATAGAGATGACAGAGCCGGTAGCAGAACTACCTACACAGGAGCCAGCTCCCGTGCAGCAACTAGCCGCGACTGAAGAAGCACACGCTGAAGAGTTGCCTGCGGAGCCTCTCGTTAAGCCCGAGCTCGAGATCAAGACCGAATCGACAACGCCGCTGGCACCATCTATTGACGAGTCGCCGGTTGAGATATTCGCGCCACAGCCAGAGTCCGAATTCATACCGCCGCAGCCTCTCTTTGACGAACCCCCAGTTAAAGAGAATATTATCAAGGAACCTGTCGTTGAAGTGCCTGCGGAAGAGCCATCGACGTCAGTCTTGAATGTGCCTTCATCGCAGCTAATCGACGAGTCACCTCTGGGAACACCGATATTCGCAGAGCCGCTGAAGAAAGTGTCGTCAGCCCCGGAGCCTATTATTCCTACACTCCTCGACGAACCCGTCGATATTGCGCAGGTGCACATTCCCGCACTTGAGCCCATCCATACTCCGACAACACCCACTGCGTATCCTCTTATGAAGGACCATTCGCCGTCCGTGTCGCAGGCTAGGCTGGCACCCGCAATTCTAACTCCACCGATCGAAGCATCCGCTCAGAAGCCGACCAGTACGGAGAGAGAAGGCCAGCAACCGTCACCGGCCACAGCAGCAACAGGATCCCTATGGAAGCGTCAAATTGGCGGACAGAGCATGAAGCTAGGCAAAGAGGGCGGCGAGAAGAGCAGTCGCCGTGCATCTCAGCTGAATATTGATGAGAAGAAAGCGCCAGGAACGTTGAAGACGTGGTGGAACCGCATGATCGGAGCGTTCAAGTAGGTGTATCGCGTGGAAGGACTAATACTGTGCGCGCGCATGTGAGGATGTATGTAGGATACAATGCAGAATACGATACGGACAGTTTGACGGAATGTTAGTCACATACTTCACCTCCTCTCCTTAAGCTTCTTGTCCCTCTCTTGACTTAGTTTCTTCCGTGCGCGTGTGGGTGTTATCTGTTGAGAGAGCAGACTAGCACAGCTAGCATCGCCCTCTTCGCGTTCTTTCCTTCGTGTACGGACGTAAGCTTGAGCTTGCATTTGGTGTTCCACTGAACTGCATTGTTGGTGACGTTAGCACTTAGCTATAATGGAATGAGTAAACGTAATATCATCCGGCTCACTGGTACCATATCTCATGATACATGTCCACACGTTGCCGCCTTGGCGATCGATATAGCTGTCCTCCGACGGAATGCGTAACGCCGCCAGCCTGCACGGCAGAAGCTGGTACGCGACTTGTCTTGCGCATTCCATGGTGCTGGGGCATTGGCATAACGCATGATACGATATCGCCAAGCTATCTAGAAGATGTGCGCAACCGCCCATATGCGCATAGATCTCGTGGAACCCGCAGATTCAGCGCTTCCAAGTGTATTCACCTGAGCAAGTTAGCATGTAGGTAGCTATACCTTAGACGTACATGACATTGTCGCCAAGCGTTAAATGAAAGGAGAACAGTGTGCAGACAATCGATTGCTGGTTTACATCCGCAAGCTGCACATGACATGTCTTTCCTATTTGTCTCGGTACAGCTGGTACAGTTTACGCGCAATCTCGTTTGTCTGCAAGGTACGTTTATGTACCAGTCAACCACGGCTCGGGTCTCACGATCAGTATTGATCGATTGATACCGCAAATTGCAGGGTGATAGTGGTGTTGACTCGGCGTCGTCCATGCTGCCGACAAGTCAGTGTCATAGGTGTATGAGCTGAAGGTTCGGCGACTCGACCTGCCGAAAAGGACCATGCAGTTCGGCACGGCTGCCTGACGGTACCTACGGCCATGTACTCCGTACCCGGATTCTGATACTTAGATAGCAAGCTGCCGAGGGGCGGGAATTAAGTACTACGATCGATAGGGGGGCCGTGCATAATAAATGTATAGCGATTCGGCTTGAGATGCCTTTTAATTTTCATTCCGCGTGTGAAGTCGCAGTGTCAAGCTAGCGATACTACCGGCCCATTGGCCGAACGGCACAAAATAATGAGAGCACTGACGATTGCTGTTTGAAGTTCATTTTAAGGGATACATTATTGCTTGAAATTACGTAAATCTCCAAGATCCAATTCGATTTTCTATACGAGGTACTCTATTTCTTGTAGATATACGCATACTCGAAGACGCATACTCACGTTACGACGGGTATTATGTATACGCGGTTGGGGGCTTTAGTGGTGCCTCCCTTTCTTCTTTTTCGAATTCTTGCCGCCGTCTGCAGCTTCCTCGTTCTTGGTATTGCCGTGCTCGTCGATGAAGTTGCCCAGGACCAATGCCTCGCGGGCCACCTGGTTGATAATGCGGAAACTGGATGACATGATATGGATGTTAGAATATTGCCACGCTACATTGTTATATTAACGTATCCGCCTTGGCTTGTCGCAGGTATACCGTTGGACGGGAGATTTATTGTCTGGATCGAAGCAAGGGGGAGCACGGAAGGTAGTACCGGTCGGGACCCAGCTTGACGCCGCCATACCAACGGCTCACGACCACGAGCACGCCCCATACATCTATCAACTCAAGCAAATGACCGAGCCGGGAACCAGCAGCGGTCTCCCCGTCGTCATCGTTGTCTGTAGTTCATGTCATTGGTGATGTTATAATTAGCTTGGCTGTGTTGCATACGCGGCAAACAGGTTTGAAGCGGAATCTGCAGGTGCAAAGCCAAATTCAGTCACCTTGGTAGACGATGCCGTCCGATCCGCGAATCCTATACGCTAAACCGTAGTCAGGACCAGAGCAATAATTTCTGAATAGCTGCATGCAGACCAACACAGGGAACCAAATTTACTATTGGGTTCTAGGCCTCACCGGTGATATTATGCGTCGCCCGTGCTATCTTTCTGTCGCCGGAGATCAGGTCTGAAATATGCATTTTCGCCGTTTCAGCGGATGTCACCCGGACGCTCCGGCCGACAAAGACGGACTTTTGTACCGTTGTCGGCGGGGTCACATTCCATTGAATCGAGGAGACAACAGTCTGAGGTGCTCTCGTAGGTATTATCTCTACCACTGTCTCGCGTCCCTGAGTAGGCGAGAGGGGAGGAGACGCGTTCTTGTCTCTGCCCGCGGGATCTACAGCAGCATGCTCCGGCGTGTGTGGGTCTTTATGCAGGAGTTCCTGGTGCCGCCTTGTGATGTCAGATAGATGAAGTGATATTGCGTGCACCAGTAAAAACGGAAAATTTTTTCTACAAGGAGGAGCCCAAGGTCGTCGAACGGGCTAGCTGAAGTGGTTGCCAGCAAGCTATTCACGGCAGGGCGGTTGAGAGTATCAGAGCGAGACAAACGCAAGGAGATGGAAACAATACCTTCAAGCCCTCGACAAAATCAAACAGAACGACGCTGTCGTCTAGCCAAACATTTTGCAAAACATCGCGGGCTAGTTGGGTCACCTCTTCCTTGCTCAGGCCCTTGCCGAAAGTCGTTCCTGACACGACGACAGGGCGCGAAGCTGGATAGTCCTTGGGGAATCGAATTATTAGGGACACAGGGGGGTTGATCGCACTCGCTGGAGGCGAAAGGATGCAGACAGTGGCATCGCCGGCATTGCCTGCATCGACGCTGGCAGCTCCACCAGGCGGCTCTTGAAGTGTTAGTGTATCCGGCGAGTAGATTGAGTTTAAGGATGTGATTTCGTCGAGGAGGTCCTGCGGGACCTCGGCCTCAGACATCTCCTGCGCCCACGCGGCTCGCTTTCATAGGCCCCGAGACGGCAAGCCGATGCAGACCCTCGATGCCGTCTGCCAGCTCGCCCGCAGCTATGCCGTTAGCCGCGTGCGGGTCAGAATCGTGTGCTTGTAGACGCCTTGCTGCGTTGCGGGAAGGTTGCGTGGTGTTGCAGTTTTGGCGATGTGATTCGCCCGCACTGAAAAAATGCGAGTGCTTGCTCAATTAAAGGAAGCTTCTGCTTGCCTTCGATTGCCCCGACTTGAGCTCCACCATCCAACAGGCCCAACCAGCCGCCCGGGAATCAAAAACACGATCTCTCCTATCGAGCCAGCTGTTTGGCCCCGGCACTCCAACAATCTGCAATTCTGTCAGCGATTAGCGAGTACCCTTTGCGTGAATTCGTGGTGGACTCGCTTTCGAGCATTTGATTTGGTGGCCCACAGTGCTGACGGCGCTTGGGGCCCCGCGCACGTGGCTCGCCCTCCAAAGGTAACCAGCCCACTTCCAGCCCTTGTCTCCTTTTGCTCACGTCTGAACTTGAAACTCATCCGAGGCAAGCCTGGCTGAAGAAGCAATGGGCCGTGTGCCTCCCGAACTACCGGGGTACAACAGCATCATCACAACTCTTTGGATGAAGAAAAGAGAATAAATGTTGGAAAAAGGGGAGTTACCCGAATTCGTCAACTTTAGCCTTGATTGAAGGTTGCAATTTAACGGAGGACGCCAGCCTCGCGCCGGGGTCACACGCCACAGTCGCATCAGGAAAGATCACGAATAATTTTGGATACGCGATCTGGCGGGCAAAAAAAAGAGGCACCCCAAAAAAATCCTACGCATGATTCGGTATTCGGACTGTTAGGTTTCTGCTGGGTGGCTTTGACATATCGAGCTGCTATTCGCGGGGAATTCTGGCCAGCTTCCTCGAATGAACAGACGTTGGTGGACAGCCTCACTGCCTCGGGTAGGACTCCGGACTCCACGAAGCCAAGGCGTAAAGCCATGGTGTCTGTTCCTTTTCCTTGGGAAGCTGCATCGTCTGCGAGCCTCGCCTCCACGGGCGCAGGAGACAATATTTACACACATGCGCCCGGCATGCATTCTGCATACGCGTTGATATCGGGAGCTGTGTGAGAATCAGCAGGTCGTACTGTCAGCCTACGATGCGCGCATTCCTCCTGACAGTTAATGCACTTCATGCAAGGAACCGACTGTCTCCCTTCGAAGGCATCGACCAAAATAACCAAAAAAAGCACTAGAAAAAGTCTGCTAAAGGAGCAGATTCTCGCCACTGCTGCCGTCTAAATCACTGGACGTTTCAAGCTCGACGCCTCCTGAGAAGAAGCTGGTCGAGCGAGACAGTGAAAGGGTAGCAATTGGTGGTTTGCGGGCTCAACGCAGACAGGAAATATTCGCGCGGGTGCGTGCCTGCCAATCGACAAACTTTTCGGGCTTTCATCCCCTGGGGATCCAGTAAAGCGGTGTCGACGATTATGGTGCTGGCGGATTGATTGGCTCCCAAAGTATCTGGGTCGCGGCTTCCCCAGCGCTGACAGGGGTTGAAGGCAGCGCTCAGCTAATGGAGTGCCCGAGACTTTCGCAAGACCGAGAAATGCAAAACCGACCTTTCCGGATTCGGTAACTCAGATGGCCCCGCTGTCGACTCCCATGTCAGTTTGAGGGGCTCACGACGAATGTGCAGAATGTTGAGTCGGGATTCCACCTTAACGCGTCCGCGCTACCACCAGCACAGGGGGATTTCGCCCAAAGCAGAGCCCGCCGGGTGGCAGCTTGAACCTACGGAATGCAGCCATTCGCTGTGAGACCCTGTAAGTGTTTTGGACCTGGGGAACCACACCCTGGGCGAGAGACTCAGGTACGTACCCGTATTCTAGCCTCGATCAACTACCAGAAACAGAGGCCTCCTATTCAACTGCCAGGAACGGGGAGCCGGCTCACCGACTGCGCTTTCACGTTTCCTGAGACGACTCGGCGTGGACCAATGGCAGGCGAGAGCTTGCATGTCCCCTTAGACACGGAAAGGCGCTTTTCCCAGGAGAAGAGCCTTGCAGAAAAGCTTAGCTCTCGACCCGCAGAGCGCATTGCAGCTGGAATGCAACTTTATATAATGGGTCGACGAGCCACCTCTTGGTCCTTCTCTTTTTCTCCATCACCAAACAGTCCTTTCACAGAGCTGCCGCTCGTACCACCTCTTGCTTCCTTTTATTCGACTGGGTCGATCACGTTCTTTACATTTCATTCTCTTCAAACGGAAGCCACACGATATCCTGCTTGACGCATCGATATTGTTCTATCTTGAAGCTTCCTGCCTTTCCATTCCTTCCAGCCTTTAGAGAACGCAGTGCTGTTAAGTGGCTAGCTCCACCCCTCAGGTTTCGACTCGAAACTCCAGGACCGCACCGCTGTTGTCATATAAAGATCAGCCTTTCGCTCACTCCTTGTAAGGCATCACCAATATCGTCTGGGTACGATATCACCTCTGTGAATACTGTTACGATCTTCCTCAAGAAAAAACCGCCAGTTACCAAAATGCAGTTCAGCACCTCTTTTATCGCTGCGGCGGCGGCATTCCTTCCTCTCGTCAGCTCCCATGTCGTCATGGTTCAGCCAGTCCCGTACCAAGGCACACGAGATAACTCTCCTCTAGATGCGTCAGGATCGAACTTTCCTTGCAAGTTCCCAGGTGGAGTCGGCCAAAAAACTGCCCCCGCTGCCGCTGATACGTACACACCTGGCCAGGCCGGCACCTTCACCCTCCAGGGTGGTGCCGTTCACGGTGGCGGTTCGTGCCAAGCTTCAATCACATACGACAACCCTCCTACCAAGAACAGCGTCTTCAAGGTTGTTCAGACGTACGAAGGTGGCTGCCCCGTCAGCGCTGTGGGCAATCTTGCAGACAATGCAGGCATGGGGCTCCCCCCCATCCCTGTGACTCTTCCAGCGGGTCTCAAGGCTGGCGAGGCTGTCTTCGTTTGGACCTGGTTCAACAAAGTCGGAAACCGAGAGATGTACATGAACTGTGCACCAATCACAATTGGTGGTTCTGGCACATCCGATGATGTCTTCAACTCTCTTCCCAACATGTTCGTCGCCAATCTCGGTAATGCTCCTGGAAATGCTTGCACCACCAAGGAGTCCGTCGACATTGTCTTCCCCAATCCTGGAAAGAACGTCAAAGTCACTGATGGTGGAGCTTTTGCCGCCGCCTGCCCAGGTGGTCCAAGTTCGCCCGGCTCTGGTGGCTCTGGTGGCTCTCCCGCCGCTCCAGCTCCAGTCGCCCCCTCCGCGGTTTCCCCGCCACCATCAGTTGTCACCGCTCCAGCTCTTATCGGCGGTCCAGCTGTCGAGATCAGCACTGGCATCATCGGCTCGTCGTTCTCCGAAGTCGCTCCTGCTCCAAAGCCCACCACCACCAGCCAAATGATGGTCTCGACTGTTGTCCAAACCACTATGATGACCATGACGACCACTATGGCCGCTCCAGTCATGTCAACCCCGGTTATGATGCCAACGACTACCAAAGATGCCATGACCCCAGAACCGACCCGGAGCTCCCCTGGCAACAGCACTGGTGGTGGTTTCGCTACCGGGCCTTGTGATTCGTCGAAGGTTATCATCATGTGCGGATCTGACCCATCGACCTACATCCAGTGCTTCGACAACAACATGGCGTACGGTCCATTCTCCGTTCCTCCTGGGACTCAATGCGATGGCACTGGCATGGGTGGCTTCAGGGCCGTCAAAGCTGTTTCCAGCCGCTCCGTTCGCAGAAACCTTGGTCGCCACCACAGGCGCAACTTCGCCCACTCTCACCGCTTCTAAGCATGAGTTGGTTCGGAGATGCTGATGTTCTGGCGGGTGCCGGTATGTTCTACCTTCTACCATATACCATAGGGTTATTGTGACGACTGGAGTTCTGGATTTTCAATGTTTGTTGCCACTGCATAGGCTTTTTCTTCTGTATCACATTCATTTCGTATTGTCCTTTTCCATTGTTTCTTCTTTTTCCATATTGTACTGTGTACATATAGAGACGCACACGAGGTGCAGAGCAACATTACCCGAGTTGTATAACAGAGGCATGCTGGTGAATCTTCTGTACAATATGATCCAAAAAAAATGCAATGAAGTAAACTTTGCATATCGATGCAAATGTGTGTCTTCGTAGAGGCTGTAAGCGGAATACACCGTAAACTGTAATCAGGTGGTTGCCAATGGTTGGAGAAAAAGCAATCCGCTATTGTGTGTCGATGAAACACTGCCCCTGAATGTATGCAGTCTTTGTTCTTGTGTATGTAACATCCCCAGCCAAACATAGCACCAATGTCGACCTTTGTGTCGGTGTCACACTCTGAAGTGACACTTGACAGAAGGTAAGTAAGGTCGTCTGTAATCTAGTTGTTTTCGTGTCTCGTAACTCAGGGCGCGGAAGAGACGTGCCGAAGTTTTTCTGCTTTGTTTGCAAATTGTCGATTGCGACCAGTATAGTATTTGAGTTTGGTAGTCTCTGAGTTTGACAGGTTGCGTGCCTGTTCGTGTTGTCTGATGGTTCCACAACAGATTTTGCCAGAAGTGAGCATTGTTGGCTGCAGTACACGGTCCTTTCCGGATTCCAGGATACGTGCCCAGTACTGCAGTAATCCACAGCATCTTCGGTGGACCTGCAACCGAAGAAGAAAAGAAAAAGAAAAAAAATGCATTATTAACTTTCGCAACGCAAAGAGGAGGGGCGCTGAGCTTCCCAGAACTTGATGTATCTGTGCCTCATTCTTACACGCGGATGCCCGAGTACTCGAATGGATTTGTCTGATAACAAGGTTGCTTACCGCATGCCTTGATAAGATATTCGACGCATGCGGTCATCTGCAGCTGGAGAAATTCCAGAGCGCCAGCGGCCCCATTTTCTGCGGTTGTGCCTGGCCCCGAGGCTGTGGTTGACCAGTGCTCGAGAATGAAGATAACCAACAACCAGTGGTCAGGTGTGCAATGTGTTCTGAAGTGCTTTTTGGTACGGAATTCTTTCAACATTCCTCCCGCTGAGACTGATGCCTAAAGAGCTTACATTCTTTAGCAAGGCGATGGTAATGACGTCTGTTATTTGATGATCGATGGTTGAAATTCGGCCGTAGCTAGATTTCCATGCATAATCCTGGTATATCCCGCGTAGGGACTAGAATAGATCGAGAACCATGAGAATACGGGACGTATACGCAGGATGTTACGGAATATTTTGCTTAAATTAAGTCTGGATACGATATGAATAGTATAAGCCCTCTATCCTTCCCATATTCATTAAATAATACTCAAAACGCAGACTTCGACAAAGACCACTTTTCTAGTAGACTTCCCAAAGTTCTACTTTGAGAGCTTACTGATCAGCTTCTCTATCTTCAGCCCAATCCGTCCCAAACCATTGTTCCGAACTTCCTCTTCAGTTGGATGACTCAAGAGTGGCTCTCGCTCGATACCAACTCTCAGAACGTTATCTCTGCCAATGAAGTGACCGTAACCATATCTCTGATTCAGGCGCGACAGATGAGCTTTACGCTGTTGGCTAGTAAGCAGTTCGGTACCCCTGACGTCGTCAAGAACCGAACTTTTGTGGAATAATTGGATTTCGGACGCTAAAGATGTCGGCAGGCGCTGGAATAGTCTGGCTACCCGGAAGAGATAGAAGTATACGGCCAACATAAGATACCAGCTCAATAACACTATCACAAGAGAGAACATCGCTGAGGACATCTGGACCCGCAAGTTGGGAGTAATTGTAGCTGCTTGCTGTTGTACCGGTGTATTGTCTTGGGCGAACATTTGCTCGTGATATAGCCCTAGAATAACTGCAAACACTCGCCCATATGCTTTGCTAAGGTCCTCTCCGATAGCCTCCATGTTGATGTCCTGGATTGGAGTCCGAGGCTCGAAAGCGGTCGTCGAGTTCGAGATCTTCTGGAGTATAGCGTCTATCCATTCTGTCGGAAGAGAGTTATTGCTGAAGGTCAACCAGTCGTCAGCGTCGATACTGGCCTGGCTCCTGGAGTCAGATTGTAGAAAAGCCCGAACATTTCCCCAAAGCTGCGTTTCACTGACTCTCCCCGAAAAGAGCTGCTTCGTTTCGTCGGCTGTAGAGTTTGTGGGCTTTGCGCTAACGATCTGATGTGAGGCATCAAAGGTTATATCATATCGGCTAACGTTGAGTCTGGGTCTGCAAACGATAGCCTTGTACTCGAAAGACGAAGGTCTGAAGAGCGATGTGTCTTTGACAGTATGCGTGCGAGAGAATATTACTGGAACAAGCCCTCCGCAAATTCCATTCTCATTCGTAGTGTTGGAGGTCGCTTGAAGTTTTGGATATGCTTCCATAGAAAGAGGTCCCGTATACCCAAGATTAATATTGCCTGGAAAGTCTATATTGCTGGCCTGTTGTATCTGAAAGTTGGTTGAAAGCTCGCATGTCGGGCCGGAATTCTCGAACGCTGTTGCTTTCACCAGTAGCTTGACAATGGGCTGCACTGTAGAGCGCAGGGTATTGTTTCCCAGGCTCATTGGGACTTCTATTGCCTCACATGCGAGACTTGCGCTTAGCCCAACGGTCTCCGCCTGAAATAAGTCAGAGGAGTTGGATTTTTGGTCGCCGGAGACACGAATGGGGAAAAAGAACTGTTCGGGAGTTGTCCAAGCTGGGAGTGGTGTACCAGAAGTAAAGTTGGCGTAGAGAGTATAGTAGTGGTCATGGCGGCCCACTGCAAAACGGTCTTTCGGGACCAGCGAGTCATTCGAGAGTCCATGGTCGAAAGGAAACGGCAGTGCCTGGAGGGATATATCAAAGCTATTGGTAGCAGCTGACGGACGAAACAACAGGACTGTCGCCGGATCGAAAAGCGCACCAAAGGCGATAGCGAGTACGTTGGTAGAAAGCGCCGTCGC
Organism: Drechslerella dactyloides; assembly: GCA_020064725.1. NCBI lineage: Eukaryota > Fungi > Ascomycota > Orbiliomycetes > Orbiliales > Orbiliaceae > Drechslerella > Drechslerella dactyloides. The sequence continues at coordinate 4,401,356 of JAGTWJ010000017.1, forward strand.
TGCTAGTATCGATAGAAAGTAGTGCTTGGACTTTAAAGCTGAGAGTACTGTAAGGGATGGCGGCACGGATTCGAACTTCAGGGTTAGTGACTCCAAAGCGAGTGCATTACCACGGCGCAACGTTTCCAGAGGTTGTAGGACGCAAATGAACCGTGTAAGTAAGACCCAAAATGGTTCCAGCAACGTCCCAATAGCCGTAGGAATATAAGAAAATAGAAGCTGAAATACGAAAATATTGTTGCTGAAGGAAGGTAAGCCTGTTCAATAGGAACTTGGTATGAGCTTGCCCGTCTATCGTAGGAAAGGGGTGAGTTTATTTTACCGTTATGGGAGTTGCTGTATTGGAAGATAAAGATAATAAAGGCAACCAAGGCGGATAAGGATAATATGAAAATGGACCCCACCGTTGCCCCGAGTTCGAAATTCGCTTCCTGTTCATTTTTGTGAAATTGCGAACCTGGGACTTTGGTCAAAGATCAGCCTAGATCTGTTTAAATGTAGATACGACTAAAGCAAGAACGAATGTACACGTGAATGTACTCAAATCCCTTAGTCTCAGTCCCAATGCAATGTGGGAAACTTACTGCTTTGAGTAGTTGTATGTATCGGATTAGGCGAAGTGGACAATTGATAATGGCCCCGTTGGGAATCTAATTTGAACCTGACGGATTCTCTGGAGAGTGTCTGGTTGACTTCTTCTGAGGTAGAAGTGCCGTCCAAAGGCTTAAACTTCTCCAACAGTCTGGGCTCATTAGCAACTAAAGCCATGGTCCCCGCTAGCGAAGCAGGATCATAAGCCAGACCGGTACGCCGTCTAGTGCTTGATACCAGAAAGCACACAAGAAGCACGACAACTGCTCCAAGGAGACCTTCAAGAATCCTTGTGAATACCTCTGGCACCACCACAGTATCTGTCGAAAATAATATTTCGCCTTGAGTTGGAACGTCATTAGGGACCATTAGCTGAGTGCTGACATAAGTCGTGAACAGTAGCTTATAAGCTTTTGTGATAGTCGATGCCAAAAAGTCTGTTTTGAGGTATTTTCGGAGATCAGAATCGATAGCGAACATGTATCCTAGCACGCTTGATTCAAAGTCCCAGTCTGAATTTGCTAGCATTGCATTGACCTCTCTCGTCTTGGCTGAGTGGAATGGCACGGAACTAAACGGGCCTCCATTGTTCTGTCGGATTCCAACACCACCACCGGAGAGCACCGTTTCAAACAGCGATGCGTCGAACTGATCGATAGTGAGATCTTTCGGCGTACCGAGGTACGTTACGTTGTGGACGAGTTTCGAATCGGCATCGACAACGGTCTCTGCTGCAGAGCTTTGGTATCTGAGTTTGCAATATATAGCATCCACAGTTGCAGTGTCGTTAATAGACTCTTGATAAGAGACGATCAACAGGAACATATGGGGATCCACGTCCAGCTGGCAGGTACTCGTGTTCAAATAATAGTTTGAGTTTGCGCCTGGTTTGTATCCAATAAGTTGAGCGTAGTAAGGTCTCCAAATGGACGCATCCCCATTTAGGGAGGTCAGGAAACCATCATGTTGGAACGTGCAGTTCGTTTCCCTATCGTGGAATAACATAGTGGTTTTGTTCTTGCCGTTTGGTAGAATGTAATCTGTCACGATGCGGTTTTGTGTAGCTTCGTTACATTCCAGATCTACGTAATATGCCGTAGTATTTCCAGTCCAAAGCTGAGTCCCAATTCCAAACTCGGAGCTCGATAAAGGTTCGAAGGGCAGAGTCGCTTCCTGCTTAGTACTATATGCGGGCGGAGTCGCGTTCAGCCACGAGATAGAGTACGCAGTATACGTGAATGAAGTGATATCAGCTCTTTCCGATGATATCTTTTGCAACTTTTGTGTCACCCGGAATAATGATGGGATAACAACTTGTTGCTGCACAGTTGCGATGAGGGAGCTCTGCAGGGGCGTGATGAACCAAAAAACGATAACTGTTGCAGTACCAATATAAAAGACCGACCAATGTCCTCGTTTAGCCGCCTTGAAGGGTACGAAAGCAAGAAAATCGAACGGATAGCAGAGCAATATCGAGTTCTTCGCTGCTGCCCCTTCCGGTTTGGATAACTCAAACCAAGGCTCCAATCTCTTCGCGTCAAGGTCCACCAGTGACAGCAAGATTGCGAAGATCACGGAGGCAACAGTGCCCATATATTGAGAAACGAAGATCTGCCAGCCGTTGAGTCCATCGCCGACAGCGAAAGTGAGAGTCCCATCTCGTTGGCTCTTCCGGAAGAGCAGCTCGATGGCGACTATAAAAAGGACAGTCAAGATTATCAGGAATATAAGGTAAGGTATCCGCAGGGTGAAGGGTTTCCAACTTGGGATCTCGTGATCTGTACAGCAAAAGCGCAAGTTAGGGCGTTCTCGCAGTGTGGAAAAGCGCGGAAAGATTAATAGACGTTGAAAGGGTTTCTTACTTTCGATTCTCGTTGCCCCAAATCCGGAGAGGTTTTTAAGGGACCATTTTTGTAGGGGTGGGCGAGGTAAAGGTTTGACTATATATCCAGCATTAGTTTACCAGGCTGCGAAATGATGGTTATCATCTGTCACGAAAGTTCACAGACTCTCATATAAATATGCCCCTCAGGTGCAACGTTATATTTCAATGGTCCAACATTGCAATGATTGGTGTACCAACCTTGACAACTCTCTGAGCTGGGCCTCCTGGCTCTTGTTGCCGGAGGGGTTTGAGACGGTGCCAGGCTGGGACCCAGGACAGAAGCTGGTGTAGGACTCGGGCTCCTACTTTGGATCGTGCGTACATGTACGTGAACGTTGGTCGATCGATTCCTATAAGGCAGCCTGCCGCTACCAGGAAACTGTTGGTGTTGGGAAGCTTGGGCTATATACGGCGGAGGTACAGCTTCCGGATCCAGTTGGTGAGCCAACATAACTGGGTATCATATATATTCCTCGCTCAATATTCCCAGGAGCTTACAACCTAACAGATAATACGAGATACACAACTAGTCGATCCAGCATATGATTCGCAAGTCTATTGGTCCCATATAACAAAACTCGTGAAGCAGTTGGCTATGTAGATTCCCGAGCTAGGCGATCGAAAAATCATGTACAGTAAATACTAAAATCCCAGCCTAGGCGATTATAAAAGATGAATAATACCACAAAGCTTTTGTGTTGTAGCGTCCGAATGTGAGAAAATAAGCGCGTATGTGAATAGAAAATGTCGCTCGATGTATAAAAACAGAAACCAAAGAGAACGCCGCGAGAAAGAGGAAACACACCAAAGTAACGACGGAAAAGAAGCGCAAGTTACATGAAAAGAGAGGGTAGCAACATAAATATCTATTGGAATTCGCGATCAGATCATAAGCGCTTATGGCCTTATCCTTGAATGTCATGAAATGGGGAGCAAGATGTTGCTATTTGTGTGAACGAATAGGAGAGGTCCCGTGCCTCAAGGCCGGCCAGGGTCAATAGGGCAAACCTGCCGGTTGAAGCCTGGTAGGCGGTTAGAGTTTCCCGTCCGCCTGTGCCGCGAACACGCATCAGTCCAACGGCCAAGCCTCGGTAAAACTTCCGAATTCATGTCTCCAAGAGTCTCAAGTGTGATGCTGACAGTTCAAGCCTGACAGGAAGGCTGGATGCAAATGGGAACAAGTGTACGAATGGGTACAGGAACTCGTAAGACAGGCGGCTGTTCATGTGGTGCCAAATAAAGTCATGTCAACGTTATCGTAGACGTCGTAATAGGTGGTGTTCTTGGCATCATGCTGTGTCGTTGTTATCGAATGGGTTGGTGAGAAGGTCTTCCATGCTGAAACCCAGCGGAACGCCTTGACTGCTGCTCGCATCAACATCCATGAAGCTCAAAGACTCGAATCCAAGCATATCGGCTCCAGTCGGATCGCTTGGAGGCCACTCTGCTGCGATAGTTTGTAAGAAAGCAGGCCCCGTAATAGGATTCGCGTTGCTTCCCGAAGAAGTTATTGAGTGCGCCGAGCCCGTTGCTGACGGTTCTCGTGTCAAAGCAGCTCCCATATGGATGAACGGCTCGGACAGTCCGATGCTAGCAGCGTGAGGCGAGCGTGCATCTTGACCCATAAGGGGGGAGCCCTGAGTTGATGCAGCACTTGTGCTACCGGGTGGCAAATGCCACTGTGGGACATCTTGACTCTCGGAAGCGTCGACCCGTAGATTGAAGACAGCAAGGGTGCTCTGGGGCAGCTGTACGGCTGTCACATAGCCTTCAGACGGCCGTGTGGTATTGGCGAGTGGAGTGGTAGCCATGCGAAGGCTGCTCGAACTAATCTCAGGTAAGCTGCCTTCTTGCCTCTGTCGATCGGTGGCGGGAAGAGTCATCCTCTCGATATCTTGGGATCCGCCTTGGCGGTACCACGATCCAAAGTAGTCTCCATGGTAGAGGATGTCGACGACAGAATTATTAAGCGGGATCATTGTAGGAGCTATCGCCTTCAGCTTTGCCTTGTTGATACAGACGCCGGTAATGCAGTGTGGTCCTGCTGGGTCGACTGCATGCTGACCGTGAATCATCTCGTCTGTGCACGCCTCTCTGATATCAACGCAGAGCTTTCGAATCATCACATAGGTATCGGCTGCGGCCTTCATTCGATCCATGTAGCTTCGAAGGGATTGGAGGCTTTCTCTGAAGTACTTCCTCGCATTGAAGAACAGAGATATGTTGGGATTGGCAAGAAGCCGACCGTCTTCGAGGATGTACTCTCCGGGTAGATATGTTAACAGACGTCCAATGGTGTCACAGGCGATGCCAACGGCGTATGGAACGAACGGAGATGCAAGCTGGATCCGTTTCCCGACTGGTTTGGCGACTTCGTCGTTATATTTTGAAACGGTGCGCAAGATGGCGAGTATCGACAAGGCATGATGGAAGCAGGATAGATAGTGGTCTGCGAAGTCTTCCTTCGTATCCTGGTAGCGGTGTAGCTGGTTTACCGTCGCATGGTAAATCAAATGCATCAGGCAGATCGTCTCGATAATCGAATGGTCTCCATCGAAGTGGCCCTTGAAGTTGTCCGCCGAGAAAGTGTACTCTTGGGGTAGTGTCTCCTCCCATAGCCTCAATTCTCTAAGAAGTTGTTTGGTATCGCAGACGCTGCTTTCAACCGGGTACACCTGAGGCAGATGTGTGCAGGTAATCTTGAGGAAATGAAGCAGGCGCGCCCGAATATCGACGATTTTGACGAGATAACCCATCACGCCTACATTGCTCGCTAGATCGTAAGAGCTCCGTGGTCCCTCGGTACTATCTCTCATATCGAATTCGGCTTCGCGACACGGGAGCGGGATATCTGATGCCGCAAGCCGCTGGTCGGGGCTCTGCTGCTCTGTCAAGTGGCGGCACCTCTGTCGTCGAAACCAACAACACGCAAATGTCAGCATCGCTCAACACTATCACGGTAAGATTTGAGAAACTCACGTCTTGGATGTACGCTGCCCAAAATGTCCTTTTGCCGATTTCAACGGCAGGATCTATGGGAAGTTGGCCGAGTCTTTCCTTTTGTTTGATTTTGTCGTTCACCTGGTCGCCGAGTCGAATCTGCTTGACCATCGAGACTGCGATGTCCGAGTACCCGTTGGATTGGTCAATGTCGCCAGTTGCTGAGTAGTGAAAAGCTAGCAGCAAAAAAGCCTGGATGGTGGTAAGAGTTGGCATAAATCTTTCTCCCAAAGCTGCCTGTTTCGCTTGAGCTTCGAGAATACGAGGAAAGTTCGTTGTTCGGAGTGTGTCAGACAGTCGGCAGCTAGCCGCGCACATGCACAACAGCAATATGGGTGACTGTGCTGTGAGATTCCGTAGGAAAGAATTTGGCTGCAGGAAGCCATAGCCTTGCCAATGGAGGTGACTAAAGAAGAGCTCAATAAGCTTCTTTGTAGTATGTTCGTCCGGAAGCTGTATTCGGGTCTGTTTTGGAAAGCTAGTCGGGCTAATTTTCGTGAGCGGCGATATGGTCCTTCGTTCCGAGCTCAGCGGCGGTGACGCGAACAATCGCGGGTCGTATGCACCTTCATTCTCCATAGAATATCCAGACGTAAAAAGAGGTTGATGATAAGATGAGGAAAGAGACTCCAATGACATCTGGCGAGATCTGTCAGAGACGTTGCTGATTGGAGAATCCGAATGAGAATAGGATGGGTCCGTAGATGCCATTCCATGGAAACCCACATGAGACGAAGCGGTTGAGATTCCTGGGGCAAGAGAACCCATGGAAATGCCGAGAAGAGAAGGATCCATAACATTGAGCAACCTGTTGTCATCATCTGCAAGGTCTTTGGATGAAGCTCGCGAGAGACTGGTCGAAGAATCATCTTCATCATTGTGAGATGGCCTCCTGCCAGCACTTCTTTTCCGTGACTTTGACTTGTCTCTCTTAATAGCAGAGCTTTGTCTCCTTGGCCTTCGAGCCAACGGGTAGCAAAGAGTCAGCATCGGCATATTCTTAGATTGAACGGCATTTGAACAACTGGAGCTTACCTTCCCTCTGTTCGGCAAGTGGCCTTCAAAGTATCTGACTTTGAGCAGTTGTGGCAAGGCCCACCATCTTTGCTCACAAGACACTTTATCTTTTTACCTCTGCAGTTGGTGCAAGCAATAGGCAGTCTTTGTCTGGCTTTACCCGCCTTCGTAAGGCCCCATTCCGGATTCACCTCGATACCGTCAACCTCTCTGGGTAACTCGGTGTTCTCGGACATTGTTGCTTTTAGTTCTGCGTGAAGCTCGAACGGGGCCCCTCGGCCAAGCGTAAACCCCGAAGGTAAAGATAGTCTCCTATAAGCTGCCGAAAACGAGTTGGAGATGTCGGCCAGCTGGTCGTGGTATATATGATTCTGCGCGTTGTGATTGACGTCGTAGTTAAGGTGGTCAGGTTGGTGCTTAATATGAGCATCGAAAGCAAGGATGGAATCGCAAAACCATCTAGTGGATCGGCTAGATATATCTTCCTGCCTGGACGTTTTATCAACCTCCATTAGGTCGCACACCTTTTGATCCTTCTCCACCTTAGTAAAGCTACCTATGGCAGCTAGCAGGTGCGTTTCGTCAGGCTGTGCAGGATCCGTGGCCACGGCTTGTACAGACAACGTGTATTTTGAGTCTAAGCTCTGCGAAGTCGGCCGTTTCGCCTTATCGAGCGGAGTGTCAACCACCTGACGTGCATCTTTAGCCGACTGGTCAATGGCACTGGCCGAGGACTGTGGTAAGACCTGTGGTAAGTCCACGGTGGACATGTTTGCCGTTTCCTAGTCGGCAGCGGCAGTAGTACTCTCGCCTTGCTCTTCGGAATTCGATTTTCAGCTAGTACTCCTCGTCGGATCTCTTACGTATACAGAGACTGCTCCCCGTCGATGTTTATTTTTGGCCTTCAATGCCTTCGTTTGGTTTTAAAATAATTAAAGGAAGAAAAGGAGGCTGAGATTGACGACGAAATCCCAGAGTTTTAAATTCAAAGCATCAAGCGCAAGCCTCTAGGCCTCATGTATGGCCAGTCGCATGTGTGATACGTATGGGCCTCCTTTAATGCCGAAACAAGAAAAACTTACGATATGCAATCAACTGTTCAGCAAGAAGAGGGTAAGGTGGACACCAATGAGCGCACGGGGTTCGCTCTCGAGCTTGTTTGGTATATCCTACGTCAATTTGCAAGTTCCCAGGACTAGATGCAGAGCTGCAGAGATAGGAACCTTGGGTCGATAGGCGGCGCTCTGAATTCAGCAGGATCCAGGGCGCATTCATATGTCTTCCCGGTGGCTGGCACTGGGCGATGAACGGGGTATGGGGTCGGGAGGACTCCTGTTGCAACGATTAGCATGTGGTCATGCACAAATCTATAGCATGGCGCCATGCGGAGGAATAATTGGATCAGATGAACTTTTGCTTTTTGAAAGTCGCTCCTGGGAATTTGATGATCCGCGAACCTCACAGCAGACTATGTAGCTCGTAGGTGGCAGCTGGCTATCTCACTGTATACCAGCCTTCGGAATGCCGATATCGATATGTCGCAGTCGAGCTATACGAGTCGAACGTGCTTAGCTAATTAGGACAGCTTACTCAAGGCACATCAGCGAAGCAGGTTGGTATATACGTACGCGTATATAGTCTCAATGTATATACGTACGTAAAAATTGGGGCGAACCTAGACTTACAAAGACCATCTATATTCTAACATTAGCAACTCGTGATTTCATAATTTTGCTTTCTTCTTTAGAGCGCTGCGACCGGTTGAGGGTGATCGCCTGGCTGCGGTGGTGCCGTTAAAGATTGCTATAGCGCTAGAAGCTTATGAGATATGTAGCTTGCGGCTGCCGAAAAAAAATATAACGACTGGCAAAAGAAAAGGGCCAAGAAAGGGCAATGCGGACTGCGTCTTTCGTTAGGCTGTAGCAAAGGTCCGGGGGTACTCGTACATCGGAGGGACGACTTTGCAGGAGCAAATGAAATAATCTCAAATGTCACCTGTTCAAGTCCCGAAGCCTGTCGTATATCCGTACGCACAGGCCGCAAAGGGCCAAGTAGGCTGTGCAGAGATATCGGGCAGACTTTGGAATTGTGAAAGGAACTGCGAGACCAAGTGGACCTATAGAGGCCGGGTCTGGCAAGCAGGCAGGCGAGCTATCCCAAGGACACTGCTTGATGCACCGATCGAAAGCTGTTCCGGGGAGCTTGTTTTAACGTGGTTCCTTTACTTTCACGCTTCTTCGGAGAAAGCTAGAATACAACATGGCTGCATGCCCTCCAATGTTCCAGCAGCCCATTAAAATTATACTCTTGGGGGAAGGGCAGGGAAAAACCTGAAGGTCGGCCTCGTACAGATGGTCTTCACAGGGATCCCATTATTCATCCTGACTCCTGACAGCATGCCCGATTGTAAGCTACCTGGCAGCTGTTTGCTCCCAGTGCCGCTGACTGGCTGCCTCTGCCCAATGCAGCGGACCATTACTCAGAGCATTTTTTTTTCTTATTTGTGCTGCTCCATATTATCAGGATCTGATGGACGGGACGTCAACCTGCGCTATGCCTTACACGTCAGATGGCTTGGACATGTTTAGGTCGAGCTCGAGCGCCCGGGATTAGGCCTCGCAGGCTGGATTGTACTATTAAAGTAAAGGTGATGCTTATCGATTCTTCCTGGGAAGGTTGAGTGACTTGAAACTTGTACCGCCCGGTACTGCTCAAACTGTGTGCGTCCCCGGGCAGTTCGGCGGACTCGCTAGCGAGGCGGGCTTCAGAGCACAACCCCCTCGTTAAGAGCCCAGGCAATCCCATGCCCAAGTAGGCACAGCGCCTGTCCGGTAAATCGACGGGTACATACATGGAAATTACAATGCCCTACAACTAAGTAAGTAAGTACCGTTGGCTGTAGCTTACTCACCTTGCGCGAGTATTGGAATTGGTGCTTACATTACACGCTCTTGCTATAGGAGGTACCAGCTAACCTCTGCGCAAATCATGAAAGTGGTCGTCAAAACTTGTCCTGGGCCGTACTCATTCCAAACTAGCCGAGGACCCGTGGCCACCACTGCCGGGGGTACACCAGCACATTGGCAAGCTATTTTTACAGAATTTGAATTCTCGGAACATAAGGACCTCCAATATTTGACAAAGCATTGGTATCATGTAAATTTGGTGACCTTCATGATCGGACATCTTTTCAAAGAGGAGAAGACTCCGGCGTAAGCCGAACTGTATGTAAGCACAGCAGGTAAAATAGATTTTGGCTGTGGTTTTTGCTGTATCGTGAGCTTCAACCCCATTCTCATGCATAGTGCTGATGGTACTCTTTTTTCCTTTCTTTCCTTTTTTTTTTCTTTCTCTCTCTCTCGTTCGATTGCCCAACTTCGCGGGTCGGAACACGCGGGTGGCGATTCCACGAACCTTAGTAAGAGACTCAGTGCTTACCTGCGCTGTCAGCAGAGATCTGTCCTAGATAGGCTATTTGAAATACTTCGCCATCGACTCCGACGCACGATATTCGTAACCAGTTTGGCCGCTGGAACCCAACAATAGAAGTATATGTCGGTACCACAGAGATCCCTGGGGCTTCGTATTTCGCGTATACCGATTGCAGGGTCCAGCCCACGATAGCACAAGAGGCTCATCTTTAAAGCTCGGCTGATCTTGCCACCCGAATGCCTTTCTAGACCCTTGCTTTTCTTCATGTTGATTGTCGGTGCCTGCATGCTCCGGACTCCCGCCTCGTTATAGTAAGAGGGTCCCATGATCGCGGAGGGTAAGCATGGACCCCGTAATGGAGGCTCCTAAGGATGCTGATGGATGCCACACACGCACACGCGTGATTCACACGTACCGTCGACGACATGCATCGAACGTCGATGGAATATTCGAAGCACCGTACGGGCTGCAGGTCAGCCTAGCGGATCGTCCGAAAATCGTATCTCGACGACGCCTCATGGCGACGTACTATTGGCTCGGAGCTAATCATCCTCTTTACCTCCGTTGGATGCTGCCTTTCAGGTTCGTCAAAATCCCCGAAGCTAGGATTATAAAGCCCAGACGGAGCTTTGGAGGACGCCGTCCTCCGGTCTACCAGTCCTCCGGTCTACCAAGTGCTTACCGGCCGAGAGACGCTTGATTCGACATTCTTGCTTTGACGGGCATCGACTGCTGTAGATCTCCAAGCTTCGTAGCTCGAGATGCTTTGCAATCGTTACATCGCTGGACGTCCGCAGCCGGATAGCTCATACTCTTTGCCGTCGGGCTTTGCGTCTCGGGGCTCGGAGCCGGCCTGCGCACGAGCAGGTCTTGAGTCGGATTTGCGCCATTGCCGCTTTCGGAAATATCGGGTTTGAGAAGGTGAACGAGAATGCGAACCGATTTGGAAAACAATACAATGGGGTTGAGCTCTTAAATCTGCCTTGCAACCGCCGAGAGTCGATATCAAATATCTGGCTGCCTCGATATAATTTTGGATCGACGAAGCTTCATCCCAGCCGTCCAGCCGACGTTGGTGTTTGCCTGCAATCTATGGACCGACAAGTAGGTACACTTCTGCTGTGATGACCATCCATGGGTACCTGTATGCATGCAGAGCGTCGTGTGGGGCCTGTTGAGATACGCAGCCTCAACCATGTGGCCAGGGTGATTGGATCTTATGCCTGATTTGACCGCGGGGCGGGAGGTGTTCTATATATAAAAAGAGTTCTTGCAGCGCAGTTCCTTTGCACGGTTACGTGATCTCCCGCCGCCAGCAATTTGCCTCGACGGCTTCGTACGAATAGCCAACGTTCCCACAACACAACAAAGCCACCTTCGAAAATAGCATCTACAACAGCTTCATGGCTTGCATTGGATTTCATCGCGAGGGGCCTAAAGTGTTTCCTTCTGGACGATTTGTCTTCGACTTGTGCGATAAGGGTTTGCGCCCGCAGATTGCTCCTCTGAAAACTTCCCGTGCTGCGAAATGAGTCTATTCCTTAAACGTAAGCTTCGGCAGTTGAAGAACCCCTCCCAAGAATCAGCTAACTATCTCCAAAATTAACGCGACCATAGCGACCAACCCCTCAAAACAATAAACAAAATTACAGTAACTTGCTGCACACGCGGGTTTTGCTTGGGAGCCGGCGCTCTCACGACTTAGGAAGCTGCTACCGGAGTATTCTATTTTCGCTTGCTGTAGTTCTTACTGCTGTGGGCAAAGTCGACAGTGTAGTGGAGTAATCTTTTTGCACTGCCGTCCACGACTCGATGTACGGTTACCCCTTTTAGATTTTAAGCCTCCCTGACACGTCCTCGAGGCTATCCTGACGCATCGCAGATATTTGCACGCGCACGCCTATTGGAAATCGCGACCCTGAGGCTCATTTTCGAACAACGAGCCTAATTTTTGTCGATCTAGTAAGCGAAACAGCTGTTCTGACGTCTCGGGTCGCTTCCAGCCGGCTGGATAGATCTCCGTCAGTTGCGCACGTCGGACATCTAGAACTGCAAATTTGCAACACGCAATCCGAAAGTGTTCCAGGCTTCTGATCCACTCATTTAGAACTGATTTCTCTATAATTTTAGGTCTTACCCTCAAGGCTTTTGATCTATATATCTCCCATAATATTCGCACATTTATATTACATGTATAAGCCTACGCACAATTTGCCACGGTTAGGTAGACATCTCATTATATCGCGGCATCATCCAAAAGTCGCATTCAGACTCTGATTCGTAGACGCTCGAATTAGGGCGGCAGACGGCGAGTAGCCAATGGGGAACTTTTCGGGCCTTAATAATTACGATACTTCACTCGTATTCCTTGGATCCCTTTCACTATCAATAGGTTATCGACGTTGATCACATTACACAAAGTCTCAGGAACGCCCCGACCGATTCCTTTGATGTCAGGGGTTCAAACCAGGGGCGTTAAGTATATAGTTTTTGGCGGCTCAACCGTGTTGAAGACAGCTTCCTTCTACATCGCCATCTGATTTCCCCGGAATCATGACACTCGCAAATACGGCCCCCGGAGTTTAAATTTGTGCAGCTACCGCACTGCCCTAACTCGCCCGATTGCTTGGCTTGCACATGGCCTGTAACCCTGGGCGGACATGGTATTCTCTCAACTGCCGGGCGGGAAAGAAATGTAGTCAGAAAACGGTGCGACTGACCACGCCATGCATATGCTGCAGACACACCCACCCAACGGGAACTGCTTCCACCCAAGACTCCTCCTACCTGCATGAGCAAATTTCTAGGCAACTGTGTCCCGTCTTTCCTTCCGCTAGGCCCATACAAATGCATTCTCCGTCCAGAGAAACAAGGAATAGGCTGTATGCAGTCCGCAACCTGCATCCCGTCTGCGGGACTAACTATTTCAGAGAGGTGCCACACCAACTGTCCGGACTGGTCCTAAATGAGGGGTGAAATCACACTTACATCACTTGCAGATGGTTAGGAATTATGCCAGCACATCAAAAATTGCTGTGGGCATATTAGTAAGTCCACCTGTCCAATACATGTTGCATGTGGGTTCGCTCAGAAGCGGCGCTAGGAGGCAGGAGGATGCTCGAGCGCTCGAGGAACAAGCTGCCAAGATTTCGTTTGAGGTCCCGCAATGCAAAGACTGTTGAATGCGGGCGACTGCATGTTCCTCTTTCCCGTCGGTGAATATTTAGCCGGCGTTTATCTCCACAGAGTCAATAATGGATACAGGAGTGTCTGTGCTAAGGCGTGATGTTACTTCAGAAGATGCTCTATAGCCATGGGATTGTTGTATTTTCGAAAGAAACAACACTGGTCGCTTGCCGCGTTTTCCGGCCTGTGGTATAACGCTCTCTTGATATAGACCAGCATCGTCGACGAATAAGAGGCCTGGGGGTCCTTACACTAGTCAGATATACATATATGCAACGAATCGGCAATCAAAGGGAATAGTTCGGATTTGCGCTTCCGCCTCTTATTGGCTTAGTTTCTTCCTGAGAATAGCAGACAGTTGACAATAGATATAATGTCATAAAGTCGAAGGCCGCGGATATGCATGCAGCGATTCACCACTCGATACATAACGTTATAATATCCATCTGTAAAATTGTAGATCTCAAGTCAGGCGTCGAGCATCGGCCATCAGAATGCAACCCGGGTTTGATAATTTTGAATGTTTCCTGTGAACGAATTAGGAAATTACTCCGAAGACGCCTGTGCCTTCGGCGACACATCGATTTCGACCCGGGGTTGCGATCGGCCACCGGGAAGTATGATGATGCCATCTGCTAGGTTCTCGCTACATGAGAATTCCAATTGCGTCATTGTCCCGGAAACCTTTTCCTCTGCGATTCTGTGTTATGAAGCCACGGACTTCCTCGGCTTTGCTAAACATGCAAATAGCTAGCCTGGTTCATGGTGAGACAATAGTTTAGTGCTTGTCGAAGGTTTCTCGCAATTGTTCTCAATCCTAGCTAGGTTTTATATATGAATCATGATCGGCAATGATTTCACTTCGGTCTCATACCTCGAGGTTAATTGGACTGGCGTTATGAAACATGTTGATTTGTTGAGTTCGAATATTTGTGTGGCACGACACACCGACGTAGGTGGTACCTATCCTGTTAAATGGGAAGAGGTTTTGATCGATTTGTTAGATCTAATCGCATTCTACCTCCCAAGCATATATATATGACGTCATCCTAGTTATATATTCGTCAGGTTATTGTAGCCATACTTTGTGAATGTACTAGGCCTCATGTGGTAATTGTGACATAATCCTTAATCATTCTCTCGGACCGTGTCGTCGATGAAACTCTGTCGCAGCCATACGAGAAAGCTAAGCTCATATAGCTTCGATGTTTCTCAGCATATTAAAAATAGGTTAAGGCTCATTGAACGATCGAAAAGCCGCATTAGCTATAGAACAAGTTATCAATTAAGCGCGACAATGTACATATAAATGCGTCTAAGGCCTAGATTGCCAGGCAAGCGCCAATGCGGTCAAGACCTGGTTATCTTGAAACGTTTGCGTCTTATGTCCTAACTAGGGAATACATGATTGAGGCTCTTCAGGTCAACACCGATTGGTGTCGCTAGATTTAATGATTACTGATACAGATAATCTCTCGCATAGCTTCGTGGTCAGCGAGAATTACGTAACACGCGTACAATCAAACAGTTGAACCTAGCGAACGGCTCTTTCTGAAACGGATTGGTGATGTGAGAGGCGTAGCTAAGCACCATAATTACAAGCTGATTAGATGCAAACTCTAGGTCGGCGCACCTCATGGTAAAATCAGCCATAAACACTTATGTATCCATATTTGAGCTTCGCGAGCTCGAGATATAAAATGATCAATAGACGCCATGCAACAGAGATCCGAACGAACTTTGGAACTCGCTCCTTGACCAAAAAGAAAATGGAACTTTGGAAAAAAGGAAGAAAAAAAAGAAACCGATAGATCACAATAGTGATGTACAGTAACCAATTAGCACACTGCACCAGCTTTACATCAATCGATCAACTTAGTCTACCAGCCAAATATCTCTCGCCAATACACCATATATTCAACTTATCTACTCAGCCTTGCCATCTTTCACAGCGGCACCGCTCTTTGCCTTCCTCTTTGCTGCCATCTTGCTACCGTCCGTTCCATGAAACCAATCCAACACCCCGATGGCGCCAAAGTAAATCAAAAACTTCTCATGATGCAAGTCGTGCTTCTTCGCTGCGTTCAAAAAGAAATCGTACCCCGAGTGCACGGTCGTAGTCTCAAGAAGTTCATACGCCATGAAAAGCCAGAACGTCAAGATGTGCGAATGAAGCAGTTGTGGCGGGATCGTGATCGGCAGAATGTTTGCAACAACCTGTTCGAAAGGGTGGGCGTATTGCGCCGCCAATGCGACTGGCGCCGTGAACTTGTGGTGGACCTTATGGATCTTAGGGTACAGGCGTGGATGGTGCAGGATACGGTGCGAATAGTAAAATAGAGCCTCGCGCACTGCAAGAGAGAAGATGAAGTCGCGGACAACCTCATGAAGCGGTGGGATTGACGCATCGACTCGGAATGAGCTCTTGCCGGTTATCGTCGAGACATAGATCATTGCCGCGTGGAGCGCTGTTGAGAGGATTTGATTCTTCACCACTAGGCCGAGGCAGTGGATTATCTCAGTGCGAGTTGGCTGCTTCGGAGCCGGCTGGATCTTGTGGCGCTCAGAGAATTTGGGAAAGAGGGTATCCAGGGAGAGGTAGATGGCTGATGGGCCCCAGAAGAATACAAGCTGGATGATGAACGTGCCTACAAACTCGATAGCCGCCGGTGAGTAGCTGTTGATAATGCCACCCCAAGCCTTGGTGAACGGCTCCGATATCGCTATGGGCGACATGTGTGGGGGCAAATGGAAAGACGACATCGTGATCAGATCTGTCGCGTCGGGCAAGGCTGAGGTTCTCCTGATCCACTGATCGATACCAGCCGTGTTGGTTATGTTGGAGCTTGGGAGCGTCGCGATCAACCGATGAGATAAGGGAGACTGCAGGTCTTTAACGGAATCGTGGGGTATCTTATATCGATAATACCATTACCATAGTTAAGTTTTTGGAGAGTTCACAAGGGTGGCGAATCCAAGCGGTTCCCGTCGGTAACATGACAGACAACATCTCCCTTTACCTACTATCCTTTACCTACCATCAGCTTCCAGAAGAGAAGAGAAACATGCTCTGCCAAAAAATTCTGTCATTGGGATTGTAACATCTGGGCCTAGGCCAGCCAGGAACCTCGGGTATTCCTCTGCAGCTGGTCATTATGGTCTTACAAACACCATATATACGGCTCCTTATTCCGGGGGAAGTATGGAGCTGGTTGAAGAAGTTGGGCACATGCAAAATCGTTGGTCCAGCCGCACCTGCCAGATAGAGCCGCGAATGTCTTAGATTGGGGAGACGTACGAGTAAACAGAAAACGGGAACTTTCTAGCTTACGCCACGGATCCAGGCAGCCTGATCGATACCTTCTCATATCCAGGCTTCCATCACGCGGATGCTGGATAATATGCAAAAGCTCTAGGCATAAATTCAGTATCACCAAAGTAGATGGTAGCATGCTGGAGTGTCATGATATCCTCGAGCTCAAGCTCGGGCTCTACCGATCTCGACGCTATTTTGCCGAGCCAGTTATTCGAAATCCTAATGTGTTGTTGCTGTTTAGTTTGTTACACGAGAGACTTCCTCATCCGGATACCCCGGCTGGCTTACATAATTAGGGCTGTTAGGGCTCTTACACGTGATGTATAGCTTGGCACACTCGCGCCTGAATTTTGCAACACCAAGCAAATTCGATCGAGTAATTCGAGATCCGTCCGTCAAGAACATCGTCGAAATCCATCACCACTAACCGCCACCCAATTTACTAACCGACCCACGCCGACACAATGACGAGCGTCCCACAGATCCAGGTTTTCTCCGTCGAGGGAAAGGCAGGCGGAGAACTTCCTCTTCCCGATGTCTTCAAGGCGCCCATCCGGTCCGACATCGTCCAGACCGTTCACGCCGGTATGGCGAAGAACAAGAGACAGTCCTACGCTGTCAGCGTGAAGGCCGGCCATCAGACCTCTGCTGAGTCCTGGGGAACTGGTATGTCGCCATATTCTCGCTGCTTGATGTAGAGCGATGAACTTGATTGAAGGACCTGGTTGCTGATAATGGGCTTGCTGCTGAATAGGTCGTGCCGTCGCCCGTATCCCTCGTGTCTCCGGAGGTGGTACCCACCGTGCTGGCCAGGCCGCCTTTGGTAACATGTGCCGTTCCGGCAGAATGTTTGCTCCCACCAAGGTCTGGAGAAGATGGCACGTCAAGATCAACCTGAACCAGAAGTATGAACCAATCTACATTAATATGAGATATAGAGGTAGTCCGCTGACTAACTATCTAGGCGTTTCGCTACTGCTTCTGCTATCGCTGCTTCGGCCTCGCAGCCGCTTGTCCTGTCCCGCGGTCACAGAATCTCCTCGACTCCTTCGATCCCCCTTGTCGTCGACTCTGCCGCCCTCCCTGATCTCGCCAAGACCCGCGCTGCCGTCGCTCTGCTGAAGGCTGTTGGTGCATATAGCGACATCGTCAAAGTCACCAAATCCAAGAAGCTGCGCGCCGGAAAGGGCAAGCTCCGTGGCCGCCGTCACCGCCAACGCCGCGGTCCCCTGGTCATCTACGACCCCGCCAACGATGGCAAGCTGCTCACCAAGGCATTCAGAAACATCCCAGGTGTCGAGACTTGCCCCGTCACTGCCCTGAACCTGCTCCAGCTCGCCCCTGGTGGTCACCTCGGCCGCTTCGTGATCTGGTCGTCGCATGCCTTCAAGGCCCTCGACAGCATCTACGGCACATCGACCGCCCCATCGTCCACCAAGAAGGACTACTCCCTCCCCTCCGCCCAAGTCACCAACCCAGATATCACCCGCCTCATCAACTCGTCTGAAATCCAGACGGTCCTGAGAGCCGTCAAGGGAGGTGCCAAGTCTAAGCGCGCAGGTGGCCAGAAGAAGAACCCGTTGAACAACAGACAGGTCCTCGTCAGACTGAACCCTTACGCGAGGGGGTACGCAGCCGCCAAACTGGGGCAGGCCAAATACAAGGACGGCAAGCCTGAGAGAGCTCATGTGAGCTTCCATGATGTTCTGAAGTCGGCTTAAATGTGTTTTCCGTCATATAGGCCTGTTCTCTTTTCCGTTACTTGCTCCTGTGATGTACACAGTTTTTTTTTATATATTATTGTGCAGTCATGATTCCATGCAGTCGTTTCGAGGAGTTCTTCTCGGCTATTTCCCCTTACGATTACTACTAGTATCACTACCCGTCCGTCATGGCCGCACCCCATCCCGGCCGTTCTATATATACTTTACTCTCCTAAGCCACACATGGCGATCAAACTTTCTCAGATTCCAAGCGTTGTGGGTCTTGGCCTGCGGCTCAAAACAGTGCATTAGTCGTGTCCATGTACCCTCAGGCAGGCCTTTCTATCTTTAAAGCAGAAGATCGATACGGCCGCGGCGGCCCAAATAAGTGATAGCAGAGCCTCATCTCGTACCGGCTACCCTTGATTGGTGTAGGCGCGGCACGGCTTACGAAGAGGACGTGATCAGTAATCATTATTATTCAAGACAATTTATCTGTGTAACCTTTGCCGGGATGTAGCTAAGTGCTGTTAGTAGGCAACAACACAGTCTGCGCCGGTACAGATTGCAGTATCTAGCCTTCAGCTACGTCCGCGATTGATCGATCATGAGCCAGAAAGTAAAGGATTTCTTTGACGTTATGTTGTACATGAGTGAAGAAGAGTGATCAGAATATTCAGGTTCCCATCCATAAAAATAAGATAACGCCAGCTGTAAGAGAAAAAGGTGAGCTCAAAGGTTGTCAATCGAAGAAAATGAGAACGAAAAGTGAGTGTTGAGCGCTTGAGCCAGCTAAAGCTAGCGGGAATCGAAAGAGTGAAGAAATAGAGTAAAAAAGGAAAAGAAGATAATAGCGAGAGAATCCGCTCTGTAAACGAAAATCGTGTGAAGCAGGAAAGCTAAGGTCAAGAACGCAGCATCATCCAAGGCAAGAAGAAAGAGTGTATGTAGAAACAGAGAACATTGGAACACCGGTATTCGAAAAGGAGAGTGTTAGGAGGACATAAACCGGTGTTCTGTATCGAAAGGGAGTAAAATCGAGCCTCAATTAAACATGTGAACCAACAGCCGTCTCAGTCGTTATATATGCCATTTCGCCCCAGGATCCGCGGAGGACTTTCAGAAAAAGAAGAAAAGGAAGTATAATGAAGAACAGAAACAAAAAAAGATGTCGCTTGCATATAAAAACAGTTTATAGCTTGCTTGAAGTCTTGTAAACGCCCGTTCCTTGCACCGGTGCTGGGGAAGAGTAAACTTGCAGGTGGTCGGACAAATGAGATTGAAGACACTGAGCATTGACTGGTAGGTCGGAAATATGTATTTGCAAAGCGGGTTTCAGTGTCAGAGAATGTGGAGACTATTCCGGGTAGCGAACAAAAGGAAGAAGCGATTGATGGGGTTCGAGGAAGCCGAAGAATTGCTAAGGTGTTATTATGCTGACTATGAAGATAGATGGCGGCTGTGTCGCAGTTCGGAATGCTTAGGGATATGTAGGGTCGTCAAGAGGAGGGTAAGGGAGTAAGTGTAAGAGCTTGTGAATGAAGACGAAAGATGTCGAAGCGGCTTTGCAAGAATTAGGGAGGTAATGGTAGACTCAAAGACAGAAGGCGAGAGATCGGGTGCGGGCGAACAGAAACATCGTCGAAGTCGGGACGACAGGTCAAAGCAGTCCACTTGGAATACCAGAAAAATGATTCCCCAAGTAGCTCGCAATGGGCTGTTCTCAATCATCTTCGATTACGGTAACTTCCTAATTACCGAATCGGCCGTAACCGTCTCCTCTGAAAATTCAAACGATCAATCAGGACGGAACTCCGAAAGGACTATGCCAGCAGCTTGACAACGTACCCATCTGGCGGTCTCGAGCCCCCAGAGAACTTTCTCCCACTATTGTCATAAATATTCGGTTCGGTGCGGAAGTTATGAGTATTACGCTTTCGACTCGAATATCCGCCGCCGCCGCCGCCAGCAAAGTAATGGAAGACAGATGACCACCCGTGGCGACGCGACTGGCTTCGAATCGGCTGCATAGGGACGGCATAAACGTTCGGCGGGTTCATCGGACCTCCTGCTGGTGAATCATACGTGGCTGTAGTACCCCACGATCGGAGGGATGAAGGCCTTCTGAATACTTTCTTGAATCTCATAAAGGCAGTGGGGATTGGAACAGCTTGGTAGGCGGGTGTTGTGGGTGTAGGGAGCCAAGCGTAGCCGGCTGCTGGGACGGCACTCCCATGTGCGTGGTTATGTCCATGCCCGTGGTGGCGACTGTGCCGACGTTGGCCGTAGTTATTGGCGCCGTCGTGCTCTCGTGCATGGCGGCGGAGCTCGTGAGGAGGAACTTTTTGGACAGAGATTCTTTTGTAAGCGCGGCCGTCGGACCCCTTGTAGACGTCCGTTCTGTCGCTCTGTTTGAGGTCAACGTCGGGAGCAAAGCGATACCAGTGGCCCTCGAGGTCTTGGACGTAGCTTCTTGGCGTCTGTTGTTTGATGAAGCAAATGGAGCAGGCGCTGCTCCCTGACCGAGAGCTATTGCTGGTGCCCGAATGACAAGTGCAGCCCGGTGGCGTGGTCGCGATCTGTATCCTGGGGATGTTGGCTTGCAAACTTGTAGGGGAGTGTACCGAATCCAGAGGTGTGGTCTCAGAAACTTCCTCGGTAAGAACCTCCTCGACGACAGGTCTAAATCTGACTGTGATGGCTGTATTTTCATCCTCGTGGTGGTGATGATGATGACCACGGTGGGGTTTATGCTTGTTCGGCGAGTCCTCTTTGTTAGACTGTCCCTTCTTAGTACTGTTAGCAGAGTTCTTCCCCTTATCTCTCTTATCCTTGTCACCCCATGTGTCTTCGCTTTCATTCTCTTTCTCGTCGTCTGAATTCGGATCTCCTTTCTTCCTTTGCTTGCCCTTGCCCCTTTTGTCTTGGTTTTTATTCTTCCTTCTGTCGTCATCATCATCGTTCTTATTATCGTTGCCCCAACCGCCATCGACGGAGTCTTTCTTGTCATTCGAACCCCAATTGCCACCAGATGTGTCATTGCCATTGTTGCTCGCGTTGTCTTTCTTTCCGTCCCAGTTACCCCAGGCATCGTCGCCTGCAGAGGAACCTTTCTGATTGGAATCACCCCAGGTGGCGTCGCCTTTTGAGCCTGACCAGTCCTTGGAGTCGACTGGTCTCTCATCGGCCCATGTTCCAGAGTTATCTTTGACTGTAGGAGTACCACCCCAGGTATGATCTTCTGATTTGGTCTCTTTCGTATCTCCCCAATCATTGCCGTTGTTGTTGTCATTGCCACCGTCTCCCCAGCCGTCGGCATTGGTAGACTCTCCCCAAGCAGCCTCCTTTTTCCCCTCTTTGCTTTTCCTCTTCTTGTCTTTTTTGCTCTTCTTCCTGTCGTCAACGTCTGTAGTAGTGGCTTTCTTCTTCTTCTTAGAACATTTTTCACAAGCGCACTGGCTACAGACGCCACTGGCGGTGCCGTTATCACTGAGGCACTCCAATGGGACTCCAAAACCGACTGGCTTAAGTCTGTGCAGGGTGGAGGTATTACCAGCGGTAACCTGCCAGACCTCCGCTGGAGTCATCGGACGTAGGAGTGGGGTCTTGTTCCTGTAATATCCGGCGTTGAGGCGGTTGCTCGGCCTTCGAGAGGCCTTGGAGGGGTATTTGTATTTCTTTGGCTTTGAATTATCTTGCTTGTCATTCTTGTCTTCTTTCTTGTCTTTGGCGGATGAACATGAAGAGGATGAGGAGGACGAAGAGCTGGAGGAGGAGCTTGAGGAGCAGGAAGAGGAGTCGACGGATCTTCTTCGGGGAGCGGGTTCGTGCAGAATGACGCCGATTGGGCCCTGGCTTTGATTGGGAATAGGTGTACTGATGACAGCCGGCACGCTCGAGATCGGGGAAACGTTGTTCTTGCTCGAGCGGCTAGTTACTTGAGCGATCCTGGCAGATGCAGCATCCTCAGCCACAGTCCCTGACTTCTCGGTGAAGATTTCGAGATGCGGGATGCACATCCTCGGGAAGATCGACGCAAGATATATGGGACGGCAACGATTGACGGGTTTCGAGACGTTACAATGCGGTTCGGTTGACGAAAACGGACGACCGTTGAGATATTAGAGCTTGGCTGCCCGGCAGAATGGACGGGGATGCCTGCCACTCAAGGTCCAGCGGCAAGGTTGACCGGGCTTTCTGTGTGGTATGTCAGCAGAAGCGGGCGAAATGGAGGCAGGACAGGAAACCGAGATGCTTACCGAGCTGGTTTGGGCAAGTGGCGAGAATGACGATGCGGCACGAATGCTTAATGGCAAGGAACGATGGAATCGATGGATGCCAGAGAGATCGGTTGATGATGAAGCTAGTATGTATTTTTTTTTCCCTTTCCTTATAATTTTTCTGGGCGGGCGAGCAAGATGATGAAGAGAGGATGAAGATACGCCGAGCGGGAGGAGCCAGCAGGCAGCTTTGGTACCGTCGACAGCAGCGTGGTCAAAAATGTGTTGGCTGTCGTCTACGGCGGTACCTTTGCTTTGGCCCAGCAACAACCAACTTCAACCTCTCGGACGCAACCTCCTCCCGACGATGACGACGAGCACACGGAACCGTTCAACAAACTCGGGTTGGGACTTACCGCCGACATTGCATTGAAGCCGATGCTATTCGCTCCTTCTCCTTCTTCTCTTTCCTCAGTCGGTCAGTCGTTTCAGTCGGTTAGGTCGAGACAGGCCCAAGGAACTGGCACTTGAACATGTGCGGTGCGAGTCGAATTCAGACAATTTCAGGAAAGAATGCGGATAACGGTTTCGATTCGACTTGAGGACGTCCTGCGCTGTTGCTTTAAGGGCCGACGGGGGCTGTGAATGAATTCAATTCAAAGGGATGCAAAGGGAGAGCCAGGAGGCCAATCGAGGCCTTCGCTGAGCAAGGGAATCCAACGGCTTGTATAGGATACAAGTAAGCAGGGTAGGTCGACCGAGTACTTGCTAAGTACTGCCTACCTATCGACGAGGGCAAAAGTGAAATAATCTTACTAACTGTCTCCGTTCGAGTGAGACCCCTTGCAGCACGCAGGAGCAGCAGCAGAAACTGGCCAGTGGCTGGCATCGAAAGATATAACGCGGCTTTCCCATCCTATCCTTTCAGGAAAGGAACCCGGGTTTTTGCTCTTTGCTATATGTAGATCGACTACATTAGCTCGTCGGCATGGCGTTCGGCTGCAGGTATCAGCACACACTGGACGCACACCTTTGCCTTTCCAGCTCCCAATTTTTGAAACCGCTCGTCCCGACATATTGCGGCGGACGCCCAGTGAGCGAAGGCGAAAAAGAAATGAACGTGCATGCAGTATGCATGTTGCCTCTTGCTCGGTGATGGGAATTTTTTTCTCATCAGATTCTTCGTATGTTTCCTTTTCCTTCGCAACAGTCGAATTCGAATTCTTGAGCCGGTGAACCTGTGTTCGCCCACCGTCTGTTTTGAAGCACGTCAGAATTCAACATCCAAAATAACTTCTTCGGAATCATTAGCCAAATCCTAGGTGTTGGGCTAAAACGCTCCACTCCAGGAAGGCCCGATCCCAGCTAGCAACCCCAAGCTTTAACGGAACGAACGGATGGCCCGTAGGAAGCATGGCCCATTCTACCGCAGCATGCACCAGCACCGCGCAAAAAGCTTTCACAAAATGTGCGCACAATGCAGTGCGAAGCACCCTCTTTGCGCCCCCAGCGAAGAACGGGCATTTCACAAAAGACTTGTGAGCACTAAACACGCGTATTTTCGTTCCTTTGGGTGCCTGGGGTACTCGAGTTTCAATATGGTGCGACTCGGGCGATGCCTGAGCCACTCGGAAAATACGTTTCTTGTCTGACTCTTGGTCTCGACATAACATCAGCTCGCCTATCGATGTCCCGCCGCCAGGACATGCTGCAAAGAGAGCCAATCATCAGCGGCCCACACCCCCTCGCTTTTTTTAAGCCCTGCTATAATAGCGGCGGCGACTTCGCCATAGTGCCCCGAATTTGGGGAACGCATATGCAAGGAACCAAAATCGAAATTGGACTGGTGAAATGAGATTATCGATACTAGAACCTCTCGAGATCCTAAGACCACGACAGAACTCCCTATACGTACAATCTTATGAGGAACTGTGGATATATGTGGAGGTGGGGTGAACAAGGAACAAATCATCCGGCTTCGGAACCTCGAAATGAGAGCCATCTGGCTTCGCAGCGGGCTAGCACGCTGCCTGTTGGCACCTTCTACATCGGTTTATGAGCCCAGTTAGATCTGGCGAGTGAGACCCCCTGCGTCAAAATAGCACCATAGCGCGATGCATTCAGTTGTGATCTACTTGGTCGAGGCGTGCGTGTGGGTAGGCGAGGGGTATGATTAGCATGATCTTAATTGCCCGAGGCTTCGTCTGCGGCGCGTTTCGAATCGCGACCGGGCGCGCGACGGACCCTTGCGCCGCCTCCCGACATTCCTGATCCGGAAGCCTACTCGAAATCCAACGTCCAACGCAGCGGCGCCCCGTCGGGCGGAATACGAGCCGAATGAAGCCTATCTGCGGCTGTCTTTCGTCTAGATTAACGACGGTCCCGTAGCTGGCTGGCCTGTCCATCCAGGGACCTTGCGGGGTGGAGACAGACAGCTGGACAGCCTTCTATCCTTCTGAAACCCGATCTTAAAGTGTCTACTTCTATCCTCAACGAAAACATGACCGTCGATAATGGCACTTTCTCTAGCGTCGCAGGTTTGGTTAATTTGCTGCACATGCAAATTCTACTCTATTCCTCCAAAGCTTCGCCAAAACGAGCACGCCAACACCTCACACTGCATAAGCACAGCATTCCCCAGTCTCGTGAACCTCCCGACATACTCCCCTTAATAGCTCCCCCGCGTGCCGCACTCAAAGATCTGCGTCTGATGGCCTTCAACTGGCAGGTATGTATCTCTCCTCGATCTATTTTCCCGACTCCTTGTCATTTTCCAGCGATTGCATCTCAGCCGGCCGGTCTAGGCTGAGCAGTGATGCCTATCACTGGCGTAGATGCATAGGAGCGCAGATGGTGTGACTTGAGCTGTATAACTTATATCTGTCCCGTCTCTGCGGCATCGTCAGTCAGGTCGATCACACGGCTCAGCAAGCCGAACTTCGGAGTTATGCCAACCCAGGACAGATGACATGCTGCTATTGCATCTGATACAAACGCGTTAAAATTGCCCTTATCGCGTAGGATCGTGACTTTTGTCTGAAGTCTGGATTATTAATGCCCTTTCCCAACCGGAGTTGAATCCTAGTCGTTTTTTTTTTTCTTGTGCCGCGAGTTTCTACCTCGGTGGTACCTGGAACACAGGTAGGGGGCCTTGCCGCATGCGCCAGCTGTCAGTCGTCGCCTTTTGCTATTTATAAGTTTAGGTGACTATGGTGGGGTCTACGAGCTGGGGTTATGACTCTAGATAAGGGTGCGCATCATGATGCTTTATCCCGGCCCGCGAGGTTCAGAATTTATCTCCATTGCAATCAGGTGATCTTTGCTGAAATTGGTGCACGCGGGAACTGTCTGGGTTTGGCTTGCGAGACCAGCGCACACTACTGCTTTCATTCCTTGACAGTGTTTTTCTTATTTTTTTTATGGAGGACAGCAGTTCTTGAAACAGAGCAGATGTCCAGTGTTTGTATACCTACATGACCGGATGCGACCGTCATTTCGGACGATGCCTAGCAGTAAACACGCACACGCTGCATGATCTGGCCCATGGATAATTTCTATACCAACGTTTACTCGAACGCTGGCAAAAACAACCGATCCGTCCGCATTGAGGCTGAGCGGCACGTGTAGGAGTCTTCCTCGCCAGGGAGTGTGTACTACCAAGATACACTGAATAATAGGAGTATCTACAAACAAATTGCAAGCTTCCAGTGTTTGCAGGAGATGATGACGATGTTACATTAAAATATTACAAGCCTTCATTCATTTTGCTTTCGATCAATGTTGATTTGTATGATTTTATCTATAGGAAACTTGATGGGGAAAATTTAAATGCCTATTTACCGTGGTGGAGATTGTGGAAACCGCATTTTCTATAGGTGGCGGAGATATCCGCCGTGCCCATCTGCTGAGATAGCTTGATTTTTTCCATAGCTTAGCAACCCCCCACAGCACTTTACACTCACTTCTTCTCAAGTCCAGCGGTATCGCAGCACTAGTTTAGTAGTTTGTATACGTGTAACGTTCGCGTCAAGATCTCCATATCCCAATTGGCGCAACTGCAGTACTGGCGTTCTGCACCTTGGCCTTGGCTATCGATCGCGATCGCAACGTCTGTATTGGATTCTAGATAGAATCTCTTTCAGCTTAGCTTCATCATAATAGCGTTTTGTTATTCGATTTGCAAAGCTTTGAGCTGACTCGTACGTGGTGCTGAGATGTAAGATGCAGAACGCGCGCGTATCTATGCATTTTGGATGGCTGGGTGGACAACGAGAATGGCCGTGTATGGCATGTACAGGAGCTGGTGTATACGCCCCGCCCGTATTTTGTGCGTGTATACTGGCGGTTTCGATGGAGGAGGAGGGAGTGGCCACGTTATTGTTTGGCATGCTCTCAACTCTTAATATGAGTGCCTGGTAGATCGTCAACGGCATGCATTAGACTTCTCGATCTGCAGGCGTTAACTTGGACTCTGCTCGTGTACCACGATCCTCCAGTTTTACACACTGACCGAAAGGCTAGCCATGCCACTAGCTCCCGGCCGGCAACTGAGGCACATGACGGAGGTTGACTAAGCTAAGGTTCGACGTGCAGTGGTGAGCTTATGCATGCACGCTGCTCGGCCAGGCGGTACTGTGCCTCGCCTCGAGCGCAAGAGGGCCGGGTGGCATCATGCTAGCTCTTTCGCCTCCGGGAGCGTCTGGTCCCGAAGCTAATTCCGGTGGCAGGTTGCCGAATAAACGATAGGTTACATGAAAACTGCAATGCAAGGCGCAGAGCTGCGTAGACAGACGGCGCGTGATATCATGCTACTTTGTGCACCTGAGCAGTGCTGCCGTCGGAACTATTCGACTCGAGATTACTTGGGAGTGAAGTTCTATGAGATCCATCTGGCGAGCAGAGCGCCATAGTATCATCGGGTTGAAGGTAACATTGTGTGTTTCGTTTGCAAAATTGGGTGAATCCTATAGGATGGGTAATTGGTTTTGTGCGTACATACATAGATTGTGTACAGCGTTGGCATAGCTAGGACTGTATATATTTGTATGGTTACGTAGCAATTAATAGATTCATGAATTCTCGATACGAGGCGACCTGCGGAAGTCACGGACGAGCATGAAGGATGAACATATGGCCAAGTAGATACATATAATAAAATAATGGGGAGGCTAACGTTATAGCTAGCACCAGTTGGGGGAGTAACTGAGAACGGTAAGTCGGAGCCCAGCTCGAGAAAATAATTCGAGGGGTTGCATTGACCTGTGTACAATGGAACCTTCGCCCACGAGTGCGTACGTGCACGCATGATGCAGGCCGGAAAATTCACCGTTAGCATTGTGCACCACTACCATCGCCGCTCGGAGCCGGCGGCTTTCTGTGACGAGCTACCTCACCATCCTACCCAAACATCGAATTGGACGAAAATATTACGTCGTTCTGTACTTCTGAAGCTTTACTTCCAGTCGCCAAGATGGCGCCGGCGAGTCATACGTACCTGTGTTTAGCTGTTAAGCAAATCGAGGGCACGCCGATTGTGAAACTCGTAGAGCACGGGCTTTGATCAGTCGTCGCCGCGCGCCCCGAGATTCATGCGCTGGAGCCGACTAAAGCCGAGTACCCGATATTTAAATTTACAATTACCAAGACCAGCGGATGACGACGTCCGTCATCAGGCCGAGCGCGAGATCAGACCGTGGCCGCCATGCACCCACCAGCCAGCCAGCCGTGCGCATGCCACCGGATCGGCTCCAGCATCGCCGTCACAGCGGCGTTTACCAATTGAGCCGGAAATAAAGATACTATCTTACCTGCCCACCGACGCCGACGATGGGGAGCCCATCAACGAGATCGCCGGCTGTGGCGAACCCTCATCTTCGAAGGCTGACGACAGCTTTTAGCGCGGTGCGCAGTTAGTCGTATTAGGTGGTGCCGACTGCTCGATGCGGTCACGTTGACCTTACGGCTGCCCGTCGTACGCGTCCGGTAATACCGAGATGTCGTTGTACCGTATACATTCTGACTGAACATCCGGTGACGACATCGACGATCGTCTCGGGCTGTTGGATCCGATGCTCGACGAGCCGTTCCGAGAGCTGCGCACGCCGGTGCCGAATGATGGTGTGACCTTGCTGCCGCCGTTATCCAGCCGGACGTTGATGATCGATTGTGGTAAGCGCGGATGGGTGCATCGAGGTGTTACGGTGCGGGGGGTCGTCATCATTATGTATCGAGAAGACCATCGTGTGAAGGTTCTTCGAACTGTGATTTGAAGCTCGTGCGGCGTGGAAGTTATGTGGAGGGGGGAGATCTCAAGACCACGCGTTATGGGAACAGGTGTGGATTGTAAGACAATGGTGGTCGAGGACTAAGTTTTATTGGTGAATGTCTTGCAATCAGCTAGTCTTATGATGGTGAGGATTGGACTAACAAGGCCTTCGCTTGCATCGCGAGTCTTTTAATTCGTTATAGTGAAGGGAACGAGAAGTTCATATCCATGAAAAACTTATATCCATGAAAAGAGGGCCGATAATTGTCTCTTAAAACCCAACTGTGACGGCGAAGGGCCGATAAGAGGAATTTGTATTTCTCTGAATTTTGCTAGTCATTTTCGACAACCGCTTACTGGGGTAGACAAGCTATACTTGAAGCGGCAGAGACATGTTCTGGAGCTTCCTCGTTTGCTAAATAAATGGTAAACTACGGTTATAATTATGCAGTCAGTGCAAGATCGATTCCTACAATGGTACAAACGAGTGTAGGCATCCATCCACGAGAGTGAGAATACGCTCTGTGCTACCGGCCTGTCGTAGGCATTGGATTACTATCGAAGATGCAAGAGTAGAATTATATCTATAGAGTGAGATAGTCCCGCAAGATGTAACATCCGGGGTAAATATATCAGATGCCTACTGCAACATGGCTTGCATGCGAACTATACGTATAGTAGAATCTAGAAGCGTACATCGAATATTCCATGTTGGAGACTGGTTGCCACCTTTGTGAGCCTTGATCGGATTTAACTCGGTCAATCGCAGACATCTGGTATATATATACAGAGACTCATGAAATTGAATTGTAAATGGCTGTTCGCCAGTGGAGATACCAGCCGTTGTAAAGATGTTGCAAAATGGCGGGTGCTGCGTTGCGCCAACCGGCCAATCAGACGCCGCCAAAAGCACCCAACGTCTCATGATATCACCCTCCTCGTCAACTTCCCTCCCTCCACCTCCCACACCCTCGCCGACGACAATCACCAACCAGCACCGATTGCCACACCCACGATGCTCCGCCAACTCCCCCGCCACACGCGCCTCCTCCACGCGCGGCCCAGCCTCCCGCTCTCCCTCCACCGCTGTTCTTCCACCGCGGCCTCGTCGACGACGCAAACGCCGGGCGTGCCGGTCAAGGACCCCAGCGCGGCGGCAGCAGCATCTCTCGAGCGGACGGACGCGGCGGCGACAACGGAGGACCTGATAGCGCTGCAGAAGGTGCAGGCACCGAATCGCGTGCGGACGTGGGCGAAGAGTCAGATGCCGAGGGCGGCGGCGATGGTCGGGCCGCGGTTTGAGCAGACGGATCTGGCGTTGCAGGTGTGTTTATACCATACCTATCATCTGTACATTGCTCTCGTCCTGTGGGGTATATAGCTCCGGGAGTCGTAGAGCGGCGGTGGAAGACGCAATGGGTGGATTTGTGAACGGAGCTAATGTGTATTGTAGCCGCGGCCGCTGGCGGCGATTGAACTGATACACGAGCAGCCGGTGCGGTTCGTCAAGGACCGCGTGGTCGTCTGCGACGGCGGTACGTCCTGCCCACCCCCTTCTGCACTAAACCGGTGTGCCGCATATGCACATTCCTATCGCGACATACACGATGAGATATGGAGCGGTGCGGATACGGTACGATTGGTACGAGGTTGACTGACGGCGGTGTGGTGGAATAGGCGGCGGACCCCTCGGACACCCCAAGATCTTCATCAACGTGGATAAACCGGAGGTCGTACCCTGCGGCTACTGCGGCCTGCCCTTCGTACGTTCCCCTGCTACCACCTGGTTTTGTTAATGTGAATTGAATAATCGGCTGATGTGGTTTAATTGTGGCAGGCGAACGAGCATAATAGGGCGGCGATTGTAGCGAACGGGCAGGGAAGTCATGGGGAGTACGTTATTCCGGAGTGATAGGTACAGGCAGATACATGGATGTGAGGTGGTAGAGGATGTATATACACCGGTTGGAGATTCATGTCAATGCATTGCGTATTATACAGTTATAAGGGAAATGCCATGTGGTGTGGTGTAGATAGTGGCGGTGTGTCTACGCGTCTATATACGACCGATTCACGCGGTTAGGTGTGCTGGACGGCAGACGGTTCGACGGGTGAACATCTAGATGGAATCCGGAGATGTCTGAATAATGACATTGAGAAGTTGATTGTATCATTTCGTTCTGTGGAGATATATATCTGAAGTGTAGGGATGGATGGCACTGCGGCAGGGATGCGATGTGGAGCTCGATGGCCGCCAAGGGCTGCGTTTCCAATTTGTCCGCGGCCGCCAGTTTCGCGGCGCGAGAAGAAAAAAAAAATTTAAAAAATTTCCTCAGCGCAGCAGCTTAGCTTCACCTCATCACCTCCACATCACAGCTCACCGCGCCTTACCACTCCAAACTATACCTCCATCGCTTCATCGCTGCGATCCTAGAATTTTTACTGCCGCGCGATCAAGGCGGTACCATCGCGACACACTAGAAGGAAGAATGTCAGCCGATTCGACGCCGGAGCCGCCGCAGCTGGTGGCGGCGCAGGCCATCACGGATCCGAAGCACGCGGAGGCGTTTGGCGCGCTGGGCGACCTGGAGCTGGAATTCGAGAAGGCGGAGGTCGAAATCTGTACTTACTCCCTTCCCACTGCGCGACTCCACCACTTATCCTACTTGCTCCAATCATGAATGAACGAATGAGTGGATGATGGATGGGTGATGTATGAATGCTGACTCGCTGCGCTCGTGTGCAGTAAAATACCAAATCGCACAGACGACCCCGCTCTACGCGCGCCGCAACACCCTCACGTCCTCCATCCCCTCCTTCTGGCCGACGGTCCTCGACGCCACGCCGGACTTTGACCAGCACGTCGCCCCGCAGGACGTCTCACCCATTTCCGCCATAACCTCCATCACGGTCACCAGGCCGCACCCGGACACCGAGCCGCGCGACTTTATCCTCGACATCGCATTCGACAGCACTCGCAACGAATGGTTCGCCGAACAATCTCTCACGAAGCAGTTCTGGTGGCGCACGAGCAGCAGCGACGGGTGGAGCGGCCTCGTCAGCGAGCCTGTTAACATCACCTGGGCCGAGGGCCGCGATCTCACGGCCGGCGAAACCGGTAGAGTCTACAGCGCGTGGAAGGCGCGGCGGGACACAACCGGCAAGGAGAAGGGGAAGGGTAAAGG
This sequence comes from Drechslerella dactyloides, assembly GCA_020064725.1. Taxonomy (NCBI): domain Eukaryota; kingdom Fungi; phylum Ascomycota; class Orbiliomycetes; order Orbiliales; family Orbiliaceae; genus Drechslerella; species Drechslerella dactyloides. Next base: position 4,433,156 of record JAGTWJ010000017.1, read on the forward strand.
AAAGGAGAAGGTTGTGGCAGCGGCGACGGCGAACGGGACGGCGAAGAAGAGTTTGGAGGAGCGGTTGGCGGGCGGGCAGCCGAGTTTCTTCACGTGGTTCGCGTGGATCGGACGGGGTCGCGAGGGCGATAGGGAGGAGGACGAAGAGGATGAGGATCTGTTCAACCACGGTGATGAACTGGCGTTGACGATTGCGGACGACGTCTACCCGAACGCGATCAAGTACTTTCGTACGTCCCCCCAAAACCCTACCTAATCACCCACCCACCCCATATATCTACATACCCACACCGACGTAACGATGCTAATAGTAGATGCAGTGGAGGCATTGAACGGCGGCGACGACTCGGACGCGGACAGCGACATGTCAGTAAGCGACCTCGGCGCCGGCGGCAGCACCGACAACGCCGAAGCCGACAGCGACGACGAGGTCCTACACGTCATCGGCGGGGAGGAAGACGACGACGACAGCGAAGACGAGGCCGGCGGGAGCAGCAGTCGTGTTAAGAGGCACGACATCACGCTGTCGGATGACGAGGAGGCGGACGAAGGTAGCATGCGGCGGAAGCGCGTCAAGAAGTGAGCTTTTTTTCCTCAATTACCATCATTACCACCGTCTTTACTACGGCGGGGTGGAATATTAGATATTTGCCTACGTATTGTGGGTATGGACGGGCTGGTCTGGTTGTTTATCTGGCGGGTGTAATATAATAACGGGGTAGACGCACGCATTCTTCAATCCAGTATAGCCGATACAGCTGTACGATACAGCTGATAATACAGCTTCATTGTTATAATTACAATCGAGCAAACAATGCACGGTCGTGGCGTGAGAATATATTGAAGGGGAGGTGCAGACGGCATCGATTGGCTGGGAGCGTACGCCTAAACTACACACGCGAGCGCCAATCGCAGCTCAAGTGTCAACAGATAATACACCAGCTGAGGCGAGGCGAGGCTGAGCCAAGTAACTAAACTAGCACGGTGAATTGTGTACAGCGGGGAATGGAGCGAGGAAAAGGGATAGCGTGGTCGAACTCTGGTAGCGAAAGCGCAATCCAATCCACCCTTTTCGTGCGCTACCTAGGTATTCAGCCTGTATTCGGACATGCAACAGAAATAAATCAATGCTGTAAATAAGCACTTGTAGAATAAATAAAATAAAATAAATGCGGGTGAAATGAAGACGCACGGAATAGGGATGATTATATACAACACAGACACAGCACGAGCCGTAGGATTCCACACAGGATCGATTCTGGATAGGATTCTTAGAACGTTTGAAGGCTTGGGGAGCTCGAGAGTATTGCAATGATCGGTAGGGTAATGGAGAGAGGAGTCGGTGGACGGATCGGGAGAATTCGACAGCGGATACGAGGGTGATATTAATATTAATTATCACCCGGTTTATAGTATTTTGTAAGCCTTATAGATAATCAGATGATGAATCGGGTAATATTTATGCATTGAGGATAATGAGTATAATGAGGCACCCCTGGCTGCAGGCTCCCTCGTACCATACTTACATACGCTGCGTATGGACGGGGTGTACAATATGGTATGGATGGTATAGGACAAGGCACCGGCTGCCGTAATCAGACGATACGATCGAATGGCAGCATTGTACACATTACTCGCATGCACGCACGCTTCTCTTGTGCTTATGTGGATGTGCCGCGGCGGAATATTATAGATTGCGGCGACAGGGAGTGCCTGTCTACACGTCGAGCAGTGCACTCCATCGCTCTGTTTATTTACCTTTTGATGCAGCCCACCACGTACATGTACGTACACATATCAACGAGTGAAGTTGTATTATGCTGGCTGGTGCTTGTTGGAGTGTAGTGGTAGCGTCGCACTAGCACGTACGGCGTCCGAGGCGACACAGACACTCTGTGCTAGGTCAGCGCTTTGTCAGTCGATATATTGGTGAGATTGCAGATTGATTGCAACGACAACGGCTTTAGTGTACACTACGTAGGAGGATATTTCGCTATCCGATTGATTCGGACGAAAATGCTGAGGAGCTCGTGCGGGGAATGGGACGGTGCTAGGAGTAGTACGTAGTGAATTCCGTGGGCTGGCGGACGGCGGTATCCGCCGTGCATCCTCACAAACAATAGCCGTGCGCTCTGTACATTACAGTACGATACGAGCGGCGCTACTTATTGTGTATTGATTATCATTGTATTGTGTGTATTGTGGACGCACGTCGCATGGCATGCGCGGTGCCGCGATGGTGCATACAAGTGTGCATGCATGCATGCGAGATGAGGGAACGATGAGACATGCACGACAGACAGCAGCAGTCACCCGGTCCGTTGAATGAAGACGATGAATGAATTTGATGAGTGAATGGATGGACATACGCATAGTCTCGGGATTGTATTATGATGAAAGAAACGAGTACGTGAAAGAATGGTATATGCACTGATCCGGTGGCTGGGCGCCCGTTGTGGCAGATTATTGTCTACCAGAAGGACACTGTTGGAAAGGTGATCGAGGGGTGTCGTGTTAGATTGCCGTCCCCATCCGTTACCGTGTCAGTCTCGTACTTGTACAGCAGTACGGTGGAATAGTGGAAGAAGGGAGGGAAGAAGGGTGATGATGGGGGGGATGCAATTTAATTCGGCGTCGGCATGGATATGGATCCTCGTAGCTCGACTTTATATATAGAGCAGCACTCCCCGCGCAACGGCGCCGTCGATTAGCCCATCATTCACTCGTTCATTCTCGACGTCGGTCATGCATGCAGATTGACTTTGTCGCATGCGTATTAATATTCAGGTTTAAGTTCACCTGGCCGTCTGGATTCTGACCGCGCGCGACGGGGAATCGCATTGAGCATCGACGTATCGCATCGACATGTCGAACCGGTCGTTGACACTACACTAGTGCACTCCAACTACACATTGTCTACTGCCACTCGCCGACATCGACACCCAGACACCCCGACACGACACTCGATTAGGGCAGCCAGCGAATGTGAAGTGAGGCGGTGCATTCCGATCCGATCGATCGATTCGGACACGATTGGCTCGATCGAGGGCGGCTGATTGGGCGGCGACGAAAGCAGCCATGCAAGCGAGCTTTCCGTCTCCGCTCTGGAACTCCTCCGGCACAGATTTCACAGCAGCATCATCGCTATCCGCACTCGACAGCACATCTTCGACGCCATCGTACGAGTGCCCGCCACGGAGAGCGACGCTTGTTCTAATTATAATACTGCTCGCAGCGGTCTTTCGTGGAATTCTGTGTATGCGGCTGGCCGGCAGACGACGCCCGCGCAGCCATTGGCCTCAACACCGTCTCTCTCCATCACCTCTCTCTCCTGCTCCATCTACAACTTCACCACCTCTCACCGCATCTCCTCTCACCGCATCTCCATCTGCATCACCATCATCATCCGCTCCGTCTGCAGCATCTCCTGCATCTTTGTCATCAAGAGCGTTAGTGACTGCTTTGTCAGCGTCGTGCTGCGTGTCTCAGCGCCAACGCCATCGCCCAACACTTCCCTCTTCTTCTTCTTCTTCTTCTTCCTCTTCACGACGACAGCCTCAACACCACAAACCATCCTTCCTCTCACTATCGCCACTTCTCCTGCTCTCGCCGCAGCTCGCCGCCGCCTCGTCCCCGCTGTGCCCCCCGCCGGCATCTTACTCGCCCCGCCTGCCCCTCCTCCACCGTCTCCCCTCCCTCGCCTCCAACTCTTCTTCCTTCTCCTCCATCTCCACGCTCTCCTCCTTCTCCATCACGTCTCAATCAGCATCAGCGTCGGCATCAGCATCAGCATCAGCATCGGCATCATCAGCATCAACACAGGCACCACCATCTCCGGTCACGATGGCGGAGGTCGTCGCGAAAAAGTCCCTCGAGCCCCACCTCATCACCGACAAGCTCGAAAAGCCCCTGCTCGACAACCGCACCTACCGCGTCATCCAGCTCCCAAACAAGATCGAGGTCCTCCTCGTCCACGATGACACCACCGACAAGTCCTCCGCCGCCCTCGACGTCCGCGTCGGCTCCATGTGCGACGACCCAGAGCTCCCCGGCCAGGCCCACGCCGTCGAACACGTCCTCTTCATGGGCACAAAAAAGTACCCCGGCGAAAACGACTACATGGCCTTCCTCGCGAACCACGCCGGCTCCTCAAACGCCTACACCTCCGCCCTCTCCACAAACTACTACTTTGAGGTCTCCCACAAGTCCCTCCACGACGCCCTCGACCGGTTTTCTCAATTCTTCATCGCCCCGCTCTTCGACCCCAACGGCCTCGATCGCGAGCTCAACGCCGTCGACTCGGAGCACAAGAAGAACCTCCAGCAGGACAACTACCGCTCTTATCAGCTCGGGAAGGCGCTGAGCAATCCCAGCCATCCCTACAGCAAATTCACCACCGGCAACCTCGAGACCCTCCGCGACGCGCCCCGCTCGCGCGGCGTCGACGTCCGCGACCGCTTCATCAAGTTTCACGAACGGTATTACTCGGGCAACCTCATGAAGCTGTGCATTCTGGGCCGAGGTACTATCCCCACGCATCTTTTATAGTGAATTGTGTTAATCGTATTGTAGAATCCCTCGACGAGATGGAGAGCTGGGTCGTCGAGCTCTTCTCCGACATCAAGAACAAGGACCTCCCCGTCCCCACCTTCCAGGGCGCCCCCCTCACCGCCACCGAACTTGGGGTATCTCTCCCACTCCTCTTCGCGTGAATCCACTCCAACCGCGTGTATGAATCCATTCTAACCGCGTGATACCTCTTCTAGACACAATACTGGATGAAGCCGGTCATGGAGACCCGCTCCGTCACGTACACCTTCCCCTACCTCGACGAAAACCCCTTCTACGAAGCCCAGCCCTCGCGCTACATCGGCCACCTCATCGGCCACGAAGGGCCCGGCTCCGTCCTCTCGGTCCTCAAGGAAGCCGGCATCGCCACCTCCCTCTCCGCCGGCCACATGCGCATCTGCAACGACACGGGCATGTACGTCGTCAACATCCGCCTCACCGTCAACGGCCTCCAGAAGATCCCCGAGATCACCGCCCTGCTCTTCTCCTACATCCGCATCCTCAACACCACCCCGCCCCAGGAATGGGTCGTCAAGGAGCTCCAGGCCATGGCCGAGGTCGAGTTCCGCTACAAGCAGAAGAGCACCAACGCCGCAAACTTTGTCAGCGAGATGGCCAGCACCATGCAAAACATGATGCCCCGCGAATATCTCCTCTCCGAGCACAAGATTCGCAAATTCGACGCCGACCTCATCAAGCGTGGTCTGTCGTATCTGCGTCCCGACAATTTCCGCCTCGCCATCACCACCCCGGAGCTGCCCGACGGCCTCGCCTGGGAGAGCAAGGAGCGCTGGTACGGCGTCGAGTACACGCTGCAAAAGATCCCCAAGAACGTCCTGGACCTCGCCACCAAGGCCTACAACGGCGACAAGCCGCCCGCGTTCGACGTGCCCGGCGGCCAGCAGAACAGCCTCCACCTGCCCCACCCCAACCCTTTCATCCCCACCAACTTTGACGTCGTCCGCAAGGAGGTCGAGCACGCGCAAAAGGTCCCCTCGCTCCTGCGTAACACGCAGGAGTCCCGCATCTGGTTCAAGAAGGACGACACCTTTTGGGCGCCCAAGGCCAACACCTACTTTACCCTGCGCACGCCGCGCACCTACTCGACGCCCCGGGACTATGCGATCGCCCGCTTCTTCTGCGAGCTGGTCAAAGACTCGCTGCACGAGTACTACTACGACGCCGAGCTGGCCGGCCTCGAGTACTCGCTGTCGCCCAACATGCTCGGCTTCGATCTGGAGATCAGTGGCTACAACGACAAGATGATCGTCCTGCTGACCAAGGTGCTCGAGGCCATGCGCGACCTCAAGCCGAAGGAGGGCCGCTTCGAGGTGATCAAGGAGCGGCTCGTCCGCGCGTACCGCAACTGGGAGCTCGGCACGCCGTACCAGATGGTGCCCGAGTTTACGCGGCACCTGCTCGCGGAGAAGAAGTGGCTGAACGAGGAGATCCTCGTCGAGCTCGAGGCCCTCGGTGGCGTCGAGGAGGTGCTCGTCTGGTGGAAGGGCGTGCGCGCGCTCTCCGTCGAGGGCCTCCTCCACGGCAATCTCTACAAGGAGGTGTGTACGACCGATGCTGACTTTGGAGAAACAAGCTAACGAATGCACTGTAGGACGCGCTGAACATGACGGACCTGATCAGCCGCATCCTCAAGCCGCAGCCGCTGCCGACATCGCAGTGGTTCACGCGGCGGTGCGTGCTGCTGCCCGCGGGCTCGGAGCTTGTCTACGAACGCGACCTGCGCGACCCCAACAATGTCAACAACGCCGTCGAGTACATGCTGCACCTCGGCACGATCGAGGACCGGCAGATGAAGGCGCGACTACTACTCTGGGCGCAGATGTCGCAGGAGTAAGTCCTACTATCCTATTCCAAGCAAAACTGTACTGACGGGATAATTCTAGACGCGCATTTGATACCCTGCGGACGAAGGAGCAGCTCGGGTATGTTGTGTTTTCCGGCAGCCTGATGCAGGCGACGACGATGGGCTACCGGGTGCTGGTGCAGAGCGAGCGGCCGTGCGCGTACCTGGAGGAGCGGATCGAGGCCTTTTTGAATCTAGACTGGGAGATGGAGGAGGAGGCCTTTGAGAAGCACAAACAGAGCGTGCTGAACCGGCTGCAGGAGAGTTTGAAGAACCTGAACCAGGAGTCGAACCGGCTATGGTGGCATGTCGCCTCCGAGGCGTACGACTTTTTACAGGTGGACGAGGACTCGCGGATTGTGGCGACGCTGACGCAGGGTGATATGCGCCAGTTTTACGAGCGGTATGTAAGGCCCGGTAGCGGCACGCGGGCGAAGCTCAGCGTGCACTTGAAGAGCGTGTCGAAGAAGGCTGTCGAGGCTGCAACGGAAGAAAAGGAGAAAGAAAAGGAGAAGGAGAAGGAGGGAGTGTTTATTACGGATGTGAGCGCGTGGAAGGGGGGTATGGTGCTGTCGCGGGGTCCGCGACCGGTACGGCCGCTGGAGGAGATGGAGCGGATGAGCGTGAAGCTGTGATCGTATTACTTTTTGGTTTCTTTTCATGTGGTTACGCTTTTTTTGTGTGATGGGTTCATTGTTTATACGATGATACGATACGATACGATACGTAAGGCGTCGGTTACCCTTTTTTCTTTCTTTCTTACTTACTTCTTCGTTTGAACTGGTCCTTGAGGGGTGGTTCTGGCTCTATTCACTTTGGATTCCTTGGTTTTGGTTTTGGTTTCTTTAAATAGTGTGGTTGTGGTTGTGGTTGATATATGGATGTATGCGGCTCGATGCTGCGGTGATGTGTACGGTGGAGGATGTATAGAGGAGAGAATCGCATTTCCATTTCCACGTCACTCCAATTGCCATACGGTCGGCCCTATATAAGCACGCTTGCATGGAAAATTAAAATCGGTAGACGGATAGAATTGTGATTCCCTGTCGGGGATAATTTCCCTTCGTATACCAGCCGTGTTCACTGGACGGAGGGAGATCGCTTGAGAACCTCGATGCTATGATAGAAATATAAGCAGCTCCGCCGCACCATCCTGATATCTAGGTAACGAATATATATACGAAACAATCCAACGCCGAACACCACGTCCGCATGCTATATACCATACACTACCACCCATCAAACACACCTCACACACCATCCATCCAACTGTCCACCCACCCATTCTTCCATTCATTCAGACGAACGGGCTGACGGACAAACAGATGGATTAATCGACCGGCTGGCCAACAGACTGACAACCAGATGGATAAACCCCGTCAACTCCGTCGCTGCCGCTTCTTAAAGTTGCCGGAGCCAGCACCACCATCCCCCTCCACCCCCCGTTTCCTGCCTCTGCCCCTTCCGTTACTGTTACCGTTGTTACCGTTATTAGCTACCGGACACGCGGCGCGGACGTGGCCGCGCTGATGGCAGGTGTAGCACTCCACATCCTTCATCGGACTCGAACTCGACGGTGCGCGGCCGCCGATTTGTGTAAGGGTACGTAGCGTTCTGTCCGCCGCCTTTATTTTCGATGCCGCCTTTTTCGCGCGGCGGTCTCGTTCGTCTGTACTGTCGTCGTCGCTGGTGTCTTGGTCGTCGTCGGAGGTGGGGTCTCTTTTGACGGTGGGGGCGGGTGCTGTTCTTCCGCCAAAGTAACGGCGTCCCGTCCCTTTTCCTCCACCCTCTTTACCACCCTCGTCTTCCCCGTCGTCGGAGTTATCGTCGTCGTCGTCGTCGTCAGAGGAAGAGGAAGAAGAAGAATCGGAGGGGAGGTCGCCGATGAAGACGCGAACGGCGCCAACCATCTCCCCGCCGCCCCGCACGGCCGGCACCCCCAAACTCCAGCGCTCGGACATACCCGCTGCCGAAACTCCAATCGCAGCGGCGCGGCGACCGTCTTCCGACGCGACGGCCTCGCGTATCGCTGCGCGCGAGATGTCAACGCGCCTCTTGTCCGTCTTTCCTCCCGTCACCGTGGGTATCTGTGTAGGTGTAGTTGTAGTATCGGAGTTGGAGTTGGAGTTGGAGGCGGGTATGCTCTTCCTCGAGGAGCCCTTCGCATTCGACGGCCGTTGCATAAACTACATTCGTTCAAACACATTAGCACAAAACTCTTCCACTCTATTCCCCACCCTATCCTATCCAATCCGCCACTCCGCCGCTCCACTCGCGACGTGCGCGAGAGTATAAGTGTGGTAGTATGGGTAGGGTAGGGTAGTAAGGAGAAGGGGGAATACCTTCATATTCAACAGCCGCGACGAAACAGGCTTCGCAGCCGCCGACGCCCCCGCTGACGCCATCTTATCCCTTCTCTCTTAATCTATCTTTCCGTCGTCTGTTGTCTGGTAGCAGGTAAGTAGCCGTCGTAGTCGCGCGTCGGTCGTGGTCGGCGTGGTAGGTAGGTAGGTAGGTATGCCGTGGTGCGATGCGATGTATGTGTGGTGATGTCAGTGTGAAATTTATTTGCGACAAGTCAACAACGGAACGATTGATTAGGTACGTACTCCTCGCCACGCACGCGAACGGTCGCGCCACATACGTACAAAAAATTACACGCGAAACACAAAATCTACAATTTACAGCACGCACCGTCTCGCGAGCGGATGGACGCCCGCTTCGTAGGTAAAGCTCGTCAGTCAGGTTCCGCGAGACAGACACGCATGCTGAATAGATTGCCATGAAATGAAATGCCTTGTAGACATCGACAATTTTTTTTATTGTCTCGCAAACCGAATTGCCGTATGTAGAGCGTGCAAAATCGACGAAAACCATATTACTACATACATACATACATATCTCTTTTCGATATATAGGCAGTACTAGAGTATACTCAGAACTTGTAACTGCAGAATATCTTCTTTCATAAAGTTCACGACTGGAAACGTATTATGGCGTCTGCGATTTCTGCAAGAGATCGGTGGCGGTCCTTTGGTTGCGAAAATCTTGCAAAAATTAATTTCTGCAAGTTGCAGTCTTCGAAATCGAAATCCGAAAAGATATAATTTAGAAATCTGCATGGAAAGGTGAATACCCCTACTGCTATGTTTGGTTCTAATAACTAGTGTATATCTCGACATCTTGCATATGCACATGCACACCCTTAGCCAAGACTACGCAATGGGTGAAATTCACCGAATGCGTATATTTTGCAAACATCCATTCAAAGGTAACTTCAGGGTCAGCAATGTCTCGAACACCAGAAGCTGGACGCACGGTAATACCAGCACCACGCCACTATTAGGTCGTGCAGCAGAGTTGGCCTGTAGCCGGCCTGATGTTAGATTCCGAGTACGACAAGCTGCTAGTGACAAGTTAGAGCCCAGTAATTGCTAGGCTATATATACTCCAGCGGCCAGCTGCTATATATACAGATAGAGCGCCCGGCTGCTCTTTGGGCGACTGCTTGTTGAGTGGCTTCTGCTCCGTGATCTGATGGTGGCTAGGTCCCTTAAAACCATATAATTAGCAAGCGGACCTCACCTACAATGTACTTATGGAATCTTAGACACGGATACCTCTTATTTATCAGAACTCAATACATACGTTAATCCTGGAAGCGAGATGTGTAGTATGTTGTACACTTTGCAAGCCGTAACGAACGCTTATGCGCATGCCTCATGCATGATAGATGGCTACAATTTTTCCGTAGAATCTGTGCTATAGCTCGAGGCCATGGATTCACGTCAGATATTCGCCAAGTCGGATCCGTCCTGTGTATACTACCCAAACTCGATTGAACTCGGACGCAACTTTCCTGCCGGTGAATGTATCGTGGACGTATATATCCAGGACTGGTTTGGAATGACTATTAACCTTGGACCGTTGGTCTCGGTTCACAAGAGCACTCTACGTGTGTCCAGATTTTGGTTCACGAGACGAAGTACACTCGAAGCAATCAAGTTCGAGGCTAGAGTTGCACGGACAATCTACGCACACAAACATGAAATGGGCTCACCAATTTATAATTCAATATCTATCATGGTATCAACGGCCATTGATAACAACAGAACGAACAAGGGTATATTGTATGCGTCGCTAACAGCCTAACAGGCAAATGCAGCAATCACGCCTCACACGAGGCGCGTATGTACAGGTGAAACGGAAAGAAAATACCACAAAACGACACAAAAATGCAACATCCAGTCTTTGTACAGTCCCCACCACATCGCTCTTCAAAATTAAATCAACCGATCAATCGATCAATCGACGCGCCCTGCCGCTGGATAGCGCACCCGACCTATGGCTGCGAAAACATGGCAATCGTCGACGCAAACCCGTTCTTGTTCTCCGGCTGCGGCACCAGCTTCTTACCGTTCAGCTTTACCAGGTTGCTGACGCCAACCGTGTTCAAATTGTACATGAAGAAGTTCTGCACGCTGCCCTCCAGCGAGACCATGTCGTCCTGGCACGTCTGGTTTTTCAGACAATCCTGTCCGTAGTTCTCGAAAAAGCTGTACAGACCCGCGCCGTAGATGAGCACGTCCTTCGAGTCCTTGACGCGCATTCCGATCGCTTTCGCGCACGTCGAGCCCATGTTCTTGTCCGGGCAGTCGTACACGGGGTCTTGGAAAGCCGGGTTGACCTCGTACGGCAGGTAGACGGTCGGGTTGCTCTGGTAGTAGGGGGTCTCCGTCTGGATCATGCCGAGGAAGACGTTCTTCGTGTCCGTCAGCTGGTACTGGTACATGACGTTGTGCTCGGCGGCCGTGCCGTAGCCCCAGACGGGGCCCTGCTGCGTCTCGATCCACAGGCCGCGGCCGCTGTAGATGGTGATCTGGCTAAAGTCCTTCTGGTCGAGCTCGTGGTCGGACGTCCAGATCCAGTTGTTCTCCATGTAGACACTGCCGGTCTTGCCGACGTGCATCAGCATGAAGGCGGACTCGCAGTTGTTGTTGATGGCCGTCGAGTTGGGGTTCTTCTTGCAGGTGTCCGATTGGAGGTGCGTGCCGGCGCTGCCGCCGACGCGGATGTGCACGTCCCACATGCCGTTGGTGCCCTTTTGGCCGTAGGCATCGGCCATGTTCCATTCGAGGAGGATGGCACCACCGGCGGGGCCCGCGGTCTCGAGGACGAGGTCGGACAGTTCGACGATACCGGTCTCGCCGGGCTTGCCGACCTGCACGACAGGTTTGGGGTTCTTGGAGTCCGCGAAGAAGGCGCCGTCCGAGATGAGCGTGGCCCAGCACTCGCCAACAAGCTTGGTGTTGGGTGGGATGTACAGCGTGGAAGTCAGACGGTAGACGCCGTGGTCGAGGTAGATGACTTTGCCAACGTTTTGGCTGAGGAGAGCCTGGAGAGTGGCGGTGTCGTCGGTCTTGCCATCACCCTTGCAGCCCCTGGAGCGAGCGGAGACGATCTGCGAGGCCGGGACATCGGCGTACTGTGGGCGAGAGCGCTCAAAGATGTTGCCGTTGCCGTCGAGGAGAGCGGCGGGCTTCTGGGGCTTCGGGGTGAGGTTGGCCTGGACTCTGCTGCCGCCGTTGGCGGAATAGACGCGGCCCTGTCCCCAGCTTTCCACGGTCGTAGCACCGTTAGATCCAGCGAGAATTGGGCTGCTATTGTTATTAGCAACAATGGCCGGAACGTTGTTGGTCAGCAGGTTATCGATGACCAGGGTGCCGCCGGTGATCGGCATGCTCGTGGCAGAGTGGACGGTCTTGACACCGACCGGGGTGTTGGAAATCTTGCTGTCGAGGACGAGGACGGAGCCGACATTCTGAGCGCTGGCACCACCAGTGGTCATATCGATACCGACGCCGCAGTCCTGGATGTCGAGGCTCTTGAAGGTCCAGCCCCAGTTCCAGTTGATGAGCATGGCGGTCTTGACATTTTTGAAGACAAAGTTGCGGGTGGTGAACTGCTGGTTGCCAAGGAAGGCGCCCAGCTTGCCGCCGTTGAACGTCAGGTCCGACATGAACCCGCCGGAACCGTTGTCCATGAAAATACCCTGGCTGTCCGTAGTTCCCTATTTGAGAGAGTTTATTAGCACGCCTCGTGTGCAGGGCACATGGTACGCATGGCGGGGAACCATGTCAAAACCACGCATTATCGAACGTACCATCTCAAAACGAATGTTGATCAGAGAAGAAGCCTGAGCGACCTGCCAGTGGATACCAGTTCCAGCCTTCGTCGCAGTCAAGTCAATGACAAAGTTGCGAACAGCCCGGAAGAAGCTGGAAGCACCGTTAGCACCAATTGTTGGATAAAAGGTTCTAGGAGACATACTTGTTCTGGTTGGTGTACCAGTTCGAGCCGTCGCTCTCGTAAGGATCGCTGTCGATAACCGCAATGCCGCTGAACGATGCAGCAGCCTTCAGCGTAGGCGGGTTACCTGCATCGCCGACGAGCTGGCTGTAGTAGACGGCGATGATGGGCTTCGAAACAACATAGGTGCCGCTGGGGAAGTAGATCAGGCCCGGCTGGGTCGTCGACGAATCACAACCCTTCATGCAACGAGTGCCAGCTTGGATAGCAGCATTGATTGCGTCTGAATCATCGGTGACACCGTCACCTTTGGCACCAAACTCCTTGACGTTCCTGAAAACTTTGTAGGACTGCGGGTCCGCGTTGAAGGCGGCGACGCCTTGGTGTTGAACATCACCAAGCCAGTAGGAGCCGGCAGCCGTGACATTCGCGTGATACGAAGTATCATTCCTGTATCCGTAATATGGGACCAACGATGGACTGTTCATAAAACTCGTTAGGAGGCATGATCGATAGCTTATTTAGGAGCTGTACATACCGCTGGAGAATGGGGACGGCCGATGCAAAGTGAGCCAGGGCGCAGACAGCACCCAGCAGAGAGCCGGTGAAATGCATCTTTGAGCGAGTGCGAGAGGACCGATGGTACGTCTTCCACGAAAGATAACTTGTCGAAGCCTGAGCAACCGATGACTGAGGCCTGCTGGAGTGCAAGATGGTGGAGGGCGAGAGAATTAGTTGAGGGGTGCTGAGGGAGATATAATTTATGTGTCTACGTCGCTGGGGGGGAGCTGTAGCTCTGCAGCTCTCAGGCAACACAGCGCTGTTTCAACGTCGCTCAGTCTCGAAACGCCAGCTGCTTGAAGCGGAAGTTTCGATTCAGGTCAGAGACTTCAGCGAGATAGTAGAAGGTTCTACCCTCTGGAGGAAATAGCGAAGAGCGTCGAGCTCAGGTTGTCTGGATTATATTGCCGTGGTTCAATTATCCTCTCTCCGAGAGATTTGTCAATTTACGACGGAATCGAAGGAACTAGCCAAGCCGACTATCGAACTGCGAACAGAGCAAGGGACTGGATCGTGCCACGGAACAGTCAAATGAACGTTGTGTATAATACTCTAGGTATATACGCCGTGCCGTAGATAAGTAGGTATAGAGCGACCTATGCGCGTGTCGTGCTGTCTAGAAGCAACGATAAAGAATGAAGGAATTCGAGGCACGATAGTGTCAACTACCCGTCCCACGTATCAAGAGCTATCTAGCCTGCGCCGTCGACGGGGCAGTGCACTAGTGAATGCAAGGAAAGACTAAATGAAAGAAAATGTCTCTCCACAGGAGAGAGGCAAGGAAAGAAATGAGGAAAGAAGGAGAAGAGAATCGGTCCAGTAGCTAGACTGTGCGCCGGCTGCTCAGCAAGACGGATCGAGAGACCAGATGAGTTCGCGAGGGCTCTCAATCTTATATAGAATCACAAGACACTTACGCAAGCAAGCACGCACGCACGCATGCTGCAGCGGGCAGGCAGGCATTCATCCCTCTGGTCGAGCGGGCGAGGGACCATATCCACTAGCAGCGCCGTATCCGCGTCTCGGATCGAACGCCCGCCGTAAAAAAAAAAAAAAAAAAAAAAACATTCCTTCAATCGAGCTAATGAACAGGGAGATGAGAAGCTACCTAGACAGGCCCACGTACCGGTACCGCGCCCTGGCAGCTACTCCGTGGGCAGGCTTGTGGGTGACGCACACCGCTGCATATGCACGCCCCCCCGCCAAGCCAGGTGCCGGCTGTTGTCTGCGAGGCCGAGTTGTACCTGCATTGGACCGCATCGCTTGGAGGAATGCCGCATATTTTCTATTTTCCGCAGGCTGTTAATTCTCCGCTCTGTCTCTGCAATCTTACCTCGCGAGTGGTAACATTCCTTTTTCGCCGCGAGACTCGACGCTGCCTTTGGACCCCCGTAGCCGTCGATATTCGCTGCTGGGGCCTTCAATCGAGACAGACAGGCCTGCCTGCTTGGAGGAGCTGCGTATGATCCAGCAGGCCAGCGGACATTATCATTGTTTCCCGAGATTCATTGGTGTGTTTCTGGCGCTCATCTGAGAAGGTCCCATACAAGTAGGCGCGACGGTCCCAAGTTTAGGTACATGTCCACGTACCCAGGACCGGTCTATCGGCAAGTTGGCAAGCTTGCGACCCTCTCCAGCGTCTGCCCTCTTTGATTCTATCGCGATTGCATGCTCCCCTGCACGGCGGTTTCTGCTGCACTGGCCACAGGCCACTCAGGTGGGATGGCGCCCCTGGCGCAGCCAGATGCGCCTGCTGAATGCCCTGTCTGTCTTTTTTTCCCCTTCTGCGCCTTCCCTGTCGATTGGGAAAAGCTTGGCCTCCGTCGACCAATCGCTTGCGTCAACACCCTGTCCGTTGTTCAACTTGAGACGAATTCGGTGTCCAAAACGCCAGGCTTGAAACGCGTTTTTTATGGGAAGAACTCCAACGCACCGTCACCACTCGTGATGCGGACGGCCGGTTTTCAAGAGCAAGCAGGATGAGGCGAGGCCGCTGACTCGCTCGCGATGGATTCTGCGCCATCTTGGAAAACAATAGGACTTCCGCGTCGCAATTGGTGGGACATGCTGTGGCGATCGGAACGGGCTCGTGGATAACCTGGTTTCCAATAAATGAGGCTCGAGGCAGCAGTCGCGAGATTCGCGACCGCCCGGGCCAAGCATGCCGAGCGGTGGGGCCTTCCCATCGATCACAACATGCTTTTGCAAACCCGGAAGTATTTCAAGCCATCCGATCGATGATATCGAACCCAATCGTATCCTGAAGAATTTTGCAGTCCGAAAAGGAGCAAGAGCGCTCCTCAGGAATCGACCGAAAAATTCGACTCCGTCACCGACTCTTGGCATTCCTACCGTCGATGTCCAACCTTGCCGTTGTGTTCACCGAAAGTCAAAACGGGTTGGCGAGAGTCTGAGATGCTCGATGTTGTAACGGCGCATGCCTGCATGTATGCATGCTCGTTTCGGTCGCTTGTCTTGTTGGAAAAATCCAAACCTGTGACTATCTGGAGCTGCAGCTGGGATATGCTGGACCGAGAATGCTCCGAGTCTCCGTTGAGCAGCTGCAGCGATCTCGATTGACCACCAGCCCCTGCATTTGACCGAAGCTACGGTGTGCTCGATATTAAGTGTATCCCACGATGCACGTGCATGCATGCAATCTTTGGTTCTTTCTTTCTCTTTCTTTTCGAGAGCTCATTCGATCCCTCGAGCTCAAGCAATCCAGACCAGCCATCCCCTAAGCTGGTAAAATCCTAACTAGTGGCTGTGAAAGAAACACCGGCACGGAAACTAACCCCTCTGGATCAGAGATATCCGGCCGTATAATATCAACAGCCACGGGAAGGAGGTTTCCCGCGCGCGCGGGACAAACCAACCAGATCGGCAAGTCTCGACGTTTCGGATAGAGGCTCAATCTCAGGAAAACAACCATCGGAGTCCTGTTCTCGAACGAACTTAATTGCTTGTTTAATCGATAATACACTTGATATATGGCAACGACGTAAGCTGGATCTCATTGTAATTGGCCGGCTCTCAAGTTGCGTAGGGAGATGCTGACTACGCCTGCGATTTCCTAGTCGGCAGCGAGGGACCAATCGCTGGTGAACCGGGATGGGCGAGCTGGCGACGCAGATAGAGTGCGTGTCTGGGATATACGGACGAGTACGGTAGCTGCGATTGTATCAGGCCAATTAACCGACATCGCTAGTCTCGGGCAGCATCTTGCCGGCTGATCAGCTCAATTGTTGGAATTAGCCACTATACGTCCGACATATTCGATTGCTTTGCTTACACGGTGTATGTGCATACTTTTATCCATATATCCAACTGGAAAGCTGGGTGCTATGAGATGTTCCTGTGAGAGTTAGTTGGAAGTTGGTGTAGCTCGGTAGGGCCGAGACGCCAACAGCAACGCGAGAGCTCTCAGCCTTCATATACGTGTTGCAAGCTTAAATAGACGTCGGCGCAGGCCTGGTAGCTGACTTCTAGCTTCTTGGGCATTTGCTGCGAGCATGCCGGTCCCTCCAATCTGTGAATTAAGTGCAGGACCCTGAAGAATTTGGAAGCTTGTTTAGTGCCCAGATACAGCTATGGAACGCTTCACAAGATATGTGATATGAAGCTAGCTTATATATGAATGGCAAGGTTCATGAGGGAGCTCATAGACAACTTGTTTCTACTATAACTAGAGAGAATCGTAAATATATATCGATCTATCCCTGTCTCGGTGTGGGGACATCCGGACGTCTTATATTGTTACAACTATACCCGAAGATATCGAATTGTAAAGTGAAATCTCGACTATGAAACTTTTCTTGATAGGTACGCGTACTCGAGATTGTACTACACTAGCTTGACATTGTTGTATTTTATACAGCCTCGTAATTTCCCTTGAAAGTCTGTATACATATAGTTGCCTAGATACGTCGATACATGGATATCCGGATCCCGGACGTACTGGATTTATATAATCCAACTAATATATCCTCGTCATGAAACTGCTGTCATCAATATATTAGGGATTGCGACGGTTTCCCACTGCATATTGTCCATATAACTACTCTCTGGGTGACATCTCCAAAGTTAAATATCTAGAAGATCTTTGAGAGATTCTGTGACACAAATTAAAGTTTTAGCTTATTTCTCTTTCACGACAAAGCTATAAACGATTGCGCAAGTGGGAATTTATGGGTAGCATGTGGTTCGCTTTGTCATAGTCATTAAGTCTAGAGCTGGCTCAGTAGACTGACGTCAAATAGCCCTGTAGCTTGATGTGTATCGAAATGCTGACATCTCAACATTCAGATATATATAAAAAGCCTATGTCAGCGATATCATTTTACCAGATCAGCGGCGCCCCGTATTACGTAAGGCATGCAGGAGTTTCCGGAACGATCCGCAGACCGAAGCCATTGCCTTGCTTGATAAGCCATCTTCATTCAATATTGATACTTAGGACAAATTGCGAGAACAGAGGTTCTGACAGAGTCTAGTACCCGGTATCTATCTACGCGACTCCCATGGCCCACATGCTCTCATTTGCAGTCGATTCTGATCCTGTCGAATTTCTTCTACCATCCATTCGCCGTGTAATTTTTCTGCTCCGTCCGCTCCATGTATGTATCCTATACATACTAGGACAATGGCATTCGTTCACGGACAGGCGGGGTATTTGCCGTCTCGGATTCGTGGTCGAGGATTGTCTCGCGAGCTGGCTAGACTGCCGTACTTTATTAGTTTCTTCGCGGAGGACGAAGCGCGGAGGGTGCGTGAGTGGAGAGGTTTTCACGGAACTGGTCCGGAGCTAGATCCATGGAGGGCTCTGTGTCGATGATATCGATTCTTTGCTAGCAGCTACTCACAAATCTAAATCTAGTGCTGCACTTCGCTCCGTTAACTCTGCTCGACTGCTTGTTCAGCCTCAGAATCTCCAGACTACAATTGGACTTGGAAGGCCCAAGGATCTCCAGTCGCTGCCTCATTGGTCGTTGTGGTTGGGAAACTGCACAAGAAGTTGTTGCTTTCTTTTCCCCAACATCCGGCCCACATCTCAATCCAATTGAGTCACGCTGAAGCTCCGATCGGGCCGACTATCGACCGCCGTTAACGTTATGCCCGCCTCTCATGACTGTCACGAGCTCACGCCTTCCTTACGTGTCCGTGGTGAGTGGGGTGCGATGCGCGCGCCTTGTCGAAAACAGCTATTCCCCAGCCCGACGCTTAAGACCTATTTCCGATTATGTAAGCTAATGTAAGCGGGGCGAGACAGCTAATTCCGCCGACTCCGTCGATTGACGTTGAGGAGTCGAATGAGTCTTGAGGGCTGCGGGTGCCCGGATGCAGCTATGATCGTGGAGCCCTCGCTCCGTCGAGCTCTCTCACCGTCTGCGATTCGATGCGATATTGCGAGGGCGTGAGGGTATAAATACCACCGCCATCCGCACGACGGCTTACGAAATCCCGTGTGGCAGCAGGACGCCAATGCACGAGCTCTTGGCAGGTTGGATTGGGCACGGTTTCCGCATTGGGCGCAGGCTCGTGTCGTAAGATTGATTACCAATACGTGTCTGATTAGTCAGAGAGACTGGCGGTTTTGGGACTCTCCGCAGGGCTTCAGGTAGGCTTGGACCGATATATTCGCAACTGGCCAGCTTGACCTCTGAATAATGCGTGCGGGTGCTAATTCACTGCTGCTTTCCCAGATATCGACCGAGTTTTTATAATTCTTCGGACCACCAGCGGGCTGTTTCGTTTTCTGCTGCTGTTGTCTCTCGACCGGCGGGATCCATCCGATTGATATAGTTATACCGGCCGGTACTGCAGAGAGCCTGCCTGAACCCGATCTAGGGTCTGTGCAAGGCGACGTTGGGCACATCTCGAAGCTTTCGTCCCACACGCATATCGATCCTCGATAAGAGCTCTGGCGCCCACTCAAGATGGATGACAACCGGGGCTCCGGATCTGGCGATGCTTATATGCCAGACTATCCCGGCGGCAATATTGTCGACCAGCTCCAGCTTGGGTCCGAGGACTTTGATATCGACACCTGGCTGGCGAGCTTCGATACATTTCCAAGTCAGGTGCTCGACCTCCACGCTTCTCAACCTCCTGTCGCAAACTTCGATCCGAACGTCTACGGCAGCGTTGGCTTTGCACCGAATTACACTCAGTTCCAACCTCTGGCGCAGGTGCCGGAAGACGATATCGGCCCCCAGCCGAGTGCTGAAGACTTTATACCAGCGAACGGCTGGCTGTCGTTATTAGATCCTTTCATCGACCCGGTGCAGCAGAATTCGATATTCACCGAAGCGCAGCTGCAGCTGCCGGCGCCTGAAGTTGGAGACCTGCCCACGCTCGACGAATCGTCCACGCCGTCGTCGATTGCCCAGCCGACTGCAGCTATACCGGCGACGTCTGTGATACTCGAGAGATACGTCAAAGCCCACTCGGAAGACGAGTCCGAGGCACCGTTCGCCGCCATAGAGCGAAACATCAAACGACTGGACCCGATGAGCCCGAGTTTCCCTCCGGAGCAGCCGTCGAACCCCCAAGACCACGACCGGACGGACACCATCTCGACAAAGTCAAATGTCTCGAACGTAAGCTGGCAATCGAGGGCCAACTGCCTGCAGAACCTCGGCCCGCTGGCTATCGACGAGCCGGACTCGCCGGCGTACTATTCCACCGGGGTTCCGAGCCGTGCGGCGAGCATCTGTTCGCTCCGCTCGTCGTCATCCCTCGCATCGGAAGCCTGCTCGATAAACACCTTCTCGACGGCCAACTCAACCTCCTCGCGCGCCCCGAGCCGGCGGAAGCGCACGATGACGAACAACCACAAGCCGAGCCGCAAGAGCACCAAATCCGACAACCGCTTCTTCTGCACCTTCTGCGGCACGAGCTTCTCGACGAAATCCACCTGGAAGCGGCACGAGGAAAGCATCCACCTAATGCTGAAAACATGGACATGCTCTCCGAACGGCGTCATCGTCTCCATGGCCCCCTTCGCATCCCACCACACCCCGAACGACGATGCCTCCACCGTCCAACCCCACAACTACCAAACCTGCTGGTTCTGCAACATCGACCGCGACTCCACCTCCGACATCCCCTTCTCCTTCAACGACGCCGCCCACCCGACGACCGCCCACGCCGCCATCCCAAACCACTACGTCTCCATGACCTCCCACGCGCTCGAGCAGCACTGCCTCGCCCACCAAAACGCGCGCACCTGCCACGAGAACTCGCCGGCCGAAAAGACGTTCATCCGCTTCGACCACTTTGTCCGCCACCTGCGTGACGCTCACGGCATCGACGGCCTCAAGATGACGTTTGACGGCAGCGAGAACGCATCCGACCCGCTCTACGGCACCTTCCAGGTCCTCCCGGGCCCGACGCGCTCGCGCTGCGGCTTCTGCGGCGAGACCTTCACGCACTGGGCGGACCGCGTGCACCACCTCAGCCACGAGTTTTGGTGGAAGCACCGTCGCATGGACGAGTGGACCGGCGACTGGGGGTTCGACGAAGAGTGGATGCGGCGCCTCCAAGACGCTCGACTCCCCGAGAGATTCGCAGAAAGCACAACCCCACCCTCCGACAACCCCCACGCCACCACCCTCCCCATTTCCCCCGCCGACAAGCCACTCCCCGCAGCAGCAGCAGCAGCAATCGACAGACCCACCACGCCGATGGCGCTAGCACTCTTCAACGCACCATCGAAATCCCTCTCCTTCATGGAAACCCTCGACCAACTCCACGCAATGAACGTCGAGTCCGGCGACCTCCGCGAAAGCTCCCGCACAGGCCGCTTCCCCTGCACCGTCGCCGGCTGCCACAAGGCGTTCTGCCTCCGTAAAGACCTGCAGCGACATCACCGCACGATCCACGCGGCGGATAAGCCCGAGTTTCTGTGTCCCGTGCCGACTTGTAAGCGGTACATCCACGGTTTCACGCGGAAGGATAATCTAAAGTATCATATTATGCAGCTGCATATCGACCGGAACGCGCCGTGCTTTGGCGCCATGCAGAAGATCTTGAAGGGTCTGTAGCGTTTTTGATACTGACTCGCTATCGTGTTATTGAAGTCCTGAGTTGATTCCTTAGTTTGTCGACCGATGTGAGGAGTATGAGATATCGATGTGTAGGTGTACGATATAAAGGATTCTTTTGGCGATGCTTGCTTGTCTTTCTATCGTCCTGCGTGTATGCGGACTGAGAGTGTACATATCGAATTGAAATGTCGAAGATTGACTGTCGACAGATCTAGATACCAAAGATTTTGAGGGATAACTAAAGTTGCGTTGACCGTGTTTGGCTGCAACCGTTACGAGAACGTGGCTGGTCGCACCAGCCCTCGTGGCCAATTAATTGATCAATTGACCTCGAACGTCAAACCCTCCAACATGTGTATAGACGAGGCCAATACCGTGTTAGCAATATATAATAGCGCGAAAGGTTGTACCGTCGGAAAGGGTCTATGACATGATGTCCACAAAACGTAAATTAGCTACTTATGCATATGCCATTCCCAAGAAGACAAGCGTGCCATTTCTCTCTATAATACAGAGCAGCCAGGTCGTAAAATTCAGCTCGCGCAATGCCCATGCATTTATGTATATCCGCTCTAATCCGCTAACAAGACTTTTGTCCCAAAGATAAAAAATACAGGTGCGGTGAATATCCGGCCTTAAAGCGAGGCAACGGTGTGCTCAAGTGCACCGCTTCCCGCACGCGGTCTCCAGCTCGTCAATGTTCTCGCACACCCTCAACCGCCGCTTGACGGCCCGAATATAGTCCTCATCCCGCTCGAACGCCACCGCATTCCGCATCTGGAACCCCTCCAGCGACAGCGCGATCACTCCCGCACCGCTGGACTCCCGCATCTTGGTGACCAGCTTCGGATACGCGTGTCCCTTCTCCGGCTCCAGCAGCGTCTCATCGAGCACCAAGTCCGCGATGAAGATCTTCGTCTCCGAGTATTTGTCACGGTTGAGCGGGAAGCTGGCCTCAACATACTCGATCACGCCGTGCAGACTGTTGATGTCGATGACGCGGTAGAACGGGAACGTTGGCACGCGCTTGAATTCCGGCACGGTATCCGGGCCGACGGACTTGATGCGTTTCTGGATGATCTCAACGTTGTATGGGAGAATGAGGATCCGACCCGTGTCCAGCGCGGCTTGCACTGCCAGCGCGATGAAGTTGACCAGCTGCTCCTTTGTCCCCGTGATACCCGAGATGCTAAGGTACCGGCCGCGGACGTTGGTGTAGTAGCCGTTATGGTCGGACCAGCCGCCGTACAGCTTGCCAAAGTAGCTGCGGACGGACTTGTCGATGCAGGTAAAGTGGATGGCCGTCGTGTGGCGGATTAATATATCGATCTGTGGTTCCGTTGCGAAATTCTGGGCTTCCCACGCCTGGTGGTCGGACCAGGATTTGAAGTCTTCCTTGTCGAGTAAGGTGTAGCGGAGGGAGATGCCCCGCAGGGCCTCGCGGAGGATGTAGGTTGCGCTTATGCCCGAGTATTCTGTGAGCGCGATGTTGGCGTCCGTGATCTTGGCCTTGTCGCGGGCGGCGTCGAGCTGCTTGTCGAGGAGGGTTTTGCAGCGAACGAGGTAGGCGACGGTCTCGGATGTCGGGTTGGAGAACCAGAAACCCGGGTCGAGCTTGTTGGACTCTTCCATGAACTGCACGTCCCACGTGTCGTCGGTGGGCTTGAGCATGCGGGAGAAGGGGTCGTGGGTGCCCGTCAGGCAGATGTCCGAGTCGAGGTGCAGGAAGGAGTATCCGGCGCGGGAGAGGTGCAGAGCGAAGAGTATCTATCGGTGCAGCGTCAGTTAGAATGTTTTTGAAGGTAAGTAATTGGTCGTTCGACTGGCGTCTTACGAGTACGACATCCCTGCCGCCGCGGACCATGCTGATGTCAAGCCGCTTGAAGCCGTCGGTGTCCATCGCCATGCAGGGTGCGTCGAGGCACAGCACGACGTAATTTGAGGTCCGGCCCCATGGCGTGAGCTTCTCGCGGATGTTGTGGAGGTTGTCAAGGGAGGAGATGTCCGCGATCGTAAAGATCACGGGACGGGCCTCGTTGATCTTCCGCCGGAGGAACTTGTCGACGGCGGCCGAGGGGAGGTTGTCGGTGGGTGCGACGGGTGCGACGGGCGGCGAGGGTCGGAGGAAGAGGTACCAGAGCAGGAATAGGAGGGTGAGGATGAGGACGAAACGCTGGGGGGAGCGCATCGTCGGCGTGGTATCCTCAGGAGTGTCGGCTGAGGGAGGAGATGGTAGGAATGTCGGATTGAAGCTGCATATGGAGGATGGTCCACATCGCGCCAAGGGGCGTCCTCCAGCACCCCGGGCGCGGGCCACGCGGGCCAATAAGACAGCGCCGGCTCCGCCTAGGCGTGGAACTGGCGGGCTGGGTCCCGAGCTGGGTTCCGAGCTGGCTGAAGCTTAGGTGCTCGGGCGTTTGGCGACGGGAAACATGAAGACGCGACGATGTAGAGCATTGCCCATGGTCATGAAACTCTCCGTTCTCCGAGTGCGGAGACGAACGTGTGTTCCAAGCACACCCAGCCCAGCTGCACGAACGGGAAGCTCTGACGAGGTGACGCCAGATAAAGGGCCCAGCCGTATAGTATCAACTGTCCCCACCGTAATGGATCCGCTGTTCCGGCAAGCTCGGCTTAGCAGATGCGGCGAATATCTGTCGGCGTCGGGTGCAACTTGCATGGATCGATGTTCAAAAGTCCATTCCCTCCACCGGCCCTGGATGGTACACCCGGAGGTTTTCCGTATTCATTGTACAGCAGACGATGCATATATACCTGGGTAAGTACTTATATATATGAGATGGGAAGACTCTCTGAGGTCGGTGCTGGAGACGGCTGTCAACCGAACTGCTTCGTGAATCGAGCCGAGGAGATGAGATGATGTCGAGTGGATGAGCTTTCAGAGAGGATCGGATGCTATATAAGCATGTTATACATGTGTCGCAATACCGCAAGCTGCCAGTTATGGTCCGCAATATCGCAATCGCCTTGGGCAATCCTCGCGACTGCGCAAGTGCTCGACGGCTCGGCCATGCGCTGGACGCTCCAATCGCCCCCAGGCAAAAGGAGACTTCCCAGCCAACAGACGAGCAACTGAGAGAGGGACACGAGAGACAGCAGTATATCTCCCGTCCCGCCGAGCGTCCCTGGCTGAAGGAGGATCCATGCCTGCACCAGCCATCCTAGAATTAGAAGGGCGTATAAAAGATCGTGCAGGACGAGGATCAAGGCCAAGGTCATCATTAGACTGAAGCTGAAAAGCAGCACGGATAGCGCTTAACCTATATCCCGACAAATCCCTCTTAGCGTCGCCAACCTATCAGCTATCGATTTTCGTCCCGAGGGGGGGGGCTGTAACTTACACATAGACGAAAGTTGAGAGTCGGATGTATATATTCGAATCCTCTTCAAAGATTGTGAATGTGATACGACTATGATCCACGAGGCCGGCTTTATATATTGAACAACCGCCTCATTCTCGCTCGCACACTTTATACATTTACAGATTTCTA
This sequence comes from Drechslerella dactyloides, assembly GCA_020064725.1. NCBI lineage: Eukaryota > Fungi > Ascomycota > Orbiliomycetes > Orbiliales > Orbiliaceae > Drechslerella > Drechslerella dactyloides. The sequence continues at coordinate 4,458,019 of JAGTWJ010000017.1, forward strand.
ATCGATGAACGAAAATCTGGATACTGTGTTCTGAAAAATCTCGGTATCAAGCCTATATCCATCTCTGCGGACTCCAGGTCCACAGGATCCCCGCAAGGCCCTACGTATCATACCACCGTATGCATAGGCACTTGATCAAAAATATCTATACATTCCATGATCGATACATGATTGCTCTCCATAATTGAGTCATGGGTAAATCTAACCACTATACCACATCCCGTATAACAGGCAGCGAGGGCAGGAGGAAACGGTACCATAACAGGAATAAGAAAAAGGTGAGGATGAGGACGAAACGCTTGAGGTAGCGCATCGTCGGTGTAATGTCCTCAGGAATTCGAATGTCGGCTGAGGAAGGAGATGGTGGGAACATCGGATTAATCCGGATTGAAGACGCATGTGGATGATGGTGATGTCCACGCCCCGAAGACCGAGCTCTATTCTCTCGGGATCCCGATGGCGTAAAGTTAAACCAGGATTGCAATGTACCCCATCATGACGCACAGGCACATGGCCCTGATAGCTCTCCTCTCTCTTGGTGTGGAGATGAACTGCACCGCCGCGCTTCCGAAGCTCACCAGGTTCCGCTGAACGACCGGGTTGGCATCCTTCTGCCACATGATGTACATTATGTACCCGTTCCAGCAAAGCAGTATCGTCCGTGTCATCCTTAACCAGAACGGGTCCCCTGTCCCAGGAAGTTCGGCTTAGTAGATGCGGCCAATATCTGTCGGCGTACCTTGGTCCCGGGGTCGATCCCTGGGTGCAACTTACTTGGATAAAGGATGTTTGCAACTAGAAGAAATGCAGCTAGTCCCACGCCTCCTCCCATCAATTGCAACCCTCCTTCTGCCATGAGCGGCGTCGAATGGTATACCCGGAACTTGTTCGGATTCATTTTGCGGCAGCTGTGATGAGATAGAAAGATCTTAAGAGAGCAGTGTCAGTCTAGAGGCCGTCGATGATGTGCGTGTTGCGCTGCTGGCCAGCGGATGGAAGATTCAAAGAGAGGGCGGTTATCAGATATCAGAGACCGATAGGACTTACCGCTGGGGCCCTATATACACGTACCGCAACACTGCAGCCAACTACTTATAGTCCGCGATATCCTCATCTCCACGAGGAATCCTCGCGACAATGCTGCCTGCAAGACGGCCCAGCCACGCGACGGACGATCCGATCACTCGAAAACCCCGAGACCGTGAAGGCCAATTCGTACCAAGAAGAAGGAAAACTCAGCGAGGGACACGTAACGCGTTATCGTTTCGAATATTTTTCTCCCCGGGCGGAAGCTCTCCGGTTCAACTAGGTAAGGGGGCCCTGCGTTCACTTGTCTCGCGGGCCAGAAGCCGGACGCACGTAGCATCCGGTCCTCGAGACAAGCGTTCGCCAGGAATAACAAGGTCACCACGATGAGACTGAGATCCGGGAGAGAACTCGTCCAGTTCCCGAGGAACAAGCCAAAGTTCAAGGCCATCGCTAGACAGAAGCTCGAAAGCAGCGCATCTAGCATTTCAACTATCCCGATAGATTCTTCTTAGACGTCGCCATTCTATCGATTTTGTCTCGGGGGGGGGATCTGTAACTTACTCATTGTAGAAAGCTGAGGGTCGAGTCCTCTTCAAAATTTAGGCCATGGGAAAGGTTCGAGAATAAAAAAAAGGTTGTGTTCTACCGGACCGTCCGCTATATTTAAACATCTGCCTCGTTCTCGCTCGCTTACCATCAATTCAACCACTTACCTTGATTTCCATCAGGCCTGATACTGCGTCTATAATGCGTCTTATTGTTCGAAATGACGGCTTTTCTGTAAGCGGTATGCCTGTATATAGTAGCCACTGCTGTAATCTCAAGCGTATATATATCCGTACCACGCTACACTGTCGTTCCGGCAAAGTGTAATATATGAGTAAGTACTTACCGTGGTCGGGAGCCTCGTGTATTACACGTGCTCCTCGTGGCACCTGAATGACACTCCGAAAAATTCGAAGTGGCGAAATAATTCCTAGCCGACAGAGTCGACTTCAGAACATGCATGTAGTCATTATAAAGCCTCTCGACATGTGTCCTGAATTCTTCCCACTACAGTATTTAAAGGAGGGTCGAGTCCGGAAAAATTGAAAAATCAGATCTTCTCATCTAAATATACCTTCTTCACACTCTTTTAATAGATCTCGCGATCGAGCTTGCCAAAACGAATCGTCACACCAACCGGCTACACAGGCACAGTTTGACCTGATATTTACTCATATTTCTTACTCATCTTTCTTTCTTGGTACCACCGATTTTATTTTTCGCGAGCCCGCCGTCTGCCTCTTTGGAATCGACTAAATATGACTAATACGGGGAACACTCGAAACCACCGTTATCGTCGTCGCCCAAAGGTTGATTCAGCACAACCAGCCAACGAGAATGCATCAACCTCATCAGCAAGACCACGCCACCGCCCATTCAAACGTGAGTCAGGTATTGGGGCACCCAGAACGACTGAAACGAATCCAGAAAACCGTCAGCACTGGTCTTGCGGGCAAGACACGCACGAAGCCCAGCACACTGTTATGACGACTGAAACTGTTTTGGAGACCGAAACAACAGACCAACCTGATCCCGTAGACCAGCTTGACCCAAAGGAAAATGGACTACCGTTTCTCGTCAGCCTCCTCAAGTTCTTCTTGAAACCTGTCTTTACAGCCGTCCTAGGTAATATTTCACCCTGGAACGTTGACATTAGCGAGTCGCTCCACACTCTGCTTAACTCGCAACATGCGCTCACACGAATGTATAGGACCGGACCACATATTTTCCGACAGCTTCGTGCCCCCAGAGACCGAAGGCGAAATCGTTTTATGGATTTTTTCGATCGCGGCACACCTCTTCGGGGCCCTCATGACCAGCGTGTCTATTCTCAGCAATGAATTCACCGCTCACATGATGCTCTTTTTATGGGCCCTATTTTACTCTTGGCTAGGGTTCGGGCTATTGTTCATGCCTCCCAAAGTTCGCGTGATGGCCGTAACGATATTTACGACCTGCGTGCTCTTCATGTCGCTCACGCTCATCCCACTTGTTCTCTGGCATCTTTGGTACTATCATCGCCATTCGAACTTTTTGACATTTTTTAAGAGGCTGCCTTGACGTGCCCGAGGCTCGAAACTCGAGGAATCTGGCCTGTCTTGATTTTACTCACCTGCTATACATTTTTTTTAATGTCAAATATCATCTCAATCTCACTCACGATTCTAACTTGGAGGGCTTTCTAGTGTATGTGTTAGTTCGTGTTGTATTTTAGAACCACGCCGGGATCCTAATTCAGCTAAGTTCGCCCGGGCACTGTGCTCCGGGGATGCCGTGCCGGAATTCGAAAGCGGGAGGCTGAAAGGATTCGGAGTTATCTTAACTAACACAAGTGCACAATGCAACGTTATAACCTCAACCATAAATTTTCACAGCGCCTAGCTACCGTGTAATCGCGATCGTAGACGTCCGAATTAATTTCAATAACAAGAGTAATATAGCTATAGCCATGCCGCGAACGTCGACGCTGAGACCCTGTCTGCCGCTGCCCATCGAAATTTGCCAACTCATTGCCTCCTTCTTGCCGGGTCCGGCGCTCAAGGCTTTCTCCCGGTGCTCGAAACAATCTCATGCGATTGCAGCGCCAATTCTCTATTCCAGTATCAAACTATCGTTAAGCTCATGCGCTGGCTTCAAGGAGGGCGGGTCTCTGCATCATATCCGGGGTAAAGTTCGGTATGCACATTCGTTCTCTTACGTTTACTCCCACATTGTAGTTGGTGTCTAGCCTCGATGCCAGGCGCTATAGGCTTGTGTTCAGATTCTTACAATTTACCTCGCATGCTGTCTGTCGATAATGCTGGCACGCTTGCATACGATGCAACAGACATATCACACTCCCAAATATCTTCCCAGCCACCCGTGATGAAGATATCGCGGCTATAGTCGGCGCCTACGATCTCTTCCCCAAGGTCACCAGCTTGCACATCCGCTTTGACTGTCGCAACTATGACGAGGCCCTCATCTTCGCTGATATACTGTCAAAACTGGTCTCACCATTTTGCTTCTACAATTCTCTACAATCCTTGGACGTCGAAAAACTCGATCTCCCCAACCCCGAGCCCTGCAATGCGGGCGACTTCCCACCCACCCAGATACCGGACGGGGGATTCGAGACCTTATATTTTTCGAACAGGTCCGACTTACTAAGGACGCGTGAAGACTGCCTCGTCGCCCTCCGCCGCGGCCCCGTCCCGGCTTTCCTCATCGACGTCTCCATCTCTACAGATCTCTTCAGCTTCGCAGAGCCAGAATCCCGGCACCCCGCCCCGGAGAACAACGCCTACCCCTTCCTCTGCAGGACATCACAGACCCTTACCCGTCTCACCATCACCACACAAGGGATCTCCACCCCCTTCAGCCCGAACATTCGCGCAGACTACCTCTCCGGACCCGCCATAACTGTCTACACTGCTCTCAAATACCTCTCCGTAAACCTCGGCAACCACTGGCTTTACCAACACTATATCGAAGAGTGGGCCCATCGGTTCCCTAACTTGGAAGTGCTCGACGTCCGCGCGGCGGCAGGAATGTGGAGCTGGAGGCGCGACGATGAGTATGAGGTGTTTCCCCGGTTTACTCAGCTGCGCGTTGCGAGACTGCCGTGGCCGCGCTCGGGTGCGTCAGTGGCGTACCACATGGGGAAGACGATGGCGATGCAGGCTATTGGATTTTGGTTGCAAAGGGGTATGGCGAAGCTGGAAGAGGTGCGGTTTGTTCGTACGAATTTTGACACTTTTCCGGCGGAGGACACGACGAGCGTCTGTAGGGTTGCACGGAAGAGTGGTGGCGAATGGGGCGGATGGGAGTTGGAGTGGTATGATGAGCCGGATGTCCACACGTGGCCGGTCGAGAGCGATAGCGAGGATGAGATGGCAACGTTGACGTTGTAGACTGGACGCTGTCCATCCAGTGTGAGGAGATCGATCGAGATTCGCGTCAGGATGAGCGATTGTTCCGCTCGGCTGACACCACCACATCACAAAGTAGCCCCACACTAGCCTTGTGTTATAACTTCGGGCGGATTATAGCTCGGAGTTTATTCGGTTTCTTTCGTTCCGGAAGCTTTTTGTTTCGCATGGTTGAACGAGTTGGGATGATTTCTCTACTATGCTTCTCGATTCGTCGTCACATTCGCTTCTCTCAACCCCAGCCAACACGACCGTCGGATATCAGCAGAGTTTGCGAGCTCATTCAAGTCAGTAATTGACGCGGCCCTGGATCGACGTCGACAGTCCCGTGCCTGAGCAGCCTGACATCAACGGCCGCCACTCGGGATCTAAAACCTCGGCTGCGCATGTATCACACGGCTTGCAACGGCGCGCATACATTGCTATCTCGGGACCGGGGCCGCTAATGTACCGCGATATCGGAGGAATGTTTCCGCTGATATGGACTGATCTGATCATAGATATGAGGGCAACTACCTGGTACTCGGGTCCTGCAAAAGTTGCCGATTCGCAGGAACCGTTTCACCGTGAGAGAATAAACCGGCCTTCAGACAGCGACGTCCAACTATTATATAAAGGCAGCGTCTACTCCACTGCACCCATTTAGCCTCGCTACCAAAATCCCCAACATACAATACCACCATCCTTTCCTCCATTCCAATTCAAAAACCACTCCTACAGATCTCTACTCTACCAAACTTTCTGATCATCCGCAAAAATGCACTTCACAGCCCTCCTCCTCGCGGCAACAGTCCCCCTCCTCACCGCCGCCCAAAGCCTGCCCTGGACAGGCGCCGTCGGCCCAGTCCCACGCTTCGAGTGCATCTGCCAGTGCGTCGACGACCCCGCCACCGCCAAAACCATCACACCCGAACTCTGCACGAAGGAACGCACCGTCGGCCGCATGAAGGACCTCAAGGTGCTCGAAGACGGCACCTGCGCCCTGTGGGGTCTCGAAGTGCAGCTGTTCCCCGACGAGGTGGGAAATGGCTGGAATTCTGCCATTTGTGGGGAGTATGAGGGTTGCAAGGCCGTTGGGGTTTGCAACTATGTTACTTGCAGCGGATTAACCAAGACGGAATGGAAGGCGCCCGCGATTCCGCATAACGGCAATGAGGAGAATTAGATGACTATATTATAGCCTCGATGCCAGGTGCTGTAGGCTATATTGGAGGAAATCAATGGTCATATATATATATATGCATGGATGGAGCCCGAATGCAAACTTGTCTTTCTCACATCAAAAGTTCCTAAAGCTCAAGGTCTCTTATGTAAATAAGTTTAATTCAATTGTCGTCACAGTCTCGGTACTATGTTGTCTCGTATACCAGCCGGTTGCCAATCCTTGGTACCATGTAAGACAACCGGTGTAATCTTTTCGATGGACTTACTCTAGCCATACCGAGGGTAAGAGGGCTAGAGGCTAATCTAGATCAGTTGAGACTTCACAGCTGCATGTAGCGCTGCAATGTTGCATCTTGCGACTGGGGCTGCGTTGTTTTCCCGCCACAGCTCATCCTTGTGTAACATCTACGTTCAGGCGTGGCTGAGGATCTCTCAGCTGCGGAACGTCAAAATTATAATTACTGTATGCAATACTAGTACCGCGATTGGGTCCTGTATATGTTTGATACGCTAGACTGTATGCTCAAGAAACTGGAGAAAGTACTAGACATGTCCACATTGAATACTACAAATTCCCGATCGAGCGCATTGATAGCATCCAATCAACGCGGCATACCGAGCCTCCGATTTCCCTTCTGGTACCGCTACCACCGTCGCTTCCAACACCCATACCCAGATATCCGGATACCTCATGCGATCCTCCACCACTGACTTTCCCAAAACTGCCATGTAGACGCGCTGCAGCGCCACACCGACATTAGCGAGCGCTGGAACAACGTCCGGCAAGGACAACCGGACCCACCAGAGATCTGATCGTAGGGAAAAAGGGTTCAACACACGTCAATCGGCTGGATTCACCGACCTTTCGTGCTGAATTATGTTGTGTTCCCGCACAAATAGCGCATTAGCTGCTCGGCTTACTTTTTCCGTCGAGGGGGTGTCTCGGATCGCGATATTCAGCATTGGCGTTACGGTATTATTTCATGATTTCTCGCTTATCTAGCGAGCTTGATTGCCTTACTCGCTCTACGGTTCGAAGATTACAATTGTTCTGGCCGTAGACGCATGAGTATGACCAGCCTTTCGACTCAATTGACCGACTGACTGCCTGTCGGGTACTCGAAGTGTTTACATACTACGTAATATATATAGCTGTCTCGAACGGAGTTATATTTTGTGCCACCATTGCATTATCAGACACTCTTTCTTGACCTGCTGCTGTGCTCCCTTGGCCGCCTTGTGATATTAGTCGCTCCTTTATTTAGGTCACACGCTTTGGAACTTTGCTACGACGTTTCCCCAGCTCTATTGGTCAGTACTGTGTGGGGTGGTTGCATCGCTTCGAAAGTCTGAGCGAGATAGCTATATCGACTACAACTCGTTAGAAAGGGAGAGGAGAGAAGAGATATTGACCAGATTGACTGAGGGAGCCCTTCGCGTAAAAGCTTGAGTCATCAAGTCAATTAGGAAAGAGAATGAGATCTTTACAAACTCTCATTGTGGCGTTAGGCCTCGCAAGGTAGCTGAATAATGATTTCAATTCTCTAGACCCAAATATAGTTTGCAAGTTACTCCTGCCTCAAACTTAGGAACAATATCGCATCAAGGTGCAAAATGTTTCCTCGCGATACCAGTGATCACTTGACTAACGCCAGAGCAACCTAACTAGTGGAACCCTATCGGTCGCAGTGCCCCAGGCAATTGGCCGCGCCGTTTGCCTGAGGGAATTCACAATCACTTCCAAGATCACCACCCCGGCCACGAAGACAACGGCCAAGAGAACATGGTACTTCACAGATACAACCGACGTCGATTGCGGGGGCTGTGACATTGCACCCCTGAAGACGGTATTTCAGACGATACCGGCGGAAAATGTGAGCACATCGACACAGCCATTGCATTGAATTTACTCCAACTCTACCTCAAGATCCGGTTTTCGACACTCTATTATTGGCTGCTGCCGAGTTGCAATATATCCCATCTATGGGAGTATGCTGACAGATATATCGTGGATGCGCTGTGTTCAATTTAGCCTGCCTGGCCTACGGAAACGGTTAAAGTGGCGGTAGTTATGAAGACGGAAACGATACCCCAATGTTCAAAGTCCGCACGATAATTGCCAGCCCGGAATTCGAACGCCCCAATGAACTTGACCGGTTTGTCTCATATGTCGCGTTTTGTTTCTAGGGGATGTCGGCGTCACCATGACGGGTCAGATCTTTAAGCCGTATGTACATGTACTGTAGAATAGACCAATGATTCAGTCCTTCATACCAATGGTGTTAGCATGCAGTGGACCCCATAGCGACTCGCGCGACCGTAGCCTGCTAGATCGTAAATGGCAAAAGCCCCGCGCTAAATCATTCTGCAGATGCATGAATGACATTCCGGTTGACACCTACGGGACCGGGCTACGCATTCGTTATCGCTATAGGATATCCTGCGTAATCATATAATGTTAGCAAATCGCCCAGAAGCTAATGTAGGATTTCGAGCTGTCATATTTCTCAATTTGTGAATTCGTTCAGCTATTGTCACGCGCCGTCGGCTACCCGAAGCCGAGAATGGACGTGGTAAGCGGGTACAGTAATCGGCGCCTCAGCGTGCCACATTCGGACGACGTTTACCCGAAGCGAGCAACTTCTCGAGCTTCGAAGGCGTAGAGACCACATGCCACAAGGACTCTTTATATAAACTGCCTGAAAGCTGCATCGGTTATACTCTTTTTTCTCTCTTAGAAATTTTACCTCTCCTTCGCCCCATTAGAAATCGTCACTGCGATATTTACGCCCTAGCGTTGGATTTTCGCCACAGTCACTTATTGTCAGACGCCGGATTATATTAAACGCAGACTATTACAGTTATCAATATCAAAAATTCGAGTCACCGATACTGCGGCAACTTAACTACACTCGAGCTCGCGAGGACCTCCAGTCGCTTGATTCCCACGATCTCTAACCGACGATATCCACTTAACTAACACCGAAATTTTGGTATTTTCTATTTTCGAAATAATCACGACTTCGAGTTGAACCGATTGAATCTTCATTACATCACGACAAAAATGAAGATTTTCACAATCGTCATCTCTGCTTTGACATTAGCTGGGTAACAAAATGATCCTATCTAAAACACCCCCCGCACGGCTCCGAGGGTACCCGCCATACTAACATAACCGTACGAAACAGCGCCGTCTACGCCGCACCCAATGCAGCACCCAAGCCAACTCCGGCTCCCCAGGCAAAGCAATGCGAAACTACACACGTCATAACAGAAACCCTCGGCCCAACTTTTACGCACTGGAACGTAATGAAGCAGTCGGTGGTGTCTATCAAATGCAGCAATTGCAAGCTCGTCGTGCAGAGAACAACCGTCACAGTTTCGGGATTCACGGTCAGTTCGAACCGGATCTTCGTGTCGAGAGCTGAGGCGATAGCTATGCCAGAGCTCCGTAGACGTGGCTAACGCGAGTGTTGCTTTCATAGGGGAGTGCGCCGACTACCACTGCCACCGAAAAGGACAAGATATACTATATACCCCAGCCAGTATGCGATGTATAGACGCGGCAAAATTGTCACGAGTGGCGTTGCGCAATTGCCGGTTCGGAGAAATAGTCTAGATCTCCCATTGACAGATTCAGCGAACAGCCACAATTTGATCAAGTGCAGCTCTTCTGAACCTGAAATTACGGTGGAAACTGCAATTGGCGCAGCCGCATTCGAATTGTAAGGGCGAAGTATTGAATATCGAGGGCTCCAGATATCGCAAAATATAAATACGGGCGTTGCCGGAGTTTGGCGTCGGTTTTGATTGATCGTATGAGTTAGGTTTATTGAGCTCGGGGTGGCGACACGTTACAATGTGTGAATTTATATTTATAGAGACCACATACATCGCTAGAATTTCATAGTCCATCAAAATCTGAATTAAAATTCGACGGAAGTCTCGTAATCAGAGCAGAAGGCTACACACGTAACCCGAACGACCAATATTGATGAATCCGATCGGAGACTGGAGAGCCTGGTCTACAGGACCATTGGCGGCTTACCAAAATTGCAACATAACCATGTTGATCAATTGACGATAACGTTATCGATAGACGTTGGGGTCACACACGTGTACACGTCTAGACTATTGAACCTATCCAGATATGGGTCTATGTAGGTGTAGGGCATCATGACATGACTGTGGGCACCAGTGTACTCTTGCATTTTCTAGGACTGTCATTTAAATTTCATCTCCAAAATTTCACTAGCTAGCTGGTAATACCGCGACTTGCCGGTTCACATCCTCAACTCTTCCATCATCGCATGAACTCATAATAAAATAGCAAGAATCAAATACTATACTCCGCGAGATACACCGATCATCAACGAATCAGTATCTGTAAGACATGAATCCTCCAAGCAGCCTCCGCTACATCCAGCAGACTACAGCAGACGCAACCAGCAAATTTGCAAGGTACGCATGCACCGACCCTTCCCCCGCATCAACGTGCCCTCTCCGGCGTCCACTTGCGTTTTCGGACACCCCACCGCAAAACGGGACTCCCAAGCCGGCCAGACCTCTTGCATCGATCAGACAGACCGCCCCAGCTTGTTACGAGACTAGTTCGGCCGGCAAAGTAAGCAATGCCAGGAGTGAGGCTTCTCCGCTCCCTGCAGTTTACCAGCCATGGAGTGCGCACACACACTTGTACGCCGGTCTGTGGAAGATGGAAAGGCCGCCGGCAGCGGTTGCCCGATAGATGTATAGATCCGCACGCATAATCCTCGATGCGCTCTGGAAGCGAAGCGAGACGGGTGAGCGAGCGGTGGAAATTCCCAGGAACGAGCGAGCGAGTGCCGTGTCGACGAGTGTGCTGTTAGAGGGTGGTTGTTTGGTGACTGGTTCTGCTGGGACTAGTGGTGTATTTGTGCATTAGGGTGCTGCCTGTGCACGCATGGAGAGATAGATGCGCTACGCGATGGGGTCGTCGTCTTTGTTATTCTGTAAGATGCATGCATATGGAACCTGCGATTTATATAGTCTTGCACCGTGCCCGCCCGCTGTTTGAATTGACGTAGATTCGGATCCTTCGACATCAGTCGATTCGTATCAGCTCTGCGTTACCGAATCTTAAGTCTTCAAGCAACGTTGAGCAAAAGCTATATATATTTGTAGCTTGAATTAGCCGGCGCGGAAGCATGAGGCTATTCACAGCGGCCGCGGCTCTTTGGAGCCTCACATTCATCGGGTAGGAAATTCGCGATTCAGCATCAATGATAGGTACTTATATACCACAGGCTAACGTTGGGCTCGACCCGCAGCAACGCCATCGGCGCCATAATACCCACCCAACCACCGGTACCGGAACCCACCACCATCCAAGCACCCGGTCGATACTCCTGCACGATCACATACAGCGTCGTGACGACAATAGGCCGGACGACAACATCCTACAGACTGACCGCTTACAAACCAGTGTACATCAACTGCGGAACCTGCTCGCTGGCGTCGACGACCATCACCGTCGGAAAGTCGGATGCGCCAACGTCGACGGTGACGGAGTCCCGCTGGACGGTATGGGCGGAAGTGCAGATGCCCCTGTGCAAGGACAGACCCCCGCCGAAAGCACACGGCCGTCAGCCTAGCCTCGTGCGCTATAGCCAGCAGATACCCCTCAAGATGGACTGAGGCGATATGCATGAAGAGGTGTCTCCGCTGTCTTCAGTTGGCCGCAGTTGTTGACTCCTTCGCATCGTCGCCGGTCCAGGAGAACGCGTACCCGGCCTCTCCGCTGCCGACCTCACACGTCGCCAGCAGCGTCTTGTCGACATCACGCCTAGCGCAGGGATCATACCCGTCAAACACAACCGTTTGCAGCAGCTGCGCCCCGCCGTCGCGCCAGCACGTCACCCAGCACTCGAGTTCCGCGCGGGAGAGGTGGCGGGCATCTTCTCCCGGGTCTTTTCTAACGTACAGTCGGCTGTACCGTGGGACGTTGCCGTACATCGGTTTCCTCAGCCGGGGCCAGGGGATCGTTGCTTTCCTCAGCGCGCGCATGCATCTGATATCTTTATGCGCGGCTTGTAGATGGGAAGCGTTGCTGCCCTGCGCGCAGTATTCGAACTTGTGCAATTCTACCGTCAGGTCTTCGACGCAGGGAAAGTGCTGGGAGACCCACGTGAGTTCATCGGCGGGCGGGTAAGGTTGCACCGAGACGTGGAGGTGCGTGACGGTGGTGAAGGAGAGCAGCGAGGAGTGGTAGAGTGGCGCGGGGCTGTTCGGCGGGTATAGCCGGGCGGCATTAATAGTGAACTTCCGCAACGTCGGACAGGCTGCGAAGAAGTAGTAGTAGAAGGGCTGCGGTACGGGTTCCTTGCGGAGGCAAAGGTTGGCCTCGGTGAGATTGGGCGGCGGGACGGGCATACCCCCACGGCCACCTGGCGCTTCGCAGAGCGTACCAGGCAACAGCGGCGGTCCAAGGACGCCTGGGTGACGCGTCATGAGAGTCTCGTAGGGGTTCTCACTGGGTCCGAGGATCATGTACTGAGTGCAGAGCGGTAATAGAAAGTCCACGCGGTAGGAAAGGGACAGGCGTCGAAGAGTGGCGTGGACACGGCTCTGCGAGAGGCGGCTGAACATCGTGTGGAACAGGTTGATCTCGAGGTGCTCTTCTCCGCTGAAGTTCAGCTGGAGCCAGGTCAGCGGAAACGCGGGCGAGGCGATGAGAAAGTCCGTGAAGGGAGTGAAGGTTTTCATCAGGTACGCGCCGGTCCTCATGGCACCGCCACCGCCATCGGCCTGGAAGACGCGGGGCGTGAGGTCCGCGCGCGGGAGAACGTAGCGTAGCTTTCTGCAGAATAATTGTACTCGTATCAGCTCCGAGATAAATATATACTAATAGTACTATCTTGTTGCCGGAGATAAGCTGAGCTCACCGCACATATCGCAGCCGTGAGAACAGGGCGCCGCCTTCCGCGAGCGACGAGGCTGGTACGGCATTGAAGCGAATCGACCTGTACAGGAACGGAACGGCGAGCTCACGGCAGGTCTTGGAGCAACATGAGAACGACTTGAGGTCGGGCTGCGAGAGATACTCTAGAATCGCACCGCAGAGCTCGTTCGGAAAGGGCAACGTTGGTCTCACGTCCATCGTGGAGGTAGGTGGTGAAGCTATCGACGGTTTCCAGCCTTGATGTTGGAACAAGGATCTTGGCTGGGAAGAGTCGGCGTCTAGGCGAAGGTTGTCTCATGTACGGGCCGCTCTGGTGCGGCTGGAAGGAGCTAGTGTCGGAAATGCATCCGACGGGCTACTTGGATATAGAAAACGGCGTCTGGCTTCGAGGCTTCAAAGGATATATATACTATGTCAAATATCTTCAGAGACGCATGCATTGCTGCTTCAAGGTGCATGTAGACAAGCCAAATGGTACATACAATATGCAATGGACGGTGCGACAATTAAAACACTACCGCAAGGCCCGTTTCCGAGAACCCAGCTGCGGGTAGTATACAAAAAGTAGCCTCGATCGATTGAACGAAGAGAATTCTCTCTGACAGCGTCTGCTCTAACCATGCTGATGGTATCCAACCCAAATCACGTACGACGTCCACTTCAAGATATCGAACGACAAAAAAAAAAGTCGACTGAACGGAATGAAACGCGCGTAAAGGCCAGCGGCGAGGGAAAGGCAAAACAATAGTGACGGAATGATTCATGGCCTATCATTTTGATGGGATTGCCTGGTTGGAATATTAGCCGTGGCCCGGTGGATATGCGAATGACGGGATTTCTCTTACTTTTGAACGCACTGCATTAACTCGGCGCATCTTTGACTTTGACATCCCCATCGTCGTCCTCGTCATCATCTAGTTCTTCTGGATGTCTGCACGTTCAATTAGTACCAATCTGTCTCACGCGGTCTTATGCGGCGAATGGTAATGTAATATCGACTCACCCCAACAGGCCCTTCACGCTCTTCATCTCGTAGTGCCTCTTTCGCATTTCCATGAACTTCTTGTGCTTCTCCGAATCACTCTCGTTTTCGTCTTCTGCGCCGGGTTCACCATCTTTTTCATCGTCCTCGTCTCCCCCGTGCCGTCCGTCGTCCTCTAGGACGACTTGTTTGCCCCCGATACTCTTACTCTTGGATGTGTCCAGATCCTCCTCGGGCTCACCGATATCCAGGCCGGGAATCTCGTCTTCTCCGAAGAGGCCTCGCGGCTTCGTCCCGATCATTTCGGGGCCGTCCCCACCGCTGTGGTCCTTGCCATGAGCCTTGTCCAACTCGTCGACGTCAAGCTTATTGGCATCGAGGAGTTGCACAGGGATGTCATCACCAGCAGCGTTCAAGGCATTTTCTTCGGCTTCGATGCGCCGGATCTCGTCCGCGTCCTCCAGAGGATTGTAGGTTTTCGCGTAAGGGGTTTTCGGCTCGGTGATTTTCATGGTGGAGGATTTCTGCTGCTCGTTGAGATAGAGGTTTGCCTCGTCCCATTTGAGCTGTGGGGATTCGCCGCCGGCGGGCTGCGACGAGTTGGAGTTGGTGCGGGACTGCAGGGAGTGGCGGCGGGAGGATGAGGAGTTTGTCCGGCCGAGGAGAGAGGAGGAGCGGCGTCGGCCGGCATTCTGGAGGGTGTTTTGGATGGTGAGGTCTTTGTCAGAGACGGTGGGGTGGTCGGCGGCGACGGGGACAGCGAGAGGAGACTGGCCTGCGGTCGGGTCGGCAGGAGCGGAGGGGGTAGGTGGGGTCTCGTGGAAGGAGGGGTTTTTGAGGATGCCTGGGGAGACGTTAGCTGATTGGATGCCGGATGTTGGTTCGCACCGCACATATAACGCAGAGAGGGGGAAGCTGACCCTTCGGGCGTTTAGCGTCAGGCCCGTGCAGAGGTGGTGGTGAGTGCGACATTGTGGCGGGTAGTTTTGGTAAGCTGTGCGATAGACTGGTCGTATGGCGGCGGCGGCGGCGACGGAGCGACGGACTGGTGTTTAAATGAAGCCGGAAACGGGGCTCGTGATGCAGCTGGCTGGTGTCGAGCCTTGGGGGAGGGCAGCCGAAGTGGTGTGTTGGTGGCCTGTGGAGAAGGAAGAGAGCGAAAGAACGGGAACGTTAACGTTCTGCGAGCCCAGGAGATCGGATGGATGAGAAGAGCAAACGGGGCCCCACGTCACAGCCCTCGAGCGCGGTAGTTGCATCTTAAGTACTCGGTCCCCGGCAGGCTGCAGAAAAGCACGAGCTAACGGCGATATCGACAGGCGGTCGGAAAGGTTCTTCGGATCTTCCCTGCGGCCAGGAATCTCACGATGAAGCGAAGGTCGGGTGCAGGCCATTGAGCCCGCAGCGGTGACGTCATGTCGTGGCCACGCATTGACTGACACAAAGAAGACGAAGAAGAAGCTTTCCAGCTTCCCTGCAGTGCGTCCACGACGTCTGCGTGCATCCACCAGGGACGGCCTCACGAAGCCTGCTCTGCTCTGCTCTGCTCGCACGGCCCACGCACGGCATCAGGATCTCTGCGAGTGCATACATGCACTGTCCTGGTATCGGTGCAGTGCTGCCGCATTGGCGTTTCCAACGGCAGCAGGGCGTTTCCTTGGAAGCAGAGGCAAAATTGCGAGGCGAGACGCACCATCGTCAGACGTCAGGCCAGGCTGTGTCTCTAGATCTCGTCGTGAACCGCAGCGCTGCCAAGTTGACAGGCGATCGCGAGCGGACTCTGACACTCGAGCTGCAGAAGAGGATGCCGCCAGAGCAGTCTGCTGCAAGCCCGCCGTACGCACGCCGCCACAGCCCCCTCGAACATCAGGCCGGTCTAGTAAACTGCACCCGTCGAGCCAGCAGGGCTCAGCTCAGCCGTCCACGATGCATCCTGTCAGCCCGGCTTTTGTGTTGTCGCCATCCCGATTCGGCGAAACAACACACGCGGCAACGCAGGATCCCCCGCCGAGGCCTGACGTCGCAGAAGACGCACGCCAGATGCGGACGCGATGCACAGGGACGCCCAGCCGTTGCACACTGGGCAGCTTCCCCTATCCACAGTCCGATAAATCCAGAGTCGCCCCGGCTGGTATCTGCGCATTGGCGGATTCTCGGTCGCATTCTCGCCTGGCTCTGGCTGTCCCTTCCGCGAACGAAACGAGGAGAAGGTCAGCTTAGGATTCTGAAGAGATGCAGTCCGGCGGCCGCTACGTCCCTGTCGAAATCGTCGAAAACATCCTCCTCCACGTCCCCGCCATATGCGTCCTCACCACCTGCCGCAGCGTCTCCAAGGCCTGGAGAGACATCATATGTAACTCGCCCGAGCTCTACCACTACTCTCTCACCGGCCTCCGCCTACTCCGTCGCGGGAACAAACAACCAACAACCCCTCGCATCACGCCCATAGCCTTTGAGATCCTCGCTCGCTTCTGGGCCAAGCTCGCGCGACAGGGCATCTTCGTGGAGCCCCCACCACCGCCATCATCGTCAAAGAATCGTGCATTGCGCAGCACATGGCGAGATTTGAACAGAAACTGGTTTACCGAGCTGGCCGGCCAAGCCCGCCTCCAGCTAAGAGCCCGCGCGTACGAGCTCGCAGAGCAGTTTGCAAACATCACCCTGGAAGCTCCCTTCTTGGCGCCTAGCGGCAATCCCGACGCGGTTTTCGAACGGGAGCACCTCTTGAGCCTGGATATCACAGCAAGATCCAATTGGTTGAGTGTTATCAGCATCATCACGCCGGCTACCGCGCCGTACAAAGGAATGTGGACGTCAAAATTCAAGGACGTCATGATCGCGATGACCAACGCATTGCATAATAACACGCCGGTCATGTTGGATTCCAGTCGGCCGCTTGCTTTGCTCCTCTCGCTCAAGTATGTTGACGGCAGCAACGTTGTCGGTCAAGATACGCTTGCGCTCGAAGAGTGCGAGCCGTTTGGCGTTCGTTGCATCGACAGCAAAGAGGAGGAGGAGAAGTATCAAAGTCGACGTTATCGTCACATTTTCGTTTGATCGATCCAGCTGCTATTCATGTAATATACTAGTTATTTATTTAGTCTATTCCTTTGTATATTAGCGGATTATAGCAATACAAGACTACGAATTACCTATCGGCCAGTTAGATTTTTTAAAGTGTGCAGGTTGCAACTTCTGTCTCAAAAAAGACATGTCGAGTTGATGTTGTTTCGTTTGTGTAACACCAGCCAACTATAAATCAACAGGATCCTGGAAACAATTGCCTTTACCACACTCCACGATGCACGATCGAACAATAATGCAGGCCTCTATCCCACCCTCGGCGCATCTCCCCATCGAGCTCTTCGAGCAGATACTCCTTCACTACCACCTGTCACACTCATAACCACATGCCGTCTCGTCTCCCCGGTCTGGAAGTCCCTCATTGAGGATACCTCCCGTACCTTAAAACACTACTCCACAACGGGCCGCCCGCTGTCCGGCGGGGCCTCTAGCGCGGGGACGACAGGTACCGTCACCCCAATGACATCCTACGTCCTCGGCAAGTTCTGGAAGAAGTTACTCGAAGAGGTCTCACGCACCAACGAGGCGCCGGAGACGGCCCCCGAACTTCACACCGACGCGACCGTACGCGACCTGTGCTCATGCGGCACACCGCTGGCAGAACTTCGCCGGTATTTCCCACAGGACGACGCTGTCCTTCACAAGATCGTCCCACAGTTCGAGTATATCATCCCCAAAGTCATACACATCAATACCGCGTCCACCGAATTCCCGAATCCGAGCATACCAAGTGTGAAGGATGGGGCGGACGACGCGAGCGCCACCGCTCGCGAACCGCACGTTTGCTGGTGCTCATCCCTATCACCGCTACATGCCACGCTTCGGCTCTTTGTGACCTTGTTGCTGGCCTACAGGTATCACGTGCCCCCGGGGCCTGCCCCTATTAGGCCTGCCCCTCCGTTATTTATCATGGTTGAGATTGGAATTGGTTATGTAGTTGAGAGATATTGGCGAAGGTATATCGGTTTCTCAAATTTACATATGGAGGGAGTGGATATGGCCTTTTGCTGCTTTGAGCCCTTCGAGGTAACTAAGTTTTAGCGCCCCAGGGAGCCAGGCCTTCCATTGCTGGATTCGCGGCAGTTCGACACTGCGGATAAAACGGTGCGCGACGATGTCCCGTTTGGAATACGAGGAACCGGTTGAATTCGGCAGCGTGACTCAGAAGCTGCGATGGCCTCCAATTGGATCCAACCATATAACACAATGGCTAGAATTTGATAGCATTAGTTCTATCTTCGTATTATTCACTTCAACAGATGGGCGATTTCAGCCTCCGCCATACAGACATATGCAAAGTATCCATCCGTATCATTCGGTGGCCTCGACTCAAGCTGAACGTCAGAGAGGTTGCTCCGTAATCTAGACCAGCCCATTATTTGAATATCGCACCTTGCCGTCAGCTCGTCGCGTTGACAAAATGCAAACTTCGAACGCATTTCACAACCTCCCGGTCGAACTCATCGAGGAGATCTTTCTCGCCGTCTCACCAGTCATACTGATAACACGCTGCCGAGCGGTATCCAGGACCTGGAAAGCGATAATCGAGACCTCTCCACCAATACAACAGTACTCGACCACCGGCTTGAGACCATCCATATCCCAAACCAACCTCCCTCTAATGATCACGCCAATGGCAATCGACGTCCTCGACATATTCTGGAAGCACCTCGTCCACAGAACATCCGACGCCAAACTCGACAGTCTCATCGACGAATTGGACGAACTCCAAGGCACGGCCAGCCCGCCTTCAGGACCCGAGCGCGAAATGTTCAAAGCCTTCAAAAGATACGCCATCCTCCGAATTACAATCGCCAACTTCACCCCAATCCTCGACCGCACCCTCCTAACCACAAATCCACAGCTATCCAGCGTCGCATTCCTCGCAAAGACAAAGTATCCTTACGGCCGCCGAATCTGCGAAGACAAACTGCACATGCTCCGGCAACACACGCAGTCGACGGGGCCCCTCACCGCGCGATTCCTAGTCGACGTAGTGGCAATCACACTGCACCACCACATCTACCGAACGGCAATTTACGCTTCGGAATTCTCCAGTTACGACGGCTGGCCCACCCGGCCGCGAATCAACTTGGGAGTCCGCTACGGGTTCGCAGACAGGGGATGGGGGCGAAGCTACCTCGGGTATCGCTATATAGCTGTGCCGTCGCAGGTAATGTTGCAGGTGAGGTTTTATGAGGGGAAGCCCTTCGATGGGTTGAACTGGAGGTCGCCGGCGAGCGTTGGGGTTCTTCATGAGGTTGTTATTTTGCAGCGAGATCGGGAGTCCGTTGGACCTATTGCTTTTCGGGGTGTTGCCCCTCGTGTACATGTTGCCGGCGCGGAGGGTATTGAGTCATGAATCTGTGTACTACATACTTTTTATATATATCCCACTTAATTTAGCCGGAGGATATGGTTATGGAACTAACGGACTTAATGGGAGTAAAATGGCTTGCTCTAGCACTCAAGTACTTCGCGAGCTCGTCGGCGTGGGGTATCCCCAAACGCCAGACGCCAGGCTCAGCGTGGCACGCGGGACTGTGTGACCTTAGCCGAGGCCCCCTCCTCCAGTTATAACGTAGAATGAGAATTGCAGTTGGTAAAAGAACCAAATTATTCGATGTCCACCGCTTCGTATTTCTATAAGTTATTACAAGATCTAGCCTTGAAATTAGTGAAGTCCGAAGATTGTCTAAACTTCTACATATAGATTACCGTCTGGTTCGATCGTGGGGCCACGCAGAGGCCTTTCCAGCTCATGCATATATCTGTACGAGTCGTATAGAACAATGTTCTCAACGTGTCGCAAATAATCTTACGCAAGCTGGCTTACAACTTTGCGCAAATGTGGCTTCACCATTTTGCGGGAAATTCGATTATTCGCGGCATAGGCTGGCTGGCCAGCTTGCGCAAGTAAGTTAATTTACATGCGGATTTTTACTGCGGGGGAAAACAAGCTCTCCATCTACACGGCAAGACTAAATATAACTACATCTACCCATCAGAATCAAGGACATTTTCCGGATAATACTTGTCTCGTGAACCGAAAGCTGGACATACATCGCGAGACAAGATAAAACCCTGAAATTTACCGCGGTATATACATCGGACTCTTAGATATACCCCCTATCTATATTCATCAATGGCTTCTTCAGCCATGGAAACCGAGAGTGTGCGTCAAAACAGACCTCGGATGCAACCATATAAGCCAAACGATCCTCAGTCCTTGATCGATTGGCATGCAGCTTCCAACAGCTATTTTTGTGTTTATGGCTGTGACGCTCCGCCTTGCGCTCCAGCGTCTGATCTCGAGGCTAGCTGTGACGGTGTCACGCTAGCGCTGTCAGAACTCGCAATCCGACAGAGTCCCGAGCCGCCAGCTGTAGCGGCTCCGCACCTCCCGCTTGAAATCATCGAACAAATTTTACTGGATTTACCGCCCGCCACTGTTATCACAACCTGCCGGGCCGTTTCACGGGTGTGGAAAAGCCTGATCGAGACATCTCCTTCGCTCAAATGCTACTCCACTACCGGCCTGACCCCCAGCCAGGACAGAGAAGTCTACAGCACAAGCATCCTCACGCCCCTGGCGACGACTGTCTTGTCCAAATTCTGGCAACAATTAGGATCCAGGATACGGACCATACCCGGTAGCTCCGGAGTAACACCAGCATTCATCACATACCACTGCCTGTGCACGAAAGGTTGGGCGGGCGCTGCTCCCGTGAGAAAAGTAAAGCAGCTCCTACGGAAACACAACCCTTTCCACAAAACAGTCGAACAGTTCGAATACATCCTGCAGATTCCCCTCACGGCAGGAAAACACTCAGGTCGTCCGTCAAAGCTGTGGCTGATCTCGGTATTTGCCAAATGTCCCTGGCTCTTCCCGATGGAACCTTGGCTGCACGTCGACTTGGAGCGGCAGGAAGGCGAACGACTCACCGTTCGCTCCCTCATAGACGCGCTTTCCACAATACTCAACCGCGAGCCGCCTACAAGCCATGCTTCCGAAATGGCGCGATTGGTCGCAAAAACCGATGAGACCTATCACTTCAACGTACTCACGCATAGTCCTGGGGACCCGAAGAGTTGCTTTCTCGCGTCAATGCCTAATTGCGCGGCCATGCACCTTGCATTTTACACGGAGTGCGAATGTAAGGGAGACGAACAAGCGCCGGTTGTGCAAGACAATATTGTATTCCTGTTGGGCCCGGATGCCGCGGAGCTGCCCCTCGCGGTGTGGTTTGCGAAGGAAGCCGATGAGCCGTTAAGTTCCACGTATCAAACGGCGCCCACGTCATAGGCCGGGAGGCGTATGATATAACGGCGTGCATACCCTGGGCGACGGTGATAACGTGGATACATTCATGCACGGATCTGTCGGAAAATACGAGCGAGGCTTGGATATCAATTAGTGCTAGTGTGTAAATATATGTCCGATTGTACTGCATTATACATGTATTCTAGCATCTTTCTATTAAATTTATGGTTTTCCAATCTTGATGAGTTCATGGAAATTGATCATCGAATAGTTAACTTTATATTGAGTCTACAGCTATTGAGATTTTGAGGGTTCAAACCACGGTATTGGTAGTACAGAGTTCATCTGCGGCCGCGTGGAGAGAAGCCCGGCTATAAATTACGCTAATTGAAGTTAAGGTGCTCACGGTTCCCCCTCCACTACCCCCAAACAAAAAAATAGCAACGTGAGCTCGGGAGATCTGCAGTGCGAAGGATAGAGCGCCTAAGTACCTACGTAGCTTCTCTAATTTGCGCAAACATTAAACAGTGTAAACCTCTCAAACATTGCAAACCTGTCTCGTCAGCTAGAAGCTTGTAAAATATGGTCATATAGCACCTTCAACCGCCTCAAGAAATTTGGCTTTGCACTCATCCCTTTACTTAACCTTACGCAGAGCATTTGCTATATACCCATTCGCTTCTGCGGGCCCTAAAGCAACCCTTACTTAGCCAGAGCCTCGGAGCGGATTCAGAATTACTCTTCGTCTCGACTCTATCAGTTTTCTATCACCTACAACCTACAGAAAGCGCGACTTCAATACAGTACGAATACTGGTCTCAACGGCTTCACTGCACAAAATATATATACATTTCGGCTGCAGCTGGTTAATTTGCGAAACAACGCTACCACAATGCGATTGCGGTCCAATGCAGCAGCTGCGCGCGCACCCCATCTCCCTCTCGAAATAGTCGCAGAAATTCTCCTCAATGTACCACCGGTAGCTCTGATCACAACATGCCGCCGTGTTTCAACCACCTGGAAATTTCTCATCGAGACATCCCCAGAACTCAAATATTATTCTACAACAGGGCTGCGAAAAAGAGATGAAGCGCAAGAGGCAGCTGATACTGCGGCGATAACTCCGATGGCACTGGAGGTCATCTCTCGTTTCTGGGGGAAAGTAGCACGGAAAACCAGACAAGTCGAGGGAGACTTTGCTTGTAGCGACAACTTCCCAGATATAAGGCCATTGACAAACGATCAGTTGGATTCTGAAGACATCGATCTAACCTTCCTAGACCCGCACAAATCTATAGACATCGATGTTGAATACATCAACAAAATGATATCCCAGGTCTTCGATCAGATTGCCGAGCAGTTTGATTTCATCATGCAAACTGTCCCTTTCAACCTGGGTGAACATTACCAGGAGCTGGAGCTCGGCGTAACAACCGAGCTGCCTCCTCTGAGACGCGTAGCTCGGGAAGGGCCACAAGGCTTCTTGATACCATGCGAAGTGCCATTCAAGACTCAGCTCCTGCCGCGTTGTTTGGCTCGACTGGTGCGACACGAGACCATTGCGCTTCGTGCCTACGAACAAGGGTTATACAGGAAATATTCAGGACAAAATATTTACTACGAATACCTGCTCCGCTCATTCCGACCTGCGTTGGTCGTCCTTGAGCTGAACTTCTACGTAAACGATAAAATAACGAGGCAACTAGATCTGCAAGAAGGACTACCACCCAATCCAGGGAATAGGTATGTAAAACTCGTCCTGGATGGCGTTGCGCCGTATGGGGTATGGCATTTACGAGGCGACGAGAACGATGTCCCGGAGCCATGTGGTACGATGCGAATGAGACGAACTGGGAAACAAGCTGAAATAATTCATCGACACTATGACGTTCTTTATAGAGGGCCGAGGTGTACCAGGTACATCCTAGCGCAAAGAATACCATCGGACGCATGAATGGTCATCTGTTCAGGTCTTCTCTTAGAAGAACGGCAAGCATGCGCCTGGGAAAATATAACGAAGGCAGGGTGAATTATCCAACGCTAGTACACGTACATGTATATAATGCAGTTTTATACAAGTGATTAAATCGATTCTAGCTACAAACTGATTTCATGTACAGAATCCAACAATTTCAACGCGTCTAGCGTACAGTCAAATATTGCTAAATAAGGAAATTCCACTCCCGATAAGGGCCTGCGAGCGCATTAAGCACGAGCCCCTCGCTTCCGGTATGATATGATATGTTCAGCCCCAGGCCGTCGACCGCCTCTAAATTTACAAAATTAGAATAATTGGGGATTTCAAAGCCCCGTCAGCCAATAAGAAGTACGGGCGCGAGTGTCAAAGATCAGTCACGCTGCATCGCCAAGAAAAATCGATCAACATTCCATCGTGCCGTCCCACACCATTTCCTTACATGAATTCCACTCGGACACGGCGGTCCGGCGCTGTTCCTCGTTAACGCATTCCAAGCTGGCAGCTCAACTTCCTGCCTCCTCTCTGCCCTTCGGTTGGCGTTCGCTTCGAAAAACTTCACAATCCACCCGGCTAGCTCGATAGCTGGCTAGCTACCTAGTTGGGACCCAAGTCGGAGAAAAAGTCCGCTACACTGTCCTTTGCATTTTCAACTGCCTTGGGCACACCGGCAAGACAGCGACAGAAAAAGCGGTTGACTTTGCACCCGACACGACCGAGTAATCTGGGGGAACGGACGGAACTGAAGCCACTATTATGACAAGTAGTGTTAGGAAGCAACTCTACCATGCAAAGCGAAATCAACCAGCGTCGCGGGTCTGGGACCCAAGTAAGCTGGACTTACGTATTACTCCGCTCCTTAGGTTTCATCTCATCCATTTCGGCCATCTTTCAAAAGAGGTCTTTGAAAACCGTAACGAGAAATCTCAAGATATTGGTGCAGATCGTTATCGGAAGTGAGAAGTTGTCTTGATTGGAGCGCTAATAAACGAAATCCGGCAATGTAAGCGGTGTAACGTGCGACGTCGACTCAAGAACACATGGCTGTATAGTACCTTTGTGGATAAAAAGAGGTTAAAGTGAGTAAAATGTCTTATGAGAGTATATATGTGGCAATTGATCGCGGAGACTTTGGGTGTGTAGCGGTACGGTGAAGATTGGAGGAATTTTTGCCGACCAAGTTGTAGGAATGTCGCCCGGTTTATATAGACAGGTCCTTCTCATGACCATACAAATGAGGACGATTAAGAATTCTAGATCTATCGAAGAGGGAGCAGAACGTCAATCAAAGCGTTTAAGGCGAGTTGTAAGGCGAATTGATCAACTGACAGTCGGATCTCGGCCAGGCTTGACTTCGCAAAGCTTGGAGGATAAAATATCACGCAAGGGCGTATAACTCGCAGCTTCAGTCTTGGGTCATAAATTTGGTTATATGATGCTACATCGTGATAACACCCATAAGTAGGCAGCTGCTCTCGGAGAGAGGCCTCATTCATTAGGTGTGTGTGAAATTAGAAACCCTCTTACATCATGTAGGTGAGGGGAGCTGCGAGGGAGCTGCGAAGGAGCTCAGATCAGGTGGCGATGCCTTGGAATTGTGGTATACTATCACTCGCGGCTAGACCTCGTCGCGCCTGCAAGACGGCAAGGAAGTGGAAGTGATCTCCGAGCGAGGCATCTGCAGGCGTCGCACGGTACCATTTTTTAGCTCTCTGAGGAATAGACCTCATGCAAGATCGCTACGTGTAACTCGGATATAAAAAAACACTGGCCATTTCCATCGCGCAGATCTCCTGGCGTTGTCAATTTCGCTAGCGGTCTGCCTGGTCAGGCTACAGCCTCGCCCCACCGGCATATCCATTCCGGTCACCAACAACACCATACGCGCCTCCACCTTTTCCAAACATCTCCTTCAGGTCGCCAGCTAGCCATTCTGGACGCTCGTGAGCTGCGAAATGACCACCGCTCGGATGCAACTTTTCAAAGACTATTCTCCCCTCGGTCCGGCCCCAGGCTAGCGGCCAAACAACAACATCTAGTGGGAAAACGCTGAACCCGACCGGGACGTTGCTTGGAATCGGAGCGAAGGCGCGTGGCTGTAGGTCAGCGGAATGATGGCGATCCATATAGTAGATGCGACCAGCAGCTGTAGGCCCGGCAGTCGAAAAAGCGTAGATTGATACCCAGGTTAGGACTTTTTTTATCGCCTTCGTTAGTTGGACTTCCTCTCCATGTGTTCGATCTTGGTATGCATACTTTCATCATCCGTCCACTCGTAATTGTCACTCCAATCGTGTAATTTCTCATAGACCCACGCTAGAAGCGCCACAGGACTGTCCTGTAAACCGTACCCAATTGTCTGGGGCTTTGTCTGCTGTAACAGGTTGTATCCGATACCTTCGGCGTAGAACCATTCGCGTCGCTTCAATCTCGCCTTGTCAAGCTCATTGTGTGGCTGAAAATTGTATTGCAGCCATAGCAGCGGATTGGATGTGAATTTTGGTGGTTGCGACCACCACATGAAATTGAAGTGAGCGGCTTTGCAGGCCTTCGGGCCGTATTCAATGGCGAGGAATTTTGAAATTTTGGAACCCCAATCGCCGCCTTGCGTGACTATCGACCGCAGGAGCTGTTAGCTATAAATTTGAGGTATGTACACATGGATATTTAGGTGTCGCGGACCATATTCCGGGTATCCAAGCTTCGCCATCAGCTTGTGGTAAAGCTCCGCGTGCTGGTTCAAGCATGGTTAGTCCGGTTCTCAGCCTTGATGTTAATAGGGCTCTTGATGTCAGCTACCTTTGAAGTATTGAAGCCAACTTTCTTCGCACTGTCGGTGAATCCGAAGTCTAGACAATCGAATCGATCAGCACATCGGATCTGGTGTCATGACGTCAATCATATTCGTAATATATCCGACGACACAACCTACCGACCAACGACGGGGCTACAACACTGCAGAACTATCAGCTCGGGATTTTGATGATTGAATGACAAATGCACATATTTCAAGTGCTGCATACTCAAAGTAAGGCCCATCCTTGCCCTCAGTCAGCAGTGGGAGCAACTTGAGCACTTCGAGGAAGTTTCCGGGCCATCCGTGCAGAAAAAGCAATGGAATCGCCTTCACCCCAGGGACCTGGCACTTGACGTGAACGAAATGCGTATTGAACGGTCCGAAACCTTCCACTCCAACCGAAGTAACGAACTGCGGGACCTCGTTCAACTTGGCTTCGGCAGCACGCCAATCGAAGTCGTCTTTCCAGTATTTCGCGAGCCGCTTGACCTCGGAAAGCGGGGTCCCCAGGTCCCATGACGAATTCTCGAGCTCTGAGCGGTAGATAAATTAGCATTGAGATGGGCGGCTTAGGTTATAGCATGCTGGCAATTGGATCACCATCTGGAAATGTCGCAAGCTCAAGCTTCTTCTTGAAGAGATCGAGTTTCTCCTGTGGTACGTCTATTTTATACGGCTTGATGTCGGACATCTTGTTGTGGAACGTGAGTGTTGTCAGAAAATGTAATGTCTGTATTATTATCGATCCTATGTATGTATGGGGCAGGTGGCCTTGTTTATATACACAATCCTTGGTGGCAGCAGTGTCCGAGTGCAAGGGATTAATGTTATCAAACTCACCTTTTATAATAATCTATATACTATATAATTACTTACTAGATATAGAGAGTGATGGTGTGGGCACTTGGTCAAAATATGTGTAGTTTTTGGTTCTAGAGGTTTCTAGAAAGTATTTGGTTTGGTAATTAGTAATACTATAATAGATATTGATATATTAGCTACCAAGTATAGATATAAAAAGGGAAGGTACAGGCAGAAAAGGCAGAGCTACAGGTATAACTATAGGTATAACTATAGATGTAGATATGAAGATGTCTTACAGTCAGCGCCTTTATATGAGGTGGGTGGTGGGTATATATAAGGGTGCTGACTGCAAAATATCTCTGCAATATCTGAATCTATCAATTGTAATTGTATATATATACGCATACCTGTGACCTATAGGTACCCGGTGCAGTCGGTTTTAAGTGCCGCTGCGCGGCCTTCTAGTGTAGAACATATACATCAAACATAATATATATATTATGATCTTTGCTTACCGTCCATCTATGGTGCATAATTTGTTGTGGCTGGCTTATTTTGACAGGTGTTCGTGCACGTTATGCGAATTCGGATGGCGTAATCGTCTACAGCGCCTGGCATCGAGGCTACGTAATCGTAAGCCCCAATTGAGTGCCAACACACTGCTTGGTTCTACTAAGCTAAACGGGCCTCGCTAAAATCGGTAGCTATCTTCAACCATCTACAATTGTACTCTTTAGCCGGGCGACGATGGCGTCGAGTTCCTCGGTTTATATCCAGCGGTGCATGCGGCGGCTAGTCCACAAACAGGTAAGACGTCTATCTCCGCGTCTACAACTCGAAGTCATTCGAACGTCATTGAGTAATAAGCAGGAGATATTGGTCGGCGCCGCTGACCTTGTTCTACAATCAATCATGGAGAGATCCATCGGTAAGCTTCCATCGTATTGCTATATTGAGAGCTGATCGGACCGAGAATATGAAGCTGGTGGGCATTAAG
Source organism: Drechslerella dactyloides (assembly GCA_020064725.1). Lineage (NCBI taxonomy): Eukaryota > Fungi > Ascomycota > Orbiliomycetes > Orbiliales > Orbiliaceae > Drechslerella > Drechslerella dactyloides. Next base: position 4,486,011 of record JAGTWJ010000017.1, read on the forward strand.
TGCCAAGCGAACCGCTATGAGTTCAGGTTTCATGACCTCGGCAGTCCGATACGAACGTTCACGTTCACGTTCGCGCGGATTGGAACAAAGTGGACCTGCGTCACATCGGGCCATGCCTTCGGATCGGGGCAGGATTGGCTGCCCTGTCGGCTCGCAGGGCACGCAAGCTTTCGGCAAGCCTTGGCCTTTCCTATTCCCAGACATGGCTGAAGCACACTTCTGACCAGGCCCAACTCGGGTTAATGACATGGGCTCGCTAAAGCTGCATTTTTTTTACCACAAACTTCAGTGTTTCCCTGCCAAGAGCAGCCCCACCAGTGCTCTCATCATTAAAGGAGACTTTGAGGGGGTGATATGGGCGACGAAACAATTCTCACACATGTTTCGACTGCTTCGAGAGCCTCAGCAGAACATGATCCTTGTTGATCAAGGGACGGACAGATGGATGGGACGAATCGAAAGAGGGCAGGATGTGGCGATTGTTATCGCTTACTCCTGAGCGTGCATGTCGGGTGCGCTCTCCATTTATCGATTTCCCTCCATATAAAGTCGCAGTCCCCGCAGCTGTAGGTGTCACGAGCGTTCTTTCCCACGAGGCAACAGTCCAAATTCCGAATAACCGGTGTCGCGCGTCGGCCAGACAGCTTCGCTTTCACTTCTATCCCAAAGGCGTATGCCTTCTCCGTGGGACCCTTAATTTAATATTTTCGTTTAACAAATACGCTCCTTTCGGCAGGAATCCGTTGACCGGATCCGTTTACTTGCTTTAGTCTATAGAACTCGGCCATATTTCTTATACTCCTATAATTCGATAGATCTATAGAGATAGATTGTTTTGGGCATCGTTCCACGGATAGCGTCGCTTTATTCGATCAGTTGACTCCTAATTCGAGTGGAAGCTCTTGCCGTCTCTGCAAGCCATCGCCACGAAAGGACACAAGCGCCATCAACCACTATCACTGTCGGCGCTGTTACACTCAGCCATTTCCATCGACCCACTGCAGTCCCGCAGACTACCCTGCGACCTCGTTTATCAGGAGACGAGACACGGAAGGATACGCGACTAGATAGTAGTTGCAGCCGGCGAGGCTTTCTGCATTTTGCACACGCAGCTGCGCGGACTCCCTCTTCCTGGGCTTGGTCTTGCTCGAGTCAATCAAGGGCCCTCGCCGTCCCCTCGCATCGCAAGAGACTGAGATATTCAGGCCCACCGGGCTTAGTCTCCGTCAACCAAAAGCGGTGGATACATACAACATAAATATATCCCTTACCCCGTCCGTCGAGCGAAGCTTGATCTCGATTGTCTTTCACAGAAAAGACTCCATGGCGACTAGTCTTCAGACAACAAATATCGACAAAACGGATAACGCTAACAGTGTTTCCGTCTATTCGCCCGATTCCATCCACACGCCGGCACAGTCTATTTCTGCGCAGTCAATCACGGCAGGGACCGGTACGAGCACTTTCTCCCCGGAGACGTCGCCAGCTTCGTCTGTATCGTCTGTTAGCTTGAAGGATACGATAGCTTCGCAGTCGCAGTTTCCTCTTAGACCTCGACCATCTAGGGTTTCGCTGTCGCGCCAGAGAATGAAGACCCTATCGAATCCTGTTGATACAGCCATGATTGAGACAATGCTCCAGTCGGTCAAGTTAGACGTGCTGTCCGGATATGCGCAGGAGAGGCCTGTGGAAATTAGACAGAAGCCTGGACCGTGCGAAAACTTGCTGGACGGGGTGAAAAAGGGATATGCATTGCTACGGGAACCTGTCCTGAATAAGGGTATGTCTTTTAATTACGTTCTGAATCTATTGGATCGTAGTTCACATGTTCTGACTGTTACTTCATTGATGTAGGCACTTCGATATGCCCGAAGGACCGCCAGGAGCTGAACTTGACGGGGCTCATCCCCCATGTTATGGAGACCCAACGGATTCAGATCATGCGCGCTATGAAGATGATTCGTAGCCGGCAGACTGGTATCGACAAGTATCTTTATCTCTCAGGCATCAAAGCAACCAACCAAGATCTATTCTATAGACTCCTGATGGATCACGGGAAGGTAAGCTGTTGAAACGAGGGCGCCTGCGGTTCAATAAGTCAGGTATACTAACAAATTGTGATACCAGGAACTGATGCCTATCGTCTACACTCCGACGATTGGCGATGTCTGTTTGCAGTACAGCACTATCTTCACGCGCCCAGAAGCCCTGTATATTTCCATCAAGCAGCGTGCAAGCATAAACACCATCCTTAGGAACTGGCCGTACCCGAACCCAGAGATATGTGTCGTCACAGACGGTTCTCGTATCCTGGGTCTGGGTGATCTTGGCATCAACGGCGTTGGGATCCCCATCGGCAAGCTTGCGCTCTACGTTGCCGCTGCGGGCATCGACCCGGAGAGGACCTTACCCATTGTCTTGGATCTCGGCACCGAGAATGAAGAGAACCTCCGTGATCCACTCTACCTCGGTCTCCGACAGCGGCGTGTTCCTAAGCAGGAAGCCATTGATTTCATGGACGAATTCATGGCTGCTACCGCGGAGGTTTACCCGGACATGATCATTCAGTTCGAAGATTTCGAGACCGACAAGGCATTCCTGTTCCTAGACCGATACCGTTATCAGTACAAGTCTTTCAACGATGACGTCCAAGGAACTGGTGCTGTGATCCTATCCGGATACATGAATGCCGTCCGCTTGTCCAATGTCCCTATAGCCGACCAGCGCCTTGTCTTCATGGGCGCCGGTTCCGCGGGCGTTGGCGTCGCAAAACAGGTTATGGAGTTCTATACACGCCAAGGTCTCACCGAGGGAGAAGCCAGGTCTAAATTCTATCTAGTCGACACTAAGGGTCTTGTCACAATGGATCGCGGTGACCGTCTTGCGGAACACAAGAAATACTTTGCGCGGACGGACAATGCCGGCCACCAGTTCAAGACCCTGGAAGAGGTTATCGAGTATGTTCGCCCGACAGCGCTGCTCGGTCTCGCTGCCACATTTGGCATCTTCACGGAGAGTGTTGTTCGCGCGCTCAAGGTTTCTGTCGATGCCGGTGGCGCTAACCGGCGTCCTATCCTTTTCCCTCTGAGCAATCCGCTGTCTAAGGCGGAGTGTACCTTCCAACAGGCGATAGACTGGACCGAAGGAACTGTCATTTTCGCCTCCGGCTCTCCGTTCCCGTCTTACACCCCTCCGAACGGTGGTGGTGTAACCTACCACCCCGGCCAGGGCAACAATGTGTACATCTTCCCGGGTCTGGGCAAGGGAGCTATCCTTGCGAAGGCGACTCAGATCACAGACGAGATGGTTTATTCCAGTGCAGTTGCTCTCGCAAACTGTCTGAACGCGGAAGAAATTGGTCAGGGCCTCATCTATCCTAAGATCGAGCGTGTTCGAGATGCTAGCATCGCCGTTGCCAGGGAGGTTATGAAGGCTGCTAGAAGGGAAGGCGTGAGTTCCTTAGACGACGCCTTGTGGCGAGAGTGGAGCGAGGTACGTATTTCAGCTGTTGGGAGTTGAATTCCTACTGATAGCACGACACGATATACTAACTGTTCTGTCAATAGTGGGGCGACGTTGTGATGGATCATTGGATTCAGGACAACAGCTACAAGCCCAACCTGAACAAGCCGATTCAGATGAGACAACCCCATGTGTCCAAAGGCTTATGGAAACCGGAACATTAGGGGGTGCTGGTGCTGGGTGCTTCACGATGTGACGAACTATAAGATTGTATAGTAAATACATACATGCATACTAGTATACACTCGCGGTCAGACTGGTAGCTGGCGCTGCTTCTCTTGATTGGCGATTGTGACAGCGTCGCAATTTTTTACAGCCATTTTCTCTTCAATATCTTCATTTTATTTCCCTTCTCGGATGGGATGGAATGCCTCGGAGTTGGTAGGTGATATCGGTATGATAGTAGCTTAGCCTAGCTCGCCGTTGGGTCTTCGAATCAATTCTCTTATGATATCTCTGTCTGCTTCAATAGAGATTCGTCTCGGGTATCTTGAATTGGGTTATTTTTGCCTTGCGCGCCACATCTAAAGTGGGTCCAATTTCAGGCCTTTTATATATATTTTTGAACACTCGTATCGAGGAGAAAATGTGTTATCCTGATCGATCACAATTGAATCACAGTGTGTGCTGTTGTCAGAGTGGGGATTTCCTGAGATCCCTGGAACGAGTTCGCGTTCGCAAGGGCAGTTTTGAGATGAGACATGGTCTCAGAGCTATCCCTCCTTGCGGCTGCGAGCAGCCTAGTCTCTAGCTCTCCACAATTTGCGAAGCTTCGTGGATAAGCTTCATGTGATAAGATATGCGCCTAGGCGTGGCAATCTGAAGCTTGCACTTGTACAGGTACCATAGGTACACGCATGTTCTCTATCATGTTTGACGCCTCTGTTTGACAAACGGCGTGCTGCTGCCTGCAACGCCTCCCGCGGACCTAAAATGCAATACTTGCTGCATCCAGAAGACTCATTCGTTCCGAATAACCGTACGCCATGCAGATACAAGCGTCATTGTATGCAGGTAGCCTAGTTAACTTGACGGCTGACCGTTGCGAGTAAGATGCTGAAGCCATGTGGCCATGATGGCAAGTACTGCTTAAGCAGCAAGCTCTTGCCACCGCGAAAAGATCGTGGGGTTAATTACTTTTCATGCCGCCACACCCATGTGGCCAATGGACTGGCTGTGTGCGCTATAGCGCCCGTGCTCACGCAGCTGTCTGTGGGTCTTAGGCTTCCGAGACATGCATTCAGGACGAACAGCAGTACACTCGCAGGCGGGCGCTATGAACCAGGTATTATTGATGAGCGTTAGCCTTACGGCATTCTATATGCATGGAATCGCATTCGCTGATCGATCTGAAGTTACCGATAGCAGTGTTGCCAGGTGCGTTTCAACAATGTGTATTGTCATTACTCAAGCCGCGGTGCTATAGAAGAAACGGTGGAATATTCGAAAAGCGACGGTCGGATCCGAACAGGTGGGCCACAGGTGGGCCTGTTCGCGCCGCATACACATGCGCGTGCGCGCACACCCTGCCTACCTAGTTTAAGTGATCGAATCTTGATATATCTACTATTACCAGGAAACGCACGGCAGAAAGAAGCCGAAACGCGTGGCCATACCTTCCCATGTCATTGGCATTTCTGAGCAAGCTGAGGTGATTCACAATTTAGGACGTCTAGCGCACCAGTGGATCCAGAAATATTGACTATTCAGGGAGCCGATAGACCGGCGATGGCGACCTGAGAGCCTGGTCGGATCGTTGCAAGCTCGAACTTCAGTTCGAAGACTGATTTCATACCAAGTGGCTGTTCTATAGCGGGTGGCGCCCTCGTCAATTTAATTAGTATTTACCGGAGAGAAATTAGTATTAGTTACTAGAGCTGACGTTCGCTTTTAGCTTGCTTCCGTCGATAAAGTACAGCCGAGCGAGTTTCAGAGCAATGGGCCCTCGATCGCTGGTTCCCTATCAGTTGTGAAATGACAGCAGGCGTCATGTTCCAAATTCTTAAACACGAATCGAATCGCAAAGTGGATCTCAGGATCTCGAAGACTAGCCAGTACTAGCAGCATGTTTGCAAAAGTTGGGTTCTTCGGGACGTTCTTGACGGATCGAGCTTGTGTAACCGAGCCGCTGGGCTTATAGCCTAGCTGAACCCGCCATATATACGACGTCCACGGATCCACAGCTCCACTTGGACGACCGGTAATCATTTACATGTTGGCGGTGGCGCGAGAGCAGCTAGATAAACTGATGAACCGCCTACAGGTACATGTCGCGTGCGAATTGAATACCTAAATCTGGAGTAGCCCGCAGGGGAGTCGATGATCTGAGGATAAGCTGACGTTCATGGATTGGATATAGCCATGCACAGAATACACGTTGCGTCTGTACCAAAGGATCCCCGATTGTGTGCCTCCACGCAGGGGACCAACCCTCCTGCAGGTGCTGAAAATGAAAAGTCCCCGACCCACAAGTGACCCTGGGCAAAGGCTGTTCCATGTCATTGGCCTCCCGACGACCTATGATTGGGGGCAGCCGTGAGAAACGTGGGTGCCTTCGTTTGTTGAAATAGGGCTAGTACTCAAGGGGAAATAGGTCGGGTTGCAGAACATGGGGGGAAGGCCGCACTGCGTCTGGGCTTCCGAGTTTCCATGACCCAGTTACAAATGTCTGCATGCTACATCTGCGACTGAGACCTGTCTGCTGCGGTAGCTGTCACCGACGCCGTCGATGGTTTCGAGACGTAGAGTTTAGTCTGGCAAAATTAAAGGAGCGAAAATGTTCGGAAGGCGAGAGATAATGGATCTGCACACCATATTCGATGTCAACTACCACTGCGGGCCCTTGAAGCTTGATTGCATATTGCATATCGAGTTCTTTCGCCTCTGCGGACACACCAGGCCAGGAACCTACACCCGGTTTGCAGGTACTTAGGTATTAATACGTATTCTCGAAATACGTGCGCATGCGTGCTGCGGCTTAATCTTAAGAAATTGATCTTTCCTGGAGTCGAGTGACATCGCCTGATGGCTTACGTATAACTGTATAGGGGCAAAAGAAGTCACGTTCAGTTTGCGTGCGTATGTCGCAATTGAATCCCTTGGAAGCAGGTAATTTGGCGACAGAGACGGTGTCTCCGGCCCAAGACTTCTCTTGGACCTGACGGACCATGCCGGTACGCCCAACGGTCAATGCGGTCCTGCCTCTTATCGGTGTTTGTTTCTCCGCATGTCTCGACTCATTTCCTGTCCCCAACACCAGCCCCGACAGCGTCTGGCCAGGCACTAACTGAATACTGTTTTCCAATCCCTTTTCGTTCACTAGTGAACGCTAGCTTAGCTACTGGGTTACAAGCGATCCCGTTTTAAACCCATGATCCTCTTTTTTGAACAAAACAAAGTCTCATCTCGAATAACCAGTGGGGTGTCAGGATGCCAGAAGGACGCCATGGTGGGTCCACCTGTCCGCAGGCTGCATGTACCGTACAGTGCATGTATACATGCAAGTGTGCCAGCGCGACAAGCATGACGTTCGTCGCCGATTGCTCGAGCCTTCAGGCAGGAAACCTGTGTGGACGCTATATATACGAAATCTCCACTGCTTCCATCCCAAGCGACACCGAGGATCCCAGGCTCTTCCTTGAAATTCATGCCTTCTTTGGGGCCTTCCATGCGATATGTGTATGGAGACAGGGCCTCGGGAAATGAAACCCTTGCCACTTCCTTCCACCCCAGCTTTTGCACAGTTACACATGCCCGCTGCAGAACTTCGCACCCGATGATTGGGGTATCCGGCACATGTGGGTGCGCGTCGTGCGGCGGGTGACCGAACGAGTGCAGCGTAGGCGCACAAGAGAGTGGTATTCAGTACTTACCTTAGGAGTGAGTATCAATAGTCAGAAAAATCGCTCCCTGCCAATTTGCAGATGTCTTTATAAAGATCCGCCTGTAGAACATCGACTTGCCTAGGTAGCTGTAGATACCCATGACGAAGAAAGCTTGGAAGGACGAGCGAACCGTACAAGACAAGAAAAATTGCACCTTCATCCCGTCTCCTTCCCAAAAGTTGTTATCCGCACAAGGCCTTTCCTCGGCTTCCTAATATCGCATAGAACAAACGATAACGGTACTATGGCGAATCCCATGTTTACCAGCGGTCAGAAGTAAGAAGGCTCTGCGGCGCTGCTTAGACGGGAGCGTTTATCGGGTCATTCCCTCGGCACATTTTCAGATGAGCCAACCTTTCCAAGCTCCTTTTCGACCCCTCGATATCTGAAAGTCCAGCTCTTCGATTACATATTACCCGCCGATACCCCAGGGAATTTCCGCAGCCTGGGTTCTTGGGACAATTTGGACGCTTCGCGAAGTCGGCTGAGCATCGAAGTTGGCCATTGGTGGGACATCGACACAACACCAACGGCGCGGACAACACACGTTCTTCAGCATGTCGTCGACGTTACCGTATCTGACGCCGAGGGCGAGCGGGCTCGAGGCTGTCCCAACGAATTCCCCTTCGTCATGGCTGACACCGACGAGGATAAAGATGATGGTATGCACTTCTTCTCCACTTCCGGCCCTTGGTGCCTGCTCGAGAGATATATGCCAGTGGACTAACGTATACCTAACGTATTTTGATCATTCGTCATGTAGAACGACATGTCTGCAATCCTCGCCGGCATTTCGTTACTCTTCTGCCTGATGTTGCTTGGGTTCATTTTGATGCTATTCCTGAATGTACACGCCAGGAAGTGTTTGGACCGAGTGTCGTTTCGACTGATATGCTATTCGTTAATATCGAAGTACGTGAGAACCGCGACGTCTGGTTTAATATGGCATATCGCTAACGTTGTGTAACCTGCAGCTGCTTCTACTGCATTGGATATATCATTTGCGTCGAAGTGCCGCCGGGGTTCTTCTGTGTCGCAGGAGTTTGGTAGGACAAATTAAGAGGCATTTGAGACGCTCCGAGAATCTTATTCTGACGAGAAATATCACGATATTAGGATGATCCAGTTCTGGCTGGGTATTACAAACTGGTTGATTACCTGCGTCGCATTAAACCTCGAACTCGTCCTCGTTCATCTTTGCAACGGTCTGGTAATGGAAAAATATTACCTGATCGGAACACTCGCATTGAACTTGGGAACGACCCTCCCGCCTTTGATCAAGGGTAAATTTGGGTGGGACGACGTAATAGGCGTGTGCTGGTTGACTTCTGATAACTATGAAGACAGACGTGAGTATAGCCTCTACGCATGAATACTTATGAGAACTCTCTTTGACCATTCGGCGCATTTTAGTGAAATGGCAGATTTCGACACAACTTATGTGGATCCTGCTCGCAGTCTTCATCACCTGCCTTTGCTGCTGCACAACCGTCTTCCACCTATACAGGCACAAGGTATGCATACACAAACTCCGATACAATTTGGCGCAGTTCCTGACTTTTTTGGCCGCACAGTTCACGACTCTTAGCGTTCTCAACCAGAACAAGCCTCCTACGGACGCTGAGGTGGCCGGCTCAGTTACCCGCTCGATCTGCTCCGATGCGAATCGCGAAAGTGCGAATTATAGTGCTAGCCGCGGAGCCCAGAAATCCCTTTTATCTAGCCATGAGTTTCGCAGCATCATCCTCCGCATCTCGCTATACCCGATCGTTATGATGGTCCTCAACCTGGTCATCACCATCGCCGATATCCGCATCAGCATCCTGTCTGGAATTTACTCTCAAGGGGATTATGCCCTCTACGCCCTCTATTACGCCCTCTATGGTGCCCGCGGGATGTTTTATGCCCTTATTGCAGTCATGGATCCCTCATTGCAGCGCGCGTATCATGTTTGGCGGGGAGAAGGCAGGCTCGGCACATACAACGATACGATTGTCGAGAACGGGACCGTCAACGACAACAATGATCCCGAAGTGGGACAGATATCGCTACCAGGGGCGGAAACTTTGGAAAACGCGCTGGAACCGAATATTACGAATGGAATCAGTGTAAAGACTGAGATATATAGCGAAGTGACAGAAACGAAGCCAGGATTCAATTTCGAAACAGCTGCCACAGGACCGGACATACCAATGGCTATCCTAGCGAACAGACACAAGCTTATAGCCACGACAACGATCATAGAGACAAACAATAAATTCGAGAACGATACAAATCGCCACACGTTTTACCTAGACGATAGGGCGTCTATAGACGATGATGACGAGCCACAGCCCGTCTTCAATTACAATATGGAACAAATGCACATCCAAGGCAAGGGTGACGGAAAGCGCACAGGGGCGGTAGCCCATTGGACCGATCTGCGGTCGGATTATGAATTGAGCATGAACGATCTAGCAGACGACTTATCGTCGGAAGCGGATCTAACACATAGTGCCGATGGCAGGTCGAGGACTGAAAGCGCCGAGAATATCAGTTACAATTCTTCTAATGTGGAGGGAATACGTCTACGGCAGCGAGCGCGGGCCCAGCAGCGCCGGTTACTAGAGCGGGAGATGAAACGGCAGATATAGAGCCTGGAGGGCCTAATTAATTTTCCCCTCCAAATATCTTTTCAATATGTTTGATCTTTCTCTTTTAACATATACTGATATGTCCGCGGTCCGCGGTCCGCGATTTTGCATCCTTATCGATACTGGGAAGTTTACGGGGTCTTTGGGTTGATTTTTGGGAAGGCATATTGGCTTGTTTTGGGATTGTTCAACTTTTGAGAGTTGATATCACTTGCATCTATAGAGACATTCTCGGAGTTTCAGGTTTAATTTCTACTGTTTGCTCTTCATTATCGATTACGATCGTTATGGATACCCACCAGTATATAGTTTATATTTCTTGTATAATATATTACATGAATGGCGGCTGCTGCATTGGGTGCTCCCTTTCATGGCTTCTCTAAACAAGCTTGACGGTTTGTTTCTCTATCAATACACTGGATTCCGTTCAATTGACTGCTTGCCATCAGTCCTATTATTGGGGCGGATGTATCTCGACATACCATAAACGTACCTCCCTTGACATCGGCGAGGTACGGTGGACTGTCGATTATCAAGATGGGAAGTTAACTTGGAGCCGAGGGTCCTTAATTCTCCGGATCTTAAGATCTTGCAAATCATTCATCTCTAGGTTCCATGCTTCGAGAGCGGAATACTCCGTGGAAGAGTGCGCGTGTGCTATATATAAAATATATTTTATTACAGCCAATCACATTTATTATATTCCATCTCATGCGTGCATTTCTTGTTGGTCATTGATTTCCCTTATTCCAGAAGGACCTCGACCCCTCCTGCCACGCTCTTCTCCTCAAGCCTTTGACCGTGACTCGTATATTAGCATTTTTATATCGCGGCGCTCGGCAATGTTCTCATAGCAAGGAATGGTCTTACCAGCAGCGTTCAAACTCTCTCAGCAATTTTAATCTCTTCTCTCCTAGTTCCCTCCCTGTTTTTGTCTTCATCATTCCTCCCAGACGCAGGAGTTTCTCTTCAAAATGCTTTAGAACGTTCTCCATCCCCGCCCCCCCAGAACCCTTTGCACCAGCGAAAGTGAATGTTCGGCCAATTCCTACTGCCCCAATCGCATCGAGCCGGTCCGCATCTTGAACTACGGCCTGTTTAATGAAATTTGAGAAAAAAAAATATCGATATTAGCGGACGTGGCCTTCTTATCGATTAATTTCCGGATAAGTATCCGACCAACAACTGTGAGAATCTAAATTGGCCAGTATACATCGCACATATGGACGAGAAGTTTACGTACCAGTTCCGGGTATTCCTCTATCAGATCTAGTACTCTCTGGGGGTCTCGTATCTCCTTCGAGTAGCTAACACCGTTCACGATCGTCTGCACGACCTCGCCCAATTTCTCACTGGCCCCGCAGTCCACCAGAAATGTTTTCACAGGAAATTCATCACTCTCTTCGCCTTCCTTCACGTACTTCTTGTCGCCTACATCATGTAGCAGTGCTGCGAGGGTGACAATCGTGGTGTCGTACGCCGGAGCTCCACCTGCTTTTTGCTCGGCTTGCGCGACGTGGAGCGCCAGGTGGAGCACTCGCAGGACGTGTGAGAAGTCGTGCGACGAGTCGTACCGCGACATGTATGATTTGACGAATTCATGTGTTTTAGACAGCAATGTTGGCAAGATGGCCCTGTCGGCTGGGGTCAGATGTTGCACTGCGGTGGTAGTGCCGCTGGGGTCAGACGTAAGGGTTGCCATGCTTGATTTGCAACAGGGGTTGTGCAGGATTGCGATGGATTATTGTAGCCAAGCTATTATGGCATGGAGAGGCTCGAGAAAGATTCTGAGAGCTCGGAGGTTGAAGAAATTTCACGACGCGACTTTTGAAGGTGGTCTTTGAAGGATGCGCGCACGCGGACTAGGATGGATATGTGACTTTCTTTATAGGTGCATGCGGTCTGTGGTATGGAGTCATCACCAGGGGCTCCGTTCCAGATTTGGAAGTCGCGAGGGTGCTTCCTCCCGGTTTTGGATTCGGCGATGCAATGCAGATGCCGGTGGTACAAGTAGCTCGGGACCTGAGGCTATTATATGGATTAGATCCGCCATGCAACACGATTATGTAATTCGAAACTGGAGAAAAGCTTTTCGAGTAGATTGCAGTCTAGACCTTGGCTATGACGACGTTTGCGTTCAATGGGAAACCTGCTGCAGTGCTAGAAACATTACACGCGAAAACTGGTTTTCGTTGGTGTTGTCAGCACATGTACAGTGCTTCGCTATGTTTTTTGAAGTAGATAGACGGGACATAGATCCAGATTCATGGACATGCATACATATTATGATATGATGATGATGGGTACATACAAGCTGTCTGAGAACTTAGCTTGTTCAGATTCAATTATCTAGGACGATGCAAAGCTCTTGTGTACTAGCTGGCACTCGAGTATGATCATTATGCATGTATGGGCACGGGCCGGAAACACATCTAGTAAAGTGAACTCGTCTCACCGGATTCTATAGATCTAATCGATCATGAGTAGATTATAGTCGACTTTATGCGTCAACATAGAAAATCGCTTCTCTTCGCAAGCTCGAGCTAGCTCAAGACTGACTATGATGATATCAGCTTTACGAGACAAGGGAATTTTAATTCTGGTTTACGAGACTACATCGTGCTGCTTATACGGTGATACGCTTCCTGACTGGACCTTACATACTTTTAGCTAGCTCGGAATGCATTCGAATGGTCGATAACCTGAACTCATCAGCTCCTGATATGATAATATGGTGATTACAACTGAAAGATATTATTGATGCATCGACGGTATGTAAAACCGAGGTAAGATGAGTATGTTCCCTGAGCTTAGGGGTATCTACCACTCGACTCTGACACTTCTAAGCAGAGACTCAGCTCAGAGTGTATGCGGGACCTAGGTTATCAGTGTATTAGTGCGTGACTAGAAATACCTCGGTCGCAGTGTTGTCTCACACTTTTTGGTTGTAACCAACGCGCATGGGATAAATTTATAAATCTGGGCAAAATATTATGGACTTGTATGTCCTCAAGTTCCGTAGCAATAAGCTACGCCGACTCATCCCAGTTTTAGAGATCTGGGCTCACTTGCAAAGATCGCAAGCCAAACGTATATTACGAAAGCCATGCCAGATCCGTTATCGGTGCGCTCTCTATCGACCCTCGCTATTTACAAACCCCAGGCTAATACCTAGGTATCTAGGCGTTCGCGGTCTCTCGGACTCGAAGGTGCCCAGAAGGGAGAACGCTCATTCTGACAATGAAGGATTGACTGTCACGCTTGATCCATGCGAAAATAGCCTTGCGCTCGAAGATATATACTTGACCGATGTTTCAAACTTAGGGAGGGTTGCCTCGATCTACCAATTCTGTTACTGATCGGTCCTCACAGCTCATGAGCGAACAAATTACTTATGTATCTTTTAAGGTACACACGCATACGCAACAAACACGAGAGTATGATATCTCGACCAACCGGCACAGCTAGTGCCAATGTCTTGGGAATCGAAGTTTTATTCCATGGACCTTGATGAAAGGTTTCTTGACGCTCCGTCTGATCAGATAGCGCTGGGCAGAGTTGAGCTTCGCATTGAAACAGTTTTTGCTGGTAAGGCTACGGATGAGAAAGCTCATATTAATATAGCGGGGAGGTTGTTCTTGGATCGGCCTAGAACTTGCGGGATTGGGAGTACGGAACCGTTATCAAAACTTCAAAATTACATAGGCTGATAGCGTTAGAGCATGGTCAACTTATGCAATCGAACATTCTGGATGGGAGTCAAAATATCGAGGAATAAGTTGGATGGGTACAAACCATTCACATGCAACTGGTAAAATAGCCTGTAAGGGGCCGAAGCGAGCGAGCAGCCGAAATTATAGCTCGAGCTAACAGTCTCGAAGCCGATTGGCCTAATTTTTGAACCAGCTTGAGTATTTCGCTTTGGAAAATCGCCTTATTGAATTATGAATGTTAGAGCAGGTTTGCGGAATCGAATTAGTCACAAAATCGAGCTGGACCCCAAGTATGTATACCCCACCAGACGACGAATCATTTCCTATAGTTCGACAGTCGGCCGTAAATTGTGGCTAAGACCAGCCCCACCAGTTGTTCTTTGATCGAACGATTCGAATGTTCTGAAGTCTAGATGTGTATAGCCATAGATTGCCTGATGTTTTGGCGCGGTTAGCATGAGTATGAGGCCGGACTGGTTCCATGGTTAATTAAAGTGCGGCAGCCTGACTCGCGAAACCATATATCGATAATGGGGAATTTCGATTGTTCTTTGTAAGAAAATAGCGGAAAACGAAATAGAAATCAAAATCAGGGCCGATGACTAAACACGAGAAGGGACATATTCGAGCCAATGCATGCAGGAACCCTACCGCTAGCGCTATCAAATCTATTGATCTGCGATATCAAACTTTGTGCTTCTTTCCGTGATCTTGTCCGGGAATATGTGCCACCATCCCGATTAGTCCGTGGGCCACCGACGCGTACGGGGAATATTTCGACTATATTTCCGAACTCTTAAGGTCTGCTCGTGCTGTCAATAGTCCGTTTGCCCTGACTACACGCGTGTACGCCTGCTGCCCTACAAGGAAAATTTAGTGCGTGTCACTAAGCGGGATATTCCATGTCCAAATTTGGTATCGGTCAGACGCAGCTCGCTGCCTTCAAGTAGAAGGACATGTAAGTGTCGCCTAGTATTCAACAAGCCTGCATCGTATACATCATGTGTGCGGCGAGTACCACTTCTGGCAGCTTGATGCTTCGCACACGTTACATGGCCGTGCTTGGCTGCCTGTTGTAGACATAATACGGATGGGCTCTTCCTATCAGTCACCATCCTATTGGATTTGGGGCGGCCATGTCTCATTTGGCCAGATATCCGAACGCGGGCGCGAACAGCTCGGTTACACAGCGTTTGAGTTCTGTGAAAGTCATACATGTGCTTGGCTAGCTATGGATAATAGAATTGCAATATTGGTTGATTGGTCCCCTCCCTCGCCCCTCGACTAGGCCTCCTTTAGGTCAGGTCCCTTGATTCCAACCTTAGGATTTACATTGGAGCGCTTACGTGGATAAATACTCCTAGGCTGAGATAATTTTTTGGCATAACGCGTTAACACCGAAATATTTTATCTACTCTGATCCCACTCGCGCTAGAATCCGACCAGGTTGCACATTTGCACCCATATATTCTCCCGTTGTAATACCCGATCTGAATTTCTTGCATTCCGAGTACCAATATGAAGGGAAGCGGTTGGTTATCTGCCTTGTTGAGAGTAGGTAGATGAAAGTCTGTACAAAATGAGAAGGAGCCTCTGTAGGACAAATACGAGAGCTTGAGCCTCCCCTTGTTGATCAATGACGATGCCCGCACCACGGTATATATATTCTGCCTTCTGGACTTTTTTTTCAGAGGCACTCCTGATCCCTCCCTCCTATCGTTATTGAACCGCCAGACCACACATAGGACCATGTCGCACGAGCAAAAGGCACCCGAAATCATGTCCTCCAAAGAGGAATCGCCATCTGTCGAAGCTGGAATGGCTCTCGATCCAGAAGTCGAACGACGTTTGGTTCGGAGGCTCGACTGGAATATTATTCCAGTTGCAATGGTACTTTACATGCTCGCATTTCTGGATAGAATCAACATTGGCAATGCGAAATTGTACGGGCTGGAGGAGGAGCTGGGGCTTACCGGAACCTTGGGATATCAGACAGCCGTGTCGTTGCTATTTGTGACGTACCTGCTATTTGAAATCCCGAGCAATCTTGTATTGAAAAAATTCCGGCCAAGTCGGTGGAGTGAGTACCCATGTTCTGTCTGTCACTTCAATCTTAAGGGTGGTCGGGCTAATAGAATATTACCCCTTGGATCGAGATAGTTGCTTTCATTACAACTTGTTGGGGAATCGCTGCTATGTGCACAGGGTGGGTGCAGTCATACGGCGGTCTCCTAGCGTGCCGTCTTCTCCTCGGTCTCTTCGAAGCTGGCCTCTTCCCCGGCCTTACGGTTTATTTGACTTTCTGGTACACCAGGAAAGAAATTGCTCTACGAGTGGCATTATTGTTCATGTCAGCGGCGATAGCAGGGGGAACTGGTGGTCTTTTAGCATACGGTATTGGATTCCTGGACGGGAAGGCCGGTATGCGAGGTTGGCGATGGATCATGATCATTGAAGGGATCCCGACAATTGCTGCAGGCCTTCTTGTGCCTTGGCTTTTGTCTGATGAACCTGCAAATGCAAGATTCCTGAACCCAGAGGAAAGAATCATCATGACCAAACGGATGCAAGCAGAGCACGGTTCTGCAAGCAGCGAAGAAAAGCTAAAAAAGCAGGATATTATCGCCTGTTTCAAAGACTGGAAACGCTATGCCTTTGCAATTGGATCTTTTGGTGGAGTTAACATGCTCTACGGATACTCTATCAATCTTCCGACGATCATCAAGACGCTAGGAAACTGGCCGACTCCAGTTGTGCAGGCACTGACTATTCCTTGCTATGCCCTTGGTGCGAGTGTCTACGTTGTCGTCGCTTGGTGGAGTGATCGCAAACAAAAGAGAGCGATACCGATATTGATCGCGCCAATAGTTAGTATCATTGGTTACGTTCTCTTAATCTCGCCGGCGCCACCAGGAGTAAAATATTTTGGATGCTTTCTGATTGCAGCTGGACTATATGTAAGGCCATAAAGACTCCCTCACAGCAGATCAGTGCCAATCATTAAGGGTATGTTTGAAGGAGTTTAAGATGCTGATTTACTATTCTTAGTTGTTTGTCGGGCTCCCGCTTGCTTGGAATGTGGTCAATATTCCGCGATACGGAAAGAAAACAACTGGCAGCGGATTTCAGTTGACAATGGGGAATGCAAGTGGCATTGTATCGGCGTATCTATATCCCGCTGCGGAGGCCCCGAGATACACCAAAGGACACGCCATCACTATCAGTTTAATTGTTCTTGGAATGGTAGCATTCTTTGTCGTAATGGTAAGTTCAGGAGTGAAGCAATCATACTCGGGATTACCATCACGAATGGTGTCCATCAGACCTGGAAGTTGCTAACTAGCTGGTTTTTTCCACTTGACAGCAATACCACACCTACGAGAATAAAGCGAGAGATGAGGGGAAGCGTGATCATCTGATTGAAGGAAAGACAGAGCAGGAAATTCTTGAAATGGGCGATGATTCGTATGTTGCATTCTCTTACCATCGATTGATTTCACCCTATCTGGCCCGATGGCATTCATTCCACGTTGATGAAGCTAATATATTATTCAATCGCTTGGCAGACCTCGGTATCGGTATAGCAACTAATAGCTCCCACCACAGGAGTGTCCCTTAGACCTATGTATCTGATGTTATGAGTCAACGACCTTGAATTTATCGTTGCCCGCGCATATATATATATATATATATATATATATATATATATCATATATCGTGTGCGGGTTGTCAGACGCGCATTAATTATTAGACGCGCAAAGACGACCTTGGAATATGCGCACAAGATTCTAGATATTGCTTTCCGCATATTTCGTATTTTGACATATATACACGTAATCTTAATTTACATCTAAACTAAGAATATCTATAGATCGCTCATCTAGGCTGGTGCAGTATTATAATTCTAAATTCTAAACAATCACTCGCGCAAGCATATATTCTATCTATATAACCGGATACCACGGTCAAGGCCCAACAGAAAATCGACATTTAACGCGTCCCCAAATTTGTAACCTACGGTGTTCAAGCGGTCGGCTAGCTTTTGCACCACGATACTTCGATGCATGCTCTCAGGAGTCGGCCATTAATATGATCGACCGCTGCCCCTGTATTTGCGTTTGGCTTCGTATTCGCGTCTTGTGATTGCGACACTCAAGCTTCATATGTTCAGCTCGCGTCCAGGATCGGGCGTAAGACAAGGATGTGTTGTGTGTGTCATTAACTCCGCGTTGTCATAACTGCGAGAGAAAAAGGGAAACTGCGCGTCTTTCCGCAAACGTTCGGCACCACTGCGGAACATCACGATCAAGCCGCTGGCACGCCCTTCGATCCTTCTCCGGACGGCGACTTATGGACTTTCAAACATGCCATCACGATGGAAGCCACCGCGGACGAGAACTCGGTCGACTTCGAACGGCTCAAGCAGATGCTGCCGATGCTGACGAAGGTATTACAACGCCCTTCCACCTACCACTATGGGCAATCGATCCTTGCTAATAGAACCCAGAGTCAAACTCAAGTCCCAAATTCTAGAAATCGCAAGAGAGGGCTAAGCTCCGAAGATACACAACCTGTGGAAGATACCACTGACGATGAGCCCCACGACGTTATCGCCCGCAATGGGCCGAGGACATCGAGCCCGGCGACTTCGCCACTCGCGAACGGCTTCGACCTTGACCCCGTAAACCAATTTTCGCCAATCAGGACGCTAGAATTTGAGAACACTGGCGACTCGCAGCTGCCGAATACTCTCGTCACTGAGAATGGTATCGACAATCACAATAGCATACGCCTTGATTATTCTCCCGATAAACTCGGAAGCCAACACTACGATGGAGAGGCAACACAGAAAGATCCTGATTCGTACAACGAGCGGATGAAGAATAATGTTGCCTCTGCCAGCGACCTTGCGAGGAAATCGCAGAATAGTTTTGGCAGTGACCCGGTGCCCGACTCCCAATCACAACACCGTAAACCCATATACTTCGACGAGAGGAAAAGATTTTCAAACGTTGGTCTCCTTATCAGGGATAATGGCGATAATTCGGATGATGAAGAGAGTGTACTTCGACCAGCTATGCAAAACGACTCTCCTGTAATGGGCCTTACTCAGATGTTTAATGCGTCGTCACCTCAACGCCCTGTTACGAACTCCTCGGCAATCCTTACCTCCCCCCACATTGGTATCACGTCTCCAATTACACCACGAGAGCGGTTCTCCATTCCGCGGAGCAACATTGTGGCAAACAGCTACATACCGACTGGCGAGTCTCAAGCCGCAAGGGAAGCGAGAGAGAAAAAGATAACATATCACGACGACGACGAGTTTAGCGCCGAACCGCCCGAAGTGGCCGCAAGGCTCAGAAGACAACGTCGAGAAAAGGATTCGGTAGAACAGTTCAAGGAGATATCAGTGGCACGGCCTGTACCACGGGTCCGCGAACCTGGGAGGCGAGGTCGCCCTCCAAAAAACAGGATGGTCGAGCCATTGCTGCCGCCTTCTGCGGCTGGCAGTGACCGACCATTGGAAGATGCCGCCGCTGAGGAGCAACACTTGGCAAGTGAAAATGACGATGTCACGGACGAAGCTGAGCTTGAAGTACCGGGGACGATGGAACCCGCTGTCACCGAGGTTAAGAAGACTCAGTCCAGTCAATTTCGTCCTGATAGGCTTCGAAGCTCAAATATCTACGACCCACCAAATAGTTCTGATCCGGAGGCCGTCGCAGACTCCCAACCGCAGACCACTGCAAAGGTCATTGCGAAATCAAAAGCCGTTGCAGGCGTAGAGGATGGTTTGCGCCCTTCTGCTCCGAATTCGAGTTCATTTTACAATCAAAAGCACCATCGACGGAAAGCGGAGGAGCATCTTGACTCTTTCCCACCCAGCAAAACATCGACTCAAGAGATGCCACCTTCGTCACCGCCCATCAGACAGTCAAACGATCAAGGAAACGGTCTACTCGCAGAGAGTATAGACACCCCAGACTTCAGAACGGTGAAGAGCCAATTTGCTTCCAATTTCCTTAACCCTCTAGAGGCTGTGAAGACTCCCATCACCGTTAAAAAGATACCCTTACCTCTCCCAACTACCATACCGGCGACGAGCCCCTACAACCGGGAGAGTCTCCTTTCAAATTCTGAAACTCCTATCCCAGTTAGGAAGAGGAAGAGGCCCAGTGGTGAACGTGCTTCAGCTTCAATTGATCCCCAGCCCTTAGCGGCTGACTTGAACGCTGACCGTACCGATATTGCGAATATCCCACAACCTGAGTCTACTGGCGAGCAACTTCCGAAGCCAAAGAGATTAAAACCAAACAACCTTCAAAGCAACTCGGGGCCTTTGGAACCGACTAAAATTTCCGCGCTACGAAACCGGGTAGTTCGACAACTTCCTACGAGCACCCAAGAATCCGAGCGACCAGCACCAAGTGAGGCTGGAAGCCCGATGAACTTAAGCGCACGGAATTCCTCCACGGAACCGGATAGTGCTGCCAATTCTCCCAACAATTCTGAAACTGCAGTCAACGCCATGACCCCTCAGAAGACCGTTATTCAATTCCGTCCAAGTGCTAGCCAACGACAAGAGCTGTCTAGCTCTGGTCCTTTCTGTGTTTTCGCACAGTGGAATACAGCCTACTATCCCGCTGTTGTTACCGAGTTGCCGAGATTCAACGAAAGCGTCACTGCTCGATTTGTAGGGGGCGAAAGCTTCGTTCGTCTTGACAGAATGAAAAGACTTGAACTCAGTGTTGGCGATAACGTCAAGATCAGTGGTCAGGGACAGAAAGTCTGGGCCGTTCAGGAGGTTTACAGCTCTACTGCTACATCTGAGGACCGTGCCAACACAGAGTCTCAGCTAGAACGGGAGGCCGTTCTTGATGTTCATGGCAATAATATGGTAAAGCTGAAGCATAAAACTTCCGAAGAAATTGTGGAAGTTCAGATTTGTGATATCGTACTCAACGCTGCGCAGTTCAATTCTTTGAAGACGAAGACTGTAGAAGTGGAGTACTCAATGCAGTCAGATGAGAACACGCCAATATTCAAAAAGGAAGACAGCATTCTAGAGACACCTTCAAAACTATCGCGACGCAACACACCAAACGTGATGCTGGGCACCCAAAAGATCAAGTCCTTGAAACTTTCGGCCAGTTCTAGTAAAGGGAGACAGGGAATTTTCTCTGGGATGCAGTTCACTATATCTCTTACTGGGGAAAGCACGAAGGACCGAGCGATTCTTTCTTCCATGTTGCAGCGCGATGGCGGGCAAATTCTCGAAGACGGCTTTGACGATATTTTTCTGCCAGTCAATCCCGACATTGCGGAATTGTCCCCCCGACCGGGGTGGTCCGAGATCAAATTCACAGCTGTTATATCTGATCGAGCAAGCACAACATCAAAATACCTCCAGGCCCTTGCTCTTGGAATTCCATGTTTGTCGCCTAAATGGGTTGAAGATTCAGTTCAGAGCAAGGCTGCACTCTCGTGGCACAACTATTTGCTTCCGGCTGGGGAATCTCAATATCTGGACGGTGCTATCAAATCCCGCACAATTGATTGGATAGATACTAAAGCTGCCACATTTGCCGACATGTTTTCAAGGAGGCCGAAGCTGATGAATGGGATGAATGTTATCATTCATACCGCTAGTAGAGCAAAAAATGAACCGGTAAGTCGCCGTCTGAACTCTATGCTAGGGAACTGGATTCGATTTATAGGAGCTAACGGATACAAACCCAGCAAATCTATCCGTTTCTCATCCATGCCATGGGCCCAAATGAAGCTAGATATGTGGGATCCGTCGAGGAAGTCAATAAGCTCCTCAAGGCAAAGAAACCGGCGACTCGATGGCATTATATACTTAGCAAGGATGAGAAACCAAAATTCAATCTGAAAGGGAGAGCTAGGGATGTTGCATCTTCAGTCAAGGTCGTGAGCCACGAGTGGGTCAAGCAGAGCTTAATATTCGGCAAACTGCTCGATGAGGCCTATTAGTGTGGTGTTGCTAGTCGGAGAGAATCTACTATGGTAATGTACAGTACGCACCTGAATTTTGATATTGGAATTTCGAGGCGTCAGGATGGGTCGGTAACCATGTATAGTAGTACTATTTGCAATCTAAAGAAAAGAGTATAATCACAAATTGCCCATAGCAGGCGGCGTAATCCATAAGTTAGCTACGACCACAGTTGCTATTCACGTAGATGGACAATGAAGTGAATCCACGCGCTCAAGAAACTTGCTCAGACAACCACGGAAATCCACGAGAACCCACGCATCGCTTGGCAGCGTGAGCCTCATTCCTACCTGCAAGCCGAAGAAAGTTCTAAAAGTCGTGAAAGGCGAAGATGTCGCCTTCAAATCGGCCCAGCTTGAACCATGAAAGTTCTGAAGCTTTTAGGCGCATCGCCTGTGCTAATATCTCTTCTGCTTCTTTCCAGTCGTATACTGTTCGCCATAGCATTTGATCCGTTCATCGACATCGCCATAGACCCCAGCAACGAAGCCTACCACGAAGTTGTGAAAAGGGCTATCGAAAGAATTTTCGGCGGGTTATCGGGACGGACAGCTGATTATGTAGACGGGCAGGATAATCAAAGCGAGTTACGACTCACAGAACAGGAAATAGAGACATCACCTGCAAGTTCAGAGCTCAGAAAACGGCAAAATCCCAGAGACGATGAGGTGCCTGTGGAAGACCCGGTCCCCGAAGAATTTCTCAGCAATGAAGCCACAATTGGTGAGAGCCCAGGCTTGATGGAGCTCGAGCAAGTCGGTGAGTCCCCGCAGAGGGACCCGAGCCGGATAGAATTCGAGAACTGGTTCGAATCCAAAGATACGAATTTGGACGACTTTGCGATAGGACAACAATCGGAATTCGTCTCCGGATCCCTCGATCAAATTGATCTTGAGACAGAAGCACCGGCCCCACGAGACTTCTATCAGGCAATGTTCATGCGAAATGCAAACCAGCAGGATGGTGGCGGAAGTTATCAACGGTCTGCAGGATCATCTACATATAGATCGAGCAATGAGCCCAAGAGCTTTCTGGAGCAACAATATGCCATGCCTCAGTCTGGGGGGAATCTATTCTCTTCTCCCTTTTTCGGTTTCGGACCAGGCATCGGGTCCAACCTCGGTAGTTTTCAGAACATGGCGAGGGAGAATAATTTTGATACAACTGGAGTCCTCAACAGGCCTTCGAATGTTGAAGCTGGTACATTTTCTGAGCGGACGATACCACCACCCCTCAAAGCATATTCATGGAGCATGCCTCAACAGGTTATCGAAGACATAATGGATCCGACCTGGGTCCCCAACCAGAAAGCGGCGTCAAAAGCGGACTATCAGCAGGAGGAAGCGATTCGACTTCATCAGCCGAAAAACTATGCACGTCAAAAATTCACTGCAATCCAAAGATGCGGGAAACTGCGCGATGCCAATCCTCCAATTACACGAGATGAAGCAGCAAGCTACAACAAATTTCTTGACGTTTACGGTTACCCGGTGATAAACCCTCCGGCTGATTCGCTGGGCCCTTACCTCCCGAACACCTTATCAGACCCAGCTTTGAACTTCTACCAAAACTTTCTCTCCAGATTTCAAGTCGCCGAGAAAGAGATTCTTGGTGCTGATGGACAGCCAACGGGTGTCGCGGAGCCCGTTATATTTGAACCTGCACGAAATAATTATGGCTGTAACGCAATCGTATACAAGGAAAAGCGATTCTGCGAACTGCGAGCGTCGTAAGTGCACTTTATACCTACCTGCAACCGTCGTGGTTACTTAACTTAAAGCCCAGCTGACCGGTTATTGCAGTGCGAAGGCTGCTAGCAGAGTGGATGAGCGCGAGAGAGGAATAGGTCTCCAGAGACCCGGCAAGTATCTCTGGTATTCTGGAACCCCATATCAGGGGCTCACGCCGGTAGGGTACAAGGTTCTCGACTATTTTGTGACCAAACGTGGACTTCACAATAGCTTCCATTGGACATACAGAGCCTGTGGCGTAAAGGTACCGTTACAACTATATCAACCAATTCCAGAGTGAATCGATATATATATCGATATCCGGATGGATATTGCTTCTGGATCAATGGATGCATTAGTCGCAGGGCATGATGCGGTTCGCACACCTCATTTCCAGGTAAAGCTTATGCTACCAGCAGACGACATAACATTGTCGTCGTTTCGCTGGAAGGTCGCTGAGCCTCGTCCAGCTTTTGCGGTACCAGGGTCATGCTTGATGAGCATGCTAGAGTCGAAGACTTTTCCCTGTCCTGAAGTCTACAACGAACAAATACGGCCAATGATCCAGGCTAATGTCGAGCCTTGGGCAAGCTCAGCCGAAGATGATGACGGTTTCCCACGGCTTGAAGACCTCGTCCCAGTTGGCGAATGGGAAAGACGATGGTTGAGAACCGGGGAGCAATGGCGCTCTGGGATGGTAGTGCCCACTACTTACGACAACAATATCACACCGCCACTGAAATAATCAAATTGTAGGCAGTAGCGCTAGCTACGCACATTCTTTAGGAGCAACATGGACTCAACCGACGTGGAACACAACCCTTATTAAACGTATAAATATACATAGCAGCGGAGTTGGGGCAACATTTGGGGCTTCACATTATCGAGAAAGATGCACGCTGACCCTCCGAGGCTTGGCGGAGAGACTCAATAATGTTTTCCATCAAAATGCGAACAGGGAACGGCATTAAGTTGTGTCAGTTCCTTGAGCGGATTCCTCGAGGTAGTCCGGCTTCAGCATGCGGAAGTCGCGCAAACCACGCGAACTTGCGTAGTTGCGACAACTCTGCTTCATCGGTTACAAATATAGATTCTCGCTCTTAATAGCCGTTGCTAGCTATCGTTTTACCTGTATAATACTATAGCTATTTGCCATCTGTGGTCAAAAATACCGAAATTTAATCTATTAATATCGGTGAGACGTCTCGACAGGCCGGGATTGTCCAGAATCAATATCAAGATGGTGCTCTACTCAGTGCAGTTTATTTTGACTTTGCTTCTCTCTTCCGTTGCGCATGCTATTGAGCTATCCATTCAGAGTATTAGCACCGATAGCATTGTCGATTTTACTTTCGAAGTAAGCTACTTGCAGCGGGATGCGCTGCAATATATTGACTATGTTCCTACGGAGATACTCGAAAGACTCCAGAATTTGATCAACTATTCTCAAAATCAGCAGATTGGAGGTGCTGCCGTACCAAGCACTGATATGCTTGCTGAGGCAAACGATCTGATGATGATTCTGGCGGGTATTGCGGTTCCTGGAGCGCAGTCAGCTGGTACGTATGTCCAGTGCATGTCGCTAGGCTATTGAAATAGAGACTTAATCACGCCGCTGGAAAATCTATACTAATTATGGCTTGGATGGGAAACATTCAGATATAGAAGCCGATCAGAGTGAGGGTGACATTGTCATTCAAGATACCTGGCAAACCGACCAGCCAAATTTCTACGCCCCGCAGTCTGGACTATCTCTCGAGCAGGGTCTGGCGAATATTGCTGGCACAAATCTCCAAGACCCTTTCGCGAACGTATTCCAAAGTGGCACCAGCGACTATGATACCCGGCCAGTGATGTCCGATCCCCAAAGTTATACTGGCATGAACTACTTCAACGACCCAAATTTCTTTCCAAACGTCAACTCCGCTGATGCGTTCCGCAATACGCTTAATTGGCTAAACAGCAAGCCGAGCCAACGAACGAACGACTATGGAACTGCTGGACAGGGACTCTCTGACATAGATCTCCTGGGACAAGGGCTGTCGGACCTGGACTTCCAAAATGCCATGGTCCTCAGCCGGGGTGGAAGCATGGACGGCCAACAGCAAGCTGACGCTGGGAACATGGGGGGATTTGGCAGTCCGAGGGCGGCGAACATCGATATCATCGACATGGCGAGCAATATGTACCAAACGCCGCCGAGAACGCAGGGAACATCCATGCAGATTAGCCCGGAGGGAGCTATGCAAATCAGCCCTGAAGGGGGGATGCAAATTAGTCCGCAGGGCCCTATGATTAGCCCTGAGAGCGGTATGCAGACCAGCCCGCCGCAAAACAATGCTAATGGCGCCAGCGGAACGGGAGCCACGATGGCAATTGAAGAGGAGGAGAAGACCAATACGATCACCACGGGTAATACTGGTGGTTCGAACGTTTATCTATCCGGTACTAGAGGATGGCCGAATGTGCTCGCTGGATATAATCTGCCCAATGGGGGAAATCAGGGACAAGGAGGCACGCAGAGAAGAAGGGTAAGAAGGTCGGGGGATACAAACGACATGCCGACGTTGAATGGAAAGCGTCCGTCCCCGTTTATAGGTTAAGAGATCGGTACATATTCATAGTATTTTGGAAAGCTATACAATGGGTTGATATTAGTCTCGAAGCCAGAGCGCCAGGGCCACGAACGTGGCCCGCAACAGCAGAACACCCGAGACCAGGTTGATATCGGCTGGCCTCTAGCTATGGCTGGATTAAAGACTCAAATATATACTTAAGCACTTAATTAAATAATTTCTGTTATACCTATCTATATATAGAACCGGTGTTTCGAAGCAGACAATTCTGCAGTTCTAGAAGTAACGTAACAAGATTTGTCGATTAGTCGCTTCACAAGTTGCAAGTATACTACACTACGTTATAGTATTGAGAAATGAATGCACCTTCAGCCCGAAGACCCAAACGATCGAACAATAAAGCCTTGGAGACCCTGCAGCGATACAGTACTATAGCTTGTCTCGACCATAGCTAGCGTATTCGAGTTTGAATACTTAATGTGATTAAATTTGAATGTGGTCCGTCAACCTTGGTGCGTTAAATTCCAACATCGCAGGTGTTGTCGGGGATGTTGGTCTTGGCATCGGCCGGTTCCAAGTCCAAACTGTCGGCACCCGGCTGACAGCCGAACGAAACTATAGCATCTCCAACTCCAAATCGCCTCGCCGACCGCCGCCGTTCAGCCACGATGGAGGACTCAAAATCCCGCCGCAAGAAGAAGGTCCTGCTGATGGTACATATCCCACTTCCCTACGTATCGCCAGCCACCTGTCTAACCGCTGTCTCGCCCAGGGCAAATCAGGCTCCGGCAAATCTTCCATGCGATCCATCGTCTTCTCCAACTATGTCGCGAAGGACACCCGACGGCTAGGCGCGACTATCGACGTCGAACACAATCACGTTCGCTTCCTCGGCGGACTAACGCTCAACCTATGGGACTGCGGTGGTCAAGATGCCTTTATCGATAACTACCTAAACTCCCAGCGCGACCACATCTTCAAGCATGTCGAAGTCCTCATCTACGTCTTCGACATTGAGAGTCGCGAGTTCGAGCGCGACCTGATTACATACGTCAGTTGCGTCGAGGCTTTGCGTGACAACAGCCCCGGAGCACACATCTTCTGCCTAATCCACAAGATGGACCTGGTGCAGCTCGAGTACCGGGACGCAGCATTTCAGGAGCGCGCTGCGATCCTGTGCCGCAAGAGCCTGGGTATGGAGATCTCATGTTTCGCGACCTCGATCTGGGATGAGACTCTATACAAAGCGTGGGCTACAATCGTCTACACTCTTATACCGAACGGACCTATACTGGAGCGTCACCTAACGGCATTCGCGGAGATCGCCGAGGCGGAAGAAGTGATTTTGTTTGAGCGGACAACTTTCCTTGTCATCGCGCATGTTACGAGGGGGGCTGTCCAGAATCCGTTCCCGGACCGATTCGAGAAGATTAGCAACATCGTGAAACAGTTCAAACAGAGTTGCACGTATGTAACTGCCGTTGGCCCCATCCGTCCAAGAAAAGAAATCTGCTTCTAACCATACGTCTGTAGTAAAATGGCGTCAAATTTCACCGCGTTCGAGCTTCGGGCGCACAAATTCTCGGCGTTCATCGACATCTTGACGCCCAATACGTATATACTGGTAGTAATGCCAGCGAACGCGGCTGAGAGCACAACCACGCTGATGAATATCGCGACGTGCCGAAAGCATTTTGAGAAACTGGAGGTGATTGATAAGGCCGTTGGGAGGTGACCCTTCGAAGTGCGGCGGTCAGCAGCACCGGGGACCGGAAGGGAAAAGCCAACGGAATTCGAATTGTTGAAGAATATGGGCGATTTAAGCCCGAGCGTTTCTTTTACGATGGTAGTATACATCAAGACTGGCCGGCGTTTTGAGGACAAGCTTTTCTTTACATGTTTAGCGACTGCGGATATACCATTTGTTGTCTGAATTTTATGCACGTGGTCCGAGGGCGGTGGTATACCGTTCCCCAGATACCTCGTAAACCTGTAGATCTATAGACGCGTCCGCTGCGTACAGTCTATCTCAAGTGCCCAATGGGAGAAACATGTAACCTCGTGTATGAAACGCCGTCAGCCACTATCCAACTGGTGCGCGATTAAACAGGTCTTCCTTCTCGCAGCCTCCACGTCAATCCGTCCGGCGAAACACCGTCTACCATGGTCGAAAGATAATTCCGTGCAATAGATCGCATTTCTGTAGCAAAGCGCAGCTGGAATCATGGAGGTGGATAACCCACCCCCGAAGCGATTCCAACCGCTGGGTGGAGGAGAAGAGGCTGCTTGGTGAAGGAAAACAAAAAGGAAGAAGCGAATGGCGCGAAGTCGCTAAAATATTTTCGCCTGACGCCAGAATCACGTGATGTGCGGGCCAACGGCGAAGAGCCGAGGAAGTGGAATCAGAAGCCGAGTTCTTCCACTTCCTCGTTTTACCACCACCATCATCACCACCCAGATTGGCACCATTGGCTTCGATTGAAAGCTAAGGATACGCCCAGGATGCTGTCGACAAGAATCATCTCCCGTGGCCTGCTGCGGAGTACGTACCTCCATATACTCTCATCAGGTGGTGGGGCGCTTCTGCTAACAATTTGACAGCAGCTCGGCCAAAGGCCACCACGCCGAACACGGCATTTTTCACTCCCCGACGGTGAGTACATCCAAGTTACTCCCATCTGCTATGATTCCATGGCCAATTGACTGACTGTGGATACACTTGTAGTCTTGTTGCAACCGAATCCGTCCCAGCATCGTCTGCCTCCTCAATCCTTGCCTCGCAGCGCCTGAACCGCCCAATCTCACCGCATCTGACGATCTACCAGGCACAATTGACCTGGTACTTATCTTCGCTGAACCGTGTCACCGGTGTCACCGTCGCGGGCATCTTCTACCTCTTCACCATCGGCTATGTCTTCGCCAAACCGTTAGGACTCAACATGTCTGCCGCGAGCGTTTCGCGCAAGTGGGGCGAGCTTAGCACCCCGGTGAAGCTGGCTGTGAAGGCCCCGATAGCTGCAGCATTCAGCTTCCACTGCTGGAATGGTGTCAGGCACTTGGTGTGGGATACTGCAAGGGAATTGAGCGTGAGGGGAGTATACAGAACTGGCTATGCAGTGCTCGGTATGACGGCTGTCAGCACCATCGGGCTGTTGCTGGCGTGAGCGCGCTCAATTTTGGCATATGCTGGTAGACAGGCTAAGGTGGCGGCTTCCTTACAGCGGTGCTTTTGTGGATTGAACGCGGTAATTTGTATATACGTGATCTAATACGCGAGAGCCGTCTCTCAGCATGTCGGGCAGTCTGCTAGTCTCGAGGCCAGACTTGCCTGGCACACTACCAGAGACAGCTTCGGAATGGATATGAATTATTACACATGACGCCCTCGCAATATTCTTCGTCTACCCGTCCCTCAGCACTTGGCCCAGAAACAGTCGGCATGTTGCCCGCGAAGTCAGCCGTGTCTGTTGGTTTCTCGGACGATCCAACCACCGATCGCGCCAATTCTTCTATATAGCCTTCTATTTTATCTGGTTCTGCCGAGAACCTCAAATTACAAGCTCTCTCGATTGACTTTCTCAAACGAGACTTACACCGCGGTTCCAATGACACCATCCTCTTATATGTACATTTCCGCAAACCACTTAAACTCAAACTCTTGATACCTTCCTATTAGTCAGTCGATAGCGAATTTTTATCTGGAGTCCAAATTTTCCCCAGAATCTAATCAGCACCATGGCACTGGGACCAGGACTACAACTCTCACCTGCGGTAAGTAATTCGCCATATCCTGAATCCGGATGGTATATATCCGCGACCTCCCATGACTAACGTGCTTTCGATCAGATTGCTCCACGTTGAACGAAAATATATCGCGTCCGCACCAGACCCTGGACCGCAGTTACATAAAACCCGACGCCACCATATCGCTCAGATGTTCATTGATATTTGAGAAATAAACCGACAAATTCATCAATTCAGGCCTAATGCAAAACAACAAACGCCATCGTCAATGAGATATATATATTCGTTCACAGGGTTATTCGCCCTCACCCTGGCAGCCATTGTCATCATCCTAGGGATATCGGATGCGCACCCCACGGAGGGCGCTGAGGAATCAAGTTGCCACCATGGACAGCTTGGGAACTTCTTCACAAATATCCTAAGTAATGCGTCGATCGATTTCTCCGAGGTCGATGTCAAACTCGCCGCCAGACAACTTGGTACATCAGCCGGTGCCTTGAACTATGCTGAAACCAAAAGGGACTTGTCAACACCAATGATCTTTTATAGCAGCAAGCCATCAAATCCTCGTCCAATTATAACCATGGCGAACGGCAAACTCTCGTCCGTTGAGGCACTCGCCATCAAAGACGGGAAAGTAGTGGCGACCGGCCCACTATGGTACCTCAAGTTCATCACCGATCGCTCAAGGGAGCTCAGAGATATTGGCGACAATATCATTCTGCCGGGCTTCGTCGAGCCGCATCTCCACATAATGCTCTCAGCATTACTCAAGGGCTACCTTATCGATATCTCGCCGCTACGAACATCCACATTCGAAACCGCCATGGCAGCACTCAGAACAGAGCTACCGAAATTAAGCCCCGGCCAATGGCTAATTGCGCACGGTTACGATCCATCTCGCCTGGATTGGCACGACTTGTCCATGGAGATTCTGGACAAGCAGGTCTCTTCGACGGTTCCAATACTCATCATAAACGCTTCGGGGCACCTGGCGTACGGCAATTCTAAGGCGTTCGCGCTCGCAAATGTAACTCAGGACACGCCGAACCCGCAAGGGGGAGAGTACGCAAGAGACCGGAACGGGAAGCTGACAGGCGTCCTCGTCGAAGCCGGGGCCATCAGCCCTTTCGCGGCACTTGGTGAGGTAGCGAATGTCGCTCGCATGCCACTGATCAAAGCAGGCCTGGCAGAGGTCCTAACGCAGTGGCTAGCAAAAGGCGTGACTACCGTGCTTGATGCAGGTTTGGGCATCACCGCTCCGAACGAGTTTGAGATCGTCGCCAACCTGACACAGGTCAGTCCTATTCGTATCTTCGGCGCCGTGGCAGACTACAAGCCCGATGATGCGCAGCGAATACTCGGCAGCGGTCCTATGCCGCCCGGCGGGTTCAAACAGAAGAATCTCGTAGTTCGTACCGTGAAACTGTTCTCCGACGGCTCTACCCAAGGGTTCACCGCCGCCGTCAAGAAGGACTATCTCCTCGAACATTTCCCAGTCTATTTCGATGGCCGGGAGAAGGGTGTATTGGTCTGGCCGGACACAAACCAAATCGGTGGGGCCAGCACCGGTTATAACACGACATTGCGCGAGGAAATGCTTAAGTGGATGCGCCGGGGATACCAAATAATGGTCCACTCCAACGGCGACCGCTCCTCTCAGGTGGTAATGAATGCATACGAAGACATCTTTACCGCTTATCCAGAGCTGCACCCCAAAAAATCAGGGATCATGCATCGAATCGAGCACTTTACCGTCACTGAACGCTCGCAAGTTTTGCGCGCCCGTAAACTCGGACTGGGCGTCAGCCATACGATGGGCCATGTCTACTACTGGGGTAATGTGTTCAAATCAGCCGTGCTCGGTAGCGCCAGAGGAGACAGGGTCGACCCTGTCGCCGACGATGCGACATTTGACCTCGTTTACTCCTTCAACAGCGACAGTCCCGTCACAGACGTTAACCCGCTTCTCTGGGTGTTCACAGCGATTACTCGGCGGATTTTCAATACTGCGAAGGTGCTGGGCAAATCGCAGAGGGTAAACGTAGAGCAGGCACTGCGCGGAATTACATGTAATCCTGCGAAGCAGATTCTGCAGCAGGATCGAGTTGGGACGCTGGAGGCAGGGAAACATGCGGATTTTGTGGTGCTACAAACGGACCTGCGGTCATTTGACTGGCAGAAGGGGACTCCAGAAGAGGTCTCGAGAGTCCTAGAAACTTGGATAGGAGGCGTGAGGAAATTCCTAGCCGCAGAGAGTCAGCCCCTCTGAAAGCCTCAACGTGGAAAATGGAGGGTTCGGTTCATGAGACCAGCTAGCCATGTGTACCTCAACTTGTACAGTACACGGGAATTCGCGTCGACAAAAATGCAAGCTTACCAGAGCGCTCCGCCAAAGTTGAAATGCAATACTTACCAGCTGGTTGGGCTATACTTGTCCCGTCATAGCGCCCAAGCAGGTCTCGTAAACTCGGTAGTTGAACCAAGCTGTCGGCACATCGTCTGTACTTTATGACATCCCGGTCCGCACTGCGCTTGATAACTCTAGGTCCGCGATACGATATGATGCTAATTAAGGATGGTCCCAGAGCAGAGCGGGAAGAAAATGTAATTTCTCACTTGCGCATCCCACAGCCAGTCGCAGCTCCTGCCAATGCTTGGATGTATCTATATCTGTCGCCAACGACCAGGGCCTTGTCCAACTTGGCGCTGGCGGGTGGTCCAAACAACCCGCAAAATGCAACAAAGTACCCACCGGAGCCTATCAGCAGCCGCAGGTTGACGCTGCGACTGTTTGTCGAGCTTGCAGCGTGGGGGCCAAGAACGCGAGTCAGCCAATTCTTGTTTCTCCTTCCCTGCTGAGCCTCCGCCCATGCATGCGGGTCCCACAAAGCTTCCTTATCACGCGAATCAAGTACCTTTGTAGATCTCAGGAATCTTGGATAATTGTCAGCTGGACGACTAGCCACGAACCTACATATTTTGGTATTTGTCGTGCACATGCACATGCTATTATCCTCACATGTCGCGGAAAAACTGTTGCTGCGCAGCACTATCCTTTTTGAAATTCGCTTCTTATGTACAAATTACCTATTCCTGCATACGGCGCGCGATAGCAATCCTTGGACAAGACGTCAAATTTTGAGCCTCCCTTGGTACTCCTATCCTTACGGTTGTCGTTTTCCATCGCTTTTACTTGCAAGCTTAGTGTTGCAATTCATACTATCACTTCGGCTACCTTCCAATATTTACCAATGCATATATCCCTCCTGGTCTGAATTTATCGTCACATATCAAAAGCTCTTCAGCACCGCGGCAGCTGCCATTCGGCGTTCAGTATAAACTTATCTACAAAAGAAATACGTAAAAGTATCCGAAAAAGTCGACAGGCTATCACCATATTATTACCATGTTCGCAGTGGCCTCAAAGAGGCATCTTCTTCACAGTTATCAGTCAATTGTCCTATTGGCAATATATCTTCCCTTTAGCTGGAGCCAAACGGATCTCCTCCCAGCGACTTTCGAT
The DNA here is from genome assembly GCA_020064725.1 of Drechslerella dactyloides. Taxonomy (NCBI): domain Eukaryota; kingdom Fungi; phylum Ascomycota; class Orbiliomycetes; order Orbiliales; family Orbiliaceae; genus Drechslerella; species Drechslerella dactyloides. The sequence goes on from JAGTWJ010000017.1 coordinate 4,519,359, forward strand.
GCTAGGCGACAATTCTATTTCCGAAAAGGACACCAGAGTAAGCAAGCTGTGATTTCAGCATCTTATGTTTGATCACAAGCCAGATCTAATAGATTCAACGCAGGCGCGGTTATCGACAATCGATTATACATAGATGGTGGATACCTAAGCCTTAGCGATACTGACTCCGCTGGCAATCGAGATAATACTAGTTATGCTTGTCAGTACCGCTCCACGCCTCACCATCTTCATGTCGACTAGGATCATTTTAATAGCTTCGGAGAGTATATCAATAGCTAAATTTCACATATACGCAGACCCCGATATCTCTTACCATGACCTCAGAACTATATACCAAGGCGGCTCAAGTATCGGCGAACCGCCACTCGTGACAAACCAGCTACGGGCGAAACCTTCCGACGCACCCCGCGTGAGCCAAGGCACGTTCTGGCCCGATACCATCAATAAAAAGTTATACCTTTACGGTGGCCAGGCAACGTACGATGGTGAGGAGCCACCGCCATCCGACATATGGATGTACGACGCCGCCTACGATAGCTGGCGGGTTATGGATGATGCTCGTGGCGAAGGGAAACTAGCAAGGCTGTATCGCGGCGCCAGCGCTGTGGCGACAAACCTGGGACTGGCGTATTATCTTGGCGGATGGATCGATAACAGATCGGAGCCTGGGTATTCGGGCAATACGACGATGACATCGGGGTTGTTGGTGTATGATATGGTGCAGAACGCATGGCGGAATGAGTCGCTACCGGCCGAGATGCAAGCTAGAGCGGAGGGGACAATGGTTTTCCTTCCCATCGGTGAGTACAATCTTGTCAGCGAAACGTTCTTGATTGAGACGAAGATGTTGCGCATATATTGAGGACTAGACAGAATATGTATGATGCTCATTTTCAGTCATTTTGAACCAACAGGTGACAATGGATCGCTCGTGTATTTTGGGGGCGTTCGAAGCCCGGACGGGAGGTATGGGTCGGTAGTTGGGGTAAGTTGTAGAGCATATACTAGTTACTAAACTCCATTGTCGTCCGGCCGATGCTAACGATTCGTGCATATAGGTTTCGATGCAGGAGATTCACATATACGATATTGCCACCAGCAGGTGGTATCTCCAGTACGCTAGCGGGAGAATCCCCTCATCCCGACGGCAAATCTGCTCGGATGTAGCCATTGAACGGAATAGTGACAACGCCGTGGCCGCATACAACATGTAAGTGCATTCCGTCTCGAGAGCGGAACAGGCCGCTGTACCTGACTCGAGGAAGCGGTACCTCACGAAAATATGGAGGACAAATTTTCTCGCCAAATACTACTTAGTAAACGTATAACTGACTCCACTCTTTCTAAAATGCAGCTACATGTACGGCGGCGCTTCTGGAAGATACAACGAAACTATTCAATCAGGATGGGACCAAGTGTACGTCCTATCTCTCCCAAGCTTTGTTTGGACAAGATACTGGCCCTCCGGTAGCGCGAATCCTCGGCCGCGATACGGGCATACGTGCAACATTGTCAACAATGCCCAGATGCTCGTTATCGGCGGAGAGTTCCCGGAAGGTGGAAAGTGCGACTCACCCACTCAGGCGGGCGTGCACAACCTCAACATAAGCGGATCAGAGGCTGCGGGGACGGTTTGGGTGGACTTTGACCCTTCGGAGCGGGAATATACACCTCCCTCAGTCGTTCAACAGAATGTGCAAGGAGTGTAAGTACATGAAGACTCAAGACTCCAGGAGCTCGTATCTCCACGTAGCGCGCCGTTAGGAAATATACTAACATCTCATAGCAAACCCAACTGGACCGACCCGAACCTTGAAATTATATTCTCCAGAACACCGCAGCGGGCAATCCGCACCCCGACACGCTTCTTTCCACCACCCACTTCAAGCCCCCCGCCTTCTACCCGTTCGCCCAGCCGCACAACTATCATTGCAGTCGCGGTTTCCGTCCCCGTCGCGGTTATAGTTATCGGCATCGTAGTCTTCTTTATATTTCGTCGACGACAACAAGCCCGCAATCAACGTAATTATTTCCCACAAGGCTCCACAAACAGCGCACTCGGACCCGGCCTCAATGAGCCCGACGACTTTAAAGGATTGCAAAGATCAAGATCAATCACCCATCAGGAAGGTCTTGAATTACTGCCGCAAGACCGCTTTGGAAATCCGTACAAGGACCAGACACATACCCCGCAGCCAGTAGCGTATTTCCGCGACCCGGTAACAGGCGGGTGGACACCGGCGTACGACCAGACACTACCCACCACCTACGATAACGCGATTCCGCCGGAGGAGCTGCCGGCCACTCGCCGCAGTATAGAGGTAGTAGAGGCTGGCTGGCAGGAACACGGCGGATTGCGGCATGAACTGCAGCCTGGCGGGCAGGGAAAGACGGTGCAGGAACTTCCAGGGGACGACTCAAGAAAAGGTTCAAGCAACGAGAACGCGAGTGACCATAAGTAGACTAGACGGCGCGCATGACGAGACGACTTGAGATCCAGCGCAGTTTTTACCGTACATATTTTTCTTGTATAACGCTTTGATACCTATTTGCTTTTGTCCATCGCATTTTCAATATATAGTCTACGTGTACATAGTACCAGGCAAGCTTAGCCGACTTTCCGTGTATATATACGTATTTCAAGCTGAATGGCTTGGTTCCACAAAAATATATGGAGCCCGTATACCAGTGCCATTTTATGATTTCGTGGACATGACTGATTGGAATTCCTGTTCGACTACGTAGCTACAATACAAGAAAGCTATGTCGTCGAGTTAGAGACATTACCGAATGATCAATACTAAGCTACATATGTACATGTATACATGTATACATAAGTAAGTACATACTTTGCTTATCGAGCACAGGCCTCGGCGTAAAGCTATGCATCTAGGCAGCCTAACTTAGGAGACACAGAGCTGAGTAAACACTATATTAGTAGTAGGACGCACCTCACATCATAAATTTACGGCCATTGTCTTTTCCATGTATCCTAAAACTCCACACTCCCATATAAAACATGATCCCATATAAACGACAATGAAAAATTAGCAAAGAAAAATGATCTCACGATTAGTGTTTCCCTTTGGTTGAGACTATCTTCGTCCCCGTTTGGAACGTGGGCGCGTCTGCTCCTGCTTCTCCTCTGTCTCTAAGGACTCCGACGCCTTCCGCTTCTTGTTATTCCCACCGACAGCAACTGTCTTAGGCTTCTTAGCCGGTGCTTTCGTCGCGGTCCTCGCTTCTGGTTCCTCGGTTGTCTTCCTCTTGGCAGCCGTCTTGCGTTTTTTGGCGGGTGCTTCTGTCGCTCTCTTTTCTTCCGGTTCCTCGGTTGCCTTTCTTTTGGCGGCCGCTCTAGTGGTTCTAGTGTTGCTTGTCTCTTGCAGGACCACAATTGGAGCAGGAGTTGCAGTCGATCGAGCTTTAGCTCTGGTTCTTGGTGGGTTTATGGGCTGGGGCTTATCGACTGGCTCGATCTTCTTCTTATTGCCTAGCTCGTTCTTCTTCTTAGGAGCCGCCTTAGTCTTCTTAGCGACCTTGTCCTCTTTCTCCTTGTCGTCATCTTGCTCCTGCGTCACTTCGTCCGTTTGTTCGGCGATCGCTTCGTCTGCTAGTTCGCTAGCCGCTTCGCCCTTGTTTGTCTTTCTCTTCTTGATGGCAGTTCCGCCATTCTTAGTATTCATGCGCTTTCTAGTGGGAGGCGGCTGTTCGATAACATCTGGTTGAGATGGGGTCTCGTTAGGGACGAGAGTGACTGGCCTCCACTGACGAGCTGAGCGTGCTATCTTGTAATCAGAATTGCCGTGCTTTGTTCCGGTTGCATCGACTTCGCTGGTTCCACTGTCATTAGAGACTTCGTCATCGGGCTCCGCGTCAGACTCCTTCTCTTTCTCTGGCTGAACATTGGTAACAGTGGGCTCTTCAGATTCCTTTTCACTAGATTCTTGCGGTTGTGCAATATTATTGCTATTTTCTGTAGATGGCTCCTTAGATTCTCCCTGCTTCTGATTGTGAGTGCTCGTATCAATTGTTTTTCCGTCCCCACTAGACTTCTTAGGCTCGTACTCCTAGGACAGATCCAGAGTAATCTTGATGAGGATCTTCGCCAACTTCTCGTCTCCAGTTTTCATGATCTCGTTCGCCGCCAAGACACCAATCTTATCCGCCAGTTTCTTCTTCAGTGTCTCCTCATCCAAGTCCATCGGCCTGCCCCCGTCCATCAACAACTCGAACTCGTCGCCTCGTAGCTGCTTCAGCGAGCCGACGATGGCATTTAGACAGGCCTGAGCTTCTGCTCTCTTGGGTCCGTCGCCATTGATCTCATCGCGGATGAATTCCTCGAAGGTCTTGACATTTGGAAGTATCAGAACTCTGATGGCATCAGTGACACCCATGTGCGAGAGGCCAAGAATCGACCCGTAGTGCGTCGCATATGGCTTGTTATTGTCAATGAAGTTCTTGAGGAAGGAGCGGGCGAGTCGAGCTTTGAGATCGTGCGACGATTCGCCGAAACGCTTGCAGATCAGGCCGATGATAGAGGCAGCGTAGTCCCTCAATGGATATGTGGGCAACTGATTGCTAGCATCGGGGCCGAGTTGTTTGGCGATCAGACAAGTAATGATTGGAGGACACAGAGGGACAACCTAGACCACACTCGTTAGCCCTCATAGCAGGGAGGCGGGGAAGACAACATACGTAAGGTTCAATTTGGAGCGACTCATTCTGTAATAAGGCGGCACAAATGTCCATCATGGCCCTCATGATGAAAAGGTCGCTCTTCATATCATGGGTTACGCGTTCGCAGACGTATTGAACAAAGTACGGGAGAAGCTGGTGGATCGTTGGCTCCGTCCGGATTGCGGACATCGCTGCCTCGCGGAGACGCTCATTGTCGGGGTTCGTGACTGCGCTTGTAACTTTCTCGAAGAACATTTGCAACTCCACAGCGATGATATGCTTGGCGAGTGGTTTGACGGTGGTGTTTTCCGAATTTCCAACAGCACCGAGTGCATGTGTAGTTGTAGCCCCCTTGGGTGCAAGGTCGTTCATTCGAGCTTCGGCGGGAGAGGGGTTCATCGGGACTAACGGTTGGACACCTTCGATCGCGCTCCAGTGTGCTGTCAAGAATCTCTTGTTAGCAGACATCCAAGTAACAAGAGCAATTAGCAGGTTTACCGGTGACGGTCACTTCACGAGGGACCTTAGGAAGTGGAGCATTTATGATCTTCTCGAAGTCGACTTCCTCATCTTCGATGTAAAAGAGAGGCTGGCCGGCACCAAGTGATGCCTCTCCCCAACGCAGCGGTTGATTGCTTTGATATCCGAGCGGTGGATCGATATCTAGTAGCCGTGCTGCTGTGACGATGTCGTTTGTTTGAAGGTGTGTCCGATTCGATTGCTTCATGGCATCGACGGCCGCCGTGATGACCTGCCGAAGTCGGTATTCTGTGTCACTAGCTAGGAACCCAGCGATTTCGTCGTCGAGTTTCAGACCAACGGACTCGGCATTGTCGCGGACGGTATCTGTTGATATCAGAGACGCCATCGTAATGAGAGTAAGGTCAGGAAGCAACGCCTATGCGGAAAGTAACAGAATGCGACGAATCGCCGTGCGCAGTTGATGGAGGATGCAGAGCCAGCTGCCGGCGAAACCCAACGAATCGCGGGGCGATTGTCCGTGGAGGAAGGAGGAGCAACGAGATAGAAGAAAGTGTGGCGACAGCTATGAGAGCGAAAGGCTTGCAACGGTAGCGACGCTGGTTGGCGGGGTCGTTCGTGAGTTAGATGGTCGCGATGATGGAGGTTGCCGGTTGTGGGGCAAGCAAAAGTTGGCATGAATGAAGTTATGGTGGGAAGAGGAAAGATGTCGGCGTCTGATGCTGCCGTTTTGTGCGCCAGCGCGACGCGATGCGCCAACATGGGCAAACACCGCAGTCCAACAACACATCAACGCACAGACACATATTGACAAACTATCACCCACGTTAACCAGCGCTATTCCAAGCCTCAACGGCGGAATGGCCTCGATTTCAGCGACGGACGTAAGGAGGAGAAGCCCTAGTTCTATGAGTCGGTACCACTATGCCACTAATTGACCAGGTCCCCGTAGCTAAATTACTCATTGCATGATTGTTCGCCTGATCTACGACACCAACGGTGCTAGTTCGCAGTGGTGTATGCTCGAGCGCTCATAGCTTTGCAAATTCGAAACCATGTCAGTATACGCCCTACAAGAGAAATCCGACTTCAAACATAATTGGAATGCCCTTTGCTTTGCAAAACTACCTACCGACGATGCCGATATCCATGATATCCAGAATGCTTGGAAGCTTCAATATCGATAGCTCCATTCTAACCGAGCATTCAAAGGCGCTACAACCGAGGCCGAATTCCATACGAGTCCAATCGTAAAATGGTTGCGTCCCAATAAATCGATGACAAAGCACTCTGGCCACTTTCATTGATCAATTTAACCGCTTCCATGTCTCCGAACCCTGGATTTCAAACCGCAAGGTTTTTCCGGGGCCGCGTCCACGTCCAACTATCAAGCTGCTGCGGGTTCCTCCACCAATCAAAAATCCGCAAGCACAGATCGTTCCTCATTGGGACAGCACGATGCACAATTGCACCTGGGTCCAAGGCAGTTGGCGTAGTACCTGGGCAAGTTAAGCTTTGCGGGTGATTGTGGAGACGAGATCGAGCGAGGAGACATCATTGAACTTGAAGTAGTATCTCTGCGGGGAAGTCGACATGATCCAATTGGTTCAGCTCCACAATCTTGCGAGACCATCCATAACCCATCATCCGGACAGCGGGGTACACGCAATTAACTAGGCTTTCGACGAGAAAGTTTTCCCGAAGGACGGATTACCACCTTGGTAACAATTGAAGAATTCACGGCCATGCAGCCATTCTATAAATGCTTAGCTGCGCCGATGCTTTTCCTAGTAGCATTCGACCCGAGGGCGGTATGTGATCCGGAAATTTGTGACGGCTTGATTTCTAGATCGGAGACAAAATGCGCATTTCGACTATATTCTCTGGCTTGGCGCTGTTTGCAGCTGGGTATGCAGCTCCACTGGGGTCTAAAGGTCGGAGCGTGGCCAGTCTTACATTCCAAGGCAAGCCCATAACGCACTTGTATGTACGATACCCTCGTCGTATCCCAATAATTCTTCCGTATATATATGTATCTGTATTTGACAACGATCCACTTCAGCTTGGCATTCGGCGATTCATATACATATGTCGACGGGACGTATGGGCGCCTAGCATACAGCTTCATCGGAGACGCGTTTAACACGGTGTATACCCCCGAGGAGCTGCTCACTAACGAAATCAAGCTCAATTCAGTATGTTATATCTATCGCAAGCCTCTTATAGAGCTCCAGATCCGACGAGCTGACACGCTACCGGTAATAGACAAGCTCTGGGGGACCAAACTGGGTGAATCCCGCTCAACTAATGCAAGGTCCGCAAAGAGGCTCGGGAGCTAACCTGAAATACAGACGGAATACCTGACTGGCTGTTTTAGTGGCCGTCCAAACAACTGTGCTATACCTCTGTGGAACTTTGCTTTCGCCGGAGCTGATACGACATCTGCTCTGTAAGTGCGAACTACGAGATCACCAGCCACTGCACTAGGCACAGCCTGTTGATTCCTTGCCGCCGTTCTCCAGATTAGCGCCGCATCACGATTACACCGTCTCACTGGTAGACCAAGTCGCCCACTATCTCGCCTCCGCAGACTCAGTCCTGGGCCTCCCTCGCGAATCTACGCTTGTCGCCTTCTGGATTAGTATTAACGACGTCAATGACTCCTATAAGTGGAAAAACGTCACCTTCACCGACTTGTACCAAGCCGACATTGACTACCTCTACAGTCGAGCAAATGTACGCTGCTGGTTACAAGAACTTTCTGTTCATGAACACTCCGGCCACCGGCCCCGCACCCTCAGACACGCTGAGGAATAACGTTGCAATCTGGAACCAGATTCTCGAGCATGAGAGGCACAGCTTTAACAGAAAGCATATCCACGATGAAGATGTGGCAACATATAAGTATGATGTGGTAAAAGAATTCAATAAAATACTAGAGCACTACGAGCGCTATGGTTTTGAGACGATATCGACGTGAGTATAGCGCGTACGGCTGTGTATACCTTCACGCGCAACATCGATATACACATTGAAAGAGACACTGATTACGCGAATGTGGGGGCTATCAGCTACTGTGCGGCATCCGCACAACCGGATATTCTCTGGAATTACGCAAGCTACGGCTGCTTACCGATCGACAAGTACTTTTGGCTCAGTAAGTCCTCTTCAAGGTGCTTTCAACATTGCAAGAATAGTTAGCTGATATGCGTTTCATAAACAGATAGCGGGCATGTAACATGGCCTGTGCACAGCATTCTTGCCGAGGATTTGCGAGCAGCAATGGCGTGATAATTGCCAAGGCTTCCCGTTCTTGTAGAGAAGGGTTATAGTATACAAATGAGATTCATTTCGATGTTGGCAATCGATTGAAACATAGGATAACAAAGTCACGAATAACATCAATCAGGCGAATTTTGACGCGTGTAAAGTGGGTCCTCTGTCTGGATTAATAGCGTGTCAGCCGCTAGCTCCCTGCGTGAACGATAACGCGATAATTACACTCTCATAACCCTTACCAGTAACTCTGGCTAAGAATAATCATCCAAAATCTTCTGACCTGATTTACCAGCAGCATGCCATCTTCCATCCTGTGATCAAAATCAATCTTCTCTCAGCAGCTCATAAATTTATCTGTTTCTCCCCAATACATAGCAAATCATCCCGGCGAGCTCCTTTGCCGCCAACGCATGCTCAACTAGTGTCTCGCCCTCGTCCACGAAGCGGTTATAGTGTCCATTCAGAATGGCCGGCATGAAGATCTGTGCCTGGTTCTTGCGGTAACCAAAGTACGAATCGCGATTCTGCCCGCAAACGACACGCAAGAACTTTTCATGTGCGTGGCAAAGGGCAACGATAGACGGGAGCGGCAGGTAATTTATGATCCGCCCGAGAACCTCTTCCGGAAAGGTCATCAGTTTTCCGAGCGGTTTCCCGTTAATCGGAAGCTTGACTTTGCGCTTCGTCATTTTGCAGCTAGTAGCGGCGGTGATACATTAGCTAGATCTTCTTATGCAATTCGTAGCTAACTGGGGACAACAGCGTGTCGGAATACCTGTCAAGCCTAACTTGGCTAGTTGATGACTGCTTGTGTGGAACGGATGTCTAGCAGGTGGTAGTCAGGCCTAGGAGTCTGATCGGCAGCCGTTTAGTGCGATGGAGGTTCCGCGATAGAGATAGAAGAAGACGGAAGGGTTTGGTATCCTGCGATAGCTTGCCTGACGCCTCAAGCTAGCTTATAGATGCTGCTGGAAACTTTTAGCAGCAACCAACAACGCAACTCTCTGTTGCACTTTTACTGTGCACGCCTGAGTCACTCGCAGACTTCCGACAGCACAGCTTACTAGTGCGACGACATCGGAATCGAGATGATGTGGTTTGAATTATAGGTGAGTCAAGAAAGTGTATCTATTCACCTGGGCAGCTACTTATAAAAGATGGCCATGCCATAGAAAATATATCAGGTGGGCGAAAAGTATGAAAGTACACGACCGTCTGTTGGGACGATCGCGGGGCACAACATTAATTTCAACTGACTGCATATTGCAACTATCACAACTAGCTGGCGCTTTGCATCGAATTAGACATCTCGCTGAAACTGCTACCATTTTTATCCAGCCTCGCTTCGTTGTACACTTCCTCGTATCCAGGCCTGCAGGCGCTCCTGAGGCGAACGTATGCCAGGATCCAGGCACCCGCATATATGCATTTATAGAGGCTCGCTAACGGTAATCCTGCCAAAGCTAACGTCAAGATAATCGCAGATAAGGTCCCTTACCCAGCTTGGGATTGGATATGGAGCTAACATATTAGTCTCGGACAAGCTCGGAGGGTTGCGTCCCCGAGACTACTAACATATGATAGTCTTGAGAACGCGGCCAGCATGAGTTTTCAGTGCGGCTGTCACTCGCACAACCTGCTGGCAGGTACGCACAGACTTGGTTGCAATATAGAATCTATCCAAAGTTTGGACTTCACATGCCAGTACACGTCGACAATGGGTTGCTACATCACCATACGGTTGTCTTCCCGTGGGCCGTTACTTGTTAAGCAGGGTGATTGCATGAGACGTATGCGTATTGTGCATGCATCCGTACCGCCGGTTAAATGGGCTGGAAACGTGGCACGGCGATGCGCATAAAATCCATCACGTGGCTGCTGCATCTACCCCGGACAATTAGCTCGCAGTCAAGAGTTACTGAAGTTTGTGTCGGAGGACGTGTCCATCGTATTCTATCAATTAATTCGAGGTTCAACCGGTCTCGCTGGACCAGATTCAACGGACCCCAGTCTACCATTGTTCTCAAAGCGAAATGTGTTGACTTGCGCGGCGATGTTTGAAGACACAAACTTCGACAACCAATCCAATGCGGCGTCAATCAAAGACGGGAAGGTGCTACCGTACGGGCATGTGCACCGAAGGAGACCTGCATCTTACTAAGATTATTCATCTGCAGGCCTGGTTGCTGACAGAGCTCCAATAGGTGCAGCTTTATGGGAGACTAGCATAAACGTGCAACTCGCCCGATCCCATGCGGCATGGTGGGATGCAGCCGGCCCCGCGTTTGTAGCTCGGCAGCAATGTTCGGGTTCGGGCGGTGGACGTCATGGATACATGCACAACCATGACCAACTATTGATTCGGCTGTCGCGGAAATATTTATAGACACTGATTGACCACGACCAGTTCGCCATATTCCGTTTCCGCGAAATCTCTCAAGTTTTTCCTCGCTCAGCACGCCAATTGGGCTTCTATCAGACGCTTACTTACACCAATATTGCAATACGTCTCGTGTGTAACAACGGGGTAATAACACTACTTTGAAGGTGGATCCGCAGTATAGATTCCACCTGACACTCAGCTGGCCAGGACTGAGTGCAATTTCATGCTTTATACTTAGCTTAGTAACTCGCCGGCTAACGTGCTCAATTAATTTGTAGATACTTGAATACAGTCTACGACGTACATATAGGCCTACACAATGGACCCCTCCACGGTTAAAATCCCGCCCATGAAGGATCTTACCCACGAGAATATCACCCCCAACGTCCACATCATCAACTCTCAATGCCCTGATGCTCGCCTTCGCTACCTCCTCACCAGCCTTGTCTCGCATCTACATGACTTTGCGCGCGAAACCCGCCTGACGACCGACGAATGGATGGCAGCCATCCAATTCCTCACAGCCGTCGGGCAAAAATGCGACGACATCCGTCAGGAATTCATCTTGCTTTCCGACACACTTGGTTTATCCGTGCTTGTTGACGGGATGAGCCACCCGAAGCCGCCGGGCGCGACGGAAGGGACCGTCCTCGGCCCGTTCCACACGCACGACGCAGACCACTTTGAAATCGGCGAGAGTATCTGCAGCCCGGGCAAAGGCGAACCAATGTTGGTCTTGTGTACGGTGAAGGATACAGCAGGGAACGCACTCGAGAACGTCACGGTGGATGTGTGGGAGACGGACGATTCGGGGCGGTACGATACGCAGTACCCCGGGCGGACGTCGCCAGATTGCAGGGGTGTCTTGACGAGCGGAAAGGACGGATTCTGGTTTAAATGCGTTAAACCGGTGCCGTAAGTAGCCTCGGACTTATACATAGAACAATCTAAATAGAGTGTGTGGGTATCAGTGGTACTGATGAAGCTGAGAGCGAACGACAGGTATCCGATTCCGAGCGACGGTATGCATGACTTGCACGGATATCCCTTTGCATATGTTTCAACCGGCTGACAGTAGATGTGCACTGATGCAGGTCCCGTCGGAAAGATGCTTGAAAAGTTGCACCGCCACTGCTACCGCCCTGCACATCTACACTTCAAATGCAAGAAGGATGGGTACGATGAATTAATAACGTATGTATACCACCGCTGTTTCTGCTCTGTTTAGCACCCGTACGTCATCTTCGGAGATGAAACTAACCAAATATAACCGATACCACGCAGAGCACTGTATATCCGCGGCGACCCATACGAAACCTCGGATGCCGTCTTTGGCGTCAAGTCCAGCCTCATTACCGATATTGACAGTATCGCGGACCCGGCCATGGCGGATAAATACGGCATGAAGGTCGGCGATCATCTTTTAAAATGGGACTTTGTGCTTATCACGGAGCAGGAGAGCAAGAATTTGAAGGACCGGTTGGCGAGAGAGGCTCTGGCAAAGCTGGGCAGCACAGCGAGGTTGGAGGACGGTCTTCCCGTGGCGGACAACTGAGTGATATTGCGTCCGCCTCAAGCTTATAATTCTTCGTTTGAATGAATCGCTTTCACAGCTCTCTGTATATATTTTTGAAATTTATAGTGTGCTACCATCATGATGTTTCTAAATTTACCGTTGTCCCGCACCATCGACTTCTATCACCGTGTTTGGCCTGTAATCACTTTTCTGCACCCGTCCGGTGCACCGGGTTTTTGGAGGTTGACCCGGATGCAAGCTTCCGGCGGCGGGGCACCTGCATCCGAAACTTGTAGCCGAAGCAGCTTCCCGAAACCAACCACCACGCTTACACAATCACCAACATGCAACAAAACATCCTCCCGTTCGAACTACAACGCTATATATAATTGATCCACAATGGCGGCTCTTCGTCTCTTCAAGCCATCCCGTCCGACGGATCGTGACGGCATTGAAAACGGAAATACATCCACACCTTAGCAAATACAAATGTGATACCGCCCAATTACCGTAATTAAAAATCCAACAGACAGCCACCCCGCTTCCACCAATTGACAACACGATGTCCGTCCCGCGCGGCCTCAAAGCCATCCTCGCAAAACACCCTTCAGACATCGTCATTGTCTCCGCCCTTCGCACTCCGATCACAAAGTCCGTCAAAGGCTGCCTCTCACAAACGCACCCGGAAGAACTGCTGGCCACCGTCCTCTCCGAAACGCTGTCCCGCACGCAAATACCCGCTGCATCCGTTCAGGACGTTCTCGTTGGCTGTGTCCTGCAGACACTCGGCGGGCAGAAAGCCTCCGCTGCAGCTGTCAAGCATGTTGGGTTTCCCTCGTCCACCACTGTTGCAACGGTCAACCGCCAATGCAGCAGTTCTGCGTACGCGATGACGATTCTCGCGAATACGATACGTGCATCGGACGGCGCGGTGGATTGTGGTATCGCAGCCGGCACGGAGAGCATGAGTCTTGACTACTTCCCGCACAGAGGCATCCCTTGGCGCGTCGCCGAAGAGGTGGCTAAGCGTAGTCCCCGCGAGGACGCGAGAGACGTGTTGATGCCGATGGGGATCACATCCGAGAACGTCGCGCGAGAGTTAGGGGTGACGCGCGAGGATCAAGACGCCTTCGCTCTAGAGAGTCATCGGAAGGCGGCGGCAGCGTGGGAGAAGGGATGGTTTGCGGATGAGGTTGTAGAGGTGCAGGCGAAGAAGATAACGGCTACAAATGAAGTCGCCGAAGAGGCTGAAGTGAGCTGGGAGGCGGTGAGGAGAGACGATGGGTTTCGAAAAGGGTTGACAATGGAGAAGCTAGCGGGGCTCAAACCCGTGTTTGACGAGAGTGGGACGACGACAGCTGGGAATGTGAGTGATCCCTCCATTAGCCGTGAAATAGTCGATCGAGTGGGATATCTTCCCGCGTACTGCACACATATGTATGGATAATCCGACCTAACAGCTTCGTGTGATACGGATGCACAGTCCTCCCAAATTTCCGACGGCGCAGCAGCAACCCTCCTCATGACTCGCGCAAAGGCAGACTCTCTGAATCTTACACCCATTGGCAAATACATCGCCGCCGTGGTCGTCGGCGTGCCTCCGCGCCTTATGGGTATCGCTCCTGCCGTCGCAGTTCCCAAGCTGCTTTCTTTAACAGACGTAGACGAAGCTGAAGTCGATGTCTGGGAACTCAACGAGGCCTTCGCTTCACAAAGCGTGCATTGCATTCGCAAGCTAGGCATCAATCAGGCGAAGGTGAACCCCATGGGCGGCGCTATCGCCCTTGGACACCCGCTGGGAGCAACGGGTGCCAGAATTGTGGCGACACTCTTAAATGGGCTACACAAAATGGGTGGCAAAGTTGGCGTACTTTCTATGTGTGCGTCGACTGGGCAGGGCTACGCAGGGATGCTTGTGAGAGAGTGAATAGGGAGCATCGACGATCCTGCAATGGAGCTTGACCTGCGTGTTTCATTCGGCAATTAGATCTCACTGGCACAAGTGAGCTCTACTTCCAAGAGCTCCTGTCGAGCGCCTATAGTCAGAGCAGGGTAGGATGGGCGCTCGAATATTACCAAATAGTCGAGTAGCGACAAGAGACCCTATAGCTAGAGTTCTACAACATCTAAGCCAGCCCCCTCAAAGCTATACTAAAATATATCGTAGAATCTTGTATTATATTATATCGTTGAGGATGGACCGTTACTATATCTATCATCTACCCAAAGGGCATAAGTCATGCGCAGGCACTATACTTCTGCAAATAGCGATAGCAACGGCAACCAATGCCTGGCATTGATATCAAATAGAACTAGCACTGCGGGCTAATCCCACAGGATAAACTCGAAACATCGCTCGCACCACGCAGACATCCGTATGATCTCTGATACATACATCTCGGCCACGACGACCGTGGATAACTTTCCAAATCACCCAATTAACTCCAGTAAAGATCCTCCTCTTCCTCCTCTTCCTCCTTCAGGCATTAGATGCATGCCAAGCCCCCATCGCACCAAGTTCTAGACTTTTTTGGTTTCTTCCCCCGCTTATTCAATTACCTAACCGTGAATTCCCAAAAAGGCATCTCCAAATTCGTGTACGGTAGATAGCCTTGTAAACCTTAAACTCCAATTCCCATGCAAGGACCGCCGCTGCTAAGCTAGCCGGCCAGCCGGCCAGCCAACCGTGTAGCGAGCGACTCCTCCGGCATCCAGCCGCTCGTTACCAGACGTGCAGCACAAGGTGTAGCGAGATCGATCGAATAGTAAGCAAGCTCACTTCAACCATGCATGTATTGCTACCCCAGCGACTGCACTGCAGAAGCGGAGCCGCCGAGTTCTCAAGCCTGGCTTATCTGCCGGGGCATATGCAGGCTGTCAGACTATCCCTCGCCGACCGGCGACTCGCGAAGCTGGTCCCTGTCATGTATATCTGAGAGCGAGCTCTTCAAGTCAGCCAGGTCGCCTGGACAGGCGGCTCTTAGACTTGTTGGCCACCTCAACCATGGTCGGTCGGTCAGTCAGAAGCCGTGCCGCCCCGCGCTGACAGACATGCATGCATGCATGCATGCCATACCCGCCTAACCAGCTTGTGCGGTTTCCATTAAAAGTGACTAGCCACAGGGCTACGTGACATTCCCTGTCGCTTCGTGAAAAGATGAATAGTATCATTGAAACCGTAACCTCGTGACCCTTGTCATGATTCTGATGTGATATGATGTGATGTAACTCTGCGAAACATAAAGGTGATGATGAAATGTGTAAATTTGTGTGGGGTAGGTGTGTGCATAGGATGACGGCTCGCTAGCATGCTTCAAGTTGGCCGCCGTTGCGCCGCCAAGTCCGGTTTGGTGATCTTGAGCTCCTCGCATGATGCTGACGATGACAGGTCGATGTCCGGCGAAAGAACGTGGTGTGAGACGTCGACCTCCGATGATGTTTGTTTGTCTGGTAGTGCCTCCCATGCTGCATCTGCCGGCTGATGAGAGTTAGAAAATCTGAGGAACGACTTTGGCAAGATCTCGTGCGCCCCGCCGCTATCTCTCCTCTTTGGGGTGACGCGGCCGGCAGTCCACCATCCTTGTCCGTGGATGGACTGATGATTGGCACTTTCCAGGTCGACCTGGGATTGAAGAATAGGTTGCGAGTTCAGGCCTCGAAGTGCTGGTGCGCACACAACGACGATACCGGTAGCTTGTTCGACTGTCGACCATACGGCGACTGTAGCCACATTTGCGGCGCGGCCGATTTCGATGACGCGAGCTATCGTAAAGATGATACAGAGGCCGCCAAGAGCGAAGAGAGCGCCGACTTCAATCCGCTTGCGGTGTGTCAGGTTGAGAACCTTGAGGAGCGGGAAAGGGAGTATTAAGACTTGATATCAATTCAACGTCAGCATATGTGATGCGAGCGGCAAAGCAAGCGATATTGGGAACGTACGCATAAGCTCTGTGAGGATGTGGAAAGCTGCACTCGTAAAGTATGGCTGGAAAGAAGCATACGCAAAGCACGCATGGGACTTGTCAATGCTCCTACGCGTCTCGTCAGTACCCATTCTACCCATCCTCTAGTTAAATGCGAGTACATACCAGTTTCGGGACACTGGAAGACACCAGAACATGTTCATGCAGATAACCACAAGGAACGAGGTCGCGCAGACAAACGAAGTCGTGTGTAACGCGATCCTCAGAATCGGTATTGATTCGGGTATCAGCTTGTAGTACAAGAGCAGCAGCGAAAGTTTAATCCCCCATAAGGTCCCGTAGTACGGTATCGTGTTTGTGAATGATATCTATCCGCAGTCAGCTACCCTGAGCCATGGCGTACATACAATGTCGTAGAAACTTGGCGGATGAGCTTACTTTGAGGATCTTCACGAGGGCAACTTTATCTTCAAACACATCCAGAAGATCCAATGTATACGAATAGTGATTCCGGAATAGTCCCAGGCGGTAGGTAGCATGGTCTTCGCTAGTTCCAATAGCAAACAACAGCCAGGTCGCGACGACCACTATGTCGCTCGACGAAGCATTTCGTGTAATCCAGCAGCGAGAGTACAACCGAAGGAGCACAAACGGGACGGTCAGCCCCAACATGGCCCATTCGAACCTGCGCAAATGAAGATATTTGTTAGCGCCTGTAGGACTTTCTTCCCCTTGCATTGGAGATCTAGATGGGATCGTGTGATGTGACTCGGGAAGAAGCATAGCATGCATTCCCAAGCTCCCCGTTGCGTTAGAACGGCCGTATGCGTGAATGTATGTGTCCCTTACTTGATAGCAGCTGATCCGCTGATCATGATGAATAGATTCTTTGTCGAAGGCCTCCCTTAGTGTCCCTGTCGATGCTTCTTCGAAGCTTCGCTTTCTTCCCCCGATGTTGATGTTTCCCTTAGACACGGCACATATGTATGTAGATGCAGTAGAATCATACCAAACAGAGGCAGAAGATCGAGAACCGAATCGATGGGACCCAAGAAAAGAAATAGAACCGATAAGGAAACAAAATGGAGGCCTCCCAGCATATAAAGGGAGTCACTGCTTTGGGACCATCGTGCAGCCAGACCCGCAGGAGGCGCTGGACGCCCGAGAACATGGAAGAGCAGACCATTCATCCATGCCAGAACGAAAAGAAAATTTGACAGGGAAGAGAGAAGTCAGCATGGTTTCCATGCTGGGTATTTTGGGAATAGTGTGTGGGTTCCGTCTTGCTACTCTTTTTCCTTTTTCTTTTTCGGTTCCACTGTTCGGAGCAGTGCCAGACCGCTCAGGCGGCGTTGTGAGATTTGTTGAATGGTGCAAGATAATTTTGGCTTGGCCACGGGTTGAGCTGTATTCCCGCTTCCCCAAACATCCCACCAAGCTCCATGCAGTTTGGCGGGCACCAGGGATGCAGGCAGGGTAGCGATTGGGTACCAAACTATCGGGTTCTCGTTCGCTGGTTCCTCTGCCTCGGATCCTCTCAACCGAGAAAGTGTGCTCCTGGTTCCTTTATTCTGGAGCTTTCATGCACACCCTCTTTCTCGTCTTCGTCTTTGGTACTGCGTGTGACCAAGGACCCTGGACAGATTGGAGGTGAGGTTAAAAGGTGCAGATAGAATTCACGTTTGGATCTGCGTAGTTCATCTTTGGGGATGCCATCGCGGGGATTGCCGTCGATATTAGTTGGCTCTAGCCTCCCGAGGCTGAGCGAATTATTTGGGCATTTGGCGAGCATTTGTACCTCTCCTATCGCATGATGCTTGCATTGGTTTCGAGACTACTTGTATTATCACTTTTGAGCATTGTATCAAGTACAGATACAAAGGTTTTTGTGGACGCCGTTTTTGTCGCCGCCAAGCGAGTTCGCGCATGGATATACGTACACAGCACTCGGGCTTTTCGCAATATTGTTCCGACTAGTCGTCCTGAACAAGGCAGGATAAGGGATCGATCCTCTCGACATGCCCGTGACGTTGGATCTTCATGAGCGTCCCCGCGAGAGGTTAGTTGGCGATCGAAACTCGGTCAGTTGCACAAGATTGCCAGGCGAAAGACAGCTCGCCTTTCAGGCCCAGAATCCTTGGTCGCCCACCAAACATGTTTTCTGTCTTCTGTTGAGCCAGACGGGCGGGTCAAGGGGTCCCGCTCTAAAGCAAGGGTCCGAAGCACCCAGGCGGCGAACTTTGCATCTGTCTGGTTAGCAGTGGGTCGGGGAACTGCATCCGGTCCTTTTCAGGTTAGAGAGCAGACGCCTGAGTGGGACTTGGCGAGGTTCCCCTGAGCCGCGCTGTTTGACTCGGCCAACATGAACAGGCAGCAGAAACTCGCCAGCTCCTCGAAATATACTGGAAACGGACAGGCTAATTTCAAAGATTCTCAGAGAGGGCGTGACAAAAATGTGATAGTCAGCCCCGTGCATCGCATAATGTTATGGGCATGGTGTGATTTTTTCCCACCGAGAGAGCACCTGGATGCAACAGCTTTTTAGAATATTCCAACCTATCAGAGGGAACGTACCCTCGGTTTTTGTGTGAACGAGCCCCCCATACCCAAGTTGTCCATGACAGTCCAATCTGAAGCCAGGCTGTATTGACTGTAACAGTGCCAGCGGCGCGTGGCGAAACCTGGCCAGTCAGATACTTCACGCAGCCGATGAGCACGTACGCAACATGAACGCCCTTGTCGTCGCGCCGGTCGATAGGCTGGTTAGTTCTGCACCAGCCATGCCGACTCGGCACCACGATAAGTGAACCTGTTTTTGACTGCGCCGTCGGAATCCAAGCCGGCCGGCGGCGGCCCCAGGTCTCTCGCCCATCGGTTAAGGCAGCACGGGATTCGACAGATTCTTTTCCTCGCAGAGACAATGGAGATCTAAGACACCAACTGAATTGCCGCTGATTCTGAGTGGATTTGTTGGTGACGTCCCTCCTGGTTTATTTGAACAGAAGTTTCTCTCGTATTCCACTCAAGACAGCTTCTAGCTCTCCGAGGATAGTTTCCGGGTAGTGTCCGTAGGGCATTCGCGGGCCCGGCGAGCGAACCCGGGCGAATCCGCCTTCTCTGTGCTTGATCTGCCTGTCGTCGGCGGCAATGGCCAGGAGCGATGCGAGGGTCGACCGGGTCGACTGTGGATGGCGATGTGGATATTGACGAGGAGCGCAAATTGCCAGCGATGGCATCAACGTGGCAGCTGTCGTTGCGGCCCCACGCAGCTGGGCTGCCTGCGGTTACCTAGCCAGCAATTTCGCCTGCTCTGCTGCCAAATTTAGCTGCTGGAATTTGGTCTCCATCTTCTCGTCATTTCAGCACAATCAACCGGAAACAGCTCGTACTCCTGGTATCACCACCTGTATTGAGCACCCCACTGCCAGTCATTGCTGCATGAACTTTTAAATGATCCCGATATCGATTGTAGATTGCGCTGCTATCACATGCCGTGGTCCAAAGCGTGCAGATATTGCTTCTATAGCACCTGTGATCGCAGATGTATTAAGACGTATCCACATTCACACTCAACTCTTCAGCAGGCTGACAAGCGCGGATGATATGCAAAGTATGCATGATTCTGCCGATGGCAGTCCAGAGCTCCATACCTACCTTGATTGCATCCATCGTTGATCGTATCCTCTTTCCGTTTTCGGACCCGGCAACATGGACGGCTAAGAGCTCGCTCGCTTGCGATCGAGAGCAGATGCACGCAGATGGAGACGCATTGCAAATGCAGGAGGCGGATGCCGACGACATCCTTCAACCAAGAGATTGCAGATGCACGATCCATGCAGACTTCAGTTCCATTGTTCCCACTGCTGCATGACGCGGAGGACCCGAAACCCATCACCTCGGGGTCTGTGCGCTAGCGGAACGAAGGACCCACTGCACTCTCTTACGAGCGCAGCTCACCAGCTGCTTTTTGGCATGCATCGCGATGGACCCAAGCTTTTGGTAGGTGCTCTGAGATTCTGCAGCTCGAAAAGTTTAAAAACTTAGGATTCGCGCATCGCCAGCATCGTGTGCGTCAATGAGACTTTTGGCGTGGCGGCTGGTTTTGACAAA
This sequence comes from Drechslerella dactyloides, assembly GCA_020064725.1. Lineage (NCBI taxonomy): Eukaryota > Fungi > Ascomycota > Orbiliomycetes > Orbiliales > Orbiliaceae > Drechslerella > Drechslerella dactyloides. Next base: position 4,539,727 of record JAGTWJ010000017.1, read on the forward strand.
TGTCATCGATGCAACGACGCCTCCGTGACATCAGAAGGCTTCTCACGGAGCGCCTTCTACCAGCCCGAGCCAGCCGCCACTTCCAACGCCAGGCCATCCGATTGGCCTGAAGAACCAGTAACTGCAATATTTTTGCGAAAGAGGGCACTTGGTGCTGGCTCTGCAGGATGGGTTTCAGAGAATGCGCTCTTGATACACCGGCCACATGGACCCCAAGTAGGGTTCTCCCAGAAACGATGCCTTCTTGCGAAGTACTACTGCAAGATCCTCAATAGTATCACATTTATGCCTTATTGTTTAGTCGTGGGAAAACTATTACCATATGATCGGTAGTTGAGCTGCATGTCTAAGAGCACAGATATTGACTTGGTTCAGCTATGGAGATACACATAATAAATACGCATCACGAGAACCTATATTCACACGGACTGCTGAGATATCAAGATCGATGATGAATGGACTACGTTTACATATGTTGACGGTTGCACCGACGACCCGTCTTCACCGTGCCACAAACACACCCGACTGGCCGGCTCACCAGCCATGCAGGCCAACAGTTAGATATTAATCCCGAAGCCCGCCAATCCTGCGAATCAAGATCCCTATCATGCTCCGGTTTGCATGAAATCTCGTCCCACTCAGACACTGCACGCGTTGCATTGAGCACGGCGAAATTACCTTACTGACGTTACCCATGGCAGCAATATATTACGTCGCGGCACATGCGGCTGAGCCACAACTGTCCAGTATACTAGGACTGTGCTGGTGTTTACGATAATGTATCTCTCGACTAATAGGACAAGCCGTCGGCTCGGTTGCTCGGTATACCTTGTTTCGTCAAGCAGTCCACACGGAGGATTCCGTAACATCCCTCGCTTCGGCCCCCACGGAGCATTCGCTACAATCCTTCATGGGGGTATATAGTTAGCTGTTTCTAGCGAGTGCTCAGAGGAGTCATCCGTTTGTGGTGGCGATGCGAGGCTTGTGTGTGACTTAGCTACGCTAAGCATGCTGTGTGCCGATTGTGGTTTTCCGAACATGCGAAGATGCAGTCTACGACCGCTGTCACTAGAGTTTTGTATTCTTCAATGTGCATGGTTGACACTGGTCTCGTAAACCAGACACTCCCTGGCACTGTGTGGGTTTGGTTTGCGAGACCAGTTGACAGTACTAGTGTGCTGTTCTTCCGTTGGCTTCGTATTGGTTGGATCTGCGAAATTGGTGTGGGGAGGAGTAAGCGCATATCGTTTGACTCAGCTATGCTTATCGATATATATCCGTATCATACAAGGAGCAGCCGTGAGGATTATCCCGACAGTTGCAATTTGGATTTACAAGTCAATATCCAAAGTGGATTGCCACCCGTAAAGCAGTTTGGTCGTAATTCTCCCATCGTAATGGTGAGACGGGCAAAGTCGCCAGGCAGGGGTTCGACTCCTTGCCGTCGCGAGGCTGAAGATCTCAGGCATGCCGTGCGAATGCGAGAACGAAATATCAGGTTGCAACCCGATTGGGCTATTTCAACGTCTAATTTGCACAATATACAATGATATTGTAAGATAGAATAATCTACTTTTGCTACATTCTAGATCTGCATCATATACTCATTATACTGAGGTATGGTGGGCGAGTATGTATGTGCCTATTGAATCAATCTCGGCACGTAAATTTATCTAACATCGCCTCGAGCATACACTAGACACGGCCTAATCCTTTGGATCATTGCATGTGCATAGGCACGAAGTCAGATGAAGATCCAGTCACCAAGCTGGGCTCCGTCCTTTGTTCCGCCTCCAGCTGCTCCCTGAGTTGCTTGATCTGCTGGATGATCGTCGATTCGAACTTGGACGCCCACTCGTCGCCGCCACCCTTGTTGTTGCGCCGACCAGCGAGGACGAGCAGCGTGCTCACGAACGCTTCCTTCATGTAGGCAAAAGAGAAGTCTACCATGAGGTCCGCCAGCTTCTTCACTAGTTTGTCTGAAAATTCTATCGGCGTGTCCGAGAGTTTGGCTCTGTTGAGAAAGTTCATTGCCACGTTAGCCGCTGTCCCTCATAGATATATCTTAGGTCATTAGTAAAGTAATTTTGGGTAGAGCTGCACTCACCGCCAGTATTCCACGTATCTCACCTGCTCCGCAGGCGCTGGATTATCGAACAAATACTTCCTATCAAACCTGCTTGGCCGCTTTATGATGCCCGGGTCCAACCTGTCGAGATGATTTGTAGTCGCGATCACCAAAATTCCGTCGTTATCTTCTAACCCGTCGAGCTCATTTAGGAAGAAACTGCGATTGGAATCATTGATTATGCTGTCCAAGTCCTCCCAAATTAAGAGACACGGTGACTGCTGGCGCGCCTTCTGAAAGATGTCTTTGATGGCAAATTCAGGGGGACCATAGCTGGCGAGCGTCTTGACGTAGAGGCAGGGGACCGGCAGCGGCGGAATATCTTCTGACGGCGTATACAGTGTCTTCATGATAGCCTTGAGTCTAGTCGCCCGTAAGAACCATAGGAGTTAGTAAAGTGTCTGCCTAGCGTGCCTGGCATACTCGAGGATTCAGGAAGGTCGGCATATTATACGCACGTAATAGTTTTCCCGTTTCCTGGCGGGCCATAAAACACGATACCCCGCTTCCACGGCATGCTCATTCCACGATACGTATCTTCGGCACCGAAGAACCCAAGCATATCGTCTAAAACGTTCTTCTTGAGCTCCTCCGGCAGGATGATATCCGCCCAATCGGCGTGCATCACCGATGCGTACAGCGCTGCGTCCAACTGCCAATATCCCCGGTCGAACACCCACATCTGCTGGGTCGGCGTCACTGTCCACGTACCGCACGCGACCGCGAAGTCCTCGACTAGGGCGTCGCCTTCCGCGTCTCCGTCATGTACAATGTACCCGCGCTTAACGGTTTCGAACCCGGCCTGCCAGCTGCCATAATAGAAATTCCACTTCACACCCTTGTAGGTGATCGTCCCGCCCTCCCATTGTGGCACCTGAGATAACAGACCAGTTGAGCCTCCATTGCTCGTTCGCTTTGAGGGAGACCAGAAGTAGTACGTCGATATACCGGTGCCGTCAGCGACAGAGGTGAGCATCTGCAACTCAGCGTGGCCACTGAAGCAGAAGGCGAATATGTCGAGACTATTCAGGTCCAAAGGTATCAGACGGCCATTTGGATGTGCTTGCCGGATGGCTGCGATCATCTGTATATGGCTATCTGTGTATTTGGAGTCCGCGTGAGCGAAGACAGACGAGATGACAGCACCGGCATGTTTGTGGCCTGACGAGGCAGCCGCCCTGGTTTTGTCGTAGGAGTTCTTGGAATACATTCTTTCGACGGACTTGACCTGGGCGGGGTGGTTCGCTGAGTTCGTTTCGAGTGGCCTTGTGCGAGGGAAGGTTTGGTTAATATTTACGCGTGCGGCGTCAATCTCGAAGGGATTTCGCTTGTTCTGCCAGTTGGCGTTGATCGCGTTGCGGCCTGTTGCATTTTGCGCGTTGTCCGTCTTGCCCATCAGCGCGGCGAGGTTGGCGGCCAGGCGTTCAGCGCGAACATTGTGAGGGCCACCGAGGACTTCGATTGTCGTCGCGACAGAAGGCGGCAGATGGAGCTCACCGTCGTGCGAGCGGCGGCGCTCTTCGAAGGCGTCTTCGTGGGCCTTGAGGATTTCCGAGGCGGTCAGAATGGATCCTGGTGAGACTGCGTCGCTCGATCCCCTGTGCGGCGTGTCACTATTGCCGTTGGTCTTCTCCATATCGATATCGTACGATCGTGTCGTCTCGCTGGCAGCGACGTTAACGTTTTCGGTGAGCGAGTAGTTTTTGGTCATCTTGGAAAGAGGGGACGGCGCAGCGACAATCTCTACGGGCGTCCAACGGCTATTTATCAGAGAAACCGGGACGATAACAGTGCACGACACGAGGCACGCAGCGAGGCACGCAGGGAGGCACGGGTGGAATGCAGTATTGGTTAATGCTATGGAGAAAAGTACAAAGCAGGAACTTGTGTACCCCGGATTTTTCAAAGCGCCTCTCGAAAGGAAGTCGCAGGACCGGTAACCACAGACGGGGCGAGAGGAGGACCCCCGCTAACTGCTCAATCAAGGCAAGCCATGAGCCGGCCGTTGATCATCGCCGCTGGCAGCTAGGCCAATGGCTTCAGTACGGCTGTGCTGCTCCTGGTGCCACGGCCGAAAGGCAGTTGGAAGGCGGGTTGGGGGTGAGGTGCATGTCATGTTTGTGTAAGGCGGGCTCGACTAGCTGGATCTGGAAGGAATGACGCAGATGCATGCAGATGCCGGGTGAGGGGCTGCGCGAATAAATCCTCGACGTGCACTCGGAATCACGAGCGCGAGCGAACAACTGCATTATGCAGTTGGAATCCAATGGTCTGTATCTGACCGTCTCGACGCGCGGCTAGAGGGATTCTGCAGCCACAGTGTCGATATAATGTTGTGATCTATCATATTGAGGATGCTTACGTTGCACGGGATCCAGGAGACGCCAAGCCTGAGCCCCGCACCCCGGCCGCCAGTACATGTTCAGAACTTGTTAAGCTAGGTCAGGTAGATGGAGCCATGGTTACCATCCATCGATCCGCAGACAGGGTGAACTTCTCCCACTTGCTGCTTTCTGGCATCCAGTGCAGTATTCTAAACTACACATGTTAGCAAATGGTTATCGTCGGCAAGAGCTCAATTGGCATGAAGCTCAACAAGTTTAGCTGCACGAGGATGCTGCAGAGGATGCATCTCATCACCTTAGTGCAGGGAATCTGCATTGGCTTACTGTCTCCTCAAGGCGGCGGAGAATGTGCGTGTTACATCGCATTGGGCTGCAACCGGTTGGGCTGTAGGCTAAATCCGGAGTCGAATTCGTATACGCGTAATGCGAGCTGCAGCTCGTGCTTGGCGAAGGGTCAATGGGAACCCGTCATATGACACGAGTGTTCGAATATGATACCAACCCAAATACTTTGGGTTGGTCTTGATGCGGTAAGCGATACTTCCAGCCATGATCAGCTAGCTCCTCAGGCAGTATCATGAGAGTTTCAGATGTCGGACCAAGAAGGCAAAAGCTACAGGTGTAGGGGCTGTTGCATTTTGTGCGTTGCCCAGACGCGGAGTCCTCGGGGTCCGCTTGACATGGGCATGGTTAATGTTAGCTCGGCCAAGTGCCTGCGTGCACCACCACCACAACCGCAATTTCATTGAATTCCACCCTGATCCGTATACGCATATAAGTATGAACGTTATCAACAATCTCACTTTCGATGAGACATATCCGCCTATAGCGCAGCCACAGACTGAGTACTTATCTAAAAGGCAGCTGGCTGCTGTGACTAGACTCCTAGGGCAGCATCAGTATCAAAGCCCCGAAGTCGCGATATATCGATAGCTGCATCGATCTTGCATACGCAAACTCGGCATCAAACACAATGTGGCCGTTCATCCGCATATCTCTCGAGCCACTCTTCACTCTCCTCTCTAGGCGCCCTATACCTTTCTCGATCCGTTGGCGCTACTTCGCCTTCACGCCCGGGTTTCTACTCATCAACTCAATCAAGTACCTTCCCTGGCTCTTCTCTTCCGCCTATCGCGCATATTATATTCCCTCCGCACACGGCACCCACCAAATTCGCTTCATCGTCTTCGAGCCAACGTATTCCGCCGTTTCGCCTTCACGCTCCAAGCCGCGACCATTGCATCTGGTGGTCCATGGCGGTGCTTTCCTGCAAGGGCTTGCCGAGCAAGACGCGTATATCGCGAACAGAGTCTGTCGTGAGACTGGTGCTGTAACTGTGTCTGTCCAGTACCGTGGTGCGCCACGATTCCCATTCCCCGCTGCGCATGATGATGTCGACGACGTCCTCGCGCACCTTCTCTCGCCGGAATGGGTGCAAAGATTCAATATCGACCTGAATAATGTTACCGTCTCTGGTGTTTCCGCCGGCGGCAACCTCGCCCTCTCAGCTTCGCTTCACCACATTGGAAGAATCGCAGCCGCCGTGGCCCTTTGCACCGTTGTCGAACTACGGAAGGCGCCGTGGGAGAAGCCTATACCGGCGAATTACCCTAAGAGCGACCCGCTTGCGTTCATGCTGCCTGTGTTTGACACATACGCCGGTCCGGTCCGCCAAAAAAATCTGACAAACGAACGATTGAACGTCATTCTTGCGCCAGCAGACAAGTTACCGCGGGACATGTTGTTCCTGGTTCCAACCAAAGATATCCTGCAGCACGAGCAGACGGTATTTGTGCAGAGGCTGAAGAAAGAGACAGAGGGCAGCGGCCGGCGGGTCGAGGCCGTGTTTTACGAAGACGAGATACACGGCTGGATCGATTGTAGGTTCCAATTACCTGTGTGACATATACCTGCAGTTTGATATTGACTGGTCTTGTAGTACCCAAGTCGGTGTTGAATGATCCAAATTCTGGAGAAGATGCGCACAGGCGGATGATCGGGTTTCTGCGGGACTCAAACGAACGCGGAGGCTGGAAGTGGCCGCTATAGATGTAGTCGGGTAAAGTGGCGGCCGTTCAACTGAAGCTGCAATAGCGGCATTTCCAGCAATTTATAGAGGGTTGGAAAGGGCTATCTCGAAGAAATCGACGTAGCTTCCAAAGCCGCAGTGGACTTATTCTGCACTGTCAAATCATCGATACGCCGAGTGATCCTTTTGACAGCACTCCCGTCGTATCTACCAAAAAAGCTATTGTGTCATCGGAGTTTTGGCGCCGCCAGTTTTCTAGCCCATCTAGTTGAGGAAGATGGCGCGACCACTTCGACTTCCATAAGACATTCGGTCTCCATAGTATAAGTTGAACTTCCGGAGACTAGGACTTTCTTTGAAGGCGTCTGGCGTAATTATATGGCTCTCTAACTTGTAACGATATGTATATACCTTGCATCACTCCTCCAGCCCCGCCTATAGACCACTCAGAGATTGTGAAGCTGAACAGATGTGTTGGTCTTGGATATGCATATATGCATCATGGTGAATCGGCTACGTCAGGCTAACATCGATGCCCAGGAAATCCATATTTTCAGTTTTTCGACCAAGGAAACTTTGAGAAATGGTGGTCTCGCAAGTTGACTTACCATATCTCTTGTGAAAAGCAGATGGAGCCTAATAGAAGAGCAGAGGAACAAGCATTTGATTGACCCACTGCACTGCTCCTTGGCTGTTTGTCCGTTCTAAAAACGGCGTGCATGTGCAGCGAATAACAGCACGACACACTATTGCAGGCACGACCACGACTAGTTACCATGTTGAGGCGAGATATACTTGGTTCTGAGCGGAAGTAAACCGGCATTTCAGGTACCGGCCCCCCTCGGTTATGTACTTTTCTAGTGACAATTCGCTCTGCGCACTTCTAATCACGATCGAAGTAGCATTGGGGCGTTCAGCCTTGCAGGATCAGCGTCCTCGAAAACCAAACATCAGGACTGAGGCAAGATATCGACTGGCACAGTACACCCAAAAAATAAACTTAACCAGAATTTCTGGCTCACTAGTTACTACAATCTGGTTCAATTGAAACTCGAAGAATCGGGGTACTCAAGTACTTGAATTCTTGATGTCGAGCCCACCATCCCAGGACTGGCGCTTGGGCAACATAGTATCAAATGACTCGCAAGTTCTTACAGGCGCCTTTCAGATTCAAGCTCGAGATGTCTTTTTTGGAAGCTCCGACGCTCGTAAATGTCGGTGTATTGATGCTTATCCAGCCTTCGAGCACGCTGATCTAACATTGAGACTAACCTCTTTTTATAGCACAACCTCCAACCAAACTACTCTCGACCCTTCCTTTCCACCAAAATCCCGACTTCGTCAATCGAGGCGATACCCTCACCGAGATCGACAAAAGGTGTTCTCGACCGGGCGGTCGCGCGGCGCTTGTCGGCCTGGGCGGCGTAGGGTCAGTAAATCAAAACCCTCCGACATCCGCAGTGCTAAAATTCTCTTAGGAAATCTCAACTTGCTATCGAGTATTTCTTCAACGTCCGAGAAAAGCCGCAGCGAATACAGGTTTTCTGGGTGTATGGGAGTAGTACGGCAAAGTTCGTCGCGGCGTACAAGGATATCGCAGATAAGCTCCAACTGCCAGGACGGGATGACAGCACGGCAAATATGCTACATCTGGTGCATAATTGGCTGTGTAGCGAGGATAGCGGACGGTGGTTTATGGTCCTCGATAACGCCGACGACAAGAACCTCTTTTTCCCACAAGAACACAGCGCCGCGTCCAAAGGTTCTGTTAGCAGCATCAAGCTCGCAGATTTCCTCCCCAAAAGCCAGAATGGATCAATTCTTATTACATCTCGAAATAGAGACCTTGCCAGGAAGCTCACTGGCAGAGACAACGACGTCCTTGAAATTCAACAGATGAGTCTAGATGAAGGCCTCAGTTTACTACAGAATAAGCTGTCACGACCGGATAAGCCAGTGGTAGAGCTGAGGTCAGGACCGGATTCGGAACCAGCGAAAGCTCTGTTAGCTGCACTGGGCTACATGCCACTCGCGATAAGCCAAGCGGCTGCTTATATAACCCAACGTTACCCACCAGTTACTATACAAGGATATTTACAACAGTTCCACGACAGCGATGAGAGGAGGGAAGAGCTTCTGACTCGGGAGTCGCTGGATTTGTGTAGAGAAGAGGGGGCATCCAACTCTATCCTCGCCACGTATCAGATATCTTTCGAGTATATCCATGAGGAGAGGCGGCCTGCTGCTGACCTACTTGCGTTTATGAGCTTCTTCAGCCCTCAGGGAATTCCCGGGTTTATGATATGGAACCATTTTGACGGCAACGCAGATGCTGAAGATGGTAGAAACCGGAGACACAGAATCGACAGCGATCTAGCCTTCTTGATAGACTTTTCGTTGGTGGCGACAAATCCGGATGGTGACACCTTTGTGATGCACCCACTGGTCCAGTTTGCAACAAGGACATGGCTCAAATCTTTGGCAATAGAGGGACGGGTGCGGCAAAATTTCCTTGCTGCCCTGTCAACAGAGTTTCCGAATGGAGCGTTTGAGACCTGGTCACAATGTCAGCTGCTCCTACCGCATGTTGAACCATGGGTGAACATGCAGTTGACAAACAACGAGGATGCGGCATGCTGGACGAAAGTTATGAAGAATGCGGCGTCGTACTTGAAAGGTCGAGGACTTTATACTCAAGCAGAATCTATGGCTCGGCGGTCATGGATAACAACAAAACAAGTTTTCGGAATTAATCATCCTTATACGTTAATAAACGCCCAGGTCTTAGCCAGCGTGTTGTACGACCGAGGAAGTCTCGAGCAAGCCGAGCAGATACTTCAAGGACTCTTGAACTTGCGTAAAGATTGGTTGGACTGCCGCAATGACTTAGGGTTGGTGCTGATGAGCAGGGGGAGGCACAAGGAAGCAGAGCGTTTGTTCCGACAAGTATCAAAAGAATATGAACTAACACAGGGGAAAAAGAATCCTTCGACACTAGCGGTCCTTACCAATCTGGCAGCGACATTAAAAAACCTTGGGAAGTACGGAGAAGCTGAGCAGATGATCCGGCAAGTACTGGAGGACGAAATAGAAGTACTAGGAGAAGAACATCCAAACACTATAAAAAGCATGCAAATTTTAGCGAGCATACTATCACGTCAAGGGAGATATCAAGAATCCGAGCAGATGTTCCAACGAGTGCTGGAAGATAGGGAGAAGATACTTGGACCCGATCATCCATACACGCTGAGAGCCGTGGCATGTCTTGCAGCCGTCAAAATTTGGCAAGGGCGGTACGATTCTGCATCGAAGATGTTTCAAAAGGCGCTTGATGGATTTGAAAGAAACCTGGGACCGTATCACGAACTTACGATAATGTCTCGCAACGAGCTCGAAACATTGGCGCGAGTTATATGGTCAGTATTACTCATGTATTCACTGCTGTTACCACTGCTGATTATTTGGATGCGGACTTAGTGAGCAAGAGGAGTTGTTGTCGAGTCGATTTGTACGTCCCCTATACCTAGCTGAAGTTAAGATTGTCGAGGCTATAGCAGATGTAAAACATACGCTGACAAAGCCGATGAACTGAAGGGAAAACTCAATTTGATACGTCGTTTTCACGCCCGCATGAACAGGGCGATAGGAAAACACAGCGCAACTCGATAAAAGGATGCAAGCGGGACCAAAGTGTTTTGAGGGCTACACTGCGCGCACAATCCATGATTCCTACGATTGAAGCTTGTTTTGGTCTTTACCCGTTCTCTATCACGCCTCTGGACTCTGGCACCCAGCCCGATGGTGAATTTATCCAACCACCTATCACCAGCACCACGAAACATTGACTTTCCTCGGCCGCGAGGGCTTTGTCACCCGCAACTTGACTCGACGCTATACTAGAGGTCACATTGATCTAAACTAATACGGCTAGTACACACCTAACGGTACGGAATTGTACGGGAAGCCATCGGCAAATCAGGTACGTGCGTCTAGATCACTTATCAATGTGGCGTTTCTTATTATACATCATTTAACCTTTAAGGTTGTGCAAGAATTGCCTGTTGACTCGCGTGTATCTCTCATCTAGCGGGACATTGCGAGGCGCTCGAGATATATCAACCGGAAACACCGCCGGTGTAGACGTCACTGCGCCTTTTTAATTTCGCTAGGCTTTTTCAGAAGCTTGCAACTTAGTTTTGCCAGCCCAAAGACCAACAGTCTGGCCTACGGACGAGACAAAGTTATGGCCATGTCCAGCCTCGAGATTGAATTGTCTTGTCTAGCTTGATCCACGATCCAGTCTAGAATCTCGGTGTCTTGGCACTACAGCCAAAGGCTGGCATCACAAGCTCCTAAATCAGCCAAAGAAATACCGCCGACATCTACCAACCTCTGTGTGTATAACAGCACCATGCCGAGTTGAGGGTGCGGCGCTTGCCTCTGTCGGGACGCAGCGTTGCTAGAGCTGTCATAAGTAGTATAGCCTCCGAAGTCCGTCGGAATATACCCTGGCAGGTGCGGCGGGTTGCACGAGTAAAATGCAACAAGCCAATATAATATAACACATTAACCCCAATTCGAAGTAGAGAACCCTTAAACTAACCCTCAGTTGTCAGCAAGTCTAGCGTGAAGTAGCTAGTCATGTTATATCATGCTGTGATATATGATAAGAATCCTATGGGATCTACGACTCGGATATATGAATGTTAGAGGTTGGGAGATGGCCTTCTATTACACTGTATTACTCGAGTCGCATATCTAAGCAAAAGCTTATTCCGGTAGCCGTATAACATACGTCTCCTATCATATTACCTCAGCTGCATGCCTTAAGCCCTACAAATATACCCAGGACCCATTTTATCCGCTCATATATAGTCCCGTCCAGTCCCTTCGACATTTTGACCACCGTTTTAACATCTAATCATCCGACGAACACTCCAGCTGGAGACGCGGTCCAGCGCCCATAATATCAAAGAGATGTCGCCCGCGAACACCAGACTTCTCGATAACGAGGCCGGGGAGGCCCCGGAAAGCCGGTTCACTCACAGCTCCAGCTTTCTGCCGCTGGGCCTGTCCAGGCCGCTCAAGACACCGCCCCGTGCGATGCGAATAGCTGTCGCGCTGCTGACATGTATTGCTGTCTTCCTCGGGCTGTCGTTTAGTCATCTCGGTCCGTCGTTAGCTGCCGAGGTGCGTATATATAGATACAACCCCTTGCATTCTATATGTATGCAGCTCACCTAACCGCGGTGATTCAGTCCAAATTCGCATTCAACTTCCATAACTCACCAAGCACCCACGACACCTCCCGCCCACTGATCCTCTATGCCTACCATGAGACCGAAAATGCCCGTCGAAACGCTCTCTTTTTCATCGCGCACGGCCTGCACGCCGCTGCGGACTTTATATTCATCTTGAACGGCGAGACGAACCTGACGGAGTCGCTGCCGGTCGCATCGAACATCCGCAGCGTCCAGCGGTCGAACACTTGCTACGACATGGGTGCGTACAAGGAGGTGCTAACCGCGGACGACGGGGCGCTTCTAAAGCGATATAGTCGCTTCATTCTCATGAACGCGAGTATTCGCGGCCCGTTCCTCCCCCCCTGGAGCCGCGAATGCTGGAGCGACGTCTTCCTAGACAAAGTCACCGACACCACAAAGGTACACATATAATTTCAGATCCCAAAACCTTGTTGCAGTTCCGCTGACCAAGGATATATACAGTTGGTCGGTATGACGTATAACTGCAAATCTTATTTCGGATTCCCACACATCCAATCCATGATCCTCGCAACCGACCGCACGGGCCTCGACGCCATCCTCCCAAGACTCTCCTGCGCATCGGACTGGATGTCCGCAGTCTACATGGAATCCAACACGACAGAAGCAATCTGGGATGCCGGCTACTCCGTCTTTGCGCTCATGTCCGCCTACAGCAGCCACAGCGACTACCCAGCCGTCTGCACTAACGGGGACGTCCTGTTCGAAGGCGCCTACTTTGGCAGCACCCTTCATCCGTACGACACCGTCTTTCAGAAGGCGAATCGGAACTACGGTGTCAATACGCTTGCAAGGTTGACCGAGTGGACGGATGCTGCGGGTTACTCGAGCTGGGAGGTATGTGGGCGCGGCGCTAGGGAGAAGATGGGTCCCTTGGGCGGCTGGGGGCGGTGGAACCAGACGCCGTTCGAGTAGTTTTTTGTTCGATAATTTGGCTGGCTAGCTGGGATTTCTGCGTTTAGATGGGGATATATATACACATAGACATGCGGGGGTATGTGGGTGTTTTCGGGCCTTTGGAGTCTTTATATTTATGATGCAAGCGAGATCGAGATCTAATTGATCGATATGAGTTATGACTTTAAATACATACAGCTCTTCGTGCGACCTGGCTTACAAGACCAATATATGCATACAGCTCACCGTAAACTAATTAAATCATCGTGATCAGATGGCCGGCTGTCTTAAATTTATAAAGCCAGACACTAATTCAGTCTCTACACTAACGTTATACCGAGACCGGGCAATGCGAGAGACGGCGTTACAACTTGCTTGAGTCTCGCGGCTAAGGGCAGAGCGAGTCTGCCACGCAGGTGCTTAAGCAGGGTGTATGATTGAGCTGGCAGTAATCATACACCTGGTGGTTGTGCCATAGCACTTAAACCCGAGTGCACGATATGCGTGAGGTATAAATCGCGATGCATGGCGGTTCGCTTTACGTAACAAGATATACAGTATCAAAATGTCTACAATAGATCGTGATTCGTAAACTACAATGCCTACAGCCCGCTTTGACTACCCTATATTCAATACATGCTACATGCAACCAAAGTCTCGACCTTTACGTCTGCGTCGGCTCCGGCAACCGCACCTCGTACTCGCCTGTCTGCGTGATATACCGCACCCTACATACCATTAATCTTCTGAAACAAACGCGGAGACCGAGACAGGGAAAATGTGGACTCACCAAGGTAAACTCGGATACTGCAGCTTCGGCTCGATAATCTTCAGATACCGCACCTGAATACCGCTCACCGTAAAATACGGAATCTCAAACTTGACGCTGATCGGCCGTTTTTTCCGTTCGGGTTCCTGCTCCTTGACGCTTGGCAGGCCGAGTTCCGCGCGCATGAGGAATTCTTTCCCGCCGCCGAATTGCTTGATTTTCCAGATTATCGCGCATTTTTCAGGCGCGTAGTGGACTGAGCCTGTGTTTGTGCGGAAGCGCGGGGTGTCTGCGTCTTCCGGGACGGGGACGACGATTTCGACATTGTTCGCTGTCGAGCGCCGTTTGAACTGTGCTTTTGCCTACGAACAGTTAGACGGGGCTACACAAGAATGGATGCTGTGAAAAATAGAGGCAACCTACCTTGAGCATGTACTCGATGCGCGTGTTGGAGTGGTTTTCGACGACGCACTCGACCCAGATCAGCGGCTTGACGGCCGTGTTGAGCCGGTAGCTCATCAGCTCGAACTCCCCATCCGGCGGGATGAAGGAGATCGTGCGGTCGTTCTCGAACCGCGACAGTCGCACGCACTGGTGGAACTTGACATCCTCCATCTCGATCTGCTTGCCGCGACTCGTGCGGCCGGTACTCTCAAACATCACTTTATCGTTCAGGCCTAACCGCAGCTCGGGCATGCCGGACAGGTAGCACTTCATCTTGATCGCGCCGAGGATTTCCGAACGCAGGACGTTGCCGTTCGAGTTTACGAGTAAGTTTACGCTCTCGATAACGTCGAGGAAGACCTCGTTCTTGCGGTACCGGATCCCCTCGGAGCGCCAGGAGACGGCGTTGGTGAGCGCAATCGGCGGACGGGCTTGGACTTCCAGCTTGTGGGACTCCTGGGTGATGTATTCTTGCAGGATTTTGGTCTCCGTGGTCTGCGGGTAGCCAAAGTCCATCATCTCGTCGAGGAGCTCGTAGATGATGACAAAGTTGTCGCGGATGGATTCTTCCTCGAGCTCCTTGAAGTATTCGGTGAAGACGGCGACGACCTTGTGCAGGAACAGCAGGATTTCCGTCGCATTGCTGTTGCGCTTGGTCAGGGCGAGGAGATAGAGGTTGTTGTGCTTGATGTAGAGGTACTGCGGGTGCGTGATACGTTAGAGTCGGCTCGTGATATGGCGGCCGTGGAGGTGGACGCAGGAAGGGTATGGTGTAGGCCTACGTTGATGCCTTCGTGGGAGAAGCACGGCGGGACAGCGGAGCTTTCCTCCTCGGCTTCGAGCAGCAGGACGGGGAACTTTTCCACAGCGGACATGGGGATGTCGCCCCGGTAGTTTCGCGCGAGGAGGGTCTGCAGAGCTGTGGTTAGCAAGCTGAGCGGCTGCCAATTCGGACACGCGGGACGCACACACCTTGCCCTTGAGGTCTAGGAAGAAGATTGCCGACGCCATGGCCGTCGATGCCTGCGATGGCGAGCGTGGACGGATTCGGTGATGGAGGTGGTGGTGGTGATGAGGGACGCGCGAGGTTGAGCTGCAGCTGTGGCTGGTGCGGTGGAGGTGTCAGCGAGCAGCTGTCGTCTCGGCCAGAGCCGCATTTCTTGGCGCCGCGGTCGCATAAAATTGCGAACCAGGCACAAATTTCTTCCTCTTCTCTTCTCTTCTTTTTTTCTTCTCCAAGCGTCATATTAGACAGTGCGGGCCAGCGACCACGATAACACTAACAATTATCATGAACCATCCATTGCTGCCATGTCCGCGATTATTCGACGCTGAGAAGAAACCCCCGGCGACCGGGCCGTATAGCTCTGGTTTTCTATCAGGCGTGGCTCGGTCTGCCGTTTGGGTTCCATAAGAACTTGCCTAGGCTGCTGCTTGTCAGCTCCGTGCTTGGGGAAGTGTCAGAGGAATCCAACAGACGTATGATCGAAGTATCATCCGGTGTATTATCTTAGAACTGTGCTGGAGGGCTATGTTACATGGAATATTGATCGCACCGCACGTGCGAGATGATACGAATGCGCGACATCTATCCATCAGATAAGTGACCGAGCACCATCACAAAGAAATCGGCGGGCGGTCTCCCTAGCACCATGAGCCACTCCATCAACGGCCCGCCGTCTCTGGCCGCCTGCTGCCAAACCTCCTCGTCGTGCAAAATCATCGTCCCGGCGACCTTGACTGGGAAGCTCTCGGGTGCCGGTTGAGATGGCGGGTATCGCAGCGATCGCTCAGCGACACTTTTCCCGCCTGACGCGACAAGGTCCATCACAAAGAGCACCCACACCCAATCCTCTATAATCGGTGAATGCCGCGGCCAACCCGCCTTCTCCAGCCGTCCTCCTCCGTTCCGCCACTCCAACATGACTTCCCGAAGCCAGCCCACGGATGCAATCTGTGGGTCGTCCGGGTACGTCGGGCTCTTGAACATCCGCAGCATCTTATAGTCGTCGTGCCTCGAAACAGCGTCCTCCTGTTGCGACAGCTCCGGCTCCAGCCGCTGTGTGTCACCAACGTCCGGCGGCATCACGGCAAGGCGGATCAAAGAAACATCAAGATCGACGTGGAAGTAGGATAGCAGCAGATACACCATCGCCGCGCACCGTTTCCGTATCGCAATCTCCAGAGCACGGGCGCACCAAACCCCGCGGTCCTCAAGGTTGACTCCTGCCCAGAATGCCGGCATGCGACGGGAGACCTCGCGCAGGAACTGCATCTTTGCAGGCGTGTACGGCGGGAGCAGGAAGCGGTGTTTAGGAAACGTGATGGTGCGTAGGTCCAGCATCTGCCATGCGACCCGGTACTTCAATGCCGGAATATATATTGGGTTGTTTTCGGCCCAGGTGAGTAGATGGCTGTAGCCGCCGTCCTCGTCCTTGTGGTCGACAGGCGGTGGCATACTGAGCGTCCAGGGAACCGGGTCGTTCGTCGGCCAGGTGTCAAAACTGGTCATCACGGCGAGCGGACACGGCCGGGCGCCGGGATAGTCTGCCATGAGACGGTCACGGAAATGCCGTTCCCACAGCGAAGACTCCACCTGCCGCATCAGCGGGAGCGTGAAGAAGCGGCGGGATATCAGGCCCGACATCGCGACTTTGTACTCCTCCTTGGGCAGGGATCCGTCGACAATGACAGATCTGAGCATGGCAGTCCGCATGTACGGCGAGGAGAGCGTATTGATGAGGTAGCGATTGCATAGTGCGAGGTTCGGGTTGTAAGATTCGAAGAAGATGTACTGCAGGAGCTCGACGGGCAGGCGTTCCAGCCACGATGAGGACGGCGCTGGCGTCGGTGAAGGGACGGAAGGCGTCGAGACAGAGTTTGAGGGTGTCGAGGCTGACGAAGCCGTGGAGGGCGTCTGAGACTTGTTCGCCCGGGAGCGACGGGACTGCTCCCCGCGCCGCAGGAAGCCCATTTGAAACAATTGTAGTGCAACTTAAAACTGGTGATGTTGGTGTCTGGAGTCGCGATGCGTCGGCGCCAAGAGTGTGGAACCTTGAGCGCCGGGCCGCAAAAACGTAGAGCCGAAGCCCAGCAGCCGAGCCGAGTTGGTCCCGTCTCGAGGCCTCCCACCAGGCCAGACCGCAACGCAGCTTCACGTTCGTTATCCGCCCTGGAATCCGCGCCGATATAGCCCCTTCAGAGCGTGCTATAGCGGCCGCTGACTAATCGGGCCTGGACTGCGGTCTCTCCAACGCATCCCCCCACGTCCATTACTACGGCCGCCTGGTGTAACAGCCGTAGGACGGCGCTTGACCCGCATGCATGGCCCCGTCCGCATCGTGCAACCACCCGCACGATCGATCGATCGTACAACCGCCCGTTCGTGGCTGTCTTAGCTTCGGTGCCATCCCGTCTGCGATCAACCCGGAAACCTGCCGTGCTATTATAATTAAATCTCGTGGCGGCACGCGGACGTCGGGACGCAAGGGGGTCTGTTCGTTCAACGTTTCGTATGCAATGACCTAGCTCCGGCGCATAGATATCTGCAGCGCGGTCTAGAACTGCACGAGCCCATAGTATACTACCATTCCTCTATATGATATATAATAGCAGCATCGTATTATATATAATAGGTATCATAATGGTTATGTAACAGCCGCTGGCCGGCCGAGGAAGCCCTGATCCGAACCCGCCGTGCCGTGTCAACCTCATGGTGGTTGTAACCGGCGATGCACTAGGAAATCTCGATACATCATGCATGCACTGCTATTACACTATTTGTCTCATACGGAATGAATCGAAGTGTGTCCATAGCAGGACAATCGCATGCTAGCGTTGAGGCTGAACTTGCCTGGACATGCTATACTGCGTATACGCCGGTGTTACCAGTATCGGACATGGAACTCCAGTGCCACCCAAACGTACGACTACTTAGCTTCCTGGTCATGAGTTATACGGACCAATCTCTAGCTAGATCTATTGAACGGATATCCACTGGAAGCACGGGTATACACACGTATACGCGCGAATTATATTATAGTTACTATACTACTGGTTACCAACAAAAGCACTATGCCATCCCTAGCCGCATGTACGGAAACTGCTGCAAAATCACTACACCGAAAACAAGAAATATCAAAAACTGAAAAGCCATCTATAAACTACAATAACCAATCTATAAGCTTCAACAGCAGTAAAACAAAATAATGATGAGTTTTTGCGCCGAGTTTTTGCCCCCCGCTCTCTGTTCCGTGCTGGTCTCGTCCTACGTATGCGTATACGTTTTTGCTGGTAACGATACCATACTTTACCGTCCCGTCGCCTTTTTGCTAAATAGATTTGTGCAGTACGCATGCATGCCTGAATGAATGAATGAATGAATAACACGAATGCATGAATGAATGAATGAATGAGTGAAGAAAGTTCAAACCACCCGCAATCATAGCGCTCGTAAGTAAGTCTGGGGTATATACGCATGCACGTGCGTATATGGGGTATGGGTATAAAAACGGCCGTCTCGAAGGGAACTGAAAGAATTAGAGATGGAAAGGAATGAAGGATGGAAAGAACAAGAATCCAGGCGCCCGATATTAAGAAAGATATAGAACGCTTGCCGAAATGATGGATAGCTTCGAAGCTTCGATTAGGAGTGATATTTCGAAAAGGCCGGGATTAATTTATTAGCGATATAAGGATGGATTAGATGATCGAGTGAGTATATTGGACCTGGTGTCGATTCGATATTATTAAAACGCACACCCGCGGATGCCGTGCACCCGCTCGTGCAGCATTGCCGTGTCGCCGCTCTCCAGAAACGAACCAAAGTCGTCCTGCGGCCCGTCCGGCAGAAACAGCAGCGAGTCGTCCAGATTACTACCAACTATCAGCTCACAGCCACACAGCATACAGTGTTTATAAAGGGGAGTGTCGTATACCCACATTATGGTCCTCCGCCGCTTGGTAAACTCGTCGGCACCCGCGCAGGACACATCACTATCCCCGCGCCGCCGCATCTTCCGCTTCAACACTCCCTTCTCCCTTCGTACCGGCGAGAAGGACAGCGGCGGCGGCGAACCGGGTACCGACAGATCGTCCTCGCAGTAATAGTAGCTTCGCGAGGACATGACGGCATCAGGCACAGGCATCTCCAGCGCGTGGCCCAGCGCCATCGTAAGCTCCAGCAACCGCGGGAAGGACTCCGGCGACGCTGGCGGGTCCAGTGCTAGCTGCTGCCGTTTCTTTATCGGCGTTCGCGGCGGGTGGAAGTGCAAGTTTGCGGATGCGTGCTTCGTCGGACTGGGTGGCGGTGCGCGGGGTGGGGACGGCGGGTCCTGTCGGCTAAGAGACGTCGGACGGATGGTGGCGGCGGGGGCAGCAGTAGTCATGCATAGGGCCGCGGTTGGGATGAGTCGCTTCTGGGGCTCCGGGGTCGGCGGCGGTGGGCGAGGCGGGCGCGGCGGGGAGGGGGGATCTCGTCTGGAGTGCTCGACGGGCATTGTGTGTCGGCTGCGAATATGCAAGCTGGACATCTAACAGATAAGGCTGGTTCGGTTCGATTGATCGTGGGTAGGTAGGTGGCCCCGAGGTTGCTTTGATGTGCTTTATATAGGGTATATAAATGTATGGATGTTTCGACTCGTGCGCGCGGTCAAAGCTGACGAGCTCGAGCTCGGACGCCGGGGCAATATACGAGAGCCGAGGAGGTCTGCCGGCCGGTATCAGAATGTTCGGACTCGGGGCGTCGCGAGCCGACAGACAGGATATGTATGACTAAAAGCTGACGCGAAGGTAACGACCGTAAGAAACTGAAATGCCAGCCGTGATTCGAAATGAATCCCCAAAACTCGAACGCAGGCTAGGCTCTCTTCTCGAGTTGCTCTGTGGAGGAAGGACGAGAGAAACGAAAGAAAGAAAGAAAAGAGGGAAGAAAAAGACCAGAATTGAAAAGAGTCGAGGCTAGCCCAAAGTCCAGAAGGTGACAGCTTTATACAAGAAGGTCTCAAGCATGGTCAGCGAGCTAGTTAGCTGGTTCGACACAGCCAGCCAGCCCAGCGCCGCTACTTCGCACAAGTAGTAGTAACTTGCTTGGTGGCCTGCCTTCCTGCCCGCCCATGCCATTCATCCATCTCGCGGCGGCGCCGCTGCGCTAGCTCTACCCCTCGAAATCTCCGAGATTGTGCGGGATACAATCGGCGTCGAGAGGGCCCCTCCACGCTCGACGGCACTAGGCACAAGCAACATCCTCACGTCGTACCCCCTACCCGAAGACCGCCAAACAAAAAAAAGAAAAGGAATTCTGGAAGGGCAGCTTGGATTCAGGTCCCGGGTCTTGGAACGAGTGGGGCCTCATTCCTCCTCTGTCCCCGTATGCAAAAAAAGCTCCCCTTGAGCCCGTCCCTCACCCATATTAACCCAGGCAAAAAGAGAGCGTTTGAGAAACGAACGCCCATGTGTGAAAACGGCCCTGCAAATTGCACGAACGAGAAAAAAAATTTTCCTGTCCTCGATGTGGAGAAACAAGGGAAATTTCGTTAAGGGCCTTGCGCACAGTTCTCTGGCTGTCCGTCTGTGCCTGTCTGCTGCCTGTCTCCCAGCCGGATCCGTGGACTGGGCTCATGGGACGCGTACGACCCCCTGCCCACGGCTGCAAGCCCGAACGGACCCGGCGATCGAGCATGGTGGTTCACCGCCGCACGCCTGCTGTATTAGAGGCGCGATTTTAAGCTTCCAGGCCCACGGTCGCGGTCAGGGGCTGAAGGGATCTGATTGATTGATTGAAGCTGTTGAAGCCTCTTGCCCCTTGCTCGCTTTTAACCGCCATTTTCTCGTGCCTTTTCTTTTTTTCCTCGAAGTGGTGTCCATTCTGTCATTCTCGTTTGGCCTTCTTGTTCTCGCCCAGCGGCCTGGATTTGACGAGCCTCCACGTTGGAAGTGTTTCTCGATCGTAAAATCCGAGAGCGACGACGAAATACCGGACATCTGTATGACATACTTTTTTTTTTTGCGTGTGGGTGGTGTGGTGTGGTAGTTTGGCCAGCTGCATGTGCGGTTCGTTCGTTCTCGTCCCTCGAAATACAACACCGCTCTTTTTAGTAATTTTTTTGTTTTTTCATAATTTTTTTCTATTTATTCTGTTGTGGGTTCTGGCTGTCGGATTTTACGCCGGCGGCCAGGGTTCGTATCCTCTTCTGTTTCGAGGGTCGTTTCCTGGTGTCTCGGGGAGGGGCGGGCCCCACGCCAGCGAACTGCTCGCCAGCCAGCCAGACCAGACCAGCTAGTTCGTTCGTTCGTTCGTTCGTTCGCGCGTGCTTTCGGCCAACAGCAGCATGCCAGCCGAAAATGCACCTAACGACAAGTTTTCTGCAGTCCGTTCCGTCAGCCTTGAATCATATTCCGATGTCTCATCGGCTTGCCATGCCATGATTACCGTGCGTGCGTGAATTCGCCAGGTTGTGTATCACCTTTTCCCTCCTCCCGTCGACTTCGGCTGCTGGCTCCCGTCTGTCGTGGCACGGTTTCATTGCTCGGTCTGCTGATTCGACGGAGTCAAAGTCGAATCGAACGGCGTTATTTTGATTTCTTCTGTAATTTTAAATATAGCATCGTCGCCAGTTCTTCACAGCGAGGTGCCGGCGCTGGATGGAGCTCCAGGTGTGGTGGTCGTGTTGCCAGTTTGCCAGGCAGGCCAGGCGAGCCGGACGTGCATGCGGCCATCGTGCGATCGATTCGATGAATTCCGATCGCCCTGCCAGTTCCGCTAGCCATGTAGCTAGCTGCTGTCGGCATGGATCCATCAATCCATTCGTGCGTGCGTGCGTGTATCAGCTCGCACGCGGGAGGAGATTATTCGATAGTCCACGGCAAAGCTAAAGGCCTCGCTCGCATCCCGGCCGGAACCATGCTAGAGGCAGTCCAGTCCGTCGAACTAGCAAGGCCAGGCGGAGACAGCACCTGCCAGTGTCATCCCCTAGCACGAAGCTAGAGGATAGTATTCCGTAAAGCCTGACAATCGAATCTTCCGAAAATAAACCCCAGCCAATTGCATGCATGGGCCAGCGGGTGCCGGTGGGTGCGGTGGGCGAGCGTCGATGGATATGGATGCGCGGGCGAGGTTGCCGTGCCGTCGAGCTCGCGCGACCTTACTTTCTGGGCCCGCATGCGCGAGGATCCATCGATAAGATTGTACTGGCGCGGTGCCGTACGGTACTTGTCTGTCCGGCCGTCCGTCTTGGAGGTACAGTACTCTGTCCGTCTGGCTGTCCGCCGTGTCTGTCGCTAGCTGGGGACGCGGACGGGATCAACGTGAACGTTAACGCTTCGGAGCGAGCGCAGAGCAGCTGAATGGAGGTTTGGGTCTTGCAAGGCTGCATGTCTTAGACCTGGTGGTGATGAGTGGTCGCCGGCCGCGGTGAACGTGGCTTTATCACTCGCTTGTCATGGTATAGTACCATAGTGCCCAGGTATATCCTTAGTTCCAGCAGACTGTCTTGCAATGACGGCGGAGGCCGGAGCGATGTGATTCGATTGGGATGGATTTGCGAGGAGAGGCGTAAACGTGGAAAGCAAAATGTACAGCTGCAGCCATCATATCAAAAACGCGAGATGATCATGCCAGGCGAGTGCTCGAGTGCGATGGGGAATTCCGAAAGCCCACTGCGGATGTGATGGGACTTATCGATCATGCAGCGCCGTTGTGATCGGTGAAGGACAATGTGAAACGGGCGGGCGTTCTGCCCGTTACTCTCTGAGGATGTATCTCTGCTAGCTAGCTCGGCGGGGCCTCGGCTAAGTGGTTCCTTTCGTATAGCCTGACGGACGCTTCGTCCGAACGTCGGATTCCGCGACAGAAACGGCAGATATCTGGAGAACGGTGTGCATTGCATTGCAAGAAGTCGCAGCTGTCCTTGACAGGATCATAGCCATAGTATCAATCAGAAATACTTAATTAACACACCTTGCTTGCAAGGCATCAGGCTGCGCGACGTGCGCTTTGTCATGTCGTGATGATGTGCTGTTATACCCAATTAAGTCTTGCGCTGGAATCGATGCTTCCACCGATTTGTATTTGGTGGCGCTCGTATTACTATATTATATCCACAGACCGGCAATCAGGTGCAATATAGGAAGCCTGAAACGTCAATGTCTTTGCCATCTGAGGTAGCGAGAGCGGGGAAGCTAGCTTCGAGTCGGTACGAACATAACGTCGGAGCTAAGGGATCCGGAGCTGGAGGAGGCTATAATAGGCTGGCATATTATAATGCTGCATTGCATTGCATTGCATTGCCTTATCACATCGACCATTATCCGATTCTCCATTAATTTCGAATCCCATCCGTGGCTGCAGACCAAACGCCTGTCTCTCAACTGATTCACTCGTACTTCGTTAGACATGGCATCCTTGACTTAACGGCTATATTATAATTACCAGTCGATACTTCTCGCGAGTCATTACCTCTGTTTGTAATACCGACGCGCGGTTAATCGGCCGAGTCTGTATCGAACTCAAGCAGTCGAAGCAAGCGAGACGCGACCTCCACACCATAAAACTCCATCGTGAACTAGCTACTTAGCTAAATAGTAAATGTGCGGATAGTATAATCCTTCAAAAGAACGCCCTTACCACCTCCGGTATATTCCGTTCATCCACTAGCCTCAAGGCCGCTGTCCATCCACCGTCCACGGCCACGCTACATGCATGTAAGCTATTAGATAGCTCGCCGGCTGACGGCTAGCTATCCGGTAGACTGCTTACGGCACTGCCGCCCCGTCCAATGACCTGACACCCGGGTCCAAGCTAAGCGGCCAGCCACAGCCGCCAATTAGCTAATATAATGCACCGTCCATGCATGCACCGAGTGCGAACTGCTGAGCTCCCCGGCATCGATATCGACAGTTCCGGGCCGGCAGATGGTGCGGATTAGCTAAGCTAGCTTGTATACCGACGGTATCCTAAGTATTTGGATTCTTGGCCGTGAACCCCAGCTCGCCGGGCAGTTATTACTAATAAATTCGCTTGTTAACGGTGTCAGCACAATTGCATTCAATGGCCTGTTGTTGTCTTGCGAGACAAATCTGTTGGTAAAGCAAGGCAGGCGGGCTGCAACACGGGGGGACGTGGCATATTGACAACTTCAAGACATGCAGCTGTCAGCTTGATCTATCTCAAACTGCGTGTCTAGCTTAAATGCCAACAGATCCGCATTGCTGGAGTGTATGTTTATATATATAAGAATCTAAATTACGCCTAGCGAATCCAAAAGCTTTTGTACTCGAGACCGGAGATATTTCCCATACTGGTGAGACTGCTGAAAATATTTTAAAGTATCGTACATTATGATTATAGAGCACTACATGAGAGCACCTGAGTTTTTAGAGGCCATGGCATCGGACTTGTACATGCATACAATCCCGTATAAAGTTAGCGCCTACTAAAGTACTATTCGCGAATTCGTAACGGTGTCACAATCTGTTACAGCTCCAGCCTATTTGCGCGCGTGGGAAATCTATTGTATCAACTTAAATATTTATGACTAGGACGGTTTGGTTTCAAAAGTTTGACGAGACCGTGTTAATTGATACTCAAACGTCTACACATTCAATATACACACTTATACAAACCACTAACGTGAATAACCAAATTCATGCGCAGTTACACAGCAACTTTACCAACCCCAGCGCCAGCCTTCACGACAGCCTCCACGCTCGCCAGCGGCGTCAAGTTATAGCTGTACTCCGCAGCGGTAAAGCTGCCAACGCGGGTAATATTAACCGACGCCGTCCCCCAATCGTTCGCTACCAAAATATCACCCCAATCAGCCACCTTCCCCCCGACACATAATCAGAATCCGATACATAAGGAAAGACTTACCGGCACCGAGGTTGGCGTACCCGTTGAGCTCCTGGTCGCCGCACGTGCACGTGTTCGGCGAGTCTTCCGGGATGACGAGGCCGTAGGTACTCAGCGCCTCGCGGGTATCGCCGCGGAAGACGTTACCCTCGACGAGGACCTGGTTGTCGGAGCGGGAGTGGATTGCCTGGTATCTGTAGTCTTCGTAGAGGTTGTTGTATACATGCTGGTGTCCAAACCGGCCGGCTGTATTAAAACATATCATACAATCATCAGTATTGGATGTATGAATATTTTCATCGGATAGATGAGGTGAAGGGAAGTGGGTTAGTGGAAGGGTGTGGCGGAAGGGGAGGTAGGTAGGTAATGTACGTACCAGGCCCGCGGGTGCCCATGTTGCGCCAGTAGTTGTGGTGGTAGGTGATGTGCAGGTGGCCAAGGTCCTCCGCGCGGTTGGAGTCCGAGTTTCCGACGAGCGAGGACTTCCAGTGGTCGTGGAAGTAATTCCAGGAGACGGTGATATAGTCCGATGCGTGCGTGATATCAATTTGTCCGTCCTAGAATATCATACTATCAGCCTCCTTTCCCACTTTCCCATTCTCTCGCTCTTTTACACTGTATATGCGTATATACTAAGTGCATATAAGGTACGGTTAATTATGGAGGCATAACGCACGTAGTAGTCGGGTCCGTTGGTTAGACCGCCGCTGAACAGTTCATTATGATCGATCCAAACCCGTGTGCTCTCACTCAGCGTGATCAAATCATCGCCCTTAACCTCGCTAATCTTCATATTCCGAATGATGATATTCTCAACGCTGGATAAACTGAGCCCCTTCCCCGTTACGCCGGAGTTCGACCCGAGACCCAAGAGCGACGTGTTGGACCCGATTTTCACCTTGGAGGTTAGTGTTATGATGCCGGAGACGTAGACTACTTTTGCGTTATTTCCCTTGACGGCGGACGTGAAGGCGGCGTAGGATGAGACGGTGGTGGTGGAGCCCCCCGTGCCGCCGGTGACGGTGCCGGAGGGGTTGTTGCGTGCGTATCCTTCGAGTGTGAAGCTGCCGGACGGGGGCGGGGCGGATGGTGAGGTTGTGGTTGTGACGGTGGTTAGCGTGGTAGGTGGCGGCTGGGTCGTTGTCGTTTTGGAGGATGTTTTCGTGGTGGACGTCTTCGTCGTCGTGGGCTTTGTGGTGGACGACTTTGTGGTTTTGGAGGTCGTCGTCTTGGAGGTTGTTGTCTTTGTGGTTTTTGTCGAGGAGGTTTTCGTCGTCGCCGCGGCGGCACCGGGCAGGCATTGGGAGTAGACGTCTGCAATCTCAACCAATCAGTAATTTCATCTACCGTAGTAGCCATACGGTTCAAGCTGGTAATTTATATAATCATTAGGAGATCTCGAGAGCTGGACTAACCGTTGCTGAAGGTGCAAGTGTACCCGCTAACGCACACCGTCGGCCCCGTCCACCCTTGCCCGCCGCACTGTCCGTACGCCGTCTGCTGCGCAGCCGCCAACGACGCGAGTCCCGCGGCGACGAGAACTGCACCTTTCATTTTGAATCAGAGTTATATGGTAACTGGCAGTTGTCAGCTGGCTCAATTGATCAATTGAGATTTATTGGGGATAGTGTAGTTATATTTCAGATGAAGCAGTGCCTGGTGGCCTGTATATTGGATCCCGTCAGTTAGATATAATTACAGCGAATCTAGATTCGCTTTATATAATTTCTGCATGCAACCTGCGCTGGGATGATATATTTCATACAATATAATTCGAAACGACGACATCAATGTCAAGGAACATTTAATCGCCGTGTAGCATAAATTCGCACATCGGCGCACAATTTCTCCGTCGACGAGAAAACCAGGAACATTAGCACCTGACCAAGCCAATACTCAAGCCTATAATACCCCAAACCTCGCACCGCTGTCGCCGTCTCGAATCCCCACAGCCGCTCTACATTGTGTCTTCAAGTAAGTAATGCAGAGCGTGCAGTGTTGTATGCATGCATTCGGGAATGTTTGCCCTGCAGGGAGCTTTCGGCCCGTGAGCCCTGGACCCCGCAGGTCGACCGGTCTCGTCTCCGGCGCCGAGAGGGGCAAGCGACAGTCTCCGGGCTGTCATTGGCGGATCTGGTTGTCGCGTTCGTCTAGATCCGTGCGCTCTGTTTCAGCTTCCTCTCCGCATGTCATTACATAATATCCACATCCTACGGAATATAGACGAGATCAAATGTGCATGCTGATACGTTCGCTCGCTCGCTCGCTGCATGGCCGTTGGCCTCGATTCCATAAATCTAAATGGCAAAATACAATATGTCAAAGGCATGGGCTACGCGGGCTACTGCGATTTAAGCTTGCCCTCGAACACCGGCCGCGCGACACGCTCCCACTCCCCTTCCCACCGCGTCTCCACCTCCCGCATCGCGCCTTCCTTCAGCACCTCCAGCTCATTACTATCTCCGAACAACCGCACCAGTATCTCCCCGAGCTCCTCCCCGCCGTCTTTCCCCACCGCATCGAAGACGACGCCGTTCCCGCCGTCTTTCACCAGTTCGCCAATCGCTTCGAACCGCACGGCGGCAACGGGGACGCCGACGCCAAACATGTCGACGACCTTCATCGGCAGATCGACGCCCGACGAGCTGGTGTGCAGACAGACGCCCAGGTCCGCGCAGGCTAGTAGTTGCGGATACTCTTCCGCGGGTAGGAACGCCGTGCGGATTGTGACGTGCGACGACTGCGAGTTCATCGCGGAGATGAGCGGGATGAACTCGGCGAGTTGCGGCCCCTTGCCTGTTATTATCGCGAGGATGTTGGGTAGTCTACTCGAAGGGGCCGCGGACGCGTAGTGGCGGAGCGCAGCGAGGAGAATGCGGAAGTCCTCGTCCGGCGTCCACGAGGTGGAGGAGACGAGGAGCTTTGTCGCTGCTGAGGGGAAGTAGTCGGCTGTCAGCGGGTGCGTGCCGAGGAACTGGTCGCGCTGGAGGAGTGAGAAGGGCTGGAAGTGTGTCGGCGGTCTATCGTGCAGCGTGTAGATTGGTGATCTGACGTATCACGATTAGCTCGGCGTCTCGATGCGGTGAAAGCAGAATATAGAAAGGGACGCACGTGATGGCAAAGTCGGACCGCAGGACGGCCTTCATCCTATCCGTAACGGTAAAGTTCGCATACGCGCCCCGCCCGACAGTCCGCTCGTACCAGCTGGACGCGCGGACGAGCGGATGCCCATCGCCAAGCTTGAGTGCCAGTATCGAGTAGCCAAAGTTATGCCAGTCGACGACCAGCCGCGAGTTTCGCAGGAAAGCGACGAGCCGCGCGACGACGAGCGTCGGTATCGACGGCGGGTTCTGGATGAGGATGTACGACGGCGGGCGGATGATGTATAGCAGGAGGTAGAAGAGCGCCGACAGCTGGAAGAGTACTTTGAAGGGTGCGATGAGGGGGAAGAGCGCCTTGGATGACGTGGCGAGGAACGGCGGGGGCGGGGGCAGCGGCAGGATGCGAATTGCGGCCGACGACGATATTTCAGGCCGTGGCTGCGATTCTACCAACACTATCAGTACATCGTCCATCTTGAAACTGCACATGCTATTGCGCAGAGGTAGTAATGGGGAGGGAGGGTACCATCGTATCCGATCAGGTCGACGCCCCAGCCGCTGTTGGCAAGCGAGATGGCGTGGTACTGCATGCGCGGGCTCCGGCCAATGTCGCCGAGGACGAGGACGGCAACGCGCCCTTTCCGGCCGTTATCGTCAGCCGGGTACCGTGACGGGAGGAGGCATAGGATGGCGGTGGTGGCGACGAGGGAGAGGAGGGTGGCGAGCGGGAGCAGCGTGTCCAGTAAACCCATCGTGCGTATACGATATCGTGTGATATGATGGGGTATGGTATCGGTAGCGGGTTCGTCGGTTCGTAGTAATTAGGTGATCTTGTCGTCGGCGGCTGCAGAGCTAGATGATAGACTCATGCTGGGTGGATGCGATGAGGGAGAGGGGAGTGAGAGTCAGGACATCGCGGGGAGATGGCGATGCGGCCAGCGTAGCTACTTCTCGTCGGGACGTGACGTGGGGGCGGGGCCGCGACGCCGGTTGCACATGCACGTTTGCCCGCTGTCGTGAATCGCTGCACCGCCACCAACAACGAAGCGCCACAGCTGCCATCTTCCAAGGGTATCACCAACGGGAAACTTAACGATTGTTAAAACAGGCCCTACCACGGTTTTACCACTCCATTGTTCTGGTACGTGTCCGCGGCTAGTGACTGCCTATATCTACATGCGCATGTACCTAAATCTAGAGACCACTGAGTTTTGACTCTAGGTGTGTTTTATATATCGCATGCATCGTAATATACTTGTAGGATGTGTACCGAGAATTCAAGGATGGCAGAACAACCGTTTATTCGGCTCTGCTATCGATTTCAGAGGTGGCATCCATCCTTGCAAAATTGTGCCTCACCTGCAGCCGCACGTACGAGTCGGCTTCAAGGGGAAGGAGGAGGAGCATAACGGAGACTATGAATTGCTGCCATTCACACCTGAGTTGATGGCACTGGTGCCGTGTCGGGGAGGTCAGATTCCCGCCGGCCGGCGACCCGTCATTGGCGGCATCGAAGACGGCCAGCCGTTATATCACGCTGTTGCGAAGGTTGATGACCTTTGGATACCGGACAAAGTAGCGCCCCAACTGGTAAGACTATAAGCTTCAGATGGAATATTAATACCTCACGAAGACTGACGAGAGTGCTTCACAAAATATATAGGGGACTGGTAATGTTCCGTATCACGACAAAGAGTTCTGGCGCGAAGAGTGTATGATGCTGTAAGTTTGCGGTGCCCCCGAAGATCTAAGAGGTGTTATACACAACTGACTTGTTTACCAGCTGCTGGAAATGATCATGATACTTTCTTGAGAGAAAATTATGGCTCCATGGAGGTGCAACTTATAAATTAAGCCAATCTGTCGATTTGCAGCTATATACAAAATATATAAGGACAATGTCAGCGTCCTCAAGATTGTCTCGCAAGCCACATGCCTTCCTTTGGCTGCGAAGTCCCCGAGACTAGTCCCCAGAACTAGTATAACATTACAATGGAAATATAATAGTTGATTTGTCTCGTGAACCAGCCTGCTGCCTATAACTATAGCAATCCATAAATTTTTTGTTGGATTTTTCTCAGTACTTGAGTGCCGTATAAGTATGCACTCCGGGTTACTGTATTTGTAGGATGAGATTTGTCTCGTAAACCAGACTGCCTTGTTGCTCGGGATGGGGGTCTGGGACTGCATATGCTGACAGCAGAATGTCCATAAAATGGTCTCCAGGATGGGTGGTGTTGTTGTGGGCTTGAATAACAGTCTCGACACTAGGTTGAATAGTTGGGCTTGAATAGTAGCTAGCGCCACCGTGCACCCGCCACGAGCCCTGCACCGCCACACGTGGCGTCTCTATTCAAACCCGGGTGAGAGGAACGGAGGAATGCGCATTAACAAAAATGATCCTTCACGATGCAGCCAACATGGCATTTCTATTAGGTTCCAGACAGGGCTCTCGATCCGAAGCTTCGAGATGCACTTGTATGCACGATTCGTGTCTGTCAGGATCCAGCCAATCAGGAAGAAGGTAATTCAGCTTACACGGCGGGCGTCTGGCGGTTGACTCAGCGGACTACCTACCAAGTGCATTACTTGGTAGAAGACTCCCGACCGGGTCTCACGTCAACGTCGCATGCCAGCCAGCTAGCTAGCCATGTAAAACCCGCATCTCACCCTCAAGGGTGTTCTCCGATGGGCACTCACGACTACGTATAGTGCATTCGTGTAGTAGAAGTGCTAGGTAGCAGTGCGCCCTGTTCGGCAGGCATTAGCGGCAGTGACGTGCTGATTGTGGCCTGACCGCCCGATCAATACGGCTGCTCGAGTTATCTGTCGCCAAACGGGCGGCCGATTGTGCGATTCACCAATCTCCCTCCCTCTGCTTCTTCTTGTCCGTTATATTGGAGAAAGAAAAGTTCTGTCTCGTATTTAGGTTTGACTCTTCGTTGGGAGGGAGCTTGACTTTTAGAAGGGCTCCGTCCAGTCATTCGTTTATGGCCTGAGAGGGCGGGTGTCTCGTCTCGTCCGAGGGCAGGATTATAGCTAGCTGCATGCCTGCCTGCAACATGCCTCTACGTGACAGGGGGCTGTACACTGCACTGCTGCTTGATTCCATCCAGCAGTCATATAAATACAAAGCCGCTCTGGCGTCTTCTCTTCCATCTCTCGATCCTGCCATTTGTTCTATTCCACTCTGCTCGAATCTGAAGTCTGGCCGTTTGTCACGACAGAATTGCGCTCAATCTCCGCTCCGATCGAATAAACTTCCAAATCAGCCACTCATAACATATAAACTCGGCCTCCCAGCCATCGAATACCACTCATCATCACCAACACCCTCACCACCGTCTCCCACGCGAGCACACCCGAACGAACGGACGAACGAATCAAGCTCAAAGCTAGATTCCATTTGCTCATAAAATAAGAAGATGGCGCTCCCAACTTCCATCCTCGCCCGCCAGTTCTCCCACCACGCCGCCCGGCAGCCGGGTTCCCGCACCTCGACCCTCATAATGTACGGTTACCTGATAGGCGGCTTCACCACGCCCTTCATCGCGCCCGCGATCCTCGGCCGGAACGGGGCGTCGCATTCGGCTGCGGATTCGCAGAGTACGCTTGGCGGCTTCGGCGGGCACTGCTGCTCGCGATAGACGCACCTACCAATCTACATACCTACATACCCACCGACCTGTCTACCTAATTGGCTGCCTGGTATGAGAGAGATGTTCGCCTTGCCGGGATACAAATACTATATCGATAGCGATTATATCGACGGGTCGACGGAGCTGGGGTTGTTAGTGCATTTGGAGGTCCTGCGAGATTTGTCAGACGGCGGTGGACGATTGGTAATGCGGGGAATATAACATAACACCGGATACTACCTACACCCGACTACGCCGTTGACACTATTCGAAGAACTCGTAATTATCCCGCTATTGGTGTTACGCTTATTGAATCGTCGGTTGGGGCTGAGAGTGGAGTTTCTTTTTATTGATTTTTCCGATCGGAATGCTGTATTAATGGGGCGGTAAACTTTGTCAATCGGTGTCCTTCTTGTCATCGATTCTCGGCGCATGCAGGATTGATTGGCCTGGCGTTTTACTCTACAGACGGATTATATTATTATATCATACACTATCATATCCCTTTCTTATACTATAAAGGTGTATACAGTATAGAATCTTTGATGCTCGAGCAATATCACTATTACAATTATTCTACGATAGCCATGATCGAGATACCTTTTTGTGAGTGGGAAGAATAGTATAATGCTGTCGTCGGGATATCATCGTACAAGCGTTCTAGAACACGGCAGCCCGCAATCCCTCTATGTACACATCTAAAATACACTTTGCCAGCCAGCCTCAATCTGTGGTATCCGGCGGCAAGCATACACCGGGTTTGTACCGGCATTATCGTGATTGCATCTCGCTAACTGAACCGGTCGCCCTTGCGCGCTCGGTACGGCTGCGCAGCCTCGAATTTACTCTTCGACGTCACCCGTTCGTCCTCATTGTCCGGCGTGTGGCGTGTCGGTGCTGGCTCCTGCAGCTCTGACAGCTGTGCGGCTAGTTGATCGCGGGCGCCTTCTGTCGCGCCTGGTACGTTTCCTCCTCCTGGGCCTACTCCTCGAGCTACCGATGAGGAAACGGTCTCTCCGCGGCCGATGGCTTCCAGTTCCTCGTTGCCTGCGGTGACGGGTGTCAGCGTAGATTTATATTGGAGGAATGTAGATGGTAGACGGACGTTTCTGCGCTAGGATACGCTGCATGTGCTTCTCTCGTCGGTCCGCGTCGATGGACTTTTTCGCAAAATAGTACGCTGCTCCACCGCCTATATCCCTCACCGAATTAGCTAGTGTTTTTAAACCTGAGATTTTTTTTTGAATATGGCATACCGACTACCAGGGAGCCCCAGCCGAACCTAGTGACATCCCGTCAGTATATATCGAACAGGTCGTATGCGTGTCGTCCGTACCAGAATGATTTAACCTGTGGCGCAGTCAGTCGCTGTCCGTAGACGGATAGTAAGAGTCGGACCTACCGTATTCATGATGCCGTAGATTATCAATGGAAAGAAACGCCTGAACGGATGGGATGGTGTGCATTGCGGAAACGTCGCGGCTACCGCCCGAAGCCGTCGGCCCGTTCTTTATATACGAACCCATCGAAAATGATGTCAGGCCACTCGCGGAACGCACCAGCCACACCGCATCCGTTCGCTCGTTCGTTCGCTGTGGCGGTGCGCATCGTTGAGTCCGACTTATTACCAATGTGAGATCCTGACGTCCATCTTCCCAGTCATATATACTACGCATCGCCGTTGCTTGCCCGCCACCAAGCATCGCAGGCAGCAACCATGGCGACCAAGCGGAAAGGACCGATGAGTACGCGTCTCAACCTCCTCTGAACATCGCGACGGCGGCTGGATAGCTTGCTAACGTACGCGTCTAGATGAACTCCCAAAGGCGTCGGCGGGCACGAAGCGGGCGAAGCCAGATGAATCGAGCGGCGACGACGATGACCTGGAAGAAGAGGTGCCGGACGAGGAGGAGCAGGGCGCCCTCACCCGTACGCTCCCCCTCCCACCCGCAAGTACTTCAATGGCGAGGGCGGAAAGGCTGATGGATGTATAGGCGTCATGGACAAGTTCAGCTTCGCGGGGGCGAGGGCCCGCGCCAACATGCCCGTCGGCGACGCCGTCTCCCGTCTCTTCAAGCGCGACGAACTCAGCTTCCTCAAGATGAAGCCAGACCACGAGTCTCGTCCCATGTGGATCAACCCTCGCAACGGCAAGATTATCCTCGAGAGCTTCTCGCCGCTCGCGCCCGCCGCGCAGGACTTTCTGACCGCCATTGCCGAACCGCTGTCCCGGCCGACGTACCTGCACGAGTACCGCATCACCCCTCACTCCCTCTACGCGGCTGTAAGCTACTTTTCCTAGTTAGTATGAGGTTTTGCGCTTGCATTCGCTGAGTATGATGCGTAAAAGGTGTCTGTCGGCCTCGACCCGAAGGACATCGTCGCCGTCCTCGACCGATTCTCCAAAATTCCGATCCCCAACGAAATCGTCCAGTTCATCAACGGCTGCACGGGCTCCTACGGCAAGGTCAAGCTCGTCCTCAAGCACAATCGCTACTTCCTCGAATCCTCCGACATGAAGATGCTGCAGATCCTCCTCAAGAACCCCGTCATCGGCGAGCAGCGCGTCATCTCCGACGGCGGCGACGAAGACGGCATCACGCGGGAGAGCGCACCCAAGATGGGCGCCCTCGTCATCCCCGGGACAAAGATCGCAGCGGGTGCAGCGCAGGGCCAGCAGATCACGCAGCAGAACGGCGTGGACGGCGAGGAGAAGCGCGAAGGGGAGAGTGCGGAGGAGCTATTCGCGACCGTTACAGCTCTTAAAGAGGGTGAGGACGACGATGACGACGACGAAGACGCCGACGCGGTTCACTCGTTCGAGGTACACGCCGAGGGCGTCGAGAAGGTGCAGAAGGAGTGTCTGACGTTGGGCTACCCCCTCCTCGAGGAATACGACTTTCGCAACGACCAGCGGAATGCGAATCTGGACATGGACCTGCGCCCGCAGGCGCAGATTCGGCATTACCAGGAGAAGAGCCTGAGCAAGATGTTTGGTAACGGGCGAGCGAAGAGCGGGATCATTGTCCTGCCGTGCGGCGCTGGGAAGACGCTGGTCGGCATCACGGCTGCCTGCACGATCAAGAAGAGCGTCGTCGTCCTGTGCACGTCGTCGTAAGTGGGCGTTCTATACGCATATCTCTAGAATTTCAGCTGACGAATTTGTTCACAGCATGTCGGTGGTGCAGTGGCGGAACGAGTTTCTGAAGTGGAGCACAATCAACCCCGACCAGATCGCGGTCTTCACGTCCGAGAACAAGGAGCGCTTCAGAGGCGACGCGGGCATCATCGTATCGACGTACTCCATGGTCACCAACTCCCGCAACCGCTCTCACGACTCGCAAAAGATGATGGACTTTCTGACGGGCCGAGAATGGGGGCTGCTGCTCCTCGACGAAGTCCACGTTGTGCCTGCCAACATTTTCCGCCGCGTCATCCACAGCATCGCCACGCACTCCAAGCTGGGACTCACGGCTACGCTGCTGCGTGAGGACGACAAGATTCAGGATCTCAACTTTTTGATTGGGCCCAAGCTGTACGAGGCAAACTGGATGGAGCTGTCGGAGCAGGGCCATATCGCGCGCGTACAGTGCGCGGAGGTGTGGTGTCCGATGACGACGGAGTTCTACCAGGAATACCTGAAGGAGACGCCCAGAAAACGCGCCCTCTTCTACATCATGAACCCGCGAAAGTATGCTCTCCCCAACTTCATTCCAGTCATGTGACGCCGCCTAACGTGAATGATCTAGATTCCAAGCGTGCCAGTTCCTGATCGACTACCACGAAAAACGCGGCGACAAAATCATCGTCTTCTCCGACAACGTCTTCGCCCTGGCCGCGTACGCGCGCAAGCTCAACAAACCTTACATCTACGGCGGCACCCCGCAACAAGAACGCCTCAAGATCCTGCAAAACTTCCAGCGCAACGAGCTCATCAACACCGTCTTCCTGTCGAAAATCGGAGACACTAGCCTTGACCTGCCCGAGGCCACCTGTCTAATCCAGGTGTCCTCGCACTACGGTTCCCGTCGACAGGAAGCCCAACGGCTCGGCCGCATCCTCCGAGCCAAGCGCCGTAACGACGAAGGTTTCAATGCCTTCTTCTACTCGCTCGTCAGCAAGGATACCGCCGAAATGTACTACTCCTCCAAACGCCAGGCCTTCCTCGTCGACCAGGGGTACGCTTTCAAAGTCATCACCCACCTCCAGGGGATAGAGAACCTGCCCGGACTAGCGTATGACACCCCCATCGAACGGCGGGAGCTGCTGCAGAGCGTGCTGCTCGAGAACGCGCAGAACGCGGACGTCAACTCGATCGAGCGCGAGACCGACGGCGGCTTCTTCGACCGGACACGCGGGGACTGGCGTGGCAAGGGCGGCGCGGTGGTGAAGCGGAACGCGGCGCGGCTGAGCGGGTTGTCCGGCGGTGATACGATGGCGTACGTGGAGCAGAATGCGAGTGCGAACAAGAAGATCAAGGTGGCGCCGGGCCAGCAGAATAAATTCATGAAGAAGCTGAAGAGCGATGCGGTGAAGAAGGCGCGGGGTTAGAAGGCCAGCGACATCGGAACTGCGGAGTTTATCAGCGAGAATAAGAAGGTTGACGAGCGGGAGGCGGCGCGGCCGCGGCGGGACACGCGCGGGATGAATTTGATAGATAGGGGGTGGGGCGGGGGTAGATAGACTGGTGTAGGCCTGTATGTATATTGGATGGCGTTCCGGGTAGAGGGTGTCGTGTCTTTTTATGACGTTACGATTGGGGGGTATACGATACTGTATTGCACAAAAATTCTAGAACTAGAATGGCATTATTATATTAACATTACACATTATGATTATATACAAACGTTTATATATACGATACTCCGACAAGCATAATGAGGTTAGATCTAGTACCCTTGGTACGCCATCCGTATCGTCTTCTCCCACGCGCGCGCAGCGATCGTCCGCGCCTCCAGACTGTACTCCTGGCTCTCGGGAAACACCTCCGTCGCTGCCCAACAGGCGTCCCGAAACGGGCACTGCGCAGCATCAGCCCCGTCCGCAAACCGATACTTCTGCAAACACGCCTTACAAAACGCATGACTGACCACGCCGTTCGCGTCCGGCGTCGCGTGGGGAGCGAAGCTCCAGAACTGCGGTGGTACATCATGACACGTCACGACGGGGCACGTCATCACCTTGCTGCAGAAATAGCATACCTGTCGCGGCGCCTCGCTGCCTATCAGACCGGAGAACAACCGGACGAAAGCGGAATGCAGCGCTGGTATCCGTGGTTCCCGCTGTACTTGCACGCGCCGACTGAACAGTCCCGGACGGTATCCGAGCGTGGCGTCGACGCAGTCGCTGCAGCTGATGTGGTGGGTGCCCGTGCGCGGATTCGTAAAGGTGACGGGGTCGTTGTAGATTTGCTTGCAGGTTTGGCATTTCAGCGCGCGCGGCCAGTTGTCCTTGTCGATTTCGCGCAGGGCGCGGTACGATGGCTGTTCTTGACCGCCGCCGGGCCCGGGGAAGGCGTATTCGCCGTAGGGGCTGTATTTGCCGTAGGCGCGTTGGCCGAAGGGGTTGTACGTATGCTGCTGCCCGTAGTCGCCGGTGGCGGCGTAGCGGACGTGGAAGTCGCAGAAGCGGTAGGCCGGGTTGGTTATCGGTGCTGGACAGCGCGGGTACTGGCATTTGGCGGGGTGTCCGTAGCTTTGGCGGTAGCTGTGGCCGGAGCCGGGGCTCTGGTACCCGTACCCGTATCCATCGTAGTCGTCGTCGTAGCCGGGGTGTTGGTATCCGTAGCCGTATCCCGGGTGGCGGCGGTAGTGCCCGTTGTAGCCACGGCTCTGTGGGCGGTAGTAGCCGTTGTAGCCGCGTTGTTGGTACCCGTAGTAGCCTCCGTGGGTGCGGTAGTGGGCACCGTGGGCACCGTGGGGTGGGGGACTGTAGTAGTTTCGCTGCTGGTAGTAGCCGTTGTGCGGGTATCCGTATCCGTATCCGTATCTCCAGGACATGATGTTTTTATTTTGTCAGGTGCTGGATTTAGTATATATAAATGTCTAAAGTATATATCTTTTGACTGGGCAAGAGCGCTGAAAGAGCTGAAAGAGAGAATATAGTTGGTTGTTTTGGGAAAATATCGGTAACGACCGTGGAGGGTGGAGATGATTGCGCAAAATTGAAATTGAGCGAGGGACAAAGGAGGACTGTGGGGAGTTTATAAGGGCTCTTAAATTAAGGGCAGAATTATGGCTCGAATGATCTCTTGGAGATGTGTTCAATGGTGGTATCTGTGTCGATAGGGCTATAGGGCTCGTCCAGCTGTATCGTGGTCGCGGCGTGGGCGCCACGATATCAAATCCAGCAAACTGCCTCATGAATAGACACGTGCTCGCCACGAGGCTATAGTTTTGCCTTGTTCACGGACTGCCGCATTTTCCAGCGGGGGTCATCGTGTATAGGCCCATAGCAATGACCGGAGCCATCGTATCACTATCTGTGAAATCGCCGACATTTCGAGTAGTCTGGGATATCCACGTCTCGAAGCAATGTTCTGATCATGGTGTGTTGTCGATGCAGAATGCAACAATGCTCCAAGGTCGCACAAAGTCTCAGCTGTGGTCTCGCAAACAAAGTCATTCTTCCAGTCGGCTAATGCATTGCAAAGGAACAACAGAAAAACTAGAGTCTACGGGAAGGCGTCTGGCTTGCGAGACAAGAGTCTACGGAAGATGACTGGAACCGGAACAGGACGGCGGAGAGTCGCAGTAGTATGGAATGCCGACCGACTAAGCCCTATCAGCTATCAAGGGATATCTTAGTCTCGGAACAGACGCAGGCACTGGCGAGCCAAACTCGTGAGGTAACTTCCAACAGACGACTTAAGCGTCAAATTATCTGGATTGATACGTGCAACTCCTTCTAGAAGGAACTGGACCTGGATTACCCGACCTATCAGCTGCAGTCAGCCATCGATAACATGAAAATAGGTGCCGCCATAGAAGTCCGTGGGAAACAATATCCCGATCCCGAACGCCACGTTCGCATCCGCTGCCAGGAACGGCAAGCGTTGGCTTGCTGTCTGATTAGGGCTTTCTCTCGCGCTGACCGCTTCCCCTTTCACATTTACAGGATTCAAAACGAACCTCGCCGGCTGGCGAGTCTTTCGACGATAACGCCGTCATCGTCACCCGGAGGACAGGTAGGTCCCAAGCCGCTTCCGGGGAATTGAACGGCAGACGGAAGCGCAGGCTATCCCGTCCGCTTGAGAAGCTCGCCAAGATCTGCAAAGGGAGCCTGCATATGCTCTCGCGTCGATAGGGAAGTCTCCTAGCGCCTGGAGGCTATCTTATCACCCGATCCTGGCCTCACTAGCCCTGCTATCTTGCGAGCCTGCCAGTCTCATCGACCTGCCTTATCGACAAGGACACATGAGTGCTCGGTGCGTCGTGCTCGCAATCAAATCGGGGATGGGGATCTGATTTACCACCTCGCCCTTATTGGGTCGCGCTTCTTGAGCTATCGGGGCTAGGTAGAGCCGCTTCGGACAGGCCATAGCGGCCGCTTATTCGTCAATATACCTCTAGCCCCAGATTTTGCTTTGGCCGTGGCGTTTCTGCGGGTAGGATGCCTTGAACGTGTTTGAATGCCTGATTCGGGCTGGTCTATCCGGCAAAACCAGGAAGAGCGTTACACAACAATGACTGGCCGTATATATATATAACGTCCCGGTTATCCGTCCTTGAGAATTAAAATCTCCATTACGACAGTACCGATCGATCTCACATTCATTCTACACGCTCTTTGCAGCTTACATTCATTCTTTGAATTTTTCTTTTTTGTTTATTTTCATCGCTCTCTTTTCTTTTGCCAGCTGCTTGCATTCCTTTGCGGATATACCACAATCTCAACACCACATAGAATAGAACGAAGGGGTTTCGGCAATCGTGCACTTGTGTTAAAATAGTTGGACAAAATGGTTTCAGTAAAGGTTTCAGCGCTTCTCCTCCTCCCTGCTCTAGTCCTTGCGGATAGCAGCTTCACCATGGACAAGAATGGCGGCCCCTTGGTCCCCAAGATCCCGACCGGCAATAAGGATGCGGCCTGCACTGAAGCCTACAAGCAGCCGATCACCTGCGAGTCTGCCATCATGATGAACATGGACCCCAAAGACAAGTCACACCCGCCCGACGAAAAGAGCTTGGACAAGCTCTGCACTCCGAAATGCCTGTCGAGTCTGCAAAGCTGGATCCGCGGCAAGGGAGCCTGCGATTCTGCCAAGTTCCTCGACTTCCTCGGGATCTCTAACTCTACAGCCGATAAGCAGTACTCCGACTCAGACCTGGAGCAGTTCTTCATCAACGAGGTCTATTGGGACAAATGCTTGACCGAATTGTATGTCTTTTCAATCCTCATACACCTACCTTGGGTACGGTATAGCTAATAACAATAATCTACAGAAACCTCAAGTATGGTTCCAGCAAATATTGCGCCGTCCAGGCTGCGGAGGCATACAGCGGCAAAGCCGGCGCCAAGATCCCCACCAATTTCGACCCCAATGATGCCGAAACCTTCTGCGGGGCTACCACCTGTGGCGCCCAGTCCGCCTACCTGTGGGCCCCCAAGAAGATCATCAACAAGGTCGCCGGCGGTAAGAAGACTACGAAGCGTGACGGCGGCCACAAGCCAGCTAAAAAGCCCCCTGTCAAGAGCACTGAAACCAAGGGCGAGCTGATCAGCCTGAAGGACGCTTGCCCCAAGATTGATACCAGCCGCTTCCCCAAGCGTGAGGAAGCCAACAAGGCCGGCGGTGCAGCTGCCACAGATTCCGCAGCGAAGGGCGGCAAGACCGGCGCTGCTGCGGCTAACGGCACAGCGGTTGCGAAGACGACCGGTGCCGGTGCCGCCGCCGCCGCAAAAACCGGAACTGCCGCTGCCCGCGGCGCAGAAAAGACCGGTGGGGCGGCCGTTTCGACGAATGTCGCACAGCAAGTATCCATGGTCGAAAGGAGCGTGGCTATTTCCGCGCTGCTCGTTGCCGTTGCCTTCACGCTTTGGTAGACGTGAAAAAGTTACACGTGGATTCACCAGTATACGTACTTTTTCATGGTGGGGCTCTCGTGATAGCTTGGCTTCGTGGATATCAACCAATAGCTGTAGCGTACCTTTTATACCATTGTCTTATCGATCTTCAGCGGCATTATCGACGTGCATGTATGGCTTGGCTTGTGCTCTAGGTTCCTTTCGTTTCTCTCTCATCCACCCACTTGTATATCTCCGGGCAGATACGCAGGCGGTTCTCTTGAGTTCTATGTATCGGGTTAACTCTGCTTAGCTGGAAAAAGCGGCTTTTCAGTTTCTCTTGTCTTTGGCTTCTCTCTGGTTTTCTTTCTTTGGTTTCATGGGGTTCGAGCCTGTATATATACCTTGTAGCCCTCAGTGGGTCGGCGTTATGACAAGTATTCTGGATATGCAGCTTCGAGTACCAAATTTAGGATATATATACCTCTTTTAGGTCTCCTTACGCGTAGAGGTGCCTACACGGATGCAAGAATAGGCTATATATAGTTTAGGCGTGTAGCTGACTGTCACATACTGCATTACGTGGATCTGCGCCTGAGTGTGTGGCCTAGTGATGGTCATATAGAGCTCAATGCAAGTAGTTGCAATTGATAGAGTTGAGGCCCCACGGGCTTCATATTTGCTTTGAATTTGTTGACTTTTAAGACTACTTGGCACTACAATGCAGTGCTAGCTATGGTGCCATCCCCAAGCAAATCAAATCAAGCTATGATACGTTTTACGATTGCGAACACACAGCTATCGGCCGAAACTTGAAAATTGGCGTTTGGTTGCACGGCGCCGGCTCTTAGAATACAGGATTGCTGCTTGTGACATGGGTCTGCAGTGTATGGGAAGCTTGTATCACGAGTATGATTGGAGTGTAAGGCTTCTACTTGTTTGACACCTGGAATAGGCAAATTTATAAAGATTCCCTTTTACCGTGCTATAGTGCTAGCGAGCCGATTAAGATAAGGTCCTAGCTGCAAATTCTCTCGGGCCGCTGAAAAGCCTAGGCTCGATGCATGTAGGTAAAACCGAACTTTTAATGGCCCAGGGCCAGAGATCTATGAAGCCTGTTCAATCAAAGATTGAATGGCACCTCTATGATTTGCGAAAATTCGATCGGCCGAGAGATTGAAGAATAGCCGTTACACACCAGACCTAGCTGGCCGAGTACACGTATCTATATACGCCCATGAACATGTGAAGCCAAGTACGGAACTAGTTCGATAGGTCGCACAAACAAGGCTTTGGCCGATTCGGCTAGTTTGAACGCTCAATTTGATTGGAGATCATCATGATATGAGCCTGCTGTGCGACGTGTGCGAAAGGATGCATGCATACATCGGAGGGCAAAAATTACGTCTTCATTAGGCACAATTAGTGGTAGGATCCGGAGAGGGGTTGAGTGAGAGTACAGCCGGCTTTATATGTTCTACGGGGATGTAGCGCAGGCTTATCGAAGCTCGAGGGTCGGAAGTTTCGTGTGAAAACATCATATTTTCAGGGTCGGTGGGCAATTTCAATTCCGCATCATACATATGCTTTGCTTCAGTCTTTCCTAAGCCTTATTCCACGGCCTTGAAACATTTGTTCCAAGCAATACGGTCGACTCGGAGGCAAAACACGTATATCTATGTACAAGGAGTCGAATATCTGCCCTTTTGTCATCTGCGTGCAGATGCATGAAGCTTTGCAATTTGGCTGTCAATTCCGAAGCTGGTTCTCTAGTATATATCATCGGCCTTCATTCACATCTGTCTAGGTCGCATCGATTCTTTCTCTGGAGGTAAATAGGATGTTTGCATCCGTAGTATTTTTTCGAATCCCATTTCATACCTTTCTCCTTACGGCCTTCTTTTCGCCGCCATGTACGCCGCAGCCTGGCAACATGCCCCGCTGCGCCTTAGGCTGCATGTCCTCTCTCACGCCACAGACGGGATGTGAGGCGGGAAACTTCCCCTGCTACTGCAACAACTCTAGCAACCTGGAGCTACTGGAAGCCTGCGTTGGTACCAATTGCACGGGTGGATTCGCAGGGTTTGGAGGTGGCGGGGGCGGCACGAACAGTGGGGATATTGGTGCTGGCGGCGAAGCTGGGTTCTTCGCACGGTTCATCTGTTCGAATCTACAGCCACAGACTACTTCTAGCTTGGTAGGAGATACCGCTACTCTCGCAGCAACCGTTGGGAATGGTCAGGATATCGTCTCTACAGGACGGTCCTCAGCGTTGGTATCTTCCACCTCGCCGAACTCGCAATCATTTCGCAGCCCACCCCCTAGCACTGAGATAGCCGTGACAACAGGAGTCCCCGCCATCGGCACGGGCACGGCGGTACCAACTTCCTCCGTATATCCAGGGTCATTGTCAACATCAACATCATCATTAGTATCGCCTACAGGGGTCGGAAACATAGCAACAACGGAAGCACTGCCATCACCTGTCCAGCAACGAAAATCCACAGCATCAATTATCGGCGGCACGATCGGTGCAGTGTTGGGCGCTATCTGTCTTACAGCTATAAGCGTACATATACTTCGGAAAAGGCGGA
Source organism: Drechslerella dactyloides (assembly GCA_020064725.1). Classification (NCBI taxonomy): domain Eukaryota; kingdom Fungi; phylum Ascomycota; class Orbiliomycetes; order Orbiliales; family Orbiliaceae; genus Drechslerella; species Drechslerella dactyloides. Next base: position 4,582,809 of record JAGTWJ010000017.1, read on the forward strand.
GGAAGAAGGCGGAGTTAAAGCGATTTGCCGCGTTGCATGGGAGCAGGGTTCACGGAGATGGATACGGCGATGTGAATGGAATTGCTGGGACGGGGTTCGATGATGCCACTCAAAGTATTTGGAGTGGAGGGCCGGTGGTTAGTTTTGTAGTGGACGACAGGGCGAGGGAAAGGGGCGGTGAGCAGAGGTCGTAAAGCTCCCTCGTGGGCAGGGGTGGAATTTTAGGCTACACAACGGTCAAACCGCAGTGTTGGCGTTGCTGTAATAGCCGTGCTGAGTGTCGGTCGTTAGCACTGTAGCTTTAGACTACGGCGCTTGATCTCCGAGATACACCAGCGTAGCTTTAGCTAGCGCCAGCAGCACAAAGATCTTTGATTATATGACTGTTCTGGTCTCACGGGCAGCTGGGTCTGAATCTATAGGGAGATCGATCCCTCGCTATTAATTCTGGGAAAACTTTTGAGTCGTAATGGGTCGACGTCAGAGGCACGCGAGTTGGTTGCGGCTACAGGATCAAGTTTATTTTTAATTGAATGATTTCTTGAGGTTTGCAATCGGTCTTGAAGTAAACAAGGTAGTACGGTCATTGGTAAACATGATATTAGAATGTGTGCATGCGGCCAGCCTGCGCGAAAGGACATTTAATGGGCTCGTCAAATCATTAGAAGAAAGCAGATGAATCGCCGGGAAAAAATTGAAGAAGAGGAAAGAGAAAGGTTTCGTGATCAATGCCGCATAAGAAGGGGATGTCTGTAAGAAGAGTAGAATGTGCTCGATCCTGCGAGAGATGTGTCGTCACTGACAAATAGTTGGATTGTTGAAGTTTCGGTAGAGTGGTCTGTATGGCTTCTGTTAGTATACAGCTTGCGAAATGACTACCCAATCGAGAGCTGAATCTTACCGAGATCATTTTGAGGAGGCGATATCGGTCAACTCAGGCTGAACCCCACTTTCTTCGATATCGTTCTTAGGCTCGTTGTGAGGATCGGAGTTCGCAGCCTGAAGTTCGTCGTCGTCGTCGTCGTCTTCGACGGCAAAGCGTCCATCAAAATGACTGACATATCCACCTTCTCCTCGCGACGGCTCAGAGGCGTGATCAAAGTCGGCCTTAGCGGCTTTTGGCACGTACCCCTTAGCGTATACAAAGCCAAGGCCAAAGATGAACATTGTGATGCCGGTAATTACAGCGATGAGGAGCATGCCTTCCGAGGACAGGACGCCCATGCCCATCGGAACACCGCGTGGAGGAGACGTCTCGGTTCCTACGACCGTGAATGTTGCAAGCACGAGGTTATCTTTCACGATACTGTAAGTCTGAGTGGCTGTCATATCAATGTAGACGGTGGTAGGAGCCTTGAGACTTTCCGTGTCCGCGAATGGTTTTCCAGATGTGGCATCGTCGCTTTCAGACTTAGGAGAGTCCGCCGCTAGGACGGTTGCCGGATCGCTTCCAAGACCATCGGGCCAATGAGGCTCTTGATCCGCGGCGACAGTTGAGATCCAGGGAGTGGGTGTATCCAGATTCGTAAATACAAACCCGCCAACGTTGGTAGCCATGTTTTAGTATCGAGCGAGAGTGAGATTAATTTGGACAGTCGAAAGAAAGGCTCAATGGAGCAAAGGGAATCGATTCGTGAGTCTCGGTTAGTATAGTCGTGAAGAGCTGGAGAACAAAGAGCCGAGGTGGATTTGAGGAGGAAGTGATCGTGAGAAGGAATGTGAGCAGGGGCACGCGAGGAAGATATATATACACCTGGTTATCAATACATATTGAATTTTATGTACATGTTACTTACATGAATGACTGAAATCTCGCTATGCTATTGGCGATTCTATTCAACGAAGAAGGCGAATCGGAAAAATTGGGTATGAATGGCTTGAATGGGGATGTGCACCTTTATGACGTGTGGCAGGCTGGTGGTGAAATGTGGTAGAAGGTGTCAATGGTTAAGCGCCTGACCCCAGAAAGCTCCATTCAAGCCGCTAAGCCACATTTGGCTTTCAATAGAGGAGTCTACCCGCCGAAGCGGGTCTCGACGCCGAGTTTATTATACAATATCATATGGATCTTTATCGCCTTCGCTGACCCAGACTTCCCACCCTTCCACATCCAACATCTCATCACTTCCCACATTCTCGACCACCTCCTCCCAGACAGTTGGCAGAAACCGTCGCAGCTGCTCACGGATAATCGGCAAGAATCCTCGCTCAGTGTTCGAATGGAAGCAGGCAATAACACTGCTGCCCGCTTCTTTTGCGGCCAAAGCTTCGTGATGGCTCAATTCTCCAGTGAAAAGAACATCCGCCTTGACTCCTTTGAATACGCTGCTTCCAGAACCCGCACAGACCCCGATTGTTCTGATATCCCTCTCCGGTTGCGGAAGGGCATGGCGCTTAGCCAACGCCACCTGCAGATAGCCCAGTCCAAGGAATATTTTTACTCTCTCGACCACTGTTCTTATATCTATCGGCTCTTTTAGCGTAACGAGCCTGCCGTACCCGGCACCGTCATATTCCGTGCCCTGCACACCAGCGCAGGGCTGTATCGTCGTCCGTGAAGATTCGAAATCGACACCGCCGGAGATACCTGAGGCTAGCCAGTCGTTCACACCACCTCTGACGGCGTCGACAGCCGTGTGAGGGCTGTAGACGCTGATACCAGCCTGGGCCAATCGTAGTAAGGTTGCTTGTTGTGTGTTGTCTGTGGTGAGCGCTTTGAGAGGACGGAAGATGATTGGATGGTAAGTCACGACCATGGCCGCATTGAGGTTTATAGCTTCGGTTGCCACAGCGGTGGTGAGGTCGACAGTTAGCAGGATTTTGGGAGTCTTGAGGGACGCCGACGGCTGCGAGGGCAGCGGAGGCGGGGCGAGCAGGAGACCGGTGTTATCCCATGCTTTGTCGGCGAGATGTTCTGGGTAGAGACGGCGGAGGGTCGTGAGGATCGTTCGAAGAATCGGAGAGACCGGTGTAGACATCGTAGCGGGGCTGCAGCGGGCGGAATGGTAGTGACAATGCGTGAGACGAGAAACGTCGGCAATGCAAGGTGGCCCTGAAAAAGTATGGTCGACGATTAGGTAAGCCGCGATGTTGGTCGCGGTCGCGTTGAGGTCAAATTGCTCCCGCCAAAATGCGCTATGTATTTGTGGCCGTGCGATTGCACGGTGCTCAAGGGTCGAAACTGCCGTAGATACAAGTACAGCCCGAAGATGTAGTATTCTATATTCGAGCCGAGATAGCTCGCTAGCCGTCTTGTATACCGTGATAGGTCGCGATACCGCGGTACCGAAGCTCATTTAAATAAATCCTAGACCAACAAACGCAACGTTCTAATGCTTGCTTTATGTGACTAAGGCTCTAATTTCCGGGCAGGTTTAACTTTGTCGTAACTCGTCGGCGAATTGGAGGCGGTTTTGCAGATGCCATCAGAGCATGGTCGATACCATCACCTCTATATCGGAAAATGCCAAAACCGGTGAATACTTCATGTAATCAATGCCCTGTTCCGAAGTCTACGAGTCTTGTTACGTAGTGTACGTAAGTCAGACGCCCCCTGAAATTCGCGAAAATTGTTATTCTGATTTTATCAGTACATCAAACGCTCTAGAATAATACCAAAGGACAGCGGACTGGCCTCCTGGCACAAGCATCACATGCAAAGGAGTTTCCTCTGGGGTTTAAACCAACCCGGTAGCTCGCTGGGCAAGGGTTGTAGGTAGCCTTCATGGAGCGGGTTGCTTTACTGTGTTTCCATCTCTTATCGTCCGTCTAAGCTCTTCTGGAATCTTGCCGAGCCTGAACCCCATATAGTAATGACACCCCTTTCGCATTACTCGTATGTGTGTGACCTCTCTTCCGCCTAGGGCGTGCCAATGATCCTGTATCATACGAGATATCGGGCTGGCTACTTGACAAGCAAGCAAGAAATTGAAGATGGTATATCTCTCCGGATTATCGTCAAACCAGTTAACCTCAAACTCCTCACCGTCCAGAATTCCACCATGCTCAAACGCCCTGACGTTATGTATTCTATCCCTCATCGACCAGAAGACTTTTTCTAGATACTCGACCGTCTCAGGGTTTGCAATGTTATCTATGAGGATGACTTTCAAATTTCCTGGATTCCCATTAGTCTCGTCGTACCAGATCCTGTAGAGGATTTCCGAAAATTTTGTCTCTTTGGGGTTGCCATTATCTATTGATTTGTAGGCAACATTGATAGAAAGAACGCCGGACTCGCGGCTAACCTTGAAAATATATGGGTTCGGTATCAACTTTGGGTCGGGTGCCTTTTCTGCAAGCTCTGGAAGCGGTGCAGGATTCTTAACTACAACCCATTTGCTTTTCGAGGGTCGTTTACGGTAGGGTAGATATTTGTAAGCCATAGTACCTTGGTTGGCTGGCTCCACTTTCACAATTTTATAGTTATTGTCTCCGTTGAGAATTATCGAGGAACCACCTTCAGACAGATCTTGGGGTCTTGGCACTGCATCTCTGATCTTCTCGCCTGCTAGAAAGATCTCATCCCATGAACGGATCCGAGATCCACCGTATATGAGCTCAGATTCAAATTCCCACCACTCAGCTAGAGGGTCGGGCTCTGGTGTCTTTCCCGATTGTCCCTCTCCTCGAGGGATTAGAGACAGGCCGGGCTGGCCTTCCCTTTGTCGTTGTCGGCGTCGGTTTAATCCCCTATAAGGTACATGGAATGTTCTGTTTCCCAAATCTGCTATAGGTAGGTCTCGCCTATGCGCTGCTTGGGTATGCTGGTTCCCATTGTTGCTTCTGGTCGGCGTCGGCGGTGTGTATTCGGCGGGTAAGTGTCCAATTCGGAACACAATAGTCGCCATATGGTCTATTATGGGGCGGAACACGGCAATTTCGACCACTTGCTTGCCGTCCAACGCCTTCGAGTGATCCAATAGCATCCTCGCGGGGCCTTTTCCGTTGCGGCATCCAACGAGCGCGTTAAAAACATCCTGAGCTATCGGTTCTTCGTCCATTGCGTGGATCTTGAGTAAAAAGCCGATATGGGTCCTTCGAAACGTTTTCGTTGCGTCGTCGAATCTCAACCGGTTAACCTTGCTGACTCTCAAGTCGAGTTCTGTTAACAAATCGAAGGCCACACTTATCACCTCGTCTGTTTCAAGATTTGCGATGTTTTCCATGAGAATGTAGTTCAAATTCTGGAGTGTATACTCAAGTCCACTGGACCATGGCGATGGTACCCCGTTATTAAGGTAAAGATTTGTGGTCTCTTCGTACCAGGCTCTCCAGATGATTTCGGAAGTTTTGTCCTCCATCGGTAACCCATAATCGTTGTTCTTGAATCTTAAATGGAGCATTATCCCACCTTCTTGATTGTCGATGCTAAACGAATATGGCTGGCTCGCCTGTTGTAGACCATTGTAGCCTGGGTTTCCAACCGCAACTTTCCTGCCCTTCCCTTTAGGCTCAAAGCCAAAAGCTTTGAGGGCTATCCATGTATTTTGTGTATAAAGTATTGTCTCCCATAGTTCGGACGTGGCTGAATAACGATAGTTGTTCTTCTTGTCCATTACAAGCTCCGAGCCGCTAATAGAAAGATCTTCGTCTGGCGGCTTCCTCGTGCGCACCTCATAACCCATCTGGATCAAAGACTGCCATGGCCGGTCCCTATCACTGATATGCCAGTCCATTCGATGCTGAATTATGGGTACTGGAAGCAGCGAATCTTCGTCTTCGGATAGAATGTTCTGATAGTGGGTATTCCGTAATGGGATAAACTCAATGTCGGCGACAACGCTTGGCTTACCCGCTTCGTCGAATTCTCTTGCCTGGCGCGCATCGCCGGATTCGACGTATACGTCTACAGGTTTACCTTTATCCGTTGCTCTTGGTCTCAGAACGGCATTCCCGTTCCCGTTGTCTATCCGTTCTGTCTCCGTTTCGTACGGATATGATTGCTCTGTAGGTCTAACCTTTGTAGGCAATATGGAGTCACCAGGGATTTTCTCCTTTGTTGGCCCATAGTTTTGGGATAACAGATAATATAGGAGACATATACAAATAACGAAGCAAGATAAAAGCTTGAAGGAGTCTCGAGGACTGCCCATTCTGATTGGAGGGGCCATCTTGCCCCAGATCATATGCTTTTTGCTGTAATATAGATTCCAGGAATCTGTATGAAGCGCATATCCTGAGCTGTGGCCTTTTTCCCTACTAGCTATATATGGGAAGATTCTAGCACTGGCGCAGGTAAAAATGAAAATGCTGAATAGAATGGTGCAAGTCGAGTATTCTGGGAACCTAATCGATATTGCGCATGAGGGGGAGATATGCCCCCCATTAAGCATGCATGGCTTTGGCACCCAGAGTCCAATGAGCCCATGGACAGATTGTCGCGTCATCAGCGGCTTCCGTGCCACACCCAGCCAAGTAGGTCAATGGATGCAACTGGGCCTCCGAAGAACATCAAATATAAGCGTTGGCACTAGTCTTGTAACTAGACGCACGAAGTGCAGGTGCACGTCAGTAGGGTTGGCACCATATGCATGCAAGCTGTACATGCATCGAATGTAGGTACACAGAAGATAGCCTCCATGCCAGGCACTCTAAGCATGCACCCGCCTAATGCGTTTAAACAGAAACCCCAGTATGCTAGCAGGCATCTGGGATTAGTTGACCCAACTATAAGACGGGCCCTGCATGGTAATCTTGTAACTAGAATTTATTATTGTCGGCCAGTACCTAGTATGATTGGCCAGTAGAGGGCCTAGGGTGGTACTGTGTAGTTAGAGATAGACCATAGTACCGAGCCGCAAACGGTAAGGAGAATCCTTTATTTGTGCCACATCCGCGGACGTGAAACAGGAATTCACGCTATCAAAGTAGGTCTACCAATCGCTTACTCATTCAGAATTATTCAAACAAGGACTGGATGTATACCGGATACCACCTTCTACGTAAATCACAAGAAGTTGTTACTTGAATGCTGGTTCTGTAGCTGGGGGAATTTGTCGCAACTCGTGCAGACGGGCGCAGCAAGACCAAAATTTGCAGGCAACAGCCGTATACGCGTACCAACTGTTCAACGCCATCGATATGTGTATCGCACAGGCCCATGTAGGAGTTTGTATACTTTAGTTAGTTGTTGTTACTGCTGCACGCCATAAATGAATTCTTGTGTCGATTTTGTCAGCTTTTGTGGCAATTTCTAATTTAAATCTATAGACTACTGAAGCAGAAATTTACCAAAAAAAGCAGTGCATAAATAATTAATATATGCATATGGTATCATTCTGCCGGCCTCAGACACCAAACACCTTGCAAATTTGTCTTAAAAACTAAACTCCCTCCCCCATACCACTGTGCCTCAAAGCCATGGAAACCAGTAGGGTACCGCTGATCCGGGGCGAATATCATCCCAGCGTTATCCCGATAAACCATTTGCCTTTCAGCGCGTCGTCGTTCCTATCAATCAGCCTAGAATATCCAGTCTCTTCCATATTAAATCTATACGGTCTGAACTTTACCATCATCTTGGTCGGCTTCCTGTTTCGAAATGCGTGATGATGGTCGGTAACCATTCGCCAGATTGAAGCTACGTTTGGCGCTCCTGCGAATGCTTCCCAATCTTTGCTTCCTGGGTAGATGTAGAGACCATCTCTCGTTTCCGCGTCATTGTTCAGATCGATACCTTCGCTTTTATAGGCCTGCCTGCATACTACGACGGTCTGGGGGTTGACGACGTCGTTCATGGCGATATATTGTAGCTCGTGGACTTCCAACGGTTCAATATCCGGGTCCCATCGGCGAGCGACAATGTGAGACCAGATTGCAAATGTTATGTCTGAAGGGAAGGCTTTGTTGGCATTGCTAGCGCGATCTTGGTCTTTGTACCTTCTAGCTAAGACTATGGTTTTATCCGCTTGCGATACCCAACCCACGTATGCTCTGTCAAAAATATCATCGTACGGCTCGCTCGGATGATTGACTGAGAACTGGCGGTAGTCTGACGCTATGACTTGATCATCATGAGACAATGTGGCTGGGTCAACGTCGGGATTTCGATCAAAGTAGTTTTGCTCAAGGATCTTTCTCATCCCATTGTTTTTCTTTGTCAACCTCTCTGTATTCTTGGAGACTTCATCAGGGTCCGTCTGGACTTCGAGGAGATAGTCGGTCGAAGGCGCGGACATGGCGACAGGGACAGGTCGAAGGTCTGGGGCGTCAGTGCTCAAGACATCCTCGTAGGCCTGAATCCTAATTTTACCCTTGTCCACGCAGACTTCATACTGTGCTCCGTAGTCTCGTTCGGGTGTCCCGTCAACCGCCCAAGCTTTCATATCTTGGGGATTCAAGGTGCTTCCTAGCGAAGTGCCACTGCCCGAAGAACTCATGCTCTGATTTGAGGTGCCTGACAACGAACGCGGCCGTCCTGATCTGCCGAAGGAAGAACTCCCCGGATAATCGAGACTCGCTTCTCCGTGACCAGCAAGAGAGCTAAGAGTACTTCCGCCACCTCCGTTATGAGGGGTATCCGGGTGAAAGTGGTCATGTGCGGGCCATTCGACCATGCACTTCTCTTGAATCAAGTCTATATATCATGGGGCAACATTAATTACAGTGCTCATATTAAGATGCAAACTCCAACAACTGATTGGTGCATGTGCAGGCATGACTGGATATAAATCAATGCTATAGATGAAGTGAGTGGAATCCTGGAGGCATGCATGATAGGAATGCCGAGGCTGGGCGTTATGGATGATGGTGCTTCTGATGAGGTCGAAAGTACCTACAAGAATAAATTTTGAATGAAATTGGAAGAGAATACAATAGAAATTATAATGGCTGCCTAAGAAGGCTTGAAGATTCCCAGGGCGGTTGCACGCTGATAGGGATTCAGGACGCAAATATAGTGCGAATCTGGCTCGAGGACCAAGACAAGATTGAAGAGAGATACTATAGAAACAACGAGCGTCTTGGAACGCGAATGTGAAACTTCTGAAAGATTGTAGGAGGATCGTCAGAACTGAGGCTTCTGACACCTAAACACCTCTAGCTTGGAGAGTCGAGTCGTGTCAATACTTATAGACCCCCAGCGCAGGAAGCGGCTGAAAAAACGTGCTGAGTTTTCCACCACCCATTGTAAGAAAACTTTATATTCAAATATGTTACACAGATCAATTTCGGTAATTATTTCTTTCTCCCCTAACCGAAACGTCACCCGCTGCAATGCATCGCTACTTGGCCGCCGTCTGGGGTAATGCAAGACGCAAGATTCCAACCGGCTACTTGTTCGCGTGTCGTTTGTGTTGTCAGATTCTGAATCGACAATGGAGGTATTCATCGCGATATCGGTCTATGTATGATACTTGGGGGTCGCCAGAGCTCCCGCTTTGGCGCCCCACAGAGCGGAATCGACGTCCTCAACCGGGCTGTTCTCGGTATGCCGCCTTGGACAGTTGTCCAAACGGAGCCATGCCGTCTGTAATGACCCAGTCTTGCAGGCGCGCGGTGACGTGGACGCGGAATTTTAGTGCGTTGAATCTGGGCGTCAGTGTCAGTCGATAGGATCGATGTCCACATATCTGAAAGGCCGCCTATCATTCTCCGGAAAGCCGGGAGACTGGCCGGATATCAGTTAAACCCAGCAAAAGGACCCACGATTGCATTGACGAAACTCAAACTGATTTTTCGAGATTATATTTTGTGATATATCATTATTGTGCTCGCCGGCTTCGTCTTAACAAGATCTGTTCGTATGCTATGTTGTTCGTCTTTTGACAAGTGTTCGTCTAGCTTGTTCTATCGTCAATTAGGAAATTCTACTGGCTGAATGTTCGTAGACATTGTTGCATTTTTTGTGTTGTCCGGGGTGCTTGTGCGACGGACCATTCAAATCCAGATTTGGCGCGCGCCGGTCGATCTGCTCGATTTCCTGTTTGTATGGTGCCAACTTTGCGTAATGCGCGGGAGACGGCTACCGGGTGCTTGGGGAGACTTGTATCCTGGGGACTTCAGGTTAGGTGGCGTCCTTTGCATCCGAAGTCTGGCTAACGGGCTCGGACGGCTCGCTCGCATAAGTTGGACCACGGTAAGGAGATGTCCTGAACATCCGCGCCGTGTCGAACATAGGGGCGCCAAGCTTGGGCGTTAAAACTTCCGGGTACCATCGAGCGCGAGCGATGGGCCGTTTAAGCTAAAGTATCTTCACCGATAAGGAGGACAACAGATCTTCTTTCTGTTGTGTAAATGTGATCCAACTGTGGTGGACTGTGTCGTGCTGGTGGAGTATGCAGGCGCCACCAGCTTGACACCCACCGGGCCCACACTTAGCTTCGGTACCATGCAGGAGACATGATGCGTCATAAAATAGTTGAGAGTCCTCTTTCAGCCGAGGACTATGACTAATGTGGATGATGGCCTTTCGTAAATCTTATCCAGCATATAAAATATTACGCGATCTATCTGCAAGTACGGTACCTCAGACCCAACACATGGAGACACGAGTACCAAGCCGTCCCCAATGGCTACGCTCTTTCAGTTAAGGAGGCAAAAGTGGTGTCCGTGCGTAGTACCAACCAGTGTGCTTGCGATCACAAGCCTCCCCGGTCGACCTTCGGGCCGAATTGCAGGACTATACACCAATCCACCTATTTTATTTAGTTTTATATACGCATACACGGTTCGCTGACTCTCGGCTACACCGCCCTTGCCTTCTCCCGACCTAGCCCCTAGATGAATGGTGGAGTTATTCTGGACCTGGGCTCTTCGTCGCCTATCGCTGCTCATCGGTGTGGGGATCCCTTGTCTTGAGCACGTTGGCAGCCGCTTGCTGCAGATGTGTGAACCGGGGTCAACGGCAGGAACACCCATCGTCCCGGCTTGGCGCAGCTAATCTCAACTTCTGCATATACGATGCTCACAATTCATGTCAATCTGAGACGTTGGCTCGTGTCGAGTTCGGATCTTATGCCAAAAACTCTCAGATGCGTCTCTTCGAAGGACATCCCTTGCAGAATCCAGGAAATAAACGAAATGCGAGTATGATCTCGTCACGAACTCTCGAGGCCAACGCCTTTGCAAAGTTTTGTTTCCGTTTAACCTGAGCACTATCTCCAGGTTCCTTGGATGCTAACCCTGATAGTTGCAATAGGGATTGCAAGGTCAAGGAACTGCGGATGCGACTTCCGAGGGAGGAATGTAAACGCCTTTGCGATACTTGCTCGAGCAGGGCGATTGCCAGTACCACGGGTGTAACTTTATATTGTGGGGTAAACTCGTCGACGGGCCCGAGAGATTATTTTTCCAGAAGGAAAAATAGCCCGGACACTTCAATTGATGCTCAACTCGTTTCGGTAAAGCAAGACTATTTCGCCGACGCGCTACGAAGGCTACAATCGGGAACGAAGGAAGCAAGTCGGTATATATAGCTATGCATATGGGCCGCATCGACGTCGACGTTCTCTTCTTCGTTGGGAACGAGTATTTCAGTGCACATCAATTCGGTTACAATTAGTCCTCCGCTAACACTCGGCACGAGGAATCAATATATTGATCGTGTAACCAGTCTAGTAGTCGCTTTCTACATTCTACTAGCATGCATTTCTCAAGGCCCTTGGTTTGGGCCGCCTGCATCCAGGTGAGCTTGGCGGCTTTCGGTATTTCCACAAGTGGGAACAACTTTCAAGTTGACACTGGAGCTGGCCTCGTCTATCAAGTTAGCAAGTATGCACTCCTGCCTTTCCATTCCACCAAAGCGATTTGTGTCAAGACGCAGACCTGACGGAAACCTACTTCAAGGTCAACTGGAGACGTTGTTAGCATGAAGTTCAATGGCGTGGAATATCAAGATGGCAGTGGCAAATACACGCAAATCAATTCTGGGCTCGGCTCATCTACCGTATCGGGGTCTCTTGTCAGTGGTTATACAAAGATCACCATTCAGTCTAGCGGCAACCCGGTCACACAATATATAGTATCCAAGAGCGGCGACAATACAATGTACCTCGCCACGTATATTACTGGAGAAGTAGACCCGGGCGAGCTTCGTTGGCTTGCGAGACTGAAGAAGAGTCTGGTTCCAACCGGCCCCCACAACCCTGCGTCCAACGTTGAAGGTGGATCGGCCATCGAGGGCAGTGACGTATACCTTGTCGGCGGACAGACCAGATCTAAATTTTATTCTAGTGATAGATTCATTGAGGATAATGTGCACGGAGTTACAGGCTCCGGTGTTGGCATCTGGATGATTATCCCGCCGCAAGCCTATGAAACATCGTCGGGCGGACCCTTCATGAGGGATATCAACACCCAAGGAGGGAGTACTCAAGAACTCTACTGGTACATGAACTCGGGTCACGTCAGGACGGAACCCTGGAGAATGGGTCTCAAGGGCCCATACGCGATGACCTTTACGACCGGATCTACTCCGTCCGCGAACATCGATACTTCGTTCTTCAGCTCCCTGTCGGTGAACGGCTACGTTGCGCAAAGTGGCCGTGGAAGAGTCAGTGGCACCGTCAGTGGGATCCCTAGTGGCTTTGAGGGAGTTGTGCACTGGTACAATTCCAATGACCAGTACTGGGTCAAGTCAACCGGCTCCTTCACGTCTCCCTATATGAAGCCAGGAACGTACACGATGAAGCTTTACAAAGGTGAACTCGAAGTTGCGAGTACCAGTGTCACCGTCAGTGCTGGTGGCACCACCAGCAAGAGCATCTCGTCGACGGAGAGCAGCCCGTCCGTCGTCTGGAGGGTCGGCCAATTCGACGGCCAGCCATTTGAACTGAAGAACGGGAACAACTTTCTACGAATGCACCCTTCCGACCCTCGGATGTCATCCTGGGGTGGTACTTATACTGTCGGCTCCTCCTCCGCTAACGCCTTCCCAATGGCTATTTGGAAGAGCATTGGCGGCAATGCTGTCGTAAAATTCACGCTTTCCTCCAGCCAGCTCGTCCAAATGACCCTTCGCATTGGGACAACTTTGTCATTCGCTGGCGGTCGACCAAGCGTCACGATTAACAGCTGGTCGGGCTCTGTACCGGCTGCCCCTTCCAAGATCGATTCTCGTGGCGTTACACGTGGCGCTTATCGCGGTTACGGCGAGCAATACACCTGGACTGTGCCGGCGTCTGCTTTCGTTTCCGGTACAAACACCCTCACCATCGGTGTCGCCTCGGGGTCCGACGGCGCCGACTATCTCAGCCCGAACTTCATCTTCGACGCGGTCGAACTTCAGGGCCCTGGTTCCTCAGGCTCGGGTACGACGACTTCAAGGACTACTACAGCTACAACGAGTACTCGGACTACAACGACTAGTAGCAGGACGACGACGACTACTGCTGGTGGTGGCGGCGGCTCTTGCACCGTTTCAATGTGGGGGCAATGCGGTGGAATCAACTACACTGGCTGCACTACCTGTGTGTCTGGCGCTACTTGCACGTATAGCAACGAGTACTACTCGCAATGCCTGTAACAGACTTACAGCTGCATACAATTCTCGTGCCGCCAATTCATGGGTACATGTACATATGCTGATGCCATCAAGTCAGACGGCAAGTGGAAGAGTGGGGGTGTAAATAGCCATATCTTCTTTTGTTCCCACTGAGTTTGCTCAGCTAGCGGATGCATTGGATTGCTTCATATTATTAACGCCAAAAATATGATTTTGTTAGCCAGCTCTCTCTCTCTCTCTATATACATAGTACGCACTATCTTTAGTACTATAGTCCGCATGTTACTTAATCGAGCAGGACGCTGGTTATTCGATTACCATGCCTATACCCATGGACGCAACAGTCAAGATTCCTATTCAAACCCGATTAAGAAGTTCCGATATCTCAACTTAGGTTATAGCAATTAGCCAACTAGTGAAGTTGTGATGTCCTTTTCTTGACTTTGCTTCTGTAACGAGAGCCAACCAGTCAGAGAATCTTGCAGCTACGATTCAGCGAGTTAGTATTCTTTAATTCCAATAGCTTGTCGGCAGCGTGGGATTCGATCAAAGCTGAGTTCACTCTCCTGACGATGGATCCCCGATGCACAGCTAGCTGCAAGATCCTGGAAGACCCGACAGCTGGAAATCTGCACACGGCGTACGTATATGCGCATATGCATATCACATTTGAAAGTTCCGTGTCATCCTTATATCACTGCGACTCTTGACAAGCTGATAGAATTCAGCTCAATTGATATGTATCTATGATATCAATCACCTTAGTTAAGTTAGCGTACACCATTGATTACACAATGATGATATCTTCGGACAGTGACTCAAAAGTTCGTGACCATTGGCATGAACAATGGTAGCCGATTTCGATCTTCCGAAAAACACTGCCGATAATTCTAAAACATCGGGAAACATGCGTCACGGACCGAAGAAACCCCACGGCAACGCAAATCTTACTTCAGAATTAGATAATCCAAAGTTCCTACTAGTAAAGATCCCGACTACAAGATTGGCCCAACCTCCATTCCATGGTCTGGACCTCGCCTTCTATCCCCTATCCACACCTACTGAACCGGTGTATCAGATCACTCCACGTTGAACGGACCCCAGATACGCTACATACCTACATGCTCCACGACATTCGAAGATCCTCTGGTCCAATCACAGACTCCTCGGATTCGCTTTCAACCATGAACTTCACATACACTTCCAACCCATCCCGCGTGATATTTGGCTCCGGTACTCTGACAAAACTACCCTCCGAGCTCTCCCGACAGAACCTCAAAGCACCATTAATCCTGTGCACTCCGCATCAGGTCGCCCAAGCCTCGCTTGTCGCCGCGCTGCTGCCCGCCGTCGCGGGCACCTTCACAGAAGCAACCATGCATACGCCGACGCACATCACGCAGAAAGCCCTCGCATACGCCCAGAGCGTGGAGTCTGACTGCATAGTATCCATCGGCGGAGGCTCCACCATTGGCCTTGGGAAGGCTCTCAGCGTTCGAACTGGCCAGCCGCACATCTGCATCCCAACTACCTACGCAGGCAGCGAGATGACACCCATCCTCGGTGAGACTGAAGACGGCAGGAAGACGACGCGGAGTGATCCGAAAATTCTGCCGGGGACCGTGATCTACGATATTGATTTGACAATGACGTTGCCGGCGGGCCTGAGTGCCACGAGCGGTGTGAATGCTATTGCGCATGCAGGTGAGTAAAGTGAATTCAATAAATTTCGAGATTCTGGTGATTGGGCGTGATTGTGGTTGGTGTATGGCCGGCCATACATATCGCGAGAATGAGCGAATGTACGTGTGCTACGTCACAAAAATAGTATCTATACGTGCTAAAATTGTAAAAAAAAAAAAAAGAAAGAATAAAAGTAACAAGAAAACAAGGAAGGTGAATATGGGAGGAGCAAACAAGAGAGGAGAAGCAGTATCTATTCCTTTGGGATAGTATTTGTCACATCTACAGCGAAAGCTAACGTATTACCGTACCCCCTGCGCGCAGTCGAAGCGCTATATTCGTCCACCGCCAACCCAATCACCACCCTCCTAGCTCTGGAGGGGATCAAGTCGCTCGCTCAGAGTCTTCCAACAATAGTCAACGACCCAACGAATAAGGAAGCACGCAGTCGAGCCCTCTATGGTGCCTGGCTTTGCGCCTCCTGCCTAGGAACAGTGGGAATGGCGCTCCACCACAAGCTCTGCCACACCTTAGGAGGCAGTTTCAACCTCCCTCACGCTGAAACACATACCATTGTGCTTCCCCACGCTCTAGCATATAATTCGAAAGCCCTCTCGCAAGAGACGCTAGCGAAACTGGCAGACGCGCTACCAGACAGCGAAGGCGACCCGGTGAAGGGGCTGAACGTGCTGCTAAATACGCTCGGGGTCAAGCGGGCTTTGACAGAGTTTGGCATGAAGGAAGAAGACGTGGATAAAGCGGCTGAAATTGCGACTAGCAATCCGTACTATAATCCTCGGCAGATCAGGAAGGACGAGATACGAGAGGTTATCCGGCGGGCTGTCGTTGGCGAGGAAGCTAGAGCTGATATCTAGTTGGCAGATTGGCAGGCGGCCAGGAGCAGTTAGCGGATGTATATTCCAAAGCAATCACGACACGACGTAGCAAAGCATGGCATGACAGGCATAGCCAGGAGTGAGTTTCGGTGAAGAAAAGGGATAGCTCGTCGATACGTTGGGATTCGACCTAATGGACGGCCTAGATCTTGTGGAACCACGGCGGGCGTGGTCCAAGATGCTCAATTTATTCAAATATATGATATATACTCCCAAACCGCCAATCTCATCAAACATCTTCCATATCGACATGTAGTGTCGATGACAGAAGGCCAATTGGATTTTCTCCCAGAGCCCAAACCTCCCACTTCCTCCTTCTCCTTCTGGTGACCGCATCAGGCACAACGTGCAGCTGAATGCAACTCCCACGCTCCTCCTAGTGACACTGCACTTCATGCACAGCTCGCAGTTCTGGCCCTCGAGCTCACTAGCTAGCAATAGATAGATACCGTCTGCGAGCACGCGCATGCTTCCCCCACCCGGCCGGAACTCCACGCCGTCCATCGATTCCGTCCATCTGGCTAGCATACATAAGTGCGCACGCACATACATCTGTCTGTCGGCCGCCCGTCCGCACGTCGCGTCTGCAGCCTCGCATTCAAAGAAACCCGCATGCATACGGTGGATGCATTGCACGCCTAGGGCAAATGCGAGCGAAAGAACCAAATCGAAAAAGATCGAAGTCGGGTAGCATATTTGTTTGCATAAGGTTTCGATTGAAATCTGCATACGTGAGTCGAGTCTTGCTTGGCTGTATGTATGTCTGCAGTACATATGTATGTGTATGTATGTGTATGTGTATGTCGGTCTGCTGTGTGCATTGCATGGAGAAATCGCCCGCGGCCGTGTTTATGACGTGGCAGCATAGCTTCGCGTGTTAGTCGTGGTAATATAGCTTGCGGGATCAGTCTTATAGCCGGACGCGGGAACGCGCCAGCAGCAATTGGCTCACAGGGCTCGATTCCAGCTTGGTGCCTGCAGGCGCGCGCTGTCCGGTGCCCGTAACGTTCTTTTTTCGTCGCTGCCTTTCCTTTCTTTTTCTCACGTTTTTTTTTTTTTTGGTGGCTCTTTTGCGACTGCAGTGGATCTAGAAACAGGTTTATCCGCTGCAAACCGTTTGCCTTTGCGGAATTAGCTGATAAAATTGATGTGGGTATTTACTGACGTGCTGACATGTATGCATGCACGTATCCAGGCGCTGTCCTCGGCTCGATTCGATATACTAAGAAACCGTTCGTCCCGCATACAATCGGGAGATACAATGTACGTACTTTCGTGAGTATTTTAGTCTCGGGGCACTTGCTGCCGACGTTAACGTAATTAACGTTGCAAATTATATTAGTTTGACGGGTTGACGGTACCAATACCGTTTCGTTCCTCGTCGTCACGATATTCTTCCTTCCTTCGATTAATTGGTATATATCGTATGTATGTACATGTACAGAATGTCACCGTTACAGACGCTTCCCGTGCCTGCATCGTCTGTATGTATTTGTACAAACTTGAGGCATACGCGACGGTCTGTCTCAATGTGGAGATGAAAGGGAGGAGTTAACAGGCCTGAAAGAAAGAAGAAAATTTCTCCATGCATGCACCAGCAGCCAAGGCAGCAGGCAGGCAGGCAAAATTAATATATGATACGCTCGCAGCATACGCCGATATGTCTATACATTTGAGGCGCCACGTGAGGGGGAAATATAGTTAACGGTAATGTATCGGTGTCTCCGCCTAGGATGTCGAACTGAGTGAAATGGGATGTGCCCGCTGGCAGATATTAAGCAAGTTCAAAATACTTGTCAAATGGATACATACGACAACCAACGGGTTAAATGCGAAATGCTCAACAAGCGATGTATGTAGGACGTAGTTAATTGAATTTCCGAGCGATAGTAAGTAACGCGGAACCGCTGTGAATTGAATTATATGGATTATAAAATAGTAATGAGCGATACGGACGCAATGTAAAGGAACCAGACCGGGAGTAAATTTGCAAAAATTGTATGCATCCATAGGGACGAGCAGATCAGGATCCAGGAAAATATAAGTCCAATGGCCAAAAAGAGTCGATGCAACAAGCAGGCTCCATGCAGGATCCAGGAACAACGGTATCAAGTGCGAAATCCAGAACGCAAGGAAAAATGCCAGAAAGATTGTATCATAGTAGTGTGATGAGGAAAAAGAGCTTGCTAGTCCTGAGCCGTGTAATAACGTTAATGAAATTCGTCAGATTATTTTATAAGTTTTTCTTCTTTGTCTTTTCTTCGTGCATGCAAAGCAATGGTGCGTGGAAACATGAGTTTAAAGAAGAGAAAGGGCTATGTAGACGTGATTAGTATATACCGATTCATTCCATCCTGAATCCACCATGACAGACATTAAAAATATGCAGAATGAATAAAAGATAGATATTTTAGGAAGCAAAATCAAATGCTCTATCAGTCATGACGCTAAGGCATAAGGATATCATGAAGATCACGAAACGCAACAGCAACCAAAAAAACAGGTCCAAACGTATTCACAATGCCCCATAACTGTCCGCAACAAGGAATCAAAAACTAAGAAAGAAATAAAAACGAAACGAAGAAAAGAAGAAAAAGGGATTTACCACTCCTCTCGCTGTCTCAAATACCTCTTCGCCAACTCGTCCTCGCGAGACGACAGCTCCATCCAGTGGTGCGAAACGCAGAGCCTCAACGGGTCGCATTTCTCAGGGTCGACGCCTCGCGTGAGCATCGAGTCGTTGCGGAAGATGTCCTTGGTCTTGCTCAAAGGCATAGTGGCCAACGGCAACAACGCAGGGTTGGTAAGGTAGAAGATGGCAAGCTCACGCTGCGCAGTGTAATCACCTTCCTTGGCAGTGATGAGCCACATGTTCGCGGCATCCTTCATGGAGTACCGGGCGATCCATTCGGAGCCCGCAGGTTGCGGGGACTTGCTCTTGAGGTCGGGGTTCTTATCGAACTTCTCCTTCGAGAGGACCGGCTGAGAGGCTGCAGACTCTGGCGTACGTCTCTTGGTATGGTAGGCGACAATCTCGTCGGCGACTTCCACCATGGTGGTCACAACGTCGACCTTGAGTCTCAGAGCCGCATTGGCCATATCCCAGAAAGCCTTTCCTTGCGCAGTGAAGTCCAATTGGCGCGAAGGGATGAACGAAGCCATGAACTGCAGGTCGCGGAAGAGGGTGCGCGGACGGATCTCGGCTTGGCGGAAGAGCTTCTGCCAAACCTCGATGATGATCTCCGTAGACGGGAGGCTGTCTCCAACCGGGGTGCGAGAGCCAGTAGGCGTCATGAACGGAGAGCCGGAGAGACCAGCGTGGCGACGCTCATCAGCGTGGGCAAGGCTCTCATCGAGATTGCTTGGATGAGTAAGTATGAGGTTACTCATGCGAGCACTCAACTCACGAGCAACAGGCTCAAAATCGGGCGAGGGCGCAGTGGGGAACGTGCCACGTCGGGTGATTGTCTTGCCGGTCGTGGAAGTAAGCGATGCGACAATGAGGATTTCCAGCTCGTATAGCGCGGTAAGCTTGTCGAACGGGTTTGGGTGGGTCGAAAACTTGGTCATGAGCCGGCGGAAAGCAACCTCATAGGGGAAGCTCTGGTATGATCCCTTCTTGTTACCAGACGAAGGGCCAGTAGCGGTATGGGCAGACCGAGCGGTGGCGTCGCTGCTTGACGAGTTATCTTCGCCAGAGTGGGGCTCGTGGCCGACGTTCTCATAGGTCGCGACAGGGGCTGCTAGCTCACCCTTCTCGCCTCGGCCGAGGGCTTCCAAGATGCCGTTGACGTGGGAGACCGGCTTCCTCAGGTTTTTATTGCTCTTCTTGCGACTGAGCTTCTTGGAAGCAATGGTGTTCAGGCTCTTGGAGGACGCAGTGCGCTCCTCGAGAGCGCGTTCCTGGTCTTCCTTGCGCTGCAGGCACTCGTCGGCGAGACCGCCAGAGAACCACCCATCGGTTTCGCTGCCTTGGCTCCAGACGTCAAGTCCGAGATCGCTCAAGAGGAGACCGATGAGAGACTGCTTGAGGCTGTTGAGGAATGCCCTCTTCTCCTGGTTCTCACCATCCATAGACCGAGACTTGTTGAGGGTTGGGACATTGGAAGTCTTCGATCTAGAGGGAGATCCGGCCAGCGGTGTGATGCTGCCGAACGGACTCCAGAACGCGGAGGTTGGCGTAGATTCCATAGACAGCTGAGGGGTCGGCATATTGAAGAGATCGGTCTTATCCATGAAGGAGTCTGAGATCCGAGCCGATTTTGGCCTACCGCTAGGGGTGGTTGACAAGGCCGACAGTGTGCTAACGATGCTCTGAGACCTTGGCCGCCCAAGCCCGAAGAGGTCGCTGGCGCTAGCCTTGGGTCTCAACTTGTTCCTCTCGCCCTCGGCGTCGACATCGTCCATGGCCATGCTCAGACCGCCAACGCCAGCAAGGTGAAACTCTCCCTTCTTTCGGATGTTGGCGAGTTCTCGCTCATCCCTGGCGAAGAGTTCACTAGACCACAGGACTGGGCCAGTAAGAATCTCCTTTCCGACGAGGCGGTTGACGCACTTGTCGATCTCACAGCAGAAACGATGGATTCTCTCTTCACCCGTGCAGAAGTTCGTGATGGCATACCTCTTCAGCCACGTGCTCGTGACCTCTGCTTGATCATCACTAAGCTTGTTGGGGCCACCGTTATCCACAGGAGCCGCAAGAGTATCGATCAGACTGTCACTCTTGAGAAGGGAGAAGTTGCTGGTCGAGATGCGTTGGGTAAGCCCGCCCTTGGAGCGTTGTTGAGAGATCGGACGACCATCCTTGGTCTTTGGCGGAATAGCCATCTTCTTCAGCGCCATGGCGACATTACGAGCATCGTCATAGGCGGCCGAGTTGCGGACGTCCGTGACATACCACATCTTGACGCGGAGGGCCTTGATGAGCTGAAGCATCTCGGTGGTAGCAGACTCATGTCGTTCCGTCGCCATGGTCAGCCACACAAACCAAGCCTCGAGATGCTCGATGCATGCAGCAGACTTCTCGATCGAGACGCGGAAGCCACGAGAGAGGATGTGAAGAAGAGGAGCGAAGCCATTGCGAGTCAAAGATGGCTCGAGCTTTCGAAGGAGAATGGTAATAGCGCGATGGAAAATTTGACCGTCGACGTAGTCGCCGCGTGCCATGCATTGAGACTGGGCAGCAGAGAGCATAGTTAAGAGGACGTCAGGGTTGCCCTCCTTGCTTGCTTGGCGCAGTCTGTCGTTGCTATCCCGGGGAAGGTCGAGACGCTGGCGCTCTCGCTCTGGGCTCCCATTGAACAGGGCGCTCAAGCCGCTGGCTGTTGAGTAGTACGGGTTCTGGTCTTGAATAAAGCTAGTGACGGTCGACGCGACCGGGGCAGCATGCTTGCGATTCGTGGCAGCCGATGTTCGGTTGCTGAATTTCTTGGACTGGTTCTCATCCTCTTCAATGAGCTCCTCAGGGACTTCATACTCCTCGATCAGCTTCATGATGGCGTGCTTGACCTGGTTGTAATCCCGAGAGACCTCGCCAGGGGCATCATCATCGCTGTCGTTGTCGCTGCTGCTGTCGCTGTCATCGTCATTCTCGTCTTCCCAGTCAGTCTTCATGCGCGGGGAGACGTTCTTGCCATCCGCAGACACGAAGAGGACCGCCCACTTCTCGGCACATGGATGTGTTCGGCCGGATGTGTTCTCAGCGCCGAGCTTGCGTGTCATCTCCGTGACCGATGCTTTCACATCCATCATGAAGGTCTCAAGCTCGTCATCGGGGTCGGATGCAACAGACTGGAGGGAGTAGATAGAGGCGGTAGATGACTTGATGTTTGGTGCGATGGTGAAAGAGTTGGGAGAGCCAACGAGCGACCCGGCGAACTTCTCGTCCATGCTGCCATACTGGTTGTCGAGTAACGGGGCGTTCATAGAAGAAAGCCCGCTATCGCTGTTGACGGAGGAATTGCTCTGGCTCAGCATCGAGGTAGGGCCAGTTTCAAAGATGCTAGGAGGTCGCGAAACGGCAGGGCGTGCAGCGGTGATGGAGCGGCCAAACTTCTTCGATCCAAAGTCCTTCTCAGATGACGACGTTTGCGGTCTCTGCGTGCTTTGAGGGTAGAGAGCGTGGAAGACGGTAACGACATCAGTAGGACACAAGACAAGGTAAGGTTGAACTTCAATTGTCTCGCGAGGCGATGTAACGGCCTTGACGGGGAGGAGGATGGGATTTCTGTCCTTAGGGCGGGGGTTGCGGAATCGAGCCATGATGCTCTCGACATGGTTGCGCACGACGGGATCAATGGGCCGGCTCGATTTTCTAAGACTTGAGTGTTAGCGAGATGTTCAAGCTTGCCACAGTCGATGTGATGCACTTACAATTCGACGAAGCAGATGCTGAATACGTCCGTGCACATCCGCTGGATGACACGGCGCAGGATCGCTTGGCGAGCGTACTCACTGATGTAATGACCCACCATGATACCGTGATACTAGATTGATGTCAGCTAGGAAGGCTACAAACTATCACAATTGATTGGATATTGACGTACTTCAGGGTACTGAATAGCGGTATTCAAGAATCTGCCAAAGAACCACTTGGCGACGATGAAGACCTCGGCGAGCTTCTTCCGCTTGGGATCCTCAACCTTCTCCAGGATGGCATGTCCAAGCTCCAGAATACCCTCCGGAATACCACCGGCACAAGGCTCGTCATCAAGAGTCTGGAACAAGGACCGGGCGGCCTTGACGTAGAACTCTTCCTCTTGCTTCCGGATGAGATCTTGTCGTACTTTGTCGTTGGAAGAGTCATCCTGGCGATCGAGCATCAGGATGGCAGCACCGTCCTGGAGCATCTTCATCAAGCAGATCTCAATGTTGTTCTTAGCGGGCCATTCCCGCATGGAGGACCATGAGTCCATGACGGCATACAGGAACTTCTCGCCGCGCTTCTCGTTGAGAAGGCGAGCGCATACTGTCGACCAGACATCGATCCGGCGGCGGTCTTCTTCCGAATCCGGACCGCTGGAGTTAGCAAAGATGGTGTGGATGAGGATGTGGAGAGGGTCCAGTCTATGGAAGGCAAGCAGCTTATCAACAGCGAGGGTGGGGACGGGAGTCGTGGGGTTTGGAGTTACGGTCTTCCGGTTGGAAGGGAGGACGGATTCCTGGGTCTGGGTGATCTGGTTCGACTTTGCGATTGTGTCCAGGTCGCCAGGGGAGAGTTTACACAGCCTGTCCGCCAGGAACTTGGGATTAGATCTTAGCGCCGAGATGAAGGAGAGGAGGGTATCTCTCGTCTGGGGAGAGATATCTTGGAGGAAGGTGTGTAGGGATTTGGGACGCTCCGACTCGGAGTCGCCATATGAGATTTTCTGGACGTCCAGCTCCGGTTGAAGCATAGCAAGCCGCTCGCACGAGTCCTTGAGGTCATGCACGGCATTGTACAACACGGCGAACTCCCGCTTCTTGTCGTCCTTGAAGTAGTCGACCATATGGGTCCGCGCCAAAGCTCCACATCTTTCCAGGCGTGCCGATAGTCCGGTGGATATTAACTGGCGATGCAGCCGTATCCTGGATTGTGTATGCTTGAGCTGTTCATAGGACTGCAGTCTAACGAGATGGGCCAACTGCGCCAAAGAAGTGGTGTTTCCTCCAAAGGTTCCAGACGGCGGCGGCGGGAGATGGTATATCAATGGCTTTGCGTAGGTGGCGGCACGGGCAATGATGGCAGTTTGTGTATCGCTGCCGCCAGTGTTCTGCCGTTGGATCTTGCTGTCGCTGTTCCCGGTGTCATGTTTTCGTATCCGGCTTTCCTTTGTTTCGCTGTTTCCGGTCTGATGCCGCGACAGCTTGGTCTCCTTGGGTTCGCTGTTCCCCGTGTTATTCCGGGCGACAAGCCTACCTCTAGACTTGGATCGCGCCAGCCGCGAGCGAGACTTGGCTCGCGACTTCTCCTGCTTGAGGGTCGAGTCGTCCTGTGCGACACCCATCTTGGAGGGTTGTGGTACTGGTCCAACCGGTTTGATGGGTGAAACAGGACCGGGAGGGTTCAGAGAGAGGGTTGTAGCGGAGGATGAGCGTCGAAGGCGGGTGGGAGAAGGGTTTCGAGAAGAAGGCTGCGAGGCTACGGAGGGGGGAGAGGTGACTGTATTAGAGGGTGAAGAAGGTCGTCCGGACAAGAAGCAGTTAGCACATTGAAAATTACCACAGCAGCAAGGGCATGCAGGTCATATGTATGTACGTATATGTACGGCGTGCCGAAGAAAGAAAAAAAAAAATATGGACAATGAATGAAGAGTGCAGCCAGCTCAGGAGGATACAGCTGACGGGGGGCAAGATGGAGAAAGGAGGGCAGTAGTAGATGTGGTGTGTATGTGTCTGCCAGGTGACCACAGAGAGGAGCGATATCAAATGCAGGTCGGACGACAGAACAGCTCTCCGACGGCACGACAGCAGCAGCTCCAGCAAGCAAGCAGCCACTCGACTCTCGGGTAGCGAAGGGAAAGCAAAGCTCCGCCAAAAGTCAATTCGGACAATGGAGGGGAGGAAGCACAAGATCAGACGAGGAGAAGGAAACGTCAGTTAAGAGCGCGGACCGTCAGCCAGCCTGACTGCAGCCGGGGGGGGAGGCCTACACCGCCAGAAAGTGTGCGCAGGCTGCTGTCGGCTGCCAGCGAGGCCAACACATCATGCAGCGCCGCTGGCCAGTGAGGAAAGTCCCTCGGCCAGCAAAGCACCATGCACTCCGCTGGCCCTAAGCCGGACTCGGGTCCACCCCCAAGGCCCGCCAGCC
Organism: Drechslerella dactyloides; assembly: GCA_020064725.1. Taxonomy (NCBI): domain Eukaryota; kingdom Fungi; phylum Ascomycota; class Orbiliomycetes; order Orbiliales; family Orbiliaceae; genus Drechslerella; species Drechslerella dactyloides. The sequence continues at coordinate 4,607,620 of JAGTWJ010000017.1, forward strand.
AACAGAGGCGCGCTGTCAGACACGCATAGCGCCCGTCGAGAAGGCCTCTGTGACATGACCGACATATAAGACCACATCGACAGCATAGCAGTCCCAAATCCGGTGGGAACGAGCTGCTTATGCCTGCAAGAAAACAAGATTTCCAATTCAAAAGCGAGCGAATCGCCACTCAGAATGCAGCTCGATGATACACTAGCTTTCCTCCAGCAGCAAGCAAGCAGAAGACGCAGCAGCGGTAGCAGCGGTAAGAGGATGGAGAGGATGGGGAGGATCTCGGTAGGCATAAGCAACAACCATGGGTGTACTCACGGGGTGACGAGGGAGACGTTATTGTCGCTTTCATCGATCCATCGGGTTTCTGACGGATAGGATCCTGCCCACCAGTCTGCGATTTCTTTGAAGGCTCCAGTATGGCGACCTTGCTTCTCCAAGTTTTGGTTCTGCGATAAAAGGATCGAAGGCGTAAATGAAACGAGTGCCGTCAATAGGTAGGCTCAATGCAGTATTTCAAACCCCGTCGTAGGAAATTCCAGACTCCCTCGACCGACAGCGACCACTCCGTTCACGATAAGCTTGGTAAATATCGGTACTTTTCAGCGTCCCGGCGCGAAAAAGCACGACGTGGTAGGGCTCTAGTTGTATCCGCGCCTCTAGCTTCAAAGGCGAGAACCAGTTTGTCGAATGCGACTAAACAAAAGTCGCGAGGCCGACTAGCTGCTTAGAGCTTCGAGAAGCTGGAGAACCAGCTCGGGGTGTGTGGTTACGATCCAATAGAAAGAATCGCAAAGCTTCGACCTTTTGTCTCAAATGGGAGAAGAAACTGGCAATGACGCTTCTCTCTCTTCCTCTCCGATCTCGTATACTATCCCCTGTCTTCCGCCTGACTGCAGCAGCGGCCTGCTGCTCTTGTTGGCTAGATGTGCGTTCAGGCTCTTGGATGTCGTGACCGTAATTATCCTATTCGACAATAACTATGGCTGACAATGTACGGTCGGATATTCGAAATGTACGACTACGAAAATCTGACGGAATGGGTAGCTCCTCTGGAAAAATAAAAATGAACGAGATTCTCGTGTAGAGGCGGGATTGGTTTGAGCTCCGGACCGTGGGGCAGATAGAGGTCAGAGGGACAGCTCGCCGCTCTGCAGCTGATTTCGGTATCTTCGCAGGTGTCGGTCGCCGCTTGAGCAATAGCCTATTTGTTGTCACTGGGGCAAAAAAATATATCTGGTAGGGAGAAAAAGGCCTTTAAGCCCTTTGCTTTTCGCGCGACTGCCCCAGGATGGATTAGGATGCTGAACGGAGGCGTGGACAACTCAGCAGTGTTACTGAAGGGGGAGGAGCCCGTTAATAGCTAAAAGCTGCTGGTGTCGCAGAGTTGAAGATCTTGCGAAGCTGTCAAACCCAGCCCTGAAATGTCCGAGGGGGGTCCCGGTTCGAAAAGGTCCCAGGTCGATGGGGCTGGTAAGTAACGTGTGTAATGTGATGTATGTGCGCTCTGTAGGTAGACCTTTGCTCTGCGACGGATGGTTCCGCTCCGGCTGCGACTTTTTCGAGGCTTAAGCAGCAGGCTGCAACCAGGGAGCTGCTGTTGGTGAGATGTGTAAAAGAGCTTGCATGAAGAGGGTACTCCGGCACTATGCACGATTTTGCAATAATGCACAGAGAGGGAAGTCGAAAGTCGAAAGGCCCTGCTGCACCTATATCTTCTTCCAATAAAAAGCTTCTGCTTGCGCCGTCACAGACCTCCATGGTCAGGATTCCAGAGAACCGGGGCGAGTGTTGAGGAAAATTTGGGAGGGTGGTCAAACCCGTCAAGGGTTGGTGCAGCGATGAGTTGTCACCGCTTGATTGGCCATCCAAGCGAACGGTCTGACTGGGAGCCCGTCGTTGGAGAGGCACCGCCCTCGAGGCAAGCTGAACCCCTGGGACCATAAAAAGGCCAATCACAAGACCTCTTCGAGCTGGTTGGCTCCTGTGCTCTCGGCTTCCGATAGAAGTGGAGGAACAAGCACCCCAAGGCCCATCCGAACCCGACGGCTCCCCACGAGATTTGTCCGTTGCTCCCGCGCGCAAAGATTCGATCCTCGAGCATGAGTTGCGCATGGCCCCTCATGGCCGAGAATAGCACCACTCGGTTGGAGGAATCCACGTTCCTAATCGCCATATCTCCCCAGAGACAAGACGGGCCTTCCCTGTTTCCGGAGTGCCAGCTGGCACGCAAACGAGGGGGCCAGAGGGGGGAAATCGCACCCACACCCTCGGTCATGTGACTTGAAGTTCATGCGAGCCATCCCGCTAGTGGCCTTGGCCCGCATATGGGCAGGGGTGGCCCCGCTCCCTCGAGAGCGGCTGGAGGAGAGGGGTGCGAAAAAACAGCGAGCCGTTTCGACAGAATGGTGGAATGACTATCGAGCAATCAAGATTTCAGCAGACGCTTTTCCCGAACGGCATGGAGGCGGGGTCTTAGTCGGTCATCTTCTGGTTGCGATGGCCAATTTCAGGGGCGACATACCTGCGAGGCGATATCGTATTCATCGCTTCTCGATTGTACCTGACAGGTATCCAATACCTGCCGTTTGAACGAACTAGGAGTTCGCTGACAATACCGGTATAGTCATCGGTGTGCCAATGTCGATGGACCGTTCGGGTTTGATTGGGTGCTACCTGTTGAGGTGAGGCGAGGTTGTGGCAACGTTCTAGAATGATTGGAATCGACGGCTGTCGTGCTTCATTCTGTGCAGCACGCAGCCGCTTATGTAATGTAAGTGGACGTCCCAATTTTGTCACAGACCCAGCAATATCCAGCCGCAGTATGCACATACTAAGCGTGTATAGACATGCATCTTCGTCCCAGAGCGACTGAGACCGATAATATCAGACAGCAAGTTCAGAAAGCAAGCTAACGGTAGCTAAACTAAGGGACATTCCCAGGTCGTCGACAGACCTGCCAGACACGTCAGTGCTCCAGCGTACCTGTACCTCTCGATACACCCGCCACGCACCATCCCCCAATATCACTAAAGACAATCATGCCCGGCTGATAAGAATACGTAATCGAAATGCGCTGTATGATTTGGCCAAAATTCCTTCGCAGCCGACATCCCCCGCCCCAGAATCCCCCATTCAGAAGCAAAAATGCAATATGATACCGATTCCCCATGTGGTCGATACATTGAGAGTCGACAGCGACACCAGCATTAAGCGGACACCCAGCGTCGTCCCCGAGACTTAGTCTCGAGGCCAGATTTGCCTGGTTGGCCACTGCGGAGCCCGTGTCTGGCACCGAGACTAGCGGACACCGTCTACGCTTTGAGCCCAGTCGTCTCTAGCGCAACCATGTCAATCTTCCACCATCCTTCAGGGGCCTTTTCGATGCCACAAGCCTCCGCTGCCTCGTCGAACATCTCAGTGAACCGCTGCTTCTCCTCGTCCGTCCACCCTTCCAGTGCGTCCCCGAGTATCGGCTGGATTGCGCTACCAATGTCGTTGGGTGCCTGGGTATAGTCTTGGATTTCTCGAACTTTCACATTCTCCCACCCACACGTCGTCATTTTGGCCTGCATCCACTCCGCTCTTTCGAACCCAGGAGGGACAGGGAACTCAAATTTCTTCTGGCCCGGCCGAATCTTCTGAATAATATAGTCCACTACTGGCACCCAGCCGACAGTCTTCCAGGAAGTGACGACGGTCACAGAGCCTGGCCTTGCCACACGGTACATTTCTTGAAACCCGACGTCAGGGTCTCTGCAGAAGAATACTCCAAATGCACAGATGACGTGGCTGAATGTGTTATCAGCGAATTTGAGTTCCTGCGCGTCCATCGTCGCCGTCTGCAGCGCTGGCTCGTCTTTGTGGAGCTCCCGCACATCGTTAATCATGCCGGGCGAGAGGTCTGTAGCGTGAATCTTGGCCGGTGTAAACCCTTGGTCCTTGGCCAATTCGAGAATAGCAGTTGTGATTGCGCCGGAGCCACAGCAGTTATCGAGAATGACGGAGTCGGGTCCGATAGGGCGGTACAAGTTGTTGACAACCTTTGAGGCGATACGAGCGGGCCAACCGCCAGTGAGATTCTCGTAGAACTTCGCGCCTACGTAGCGACTAGCCACCGCGGCAAGGGGGTTGTCCTCTTTTTTCGAGTCCGACATTGTTACGCGGTTGTTTCGATGCGAGACGCTTTAACGCGATAGCTATATATAGTATCTGACCGTACAACAACTACGCGTACAGTGATGTTACCCGTAAGATTAGCACAACCGATACCAACAATAGTCAACAATTAAAAGTATGCCCAGTCGGAGAAAGCAACTTACCGACTGTATAACGCGAGATGTTCCGTCGAAATATCGTGCGAACCCACAATGTTAGTCCGGTGAATCGACTTCAGAGTGTCGGCTCAGCCGACGCGAGAAGCTTCACCCGTGGTGGTCTATATACCAACAGTGAGGGGTCGACCCTAACTATCAGCCGATCTGACATATCGCAGTCCCAGCCACGTAATGAGCAGCCACCATAGCCAAGAGATCCAACATATAACTCAACCACTGGAGCTAGCTACTTGCAAGCTTGTGCATACATGCCCAATAGTTGCCCAAGATTTCCGTCCTGGAACAGCATGCACATGCCATCGACAAAGAACCTGAAATTCCTCGAACCCGGAGAGAATCCGGCCACATACTTGCTTATCGGCTCTTGGTACTGCAGTATAAAAGCGCATCGAAGGCTTGGAGGATGTGGCCTTGAGGATAAAGAAGTAGCTGCCTTGCTGCCGCTGCAGTCCGAGATGCTTCCCCGCTTTCCATTGAAATCTCGAATCGAGGGGCACGCCGGCTAGCTGGGGAACACCTTAGCGCATCGGGTATTAACCGGCAGCAAAGCGGCCAATCCGATCCAACGTCGGCTGTGTCCATCCCACCGGCTTCAAAATACAACAGTCTACAACGCAGAACTATGCCTCCCGTATATATCGGAGCAGAGGATCTTAAAACCCCTATGCCGTCTCTTGTAGGCTGGCGCTATTTATGCCAGTGTGTACATATTTCTTTATGAAGTTATCCCGAAAGATGTGGGCCATATTCTCCCGATATCATGAACCCAGTCCCATAAACCAAATTCATCTTCTCCAGCACTGGCAGACTCGCACACCAGGGCAAGCTTTAGAACCCCTACGAAACTCTGACCTCGGGATTCCGCCAACATTTTCGAGCGCACTACATCCAGCTTTGTAGGCCGTGTTCTTTCAATCGAGTATAAGTAAATAGTCTCCAAGCCTGCGAAAAGCAGCTATGTTGTGATGTTACTCGAAGTGGGCCCTATCCGTAGATAGGCCCCCGACTTCCACTTACTGACGCGAACGACACCCCAGCTGGAGCTGGATCAATCTTGTGAGGGCACAGTAAGTGGACAATGGACTTAATTTTAAGCTACACTCTGAGCATATATATACAAGAATTAAACCTCAAAATGACCATCCCGATTAGTTGTGTCAATCCGTCCAAGCCAAGTCCCACTGTGCCATCGCAGCATCGCGCGCCAAGATCATCTCATCCGATAGCTACCAAGCTACTCCGCGTCGAACTGTATCTTCTCGCCTTGAATCCCACCAAAGTAAATGGCAACGCCAAGGTAGTAGGTGTTGGCGGTCTTTTCGCATTCCTCCAGCGTCGCGCCAGCAGGCTGAACGGTGCTAGGATTGGCAAACTGCGCTCTGCACCCATTCACCAGATCTTCCTTGAACTTATTGTCGATCGGCTTCTTGTTCGTCTTGGTGAATCGCTTCTGCCTCTTGTAGTTTTCGTAGGCAAAGTCGTGGCGGAAGCAGGCGTTCAGGAAGTTGTACCGGTTGTAAGGGCGGTCCTTGTTAATTAAGCCGAGCCATTCGACAAACTCTCTGGGTACTGAACAGCCATCGCTCTCGTAGGAGAGCGGCGGGGACTTGTAGTTCTGGCTGCGGAGGGCGAGGAACTGGTCCAAAGTAGAGTCGAAGAGCAAGGCGTCAGTGACGCAGATCTGGTCATCCTGTCCGCACGCTCCGACAGGAGTCGAAGCTGCAGCGGGGGTCGTAGGCAGTGCCTGCGAGAGCGCAACAAGGGCTGCGGATGCAACCAGGTAGATATTTTGGATGAACATTGTGGCGATATAATTTCTTAGAGTAGGTAATAAGCGGGAGTACAGGTGTTCAGATGGGCTTGACTCGCTAGTGACGGAACAATATAATTTTCGTCCAGACCGCTTGCAGGGACACCAGGAGGTAGCTAAGGGATAGCAGACCCTTAAATACTACAGCGTCGCACGGGTCCAGCAATTCCGATCTCCATATTGTCTCGTGAATTCAAACGAAATTACGCCGACAAGGCCCAGCTTTCTTCGGTCTGCCTTCTTGAGCAGGTGTCATCTGGGCCGTTCCTCTATTCGACCTTTCAGTTTTGTTCTAGCTTCCTACCAAAGATCGGTACCTGGTAATATTTCAGGATCTCGACCCGCACGCTCCGAAGTTAATAATAAGACTAGCTCTACGGACCTGCTTGTATGTTCAACCTTATATCGTCAGTTGCAGCTGTCAAGTCTGCCGCCTGTGCCGAGAAAACTTGGTGCGTGTTGTTCTAGAGTGCAGAAGGAATGGATCGCGGGTTTCGATACTAGACGGGAAGGACGTGATGTTGAATACGCAATGCACGCGTACAGTCCTGACAGTCCTAATGTGGCCAGTGCAGCCGACAGCCGATACAAATGAAAATTCCCACAACGGATGCTGCTGAGTTTAAACGTCACGCGCGCGCTCATTAAAGCCATCACCCTGGAGCCAACCAAATCTACACCGTAAAATGGCGATCCTCCAGCAATGTCGTACAAGCGTATGGGTATTCTGAGTATCAGGCCTCCAACGTCTATAATATCGCTACTATTGCACTATACACATTTTCTGATCTTCCAAGTATAAATGCTGATTAATAGTTGCCAATTCAGGACAAAGCTTTTAGCTATAAGTTTGGCCTACGGCAGCCCAAGAAATTTCTACTTGCCAAGTTGATATGCGGGGCTCCCATCGGTAGTCTAATACGGAAACCTCCCACAACACGATATAGCTCCCGAATCCAACGGCGTAGGTGCATGTTAATGTTGGCTCACGCAACGGCCTTCACGAACCTGACATTAAGGTGTTCAATGATATCTTTGCGATTTCTCGGAATATAAACCAGACGCCGACCTTTAGCCTGCGTAACTTAACCCCGGAGCAAAAAAAAGTCCATCAACGTACCTGACTAAGTTGAATTTTCCTTCTACTCACCACAACCGTCCACGATGTCCGTAATTCAACGCTCCAGCTGCAACGTTGCATATGCAGCTGTAAGGCTACACCAAGGTTACACTAGTCTCAGCTGCTGGTGCCTTTATGAGGCAGCGAACTCCGCAGCTGTACGGCCTAGCGGCGCCTGTCCCTGCTCAGTCGGAAGTAGTTTTCCTAACCAGTCATTTAACAGCTAAACAAGACTTGCATGCAAACCGTTTACATACATACATAGATACTGGAGCCTATTTAGCCAACAATTAATACTTTTTAAATCTAGTTTACGCTAATGAAAGATATCGACTGTACCGTGGATCCACTAACATGGAATTTGTCAGAATTGCTTTCTATATCATTGCATAAATTTAAGATAAGGCGCTAAGCGCGAACAGGGAACTCGACACTTACATGACTAGGGGGTCTACCAAGGAGATACTACCTAGGTACTGCTTAAGTTCTAACCCATTGTCCATTCCATAATTTCTCTAAAGCCCAGATGTACACATAGCTAGGCATACACCCTATACCACCACAACCATATCTCGTTCACAAAAACTCCATGTACATGTAGAAGTCTTGAAGCCAACGGAGGCGAGTACAATTCTCAATTTTTGATAGTGTGTGCAATGTACACGAACTTTCACCAGCTAGGTCAGTAGTGTAGTGGATATACCTGAGATTTGACTGGTATTGTAAGCCGTGAGAATATTTTCCAGAAGTAAATATGACAAAACAGTCCGAGCGCTCTGCTTGTACACATTGACTCACACGAATCTGATACCAGAATCTATACAGCATTCTGGGCTCATCTGTCCGTAGTATTGCGTTCGAGGTGAGCCGAGATTGAGCCAATAGTTTACATTTTGCGACCTGGCTGTACGGCGCAAGCCTTTACCAAAAGTTGACAGTTCTGCACACCCAAAAAATAAAGATTTGCAACCTCTAGGCAATCAGCAAGCTGCGCCTTCTTAGCTAGCGAACTTTTGCTGTCGACCGGGAACTGAGCACGGCATTGTGTCTGCAAGTCCGCCTTGAAATTGTTATCAATCTTCGCCTTGTTGCTTGCGGTGAATCTTTGTTGTAGTTTGTAGTTTCTGTAACCAAAGTCGTGCCGACGACAGGCGTTCATGAATTTGTAGCCCTTGGGTTTATCTTTATCCCCCCACCCTGCGGCAGTAGCCCACGATTGTCGGAGCGAGCAGCCGTCGGTACCCCATTTCAAAGGTGGTGAGTACAGCTTTTTCTTCTGATCTGCGATGAACTCTGCCATCGGTGTCGAGAATAGCAGTTGGTCGGTAAGGCATTCGCGATATTCGGGATCCTTAGCCGAGCAGGTAGGCGGCATGGGTGTTTTCTGACGCTTCGATAACGACCCCAAGTCAGGTAAAGGCTCGAAGGAGTCGTCGGCCGTCGGCAGCGAATAAGAGACTGCTACCGGCACCGCGAATACAACGAGAAATAGACTTTTAGAGATCATCGCGTCAAAATTATAGGTATGCGCAGTAGATATTCAATTGAGAGGCTGCTTAGATCAATTGATAGATATGCTGTTGCTCCGTTACCAGTTGAGGGTCGATGGGAAATAACCTTCTGTATAAAGCGCCGATCAGCCAACCTCTTTATATAGTGGAAGTCTGCATACCAGAGCACCATCGCTAGGCCTGCGATATAGCTCCAGTCTTAATTACTGTGCTATGTGCTGCAGAGAAAGCTATATGTTCCGTCCCCCTCTAATTCATCGTTATACTCTTGGATTCCACGATACTGCAGAGCTCTCGCCAGTTGCCACTGACTCTCCGACATGCATAACAACCCCAAACTAAGCCGTAGCCGTACAATATGCGGTGCCGTATTGCATTCTTGTGGTAATATAATACAACGATAACAAATATTCCGTGTTGTTTGACACTAGCGCGCTTCGAGGTAAGGCCAGTTCACACGCAGTATTATAATATGCAATACTTCGACCTTAAATCAGCCAACGGTGCCGATAGACGACCTCAACCGTGTTAGGCTCAGGACACACCCGTGAGCACGCGCATGTCGGCCGTTTTTCTGAGCTTGGCCCGTGCTTAGCTTCTCCGAATCGACCGATCGAGTCATGGAATCGGAGCTTTAAGTCCGTCCCCTTACAACAATGCTCAAGCCAACTAACCATAAGCGGCGTATATAATAAAGATGTCTGATATAGCCCCATCCATATATATAGCTTAGAGTATCCCTTGGGGCTACCGTGCCTTGGCTCGCAGGCTATAATATCATCAATATCGACTAATTAAATATTAAAGATACAAATATGTGTGATCAATATGCTTAGAGAGCTTTGTCGGATAGTATACAACTATATTGGTTTGTAAGGGATCCATGTCTCCCTCGTACACCTTGTGGATTAAGGCGTCGGCGGACTCCCAAAAAGCACCGTAGTACTACGTCATAGTGTATCTCATTCTGAGCGCGACTGGTCACCACGAATGGACACCGAGACTTGTATAAGCCGGCCTCAGCTCATTATGTATTAATCATAAATTAAGATATATTAAAGATAGAAGTGGATATTATATACAAGAAACTCTCAAAAATATACCAACAGTTGGCGCCCAAACACTAGAGTCCACCATATATAGAATTGAGCGTAGCCTTATCGCAATTATCAGCCCCACAGGCCCGAACACCTTTAAAATAAACAAGCGCCATTCCCTGACACTGAATGCCTTTTAGGTTGAGGAGCCCTGGATATTTGCTCCGACACGCGTTGCCCATGTCTCGATGGAACACCTCGTCCAACGTCTCCCGGTTCGGGTCTTTGACGAAATTCGGGGTAAACATGCCCTGCTTTTTCAAGTTGCGATATCCAAAGTCGTGTCGTAAACATGACTCCTTGAAAGGGAATCCAAACGGCTCGTTCTTATTTCCACCGAGAAGAGGGATAAATTCCTCAGGAACGGAGCAGCCGTCAGATTTCCAGATCAGATCCGGCTTCAAGTATTTTTCCTTGCGCTTCTGGATGAAGTCCTCCATGGGTGATTGAAAAATCAGACCCGTGATCGCGCACTGAATTTCGTCGTTGCATGGTATTGGTACGATGGCGCGTACTGACAGTTCAGACGGCGCGCGGATGGCGAGGTTGGAAGCCGGCTGGAGAGCGGACGATGGTGCCGGTGCTGCCTGTGACAGCACCGCTAGGGCAGTGAATGTGCAGAAGAGGAGGTTCTTGGAAAACATCGCGAATTGATGATACAACGGCGTAATTCAAAGAGATATGTCGGAAATTCTGAGTACTCGACTGCTTGTGAGGAAGGAGGCAATGTAACTTGGGTTGTTGATGCTGCACGTCAAGAGGAATGCAGCTGTTCGCTGGGTGAGGGCAACCTCTTATATAGCTAAGAAAGTAATGAGCTGTTGAAGATCCAAGCTGCGGATGGCAGCCAGAACACAGCGAGGGAACCCAGCAGGGTGAATTATCATAGCATTGATATTATATTATCAGGATAACATTAAACGCTTGAACTTCAGAACTCAATGAATGGGTCGCTGATGGTTGAAAATCCAACTTCTCATAAGCCAAACCCACAAAGTTCCAGGGACGGCCTGGTTTACGAGACCAGAATTAACGGAGATCAGACTGAAGTTGACCACCAGCCGCGCATTCCGGCGAGGTTTCACGCCTGCCCTTGCTTGTCCACTGCATTCCAGGAATCGGTTTGACATGGGCAAGGCATGGCCCCACAGTTAATCGAAATTTGGGGACCCGCAAAACAAGGTTTGACAATTGGCGAGGAGAAGGGGAGAAACGGTAAAGCCACAAAGCGTAGGAAATGCTGTGGATTCCGTATTACACAGAAGAAACAATTTCCTCTTGTGAAATTCGAATGCTGATGTCACGACAAGATGTTGGATTCGAGAGGCTTAGCCATCTGTGGGGGAACGTTTCACGGGCGGTGCCACAATGTCACGCTCGCTGTGTTGTCGTTTGACACCTCGAACCAAAACGCCCTCGACTTTTCGCGCAAGGCAGCTGGCAGCTGGCCGAGTAATTGATCAAATACAGGTATTCACAGCCGCTGATTATATTGAGATGATCGAAGTCTCGTCTGTCGATTTCTACTCAAAGTTTGAGACCACTCTCCTAGACAGTAATTTAGCGCCTGTGGTCCGGTAGAGTAATATGATAATATGACCCGTGTCGCTGCAATCTTGCGTTCTGGTCAGATCCGATATCCACCTCCTGCAAATCTGTTTCATCTTGCAGAGCTGGCTGGGTCGACTCGGCCGGCAGCGGCAGGTCGCGACGGCATGCTGAACGATATGCATTATCATGAAAAGATCTTGCAATACCGAACTGCCACTCACAATCACCAAACCCACATGGCATTGCAATAGACCCACTTGCCGGCAAATTCCAAAATTTGACGTGACCTTCAATTCATGGATGTGATAACGAACAGCGCGATCGTCCAGTGCTCGAGCCGCGCTCTCATTTCGTTGCCCAAAATCGGGGTAAGTGCCGGCCGGGAGGCCCCTTGCTGCTAAAGAGGCGAGCAGACCCAACTTGGTGGTGTGGGGCGCGCTGATTGGCTTTGTCGGCCAGATAGATCGCGACAGAAAAACAGGCTGTCGGTGCCTTGTGTCACTTTCCCGAGTCGGAGCTGGATCGAATGCTAAGCTTTGGTCTTTGGATGGCGGTGTACGAAGGCTTGTCAAATAAGTAACGCTACATTATTTTTTGCTTATTTACATGCTTCACCGGGGCCAAGCTGCCCTTTGCCCCAGGGTACTGGGCAATTGGAGTGCATAGCTGCTATAAGGTCTGGCCTGTTAACAATATCATCTATAATATTTTCTTTATATTCATTGTCCTTATATAGCTTGATAACTAGCTGAATGTAATGTATAATACATGCTATCCATAGCCTAATACATGTAATTGGCAGCTGGCACTATTTAGTGAGCTATGTCTTCTCCATATTCTTCCTTTTGGTTAGTACTCCATACCTGGATATCCTACACTTTAGGTAGTACCAGGCTGGCTCTATCATATTAAGATCAGGAGAGTTACCAAACCATAGTAGCCTACTAACAGCATACAGATTGTAGACAGCCTTTTGGGCATAGTAGTTGTGGCAAGGCGCCTTGTCCTTCTGGACAATATAGTCCCTCCTATACTTAGCTTTACAGTTCTTTACAAAAGAGATTAGCTTTAAAATCATAACTTTTGTCTAATACCTATACCAATCAATGCCTTTGCCAGTACCATGCTCCAGAACTCCATATGCCTTGTCAAAAGTCCATTATGGCTTCTTACCAGGCTTATTCCTGAGCCCTGTACATCTTATAGCAGTAAGTAACTTTTATTTTTTCCTGGCCTTTGGTTCTACTGCTAAATTCATAGCAGCTATTACCTTCTTAACTACCTTCTTCTACTCTTTGGTCTTTGGCTCCCATATATGGCATAGGCCTATAGCATCCCAGGTGTAGCAGCCCCAGAACATAAACTCATTAGCCTTATACCAACACACAGAGACTATATCAGAGTGGTAGCGCTCATAAGGTTGCCTTCATAGCTTATAACTACCACACCTCTACCCAAGCACTACACTTATTTTATTATTTCAGATGACCTGCTTCTAGTCCTCTAATATCCAGCCTTTATACCTGAGAACAAAATCCAGCCTAGCCTAGCATATAGCAGATGTAAGACCAGGCTTGCATATAGGCTTCAGCTTCTTGAACTTATTATGTCTAAGTATTGTACTAACTGTTTGGTAACTTAGCTTAACAGTGTCTGCAAGAGAGCATATATTCACACTGCACCCTAACCTGTCCTTTGTGACAATGCTGACAACCTCCTGTTCTTTAGCCTGGATAACCTTCTTTAGCCTACCAGCCCTCTGCTCATCAACAACATACTCCATAGTCAGGGACATATAATCCTGGGGATTATAACCACAGTCTTTGGCCTTACGCAGCAACCTAGCAACTACACTCCTAGAGATCCCAAATCTTACAACTACATCAGCCTGCTTACCACCAGCACCTAGCAAGGTAAATATCTGGATACATTGACATAATGTTGAATAGTAATTGCTGGTAGTATCTTCAGCCTAAGAAGGCATATTATATATATATATATAAGATAATAGTAGCTATAAATGTTAATAAAGGAAAAAAAGGGTAAGTCTGCTAGTATCTACTAGCAATTGAAGAAGCTGACATTACTATTAGTATTATAATTGCTTTTGTGCATACACCAGGCATAGCCCCGGGCCCCACACACGAAATAATGAGCAGTTTCACCAAAATTAATGTAGCGTTACTTATTTGACAAGCCTTCGTAGATGCAGGGTCGATTAGACCTGCGACGTCTCTATCATTCCTTTGGCCTTCCCGGTTCGTCCATATTCCGTTTCGCTTACAGCCATGATATTTCACGGCCAAATACATTACCTATATGAGAAAGGTGAATTCTGGTGTGATGTTGAAGGTAGTTGAGTTTGTGCACAAGCTGCTTACAGCTTCGAATTCACATTCGTCCCTGAAATACTCGTATGCAAGGCACCGTACTAGTCCGAATGTCACTCACTCGGCCACCCCGGTACAGCTGCGCCGATCTCTGCATGCAATGCTCGACCCGACGTCACCGCGAGAACTCCAATAATATAGTTGAGTTGGTAGTGTGCGATTGTGCGGCCTCCGACTGGGTAGTTAGAGCGTTTTGATATCCCGTACCGATGCCGATAGTACCAAACATCAAACTAACTCTCCGCTAAACTAAAGTCCGGGTGGATCTGCGACCAAATGCTTGCGTCGGCATGGATGGGTTGTGAAGGATCAGCTTTGGCCGTCGTTCGGTGCCTGGAGAAATTACACTCCCCTGCTTACCTTCGCCACTCACAAACGGGCGACGAAGTTGACAGAGCCCCTGACATGACCGGAATGCAAGTTTGCAAATTCATGGAAGGGGAGTTATATTCTACGATATGGGCCGTCCAAGCAGATAACCATTTTTTAGCTATATTTCCAAATATTGCCTATTCATGGAAAACAATAATATTGGAAGCAGGCTACATCTATCAAAGCTTATAATGATATAATGATATAACCCGTTACGATACTGTGCCGTGGTAGTGTGATTACAATATTTTAGCTATTGAAAGATTATTCACGTTGCCGATTCAACAGGGTATATTGGTAGAGGGGCCCAGGTTTCGAGTGTGACGCGGCTCAATTGATGCAGCCAGGCTGGTGTGGTCACAAAACGGCACTGGTGACGGTTTAGCGCTCGCAAATATAATAACTCGATGCTGATTTGTCTTCGTTAGTATATCAGAGTGATGGGCAGCAATCGATATTGATACACAACTGGATGATCTCACTGGCACATTGCAAGTGGACGCGCAAATAGTGTGGCTGTAGCCTGAACGCGACGTGACATTCCTCGACATCCAACAGCGGTCAACAATTCATTCCCAGCGGCAAACAAGCCATCACAATAACGTTACAGCCTTGCTGGGACCTTCGCCCAGGCCTCCTCATGCCCAGTACTCCGCACCCACAACGGCTCGTCCTCCCCACAGTCCTCTGCAGCATCCGCCGTCATCGCCGCTATTTTCAAAAACTGCTCCTTCCCAAGCCCAAATCCGGGAAGCGTCGCATACGGCGCCGTAACTTCCGCAGCGTTCATCAACGCCCTCACCATCTTAGGCACATGTCCGTCGTCCTTAATGCCCACGACTCTCGCCGTAATGGCCTCCCACTTCGCGCAAGCTGCCTCTCCGCCCTTAGGAACATAGCTGTTCACCTGTCCGATATCCATATCGGCACATCCTCGCGAAACGTACATATTTATCACCATCCAGCCGAAGTAGTTTAGCAGCAGCGCTTTCTGTGCATTGCTAACCCACGCCTGTCGGATCCAAACGTCGAGGAAGACGTTGCTGGTGACAGTGTGCATGAGGAAGAAGTCAAACTTGAGCTTCTTGTCGGCGCGTGGGGTCGCGGCACAGGCGTATACGGCTGCAGAGACGAGTTCGGCGGCGGCTTGCTTGATAGTTGTGTCGTCCGCCGTTGGTGGGATGTACCACTTTGTAGCTAGTGCGACCATCTCGTCGAACGCATTCGCGTAGACAGCTTTGTTTTTCTGCGGGTCGGTCCATTTCGTAGACCCACGAAGCTTCGACGAGCCGTGTGCTTCCTGGAAGAGAGACAGCATCGTTGCCTTGTTTGAAGAATCGCGGTTGGCAGTGGCGACTGCGCAGGCTTTGAGGTATTTGCCAGGCCAATCATCGTGCACAGCGGTCTGCGCGAGGGCCTCTGCGATGATAGCCGGCTGCTCAAACTCGATGCCATAGCCGAGATGTATCCATGGATGCAGGAACCCGCTGACCAAACGCTCCGGCATGCCGTCTTTGACCGCCTGTTCAGAAAACACATACCGCGACACGGTCTCTTGCCAGCCGACTTCGTCGATGGAGTTCTGGAAGAACTGCAGGAAGGTATGGTAGAGGTCTGCTTTGCCTAGGTAATCTGTCCAATCGGTGGACTGGGAGATATTCTGCAGGACTGGCGGCTTCTCCTCTCCGATAGGCTGTTGGTGCTTGACGTTGGTGTCATAGGCGAACTGCAAATTGGCGGGACTGGCACCTAGGGCGTAGATGGCAAGGAGATGATGGGCAATGTGGTTGTGCAGGCGGTCCTCAAAGTCGAAGAACACATGCAGGTTGTCATGGTTCTGTTGAAGGAGAGAAGATACTTTCGCGGAGGATTCCGGGGTGATCTCGGACAGAGCTGCACCGGATGCCGGTGGGCTTTGAAGATATATCTTTGAGGATGTGGGAGCAATTCCCTCAGGGATACCGCCTGAAGTCGTCATTTTGACAAGATCGATATAATAATGCCCAAGTTAATTAAGACAAGTCTTATTTGAAAGATCTAATGGATCGTATATCTCTCGTCGATACTCAGAATAAACCTGACATATGTAACTACGTAGGAATGGTCTGAATATATATCCTCAGAAGTTTGATATGAGATCCGCTAGATCCGGCCCAACCAGATAGGCGATAACGTTATATTAATCAGTAACTCATACATAAGCCCACGCATTGGAAATGCAGCAGTGCAACGTTGGTTTAACTTACATAATAATGCCTAGATCCAGACGGCCTTCAAATCTCGGGGCGCCGAACCTCCGAATGCTACGCCGTTTATGCAATGCAATGTCGGAGGGAAAGAAGTAATCAGAACTGAGTAGCAAGCTTGGCTGCAGGTCCAGATTCAAATAAGTCAGCTGAAGTGTGCCAATCGTTGAGCGTTGTGACGAATACAAGCTTGAGCTTACAACATCCAAAGATGATGTCGAACCTCCATCCTATTGATGGCCTCCCGCATGCTGACTAATTGGAGTCATTGTCGCCGTGTCCCAGCATAACACCTTCCCCCAAATGGACGCGGGGAAACCCAAATGAAGCGTCGACGGCCGCCGTGCAATGACGTCGAGCCAGTCGAGTTTGTCGCACAAGATCACGTGGCTGCTGGAAGAGGCAGTCGACGGCGGAGAAGACCTAGCCCGGCCACTTGCCTTTGTCAGCAGCTTACCAAAACGGCAGCCTCCATGACATCTCCAAGCTCGAGCTCCTGTATCCCGGCTCAGGGCAGCGCGGTCTGGCCATTTGCTTAGGTAACCGTCAACGGCACCATCACCATCCCACGCCGATGTCTTCCCCTGCCTTCTGATAGCCGTCTCGATTGAATCCACCCAGCATGCCCTGCAAGTCTCACTCCAGGGCCTTCTACCACTACCTCGACAACGTCGTCGACCCAGACGACCTCTCCCTCGCCCTCAACAAGGTCCTGCAATGCGAGCGCCAGCTCGCCAAGGTCGGCCGCGCCAAGCACCCGCAGCAGCAGGCTAAAGCTATCCTCTTCGCATTGTATGTATGGCAGACGGGAGTCCTCCGGCGGTTCGTCCTGGGTCCGCCTGATATCTAGCTCGAGCGGCTGATCTAACAATTACGGTGCGAATGTGTGCGTATGCGTGTATCTTCACGCGTGCATACGTGCGTTGGTGTTCGATTCTGCGTATATACAGAACCAGGTCACGAACTTCGTTCTCGGCGGAGGGCTACCTGGCGCTCGTGGAGAAGATCGCCGAGGCGCTGGAAGTGCCGACGTCGAGCTGGGATTTGAACGAGATTCGAGTGGCGCTGTTCCACCTGCAGCGCCTGGATTGATCTTAACGACTAAGTAGTTGATGCGTCTCCGGAGCTCATAGGCACTCAATCTCGATGTAATCTTTATCTGAGATAGCTTGCCTGCATCGAGATTCTTGGGTGGTCTGCAGCTGTACCTGTTTTGATATGCTGGAGGTTCGGTTTTACGTAACTCATTTTTGTTCAGTACCCTGCATTTTTGTTAGAGCATTCGTATGCATGAGCTTCCTCAACTCACACCAATGACAAACAGAGTACTGGCTTTTCCTCACAACAGTCATTTGATCGATATCTAATTGATGTTAACCCGTTTCTGCACACGAAATGAGACGATAATGGAGTTAGTCCCTGTGGAGTTACCCTCCGGTTGTCCGTGAAGCTAACACCAAGCTAGGTGTTTAGTAAAAACCGCTGGTGACTCCATATAATGGACCTCGCCCTCGGGTGTTATATATTCATCCCCCCTGACCTCGAGCTCGATACACCTTTCGTATGCAGGTTATAGACCCACAGCGTAATTTCAGAACAAGGAGAAAGCAAGGTCGTTCATCAGCTACCAATCGCAATCGATATCTAGTGTTTGGGACGACTCCAAGATGCCCTGCAAGGTATCACCGATCTGGACGCTCGTCCCAGAAGACGAAGAGTGGAGCGACGACACCTTTGTCTCCAACGTCTTCAATCACTCATACATGAAATGGCGCTGGAACTTAAGATGGCAAAGTCGCCACCTTGACGGCTGGCTAGATAAATGGTACTGGTACAACGGGACATCAGCCGACCGAGGGCTCGGATGGATGCTGTACGAATGGCAGTTGCGAAGGGACGCGATGCGGCCGCCACTGGATAGCCAGAGTGCGTACACATACACTCGCCCGCATCTTTTCTATATCGATCGATCGAGAATAAACTTGATTAGATTCACCATCCGATCAAAGCACCGTTTGTCCGTTTGTTTGCTGACCATCGCTTCTCCGTAGTGCCCGTGGCGACTGGCTCCGTTTTCTTCGAGGTAGAGAGACGACGCGACCAAGCGCTTTCAAGACGGCGGCCGAGTACTTAAAGCTCATGTGCCAGTATACTGCGGCAGCGTGGTGTACCTGATCTGAGGTCTCATGTCCCAACACGGAAACCAGACGGATATCAAGACGCATCTGGGTTTTTCGCGCACTAACTGGTTATCAGAGTCTGGAATGGGTATAGGCCGAATGCATCGAATGCTTGTAACAGGATTCGCAGGATCTGGTGGTCAATAGAATTATTCTTGTGTATGCAAATACAATGCTGTTGCATGTTGCAGTTCCGTCACAAATGTCATTCTTCTCAAGACTTAGCTTAGTCTCGGGGGCAGTCGCCGAGGCTCGCTTTTGAAATTCAAGACTACACAAACTGTAAATTTAAAAAACCTAAGTCGGACACTTAACATTGTCACCGCCAAGGATTGTTTTTATAAACAAACCTCATCCGCAACTATCTCCGATCCGATCGATCTCGATGTATATACCCTCATGCACAACCACTGCATCATCGTTTGAAACTCGCGAACGCCAATCGCCAGTTATTCATCTCATTTCGTCTTCAAAGCTCAACCCCCCATTCCGAGATGCCGTGTAAACTATCACCGATCCCAATATATCCCCCATGGCTACCGAGGGCCGACTTGCATGATCGCAGACACCGCCGCTTCTGGCGCCTGATCGTGTCGAGAGAGTGTCGCCATCTCGGGTCGGAGAACAGTGGTCTAGAGCTCTGGTATTGGGACGACCTGTGGCAGCTTGACTGGAGGTACCGCATTCTGCTGCACGAGTCGCAGCTGCGAAGGGCGGCAACACGGCCGCTGCCGGACGGTACGTACACATGCGCGCTGTTGGTTGTATCGATTTCAACTCGATCGAAATTCCACTAACCATCCCTATATCTCTGCATGTAGCTCTGGATACGTAAATATTCAGCTCAGCCTAGCGTGTTTCGCATGCCGGCGACATTCCTGTCCGGGAGATTTCCCCAAGTCCCGCGCCAATATTTTCTAGTCTTGGCCATAGCACAAAGCGGGCTTGTCGCGAGATATTCGCTTAAAGTCACAATATTAATTTCATGGCGCGCGTATCATGCATGTGCGACCCTATGAATTTTGTTCGAGCCGGCCCTCGGAATTACATAGTCACGGATGGAAGCCTAATTTTCGTTGGATATGATGGCGTTCTTATTATAACGAAAACTGTCTAAATCGCGATATACCGTTTAATGTCTATCTATGTCGGTGCAGTGTACCCATGTGATATTGTGATTTTTGTTGTGTAACAACTCCGAGCTGATGACGCCTACTTGAATGCGTCACCCACCGATTTGAAGCTGAGCTAAGGGACCGCGCAGTGACACCCACGCTTGTTTGTTTAGACCCTGACAAAACCGCACCTTAAGCCGATTGGGATGATCTTCTTTGCAGACCTCCTAGCGAAGGAGACATAATCCAGCATGAAATTACGTAACAAGAGCTTCCGTCTTCCAGAAAAGCTGGGCCAATTTAATCTCAGCCTCACGATCTTGCATAGGGCTGCGGGCTCCTGGAGACGGCCCTTACTTGCCCGGACCCTTTGGCGCGGACAACCATTTGCCAACAGGTCTAGAACCAAACTCAAATTGGCACTAGTGCTGCCATACACGATCTGAAATGAGGGATCAAGCAACATAACAATCCTTCTAAACGTGCTCGGGGAAGGCGTCTGGCTTGTGAGACAAGTGCTTGGGCGTGTACGCTATATATTCCAGGAGATTCCTCTACTTTGAATGAAATCTAGCAATTTTTGAAGGTGGAGGTCTTCGGGTCGTCCATTTACGTCTGCTTTCACGCCTAAGCCATGGTTTCGTATACTTTTCTTGTCAGCATATTGGCACTTCCGCTGCTCGGGTTTACCAATGCGAAGGCAGTCCCTGGCATCGAAATCCGAGAACCCAGACGAAGCCCACGAGCCCCTTCATACTGCAGTCAGTATATTTCCAGATGCACTTCCCATTGACACATAAGCTTGCTAACAGATGTGAATAGATAATGTCAGCAAGCTTATCTCCGTCCTGAAGAGAGACCGGCTGCAATCTTTCTGCAAAAAATACGTCAACTACAAGCCTGGTGATGTACGAAAAGTAGTGAGGACGGCAACTGCTACAACGTGTACGAACGGGAACCGCAGATGCATACCGACTACCATTACGCCAGTGGTGCAGACGACAATAACGAGTACTACCACGATAACTGTTGACGAAGGCACCGTGACAGGTGAGAAATAACATAACTGAAACTTCGGTATCGGATATATAGAGCGATCGATCACTAACTTTACCTTTCAATTTTTGACGGATCACATCAGACTACATCTACACTACACCAACTACAACCATCGAGACCACAATCACCTCAACCGTTGACACTGTCACATCCACCTACACCGTCGGATCGCCTCAGCTTCGGAAACGCAAAGCTCCAAAGCCACCGTCGTGTATACGCAGCTGCGCACCAAACAAGATCTCAGCCGCCTGCTCCACCCTCGTGATTCCCCTGATCACCACAACGAGGACTACAACCGTCAGAGGAACGGTGCGAACCGTCATCGCAAACGCACGCACGACAACCATCACGGTACCTATCACCGTGTACTCTGTTCTCCCCGGCCAAACGGTCACGAACACGAAAACCAAGCCGACGCAGACCGAAACCGTCACTCGAACGGAAGACGTCACATTCACGACGACGGAGACCGTTTGTCCATCGAGGACGCCGGGTGCATTTGCCATCGGCGTAGTTCACAACGGGCCCGATACCCCCGCCTACATCCAACCGGAGGCGGGGAGCGAGGTGGACTGCTGCTCGGCCTGTTACGCTGACAGGGGCTGCTTTGGATGGCTATGGTCGAGTGGATGTACCTACGTACAAAGTCAGGAACAGACTCAGGATCCTGATAGGACTTGTCCATCGTCCCTCCGGCTTCTATTGATATCGGATAATACTGACAATGGTGCTGGCGGCCGGGGACCTTGCTTTGGGTCGTAGAGGTCCCTCGTCTTGTATTCGGACAATTCTGTAGATGTATAGGTATATTAAATAATTTGCGGTTCATCCGGCTCGCAAGTTGACTTTTAAATTTTAAAGGGAAAATTGGAAAGCATTCGGCTTGCGAGACCCGGAGGAATTGGTGATCTCCTTGCTGCGAGAGCCTAATCGATAGTATCGCTTGCTATCACGGGTGAATTTGTGTTTTTCTGCGGTTTCTAGTGCCCTGGTGCTATTGCGCTGGACAAGCTCCTATATACGTAAGAATTAATTAATTAATTGACAATCTAGCTAAAAAAGAGTATATGTCTGCGTAATATCACAAATGAGCAGCGACGCAGATGTGTGGAGCATGGCACGCGGCAGCAGATGGCTGTGTTGGCCCAGCATGGCATGTCCTATCCTTACAATCACCAGCTGCAGCCGGCCGCCAACAAAGGCATTCGAAATCCCCCCAGCTTTGAGCACACTTTCACCAGCACAGGAAATATAAATATCACAATACATCTCAAAGTCCCTATCAACTGTCTCCTGGTTGTTAGATCAATTGTGTTAATAAACCCTCGAGAACCGCGATTCTACAATTTCCTACGAAGTGGATACCTAGGGACAGCGCCTCCAATCGATCCAGGGAAAGCCCAGATCCGAGCATGAGGTGTCATGCATTATATTAGTCCACCAAACACCAAACAATTGGTCGTGTGCTAGCCAATATTAATACGTATCCACCAGCTGGCTGTCAAAGAATGTCGCTAAAGTACCCATGGTTTGTCACAAGATCTGAGTGACGAGGCTGTCACGGTTACACCAGCGCTGCAAACAAGGTATAAGTACGGATATGTATCGTCGGAGTCGGGTGCTGACTAGTTGACATTTTGGCGCTCAGGCTTTCAAACCTCCGCCCGGCGTCAAATCCCCCGCCGAATTTCCGTCGAGTAACTCCTCAAACAGCTTCGCAATTAGTATATCGAAGCTACTTATATTCCTAGCTATCGATTGATATCGGCGCGGCCGCATCGACGATACAGAACTATTATAAGAATGCCCTGCAAGGTCAACTGCGGCCGCATCATGCGCCACATCGCCCGCAACTACGGTGACAGACTGTGCATCCACGAAAGCACCACCCTCCCAATCGGCTTCCACAAACGCCGCTTCAAAATCCGCTGGGCGAGCCTCGTCGACCGGCGTCGGCGACGGAACCAGCTGCCCCGCCGCCGACAGCCGTGGGAGAAGCTCACGCTTGAGGAAACCGGCGCCGGCGCAACCATGGCTCCCGAGGTCGCGCCGCTGACGTTGATAGAGCGGATTCGGGCAGCGAATAGAAATGGCAAATAGGATATCGTATCCTGGTACGGTACTCTTTTCCAGTCACGCATGCAACGCCGAGTCGAGTTTATTGTCATGTCGCCTTTCCTAATACATCTCGCTTTGGATCTGGGGGGCTCGTTAACGGCTGTGGGTAAGCCTCGGTCGAGATCTGGTCAGCTAGAGGCGCCGAGGCCCAGAGGTGCAATCAGGCAATGCAATGGATTGGGGCAACGCCACGGATCCACCCAGCCTGCATCACGGCATCACTATCACACACTTCGGATTTGGTGGCGTTGCGATAGCGAAGGCCCTACTGGGAGCTGGGCAATATGGTCATGATATCAAAGCGGTCGCGGAATCATCGGGAAAGCAACGTAAGAGCAATCTACCGTATTATCGACCGGGCCTCACTTCATATATTACTGATCGAAGAAGTCGTCCGATCCCTCTGCTCGATATCCAGCTTCTTTTTCATACGATCACCAACTTCAAACCTCACAATTTCTGCTTCTCCAAGTCGTTTTATATCCGCTCAGTCCCTTTGAGCATAAATACCGTCGAGGCAGATACAATAGACGGACTGCCCCTGACCTTGCCGAACGCGACCAAACAAACGGCCAAGCCACACGCAATGCCCTGCACAAATGACATGCCCTGCATCCGAACCCTGAAGATCATGGACGACCTCTACACCGGCGCCGACAAGGTTTCCGCCGCAGAACTACGGCACGACTGGAGCAGACTGCTGAGCAAATATCAAGAATCCGAAAAATCCATCGAGGCGATCAGAGAGCGAAGGTTGGCGAGTGTCCAAACGCCGTCGACGCCGCTGATTACCAGGATCAGAGAGGGCAATCGGAGCTTGAATTAGCAAGTCGGGCGTTGCGCTGGCACGAATGCTTTGTTAGACTTGTGCCATCATGTTATTTAGCGGTTTGTCCTTGTTCTCGATAGATAGATAGACGACGAATGCATGCATTTCGGCTATGATGCTACTTTAATCGTTTCCGGCACGCGACAGGCATCCGTATTGGGATGAATCGATATCGATAAATCGAAATCCCGTGTTGCTAGCCCGATAACTCGACCCTTCTTCAACCTCATCCCCTAGACGCACTGTTCGTGAAAGTATGCCCTGCAAAGCCACCATCTCGCCGCTGGACTTCGCCCGCGACGACACCCCCGCTCGAGTCTGGGACTCCATTATCCAGCGCCGCTACCAGTACGAGGTCTCCCTGCTGGACCCCGACGACTTTCAACCGGGCGTGTTGGCTGCCATCCGCGAGGCCCGGAGACACGAGGTCGTGCTGTACCAGTACTACATGAACTACGTCGACCAACAGCGGCGGAACACCTCCGACTTGTAACATTGCGTCCCCACGTCACTATCACTACTGTAAAATATATCACCGCATCACGGGAGTTGATAGAACAACAGCACAGCGCCGTACGGCCACACACGATCACAATCATAGACTAGAAGAAACCCACGGCATAACCCACCACCCTGGATTGAAGTATCCTTCAACGATTACTTGAATCGAAGATGCCTTGCAAAGGAACGATCACACCCGACGTCTTCATCGATAGCACCGTCACCCTCCCACGGGAAGATTGGGACCTCATCATGCGGCATCGCCGAATCCTTGAAAATTGGCTGACGGACGACGAGGTCCCCGACGACTGGGAGCCCGGACGATCGCAGCGACTACGGCAGCGGAGTTGGATGTCAGCTCTCCAATTCGTCGTTCTCGAACGCGCGGGTGCTTTTTAACGTCTGCTTTGAATCCGCGAGCCCGAAGCCCGCGTTGCCGGAGGATACATCTTACAATCTTTCGGACTTGGCAGCGTGTCACATCTAGATTCGAGGGTCGAAGTATCATGTGCAAGATAGATATGGACCAAAATCCGGTCACCCGAGAGAACGAAAGGGAGTCAATGGGCTTTCACCTCTCCTGTCGCCGAATGCCGCGCCTCCAGCCATAGCGTAGCAGATGAGCGAGAATCCTGAATTGACGCCAAGAAGGGCTGTCGTCGGCAGCCGACATCTGCCGTGGGTGAGCAGGATTGGGCACGACAGCTGGGCAGACTGCAGGCGCCCATAAAGCAATTCCCCCCCAATCTGACGTGATCAAGCTACGTTATTACGATACGCTGCTACTGCTTTTTACCTACCGTGATGTTGCTTTCTGGGATGCTTGTAGGAGATATAGTATAGATCTGCCCAATGCTCGTGTATGTTCGCTCTCGTTCAGTGGAATACAATCTAGCCTCGGCGGGACATGTTGGCAGGCAGCGTCAGCTCAGAGCTGAGCTAGCTGAACTCGATAGATCTTGTATATAAAGATACAATGCCGTCGTCTCACCGCCCGTTCGGTAACTTATCACATACGCATCTTCCTCTCCCTTCCTCTCTGTCATTGCATTGTATGCTAGCATAAAACCCTCTCAATTCATATTCATCAAGGCATAAACAACCTCACGAATAGATTACCATTTCATAGTTCATCCAGTACGATAGTTACACAACCTACCCTCTCTATATATCATCGGTAGAGCATATTCCAATTCGAAGCAGAACATGCCCTGCGGCGCCTCCCTGGAACCCTCAGCCGTCGCCCGCGATGAAACGCCAACGGCAGTCTGGGACTGGCTGATGCGCAAACAGCTCGTGGCACGCAGGACAAGCACGGCCGACGGCTCCCTGCCGCAGGAAGAGCCCATCGTCGAGGTCATGGGATACATCGACCGGATGGCGACGGAGAGGGATGCGCAGCAGCGGAGGGTCAAGCTCCAGCGGGCGATTGCATCGTAGTCGTGTTGAGTACGATCTGATATCGAAGTTGATGTGTCGGTTGCACCGCTGAGCTGGTGGCCGCGTGTGGTACACCGGTCTGCGGTTTATGAGTCAACCTGACGGCACGCTAGAGGAGCTGAATGGTCCTCCCACTATCGATATCTATTCGCCATACGGCTTCGAGAAGAACCCATTCCACGACAAAATGATCGTAACGGCCCAGCTCTCGATCTGGTCAGCTTGTATAAATGCATGCGTTACCTGTATAGCACCCGGTGTCGAGGCTACGTTACCTGTGCGTAATGCAAGGTCGCACAGCAAGCAGCATCCCAGCAAGGTCGCAGTCGTGCCTCCGGAGCCCTGACGAATTCGAGCCATCCACCGCTGCGGCATGAATCAACCCAAGCCAAGTCAATTCAGTGAATCCTGCACAACATCCCTCGACATCGTTCAATCGATCACGTCGAGTGCGCCTCGCACCAGTCTGCGGAAATCCGTACCTACGTTCGAATTAGGGGTACCGGACCCGCATCAATAGAAAAACCCGGCGTTCGAATCCGCATTGCATTCACGACGTGAACGGTCGCACAACGCATTGTCCTTGCGAAACCGTCGCGAATCCAGCAGCTGCGGTGCGGCCAGCGCAGGGTCTCGCGTGGTACAGATTCTGGCGGACGAGCAGTTTGGGCCAGTCTCACGGTGAATCCGAACCTCCAGCACCCTTCACCGCCTTGATTTCGCATATCGAGGATATATTATATATTCTAGATCCCTCTGCGCATCTGAAAAGGATCCATAGAACGCATTTCCACACGATTAATTTTCTAGAATGATTACAAGGCTTTCGATCGATTTGCCTGCGATATAATCCTTTATCTTCTCGCTGGCAGTATTTATTCTCTAGCCCTTCTATACATCTACATTCGAGCCTCACAAGCACCGATTATAATTCCCACAATCTTTATCATATATACGTATATACACGCTATACTCCTGAGCAGCCGCAGAAGGCAATATCATACCATTTATAAAAAAACTTATATACCACTTACCTTAATCTTCACAAGCAAATCATAGAATGCCGTGCAAGAACACCAATGTGGACCTCACCCGCGTGATGGACTCCTACCACGACTTCAACCCGCGCGACGTCAGCCTGATGTCCAACGCCATCCTCCTGACCGACCCGACACAGCGACGGTCGCAGCAACGGGAAGAGCAGCGACAGCTCGCGAAGACGCTTTCCAGCCGGCTGTTCGGCTCGCCGCCGCCGGAGACGAAGCAGCCGTCGCTTATCGCGCGGATACGGGCTGCGCAGGCGGAGAGGGAAAAGGCTGTGGCGGAAGCGGTGAGGGAGTCGGAGACGACGCAGAAGATGGAGGCGCTGACGTTGGATGACGATGTGAAGGAGGCTTGAAACAATATATCTAATCAGAATTCAGAGTGATATTACAGAGCGCTGGTAGAGTTACTGTTGAGATACCTTGTGATGGGATTGGGATGAGATTTACCTCCCTTGATTTGAATTGCACGGCGTAAATGCATACAGTCTATTGTATATAAAAGCTTGAATGCAACATGAACACTCGTCTCGTAAGGACGGTAGCTTTGAAGCGGCGGAATTACTTTCTCTGTGCCTTACTTCCGTGCGGGGATGCCATCGAATATTCGAATATTAAAAGATTCTTTTTATCAAAAGATTCGGTTTCCGCTCAAGGGCGTTCGATGTACTCATGGGCGAGACTGAAGCGTGATAGAGATATTTGGTACAGGGGGTGTTGAGTTGGAGTGTGCAATTGATATTCGCAGGATCCAGGCGGTCTGCCTTGCCGCGGATATAAAGCGAGGTCGAACACACTACACACCACCCATTGGCAAAACATCAACCGCTCCTTCCGCACACAGCTTCAGCGGTGACGAATTCGACTTGCAGGCTCGTGTGGAGCGTACCTCCTTCCTTCACCTCGCGCATAGTCAATCCTCTGACCGTTCGACGCGACGGAATAGAGATTGAACATGCCCTGCAACCTATACTCCCACCTGCGCCTCGACAGGTCCGTCGACTTCATTGCCCTGCGAGACCCGCAAAACCTTGAAAAGCACATGAGCCAGGTCCTCCTCACCTGGCGCGACCGGGAGCATCTGCTCGCCAACATCCACCTCTACAGCTCGATTCTGCGCCCGAAAGAGGGCGTCGAAAGCCCGAGCCTGATCCATCGGTTGCGTGCCGCGCAGCACCCGAATGCAACTGACGACAGCAAGAAGCGCGAGAGAGACGTCGACCATGATGGAGCGCAGGATACGAACGAGCGGAAGCGACTGAAGATGCGGATTGATAACATTCAGGAGGATATCACGTCCGCTGTCTATCAAAATGGGATTACGAGGATGGCTGGTAAAAGAGCTGCGCGACTGCATCCCGCGGCCAGGGCTTTTGGCTAGGAGGCCCGGGTGAAGCCATCGAGACGGAACAACCGACTCCAGATTGGCTCCAGTCGCCAAAGTGAATGGTCATGGGAGTGGCCAGCCATCGGAGGCCGAATCAGCGTCTAGCGGGTGAATCTCCAGAATCTTCAAGTGCTGGAATCGATGCTTGGCGCACGTGCCCTTGAGCTGCCCCTCGCATGGTGTATGGCAATGTCCCCTCACGCCGGACCGGAGCTACTCACCCTGGCCTTCTATGCCTAAACATCTTGCTGCAGTGATAGTCTCCATCCGAGAGCCGGTTGATATGGTTGAAGCATCCTGTATCTCCCGCGCTATCGGAGCCGTCCGCGATGAGCCCTGCAATGAAGGAGGGGCCGACGGCGGGCGAAAGGGGCCTCATGACGAGCGGCGTTGCTCCGGGGCCTCAAGGCTGGCATCGGCTTTACGTAACGTCAAACCAAGGCCCTCGGGCGTGTATATTAATCAAGATTCTCTACGGCGCATAAGCTCCGTCCGGAGCGTGCTTTATTATAAATTGGTCTCTCTGTCTAGATAATTCCTCTTTCTTCCCCCCCGTTCGTTCATTAGTACGGACTTACTTGATTCCTTGCGATAAATATTTCCTCGCACTCTCGACTCGCCGTTAACGTTGGAAGGCATGACACCGATCTCGTTTGCCGACCGGCTTCCTTGAGTTATTCTAGCTCCGGGTCCCATGACCGTACGCACGCACGCACGCACGAAACGCATTCAGATCATGCAGAATCCATCCAATGTATCTCGCTAGGACCCTCCACGTTTCGACGCCAAAATGCCTCCAGTCTGCGGCTGGTTAGCAGACCGGCCGGACGGAGTCGACACCCTCAGGCGAGCTGATGGATGGATGGCAGAATGGCAGGCGGGTTGCAGCCCTCGATACCGGCCAGGGTCGACTTTTGTCATCCCAAGGACGCAAAGATGGAAGTACCCCATACATCAATACACGTATCCCTCAGCGATAACCCTCGCAAACAGGGCTGTCAACTGTGGGGGCCGCCCAGGCAGGCAGAACCTGCGACCGCGATCCAACATACATACTTAAGTACGTACCGACGCCAGCTTCAGCTCGACAGCCAATAGGCTATTTAGGCAACGCCAGGTGTCCACGATGGCAAAAATCCGGATTGGTCAGGCCAGGAGGCGGCACCTGCGATGTTGGCACGGTCGACGCTGCCCGCATGCCTGGCTAGCCAGTCAGCCCAAAGTGCCCTGCAGCTTTTGCTCTCGCGCACGGTCGACTTTTTTATTGCTGCTGCTGCAGCGCTCGATATATACCCTCCGTGCCGACCGCCCTTCTCCAGATTTTCCCCAGACTTTTCCCCTCATCACGCCGGTGTATTGATCACAGCTATCGCGGCCACCACCGTACATACCTCCATCGATCGATACTGCACCGTCCACGCTGCTATAGACCTAGATCATTCGGCACCGATATATACACATATCGACACAATGCCCTGCACAGCGACCGCCTTCCCCTTCTTCGACCTCTACGAGGAAAGCATCCTCGGCATCCTCCCCTTCGAGCCCTCCGAAGCCTTCCTGCGCGCCCGCTTCCAGGAAACAATCAACGAAGAGTACGCCATCCTCCGCGTCGAACAGATCTACCGCATGGAAGCGAGAGCCGAGCGACGGTCGTCGTCCGAGGAATCCGTCATCGAACGGTTACGAAGGGCGTCGGTGGAGGAGAAGGCTAGTGGTTAGTGCCTGGAGTCTGGTCGGCGGGTTGTCGTCATTTGCTGTTCCATCCAAGATTCTTGCGCGGTCGGGGCGGCGATCGTGAGCTTGATCGGGCAAGTTGCCCAAGCGAGCGAGCAAAATTCGGGGTTGTTAGCGAGGTTGCCCATGGCCACGCTGATGTCAGCCCGATAGATGCAGTGCATTTGAGTGCAGGTGGAGTGTCGGCTTCTTTTATATCTTTATTGTATCTGGGTCTAATTAAAATAATATCATCTTCTAAATACCCGGCCCGGTGTAACACTCCCACAAAGCGTAAAGGCTGTTGCAGATTTTGCTTGGCAAGACCTGTTCCAGTATGAATACATGGGTGATCACAAGGCAAGGAATATGTATCGATAAGCTCTTACACGTCTACGTAAGGGCTCTCTGCAGGGTTCGAGTCAATGATACTTATTCCTAGACGGACTAAATATACCAGCAAGTACCGAATTAGAGCTTAAGAGCTCAGGATTACTAAAGTCGAGCCCTTAACGTGACCCTTCGGCCGCGTAGAGTGTTCAATAGGTCTTGCAGTCTGACAAGATAGAAGCTGCCATAGATAGCGTTCGCAGCGGGAGGATGCACATATGATGATATCCTAGAAATATTCTAATAGCTATTCTCTCGATATCTCAAGTAACACACCACTGATGCGGGTTCTCGAATGACACTGATATGTTGCGGCATCCGCAGTATGATATCTCTATCTGTTAAATTCGAAAAGAAGCTGTAATAGAGTTCACATATCTACGCAAGTACCGTTACTGATGTTCTATAGATCTGGATAAGTGCTGCACGCATCTGATATATTGAGGTCTTCGCTCGAGTCGTAGGCGTACCCGGCTAGTATACATATTTACTCTACTACTATCTCGGAGCCTGCAGAAAAATATAACATACAATATATGATGTTGATACTTTTGAATCCACCTGAACGTTTTTTTTCGAGCACGTACTCCTCCCCGTTACTCATGTCACAGACCGACGAAGATAATTACCCTCACGGTTTGCACTACCAAATGGAAAATAGTATCCTGGGCACGTATACCCAAAACAACCACTAAGTCGGCATGTGGGATGATACAATAATTAATCGAGTACTTAGCTATGGTATACTCGAAAGAATGGCCATATGGAGCTAGTACTATAGTACTACGTTGAGTTCGATAGGTCGACCTTGCCAATGTCTGCTGGGATATCGTATGCTCCTCCCGTCTATTCGAGCTCGCTCGACGAATCACTACTAAGTACTCGCAGCTATTCCTTCGTCATTTTCATCGCCAATACCACCATCATCGGTGGATTCGGCTTCATCTTTATCTTCGTTTTCGTATATAAAATGTAAATTTTTTTTGATTGAATAGCTTTCTCTTATCATCCTTGTGTGACTTGTCGCAAGAGAACGAAACTTGACAGCCTCGACATAATCGTATTTTGGGTAGGTGTGTCGTGACTAGTAAAATGGAAACAGCTTGACCCACAACAGCATGCATGTGCATTCGACAACCTTTGTAAGAGGCGTCGATGAGATGACTGGAAATCATCTTGCTCACTTCTGAGACAAAATATGAAAGACAGAACCAAACGAACAGAGATAAAAGGAAAAAAGGAAATAGAAAAGAAAAACAACATACGAATAAAGCCCAACAGCCAAGGCGGGAAAAGGACAAGCATAATTCAAGAAAAGAAAGACCGAGTAAGGAAAGACAGGACAAAGAAATGACAGGACACAATCAGTATGGGATAAAGGAGATACGTGAGACAAGTAGATACACGACGGAGATACAGAATGGAGGGAGGGCAGGACAAGGACACACAGAACGAAGGAAACCAAAACAAAGAAAGGTGAGTGACTGATCTATTTGTCGCGAATCTCCGATCAGCTTTAAAATCTCCGATTCAGGACTATTGCCCTCGTCGGGGTCTGCAGCGAGCCCTTTGATGGGTTTTTCAGTCGTGTAGTTGAAGATTCTCTTCCACTGCGACCAGACTGGCTCGCACCGCGGTTTCTGGGTGAGTGCGAGTTACATCCAGCTTTGTGCGTGGGGTTATTGCGACCTTCTATATACAATATTGCAAAGAGTAAGTCAGTCTAACGCTACTATTATAATTGTAGTTGGTATAATATAGACCTTTGTCTTGAAGAGTATGCTGCGGTCTGAGGTGGTCTCAAGGCAGACGTCGGGTCTGAAGGGCGAAGAATGTTGCTAGCGAGAGACGGCAACTGGCCGGACTTCATCCTTTGAGATCCAGCTCACTAGAGCTTCTGCAAAGCCCTGCTGCAGGCTTTGTGACTCAGCACCATCTCGTTTGTGTAGACGTCTAGGGGCAGCAACTTGGAGCTTCCCAAGTCTAAGAACTGTGTATTCAATCTTCGGTTTACGTTAGCGGTGTCTGTCTTCGCGTGAGGGTGCCTGTCTTCAGGGTAATCATACTTTGTTTGAGTAATGTCGTTTCTGAGGAGAGGGCTGCCGTCTGGTATCCACTGGAGACCTTTGCATCTGGCGTGCTGCACATGATTGGCCCTGCAGTATGTTTTCAAGAGCTTCAACCGTGCTGGCATTGTCGTAATTAGCAACGAAAACCATGAGGCTGGGACAGACATGATGATGAAAGTCTCTGGTGATGGTCTGGGGACGGGGTAATGACGAGGCTCCACTTTCCCCCGAGATGACCATCACTGAAATTGACATTTCTTATGACTACATCTTCGGATGAAGCTTGGAAGCACAAACATCATGATGAGGGGTGTGGGTATGTGAAGAGTGGGTGGGAGGATAGATTGGAAAGGATAGGTGACTTACCATGAGAGCAGAATACAAATGACTGGAGAGAGCAAGGAGGAACCTCAAGGAAGGATCTGGTTTATGAGACCAAGCAAGGACAGCCTTGCCCAAATGTCAAGTCAGAAACCTGCAGGAGCCGGGTGTGGTATGAAGGAGGAAAGAAAGAGAAGCAGGAGCCGCATGTGCTGTTTCCCTTTTTATACTCCCCAGGCGGCAACACATGGGGCTGCTGCAAATTTTGAACAAGGTAAACCGCATCAACCTAGTCTCAGGGCCAGCTGCCAACATCAACCAATAGGAAGGGGGTGTGGGCATCAAATTCAACTGTATTAGGACAGTCACAACGGCGCACAACCCTCGAGAGCTTTCACGCATTTACATTCATGTGTGCCGTTGCTAGGCGTCGAAATTCCCGCTTGATCGCATGAGTACATGTCCAACAAGTGACCGGAATCTGTGGGTTTCTACTCTGATACGCGGCTCAATAGCATTGACCTGAGATATTTGCCGGCCAACTAGCCGACGCGACGGAGAAGAGCTGACACGACAGAGCAAGCTCTGATATTTGATTCCGAGACGCCAGCATCACTGCAATCGATCCTTAAAATATAGATCGTGGCAGACATTCTCCCGCATATATTTGAGCTCGCTGTTTACACCTTTACCTGATGTTTGAGCTACAAAATGTCTATCAGATTCTGGCTTCTTTTTCCTGTAGGATTGTTCCGCCATTCCGACATGCTCGAGACCGAGGCGAGTCTTGGTATCCATATAAAGAGCTGAGGCATCGGGAAAACTTGAATATCGTAGATCTAGATGGCTTGGTAACTTACTACCTCGTCTGAAAACTAGCTAGTATTTTGTGCTGGCGGATACAATATATAGGGAGCTGACAGCTGCCATTTCATGGACTAGCATGTCTACTTCACAGTTAGAGGAGGGAATCTGGTTTACGACAAGACTGGCGTCATCAATCATGATTATTTGAGCTCAAGGCAATCTAGATCATCAAAAAGAGACATTTGTGCGCACACCGACCCGACGTTCATCGGTTCAGCTGTCTATATACATGGACGTTCGAACTGGAACTGTATGGGTTTGGCTTGCGAGACCATTTCGAACCTGATTAACACGAGAACAGAAAAACGGTCGTCTCCTATGCAGTTTCGGTGACTTCATAATATGTTAGCCAGTTTACTTAGTTACAATAGATAGGATGTGAAATACCTTTGAAGCGTGATGGACTGTATTGGGGCAAGACCACATCAGACATACTGGATTGACTAAATCCCTGATGTGGGACTATTGAAGTGTGGACGGTTCTGCAGGAATATTCACTGAACAGCTGTATCGATGTTTCTTTGGTGATGCTATACACTTGATCAGTGACAAGGTTTCGACATGTTATCGGAATCAGGAAGGAGGGAGAGCTCGAGAGAGTGGGCTGACTTACAACATGCAACACAAGGAAGGATTTTAGAAATGCCCAAAGACCTGCTAGGGGTGTCTAGGCAGGTTGAGGATGGTGCGCGAAGATTACACTTATCACGGGAGACTAGAACACCTTAGTCATAGATGTTGAGTTCTCAACCATGATTTGGTCTAGCCCAGCGAATTAGAACGTATCGACTGAAGACCAGAAGATAGATTGACGTCGTTATTACTCACCACATTCATATATATGCGCGATGGGAAATTGAGCAAGCGTCTTGCAAATAGGAGGATCTCTTCGCTTCCAGAGTTCAAGCCAGGAGAACGTGGCCTCGGGTTCCGCTTTCGGTTAGGCTGGTTCATGGGACGAGATCGATTAGTCTTCGAGGGAACAGGGACGCATCAGAGTGGTGTCATAATATATATGTATATTCATATGTATACGAATTGCATAGCGAAGTGCAGTATCGAGAGATGAGGTATATATAGTGAGGTGAGGTGTAGGATGGTGAAAGGAAGATGGAGAAGAAGTGAGGGGAAGGACCCCTTTTATAGTCCCAGTGCGGGGAGGGAATCTTGCAGATGGCGGTCATCTGAGCGTGCCAGTATTGGGGAGAAGCATCCGGAAAATTCGTGTAGTCAGCTTGCACTTGTAGCTACCAGTTGCTGAGCTGTGCGTCTATCTCAAAACTTTCTAGGATGCTTGTTAGTTGATATTGTATGGCAATACATTACTGCATGAGGTCTGATTATACGTAAGTGCTGGGGGTTCTTTCGTGGAGTGGGGAATAGAGAGTGGAGAGTGGAGAGTTAAGGGATCCTAGATCCATAGATTATAGAGGTGGGGTTGGCTTCGAAACGCTTCTGGCTCATGAGACAAGGTTGATCTATAGTTAGCCAATCGATACAGAATGGTTCCTGTAGAACCTGTAGTATAATAGAGTAATTGATTACTGGGGCATTCTGGACCCATGGGCTGCAATGCGAATCACAAAATTCTGGAATCAGATGACGTTTGTGGGTTAATAGTCGATCTGAAATGTAGGGCCGCTTGTGGCACCTGAGCAGCACGCGCGAATATATGGCCCGTTCTGGCAATCCTAGTCTGAAGTTATAATGGCCAGAACACGCGGCCGCACGGCCAGTAGTGGATAGTGATAGAAACTGAAGATATTGCTATATCGTGAATGATGAACTATAGTACTCAAGCTTCAATAGCATATATCTTAAGTCTTGTTCTTGCTATATCAGAGGCTGGAGTATTGTGGAACTCTTGGTACTAGAAGGGATATTCTTGGAAGCAGAACGAGGAGCTAATGTTACGAGACGTGTTAGCCGGATTACTGACACAGTAGCATAGGACTGCTGCACATATAGACATAACAATAGGGCAAAGCCCCTGTAATATATTCTAGAGCTTTTCTAGAGAACGCGAAGCGTTGGAATAGTATAGGCTGTGGGAGAAGCCCTGGCACCAGCGCCGAGGCTGCACCGACCCGAGACAAAGAAAAACGCGTCGATATAGTTCCATACAAAGCCAGCCACGTCTCCATAGCTTGATGATCCTCCCAAACCTTCATATTCTTCTCACCTTCCTGTAACTACTACCTCACTGCACTACAAAATCATCAGCCAAATCTACTGGTCATCATCAGGATCAAGTGGAAATCTGGACTTTCATCTGTAATTCCTATCTCCTGTAAGTTATACCCTATGGGAAACCTCTATCTCATCCTAGATTACTTACGTGTGCAGGAAAGCCCTCTGTGAACGTTCCTAGAACCGCTTTCCAAGTTCTCGCGAACAACATACGCGTCTACTGAAGCATAGAATACTTCTTGTTCAGCATCTTTCACAAGGTCTGAAGGTTTTACACGCCAATTCTGTTCCAACTTCGATACATAATCTTCCAGTAGGTAGAAGTACTGTGCATTTCTCTTCCTCTGCTTTTTAGGTAGTGTACAAGTCTGTAAACTGTGACTGTCCAGGTGACTCGTGAGCTTCCCTTACGAGCTTGCCGCGCGGGTGGATCATATAATTCAGAGAATTTTCAACAAATATCATTGCATCTCATTCCTTATCTTCAGCCATTATCACGACCGCCTTTCTAGTAAATCTGCATACGATTCCCACGAAGCTAACCTTCATATATTCCAGATTCTTGCCAGGTTTCATCGGTCAACATTTTGCTCCTGCCGGCATCCCAACCCTAATCTTTACAAGGTTTCTAGCCTTTCAGCAGCAGCAGCAGCAATTCACAGACGACAATCACTGATACCGGTATACCATCCTGCTAGAATCTAAATGTAGGTTACATACTATCATCCTTTGAGCTCAAGCAAAGCTGATGTCATTAACTAGGGATAACCTTTCGGATACCGGTCTTTCCGTGGCAACAAGCAGCGAAGCTCATGCAGCTGCCGCTGTCCAACTCCCTGAAAGTCCTCCAGCTGCCACTGTCCAACTCCCTGAGAGTCCTCCAGCCCTGGATATACCTGCAGGTGGCGACGACTTTGACAAACAACAGCCACAGGCCAGTGTAACCGGGGGAGAGAGCCCCCCTTCGCCCTCAAGCCTTCCTCGCAGACATCCAATCCTACATGTCATTGTCGACGGAGACAAGTTCGATATGAAACCTTTCAGAGGAGAGGCTAAAGTGCTTCGCGATGGTACTCTAGCCTACATGATTGACGCAGTGCGGCCTACCAGTGAACAAGGCGCTGCCACCATTCGAATCCTTTTCCCATCCAAGAGCTACCGGATGCACACTGTCAAGGGGTCGTGTTTTATCATCGACTACGAACCAAAATGGATCGAGCTTATCGAACCGCCTTCAGTGGATCCCTCCGAGCCGTGGGCAGATCTGATCCAGAAAATCTCCCAGTCACATCAAATCGAAATCGAATTTGGTCCAAAGGCACATCGCTCCATCATCAATAAAATGGATTCATTCCTCCAGCGGCTTGGAAAGGGTGAACGGGTTGATATCGATAGTCAAAGCATCGCGAGTAATGAGACAAAGGACCGAGACGACCTCAAATACCATATTGTCAGCAAGTGGGATTACTATGGCGTCCAGTATGACGCGCTTCTGAAAGAAATCGCCCGCAAACAGCAGATGGCTGAAGATGCCTTCGGAGGCATAGTTGAAGTTGAGCTAGACACTCAAGATGAAAACGCGGTCACTGTTATCGTCCGCCATAAGGAGCCCAAAGGCGACCGGATCTTTTTCACTCGGATTGACATTGCCCAAAATTTCATCCTCACGCTCCCAAATGGTGTCAGACTAGACGCGAAATGGCCCGACGCCTTTTTTGAGGGGGGATTTTTGAAGGCCAGCACTTTTAGTCTTCGATTGCCAGGGATCACTGAGACTCATCGAAAGCTCATCAAAGAGGGGAAGCCTGAGGACGACACAGCTTTCTTGTGAGCATAGCTTTATAATTATAAAGGGATCGAATATGAAAAACGGTGCTAATTTCTATCAATAGGCTATCGGCAACCAAAAATAAAGCAGAGATCGAGAAGTATAAACGGGTCTTGCGGGGGTTGATGGACGGAGCCACACAGCGAGATGGTTTTCCTATATCATCTATTCTATTTTCCCAGCCAGATACCTCGATTGGAACGTCGGTCGACGAAGCCGTTGATGCCATCATAGAAGGCTCTCGTCTCAATCGAACCCAAAAAGGCGCTGCACGACACGCACTATCCGATACGTCTTCGTTGCCAGGAAGAATCGCTGCGATCACGGGCCCGGCCGGAACGGGAAAAACCTTCACAGCGGCAACAATCGTGAAGTGCGCTCTACACAGCAGTGAATTCAACAGAGTCATCATTACTACGCGTCAGAACAACGCGTTGGAACGTATCTTCACGTCCGTCATAGATGTCCTTGACGTAGATGAACAAAAGTCAGTCCTGTATGTCCAGGGCAAGATCGCTAGCGATAAGCTGGCCATATCGGGACCTCAGTTATTTGAGGTTATCAAGGACTTTAAGTTGGAAGCACATCTCGCAGAGATGAAAGACTCCAAGGAGTCTGTTGCTTCCAAACGCGGCGTTATTCTGGACAAGTTCCGCGTCATTTTTGCCACGACAGACATAATTCTTCGAGATTTTCCCGACAGCCTAAGTGTCGAAATGTGTCTAATTGATGAGGCTGCGGCGATGTCAGAATTAGACGCGTGTATACCCATCTCCAAATTTCGGGCAAGTCTAAAAAGGGTCGTTCTTGTGGGGGACAGTTTGCAGCTGCAAGCGTTCTCGCCGGCGAACAATCCCGTTACAAGACGCAGTCTTCTCACCCACCTCGAGGTCGCTGGCTGGTATATCGCCCGCCTCACCGACAACTATCGTATGACGCCCGATATCTCTGTGGTACTTCGCAAAACCTTCTACAATAGTGATTGGCTCCGCAAGCGCGGGTACATCAAGGGCGGAGTCACCAAATCCGCTTTGATCGTTGATACAGAGCGGTCTTTGCATCTCGCCGGAGTTCAAACGGTCAAAGATTCCATCACTCGACTTCACAAGGCAGTCAAGAAACGTTCCAATTTCTGGCTCAACCTAGAATGCCATGAGCGACAACGAGGAACGTCGTTCTCCAATGATCTCGAGGTGGAGGCAATAGTATACCTCTTGAATCACTTCATAACTTCCAGTGACCTTCAGAACGAAGGGATAACCGCCAACACTATTGGGGTTATAACGGCATACCAGGCTCAAGCTTTTGATCTACGCCATCGAATTCAGAAGGACTTCCCAGCCTGGTTAGATGCCGGCCTCGCAATAGCGACGGTCGACGGATTTCAGGGAAACGAAAAAGACATAATCATCATCTCGATGGTTCGAGCAAACGAACAAGCCGAATTTGGCTTTCTAAACGATCCTCACAGGATCTGTTGTGCCATCAGTCGGGCCCGCCTCTGTCAAGTTGTTGTAGGAAACTACAAACTTTTACACAGTCAAGTCAGTATCTCAAGAGACCGCCCATTTGTTATCTATTAGGAATATATGCGGGACTAATCCTAGGACTTGAAATGCAGGTTAAAAGCTCGAAGAATAACCACAAAGGCCGCGCAATGTCCGAGCTTCTCACAAAGTACAATTGGACCGTCGTTAACATACCTGAAATCGACAACATCGCCAAGCGACGCGAGGAAATGAACGCCCAGGAAGCTGAGAAGGAGGCTTACATTGATAAGCAGGACGTAGAAGCGAAAGCTTGGGAAGGGGAAACAGCAGCGGGGGAAAACCACGGAGCTGAGTGGGGCGGGACTGCAACGATGAGCGGCGATGGGTGGCCGGAAGTGAAGCAGCCCGGCTTAAGTGAAGATCGACAAGAAGGGTGGGAGACCACAGAGCAAAACACCTCCTCAGAGTGGTAATCTCCAGAGGTTCGAAGCACGGGACCTCCTGCCACCAGGAAAGTAGATCGGCCGTTCCCAGAATGAAAAACCATGTTGTCCAGAACACCCACCTTCTCACTCCACGGTACCTTCGCCGTCTATGACGCCTGTAGCGCAATCCACAATACGGGCGTCAGGCCACTAGATAGTTGCGCGGTGATGCCTTCTCCGCAAGATAGTTACTCACGATGCTTTTAATCAAAATTGGTTCGACGCAAAATTTGAATCTGCTCCTAATGATCTAGCCCTCTGATTGGAGGCTTCGGGACAAGTGGCGCGTAATCAATGCCTGAAACTAACTATATATATTCCCTCGATCAGTGAAGATTTCCACGTAGAATGCTAGCGGCATATGCATGTTAACTTGGAGGCTGATTCCTGATATATATAGGGGAAGTTAGATCCAGGCAAGTATCGATATGTGATGCTGGGATAGTCTCAGTGTACACATGCAGTGTTGTTTTATTGCTATCTTCTGATCTTCTAGAATCACTTCTACCTACCTATATACAGTCTCATGACTTATATATTGGTCGATTGAAGATATCTTCCACCTTGCCCTCCCGCTGCCGGGTCTCGAGGCTAGAATACATCAAAGGTGTAACCGTACGTGTACATGTTACGCAAGTAATACTTAAAGAATGCCTCTGTCTATGGATATTGGCAGACAGGGTAACTCAGCTGATCAGAATTATGCTCTTGATCATGATGCTCGGGCGGTGTGGTCCCGTTGTTGTTCTAATCTTTATCGGACTATTTATGTGAGTCAATCGATAGTATTTCAGAGAAAAATTTAAGTTTCAGCTGTCATAACACGGTTGCTTTACCAGTACAGACATAGGTCACGACACATGGTATGAGCTCTAGAGCGCGATTTATGACAGAGAAGCCGAGTCCTAAAGGCAAAGGGAAACGGCGATTACAAATAAAACGATAGGATCTAACTACTAGTGTTAACAGAAAAGACGCCCGTGAGAGAGGCGACGATGACACGGGGAAGAAGACGAAGACACGGGGGAGAAGACGAAGACACGGGAGAGACAAGAAATGCATGAAAGCCCCAGGCGGAAAGATGTAGCAACAAGTTTAGTCTTCTTCGTCTAAATGAAGACCCCCGATTAACTTTACTATCTCGGCGTAGGGGCTGGTATCCTCGCTGGGATCCGTGGCTTCCTCGTCGATCGTCTTTCCTGTGACGAAATGGAAGATCCGGCTCCATTGCTCCCGGATAGGTGAGAACCGCTGCTTTGTAAGCAGGGTTGCCAGCTCACCCCAGCTCTCGTGCGCCGCGTCGTTACGATCTTCGACGTACTATATTGTAAAGAGAATGTCAGTCTAATGCTACAGTTATGCTTGTATACCTGGCGTAATACGAACCTTCATTTTTGATAGTGTATCATGATCTGTCGAGTGGAGGACGTGATCTGTGAATGACGGCAGTTGGTTTGGCTTCATCTTATTCATCCAATTCACAAGCACGGCGGAGCTTGCCATTTGGATATTTTCCGTTGGCTCCGGGTAACCAGCGCGCTTGCGAAGACGTCGAAGAGCGGCCACTTGCAGATTCCCCAGTCCAAGAGCAATGGTCTTGATCTCGCCTTTCCTGAGGAGTTCTCTGTTTTTCCGGAGAACCTCTGCAGCGTTGTCGCTATGCTCTGCAAATTCTTTCCGCAGGTCCGCAATGTCTTTCTTGTTCTCGGCAAATACTTTCTTCCACTCTTCGGTTTGTTTCTTCTGGGCAGCGGTCTCTTTCTTCAAATGAGCCTATATTCGCTTTGAACAAGGAGGATTCGTCTTCAAGGGTAGCCATACCTTTCTCGAGGGCAGTGGTTCGGTCTGCAAGACTGATAAGCTGGTCCATTGTATGAACAACACTGTAGTCCTTAACTACAGCGATGTTGCCGCATCGTGCTATATAGCTGGACGTTGTTTCGGAAGCAGAGATTGGAGTAGGGAGGAGACGCGAGTTCTCGTCTGCGGTGCTATCCAAGATCGACTCGGCAGAGCTCTTGCCGGATGTCTCTGGCACACTGAGATTGTCGTACTTAGCGACGATCACGGCGAGACGGGACGTTGACATGGTGCTCTGAGGGAGAACTCGCGAATACGACAGGAAGGAGAGAGTGTGAGGATGCGGATAGGAGTGTGATAACACAGGTACGATGATGTGATAACACAGGCAAGAGCGTGATGAGACCGGTAGGAGTGTGATGAGACCGGGAGGATGATTCGATGGAGAGAATGTGAGTGCGTGGGATGACTCGCAACACACAAAAAGATTTAAAAACGCCCTAAGACCCCGCTGGAGGCCTACTGGCAGGTTGGGGACGGAACCCCGAGGAGGAAAGAAGGAACAAGAATGGTTGGCGGGCTTTTGAGTTCTTTATATACTGTCTGAGCGCCGAGACGGCGGCAATCGCTTGCAAACCGGCCGCCAAAATACCCTCAGGACAACACGGTATCGGTGCCAGCAATGCAC
This sequence comes from Drechslerella dactyloides, assembly GCA_020064725.1. NCBI lineage: Eukaryota > Fungi > Ascomycota > Orbiliomycetes > Orbiliales > Orbiliaceae > Drechslerella > Drechslerella dactyloides. The sequence goes on from JAGTWJ010000017.1 coordinate 4,649,561, forward strand.
CGGAGGGTTCTAGCTTGTTCCTCAAGCCCCAGTAGCCGGGTAGGTGATTCCCTAGATCAATGGCGGGAGTATGCGCATGTCTATATTGCTCTAGAATGCAGTCGACTCCGGATGCTTCGCAAATTCTCCATCAATCCACAAGTCAAGTAGGTAACCAGTTACTTCAGCACTGCACTAACCACTACTTCTCAAGTGCCCACCCATACAATATATACGCCCTGGAACCAAGCTAGCCGAAAATGCAGGGATCCCGGGATGGAAGAGCCATAACCTACACAGCCGCCGTCAAATCCCACTCCAACCCCAGACAACGCGGCTCAACGTGGTATATTATAGTGTGTCATATCATTGTCGTCATACACAGAAGCCGGCTGTCGATACGTCGCAAATCTAAACATACGCATACATTTATTTATTGCTGGCCTCGATCTCGAATCAAACCCTGCTTGCCGCTATTATCCCCTTCCATGACAATCAATAGTAATCCTTTCACCTTCACCAGGTAAGTACCTCAAAATGAACATCATGGAGGGATAGCAGTAGTTTGATGGAATCTACAAATTTGTATATTGATTACTAGTGGCTGTAACCTCGGCTTGCCGATCAATATCACGACTGGTATAACAGATTTTGCAGTCCTGTCTACCCATATGACATCTAGCAGACTGTATAACTGCTAGCCATCTTGCAACTGCTTCAATTGATCAAGCTATCGATTGCGTCAAGGAGGGTCATCTGGTGGCCAATTATTAATTCTCATGCCGTCTGTATTTATCTCACAAAGCAGAAGCTAACGTCTCCAGTGGCGTGCGAGAGAATACTGTATACTGTAAAACCATGCTTCAGTCCCAGCAACATGGTTCTTAAAACCAATCCCGATCGAGCGGCCGCTAGCGTCCTCCATACCCATATATAACCTACTATATGTGCAGGTGAACTTTTCTAACATTCGATTGCTAGTACCAGAGCATGAGCCAGTGCTTCCAGAGCACATGCGATCTTGTAGTACGAGTATAAATGCGTCTAGATAAGTAAATGCTTAGTACTGACTGCTAATCGTTCAAGAAATATGACAGTACAGGTATGGCAGTGAGATTTGTAAGGTTCGGGTTAACGTTTTTACGAGACCAATATTGCATCATGATAAGATGGTATACATAAGGCATAACAGCAGGACAAACCACGAAGCGACTCGTGGCTCCGCGCAATCTAGATCTACTGCGGCTATTGATTCCAGCCAATGTGAACTAGTTTAGGTCACTGCACTATCGCGTCCCCGGTTTTACAATCCTGTTGGAGAGCAGCGCCCTAGGTTCTATTGAGTTAGGTTGTCAACGTTGCAATCTGGACAGATAGATCGGTATCACATATCCATTGAAACGGCATAGGAATGTTGATCGCATGGTTGCGGCTAGACGTGACGCTCTCGGTAGACGATGCGCGATGCCGTAGAAATATATTCGTCGCAGAATGGTACAGCAATACTATTATACGATACAATACAAAACGTGTCTACGTCCTATCTTCAGGGCCAGGAGGGGACTACAGGTCACAAACTCAGGGCTGAGCTATCTTGAAGCCTTGGTAGAAACTGTAGAGTATTGAATTCAGCAAGTAATGTTAATACAGTTAGGAAGGAAACTTCGATATCGGCAAAGAAACAGTATCTGATAGGCGCTGGATTGGTGAAACACAGCCCCTCGAATGCATTATTTCTCGTCTCGCACTCGATCTGCATGAGTATTGTAGCGTCAGCTTTCTGATTATGGGATTCCTTTCAGAGGATCGATTCTTACCGGTATAGTGATTAGAAAGAATATTGGTCATGCAATGAAAAGCAACAGTTCATGATCATAACGGTCGTGATGTATTACGTATCTCCTACAATCGTAGTCAGTAAGCAGCCAATCTCCGGAACGAAAAGAGAATTAAATCATACCGGAAGGTTTCATCGATGGAAGCAATAAGAACAGCCATACGCAGCAGTAACAAAGCGAAATTGCCCAGTAAGTTTACTTTTTAGCTTCGACTTCATCTTCAGCTGTGATCTTCTTCGCCTCTTCTTCCTTTTTGGCCTCTTCTTCCTTCTCTCTGATCTTTTTGATGATGGGAGTGCCCTCCGCGAGACCATAGTTCCAAATCTTGATCCTGTACCGGCGCACCTCGAGCTTGCGATTTTCGCCGATCCGGCGGCACCAGCGCGAACCTGTGATGTATTTTGGGAAGGGCTTTTCCTCGCTATGAAGATCCTTATCCAGAAAGTCCATGGCTGTGCGAGTGTCCTTCAAAGGCCAGGCATGTGCTTTGCAAGGCATTGCGATGATAGCTTGTAGGGGTACGTTGATGAGGTGTGGGTCTTTAGCGCGATACTGAGGAATGTCGAGAGGAATGGAGCGGGTGATGAGGAGGAGGAGGAGGTAAAGATCAGTAACGACGATGAGCTTGAGGGTGAGAGCGGAAGAGATCTCTGAATACCCGCGATGGAGATGGTAGAGGTTGGCGATTCTGTGCGATTGAGGCGGGCCAGTCGAGTCGGTCGTGAGAAGTCGCAATATATAGGTATGCCATCATGCAACTTCATGCTTTGCAGCCATCGAGTAATTTTCCTGGCTGCTCAACATTCACACCTACGCTCCCACACGTCCCTGCCACCATACTTGATTCAGCTGACCAGGCTACATGTTCAACCCCCTGCGACGGGAAGGAAATGTTCACTGGATCGTGGTAACAATCTCAGCCTGACGACCCGCCCGTGCCCGTTGGACCAGTTTTCCCTGCGCGGCCGGCCAGAATCCCTGTTGTGGACATCCGGCCGGCGCTGTTGTATCTGATCTTTACAGCGGGCAATGCAGCGAGTAACATCAACGGAACAACCGATTTGATAAGTTGTTTCGCATTGCAACGGTGGCTCGTCTCTCCTGGCTGGAATGCCAGCGTGACCGCACGCAGGCACGCCCGTTCAAATCCTTTACATTGTAAATTCCTTCTGAACTTTCGAGTTTCCGGCGATGGAATGAAGACGGGCAGTGGGTGTACCTGCACACTAACGTTAACGCGTACTTCCAACAGCTTGACAGGATCAATGGCAAAACACCATCGACAACATCCAAGCTCCCGGTTAGTCAGCAATGCTACGCCGCTATGGGGTATAAACTCGGAGTTTCCAGCTAGGGAAACAGATACAGGTGTCCTCAAATTTCCCACTAAGAAACAGTGACAGGGAACTTATTGCCCTTCCGTGTCATCGTTACCGCGGATGAGCTAATGTTTCGGCTACCCGTGCGGGGAGGACATTTAGGTGTCGCGAAATGTGCGGATGCGTAGTCTCGGGCAAGCCTCGGAGGGTCAGCGTTCCGAGGCTAGCGGATTCGAACTTCCCGGCCGACCACAAGCGCATAGCTGCATCCGAGACTCTGTCACCGAGTAGACTTGTGTCTTGGAGGCGGTATTTGACACATTAAACATTCCGAAACACGGCTTCGCGGGATGGTTACACCAATCCGTGCTCGAGCGTGAGCGCTGAACCGTCAGTGTGATACTCATAACTCCTGCAATCCGACACTTTGCTCATGTTAGCAAACGTTATAAACTCATTCGAGAGGACGGAGTCACTGTATGACCTTCCAGCAGCCGTCAGGCCCGAGACTGGTGATTTCGGCCTTTTCAACTCAATCGGCTGAACGAGATCCTGGAGCCTAGCCGCTGACTAGGCCCTTTTCCATTTGGAATCCAACATCCAACATGTTTCAGTGATGCTGCAGACTCGCCATTCACGACTGCTCTCGGTGAGGATCAGGCTGCATGCTGTGGGCGTCGAAAGTACGATCAGTCATATTGTCAATTTCTTCAGCCAATCGAAGGGACACACGTGAGGTGGTAGATAGGATTCAGTCGTACGATTACCACCTGGCCAGTTGAATGGTAGTTGGTATCTGTGGAGACAATCTGTTGAGCTCGGAGATAGCAGTCTTGAGTTAGCTGACAGGGATAGAATAAAATACATCCAAAGCGGTCAAAGGAACATGGGGGAAGGAGCGGGGTATCGAAATGTATTCTTCTTATCACAAAGCTAATCCCTACAGCCTGTATCTCCTATTGCTGATGGAAATTGGGAGAGGATAGTCCGACTCGAACCTTGACAGAGCATTGGATTTATATCTTACTCTTGACGTTGCTGCCAGTTTGGCGCTCGGAATATTGTCCCGGGACCACTCAGGCTACGTTGTTGGAATTACTGCTGGAGGAACTAGTGTACTAAGGCCGGACGAGGTAATTCACAGATATTTGAATACCGGTGGTCTCGTATATCAGACGCACGAAGCGCAGGTGAATACCGAGTCTATCGGCCGGGTTGACAAGTCCTTATACCGCTTTTGCTCCTTTTACTCCTGTCACCCCTTTCGCGCATTCATGGCCGGCTGACCAGCGCCCGCTGTGGGCCTATCCTGCAGAACTGTTGAATCCTACGTTCACAACAACGTGCATAAAACGTCGCTTGCGCATCGACGCCCTAACCGAAAGCATCTGTTCATAGTACAGAATAGATTGCGTTCGAGCTCAGGATTCACATATCTCCCAGTGTCAAACTTGGCATGCATAGGTCTATCAGCCACATAGAGAGTGTATCTGAACTACAGATAAACAATGCGTCTCCAAACGAAGTCTGCTTGCTCAATGTGCTAGTAGCTTTAACTTCCAAAACGGTATAAAACATTCGGAGAACAGAGAATTCCAGGCGCCTAGCGCTTAGGTATTTTGATATTCGACTGGTACCGTAGCTCAAAGACCGGATGACCCCATAATCATCTTCGTACAAACTACGGTTACCTGAATATTCCTCGTTTGACTCTAAGTATTAGGCCGCTTCCGTAGGCAATGGTCACGTCGGCGAGTTCTACCGTGTAAACAAAGGCACCATGGAGGCCCCACAGCCGGTCAGGCCAGTCAGTCTGGGAGATTCCGCAAATTGGGCCACCTGGTGAGTCGATCAAATATCCGCGTCGAATCCGTGGAGAACGGAGAATCGCGGTCCAGTTGCAGGATGAGCTCATTAACTCAAGAGTTAGCTTCTGTCGTGCAGCTCTTAGTACTGCATCTGCAGACTTCGCACCAGGCAATCATGATACATGTTACCTCTCTGCTGTTGAGTTTCAGCGAGTGTAATATCCAGCTCGTCTCGCGAGCCAGATTGCATTTCCATCTCCGTGAGAATGAACTCTCCACGTCGCCAACGAGGATACTGATTGGAGCGGTGACCAATTCCGTGATGAGAGCCTGCCCGTTTTGCTCCACCTACGCGCGAGCCGGGCCGGTGATTTAGAGCCCCTCCGTTGTTGCATGTATCCGCCGCCACAGTACTCCCAGGTTTGGAAGATGCAGCTGCAGCCGTCATATCATCTGGACAGTCGATGCGTAGGAGAGCACTAGCTCATTTGTGCGCCTTTATCGGCTGGACTGCATGGTCTTGATGCAGGACGACCGGCCTCAAACGTTAGGTCATCGTTGATAGCGTCCGTGCATGCATGCAACGAATTACTGGCCGTTAAAGCTGCATGCATGTATGGAAATGTACCGTTGCCAGCGGATCGATTCCGACCGTGAACATCGTGATATGACTGCAACTCTCGTTCAGCACTCGAATTGACGTCAAGGCGAACTGGATTCAAGGCGTGCGTCTGGACTGAAGTCCAAGGTTTTCCTCGAACCTGACGTCGTGAACTGCGTTGGCTGACTATTAATAGTGTGTTGCAGCCGTTCCGTGGCGTTTCGAACGGCCTGCGTGGTCTTGTAAGCCGTCGCCAACGGCTGCAGAATTGCTTGATTGCAGGTCGTATCGCTGCGCCGCCGAGCTTTTGCTCGCACTTGGCGGATGGCAAGGAAGTACGTATCCTCTTGTGCTATCCGTATCGAGGGAAGCGTAGATGTTTGTAATCCGCCATTGGATTGCAGTCGTGTCATGGCTTTGAATCCATGGGATCTGTTTTGGTAGCTCGAGATATTTAACATGGCGGACCCTCCTTGTCACGACCTGCTCTCAACCAACAAGAAAACCCCAAGAAGGCGCCAGACCTGCAGCCTCCCCCGCCAAGTTCACTGCCTCGAAACAAGCATTCGACCGAGAGCACAAGAAAACGCTCGGGATTCGGAATTCTGTTGTCAATTGATCTCTGGATATCGATATCGATACCTACAAGCCTTCTCTCGAGCTCTCCCTCACTATCGACAAAGTCAATGCCATTGGCCCTGGTGCAAGCGACGCTGCCGATACACTACAAACTCTCGCAAACATGCCATGCAAAGGTTTCGAAGCACCCTGCCGTACGGACTGGGAAAGCGTGTCTCTCTCCTCACTGATAATGTACTGCAGAGCATCCTGGCATTGGTCGCAGCGGCTGCATCAGATCAGAGAGGAACAATGGAAGCCCTGGCATGCCGAGCGATTCGGCGACCCGGGGTTGGCGCTCGTGGACAGGATCCGGCACGCGAACCAAAAAGTTGAGGTCCGTAGTTGACGATTATTGGCCGGGCTATCGGCGATCATTGGTGGGCTGTTCATGATTCAATTTTTGTACATATCGCGAGGGGGGTAGACGAAAGCACGAATGAAGGAATGTATGTAAATAAGGCCCTGCGGTACCCTATCAATTGCATTAACGGCTAGCTCGTTAGGATCATGCATACGAATCAGTTCCCTGGCACTCGCAAAGCGGCAAGCGCAACAGGCTCGCTACGGCGGACTTAATTTCCTGGTGTCTATCACGAACCTACCGAGGCCAGAACGAGGAGTCATGAATGCTTGGGTGTCTGAGTCTGAGCGTAGCACTGGAGAAAGCTGGCCAAGAGCCTGGAGTTGGGGAACGTAATGGTGCCGTCCGGGTCCTGCAGGTATCGCCATCGCGGAGTTCTCAATTCGGGGTCTCCAGCCTCCAACTTCTTCAATTCTTACATTACCTTGGATTCCACCATACTTCCCATCTTCACTGCCAGATCAATCCAGATAACCCGCTTTCTTCGGTCCCGCTCGAACGACAATCAAGATGCCATGCAAGTCCCACCCGCCGCCTTACCCAGCCTTGGACTCGGCCGCCGATTTCCTCGCCTTCGAAATGCGAATGCAAATTGGTCTGTGGGAGTTTCGATGGAGGAATTCCGAAAAGCTGGAGCACCAGCCGGGACCGTGGCAGCGGACGTCTGACAAACCGGAGACCCGTCCCAGCAATCCCAACGCTCTTATCGCTCGGATACGGCGACTGAACGGGACTACATAATCCCGCAGACATTTGGATGCAAGCTCACCAAACAAACAAGGAATATATTCTCACGAGAGATTGTTGATTACCCTTACATCGGGCTGTTGTGGCCACTATCTTCATGGAAACGCCAAGGTCACTGGCTGGAGCTGAAGTGGTTCAGCCGAGCAAACACACTGATTGGAGTCAACTTTCGCTATCTCAAGCCATCCCAGTCAACCTATACGCCACAGGTTCAGCTCACCCGTCGATCGGAATCCACTAGATACATGATGGTTTGCAAAGCATTCCTGCGAGAATCGCCGCTCCACCCTCGCTACGTTAGCTTCAAGATCCAATACAGATTTCGGCCATATGCAGACGAGCGCATCCGCCTGCGAGAGGAGGAGTGGCAGCGCTGGCACTCACCTCGAGCTTGCGATGTGTCAGTGCTGCAGGCGATCAGGACAGTGAACGGAGCTCCGGCTTCGGAGGGCGGCCCTATAAATAGGGGTTCTTGAGGCGGCTCTAGCTCCAGCTGGTTCCTGGACCCTGAAAATCACGGGCATCTTCCACGACCTTCGTGACGTTCTTACGCGCCTGCACATATTCACCGCTGTCGTTGCTGTCATATTGACGTTGACGGGATTTACTTTCGTTCCTCGCAAAGAAAGAGATACAATGCCTTGCGGATCGCACCCACCTCCATGCGTCTACACACAAGTCACACCTCAATTGCAGGCTCAACAGGCCGAAGAGAGCCCGCTTGACGAAGTCAGGCGGTGGGAATACAACCGCGACTACGCAGCTATGACTACGGTACTAAGGAAACTTATATGGGGACCGCAAACAATATTCGCCGGAGAGACTCTTTTAGAACGTATACGGAGCGCCAATGGAGAATTGTCCCTCGCAGCAGACCAGCCACTGTAAGGTGGCGGCCGATGCGCAGATCCAGCCCGGATTCGACCTTAATTATCCGACTCGCGAACGGGGGACCTCGACACTTTTGCTCGACTCCTCATGCCTCCTTCACTCCGATACAGCGGACTACCCGGTCGATTGACCTAGTAGTCGACCTCGAGGCTATATTCGCACCATTGTTAAGGCTACACGCTCTGGTCTCTCTCGGATACTCGGATACGATACGGATGCTATCAGTATATACCTATAGACAATCAGCGCGCATATGCACCGGGACAATATGCCGCACCGGCAGCTTGTGACCGTCCGTGGAGAAGGTGAACAAGACGTAAGGGCCCGCGATTACTTATTAGAGCTATATAGACGGTTGGATATAGATTCAATATACCTTCTCTTTGCATGTATTTAATAGCGAATAGAATACAAACTTTAGTCCTCGACGATTCGTTCCTCATCGAGCCATCCCGCTTGCACGATCGGAGCTAAACACTTCTATGGAGACACTAACGAAGAAAAATGGCGACCGACAGGATCCAGGTCGTCTCAGGACCAGGATCCCAAGAATTCGGTAGATCCAGATGCCTGAATGCGACTAGTCTTCATAGCCGCATTCACAACTGCACTGGGAGTCCAGCGCACTGGTTCTACATGTATGCTGATTCCTTTGGGTGTCGCGAGGAACTCTAACCCCGGATATACGGATATCAGCAAACGTCTACGCAGTTCTGCAGGCCTCTCCAGACCATCAGCAGGCACATATACTATTCCCGGCATGCCGTGCAGCGCCTTGACCCCATGGCTACCGCTACCAATCGGCCTGCGCCTCCGGACCGACGAAGCCTGGTACAGCGAAATCATGTTCAGGCAGGGCCGTCGACAGCAGGAGCTGCTCGAGCTCATCTGGAAGGAGTGGCACACACCGCGAGTCGACCCTCCCGGCGAGTCAGTGCTCGAGAGGATCCGCCGGTTCAGCGAGGACCGAGCCCGGCAGCTGGCGAATGACGCAGGCTCTCCTCAGCGGCGGCGGTACCCGGATATCGGTCCGGACGGCGAACAATGCGACGAGGTTCCGTCCACGGATCGTTGGCACGAGCTGCCCAATCTCGCAGGCCGGCCCCGACTCTTCCTGCCAGAACCAACGGCATCAACTGCAGTGACGCTGCATGACGCTCGGAAAGCGTCAGTGGAAGGCCACGCTGACGAGGCAGTTTGAGCACCGGGCCAGGCCAGGCACTTTCCCCGTACAGTTGCTGCCATAGTTCCCGTCGGCTTCCGCCAGATGAGGTGCTTCGAGCCGTCAAGCGGCCGCTGCCGAAATCGCTCCGCAGAAGGTGACACAACAACACGACGGCAGCATTGCCTCTCCTGGCGATAGTATCACGATCATATAGATTGGACGATGGGGCCCCGCAATATCAGCGGCGCTTGGCCTGATCATACCGACTGCCGGCTGCCGTTCAGAGCTCTGGAGAATTTAGGAAGCAGAGCCCTGATAGGGCGCTTATCAAATAACAGCGTTATATTTCAATGTAGCGGATATGCAGCTTCAGGGCTTCCGGTTGAAGGTTACTCGGATCTCGCGGAGTTTCGAGATAACAGATATAAAGTCTTGAGCGGACGCATTGGCATGGCCTCAACCGTCAGGCCAACTAACGCATAGTCTTTATACTATTGCGAAAGCAAACTCATACACTCTCTAAGTAATTGTTCTAGCGGTAACGACTAGGCCGCTGCAAAACAGGTCTTGTCAACGGGGCATCCACAAGATGAAGCTCCTCGAAGTTCTCCTCGTCTCTCTCCCTGCCCTGCCTTTGGGCTATGCCTCTTTTGCTGCGAATCTAAACTATCTCTCTCCATCAACTCACCACCCGTCCCTCGGTATCTCCATCCGCCGGGTCGCAAAGCGAACCGTTCCAGACGCTGCCTACAGCCCTGACAAGCTCAACTTCACACATGGCGTCGCAAGCGGAGACCCGTATGCGACGTCCGTGATACTGTGGACTCGCGCGGCGCCCATGGTGGAAAATGTGGACGATGATAGTGTTGTCAGCGGTCTGGTGCCGATGTACTGGCACGGGCCAGAGATGACACCGTCGAATGCACCAATCTGCGTTGAGTGGAAGGTTGCGAAAGACGACAAGATGAAGGGCGTTGTGACGGGCGGGAAGGCGTACACGAGCTCGGACGTAGATTACACTGTCAAGGTTAGTTTATATCTGTCATCGTCGATAGGCCCGAGGGAAATGAGCTGACGTGTCATGTCAATATAAATCTAGGTTGAAGCGAAGCACCTCCAGCCGTTCACGCGGTATTACTACCAGTTCAACATCTGCAACTCGAACGTGAAGAGCCCGCTGGGTCGAACAAAGACTGCACCAGGAGAGCACGACGATGTCTCGAGTCTCAAATTTGCCATCTATTCCTGCGCATTCTATCGTAAGACTCTGACTCCATTGCGCAGAATATATCCCAATAGTCACATTATAAGCGTACCGAGAGAGGACCCTACTAATTATGAACGGATGTATAACAGCATACGGCTTCTTCAATGCCTACGGACACTCTGCTCGGAAAGACTCAGTCGACTATGTCATCCACCTGGGAGACTACATTTACGAGTACGGAGGCTCTGGTAACAGTACGTAGCCAACGGGCTACTGAGCACCAAGGAGACGTGTATGGAGCAATAGCTAACCGTCTTCGCTAACAGCTGACGGCCCGCAAATCGGACGTACCCCCAAACCCGAGAAGGAGCTCTTCACCCTCTACGACTACCGCCAACGTTATGCGATCTATCGCACTGACCACGACCTCGCCCTCTCACACGCAACCTTCCCCTGGATCCCCACCTGGGATGATCACGGTACGTACGATATCAATATCCACACGTCATGCACTCGTCGAGATCAATACTGACTACGATCTGTGGCATATACAGAGGTGGCGGATGGCTCCTGGAAGAGCGGATACTTCAAGATGAATAACACCGAAAACACTTTCATCCAAGACGACCCGATTTCGTACGACTCTCGAAAGATGAACGCCGTCCGCGCGTACTTTGAATGGATGCCTATCCGACAAGTCGACATGGACGGTATGGAATACCCACACATCTGAGTGTTGTCCGGGTTGAAGCTGATCAAGCCATTCCGGCGTAGACAACCTGCGTATCTGGCGCTCAATATCCTTCGGCAACCTCGCTGACCTCGCCATGTTGGATACCCGCCAGTACGACCGCTCCATCACCGATCTCTGGTACAACCACGACTACATCATGGCTACCGCCAACGACGCCAACCGGTCTCAGATGGGGCCCCGCCAAGAGGCCTGGTTCTTCCGACAGCTGTCCGAGTCCAAAAAGCGCGGCGCAACCTGGCGGCTCATCGGCTCTGCCACCTGTACGTATAATATAAAATCCGGATGCATGCTACTACCCGTAGTGAAGTACTGCAGCTTACTGATATGTGCCTATCTTGAACAGTATTCTCCCCCATGAACCGCACCAGTTATGCCCCTAGTGATTTCCCAGGAATCAGCGGCGACACCTGGGACGGCTACGTCGCCTCCCGCAACCGCACCCTCCACCACCTCTACAGCAACAATATCGACAACAATGTCTTCCTCTCCGGCGACTCCCACACCTCGTGGGTCTCGGACCTCGTCTGGCTGAACGACTCAAGACCGAATCCAGTCCCCCTCCACGCCGCGAGCTACGACCCGTTCTCCGGCCGGGGCTCCATCGGCGTCGAGTTTGCTGGTACGGCCGTCTCGTCTCCCAGTGGCATGGGCTGGAATACCACGCAGGCAGAAGCACAGACCCAGAGCGACTATTCCGTCAGCTTGAACCCTGAGCTGCAGTGGGCGGAGATGTACTATCGTGGATACTTTGAGATTGCGCTGTCGCATGAGGTTGCGAAGGCGACGTTCTTTGGCCTCCCGGATATCCTGACGAGGAATGAGAAGGAGATCAAGTTGGCTGAGTTTGAAATTCATGCCGGCGAGAACAAGTTGCGGCGGCCGGTAGGCGGTGGAACGGTCAAGGCCGGGTCGCTCAAGACCTTGAAGAATCTCCCTTAGACATATGGTGTAGCGTCGAGAGGATATGCACATATGTGCAAGATGTATAGGTAGACATTTCGAGTGTAATATATTGAGTTGGGGAGGCTGTATATATTTTCAGCATAGCGTCGTGGGATACAAAGAATAGAAAATATCAAAATGGCTGCATGTCCAGCCCAAACCTGCAACTCCAACGCTAAATTTACAAAGCCACCAAAAAACCAAAAGTAAGGCCGTGCCGCATCGTGTATCCGAATAAACTGAACGATAAAGAAGCATCGCACGCTAATTGCAATTGAAACCTTGTATCGAAGACTAGAAACTGATTCGCTGATGAAATCGCGGCAGTCTGGCTGGCAGGACAAAATGAAAATCAATCCCTCCCTTGCATCGTGACGCCACGCGGACCTTCAGGGCCAACCGCCAGCTCGCTGTTGCTGACAGGCTTCGAGACTCCGTCATCGAGCGTTGGGCTTCCGTTGCCGCCGCTTGCTTTCTTTGTGTCCTCGTCTGCTAGCTTTGGCTTTTTCCGGGGCTGGAGGACATTGACGGCAGGCTCTGCTTCAGCTTTGGCCTCCGATGTCGCCGCTTCACTCTCTGGATGCTTGGTCTTCTTCCTCGGTTGAAGAATCGTGACAGGTATGTCCGGCGACACCTGCAGCTTCTTCCTCGGTTGCAATACATTTGGGCCGGCGGCAACGGCTGCTGGACCGGCGTCTGAGAACTCCTTCTGGATGGCTGAGTTAACCGCTTGATTCTCTTCTGCGGTGGCCGTCGTCATTACTTTGTCTGATCTATTCCTGGGTAGCTGCTCGGTGCCGGCCAGTTTGATCCACAGCTCGGAGCTCTCCTGGGCACACTTGGGTCCCTCGAAGTCGCTATCGAGCAAGCTGGCCATTAGTTTGTCGTAATCGCGCTTCGAAAGAATATTGCCGAGCTTTCTATCTGTATCAACTTCGGCGGCGGCAGATGCAAAGTTGCTGGGCCATCTGCGCAGTCTGTCTGCACGTTTGGCGATTAAAGATCTTGTTTCCGGATCGCGCAGCAGCCAGGCGGTGGTAAACGATGATGCGGACTCGATATCAGGCGGTAAAGTCAACTTCTTTTTTGGCGCAGCAGCAACATCTGGTAGTGGCGACCTGAGTTTCCTAAGGTCTAAGCTGGATTGCTGTGATGTAGAGCTATCCTCTGAACGTTTCTCGCCGGATTCTCGCCGAGGGTGACCTTTTATCTTTTGCTTCTCAGCTTCGAAGAGGACGCTGAGGAATCCGACGCTCTTGCCCAAACTGCATTCCTGCCGAAACTCCATCAGGGTCCAGAAATCCTTCATGGTCTTCACGCTTCTCCAGCCCTGATCCTCTAGATCATCCATGAACCGAGACTTCGGATCATCTTCAAAGTGCGGGATACACTCTCTGACCGGCAAGGCGGGATTATCGTACGGGTGCCCATGGATCCACTGCCGCGATGGGAAAACGGACCGCAAGTCGACGCTGTCGAGTCCGGGTACCAGTATGTACCCGTTCGGAGGCGATTGGCCGGTAGCATTGTCGTTCTCAGCGGCTGGTGCAGAGAGAATTGGGTCCAGTACCTTTGCCCACCAGCGGATGAGCTGGATATCAGAAAGTACGTGCTTTCCCTTGTTATTCACGGAATTTGGGAATAAGTACTGGTCTTGCGCACGGGCGAAGAGCGTCACGTGTGTTGTAACGTGGGGCCGCCGTGTTGTATCGATAAGGAACTGCAGAAAAGCAGTTGTAACGGCGCGGATAGGCGATATTGAGCTTCTGGGAGCTTTAGCCGGTCGTGAAACCGAGGACTTTGGGAAGAAGCCGGTGCTGTCAGCTTTGGAGACGAAGATGGTCGTGCGAGTGCGAGTGGTGTATATGTGAACTTCGATCGCGTAGACGAGGATTCTGCTCGCTGGTGACGACAGGGCGAGGAAATGAGATGTGAGAGTCGTTCTCGATGGTTTCTGGCCGAGGGGAGGAGAGTACAGCGGGTCACAGCGAGTTGGAGGGTGGGAGACATGATGGATGTCGAAATTCGGCGAGGATGGAGGAAGAGCTGCGGAGAGCAGGTTGGCCAGAGGTGATAGATGAAGTGATGAATCGGTCGATTGAGTAGATATTCCCGACGCTGGGTGATTTGATGCCGGCGGGAGAGCCATGGCCGTCGATGTACGATAGGATCGCAATGCGCTGATTGAAGCCGGTGTCTGGTGTCTGTAGACGCCCTGGTCCGAGTGCTGGGGATAAGATAACGTGGGTCGCGTTGAGCACGCGTCGCGATCTAATCGCATCTTATCTTATCGCATCTTATCTCCATCCAGCCAAAATCTGCAACTCGCAGAACTCCATGCCGCCAAAGACCCTGAGAATTCAAGCAGACGACCACCCGCCGCGCCTGCTTCCACGGCCCTCCCGACAGACCCCTCGCCCGGGCACACTCATTGGCACTGACGATGGCCTCTCCACGGACCTCCCTGCGTCCCTTTATTTCCTCTTCTCGCGGTTCGCAAACCATCTGCACGCGATGCATCTCGACACTACGGCGGCGGACCACCCCGCCAACGAACCACCAGCGGCCGTCTAGCAATTCCTCCTCGACCACTCCATCCCGATCCCTCCATACGACCTCGCGCATGGCCATTGCCCGTCCGATGCTGCCAATTCTGCAGCAGGTTCAACAGCAGCCTGTTCCTCCGCCGCTGGAAGCTCCACCACCTGGCTACCGCATGAACAAGATCACACGACCTTTCGTACCCGTCGCGACACACATGCGGATTCCGTTCAAAGTCAATGAAAGCGCCGAGGTTCTGAACGAGATGTACAACAAGTTGCTCGGACCTGGTGGGGATGAGGTGCTGTCAGAGCAGGTCAAATGGCAATGCGTCACGCATAAGAGTTTCGACCACGGCCTGCAGCCCTACAATTCAAAACTGATATTCTATGGTACGCTCGGCTAATCAAATGCACGTTGGCGAATTGGCAAATATCAAAGGAAGAATTGCTAATCATCATTTCTATATTATACAGGCCGTCGGGTGGCATGGCTGCATGCCTCGTTATACATGATACATCGGCCGTACAACCCTGTCTCTGCACCGCCTGGCGGCAGCGCAGAAGGCTCGCCGATTCCCATCGAAGAGCTTTCCAACGACCCGTCGCTATTGCTCCCTGTCATCACGAGGAGAAATCCGATCAATAAAGTCAACTACATGTCCATCGATAATCTAATGGATTCAACAAATATGTTCGGAATCGCAAAGACATGCGGAATGATTAGCTGTCTAAGATGGAAACCGAGAAACGTGAGTTCAGCGAGCTGTAGAAACCCACATTTTTTGCTGATACAGTACTAACATCCGAAATTCAGCCGGGCGACTTGGTCAGTTCCGGTGTAGCCAAAGTTGCACAGGACGCAATCCTTGCCATCGTTGGCGCAGTAGCGCTACAGAAAGGTGGCGATGCCGCTAGGAGGGTAATGGAAGAGCGGATACTGCCTGGCGCGAGAGTCGCTGAGGCTCTGCGGGAGAAGAAGTCGCTCTAACCGCCTCCAGGTACGCCACCGGGGTAATTGAGTACCTATGCGGGCCTCCCAGGGAATGTACAGATATACGCCGGCGCGCGGCCGTACGGTGACGTTCGCTGTGCTATTTACTTCAATTTTCGCTTGTAATATATTGGTTCGAGCAATAGAAGCATATTGTATAAACAGCTTCCTTGAAGCAAACCCCTGCCTTCTAAGGTGTAAGGCGAACCGACGATAGGCGACAAGACCATCGTGACAGCATGACACATTGTCGGAAGCGCCGCTTGTGAACGTTCAGCCGCCACTTGCAGTCGCGAGGGTTGTCGAGTCTTCCCGAACGGTCTACAAGTCTGTAGCACCACTCGAATCCACGCTGACAGACATTCGCCGTGGCGACCAGGTCACCGGATTACACGACCGATGATACATGGGTACCCAACGTCTCCACTGCCATATCCCCTTTGGCCCACCGATAGCTATTCGGACTTCAGCGAACTCAAAACGTCGTCAGCTAGCATCTTGGCTGTGGCCTCCGTGTGGCCTGACTCGATTATTTCGGCAATCCCACGTGGTTACACACGCCGAAATCGATGGCCTGATCCTGGAGCCGGCAACGCACTCCGGCCTGCCTCGGAAAACTCTTCCACCTGGAGGAACTCAACCTTCGTGTGGACTCTCGTGATGCAACGGACTGACTCGCCACATTTGCGGATGCAGGGCCCACTGCTCCTCTGTTCCACTATTGGTGTCAAAAACAGTGGTGAGACTTGTTAGTCTGCGTGTTAAAATTTCCACGCCCCGCATTCATTACATCACAGACTGCCTCATACGGCACCTTCCGCAATCTTGACAATATGCACCCATCACATGCGCTTCAATGCAGCCGCCCAAGCTACCGCTGAATGCGATATATACTTTAAGTACAGACTAGCTCCTGCACGGGCCGTTATAAATCCAGCATGGATCTTGCCATCCGTCCCATCGCAGAAAAGGCTACCTTCCCAATGCATATACCTTAATCGAACACGAACAATACCATCCAATACCACAGCAAGCTCAATGACCTACAAGTGCTTATAACCACTTGTATATCAAGTTATATTTGCCCCTAGCGGTCGAATTGAAAAACTTCACGCATCGATTCTTCACACTAAACAATAATTATACACAATGTTTCGACTACGCCCGGATGCTACTTTCACCTTGAAAGGTGAGGCATTGTCGCCCAAAATGTCGCACTGGGAGGATTCCCCACCGCCGTCGCTCGCACTTGACTTCGTTCCGGACTGTCCCGGCCCCGTCGTCTGCGTCGGCAACCAGCACGACTCCGGCGGCGCCATTCTCTCCGGCTCCATTAACCTCGAAGTTTTCGAACATACCATCATCTCTAGACTTACCGCGCACGTCTCTCTTACCGAGCGCTACTTCGAAGCAGCAATTCATGGCTGCGACGAGTGCGCGTCGAAAAAGATCGTAATACACGACACCGATGTCCTCGAGCCCGGCGACCACCCCGTCGACGCCGGCCTCCACAACTACCCCGTCAGCTTCCACATCCCCGGCAACCTCGCCGTCAGCTACCACGACCGCCACCGCACCGTCGAATACAAACTCGCCATCCGGGCGGAAACCCCAGCCGGCGAATCCATCCACATCACCGTCCCCTTCACCGTCGCCCGCTTCTGCCCGCGCGAGCTCGCGCAGAGGCGACTACGCGGTGTCTCACCATGCTTTGTGATGGACATGGTCATCCCCACCTTCTCTTTTGGCGGCGACAAGTTCGACATCCAGGTCGACCTCCGCTCGCGAGAAGCCTACACGCATCCACCCAACAAATTCTGGGAGCCCCGCGTCATAACGTGGGAGATCCTCGAATGCACGCAGGAGCTGCGCCTCCCTTGTCCCAAGCACTCTGACCTCTTCAAGGAACAACGCCACAAATCTCTCAACGAGGGAAAAACAGACATCTTCTCCGACGAGCTGAACCTTATGCACCATGGCAAGGACCTCGGCCATCTGAAAGACACCAAGCGCTTCTCTCTCCCCGTGCAGCTTCGACGCAATGTTGTCAACGATATCACGACACCAAAGGGGTTCAGAGTCTGGCATGAGATCAAGATCAAGGTGCTGTACATGTACACAAAGCCGCGGCCCGTCGATGATCACGGGCATAAACACGACGACGAGCCCGGCACGTGGGATGTGCGGTGCTTCGGGCTCGGTGCCAAGCTGAATATTGGCGAGAAGCACGAGTTTGAGGAAATGGAGAGCTGGGATGAGGAGATTGCGCCACCATATGGGAATATTGGGAATGCACCGCCGCTGTATCAGTGACAAATGGCCAGATACATGAACCTGGATTGGCTTTTTTTTTTTTGCGTCGGGTGGGATTTCAACGATGTCTCGGGACACCGACGGAGCTTTGGCGTTCAAGTCAGCGACACTGCCTTTGTTTAACTCTAATAATTTTAAGGATTCTGTACATATGATTTACAGACTGTATATATCGGCGATTTTAGGATGGAGCTCTCAAATGAGCTCCTTGCTTTGGTGGGATTAGAATAATTAACAAGGGACACGTTACCCCTACGAGTTTGATCACCTTATAGTATGACACTGAGCTCGCTCAATAACCCGGTCATCAATCAATGCCTAGGCTCAAGCAATACAGATTGCACTAAGCGCTGCCACAAAGCCGAGGGATCACGCCGAGAGTTTGTGCCTATTCGACCATATGGCGGCATTTCAGCTACGCACCGATCGAGCGTAAAATTGGGCTGCATTTTCGTATCTTGACCAATGGCTCGGTTAGTTTGAACCGTTTGGGATTGGTATGATAGTAAATGTTGCATAGACTAGAAGCAAGCTTGCATGACGGACGCTGGCTCCCCGGGATTTTTTTAAAATCACAGGTTCGAAATATGGACCTAAACCGAGGATCAGGATGTCATACCCGAGAAATTCGCCTCGTGAACAAATCTTTTCAGGGTGCCTTAAGTTTCACCAGGAAGCTCCCTGAAAGTTCTGCTTTCGCGGTGTGCGTGTGCACGCATGCCGCCACGGATAACGATACTAAGAGTGCTAGGTCCAGTCTTGAGTTCGGTCTTCAGCTTAGCAAGTGCGACGCGATAGAATGAGATAGGAAATTTTTGGCAGTCCCGAGCTACATTTGCATGTGTCTGTTATGACAACAGGGACGAATAGTTTCGAGTTTGTTCGATGATACTGTTGAATTCGGTTCTAGGATCTAGCTCTAGTGGAAGGCGTCTGGCTTGCGAGGCAATATCTAGTGGCGAAGTAGATTTTTGGCTTCTCATGCGAGTACGAGAAATCCAAAGCTCTTGGAAAGCTACGATTATATTTGTCGAGTTTCATTTTAATTAATATGCGTTGCGAAGCTAGTCCAAGGCTTCCCTATATCGACAGCTATACATCTTGCTAGAATTGTGACTTTGGTGGCAAAATATGCACGCATGGGGCGGCAAACATGGACCACTGAACTGAACTAATAAGAGTTACGCGTATACAATTCTAGAATTTTCTCTGAAATCGACCTCGGAAATTTATTCTATCTTGTACGTATGCGTATACTTCTATCAATCATGCATTGTAGGCCTCAATCCTGCCCAAGCGTAAGATAGAAGCGCAGATGCAATATCCTAGACAAAATGAAAACGAACATACTCCCAGGTCAGCCGCGCAGATGGGATTTAATTTCGAGCGGTCGAGGACTTTATGCTACGCTACATCAAAGGATCATAGATAACGTCCCGATGTGTGAATGCGAATGTGACGTCAAGCTTGCAAGTCAGAAATGGAACGTTTGCCATGGCCACGCGCGTACGCGTATAACGTTGGATGTTGAGGAAAGCCTCCAAGTCTGCCGTATTATTGAATTGAAAAACATGACTCGCTAATCATGCTGTTTATTTACTAGCACTTTCGTTCGGCTCATTAATCTAGTCAGTATAATGATACTAACTCTATAATGACACCTTGAGGGCTTACTCTGTTCATCAGAAACCCTGCGTTGAGCCGAACTCGCGACGCAGATATCTGTGAAGGACTTGTCGCGGAGCCCAGAACGCGACACTGGCACTGCCCGCAAGGCTAACATCTTCGGAGGCTAATCTCCTGGCATGCATTATGGACCCCACTTTCCCTCGCTACAACTTGCTCTTTTGCCAGGCCTTTCAGTGCTCGGCATATAAATACTGCAGTAGTATTGGCTACAACCCCATGTCACGCGTGACGAATACGCTTGGGCATCTGCACAATTCACCCTTAGTCTTATGCAACCGTCAGCAATAAAAGCAGTAGCTTATCGCCGACAACATGATCGAATTTCCAACTTTAGAATCTACAGAGTACTTTTCTTCAACTTTTTTGAACCGTTTTTGGCCGGCCAGTGGCATTTTCGACGCTGTGCAGCGCTTTCTCGACAACATGGCCGGGATAGATACAACGAATTGGGCGTTCGACGTGTCGTCATTCATGGTGCTCGTGGGCGAATCTGAGGAATATCGATATCGCGCGATGCGTCGCTCGCTCATGGAATGCTTCGCGGCGGCCCCGATTGCTGGGATCCAGTCGTACCTACATTCGACGGCGTCGCTCACGGAGGCGACTGGGTCCACGTACTTCAGTCCCGTTGGGATGAATTCAGCCCCTTTACGGAATATGCAACTAGAACACGCGATACATATTAAATCCCTTCTGAAAGACGGCACCTGTGGTGTCTACCAAATTCCTCCGTCGCGACGGGATCGGAATTGCGGGATACCACCACTAGGAATACTGCTTTGGACATTATTCACCTGGGTCGCGTTGGCGGGGATTTTTGTTGGCCTCATCCTGAATCCCGGGCTTACCTGGATTGGATATACGAATGTCTTTGGCTTCGTCGGATGGTCGATTCTCGCGCGCCTCATCGACAGATTCTGTATGGATAGAGTCGTGAACCAGTATACATCAGAGCCTGATAGGGACGATGCTGTCTTCATCCTCGGTCGCAGGAACTCATGCCTCGTCCTGAAGGGCAAGCGGGAAGATCTCGTGGAGTGGACTGGCTGTGGTATAAAACAGCGGAACGGAACTCTTGCCAAAGCCGCTGAATACGTCATGCGTGCAACTTCCTTGGTCGTCATCCTCTTCGTTTTCCTCACTATTCCGAACGGAACAACATGGGATCAAGTCGCGTTTATTGGCGTCAATATCATCGGTCAACTCAACGTCCTAGTGGGCCAGATCCTCACTGCCAACAATTATTTCTCGAGGCTCAACCTTGTCAAATCGATATCGGTGCCAACGCGGACTCATGTCTACGGAGTTCTGCTCAGAGAGTTTGGGAATGGCCAGTGGGTGGACGAGGCCGGTATCTTGCCTCGAACGGGAGTTTGGGATAGCTGGAGATCGCTTGTGACGACACACGATTATCGGGGCATGGACGCGAAAAAGTTATACGAAGAGTGCCTATCCGGTGCGGCAAAGGGTTTTCCTTGAATTATATTGGGTGCGTTTGCGCGTGTCCGGTCGTTGGTGTAGAAATCTGCGGCCTCTCGGCCTTTATTCTAATGCAGAAGAAGCTTTCATACTGGGGGGAATATCTGATTTAGCATGGTGTCTGGGTCACGAAAATTATATAGATGCCTTTTATGAATACAACCATCGCAGAGAGAAATTCGCTAATTTTTGTTCTTTTTTCGTTCTTTTTTCGTTTTTTTTTTTTCCAACGACCATCACTTCGTGATGTAGTTATACCTTAACCAATACCGAGGTTTTGAACTGCAGATATTTATTCGCATTGAGGTTAATACGATAAAAAGTTTAGTTCCCGAGTCGTAGGCGCCTTGCGAAGAATTCTAGAAGCAGTGCTAAGTCTAACAACGCTTCAGTAACAATCGTGCCCAAGTCATAGTTATAGGCGTTTTCGCGCCGAAACTACAATTCGTGAGGATGAGGCTCAGGTTAGACACGGAAAGCTAATTCATGGTTATGCACGCCAAAGCTCGGCGCACTGCAGGCGGCGAGATCCTTCAATCAGCCTCGGGTAAACCTGCCTACACCAATTTGACTGCTAGGTCACTCGACAAGGCTTAACTGAATTCATGAACTCTCCACCCGCTACCTACTTCATGAAGAGCTAACTACGGCTTCCGAACAACTTTGTAGGAATTAATTGCCATCCAGAATGGTACCATGGTAGATAGAATTCGAATGCTTACAGTCTAATCAGCTTGTTACATCAATAGACATCCCCTCATCCCAGTCCTTGAACGTCTACAATCTATTCGTGGGGTTGTGTTGACCGGACCATTCGAAATCAACCTGCGTGCGTTCAAGTTGGTTGAATACGAAATGCCACTGGTCTCTTGGAGATTCGGCCGGTCAGCAGAGTCGAAGCAAAATGCCACCAATGCAAATGGAGACACCACAATGGATTCGAGGACCGGAGTATTCCCTGAATCAGAGGAGGATGCGAAGAGCCATATTGCTGAAATACAGGAACGGCTGAACAAGTTGAAGTTAAACAAAGATATTCTCGATATCGACAGTTTACTGATGCTGTAAGCGGATCATTCAAATTATCAATTGTGCTTATGGAATACAAACGATATCCTTGCTAATATATATAACCTTTCAAATCATTATAGAGTTGCTGAAAGTCAGTACAGCAACAGCAGTCACGTCTTCTTTGAACTTTTACAAAACGCAGAAGACAATTCCTACGGGGATAGAACTCCCGAAATCAAAATTCAATACGAGAACGGCTATGTGTTGTTCGAATCAAATGAAATCGGCTTCAGCAAAGCAAATGTAGATTCGATATGCACCGCTTGCAAAAGCTCGAAAGTTCAGTCAGCTGGGAAGCAAGAGGAGGCAATCGGCGAAAAAGGAATTGGATTCAAATCAGTCTTCAGGATTGCATCAACAGTCTGGATATCATCCGGTCACTATTCCTTCCGTTTCGACAAGCACGAAATCCTAGGGAGAGTGTATCCAGTATGGGATCCCTTTCCTTCTCATATCAAGAAGCGAAAAGGGTATACGGCAATCCTTATGAAAGTGCTGGACAATATCAATCCCATCGAGATCGTGGATAGCTTAAAAGCAATAGACCCTACGATTTTATTATTTTTGAACAAAATAAAACAGCTGGAGCTGAGCAGCTCTGCAATGGAGGCTTCTTCGGGAGCGACCTGGAGGTCAGGTCTTTCGACACGCGGGACTCGTTGGAGTGATTTGCTTATCGCGAGCACGATACCGACAGACTTGGAGGTTTTTTCGAACGTGCTTGCGAAAAACGAATCGGAATCCACAACTTATTATTCTCTCCGTTATCCAGTACATGGCCTACCCGATCACGACCTTCGCCCTAAGAATACAGATATCACTCTGCTCTTCCCGACATCCATCGCATTGATTCGACCAGTAGCAGCATATTCGTATTTGCCAATAAGAGACTATGGATTCAAAGTAACTAAGCTCCTTTTCTAAATCTTTGTCCGATAGTCATGGCGTTCAAGCTAACGTTTGTGATTATAGTTTACGATTCAGTCCAACTTCATCTTGATTGCAAACCGGAAAGAAATCGACGACAATGAATGGAATAGATCTGTGGTTGAGAAGCTTCCTTATGCCCTCCTTAGCGCCGTTGCCCAGTTCGCGATAGGCAAATGGGAATCCGATCTAGATTACGGTTGGCCTCTCCTTCTCCCACTCGGGGGGTTGAAGGGAAGCATATTCGAGAGTTTAGCGGAGAATGTCAAGAGGGCATTCTCATACCCGACCATTCTGCAAGATACGGACGGCAATCTTCATCGTCCCGCAGATCTTACCTACATCCCTCAAGCTTATAGGGACATCGATGGGAATCCGCTGATACCACCAACTCACTCCAGCAAACGGTCATTATCCGAGAAGTATCCTTTGAAAACGATCGAGGCTCTCAACATCCTTGGTGTGGAGAATTTATCGGATCCTGAGTTCCTGAAAGATCTAGCACATTTCACCAAAAACTCGCCCTCCATATTCCAAGAAATGTCAGACGCATGGCACAATCAAGTTTGCAAAGTTCTGCTGCGGCTCGTCGAGAAGTTCAAAAAAGACATTCAATTACTCACATTGGTTCCTCTCCGAGATGGAAGCTGGATCTCATCTGAAAGATATAACTCAAAACCATTTTTCCAAAATTCGCCACAAAGTGTAATGTTTCCCAAAGGCGTGGCTGATCTGAAGGAAATTCACCCTGATGTGACATCAACATCGGAGAGAGGGAAGTTGTTCCTTGCATTGGGTGCCGACACTCCGTCTAGCGATCAACTTGCTTGGAAAATCATTTTTGAACATAGATTTTCGGCGGAAGACGTTCGGCCTACGCTGCTTCCCCCGCGCAATGCCGTAGCGCATCTTGATTTCCTTTTTCACAGCGGACGCACTCTGACAAATGACTATATCGAGGCTTTATTGTGTCTCACGGGGACTGAAGAGGTTTTTCAACTACCGGAAGTTTACATCGACTCTGATGAGCCATTTTCAGCTTTTTTTCTTGCGGAAGACCTGGTCAGCAGTACCGAGACTAGTACTGATAGACTAAAGTTTCTGCATCCAGAGTACTTAGAGGTCATGGGACCCGACCCTGCACCACAAGCATACAAGTGGCTTCAGGAAACCCTACGTGTAAGAACACTGCTTCGGGTTGCTAAAAAGATCTTGGACGGAACATATGAGCCTCATCAGGATCTTCTGTTGATATCATCCCGTAAACCTATGGATCTATTGTCAACTCTGCAATATCACTGGGACTTTTACGCAGGTTGGTTTCTGGATCCCACAGAAAGACCTTTTACGAGAAGCATTCAAGATGCTCCACCGACTTTGGATCAAGGTTCGCGACAGAAGCTCGTAGACGCGATTTCAAACATGGAGGTGACTTGTCACGGAGGCGCAAAAGCTAAGCTTAAAGAGGTGTTCCTTCCACTGGAACATTTGATCGAATTGTCCGACCTGGCTTCCTTCCACCCTTGTGGTAGACAGTCAAACACTTGTTCAATATGCACGACGATCATGACTGTCAGAGTAAAGGAAAAGCTGCAGG
Organism: Drechslerella dactyloides; assembly: GCA_020064725.1. NCBI lineage: Eukaryota > Fungi > Ascomycota > Orbiliomycetes > Orbiliales > Orbiliaceae > Drechslerella > Drechslerella dactyloides. The sequence goes on from JAGTWJ010000017.1 coordinate 4,674,404, forward strand.
CCTCACACGGAGTCATACCATTGGATCGTTTCTTGGACGTTTCTGATGCGAAAAAACAAGGCTGGCATTTCCTCCAGGTCTTTGGCGTCGGAGTAGAGCCGGATCTAGAGCTATTTCTTTCACGGTTACGTCAGATACAAGGAGAAAATGCTTCTCATCTTCACGTCTCGAGAATATACGGTCAACTGGGGCGGTACATTTTGAAAGAACAACAGGAGGCGATCAAGTGAGCTTCGTTCCCCATCTAAAACATCGAGACATATGAAGACATACATAAGTACCTAACTTGCTGACCCCAAATTTTCGATTCACAGGAAATTTTTCGATGAAGGAGCCTTTGTATACATTCCAGATGAATACGGTGGCACCACAGGCACCTGGCACAACTTTAGCGAATGCGTCTGGCATACTGCGACTTCTCTTAAGCACGTCCCTAGTCTATCGAATTACTATCACGCACACTTCAAACTATTTTGCAGCGTTCTGAAATCAAGGGAGGTCGACTTGAAGCTTCTCAAGATAGAGGCTGGCCGCTTGACTCCAAGAGATGGTGTGAAACATGTCGCTTCCATTCTCCGGGCTATATCCTTGAACATGGACCATAGGCGGGGAGATATATCCACTGCCGCAGATGCATTCGAGGAGTGTTCTATGTTTCCTGTGAGCAAGGACGGTAGCGCTCATCGGGAATACTACAACAGATACACCCTAGATTTTGACGACTTCAGTTTGAGAACAGGCGAGAGTAAGGATGAATGGTTCATCTCAGACTCGTTCGACCTCCAGGCCGCATTTGAAGGACGTGTCAGGCTGTCCAGTTTGCCTGCCATTTTCTTCGATCTTACAGCAAGCGCATTGAAATTAATCATGGGGCTGGAATCGCGGTTACTGTCCAGGGCTGCTACACAGGACCCAATCCATGCTACTTGTCAGGAAGAAGAGCCGTCGCTCACGAAAGCTTTGCGTGAGAAAACGTTCTACATATCCGCGTAGGTATCCTTAGAACTCTTTGCACAAAGCGCACAGAAGTACATTTTCCCCTCGGCCGAGATTGAGGCTAACATATCATGTTTATCCCCAGGTTATTGGTACCTCAAGATAGAGTTCTCGGTGTAAGACGGCTGAAACGAGCGAGAGTCGTTCAATGTAAAGAGATCCAGGTCAGTTGGACTCTAGCGACCGCGAAGCGACAGGTGAAAAGCGGTGTTACAAACGTAAAGTCAGTCTGCGCCATGGAATCGGAGTCTGTTGTAATATACTATCTCCCTGGCGAAATCGACGACAACTATATGCCCGTGCATCTCGCAAACCAGCTTGCCCGGGTGTGTAACCTATATCGACCTGAGGATGAAGTGCTCTTGTACCAAATCTTGACGCAGAACGATCATCGTCGGCTTCGCGAAAACCTGAGAGCACGACTGGGCGATATCATCTTTCGAGAGATGGAAGCAGAGTGTAAGTGGATGCTCGATATCTACTTCAATCAGGTTACTTTATTCTGGACCGCTAATGCCGATAATGATTGAAAGTCGCGAGGATTGAATTGGAGATAGAGCTACTGGAAACTAGCATCCAGCGCCGTGAGACCTTGACGGTGAATAAGAAGTCGATGAATTCTAACGAGGAGAGCCCATCGGAGACACAAACCAGGTACGGAATCCCCAAACCTACGGAAACAAAATTCCCATGTCTCACTAACGTGTAACTCAAACCTCAATAGTGACGTGACTGGAGAACCAATTGAGGAGAAGACATCAGATGATACAGTTGGATCGGATACAAAAGAGGCCAAACCTGCAAGTGATTCCGGATACGAAGAAAACGAGGATGCGGACGACATATCAGCTCCCTCGGCTAAACGTAGACGTAGAAAAAAGTCGTCCTCAGGAGACGAATGGCAATCAGCAGAAGAATATAAAGACGAATCCGAATCAGACGAATCGACATCTAGCAAGGACGGAAGCGCCGATGAAACTGATAAACCATATTCTGGTCGAAAGGTGAAGTCCTCAAGTGAACCTCGTATAATCCCAAGGAAGGATAGACATGAAGATATCCAAAGGCCAAAGCGAGAATCAGGCCGGAGGGAATTCATGAACATGAACTCTGGTGTGATATTCAAGTCAGAGCCACCTACCTTCCTTGGCGAAGACACTCAGGACACGAGGTACTTTGGAGAGCTGCAGGTACGTATTCAAGCATGAGATACACCATATTAAACGAGATCTCGAACTAATATATCCTAGGTTTCTCGCTTCCTGGAAGAGTTTCTTCCAAAAGGATTCTACGACCCGAATGAGCACTGGACAAGCCACATGCGTTCCTACCATGGACACCAACGGTTCTCGGGTGACTCTTGGAGCTCAACATTTACCATCATGGAGACAAAAGGACGACTTAGAAAATTAGTCATCACGAAAGGGGAGGTAGACGACAGCATGGTGAATGAAACTTGCACCTTCCATATTCAAGTGTGTCCGACGAACACCGGGTCCTCGGAACCTTTTACGCTGTCGAATTCGCAGTTCGAAACAGCGCGGCGTTTGGCACTCGATAAAAATCGCGTGGCTACTGAAGTATACATATTGGCGCGTGTGGGAAACGTCGATGGCGACCCTAGTATTGATCTGTACCTGGATCCCTGGAGGCAATACTTGGATGGATCAATCTCAATGGAATCGCAGTCTAACTATCGAGGAGCTATATTGGAGGGCACCAGCCCCCTGATCTCAGAGGAGTCCATCAACAGAAGACTGGATCCCCAAATGCATGAAATCTACAGAAACTTCCCCGTGGAATTGGATGAAATACGGCTGTTGCGATTAGAGCTTGATGATGGTGAAGCGGACGAGCTTAGGGGAAAGTTTGTCCGAGTCAATATCAACTCGGGTCAACCATTCATAGCCATATCTTATTGTTGGGGCCGACGACCGGACCCCACAAATTGCGCATACTTTTCGACTAAGCAGGGCAGGATACCAATCGGTGATTCGCTAGCTGCATGCTTGCGATGCCTGCGGGAGCGAAAAGTCTCTACATTGATATGGGCAGACGCGCTGTGCATCAACCAGAACGATAATGTTGAAAAGACTCGTCAGGTGCGACGCATGGGACAGCTCTATAGCACAGCTGACAAGGTAGTTGTATGGATCGGTAACGAGAAGCCCGAGGACAAACGGGCGCTTGCCATCCTCAACAGGCTTCAAGGGCAACCGTTGAAAGGCAAGGTACCCTCGATATATACCGATGAGATCACACAATTAGAGAGCTTCCTTACTCGCGAATGGTTCACTCGGATGTGGGTCATCCAGGAGCTGGTGCTGAGCTCTGAAGTCGTGATCTGGTGCGGCAGCTTGGAGACAACATGGGATAACTTCATGCAGGGGATCGTTGAGTGCGAGAAGATTCTCAGCAGGCACACCAAAGGTGCGGACGACAATCAAGTCGAAAACGCCGCCTTCCTGAAGGGTTCATACCGTGCTCACGCCCTCCACCGAACACGAAATCTCTACCAAAAAGGCGAGCTGTTCAACTTCCTGAAGCTTCGCAAGATGTTCTTCCACAACAGGTCTTCCAGGCCGCGAGACAAGTTATTCTCATTGCTGCATCTAGCCTACGACATCAAAGGCGGGGACAAACCGTTCCATCCGGATTACGACTCCCCGGACGACCACGTCCTGAGCCGGTTTGTCAAGTGGTTGGCGAAGCGCACGTCAATTCCTCACCTGCTCTACTGGGCTGGTGCGGCGAAGTCCGCGGGGTTCTGCAGCTGGATGCCAAACCTAGTCACCGACAAAGGACCAGATAACTATACGTACCCAGAAACGATATCCGAGTGGGAGACGACCAAATCAAGTTTTAGTGCAGGAACGCTCTTGAGAGTCAACGAAAGGGACGTCGTTGCCAATCGCGACAAAATATCACTCAAACCCATGCCGACAATCAAAACGACCGTGGTGCTCTTTGACGTGATTCAAGAGTGTAGTAAACTTGAGATATTCCCGAAGTTTATGTACTTTCACCGCGTGCTCGAATGCTTCCGCCGGTATATCGAGAAGCTCGATTCATATCCGACAGGCGACGATAATTGGCAGGAAGAAGTGCTGGTTAAAACATTGATCGGAGATGCACCGGGGCCGCTGAAGATAGCTTCGCTGCCGTATTTCGACCAGCCAAAACAGCAGAGTGAATGGCCGGCGGGGTTCGAGAAGGAGGTGCTAGCGATCAAACCCAACCAGGGCGCACACGTCTACAGTTCGCTGTCACCCGAGTCGCAGAAACTCTTGACTGATTTCTGGGCGACTTCGGCGACGTTCCTACGCAAGTTCCCTTGCCCTACGGCTTGTCTTACGAGCAAGGGATTTGTTGGCGTTGTGCCGGAGGCGAATGTTGGCGACAAGATTATGATCATGCGGGATGCGAAAGTTCCGTTTGTGGTGAGGAAGACGGGCAATGCTGACAACTCGTACACGTTAATCGGAGAAGCCTATATTCACGGACTGATGTACTACAAGGAGTCGGCAAGCTTTATAGACGGCGTCGACAGGGAGGAAATAAACCTGGTCTAGGTATAGGTTGTATCATAAGGAGTCCTGAGGTTAGACCTGTCTACTATATACGAGCAGAAAACTATAATGATATATCTATATTTACATGAAGTTCAATCACGACTAGCAATTCTGATTATCTTCCGTTGCATTTTGAATCATCCCCGAAATATATCTTCTTTCCACACCAAGTTGCCACCCCTTGCTGCAGATCTCGAAAGTGAGGCTTCAAAGACCATAAAGTTATATTCGGTTTGCATTATATATTCCATCAGGTAGCAAACCATCGGTTAATCAATTGTTGTAATGCATGATCGCCAGTTTTTCTGCGTTTCGGTTCCATATTCATAGAATTCCATAGCATTGATCGGATACAGTTATTTCTTTGTGTCGATAGTAGCATGAATACTCGACATAGAAACATATAGTGCTCTTGATCTCCAGATCGATGTTCTTAGTGTACTGATTGGTATAGCATGACAGCAGAAGTGGGGTGTTTTGCTGTCTAGGATCCATGCTGTCTTTCAATGAGAATCAAAAGTTAGGGCAACTGGTACATAGAGCTCGAGAACCTGAGAATGCGTGAAATGAGAAAGACTTACGTGAGAAAATGCAACCGAACGGAACCATCAAACACCTCTTGCCCCCCTGTCAATTTTCTTTTTGTTGTCGTTATGTATTCGAGGCCGTCATTTTAAAACTTTCAAGTAAAGAGACAGTCGGTCCGATATACGTTCGAGGGCACATCAACCAGTAATCAAGAAAGCGAGTCCATGCTGGCAGTGAATTCAGTTGATCAATTGCGGCGGTTAGGTAGTTGTGTGAATAGGAAAAAATCATAACATTAGAAGAAGTGAAGTGTAGAGGAGAAGATGAGAGAGGTCCCCTGCAGTGAGAAGGGGGGATTATATACTGCCGGAGAATTCCCGCCAGATCACTCTACGGTATGGAAATAAGCCTACGGAGCGTGAGAACAATCTATTCAGAGGGTAGAACGGGATATTCAGTCTAGAAGACTGGGGATTGAGCTGGCGCTGTTGTAGAATGTAGTGATTTGGCACGAGTGACACGCTCTACAGCGATTGGTATAAATATGTTCACACACAGCCTGAAACTCAACTTGTATTTCTTTACCTGATGCTATATACATAAAATTTGTTAGGTTCACACAACAACCCAAGATGCACTTGCAGCTCTCTCAGCCTATCCTCTAAACCTAGCTCTATCATAACTTTGCAAGTCCTATGTTAAATCGCCAATCCTTTTCAATCCCGCTAAGCATCCATCAGTTATCAGGAAAAGCTACACCATAATACAGATACGGAGGCTGGCCTAGGTCGCAGGGATATAAACATTCATGAACAACGCAGCCTGGAACGGTGTTCATGTAATATCCGTTGTTCTGGTGGTGTGCATGACAAACCGGCAACAGCGGCATCATCATCCTAGAAACTGACGTCTCGTTAGCGTTCCATCCAAGACTGCATACTATTTTGAGAGATAACGTACGCACCCGTATTTACAATGCAACGTAGCGTAGAGATTCATTTTGGCTAGCTCTGGAGGGCGGCCATTTCGGCGGTATCTCGCTGGACGGGGGTGTGGAGAGTCTCGTTTCCTGAGTTTGCAATCTGCTCAAGGCGTTTTCGGCGTTCGTCGTAAGCTGCCGGTTCGCTGCTAAGGCCGATTGGACAATGTTGGTGATGTAGGCGCCTAGGCCTGTGTAGTGGCTCTCTCGTGGTGTAGTTTCTTTATATGATGGTTTATATCGAAGTGTTGAATGTATGACAACTGGCAAGGCCTCGGTATTGAGTTTCATGTCTATGCATATGACATATCCAAGTCAGCACCGTGTCTATCATTAACAATACCCTGTTGGACAGAGTACCCGCACTTACGTAGCTTGATGAAGCTATCGATATATATTATTGCCCATGTACCTGTATATATGCGCATGCATCCGCTGCCAGCAACAACAAAACGTTGGAGACCGATTTTTACTGTAGTCAATGGACTACAGAACTCGATATGGTAAAATTTTGATTTGAGGGTCGAGCATATCAACGTCGCCGCCTGGATGATGTTATCGATAGTGCATATAACATATAAAATCATAATATGTAACGTAACGAGTTGCCATGGTTCTTCTTTCTGTCGATGATTTGATAGGTCACTAGCCCGCTCATACCTCGGGCTTGTTGACTTGAAGAACGTCATATACCTCCATGAGGCCCATGTAGACAAACATATAGACGGTACCGTGTGTATAGTGTGATAGAATCGGGAAGTTTATTACACAAATGTATATGAGGCACTTGAATATGTTGAAGGTGTAACAATTTGAAGTCTGTTAATGATAAGAATATCGCAGGTGTTGTGAGGAGGAATGAAACGGAGGGAGGAGCGGGCAGTTGCACGCTTGCTGGGAGGAAGTTTAATAGACGGCAGCAACACAGCCAGATCAATGCGCAAATTTATCACCGCCGCAAAACTACACCAACGCCACCTAATATCATCTTCTTGCAACGGTGCATCTACGCAGCTTCCGATGCAGGGAACTTCGATGGCAAATAGTAACAGGAGCAGGTCAGCAGTCCCAGAGCCGTATCGAAAAGAGACAGAACGTCTATTGATCAATGGTGAATTCAGTGTCATACAGCCCAGAAAACCTAAACGCAAGCTAACACAATTTTATAAATTTACTACAACGTAAGCACTCCCCGAGACTGCTCCCCAGCCTCAGTGCTGCGAGACTATTCCGGCCTGGGGCTGGCGCTGGATATAATCATGGGTCTTCAATCGCGCCGGGCGACCGTTTCCGACAGGCATTTGGTGCGACCATGCGTGTGTAACGTCGGAAGCGAGCTGGGTCCGGGCGCCGGCTGCTGTTTGCAGGCGGTTTTAGCTCGGAGCCTCGGCCTGCCGCGCCCGAAAACGCGAAAAACGTGTGCGACATTAAAGATCGCGACGTCGGCCCTTCGCGACTACTTCACGTGCGTCTGACGCCGTGCTTAAGAAGGCCCGTCGACCCAGCTCGATCCCATCACTTTCGACACCATACGACTGGGTGTGAAGCCATCGCGACGCCCTCGCCAATCGACCCATGGGCCTACCGTCCAAGCCGCGATCGACCGTCAAGGTCCTCCCGACCTCCAACTACCAGACACCCTTCACCGACTACTCACGCTGGCGCCTCAAGGACGATCACGGTCGCCAGACCTGGCATTACCTCTCCGAGGCTGAGGCTAAGAAGTGGAAGCAGTCTACTGCCGACAAGTACTTTCTCGGCCTCGATACCGTACAGTTACCCTCTACAATCATTGACCCCTTTATAGTTCTGACGCACTAATGCGAGTGACACCACAGGAACTGCCGGAACTACCACCTCCCAGGACACCCCTCGATGTCGCCGAGAATGGCCTCGAGTTCTTCTCCAAGCTGCAGCTCCCCGGCGGCAACTGGGCCTGCGACTACTCCGGTCCCATGTTCCAGCTTGCCGGGTTCGTGATGTGCTGGTACGCCACCGGCATCCCTTTCCCCGAGGACTGGGCGACAGAGCTCATCCGCTACCTCTGCAATCGGGCTCACCCAGAAGATGGCGGCTGGGGCCTGCACACCGAGGGCGAGTCGTCTGTCTTTGGTACCACCATAAATTACACCACCATCCGACTACTGGGAATGCCGCCAGACCATCCGGTCGCCGTCAAAGCACGACAAACCCTCCACAAACTCGGCGGCGCCCTCGGTGTCCCTCATTGGGGCAAGGCCTGGCTGGCCATGATCGGCTGCTTCGAATGGGAGGGCATGAATCCAATTCCCCCCGAACTCTGGCTTCTTCCGGATTGGTTTCCACTGCACCCGTACCGCTGGTGGATCCACACCCGGGCCGTCTACCTGCCCATGTCATACATCTGGTCCAAACGTTACTCCCGCCCTCTCAACCCCCTTACTCGCGCCCTACGTACTGAACTCTTCACGCAACCTTACTCTTCCATCAACTTTGCCGCCCACCGGAACACTATCGCCCCCGCCGACATCTACCACCCGCACACCACCATCCTCAACATCTTCAATACCGTCTGCACCTTCTGGCGCAACTACCTCCTCCCCACCCGCCTAAAGACCTGGGCCGAAGACTATGCCTACTCTCTCGTTGTTCGCGAGGATGAAAACACCCTCTATGTCAACCTCGGCCCTGTCAACAACCCCCTCCAAATGCTTTGCCGCTTTATCGCCGAAGGGCCCGACTCTCCCGCAGTCGCTGGCCACATCGATCGCCTGCACGACTATCTCTGGATGAACCATGACGGCATGCTCATGAACGGCACGAACGGTGTTCAGGTCTGGGACACCGCCTTCGCCATCCAAGCCATCGTCGAATGCGGCCTCGCGGACGACCCACGCTATCATGGTATGCTCACCGCGGCCCACGAATTCCTCGACGACCAGCAAATATCCGCCGATATCAGCGACGCAGCACAGAAATGTTATCGCCAGCAACGCAAGGGTGCGTGGGCCTTCTCCACCCGTGATCAGGGCTACACTGTCTCCGACTGTACTGCTGAGGGTCTGAAATCTGTCATTCAGCTGCAGCTCCTCCCGTCCTTCCCGGATCTTGTGTCCCTTCCGCGCATGCGCGATGCCATCGACGTGCTGCTCTCCCTCCGTAACCCCAGCGGCGGGTTTGCGTCGTACGAGATCGTCCGCGGTATCAAGCAGCTGGAATGGTTCAACGCCGCCGAGGTATTCGGACGCATCATGATCGAGTACGAGTATCCGGAATGTACGACGGCTGTCGTTACCGCCCTAGTGTATTTCCGCAAGGTTGATCCGGTATACCGGGCGGCCGAGATCGTCAAGACGATCAAGGATGCTGTCGACTGGATTAAGACCGCGCAGCGTGCGGACGGCAGCTGGGAGGGTTCATGGGGCATCTGCTTCTCGTACGCGATGATGTTCGCACTGGAGTCTCTGCACCTTGTCGGCGAAAGCTGCGCAAACTCGGAGCGCGTGCGGCGAGCTTGTGCGTTTTTGGTCAGCAAGCAGATGGCGGACGGCGGGTGGGGTGAGAGCTACATGAGCTGTGTGAAGGGGCAGTGGATCGATCATGAACGCAGCCAGGTCGTGAATACTGCGTGGTGTCTGATCGCGCTTATGAACGCGGAGTATCAAGGGAAGGAGGTGTTGCAGCGGGGTATCAAGCTGTTGAAGAGCCGGCAGCAGAAGAATGGCGAGTGGCTGCAGGAGGGCATCGAGGGTGTGTTCAACCGGAGTTGGTAAGTTTAATTTTGATGTGCCCATCCTCCCCCCTAAAGTCAAGTTACTAACGGACGATTCATCGCAGTATGATTACGTATCCGAATTACAAGTTTGTCTTCCCGATCAAGGCTATGGGCATGTATGCGAAGCAGTTTGGGAACGAGGAGCTGTGGTGAGTGGGATATATGCTATAAAGATAGACGCATACAATGGCGATAGACGGAGCAATGGTGGTGCATAGAATTTTTTAGTTAGACATGCTGTATCCAGTGGTAATATTAATTCGAGGGATGAATCAGTGCATGAATGAACGTTTCCTCCGCCAACTCCGTATTCGCAGATAAAAGAGTAACAAGTACATTAGTTATACATAGAACCATGAATTATCACAACCGTACGCCAACCGAACGTCAATAACCCACCCGCATATCACCTTGCCAATCCAAAACCATGCAATCATAAGCGGACCTGCCGCTGCAGCCTCTAGGCTCGAGGACCAGGCCCCCCGAAGCAGAGTAGAATCTCAAAGGAATTGCTAGAAATCGGCATGCAGGGCATGCCAGCTACCTCCTAGCCCATAGCAGCCCCATCCCATACGCCCCGCCACATAACACAGGCCTTCCGTCTCACCACCGTTCTCCTCCTCATGATCTCCCTCCCTTATACGGTACACCGGAAACACCAACCCCTCCCTCACCAGCTCTGCGCGCATATAAAGCACCGAGCCACCCACCGCGTCCAGCTGGATGAGCTCCTCGTCGCGCGTGCCAGGTAATAGTTGCGCCAGCGCCTTCGCCCAGTTCTTCTGTCCCTTGAACGAGTGGCCTTTATCCAGGATTTGTGACAGTTCCCACGCCGTCGGTCGCCGCCCATTCCCGCGCCAGGACCCGCGATCCACGTCACAGCCGCTAGCATTCTGTAGCCGTAGCGTCAACAAGCCTACCGGCCGTGCGACTTGAGCCTCTTTCACCGTGCCGTCATGCTGCCCCTGCCCGCCTTCGTCGCCGTCGGGATCCGACAATGGCATCTCCGGCTCCATTGGCGCGCCTGCCTCGCCGGTCTCATCACTATCGCTGCCGTCCTCGACCCGCACGCTGGCGACGACGAGCGATTGTATATCCTGCCGGTCCGACAGCCCTGCCACCTCGACGAACCGCGCGAACAACCCGCGCGGTAGATCGGCGACGTCTGCATCCAGCCATACCAAGTGCGCGTACCGATCACTCAGCGTGCTCGCCATGAGATAATTCCTCAGCCGCGCCATATACTGCCGTGTCCGACGTCCAACCCCAGCACCGTTGTCCCCGCCAGGTACCAGCGGCAGCGACGGCAGGTATATAATCTCCGCAGACGACCAGGGCATCGCCCGCGGTAACGCTAGCAACGTCGACGTGTAGTTCTCAAAAGCGACAAGCGATCCCGTCAATAATCCCAGTGACATCTGCGACGCCGGCATCCCCTGCGCGCGCACCCGCGCAATATAGTCGTTGAACGTCCATGTGCGGTTATATCCCCCGCGACGAGCATCCCGTAGCGTGCTCTCGCCAAATGCATCTAGATCATCGGCGATCGTGAGAAGCAGTATCCGCTGCGCGGCCGTAGCGCCAGGCGGATCTGTCAGCGAGGTGAAGGAACGGCGACGGCCGCCAGTGGAGGATGAAAGTGCGGTCTCATAGTATTTGACGTAGGTACTGCTGTGTGCTGACATCGCCAGCGGTCGGTGAGTCGGCGGCGGCGATGTGTAGAACCCCGACGGGTGGCCGACTGGGGAGAAGGTGTTGAAGGCGAGGAAGAGGGTGGTGACGGCGAGGGTGACGAGGCTCGCTTGAGCGCGGCGGGAGACGAGCAGGCGGCTCGGGGTGACTTTCATCGCGCGCGATCAATATAATGGATAAATGTTCGAACTGACAGAAGATAAATTAGCCGGCTAGCCGTAAAGAACTTTAATATCAACCGGTCGACCGCGATGCTGTTGAATCGCAAAACGTAAACATCGGTTCGAACGATCGAGATGTGGAACGTCGGGGAAATTGCGGAATCCGTCCTTACTTAACAGTCCATCCACCCACCCTTCCTCGTAATAAAACCGCACATCGACACAATTATCGCGCGGCGATATAGCAGCCAGCATATGATAATACCGCCATCTTATTAACCGGCGCTGACCGCACCATTACCGACCAACTACCCCATACCATCTTACGTAGTGAGCAAAAACCCGCCAGTTGCGCCGGCGCAACCCTAAGCAAAGCAGGAAAACAGCGTCAGTGGGGGGATTATCGAATTCGAATGGATTGTTAATCTTGCGAAAGTTACACCATCCCATTTGCGGTTGTCTGCAGCTGCTGCACAGGGGTTGTGGCAATCTAACCAATGGGAATGCGGGCGGCGAGGAGGTGGCACGAAGAGAGGTTCCACAGTGGCGCGCTATTGAAATTGAACAGTTAGTGTAATTACCATGGCCAAGAATCTTCGGGGACATATATTTTCGAGTACCGTATAAAGCGGCGACGAGCGCAAGATTCAAAGACTGGGCCTCGGGCCTTTCTACTTGTAGTCCGGGGATCGAGAGAGATCCTGAAATATCGCGAGACGACAGCGGTGCATGGGCCATGGATCCGTGGATCTGGAATGAGTTGACGTCGGCTCACAGACTCGGCACCAAGCATGCATTACGACAACATCTGTGCGACGTACGCAACACAGCCGGCGGAAAATACCACGTTCGAGTATTGTGCGAGGGTGGGCGATATACTCTTGATTCGTTGAGGTAATTCGGTCGGTAACAGAAGTGTATGGTGGAGCTTGAAGCTGATGAGCTAAAAATACAGGGATGAAATTCGGTCAAGACTCATAAAGGTCAACGGGGGCACTCTCTCGATTCTTTAGCTACATGATGCACGATGCATTGCATTGGCTACCGCGTGAAATCAGTGTCTCAGACCAGACAAAGAAAATAGGAAAAACCTAGAAAGGAAACGGGAAATCTGCTCCGCAGGACAGGAAAAATAGTAATCCAGCATAAGAAAACGTGCAACAGAAACGTTCGTGACATGAGTAAACGTCGTGATCGTGATATGAAAAGGTGTCCAGCACCACGAGTCGGAAAGAAGAAAGAAACCCGGCATCAGAGCCTATCGTAGTCCTTGACCTGCTGGAGTCTGCTCTTGAGTGCAGGTGTGAGTCCAGGGTCGCTCAGGTAGCTCTGTTCGAGCTCCTCTTCATCCTCACTCTCGCTCGGGAGAATCGGGCTCGTGATATCGTACTCGGGTCCCGCGTTCTCTTTCCCGAGCGCTCCAACCTCCTCGTCCTGTCCAGTCAACTTGAAGTGGCCCCACGGGAGCGCCTCGAGGTCGGTCAAGTCGATCCCGTCAAAGTCGATGTCCGGAATCGGTCCTCCTTCGTTCTCCGAGGCGAGGACTTGGAGGTCCTGGAGGATCCTGGGATCCGATAGAAGGATGACCTCGCGCATCTCGTCCTTCCATTCATCCGCTTCGAGGAGTTGCAAGAACGGCCTCACGGGACCGCCCTTGTAGCCCCTCTTCTCGAGCTTGGCGAGGAGAAACAGGCGACCGCGGTAAGTGACCTCTTCCTCTTCCGTTCGCTCTTCCGCGTCAAGAGGGATGCCGGCGAGAGGGTCGAGGATTGGATCGTCGGCTTGGCGGTTGAATCGCTCCAGGTTGCGACGATAGTCGTACTCCAGGTTGCTGAGGTCATCGAACAAGGAGTCGAGGTGCTCGCCGTAGCGGCCTTGGGTCTTCAGCAGCTTCTCCTTGGTGGCAGCTTGGTCTGCCTCGGATGGGAGGAGCTCGTCGGCCGTGGCATCGGCCGTGGTGGCCCTCTCATGTTGGACCTCCTTGTTGCTCTGCTTGAGCTCCTTGACGTCAATCTTGAGGCTCGATCGGTAGCCCTTCAAGACGGATTCGATCCGCTTGGCGATGTCGCGGATCTTCTCCGCAGAGGCCATGACCTCCTCAATGGTGGTGGTCGGAGGGCTCGCGTAGTGCGTCACTACGACCGTGTCGCGGACGCTGGAGCCATACGGCGGCTCCAGCGTGAGCTGGCCAGCACGGAAGCTGTACGTGGCCGGCTTCTGGCCCTGCATTTCTGTGACGGTGATTGCGGGGTCGGGGAACGCTGAAGCCTTTGTGGCTTGAAGGGTGTATGAAATATGAAGCTTGAGGTTGATAAAGAATCAGCTAATGTGAGGAAAGAAGGGTGGGATGAAGGACGGAAATTCAACAGGGAGGCAGTCGCGTGTGCTCAATTTATAGTCGATTGTGGGGAAGAATTTTTGAACTTACATTTTCAGTAGCCCTATTCTTCTGACGTTTCTCGATCCTCCCATTGTGACTGTTGCCGAAGCTGCCACCGCAGTTACAACAGTGTTGTCCAGTATGTATGTCATCAATAGATTTTCCTGCCCCCTTCAGAATACCTTCTCCCACAGCTTCCTGCTTGACACCACTCGTCTCGCTCATCGAAGCAGCATCTGCAGCAATGCGCATCGATACTCCTGCACCGTGTTGGTGGTAGTTCATCATTCGTGAGTTGATGTGAGCGCTCATGTTCTCTGTATTCCAAGGAGAACTCCGGAAATCCTCAGCAGTGCTACTCAACACCGGCTCGTACTCATCCGAAGTCGCAACAGAGAAATTTCCAGTCATCAACATGGAAGCCATCGGTGTACCCGGAGACGACATTCCCGTGGGAGTCAGCTCAGAGGCTCGTCTCAACGTATCCTGAAGAGTACGACCGAATCCGAACCCGAGAAGGGGTGTTTGCTCTAAATTGATCATCTGTGGCAATGAAGGAGATGCAGAGCGAGGAGGGAAGGTTCTAGGTCCAGTGATACTTGGAGTCACCAATGAAGCAGGTTTGGCCGTACTCGAGTGAGGAACATGAGCCCCAGATATGATACTCTGGCTAACGTTTGGTAATGGAGTTGCAGTAATCGGTCGAGGCATTGTCGACATGCCAAATTGAATGGCAGCCGGTCCGAGCGACGGGCGTGATGGCGGCGATATGAACGTCGGTGAAACACGACGGATTCTTGAAGCAGAGCCAAAACCACCGACTGCAGACGGTGATGGTGAAACGACCTGCCGAGGTGGTGGAGGGCGATGCAAGCCTTGCATGATAGAAGTGGGAACTCCCATATGCATAACAGATGGCATCGGCGGTGCTGTTTGTGGTGCTGTTGGACCTCTGGCGTGAAGTCTCATGCGGGGAGGGCCTGGAGTGCCTGCCCGTTGAGTGGATTCCACAAACTTTCTGTCACGAGTCGGTCTGGATGGCCCTGGAGCCGCTGGAGATGGCGTTGGTCTCGCTGGTGGTGTAATCTGCCCTGACTGGATCGTCCGTTCGACGACAGGAGCAGTCGGCGTCTGTCTCCCAGACGTTGCATTTGTCTCCGGCTGTTCTGTCATGAAGGTCTGTATGGTCTGGTCTTGCTGTTGTGCATGGTTCTGCAAGACTTCGAAGAGAGGGGCGATTCTGCCGCCAGACGAACCAGGGAGAGGAAACGGCTCTCTGAAGTCACGATGCAATGGCAACAGAGTCCCAGAAGCTTGAGGAAGCGGTGGGCTGAAGATAGTGCTCACCCAGTCTGTTTCGCCAGCATTTATGGGAGATGTCGGAAGCAGTACATCTGCAGGTACCGGTGATATCAAGTTCCTACCTGGCGGTGCTTCAGAGGAACTTTGAGGACCTGTGATTGGAAAGACTGCCTGATTTATACCTTGAGACACCGTTTGCGGACGATGCATCTCTAGCTGATGAGGTTGTGGTTCTGCTGTAGGTGCAGGCCTCCTTCGTGGCATGCGTGCCGCAGAGATCTGCTCGTCCGGGTCTTTAGAAACTCGCCTTGGTGATCCACGTTCAGCAATCATCGAGGCAGCTCCCAAACTTGCATCGCTTGGCTTCTCTGAGACTGTCATTCCCGAACCAGGCATGGTAGTATTCGGTGGTGCAGGGTTAGTAGGTGGACGCGGCGCGCCGCTGGCGGTCACGCCGTCAGGGTACAGTTCGCTCTGGAGCTCCAGAGCACGGACGTTACAATCGGACACTCTTAAGGGATGGAAGCGGCGGCCAAAGAGAGCAAGTTCTTGACGATACTCATCGGAATCTGCATTTGATGGAGGACTGGGTTGGACATGGCGGAGGTGGTTGATCGATCGTATCTCGTGCTCGGGCATCTGCTGCCCTTGCTGGCTGGTACGATCGTCAGACATGGCTTGGAGGAGGATGATGAGATGGGAGGATGGGACGGGAGAAAGAGGTTGATGGTGGAGGAGGAGAAAGAGCGGAGGAGAAGGAGAGGAGAAGGTGCCGGTGATGATCAAGAAATATAAACATGCTGCCGGCGCTATATACACGTCCATTTGGACCAAACGGCTTCAGGATAAGGCTCCCAGCCCCGCCGAGGAGCCTTGTAGGGAATCCATGCTTCTTCAAGAGGGGAAAGAAACGTCTCGAAACAGAGAGCTGCGCTGAGCAGAGCAGCGCAGCTCTTTGCAAATCTATCCCCTTACAAACATGGCACTGGGCACTCAGCCCATTGCCATGATCCATCCACGCCTGGCCCGAGATACGGCCATATAACTGGCCATATCATACATGATGCCACGATCATCATGCTGATATTGATCAGCTTCCGACTCCCCGATGGGTCATTTTATAAAAAGTCCGTTCATAGCCGTCGGCGAGGCCAAATCTAGAGAGATCAGTTGTTAGCTGCCTATCGAAACTACCTCCAGTGGGCTATTATAGTAGCGACGCTTACAACTTTGTGAGCTCCGGAACTTCACTCCCTCGTATATAATTTATACTATCAGCCTGGGGACTGGACTGACCGGTCCCCGTTGGCCTCGAGGGCCGTGACTAGTCTCACCACCAGTCAATCGGTGCAGTGGTGGAGGCTGCTCCAAGCCCCTATGCAACTAGGAGCAGAGCCGTTCGTTATCAATAGTAGAAACGCTGCTCTAAACCTGCACGCCGTTAGCAACCATGAACAACCGTCTATCATTCTGGGAAAGGTTGTAACACGAACTCCTGTTGCATTTCGCCACATCTGCTACATAAAGTTCAGCTTTTTACTATCCTGGGCCTGGAGAGCCTCTCCCAGACATCCTGCTGATGCCAAGATCTTTGTTTAGTGGCCAGCCGCTCAGGATTGATATCAAGACTCATCTTCAGCTGTGTGTCTATAGATTGTGTCAGCCACTTGTTTATCATATGAAGTCAGTCAATCTACATGTATACAGGCGAACATACCAAACAACAAGCCACGAGTCACATTGACTCAGGAGATCCCGCCAATAAATCGAATAGAACTAGCTTCTGGCGGAAGCCCGGTTGGAGCTTGCCACCAGCTCCACAGGCCCCGAATCTACACATAAGCATCAGCATCGCAGAATCGAAGCCTTGGGCCACAACATTTAGCTTCGGAGGCGAGAGTGTAACTCGCGTATACGTACTCGTCAATCTAAGGCCTGCACCGTGGCGGTGGGCTCCACCGAGTATTTTCGGGAGACGAAGATTCATCGGGTCGAACTACGACCCAAAGGACATAAAGCCTTTATGTTCACGGGAATTTTACTTGGAATTCGGAAGTCATCCACGAAGGCCCTTAGCATCCATGTGAAGTCTGGGATCTTTTCTCCCAGTTTCTTACCAATCACTGAACGATCGCAATGTGAATGCTTACCCGTTTTGCCGAACAGCTGATGCCGAAACTCGCAGGCCGTCCATTCGTGGGCTTTCGTCTCGAATGGATGGTCGAACCTGATCAATACCTGCCTCTTCCATTCTCAGTTCGGCGTTTAGCATAGAAGCCCACGAATGGACGGCCTGGCAAAAAGATGAGCAATGCTCGAGAAGGAGGGCCAGAATCGGCGGTGGCCTACCCCGACGTGGGGATTAAAGATGGCCCTTGGGGCCAAGAGGTGGGGACAAGAGGTCTAGGAGATGGAGGATGATGAAAGAGGAAGCATGGGAGAAGACTAACTCCCCATGAACAAGTGGGGGGCTCTGTATTTATAGGAAGCTCCGGAACAGCTATTTTTGCGGCTATAAATGTCGTCCGTCTTCCCAATCCAGACATTGGTTGCCGCCGCGAACATCAACTTTCCCGCTAATACGTCGACGCTCATTGATGACCGCGAATGGCAGCAAAGGGAATACATCAAGTACAGTTGCCCCCATATACAGATCAACCAGCTCACCTATAGCATTCTCGCATCAGGGTGCCTTGCCATGGAGACGAATGCAAGTTATCATCAAAGCTACTCTGCTCGGGGATATCCGGATATAGCCAGTCGGCGACGGCGGAATCAGCTAGATCTACGGAAAACACTACTGGCAAAAAGTTGCATAAACGCCGTCTTCACACAAACGCTGCTGACCCACGCAGCTCGTCGCGATCAGTACACGCCTTAGATTATTGCCGACGGCAAAAGCCTATATGGACACAAGGCTGCGAAACGGAACAAGATTTATTTCTCTCGATAAGAGTTGACATAGACACTAAAAGTTTGGACGCCGGGCGATCTAATCATAGGCTCGATCTTCTATTTTTTCAAGTTACATGCCCCGGGTGACAGAATTCGAGCTTGTCGGACCCTATAACAGCCTGATACGCTACCAACAGTAGCCATTGGATAGCCGCTGACGCAATTGGTGAGCATTCTATTCAGCGACATTATCCCGGAAACGAAAATGCACGGTAAAGTACGACTGTCTAGCTCACAAGCCAAGGAATGACAATATCGCGTTAAGGAAATGGCAGCAATTGTAGTCTGTGGTCCTATCAGATCGGTACCTACCTAATCGCCTACGGTTACGGCATATATTTCCTTTGCACGGCGGTCCGGTATACGACGTAAGCGATCCGCCTAACTCCAGAATCGTCATCTACTTACGAGAGAGTAACAATAGAACCTCTTAATTGCTGAATATTGCTGAATATAGACTTATGAATACAGGCTATACTAGATATATATAATGCGAATCGGTAAACAAAAGCCCATGGCCGCGAATCGACCTCTAGACCATACCGATTTCCGACAATCGACGTCGACATCGACACCGATCCTTGGCGCTTCTGAAGGCTTCTCGTGACCTCCGGTACCAAGAAGTAGCGGCGTCGGATCCACATCCGACTAACAACAGGACAAGCTGCTCCCATGGGTCTGTTACCTCGTCCAAGAGGCAATAACAAGTATGCCTGCTCCGCCGCTTGAACAAACCCTGAATAATCCAAATTAATTTCCCCAGGGTCCAGGTCTTCGTCAACTTATCCATGTTGTATTCCGCCCCATGCAAGTAGGCCAGTCAGCCAGACCGTCGAAATGCACAACCAACAGGGAGGCAGCTCTCGGCCCCGTGCCGCCTGCAGCTGAGCGCTGATCATGAAACGAACCCTTCCCCACAAATCTCTCCGACGCTAGCACCTCGAAACTCCGATGATTGATGGCAAATTGCTCAGCCCAAGCCCCTAAGGTAAGCAGGCTTGAAGCCTTTTACCCGAATGGATATGGTTCCGCTGCGAGAAAAGCCCAGGCAGAATCTGGCTGCAGATGCTGCAGAAGTGCTGTCCAGCCTCCCGGCGTTGCATTGTCAAAGCTGCGGTAACGCTTGCTAAACAATGGCGTCCGCATTACGAATTCTCGGCCTCATCAGATACGATATCCAGACTTCAGTTACGATGCAACCTTCATGCAAGCGGCCTGCGATAATAACGCAGCTTGAGACATTTACGAGCAGCGCCGAGCACCTCAAGCATTATTCCCGCTTTTGGTGACCTCGACGTTACGCGTAATGTAAAGCGATATAATGGACCGGCTGGTGTTGGCTTTGTGGGCAGTGCTCGGACGTACTATATCATGCGTTCGGAACGTTGAGATACCGCGCCGAAAGAGCCTATCTGATCCTGTTCCAAGAAGTTTCCCGTTGATGCCGTCGTATACGTGCACAGGGCTAGTCTATCGCTCTACCAATGTTACAGTGGTCATTGATCTTGAGATTCCGAGGAAAGACCCAAGCATCTCCTCAGGCTGCTTAACTGCTCACTCGGTGTCTTTCCGTATTATCGCTAGAAAAGTATCCAAGCGACACTGACGCACATATTTGGCCCGTACAAGCTCAGATAGCATTTGTGGACTTATATGCTTCGCAATGCCGACTGGCCTCAGGGTCTGGCTTACAAGACTAGTGTTGGCCCATTTTACGCATTGCATATCTCTACTCCATCGACCGACACAGATCTCAGTGCGGGGTATCGACCGAGTGCTTCAGGGAACACTCACCCCGAGCCCGAAGGGCGGTAGCTCTGCTACGTCCATGCAGCTGAATTGCTTTCTATGTTCGTGTTACGTTGCCAGGCTTAGTTTTATATATTATGCGTCAAGGCAGACTCCTATCATCTAGGCCTTATACTGCACGCTCGATCATTCTTCCTTGATTTTATATCAATGCAGCAGTGGTCTCGTCACCAGGTCACTCTATAGAGAGACACTGATATTAAAACATCCAGGACTTAAATAGCTGCGTTCACGAGGTTGAACGGCGAATACAGCTGACTTCTACAAATAAATTCATCGAAGGCTGGAGGGCGCACCATCCTACGACGACACTGAAGAGCCGAGGGACGTTAGCCGCAAGGATACTTTTGAAAGGATATCGATATATCGAGCTTTCATCCATCCTTTCTCCACACCACAGCAGGAAATATGCCTTTGAGTCCCAGTGCTGAGAATCTCCAAAGCGGGGAAGCAAGACAAACATGGACCCATGGTCATATGAGGCCTGTTCGACCCCATCGTGGTTCTCCGATGCTTCTATCACACCCAGCGTTAGCCTAGCTGAAGCATTTATCTTGGATCAACCTGGGAAAATTTTAATATATCGTCCATGAACCTTGACCAGGCAGCGTTGAAGACCTTTGAGGTTGCCTCCCTGGATCCCTCCATGAATGCATACGCATACGCGCTTGGACGTCGCAGGCAAACTTCGACGATCCAAGTGGCTCAACGGAGCATGGCCTCAACTAACGTATCCACTCCCGATGGGACACCGGCCGCCTCTCCTGGCATCATGACATGACACTAAACTTCATCTGTCGACATGTCCCACAGAAGTAAAATCGAATAACAGTGGTGCTTGTTGCAGGCCTTCAGGCTAAATGTGCGTTGTTGCTCTCAAGCTGCATGCGCATTGCATTGCATGGGTCCGGAGATGGAAGACAGGTGATCCTTGCCAGGTCCACGGCTCAATTTACAGGTTGGTTGCTTTTCACCGTGGCCCTTGCTCCACCCTTCGGCTTGGAACTGGAAAAAGTTAATTGCGGCCTTCGGATGAATTGACTTATTTGTTCTTCGCTGTTGATCCGTTCTCTTCTTGGAGAAATTTGAGAATGGTCTCCGCTCCCCAAGCTCGAACGTCGAAGGGTTGTATCTTAAAGTTCCTTAGTTGCTCAGTCGCATTCCAGCGTTTACAGAGCTCGGTGACTCCAGGGTGCAATCCGAAGGCGGAGAGCGCTTCGACGTCTGTGCGCAAGCTACCCTTGTTTTTCTGTTAAACCGCGGCAGAATCGAAGGAGCCTTCAACAGACCAACCGAACTACCTCACAGAAGAGGTTCGTAGCACATAACACCGAGAATTCTCCATCTGATAATATTCGACGCGTACGACGGAGCAAAAATATTAGAGATACTCGCAGTAGAGACGAAGTCTCTGAAATCAGCGAGTTCAATTCGGAATACAGGGGCATCAAGTGACCGAAGCGAGGATTTGGCGCCGTTGGCGCCAACCTCCAGGATCCCATGTTGCCGGTACCGAGATCTCAAGCCGCAGCAACATCATGAACATGACGAAAAACATGCAACGCTAGCCCTGACCCAAATGATTACTGAGCTTTCGATCAGCGATCAAAAATATATATCAAGTAACTATAACGCTCGATGGGCCAAATTATGCGTGGGAACGGCTCAAGATCACGGCCCGAAGGAACGGATTGAATCTGATCTATGAACGGGATGATGTGATCTCGCAAACTCTGGACCTTTTCTGGACGCATGCGCCGAAATCACGAAACGCGATGACGTTCAGGGTACATTTTTACAGAAGTATTGCAAGTTCAACAATCGATTTTGAAGTTGGGTATCTAAATATACAGCTTTGGTAGGTATAAACACGCACATACATACATATAGACATGATATTTTGCAGTACATATATATAAATTATTTTGCTTGCGAAGTTTGCTCCGGCTGTAGGAATGCGGTTCCCAGTACCCACGATTCCATCAAACAGCAGGCGTCAAGATGCATATGAAAACGCCAAAAATGGATTACTTCCCGATATGTGAAGGATAAGTATTTTGTACATAATGCGCACTAAGAAATGAGAACCCATTTTATGCGCCGATGATGTTGAAAATAAGAGTGCTAGGGCTTTTTTTAAACCAGACCACTAGGTCAGAAGTGAAGCGAATTGCTGCGTTGATATATCTGCATTTGGTGTCTAGGCAGATCTTGGCCGCGACGCAGGTTGTGCTCCGTCATACTTCTCCATAAAAGTTGCAGCCGCTGTTGGCTCAGGGGCGGCATTGGCAGCTGGCAGTGGCGCAGGCAATGGCCCAGCAGCTGGGCTGGGCGACCGCTTGCGGTTCTTCGCAATCGTGGTACACTGAGCATACCATCCACCATTATCTGTGACGCAAGTAGCGCCCGCCTGGCAAAGAGTTGGAGAAGTCCATGTAACGGCACTTCCGTTGCTATTAACAGTGCTACCTCCGCAACGTCCGTACTAGAAATCATAATCACGGTTAGCAATCACTTCAGGTCGCGGATGAAAACAGGGTCGATGTGACTTACCAAAGTCTGAGTGCCGGAGCCAACAGTGTTACATGCAGTAGTAGGAAAGTTGGGGATATTCTGGCAAATGCCATAGGACGGGTTGTAGCTTGAGCAACCGTATCCGCAAGGGCAATTCGTAGGACCGTTCCAAGACACCTGGCTTCCACCAGCGTTGGCTGTAGAGCCAAAGCACTGGCCGTATGGAGTTTGAGTGGCTCCAGTTTGCGGCTTACAGGTTGGTCCACCACTTCCAGGGTAGTCATAGGGGATTGGGTAGCAGAGATTAGTCCCCCAAGAAGTGGACACGAAAGTCGTTGGCGAGCTCGTGTAGCAGTAGGCATCATAGCCAGGTATTGGGACGGTCTCTGTCCAACATTTCATACTGCTTGGGCAGAGGCCATCCACTTTACCATTGGCTTTGTAGCAGTGGCCACCACAACGATCACTGTAGATAATCAATTAGCAAAGCTACTCCGCTATAACAGTTCATACTTCCAACCGGCTTATATGAACTTACCCCTGCTTGGTTGCGTATGAGTAGCTTTGGCTCCCGCAAGCCCAATATTGCATCGGATTCAGAGGTGTCTGAGACTGTGTCGCCGGCACACATTGCGCGTACCAGAAGTTCACAGGGTTACATTTGTAGTTGATTGGGCACAAAGTTTGTACGTCCCAAGCTGTATGAAGAATTAGTAGATGACCACGCGTACGATTTCAGTTTCTCGCGAATAATGACGAAACTGATCAGCTGATTTGGTAAGATATATACCTTGGGAGATGACGCCTCCATAATAACCACCGCACTGTCCATAGGCATTAGCCATCTGCGTGAGAGTAGTTTGCCACGTGAACTCGCATTGTGTGCATGTTGTCGGTCCGCTGTATGGAGAACAAGTGGTGATTGTCGCAGGACCCGCAGTGCTGGTCGGGAGACAGCTTCTGTCAGTCCCGCTCTTGCAGTGGCAATACCATTGCAGCGGGCAAATCACCGTTGTCCCTGCGGTAACGCCGCCACAGGTTGAGTATGGAAGAGCAGCCCAGAATGGGATGGGAGTCAGAGGGTAGATAGTCGAGTATGGGTCGGCGGCTTGCCTGGCCACTAGATTGCCTTCTGCGACGCCGACGTCGCCAAAAACTTCTCTCTTCTTGTAGCACCTGTTGGCGATACAGAGAGGATTGCCTCCTGCAACAAGGTCAACGCAGAGGAGCAGGACGCCAGTCACCGCTGCAAGAGCGTTTCTCTGAACCATCTTGGAGATGGAAAAACGATGTCTTCCGACAGACGTGCTGCAATGACAGAAGATATAAAACGACTGTTAAGTCTGCTTGACCCAAGATAAGATGAAGATGGTCGACGAAGTAGATCCCGTACCCATTAGGTGTCCTGGGCTCGTCTCGGCCTCTGGAGGTTCTCGGTTCTTATATATATCATTTATGTGGAACCACTTTCGAGGATGAGCAGGTCCTCCGCCTGCGGAATTAGCTTCGGCTCCTTGCCCCTGGTTTCTGCGGGGAAATAACAGTAAACCACGCAGCATGCGAAGAGGCCGGGCTCATGAGCCTGAAAGGAGTTCCATTTGCCTCGTTAGCTTTCCCAGCGGCAATCTCGTCGCATCCAGGCCGGACACCCAACCGTTCCGTGCTATTGACTAGCGCTACGGAAAACTTCCATATTGCATCAGCCAGCATATCGACTGAAGTGGCTTCCGGGCAAAAACACGCACAGTCCCAACGCTAGGGTAGACTTCGGCGTGGCAGGGGTTGGAATTCCCTGATGTGTCCATGCAGGTGTTCATGCTTTCTTCTTTTGGTCCTTAGATGCCTCCGTCCGTTGAATCCCCTCCAAGATCCAGGTAACCCCGGCCGAGCCTGCAGAAATCAAAGCAAAGGACCCGCCCACCGCTATGGTGCTCAATCATTCCTCGCTTCCCCAGGTCAAGATTCCAGATCCCATGCCCTGACTGGACAACCTGTATTTTGTTTTTTCTCCCTTTGTGCAGGTGGGGACGGACCGACGCTGAACAGGTCCGGAGTAATATTTGGGGTTGGCCCATCAGTCCATTGCTTGGCACGGCAGCTGCATGGGCACTCGTGATTCAGCAGTTGCAGCTTTCAGTTGGCGTTGATTCATTCTAGCGTGACAGCGTTAATTCTTTTGTGGAACACATGTGGGTCGATGTCGATATTCCGACAGAGAGTGATAGTTGCGGCACCGAGGTGTGGAGGCATTCAGTTGGGCTGTCGCTTCCTGTAACAAATTCCTTTTTCACCAGTCAATTACATCCAGGACAGATGCAAGATTTGACGATAACGTGTTCACACGGATGACACCTCTCGTTTCCGACCTTATCGCACGTTGAGATTTAAAAGGTCGCATGGCAAAATTAAATTTTAATTGCATAATTCAAGTGATAAGTCAGAAAGCGCAACATCCGCCCTCTCTTTGATAGCTTCCCGCTGAAATCCCGTCAAAGCCGCACGGGTCTCAGCCATCCAGCTGGAAACCGACCGAAACGGGAGCACGGGAAGGTCGAAATTTGAATTTAGACCGCTGCCCTGAGCGTTTTCTTAAAGTGGCACATCGGCCGACTTCATGCATGACTATCACTTTCATCAGCCAGAGCGCCGATTTTGAGACGCACTGGGTGCTGTTGTGGACCGGACCCACCAACGTGGCCACCAGCTAGTTTGGGCTTGAACCTCAGATACGAAAAGTTGGAACGTTCGGCAACGCAGAATCAATCTTGTCAAGGGCGAGCAGGCCGGGTCGTATGCGTATGGCCATCTGGAAGAATCGATCAGAGTTTTGCCGATATTTACACAAAGCCAGTCAGGCCATGGAATTGAAGCGCGTGATTAATTGACGGCCAAAAGAAGTCGTCTAGATGGCATGCAACTCTGGTGTCGGGTAGAGTTTCCAATTGCTACTGTAAATAGTGAGAGCTGAGTCCAGAGTCATACTTTGGCAAGCCCTTCTCGCCACTGCAGTTGTACAGACGACACCTACTTACTCGTACATACCCTACCAATCCTGCATGCAGTGCGCTTGAAAAGTCGTGATACAATAGCTTGGCGGACCCTCTCCACCCTTGCTCATGCATCGGCTTTCTGAACACTTTCACAGGTTGTAGAAGCTTTAAAGGTTTCCTATGAATCTACCATGGTCAGGATATCTGCGCATTACGAACATCTTTCTTTAAATACAGCGGATGGTCAAGCATCTGTACTGCAAAATAGAGTATTTCATATCTCTTCAAACTTCATGCTTCATTTGTGGTCATGGGCGTCGATGTAGATGATTCGAATTCACAACCGGAAAACTCTGTCATACGCGCATATCCAAAGACTTGTCGACTCGTCACGCTAAATGACTACAGGGTTCACGGCACGCCTCGTATTTAATGAACGCTTTTGTCAGTAGAAGGCACAACTTCCGAGCCGTCTTCGCTGCGGTCCCATCCATTTCGAAAGCGAGGCCTCGACACAGTGATGCGCTCAGACGCTGTCTGTGCTCATTCATATGCAAGGACCAAATAGCTTCGTTTCGGGGGCGGCGAAATGGTTGATGTTCGGGCCATGACTTAATCACAGCACTCTTCCAGGCAAAATTCAAAACTTCGACGCTATGAACAAGGTTCACGAACCAAGCCTTCCCTGCACTGCAAGCCGTTGTGACAAACTGGGAAAATGATACATTTGGTCAAGCGGAAAGACGGCTTGAAGTCCCATCTTGGCCCCAGCCACCAATCGCTTGGCGGTACCACACACCCCTGTTTCCCCGCTATTTATCCGCCGCCGGTCATGCGGGATTTTCGGTTGACATGCAGCCAATCAGATTTGCAGACAGTCAGAGCTTCCAGAAGCATGGCCGGAGAAACGATTTTGCAAGTGCCAACATTTTGTGCCGAAGCCTCATGGCGCGCTCGCAGCTAGGACATATGCGAGCTAGTGCTTGTACCCCGCCTTTTGGTATGCATTAGGGTACGACACTAAGTCGGATGATCATCTCCTTTGTTCTTCCGCTCAAGAAGGCCAACTGAATCAAAGCGGGTGCGACAGGCTCGCGAATGGCGCTCTTCCCGGGATAGAACGGCGTTCACTAAAAAAAATGCGGTCACAACCTTTTGTGTAGGTTGTTTCTACACTATCCAAAAATGCAGCCACCCCAAATCCAAGGAACCTCAAACAATCGCCGCGAAAGCCCTATTGAGCCTGAGTTTCATCGCCTTGCGTGCTGTAATTCCAAGGGGTACTTATTGCAGCGTACAACAGTCCAGCTTGTATAGACCGATATAGATAAGAGAATGCGCGTAGTTTAAATTGTAAAATCGAAGTTACATAACATATTAGCCTTTGCGTCGCGCGGAAGCTCCTGCATGGTGTTAAGAATAAGCCTGTGCTATTATACATGTACTTGGGTTTCTTGGAGTTTATTCAGGAGCCACTGGTAGAACTCGGATAATTGTCACGCTACGCATTTTACTCTATCGTCTTGCGTTATACCCTGGTATTTCCCCCAGCCTCTGGTACATAGTCGCCGCCCACATTTATATAGCTAGCTTCCGAGTCTTGGATTCATTTTTCCTCCTCAGTTCTTGATATCCTATACACAAGCTTATCTCTAGCTTCGGCTCAGCGAATGTCCTCGCCTCGACTGTCGCAAGCCTATAACTAAATAATTCTATAATATCTTTCAAGACACTGCAGGACCGGTCAACCATCTCTGCAGACCTAATATTCCCTTGACGCAGTCTTTCAACACTATGTCGTCAGACAACGGAACTTACGCCCCGACTGAGGACGACATCCAGTCAGTGGCCACATTATGCATTTTCATGGCAGCTAACGCAAACCCCAAGTGGTGGGATGTCCCCTCAGGTAATATCATAAAATGGCTATCAGACTACTACCTCACCACAACAACCCCGAGCCCAGAGTACATCATGAATGAGACAGGATGGAGCGAAGATTACTACATGCTATTCGATGGCGGTATTGGGCTCAATTTGAGCGATTTAGCACCCTACTACGCCGACGTTTTGACTCTTATTCCTCACCCCAGAGTCGTTTCATTTATCATACCCGTATTTGCAGCATTCACAGCACTTACCACAATTGTCCTTGTGCTGAGGCTGTGGTCTCGAATATCCGTTGCCGGAAAGCTTGGTTCTTTTGATTGGGCTACTATTGTTGCCTACATATTGATTGTCGCTTGGGGCGGTCTCGCGATCCACGAAAGCACAGCTGGTGAGTTCAATCCTAGAGTGTTCACGGAACTTCAAATCTCATACTTTTGAGTTGAAACTAATACGAAATCAACCATATCAGTCGGACATTGGGGCTTCTATTGCGATCAAACATACAATCAAGCCCACGCCTACGAACGCGCTTACAATATCCTGACATTTACTTACCCTATTGCGATCTTGGCGATTAAGATATCCCTCCTGCTGTTCTATCACCAGCTTTCTGCCTGGCGACCTCTTCGCCTCAGTGTCTACATTACAGGGTTCATCTGCTTCGCCAATGCAATGTGCGGAATATTCCTTTGGGTGTTCCAGTGCGACGCTCCTAATCTATGGGATCATATGGCCGACATGTATAACACCTGCAAGCTGGACCAAATGACCGTCCTCATGGCCGTTGGAGGTGTTGGGATTTTCACCGACATTGTCATTTGGCTCATCCCGATTCCAATGGTCTGGCAACTACAACTAAACACCCGCGAACGCATTCTGGCAGTGTGCACATTCGGTGTCGGTCTCATTGCCTGTGTCGGATCCGTGATGCGCCTTGTTGCAGTCCGTAAATTCCTTTACTACGGCAATCTTGATGGCAATGATTCCCGCGACCCCATCAACGCTTGGGCAGTGTAAGTAACCGAAGCTTGCTATACGCATAGAATCTCTCCAGCTGAGCACTGCTAACATTGTGAATATCTAGTGTTGAAATGAACCTCGCCTTGATCTGTGCTTGTGTCCCTGCCCTGCGCGCCCTTGTCATCAAGCACTGGCCCAGAATCATCTCTCGGACTTCCGACGGTACCGACGTCAGCAAGAATTCCAAGGGCTCCTCTAGTTTTCAGGGACATGGCAAACCCAGCATCGTCACTGATGAAGACGGAAACACAAATGCCTCGGAGCTTGGCGACTACCCCGGCCCACGAAACTCGAACAACGAGAAACCGGATGCCAATGTCAAGGTCTGGAGCCCAATCACCAACTACAAGAGCGACGAGTATACTCGAATGGCTTGAGGAAAAACGGTACTCTGTATGCTCAGACTGCTTGTACTCTAGTCCTAAATTCTTTGCTCAAGCACCATTTATTTTCTGTTGGTGGAGTTTGTTCAGGTTTGGCCAGGTTTAGGTCTTCCAGTCACGCGCGAGTCCTTTTTTTGTATCTGCTTCTCTTTATCGTTGACGAATTTAGCATGAACAGGATTGGCAAACGGTGCAGTCAACCGGTCCCAATGACAGATTTTAATGTTCGAGTGTACATATATATTTTCTTACCGAAGTCTATCGTGCGCATTTATTCGCCATCTCGGGATCGCGTACGAGATGCTCTTTGTATACATTATCAATTAACAAAAAGAACCAAATCATTCATGACATCACATTTACATAATGCCTACCTTGGCCAGCTTAATTCCAGATACCATCAAATACAGCGCAATACAGTAGTCAGTGGGCAGTCTTGACAGCATTATCACGAATTACCAAAAAGAGGCTGACTTCCAAAGGAACATAAATGGTATAGCGAACACGTCAAGCCCATACCCGCTTAACGCAAATGCAGTTTTGACTTTCATCCCTGCAGGGGAATTGGGATCAATACCGAGAAACTGGTTCGTCTAGCCGCAGCTGTCCTCTACAAACTGACTTTTGGACGGGTAGGTTACGCCATTATCTGCTATACATAGAAAGCTGAAAAGAAAAGGCATTCTCAGAGTGTTTACAGCTCCGCGGGCCCACCTCTGTCCACTGAATTCCTATACAGAGGTCCGAGCATAGCCAATACATATGTACATGCGATGTATAGACACAAGATAGTCTACGTACAAGCAAATATCATGCATCTGGCAGTCTCCAAGGTGGAGTATGACCCTCGTCTTAAACTCGGTCTGTGCTTTGCTCCAAATAAGGTACCTCGATACAACAGCTATACAGCACGGTATCAGTAATCGCAGATCGCTACTATGATAAGGACTTCAACTACAAATTCATGCAGTAAATTGAAGAAATGCGCAGTCGGCTGGCCCTCTAGCCGTAGGAAAGAGGTGTGTAAATGGGAGCCACACATTTCCGCTACCACTATCTACGCTTTCCAAGAGAAATACGGACAAAGCAGCGAATGGCACACAAGGAATAGCAGGCGAGACAGCGCCCCATGCAAGGGGCAACCCACTGCATACGGGATAAGCCTTTGCGTTCCTATGTGTACGTCCCGTGTCCAAGGTGCACGGTGCTTTTCTGCTCCAAACAGGCGGTATACATATCGACTCCAATAGATTGAGGTAGAGCTGGGTACATAAACCTCGCGCCAATATCATGCCAGCCCATGCAACCCTCTGTTTTTCGCCAGCAGTAACTTGAAACGCCGACCTTGCTGGAACAAATCTACCAGGCCAGATGCACACACGCTCAGCCGTGGCGACGCTGCCCTTGCCCGTGCGAGGGAGATTTTGATTGAAATATAGTACAACAATGCAATGTCCTCACCAAATTGCATCCGGCACCCGTGCATGAGGGTTTAAGCATTTGTGTGCCTTGTTCGCGTATATAACTCACAAACAGTCATCCAGGTGGTTATAATTGCCCTCGCTGTATGGCTACGGCTCGCGTTTCCTGGCGTTGGGATACCAGGACAGCCGTTATCGGAGTGGCTCAATGCATATCCAGGGTCTCTTCCATTGGAATTCTGCATGATGGCTGCCGGCCCAACAAACCAGCTGCGTTCCCAGATCTGAAGATAAACCCGTTTCGCCTAAATTCAAAGCATAATCCCGCAGTGCGAACGATAGCAACTAGTGCTGGCAATACAGTCTCGGTAAAATCTTGGTAGAAGTAAGTTCGAATGTTCCTTCCGGTTCAGAACCGAAGACCTATCGGCTCGACATGGTCGTATGAGTAAATTGTGTTTTCCGTCTTGAGACTATAGGAGCCCAAAATCAGAGTCAGAGGTTACTCCTATATACAATGCAACGCACATTATGCTTGGGTTTTACCAAATTTCAAAGTTGATATGAGCTAAGCTTCCATCAATCAATGCATCACGTAGGCATCATGACCTGTGTAATGTAGCCTTACTCCAGGCAACCCACAGTCTCCGTCAAAAATGGGTGCGTTCACGCCTATCTAAGCTTCTAGAAATCATCAATGCTGGAATGATATCTAATCCGATGAAGCCATACGCTAATATAATTAAGGCTATAACTTTATAGTAATACGTCCTTGGTGAAGTGCAGGTGCTTGGATTTCATGGGTAAAACTTAAGCTTTTCTCAGTCGACAGTCCAGTTTCTGCTCCACCATATTTAGCCTCACTAGCCGGAGAAATAACAAGATTCGCAAATCCCGGGCAAATTTTGCTAGATCTGTAACCATAATTTGAACACGCGACGTACAAGTCGCACAGTCCCCCTGGAAATAATGATGTGAAGAAGCGAGAGATCGAAATGGACGAGAATTTTAGCTATTGAATTTACTATGGCTGATCGCAGAGAGTTTTCATTGATGTCTCTCGATCCTAGCACGAAAGCACACCGTGGTTGAAATCAGATATGGGCAAAGAATACGAGACTATGTGCATCAAATGAATTATTCTCCAGTGAGCCGTTGATGCTAAGAGGATATGAAGAATAGCCAACTCAAAAAAGAAAAGAAACTACAAGTAGTGTGTAGACCCTCCAATGCACGCACAGTGCTGGTTTCCAAGTGGCAAGGTCGAGTTTGAAAATATCGACATGGAGCGCAAGAGTGGGACGGCTGCCGACTGGAAAAGAACTAGGTTCACCACCAGACAAGCATGCCGGCCGAGAATCCATGCATAGGCTCAACTGCTGCATCGCATGCCGACAATTTGAATTCCTGGAAATTTTGGCCGGTGCATGAACAATGGATCCACTTTTCGCCGGCCCTTTCTGCGAATTTTGCAATATGGCGAGGGAGCACGGCTAGCCGAAATGGTGACAGAAAATTCTGGTCGGTGCAGATGCATCGCTTTCAAGAAAAAAAAAAAAAAAAAAAAAAAAAGGCCTGTCAACATATTTAGTCATGCGGATTAAGTTTTTCCCGACGGTCTCAAATGATTGGCGGGCACGGAGGGGATCCGGATGCTCGTCCTGAAGAACGCCGTCCAAGCTCAGACTCCGTGCATGGGGTTTTTGCGGTTCTCCACACATCTCATTGTCATTGGCTAGATTGCGCCCGAAATGTCGACTGCAGTACACTGAGTCATGTGAACACAAAGTTGCTGTCAAAGCTTCAGCTGCTCAAGAAACTGGTCTCGAGGCCAGACTTGCCTGTCAAGAAACAATCCTCCAGAATGTCCCTTTCCCTTTTTAAGGTGGTTACCAGCAAAAAAACAAAAGCAAATCTTGGGAAGGAGAACTTTTGGCCCACTTGGCTCCGCAGGGAGATCCTTGTGGAGTCAGTGGCTGGAGTTTATCCGTCTCCTGGAAGTCGTTCAGTATTTACCCCGCACTCTCGCTTCGATGGAAGGGTAATTGTCGATCTTTAACCTGTAGATCGACACTCGTGGAGGGAGCTCGAGAATAATGCATCGAGCTTGATGTTCTGGTGTTCTAAATTCACGATAGCATCAGATGGCACGTACATGTACACTCGATGGCTGAACTCTGGTACGTAACATGCGCATATGCCATAACCAGCAAGGAACCACTCAGGCTCAGGCTCAGAGTAGTCAGTCAAGTATTTTTTGGCAAGCGGATCGACTCTAACTCTTCATCAAAAGTCTACATGCGCGCATATGCGTCATGCACGCATTCAAGAGTTCCAGCAACTACCTCCTGTGGAGCTGGTTAGACGGGAAGACATTTACTGTCGCAAGTTCATCCTACTTGCGACAAGCATGGATACCCCGACTTACAGCTGCAAAGACTACTTTCTCCAGCAGTCACTTTTGAATTCCAAACTATGGGAGTTACAAAGAATATGCATCCTGCGCTCAGACATACCAAGCGGAAGACATCCCGACAACCACGAGAACTATTGTAAAATATGCCAAGACTTTCCAATCACAGGACCTCACGCTATTGTTCCAGCTATATGTCCGTGCATACTGTGACACGCGAACGTTCGAACGGGTGTGCGGCAGCGACTCGAGCGCTATCGTCCAACGTACATCCAGAAACAAGCATCGATGTAAGAGCATGGAAGCTTTTCCAAGGTCTGAGCGCTTGAAATATTGTATTAAGACCGGTGATCGTATTCCAAAGTTGCATTTATACATGCATACTCCACATATTCACTGACTTCGTCACACAACCCCAATTTTGAGGCGCTTGAAGGGCTTGAGTGAGAAGTGAACGAGCACGGTCGTCTGGCCCCACAATCACATTGTCGGGGTCGCAGTGTAAGGTGACTTCACACGGCGCATTGCCCAGAAATTAATTGAGTACTCAGTCTCTCGGTGGTGACAAGTGGGAAAAGTAGTATGTATTACAGACAGCGGCAACGAAAGGAGTGCAGACACTTCCACCGCGTGAGACCAAGCCCATAATCCTGGCACAGGGTTGACCATCTTGCTGCAGTATTTCACTTCGACCGGAGAGATTCTGGAATAGTTCGCTTCTCTGAAGTCGCTTCTAATCCATCAGCGAAAAGAACATATAACTTCCATTTGACTAGTGCGGTCTTTTTGTGACCCATGCGCCGGCGGACGCTTCATCCTTGGCGGGAGCCGGCATATCCATACCAGTAATTAAGTACTTAGTCCAACTCTGTGGCTCTCTGAGCGCAATCTTCAGCCGGAAGTCACATCATTCGACGGAGCCCTGACTTTCCGTGTCTCCCCAATCCGGATTAACCCGCACCATCTTGCTACACGCTAAGATTCTAAGCCGGATCTGTTTTCCCATACCCCATATCCGCCGTCCGATCCCATCGTCCCTCCAGAGCTTATAAGTGTAAGACATGCCGCCTGGACGTCTTTTAATCACCACGGACTACCCCGCCTGATATCCTCCTAGATCTAGTGTCTACCACATACTCAATTGCTTACCCGAGAAGCTTCTTGAACGCATTTACATAATTATTGCAAATATAATTTACTCTATTATCTATCTTTGGGCTTCTGACAGGATCTTCAACCTTGTAGCCTAGTTTCACGTGCAGTCCTTCGAGAAAACTTTCTCTTATTTATAATCCACCCCACCATCAGCAAATACATCAAAATGGTTCTGCGAAGAAGATGGTCTATCTCCTCCCCGCCGGACGTCACGGCGATCGCTTCTTTCAGATACCAAGTGGCCATTTCCAATAGCATTATTTCCTCAATACAAGCCTGCCCCACACCAGCTTCCAGTCCAATAGAACCACCTCGAGATCGCGCCGTTCCCAGTGTTCAGAATCCTCTGCTATTCTCGCTATTACAGCGAGCAGCATGAAAGCTATTTCCTCGGCCTGGAATCTTAAGGCCTTATCAATCAAGCCTCGAAGATCACAGTCGAACCATTCGTGCATAAGAGTTTTTTCAAAGTCTAAAAGTGGTAAGTATCGAGTATGCCCTCCATTATCCTGAGCTACGTTAGATTTCGAGCTAATATGGTCATGCAGATGGTTCCCGATTCGCTTCAATTTATTTGTCCGTGAGTTTACTTTTGCTTGAGCGAATGGCGTTTACTAAGGCGCATGGGCCATGGGAAGAACGAAGTTGGAAATGTTGATGGCGCTATGGAACGGGACACATACTGAGATGTCGTCATTAAACTGTACATAAGATAACCGTTATTTATAATTGAGAATATTTTGTCTTTTTGAAACGTGCTACAGGCCGTGCTTGATGCAGTGGGCTAGTGACTTGAAAGGAACCGTAGCTACGAAGCATCCATGAGAGTGGCTATTCATGCTTGTTCAGGGGCCCTTGACTTACTAACATGTAGCAGCATCCGCGTAACGACAGGCATCCCTCACCCTACCGGCCGAATATGAGAACAAACCGGTTAACCCTTGCACATTTTGTGTATATAAGATCATTGGCCTTGAATCGGCTTGTGAACTAGCCTCGTCCATGG
Source organism: Drechslerella dactyloides (assembly GCA_020064725.1). NCBI lineage: Eukaryota > Fungi > Ascomycota > Orbiliomycetes > Orbiliales > Orbiliaceae > Drechslerella > Drechslerella dactyloides. The sequence goes on from JAGTWJ010000017.1 coordinate 4,709,324, forward strand.
AGGTATCGGTATATAAGATGCAATTATAGTAAACTCTTGACTGGTCAAAGCTTCGTAGGTCAGTCTGATTCCCCGGACAATTTTGAACCGTCGAATTGTATCGACGCAGTAGTAAGGAAAGAGAAATCTCATATGCAATCGATCACGATAAGTTCTGCGTATATGCAACCATATTGAATTCCGTGGTTGTTACCGATCTTGTTGACCTGAATCCGCCTGTAGGCAAGTAGTTCTTAGATCCGATGTTATCTTACATCTTGTCTCGTAAACCAAAGTGCGACAGCGAAGCCGTACACCTTATAGTGCTACTATTTGGGTAATAAATATAACATATAGATACCAAAGCTTGATGTTGCCCGCCGATATGCGTTATAAATATGAATGCCTAGCTGTTGTTTAAGTATCGACACCTGCAATCAGTGAATGCAAATATGGCCTAGAAGAATCCGAAGAATTCTATCGGATAAAAAGAGAGGATTGTGTGGTGCCTGCATGCGAATTCCCCTATATATGTTGGCGTTTAACGTTTCAATTGCATCCGTAGAGAGTATGCGCCACCCTTTCAATACCAACATGAGTTCTGAGTACTTACAGTAATGAATGGCTCACGTGAATGTAAGAGCAAGAGTAAGAGCACTTTATATACGGTGTCCATAGGAAGTAGGATTAGAAGAATGTCCTCAAAATTGCGTCATATTGCACGATCTGTAGTAAAGGGTTGTTTTGCAAGCCGAACAATTAGTTTGTATCTGGCAAAGCGAGACTGACGGAGGCAAGGCAGCAGGATAGACTCCGATATTAAGTTTGTTTCTGATTTAATAGTTATAGGCGTGTGCTAAAGTCTCTGGAGCTTACAAGCCCTATACCTCTTGTATCTTCTGGAAGATCCTCCATTCGCACCTCATCTTTCGACCGTCGTCACGATCATGATAGATGGAAGATACGATGGCCGTGAACAGCCACAGCATGAGGATCCCGGGGTATTAGCTTTGACTGACCTCGGGCTAGCAATGATCGAAAAATGAGGCGAAGTAGAATATTGATTACTTCGATGATTCGATTAAGCCGAGACTGCGATTACGCTTCTTATTTAGATATGTACTGAGGGATTGAAGACGTGCGCCAACGATAAAGTCGAAAAGTTTGGCGGAGAAGTGAAAGATCTGATCTTCAAATGCCATCATTTACGACAAATATCACAACATACAATGAACGAATCCTTCAGATTTCTCGTAGGCCATGCCTATCGATACATTGGGCTGGAGAACAGTGCCCAGGATAGATCTGATGTTACGTACAAACGTACATTAGTGGATTCCACCTAAGTGGTTCTCGGTACTAGAAAGACTTTGCAGATTTGCAAGGCGTAAGCCCTAGTATTGTAACTTAGACGCTCTCGTGTCGCCGCTTTTACGAGGATCGAGCCTCCATGATATTGTTTTCTCGTGAAGCCAGCCCGCTGAGCAGTATATCTTCGATAGTGGTCAGTGCTGGTCTCGGTCAGTGCCCTCGCTTGAGGACACCCAGGGTCTTGTGGTAAAATGTGCGTTGCCCACATGTGCAAAAGCCGCAGACAGCACGCGTAAATTGAATTTCCGCTCTTGGCAGGGACTGGTTCGTGTATCGTCGCGTGTTCCCACCGCTGTAAGCAGCTTCACCAACTCTGTCCCACTCTCCATCTCTTAACGTTCACCACCCACCTTACACCGAACCACCAAGACCCTGCAACTATCATTTGAGCTACCGACCATTGGATTTATCCTAAATCCTCATCGTGACTGTAGGTCTCTCCAGCGCTGAGTGGGGCAGCTGTTGGTAGCTAACGCAGCCGCGATTATAGCTCGTTTGCAGGTCCCGTGCGATTTCACAGTCAGAGCTGCCTGAGCAGACCGCGGTACTGCTCCCGACCCGGCATGGCGTCCGAGCCGCTTGCAGCAGAGTCTCTCCCGGCCACGGAGGCCACATCTAAGATGTCTAATCTTGGCTTGGGCGGATCGGCGGCGGACCCGCCGCCGGCAAAGAAAAGGACGAAGTTGAGCGCGGACGAGAAGGCGGAACGGGAGAAGGAGAAAGCTGAACGCGAGAAAGAGAAGGAGGAAAAGCGAAAGGAGAAGGAAGAGAAAGAAAAAGAGAAGGCTAAGATCGTAACCATCCCCTCTTCTCTAGATCGGAGCTCAGACTGCGAAGCCGCTGACGAATTCCACTCGGTTATAGAAAGCTGAGAAAGAAGAACAGAAGCGGACCAAAGAGGAGGAGAAGGCCAAGAAGGATGCCGAACGAGCAGCCGAGAAAGCGAAGCGCGATGAAGAGAAAGCTAAGAAGGATGAGGAGAAGGCGAGGAAGGAAGAGGAGAAGGTGAAGAGGGAGGAGGAGAAGGCCAAAAAGGAGCGAGTATGTTTTCCTATTTTGCGGCTCTCGGCGTGAATCTTGGGCGCCCCATTCTGACTGCACATCTGTAGGCTCAATTGAGGATGGACACGTTCTTCATGAAGAAAAGCATGCCTACAACATCTACTGGGTCATCCGCCCCAACAAAGCCTCCAGCAACTTCGTACAATGGGACGTCTCTTCCACCCCCTCCAAACGTGGTTTCAGAGTCACCCCTACCTGAGAGCAATGCTTCTCAGCCCTTGACCTTCACGGCGCCTGCAACTAAAGATGTTGAGATGATTGACAGGCCCGCAGCTGAAAAGCCAGACTTCGTCAAGTACTTCCATCCATTCTTCGCTAGGCCCGGAGTTACGGTTGCGCCGCCGCACAGTTTTGGGAGAGATGAGGACGCCACTTCATATATTCGCGAGAAGCTTGACCGGGATGTTCTTAAGCGGCCTCGTGATCAGGACGAGATGGATGTGGACGAGGCCAAGTTCCAAATCCCAAATCCGCTTCCGCCAACATATTTCGAAGAGATATTTGCGCTCCCACCTGCAAAGCGTCGCAAGAGAGGCAATCTACCCAAGTTTTCGACCAGAGACATCTTGGCCGGATTGAACCGCTCTCCGGAACCTATTCCACAATTCAGTTCCAAGAAAACAGTCCACACGAATTACGTGACACAGCTGAAGAAGCTTCCCCGGAAAGTCCTTAGATATTGTGAAGATATCCGACCCGCCTACACCGGAACATTCACTCGAATCCCAAAGACGTCAGGCCTACGCAAGGGAAGAAATCCATTTCAGAAGTCTCTTCCAGGAGTGAACTATGATTATGATTCGGAGGCCGAATGGGTGGAGGAGCCGGATGAGGACGGAGAGGAGCTTCTCAGCGAAGAAGAGGATGATCCCATGGACATTGGTAGTCCCGATGAGATGGACGATTTCCTTGACGACGAGCCCGAAGACCCTGGGAAGAAACGACACAACGTTTCCGGCCCATTGATTCCGACTACCACAGGTATCATGTGGGAAGGTGAATGCACAAAGATTGAGGAATTGGAGCGGTTCCGAATGGGCATCTTGACTGGTAAGTTTATAATTATATGGTCAACGGATTCCACTTTGCCAAAAGCAGCTCATTGACCCTCCCATCTAGTCGGCCATGTCACTCCAATCGACCCTTTTTCTATCAAATACTGGGAGCAAGAGAAGAAGAAAGTTCCCGCCTTCTTCCAACCACCTTCTCTCCCCTCCAATAAGACAGCTGCATCTGGGAATCGCCCTCCTGTTCAGACTCTTCCTAGCGCAAACGCTCCCATCCTTGCCAGAGATGTCCCTCACCCCCAAGCAGCAGCAGCTCCAGCCACTCCAAACCCTCTGGAATCCGCCCTGCAAGATGAATTTGGGCGCTTTTATACAGATTACGCCAGCGAACCCATCCTCAGAACCACATTCAATAAGTGTGAGTCGGGTGGCACCTTTTTTAAGCTGGGCGATCTCGCCGATCCTCGCACAGCCGTCAACTTCCACATGTCCCAAGACGATAACTTCACGTTCTTCAAATTACTACACAAGATCCCCATCTTGAGTCACGCGCACCTCGTCAGCATGGTTGGATTTGTTGAAAAGAACGACAGGTCCAAGCTCGGCCTCCTAGAGGAGGCGAAGAGGGAGTAAGTGCAATTCCTATCTCAACTGGATGCGCGTCATGCACAACTAACATGTCGGCCTCAGATTTCCACAACATACAAAAAACTCCCTCAAGGAGTTCGTCAACAATTTCTGCCGACGTTCGGGTCGATATTGGACATGCTGCCTCAAGCAGAATGGTAAGACTGGCAGTTTCTCGCTCCGCTTCTCGCGTCACAGTACTAAGACTCATTCTTGCAGCCCAAGGTTACTGGGTTCGACAGCCCTGGAACGATGTACTGCAACAACTTTCGGAGTAGCTCTCCCATCGTACGCGTCTGCGACTCGCTGCCAGAAGAGCTGAAGGAGGACTCGTCTGACCTACACATCTACCCACCCTCCTGGAGAGGTCTTCACATAATCGCCAAGACCAGTTCATCATGAAGTACAAACTTGATCGGTTTTAATGACGACTTGAAGCTTATGCATCTCACCGGCGTTCTTTTTCCGGTTCCTGACTTTGCTGTTATTCGCTACCTATATGGATACACTACCGCTTGATTAGCCCTTTCCTTCCTTCAATACTCTATCTCACGACTCCATCGACTTGCAGGTGTATATCGCAGAGCGATTACCACTGCTAGACCCACCCACCAGCACACATCGCTCGCCCACTCATCTACACACCCGTTCGCATCATCACTTATCACCTGCTATCCGGAATCACATTACACCTACCACCCTTCCATCAAGATCTACGTCATTAGCACATACCTTAGCGTATGGCATGCTGCGCCTCAGTCGACATTGCGATATCAGATTAGACCACCGCCTTACACCTCTTTTCTCTCATTCCCCAGATACATCTGGTACCACTATCACCCTTCAGAGCGCGCACGAACGATTCCTTGTCACGGCTATTTATTTTTTCTGCACCTTTGACCCCTCATACGATTATTTTATCTGGTTATGGCCACCCGCTGTTTACATCCTTCAACACTCTCCGAGCATGTATTGATAAACTCTTCACGCGCGTATCAGCAAGAGAGGTTCAAGTCCAATTATAGGGTTTACATTGTTGTACGGGACCCGAGAATCCACTTGACAGAGCACATCCGCGTAGTAGAGGCTGGACCTGTGGAGTACGTGCCCGTAGAGTGAGAGCACCGGTTGCTACACAGTACCAATAGACGACCAATATATATATCAATGACTAATCAGTGCTCAGGTGTCTCATTAAACACCGATTGGTCAGGCACCTACTATAAGTTTAGAAGTTGATGCTATGGTATTCTGCTGCAAAACTAGCTTACATTTCTTACGTGTATATGATGCGGTCTAAATTAAGAATGTATATACTCCTGCATGCTCCGTGAAACACTGGACGAACACCTACACCGCTGAGATAAGACCCCAGACACACACCCATGCACCGATCCATGCACATATACATGCTTGCCTACATATGCATATGCCCTTCAACTAAAACGCCACTACTGCCTCCCACTCTCGTTGCTCCGCCGTCCATAATCCCGCCGCTCATAACTCCGCGACATTCCTTCTCCGGGGCTCGGAGGCTCCAATGGGCCTCCGGTGCCTCTATGCGCCGGCCCCGCCGCACCACTCCCCGAGCCGTGAGCACTACCAGAGGCAGCACCGGGGTCCTCGATACGAACCCTCCGCAGATTCGACCTCAATCCCGCCAGATCCTCCACCGCGTCATCCGCAAGGCTGCGTCGCCGTCCGCGGCTGCGGGTGATATGAATCGGCACTCCCAATCCCGTACCGGTGGCGGCACCAGCGTGTCGAGTAGCGCCGTACGACTGTATATCCTCGGGATCGCTCTCGGTATCATAGTCATCCTCGTCGTCATCCTCGTCGTAGTCGTACCCATCCAGACTACCGGGTAAGTACCCACGGAGCCTGCCCGGCGCGCTGCCGCCCAACACTGCGGGATCCGCTTGAGGCACAACCAGAGGAGCCGACGGCCGCCTCTTGCGCTCGAAATCCTGTGCGTGCGCCGTCGTGAGCGCTGTGAATGCACGCACGAGCGGCGTGCGTTCCGCTGCCAACGACTCTTGCGACGTCCTGCCACCCGCTGGCACGCCGCCGCCGGATTTTGCCCGTCGATGCGCAGTGGTAGGTCTCTCTCCGCTGACTGCGGCGATTTCCTCATCCACGCGGGCTTCCACAACGGTGGGACGTGGGGCGAATGAGAAGACGGGCGATGAGGCCGTCGTCGAGTTTGCCGTTGTGCCAGCGCGAGATGGCTGGGGGCCGGGGACATCGTAGGGGAGAGGTACGTCGTCCTTGTACGCGCGGAACTTGCCAACACTACAGACCGCAGATCGTTAGTACCATCGGATATGTAAATAGATGCACGAGTATGAAAGAAGTAGAGGGGGTGAATACGCACTTGGCACAATGCTCGTTCTCCATACGGAAGAAACACCATACAAACCGCCGTCCCAGTTCCGCAAGACTGACGATAAAGCTCAGAAGTGCGGAATGCTGCACCTGCTTCGCAAAAATGACGTAGAATATCCAGTTGAACCGGACTATGGGGTCGATGATCATGGCAAGGTAGTACACAATCGGCCGGCTGTAGGCCAGGTCGGCGCGCAACAGCCGGTGCGGTGCGTACCAGTTCATCAGCGACCAATCCATGACGAGATCCCAGGTAGCTGTACAAACAAATAAAAACCATCAGCCAGAAGCCCGAATGCGTATACAGAACGGACGGCAATGAAACTTACAAGTATATAGAGCATTGATGGCGGCGAATAGTATGAAGATGGCCTCCATGGCTTTATTCGATTGATCCATCCGCCACATGCTCAGCGTCATGTAAAACAGTATACCTGCGGAATATTTCGTCCCGTTCGCCAAATGCGGGAACGCATTTCTCGTGTCGTAATAACGCCTGAGACATTGCAGCAGACGCCAGATTGACGGTAATGTCGTGAAAAAACCGAGGAGACGAGAATGCGACGAGTTGCACTGGGAGGGTGTATCCCAGTCCTTTGACCATAGGCAAAAGAAGAGCGGGATGGTGCCCATCGTGTAGGTCATACTGCAGAAGATATCGCCGGACCAGAAGTCACGGAACTCAACGGGGTAGAATCCAGCCCAAATCAGACGGTACTATGCAGCAAGCTTGTCAGTACGCGGTTTCGTAGGATTCTAAAGGATGGAGGGAGGCACATACAAACGTGTAGAGAAGCCATTTACGGCTGTGGTAGTACCAAATCTTGAATGGGCAGAAGAGTACGGCTATCACAAAACAGAGATAGATGAGTGGGAACCAGATGCGGTCGAAGCCAGTGCCCCAGAATGGAGTGAAACAGAACCACATGAGTAGGATCTGTACGAATGTGAACATTGCCGGCAGCTACAGAAACATTAGAACGCAACCTAGACTTAAAATGGAGGACAATAATTACCTCCATCAGCTGCCGCCAGTTGAGGTTGTTCCGGGTGTCAAACTCAAAGATGAAGACATAATTGATCCGAGCCTCGATCCACGCCCTGCAGCAAAGAGTAAACAGCAGCAGGAAGAGTGTCGGAAAAGCAAAACCCGCCCATATCTACACACGCGACAATTAGCTCGATTCATACAATCCAACGCAATCGTCGCACAAGGTGATATGAACTAACCTGCAGTAGATAGCTGACTTGGCTCTCATGCCGCATCCCGTACTTGTCTTTCCCCCTGTGGTACGCCTCGTAGAGTGCTTGTATAAGCAACGGCAACCCCATTCCGATATACCACCCGGCACGGAATACGGGTCCAGTCGCCGACTTCTTTGGTTCCCGTGTGCGGAGACGCTCAACTGCATGTTTCCGCCTACCCTTTTCATAGTGCGTAGCGAACAAATCCTCAGTCCGGGTTAGCAGACGATCGATTTGCTCGCTGCTTGCGAATGGCGTCGGATGGACCTTCTCTTCAAGGTATTTGCTTGCGATGTGCGTGTGGGCCGTCTTGTCGAATTTCTTGAGGATCTTGCGGAAGGCTTCGCGATTGAGCAGGCTGTAGGATTTAAGAAGCTCAAGGGAGTGGTAGTACTCGACTAGGGCAAGCTTGAGCTTGCGTTTTGCGGTTTTGTAGCGCACGTGCTCGTGATGCACGTGGCGGGTGTAGTCCTCGAGGGTTGTTGCAGCGGGCTGGGTGGGTGAATAAGCGGGACCAGCAGCGGCCTCGAGAGCTGTTGTGGTGAGTTTGGCAATCGCCGGATGCGACATGGGATCGGTGGGCGATGTGGAGAGGGAAGAAGGAGTGAGACGCGACGGGAGTTTTACAGCGCCGGTCCTCTCAAGAGAGATGATGCTTTTCCGCATGTGCATAACGGTGCCCGCAACGATATCCTTGGGGTGTTTCCAGTCGATTGGCGGGACAGGTTCCTCTTGAGCGGCGGCCTGTCGTTCACGTTCCTTCTCGATGAGACGGTTTCGCAACATAATTGAGATCTGCTGCTCAATGCGGGCGAGGCGGTCTTCCGCTTCGCCTTCCTTGGACTCGTAGAACTCGTTGATCTTCTTGAGCTGGGCAGCGAGGAACTCGAAGAACTGCTTCTGGGCATCCTCGGTCATGTCCACGTAAATTTGGGCATTTCGAATCTGCGGGTGGGGCTGCCGACGGCTGGTTCCGATCCGGCTACGCAGATTACCAAAGATGCTTTTGCGGGGGCTCGAGCGGCCAGCGGTGGAGTACTGGGTGTAGGATGGATGAAGCGTGCGGTCGGGAACATCCTCGGCAAGCTTGGAAGGGTCGTCACCGACGGAGGCGGCTCGCTCGACCCTGGAAGCGGAGATGTGAGAAGACAGTGAGGAGTCGTAGGTATGCACGCGTCGCATAATGGACGGTCGGTCTTCCAACGGACGAGCAGGCCCGGGGAGGTCGAGCATTGGGGGCAACGAAGGCCTCTCCGGTACGGCCGTGGTGGAGGCCGGGTGAATCGGCGGCGAAGAGACACTCGGGGGTATGCTGCCATAACCGGGGGACACCGATGAGCCCAAGCTGGGAGACGGATTGAGGTACTGCCGTTCGCCCGCATCGCCGTTGGCATTGTCGCCGGATGAGACGCTACCCCGCGGTGGGGTTGGCGACTTTTGAACGTCCAATTCATCCTCTGCCGCCTCCTCCGGTATCGTAACGACTCGCTGCACATGCTTTCCGGGGGTCAGGTTACCGGCACCGGGAGACGGCGGCGGGAAGTTCGATGTCGGGGTGGTTGAAGTCGGGGAGAGTGCCTCAGAGGCCCGTCGCGGCGGGATGCTGCCTTTGCGTTCTCCGGTCGGGGAGAGATGCTGTCTGAGGGAGGTTGCAGCTGAACGCGAGACCGAGCCGGTGCGGATGCGCTGAGCGATGCCGGCGGCGACATCGGGCGAAGGTAGACCGAGGGTCGTGGCGCTGGTGTTCTCAGCATTGCGGATGGCACGGCGGACGGTCTTGAGCTTCTTCTTCGCGCCCTGCAGATGAAGTCGGGGCGGTTAGCAGGCGGACCCCAGCAGAATGTACGGAGGCGAACGGGGATTGGCATCGAGATCGAACCTTGTAGTCGAGATACTTGAGCCGCCACTCGGGCACGAGATTGTCCTCCAGTTGCCTACGGAGTCCTGTCAGCGGATGCGATCGAGAGAGTTTTGGGGTCAGATTTGCATTCCAGGGAGCGTACTTTGCGAACTTCATGCCGAGACATAACCAGGACCTTGGCCTGCAACGTTATCTCGAGCGAGAGGCTACCGCGAACGCATGCGGCGGATCGAAGAAGCGGAGGACAGGCTGGAGGCTGGTCTCGTGGACAGATCGAGGATTGATGATTTTGGGATAGTGTCCACGAGACAGAGGAAGGAAACTTGAAGGTTGAGCCCCAGATAAACACCGCAGCGGCCCTCGGCTCGATCCTGGCCAGCCCACCCGGCCGCCATGACGCAGCGCCAGGCCGTTTCAATTGCACGAATCCAGCTGTCGCGTGCCAGGCCCTTGAGCCGAAAAAATTTGCATTGGACGACGGAAAGGAGCAAAATAGGCGAGCGCGCCTGCAGGACAGCGAAACCACTCACGTACGTACGCATTATGTAACGCCAAACTGACAGATAACGGACAATTGCATAAGCAGGAAAACACGATCGCGATGTGACAACGGAGGGAACCGGGTAGCAAGGCATTGGCATTCATTATCAATCGTCCCGTTCAGATCAATTCGTATTCACTCGTTCCATATACCAATGCGACGGGGCGCCGTCTAGCGAATCGTCGGCGGCTGGTCGCTCAGGTCCTCGAGGCCAAGCTGGCCAAGCCGCTCTGTCGCCGGCCGGTTGCTCTCTTCCTCCTCTTCCTTCTTCTGCTGCTGCTCTTCGTGACGTCGCCCTTCGTCCCGCAGCACCTTTGCGTTATCGCCGCTGCTGTCCTGCCCTTCGTTTTCCTTCACCTCGTTCCCTTCCTCGTCCTCCTTCTCCTCGCCCACGACCCCGACCCCGCTCTCCAGCGACTCGGCGTAATTGAGCACCCATTCCACCACATTGCTCTTGTCGTTGACCTCTGCTTCGTACACGCAGTCGTGCCCCGCCGCATTCAGCACGCCAGGGTCCGCGCCAGCTGCGATCAGTGCCTTGACCGCCTCGATATGCCCGTTCAGACACGCCCAGTGCAGAGGCGTGTTGCCGCTGCCGTTCGGCCAATTGACTAGCGTGCGCAGATACGGCGACGCTCCCGCTCCGCCTTCTCCCGCCGCTATAGTCGTCGTAGTCGTCGTCGTCGTCGTCGTCGTTGGGGAACTTGTCGATGCGGACGTTGATGTAGCAATCGCAGCCGTGGATGGAGGTGCAGCCGCGGGAGCGAGTGTAACCTGAGAGCCGAGCTCGGGATGGACAACCGGCGTCGCGAGCGGCGGCTGTTCCAGGGCCAGAATGCAGCTGATCACGTCCCCGTGGTTGTTCGCCGCTGCCATGTGCAGACACGTGTTTCCGCTGTACGGGTCTACAGCCGCCGCTGCAATCTCGATCGCGTATCGGTTCAGGGACTTTGCCAGCTCGTTTATGGTGGCCTTGAGGTCGTCCAGCTCGCCCGTTCGCGCAAAATAGAGCAGGTCGTCGATGGTATCTTCGTCCAACGTTGGCGGGATCGGGCGCAGCATCGGCTTGGAGGAGGAGGGGCCATCGCTGGCAGCAACTCCTGCGGGCAGCGACGTCACCATTGCAGCTGCTGGCGGAGCTTATTTTTTTAGATCACCAAGGATCCAAGCGAGTATGTAATTTGGGAATCGATTGCGACAGTGGCCGTCTGTCCGACGGAATGCGAACGGCAAAATGCTGTCTGGCGATGTGGGGCCTGAAGGTTGAAGTCAAAGGTGAAGGTAAAAAGTGAACGCCGCACAGAATTTTCGACAAACGCAGAAACTATCCCACCAAAGTGCGCCGCCAAACTTCCCCAAACTCCAACGCCAAAATCGCGTCTTGACGCCATCCCCAGATACACACACAACTGGCTACGTACACGCTCCCCTCCACCAGCCAGAACCTTCAGTGGCCGTCTCGCCGTCCTCGCCGCTGTCCGCCCGTCTTACGATTGTGTCCTGCCGCCGATGCCCTGCCCGTCGTCCCCTTCATGCCCGCCTTTGGCTTCGCCTTGCTGACCCGCGAGCCTCCCGCCGACTTCATCTTGCCTCTCGCCGGCTCCGCATACGGCACTCTCTTGCGTTTGCCGCCGTCGTCCGCTGCCTTGACCGCCGTGCCCATGGGCATCTTGCTGCCGCAATTGGGCGGTTTCCCCGTGATCCTCGTCTTCTCCGCCCGGTTGTCTGTGGTCGCAGGGTCGCGTCTGCCGGTCACCGGGCTGGTCTTCTTGCGCCGTCTGGGGATACCGAGCAGAAAGGAGCAGCCGGCGTCGTCGGCCTCCAGCAGCTCCTTCCGCGCGAGGCGTTCGTAGCCTCCGCGTTTCTCAAGCGTCTCGCTCATCGTTGCAGTAACGTTATATTATATACGATGGTATGTATGTCTTTCGTGGATGACCGTGTATCTGATGGGCTGTGGCCATCCGTGGTGGATTTGGTGTTTCTGTCGTGTCGGTCAAGGTCGCGCTACGCGTGCGGTTGGAAGCAGCAGGTAAACATCGCTGGAAGAGAAATAGCTCAGGCCCCCTTAGGGAACTGGCATTATATAATGAGCAGGTCCTGTGATAATATCGCGCGGCATCACAAACCGCGCCAAGCCTGCACGGAAATTGGGCCGCAGATAATGCATTAACTATTGCCGTATGCAGGCTGCACTATACGGTACATTACAATATAACACGCAGGCAGAGATTTAGACATTCGGAGACCCAACGGCGGAGTGGAGATATGATGTCTCGTGACCAACATCGTGGGAGACATCTACAGTACAATACGCCAAAGCCGGTGCAATGCAGTAACTACTAACTGACCATACCGACTGTTCTCAAATATACAAATATGCAATCAGTGATATCGTGCATCGATGCAAGAAGAAAACGGACCGAACTAACTCTCATCGCAAAGTCTGGTGATAAGACAATAATACACACCCGCATTAGACCAACAAAATGACAGTGCGTCAGGTTGACCCCTCGCTCCAACTCCTAGCTTCCGAGCTAGTGGTAATACTCTCGCCGACGATGATGCCCGTCCTCTTCTTCCCAATCCCGATCGTACTCGTCATGCAGATGCCCGGACGACATATGCCCATGATGAGAATGCGGACGAGGATGCTCATGCCGATGTTCATGTTCATCAACATGTTCCTCGACCTCTATTACCCCATGCGGTCTACCATGCTCGTGACCACCCTCGATTTCTAGTACCGCGTGCGGCCGCTCATACTTCTCCCAGTAGAGACGGTGGCTTCGCGCCTTCGCATCCTCGAAGAACCCGGTCCACTCGTTGAACATCTCGCGGCCTTTGGTCTCGATTAGCTTCTCGACCTCGGCAGCGACGAGAGCGGCGAGGAGCTCCTTGGCGAGCGGGTGGGAGACGTGTCGTCCCTCCGCCCGCTGGTGGGCTTCGAAGGCGTGGAAGGCAGCAAAGGCTGCCGCGCCAGCGAGGAGCTCGCGGGCGCGACTGCCGTGTGGATGATGGTGCGGCGAGTGGTGACGCGACTCGTAGTCGTCTGCTGGTATATGATAATCACGTTAGCATTGACACCAGAGAAGAATGGTACCAACATATTTGTAAAACTCACCGTAGTGCACGTGGTGGTGTGCCATAGATTGCTATAGTGCAGTGTTTATTCGCAAATGCTAAGCGATATACCGCTACGGCTAGGCTGCGAATGGATGATGTTGTATTTAGGTGAAGGTTGATCTGAATAATATATAGGAATAGTCGTCTGGACAAGTCGAGTAGAGGAATTGCTTTCGACGGCTGTGGAGGATATATATAAAATGATGGATAATAAATATATCTAAGCTTATACTAGTGTGTAGCTATAGATATATGTGGGTAAGATTGCTTTGTAAGATACTGCTTATGTATCTAGATTTTTATAGGATCGATTGCTTTGTGGTTTTGTGGTTGGTGGTGATATCATGTTAGACACAAAATCCACCATGGCCGTCCCTTGCCTGTCTTTTTATACACCGACGTTCTATTCGACGTTGCATCTCTAACCTCGCAACCAGACGCCATAGGTTGCACCTCCATGTAACATATCCCTGTGCGCATGACGGACGGGTGCATCGCATGAGGCCTTCCGCCAGCCTCCGCGAACTCGCACTACGGTAGCGCTAACTATAGCTACGTTGCACGTGGGTAGCTACACTACATGATATCATCCACTCGCGATCCTATTCACTCGCGATAATACAACACGGTGCGAGAGGTGAGCGCCCGGGATATCGATTCCATTCTGGTTTACAAGACCACGCGATTGCATCGATTGAGACCCCGCGTTACGATATTGTAAGGCAGAATCAATCTCACATTGCAATATGCGGCGCCGTATCATATGCACAACGCAGAGGATCGCGAGGGACACACGATACACGCACCACCAAGGATCCAGCCATCCATCTATGGTGCTTCTTTCATATCTCGGCCTGTCCTTACTATTACGTAAACGTAAATAGGATGGATCATGACTTCATTTCTGATCCCGCGTAGATCGCCTTGCGCATCGAGCTCAGACAGAGCATCTGCACGCTCGAGCTCGAACACTCCCCAGCTCCTCACAGTGAATATAATTATATCTGTTCAGTAAGGCTGCGATAAAACCCGCTGCCCAGGACGGCTTATCGACAGGTTTATTTATACAAGCATCCCAGGGCACTTCTTAGCTCGAGGGCCGGAAAGATAACGTTATATATAACGGGCGCGTTGCTGTATGAGGCAGGCTCGTACATATACGCGAGGACTATCGCAGATTTATCATCAGAAAACTAGACCTCAATCTTCAACATTGTTGATTGGGTGATATAATTCGGCGAGGGTCCATTTGCCTTCCGATAGCATCCGCGCTGTGACTAACCGTTTATCGAGGCGCTAACAATCTCAGAGAGAAGGTTCTCGATATCTCAGGCCAGTCGCCACCGCGGCCGGCTAAATTAACCCTCTTCATCATGAAAAATACTTGTGACCCTACGGATATACTTTTTCCAAAAAAAACTTGATAAAAAACTTGATAAAAAACTTGATAGGGCAACGATATCGATGGATAGCAACGGGTCACAAGATCAGTCGATGAGTCTACGTCTTATCTTAAAGCTTACCAGTTGGTTCATCGATTCCATTGTATATACCGTCGCGGTGGCCAATATTATGGTATCAGTCCAATACAATGATATTATTATCTTCCGCCATACATTAGTTCGATGAATTTCCTGCTCCAAAGTTCTGCGTGCTGTTGCATTTCGAACGTACGGTAGTCATGCGGCGTGAGGTCATGGACGCTGGCCAATAGGAGCGCGAGCTCGAGCTCGCGAGCCTTTATCGAAGGCGGCAACCGGATCTGTCACTGCCAGATAGCGTGCACTTGGTACCATGGTCCTGTCCGCGAGCGCGCGGAGCTCACGTCGCATGCACGCATGTCTCTGGCCATGGATCGCTTCGGGTTTTCTAGGTAGAGCCTAGTATGCTCGTGGATATCGCGTCGGGACGCTGCGGCATCGTATGTCTTTGCATCGGGTTCCTGCCGATCGACGGACGGCGAGGCTGAGTAAATTAACGGTCCGATTCGAGAAGCTTCGAGGGCGTAGCTGGGGCATTTGTATCTGAGGCCGTGGTTTCGAAATTGCCGTCGCGTCGTATTCTTTATTGGAGACACTAGGATTCAGGCTATCGGAATCCAGTCTTTATAGTCTCGATATAGATATGGAGCTACTTGCAATTGTAGACAGTCTGTTGACCACGTATACATACGCCCAAGCCAATGCAAGGTATCGATCGAGATGCAGTCAAGGATTCTACGTGGAAGGAAATCAGTACCAACACAACTTTTAATTCTGCTCGTATAACGATATCATACACACACTGATAAGCCTCCACAATTTGGTATCTACATGCCGACAAGATTATTATAGGTACAATGAAATCAGAGATCATGCAGCCGCCCGTGGTATCAATCCAAATGCAAGCGAACTCGTAAAACAATCGCGATCGCGCCGAGAACATTAAGAAAGACGTAGAGAGTCATAACCAAAATATTTGAACTGACTGATCATTAATTGCAATCCCGACGCCAGCGCCCCGCTGCAATGCAACGACCAACAGAACGCGATAGAAATATCAATTTACCACCGGTGGTTCTTTCATTCTTTCGACCGCTTCCACTCCCCTGCGGCCGTAATCCACCGTCACCTTTTCCGTCACTTAAGTTTGGTGCTCGTGGTAACTATGACGTCGGTGATGGTGTCGGTGACGCTCGCCCATTTCGTCCCCGCTGTCATGGTCGGCTTCGTACCGGTCATGATACATTTCACGACTCTTCTCCCTCGCCAGTTCCATGGCTCTGTCCTTGTATTCTTCCCACCGACCGCCGATGTCGCGAGTTTCAATCATCTTTTCGGCTTCGGCGGCAGCGAAGGCCGCGAGCAGGTCCTTGGCCAGCATATGGGAGACCGGCCGGCCCTGTTCGCGCTGGTGCTGCTGGAATTTGTGGAAGGCAGCAAAGGCGGCAGCCGCTGCGAGGAGTTCGTGGCTGTGGGATAGCGAACCGTAGCCAATTGGTCAGCGTATGCTCTTATGCAGTGAACACATGTATTAATTAATTCATACTAAGGTGGGGAAGGGTGTAGTACCTGAGCTTCACCTTATGATGTCCAGAATCGGACTCGTTATCAGAATCTACATCAAACAAGCGTCAGCACTTGCGTTCGCACTTATCTTTAAACTCTAGTAGGCTAAAAATATTACGATTCAATGCGGGATACTTGTCTCGCAAGCCAGATGCCTTGCGGGATGCAATGGAACTGTGTGGGTTTGGCTTGCAAGACCAGGATACAATGTAATTTGCAATATGATAATTATTCAATGGATCCGTACCTTCGTGATAACTGTGTGGCATCCTGAGTATTATAATTCACTGATATATAGACAGAATGTCTGGTGTCTTTGAACTGTACTGTTTAGTGCAGCTGTAATTTTAGGTATTTTGTGGATATCGTAGATGTTTTTTCCTGGTGTTTGTAATTGCTTGTGATGTTATTATATCCAGCCGCGTTGACGCTGCCTGTCGACTTCTTTTATACACAGCGCCGCCCGCCACAGGCATCCGTCCAGCCCCGAACGCAGCCGCATCTCGTCAGGCTACTCTGACCACAAGACCGCCCGCCCATGCCCCTTTCGCCCTGGTCGCTCGGCGCCAGAAAACAGCGATTTCTAGCCGACGCCAGAATTTTCCGGCTGCCCTTCACGCTCGAGATGATGGCGTGAGAGTACCGCGACACTCGCACTCCAGTGCAGTGATGCCCGCTACGGTGGCGGCCGGATTTAAACGCAGGACCGCATGAAGGAGCGCTGCATGCAGCTCACGATCATGACCCCACAATGTACCTTATCGCATCGACAAATAATTTTTCTTTCAATACGGCACGTGCATTGCCGCCTTGCAGCCTTGCGCTTGCAGGATCCAGTGAGTAGACCGTCGCCGTCTTGACAATCCTGTGCGTTCGATTGTGCAGAGCGGCGTTAACGTTACACCAGCATACTACCATACATCCATCCAATTTTAACGTCACACGCATTGGCTCGTTCGTTTCGTACGATGATATTGTATTTTCTTAGATACATGAAGGCATGGCAGCGGATGATCGGTGAACAGGTATTGAGGAATGATGCTGTATACGTGTGGGTGCGCACACCTCTACACTGGATCCATAGCAGGCAGCGTGATAGCATGCACCACTCGATCGAGTTGGCCAACAGGGCTTCATCTTCGCCGCCCAAGCACCGACCAACCCTTCGCAATCCGTTCAATAATCCTCGCGACGATGGTGGTGATGGCGCTCCTGGTCAATATACTGGTGTGGTGCCTGATTGTTGGGATCATACCGATCCTGGCCGCCGTACTGCTGGTCGTACATGTTCTCCGCCTGCTCCCTCGCCTGTCGCTTGACCCGCTCGCGGTCCCATGCATCCCGGCCCTTGGTCTCGACCAACTTGTCGGCCTCCATGGCAGCCAGCCCGCCGAGGAGCTCCTTGGCGAATTCGTGGTTGACGGCCTCGCCTTTCTTGCGCTGTTGTTCTTCAAAGATATGGATGCTGCTGAAAGCAGCAGCGCCAGCTAACAGCTCGTGACTAGTGGTTGGAGTCAGTTGAGTCGATACGATTGAATTACAATGATAACGAATGTGTTTGTACTGACCCGAGTTTGCCCTCATGGTGGACCTGCTGGTAGCTATCGCGCGCGCTATCTACACGGGCATAACGTGGGAGTTAGCCTAGGAACAAATGAAAACACCTGCCAAACTGGAACACCGGATTCGATTCAAGAATGACCGATATCGATATATATCCCTGAATGCATAGACGGATCGAATAGATTGTTTCTCCACGTACCCCAATCAGACATCTTGACGGTCGGTTTTTATAAGCTTGAAAGCTCTATTTGATTGATGATATTCGTTGAGGAAGGAGGCCAATTTTTGTTCGGCAAGTCGGACGCAAGCGCAATATATCTACGGAGGAAAGACGGAATTTGACTCTCCGCAGACCTCCAGCGGACTCAACGGCCTTTTTATACCGATAGCCTACTCAATTGATCCTGGATATGCCAGTAATAGCAACAGCTGAATTGGAAGCTGAAGCGGGGCTAATCGGCATCTATGAGCTCATAACCTACCGTCTACCCGCCATGCTCCGCTCTCGTACACAGCTCGCTGAAAGAATGCTGACTGTCTACCCCGCTCCTTGTATCCACGTACGGAACCATTGCAATTGGTAGTGCTTGTTCTAGCAATGCCTGTACATACGTGTATGTACTCACTTACGTACGAATGTTAGGATATGTCCCCTCGCTTTCGTGCGAATGCAAAGTCTGCAGACTGGTTGAATGGTATGATATCCGATCCCTCCGTTCGTGGGCCCCTGTCGATTCAGCCAGTGGTATGTCTACTAATCCAAATGCATGCCGTGAATCAGCATCCCCATGCCCACATTGATTTCGGCACCCTCATGCCCTGCTTTTCCCTCACTGCAAGCGTCGACCTCCGCTATCAATTGCATTGCACTCGGCTGCCGAGACAAACATACCCTGCACTACACATACCATAGATAAGTACTGATGTGCTGTAAGGTAAGCCAATAGATAGATCAATTGCAGTAGTCTACGGCTGGGACAATGAGGGGCAGCCGGCTAGGGCAGCTAGCTGGGCCGCGCGTACAGCATGCTAGCAACTGGAACACTCCGCCGTATGGCGAGGAGATACATAGAGCCAGAAGCTCCATTCCAGGCTCCTCCCTGCACTCTGAATTCACGGCACATGCAATTGGTCGAGGGCCAACATGATGGATGCTAGGGTTGGCGAGAAAGCTTGCAACGTTGATTCCGGAGCGGTTCCGCACCGCTGAGGGCTAAGCTTTTGCTTCCAAGAGGGCTTGGAAGCCTTAGCAGGGACTGCCAAGGCGTGTCCCGTGGATGCACACCGAATGCAAGCTTTTCGAATGGTGTGCCGACGTGGTTCCACGTCCGGGCGGGGTCGGACTAGACTGTGCGGACATGCCTGTCCTGGAGTTATCATGGTTCGGAGAGTTGCGAGCCAGCTAGCTGCGCTGCTAGGCCGCGACGGTCAAATCCGTTCCAGTGTCGGTTAAATCGGGGTCTGGAAGATGTCCAGAATGCTGGAACTAGCCAATTAGCTCAACGTTCAATATCATACCACAGTTTGAGGAGGGGACATGGATCGTCTATAGCGTGTGCCTAGTGGGGCCAAAATTTTAGAACGTTTGAAGCTATAGCTATAAGTGGGCGTTGGCCGGTCTGAGGTACGCGTTTACAAGTACGCATCACATTCGATTAGTCAATTCATAAACTCGCACCACTCATTTTGTTAGTCGATCCTTGAGAATTGGGCCGGTAGGATGCTAGAGCTATAGAGGCGTCAATTCGGAAGAAGCTACTTAAATATTATAAAGGTGGTGGCCAAGGTAGATATAAATATGATAATAATAGGTGGCGATTCAATGCAATTGACCCTGTGTAAACGAGAGAATTAGGTACAAGAATTAAGCTTCTACCTATCAAGGGTTGACAATTGCGAAAGGAAATTGCATTCATGTACTTTCTGTGCAACCATACGTGGAGCAGAGGTGCGTCGGGCTTATGTAACCTCTGACTTGTTTAATCACGAGACTGCCAGTAGATACATGCATCAGAATGAAAATACAAGACGTTGAGATTTAAATATTTCGCGGACCCCCGAATGAAATCGATATATCACTGGTGCGTTCCACACGCGGTGTGTTCTTGCATATTCTACTATTGATACTTGAAGAAATCTCTTATGTCGCAAACCAGGCCGCCCAGTCTTCGGACGGTTCTCTCTTCTTTTCCTCCAAATTCTAAAAGATACTCTATAGAATCACATCGATGCGTCTCGTGGATCAACCGGAGGCTCCATACTGCTGTCCTCGAATCCGTACTACGGCTCATCTTTCAAAACAGCAGCCTACACGCGTTTGTTGACTTCAAACTCACTATAAGAATACGTACGAATCTAGATTTATATATCAATGTGCAGATCTATAGATCTAGCAATGGCTGCATTCGGATCCGTTTACGTAGTGAGCCAGATGACCAAATTTGCGATATTTGCAATTGCAACGATTGACTGACGAATACGTAAGTTAACTAGGACTCAAGTTATTGATTTGCTGATCAGTCTTCGTATTCACTGAAGCTGTGCTGGTGCCATGTATGCGCACATGCGAGGCGCTGATCATGATCGCAAATGTGGTAAATGTTGCGACATTGGATATCCCGCTATGCGAGTATCCGAGTCGCCGACGGTTAGAACAGGCCGTTTACATCTTTGCCGAAAGAATGACCGGCCGGCCGGCCGCCTACAAATAATAAATTTGCATATTCGTAGCCTTGCACAGCTACGGGACGCCCGCATACTCTGTATCAGGACTATATCACGTGCGCAATTATCCATTTATTTCCAATACAAATATAGATATCAGATCGAAGGCATACCATCTACTTTCGGTATTAGCTCGTGAGTACCTCCCAGGGCTTTGCCCAAGCTTAGGCAACCAGAGATAAATATAACGAGTAGTCACTACGTAAATAGGACTAGCATACCAAAAAGTAATTTGTAATATATTGTGCATTCGGCTCCTTATGGTCAAGCCACTTGGCCATTTATCTACCCAAAGGGGTATTTTACAGCCAGTCTGTTTCGTCCACAGACACTGTTTCACGAACATTCCTGCCGCAGCCTTCTCGAGTCAGCCCCTCTAGCCACCTGCGTGCTTTGACGGAGAAAAGCAGAAAATTCAGCCGACGCGAGAAACAATGAGGTGACAGCGAAGCCAGGCCAAGCATTCGATAGCCAGCGTATGTGCAGGCAGTTGTTCAATTGCTGAGAGGAGTGGCCAGAGGGTCTGTCTGCGAGACCAACAGTAGCCAAATACTTCAATATAGAAACAATTTGAAATATCTGAATGTATAAATCATCCGATTTCTCAGCCAATGATACCTTGTGTTCGATTTTAAATATTAATATCCGGAACCCACACCTGATGGTGAATCCTTCGGAGATATTCAAAGCTTGTTCGCAGGCGCGGGGCGATATTAATATATATTCTGAATTCCGTCTGCTGTGGGGAAGGTGTCGGCAGCAGGATGTCACTTCGAAACAGTAAAATATGCCAGAAGCGAGATCACTCATCCTCCGTCCTTCTCGCCCGAAGGCACAGAAAATAATATAGTATCCCAAATGCATGATCCTACGCTTAAAGATAAGGCATCCAACTATAGCAGAGCTACCGCAATATATTGCGATAACACTTTGCACCAGAACTTATGATTCTCGCCGTCTTGACGGATTATTTCCCTTCCGTGGCTCCCGTCGAGGAGGCTGTGGCGCCTCAGCTTCAAAAGCGGGAGTGCGTTGCGTGTTTCACCGGGGGCTGCAAGCACTTGAAACCAGGCCTCACCGATTTGGAACATCTCGGCCAAAGCAGAGCCCCTGGGCTGAAGACACAGGCAAGTCAAGAACTCACATCTAGAAGTCGTAGTACAGGTCATTCGGATCCCACGGTTACCTGTCCATCTGTCCGCAATCTGTGATGGGCGGGTACATACGTGCGTCCCCACCGGTACGCAACCCTTTTGCAGACTCTCAAACCTGCAGTGCAAGACTTTGGTCATCGTCAGGTTGAAACAACAGCAGGATGCTGTCGACTCTGGGCAGCCGGCCGCGCTCCGTGAAGAAAAGCCGCACTCGTACGTAAGCACGCAACCGCCGTCGATGGTCATCGCGAATCAGCGAATGGGATCCCATAGCGAGCATTCGCGTCTTCCGGCCAATCGGTAGGTGGCGTCCGAGCGGACGCGGATGCATCGATCCCGTCAGATTCAATATATCAATATTGGCTATTTCATGAAGGGCAAAGAAGTGTTCTTTCATGTTCTATCGTGAGATTCAAAGTGATCAAGTCGGAAGGTGACATGCGTACGCCAACGTAAGTTCCGTATCGTAGACATGGCTTTGACCTGTGTCGGTCGGCAGATGCATCGGCGGCAGGTAAGCTGTCATCTCGCGGATGCAGAGATGCATCCGCGCAGGTACCGTCCTTATCGACGACCAGGGATACTTGCCTTCGATGGATAACCAGCTGCCGATTCCAGCATCTGCAGTCGTGGTAAGCTAACGAGAACTTGAACGATCTCGCTTGTTATGTTAATGTGATGCCCATGCTGGCTCCAGCAGAGCCCTGGCCCGGATCCTCACGACCTGAAAGTTTGACCTATTCATAGACCAGTCAAGAATTCAAACGGGCGGGGTCATGGGCCTAAGCCGGTTCATACAAGAAACACTCACCTGAGCTCGGTGCAGTGCCATGAACGCTTCTTATTAAATAAATCTTCTCCATGATCTCCGAGTATAGTATATGGCGATCTGTATAGGCAACCAGGTTGAGAGTCTCTCTGTTTTCTGTGGTTGGGGCGTCCATCTCGCGGTCGTCATTCGTTGCATGACCGGCTAACAGCCAGGTGGGCGTCAACCAAGAATGCAGGGATCTCCATCCTTCGCAACAGGCCGTGCCTCATCAAGAACCCCCAACAGGGAGATGAAGCTTCTGATGCGGCGGCGATGTTTGCTAGACGGATGGAAACTTTCGTATGCCATCATACTTCGCCCATCGTGTCCACCAGCGAAGCCTGAATGAAGCGGCGAGGTCGATTGCCATAGTGAACGTGAGCCCCTCTCGGCCTCCTAGGCGAGGATGTATCATGCATGCACCACCCCTAGCTTAGGCTACTCCAAGCGCCTTCAAACGTAACCTTCAGATGTCTACCCAAAACGGGCGAACGAATGTGCTGGTGCTCTGCCGGTACCTGCTGCTAGCGAAATTTGAGGCCCTAGCTAGTTCTCTCGGGGCATGCATGATGCATATCGAATATCAGCTATCGAGGAGGCAGCTTGTACCTGCGCAAGGGATCGAGCATCTAGTGGGCAGCGGCCTGGATTTGGAGGACTAGTGGTTGCTAGGAAGATCGATCGTGGTGTAGATGGACGGCATCATACCATGCTACCGGATGCAGCTTCCTGCAAGATAGACTAGTGTCAGCATTAACTTGTTTTCGACATCCCTTTGGGCGGCATCGAGAGTCTCGCACTGGAGAAACATAATCCTGGCAGTTGCTTCCTGTCCATTCTTCCTCTCCGCCCGTCATTTAATAAACTCCGGCTCCTCCCATATATGTGTCCTAGAGGTCTTTCTGGCGGGACCTCTGACACACAATCACAAGATAGATATAGACGGCGGATGCCGTCTCGAAGAACCAACAATCAGGCTACCCTGCTCGCTTCTTCATTTCTTCAAACCCAATCTTCCAGCTTTAGGTCAGAT
Source organism: Drechslerella dactyloides (assembly GCA_020064725.1). NCBI lineage: Eukaryota > Fungi > Ascomycota > Orbiliomycetes > Orbiliales > Orbiliaceae > Drechslerella > Drechslerella dactyloides. The sequence goes on from JAGTWJ010000017.1 coordinate 4,732,857, forward strand.
TGCCTACCGAGGAGATCTTTGAATGCCGCTGGCTGTTGGCCGGTTTTATTTCTTTTTCCTCTGGTCCCTGGCTTTCCCTCCGAGTTTCGAAGAAAGACGTCTGCGCAGCTGATTCCTCCACAGGCAGCAAGCTATCACCAAAAGCGTACGCACCGCACGAACGCCGGGCAATGCCTGATAGCACACGTCCGCTGATATGATATTATTATAATATAGTGTATCCCTTCTTTTCGGCCTGCATGCAATTGACGTTAGCCAGTCTCACCCACTCGCCCAGCACGATATATACATACGGCAGCTGCAGGAGGGTCCTGAAACCGCAACCTCCAGGCTGTGCAGGCCGTCAACAGCAGGCCCTTTTGAACCTTTTAGACATTTTCTCTCGCCAAAATCAGTGTTTCTTTATATACTGCGCCGGCGCCTTGTTCAAAAATTTTCCAGTCTTTTATTTTCCGAGGGGCTCTGGCGGAGGAAGGATCGAAGCCCACATTCCCGTCCAGTGTATATGTAACGAATCTACCAGCGCCGTTGATGTTAGCCCAGGCCGACCGCACGTTCGCCTCGTCATCCAGTCCAACTTACCAACCTTGAATCCGCCTGTCCTGCAATCTGCCGTCGGAGAATCGACTGCCATATGCATGGTATGCATCGGCTATAACAATAACCTGGCCATGTCGCCGCGGTGCCATCGCGGGCTCGCAGGGCGCGCAGCCAGTTCGAACAAGATGCAACAGGGTCAACGCAAGCGGAAGCGCACGCCGTTGAGCTCCTCCTTCCCCTCCTCGACGTCTGCTCCTTCCCCTTACTCCTCTTCAATCACGACCTCGACCTCCTCGACCACGCAGGTGCCCCTGCATCCCCGACAGGAGGCAGCTGCATCTGCCGCAGCGATAGCCGGGGATGGCCGCCCCTCCAGCCTCGTCCTCCCACCTTCCACCGTCATCGACGCGACCACAACATATACAAACCCCGGGCTCATGGTCCTCCAGCAGTTGACAACCGTCACGGAGTCTGGCTCAACAATCGTAAGGAGTCAGATCACGGTTGTCGATATACCTGCCTCGCAGACCCCGCTGCCTGTCAATCCAGCAGCGGATGGCAATCCGATGACCTTCACAGCACTTCAAACCGACAGCATAGGGTCGAAACCCCCAACCGCCATGTCATCGACATCGCTTCGGCACCTCCCGACGGCCACCGGCTCTTTGAGATCGACAAGCACCAGCTCTAGCACCGCGGCCCCGCAAACCAACGACGCGTCCGACAAGTTCAGCCCCCTCCTCCTGATCGTCGTCATTATCGCCATCGTCCTGGGTGCCGTGATCGCTGCAGTCGGCATATGCTGCTACCGACGGAGGAAGAAGCAGAAGCAGCAGTTGGAGGAGGGCCGGGCGAGCCAAAAGTATGGCAAGGAAGTGATGGCACGGATAGACACCGGGACCGTGGCCAGTCATCCTGACGACTGGCCGCTGCCTCAGGCTTTCGCAACCGTGCGAACTGATAGGGACGTGTCCATGATGATGCGGAAGCCCAGTCAACTGCTGCCTTCACCACTACGCGAGGGTTCCTACCCGGAATTCCCAATCCCTCCCCATGTCGTGAGGGGGATGCCGACACGGTTCCCCGTTCAGGCACAAGGACAGCCACAAATACAGTCCTTTTCACATCCACATCCGCCATCACAAGCACAGTCGTGGGCACGGATCCAAATCCATGCGGACGAGGATGTTCGTGCACAGGCGCAGGCTCAAGCTTACGCTTGCGCATACGAACCGACACCATCAACACCGACACCACCCCCACCAACTGTCGTCCGACACAAGCCTGTCGGTCCTCTAGCTATCGCCGCCAACGACACGTATCTCCGTGTCGAATCCGGCAGCAGCAAGTCATCTTTCCCGTCTCCCGATCTCTACAGAACCGGCTATCCATCTCCCGCGACCCTGAGTTCGCGACACAAGAGCTTTGTTAGCATGGAGTCCGCTATCGACCCGGACCTCAGCTTCGGAGCCAACGGATCCCGTATCTCAACGCAGGTTGACGGTGAGAACCCGAACCCGCAATACGGCAGCTTCACATACTGGGGAGATTATGACTTCTCTCGCCGGCCGTACAGCACAATGCGGAGCATGCAAAGTCTCCACGACTCGAACGTCGCCAGCCCACGGCTTGGGGCGCTCGAAGAGAATTCGATCTGGGAGGAGGCGCTGATGGACGTTGATTACGAAGCCAGGACGCCGACGGAGGGCACTAGTGGTTTCGCGAGTCCAAGAGTGTGAAGTGGCATACTCTCTTCTCTTTTCCTGCCCCGCAGCATTTTTCCTAGTTTGTTTCACAGAATCAATTTTTGTTCTTGTTGGATTTGTTGGATTGGATTTGGATAATATATACCTGATTATCTTGCATCAGCGAATGTTGTTATGGCATGCATGGCAGACAGGCAGGCGTTTTCTGGACGGGATGGTCACCCACAAAAGTTACGTGTACAGGGTCTGTACGGATTATATGGAAGTGCACGCGCACGGCGGTTTGTTTCATCGCATCTGGGCTTAATTCAGATTACCATTTTGTTTTCAGCTCTGTTAACTTACCTACTTTTTTTATATCTTCGATGTGTATATTTATATTGGAATTTCTATTCTTTCTCAAGTATTCTTTAATCGCTGGGGGGTTCAACTCAACGTCAGACGTCACGGGATGATGGTATAAGTATCGATCTCATACCCCTATAATACAGTGTCTACACGTCAAATATATTGTTTTATGGGAGGTTCCCTCAAAGTGATAATGTCCACGACTTATTGGAATTTCACGCTAGAGTAGTACACGCACGGATGCCCAAATGCTAGTTGGGCGGGCGTCTGAGAAACGGTCAGGCCTCTCAGTTGGACCCTGCACCTAGCTTATGTTACATCATGAGCGGTTTTCTCTCCTTAACCTATTCACAGCAGACAGCAGTTAATTGCACACAGATCTTCTACAGCCAAACTTTTAGCTAGCCCTTAGACTGCAACTTAGATGCAAGTTGTAGGGTTAGTTCAAGTTTCTTTAGCTCTCAGCCAGTCACTAGAGATGAAAACGGCTAATGACGGCTCCGTAATATTCATATATATGCATATATACTTTATTTGGCATACCCATGACTTGTATATACATCCGTGTACTCGCGCTCGTGAGTATAGAACGCGTTTCCATTATTATTTAGTCCTCGCATTAAGTGACTCTGTGCGGAATAGCGATATATGCCACCATGCAGTAGTCTCTCGACTCCGACTCAATTGCACACACACTTTCTTGATCTATGCAGCTTTGGCGTGCGAGGCAATATATGCTTGCAGGTAGAGAATGGAGATCCTAAGGCCAGGAGTTCGAGGCCTACCTTCTAGAAAATGTACAAGTTCGCAAGTGACATCGCTGGAAAGGCATAAGCGCATATATACGCCTCGCCTCTCGAATGGGGCTGCGACAACGAAGAATTATTGCGGCCAGTATCTTAGCTAATTAGCTTCGACTAGTCTAGAAATTAGCCTCCTTCTTATCAAGCTTCGACCAGAGGCGGGATCGTAATGCCCCGTTAACGCGTTCTGTGTTAACATACTTAGTCGAAAGCGGCTGATCGACTAGCCTTCGATCGCGTCGACGCCGCGTCCCGTCCCCACACTAAGTCTACACATGTGAATCCTAAGACTGAAAGACAGACGCTTAGAGCGGTGCACGGACGCTCTTCTTGATACTTTGGATGGATAGACTCGACTCCAGAGAAGCTAGGTCCTTACTAACGACCGATTGTGGATCCTGTATAGAGGTATACAACAGGAGTACAAGAGAGGCTCGAGGATATAAGAGTAAATATGACACTGGCTGTCCGGCTAGCATTTGCTTTGACACAGCAGATATTACTTACATATGTGATTGAATCATATTACATCTTGTTATACTGCGCAGCTGCAGTACTTTACTTGGACATGTACACAAGCGTATCGAGTCGACATGCTGATGCAAGGCCCCCGGTATGCACTTGCATATGCGCAGGCATTGGACCCGCAACCGTGAACCAGCTGGCCAGCTCACCCCGAATGAAATGCTACTTTGAGAGACCATTTACGAAATATCTGACACCGGAACACAGCGTAGCCGAAGCTGTAATCGACACTTTGACACAATCGGTCCCCGAGATCGAGACCTTGCAACGGACATAGGTGATATTTTGTAGATATCCACACCCATGCTCTGGGGCCACCGGCCGGTAACGCTGACAAAAATGGCGGTGCCATTCCCCACTTTTCATATACCTGCGGCGTGCGTGGTCGAGAGGCTCCCATGGTAAAGCAGAAACGCCGTGTGGCGCGCCCCTGGTGACCTGTGTTGCCATGCTGGAGGCAAAGTAAGAACGAAGACTAGGAAAACTAAATACGGTGTGGCAAAACGTCCGGGTGGAATCAAATGTGGTGGCTCAACTGGCATGTCCATGTTCTTTGTTCAGGGTAAACCGGCACCGCTCGGACGTTTATCGTATGATTCTACCACCTGGAAGAATACTAAATGCTTACTGGTCTAATCGAAATCATCATGCTTAGCACTGCCTAATAGACGCATTCTCGCCTGCATGCTGTGCTACATTTGTGGACTAAGTAGCTGTATAGACATCTAAGTACCGATCAACCGACGTTGAAGCTGGCACAAAATAGCTGACCAAGCTATAAAACGAGCCTCTATGAGACGAGTAGTTACTTGTAGTTAGCGCTGGCAATAACTCCACTTTGTACAGCAAATAGCTCAAGTGGCTTTGCCTTCTTTTGCTCGCGCGCAGGTGGATAGACCCTTGAATGAGAGCGCAAGTTCCACTTTCGAGGACCTGCTGACATACGAATAGGTTCTAATAGACCAGGTAAGTTCAGCTTTCTTCCCGTCCCGCGGACCCAGGTTCAGCTACTCGTCCGTGAGTGATTTCTACAGCTTCTATCCAACTGCAACAAGGAGCCTGCACTAGCTTAACTAACTAATCGAGGCAGCTGGAGGGAGTTCGGAGCGAGTTAATATAAAGTTTGCCAGCAGTTGCACATATTGGTGGTATTAAATACAGTGCATGCTTGTAGTCGTCGACGGCGAGAGACGGGGGGAACACGGCATGGAACAAGCGCAAGCTAGCGAAGGTGGCCCTAGTGGCTTGCCGTGGCTGTTGCAACACCCAGGATTAGTCTCGGGGACGCTGGTCCGGCATGGTAAATTGAGGCTGTCTGTTGGAATGGGGGTTCCAACCGTTGGTCGAAACCATAACGTTATCCGCAATTGGTTTGAAAGTTGCAACTGCTTGGTGCGGTGGATGCCGAGCGCCACAGCTAGCCTGTGGAAATTGCTGGCTGGCTCGCTCAAGCCCGCGCCTGCCGGTTGTCAGATTGACACGGGACGAATGTGCAAAATATTCGCTTTTCTCTCTGTTCATCTCGATGTTTGTGAGCCAAAAAATCAGCAGTAACTTGGCGTCGAATTGTAGCTAACAGATAGAGCAAAGCCCAGCACTTAGGTTGCACTCGAATAATCCGAATCTCGCGAAGCAGCATACTTGATTGGTGCCAGCGAGCGCCGGGTGCAGGGAACATCCCCTTCAAAACGTTTTTCGATATCCGCCAGCGTGCGGCACAAGCTGTCCGAATGCGGGCGAGGCATGGCTCGGAAAACTCGGTTTCTGTGCAAGCTGATGCTGGGATCTCCTGATTGAAATATGCTGTTGAAGTGGAGAATACTCGAGTGCTCGTCGCAGGTGCCCGTCGACTCTGCGACAAGTGAACGAGATACCTAGGTACTTAGTAGTCGGCAGATAATTATAAAGGCAAACTAACGTCGAAGGGCTTGCAGAATTTTTCTCACTGCCTGGTAGATTTTGCATCTCTATCTGTACTATTTGATGACTGTCGGATGCAGCCACACTCATATTCTGTCTCTCGCTTGCGCGGCCGTCCAAACCTTGAGAGCTTGCTGTTTCGTGAAGGAAAACGCCTTCTTGCCTGTCATTTGTCGTGCGGCGGATTCACACTTTCATTTTAAATTGGCATGCAGGTGAGATGCGAGCGTGAGCTAACCCAGAAAATAGGGGCGAGGCTCGTTAACGTGACTCGCGCTGCGCGATGCGTGGAAATCCGACAGCGCAGGCGCGGGGCGCCCTGTTTATCATCTCTTAATCAACGGCCAAGTTCCCCTAACCTTGTCGGATATGCAGGTACCGCTCGCATTCCGCCCTGTTCGGTTAAATTCCACTCACAGCTCCTGATCGAGGCCTGGGAACCTCAAACTCGATGAACTTCGGAACAATCGAAATGGTCGAGAGCAAGCTGCCTCATCCGCATTCAAGGAGAACCAGGATCGACTGCCAGAATAGACTTTCGTAGTCATATCGCCCCACCAACAATTTCTTGTCTTAAAGCCGAGGATGAACAAGCGTGCTGTCGGCATCCCGAGAGTTTTGACTTTTTGGGAACCGAGGAAGCGAACCCTATAGCACGGATGATAAATCATAAGATCGCTGGCAGGAAGGGACAAAACGGCGACCGAGGATGTCAATCCTTCTTCATCGTAAGAAGTAGAGTAATATGTCGATAGCTAAGCATCTGATTGACGACCGCTGGCTCAGCCTCCCATCTGATAGTGCATATGACAGGCTTGAGCCAGGAAAATGCCCATTCTCTCGAGAGCACCCGGTAATTAGATCGCCAGCAAGAGAATATCTCATTTCTTCTCTGTTTGAAGGGAACAGGTTGGTCCGCTTTGATGGAACTAGCCATATCGACGTGGTCTCAGCGGCAAAGCGTTTCGGGATGTTGGCCGCAAGAAAAGATTTATCTCTTATCTCGAACGCCGGGCCGACTGCATATATCGGCCATAGTGTGATATACACTTTGGCGGGGTAGACTATATACGCGGCGTAGCAGAGGCAATGCGTGTTCATACGCCCAGTATCACATTATGATTCTGGTAAGTCCGGCACCTGTCATTTAGAGCAGTCTCATAGTAGGGCGGGAACTTCCGCCGACATCGCGCGATAGTTTTTTTAGCCGGTATCCCTTCCGTGAAAACCTGTTGCAAGGAGCGAACGAACATGAGCATCCATCATTCGATTCTCGTCTGGTCAAACGGGCGTCGAGACGTGCCCGCCTTCCGTCGATATTCTGGAAGAAATCGAATGTTCCCGAGTGCAAATCACGGAGTAATCGTGAGACATTTAAAAGGAATTTCATCCATTTACTCAATCATGGCTCTTAACGTTATGCGTATCCCTCCTCAGTAGGATTCAGGCTGTCGGCCAATAACGATTCAAATAGATGGGAGATTTTGCGTTCTTTCTTTCGTGCGCCCTGCTCCTTCCGGAATGGGATCCGAAATGAACGATCTCCGATATAAATGTGGCCCCGCTCTGAATGGAGGAGGGAATATCGGAAGAGAATTTTCCAGACACGGATGTCTGGCGGCATATGAAAAAAAAAAGGGGGGAAGACCGAGCTCAGGACCTTATGAAAAATGTTAATATCGGTAGCGCAGCAATAACTTAGCTGTCGAGCGGTAATAGTGGACACCGGATACCAGATCGCGCGGGATCGAATCGCACGTGTCAATCAGAGTATGTTCTCCAGACGGCGCCCGGTAGTTAGCGATTGATGGGCCCACGGTGTAATTTGGCCGTCATCCCAAAGTGCAACTGCGAGCCGGGTAGGCTGGGGTTTCCGGGGATGTCCTGGGAAGTGGAAGGCTGCCTTGGATCTGTCTTGTGTTGAGACTAGATCCGTCAAGTTTGCAGTTACATACGCGCATGCATTGCATTATCTCCACGTGATAAATGCTCCGTTCGGCCTGCGTCTGCGGCTCGACGCAGTTGTCATTCGAGGGTCGAGCGTCTACGAAATCACGCTGGCTGGTCATATGCTGGAGAGCTGCAAGGTCGTTTCAGAAAGTCACTCGGGTAGAGGCGTATGCGTCGTTGTGCATTAGGTTGCAATTGTTCGAGTGTCCTGGTTGTTCTTGTACCACCAACTAACATCGACGTCTCGCAGTAGCTAGTAGATTGACTTCGTGCATGGGGGATTTGGGGGCGCTACATGGCCAAGGTATCTCAGCTCCAGTGGAAGCTCAAGCGCTATGAGAGCAGCCGTCGTATGATGAATCCGAGGCGAAATATGTTAGCCCACAAACCACGACTGGTCGGTATCCCTGACCCCTTGTCCAGAGGTGGATTGGCTGACAATTCCGCCATTCCGAGCGCAAAAGAAGAAATTTGAGTGAGAACATTGCCATCGACGGACCAGATTGAATTGTTTGGTCGTTTGTTAGCTTCGATTTAGCCATCGACTCGCTTCAGTAAATGTGGCCGCCGCTTCCCATTTCCGGACTCGGATGTTCTTCACGAATAATCAATACAAGCAAGTAGAAGGAAGAACCCCTATTTTCTCTCGGGTTTCGTAGGGAGCCGTCGAATGGCTTTTTCGTTCGGAATTCTGGGGGTGTACCGGGGAGAGAGAGCTTGCTGTCGTGAGGGGTTTGCAAGAGACGCACCAATGACATGGGGCCATGACCGTGATTTCGGGACGGGAATCACAGCGAGAGTCTTTTGATCATTAGCTAGGGTTTTGCCGCTTCTTTGCTTTTGCGGTTTGGCTGAAAATTTCTCAGCTGGCTCGAGCTGCCGGGAAATCGATCAGTGGAAACTCAGGTGTTTCTGTCGGCTTGCAATTCGATTAATTCCTTTGCGTATGTGAAGCCGCGAGAAAGCCTGGGAATTATGAAATATCTGCAGGATTCGTCCACTGCATTTCGATATGCAGTGCTGCGTGCAATTTCAGGCGCTGAAAAGATGCCCCTCCACTGAATTCATGAAAGAGCTCCAACGACCTCTCTCATTCAATATCCCTGCAATCAGAAATTTCTCACCGGGCAGGCACCCGTGCAGTGCCGTGGTGCTGCTAGGGAGAAACCTTTGCTCTGCTCCGTGAATGACAGACGCGACAGTCCCTGGTATGGTCCACCCCTAAATCGACTTATTCCAGAAGAAAACTAAACGAAAGAGCTCGTGGAAAGCCGTCCCTGGATAGTGGGGACCCGTTTGAAGTGCGAGCCAAAGCCCAGGAGTGGAGACTCACTTGATGGGGCCCACTGGAGCGAACCATGCATCCAGCAGGAGCTGCAGCAAGCCATTGTTGCCTGCCAAGAGGTGCATGGACATGCAGCGAACAGTTTGCTTTGGCCGATTGGCCTTGCGATAAGTGATTTATCGATCATATAGCTTCGCTAGAGGGTAATCAAGAAAAAGAGCAAGCTGCGGTTGTGCATGTGTGCTGTACTTGGTATGCAGGCGGATGTGTGCCATGGCATATGCAGCGTGAGGGACTTGATCAACCCTAGGGGCCATGAGTCGCTTTGTTATTGTGCCTTGTTCGAGTTTTCTCATGTGGTGTCCAAGCCGAGGTCTCAGAAATGATATCGTCTCGCGCGTCTCTTTCTCTCATATTCTGGGTCGAATAATTACTTCTTGAAGACCCCAAAAGACGTGGCGAAGCTAGTATATTAGCGGCCGTGACACTGAGCCATGTAGCCGAGCCCTCCGGGCGCCCTGGAAGGGGATATATCTGATCCCTCAACCTCCTCACCAGCGGTATTCGGGCAAATGAAGGGAAAGCTGGGCCAATTGGCATGCTGGATCGAGCCCAAGAGCCGGTACGACGGCTAGATCGGTACTAAGCTGGATACAGCCCGGGCAAAAAGGGGACTCCGGTGGCACACAATCAATTGCATTTTCGACTTCGCTCGCGCTAAGAGCAAGCCCTTGCTATCGATTGTGGTGCACAGCTCCCCAGTCAACTCGAGGAGGACTCGAGAGCCCTCAAATTTGTTTTATCCCCTTGGCTGGATCGCTTGACGGACCGTCGTCTTCTTCTTCTTATTATTATTCTTCCATTCCGTTTTCTCTTTTCTCTTTCTTCCCTTCGGTTGTTGGCTCCTGCATCTTCCCGTCGTATCCATTTTCGCAGACACGACGATTGCACGGAATCGCACAATAATTTTTTTGAGCTTCGACTTTCGGCCGCTAGCCAGGTTTCCTCGACACAAGAAACGGAACATACAGCACCCAGACCGTATACGGACGGAGAGTCAAACGGAGCAGAGTGTGTCAATCAAAGACAGACGACAAGGTCCGGACTGTCACCAGTCAGTAACGTCATATCGCAACTTGTCTCCATATAGCTATAGCCAGTATCAAGGAGTCGTCCTCGAGTATTGTGCATACGGAGACATCCTCACGAACACCAATATCGACGAAGTCAGATACTTCGGTTCCGCAAATTCGCGTACCAGTCAAACAACGGCACCAATCCGGCGGAAGGAGACAGACTTCTGACATTTCTCGGCTGGCGCTGCCTATCGACCCTATTGCAACTAGAAACTTTGGGTAAGTTTTGCACATGAATCGTCTTGAGAGTGAATTGCGAAACGCGCAATTGTACATACTCCGTTCAATATCTGAACTATACACATTTTCTCTCGTCGGCTTCTCCTTTCATACGCATCGTCTCCTGGTATCGGACGGACGGACGGACGGACGGCGGCCCTGGCCTTGCATGCTTTCTTTTTTGTTGGCGATAAGCTAGCCCCGTCGTTGACCGCCTGTCATCTTGCTTGATAGTGCGAGCCGCTGTTTCGAATGCTATGCAGTACCAGAGCGAGAGCCCCTGGGGGTTGGGTCTATGCATGCGTATGCGTATTCTCACTGCACATGCGCATGTAAGGTGCAATGCATGCTGCAGCAGTCAGTGCCAGTCCGCTCCGTAGACTGTCAGGCATCGATCACATCTCGGGAAGCTGTCGACGGCCGCTGGTGTTTCGTCCTTGCTTTTTTATCTGCGGGAGGGGTTTGTGTGTGGGCGAAGGAGGCTGCTGGCGGGCTGGCGGGCTGGCGGGCTGGCGGGCTGGCGGGCGGGCTGGCTGGCCGGGCTGTGTGGGCTGCTTGCTGTTGGACGACAAGACAACAACGCCTCTCCGCGTCGTCCCCATATATTACTTCACCTCCACCAGCATTATTTCATCTCCATCCTTCTCTGCTCTACTTCTCCTTTCTCTGCTCCAATCTCCACATCCTTCCCATCGATCGCACTGTCCCCCTTTCTTCGTTCTCGGTGGGATATATCATCGATTGAGGTCCCCTTCCGTTCCATTCGTCACCTGCCGCTTCGATTCTCGTCCATCCTTCGCCCACTTTTTGCGTCTCCGAGACCATAGGCAGCCCGCCTATCTAGAGTTACGACCAACCGCGCCAGACGCACTTATCGTCGCCCGAGATCTGACACCCTTCAAAACACCTTAGCCAGACATTTTTACACTTTCCTGCTCGAACTGCCTATAAACTATCCGAGCACTTCGGCTTTAAGAAGGTTCGTTCATTTTCCATCCATGCCCAGGACTAGTCCGCTGGCCAGCTGCATCGTCGCTGTTGCACAGACTTGACAAACACCTCTTCCTTCGCCCCTCTTCCTATATATTCCACCTTCAGCCCTGGCGGCGATACCTGTATGCCAAATTCTGCGTCGGGTCCGCTAGTCAGGCAGCAGCAGAGAGCCTCGACTTTTACTTTATTTTTGCCAACCTGGACTGTGCCTGTCCTGGAATTTGAAATTCCAGGGTCTGTGGTGCTCTTTTTCTTTTTTCTTTTTCTCTGTCGTACGGTAGCTTACCGGATTTTGTTCTAGTTCAGGACTAAGCATTTGCACAGGAGTGTATTTCCGATTCCAGGCAGTCGAGCTTAGCTTAGGCGAGCCACACGCGATTTGAAAGAAGCACACTCTTTCCTAACTGGAGAGAACTGGACGCTGTGATCAGAGCACCTTCCTCCCGCTTTGGTACGCCATCCTTGATAAAAGCTGAGACGAGACGTGAAGGATCAAGGGCTAAGGGCAAGATAATTACAACATCTAGACGGGCATATCTGTGGTTCGCGACCACATTATCATTATCCACAACATCTGAACGGGATAACGACAGGGCTGAAGAATCTCGTGCGATTGTCGACTGTCGATACTTCCAAGATCTAGAGCACATAATTGCTTTCAAGATTCATTACCGCAAAGATGGGACTCTTCAGCAAGAAAAGCAGCTCCAAGTCGACGTCAGTCAACTCGAACGATATGAACCATAAGGGGTCGTCTACATCAGTCAACTCGTCCCTTAAGTCTCCAACTACACCGGGGAAGATGAGTTTCACGAGCAGATCCGATGGCTACCCAGCTTCGATGCAGCTGCCTTCCACACCAAACCCGCACGCCGATCCAGTCGCCTACCTGCGCAGCTTGCACGCTATCCGCGAGAGAACCAAATATGTCATGGACGCTGCTGAAAAGCAGCAGTTGACAAATTTCACCTACGACAGGACCAAGTGGGAAGAGACTGTAAGATACGTTGTATCGATTATCAAGGTATGCATAATCGCTTTTGAGATATTCCTTTTTGCGCAGCCAATTTGCTTGGACGCTCTTTCGTGGGTTGAACCCTTCGACGGGTCAGAGCGTACCGGCGGCGGCGCTGAATGACACATTTCTGACATTCTGGGTGGGTCCATAGCGAGATTATGCGCCCGACTATCATACGATCCCTCCCCATGGCCGATGGCAACATTTTGAAGTCGGCGGCCGGAAACGCGTCGACATCCTTTTGTCAACCTTCGACCCAGAGACGGACACAATAGAGAAGACCAAGAGATTGATCGACTTGTTTGTGGTATCGGTGTTGCTCGATGCTGGTGCTGGGACGAAATGGACGTACAAGTCGAAGGACAATGGAAGAGTTTATCGTCGAAGCGAGGGACTGGCGGTTGCGAGCATGGACATGTTCAAGGACGGTCTGTTCTCGAGCGACCCAAAAAATCCGTACAGAGTTGATGGGTCGGCACTCAAGATTCTCATGCCGGATGATCTGGCGCGGGGGTTGCAAATTACCTCGGCCAATCCTATCGACGGACTTCACGGACGTGCGGGCCTTCTCAGGAAGCTCGGCCAGGCCTTAGATAACAAGGAATATTTCGGCCTGGACCACAGACCGGGCAATATCCTCGGTACGTATTAACCGTTTCTCTGCTTACGGTAGGGGTTTGTTATACTTCAATACGGTTGATACTAATCATGCGTTAGACTATATCATGCATCACCCGACAACGGAACACCACGAAGGCAGACCGCACGTACTGGTTCCAACGCTCTGGACAGTTCTTTGCGAAGGACTTGCTCCGATCTGGCCGCAATCCCGGACACAGCTGGATGGGTGCTCTCTCGGCGACGCCTGGCAATGCAGCACGATGCCGCCCGGACAGTTCTGGGAGCGAATAGTGCCATTCCACAAGCTCACGCAATGGCTCACATACTCGCTCATGGTGCCCATCTCGAAGATGATGAATGTTGTGTGGGCCGGCGAGCACCTCCTGACGGGTCTCCCGGAATACCGGAACGGCGGGCTCTTCATCGACACGGGTCTGATAACACTAAAACCGCAGCACGTTAAGCGTGGGCTGGATGCATACCACGCGAACAGCAAGAAGGAGGGCCAGCCAAGCGTGGAGGTTGTGCCGATGTTCTCAGCCGAGGATGATGTGATTGTCGAATGGAGGGCTCTGACGGTGCAGCTGCTCGACAAGTTGCTGCCGGATGTGAACCATGTGCTGGGTCTGCACGGACCTGAATCCTTAACTCTTGCACAGATGCTGGAGGCGGGGACTTGGAAGGTAAGCGTTGAAAGCCGCAATCAAGCAATCAAAATCCCAGATGCATGGGTAAAATCGTCGGACGCAAGATGACTAACGCATGACGAATCGCAGGGCGGACGGGAGCTCGCAGAAGTATCGCGGCCGAACACCAAGGAACCACCAATTATGATTTTGTCAGACGGGACGGTGTTCTAGATGGCGCGCAAGCAGATGGCGTCTGTTTACACAAAAATGCTTGTTTCCTTATAATATGCTCTTTGCCGACGTTTTATGCACTATGTCGTTTAATCCGTCTTCACTTTTCGAACTCGTTTTGTTTTTATCATTCTGATTTCAGAATCAGGCGAGAACTGGGATGGCTTTTCTACTCGTTTCTTTTCACACTTACGTTGATGATTGTTTTCATATATTGGATTTGACGGTTTGATATCAAATCCTTTTCGTGCTGCTCGGTTCATCGGCCTTCTGGGATTATTTTTTCGGTCCTTTCTTGTCTTCTTTCTCCTGTCATTTGCGTCGGATGAGCAGGAGTACATTACTTGTTTAATTCGAGCAGACGACAGGTGGTGTTTTCTTGATGCTTTGATTTCTCTGTTCCCATTTCGCACTGGTTGTGTCCATTCGCGGTTCGATTCAACCGTTCGTCCCTGCTTGACATCGTATTCTCTCTTCTCTTCCTCAGATATTCCACCCATCCTCGTTTAGTTCTTTCTTTTTGTCGTTCGTTTCAACTCTAACTAGGGAAGGGCATCGGATTCGGAGCATCGGCTTGAACAAACCAAGCTGGCAGGCTAGAAAAAAACACAAAACATATGCATGGCATGATACAAACAAGCTGGCACAGACGGGAGGATTTCATATATCGTGCGCACTTTGTATGTTCGTCTGGTTGTTTAGATGGTATCTTATATTTTCGGAGCGGGAGGCAACGTCTGTGCACATGCATAGGGGCGGCGAACATAAAATCAAATCGACTTGAATAAAACGAAGGCTCGATACAAGTTAGTTCCTAGAGAATATTACGTAGGACTCTCCATCCAAGAATCACCTGCGAATCGCGAACGATGCGACCAGGGACAGTCGAATGCACCTGCGCAGAATGCGGGGAATCCATGTCGCCGTCCAGGGAAGTACCAGGCAGGCCGTTCGCGTTCCGGCCAATTGCATTCCGGCGGCCTAGCAAATTTTTCACGCCTTGCTTTGCCTCCTCGCTGGATCCAGCTAGCTCGCCCGGCAATGACTTCAGACACGAAGCTCTCTCCCTGCCATGAAGTTTTTTCCTGCCTGTCGCCGTCCATTGCATTTAGGAGTGAAAGCTGCCTGCTCGTTCTGGCGAACGGCGCCGTTTTCCGCGCATATACATGGCTTGTGACTAATTGACTCGCGTGGTGGCCTTTGGCTTTCGAACTCTCAAACCACTCTGCATTCGTGTCAAGCCAAGTTGACTCCCGCCGCGATAACGGATCACTTCTCCGGCCAACTCTGACATCGACAACGAGGGACATGCGATAGATAGCCGCGGGGAATACTGGTGCCGGCCGCAAGATCTGGTTCACGGAGGTATGGAAGTCGCGGCACCACCCCGGATGCCATATGCATGATGCATGATTGTGCATGTGTGCATGCATCCCGGACGTCGGTGGATGGAAGGAGTGCTAACATGCGACTACATTAGGACTTCTCCCATTCGAATACATAATCTTCGAAACGTCACATTGGCCTGGACTACCACGCCGGATCGTTCCTACGGATACACGGACGTCGCTCACGGACCAGAAACGACACTTCCTTTCGCCCGGTCGCGATGCTGCTCCCACCGCATCTCACGGGCTGGTACCATTCCCATAGAGCCGTTGCGCCCACGCCTCTGCCCCCAACGGACAACTATACTGCGACAATGACAACGGTTTATCCGCCGGCGCAGAGTGTCGCATTGAGCGTGGAGGCTGTCAGCGGGATCACAGGGTAGGCTATATCCTCTGGACCGTACTCATGAGACAACAGCTGTTGCCCGGCGGGATTGCTTGAAGGCCAGGATCGAACATCGATGCATCTTGGGATATCTTCGGCTGACGGGAGTGATACTGCGTACTCTAGATCGGTGTCGATTGCCTGCTGGTTGGTTGTCTTCACACCGCAGATTATCGAGAATGTGAGTTCATGCCTCTAGTTTACGTCCACTGGACGATTCAGCTGCTAACGGTGCTGGATTATGGCAGTTCAAACGAGGTTCGGCGGAGGGTCTGTCCTTGACGTTCCTGATATTATGGCTCCTCGGCGATATTTTCAACGTCCTTGGTGGCATTCTGCAGGGTGTCCTCCCGACTATGGTATGTTGCATTTACCCCTGGCACCTGGGTATATGGGTGTGGGGTGGCCCATTCTGATCCTCAGCGCTGACCGGTTGTCCTAGCTCATCCTGGCGATATACTACACCTTCGCCGACATCGTTCTCATTCTACAGTGCTTCTACTACCGTGCCTACGCCCGCAAGCCCGACGCAGAACCCCATACCAATGGCGAGAGTAGTAATCACCGCCATTCCGTCCCCGAACCCGAACATGAACCGACCGAGGACTCCCCGCTCCTCTCCCGTACGATCTCCGATCCCTACCCCGAAGAACGCCGCGGCAGCTTCCGCATACTCGCCGAGACTGCCTACCACCTCTCCCCTGCCAATCCGCTGCACAGCCTCCCGCCGTCTCGTCCGGACAGCTCCCAGGGCCGCAAGCCCTTCACGAATGGTAATAATGGCGTACACACCAACGGTACTTCCCAAGCAGCCTCACCAAACCGCCAGTCGACCAGCTCCAGTAAATTCTGGAATCGCGTTTTCCGAGACACAGTCGCCATCTCGATCGTTATATTTGCCGGCATCGCAGGATACTACCTCGCCCCATCCCGGACAGCCCACGTCCCCGACGGCCATAACCCACATGTCCCCGAGCACCGCCGGCCATTGACATTCTCCCTGTCCGGCCAGATCTTCGGATATCTCTGCGCGGTACTGTACCTCGGCTCTCGGATCCCACAAATTTGGCTTAATTACAAGCGCAAGTCCGTCGAGGGTGTTGCATTCCTCTTTTTCATGTTTGCGTGCCTGGGCAACGTGACGTATGTTGTCAGCATTCTCGCGTACCGGCCGGGGAAGGTTGAGGATGGAGAGGGTTACATGCGGTACATTGCTGTGAATGCTAGCTGGCTGGTCGGCAGCTTGGGGACCCTGTTCCTTGATATTGTCGTGAGTACACTTTCTCCTCGCGCTTGATACTTGATCCGTATCTGCTTCAATTTGCATAGCTGACTTCAGATGGATATTGCGAGTCGTGCCTTTGGCTAACATTTGAAATTTGGTACTTTTAGATTTTCGGACAGTTTTTCATATATGGCAACGGCGACTCCGACGACAACCTTTCTGAGGGTGCCATCATGTCTGACGACGAGGAACGACCCTTACGGCCGTCGCCATGACGAGCTGCCAGCCAGATTCTAATTTGGGGGATGACGACGCAACGTGTACGATTATAACTCGATTATTTTATCAACCGGGATTGATGGTGTGTATATCTAATAACTAAAAGTCTGATTTGATTGATTTATTACGAAGTCACCAACGTATGGTGCGAATTGTGCGGGTTTTGCTAGCGAATGCTCGTATGTCTTTGCCGTTGCTTGGTTGTATCATGCAATATATGGGTCGGATCTCTTGTACCATATTTTCGAGTGTTTTGCTCGCTACTTTATAATGTCTACAAGGTGCAGCCTTCAGCCTCATATCAATCTATGAGTTGTAATTCGATATATATATGCTGGATGGGTCCGCTAGATCCGTGGATTCATGAATTCGACCGGCTCGCTCGTCTACACGTATATGTACGTAAACACGCATTTTAGCCGTGGACTTGAGATTGTCCGCATGTATGCATGGCTCGGTTTATATTTAGACATTCATATAACTCGGCCACTCTTATTTGTGTGCTTGGTTTAGGTAGTTACGTTGCAACTTTGTGGGCTGATTTGCGACTTTGAACACAAAATCTCGATAATACAAGTAAATTTTAGAAATTATCTAGCCTCTTCGCTCCTGTGAGAACTCAAACTGGCAGCGGTCAACAATCTTGTGTACGAACATTTAAAGCAAATTATCCAACGTTACCAAGTAGCCAGTGTCCCAAATATAATCAGACCGTTCATCAAAACACGGGGGAGATACAAAAGAAACCGGTTGCATGTACAAGGGTATAAGGTATTGGGGTTTAAACAGGATTTCTGCGCTGCAGATGTGTGAATTCAAGGAAAAATAGGAGCAGGCTAGGGGTAACACCGTATCAGAAAAGGTGCGACCTGGCTGCTAAATATATATACTAGATATATTAAGGGGTAGAGCTTGGAGGTGAGGCGTAATGGTATGCAGGATAGTCAACCGATTTATAAATCTGGTTCGTAGATGTGCGAGGACTTCATGAAGATGCAAAAGGATTGTGACTGAAAAAGACGATTGGAAAGTAAGAGCGAGCGGACTGCGATTGATCGTGCATGAGGTATACGAAAGTGATATTAGTGATTAAGTATCAAGATGCCTGGGTGGTAATTAGTATGTTATGGACTAAAGATATTGGGTGCTGTCCAAACAGACACTCGCCGGGTTTGGGTGTGAGTCGTACTGGAGGTAATCGACTCTACAATAGCCGCCTTTCCCGCAGCCGGCCTCGGTCGTCTTCGAAGCCGCTAAACATCGCAGACCGCTTCCTCTTTCGCCTAATAGAATCATCTACCGTGCTTGCACCAGCTGTGCCGCAGGCATTGATTTCTTGATCGAAGTCACCGGCGTCGCTAGCGCCACTGCTGGTACCCTCGTCGGACGATGACTCATGCAGTCCGCTGCTGCTCTTATCTGCATCGCGGAAGCTGCTTTTATCTAAGGTGGACTCTGTACCCAAGCTGATATTCCGCTCGCTGCTGCCAGTGTGTAATTCTAGCCTGCCGGTGCCCTGGTTGTCGGTGGCGGCAAGGCTGTCCACGGATGGCTTGAATCTCAGCGACGGAGAGTCCGGATCTTCATAGTACGGTTTTGGGAAGGCAAGGTATGATGGCTGCCGCTGAAGCTGTAGCGCCAGGAGGTCTGGCGACAGGTCCTCAGTGCTCGAAGAGTAGATTTGTGGCGTCGGGATCGGGATGAGAGACCCATGCTTGGAAACTGGAGCTCCGATATCCAGAGCCGAGTTGAGTCGTGGAGAAATAGAGGATGAAGAGGATGCGCTGCTGCTGTCCGCGGTCGTAAAGCTGACCGGGCTGGTCGCAGAACTCAGAGATCCTGTAGCGCCAGCCGTCTCGGCAGAAAGCAGGTGGGCGTTAGGACCAGTCGGTATGGTAAGAGCAGGGTCTTCCTCATAGTAGGCGATTTCCAGCTGGTTATTCGGGTGGATGTAGAGCTGCGGCTGCGGGATACTGATGTTTGGCACTTGACTGTTGCGGCGCATCGCGAGCGAAGATCGCGAGGAGGGTGGAGCGGCGGCGATGGAGTCCCGCGAAGAGTAGAAATTTAGCATCGACAGCGTTGGGCTATATGTAGCACTGTTCGTGTCGCCCGGCTCGCCGACGTTTCGAAGAGACTGATGTCGACCGGTTCGTGGAACCGATGATGCGGAGGAATTAGTGCGACTGATAGTGGATGAGATGTAAGTGGCCGCCATGTCGTCCATATCGATACGAGTATCAATGCCGCTGGCGGTGTCAAAATCGCTGCCAATTCTGAAGTCATTCTCGCCCTGCTCCATGTTTTCATAGTGCATGTCCATCGTGCGGATCGTGCTCCTGGACAACATCCGAGAGTGTTGGCTCTCGACACTCGGCTTGAACTCGATGGTTGTACGGCATGACCCTGAAGTTGATGTGATGCTCACGATTCGGGCGAGCTGGGGCTCTGTTTCCTCGAGCTCTTCGAACGACGGGCGAGCGGTTTCCGTACCCTGACCAGCTTGTGTGGCTTGGAAAAAGGAGTCGACGGCTTCCTCTGCAGATGGATGAGCAAGGGATAACATGGAGGCTCGATGACCTGGGACAGGCAGGGATGCCCGATTTTCCTGGATCGGAGAGAAGGAGAATCGTGATAGTGCACCATCCTTGAGTCCTAGTATTGACGACCGAGTGGTCGTCGCGGAGTAGGAGTGCGGCCGGCCAGTTGAGGTGCGGTTTGCGTTGAAAGACGTGGTAGTTTGGGACCAGGTTCCTATGGAAGGTGTGCTGCACGGGAGGGAATCCTGCATTGTTGAGCAACTTGACGGCCTCGTGGTCGTATTACCACCATGAGCAGATGTAGTCAATATTATCGGTGCCAGGGGAAGCGCAGGCAAGGCCGGTGGAGGGGACTGAGATAGTGGTTGGGCAGGACGATATCCCGTATTCCGTCTGCGCATCCTGACTGGCGTGGTTGGCTCATTGCTGTCATCCGTCGGGCACGGAGAGGGCGCCCTGGTGTGTGGTGGCGAGATGCTCTTTACGGACGGACCTGGAGAGATGCCTCTCAGCGGCGACTTGTCCGGAATTGGCAGCGGATTGGACACACGGCTAAAGGTATGCAGAATAGAGCTGTTGGTCGTAGAGACGCTGTTCATGGTCCCGTCAATTGGCGACTCAGGTATCTCAAGCTGCATTGTTGATGTGGCTCGCCTTGAAGGCGGTTGAGAGGGGAGAATGTTAAGCTCCATTGCTTGTTCATGGCCGACGGTAGGACTTGCTTTAGGGCTTTGTTGGTCGACGTTGGTCCATACCATAGGGATGCCAGAGGCATCCTCGCGAAGGCTATTGTAACTATTCGTTCGTGAAACGCTTGGACGAGGTGCGTTCACTTCGGCTTTGTTACTGGGTATAACCAGCGCGGGAAGATTATTGAAACAGTTTTTACTGCTGGCGATACCAGCAGACTCATCGACTGATCCCCTTCGGGACGCTGGCAGCCGGGAAGACGCCGTATTCTTCTTTGACGGTGATGCTTGACGGCTGGAACTTGCGCTGGGAGGCTGCGAGTTTGAACAAGTAGAAGCCGCATCGGCACGCCGGGAAGGTGGTGGGAGAAACTCTGGGCTCTCGAGAGTATTCAAGGCATACCCTCTCTCGTCGGCCTTCTCAGCAACGTCTTTGTTGTTCATTTTGTTTTTATTACGCTGTGACCCGCGGCTATTCGCCGGGAGAAGACTGTATCGCGATGGGCCAGCGTTGGGTCCGTATGCAGTCTTTGGTCTTGTGAGGCCGACAATAGGAGGAGTCGTAGGCACGATGGTGCGAAGTTCAATCGGAAGACTTGGGCGATGGTTCAAAGGCGGACTCCTGATCTCTAAAGTTGGTGGTCTGGTGGGCATGTCTGGCAGAGGGGTTTCAGCAGAGCTCGGGCTCGCGGCACGGCTGGTTTGTTCGCGAGATTCAGCGCCGTAGGCATCCACACGGAGAGTTCGTGGGATGTGCTGGTATGGCGGGTAGTGGACGGCGTCATTCGGCTTCCAGGGTTCCTGGTGGAGCGTTAGAAGATATGTCTATAGTGGACTCTGGGTGGAAAGTAAGAGACCGTCTTACATCTTCGTTGCCGCTGTCGGAAGGCTTCTCGTCGCTGCCTCTCGTCAAATTCCTATCTATTCTGATTGTGAGTATTCTGCTCTTGAATATTACTGCGCGTGATACATACTCAATAGCAACTTCCGTCGACTCTCGCCACTGTTCTGCGAGGCGCTCCTTGTGGTTCCCCTGCCAAACAACCCTTTTCTTCGCTCTCCGTTTGCCCCTCTAACCTCCCTCTTCCGTTTGTGCCGGCAGAAGAAGAAGAGCATAATGAGGCAGATGACAGCAGTTGTGATGCCTGCTGCGACAAAGCCAATGATAATACCACCAATATTATGATCCTCGCCTTCAACACCTTTATCACCGGTGGAACTCTTCTGGGGTGCAGTAGTCGTGGGACTGCCGTGATGACTTTGCGGCTTTGTAGTAGGATGATGATGCGCAGATGTATGAAAGCTTGTTACCATAATGCGGTTGCCTTGACTGGTCACTTGGCTGACTGAAAGTGCAGGCTTGCTCTCAGGCGTCTTTGGAGGTCTGGCTGTGGATGCTGCGGAGTCGGGTTGAAGGTTCTTCACTACTGAAACCGTAGAAAAGGTGGTTGCCTGCCCGTCGGGATGCGGTGGAGCTATATCTGCACCTACAGTTCCGTACGTTAGAAAGATATTGTGGGTGGTATATCTGGGTTTACCTTGAATCGCACCCTGAACACTCTGCGTGATCCTGTCGAACTCGCTAGAATCGACAATGACTGTCCTAATAGGAGGCCACCGCTTCTCTACCGCAGCTACCCCAGGCGGTAGACGATGCTCTCGAGTTAGGCGCGTCGTAGTCATCTGGATTCAGTTCGCGATATCAATACCTTGTCCTCGTTGTATCCGGCAAGCTGCGGTATTTTTGAATGGCCGTCAATCGCCGTGAACAGCAAAGAAATTCAACTGTATTCATTCATTCATAAGTCGCTCGAGGTGCGAGATCGATAGGTGATGGCTCAGGGGAGGAAAGAAAGATGGGATAGACTGTGGGAAGAAGGGTGTAAAAAGAACAAGCAGGAAGATATCCGAATGGGGGGGAAGCAGCTGACTACACTCGATTGAGGGGCGCCAGTATACCTGGCGCATATCATTATTGTGGAATATCAAATCGTACTCGGAAGCGACGTACTGCGGTGAGAAGCCAAAATGAATTGATGAATTCAAGGACTTTCAGAATGCATCGCCGTGGGGGAGCTCGATGCAGCGTACATATTCGCCCAGCAATACCAAGACCAGTGGAAGAAGAGTAAACAGTCACAGGTGCACATGTTTTGGGTGCACATGGGCCGCGTGTTCGAGTAAAACGGAGTCGTGAAATAGATTTTTGTATATTGCATACTGCATTCGCATTCAGCATTGCATTTTTAAGCTGTTGCTGGGTCCGGTACATGGCGGTTTAGCTCCGAGCTATACTCAAGTTCTGGTAGCTCATATACCACGGTATGTGTCGCCCTGCAGCTCCCATTCTGGAATCCGAACGTTATACCGTTAACCTCGTGCAAAACATGTACTTATATTGTGCGGGGGGTTTAAAATGCAGGAGCGCGAAGTGATGGAATGCTGGTAGGCAAACGGTGAGCGCGTGTTGAAATTGTGGAATTTAAGGTGTGGCGGTTGAGTTACGTGCGGCATGTGCCCGTTTCGTTTCAATCAGCAGTGGCATTCTGGAGAATTCGCGGGAAGGCACGCATTCGGCTCTGGTGCCGATGTTTTGCTATTGGCTTTGGGCTAGTATCTCCGTGGCGCTGTCAAACATCAAAATATCACATTTGGGCCCGCTGTCTCAAAGTGGCGTCGTCTGGTGACATCTGGACGTGTACACATATGTACCTGTACCTGTCTGATTAGTCTTGCCGTGATCAAGCTCTGGTGTGGCGGCAGAATCCTTCGGGAGAGTATAGCGCCTACGTCTGACTGCATGTGCCTCTGTTTTTCTACCCCAAAAATCCCGTACTGGGACCCAGTGACACCACTCATGTCTGCCGATGCGGCTGATGCCAGCCAGTAATATCGTCAGGAGCACATCTGGCGCCCGTAGCTCAGCTCACGCAGGCGCATCTAGACCAGATGATGTATGACAGACATCTTCTAAGTGCTGTCCGCAAACTTGTCATATAAAACCCTATTTTATAAGTCTTCTGTTAGCCGGATCTTCAACGGGCGGTGCAACCTGAGCTGACCCACTTGCAGCGGCGGGATGTCACCCTCACATACATGATGTGCGCAAACTGCGACTCTCAAGGCCCTCGCTAACGTTATAGCAGTGGGTTTGCTAAGATAACGTCAACCCGATCCTGGCAGCTGGCTTGTGCGGCAAGCTCTTTGATTCATGTGCGTGTGCCACCTGCAAGACAAGCGACAGGCTGAAGACCCGCATGAGGGTCCTATGGCTATTATAGGCTGGCGAGCGAGCTAGAGACAGGAGCAATTGCTACCAAGGAACCGGAATGCGCATGGTGCGGCAAGCGGGATGCGATGCAACCTAGCTTAATTCGAGCCAATGCCACTTCCACTGCCGCTGTTTGGCAACAGAAGACAAGTCTCTGAGTGTGATTCTGTCTTCCTCAACGAACTCGCTCGATTTGATCTGGATGCCTTGCTCCATTTCGCGATGACGATGGTGACGATTGCTGTAGCTGGGATTCGGGATCATCGATGAAGTTGATGGATTCCTGCATATGACATAATGCTGCAATGTGTTGTGGTGACGTCGCGCTCCACCGCGTCCTTTGAACGCGGGCTTGAGCTGTGCTTGGTTTGAGTGTGGCTGGCGGACGCCTCTTCTGCCCACGCCCCTACTCTTGCATCAACCTATCGTCACGATATCACCAGCTGCTATAGCATGAAGCCTTGAATCGGCATCTTGCTTGCTTCACGGTCGCGAAAACGCAGTCACGTCCAGCAGCGTCTCCGCACTGCTCCAGGCATCATCCCTCGCGTTTCGTCATGTGTGGGCTTCATTCTCCATCCGTAATGCATTACATATGATGCAATGGCCTCAAGAAAGGAGAGAGGAGAGCAGGGGCGATAGGCATGCAAGCAATGTGGATTTGCAGTTTCGCATGCACAGGTTCGGCCGTGACTCGTGCATGCGTGCCCCCTGTTACTCAATACACTTCGGACGTCTCTAATCTACTGATGGCCGTCAACCCGTAAGATCCAGGCCACCTCTCATGTCGATTATCGCTATCGCTGAATTCGGCTCTGTTGACGGCGATACCTACGTGTTTCGCACTGGCAAGGTTGCAGTTGCAAAAGCCAAGGCAACTACAGCAGCAGGGATACCCAATTGATCTGCTCAAGCGGCGCTTGATACTTGTTCGGCAAGACATCAACCGATGGGAGTCTCGTGCCAGCGAGTTTTACCCTTCCGCCCTTCGTCCGCGACGTCTTCCAGAAACAGTCCATCCCGTCGGATGTTATCTGCCGGCTGGGCGGAACTGTCTCTGATCGCATCAACCAATGGACGGAGAAATTGTGGCAACGAACGAGCGCACGCATCCAAGCTAAGAGCGAGCTTGGTGAGCTAAGACCGGAGCCGTAGACAGCGAAGATCAGATGGATGCATTCCGTTGCCCAATTTGCGAATGACATCGAGCTCATCGCTGATGCCCGCGGTCACTTGCGAGACAACCGAGGGGAAGAAGTTTCCTTTATCATGCGGGAAACAAATGACGGACTGGGCTGCATGCACGAGAGACCCATCCGAACAGCTCATTGGCTGACCTCTTCGGTTGTTGATGTGGAAGGTCTCCACTACTCATTGGTCTGCAGATTTCTGAGGGAAGATTTATCATCATCATAGTGAACGGGTCACATGGCATAGTTGGTTTCTCGTGGATTGATCAATCCATAGAACTACTCGAAGCCGTATGGGCATCTACAAGCCGGTGCCGGCTCTGGACAAATTTGAGATCGCGATCGAAATGACCAAAAAATGTTCATGCTACCCAGCTGTGTGACATCATGGGGAAGAGCTAGGGGGTTTTAAACCTTCTTTTGCTTCTCCGGCGCTAACGGTCGTTAACGTTGAGCTTCAAGGGATGCTGACGATAGTAGCTGGTCGCTTACGCAGTACCTGCCTGTTACAACCAGCTGCCTACAAAGTTTCGTTCAAATTGCAAATCTCAATTGTCCGCTTGCCTAGGAATCAGGATGGCGAATTTGCATTTCTATCTACATTCGTGTGTCGGGGACCATATTAATTAAGACATCACAGCAGGATTCTGTTGGTTCGATCTGAGTCCCAAGGAAGGGCACCATGTGTGCCAACTGCATGCGCAGCCTTTCCGGTCTCCTACCAATGCTGCTGCCTTCGGATACGAAAGACGGCTGAGTCGACAAGCGAACTGGCTCGCGACAGTGAACAAAAGATCCATCCAGCCCGTGCGCATGGGGTAATGATTACTTGGTATTTGGTGCTCATGTTGGCAACATGCAGGCTGGCAGCGCCCCGTTCGTTCGCTCGCTCGCTCTGACCTGCCCCGGTCCGTGTCATTCCAACAAAAAGCTTGGGCTCGAGCCCTCGACCTTAATGGGGCTTCGAGACAACGAATTACAAATCACACTGCAGATGTCTGCGCGTGCATTGCGTTTGTGGATGTTTGTCTGCAATTCTTTGTTGAGGGGTAGCGAAGCCTCAATGTCTACGCAGACACGGCCCGGACGATGGATCACAGTGTTGTGATTCCTACCTCCCTTCTCGAGCCATTTGCTCTCCCTAGGACTCGACAGTCGGACGGACAAGTCTTACTTCTGGAGCTCTGAATGGACCCAGAAAGCGGGGGCATATGGGCTGACAAGCTTGCTGAAGCTTTTCGAGATTAGCCCAGATAAGGACAAATCTCCTAACCAGGGAAGCAGCCAAATCCGCTTGACCGACTGAGGAAGGGAGAAAAAAGAAAGCCCGACGAGATGCATAATAATGATCGAGTGAATGGAAACAGCGGCTCGTACGATATACGATGGGAATGAAAGTTTCCTCCATACACGCTACTGCAGCAACGAGCAAGCACACTGCAGAACGGTATTTGATACCCACATGTGGACTGGGTTTTCGCCGTGCATGGTGCGGTTAGCGTGTTGGTTGGTTGGTTGGTTGGTCCGCTCGATCGATTCTCCCTCCAGCTGGAATCGGATTTCCCAAAGGAGAGCTGTTTGAACGCTGGGCGTCCTTGGTGCCTCTTGTGCCAGTTGTTCACCAGGCTGCAGGGCTGACGGGATTAATTTTGCGCCAGTCTGGTACCCGGGGAGGAGAAAAATGGCATGAATGTTGACTGCTAGCTTCGGCTTGCGTACCTTATAGTGTGCTGTCCAGTCATGGATACATGCACATATGGAGTCAGCACGGATATAGGCGGTCTGTGAAGCGGCGGCATTGCAAAGGCCAGTGCAGTGCATCGGGTGATCGATTACTGGAAATGAACTTCCGAATAACAATAGCGGACAGCTAATAATAAAGTCCACAATATTATACTTCAAGCTTCACAGTTGGTGAAACGAGTGTGCAGCTGCAGGCAAAAGCATGATACAAAAGATGATCGTGTCGAAGGGGACGAGACGATTCGAATACGAATGTGGTGGACCGATTTTGGCAGCTCCAAGAGCTGTCGTCAAAAACCGTCGACGGCCCGCGGATTCTTTTCGACTGTCTACTGCGGGCATTTGTCAAACTGAACTAACAAGTCATTTTTAAGTTATAAAATTTGCCATTCGATCATGATGGCATCTACTCCTCAGTGCGAGCCGGTCGCACCTATGCCTATGCGTTGGACGTACGGTAAACTGTACACATGCGCGTGAAGTTCAAAACTCTGTGGCTTCTATGCGCTGAGAATCACGAATTCGATTCTGTCCCGATTTGGACGTCGTGATCATGTAAAAAGATCGGATACGGACATGTTCCAATTCGATATAATGCGGTACATTTGACTCTCTTCGTTTGTATACAATTGTAATGCTTACCTAGCTTTCCTAGAGCTCATCTGGAGGGTACGTATACTGTGGCAAGCAAGACTAATCTCATGATATGAGAGATATTCGCGTATGCGCACGAGGATTCTAGAGCAAGTTAGCTCAAAGATGATGACCGCAGTCGAACGTCGAGTTAGCTTTAGCTAACGGGCAAAGGCGATCGTTTGCACGCGTGCGCCGAATATAGCTAATAGTAACGATGATAACGTTATAAGATGTTATATCACTATTTCGAACAAAGCGAAGCCTACGGGCTGTAGAATGCAATGTATGAGCATGAGCCTATTCTCCGTAGAGGTCCAATTGGTCGTGCTCGAGACGGTGGGGACGCGGACGACGCACGCACAGAAGCCGAATATACACTCCACGAGCACTAATTGGCCAACGCAACTAGCTTTCTACGGCTGCCTCAGAGCTGCCCGTCCCATCAGAACGTGCTCTTCGGCGACGCATCTGCATGGCTTTTGGTTTGATTCTGGCTAGCCTGCCGTTGGAGGGGAAGCTAGGATTTATCTTGGGCGTGCCTCTAGTCCCGTCACAAGCTCATGAGCACTGCCGCAGGAGCAGCTAATTATAATCACAGCTCACCTCCAAAGTGGATGGTCCCAAGGACAGTATTGCTTCGAGCGATTCTGGCACTTGCGGATACAGATACTTTCTAATGTTATCGAGACGATCTGTACATGACAAGTGCTGTCGGTGGCGCGTGTTCTGGTATAGTCTGGTGGTTGACGTTGTGGAAGCCTTGAAGCCTTATGAAATTACTTGGCCACTGCGTATACGAGCAACGCTGCTGCTATCGCAAACATCAACCTCCATCTTTGTGCATACACGACATCAACCAGCCAGTGAGCACTGCAGCACGAGACGCCGGTGGTTCACATTCGCATTTGGCAGACGGTCGACAGCAGGTTGATTGCAGCTGCAGCTTGCAGAAGCAGCTTCTCTTCGACGACTTCGATCGAACGAGCAAACGAACGAATTCAGCCGCCCGCAGCTGGCCATCGACGCTTCGCCTCCCCACGCCGCTACTCCTGCAGAGGGCTCCTCCCACCGGCCTTGTCCCGCCTCGGACTGGCGTCTCTCATGCTCGCAGACTCTCCATCAAGCCATCTATTCTCCTGTCCATCCCATCCCGCCTGAACTGCGGCATCCGGATCTTTCCTGGCGATCCAGCCGGGCACGTTTGGGTTCTCCCTTGCCTTGCCCGCTTTCCCTTCTGCCTGTCTGCAGTCGGGCGGGTGCATGCAAGTCGAAACATCTCTTTCTCTCGGCCTGAAATTTTCCCACCTTTGCACCATCAGTGCCTTGTCTGGTGCAGCATTGGCACTGCAGGTCGCTGGACTGGTCCATTCGGGGTTTGAGGGATATCGATCCCGGCATACAGCTCTCGACTGATAGAGCATAATCGAATGCTCCTGGCCTCTCAGGCGAGGTTAAAAGAGCACGCTGGGCTTGAACCGTAGGCCACGCTTGCTTGGCTGCCTACCGTCCCTGTCTGACCGAACCGCGAGCTCTTGAAGTCATTGACCTCAGGCCAGCCGGCGGATCCTGCAATTGCCACACCTACTCCATTGTCCACGTCGGATTAGACTCTGCTCCACGAGTCTCGATCGAGCCTGTGACGGTATCTAACGGACTGGTGCGCCGAGGTCTCGTATCGAGCCGAGTCGGACTTCCAGACGGCAACCTACTCGATCGAGCCCAGGCTTGTTCTAGCGACAGGAATCTCTATCAGCGTCAGCATCAGCACGGTTACCCGTCAACAGGCTTCTGAGATTTCGAAACGCCTAGAGCAGCTTCCTTGCAAGGCTTTTCCTTCCCTCCTGCTTGGCCTAAGCTTTTTCGCTCGCTGTTGGGTTCAGCCCTTTCGCTCAGATTTCTCAGCCCCGTTCGCTTCGGCTAGCTAGCCTGTTAGTTCGACCTTCCTGTGCGACGTTCACCCGGCCCGGCCTCGAAGCCTGCGTGGGGAGCATCTATACAAATACCATTGCATGCACCCGGGGGGCGCGCCTATGACTGCTGTCGACGACAAAAGTGCCAGAGCTTCTATCTGAGTTTCACCCGCAGCGTTATCCTTTCCCCTGTTGCGCAATTGTCGCGAGTCGAAAGAGCAACCGGACAGGCATCTCCTCGGGATTCGAATCGATCACCAAGCGTTACCTAAGAAGGTCTTCCACGGCCTTCGACGGCGACTTTCGACCGACGTTTGAGTTCGGGAAAACCACCTCGCGAACGTCACGTAGGTTGTCTGATTTTCTCTTCGATGGTTCCTTTCCTCTCCGCTCCTTCCTTTCCTTCCCGTTATCGATCATCGATCATGCTCGCATGTCATGACCGTCGAATCGGGCATCTGATTGGGGTGCCCGCGCGTGGCTAGTATGCAACGGGCAGCGATATGACCTGATACTTACTAGTCAGCGTAGATACTTGCACCCAGGTTCTGTTGCAGTCACCGACTTTCTTAGTCAGGCTGGCTCGATACCACCATTGCACCAGGGAGAAGTTTTCAGAGTTGCGAAACCCTTCCCCCGGGCACGGTTTCTCCGGACAAACCTAGCGGTTGTGCAGAAGCAGAAGTAGAAGCACACGAAGCACCGAGAGAAAGGAAGAAAAGAAGAAGCACAAGCTGCTGCTGCTGCGTGGACCGGTGGGCCTTTCGTCATCGACCGATTCGACCTAGTGCGAAACCAGTTTCAAGCACCGCCCGCCAATACCTTCTGTTCGAGCTCGCTTCAGTTGCCTGCTGCTGCTGGCCCAAGCGGAGTGTTTTGCTGGCCCTTCTCCCTCTTATCACCGTCAGCCTTCCCAATTTTTTTTTTTTTTTTTTTTTTTTTTCCTTCTGCGTCGAACTCGGCTCCGGACAGACGGTCGGTACATCTGTACATGTACAGCTCCAGCTATATGTACCGCCATACGCACCTTCGCTTCGACGCCGTATCAACATAAGTAAACAAAAACGAGGCTTTCGCATCGACGGTAAATAAATACACTCCACTGGATCCTCAGCGGCATCGCCAGCTCTCTCGACTGTCGAGGGTCTCCGGAATAACGTTCGCGACGGGCAACGGGATCCACCGGCTTTGTCACCACCTCCTGGCAGCATTTTAAATCTCATCGCCGCTCTTACACTCAGCTTACACCCACCTCCCACCACGACCACCATCACCGCCATCTCGCCTAGCCGCCCACCGGTCGATATCCTCACCACTTTCTACATTCCCAGGCTCAGTCCGACGCTCCTCCCACCGCCAATGCGATGACCACTGTGATAGATTACCAATATTCCGTGCCGTCGGCCTATGCCTTCCCCGCTCGATATCCTCATCACCATCTTCCACATCACCACTCGTCCGCCGGCATGGCCAAACAATACCCCCAGCATCTCAGCTACAACAATGCCGTCCCTCGCGGCCTCCCGACCACCTCCTACTTGACACCCTCCGCCTCGCCTTCCATGCAGCCCTCGCGGCCCCCCGGATCGCCGCAATTCCTTCCCACCACTCGCCGGACGAACTCAACCTCGTCTTCCGCCGGCCTCTCGTCGCACTCTCTCCATCGGTCGACCTCGAACGGCTCGTCCGGCAGCTCGAACGCCTACGTCACGACACTGCGGAAACAAAAAGCCACTGTCTGGTGCGATCGCGCCCAGCGCGAAGACTCTCGTTTCCTTGCCGCCCAGAAGGCTGCGAAGGCCCGTGCAGCCGAGGAAGTCGCCCGTGCAGCTTCCCAGCAGGCCCATCACAGGAGCAGCGAGAGCGGCAGTTCAGTCCACCGAGGGAAAATTAGCCATCATGGACGTGGAGGCAGGAAGAGCAGTAGTGTCGACCACGAGTTTAGCACAAACCGAAGCCTCGTCGCTGGCGTACCTGCTCGGCTGGATATCGACGACGACACTTCGGACGAAGATCAGCCCGGCAGCGGTAGCGGCAGCGCATACGGCGGTATCACACGGAGGACGAATTCGGGGAGGAGCTCTATCAACTCTGCTGGTAACAGGCGGTTCACCACTACAACCACGTCTTCCAGCGGAGGTAGTGGAAACAGCGGCAACTGCACGCCCCAGCTGCAGATTAGGATACAGGACCTGCAGAACTACTCCGGCTACAATGCGACCAACACCTCGAGCCCCTCGACGTATTCTCGCTCATCGAGCTTGATGGAGACCGCCGTGCCGGAGGTACCCGAGGCTGTCGACACACCAGGGACCATAATCGCCGATCCCCGAAACGCCGGTCTTCATCAAGACTATTTCCCAGTCAACCGGAAATCGAGCAGCTCGAACCGGCCGGTGATCCAGCCAGACGTTGGCATGATGCCGCTGCCAATGCACAGCGACGGTGTATCCGGCGGGGAACACCATTCGCGCCCCAATTCCCTGATGCGAGCCATCAGCTCCAGAGCGCCCGCTGACCTGCGCCGGAAAGGTAGCATCGACGACAGCAGGACGATGACTATGGGCCGCGTCCGACTGTTCGTGGCGAATCCGGATCAGTAGGCGTTGGAGGGGGCGGGGCGTTTTCTGGACATCGACCCTGTGACCAGGCTAGCCTGTGGGACAAAGGAAGCGGTCTGAGATCCCCAATGTTTCACAGGCTGTGTCTAGGCGCTGTTGTTTCGATCGCATGCAGAGCTGGCTACCCCATACTTTCACTCCTGGCATTCCCCGCATACGCATTCGTTAATCCTTTCCTCATGCTTCGCCTCTCATTTTGGAACAATCGGTCCACCTCATGCGGAGTCCCTCACTTGCGCAAATCTTGTGCATTCCTCGCGGTTTCAGACGCTATCAAAATCATCCCATCAGGCGCTGAAACAGAAGGATCCAGTCGATTGACCGCACCGATGCGATCACTTACCTCGCTTTCTCTCCGTTCGCGATCTGGTCAATCGCTGTTTCAGCTGATGATCTGTACGTCAGCACGGCTGTCTCATCCACATGGAATGATTGTACATAGCCGCTTGTTTCCATGACTCTCCCTCCGCCCGTCGCCCGCGTCTCCTGGTTCTCTCTTCACTGTTTCTTCGCTTCTGTCTGTTTTAGCTTCTCATCCAATTGAGCAGGTCCGAGGAACCGAGGCGTTCACGATCGCTTCCTCCGCTTCTTCGTTTCTTTTCCTACATACTTTTCTCCTCACCCATTAATGTTCAAGTCACATCATAGGCTTCGAAAAGCACGAGTCTTTTCACGTTTGACACGATCGCTATCACTTGTCCGATGATTACATTACCTGTAGCTGTGGTTCCTCACTTTTTTCCATATCTCTCACCGGGTTAATGAGTGTGCGATTTCTTTACCCTGTACAAATACTAAAATACCACCGTCGCTGTTGTGTGTCCATTCTTCTCCGTTCGTTGGCTTGCTTGCATGCATCGTTCATTTATACCAAAAGGGCTGTTTGGTCTGCGTTTTGATTGTAAATTTTGTTTTTTTTACCATCTTGACCAAAAACTGGGGGGGTTTTCTGTCCGTTATACCTAGTGTCCACGCCTGCCGAGTATTTTATCGAGCGGCGGCGGCGGCTATTTCATCACGTTCGTTGTGCTTGGTTGTTGGCGTATATACTTCGTTGAACTTATCTTCTCACCTGTGGCCCCTTTGGAATGCGATGGCTGGGCGTTATATCAATCCATCTTCTTCGGTATCTTCGTTTCCCATGTATCATCTCGACGATTATACGATCGATTCGAGTTGAATATCGATTGATCATCCATCACCTCTACTCGCTTTCTTCTATATTTTCTTTGTCCAGCTGGTCATGATATATTACCTACGGCTTGCCAAAAAGTGGTTCCGTTTTTACCTTGTAATCCCGTCTTCCGGTCCTTCGCTCCATGTATCGATTGCATGCATCTCAGGTGGCTTGCAGTGCATGCATGCATGATGCTCGCGCGCTTGCGCGACGAGGCTTTTTTGACATATCTTAGCTTACTCGACTAACGTGCTTGGCTACTTGATTGTCCGAATATGATAGAATTTCCACTATTGATTACCGCATCGCACCGTACGTACATTTCCAACTATCCTGATAGAATATGATAAAAGAAAATTTCGTATGCCGCGTGTCATGAGTGGGGGGTGGGGACTGCATTGGAGCAATATGTGTCTCCGAAACGCATAATTAAGTAGAAGCATGCATACGTGTCTGATACCGGTGGGATGGCCGGCCACACGCCATGCCATGCCATGCCATGCCATGCAGGGGATGAACCACTACAAGATGCACGGCATGAGTCGTGCAGGAGACAGAAGACTTGGTTCGATCGAGACGCCGCGGGGAATGTATTTTCGCATAACGTAAGTATAGTATGGAACGGGCACTGCGAGGGGGGGAAAAGGAAAGCTTCCAGTTGCGTGAATGTGAATTACCCCTCTGCAGCCCGCATGAATGGGAGGTGATAAAATAGGAAAGGGATAGCCATTAGAGGAAACGAGCGCATTGCATTGAACCTGCAGCCGTGAAACGCCGTCATATCAATCGTAGCTCGCAAGCCAGCCGGCCGGCCGACCGGCCCAGCTTGCACGGATGTTAGCATGTTGGTACATACTTGAGTGGCGCGGGGTTACCACTGCTTGGCTTCCATGCCGTCGGGAGGGCTGGTCTCGACTTTTCCCTTCTGCACTTCTGCCCAGTTGGTGCTCAGCGCCGTGCCGTTGCTTTCGACATAGCTCTTCATCATGGCCCGGCGGGTGTCTGGGTCGGCGTCCTGGTACAGCTTGCGGAAGAAGCCGTTGACGGGGTCGCCGGTGTCGTCGTCGAGGTCGGCGTAGTCAACTTCGTCGTTGGCAGGTTCGGCTGATTCGGCGGCTGGTTGGCCGTCTTTGGATTTCTTGGCTTTCGAGCTGGCGGCGAGGTCGTTGACGACTTTGTCCCAGTTTTTCGGGCCGGAGCGCGAAGACGTCGGGTATGCGGGGGGCTTGTCGGCGGGCTTTGGTGGGGGTGGAGCGGTTGTTGTAGTGGATGATGTTGTGGTGCTGGTGGTGGGGGCCTCGGTGGACTCGAGGGCGGCCCATTTTCGACCGGGCTCGGCCTTTTGGAGGACGAACTCGACTTTTGTGCCGAGGATTTTGTAGGTCGAGGCTGAAGGGTTGATGGGATGAGCGAGCGGGTCGAGGGTGAAGCTGAAGTCGGACCCGGTGGG
Source organism: Drechslerella dactyloides (assembly GCA_020064725.1). Classification (NCBI taxonomy): domain Eukaryota; kingdom Fungi; phylum Ascomycota; class Orbiliomycetes; order Orbiliales; family Orbiliaceae; genus Drechslerella; species Drechslerella dactyloides. Next base: position 4,767,288 of record JAGTWJ010000017.1, read on the forward strand.
GAGCGGGAAGGTTATCGAGAGCTGGAGATGGGTTAGCTGTGGCGTTTTTCACCAAGCGTAGGGTATGCAGGAGTAACTTACCGAACGGTCTTCCAGCTCGACGGTGGCTTCATCCTTCGGCACGCCCTTGACGAAAAGGCTTACGCTGACGCTGGTGCTTGTCTGGTACCATTCGTGGCGGATTTTGTCTGCGGGTGTCGTGACTCCCTGAGGCGCCGCGGGTGGTGGTGGTGGTGGCGGCGCGTCTGCCTTCGCAGCTTCCTCGACAGCCTTGCCTTTACCCTTCCCGGTGTCCTCGCTGGGCTCCTCGTAATCGTCAGGCAGCTCCTCGACTCTACCGCTGTCGCCGCTTGTCGCCTGCGCTGGCTGGGGTTTAGGCGCGGATTTCGCAGAGGACCTGGGGACCTCAGCATCCGGCACTTCCTTGACCGTGACTTCCCGCCTGACGTCCTCCTCGTCTATCTTGGCGAGCTCCATCTCCAGTTTCTTCTGCCAAAACGGGAGAGTCTTCTCCTTCTCGTTGTACTTTTCCGCCCAGCCGAAGCAGACGCCGGCATCGCCGTAGCGCTCCAGCAGCAGCAGGGAGATACCGCGGCGAAGCTGTGCGGCCGAGAGCTGCTCGCGGTGGCCCTTGCGGTGGGCGAGGACGACCGCGATTTCGGCATCGTTGAGGGCTGCAGCGTGATCTCCGGCGCGCTGATGGGCGGTGGAACGCTTGGTGTAGTAGTCCACGGATGTGGGGATGCCGGCGATGGCTTGTGTATAAAGGGAGATAGCGGCGGGGTAGTCCTGTGCGGACAGGGCAGCGGCGCCCTTTGCGGCGAGGTTGGCGGGGTCAGAGGACATCGTGGCAGCTTTTCGAATCTGCACTTCTTCTTTCGTGATGTTCGTAGACGCGTGACAGTGCTGACGGACACTAGTAGGCTCTCCGGAAGGTGGTGATAAACCGGGGACGGCTGTATCTCGCGATGGTGGGGCCGGAGCGGTGAATGTTACCGGAGTTTGAGGTTGTTTGTGACGTCGAGGATCCGGGGGGAAAAAGCAACAATGGCGCGCTCACCGCAGCCAAACTGGACATTCATACATTCATACATACATCCACGCCAGCCTCACGCCAGCGGCCACCTCAAGCGACACAACACGCGAAAAAAGGACACTTCGAGGAGCCCGTTCCGGCATCTAGTAACCGGCGCGATGCCACGGCGGGCGGCGAGCGTACCGCTGGTAGATGCTAGTGAGTTCCCCCGTAGACATCGGCGGAGTATGTGCAGTTACGTCGGCGCTGCCGGGTAGAGTATACGCATGCTGATGGTCCACCTGCTCGAGGCGGAATTCTGCTTAGGCTGCGCGTGAAGGCGGTTCTTTGAACCGGATTCCCGGAGTGCCACCGGCGGACCCTTTTTTTATACTTACATACATATGCGTCCTTATGTATGTATGTATATATGGACATGTCCAGGATTTCAGCAGTCGACCTGGGTATATTTTTGTCCCGTACGCAAAAGTAATACACGAATTTACAAGTTCATGAGATAACGCAATCTCGACGGGGGTTTTATATTCAGACTTGACACAATACACATACGTATACACGCTTGATATAATATCATGATGGGTTCGAAATCGAAATCCTTCGGCGGTAAGGGTGCGGAGGCATACAGCCGGGGGTCTGCTCATGTCGACTCGAATTCGCCCAACTACCGATTACGCCGCAGGAGCTATCTCTCGCAGATACCCGCCTACGCTTCCTACGCCTTCTCCCCGCAGGAGGAACAGCAGTTCAACTATCATCACCCTCACCTCCGCGAGGAGGAGGAAGAGGACGTCGAATTCATCAAGCGGGAGATCCACCAGATCAAGAAAAAGACGCTTGAATCCACCGAGAACTCCCTCCGCGTGGCCGAGCAGGCCGAGAACACCGGCACAAACACCCTCACCCGCCTGAACGAGCAGGGTGAGAAACTGCACCAGACGCACCAGAGTCTGCGGCGAGCCGTTGGCCACAGCGTCACGAACGAGCGGCGGCTCAAGGATCTCAAGATCGCCAACCGGAGCCTCTTCATGCCGCATTTTGAAATCAGCAACCCTTTCACCAGCCACCTGCGAGCGGAGCGTGAAGAACAGGCCGCGCTAGAGCGCTATCGGCTCGAACGGGAGGAACGCGTCAAGGCCTACCTGGACCAGCGGCGGAACCAGAGGGCCGTCCAGGCGGGACTGTACGCATCGGAACTTGAGCGTGAGCGTAACGCACGGGCGAACGCTCCGCAATGGGAGAGCGACTGGTCTCGCGGGATGTACTCGTTCGAGGCGGACGAGGAAGACGACAGGATGGAGCGGGATATCAACGGTAATCTAGAGCAGCTGTCCGTTGCGACTGGCAATCTCAGGCGGCTGGCGGATACGATACATCGTGTCGTCGATAGCCAGAGCAACACTATCACAGCAATCAACGACCAGGTAGGTTTATCACTTTGTTCATCTATCTTATCCGGTAACATCCGCTGACTGTGGGACCGAATATAGGCGTTGAAAATTGAGCAGCATACAGCGAGGAATGCTTTCAAGTTACAGAGGGTGGGGACGAAGTGAATCTTCGTTTGGCAATGGGATCTCATAGAGGCTTTACACACGGATAGACGCGAGTTCTGTACCATAGACACTATACATTTAATACATATTCAACTAATACTATTGAATATTCTACTTGAATCCATGAATTCACCATGTTATCACATATTCATTGAACATCTCATCATACAGGCTCTTCCGCTCGAGGGAGTGGCAAACATTACTTTCCATGACGAAATATTCTTCTCGATCACAGATATCTTGTATACGAGATCGATCGGTTTCGATCGTAACTGGTTAGCCATCATGTATGTACTGGAGTGATAAATTTTCCGATATCCTGCTTGATTATCGAGCTAATTCGAATATTCGCCGACATGTCAATGTAGTGTGGAGTTTGGCAGGTGCAAGGCCGTGGGCTGGCTGCGAGACTATGGCGAAACGGGGGCGGCGGCGACTTCGACCCAATATCACGCCATGGGGGGAATTCAGTCCATCCACAGAACTCCGACGCAAGCCTCCACAGATCTCAGCCTTCTACTGCCTACCTGCAGCTCGGCGTGTTCAGATTCTGGAAGGGACAGACGCAGATCAGATAGATGCCTGATAAGCCCCCCCATCGTTTCGCCGGATTCGGGTACGCGAGGGCCCAATGGATAAAGTGGCGGGTTTCAGCGGATATGTATACCGGCCCAGAGCAGTATTGAGCTGTCGTCTAGCGAGGGCCTTGTGATCGGATTGGGATTATCTGCTGATGGGTGTTATATATGGGTATATGTAACGTACGTGGGTGATGCCATAGGTGCATATGTGCGGAGCATGTGTATAACGGCGAAGAGCGGCGGGGATGCAATGAATGCAATTAATGGGGTGCCCGATGTCGCCACATGCACACGTGCAGACAGGCAGACAGGCAGGCATGCGTGTAGACGTCTGAATCTGGAGACGAGTATTTTTTGCCTTGGGGATCCGTATGCGAGGACGTATCTGGACATGTTGGTTGTAAACAGCTTGTCCGCATGTATGACTCTTGGCACGCCCGTCGACGGAGAGCATTTCCTCTCCGGCTGCTGTCGGAGGGCCGCCAACACCATGTAAGTATTCGTACGTGTGTGCATAGGTTCGGAGTCGCAGTCCGGTTGCATGTAGATTGCTAGTATACATACCAGTGCATTCGGTTCATCACGGTCGAACACGTTTTTACAGCAGGTGCGTGGGTGTGGTGGACATTGCTGTGGCTCAATCGCAGTCGCAGCGTCCGTACTCACGTTGCTGCATGTATGTATGTATGAATATAAATGCGCACCTGTCCGCCACATGCAGGCGAGTGCGTGACTGGCTGTGAAGCTGGCGAGCGGTGTGTCGTTTCGGGTAATGGGCCGTGGACAGCGTCCAGGCTGCATGGAAGCGAGGCTGGTGAGCTGAGATGCAGATGTACGCTGCGGCATGGACGTGCATATGTTTATGCGGTGCATCAAGATGCTAGTCTTGTGGAACTCGAGAATGGATCCGTGTGGATGGCGTATATTGTCAATTGGGTGTGGCGTATACGTAGAGAGCAAGGTCAAGACCGGTAGGGACTAGCTACCGGATGGCCATACGGTGCTATATGGTACCTTGGGTAAAATATTTCTCATATGAGAAATATTTCTCGTATGTAATTTCATAACAGCGAACCGGCGGCTGGCATAGACACTATAGTATGAATATGGGACGTATATATATTTCTCGTATGAGATATACTTTTTTGTTTGAGATATATTTCTCATATGAGAAGTAGTTGGATAGAAAGAAGGGGGGTGATTTGATATATTATGACCATTGAGATGAAGCTTGAAAATTGTTAACTTGGCAGTATATCACAGGAAGTATAAGTATTATATTTCCTTGCCCCTGTGACATAAGAGCATGCACTGTATTAATGTATTGCAGCATTGCATTGCTCTCGTCCAGTTCTATCCCACCTCAGCAATCCTAAACTGCTGAATTAAGAATTCAACCTAAAGAACCAAAGTATTCGAGACGAACAAATTTCCTTGTTTTTTCTGAATTGGAAGCGAACCCCCAAAATTATAATACTATGCATGTGGGGGTTTATTGTATTACTACTCGCGCACCTCACAAAATCGGCAGGACGGTATAACGGCCGAATTTGAGTATTCCTATGGTCTCGCAAGCCAAACCCACACAGTTCCGTATTCCTATAATAACCGACAATCAACTGTAGAAGTGGTGACGAATTTATATATCGATCCTAGCAACTTTGGTACGGGGGCTCCCTCGATGATAAAATATTGCCCACGCTTCGGACATGTGCTTTCAAGAAACAATTAAGAGGACTTGTTTACCCTCTGTCTATAAGTATCTATTTTGACAAGGGCGGATGCTGCATGCATGGCGGTGAGGGTTCGGCGCCGAAATCACACCCGATGGAGCGAACGAGTTACACAGCAATTCAATAGTGCCGCACTGAAGGTACGTATAAGACTTTCGAGGTCGGATATATATATATAGATTAGTAATGATAGTGACGTGCGGAGAACATCCTTGTATCCGTTGACGACAGTCGTGGTACTGGGGCCCAGGCTGTTAGCATGCTAGGCACCCAGTCAATGTCTCTTTAGCGGTTGAACACGTCAACTTGCTTCTCGCGTTCAGCGGCCGGAGTAAGCGGCAATTCCCAGTGTAAGAGGTTACAGACAAGCCTTATCTTTGGGGAAATCTGCTGAAGATTGTTAGTCGTCAGAGCCAGCGCTCCCTGGGGAATATTGTGGGGTGCAGCCATATTCCCCAGAGCGTGCACGACCCCTCATTCACACAACGGGCGAAGAAAACGGACACGCATCACCGCAACGTATTCCCCGGTATCATACCTCCAGTCCATCGTATATGCATGTACCTAGGTAAGTACTTGGCGCTGGTGGCCCGCAAGTCGAGATGTTACAGAATGCAACAGCGGGCGCGTTGGCTTGGCAGTCACAAGGAAAGAGCGCCGGGCAGGATCACATGCCAGAGGAAAAATTCTCCACCGCGCGAGGCTCGAGCGAGATGAATGGACGAAGGAGCGAATGAATGGGGACGGAGGAATTGCGGCTGGCCAGTCGGAACGCTCCTGCTCTCCGGCTCACATGTAGGAATTCGAGAGAGCCGTGGTGCGATAGTGGCACACAGGCTTGCCAGCTGCCCGATTCACCCAGGCGCCGCCCGCTTGCATGCTGGTTCGGTCGAGGAGATACGAAGCCGTGCTTCGGACCCTCGATCGGGCTGCCCGGCGATTGCCAGGAGGGCGTAATTATAGCAATCCGTAGCTCGCTGGCTGGTGAATGCAAACGAGCTGTCGGAGCTGGTCTTGGCCGCAGTCTTGTAGCGATGGTGGTGGTGGTGGTGGAGGAGGAGGTCTACGCCTGGTGGAGAGCATCACAAGCCAATTCGTCTGTCGGCTGACCTTCCCCGTCCTTTCATCCCCCATCGCCAGTCAGCCCCCTCCCGACGACAGGCCTCAAAACTGCACCGCTCCCTCCCCTTCGGCATTGCCTCCATCGACAGCGACGACGATATCTCGAGAGCAGCCGCCGCCGCTGTGATAGAACACCTTCCGGCATCGACAGGCATACCCATGGCGGCCCGCATACGTTCCGAGTCCTCCACCCCGAAGCCCCCCTCGCCGGCTCCCATCGACGGCCTCCACCCGCATCTTCCTCCTGCCGCCTCGGCGGAATCACCGTCATCAGCTTCACCGTCAGTGCCGTCCTCGATAGCGTTCAATACGTCCATGTTTGCTCGCGACGCCGCGGACCATCCTCCTGCGGCCGGTGCTGCTGCCGGTGCTGCAGCCGCCGCCGCCGCCGCCCATCGCCATCAGCAGCAGCATCAGCTGCAGGCTGTCGCACAAGCACAAGCACAAGCACAAGCACAAACACAAGCTCAGTCGCAAGCACAAGCACGGGACCGTCTCTCGCACGACGCCGCGCCCATCGCCTCGGCATCGGACGTCAACCCTTCGGTTGAACTCTTCAAAGACCACCCGGCTACATCTATAATATCCCCATACGCGCCGTCGCACCCCGCCGCCCGCAGCATGTCCATCCAATCGCTCGTCTCCTCCACGTCCACGACGGGCGGCACCTCCTCCCTCGCCGACGACGACGCCTCCTCCATCGTCAGCTACACCACCACCCGCAACACCGAAGACGACGACGACGATCCCGACCGTGATCTCTCGTCCATCTCCGTCGACATTGACGACCCGGACGTGCGCATGGCCGCTGAGGCCCTCGGAGACCTTCGTGCCGATTTCGTCAGCAGTCCCAAGAGCGTCCCTAACAGTCCTCCGCCCGCGCAGGAGGAACGTCAGGAGGAGCGCCGCCAGCAGAGCATGATGGAGATGATTCAGGGGCAGAACACATTTTTGGGCACCGCTGTCCGCGCGGGAAGGAGCGTGTATCGCGGCGGGAAGCGGTACAGCCCGCGGTTCAAGTATGGAGCTGAGATGGTGAGTCTTATACGCAGCAAAAAATCTGCATATGCGCCCTTTCTGTGTCTCACATGTAAAAATTTCGTCGGCATCTATTACATGGCTGCCGTTTTGGAGTTCCAGCAATTCACACCCATGTGATTTCTTTTACGAAGGATGGTGACTAACGCGACATCCTCATTCAGGTCGAGCGCGCGGCCGCACCGATGACGTCGGTCGTCTCGTACGCCGCTCGCACAACGGGCGTCGAGTCCGTTCTCCGCCGCAATCTAGAAGCCCGGCGACTGTCGTCCTCCGCGTCCTCGCAGTCGCAATCGACAGGCACGTCGCCCTCGCACTCCCAGCCGTCGTCGGTTTCTTCCACCCACGCGACCAAGCGGCGCAAAACCACGTTTGAAGACAATGCCATGGATATCGACCCGCGGTCCCCGGAGCAGGAGCAGCCGCTGACGCATAAGCCTGCGACGGACGTCGTCTCGCTCAATTGGCAGCGGCGGCTGATGCTGTCCACGGCCGGCGTGGGTGTCGCTCTCAGCGAGGAGTCGCTGAAGAGCCTCAAGTACTGTCTCGCGTGGCTGCGCTGGGCGAACGATCACTTGGACAAAGTCATCATGGCGCTGCGTGGGGTCATCAGCGAGTACGATTTCGATTCGGCTGCCGACGGTGGAGGCGAAGGCGGGGGAGGGGCGGGCGGCAGAGCGACAGCGGATGAAAGGAGCGCGGAGCTGCAACATAAGATTGACAGCTTGCGAAAGGACGTGATCGGTACATTGAAGCGTGTCGTCGACGTGGTGTCGACGTACGCGGGTGGCGCGCTGCCGGAGAATGCACGGGTTGTGGTCAAGGCGTGTATCACAAACTTGCCGCGACGGTGGGCGCTCGCGGCAAAGGACGACGGAACGAACGGCAGCGGTGCAGCTGGATCGTCTAACAATATGGCGGTGGTGGTCCGACGCGAGGAGGCTGGCAAGCGCGTGCTGGTCCTCGCGCGGGAAGGGCTGGAGATGATGCACCAGGTATCGGCGATCGTGCAGATGACGCTTGAGCGCGCGGAGGAGTGGTGCGACCGACTGGGCAGGCGGCGGCCGGACGACCCTGACTACGGCAAGGTCGGGTGGGACGTGGAGATGGAGCTGGAGGGGGTGGAGGGGCGCAAGGACCGGTGATGCGTGGTATATTACATCATATCATATCGTACGTGTCATATCTATTTTCTATCCATCCATCCCTTTGTCGCAATGGGTCTGTATGTATTTACGGTGTATCAGTATTGTATTTTTCTCGAGTCCCTCATCTCAAAAGCATTGTTTTCCCGCAATCAGCTTGCGCTTGTATTATCATTGTATGTATCTACGGCGGTGTATCATCTTTTTATATGGCGTGGAGGATATCGATGCATAGAAATCTACTATTGCTGCTGGATCCGCTTGGTCGGGACTCTCCGATCGCTGGCCGGGGCTTCCCAGATTGAGTTTGGCGACGTCATCGGCGCATCACCGCGCGACAAATGCGCGCGAACTCTGATCATGATCTCACCGTACGTATAACTATAATTTATAACGCACCCGGCATCTCATCGCTCTTCGCCATCGATTCATCGCCTCTGATATATTTCACATCCGCTGCTCGATTGAAGATATCAACCAACCAACCCGCCTTCATTCACCTGCACACGAACGAATTATCACCAATCTAAACGATATCACCTTACAAAAACACATATACAACACCACATCGAGTTGACAACATGGCCTCGTTCACGCAGAGTATCGAGAACTTTGTCGCCGCCATCTTTGGCATCTTTCGCAACCTCGCGAACTCTGTGCTTGCCGTGTTCACGTCCATGCTGGCGCTCGCGCAGACGGCCGCCATGTCGCTGCTGCAGCTCGCCCGGAGCTTTGTGGATTTCATCCTTTGTAAGTTTGTCGCCATACATACGTATCCATGTCATATCTTGCTCTATCGCGCTAGCTATATCGCACCGTACCTTATGATATCATATACCGCTTCTCCTTCCGTATGGTGTTATCTGCTATCTGTCCACTCGTCCCACCTCATCTCGTCCCATCTCCCATGATTCAATCCCTTCTCCTGTGACGTCCGACTCCTACCATTTGTTGCTGTCTCGCATCAGCATTAAATTGCTGTTGCGAAGACGCGGGAGGATTCCTCTGTTGCAACTGAGGCATGGGTGCGAGTGATAAATACGTCAAGCAGGCAATATAAGCTAACGGCAGCTTTCTATAGCAAACATTCTCATCTTGTCCGTCATCGCCGTTGCTCTCGTCGGGTATACTGCCCTGACGCAGCGCAATGCACCCGCACCCGGCCTTGGAGCGGCTGGCAGGAAGAAGAACATTTCCTGAGCGAACGAACGAACAAGCGACGGAGTGCGTGAGGTGGTGGAAGTAAGGAAGGGCAATTGCAGGCATGCGAACAAAGGAGAAGGGACCGGGTGCCGTTCTACAGATATCGTCGGCCGGTGTTTTCGGTAGATTAATCGGGCTGGGGTGCGTTCGGATGCATGTATGTACGGTTGCGACATCTGTGATAACTGTATTTGCAACTGTGCGTCTTCCGGCGCGCTGTCGAACGGTTAGCTGGTCTCGACTGCTTTGCTATCATGTCTGTGCGGTCCGTCGATTTTGGTTTGGTTTTATGATTTTGCTGTTTGTTGTGTACGTATTGTTCTGGCGTGCTGGGCGTACGGGAGGTCAATTGATGGGTCGGAGCTCGACTCGACTCGGCTCTACTCTGCTATAGGATCCGCTCGAGGAGTTTGTTGACCGGCTGGGTTAGCTAGCTGCGTTAGTCTAGTTGCTTAATTGATTCCAGTTCTGTTGAGGTGTCCCTTCTCTTGTTGTGTCGTAGCAAAAGGTGTGGATTTTCTCTCTTTCACGCAGTGGTTCGTGGGAAATGTGTGCGAGGATCACATCTGACTGACTAATTGACCGATGCGACGGACTGGCCGACTAGTCGACTGCATGCTGACTACTGCCATGATATGACCCGATCTGCTGGCCTGACTGCCTACTCCTGCTCGCCTGCCTGGCGATATGGGGGGGTCACGATGCCAGTGAGACAACTTTGTCGACAATTCAAACTAGACTGCTTGTCTGCCTGGTAAGCGTGTCTGGTCTGCCTATTGCAGTGCCCCGATAATAGCAGTCGATAAGAAGGACGCATGGCACGACATTCCAGAAGGGCGAGGACAATGAAAGGAACGCAGTATCCGAGAGCTTGGTCGACGCGACGTCGTATATTAATATCATATACATACGATCGATCTCGCAATCTAGGCTGCCCATTTTTCGCTTTCTAGAATTCTGCAGGTGTCGACGGATAGTCCGTAGACGAGACGGATTGTCCGTAGATGCGTATACACTAGCACCATCTATGGAAGAATGGGAAGGTGTACCGACTGTGAAAGTTGCATCTGTGAACCTGGGCTAAGCTGTTCTGCGCATAGTACCAGTCTATGGACGGTGCGCTATGTGGTACTATACCGGATGCTGCTGTTTATCAGAGACGGTTTACGGCTACAGGAATATCCAACAGGCATTTACCAAGGTCGGTCTAGTACAATTCCCTTCTTCCATCTCTGATAATGCGTAAATGCAGCTTTAGAACGCGGCATGTACGCAAGCCGGAGCTGGAGCTCGAGGGCAGACCGCACTGTCAAAATAACACTGCATCCGACCTGCAGCGCCGGTGCCGGCAACCGGTATCTGTATTTTAAAATTTTCATTCGATCGATTGCTATTTCCAAGTTAGTTTACTAATTACGCAGCCAACGCTCATGCGACTGCACAACTGTTGAACAGAGGTCCGTGAGCGTTAACCCTTCTAGTTAGAGAGTAACTATGGTTGTATGTATGGTCGGCAGCTGTGTCTCTGTGCTGAGAATGTATGAGTCGGTGCATGTTGCAACATGACAGGCCAACATGTTGAACAGGATGGCAAAATCTGGCGGTGTTTGAATGCGGTCTAGGCTTCATATTTGTTTTGCAGGGCCCGACGGCCGGCCGGTTGGGTAGCTAAGTATACAATAATACTAGAGTACTAGTACCGGTGGCTGTCAAGTTGTATACATGTATGCCAGAATTCGAACGGCAGACCTTGAGATCATGGATATCGATAGTCTAGTCTCTGGTGGCGAGTAGGCGTGCTAGCAACGGTTTGGGAGCGCTCGAACGCTCATGCATGTAATTGCAAGCATGCGTATTGTGTGCCTGTATGCTAGCGCATTACGGATCTCGAGTCGAGGCGGACGGCTAGCTAGGCTAGCTGCATTGCGATATATATCTACAGAAGGCGCAGTGATAATGTTGACGTTCATGTCCGCTGAATGTTCGAACGGGTGAGTTTCAGTGGCTTGCTTGCCACGGCGAGCTGCTCGCTGTTACATGTTGACGGCAAAACGTACGTTGTGGCATGCAGCTGTTGATGTTTCGAGTGGCGGTATGAGAATAGCAACATTGCGGTTCATGACCTGTTGCAATCGCGGAGACTCGACTCACGCTCGGACGACGGCATATCTGGCCCTAACGGTTGTCCGACGGGTCCGATACCCTGGTGCCTGGCTGGTGGGATAAGCATGCAATTTTCGTCCGTTGACGGACGATTCGAGTTCTTGCGTGTTATTAGCAATTAATCGATAGCATTATCATCTTGGGTGGTGGTCAATCTACGGAGCACTGAGGCCGGTGCCTTTATAACGCTACTTGGCGGTTGTCCCCATGCGTATCCGTCCTAGTTCAACGTTCACACTTTCCAGTATAACGCCTAGTGTATACGCTGGGCTCTCCATGGCGCGCACGAAAGGATCGCACAATGTCAGCCGGGATTGAATTCTTAATTTGCCGGGGTCAAAGTCAATTCGCGGCGGTCATGTGCTTGTTTTGCTACAAGCTACTACTTTTCCTCTGAGAGCTCGCGGGGTTTAATTGCTATCGATAGGTGTATATCGAGGTTGGAAGGTCGCCATTAGTTGCCTGCGAGATGTGAAGCTGCGCCGACGACGTGCGTGCGTGTGTGCGTGAATATGCATCTCGTATCACATTTGGCGAGCTGGGTAGCGAGGCCGGCCTGTTGAGTATACTAGATGCATGAGCGTTTTGTCTACCTGGACGCACACACGCACATGCATGCTGCGTATCGGTATCTTGGCCGTCTGAGGTACCGATGCTAGGCTAGTCCGGAGGTATTGCATTGTACCTCGTAGTGGTGTACACAATACAGATCCAATGCATGCCCATGCACCAAGTGGCGTTCGACGATCACAAAGTTGAGTCGAGCCGTCTGTGTGTCTGAATACCATGCAAAAGCCCCTCTTCGGATGGCGTAGGTGTCCATATTCATCCATGCTGTGAGCGATGTGTATGTTGTATACGTATCGAGCTCGTGTATTATGCCTGTAATGTATTGGCCCGTGTTCAGTAGCGTCGTCAATCTCCAAACTTTCGATTATCTCACGGGCACGTGTCTATTTTCAGGTCCGAGAATGGGTGTAGTGACCGATGACCGGATGCGTGCCGGAGCCCGAGGGTTGTGCAGTATTTGCTACTCGTGTCTATAACGTTCCGAGCTCGGTGGGTAGATCCTGTGCCTGCGCCCTCGGGCGTATTCTCGTTTTTGACAGCTCCCAACGCTACATGCACGGATGCCGGACAGCCAGCTTATAATTACGATTTGCAATTTTATCTTGCTTGATTAATGTGTATTCAGATATCAACTTGGTGGATTGATTGCAACAATTGTTTCTATAGCCGTCCGTGGGAAAGCTTGATGAATTAATCGATGTTTCGGCTATCTATAGAGAGAGTTCCATATTTGCATCCAACGAGTCGGCTCTAGTTGTGCACAATAGCTTGCCGGTTATTATAGGTGCGATATCTATTGACGAGGGGTGCTCACGCCGATAGCTCTAGATAGTTCACTGGCAAGTTCGGAGTGTATATACGGCGTAGGCGGCAATATTCAACCAGAATTGTGCGCGCCTGCTGCGGCACCAACAGCTGTTTCCGAGTCCCCTCGAAAAATTGGGAAGAAAAGTAAAATATGCAGGCCAGGCGACGGTTCTTTGACAATTTGCAACTGGCTAACGTTAACGTTGGCCGCCAGGTGTCTAACAATGCAACGAACGAACGGCACGGCGGCCGGACAGGCTGCGTGTGTTTGCACGAAGATACTGAGCTGTAGCCGCCACATATGCACGTTTATAACGTTTACACACATGTATGTATAATACGTACATGCATGCATGCGCACTCTCGATAGCTAGCGCGCAGGATGCATGCATCGGATTGTCTGTTCGACTGTCCGCTATTCTGCCAACCAGCCGGGGTGATGAGGTATACATGTACCGGAATCCCGTGCTGTGCGTCTCGGCTTGAGACCAACGCTGCCGTTGGGCGCTCGGCTCACGCGATTGTGGTGTTGCATTTTGCCACGGTACCTGACATGACACTGCAGACGTTCTGTTGCGGCTGCTTGCTGGTGCGATTACAATTGGGGCGGCCTCATTTGGTGGGCGGGTCAGTTTTGTTCTATTATAGACGTAGCGCTGGGAGCTCCAGTTTGTAACACTGACGTTTCCGGGCCTTCTGGTTGTATTTGTGTGCTTGTCAGGTGGGGCTCGCCAGCGATATATGTATATATATCTTGTGCGGGGCGTCGGTGCCTCTTCTAATCGTTTCATGCGAGCGGGCTCTCAGGCTGGTCTTCTGTCTGCTATAATCGAGCGACTTCTTAAGTGGAGTCTGCATTTACAGCATAGTATTCTTTTGTCGTCATCATTCGAACTAATCCTTTGAGGTGCACATCTTGAGGGATCGAAGTGCTATCCTTTTAGGCCGACTTGCGCTTGGGAGACTGGTGGGTCTGGTGCCTTGAAACAATTTATGCACAAGGCTGTCTTTTTATCGCTAACGGGTGCGTAGAATAAATATAGCCTATCGCCACTGCTGCAGTCCAGCTTAAGTATCCTCACGTCCACGGCATCGAAAGGAATCTTCACAATGTCTACCTGGCCGCGCGGGTATACGCACCCCATCAAAGAATGGGAGTTCTGCCCGCTACAGCAAGGGCAGCATCCTACACCAGAGATACCGGTTAGACCCGAGATACCGGTTAGACCTGAGATACCGGTTAGACCGAAGCGGCCGTCGCTCGTCATGCCTCTCGGACACCGATCGCGGCCTTCCCAATCCACCTCGATTCGCAGTGGCGCGGTTGCAGCGGCCGCAAAGAAGCCCTTGCCGGCTAGCCTCAAGAGCCCGAGCTCGACGACACCCGCGCTGACCTTTGACAAGAATCGACCACTTCCACCGCTGCCGCTCCGCGTGGAGAATAGATCGAGTTTGAGAACGACGAACAGCACGCATACGCTGGAAAACGTCATGAGCGAGAAGTCAGGGTATAGCTTCTTGCATAGTCGGAAACTGTCGCTATTATCACGGCCGCTGTCGAGCTCCTCGTCGAGCAAGTCGTCTCTGAGGACTATTGCCCCGCCACGGATACAGGTGCCTGCTCGCACAACCGGCACCACCGCGAAGGTCGAGAAACTGGAGACCACAACCCCGGGATTGGTGGATGCCCAGGTGATCACGATCCAGCTGGACGATGCCCCTTGCATGCCGTATGCACACTCGGCCTTGCCGTCCTCTGTTGCCCTTCCGGCGACGGGCTTCACAGACGCCATGAGTCGCAGGTCAAGGAGCCTGGGCAGTGCCGACGAGGAGTTTACGAAGCTCGATTTCAGCTTCCTACGGAGCGAGAAGAACCCTGTACCCACCCAGCCGGACGAAAAGAACGCCGAGGTCCAGATCGAGGCCGAAGCGAGCGACAGGCCTCAATCCACAGACTCCAAACGACGCACACCGATAAAGCTGCAGCTCAAGATCCCACTTGCCAACTGCTCTCCGAACCCTTCGCCGCCCACAGAGCGCGCCTCAGCCGAACCGTCCACTTCTCAGGAGCCATTCCGGCCATCCTCACGGTCGGTACCTCGCGAGGAGATCGTCTGGACGCCCGGTGGGTACGAAGAACGTCGATACGTCTACTTCCCCTCCCCGGACCAGTCGTCCCCGCCAGATTCCAAGCCGGCCTCGCCGACGCCGACCCAACCTACATGCAACTTGGAGGCGCTGGCGTTATACCCACCGCCGCACTACACTCGCATTCCACCATCGCCACATCCGGATGCGAAGCGAGTGCATGAGCATGCGAAGAAGCCATCGACGTCGTCATCCCACCACACTTTCTCAACCGTCAGGGCGAGTACAGTTACCCGGGCGGGTGCTCTCGAAAGCCAGTTGACGAACTATGAGGATTATGAGGACGATATAGATGCGAATTATACGTGTGCCTCATCGATCGCAAGTTCGAGCTCGGGCTCGAGTTCGTCGTCCTGCGGTGAGGACGAAGAGGAGTGTCTCACACCTGTCCAGCGAGATATATCCAACGCTAGCAACGGCATCGCTGGCGGCGCTGGCGGCGGCAAGACCAATGATGAGAAGTCACGGTACAACCTGCCGTCGTTGATTCTGCCGTCGCCGACGCTCGCCCCGAAAATGGGAGATATAGCAGTCGGGCTGCGGCTGTCCAATATGACGTTGGGTGATGACCTGCAGTGGCAGCTGAGAAGAAAGCCATCGCCTGTGCCGCAAGGGTCAATTTCTGCTGGCAGCCAACTAGGAGCAGGAGGTCTAGAGACCAAGGCGAAGACTACGAGGCGGTCTCTCAGCACCTCTCGCCTGTCTGTGCGGTTCATGCAGACTCCCAAGTCTCCCAGCCGGTCAAGCTCCTGCACTAGCTTGAAGGCGTATGCGCAGAGTCAGCAGTCGGCGGACAATGCAGCGTCGGTTCGGAGTTCCAGCTACCACATTGTAGCATCAGCGCCTGGTAGTCTGCTTTCAGTGATCCCGCGGAGCGCCACCGCGACGCCATGCACTCTTCATGAGGAATGTAACGAGAAAACATCTGTAGTTGCAGCTGGCATTGACGGCGCCCTGCCGGTTGCACTGCAGGTAGTGGAAGAAGAGGCTCCCCATCCGGCAACGGAGCCCGATGTCCAGCGATCACAGTCTTTTTTCGATCACGACGACGACGATGATGAGGACGATGATGATCAGGATACTGATCGCGAGACAACCTTTGAAAGGGCCATGACGAGGTTCCACAGCGTGCGGCGATTCTTTGCACGGTGTTTCACTGGTTCTAGCCAGCGTCGACGTGGTGACAGCATTAGCGTGGGTGCGAGCACAGGTGCGGCACCGTCGCCAAAAACCGCGATGATTGGGGTTGACGACCAGTTTCAGGCAATCAGGCGGAACTTTGGCCAGATCCAAGATGCTCTGACAAAGTATCGTGAACGAGGGCTCGAGGATATGCCGGTGCCACCACCAGCTGTAGTGCAGATGCGAGTATCCGGCAGCAGCTCGACAACTTGGAGACGATGGAGCAACCGGCTGGGAATTCAGATGTAGAAGTTTTGTTCGCCACATGATGGCTGAAGAGATGTTGTGTTTTCCTTCTGAGATTTACTGCGGTGGATGGTTGTGCGTATCGGAGTTAAGGCGTTCGGTTTACCGATCGATTCGGTGTCTGTCTGTCATCATGTTTCTGGAAGATATCATGGGGGTCATTTTCTCTTCGTATAACGTTACTTATCTCGCTCCTTACCTACCTGTTTTCGTTCACTCTTTCGTCTTTTCTTTTTCCTTTGTTGTGCCTGGTATCGCGATGTATGCATATACCCATCCGCTCGTTGAGAAGTTTCATTTGTATATGTGGTTCCCATTTTGAATTGAACTGATTCATCTCAACCGCGTGATATGGCAATGAACCCTTGCTCGAAGCTTGATGCGGAGGGATGCAGAAAGCCACTGATCGAGAAGATAGGTAACAGCAGCCGACGGACAAACCGATCCGTGTCTTGAGAGCAGCGTCCTTCGCAGGGATCGCGTTGCGGCATTGAGATCCTTACTAGGGGCTGGCTCGACTTACCGCTGTGATCACAGCTGACAGGCCTTCGCCACCGGATGGAAGCTGAGCTGGCGGAAGGATTCACTGCCTTGTTGGTGGAGTGAAACGAAGAGGGAGGCTGAGATGAGAGGAGGAGAAGAGGAAGATGGCCAACGCAAGAGCGTGTGTTGCGACGTGGTACGTAGACGGTTACACAAGCCAAGGCCGACACGTCCCTTTTTGGCGTCCGCGCAGTTCCGACAGGCCGGCGACATCCATATGCATCCATCTCGACAGCGATTTAACCCTGTTTCGATGCATAAACTTGTGCGTTCCGACGCTGGCAATCACGATCCCAAACGCGAATTCCTCGAGGACGCGACGCTGCTCCGATTCGCGGGATGGACTAGGCCACCACTTCGGATCGCGGCTTTTGTCTGCTGACTCTCCCGTCCCATTTTGCTTGCTCTCGGTGCTAAAATTATAACTTTTTCCTAGTCCTCGACGCAGGTGTACCCCCATCCTCCTGCATGATGCATCCGAAATGTCACAATCACAAATTTTCCGCCCTTGCACGCGCATCTGAACGCTTTCTCGGCCAAGCCTTAGCCAGCACCATCTTAGTCGAATCGAAGAGCTCGCAATCACGATCGACGATAACACGACTTCATTAACTTTCCTATCGCCCTCGCTCGCTCGCATACAGCGGTCGACCCGAAAAGGGAAATCTCGCACCGGCGACTCCTACTGTGCCACTCATCCCGTACTTCTCAGCCGCGGCGCCGTTATCTCAGCGCAGCCAGTTGGGTGAGAGCCGTGGCGGCTCTGAAGACTATTCCTTGGGCCTGGAACATGAGATGGACAGCAGCTGCAGGCTAAATTGGTCGCGCAATTCCGATCAGGCAGTCTCGCCGGCCAAGACTTTGGAAGCTCAGGCCAGGCTCGCAGAAAAATATCCCGTATCTTTTAATTACGACACGCTGAGGATTGATTGTGTACTTCAGCCCCAATGAGTGAGAAAAGAAGAAACGAAAAGCTTGATAAACCAGGGCATCTCGATCGATCGTAGGATGCTCAGACACATCGACACAATGTGCTCAGTCGGTTGGTCAGCCGCTCAAGTCGCCGCGTGCCGGTGCCAGAGCACTTGCAACTTTCGCTTCAGCTGAGCCCCAACGGATTTGAAATGCGACGCATGACAGGCAAGTTGGGTTTTTGATACGATCCACGTATGCAGATGCGCTTGTGCTTTCATGACGGATTGTTAAGCCATGACCTCCCGCGGCCCAAGCTCTGAAAGGAGACAGGTTGTTGGCGGTGGTGTGTTTTCAGCTCCCAGCGCTAACCTAAGCAAGCTCCTGTGCGTCCATGGGTGTTGAACGCCCGGCATGTTCCGAGAGATAAACAAATAATGACAGAAACTCATCGCGCCGTTCAGAAAAATCAGTTTGCTCGCGCTAAAATGACGGTGTCCCTGGCAAAATAGGAAAGCTGCACGGTTTAATTACCCTCCAGGACATGGTCTCAGGGACCTTAGAATACCATTTTTTTTTTCTGCATGCATATCTGCAACTCCCGCCCCAAAACTCGAATTCCGCAGGTTTTGCATGGAACACCAAGCTATTGTTAACAAAGTTGCTGCTTTAAAGATTGTTTCTCTTGAACTGCTTTCATTGTCTAGGAGCAAAGACCTTGTGTGACGGATGCCAGTTCTTCGGTAGCCGGCAAGCTTCAACTGCATGACGCGAACGCAGTTGGGCTGCAGCAGCCTCGAATCTGCAGGCATGCATTGCTTGCACGATCCCTCCCACGTCGTGCTCCACTCACACATGCACACCACGACGAGAAGCTCGGATAATTTGATGGATCGACAGGGACATCCGAGCTCCACCAACGTCCAGCTGATTGGCTACCGACAGGCGGCATTCGAAATGTCTGCCGGCTGGGCTGCGCAGCACTACTCTCGTTCTGGACGAGCCGCGCCGCATGATCAGCCAAGTTGTGTCCGCATCTCGTGTCTCCTCCTCTGTTGGCTCGTCCTCGCCGAATACGCCACGGCTCGCGGTATTTGGGAAAAAGGGATACAAGGTTGAAAGGCACAGTACTGTACTCCTTCGATCCCAACATGCATGCGCATGGCGTTATCGCTGGCAAGCGCTGGAAATGAAAGACTTGGGTTGACAAAATTAACTTTGTGATCCGATCTCAGCTCGAGCCCTCGCATGATAACGTTGACTTCAATGAATAGCCTTGCGCATTAGCGTAGCTTGGCTACGGTGATACAAAACTGTCATGGAAGTTTGTCTTCGATATAAAATGGGCCGGTTCGCCGTCGAACATGAATTCCTACAGCATATCGTTACAGAATCGCTTTACCAGTTCCCAACAGCGGTCCCCTTGCACATCTTGTGTCACGATACGCGTACTTGTTCCCTGTAGAGCGAATCTGTCTCAAGACCGAAGTGGTTCAAATTCCGATCTCAGAGGCCAATAATTGCTCCAGTATCTACACGCAATATTTCAATCGTCAATCCATTGAATTGGTATTGATCTTCTAGCTCTGCTACCCTCGCGCCTTTCATTCTCCACTTCCAAAATATGAGGACAACGATTGTCCTTGCAGCTCTTGCTGCTTCTGCCCTCGCCGCGCCGAGACCGGTGCCTCAAGACGTCAACTTTGCAGACGTTCTCTCGGACTTCGCTCCTTTCACTGACGATCTACCGATGGGACCTGAATACGGTGCTAACAAAGAGACTATTCCGGCTGTCACTCCCCCCACAAGCGATATCGTGGACAACATCAAGACCGATCCCGCTACACCAGGGAAAGTCCGTCGGCGTGACGTCTCCAAGCGTACATCCGGTGACTGTGCTCCCCAGCCAATAAACACGGGTCCTCAGTTCGATGGTACACCAGCCGAATGGACTGCTCTAGTTCAGAATGCATATCCACCCAACAATCCTTCCACAATTGGGCCCTATACTAAGGTCTTCGATGGCCTAATCGGCAGTGTTAACCAGATGGGTTACCTGGGCCTGACCACCATCAACTCGTATGATCTCACCTTTTGCAGAAACAAATGCGACACCAAAGTCGGATGCCTAGGGTTCAATCTCTATGTCGAGCGCAATCCGTCTCTTAACCCTGGGCCGGGCTGCCCGAACCCCGCGCCGATCACCAACTATAAGTGCACACTCTGGGGCTTCCCCTTTCTTGCGGGGGCTGCCGATAACACAGGCCAAACCCGCACCGACTTCAAGGTTGTCATCGCCGCCTCTGTGGCCTACGTTAAGCCGTACACCGGGTCGTGTTCCGCGAACTTTACTGTTTACGGTTCTAATCTGTACGGTGCCATCAATGCGCCAAAACTCTCCGGCTCCTACCCGCCGTATCAGATCGAGACGTATTTAGGCCGCAAGCAGTATCCTAGCGACGGCGTCAGCCTGAATTTCTTCGACCCGTGTGTCTGCTCTCGGGCTTGCGATAGCCAGACTAACTACAACTGCCGCCATCCGCCTTCCGCCTCGTCGACTAACCCCGATTCCGAGTACAAAAAATGCGTAAGTGCAAGCCATTCTAGCCCTGAAATAAATCAACATTGTTCTTTGCATTGTTGTATTCATGATGAACTTATATGCTAATATCGATGAAATTACCAGAATTATTTCAACGTTTATATACTCTCAAACAAGGGAAAGGCTCAAGGAATGGTCTGTTCCCTATACACCAACGTTTGGGATTCTTCCTACGCCGTCAATGGCGGCGAT
Source organism: Drechslerella dactyloides (assembly GCA_020064725.1). NCBI lineage: Eukaryota > Fungi > Ascomycota > Orbiliomycetes > Orbiliales > Orbiliaceae > Drechslerella > Drechslerella dactyloides. The sequence continues at coordinate 4,788,064 of JAGTWJ010000017.1, forward strand.
GGCGATGACGTCAAGGTCCTCAGCTCGTACACCTTTGCCAACAACCGCGACGACCCTTCTTTCTACGACCGTACCAAATTAACGGCCAAGCCCCCTGCTCCTGGAGGTTGTCCTTTGAACTAGGGTTATGTGGCGGCGTCTGGGTTCACGGGATAAGGCATTGTTGACGCTGACCTTGTAAACCAGAAGCATGAATGCCCTGCGATTTTTCTCTCTTTTGTCTATTTACACTCACGGACGGATTTTGCATATACCCTATACATATATAACGAGCTATCTGAATTTGCAATGTTTTGCCCCTTGTTTTTAGATTCTACTTACACATACCCTGCATTAGATGTTCATGTCCTCCCTTTTGTGTTATTTCTCGAAACGTGCATGTGGTAAGGCATTCGTGATATCTGGTAAGCGACTCTCAATAAGTACAGCAGTCTGGCCCGCGAGACAATCTTAATGCCCAATGTCATGCTCATCCCATGATTTCTAAGAAGTGCACAATTGACTCAGAGTTATCGATACCCTACCGCGTATATATGTGTCTCCCGCGTCCACCGTTCCGTGTTTCACCACTGCCATGGTAAAAGCTGTGAGCCTTGCCAGGCCCTTTGCTCAAAGCAGCAGTTCGGCTTACGGCCCGGGCAGGGGTGAAGCCTTCACATGACGTTCTCGAGGCTGTCGGGGCCGTTGGGAGCTGCCGTTCGTGTAACAAGCTTTTTGTGCGCCGCGCGCACGCGTGCATGCATACGGGCAATACGGATCTCGATCTTGCGTGATGCAATTACCAAGGGCAGGCAATTTCTCACTGGGCGCACTGGGCGCACGGGTGTATGCAAGGGCGCCTAGCAAGGTATTTACCACTGGAATTCCCCGCGTCACGGTCGGAGCGGACTTCATATTATATTAATATGACCATGATACGGCTTGATAGTCTCTGAAAACACTCTCGCTTTCTTTCTTTCCCTTCTTCGTTTCGCTTGCGATTCGTTCAGCTCCCTTTCGATACGATGCGCGGAAGCCTGCTCGCGGCCGCCTTAACGGCGCTCGTTTCGGCAGAAGGTCTTGGAACACCGTTCCAGCCCCCACAACTCTGGAAACGCCAAAATGACGCCCTACATGCCGAGCTCAGAAAGTAAGCGTTTCGAAACATCGTATAACGTTACACGTAATATATAAGATCTAGTTGTATCGAAACCGCAACTTACGTTCTTTCGCAGACGCGCCGAATCTGGGTTAAACGACACCATCCCTTACATTCCGAAATGGTTCACGCAAAAGGTCGACCACACAGATCCTTCCAACAACAGCACATTCAAACAACGCTACTGGATTGGCACGACCTTCTACAAGCCCGGCGGGCCCGTCATCGTCCTGGAGGGCGGAGAGACCAGCGGCGCCGGCCGCATCCAGTATATGCATACAGGCATCGGCCGATACCTAACCGAGGCCCTCGGCGGTATTGGCATCGTGCTTGAGCACCGCTACTATGGTCAGAGTTACGTGACGCCGAACTTGACGGTCGAGAATCTTAAGTATCTCAACACAGCGCAGTCGCTCGCGGATAACGCGTACTTTGCAGAAAATCTCTGGCGAGACCTGCCAGCGAATTTGTCGCACGTTCGGCCGTCGCAGACGCCGTTCATTAGCTACGGCGGCTCATACGCTGGCTCGAAGTCGGCTTTCTTGCGAGTCGTCTATCCAGAAGTTTACTATGGCTCCTTGGCGTCCAGCGCCGTCATCTGGGCCGGCGAGAACTTTTGGGAGTACAACGAACCCGTGAGAGCGTATGGTGACCCTGTTTGCATCGCGATTCTCGAGGAGACGGCGAGGAGAATCGACACGTACAGCGCGTCAGGCGGATCGGTGTGGCAGCAGTTCAAAGAATTGTTCGGCGTAAAGTCACTCGAAGATCGCGATTCCGCGTCGTACATATTCAACGTGCTGGGAAGGTGGCAGAGTGGGAACTGGAACAAATTGGAGAGCGGGGCGACGTCGTGGGACCGCTTCTGCACGAACATTACGACCGGCGTCAGGGATGAAGCTCCCGAGCATGACCAGGAGATATTGGAGAAGAAGGAGGCTATAGATTTAGAGGCTGGTGTCCGGAATTTTGCGGCTTGGACGAAGCGTTCTTTAAGGGAGAGCTGTGGAGATTCCAATATCACGCAGTGCGCCGGCACGGCGGGAAATAGAGCTTACAGCCAGCGTGTTTCGCTGACCGATGGTTGGAAGCTATGGCCGTGGCAGGTGTGCACGGAGGTATGTTAAAACTCTTTGCAAAGATGGCAATCCGGGGACATGGGCCAACTTCTAATTCTATCTACCATTACGTCTGTAACTAGTGGGGATACTTTATGCCCGGAGCACCTGCTGGCTCCCCGACCCTGATGCCCCGCATCGTTGACATGCCCTACCTCCGCCAGTCTTGCCAAGACTATTTTGGCATGCGTGAGTACCAACCCGATCACTCCTATTTCACGCAGGAAAAAACTTCAGTCATACTGATATTATTGCATGCAAACTACAGCCTCGGACTTTCAAGTCGATGTCTCCAAGGTTCTCCAGTATGGCGGCTACAACCTGACGGCCCCACGCCTCATGTACATTGACGGCACGCATGATCCCTGGCTCTACGCGACTGCTCATAGCCCTCACTCGCCGCAGAAGGACCGAGACGACAATCTCAGCGTTTTTATCCCTGAGGCATGGCACCATAACGACGAGAACGGACTAGGGGATATCTCTAAGGAGCCGCAGAGGATACAGGATGTTCATAACCTGCAGATCAAGATTGTAAGAGGGTGGGTGGAAGAGTTTTACAAGGAGAACGGCCAGACCGGGACGACCCCGTAGGCGTGTGCCGGTCGATGTAAGGCCGATTGGTGCATTGTGTGGATGATATGGATGAGATATGATTGGTATGGTATATATGCAGAGATGAGTGCGTCGATATTCAGACAAAAGCTAGCCCGATACCCAATATCGTTCAATATTTCTCTGCTGTTTTCGCTGGGCTGTCCATTTCCATGGCAGTCCTATAGTTTGTATAGATGTTTATAGCAATATAATGCAGCTAACTAGCTGTTGGTATCGCATACATGCATCAGCGTATACGTAGCGCTATCTATAGCCTGATATCATACGGAGATATTGATATAACTATACGCATGTCGCGCATTGCATTTCGGCTGCATTTCGGCTGCATTTCGGCCGCTAGCTATAGATTATTGCACACTATAGTGGTCTGGATATGAACAAAAGAAAAAACTTTGGGATTTAAAGAGAGAGGTTGTTACATACATGTAATTGCATATAGACTCGGGCCAAACGCCTACAAATGTCTAGGGGAATATTTACCATGCTGGTGCACATACACAAAAGAAAAATACGCATATATACGTGACGGCCATGAAAAACCCAACAGACGTGCGAGCAATGGAATGCGTGATGGATATCTGCGCAAAAACGAGGAAAGGAAACAAAAAGGAAAGGAAAAAAATGCTTTTGAACTTTAACCCCAGCCAAACTGCTCGCAATGCAGCGAAATACTAGGTCCACCAATCGTAATGACTCCTGCGGCGGCATTCCTAGCGCAGCGCATCAACTCCGTAGGACCGCACGCGCCAACTGCTATGAGGTCATTTTGGTCTGCGTTCCTCACAGCTTCTTTGACAATGGAAGACATATCTGGTCTTCCAAACTGAAAATACTGGTCTCCAAGACTCGACCGTCGCCTCTGAGTCGAGTTTGACTTATCCTCGGTCTCTATTGCGAGACTCAAAGCCTTTTCAGGCAATGCGAGGAAATTAATCGTAAGGGTTTCTGTTGGTGAGGAGCTCTCCTGAGACTTCTTCTTCTCGTCTACCGGCGTGTCTGAGTCTGTGGTCTCGTCAACGTCCGTCGCGGATACCGGTGTGGCGTTTCGGAGGCTCTCAGACGATTCACTCGCCGAAGAATCCGAGTGTGAGGCTATCAGGTTTGAAGCCTCGCGTGTAACGAATATACGGAGATTGACGATGGGGCAATCTCTGAGTTCCTCGAGTTCTTTTTCGAACCATTGGGTGTGGGCTGTTTTCAACATCATATGTGTCAGCGTCTAGCTATTGGCAACAAATTGCCATTGGTCCAGGCTAACAGCATGCATTGAGGGAACTTACACCGTTCTCGAATGACCCACACGAACTCGATGCTGTCGACACAACATCTGTCCAAGTTTCGCGCGATGTCCGTCGCGATAGAGAATGAGAATGAGCCGCCGCTACCGCCTGCGAAGAGAATGACACGATTCATGCGCCGATAATCCGGGACGTTGCCGTACGGTCCATCGAAATAGCATGGCAGCGACTCTCCGGGATTATTGATAGCCCTGTCATAAAGTCTGCGGGTGAACCCGCGCTGGCCCCGGACGATAAACTCTAAGGAGTCCGCTGATGAGATTGTGAATGGGTGACTCTGGAGGAGCTTCAGGGACGGCATGGTCAAGAACCCGTGGGAAGCAGGCTGGAATGTAGCAGTCGTGTTGAGCACAACTTTGACAGCCTCACCAGGCATTGGGTAAATGGTTGCTCTTGTGCCCTTGCTATAGTGCACGCCGCGGACAAATCTGACCAGTCGGTCGAAGACCCACATGCTGCCAATGAGGTATAAAACTATACCGTAAGTCTTTGGTTCATGGAAGCCCAGCGCTACAACAGCACCTATAGCACATGCGATGTGCACCATGAAGAAGTATTCGTAGGCACGTCTGCGGATGAATTCGAAGGAGCATAGGAAGAGGATGGTGAAAAAGAGCCACGCGGTAAAGCCGGCTCGGTATGAGAAGTCTTCCTGGGTCAGGCGCTTGACAAAACTGCCGCTTTTAGACCAGGTATACATGTAGCAGCTGCAATGCATCTCGTGTGTTAGGCGATGATAAACTTTGATGGATCTGTGATTCCTCACATACCAAACGTGGATAGATGCCTGGACCCAGACAAATCGTCCTGCCCATCGATGGAGAACGTTGAGTCTCTCGTGTGAGTATCCAGAAATAAAAGCAATAGGGTTGTTTTTCATGGCAAGCAGGAAGACGAGTCCCAAGTTCACAAGGGCGAGCCTATTATATGATGGTAAGAATGTCAGCGATATGCATACCCCCTAGTTCTATACAGCGTCAACGTTAAAACATACCATGCACATCTTTTGGAGATAAAGCTCGTCCCGTACTTTCCTCCGAAGCCAGTTTTATATACAGCAAAAAACACATTTAGGCCAGTGAATACAGCGATCAGCCCAAAATGGCCGGTTGACGTGAATTTTGGTAACTTTCGAATTGCGACTTTCCGAAAGAGACTTCATAGAAAGATAGATCACAGTCAGTATTGTTTAAGTTGAAAGTTGAAAGTTGAGGTGTGATTGAAAAGGCACATTCAAAGATTTCAACATACCGTAAAGAACCCGCCATAATCCTTCCCATCATGCCTCGTCGGCCTTGTAGATGCATGAATGTCCTCGAAAAATTTAAAACAATAAACAGAGAAATGAGCAGTCCCAAACTCAGGCCGTACCATCTCATCATATCAGCATTCACTTCTGACATCCAATGCCGGAAGGCCTTAAGGTCGGCCTCACTCATTCCCGATGGATGGCCACCGCCATGAGTTGTGGAACTATTCCTCTGCATCTGCTCGGCGGCACGCGCGAACTGACTCTCCGAGCCTGAAGCCGCACGAGCCCAGAGGTTCCGAAGTGCGGAAACCATTCTGGTGAGGGTAACAAAGAGAACACCAAATGACTTATGAACAAAGACGACCACGGGCTGAGCCTTGATATTTTCTGGATGCAAGCATGCGATCCTGTGAGCCTGGTAGTAATATCTCCTCTACCAAAGGTTCTGTTGGGATCCTGAGAACCTTTTATAAATACCAAATGGCCAGGTTCTCGGTTCCAACTTTCCTGATTGATATTGAAGTAGCTTCACGTGGTTTGGCAGATTGATAAGATTCCACCGATGCTGTGCTTAAGCGGCATTGAGGATTTAATCGATTTTGCAGGGATAAAATTTAGTCGACTTGTGGCAATCGCTCCAGAAGGTAAAAGTAGGCGAAAGATCAAGGTCTCTGAGGCTATCGGATGGGGGCGAGGATGTGAATGAGTGACGGGAAAGAAATGCTAACGAGGGTGTGCAGAAAAAGGAAAGAATAACAAGAAGCAGACAGGGAATGTAGAGAAGAGAAAAAAGAGACCGAGGATATACGATTTTAGGCACTCGAGAAACCTGCGAGGCGATTGTATATCAGCTACCTTTTCTGGGTATCCATGATGGTATACCGCAGATAGCGAGGATATGTCAGCAAGGGGTAGCAGTGGGCTCGAATCTGTTCTAAGAGACTTCTGCGGCATGCATGGGTGCAGATGTCTCCCTCTTATCTTCTGCAGGATGCAGCACATCGTAACTGGTCGAGAGCTATCCGCAAACATAGGATCAGCAGCAGATAGCAACGGCGGCGATAAACATGAAGGTGGGACGGAGTGCGTGGGCCAACGTTGGATGGAACAGGTAGCGGGAGGCGGGTTTGGCAGTGTGTAATTTGTTGTAGTGTCGTCGCACAGCAGGTTCTAAGTAATTGCGTTGGCGGACGGGAAAATAACTCTCGGGCCAAAAATAAGATATCAATTTCGTATTGCCGTCTCTAGACCGAAACTACGTGAAGTTTAATTGACGGCTTCCGCTGTTCGCTTTGCTGCCCTACGATACTGCAAATAAAGCTACGAAAGAGCGAATTCAGCGTTTCTGCTGTCGGTCCACATGTTTCGTCCTTTACCATTGTCCGCGGGGCGTCCTGCATTCTGGCAGAACGGAAACCAGCATCGCAACAGTCCGTTCGCATGTTGGTACCATGGACCTTGGCTCTTCTCGTGCTATAGCATTACTGCTAAGACTGCTTGCAAGTATGTCCAGGCAGCTAAATTCCAGTAAGTCCCGTGAAATTAAGCACGAGCTAAAAACAAGTATTTATCGATGCAAGGACCAGCCTCCTCGGGCCTCGACGTATCGATTTCTATATCCCTTGCTTTCTTCGTTCTCCCATCAGCATTTCGACTTTTTACACCGCTGTTAAGATGCAGACCTTGGTTGATTCGGCTCCGGGGCTCATCTGATAGATAGCGAATACTACATCGTGCAGGGAACAAGTCACTCAATTGGCCACTTCTTTCACGTCTACGCCTAAGGTACATCTACATGTTCATGCATTATACGGCTATGGAACCGGGGACAGCTGCTCTTCCATACAGGACGATCTGTCCAGCTTGGCTGCAAGGGTACCCGGGCCGGGAACGTTGAAGCCGGATGCAAGCTCTCCTGTGCGTGCAAATGTCAACTTTGCGGGACAAGGGCATATGGGATGCGGAATTCTGTCTTATCAAAGGTATTGGTATCGAGAACCTAGGTAGTTAGTCATATACATCATGCGACAACCTTCGACTATTGCCCAATGTGGCTTCCGGATGACAGCCGTCTGGTAAACTTGGCCTAGCTGACAGGTGACACTACCGATTGTCCCTCGCAGACAAACTGACCAGACACCGTAAGATCTCGATCCTACCGGCTACCCACGCTGGTTCATATCATGGATTGGTACTGTCTGCAGGTGCGCGAATATGCGTGGATTTCAATCCGGTGTTACTACGTATCCAAGAAGGCAAAGCCGTCGGTATCCCATCAGCCGAAGCAGTGAAAGGAAAAATTTCCAGAGTTATAATATCCCGAAATCCCAACTATAGTACCGAAACTCTGAGATACTAAGCCAATGAGGCAAGCCACCTTGAGCCTTTTTACTTACCCGGAGTTCCGTTGCCCCAAAAGCCTGGGGACATTTTTTAAACTGAGGACTCCGGGAAATATTTCACACGACCCTAGAACCTCTAACTCTCGTTGGGCAGCAGAATCATCGAAATCGCAACATTTGTGCGGCAATGATTGTGAACGTTTGGTCTGGAAGTAACACGAACCTTATCATCAGCCGAAAGCATAAGCCATTTCGGTGGTAGAGCTACCGCGTCAGAAGCTCGAAACTCCCATCTTGGGGCATATGCGTTGGGGCAGGTGGCTTCGCTGTCGTTCGTCGGATTTCGAGCTGCCGAATCCAACCGTCTCAGGGATCACCGCTGTGCCCGATGCGCAGTTGTCGGTGGGGGCCGTCAAGATGCTGGCCTGCCGTCGGGCCTGCTGATATGCATGGGTGGTTCGCCAGGGAGCACCCATCAAAATCGACAGGTCTGGAGTAGCGTACTGGGATGCATGGCCTAAACAAGGTACAGAGCCCACGGCGATATCTCGTCTGAGCAACTCGAGCTCCTGACGAGCTGGCATCCCAGTCCCTTTGACAGCGAAACGTTTCCCGCATCCGCAAAGGCAAATTTAAGATGCGAATCCAAGCTTCCTCGTATCGGCACTGACGACGTCGTTCTTGCGCAAACTACAAGGCGTCCGTCGTGATTAGCGGAGAATATTGACCAACGTAAGCATCCCATAAGCATTTCATAATTGATATAAGTACTTTATAGCCTCGATGGCACCATCCAAATGCGCTCTCTTGGAAATAGTCTAGTCTGCGGCGAATCGATGTGGTGGGTGTTCGGATGTGATCAGTATAACGACTCGCCCCGTTGACTGGTGCCTGAGAGAAAACATTGCATCTCTCCTAACGGCCTCGCTTCTGCGGCGGGGGTAGCCGGAAGGCGAGCTTCGGCCTGCACCGCGTGAATACGAGACAAAGAGGCTTGTTTGTCATAATTGCTTTTCTTCCGTTTCAGTAGTTGTGCTGTTAAGCAATCACAGTTTGCGGTCACGATAATTAATCTAAGTTCGGAGTATATTCTAAACCGGCGGTACCTGGCAACCTCTCGTACAGATATAGGTTACATTCGTAACTTCATACGACATGTCTGGATCCACCCTCAACTGAGTGTCCATATATTACTTTTAACCATCGCTTTGAGTTCGTTTGGGAAAGATATCGACAGGGAGACAAGCGCTCTCGGTCCGATAGTTCGAATATATATCATTGTAGCGAACCTTGCCAGCTATACACGCGGTAGCTGGAGCGGCCACGGCAAAACGATGCATCGATGGCTGGTCTCTCGATCGCGAGCGTATCCTTTCGGTTCTACTATCCTCTTTAGGTCATATGGTATGGAAAGTGCCACAACCAACTTCAATTTAGCGTTTTAAATTCATGTAATTAGCACACAAGACGGAGAATACCGCGAATTCGTCTACAAAAAAATCATGTATGGCACAAGATCACTTACGTTGACGTAGATTCGCTAGAAGTTCGCATGTTCTGCACGCACAACTTAGTCTTCAGGCAGGGCTTGCACGCATATGCCATATGCATTTCAACAACAACAACGAACCGGTTAAAATTTAGCGGGACTTTAATTTTGCACTTCGGATCGAAATACTGTATAGAGACGGTACCAGAAATTAAGGATGCACATGTTATAATCTTTGTATCACCCGCCCGCACAAGGGGACAAGGCGATCATATCTCAGATATCGCTGATGCATTTGTGTTCCCAAGGGCCAAGATGTCCGCAGAATTCGGGCGTGTATTAGTGGATAGAAACTTGCTTCAACAACGCAACAATCACTAAGGGATACCCAAAGATACGTTCCTCCGACAAGATGACGAGGGTCTTGCGAGGACAACATTAACCGCAGCTGATGAAATTCTCGTGAACAATTGATAAGTGGGAAATTTTACCGACCCATGATGTATGACTTGCGGTGTGGGACCGACACTCTAATCATTATCACCTGCCCAGACTAACTTAGCGACGATGTTCATCATTTGACGAACAATCACATCATATCTTGATTATCAATGCTATCTATCGGCCGGCTCTATCAGTCCCACTCCTGAGGAGGTAGATCCAAGGTATCGGCATGTGAGAACCTCCCAGTAGCATCGGATAACAGACTGGCTACGGTTAGCCGAGATGCGTAGCGGGTTGGAAGCCTTCATATTTGGTTTCCATTCTTCGGTATGTTGGTGCTGTAAATTTCAGGTGTTATGAGCATGCAATCGCGTCTGCCTGCCAGAAATGGAAGCATTCCGGATGGGAGGTGTGATCTTATCATTTTATTCAGATCTAATCAAGGTGATTGTAGAAAAACTTTAAATAAGCTTTTTGTTCACTGTGGGTCCTCGGGTCACGAAAAGAGTTCATGTTAATTAGAAAATATTCTTTGCGATCTTCAGAGCTCGGTTCAAAATCACAGCTATTTTTTGAATGCTCTCATCTGGTTCATTGCATTTTTATCGTGCACCAAAGCTACTGTTTAGGCTGCAAGAAAGAATTTTCCGCACTATAGACATTCTGGAAGCTGGATATCTGCGCAGAGAGGTTGAACAAGTGAATCTATCTAATCAATCTAGTATCTGATTGATCTCAACGTTATCAGATCAATCCCGAGCCCTGTCGATCGCGTCGAACACGATATTTGCTTTGGGAAGGTGGGTTGCTTCGTAGAATGCATATGGATAGGCGTGGCCGAACAACGCTGCACTGCAAGAATCACAGGACAAGAGAAAGCTTCTTCAAAACAAGCTCTCTCTTAGACTCTTGACCTGCTGTTGCCTTTGACTTTCAGGATGCTATACGGTCTAGGGTCTGCTCTGATGTAGGCGCATGGCTCGCTGGTCGCGGTTTAACGTTTGTAGGTATTTCATGACACTATCATATGATAGGAACCGTGAGGCATATCATGGCTATATTCTGTGCATATTTACATGTAACACCGGAACCTAATGCGTTTGAAAGATACCTTAAGACTCAATGTACATGTACATGTACATGTTCTAGCTCGCAAGCGCCGATTGCAGGGGAATAGGGAAAGGGAAGATCTTAAGATAGGCGTGGGGGTATACTGCAGGAATCACACAATGGGAACGCGGCTACCCGAGATATACACTCCGGTATACTCGCTGACACTCCGCAAGATCCGATCCCGCCCATGTCTCTGCGCTCCTTGCGCGCTCGGAGATTATGGCGAGCAACACCCCGGCGTAACAAAAGCCGACGACATCGGATTTGAGGTCGTCAAGGTGACGGTCATTCATTACACCGATCTCTGCCCAGGATTTCCAGGCGTCGAGTATCTTGCAAATTCTGTTGGCAAACTCCTCATTGAACAGCATCTTGTAGAGCATGTCTGCACAGATATCCTGTGGTGTAGCTGCGTCTAGGACGCACTTTTCTTTCCGCAGATGGTCCAGACACGCGGTTGACAGGAATGATTGTGTGACGCGATGGCTTGTAAGTGCCAATTCTTTCTTGCGGAACTCTTCTTCCTGTCTCTCCCGTGCCTCCTCACGCTGACGGTTGAGATGTGCTTGCACCGTTGCCATCTGACGCTGCCGCTGCGCCTGCTGGCGCATTGCTTCGGGCATATTCTTCTCAAGGTCGCGCTGGCGAATGCCGTCGAGGAAGTCTTGGTGGCGTGCATCCTGTGCGGCTCTGATCTTTGCTTCTCGCCTGGCAACCATCATTGGTGTTTCTTCTTCCTCAACAAGACCCAACCACACAAGCGCGCCGTGCGGCATAGTATCTTTCTGGGAAAAACGGATTACATCATTTGGGATTGCATACTTCCACAGCCCCCCTTGGCCGTCGCCGAGGGTCGTGACGGCACCTGCCGCGAACCAGAGGTTCATGTCGCTCGCGCTGCCCGGGTACTGGAACCTGAGATGCTCAATTCTGAAGGAGCCGTAGACGTCAAGGCCGTCGAGGGTCTCGAGCTTGGCGTCCTCCAGACCGGATGGCCCGAGACAAAAGCGAATGGGGAGACGAGTTTTGTCGTCGCCTGCACCCCAGGCAGCGGGCGTATAGATAGGCTGCAAAGGAGGCGGCGGCTCCTTTTCATCGGATTTTGACGATATCTCCTTTTCGCTGCGTTCACCGGCAGTGTCGGGGACTTCTGTACTTGCAGTACTTGTCGCAGTCTCCTCAGCCTTCGATTCATTTTCGGCGTCCGGTGTCTTCTCGAGAATCACTTCGCGTGCATGCAGTCTGGCCCAATATGGTGGCAGACTCCCTTCATTCCTTGAACCCAGTTCGTCCGCCCAGAAGAGGGTAAGACTCAGATGTCCCTCTGCCTCTTCTGGATTGCTAACCACCAATATGCTCCTCTTCACAGGGCCAGATGTAGTCAGGAGGCGCGTCATCCTGGGCGTCTGCAATCCTAACGCTTTCAGCAGCTTAACGCCTTCAGGGTCAGGAACGGCGCCTCTGTCCAGTAAGAACGTCACCAGCTTCTCAAAGTCGATTTCAGCCTGTGGCTGTACCATTCGGTCCCTTAGTCGTAGATGGTAGTTTACTCTCCCAGTAACGATCTTGTGCCAATTGAAGATCGTCCAGCTTCCTCCCGTGATTCCCGACCTATCCATCGATTTCTTCCAGTAGTTTGCATCGTAACGCGGCAGCGGCTGGATTGAATAGCGCGGGTGCTCGACATCGACGGTGCCGGACATGAGCGATGTTCGGGTCACGGCATTGTCAACATGATTACGGCGGAGTTCGCGCCGGATATGCTGCTGGGTGATGATGGCGACAATGAAAGTATAGAGGACGGGCATGACACCCAGGACAGCGAGTGGGACACCAATGTAGGTGATGATATCGGAGGCGCTGACGCCGTCGCCCATTGCAAGATATTATTGGCGGCTTTGGAACTGGTCCTAGGTAGGGGTCTATAAGGAGTTTTCCGGATTGCGCGCCTATACGTATCGGTGTCGTTTGATGCACATGAACGCGAAGGTATTCGGTACGGCGAATCCAAGATTGATGAAGCCGACCCAGCCAGGCTTCGAATGAACGAGTGCTATGAATGGTCCAATATATATACAATGGCCTCCCCTATTCTAAGCCCCTGCGTGTGGTTAGTCATTCAGCCGATCATGATACCAGAAAGACTCGTCGGCAGCCTTACTTGCACCTGCGAAACGAAACTCACCAAAAGCGCAGAGGTAGCCGCACAAACACTGGAAAATGCGCTCTCGATGAAGATCAGAGTTCCCCCACGCTGGAGGTGTAATCGAATTGATTGCCGGTTGAGGAGTAGTTCCAGGTTCAGGGAATCGACAAGTGTCGGCGCAGTGTCGGCAAGGTCGGTCGCATCGCGATATCGCCGCGATGCATGCAGCGTCGATCTTGGTCGCAGCGTGTCAGGAGAACAGTCGAATGCAGATGCCTGTGCGCGCCAAAAGGGCAGTTTTAAAGACGGCTGGCAGGGATCACAGCGCCCGACATCTCGCCAAGGCCGATACAAATAGGCAAACGCGATTCTATTATAATTTCTTTACGAACTACCTGCGCGTCAATGAGATTATCAGGCCTGGACATCGATGGCGATTGACTATGCAGACATGAGTTCAGTGGATCCATTGTCTGGATTGAATATATTATGTTATCCTTCGCCGTCAAAATTTGGTTTGAGACAATTGTTATTGAGGTCATGCGGCGTCGCGGGCCAACTCCGTATATTGATAGGCCCTTAAGTTTGTACGGTTGTCGTACACCGTGTAGAGTGGTATACGGTAGCCTCAAGCGCTGCCGCACTTAAACTTCCAAAACGCGCAATTGAATACTGATGGTGAATCTGACTCTATCCACATGCGCATAGTACCTGTATGTGATAGAGGTGATAGCATCTCGAAATCACATATGATCAAAATACCAAACCCTACTTTTTTAGACCTAAAGGCTTTGAATCAACAAGAACTAAATTGAGTCTAGACAAGAAACTTCTGACCGGTTCGGGACAAGTATACTATCGATACGCTGATACGTCAAGACATATATATGCATGAGCTAACAAGATGCCTGAAAAGTTTACTTAAGGTCTCTGCTCAAATATATTTCATCCACAAGTGATTTATGAGACAATATGCAAGCGGTCATTGCGATATTGCCTAACTGCGGCAACTACTTAGTGACAAACCGCGATAGATTCGGCGTGGCGGACGGTCGTTTACATACTTTCCATGGTCGACATATCGCGAGACATTCCAAAGCCACCGAGATGGTGGCTCACACAGTCGGCCTGCAGAAGTCCAGCTGACAACTCCAACCGATAGGCTGGTGATACAATTTCCCTGATGAATTGACTTACATCAGTCTTAAGTCTCGTGTGTATTGCTAGTTCAGGCACGGAACGTCTGATCAGCCGGCCGGCGCCCCTGAATCTCGCCAAACATTCGCGAGCCGACTCGGGCAGCAGGAGGGACCACCAGGCTATTTTTGTCGCGCGTCGCGCTGTAGCGGCGCCGGAGAGAGCAACTAATCGCGAGTGGGGCTCCTCAGTACGGAGTGTATTACGTGCATTTCAATCGATACAGACGAGACATTATATTAGCGTCGCCGAGACTGATGGGGCGTGAATATTTGTTACGTTATTCCGCTCGCGTTCGAGTTCAAACAAGAATATCACCGACCGGTCGACCGCGATGCGCGATGCAATGTTGTGGGACATAAGTTGCTTAGTGAGATATAATTGCACTACCCAATACTGGTGCGAGATATCAGTGGCGGCAATGCGCGTGTCCACCAGCAGCCCGTTCGCAGTCTGAGCAATCATTTCCCCAGAATCGATCTTGAACCGCGTCGTACCACCTTGAAGCCCGCGTCGCTTGATGGGCGTCGCAACCCCGTGATAGGGCCAGACAACGCCACGACCTCCTCCCTCATCAAGATCATGCATCGCAGATTCACTGGATCTGGAATCTGCGATTCGCTCACTGGCGAGAAAGCCATCGCTCGCCGGGACGGCCGACCCCAGCAGCCAGCCATGAGGAGGGGTAGCCGTGTGGTTAAGATCCATGGTTGCAAGTCGACTTCAAGACCATCTTGTCTTGTGATTGGAGCTAAGAAATAAATCCAGCTGCGGGCCCATGTCAAACGATATGCGCCTCAACCAATCACGGGCGACATGCCACCTTTGGCAGCAGACCCCGCCAACAGCTGCGTCGGTGGGAAAGTGCATTGGTTTGATCGAGGTTGGTTTCACAAATATGAGAGGGGAAGCGGGTTGTCCACACGGCCGCCTAACTCGTCGCATTATCTTAGCGCATTCAGCACACGATCGGTCCAAGATTTTATTACAGCCAATATCCTATTGCGTAGTTTATTGGTGCTGCTATGGTGTCTATATGTAGCAATTGGTATTTGCGTTGCTAGTGTCGTCGACGTGGTTTTCCTCAACCGCATTTCGCAATGTTGAGCATTTGGAGCGAGAAACGGATATTGCCGCCTGTTCTGGGAAATCGTTAGCCTCCACCATCGTCAGTTTATAAAAATTCTTAACCTTATGACTTATAAACCCTATCAAAGACAGTGTGGCTGCTCAGAAAGTGGCACCGAGTTAGTAACAAAGTAGGTTTATGCCAGACCGTTTATCCTGTTGCGCCCGTTCATGCGGTTAGCATCTACCCTTTGAGCAGGGTATATCCTTCCGGGACATCTCCAAGCGACGCAGCCTCAATGTCGTCCTGATGGAATAACCTCCCGCTTGTCTACGACCTTTTTCTGACATTTTTTAGCTACGAGTTTAAAAGTGCCTCAGAGTCCCACAGTTTTCCAAACGGCTGGAACTGCTCCCACGTCCTTTCTCTTCCTTCCAGTTGTCGCTCTCAACGAGAGAGAGGGTACGACGGGTCCCTTCCTTTTCTTTACCAGCTGTAGCTCAACCGGTCAACAAGCCTAACCGGCCGCGGGCACGCACAGCCAAGGCCTGTCAGTCGTTCTTTTCGAATTCCAATTCTCGCCCTCAATATCCCAGCGGTAGCCAGATAGCTGTGTCGAACTTCAGAAGATAATGCCGACATACGACAGATAGTGGAGTCATTTCTTCTGTGGTCATCTTAGTCCGACAATACCGACGGGCGGACGACGGACGGGCGCTAGTGTCCATTGTTCATATCATGGACAGGGCATACTCACTCGAGGAGATATCGAAATGGCCGAAGGGTAATTATGACAACCCCGAGCTGTACGGACACTATCTCCCGGCTGTGGAGACGATATTGTTGGTATGTTCGTCTGTGGCGGTGATTCTGCGGGTGACGGCGCGTGGAATCATGACGAGCAGTCTAGGTATCGATGACATCGTGATACTGCCTGCATGGGTGAGCTTTCTCTACGGGACTTATGTAAGTACACTAGGGATGAGTTGGCTAACGGGTGATGTAGGGCTTCGCGATCGCGGAATCGATAGCGCATTTTCAATCGCTCAGATATGGCTGGGGCCGGCACATGTGGGACGTCGACTGGCGACTGGCGTCTAATATTCTATTCTGGCAGTGGGTCAACGGATGGGCGTTCAGCTTCAGCGTGATGTTCACGAAGGTCTCGATATTGTGCTTTTATCTACGGTTCGCAAGCGAGAGGAGTCTCCGATTTCTGATATATTTTGTGCTGGCATTCTTCGTCGCCTGGAGTCTGGGACTTGTGATACCGATGATCGCGCAGTGTCGACCTGTGGCGAGTACGTGGGATTTTATGGGATCCGGCGACAGGAAGTGTACAAGTTATTGGGCGTACAAGAAGCTGAACTTGGCGCAAGGGCTGGTGAATTTAATCAGTGATGTGATTCTGTTCTGCTTGCCGCTGCCGACGGTGTTGGCCATGCGGCGGCCGAGGAAGGAGCGGGCCTGGTTGATCGGGCTGTTTGGTCTTGGATTGCTGTAAGTGGGACAGTTGTCCTTTCATTACCGTCCAGATTACAATTGAAGCTGACGCTTGGTGGTGCCTCCTAGGGTCTGTGTTTTCGCAGGGCTGCGACTCAAGGCAATGTACAAAACGTTCAGCGGTGACCAGAGCTGTGAGTCCGCTCATATATATCTAGATCAATGCGATATCGACCATGTCACTGACAGATGATTTTTCAGGGTACGGGTACGAGCTCTGGCTGTGGGTCAGTTTGGAGGTACATATCGGTATCATCATTGCCAGCCTGCCGGGAATCCGCCTTCTCTGTATAATAGTCTTTGGCAAGGTGCCCCTCTTCCACGCCCATGAAGTCGAAAGCACGCTATTCTCCAACCCGGACCTGAAAATCACAGCACATCCTGCAGCCAACGGCCGCACCTATTATGACGACAATGTGACCGTCACAACCATCACGGCAGTCGATCAGAGCGGTAATACGGACTCCTTGAAAGAGAAGAGTACCACGAGTAGTCAACCGAAGATGCTTCAGCGATTGCGGCTCATGTCACCAAAGGTCCCACCGTACGATGACCATCGGAGCGTCGACAAGCCCGAGTTTGATTTCGACACACAGTTGAGCTCTGTTCGCCCTAAAAGCATGAATCTGAGCACGCTAGGCACCGGTGATGATTTCGAGGAGATCGCAGTACCGCCACCGACGTTCGGCGGCTTACTGGTATACAAGAACACAGAGATACATGTGACAACAGAGTCAAGAGACGAGCTCGAGGGGATACCGAGAGTGATGAGTCCAGCGCCAGTAATACCACACGATGTGCTGGCTAGTGGCTGGGAGCACCAGGCCCAACACTATAACAAATGAGGTTTGCGATAAATTTGTTCGTGTATTTTATTTGATCTCTGTTTTCGCTCTTCGTTTCTTGTGTATATGATTTCGAAGTACAGCCTTTGGGAGCATATTTGGGAGGTCTTAGTATTTAGTCTTTCGCGTTCTGTTGCATTTGCAGCATGCGCATCCATGGCGCTGCAGGAGTATCCAGTGTGCTTAGTCTAATGGAAACGACGATGCATCTGTGTGGCGTATACATGTAATTTAGGATCAAATCTATATCTAAGTACTTATGCTAGACCCCACCTGTACCTGTAGACGACCTTGGTATGGTCCTACTATCCGCACCATAAGACTATTAATTAAGTAGGTACCGTCTGTGGGCTCACTTTGCGTTGGTTTGGCGCTGCGAGACCAGTCTGTGGCCCCGGCCTGTGCGACGTCGACGACATCTGATCAGCGAGGCTGCGTTGGTGTGTTGTGATGCCGCAAGCTGGCAACACGCTGCCCTTCGTCGCAACATTGACGCAAGCCGCAAGAATGATGGCGGCCAACTGCCTCGAGCATTCTGTTCAACCGCATCGCGACTCTTACGTACCCAGCCGATGCAGGTATGTACGCGTACGCATCTGCATCAATCCACCGGACGTCTCCAGTAGCCGGAGCGCTGACCTATCATATCCTTGCTAGTTTAGGAGGCGACACTGCAGACGTCAACCACGCTTCCCATCTCATTTCGATTTAGCATTGGGATCTGTGGCGCGGAGCTCCGCGACCAATCCCCACCGCCACAGCTCGTCCCGTCCTGACGAATCAAGGAACTCAATCCCGGCGGCCTCTGTGGCGGGTTACCCCTCCTTCAGCAATAAGTCTAGCACGCTACCACAACCACCGGCCCTCGTGCCAGCAAAGAAACAAGTGCTCCCAGATCGTCACTCCGTCGGCAAATCTCGTGAAGGTACCTTCTTCCGCCCCATTCCAAACCGAACGGCGGCCGCGGTGGTTAGGATCGCATCGTCCTGCTTATCTCTCCTCGACACTATCGCTTACACGCCGCTGCTGCAGTTCGGGGTCCGTTCTTTTCCCTAAAGGGTGGTTGTGGTGGTAATCCTAATCATTAGGAGGAATACTAGTTAGGATTACATTTTCTCACTGTCGATTGCCCCCTGCTCGGCTCGCGCAAGTAGGGAGACTTGCCCAAACATCCTCCATCAGATTACCGGCGACTCTATTTAACGGTCTCCCAAGTCGCTTGTCATTTCTAACTCAGAGTCTGTGGCGCGTTCTGTCCCTATTGGATAGCTACCGGAGCTTCATCCTCCACAAAAGTCAGCTGTCGGCTGAACCTCACCTCGCCACGCCACGCCATCAACACCACAGCTCCATCACCATAAGCCCCCGAGTTATCTCCGGTCCACCAACACCCATCGCATTTCAGACACAAGCATTGAGCTTTGGGACTCGGTATTCGATAACCCATAATCATCCAAAATGGCAGACCCTGCAGCAGCGGCGGCATTGAAGGAGCAGAATGAAAAGCTTGCCATGGAGGCCGCCTTCAAAGCCATGCACGAGAAGAAGCCTGTTCCTGAGATCGATTTCACTCTGCACACCATGGAGGACGGGACGCAAGTTAGTACGCAGGAGAGAGTTATCAAAGGTACACCGCTCGTACCGTCTTTTTGCTCGTTCCAAGCTCGTATGGCCTCCAGCTGACCGACACTATGGATATAGAGGTGCAAGCTCCCGCCACGCACAAGCCGACAGACGAGCAATTCTACGACCCGAAGGATCCTTCGAAACCGAATCTCACGTTCCTCAAGCAACATTTCTATCGGGAAGGTCGTTTAACGGAAGAGCAGGCTCTCTTCATCATCCAAAAAGGAACCGAGATCCTCCGACAAGAATCCAACTTGCTCGAAATGGATGCGCCGATCACGGTCTGCGGTGATGTCCACGGGCAATACTACGATTTGATGAAGCTATTTGAAGTCGGTGGCAATCCCGAGGAGACGCGGTATCTGTTTCTGGGAGACTACGTGGATAGAGGCTACTTTAGTATTGAAGTAAGTTGGAAGCAGCGCCCTGGTTATGCCGAAGAATGCCCTACTGACTGGTGGCACAGTGCGTTCTATACCTTTGGGCTCTCAAAATTCACTATCCGAATACTCTCTGGCTGCTCCGAGGCAATCACGAATGCAGGCATTTGACAGATTACTTTACCTTCAAGCTCGAATGTATGACGTCATCCGCTCACATCTACATCTGTCGATAAAGGACATTGCTGATTGATGGGTCCTTCCTAGGCAAACATAAATATACAGAAAGAGTCTACGATGCTTGCACAGAATCATTCTGCGCGCTGCCCCTTGCTGCCATCATGAATAAGCAGTTCTTGTGCATCCACGGCGGCCTCAGCCCTGAGCTTCACACTCTTGACGATATCAGAGCAGTAAGAGCCTCTCACTCAAATGATGGACCCGATCCCAATCTATGGAGATATGCTGATCGTGGCGATAGATTGACCGCTTCCGAGAACCTCCAACGCAAGGCCTCATGTGCGACATCCTATGGTCGGATCCGTTGGAGGAATTTGGGCAAGAGAAGACTAACGACTTTTTCACCCACAACCATGTCCGGGGCTGCTCGTACTTTTTCTCCTACCCCGCGGCTTGCAGCTTCCTCGAGAAGAACAATCTGCTGTCAATTATCCGGGCTCACGAGGCGCAAGATGCGGGCTACCGAATGTACCGCAAGACAAAGACAACCGGGTTCCCGAGCGTTATGACCATCTTCTCGGCTCCAAACTATCTAGACGTCTACAACAACAAGGCAGCGGTATTGAAGTATGAGAACAATGTGATGAACATAAGGCAATTCAGTGAGTACTTCTGGGCTGGTAAATGATACATCCTTATGCAGTGTTTAACTGACGAGTGGCTAGACTGCACGCCTCATCCATACTGGCTACCAAATTTCATGGACGTCTTTACCTGGTCGCTCCCGTTCGTTGGCGAGAAGAGTGCGCTATTCCGCTTATTGCCATGTTCATAGAACTTTCTCGCTGACTCGCAGTCATAGTTACGGATATGCTCATTGCCATCTTGAACACTTGCTCCAAGGACGAACTTGAAACGGAGACACCTATTACAGTATCGGAACCAGCTTCTCCACCGATTAGTGAATCTGGCGGCGACCCGGAGTCCATCGAAGCGAAGCGGCGGGCTATCAAGAACAAAATTCTTGCGATCGGCCGTTTGTCACGTGTCTTCCAAGTTCTTCGTGAGGAATCTGAGAGCATTACTGAGCTGAAGACCGCCGCTGGCGGCAAGCTACCGGCTGGCACTTTGATGCTCGGTGCAGAGGGTATCAAGAACGCGATCCACGGTTTCGAAGATGCGAGGAAGGTCGACCTACAGAACGAGAGGCTGCCGCCTACCGCCGAAGAGGTCAACAATAAGGAGGAAGAGTCCAGGAAGGAGGCGATCCAGAAGGCTGTCCAGAGCGCTGACAAAGATCCGCAGCTAAACAAGATTGCACGGAGAATCAGCATGTAAGTTCTCTTAGGTCTGCTTGATGAATTGCAAAGTCGCTGACACCTTGACAACAGATCTCGGAGGGGCGATTAACGACTGCATGTGGAGCGACAGTGATTTCCCGCATTCCATCTGCTACCATCCATTTCGTTTCCTCGTCTCATTAGACCCGCTATCGATTGTATCGTAAACTCTCATGTTCTTATCTCTTGATGTACTCCTGATACTCCTCTTTCGACGACTCTGGTTGTAGTCACTATACGCCTGTACTTCCTTGTGTTTTGTCTCTGTCGCTGGGGGACAATGATCGAAATGGAAACTCTGTTGCATGAAAAGTGGTTACCGACCATGATGAATGGCGAAATTCAGGGCGTGAGCATTTTGCTACAGACTTCCAACAGCGAGCTACGAGCTTTGGGTCGTAGTTAGTATCGGATGTATCGATGATGAGGTACGGCAGCCAGAAGATCTGTGAAGCTGCAGCGACAGATGGCAGCAGCGGTAGGGACGCTTTGGTCGCTCAAGAACCTGGTTTGGTGGCTACTTTGCAGAGACTACAGAATAATTATACGGATCTACGGATTCTACACCCGGTGTCTATCTTGTCCCATTAGCCTTGAAAGTCCTTGGGGCGGACGAAGATGTCTATCTAGTGCGCCGAACGTGACCAAGTATCCCCTCCTCATGGTCTTGTTCGTGGGCACCGATGCGATATTTCTCCCGACGCTTGCTGCTGGCACAGTGCATTGTGCATGAAATGCTGACCAACATTGCATCTCTATACGAATCACTGGGGACCACGAATAGCAACGGATAGTCTGCCTTGGGGATGGAAGCGGCGCCGGCATGAAAAGCAAGAGATGTGTCGATTAGCACAGCTGAGTTCCTCCAAAATGACATGCCATGTCGACACTTCGACGGAAAAATACCTCACACCATTGCCATCATCATGCATGGAGTTCTTTGTTGCTTGTGCGAGCTACAGCGTACTATCACTTGAAGATGGAGGGCTGATAGATGCCTATTCAATGTTGTGGAAGTGCCCATGCCGCTTGGGAAGGTGTGGAGGGGACGAAATTCCTGGCAAGAACCATGCTGACGATACTGAGGACCCTGGAACCCACGCCGTGGCATACCATGACATACCATGGTTCCAAAGCCAGGATGCCTCATCTTCCGGGTTTGCGCTCTGCCATGGACGCACATATGCATATGGCCTTGATGCCGGTCGGGCGCTTGGACCGCAAGGACTTTTGTCGAATGGTGGCTCTGACCTGCTTTCATGGTGCCGAATGAGACGGCCGAGAGGAAGGCTCGACGGTACATGCCGAGTAATGCACATGCATCGATGGATTCCAGTTAGTCGCTATGCAACATCTGTCTGCGTCTGTGGGCCTCAAGCTGGGCAGCTGATCAAGCCTCATGTGAATGGGATGTGAGAGTTGATTGCTCTCGTGTGGTGTGCTCGCGGAAAGTCTGATAGATGTTACTGTTGATTCTTGAATAATATATCGGCGAAGAGCGCGCCACGGCATTTAGCACCAGGTCTGGTGTGGAAGGGCTAGCCTATTCAAGCTCCTTCACCGCGAAGTGTGCTACAATCGATCTTGACCCGGAAGTGTGATGGCAAGCCCACGGACGAATGCGTACGAAACCGGTCATCCATTCATGTAGGTTGGGAATTTCTTTCGTCCTGGCACGCAGGATATTTCGGGTCCGGCACACACATGCAAGTGGCAGAAAGATGGGTAGGGTCGGCATTGATTAATTGGCTTCGGTAAGTGGTTGAAAGAAATGGAGAGAAGCACATGTGGGTGTAAATTTAACTTCACTCCGCGTGTGGGACTGGAGGAACCATGTGCATGAATACACGCCTGTTAATG
Organism: Drechslerella dactyloides; assembly: GCA_020064725.1. Classification (NCBI taxonomy): domain Eukaryota; kingdom Fungi; phylum Ascomycota; class Orbiliomycetes; order Orbiliales; family Orbiliaceae; genus Drechslerella; species Drechslerella dactyloides. Next base: position 4,811,022 of record JAGTWJ010000017.1, read on the forward strand.
TTTGACTTTCATTGAATGATCCGGACTGATGGGTGCGCGTGCGCGCAATGTCACGGCTTCCATGTAAACAGTATTTATGGAACGTGAGCAAAGGGTGGTAATATGTAATGGGTGCGGCACCGGTGTGCATTCAGCAGCACTCGAGGAGTGACAATGGATGGAGAGCAGGAGAACTTTCATGAGACGTTCCATAAATTTTTCCACTGGAATGGCCAGCTGGTCGATGGGTGTGGTTTGAAATTGCTCAGTCGATTCCGCCTCGGGATGTAAACGGGAAGAGAGCACTGACCATATGCAGTACAGCTGTCCGAGGACTCGCATATGCGCAAAGGTATGCGCCTCAGCGTTGCTGACACGCTAGTTCGTTTTCCTAAATTATATCGCTCAGTGATGGACGCCGGATATAACTGGCCAGGAGGCGCTAAGTGTCGGAAAACTCTGTGGTAACGAATCGTATCGTCGCGGGACATGAGAGGTGTGGGTACCGATATAACCGACAAATACGAGGGGCATGGAGAAATAGGGAGGCTGTGAAAAGGAGCCTGCGGTCAACTTTCCACTGAAAATTTGCAAAGCGGGAGGGCATCTCGGAGACAGCGCTTATGCCGAAGTTCACATACCGAGCTGGCGCTGATGTGATTGGCGTACGCTTAGAGGGTGGCCACGCACGGACAATAGGCTTCCTGTCTGCCTTCCAGGGCCACGATGAAATATTTTTCGGCCCCGTGCGGTTCTGGGGTGCATAGGGCCCAGTGGCATGAGTGAAGCTATTATACTCCCCGTGGATCGCGGCAAACGCCATTTGACGTCTGGGAAAGGTGCACTAGCGCTGCATGTTGAATCTTGTCATTCTGAGATAATTCTTCTACTTGGAACAGTTTAGTGGCGATTGTTTACATTTGAGTTTTATGAATTTACTGCGTCATCTGAGAGCATTAATGAGGTCCAATTTCTAAAGCAAACGGGAACAGGCGTTATAGTTCAGAAGCCAGGGCTACATGGCCTCTATATACTTGTCTCGCAATTAGGTTGACTTCCTGGTCTCGAAACTAGCGAGATCTTGAGACAGATAAATTTACTTGTCAATAATGCATGAAGGATCGAGACAATGGTAATTCGCGGCATGATGGGCTCATTATTCTTTAAATTCAAGAATCCACAGAAATGTGCCGGGAGGCTAGTAAGTAAGTATCCACTTAGTTATGCAAGTGTTCGGAACTCGGATCCTTTGAAGGTCAGCAGCCCCAGAGCATTACGAATCCTTTGCAGAGTAGATTTATTCCAGCTGGAAGAAGATTAATCGGCAGCTCCCTTACTCACCACATGGCCAGGAATGCACTAGCAGGAGCTCTTTTCATTTAGAATGGCAGGGATATCGCAGCTTGTTCCATTTTCAACTCTGGAGACGAGGTCTAATCCGGAGGCTAAAACTCCGTCCGTGGTTTACAAGTCACTGGTCGCATCGGCGAGAGCTCGTGCGGCACCTTGCACACCACTTTGGTTCACTCCAGGCTTGATTTTCGAGTTTCAGAACGTCTTTGCTTAGTCTCGGGGATCTATCCTCGAGGCGGGAAGTTTATTACGTCTACAGAAAGTGGGTCAAAACGGCTGGCGGTTGGGACCACAATGGGCAATAATTCATGCCGCGTTTTTATGTTCGACTACCAATGCTGCAACTCGGAGGCGGCATGCATATGCATCAATTGCCAATTACGACGTAACCACAAGGCACGGCAGCAATCTGAATGTGAACCGTGAATGCGCCTATCGTCATCCTGTTAAACCTTCGGGCTCTTTCATTCAAGGAAGCCTATGTGCTATGTGTCTCATGGGATCTCTGTGCTGCGCACTGCGGGTGTGACCCCCTCTAGAGCAGCTAGGTTGGCTCTGTCAGCTGGCCAGCCAATCCGGGCCAAGTTTCCACTGACGTCCTAGTCAATCTGATACGACTGGTCGGGTAACCGCTCGGAATGGGTGGGTGGGAACAGATGGCCCAGAATGTTCGTTTTTGCCAGCTACTGTCGTAAGTCCCTGTCCTATCGGCACGCTGGCGAGGCAGGCCGCAGGTGATACTCAATCGGATATATTCTAGCAGAAAGAGAAAGAATATAGTCTAAGAAGAGGGTTTCAAGCCTTTTGAGAGCTTTCGTTTAGGACACCCACTAGGATAAGCTGAGAAGTGGGTACTCCGGAACGAATGTTACATGCCTTAAGCCTTACTGTCCAACATGAAATTTAAAAGTAAGCTATGATATCGGAGCCGGGCCGGAGGGCGACCGCCCACGAGTGGCCCGGTTTGATGAGAGGGAAATCTCTATTTAAAAATTGTTAATGTCTCATCAGAGAACGAGGCGGGAGATTAGTCTTGACAAATCAGCGAAAAGGATTGAAATGATGCTTGATGAAATCCTGAAAACGCCGTTAATCGGCAGCTTGCACTGGCAATTTCTATTCCAGCTGAACTATAGTACCACCATACTTGAGCTCGAGCCTATGCCGTGCCAACAATTTTTCAAACGTAGAAATTCGATACCTGTTTGGAGATAATACATGGCTTTCTCGGTCTTGCGATATTTCATTAGGCTGTGGCACTATTAAGGAGGAGTTTTCTTTTTCCAAATTGAGGTGATCCATGGATCCAGCAGAAGAGAAACACTCGCCTTCCCCAGTCTCTCGTAACGAGGTCAAAGTCCACATGGCAGATCTCTTCATTCTGTTAGTACACTCCTGGAACGTGATGAATTCATTGGTGTCGGGGATGCTGGCCTGCCATGTGGTGTAGACCCATAGTAAGTCGCTTGCATTATTTCCGCCGGCACAGACCTACAATGGTACGGTGATTGCAGACGTAAGCAAGTAAAGTGTGTGAGTAGCGAGGTCAAGTATATTAGAAACCAGCACGGACACCAAGTGGGGACCGAAATCCCACCAACGTTGCAACATATGCAGTATTGCGGCACAGATTTTAGGAGAATTTGTCCTCTAGCTCCAGCTCGGTCGACGGATCAGTAGCTGATCGAGGAGCCTTATAATAACTTATATACTTACTTAAGCATATACTTAGATGCATTAAGAACATTATTAGGCATGCAAGGTGATTTAGCGACTTGGTTCATGTTGGGAATGCCCAGGATATGCTATCTTGAATTTTCTCGAGTAAGAAGCCGTCTCAGACCAAAGCAGGATCATGCGCACATCTGCTGCTGATAAGATCCTCGCTGTCCGACATTCTCCATCTGTGCAAAGGCCGGTAGCTCACGCCTAAGAGTAGAGCTGTCATGCATGTTGGATCAAGTTGCGCTCCGGTTTCGTCGTGGGGAGGATGGTTTGCTGGGTGAAGGCTTCGAAGGCCGGTCTCGAGCTACGATGTAAGAGGCTAGTTGACTGAAAGTCTTCTGCGATCCAGAAATAATTCGCTGGCGAAGATCGAGGCTCTGGCCTATAAGGCACCATAGTGGCCTTCATCACCGACAGTTTGGTAGCGCCATAACTACGAATTTGCTCTGATGCCAAATTAAACTGACGCCTAGATAGTGTGCTACGACGGACTTGTGCTTGGTGTGAATTTTTCTGTTGCCCCGATTCCACTTTCCATCCATTCTCTTCAAGACAACCAACAGCTCGGGAACACGTGTGTCAGTCAGTCCTAGCTGCCGGCGCGACTGCATGAATTTTGCGCTTTGTTCACCTTCATCTCGTGTGGCTGCAGCTGTTGAAGGGAAATCTCGTCCTTTACTTGCTGCTGGGTGTTGGAATTTTCCGAAATGGAAGAGCCGACCGAGGTTACACGCAGGTTAAACGCATACAATGCAGAGCCGACCCAGAAAAGGCCCGGCCAGGAGTTAGCACACAACTGACCGAATAGGCTTGCAAGCGCATGAATATGTAGTGAGCTCGAAGCTCTACTTTACAAAACCTGACGATCTGCTGAGGAAGCTAAACTCCCTCCCCGTTCCGGATATGATGGATTGTAACTAGATGGGATAATTCAGCCGTCCGCGAATACGTAAGATACCTCCCGAAGTGCTCATGCGGTTCTACGAAGGAGGGTTTCTTACGAGTGCGGCATCGGCCACACATTAGGGGTCACCCTCTGACTGTTAATCGCCGGATTTGGCACACTTACCTTTGGCCCCCTGTCGCCGCGACATGTTATTTGGTTCTGATTGGCCGGTTCGCCTACCCGTTCGAAGGTTCAGCCGCCTCCCTGGAGCTGCTTTTTTCATGACGCCTCATTAGCACAGTAGATGTCGAAAAAAAGAAGATTATCGTGCAGAAAAGTCATTTGTAATTTGTGGACGAGCTCCGGCCTGTCAGCTCGAAACAAGGGCTGTAGATCAGCAGCTGTGACCTCGAATCGGCAGCTTGGCAAAGGATGATAATTCACTCAAGCTCGAGGTGACCGGCGCGATCTCGGAGGAATCTGGCGCGGTCATCACATGAATGAACATGTTCAGGCTTGTAAACTCCCGTAAACGGGGTCGTATTCATACTCGCTGAACAAGCCAGACTGACATTCTGCAGGCTGAGACACCTTTCGATAAACGAGGACAGACCGAAAAATATTTTGGATCAGGATGTGCCGAACATGAGCTTCGAAGTTCGGTTTTAGGCATGCCGCTTCCTTAATTCTGGCCAATTGGAAGGCGCAATCAGGCGGTATAGCGCCTCCCCGCCCAGAACCTGGATTTTGCGTGACATGGCGTATCGTATTGAGCGCAGGGTTCAGACCTTCCAATTTGCGAAATCGCCCGCGCGGGAAATTGGCACGGTTCGAGAATCGCACACGAAAGGTGTCTCGTCCTTGACAGCGAGAATGCGGTGCCCTGAGACTCCGGCGGGCTAGAAAGACACTTGCGGAGTGTGTGTGCCGCTAGTTTCTTGAACATTCAGATCTACCCGGGTTCTTAGGGTCTACACTGTAAATTCCAGGCTCTCATGTAACCGAGCACATATTAAGCAGGTACCCTTTACGAGGCTCTGAAGAACCTGGCGCGAAAGATTGAACGGCCGGGTGTGAATACGAATTCAGCAGCAGGGGACAAAACCAAGTATAGCAGACGGCCGATGCAGTGGTGGAAAGTGGGGGCGTGCTGCATCTTCGTATCAATATGTGTGCGTATGTAATCTTCTGATGAATCTAGAAGGAAGTGCTGTAAATATAGAAGACCCCAGGTCCAGTAATAAATGCTAGTCAATACCCTGGATGCTGGGGGATGCGGATACTGGGACGGTGCTGTTCCCGGATTTCGATGCTATGACATAATTAAGACCGCGGGGCCGGCACCTGGCTGTCGGATCAAAGTTCGGAGTTGTGTCTACCACGTCTTTTCATGTGCCCACCCAATATGAAAAGTAAGCCGATCAGGCGAATCGAATTCCGTTCGCATGAGGCCACCAACAGTGTTTATCAATGTCCACAGAACCCCAGACCGTCAGTGACACCCGTGCGCTACGGCGCCATCGTATAATATCGAAGCTCAGTGCTGAGAGTTTAAGTTTTCGAGTGAGTTGTGATTTTTGAGAGCTGTCCTTCGTATATGAAAATCGAATACCCTATATTGAGATTCAAGTATACAGAATCCAGATTAATCCATTGTGGTGGGTTGAGTTTGAGATCCAAGTAGACAGCACAACTAATGGCCCGCTGCGTTTAAAAACATACACGCGCAGGCGTACAGGAAGGTCTGCGAATCGCACCGATAGGTTACGAGGCATATTGCGAAAGATAGCAAGGCCAGCGACGATCTCCAAGATCTAGGGTAATATCATATCTTTGATCGATCATAGGATGGATTTTGACTCAGTCGTTTTATCGGACGACGCAGAAGCAACTGCTCCCTTTTTTTGCTGTTACAGGCCGTAAATACGAGCAGCTGCTGCTTTCTGAGAGCTAAGCGATACCGCAGGGCATAGACATTCAGACGCTAATTGAGCCGCCTGGCTCTTGCGTCGTGAGTTCGGGAAATCCACCTGCTGAAAACCAGCAATCCGCATCAAATTTAATGTACATGTACCTAGCAGCTTGGTTGTCGGTTTTGCTGATGCTGCAACACCCCGGGATAAACGTGGTGAAGAATAAAGTGCCCAAGCACAGGAGGGACCAGAATACCTTCGGGCCGAAAGACTGATATGAGAAATTGCAAGAGCCTGGCTGAGGTGCTCGTGTCGGAATGCGGAGCTCATTTCGTCTTGGTGCCGCAGCCTTGCGGCACAGCAAATCGTTGATTGAGTGGTCTGCAAGAGCAAAGCTATCTGCTGCGTGAGGAAATTTAAAGGGGGAACCGATAGATATCACATTACCAAAGTAACATCTATTGGTAGACGGCTATTGAAATATGTATCCTCAGTCTGCATGAAAATGTAGGATGTAGTAAAAATATGTAACACATCATGCAGGCGATCGGCACAAGACCCAACTGACAGCCACTGATTTGAAGCCTGGAAGTTTCGAATGTCAAGAAAGCTGCAAGACCAAGGGTCTACAAAGGTAGCTTATGCATGGAAGGACTTAGGTGCAGAAGTCACTGTTTGCACGCGCACCGCCACCAGCATAGGGATTTTATCTTGTGTAAGGAAAGGTACCTTTTTCTGGCGGAGTTTGACATCTCTAAGTTTGTCGCAAGCTTCTATCAGTATCACATGATGCCAGTTTCTCTACGGCTGAGTCAGAAGCTGATGACCTCATCTACTTAATTAAATATGTTCATATCGAAATATGGATGCTGGTGATGATGTACGGTATGTATAGCTACACCAAACTCGCAAAAGTCCTATCTAATTGTTGCAAAGAATGAGAAAAAGATGTGCAAAAAAGTGAAAATGCGTCCCGCTATAACAGGCCTGCAGGTGCTCGTTAAGTTGCGAATGACGGAAATTAATGCGATAAGGATGTGCTACACCCACCGCGATTGAGAGAAAAGAAGAACAAAAATATCAAAAGGAAGTGACAATGGGAGCAGGCATCAAAAAGCCAGAACGAGTGAAAGTACCGACCGAAAGAGAGAGAAAACGAACGCAAGTATGGAGGTATCGGTATTCGTGTGAGACGAGACAGAGAAAACAGCGCACCATGCATGAAAACCGCAGAGTTGAAAGCAAAAGAGAAAGAACCCGGTTTCATGAATTCAAGGCGCCGTTCCAAACAGTATAGAAATGAGACGAAAGACACAATAGACCTCCCTAGATTTTACCTATATAACCCAAAAGAGAAACAAAATGACAGGAACCATCGGCACTGGCTAGAACAGCAAATTAACTCCGAATGACGAATTAGGAAATATCAAGCATTTTGTCGGACTAAGGGAAAACTCAATTTGCTGTGCCCTCAAAAACTTGGTGAAAGGGGAAACGAGAGGAAAAGATGAGGATGGTGTTAAAATGATTCGAGGCGAAGTTGCAGCGAATGCTGTATTGTAGATGGTATCAGAATGGGTGCTACTAAGGCATCAGAGCTAGTGATAAGGATATTCGTTTTCGCTAGGATACGCTAAGGATGTTCGAAAATGCCATAGGGTTCCTATAAACAGGGCGAGGCGGTGCGAGTGTTGGTGTATCGTACTTGCTGTACTTGAAAACCCCGAAGCTATTTGAGTAGTGGTTTCGTGGGGAGACGCTGCTGCATGACACTTGTCTGTCAAGTTTATAAACAGGCGGAATCGCGCACCTGGCGCTGTAGGCTCCTTGGCCTGCTATACTATCTAGCATCTTGAAGGATGGTAAAGCAGTTGTATTGGCCTTTGGACTTTCTGGAGATGTGAAGGATCGCGGACCAAGATCCAGGCTCACTCTCGGACTTGGTGTTAAGGAAGTGCGTGAGGAAGGTGGCGAGGAAATACTGCTGTCGGTGTCGACGAATCCATCCGAATCAGATGCTGATTGCTGGTCGCAATCGTCTATCGAAGGAAGGTTTTCCACATCGTTGCTGGAGTCTACCTTGACGTCTGGGAGGGCCAAGTCCTCTAATAGTGCTGACGTCGCTGGTAGTTCCTGATCAAGGCAGAGAATATCGCTTTTATCAGTCAGACGCTTCACGAGTTTCCTCTGGCGACGAGGTCCCTTGTGAGCCTCCTTTCGTAACCGTCGGGCATGTTGCTTAGCCGCGTCTTTGAGCTCCTTTGGTGTAGCACGAGTGAGTGTGTCCATGACGCTTGGATGCGATCCATAAGTCCACCAGTAGCGACGATCAGTTGTCTTGAGGAGGCCGATCTCTGGGTTCGGTGCCGAAGGCCTACGGCCATTCGACTTATCGAAGCCCAACATACGATAGTAGTGAGACTGAAGACCCGAGATGGTTCTGGGGCCCCATCGCCGTCCCGTGTGGATATCGTATAGGTTGTTCCACGCATCAACTACTTTCTTCCAAGGAAGCTGGACACTATCGCGATAATACAAAATAGCATCGGCTTCTTCTTGACTGTACATTGGCCGGGGATCTCGAGGTGGCCGGCTTGTGCACTGAGGCTGGCGTACGTTACCCTTTGGCAGTTTCTTAGGAACACAAAGCGACTGAGGTGATGAAGGAGTCTTTTGGATATAGTGATCTATAGCTGAGGTTGTGCTTAGTCGCACCAAGGAATGCATATCTTCAAGGGTGATGTCGACTGTTTTCCGCTTTAAGGCGTCTTGGTCGTGAGGTTCAGTTGGTCGAAGCAACTCCTTATCTTTATTCCTGAGTATTAGTGCTGGCTCTTCCTCCTTGATCCCGAGTTTGAGAGGTCCATCTCCCAGGCTGCAGAAAGACATCCGCTCCAGGCCCATGATGTCTATCTGCAGGTGGTTACTTGGTTGGCGGACGGGTCGAAATCAGGGTCAGGCTTTCGAGTTAAGGCAGAGGTCGCCTACTCTTTTCAACTCTGAAGCCGACGTATGAATGCTAACTGTGACTTAATCGCCGATCCGAAGACTACGTTCAGGGTAAAACAGCAGTAGATATAGCGATATCTCGAGCAATCTCCGAAAATAACAAAGAAAGAAATGAAATAAAGGCTTCGGAAAGCTAGGGTAGAGCAAGCTTCAGATATTTGAGGATTGAGCAAGCGTAGACTAGAAAGCGAAGTCAAATCAGAGTGGGAGTCGTTGAGATTGATGAGATGGTTTCGGTTGTGATTGTGTTTGTACGAAAGATTTAGATTCAGTAAGAATCAGATGGTGGAAAGGTTCGATCAAGAGTTCTGATTTTGCATATCTGCTATCTGAGTGGCATGCATCGAAGCATCCTGTCAATGTGGACCTGTCCGGATTGTTATATATTTGCCATGCCAAATCCACAAATTGCGCCAATTGGGACCATAAAGGTGATTAGCCTTCGTTTTGACTCGACAGGGCTCAGCACTCAGTCCATCTCGCCTTTGCACCAAAGCTGCCCTTTGCTTTTTCTCCGCGGGCGTAAGGTGCGGCTATTACACAGTGACCAGACCCTGGGGCCAGGAGTCAACAGTTATTCCTGGTAGTGAACGTGCCCGGTCCCCCCCCCTGTCATGCATGACACGGGGTTCTGGAGGGGACGAGGTTGTCCTCGCAGCCCACCTACCCAGAGCAGGCTTCACATACTCATTTTGAACAGCTGCCGTAAGTTTTCGTGTGCTCTCCGATCCAACCCAGGCGCACAAGACGCTCTAGTGTAGCCGCCAATGATTTGACGCCCTTCATTGCACACGCATGTCCTCCACCAAAGAGAAAAAAGAACTACAATTCGACCTTTTACCAACGGCCCCAGCTCATATAGGTGGACTCGGAGTCCTTGCTATGCCCTCTTTTGTCTGTACGATAGGACTTTCAAATTCATGTTAGAACGCGCGCTCTTCTATGAATTTTTCTAAGAAGGGGCCGCATGTTGAGCGCGCGAGAGGGTGTGGTGTTAATGTAAGAGTGTCCAACGATCCTTGCCCACATGCACGGCAAACTTTGCTTCTTCGATGGAAGCACGGAGGTACTTGGGGGCAGCTAGCTGGCACCGGGGCGGGAGCGGGCCACGGGGGGGAACCCAGAGTGATGTTGTCTTTTGGGGGCAAGTGGGAAGGACAGAGGAAGTTGCGCTAACTTTGTCGGCCAGCTGCTTCGAGCAGTCTTTGAACCTTGGCGGGCAAAGCCAACATGATCCTTGCAAGCGGCTCACTCGGATACAACCAATTGCGATTGATTACAAAAACCACAGCAATGGATGCTCGTCGACGAGAAAGCTGGTATGGTAGGCTGGAAGTTTGTTCTATGCATCAGGGTATGCAGTAACGGCAGACGTATGCACGTATATAGAACCACATGATTAAATGTCGCCCGTGCCAGCGCTGCAATCGAGAGATGCTCAGCATCAAGGTACATGTACACATACGTATGTCTTAACAAATTGACAACTTGATACCTCAAGATCATGAAAATTCCGTTGATCATACGGAGGCTCTGAACGAAGGGTTAAAAAATGTGCTGCAGAGGTTTTCACGGAACATGCACATGCGACATTCGTACCGACGTAGCCTGAGTTGATCCGAAAGACAGGATGGTCGTCTTTGCCCAGCGTGAGCAAACACGAGCATCTCACTGATAAGAAGCGTATTAAGGAGGCGGATTTCGGGAGAAGGTCTTGTGGAATCCTCGGCTCAATTAGAGAGGCATGACCTGCCCGATTTCTCTTTGATCCGACGAATTCTGCAACTATTCTAGAAATCAACGTCACTCTTGATTGCACATCGACGAGCAACCGCAGTTGCTGTTCCCGGCTGCATGACAAACGCAGAGGGCTGGATTTCTTGTTCTTGTAGCATATACCTCGCTAGGTATGTGTTAAATTAGCACGCGGGTCGTGGAAAGCCGCCACGCCTGCAGCTACTGTCGCTTTGCCTTCACCAATGTGATCGGATACCCGACCGAATGGTCGCATAATTCTGGCTGAGTTCCCCGTTGCGTCCAGCTGGCCCTGCCCGAAACTATTTTTAGGCGACACGTATCGTTCGACGTCTCTAAATTATAATTCCAACCAAGATGATCACGATCGATTGTGACGCCCGGCACGGCGGATGCCCCACATACAAGGCGCATTCAAGATGCACCGAATTTTCCAGCATATGTAGAGAACACTGGCTGCCCCGTCCATTCCGGGCTACAAGCCTGCGCGGCTGGTTTGTCCTCCTGAGTGCCTGTTTCGGAACTCGGCCAATAGCGAGCGAAATTGATGTCCACATCGTGACAGCAAACAAGACTTGTCAATAGCGCGGCTCTGGGATCCGACGCCCGTGTTGTATTAGAAATCTGCGGCTAAGCATTGCCTACAGCGAGCGCCGTTGAAATTTTCGATTTTATGAGCTTTACCAGATGCCCGAACTATGTTTTCCTGTTGTTGCAGGCCCGTGATTTGCCAACAGCCAGATAAACCGCTTTTATTACCAAGTTTTGGTAGCCTGGAAAGGTCAATTGGCCTACTCGTGCTTTAGTATGCGGGTACCGGCTGGTAACAATTCTTCATCATCTCCAGTTGTAACTTCAGAGCAGATTGTTATCTTGTACCGCGGTGAGAGAACTCATTTTCTGAGACCCGAATTTGTATCACAACGTTTGACTCCGCGCCACGCCACATGTGTGATAAAGAAAAATTTCTTCATGCCTGCTTCATAAATATGTAGCTGTTGTCGAGGAACATGGCTGTATGCCGAATAGGAAAATAGCCAGCAATATGCAGGTACAAGTGTCCTATTGCAAGATTGCAGGGCTTGCACCACAAACCTTGATAGCTAGATATCCTACCAACGAGGTCAGAATGCTTGCCGTTTGACATGTCAAGACAGAAAATTCCTGCAGTTGGTTGCTATCGCCTTTAAACAGGACTGCGAAGGGAAACACCATGCACTCATGGTAGCGGTATTCGCTACGGTGGTTTGTCTGTTGGTACCATCCGATGAAGGGTACCCGGCCGGCCGGCAGCATGGGGATTGAAAACTTGAGACAATGCTACCAATTATCGAGGCGTCAAGGTGAGGCTGCCTCATGGCGACCCAACACCATGGTTCTCAATATAACGTGTCAATTAAGCGCCGAAGAATGAGGGGCATTTGTTTTATCTAGTGGTGCATATAGCCCTCTCCTATACCCCCCGAAAGCCGGACTGGTGTAACGAGATGCCTTGATGTCTACTCGACTTGCCCTCTGATAGGTGGGAATGCTGTGTACCGGGTGGCGGGGGCTATCAATTTTCCAAGCCTTCTGGTTTCTTATGCTATCTGATCTGAATTTAATTTATTCGCCTCGTGATGTATACGGATCTTATCTCGCACGTACGTAACTCGAGAAAAGTGCAGACTTCAAGCACATGAGCTGCATCGAGCTTGCAGTCGTTTGAAGCTCAGGACTCCGCAATTAACGGCCTTTTTTGTGAAAGGTCGTTCGTGGCCTGTACGCCATCAATGCATCCTGTATTCAATACTAGCGTTCAATTTTGTAGTCCATATCTGCACAATAGACTGACGGCGAAGGAATAATGAAGAACGACGGCTAGGCTTCTCGGACCACAATAGCACGATACAGTGAGAGATTCCGTCATACTCAGTTCAGCTCTGACAGTGTGATGAGAAACGTATCTAACATACAGCGGGACTTTCCTTCCAGTTGCACACGAGGCCGTGGATTTGAACTGCAATAGCAGAGCGCACATGAGAGTGGGGATGGCGATGGATGAATGGTTAAAAACTGCCAACCGGGGTGGATGTCTAGGGATGCCCGCCGTATAGAGCATGCAGCTGATTGAAAGATACGTACACATACGCATGAACAAAGAACCATTAGCTTCACTGCAGCAGTGCGGCGAGCCTCAAATCTGTTACTACGCCCCGCAGATGCGTATCAACGTACGAGATCACCCGTAAGTTGACGCCAAGCTGTCGATGTCCAACATATGTACATGCACATGCACATGCATCCAACATGCATTTATATGCGCTCGATCATGTTTGTGACGCAGCAGCAGTCCACAGTTGGAGACTCGCAGAGCGCCTGCACGCCTCTCACCGACGGAACATGCATGAATATGCGGGAAGTCAAAATTTATTTGTCAGGTTGGAGCAAACTGACTCGACTGAGCCGTGCAACCTCCCTGCCGGACATCGGGCATCGTGTTGCAGTCTTTGCAGGGATGATTTAAACTTGCCAGACATGACCCTCTAGCTCCCGTGAATTGCCCAGCTGTATGATTCAGCTAGTTCGCCTGACGAAGACCACATTGTGTGAAAACCCAACAAGAATCCTTTCTTGCCGTGTGGCCATCACAACCTGCTTAGACGCTTGTTTAGTTTCTGAAAATGCAACGTTTGGTATTTTGGGAAATCGTTTACCGACACTAAGGCAAAATCTCTCCAGCTGTCCGATATGCGAAGCGGTCGTTTCAAAGCCCTGAGATCATCGACCGGTGCGCCTCCCGGCTGGGCGAATTGGGATCATGCCTTTGCCAGCATTTGAAACCTCCGTCGTCAGGATACTGTTTGCTTGACCCCTCTTTTACAGCCACATCCGGGCTTCCCAGTTAACTTAATTTGTCGGTTAACTTTGATATGATAAGATTGTACCGTCGGCCATCTTGTTGGACCAACGATAGGTCAAAATTCCCAAACATGTAAAAGTCTGTTATTCCCACATTCGGCTTTACGCTGTATTATTTGGGTATCTTGATGCCTCAGAGAGCTAGCTACATCTGGGCGTGATCCGCTGAAACTCACAACCACGGCGTGCCGTTCTCGTGATGCAACATGCGCATATGCATGTTAACAGGTAACAACTCGTCGTTCTTGATTAAGCGTGTATACACTTCTGGTTAGTTTGCTCCATCCAGTGCTCTGGTGAGCTAGTTCCCGGTATCAATATCTTCCAAATAGGTTTCCCTCAGAAGGAAGGGGGTGCTTCAAGGTTGATGCTGGAAGGTCGAGATATGTGAGATCCAGAAGCTAGATCTATAGAGCAAGCGGAAGCTTCCGTTTAGTCAACTAGAGCCGAGATTGCTACGGTGACATTATAACCGAAACTGTACATCTAACGGCACGCATTCTCCTAGCAACACGCGGCTTTGTCTTGACGCCTTTTGGAGATACCATTGCATTGAATTATGGCAGTTCATTGGTTCAATATGCTGCGAGCATGCATATACATGCTATATTTTGATCTTTGGTCGCCCACGTGGCCATATATGCACAGGACTTAATAAGTTACCCTGCGAGCTAACATATCTGATGCATTGCAAGTTGAGTGATAGCTCACGCTCCTCTGCATATGCAGCACACTCGATCGTTACGATTAAATTTACGCGCAAATTAATTTGATTCGATCGTTTCTCGAGTTTCAGTAGTAAAGCTCTTTGTTTAGATCTGCGGGGTTAGTCGTATATTATAGTTTGTGATCAATAGTCATACTTTGGATCTACGCGCTTTGTAACCAATCGATCGAAACAAACTGTGCTTTCGACGATAAATAGATTACTGCATCGATGCATGCATATGCATCTCGTTCATATCCCCTGCAGCAAGTAATGCTCTTGAAACTCGTCCAAACACTCTGATGGCAGTCTTGTAACAAGCCATTGCTCCAAATGCATCTGCATGCTAACATTCTCGTATCATAAGTTGATGTCTTGGTCCCGTGAGCTGACTTCGCATATCTAGCCCAGGGACACAACGAGATGCATGTCGCATACCCACGAGTGAGATAATGCCAACAGCTTCGGGATGTGTTCTTTCTGGACGTTCTGGGATTGCATATATCCCGTCTCTGATCCCGCATTTCGACCAACCAGGAATGCAAGACATATCTCCAGCATGCTGCGAGCCGTCTAGGCAGCCATCGATATCTGCTAAACGGACTAATTGAGGCTGTATATTGCAGGTTTTTACTTCTGACCGATTGTCGATAGAGAACCAACAGCAGAAAATGCCCTCCTAGCTCTGCCGCATACATGCCGTACATACGAAGTCGCAGAGCTCAAGCGAATAGGACTCATCCCGGCTTCCATCGAGGGTCGGGACTCTTACTGAGCAGCCCGGACACTTGCAACAGCATGCATGTCAAATTCTTCCAGACAACATTGTCTCAGCCGGCTGGTTATTTGTGTTTTGCACTCGCATATGCAAGTGTGCCGTGTCCACTATCAGTACATAGACGGTTTCATACGATTCTGATCAAGTCGTAAGTTTGATATCGACAATCGGCCTCCTCCCGGGGCCGGGCCGTGGTGGCTTTCTTCCAGATGGACTACTTTTTTGGCAGGGATTATTTAGGAGATAGTCCAGTCCTGAGAAACTCCACGTTGATAACGCGTTAACGGGGAACTGCCATGCTAGTAACCGAAAAAATATATCTACTGCTCCTCTGAATCTATACCTAGTCATTTAGTTATTTGGTACTCCCAACGAAACTGTATGGTATAGAAAACAGCTACAGAAAACAAATGGCGGAGAAGGTACGAGCTAGTAACTGTCATGGTGCGGTGGGCGGGGTTTCAGGTCTCCGAATTCAAAAGTGGTCCCGGACAACTAGCCTGTGTTCAGGATAGCTATAATATATCGAGCTACGCTAATGCGGAGATACCATCTGATTGTTGGTTAGATAACCCGGAAGAAGAGGGCGCGCCTCCTTCTTCCCGGGGCTTAAAGCTGAAGATGGATCTAGGGCGTCGAAGGTCAGCTGTGCTCCAGAGTGATCGAATGTATGCGTGTGCACTATGAAAACAAGAATGCCGATAGTAGCCAGAGAGATAGCAGGGGTGTATCTACGATATGTTGGAAACCCTTATCATGCCTTGCAAATTTTGGGAGTACTAGCCATAGGTATCTATCTGTACCCGTGGATATGTGTTGAAATCCGCGAATGGGTGTGCTGGATTACCCCTCGGTATGGACTCCATGCCCATGCCCATGTTTGTACTACGGCAGCTTTTTGTTGTAGGAGCCAGCTTTCGGATCGTGTAGTTTTCCAACGTGATGCATGCGTGGCGGCGTTTGCCGCTTCCACGGCTCGCAGCTGGCGAGCCGGTGTTATGAAACGCATTGCATGGTTGAATTGCAGGGTTAGTTGACAGGTTCGCGAAACGGATCGTTGGACGGATGGCAAAATTTTCATCGGCGGGGAGACCCAGAGGAAGGTTAGACCCGGACGCGATGTTTCCACTCCCCTAGACGTAGATCGTCGCCGGTACTGACGGGCAACAGGAATCAGAAGTGCAAGGTTGTAGCCCATTTTGAAACTCTCGATAGGTAGGTTGAATTTTTGATCAGTAGGAAGGCAAATTTGAGATTTAGTTCGCTTTAGTGTGGGAGATATATTGCGATTATAATGGTTTGTATGCAATGGATGTGAGGGGGCGTCTATGTAAGGGACGGATTCTAAGAGACTTGATACAGAGGACTTGACAGGCAATATTGCATTGGTGTTGTATGGCAAAGACACTCAACAAAACCGGAGCCGAACATCGGTGTCTTCTTCTGGATCCCTGGATGCTAGGGGAAAGGACAGCATAAATTTTTTTTCATTGCAGAAACGAGGAGAATCAGTTGGATATTGGGGATAGACAGGCATAAGCGCCTTGGTGTTGTCCTCAAGACGAGGGGAGCGCGGGCTGGCGAGCCACTTTGGACTTCTGCGACGGGGTGTGATATGATCATATCAGTTGTCTTGTGCCGTAGTGGCGAAACTAGACAGATAAAGGTGCCGCCGCGGCTGTGCAGGATCCGAATGTTCCATGCTGCAGGACTCTAGACAGGAGCCGGTGAGACGGTCGTCGAGCCGATTGCAGTTCTGGTAACCGGACCTAAGTTTCACCAAGCTTGGCGGGTGTCGGCTGTGTTGCTTCGTGTTGCATTTTCTTCAGTGTGTTATGTAAGCGCGATTGGGTCCTGCGCAGGGCCAACTTGCCTGAGCGCGACGCGATTGCGATAGGGAGATGGAGAAGACGCTGATGTGGCAAAGAGGCCGGTTCGGACTATGGGATGATTGATTGGAATGATTGATTGGGCTGTCAAGTTTCGACGCGAGTTCGGTTGGCTGTAGGTTTGGAGCATCTTGTTGGGTAAGAACTTACTTGCTTGCACCTGGTCTCAGCAAACCAGACCCTCCCGTTTACACTTGCACCCAATTATATGTCATGGCATGAGTAAGGTCCCTGTCGAAGAGGCGACTAGCAAGCAGGTTACCATGGAAAGCCTTTCGATGCATGTATGCGGCCGGTCGTTTTGCATGAGAAGAGCAGTCAGAAGCCGTCTTGGGAACGGCAGCTTACCAGGCGGAGAGAATCACGACGTCAATGCAATATAAAATATCATGCATCGGCGCCCCAAAATTAGCTCCGTGACTCGTTTGCGCACTCTGAAGGACCAAGGAACGTCCAAGCTGCGTTCGAAACAGGCTGCACAATACCAAGGACGACCATCTCGCCCTGGTCATATGATGCTGCCCGACCGTCGACGCAGCTATCATGCCTGTGGCTGGTCTCGCCAGCCGACCAGTTTATCTGGAACTGTCCGGTGGCGAAAGAAGCCTGAGGAAATGACGCAGGAGCCACAGTCGTAGGCCAATGGGAGGCCCGGCCGGCCGTCGAGCCGGCTAATTCGCTCCACCAGAGGTCGGGCCAAGGCAGCGATCTTGCGCGCTCCCCCACGCGGCGACTCGCGACGGGCCTGTCATGCAAAGGCATTCCGTTCGCCTGCTCGCGAAAACACGAATTCCCGGTCAATTGCGATCGCTGCTGGCTGGCTGGCTGGCTGGCTGGCTGGCCAGATAGGTCAGTCTGGGGTGTTTTCCCAGGCAAAAGCGACGAGTGCGGACGCGCTTCTGGATATATACTCAGGCTTGCCCTTCTCCAACTCCTCTCACCGCCATCAACTCTCGTTCTAGCATTCCTGGCTGCCGAATTCGCGAAGCTCTGGTTTGTGTCGCTCGCTTCTGCAGGTTCGTGTGTTCGTGTGGAGATCAAAGGTCGCAGTTGGCGTTCTCCAGCCATTCAGCGCCCCTGACTGCAGTGGGCCTCAACGCTAACAAACTTGGCTGCAACACCGCGCCGGCGCATTGCATCCACCTGCAGCAGCACGGACTTAACTCACACCCAAGCTCCAGCGCGCAGCATCTTCTGCTGGTCCACCAGCCTTTTGTTTTTTCCCGCCGAAGATAAAGATATAGACCGATTGCTTGTCCTTGCTTGGGCTTCCTTCTCAGCTTTGCTTGAATTTTCTCGGCTCGAGATCTCGGCGCAGCTGTGGACTTGAGATAGCATCGCATCGATATCTCGGTATCGGCAAGACTTCGCTCCATTTGAAGCTATACGCCTGCTCACGTGGCCACCCTATATCGCACCTCTACCACCACGATGAAGACCGTCACCCTCGCCGTAGCAGCTGTCGGCCTGCTCGCTACTTCCACTCTGGCTCTGGAGCCGCTGACCATCAAGGGTTCCAAGTTCTTCCATTCCGATGGTACCCAGTACTATATGAAAGGTCAGTTGGAGCGGCGAACATATATATACACACTGAGATTTAAAGAAAGCTTTCTGACAGTCTACGACTTGGATCAACAGGCATCGCGTACCAACGGTCTCCGCTCGACCCGCTGATAGACAAGAAGCAATGCCAGATGGACGCCAAGCTCATGAAGGAGCTCGGTGCTAATGCGATTCGTGTGTACCACGTTGACTCGAGCGCCGACCACACCGACTGCATGAAGGCATTCGAAGATATCGGTGTCTACGCCTTTATTGACCTGGACGACTTTCCCACGTACATTGAGCAGGTGAGTTGGCAGATATTTTCTGCTATATTGCATTGCGTCATCGGGAATCCAGCAACGCTCATGAATTCACCCGGCATACAATAGGATGGACCACCGCACTGGAATGACACCCAATTGACGGCGTACACCAAAACTCTGGATAACTTTGCCGGTTTCTCCAATTTGGGCGGCGTTTTCGTCGGTAACGAGATCATCACCCGATCGAACGGCTCTTTCGCAGCACCGTATATCAAGGCTGCCGTGCGAGATGTCAAGGCATACATGGAAGAGAAGAAGTTTGCACGCAAGATCCCAACTGGCTACTCTGCCGCTGACATTGCCGAACTGGTGAGCATCCACTCTTTTACAATCAACCCACATGTATCCTGCAATAAGTTGTTCCCGTGCAGGCTGACATTCGAACTTTTCTGTGCCACCCTTGACGATTTGTGCGACATAGCGTCCGAATCTCCAGAATTATCTCGCCTGTGGGGATGACATGTCCGTCAATGTGGACTTTTTCGGCCTGAACGCATACGAGTGGTGCGGCGAGGAGACGGACTACCATATCTCCGGGTATGACCAGCTCAACAAGAATGCGACGGACTACCCGGTTCCTATATTCTTCTCCGAGACCGGATGTAATGTGCCGACACCGCGCACGTTCAAAGACCAGTTTGCAATCTTCGGACCCGAAATGCAGGATGTGAGTTCTCATTCGCGAACGGTAATATATCTCGGGTTTGAACTGATGAGTTGTGAATACGAAAGGTGTGGTCGGGCGCCATAATCTACGAATGGATCCAGGAGGACAACAAATACGTAAGAAAGAACTGCAGCTATTTCTTTTCGTCAGTATTCGAGCGGCGACAATGCTAATATCGTGTATGTGTAGGGCCTCATCGACTATGGCAGTGCCGACCCTAAAACAGCCATCGGCGGCGACACCTGGGCCCGCGGCGGAACACCTACGCCTCTCCCAGATTTCACCGTCCTCCGCGACGTCTGGTCGTCCGTCTCGCCGACGGGCGTCAAACTGGACAAATACACCTCGACGAACGGGCCGATTTCCTGCCCTGATTCCACATCTGGGATTTGGAACGTGAATCCGACTTCTGCCCTGCCAACGCTTGGACAGACAGCCCAAGCGGCCGAGGCTTCGGGTACGCCGGCCGACCGAGCTGCTGCGACGACGAACTCGGGTGCTGCGACGACAACTTCCAGCCAGAATGCGGCAGGGACGAACGAGGCGATGGTGCGACTGAGTGGCGGCCTCGTTGCTGCCGTCATAGCTGCGGCTGCTTTGCTATAAACGACCGCATACGCCTTCCGCACACATCTTGCGCTTGACGCTTTCTTTGACATTTTCTTTAGCCTTGTTTATTTTCCTTTCAGAGGATTCCTTCACGCCTTTATTACGTGGTGAAGCGGCGTCCTTGGTTTACTTTACACGACCAGCGGTTTTTATGGTGTGCATATCTCTTGTCGTTTCACGTCTTTCTTCAACTGCGACGGCCGTTTGTAATGACTGGGGCATGATATATATACTTTATGGGGTAACGTTTCGGTGCCGTTTGCATTTTTTGGGGTTCTCGGGTGAATGGTTTTGGTTGCTTGGCTGCTTTCTTCACGTACATACTTGGCTCCGATAGTCGATACCTCAAACAATTCTAATAGATGGTATTATCTTGGACCGTGGCGGGTGGTTGCTGCCCTTCAGAAGAGTAGCGGTTGTCCTACCGTGAGATTCTGTTCTATTTACATATTTTGTCATTAACTGCAATCGACAAACCCGAACTGATAAATGCCCACCAAGCACCAATAAATCGCCATAAGGAGAGGAGGATGTGTCGTGCGGTGGAAAAAAGCATACTAGAAACAAGAGCAATCCAGCAAGAGCAGAGTTGAGATTGTATCTGTCATGATAAAACACATTCTCATAAGCTATGGAGTTGCTTGATATCTACCGCCTCCGATTGCCACCGCCCTGCAGAATATACACCATCCGGATGAAGATATTGATGAAATCCAATTCCAACGAGATGGATTCGTTCACGGTATCCCGACGCTTCAAACCGGCTTCCGAAACCCGGGCATTGTAGAGAACCTTCTGGATATCGTAGAGTGTGAGACCACCGAAGACCGCCAGGCCACCGTAGAGCCACAGGTTTTCTGTCAAGGCGAGAGTCCGTGTTGCTGTCGCGGGGACCACGAGAGGGGCGAGGCCGGAGAGGGCGACGACGGTGAGGCCGGCGAGAAGCGGTCCGCCGAGGTAGAGATATGAATCGGTCTACAACACCAGTCAGCGATCTGGCGATGAAACGACAGAAGGACGAATTAACTCAAGTAAAGCTAACGAATCAATCAACATACCTTCGCAGTGGCACCGACGTAAGAAATCGCGCCCATCATCCCCACCGTGTACAAACCCGCTCGAGCAAGGATAGCCGGGTTGAAGAACAGCAGCGGGCTCAACACTGCTGCCTGAGAGACGTTGAACGCGGACCACAGCACATGCTTCGCCACAGTGTTCTCCGGCGGACACGCAAAGGTCGCCATCATCGTCCCGATTCCACCGACCAGCGAAATGCCCATGAACACCCAGGGATTCATCGCCATCAGCCGGTAGCTCCAGCCGACGTTATGCAGCGCCTTCGCCACCACACCAATCATCCCGACGCCGAGGCCCGTGTACATGAATGTTTCGTGGAGGTATTCGCGCTGGTATTGCGGGATAGGGCCCTCGCGGGTCTCCCGATTGAAGATGAAGTTGATCGCGAAGGCCGTGCCGCCGAAGACGGCGACAGCGTATAGGCCCCGGTAGAGGGCGGACGGCGCGGGGCGGGCGACGGCGGGGTCGGTTGTGAAGGTGGAGGCATTGCGGGTTTGCAAGCGGATGAACGGGAGGGTCGAGGATTTGGAGAATCTGGAGAGCGTGGCGACGGACGGGCGGGGTGTGGATCTGGTGGAGGAGAAGGCGGCGGTGAATGTTCGCGGTTTGAGGAGGGCGGATTGCTGTCTGGCAATAGAGGCGAGGGGTGTGGCGTGTCGAGCTGCTGCCGTGCAGCTGACGAAGGGCCGGCGTAGGGACATCATTGTGAGAGTGGTCAGCTTGAATCCAATCGCCACGCAGCTGCTGCCGATGGAGGGGCGGATGATGGTGGTGGTGGTAGTGGTGGTGGTGAAGCTGGAGATGGAGGTTGGAGATGACGATGGAGGGGCGATTATGTCACCAAGCCCGCGGCGACCGAAGCTGCTGGAATCGGCGCCGGAGTTTGTCCGGCTCGGATCCGAAACTCAAAATTGCGCTGTTTGGCCGGCTTTGGCGAAGCGTTCCACAACAGCTGCCTGCTCAACGACGGCATATTGAGACTGCAATTCCTTGCTATCGTCGTTTCGAGGGCCGAGTATCAGATCGGACAGTCTTAAGACCGGAGTTTGGAAGATTTTGCACGAAGTGCATCAATTTAACATCATGCTGTCTAAGGTCTTGGAACCCGAAGCACGCCTAGACGAGTGGGTACGCGTATACGTACGAAATCGGACACCTTCGGACTCACCTCTTATATCTAGGTATCTTCGACGTTAACGCGTTTGGCTTCACTGGCTCGCAATAAAAAGTCTGGAGCGAGAACTAAATATACAAAATTCATATATCTAATGTTCCCCTTGCATATGAATGCTTGTTCCCTAAAGGGACTTGATGTTCATCGGTCCAGCAATTGCACAAGGTCCAATCTTGCGTCTTGGAGGGAGGCTATTTTGTTGGTATAGCGGTTAGACTATTAAGATGGAGGCCGGCACCCAGGCAACGAACACCGCGAAACTGGCAGTGGCGTCGCGCGACCGTGCACTTAGACTGACAAAAGCCCCTGACATCTTGACGTGCAGGCCGGCAGTGCATGCATGCTAGCCGATATCGATATGCCATCTCTATCGATACCATATTCCGCGACAGCGACAAATATGCGACTGCCAAATCTCCAATCATGCGAAACCAAGAAATTGTTGAGTACAGACCCTGGGCGCTCATGTCGCTGGGCCATGAACCCGCGCCGGATGGCCAGATATCACACCAAAGTAAGCTTGAGGCGCGGGTTATCGCGTTGGAGACCAAACTGCGACACAGCAAACCCGACCATCCATGCGACTGCAAATACGAGCTCTCTATCCTAGAGGAAAAGCTGGGGACGCTGCGACAACACCCATGGGAGCGGCGGCTGTCCGAACTCGAAGCCAAGCAGAAGCGAGATACCCTCGACCTATCAAAAGTGTATGACGAGTTCCAAGAGCAGCAGGCCAAAATCGAACAACTGGTATCTGACTACCACTGGGATTACGACAGCGAGGAGCGAATCAACAATGTCGTCAAACCGACCAATATCATCTACGTCGTCGAAAGGATGCTTTCGAAAATGAAGCGATTCGACAAGTACAGGGCCGAGTCCGAGGATTGCATACGAGTGCTCAAAAGTTGCTACGAACGCATGACAGTCGATTCACAGCATCAGAACCGCGACTTGAACCACGCGCAGACTAGCGTCCAAGATGAGTTGCGAGGGCTTAAGAATGAAGCGAAGCAGCTAAAGGACGATATCGCCGACTTGAGGGATTTAAAAGAGAAGCTTACAGACGATCTCCTACGTATCACGAAGAGAGTGGATCACAAAGTGGAAGAGCTGGAGAACACAGTCACCAGCATCACAAGGGCTTGTAGGAGTTCAAGTCCAGAAATTGAAGGGAGCCAGGTTTCCGTCTCACAAAGCTCTCCTAAGCGAACCATCTGGGTGCCTCCGTCGTCGGTCAAGCCGATTGAAACACCCTACCCCTACAACATCCCAATGTTCATGGAACAACCCAAAGGCTGGGGAGAAATCCGAGCGGGTATCTACAAGGTGTTGGAAGAGAGCCAGCGAGTTTATTATTCCCCCAATGAGCAGATGAAAGAGGAGGACGACGCCGGTGTGAGTCACGAAGCTGGTGACATCGCCAATACTACTCATGTTCTAGCTGGCTCGGACCTCAGCGAGCTCGATGACGATATCCCCAAGCGGAGAAAGAGGAAGAAAAGAACAAAAGCCCGGCCACTGCTCGTACTACCAGCACTAAGCAACGTTCCTGAGGACTCTCGCGAAGAGGACGAGCCTGATCGTTGGGATACCGCGATGGACAACACTCTATTTTCTGAAGATTTGCAGCTTACGGATGGTCACGGAGAAGCGGCGCGAGCTGATGATCCGGTTTCCTTGCCCGAAACTCTTTCTAAAGTTCTATCGGATATTGGCGAAGTGGCCGTCTCGGTAGAAGATCATGTCCCCGAGGCTCCCGTTCCTCAAACTATCTTCAAGAAATATTCGCGGGAACTGGCTACAAAGAAGTCGAAATCCTCTTTAGGAAAATCGAAGTCCGCGAAGATATTGAAGACGAAGGACAAGTCGAGATATGCTCGGATCGATGGGATATTCAAGCAAGGGAAGGAATGTTCGGCTCAGAATGTATCAGCCTCGACGAAGGGCACTAACAAAGACCTGTTTTGACTGTGGTCGTGCATGCTCGGTTGTAAGCATAGATGTATCTATCTGTTGAAGAAGTGCGTGTAGCTGTAATACCCTGTATACTCTCATAATATAGTAAATGCTTCGCTCGTAAACCAGGCGCCGTCATCCGCATGTGTGGGCGTGTTGCAGCAGTGTTGCATTTGTTGCATTTTTGAGGGTTTCCCGAATTGGCAAAGCTCAGGGGAGCACAAGCCATTTTGCATTTTGGCGCAGGGCCTCCGCGTGGATGACTTCATACACTTTGGCTATCGCGTCGCAGGCCACACAATTGCCTGCGATGGTATCCATTCGCGGCTTCCACTTTCATTACTCTGACTCTGCCTGCCACTTGTACAAACATCCGCCTTGATCGCAAACTCGTCAAGTATCCCAATCCGAACCCGCGTTCGATAGAATATCCGGGGCCGTGCATATCGAAAAGGTACGCTGACGCATCCAACGCCGCTTGATCGACGGTTTGGCCCCGAGATTGCTCGATCGATTCGAGACCGGCCCGGCTTTGTAACTTCTAACAATACATCGTCTAGGAATACGTTCGCGCTTTCTGCCGAGAGACCATGTCGCTTCTATCTGAGCCCGTGGAGACGGACGCTGTCACGTCTGACAGCCAGTCAAAGTACTTTTTGACAAGCACGGCATCCCCCGGTTTTGCGGAAGATGCCGCCTTGCAGCTTGCTTCCGCTGAGCCTGCACGATCCAGGAACGGAAATAAAAGAAATCTGGAAGGTGAGACGGACACCGAACGGCACGGCGCAGATGAATGGAGCAAACAGCAGCCTCAAGAGAACACAAGTCGCAAGCGCCGCAAACAACATTCGTCTGGCGCAGCAGCAACAGCAGCGATAGAAGACCAATCTATCGGTCTTCCCATATATTCTGGCTCTCTGGAGACTTCAGAAACCGTCGTTGACTCCATTCCACCTGAAGATCACGCGGACGAACCAACCGAGACAGCTGGGTTGTTGCCTCCCAGGAGGAAGCGGGACACAGCCAAGACGCCAATTATTTCGGGCAGCAATTCAGGCACTCGGCGGAGGAAATCGGTGAGCACTCGGCAGCAGGGTGCGCAATCGGATGGACGACTCTGCTTGTCCTCGGATTCAGCATTCGTAGAAACGAGCCCTTACTTTTCGCAACCAACGCTAGCGACTCGAAGATCATCGCGGTCGAGGACAAAAACGCTCTTATCTATACCTGCATCCAGCGATATGATTGTTCCTGGCACGCCCGAGATACAGCGACAGACGGACCGCATGTATGGGCTCGGCACCGAAGATGAGCCTCAACACGGCACCGATGACTTGGGTCCAGATAGCGGCGAGCTGGCTGCTGCCGAGCCAGGGGGCCAGTCAGCCGATAAAGCGCCGGTTGGGTCTTCTATAGCCCCTTCCCACCTTTCATCGCCAGCAGAAATGCCACTCGTGGGTTCTCGCCGCGGCGCCAAGAGCGTAAAGCAGGAACCCGATCCCGAATTATATAAAGATTTCGACTTTCGCGAATATACCAGATATGTCTTCAGCAAGGATAAGGGCACCGTGTCTGTCGAGCAGGCTCTAGAAAACATTCGGAATCATGGAAAGTGGGATGTGTCCAGCGCTGTTGAAGGCCAGTCCAAAAAGCTGGACTCGAACGCTTCAACTGGGACAACTATCGAACACTCAAGCGCAGCCGTTGAGGAGTTGACCAAAGCCCCTGAGGACCCAAAAGACGGCGAACAGCACCAAAAGTCAAAGCATAAAAAGCGAAAATCGAAGCGGGAAGACGGCAAAGAGAAATCGAAAGACGAGAAACGGAAAAAGAAGAAGAAGAGAAAGGAAAGTGATAGCAAGGATGGGACGGAACACACAGAAGGAGCAGATACAGATGGAAAAAAGAAGCGGCATCATCGAAAGGAACGAAAACATGATGGTGATCATGAAGAGAAACGCAGCAAGCACAAGGAGCGAAAACGAGAACGGGAAAGGCTGAAAGGAACGGAACGGGCGCAACAAGAGGAGACTGAGCATCTGCCAGAGGCCCCTAATGTTGGCACGGAAGCTTCGATCAACCCTCATGATCGAGAATCCGACCCAGGCGATGAAACTCCTGTGGCAATGCCCACGGAGTCTTCGGCCTTGGAGCCAAATACTAGGGGTCGCAAAGCCACCGCTTCCAAAGCAAAAAAATCTTCAAAGGAGGCTTCAACCTCTCGGATTACTGTTGCTGTCCCAGCTCCAGGAGATGGGTACTCTACTTTTCGCGACGAGGATTTGGTGTAGTTTTGCATGCTAACGAGTCGTATAGGGGGCAGATTGTTGATGAAACGCCAGTAGCTGATGAAGTTGAAGAACCCGATGTAGCCCTAGCTGAGAATCGCCGGCCCCGAAAGAGACGCGTACAGGAGACCGCAGCGATCGACTCCAAGAAAGCCAGGGTCGTTAGCGTGGCATCCGCAGAAATTGAAGGCTCCGAGATCGTTGAGCATGATGAACAGTCGAACGACGTGGATCTGGAAGATGAGGTTCAACAAACCGAACATTCGCTCTCGGAAGAGATTGAGGTCACGGAGATAAAAAGAACCTCCAGGAAGAGAGCACAAAGCAGCACTAGACTCAAGTCACTATCGGCATCTCCCTCCAAGAGGATCCCAGCCGGTACTTCCATAATCGTGCCACCACCTCTAGATGCGCCGCGGTTCGGGCTGATACAGGAGGAAGTGAGGGATAATCCGGTACGTAAAAGCTATGCGTACTCCGCCTTGGAGCACGCGAAACTATATGACTCGGCCTTCTGAACTAACAATACATAGTACCATTTGCTCGTAGCTGTAATTTTCCTCCAGAAAACCAAAGGCTCATCGGCTATCCCGGTGTTCCGGGACTTTATCAGCAAATGGCCGACTCCGGCTGAACTCCTTTCCAACGGGTCGGAGGAAGAGGTGAAAAAGTGGTTTGTGCCGCTGGGCTTGCAAGCTACTCGGGCGAAGTCTGTGTGGAACATAGCCCGCCATTTTTCTCAAATCAACCCTGATGACAGACTCCCCGGCCCGGACATATGGGTACCCAGAAGTGACTATGTGCCCGAGGATCCAACGGGGGCTAAGAGAAAATGGGGGTGCGTCATTGGGTCCATCCCGGGTTGCGGCAAATATGCAATCGACAGCTGGAGGATTTTCTGCATGAAGCCCGGCCAGGGCGGTTTCCTTGACGGGACAGTCGTCGGCAGCCGTAGGAGGCAGGAGATACCCACCGATGAGGAATCCTTACCGACGGTGCTCTATCCCTCGGAGTTCGCCCTGGGAGACGAAGAGTGGCGCAGAATTCCGGTCGACGACCCCAAGTTGGACAAGGAGCTGAAGGCCTACGTCCAGTGGATGCACGCAAAGGACACAGCCGGCTTTGGCACACTAGCATCCGCACTTCCGCTGAACGATCGTGATGCCGAGGGCGAGCCTGACGACTGGTTGGAACATGGAGCCTCCGCCTCATTCGTCTAGTGGTCTAGGTTGTTTTCTTTGGGTTTCTTCTCTCAATTTGTCACGCTGACAGTAGCTCCGCACATCGACTCGACAGCATCTTCTCGTCCGCCGGCATACGGATGCGATGTTCATCTCAACCATGGAGGATGTTTTGCATTTCATTTGTTTAGAGCATTTTTGGAGGCGATTTTCTTGCATTCCGTTGAAGTATCCTCTTGTGATCCTACTTGAGTAGCTCTCCGTTTGATTGTTATATATATTCTTTATTTTCCCCCATTTCTCACCTTTCATGTACCGTGAGATGTGTAGTTTACGGTGGATTCATAATAACATCCGGTATGGATATTGATTGCAGAATGGTGGCATATCGTCGAGATGTTCATCCAATATACGTACACTCTTCCTGTTGGGTAATTCCCGATCCGGACCGCTCTGCAGATCCGGTCGAGCTAGAGATATCGCGGAACGGCTATTGCCCGTAGACACTTGCAGGGAAGAACGATGGCGGACTGGTCCCAGGAGCCAGGCACTGATCGAGGGAGGCCTCGCTCTCATCAAAGGGCTACCTGCGTATACGCGCATTGTCACAAGGTACATGCGCGAGAATGATCCGGGTACCCATGGCTGAAGCCTTGAGAATCAGATACCTGAGGCAGGGCCATGGGTGCTTGTCCGGACCTGCGGAGTCATGCATATACATGCACAGAGATGTATCGATGTATATATATGCAGGCACACGTCCAGACCTCCTCGCGCACCGGGTTTTAGACCTGCCAGGAGGCTAGCTCTAATGCATATATGCGGGTTAACGCCCTTGAAGACCTGGATCCCTTGACTTATTCTTTTTTTTATTCACAAAAGCCCACCTTACGTCTAGGCACCCGAGCCCTAGACGTCTCTTTTTCCTGAGGTATAACCGGTGTGGGGGCGTGCCATCACCATCAATATATATATATCTCTTCATCAAATCACCCACTTGTCCTTCGGAGCAGATACCCCATCAGAGATATACTAAGAGTGAAGTCGCACGTTATTATCGAGCATTCGTTCACTCGTTTACATAGATAATCCACTGAAATTCTGAATAATTGCGATTCAATATCCTACCGTCCAGTATCGCGATATCGGGAATCGGATCAATAATACCGCGGTGGCCTGGATATGAGATGTTCTATGTATAACTTTGGCATAGACGTGATATAGGTATAGCCTCAGGATGCCTGCCATCTGGTAGATACATATATACGTCGTCGTTGCTATAATAAGAATAGATTATCTCAATTTTCCGGCATTGATTGTAGATATATCTGAAGATGATCAATCCAGATCGTAATGTGGCTCATATAATCATACCCTAAATAGGTAGCGCTATAGCCCGATTCAATATGATGAAAGTCGTTTGAAGAAAGCAGATACCTGTATGCACATGAGTATTAATATGTACCAGCTCTTTCAGAGATTTTTGAGTGCAAGTTGGCCAATTGGTCTGATGCCTAATCTTTTTCCCAGATATATTTCGATAATATTTCAGGTCGTCCATGAATATCCGTGGATTTGATGCCAATATCAGAAATTGACGCAGCTTGGCCCATCCGAAGAACCATATTACTAGCCACTACTGATCAAGATGAGCCTTCAGCGACGGCATCATATCCGCAAATGATAATACATGGCTTACAATACTTCTTTAGATATCGAGCATCACGAATAGTGAATAATATATTACCTTAAGCTTGCTAATCAAACACGAACAATCTGGAAATGCTAACTTTCAGAAACTCCTCCCACATATAATTTCAATTTGCATTTAGAGTGTTCTACCATACGCTTATACCTCTCACAACCGCGCCTCTGCCCACCTCAATGACCTACGATTTCAGCTCGACGATCAACGGAAAAACATTGCATCCACAGAGTTTTGCGAAGCGGAGAAGCAACGTCCAGCTCGATAATCAGACCAAGACGGAAGATCTTTGATTGTTCTGGGCGCCAGTCTCTGTAGTTTGTTTGCCCGCGATACTCAGCCTGCTAGAGATCCGAATCCTTGCAACTCCGCCTGGTAATTGAAAATATCAATCCGGAATATATCAGAGGTACCCTGCCATCTGGGGCCACGCTACTTGGCTTGGCCTTTATGATCGGGTAGTATTATATGTGTCCCCGGCTCGAGAGCCGTGTACGACGTAGGATGCATGTGTTGGCTGGATGGGGCCGTACATTCATTCTACTCCAAGTATCTGCCAGCCAAGAGTCTCCAAGACGGCCTTGACGCCAGATGAGCGCAGCGTTGCGACGAAGAGCCATTGCATTGACGCTTGCCGAAATCCGATTACGGCGAAATCTAGCCTCTGCTGGATTGAAGTTTTCAATCTGCAGATTTGGTGTATGAATTCAACCGAGTTTTCATAGTGACGCTCTTCCTCCTTCGCAGCTTTGATATCTAAGTAGCTGTTGTGTTACCAAGAGCGAAATTGAAGATATCGCTCTTACCCGCTACAAAACGTTAGAATTGTGGCTAACGGTATCTCTTAGTTCTCATGCTTCTGTTGGCAATAGAGACGGATGCTACTATCAGACAAGCGTAAAATCGCTTTGTGAAACTAGAGGACTGTCTAACGCAACCAGCAAGTTAGTTTAGCTTAGCTAATGAAGTCTTTCATATGGGGACGAAGCCGGCCGCTGATAACGAAGCTCGGTATGCAAACCACGGACCGTCTCTCCATGGAAGGAGTGCTCCACCTCTTGTCTTAAATCTGGTTCATACCGGAAATCCAATGAGGACGCGCTTCTTGCAGGATGCATCATAATTACATACTTTACATTCAAGTATGCATGTTAGCATACGTACGAGAACTCGAGAAGTACTGCGCTGAGTTCATATAGGGCGTGGTCGTCCTATTGGATGGATACACACCCTCGTTTGGAACAACTATCCGCAGTACGCTGTACTGGGTACCAAACCCTTGAGGTTAATCGTCTTGGATGGAATTTTGTTCTCCCGACTGTGTTTTCATGGTGCCAAGAATGAGCGCTTCGCCAGGATCCGGGTCGCACCGATATGGCCAGAATTCCACCAATTGGGAGCAACAAAAGCTGCTGGGGATGAGGCGAAGAGTGCTTGTTGCGAACAAGGTTTCCTTGATCACCGACACCATCTTGGGCGACAGGGGTTTTTATCCGAAATGCACCTGGGGTTCGGCCCCATGTTCTCTCCAGCATGCATGCGCATCGTGCTCGCCCAGGACTTCCTCAAAACGTTCGTGTTGGATGCAGGTCACCGCTTCAACTCCACACCGACCTGGCGACGCGTGACTGGAGATCCTCGAAGTTTGAACCGTCCTTGTCCTTGATTGCTGGAAAGCTGGGTCAGAAAGAGAAGCGCTTGGCGCTCGACAGTCGACAGGCGTTTGATGCAACCGCGGAGAAAATGGTAGCCGTCCCCCGCAAATCCTGTCAGTTGATTCCTCGGTATTGAATCTCTCTCAAGCAGGTCAGCGTGATGGTCCGAGCCGAGTATCTCCTCATGATGGTCGGCAGTATGAAAAACGAGGGATGATATAAAGAGGCCTTGAAGTCATTGAAACATCGATGGCTTTCAGAGCTTCTGACCATCAGCTTGGTGCGCTCCTCAGATCAGCCTCCTGGTGACAATTCCACTCCGAACATCTCTGTCTAGTTTCTCGTATCTCTTCTTGCGAGGATGAAGTTCTCTCGGTTCACGACCCTGGCTGGAGCCATTGCCACTGCTCTTACAGCGGCGGTTCCGGACTACTCGGCGTTGGATGCGCTCGATAGCTCGCCGGCTGCCGCTACGATCGAGAAGAGATGGAAAAGCTCTGAGCATTGCAAGTTGTTCCCGAACTCCAGGTTCTGCTACCTCCACGACCCAGACAGGCATGTCGTCAAATATGTCAGACCGCACTTCTCTCATCGCAAGAAGGTCTACATCCGAGCCTCGGTGAATGAGGCAGATGATGTCTCCGACGAGTTTCTTCAGGGAATCAAGGATGCAAACAATGGCGGCACTCTCATGCTCGAGCAGCATAAGACATATGTCATTGGCAAGAAGCTCGATCTAACCTTTTTGAACAATATCCATGTCGAGCTCCTAGGCGAGATTCTGTTCACCAACAATATCACCTACTGGCAGAACAACTACTTCTACCATCCATTCCAGAAGTCAATCACTTTTTGGAAGTGGGGTGGCAAGGATATTCTCATCTACGGTAACGGCTACCTTAACGGCAACGGTCAAGCATGGTACGACGGCTTTGCGGGTCTAGAAATTTTGGTACGTACAAGGTCTTCAGCTATCAGGGGCGTATACACGCAACATCCGCTGATTCTGGTAAACAAAATTTAGGACCCCAGTAACACTTACTACCGTCCCATTCTCTTTTACGCTGAGAATGCTACCAATCTTCGCATCGAGGGTATCGAATTCCGGAACTCGCCATGCTGGACTAATTTTATCGTCACCTCTAAGAACGTCGAGTATGATAATATTATCATCGAAAACCATTCCAATAACAAGAACCTACCTAAGAACACGGACGGGTTTGACTCCTACAATCTTGACGGAATCTCTTTCACCAATTCCTACATTGACATTGGGGATGATTGCTTCTCCCCGAAGCCGAATACCTCCAATATTTTTGTGAAGAATCTGTGGTGCAACGGCACCCACGGTATCTCTATGGGCTCCATCGGCCAATATGCCGGCGTCAAGGATATTATCGAGAATGTCTACGTTGAGGATATCACTATGCTGAATGCCCAATGCGGCGCTAGGTTTGTCTCTCATCTTCAAGGAAAACCAGTGTAACAAAACTAATGGACGTACCTGATATGTAGACTTAAGGCGTGGGCTGGCCCAACGGCTGGATACGGCTATATCCGCAACGTGACTTTCAAGAACTTCTACAACTACAATACCGATCAGCCCATTGTTCTTGACCAGTGCTACTTCAACATCGCCCCTGCGACTTGCGCTGCCTATCCATCGCGGGTTGACGTTTCTGATATCAACTTTATCAATTTTACCGGTGAAAGTTCCGGTAAATATGGCAAGGTCGTTGTTGATCTCACTTGTTCTCCTGGTAAGTCTCCCAAGCTTTCTATACGATGGAGTTTCGTCTCTCTAACTCGGTGTGTAGGAGCTGTTTGCGAGAAAATTCATCTGGAGGATATTTATACCACCTCGCCGGCGGGTAGCCCATCCCTGGCCGTCTGCAAGAACATCATTGGAGATGTTGGCATCCCATGCACCCCCGAAGGTTCCGCTCTGTAAATTTCGAGCGGCAATGTCTGCCACGGATCCTGCAGATTGGGGCACAAATACCGGGCGTGATCCCTGGGAAATTTAAGCTTACAGTACTGTAGTCGTTCTCTCAGACGTCCTATAGCGGTCGTGCAGATGGCACTAATAGAAAAGTTTCATTCTAGCTGGACGGCTGTGGTCAGATTGAGTTATCGTATAGAGCTAAGAAGTGATAGCTTACTGTCTATTTGCTGTATCTGCGCCGCTTTATATACCCATGTGCGTGTCAACGGGTGGCCTGCTCACTAAGGTTGTGACTTCATATTAGTGCTTGCAATCCGTTGAGTCAGTGCGGTGCACACATAGCAGTCAGTATTCTTGCGGCCAGGCCAGGCATGGCATCCATATTTCTTGAGTCGTTGCATATATCACAAGAGTAGAATCGGTTTGAACCCGTGCATTGGGAGCTCGATCATGAATCAGTCCCAGTGCAATAGAGTAATTTACATGGGATCGGTGGGCTGAGACAGAGGCGCAGCATAGAAGCGGAGATGGGGAATTGGTTGATCAATCAATAAGGCTTAGCTTATAGACCATGCTGGAGTTTCACGTACGTTGGATCAAAGGATGAATTAGGCCCACGATCCGTCGATCGCGCACCGCCTGTATAGGTTCAACTTCACAATACATGCTATTCGGGTCGCGGGACAAACTACGGGCAGCGTATAGCGCTTCGTAACATGCGTGAGGATCCGAGGAAGACACAGACATGGGTAGGTATATTGGTAGTCCATGAGCGATATATGCATATGTCCAGCACACTAGCTTGGATGCGTATCCGAGGTATTAGTTGAATATATTTATATAGGTAGTTCATGCATGCATGCATACATGTCCGCCAGCGCCCTCCCTCCAGATCACATAGCTACAGTCACATGTATCTGGATTCATAATCCTTAGTCTTCCTACCAAATCTTACGCAGTACAACTTCGACTCTTCTGTAGCTTTCGAAGGCTCGATTGCGGTTTTTTTTATTACCGTAATTCAACGCCATCTTTGAATATGATAATCTACATATGGGTCTTATGTATCCTCCAATTTGGGAGGACCATCGCTCTGAAGCTTCACCTGCCGCCTTCTAGCTCTATTTCGAGCCTGGGTTATCAAGCGTCCTATGTTTCGTTGGTCTCCAAGCCGGTCAGCTCGTCGAAGTGTAGTAAAGGTACTATATCCTAATTGACAAGCCTCACAAGCGAATCTACTAGAATTTCGAATCACTGACGTGAAGCTCTCGTTGGTGTATATCCAGGTTCTGATGACCCGCTTTCGAACCCCGCTTTGCTCCAGTACCCCCGAAAACACTCCTCTCCAAGGAGCCTCGACGATGCATTAAACCCTGACCTGGGGGGGCCGGTGACCCCTGTTAACATGCCAATGGAGTTGCCAAAGACAGAATACAAAGATCGGCGATACCGCAGTCCTATAGGGTCTAGGTCCGGATTGGGCAACGGAAACGAAGAAAGCGATGACACTGCTAGCAACAGCGAAGATCCTAATGGTAGTAGTAATAAGGATAAGAGCAAACGCGAAGCTACACAGCTCGAAACTGCATGGTCGAGGTGCAAGAGACTGAAAGATAGAGGGCCGCTGGTAACGGAAGAGATGGCGGCGATGTACAACCAGTTCTTGGAGTCCCTCGGCATTCCGGACTTTAAAAAACCTTTCGATTTCACTGACGGCGCGGGGGCGGGGGCTTCTACGACGAGAATGCTGATTATCTCTCGACCTATCACGAAGAACTTGATCAAAGTTTACAAAAGCAGCCGCCGTTCAAATATCTGGATAGATATGGTTGCGAGTACTGTGGGGTATTCGATGATGCTGGGACGATTGCATGTCGACTCAAGGCTAGGTAAGTAAAATCACAGTAAATACATCTGTTGGTTCTATCCCGTTTGTGATAATTTAGTGAATGTCTCAAAGAGGTGAAACGCTAACAGCAGGTTGATCAAATATTATTTAATGTCGGTTTCGAAATGAAGTTCGAAATTTATGATTAACCCGGAAAATATCTTCCCAAATCCACATCGCGAAACGGACAGTAAATCACAACCTGGTCTCTTTATGGCAGCACAAGGCAAATACTCTGCACCAGATTTACTTGTGCATGGCGCTGTAGATAGACTACTTACCATACGCGACACCGATCTAGCATTGATCTGGATTTTCAGGGTTTGTGGACTAGAGATTCCAGGCAGATCTAGGGGTAGACAATCAACCAAGCGGCGGCTTGTCGACGTTTATATAGTTCTGAGAATGGTTATTGGGAGCCCCACAGACGCCGAAACGCTCAGAAACAATTGGGAGGCTGGATTCATTGCGGCCCCTTACATGACTGCTAGCATAGTCTGGCCTGTCCAACAACTGGTAAAAAATCCAAGGGGTACCTGGGAGCTTTGGACAATCGGAAAACCATTCCTGGTCCCAGGCAGATGTTTACAAGAAACGCTTCAGAAAAGATCGTTGCCATGCGAAGAGCTATTTTATAATCATGAATTTCGCGACTATTTAAATGATGCAATCGGGAGAATATTTTGGAAATCCTGGGATCTGACGGATATTTCAACGATCAGTCATTTCTACCAAAATTACGGCGACTTTTTCGCACCCCGGTTTCACAAACTGGAGCCTAATAGGGCCTGGCAGAGGGCAACTAAGAATCGAACTAACGGCATTCGTTTCAGGCAGCAACAAAAAGGTCGTGATTGGCGGCCAGTATACGATATATTACCAATTGTTGAAGGAACTCTTGAGGAATACAGCTATTGAGCTAGCTTGGATCCATATGTCTTACTGACGCAACTGTAGAAGCTAAGCGACATAGTATAGTATCTGCACATCAAATAACTAAGTACTTCTTAAGTAGTTGTTTGCTTCCAATAGCTCTACCATTCTTTAAACTGTTTCGTCCGAATCATTTAAGTCGTATGGTTCTCTTGAAATTTCAAATATACTTGCGGGTAGAAAAAGATGCAGATTTCGCGACGACATTCTGATAGCGAGTGCTATCTCGAAGGGGATACTTGTTGCATACTGTCTCGAATGGTGGGGGTCGGTTCGCCATATCGGTGGGTGATATTTACAAACACTGCGAGTAATCTGAGGGGAGAGACACGAGAGTTAGTTACTTTCTCGGCGAAGAACTAAATATTCCAAAACGTGATTGGCCGGGGAAACGTCCGAGAAATCATCCTAGAAGTACTCACAATCGCTGGAACGTTTGCAGCTCCATCCGTGTGGGCAAGTTTTGGGCCCGGCCCAACCTTGACCACCACATTGCCCGTACGCATCTGCGGCAACAGGCAGGGGGGAAGCAGCTTTGGCGTCGCCGTAGAATATACCACGACCGTTTGTGCCGATAAAAACACGTCCATATATCCTTGGATCCGCTGCGTATACGTTATTTCCGGGGGTGCCAAAGCCGTTGTCGCTATCTGAGATGAGAGCCCAAGTATACCCGCCGCTAGATAATTTTCGGAGGCTGATTAGTAGCTGGAGGACAAAGCAGCCAGGGTAGTTTGTGACGCTGGGTTGCAAGAGAGCGGGAAAGGATTACAAGCACATACTCGTCGCTTCTGTAGTGGCCGGCCCAGCCTTGGATTGTCGCCGCAGCAAATACTGCTGGGTAACCGCGACTGGTGGCTGACCTTCCCAGCTGTATGTGGTAGGCATCTGTAGCTGGGCCTACCTGGCCGAAAGTCTTGCCGGAGTCGATACTGTGCCAAATTCCGGAATCCGTTGCAACCCAAACGTCACCAATTCTAAATGGATTAACCCCAATCTCTCTGATGTACCCTATCGAAGAAGTAGTTTTATTGAAGCTGGTGCCTGCATCAGTGGACACATAAAAGTTGCTAGTCTCTGCTGCGTAGAACAGGCCGTTGTGTTTTCGGTCATTTGCAGTGTAGTAGTTGCCGGATGGGATGTTGGGGACCTTCTGGAACGGATATTCGTTCACGGAGACGTAGATGCCATTATTGACGGCCCAGACGACGAAGTCACCGTTAGCAGAAAGTTGAGCCCTCCCGCCGCTCCAAGATCCAGCATTAGCGTGGATATGCCACGTAATTCCTGTGTCATTAGATAGTGCTAGTCCACCACTTGCATCGCCAGAGCGCACGACAACGTTGGACTTAGACCCAGCATGGTCAATGGAGCGGGTGGTACCCCACCATGGGTTTAGATGGTTTTTGTAAGGCGCAACGTCTAGATTTTCGTGCCTCCAACCACCCACATCGCCAACGACGGAGAGCAAGGGTGGCCCCTGAGGTGGAGACGTTAGTCCAAGAACTGCAGTTTCTTCTATTCCATAGGACAAGGATGACAGGTTGAATTTAATATTCTTGTCCCAGTTTGTTAGCTTGTGGGAGCCGGAGATAGTGGCGCCCGTGCCGTATAGGAAGTGATCGGAGTCGAAAGGATCGATAACCAAGCTTCCCATCATCCACTGATATCAATGGCAGTCAACCATGTCAGCAAGTTGTTTACCTCAGTGGCACTGGATTTCATGGTGGACACGTACTCCTGTTGCTTTATCTCCTGCTACCTCTGGGAGCCAGTTGGCCTCGGAGACGTCCCAATCAAACCTTCTTTCCACAGGTGGTTGGACGCCGCTCCAATCAAAGTCCCATATGGTTGTCCAAGTCGCCCCACCATCCAAAGATCGGTAGATATCTGAAAGTCGGTAGCGATTAGATTATACATCGATAGCCGCACTCTTCCTAGGCGCTAGAGGAGGGACTTACTTCCGTCTGGCCACCATTGATGGTACGTGGCAACCATCACTGTCCCATTCTTCTGGGGGTCTAAAGAAAGGCCGCCAAAGCCGAAGCCCGTTCCATTATCGTCCAGAATTTGCACCCATTTCTTCGATTCAACGTAGTACTTGTAAACATATCCATCGCCCCCTCCGTAAGTGTCCGCGGTATTGACATAGCTGACATACAGGGCCTTTTCTGTTGGGGAGTATTTCCCAGTGTGAGAGAGAGATCCGGTGGGTTGACCGGGGATAGCGGACCCTAGATGAAGCAGTTAGCTGACCACCTAACATGCTAAAATTTGGGTTGAGTGCGTAGTCTCACAAGTAGCACCGGCATCCTCTGACATGTAGACGGTGGCAACGGTATCCGCAGTGCCCACAAATATTCGTTTCGACGCGGCACCGGTGCTACCACTGGTGCTATCAAAGGTCACAAAGGTAATGCCGATAATATCTCCATTCTGGCCAGTATCTCCGGGTGAGATAATGAATGTTCCTATCAACGTCCCGTTCGTCAATATCGGTGTCCGGCAAAAGGGCGGCATACAAACGTATTCAGGCACGAGAGGCTTTACTAACCAACAGCAGTGTAACTGGTGACTTTGGCCCACGTTTTCCCATAATCCGAGCTTTTCCAAAGACCATTGCCGCCCCTTGCCCCGAAGTAGAGAATGCTGCCCTTGTTAGGGTCCACAGCAAGTCTTTCACCCATTTGTCGGCCACCCATGTTGCCTCCGAACTTGAAGGGAAAATATGATCGACTCCATGTTTTGCCATAGTCTGTAGAAGACATAATCTTCCCATTATATGGATCCCACGAGTTCGTATAGATGCCCGCCGCTATGTAAACTCTGCTGGCATCGTTGGGGTCTAGGGCAACGGCGTCGACGCCATGTTCATTCCATAGGGTGTTGTTGACATAGTCTTGGAGGGGCGTCCAGGAATCATCAGCGTTCAGACGATAAAGGCCACCGATATCTGTTCGAGCGTAGGCGAGCCCCTTTTGTTTTGTGCTGAAAACGATTCCGTCGACGAAGCCTAGATCAAAAACGTTCGGTTAGCATGAGTGAGTTGCGTTTATGATAACGGGTCGAGCTCGAGACATCTGAATCGATCCACGAAATCAATGGCTTTGGACATACCGCCGCCAGCACCTGTCCTCACATTCTTCCAGGCGTATTTTTGCGTATAGTTGACCGGGCCAGCCTGGGAAAGGGCCGCGAAAGCGAGACCGACAATTATACTTTTCTTCATGTGTTCGAACTTCAAATGTATCAAGAGGCTTTGAGAATGCAAATAATGCAACAACTCAACGTGTTTCTCGTCGCTCGCCGATAAACTTGACGTTCTTTTCCAGCTACAGGCTCAACCGACTTCCTTGCCGAGATCATATTCTTTGAATCTATGTCGTGCATTCATGTCGCAGCTGCAGATGGGTTGTCTTCTCATAAATATTACAATTGTGTGGCTCTCGGGGTACGGCGCTATCCCGGTTCCTGGACTTGATATTCAGGTACCGATGCATATGGCTTAACCTGGGTCCTCGCAACAACAACAGGGATCTTTGCAGATTATCCGACGGTGTCGGTTCCCGACAACGAGCCACGGCCACGCCTCTGCTCCACCGCACCCTTCACTTGCCAAATAAGCGTCAATTCCGGTAAATATTCCATTGAATTCAGGACACCCAGTAGCAAGAAACTTGGGTCTTTAATTTGAGGCAAATGTCAATGTCAATGACGTTGACGAGTGGACTCAAAATGGCTGAGGCAATACTGAAGGGTAAATCATAACCCTAGGTAAGTGGCCGGAATGCGGCACACCTGTATGTTCGTAGTGAGAAGCTGCAAGATATCCGAATGTCGTGATCTCATACATGTACGGATGTCGCCCCGTTGGCCCTGAGAGGGGTTTGACGACATCCGCTGTTGGCCGCCTTGAGATTAGTATATCCAATGGATATATCGGCAAGAATGGAGGTATAACAACGATATAGCCGTTAACGCGTTCTGAGATTCCTTACATGGTTATATACCAAAATAGCGGTGCCACACTATACAGCTAGCAGCGGATAATACCCTTTGATAGATTTAGCACACGTTCATCCATGGGCCAATGGTCAGACTTTTACAAGTAACCAGGTCCTGTGAAGAACGCAAACCGGGACGTGGTCAAAGGATAGTTGCAGATCCCGTACTGACCGGGTCTAGGTCGGCAGCTCGTGGAAGCCTTCTGGAACCCCTTTCCTACTCAACAAGCGCCGTGAAAAGAACCTACGGCCAATATGGCGTTAGCAAGTCATAATACTAAGAATGGGTTTACAGAGGCACCGCGCATAGGCTTCGTACTTCATCACCGGCGTAGCCTCCTTCGCATCATTCATCATTCCGTCACCATCGCGGTCCCATCTGACCATTTGAACGTCCTTGAACAGGCTTCTCAGCCTCTCTTCCGCCTTTCCCGTTAGCAGTCCATTTCTCCCACCGCATGCCAGTACCGGTGTATTGCTTTTCTTCGCCTCATCTGTGACAACAGTCTTCACCTCTGACCCGACGATGCCCCCAATGCTCACCAAGCCCCCAAACTCGAGTGTCATGCCGGAGGAATCGGTGCCATCGCGGCACAAATAGTCGAATACACAAATGGCGCCTTGCCCCCATCCGAAGAAAAATATTTCCCGGCTGCGCCAACCATCCGCCAATAGTTTCTGCACGACAGTGTTCAGAGTCTTAAATCCTGCTTTGGCAAACTTGACGTCAAGACTCAAGTCCTGGCCTTGAAAAACCACATCTTCACCCCACTGATACCCGCGAAGTCCAAAGGGTAGGTTGTTCGGCGCACAGAGCGATATGCATAGCGTTTCTGGCAAGTTCAGGCTTTTAGAGAGATTCGCAAAGCCCTCTTGCGTATCGCCGATCGAGTGAAGAAGGATCAAGACATTAGCGGGGTCGGACTTTGGAGATGGAACTATGGTGTATGCTATCGACTTGGGGAGCGTAGAAGCCGTTGGTGGAGTGCCCGGCATCTTTCCGTGTCCGAATGTATCAAAATCTATCTGGTCGGTGGCCTAGAGGAATCGAAAGTCGACATCTGCAAGGTGGAATAGTATGCTGACGCTTGAAATTGGTGTTATGATTACATAATCATCAGATCTGGTAACTTTACCTCAAACGATGCGTTCGTCGGCTGGTCCAGCTTCCCAACGCCACCACCTTTTGCAATGGCAAGCAAAGCACGAACCCTCCGCCGCCTACTTGGTGAATACCGCGAGCTCATCAATAACGAGACAGAGGGCATCTACGCAGGCCCTATATCTGAGGATGACTGGATGGTCTGGGAGTGCCTGATTGCCGGGCCCCCAGACACGCCTTTCGAAGGTGGCATGTTCAGCGCGACTCTCACCTTCAACGATGTATGAACAGCCAACCTCCAGTTCGAGCTTTTCACCCACTCCGAAAAACTAGCTTGATATGAATACGGCTAACTGCTCGCCTTGCTGGCGAAATTTCACAGGACTACCCGTTATCTCCGCCGACGCTGAAATTCACATGCGATATCATCCACCCAAACATCTATCCGGACGGGACGGTTTGCATTTCGATACTTCATCCGCCGGGTGAAGATCCGAACATGTACGAACACGCTAGCGAGCGCTGGTCGCCGATCCAGTCCGTCGAGAAAGTGCTCTTGAGCGTGATGAGCATGCTGGCAGAACCGAATGACGAGAGCGGTGCCAACGTCGATGCAAGCAAGATGTTTCGAGAGGACAGAGAGCAGTACGATAATCTAGTACGGGCATACGCGAGGAAAACTGTCGGATTGTGAAGCTTTGATTGGGGTTCTCCACAGTTAGGGACGCTAGTCCCTGTGATTCGGCCTCGTGGTGGCTTAGGAATTTCCCTAGCCAAAAGTTGCGGGAAACACACGACAACCTTCATCGAGTGAGACGGTCGACAGGGTAAAATGTCTGGTTTAGCGGCGTTTTTCTTTGGATACGTGTGTACGTGCGCGCGTGTATGCATACAATGCTTCTTAGAACTCCTCATAGATACCCAGATCATAACTATTACAGACGCTTTTGCGAACGAAAATTCCGAATTCAGCCTTGTTGCGTGGTTCGTACAGGCTAGGCTATCGATATGTCGATGTTCCGCTATCGCCAGTGCGAAAACTGCGACTTCAGTTCTGGTGCCATCTGCAGGAGTAGCCTTCTCGCATCCTTGAGACCCTGCTTAGTCTGCTCCAGCTCTCTGGCTTTCTTCTCATACTGCTGTGCAGCCTGCTTCACCTCCCCTTCAGATCGTGCGTGGAGGTACTTCTTCAACCCGTCCAAACACTCCTGTGCGAGCCTTACTCGTTCTCGACAGAATCTCAGCCATTCCTTCTCCGCCACTTTCTTGAATCTATAGTTGGAAACGCCGACTATGGCGGCGAATATGCAGCCTCCCAGTGTCATATCGATCCCATTGAATACTATCAGCCCTGCGCCGATAACACCGGAAAATGATGATGCCATGAAGTTCCGCTGTGCCATTGATATGTTATTATTCACATTATTCGCGATTGCCTGTAGACCTTGTCTCATAGGACCGAAGAGATCGTTGAGCCCTTCGTTCGCTATTTTAGACCGGTAGTGCGAACTCAAGTGCGGCTCAGATTCCTTTTCGGTCCCCCGAGGGCCGCTCGAAGCATTGTTGCTGTTAGATGCTAATGAGGACAGTGCCCGCGATTTCGTCTGCTGCTGTACCGATATGTCGTCTGAGCGGCTGGTGATCGATTGTGGTGGATGCGGTGATTGTACCTTGACTTGGGGCGTAGGATCCGCCATGGCGAAGTCTTCCTTTCTGACTGACTGCTGAATTCTGGTATCGAGTGCCCGTGCTTGAGTCTCTGTTTTGGAGAGGAGAGCTTTCTCCAGGCGGGATGTGAGCTGAGCAATGTTCGCAGGGCCGGTCAACGGATTGAAGGATACGAGTGGAGACAGCAACGTTTGTTGTGTAAGCTCCGATTCCGCAAAATCGATCAAGGCATTGACGGCGGCTGGGATATCACCCGAGCTGCCATTCTGTTTAGAGAGGGTTGCTAAGCTTGGAAGTTTGAATGGGAGTTGGGTAGTTAGAATCTCAGCTATGAAGTCCCGGACGTGACCAGCAAGCCGTTCTTTATCGCGGGGCCTCGTAATAAATTGCAGAATGACGGCTTTGAGACTGTCTATTCTGGAGGCCTTCCATGTCGGCCAGGCGATATTACCTCCCGTTACGGCTTGCATTGCCAAGTCGCTGCAAATCATGATCTCGTCGCCGTCCTGGAGTGGTTCCGGTATTTTCACGTCGGTGCCTTTCAGGTCAACTACGTTGTAGATAGGTAAGTTCAATCCATCTGTCATGTTCCGCCTACCCGGCTCGCCATTCACATCATAGATGACTAAAAGCGTCTTGTGCGCTGAGATAGACAATTTTGGGGGTTCCGCTGTCAACGCTGCTATAGGGGATTCGCCAGGGGCCTTCGTATCCGGTAGACTGCTTGCGTACAGCTGTAATGGGTACAGGCCTTCTATACCGGATCTATCGTAACCGTGATTGTGTAATTAGCATCCCATCGAGGCTATAACCACAGAGCGGACAGAAATTCATACAAGATCATATGGCCCTGCCTGACCTCAAAGGGTTCTTTAAGAGCAGGTAATTGCTCTTTATTGCCGCCGAGGCCATTCTTGAGCGCAACCATCACGGCATACTGGACTCTCATAGCATGTGCCCTATCATTTGTGCTCACAACTACAAGTGCGCGGCACAGCCGTTGCAACAGCAGCAAAGGAAACATTTAGCCCTCCATCAAGAAATATAACTAGCAGTCCTGGGGTCTATGGTGTCTAGAAAAATTCAAGGTAAACTAACTGGCAACTTTGACAGGCGGATCTTCCAATGAGAGATCGTGGAGCGCTTGTTCAATACGCGCAGTATCGAAGTAGGTGGTGACTCCATCGTGGCGCTTTCTCCTGCTCAGATTTCTCAAAAGCTTGAAAAGCCGCTGGTGGTCCGGGGAACGTTCGAGGATGCTAGCATGGACCGCCGTGGAAGAATATGTTTTTGGGCTGTCTTCATACTGCGCTTTACGGCCCGGGCTGGTGCAAATTGTTGATTTTTGCAAGAGGACCGATTGGTGGCCAGCAAAAGCGGGTGTCAAGCATCGTGGGCGGGAGTGTGGGAGCAGGCGACAGAAGCCAGCTATCTTCTGCATTCCCGCATTGCATCCGATGGCCGTGGTACGGTGTCGCATCGATCGTGTTCTCGCATTGGCGGCGTGGTTGGTGGGATGTTTGGGTGAACGAACAGGCAAAAGTGCCATTGGTTGTTTTGTCGGTGTTTGCATGCTTAGCGCCGGTTCATATCGGACTTATCGCATCAAGGGCCTCGGCTAGTAGTAATTTAAAGAAGCTGGATATAATTCCCCCACCACCTATCTATGATATATAAACTACTGACATTAAGACTATGAAAGCACCAGATTGCAGCCTTTATATGGAACCGAAGGACTCAAGTTGAAAAACGAAATAGGTATCAAAACATATTGAGGCGAAAAATATCAGAGCCCGACTCGGTTAAAATTTGGATATCCAGATGAATTGGTATCAGGTACTCGAAAATTCCGCGTCGACTTCTTCGTAATGCTCGAAGAAGCCAGCGAAGATCTTGACGGCAAGTCCCGGGTCGAGGTTCCCGACCGTAGCACGGATGGAATGCATGGATAGCTGTGCAATGCCCTGTGATGCCAGAATAATCAGTATACAAATTTCGTGGCAAGTGGTGAGAGCAACGGGACATACTGCGTCAATAGCACGGACACCCATGGCGGCAGAAAGCATCGGTCC
Organism: Drechslerella dactyloides; assembly: GCA_020064725.1. Lineage (NCBI taxonomy): Eukaryota > Fungi > Ascomycota > Orbiliomycetes > Orbiliales > Orbiliaceae > Drechslerella > Drechslerella dactyloides. Next base: position 4,855,711 of record JAGTWJ010000017.1, read on the forward strand.
TACTGTCCCTCCTGACCGCGAGTCGTTTCTGATCTGGAAGACCTGAAGTGTGCAATTAGATTTTGTGGCGACGGAGTTAAGTATTGCGGTTGATACAGCGCTACAACGACAGATCCGTCAGTCTCATTGATATTATCCTGTAGGATATCATGAGGTTTCTTCACTCACTCTGTGGTCATATGGCCATTGCTATCTGCGGCGATCGCGAGCCCCACGTTCAGACGAGGCTTGTGGCCATCTAAATAGGCATATTCAAACTGCAGCGCGTTAGCGTCTTGCTGGTTGTCTCGAGATCTTTCGATAGACTTACGTTGGGGTTGACGGCATGGGTGACGTCCGCGCTTAGCAGGAAGCTATTGGCGTAAGTCATGCCCATGATGTTCCGGCCTGCGTTTCCGAAACACTCGACGATCCTCTCGACGGTGGCTGGCATATAGTTACCCGCAGCGCCTTGTCGGAGCCTGCTTCCTATCTCTTCGTCGTCGAAAAATCCGGCCAATGCTACAGTGCTACCGTCAGCAACCGCGTCTGCAGAATATATCAGACCTTCAACCGCGGCCCATGAACAGATCTTGTCGTCTATGCGGCAAGCTGATAGGAGCTCCTGATCGAGACCGATAAGTGCAGCTGGCTGAGTATCGAATAGCTCCAGGTCCCAGTCCGCTATTCTGTTGGCATCCTTGATGGACAAGCGTTTCGAAATCAACTCGACGAGTCTTGGAGGCTGTGTGGCTGCAAAGGATTGCGGCTTGGGAGCTAGTATCGAATCATCGTTGCCTAGGGCAGCTGCGTCTGTCGTGAATTTCCTCGGGGTACCTTCGAGGCCTATTATCGGAACCATTTGTGTTTCCTTGTTGAAGGGTCCAGCGGCCGCTGCGCCAAAGTGCGGCGCCAGCGTCGGGATCTTGGCGATAGGCCAGTCGAGTTTCACCAGTTGGCTGGTGGTCTTCTTTGTGTCCGGATCCCTGACCAGGACTCTGCCACCAACACCGAGGTCGCGGTCCCACCAGGTGTAACTAAGGGCGCCGGCGTATGGGGCGACACCTAGCTGAACATATCCATCTCGGTTCGGCTTTGTTGAAACAGGCTTCACTATAGCACTTTCGTTAGCCGTCGATCGTGAGGCTATAGACGCCGACTTGAAGCTTACATCTAGCCGTCAAGGCGTCAATATGACCCGCGCACATCGCGATCCCGTTTCCGGCGGTGTACCCCTTTCCGACCACGAAAGCCATCATACTGCTCCCATTTCGGGTGGTGAAGTATCGTCCACCACCCTTGACTTTCTTGCTCCAGTCCTCTCTTTCGCTGAGCTCGACAAAGCCGTTCGCCTTTAGCCGGGTAGCGAAAGCATCGACAGCGTGGTAAACGGTCGGGTTCTCTGTGATGAACTTGAGAAAGGGATCGGTGAAGTCTTCGGGCTTAACATCGGACGCTGTTGGAGGCTTCGCCCTGGCGGCGGCGGCAGCGGCGGCGGCGGCGGCGGCATGTTGTGCCCCTGGGAATACCGGTGGCGCGCACGGAATGGAGGCTGTATGAGGGCCTGGTTTGGCGTTGAGGTTCGGCGCTCGGTTGGAGAAGTTGAAAGTGCAGAAGGTGCATGTCGGATACGCGGACGCAGCCGATGGGGCGATGTACCGAGAGCATGTGGAGCATCGCATCTCGCCAACGCTAGATCCGGATATCTCTGGCCGGCGCTGTCGGCTGGCGGCGAGGCGCAAACTGTTACCGTCGACGTCTCTCATATTGCGATTTTGACAGGAATGATGTGATATGCTACACTGGGCGGAGAGGAGGGGAAACAGGAGATGAGATGTATCTGGGGACAGGGGGCAGATTGTAAGAGTGAGTTAAGATCGGGAAGTTATAAACGTCAGGCTCCAGCCATCGCCTTTTTGGGGCGGCAGCGGGCACGCGACTACGCAAATAACCTCGTGGTCATGCAAAACATGTTCTAGATCTGCCGCATAGCGGCATTTTCAGCTGTCGAGGGGTAGCACGAGGCTCGAGCTTATTTGATAAGTAGTTCTATTATGTATGCGGCAGTGCGAGCTCTTTCCAGACGGGCCATTTATCATTTGCTTGCGCACGTCTAATCAAACGGAATGTTGCAAAGTTATAGCAGCTGAAGGGTAGTCTATTCGTGATACGGATGAGAGATACGAGGGTGTTTGTTCGAGCATGTCAGGGCGCACAGTACCCGCTATTAAAGATAGAGCGCTCGTTAGTTTTGATGTGGGAACTCGAGGCACAGAGGTCACAACGTACCCATCCACAATAATGTCGGATCCAGTCATATAGCTACCGGCATCCGAGGCAAGGAGCAGATAGGCCCCCTTCAGTTCATGAGTATATCCCTCCCGTCTGTGATTTCTTGATCTCAGCTTTTGAAAATGAAATCGATAGGCCTGTATCGCCAACATACCTCATTGGTGTTTTCTCGTGCCACTGCCGCTTCTGTTCCTGTGGCACAAAGTTCCCGATTTCGGTTAGGATGTATCCGGGCGAGACCGTATTGACTCGTGCAAATTCCGCCCATTCTACGGCCAGGCTCTTGCAGAGATGGATGACAGCTGAAGAGTATGCGTATGAAGATAATACGATTAGCCGTTCAACCCAACGATAGATATTATAGGGGGAGGTCTACGGACCGGCTTTCGACATGTTATAGGCAGCCTGCAACTGTGGGATGTTTACAATATGACCGCTCATCGATGCCGTCGCGATGAATGAACCTCGAAAGGACGGGTCCGCAGCATGCTGTTGGCGAAAATGGGCACCAGCCGCACGCGCGCAGTAGAAAACGCCGTCAATATTGGTTTTCGTGACTTTCTCGTAGTTCGAAATGTCGGGCCGTGCGTCAGGGCTCGAAGGGTCAGTCTACGACTTTGGTTAGCGGCTGGCTGACCGTTATTCAGGAACGTTGACAGGTCAAACTGCTCAAGCTTACTCCGAGGATGGCTCCCTATGACGTCATATGAAAAACTAGGGTTAGTCGACTGCAGAAATCGGGCATCCAGGCATCAAAACGATGTAGTTAGGTGGGGAATGAAGCTTCCCGTGCGGGTATCTTACACACGCCCAAACGGTCCCTGCATTCGCGACAAAGATGTCTAGCCTGCCACCAAATTCCTCCACTTGCGCATCGACCGCCGACTGAACCTCCTCCTCGTTGGTCACATCAACCTTGTAAGCCTTGCAGGTGACACCGTGCTTCTTGCTGACTTCCTCGGCGCTTTTTACAGCCGCAGAGTTGGAATTGTACCAGATTGCTACATTGGCACCCTGTTCTGCAAATGCATGCGCGACATCCAGGCCGATGCCTTGACCCGCGCCTGTGATTATAGCAAACCGACCTTTCAGGTCAAAGAGCTCTTTCACGGATGTGCGCGTGGGATCTGTCATGATAGTAGCACCAGAATAGACAGCGATAGTCGCAATTTGGTACTTGGAGGCGTTGTGGTGTGAGGCTTGGACAAGCAGTTAAATGATACTTTGGTGTTGCTGGTAACTTGTCACTTTTCCAGTGACGAAGCAAGCTGCACAGATATGTAAGTGACAGGATGCATGCGGACTTTGGCTCTTCTATGATAGTAATGTTGACAACCTTTTTATCTTTCAGTGGGCCGTGGGGTAAAACTTCGCATCCCGGAAAGATACTCGGACCTGTCTCAGATTGTGGGCCGGCCCCGCAGCACCGCACAAAGGGGACGGCACAATGCAATGCGATGACCCGCATGCAAGGTGCCGCATGATCCGGACCCGTTGTTGAGTAACGCTTCGATCTTACAGTGAGCCGCGGATAGTGCATCGCACCCAACGATGATATTCAAGGCTCTGAGTGCGTTTGAGCCGAGAGTAGCTGAGCAGACTGCAAGCGAGCAATGTTTTGACTGTCGTCTAGAGACTGGCCGTCGGCATCGACGTCCGTCTCAGGCATCGATGTGCACGCCAGACGCGCCCAAGTCGTCCTTGGATTGACCAGCGGCTCTCTGGACAGGATGCGGACCTATCAGGTGGCCCAACTGCCCCACCTTCAGCCTGAACTGGAATTCCCGCTGTTGGTTCCCGTTTCCGCGCAGGTAACCCTGGCCGGACAGTCAGCCGTCCAATTTCGTTCAGCGGATGCGGGCCGGCCTGGTTTGGCGGCGGTTGTCTCGCCAACCTGAAAGGCCAACCAGGTTTCGAAACTCCAGGCAATGCCGCCCGCGAGAAATTCAGGCACCCAACAGCATGCCTGAAGGGGCAGGATCGCGTCAGCTGACTTCGAGAATCAATTAACACGCCCATCCCCCGCCTTCGCCTCGTCTCCTTCTCCTTCTTCGTCCAATACACCTTCTTCTTCTGGCGGATCGCGCGGACTCGCTCTTGTTGCATCTTTGTCTCCCGCCGCCCCTCGCTTCGTTCCATGGGAAGTGCTCTCGGTACCGACCAAAGTGCATTCCAGGCCCGACGTTGGTGGCGGTTCTTCAGGAGCTTGCGTCGCCAGATCGCAGGAGATCACGGTCTTGTTTGCTCGTTTTGCTGCCTGTAGGCATTGGACTCGAGCATAGTCTCGGGCTCGAGTACGCCGCTGGAACATAAGTTACGGGTAGAGAAGAATCAACCGGTTTTTCTTAGGCCTGAATCTGGTTGAACTGCGCTTGGTCAGTAAAAAAGCTCGTAACACCAAAGCAGCAAGAACATAAGATAACCCTTACACTATATTCGGGGGGAGAGGGGCCAGGTCCTGTTGTTTCTGGGAGTCCTGTGGTATCGTTCCCCGTAGCTCTGTGTGCCTGTGCTGATGGCTTGGTGGTGGTGTTCTAGTGCGAGTCGTCGTTGTCAGCGTGCTATCGTAGACGCCTCGTTGGTCATTGGCTCGAGTTTAATTCTCAACTAGTTGCGCTTGCTGCTGGCACATATAAATACTACTACTTCCCTCTGCCTACTTATATATTCTACGGTATTACTTTGTTCAATCATAGTACTACCTTCACACCGACCAGTTCGGTCATCATCGCAGGCCAGCTTACCCCTCCCTCCCCCTCCATCCTCCCTCGGGGGAGTCAGCGGGCATCTTTATTATTTCTCATCATTGTCAAGGCATGGCTTCATCTGATACCATCATTCGTGATGATATGGACCCTACTGATGTCTTTCATTTGCTGAAAGCCAAGTTCGGTCTGCCCCTGCCGCCCGACGAGATAACAGAACAAAACGTCGGACCAGACGCCCACGCCTACTTCACGCAAGTGAAATTCTTCATCACCTTTGGCAGGCACAATCTTGCAAAGGCTATTGCGGCCTTTGAACAGTTCGCAAACTATCAAAACCTCCCTGAAGAGACCTTGTCGAAAGCATCTAGTGTACGATCTAGCCAGAAACGCCAGAGCAAGATCCAGGAAAGAAGGCTCAAGGCTTTCAACCACGAGCTGAGGACACAAGTTCTGATATTCCAAAGGAACGGTGGAAGCATAGCTACCCAAGGAAGCTCAAGGCAGTCCATCACTAGTCTACCCCTCGAAAGACACAACGTTACGGATCGATCGAGCAGTTACAGGGCGTCTACACAGGTGCCGGACAGACACATCCAAAGAGTATTGGAGTGGCAGACACGTAATCTATCGGCCGCTGATAGCAGCGACTACACCTATACCAGGCCTTTGAGAGAAGGCATAATATTGGAGGCTGGCGAGGCCGAACTAGCTGGAGATCCCGAGGTCGAACATAGCGTCGACAACGACGACGAGATAAACGAGGCGTTTCCCGACTACGTCGAAGAACCTACAGAAATAGACGCTGTCGTTGACGAGTCCGGGCTGGTATGCAAGCAATCCTTGGGCCTGCTGGTCCCTGGCTATCGAAGCTAACAATTCTGTTGTGCGTCTGCAGCTTCCCGTGGGTATCACAAACATGCCGGGAGGGTTTCCAGAGTCCACAAGCAGCAGGTCAGAGAAACAATCCCATAGCATCAAGCAAGCTTCATCTCGGCATCCACGCCCTGCTCAACCTATCCGTCCTCCTCATCCTCCTGTTCATTCTCCTCCCTCAAAACGCGTCACATCCAAAAACTATAACTGGGGAACATATATTCCACCAGACATTGACGCCACAAAGCCTCCTGCAACCTCATCCTCGATGAAGCCTCCCGCTCCTTCATCTTCCAACCCTCAAGTTTTTGCTTCAAAGCCTGTCGCCTCCTCTTCTTCGTCAATGAATCGCGCATCTGATCCAGACGAGGAGAAGAAGAGGAAACGAGCCGTTACCGCCCGACCCGCACATGAACAACTAACGCAACAACCAAAGGATAGCAGCCCTGAGCGACCCGCCAAGCGGCACTCCCCACGTACCTATCGTGTCCAGCCCCCAAACCCTGATGCAATCGGATTCTCCCAACGCCAGAAAATTCAAGACTCGAATTCAGATCTCGTTGAGAACGAGAGACACTCATCGACCTCAGATCTCAGGCGAGATGAGAGTTTCTCAACGGCGGCCTCCCAGCGGACCTCATTTGGCTTTCAGCCATCATTCGACACAACGCAGCCAACTTCTTTCAATAGTACGATGGAAGGGAAGATTGCATCCGTGGAGATCCAAGATGAAGAGACCGACTTCCAGGGGCTCACCCCATCCATGCTACCACCAGCGAAGCCGGCCTCGAGCCGGAAGCAAGAGAGGGGTGTTTCTCGAGATGCACAAGGAAGTGTATCCAGCAGCAGCTCTTCCATGAAATCGAGAACAATCGTCAGACAGCGACAATGTAAGTCTTCCATATTTCTCCTGTTTCTCCTTTCGATAATTGTTTTCCTCCGCCTGCTGGCAAATTGGCGTTGTTGGGGATCTTTCTGAGGATCTGTCCCCTCATATTTTCTATAATTCACATCGTCTATAAAAGACTGCCATCCCGCCCTCCTTCCCTCGGATTCCTCCCAACCTTCTTCTCAAACCCCTCGGCTCTCCACGGTCGCTTGCTGACAAGATTTAGACTCGCCGCCGTCAGCACAGCTTGTGCGTGAAAGTAAAGCAGCTTCGTCTCGGAGCAGCTATAGTATCGGAGCATCTACTGAGAGAGGCATGATGGGTAAGTGCTACAAAGTTCCGGAATGCGTGCAGTGACTAACCGCCAATAGAACTCGACGCACCCGCTCCACCTGTCAATTCCACACCTAGGTCTACTCACGACCCGCTTTTACTTCATCGAGAGCTTCCAGCACTACTAGCAGACAAATCTACTCCATCAATATCAGGACTGCCATTGAATATATCGTCACGAAAGGCACCTGGTGTATCTTCCCAGACTTTAGCGAAGCCAAATTCAGCCAAAGGACCAGTGGTGAACGTGCCTCTAGAGACCCTTGGCATCATACCCGCTGGACGAGCCGCAAAATACGTTCTCTATGATACATTGGAAAACGAGCCCTTTCCTGGAGACTTCTCCGAGATACTTGATGATCTTCGTACTCCATTTTGGCTCAAATATGAAATAACTAGAGTCACACTCGGGACGTCCGCGAAACGGTCGCCGACTATTGGCGAAGAGATCCAGCGACTTGTGCGGCGAATCCACAGATCCGAGCCAACAAGTTACGAGTACGCCAAGCAAGCATTCCATCAAACCTTCCAGTCATATGTTTCCGAGGAGGCATATGTAACTCACAAGGGCATTAGCGGTCGGGAAGTGTTCGAAACCATCAGGACGAGTGAGAAGGGCTGGGACGACCGTCTCCAGCTTACAGCAGAGCTCAAATTTGACAGAGCTGACAATGCAACATCAACTCGCCGCATCTGCAAGCCGACGATCCGACTGCAGCCTTTACAAATTGAGAGCAAGAGCTGTCGCTTTAGCCGAAGGTTTGGCTCCGACAGGTTCCTCGTCCTACGGGTTCCTAAGCTTAGCAAGATGCTGGGGGTTGACTCGGGAGACTATACGAAGATTATTGATGAGCTCTTAGTCGAGTCTGGGTTCAAACTCCTTTCAAGAAAATGGCGTTTAATATACTTTCGGGAGTCCTCGAACTCGAGCGGCAAGCGAGAACGTAATAACAAGAAAAGTCGTGATTGGCACATACTGGTCTTATTTGCGGAAGAGGGCGTTGGACTAGACGCTGTTGACGTAAGGCAAGCTACTGAATGGTTCATCTCCGTCAAGGACAACTTGAAACAAACGGAGTGCAAATTTTGGGCTCGAATAAAGCTAGGTATTGGCTCTCATCTGGGTTTCTCGCCGAGTATTTTGTATGGATGTTTTCATGCTAATAGAAGTGCTCTACTATACTATCAGGATTTTCGACAACCCAGCCAACTGTTGTATTTGATAAGCTACAGTACATCGACGACATAAAAGTCGGGCCGAATTGCTTGACGGACGGGTGTGGTTTGGTTAGCCCCGCAGTTCTTCGCAGGGTAAAAACCGATCTTGAGCTCAGCTATGTTCCCAGTGCTGTCCAAGCCAGGATTGGCCCGGCAAAGGGATTATTCGTCGCGGATCCAAGTGTTCCGCTTGACTCTGATGAGCTTTGGATCAAGATACGAGGTAATTTCCAGGCCTCAGTTCCTCAACACTTCCCTGTGCTATTGTGAACCCTTCTAACGGTTGTGGAATACAGGGGATCAGAAGAAGTTCGAAATTAGATCGGATGACATTGCACATAGGACACTCGATGTGAATGGTGTCTCCTCGCCGCTGTCACCGGCTACCCTCAACCGTCAGTTCCTACCTATTTTATTACAAAACGGAGTCCCATACGAAATTTTCGCGGAACTACTGCGAGAGGACATTAGAAGAGAGATCGGAGACTTGCTCGAAAGCGGCCGACTCGAAGACCCGATCTACCTCCGGGGATATCTTGACAAGATCAGGCTGCAAGCGTCCCGCCGCGGTATCGAAACACTTCCCACGAAGGGAAGAGTCCCCAGTGGCCTCCCAGAACGAGTAGCCTTCCGGCTCGAGTGTGGATTCACGTTGAAGGACCCACTACTTCGAAAGGACTTTCTGGAGATCTTGAAGGATTATTGTGATGAGCTCGAAAAACGCATGCATATCGCTGTTCCCCAAAGTTGCACCGCGCTTATTGTGGCGGATCCTTCTTTGAAATTGAAAAAAGGAGAAGTATATCTTCGATTCAGTGAGCCTCGCAATTTCATCGACGCAAAGACGATGCTACCTACCGATGTTCTTATCGGTGATGTGCTTGTGGGTCGGAATCCGGCGCACTTTGCCTGCGACATCCAGCGAGTAACCGCTGTTGATGTGCCAGAGCTTCGACATCTTACGGACGTCCTTGTATTCTCAGCGGACGCAGAAACTTGTGATAGAAGTCTTGCAGACTATCTGTCGGGCGGAGATTACGATGGTGATCGTGTCTGGACTTGTTGGGATCCCCGAGTCGTTGATCCTTACGTTAACAGCGAGGACGGGCCTCAAAATGTCGATATTGAGGATTACATTAAGAAAGAAAAGACCACAATGCGGTCAAGATTCTCTGCTAGAAGAAGAGAAGAGGTAGACGCATGGACGGATTACGTGAAGGGTCGGGTCAAAAGTATAATGCAGGACGACCGCTTGGGCCTTTGCACAAGCTTCTATGATCGACTCGTCTACAAGACTTGGCTGGAGACTCCTGGAGGTGTCAATCACCCAAAAGCAAAAGAACTTGCGGCGCTGTGCGGGATATTGGTCGACGCACCAAAGCAGGGCTACGAAATCTACCCAGATAACTGGGAGGTGTTTCATCAAAGATATCGAAACTTTCCCCCACCACTCTACAGTTCGGCCGAGTCTAGGAACAACCATGCGGGCAAGAAGAGCGAATTTCCTCTCGATAAGCTGCGGTTCAGGGTTGCCTCTGCAGAGATTGACTCCTTGATGGATCAATTGAAGGAGAAGCTACCTGCTGAGGAATCCAAAGACACAGACGTCGTAGGATACTACGATAAATTCGACAATTACTGGAGAGGAACCCTGGAGGCGCAATCCAAGTCAGGGCAAGGGTCCAAATATCGGAGCGCTCACGCTGTTGTGAAGAATCTGTCACACCTGAATAAGGAGCTTGAAAGCCTGAAGGATAAGTGGAGAAGTCACTTCGAATTTGTAGCAGTAAACGGCACTGAGGACGAGACAATGCGAACGAAAAAACAGAATTTTGTGGAGGAGTGTCTCACTAAGTATACCAATATCCTGCCCGAGCTTGATAACCCGAATGCGCCCCCAACCGATTTGATAGAGGAGTGGCACAGATTTGGGACGGAGCCACTCTCCGAGTGGTCAAAAATAAGAGCCGCCGCATTGTATCGCAAATGCTATGCCGACAATTTCTTCCCCTGGGCGATGGCCGGCCCGGAAATCGGTCTCATCAAACTGCTGGCGGTCTCTCCTGATCCCTCCAGAGCCATACGGTTTATGCGCGAAGATGTGTATCTTTCCTTAAAGACAAAGGCTTCTGCTATGAGCAAAGGAGAAGACAACATCTGGATTGACGCTACAATGGACGACCCGCACGATGTTGACGACATTGACTGCGATGCCTAAAGCGGCCACCGTATAGGTCGAATTCTTCACGCGGAATCCACTATCTTTATGGTTGTACGACCTTTTTCGTTTATCTCATATCGTCTATATCACTCATTTTCCCTTGCCATTAAACCTGTTACGTTGGCGTTTTGCGGTTTTGTGTCGCACATGCCCCTTCTAGGCGTTATCCTGGCGCATCATGGCAACATATTTTACTTTCCTAGCTTTCCACTGTCTGTATGCTGGGTTGTTCCAGCCTCCCTACTATAAACATTAAAGTATATATTGTGTCGTAATTTCATCGTTTTTGATTGTTCTCTTTTCATTAATGCATTCAGTCGCTCGAACCAAATAGCCCATATTTTACGGCTAATGAACTTCTTACTCATGGAATTTTTTTCGAATGCTTTGGTAGGTTGCTATATTCTTGGCCAAACCATCATTTTAATGTTGAATACATATTAGCATTGAGTGCCAAAAATGCTTGTCTGTTGGTGTCATCTCCGCAGTTGAATTTGAGGTTCGTCAATAACCTTATAAGACGAACTGTCGATATTTATATAACATGTATCTTATCTAGATCAGAGTCCACTCGTGCGATTGTATCCTTCGTATATCGTAGATTTATAAAGCAGACGGTCGAATGGCTAGTTTGATATTAGCATTTGGTGGGAGAATTGGTTAATTCAATTGCCGTAGTCTCATACACCAGACCCTCCATTTCACGTGAGCTCACTCATGAGATGTACATGCAAGCTTTTGTCCGAATCTTGATTATATGAACATTTATATATATCGGGCGGTCGATCGATACACAAATCTAAATCAAGTTCTGTAGTCTGATTGACTGTGCCGTTGCCTATTTAATTGTTACTGGCAAACTCGGTCGAACTGCGGTTGTATCGGTTTGTGAAAATAGACGTTTGAAGATAGATCTATATACAGATTCCAAACACTCTTTATTCCTCTCGATAGTACTATATCTGATGCGATGTCTACAGACACTGAGAGTACCAGTCGTTGGAGTAGGTGCACGTACTCCCTACACAAACTGTACACCCAGTGTACCCTGAACCTCCGCACTGACCATAAAGGGACTGTTGGCAGCCTGACCCCGTCGTCGTCCTGGTGGTCGTTGTAGTAGTCCTGGTAGACGTTGTGGTAGTTCTTGTGCTTGTCGATGTCGTCGTCGTGGTTCGCGTCGTTGTGGTGGTAGTCGCACTGACGCCGTTCCAGTAGTTCATATCGATCCAGGAGGTGCTCCCGACGATACCACTGAGAGTGAGCGCGGAGCTGAGTTTCTTCGCCCAGCTTACACGTGTGCCCTGGGCGCCGTCGCCGGTGTTTCCGTACTCTGCGTAGTATACGTTGTCGGTTGGGTTGGTACCCCAGGCGCTCCAGCCGGCGGGACGGACGACGGAGGTCATGTACGTGTTCTGGAAGACGGTGCGGGCGTATAGGCGCCAGGGTCGGCCGAGGTAGGTTAGGACGCCAGAGACTCCGGATTTCGCTTGAACGGTGGAGGCGTTGATGACATAGTAGTTGGGGTTCGTGTCACTGTTGCGGCCGGAGGCGGTGATGTAGCCGTTGCCCGAGATGGCGATGGTGCATTTTTCAAACCAGGCGATTGCTCTAGGATGTTATAGTGTATGATCAGCCAATCTAGTTTTCGTATGATTCTTGTTGAGAAACTGATGCCATGTTTTCGATTCCGTACCGTTGACCAAATATGAAATCGGTGGCGCCTTCGATGTAGCATTTGTCGAAGACGTTCTGCAATTTGACGTCGACGTTAGCTTGTGACTGTCTACTTTTCAAGTATAAATGGTTGATAAGGAACATTTTGGTCACTCACAATTCCTTCGTTGGCTAGCAGGGTGTCTTGGTATCCGAGGAGCTTGCAGCCATAATACCCTTGAAGATCTCCTTGCGTGCTAAGTGCAATTGCCTGAACACCCGAACCTCTCGAATTCTGAATGTTGAGATTGTAGGCTTTGAAGTTCTTCGTATGGACGCGCAGAGTGCCGGATGCATCATTGCTACCTGCTACGTCGGCGCCAAGCGAGTTAACCAGAGTTACTTGGTTCTGGTTGAAATCCTGGTCGTTGGTTGTGTAGCCGTAGATTGTGATTTTGGCCTTGATAGTGTTGGGGATGTAAACTTGGCCGCTGTAGCTCCCAGGCTGGATGAATATCACTATGTCGCCGGTATTGCTTGTGCTGATCGAGTTGATGGCAGCTTGTAACTATCGTTCAATATATTGTGGTTGATGTTAGTAAATTGAATCTGTATCTGGCGAGGATTATGGGGCTATATCTGGGCAAAATAGCATTACCCCGGTGTATTGGCCGCCTGATTTTGCGACTACGATGGCTCCGGATGGTGGCGATGTTCTGGACGCGGCAAAGACAAGTCCTGCGGATCCTAACCAACAGAGTATGCTAAACTTCATCGTGATGTTGAGATCTTAGGTACACGCCTGACAGTCGAGCAACTGATTCTTTGCGCTTACACTTTAAATCTTATCTAGCCTTTGACGAGCCTTGTCGTTTACATGACTTACAGCCTCTTTATGCTTTTCCCTCACAACGTTTAGGCATGACTAGCGATTGCATAATGTTGTGTGCATTTGAGCTCGAGTCTCGGCGCTCCTTCCCCCGTGGACATATATAATTCAGTGAATTTGAGAGTTGTACGCATTACGCTCCTGGAATCATCTGAAGTTAAGCGTTTCCCCATATTATTGTGCATTTAAAGCTTCCTTGAAGATCAGTTTCGAGAAACTATGAAAGTTAGCGGCCCGAAAAGGCCGCTGCTACCATAGCTCGTAGCCGCCAAGGCTGTAAATCTTGGGTTCGGTTTAGCGGCGGTTGCGGACGAACCGCTGGAACTGTGCGCGCCAAGACGTTCTTGATTTCTCCGTCGGAGCGGCATACATATTTGCAACGGTATGCAGCCGTCTGACTTTAGCCTGTCATGTTTGGGCCGTTCGCGTTCTGGGATGTAAGTTTGCGCGTCCAGGCTAATTGTTGGCGGCGGAGTTCGGCTCCAGACTTTTGAGGCTTGATCTTCGGCTCCAGGAAATTTGGTGGGATGGATACAACGGACGAAGAATGTGCTGTACGATAGGGGTCAAAGGTAGAATTGTTACAGGTACTAGAAGCACCAATATCTATTGAGATTGACGTAAACAGCAATTGCTAACAATGCAAGTGAGTCGGGACCGCGGAGTTACACAAGGTCGTGGCAGAATGACACACAAACAACACGATACCTAGCGAAGGTGCCGAATCAATTCTCGCTGGGGGACATCATATTCCGCCAATGTTTATTGGTACACTTCCATGGAGCACTTCCTCATGTGTGTAAATTTGATCGCGTTGATAGCAGCGAGCGTTTGGGTCTTTCTTGTCCTACGGTATCGGTCTACCTTGTCGAATCGCTTTTGCGGCTTCGGATTCCGCGGTATTGTCCGCATACCGCTGATATATGGGGAAGAACTTCTCCCTATCAGAGCTCGTATCCTTCACGGCCTGTAAGTCCTCAATAGCTTTCGTATAGTTGTTCCAGCGAGCCCATGTCTCATCGTCCTCGGTAGTCGGCCAATCGCCGTTATTCCCCTTGAATTCGTCAAACACCCAGTGCCTGGTGATCCAAGGAGCGATGATAAGATCAGGCAACGTAACCTCTTTTCCTAGCCAGAAGGGACCTTCTGGATCTAATTGTTCGGCAAACCTTTGATATTACCGAAGTATTCTTCTTTGCCCTTGGCGGCGTCATCGCCTTGAAACTGGAGCCACCTGTGGAAGGATGGAATGATGTTGCTTCCTACAAACTGGATCCAAATTCTGGCTCTGGCTCTCTCGTACGGGTCGTCTGGAAGAAGGCGGTGGCCATGCTTCACAGGGTCGGAGTAGACTTCGTCCAGATACTCGCAGATGACAGAGGATTCGAATAGCGGCTTGGAGGTGCCGTTGGCCGTCGGCACGGCGAGCGTAGGGACCAGACCACGAGGATTCAGGTTCAGAAGATGCTTTGGTTTGTGATACGGATTGACTTCGATATACTGGAAAGGTATATTCTTGGTATGCAAGACTAGTAACACCCGTTGCACGAATCTTTGACAAACGAATACATATCGGGATTAGCATGGATCTTAGAAATTTGAAGGAGCATCGAGCGCAGACTTACGGACAGAACCAGCCAGAATATATCTTCAACGGTTGTTCCTGCTGATGCTGGGCAAAGTACTTGGCCGCCTGCCCGGTGGCTTCCGGGTAGAGCGCTGCATCGGGAATTGGCATCTTGGCGGATGTGACTGGTAGGTAGACACCGTCAAACTTGAATCCGGAGGTCGGATATGGAGAAGAAGTGATGCAAACAACAAGAGGGGAATCCGCGATAGAAAGTGAAATTGAGCCGTCGATTTGTCAGCGGGATGGCGTGCTTGAATCTGCGGTCCCGCCAAACCCGCGATCCAGTCACGTGATATTTCTGCCCCGCGTTGCGTCACGTCGAAGCCGTCGCCAAATCCTGCTGCGTAGCAGTGTCGCGAACCTTGCCACCTGCGAAACGACATTCAGGACTTTTCTCACCTCTCACCGCGATAGAAACGACTCCACCACTCCTTGAAGGCGCCCTAATTCCATTTCAACATAGACTTTCGCGATGTCGCAGTCATCATTGACGCTGATAACCACCCCACCAGACCCCACCTCGCTCCCCTCGCTCGCCGACCACCAATCCTCGACACCTGCCACATTCTCGCAGGAAGTCCTACATTTCCACACCACAGGCGCCAAACTCACCTTCGCATCGGATCAGAAGTTCCTGTTACCGGCGTGGTTCCCGGACGCAACCAGCAACGATGTATCCGTGGACATCAAAGATGCCACAATGGACGAATCATCGACGGACAAGGCTGGTGAAGAGGACGGCGACGAAGACTGGGAGGATGAGGACGCCATAATAGAAGATGTCCATGTGGAAGACGTGACTATCATGGTCACCACTAAGTGCGTATCCCTCCGTCTGCTGGTCTTCCTCTTGCAACTGGACTTCGCTAACCCTGCTGTCCAGACATCTCACACTCTATCTACCATCTCGCTCGGCCGGCTACCAGATTCCATACCCGTCCATCTCTCTACACGCGATAACCTCGACGCCAACAACGTCTGGAATCTACATGCAAATAAACACCCATTCAATCTCTTTTGACGACCACGACTACTCGAGCCTCGAGATTACAGTGTACCCGCAGCAGACCACCGTTACAACCAGCGCCGAGGGTGGAAACGTAACTGGTAGCACGAAGGAAATGTTCGATGCCCTAACGCAGTGCAGTGATCTGCACCCGGACGCCAAGCCGGGGTTCTTCGGTGGTGGAGACGACGACGAGGACGAAGATGGTGATGGCAACGGCGTCATCTACTTCGACCATAGCGCTGGAGGTGGACTGGGCGGTAGCGGCGGCGGCATCAGCTTCTTGGGTGGCGCGGACGAGGTCGGTGGGATACCGGCGTTGGCGCCGGGAGGGTGGATTACTGCAGACAACGTGGATACGATACAGTGGTCGATTGATGGCCAGACGGGTGTTGGGGACCCGAACAATGCGGCCTTGGGACCGGGAGCTGGCAACGTACGGCGGAGGGACGATGGAGGCGATAGCGGGGCCATGGACGAGGGAGTTGAGACGAACGGCGGCGAGACTAAATGGCGGAGAACGGATTAACCCCTGTCGGGGTTCGTTGTACAGTTACATTCGCGAGATCACATCTCCAACTATTTAGGAATAGAGTAATGGTAATGCCGCTACGCTGGATGGGTGTAAAAGTAAATTGACGCTGGGAATGATATTGGGCTTGTGTGAAGAAATACGAGATTTATATATAATACGGGACAGATAGGATTATCTATCAGCTTCTCCTTGGCTCTGCTGCCAACTGAGATACTGCTCGTGCGCCTTCTTCTGCACCGTCCACAGCTTCTTCAACGTCTTGTTCCTGCTTTTCGTCACCGGCTCCCCACTTTTGTCGGCCGTTGGGATCCCTTCTTCATCCCAAGCGCTCCACTCCTCGCTTCCCGGTCCTTCCTTGAACATCACGAATGGGCTAAGCTTACCCTTCTCCAGCTTCTCCCGATCAGCCTTCTCCTTCTGCCGTCGAAGCTCCTCTTTATTCCGCTCTCTCTCCGCCGCCTTTTCGTCCTTCTCGCGCTTCTCAGTCAGCAGCTGCTCGGCCGATACAAACTTGATAAGTGCGGCGCCGCCAGTTCGGTCATCCAGCGATACGCCAAGCGCAGGCAGATCGTCGTTACGGACTTTATCGCAGAGTCCCAGCAACGTCTTGCCAGCCGGTGTAGCCTTCTCCTCCATTGCGATGGTGCGCACGCTGTCTCGGAAGGTCGAGAGCAGTCTTACGTACGGCATGGCGATGGTCTCCTTGTTTGCTTCGGTGCCCTCGACGGACTCGTCGCTCCAGCCGATGGCGTTCTGCGTCAGCGGCTGGCTGTCGAGGCCGAACATGTGTACTTGCTTTGTGATCCAGCGGGCAATTGTTGCGAGGGTCGCGACGGAGTAGTAGTGGCTGTTGGCGCTCATGTAGACGTTCGCTTTCGAGATCAGGTCAAGGATTGCGTTGAGGGCGTTGGCGGTGTTGATGCTGTCGCAGAGGGCGACATGATAGGCGGATTTGGCATTGTCGAAGCTATAATACATATCCTGTTAGTAAATGTATCACAGAAATACTTAGGACTAGGTGCGCCTTACTCTTGATAGAGGGCTTTCTCGCGGGCGGCGAAGAATTGCGGCACAGCCTCTCCGCTCTTCTCTCTCTCCTGGTCCTCGGATACCAACCCCTTGACGTTGGCGAAGAACTTGTTCAACGTTGCCTCAAAGTTCTTCGCCTCAGCGATCGTGCCTTCCCGGATCTCGATGCCGTCTTTCCAGCTGCCCAGCATGAACACGATACGCAACCGCCTACTCGTCCAGCCTCCGCCTCTGCCGAGCGCCTCTCGTATGCTGACAAAGTTCTTCAGACTCTTCGACATCTTTGCGCCGGAGATGGACAGGTGGCCCATGTGCAGGAAGTAGTTGACCCATTGGTGCTTGTCCTGTCCTACAACGCCGGACGAAGCAGTGCAAGGGTCCCAGTAGGCTTCACTCTGAGCAATTTCGTTGTCGTGGTGCGGGAAAGCGAGATCGATGCCGCCGGAGTGGATGTCGACATTCGGCCCCAGGACTTCAGAGCACATGACCGAGCACTCGATATGCCAGCCCGGTCGGCCTTTGCCCCACGGGCTGTCCCAGCCGGGCTCACCAGGCTTTGACGACTTCCAGAGCGCAAAGTCGCCGCTATTCTTCTTCCCGGACTGGGTAGTAAGCGCACCCTCGCCGTCTTCGAGGAGGGAGGTCGACGAGGCGTCCCAAGGCTTCAGCTTGGCATAGTGGTGCCCGGAAGTGCGGTAAGCGTGGACGTCAAAGTAAACGGACCCATCCGAAGTCGGGTAAGCAAAGCCCTTGTCGACGATCTGCTTAATGAAGGCAGCGTTTTCCGGCACGAATTCGGAGACGCGAGTGGTCACGGTTGGCGGGAGGACGTTGAGTCTGCCCATATCCTGGTCAAAATGGCGCTCCCAGTACGCTGCCGTTTCGCGAAATATCTTGGGGTCCGTGACGGAGGCACCGTGGAGCGAATCGAGGTAGGGCGCCAGGATGTCCCTAACCGAAGCGTAGAATTCGTCCGCTGTCGACGGCCGAGATGTGAGAGAGTCTGCAGCTGTGAGCAGCGTCTTCAGGTGCATCCTGACCTTTGCTTCCTTTTCCAATTCCTCGCCGGTCAGATCTTCCGCGGGTTCGACCGACAGAGCTTTACCCTCAGGCGAGATCAGGTTGGGGAAGATGTCCGCCGCCCATGCTGCAAATGTCGTCGGAGTCGCGGGCGAGTCTGGGAAGTTCTTGTTGAGATACTTCTGCCAGGCGGCGGAAACTTCCTCGATAACCTTCGCCTCCACCGTTGGATGCTCCTTCTGATAGATTCCAAAGAGATGTGACTGGCGAGCTCTGATGATAATCTACATCCCATATGAAAAACAGTCAGCCACGAGCCGGATATCGCAACGTAGCTATGGTGTGCTACTCGCCTTATCGTCAATGTCCGTCACGTTCTGGACAAATTGCACATCATATCCAAAATAGCCCTCCATCACCCGCCTCAGGACATCCGTAGTCACATAGTTCCTCGCATGGCCCAGATGGCCGGCATCGTAGACGGTAGGCCCGCAGCAGTACCAAGTGACCTTCTTCCCGGAGCCGCTGATTGGGTAGAACGGCGTTTTTGTGCGCGTGAGAGAGTTGTAAAGCTTCAGCTCGGTGGCATACGAGGCCGGCGCCCGCCATGGCGGCTGCTCGACCTTCTGCTTCCCAGAGATGGTGGTCGTCATTTTGCGGGGCAGCGATAGTGGGGCCCGATGCTGTCGGCGCACGAGACAGCTACTAGTGGTAATGACAGCTCCGCCGGCGCAATATCCAAGACGGCGAATGTAGTAGAGGTGGCGAGAGCCCGTGGCGATTAGCGATGGAGCGAGATGGAGAAGGCGCGGACTGGTCATCCAGCCCGCCGTCGAATTTATATTTTGCCGTGGTGTTTACGTGGTTTGCCAGCCTGTCGTTGGTGACTCGTTTTTGTGCGCGCTGCGTCTTTGCTCGCGCAAAACTCAATCTTCCCTCGCTATCGTCCTCGTGAAAAGACTCACCGCCATCGCGCCATCGCCGACTTCGATCGCGCCCCTCCCTCGCAGGGGATAAAATAGCATCCGCCCGTTTGCGACGATACCCGAATTCACATTCGATCACATATCGAAGTCTCAATGGCGGCTGCTGCGTCACAGCCCGCCCCGCCGCAGGGAGCCTCATCGACCGTCGCCTATGCCGACAGCCCATTCCTCCCCGGCCCAGACTACTCTCCCACGATCCCCCCGAACTCCCGCGCCATCGCCCATCTCACTCGAGACGTCCTCCAGCCGGTGCTCGTCCAGCCGTCCGGCAGCAACGGCTCTCCCTCATCGACACCGGAGCCCGTCGCGAACCTCAAACGAAAGCTGCCGACGCCCGCGAACAACGCCTCTCTCAACACGCGCTTCGGCTCCTTCCCGCATCCGAGCCTCCTCGTGCCAGCCGGCAGTCAGATCCGCAGTTCCACTGGTACGGGTTTTATACATGTCCTCCGTCCCACACCGGAGCTGTGGACGCTGAGTCTGCCGCATCGGACACAGGTGGTCTACACGCCGGACTCGTCATATATTCTCCACAGGCTGCGAGTCAGGCCCGGCGGCCGGGTGATAGAGGCGGGTGCTGGCAGTGGGAGCTTTACGCATGCGACTGCAAGGGCTGTGTACAACGGTATTCACGAGAAGGCGGCGAGCAAACCCGACAAAGCCAATGGGAAGGACACTCTAAATGGCTCTGAAGGGGAGGATGCAGCCAATGGAGGGCAGGACCAAAACGTACAGGACGATTCGCAGGGGCGGGTTCTGTCATTCGAGTTCCACGCCGACAGGGCTGCCATCTTGCGTCATGAGCTCCAGCAACATGGGTTACAGTCCATCGTTACGGTGACGAGTCGCGATGTATGTGCGGGTGGCTTCGCGCTTACAGATCCCGAACTGGATATCGGAGGCAACACCTACGCTACAGCTGTATTCTTAGACCTACCGGCGCCGTGGCTGGCGATCCCACATCTCACCCGAGAGAATGGGAGTCTGTCTAGGACCAAATCCGTGAGGATCTGCTGCTTCAGTCCATGTCTAGAGCAGGCATTACGGACAATAGCGGTGCTGAGGGAACAAGGATGGGTAGAAGAAGACCTCGTCGAGGTTACGCATAAGCGTTTGGAGGTCAGGAGAATAGGCCCGGATGGGAAGGAGATCGGATCCAAACCTCGGGCTGGAGCGTCTACAGCGGATGATGACCTTAGAGTTGCCAGCGTGGAAGAGTCAGTCGCGAGACTGAAGAGACAGCTGTGGCACCGCAAGGAAAAGCAGGCCCGACAGAGGGCAAAGTCGGCGAAGAAGCGAAAGCTAGAAGCAAATGGTGCTGAGGGGGAACAGCCGGACGATGACAGCGACGTCGATATGGACGCTGCCGCCGATGACGACGACGTGGAAGCCGACGTCGATGACACTCGCAAAGAGGAGAACGGGAATAGCAAGCTGCATCTTTTCCATCAGGGAAGGGTGGTGGTACGGACGGAACCCGAGCTGAAGACTCACACTTCTTATCTGGTCTTTGCGGTTCTGCCACTGCCATGGTCGGACGAAGATGAGGCGAATGCAAAGCTAAAATACCCCATACCGCCCAGACCAGCTCCGCAGCTGAACCCCAAAACGGGCAGAGATTACGCGAGTGGAGGCTTTGCGCCGAAGTCGATGACTGGGAAGTTAAGCAAAACCCAAGAGAAGAAGCTCAAGAAGGCCGCAGATAAGGCAGCCAGATTGGCGGCTGAGGCGAGCAAAAGTGCAGCAGCGTCAGACCCCGGGGACGCTAGTCAGGTACAGGGTGATTGAGTTGCATCACTACCCTTAGAGCGGTCACGGGCATGTACGATAGATATTTCGATATTTATGAGCATCATACAGTAGAATATCATATCAGTCATATCAGCTGTTAAGCATCTATCTCTTCGTCCCCTAGCTAATTGACCGATGGTTATGAAGGGCAAGACAGACGTTTGATTCACTCATGATCTCAGCCCATGACGATAAATTAGGAATGCCAATATAACAGCTAAATTATAAAAGGTGCTACATATGCCATGAACCAAAAGTCAACGAAATTACCCCACAGGAACCAGTGTGTTCCGTCGATGCTTCTCAAGATCCAACACCGAATATCTCGAGTAATCTGGGAAAACTAATCGACCCAAGTCCAGTCACTGGATCCCAGCCTATAACCCGACGTGAATTGTGTTAGTGAATCATATGAACAGACGAGTAAATTATAAAGACCCCGGCCTTGGATAGGTCTCACCTGCTGTGGCTGGAAATCCAGTGGCGCTGCAACCACCTGGATTGTTGCCAACCGTGATATCGCTAAGAGGACGAACGGCGTACGTATCAGCACCGATTTCACGAAGATAACGTGGGATGTATGAAGTATTTATAAATTAAAGCTCTTACTTGAACTTGTCCGCATTATCGTACTAGAGCGAGATCCAATATTGTTAGCACGTATTTCTTCCGTGTGATGGCATCATTTGATATAATATCCATCGATAGACCTACGAGCAGCTTGTGAACGAAGCCGACGGGAGGCATATTTCGCTTGAGTCGCTCCTCGTTCACCCGTGTCAGCATGGCAGCCCAGATTGGCGCTGATGCAGATGTTCCGCCGACAAGCATTGGAATTGCGTTAACCTGGAGTGCTCTCTATTAGACATGCTGTCACTGTGTGTTTGAACTGCGAATCTATGGAAATGCTTACAATGACGAGGAGATTGGATCCGATCTAGACCAGTGAGTATAAGATTAGCCACTTGACGGTATACTTTACTCAGTGTGATTGATTGGGACATACGGCAGCGACGTCGGGATATCCTCGCCCGCCTCGATTGAAAACGCCACCGTTGGCACCGAGCGTATCTCCGGCCGATATATCGTAGCTTGGGAAGCCCAAGTTGGCACTTGCAAGGTATTGGCTAACAGCGGCACTTTGGTAGGACGGCCGCGCGTGCACGTTCGAGAATCCGCCGCCGGAACCGAGAGCTGTAGTCGCAATCTCGGTCCTCCTGCTATCCCACTGGGTGCTGCCAACGGCCAGAAAGTAGGGACAATCTACGCAATTCGCCGCTTTGGTCAGTGCACTGCCTAGGTACTGGATTGGATGACAACGTTGTAGGGACGGACTGACTGGATGGGAAGTCCGGGTTGAATATTGTTCCCGGTCCGGTGGTCTGTCCCGCGGGACGAAGACAGCCATCCGGATCGTCGTCGTCTTCGCCACCGGTCGCGACACCGGAGTCGCCGGAGGCCACTACAAAGGTATAGCCTTGCAGACCTAACTTCATCACTTCAAGGCATTGTCTGTTGCGTTTTGAAGTATTAGGTATCGATTGTCTATGTAGGTACAGAAACACCCTGGACATGAGTTACCTTCGTTGGTAGTTTGCCGGCAAGCTTAATATGTTTTCAACGCCGCCGTAGGAGATAGAGGTCACATAAGTAGGTTTGACGGTACCGCAATCCAGAGGACCCGGATAAGCACCGGGCTTACCCGCATTGTCAGGGTTTGGATACGGCGGATCAAGCGGGTTATCGGTCCCGTTGGAATTGCCATTTAGTCCGAACGCCTCGAAGCTGCAGTACGACCCGTCGATGCCATCGAAGAAATTGTTCAGGAAGCCCGGATATATGTAGTTCGCCTGGGTGGGTGGGTCATCGACGGAGAATACCGCCTCCAGTTGCGGGTAGATTATGTGGTGGGAGGACTGGATATCTAGGTTTGATTCCGCACCGGCCATCTGCAACTTGATCAGTGATGATGGACCCTGCCCACCGTCGATGCTCCTGAGCTCGGGTGTGCCCTCGCCAATTGGGACGTTTGTGAGTAGGGTGTTGAAGAGGTCGATGTCGGTTTCGGAGTAGAGTTGGCCCAGACTCTGGAAGATACCCAGCTTGTTGTCTTCGTTTATGACGGTGTTGGCTGGTAGCGTCGTGATGCCGTAGAGCTGTCGAATGCAGTAAGGTGTCATGAGCATCGGGTTGGTAGTACTGCATGGCAGTATGCCGGCCAGGAATCCGACGGTTAGCAGTCCGGAGAGGAAGCTGCTGATAGTCCTGAAAATGGGCTGCAGAACGAAGCCTAGGCCACCGGGGGCGCCTTTCGGTGTCGGCTTGAGAGCTGCTTTAGGTTGAGGTTGCGGCTCTCGCTTCTTTGCCTTATCGCGTTCTGGAGATAGCGGTCCTGATAGGTGGAAGAGCTTCACCCCGGGTGTGATATAGTCGATATGGTGTTTGATATACTCGGGGACATGATACCTGGTGGAGAACGGGTGTACTAAGGTTAGCTCCGGTGGAGACTGGTATGTCGTGGTAGCAAACTCACTGCTCACAAGCAACGTTGACTCGTCCGGATGGGCCGTGCTCGTAAATATGATACGTCGTGTCAAGCAATGCCTCGGCTTCGACGACACTGGCGTCAAACTGGATCCATTGCTTGTTCCGGGATACCGATACTCTATCCGGGCTAATTCCGAAGCTGTGCAGCCAGTGGAGGACGGCCTCTCTACTTTCGTCCGACGGGGCGAACATGTCGATGACTTCGGCGTGGGAGAGGCGTTTCCCGTATTTTGGCGATACAGGGTCAGAGCTATATTATGTGGAAATGCAACATCAGCAAATAAAAACCTCATTCTGAGGTTGGCCGCTGAACGCAGAGATGGGATGCTCGGTATACATTTCCATAAGTAAATCATGACCATCGTCGAGATTTCTCTGCGTCAAACCGATGCGCATTGGCATGAGAGATTCCCGGTCGGCCAGGCTTCTCTTAATCCAGGCGCCGTTAGGAGCGCCTCTCTTCTCGTGCACGACATGCTTGAAGGATCTCGACCTTAACGTCCGAGCTGCGAAAACCGAGTGGAGAATTGTAAATGCGATGACGAAGCTGGAGAGCTTCATTGTTGTAAGTTAGTGGCCTTCCTGAGGTTGCCGTGTAAAGGAAAACGAACAACGTTATATCTGTGTCGTGCACAAATCACGAAAGTCATGGTCCGGGGAAACGAATGGTGATTTATATATGTGTCGCTGTATGTTGTTTTCATGGATGATTTTGGACTTGGAGAGATCTGAGGGTTACTGCTGGAATGAAAGCTTACCATCGACCTTAGATTCCGGGAAGAATGCGGAAAACTTACGACAGTTACACCCACCAATCCTGTCAAAATGGATATGCAAATGGATTATATTCATCAGGTGAGCGAGTTGCAGCAACATGTAAGGCCGGCCGATATATTTACAGACCGCGAGAATTTGGAAGAACTCTGAACTCAAATTCTGGTTGGGATTATTTACCATGGCGGAAAACGAGGAAAGGTCACACATCCGTATAAATGCTGCTAGCAAAGGTCTTTTGGGAAGCTAGCCTTATGCGCCACCACAACAGTGTGAAATTCTGTCGGACATCCCGGATAGCCTAGGGCCGTAAATTATTTGAACGGAAACCAGATAAACCTTTGACGGAGTAACCAGTGGTCCGATGCGTGGCAAATTAGCAACTGAAAATCGCTGCCTTGTTGAGTTAGACAGAAGTCAGTGAATTCGTGAACCCAGTGTGAAGTTCGGGGTCCAGTGTTGGTGTTGGATATACGGTTGACGTAGCACAAGATTAAGTTTGGGCCCCGATCTAGATCCAGGCCTTCCCGAGATCCGGATCGGTCGACTCGCCTGTGCCCAGGTGGGACGAATATTCGGCACCGCAAGGGGGCGTGGTATCCGGCCGCTTTTGAATCAATGCGCAGCGGCGGCAACAGACCGCCCGTACTAATCACTCGATAATATAATATTATAATGTCGCGAGGCTGAAATACGGTGTTCTCGAGATAGCTGTCGACTCGTGAACGTTAAACGCCGATGCTTAATTGCCCTCAGATGCATTGAATATCATCACTAGTCATGAATCAGTTAGCAGCTCATCGCCTAGAGGATTAACTAAGAAGTAGCTGGCTGGGTGAGAAAAGCGCATTTGCATATTGAATTGGCTTGGAAGGCACTGCGTGATCTATGTGGCGGTAAAGGACGCGAAAGTTCTAGTACATCCATTCTGCCTTTCTATTATTCTAAGGTCTCCCAACTTAACTTCTTCACCTTCTGCCACCAAAGCAAAGAACCAACCCTTTCGAATTCTCTACTTCTGCTATTGGTCATCTCTAGTTCTTTATCTATCAGTTTTCCGACATCCTGCTTGCCCTTCAAGTCAAACCTCGATATATCCCCTACTACGGTTGAAGTAACGGAGGAGTTTAGTGATGCAACATGCCATATGCCAAAGCATGCCAAAGCACTGTTATGCGGCCGAATTTGGGCGTAAACATAAACTCTACTTGGCCAATCGTCATCTCGTCCGTATCTTCGATACCTCTCAAGATGTGTGCACATACGGTCGCTGCAGGTCAGTCAATATGACATACATTTATCGTCGATGCGACAAAGAACGAGTGTCGCTCGAGACAAGGTTCTACTGCAAATGAAAACATAATTATAAATCGAGACCGCCGGCGCAAATTTCCTGCGCATGACGGTTCCGTACAATTTCACGAGTATTTAAACCTGACCGCCTGCTCCTGGCCTTCCCATCTCTTCCTCCCTCCTCCATCTTCCTTTCATCTCACCCCACCTACACCCGGTGTGGGCTCCCATGCTATACTTGAGTTGACACCAGAGAGTCATGAGGTCCACCAGAGCGAGGGCGTCGGTAAGTTCATCGACACTCTCAAAGTCATAAAACAGACTACTAAACACGAACGAATAGGCAACAAAACGCCATGCAGTATGTGTGAGGCGATCAAGTTCACAGTCTCAAGGCGCTGCTTCGCGGAACATTTCCTAGCTGGCATGAACTACGCAGGGAAGAATCTGAAGGTATGGCTTAGCTCTATCCAAGTGAGAGTAGATTTCTTGCGTAGTGAACTCTAGTTAACTTTGGACAACGGGTAGCAATTTCTCCCCAGCCAAAATGAGATGGAGGCAGATCTCGAATCGAGAAATGTTACAATCCTAAGATACTTAGGGAGGCTCATTCACCCCGTGCTGCCGATGTTGCCGAAGCCTTCCTTGCAACACGGAGCGAATACACTGGGGAAGAGTGAGCGGGATTTCGTCACCTCCCGCAGTTTATGGAGGTGAAAAAGGGACATCGGCAATGCAATGCAGCTAGCTTAGGTCTGAGCTGTGGGGAAGCAGACTGGGAGAGGACTCCCAACCATTGGTTTGGGGCGCAGTTCCACGGAGAGGATGAAGAAGAAGAATAGATAGTCTTGATCGATTAATAGTTCATGCATGTAAATATATAATTCCTGTTGTCTCGTAAACCAAACTCTTCGCCGGTTAAAGTACGGTAGTCTGGCTCGCGAGACGATAATTCCGGAACTTCAACATTCTCATCCAACATTTGAGGATCGCACCCGTGCTACTTGTAAAGAAACTGTACCGCCGTGTTGGTGCTGGTCTAGAGCCTTGATCGATTTTATAGTTCTTGCTTCCCCAATGTGCACTAATTCGACGCCGTTGAATCCTCTGACTATAATCTGTAGATCTCACGAACTCTCTCTGGGCTTAGCCTTCTATAGCTACAGTGTAACTCATGCTACCTAGATCTGTAGATGTGACTAAAAGAAGTTCCACAGGATAGATTCAACATCTGGAGCTAGCTAACATTTCCCAGATGTACCGATGAGTTCAAATGCAATACGCGGGTCTACGTCTCACAGTTAAGTTGTTGCAGTCTTGGGCTGTAAACTGACGGTTATGCTGCGACGTCGGGAAAAGAGGCGATTCAGTCTGGATTATATCCCATACTTTGTGTGTCTAGTTTACAGGACCTGTGACGTACTGGCATTCTTAAAATCGCATATTGTACTCCATAAACTGCGCTCAGTTGTGAGTGGATACTTGGATTTAAAAAAAATTGAACAAGTTTGCATTCCATGCTTTAAAGTCCCCATCCAAAGAAACGCCGGGCTAAGCAAGATTTTGGACTCCGTACAGAATAAAACCCCAGACAAATTAGCTTGAACAGAGACTGCAGAAATAATAGGAGGTCATTATGTAAAAGAAAAGATAACAGGGTATCAATATCATCGTAAAGGTTGCACAGGCTCACAGCCTGCGTGCAGCCCACCGCAACGCCCACACGGTTGTTCAATCCCGATTCCGGCCGGGGATCCATCTCCTCAGCGCCACTTCTCGTATCTTGTACTTTGCAAACACGCCCTTCAGGCCATCCGCCTCCTTCTCCCACCCCTTCACATCCTCCGCCGTCGGCACGTCCACGTACGCCAACACCACAGTCTTCTTGACCTGGCTGTTGACTCTCGTGATGCTGTGCAGCCAATCCCACTCTCTGCAGGCTTCAGTGCGACCCTCCCAGCGGCTGTAGCTTGGAATTACCAGGACTGCGAATTCGGCGTGCGAAAACACGGGACCGCGCTTGTAGAGCAGGTAGTCGACGGAAAATTTCACGCCGGACTTGACGACCCAGCCCAGGGAGCGGAAGTGGTGGTAGGCGACGTAGTTTATGAGGAATCGGTTGTCCGGGTTTAAGTTGGACAGAGAGATTGAGGATTCCGGGAGCGGTGGGAAGGACGAGTAGCGGAGGAATAGGCGGAGGATGGTGGGGAGGGAGAGCGGAGATTCGTCGGGCCCTGATCGGATGGA
The DNA here is from genome assembly GCA_020064725.1 of Drechslerella dactyloides. NCBI lineage: Eukaryota > Fungi > Ascomycota > Orbiliomycetes > Orbiliales > Orbiliaceae > Drechslerella > Drechslerella dactyloides. The sequence continues at coordinate 4,883,627 of JAGTWJ010000017.1, forward strand.
GAGCACGCCGAGGGAGTAGGCGAGGAAGAACGCCTCTTGGAAGGTGAGCTGCAGGTGTTCTCTGTTTTCTAGAGTGATCTTCTTGGGGGTGATGGTTTCCTTTGCAGCTGGCGCCTCAACAGCTGTTGTGGGTTGCGAGGGTGTAGCAGTGGTTCCGGTGGCCTGGGACTGCTTCGCCGGTGATGGCGTGGCATCATCAGGCAGTGATGTGGCTGCCGCCGGCTCAGTATCTTGCGTCTCGACATCGTCGGCCGCTGATAGCGGAGGCGTTGGCAGTCCCGTCTGTGCACTTGACTTGAGAGACCCGCCGACGAGATCCTTCAGCCCATTGATCTCCTCTTCTAGATCTACCACGACCTTCGCATCCGCCACGACGGGCTTCCCGTTGCTTGTACTCCCATTGGAAGTTTTACCCTTCGCCTCTGCCGCCTTGACCTTCTGCAGCTCCTCTCTCTCCTTACGAGCCCGCTCCTTCTTCATCTCCTTCCGCTGGTCTCGACGCTGTCGGGTGATTTCTTCCGACGTCGCGCCGACCTCCGTGTCCCCCAGCCGCCGCAGCTCTCTGTTCAGCCATGTCGGCTCGCTTCTGCTCAGGCTGCCTTTACCCCAGAAGCCCTTTTGCCACAGGTCGAGGACGGCCTGGGGGTCGCGAATCTCCACCGACATTGTGACTGGCGAAAAGACGCCCGTATACGCCGTCTGGTGAGAGGATACCGGCGGGAACAGGTAGAGATAGAGGTGGTGTAAGAGCGAGAGAGGGTTGTGGGGTATCAACGGAGGCGAGTGGTAGAGGGCCACCGGCACGGGGTCGGCGTGTATCACGGCGTAGTTCGGTCTCTTCGGTTTCGAGGAGGCCGCCGGGTGCGACACGACAGCCGCTGCCGCGACAGCAGCATCGCCTTGGGGAGTCGAGTCCGCCATTGTACGGGAAGCACGGATGCGAGTAGTCCTATAAGTCTAATGTGACTTTGATGCTGGCAGATGACCCTGATTAGCCTCTGCGCTAGTGATAATTCCACTAAATTTTCTGGTGATATCGAAGGGCAGTTAAGGCCTGGTCTCTGTTCAGATACCGTTGTAGTCTATTGTAACAATCAAGCCAGCATGGTACATGATGGAGCGAGGCTCGCATCAATCGGTCTAGGCATTGATGAAAATTTGTCATCATCGAGAGGGAGGACAGGCTGTGTCATAATTTTTCTTCGCAGGATCCTGATGATGCAGAAATACCATACCTATCATGAGTTGACCATGGCGGGATCAGGAGTCACATTGGAGCAGCGGGATGGCATTCAGTCGCAGGCGAACAGATGGCAATTGTCGTGGGAGTGCGGAAGGCGGTGTGATCAAAGCTGAGATGTGGATGTATTGAAGTGCTGGTGACGCAGGCTGCATTTTGAGTGGGAGAAAAAAAAAACCGAGAGCGGGCTAGCCGAGGAGCATCGGAACTGGAGCGCCACCAAGTCACGCCACACCGCTTCTCATAACGTTAAGCACTCGCGGTCAAAGGGCCATTGCTCCGAACGCCGTGCGAAGAGTGAGTGAAGTTCTGACCCGGCAGACACGAGAATATGAATTAACTGAAGCAAATCTATGAATTGCGCGCAATGCAGGCCAGCCAGCGTCCATTGTCCTGCAGCCGGACGCCGATATCTTACATACATCCATGCAAACAAGCACCAAACTCCCCTCTGGACGCTCCTACACCCCGTTCCCGCCGCCGCCGTGGTATCGCATAATCTCCCTGGTGGTGGTGAATCTATCGCGCTTCGATGGGTGGGATAGCTCACAACAGCCCCTTCCGCGCCATCTCGACCCGCTTCGAGATGACATCCGCCTTGCCGGTCCTGCTGACACAGATCTTGGAGCCGTCCGAGAGCTCGAATTTGACTTCGTTGTCCGGGAAGGCGCACGGGCAGTGCGTCGCTCGGTCGACGCAGGAAAGCGTTCCCGGGCACAGGTACTTGCTGCAGTGGGCTGTAGCCGCGCAATTACGAGCTGGTTAGCTTGCTGCCACCACGAAAAAAGGCTTATCAGGTCGTATCATATCCCACCTTGGTGGTACACCTGTCGGTACCAGGAGCTGTCCGAGCCGACGTCCTGCTGGCGCTGTTGGTGGTGGTCGCCGCGCTCGAAGAGGTGCTCGAAGAAGCCGCCGCCGAACTGGGCTGCGACCAGCAGCGGGGCCGCGAGCAGGAGGAGGACTGCCAGGCGTGCCATTGCGCGAGCGATGCGTGTCGCCGATGTATATACGTGCTTCCTCGGGTGTCTGTAACTACCAACCGGTGATTCTGGTGATTGGTGACGATGCGATTGAGGACGAGAGAGCTTGAGAGGCGCGGCCGGCCTGCCATCGTGTGACCGAGGAGGCCACCTGGCGCATAATAAGCCCGCGCTGCGTTGCGTGTTGCAGGGCCGAGATGTTCGCAGCCGCCGGCGCAGTTGCCAGCCCGCCGCCGGAAAATTGGATCTCGTCCTCCTCCAAAAACATCCCACCGACGATGCCCCCGCCAGCCCGCCTCCCCGCCGTCTCGCAGGCGATATCGGCGTCCCTCCTGCGGCATCTGCGCCAATTGCAACCGTGGGCGCATGCCGGCCGCCATCCGTCCTCGCCCGTCCTCACGTTCGTCAGATATGCCACGCACAAGTCGTCCGGCGCGGCCAACGGGCCCGGCGACTCGGCCGGTCGAAGACTCGGTGCCAAGAAGGCGGGAGGTGCGTCCGTCATCGTCTTACCCTAATGAATGCTTCACACCTTCTAACGCGATTGCGATGATACAGGCGAGCGAGTACGCAAGGGCATGATCCTCTTCCGCCAACGCGGCACCCTCTGGTTCCCCGGCGAGAACGTCGGCATCGGCCGCGACCACACCCTCTACGCCCTCTGCCCCGGCTACGTGCGCCACTACCTCGACCCCAAGCAGCCGAAACGCAAGTTCATCGGCGTCGCCGTCACCCGCGACCAGAAGCTGCCGCGGCCGCCAGGCGCCTCCAGAAGCCGGCTCCTCGGTCTCGTAAAGGTGCAGATGTCCGAAGCCGAGGTCGGCCATCTGGAGCGGAAGGCCGCCGGCGTCGAGAATCTCGACTACACGACCGTCGACCGACGGCCTGGTGGGTACGTCGTCAAGCCGTCCGGCTGGCGGATCGGTAAATATATGGAGGAGCATCCGGCCACCGTGCCCAAGACGAACAAGCTGCGGTGGCGCCAGCTCACGCGCTCCCACCAGAGCAAGATTGAGGCGAGGTTCCGCCGGCTGTCCAACGTTAAAGGCAAGGGCAAGAAGCAGAAGAGGCGGTAGTCCTTTTACACTTCAATGTACTTTATTCTCCGTCTTCACGTACATACATACATACAAACAATCCACATGTACATACATACATGCATACGTACATACATGCGAACGTACATACATACTGGTATCCAGGCATCAATCGTATCGTATCTCTGTCCGAAAAGTAAAGCTTAGGCACAAATGGTAGGCGGCACATAAATTGCAACGTAGGTGTGGGAAATCGTAGCTCGTGATCCATCTCAACAGTCGTTCGCGTCATCATACTCGTAACCAGAGAACCCGCTCCAAAAATTGCTATCGTTACTCGTGTCAGCAAATAAATTCGACGCATAAGTGAGGAGTCAACTTAACAGCACGTAAAGATACACCGGAGGAAAAGGCAAAGTAAGCAAACTGTCTCTCGTGCAATCGCGGGAAATAATCATTGAATCGAAAGAAAAAAATTCAAAGCATGAAACAGGTAGCTATGGATGTGGAAGTGCTTGGATTTGAGAGAAAGGTCTCTTCGTGAGCAAGAGTATACAGATCCACCGTGGAAACCTCAAAATGAATATGTCTGCTCTCAAGCTGCCGTTAGCAAACACCTTTCCTAGTAGCCATGTCGACGTACCCTAATCTTTGGGCCAATAGCTTCTCGGCGGTGACGACGAGTAGCCTTGTCTGGGATCGCCGGGCATTCTTGTATTCTGTCCTCCTGGCCGGCCGTCCGGACGCGACGAGTACTCCGACCAATGCTGCCTGTCCGACCGGCCGCTGGGTCTATAGCCGAAAGAACCGGCGGCATCGGCCTCATCCCAGTTCGACTGATTGTACGCCATACTATGGTCAATGTTGGCTGGCTCATGAGGCAACATGTCGCCGTGTGGGTAGGCCCGCGGCGACTGGTACGACGAAGGTGGCAACGAGCTGAGCCTGTATAAGGGAGAAGTTGGAGCGTGCGGGTCGACCGGGTTTGGGTCGGGATCGACCCATTGCTGCCCATACCCCGTCCGTGTACTTTCGTATCGTGGCTTCCGGTGCCGCGGGGTAGATGAAGGAGCGGAAATGCCATGTGCGTGTTTCGGCACTGACTGCGAAAAGGGCTCATCACTAGGTTCAAAATCGTTGTATTCATCGGTTGGAAATATTTCTTCATGCCCAAACTGATTGACATGTGGCTGTCGTGAAGCGTCGACATATTCGAATCCGTCAGCTCGTCCGTGGCTGGAGAACGGCATCTCCATCGGGTAGTCTGTGTGCCGGGCGTCCTCTGGGTGTGATCGTTCGGTCCTGTCAGCCACAGTTTCGGGAGCTACGGCCGGAGCAGTGAGGGGTATGCCGGTGCCCTTCCATATTAGATCTTCGAATTGCTTTCGTGTCAAGTGTGGGTGTACGAGCTCATTCGGCAGGACCCGGTTCATATAGTGTTTCTCAAGCGAATACTGGTTGCCATGAAAAGTATCCTCCAGGACGGGTCTCCTCCAACTAGAAGGCGGTGGATTGTGGAAAGGATCTTGCGTATCAGTTTCGAACTGTAAGGGTGCTGTGGGCAGCGTATTGTCTTCCCATCGTGTGGGCATGTGGCTGGTGGATACTGGCGCGCCGAACTGTTCATAATCTTCGAAACCACGCGTACGGGATGGAAAACTTTCTCGTGAGTGCACAGAGACTCTGCTCTTATGAGGCATCGACTCGGGCGGCATCCGCTCAGGCCTAGCTAGCTCACGAGGGATATTTTTCGGCTGGGATGACGACGGCATGTATCTATATGGTTGATATGGCTCGAATTCATCTCCCTCCGCGTCGGTCTCGCCTTCTCCGGTGGAGTCTGTTGGATCAGGGATGTCTCCGCGGTGGGTCAATGTGAATAAGAGGGACTGGGGTTCAGCGTTGGCCGGAACACACATCCATATTTTGAGATAGACGTTGTCCTGAAGAGCCGTAGCTTCAACATTGTAATCGACACACCGTCAGTACTGACGTTGGGCAACTCATTATAATGGAAGGACGAATGTTGGTTCTTTACTGACCGTTGACCGGCTTGAATGCCTCGGTATCGTTTTTGTGATCCGGCCGTGGGTTCATCCAACACCACATGCTTTCATTCATCAGACCCGGAACTGTCCACCAGCGATTGAAGCTACGCAACATGATGAGGCCCCATAAGATAGTATAAGGAACTACAAAGTTGCAGAGTTCATGCGCATGTCGCTGCGGCTCATCGGCTCGTGTTACCATGAGATCGCTAAGATGTAAGAGATAGCGGACCATGGTTGGACAACCACTTCCTGGCTTTTGAAGTTTCGAGGAAGGCGGACCGGCGTCAACTCCAAACGTCATTAGGATATGGTGGGCAGTTGGCTTTCTGTTTTTGGGATCTGGTTTCCACTGCAGCTCCGTGAATGGATCGTGCGATTCCATCTTTGGATAGGACTTGCCCTCGAATTTGAAAGGGCTATATCGTCCGAAGCCTTGGTTCGGCGTCATCCTCATGATAGCGGCGTCGACGAGGCGCATTTCGGGGAGTTTATGAGACATCTCCGGTGTTACGAACATCACTTTCTGTCTGCGTGAGCGAACCAGAACGGTGAGAGGGTAGTTCCTTTTCGGGTCGCCATGATTTTGTATCTGTCCGTTCGCGTCGGTGACGCTGATGCGCATATAGAACTCGTTCTAGGCTCGGAATATTAGCTCCCCGGTCAAGTAGTACGGCGTCGGAAATCGGCCCGCACGCGGGAATATGCAATGCATGGTAAAAGTCTTAAAATGATATATATAGCAGCTTCAGAAACCGCATACTGGGAGTCTCCCCGAGCCCCAGCCTGAGCTAGCTGTGGAGTGCAGTGGAAAATAATGCAGAAGTCAATGGGCATTGATCAATGCAATGCGTGGACTTACTCGCACCATCGAGAATTATCAATGAAATAGTGTCATAAAAACAAAGCAACATCGGGTGCGGAAAGATAAGTTGAATAGGCAGCAACATTCGATGTTGCGGGTGAGAAGGCGTAGGGCTGACAATTTTCGAATTTCGATTCATGATTTATATAGACTTTCAAGTCGTCGTGAGCTAGCTTGTGTAAACGAGCCCGGACGACCGATAACAGACCACCCAGTTGCGAGTGGGAGCTCAGCGAAAGGGGCAGCTAGCAAATCGTTGAGCCTCATGGTAGAGCCAATGAATCGCGGCGAATCTTGCAAGCTCATGCCTGCAACAAACTTGCGGTCATTTTTGAGCCGGGACATGGATCTCCGTGCGCCATGTATGTCTTGCGCACATGTGGGGCCTTTACCTCGCAGCAATCCGCTCGCTTCGAAATCAAGTGCGTGGACTCTTTTGCGGGGGGATCAGATGAAGCTGAGGCCAACGCTCGGATCCAAGCTGTGTGTCAAGGCTTGGAAACGCCCCGAACACAGGGTAGGACAATTGTGGTTGGATCGAAAGATTGCAGGCATCACCAGTAGAAACCCAGAGAGGTGGTAGCTGCGCTGAACGTGTATCGCTCGACTCATTAGCCCATTCGACGATAGGCTGTGGCAAGCCACCCTACCATTGTCTTCCGTCTCAAGCCGAGTTGCAAACGGCCCGGGAATTCTCCCGCCGTCGGCCAGCGATAAGGCACAGATAATTGACATGGTGAATAGACGTCATGGCATGTGATGCTGTTCAATTGAGATATGACGCTTCCGGCAGCGGAGGTTAACCATTGAAAGGAAACTTCCATTCTCGATCAGCTGGCTTCTATCGAGCCCTCGGCAACTGGATGACGGGGTAGAGGGCTATTGGCTTGTTTTACGTTAACGAAGCATTCTATTAGCCAACTCCCGTGCGCATGCGGCCATGATAAGCGGGTCGAGTGTGGGGGAGAAGGAGAATGGTATCTATGCCTACATACACCGAGATTTAGAGGGAGACAAGGGACAGGCATCCAGATGTACAAGTTGCGCTGGGAAGATTGTTGTACGATTGGCTCGCATGCGGAGAATGAGGACTTCCACGGGCAATGCTCCAGGGTCGTAATGGCGGGCCGATTGGGATACTATCGCTCAGGACTCGAGGGCGGCCTTCGGTCGAAGGGATAGCTCAGTTCCTATGACTCTGGTGGCCACGGGCCCCGGCTCTCATCCTGCATGCACAATCCGAACTCAATACTTCTACTGGTCCTCGCATGCAGACTAGCTCCTGCAAATGCATTAGATTGCATGCGTTAGTCAGCCATGTACGTAAAGAGGACCAGTCGCATTGAGGAAGTAACTTATAGAGACCTGATTGAGCAACCCGGGCTTATACCCCCCACCGGAGCCGGGGTATAGATGATCCCCAGAGCTGGAATTCGAAAGACGGTATGCATCGTGGGATCCTGGGTGTGGATAATCCGACTGGGCCGCGGTGACACTTGGCATTGGAGCTCGGGATTCTGGAAATGTGATGTGGACGTCTCTCGAGGAAGCTTGTCTGGCTGTGGCTGGTGGTTGTAATCAGCGCCTGCGCTATCGACCATTCAACGACGTCGGCGGCGGGTGTTTGTTGCGTTGGCCCGCCCAAAGCCACACCGCGGCACCATCACAAAGAAAAAAAAAAAAAAGGAAATCCCCTCTCACATTCTGCCACCAGACAAAAACTTCGACAAGCGGATACCTGGAATCCACGATGACGGCCGACGATTCGTTACAGCCGGCTACCAGAGTCGAAACGCTCGTTCTTGATACTGGTCCTCTTATCAAGGGCGTCTGCTCGCCACAGTCCCTGCTCGCAAAGTCCACTAACCTTGTTACCGTTCCGGGCGTCGCCCACGAGATCCGCGATGCTGCCACCCGTTCTCGATTCGAGACCCTATGGTCGCCATTTTTACAATATCGCTCGCCCAAGCCGGCTAGCATCAAGTACGTCTCGGACTTCGCAAAGAAGACTGGCGACTATGGTGTTCTCGGCGGGACGGATCTGCAGGTGCTCGCTCTGACGTACGAGATCGAGTGCGAAGCTGTTGGGGGTACCGAAGAGTTCTCCAAGAGACTGGAGGAGAAGAAAGCTGAGGCTTCGAGAAAGCAGAGTAGTGGCAAGAAGGGCAGGCGGAGAGGCAAGAAGCAGAATCGTAGCGAACCCGAAGATACTTTGCAGGGTGGGGAGGACGATACCCTGCAGGCCGACGAAGACGATGGTTGGACCACGATTCCAGTCTCGAGAAAGAATCGGAAGGATCATGCTGTTCACAAATCCGGCGCCCCTCGATTGGACGAAAATGCGGCCTCGGAAAAACTACTGATCCCGGCTTCAACGGCCAATGACGCAAATACAATCCAGCAGGCCTCTCAGCCACAGTCGGACGTGCCAGCGCCCGACGAGCCAGAGGTGGTGATTGAGTCGGACAACGAGGATGGCGACGACTGGATCACTCCGGACAATCTTGCCGTACATCTCACTTCCGACGGCACGATATCCATGCCCGCGAAAACGGACACTGCTGTAACAACAGCATGCTGCACCAGCGACTTTGCAATGCAGAACGTGCTGCTACAGCTACACATCCAGCTTTTTTCGCCAGCAACGATGAGCCGAATCACCTCAGTGAAGTCGCACGTGCTTCGCTGCCACGCCTGTTTCAAGATTGTCCGAGACGGCACTCGCCAGTTCTGCCCGTCATGTGGCCAACCGGCGCTGACAAAAGTTACATGCTCCACAGACGCCGATGGGGTGTTTCGTATCCACCTGAAGAAGAACTGGCAGTGGAACAATCGGGGGAATGTGTTCAGCATGGCGAAGCCGCAGCATGGGACACCGAGCATGAAGGGTGTGAGAGAGAATATTGTTCTGTCAGAGGACCAGAAGGAGTACGCGACGGCCGTTAAGGAGAGTAAACGATACAAGGAGCGGGATCTGATGGATCAGGATTACCTACCCGGCTTGCTGACAGGCGAGAGGCTCGGACATGGTGGAAATCCCAAAATCGGAGCTGGAAGGAGCGTCAATGTCTCCAAGAAGCGGTAGAGCTGACGCTGCGAATCGGACGACTTCGCGATCGATATGAGGGATGTGATTTGATGGCATGCACAAGTATAGCGGTATTGATGACGATATGCATTATTAGATATTTAGATACCCATTAAAAGTTTCATTCGATATTCAGATATCTATAACGAAATTATGGTATTCAAAGAGCATCCCCACAAACATGCACGTGCGCCATGACCCGAAGAAAGTAGTACTACAAGATCCCCCAGTTGTATCCTTCGCGAACCTCCCCGGATTTAGCACAGGGAGATTCCTTGGGCTCTATCAATGAGGTGGCGTCCATACGAGATAACACTGATTTGTCCGCCGTCTGTCAAGCGTCCCGCCCGTAGAGTATTCACGGTCGGGTGATAACGCTAGCGTCGGTGGTTGACAGGGGTGGGTCTGGAGCCAGGGCCGGTATCGTCAGAGATCGGGGCTTCGGATTCACATCGGCCTCATGATTTCTATCCCAGCATAGCCAGAATTAGCGTCCTGGACGGTTCAGAGGGACAATCAGCCTGCGAGTGTTACCTTGCTGTGTGAGCAGCATCCCGAATCGCTTCTTAAGTGTCACACGGTGCCTGCGAGGAGGTCCTGGAATCAGTTGACGAACGTTTCGGAGAGTGGGCGGTGGGTGCTCACCTGGAGTATTTGTCGTCGGGCGAAAACCGAGCTGGATGGGCGCTCTTGGTGACCTCGCCGTGGGCGATCTTCTTGAGGGTGTAGATGCGCTTGCCGCTCGAGTCGAGCGTGTACATGAGATGCATGGTGGCGATGTCAAGTGAGGTTGAAGAATGATGGAGATTTTTTTTTTTTTTTTTTTTTTCTGATGCGCCTATTTTTCCTTGCGTGGATGCCGAGTTTGGCGGGCCACGTGACACTTCCTCCACGCAGCAGCTCATCGGCTTCGACGTCACCAGCCAATTGCAACCTCCAGCCACCACCCACGGACACACCTTCGCCATTCTCTCTTTCTTTGCTTCCTTGCTCAAACCCTTTCACGGGCATCGGTCAGCATGACGGCGACTGCTCCTCTTTCCCATGCAGACAGGGATGCGGACGTCGAAGCCGCTCCTGCAAAACCTTTGGGCCGGTCGCGATCACCCACGCAGTCTCCTGATGAGCGGTCGCGTAAACGACACCGACCCGATTCGCCTTCGCTCCAAAGCCACCAGCAAATCTCAACTGCAGAGTCTACTTCTTCGACAGCGGATGTCGGGTCTCCAGCAGCATCGGATCGTGATGAACAATCACAAGATGACTTCAAGTCGCAATCGTCAAAGCAATCTCGGGACGACGTGACACCGAAGCCCGAGCCCGAGCCCGCCAATGGTGAAGGCGACACCGCTGAGACGGACCAGGAAGAAGGCGAGCTGCCGCCGTTACCACCTGGTCCACCACCGGAAGAACCGCCGTCCGACGGCTGGGAAGCGATCTGGGAGCCGGAGGTCGGCCAATATTACTTCTACAATCACCTCAGCGGCGAAACAACTTGGACGAACCCACGGGTGCCGCCGTCAGAAGATGCCGCGGCTGCACCTGCCGATCAAAGTGGCTCCACAGCAGACTCCGGGGATACGAAACAGCAATACAGTGGTTATGTTCCCGCTATTCACGGTGACTACGACCCGACGGCGCCGTACGCCCAACAACCGGAGCGAACGCCATCGCCAACCATTGACCCATACGTGGCACACGCAGCATTCAATCGCTTTACCGGCCGATTCCAGAACGGGCCTGGTACAGACCAACAAACAGAGGAGAGCCGGCAACGGCGGCAGATGGAGATCTATTTCGACGTGGATGCGGCGGCAAACTGTCACGACGGAAGGAGCCTCAAGGCGGAGCGGCAGGCGAAGAAACTGACCAAGAAAGAGGTCAAGGCCTTCCGAGAGAAGACGCGTCTGAAGAAAGAGGAGAAGAAGCGGGCATGGCTGCGGGACTGAGCGATGGTTAACGGATTGATACAGGGTGCTTAGACGGCCCGGGAGGATTTATCACTGGGTTCGGGAGTTTCTGGAAGGTGTACCGGCCGGCATTCGCTTTTGCTGTTCTAATTGACTATTCGGAGTATATAATTCGTTCTCGACCCATCAGACCATAGTTCCCGACTTCGCTGTCGGCGCATTCTGCAGCGGCATGCTTTATAGAATTGCTGTTGCTGTACGCTTACTTGCTGCATGCATGCATACTTTGTCACGCTACTGACATATCCAGTGTACCTAATCCACCACAACTGCTCTCCACCTTGTGAATCTCCACCCGTCCGAGTGCTTCATCACCGGCCTCGCATACCCCCGAGCGAGTAGATAACCTTTCCGCCTGCTGTATCGCGGTCCCGTCGACCGAGAAAGTCACCTTCGAGGCGGTCTTGGCGCGGACGTGGCTGTTCGGCTCGGATCGCCCGCAAGCACTCGCCACGCCGCCAACTGAACCTGCGCCAGCGAAACGTTGACCAGCCTGCGCTGGCTGCCCGCCAGCACATTCCATCTCCAACTTTCTTCTTTCCTTCCATCCCATCGTCGGTTTTGACAGCGTGGTCTCTACGGTCGACTTCAGATTCGCTCCGTAGTCCCGCTAGCTGCGCAGCTGTCTGCAATGGACGACCTCGCCGGCCTCAACTGGACGTCGTCGCCGTCGTCCGCCACGAACCCTACCCCCTCCAAGGCCGACTACAGCTCAACTTCGCTCCGCTCCACCCCGGTTCTGACCCCGCAATCCGCTGCCTCCATAAGCCGGCCGGCATCCACGAAGCCGCTGCCCGGCGCCGGGTTCCGCCTGGATGCCTCCCGAGATGCCTCTTCAGCTGCCGCCGGCAGCGGTAGCAACGGCCTGGACAGCTTCTCGTCCCTGGTCAACTTTGGCGGAAAGAAGGCTGCGAATACCAGCTCGATGAGCCTACTGGAACAACAGAAGAAGATGCAAGAGGACAAAGCCAAGGCAAACCTGCTCCAGCAGCAGCGATTGGACCAGCAGTTTAGTGGCTTGGACTCGTTGGGCTCGATAGGTGCGAATGCCACCTCTAACACCGGTAGTAATGGGTTCCGCCCTCCGTTCAACAGGTCGACACCGTCGCCAAACCCTTCGGATCAGGATGACCTGCTGGCTGGGTTCTCGGCGGATGCGAAAGTCAATCGAGCCAGTCACTTCCCACCGCCCTCTGCCGCTACGCCTCCAACAGTTACGCCCTCACTATTGCCTAGCAGACCAACACCGAGCCCCAAGCCGCAGCAGGGCTTGACTGCAAGCGATCCATTCGATCTGGACAGCTTTGGCAGCGACCTCCCAAGCTCGCATGCGCAATCTGCAGCCGTTGCTGGAAATAATGATGACGATGATATATTGGGCCTTCTCGGCAAGCCTGTCGACGAAGTCAAGAAGAAATCACCGTCACCGCCACCGAAACCTGCCCGGCATCCACGTCGTCCTGAGAATGAAGATCTCCGCAGTGTCGCTCGGACCCCTCCTCCTGGAAAGGACCCGCGAGACCCCGCTATAGCTGAGCTGGTGGATATGGGGTTCTCGGTGGAAGACGCGAAGAGGGCGTTGGCAGAGACGGACACGGGGCTCGATGTCCGCGCCGCGATTGATTATCTCCTCAAGGAAGCCCATGCGAAGAGCAAACCGTCAGGTCATGAACACACGCGCGAACACGCGCGCGAACACACGCGCGGGAGAAAGACTACTTCGGACCGCGAGGCCAGAGAGGAATATGGAGGTCACAGCTCACGCAGGAATGCCGGCGGGCGGCCAGCATGGCAGTCACAGGCACAGGGCGAGATGCAGGACGTGGCCGCGTTTGCGCAGGAGGTCGGTGGAAATATCTTAAAGACGGCGGGGAGCATATGGGCTACCGGGCGGAAGAAGATGGCGCAGGCTATCAACGAACTGCAGGACGATAAGAATACTGGTGACAATACGCCTAAATGGATGAGGGAGGCGCAGAGTCAGCAACAGCAGCAACGGAGTAGAAGCAGCAGGCGACCGGACGACAATTTCACGACAGAAGCTATGATGCTGGATATGGGTGGTGATCCGAGAAAGGGCCATTCCGAAAGAAGCGGACGCGCAGCTCGACCCGAGGACGACGACGAAAGACGGAGAAGGCAGCAGGCGAGACAGCACAGAGAGCGAAGAGAGGAAAGCAACCAGAAGCCAGCGGTAGTCGACAGGAGGGCAGAACTAAGGGCTAAAGTGGACGAAGCAGAGGTGTATATCAGCCCTGCAAGACGGCGCCCCCCGAGGCCGACGGCAGCCCCAACACCCCCTCCGAAGCCGCAAGTCGCAGAGGCCGACTTACTATTCGGTACTGCATCTTACCCGCCTGTGACAGAATCTCGGTCTGCACCTCCGCCGTCGACTCGTGCCCGTCCCGCCAGCAATAACACACCGCCACCACAACCTGCACCCGCTCCACCGCGTCCCGCTACGACTGCACATTCAACACCCGCACATAAACCTCGCCAGATCCCGCCGGTTCCTCAATCCACTTTAGCGTCGAGTACCACTTCCCGAGCAGCGGGCACGGAAGCATTCAAACGTGGAGATTATCCGTTAGCACTGTCTCACTATACGACTTCGTTATCGGGGATCCCCACATCGCATCCGATACGTTATCTGATCCTGACCAACCGTGCGATCGTCCATATAAAACTCGGCGACTCGAAAGCCGCCGTGGAAGACTGCGACGATGTGATCTCAGGCGTCGGTAGCAGTCGAGGAGTTGGCGAAACCTTCGATCTTGGCGATGGAACGAACAAAGATCTCAAGGAAATATGGGGGAAGGCAGTTGTGCGACGAGCTGAGGCTCTGGAGCACCTGGAACGCTGGACAGACGCTGGTGCAGCGTGGGGCGTAGCCCTAGAAAACGGAGTCGGAGGCGCGTCCGCAAGCGCAGGAAAGGCGAGATGTGAGAAGGCCTTGGCACCCAAGAAACCGAATCCCCCGCCAGCAGCGAAGAAGCCGCCACCTCCGCGGACATCGAGGCCGGCGCCAAGGAAACCTCAGACCAGTGCCGAGAGCGCCGAAGCGGTGAGCCGGCTGCGGGCCGCGAATGCCGCGGCGGACAAGGCTGACGCGGAGAAGTTCGCGTTGCACGACAGCGTGGAGGGGCGAGTCTTGGCGTGGAAAGGAGGTAAGGAGACGAACCTGAGGGCGCTAATTGCGAGTCTGGACATGGTACTGTGGGAAGGTTGCGGGTGGAAGAAAGTGGGGATGCACGAGCTCGTGATGCCAAACAAGGTCAAAATCGCTTACATGAAGGGCATCGCAAAAGTGCATCCGGACAAGGTATGTTTTTCGGAACACCCCCTCAACTTTGCAGGGGTCACGTAGACTGACTGGGTTGGTGGTATAGATATCACAAGATGCGACGGTGGAACAACGGATGCTTGCGGCGGCGGTATTCAGCGGTTTGAACGATGCGTGGGACGACTTTAAGAAGCAGAACAATCTGTGATGCGCGTCGCATTGTAGGACTAAGTTAATAGGTGGTGGTAATTTGCGGATAGGTTTTTGTACATACAAGCTGGTTGGACCTGGTGTGGAGCCAATTTCTAGTCGTGTGCGCATAGACGTCGAATGGAGTAGGTTCTGTGATTTTAGCTTGATAGCGGGGCCGTCGAAAATCTCGCCTAGGCCTGCTCTCATTGGTCACGTAAAGATCGTTCGTGGATTTCCACTTGGATACTATCATGCATATGACATGGTTATCCACGGGCTAGAATACTAAATGTCTCTCCTCGGTCGATAGAAGAGGTTGATCAATTGAGCACTGCAGTGACGGTGCAGGTGGAGCTGCAGTGATTGCCAGAATCAACATCAGGGTCGAACGTTCGATGGATTAATTCATACGTTATCGACCGGCTAGATAGAAGGATATTAGGTCACGGCTAATGCGACATGGGATGTCATGATTCCGTATCTGATTCTCTCTCATATTGTCGTGCTATAGACGTGTATGAATAATCTTCAACCTCAAGGTAGTCCGGCGCGGCGTGCGTATATGGTTCTTTGTGCAACCGGACGCGGCTGTTCTAACGCCTAACAACTGCCATAAGGCTGGCGCGGCTGGCTAGCGTGGTGTCACCTCAAGCTAAAGCCAACTGCTACGTATACGTCAGCCTAGCGCCTTGACGTGTAAGACCCAGTCATGGCGCCTACATTCCCCGCCGTTCGGTCGCTGACTTCGAACCAAAGACTCCTCATCTCATCTGCCCTTGTCCTCGTCGTCGCCGTTCTCATCGTCATGTTTGGGAAACTTGGGAGCCTGCGCGACAAGGCGCAGGGCCTCAGTGAGCATGTCCAGAAGCACCTGCATCTAAACGATCACCCCGGCCAAGAACACCAACAGCAGCCGCAACAGCACATTATCAACGACGGTTCCGGCCCACAATGCGCCGGTGACCCTCCACCGCCTGTGCCGCAGCGACCAGCTTCCCAAGAAGCCTTTGCGAACTTACGCCGTAAGTGGTTTGCACAGGTCGTGGGCGACTTCGACACGATCGACCAGTCGGACCCGAACGTCCGGACCAACGTGGAAGCCATATCGGACGGTGGCCGACGTGTCTTACGCGACATTCAACTGAGGTGGGACCGCGTGCTCAAGAACGTCGGGCCGCTGCGAGCGGGCGACATTGGCTTCCACACGTCGTATACAAGGGTATGCATTCCCTCCTAGGATGTGTAACTAAGTACCCATGTCGGCTCGGTTGTTTGACGCCGTGCTTCGATGCTAACTTGGATGTCTTCGATCGCACATAGCTCCTGCGGCTCGCATCCGCTTGGGCGACGCCAGGGACAGCGCAGTATCGGGACGAAGAGGTCCTGCAGCGGCTGCTTCAAGGGCTCGATCACATCCACAAGATTTTCTACAACAGCGGTAACCAAGATATCAAGGATTGTATCAAGAGCCGGAACAATTGGTGGGCCATACAGTGCGTTTGATCCCTCATTCTTGTTGTCACTTGTGCGGTGCTGCATCTATCTATTCGGCTGCTAAATCCCCCCTGTTGCGCAAAGAATTGGAGCGCCGAAGACCCTTGCCGACATTTGCGTCATCCTCTACGATCAACTAGGTCCAGACCGCCGCCAACAATGGGGGCAAACCATCGTCGATTTCGTGGGCAACACCGCTATACCCAGCCTCAAGGGCGGGAACAGAGCGTGGACGGCGAGGGTGCTCGTTATAACGGGAATCTTCATGGATAACGAAGACGTTTTAAGGCGCGGAATCGCAACGTTGTCTGCACAAGGTGGCGGACCGGAGGTCTCGAAAAACACCCTGTTTCAATACGTCGAAGCCGGTGCCGGCGAAGGACTGTATAAGGACGGAACCCTGCTTTCGCACGATGTCTACCCTTACGCCGGAGGCTACGGCCTCGTCATGCTGGATTCGGTGGCTTGTCTGCTTGCGTTGCTGAACGCGCCCGACTCGCCGGACGAGTTTCGGGTCACAGACCCCAACGCTGGCATTATATACGAGATGGTTGAGCGCAATTTCCTGCCTGTCGTATGGCAAGGTATGATATTCGAGCACGTCCGAGGACGTGAAGTGGCACGTCGCGACGGCACTGGATGGGTACGTACAACTCATGATTTCTTAACCACCCGGCTTCCTACGCATACGTCTAATGTCCATACGACTTCGTTTTAGAAAAAGGGCCAAGCTCTCATCTGTGCGGCAGCTCTACTTTCCAAGGGCTGCGGCGGGAACGTTTCATCCGACCTGGAATCCTTCGTCCGGCTCTGGCATAACTCCAACCCCGGAGCGACGCTGAACGGCTGCACCCTGTCTCAAATGCCCACGTTACAGTCCATCCTCCGGAACAGAACCGGCCCCGTGGCAGCTCCCCCGCGCGGCGCGTTCGCCACCCCGCTACAGGAGCACTTTGCCTACCATGCCCCGGACTCCCGCTGGTGCTTCACCCTCTCGCTATGCTCAAAGCGGATCGGACGCGCGGAGACACTCGGCGTCGAGAACATCAAGAGCTGGTACCAGGGCGACGGGATGACATACCTGTATACACACACTCACAAAACGCACTACGATGACGACTACTGGTCGACCATGGACCCGCTGCACGTCCCCGGCACAACAAACCACCAAGTGGAACCACCGCCGCCACGGTATAAAGGCATGGGATACCGCGACTGGAGCGGTGGCGCCTGCTGGGCTGGCGGCGGCGGCGGGAACGGCGTCGCGTTCCGAAGCGGCGGTGCCGGAGCGCGGGTGGCGGCGGTCAGCATGGACCATTATGCCGGCGACAAGCGGTCGGCGGCGAAGAAGAGCTGGTTCATGATGGAGCATGCGATCGTGGCGTTAGGCGCAGGTTGCACAGGAAATTCCGAGCCGGCGTCAAATCTGCACACCACCGTTGAATCTCGCAACCTCGACGAGCCGGGCCGCCTGCTCGTCATCAACGGGGAGGAGTACCGGAATGAACCAGACTGGGAGAAGGCTAGCAACCGCGTGTACTGGGCGTGGCTGGAGAACACGGCTGGGTACGTTTTCCTGGACGCCGGTCGAGACGCGCCGTACAAGCTGTTCTCGCGCCAGCGGCGATGCGGCGAGTGGTCGGACGTCAACGAGGGTGAAGAAAAGAGCGACTGCCATCGGGAGTACGTCAATATAATCATAGACCACGGTGTTAACCCGAAGGTGTCGAGCTACGCATACGCGATACTACCGCTTGCGGATGTGGAGACCACGCGGTTGTCTAGTGAAAATCCAACGTGGACGTTGTTGCAGAATACGGTTGAGGTACAGGCTATCAGGAATCGGTTCGACAATGGCAACAGCGATGTCTTGATGGCGACATTTTGGGCGCCCGGCGGAGTGGATGGCGTGGGTGTAGACCAGCCATGCCAGTTGGTATGGGGGTCGTGGTCGGGTGGGTCTTCGTGGTGTCTAACGGTTTCGGATCCGACGCATAAGGTTCAGAGAGTGGCTGTGTCTGTTCCGGCGATCGGGCAGTGGGGGCTGAGGACGGCGAATGCGAGTGAGGGCGTGGTGACTGACGGAGATCGGGTTATATTTGACGGGCTCAAGGACGGTGCAGCGAAGAGTATCTTCTTTACTGGGAGGGGTGGACACGACGAGCTTTAGCGGATAGGTTTACATTGTTATATGCGGAAGACCCAAGAACAGAGTGGGACAGTGCCGAAGTAGCAATAGGGGTAGCAAAAGTTATCCATATGCCAATCGTAATCTTTGGATCTACCTTTCAGTGTGGTGTGTTCCCCGAATTGATTTTAGCCATACAAATAGGGTATCTAAGCGAGCGGATGCTTTCTTCTTATCGTGAGACGTGCCTTGCAAGCTTGCACGACACGCTAGCTGTGTTGCCGCAACGTCGTTTTAAAGCTGTGCATTTGGTGGCACAGACTTCCGTTCATGGTGTCGCACTCGGAGACCGACCAGGATTATCGGACTTTCCCCATATGCGCACATTTCTGGGAGTCTCACATTCCTTGCGCCGAATATTCAATGCTGGAGGCCAGGCGCAGATGCTCGGGGGCCTGACCGGCTTTATCAACAAATTTTGCCCCGCAAATTTGAATAGAGCATACGTGTGATCCAAACTTTCTTTTCTGACTCCGGGCATTGGAGGGGCCCGTCGACTGTATATGGGGGATAGCCGTCCATTTGTGGCCTTCCTTAGCAGCCTTCATGTGACGTGCTCAAGACCCAAAACATGTAGCGCGGCAAGACCGTCGTCGGAAAGAGTGAGGGCACCTGGCACTGGGATGGGTCGAATGATACTGGCTTCCTCGTTTGATACACTCGATTCGCTGATAGTGCCGCCTGCGGTTGCCATGTCGGATTTTATGCTGATGTCGTTTGGAGGCTCGGGAGAACTCAGCTTCCGCATTTGCTGCAGCTGCCTTTGCTAGAGCCACCTTGATAACGCTGAGACTAGTCTTTTGTCCCTCCACAGTCGCTTCTTTAGCTTTATCTTGCTGCTTCTTGTTCTCTTTCTTACTCTCCGTCTTGGTCGCCGGGTTTGATTCCGGGTCTGGGTCGGAGGTACCTCTGACGGTCCCGGAAGGAGATGTACTTTTGGATCTCGAGCCATATCTCCTTTGGCAGGCGTTCGATCATGGCTGTATGAGTGAGACTGGCTGACTATTCGAGAATGGCGTCGGCGGATGTGTATATCACATCCGTGAGTTAGTAATGTGGCTGGTGACTGTCTGAACGCTGGAAGGTTATATATTCATATGTATCAATTAATGTTGCTCTATGGCCCACGTTTGAAAGTTTGGTCACGGCCTGGTAGTAAGATCGACTTACTGAAGTAGATCTGCGCCTTTGTTCGCGCAGGCGTCAGGCATGCGAAATTCTTCTCTTAGTCGTTTGAATGTGTAATTCTGACATCTAGATAGAGCTTTGCCAGCGATTTCTAGCTGGTCGTCGTGCGACATCCTGAAGTCAGTGTAAGACGAAATGCAACATCCTGGCGGGAGGTCCTCATTGGGATACTTGCCTGTTTGGGAAACCAGCGGCCGACAAACGCCAATCTAGCAACAGGCAACACAGCAGCCTTCCCAGTACATATCAAATACGGTCTAGTCGATATCCAGCTGGATCCAGGCTGGGTATCTAGCATTGTACAACGGTGGCTGTTCGATTCCATGGACCGATGGCATGATCTAGGTGGGAATCTTCGTTTCGACGGGACGCATCCCGCTCCCTTTTCGTCGATCGAAACGACCGCCCGAGCTGGTGGAGCGTTTGCCTGCAGAATTTCCACCAATCAACGACTGCAACGCGCAGAATGCAACGTACCCTCCAGAGTCTTGGTATGCGGGATGAAGGGCAGCGCTCCGAAGCCAGAGAGTATAAGGTATCCATGTCGATAAAGTAGCTGTTTAGGATATTTATATATAATCATCCCATTTTTCTGTCAAGCAGTCTTTCCAGTGGCTGCTTTGCAAAATCTGGTATAACTTGCGCAACACTTGCCAGTATATATCAAGACAGTCTCGATCAAAGATCCCAAGCAGAAGTCGAGAAGCAGTGGACTGAAAATGTTACTCGGTGCATTTTCGGCGCTGCTGTTCGCCTCCAGCGTACACGCCCACGGATACGTTCAAGAATGGACCATCAACGGAGCGACGTACAAGACAATCCCACTAGTGAACGGATACCCAGACTTCACAGCGCCAGTCCAGGGAATCGGTCGCGCTCTGCAGAATGGCATCAACCCGCTCTTCGACCCACTTAGCAACTCTATGACGTGCAACGTCGGCGCTTACCCGGCGCCCAAGTATGCTAATGTTACCGCCGGGACAAACGTCACCGCCCGCTGGACCTCCTGCAAGTTTTTCGCGTAATCCTTTGGACTCGTCAGATGGTAGTGGTATGGCTGACTGGTGGGTTTGTGGCTCTGTGTGGGCCTTGATTGTACTTTGTAGGGCCGCATGTTGGACCGATATATACGTACATGGCCGCCTGTCCGAACGGGCGGGACTGCTCTGACTTTTACGGCTGGGAGAAGGCCGCATGGTTCAAGATTGGTCAGTCAACCTCACTATACATACGATAGATATGGTTGAGAGAAATATGTACACTGACGTAAAGGAATGTATGTCTAGAGGAGACGGCGTTTGTGTCGGTGCCCGTCACGGACTGGTCGCCGTCGGGCGTCGCCTGGGCCACGCAGAAAATGTACGACAACGGCATGAAGTGGACATTCACGATCCCCAAGTGTCTCGCGAACGGACCCTACCTCATCCGCCACGAGACGATGGCCGTCCAGGACTCGGACGAGCTGGGCAAGGCGCAGTTCTACCCGAACTGCGCGCAGGTGTACGTTAGCGGGGGCACGGGCAAGCTGAAGCCCAAGCTTGTCAAGCTGCCGGGTGATATACAGCCGACCGATCCGGGGGTGCTTTTCGAGAGGCCACCGCTTCCGTTCGCCTACACGCCCCCGTAAGTTTATCTTCCATTTTCAGCTGGTGAATAATACGCAATCTTGGTAATTCCGGGCTGTGTTGTTGCTGACATTGAGATCTGTGTAACGGCAGGGGTTCGCGGCCGGTCGTGTGTCCAAAGTAGCAATATGAGGGTTACATGGGAGTTGGTAGCCGATTGGGAACGTACAAGATGCAAAAATTCAGTCACAGGGTAGGCATATTCTATGTGCAATTTTCTCACAAGATGTAGTTTACGTTTGGGGACAAATATATCAGCAAGTAACAGAGATTATAATTATTGAACTAGTAGGGTAATGTCCAGGATATATATATATGATGAGGGGCAAAACTAGCTTTCTTCGACATGTCAAAACCACCGGGAATTGAATAATATAAAGAACCCGCACATCCACTTTTTCCACCACCATGTGTTTCCAATTTGATCATCCACAAGGACCAGAGCGAGTGCCCTAGCCGGCGGTCGATATCTGGCCGACGGCTGAGCGATAGCGGATTCGCTTACAAGTTGAGCCCGGCAACGAGCGTAGAGACCGTAGTCAACAGACTGGTCACCACACCAATGAGGGGGTTCAGGAGTGTTAGGAGCAGACCGACAGTGGCGGCAGGGGTACTGAGAGCCTGGAGGAGGAGCTGGACAGTGCTGACAATGGCTGTCACGGTGGCGATGAGAGGGGCGAAAAGCGCGGTCAGGCCCAACGCGGCTGTAATGGTTTCAGATTTCGTTAGAGATCAATCTCGAGATTATCGCTGAGGTTGTTTTGCCTTTTGATCGACACGGGGAATTAACTTACCAAGCTGCTCAGGCGTCAGCGTCTGAAGCAGGGCGATCAAGGCTTGGAGCTGTGTGAGTAGGGTGTTGACGAGAGCTGTAAGTGCATCGAGGGGGGCTTGCGTGCCACTAGTTAGGGCCGCAAGAATTTGCTTGAGGATATCCGGTAGACCAGCCAATGTGGTGACAAGATCAGCGATAGTGGCCTTAATCTTGTCGATAAGATCGGCCGGAACCTCAAGACCGTTCTCTAGATCTTGTTGCACAGTGGCAATTACTGGTCCTGTTATTCGGGGTGGCTCATTAGTGACAAGTTCTGATGACAGGTTCATCGCAAATGGTATATTCAAAGTCCAAAGGACGTACCAAGGGCGGCTACGGCGGCAGTTACGGCAGTCGTGATAGTTTGGAGGTCCGTCTGGAGGTTGGGGAGATCGACGCGCTTCTCAAGAGCTGATTCCGGTGCAGCTGCTGGGACGGCGAGAGCGGAGACGATGGGGGTGGCGCAGAGGAGGCCGAAGGTGAAGATGGCGGAGCTGAAGAACTTCATGTTTGCGGTTGGGTTGATAAAAGTATATAAGGTATGTGGATAATTAATGTACAGAGAGTACGAAGGAGTGTATTGTGTGGAGTAGAAGGTAGCTTTGGAAGGAGCGCGGTGTCTTTGAGACAAAAGTAAGGTGGATTGAAGTGAAGATGAGAGATGAGAAGAGAGAAGCTGCTTGCTGATGAGAGAAAAAGACGATTGGGGAGGCATCGTCGAGGCCTTCTTATACAGTTCGACGGACATAGCGGTTTAGCAGCTGGTCCATGATCGCCAGCGGTATATCCTGATGAAGCATCGTCGGAACCGCAATACTGCAGAGGTGTCTGCCTGGCGGCGGTCGAGCGAGGGCATGCCGCTGTCGGCCGGTGTTGTCTGGACGGACCTGGCGGGGTGCATGAGCGAGGACGGAGACTGCCGCGAGCATCGCTGGCTTCACAATGGGGGATGCACAGGCACGGGCGCTGGAAGGAGCGCGATGTGCGGCGCCCTAACTCGACTGCCTCCGACTACTGCGAGATACGTGTATGTAATATTACAGGCAGGGAATACACGCACATGTAGCAGATGCGAGAGATGCAAGAAATGGGAGTAGTGAATGTAGTAAAAGTGGTGGAGGGATTTCGTGCATGCGTCTGCGTTGTCGATCCAATTGCAACGCTCGGGTCGCCCAGCTGCTTCGGGCAATTGGGCGCGCCCTTCGCCGGGCCTTGTTTCCCCCATACGATACTAGTATCATTGGCCCTTAGCTTCGAACGAAGAACGAGAACGTGCACAATACGATGGCCGGCCGTTGGGGGCGCCGCCCCGCGTGCGATTACATCATGCCCGACCGATCGCGAGCGGAGGGGCCACGCGGAAGCGAAGATTGCAAGTAGGCAGGCAGGCAGGGTGCGTACATACATGCACATATGTACAGACAGGCAGGCAGGGCAGGGCAGGCAGGCACTCCGTCCATCCAGGTAGATTGGCCCGTTGATTGCCAGGCACGCTGTTGAAACCGTGGGCGGGCTGATCTTATCGGCCTGCTATCTCGAGGGATGTGCGATATGTGATATCGGCAGCCGGCCCAGCCTCACCGTGCTGTATCAGCAAGTACCCAGGTGAGTAAGTACTGATGCGAGTAGGAAATGAAACGGCGGTTATTGCATCGGGCGCTGGCGATCGCGTACTCTGCACCGTATTCGAGTATGCGCTGTACCTATCGAGAAGTAGCACTCCTACTTGGTGCGTAGCTACGTGTGCTCGAGACCCCTGCGCTCTCGACCAGGTTCCCCGGGTTCTGGCTAGCTCTCCTTTTTCCGCTGTCGTGATCGCTCGGAGGTTATTTCCCTGCTCCTGCACCACCCAATCTTATTCTCCTGCGCCGCGCCGGCAAACAGCACGGCCACAGCAAGCCATCCGCCACACTTTATCCACGACAAAGCTTGTTCTTCGGGTGACGTCGTCGGTTATTTACTCACTCACGAGTCATATTATTGATTACTTACCTTACTTAGTCCAGCGTCTGCATCTACCAGCTACGGCTGCCTGCCGCACCTTGAAACTGGGAATGGACTGAGTTATATTATCAGCTCGGCTAAGGGCCCAGCGCTAACTACTAGCATACATGCAAAACAGCAGCAGCAGCCAGCCAGCCAGCCTGGCCAGGCTCTACCGTCAGTCCATCCGGTTTTTCTTCCCTCCCGTTTTTCTTCGTCCCCAGAATATGTACCATGTATGCAGGTATACACTAAAAATAAGGAACAGACAGGAAAAAAAAAAGTCCCCCCACCCTCCTGGATAGACGTAAAGCAGAAACGGAAACATCATGACGGAAAATCTGGATCCTTGTTTTTGTGATATATCCCTGCCGTGATGGAAAAAAGATGATGCGTGTCGAAGAGATGGAAAAATTGGTGATGGGCATGGCGATGATACAGGGGGATAGACATCCATCATGTGTCTTGCTCGTATCAATCGTAAGCGAACGCACGAGATAGATGTTTAGGTCTCGGCAGTATAGGGGAGAGCGTCAAAGATGGGCAGAATATAAAACAACGATCGGATCCTGTGCAATAAGACAATGAAAGTGACCGAACAATAAGAATTTTTTAAAAAAGGCGGGGTGGGATCATCCAGAGGGCCAGGGGACATTCTGCGCAACATAGTAAGAAAAGTAAAAACGAAAAAAGAAGAGTCAAAAGATAGACATAGTAGAGAATCTTCTCCCGTCCAGCGGTCGCATAGATACGTCATGCAATGCAAATCCCAGCGATAGCTATATTATCGATCGAGGAAATGTCTGTGCCTGTCGCACCTAGATCCATCCGCCTCGGAACGGAGGCTTCCCTTCAACCTGCTTTCCTTTCACCGCATATCTGGGATCTTGCAAGTCGACTTGTTCGTTCGAGCTGCTGCCCGACCCTTCTTGACGGCTGCTGGTCGTAGGGCCGTCGCGGTGCGAGCGAGGCTTGGCGAAAGACATCTGTTCATTCGGAGCAAGACCGGGAGCTCCAAAGGGACGGAGGCGGGCATTCCCACGCCGGACAGGACTGATCGAGCGTTGAGGATTGCTAGCGACGGTAGTCGTGCTCTGCGTAAAATTGGTAGAGTAGCCCCCGCTAGATGCCGCTGTTGGGGACTTGAGCTTTGAGGCGGACTTGACTGGCGATGTGCCGTGAGTTTGCTTGACGGTCTTCGATGGAGGGTCCCTAGGGATGGAACGTATGCTTGCTGGAATGGCGGTCGGCTGCGCGCCTGGACGAATATGGACGGATTGAATAGAATCGATGCCACCCACCGCGATACCTATGGGAGCTTTGGTAACATCGACATTGAATGGACCGGTTGAACCACGCTCGATGGTGTCATTTGAAGACATTCCTTGCTCAGCTGGATGCTCGGATGTCTGTTGTTGACGAAAGGGCTGAGTAGAAAGTGGAGGCTCGTGTGCGTCCTTCCGAAAGCTGGCCGATTCCATGGAGTTCTTCTTCGCTTGCAAAGCATTGACAGTTGGGATACCCTCTGGCATGGTACCGAACGGTCGGAGATACGGCCTTCGCGGTGGCTCGTACGATGCGTGCTTCGGGGGCGTCTCCTTTCGATTCGGCTTCGTCTCCATGATGGACTGAGTCGCTGTGATGATACGTTTGTGAGAGGTAGGCTGGTATCCAGAAGTGATTGGAGCCCGGGGCGCGGTCGGAGCAGCTGATGACTTTGGCTGTTGTGAACCCTTGGTCGCTAGAAGTCCCTGATCGACGCTGCGAGATCGGACCGGCAAATGCTGATCTGTGTCTGGAGATGGGTTCCCCTCCTGAAGCTCCTTTGCGAGATCCATCATAGCGTTGCGAACGGAAGCTGGCGTGGACTCTGGAATATCCGTACCCAAGTCTCCCCATTTTCTAAGGACGACTTTCTTCCCTGGGCTCGCGACAGGCTGGACTGTTTTGTCGGTAGTGGAAGCTGTATACAATCTCGTTAGCACTTGAACCTCGCGGGACTATCAGATATTAGATATGAAAAAATTCAACACTACTCGCCTTTGATTCTGAGCGGAGCAACATTCTTCTTCTCCTCGAGAAATTCCTTAAAGTATTCCCGTGTCATTCCCTGTCCTTCCTTCCTGTACAGTTCCTCAAATTTTCGGTCATCGAATCCCGGGTCCTGCTGTTTTCGATGCTGCTCTTTCCCGTTAAATGCCTAGTTTGAACGTGGTTGAGCGGATGAAGCCATCGTGACAGCGGACTCTGACTCGTACGTAGGAGTCATGGAGACCTTCGCGTGGACTCCGTTGTCCAGCTTGGCGTCTACAGGAAGACTTTTGCAAGAAGGCTCAAACTGGCTGTTTCTGGTGTCTTGTTGAATGGGGGAACCTTGATGGATGTATTCAGTTGAAGGTCGAGAATCTTCGACGCGACAAAGCTGCGTGGGGATTCGAGATAGAAGGAGGACTGCATTCGAAACGCATGTGTTGTATTTTGTGTGTTGTCCGGCGGACGTCGGATTGTGACTGCGTGTGTTCTTGATGGCGTATTTTACTTCTTCAACCGTAGGGCAAAACCACTCTTGGATCACCGTAGAAGAAGTCTCGCGTCGAACCTGACAGCTTCCGTATGTGTGATTCGCTATCGTCTTAATTTCCTTGCCGGCTTCATCCAATTTTATGTATAGTGTTTGATAAAGCCGAGGAAAATTCTCGAGGCCAGGGCAATCTGCTGCGTCGTGAGCGTGTGAGTCGTCAGTATCGGCCTGCATTTCGGTATCCGGAAACATCCTCTCCGGTCCTCTGATCGAATCGTGGATAGGGTCGACGTCTTCCCATTCTTCTGCGTCCGTAGCCTCAAGCGCTTCGATCTCCTGTGCTGTCTGTTCGGTCTCTCGCGGCTGCTCCACTCCTGCCTCTCTGATTTCGAGTTTGGTTTCTCCCCGTGATTCCTGTCGGGAGGTCTGCTTCGCTGTAGGTTTTCCTGAGAAAACTCTCGCAACCGCTCGATGAAACTTGCCCACTCGCTCCGTGGATCCGCCATATGCAGGTATGGGGCTTCTGTATTTCCGGCCGAACCTTACGAGCGATCCATGGGATGCCTCGATTCTCCCATGGGAGCCAGCGGATCTCTTCTGCTCAGCGTCCTTTGCAACCTGCCTCTTTCGAGTTGCGTCTGCCATGGCTGCCCTGAGTCTCTTCCACTCATCAAAGCTGACGGCAGGGGAGATATCAGCCGTGTCTTCGAGATATTGTTTGTGAAGTTCGGCGTCTTCCGCAGCCCGGATCGCCTGGTTGGGCTTGCGACGCGCCTTGTCCAGAATGGTCTTCACCGCATGTGGTGCCTTGAGGGAAAACCATCTCTTGCGCTTGGAAACTCTGATCGTTGAGTTATCCGTTCTGTCCTTGGGTTTGCTTCGTCGGGTGAAGCTGGAGGCTCCGAAATCCTCCATGCGGCTTCTCGGAGCGCCTCCGGGCAACATTGTGCGAGATGATTCTGGGTACCAAACGAGAAGGTTCGACAAACTCTTCGGCGGATTGCTGATGGATGCCCGTTTGGTCGGGGTCTCGCGGCGAAAGGCGCTGGGGCGGGGCATCGGGAGGAGGTAGAGGGAGTTGGTGACGAAGAAGTTGTGGAGGACAGTGTTGCCGTGGATGTAGGACTTCATCACGACAAGCAACGGATAAAGAAGCCGCGGCTTGTACGGCCCACCCTTCTTCGGCGCCAAATCCTCATCGGAGAGCCTCTTGAGGGCGGTGACGCGGCGATCCATGCGAGGGATCGATCCGCCCGCCTGATGGGCACCTCCAGCAGCGCCTTGAGAGCCCGTCGGGACACGTCCCTGGGAGGCGCCAATTCTCTCGCCCCCCACCACCTGGATCATGTCTGTCGTGATCCTTTTGCCGGACTGGCGGCTCGATGCAGCGGCCTTGTCGCGGGCAGACGGCAGAAACACGGACTTGATGATCGACCGCTTCCGCCGATGCTGCTTGATGGGCTGCGAGGGCGTCGCCGGGAAGCTGATGGTCGCGCTGCACAGGACGGTGTGGGTGGACTCCACCGCCTGGCGATGCTGGCAGGGAGGTGACTGGCGGTCTTCGGCGGGGCAAGGAGCAGGAGGTGGAGGGACGGAGGAGGCAGACTCGACCCCGTTGACGGTCCCCGCTTTGCGTGCGGCGACAGGTGGGCGGATTGGGATCCTGTGCAAGGCTCTCCCAATCCGCACCACCTCGTACGTCTTCACCTTCGCCTTCTCATCCTGCGACGACGGCGGCGAGGATGGCGACGACGGCTTGAGGGGCCGTGCCCCGGTGCAGCGCTGCACCGCCTTCGAAAAGAAGGCTGCTGCTCTCGAGGCAGGAGACCGCTGTGTCTCCCCCTTGCCCTCCTTCCCACCGAGGATCTTCCCCTTCACGATGGGGGGAGCCCCCTCGTGGTTCTCCTCGCGTTGGCGCCGTCGATGCTGTCCGGTGCCTTCGCTTGGCTGCCATGGCGAAGGCCCGCCAGGCGGCATGGCCTTCTGTTCGGCCAGCCTTTCGCGGAGCTGCTCCCGCTTGCTGGTGCACAGCATCCGCCACTCTACCTCGGTGAAGTCTGCCCGGTCCTTGGGCGCCATCTTCTTCACCTCGTCCCCACGATGGTGGAAGGCATTGTTTTTGGCTCGCTGAGCCGGGTCGTCGCCCTCGACCGTTGGTGGCTGATATGGGGTGCCACCCCGGCAGGCTGCGCGGTCTTGCGAAGCCATGCGTGTAGACCGGCTCATTGTTCGAGAGAGCAGAGAGGAGAAAAGGATGGAAGGAAAGAGAACGAGAGAATGAGAGGGAATGCGATGGGAGATGGGATCGAGGGTGAGATAAGGATGGTGGGAAGGGAGGAGAAAGGTGCGTGATGGGTGCTGAAGACAAGAACAAAAATTTCTGGCATGCTGGCGGCGATTGTACAGCTATGCTCAGGGCTCATAAGTACAATTGAATAGCGTGCGGCAAGATCACTGCTGATTCTAGCCACCGATGCCGAAAAATATCCACATGTAGACTAACTTATATATTTTGCAGTAAACCTTGTGGAGACCCGCTAGCTTATTCGATCGATCGATATATCACTAATGATGCTGGGCATCGACTGAAGGCAGCTCACGTTCAACATTTCGGGCCATATGGGCCTACATTAAGTATTCATTGCTGACGTCTAGCTAGACATACATGTATATACTTACAGCTAGCTAGCTGTGCGCGTCTCTGGTGATCATTCTCTGTTATAGTTTGACTTAATAGAGCGTATCTCGTTGAAGGTTATCTGGGCTTGAATCACAGAGGCCTATGACTACCTCTCCCATGTCTGTCTCAACTAGACATGTTAACCCTTCTGATGTATGTTCCGAATCCTATATCCTTTCGTCAGGATTGGTTACACAAGGCGACATGACATCTAAGACAAGTCCTACCACTTTAATGTGTGGCCGAAGATTTGATTTCGAAAAATGCAAAGAGAGTGCTGGCATGCATGTGCATAAGTATGAACAATCTTGCATTTGATAAAGTTATATAACATAGGGAGTTCAAGGGAAGTCATCAGTGGGTGCGAGAGATATTAAAAATACAAGAGGCGGGAATGCGAGTAGCAGAAATCGTGCATAGAACCATTGTAAAAGAACGCGTGAGAAGCGTATGCAGAATCAACGTAAAAATCGTAATATTCGTCGGAAAGAACTAGCATCCTTCTTTTTCTTCGTTCCAGAATACTCTCCTTGGGAATCATTGCTCCTCCCAGCTTCGGGGCTAGCAGCCGGAGCTGTTTGGCCTTGCTCAGCTTGAACATTCTCGACAATGTTTATGAAGGCTGTAACAGTATCCGGGCTAGGAGAAGCTGGAACGTTCGTGAGACCGTCAAGGCTCTCCTCGTTTGCGACTAAATGTGAACAAAGGTTCCGACCTTCGTAATGTGGAGAATATATATTTGTTCGATCCCGCCAATCTCTTAGTGCTGCGAAAGGCTGATCATCCCTCGGGAACAAGATTCTGTCTGATGGTCGAACACTGGGAGATGAAGAAAACTGGTGGCTGGGGCTACTGCATGTAGCCGTCGACTAGGCGGCGTTCGCGGCGCCCGTTTGGTGTTTTTCATTCTGTACTGCCCGGTCTCGGGCTTCCTTCTGCTTGTGATAAAGTTCACGACGTTTCTTTAACCGAGCAAACTCGCTAGGCTCTCCTGCAGCTAGTAGGTAAGATGGCGAACTAGTGTAGGCCCGAGTGGTAGCGTGAGCAAAGCTGCCTTGATCATCATATCGAGAAGTGCTGTGGCCGTTGAAATGATTATTGTAAGGTGTCTGTGCCATTACCTGATAGGCCTGATGTCCATAAGCCGGATTCGAAGGCGATGCTGGGTCAATGGCTGGAAAGCTCCGCCCCTTGAGCCCATGTGCTGTTACGGTCCGTGAAAGCCTCTCCTGGCGGACAGGAATTTCCAGTATGTTCGATAGGTCATACCTCTGAGTTGCCCTGGGCCCCGGGTTTCCCCATGGCTCTTGGCGATGGCCTCGTCGGGGTAGTCTGTGCTGCCCTTCAGTGGTGGCATAGCCGTCGAAATTCTTGATATTCGAGTGTCCAAGAATGCTGAGCGTGGGCTCCTTGGGAGCATTACCTGAGCATTCACATAAGGGTGACTCTTTTGCGTCGTGTTGCTTTTTCCATCCATAGGAGTCGCAGCTCGTGCCGTTTTGTTGTGGTCTTTGTGCTGAATATTCCCCGCAAGCGTTTCGCAGACTGGCGTTAGAATAGGAACCCGTTTCTAGAAGATATCTACTGGTGAGCTAGTTGCTAAACATTGGGAACGGAGGGTCAGAATCAAAGGAATATCATACGCTGGTACTGAGTGCCAAGGATGGGGCGGCCTGGATTATTTCTCCATTGGCTGCTTCCCCTGGAGAACTCTGCAGAATCCCACAACTGACTGGAGACAATCTCCGAATCCGATTCCGGAGAACTCCCCGGAGGATTGGTAGGTGGTGGATATGGATACATCATAGGTTGATTTTGCTGGACTTCAGAATGCTGCAGCTCTGAGGGAGTCATAGCTGCTTGTTCTAGACGGTTATGAAGATGAGGTAGGTCCGAGCTAGGGATGCCTGCCGAAAATTGGCTTTGGGGCTTGTGTAGACAGGGATTCGCCAGCCCTTGAGGGGGCACGTCCACTTCGAGACACGTAGACTGTTGTAGACTCGTTGAACCAGGTACTTCGAAGTCGAAGAGGTCCGTTGCAGAACTTTCGTCTCGACCGCTAGAGTCGGAGGATATCCCTGGGGAATCCTGGTGGCTGAACTCGGTGCCACTGCCTGGAGCTGTTTGAAACGACTCGGGAGAGATCTTGGTGGACTGTGTATTCTTTGAGATGCTTGATACAGGTCGCTGACTTCCAGGGGATCCAGAAGTGAAGGTAGATCGACTTTGTTGTATGAGGAGATGTGACTGTTGGGATTTCAAAGAAGCAAAGTGCGGGATGAGCCCTGGAAGGGCCTTGCATTTGGAGTCCACGCTAGCCGATAGAGTTCCCGTGCCGTATGGCTGCTGAGACTGACTAGGTAAGTCCTGTTCTTCAATGATAGCTCCAGCCACATTTGACCTATGGGCTAGGTCTAAAAGACCACCATCCATCCCCTCAGCTGTGTTCTGTAGAACAACAATGTTCTTCTTTCTGAGATCCTTCTTTAACTTGTCCTGTGGGTCACTTTTGAACCATCCGAACATTCTTGCGGTCTTTTTCTCCGGTGCAGCGCTGGGTGTCGCTTTCCCCGTTGGATGGACCGACTCCTTGGCCAATGGGTTGTAGGGCTGTGGTTGGAATCCAGAGGGCAACATCACCCGATCATGATGATTGTGGGCATCAATCCGTTCCCATTTCGCTTTTCCGATTGAACGATAGATATGACTACCGTATTGGAAGGCATCGGGGGCGAGTAGCCGAACGCCTCGTGCCTCTAGACGCTCTATTTTCTCCTCCTCGACAGCCGCGTTATCCAGAATCTCGTCAACAACAGCAACGATCTCGGGAAGAAGGTTACTCATATCGTCAGCGAGTGGAGGAAGAACAGGTGGCTCATCTTGGAGTGGAATCTTTTGTCGTTTCTTCCAAAACATGGCTGGGGAAACTATTTGGTCGGTGGCGGTTAGCTCTTTGGTTCTCAACGGAAGCCTTCAGGAATAGCTTTAGCCTAGTACTCGTACATTCAGCGATGTTTGGAAGGTAGACACATCAACGAGTTTGACGAGAAAGTCTAGAATGAAGAAATCGATGATGTTAGTCGCTTGTTTGTATATTAACGAAGCCTATCATAAGCACGGACTGATTGGTGTCGTATGGGAAGGGTGAAGGCCAATGATGTGTGGGACCGGGGCAACGTACCAAAGGATCTAAGATTCGATCTCTCTATAGGAGAGCGAAGTGTATTTTGATTTGTGGGAGGAGTGCGCGAAGTTCGATTCAAGCTGGTGGGGAGCTTGCAGCTAAGACGACAGTCCGAGGAGGACTACAGAAGCTCGGGAGTAAACACAGTTTGAGGATGATAGGATGATAAGAAGGGTGCACTCTGGGTGGGAGTGGGATGCGATAGGATCGGGCTTTCCGTCATGTAGGAAGTGGTGATGGTGAAGGAGGAGGAGGATGAGTGAAGAGGAGCAGGCGCAGAGAATATGTCCACTCTGCGCGCTGGGAGGCATTCTTCTTCTCAACACACACGTCGGCTGCGATTGAATCGCGATACCATCTACACCGCCTGGCCCTGAGACTACTACACCCCCCCCCATAGGTAAGTGCATCCTACACCGTGATCCGCCGAGAGCATGGCTGACAAGCATTCACAGGACAAGAGAAGACTAGATACATTTGTGTCGCCTCTGATACCGCCGCACCGAGATGCCTAATATATCGGCGCCGCCAACTTTGCTCCCTCACGCTCTGACGAACATGGCCGTCATTGACGACGACCCAACAAGCCGGTCCACAACAGATCGGATGGGTCTTGACTCTAGTAGAAAGTCTGCAGACAAGAATGCTCCTCTTTCATCGCCACAGCATCTCCCGCTACCTCCCCGCATTTCCGGCGACATCACTCGCACTTTGCACTTTTTCCGCCCTCCCCGCTACGGCTCTCCCCCACGATTCCTCGTCGCCCACCCAAACGGCAGCGGTATCAAGAATTTTGGAACAATACCTATAGTTGTACCGATCCGCGACATCCGAAATAAGGAGCATCGTTTCCATTTGGCTCTGCACTCGTTCAAGCCCGTGCGGCATCTTCAACCTCTTCCCTATCCGCTGGACCTGAAGAATACCGATGTCATCGCCATCATCCACAACAGTACTACTGAAATACTCCAGCGACACGTCTCTTCCCCAAACCAGATAACCATCTTCTCCACCGGCTTATTAAAAGCCCGCAGCCCTATCGGTAGCGCTCGTCCGACTATCTCCCACCCGTTGCAGATCGATCAGACGCCTAAAGCAGCCCTCCTACGTGCCAAACGACACCTTTCGCCTGTGGTCTCACAGCATATTGCATCTGGCACACTGTCACTCAGAGTAATCAACCTTTACCGTCCTGTCCTCCCTCGCGGCGTGGGCATAAGTGATCACCAGCTCTGCGTTACTGAGTCTCTAACGATTTCCGAAGATGACCTCGCTTCTGTTGAGCACGTTTACCCGGACAGAATCGGCCAAACCTATGCAATACGGCACGCAAAGGGGCAAAGGTTTTGGTATTGGAGTAATTTGGATAGCACAGAGGGAATCCTCGTCCAGGTTTACGACAGTCTTTTCGGGTGTGACGCTGATGGTAGGGAGAGGATGGTTAGAGGAGGCTCAGGTTTCTTCAGGCTGATGCCAGAGGCGTGGGAGGAGTCGCAAGAAGCAGAATGGCTTGTGGTCAGGGCTTTGGTTGTTGCGTAAGGCGTAAAAACAGGTATTACTGATACGTATCGATACGTATTCCGCAGAGCAGCATGCAGAAGCGCCAAGCGGACCTTGATGATATTTTGCATTTCGCAGCATTGCTCGCTCTGCAAATAATAGGTTAAACACAATATATTGATCTCGTAAATTAGACGTGCTGTAAATGTAGCGAGCCATACTTTCCTTAGATTGCGTTGATAGATGAGACAGGATCGAAGGCAGATATATCAACAAAGCCCATGTGCCCGTAGGATCCACCGGTACCGTGAATTAGATGCAAAATCTACGTAACCATCCCCATATCCCTATATAAATTTTGTGGGCATTCTGCAGATAGTCAGACTGGACATAGAATTGTAGCACACCGACAATAGTCTAGATAGCCCTCACGCTGGTCTCGCTAACATAGCTTACTAGTGAGATCTTGTCATCTGAAACAACATCGCACTTGGCCATACAAACAGCTACACAGCACACGACCGGCAAAACTCACCTGCAAGTATTTTTGCGGTCAACCGGCCTGGGTTCAGTGTGACTTTCCAGATGAGGAAATCCAACAATACCAATACTGGTGTTGTGTCGTGACCGGTACATATATAGCATATGTCGGTAAAGAGCCCGTAGTTTCAAGCATTCTGGAGCTACGTAAGCGCCTAGACACTCCACCAAACTCATGATCAGAATGCTCCGGTAGCTAAAGTCTGTTATAAAGAAGCTCACTGATAACAGAGTTTCACACTTCATCCCAGTCCTCAACATCAGTTGGTAAAAACCAGCTAAGATCCCTATCAGATCACCCACATAAACCGTCCACGATCCACTTAATCAGTTCTCATTATCACTCAGCTAGAATTTGACCCATGACTACGTTCAAGACCTAGCTCCGAACTTTCCAGAAGGCTTGATGACCTGGAAGATCACCATAATTCACTAATTGTCGCTTGTTAGCATCTGGAAGACTTTGCCGTCTTCTTTGAATGCACTCGCATATTCGATCGAAGACATCAAATCAAAGGTACCAAATATCCCCCGACTATATACTGTAATGACACCTCGAAGTCCGTGTCTACTAGTATCCTTGATTCACGCTAATCTATATATGCAGTCCGAACAGTTGTAGCGTCTAGAAAAGGACTATCAAAACGCCAATCCTGTTCGGAAAATCGATAAAATCCGATACGCAATCAGTAAACCCCATACTACAACCATGGGGAGACTTCACTCTAAGCTTATCGATTGCTGCTGCTACCACAGCCCGTATGATCCGCATTCCGACACCTCCACCCAGGACTCTATCAATGACACGTTTGAGCTCCCCCGCCGTATGCCTCGGCACGAAACCCCTAATGCCCGTCCCGCCACCGTGGAGCCTAATATTCACCGCCTTCGCCAACATCACGATACAGCTACGGCTGCAGCTGCAATAGGTACCCGCGATCCCCCCGATGAGTCTGCACTCATTATCGAACCTGGTGTCATGTATGACGACCCACTCGTTGCTTCAACTCCCGAGCGAAACCAGTCCCGAGATCGGCGCAATGCTCAACGACAACGTTTTCACGGCCACGGAACCGTCGCTACTCGCGGTACTTCCGAGCTCGGGGAAGGAGGTGGAAGTGCCGGTGCTCAGCAGATCGCTGCTATCGTTCAGAATACCGGCGCCACCCATGTGTTGACCGGGCGTTCTTCTCGCGTCCCGAAGAACTACCGCCGAACCCTCCGCCGTCGCAGCCGCCTTAATGTCGGGCCATACATTCACGGCGGGGTCTACTCTGAAAATGAGCTGGGTCTCCCAGCTGGGGAGTATATGTACTCCACGCATATGTTTTAAGTTGGCCCGTCGCACTCTGCTGTTGGTGTTGCTGGAGAACGAAGCAGCCATCTAGAAGAGCATCATAGGTCAGATATCCAGATTCAACATTGTCATTCTAGAGTTGGTAATGCTTCAGGCAATCTAGCAACCGGCGCTACAAATGAGAGATCAATGGAAGGCAGAACGCGGTAGCTAGAGCTCTGAGCAGTGCAAAAATATCCGTTGTAGAAGTCCACTTACGCCTATGAGGCCGCAAGTAGTGTCCTTCCGATCCCACCACTCATCCTTGCCCCGCGAAACTACCTCATGCACACTATGTTTCTTAATTTAGATATGTGTCAATCAAACTGCGACTGAAAGCTTTATTCCATAGAGTTCCGGCGTTCCACGTTCCTTCTTGCTCTCTTAATGATTCTGTTTTATTCTCTGGCGTTCGGCCCTTACCCCACAAATCACGATTCTTTGACAGGAAATAACGGGTACACACGGTTACTCTGCATCATGCAGGAAGACATTAATAGCAGCTGAATAGTGGAAATGTATAGTACATACAAGCACAATGCGAAGGCAAGTTTCTTCATTTTTCCTTAGCCACAAACGTAAGACTTAGTCTTCTGGTTTATTCCGAGGTCCCAAACTCTTCACAGTCCCAACGCTCCGATCTTCCACTAACACCGCGGGTTTATCTTTCGAGTCCGTACCATCCCCAGCATCTAAAAGCATCGGTGCTGGCTCCGCTTCAGACTCGCGCTTCGACAACTGCATTAACCCAGAGGCCCCCGAAACCAGATCGGCGAGGCTACCAAGGCCGTATCCCACGTTCAGCGCCTTTGGCCTGTCCCCGAACAGCTCGCGGTCGGTACTCGGCCCTTCAACATAATATGGTTCCTTTGCGTCACCGGCGTTTTTGCCAGGTTCTGAAAACGTCAATTCCCCAGCACCGTAGTTCCACTTGTACTGGGGATTCCGCATTTTGATTACCCTCGGAATCTTATCAAGAGCGGCTTGATAGTCGCTCAGCGCAATGTCCGTTGCAGTCGCCTTCGGCTGGATTAGTTCAGCATCACAGAAGCAAGCTAGATTTAAATACATGCCGAGGCACACGCATGCATACACCAATGGTCAGCTCAAGCCCTCATAAACTTTACATCATGCACACAGCTCGAGAAAGTCCACTAATACTCGCAGTGAGCTTGAAGCAGTTTATGATTTGCTTTAGTGAGTAGCTACTTCATGTATAGCCTGAATTTTTACGCCATGTATGGTATGCATATGGGTTTTACGTCAACCTCAGCAGATTCACTCGGGGGACATTGGATATGTTTAGGTGGTACATATAAAGCTATGAGTTCTCAATGCTGACTTACCGTACATAATTACGCATCTTTCCGCAGCTTGCCTGTAAGAACACAACCGGGTTTTTGGTGGACGCCCAAGGCGTATGTGAGTTTCTTGAAGCTGTTTTACAAGCTTCCCATCCTCATCACACCGACAGTAAACTTTGCAACTATCCTGTCTCCAGCGCATACGGACTAGAGCTGCTGCGCGGCCTCCAGGATAGTCAGGGCTCAACCAATTTGTCCATGGACCAATCGGAACACCCTGGTGATTGTCCCTCGCTGTCCGAGTGATGGCAAATTCTGGCTTTGCGCATTTAATTCTGAAACGACTCTCTTTAAAGAAGAACAAAGGGGATATCGGATCGGCCCGTTCGGTCAATGTGGGGCTGACGTCTGCTGACTCGGTGCATACTTGCTGGGAACGATGTTTGCATGAATTATCTGAAGGCGCTCGCTCAACCAAGGTGTCAGATTTAGGGCTGGCTGTCGCGAGAGTACTGCCTAGCGTCTCCCAAGCGTCCCCTATACTTTCTTCCCCCGCACCCCGCTGGCGGACCCGTGTTGGTGTTGCCAAAACGTTTGGAATGGCGATAGCAAGAATCAGCACTGGCCATGCCTGCCGGCGGAGGAGACAGTGGACGTGCATATCGGTAAAGGCTTTTACCTGGCCGAGGATCAAGTAGCGGTCGGTTTATATCCGAGCCTGGTATAGCGTCGCTTGCTGATAGCTTTTTGGCGGTCGGGTCAATGGCTGTAGTCTCGGGGGCGCCGCTGCAGTAGATGTTCGAGTAGCGGGTCAGAAACTATATTAACGTCCGTCTCGAAAAGACCACTGTCAGTTTAAATTCCGGCGTTAACTAGGGCCCGCTCCGATATTACCCTTTCTGGATACGCCTCTACCAGGATTGATTTCTTCAGTGTTGATTAAGACATAAAACTTCATTAAAAATGGAAGTCTTCCAAGTATGATGTACGCTGTGTTCAATTGGTTCGATTTGTGGTCAGCAAGTTCTGCAGTCGAGTCGTGTGGTTTCTGAGCGGATGCGGGTTCCCTGCCCATGCTGCCGAAGTAGTCTGTACCAAAACCCTTATATTTATTGTATATGAAAACGGTATTTATTGTACATGGAAGACGGGAGTTGGTGTTTCTATACTCGGTTCTCGTACACGATTGCTAAATTAATCTGCGAGATTTGTGCGGCTCAGATGCCGTGTTGCCGGCAAGTGAAGCAAGCATGCAACCTTGTACATGGTTCGGATTCCGTATATATATAACTAACTGTAACTAGCTCTGTTCTTGCGTTGGAGGATGGCGCTGGTTCTTTCTACTCGCTGGCGCCATGGAGACAGCAACATGTCAGTCAATATTGGAATGCATGTATACGGCATCCAGGTTGCTCTAAGCTCCCTGGCAAATCTGGGTCGACGATGGAAAGTTAACGAAGGAAGTCGCAACTTGGCACAGCACAATGTGGATACAGGGATTAGTTGATCGCCGACCTTGCCATGCGGATGCTTCACCGCACTGTAATATTGATCTAGACAAGATGCGAGGCGGTATGCATATGTATATGATCAGTGCTTGCAACCCGATCGGTGCCAAATTGAGCATGAGATTTTACCATCAAAGCCATGAGCTTTCAAGCTAACTAAGTTGCCTTGAGATTTTCAATTTTAGACCCGTGCCTCCGCAGACACCACAATTTCGACAGGTGCCGCCTCTGTTGCCCAACTTCACACCCTTCGATTGTGTGTTGCGCTGCGAGCTCGCTGTTCTCGACAGCAAGCCGGCGGCCGGCCCCGAGACTACTTCACACCAACCACGTCACATGGGCTAAATGTAATGATCATGAAAGATCCACTGTCATCGACCGCACATCCTCTAGAGCTAGAATACGTAGAACGAACTAACAAGAGGCAAGATCTGTCCGCGCGCCGAGCTCAGTAAAATTCCAGCGATTTGGCTTGTAAGACATAGGCTCTGACCAATTTGATCACAAGCAACTCACGGGGTTATTATAAGATATATTAAAGTCAGTTTTAGAAGCTACACCAACAAGGATGCAAAGCTTCAACCGATGCGTCGAAGGGCTATACGCTAGGTTATATGCTATAACAAGAATTATTTGAAAGAATGGAGGCATGCTATTTCGTACGGAGCAATCGTAAACACGAAAAAGAGAGGAGTTCGACTCTGAAAACATATAGCTCCACCCAATGACGAGAATGCTCACGCCGTCGCGTCCAACGTCCCGCAGCCGCCAACATTGTTCGATGGGGTCCTATTTTGAGAAATCCGCCTTTCACTCCCGCCGGAAGGATTTGTCAAATGATTAACACGACTAGTAGATAAATGTCTCTACAAACTCTCTGTCTATTCGATGCTTCGCCCGTATTCTCTGCCTACTCTCGCAAGGTATGCGTGGCCAGACGTTTTCTATTAATGGCTCCTCGCTGTAAAATTTCATTTCTCCGTTTTCTTGAGGGATAAGGCAGCTCGAGTCGGGCAGCAGATAGCGAATGCTCCGATCAAACTGTAGCGGCCCGCAATCACCGTTAACTTGATTGATGGGTGCGTACTGTCTCGCAAAGCCGATCTCGATACCTTTGAAGTAATGCTCGAGACTAATCTGACGACCAGCAGCGGATCCAGTTATTGCGTCAGGTCCGTCTTCTTCCATTTCAATACTTAAGTCGACGGCGGCCACCGGATTGCGGCATTTGAAGCGGGTTCTGGCAAAACATCGCGTCGAGACGATGGCGAAGACTGCCGACCGAGATGTATTTCGGAACATCGATAACGGTGAGTCCGTTACCAACGGGAAAGAAAGAGCGTTCTCCAACTGGTTCGCGCCAGGGTATATGAAGTAGAATCTTTCGCCATTGCTAGTAGGCCCGCTTGCAGCTAGCTTGAAAGCGAGAAAATGGAGGAGTTTCTTGATATCACGGATTGCAGTGGAGTCAAAGGAGCGCACAATCGTTGGGAGGTTCGAATCTGTCGCTTGAAGAAGACGGATGAGGTCCCACCGCCGCTGATAGAAGAGCTTCCCCAGCGCGTGGCCGTCGAAAAGGCCAAATGACTCGAGTAGAAGTTCGGAGAGTGAGACTGTGCGAGTTACACCTGTGCAGAGGCTGTATATAAGCCCCACTGAGAGACTTAGGTAAACGAAATGTCCGTCCTGGAGACCATGGACTATCATCTCGCTGAAATATTTCGGCTCCGCCGTGTTCCAGAGGCTTGCCAGAAGCCCGTAACCGAAGCCATTCTCTCCGCGTGATCGTTCGTTGGGATGGCCGCTGGGGACATGCAGATACTGGTGCAATTCGTAGAGAACATCATCTCGACTGCCATTGAGTCGGCAGGTGTTGACGCCACGGCGGGGTCGAGCTGCCATTTGAGTCATGGTTTTGGGATAGAGAGGCGGTTGGGCGCGGTGTGACCGACCGAATGTTGACTTCAGTGAGCAAGTGCGATATCGAGAAAGAGAGTGTGTTTGTATCGCGGGTTGTTCGATGGATGGATTTCAAATGGCCTGATGGCTTCGGAGCTTGAGATACGATCGTATGCATAAAAGGTGGCGGTGAATAAGATGAGGGCGAGGCTCCCGATATATTACGCTGACAGTGATTTGACAGTATTAGCTATTGAAGAAGCAAAAAGGTATGGTACAGGTTTCGTGATGTTGGCGCGGATCGAATTTGTTATCTAGATGGAGTTGATTCTGGGCGTTCCTTATGAACTTACTTTAGAGCTATCTAGCTGTAGAGGCTATACCGGCGTATGGATGCACCGCGTGCTTGATGTATCATACCGTGACTATCATTGCGTATTCTTGTATTAGAACCCGCCTGGTTCTGGAGATGCAATTTATATGCACGTTTATCTTGGAGGACTTAGTATGGCGGCAGACAGAATGCGAAGCCCACATGCGTAACCTGATCAAGATTACAAGCTGGATAGAGGTAGCTCCGCCATGTGCTACGCGTTTGGTAGGGTGTAAATATCGTATCAACCATGGACTAGATGTTGCACCGAAACACGAAATTGGGTGCGGACTCTTCGGGTCATGGCTTAGCCCCAGGCCCGATCGTGTGCGCTTAGGAGGAGGGCCAGAGCCGGTTTCACAAGCAGGAAGCCGACAAAAATCCCCAAATTTGTGGAGCCATCAGCCTGGAGATCAGATGGAACCACAAGATACTGTGTGGCCATCCGCATGTCAAGTTGGCGAAATGTGATCAGTCGAGTTAGCTGCTTTAGAGTGCTCCCTGTACGGCAGCCTGATTCGTAAAAAAAGAAAGTGCTCCCGGCGGAGGCTGGTCCCGGGCCGCCAGCGAGGAGGGATGCATGAGGAGTAAGACTGGCGGGTTCATGTTGGCGGTATCAAGGAGCCATATCGTAATAGGATGGAGGGGCTCCAGCAGCCAGTCCGACTCGAAAGACCCAGGTCTGGCGTCGACGCATTGAGACGTGTAACGGAAGATGGATGGGGAGTTGTAGCTGGGGCGGGAGCATGCAGTACTGCAGTTAAATGTAACATGTCATTGCAAATTACAACATGTGTGTGCCGCTGTTCGTGGAAGGCTGATTGTTTGCTCATGTTCTTTGTCCTCGTGAAGACCCTGGCCAATGTTGCGAACGTTAACCACTTTGTCCCCAGCCACTGCCTGGCAAAAACCACGTGATACTGCAGGCTATAGCTCAACCACAATTAAAATAAAATCACATCGGCCCCGGAGACTTCTTACAGAGTGGTGTACGCGCTGGGCAACGGTGCTAGCGCTGTCCCGGAGCAAGGGATGTATATCACCGTCCAGCTGGCCGGGTGAACCTCGAGACAAGATGGGATAGCTATCAAACATCTAAAGCCTTCATCCATATATCACTTTCTTATCGTAATGTACATACGTTCCGAAGGCCTCCTGAGAGGGAGACCCCGTTCAAACGACGCGACTAAAAATTTCCTGACAGGACTATACATGGCATGGTATGCATGGCGTGCATGGTCTAACACGTACACGGATGCTTCGTCTGTTGTGCTTGAGATCGGTTGGGGCTGCAGGTTGTGCGGAATCCTGACGGACGGCGACAAGCCCGGCCGCCCGGTCCTTATGCGAAATCTATGCCACGACCGCACCGAATCTCGAGTTCCGTATCCCATTCTCCCTTCATTCTTTGCTCTTGAATCCCAGCTTCTCGTCGAGGTGAGTTCTCGCTTGCTCGTGCTCCTTCCACATCTCCGGCGTGAAGCTGTCCTTTGCGTCATCCATGGTGATGAAGGGACGCAATTCGAGGGTGCAGCCCATGGGTGCGTTAGAAACGGGGCACTTTTTAGCCCAAGCGAGAGCTTCTTCGTTGTCCTTAACTTCAAGGATCCAGAATCCGGCAACGATTTCGTTGACAGGGAAGGGGCCCTTGCGGATTTCTGGCTCAGCGCCTTGGCCTGGAAAGACTATTCGAAAGCCTTTGGCGGAAGCGTGCATTCCTGTGACCGATAGCCGCCCCGTGCATTCATGCACGTCACCGGCTGTCAGCAGTGTGTCGAGTTCATCCCGTGAATAGAGTATCGCCATGAATGGGTGTGGGAAAAGGTGTTCATCTGTCCGTCGCCAGCCGTTCGAAAGCCCTCGCTACTGTTCCGCAGCCGGAGAATCGCACATGTACCACCAAACTGGGAGTTCAGGAAACCGAGATTCGAAAAGCCAAATGCTTGAATGAATGGATGGCAAAGTAATGCAGGTGCGGCCAGCAGTACGGCGCTGAGTCTCGGACAGGCGGAGGATCCGATGGATTCCGTTCCGCTGCTTCGGCAAACACGTCCCACTGCATGCTGTGAGGGATCCCTTGCCGGGGGCTTTCCCTGCTGGCGATAACAAAAACGGGTGGAGGCTGAGTTTGAAACTGCGAGTCTCGGCAGGAAGGGAAGATGAAGCAAACGGCTCAAGGGCGGACGTACCATCACCATAAACGATAATACCGGCTGCCGACATATCCTTCCAGTACCTAGTCATTGCTTCAATGGCCTCCTGGGGAGGCATCTTGCCGGCCTCAGAGTCCTCGTCGGCGCGGATGAACAGGATGTAACGAGGCATTGCAAGTAGAGACGAGATTGAATGTGTTTGCGGGATTCGAGCAGTCAACGGGAACTCGAAGAGCTAGAGGCCTGTTCAGCTCTGTGATAATCAAGTATGGCAGTGTGCGATGCGGCGTGGAGGCAGAAGTTAATTGAAAATCCGGGGGAAGAGCCCCGCAATTTATCGACAACTCGACCATCACGAACGCGCCGCGAAATACCCTTTACCCCGCCTGCCCGCAGCTAATCTCGACGTCTCTTTTGGATCGCGTTCTTGCGTCACGTCCTCACGTTCTTCGAAGGTCTTCGGTTGTCTAGTTTTGCCGACCCCGCATAACGTTGACGCGAGCTGACTCACACCAGCCCGTAACGTTATCAGTGCAAG
The DNA here is from genome assembly GCA_020064725.1 of Drechslerella dactyloides. Classification (NCBI taxonomy): domain Eukaryota; kingdom Fungi; phylum Ascomycota; class Orbiliomycetes; order Orbiliales; family Orbiliaceae; genus Drechslerella; species Drechslerella dactyloides. The sequence continues at coordinate 4,927,161 of JAGTWJ010000017.1, forward strand.
TTACTTGGCCCGTGCGCAACATAGCCATGCAATGAAATAGCCCATCGAGCGGAATTCAATCCGGTCTGGCGGCATAATGAACTGGTGATCGAGCGTCCGGAGGGACAGCTGCAGCGGCCCCGACGGGGACATGTTTAACTGGAAATGTGCGGTGACGCAGACGCAGGTTTGCCCGCTTTTGCCCACCCGAAAATGCGGGCGGGTGTCCTTACGGGCATTTGACAAGGCTGTCGGCAGCACTTATACCCCCGAAAATGAGCAAAGTCGCGCGCATAGAACGTCATTGTGAAGTTAGTCTTTCGTTTTTTCAGATAAAGAAATAATTGCTAAAAAGGGATGCATGGCGATGGTGCTTAAGCTAACAACAGGGCTCTAAACTTTGTAAAATTCATCTAGTTGTAGAGCCTAGGAATATCACCCAAATCCGTGTTTGCCGCTGTCAGATGCCATAAAATATCATTTGAGGTTTCACCAAATTCAGCCAGCGAAAATATAACAGTTAAATTAATGTATCGTACACAACTTGAGCGTTTTATACTCTGACGCTCTGTGTATTGTAGTTTTCATGATGAATAATTGCCTTTGCATGCGTGGTGACGGTCAGAGCAAGGTGTACCTCCAGCTTCGTGCACCCAATGGCCCATGCACTGGCAACGGGACATTGCTTTGCCGCGAAAGTCACATCGAGCGAAAGGGATACTGGCACACTCTTGAGATAACTTACATGGCTGGCTCTGGACTTGCACTAACTAGCGTCCTTGGATGAGCCGATTGATTTACTTTTGGATTCCATTTTAATGCTAGTCTCAAGGACTGGAGCGTTGCACCACAGAAAACCCGGGTCGTTGAATGTGACCCCTGTCTCCCTCCACGGAAGCTTCTGAGGCGTCCGAACGGCGCAGCCCCGAGACAAGATACACAGCGCAAAAACCTATCTTTTTCTCCATGTTCCGAAAACATCCATCCTCATCCAGGGATCGCCCAACGGTTCCCTGCTCATACCAATAGACCACTTCCCAAAGGTTCCGTTCAGTCTCGCGGCTTGCACGACGGCTGCTGGAGAAATCTATTATGAGACTCGAGAGAATCAATGAGAAATCTGCAGGAAGGCACGTGTCTAGACATTTGTGTCAAGCGGGGGCAAATGAGCTGAGGCCCGGCCAAGTGTCAGATCGTAGCTCATTGCTCATCATCGATGCTCAAATCCTCCGCGTCCCGTTTTATCTTGTCGATTGCGGCTTGCACTTTTTTCTGGCGGTGCACCGCGGCCGGCGTGAAGACCGCTGCTTCCTTCTTCAGGTCTCTCATGACGGGCGCTGACGAATACGTCGTTACAACCGGTTGGGCGGCGCCAGGTTGTTGGGAGGCGGAGGCGCTGCTCTCGCTTGGCTTCGCTGGGAGGCCCGTGAGATGGGCTGCCAGCTGCCCCGTTTCCTTCCTCCCGATCTGCAGTTGCAATAGAGGCGGTGGGCCCGCAGGAAGTGAGATGGTGGCGACCGAGGACGCTGTGGAAGCATCTGCAAACTCACGTCAGTTTCGCGACTATCGACAGGGGAAGAAGCTGAAACGGCTGGAAACATTGCTGTTCTTACCGGAATCGTCGCCGTCGTCATCACCGGTGCCATCTCTTCTACCGTACGCCAGCCTTCGTTCGTGACCACCACCCCCGCCCCCGCCTCTACCCCTCCCTCTGCCCCGAAATCCGCCTCTGTCCGCATCGTGCCCGCGTTTCTCCTGTTCAAGAGGCAGTCCGAGCGCCTCCCTCGCCCTCTTGACGCCCTTCAGATCCCGCTCCAAGTCCTCCAGCGTCTTCTTCTCGTGCGCCGACAAGGCCAGGCCTTTGTCATCCTTCCCCCTGAGCTCATCGATCTGCCGCTGGATCCTGTCTGGATTGCGACGCGCCAGCTTCTCCTGTCGCTGCTGGAGGCGCTGCTTCTGGGCCTTTGCGTGGGCCTTGGCCTTCTCGGATTTGAGGTGGGCGGCAGCCGGATTCAGCGTTCTGTCCTTTGCCATGGCTGAGGTGAGCTGGTAGGGAGCGCGTGACTGTCGGTAACCCCGAACTGGATGGCGATGATGAATGCAAATTCGAACGCGATCGCGCGGATGCCCTGCAGGTGACAAAAGGTTTCGTGCTGACTAATCGTCGCGCGATTCCAGTCCGAGTCAAGATTCCGACCCATCAGGCATCGCTAAGGAAGGAGGGAAGCCGGTCGCAATCCGTTCCATCGATGCGCAGTCTGGATGTATCCAGGCTGAATATGGCGCTGTCCTGAGTTACGAGACCAGCTGGAGTTGAAGTTTTCGTGGTTGACTTCTAAAGTCGCCCGAAAACGGCAAACACAAAATGCAACAAGGCGCAACGCAGCCGCAACACTTTAATTTTTGTCCAATTTCACACTTCGATCATTCTACGGCCGGAGCAGAAAAAGACATATTCAATTGTATCAATTGCAAGACTTTGATCGGATATTATATAGGCTAACCAACTGAGCTCAGGGTGTAAAAAAATCGACTCGATACTTTTAAAACATGAGAATAGCAAGAACGAATATGCATATATGTACAGTCTATGTGCTAACAAAAATACAACATGCAACGCAATGTCCACGGAAAAAATGCAACAAGGGGAAAAACTGCGAAACTCCATCCAGTACCAACCATCTCCATCCGAAAGGCATCATCGATCCCATAATCAATCAAGCATCCATCGTCAGGCCTCGGTCAGCTCTATCGTACAAATATATATACATTCATATAATACACTACCCGCACTCAGAAGGGTACACCACCACAGTTAGTCGCACTTAATCATCTTTGGCTTAAGCGCCGAGCTGGCCCTTAGGAACATCGATTAGGTTAAGCTTGACTTCGTAGTCTCCCCACACCGGAAGCTCAACATCGGTCTTTGGCAAAGTCACTGTCGCAGCTGCAACGGTGACAGTCAGACCCCGCACGTCCTTCGTCTCAACTGCAGACTGATCCTCCGTAAGCGCAACGCGCAGCTTGAGGTTCTTCTCCAGGTATGGGACAACGGTCTCGGTCTTGAGGTTCTCGAGCTGGCCGGTAACAACCATGTTCAGCAGGGCCGATGTCAGTGGGACAGTACCGGTGACCACGTCATCTTTACCGCCGCCGATAGCAGTGACGACTGAATGTGTTCCGATCAGGTTCTTGGCCGTCGCCCACTCGGCCGGGGTACCAGTAGGCTCGCCCAGGAAGACGTAGATATTGAAGGTGCCTTTCAGAGCAGCGCTGTTAACCTTGATATCGGTGACCCATTCGTTGTACTTGCCGGCGTCAACGACGTCTTCCTCAACCGGTGCGAGGGACTCGGGGGGTGGCGCCGAGCCGAGAACAGGCGCAGGCTCCGCAAGTACCGCAGGCTGCTCGCCGTCGCGCTTGCTGATTCCGCGCTTGCGAAGGGTACCCGCAGCCCGGAGCGAGAGAGCAGGAGTTCCACGACCGTACAGGCGGTTGACAGCAGCGATAATGTCATTAGACAGGCTCTGTGTGCCGGGGCGTCGGTTCCAGTCAGCAGTCTCAGGGTACGAGTACCCGAAGGTCTTGGTGTTAGCAGCAGTAGCGCTGGTGTAGAACTGATTACCGGACTGGCGGAATGGTGGCAGTGCAGTGTTCAAGTCTTCTTGCGCGCCAGCTGGGATGGCAAAGGTTCCCATCCCGCTACGGCCGGAAAACTGGTAAGCCCCGGGATTGATACCCTGCCAAATAGCGAAAAGACGATCAATGTTGGTATGATGAAGAAAGAAGACGGGATCGAATGCAGAAATGTCAACGAAGCCCATGTGTCCGCCGGATCCAACGGTACCGTGAATGGTATCGTGAACACCCTCGAGAGAGTCGAATCGCCCGGTGCTGCCTTGGGTGACGGCCTTGGTCGAGACTGTGTTGTATTGCTTGTACGCGGTGAGCAGTTGGTAAACTCTGTTACGCAGATTGCCGCTGATCTGCGTAAGTGCGTTGTTGACGGCAGCTGGCTGTGTTACGTATCGGCCATCCTGCAGACGTTGGGGGAAGCGGACGGTGTAAGGAATGGTGTTGAAAGGTTGGTCCGGAATCTCACGCAGGTCGGTGAACTGGTAAGAATACAACGGGTTGTTGATGGTCTGTCGGCCCCGTGGAGTGTCAACTTGGATTTGGGGCCACTCGCCAACCTGAGGTGGCAGGGTTGCGTCGGATGCCCAGTCCCAGTACGGAATGCGGAGGGTTGGGAGAACTGCTGCGTAGGGTCCGCGTCTATCTGCAGGGAACTCGTTTACAATGTTGCTGGCATGCTGCCAGATAAGTTGCTCGTACAAGGCAAGGTAAGGCCGATGCCACGAGAGAAATAGCAGATCAGAATGAGTGCAATATCCCATCCCATTGTTTCCTCCGAAGACGTTGCCCCAGGCTTTGTAAGGTCTTCCATGAATACCGGCAATTCCGTAATAGGAAGTCTCAGATGTCTGCGGTTGTTGTTGGAATCGTTGCAAAGCCAACAGGAACAAGTTGAACTCGGGCCCATTCCGAATCAGCTCCCTGATCTCCTTGCGGACGGGTACCTGTCCTTGTGCTGGTCCGAAGCCTTGCTGAACACCCGAGAACGCCATGGCGTTTTGCCGGCGGAAGAGATTGTTTCGGGGCTCAGTGATCCATTCGTCGACACCAGAAGAGCCTTCCGTTGGTAGAGCCTGAGCAACTTGGGTCAGGCTCAAAGTGCAAGACGCCACGAAGGCGTATTTGAGAGAGGACCAGACAGCCATTGGGAAGATTATATCGTGTTGTGCAAAATTATATATGAATATCTATAGTAACGATGAAAAGATGAAGATGTAAAAGAAGGACTACTTTTGGTGTGATCGTGAGATGAGTTTGCTGTCGTATTCAAAAGAGGGCAATAGTTGGTTTTTATTAACGTTGGTCGAAGTTCTTGACCTGTAGATTATTGGATGATGATCGATGTTGATGATGATGAGAGAGAGGATATTGACGGCGGATGACGATGCCTTTATAGATCGAATGAATCTGCGACTTCAACTAGATCTAGATAGTTATCGTGCTAAGTCACGCTTTTTTTTTTTTTTTTTTTTGCGCCTTGTACGCACACTCCGAAATGGATCCCTGAAGCATCAGGAGATTGAGGGACCACTCCGACGGCACTTCACGATCAGCTAGCTCCCTAGCTAGCTAGCTCCAGCACGCAACATCATAGTGTTGTCATGACGGACAAGACGGTGCCCGCAAGTAGAACCTGCCAACTGTAGACGCAGCGGGGGGCCCATGCGACCTGCAAGGGGGTTGCAGAGTTTGCTGACTATGGGGATGTTATGTTTAGTACCAACGCCGACGCTCAACCTTCCCGATGTCCTTATCCTTGCTGCATTGCAGAGGGCTCGGAAAAGGGCTAGTTCGGGTGCCTGTGATTGTTAGCCATCCAGTCCGCGAGTAGGTCTTGGATTTTTTTTTACCTGGCTCTTTCGAATTTCGGCAGGGGAATCGAACCACTAAGCCGGCTTTCCAACAGTGGCAAGGCCTCCGGCTCAGGGCTTCCAATTCGGACGCGGGTTGACAACTGAGTTTGGGAATAGGTTTCATTACCACGTTTTCCAGCAGGCGATTGAGCTCATTGTTCTCGTTTGGGTAGTTAGATGGATTTGGACTGGTGTAACCGCGCTAGGGCCAAATTTGGCTTCGCCCAGCACCACACCACCCGGCAGACCGAGAGAAGAATTCGAAAGTAAGGCAGGCAGGAACGGCCGAGGCGACTGGGCATCAGGGTGGAAATTGTGCATGAGGAGCTGTATGCACGCAGGCCGGAGCCTGGCTGCCTCGGAGTTCGGAAACAGGCCAGACACGCGAGATTGCATTGCATTGGCGGTTCACTGATGGCTCACAGCTACCGATTGCACTATCATTTGCCTTCACCTGGGACGGAGCGCATGAAGTCGCGCACCTGCACTCCGCAGGCTCGGCCTGAAATATTTTCTGTCGCCGCGTGAAAGAAGAGCTTGGAGTTGGTGTCAGGGAAATATCGCGGGGGTCCCAGCCGAGTCACGCCGTCTGATCGAAACGGCAGCTGCGGGTCGCTGCCACTACCAATCAAAAGTCTCCGCTGGTGAGCAGCCACAGTAGACTGTTCGCAGGTAAGTTTCGCTGCACCCACTAGCCGCTACCCAGCTTCGTCAGCTCAGCAGGCTCCACCCAGCCCCGCATGCCTGGTTTCAGCAATATTGGGTGCCGATTATATGGCTATCCGCTCAAGTGTGTTACATATGACATACAAAGACACGTCGACACTTGTTGCAGATAGGACTCTCGATAGATGATCCTCTCGACCGGGCCAGCCTTGATGGCACCACTCAATCCCAATATAAACTTGTTGATGGAATACACGTGTATACGCTAGTAATTAGACGACTGACTCTAGTCCGTACATTGAACTTCTGTAATCTTACAGCTATGCCGCCGATTAGCCAGCGATATCCGCGTTCGTTACGTTATACAAAAGGACTAGGGGTTTGCGAGCGGGAATAACAGTTTCTTGCGGACCAGGCTGCCGTACCTTGTCGTCTTCCCAATCTGTAAAATCTCCGAGCGGTACTATCATGTGCATAACTGCACCGACGAATGTCGGAGGCGCCGCTATCAACCCAGCGACTGTAATGCGTGCTGCATTTGAGCATTCTTGTTGGTACTGCGTAAACTTCTTACCCTGTCAATTCTCAGGGTTCATACTCATCGTCTATTTTTACGTTTGGTGTCTCGCCCCCGATCGATCTCTTTCCTGTCAACCAGCTGGTCGAGCCCTGTTCCCAGCAGGGAGACCTGCGGTGTAACCACAAATCTTGAGAGCAGGGTCCCGGCCCAATGAAGTCCAGAGCCATGTTTTCCTGGAACTCGCATACCTTCGGCTGTCCAAGAAGCCGGAAAACTGAAAGGGATATACCAAGCGAATTATTTTCTGACCGTGGCAAGATAGAGTAAGTCCCTGGCTCCTCCAGCAGTTTCTGACGATACATTTCGCTGTTCGCCGTAGGCACATGCAAACGGGAACAAAAGTCTCCAGGAACGTGCATTTTATTATCAAAAGTCCGGTCGAAAGCTCCGCGTAGTCTCCGATTGAAGGTTAATCAATCAGCGACACCTGGAATGTCTCACTACGTTCGGTCTCTTCATTGTCTTATTGTTGCATGCGAGAGACGACTCGCAAGCGAGGGGCTGACAGAAAGGGGGCGGTGCGCCCCGACCCACGTTCTTCTGGAAGCCGTACATTGTGGACGGCGGACGCACAAGATAGGCCTTGGCAGAGACGTCTCGACAACACAGAACAGGAAGCTGGCTTGCCGGACAGTTGTCCCAATTCAGAATGCCGCTCCGTTTCGAGTATTCTTCAGCCACGGGGGAGCGTAGGCTTGGACCAATGAGTTCGGACAACCAGGCCAAGCGTATTCGATCCGATCATAGCCATCACTTCAGGTAGCCAGGCAATTATCCAGAGCGCAGCGTCATCTGGGTTGCATTCTCCTTGCGAGTTACATTTAGCATCTGCGCATCTCGCGCTCGACAGCGCTGCAGCCCCACAGCACACGTCACGATCGATCGTGATCTGCTGGGTGCCTGATATGCTCCTGGCCAGCCTGATTCCCAGCCTGATTCCCAGCCGTAAGGGTCGACAAGGTGGTCTGAACTGACAATATAGGCGCCGGTTCCTATTCTATGCACTGAACTACCATGCATGGCCATGCAAGGCAGGTGTTTGTGGTTGCTAGACCCTTGAGTAATGCAAACTCCATTTATCTTTCATGCGGTTCGACGGACGCGTATGTAATGATATACTATGTCTTATAATCTTGGAGAACCAAGATAATGGCTGTTACTCATATTTTGGCGTATGTGCGTGAAAGACTAGAGTGGAGAGTCTACCATACAGCTCTAATTCTTGGCTGCGAGGCTCGCTTCACCGAGCGAATCATCGAACTTGTTAATTAAAAACTCGCCTAATTCGGTATTCCTTTAGTCGATTCAATATATATAATGTCTTAGATCGGTCTCAGATTATATGCTGTCAATGGCGCCCAGCGTTGGCACATCGAGACTGGTTTATCTACCCGACAGACAGTATGTCTGGAGTATCGATACATTGCCTGTCTTACCGGTTGAAATTGCCCTGTTTTAAGTCGCCGAGTACGCCTGCCGGGAACAGAACGGTCTCGGCAGCGCTGTCAACCACTGACTCGAATTCAGAATCGTCGGATAAATGTGATTTTGATTCTTCCCCAGGGTTTGTATCATGAGTATTTTGTTTAACATGTGGGAACCCAAACAATCTATGATGCACCGTGGGAAAATGCTCTGTTTCCTGACAAGGCGTTCGCCTATAGATCTAAAGAGCTCCACAAGTTGGATCTCAATGCTACGACTCGGCACTGGTGTACAGCTGAAAAGGAGTTCGGATCACGCCACCCATAAGAGTTTTCGGAGATGCCTCGGGTGGCTTGTCGAGCTGAATATGCTGGCTTTAGCTGCGACGGCGGTCGGCCGAGGCCTGTTCGTGATCCATTCGATGAAAACCATCGATCTATTGGTCCTCGGTGTCTCCAGACAGCCTATCCGTTCAGCCCCAAGATCCATCCCAGCTTTCTGGTTCCCGCCGAAGCAAGTCGAGCCCAAAGTGACGGGCCAGCCTTGTCATTGTTCCCGTGCATTTGTTTAAACCCTTGATCTTCTGACTAACAGAATAAACCTCACTTGGGAAAATAGACGAACTCATGCTTGTAAAATTTCTGGACCCAGACTCGAAGACGTCAGAGCTGCAGACTCCATCATTCCCGCTTATTTGGACATTTTGTCCAAGGGTCACACCAGGTTCCCCTGTATTCATACGACTCCACTGGAACTTACTACTCGGACATCTGAATTCGATGCTTGTGATCGGTTACATGCATGGGAAGGGGGCCCAGTCCGACAGGGATAAAGGCTGTTATGAAGTAATGAATTTTTAGCCACACATATAGGGCTGTAAGTCCGGCGGCGCAAGCCCAATACAGTTGATGACCCCTGGAATCGGAATCGGGTTTGCCTATACTAGAACCAGTTGCTTTACCCGAAGACACCGGGGCTGGTACCTTCCCAGCACGCCGAGGAGGATGTCTTTCTTGAATGATAAACAGGGAAGAATTTTTTTTTTTCCCCGAATTTCCCCCCTTGGACTATCTCGTGAACCAACTACAAACAATTTTTTCTATCACAGTTTGGGGATACCGCAAATTGCTTCGGACCGTATTAACCGAATATCTGCATGAATCGGACAACTGATCTTGCATTAACGGAATTCGGCAAGCTCAAAGTCTACACCGACTTTCCAGCTACCCTTCAGATCGAAAGGTTTTGCACACCATTTCCTGCTTCGAGTAGCTGATCACGCGTTCGGTGGCGCGAAGAACATCGCGACGACATATCTAAGAATTTTTTGCGTGAGTTTGGGCACCATTCTCTTGACCCATAATGTCATACACGAAAGGAATCCGTTGCTAGAAATAAAAATTTACGGCTTCTTAAGTAATAATTATATTCATTGATGAATCTGAAATGAAATAGCAATCTCATCGCTATAAAGCTTAGTAAAGGAAGAAACGAGTGATACTGAGATCAATTGATTATATATAAATAGATAGAAGCTTACGAGAATCCACCGTATTGTTGTAATGCCGACAGTGTGGCCGTTGCGATATGTCTAGGATCCTCCGTACAGCCACATACTTCAGATCGCACATGTATTATTAACATGCCACTGGCATGATAGCTCTATAGGTGAGCTTGCAAGAACGCAATTTGCTCGAAAGATATACATAGTATTTCATTTGGGCCTTGGAGTCTGCCTCTTTGTCAAAAGAAAGTGTAGCCGGATGTTTCAAGTGGTATCGCATAAGATTGCATTATGTGTACACGTGTCGTCGAGGGGCTGAGTAGGAGAGCTGCTAGATCGCCACAATTTGCAGCCTTCAAAGATGCCGTTCGGGTTAAGCCTACCCCATTCAATTGGCTTGGATCCAATATTGTACTTCAAAGGATATACCTGACTCAATGCTATTCGAAAGGCTAACCGCTGTTATAATGAACTCGATGTGATGGAACTGGTTTGGCGGCTCTGTTGTGGCATAACAATTAAAAGAAGTTTGCGGTGGCATGGTATACACACTAGCTGTTCGTCTGTGCTCTTCCAAAGGCACGTAGACGGCAGCTTATGGTTGCCTAGATTTCCCATTGCAAAACCATCTGTCGAGATACGATCTGCAGCTGCGGCAGTTTGTATCCTCGAGAGCATCATTAGACCGGCGGAAGTGCTGGGGGTCATTTGCAGTCTTTCTGATAACCTAAGTTTGCGGGATGTGAGTTGGGTGCCACTACCTGATTGATCATTTCTAGGCTAGGTACTGCCGTCTGGTGTCGCTATAGGATGATTGAGAAGTACTAACGTGCTCGGATTTGTCGCAGAGGGATGAATAAAACGATATATAGCCAATACTAGGTGAACCTGTCCTAAGTGTTATCATGTAACCTGAGGCGAGACTACCGCAGGTTACTCCAATATTTATCAAGGGAATAATATAATTAGATGCAGAGCTTTCTTCAGTAACCAATGGACTTATCTTAGTGAGAACTACTTTCTAGTTGATTGAAAGATTGGGTTTGATTCCGCATGTACATTGAGAAGAGCTAGACCGTAGGATCGGCCAGCGCCAAAGGAATGCCGTCAGTGCACCATTTACTACCTCGATATTATCCACAAATGTTGTCTTAATTCACTCAAGAGAAAGAAGAGTCGCTAGTTAATATGACAGAGACAGAAGTGGTTTCAATTAATTACAGGCTTTGTTGTTTGCGAAGGTTCATTCGATATATTAATGCAGTGCTAAAGTGTCGCCTATATACTGGAGATGAAGTCTCTACGGACTGACTTGGATTGTATGAGTCATTGATAGACAAGAAATCAAGTATACTAGTGATAATTGATAGCGGTACGTATACTACGTACTCTAAATCAATTCGTGATAGTGAGCTCCATATAGCTATATGAGGTTAAGCTGAGACCTTGATACTGATAATCCCTAATATGAATAGAGTTGAATGTTTCGAATCGGCTATCAATTTCAGATCTGCAGATCTAAGCGAAGACTTTAATCCAGTCTCCGCATTGTCGGTTGGTGTAAGCCCCATGGAAGTATATTCTAGGTGTAAATCGAGCCTTTTAACTTGCAGTTGATTAGTTCGCATGCATATATCTATATCAAGTAGGTGAAAGATAAGTCTCGGGGCCCTTGTTAGCAACAGTGGGGCTGTTTCTCACATGACACAGAGTTTGGAAATCTTAAGAAACTTAAAGATCTCCATTTCCGGGGTGTCGACTGCCTCTTTATGTTGGCCTGTTTCGACATCATTCCTGCGTGGTTGCGAATTGTGGAGTTTTCCTTATCTCGGCCGCAAATGCGTTGCTGTTGTATTTTTGTGTTCCTGTCACGTGGATACGAGAGAGTTTTGTGATGAACCTGATCTCGCGTCTGGAGAAGACGGAGAGGAGGTTCAAGTACGATTGCCACCTGCGTCTACCGCGAAGATGTCAACAGATTCTTTTCCCCACAATAAGAAGCGCAAACGAAATTCTGCTGACCAGGCCGCTGTAAGTTCTTAGTTTCCGGCATATCCTGCGCATGCTAACCTTTGCGAGTGCTCGCCGACGCGTCAGGAGTGGCCCACGCATTTCAAAGAGCTGGCTGCACTGCACAAAGCCTTGAACCTGGTGTATACTTTCCTGTGCACGAGGAAACAACTTGCGACGACGTTTGAAAACCTCAAATCCGCCGTGGAGCATCATATCAAGCGACCCCTTAGTGTCGACGACATTGTTCAGATCAAGCTGCTTATTCCGGATGCTGTGCTGTTCGCATATGTCAGCGAGGATGCTCTCCATGTCCAGATGCATGGCAGCGATGCTCGGTCTGACTCTCAGTCCCTCGCTAGGAACGACCCGTATTGCCCAACTCCAGCGACAGGGCGTGGGAAACAAGTACTACTATTCGAGTTCATTGACGACGACCCGAGGCAAAAACCAAAACCGAAGTCATCTAGCGGTCGTCAGCGACGCGCCAAAGATATAGACAATCTCAAGTTGCCCGAATTCTCCCATCGCGAGTTACTGAGGGTTATTTCGAAGCGTAACGACAGATTTGCACAGGCCATCGACAGTTTTCTCCGAAAGTGCGACGAGTCCTCGTTAGATCCCGTGGAAGGCCTAAGGCTCAGACAAGATCACTACAAGCCTATCAGGGAGACTAGTACAAGCGACGAAGACCCAAATCTTTCGCTGTCTCAGAATACGGAACAGGGCTCTCGATTCGCGATACCAAGAGACCGAAAGTCCATCCCTGCAATCGTACAGGAAATATCCGAATGCCCCCAGGTTTACAAAGACCAGATCGTCCCTGGGGGGCTATTAAAGTTCCCGCAACAGGAGCCTAGATATGGAACGCTCGATTTCACCCTCTCACAAAGTTTAGTCGATGCTCTCTACAATATCAAGGACGTAACACAGCTGTATTCGCACCAGGCTGCCGCACTAAACGATATCTTCAACGGCGAACATGTAGTAGTGTCAACATCCACATCGTCCGGAAAGTCTATGATATTTCAAATACCAGTATTGCAAAGACTAGAGCACGACCGAGACTGCCGTGCTCTGTTCATATTTCCGACTAAAGCCTTGGCACAAGATCAGAAAATCTCACTCGTCAGGATGGTTGAGTTTATGAGCGAGGACCTGGGCCCTATCTTGATAGAGACATATGACGGAGACACGTCAGTGGATCAGAGACAGCAGATTAGGGATGAGGCGCGTGTCGTCCTGACGAACCCAGGTTGGGCCTATCCATTCTTCCTGGTCCTAAATAGCTACTGATACTTCGGCAGACATGCTCCACTTAAATATTCTCCCGAATGAGGAGCAATGGCGTACCTTTTTTAAAAATCTGAAATTTGTTGTTATTGATGGTGAGGCTTCCCTGCGCTTTGCAGCTGTCTTGCGGGCCAGAAGCTGGACGCACGTAACTTAGCAGTCCTTCCTTCAAACTAACAAGTCAAAAATTGAGCAGAACTGCACGTCTATAACGGTCTCTTTGGAAGTCATGTTGCTTTTGTCATGCGCCGCTTGCGAAGAATATGTTCCGCCGTGGGCAATAACAGTGTGATCTTTATTGCGTGCTCCGCGACTGTCGACAATCCACGAAAGGTTCGCTACCCATCCTTCCCGAAGATTAACACCTAAGGGTTATAGATATCATTTTCAAGTATACTAACAAGTTTATCCACAGCATATGAGAGACCTCGTTGGGCTTACTGATGTGAAGCTAACATCCATCGACGGATCGCCTGCTGGAGAGAAAACATTTTTATGCTGGAACTGCCCATACAAGGATCCAGATGATCTCAAACTCGGCCGAGTTGACCCTGTAGACGAAGCAGCGCGATTATTCGTGGAATTGATTCTTCGCGGTGTTCGCACAATCGCGTTTTGCCGCGTGAGGAAAACCTGCGAGTTAACCCTTACCGCCATCAAACGAATCCTCATTGAAAGAAACCTTTTGGATGTATCCAATAGAGTAATGAGCTACCGCAGTGGATACTCTTCTCAAGACCGGAGACGCATAGAAAGTGAAATGTTCAACGGGCATCTCTTGGGTATTGTCGCCACTACTGCTCTGGAGTTGGGTGTTGACATTGGGACATTAGGTAAGTCTGAGTCTATTTTGGAGAGTACCTAGATCACGTCCTTGTATCACCAAGCTTACTGTGAGGTCGTATAGATGCGGTCCTCATGGTCGGATTTCCTTACTCCATTTCCAATCTGCGTCAACAAAGCGGGAGAGCTGGGCGTCGGAAACAGGACTCTCTATCCGTGCTGATTGGTGACCACTTCCCACTCGACCAGCACTACATGTCAAACCCGGAGTTGATTAAATCGATGCCCAATCCGAGCCTTCATATAGACCTAGAAAATCCTTTGGTCCTCGAAGGCCACCTCCAGTGCGCCGCTTTCGAAATGCCGATCAATCCAGAGGAGGATGAGGAGTATTTCGGTAGTTCAATCAGAACGCTAACGGAAGAGCGATTGCTGAAAGATAAGCATGGGTTCTACCATTGCAATGAGCGGTTCAGGCCTTATCCATCTCAACATGTTGCCATCCGAGATACCGAGGATGATCACTTCGCTATCGTCGACGTTACCCAAAACCGGAATGTGGTCTTAGAGCAGATCGAACCGTCCCGAGCAGTATTTACGATCTACGAAGGAGCCATCTTCCTACACCAAGGTTTCAAATACTTAGTCAAGGAGTTCGACATTGACCGGCGACTTGCCCGAGTAGAGCTAGTGAACGTGGATTGGATAACACGGCAGCGAGATTTCACAGATATCGACCCGATCGAGACGGAGGCAACACGCAGGATTCCCGGGTCGCCGTCCAAGGCTTGCTTTGGAGTCGTTAAGATAAAGAGCGTGGTATTTGGCTTTTTCAAAGTTGATCGAAAAAATCGTATTCTCGACGCCTGCGACGTTGAGACTCCGCCAGTTGAGATCCTTTCGAAGGGGATGTGGCTTGACGTGCCGAAGCTTGCCTTCGATATCCTAAAACTCAAAAAATTCAACATAGCCGCCGCGATACATGCCGCTGAGCACGCAATATTGTCCCTACTACCCAACTTCGTCATATCATCGGTTGGAGATGTCAGGACGGAGTGTAAGGCTCCACAGAAAGAGTTTGCTAAGAAGGAAACCACCAGGAAGCGGCCAGCTAGGTTGATCTTCTATGACTCGAAAGGAGGCGCTCGTGGAATTGGCTCCGGGATAACGACCAAAGCGTTCGAGTTTATTGACCGACTTCTGCTGATGGCTTTGGAAAGGGTGGAAGCCTGTGGATGTCAGAGTGGCTGCCCTGAGTGTATGCCACCCGCCTCCATATATATTTTTTCTAAACGCGTGCTGACAAAATGATCTTTAGGTGTTGCCTCAGAGACTTGCAAAGAAGCCAATGCCGTAATCTCAAAGATTGGTTCTCTTGTCATCCTGAAGAGCTTACTCAACAAAGAAATCGACGTTGATAGTTTACCTGAGTGTCCTGACGAGGATGCTCCGGCTGGCATCGAGACAGTGGTTCTAATCTAAATAATATAATTCAGGTTACTCCATTTTACCTCGATTGTTCTGGCAACTTGAGTACCGGTTTGCAGAATCATATTATATTATAAATATTCAACCTTCGCTAGCCCAGGCTCGTTAGCATTTAATTACACCCAGAACTCCGAAACAGGCCCCAATGTCGAACAATATCGCTCGCTCACAGGTCTCCAAAGATCTCCGTCTCACTCCGCAGATGGCAGTCCGCTAACTCTCTTATACCTCCCGAATTTAACACTCCCTCTTCCGTTAAGTAGCAGTCTATCAGTTCTGCTGGTACTGTTTCAAAATACATATTTCGCACCCTAACGTCCTCATCCACAGACGGGTCTTCAACAGGACTACATTCCTCGGCTTGCGGACTAGGGGCACTAGAATCGGTGGAGGAATCAGGCCAACATTCTCTCACCTCTCTGCCGTCGTTCTCTTCATAACTATAGTCCCACCCTCTATCCCTCTCGTCTTTTCCACACACTTTGTCTGTGGCACCGATAACTATGATGCTCTTGCCACTGCCACCGTTCAAGGCAACATTGCCGGGCGATCGTCGCTCATTGAACCGCATTCCTAGCGCCGCCGTCAGACAGCCTATCTTATTAGATACGTCACCGTTCGGGTAAATCCTATCGGCAGCGAGAACATAGAGGTCCGCCACTTTGGTGTAGTTCCCTACTGCAGCGTCAACAGCTACTTCAACCGTAACTGCAGGCAACGCGTTATCCCCTCCGGCATCTACGCCCTGCGGAACCTTGTCGCGAAGGTGCCGCGCTAACGTAACGCCTTCGAAGAGCGGGCGTGACTCAAGAACAAAAACACGAATGCGAGGTCGGTCCTTTAGGTGGAACAACGATACCAGCGATGACGCCATGACGGATGAGTTAGAGTGCACCAAGATGTTGAAGAGACGTTTGTTCTCACGCGCGTCCACAAAACGAGGAAGGCTGCGGACAAGGTCGCTAAATGACTGTGGAATCGTATACGACTTTGTGCGGGTCGATTTAAGCAATGTCAGAATTAGAGACGACACAACTTCGGCGCGTTGCTTCGAGCAGACTGGGAGCGTTGGTAGTGCTGTGTGTATTTGCTGTAGGATCCGGATAATGCGGTTCTGGATACTGCTTGACATTGAAGGACGTGAATGGAACAAATGCCAACCGTATAGGCGGAGAGTGATCCACCAATCTGCGGTACTACCTCGGGATAGCAGTTCCGGGTCAGAGGCGCAAAGCATGGCGAACTCTTTGACAGCAAGATTAGCCAAGCGGCCGGCTCCCGAGGTGTGGTCATTGCGGAGACGCTCAATAGACGCCTCAAGTGCCGGCGAGATGGTGCATCGTTGTAAGGCCTGCTGAAGGAAATCGTGGGTGGATAAGTCGATAAGCTTGGTTGTTGCGCCGGTGGATGTGAGGGACTGGATGTCCGGTGATATCTTGATTTTGTGGGAGATGGCAAGAGTGCGATTTATTGAGAGGAGAAATGGATGGACCTTTGTCCCTGCCGCCGTCGCACCGCCAGAAACGGGTATCGAGAATGGTGTTCCAACGAGGATGCGCAGGAAACCAGAAGAGTATGTGAGCTTGGTGAGGTCTTCGAACTGCTGGATTGCGGTCTTCAGCGGCGAGACGGTATCCGGAATCGGAAAGGCCATGCAGAAGGAGGTGCTTCCGTCGGTTCTACATATTACAAATGAACGCGATCAATTACAGGTCGATTCTCAGCTACCAATCGCGCTATCCGTAGAGATTGCGCACATTGAAATCATTTGGCAGCTGGAATTATTTGCGCGTGTACGCGTACGTATGGGAACTTACTCTTCAACTTCCAGCGGGCTAAAACACTTGCTGTTGGGCCCAAAGACTGTTATGTTCTTGAGAGCACCCCAATTTGCAGTCGTGGCAGTCGTCGCCGTTGGGTCTCCATCGTTGTTGTGAAGCAGGAAGGTGACAAGAACAATATTGGCGTGTTCAAGCAAACTCAAAGGCGCTTGCCTGCTGGCGGGTGAGTGTGGGAGGGGACTCCTCATGCTTCAGCCGCGGGAGAGACGATAAGACTGACACGGGATATCGCACGATGCGTAATAAAAATTTTGAACAGCCGACCGCCCACAATATCTAGAACTCCAATTCTAGTTTTTTGAAGTTGAAGTATCGCGAGTTTGTCGGAGATGTGTTGTTGGGCGCACGCGGCTTAGTGGTAAGTTCTCTGCTTTACGGTTTCTGAGAAATCGGTGTCTGCCGTGGAGCAGCTGTGGTTCACGATCGAAATCGGACTGGAAGGAGAGCATGGGAAATTATATATCATAGTGAGCTAACACAGCAGCTTCAGCTGCGGCGCTAACCAGAGCTCAGCACTCCTGAATCTCGCAAGAAGGCTGGCCATCCGAGTGCTTTCGCAGGTAGGGCTGGACGGCTAGCTGCTAGGTGACGAGACCAAGCAGGAGCGGAAAGACCCAGACACAGAAGCCAGGTGGAATGTGATGCCATGGCATGCGGTCCATCCACAAACTTACAATTACGCAGGACACCAACCGCATCGAGCATCTCGGGGGTACATGGCGGCAGGGCAGTGGCCAACAGTGCTGAGAGGGTGCAGCTTGCGCACGTACCCATGTCCGTCTGTGCAATCGAACTCGGAGAATTCAGCCTGGGTTTGCGGTCATCCTTGTGCATGCCATGCATCGAACTTTCCCATTCGCCTGTGCGAGGGCGGCGCCATGTCGTTTTCAGCGATGGGACAGGATGCAAGATCTTGACCGATTGGCTGCACTCGAGAATGCAAGGTCGATCGATCCTGCTAGCTCCAGCTCCAGTTTGTCTGCCGTGCGTAGCGAGGGCTTACTCGAAGCTCGAGGATCCAGCTCGAACTGCCGGGCTGGCCGCGATCCCCGGAGCCAAGAAATGGGACGCAGCCAGAGAGAGAGAAATCGTCGACTGGCCATCAGCTCTCTGTGTGACGTGATGCACACGGGTCTCTCCATGGATTAAGAAATTCTCCGCGGTCGTCCTCTGCTTCCCGGTCTCTTGCCAACATTCCTATCTCCGGTCGCTTGGCTGACTACGCCAGGCACAGCGAATCCATTTTTCGGCCTGACGCGGAGCATTCTGATAAAGGATAGATCCATTCGAAAGATCCGTTTGTGGCCGAGAGCTCAGTTGCCCATCAAGCCGAAACGAGTCCTATGCAGACTTCTTTCTCCCTACAAAGATCTCGAAAGTGTGCAATCATGATGCAACCTGCAGCTAACCAGACGAACGAGCAGGCAGTTTTTAGTTGTCACTAGCCTCAGGAATTGGCGAATCTGGAGATGAAAACCAACTACAGGATTATCCTAGGCAAAAGTGTGCAAGTCATCACATCCAGACGGCAGAGTTCAGATCAAGGCTGCCAAACGCAGTTCCGCACCTCATCCTCGTCGCGAAAGACAAGGGTCCGGAAGCTGCCTCGCCGACGGTCCGCCCCGCACAAGCGGAACCGCCGACCGCTACCCCCAAAAAAGGGAAACTCCGCCAATGCCGCACGAGCAGAGCGGCCTCTGATTGGCTGGCACTCCTCCGAGAGCCAGGACAAAGGGTTCTTGAGCCTGGGGAGAGCTCGCCAATTAATACCGGCTGTCGCATGGGTATGTGTAACCTCGACGGCCCGCGGCTTGACCTCATCTCGCAAGCCGGACGGCCAGCTGTCGCTTGAGTCGTGAACAGAGGCTTCACCCTGCACATGCACCATGCTTCTCCCACGCGAGATGCATGCACAGCAAGGGATTCCTCTGCCCCGGAACTTTTACCGGGTATATTAGGCGCGATTGTGTATCCGGAACCTTTATGTATATCACTAGTATACTTGTAAGAATTACAGAACCAGTCCGGACGCCAAGCTAACTTATCTACTTGATTACTTAGCTGAGCGCGGCCTCGACTTTTGGCATTTAAAGTACCGGTATACGCGTAGCGATCCGAAGCCTCATGAAAGTCTTGATATTATGTAGAAGACTATATTTGGCTAAAATATCCTCTGTATCTGGGGTCAAGTAAAAGCGGTGAATATTCAAAACTAAAGCTGTTTCCGAAATCTCAACCTCCATATTGACAGTGAAAACAGGTCCAGTCTACTCATCATCCAGGCTGATAGGCAGGCTCTGGCCGGGCCAGTCCAGCCATCCCACGCTGTCAACACCAGGATTGCCCCTCCCAGGTCCGCTGCTCAGGAAGTTACCTGGGAACCCAATATCGAAGGGGTATGCGCTTTCAATCTCCTTGATCTCCTCCGGTGTCAACACCACTCCAATCGCCTTGATGTTATCTTCCAAATGCTTCACCTTTCTTCCACCAACTATCGGAACTACATATGGCGCCTTGGAGCAGACATATGCCAGCGCCACACCGGTGATGCTGAGACCGCGTGCCTCCGCGATTTTAGCCAGCTTGAGGGTCACAGCCTTTTGCTGTTCGGTGCCACCCATTGCTGGCCATGAACGGCCTTTGTCGCCTTCTTTGGCCATCGCTTCTCGTTCCTCGGGCAGGCGGAAGTGACCACCACCAAGTGCGCCCCAAGGAGCGATTCCCATGCCCTCGACTCGGCACATCTGGATTATATCCCGCTCAAAGTCACGGTTGGCGGCGGACCATAAGCCCTGGTAAACGGAGAAGGGGCGCAGGCCGTGGCAGCGTGCATATTCATTACTAGATCATGGAGAGCTAAGTTAGAATAGATGCCTTTCGAGGAACAACGAAGATCTGACGGTGCCGAGAAATGCGAAAATAACACTCCGACCCGCTGCAGAGTCGGCGGCGTACACTCCAGCTGGTAGGCTCGAGCCCCGACAAATGAGGCACTTTGGCAAGGAAGAGAAGAGGAGATAGCTTACGCTTTGGAAACAACCCAAGCCGGCGTGTCCGAGATACCGAGATAAAGGACCTTGCCTTGAGAAACAAGAAGGTTGAGGGCTTGCATCAGCTCTTCAACCGAAGTGGTATAATCCCACCAATGAATCCACAGAAGGTCAATGTAATCTACAATAGCATTAGTACGCTTATTCTATTCATATGCCGGCGAAAGAAGCGCAATACTAACCGGTCTTCAGCTGCTTCAAGCTGACTTTGACCGACTCGTGAATGTTCTTGACAGAATTACCAGACGTGTTGATAAAGATACCGCCCTTGGACATTTCGTGATACCGATATCCAGTCGTGCATTTTGTAGCGATCACCATTTCCGAGCGGTTTCCCCGCTGCTCCATCCACTCGCCGATCCACTGTTCCGACTCTCCGTCCTGATAATTGATCGACGTGTCGATGAAGTTGCCGCCAGCCTTGTAGAATGCGTCGAGCAGCTCAAAGCCTGCTTTTTTATCCATCGTGCCCATAAAGCTATCCCAGGAGGTGCCCAGATTCATGCCACCAAAGCACTACAGGAGGGATGGAGAACGTTAACAGCGATATCACTCAACAGCCAGAGCTGACCTGTACTTACCAACGGCGACACGCGAACAGAGGCCGAAGGTGCCAAAAGGCGGTATCGAGCCAATTTGGACTTGGGCTTCGGGACTGGAGTAAACATCGACATTTTGTCGTGACGGGGGCGCGTTTGGGATAATCTGGATGGTTCAATTGAATGTATCTGAGGACTTGTTGATGGTGGGAACTTGACTCTCGAGTCTCCGCCGTCCCCATGGTCTTATATAGACAGAGGAGGCCCACGAGCCGCATGCCATGTTTTCTGGTCTGCCACCGACAATGGACATCGCCGCGCGTAGGTGTACGAATGCATCTGCACAGTGCAAACGGCGGAAGCCCGGCAGCCGATTGCAGGCGGACAGTCGACTATCTGCGTTAAACTCCGACAGACTTCAGCTTACGAATTCAAACGGCTACTGATCGGATTGCGTAGTGCGTATTCTCGCCATTGACGAAGAGATAGAAGCTTAATCCTACTTACCCCCGCGTGTCGCCCAACAAGGGTCTGTTGGGCACGTTACCACAATGGGAATGTTCCCGCGCAAAGACCGGAGAGGCGGCGGACTTAAGTGAACCTTAAAACCATGCCCGCTCCGACCATTATTCAGCACACATTTGATCGCATGGAGATTGTTATCCCAACAGGGCGCTAGTTTCGAGGTGCGCAATCCGGCCCGCATCGGCCTATCAAATCTGTTTGCGGAGGATAGCGTTGCGATAGCACTCAGGGCATTCTCCTCTCTGCCCCGCTGTATCCATCGGTCTTGTTATACTGCGACGGGAACGACCGCTCAAACCCCTTCCATGCTATAAAACCGATGGCGGCGGCAATGGCCCACCACCGCAGCTCCTTGGCGAATCGCGTGGCTCCTTCACCGATATCGAATCGCAGGGATATTTCGTGAATGTGCGTATGCCGGATATTCACAACGTCTTTGACATGCAAGACGTGTCGCAGGGGGATGGATTCCGGCCAGTTGGCGGGGTTAAGGGAGACGAGGAACTCTGCCATAGCGTCCTGCATATGCCGAATAGGAGGTTCGAGCAAAAGCGTGGAGCCACGAGGGATATATCAGGAAAGGACACGATCGATAATATAGGCCCGACTGGTGCGATGAGTTCCGACGTCTGAATTTTCGCTGACGTGGTGGTGCTTTGGTCAAAGCGGAGTTGCTCGAAACAGACAGCCCTGCAACGCATACGTACCACGACCCCTGCTGCCGCAATATAGGATGAAATGAATCGAAGTTAAGTTTTGTCATAACATTACTTAGATGCGTGGCGCTTCCGCAGTTGAAAACTGTGGTAACAAATCCAGACTCTAGTCTCAGGCACTCGACATAAACATGATCCTCGGCGACAATTCGGCCTGCCCAAATAAGAGGATCCCAAACATAAGATACGGTCTTGAGGCTCACGTTATGTAAGTAGATCTATAACCATGTGCATTAGCAGGGCTACGCGTCGACGAACGACACAACGCAACGTTGCAACATGCGGGGATGAATCGGAAACAGTAGCCTCGAAGCCAGGCGCTATATACACAGCACATCCCTTCCCTGCTCTGCCCCAGCACTACGGGCAGCCTCCGCCTTGCCCTATAGCGCCTGGCTTCGAGGCTACGGAAACAGACACAAGCTGGGAAATTCTATGTGCAGATGTGAAGCGCCAGGAGGTCTTTTTATCTCCAGCCGCATTCATTACAAATAAGTAAGTATTTTGAAGAATTTACAATATCGATGCTTGGGTAAAATCGCGCGAAACCAAGACAAGAATTCCTGCGCCGTGGAAGGGAGATAAACGCCGAATACATATAACGCACACATACATGTGTAATGGATTGATCTGGTACCAACGAAAAAAACATACACTGAGATCGAAATTTCGTAGCCGTGCTTGCATTAGCGCACGAGGAGCGAGAAACCCAAGATATCCGATTCATGGAACATCGTTAACGCCGTAATGTTTCAGGAACGCGAAACCCCGTCAAGGACTCATCGTGTAGCGGGCTTCCTGCTCGTCTTTCAGATCCTGCCAGTTGATGTCGTCAAAGTTCGGGTTTTGAACTACTACGCGTGGCTCCAAACTCTTCTTTTTGGGGTTCGGCGCGTCGAATATCTCGTTGATTTCCTCCAGCGTAAGCTCTTTCGTCTCGACAAAGCTATGTATCGACACGGGAGATGGTCAGCTTCATAGACAAGAAACAATACCCCACCCCTCCACGAAGACAATTTCATGCAGCAGGGTAAGAACGGTCCGACTTACAAATTATAGATGAACAACACCTCGAGGATATCCCACCCGATATAAACGTAGAATAGTTTGAAGCCAATCTTCTCCAGCGCCACGGGGGTCGTGTACATGCTTAGGAGCAGACTCAGATTCACACTGAGATTGTACATTGCCATCCCCTTGGCCCGCGTTTCATACTGAAGGCATTCAACCGGATAGAGCACCTGCAACGGCGTGTATCCGAACGAGTAGGTCACCCCAAAGATGTACATGAACGAGATGGCTGCGATGCTGAGGATCTTGTGTCGCTCCGTGTGCTCCTCAGACTGCGACCGGAAGCTGTGCAGGATGATGATGATGGTCCACCAGAAGACGAAAGATGAGGTGACCGTCAAAAGCAGCTTCCGACGACCAATGCGATCTGTGAACCGTGCACCGACCATTGCAGCAACCCAATTTGCCATCGCCCAAATGGCCGAGCAGAGAAGTTGAGTTCGCTCTGAGGTTATCCCCAGCTGACGCAAGAGGATGGGCATAAAGTAGGAGAGGGCAGCATTACCAGACCACTGGAGTGATCAGCTTTGTCAGCGTCTTCCTCCTCGTTGCCATCAATTAGGGGGAAATGGGGGCATACCTGTCCGAATATACCCATACCGAGAACACAGGCCATCCTCCACCACGCATTCTTCGTCCTGAAGAGGTCCCGGTAGTCCCACCATCTCTTGTCTGCCCCGGACATCTCGATCTCTTCCATCATCTCGTACATTTCCAAGATGACTACCGGAGAATCGCGATTGCCTTCTCCGTGGTATTTTGCGAGCACGGAGCGGGCCTCGCTTGGCCGCCCGTTAGCGAAAAGCCATCGGGGGGTCTCCGGACAAAACAGACAGCCAAACAGGACGCCGCCGGAAGCGACGGATTGAAGCCAGATCGGGATACGCCAGGCAGCGCTGCTTTGGATCACTGGTGCGATGTCAAACGAATTAGAGCAAGCAACGACCCCGTTGACGAGTTGATATCAAAATTCAACATACCTTCTGTTCCGTACAGAGCCCAATACGCGGGTATTGCGCCGAGGTAGAAAAATCCATTGTATATGCCGGTCAAAGTACCTCGCCAAGCTGGATGCGCAATCTCAGCCGCATAAGACGGTCCCGCGGTCTGGCACGTTGCCACGCCGAACCCTAGAACGAATCTGCCTCCGATAAACATAGCACGACTGGTAGAGCTAGCTTGGACTCCGGCGCCGAGAAGAATGATTGAACTTTATTTGGCCGCACGGTTAGCTTCGTATGTGTAAAATATGTCCGGACGACACGAGGACTTACGCTCCGATGAACATGCCCCATCGCCGCCCATATTTGTCCGAGAAGGGACCCGAGAAGAACGATCCGATGACGTTGCCGAGAGTGTACGTTGCGAAGATTAGTCCAGCAACATGTCCTTCGGGTTCCACTTGGAAGTATCTACACAGAGCATCTTAGCCTCGCTTCCTCAAGCGCTAATTTCCTTCGACGAATAGCAAGGAGAAGGCGTACTGATGATACTGTGTCATTGCGTTGATACCGCCCATCAAGCTGCCGTCATAGCCGTTTATCGCAGAGTTCAGACAGGCGACAAACATGTACAGGTAGAGCTTGAACATAGCCCGCGTCCATGGTCTCGGCTTGCATTCGTTCAGCGCAGTAACGAGGTTCACCTGTTGAACCGGCATTTCCTCCCATTTTTCGGGCGCGTCAGAGCCCGTGAGGACTTTTGTCGCATCGTAGAAGACTTCCGTCGGGGTTTGTATGATTGGGCCGTCGATATGATTGTCGGAGTCCAACGAAGTACTGAGTGGAGGTGTCATAGCTGAACCGGAGATGTCGACTGTCTCTTCCATGGCCGATTTTCGGGGTTCCTTACTAGCAGACGAAGATGCCTCGTCGGGTTTCGGCGGTGCAAGGCATCGATTGCGAACACATGCGACGTTCTGCGGCCGCCGTTACAATATTAATATCCTGTTGATATGTCGAGAGCGGCGCCGGCCTTACTCCCCGCCTGCCTCCACCACAGAGAAAAGAAAAAAAGAGATCCGATAGCTTGCGCACCAGTTGTCGATATTATCTCAAAGCACAAGCGTTACAGGATGCTGTTTGAGATGCTGACGAATGGTTGTTAAGGCTTTGATCGCAGAAGGGGCCGAGGTTGTGTCTGCGGCAAGCAGTGTGTATTGGACTCTCTCGAATTTCTGTTTGTAATCCAGAATTGAAGCCGCAATAACCCCTCCAGTATGGTCCAGAGCCGGTTTATTAGGCAAACGGGAAGAGGGCCAGGCCTGGCTTTGAGTATTCCACAGGAAGATACGTTGGTTTTGCGTAATTTCGAGAAATTCCGTGGTGACAGAAATCCGCTCTGCGCACTCTATGAAAGCCAGGGCAGGGAGGGCTTTCAATCTTTCGTGCTGATTGAAAAGGTTGGTCTCTTTCGCCAACAGCTGAGGGCTTGACAAAATAAGATGGAGGCCAACCCAGTCCCCACCATCTTTGACCGCGAACAAGCAGGCGGCTTGTGGGTGAATTGGGAAGCCACCATCCCCGGGTAAAATGGATCTGGAGGTCAGCCCAGTTACATGTCACCTCTGGAGTCGCCTGCTCGTGCTCCAAGTCTGCGCAGGGTTTGCATCGCAACTAGGACGAAACGGTCCAAGTCTCTAACCGGGATTGGTACTAGTCCGCCTCTGAGCCAATCAGCGGCATTCTTTCTGCTCGGTTGTCGTCCATTATCCGTGCGTAAAAAACGCTTTTGCGACTCGTATCCGGCAAAAAGTCTCTTGGACGGTGGACGCACCCTGTTATGAGATGCTCACCCAAGTGCTCGGTCTTTGTCTTGAGTCGGGAGGCGAAAATACTTGTATAGGTGAGATGAACGTTTGCCCAGGATAGTTTCACGTGGCAGGTTCGCGCTCGCTCAAGATCAAGAGAATCCCGAAGAGAAAGCGAGTCAAATGACGATGTATTTATTGACGGACTGAATGTTCAATCCAGCAAAGCTTAAACCGGCGTCACCGCGGCCAAAGCGAGCAGAGACATCCTGCTTGATAAGTACCCCACACGATTAGACCGTGTTATAACGTAATACAAACAAGCGAGGGGGGTTGCTTACCGAGCTCGGAGAATGTTGAAAAGTAATCTGATGATGTCTCTCATTGGCGGCATACGAAGGCGGGTCCTGCGTGTCACGCCTCCTCGCACCGTAGCGCCTTTTCCGAACCGGATGCTGGACCCTGTTTCTTCGTTAGGAGATGCTCCTTATTCTTCCGATTCTAGAAACCATTGTTGTTTCCACTAGCGTCAGTTTGTGCTTGTACAACTCGTGCAGGAGCATAATCCCGGCTGCAATGTGGGATGAGAATCGATTCGGTGGAGAAAGAATTTCGGCCTTGACCGCGTAGAGAAAAAAGGATACTCCTTCCCGGGGCGGGATTCAACTCCGCAATATTCTTGTGCATTTTAAGCCGGTGCAACGACCTTGGCTGTGCCCTTTGGCGCGCAAACTTTAGCCTCGGGACGAAACGCCCGCGATATATGAATATTAATGTGTCACACTCTATAGACTAAGTAGAGCCTCAGGTTAGCCTTGCTCGTCTTATAAATCTATCGGACGATCGGTCTATTTCATGATTCAATGGGTAATACGTACCTAAGTAGGAGGTACGCATATCAAGGGAGTAACCGCAAATGTCGTCGCCATCCGCGATGCAGGTGCCCAGAGCGTATACGGATTGCGCTCATGACCTTTTGATCGCGAGATATCTATCGATACACATAACAAACTCTGGATAATATTAAAAGCAAAACTGCTCATAATAGTTTACAAGCATACACACAATGGATATCAGAAGGTCCTAGGCTTTCGTCTTCATAGTACATGCATACGTACAAGTCCGCGCATCTCCAGAGACTGCTCACCGGCACCACGCACAGCCGGCCACTAGCCACCCGCCACAGGATCGACAGATATCCACTTACGTCAGCAATATCGCGTGTAAGCAAGCCAATGGATCGCTTCTCCCTACGACTATTATCTGCACCTGAGTGCCGGAATATCTGCGGCAGAGGCAATTTCGAGCCTTGGGGCTAAGATATTTGCAAGTGAGACTTGATAAAATGTGTTCTGCTACAGGTACAACGCTTGAACACATAGATACAGAGAATAGTGCACGTATTTTCCTAACAGCACCGGTTATCCGAGGAGCAGAAACGACTGTTCATCCATAATCGCTCGTCTCTCATCAGGTCCAAAAGAGTATAACGACATAACAAGGACTTTTCGGGCCGTTCATGAAAAAAAAAAAAAAAAAAAAAAAAAAAAAAAGAAAAAACATCCAGGAAGATGCTTCCAACTTGAGCCGTTGAGTCCTGGACCTGTTCAGAACATGAGAGCATAATTAAGAGTAGAAAAACTGCATTGTTATCATGAAGGGAGTCGATTATATAGTTCCCGATCCATCCACGTCCAAGACGTCTTGATAGCGGTCGGGCCTATCACAATACTCCCGTTATCCCTTGCCACCAGGCGGCAGACCCACCTCGTGGCGGCAATAAGAGATGACATATCGGATGGCAGCTGGGTCATCCAAAGTGCTGTTTTCCCAGTTTTTGATCTGGGCAAGCTCGTCTGCCTCGAGGTACTGGAACCGCCACATCTCGCAGAAATCCATATAGGAGTACTTTTCCAACCTAGAACTCCAGGCAGGGTCTTCAGAAGTGCCGATTTGCCTCATCAGCGCCTTGATCGCGGCTCGGATTTCTGCAGGAACTTTCTGGTTCGCGGTTCGCAAGTGTTAGAGAGCACTGGTGCGCACAACGGGACAGGAGGCATACCAGGTTTTTGCGGAGGGAGTGAACCATTCTCTCCCTGATACGCTTGTCTTCGAGCTTGTTCTTGCCCATGACGCCTTTCTGGTTCATCAACTCACGCTCGCGGTCCTTACGAAGCTTTGAGCGTAGCTTAGGGTAGTGGTTTCGGTTCGATTGATGAGCCTGCTTGTCGCCGACGGGCGAAGACGGGGAAGGTGGAGATGTTCGTGGGGTCATTATTTGGAGGGCGCGGCGGGACCCTATTGGTGAGAGTGGCGAGGACGTGAAAATGATTGACGGGGTCGGTGTTGATGGACGAGGAGGAGGCGATAGAAAGATGTTTTCATCGTAAGCGTCATCGTCTAAGTACTCCGGGTCGCAGAGTTCAGGTGGAGGTGAGGTCGGGGAGGTCGGGGAGTCTTGATCCATTGCATTGGGAATCGGAGTTCGTGGAGGGCCTGGACTTGCGTTCCCTGAGCTCTCGGGTGGATGGGCCTCGACCATCACGTATCCGTCATTGGTTTCGTCCATTGAGTCGCTCATATCGTCGGTCACAGCTTCGAGCAGAAGAGACTCGTCTTCAGAGACATGTTCAAATGCATCTGGAAGACTGACACTCGCCTCCTTGTCCATGGTTTTAACGGGAAAGATAGTCGAGGGGCGGTGGCAGCCTCTGCAGCCGTGGTGGTGGTGATGTCAATGGTGGTGATGATGATGAGTGGTGTGATGCAGGAATGAAGGATGAGGGTAGAGCGTGTGGAAGCATAGTAAAGCAGTCCGAGCCAAAGAAGAGAAACGTTGACACTTACATATCCACCACTGAGATTTCCAAGATGTATGGGGTCAGCTCTGGATAATTAACCGCTTGAGGTGCAAAACCACATCACGAGACACTCCCATACGCCATCAATATTCTGAACCCCCCATGAAGATGTACAGAGTTTCCCACGTGACGATAACTGCATCGTAAACTCAGGAAGACATTGCAGTTGCCGAAGACCCTGTAGTGGGGAGATATTCGTCGGCTGTACCTCGAACCCATATAACTAGTATTCGGGCAGCTGGGGCTAAGCTGCCGTTGAGCAAGCCTACCTTAAGTGTAGTCTCGGGGCCGAAGCGAGTAAATACTGGCATTTTTGCATACAGGAAACGTGAAAATGGACGACCCCTTGAATGTGAACTTTGGACCGCGCATTCGGAGAACAAGACATTAAACGCCATATACTAGGTCATGTTGCAATTGTTGGAAGAGGGGAAGTATTGCGTTGAGGGGGAAATTTGAATGAAAAGCGCCCCGGCCGCTGGCCCCGAGACTAAAAAGCACCGCTCTGAACACCAAAAAGCAAATACACATTGCGGGACGATCCAAGGCTTGAAGCAAAGGAAGTAAGGACGCATACAGGAGTGTCATCAAGTGCTGGCATGTCTTGACGTAAACGCTACCAAGTGGTAATAGCTTGGTGCACTATGTTTTTGAACAGAAAAAGACGTTGGCTCGTATCATGACATCAATATTGGTAGACTCTGTGAGAGCGCTGGGCAGGCAATACAGGGACCGGGACAGGCTCAAGCGCAGGCCGCCGATAAAGTGGTCGTGGGGGTGGAGTCATTGCTGGAGCTGGGGCAAAAGTTTTAGTGTCGACAAAGACGGGAACTCCGTGCTCGTTGTATGTTATTGTTTTTGGAGGTGGGACCACTTTGTAGTCCTTCTTGCCGCCTCTATAGGAGTTATAATCCAAATTTTGCAATCTGATTTGTTTTATGGAGCCACCTTGAGAGCGGCTACGGCGGGTGATGACACTGCCGGCTTCCTCAATCTCGCGAGGCCTTTCGATCACGATCCTTTTCGGATCTTCGACAACGAAGGCTCGGTCCCTTGATCGATTTCGCGCGCGGGAGTGCGCATGAATCCGTTCGATGTCGACTTCTGGGGTCTTATTTGCATAGAGTGGGAGATCTCTTAGTGAGATTTCTTTGCGACGAATTGGAATTACCAGTTTTTCTTCTTCAACGACCGGTGGCTTGATAGCTCGGTGGGGCTTGATGATGGTGATATCTTCCTCGACGTGCCGCCGGCCTGAATGACGGTCGATTGTAACCACGTCACGCTCAACTGTGGGGTCGACTACGCGAGCGGGTTCGTGGTTGATTGTGTCTCTTGGGCGGATGAGGATGACGTCTTGATCGATTTCATGATAACCTGTCCTTGTCGTTCTGTTTCCGCGGTCCCTTACGATGACTGTGTCGGTGGGGTAGAAGAAGCTGCCTTTCCTTTCCGTCTCCTTTGGCATTTCGACGACTCTTTTGTCATGGATTCTTGAATGGCTGGCGGCCCTTTTCCTACCCGAAAGAGGTTCTATGGCTTTGGTGCTTGAGATCTCCACCTCCTTGACGTAGGCGACTGGGAAGATGCCTTTCTTGCGGGTGGTGAGGTTGATGCCCTTGTACCAATTCTTATCGACGTACCGCTTGACCTCGATGACGTCTCCAAAGCTGATGGCCAGATCTCCCCGTTCGCCTTTCTCGAATTCATAGATGGGAGAGACGAATTGCGGTGGTGGGGCGACTGTGAGCGAGGAGAGATCATCGCTCGAGGCTGAAGAGGAAGAAGAAGAGGAGGAGGATGAGCTGCGACTGTGGCGATTGTGGCGATTGTGGCGACTGTGGCGGTTGTGGCGGCGTTCGTCGTGTGACGATCTACGATGAGAGCGGGATCCGGATCGGTGAGATCTGGAATGAGAATGAGATGTTGTCCGTGTTCTCGAGCTGCTGGTGGACCGAGATCTGGACCGAGACCTCGATCGAGAAGCCGACTGGTGTCGGTAAGGGCGTCCATAGTGGTCGTAGTCGAGGCGCGGATATTGCCTGTAAGGAGCGAGCGCAAGGTCGGAGTGGCGTCCGCCTTGGTAGTCTCGATGGTAGCCTGTTCCTACAGGATGAAGAAGTCAGTGCCCGGGCGGATATGGTGCGGTCTGGATTCGGAACTCACTGTGATTAGACCGGTCGCGTTCATCGGGGTCGACGTAGAACCGCGGTGACGACATGTAGAAGTGATTCGGGTCCGCCATGGCGGCTTGAGATCGCAGGCCCTGTGCGCTCGCTTGGGCACTCGATTAAGCAACAAGCAGGCAGACGTAGGACAAGGGGCTTTCGGTAGATTTGGATGCGAAAGAGGCGCGAGAGTTGAGGGAGACAAGGCTACCGGCTTTATAAATGCGAGATCGTGGATGATGGCGAGAGAATAGAAGATGCGACGGAAGCAGGCTGGATCCTCCGGCGCAAACCAAGAACCCCGCCGCCGGGCGAGTTAATTGGGCGTCGAGTCGGCGCTGTCGGATGACAATGACGTTCCCTGCTGCCGTCGCAGTTGCCAGCCAAGGCACCGCCGCCCGGCGTGATGTAATCAAGTGCCGTCACAAACACTTCTCCATCCGAACAAACATCGCATGTACCGGTACATACACCCCAGCTTCGACCCTACGATCGAAATATTCCGCTCTGCGGATTGTCCCGGTTCGTGCCTGGCAGCGTGTCTATCGGGCGGCCCTGCTCCAGGGCCAGGTCGATGATGTCCTGCCTGTCCCGCGGGCACGGCGGAAGCGGTCGTCCGTTCGCCATGGCCTCCTCGAAATCCACTGGCGAATAAAGACCCCGCCACGGTCCACGATTGCCATGATCCTGATGTCCGCGTTCCCCTCCGCATCGTGCAACAGCGCTTGCACACACCGGACGTACAGATTGTACCGCCTGTCGAGTAGATTCGCCCTCAGCGCCTCGGGGTCCACCAGCTCGACCACCGGCGCCTCCATCCACGCGTTCTCTCGCGATGCAGCTTCTTCCCACATTCGCTCTTCGTCGTCGCCGGAGCCGGGCTCCCGCTGCTGCAGCTGTTCTCCCATCCGAAAGCCTGGGGTCGGCAGGTCATTCTCATCCATTCCGCCGAACGAATCTTCGTCGGCTTCATAATCATACACCATCCCCTCCAGTGAATCCTCGTCTTCTTCGTCGTCTTCTTCCGTCCAACCGTGAAACGTAAATTCTTCATCGTTTCCAGGGTTCTCCGGATTATTTCGCAGAAGCCAATTTCCATCTTGACCTCTCAATATCTGCATTCTTGCCGGCCCGAATACATCCCTCAGTGGTTGACTAGGCTGCCCAAAGTCGAATGCTTCAGGCCCCAGATCCTGCTGAGAAACCTGTTGTGATCCTTCATCAGAGGAAAGCGGAGCATCTCTCGAATTTGTCTTTGATATTCGGGGCGACCCCATTCGCAAAGGCCATCGTCCCGACAGAGCCTCCGTCAGTCCCTCCACTGGAGACCCTCGGAGACTCAGTGGAGGCAGCTCGAGTTGCGGTCTCCGCTGGCCCCCGATACCTAGCAGCTGCCGAACGCTATTCGTAAGAAGATTGCATAGCCGTCCCAGCCCGCAGAATCTTGGTTCCGAAGCCGTTTCAGGGTCTGCGGCCTTGTTTATCAACTGTACGTCCACGATGAAATCATCATTGAACGTATGTTCTGCAGGGTATGGCTGAGCAATCTCGTCGAATCCCAGACCTGCCACCCGTAGTTCTACTGGCGGCTGTGACCCGACTAGACCTCCCATTGCTGGCTCTCGTACCAATACACGCACGTCCTGCATGACTGGTAGCGTGGTGGACTTCTGTGCTAATAGTTTAGGCCACCAGATGTTAGCGCCAGATACCAATCGAAGAAATGCGGGCTACATCTTCCTGGTTGCGTGCTCAAACAGGTCGAGGTTGTCGGGTACCGGTTCGCATGGGCCTAACTTACAGTACAGTTGTCGATAGTTTGAGGGCGGAGGCCCCCAGAACTCCAGGACATCTCCAACCATAATAAATTCGCTTTCTGGGCGCCCATCAAGTTTCTGATACTGTCCGCGACGTTTTACTCGGAATCTATGAAGAGTTGAATTCAGATCACCTTATTAGTTTGGAACCCTTAGTCAACACGATCGATGTACATCTCAGGTGACCGCATCGATCAAGCCGAGTAGATAGGGGTATCTCTGGTTCCCGCGATCATATAGAGCGTCAGAATATTCAGGGCTTGTCTCTTACTCAGAGCGGAATATGGCGCCTGGCGATAGCGTCGCGAAAAGAAGCGGCGCGCTTGGCTCAATTTCATGGGTTATGCCAGGCTGAGCCTCACTGTCCGGTCCACCCGTAAGCTGGATCAACATATGACCCTCTATTGTTTGTCGACTCGGCCCGATAGCCCAATACCACCCGGGAGAACTATACTCGGGGCATGACTGTCCGCTTGGATCGATCGTGTATAAACTTCGATCCAGGGGGGCGTCCTCCGAACTCAGATCTTCATCCGTTCCCGAGTACTCTGGCCTGCAAACTATTGGTGACTCAATCATTAGCGTGCCCGATAAAAGAAACAAGTCAAAGTCAAAGATCGACTTAATATGCAGGCGACACTCGGATACTTTTGTGCAACATCGCAGGACTGAGAACTCACGCCTTCGGATTGGAAAGTTCAAGTACGGGACTCCCGGGACTACGCTGATAACAAGCGCCGCAGCCTGGCATGCCAGACAGAGTGTAGATAATATGCATCTCATAGCAACAACGGCTAGCTAGACAGTCGGAATGGCTTCAAAATGGGCTAGTGGGAAAACTCATCGTCGAAATCTTTCAATCGTACTAGGCTTCACACATATCTAGGGAGCCTCTTTTATTTGGTCTAGGAATTTGCTATATAGGTGAAGATAAATTGGAACTATCAACTAGAGCTAATCGCACTAATTGTTTCCGATAGCCTTAATCGATTAAGGATCTGGGTGCCGCGAAATACTAGCGCAGGCATATTCCCTCAACTTCGGGAACCAGCGCAAACTACCTGCAGCCTGTCTGTTAGATCAGACTTTCCATTCTCGTGTACAACTCATGTCCGATAGTTGACACCCAGCATACAACAACAGGTATAGAAGTCATGCTAACCTGCGAATATCGTTCAAGCCCACCCTGTGGTGTGTGCCCTAGGCTGGCTCGATATTACATAGCGTACTTGTGATGCATAAATCAAAAATTTCTGAGCTATCAGTGGTATCGAAAGTAAAATTATCCGATAATTATTTGCTATCTCTCGGAAGAGACCCATTCGAGTATTTGCTTTAATGCCGGAGCTGCTAATATGTCTTGCGTGAAGAAAGCGACGTAATATATAAGCCTATAGCTACGGCCCACTTGATACACCAAACTGAGCCAGCAGGACTCTTTTACTCCAGGGCATGCAGAGCTAGACCCGTCGCTGTAACTTTCCGCGATCGCCGCTCACCGACTCTATTGTCCATTCCTCGTATTCTTTCGAGTTTTCTCAGAAACATCCATCTCAAAGCTTTGGAACCTGTTGGGCCCTGGGCGGATCTGCTCCACATAGTCATCCTCTTTTTGCTCCTCTTGAGTTGGAGCAGCGGCTTTGCCGCCGGTAAATCTATTACCGATGGATGTCGCGAACTTCCCCAGCATGTTTCTCCCCGCGGTAGTCAGAGCTCCAAAGGTGCTTTGCTTAGGGAGCATATTCTCGTACACGCGCCAGTCGTCATCTTCAACTGGGCCCTGTTGTTGAGAAATCACGGTCTCTCCTATCTCCACGAGCTCTGGCTCTGCACCAATTACCCTCAAGACTCGAAACTCGACCGCTGGAACGTCGTTGGATACTGGAAGTGTCATGCCACGGCCGACATTCCAATAATTGCGCACGCCACCAAACGTTTGGACTGTATATGTATGGATTAGCATATCTTTGCTCCTGGATACTCCAGTGGTACAGTTAGGACGTACGTCTCAAGACTTTTTGGTCCTCTGGCTTAAGCGGGACACCTTGAAAGTCTAGAACATCGCCTGCGCGTGGCATGTCGCCCGCCTCCATGGTAAGAACCTGCCCATTTCTGATTACGTTGAATCCAATTGTTTCAACGTCAGTTTAATTAAACTGCAACCCAATTGAGCTAAATATCAGGAAGGCTGCGCCTGCGAGATTGTCGCTGGGCTGCTGTTGCTACCAGACTATGCTGGATAGCTTGTGGCCTCTGAAGAGGAGTCGAATAACAGCACGTTGGAACCAACAACGACAACAACAACAACGAGACAGGGACTTACTGGGCACTGCGGTACAGCCCTTCCGTGTAACCGTATGAAAAGTAAGTGTTTACAATTCCCTGGTCGAAGGTAGCCGTTAAGCCTTCGGCGTTTCCTGAAGTAACATCCGAATTGGCTCCAGCAAGGAACACCGTTCTGAACGTTTCATCTTCCTCAAGGGGCTTGGTTCCCGGCAGACCAAACGACCACATGTTCGCTTCAGGACCATCGCTTTTAAAGTCGCAGTCTGATTCCAAGTCGGCGGCGTATAACCCCCATCGCGCACCCAGTCCCCGGGTGACACACTATGGCAGTCCAGAAGCTTATGTTAGCGCCGAACTAGACTTAAAGACTTGGTGGGTTTCCAGGGCCCATTCGGTAAATGGTCAGACGGGATAAATGGAGGGGTCCGCGAAGACAAAGCTGTTGCAAGAGACTGGTGGCTTCAAGATCTGTCTTACATATCCACCCTGGAACGGGCTTTTCTCCGGGCCCCAAATTCGCTAGTGCCGCCTTGTCATAGATACCAACATAAAATGAACCGGGTAAGAGGACAGCATTCGCGGTTAATGCTGTCGCTACGCAACCAACAAGAATGGAAAGCTGCATGGTGGATGACTACTATAAGAATCCAACCAAATCGACTCGATTTTGGAGGTATATATAATGTAACGAGGTAGAATGGCCGGCAATCAAATAGGGACCCCGGGAAATATGGAAGACAAAAGCTTTCCAAGGGTTTCTCGAGTCGCAGCTTATGTCGTAGAATTAAATTCTGTCTAGATTTGAAGCATGGAAGTTGAAGGCGTATGGTGATTTTGCGCAGATTTCGCTATAGACTTTCGTCGGCGCCGGAAAACCGCTCCTTCTGAGTAAAGGTGGTGAGCAGAACTAAGCGAATATCTCTCGAGATCCCACGCGTTCGGTTACGCAAACGGCAACTTAACTTACAGTTAGATATGTCAAAGGCCGTGTCATTACTCCAGCAGAAAATGAGTCGATTCCCGAGATAAAAGATCGTAGGAATAGGGTCGCTCCCAGCAGCCAGTTTAAGGCCTATAGGCAAGCGGTGACCGCCAGGAAATCCCCCGTCCCAGGAGTCACCATCGGGTTATTGCAGGATATCATTTTCATATGCCCCGGATCCTAGGAACCAGTGTTTGTGCAATAACAGAGATTTTAAACTGGGCTGGTCTCGTAAACCAAACCTTTGGAATTGTGTGAGTTTGGGCTGTGAGGCCAGACTGAGCCACACAAGAACTCAAGGGCACACGGGACTCGTGGCGCTAGTCATTCGCTTGCTTTCAGGCTGTTCAGTCGGGTTAGTTTTGGAAAACTATGTTGCATTTTAAAGGCCAACACATATCACTTAAAGTCGCGCGTAGATATATAGTTGAATTGAACAAAATTCTCAAAAGGTTTAGCTCACGCGGTAAGAAGTCCCAGAAATATTCGAATATCAGTATAAATATAGAAAGCTAGATACAGTATTAGGATTATAGTAGGATGCTCGGTATATTACATATTATATCTTTCAGCGCCATCTCGACAGGCTGAAGGGAATAGGGAAACCCATTCATGACATGCAGAACTTTTGTGTTGTTTTAAAAATCAGAAACTTTTTGTTATCCCGTCCAGGCCGTTAGCTTTTTACCTTGTGAAAATGCAGATGTATTAGTGCAGTGCGTGCAAGCATGAAAACTTTTTGTGTTCCGAGATCCCCTTCTTTTCCTGTAGACACCAAAGCAACCCCCAAGTACTTCCGATAACAAGTCGTTCAAAACCAAACCCTGAGGCGTCCGTCCGTCGTCAACATTGAGCAGTGACCGCCATCTATTTCGATGTAGTCGATGTATATGAAGATGTGAAGATTAAGGAGGCGTGAAGTTTAAGAAGAGGTGCGAGCGTTGACTTGAACGAGCTTGAGCTTGAGAGGGAAGCCGTTGGCAGTGACGCAGCACTCTCCGTCCCACCACATAACGTTCCACTGACCAGCCTGCTGGCTTGGGAAGGCATACCATCGCTGCTCGAAGTTGTAGCCGAGGAACTTTCCGGCTGCGGGTGCGATCTTGACTGATGGTCTGCCCATGTTGAAAGTCCATCCGTCCATCAACATTCGAGAGCCGTATTGTTTGCTGGCCTCCTCCGGGTTGGAGAGGAAGGCAAAGTTGTAGGCGCTGTCGCCAACAAGAACGGCTGGAGTATCAATGATGCCGATTGGGAAGCCGTGCAGCGACCAGGTGAATTGGTTGTCGCTGCCGGTAGCATAGAACTCAAGTGGAGTTCCACCGTTGTTGAGTCTAGATTTCGTTGGCAGTTAGTATATGGGTCTACTGATTATATTACTCGGGCTTGAGTTCAATGGAAGCGACATACCCAACAAGTGGACCGCTGAGACTAACGGTCATGCCGTCGAATGGCTGGCCAGGAGCAACAGCCTGGAGATTGAAGGTGGGGATGGCGACAGCTGCAGCCATGGCAGTGGAGACGAGAGCGGAGAGAGAGAAAAGAACCTTCATTTTTGCTGGTGATATGAAGATGAGGACTTGGTAGTATGTATGATATTGAGGGTATGAAGAATGTGATGGATACTGTTGGACAGCTTTTGAATCCGGTTGATGTAGAAGATGATTGTTGTTTGGGATCGAAGATCGATTCTGAAGGCGATTGATTGATTGAGATGATCAATTGATGATTGGATGTGTGATGGAGAAAAAAAAGTGAGATTCGGGGTGACATCGACGCTCATTTTATAGATATTCGAGAGGTGGGTTTAACTATGATAACTGAATCTCCAAAGCTATCGGGCATGTATGATAGGCGAAAATTTTGCCACCACGGCTAGTGGCGCTGCCAACTGGGTTCAGGGTCCGTGTCGGAAGAGCTAGCTGAAAGATGAGCTATTTTCCCGATCCCGAGAGCTAAACGGCTCGGGGACCCTGCAATTCTATCTGCTTAGGCCAGGGGAGGTGGACGCCGTGCACCGATACTCTCATTCGGAGAGAGAAACCGATACATCCCTGCTACAAATTTTTTTTTCATTCGGCACTAATTATACACTCGACCGCATTAGCGAGAGTCCAGCTTCCTTTGGAATACATATGCATGCAAGAGCGGGCTCGCGATGCAGGGGAAATTTTTCCTCTTAGAAAAATATTTTCTATGAGGATGTGCTCTTTGGGGTCCAGCCGACGATATCCTAGACGGCGACCCAAGGTTCACAATAGCCCTACGGTGCGGCCGAAAGGAGGCGCAATGGTTCTGGATTCATTGACAGAAATCTCTGCACCCATGCATAATCAGGTTGTATCCTATAGATCCGGAAATCAGAGGTAGATCCTTCGACTTCAGTATCCCACCAAGTTGGACTGTTACTATCGAATTTTTGTCGCGGGGGCATGCGTAGATTAATTCTAGATTGCAGGTTACTGACGTCAAGCTATCGACGTGGAAAATGCCAGTGATGTTGACATAGATTGAAAGGTCGATCCCAGGTTCTTCCGACACGAGAAGAGGCGATATCCATCTACGGGTGATCATTTGATATTGCGTCGATATCGACGTCTAGATGATACGATATCTCGATAGTGATTCGGGTCGTCAATCTTACGATAGTGTAACGACATTCCTTTGCACGAAAAACAAGATTTTGCACGGCCTTTTCGTACAGCAAGCTCTCTTTGTAGCATAGTACAGCATCCGCGGCCTTTCGGAAATGTACGCTGTGTCGTATCTGCGGACATCTTTCACCTCGAAAGGCAGCTGTCCAGGCTGCATCGACACAATCGTTGCTGCTTGGCAGCTTATCGCTGGGGACTGACAACGCACTTTTCCCAACAAGGTCGTCCACGCCTACTAGAAAGGGGAAAGCCCGAGTGCGCATCCTTGTTGCCGACCTGACGGCCTTCCGCAAAGTCAAGATCTCGAGAGTCGTGTCATAGCGCATTTCCTCTTGGAGCGTTCTAGAATCTTAGCGTCCTCAAGCGGGTGTCGTGAGTAATATACAAATGAAAATTTTTTGCTTGGAGGGTTCAGGCGGACGGGCGCGGACGCCGCGCGACACATATCAACTGACATTTTGTCCCGAAAAAATCTGATATCGGGGTAAAAGAATTTTCTTTAGCTATCCATGCACCTATCCGTAGCGGCCCGGACGCGACCTAGCTGAGTCGTTGCGTGATAACTTGTCGATAGTCAATCAATCTAAGATCTAGGAGAATTTACGAACGGTGTAGATGCCGAAGGTAGCAGTATGCCGGGCAATGAAGCATGTGCAGGTATCTCGGTGTGGGATGGCTACCAATGAAGGCGAAGCATAACTATGAATGACCCTGCATCGTCTGCTCTCTACAAGAGCTGTTGGGAATCGACTGCATGGAGGTATGGTGTAGACATCAACGAAGGCATTACGGGTTAATCTGTGGCCTTTGGTGCCTTGGTGGCATTCGTTCACGTTGATCACGTTGATCAAGTGAGCATAAATTGAGAGAGGTCGACGGTCGCCAAGAGGGTAGCCTGATTGTGTATATCACGATCACCAACGGAGTATCACCACCCACGGGAGATTTAGGGAAGTGCGTCTGGCCGTGTGCCTGATTAGCGAGATATGTGGTGGCGTCAGCCCTTACGATACGGTGAACGGGTTGTATCTCGGAATCAGGCATTTGCCGCGATCGATCGAGGTTACTGCAGATGCTACGGGGTGTCTAATCTAAGATCTTAGTGTGAGATTGGGTTAGATATCGCAGCAGGCGATGATCAGACCACCTAGAGAAACGTCACCGTGATGATATCATACCAGTTTACTATAAGCAGTCTGGATAAGGCATCCATTGACGTCAAGACAGGCGTATATCTCTACAGACAAAGATCGAAGCAAATTGCCACATCCTAAACTCTGGTCCACGCGCGCGGCGTAACGTCACGCCATATACCTATATGACGACAGCGGTAAGATAGAATCTGCAACATCGCTGGTTCACGTGTTCCAATAACTCAGACGCCGCTTACAAGTTATGAATCCGGAGAGTTGAGCCCGAGAAATACGTGACTCGGTTGCAGGCAGTCCGCAGGCGTGGAGCTCTACTTGCGTCCAGCTTGGGGCCGGCGAGACAACGTCGAGCGTAAGCGGATTGTTAACGCGGTACCCGACAGCTCGAGCAAGTGAGCCTGCTCCTCAGGTAGCTGTATACGGTATAGTCCCGTTCCCAGCGTATTCGGCGGATATGAGCTTGAGTCTGCATTAACGTTAGCTCGGCTTCGTTACCGGACGCCCGCAAACACGTCGCAGCTGCCGTTGTCGACAGCGCCGACACGCCCCCTCAAAAATTGCAAAAAATCGGAGAAAACGGCAAAAAATCGCGGGCGGCGGGCGCGGCGTTTCAGCGTTTTGGTTTTGGACGAGGCGGCGTGTTTGTTGTCGCGAAAGGGATTCTTTGTTTTGTCCTCCTGTCTTTTTTTTCCTCTTGCTGTTATTTTATTTTTCGCGCAGCCCACCAAATTTCGTTTTATTGTCGTCTGCGCGCCCTCTTTTATTCCTCCTCTCGTCCCAACTGCTGCTGCGCTCCTCCTCCTCCAACTTCTTTTCCTCTTCTCCACGAACGTGTCGCAAACGAATCGCCTGCCTGTCTGTCCGCCCTCATCGTCGCCGTTGCCCAAGCCGCCAGCCTCGCTCGTGCCGACGCGCCCTGTCTGCCGGTCCCTGCCGTTGCCGAGTTCCCCCATATAAACCGCCGATATCAGGCCATCCCGGCTTCTCTGTGCGTGGACAAACAGTGCACTAACAACCATGGCTGCTTCAAAGCTCGGGAACTTGGGTGAGTGAACGTTGTCTCTCTATGTCCCGGAATAGCATCTAGAGTAATCTGAGCTGCCTCCGCTGCTTTCGATCGTGGATGCGCTGCGTGTGCTGCAGTGCTGTTTCCCGTGTCACTTTCGCGTCGTTGTGTCGGATTCGCGTTAGGCTGCTTCTTGGCCCGCTACGCTCTTGGACATGCGGATCAACCTCGATACATCCCCAGATGCGAATTGCATACTCGCTCTCGCTCGATCTACCATTCTTGAGTCGCGATGCGCCTCCTGTCGCTCCAAGTCTCCCAAGCCTTTGTCTTCCCATCCGGCTTGTTGCCCGTGTCTAGCTGACGCGTCTTTCCCTACGTCGCGCTCGTGTTGCACATTCTTCGGCTTCACTAACAACAACAGCGGGATTTGCATCGGCCGCCTTCAAATCCGCCACTGCTGCTGTTGCTTCTGCTGTTGCTGCTCCAAAAGATGACTCGCCTGCTGACGATAACCGCAACAAATCCTCTCCTGCCTCAGATGTAGATAACGCTGCCGACTCCAAGGCCGATAAGAAACCCGATGCCACCGCCGCACCCGTCAAGCGAGGCCGTGGTAGGCCGCCCAAGCCCGGCGGTCCCGCCCCCAAGAGGCCGGTCGTCCTGACTGCCTCCGGCGAGCCCAGGAAGAGAGGCAGACCGCGCAAGGATGAAGGTGCTGAACCGAAAGCCAAAGTTGCAAAAACTGCCAAGACAAACTCTCCCGCAGGCGTCGAGAGGCGTGGAAGAAAGAAGAAGGAAGATGCCGCACCGGCAAAGAAGGCTACGCCGAAGAAAGCCGCAACTACCTCCAGGCGTGGTAAGAAAGAGGAGGAGCCCAAGCAGGACCCCGAAGAAGAGGTCGAAGATGACGAGGAGGATGATGCCGAAGATGCTGAAGGGGAAGACGACGACGAGTGATTATGCTAGATCGCTGTATGCACGTGCACTCCTGAGGCTGTAATGGCCCTAACGCAAAAGAAAAGGACCTGTACCTGCTCCTATATTGTGTTCTCGTCCATTGCTCCTTTCCCAGCAATCCGCACACTATTTTTGTGGCTCGCACGGTTCTTGTTTACTACATTCACGGCGCATTGGAGAGGGTGGAGGTTCATCAGCTAAAATATATCGCTCAATCTGAGATACGGCCGTACCGAGTTTCTCAGATAGTCTTAGCATGATGCTTATTTTGCTTTGCGATTCGCTTCCATGTATATCTTTGCGAAAAGACTAGCTAATCTGCCACTCTAAATTTTATGCTTGTATAAAGATCGGAAGCTCCTTAACGTATAGAATTATAAACGGTCTATACGGATCCATAGGTGTATATCAGTCTCGTGAGCCGACTAAGGTGCTGGCTGCCAACGTGCGGTCGGCAACGCCAGTCTGGCTTACGAGACTGGGTGTATATATCAATCGTATACTCATTGATATATAGCAAC
This sequence comes from Drechslerella dactyloides, assembly GCA_020064725.1. Taxonomy (NCBI): domain Eukaryota; kingdom Fungi; phylum Ascomycota; class Orbiliomycetes; order Orbiliales; family Orbiliaceae; genus Drechslerella; species Drechslerella dactyloides. The sequence goes on from JAGTWJ010000017.1 coordinate 4,969,275, forward strand.
GCTTCGCTTCGTGAACTACTCGTGCCTGTAGGCGTCAAACGTTTGTGTCAGGAACAAGCCAATTAACAATAAACCCGCGCGATGACAAAGCCATGGCTTACTTCAGCTTCTTATCAGTTGGCTCTGGGTAAGCAAGTAAGAATACTTCGACGGCCTCGCAGTAGCTGTCGGGCTGCAAATTGTCCAAGTTCAATGTGGCACCACTGAATCCCCAGCGAGTAGGGTTAGGTTTGCCGTCATCCCGGGCGTCTTCGACCCAGTAGTCGTAGTTCTTTTTCGAAACGCACACTGAAAAATGCATACATTAGCACCCTTCATGACAATATCTAGGAGGCAACAGTGACTAAGCAAATTGTGTCGTTGGGTTACGCTCACTATAAAACTTTGGTGGCGCCCAAGGTCCTAGAGCCGTCCTTTCGATATGCTCTGCGGGCGGAAGAATAATGGATTGCGTGACGAAATCGGTGTCGAATTGGACAGGGTGCGGGTTTTTCTCGATTTTAAACCTGTGATAACGAGTATTGAATATTATCAGCTGCTACTCGCCCTAATCGTCACAATTCGATGGCCGCGGCTTGGGCTAGCGCTAGTCGGAGACGATTCACTGTAAACCTGCAGTAATGACAACGGTACGCTGACTTACCCGGCATTATTATATTCTTCTGCGGTGTACATCGTCTTGATATCTATCCATCTAACAGGTGATCGTGTACTAATAACCGTTCCCTCGCTGTCCAACCTTGTGGCTCTGTCACGTCTATCCAGATGGATTTGATGACAACAGTTCCGAGCATGGTTGGACTGGCCGTAACAGACCAGGTTCTGCGGCCCACGCTATCCATCCCGACCATTGATTTGTCGTGCACTACTACGGATTGGCCCTCCGCCTCGAATGTGGCTATCCAATCATTGTTAGAATCATGCCAACCGCCTTCTGAAAAGGTATAGTGATATTGGTCTTTGATGTGTCATCCAGATTTTCGTGCACGAGCCTAAAATCTGTGTGAAAGACTTCCTGCTGGAGAGAACAGATGCAAGTTGGCGAATTGAGTTGCTTACCGTAGTAGTCTCCAAGGCCGAGATGTTGGTTCAACGGCCTAACTCCGATGAATGCCATCGTCTGCATTGCACTGACGCCGGTGCATGCGAATGCCGCCCAGGCAAAGCCACGTCGAATACCCGTGAGTCCGTACATCGTCTCAAACCACGCCTTTTCTGTAGTCCATCCAATCTTTGTATATATCTGTGACCCGAATAATATCCAATGTAGAGGAATTTTTTTCTTGTTCAAGAGAGAAAGAAAGGGTGGCATGAACGTTAGGGAGAGCAGAAATAAAGTACAAGGGACTTGCCTATGCGTAGACACTGAGCAAGAAACGGAAGGAGTAGGTGCCCAGAGATATTCTATCTGATTGGGATCCGGGCGCCTGGGGCGCCCGCGACCTGGTCTAGGGGTCGCTCCAGATCCATAGCCAGCAGAACGTTCGAACGTTGATCCGTCGCAACATTATCTTGAACAAGGAGTCTGTCGAGATTCGGTTGACAGTGTGACTGACCATTCGACTGGCCTTGAGGCCGTTGTTTGAAGTTTATGCTTTCCATTCTCCATTAGTTGATATTAGGATATAGCCCCGCTACTGTAACGCAACATCGTGCTGGATTAGTAATTGACTTTCGATACTTTCCCGTCTTACTCAGATAGCACAATGTAGCCGTCGCACAACACGGAGGAGTCGAAATTGCAACACCCCTAATGGGGAAAAGCGTGGTGATGGTAGGTTCTGTTCTTGGAGACTCGCTAACGAGATCCCAAAGATAGCGAGACGCAAATGAGTAACAATGATTCAGCGGCAGCTTGAGAGAAGATATGTCCCGCAGGGGTCTCTTGTAAGCTATTCCAGGATCAGAACTAATAGTTCCCGGCCATCCTAGTTCTCCCTGCTGTGCAGTCGGCAGCCACCTTGTTAAACGGTCAACAAGTACCCTCATCAGAGGATCACAATGGCTGCCAAGCCCGAGGTTCTGAGGAATTCTTGTCTGTTTCGAGCTTAGGTTTGGTCACATTCGAGCTTGCGGATGAGTCAGCCGCTGCATGCTCCAGGTTCAAGGGTGCCAGATACGAGATGCTGCGTCGTCGGGCACCAAAGCCTGGCAACGTACTGGACGTGTACGTGTGTGTGTTACGTAGAGCCTCCAACGCAAGCTACAACGCTCGCTGACGAATCCGACAGCCCTCTCGTCTGCGAACCAATTGTTGACGTTCGCGCCATTCACTCCACCAATCTTGATATCTATAAAGAGCAATCGAGATACCCCGCTTCATCTTCTCTCTCCACCGCATCAAAATAGCAAAACAAGAACTGGCCCTCAATAAACAGCCACTCCTACCAACTACAATCTCAACTGAGATAGCATCCTCTTCCATTGCTTTATTCCCTATTCCTACTCGATTCTCTATCATAATGACTGCACAATCCGTACCCTCACAAAACACGGTACCCCAACAGTCCGTTGAAATGCAGAATTTAGACCTCGAAAAGACTCAAGTGTCGCTCGCACCTTCGGATGACTCGACTATCAGAGTCCCCTTCTCCGATAGAAAAACGTCACGAAAATTATTTTTCACCGTTTTGATACTCGCCAATCTCGCACTTCTGACGCTAGTTGTTGGACTTGCTGTGGGGCTAAGTCTCCACCGACAGCTCAATAAGTCGTCCGACGGTGGTTCATCGGCGGGGGGAGGCGACCAACGCGCTACTGCTAGCATCGGATCTGGATCAGGACCGAATAGGCACTCTTGAAATTTTGGTATTTTTGTCGATTCTATTCAGTTAGCGAGGTACGAAAGCCGTGACAGTTCACTTGAGGAAGTGCCAGTAAAGCGCGTCGCTAACATTGCATCATTAGTTAACCTTGAACGCAACGTTGAAAGAGGGTTTAACGGCTGGAGCGTAAATCTGTGGTTGGTTCGGGATTTCAATATTGTTTGCAATGATGAACCTTCGTATACGGCGTGTTTAGACTGCTCACCAGCTGGAGTTAAGCGACTGATCACTTCTGGGTATTTGGCCAGGAGGCCCGTTCTAATTTAGATAGACATGGAGCCTATAAGGCAATTTCTTGTATCGTAATATTACATCATATATTCCATGGACGATACCAACACCGGGCTTCGAAAAGGGTTCTTGTAATATTGGTCTTCGTTCGTAGTTAACTTCATAATGTGGCTTCATACTAGACAGAGCTAGACATTAGGCCCAAGTGTGCATTTCCGATCTGCGGTTCTATCAACATCTCAATCTCTCAATCTGATGATATTTGATGATGCTGAGACTGCCGTTGCTTGATAACAATCAAGGTTCACTTCTAGGGAATTACAAATTCTTTTTTTAATAATTTAATGTGACGTTGCACTTTATAGTAATCAATATTTGACACGCTCACACCAACTTCGAGTTAAATAACGCTCCGGTAATACAGTCATTTAGTGAGATAAGCATATATATTTTGCAGTCAAATCGTCAAAACCAGATTTCAAACCGTAACCACACCGAAAGGCGCCGGCGGTCGAGCAATCTCGGGCAGGCTGTCTATAGCTCCACCCTTTATACCAATAGTATAGTCTTTATAACCCCTGCATTAATTCTCGTTGAGGCTCCGCTGGCGAAGAAGCTGTGAATTGCATCTGCTGTCTTAGATGAGAATGATATATATACTAAAGTCCTGAGTGAGCTCCGTGGAGATACTTGCTGCGAACATGTAGCTGCTGAATAGCCTACTTAGGAGCTGTTGCGGAATTGAATGGTAACTACCGATGATTGAATAGATGTGGCAACCAGTCAACTAGTATCACCGCTACTTTCAGCTTAACCAACCAGTAACACTGTCTTCCCTCACGAGCTTACGAGTATAGCCGGTAAGAAATATCATAGGAATGAGGAACATTCTACATATAAAATAAATGGTGCACTCGATGGATGTGTAGCAAATGTATGTGCAAAGGCTACAATATGGTCTCGTCAACTAAAACCTTCCTTGCGTTGCCCTACAATAGGATATTAGTAAATTTCGATTCAGTTCACACTTTCATAAATATTGTAAGGCGGATATCGCTTAATCACACGCTGCGTTTGGGCCAACCTGCTACCTCGCGGTGGGGGTTGACAAGATCAAATCGGACAATCTCGGTCTTCGTGCTTGAATATAATGATCAATCACTGATTTGTCGGTTTGCATGATATTGGCCCGAACCCCATAGGTGAAGAAAACTTGGCGGATGTATTTTATATATGCGTAATTAATGTTAACTAACAGATGCCTGCAATATATACTCTTATATTAATATACCGAAGGGGCTTCGAAAGATAAAATTGATAGTCCCAGCGGCCCGCAGTCATTGCTTATTAGGCGGAGTTAATGAAGTTGCCTATTAACTTATCACTAAACATGTGTAGTTGCTCCAGTCGTAGTCCCGTCTGCTAGAAGAAGGAAGTTACTAGCAGAAATCCTATTATTTGAATCCCTTGGACCAGTGACCAAAGATGCATCAGTGCTGATAAACCTGGCGTCGTTCCAAGTTCCACCAATATTCCATGAATTTCCGCTTTGTGATCCTCCTGAGCCGAGGGTATAGGTCGCTTTGTTGTTACTCGCCAGATTGTTCGTTAGTTTACTTGGGGAATCGGCAAAGTCAAAGCCTGTGCCGTTATTTTTCCAGGAGGTGTTATGGTCCAAAGTAAGCGTGCCATAGTTTCCATTATCCGTGAAGCCGTCAACCGCGTTACGAAAGGCGAAACAATTCCGCACGATGTGATTGGCGGGAACATCAGGATCCCCACCACCAAGTTTGAAGCCGTTACCGTCCCCCTCGAAAGGCGAGAAACCCCATCTGTTTACACCATTCCCCCAAGCTATGGTGTTCTCGATAAGAATGGGAGTCTCGAACATCCTAAAAAAGAGCAATAGGTCTTCTAGTCAGCCTGGTAACTCTCCTCGTGAGCATTCGACATAGGATTGAGATAAGCGAACCATAGGTCGAGTCCGTCGTCGACATTATTCCACAATCTGCAACCTCGAACCACATTGCCTGCTCCGCGTCCCTGCTTGATAGCAAGACCATCGGCAGATTCGCCATTCTTCCTAGGATCACGATTCATATAACTATCCAAGTTGATAACATTACAGTAAGCGACGTTGCCCTCGAGTTGGAACCCAGATTCGTAATTGTCGTGTGTGATGAGGTCCAAAAAGTCATTATAAGAAGCATCACGATTGTAGATTCCGTATGGACCATTGATCAATCTTGGAGGCGTTCTAGTTAGTTATCATTCTCAAGCATTCAATTTAGAAGATCTACCGAAACTCACTCGAGACTCTTAAAAGTCCAATAATTAGCATTTTGGATATGAAATATACCACGGTCAGGATTGTTCAGGCTGGCATCGAGAGCGGCAGGAGTTCCCGTCATGTTGTCGCCATCTATAATGACTTTCTCGCCGGGATATGCTGCGACAATATAGCGCTGTGAGGCTGTTCCACTTTTCCCAACTTGTATGTTCTTAGACGGCTTGTATGTCCCACCACGGATATAGATCGTGCAGCCTGGTGTGGCAGTATCGACGGCTTTCTGAATTCCAGCGAAGGGTGAGGCGATACTACCCGAGTTGGAGTCGGAGCCAGTAGTTGCAACATATATAACGCAGCCTGTTGCGCTAGGTGCTGCAGAGGTGGTAGTGGACCGGGTGGTCGTGGTTAATGTGGTTGAGGATCTAGAAGTAGAGGTAGTGGATCTACTGGACGAAGTCGTGGTTGTCCGAGCGGAAGAAGTCCTGGTGGACGAAGTTGTAGTTGTTCTGGTAGTCGCAGTTGTCTTCGAGGTTGATTGCAGGCACTGAGAGTACCAGTCATTGCTATACACACAAGTCCAACCGTCCACGCAGGTAGTAGGCCCTGTCCAACCTTGACTTCACGAGGTATTTGTGTCAGCATTCTCTGTAGTCGCTACGCTCGACTCGAAATTCGAATGCCGAAGGCCATGCTTATTTTGGGGTTACGAACCCGCCGCATTGTGCATATGGCTGGCCTTGGCCATTGACCCTTTGGAGGAAGAGGACGAAGGATAGGCAGCCTATCGCCAAAGTTGCTTTAGAAGACCCCGCCATTCTCACCAGATACGTTACGTGTTCCACGAGGATAGCTACGAAAGGAGTCCCAGGGTCTAGATCTACGAAGCTACCTTCTACCTGCTTATTTATAGCCCGACACGGGGCCGACTGTTACCGATTTCCAGTGATATGTATCCGTAAATGCCAAAAGTTTTCCCATGGTAGTGTATCGATGGTTCCATAAAATGGACCACGGTGGGAATGCTCTAGGTATACAGACGATTATTGGAGAGCTGCATCTAGTGTGGAGAAGTTCCACCAATAACACGAGTTGCTTCATGCTGAATAGTAGATCTGGGCATAACTTGGCACTCGAAGGAGGAATCCATTGGGTTGAGATGAGGCGACTATCTCAGTGATATGTGTCTTAAGTAGGCTGTGCGTATGTCAGTTTTGCGCTCGGAGAAATACGAAAGGGATTGATTCGCAAACTTGGCACCCTCAAACTCGAGTTTCGCCCGGCGGAGCGCGTTTCCGATGGCCGGACTTGCGAAACATCCGATTGTGTCTGCTGCAGGGGCCTGCTACAAGGGTACGTTCCGCAAGATTTGCCGAGGAGCCTGTAGCGGCCCGGCTGCAGGATACTTTGTACAAAGGGTATTATTGGACAGTGGCATGCAGGTTGGTGAATAAATACTTTTACCGTACTGCTCCGTGGTTCTGCCAGCTGGCTAATTGCTTGATCAGGTTGGGTAGCTGCTAATGCTAGCTGCTATATTGAGTAACTCAGCCGCAGTCTGGGCGCATCATTCTTTGAACAAGGAGACGACGGCAGTACTTGTGTAGTCTCGACATACTATCAATTAATCTGCTCTTATGAAATACTTAAGTAAGTGGTTGGTTCACTACAAGTCATAGCTCATACTAGTCTTCTCAACCTGAACTAGCTCATCCTATGGAGTTCCCATGCACAATATTAATAAAGGTCTGCGGTCCTACGACGTAGGCGTTGCGTATGTGTTGTGGGCCGACACTGCGTCTAGTTCATGCCTATCTCTGATCCCAGATCAGCCTAGTTTGCTTCCGATAAGTGCTAATATGCTTGCAGCCGGCTATACAATGCCTTAAAGTCGACAGTTGTAGTGTCGACCTTGCCTAGGCTTAGTTGTTCTCGCGCATGCTTGCCCTTCGACCTTCTATTGATCACTAATCGAAGTATCTGACTCTCAGCTTCAGCGTTATCCTGTCTTTGGTCGCGCTATCTTGTAAACTTGAACGTGCTGGTATCCAACACGCTAGGAGGACTGCTGAGCCCAAGCTCGGCACCTTGGCGCCTCACATAGTAGCGCCGCCATGCATCGGCGTTGATACTATAGTACAACTCTTAGAGTTTATAGTTGAGGAGCTCGAGCTCGAGTTCGAGTCTAAAGTTAATGCAAGTAAGACGCCGCGAACTGCGAACGTGACAACAAAAGAAATCGAGTTTCTTGGCTCGGGCGTATAACATCAAGCTAGTTTGAATTCTGGCTCCGGCGCAAGGGTTAGCGAAGCGATTTGCGCTATTTTCCTACCGCGTTGTTCATTGATGTCCTTACGAAACGCGTGAGCGCACTGGCCTCTCTATCCGATAAGGTAAAATGATACACGTACAAGTAGGATCGAAATGTAGGTGCAGGATGTAAGGAGTATGCATACGTGCTGCTGAGAAATCGTTAACTATAAATTAGAACGTTGAAGGACGCGCACAAGATAACAAATGCAGGCAGATCAGTGCAGCTTCGAACTTTGACCGCTGCGACCTTCTGCATATCACACTCGGATACACAAGCAGAGAATTTCCCATCAATCAAGACATACCAAAACCTTCAATCTCTAGGACTCCTCATCTTGATAGTCCAATATCCTACTTCGCAAGTTATGCTTCTATCAGCGTTAGTCGCCGCACTACCTGCGCTACCTCTTCCTGTAGATGGGTCACCTACCTCCTCTAAGCTAGCCAAACGAGACTCTACGGAAGTAATCTATCTTACGGGCGTTCTGTCACCGAGCAATCCCCCCTACTACCTCAGCTACGTCGCCTACTACCCTACGACTATCTTAGGTTATAGTCTCACGGAACCGGATCCGGTTAACGAAGCTCTAGGTCCCTTCGGCGGCACAGCCTTGTGGAACACCTGGCCGACTCCTTGTTCTGGTAACACACACTACGAGATTTCGTTCCCATCAGAGGTCCTATTCCAGATTGATATCAGTTATGGGACTAGTACAGCAGCTGTTGGGACAGTTGTAGGTGGTGGATGGAACGGGTACCATGGGTTCACTTGCGTCAGAGACTCCGAGCGCATTCTCTATCATGTACCTGGTATCAGCGGCTCAGAGGTCTATTCGTTGATTAACTGTACACGGGCCGTCTGAACAGCATCAATGAACTTACGTCCGCACTAGTTATGCAACTTGATCATCAGTTGAACCTCTTTCGTTTGAATCTGTTATGTAGTATGTGACAGAAACTTCAGTGAATAAACGTTAATTGCTATCGCGATCGGATTATAGTCGCCCAGCTAAACCAAGAAAAGCGCCTGATAACCTACTCTTATTATTTGTAGTCTCCGATTTCAAACCGACTGCACATATCTTCAGTATTCTATCTGAAGCGAATCTCCATCTAGCACTTTCGGAGTCGCCATTATTGGCGGGCGATTAATATGGGCTTCCCTGCTTGCTGCATTGAAGCTATGTCAGGGACCCAAGTGCATCCGTGGCCTGCGAGATACGTCTATTAGAATACCACGGCCCCACCCTCGTAATTGCATATTTATCTTCTCTCGGCCTGCTTGATTCGGCTGACCCGATTGTGGGCTTGCGCATTATACAACGGCAGCAACGCGCAATTCAACACATCGCACTGAAAAAAGACGCGCGCGACCTGTTTCCCGAACAAGCAACGCCAAGCTTTCTGTTGGCGAGCTTGCGCCGGACGCTGACGTCACTCGGCCGCTCTGATCCGCCGCGCATCCGCCTTGCTGCATCATTGCGTCTCGATTGCGGGTGGAGACGTCCAATCTAACTCTGGTATCGTCACGCCCCGCGGCTCGATTTCGATCATTGCCTTTCTCGCGCTCTTTACACCCTCAGTCGCCGCTCTGACATCGGCTTGGTCTTCGAGGATAACAAATCAAATCGCGATAAACGAATTGTGCGTGTCAGCTTCGGGATACACCAGTTTCCAGAACGGGACGCATCGGCTCTCACCTATCAGAGGCTACCAGTTATCAGCCGGAAATCTTCTCTTCAGCTGTTGAGGGACGCCGCCCTCCCTCCAAGCGTTACAGCTATCGACCTACGGGATAGTGTCTCAACTTTTGCCTAGGCCGTTGTGAGATACAGCGCAGTTACTTATAGCGTTTACCCCTTCTCCGCCATCCACAATCATGTCGCGAAGCCCGCTCCAACCGCTAAAGCTGGAGGCCATCAAGTCCTATCCATTTGGCAAGATCGAGCCCAATTCCGCCAAGTATTTTGCGTCATGCATGCTGGGCGGAATCGTCGCTTGCGGTCCTACGCACACATTTGTCACTCCTTTGGACTTGGTTAAAACACGCCGGCAAGTCGACTCGAAACTTTACAAGTCGAACATCCAGGGATGGAGATTGATATTTGCCAAAGAAGGCATCAAAGGAGTTTTCACGGGCTGGTCGCCAACCTTGGTCGGCTACTCACTACAAGGCTTTGGCAAATACGGATTCTATGAGATTTTCAAGCACATCTACGGCGATAACATGTTTCCGAACATGAATCGTACAGTCGTTTATCTGGGAGCGTCTGCTTCTGCGGAATTCATCGCCGATATTCTTCTGTGTCCGTTTGAGGCCCTCAAGGTCAGGATGCAAACCACCATTCCACCTTACGCAAAGAATTTGAGGGACGCTTGGGCCAAGACGACAGCGGAAGGAGGGATGGCAAAACTGTACGCAGGGATAGTTCCATTGTGGGGCCGGCAGATCCCTTACACGATGTGCAAGTTCGCCACCTTTGAGGAAACGGTCAATGTGATATACAAGAAAGGACTGGGTGGGAAGAAAGAAGACTATGGGAAACTAGCCCAAACAGGAGTCAGCTTTCTAGGCGGCTACATTGCTGGCGTTGCCTGCGCTGTGGTGTCGCATCCTGCCGATGTGATGGTGTCGAAGCTCAACTCCGAGCGGAAGGGTAGGCGCATCAGAATCCGGGTTGTAACGACGAGTAACCATAAAGCTAACGAACACGTGCTTCTCAGCCGGCGAATCTGCCGCTAGGGCGATGAGCCGAATTTATGGCAACATCGGTTTCACTGGGCTTTGGAATGGACTGCCTGTCAGAATTGTGATGATTGGGACGTTGACTGCCTTCCAGTGGCTGATCTACGACTCCTTCAAGGTCTATCTCGGTCTGCCTACAACTGGGGGTCATTAAAAGCCGGTGGCCCTCGTCCTTGGCACGGGCGGAACTCACATGCACCCCATATGTACGCACAGACAATTTTTTTTCGGGAGGCGATTTCAAAGCCTTTTCCTTTTGAAGCGTACCAAGAAACACGTGTGTCATTAGGTATTTCAGTTAGACATTATCGAGGAATGTGCCAAACGGAAAGGAATCGGCCCAGGAATCGATAGCCAATGAGCAGAGTCCAGAGGACCACGACTCGCCAAGAGCATGGACAAATACACTTTTGAGTCCACACTGCACCTCTGAAATATTCAGTGAATACAAGCGACGTGCAGGGTGGGTGGTCTTACTCCAACGTTTGATTCGTCACGGACAGGCACAAGAGGACGTGTTGGGTTAGGCTGCTGGCAAGGGCCAGACGAGTGTCTTGGATGGTGACCGATGGCAGATTTAGCTTCTTCTAGGGGTTCTGCCATGGTCTTCAGTGGATCTGGGTCTTTACCAACGCCGAATCAGGGCCGGTCTTTGACGCACGAGCGGCCGTCGATAACGGGTTCCAGACAAATTAGGCAGGTGTGCTCGTGAGACCACCTCAGTGCTAAGGTCAGGAAGACCCTTGGCTGATGTCTGCGGCGTCGGGTTTCATGCAAATTTTTTGACCGGGTGATGAAAAGATAACACCATCAAGCTCGAGAACAAGTCTTCGGAAAGCTTCGCTCGACAACAAGGTGGACCGTTCAAGAGGCCGTGTGCACACACGTGTAGTCGCGACGGCCGCTGATAGGCTCGCTTACCGGAGCAGGAACCCCCACCGGCGAAGGGCCTTCCCGCCAGGCAGCTATCCGATAGCGCCAAGAAGCGAGCCAAGGTAGCCGTCGAGCCCTGCGCCAAGTGTGTGTCACCATCAGAACGGTCCAATCAAGAAGCTCGCCGCTCCTTGGTACGAGCACGCTGGCGAGCTGTGCTTGTGTTGCTTGCTTGCTTGCGTGCATACAACAGCGTGCTCCGGTCTCATATGCGTATGGATGGATGCACTGCGAGATGGCCGCAATGCATTGCGGCGGCGGCCGCCTGCTGGAGGCGATGCAAAGCTGGTGAGAGAGCCTAGTGACCTGAGTGAGCCTCCATTTGGCAAAACCCAGTCGGGATCAACCCGGCGACCATCCTCGGTCAGATTTTGTTCCTGGTAAATTTCCATCTGGTCTAGCTGCTGTCGTTGTCAATATATAAAGCACGACCCCGCCGCCAGGTGTATTGCTACTCTTGGTCCCTTTTTTCCCCGAAGCAGCGGACTCCGGATCATCAACTACCAGAAAGTTCGAGCGATTCGGGCAGTGGCTATCACCCAAAATGCTCGACCAATTCACTTACGTTTTTGTAATCGGCACATTCTTTGCTTTCCTCGATGCTTTCAATAACGGCGCTAGTAAGCATACCTTGTTCCTTTTCACTATTGTAGGAAGCATTGCAGTGACTAATGAGTGCTTCGCGATGTTACAGATGATGTTGCGAACGCTTGGGCTACCAGCGTCTCGTCCCGGTCCGTCACCTACCGGCAGGCTATGGTCCTAGGCACCGTCTTCGAACTCGTTGGCGCAATCACAGTTGGAGCTCGTACGGCCGATACAATCAAGAACGGAATCATTCCCAACTCCGCGTTTCGTGGCGATGCTGGTGTACAGATGCTTGCGTTCACCTGTGCCCTCGCTGGTGCCTCTACTTGGGTTATGTGGTGCACAAGACACTCCGCACACGTTTCATCAACATATTCCCTGATTTCCGGTGTTGCTGGTGTCGGTGTCGCGACTGTGGGTGCCAGCCAGGTCCAGTGGGGCTGGAATGGCGGTAAAGTATGCGTGCGAAATCATTCCGGCCTGGTTCTGTTCATTGTGCTAATTGAGTATCTTGCAGGGCTTGGGTGCCATCTTCGCTGGCCTTTTCATGGCTCCTGCTATTGCTGCTGGCTTTGGTGCTAGTATCTTTCTACTCATCAAGGGCATTGTCCACATGCGCAGAAATCCTGTCCCATGGGCTGTTTGGAGTGCTCCCTTGTTCTTCCTGATATCCGGAACCATCTGCACCCTTTCAATTGTATACAAGGGTTCTCCAAAGCTCGGTTTAAACAAGAAGCCCGGCTGGTACATCGCTTCTGTTACAGTCGGCACTGGTATCGGCCTTGCTTTGATGTCCGCACTCTTCTTCGTTCCATACCTTCACACCAGGGTTATCAAGAAAGACTATACTCTTAGACCCTGGATGGTGCTTTATGGCCCTCTTCTATTCAAACGCCCGGCTCCTTCAGATGCTGAAGTTGCCAAAGTTCCCAACTATGCTGTCGTGCAGCACGACGCCGACGACGAGGAGCCGAATACATCCAGCCAAGGTTCAGTCGACGGCTCAACAAATGAGAAGAATCTAGTGGTTACCGAGGTCAAGCAGCTCACTTACCAAGAACGCCTGGCACAGAGTGAGGAGAGGTTCCATGCCAAGCTGAGGAAGAAGAGCGGTCCCCTGGGCTGGGCTATGCGCCTTCTCCACGAAAATCCTATGGGTGACGGCAAAATATACGAACTCAACAACATGAAGATCTTCCTTAAGCGCCTCCCAGCTGTGATCGTCGCTGGCCTCCTCTATGGTGTCAACTACGACATTCATGCTGCTCAAACTGGTATCGAAGGTACTCCCGACGGTGATCGGATGCGACGAGTCTATGACAACGCCGCCAAATACCCCAATGAGACAGAATACGCTTTCTCTTTTATCCAAGTCTTAACTGCCTGTACCGCATCTTTCGCACACGGCGCCAACGATATTGGCAACGCTGTTGGACCTTGGGCGGTCATTTACGCTGCATGGTCGACTGGCGATGCTGCTGCAGCTAAGGCCCCAGTGCCAATTTGGCAAATTGCCGTTATTGGCCTCGTTCTTTGCAGTGGTCTCGCGCTTTATGGGTACAACATTATGAGAGGTAAGCGACTACGAACTCCAGAGTGGCGAAGAATTCATACTAATAGTTACTGCAGTTATGGGTAATAAAATCACGTATCACTCGCCTAGTAGAGGCTGCTGTATGGAGATGGGAGCTGCCATCACTGTTCTCCTCTTCTCGCAGTATTCGCTTCCCGTTTCCACATCTATGTGTATTACTGGGGCTACTGTTGGCGTCGGTCTGTGCAACGGCACGCTGAAGGCCGTCAACTTTCAGCGAGTTAGCCTCCTTGTGATATCCTGGATCTTCACGATTCCGGTTGCAGGAACCCTTGCTGGTGTCATTATGGGACTTGTTTTGAATGCCCCCCACTTTCCATCCTAGATACGGAGAGCATTGGAGCCGACCGAGGCCATTACGTTTGTCGTTTTTATGTTTTTAGCATGTCTGGGCTACGATTCCTCATGGTCGGTCTATAATGTTGCATTTTCGACTGGTAGATAGTTTGGTTTTTCTGTACATCAATTACAACAATGTGCTTTGAAGGCGTGCATCATTGGCATATTTATGGTTTACCAGATCTCATTGCTGTAGGATAGAGTATCAGACGTACTCGGCTTATAGATTATCGCATGTAGGATGAATTTACAAAATATCCATGCTCCAGCAGTACGTTGTCCCTGGTATCATCTCATGCGCCGGCTGCAAAACGCCTCTCTTTGTGCTTCCGTTGAAATTAAATCGTGCAGCGCGCTCGAACAGGAACTCAACCGATATCTCGATTGAAAACTGGGGAAAAGAAGTGCAATAACTGTATCGTTCCACAAAGTACGATATTAGCCGAATTTAATCAACCATCCGCAAACAGGATTGAAGATATAGAGGAGGATCTCTTCAAAAATAAGACAGCAGCCAAGGGGCAAACTTTGAGGGATATCTAGAAAATCACATTCAGCAGCTTAAAGGTGGGGGTGATAGGTAGAAAGAAGCTTTTGGAAGGAATGAAAATGAAATTATCAACTGTAAACCATAGAGTGGCATATGAAGCGGCGGAAGGATGTCTTAACAGATGAAACAGCTAAAGACCAGTTCTACAAAGTTCTGAGGACTGGAATTAGAAATGTTAGCGGCATTCTATTCTATAAGGTTTTGTGGGAGAGTTTTGTCACGAAACTAGGCGATGAAGTTCCAGACAAGTTTGACTCATGCTAATTTAACACACTTTAATACACTACACGTTCGTTAACCAATGGCATTTCATCTATATACAGTAAAACCTCGAATGCCGATAAGGGTCTTCATCGAGACGCTGATATCAGAAGAACTGCACAACTTCAATCCAAAAATCCGTTTTTTGGATGCGACGCTGGTCCCTAGTAGACGCCTCAATTTATCTACAATCGGGAAATCGATATCGGTTTCGAGGAGCGGTGGTCTGGAAAGCCAAAACGGTTCTGTTCTATAAGAACTTTTATAAGGAGAGAGCTGGACAGAGCCTTGGCAGAAGGCTTGGAAACTGTGCCTCCAGAAACTTATATTCACAATTACATCATATTATCTCAGCGTCTCCCGCGGAAATTTCACTGATCCAACCACTATCCTTACTTTCTCTTGAGCTCTGTACTTTGCTTTCCTCGTGTCGACCTCGCTCAGACGCAGCCTATAAACTTTAGATCCACGCACATATATCTCTTTCCTAAGCTCTCTTACCCTACAGTCTGATAAGATAAGGATAAATCGAAACTTGCTATGGTTCGAAGGAATTCGGTCGCGCTCGGTAAATATTTCCGACCTTGGCCGCGCCCCATCCACTACTACTATCAATGTTTGGATCCGGCATGGCACGGGCGCTGAAGTTGAAGCCCAAATCGCCATCCCCTGTTGCGCAACAAGATTCATAGAAAAGACGCCCAAAGGCCAAGCGGTCGGTAGTCAGAAATCTCTGCGACTACTTGAACTGGAGCGAGCCTTTCCTTGTAATTAATAAAAACGTTGTGGAGTCCACAACTTCATTCGAATATGACATTGGCTGCGGTATATGTTAGTTATATCTGAATGACGCCAGGCTAGTTCAAAGGCCAGGTTCTGGGTGTCAAAAACCAGGTATCGACCGTAGCAGCAAACGAAGGCGAGACTAAACAAATACTCTGGCATAAAATAACTATAAATACACGCAGCCGGTGTAGCAGTTAGTCAGGGTTGCTTAAGTATTTGTGAATTGTTTCCGGGCAGAGATAGCAGAACGATTGGTTCCCAAAAATTCGAATTGAATCGTCCGCAGTGCGATCAAGATTCTATGGATATCTTGAAAATCCCCTTCTTGATAACACGCCTTGCCAAAGATCTTAAGAGTTTGGTCTCGAGAATTGACCAGTCCAATAAACATTCGAAATCAACAATATTAGATCGAAAATCTAAGTCCTTAGACAAAGGCTTATTTCATACGCGGCGCTGGCAATCCAACCGTGAAGCTTGAAAAACCCTTTTATTCTGTTGGGTTACATAGACTCATTAAATATGATCCTAGTGGTAAAAATGTTGTCTTAATCAAGATCTGAAGAGTAATATATCAGTACAAAGTGGTTGGGGATAGTGGCACCGGGCAGGGTACCTGCAAGCTTTGTAGGATTGTGGTCAAAACTCACCCTACCCATTATGAATGCGGATCGTACTATTTTTCCATTGCCTGCTCAGCAGCAACTACATGCTTTTTGACTGCCACAAAGCTATCCGGACTCACTGATATCGAATTTATACCCGTATTGACGAGGAAAGCGGCGAATTCGGGGTGATCGCTTGGCGCCTGCCCACAAATTCCAATTTTTCTTCCAGCTTTGCGTGCCTCGGTGATCACTCTGGATATCATCCATTTCACAGCCTCGTCTTGCTCGTCAAAGAGATCTGCTAGTTCTCCGGAGTCGCGATCAACACCGAGGGTCAACTGGGTCAAGTCGTTGGAGCCGATAGAGAATCCGTCGAAGTGCTGTGTGAATTTCCTGGCTAGAATGACGTTAGATGGAATCTCGCACATCACGTATACTTGAAGGCCACTCTCTTCACCGCGAATGAGACCATTCTGGGCCATGACGCTAAAGACCTTCTTTGCTTCATTAATTGTTCTGCAGAACGGGATCATGACGATCGCATTCGTAAACCCCATGTCCTCTCGCAAGCGCATTATTGCTTTACACTCCAGATCAAACCCTTCCTGATAGAGTGGTGAATAGTATCTAGAAGCACCACGGAATCCGATCATTGGGTTTTCTTCCTTAGGTTCAAACTGGGCGCCACCGATAAGACCGGCGTATTCGTTTGTCTTGAAGTCGCTCATACGAATGATAGCCGGCTTGGGATACACTGCGGCGCAGAGAGTGGCTAGACCACGTGCCAATTTATCGACAAAGTAGTCTGGCTTATGTTGGTATCCGGTTGTAAGCTTGGTTATTGTATCTTTGGTCGCCTGGTCCGTAATTTTCTCAAAGTGGACGAGCGCCATTGGATGAACTTGAATCGCGTTGCTGACAACAAACTCCATGCGCGCAAGACCGATACCATCTACTGGTAGCTGCCACCATCGGAATGCAGATGCCGGATTAGCGAGATTGAGCATGACCTGAGTTTTCGTTGGCGGGAGGTGCGTCACGTCAACTGTTTCGGTTGTTATTTCAGAGATTCCATCATAAACAAATCTATTATCTCCTTCAGCGCACGAAACAGTGACATCCTGGCCACTGTGAAGCGTAAAAGTTGCATTGCCAGTACCGACAACTGCTGGGACGCCGAGTTCTCGGCTAACGATAGCGGCGTGGGAAGTGCGACCGCCATGATCGGTGATGATGGCTGTAGCTTTCTTCATGATTGGAAACCAGTCGGGGTCTGTCGTTTGAGTAACAAGAATAGAGCCATCGATGAACTTGTCGATATCTTTGGCGCTCTCAATAAGACAAAGGCGACCAGATACTGCAGCAGCGCCGATAGAAAGACCAGTCACTAGGGTTTTCCCGTGTTTGCTGACATTGAAGGTCTTGAAGACTCCCGCAGCCCGGCGAGACTGGACAGTCTCGGGGCGAGCTTGAACGATGAATAGTTCTCCTGTTGTACCGTCTTTCGCCCATTCCATATCCATTGGACATTTGTAATGCTTCTCGATGATGCAAGCCCAGCGAGCGAGTTGAAGAATTTCCTGATCGCTTAGAACGAATGACGTTCGTTCGGCTTTCGAAGTTGGCACGTTACGAGTCGGCATTTCCTCGTTTCCGTAGATCATCTTGATTTCTTTCTCCCCTAGTTTCTTTTGGAGAATCGGAACAGTCATTGCGTCAGATAGAAGTGGTTTGAAGACTTGATACTCGTCTGGATTGACTGTGCCTTGAACGACATTCTCGCCGAGACCCCAAGCAGCGTTAATCAAGACGACCTGGTCAAATCCACTTTCTGTGTCAATAGAGAACATTACTCCCGAGCTACCGACATCTGACCGAACCATGCGCTGGATGCCAATAGACAAAGCAACCTTCATATGGTCGAAGCCTCTCGTCTGGCGATAGCTGATGGCCCTGTTCGTGAAAAGTGAGGCATAGCAACGACGGCATGCCTTTAGGAGAGCTTCGTTTCCAGACACATTGAGAAAGGTTTCTTGCTGTCCAGCAAAACTAGCGTCCGGGAGGTCTTCTGCCGTAGCACTGGATCTTACAGCAACGCTCAAATTTTTGATTCCGGCTTTGGCGGAAAGCTCTTTGTACGAGCTGATAATTGCTTCGGATGCATCAGCAGGCCAATCGCCGCGAAGGAATAGATTTCTGCAAGCTTGTCCTGTTTCCGCGAGAGTTGCTTTTCCAGATTGCCAGTCTAAGACAAGCATATTCATCTTTTGTCTGATATTATTGGTATCGACATAGTGCCAGTAGCAGTCAGCGGTCGTGGCGAAGCCTGGTGGAACGATGATGCCTTCAGCAGTAAGAGCACCGATCATCTCACCGAGTGAGGAGTTTTTGCCGCCAACCAATAGAACATCTTGGCGGACCAATGTCTCGAAGTTGCGGACGAATTGTAGCTTCGAATCTTTTTCGTTGTTCATTTTTTGCAGCTTGTAGGTATGAAAATTTAAGAACAAAAGTTATATCAGCGTAAATTATATTGGGGCCGGCCATCAGAATTGTCTGCAGAAGCCCACTTATATATACGAAAGCAAAGGCTGTCGATGGATCCGAAATGCCGATATGGTGACGTCATGTTTTCACGCATCTGACCAGAATATATCAGCTCTGATAACTATTATTCGTTGAACTGAGTGACAATCGCGTTAAAGTCGGAGTGCTAGGCTGTTTGCATTATGAAGACCGTCGGTTTTGTTTCGTTGACAGCTGATGTTGGCCTTGAGGTCAAACGTTTGTCACGCCACTCCAGGTGTCAAACTTCCACACGAATGGAATCCGGCATTATACCACACGCACAACACAGCGCTACAAAAAGCTAATAAAACCCAAGAAATATACAACTGCATGAAATTCAAACCGAAGCCTAAATGCTTGCATAGTTAAAATTATCTGAGCTTACATTTGTCTCGTAAACCAAAACTGCGACGACAAAGTTAAAGTACAACAGTCTGGCTCACGAGACAAAGGTTACATTACAACCATTTCCTAAGAAGCAATAAAATATCTCGATAGTCCCTTAAAAGTTAACATTGTTGTGTTGACAGCGCTGCAGCACAGATGTAATTCTCAAATTAGGAACTATTTACGGAAAAGGTCATCTGTTTCTAAACATGACGACTAATATAGTTGAGCGCGAATAACGTATCAGCTCGTCACCTATATATCGTCCCCTTATATTCTTTACTACGGTAAGACCGCTAATCTGAATATAATACAAGGATAGCAGGCATATGACCATATGCCCAGAAATAAACTTAAGAATGAGGGTGCTGTAGGAGAAGGGAAATTATAAGGCTGATAGAGCACAGTCTCGTTGCGCTGGGAAATATTATTTTATAATTTGCAGGACCAAAAGTTCCCAGCCACCAAATTATAACTCGATACTGCTCGACTACAGGGCTCCAAGGGGTGCAGAAGGACAAGACACAGCGTATGGAACAAGGATACTCAGATACTCAGATACCCCGGCCTAGCTGCTATAGAATATTTGCGTGTCAGAAGGGCTCATCTCGATGAGCTAGATATAAACGACAGATCCGCGGAATATGCACATGTATTGGGCGGAAAAGCTCTTGGAGGCAAACTAGTACGTCTCGTGTGTCGGAATGATGGATGGCTGATTGACATCGGGTTCTGCGATTTGAGTCGTATACCTACATTCCTACAATAAGATTATAGCAGCAATATACATCTGAGGTCTCTTCATTACTTCAAACTTGGCCAAAAGGGGATGCCGAAAGCCCATTCAATTATTTACTATAAGTTCTTCAGAATGTGGTATTGTAAAGGTTATTGAGCAAGCTATGGAGCCCTCTATCGGGTTCAATCGAACATAGTATAAGTAGCAGTCAAGAAGAGGCCTGAATTTCTCAATGTTATAAAAATATTAGTGCCATCAAGGACGTTGTTTAGAGCGCTTTGAAAAACTCTCCTTTTCAGTCGGTTATGTATTAATGCTGACCTAAAGGCTACGAGCAATACTTCGAGTGTAGTTGTTAAACTCAGAACAATAGAACGACATATGGGGGTTTCAGAGTGGTCCAGCGCCTAGTTTCTGTTGGCTTCGGCATCTTGAGATTCGGCTTGGTCTATATACTCGTTATTTTCAGTTCGACGCATGCTCCGGCGGTTACTCGGTTATATAATATTCACAAGATGCGATCAAATTTGGAGCGTTGACGCGTTGTGTAGGTGAGATCCCTAATAGGAAGGTGTCATTGAAGCGGGACCGCCATCGGACCGCACCCAATATACGACATTTTCGCTAAGTTCCTTTTTCCGAGAAACATCTTAATTAGTAGGAAAGATAGGCGAGTTTGCCACCATATTGGACGCGCAAGACGCATATTATACAGGATGGAGAAGTAAAACAAACGCGGTAGATTTCATCTGCCTTATTATTCCTTCACCACGGCGCAGTGGCCGACTAGGCAAGTCTGGCTTCGAGACTATCACAACGGCTGCTCGGAGCCACTACGACTTTACCTCTGATTTGGCGATTTATGTTGCCACTAAGTGCGCGGGCGGGTTCGAAACGCGGCATTTCATAGGGAGAGTACGCTTACGCACAACTTCGGGAGCGCAAGGCGGCATTGCGGACCTGTGCGCTAGTTTTACCATCGGATGCGTAAGGTAACTGACGTATTTGCAACTAGCGTGGATCCAGAGCGACATCATTCTCCAACCACGGCAAAATTCTAAAGAAACCCTGCAGTGATGGGAAAATCGAAATCATGCATTATTAGCGGCTCGAAGCCCTGAGGCGTAAAAAATGTCATCCACCTAAATAGCAATCACCACCAGGGGCTGAAACAAGCAGCCGGCTGCGCATGTGGAAGATTCCGCCGTTGAAGTTACCAGGAAGGTATATTTTATTGCCTTTCACCTAAGATTCATGTTGCCAAGCAAGGACCTGTAGAAATACGGGTATGCACGTTCGGCGTTTCCAAAAACCTTGGCCGGTTAGAGGTTCATTTATATACACGGTTTTGCAGCTTTGGAAGATCCCGCATCTGGGCCGGAACTCGCGTGCAGTAGCTGCCGTGCTAATCGAGAGAGCCTCTAATTCAAATATACGATTATCGGCTGACCACTTAACCTTTAGCTTTAGCTTTGGTAAATACGAGAATATCTCGCATCTCTGACCCTTTTGAAGTTTTATTACGGCTCCGCGGAGACATGAGGAAGGATCTTCAGAAAGTTCTTGCCGCGGATTAGGCTGTTTACGTCCACTTATCTTTATGAAATTAAATCTCGATGCTATCAACGTTACGAGTACAACCCGAGTGAAAGGATAGCTCGTATTTCATCTGTGCAGATCTGCTCATTAGAGGTGCTCAGGGAGATATAAACTGCCTCTTGAGTCTCTACATGTCAGATGTGATACGTAATGCAATTCGTTGGACAACAAGGGAAAATACTGCCGGAGGAAGGAAACCAGCTAGAGTAATATGATACTCGCAATATTGCCACGCGGCGCCGCCGAATAGAATCTACGCAGTTGTCCATAGAGCTTTCCTAATTAGGAATTTGAGTTTCCGCTTACCTTCCGGAGGAATCATCCTCTTAGTCACATTTGTGTTTCAAAACTTCCCAACTCGATAGCGTGTAGCCCTATTCCGTCTAGATCTATTTTGTAGGGCCTACCTATAATCTGGGGAAACTCGTATCGGGATCAAGCCTCGTATCGCAATTCCGGGGTTAGGTTGCCAGCCAGCGTGCTTTTTGGTTGCCCTGAAGGGCACACGAAGGCTGAACTAATCTGGGTTAGTTGGTCTCGCACTACCTTGGCGTTTACCTTGGCGCCGCGCCAGCTGTTGTTACACAGCGCAACAATCTGCCCACAAACAGCTCAAGATATGACCAATTGAGAAGAACGAGATCTGACAGGCAGACAATTGACGGTTTCCATAGTTCGTTAGGGCTTACAAGATATATTGTATTAGGCAAGAGATAGTCGTATGTCTGCTATCAAGGCCAACCGCTAATGTAGGTACTGGATTCAAGAGACCGTGAAGTTATCAAATGGCGGTCAAGCGACATGGAAAATATCTATATAAGCTGGAGTTAAGTCCCTCCTGCTCGCCCTTTTTTTCAGATCATCATCCTCTCATCAATCAACAGTTCCTCACTCAATCCAAACAAAATTCAAATCTATTCTCTAAAACTTTCCAAGAAAGTCAATTTTCAAATCACAAAAATGAAGGTCACCGCTGCTGCCCTCTTCCTCATCGCTCAGTTCTCTGGCGCCATGGCTGCTGCCGTTTCTGCCGACGCAGCTGAGTGTGGTTCCCTCGGCGTTCTTGATACTAAGAACGTCCGCGCTGGAGCCGATCTTAGCAAACTCCGCAAATGTTCCGGCCACCCTATGGGCCGCGACCGCGACCTCGAACACGCCCTCCTTGGTCCTCTGATTTCTGCGGATAGCGAAGCCGCCCAAAACGCAGCACCGCTCGACGCAAGATCCGTTATTCCAGCTTTGTCAGGCCGTGGCGCCAATGCCTGCTGGTTCGGCGCTTCCTACGGCTGCAGCAAGAACTTCTGCTGGAGAAACTGCGGCCCTAACGGACAGTGGTGCTGGACGGCTACAAACAGCGGCAGCGGTGAGTGGATTGGATGCAACGCCGCCAGCCAGTGCGCCGATCTCAACGCCGCCTGCGGCAAGGATTGCAAGAAGGACGACAAATCCTGCGGCTGCAGCTGCTAAGTCTGCGGTTGGTGGGATATCATAGAGTTCAGATGCAGCAGGATAGGGCGGCCAGGGGGGTCCTCTGGAAATGATAAGTAAACGAAACATTCGGACACCATCACATCATATCACAATTCCAGCCTTCACGCTTTCTAACGTCAATCCCCGGAACACCAAGCTCTATGGCACCCCGTCATTGGCTAGAACTCGAAGGGACTATAACCGCAAACCCATATGTTTTCTTATATAAATGCATGTATTAGTAGAGAAATTTGTATTTTAAAAATTCTAGATGTATAACATATATATCACAGATATCAGAGTGTTTCTAAATAAGATCAGTATATGAGAATAACCTACCTGATATAGCGCATATTAGGTGATATTCGTTATTTAGACAAATAAGTAGCGCGCACGCTAGTAACAAGGTTTAGATATAATCCCATCGGAGATCCTCTCTCCGATTTGAGATATCAATCAAAGTTTGTTAAAGTCGAAGCTCGAGCAACCAGCTCTGCTGTTTGGTAAGCTTATAGCTATTCATTATGATTCTTGTTTCTGAAGTTTACTTGTGGATGCGTACAGAGATATATATGCGATGATCGATGCTTTCATAAACAGATGCTCTCCAGAACAAGATTAATAGTCTTTGTTATCAAATCAAGTGCTCGATTAGCTACAAAATGGATCGGTCGCTCTTTAGATATAACTAACCGAGGTTCAAAGTGTACAGAGCCTGTCATAGCTGGTAGCAATATATGAATACAAATTATAACAATGACAGTTTTAGAGAAACTGCACGTCATTGGTTTGAAGCGGCGTCTCTCGGCACTTTGGGTTTCCGTTCGTGGCTGATGAATACAGGAGGCTGAGTTCCGAGCCTTTTTAAGATCGGCTTGGTTGATTACTACTTAAAGAGTCGGAGTTAGTAGGTTCATCGAGAGTGCGAATAATATCAACGTAGTGCTCCAAAAAGTAAGAATATTGATGATCGGTCAATATATTAGTGTATATTTGATTGTTAATTCGGTGGCATCTAAGTCCAATACCGGACGAAAACGAACAACGCAATCAGGCACTCACTTATTATGGTGAATATATATAGATGCCTCCGTTTCTTATACCTTATAAAACATCTCACAGCATCTCCTAGTTTAGATTTCAAATTGTCGGGATATTCTTATGGATCCGAATGTCGGATGGTACTTTTGATATCTTAGCGCTGTCTCTGGGACTAATGGTAGTACTGGATCCTGAAAACGCGGACAAAATCCTAGGTTTGTATTCCGTAAGTATTCTTGGGAGTTTATTATTGGAGTGTAGGTATATATATGCTCTCGGATAAACCATTGATTCCTAGTGCATCTGAGTATTATAATTCTACCCGAAGTTTAATAGTTTATATATCTTCAAGTTGCGGTGTGTCACTTTTCATCTCCTTTACTATTAACTTTAGGTATCAGCCTTAAGCCGCCAGATTATGTCTTGCCAGGGTTAAGCAGGCAGTGAGTCCTTATAATACGAACTAGAGGACCATTCTATTGTCGGGTGTGTTAAACGAACATATTCTAATTCAGGAGGTCTACATTGTCTCGTAAACCAGGTTTACGTAAATACTTAGTTAGCTACTTTAAGATAGCATGCTTGAAGACTATGCAATAGAACTCCTTTAGGATGATTTCTGTGTAAAGCAGGCTATGCTTACCCCGCAATAACCTAGAATTACATGTCGTACAGTCTATTACGGCTTTAATTTCCGAGCACCAAATATCGAGCTCTTCACGAGACATTCGGGAGCGAACTCAGAGCTCGTACTGTTAATTATCCTTAGTATCTAGAACTGCGTGTTTCAGAATCACTCGGGGGCCAGCGGAGACGCTGCAAAGAGAGGCTTTGAATTCAACAATGTAGACTACTAGATGTACCATCTCAACGTACGATTGTAGGTTTACCTATTACGGGTTGTAATATTATAGTACATCCTTGAACAACGTATAATTTGCAAATTATGTACTTCCTAAAAAATTTAATTAATTAGCGAGACTGTGGTACATATCGGATATATATATTATTTGTATATATAATTCTATCCCTACGGAGCCTTACACTAACCTAACCCTAACCAAAATAGCGGGTATCGGGCTAGCAAGCATGCCTGATATAACCAGCCAACTTAGAATATATCAAGACTGCATATCCCCGGATATTGTTCGGATTTGAAGGAAAGGCTAAGGAGTATATAGAAATATGAATCAAGCCTAGGGTTGTATAAATATGCTGGCTGGTCGGTATTAAGGAGTTCGCGGCACATTTTAGACCCCTAAACCCCGCGCCCGAAATTGAGTGCACTTATAGGACGCTCTTCTTGAGAATAGAACAGGAAGAAAACTTAACGACATAATTACTTACCGTTACTTGGAACTATCAATTTCGCAGGTTTCAGGTAGAATGCTTTAAATTTGGTCGAGAGTTATCGAGACGTAGTAGCAAGATGTTGCTATTTGCAGAAACAAGTGTTGCTGATATATGACGTATGGCTCGTGCTCCATACACCTTCCTTATCTAGGTAGCATATTTTTTCAGGTTGCCAACGCATCTATTAAATAGTATAGATAGGAGTCAATCAACCCACCTCAGCCACTTATTTGTTATCATCATGCTCTGCTTCGCGTTCCTCGCGGGTGCAGTCCTCGGCGCTGCAGCCGCTGTCTCCACAAAAAGTGATGGGGAAGATTCGGTTCGATATTCCTTCCCGGAGCTGTCCGGGCCTTACTGCGTCGGCAAAACTCAACCAATCGTTCTTACCGACCACTCCCGCAAAGATGTCTTCAACAATGACACAGCAGCCGACCGCCAGGTCCTTGTGCGTGTGTATTACCCAACCGCTAAGGGCTCTCAGTTTTGCCCTGGCGAAGCGTACGCGACGCCCGGCTTTGCCGTCTGGATTAGCAATTTCCTCAGCGGCAACGTGTCCACTCTTTACTTTGAGAAATTCAAAACGCACTCTGTTACCAACGCGCCACTGAAACACATCGAGAATCATGGAAGAACAGCGCCGCTGCTCCTGTACAGCCACGGACTTGGGGTACCAGCAAAGCTGAATCAGATCCTTGTCGAAGATGTCGCCAGCCACGGCTATATAGTTGTGCAGATTGAACACCCCTGGGACAGCGGCTATACTGAATTTCCGGATGGACGGGTTGTTGGCTTCGCCCCGTTGCTGGCGGTGCAACCGCCCGGATATTCACCTATAACTGCCAAGGCGGTCGACGTACGCGCCGCAGACACGTTATTTGTTCTAGACTCGATCAAATGTGGCAAAGTCAATGTCCGGGGCTGCGATCTTGCTTCACTCGCTGATCGCGTCGGCATGTTCGGTCATTCGCTCGGTGGACAGCTCTCGCTCGTTGCCATGCTGCAGACAAACAAAATTATCGCGGGCAGCAATATGGACGGGTGGTTCTGGAACGGCGCTAACGCGACGAACCTAACCGATCCATCCGCCGCGGATGCTCATCGCCCGTATTCCAATCTACGCTCTGATCCCGCATTGCTTCCTGACTTTGTTCGTCACGCGGGTGGCGGTCCGGAGAACCAAATTGCCGCGATGAAAGTGCAAACAGGACCGAAAGTTCAACTCATTGTTACCAATAGCAGCCATTATTCCTATACGGATCTAACGCAACTGAGTATCCCGGCACTGAACGCCAATATGAGGGAAGAAACGAAAGCTTTCCAGGCATGGACCGGGACAGTAGAACCTAAAAGGATGCATATGATAAATACAGAGTATCATAATTGGTTTTTTGATATCACAATGAAGGGTAAAGGGAGGTATGAGGATGTTTACAGACTGCGAAAATATCCGGAGGTCGTGTTTAAGGATATTAGTAATTGGAAATTGCTGATGTCTCCACATTACAGAGACTTGTAGATAAACCTAAAAGCGTGAAGAATATCGGTTTAAGTATCTATTATATTCAAACTCTCAAAGTACTACAACTCATAATCCTATATCATGTTTTAGTTAATTTAGGAACAGATGTCGAGGTGCAGTATTGAAAGTTGGAAACTAATAGTGCATACATAATTAAGAATAGTAGACAGCGCCGCCGGATTCTTTCTATATTTAACTCGGAATAACATTTCCTCGGCTGCGGCACCGTATATGTCTTAACAATATATTATATGTCTATATTCGGCCTTTTACTCGGCGGCTGGCCCCGTGACTAGGCTTTTACCAGTACTGTGTCCATAGATCCATATCAAGACTAAACCATACTAGAATACAATCTATTGAACTCTAATCGGTTACCTCTACGAGGTCAATAGATTTATAGAAATAGAGAAATGAGCCGGCTACTGTTTTGATATGTTTTCCAATAGCCAGGTTGTGATCAACGGTCAACTATATATAGATTGTTTAGTATATTGCAGACTATCTTACAGAGCTCTTTCGAGTCAAGTGATAGTGTATGAAAGTAGTACGCACCATTTTTGTAACCTTGAATCGGTTTAGGGGAAAGCGGCAGCGAAAGCAATAGCACCGCCAAGACCATAGAGAGCAACAACTTTCCGACCAGCGTTGGACGACGCAGTAGGGGGACGTGTAGTGGTGGAGCTACTAGGAGGAAGCCCGGCGGACCCAGTAGGTTTTCCCGAAGCAGAAGCGCTTAAAGTACTAGTGGATAATTCCGCAATGTTCGGTATATTAACACCAGCGGTGGAACAAATCGCCATAAAAGCGCTATTGGCAGTTTTAAGGTCGCTAGGATTGCAGGATTTCGAAATGCAAGGAATGAGCTCTCCGATAAAAGTACTGGACTTGCATAGACATGCGTAATTAGTACTGCCTGAGCACCCGGATTTTGGTAAAAGCTGGTTCAAGCATTGGATCTGGAGCAGAGCGACTTGTTAGCGATTAGACTGTCGTGATAGAACACATCATTATCTTGGTTTTTGAAGAATATTTTATCTTTAAAGGGGGGATCTCATCATACAGCACAGTCCGGTGGCTTCACAAGAGACTGGGCTGAGACTAGTGAGGCGGTCAGGCCAGTAAGGAGAGCAGCAATCGTAACAGCCTTCATTTTTGGCTCTGGTGATATAATTCGACGTAAAATTGATTTTTAAAGAGCGAGCGAGATTTGTAACTTGTGTTTACTGAAGTATTTATGTATACACTCAAGAGGCTGCAGAAGATGGTGGTGGTGAAGAATAGTTGATATTTGTACGCCTAGATTGTATGTTGATTGATATTTTTGTGGGATTCTAGACAAAGGGGGGGGGGGGGGGGGGGGTTTATATAGAGTAATGTATTTTGGGATGACTATTGTAATCTCGACCGTGTAAAGCTGCCGGCAAGTTCAAAGGAAGCAGTATGAAACAAATTCAAACGCTGGAAACGTCGAGATGTTGTGATTATAAACCGATTTTTCGTTTTAAAGTAAAACAAACTATTTGTGTTGCTCCTACCGGTACCGTGTTTTCAGCGAATCAAAAGGAACTATGTCTTTTCCCAACTTGTTAGGGCAGGAGAATATATCTGCCATTCTTAGTTTCTTTCTTGTGTTACCCGACGGGACCAATATCCACCGCGCACTATTGGATCTCTTGTACTGTGATTTCAACGCGACGATATCACGAGGATGAGCGCTGAAATTATACAGCCACTTGTAATAGTCTTGACGTCAACCCGATCACAGATTATTGTCAGCAATATTCAGATCTTATAATAGGTTTCCCTGCCCTTCCGTTATTTGTCTGTTATTCTAATAGCGCCGGTTATTGGACTTTGCGGTTTTATACCTGCTATAATATGGTTCTTGTTATCCTCGTTGAAATCAATATTTTCTCGGTATCCATAATCTGCGCAACACTGTTAGATGTCAGGCACAGCACAAGACAATAGCACCTATATTCTTATAAAACAGTCTCGTTCCGGTGCAGCAATTTTCCGACGGCGCGTTTCCGGCCTAAGGCCGGGACTGTTCTATGCTTGCCAAGGCTTTGCCACCTTGGTCCAACTCTCGATCTTTCCGTCGGCTAGTTAAGGATTCATCTTGACTACCCTTCTAGTTCACAACTCGCCAAAAATCAAAACTTTAACCCAAGATAGGTATTACAGGGAACTGAGGGGCGCATGGAGGATTCAATAGAGAGAAACGTTGCTCACTAGGAAGTAGATTCCTTTTCGTTACCATGCACCAGGTCTAAGAATTACCTGCTGCTTACCTTAGGGCGATCTCACAGGCTTTGTCCTATATATATTCAACTATATAGGCCAGCGAGTCCGATTAATCCACCGATCTGCTTCTTTATATATCTGGCTGCGTCTGTATGCGTAATAATAAAAAAAAGAAATTCTTCTCTAATTGAGCATTTATTTGCAGATTTTAATAAGTTAAGGTTCATCTAGATATTATAGTACTAATATTATTGATTTACTAATGAAAAAGCTTTTTTGTTAAAAAAATCTTCATCAACTTTTCGGTTAGCTACTTATATTCTGTACTAGGTATCTACCTACCTTATCAAGCAAAGTCACACAGGATTCTGATGTAATAGTATAGATCTATGACTTGGCTGTACTGATTGACCTACAGTTAAACGGGATTCTGTGTTTATTATAGCGGAACAGATATCCCTTGGCGTTATTTCATATCCTGTATCTATTTCTCCACAAATGTAAAAATAAATCTTATTCACAGTCAATCAAGACGTGACAAATCTGTAACATAGAGCATAGTTTATGCCAATAGAGTGGAGGAATGCAGATTTCCTAAAATATCTGTATATTCTGATCACGATTGACGCTACTATCATTCAGGAAGAATATCTACATTCTTGTAGTCTGTTTTCCAGCTTAATGTCCCTAACTTGCCTTTCCTCGTGAATATTTTGTTAGTATTAGTGAAAACTTTGGATCGAATTCGAGGATCAGAGAGGAGAAATTCGATCCAAAGTACAACATTTCATAAGAGTATACAGTTATATATACTAAGTATCTACCGATTATTGATATATTTAGTATTTATTCTATTTATTTATATATATTTATACTTTTATATAATTTATATATATTTTTATATAATTTTTGATATATTTTATATCTTTATATATATGGTGCCCTGGAGTGTGCTGATGACCGAGGTAAAAATGCCAACCAAACAACTGCTGGTTGTTTGTCTCCAGGTAGCGCCTATAAAGCTATACACGAGCGGGCACGTACCGTCCCGTGACAAGCAATTTGATAGCAATAGCGGTCAGCTCTTCTGAGTAAGAGAACAGTATTATAGCAATGCGTTGGCTCTATCTTGGTAAAGATTGTTTAGAACATATATGTTTGAACGCCGGATCTGTGGTATCGAGTCGATCGAGAAAATTATATAACGTAGGACACCCAGAGTTCTTGTGAAATCGAAAGGGCGAGGCGGAAACCGGGACTTAGTGCCAAACCTATCTGATGTACGTTCAATATCCGGACTTAAGATTATTTGTGTCTGGTACAGAGCGTTCGTTAAACCTAGTTGGGAAGAAAGAAGTTGGTATGTCCGTTCCGAGTCACTTTCAAACCTCTAGAATTCCGTCTCTAAAATGTATTATAAGTTTGAAGAATAGAGGATTCAGCACGCTGGAGACACTATTTCGAACAAAATGTTGCATTTTTTGAAAGCTGGTTTTTTTTCGCTGCATTAGGAGAGTGCTTATTTCAGTGTGATACGCTAATTTGACTCAAATTTGGCTCTGGCTTGGTGTTGCATCGAGAACCATCGTCTTGGTTAGATCTGTACTCCTAAATAATATCACACCAACCCAGTTTTTCGAGCGGAAGTCTGAGTTCTATAAAAACTGTAAATAACCCTGTGAGGCTCAAAGATTATTATATCAAATCATCATAAAGCATACAGATACTTTCTTACTACTACATTCTTGCTTAGCCGGACTAGCAGGATTTCCATTCCTCAAACTCAGATTTTCTCGTTTATTATTGGTTTTCAATCTTCTTTATAACTCACGAAATCCAATATAGAAGGCTTCGTTTGATAAAGTAATACTCCTTGATTCAAAGATACTATACCGTCAAAAGAAAGAAATTATGTGGCCCACATCAGCAACCCTTCTTTTAATCCTCGGGCTCGCTAGTCAGCAAGTTATCGCAAAGCCCATAAAGAACGAAGCCGCCCCAGTGCAGGACACTGTGCTCGCACAAGAGCGATCTCTATTCTTAGCCACAAACAAAACATTAAGCGCGTCGGACAAACCGAGAAATATCGGTATCGTTGCCTTCCCAGGATGGCAGCCTCTCGACATTATGGGCCCCTTTGATGCACTATGGATTCTCAGCAGGACGGAACCTATTAACGTATTTCTTCTGAACGAGAAGGGTGGTACTACGACCAATTTTCTTCCCGGTAATACAGCCCCAGGCTCAAAAGTAGCAGCCGTGGTCAACGTGGACCACACACTCGCCAAACCACCACCTCTCGATGTTGTTCTTGTTCCAGGTGGGATGGGAACTAGGCAGCCGGAGGTGGAATTAGCTCCGTATATAAATTTTGTTAAAGATATCTATCCATCCCTCAAGTATATGATTTCGGTTTGCACAGGCGCCTCTATTCTAGGCCGTGCTGGACTTCTGGATGGAAAACAAGCAACGACAAATAAGGCGGCTTGGAAATTTGCCACTCAGTTTGGAAAAGATGTTCAATGGAAACCAAGCGCTCGATATGTCCACGACGGGAACATTTGGACTACTAGTGGAGTCTCCGCTGGTACTGATGGTGTGATTGCATGGATCGAAAGCGTCTGGGGGGCTAAAACTGCAAACGATGTCGCTAACGATTTGGAATGGAATCGCTCCCCAGCTGATGGCGATAAATTTGGCAAGATACATAATCTGTACTAAATTATTACAGTAGAACATGATACGCCTTAGAATTAAAATTAACTGTGTATATTAATATACTTCAACCAGCTAAAGAATATTATTACAGTAGAACATGACACGCCTAGGCAGTATACTCCGTAGATTTATGACATAAATCCAAAAATTTTAAATCTATATAACATCAAGGTTACATATTAGCATAAAGATTAGATTGATTTTTTTGGTAGGGTGCCAAGAAAGCATTACAGGTACCTAACTCAGCATTACACTCCATATAAATTTATATAGAAAACAAAATATAATAAATACTTTTTGTTAAATCTTGCTTAATAAAGAAATGTATTATTATAATAAATATTTTATCCTAACAAATTTAAAATCTAAAAAATTATATCTAGGAACTGGGTCTGTATTAAAACTAGGTCCAGCAATCTAAAAATCTATAAAATTATATTTGGGAATTGGGTTTATATTAAAACTAAGTCTAGTAATTTAGGAATTTGTAAAATTATATCTAGGAATTAGGTTTATATTAAAACTAGATTTAGTAATCTAAAAATTTATAAAATTATATCTAAGAACTAGAACTATATTAAAACTAGGTCTAATAATCTAAGAATTTATAAAATTATATCTAGGAATTAGGATTATATTAAAACTAGGTTTAGTAATCTGAAGATTTACAAAACTAAATTTAATAATTTAGGAATTTATAAAATTATATTTAGGAATTAAAATTATATTAAAACTAGGTTTAGTAATCTAGGAATTTATAAAATTATATCTAAGAATTGGGATTATATTAAAACTAAATCCAATAATTTAGGAAGTAGTAAAATTGGGTCTAGCTATTTAAAAATCTAAATTTTAAGATTTAGGAACTAATAAATCTATAAACCTGGATCTAAGAATTTGGAAAATTTGGAATTAGTTATCTAAGATCTATATAAAAACTAATCTAAAATAGGATATCTAAAAAAAAATAAACCTTCTTTTAAATTTTAGATTGGTTTTTTATAGAATTTCAGCTCTCCTGATCTTGTTTTTTTAAAAAAAAAATTAAGAGGTATCTAATTTAATATTATATCTTATATAAATTATTATATAAAATTTAATTTAACAAATATTTTTTTTAATTAAAATTAAAACTAAAGCATTTTATTAAAAAAAATAAATTGATCTAATTCTATAATTTTAAGATAATATCAATAGGTAGACAAACTATATTATAATCTTTTAATAGTTAATAGATAGTTTTAATAGTTTTTAACTATCAAAAACAAAAATCAATCATATTTCAATATACCAAGCTTTTTTTATTCTTAGAATCTAGATTTTTGTAGTAAGAAGTTTTAAAACCTAGTTATAAGTTAATCTACCTAATAAATAGTTTAAAAGTTATAATTAAAAATTTTCCAACACAGTTTAACATAATTTAATATAAATTAACATAGTCTAATACTATTGAATATAAATATTAGATTAAATTTAGGTTTTAAAATAAGACTATAGAAGACCTTAAACATTTTTATTACTAAATTTGCTATGGAATTTTAATAAAGATTTTGTGTTAAATATAGTACTTTCTCTAAGTTGAGCCCAGTTTAAAAAAATAAATATAAAAAAAGATTAAACCAAAAACAAGTTAAATGTTATTGAGAACTAAAATATTTAAAGAAAAAGAAAGAAAAGCAATTAAATACTTTTAATAGTAATTTTATAAAAATTAATAGCTTTTTTAATATTAAAGATAGTTTATCAAATTCTAGTCTTAATATTAAAAACTAAAATATTATATTTTAACTTTTGAGGTTGGCTTTAATTAATCTACCCAATAATATAACTATTATTAAGGTTATCAACAACCCCATCTTAATTATTAAAAGTCTATTAAAAATATATAATCAATTTAATATAAATAATATCTTTTGTTTATATATAATTCAAAATATAATATATAGTGTTTAGATTTTATTTAATTATGTTGATTTTTAGATTTTAAGAGAAATTAATATCTAAGACTAACAAATTGATTTTATTAAAATAGAAAATATAATTATAGATTATAAATTTTTATTGGATTTTAATTTTAATATAGATAACTATATTAATAATAATAATAATAATAATTTTAAAATATAACAAGTAAAAATAGAAATTTAAAGTCTTGAAATTATAAAACTAAGTAAACTAGATTCAAAGATTAGATATTAAATAGTAATTAAATAATATTTAGAATGAGGATAATTATAAAAAATTAATATTATAATTAAAAATAAAGAAAACACCTACCTAGATTAATTAAATAATTTATAATTTTATTAGAGAATTATATTAGAGTTCTTATTATAAAAAATATTTAATTTATAAAATTGTTAGATTTAAAAATATTAAAATAATTATAAATTATTTTTAAAAGAAATTAGTAGAATAATTAGCTGCTAGGAAAATAATAAACTTTAGAATATTTATATATTAAATAATATATTAAAAGATATTATTTAACTTATAAAGATGTTTAAGAAATAGTATTCTTTTAAAAATATAAAATAAATATTTATTAGTACTAATATACTATCTTAAAAATATAATATTAATAATAGAATATTGTTTAGTTATAATAAGATTAGACCCCAGAAATTAGAAGTTATATATGATATCAATAATATTGTTGGATTTCTAAATAATATAGTATTTTTAATGATAGGTTTGGTATTTAATAATTATTTAAATTCAGCTCAGAATTTCTAAAAAACTATTTATTTTAATATCACAACATATAAAAATAATTAGAAAATAACTAAACCATTACACTATATTCTATACTTCTACTTTAGACATCCCATTAGATTCATAGAATTTAACATTTTCCTGTTTTTTCTTTAATTATACAAACCTTCCAATCAAATTTATATCTAAATTAAAAATAAAATCAAACACCAATTTATTAATAATCTATAGCTTCCAAAACTTCAACAAAATCTACCCAGTTTAAGTTTATAATATTTATTAATAAGATTTTTTAATAAGTTTACTTTAAATACTAAAACTACTAAAAATAAGAAGATATAAAAAAAAAAAGAAATAAAATATAACTAAAATATTCAACAATTTTATTATACTATTCTAGATAAATATTTTAAAAAAATTTAAACTAGGATTTTAAAAAGAAATAAATAAATTAATAAATATTATTTCTAGAATATATTTATTTTTATTAATACTAAGAACTTAAAACTAAGTTTGAGAACTTTAAAATTTAGTAAATTAATTATATTAATAAATACTTAATAAGATTAAATTATCAATAATATATATTTCTATAATTAGTATATTTAGATTAATATTACAAGAGAAATTATGAACGAAGACCCCTAGTTTGATAGAATAATTCTACTTTAAAAGAATTATTATTATAATTATATTTTCAATATTCTAAATAATAATAAAAGCAAAAAAAACCTGAATAAAGCTTTCTACTATCTAAATTATTTATATAATATATAAAATTTTATTATTTTATTTTAAAATTTAAATTTCTTAGTTCAAGCTAGTCTTATATATGGTTAAAATTATTCTATTATTAAAAAGATTTTTATAATTAATAATCTGATTCTATTTATAAATGATAATATTAAAGATCTAGCTATTGACAAAATAATATAATAAGTCTAGTAGTATTATGGGAAAGGTTGGGTGAAAGAAATAGAAGTTATGGAGTTTGTATATTAATTAAGCTATTCTAGGATTTAAAAATAATTTAAAATATTATAGAACCAAAATTATAGGATCTAGGAAAAATATAGAATATAGAGTAATTTATTTCTAATACTAAATTAATTTCTATAAAAGAATCCTTAATTTGAATAACAATTCTTAAATAAAAAGGTGTAATCTTGGATAAATTAATCTTTTTGGGTAATTTTTACTGTAAAATATATTAGATTTTTGGAAATTAATATTTTGAAATTCTTGCTAGGGTTTAATTTAGTAAGATATTAGGATTTTAATAATTTTATTAGGTTTTAATATATATTAATTGTTATTATGTTTTTTAGATTTCTATGTTAGTTGTTTATAGCTTATTGTTTTTTTATTGAAAAAGAATTGTGGATAATTTAGAAAAATGATGAAAATTGTTTTTCTAAATTTGGGTTAGGTTTTAAGAAGATGATAGAAAAAACTAGTTCTAGTTAGCTATCTTTGGATATTATGGACTAGTTAGAATAGAGATTTATTATTTTATATATAGAATATATATATTTTATTATTGTTATGGAATAACAGCACAGTGCCCGAATAACCTGCACAGACCTGGTTCCCATACAGACACCCTTCCCACATAGTATACGAAGTAATAGTGTATTTAGTTATCATGTGAAATGACTTTCTATATAGGGTATTTGCCTATATAAATAGCAGCTATTATATATAAGTTAAAACTATATAACTAATTATAGATTATAAATTATAGATTAATTTTTAATAGAATTATAAGCTATGAGCTACCTAAGTCAACACATCAATATATCCCTACTATTCTATATATTAGATATTATGTATTTAACTAAGTCTGCTTTATCAATTAACTGATAACTTCTTCTTAGATTTTATTGGTTAATGTCTAAACTATAATATTTTAATAACTAGTCTATTTATTATTATTATTATATATTTTATTTTATAGTTACTATTATATTTAATATATACTTATTTTTTTCTATTAAGAACCCTGTATGATAGTGACTGAGAGTCAGGGATTTCAGAGTGAAGTACATTCAACCTGGTCCTGGGCCGAAGTGTAACAATTATATCATTTTTTTAAGTACTTAATGACCTTGTGACTTCCTATTCAGGTAATTTTCGACTTTCTGCGCTAAGTCCTAAAACAGCTTAGTCAGGTCTGATGGTACTTTGTTCGACCTGGCCAAATGGGCGCTTCTCGAAACCATAAGGCAGAAAATATGGCTGCCTACACAAGCCTCTTCATGACGTTAGGATTAAAAATAGTTACAGCAAGATAACTCTATCTGGCATACCAAAAGGCAGAACATATACCAAAAAAACACTAATCAGGTGAAAATTAAGGTATTACACTTTACACTAGTATGTTGGTGTGAATACACTTCACCCTAAAGTCTTGACTTAGTTGCTATTATACAGAGGTTTTTATAAAGGGAGATAAATATATAATGAATATAATATTTATAGAAATAAAGTAATTATATAATAATAATAGTAAATAAACTAATTATTAAAATACTATAATTTTTAATTATCTTATAAAAAGCTATTTAGTATATATTTTAATAACTCCAAAAAAATTCCATTCTTTTTTCAAACCTAACTTATTTTTAAACTTCTATAATTTAGAATAATAACCCTTAAACATATTCTTTAATTTTATAGATTCAAAAATCTTTTAGTTATTTGGGCTGTAAATAAGCTTTTCTATATATTTAATAAGTTTTTTAATATTGATAACCCTTATTTAAAGCTCCCCAATATTCCTTTCAAAATTTTTGATATTTAAATAGATTTTCTAGCAACTACTAATACTTTAAATTACTATAATAATACTAGCCATAATTAATAGTAGATTAATATTATATAAAGTTTGCTTTTGATATTTCTTATAAATCTAGATCCAGAACCCTATTATATTATAAAATACAGAATATTATGTTTTTTTTACCTTTAAATTTCTGTTACTGGTTATTTTAATTTAAAAAACTATAGTATTATAAGTATTATTAGTACTGGAGTTTCTAATACAACTTAGCCACACAAGGCTATACAAGCTGTATGAGGCTGTAGTATAATACTAGGTTAATAAGATGTAGGATCTAGAGAAATTCTGTTTTATAAAAGTATAAAACTAGAAGATTTTGTAGTATTTTTGGATAATTCTAAGTTTTATTTTTGATCCTTTACTTAGTTTTTATATTGTAATATTATTAGATTATCTAAATTTAATGCTGTTTTTTGGATTCTTAGTTTGGTGTATTATAACTTACTCTTATATTTAAATAATTATTTGGGATGGATTGCTAGCTTAATAGTAAGAATTATATTATAGGCTGGATATGTGTCCTACTTGTGGAGCTTATAATAGTAGTTATTATTCTAGATAAATACTATCTACTACTGCTATAAGATAAAAAAAATAAAAATATATATAAGTTTAGCTAGATGAATTTATATAATATTATTATTATATATTTTTTATTTAGAATATATAGTATAATATCTATAATAAATATTGTTATTTAGATATATTAGAATTTTTTATTTATTAAAGTTGATTTAATGGTAGGTATTATTAGTAAAGCACTGATACTGTTATAATATAACATTAAATTAAACAACATTATCATAAATAAACTAGTACCAAGGTTTTCAAAGATTTTATAATATAACTTTAAGAAAACAATACAAAAAAGCTAACTAATCTAAACTAAGATACTTAATAAGCCACTAAAACAATTCCTAATAGTAATAGTTAAACTCAAATCATAGTAAAACAATAGAATCAACAACATTATCACCAACTATCTAAGACATAAGAACATCCCCCAGAAGTTTACCTGTTTGCCTAGCTATAACAATCAGCTTTTCTATATAGATTATAAACACCTTTTTAAAAATATATCTTATAATAGATATAAGGTATATAAAATAGTGAAAAGGACCATTCACCAGCCTAATTAATTGTATATTTATTATAAATTAATTATATCCAGCAACTAGATTATAAAATATAATAAAACCAAAGATACTTTAATACAAAAATATAAGATACTATACTTTGAAATAAAAATAGTAAGATTAATAGATAAATTGTTTTTACTAATAATTTAAGATATTTATAATTATTCTAATAATTATAAAAATAAGCTATGGTAACCTTATATAGTATTGTCTATTGCTATTTTTATAAAAACACTCTTATTTTAATTATTACCTAAAGATTAGAATAGTTTATCTAGACAAGTAGTTTCATTAATTTTGGATCCATAATAGTTATCTAAATTAATTCTGGTGAACAATAATAAACAATAAGAGTAATTAAACCAAAAAAATTACTCTTAACCTGTCTATTACTAAATGTTACACTTCAGCCCAGGACTGGGTCAAATGTACTTCACTCTGAAGTCCCTGACTCTTAATTACTATTATATAGGGTTTTTAATGGAGAAAAATAAATATATATTGAGTATAATAATAATTGTGGAATAAAGTATATAACAATAATAGTAAATAAACTAGTTATTAAGATACTATAATTTAGGTGTTAATTAATGAAAATCTAAGAGGAAGTTATTAATTAATCTAGTGAAATAGATTAGTTAAATATATGATGTCTAATATATAAAATAATAGAGATGTGTTGTTGTGTTGTGTTTAATACTTAATAGTGAGTATTAATCAAGTCTTGCTTAATATTTAGTGGTGAGTGCTGATTAAGTTTTGTTTAGTACTTAGTAGTAAGTACTAATTAAGTTTTTGTGAGTGGTTATATACTAGGAAAAGAATAATAGAGATTATTTCTTCTATATGATAGTATCTTAGATATAGGTTTAGGTTCTATATAAACTTATCTTACATAAATATACATTCTATATAGGAGCTTAATTTATAAAGTACATAAATATCATATTATTATATATTTTATATGGGTTAGGTACTATTAAAGAAATATAGTTAGTATAAGATATTTAGATATTAAATTATTATTTTATAATATTATTTTTTTTTTATAAGAATTAGTGATATACTAATTTGTATATAAGATTTGGTGGTGTAGAATAAAATGGTATAGGTTTTTTATTATAATAGAATTAGATAATTAAATATATAAATTTTAGGGTAGTGGTATTTTTTTGGTTTTTTTTTTTTTTTGTAAAATATTTAGGTTTTAATATATCTTATTTAAATAATTTTAGATTAAATTTAAGAATATATAAAATCTAAATCTACTAGTAGGGTCTTCTTTAGTAAATATTATTATTATTATTTTATTTTTAAGATTAAGAAATTTAATTTTCTATAATAACTCTCTATAATATCTATATTTTAAAAAATCTTTAGTATATTATTATAGATATAAAGAAATATATTATATATTTTAAATAGAATTTATTATAATATAATATAGTTCTCTATAAATATTATTTCTTTTATAGTAATTTTTAGTAATTTTTATAATTTATTTTTTTAATATATTATATCTTTAAACTTTATTATTAGAAGATTATTAAACTATTTAAGATTTATTAATATTTTACTAAATCTTTAATTAAATTAGTTTATTTTTAATCTAAGATATTATATTGTAAGAAAAAAATAGAGTTAATTATTTTAAAACATAATAAAAACATAATTTATAAACTTAAATTATTAAATATAAAGAATATTAAGAAAGATTATCCTTTTAATAAAAAAGATATTAATTTAAAAAATAAAATTTAGATTTTAATAAATAAATTTTTTAATAATATAAAATAATTAAATTTTGTATCTTTTAAAATAGTTTTTAATAATATTTCATTAAAGTCCAGCTTTATTAATTCTAAAATATATTAAATTTTATAATAATTTTTAGTATTATTTTTATAAAATTTCTTTTTATATAATTTGTAGTATATATGATTTTTTATATTATAATAGATAAATTTTATATTATTATTAAGGTAGATTCTTTTTAATATAATTATTATAATCAATTTTTTATATTTTAATATTCTTCTTAGATTTTTCTTAGAGTTATTATAATAGTAGATTTTATCTTATTTAACAAGTATTAAATTTATTAAGATATTATCTAATAAATTCTAGTAAGATATTATCTTCTAGTTATTATAAAATTTTTTTTAGTAAATAATTTTTTTATTTAATTAAAAATTTATTAATTAATATTTCTAAGTTATTTTTA
Organism: Drechslerella dactyloides; assembly: GCA_020064725.1. NCBI lineage: Eukaryota > Fungi > Ascomycota > Orbiliomycetes > Orbiliales > Orbiliaceae > Drechslerella > Drechslerella dactyloides. The sequence goes on from JAGTWJ010000017.1 coordinate 5,009,903, forward strand.
TAATTTAAGATTTTTTTAATTTTATATTTATTATAATTATTTTTTTTGATTTTTAAGTTAACGTCAACAATAAGCGACTGGACCAGACAAGCGACCGGACCACCCCCCTTGTATATTTCTTTAATTTAATATAAAAAAAATTTAAAAAAATATTTTTAGATTTGTAATAGTTTATATAAACAAGATTAATTTTATTCTAATTTTAAATTAATTATTGATTAAGTTATCAATAAAAAGTGTTTTGGTAGGGTGTTGGTTTATATGGGGTGGTCCGCTCGCTTGTGTGGTCCGCTCGCTTGTGGAATACGTTATTTATTTCTTCTCTAAGTCTATCTAGTATAAATTTAAGTAAAATAATATAAAATGTTTTATAAATTTTTAAATTTCTAAAAATATAGAATTTAAATAAATATTCATTTAATTTTTTAATTATAGTATAAAATTTAAGTTTTTAAAAATTAAATTTCTAATTAGATTTTTTTGTTTTAATGTTTTTAATAAATAAATATATATTTTTTTTTTTTTTTAGAAAAGGTGTTTTTATTTTTTTTTTATTAGAATAATAAAATATAATTTTTATTATAAAATCTAGATTATTTTTTAGATATTTATATAATTTATTTATGATTTTAGAGTGGTTTTTAATATTAAGTATATTTTTTTTTATAGATAAAATTAATTATATAATTCATAAATTTTAGCTTTATAGTATTTTGTAAGATATATAATTTATAATTAAATATTTAAATAAATTATAAGTGAGTTCTGTTATAAATAATAGTTTTATTTAGTTATTCTATATATAATTAAAAATAATCTAAGATATATTTCAACTATTTAGATTCCTCTTTTAGAAACTCTATTAATTTAAATTTTTTTTTTGGTTATTATATTAAATTTAATATTTATAATATTTATAATATATTTCTAGTATTTATTATTAAAAAAAAGGTTTTTATTATAAATATATTTTTCTTATAATTTATATTAGCTAAATATTTATTTATTATAAATTATTAAGAGTTATTTTGTTCCCTAAGAACTATTCCATAGTTCCAGAATAATAATTTTAATAAATCTATAAATAATAATTAGGATTTTATTATAGATTTAATTTATTAGAAAATCTCTTAAATATGATAATTCTTATATAAAGTTATAAATTATAATTTAAAATAATTTAATCAATATCTTATTAAATTATAAATATCTATAAAATACATATTTTGCTAATTTATTTCTTAGATATAGGTTATATATCTTAATATAATTTTTAATTTATTATTTTATTTTAGATTAAAAGTATTATTATATAATAAATTCTTGTATTCTTTTAATTTTTAAATAATTGTATATAGGTATATTATAATATAATTATAGGATTTTAAGTTATAATTTTTTGTCTAAAATATAAAAAAAAATTTTTAAAAAAATATATCCATCTTTTAAAATAAAAGGTGTAGTGATTTCTTTAAGATTCTACAATATTTTTTTTATTATTATATTTTTTAGTAGCTTTTTTTTAGTTTTATAATTATTTTAGATTCTATTTTATAAATAATAAGATTAAATTCTTTATTAATAATAATAATATTTTTTTATTATTCTAAAATTATTTTTTTATTTATAGAAATATTTTCTATTAAATTAGATTATTAGTTAATAATATTAACTCTAATATTTTCTTTTTTTAAAAAATAAATAATTTTTATATTATATTTATTAAATATTTCTTATTATTGAATTTAGTATTTGTTAAATTCTTTTATTATTAAAAAGTAAGTAAGATTTTTATAATTAGAGAATATTTTAAATAATTTTATAATTTATAAATAGATTTTTTATTTTTTATAAATATATAAGATAGTTATAAGTTTTTTATTATATATTAGGTATCTAATTTCTATAATATTAAATTTATATAATAGATAAACAACTAAATACCATTTTTAATTAAATTATTTTTGTAATAAATAGATTTCTAAAATTACTATAAAAATGTTAGTTTTTGTTTATATTAATGATTTAGGGTTATATAGTTTAAGAATTGATATTAAAATAAAAACTTTTTTTAAAATTTAAAAGGTTTTAATTCTTTTTTTAGTTATTTTAAATTATATATTTTTTTTTGTTAATTTTGAGAAAATAAAAGTTAGGTAGTTGTATTCTTAAATAAATTATTAGTAATAATTGTATAATTTTAAAAAGATTTATATTTTCTTAAGTATTTTTAATATTAATTAGTCTTGTATAATTTGTATTTTTTTTAAATCTATTTATATCTTATATAAAATTATAATAATTCTTAAAAATTTAACTTTAATAATTTTAAATTTAGATTTTTTTAACTTAATTTTAAGCTTATATTAATTTAAGATTTTAAGAATTTAATTAATATATTTTTAATATTTATTAAAATTTATATTATAAATAAAAATATTATCTAAATATATTATAACGTCAATGATAAGCGGCCGGCACAGACAAGCGAGCGGCACAGCTCCCCACCCCACCCCAACAAAAAGTCCAGCTATATCACCACTACCAAATAGTTTCCCACCCTAGGGGTAAGAAACCATTTACTTAGATTCTAAAGATACTTATTAGTAGGTTTGAATATTATGCCTGGTCTTACTATAGTTATTATAGTAGTATATATGTATAATGCTATTTTCTGGCTAAGAGGTATGTTGGTGTTTTGGAGGGGCTGGCTGTTTAACTATTTTGTTTATAGTATTGCTGTCTAGGATTCTGTTAGTCTGATATATAGTTAGTATGCCTTTATATTATATATACTGTTTTTTTAGCTACTGGTGCTTATTTAGTAGCTTATTTGTGGAGTAAAGTGTTGTGTTCTTTGTGTATATAAACGCTATTTGGTGTATTATTATTTGTGTTTTTTTAGATAGTTGGTCTATAGTTGTTAGTAATGATATAAGAGAGCTATTCTAGTGCTAGGTAATCTAGTTTTTGATTAGATCTGTTTGTAGGCTAGTTTTTAATAGATTTAATGGTGTTTTTGTAGTCTAGGTAGCTGCTGTATTTATGGTATCTGGGTATAAATTTACTAAAATAGCTGCTGGTAACTGTATATCTAGCTTTAATAGAACACTGTTAAGATTATAAGGTATAATATTAGTTTTAGTAAAACTGTTGTGTATATTTTTAAGTGTTATTGCAGTAGTAAATATTTTGTGAAACCTGGAAAGGAACTCTAGTTTAAAGATATGGTTAATATGTATATATATTAAAGTCTCTATCTTATAACTATATACCTGTTTTAATGGCTTAAAACAGCTAATATCTAATAACTGAAGGATATATAAAGAATATAGTAGTATGTAGATAATAATAATCTTTTGTTCTTAGTAATATAGTTTGAAGGCTACTGAGTAGTAGCTTTCATAACCATCTAAGATTAATAATTAATAGTCTGAAAAGTAACACCACACTATAAATTTGTTAAAGTACTTTAGTTATTCAAAAACTAGCTTATTTATTATTTAGCCATTGTTAAAAAGTATAACTACCCAATCTTTTAATAAATTAATTCTTATATACTAGCTTACTAGATGGTACTTTCCAGTAAAAATAATAAATAGTGGTACTATATATTTTTCTATACCTATCCCCTAGATAACTATTACCTATTTATGGCTTCTAGACTGTATAAGCTTTGCTTTATTATATATTTCAGTACCTATTACCATGGTAGTTATAGATATTATGCCCATTACAAAACCAGTTTTATTAAAATTATAGATATTATTATTTATAATACCATATTTGGCCTTTACTACCTCTATTAGCTGAAATTATTTGTTTATAAGTACCAAATCTTCACATTTTATTTGTTAATAATTATACTTCTTAGAAAAATATATTTATAATTTTAGGTAGTATTTAATAAAGTTACCAACCCATTTTTTATTAATATATTAAATATTATTACTACTATATATTGATAGTAGCTAATTGATTATATCCTTCATATTAAATAACCTAAGATAAAAAAACCATATAGATAGTTTAAGTATATACTAAACAACAATATTTTTTTTTAATTATATAAAATTCTGTGACTTTAGGGTATTTTTACTATATAAAGGGTAGCTATTGTAATAATATACTAAGATTCTATATAAAATATTATATAATTTAGTAGCTGTTTAAATACTTAAAATTTCATTTTTTTTTAATGTTTTAATAGCTAAAGTAATATAGGATTCAGCTGTAGTAGCAGCTATTGTTATGGTTATAATAGTATATAATATTGAAGGTAGCTTGTTAGGGGTGCTTTAAGAGGTGTGCTGGTCACTTGTCTGTGCCGGCCGCTTATCATTGATGTTATTATTTTTTATAGTATAAAAATAAATCTAAAGAAGGTATAAATTATATAAAATTAGTTAATACTAAAAATATTTAAAGAAGTATAAGTTTTTTTAGGATTGTATAATTATTATTAATAATTTATTTAAAAATATAATTATTTAATAATTGCTTTTTTGGAATTAATAAAAAAAGATGTTTATTTTGAAATAATAAGAAAAAGAATTAACGTATTCCACAAGCGAGTGGACCACACAAGCAAGCAGACCACCTCAACACCCTACCCTAGTAAAAATATTAGTTTTACAGCTATATTGCTATTACACTAGGCTATATATATACTAATTTACTTAGTTATATATTTAAAATACTTATTAGTATATTTAAATATTATACCTAGATTTACTATAATTATTGTAGTAAATTATCTTTTTAAAAGTAGTCTCTAGCTAAAAACTATTTTAATAATTTAGATATTTTATTTACTCACCTTATCTACTTATAGTATTATTATCTAGAATTTCACTAGCTTAGTATATAATAAGTATATCTCTATACTATATATATTATCTTTTTATTTGTTAGCATTTGCTTAATATCTTATTAATAAAATATAATATTATATTTTCTACTTATATAAGCATTAATTAATATATTATTATCTATATTTTTTTAGTAAATTAGTCTATAGTAGTTAGTAATAATATTAAAAAACTATTCTAATACTAGATAATCTAATTTTTAATAAATTCTAATTATAAACCAATTTCTGAAAGATTTATTAAGGTTTTTATTATCCAAGTAGTTACTATATTTATAATATTAAAATATAAATTTATTAAGGTAGATACTAATAGCTGTATATCTAGTTTTAAAAAAACCCTATTAGAATTATAAGATACAATACTAGCTCCAACAAAACTACTATATATATTCTTAGATATTATTATAATAATAAATACCCTATAGAATCTAAAAAGAAACTCTAGCTTACTGATATAATTGATATATATATATATTAAATCCTCTATTTAGCAATTATATACCTACTTTAATAGCCTAAAGTATCTAACATCTAATAACTAAAGAAGATGTGAAGAATATGGTAGTATATAAATTATAATAATCTTATACTTTTGATAATAAAATTTAAAAAATACTAAGTAATAGCTGTTATAGTTATTTAGGACTAATAACTAGTAATTTAAAATACAGTACTATATTATAAAGTAGTTAAAATATTTTAACTATTCTATAGTAATTTTATTTGTTGTCTAACTATTATTAGAGAGTATAATAACCTAGTTATTTAGTAAATTGGTTTCTATATACCAGCTAGCTAGGTAGTATTAACTAGTTAAGATAATAAATAGTAGTATTACTTAATCTTCTATATTTATTTCTTGAATAATTATTATTTATTTATAATTCCTAGGTTGTAACGTATTCCACAAGCGAGCGAACACCCCAAGCAAGCAAACACCCTCCCTACCCCACTTTAACAAAAATACCACCTTCACTACCATACTATTGTTAGGATGGCGTGGGAAATCTATGCTGTGTTAGCCTTAATTCTTAAGATGTTTTTTGATAGGTTTGGATATTATGGTTGGGCTTACTATAGTGGTTATAGTGTAGTATTCTTTTAAAAATAGCCTCTAGTTGGGGGTTATTTTGGTGGTTTAGATATTCTATCTACTTATTCTATTTATTTATAATATTATTATTTAGGATTTTATTAGCTTGGTGTATAATAAGTGTGTTTTTCTGTTGTATATGCTGTTTTTTTACCTACCAACACTTAGATAGTATCTGGTTTGTAGAGTGTAGTGTTATATTTTCTACCTGTATAAGTATTAGTTAATATATTATTATTTATGTTTTTTTAATGAACTGGTCTATAGTAGTCAGTAATGATGTTGGAGAGCTATTTAGATGTTGGATAATTTAGTTTTTGATAAGTTTTGATTATAAGCTAACTTTTAAAGGGTTTATTGGTGTTTTTATTATCTAAGTAGCTGTTGTATGTGTAATATTAGAGTGTGAATTTACTGGGGTAAACGCTAATAACTGGATATCTAGCTTTAAGAAGACCCTATTAAAATTATAAAATACAATCCCAGCTCCAGTAAAGTTATTGTGTATATTTTTAGATATTATTATAGCAATGAATATTTTATAAAATCTAGAAAGGAATTCTAACTTGTTGATATGATTAATATCCATACACACTAAGTCCTCTATTTGGTAACTATATATCTGTTTTAATGGTTTAAAGTATCCAATATCCAACAACTGAAAAAAATATAAAGAATGTAGTAGTATATAGATTATAATAATCTTATACTTTTGATAATAAAGCTTAAAAATAATTAAATAATAGTTTTTATAGTTATTTAAAATTAATAATCAGTAGTCTGAAATACAGTACTATACTGTAAATTGGTTAAAGTGTTTTATTTATTCCATAGTAAGCTCATTTATTATCCAGTTATTATTAGAGAGTACAATAACCCAGTCCTTTAATAAACTAGTCTCTATATATTAACTAACTAGATAATATTTATTAACCAAAATAATAAATAGTAGTACTATCCAACCTTCTATATATATCTCCTAAATAATTGTTACCTATTTACAATTCCCAGGCTGTGCCAGCTTTACTTTATCACAGATTTCAGCACCTATAACAACTATAATAGAGGAGATTATATCTATTATAAAGCCTATCTTATCAAAATTGTATATATCATTATCCACAATACCATACTTAGCTTTTACAGCTTATATAAACTATAATTAATCACTAATAAGCTTATAATTTTCGCATTTAACCCACTAATAGTTATACTTTTTAAACAGGTATATTTAAAGCTCCAAACAGTGTTTTACAAAATTTACTACCCAGTTCTTGCCAATATAATATAAGCTATTGTTAGTATATATTAATAGCAGCTAATTAGCCATATTTTTCATACTATTTAATCTAAAATAAAAAGATCATATATACAGCTTAAGTATATACTAAACAATAATATCTTTTTTTAATTATATAAAATTTTATAATTTTAGTATACTATTATTCTATAAAAGGTGTCTATTATATTAGTAGATAAGAATTATTTAAAAAATATTATATAATTTAGCTGTTGCTATAATATTTAATTTTTTATTTTTTTCTAAAACTCTAATAGCTAAGATTATTCAGAATTTAATTGTAGAGGCTGTTATTATAGTGGTTGTGGATGTAAGTAATAATAAAGAAGAAAAGGGGGTGAGGTTGCTTAGTGGGGTGTTCACTCGCTTGGGGTGTTCACTTGCTTGTGGAATACGTTACTAGTTTAGTTTTATTATATATTTTAATTCCTATAATAATTATAGTTATAGAAATCATACCTATTACAAAATTTATCTTATTAAAATTATAGATATTATTATTTATAATACTATACTTTACTTTTATTATTTATAAAAGCTAAAATTACTTTTGAATAAAATCCAGATCTTTATATTTAGCTTACTAATAATTATACTTTCTAGATAAATATATCTGGAATTTTAAATAGTATTTTATAAAGTTTGCTATTTAATTTTTATTAATATATTATATACTATTATTAGTATATATTAATAATAATTAATTAACTATATCTTTTATATTACTTAACTTAGAATGAAAAAACTATATAAATAATTTAAATATATACTAAACAATAATATCTTCTTTTAATTTTATAAAGTTTTATAATTTAAGAGTATTATTTATCTTTAAAATATAATTATTATATTAGTATAATAGAGTAGTATAAAGGATATTATAAAGTTTAATAGTAGTTTAAATATTTAATTTTTAATTTTTTTCTAAAATTTTAATAATTAAAATAATTTAAAATTTAGTTATAGTGGTAGTTATAATAGTAGTTGTAAAAGTAATATGGTGTGGAAAAGGAGTGGTTATATTAGTATTGAGAGGTGGTCTGCTTATTTGTGTGGTCCGTTTACTTGTGGAATACGTTAAAACTTTTTAAATATTAAAAGAAATATTTATTTTAATATTTATTTTTAAATTTTATAATTTAAAATTATTAGTATAAATAGAAATTGATATTTTTATAGTAGTCTTAGAAGTTTATTTATTGTAGAAATAATTTAATTAGAAATGGTATTTAGTTATTTATTTATTATATAAATTTGATATTATAAAAATAAGATATTTTATATATAATAAAGAATTTATAGTTATTTTGTATATTTATAAAAAATAAAAAATTTATTTATAAATTATAGAATTATTTAAAGTATTTTTGGATTATAAGAATTTTATATACTTTTTAATAATAAAAGAATTTAGTAGATATTAAGTTTAATAATAAAAAATATTTAATAAATATAATATAAAAATTATTTATTTTAAAAAAAAAGAAAATATTAGAGTAGATGTTATTAGCTAATAATTAGACTTAATAAAAGATATTTTTATAGATAAAAAAATAATTTTAGAATAATAAAGAAATGTTATTATTATTAATAAGAAATTCAATATTACTATTTATAAAATAAAACTAGAAATAGCTATCTAATTTAAGAAAAATTATTAAAAAGATATAATAGTAAAAAAAATATTATAAAATTCTAAAAAAATTATTATCTCTTTTTTTATAGAAAATAAGTATATTTTTTTTAAAGATTTTTTTTATATTTTAAATAAAAAAATATAATTTAAAATCTTATCATTATATTATAACATACCTATACATAAACATCTAGAAATCAAAAAAATATAAAAATTTATTATATAATAATACTTTTAGTTTAAAATAAGATAATAGATTAAAAATTATATTAAAATTTATAATTTATATTTAAAAAATAAATTAGTAAGATATATATTATATAAATATTTATAACTAAATAAGGTATTAACTAAATTATTCTAAATCATAATTTATAATTTTATATAAAGATTATTATACTCAAAAAATTCTTTAATAAATTAAATATATAATAAAATCTTAATTATTATTTACAAATTTACTAAAATTATTATTCTAGAATTATAGAATAATTTTTAGGAAGTAGAATAATTCTTAATAATTTATAATAAATAAGTATTTAATTAATATAAATTATAAGAAAAATATATTTATAATAGAGATCTCTTTTTTAATAATAAATATTAAAAATATATTATAAATTTATTAAATATTAAATTTAATATAATAATTAAGGGAAAAGTTTAAATTAATAAAATTTTAAAATAAATAATTTAAATAATTGAAATTTATCTTAGATTAGTTTTTAATTATATATAAAATAATTAGATAAAATTATTATTTATAGTAGAATTTATTTATAATTTATTAAAATATTTAGTAATAAATTATATATTTTATAAAGTATTATAAGATTGGAATCTATAAATTATATAATTAATTTTATTTATAAAAAAAAAAATATTTAATATTAAAAAATATTTTAAATTTATAAATAAATTATATAAATATTTAAAAAATAGTTTAGATTTTGTAGTTAAAATTATATCCTATTATTATAATAAAAAAAAGATAAAAATACCTTTTCAAAAAAAAAAAAAAAAATATTTGTTTATAAAAAATATTAAAATTAAAAAATTTAATTAAAAATTTGATTTTTAAAAATTTAAATTATATATTATAATTAAAAAATTAAATAAATATTTTTTTAAATTTTACATCTCTAAAAATTTAAAAATCTATAAAATATTTTATATTACTTTACTTAAACCTATATCAAACAGACTTAGAAAAGAAGTAGATAATTTAAAAATTAAAAAAAACAACTAACGTATTCCACAAGCGAGCGGACCACACAAGCGAGCGGACCACCCCATATAAACCAACACCCTACCAAAACACTTTTTATTGATAACTTAATCAATAATTAATTTAAAATTAGAATAAAATTAATCTTGTTTATATAAACTATTACAAATCTAAAAATATTTTTTTAAATTTTTTTTATATTAAATTAAAGAAATATACAAGGGGGGTGGTCCGGTCGCTTGTCTGGTCCAGTCGCTTATTGTTGACGTTATAATAAATATAAAGTTAAAAAAATCTTAGATTATAAAAAAAATTTAGAAATATTAGTTAATAAATTTTTAATCAAATAAAAAGATTATTTATTAGAAGAAGACTTATAATAATTAGAAGATAATGTCTTATTAGAACTTGTTAGATAATATTCTAATAAATCTGATGTTTACTAAGTAGAATAAAATCTGCTATTAAAACAACCTTAAAAAAAATCTAAAAAAAATATTAGAATATAAAAAAATAATTATAATTATTATACTAAAAGAATTTATTTTATTTTAGAACTATATCTTCCAACATTAAAACTACTATTAAATATAAGAAATTTATATATATATAAAATTAATTTTTTTCTAAGATATAAATTAATTTATTTATAATTTTATATATATTATTATAATAATAAATAACTTTATTTAAAGTATTAATATTTATTTTAATCTTAAAATAAAGATATAGTGTAACCAACTTAAAAGCTAATGTTTATTAATAATTAGAATAAATAAAATATACTGTTATTATAACAAAAAAAAATAAAGAAATAAAAATAATAAAAAAATAAAATACTATTAATAATCTATTTTTATCTTATCCTTTTTTATATAATAAAACTTTATAAAATAATTCTTAGAAATATATATATAATATAATATAAACTAATATTAACGTCAAAGATAAGCGAGCGAGCCGGACAAGCGAGCGAGCCACCTCCGGCCGCCTACGGACCCCTTTACCTTTACCACCACATATCTTAACAACCACAACAATGGCTACCTCTATGACTGAATTATGTATAAATATAGCTATTTAAGTTTTGGAAAAAGATATAGCTTTAAGTATTAGGGCTGTTGCAAAGTTATATAATGTTTCCTGGTTTACTTTTACTCATTAGTGTAAAGGCTGTACCTCTAGGGTAGATAGTACTCTGAAATTGTGAAATTTTATAAATTTAGAAGAGGATATTATTGTTTAGTATATACTTGAGCTATGTGTGTGGTCTTTTTATCCTAGGCTAAATAATGTGGAAGATATGGTTAACCAGCTGCTGTCGATGTGTAGTGATGATAGTACGCGATGTGTTGGTAAGAAATGGGCTGGTAACTTTGTTAAATGCTGCCTGGAGCTATAGATGTGTTTGTCTAGGAAGTATGACTATTAGTGAGTGAAATGCGAAGATCTTGTGTTTATTAGCAAGTAGTTTTAGTTAGTTGAGGTTGTAAAGGCTAAGTATGGTATTGTGGACAATGATATCTATAATTTTGACGAGACTGGCTTTGTAATGGGCATGATATCTACAACCACTGTTGTTATAGGTGCCAAATCGTGTGATAAAGCAAAGCTAGCGCAGCCTGGGAATCATGAATGGGCAACAGTTATCTAGGGGGTAGGTGTAGAAGGTTGGGTATTACTGCTATTTATTATTTTTGCTGGGTAGTACTACCTAGCTAGCTGGTATATAGTGATTAAGCTATTAGTGGATTAGGTTATTGCGCTTTCTGATAATGGCTGGATGATGAATGAGCTTGCTCTACAGTGGCTACAGTACTTCGACAAATTTACAGTGTAGTGCTGCTATTTGGACTACTGGCTATTAGTCCTAGATGGTTATGAAAGCTACTATTCAGCTGTTTTTGAGCTGTACTGCTAGGAGTACAAGATTGTTACAATTTGTATGCTGCTGTATTTATCGCATATTTTCCAGCTATTGGATATTGGCTGCTTTGGGCCACTAAAGTAGGTATATAGCAAGGAGGTGGAGAGTTTAATACATGTGTATATTAACTATATTTTTAAGCTGGAGTTTTTCTCTGGATTTCACAAAATATTTACTGCTGTAATAATGCTTAAAAACATATGTAGCAGCTTTGCTGGAGCTAGTATTGTACCTTATAACCCAGACAGAGTTTTATTAAAATTGGATATACAGTTATTAGCAGCTATTCCAGTAAATTTATGCTTAGATATTGTGAATATAGAAGCTACCTGGACTATAAAGATACCATTAAATTTGTCAGAGGCTAGCCTATAAGCAGGTTTGATTAAAAACCAGATTATCTAATATCAAAATACCTTTCCTATATCATTGCTAGCAGCTGTGGACTAGCTGTTTAAAGAGGCGCAGACAATAATGTACCAAATGGTGCTTATACACACGGAGAATATAATGCTTTGCTCTGCAAATAAGCTGCTGAGCAAGCGCCGGCAGCTGAAAAAACAGTGTATATAGCATAGGGGCATGTTTACTATATATCAGGCTAACAGAATCCTGGATAGCAATACTGTAGATAAAGTGGTTGAGCAGCTAGTACCTCCAAAACACCAGCACACCCCCCAGCCAAAGACTACTTCTGCATACATATGCTGCTGTAGTAATTGTGGTAAGTCTGGATATAATATTCGAATATGCTAGTAGGTATTTTAAGTATGTATATAAGCTATTTGGCATATATCTAGACCAGCATAATAGCAGTGTAGTGGTGAAGCCAGTATTTTTGTTAGGGTGGGGTGGTGAGGTGGCTCGCTCGCTTGTCCGGCTCGCTCGCTTATCTTTGACGTTAATTATATTTAGTAATATATATATATTAAAAGGATGTTATATTAAATATTAAAACTTATACTATTACCATTCAAAAAAACCTCAAAATCAAAAAATTCTAAATCTTTAATTATAAAAAAAAATATCTTAATCTTATATTTAAGAGTTTTTTATTTCTTTATAGACTCCTTTTCTTAATATATTATATTATTTAATTTATTATTTAGAAATAATATCTTTTTTTTAATATAAAAAATCTAAGAAAATATCTTAGTAGTTTTAGATATTATTTTTAGTAGTTTAATTTATTCTATTTTTAGAATTTTTAATTTTTTTTTTTTTTTTTAGATTTAATAAAGAATTTAAGTAACTATAAATTATATTAGCATTAATTAGTAATAAAATTTTAAATAAAAAAAACAAAATTTATACTTAGAAATTATAGCATAATTAATACTAAAATATATATAATTAGTATATTTTAATTTTATATAAAAAAAATAAAATATTTAAAATTATATTTATCACAAAATTTATATATAGTAGTAAGATAATTATTATATTTTTTAATTAAACAAATTTATTTATGATAATATTTAGAGGAAGATTTTTTATAATAATTAGTAGGTATGCTAATAAAAAAGATTATATTAAAAAGAATTAATTAACGTCAACGATAAGCGAGCGGACAGGACAAGCGAGCGGACACCCCCCCTTAGCCCAACACCCCACCAAAAACCTTTTTATTATTATTTTAGTCAATATCTATTAAAAAATTATAAAAAAATAATATAAAATAAAAATAAATTCAAATAATATAATTATATTTTTTAAAAAATTTTTAATATAAAAATAAATTAATCATAATTAATTTAAATTTTTATAAAACAACACATTTTTTTAGGTGTTTGACTCTAAATATTTCAATAATTTACGAACAAAAACCTTTAAAAATTAAAAATCTTATAAATTATTATATAATCTAGATTTGTGCTAAGCTATTACTTATTATAAAAAAAATTAAGTTCTAGAAAGCTTGTTAAAGTTGGCACAACACACCAGCTATTTTTTTTAAATAATTATATATAAAAATATAATAAAAAAATTAAAAAAAAATTAATTTTGATTTTAATATAAAAAAGCTTTTTTATTTCTATTTTTTTAATTTTTTATTAATAAAAATCCAATTTTTTATTAATAAAAATCCAATTTTTTATAAATTTTTGTTATAAAAATTAAAAATATTAATATTAAATTATATAATAAATAAAAAAAATTAAAAAAATAAAAATAAAAAAGCTTTTTTATATTAAAATCAAAATTAATTTTTTTTTAATTTTTTTTATTATATTTTTATATATAATTATTTGAAAAATAGCTAGTGTATAGCTGGTGTGTTGTACCAACTTTAGCAGGCTTTTTAGATCTTAATTTTTATTATATTAAGTAATAGCTCGGTAAAAGCCTAGATTATATAATAATCTATTAGATTTGAAATTTTTAAAGATTTTTATTAATATATTATAGAGATATTTACTGGCAAACACCTACGACTTTGTGTTGTTTTTTACAACTTTTAAATTAATTATTATTAATTTATTTTTATTTTAAAAAGTTTTTTAAAAATATAATTATATTATTTGAATTTATTTTTATTTTATATTATTTTTTTATAATTTTTTAATAGATATTGACTAAAATAATAATAAAAAGGTTTTTGGTGGGGTGTTGGGCTAAGGGGGGGTGTCCGCTCGCTTGTCCTGTCCGCTCGCTTGTCCTGTCCGCTCGCTTATCGTTGACGTTATAAAAAAAAAGAAAAATATAATAAAAAAACTATTTAATTAAAAGTTATATTATTTAGATTATCTAATTATATTATATATAAAAAATTTATATTACTTTATCTTATACTATTTATACTTATATTTAAATTAGTATACTACTAATTTTTATAAAAAAAAAGAATAATATTATAGGATAATAATATAATATTTAAATATTTTATATAGACTAAATCTCTATATAAATATTTAGTCTATATAATATATAAGGTAATAATATATCTATATACTATATAAAATAAATTCTTATATAAGATATATAATTATATAAATTTATTTTATATAGATCACTAACTTATATAATATATCTTACTATATAAGTGATAAAACTATATAGATAATAAAACTATATAGAATCTTAGATTATATAAAAAAACACCACCACAAAAAAAATATTACCCTTATTATCCTTTTTCTAAAATAATAGCTATTATAATAAGTTAAAACTATATAATAAATTATAAATTATAAATTATAGATTAATTTTTAGCAGAACTATAAACTATAAATTATTTAAATAATATATTAATATATCTCTATTATTTTATATATTAAAATTGTTATGTTATGTAGGTCGAGATCTCATGTATATATCAGTATATATTGCGATTATGTCTCTAGATTGTATGGCAAAGCACCAGGAGGCTATTAGATGTTAGTCTACAGACCACATAACTGTATAGCTATTTAGAGTACTCTGCCACTAATTAGTAGCTGAGTATTTTATAGTCTATATATTACTATATATTAAATTATATATTAATTATAATTTGGATTATTATTTAATTTAACACTTTGGTTTAATTTAGAATAGATTATAGAATAATTATTCAATATAAATTATTGATTATATTATTATAATGATTTTATTATAGTTCTTATTATAAATTATTTTATAAATTATTTTTCTTATTATTAATTAAATAATTTGTAAATTATTTAGTTAGTAGTTTTAGTAGCTAAATTAGAAGCTATTTTAGTTAATTATTTTGTTAATTATTAAAAAGTTACTATATTAGTTTATAATAGGAGTTATTGAATTAGCTGCTTTATTGTTTATTTGAAAA
The DNA here is from genome assembly GCA_020064725.1 of Drechslerella dactyloides. Taxonomy (NCBI): domain Eukaryota; kingdom Fungi; phylum Ascomycota; class Orbiliomycetes; order Orbiliales; family Orbiliaceae; genus Drechslerella; species Drechslerella dactyloides. The sequence continues at coordinate 5,025,750 of JAGTWJ010000017.1, forward strand.
TTGGGTGTTTATTATTTTGTTATCTGCTTTGTTTATTATTATTTTAATTGTTTTATTTACTACTATGCTAATTACTATATATACTGTTTGGGTAGTTGCTATGCTTTGCTATTTTGTAAACTACTTATGTGCTGTTTTAGTAGCTATTGTGTTAGCTGTTTTGTGAGTTGCCTATATTCTGTTTTGGTAGCTGCTGTGTAGGATTAAATTATTTAAGAATATATCCTTAAATATATAGTTGATATTAAAATAATCTATAATTTGTGGGCTTTTCTTAGATATATATTTATTTTATTTAGTAACTAGTATATAATATAGTATAATAATTTATTTAGGGCTTATATATTTTCTTTATTTTTTAATTTTACTATATTAGAATATTTATCTTAAACTATACTAAATGCTTAAACTATAGAATAAGTTTATAAAATAAATAAGAAGTTTGTAAAATATATTAAATTATAGAATAGTTTATTTTATAAGTAGCAAAATAAAAGAGGAGGAGATAGTGATTTAATTTGTGAATAGATATTGATGTACCTTTTTTCTTTCTTTTTTTTTTATATTATATATATATATATTTTTATTTCTCTTGTATTATTTGTTTTATAATTTATTTTAACACCTATAATATTTTTGTTTTTATGATTTGTTTTATGTAGTTATATTCTTCCTTTTCTTATTTTCTACTTTTTATTTTTTGTCTTTTATAATAATATCTGTTATTTTTAGTAGTATAGTTTTCTCTGTTTTTCTTTTGACTAGATTAACTGTTATATAGGTTGATATAGTTTATAATACTGGGAATAAAAGGATTATTATAAATTAAATATATATAGATTTTATAATTTATATTGTTGTTTTGTTTTGTGGTTACTATTTTAGTTTGAGTCCCCCTTATATTTGTTGTGTAAATCTGAATTCTTTTTCTAGTATTTATTTGGATTATATCTATAATAATTATAAGACTATTTATAAATTCAAAAATAAATTAACTTATAGAATATTTTATTAATTATTTTATTAATTTTTTGATTTATAGATTGTCTGGTTAATTATAGGTTCTATTTTATAATCCTCTAATTAATTATAAACTTATAGACTAGCTTTGGCTACATAATTCTTAACTTAGTACTAGTTAATTTATAGAATTTTTTAATTAATTTCCCTATTACTACTTTCCCAGATATTTTTCTAAATTATATTGTAGTTCTGTTTATATATATACTGTTTATTGCCCCAATATTATTTATTCTATCTTCACCTTTTATAATTCTACTATCACCATCTTCTATTATTATTAATGGTTTTTTGTTTACTTTTCTAATTAGCTTATATTGTTTAATCCACACTATTTGAAATATAGTATAAAATATCAATACTAAGCTGCAGAAACAGATTCTTTATTCAAACCACCTAAATTATATATATAATATATTTTATAAATTCACTTAAGAGTGGTAGTATAAGTATTTAACTTATTTTTTCAGTTTATAAAGTACTTTAATATTTAGGTAATAGATCTGCTAACTTATTTTTATTATCTAGGCCAGGAAAATACTTATAAGCCACTGTCTTAAGTTATAATTTGTTTTTTATAGTCTGTTGATTGTTTAGTTATCTTTACTAAAGAGAAGGATAGACTTAGGGCTTTTTTTTTTTTATCTATTTATAGATTATGTTTTGGTTTATAGAGGATTTTAGATACTTTGTGTGGTTTATATTGTTTTTATTATATAATATTAACTTAAATTATATTCTCCCTTTTATAAATAGCTTACTTAATATATAACATTACTACCTAGCTGAGCAGCCTTTTATATATTTCTACTATTTTACTTCACCTTCTAGTTTCCAGAGGGCCTAAAGAATATTCTACTTTAGTAGATTATTGTTTTAAACTATTTTATAGATAAAGGAAGTACTTAATACAAAATTTATCTTGTAATTTAGTTTATAGTTTAAAATGTATTACTAAATATCAAGATCTATTTTCTGAATCTTATAGTTAAGATATAGATTTAATAAAACAATATATATATCATGAAATAACTTAGGGAGTGCTTTGGTAAAAATATCTACCATTATTTAATTTATAGAAAAGTAGATCATATTGAGTTTTTTGCTGTTAAGTTTCTTTTTAATTTAGAAATATTATATATTAAAATACTTTATATGCTGCTAATTATTTAGGTCCTTGTTTGTCTTGATAGCTCCCTAGTTATTGTAGAACAGAGAAATTATTAAAAAAAATATTGGCTATTCTTCTATATCCTATACTTTATGATTTAAGCTAGTAAATAGCTATAGTTTAATCAGTAGTTTATATAATTATATAGCCTCTTTTTCTATATAATTAATAGCTATGATTTCTACTTTTATATTTGATTTTATTATAGTAGTTTGTAGCTTACTTAACTAGAAAATAGTTGTATTTTTTATACAGAATATATAGCCTGATATAGACTTTTTTACTATGATTTTATTTACTATATTTTATATCTAGTTAGTATCTATAAATTTTTTTAAATCACAATTTACTTTATTGTATATAATTATTATTTGCTTTATACCAGTAAAGTATCTATATACATAGTTTATGGCTTTCTACTATCCTTATACAGGATAGTTTATAAATTAACTAAGTTTTATATATAAATATGCTAGGTCTAGCCTTATATATTAAGTTAGATATGTAAAGCTGTTTAGTATGCTTTAATATAAAAAGATATTTTTAGTAGGGAAGTATTTATTCTATTATTTTATTTGTAGGCTGGTTGATATTAGTATAGGTATTATCTTATAATTTATGTAACCAAATTTATTTAGAATTTTGTCTATATACTTGGTCTGATTTATGAAAAAAGAGTAGTTTAATCTATCTTTTATAATCTGTATCCCAAGGAACTTCTTAGCTTTTTTTAGATTTGTAATTATATATATTATTATGATAGCTTGTTTTGCTATTTGAATGGTCTTTGTGTCCTTTGAAAATAATAATATATTATTTATATAAACTTCTATTAAAATGTTAGTTAATATAAAGAGATATTTATCTATATTTAACTATTAAAACTTGATTAGGAAAGTAATACTGAGTAGTTTATTCTTCAAATTTTTATTTTATAAGTTAGAAGCTTATTTTAGACTATAGAATAATTTATAAAGATGTAGGGTAATTATATTTTGATTTTCTATTAATTATTTAAATTTTAGAGGTAGCTTTATATATATATACTTCTTTTTAGATAGTTTAGTATTAAGAAAAATAGTTTTAATATTTATTTAATAGATTTTTAGATCTAGGATAGTAGCTATGGCCAGTAGAGTATATACTATCTTTAAATTAATAATAGGTATATAAGTTTTTATAAAGTAAATTCTATATTGTTGTTTATATCTCTTAATAATTAGTTATATTTTATATTATAAATTATTTTCTATAGTTATTTTATATTTAAATATTTATCTAATTTCTATTATTTTGATTTCTTTTGGGATTTAGTTTATAGTTTTCTATATAAATTTCTATTCTAAAGATTATAGTTTATTTTGTATTATTAATAACCATCTTTTTCTATTAAATAGTTTAAAAGCCTACTCAAGGGTCTAGGGTTTAATTAGAATATAGATTTTCTCACCTTTTACTTTATAATTTAAGATTTTTGTTATAGCTGTTCTTATATACTATAAAATTTTTGTAGATTGTTTGTGGCTGGAGTCTATTTCCTTGTTATAGATTGTATATTGAGATTTGTTTATGTTTGGGTTTCCTAGTAGAACTATTGGTTCTTTAGAGTTTTCTATTATATTAGTCTGTAGTTTAGTTGATGGGATCTCTTAATCTTCTTTGTTGGGTTTAAAGGGTATTTCTTGGGCTACTACTAGCTGCAGACTATTTTGCAGTTGCTTTTTTAGCTCTAGTTGGGGTAATATGTTGTTTATTATTTTATATGTTAGTAGTTTTTTCTATGTAGGGAAATACTTTATAAAGTTTTTTTTTGTAAGAAAAGAGTTTTCTATTGTTCTGGTATTATAAATTATGTAGATTATATTTTGAGTTGTGTTCTATATTCTAAATTGTTTTATGGTTTATATATATTTAATAAAGATGTTTTTCTAAGTTTTTAGTTGTATAATTTATTTAGTTTTTTGTTGTTTGGGTAGTGTTATATATATATAGTAGTTGAATAGTAGTAAGTTATATGTTGGAATACTTTTATAAAATAATTTATAAAGTGTTTTGGGGTGTATATTATTTTCTGCCTCAGGGGTGACTAATGTAGTTAATTTAATTTGCTTGCTTTTTTGGAGACTTTAGGCAGGTGTCCTTTTTATTGAAGGTGATCTGTTATATAGGTATATTATTATTTGGCTGGCCTTAGTCTAGAATATTTTAGGGAGTTTTGAATTAATTAGTATAATAGATGTTTTGTAGTTAATTGTTTTGATTATTTATTTTGTAGTTCTATTTTGTTCTGAGTAGTAGGGTGTACTATTTTTAATTTCTATATTCTTTGTTTTATAAATTGTTTGGATTTTTGTTGAAACTAGTTTTCTGGTATTATTAAGATAGATTCTGTATATTTTGAAATGTGGATGGTTGTTTTTTTGTTTTTTGATAAATGTTTTAAATAGTAGATTAAAGTGTTTTTTATTTTTTGTAAAAATAATTTATGTGAAGTCTGTTTTGTTATATGTGAAGTAAGCTATATATTGAGAGAATTATAAGATTTTATTAATGGGATTTGTATAATATTTGTAGAGTGAGGGTATTTCTTATAGTCTACTAAAGTTAATGTGTATTAATTTTAGTAATTCTTTAATTTATTGGGTAGATTGTGTTTTGTTATGTATTATTATAGTTTTCTTAAATATATATGCTTTATAATTTAATTTGCTGGCCTCTAGTTTGATATCTAGTTATTTTAAGACTTGTCTTATAGTATATTGATTAAGGTGTTCTAATTTTCTATACTATTTAGCTAGATTGCTTTCTTTTTATAAATTATTAGATTTTATAACTGTTGTATTATTAAGGAAAAGTAATATAAAAATAGTAATAAATTGATTTAAAGATTAAACTAGATTATTAGCTGTATTTAAGACCTTTTTAATAGTGTATAAATTATATATTGTATTTTGCTTTGTTGTTTTGATTAAACTACTATCTATAGTTAATAGTTTATAACCTTTTTTAAAAATATTATACTTATTATCTATATTTAACAGGCTATTAGTTAAAAAGAGATTTATTCCTATTTCTGGAGTATATAAGATATTTTAAATTATAATTTAGGTTTGTTATATATTGATTGAGACTATGCCTATCTTTTATATTATAACCTTGGAATTGTTATTTAGAATAATATATTTTTTCTACTCTATTAGCTTCAGATTGTTAAATCTTTTTTTCTAAAATAAGATGTAGTCTATTGCTACTAAATTAATATACTATTTGATTTATAAATTATTCTGTAGGCTGGCCTTTTGGTTAGTCTTATAGGCTCTTAGAAAGTAACCTAGAAACTAATATATTGGTTTTTTAGACTGAGCTACAGTCTACTTTTTATCTCTATTTATAGGGCCTTTTTCTAGAAAAAGTTTCTAATAACCCTTAATATTATAAATTAATGAATTATAATATTTATACTACTATTTCTTTTATTTATTTTGATTTTTTAAATTCTCTTTTAACTTCTTCTTTATAAACTATTTTATAGTACCCAAATTATCTTCTGTTTTCTGTTTTGTAGTTTGTTTTACTACTACAATATAGGTTTATAAGTTGTTTTAAGTAATTATAAATTAATTTATATAAGGGAAGCAGTTATTATAATTTAATAAAAACCTTAAATTAATTATATTTTATTTATTTTTGTTTATAAGTAGGACAGCTTTTATAATTAAATAGTAATTATTATATATAAATTAACTCTTATTTTTTATATAATTCATTTTAAAAATCTCTATATAGTAAATTATTTCTTTACACTTTAATTTATGAAAGGTAGTGAAAGTATAATATAGAAGATTTTTATTACTAAATCTAGATTATAGATTAATTAAAAATCTTTCATTTTATAATACTTTAACTTTAGAGAAGTAGAAAATTATAATTTAATATATAGATTTTTTTATATTTATATATATATATTATAATTTATTTTATAAAACTATGATTATTAAGTAAATAAATAGTTAAAACTTTTCTTTTAAATATTTTATTATTTTTTAAGAAATATTTTTATTATAAATAAAAATCTCTATTTGTTTTATAATATATTATTTAATAAATTCTTTTATAAAGAATTCTACAATTTTAAAGTATATAATTTTATCCTCTGGTATAGAATAAGCTACAGATTATTCTATATTTTAAAAAATAATCTATAGTTTTTACCCTAATAATAAGACTGCTATATTTGCTAATAAATTATCTTCCTAATTTATATTAATTTATAACCTAATTCTAACAACTATACTTAATTTAGTAAATTATTCTGTAAACTGAGGTCTAGAGACTTTAGATTATAAGGTAAATTATAAAATAGTGTTATTAATAGTATCTAATTTCCTATGGTAAAAAAGTTCAATAAAGTTAAAGAGATAATATTTATTTTAAATATATACTTTTAATCTATTATAAATTTTGATTTTCCAGACAATATAATTTATTCTATTATTCTATAATTACAAAATCTCTATATAAAAAAAGTTTTTATTGTTTTAGAATATTATTTAATAATTTAAATTACAATTTAATATATAAATTAAAATATATATTATAAAAATAAAAATAAACCAGTTTAATATATCATATTCTATAATTTACCAACCACAACTAGTATAATAATCACTATAAACAATAGATTATACTATAGATTATTTTTTAAAATTAGAAGACTAATATTAATAATATATTATATTATATAGATTAAGATCTTATATATATATTAATATATATTACAATTATATTTCTAGATTATATAATAAAATACCAGAAAACTATTAAACATCAGTCTACAGACCATATAACTACATAGCCACTCAGAGTACTCTACTACTAACTAGTGGCTGAGCACTCTACAGTCTGCATGCTGCTGTATATTGAACTGCATGCTAATCATGACCTGGATTGCTATTTAATCTAACAAAAATATTATATATATAATTAATATATTTTACCTTAGAATTAATAGCTTCTCTCTTAAAAACTATTAGTTAATATTTAAACTATAATGTCTCAATAATTAGTTTATTTATTATTATTATTATATATTTTATTCCAATAATTATTATTTGTATTTAATATATACTTATTTTTTATTATTAAGAACCTGTATAGTAGCAACTAAGAGTTAGAAACTTCAGAATGAAGTGTGTTTGACCCAGCCCAGGGTCGAAGTGTAATACTTTTAGCCTAAATAATAAAAATAAATTAATAAATTTATTATCTAAATATTAAGATATTTTATAAGTTGAAAAAATAAGTTAAATATTTATACTGCTACTTTTGAGTAAACTTATAAAATATATTATATATAACGTGTATGATAAGCGACCGGATCAGACAAGCGACCGGATCACCCCACTCAGTCAAACACCCCACCAAACACCTTTTATTTAATATTATAATAAATATCTATTATAAAATTATAAAAAAAAATACTTTAAAATAAATATATATTCAAAGAGATTAATTATCATTTTTTTAATTTTTTAATATTAATATTAAATTAATAATAATTATTTTAATTATTATAAAAAATAATACAAACTTTTAGGTGTTTGACTGTAAATATCTAAGTAATTTATAAATAAAAACTTCTAAAAATTGAAGATATAATAAATTATTATATAATATAGGATTATAGAGAGTTTTAGTTTATTATATTAAAAATTAAGCTTAATAAAAGTGGTTAAAGTTGGTACAACACACCAACAACACACCAGCTATTTTTTTAAATAATTATAACGTATTCCACAAGCAAGCGGACCACACAAGCAAGTGGACCACCTCTCAATACTGGTACAACTACTCTTTTTCTACATCATATTACCTTTATAATTATTATTATAGCTGCTACTATAATTAAATTCTAAGTTATTTTAGTTATTAAAGTTTTGGAAAAAAATTAAAAATTAAATATTTGAATTATTATTAAGTTTTATAATATCTTTTATATTATTTTATTATATTAGTATAATAGTTGTATTTTAAAAATAGACAATATTTTTAAATTATAAAATTTTATAAAATTAGAAGAGGATATTATTATTTAGTATATATTTAAATTATTTATATAGTTTTTTTATTTTAGATTAAATAATATAGAAGATATAGTTAATTAGCTATTATTAATATATATTAGTAATAGTATATAATATATTAGTAAAAATTGAATAGTAAATTTTATAAAATGTTGCTTAAAGTTCTAGATGTGTTTATTTAAAAAGTATGACTACTAGTGAGTTAAATATGAAGATCTGGATTTTATTTAAAAGTAGTTTTAGTTTTTATAAGTAATAAAAGTGAAATATAGTATTATAGATAGTAATATCTATAATTTTAATAAGATAGACTTTATAATAGGTATAATCTCTATAACTATGGTTGTTATAGGAATTGAAATATATAATAAAGTTAAGCTGGTATAGCCTGGGAATTGTGAATGGGTAACAATTATTTAGAAGATAAATGTGGAAGGTTGGGTAATACTATTATTTATTATTTTAGTTGGTTAATATTATCTAGTTAGTTAATATATAGAAATTAATTTACTAAATAACTGGGTTATTATATTTTTTGATAATAGTTGGATAATAAATAAGGTTGTTATAGAGTGGTTAAAGTATTTTAATTATTTTATAGTGTGATGCTGTATTTTAGACTACTGGTTATTAATCTTAGATGGTTATAATAGTTACTATTTAGTATTTTTTGAACTTTATTGTTAAGAGTATAAGATTATTATAATCTGTATATTATTATATTCTTTATATCTTTTTTAGTTGTTAGATATTAGATACTTTAAGCTATTGAAGCAGGTGTATAGTTACTAGATAGAGGATTTGATATATGTGTATATTAATTATATTAGTAAGTTAGAGTTTTTCTCTGGGTTCTATAGGGTATTTACTGCTGTAATAATATTTAAGAATATATATAATAGTTTTATTAGAGCTGGTATTGTACTTTATGATTTTGATAGGGTTTTTTTAAAGCTAGATATATAGTTGTTAGTGTCTATTTTAATGAATTTATGTTTTAATATTGTAAATATAGTAACCACTTGGATAATAAAAACCTTAATAAATCTTTTAGAAATTAATTTATAATTAGAATTTATTAAAAATTAGATTATTTAGTATTAAGATAGTTTTTTAATATTGTTACTAGCTATTGTAGACCAATTTATTAAAAGAGTGTAGATAATAATATACCAGTTAGTGCTTATATAAGTAAAGAATATAATATTATATTCTATTAATGAGATATTAAGTAAATGTTAATAAATAAAAAAATAGTATATATAATATAAAGGTATGTTTACTATATACTAAATTAATAAAATCCTAGATGATAATACTATAAATAGGTAGGGTAAGCAGATAAAATATCTAAACTATTGGAGTAACCCCTAATTAGAAGCTATTTTTGGAAAGATAATTTATTATAGTGGTTGTAATAAGCCTAGATATAATATTTAAATATATTAGTAGGTATTTTAAGTATGTAACCAAGTAAATTAGTATATATGTAGCCCAGTGTAATAGTAGTGTGGCTGTGAAGCTGGTGTTTTTGCTGGGGTGGGGTGTTGAGGTGGTCCGCTCGCTTGTGTGGTCCGCTCGCTTGTGGAATACGTTATATAAAAATATTATAAAAAAAATTAAAAAAATTAATATTAGATTAAATAAGATTAAATTATAATTTTTCTAATTTTTTTTAATTTTCTTTGTCGAAAATTCAATTTTTTATAATTTTTTATAATAGAAATTAAAAATATTAATATTAAATTATATAATATATAAAAAAATTTCAAAAAAATAAAATAATAAATTTTTAATATATTAAAATTAAACTAAATTTTTTTAAAATTTTTTTATAATATTTTTATATATAATTTTTTAAAAAATAGTTGGATGTATTGTACCAACTTTAGCCACCTTTATAAAGCCTAATTTTTAATATAATAAGCTAGAACTCTCTATAATCCTAGATTATATAATAATTTATTATATCTTCAATTTTTAGAAGTTTTTATTTATAAATTACTTAGATATTTACAGTCAAACACCTAAAAGTTTGTGTTGTTTTTTATAATAATTAAAATAATTATTATTAATTTAATATTAATATTAAAAAATTAAAAAAATGATAATTAATCTCTTTGAATATATATTTATTTTAAAGTATTTTTTTTTATAATTTTATAATAGATATTTATTATAATATTAAATAAATGGTTTTTAGTGGGGTGTTTGACTGCGAGGTGATCCGGTCGCTTGTCTGATCCGGTCGCTTATCATACACGTTATAATTTAAATAATTTAAGTAAAGAGTTTATTTTTGTAGTTTAATATTAATATTTTATATTATATTTTAAATAATATAGATTGAATAATATAAATTAATTAAAAAAATAAGTAAAAAATTATTAATAATAATAGGAGATAATAATAGTAGAATTATAGAAGATAAAAGTAAAATAAATAATACTAGGATAATAAATAATATATATATAAATAGAATTATAATATAATTTAGAAAAATACCTAAGAAAGTAGTAATAGGAAAATTAACTAAAAGATTTTATAAATTAATTGATATTAGGCTGAGAATTATATAATTAAGATTAGTCTATAAATCTATAATTAACTAGAAGATTATAAAGTAGAATTTATAATTGATTAAATAATTTATAAATCAATAAATTAATAAGATAATTAATAAAATATTCTATAAATTAATTTACTTCTAAATTTATAGATAATTTTATAATTATTATAAATATAATCTAAATAGATACTAGAAGAAGAATTTAAATTTATATAACAAATATAGAGGAGACTCAAGCTAAAATAGCAACTATAAAATAAAATAATAATATAAATTATAAAATTTATATAACGTCAATGATAAGCAGCCGGCATAGACAAGCAAGCAACACAGCTTCCCACCCCACCCCAATAAAAAGTCCAGTTATATCACCACTACTAAATAGTTTCCTATCCTAGAAATAAGAAACTATTTACTTAGATTCTAAAGATATCTGTTGGCAGATTTAAATATTATACCCAGTCTTACTATAGTTGTTATAATAGTATATATATATAATATTATCCTCTGGTTAAGGGGTATACTAGTACTTTAGAGAGGTTAATTGCCTAATTATTTTATTTATAATATCACTGTCTAGGATTCTGTTAGCCTAGTATATAGTCAGTATACCCCTATATTATATATATTATTTTTTTAATTATCAGTACTTATTTAGTAGTTTATTTATAAAGTAAAGTATTGTATTCTTTATATATATAAGTATTATTTAGTATATTATTATTTATATTCCTTTAAATAGTTGGTTTATAATTGCTAATAACAATATAGGAGAACTATTTTAATACTAGATAATCTAATTTTTAATTAGATCTATTTGTAGGCTAACTTTTAATAAATTTAATAATATTTTTATAGTCCAGACAGCTACTATATTTACAATACCTAGATATGAATTTACTAAAGTAGCTGTTAGTAATTATATATTTAGCTTTAATAGAACTCTATTAAAATTATAAAATATAATACTAGCTTTAGTAAAATTACTATATATATTTTTAAATATTATTGTAACAGTAAATGTTTTATAAAACCCAAAAAAGAATTCTAGTTTAGAGATATAATTAATATATATATATATTAAAGTTTCTACTTTATAGCTATATATCTACTTTAATGGTCCAAAGTAGCCAACATCTAATAATTAAAAAATATATAAAAAATATAGTAGTATATAAATAGTAATAATCTTTTATTTCTGGTAATATAGTTTGAAGGCTACTAAGTAGTAGTTTTTATAACTATCTAAAATTAATAGTTGGTAATTTAAAAAGTAGTATTATACTATAAATTTATTAAAGTACTTTAGTTATTTAAGAATTAGCTTATTTATTATTTAGTTATTATTAAAGAATATGATTACCTAGTTTTTTAATAAATTAATTTTTATATACCAATTTACTAGATGATATTTTCTAGTAAAGATAATAAATGGTAGTACTATATATTCTTTTATATTTATCTTTTAGATAATTGTTACTTATTTATAGTTCCCAGATTACACAAGCTTTGCTTTATTATATATTTTAATACTTATTACTATAATAATTATAGATATTATATCTATTACAAAGCTAGTCTTGTTGAAGTTATAGATATTATTATTTATAATACCATATTTAGTTTTTACTATCTTTATTAACTAAAACTATTTGTTTATAAGTATTAGATCTTTATATTTTATTTACTAATAATTATATTTCTTAGAAAAATATATTTATAACTTTAGATAATATCTAATAAAATTGTCGGCCCATCTTTTACCAATATATTGAATACTATCACTACCATACATTAACAGCAGCTAGTTAGCCATATTCTTTATATTAAATAATCTAAAATAAAAAAACTATATAGATAATTTAAATATATATTAAATAATAATATTTTTTTTTAATTATATAAGATTCTATAACTTTAGAACACTTTCACTATATAAAAGGCAGCTATTGTAACAATATACTAAGGTTCTATATAGAATATTATATAGCTTAGCAGCTACTTAAATACTTAAAGTTTCATTTTTTTTTAATATTTTAATAATTAAAGTAATACAGGATTCAGTTATAATAGCAGCTATTATTATGGTTATAATAGTATATAATATTAAAGGTAGCTTATTAGGGGTGCCTTGAGAGGTGTGCTGGTCATTTGTCTGTGCCGGCCGCTTATCATTGATGTTATATCTAATTTATAATAATTTTTTTATTTCTAGTATTATAAATTACATTAACTTATATAATAGTTGATTTAGCTAGAAAGAAAATAGAGAAGACTATATTACTAGAAATAATAAATATTATTATAAAAAATAAAAAACAAAAAATAAAAAATAAAAAAAAAAAAATATAACTATATAAAATAGATTATAAAAGTAGAAATATTATAAATATTAAAATAGATTATAGGATAGATAATATAAAAAAAACAAAAAGGTATATATATATAATATAAAAAAAAAAGAAAAAAAAGAAATATATTTATTTATTTATAAATTAAGTTACTATCTTTTTTTTTTATTTTGTTATTTATAAAATAAACTATTTTGTGATTTAATATGTTTTATAAGTTTTTTATTTATTCTACAAACTTGTTTTATAGTTTAAACATTCAGTACAGCTTAAGATAAATACTCTAGTATAATAAAGCCAAAAAACAAAAAAAATATATAAATTTTAAATAAATTGTTATATTATATTATATATTAACTACTAAATAAAGTGAATACACATCTAAAAAAAACCTACAAGCTATAAACTACTTCAATATTAATTATATACTTAAAAATATATTCCTAAATAATTTAATCTTATACAGTAACTACTAAAGTAAAGTATAAATAACTTACAAAACAACCAACACAACAACTACTAAAATAACACACAAATAACTTATAAAATAGTAAAGTATAGTAATTATCTAAACAACTAACAAAATAACAAATATAATAATTAATAAAATAACAAATATAGTAGCTACTATAATAATATATAAAATAATTTATAAAACAGCTAACATAACAACTATTAAAATAAAATATAAATAACTCATAAAATAATTAGTATAACAACTACTAAAACAATATATAAATAATTTATAAAATAGTAAAACATAATAACTACCCAAATAGTATATATAATAGCTAATATAATAACAAATAAAATAACTAAAACAACAATAAATAAAATAAATAACAAAATAATAAATACCTAATTTTTAAATAGATAATAAAATAACTAATTTAATAATTTCTATTATAAACTAATATAATAACTCTCTAGTAGCTAATAAAATAATTAACTAAAACAACTTCTAATTTAACTATTAAAATTACTAATTAAACAACTTATAAACTACTTAATTAACAATAAAAAAAGTAGTTTATAAAACAATCTACAATAAAAACTACAACAAAATCACTATAACAGTATAACCAGTAATTTATATTAAATAACTACTCTATAATTTATTCTAAATTAAGCTAGAGTATTAGATTAAATAATAATTTAAATTATAATTAATATATAATTTAATATATAATAATATATAAATTATAGAATATTTAGCTACTAGTTAATAGTAGAGTACTCTAAATAACTATATAGTTATATAGTCTGCAGACTAATATCTAATAACTTTTTAACACTTTATCATACAATCTATAGACATTATTGTAATATATACTGATATATGCATAAGATCTCGACCTACATAACATAACAATTATATTATACCTAAAATTAAAATCCTAGATATCAATAGGCCCAAAATCTAGCTAGTATTATTAATTAGCCTCTAATAATCATAACAAGCTAATTATATATAATAATACATCTTTAAGTTATATAATTACATTTTTTAATAAAGATTATTATTTCTTTTACTAATTAATATCTTTATTTTATAGTAAGATTCTATTAAACTAAAGAAAAGTATAGTAATAATATATTAATCTTTTAACTTTTTATAATATCTTGTAATTAAAATCTCTACTTATATACTACCACACTTACATATATTTATGATTCTTTTATATTTTATTTAGACACAATAAAATCCAATAATTATAAGTTTTGAAATAATGATATTAAACATGCATTTATGTTAAAACCATAAATATCGCCTTTTTTTCTTAGAATAGGAGATGTATGTATCGATTTTTGAATAAGGAATATTGGCGTTCTGTAGTGTATATTGGTTTTGGTTGATATGTCTGTGTTCAACTGAGCTAAGAGATTTATAGTTACTTGGGATGGCTTCTATCCAAGTAGTCTAGTAGTTTAACTGTTAAAAGTTATATTAGTACTGTTTGTATTAATTAGAAAGTTGGGAATATTTAAATTTCTAGTTATATTATGTTAATAGTAGTTTTGATATAGATGAATACTCTATTGATGTATGCTACTAATATTATATCATTTCTTCATTATGAATTATTGTAATGTATTTAAAATATCCATAGTAGTTGGAAGAAGAGGGTTATATCTTGAATTCTTACTGGTAAACTTATTCAAACAATATAGATATTGTTATGGGATAACAGCCCAGACCCTGTATGAACCTTGGTTCTACACAAACAATTGATCTGTATAGTACACCCCTCTATAAAGTGTTATAATACTACATAAATTAAAAATCTATGTGGAAGAAATAATTATATAGATTGAAACTCTGTGGTATATGGAACCATATAGAAAGGATGTCTATGTAGATTATGGGGTCTACACAATATATAAATCTATACTGGAGTACTGTTATAGAGAAATATTACTTTTATTATATTTCTCCCTGAGTAGGAGCTATTGTGATGATTTATGGTTATGTGGGTGCTTAGTGTTCAGGGTGCTCAGCACTCAGCTGAGCACTAAATAAGGTAAGTACTAAGTATAATATATTAATATATTTTTAATATTTTATATATTAGACATTATATATTTAACCAGCCTATTTTACTAGTTGATTAATGGCTTTCTCTTGAAAATTATTAATCAACACCCAGACTATAGTATCTCAATAACCAGTCTATTTACTATTGTTATTATATATTCTATTTTAATAGTTACTATTGTACTCGATATATATTTATCTCCCTCTTAAAAAACCCGTACAGTAGTAACTAAGAGTCAGGGACTTCAGAGTGAAGTGCGTTCGACCCGGTCCTGGGCCGAAGTGTAACAGATATCCAATTATCAAAAATCGCATGTTATCACATGCTCCTACGCAACCTTAACCAATATTGAAAGAATGCATATTTAACTGAGTCGAGGATAGTCAAGATAGAGAAGCCGAAATAATCTTACTATCTTAAACCTATTAAGTAGTGACCTAAGCTAGCTATAAAACCCCATAGAAAACGTGAACTTCAAGCTTGGTTTTGTAATCAGAGATATATCAGTTATTTCTCAGTCTATTCAATTGATTTCCTCAGTATTCTGGGTCTAGGTTTATTTAATATTCACAGAAAACTCAATAAACTGGTATTCAGACTTGATTCTTAGCAAAGGAAACATAGTGGAATTGTAGCTTTGAGAGTCTCAGTTGGTAATGCGATAGAGGTAGCCTCTAAAACAGTCCTAAACAATATCTCAAGCTTTTATATCCATGGCGAGCCAAGTTCAAGTCCACCCTTCCAGTTCCAGCTTTCTTTAAATCATCACTCCGTCAGTCGGTCGCCATTTTGTTGGCTAAGATTATTTCTTATCATGTCTAAGATCCAAATGAACCCTGTAAACCCCACCAACGCCCCAGTTGCAGCAACTCTTCCGGGTGCCATCCCAATGCTCTATAACCATGCAAAAAAGCTGCCAGCAACAACATCTCTAACAGAAACCTACCATGCTACTGCCCAGACACCAAACCAATAATATCAACCAGCTATTCAAAGAGAAATTGGGATAGCAAATGCCCTCCAGCTGCCATCAAAATGAATTTATAGAGCCCAAGACACTCCCTACAATTTTGGAATATCATTAATGATTCTACTATAAAATGGCGGACCCTTCCTTCATTAGGCTGTTCACAAAAACACATTTATAGAAACACCAAGAAAAATTTCATCCACTTTAACATAGAATCCACTCAACCTCACCTCTGCGGGCACATGGTTTCTCAATACGTCACTCACGTCGAATATAAGCTGCTTTATTTCGCCCGAAGCGCCTATGGGAACTTGCCCATTTAACATACCGGCTACCTTAGCCAGAATATGGCTATCCTATTAAGATGATAGCAGACTGATCGACCTAAATATACAGAAGGGGATACCAGATTTATAGAAGGTACAACACGACATCAACATGCCGTTTGCAGTATCAATTCTGCTTGTGATGTCAGTTCTCATCATTGCTATTCTTCCTCGTTACATTTTCGTCTCATCCAAGCTGCTTCCCATTGAAAGATTAAGAATCATATTATATCCAACTTGCAATTGTCAGGGTTTACGCCTCTTCCGGCTGGTCTTACAAACTGTCAAAAGGGAGGCATCTGGCCAGCCACAATAGCCTGGGCGCTACATGTGGTGGCTGGTAGCGAGCTTACTAAGCTCGCTACCCCTTAATCTACTCTCTCAGAGCCCTCTATCAATCATCAATCAATGGATCAAGGGCATCATCCTCTAGAAAAGACCTACACACCTCTGTGGGAGTGATACCTCACTCTTAGGCATATTGGCAATCACACACAATGACTAGCAAATAATAAAATATCGTAAAATAATACCTGAAATCTATTTCTAAGCCTATAGATAGACAAATTAGGAAAGTGTATTCATGCCACACCTATAATACTAGGTTAACCTATAACCCGTGTAAAATCCGAAAACATAAACATGAGCACAGATAATAGCACCAGCTCAGCTCTCAGCCATCCCCTTGATAATTAGTCCGGAGATGGTATAACGTTCGTGAAGGCTAGAACTTTAATTACGCGTGGTGCTCGCTTTGAACGAATATTCTCTGGGTGTAATTTACAGTTTGCAGACAGCCTTAAGAATTTCCAGCCTTTAGTAAAGCTTCTCCTCACCCGAAGACATAAATTATCTCGTAAAATCCTCACTCGCCTCGACTTTCGCTAAAAACAGTACTGATGGCGATAACGAGTTCTCTAAAAAAAACTCACCGTTCGGCTCCTCGACCTTCCTACAAGCTTCCGGCAACAGCATTAACGAGCCATAATAACCGCCAGATGACCTATCCGCTTTCTTTACCCTGGTGACTAGAGCTCGCAGATCATTCTGGTTTATAGTACCCATTACTGTACACACCAGGTGGGGTGGGCGCCGGTACAGGAATCTGGTCTGGACAGGAAATTCGGGTGCTGCGCTGTTATCCTATAACATATATACCCTAATACCACACAAAATAATAAATTTAGCATTATAAATCATTGTTCAAGAGTTGCAGGGCTCAATTCTGGATACCACCTTATTCTGAACTAACTTTTTTATATTATGCCTGTTTTCTTCCAACCATAGCAACACATAGATATCCCCGACTATCATTTTAATAACACCGCCAGCCGACTCCACTTCTGCTTTGAGTTGGTTATGCTGCTTGTAGCTTCGTTACATCAACTATAAGGTCCTCATGATCCATTTTAGTAGTGTTGTTGCAGTGGTCTGCAATAACAATAATAAAGGATTGGAGGTGGGAGCCAAACAGTTATACTACTGTTCAAAACTTTGTCCTATAATGCTTATATTTATAAGTGTGTTCATAGATGCGACGATAACTACATATACAGATAAGGCTATATACCCACGATTATAGTGACGATTATGGGCCATAGGCGATGTAGGAAATACAGCCGCAGACCCTATTCTAGCCCTAATGTAAATGAGATTTCGTGATACTAGTTTCTAATGAAAAGAAAAAGATGCTAAGTGCAACTCTCATACTTAAGTTCAACCTGCGGTAATTAATAATATTGGCTATAATATCGTATACTCGCTCCAGTATCAGATATCGAGAAAGTCTAAGATCCACGTTCCGTCCGTCTCAATTTGCTCCCATACCTCGCGCTTGCGTTCCTCACCCCAGCGCCACATCAACAAACTGCGGTTGAAGAGACTCAGGACAACAACCACGAAGAGAAGCTGCAGACCCAAAAAGGTAACAACTGTATAGCGATAGATAGTCCTCCCGTACTCTCCGTAAACCTGCTTAGCATTGAGAGGAAAGCGGGCCGCTCCCCCCAACCAAAGCGTTAGACTCCAGCAGAGACAGGAGTTGAACAGTCCAGCGACCGACAGCGTCACTATCGCGACGGTACCGAGTCCGATAACTACGTCTTTTGCAAGAGTTAATCGCCAGGAATACTTGTGATTGACCCATAATTGCGAGGTTGCTGTTAAAACCACGCTTACCAGCCAGGTGCAGAAGACCGCGATAACCCAAAAGTGACGGCAGCTAAATCCATTCGGAACCGCCTTCCAATGGATGTAGAAGGCCGGAACGAACCCGAAGATTGTCGGAAGTGCCGCGGCAAATAGCATCGCGATCCTGATGTACCTCTCTCTCCCTTTCGCCCGTAAAATGTCTCGAAATTTGAAGGGGCGGAATGTGTAGATTGCCCCAGTCGATAGTTGCGTATCAAAGTACGCGTTCCACGACTTCCATCTCCCCACGGCAGCTTGGCCCTGCACAGGGATGGAGCTAGGGTTATTTTCCTTAACCAAACGGATAATCGTCCTGAGACACGCTCTTCTGGAAGCGAATCCCCCCAAAATATTGCCTATGAGTATCAGTGGGATAAGCCAGGCGAGGAGCATGGCTGAGCCTAAACGTCCCCCAGGGGGCGTGTCGTCGGCGTCGGATATCAGCTCGGCGAAAAATTGGAATGTGAAAATCAAGACGGCAAATATGGTTTTGAGGAAATCGTTCGTCCGATCATCTACCATATTGGCGGCCGCTCTTCGCCACTCGCCGAACCCAGGCGTTCTCGTCAGACGAAGAGCAGTAGCTATGTTCCAATAATGTTCTCCAGAGCTAGTGCCATGCCCTGCTATCTCCTCGAAGCCGGCGAAAGTGGTAGCGATGGCTCTGATGTGGTCGAGCCTGGCGAGGTTGTCCCCTCCCGCTCCAGCGCTACCCTGGTCTTCCCTTACGAATATCTCCGCGAATGCATAGCACTTGTACCACGCATATAGTTTATCCAGAAGAGACCAAATGCTGTCGATGGGGTCGCCCATGGCGTGGGTGATCGCGAAGAATTTTTCCCAGCCGATCGGTGGCAAGTTTAAGTTGAATAGGAGGAAGACTATTGGGAATATCCAGACGATCACCCGTTGGATCGGATCTGGATCGGTGTACCAGCCCTGGTCCGCGCCGCAGAAAGTAGTGCAGCCGTAGTAGGTAAGGACCGGGTCTTCCATAGAAGCGTTCACAAAGAGGCGACTCGTACAAATCTCGTTGCTTGTATTGTCCGGGAAAACGGTCAAATAATCTTTTACGCGGTTCCAGCAAAGGGTCCGGTCAAAATAGCTACCATTGCTAATCTGAATGGGAGTAACGGGACATGGTGGAGAGTTGAGCGCGAGCCGCGCGATCGGAGGAGGAAAGTACACCATCCGATTGACGAAGAGGTCCGTTATTAACATATACGGTGAGGACCTAGGACCGTCGTAAAAAGGTCGTATTCTCCATGGCTTACGGGTGTACCTCTGTTTATGAAATACTTGCTTTATTTCTCATCTTATCGTATGGGACCTAATGACGAAGAGCCACGTCTTGGAAGCCTTATGTCGCGAAGGCTGACGGTTTTTGCATCGATAAGAGCCCCTTGCTCTCATGCAAGGCCAGGCACATAACGTTATAAAATTTTATCCTCCTCCAAGGGCTATCGTTGGAGCGGTTGCCGGCCAATCGAAAATTCCCCAGTGGACACGAGGGTATAGGAACATGCATTTCAGAGGCTTTCAATCGTTCGCGGTAGATATGTGCTATGATTAGCCGAAGCTTATATCCTCGGTTGAGGCTAGAATCGCTGTTGGAGCGTTCACAACACCTCAGTAAGAGTTGTGTAATATTAGAACAAACTGGTTGGCGAGGCTGGTGAGAAGCTGAAGCACCTTGACCAATACCATGCAGCCGCAAGTAGTATCGTCAAAGCACAGAACCTTACCAAATCAGTGTGATACTAAATGGCCATCGTAGCTCCCGCACGAAGAGTGATTGGATGTACATATATCCCGTATCTCCCCGTAAATTTTGATTGCTTGAATAAGTCACGCTAGGACACTGCGTTGATGCGTTTTCCAGAGTGGGTCAATCTGGCCAAACCTCCTGTATTGAGAGCATCCTCTATTCGTCAAAGTTTCCACCTTGCAGCAAATACTGTGCCGATCGGTTGCAAAATTTACGTAATCAAAATCGTCGGGCCAATAGTTTCGAGGTAAACTCCAATATTGAAGGCTGTAAACTGAAGAAGGTATATGAATTCGTCCGTTCGATCAGGTAGCTTCAACAGAATGGGAAGCCCTGTATTTTGTATCAGCCTTTGTTATTTGCAGCCTTCTTGTTTGTCTCCTTCGCAGACCTCCTGGCGTTTTCCTTCTTGTATCTATTTTCGATTTCTGCGAGCTGTGTGAGGTGACTGAGTCCTTCAATTTTCTACATCTAGCTCTTTTTGGAGCTGCTGCCAAAGGACAAGCCATCTAAGAAACGGTCTATTTTGATATTACCCAGTGTCATTTCGGTACCTTTTACAGAGCAGTTAGACTCAAGAATCTTCTTTCAAGAGCAAACCCGAAATGTAGCGCAAAATGCTCGCCATACAAAGTACCAATTCCAAATATGTGCATTTATTCCAAGCAGAATTACATGGTTCACGAGCTATCTCTAGCGCGCATTTCCCCGGATTTTCCAGGTGTAACCAAAACCGAAGTTGCGAACGGCTCGTCAATCGCATCGTTCACATCCACCCATGAGCTTTTTATCTCTAGTTTTTCTTCTTTTACTCTTGCGTTGAGCCAGGTAGTACCGAATATGTTTAGCGCCTTCCATCTTCACAACATGAGGTAATTCTGGTGAAAGGGAGGAAAATAGCCTTACCTGCCTCGCATTGCTCCGAGGAAAAGTGGTTTTGAGCCACTAGACATTATGAACATCAAAATTACTGCGTACAGCGACCACGACAACGTAGGCGCAGAACACCAAACACCATCAGGTCAAGGCACGGTGTTTCATCCACCTTCGTCTCCACCTCAAGGGAGAACCGCCGAGCTGGGGTCTGACCCGTCCGTCTAGATCGTTCTCCGCGAACACTCTCGGCTCGCGCTCATGACGCAAGCAGGCCAGACCTGGGTTTGAGCCTCACACGAGCATGGGCGGTGGCACACACATGCCAGCCTCGTTTCCGTACCAAACACCCTATCATGACCTCAAAAGATGGTACTGTTACACTTCAGTCCCGAAGCATCTTAAATATATGGTCCAGACTAAGAAAAGTCCAAATAAGAGGGAGGAGGGGGGATGAACCCCCTCCCCCCTTCTCCCTCCCTCAACTGTAAACGTTGGGGCACCCTCTATAAACCATAACCTCGCTCCTATGAGACGTTCTAGAACTGTCTAGTGAATGATATGGACTGGTTTAAACTGTAACGAAGCAATCCCAGCAGAAAGAGCTTCAAGTGGAAATCCAGGCGGCCAGAGGAACTCTCAGAATAACTATAAGAAACATCCAGACAATACTATAACTAACAGAAAAACCAAATAATACAATGTAATCTATGTGTAAACGGCATGTATAAGAAATATGCCTTGGTTCAGCCTTTCCTCAGCCTTTCCTCAGCCTTTTGATAAATATACGCTATGGTAGACATGATCCCTCAAAGCTGAGTTCTCTGATTTTAGTAAGCTTGGCCCTTGAGTGGCTCAATAAAACCGGAGTACTGGTGGCGAGCCAAATATCTAATTATGAATAAATGATAACACCTCGACTATTAAATCTTTCAAAAATCTTTAACAAAATTTTGATAAAATTCTAGTAGCTATTCTAGTAGTTATTCTATTATTCTTATCAACTTCAAAATAACTTCTGCAACAGATATTATTATATATATTAATATTCTACTTATTATACTTGGTGTTATATCTATTCTTTATACAGCAATTCAAAGCCTTGTTAAAAAAGAATATATCTAATAACAATTTTTATATAATAATATTCTAGATATAATTATTAGAAATAATCTAATATTTATCATAATTAAAATTAAGTTGTAATATTATAGTCTCACCCCAATATCCTATTCCCACAAAAAGTATTAAAAATTTAATCTAAATTTTTAAAATTGAGAGATGGCTTATAATTAATATTCAATTAGGAAATGATAATTATTAGATATTATATATATAAAGTTAAGAAGGCTTATTGTAATAAGCTACAGTAACCACAAATAGAGGTTAATTTTCAAAAGTTAGTGATTTTTCGAATAAATCAAGATACAAAACTATACACAAAAAAATGGAGAATATCAAAACAATTAAGATTATAGATTAAGATTAAACAAGACTTTTTTTATCTCTAGATATACTTAACTTTATTCTAAAGATTGTTCTATTTAATAACTTAAATAAAATACTTTTCTTTACTTTAATCTAATCTATAGAATAAGATTACTAAAATATAGTATTACTATCTCTATACTAAATATAGATATAGATTATAAAGAAGTTACCTAAGATAATTATACTTTAAAAATTAATTAAGATTAAAGAGATTATTCAGAATTCTCTACTTCTTATTTCTAATTCTAATATAAATTTCCAACTTATTATTAATAATATTCAAAAAGGTTCTATCATATTATTTATTTATACTTTCCAGCCCCTCAACATCAATCATCTATATACCTATTCTAAAACTAAATCTAACCCTTATTTATAATTCTACTATACTATAATCACCCTTAAAAATATTTCTGATATATAATTTTAAAATTATAAGATTCTTAAAAATATCCTTATTTTTATATAAACAAATATAGTGCTATATAGAGTTCTTATCCTCCTAAAGATACTTTCTAATAATAAATCACCAGACTAGTATGATTTATATAATCCAAATTTAAAGGAGGAGATTCTTAAATAACAATCCACAAGAGATACTAAAAATTAAAAGCTGCAAATCTCCTTACCCCTAGAAAAGCGATTTACTCCCGGACATTATAGTTACCAATACCAAAAGAAAAGGTACCAATAGGAAAAGGGCAATTTCTCCCAAACAAAAAAATGAGAAGTTAACATTAACAGATACTATAATATCTTAAATAATCAATTCTAGAAGGATTACACCTGCTATACTAAATTAGTTACAAAAAGAAAACTCACTTTTAGAAATATCTATAAAAGAGGCTGTTAAGATGCTACTCAGTTAAATACTAGTAGATCCAGATATAGTACTTACAATAGGGGCTATACTTAACAAGTGGAAAGGCTGGTTTAACAGCAGAGCAATAACAAAAATGAATCTGAAGTTCGTTATGGAGCACCAAGTAGTGTTAATTAATTTATCAAACTATAATATTTTAATAATAATAATAAAATCTATTTATTATTATTATTATACACTCTATTCATATAATTATTATTATATTTAATATATATTTATCTTTTTTAGTAAAAACCCTATACAGTAGTAACTAAAAGTTAGGGACTTCAGAATGAAATGCATTCTACCCCAACCAGAGTGGAAGTGTAACAGTATAAATATAAGTAATAAGTATTTTAATATAATATATTTATTATGAGATAACAGCACAACACCCAAATATCCTATATAGACTGGATTCCCATATAGATACCCAGTCTACTTGGTATATAAAGTAATGGTATACCTATGTATTATAAGGAGAAGACTCTTTATATAGGATATATGATTATATAGGATTATCCTATATAAATAACCAATTTATATGGTAGATTGAATTGTATAGATGATAGGAATTATGTAGATAATAGGATTATATAGAGCTTTAAACTATATAAATGAATATTGTTATAGAAGAATATTACTTCTATTATATTTCTTCTAATATAGAGACTATTATGATGACTCATAACATATGATAAGCTCCCTGCTCCTGATTTCCTGGAAATCGGGAGCAAGGAGCAAGCAACACCCAGGAGCAAGGAGCAAGCGACACCCAGGAGCAAGGAGCACAACACATCAACACATCCCTACTACTTTATATATCAAGATATTATGTATATAATCAGTGTGCTTCACCCTAGGACTAATAGCTTTTCTTTTAAGAACCATCAATTAATATCTAAATTATAGTATCTTAATAGCTAATTTATTTATTATTATTATTATATATTTTATTCCACAGTTATTATTGTACTTAATATATACTTATCTTCTTTTATTAAGAACCCCGTATGATAGTAATTAAAAGTCAGGGACTTTAGAGTGAAGTGCGTTCGACCTGGTCCTGGGCCGAAGTGTAACAATAATATCCTCTTCTAATTATATAAGATTCTATAATTTTAATATATTATCATTCTATAAAAGATATCCATTACACTAGTAGATAAAAATTATTTAAAAAATATTATATAATTTAGCTACTACTATAGTATTTAATTTTTTATTTTTTTCTAGAGTTTTAATAGCTAAGATTATTTAGGATTCAGTTATAGAGGCCACTATTATAATAATTATAGATATAGATAATAGTAAAGGAGAAAAGGGGGTGAGGTTGCTTGGTGGGGTATTCGCTCGCTTGTGGAATACGTTAAAATAATAAGATATATAAATCATTATTAACTTATATTCTTAATTTAGATTTTTTTTTTATATTCCTCAACTTACTAGTTCCTAAAAAAAATAATAACAGCAATAATTCTAATTTAGAAACCAACATACAGGAATTCATAAAAAAAAATAAAAAAATTATTAAACTCCTTGTTATATTATCATTACTCAACCTAAATATAAGCATTTAATTAAAAGCTAATTTAAATATTAAAAAAAAATTTATTTTTTTATTACTTCTCCTAATCAGCAGTAGAAACCACATATTATATATTATCTTAAACTAATATCTAATAAATATAAAATCTATAATACTATTCTTTTATTTAATTTATTACTTATAAAAATTAAAGTAAAGAAACCTATATACCTAAAAAAAATTAATCAAAACTAAGTAACAAATCTCCTTTTAAAAAACAATATATTAAAAAGAGTTATTAAAAAATAAAATTATATAATTAATAATAAATAGTTATAAATATATTATTATAACTTATCTATAGTTTTAAAAGCTATCTACAAAATTCTATAATCTAATTATAATTTAGAAAAAAAGAAATATTATAATAATATATAAATATATTATAATATTTTTTTATTAAATTATTATATAATAATATAATAAAATATCTACTATATTTAATAAATTTCTAAATTCTTTTAAATATTTTTTAGTAATATAATAATAATATAACTAATTCAATTAATCTAATCTAAGTTAATATCTTTTATTCTAACTATTTAATAATTTAAAAATATATAATTTAATATAAAAACCTATATTATATAATATTATTTAACAGATTAATATTAATTAATATCTAGCTAATATATACAATCCCTTTTAAAAATATTAAAAATATAAAAATATTTATAATAAATATTAAAATCTTAGTCAATAATATAATTAAATAGCTAAGTAAATTAATAATTCTATATTAAATTTTTAATTATAGAAAAAAAAAAATATAAATAATAATAATTAATATTAATATTAATAACTAAAATCTTTTAATTAAATATTATAAAAAATCTAATTATATTAAATAATACTACAGCTTTATTAATAATCCTAACTTTAGTTTAAATTACAATAATTATAAAAATTATAATAGCTATAGAATATATATTATAAAACTTATATTAATAATAACTTTAGTAACAGAAATATATATTATTAAAATATCTAATAATATAGAAATTCTATATATCAACTTATACCATATAGTAAGAATTTATATTTTATTAATAAAATTCTCAAATATTTCCTTTTAATCTTTTTAACAACTAAACTAACTTAATACCAAGCTATAAAATAAACCTATAAAAAAAAATATATAAATATTATTTCTATATCTTTTAATTTCAAAATTAAATATAATAAAAAAATAAATAAGATTATTTATATAATTTATAAAAAAAATATTATTATATTTACAGCTACTTTTAATAATAGTAATAATAAATTTTATATATATCTATCTAACTAAAATAATAATATAATATATATTTATACTAACAACAATCTTAATAATAATAATAATATCAGTCTAATAGTAATTACAAATATTAATAACTTCTTTATTTTAAATATTTTTATTAAATTTAAATAAAAAAAAGATAATATTTTTAAATCTAGTACTTTATTTATAATACTAATTATAATAACTCTAGTAATAAATATATTTAAATTTACTTAATATAAATATAATCTAGATAAAAAAAAACTAGAATAACTATATAAATATAACAACATATATAAAATTTTAAGGTTTATAACCCAAAAACATAATAATTATAATTATATTATATTATTTTATTTTTAGGATAATAAAAATAAAGATAAGAATATTATAAAGAAGATATATAAAATTATTAATCACTAAGAGATAATTATAGTTCTAGATTTAATTACTGTAATATATACTTACAAACTATCTATCTTTAAAATATTATTGTATATTTTAAGGCTGAGCAAGGGCTTCAACTATCTGTACTTAAGGAAGGTCAACACAAAAAGATATATCTCCAACCATATAATTTTGTTATATAAAAAAAGCTTTAGTATATATAAATCATATCAAAATAAAAAAGATATATCTTCTAGCTATATCTTCTATAGTAAAATTCTAGTATAGTACTAAAATGATTGTTTTAAAGATTAAGGATATTTTTTCATACTAGGTTATATTATAGATACTAATAAGTTAGAATCCTTAGACTAAGGATTTTAGATTATTTATATAGATACCTTGTATTATATTTTAGTGTGGGGCTATATTGTTTTTTTAATCTGAGAAGTAAATAGGATTTGATGTTTTTAATTTGTTTACTAGAACTAATTTTATAGTTTATGAAGTTATTATTAGTCTAGAACTTTAATATAGTATTTACTTAGTATAATAATATTAATTAATAAGATGAGTTTAATTAAACTAACTTATTATTTTTTTTCTAATTTTTTAATCTTATCTTCTTTTATAGGATTATTCTATTTAAGTACTATGATTAGGGATTTTAATTATAAAGAATAAATATACCTACTTAACTATAGTAAAGATATAAATAGCAATAATAAATAAATTATAATTTCTAAAAATAAAATATATTTAGATTATAAAGATAACTTTAAAATTATCTAATTCTAAATAAAGAATAATAAATTTAGAATCTAGACTAATTTTATTAAGATAGAAGAGATTAAGGGCAAGATTAATCTCTCTACTAAATATAAGGAATATAATATATATAAATTTACTAATATTAAAACCAAGTTTTTTTATCTTTTAGATAACTATATTTTCTAGTATATTATACTTTTTAATATTAATAAATATATTAAAGTATAGGACTATAAAAAATCTATTTATTTTATTACTAGATTAAAGGTTACCAAAGACATTTCTATACATTTAAAAAACAAAAAAGAAATAATAGAAAGTCTTAATCTAGATCTAAATAATATTAAAAGATTGGAAATTAAAATTAACCCAAAAATAAAGAATATTATTATAGAAAAACCTGTATTCTCTTTTAAGAAGTCAAACAATATTATAATTAATATCTAATATTTAAAAATATATTATTAAAGAGGCTGGCTAAATAAAAAAAGAAAGCTAAAATCTAAGATCTATATTACTAGTATAATATTCTTGGATAATAAGACTAAAAAATAGTAGATAGTACTATTTGATAATCTTATCTTAGTAAACCCTGAGGATTATGATAACCTGAATCTCACCACTTATATCCAGATCCTTAAAAAAGAAGAGAAAGAAAAGATCTAGATACTTCCTGTAGAATCAAACTAATTATAAACATAAGCACACCACAATTTCATAAATCAGACATACACATTTCAAACTTCACAATTAGTTAAATTTTCTTGTATACTAGAAGTTGGATATATATAAATAGTTGCTTATATATTATATTTACTATTACCAAAAGAAGACCTTTATTATAGATATCTTATCATCTTTCTATAGCCAAGCTATATTATTCTTTAAATTAATATAATATATAATAGATGGGCTAATATTTAATGTTATATGTTAATAGATCTATATTCTCTAAATTTAATATATAGAGTATATATAAGTATTTATATACTTAAGTACTTAATAACCTTGTGATTTCCTATTCAAATAATTTTCAACTTTTGTGCTAAGTTTTAAACAACTTAATCAGATCTGGTGGTATTTTGCCTAATTTGGCTAAGTGGGTATTTTTTGAAATAAAAAAATAGAAAATATAGTTATTTAAATAAAATAAGTTGGGTTGAAATTAAAAATAATTATAATAAAATAATTATATCTAATATATTAAAAATTGAATAAATATATAAAAAAAATATCAGATAAAGATTAAAGAATTACACTTTATACTGGTATATTAATATAAATATACTTTACCCTAAAGTCTTGACTCTTAGTTACTATTTATTAAATATTATAAAATTGTATATAGGTTGTTTAATCCATAATCTCTAACTGGAGACCTCTAAGATCTCTCAATTAAGCATGCTAATGAGCACAAGTGCAACCTCTCTCATGAGAAGAACCCAAGCCAGATAACCTAGGCCTAAAGCCTTAAAATATAATATCTATAACACTATTATACAGGGGTTTTTATAAAAAAAGATAAGTATATATTAAATATAATAATTATGGAAATAAATTAATTATATAATAATAATAACGTATTCCACAAGCGAGCGGACCACACAAGCGAGCGGACCACCCCATATAAACCAACACCCTACCAAAACACTTTTTATTGATAACTTAATCAATAATTAATTTAAAATTAGAATAAAATTAATCTTGTTTATATAAACTATTACAAATCTAAAAATATTTTTTTAAATTTTTTTTATATTAAATTAAAGAAATATACAAGGGGGGTGGTCCGGTCGCTTGTCTGGTCCAGTCGCTTATTGTTGACGTTAATAAATAAACTAACTATTAAAATACTATAATCTTTAATTAACCTATAAAAAACTATTTAACATATATTTTAATAACACTAAAAAAGTTATATTCTTTTTTTGAATTTAGCTTACCTTTGAATTTCTACAATTTAGAACAACAACCTTTGAATATATTCTCCAGCTTTATAGATTGGAAGATTTTTTGGCCATTTAGACTGCAGACAAGCTCTTCCACATACCTGATAAGTTCCTCGACACTGATAACCCCTGTTCGAAACTTCTTTGACATCCGAATAGATTTTCCAGCAACTACTGATGTCTTGAATCACTGTAATAATACTAATCATAATTAATAATAAATTTATATTATATAAAATTTACTTTTGATACTTTTTGTAAATCTAGACCCCTATTATATTATAAAATATAGAATAATATACCTTCTTTATTTTTATATCTTTACTGCTGGCTATTTTAATCTAAAAAACTATAATACTATAAATATTATTAATATTAAAATTTTTAATATAACTCAGCTATATAAGGCTATATAAGCTATATAAGGCTATAATATAATATTATAATTAATAAAATATAAAATCTAAAGAAATTTTGCTTTTCTTATAAGAATATAAAACTAAAAGATTTATAGTATTTTTAGATAATTTTTAACTTCCTCTATTTACTTAATATTTTTATTACCCTCTACTTAATTTTCATATTATAATATTATAGACCTTATTTATTATTAAAACTTTATAGTTATTTTTAAAATCATTAACTTAATATATTGCAACTTATCTTTAAACTTAAATAATAATTTAAAATAAATTATTATTTAATAATAAGAATTATATTATAGGTTAGATATATACCCTACCTATAGAGTTTATAATAATAGTTATTATTTTAGATAAATATTATCTACTATTATTATAAAATAAATAAGATAAAAATATATATAAATTTAATTAGATAGATTTATATAATATTATTATTATATATCTTTTATTTGAAATATATAGTATAATATTTATAATAAATATTATTATTTAGATATATTAAAGTTTTTTATCTATTAAAGCTAATTTGATAATAGATATTATTAATAAAGTGCTGGTATTATTATAATATAATATTAAGTTGGGTAATGTTGTTGTAAATAAGTTAATGTTAGAATTTCTAAGGATTTTGCAATATGATTTTAGGAAAATAATATAAAAAGGCTGGCTAATCTGAACTAGGGTCTATAACAAGCCACTAAAACAATTTCTGATGGTAGTAGCCAAGCTTAAGTCGGAATCTCTGCTGCGTCAAAACAATGGAATTAATGACATCATCGTCAGGAGTTCAGCTGCCCGCCCAACGATAGCAATCGGCTCTTCCAAGTGGATTACGATCACCCTTCCAAAAGTGCATCTTGTGATAGATGTGAGGTTAGCAAGGTGATGAAAAGGGCTTCTTGTTTGTATAACTAATTATATATTTATTATGGGTTAATTGTATCTGGCAACTAGATTATAAAGTATGGTATAACTAGAGATTGTTTGGTATAAGAGTATAGGATATTCTGCTTTGAAAATAAAGATAGTGGGATTGATGGATGATTTGTTTTTGTTAATTATTTATAATATTTGTAATTATTTTAATAGTTATAAAAGCAAGTTGTGGTAGTTTTATATAGTATTATCTACTATTGTTTTTGTAAAAAAACTGCTGTTTCAGCTGCTACCCAAAGGTTGGAACAGTCTTATATAGACTGCTAGTAGTTTTATGATTTAGATTTTTGGATATTGCTAAACTAACTACCTTGTTGGGCAGTTGCAAACAAAGAGAGTGATTGAGCCGAAAAAATTATCCCAAGCTTACCTGTTACTGAAGAGGCAGCACACAGACCAGCATAAGTTGGAATATCTGGATGGAATTCAGGTAGACCTTCTTGATAATATTATTAATTAGGTAAATAATCTACAGAGGAAAAGCATATTCTGACTAATTAATAATATAAAGATTAAAAAGTCTACTATTTTTTAAATAATAGCCAGGAAACTACAAATAAATAAACAATTTATAACTAGTTTTTTCTTTAAAAAAAATAAAACTAATTATTGTAATAATAATTATTTATTTATTATAATTATAAATTGGCTAATTAACCATTACCATTATATAATATCAAGCTTCTAAAAAACAATCTAAGCCAACTTAAACATCTTTATAAAGATATTAAAAAAATAGTTTAATAAGTTAATTTTACAATTTCTTTTTAAAACTAAGCCTACACTCTACAGACCCAGATTGATTTTACTAATTAATATACTAAATAAATATAACAAAAAAAAAGATACAAAAATTATTATATATCTATTTATTTAGTTAAATAATATACACCCTATAAATATACAGATATTCCTGACCAGCAGGCCCAACCTGCCGATTTATCCCATGTTCAAGAGATTACAAGATAGTATATACAGAGATATTATCTTATATGAAGTCCTGAAGATTGAGTATAATATATTATTATTTTTATAGTATGGGCTCTCCAAGATATAGAAGGAATATGAGCTCTCTGATATACAGGAGGATTGTTCTCCTCTGTAACGAGGCTACAGCAGCATGACCAACCAACTCAGAGCAGAAGTGGAGTTGGCTGGCGGTGCTATCAAAATGACAGTCGGGGACATCCACACATTACTATGATTTAAAAAAAAACAGGCACAACACAAAAAAGCTAGTCCAAAATAAGTTCACAGATTTAATTCCTGTTTAGTTTAACTATCTATATCCAAATATCTAGTTTACAAACTTATTTCCTATCTAATTTATACATATTATTTTCTTTATTATTATCTATTTAATTGCAGACTTTACTATTATATATTTAAAAATTAAGTAATAATTTAAATATTAATCTGTATATATATTAGTACCTCATCCTACCTTGTGACATTTGTGTATTACTTTGATATCCTGACTAGTCTCTATACGATTTCTTACAGGATGTGTTGATGTGTTGCGCTCACTGCTCACGTGATTATGAGTCATCGTAAGTGGCTCTGTTCAGAGAGAAAGATAATAGAGGCTATCTTTCCATGTGGCGGTGCCTCAGGTGCAGGTCCTGGTTCTATGTAGGCTTATCCTACATAGACGTGCGTCCTGTATAGGGGCCCAATCCACATGGTGCATGAGGACCATGTTATTGCGTGTTCCACGTGGGTTGGATGTCGGTAAAGGAATATAGTCCGTACAGGATATTCGGGTACCGAGCTGTTATTCCATAACATTTAATTCTTGATTTTTTTTATAGTTTTAATAGTTAAAAGAATCTTAGATTTAGTTGTAAAAGTAACTATTACAGTGGTTATAGAGATAGAAAATACAGAAGAAGAGTAAATATATTAGTATAGTGAGGTGGCCCAGTCACTTGTCTGGTCTGGTCACTTACAATACACATTAGTTAATATTCAATAAGATAACTATAATCCAAGCTATTTTTTGTTTGGGTGTTGATCTCGCTTAGCGAAAAGGTACCAAAATGTCGCTTTGAAGGATATTGCTTATTCCGGCTTTCACTACCCCCGCGGTATATATTTCAGCTTTTAGTTTATTATATTTGGAGCCCGTTACACTTACTATAATAGAAATCTCAATAGCTAATAAATACTTGTAGCTTTTTGGGCTCTAAGTCAATACCAAGGAACTAGTGAAGATATTGACGAGTTTGGAGCCCTTCTTGCCGCTGCGGGTGGGGTTGGGCCTGAGTCACCACTGGGGAGAG
The DNA here is from genome assembly GCA_020064725.1 of Drechslerella dactyloides. Classification (NCBI taxonomy): domain Eukaryota; kingdom Fungi; phylum Ascomycota; class Orbiliomycetes; order Orbiliales; family Orbiliaceae; genus Drechslerella; species Drechslerella dactyloides. The sequence continues at coordinate 5,059,563 of JAGTWJ010000017.1, forward strand.
CGATAATTTGGAAGTAATAACAAATGTATATAAGCTGTGATTGCTCAATTAAAATACAGTCTCGATTAAGGTGTCGTTTTGTTTTAGATTACTGTATGTCAAGACGAACTTGCCATTGTTGGATACAACACAGGAACCTCGAAAATGACACACGATATGCGTTTCATTTTCCAGTCCCCAGATCTATTAAGCTGTACCGCTACCTAATAAATATAACCCCTTCGTTAATTCAATGTCAGAATACTTCAGATTAGATTAATTAAGTAAAATTAATACATATAAGTGAATTAGGTAGCTTTGGTCTCGTAACTAGATCTATAGACCGCACGCCGGGGTAGTATCCCCCAGTTGCGCCTTCCATAGGTCACCAATATAGAAACCGATATATTTCCGTCAATATCACTCCTTTCCTCATTCTGCATGGAGAACATCTTTAAGTGGCCGTATCAGGAGGGACTAGGAACTTTGGAGCCCGCCCCACGCACAAGCCCATCTGTTCCTCCTCCCGTCGCCTTTCCGTTCGCCTTTCGGAGGCAGTGCGAACTAGATTCGACATTAGTCATGCTTGAATCTATGTTGGAAACGGTCATACATTCATTCACCTGGAGCTGCGGGCGAACTTCGAGAGGCAAGCAGCTTCGACAACTGCGATATCGTCGGCTTCCGAGGCGGTATCGAGGTAGTGGCAGTAGTAGTAGTAGTAGTAGTAGTAGTAGTAGTAGTAGTTGCGGCGGCGGCGGCGACAACAGGAACCGACAAGCTCGGTCCATTCCTTTGGATTCCTGTCTCATTGTATCCGCTATAGTCAGGTTCCGGCGCGACACCTCCTTTCTCCGACATGTTAATGATGACGTTATCGAAAAACGACTTTTCTTCGTCGATGTTCGAATCCATCATTGGCGCAGCAGACCCCAGCCCTTGCGGTTCCGCCGTCCGGTCCGGCTCATCCCTACCGTATCTCGGTGGCCCATATCTCGGACCCTCATCGAACATCCTCTTGTGTGTATCAGGTGGTTCTCCAGAGTACGATGCTTGAGGCTTGGGCGGCAAGGCGCCTTCCGTCCATATCCTAATGGACATGAAATCAGCCGCCTCCACCTGCCAAGCCATCGGAACGCTGGCTCCTCCCCCGCCTCTGATAGTCTGGTTCCAAAAATCACGACACGCCCTGCAGTACTCCTTCACGCGGTCTTGAACGCTCAAAAACTTAGCTCCGTCCTTACACGCGCAGCACCATACCTGTCCCGAGGGGGAATTCTCGCACTCGAGAGCTAAAGAATGACGACAGTCCTGGCGGGGCTCCATCAGCTTCCACTCGGGCGGACACCGAGCGTCCGGTTGTAACTTCCAGATGGCTTCGCACGCAGCGCAGTATGTGCGCAACCTGCTTTCCTTGCGCATGTTCTTCAGCCGGTTGTCGTAACAAGCGCAGCAGCCCCTCTGGCTTGCCGTGCTGTTGAGACAGTGCTCCGCTATTCCATTGCCATCATCGTGTCGGCAGCCCGATTGCATTCTCCACTCCGCAGGACATTCCGAATCCGATTTGCTGCTCCAAAAGATCCGACACGAGTCGCAGTAAGTTCTCACTCGTTTGAGTTTTGTCAAGAACCCTGTCCTGTTATCCTGGCACGCGCAACAGCTGGCTTCGTAAGAGCCCGTGTGCGAACACGTCTTGGATCGAGCGTGCTTGCACTGAACTACGGAGCTGCTGGTACTTGTGGTTCCCAAGCCATAAACATAACTATGCCCCTGTTGGTTACCAAACTGCAGGCCCCACTCCGCGGAGCGTTCTTCACCAAATTCGCTGTTCCAAAAGACGCGACACGGTGTGCAGGAAGCCCCCGAAAGCGCGGGTGCGGCTAAGGGACCTCGGCTGTACCGGCATATGCAGCAGCTGGCTTCATATTTGCCCACGCGAATACACGACTTGGATTGGGCATGAATGCACTGCACGTCTGCCAGGCGCCATTCCGCGGGACAGTTCGCCGGGGAGAGGCCGCCGAAATGGTTCTGACAGGCGGTGCAGTACGATCGAATGCGGTCGGCCTGCGAAACAGGAAAGATGGCCGTGTCTCTGCAGGCGCAGCATTGCACAGACGAGGACCAGTACTGTCGCTCGCAAAGAATACTGGTGGAGCCCGCATGGCGGCATTTAAGTTCGTTAGGGTTCTGCTGTTCGGAATTGACTATGCTATTTGTGTTGTAACGGGTGCGAGGTGGAGGCCGGGGAAGTCGACGCGGAGACGGCGGAGGTGGATCAGGATTGTGACAACAGCAGACACAGAAACAGCTGAGTAATATGAACCCAACAACGGCTATCCCGACAACAACCATGATGGAGTACATCGTTGACAGGTGGAAGATTGAAAACGGGGCCTTACCACCGGTGGCACCAGTCGGAGAGGGAGCTGAGGCTGCCGTTATGGGAACGAAGATACCGATCACGGGATGCAATACGTCGGCAGTGAGAGACTCAGTGACATAGACCGTGCTGATGACACTTTCGGTGTAGTACTCATACGGCGTCGTCTGAGTCGGCGTCGCGGGATTCTGACCCGTTGCATATCCCTCCGCCACGACTATGAAGCGGTCTCCAGAGCGCAGCGTGGAGCTCGACGAGCAACTAAATCCCGTTGTGCGGTCTCCGTCGGATCCATCCCACGTCACCGTATTAAGATAGTAGGCCCTGTCGCAGCCTCAAAGTTAGTGATAGTTGGCAAAATATGTAGGAGCCGCTAGATTTAGAGCTTACGACGAGCAACAGACGACAACTAGGTTTCCTTTGGACGAATAAGTCGCCGTTCCAGACGACACGGTTCGGTATCCCGATGGACAGCCTGTTGCCGGACTGAAGATTCCATAACGATTTCCCCATCCCGACGGCATGCACTCCGTCGAAGTGAAAGACCCCGGAGTAGTCTCGTAGGGCCAATTCACCCATCCCCCGAAATACGGGACGGTGACGGCAGAGACGTCCGCCGTGCAGGTATTGTCAGAGCAAGTCCCACCTCGGACTCTCAAAGTTGGTGATGCGCACGATGCAGGCGGGACGAACGGTGTCGTCAGCGGAGGAACGCCAGGCGTAGTCGTCGACATCGACCTTGTGGCCAAGGTGGTGAGCGTTGTCGAACTTGCATCTGAGGTAGTAGACGCCATCGCGATCAAGAACGTCTATTCGTGCCGGATTTTTGCTATACACTATCCAGACCCCAGACTAAGTCCTCCAAGCTGTTGACTGTTCGCATCGCGGATTGAGAGTGAACGGGAAATGAACACGGCCTCAGCCAGGTCCCCCATCATGCCTGCGGCTCAAGCAGTATCTTCGAAATCAAGTAGCCTCTCCTGAAGTTATCTCTAACTTTGAGGCGTTAGCTTGGCAGCTGCTCGATTGCTCAATTGGTCCATCCAACGTGTCTGTCCTACCAGAGCAGCACGCAGTTTTAAAAGGCTGACCAAATTGGCGGTATATACCAACTCTCCAGTCAACTAAGAGGCGCTCAAGAGGCGCCCGCTAGTCCGCATTGATCATGAATCGAGCACCAATATTAAATCGTGACATTGTGTACCTTGTCTTGGCGGCTGCAACTGGTCTTAGCACGATGTGCGGCTGAGGTAACAGTGGTTGAGAATCAAATACCTTCCCGCGGAGAAATTGATAACTCGAATGCAGCATGGGCTCGCGCGAAAACCTTCAGCCGTAGCCCCGATTGAAAGCATTCTACGAGACGATAAGACTTAAGGGTAAATACGTAAGTTAATTGCAAACCCCTTGAGTATTCCCCGAGGCTCAGCCTTTTGCATACAAAGCGCTCTCATCCACATGCACGTTGTTATAACTCGGGTAATGATTGCAACGGACGGTTAAGAAAAAGGAATATCATTACAAGGATGATAGAATTGAGACGAGTGCTAGCGCCTCATTACAAATACCAACTCAAGCTTCATAGACCAAACCTGCAGCTGTATTGTCTGCACAAATCTAGTCGTCATAGCTGACGCTGGTTGAGCCGTACTCTTTGCCGCGATAAATTAGCTGCCAAACAACAGCGTCGCTAGAAAACGTAGCCTGAAGCTTAAAATCAATCTCGTAATACTCCCTGCCGTTCATAGCATTTCGCGATTTTGGAAACTGGGACAGCGGGATGTCGCTAAAGTCACCACGGACTCGACAGATAGGTTGCGCTGCCGGATGTGCAAAACGTCGCGGCGCGGTATCTTCTGTGCATCCAACTAGCACAGCGCTAACTTGGCGCTCCTCATGCGCCTCAAACAGCCGCGCCACCTCAATGGACATTGTGCGCGGCTTGTCCTCGGGCAGACGGTCTCCTTTCTCCAAGAGCCAGGTCATCTGGTTCCTGGCCATCTTTCTCCCTGTGAGTTCATCAACAATCATGTCCTCCGGGTCGTGGATACCAGGCATGAACATCTCGGCGGCTGCGGTGCCGTAGAACTTGCGGGCAAGACGCACTGCAACGAGGGGGCTTGTGCTGCCTGATTCCAGGCCGCGGCAGACAGCGCCTCGAGCAACCGCTGACCATCTATGTGCCGAAAGTATAATATTAGACCAACCTGTTGCAAAACGAACGGTGGGAGCGTAGGAGTGGGGGCACCTACGGGAACTTTGGCTGTCGGGTTTGTATTCCTCTTGCCGTGCAGTAGTCCTGAATCTGGCTGTAGAGGTACCCATTGCTACCAAACCCGCCAACGACGAACACCATCTGTCGGATCGCACCGTTTATTACACTTTCGATTGAAGGGAATCTATGTTGGGCTTCTTACCTTGGGTTTTCCGAGACCAGCCTTCATGAGGGCTGCGACCTGGCCATCGATGAGCTCGAGAGTGCGATTGACACAGGGGTCGAAAACCTGTTTCATTTGTGCGCTGTCCTTTTACGTTAGTAGTTCCAGCTCATTGCAACTAGACCTGGTGGAAACCGGAACTGGGAGGAGGAAGAAGAGGGTGAATAGAATATTCATACGCATTAAAAGTCAGAGTTCTATCCTCAATCTTTAGATCCTCGTCGTCATCGATACCGCACTCTGCTGGGAGTCGAATTTCCATCTCGTCTTCCTCACCAGTGAAGTGGAACTTGCTACTCTCAAAGGCAATCATCATCTGACTGCCATGGCGCGTCTTTTCGGTGGGGATCTTCTTGAAAGCTTCAGAGCCTATCCATTTCTCCAGCCAGGCGAGGAATTCCTTGTCCACGTATGTGGCTCCACATTTATCACCGCTCCCGATGGCGGCCTCCTCCACCCTGAGCGTTGGTTGGAGCTGCGTGATCTTATACGAGATCAAGTCGACGGTGCCGCCGCCAGCATCGCACAAGACGAAGACATCTCCCAATTTAACGTCGTTGCGGTTCGGGCCCTCCCGCATGCCCTTGAGTGTATAAATGGCTGCGGCCTCAGGCTCAGTCACAAGGGATATCTTTGACGCCCCGAATTCAGCCCGGCCCACGGCCTTGAGTGTCAAGTCCTTTGCTCGCTCTGACCAGACGGCCGGAACGGTTACGATAAGCTCCTTCCGCATCGACGAGAAAAGCACTTTTCCGTACAGCTTCTCGAGCGCTTCCCAAGCTGTTTCTCGAACCTTCATCAGATAATCTGCCACCATGTCCACCGGGTCTTTACCCGGGTAGCTGGGAGGACCGCCCGGCTTTTGGAGTACATCGTCAATGTCAACGTCGGCCATGCCCCTGGTGAGAAAAGCAAGGAGGAGCCGAAACTGCTCCGATCCCTTCATCTTTTCGTCCAGCTTGAGCTTCATGCAGGCGTGGACGGCCGCCTTGGTATTGTGTCTAATCTGGTTGCCCCAGATAATCGCTTGATCGGGAGGCGGGCCGTAGGCGATCCGACTGGGTACTTTTCTGCCTACAAGTCAGCGAACACAGCCAAAAGCTAGGAATACGCCTATCAACGCGAAGGTTGAGGCGGAAAGGTTGCGACTCACTCGTTTGATGCGTTGTGTCCAGCCATCCCCGGCCATGCGGTGATGAGCTGGACTCCGCTAGTTCCTTCTGAAGCGCCTTTGTCATCGCAATAGGCTACTCCGCTATTTTCTTTCACTCAGTGTTAAACTCTTTCAAGTGCGCGAGGGGGAGTCGACTCACGAATATGTTGTTCCAAAGTCTAGGCCAATAACAAGCCTGGGCCCGGAGTTGGATAACGGTGATCTGGCTAGCGCTAGAGAGGCGAAGGCCGACATCTTGAACTGGCGTCAGGAAGCTTTGACGGTTTGGAAGTATTCCTATGAATGTGTCAGTTTGCAAGAGGTATAGACTGATGCATCAGTTTTTGGGAAGCCGGTGATATGTGAATATCGCATTGGTCCGGGGAGCCTGAATATGAGCGTTCTGGTTCTGGTAGCAGGTGGATCAGGTTAAGTTCCCCCACCCAGGGCTGAGAAGATTCATTCGTTTATTCATTCACGGCAACCCAACGAGGCTACCAACAATCATATCATCAGCTCGATCGTGCGTGGCGCACGGAAAGATACCAAGACGGGCTACTGCCAGCTCATGAATGGCTTCAATTAGCTTGAACCCCTTGGCGACACTGCGGCTGAAGTGCATGTATATTTCGAAACGACTTGCTGTTTTCTATCGTTGCCCGCTTTGAATTCTCGAAGCCTTCTCGCGCGAAGATGCCAAAAGAATTTTGTAAAGACGTAATCATCAGCCCTCCCATCGGGCCGTTTTGCAATTTGCCTCGAGACTACCCTTCCCGCAATTGCAACCATTCAACCCAATAACTTGATCCAGCCAGCATCTCGAGGAGTTGATGGTTACCCCGGGCGCGACTTTATTTCAACGGTTACTCAGGTTCCCGCGACGTCAGAATCAGGATGTACGAGACGCTGGTGGCCGGGATCACTTCCATTCCAGTTGAGCTAACTCGGTGGTGGTATAGGGTTGATATTAGAGATATATTATCCAGTACCTCCGAGGTACGACTAGCCAATGACGTCCACGATCCGACTAGCCAGTCATCACAACAGGGGAGATACACCTACAGCGAGTTGCTGGCTAGGAAGGACCGCTACAAGGCGGAAGCCCACGCCAATTTAAAGATTGCTGAAGCGCTCGAGCAGCAAAACATCGAGCTTCGACGTCGCCTGGAGGAGTCATTCCGCCAGCAACATGCCGAACGTGTGTCTAGACATAGCATGGGGGCAACTGATCTTGAACAGGAGAACCTGTTGCTTAGATCCCAAGTTCTCGACGTAGAGGAATTTCTGAGGGCGTGCGAGGTCAAGGATCTCTCCCAGGCTCGGAAAGAGTGGTTCAAAGATAAGGACAACTTAGAACGAACCTGCGAGCAGCTCTCCAAACTGCAAGACGAAGTCCTCACTTGCGTTGAGAGATTCGACCCTAATTTCGATACCCACTTATTCCAAAGCTTCATGCGGCTCAATAATACAATAGGGAAGCTTAGCAAGGCTAAGGAGCTCGAGAAGATGGTCCTACAGGGCAACCCTCTGACCGACTGGGATGATCATGCGCTCTGGAAAGACTCGTTTAACCCGTCGATCAGAGCCGGTCGCGGCCCATCGAATATGGAGAAAAGACTACTTCTCCGCCAAGCTATCTGGAAGTTCATCGGTGAGAGACTGTTCGATCGTGCAGCTCCGCTAGCCTCCTTTGGGGGTGCTACCGGCGAAATCGCGTCCCATCTCTGCTTCGACAAGCTCTTTCCAGACCACGAAGTCAATGAAAACGCCGGCAAGTGGCGGTCCATCACCGTACGTCAACTAAACTCGCACGTATCTAAATATGGCGAAGGCGACAAAAACGATCTCCTAGGAAAGCTCTCAGCTGACTTTGCGGCCTATACGCAAGACAAGTTAGCGATGGGCACGATACGACAAGAACAGTTGGACAGCATGCTAACCAAAGGAGACTTAAACAAGAAGCTGGAGGAAGTTTTCAAGCGAGCCATCGAATTCTCTCGTCTTATCATGCAAGAGAGGGCTGCCTTCACCATTGAATCACCCTGTCTAAGCGAAATCAAGTTCACTAGAGTAGAGGATGATGAGTCAACTACAGCGCAAGGAGTGGTCATCGGCGTGAATGATGGGCATGACCTCGAGGCAGACATAGCAGGATCTATCAAGCTCGTTGGAAGCCCCATCCTCAGAAAGCACGGCGATGGCGGAGGACAAAATCTGAATCAAAACATGGTTGTTGTGAGAGCGTTTGTCCTTATCGACCCATAAGTCAAGTTTAGTCTTGCATTATTCGAACTCTTCATTTCGTTTGTCTCTGCGCGGTCGTTTCTTCGCATTGTCATGAATGAGTAATAGGCTTGGTTGATACGATCCTTGAGCGTGACAAATGCTGCAGGATGGTTCTTCTGATTTAAATTCTATTGATTCTCCATATTTTCGTTTCCGTGATATTCTTTCTAAGAAGGGATAGCTAGGGAGTGTAATAATTGTTGAGAATGAAAACCACTGTCATGGAGATATCCAGACGTCCGTTCAGAGTGAGAGGAAGACGTATATACTGAAGTGCCTGTAGGTAAATCTCATATATATATCAATCTTGAGGAAACTGGACCAGCAAAACCTACCAATCAACTTCGCATAAACAATTAAACAGCCCAATGTCGAACAATGAGGTCTACTACATTTATCTCAGATTACTTAACCGTTACTGTAGTGTGTTTGTCGTTTCTCTGGCTTTGCTCCAAGTTTGTCTGGGGAATATTTATCTTGCTCCTCTGAAACAGTGAACCCTAGCAAATTAACAGCCGCTATTGTTGAGACAGAAGAAAGCACTATTCATTCTTTCCACAAAGTCTTCCGGGGCTATAATATGGCATTATCAACATACAAGGCAGCAAGATCCAGTCTGGAGAATAGGTATCTCTGTAGGATTCCAACAAAATTCTCGATCTGGGCACGGTCTCTAAAGATTAAAGCCGCAGTGATCAGTGCGGCTATTATCCTCCGGGTCTGGCACCTAGGATGTAATATTGAAGAATTATGAATTAAATGTTTCAATTTCCAGAAACAGATCGCAATGGAGAATATAACACTAAAATCTTTATATCAATAAATTCCAAAATATCGGACGCTTACATGCTATGCCTTGCCTATCAGTATACGTTTCAGGAACATCCTCACACTCCCTCATACAATTGATACATGCTCCAATATTCTCCCTTAATTAGCTGGATGAGCCCATCTTTTCTGTGAGGATACGTAGTCACTTAGCCGTGTCGACTGTTAGCGGATGTTCTTTGCCTAGGGCTTTCTCATAGCCAACAAATGCTCGCTCGCACCATTGCATGGCCTCGTTGTATTTTCTTTAGTCGCCAAAGACTGATCTGATTTCACAAATCGAAGGTTGCAGTAATGTATGAAGATAATAACAACTTATATACCAGTTGATACTGGATGATAATAAGAATATTAAGGATCCTGAAGAATTGCATCTGTTGTGTCCAGAGCCGCCAAGGAGTCTTAGAGAGGTTCCTAGGGGCAGTCTTGAAGACGAAGATAGGTTTGATATCGACCACATCACCCCCGTTTCTTGTTCCTGGAGATCGAGCACATTGAACTAATACTCTAGGCGGGGAATCTAATATCCTGGGAAGATTCGAAAATACAGCGTACTATTGTCCGGTCAAGCGTATAGAGTTTTTCAGATCGAATGCGAAGTAGGGGATTTGGCGAGATTTTTAGGTTTTGCGATAGGTTGGAGGTTGTAAAGATGGAATTCGAGCAGATTAATATAAGTACTGTAGAGGATAGGGCAAGGTTAGTTTAGTTAGGGTTAGGTTAGTTAGGGTTAGGTTAGGTTAGGTTAGGTTAGGTTAGGTTTAGGTTAGGTTAGGTTAGGGTTAGGGTTAGGTTAGGTTAGGGTTAGGGTTAGGGTTA